>JAVFKF010000003.1:20000000-25000000 GCA_036926295.1 Pachydiplax longipennis | reverse complement strand
GTGTTTCTCGTGAATTTATTTTTCCGTGACTCCTTTCCTATAAAAATAAAAAAAAACACTATACTGTAATTTTTCACTGTCATTTCATGAATATGGAAATGCATACCACACTTGGACAATGCCATTTAAAATGCAATGCTAATATGCCATTCCTCATCATTTTTTATGGCGCCTTGATTAAAACAGAGTGGATTTAGATGAAAAATTTTCTTGATTTCTGACCTAATGTGAGAATAGAATTGCATTCAAGTACGCTAAGTATTCAAAATTTACTAACATACTCTTATATCATACATTTATGAATGATTAAATTCCATAACCTATTACAAAAAGTAATGGATAAAGGTTAAGTTAAAAATCGCTCCGAAATTCTTTAATTCTAAAATGGTTTAATAAGAGATTTGGAATTTTGCGCACAGAGGACTAGTGAAAACCGTCTACTGATGATTAAAAATTAAAGAATTGATTATTTCTTGGAAGCTAATCGAATAATTTTTTACCATCCTCGATGAGATTACCTGTATTCGTTTCTTCAATACTTGGAAGGTATTATTATCTGTTAACATTTTATTTTTTCCTTAATTCATTTCCGTTACACCAATTTATAAAATAAATTCCTTGAATTGCCCCCGCTTGAATAATATCCACGAACAGACAACGATTCTCAGAATAAACATATTGAGTTAATTTAGAAGATTGAAGCAATAGAGAAAATGATCGCTTAATTACTTCTAAATTTACACTCGATTTGGTATAAAGATACATTCTTACCCCAAACTATGCAGTTATTGGAGAATTGAGATTTTAAAAAATACACAACCAACAGGCATTTTTGAATCATGACCTTTCTACCAATTACGAATACATTTTTTCCATCTTATAGCAACTCAATTATATTTCATTGAACCTGATTGCCTTTCCTCCTTCAATATCTCAAGAGCTGCTTGGCAAACATCATCCAAGCGGAAAATTCATGAAAATTTCGCCTTAAATGCATTTCATTTTCCCCTTTTATGTCGTTAATTTCGCCTCTAATCAACTGGTGTTATCATGAGGAAACGCGGTTTGATTTGTTCTCAATCGTTCTGCTTGTATCTCAGAGCCCCAATATTGAGAAATCTTATCTCGTTAAGTTCCCCTCGCCAAATGCCTCAAATATGCTGTGATTGAAATTCATTCTTACGGAAAGTTTCTTCAGGGAGTTCTCTAATCTTTTAAATTAAAATTTTCGTATCCACGACAGATGGTTCTCGTTTTCGATAGCTCTTGCGATTAAGACATTTTAGCTAGACTGAGGAAAGGTTCCTTTATTCGCAGTTTGTTACTGTGTATTAAAAAGTTATCATGTCCCTATTCTGTTTAACTCTAACATGAAGCATTCTCTCTTCTGTTTCTACGTCAAACTATTTCCTCTAATCCCAACGGGTTCCTTCGTTAGCTATGTTAAAATCAAGGCAATTTAAACAAATCCTAACAAAAAGTGCACATTTGAGGGTCTTAATATTTTTCTACAGCGTTTAAATAACTCTCTTCTTAATTTCTGAAAGGAATAATACACGAAAATTCCAATTTCGAAATCTTCCTTCAAACAAAAGTTTATCAAATTTTAATTAATCCGAGATGGATTCATTGCTATTTCCATTGTCATAGATATGATTGTATGCGACAGTTAATGGCTATTATTTCCTAATATATAACATAAGCAATAGTTAATAGGTATAATCAATAGTATATAGGTAGCATTGAAGACCAGAGTGAAAAATAAAATTAAAATCATCAGGTAACATCGTTTAGTATGGTATTCACATTAGTGTCTACTAATTAATAACATATTGTTTGAACAAACTCAAGCTGGAGATGCTAAATATGTACTAAAATTGTTCTAAAATATTATAACTATTACAAATTCAAATATAGATTGAAAGGGGCGTTCTATTAGCTACGAAAAATAATTCGTTGAAATCTTAACTTCGCGTAAAAGAATGGAAGATGTAAGAAGAGAATTTTTAGTCTCAATCTCACCTTAATAAAGAACTTTAAAAGTTACCTTCGTTTTATTATATTATAATTCGTTTCCAAAGATTGTTCAAAAAATGGTAGAAAAACTTTCATCCAACCTGAAGAAGCCTATATTATTATAATAAAATATTATTTATGCTTGGAAATAAGAGATGATTACAATCACACACGAATCCAGGAGTACCAATGCGTACGGATCCCCAAAATATATAGTCATAAAATTAATTAGCTTTTATATATGCGTATTCTGTGATAATATTTGCTTCTGGCTTTAACTTCAATATCACGTTAACAGAAACAAAGAGTGAAGAGATCGAGTGAGACGTCTTCGGACTATTTTTGGCGTATCCCAAAATTACAACCACCGCAGTATGGGCATGTTTTCACAATCCTCTTCCTCACCATCCTTCACACCTCTTATCTCTATTTTTCGGATATTCATCTTACCCCATTACCTCCTTATCCATTCATCTTCCATCCCCCCTACGATTCCGCATCATCAATTTTTCCCGATTACCCTTTGTAACCTCTCCGCAACCACCCTTCATACCCTCTCACAATTTAATTTATAATCCATTCTCTCCTTTTCGCGAATATCATACGCTAGCTCATCGATTGCTCCCTTTTTCTAAACTTGCGCCACAAAAGATCATTGTCGAGCTCCGCTGGAAAACTTTCCCCCTTCTCTCATCGCTTTCAAATTTCAACCCTTGGTCGATCCCATCCTAATTTCACCCGTTCTTCACTTTCTCCTCCCGAGATATTAATTCGTCTCGCTTGATGGATCTTTGGAAAATAAACGCTGGAAAAAAGATATTTATTCCGAGTCTTCCGTCGACTCATCCATCACGGGCAGCCATGAAAAAAATCTGCCCGTCATCGTTCTTTTTAAAGATCTCTTCTCTCCTTGGCCTTTAAAATGTTTTCGGCCTTTTTTTCTCTTTAATATCGCGTTAATTCTTCCAGTTTCTCTTTCATCGCGAGTTTGATGGACTTTTTTTCGGACTATAAAAAAGTGTCTTCTTAAAAGACGAAAAAATTTGAAGTGAAACGATTTGGATTATGTTAAGCAAGGATTTTTCCTCGAAAATTTATACTAACGTCTTTATCGGGCACAATACCCAGACCTTAAAATAGCGTCGATTTTCCTCTTTCCATTATGAAAAAAAATGTATTTTTATTCATGTCCATCTCATCAGGTCAGAATCAGGGAAAATGTTAATCTTGAAGATTTTAAAATTTCGCTCGTTATAAAAGAGGGATCTTTTGGGACCCGAAACTGTCTTTTGATCGAGATGATGTTTTCTTGAAAACTTATCTCCTTTCTGTCGAGTATTCTACATAGGCCAAAAACGCTTTGGCTTTGATACTGATTGGAAAGAAACTGTTTCAATACAATTTTTGAATTCGCGATTTAGTAGAAATTTGGCCTATGGTCTTAAAACCTAAAAATTTCATCAAAAAAAATGTCAAAGATTTATATTTTTCAAATATAATTCAAAAAAAATGTCAAAGATTTATATTTTTCGCCTATGACTGACTTAAATCTCATAGGTGCTTTAAATTTTATGCATTTTGCCTTTAAATAAGGAAAATATTATAGTTCAGAGATTTTCCTATGGTTTTCATGCAGTGCCTCAGGAAGCCTACTTCACCTTCTACAATTAACTCAGCATCGTCGGCATAGTAAAGAATCGGAATGCTGCTGTCTCCCATTTTTTATCCATGAAGATAACTCATTTATTTTTTCATCCGTTATGATGTTGAATAGTATGAGTCATGACGCCATATATTAATCAGTAATCTCGTCCGGATAACTCTTTCAATTGAGGTTACGAGAATTAGCTCTTCATCAGCATTTGTTTGCTTTTAAATGAAAGAATTAACGCGGTATATTTTGTATAAAATATCAAAAACTTCCAATTGTTTGCGAGAACCATTACGTGATAATCAGAGCAGATACGAAACTAAAGGTACGATGCTTGAAACATCTAACACAAAAGTATTGTAGCGATAGATAAAAAAAGGTATAGAGAGATGAACAAATATTAATGATACTAGCGAAGTGGGATTAGCAAATCTAAAATTGGAATTGACTGGACGTATTATGGAACGATCAAGAAAATGATGGAGCAACACCATATCCTGTAAGAAGATAATACCTTTTTTGTGTAGGAAGATAATACATTTGCCGAATAAAGAATTAAATTTAAAGAAAAATAATGATAATAAGATATTTATATGCGATTCAATCTCTGACCTTAAAACACAATACATGCAATCAATCGTGTTATAAATCGATTTAGAATCAGAAAAATTATTTTAATTGAAGAAGACCTATTTTATACAAAAAAATTGTTCCACAATTACGAAATTCTATATCCAGACAAATCTAGAAATCTTTGTTATTTCAAGCAAACGCCCTGTTCTAAAACTCACATAAACCGTCCTCTTAATAGATATATTACATATTTTGAGTGGATTTATAATCTAATCTCTTGTATTTCATGTAATGAATTAAAAATGAAAGTGTAAATGTCACGAAATGTATACTACTGCAGTAATAACTTCCACAATTCACCTTATATATCTCGTAGGTATAACATGTAGTTTCGTAAAAAACTGAAATTAATACTTTGATCACGTTTCAAGTGAACTACTCATATGCATTTGACAAAAGACGTTAGATATGATACTTAATTAGCTCTATTAACTCTACGTTAATTAGACGCAGGTATAATAAAAATATAAAATAAACTGTTCGTTACAGACCCAGACTTACTAACAGCTTGTAAATCAAAGGCTCCTATTTTAGCTTTAACCAACAATGAAATAGTGTCATAGAATGGCGTATCTCTTTCGAATACAAAGACTGAATTGTGATAAAGAATCAATGCTTGATCGAAATTTAATTCATATCTCGTTCAAAATTTCCGTAGCGATCTACTGATTGCAGAAATGTCACTGGTTATGAATTGAACTACGGTATTTTGTGATCAATTCGGTGATATTTTCGGAACTTTTTTAAGCCGGAGACAAGGTTTTATCGAGAAGTTTCGTCATTTGTATTAAATCTCTGAAAGCTCATATTATAAAACTCCTCTCTTGAAGATAAAAAAATATCTTTCGATGATAAAGATGAAAAATCAAGTTAAAAATTAAGTCCTTTTCTCAGAAAACTAATTCTGGAATTTTTTCGTCGATGAAATAGTAGGAACAAAGGACTCGGCACAAATGTCGTTAATGGAGAGTTAATAGCGACAGCTAAAAGTGAAAATGTCAAAATACATTTTCTCATTGGGAACTGTGATAGTTTTATATATTTTTTCGTACAGAAATGGTCTTTTATTTTTGTATATATAAAAAATATAACTAAAATGTTATAATTTAAGCCATTAAACATATGAATGTTGTACCGAAACAGGCTATCAAAATAACAACTCAACTTGCAGTTCTATCTGTCTACATAATATCAGTATCTTTGTCTTAAATCAAGTTTTTCTAAAGGTTAGAATTTTGAGATAAACAAAGTGTGTAATCATGACTTTCGTTCAATTATTTTACTTGCGTGTGAAATATATATTCTCTCTGTAAAGATGGCTTGTTTGAAATAATACCTGAGATTTCAAGAAAAAGGTTCAAGAAAAGTAGAAGTCTACACTATACCATAACTTGAATTTTTCTATACATAAATGCCATTCGTGTAAGCGGAAAGTATACATCAGTATCGCACGGATTTTCATTATTTGGAATAGAAATGAGAATCATAGCGCTGGAAATTCGTTACAGCTGTAACAAACTCTACATCGACAATAATCTGAGTTTCGCAGGGGATTGCTTTCATGTAAATGCACTCAATCCGTTTTTCCGCATTAAAATTTTTCCTGAGGCACTTGAAGCAGAAAGCTTGGAGGAAAAATTTTACTTCTTCTAAATTACTCAATGGTCTACAGAAATTAAGCCTCGTATGTGATAAAAAGGAATAACTACATAATCCTCTTTGGATTTCTTCTCTAATCGGATTACAGAATTGAGAATGTTAAGTCAAAGCGGTAATTATCCATTTTAACGAATGATAAGCGTAAAAAAAAATTTCGGGGACGTTCTTGCAGCGTCAGTACACCGGGTAATTTCCTCTGCGTCATTTCCGAGTCCGTCGTGGATTATTCCACTTCTTTTTGTTTACGCAACGATAAAGTTTTGCGCATTAGCAGGAATAAACGAAATGAAAGAGTGCAAAAGCTGTTGGACAACTCGAAATACGGCTCATAGTTTCAATTGAAATCATGAGGAACCATTGGCATAGAGTCGAGAACTATTGTCGAATAGTGTAACCACTGAATTTAAATTGTAATTTCCACAATCCAACCTATTGCATATTTATTTTTATTTATTCAATAGTGTAAATTGGAATTGAATTCTTCAATTGTTATTTTCGTTACAAACAACTCCTGACCCTACGTCATATCTTCAACATAAATAATTCCCTCTCAGAATTTTATAGAAATAATATTGGTTTTAATTTCAGAAAATTATTTTAAATGCTAAAATAATACGAGAATATAGCAATCTATTTGAAAAAAGACACTGTAAAAAATTGAATAATGAATTTACTTCTCAGAATGACGGAACTAAATTTTGCTTATTAAATGTGAAGGACTATCTGCTCCTTCTCAATAAATAGAATAATCCCTCTTCAATTTTAACTATCCATCATGATAGAAATTGAAGCTAAAATATGAACCAATTTCCTAAAAAATAGCTTGATAAAATTTTACTGAACCTAAGCCAATACATGGGAATTTCCTCTTCACCCAAAAAAATATCAGATAAAAAAATCTGAGTGTTTTTAGTAGAATAAAAATCAAAATAGAAAACAGAATTTATTCTGAAAACTAAACGCTCTTAATTTACTTTGGAGTATAATATATTCATATACTATGATGATTTGATAATTATGTAACTATGTATTGATTTTATGTCTAATATTATTACCATGAAATGTTTATACCCTTCATATTACAAATATGTTACGTTGTTTCCAAAAACTGAAATGATTACCCGTCATATCTGGTCGGTTTTATTCATGTTAAACACTAAGAAGAACAAAAAAATCAGCACTTCTCCATATTTTTATTAACACATACTAAAAGCCAAGAGAGCCTAACGATGAGAACAAAAACTCATTTCGTGTTATAGTTTAACTAATATAGTGGAAAAATAGAATTTTTTTGTTCTCCAATCTGTTGTGATGTTTCCAAATAGTTCCAGTAACATTTTCCCTATGAACATATCGTAAGTGATGGAATTTTTTGCATTCATCCTCTGATGCAAGCTAGAGGACAACGTATCATAGCTCACGTCTGGTCCGTAATCAGTTTCGTTCACGGTTGCTATATTTTGGGAGAAACTCAAGTATTACTGAGTATAAGTACTGAGGTATGAGGATTGCTGAATATTAGTATTAATTTCGGTCACTTTCTGAGTGCTATGAAAACAGTTATCCATAAATGCATTTGTTACCTTACGAGGAATTATTCCACCCATGGCATTCTTATTCCGTGAAGGAAGGAAGAGCAAACTAAGCCACTCATATTACTCAATCATCTCAATTCTTCTCCAAAGCTTTTTTGCTAATGGTAAAGGAGTTGTCCCTTCGAAAAGGATTCGACCAGACTTTAGTCACGTATTGCACTTTTTAGTATATTTTAATTTTCCAACATGCACTTGTGCAAATGTATAAGGAAACTCAAAGCAATAAAGGCTTCTCGCTGTCTTTAATTCTTTCCCAGATAATTCTAGCAAGAACTCCGCAGATTTACATTTTTTAAATTCTGCGAAAGACACAGGAATTTCCGGATTGTTTTTGAGAAAAATATCCTTGGTATAACAATCTGCTGGTGAAACCTCTCTTGTGAACAAAAGAAATCAATAGAAATTAATAAGGAAAATTTCCGCCGCTGTAAGGTTTTTGATGAACGAGAAAAACGTTTCGGATGTCTTGCTTGTTAGGGAAGCATCCTTTACATCCCAAGAAAAAGAAAAAATATTTCCCATTATAATTGGAGTTTAGCACGAGCAAGGCATCTACTTTTTACTTAATGAAAGGTAGAGATTTAATGAGAGAAATACGGTCGCATAATTAATATTACAAGCAAATAACACAATACCCTGGGATTCCCCTGAAAGGTTAAAGAGGTCAAAGAGACTTCGCCATATTATCAGATTCAATCTATTTGAAAGAAAACAATTTTTATTCGATTTAACAGCTGAGGATGCATTGTATCGCTTCGATAATTAGATATTGTAATATCTCTAAAATCCCAAATAATGATTTTTACATAATAAAATTTTTATATTCAATGACAGATGTATTTTCTTATAAGAGATCAGAGATCGCTAGCTGAATACAGAAATATATTTGATAGTTTAACGACGGAAACCCTTGATACTTTGTATGCATTTACTTACTTTAAAATTATTTCCTACCAATCTGAATTACTGTAAGTTTAATATTATTTCGCAATTCGGTTATGCCGTACTCAGTACATTCCTTAATTTTCGATAAATTTATAATTCGTAATATTGTATGCCTATATATGCCTCTTCCGTCTAAGTTTTTGCTAAATTTTACAAATTTATACCTGTTCAAATTCCAAAAACCTATTACGCCGATTCATATTATTGTCTAGAGTACGCTTACGCAGTTTCAAGTAAAATAAAGTACATAGATACAAGTCTTGTCATGCTATCTAACTAACTTCTATTCGAGTTTTATCATTACTAGAAGATGAGGGCAGCGTACTACCAATTTTGGATACAGAACCATTTCCTCTAAAAGAGAGATTGTAACATACATCTTCATTTGAATCTAATTAAATCTCTATCCGTCAGAATTTAGAAAGCTAATCTTAGAAATTTTCAAAGTAACACCGGGTGTCAACTAAGAAACATTTAACTTGGCGATTAGCGTAACGGTGAAGATCAAAGCCTCTTCCATTCCTGGAAAGAATAAGATTTCATCCTATTCTGAAAGAAATATTCCCCTGAGTGTAAGCGTAACAAACTTTACGATGAGCTACGTCATTCAATGTAGTCTTACCTCTTGGGAAATTAATGGGGATTCGGACCCCGGTGCAAGACGCGTAAGAATTACTCTGCACCCGAAAGTTGGAATAATGAAGACTAAGCTTTTCCAAAAGCATTCCATGTGGAATAAGTATTCTAAAAGTAAGGTAAGATTGGGTAATTTTCTGGGAATCCTCGGAAATTATACGAGGGCTTTTTCAACTGACCGATACGCAGATGGCCGCCGCTAATATAGACAGACGTTTCGCTGATACTTCATGTAACCAACAGCTCCGCTACTCATTTATATCGAAGGAACTGATTTAAAAAGTTTTCAAATTTATGTTGAGTAAAATAGCCCAATTTAGTGTGTCATTATGACATCAAATGTTTGTTATACTATATTCAAGGAACTAATATTAGATGAGATATTTTGATTTATATTTGTAAAATTAAAAACATTAAACCCACTTAAAACACTCGCCCTTGTGATGTTATCCCACTTAATACGTTTCCTCTCATTCCCGATCCCTTTCATACTAAACAAATGGAAAAATACAGCTTAAGATGCTCTTCTAATCGCTTATAAGACGGATTTTTCCCGTTTCCAGAAGTACTGCAACCCATTTTAGCCAATCGTTGGCCTCATTTGATAGCCGAGTATTGTTTACTTCATAAACAGGTTTTACTGTGTACACATAGAGAGAGAAACAATCGATAAACTTTGGGGTATTTACGAACAAAACATTTTTCCGAATATTCTGAATACGGAGTGCTAACTCTTTTTAATGAACGTTTTTGGGCATAAATTTTCATTGTGAAGCAACCATTTCCTGTATAATTATTTTTTATAAGTCTAACACTCATTTCGAATGTTTATCTTATATAAAAATCATATACTGATTCAATAAGACTATCATAATTTTGCAAAAAAATGGTTTTGAGTATCGATTGATTTTCCAATTGAATTTAATCATCGTAAAACAAAGTCGCAGTTGACTTATTAAATTTTATTTTTTCGAATCCCTCCATATTCGCAACACATACATGGGTGGTCTGAAAAGTTTCTGACATTTCGCCATTTCTCGACATATTTTCTGAAGATTTCTGAAAAATCTGGTGTCGGAAACTTTTCAGACCACCCTCGTAATCGCTTTCTTCCCGTTATCACTTTCAGTATCAAGAAGCATCAAATTGATAGATGAAAAATGCTGCCCGTGAAAAATGAATTACGGTTACCTTTACGGGTACCAAACACGGATAGATGTTATGGGGATAAAATCATTGAAGATCTTAGACGTACATTCCAAACACATTCCTGATGTATGCGGAATGGAAACTTTCTAGTAAACCCTTCCGGAGACAAATGTTGTCCCTTGATTGCACGACGGAAGCGTTTGAGTAGAGACGGAGGAGGATCGAACTCAGCAGTGCCTTGTCCGAAGCATTGTCGTGTGGAAACGGAGGACGGAAAGCCAATTGTTGATTGTTTGTGGAATGGGGACTTGGTTTGTTCCTCAGCGAATGCATTTCCCCGAAAGGGCACTGTGGAGATTACTGCCTCAAGCTCCTCAGCAACAGCAAGGTTTATTCCGGAGCCGATAACTTGGTGAGCTTTCGACGGGGAAATAAAGAAAACCTGTGGTTTGACAACTCCTCGATAAAGTCTGTGAGTTAGGGGATGCAGAAAGTGTACAATTTCCTCTTGGCTTGCTTTCAATTTTAAGCAGATAAGAGTAACACCTGAGAATTTTCACCTTCTAAATTACAGTCTGATCATAATTTTCTAAAACTGTTGTGCACGAATTATCGGAAATATCTGCCATATTAATTTAAATAAATTACTTTCCATACAATTGAATAGATAAATTTCTGATGTCCTACACTCTGAGGAAAAAATAGGATACACTTCTTCAGTTAGTGATGAAGCATTTTCAATTATAATTGGTGCTAAAATTGTATTGCAATTGGTAACGTAATGCAACAACGAAAAAAGAAATAATTGTTAGGTTACGTAACGAGAATCGCAAAATGATTTCGTTAATTACGATTTTTGGGCAAATAATTGGTTAAATATCGTTAAAAAATCCTTAATTTTCCAATTTTCCAAGAGATAAGGGTACCTTACAGAATTATTTTCATCCCAATTCCTATCTTGAGGATTTTAATTAAGAAAGCTGTTTGGTGCACACAGTTTTAAGAATCCGTATTACCTATTTTATCTAACAATTAAGCTATATTTACTGTCAGTAAGAGCAGTAAAATTATAACTTAATATTTTATGGAATCTTTATCCTTTCAATCAAATTTCGAGTTGGAATATTTAATTATTGAATATTGTATATTGTCACGAAATCCTCCGATACTTAAGTTCACATGGTGGATTTTTTTTCAGGACATGGTGGATACTTTTTCACAGGATCAGTACTCAAAACCATACCTCTCATTTGCTGGTCTGTTCTTCTAACTATTTAGCTAACGGGTAAGAACATTCCCCTGAGAAATCTCCCTGGAAATTTTTCTAGGATCCTGTCAGGTCTAAGATCCGGATGGTCACCGACAATAACCTATACTCGATAATAATGAGTTTAACTTGTTTTAATTCGATAATGGCTTTAACTAGTTTATGTCCAATTCTGAGTAATCATTTCATCTAAGATACCTCGGTGAGCTCCAGGAAATAAGGTAATTGATCGGAAAATAGTCATCATATAAAGACAATGCCTTATTCTTCATCGCGGAATACCTGCTCCCACCAATTTCACGATGCAAAAACCTCAGCGGACCATAATCTTGGAAGAAAAAACCGATTCTCTTTTTCCCGAGCTGTACTCATCAGTCGCGGGGTATTCTTGCACCGAAATGAAACTGCACCGAAGAAGTCTGCAATACATTCACCCCACGCAAGCGGATTAAGACCCGTCTTAAGGCAAAAGCCATCCCTAATTGCTCTCCAAGAAAACCAACCTTAATTCCGTCATATGGGGCTGCACGGAGCAAAGCCCGTCCCAACGCGGCGCGATTCGTTTTTGTTCCCGCGCTCATTTGTCACGGAATCCGCGACATGTCGCAAATCCATCCCGCGAAAGGCCCAAGGAAAAACGCATTGTTGCAATACGAACATCTCTCTAACTCTCTTCCTTCCACTGTGAAAAACACCTTAAAAGGAGACAATTATCCATGAAACAGACTTCGTTGCGTCCTTCACGTTAGGAACCATATTGTCGAAGCCCTCCGATATATTCCATATTTCTCGAGGGGCACGAAAAATAAAAACCGATGGGTTCTCGTCATCGGCGAGAATTTTACGCTCGTATCTCGTCTTCCGCGAGACTTTGCCCATCCCCCACCCTTCACCCTTTCTTCGAGACCCTCCGGGGACTTTGAGAAGGAGAAGAGGGCAGATGGAGTTAGTGACTCTTGCGGTATTCGGAATCCTGCAGAACATGAGGAAGTCTTATGGAGTCGTCCTCGAGGGATGGGAGATGCATTGTCGATGGGATCGGATAGGGATTAAGGGTCGTGAGTGAAGAGGGTCAACCGAAGAAGTAAGGGGGCAGGGAATAGAGGAAGATATAGGGGACACATGTGGCATAAGAAAGGAAGAGAGAAGATCAGGGGAAGGACAAGGGAAGAAGAGAGAGAATAAAACTTCATTATATATGAACAAAATCAAGGCTATCTATAGAGAGTAACTTTTCGTTCATGTCGACTCTCAAGTTTACGACCTAACAAAATACATTTCAAGTATCTATGTGGTAGAAATTCTACTTTTCAGTAACATTTTTAAAGTGCTTCGACAGCCGAGATTATTTCGTACATTTGCGCTCTCGTCGGAAAACGAACTAGGCTTTCTTGAAGGGTGAAAATGCTACCCATTTGGCTATCAAGGAATCCTTTCAGTGTTATAGTTCCCTTAAATAGTACAGTATCAAGCAACCTATATTACCCAACAGCACAGTGAAGGTTGGGAACTTATTTTGTGGCACACTAACAAAATTTCACTTTAGGTTTTCTGTTAAGCATGAACAAAGTCGCAATTCTAATTTTAATAGGCAAAATCAAAATCATAATAAAATTCTTCAAACTTTCAAAATTCTCGAGGTTCTATGGAACGTGTATCTTATAAATTTCAAGGTGATGGTGTTACATTCATTATATTCACCGGTAAAAGTAAAACCAGGTATCCGAAATACTTTCTTTCTAATCAAAGTAAGTGGCGAAGTAAGTGGTAAGTCTGTGGTGAACTTTTTCGAAATTGTGCAACTTATGGCGAAGAAAAATTTACAAACACTTGTGTTTCTCATCGACGCAACCGTGAAATCTTCCACACCCTACTATCTCTCTCGGTACATTATTGTGCCAAGGCACAAGTTCAGAACAATACACTGATATAGAGCCTTCTATTTACTTGGTTAACTACTGGTAAGAAAGCAAAATCGAGATTGTGAGCAAGATTTCAAATCCTACCAGAATCTTTAATAAATTAGAATAATATTCAAGCAATGAAATATCGTCATATTTCCACTAACGAGTTACTCTGCCAACAGAATTTACACCCGTGAATTAAAGATTATATTAAAATGTAATTAAAAAGTCAGCATATATCAATGATCAAGCGTCCATCTTGAATCTATATGAGTGATCATTTTAGGATATAAGAATATATTGTTGGGAATGATTATTTCAAAATATCTATGTTATGGTAAGTTAAAAAGATATCTAAACCCGCAATTACGTTAAAAAGATACTTTTATGCAATCATGATTTACAAGATAAGACGCATTAGAAATCAAGTTACGATTTTTCTCTTGCCACGTGTGTATACCAACCTATGTAGCCCTTCTGCATCGTTAAAGCTTAATAATATCTAAACATACGTTGAATATGACTTTTCCACTATCATACACCCACATTTGTACCTTGAGGAGTCAGAAGTATGTATCTAGGATATTGATTCGTAATATTTTTAGTTCATGCTTATATTACGGTTCAATGAAATAAACAAATTTGTCCGGTTTCATTTTCACTCCTTTTCACTTTTTTATCGTTCGGGCAATTTAAATACCAATCCTATCAGATAGGGAATTCAAAATGAATGACTTTTCAATAAAATTTTACTTTATTCTAAAATCTACTCGTTTTGTAACTTAATAAAGATAGAATAAAATTAGTTTCACGTGAAAACTTTCCACACTTAGTGAGTAATTCGGTGAAATAGCACTCAGAAATAAACAGCCTCAATAATCCAAAATAGCTAAACATTATCATGTGGTCAGCAATTTTCTCGAGAAATCAATCCCAGGAGATAGACCGCAGATATTCCGAGTCATCCGAAAAAGTATTATAGCATAGTTTTCGATAAGAATAAAAAAAGGAAGAGCCGGAAGGCTGCTGGTAACGAGCAACTTGGAGTCCGAAGAAAAATCGTCGACGGGAAAGGAAGAAAAAGAAGTTTCAGATGGCGGAGAAGCTGAGTGCGATAGAAATAGCAGTTGGTGAAGGAAGGGGATTATTGAACGAAGCATTTAGACGACGTAGAACAATAGTTTTGACCCAGTCTGATAGCGGCGGGGAGGGCATAGGTTGAAGAATGGATTCCCTGGCTTTCGAAGGGGTCAGGGTCGAAGTTTTATGTCTCGTTGCCCAACTTGTGGGAGACCTTCTCCACTTGTAACGGCCGTATAATGTGCGGTTATGGGCTTAACTGAGTTGAGAATAATACATGCATCTACCCAATGTTTGAGGCTGTGGACAGATTTGCGTAATCCTTCGAGATTCAACGATTTATTTCTTATGTGCTTCCGGTAATTCATTTCTCTATTGTCATAGGAGAAGCAATGCATTCCCTTATCTTCCATTATGTATGTACTTCATGTATAGCATAGATTATGTTTTTTACGTATATTGATGACTGTATTTATCTCAGTTAAATATAATTTATTTTTTAATATTCTAGAAATTCTTTATTGTGCAGTTTACGATTATTAAATCTACTTTTATTTACTGAAGTTTATTGTATTGTAGTGTACTTTATTACATCCTTGTATTGTTTTGTATTCTATTGTCTTATTATATTGTAATGTACCTTTCTTGTATTTGTGTATTGCGGTAGCTTTTGTCTGTTTACTTTACTTTGCAAATGAAACAGGCCACTTGTAACTATATGTGTAACTATGACCAAGTCTAAAGGTTTAGTAAAAACCTGTAATTATCGACTTTGAACTTTATTATTGTCGCATTCCTCCACATCTTTTCGTCACTACTAACGGTATTTCTCATCAGGATTTTCAAAAACTTCGCAGGTGTTTTCTTTCAGCCGAATATTTTTCTCTAAGAATCTCTTAGGTTTTTTCCAATTTACTTCCCTTTATTCTCTATCTATCTTCTTCAAAATGTAAATTTTACCAAGAATGACAATTAGATATTGAGACCCTTAAGTCAGATACCATCCCAGTAAAAATTATTTACAAATATCATCATTTAATCCTTCTCAGAAAATTACTAGCTAAACTTAAAGCTAGTTGACTCTCAACAGAGAAATAAAGTAAACTCCTAAAATCAATATGTTCTGGCGTAACTTTGTGAAAATCCATAATAAATTATACAACTTTGTAATTTTCCACGGATTTTTAATATCGGCTACCGGTTTCGTAAGAAGTTCTCACATCTTCCTGATGTGAGAACTTCCCTTAACCAACCAACCTAACCATTCAAAGGAGTACCCCCATTGAAAATAACACGATGAAAAGGGTTAAAAGAGAATTTTGAGCTAAAGTTGTGCATCTAGGAAAATTTCTAAGGAGAAACGGACATAAGAAAAGTCTAAGAGAACCACAATTCGGACCCGGATCTTCCAAATGCAGGTGATAGGTCTATACTACGCTCCAGTTTTTCTAGTTAGTTTGATAGCTGAAAACTGCAGTTGAAATATTCTAAGGAAATCTAAAAATCGTAATTTTAATGGCCATGCCAAGAGATACCATATCAAGATGCCCTGGGATGCAGCTATTCTTACAATACGGAGAAAAATATTTCGTCCCTGCATTATCCATCATTACTGACTACTGAAAAATAGAGAAGCTGAAACGTAATACAACCATTACATCTGGTTATCCAAGGAAAATTTTCAACGAGATTTCCCAAGGGAATGTTTTGAACTGTTAGATTAATGGCTAGAGCCACCAACCGGTAATAGGGAGATACAGTTTTGAATTTCGGTCTTGCCAGACTTTTTTCATATCCGATTATCCTAGAGAAATGTCCTAGTTGAACGCTTATACATCCAAAGTCACCTTAAACCATTTCCTTGGGTTTACCGGTATTGTATTATTTTAATCATATACGTATAATCTGGCCATAACATGAAATTAGTGCTATCAATCGCCTGCAGTAATATCCTCCTTTATACCCTGTTGAGAAAACTCCAACGCTTTGTTATCATAACGTGTTAAATTATTCACGTTCTTCATCTTCAGGCGAAATTAGAGCGAATATTCTTAGAGGGAAAAGAAATATTTTACCTTCCTTCTAACGGTTTCCAAAAATAAAAAGAAAATTTTAACCTGTAAGCTAATTTCCAGCGTAATGAACAGAAGACCGTCTTTCTGCACCTTTTAAAAAAGGTTCAAAGATTAAAACAAGACCGCTTTCTTGAGCAAATGCAAGACATTTATTCTTCCTTCTCTTCTCCCAAATATAAGGACCTTTTCCTCGCGAAACCTACTTAGGCCGCTGAATCTCAAATAAGAAACGGAGGCTAATAAAAAGAAATTGCCCAATTTACATTTCGTTAATATTTACGACGCGCTCTCGGAACGAATTTAAGACGGGCATAACGCGGTGAAATGCAATTTTAACCTAATTTTTAATCGGTGAAACAATAAAAGCACGTCTGAGAGCTTAACCGACTTCTTTCACGTCGTCAATTCTTTCGCTTCGGGGCAGGTGTTGCTGTTATTTACATTACGTCCTCTTTGAAAAAACCGTTTCTACGGGGATGCAGTTTTTTTAAGAATGTGAGGACTTCATTCCGTATTCGCGACAAGGGGTTCATTGGGCTATTACCATCTAAAAGGGATAAGGAATGCTATGGACGCATACGTGCTTACAATTTGGAGATCGTGAAAATTTTCTACTCGAACCTCGTGACTACAGGAAAAAGTGACATTTTCGAACGGGAAAAAATAATTCAACTACATGTAGCCAAACGTTAAGAGATATAAATAATTTTGAGCCGATTTTAATTATTAATAAGTTAACAATACTTCAATTCTCTGGACATTTAACCCATAAAACAAATAATTCAATTATGGACATCGAACATAATGATTTACTTAAACTGTCAACAAATAGCTAGTGATCCTCAAAACACCTAAAGCTAATAAAATATAAATAGATGAATCTAATAATTTATTTATTCGCCCTTCTTTTGCTGTTAATTCAAGTAATACTTGAACGATATTACACTATTCAAATGACCCCAGTAACATTAACTATTGGAATAAAAGTCAATTGTTGATCAGATTATAAAATGTGATTCTGTAAATATACGCTAAATAATAAAAATAAAAGGAATTTTTG
Source organism: Pachydiplax longipennis (assembly GCA_036926295.1). Lineage (NCBI taxonomy): Eukaryota > Metazoa > Arthropoda > Insecta > Odonata > Libellulidae > Pachydiplax > Pachydiplax longipennis. The sequence goes on along the minus strand of JAVFKF010000003.1, from coordinate 24,982,330 downwards.
GTTCACTATGAATCCTTCATTAAAATGTTCAACCACTTTTGTACATACGTATGTAGTTCTTTTAGCTGGAAAAACTCAAGGTATGTAGTTCAGAACCCCAAAAATTAGATAAAACATTTTCGGTACGTCTAACGAAGAAGTTCTATGAAAGTCCAATGTTTTGAAATATTTGGATTAGATGAGAAGTTAATAGGTTAGTAGAAAAATTTAGATAATTTATACACATTTGAATAAAAATTTGATAACTTTCTAAGGGAGACAAGAATACATTGAGAATGTAAATGATTCAGCTGAAGAGATAAAGAACTCTTGGCTAAGATAAAAAGTATCTCTGATATTATTTATCGATCTCAATCATTACTCTTTATTTTGTCACATTTTTGTCGTCATTGTTGTACAACTTAATATAAACCTGTTACTACAACCCTGTTACTAAAAATATTTTGCGCTGGTAAAACACACGGATTGAATTAGCCAAGCCATGAGTGAATGTGACCTAAAAACTATGTTGTGTGTGACAAAAGGGAGATACAGTATACTTTCGTTCGCTTTGTCTATACTATGGTTCAGATAAAGGAACCAAAACTACGTTCTGCTCTTTCAGTCATTCTTAAACTGGTTTGAACTTACCATTCAACTTACCAAATGGCTGTACCATTTAAAATGTACAGTTGGGTTGCAACTCGCTTCGTCTTGAATGCGTTACGTGAGTGAATGAAGGAATCCAAGAAAACTATGAAATAAGCGGGAAAATAATAGTATCATTTAAATAGTATGCGTCAATTAAAACTTGCTTTTAAATTATAAATAAATACGCTAAGACTTGTTCAACAATTGCGTAAAAGATTTAGATACAACAACATGTCCCTGTGGCGCAGAGGATAGCGCGTTGGACTTCTAATCCAAAGGTCGTGGGTTCGAACCCCACCAGGGATGGAAAATTATTTTTATGAAAATCGTAGATTATTGAAAGCCGCCTATTGCATTCGGTTATTTCGGTTATGCGGTTTAATTAAGGACTAAAACTAAGGATTATTTCTAAAGGAACACTTTTTACTTAACCAAATAAAAAAATATTAGGTTAAAAATGGATAAATTTTTGCAAATTTCCTGTTTCTCAATATCATCCAGATCTTGTATCATCATTTAAAGGCCGTTAAAAAATTGAATAGATAATACGTTCTCGAAGGACGCAGTAGGTTATAATAGGTTTCCTCTATGTTTTATGAGCTGATCAGGCACCGCGAGAAAAATTGGTGAGATAAATGCTAGAACGCGGCTTTTCGAAGATTTTACGCTTTATTACCCACTTACAAAGCGGATTTTTCACGTCCCTAAATGCTTTGCAAACCGCTCCACCACATCGCTCAATAGACTAAAGATTAATCACATTATTGTTCCCTAATTGTCTCTCTGGTAAATATCGCCTCATTGTAGAGTAAACACCGACCACAGCAAAGTATCAAAGAAAAACGCGCTCTCTTTGTCCGGAAGATCATTTTTAACACTATAACGAAAATGTTATTAGTATAAGAGCGCTTATTTAAAAATCAAAACTCCAAAAAAGAACTTACCTTTTTAAAACGTAAAAGAAATAAAAAAATGTCTTATCCCGGTTAAAACGCTATCTTGCTCATAACGTGATTTTCACTTAATTTTCACTTAATCCTTTAAAAAGTATCTTGGCGGAGTTTTCGTCTATGCATATTGTTTGATTTACGACTGGGAAAGTGACCCAAATTTCTTTATTGTGGTTATTGAGGTAATTTCAATAATCTTATTGTTTATTTGTAACTATTACCTATTTTGTATTTATTATGTATCAAGGAACCTCCTGATGAGCCAATTGGCTCAAGAGGACCTGAGAGTTTCTATCTTATTATTGATTAATTATGTTATCATTATATATTATATCTTATCATTTCATAGTGTGGAGTAGTAGTTAAACAAAAAGTGTATGTGACTGTGTATTCATCTTATATAAGAATTTTGATGAAACAGTTCTAATGTATTTATTCTATCAGAATGTATATCAATGTATCGAGTATAATGATATAATTATGAATGTATATTAATGTAACTAATAACTAATTAATTATTTATTTATGTTGTAAACTAAAAAAATCTATCATTTTGTACATTTATCTAATGTTTGTGTGCTATTTTTATTTATTGGCCTATTTTTCTAGAAAAAAGTTGATTTTAGTCGCTTTTTTGATGGAGCAGTTCATTATCATGTAAAAGTCTACGTGGGAAAGAGGTCGACTTGGCCTAATCTCGCGAAAGGGTTATCTATATAATAATAATAACTTCAAGCCGATTCGGAGAAGTGAATGTAAACCTTTTTCCACCAGAATATTTTACTTCGGTTGCATGGTATATTTGTAGTAATAACAATCATCTTTCCGAACTCGAGTACAGCCCAATTTTACTTTTACCTAGGATAAAATGTGAAAAATCTCCGTTCCGTTCAACAAAATGGAACCGATTACGACAGGTTGCGAGGATGAAGGCAAATGTAGTATTTGAAGATAGAAAAAGAAGAGGAAAACAGAGAAGAGGCAGCGGAGACGAGAGTTGGAAATTGCTAGTTCGGAGGTCACGTTCCAGTTACCTTTAACCGCTCACCCTTTCCACACCAAATCGCTAACGTTGTCTGGGATTGGCACTCAGCGAGTTTTTCCCTGCCTCGGAACAGAACTGCGTGGCGTGAAAATGGAATATACTACATCTTCTTTCATTGCGCAATTTATTCGCGGACGGTAACCACTGCTCTTGGGAGGTGGACGAGATGCGCTTCCCGAAACACCTGGACCCGTTTCCAGCGAATTGATATTGGTATACAACGTATACTTTGGCTAAATTTTGCTAAGATAACCATTTCCCAATTTATCGCATTTATTTTATATTATGATATTCATTGTCGCGTGTATATTTTTATATTGATACGTTAATATATCCAGTGTCTGTAACTTCCGTAAGAAATACACGTTAAGTTAATAGCTAATAAATAATTCTAATAAATAATAACTCTAATACATAATATCTCGACAAAATTTCCCTTTCCCTATCTCTTTTTGAAGAACCCCCAGATGTCCTTTTGCCCGAATTAATTGAATTTCTTGTGATACTTTGTGGAAGTTATATCCTGTAAATGATAATGAAATCTTTACGTGAGATTGTATAGTCGCCAATTCATAAATTTAATAAGCTATGAGCTGGACGATATCTGAAGATTAATGTATTTTCATTTTACAAATAGAAAAATTGTGAGGTAGAATTTCTCATGAAAATATTCCCATCTCTTGCTCTAAGTTGATACTCCGCCCACGGTGTGTTAAAAATGGCCCTGATACACGTATATCCATATTCACGATTTGCAAATTGCATATAAGCGTGTGGCAGAGTTTGTAAGCATCAAGTGACCAACTGAACTACTGCAACCTTCTATTGTTCGGAAAGTATATCGAAAATATTAAATCAATTATGAGGGAGAGAAATTAAACTTTTTAGTAAGAGGCAGTCTCCTAAAAACCCAAGGGAAACAGAGGTAAAATATAGCGACAAGACAGGAACTGGAGGAGTACGAGTGGTAGACCTGGGTTTAAGTCCCAGTCATTTCGTTATATTTCAATTCTGTTAATCTTGGATTCAAAGCAATCATTCTCATCCCTAAGTTTTTGGTGTTACCCTGAGAAAACAATATTTTTCAAATTTTTAAGAGATAAATTAATTATGACACTATACTATTTATAATCTCAAAGACAACAAAAACTGCTTTGGAAAACAGCAAAGAACGAAAATGGCAAAAAGCTAAAATTTATCAAGATACTTGCTTTAAAAATTAATGCCAAGAAAATATGAAGCCGCCTTCTTTTGTGAAGAATGAACTAGCGCGAAATTAAATCCTAACTGTGTAAAAAATTAGCTGTCCCGTAGGTAAAGACTTTCGAACGGATAGGAAAAAACATTATTCTTTTGCTCGTTCAGAAGGAACGTGTTATTCATGGCAACAGGCCTTTAGAGCTTCAAAGAATAGAAGTAACCGATTCTATCCAAGTTCTCCGGAATTCCCGAGCACCGTTTGAATGTAAAAGTAACTCAGCCTTGGGTAAGGTAATCCCTTAAAGAAGAAGCCATTAGAGATTTCTTTTCCTTATTCAAGTTTCCACCGCTAGAATCCCTTTCTGGTGTGCTTCATCTTTCGCTCAGCATTCTAATTCTAAAAAAAATTCTTTTCCTTAATCCGTGAACTGGAAACTGTGCAAGATAGAATATAACTAGGAACGAAATAAATTTCACTTAGCAAAATGAAGAACTTTGAAACACCGAAATGAAAAAATATAAACCTAAAGTATCATTTAGTTATTTCATTAAATTATAGTAAAATGCGCTCTACTAGACCTTTCTTAGAGGATTTTTCCCAAGAAATCATGCTAAAACAATTTACGAGGGTGGTCTGAAAAGTTTCTGACCCCAGATTTTCAGAAATCTTCAGAAATGGCGAAATGTCGGAAACTCTTCAGACCACCTATGTATTATATACTTATTCGTAATAATTTTACAAAATAAGATTCGTAAAAATGATACGATTCTTAACATTTTTCTGAAAATATGAACCATATTTTCTCAAAATATGAACCAATCATCATTTATTACAATTCTGGAAGTCGTGAAATTAATATTTAATGATTTATCCCTATACACTTCATATGCTCAGAGAGATATTGAATGAAAGTAAATTCCATAAAATTAAGGTAACAATTTAATGGATGGTCCTTCAATACATAATTTTAGAATCAATTTACTTAAGAAAATTTTTATGGACAAAAATCTTAAAATTCTATCGCAATTAATTATATAAGTTGCATAAATAGAGTATTATTTTTCCTTAATAAAAAATAATTTTTCGAGAGGCTAGTCGAAAATCTAAGGATGTTCTGAAGACAAAGCATATTTCTGCATATTAACAGTCATCAAAATGTTCTCAACATTCGAATTCGATTCATCCTTTCGATTTCAAAACTTAATCATCAAATGACTAATAATTCGAGAATTCTCACCTGTTATTTTATTTAAAAGATTCGTAAACGCAAAACACAGAAGGAAACTATATCCACAGAAAATAATCGATTGACTTAACCTTTCTAACATTTCCAAATTCCTCCTAGATCTTCTCAAACGCTGTCAATTTTACGCAACACCAAAACTTACTCCTGGGCGAGCATTGTCACTTTTGGCGGTTCTCCGTGGACCCAGCTGATGAGGGAGGGAAGGGGGGGTTTGGGGGGGGACATCCTATAAACCCTTAGAAGTGGACCGCCCCAGGCCGTTGTGACGTGCTATAGGGTTCACCTCTATGCCTAGAGGGCCCCCTGCCACAACTTCAAGGACAAGCTCCGACCTCATAGACAGAAAGAACGAGCAGGTGAGAAGTGAGTGCTTAGTTACCTCACCCCTGCAGAAGAAGGTGAAAGAAAGGCCCCTGGAATAGATGCCTGCGACTGTAGGCCTAAAAGTAGGCTAAGGTTGTAGAGAATGCCTTCCCTACGCCCCCCACAGAGCAGGTGGTTAATACATTTATTGTGCACTATTTACAAAAATTACTGCCAACAGTTGACAAACTTAATGCAGTATTTAATTTTGATGTGGCTGCAATAATCCACCGTCATTTTGAGAATTAAATCATTAATTGAAATTTAAAATTAATAATTAATTTAATTGTTAAATTCTTGTCTTTTAATAAAATGCAGAGGGTCCTTGAATCAGAGTTGAAAACGAGCGTTTAGGCGTTCTCCTTCTAGAACCAGAAGAGCTTGAGGCTTTAATCCTCTGAATAATAAAGAAAATGCGTACTCACGTATGATGCAGGAGTTGATAGAGCTAAATTTTCCTGTAAGAAAAGAGAACGAATTCATTAATCGATATAGTTCTCTATATTTCCTCAAGAATTCATTTTATATCTACATCTGTAAAAGTGTGATAGCTTGAACTTTGAACATCAATCAGACTGTAGTTATGCAAAGACATAGAGCATCGCCCTACGAAAAGAATTCCAGAGAAACTCAACTGTGATCTAAATTTGACAGATCTGCTCAAAGAAAGCAGCTTAAAATCCCAAGTAATACCAAACAACATCTGCAAATTTCAAGCCGGGTACAGATTTAAGAGTCATCACCTGACTTGAAGGTCAGGAAAAACAAGGCCATTTCACATGCTAACATCTTAAGAGTGAATACCGTATGTCCTTGGGGTAATTACGAAGTCGTTTTCCTAAATTATCTACATAAACATGACTATCCTCTCATTTTCATGAATGTAAACAACGACGAAAAGGAAAGTGTATCGTGTCTAAAAGAAAGTGAATAAGAGGAAACGTGACTGACTATAGATACGAAAAGCTAACAAAAGAAACGATGCGAAAGTCCAAATGATGCCCAGATAGCTGTCGCGCATAAATAACCTACGTGCGAATTACCTAGGAAATAGGAAGTTATAAAGGTTAAAGCTATTATAGGAAGAACGACTAAACCTAAGTAATGAATGCAAATTCCTGTTATTCGTAAAATTGAAGACTTAGTATAAGTTCCAATTCCCTTTGAATTATAATTGCTTCATATAATATCTGGTTAACACGATATGAGTGCTTTAGGAATGAATACTTAATGTAATTCATAATGAAGAGGATCTTAAGTGGACATTCACTAAAAGCATTTGAAACCTGAACTTATAAATGGTCATTGCTCTGCTAATTATAAATTAATATGGTAATGATGCAAAATATAAAGCACTATTCTAATACGGAGTGATACTAAATTGTCGATTGAAATCCCATCATTTATTCGGTTATTGTTTTTGGACGAACTCGTAATATTAATTTTTAAACATACCTCAACGCAATTATTTTCTTTTAGCACTATATTTATTACCACCATTTTTCACATGGTTAAGAGTTAATATTACATACATATCCGACATGGCTTGGCTTTGTCGGAATATTTTCCTGCAAGCCAAAAAAATTTCATCTCAACCATTGGTGCTAAGAATTTTACCTAAAACGATTAAAACAAATGTCATTCCTACCGAATTATATATTAACGAGAACCGTGGATTTTTATTCCATCAAGGAATATTAAACATTTAGTGAAAAAATAACAAATTCATGTTCATGTAAATAAAAAAATTAACAAATATATTCATTGTATGTCTTAGCTAAACTGTTTAAATATAAATAGAAAAAGGTTTGAAAATCTTTAACGCCATTTAAAGTTTGGAATAATCATTTTGAAATGTGGGCTGAAATCGCACTATAAGTACCAGATCATGTTATCAGGAGAATTTAGTGACAAAATTTTTCCTGCGGAAAATTGTTTTCGTATTAAGCTTTTTTTCATGCCTAATATTTTCTCTGAAACGAATTAATATATATTGACAGCTATACGAGAATGATCAAACAAGTAATGCAATTTGAACCAGCCGAAATTTCAATTTATCCGTTTTAATGTCAGTCAGTTTCAACTGTATTGTACACTGAATTAACGATCGAAAATAGATAGAGTTAAATTATAAGTTTCATTAATAATACTATTCCTTTGAAGGGGAAATACAAAAGAGAAAATTCTTTACTACTCACCACTGGCAGTTCTCCTGGTGGCCTTGGTCCTGCTTATTCCTCCGTGCCCTTCCACGAACACACGGGAGATATTCCTATGTACGAGAATAGAAGTGATTCGAATTAGAGCTTCGGTTACGATTAGATTTAAAAATATCCTATTCCATATCATGATTATTATAGTAGATATATTTAAAATATTTTATTCAATTGAGTTATTACAATACGAAGGCATATAGAAAGACTACTACTAATATACAATATCGAACAACATAATGAATAAATTGGAACATGCCTAATTAATAAGGACTAGTAATAAATTAAGAACTGAAATTGCTTAATTGAAGCATAATGAACCTGTACCGAAAAATGTGAAATTTGATCTAAAATTAATTTATAATCACCGTTAACTGAATTGTGGTTACACTTGAATTATTTCTGTAATTTATTCAAATTTATTTCAATTCAGCTCGAGCCTTAGTTAGACCAACTTTCAAAAATGATTTCCTGAAAGCCAACGCAAGTAAGCGAGGCTAAGTCCCCCACTTATTGTAAATTAGGAAACAGGAAAGTTACAAATCAGATGCATATTATACTTGAATCGATACTCAAAATGAAGGTAGAAGTGATTGAGAAAGGCAAATGATCAGGAAAAATATTCCTAAATTTAAGCTCAATGTCTGTAAAAAATTCCGTTTACACTCTTTACTCATGATCTCCAATATTGTACCAAATTGTATTCAAGCAGTCAACTCCACATTTATAGTTAATTTCAGTTTAAATTTAACTTAAAGCCCGGTTTTAGATCGGCACGTTTGGTCACTAAAATATCGAAATTATAATCTGAGAAATAATAATAAGGAAATAAATGTAAAGGATCTAAATGTAAGGTTCAAATGAACGGAAAGAAACTCGAAACGTTGGATTTTCACACTATGTTGCCGGCTTCTGTAACATATATTTAAAATAATATTCAGTATCCAATTATAGTCACCGTACATCAATGCCACTAAAATATTTTATATGCGTTATCATGCCACAGGAATACACCATTTTAATTCAATACTAAAACTATCATTGTACAAAAGTTGAACAATACTTAATTGGTGGTAAGTTCCTAATTAAAAGAATTGGAGATAAAACTTTTAAAAAAGTCGATTACGGTTGGCAGTATCTTCTATTCCTCCAAGTAAGAATATTGTCGAAGATTGTCTCAATCGAAAAATGCATCTACACACAACGAATATCTAAGGATTAAAAGTAGTATCGGAAAAGTTACTAAGCATTATTTGGGGTTTCGTCAGCTGACGTCTTCAAACGTTATATGTCGTTTCATTTCTTAAATATCACTTTAGGCTAGAAATGGAATAAACAATAGACGCACATAACTGCATCATAGAACTATATAAAATAAAAAATAATCACATTATAGATGAATCAACAAGACCTCGGTATCATATTTATTCATAAAAGTCAATCGTAACGAAAAATTATATTCAGCAGCGACTGTTCCATTAATAACAACTGAACAACTCATACATCAATGATAGTTTTTAAACACAGAAGTAACTCAAGAAACTTAAATACTATTAACTTATTATACTTACCACCAGTGAAGAATCTCTAGAGGTTCCACGGATATCTTGACGGCGGAAATAGACTTACTTTCCAATAATTTACTTAATAAATATATTATTATTTTTATAAGTTACAAATCAATTACGTTACGCTTCACTTCACTTCAGTACACTTCAAGATTAGCCATTTCCAATATGGCGCCCTACAAGAAATTCAAATCGTTAACGGTTTTCTCGAAAATTCGGCAACACGTCTACACCAGTCGATATTTCCAAGTTGAACAAAGATTAAGCCATAAAAATCAGCGGTTCAAAAAACGGTGAGATCTGATTGGCTACCGCTGTTACTTTTACGGAAACCCCTCCTCTTATCCCCCTACCGGAGAAATTTATAACTTCTTTCGTAATTATTAATTAGCATTTAATTAAAATTTTATGGTATAAAACAAAATAAAACTAGAAAATGTTTGGAAAATAAAATACTTTAACACTCATTGCTTTTATTATACGAATATTTCTTATCTTGTTTAAGTATTGTATTTGCCAATGTAACGAAAGCATGACGAAACGCCTTGCATAGACTTTCGATGTTTTACTAAGAAATGCTAATAAAGGATAGAATGTCTTTATTACGTTAAGTAACGCATGTAATATATATTTTTTTAATCACAGAGATCCTTCACGTAAAAATAATAAAGTAAGAAACTGGTATAAGGTATTTAAGTTATACGTCATATGGTAACCAAAAAATTACTAAAGGATATAAACATCGTTAAATCCAAGACATAACACCGACTGTTTCTATTTATTAAGTTCAAGAAAAGCTACGACTCTTTAACGTTTATTTTAGAAATTTTAGGCCATATCTCTTATCCAAAGCTTCGAAAACTAATCAGACGTCGTTGATACATGAATATATGTTAAAAGTTTTATTCTCCAAGACAAGAAACGAACTGCATAACACTTTTCCCCATACAATGCTACAAAATGTAAATTAATATAATTGACTTTATTTATTTTAAATATCGTAAAGGGTAATGAATCCTACATATTTAATTATACAGACGCCTAATATGAGTAGACAAAAAAATACCTTTCTACGTAGATTACTCATTATCCCTCACCTTACAACCGTGATTTGAATAAACGAAAAAAGGCCTATTTGAAAATAGAGTGAGAGTTACAAGGCAACATGAGGAGGAAGGTATTTTTCGCCCTTAAATGAGTCGGAAAATGTCAACGTTATGATCTTATAGAATTCAAAAACACACCACAAGCTGCCTTTGGGCACTTGGCAGAGAACATACATTATTTTTTGATTTTATTCATGGTTAAGTTTCCCATTTAGATTACAAAGAGGAAAATACATAATTACAAAAAATATATGAAATTTATCAACATAACTGTTAAATGATAAGTAACAATAACTAAGTAATAATTGGGTATAACAGTAACAATGTACCAGTAGAACATACTAAGTGTAACATACATATACTTTAGTATTAATAACTACAGATTTTTTTGAGTAGTTGTAAGGAATTAAGCATACCAGGGTAGACGAAGAATATGTTAATTTGCCTTAGCTTTCCTCAATGCATCAGAATGTTAGTAGTGTCAACATACTAACACATGTTGTAACTATGAGGAGCACCATATCATTCAAACAACGGATTGAAATCACTCATACCTAAGATTTCATTTCATCAAGAGATTTAGACAAGTAATAGTTAATAATACATGAGGGGTGCAGTTTCTCTATGAAATTCCAAAATAAATTTACAACTGTTACAACAAATAAAGAAAATTAAAATTCTATGAGATAAATCTGGTAGCGTTAAACCAGTAGGCGAATTATATTGGCCAAAATACAAGCATATGCATCATGAAAATGGCGTGATTTGTCAAGTAAATTTAATATAATGCCTAATGTAACTATGTGATATACTTGTCACCTTACATGGAAGAATTAAAGATTCTTTCGTTACCTTTCAGTACAGAAATATTTTAATTACAAGACCCCAACTTCATTCATGGCAGTGAGAATGATACATACTGAGGTATGAGGTATTCGTGATCATTATAATAATCTCAACCCATTATCAATGGATATTAAAAAACTTCAATACTTCAGTTAACTTTCAGGGACACTTCCAACTCATAGCATTCTGGCTTTGTGAGGAAAGCAAAGGCAAAGAATTGTATCTCATCCCTCATTTCACCTTATTTTATAGATATTCGTAGCTTAAGGTGTATAACTTATACTAAGACTTCAAACATATGAAGTTACAGAAGGACCTCAATACTATTCCTTTAGCAATAAGGTGGAACAAATATGAAATCAAATGATAAACAAATTACCATTCATTTTTCTGTGCCGATTGAATTTGCTTACATTTATATAAGTAAGGATTGACAAGCAGAAGTAAAGGTTTTGAAATAAAGGAAGTGGTTAACAAGTAAGTAATATCTGCATACCCTGCCTATGAAACTTACATCACCTAACTCAGATTGAAAGAGAATTACATGTAAATCACAATACTTAGATATCTTCTTGATAGAGTAATTATAATTACCTACTTATCCTATATAATGTGTGAATGTTCACAAAGAACTTCGTATCCATTAATCTCCAACCAGATATCCATCCATTTTGGTTGAGATGTCATCTTAACACTGCTGAGTTACACACTTATAATTGCGCAGAAATAGTGTAGCTCCGAGTCAACACCTGCCTTCATAGGAACTCCAAATAAAAAAATAAATATTCAACCGAAGAATGTTCTCACTACGACACTTTGACACTTTACAACACTTTGACAGAATATCACCGATAGTAAACCAGAGTTTCTAATCCACAAAAACACTTTTTTCATGATATTTCACAGACACACACATGAGCTAAACGTACTATGATTGATTTCTGACCAGATACACTTGTTTCAAGACTTCTAAAACAACTTACCGACGACAAATAATTAAGACTTACAATTCATAGAAGCATGAAAAATCTTTTCTTGAGAATGTCACGAGGTCTTGCCGTGTTTCCGCGCTTTTAAAAGGAATTATGGTATAGAAAATTGTGACTAACGAAACTCGTTCTTACCGCCATGTGTCCTTCGTGCAATCCAGTTCTTCGTCTCGCAATTTAGACTGTGTTCAAAATGGTGACATTTACATTTTCCTGCGAATTTCAAATATAACCAAGAGTGAAGTGGATTTTGTGTAGATTCAGGGTTACATTCAGCGATTTCCCTGAAAAAAGTGTGTGAGAGAATCGAAGGATTACGGTGTCTGTAGTGAATTACGTTTTCCGAGTATGGAGCACTTGTAATGGCGGCGGACACACGAGATTTTTCGTTACCACCTATGAAATCGTTTTTACGGGAGAAGCAAATAAGTCTAAGGAAGAGCTCAGAGATATGTAGAAGAATTTAAAAGGAGATTTCTTCGCAGTTGGACAATTAGCGTCAGTTTACGATTGTATGAAGGTAAGTCAAAGTATTCGTGTATCTAGAAGCAATATTATTAGAATTTAGAAATAACGAGGAGAATTTCCAATGGTTAGAAGTCTATTTCAATATTCCCGCATAAATTCACTAAAAGACTGACTGTATGACGGATGGAACATGACATTTCAAGAACATGACGAATATCATTGAGCTTACTCTTACTCCTTACTTGGGGAATTAAGTAGAGGGAAATCATTCATTTGCAAACTTAGACATCAGTTTAAAACCTATTAATGAATACAAAGAGTAATGCAATACAGTGTTAACACCAAAATTATTTCTTTGGATCCTATCAAGATAAAATATCTAATATCCGTTTTCCTCTGCCACCGCTTCATTTCTTGAATTTACTTATTCGACTTCAGTCTTTCTTTCCCAGTTTGGCTGTCAATTTGGCTTTGCGTCCAATACAAATACCTTAATCGCTATTTTCATGACACCCGATGAAATTTTACTCACGTATGCAAAAGTAAGAGAGGTCTAACGGTTTAGATATGAACGTCAAACAGTTATAATCAATCTCGATTGCTGTTTTTTGCAATATTCTGTAAAACGTGTCGGATTAAACAATATTCAAATCATATTTTATCGCAATTTATATTTTATTAGTAAAAACATAATAATGGGAATTTCATTGGCATTCATGAAATTTAAAATCTGTCATGTTTGTCATATGAGAAGGTAATGAATTATACATTAACGCACTAACCTTTTATATATATTTACTTGATAGATTTATTCCATAAATCATTTGTGAATTCCATGACGTCATTCCACACGTCGAATATTTAAAATTCTTTTATTTTCACATAGCATTCGTTGAACGTGCGTCATGATTACGTCATACAGAACTATCACCTATTTTGCGATAAGTTTAGGTACGAAATTTTAGAGGAACATAATCCGTCCATTGAATTTCAAATCAAATTTAAGTTCTGTTTTTATACATATAAATTTAATTTAATCTTAAAAATAATTAATAATTATAAAATAAATTGCAACTTTCACCGGTAGGGGGATAAGAGGGGGGGCGATTAAAAAAGTAACAGCAGAAGTAACCAATCAGATCCCTCCGTTTCCTTGAACCGTTAATTTTAAATCAAATCTTCAGTTGATTTGAAAACATCGTCTTGTGAACATGGATTGAAGGATTTTTCTAGAAAGCCGTTTACATTGGAATTTCTTGGAAGGTAAGTTCGAAATTCAGTTATATTGAAATATAATTTTAGTTTAACTTAAAAATGTCTACCATTTCTAAGCCTCTTACATGATTTCCAATTTAATTTATGTATAGAAAGATGTTTCCGACGACCGGATGAACGTGGAACTTCTTGAGGATTTCCTTAGTTTTGGTAAGCAAGATAAATTTATCTTATTAAAATTACTTGAAATAAATCGGCGTTTGAACGCAATATTAAATATTGTGAGTTGTAATTCTTATATATGCAACCATTGTCAGAGCGTTATCTTAGCATTAAATTATTCGTGACGTATGATATTCTTTTGAGTAGCTTCGATTCATACCTCTGGATCGATCATCATTAATGGGAAATATAAAAATACTTATTATTGAGCAATGGACTCTAGTTACGTAAGTCTAATTTTAACCAATTTCTGTCTATGGTGATATTTTAAATATAAAGTCACGTTTCTCAAGTTCTGAAGACGACTTATAAAGAAAGTAAAGGTTTCCATGACTGGTACTTATCTTCAAATATTGGCTGTTTAGAACCAGAATTGTTTTCGTTATATTTTGCTGCTTGTGGCCCTTTTGCTCTACCGGTATTTTAACGAAAATATATGTTAAAATTTTTAGCTTATCTTTGCGATTAGTTAGTAAATTAATCGATTGTTATTCTTATTTATTTTTCTTAAATTCGATTCCACTTACAGCTGAACCAGTATTCTGGATCTAATTTCGATGAGGAACTCATTTTCAAAGAATACGCTCTTTTGTTCGTAGCTAAACATTGCTATCACTTCTTGATCTAGAAGAGCTCCTCAAATCACAATAAAAGGAATACTTTTTGCCATAAAATGCTTCAAGGTAAAAAACGCAGTTGCAGTGGAACATACTGCATTTATGATATATCGTAAACATTTTTGCGATTATGAGTTGATTTTTAAACCGAATGTGTAACGGACTTAGCATTTGAGTGTGAGAATTGAAATTCAGATTCACATTTTTGCATTTTAATCCCTTTATAATAATTAATTAATAGATAGAATGCATTTGATTTTTTTAAATTCAAGTTCTCCATAATTTTATTCCCACGATAATCTATTTACTTTCAACAGTTAAACCTCAAAATTAAGTTACATTTATTGACTAATATCAAGTGAAGATTAGATCTTATTTCATAATTGTTGCAACAGATGTTCATTCTCCTAATAAATTTCAGTTCATATTATATTTCTAGTATCTATTAAATCAGACTCTATTTGAGTTTTCATTACGCTTCTTAGACATAGTGTGTATTATAAGTAATCTTATTTTTTTGCCGCTCATGTTGAATTATATCAATGGAAAATGTTAAATATACTTCTATCATATATTATGCATTTAATAATCAAATTAATAAAATACGAAAATGTTTTGCTTTAATATTAACGATGTGGAATAGAATATTTTATAATATCCTCATTTAAATCATCATCATCGGGAACTGTTCGCTCTATATTTGCACAATACAACATTACCTCAGATTATATTCACTATTCACCAATGAATTAATTTGGTGTTTCTTTTTTTCAGATTCTGACAACAGAATTTTTTTTCACGGGAGTTCTATACCTTGGAAGTTTATCCTGTGTGAGAATGGAAGTGCACTGAAGAGGTCAAGGATAACCAGAGAACAAGTGGTGAGTTGTTATATAACAATTAATACTTATTATTTAAACAATTAATTATCTCTATTCTGTGTACCTTATGTTAAATTCAGATAATCTGAGTGTGCTAGATGCAGTTTACATGAAATCGGACAAAACATAGAGTTGCAATACTCTCTTCTATCTACATTAACTTTCAACGTATCTTAATTCGTAAAAGATGATGAAGACGGAAGAGCAGTGATGCTAACAATAGTTTTCTGTGAATAAGGAAAATGTCCCTAAATTATTCATTTACTAAAATTGATCAATTTTTAGTGATTTAATTTAAAATAAGAAACGGCTATATTAGTAGGCTATAGTAGTAGTTTTATTCCACAAGTTATTTATCACTCCGTACTTGAAAAGCGCTTAATTAAATTCAATGAAATCATCTGAAAATCGGAAGTCTTCACCGATATAGAAATTGCTCTTTTGAGTCAATCATCTCTTAGATAAGAAGGAAATTAGAATAAACCTAGTGATTTTTAAATGAAAAATATATACGAGACCGAAATCATTAGTAAATATAACGTTTCAGGTATAAATTTCTCGAGAATTTGTACGTAGGTTTTGTATACATGACTAGTATCGATGTCATTTTGACCCCCTTTCGTTTCTTTTCTTAGCTTTTAGTATCTCAAGTCAGTCACTTTTCGTATTCCTTTCTTTTTAAACATGAGGCACTCTCCTTTTCCCCGCTGTTTACATTCAGTGAAAATGAGAGGATATCAGCAACTGAAGCAACCTTTTCTTAACTGACCTTCAAGTCAATGTAAAGCTTCCATTTCCTTCTAATTTTCTTCTAATTTTCTTAACCAATCAAGGATAAACTTATCCTTATAATTATACTAGTATCTCCTCCTGGCTATCCGTAAGCCATCTACATCTGCATCTACATCTACATATATACCCTGCAAGTCACCATTCCGCGTGTGGCAGGGGTGTAAGCACCGTGACTCTATTTTCCTAGTCGATTATTTTCGCGTATTTATCTCGGAAAAAATGAATTCTTAAATCAACCCATCATTGGGTATTAACCTGGCTATACTCTCTGATCAACTGCAACACCCTCAAATATGCTCCAGAGAGTCAGCAAATCAATATTTAAGGATGTGAAGGTTTTTCAACCCGTAGATGTGCCGTGATATTTTACTTAGAATATAATTTGAATTCCAATTGTCTGATAACCGATGCAAAACAGGATATGCTTTGTCCGTATGTAACTCGTTAACTTCCTAAATTTTAGTTTGGACTATCTTCGTCCTTTGCTTATCATCGTGATTTTCTACATTCATCATAGAATTTGAAATTTAGCTGGAACATTAAAATTGTTAGTTGGAAGCAATCAGTATAGTCTACATAGTTTGACATGAAACTCAAAAAGTCGTGTCGTATTATTAAAAGAACAATCCTTTCATTCCCCAAACAAAGAATATAAGAAGTCTATTTATAATATTCGACACAGTGATATTCTAGCTTCAAGTAAGTCACCTGTAAAACAGGGAATAACGAAACAGAAAAGGGCAACATCAAACGTGAATTTTTTCAGCATTGACTCTAACTGTACTCGTATGAATTTTTCTAGATGTTGATCTGTATTAACTGGGATTTGGAGAAGCTTTATGATCTGACAAATTTAAATCACACGAGTTTCTCTGTGACCGTCACTAAGGCGATGCACCGTAAATATTTGTATGACACGTCTATTGCTGATTGATGTTCAAAGTTAACGAGTATCACCGATATAGTACATATGTAGGTAATAAACGGAGTGTATTCGTGAGTACATGAATAATGGGAACTCTATCAATTAATGAGTTTTTTCTCTTTCCTCACAGGAAAGTTAAGCTACTTCAACTCCTGAATTACACGTGAGTACGCATTTTCTTTTCTATTCAGAGGATTACAGCCTCAAGTTCATCTAGTTCATCAATACATTTTTTGACAAGAGGATATTCACGCAAATAGAGGTCCTTTATTAGTAATTACCGTTTTTAACCTTATGCCTAAGGGTCCTTTTTCGACACTGATTCAAATATCCTCTGGATTTTATTAAAAGACAAGAATTTAACAATTAAATTAATTATTAATTTTAAATTTCAATTAATGATTTAATTCTCAAAATGACGGTGGATTATTGCAGCCACATCAAAATTACATACTGCATTAAGTTTGTCAACTGTTGGCAGTAATTTTTGTAAATAGTGCACAATAAATGTATTAACCACCTGCTCTGTGGGGGGCGTAGGGAAGGCATTCCTTACAACCTTAGCCTAATTTTAGGCCTACAGTCGCAGGCATCTATTCCAGGGGCCTTTCTTTCACCTTCTTCTGCAGGGGTGAGGTAACTAAGCACTCACTTCTCACCTGCTCGTTCTTTCTGTCTATGAGGTCGGAGCTTGTCCTTGAAGTTGTGGCAGGGGGCCCTCTAGGCATAGAGGTGAACCCTATAGCACGTCACAACGGCCTGGAGGGTCCACTTCTTAGGGTTTATAGGTTGTCCCCCCAAATCCCCCCCTTCCCTCCCTCATCGGCTGAGTCCACGGAGAACCACCAAGAGCGACAATGCTCGCCCAGGAGTAAGTTTTGGTGTGGTTTAAATGGACAGCGTGTGAGAAGAACCAAGAGGAATTTGAAAATGTTAGAAAGATTAATTGAATCGATAATTTTCAGTGGATTTAGTTTCCTTCTTTTTTGCATTTTCGAATCTATTTAAATACCATCGGATTTGAGAAATCTTTAAACATTAGAATAGAGCGCGTAAAATACAATCTTTTTTATGCCCGTTTTACCAAAATAATGGCGATTATCCTAACTATCCTTTGCATTTTAACTGCTCACTATTGTTTAAATCGACTTAAATTCTTTTCTCCTATCTTTAGGTATCTTTAGATGTAAATCAAGAAAAAGATCTTGGTTCGCACTCCGAAATCATCAGAATTTTTCGTCTGCGATTGTTCATTTCGGCAATTTTTTTATGTATTTAGGTTGATTTTCTAATATACGATAAAAACAACAAACGCTTCCCTTTTTGTGTAGAGTATGTTAATTCTCTCTGAAATCCCTCTTTAATTAAACATTTAGTATAAAACGCAAACAACTTTTAAAGGAAGGAATTAACTCGACCAGGTGATAAAACACCTATTACTACAATGCAATTACTAATAATCGTGAGAGAAACAGTAAATATTCATTTGTTATTTCTAAATTAAAATCGATCGTTGATCACACTCTAAGATTTTCCAATATCCTATGGGGCTTACATATTCTTTATTTATAAGTGTAAAAATGCCCGCATGTGATTAGTATGTACATTAGTATGCCTAGAAGGTTTCAAAAATTTTAGATTCAAATCATAGTTACCCCTATTGAGTTACCACGGAGGACGGCGATGCAGATAATGTAAACAAGTTTCGTCTACTAGGCGAACAATTGGGTATAGCGCGTTACAGTGCATCAGGAAAGGATAATTTGCCATATAAGCTGTTAGTAGAATACGTTAAGGGCTATTTCTACTATGTTTCGTGTGAAATGAATCGAGACTTAGAGAAAAGTTGCGTATTAAATGGGTTTACTGTGATTTTAAATAACCAGAAACATGTTTATCGGAGAAATTATTTGTTTAGAACTTTCTGGGCAAAGGAGAATGAAATAGGACATTGTTTAATGGAAAATATTTCACGCGGTTTGAGTGTCTTGGCTCGGACGATGCTATTAGAGCTCACCATAGCTGGATTATCGCATGAAAAAAATGCCATTTGGGTGAAAATTAAACCGTTCTTGATTACTCTCTGCATCACGAAAACTTAATTAAGAATTAAAGTAGAAAGGGTTGTTTTTTACGGGCGCTTAATCCATAGGAGATGCGAGTGGAAATTACCTCACAAATTATAGATCGAATTAACTTCGGTGCAAATATGGACGTTTAAGTCAAATGATTAAACGATTATCACGTGATTTTTGCATATTTGGAAGAGCTTGGATATTGGTTTGGGGGATAATAGAAATTGGACTTTTTGTTTCGGTTATCCCAAGAGCTTAATGAAAGGCCTTTCACTGAAGCAAATACGAAAATGTTTGAATGAATTAAAAAATGAAAAAATATATTTTCGAATATTAAAACTCCTAGTGGGATATAGCTTATAATCTGTGATTGTCGCTAGGGATTCAAACGGAAATTTTATTGCGGAAAGAGATTGTGTTAAAATTTTATATCATAGTTTATTAAACACTCAAATGAAAATCACATGAATGGATGAAAATTATAATGCAGAGTTTACCAGTTATTAATAAAAATTTCCGTATTATATATGTATTACTACCACTCGGAAATCAATTCGGTAATATTTCCTCAGACAGAAAACTTTCTCAAGACAGCTTCCTATCAAAGTTGTACCGACTCGAAAGAACATATTATGGTCTCACAAGTCGTATCAATATAAATTAATCTGTCACTCCACACTGTAAGATATAAAAATTAAGTCGCCGGAGATTTTTAAAGAACATAATGTGATTGAATTAAAGTTCAAACTTTAATGACTTGTACTTTCTTCACCTGCAAACTTAGTAAAATTAATCCTCATATTAACGCATATTCATATATTATGAAATATTTTCAGCCAATTTAGGTGGTGTGGATGACTCTGGAGTCAGGGAGCCAAACTTACCTTATGTACAGATTACAGAGAACCACCCTTAACTACAGAAGTTAACTGTTATTTGCAATCTATAGTTAATGGCACAAATCGGGAAGAGTGATCACTTCTATGGAGAAGAGCTCTTTAAATTTAAGAGAAGATTTAAAATGAAAATGAAGTAAAATTAACATACTTTTGGTCTTTCTTAATCAATGACAGATTTATCGCAATTTTGCATTTTTAATTATATCGTCGATTGTGAAGATGTTGCCTGGCGTTTACATTTTGATGTGAAATCATGCAGATGTAAAAATTATTGATTTGAGTTTATAATGTAAATCATGTAGGACAATCTTCCCTACCTGAAGGGAGTTATGATATGAAAAATTTCATAAACACTATGATAAGAAATATTTTTAAGTTCAGCTAAATTAACTTGTAAATAATGTTTTCCATTGTGTTCGATAAGGAGCAACCGAAATTAATATCGTTATTTATCATCAATTATCCCTAAACATTATTTTATTCTAACCATGAACGAAACTGAGACTGGAGTAAATGAAAGATACATTCTTCAATCCTGTACCAAAAGACGAATGGTGAATTCATGAAGATACGATATCGGGAGCAATATAGAGAGATCGATAGCAAAAATCTGATCGTGATATGCTTTCGAGATATCATTCCCCACATATTTCAAATCTACGTCAGCTAAACTATGGAATGCGTCTATAAATCATCCGTTGTCGATATTAAGTTTTGCGCAACACGTAGGAAGAGGACCGTGCGGGTCGAATAGAAAAGCCGGCGCAACGCACGCCAGAAAGTTACTCTTCAAATTCAGGTGAAAAGTAGAAGAAGGGAAAGAGCCAAATTTATTACGGGAGCAAGGGCTGCTCTTACGGGAGTATTGACATGACCTGTGACCGTATTCCAAGAGTAGGAAACGGAACCAGCTCGCGGAAGATATACGTTGAGGGAAAATGTTTCGGAAGTTTGGTACCCCTGACTCCATTACCACTTCCATCATCCCGTCCTTTTTTCTGCGCTTTCCGAAGGAGAACTTTGCATCCGTACGCAGAGTGCATTGGTTTCTATCTTTAAACAGGCGATCAGAGGGCGAGTTCGGCCTCGTTTCCAATGGGAATCGAATGCCGAAGTCTTTGGGAATCGCTTTTTACTCCGGGATTCGCCGAGTTTTAACATATTTGCTCGAACGTATCGGTTTCCAGGTGGGTCTTTTTGCTGCGGAAAGTTCTACATTGAGTTAAGGCAGATTTTGCGAAATAGTATTGAGGAGAAAGCAAATTTTCCCGAAGTCTATTATTAAAACTTTTTATGTAGATTAAAGGAGATAAACGAAATAACATACCATTATTCTAATAAATGGTCTTATACATAAGCGATTATAAATTAAAAGTGATATGTGAAAAGAAAAATCGATAACCGTAAATACTCGTCTCCAAATAGAGCAAACGAATGATGGAATATACTAGATGCAGAAGTCTTCGAAGCTTTCCAAAAATTATTAAATGATTTATAAAAGATTTAATTAAATAAACAACAAAGAACAGTTAAACTGGCGAGAACAAAAAATGTATTGCGGAAACAGTTCAGGATTAGTCCGGGATTTCGACGCCTACGCAGAACGATTTTGGTAATTCGCAGATTTCAGAACCGAACTATGACGATCAGATTAAATAAATTAAAACCGAATTTTCAGAAAAAGAACCTCCTTAACAATTCACAAACGTACTCTAATTGCTGTGAGATATACCACAAACAAATCGCTTTGTGAAACTGTTGTCTTAATGAGGACCTCTGTCGGGATCCCACCCAGAATCGAACTCGGATCCCAAATAATTAATATTTCCGATCATTTATACAAAAATTATCATCAGAATTTCAATATTAAAAATGTGTCAACTACATATTGAAATGGGGATTTTAGAGAATACTTTGCAACTCTCGCTGATGGTAAACATAGATTATTTCAGGGAGAGGCCTTCCTTTCCTTAATATAGACATGGGAGAAAGTCCAATTAAACTTAATTGCCGACAACTTTTGATAAAGTAGGACGGATATCTCGTCCCTCCTAGCCTCATCATTTACTACCACAGGAGTGGGACATTCATTCAAGGATCTAGCGATCAATTTTGATGCGTTTTACTTTTATGCAATCAGCCCACTGCCACTCTAATTAGGCTCTCTGTTTGCAATACCGAATCCAACTCCTTCCGCACATATCAATTACTTTTCGTATTTCGCCTTTTTCCTCTCCCAGGGATTTCCGCTGGACGGACTTCCGCTCTCTAAGACAGGCGAGTTAATTAGTGGTGACCGATGGGATTAACGTCACTTACACCTACACATTCTCGACCAAGTGCCCCACTTACGGCTGTTTTCACTTCCGTTTCTGGTGAAGATTCAGAGATAATCAATATGCTGAAGTTCAGATCAATCCTCTTTAATCGTTTTAAATATTCGTACTCTACCAATATAGTGAGATCCTTCGAGAGTAGAATAGAGTACGACTATATTAAGTGCGAGATTTAGACTGTAAAGTCTATTTTTACATCGAATCCATTGTCTCAGAAAGTAAGGATGGAAGAAATTTAAGCAATAAAACATATACATAAATACGACATTATTATTACAGAAGATGGAATAAAATGGTCCCGTCTTACATTTAAGCCGTTAAGTATCAGTAAAAACAAAAAGAAATACAACAATTATCAGAAAGATGTGAAAAAGGAGAACGAGAAACATGATAAGAAATTCAGTTGCAAAAAGATACAATTTAAAAGGAAGTAGAGGTGAAATGAAAAGAAATTATGCCAAGAAAAAAGAGAGTAAGTTTATCGTGGTTAAAGATACAGTTCGAGTTTGTCATTGTCAATTAAGAATTGTGTCAGAAAGAGATGCTTGTAATATAGGCTCTTTAATACTAGCAGTGAACAAGAATTCTGAATATCTGGTGTCAATGCGTTCCATAGCATAAAATATGAGGAAAGGATTAAAAAAAACCTAAGTCAAATACTTATGAAAATATTTCCACTTCAGAAAATCGCCTACAAAGAATTAAGGTGTGAATAACTAAGGAAACAAACTATTAGCAATTTCTAAATGTTGAATTCAAGGAAGCTATTTTCCAAGAACTGAAATGTCAACACTGAATCAGGAAAAATGGCGTATAACGAAGCGGAAAATTTTTCATATCAGCAGGAATTGAACATTGAAATACCACCAATATAAACAATACAATGAATGTGGAATACTTATCATGAATCCAGAAAATACCAGAAATAGACTACAAAAGGTTACTGAATTGATGACTTTGAAAATAACTGTCCTTGTCAGAAAATCGCTTTAATTCGCGATTTTAATCGCAATTAATTGTTTTGGATAAAAATTATATTCACAAGAATATCTCTGACGTCTAGTAGGTTTGATTATTATTTATATATATTTGAATTCTGCTTCAGATTTTCTATGTATTTGGTTAAACCTAATTCACGTTTTTATTCAAAATATCGGATATTGAATCATAATTAACGTTCGAATGTGAATTGATGTCCTTTAATTCAGTTCGAGATAAGTACTTCTACATATTATAGACCCACTAATTTAGTCCTAAGGATTTATACCAATCACACTCAACCTCTCAGCTATAGAGATGGTCAATTTTTATTTCTCCACTTCCTCTTAAGCTAATTTTCCTAAAAGCATGCCTCTTGATAAAGCCTCTCTTAGAGCCAACGGAACACCTTTGATCGAAGTAAAACAGGATGCCTAGATTCTCCGGTGAATTGCTGTAGCGTTAGTTCGAATCTTCCCAATTCAAGGCTTTGAATCAGCATTATCTCTCCACAAACATTCCATCCAACATCTTCTGGAATAACAACCTACGTTACGCAGCCAATACTTCCCATTCGTACACGGAGATTCGCAAATTTAAGTGCAAAGCTCATGAATGTATTAAGGTCGACCTAGAAATCCGAAAGTACGCCTGGAAGCAGAAATGAACAGGAGATACGTTATAGATTACGGAGAAGTAATTTTCATTCAGATAGGGGAAAAATACCGTTGAACTTCTGAGTTACCTTAGATTTATTAAGAATAAATTGAAAATTGAGAAGCGAAATGAGCAGAACTAAGTATATTAAAGAAAATAATTATCTATGTATGAAAACTACGTGAATATTCGATTTATATAATTTTATAACGATTTTTAGAATTATTTTTAGGTTTAGTTAGTATCTTTTTATCTTTCTTTCTTCATCGGGGACAAATTCGTATTACAAAGTAACAATTTTAACTGCTGGGCGTGAGTCATTTACTATTAAAAGGAATAATTTTACAGCGTTTTAGCGCAATATGATGATTTAAATCATCTGAATTGTATTTTAATGATTTGATTTACATCCTGTCATAAAAGGAAACAGCATCGATTAACCAAAGAGGATAACACGGTTTCATACTAGCGAGAAATCGGTGAAAACTGATTTCCGGTAAATCTGGTTTCATGCCGTAGATGTGAAGGTAAATGTGTAATTAGGAGCATTCGATAAAGTAGATATCAAAACAAAGATTAAGAGCTAGATAAACTTTAAAATTGTTTCCAGACATGTGAAAAAGCGCGTTAATATGTTAAATAAAATGGAAAGAAGCATTGCGAAAGTATGAATACAAAGCCGCAAATGAACTTAAAATCAGATACAGTGTTCATACACTAACCTACTAAATTTTTCAACGTTAATTAAATTTTTAAACAAAAAGTAGCTTAAATAATAAACAGCCAAAGAGTGGTTCTGGATTCACCCAGAAAAACATTGTTGCTATTAATAAAGGCCGTTAAAGTCAGATGCATTTATGATGTAGACTAGCACCATAGAATTGCGGTGAAATATCCAACCGAAAATAAAAACAAGAAAGATTAATCAAATGAGTCCAATTCATCATAAAACTACGTGACTTTATTAATGCAAGGGAATTCGAATCAAATTTTAAAACAAACAGCAAAGGTAGACTTTGAATTAATGGATTTCGAAATTTTAAAATTTAGAGAAATCATCCCAAGAGTCAACAATATCTCAGTCGTAGTATGAATCATTCATGTAACCGAGTTAGCATTTCGAAAATTAATTACCATTAACGATTCAAATTATATAAATCAATATTTCGAATTTCCGCGTCCTGCATTTCGCCAATTTGGACAAGTAAGGCAAATACGGTAACTAAAGCAAACGTTCCCTTAAATGAATTTAAAAATATGTGAACTACTTTTTATGCGGATTTTTTGTACCTTTTTCTAAATAGAGTCATTTATTAATGAAAAGTGATTTTATATTTTCTATGTGATTTTTGGGGCTTCGAACTGGAATAGAGCCGAAAACTGAAACCATAACGTTACTATTATGAACCAGAACAGAAAATCGTTTTTCATTCAAAGACGAAGAAAATGTGACGCATTTACACATTCGCGCTCGTGTTTCGGCTCGTCATTCGCACACATTCGTGAGTGACATTCGCATATTCGTCATCACAACACGAATGATCGTTTCCACAATCGCCATTCATTTCAGTTGGTCTTAAATAATACGTTACCCACGTCGCCATACAAATACACGAATATTGCATTTGACGCCACCAGCGTAAATGTTAAGAAAATAAATGCAATTTAAGTTAACAAAATAATGAAATTATTTATACACCCCTCCCGACCTATTTCTCAAAGGAATGAAACAAACTTTAGTACACTTCTACAGACTTCAATGCGATATGTTTCGCTGGTGAATTAGCATCATCAGGCAATATTCTATTTACAATTTTCAGCTATATCGGAGAAGCAAAGAAAGGGGTAGGGGAAGCGATGGAGAAGGTTTAGAAAGTAAAGATGTGTACTAAAGTATACCTAGGTTTCTTTCATTCCTTGTAATGACCTTCCACCAGGTAACGCCTTCTCACATTGAGTTTATTCCTCAAACTTCGTATTTGAAATAAATGTTCTTCCAATTAGGATTCTTTTTGCATTTTATAATACTTTGAAGCTTTTTACTACATCTCTGAGTTTAAGCAGGGATTGCGGCGTGTTTGTTGCAATTAGTCACATTAATAGTCACAATTTTTCCCATGTGTGGAGCAGAGGCTGTGGTTGACCAGTATCGAAACAATACCAAACCGATTCAAGGCTGAAAATCCCTCTATTGCGTGAACTATCGGGTGTAATGTCTCAAGATGAAAATTTCCCCGTGTGACTGATCTTTGGCGAGTCGTTCCTTTGTATTCAGTAGAATTATTAATAGTGCTTTAACAGCTAGGGCCATTTTGCACCAGAGGGCTTCCATTGGGAATCGAATCCAGGACAGCTTTCACCAAAAGCAAACCAGTAACCCACATACGTGAGCCCGCCCGCTCTTAAGACATGTGGATGAAATGCTTTGTGTGAAACCTCCAAACAAATACCCTAGCAATTCAAACTAAAAACCATACGGGAATTGCAGGGTAAAACACACCCAAACCTGCATCCATTTAAAGCCTATGGTATCCTTCAACAACCCCGCATGAGAACGGGGAGATTAGCTTTAATGCCGACCCATATACCTCCGAGGTCCACGAACGGTTAACACCCCTCTCTTCCGACGACGTCTTCCTCTTCAAACGAACAAAAAAGAAGAAGACAGACTTCCGCTATTCTTTACTTTTAATAATGCCGAGCCGATTCCGAGGGAAAAGTAGGTCGCCCTTGTAGGCTCCCGTTTTGAAGGCGTGAGGGTGGTTACTTATGCTTCGCTGCTTCCCTCTCTCTGGAGAGCCCAAGAAATCCATCGGCTGAGCAAATATTGGCGAATAAAAGGAATTCCGGTGATATTTTTCCCGTAATTCCTCCGGTTTTGCTGCTTTGAATTAAAGGGGTGAAACGGTTAGCCTTCGCGGAATCCGCGTGGGGCTTTATTGGATTAAGGGAAGCGTTTCGCAGATGGCGATTCTTTGAGTTTTATCGATATTCTTTTTGCGGCGGGGATTCGGTCTAATAGAAGGGATTAGAGGAAATTACGTAGCGGAACGTCTAAGAATCCTGATTAATCTGCCTTTAAGGGATCTAGTCTCGAGGCGAATAATCTAACGTTGGGCTGATCAAGAAATACACGGATGGATGTATTTATAAGGACTGAGTCTGGTTTTATAGTAAAGGGCGCCTATAAATTTCGAATGCAATTTAAAACAATTATATTTTTATAAACATTTATGATAAGATGATTGAGCAAAAATTATTAAGGGAAGATTTTGTATCTTGTTTTATTTATACGTATGTTTTTCCTTATTCTAGACATTTTATTAAAAATTACTTGCATTTCAGAATCACTGTTGACTTAATCGGAAAAATAAGTAAAATGAAGACCTAAACCAGATTCTTTTCATATTTTCGCTAGGATGAGGGATTCCTGTATGGCATTTCTTTTTTCATCTAGAGGTCTCTAAATTTTCTTTGGAAATAACGCAACTTACTTTCTCCTCTTGTGAACCTATTCATACCCTAGTCAACCTAGTCAAAATATTCTGAAAATAAGTCGTATTCGGCTAAAATTTCTAAAATTAAAAGTTCTATACATTTAACTTACTTTTGCCGATTCGTCCTATCACATCTACATAGAAAATAACGACTAGTCAAAATCGCATGCGAGTTTTATAGACCACATTTATATACTTCTAAACTTTTCCTTTAACTTATTCTCAAATATAAAAAATCAGAGGGTCTATAATCGTTTTCGGCGAGCTTCCTTTTAGATAAACTTGAGAAATTATCAAGGGTTAAACAAAATATTATGAGGAGAGCTGCGCTTCGAATAGTTGTCTGGTGTGAATATATTATTCAGTGACTACTTGTACCGTTGTCTGACAGTTGTGGAGTTTTAGCGTACGAGTCCGGTTTAAAATAGCTGTATTTAAATTAGGGCTATTTTGAACGACAGTTGAGTGGAGATCTAATTGCAAGATACTACGGCTTGGTAATAATGTACAGAATAATTCGTGATTTATTTTTCTTGGAGCGAGGTGAGTGAATGAGGTCTAGAGTCAATTCCTGCAAGCGTAAATTAAGTTACCTTTTCCGTATCCATTAATAGAATTAATTATATCTATCTTTACTGATTAAGTCCTAGCTTGCGAGTATTAAATTATACAAAGGTTTTCCGATAAAAGCCAAAGTATGATTTTCGGAAATTTTCAAAAAAAATTTATAATTATATATCCCACTTTATCAGAAACATTTATCTTATAATCTGCATTATTAGAAACACATTTCGAAGGGTTGGCGCCCCTGATTTTTATAATATTACACCCCATAAGGAGAAGGCGCTTGATAGGACTTCTATTAAACCAAATCAAACCCAAAAAACGGGAACATATTACGAAGACCTTTATGCGAATTCATTTTGAATTTTTGTAGCCTTTATTTTTAATTTTGAAGCCCCTTCTTTTCTCTGAGAAAATTACCAAACGAAATTTGAAATATTGATAGAATTCCATGCTTCAAAATCCTGACCTACTTCCGCTTTTAGTCTTCTTCCTTAATAAAAGAAAGGAATGAATGGAAAATAAACCTTAAGGGGTAGAACTGTAAACCTTACGGATCACGAAGTATTAGACGTGACTTCTAGAGGAACCCAGATCTGCCACTATCCGAGCAGATGTTCTGAGTTCAGTTCAGCTATCACGCAGAGAGGTCTTCAGAGCCCGACAAAAAGGAAAAAGCATCTTTGCTGGGCTTAGTGGTAGCTTAATTGGTTAAAGCATCTCCCAGACAGTGGGATATCTTGCCTTGACTTCCGAGTTTAGAAGAATCCGAGACTTACTTTTCAATGTTTTTTAATCCATGAAGAAACTATTGTTAGAGCAGTATTTATGGGGGGTAATACGTGGTCAAAACACCCCACGCCGCCTTATTGGCTTCACTAGGCCGCAATGAATCCACTACCTATTCAAGCAGCTTCTCAATTTTCCTATCATACCAGGTCAATACTGATGTCCCCTGTGGGAACCCAAGACCACTTTCGTCACAGGCCACAAAGAGTCAAGAAATTGTGTAATTTTCTCTTATTCAACCTCGATGTCATGTATTTAACTATGTAAACAACTACTTAAAAATTTCTCGAATAGCTTGTTAGGTACTTCTACTCTTAAGAGATTTCCAGTCGATAGTTATGATCATCTCTGACACACTGCTATATCGAATACAATCTCCATATTACGAAACGAGCTGCTCTACGTTATACGCGCTCTATCCTCAAGACCAAACCTTCTCGTGCAGGTTACACACCGCGCAACAGTATTCAAGAAACGGACAAACTAGAAAAAACTAGGCACCTCGTAGAAACTAGATTAACTACCGTTGAGAACGCGGTCTCGGAATATCTAAGTCCTATCAACTGACTCAACTAGATCTTGATGCGCGTTTTGGATGGTAAATTACTACTGAAAAGGACTCCTAAATATTTGTATTGGGGTACGACTTCTAAATTCACGAATATTATCAATATGATTTGGGCTGATGTCGTGGAAATCCATAAGATTAAAAACAAACTTCGTAACCTCCACAAATTTATATAAGTTTGTGGGAATTACGAGGTATTGTTTGTTTTTAATCTAAATTCACGCCTAATGTGGTCGCTGTTTGGCTTAAATTTCGGAAGAAAGAACGGGTCATTCTTATTGCTATGTATTTGTATATATTCAAGCTGATCTGCCAGTCTTTACACCATTTAGATATAATAAAGGTCACCCTATAATTTGGAAGTAAAAATATCGAGATACAGCATCATTCTTAGAATATCATAAAATTTTTTGATTGTCTTTCATCAATTTCGTTTCTCTATTGACTTAGTCTTCATCGGTATCTCCAGCACCTCAGCATTCATTCGGCTAAACACATTAGGAGTAAAAGAGCGAACTCAAAGATTTTCTCAGTTTCTATCACCCTCCCAGTCTATCTCCCATAAGAGTCTCTATCTCACTCCTGTGGACCTTTTGATCCTCTTTTAAAAACTTCCCCACATTTTTATTCTCTTCCCTTATCTGAAAAAAAGACAAAGAAGGAACGAAATGAAAGATGCGGCGAAAAAAGTTTCCTTTTTTCCCCTTCCTTTTCCTCCGAGGCATTATATATTATTTTTTATATCCCTCCAAAACTTCTTTGACGTATAACCTTTCTCCCTCGGTTACGATCCGGAGATGTGGTCACACTGCGGGAGATTCACTCCTACTCTTTCTTTCCTTTATCTTCACTCCATCTTAAAGGTAAAGGGGTAGGAATTCAGATCTGTCAAGATTTTCTCACTTTAATATACAAGTCGCTTGCTGAAGTAACGGATTTTACTCGCAGATATGGTCTTAATCCGATTACTGAAATTCTCATAATGTATTATTATATCAAGGTTTTTGTATATTATATAGCACGGAGGTCGATTCTAACTTTAAAATTTCCAACATCAGCTTTCGGAAGCTCTGAAGAGAGAATAAGATATAATACGCAAGGTGAGGGGTGCGGTAGTTTTCCCTTGCTTTCCTAACTGAGACGGAATGATCCAATGAAAAATGTCTTCGAAAATGTAGAAAAATCACTCTATAACTTACACTTTCCATTGCATTCAATGAGGAGGCACCAAGATAAAAGCAATTATTAACTAATTTAAGCCATTATTTATGCATCGATTGCTTTCGTATTATCGAATCAACATGTAAGAGTGATTCACGCGCGAAGAAAAATATAAAATCTCCATTCTGTTCAAAACAAAAATTAAAAGGATTTGGTGGCAGAAAGACGAAAAGCTAAAAACTGTTACTCGGTTGCTGTATGCTATACTTGAAGGACTAATTTCACCCGTTTCCACGCTTTGTTTAGCTGGTATAATTCAACATTGTTTATGTCTATAAGCATTTTGTTGTACAGTTCTGAAAATTAACAGTATCGGTAAAAATAGATCAATTCTATGAATCACAACGGACTTCGTTGATATATTCCACTTAAAATAAGAAACTAAGCTAAGATACGTGTATCTAAAATTCTATTTATTAACAGCTTTAAGTTATGAATAAATAAAAATTGTTTTTTCCTGCAATAATGAAATTGATGTATCTTCTTCTACCTGACCAATTAACAAGGATTTAGGGGGAATGATTAAATTAGAATCAAAGAAATACAGAAGAGGAAAAAGATGCAGAATTATTAATACGAATAAAGAATACCGGAATAATCCGATGTTGAGAACTGAGAATTGAAAAAAATTATTACTGTATTTAGTTATCTGCATTAAGATAAGTTGCAACAGTTCAATTTACTAGCGGATCTGAATGGTATTGCTTCATTCAATTCATTCCCGTTTAATATCTAAGGGGATCGATTCATTATTTTTAATAACCGAAGATAATTGAAAAAGATATGAAAATTTTTAAATATTGGAACTAATAGAAACAAACCGAGATCTAAGAAATATCCCAGTCTATGAGAGCACAACACACATTTATTTCCAGAAATCAAACCTTTATTGGATTGAAACTATTCTTTCAAGTACTGATTTCCCTAATCAAATCCATGACTGAATTTATTGGGAAATCATGCTCTCAGAATGTCTTCCCATATCATAGTGGTAAATCTCCATGGAAACCCATTCGGATAAGGATAAATGTATCAGGAAAAGGATCTTTTATTCACTACGGAGTACCATGAAATGGGCTTCAACTCCGAGGTAGATATCCAAGTATTGATTTATGGGAAGTTTTATAGCTCTCCGAAGAATAATTTGCTCATTCATTGCCTACGGAAATTAACTTAGCAGAAGATCGCCTGAGGTTCGGGATTACCCAATTTCACTAAAACGAATATAGATCAAGTTATGGAGGATCTTCGAAATATGCCTGGATTTCTAGACAAAGCGATCCGATCCCTAATTCAATACTCTCGTAAAGTACTCAAACTCACTAACTTTCAAAAGCTAAGAGATGAGTTGCCATTTCAAATCAAGATCAAATATTACGCGTATTAAATCAAGATTGGGATTTTAGTATTATAGATCATCTATGGGAACATTGTTAAGGAAAAGGTAGATTATCATCATTGACGTAAATACAATGATCATGTCGAGTAAACAGATCATCATAACTATTGAAAATATTCTAACGCGTACTTTTTTTGTCATCATAACACAACTGTATATAATGTTTTTTCAAAAAGATAAAACGATCCACTTGAATACATTCGAGGTATATCCAAATGTTAAATCTTCTGTATCGTTACGGTTATGATAAAATCCCTCGGGTAAAAATTCCCTCCAGGAGAGACTATCAGATAACCAATAGAAACTTTTCGATAAATCTATCGATTTAGATCTTTGTGACGAAGTAGCTGACATCGCGATACTAGTAAAGAACGAGCTCAAACTCCGAGAGGCATCGACAAAGCGTTACACAAGAAATTAATAGTTAAAAAGATGGTTACTTATGGTCGTTCTTTCTGCAGAGAATAAGAAAAGTAAATAAGATAACGATATTGGTTTTAAATCACCCGTGCCATTATTAGGCTATACTCAGGGACATGGTCAAATGTGCATTCAAAGATAATCTAAGAAAAAGAAAATTTCACTGGTATGGAGAGGATGAAAATAAGAGCAATCCAAAAAATACCAAGGAAGCATTGGTTGGAAGCGGTGATTGACATGCTTAATTTTAATGAGGTTTTTCCATTACAGAATGAAAGGGAATAAGCAGAAATATGCGTCGATAAGCCTAACGCATGCATTGAAAGCTCCCATCGGGTATTTTTTTAAGTTATACAATATAAAACTGTAATTATTACTAATAGGATTGCTGTTACTACTTCCCACGTAGATGAAAAGTGTAATTGGCTTATGTGTGTACTTAAGAGAAAACGGATTACACCTAAGACAGAAAATGCCGTTATCAAAACCTCGTTAATCAGTTGCGAAGGTATCTGAACTAATTACCTGAAATCTTTCATCTAAAGAACATTTCACCCAAGGACCTACATGAGACCGTTGTTTCAAGGAAAGTTTAGTAAGGGGATTCTCATCCATGAATCCGTTCACCATAGGGATATCATCAAATGGATATTACATCTAGCGGATGTTTTTTTACAAATTTTCCTTAATCCTTAGAGTGAAAACCTTACCTGAAGGAAAATCTAATATGAAAATGAATTATCTGATGGGAGTACTGGTAGTACTTGGGTGAATTTCTTGGATGTAATCATCAACTTCCGGTTGGTTCTTGTGCTTTGATATTCCCTATTCAATGCTCCGTCTTTCGTATTATCCAACCATACCCTTCATATTATCTAACATCTTTCCTCTTTGTCTTCCCCTGTCTTTTTCCTTGTATTCTACCCTAAATTACTCCTCTTACCAATCCCTTTCCTCTTAATATTTGACTCACCTACTTCCTCTGCCGTCAATTAATCACTGTAATTAAAAGCTCTCCTGCCCAACCATATCTATTTGTTTCTCTGTCGACCCAGCTTATTTTCACATTCTAAGCCAAATCCACACCTCGAAAAACTCTTATCCTTTGACGTCCTCTTTTCATAAGGTCCACGATTCACACATATAAAGCCAAACACTCCACACCAAGGATTTTATATATTTTCCCCAATCACGTCCTTTTCCCAACCTCAGCAGTGCATTTCCATCCTTACAAACAAAATTACCCAAGCATAAAATTGATTCACCTGTTCTAGTATTTCCCTATTTAACTTAGCTTTTTCTTTTCGATGAAACATCTTTGGGCAAAACCCGCTGGAACCATTGCGAATAAGAAATAGAATGGGATAAAAATTGAAGAGAAAAGAATGGGTCCTTATGTGTGAATAAGACGCACCAAAGAAGAGTCAAGGTAAAGCTGGAACGAAAAGGATGTGGCGAGACTTAGATAGATTTAAGAAAAAGCTATAGAAAAGACCAAAGGAAAGGAATGGCGAAAGAGGAAGCAAAGAGCATTATCTGTTCTTGTTCGAGAGAACAAAACCTTTATCTCGTCTGCCAGAAGCCGACTCCCAAGGATTCTATTGACGAGTGCTTCTGGTACAAAAAGAATACGTCTGCGTCATGGTGTTTTGAAGGATCTTCGGGAAATTCAGATTCCTTGTCGAAAATAAGAGAGTCGTAGAGACTTTTTGGCACGTTTTTATTAAAATAAGAATCCGTGCAAAGCACTGTCTGTGCTATAATTTCGAGCCTTTATCGGAGCAGAAATTCACGGTTCGAATATTCCCTTTGTGAGGATCCATGCGCTGACATTCTCTTTCGATTATAATTGTGGCGTATTTTTTATTCTAAAACCTTTTGCAATCTCCGATATTTTTAATCACTACTTGACGACTAGGTTAAGTAATAAAACCATTCTCTTTAAGTAAAGGAATCGATAAATCGAAAGCTCTTTGCATTATTCATTGATCTATCGACCTATCGACCCTTGATGGATCGACATCCTTTTGTTATTCTATTGCAAGACAATATGACACTCCTTCCATTCTCTGCATTCCCGTACCATATTTGAACAATACCATTCGTTTTACATCAGATAAACAAAAGGTTATCATCGATTCTACTTAAGGAAGGTTACAAGCAAAAGTGTTGATAAAATTTTAAATGGGAGATAGAACTTAAAGAAATGTTTGGAATTAAAATGTGTACATCTTTAAAAGCTTAATCCAACAGGCATTCATAATAAATACTACCAAACTCAAAGAAATATTTTTTTATTAAGATATAATTTCTCGCGTTTCATGAAACTTTATAAATTTAAATTCACGTTGGATGCTCGGTATGAACAATAAAATAAAATTCAGTTGAATACTCGTATGTGACATACATCCAGATCCTGCGTATCGAAACTATATTCTTCTACTTCATTAGTACTCTGCAAGCCGCCTTTCGGCGTGTACGTAAATTTCAAATTAATGCACTGTGTATTAATAAATTAAATGCGTGCATTTATGAATTAAATACAGGAGGAGCATTAAGGAAATATGAAGATAAAGTACATAATTCAGTGGAAAATTACACCTAAATGCTGCATAAATATAATACCTGATGCAGGGATGTTGTAACTGAAATAATGACTGAAAAATTTTCATCCCGTTCATAGACTAGTTTATGAACCTCAAACTACCTATTATAAAGATAAAGATTAGCTATGATACCCAAAGCTCTGGAGAGGATTGAAGCTTACTAGATAAGGAAAGGAATGAGGTTGCTTACATTTCCTTTCTTAAATTAGCCAGAATAATATGAGTGGAACAAGTCCATGTTTTCGTCAAATGAGAAGTCTTTGCTATACCATTTGTGTAGATGCAGCTTTATTACCCTACACCAACCGGATGTTAACCAAATTGAATGTTCACTAGGTAGTTCAAGCATACACATTCAAAGTGAAGAATATAGAGATAAAATAAGAATAATTAGAAATTATTCATAAGAGGAAATTAAGGTTAATTTTTAATTACTGCCTTCCCATGCCACCAAAACTGACGGCAACAGTGCTAAAAACTGGGTCACATATTTACTTAGCAAAAGAATTAATATTCATTCATTAAAATACGTATTTTGGGATGAGCTTCTCATAGCTTTTCGCCTACTTGACAGAGAAAATAATAATCTATCTTTTCTTGCAATTCTTGTTGCATCTTGCGTTAGGAACTCTCATTAATTTGTCATTTACTTCGAAATGTGGTATATTTCTTAAATTTCTCAGTAACAATTAAGGCGACAGTCATCATTATGAATACAACGACCGGTGTAATTAAACTGTAAATATAAATTGTGTAAATTAACGGTGACACGTCGGAGCTACTGAACAACCGAAATTCTATTGATAAAAACGAAAACATCAACCGCATTTGCTCCGTAAATTTTACAAGAACAGATACATTTTTCAACTGTCTGCGTTTTCGTTGTGGAAAATCAGATTATAAAAATATCTATTACATTTCCTTTCTTTAAGTAACCGTCCCTTGGTAAGACTTTGACCCAATTCCCTATCCTTCAAGACATATTCAACGTTACTACTTTGTTAATTCTATTGATATGTAAATACTATGAACTTTTTATTTCTGAATAACACGAGGACCAACTCTCATATAATAAATATCGAATCAATTTCGTTCCTAATCATACTAATGTTTGAAATTTTGGGCCAATCTCTGATTGAATTAGGGTAACATTGTTCTATGAGTTAAAACTCGCATATTAAGACCTTCGACATGACATGATTCAACTTTTAACCACTATGAAGTCAAAGTTTGTTAAAATTTAAAATTAAATAATAAATTAAATAAAATGAGCTGCTGAAAATTTGATCAGTTAATAACAAATATCCTGGAAATTAATATTTAATTTGAGAAAAAGATGAAAAAAGCGTAATAATTTATCAAGAAAGAAATATTATAGTATTTTTTTAAATTTTGGGGGCTCTTATAGGCTACAGATGATTCTTGAAGGTATTTTGAAGTCATATTTTTTTCAGGAGGCACTTCCTCCTTTTCATGTTTCTACCTAAGTTGCTCAACCTAAAAAAGCTTCAATTTTTTGTAAGCCAAGAAACTGCAAAATCTTAAAATAGGTAACTATCAGCACCAAATAATTTACTTACACTGAATAAATTACCATAAATTGTATTTTCCACGGATCAAATATTATAATTCACATCTGTCCAAGTTGGTAATGTTGAATGGTTGCTATTACAGCAGGTTGTGACTTTCGAGTAACTAACTTGAAATAAACTATCAGTCTTTGGTTAATTTTGGTACATAAATTTTGAACCAAATATTTAGTCTATAACCCAACAGATGTAGAAACTAGAGTTTATTCGGCCCTTCTTTTCCTTCAGACCAAATTTACCCCAGGTAACGTCATTCCTTTCAATTTCGTGCAACAGTTATTTGTTAAATAGATTTACAATAGTATAATAATAATCTATATATAGTATATAAATATAATATAATAATCTTAAATAAATTTCTTAAAAACGTTAAAAAAGTAAAAATGTCTGAAACAAAACAAGAAATAATTTTATCTCTATTTCTTGCTGATAATGCTGACACCGGATGAATAAACATATAAATTAACAAATTGACAAATAAATCCTCAACCGTAATTATCACAGTGGATAAAGTTACAAGGCACAGCTATTTATACAATCACGCTGGTGGTTACTGTAGACTCCACATTTCAACCTCCGCACATTTTTATATTTCTACATCAAGAAAGAAATCTCTATAAAGAACCATTCTGGGAGGGCCATGAATGGCAATATAATGGAATCCGCCCGAAGTCCTTCAAGTGTAGACTACAAACCCGTCGATGTTTATAAGGATTGACTTTCAACACCTTGTCGGCAAAATGATGACCGAGAAAAATAGGACGTTCGGAGGCGTGACTTGAATGGGGACTGGGTGATTGGATGGAAAAATAAATGATGCCGAAAAAGAGTTTTTCGGGAACGCGGGTCACGTGGTCCAACGATTCCTTTTTCTGTGATGCGAATGAAAAAATCGGGACGCCCATGGTCTTGCGGAGGCCATACGTGAGAACTTCAAGAATGGAAAAATTGGTTGAGGATGGAACGAGTAGAGTTATAGAAAAAATAGCGATATACGAAGTTCCCACAGAGGTTTACATGGCACTAAAGTTACTTCCTACTACAAAATACTCTGATATAAGTGAAAACGCAAAGAAAAAGTTATTTATCATACATAGTATAGTAAAGATTCATCCAAATAGTTTTATACGATGAAAAGTCGATAGAAAAGTTAGCAGTAATAATATGTTGAAGCACTTCAACTGCTAGGTTATTCGTATTTTCAATTCGCACTCGCATTTGTAAGACTAGTGACATTTCTTAAAGTTAGAAACGGCCAAAAATCCTACAGCATCTTCATGGAAATAGAAATCAATAAATAGATAAAAAATACCTAAACAAATAAATAGATAGATAGATAGATAAAAACCAGTAGGTAGATAAAAACATAAATATTTTTTTCTTACTGTAGAACAAAATGTACGTCTACTATTTGTTTATATAGATCGGCATAGCTGAAAAACTGTAATATTCTACCGATATTTTCTGTGACATTACTTAGAATATATCCAATCTCACCCCCATAGAAAAGCTCTGAAATTGAGTTATCTTGAAAACTCTATCTACATACAATTTCAAAAGACTTGCATTAAAAAAAACCACAAAATTCACAACAGAATGCATTAAGTTATGATTTTAAAAATAATTTTATAGAATTGAAGTTAGGTTTTTTACATATTACTGTCATCGAATAAAGCAAAAATTATTAAAATGTATTCGTGATTTGCCTTAAAACTAAATATTTGGCCATTTTTGAACCTATCTAGTCATAATTAACTATATCCAGCGATAGGTGGTGGAACATTTTCATGTATAAATGAAAGAAAAACAAGGGTAATATTAGCGGAATAAGACTAGTTTTTCATATTTAAGGCAATTTGGTACTCAAAAAACAAGAGTTAATGTATTAATTAGAAAATATCAACCGTAAATCCATGCGTTTTGTTAAAAATTACTACGAAAAATCGATAAGTGATATGTAGATGATTCATGATATATGATTGTAATCGCTAGAAGAAGAAATCTTTTATTAAACATGCTGAGTAAATCCAGAGATCCTGTCAATCGTTCTTTCACGTGAGTCGCAGAATTTTTCCAATGAAAATTAGGCACGAAACACAATCTGATTTTAATAAAATTCAAAGGAAGAAAATAATACACTTGACAGGTGAAAAAATGTTTGGAGTGGTGGCGCCACTAACCTACTTATAAATTACATCTAGTTTCAGCTACTGAGACTCAATATTCCTCTTAATATTCTAAAACTTCAAAAAAGCAGACTCGGTATTCAAATGAACAATCAAATTACGAAGGGCAAGTTCATGTTCGACATCGCTCATTACTTGAATAACAACAACGATAAAATCATACATCAAACAATGAATCCTGCGCGAATGCGTAAGTGTACGCTATTAAATATCTCTAGCATATTTGCAAAAACATCGTCGAGCACCACACTAAATAAACCGACTTAGGACTAACTATTCTCTTGACATTAAATGAATGTAAACAAAACTGATTACTGTTCAATAGCTAATAAATGGTTAAAAGAAATAACTTACCCCGTTAGCTATATATCCTCGATGTTAAGAGTAAGAAGCCTAGTGCAGACGGAGTCCCATCAAAATCGTCTCATATTTAATAGATTTCACGGCTCCAGTAACTGATTTCCCTTTCATTCGCACAAAATATTATCCAATAACTACTTAGTAACACGCAAAAACAACGATGAATTGATAAACGTATCAAAACATTACACACGACACTCCACGGTTCACTTACGTCAACTTACGCACAACTCATATCCGCGACTGAGCTATTAGCCTTCGAGGGATTAGCCAATCAGAAAGCTTCATTTTTAAGTTGAGGGCACGAAGGAGGCTAGGCTCAGGAGGAGACACCGGCTTCGCGAGCCGTCCGAGGTGTCAGGTATCTAACTGGGGCGAACCACCGAGCTCAAATCGCGAGAGAGCTTCCATAAGAAATTAAAAAATATATATATTTCGAGGTTGATTCCACATGGCACATGGCTTTGGCTTCGGAACGTGACGAAATACTAATTACATATACGAAATAATAATTCGTTTCCTCTACTTAACATATAATTTTATTATACATCGTATATTGTCCATCGTAGTGTATAAT
Organism: Pachydiplax longipennis; assembly: GCA_036926295.1. Taxonomy (NCBI): domain Eukaryota; kingdom Metazoa; phylum Arthropoda; class Insecta; order Odonata; family Libellulidae; genus Pachydiplax; species Pachydiplax longipennis. Next base: position 24,942,332 of record JAVFKF010000003.1, on the reverse strand, counting down.
ATTATCTGCGGACTGCCGTAAACTTGCCTATTGAACGACCCAAAATTACTATACGGTACACTATGGCAACCAACTTATGAACGAAATACATATTTCATCAATCTAATGAAACCATGTCATGAAATGTATAATTGAGATATTGGAATAAATGATAAATAAATTTAAAATAACATCATATTCTTATTGAAATATCATATTCTGAAAATAAGAAGATATGATACCTGCATTGTTAACATACCTTTTGCATGCATAAATTGAGTGTGCTAATATTCTCACCATTTTTATGATACGACAATGATTTATATTCAAAATTAATATTCATATATGACCGAAAGAAAGTCTATCAGTCCGTTAGCTCCTGCGTTACCAGTAAAAGTAGGAACCAACACCATCTACCGTGAAAAGTTTACCCACGGTGCATTATGGTATACTTCGGTAAGATAGATGTTAACTAATGAAATAAAATCTTATACTAGGCTACTAGTTTCATTAACGAGTTGGCATTATCAAGCACGGAAATTTACAAGATACAGTGATTATGTACATGAGGAAGAAGCAGGAAAGGGCTAGGGAGGTAAGGGATAAGTAAGTTGGAAGGGTAAAGATTACAATTAAGATTTTTCGGATGGGAGAACTAAGGGAGAACAAAGTTTATGGGTTAAGAAAAATGTGTTTATTCATGAGCGTCATGTTACTAAGGAAGGCAATGATTTACAATTCTTCTAAAAGTTCTATTCGGCGGCCTTGTCCTCTCTTTACGCAGGCATAACGGCACTCGCTGTGAGGTAACTTATCTAAGAAATGCAGAGCAAATTTGGAGATAAGCCACCCCCCATTAAGTCCCTATTATGCTCTGCTGCTCTATTCCTTAGCTTTATACTCGTTTTTCCAATGTACTTAGCTTCATAGTCACCAAAGGTTGATTCATAAACTCCACTAACATTTGACCCTAAATTCCTTGTTATTCCCCAATATTCTCCCACTCGTATTTGGAATGTAAAATGCCACTTATTTTTTTCAAGGAATGCGTAAGCTAATTCGTGGGAAACCTTTCCTAGAAAAAGGAAATTCTTCCAATTCACTTTCCTTTTTTTCAACTAGGGAAAGGCCAGCTGTGATAAGTAATGTATTTCATTTAAGCCTTATCCTACATAAAATATTTATTATCAGAAGAGTTGAGTGGTCATTCTCTTTAGCGGCAAACTTAATTAAATTTAACTCCTTTCGAACATTTCAAGGGAAAGTGGGATCAATGAAGCATTGTATGAAAAGCTACATACTTGAGTTTCTGATGAGAAGTAGAAAGAACTAAGCGGAATGGTCTGAAAAACTCCATGAGAGAATCTATTCACTAGACCACGATAAAAAAATTAATATGTACTATTATGTATGTAATAATAGTTTCGCTTGACTGTTTGATTCTGTTTCGTTTGTGGAATGGTTTCAATTGTGAAGGTAAGCTTCCTAAACATCTACATCTACATACGTACCCTTGATATTTTAAATAACGTTTCACCTTTTCCGAACGTTAATTAAAGATCTGTATAACTGAAGGAGTCTTCGTTTTCTTTTTCCACTGTAAAGTCTATTCCTTGATGAATTGAAGATAAAAAAAATTCACTGGGACTGTAATCTTACAGTCGTTTTCTTCCAAAACACAACATAACGGAATAATCCGTAGAGATTAAGGATTAGAAACAAGAATTTATGGGCAGTAATTCCAAGTGCCTCATAAATTCCGGGATTTAATAACAAAAGCTATCATTTTGGAAAAAGCAGTATTTTGGTTAACGTCGATTAGGCTGACGAATATTGTGGTAAAAGATGATTTCGGCTAACGGAAATAATTGCAGAAATTGTATCATGTTCTCTTCACGTTTTTGGCAGCACTTCACCGTCCTCACGTCCTTCCTTTTCATCTTTACGTAGCTCTTGCATCCTTCATTATATGATCCAGATACCGGAGATATGGTCTTCTTCTTCTTATCTTTCCTTCCATTATTAATTTCAGAAAATTCACGTCCCTCATAAGGTGTCCAACAAGATTAACCCATATCTAAGCTGATTCAGGCTCCCCGTGTGACACCGAATCCTATGGTTTTCTCTAGACCGTGTTTCGCCTCTACTCTTTGAAGTCCTTCATTCGTCTCTCTATCTGCCCACCCAACGCTTAACATATCCCTATAGCACCATAGTCCAAATAAACTGGCATCTTTTATCGTTATCCAGACTTCGTGGAAAGAAGAAGAAGTTACAGAAAAACTTTGCATAAACTCCAGGTATTCTGGCCTAACATTCTGACACGTCATCTAGAACTAACGAAAAACAATTTTACTAAACAAACTTATTATTTTCCACCGTTTATATTGAAAGAACAGGTACCGATCATAAAAATTATCAGGTACACTATATTCGGAAATTACGGAATTTATAGAGGTGTACTCAAGTTTAATTGTAGAAAATGGAGATGAGTCTTAAAGGTATTAATTAGTCTTTATTTATGCAAGATGAAGAAAATGTCTTTTCTTCCATTTAACTTGCTGTGATATTAACAAAAAATAAATAATCTACGTATAATAGAAATATAGTGGAAAAAATTTAGGAGTAGGAAAAAAAACCTAAGGTATTTTCTTAGAATAAAAGATCCACAGCAGAAAAACCTCCATTTAGAAGAAGGTGTAAAAACCTATACAAATAGGAAATAGTAAAAGATAAAATATTTATAAAAAACTCTGCATAACATTGAAATCACAAAATCAACACTATGACTAATATTAAATAAAAAGAAAATTAAAATGAGAAGGGATAATATCCGGGGGTTAGAGAAATTTCTGTTTCTCTCTATTCCTTTCTCCTCTTCTGAGATTAAAAAATTAACAAATTTGTGCAACTTCCCCCATTCCCAAATAAAATAAATCTGATGATGATCATTATGATAGAAACCGGTCGTTTAAATAAAATTTGTGAAAAATACTAAATATTTTTTGTTTCCAAAAGTTTCTTCCGAAAACTTCCAAGAAACAATTTTCACAGAATTTAACTTAAAAAAAGCTATCCTGAGGAAGACTATTTTGCCGAAACTGAGCATCTCTTTTAAATTAAATCGTGCAGAAATTACAGTTTTCCTTTACCTTAAAAATCAGCAGCGTTAGCCAAGTCGTAAAGACATAGGCGAATAAGTTGAGTGTATGCAACTGAGGTGCTTAGAATTAGTAAGAATGGAAGGGTACGAGGGAAAAATTTAAGAGAGAAAAGATGGAGTTGAGGCTTTAGAATGAAACTCACGCCCGCGGGAAGAAATATCCGCGTCCGAGTATTAAAAACAGGCGTGCGAACTTTTTTTACCCTTTTTCCTCCTGCCAGGGAAAGAAATTCCGCCGAATTCGGCATTTTTTCGGGGTCAAAGAGAAGGGATAGTGAATCCATTCAAATCTCTTTTAGATTCTCTTCAACCATTCTAAGCGATTTCCAAGGCAATGAGGTTTTTACCCTTCGAAAATTTTTCACGAGATTCCTCCTCGATCGATGTGCGTCGGATATTATGCGAGAAAGGCATTAGAAAAAGGCCGCAGACGTGATAATGTTCCATTGAGTTCTTTCCGGGAGTCGCGTTGGAGCAGGGAGATGAATCACGTGATCTTCGGCCGTTTGAAAATCCTCTTAACGACGCCATTTTTGCAGATTTACCGCCCCGACATTCAAATGTTTCGTTTTTAAAATAGTTACCGGCGTGAGCGCTAACACGGATCGCTATGAGAAGCTTACGAAAAAATGCGATGGTAATTTTTAAGTCGGCTCCCGTATTCGAAGCTAATTTCACGCAAAAATTGGGTCAGACTTCTCCCCGTTTTTTGCCCTTTTTGGGATTTTACGTGAAACGCCGATTTTCTCCGGTGCGTTTTCTTCATCAGAGAGAATACTCGAAGAATAATGTAATGGTCTAATAATTAGCATTAAAGCAGTATTTTTTCAACGCCAAATGTAAAATAGAACGAAATTTGATGGTCATTCGTTTTTATTTATGATAAAAAGTGATTTCTTTACTGAATAATCCGCAGATACCTAATACATCATTGCTTCCGCTTGAAAAATGTGATGAAATATGATTAATTAAATTAACAACTCCATTTAAGTTAATAAAAGATGGAAGGTAGATTTATAATATGCACAAGCTACATGGGTGGTCTGAAAAGTCTCCGAAATTTCGCCATTTCTCGACGTTTTCTGAAAATTTCTGAAACTTTTCTGAAGATTTCTGAAAAATCTGGAGTCGGATACTTTTCAGACCACCCTCGTATTCTTTAATTCTTCTTAGATTATCTAGAGCTTGTGAACAATTCGTCGCGAACAGTCGCTCACCGGTTAATTCCTCTCCTCACATTATAATTAACTGTTGAGATAGAACGGATTTTCTTTAAATATTATTCATTTACACTATAAAATATATTTGCCTCTTAAGGCATATAAAAGTGAAGCATGGATATATATCTCAGCACCAAAACCTTCATAAACGAAACTTCAGGTGACATTGATACTGAGTTCGGTATTGCAGTTGATTTACTTCGCATAAATACTTAACTATATTAGTTAAATCAGGCTAAACATATGTGTGTAAAATATGAGTAATCTCTTTAAATTGGAACAAGGCGATATTCCACCGCTAGAACCGCGAACTGGAAGTACGACAGTCTAGATTGATTCGTCATATTATAATCATTCTTCTTTTACAAAGTTAAAAGTATTAGATCCTATACTTAGACATCAATGCAGAAATTATGAGTGCATCTTACGGAAAAATTAGAATATTGAGTTTTTTAGGTGATATTAGGTGAAATTTAGTCTTATCGAGTACCGCAATACAAGTCTCTCGGATGAATTTTCAAAAGTTAAAATCGGAATTATTTTCTTCTTAGCGGAAACCGTGCTTTTTATACCCAAAGTTGGACAGCTAATGTATGAATTTCCGAACTTTTTTAATCAAATTTTTAAACATTCGTAACTACCTCTAAAAATTTGCCTTAATTTTGCCCTTTTCCTTAAATTTTGAGAATCTTTAAGATCATAACTCCGTGATTTTGCTGCCCTCTCTTCTGTAGTTTGAGAACTGGTTGGCAGCGTCTTAGTTTATGGACAATATCCATTGTTCACATTTCTCCGCCTTCCTTTTCATACATTCACGATACTTACATCCCACGTCTTTCATAATCCGCTCTAAAAATTACATTTAATTAACATGGGATAAAAATTTTCCATACTTGGGCAGCCTTCTTTCTAAGGATGGAAGATGATCGACAGAAATTAGAAAAAGGATAGCATTAGCGAAAGAAGCATTCATAAAGCGTAGGGAACTGATGACAAAGGGACTTGATAAAGGAATCAGGAAGAGATTGGTAAAATCCTTGGTGTGGAGTGTAATGTTGTACGAGTGTGAAACGTGGACGTTAAGAAAGAAGGATGTCAAAAAATTGGAGGCTTTTGAGATGTGAGGATGGCGTAGAATAGAGAAAGTAAGTTGGGTCGAGAGAAAAACGAACGAGGAGGTTCCAGAGATGGTTGGGGAGAAATGAGTAATGACTGAAGTAATTAAAAATAGACAAAAGAAATGGGATGGTCAACTATTGAGAGAGGAGGGATTGTTGAAGAAAGCGATCGAGGGAAGAATGCTAGGGAAAAGAAAGAGGGGAAGACAAAGACAGAAGTTATTAGACGAATTAAGGGGTGGGATAAGTTACCGGGAATTGAAGGAGAGGGAATTAAATAGGGAATGTGGGGGCACATGAACCTACCGAAAGGTAGAACACTTTATATATAAAAATTTTCCTCCGAGGCTCAAAATAAGTACTCTGATAAGAAGTAGCGATCGCTCATATCATAAACTTATGTAAACAAGCGGAAAGTCATAAATAGTTCTTTTACGCATCACTTGAAGGATACATGTAATTAACTCTTCCTTTGATACTTATTTAACATTTTTCTATAACATTTTCTGTGATTACCCAGTTCTGTCTTTAAGTTTTTTGTTTCAATCATCAAGGAGATCAATCAACCTCCATTGTTTAATCCTCTAGTAAACAGATTCTAACCCTCACGAATAACTTAACTCGGCGTACCCACATCCATAATATATGTGGTCGAGCTCTTAAGAAATTAGGCTTCGCCGAAAGAAAAGTCGGTAAAAACGAAGAAAAAGTCCGCGAGCGATGTTACTTTGCGCTAGTTAGGCCTCACCTCGAGTATGCCTGCAGTGTATGGGACCCTGCTGAAAAGTGTTGTATTCGCGAGATAGAAAAGATACAACGAAAGGTAATACGCTAAATTTATGCTAAAAAATTGCTATGATAACTCGGTAAGTGTTACTCAGATGCTTCAGGATGCAGGATGGGAATCTTTAGATGAAAGAAGGCCCAATCATAGATTTAAATTACTAGATAAATTCAGACAGAGCACGTTCAGGAGATGTAGCCGAAATTATGCGCCTTCCTTGCTATATAGGCCGTTCTGATACCGCGAGAAATATCAGAGAAATAGGTGCTACAACCAGTCGATTCAAGAATTCAATTTTTCCGAGAACGATACGCGAAAATAATCGACTAGGGAAGTGGAGACATGGTGCTTGCACCCCCTGCCACAAGCCGAAAGGCGGCTTGCAGGGTACATATGTAGATGTAGATATAGATTTACCATCACCAAAGTAATGTGTGCGAATTACTTCCATTATTCTCTCCTGTGTCACATCTTCATGATCCCGATCACCCTTCTGCTACATTCTTTCGCTCCATTTAATTCCTCAATGGATGAATTATCCTCTCTTTGACCTTCCACTTCTTGCGCACTCCAAAAGCACTGATTTCGCAATCAAAGGCAAACTCCCATCTTTAACCGCGTAGATTCGCGTTGCCGGAGGAAAAATAACATTAATATTCCGCTTTCAATTTGCAAGGGAAACACCCGTTTTACCGCTTTTTCACCCAAACAAAACCCCCCTTTGTCTCCTTCCCCCGATATTTTTTCTATACGGGCTATCCTCTCGCGTGGAACCGTATAAACAAACTGTGCGTACCCTTCCTCACCTCTTCCTAGTCCCACTTAAAAAGAAAAAATCCCTTTTCCCATCCTTTTAGAGCGCTCTCAAAAGCCTCCATTTGCAAAGGTTTTTCAAGACCACTTCGGATGGTACGCACCGCGGGATAGGCGCGGGAATCCTTTCCTTCGCGGATCCACTTCTAGAGTCGTAACTTTCCTAACCCTTTTTCCCCGGTGTACAAAGACAGAAAAATGGGAGTTCCCACATTTTTTTGCGCGGGGAAGTTCTGTGAGTGAGCGTATGCTTTTGGTCTTCCAGGATCGACTGAGAATGGAAACGAGTGGAGGTTCGAGGCCAGGGTACGGAGCCGTGAATCGTTAGGGGGCGTATGATTGGGGTAGTAACCTTTGGGAGAATGAGGCTTAGAAACTAAAGTTGACTTTACTTTAATATCAGGAAAAATACATTCACAAAGGAGGTATTATAGACTGCACTTCATCAATGTACTGTTTAGCATTGCTTCCTATTTTTTTATCTTCCATGCCAAGCATGGCCATAGACTCAATTTTCGCGGCACAATAAACAAAACGCTAATAAACTCCAATCTAACTTAAAATGGACACAGTAGAAAATATCAACTGCAGCGTAAATACCTTGCTATAATATTTTTATTTGATTATGATCTTTTTATACCATTCATAATATTATCATACCGTTATTATCATAGTATTCTATTAAAGGAAAATTATATCAATAACGAAAATTAGATCAAATATAGAGTAGATTTAAATTCATATGTAATTCTCGCATATTACGCGGCACACCAATATCCCGGCGTACTTACGTTCTGCGACACACTGGTTGAGAAGCACTAACTTAGAGACCAGAAAATGGAATATCTGCGTTTCAGTCTCATTTACCAAGAACTTTTTCACTTCCCTTTATTCTTATGGTTTTCTCGGGCACTCGACTTGGCGATCATAGTTATTCCTGAATCACTTATCTTGCTGTTTTCTTTAGGAAGATTTGCGACTGCTTTGGGGAGTAGGTACCCCTTTTAGGACCGAGTCATTGGTGTGTGCCGCAAAGGCTAAGTCACATCTCACTTCAAAACTTCTATATAAATGCATTTAGACTGCGTGTTATTTAAATTAGTTTTGACCATCCACACAGGTAGTGAAAGATCTGGGTTCGAGTCCACCAGTTAGGAGTTAGTTCTACTTATTCCTTGATTAGTTATTTTAAAATGGTGAGCGGAGTCAGTTCCATTTAATCCTTGTGTAGTTGTTTTCAAATTAGGGTAAACGAAGGCAGTTCGTAATATTTGAGTCAATGATGAAGAAGTGTATGATAATCTGCTTTATTGTAAATTAGCCAAGTAAATTGAATTTTCAGGTCGAAAATAGCAAGTAAGCAAAGCAGATGTATCTTACTTTACTTTTACAAAAAATACCAGTATCCAAGTGTATGATAAAAGACATCTGATTATCTTTTGAAAGGACATCTGACTTGGCTGTACGTTGATTTCGATAAATTTGATCATCCTAGTTAAATAAGAGAACTATTTACTAATAAAAAAGAAAGCAATATGTTCAGGCGTAACTTTGTGGAAAGCCATAATAAAGCATACAACTTTGTAATTTTCCACGGATTTTTTTTCCGTAAGAAGTTCTTACATCTTCAGGCAATAATGAAAACTTTTGCAGCAGTATATAATATATACTAATAGAGTATATTTTGCAGCAGTATAAAATATATACTATAAGAGGTTGAGGGGAAGGTAGGGGAGAATCCGTGGAAAATTACAAAGTTGTATAATTCATTAAAAAAAAAGCTATTAATTAGAAAAGTGGTTGTAACTTTCATCGAATACATTGTTATTTACCATGGCGTACGATTAAAATTTTCGAACTATTTTATTCTTGATTCATAAACCATGAGAAATATGTATCTATCCTTGTAATTTAAGTTTTGCTCATAGTAGACACACCATCCTTTCGACTTGCTTCCGATGGCTTCAGCCCGCACCTTTTCTTGAACCATTTATTTGAAGTGAATTCTCTCAGAAATACAGAAGAAATACGCGAAAGAAGGATAAACGCAGCTAACTGGAAATCTCGAGGAAAGAATTCCCATTTTCCAAATTCTATCCTCGTTTAAATTGCAGAGTTTTCTTCTGAACGTGAAAAAAATCAAGTGCTCAAAATCAAGAGAGGTGCATAGAAGTAGCTTATAAGACTTCTCTGGAATAAAGGTCTCTGAGCGTATTCTTTGAGCTTGGAAATTATGAAATTCTCCGTCATAAATAGAAGTGTCATATGTAGGAAATGACATGACCTAGAATTCAGCTTTTTGCTCTCCGTACGTACTTTTAATTTTTAATTCGTTTTTTCAAATATTTCGTGTAATATATGAATGAGTTCCAATGCCCCGGTGAAGTAGCAGCTGTATTAGGTTACTAACATATTCCTTCCATATCGTGAGTTTATGCATTTGAATTAAACTAATCATACATAAAATCATCTTACTATTTCTCTACTTACTCAAACCTGTACTAACATACTTATAGGAAATTAGATTACTTTAAATAGATTCGGTTCACTTCCGCAGGTTTTAGCATCATTACTGCTAACTGTTATGCATAACGTAATTAAAAACGAAAAACGAAATAGTTTTGAGTGAATGTAACGAAAAACGTTCTTATAAATAAAATCTAAGTTCTCTTGCCGTACTTCGTGGAACGACATTACGAATGATACACAGTAATTTCCACAATAAAACTTTAATATACGACCGGTTTCAGCTACAAGCCATCTTCAGTTAAAAAAAACGTTTCTATAAAGTCTCATAATGATGAAACAGACGCGGAAACCATTAATCAAAAAATGAATTAGTTATTACCTTGATTAATCAAAATATTACTTCGCTTAGGGATGATTTGCTACTAGTCCTCCTAGTTAAATGGAATAAATGGTCAGGATTGCTGGAGTATATTATTATGCTTGATTCATTATTTTTATTAATACAGGAAAAATTAATATATCTTTATTATAAAATTTTGGTTACCTCTTAATTTGTATTCATGATCGGAAAATAAGTATTTCTATTGCGTATACATATGAAACTAAAAATGCTCGTTATCTTTCACATAGAAAATGTTCGTTAGGTTAATTATCTAAATAATAAACAAGCTTAAAGGTAGTCGTAAAAAGTGCTTCGTTTCTATAAGAAATTATAACACGCTACATCGTTGAAGGTTACGAAGAAGCTGTGTCATAACGAAGAACGAAAGATTGGCGTGAATCTCCTAAATAAATCCGTAATCCCTTGCTAAGAAGGCAGAACACGCTTAAGATAAGGATCAAGGAATCTTGGCAATATATAAATTACTGAGCTTTGTTTTATTTTATATTCTATTTATTTTTCCATTCTTTTGGAGATTCTTTCAATCCTGTATCGAAAATAGTTCCTATTTAAAGTTTCGATTCTGAGTAAATGTTAGTATGTAGTGTTTTCCAAATGTGGACACCGTCACCGGACCTTTGGTCCATCGGACATATGATTTATTATTAAGAAAAGAACAGATTTTTTAAAATCTAGATATTCAGGCGTTACTTTGTGGAAATCCATTGAAGTAAAGAAGAAATAAACTTGTAAATTATTCCACACTATTTTTAATTTACGACCGGTTTCGCTACCCGGAGTGGTAGGAATAGCAGGAGTATCAGGTTACTAACATATTCTTTACACATCCTGAGTTTATGCATTTGAATTGAAATAATTATACTTAAAATCATATTATTCATCTACTTTCTCAAATCTTTACTAACATACTTATAGGAAATTAGATTAAATAGATTCGGTTCGTACTCAGCATTTTTTAGTATCATTACTGCAATTAGTCATGCATAACGTAATAAAAAACGAAAAGGCGAAATATTTTTGAGTGAACGGAACGCTTAGTGCTCCTTAAAAAGTCTCATAAGAACAAATCTTAAACGTAAACTATCAATCAAAATATTAATTCGTTATTATCTTTATTAATCATCTAATTTCCTTCTAGTTAACTCGAATAAATGGTTTACAAGTTTATTTCTTCATCACTTAAACAGGTTTTTTTAATTCTTTTACCAGCACTGATTGGTATCCCACCGAAAAAAAAACAAAATAATTGGCTTGGCCACAATGACGAACAAAAGAAAACGACCTTAGGACATCTCACTCTCCTCACACTAGTATTTCGTCTCAGGACCATTAGAGCACATGCAACACGCAATACGAGCGTGGTCTCTCGACCTCGGCCATACGTAAACTTGCGGCGATCCGACGACAAAAGGCCGAACCCTGCGTTGGAACGCCGCAGTGGAAATTCCGAAGGGAAGTGATTAGATCCCTGTGGAAAAGGTGAGGCGATCCACTGACCTGAGAAAGGAGAGAGTGAAGGAGATGTGAGATTAGTTTCTGGGAGAGAACTGTCGCCTTGATAACTCCACGCCGGGGATATGTGAATGCGAGGGCTGAATGCGAACTAGAATGCCGGAAGGGTTACGAGGGACGGAAAGGACCTCTTCGTGGAAGGAGCAAATAACAAACGAAGATGGCCATTGTTAGAGATGAAACCCTAGCCCTAGAGCGATTGGGAAGGAGTTCGATTTATTGCTCTATTATTGGCTAGAGGGAGAAAACTCCAAGGGTTATATTGATATATCTCTCATAGGTTTCCACTTGGTTTATCTTGACGTCCAGTGAGGAATAAAGAGTACACGAGTTGGGGGTAATAACCATGAGTTGGTAGACGTGTTAAGGGGTACGAAGTGAATTATTGAATATACTTGTACTTATATAATCAATCTGCTCTAGCTTTACTAGGTGGAACGCCATAATTAAAGAATGAATAAGTAACTAGTTATTAGTAATAGTATTTAAAATTATAATTAGTAAAAAGTAGTAAAAAATATATTAAAAAATTACAATTAAAATTAGTAAAAAGTAATAAGTAACTAATAAGTGTTACGTATTCATTCTTTCTTTACTTGTACTTATTTCTTTACGTACACCATCTTTTGCCATCAGGAGGAAATACAACCATTTTAAGATAAATATTTTGGAGCTAACTTTTTCTAGCGACAGTTTTTAAACAAATAATGTATGGGAGTAAATCTGTATCTTATTATTATTAATGATTAGATACTGAGTTTCTGTTTCTGTCAGTTTGATAGCTGAAAATTATAGCCGAAATCTTCTAATGTAAGCTAGTAATTGTCTTTGAATAATCAAACCAAAGTACACTGCACAGAGACGAGCTGAAATGCGGCTATCCTTACATTCCGGAGAAAAATACTTAAGGATTCCAAAATAACCTTTATCACTGACTAGAAAACTGAAACGTAATGCAGATACATATTTTATAAGATTAATTTATATCAATAATGACACTTGTAATTATTCATAACTAGAATCACCTGCTAATCTTCCGTTATGTACAACATACTGTATTATCTCTTCAACCTAGTACATACATTTCTAAGAACGAAGCACGGATATCATTTCAAGATAAAGAAAATAACTTCATTATCCAATACCTCTCATATCTTTCCTTATATTTTTATCCAATTTCATCTTCTCCTTCGTTTAGGCCTCCTGTGGACCACGTTATTTGGAATCAATATTTATATCCTTGATTTTCGCTATGTATTCCATTCTCACATCCTGTACCCTCCTCCTTTCCGCCTGTCAATGGTGTTTGGGTCCTGAATCTCATAAAATTTATATCTTATTCTATTTCATCTAGTGATATAAACTTCATTACGACGGTTGTGTGTACATACAAAAAGTGACTGCACCCAAATTTCTTTTCTAAAGCTTTTAAAATTATATATGCAAAAATAAATACAATCCGTGTAGTATGTTTATAATGCGTATAGTATATGCAATGCGAAAATATATAAAGATATCGCTTATCAAAATGATGTGTCAAGCACGCATTGAATATAAACCATAAAATAAAGATGAGATTCACGTATTCGGTTAATTATTTTTTCTAATTATGCCACCTCACGTGTCGTTTATGCGTAACTATGCTTAATATAATTTACCACCAATGTTACCAAGTTATTTTGCTTTCATCATTAATTTATAATGAAATTTGATTATGAATACGATGCTTAAAAATAAACACACAGAAAAAGAATACAGCTGCACGCATAATTTTATCTGTGGTTTCGAAGCAATACATGCCGGAGCATCGCTGGTGATTCAAATAACTGATTACAAATGTATAATTAAATTTTAAAAATAATAATTACTTTTCTCCCACGTTTCAGTAGTAAAATTAATTAGGAAAATTTCCACAAACATTAACTTTAATTAGTGTCTACTATTTTTTGTCTCAAATTCAGGGCACCCATATCTGTAAGTTAATTGCGTAAAGGACCATGTGAATAACCTAACAATAGGCAAATGAGAGATTATCACAAAAAATGGATAATAATTATGTAAAACAATTTATTTATGTTCCCATCGTAGCAAATGGCCCGAAGTCTGACCTATCTGAATCAGAACAGAAAGTAAAATAACAGCTACCGATGTAGCGTTTTTAGAGGAAAATTTATCATTCTAATATTCGAAAGATATTCAGAATGGAATTATACAGTCTAGGAAATATTCCTAGATGCATGCTTTACGTGCAAATTTACCTCATAGTATGGAAACCTTAAAAGAATTCATAAAGATGCATATGAAGAGTTCCCGAAATAGTGTGTTATATTATCAGTCCGAAGTCTGGTTGGATTCTCATCATTTCTACGATCAGCTAAAAGCTGTTAAGAGAGAATAAGTTAATTTGGTAAGGTGAGGAGTAAGGCAGTTTTCCATTCCTCAATATAATTTAAGAACTCTTTGTAGAGGGAAGGAGGCTTACCTTGCAAGTTGAAGAGTGAGGTAGTTTACCAATGTACTTCTCCTTCATAAAGAACGTTACATGCAGAAGTAGTCCACAAAAATGCAGAAAATTACTTTATGAATAAAGCTTGGACAATCTTTGATAGGAAATATCTAAACCAATACCGCTGTTCAGGATTCTTTAGCAGCTTTCTTAATATCTCAGCCGTGAACAGAATTGAAACAAAAATTTAAAAAAGATACGTTTTCTCTAGCTTGAGCAAAAAGACAACTGAAAAATTAACTATAATCAATATAAGGTAGCAAGAAAAAGAACGATAACAAAAAAAAGGAATTGTAGAAGAAAAAGAGACGACCAAGAGAGACATTGATGGGAATAATTCATAAGAATGAGAAGTCTAAGTTGAAAATAGAGGAAGTGATTGGAGGTGGAATATATTCACGGAGAACCCCACGCCAATGTGATAAGGGCGAAAGGAAGTAGAGAAAAGCTTCATGTAAAAAGAGGAAAAAGCATAATCTAAAGTCGTTTTGGAAAATTTCATTCCGAATGCGCCTTATTTGCTTTGATATGCCGAGACTAGGCTTGGGGATAACTTTGATATTCGTTCAGAGAATTTCTAGATTACGCGCAGTTATCTGATTGTTTACTTTTGCTTCAGTTACCCTCTAATTACACCAATTTTTGGGGGTAATTCGCTTTGGATATTTTACTGCAAAACTTTCTATTAAGACAGCTAAAACCAGACAAATTTATCGCTGTAAATGGGGCGATCGATGGAGCGTTTAGCAAAGAAACAAAAGAAGGAAATAAATTGAAATTTTACAGAAACAAAGTTGTTTAAGTAGCCCGATAAGGAGATGAAAATTGGATAATTTATCTGTGTAAACAAAGCGGAAATTCTGTGGGTATTTTAGTCTTAAATTGGAATCCACATCGTTTGCCCGATTTGCACCAAACTTTGCATACGTTTCCTTTTAGATCACTAAGGAAGTACTGCTGAAATTTTTGATAACTTTTGCTGAATTTGAACTAAGATCGCTCCATAGATTTCCATTGAGAATACATGCAAAGTTCTCTTTTATCTTTTACAGCCTTTATTTCTGATGCAAAATTTCATCAGAAAAAATAGACGTTCATACTCTATGCAAGTATCATAAAGAAAGAATCGGTAGATAATCTTGCTCTCATCATCGATTTTAGATGTTATAAATACTCAACATTTAACAAAGTATATTTCGACGAACAATGCCATAGGTTAATTCAAGCTTTTGTTTATTTCTTGCCGTTTACGTTATGCTACAATGAAAAATAGCTCCACAAAGAATGAATAGTGACGGATATTGTAGAGTAAAAAATTATCAAAATGAAACAAGAAAGCGCTCTCTCTGTCAGAAAAGATGATCATTCCTCTAAAACAGGACGAGAATCAACCAGTAATACATTGCAATAGTACGCGGACTATCAGTGCTAAAACATCAGTTACCTCGATATTTACTGCGTAAAGAAAGCTAACTAATTATTAAAGATTCTTTTTCGGTCACGGAAAGTCAAATGCGTGGGTCAATGCGCTGATCACGTGTCATTGAACAGTGAATTCCGCCTGGCTGGGCCTTATTCTTAAAAGACATGTCCTACCACTAAAAAAATTTTTCTTTCCTTTCTAAAGTACTAATTTAAAAATTAAAGAACCGGAACAAATTTTCCTTCCGCTTTTCAGTGAATAAAAAATAAAAATTTCTTATATCTTCATCATGACGCTATCCCGCTTATAAATTTTTTCACTCGGTTCCCTGAGAAGCACCTTAACCTTAAGAAGGACGATGTAAATGACAGAATTAATTTAGATCTACCTAAGAGACAAATTAAATCTATCATTCACCATTCATCGATGTATGTAAGCGGGAACATGGGAAAATTAACAAGAGTATATTTCTCGATTCGTGAAGCGATGATCTCAGTGAAATAATTTGCAAGATTAATTACTTTCACGCACGAATCGCAACTTATGAAATCGACTACCATGGAACCCTTTGGAGACTGAGAGATCTAATCGAGAATGATATTGCATACACATAGCCCATGACTTTCCATCCGTACAAGAAAGCCAGACTTCGATATCAAAAGGGGATTCAATTTTAAAATGCCACGCAAGGATCGTTCTCGAAACTAATTATCTTCGAATCAAATGCGTCACGAAGATCGACCAATGAAACCTCTCAATGCCCCATTTTGCCTCTAAAAATTCCTTCCGCTGGAAATGTACGGGACTCAAATGTGCTCTAATTAATTGCATGCCGTTGTTATTGCCTCCTACGAGTGCCTCTTCAAATATTTCGTGCCCGTTCCATTACACTTTTAAGAGAGATTTTAAGCTGATATCGGAGAGATAATCCTGCAGGTTTTGCCGCTGGCGCGCATAAAGTATATCATTTTTATGGATCGTAAAGCTAGAGATACTTTACGACAATTATACTACCTATAACGCCAAACTATCCGGCCGATAAAGAGTCTATTAATTATCATGTTGAAGTAGTGCATAAAGCGCGTGCTTAAGTATGCCGCATTACGCTCGGATGCGGCGTATTGTCGCCGTAATTACACCAGATGATGTTCAAGATAACTAACTTAATGTCAGTTTTAAATGATTCCTTGAATGCCCATTACCTGGATATCTTTATATCATTGAATTGGATTTTCAGTGAAAATAAGGAATAAGGAATTGAAATTCAAGGAGATTTTACCTCTTGATCCTTATCAATAGTTATATTGTATGATTATACTTTCAGAGGAATTGATTTTGGTGAAGGAGAATACAAAATCAATGCATTTTATACATTAAATTTTATAAATTAAATTTTATACATTAAATTGTTAGCTGATGTATCGTCTTGCGGTTCAGAGGAATATCATTTACTCTTAAGATTACGTTATGATACTTTCATAGCTTTTACTTTATTTTGATAATTCATTCACATTCACTTTACCTCCTAATTAACCGATCTCAACTGTTTCGTCTCATAATTTTTAATCGGGCAAAAATTAAAGCTTTTAGTTTACATTCGTAACCCATTCTTGAACAAATGTTTACTTTCTTGTGGTATGAGCGATAGTTTACGAATATTTTTCGTTTTATCAACTTACGCGATAGTTATCATTAACAATTAAAAAAGAGTTTACGTGAAGTTACGGCGATTACATAGCATTATGACAATAAAGAAATCGTATTAACAAACAAAGATAATCGATGAAACGATAACATCTAAATGTCTTTATTACATAGTTTTTATTTACATTGAATATTACAACGTAATGATAACAAATAGAAAACAAATATATCTTTTAGATCAGCTTACAAAAATAGCTTGTTTATCCCTTGGAATTTATAGTCCATAAACATTTCCAAACGCAATGCCTCAGGTAATGAAAATTTGTAGTTTCCTAAAGATTCGGAATTGGCTTTTTATCTCTCATACGAAGTGGAAACTTAAAATTTAAGAATTTAAATCAACTGGTTTGTCTTACATTACCGGGTTAAGTCGTACAATTTCTAGCCCGAAATTTAACTTGGTCACCATCATTTATGCGTTGCGTATAATAAAGTAATGCGCTTGTCCTATTGTATATATCAAATCTGTGGTATATTCTATAGAAATTACTAGTTGTGTTTTGCTCGCTCTGCTCTCTTCATATCATAGAGTCTATACGGGTTTGATAGTACATCACCGCAAAAGCTACGAAACCTGCTGCAAAAATTATGTAAATCTAAAAACGTATAAAAATATCATGTCCTGATTGCTTAACATCAGTTTCTGATATTTTGTAAAAATATTCTGCTACATTTCCCTTCACTGACACGTCAGGAACGTTTGCCCAAGTTAAATAAAGGAAAAAAAAGTAACGATGAAACATCACTTATCGAAATGGTGTTTTAGGTTTCGTAATATCTTTAATATCGACTTTTGGTCATTTTTTAACGTTCTTCGTTATGTTAGCCCAAAATTATTTCATTTATTTGATATGTTACACCTTGTTTTTTCCAGCAATGGATAATTAATCAGAAAGCATGTTAACTTTTGGTAATCTATTTAAAGTTCTTCATTACGTTAGTCAAAATATTTCATATTTTCTATGCATTACAGGTTTTTTCTAGCAATGAAAAATTAATCAAAACAGAAAATCAGAAGAACAGAAAATTTCCGAAAATGATCACCCTCTCTATGCTCAAGATCTGCTATCATAGATACTTGCAATATTTTTCATATCGGCTTTGGCTAATTTCGGTAATCAACGTTCTTCGTTAATGTTAGCCCAAAATTATCCATTTTTTCCGATACGTTACACATTGTGTTTTCCAGACTGGACTGGACTGGAAACAGAAAACAAAATCGGAGAAACAGAAAATTTCACCTCCTTTATGCCCAAGATCTGCTTACATACGGATACCACTACTACTATAGATACTCGGACGTCATGCTCAAAGACCACGATCCATAAAGGTCACAGCATCGTAGGAAAGAGCAGAATCTTTCGCGCAGACAGAAACCCCTCTGGCGCCCCAAGTTTAGCGCAACATTTGAGCTATTAGTCGCTGCCTCACATTTCACGTGAAGCTTTCCTAACTTTCGGTATACGTTAACTCAAAGCGGGCATTCTTCCTTCCGCCTACTCAACTTCCATTTCCTCTCTACACGTTACTTAAAACCGCGTAGTTCTTGCAGACGTACTCCACACAATAGACGTCAAAAGCGTCGGCTCTAATGAGGAACAAAGCGGAGTCTGAGAGGGTCAGATGGGAAGGGAGGGCCTTCCGGTTGAAAGCCTTAAAGAGAGCATATGTATGTTGAGGTGGACCATCTTGCGTGGGATGAAGCGGCTAACGGAAACGGCGGATTATTCCCCACGGCTGTTATTCGGAAGATTATTGGGACGGGTTATCCAGTAGAGGAGGAATATGAGGTGGGAAGCGGGGTTTCCAACTGACTGTAAAAGTGAAGGAAAACGTGAAAATCACAGTGACTAACCGGAACTGAACCGAAACCGAAGTATATATATATGCCGAAGTGAAAACCGAGCAGAAGAGTTAAATTTATTGTGATATTTATTGATTTGTGATTTATTGATCCGTTGATCGAAACTAAAAATCACTGCTGATTCTGTTTCGACTTTTGACTCCTGACAATATTGTTTTACTTATGCGTGAACAAAGCTATGCTAAATATGTTAAACAGCAACTTACACCAATATAAAAATGAACTATTTAAACTCAAAGCAATCCAATCCAATATTTGATCATTTTTATTTAATACCGCGAGTTCCATTCTATAATTTAATTTAATCTCGTAATCGAACAAATTACGATCCTATACTCTATCAAAAATATTTATATACCATTAAAAACACTATTTTCATCAATTTTACGATTATATGCACATTTATTTTTTAATTCAAATATTATGTCACGCAACGAATTACGCTGAGAAAAATATACTATTCTCAGGTGTCTTACTGGAAACAACCGTGGATTCGGTGTGTTGGAACACAATTATCAGGTACACAAAATTGAAATAATTATACTGAACTATCGAATTTTCAGACGATGTGATTAGGGCTCTCGATGGACTTACTTTTAAGAAATTATTTACGCATAAACAACGCAATTGATGTAAATTACACTGAAAATGATTCGCCCGTTTTTACCTAATTTGTGTATCTTAGAAGATCACAATCGTAGGAAACTAGAAAAATAAGAGGGAAAAAAGAGTTTGAAAGGGCCGATTGAAGAATTTATAAGAATAGTTAAAAAAAGTATATATCATTTAGTAGGTTGGTTTACACTGAAAATGATTCGTAAACTGATAAGTAAATTATTACTTAATTTTTGTACCTTAGAAGATAAGCAATCTCGACCATAGGAAACCTGAAAAATAAGAGGGAAAAAAGATTTTGAAATTCGCCATTGTAAAATCCAGTAGAATAGTCAAAATTGGTTCGACAGCTGATGTAATTTCGCAGGTGAGACGCCACCAAAAATCGAATCTTTGACAGCTTTCATCCGACCGCGCTACCCACTTGGCTATCCGGAAGCACCAGAGAGAAGAAATGTAGAACACAACCGAGTAAAAAATTCCATTTTATAAATATCTTTTTAATTTTAGAATTTCGTGGTCTTATTGTGGTTGTGTATGTAAATGCTTTGCTGTGAGTAAATTGTGCAAATAGTCAGTCAATTAAACCATCATGTTGGTAACTCTTGTAAGAGAGAACGTAGGGTAAGGAGATAGGATGATCTTGAGAGGTCAGATGTCATGAAGAAAAAGAGAAGTAGGATATGAGCTCCACTGTTTGTGAAAGGGAGTGAACTTCTCTGAGAGGGAATCCGCGCGTGAGAAACGGTGATGTCCAATTTCACGAACAATGACGAACAACTTCCGTCAAACAACGTGATAGGACGCTCATCATCGGGGCAATAACCTTTTCCGGATTACTCGCTACTGTACATATTTCCCAGATCAGCAGTGTTACCTCGTTATTCATGCCAAATTAAGATCCACTCCCCATCACTTAGAACGGAATCAAATCCTTATTCCTCGAAACTGAAATTATACAGGTCCCTAGGCAAATTTTTTATACAAGAAATTTCCGTAAATCCAAAATTTAGATTCTCTGAATTCTAGATTTAATAATGTAGTTTCAGTGTTCAATAACTCATTCAGAACGAATCTCACGATTTTTATTGAATTAACTGCTTGCTGTGGTCCAGTTATTTTGACTAGTTGTTTTCTTCAACAATGCCTAGATTCATTATCTAATTGTTTCCTTAGTGATGGGTCTAGATAGATTCATTATGAACGGTTCGCTACCGACCCATTCGCTACAGAGAATTATCTTTACTTAAATATCTCTTACGATTTATTCACTTCTCAAACTTCTCTTTTCCGATCGTTAAATTCCTTTTTTTAAATATCCTAATGTAGGGAAGAAAAAGCTTTTTGAAATTTTATAACACCACATTAGTTTTAGCATTAGATTGGATAGGATTCTTTGCTGCATACATGCTACATAAAATTCAGAGATATTGAACGCCTCAGGCAACCTTGCGGAAGCGATTTCTATTATTTATGAACTAGTAAATTCCCCCGTCAAAAATGACGATACTAAAGTTAACTTATAAAGAACGTACAGTTGTTATTTAATATACCCTTCTGAATAATCAATAATAAAAATAATTGATCTCCAACAACTGATAAAAAATTGATTAAATCTTTCTTTTTAAAAGTCGAAAAGGTGATTAGCCGGGTTTGTTCGTTAGCCAAGGTACTTCACCATACAGATTTTATTACATCACATATGAAATAGTCGGTTCCATATTGACGCTTAGTTAAGAACACATTAACGTTAATGACTCACGTAATCTAACTGCTTCCAATGAACTGGAAGGTGTAGTAGAACAGTTTCTCTAAACCGTACGAAATAAACATAGAACAAATCAAGAGTTGGTAATTTTCGATATTAGTTAGAGGCGATGATATTGATGACCAATGACTATGAGTAACTAAAATCATTATCCATCTCTCAACTATACGGAATAATATTATCGGCACAAACGAACGATGTGAATTCAACGATGCATTTCAACAATCCTCGTCAAAATGCAATAAATTCTGCAAGTGATCTTTTAAATGAGCAAAAACCGGAACTCAATATTTGGTACCATTTCCTTGGATTAAATCTTTGAATTCTGAGAAGTACTTCACGAGGACCTTGAATATCGGCAAGTCGATGAAGATGACGAGAATTCAATATAGGAAGGCCTTGGAGCTGTCTCAGCATGCTGTAGAGAGGGAAGATTGGATGTGATTTTTGAACAACTCTTTAAGTTGTATATTCTTGGAATTTGAAGGAAATGTCTCCATCAAGCTTTGATGAAATCGCTATTCATAAAGTCGAGAATATTAAAATCTTCCTAAGCTACATGATAGGTATTTTCTCCTAGCGAATATGTCAACTATAAGTGGGTAACTAAATTATGATTTGCTGTTTCAATGTAATCTATTAACTTGTAGGTTGTTTTTAATCTCCTTCCGTTAGATCATTTCTATTCTCCGTATTTTTCCTCTATTGTAATGGTCACAAACACTAGAATAGTACTCCACAACGAGTAACTATAAGAGAGATAACTATAAGCAAACAAAAACAAACTATAAATAGTATAATGGCTTTCCATAAATTTCAGCAAGAATACCTTGATTTTAAGAGTATTACTATGGATAGATACTCTAGCTCTTAAGTGGATTTTTTGCTATTACTATGCCACAAACAAATGATGAAAGAAATGAATACTTAGTAAAATTCCACAGCAGGTTTTGTTGACTACTTTCGTCAGTAAATTGACATCTTCAGGTTCATCATCATCTCCCTGAAGATGTCATCTAGTTGACGAAACTAGTCGGAAAATAAACCAGTCATGGAATTATACAATGCATTCATTTCTTTAATTATGTGCGTTGAATTCCACCAAGCTAAGCTTGAGCATATCAATTTTATACTATATTCAGCATATCAATTTATACTTTCAGTATAATTCAATTCTGTAGGCAGATGTTCAGGCTGACAGGATGATATGAGAATTAATTACTTTTGGAAAAATATATTGCCGGAGGTTCTTGCGAGTGGATTGAATATATTCGAAATATGTTTGGATGATAGCATATCAGAGAGGAAAATTTAAGGAAAGCGATAGAGAGGAAGAGATATACAAATTGATGGTAGACGAAATGATGAGAGGATATTGTGATGAGCTGAGCGAAGCAGTACAGAACAGGATGACATGAACGCAGTTTTAGCAGCAAAAGAAGAGCAATTAGCTGAAATTATGTATTCAAATGAGTCGGATAACAGTTCGATATGAGAATAGCAGCAAGGAGACCCCGAGTAATGAAGGCTGTAAAAGTGAAAGGGAAGCAATGAGGAAAAAAGGCTTTCACACTAATCTTTCTTTAAATATCTTGGAAATGTGATTGCGTGAAACGAAAGCCGCAGAGAGGAGATATGAAACAGAATCGCGCACGGAATTACAGAGGGTTTAATTCTAGTTAAACCAAGTCTAAAAGCAAAACTTTGAAATAGATTTGTTGTGTTAATAATGGTAAATCGCCTTCGATGGTGCAAGTTTGAAGCCGATGACTAAATCTACTCATTAATCCTATAAAATTTAAAATAAAGATACAGCAGTTCAAAAAAATGCAGAGGAAAAATTCTCTGCACTTGAGTTTGCACTTTAGAAAATAATAACCAAATGGGGAATACACCTTCAAGAAGGAATGTGTGAAGACTTGTAAAACTTGAAGTGATGATTTTGCCGAAATCTAAGGAAAAGGCAGTTTAAGGCAGACCCGAAAAGCCAAATGAGATAAAAAAGAATCGCTTTCACACGGAAAACAATGGAAATGATATCAAATTAAATTTCATGAAACAAAGAAGAGAAAATTACCGACGTGAAAAACAAATAATTTCCTAGATAAGTCTGTAAGGACAGTTAAATAAATGACACCAAAAAAATAGAAACAAGTTGAGTTGTATTAAATAACGATAACAAAGGAATCAAATATAATTTACGTAGCTGAATAGGTTTTCACAGATAAAATTAATATATTTTTTTAACGCGTTTTCCGATAAAAATGGAAAGGCTGTTTTATTTGGAATGTAATATTTGTGAAACAGAACTTGGGTGATCAGAGAGAATGAGAGGAAATACGATAGAAATAAAGAGGGGAAATAAAATTGGAATTAAAACATATGCATATTGAGGAATGAAAAGGATCCAATCGCCTGAAAACGTAAATAATTGAGAAATTAAATTAGAGAAGATGAAAGAATAAGCAAACGAGGGCTACCAAAGAAAGAAAAGCGAACGATATTATACGTATTCTAAGAAAATCGTTTGCACGAAAGGAGGATAAAAATGAGAGACTAAAGATAAAAGAGAGAGAATTAGAGGTACGAGGATATATAAATTCATGTCAAATGCAGGGTCAGATGATGAGGCCCTAAGATATACAAAGCCCTGAGGTCCATGCGGTTTAAAATTACACCAAAGAACTCAGAAAATCCTAAAAAAAATTACACATATATGGATTAGGGAATACGAAGAATGTATACTTTTGATCGATTTTTATTGAAAGAAATTACAAATAATGTGTGCATAAAATCGCAGAAATAATATTATACAACCCTCTAAAAGGTCATTTATAAATACGTCAGCTTAGTTGACCTATGATATTTTAAGATTGTAACTTTTCCAATTTAAATAGGCCACAACAAGTTTAATTAAATAAAATTCGGATATGATACATCAAAAATAATATTAATAAAGTTCTGGAGGAAAAAAATTTAGGGATATTTTTTTTAATTGCATTCGTGAAAAAGCAAGGAATTTTTAAAGACCCTGCCATTGTGAGGTCGCAAGCTGCGACTCGTTCAGCTTATAACTTAATCCGGCTCTGTTCAGGTGTATATGATTATAAAGCAAATTGGAGCTAAGAGTGCCATCCCAAGAACTCAATGCAACTCAAGCACTGGATTGGGAGAGGTTGGATAAACCTAAAACTAGGGAAGATTTACCAAGGATTTTCATTTCACGCGGGTACAATGATGTGAAATCTTTAAAATTGATAATAATAAGAATTGGTTGGAACACCTGTGATTGAAACTATGCTGAGCAGATTAAAAATTGATTGTGGGGTATCATTCGTAGCGGAAGAAATGAAAAATAGCCTCTTAAGCGGTCAGAAGAGCGTCTTAAGTGATATTTTTACCATATTTTTAGTATGAAAGGGACCGGAACCGAGAGAAAACCACGTATTAAGCAGTATAGTGTCTTATGCGGAAGCGTTTGAATCAGGGATTCACTGTAGCTATACCTATACTTCCTTTCAGAAGAAGCACATTTTTGAAAATTTTAGGAAGCAAATGATACCAAATTTTTAACTTATGATCAATCTTGTTCGAACTAATCAAGCCTCTCGTAATGAAATCCAAGGTTTCCTCGGTAGAATAGTGGGTGATAGATTGATAGGAATCCGCACTTAAAATTTTAATCATCCAAATAAGCTGCAGTGATATATGGCCATGAATATCTGATGAATGATGATTCGCTGCAGCCGACGTAACGTTAATTACAATTAGTTCTGCGTGAGACAAAAGCCTTCTCGCGTTGAATACGGCACTCAGACTCGAGGGAGATGACACTGGAGAAAGGATTTGAGCGTGGTAACCGTGAAGTGAGCTCATAACTCCGAGTAACGCTTATGAACTAAGATTCTGTTCCTTACGCCGTAAAGTAAATCACCGTCGCATTCTGAGTGGCGCGGTGATTCCCATTTAGCACCGTGAGGCTGGAGAATTATTTTCAAAGTTGGGATGGGCTTATGGTTTTCCTTCTAATTGGCATGAAATCGTAAGCTTAAGGCACTCCATGACTCGGTGATAAATTGTAGCTTAGCTGCTACAACGGGACTGCCAAACCTATGTGAGTAGTGTGCTACATTCCGCTGGAACGAATTCTCGAGCTACTTTCATGAAGAAAAATCAAAATACTACATTTTGAGTCTGATTCTCGTTGGATGTATCGAGAGTGAATACAAATATCAAAATCTGAAGAGATTAAATATGAAAGTTTTCGAAAGAAAAAAACACACTTCACAAAATTAATGCGAATGTGATATTAATTAATTATTGATGATACCGTGGAAATAAATTTTCACTCTAAAGGAATGAATTAGGATTGATAATTTCCCATGAAATGTGATGACGCATTTGGTTTTTACTTCTGGGGGTAGCAGTAGTAGAACTTTATTCACGAATGATTCTAATATTTAAATTTAAAAGTAAAAAAGCTACAAGTTTGCAGACGCAAAAATTGCGAACACAAATATATAAGGTCAATAATAGGAGAGGCGGATAAAAAGTTTGGAGAAAGTTGTAAATACAAACATTTTTTATTTCATAGATATTTTTACAGATATTACACTTTCCCTAATAAAGGATCTTTCTTAAAATCAGCTTAATTCGAATGAATCGATTAAATAGGAAAGATTTCGAAATATAAGAACATGCTTCGCAAAATTTATATTGCTGTGGTACTGTAGAAATACATTTTCACTCTCAAGGAATGAATAAAAATAGGAACTTTCCCATAAAAATGTGGTAACACATCTGGCTATTGCTTTTGTAGGATAGTAGTAGTACGACCTTATTCAGGAATGATTCTAATATTTACATTTAAAAGTAAAAGAGCTACAAATTCGCAGACGCAAAAATCGCGGACACAAATATATGCAAGGTCAATAATAAAAGAGGAAGATATAAAAAAGATTGGAGAACATTGTAAATACATTTTCGTATTTCATCGATATTTTTACAGTATTTACACGTTTCCTGCTAAAGTATCTTTCAATTTCAGTTCTACAGACCCATTTAGAAAGACTTAAATATTAAAAATCCTCAAGAATTTAGTTCCGTGCTTCTGAATTCTTAATTTGAAATTAACTTACTCTTAATAGTCTTGTGCCATAAGGATAATGATTATAATTTAATGTTAAATCTTTGCGTTTATAATTTGACACTCTTTTAAGAAATAATTTGTGAATCACTCGAGATGCATTTGGTATTTCAATCTTTTCCTTTGAAGGGCACTTGGCATAGATTAAATTGGAGTAAATTTTCCACATCGCACTATTACTTCTATGACTCTTTTTTACAAATTCTGCTGTGTTTTATATAATTTTTGCTGATTCCATAAAATACAGTAATCAAAATGAGGCGAAATAATTTCCTTGTAAGTAATTCAATGGATGATAAGTGCCCTCTTAATGGTATGGCATCTATTTTTTCATTACTACAAGTAACTTTTCTTATATTCATCAAACAGTGTAATATCAAATTTAGATCTATAAAAATTTAATATTAATCAGATGAAAACATGCCCTGCTTTTATCAAACATGCCGTACTTGTATTTGGCGTTTAAAATACAACTGATGGATTTTATTTCGGATTTACCAAATGCTTAGCTGAATGAATAAAATTCCTTCAGTTTTAGAATTAAAATATTTGATTAGTTATGCAATAACAATATCAGTAAGTTATGAATAACTTCTTCAGTTTTAATAACTTAGCCTTTGAGATCGATATTTTTAAATAACAACGGTGATATATCAAGATAAAATATATTGATTACATTGTGCTGTAAATAGGAATATTCTAAATTTTGCCTAGTCCACAAGCTCTAAAACACTTTATTTAATTCCGTCTTTTAACTCCTACATACCTAGCACACAGTTTTAACCTTGATACAACATAATCGGATATAATTTTTAAAGGTTATTCAAAATATTTCAAACAGAGCTGAGAGAATGTTTCATTTCCACGAAAATTCATCAGAAAAGGATATGCTGATAATTTCATTTCACGTGCTTGTTCGATGGAATGCAAATTACTTCCGCGTTATTAAAAATTCATTAACTTTATTAAAAACAAATTATCGATGGATCGATTGGAGGAAATTGCAGAGATTAAAGCAAACATTTATGTTTGTTTTGTTTTCCTTTTCAGTTAAAATTTTACTTCCCTTTCTATCATACAATTAAAATGTTTACCTACAGCAATAAAGATATATAATGTGCTTTACAAAGAATAGAATAGTAGAATACTTGCTGTACATATCCAGGTAATAGGTATTTGAACTCAGTTAAAAGTGGACCCCATGTTTGTGGCCAATAACTTTTCACGCAGTTCCAATAAAAGTTGAGTTTAAATTTTTAGGTGTCATAATATATGTACAGTTAAGTAAATCATGTCTATCACATTTACTGCTTGAACTATACTTTCTGGCAGACAAGGTTTAGGTGAGTAAGTATTGGAAAGTACATATACAAAGCATATACTAATGTTGTGAAAGAGCAAAGCTAAATATAGCTTTGAGAAAATCGACCATTTTAATGGTAATTCGTCAATAAATGTGGTTTAAATAGGATATATGTTATGATTCATACAATCATACCGTAATCGTCCTTAATCTTTGGATATCTTTAATGATTTATCGTGTCTAAAGCGTGATAAATCATTATAGAAATAATTTATTATGCGTAAAGCATGATAAACATTAAAGATACTTAAAATTTCGTCCTAGAACAGACATCATTCCGTCCAAAGAAAGTAGTATCCATATAAAAGTCAACCTTAAATTCTTAAAAATCAGTCTTCAAATTGACTATTACTTAGGCATATACGGTAAATTTAATTCGTAAAGTGTATGAATAAAATTATAGGCTTACTACATTTCAGTTAAGTAACACTCATACTTATAAAAACTATTCTACAGTAAAATATTGTAGGGATATATGTTCCATTTCCTCTTTCTGTACCTTTTTGTACATGACGCGACATCTCTTTGATGGATAAGGCTTGGCCAGGTGGCATTCATTGTGGGTGACATGTGGTCAGCTCATCGACTCCCTGGCCGACACATTCGGCTTTCCGAGCATGAATGTACAAATTCATTTATTCATTTATAAATATCACTATCAACAGCCATGACAGGCAACTTACATTGGATACAATAAACTGCGGTATAATAAATTAAAACAAAAACAAAACAAAATAAACATGACAAGTAAAGAGGGGGTAATTTAAGGAATAGAGCTATGGGTGTTAGTTGTAATAGAAATGAAAGTTGACTTGGACGAGATAAGTTTAATGGAAGAAGATTTGGAGTAAAAGTTGTTAAAAGTGTGAGGTAAGCGGAAGAATAGGGACCTTTGGGAAATAGAGAGACTAAAGTAAGGTATGTGAAGAAGGTGAGTTTCGGGTAGGACGTGGAGGGACGCGTAAAGAAAAGGAAGAGAGAATTTCTGGAGATCTAAGGCGGCTTTTAAAGAATACACACATGACGGTGATCATTGTAGTAGATCATGGGAATTGTCCTTCCTAACGTGCGTGGTAATGATCGGTATACTGAATCTTTCTGTTGTCCTTAATCTTTCCATTGGCTTCATCTATTCAGATAAAGAGCACAGGTGGGGGAGTAACAGAGTTATTCGAGATCACTGGGTAAGCCTCTCGGGTTATAACAGATGAAGATCGACAGGCGAATGAACCATCATGGCAACACGCTAGAGAGGATTAAAAAACAACAGGGAAATAAATCTAAAATCCCAGATGTAATTCACGCCGTGGGATGCCGGATATTTGCCTTAAAGACACCGAGGGAAAGACGAAGGGAACGGGCACCTCGTACATCTACTTTATTTTTATAATCTCCGTCCTTCCCTAAGGGAAGTCGATTAAATGAAACTCCGGATCGCCCTATTCCGCGGAAGGTCTCAGCGTCGCAAATGAGATGAACGTGTGGATGTGTAAAGGGGAAAAATCTAGTTTAAGAAAGGGCACTAGGTAAAGCAGAGAAAGGGAAACCTTGGTTGAAATATCTACGAAATGGTTCAAGTTGGAAACCAAAACAAAGAGAGATTCGGGGATGTTTCTTAGACGTGTTTTCTAGCGGCAGTAAAAAGAAGAGGTATTTTTATGATATATGAGGTGAAGTAAGTTTAAAAAGGCCACTTAATAAAATGATGAAGTCTTGCATAATAAGCAATTTTCGCTGGGTTCTTTCCCTTACGATGATTTGTGGTTATAACTGGGCTTATTATAAATATTTTGAAAAAGCAATTCTTTGCCTACCAAAAGGTATACATTAGAACTTAATATAGATTCCCTGCTTATTGAGTCGGTTTAAATCCAATAAAAACCAGTAGATTCGCATTTATGCTATGCTACTATATCATCCATTGTGGAAAAATAAACATGCGTCATAGAAAAAGCAATCTTTAGTAAAAGTATCGTTTATAGTCCTGAAGCGTACTACACCTTTTTGAGATCTGATATTAATTGGTTTACGTTAAATGAGCTTCTGAAATAAAAATCGATTTCCCGCTACGTATTTGAACTACGCAGTTGAAATGTGTATTGTACATTCTTTATTGCTGGTTCATATTTCTACTATACTATTTATATCATCCTTAATAAATTAGCAAGGGTGATTTTATGTAAGTGCATTGGCAGGGGAGGAGTCTATTATGATGAAATCATTCCGGCGAAACGTCATCGAAGAAACTGAACTCCCTCAATTTGCATGAAAACCTGATGTGATGTCTTTTTGAGTATTTATCCTATATTCAGCATAAAAAATATATAAGATTCAGCGAAAAATTACGCAGTTTTTTGGTCACAGACCTAAGTAATCGGAATGGAAAAAAATTGTTTCGGATTTCCGATCAGGTTCAAGGATTTTATTCTTAGATTCCGATTCTGTTTTTGCTCCTGCAAAATTATTGTTTTTCGATTTCGGTTATCAGTTAAATTAGATTATATGCCCTGATACTTGTAACCTATTGTAACGACGCATTGTCATAGACAAAAGTCATTCAGTGCCACCAATCGTTGCATCACTGAATTTTCCGTGCGGGAAGGACGTCAAAACGAAGAATAAAGAATAAAGAAGGATATCAACAGGAACCGGGGAACGAAAAGGCAGAAGCAAGAAGAGAGAGTTTATAGAAGCGTTCTTTCCTTAGGCGAAGAGAATTATCGACGAGGGAATTGTATTTTCTTGCTTCCTCCCCTCCAGAGTTGACTTTGTGCGAGTTTGTTTTTATAGGCAGGTCTTATTAACAAGGTGTCGCCGTATAATGGATGCACTGTCAACGGGTTTAACAGTGGGGAAGACGAATGGAATTTATTACGGTCAAATATTTTCGGAAACATGGGCGTGGTGGGGCGATCTCGATCTCAGCCGTGTTTACTGCGCGTGAATGATGGAGAAACTAGCTTTTCTATCCGTGTTTGATAAATAAATGGCGTTTATTTTATGGAAGTTTTAGTTGCGATATCGGTAAAAGTTTCAACGATGAAAGTTCGTTGCTTGATAATAGATTGGGTGTTATCATATCTCCTGGTATATATATCCATCTATAATATTTTATTTTATTACAAATATCTCTTGTGAGGGTTATATTCGTATGGAAAATTGTGACAAAATCGCAATTAATATTCGTACACTCTCTTGAGATTCAGGAGTGTTGGGAATCACCATTATTACTCATTTATTATCATGTAGTTATAGTGCTATAGGATGGGTTGTAATGATCACTATCGATATGATGATATATACTAAAATCTTTAAATTTATCTTCACGGTTTCACGTAGAGAAGCAAGATAAAACTTCTTTCAGCATGTAGAAGAAGATCATTCTCGGAGATCAGTAGATCAAAGCTACTTTTCTGTTATCTCGAAGACGCTTGTTATCAACCATTATCTACCTAGGATTCTACGAGAAAATAGTCTCTCTCAATTTTGTGTTGCTAATGTAATATACTACCTACTGCCATTTTGCTATATTAAAATGACCCTCAATTATATTGCTAGGGGTCGATTTGAGATCAGAAGTCTATTAAATGTCTATGGAAAACATGGATTAAAATTTACTAATAGAGTATGAGGAAAGAACAAAATCAGTATAGTTAGTACATGTAGCAATACAGTGCTGAGAGAGATTGATATCTCACGGAAACCAAACGAGATAATGAGCGGCATATAAACTCAATACGGGAATTCCATGGAAATTCTGGCTAAATTGTTCATGAAACTTTTTACTAAGAGGAGATGATGAGCGTTTAATGAAGTTTACCGATAAGCCACTTTGAGTTACTTATTCTCCTTGATCTCCGTATATATGTAATTTTTCTTGCTTCTCATCCTCAGCCATGTAGATAACATTACAGAGGCATTATATTTTGTGAATAATAAGATAAAATGTTAACTTTATGAAATTCATACGGTGATGATTCGTTGGTATGCATATTTAATATACATGATCGAATAAATCCGAGATTGAGGAGAATTTGAGTTCTATGTAATATGTGATATAATCTAAACTCTTAATTCATAAAAACAAAAATTTACAATTCGACAAACTTTAGTCGAAGTAGATTAAGCTTTTTCATAAATCACGATGTATTTAGAGTCAATGCAGTAATTCAGAAGAAAATCCAAAAAGATTACTTTAATAGTATTTGATATATTTAATTATTTGATATATAATTATATTTAGTAGTATAAATAGTATAAATTTAATAAATTATTATTTAATAGTATTTAATATATAATTATTATTACTAGAGAAGAATTATTACGACTTCTCGCCGCAGTTGGACATAAATCTGGTGGGAGCGTAAAAAATATCTGAATGGAAAAATATCTGGAATATTACACGTAAATAAGTTATTGTCTGATTTGAGATATTACCATATTTCCATTGCATGAACATTCATTAAATCTACATTCACATTTCCGAATGTAATAGCCATTATGCGCTTGCGCATCTTCATATATATTTTCATATCGTACCTGTAAATATTGGGAGGAAGAGCGATTCTGGTCTAAATTCGCAAAAAACTAAAAAATTATAGTAATAATAATAAGTTATATTAGCCAAATTTACAATATTTCTCATCAAAATCTAACGCTTACATCATAATTGCAATAAGTTAACGGAAGAAAAACAATAAAATTCACATTATCGCTAAGTCTTATTGGTAGCTAACGTTATTATCTTCGAAATCAGGTCTAAACATCGGCTATTTCAAGGCTCGTATTTCATGAAAATGATCAAAGTTATGTTTTAGCATCTAAACTTCATCTTGACATAAAGATATAAGTTTTCTCAACGACTCACTAAAAATGGAATCTGTTCGGTAGTTGAACCGGTCATAATGCAGGAAAAGATCATTACTGCTACGTAATGAAGGAATGACGGAACCTGTTTTCGAACGGAATTGCATTTTGTGAAAGTCGCTCATAAGGACCGTGCTCTCAAATCTAAAGGCCCATTAGGTTCATTTTCTGAAGCCATTCCGCGTAATGACTATCGTGAGTTTCGACTAATGCTGCAAGGTAAAAACGGAGAACTCGTTTGTTTCATTTCATTTCAGGAAATAAAGGATAGGAGTGAGTAGTATATGGAGACGTTCTAAAGATTAAAAAATATCGTCGACACTTCTTTTCGTAGACATACGTCCATTTTCCTCGTGTGTTTCTACATGAGTATTGTAATTAGAACATTATGTACGACATGAAATATGTCTATTTTTCTAATTTTATGAAAAACGAAAAATATATTTAAAATTCTATGCTCGATGTAAAACCGGCTAGGTTTTCCCAGTGGTTAGCACGATAGCTCTAAAACCCCAAGGTGCCGGGTTCGATTCCCAGGTAATCAGTTTTTTTCTGGGAAGATTCGATCAGTTAAGGATATTAAGGATGTATGTGTAAGGTTTTGCCATTAAGGATCAGCAGTAGAAAGAGTATAAACTATGGAACATTTACTCGCAGTGCGCTCTAGTTCCTATTTTTCGCACCAACTTTAAAGAAAAACTAAATCTTTTGTTAGAGAAATACGGTCGTAAATTTAAATCTAAAAAAGTCGTTTGATAGAAAAATACGGTCGTAGAAATAAATTAATCATCATCATTGCCTCCAATAGTCACAATGATCATCCGTACCCATTTATGGATACAATAATAATTGGAAAATGGAGAATCACACTATACCTTACGGAAATAATCTTAGACTCTGTAATAGAATCTGTCCCTTTTCAAAGGTGGCAGTATTATATCTCGGGCGTTCTTCAATAATCTAGTTGAACACAGCTTATTGCGCAGGAAATGTCCCAGACAATTTCAACTGCAAAGACATCTAGTACAGCAATAGTAATAGTACATCCATTCGAACTTCGAAACTTGAATTGATCAATAGCACATGACCTTGAACCCTGGCAGCTTCTGCAGAAGGCCTTCCTTCCGACTCATCCTACAACTTCTGCAAATTCGACAGCTTCTCCGGAAGCCTTGTTGCGGTTCCGCCGGCAAAAGTCCACCGCGTGAAGATCCTTCTCCGTATATCCCTCGCGCGACACTTGCTCTAACTTCTATTGAACCGGGATCCGATACATCGTACGCCGCCCTTCGCTCGCCCCACTTCCCGGCAAACTCTGCGTTTTTGGCACCGCATTCCGGAGAATTTCGCCCTCGATCCGAACAACTCTCTCGACAGCATCTCCTCTTCCTCACCAACGAAGCCCATCAACGAGAGAATTAACTTCTCTGCTAAGCAGTCGTACCAAGTTATACACCCAACAGGGTGCTTGATGCATCTGCTTGAATATTGTAACATGTTGGTATTAGTTAATAAAATATCTTTATACTATATTACTTATACATGGGTGGTCTGAAAAGTTCCCGACGTTTCGCCATTTCTCGAAATGTTTTCTGAAAATTTCTGAAAATTTTCGGAAGATTTCTGAAAAGTCTGGGGTCGGAAACTTTTCAGACCACCCTCGTATACCCGTTTTCAGTGACCAGCGCTTTTTTCCCTTAATACACCATCAAAACTTATAAAAAACACAGCATTTTAGAGATAAAGTGTGGTTTTCATTTTTACATGTTTAAATATTTTTAATAATTTTCTAATTTAAGAATTTAAAAGAAAAGAAGATTTAAAATGGCTAAAATGTGATATATATATATATATATTCATTCAGAATAATGCTGATACTTTTATGTTTGGTAATGTTACGTATGTAACTTCTATATATTTGATATAGCTGATATTTCATATATATGTACAATATACTAATGATATTTTATGCTTGTATATATCGAAATTTCTATTTTGCTATTCTTAGTGCTAAAAATCATCTTTACTTTCTTTATTTTTACTTGAATTTTCCAATATGCTATTATTTTAACATAACCTGGCACCTCCTGATGAGCCACAATTTGGTTCAGGAGGACCGAAATTTACATTTATTCTCAAATTACAATTTTTCTGCTTTCCTAATGATTAATAATGATTTCTAATGACTAATACTCCATTGTACACATGATTCTAATATTTGTAAATGTACAATAAATATGCTTATTGATTGAAAAATATATATATATAATATATCTTGAAGTTTTGGAAAATTTCGAGGATGAAAGAAAATAAAAGTGAGTGGGAACTATTTTGATGGCTTAAAGAGCACAATTCCGCACTATGGAAAGAAGTTAAATCTTGCGGAAGAACACCCACGAGGAGGAGCTCGTGATGATGCTACGAAACCCTACTGGCTTAGTAAATAATAATAAACTTGGTAATTTCCATAAGATATTTTTGCTTAGACCAGTTTCAGTCGATGTTACAAATTTTGGTATTCTATGCTAAGTGTCATGGCAGTCCTGGAAGTTCAGCCTTCTCAGATTAATTTCCTATTGGCTTACGTGACTAAAATTTAAAAAGAAGAAAGGAGAGAATAAGAAAAGAACAGCGTCATCTACTAGCTTGAAAAGTAGCTTAAATAAACTCTCACTCCTACCATAAATATAGATAAAAACAGATGTCGAATATTAATCTTAATATCTGAAATATATTTTGCCCCCAGCGAAATGAATTCTGATAACTATCAAAACTTATCAAACCTCTAATATTGTTAAGTCTTTTTCATTGAGTTCGCATGATTTTATTTTTTAAATTTAGCAATGACAGATCTTTTGGAATCGGGAATGAATACGAATCAACTAATTGTAGACGTTCACATGGAATAAACCTCTATTCATTTCATTAGAACGTAGCATACGATAGTGTTACATTAGTCTGATGAAATTCGACCTTTTAGTAAGCGTTATCAAATTTGCTGTAATGTTTCCGCATTTTAGTTTATTAATTTTTTAATGTGATCGATGGATTTAAAATTACGAGATCGGGAATTAGTTTGGATCATTACGAAGTAAATGCACCTTTTTATCTTTAAGTTGACATATGTTTACATATCAGGATTATAAATTGTTAAACTTTGACATATACATCGTAAAACTCAGATATTTTAATTGTTTTATATTCCTCTCTTGTTTATCAGTTCGAGCGCAAATGAAGCGAAATATTCTTCTCTCCTGCGATTTATTAGTTTTCGATCGTAAAATGTCGAATTTCTCGTGAGACTTCTTAAATGTGTGCTAAATTCCAATTGAGTGCATTCTGATGACTTCACATTAATTCTACTGATATAAAAGTATTAAACTTAAAACAATGTATTAAGGAAGTTATGTACTAAGAATCTCAAATTAGAATCCACATTAAATTTACCATGTTAAATTATATGAATGATTCATGTATGCGGAAATTCCTAAATTAATCATTAATAAACACAGAGTAATGCATATTTATGGATAACTATTATTTAAATTATTGATGTATAAAAATATGCCTATCTAATCAATTAACTAAATTAGTAGCTCATACTCTCACAATGTCAATATCTCATGAGTCGAGAGAATTATTAATTCGATTTACCGTTTGTGTCGGGGTTAAATAAAGATACCGTAGGAATAAGTTAATAAATGCAAATAATAATAATTGAAAGTCATTATACAGTAATGGATTAAAGTTAGTGGAATGTAGCGGTAGATAATCAATAAATAATCATTGCGATATTTTTCTAATATTATAAACTCTATAAATAATATACTCATGATAGTGTTATTTCTATGTTAAAACTCATTCCTTTGTAATTTAAATTTATATAAATTAATGTGTAATTTTTCTTGTACTGTTTTTAAGTTGAATGTATACTTTATTAATTATTGAATGTATACTTTAATTTTTTCATTTTTATGTTTGATTTTTGTATTGGATTTTGTAATGTAGTATTGAAATAATTGAATGATTTAATTGTTTGTTAGTTATGAATATAGCCGGTGAATTTCTTATATCTTTTATTGTATGTATTATTTTCTTTGCTAAACCTGGCACCTCCTGACGAGCCTTTGTCTGGCTCAGAGGGACCTTAAAGTTTACATTGAAAACTATTATTATCATTGTATCTTGTGACAGAAAGTGAAGTAAATATCTCACATTAAAAAAAATAGTTTTAAAATGCATCAATATCAGAGTGAAGTAAAAAATAAGGAATGAAAACCTCGAAAGTTTGATACTGAATATAGACAAATGGATAATGACTCTCTATCCTTCGCCCATTGCTACGTTTTACCGACAATGCTTGCTATTTGTACTTGTTGAGTATTTAAGAAAATGTTCCACAAGATAAGATTCGGTGTCTGACGATGGTGAGCAAGTTGAGGAGTGTTTAGGGCCTTGTTTGACTTGAGGGAGTGGGAAACCTCCAACTCTTGAGAGCTTCCTCCACGAATTCTCAATACCCTCGCCTTCCTCTGTTCAGACTTCGGGAGTGTTACACATGTAACTTCCCCACCCTCACCTTTTATTGTTCGGTGGTATTTTAAACCTAGTTCCTCACACAATGGAGACGATATATTGCGTTTATCACTCATTCATCTAAGCTTTAACCACAAAGTTATCGATTTATCAACATCATTGCTATGTATCGTATCTTGTTTAAAAAATAGAATGGCGAATGAATCGTAACACTAGATGTAGTATCATGAGCAAAGAATAATTCTCAATTATTTTAAGAAGAACAAGCAGATAAGCGGAGGCCATGAGGTTCTTTCAAATGAACATACGTTCTTTTTCTGATTATGTGAAATAGAGATAGAGAAGACATATAAAGTAAAGAATTTTGTGGACGGATCGGTTGCATTTAGATTTAAATACGAAAAATTTCTGAAAATTTTCCTTTATTTTTATTAATCAAAATTGATATGTAAAATTAATATACGAGAAATTAATAGACGGTGTTAAACTCCATACACTAACCACAAGTACAAACATTGATGCCTTCTGGCTATCGTAGCTCTAGTAGGCGAAAACGAAGGATTGAAGTAAATCAATTCCAACAAATGACATAATAATAAAAAGACTTAATTTGGGCCAGATCGAGACTAATAAGTCTCTTAAGTCAACACTTACATGGAACTAGTAAAATCCCCCGTTAGAATTGATCTGACTTAATTTAACTTAATTAACAACCTATATTTATTAATTTAAGCATCAAATCTTTCTATAGCAGAATGCGATGATTGTTACTACCGAAATATTTAACGCATTTTTTATTTATAATATTTATAAGATATAAATCGTAAGACGAATTAATTGGCACTGAATCGATGACTAATGGTAGTGGTACATATAATATAGTGTAGTAGTTTATATAATTTCGTTAGCAATATAGTATCTAATTCTCGTCGCCATTATAAGTTTAATGATATACATTTGGATTTAAAAATTTTTCTTTGGAATAAACGTAATAAAATACTGGATGGACCAAATCATAAGCATCATTCCAACGCAAGCACTACCTTCAATAAACTCGCCTTTTTTATTAATCATATTAATTTATATTCATAAGACTTCAAATATAAAAACCTTTGATATGGTCTTCATCCTTTCGTAAATTAAAGATTCCTATCTTTAAATTAAAACCCTGGCATTAATGTTATGCAATCTACATTTTCCATCCACCATATAGCGGTCATTAACAGCATAACCATTCGCTTTCATTCCCTCCAGATTTTATTATTTTCGAGGGTTGAGATGTAAAACTGACCTGTAGAGGTATGTGGAGTACATTCATAACCAGGGAGAAAAATTCGGATCGAAAACAGAGAGATTTGAGTTGACTGAGAAAGGGATGGTATAGCCAAGTAGGACATAGCAGTTGTATTGAAACTATTAATGAAAACAATTCATAACCCTCATATGGATATGATTATTGTTAAACTTTATGATATTTTGGAACAGCGATGAGGTGTTTATCCAAGAGGGAGGAATATTTACCGATGCTATAGATTGATTAATTTTTTGATAGAAGCAGTGTTTTGTGTTGGAGATTCAGAAATTTGGTAACGTTTTCGGTGGGACACAATTGAAAACCTGATCAGACGATGAGGATGACTTGCCATAGTCGAGACCGGTCTACAGTAAAAACCCAGCTTGGAAACTACCTATTAATTTTATTCCTTTCTCTCAGAAGAAATTCTTTTTTCTTTCTTACGGTACGGCGATAGTCTAAAACACATTGATTACATGTGACATTACATATTGAATCAGTAATTTATTATTTACGCGAATTCTTTTCTCGCTCCGTCCAGTTTTTCCATGCGACACCAACACTGCAATAACAGCTTCCCTTAGAACTATCTTGAAATTTAAATAAATTTGTGAACACGCAGAAATTATGTCTATTACTCATCAATAATCGTGTGTACATGATTAAATACAAGCCCTTATTAGACTACCTACACAAAAAATATAGCCACGCCCATCCCTGGTGGGGTTCGAACCCACGACCTTTGGATTAGAAGTCCAACGCGCTATCCTCTGCGCCACAGGGACATGAGTACGTTGTAGAAGAAAAGAAAGTGAAGTAAAACTAGAAAAGTTATAAATATTTAATAGTATGAGAAGATTAACTATTAGGCTTCCAGATAGCAAAGGAGGTAGCGCGTTCGGTTTGGCTGAATACAGTTCCTGGTTGAATCCCTGCTAAGAGCCCGTGTGTGCGTAATGTTTTCAGATGTCGAAGTACTTTTAACAATACTAATACTGTAAAATTTATATATAGAAATGATTAGGAAATTCCATAAGATAGGACTTATATTATACAAATATAAATATTTTCCGAAAATATTCATATTGACTGAGTGTTGAAAGTTTTCCATCTCTATCGATCCATGTTCCGTTCCTTACTCTCAAGCAAAGTTTCATTTTGTGTTTCGTCATCATAAAATTCGCGTTGTGAATTTTTAAAGGGTCAGTCTGGCGTATGTTATTATCTATGAATAGCCTCCATATGAGGAAGATAAATTACCTTTCAAAGAAGACGAGGATCTATTGCGAAATGAAGACTGAATTCGATAGAGAAATTTAACGACTTGTGGAGAGGACCTGTAAAAAGAGATGGGAAACTGATGATGATGAGACGTAATGAAAATTTTAACAAGTAAAATGTAAGTTGAAATACAGTTACAATATGTATACACGCCCTTAATTTCGGAACAATAATTTTTCCTGCGAAAAATAAACAGAATTCGATATTTTCATGAATTATACACGTGCATAAACTGTAGGAGATTACACAAAAGTAATGCATTGGGTCTTTATTATAGCGGGATTGAGATTTCATGTGAACTATGGTCAGTCCCAAAATAAAACGGTATAAATAGGAACAGGTTGTGGATGATGATACGAATGATTTATGACTATAAAAAATTGAGAAATCTCAAGAAAATGCCGGAAATGAAGTAATACATTCAGTGAGAATAGCGATCTGATTGAGTAGCCAAAAAAGCCAGGCAGAAATAACTGAAATATGTCAAAGCAGAAACCTTTCGGCAAGACATAAGTATAATGCATGACACAAGTAAAAGCATAGAAGGAAATTCCTTTCAAATTCAATAGAACGCGATAAATGTATGAAACGTGAGGGATACAAAAAACAGACAGAAATGCACCGAAATACAACACGGATATCTTTCCACAAGTGAGCCGGGCTTTCGGGATAATAATATATATCCAGTGAAAAGAACGTGAATTTCATTGAATCGAAAGGATAACCGTATCTCGAGAACCTGAGGTGCGGAACCGTAAACAGGATAAGGGGAAATGGCAAGCGATGAAAATAGTCGCTATGGAATCCGACGTTTAATGATTTCTGCAAACAAATTTGAATTCGGGCGACAAAACGCGCTCAATTTATTCGTCCCGACGCCTTCCTGTGCACGGGCATTAAATATGCAGGTATTCTTAACGCCTCGAAACAAATAAAAGAAGCGAGAATACGTGGGCGAGAGAAGAGTGAAGAATCTCACACCTGTCTCCGTGATAGGAGCTTAAGCAAAGGAGTGTTTTCGTGCCTTGAAGAACGCGATCGAGATAAATGTTTTCTCATAAAAGGAAAAGAGAGCGTCTTTTTTTCGCACGACATGAGCCGTTCGTGTACTCGAATCATCTTTTGCTATCAATCTCCCCTGGCCCAGTTTTCTTTTTACCAGCGCGACGTGGTGTAGCGGAGTCTTGAAATACGTGATGCAGTGTCTTTTTTTCGGTGATGGACTGCGAGGGAACGGGGTTTGAAGGATCGGAGTTAGAATGCGTGGAGGTAAATCATGCAGTCAGTTGCTTCGCTTCAGGTTGAAATCTTGTGCATGAGATAACGGGCTAGAGTGACGATCGCTTGCTAATCTTAAACACAGCTAAGGTACAATGTACGTTGAAGAATTCCTCTAGAACCGAAATAGTGAGTTTTGCTTGTTACTTCGTTATATTCGGGCTGAAATTTATTGATATAGGCGAGTCTAGGTTGGGCGCACGGTGATGATTCACCCTTGGTGACACTGTAGTACTAGAAATTTGCCTATGATCTGGTAAGGAGTTTGAATCAACATCATACTGTGAAGCTTTTCCACCATCACTCTCTATCTACTCCGGTTCCGGGTCTACCCGGTGTAGGAAAACTGAGCAAAAGGACACCTCGGCGTAGGACAACTCTGTGTCCTTACGTCCAGTTGCCTTAAGACCAATTATCACGGCATTTATCATACATTTTTCACGAGAAAATGGCATTTATAAAGTTAACTGGAGATAAATTCGTTACTGTCTGAACACTGAGAGGACGGCGGTAGTCCTTTGCCGACTAATTCGAGTTTAACTTCAGAAATGTTCAATTAAAATATGCTTAATTCTTTTCAAACTCTTTGAATTTTTTTATACTCATCCTCCATTCAGTATGAAATAATGAGAAATTTGTTGTCACTATTTTAAATCATGTTATACCTACAAAGATGGAAAGTGATCATTTGACCACTGCCATTTATATTAACTATACTTTTATGCCTCTGATGGCCTATTTAAGAGAGGTACATACATCAAGAATGGAAACAGTCATCTTTATTGAACAATTCTCTCAGTCCATTTCAGGGCAACCAACTTTATTAAGCTAGCAATCTTCAGAAAGGATCTCTAAAAAGTGTCTAAATTTGCTTTATACGAATTACCGAATCTTTATTCGTATTCATACATACATACATAATACAAATTCTAGCCGTGTACCAGTGGGATATGACAGTAACGGATCGGTTAATATGTATCTCGAATAAATGAAAAACGCCGACGGTATCTCCGTGCTTGTATGAGTTCTAATCAAAATCTTTATATGATAATGCTATGGAGCATCTCCGC
Organism: Pachydiplax longipennis; assembly: GCA_036926295.1. Lineage (NCBI taxonomy): Eukaryota > Metazoa > Arthropoda > Insecta > Odonata > Libellulidae > Pachydiplax > Pachydiplax longipennis. The sequence continues at coordinate 24,900,157 of JAVFKF010000003.1, read as the reverse complement.
CCCGAGCGATGAGTCTGAGCGACATCAAAAGGAGATGTTAGCAAAATAACTGATCCAAGGGTTTTGACGCTCATAAATTCCCCTCGAGAATACGTTTTCCCGTTTTCAGCCGGATGAATCTGCCGTGGATAACAACAAACGCAAGCGGAGCGTCAAAAAAGTGAAAACCTTGGACGTAATTACAGCCCAAACAGTCCGGAATCAAACGCAGCGCAAAGAGGACGCTCCGGCGTTTAAAAAGTGCCCGCATTAATGCCGTTCGAAATTTTATGACCGACTCCTCCATGGGCAAACTCCCCGTATGCGACGTGATTTAATTTCTCCTGTATCGTTTAATCATCGCGCAGCGATAAATGCCGCCATGTTGTCCCTGGAGGGCGACCGGTGCGCCACCACCTACGGAAACAAAAAAAGAGCGTATTTGCAGCCGCGTTACCGCCATTACTCACGGTGGGCAAAAAAGGAACTGGGGCACCGCGTTTTTTCCTTTTCCCTGACGTAGTTAGTATAATTAAACCTCGTATGGAAATTCTTCAATTTTTTCTTCTTCTTCCACCTCTTCGGATCCCTAGAGGAAACGAGCTGGGGATGGCAACTTTATGAGATTTCGTTTCAGATAGAAAGTCGCGCTCGGATAACTGCCGTCGTAAAAGTTTTAACGGCCGCGGCGAAAACGCCGTTTCGCTGATTTCCTTCATAAAGCGAATGCCCCACCACTTTATCTGGGTTATGAGGAGTTTATGAGGAGTCGCTAAGAAGTCGCATTAATGAAAAGGAATGTTTTCAAAAGTCGAGTGTCCTCGTGGAATACGGCGTTTCTTCGTACCCGCGGTCCGAAGGTGTCCCTCATGAAAAATAAAACTCCATCGGCTTCATTCGAAATTGGACACGACGCGATATGGCGAATTACGTACTTGGTACCCAAGCGACATGAAGGAGTAATTCGGAATGAAATTGTATCCTAAGTAAGACCGATTCGGATGGGTTTGCTTTTCGCTCTTCGAGTGAAGTTGTACTTAAGGAATTCTGTCGTTCGTAAACAGGTGGTTTCGAATTTTTATGAAGTCCGGAGTACATTGATTTGTTTCTTGTATTGCCTTCATTCTGTTCAAGAGCTCGTTTTCTTAGCTCATGGTAACTTGATTTTTTCACTACATATGTTGAAGGACAAATGTAATTACAATCAAGGGATCAAATTAAAGAATTGATCCCTGAATGGATATGAATGAATAATGTAACAAATTGATAACTATTGTAAAATTTAAATATTCTCTAACCATTTTCTATAATATAGCCCTGTCTGAAACTTGATCTTCTCTAATATACCTCTCCAGGATTGCTTACTTCTTGTTCTCTATGTTAATATTCAACACATATTCAACATATATTACTACTTTGTCGTCCAAGACTTCGTCCTTCAATTCTTTCCTTCGACTACATATTTTTTCCTTCAATAAAAAGTTCTTTAAGCTTCAAACGAGAAATAATTTAAGTGTTTAACTGTGGTTATGAGACAAGCGTCAAAAACAAGTTTAAATTGAAGAAAACCTTAGTTCAAACGTTAAGTAACTTCTTTATCACATTTTGTTCAGTATCAACCCATGTAGAAGACTGCCCATTACTCCTCCTACTCTTTTTACATCTCGAAAAGTGCATTTCTGATGCAGGCCCACGAAAATATCCTCAGAAGTAAGTTCTGAAGTAATAACTGTGCAAGTTTTTAGTTTCCACTCAGAAATAATTCTGCCAATCAGTCTCTCTCCACGTTTTATGGAGACTAATCGTTAGCTAACTTACCGAATCCCAAGTTGAATTCGACAGGTATTTCATAATTGGGTCAAACTCCTAATCGTTGAAAAGTAGCCAACTTTTTACGACAGCATTCGGAAAATGCTCGAGAAGACATGACCAAAATGGCACCTTAACTTTAATTTCTTGAAATCTGCTTCTGCCAAGTCAGTCATAGTAATTAAGCATAGAAGTTTTGATTTTACGTTTTCGGAAGTTCTCGGGATTTCGGTAGTAAAAATATATTACGTACGTAACGTAGACGCTTTTTACTGCTAGTAACTGCAGTATGTCCGGAATTTAAATTAATAGGATAGATCTCTAATGCTAGAAAACCACGTAAAAAGTCTGTAATTTGGAGGAATATAATATTTTTTCTAAATAAATTTTGAAAATTGCTCTAGTAATATTTATTCATATCCCTAAATATTGTAGAATTTCTAATTTAATGATATTAATAAAATTTCTTCTTAAAAAAGTCTCCCCCAATTATGTCAGTTTTATTAATTGATAAGAACACAAACGTAGAATACGAAAATCCATGATCTAACTAGGAAATCTCCGCTATACCAGCAGGAGCTTGGTGTAATAAGGCTAGCTGGGCTCCGGATATCCAAGTGGGCTGCACGTTCGGCTTTGGTGAATGCAGTCCCGGGTTGAATTCCCGATAGGAAACCGAACGTACTAAATGACCTGAGCTGTCGAAAAACTTTTGAGATTACTGCTACCAATAAGGTTAAAATACATACCTTAAGTATGCATGGTGAAATAATACCAGGTTGTGAACCGTATCGCTACCAAGATCCGCCAAATATCTTCCTCATCCCTCACCAGACTGGTTACACTCCCAACGACTTTACGGTCGAATAAAATAAAGTGATGAGAAGGAACATTCGAATCAACGCATTTCGATGAACCCATCCACGCAAACCTCGTCGCCAAACCCCTAAAAATTATCGACGGTTTGATAACCTCTCGAGTGGGGAACTCATCGACGCACCTCATGAAAGATAAAAACATCGGAAGACCTTGGGATAAGGAGGAGAGGACACCTTTTTTGGAACATAAGTTACAGCTCCGTTGAGAGATTTCTGACACGTAAATCAATCATCTCCTCCCACACCCTTTCGTATCCATCCCCCTTTTTCACGCGTCATAAAACCCCCTAACCCTGCCCCCTTCCTTCCATCACGCCTTCCAATGCGATCTTCATTTTTTCCCAAATCCCGAGGCGCCTGCGGAAGAACGACACGCGGAACGAATGCAAAAGGCGATACAAAAGACAAAGGGAAAGAGACAGGAAGATCGACTTGGTTGACGTAAGAGACGGAAGAAACGAATTTGCGCGGTGGGGCGCGAGTGACTATTAAAAATGACAGGTGTTTCGACGAAACGTAAGCAAATAGATCGATGGGGAGGTGGTGGGAAAAGATGGATCGGAAAGAGGATTCGACGCGGAGAGACATGGAAACGTAATGTTATACTGTGACAGGAAGTGAAGGCTATAGAGGATGCGATGGAAGGAGCTGGTTGGAGGGAAGAAAAAAATCTGAGAAGGGGTGCGAGTGTTAAGGAAGTGAGGAGAAATACAAGGGGTGGAGACTGACACGGATATAGGATTTACAGAATAAATCTTATAAATACCGAGTAAACACCCGTAATTTGCAAATTTGACACTCTTTATAATTTTATCAATATGTAAAAATTGAATTTTAACAGTCTGAGACTACAAATTTCCTGAACCACTGCTTTCGTAGTCGAAGAAAAAGAAAATGGAACGCAACTGTTAAGGAATTCATGATTACTTAGTTCAAGCGATATTTGGTGGAACTGATTCATGATTAAATGAGAAGAAACCTAAATCTGACTAAGTCCACAAATTTATTTTTTTAAATGCTACCGGTTTCGAGGAAGAGGAAGATCATCAGGCTTTTTTAGAAATAAATTTGTGGGCTTAGTCAGATTTTAGTTTTTTCTCATTTAATAACGAATTAGAGGTTTAAATAACGTTCCGATAGTCGTTACTCGGTGTACGCATTAGCGTACAGGATCTGTAACAGGAAGTTCGGAATACTTACCTTCTATTAATCCCTATGCCTACTATTAATTCCTATAGTGTCGGTAATCCTGGTCTTCCCGTTCTAGGTATTAGATACTATTCTGTATACTGAAAACGGTATTCGGAGCGATTTTATGGACCTTTAGCTGCTCTTACACAAGAAACTTATATTTTAAACTCTTATATTGAAAACTAAATTTTTAGCGCTGAACATGTTGGCTTGTAAAATATATATAACTGATTCTAAATTTCTATTATATTTGATTAGTAGTATTTCAGCTTAGTGAGGTCGACGTTTTGCAGTAATGGTTTCTATTGTACATACATACTATCATAAAGTTTCGATTTGTAGGGTCATTAAAGGCATGCGTGACAAAAATTATAAATTCATTAACTATTCTTAGTTATATTTATAAAACTCGTAAAGCACTCTTTTATCCACTACAGCACTAACAAGAGAGATTTTTTAATTCTAGATGTCGAAGAAATCAGTAGAAACAGTGATGACGATGTTTAGATTACAATAAAATAATATACAATGTATAATAAGAGGGGTTTAGCACAGATATAAAGTGTTATCGTTAGCATCCTTTTCCTTCATATAATTGTTTTCAGACCGCTTCGTTTGTTTTCCAATTCCAATTTCCAACGTTAAATTCAAATGTCAATTAAAATAAATTTAGCATCTTGCAAACTTTAACGGAGAGCTATTCTCTTGTTCAAATAGCTTCTTACCTGCATCGTTCTTGTTCTGTAGGTTTCAGGAAACGGCTCCATGGGTTATGGATAGATAAATCAAGTATATAAAATAATTTTCATGCCGCATACGTGATAATTGCCAACCTGTTTTAAATCTCGACTTGACACAGAAATCCTTGATCTTATACGTCCCGCAGAACATATTTGATGTGCGGGTTGCATATGTCCGCGAAGCTGCTGTGCACCTTTTACCTGGCATATTCAAGAACTTATGAGTCTTGGTACGCTCTTACGCTCGTTAATTTTGACGTTCCATTAAGTAAATGTTTCCTTACTATAGCGTTAAGAATATCTTCATTCTTCATATAAATCTATAACGTTCAATAAGTTAGTGGGAAGAGACAAATGTGGAGTCATACATGAATCAAGGGTTACCAATTAGCGAAGTTCTCTTTCGGTAGATTTATGAGAAACATGAAAAAATCCCTAATAAAGTATCATTGTCACCTTTTTAGCTGTATCTTATCGGAACCGCTGATTTATTTATCGCCAGCAACAATTTAATTGTATCCTCCGGTAAAAAGATGTTACGCAATATAAATGACAGACTGAATAATTTACAATACAAAAAACAGCGCGGTAACTAGCCGTTTCTCCAGCCGGGGCAAACTTCGAAATTTTGACCCTTTCAGTTACAATCTTAAAAATCTTACTAGTCTAGTTTTGATTGTTATGAAAATATTATAGTTCCTCATGAATAATTTATTTCACGAGTTACAATATTAACTGAAGCACCATGTTATACCACGCATCCTCGTACAAATTTTTATTGACAAGTTTTGCAACTACTATTGAATTGCGTCCGGGAATTTTCCTTGTCCTAGTTACGGTCCTGATTAAAAAAGTATATGAAATATTCTAAGATAAAATTGCAACCACATTACCAACAGATTTAACACAATATCCAGTATTGAAAGAAATAAATATTATCTACAAAGTGAGTGAGTGGGCGATGATTTGTAATCATTTAAAAAAATGTAGGTTCAATAATGTCGTATTAATGTCTTCATACAATCTGAAAGGATTGCCTTTCACAGAGAACGTGCAGAATTTAAAGTACAAAACTTTGCAATATAGATAAAAAAACATGGATACATAACCTATAATATTACCTAATTATACCTAATCATCAATTTCAATTTTCAAGTTTTTAACCCTCCATTCCGGAGACGGGAAAGATTTCTCTGAACATCTCAAAATCCTGGAAAATCCTAGAATTATGGTAGAGAACCCTATTTTATCTCTCTATACTTCACACGTCTATTTTTCCGGAGAAGAGTCCAAAAAAATATTAAATGGGATACGAGCATACGTCTTCATGTACTCAGACGATAAACATTGGAGAAACATAGGTTTCGAGGTTCGTACGAAAATAGGAATGGATTAGGGACGAGGTGGTGAAGGGAAAGTTTGATGAGGGACTGGGTTATGGGAGATAACACGAGATGGAAGCCTAGCGAATGAAAAGGTGTATGGATAGGAAAGAAGGCGGGGGAGTACATGATGGTCTGTTTTCGGAAAGTGAGGGAAAGTTTTGAGGAAATTGTATCTAGAGAGGAAGATGATTGATGGAAAATTCATAACATCCTTTATGTGGGAGTGAATAAATTTGCACAGCAGAAGTGTTTATGGCTAGTCAAGAGAACACCTAAATCACAAAACCTCTACGTTATGGTTACAAATTTTACATTCACCGTATTCTATAGTTAATGACTGCTTTTCCCTATAGCGTTCATTATTAGAAAGAGATTAATTACTCTAAATTTTCATTTATAATTTTATATGCTACTCAATTTGTTATTAAATATATTAATTAATACATTATTTAATATATTAATTATTTTTTTAAATTAATCACTTTATTTGTTTATACTTAGACGGAATTTACAATGAATGATACTTTTATGGAAATTATAAATATATTACTTATAATTAGAATATAATAAACTATTCATTTTATTTCTGATATATGAAGAACGAAAGCTACACTATATGATTTGGAAAATTAAAATACTATTTCTAGCCCGCATCCCACAGCTATTCTCAATTGATTCTTAACTCCACTTCGATCAATTTGGCATGGACAAACTAATCAGAATAAAGAAGCAATAATATCGCAACTGCCAATATTTAGCGAGAGAAAACACCAATGAGATATTTTAACAGATGGTAAACATCGCTTCCCTAGAATCGTATCTTTGTCGAAAATCCTGATATAGAAGATTAAAAATTTTCGGCGGAAAATTTAAGGTTTCCGCGAATTTCCAATTATTCGGGGTTAACACATCAAACGAGGGTAATTAAGGAGAAAAGGAAAGTTTTATTACCTTAACCTTGAATGTTTTTCTCTGAGGAATCATCATTCATCGTGGGATAATGAGTTTTAGGAAAATGTTTTAATCTCTTAGCATATGTTTTCCGAAAATGTCTGCAAGAGATAATGAATCAAGGAAAATAATCTATTAAACCTAATAATTGTAATGTATGTAATGTAATGAATGTTATTAATGTTGGGAATATTAATGATGTAATTAATGTTTCGCATAATTTTTCCAATTATGAGAGGAACGCTTAGATATTACATTCTGGCGATCAAGGATGAGAATAAATAAGATAATCATTATAGGGAAAGGGAAGGAAAAACTTTCTGAGCATTGAAGCACGTATTCAGTAAAATTGAGGTAAAATGAGAAAATTTTGCAGTTGTTCAGTGTTGAAGTTGTAGTGTTCATCAGTTGAATTTCTGTTAAAATGTAAATCTGTAATATTTTCAAAGACTTCATTAGTTCAACTTCTGTATCTTTTTCTATGTACTCTCAGTTTGAATATTTTCTTTCATATTCATCGCACGAGCATATTATATATTAAAAATTAATCGTTTTTCCGTCAGTGAGATCTCAAAATAATGGAGCGACAATATGTGCTTTCCATTTAGTAGACAGCTATTCCTTTATCTCATTAATTACATGTTTTATGTGTTGTTAACCTGAGAGTAATTGAGTTGCAATTAGTATGGTAATTATCAAATTTTATTTCCCCCTTGAGAATCGAATGTTCTGGTTTTTATTCAATATTATCAAAGCAATAATCATGAAGTAATTTTCTATTATTTAATGTTTACGCTCAATGCTCACAAAATTACACTCAAAAAAGCATGTTCGTATGGAGGCCCCAAAAACGCAGGCCCCAAGTAAAGTTACTCCCTTAAAGTTAATTCAAGTTAAGTTCGTCTCCCTTTCGGAAGGGTCCGGTATATTGTTATAACCTAATAAGTGCAGTCATATCCTTCTTTACTTCCATAATCTTCTGTAATACCATTAGTTCAGGAGGCTATGTACAGTGCTTCGCTGTAGACGGCTATCGTCCACCATTTGCAGTTTCCAGTAAAGACTGTGTTCGAAATATTTCCGTAAAACAATTTCAGCGAGCTCTCCGTGTAAAGTCTCTCTCGACGTATCGCATATCCAAATATAACAGGCACCGAAATTGATTTCGCGGAATCCCTTGCAAAATTAAAACGCGATCGAAATTCCATCAATAGCCGCATCTCATAGATCAAAGAACGCTTTCACCGATTCATCCAAAATTCAGTCGACAAGAGAGGAAAATCTAACTTTGTATTCTTACCGTGATGGATTATCGAGAGGTCTATTTGGAATGCTCATCGAATGATCCTTTAAAATTCGCCCTGCGCCATCTTTGATGAATGCATGCTATGTATTCTCGTTTTAATTGTTGAAGGTACAATACTATAACAAGGGGATTTTCCATCCGAGTGATTTTGAAAATCCAAAAACGTGCGAATTTGTAATGACTTAAAACCACCCGAGATATTTAACGGTAAAGAAGGCCAAAAAGTAAAGAATATTAAAACAGTAAAGAAGCCAGAACCTTCGCATATAAGATGCAGAGTTATTTTTGCCATGGTTTCGAAAAAAAACTTGCTTTCTATACGCCAACAAATACAGTAATTATATTTTTTTAGAACATCTTTACTTGTCGACTTAGCAAAAATTGAAGTCTCTCCAAAAGGTAGCTGCCTAAATTAGCATTGGAATACAAAAATCCAAAAAGGATAGAACACAATGAAAATAACTTGATAGGGAATTGCAAAATATCATAAATTAAGAAAATTAAGAAAATTTAAATTAAATTTTATTAAAATAATAATTAATTCAGTGGATTCGTTACCATGGAGTCATTTTTTCTAGTACTCATTAATTATTTGCACAATATTTGATTTTAATTGTTTTCCCTCAACCCATCACAATTTTTTTTCTTATAAGACAGCTAATATATTGAGAATGGTTGGCTGGTGTTTGTATGAGGTCATGTTGGCTGGTGCCTCTATGAGCACCAAGGTGTCTCATGGACGATGCCGCACAACCGGACGAAACCGCACTTGGTTGCAAAGTTCCCCAAACGGTTTGAGAAAATTTTTTGGCCGAAAAGCTTAGTTGGATAAAGCAACCTCCCGGATAGAGGAAGGTCCCGAGTCAGATTCCCGACCCCTTAAGACTTCTTTATTCAAAAAAGTCCGTTTTTCCTTGGACATCTAATATATCTTGTTTGATCATTGAAAAATATATGATCGCAATTAATCCGTCAATTTCGTCTCATCACTTTTAGTACACATCTCTAGTAACAAGTTGTCTGTTTCCTTTATCCTCGTGAGAAATAACTTTACTTGCGTATATTATCGCCGCTTGTAATCAAAAAGATCTTCCGTCTTTCGAGGTCTATTCGCCATTCTCTCCCTTTCGGTATAATATTCCAGCACTCCACAACCCCTTCTACCATCATTTGGAGAGATTTCAATCCCTTTTGTCATCATACACAATGGAGATATCAAATTAGCATAATGGAAGTTCGAATTCATAGGGATGGCCGTCATTCCCTTCTTCCCTTTCGTATTCAAATTTCGCAAGTTATTCCACGCTTCAAACGTATACCACCGAAATGTTTATCCAGCAGGAACTTCAAGACTTTATTCAATACTTATTTAATGTGTGTTCATTGAAATTTTTCGAAAAGAATATTTCCTTCTTCACGATGATAAGCATACCTTTATCTATGCAAAAGAAATGCGTTAAATAAGATAATTCGACTAATGATTGTAACGAAGCAGCATTTTCGACTTAAGTGGTCTCCATCTACGAAAATTTCATAAATAATAGCTACTCAGCCGTATGTACATTTTAGTTCGGATGTTTCCTTTTGATATCAGTTCGAAGTTAACTTATTTACTGCATGATTAAAAGGAAAATTCAAAGCAAAAGCTAATATAGAGGCTATGGTATAGTTAAGCGGCATTTATGACGGGTGACATGCATCACAAAGTAAACAAATAAGTAATTTTTTTCGCTCCGGTTTTCGATCCGGTTCAACGACAGCACAAATATCGATTCAGTACCGATTTCCCTCCTCCTGCCTAGTTTTGAACCAGTTTGAATCGTTTTTTTCTCTCTAACCATTTTAATATTATAAATTTAAATCCTTCTAAAATTTTGCTTTATTATTCATATTATTCTCCTTATGTTCTGCAATTACATAGAGATCCTTAAGCACCCAGGAGTAACTCGGCAAAGAGAAGCTCAGAATGGAGAGAATTGGAAAGCGCTTGGGCAGGCCTGCATCCGACATCATGGCTGATGATGATGACACTAAAGTTTAGGTAAAACTTAGTAATTAGTTACTAGTAGTGGTTGCACCTCTTCAGTAAATCTTCCTCCAAATACTCCAAATAGTTAAATGTGCATTATAAATAGCCAAGAATTTTAATTGAATAAATAATGTTTTTCGGTTTCGATTCATTAGAGAAATGCTTTTTTTGTTTTGGGATTGGTTTTTGCTTCACGATTATAATGTTTTTTATTTCAGTTTTCAGTTTGGTTCCGGTTCGATCGCCTAGTGATAAGTGGTCAGTGCATCGACTCCTACGCAGCCATGCTTTTCTAAATCACTCTGGATCCGCATTTAATTAATTCAGGTAGCTTCGGAATATGATGGCTCAATATGATAGCCCTCATCGGAATTCGAACCAGGGACTGCTTTCAGCGAAGGCTTCCGCTTCGCCGACTTCAGTATGTGGGAGTTGATTTCAGTAAAAATAAGTTAAGTTTATGCATTTGACCTATTTGGTTTAATCTGATGAGTGAATCGTCCAAAAATTTGTCAAATTTGTTTAAATTACATTTTATTTTATTTGTAAATATTCACTGAATTTTTGTCAGTCATTTCTCATATTTATCTAACCCAAATCATAACTTTTCTTGGATTACGCTGCAAAAATATATACAGTAATCCAGTCAAATGTGAAACTCAACATTTATGAAATAGCATAAGTTTATTTTTGTTTCTTAATACTCTATTATTATCCCTATGCTGCTAGTAATCATCTTTTTCGTATATATTTCATGTATTATTTTTGATAAACAAAAATAGATTTGAAAGCATAAGACCATTCATATCTACGTTCCGTGAATTGAATACATTTTATACTGCTATGCCTAAGCTAATAGATTTAGTAAGTCAATTATTGATTGATGATACACTGCATATAGATCCACCATCGTGTTAATTACGGTAAGCGCATTAAGCTCCAGTGACACAAAGGACTGTACAAACAATGCTAATAAAGTAAAGCTAACAATTGCAATATGAGAATAAAATGCTCAATTTTCATTGATTTTTCCAGACCCCTCACTCAGGCTCAGCCAAGAGAGGAGTCCTGTGTGTACTTATATACCGGGCCATGAATCTGAGGGGGGCCGAATTTACAAAGGTAACTTATTTATTTTGCACATGGCAAACAATTTATCAGTAATTTTGTTACGCTCAATATTTTTCTTTGTTTATGAAAATTCACTTATCATCTCATAAGCGGAGGGAACAGAAAATACGTGGCTCCCGGATAGCCATATTGGTACCGCGTTCGTCTTTGGTATAAGCGGTCTCGGGTTCGATTCCCGCACGTGTAAAATTGCCGTTGAAACACTACAGAGAACTGAATATCACAACCAGAAGAACACTTATTAATAGAAATAAAAATTCAAAATATCTTCCGCATTGGTTGCCATAAATATCCCATATGAATGATACATCTTTTACAAATTTTTTATTACAAAAATGAGTATACAAATGTTCATTCGCTCATAATCTAGGCTCTCCCACAATCGTGACAAAGCTTCGTGAAAGAAATATAGCTTTCCTAGCGGTAAACATGTGTACGCAATAACACTTAATTTATTTCTGAGTTACACAAATATTTTCATAAATCGTTCCGTCAAATTTACAGCTCATATACTTAAATAGAAAAAAAATCTTCTCCGCTTTGGCTTTTGCTCGATTTTTCACTTGGATTCCGCCATTTTTCAAACCCGAACCTGTTTTCCTCAGCGCTTTCTCTTGGCATCCCGCTCTCCTTATTTCATCTGAAATATCTTCCTCTTCCTCTACATTTCAATTTTTCACGAATAATGACGGCCCATATCTCTTATCCCTACGTGCTCTGTTTTTCTGAGCAACTCGAAATCTTCCAGTAATGCTTAAATGACGTCACCAACCTCTTCTGAAATTATTACCCGCCTTGGTTTAATCAATTTTGTTCGAGGAGTGTCCTGCGATTTCTTACGATCACAATATTCTATTGTTATAATACAGATTTGGAGTAAGAAGCAGTCGATTTGGCATTTATCGCTTTGTTTATTTCAAACTATCAATTCCAATATACATTTATTTTTATTTCAGTTATAGGGGGGTGACAAGGAGGTGTGTGTAAATTAAGTCTTGATGTAGTGTGGTGGTGTTTGAATACTGTACTGTAGGGGTAGTAACGTTGATTGTGGATTATTTATCTGTGTAACATCTGGTGTAGGGATTTGGGGTTTTTAATTATGTTGCCTATAGATAATGGTTGGGGCTGCCACCAGAAGCAATTCTACTAGCAGCATACTGACTAATAATAATAATATAATTGATTGATTCAAAAAGGACTTCACAACTGCGTAAGTTTTCATTAATTCACTGCCATCTTACAGAGCTTCTTCTGGTGTCATACTTTAACAAATTATAGTACGTACATCAAACATTTTACTCCATACTTACGTAAGAGGGTAGATGCAAGGAGTGATGAAATTCAACCGTAATATCTTAGAGGATACGTAAGTTTTATACTGAAGTGGTATCATTATACCCAGTGAATAAATTTTCATGCGCTGTGTAATATCTGACAGTTACATATTCTTAAAATTTCTCATTGCATTTGTATTTTACTTTCCCGTATAAATTCTTCATTCAAGGAGATTTCATAATGAAAACAAAGTGTTTAATTTAATTCCAGATAATTTCTTTATCTCTTTGAATGTTTACTGCATCTGAAATATCTGTGCTTTAACGAAGAAGGGTATAATGTTTTGTTTGACAAGAAAGAGAAATGGAGGGGAAGAACTATTCTAGAAGATGGATAAGTCCCAAATAAAATTTCTTTAAACCACAGCATTGGAATTTTCATCTCTGTAACTTCAACATGGATGAAAAATTCATTGAGATGATAGATCAAGACACTGCAGAGAGAATCGAAAAATGAAGGAAAGATAAACCATAATTTAAAATAAAAGGCCTTTGCCACAAACTGAGAGATAATTTTATAATTAAAAGAGCAATAACTATAGGGGATATTTATTAATGGGATAAGATGAAATCTTTCCAATGACAATTTGAAGAACTATAACAAAGAATGATATGAAGAGAGAAAATATTTTAATAGGCATTAGGAAGGGGATTCAATTAGTGGTGTATGCAGAAAAATATTTATGGGCATGGGGAGGACATTGTTTCAATTTTATTAATCTTAACGGAGAAAATGGAGAATAATCTAGGGGTATTTATACAAATAGCAAGTTGTAAGAAATATTTTCCGTCTAATATTATATCATACCTATATTTAATGCATATAGATCAATAATAATCATTAATAAAATAAATGAATTACCTTTATGCTTACTTTGCTTAAGTATTTTGAGCTCGAATAATATTAATTATAACTTTATTTCATGTTTGAAGACGAGACGTATTAACGATATTTTTGAAATCCACTTTGATAATTTTAGTACTTGAATTTTCATTTCCACTCTAATCCCCCTCCCTTGCGTACACCACTGGTTTCAATAGAAGGTTATGGGCTACAAGTAAACAGAAGAGAATTCAGAAGTTCTCTCATTAACCTTATTCATTGAAAGGAATTGATGTACAAGACAATCCAGCGGAATTACTAAAAATGCCGAGGAAGAGGTAAAGAATTTGCTTTTCAAAATTATGGGTATTTGTTACGCTCTACCATAAAAGTTCGAGATCCTACCATGTGGAGCGGTAGCACGCGATTTAAGCGCTACGGAGCCTGAACTACTACAATTCAAACCATTCATTCGATTCATTCCATTTAAGACTCACGTGGAGCAAAGAAATATGTGTAACATACTTTAAAGTTGACAGTTTCGTGTTTCTGTGCGTGTTTAAATGTAAAAATGCTGTCTAATAATAAAGAAAGGCTCGAAGACTACGAAGTTGTTCCTTGGCGAACAAGGTAGGCAATCTTGTCTCATGAATACTTGTATTGAGATTATGTGAGACATGAAATGCCCAAAAATTCCAAGTTCTTTTTCTAATGTATAGAAATCTTACGTTGGCGGCCCTCGCTAATTTGACTATTTTTCAAACGTTCGCCTTTTATGAATATTATTTCATTTCCAAAACCTATTCTATGCTAAATTCGTTCTTTTTTGTGAATTACTTTCGATTATGCAGGACTCTATGCATTCTGTGGTTTGCCAGATCGGTTGTTGGACTTCTGTAAATTTAATTTTAATTATTTATCTAATCTAAATCGAGATATAATCAGTAAACATGAATTTTATTGATGTAAAGGTAATGGGAGATGAAAATTGTTAAAAAATGTGAAGAATTGATTCATTCATGTTTAGAGTAGAGAGTGATACGATGTTTTACAGAAAATTTTCTCGGCATATTCATACTTACAATTACTAACGGTCATAGTTGTTAACGTTATTTTTCATTATATTCTTCTTTTGATTTTGTCTACCAATGTAGAATACCTTTTTCATCATTTCCATTCCTATTTTCAATCTATTTAGTATTATATAATAATACAGGAAATATTATATCCTAGGGAAGAATGGCTTGAGGTTTGTGACTTAATATCATCTAATGATCTACCCAAATTAGAAGAGGCTTATGAGAAACTAAGATGTTGGAAAGCCAGGTAATGATTTTATTATGCCAAGAAAGTGCTAATCTGTGACATTCACATATTGATATTATATTACTTTATCTTAGATGCCATCGATTAGCAGCTGGTGTAGAATGCACGTTGACGATATTGGAGCCTATACTTATGGAACAAAAACTTAAGGAACCAAGTAATGAGTTGATAATCAAATCTGTATATGCCCTTGCTATCACAAGGTCAGTCAATACTTTGATAAATTTTATAAATTGGTGTAACTGTTTAATTCTTGTTATCTAGTCTTATTCATATATTTTGACTTGCTTCACAGGTTTCTGAATACCGCAGCTAGCTTTAGCAAAGACAAGGCACCTAAAACACTGTATAAGATTGCAGAGAGTTTACATATTCCAGAATGGATTGTAAATATCCGACATGAAGGAGCTCATAGCCCAGACCTTCCTTCATTAGATGTTCTTCATGCTGGAGTTCAGTTTTCTCTGCAATGGTTAAGAGTGAGTTAGCTAAAATATCCCTTTACCAGATTCATGATTGTGTTTGTAAAATTTTAGTTGATTTCCATTTTACTGAGCAGTAAAATATTACTTTCTCTCTATTCATATTCCCTGATATTATAGCCCCTCTTGCTGGAAAGATCTTGTTTCTTCAATAGATTTTGAGTTAGAATTTTCCTTGGTTGAGTTAAAATTTGAATACAGTGCTACCTTAATCGGCAAAAATTACTTGTTCTAGAATTACCTTCATCAGACTAAATTCAATTGTTTTTCTCTCTATATCCCTGCTAGATAAAGTTGATTGAATCTCTTTTACTAGATGTTTTTATTGTATAGATTTTATGAAATGAATGTATCACTTCTTGGTCAATGAAATGATTATTCATTGAAAGATTCTGTAGTTACCACAAGTGTCATTAATTTTCTTTGTAGTCAATCTATTGGGAAAAAGGTATGGTAGAAGAACAACCTGAGAGTGATTCAGTCATCGACTTTGACATCCATGGCAGATTGCAGAAATGGTGTGAAATCTATCAAGGAGTGTATTCGCAAAAACTGAAGGACATTTTACTTACAAAAGACATTAAAGATTCCAAATTGATGCAGAATGTTAAGGAATACTTGTTGGGTGATGATGGCTATATGTCAGTCGAAGAGGAAGATTCAGAAACTTCTGAAGGGCTACCATCTACTATAAATGCCTTGATGGATAAGTTAGTGATGAAGCTAAATTCCATTTACTATGAGGCAGTACAAAGTGGATGTGATCTTCAAAAAGTATTGAAATGTTTCTTGGAAGTGTCCGAGTTTCTTCCATCTAAGAGAGTATTACAGAAATATACTTCTGAAAATGGTAAGTTACTCCAAGAAAATTTATAAGTGGACATTTAGATTTTATCTTAATTCAGTTACTCAGTATAATTACATAATATTTAATCTGCTATGCTATACACAAAGGCGGCAAATATTTTATTAATGCATCCTTATTAGCTAAAGAAAATTGAAGTTATAAAAAATTAGAATTGAGTATGTCATATATATCATCAGGGTAAAATTGCTGCTCTATTACTGTGATTTAATATGTTTTGCGTGGCATTTACTTGGCGTAGTTTATTACTCAAGAAAATTTTGTTTTCATGAACTTATTCTGTCATGAGCCTGTAGGCTTTTTATATCAAAGATTCCCCAAGTAAGTAGTGCTGCAATCCTTTTTAAGACTTAAAGAAGACAACTGTTGCCATTAACATAGATTTTCTCTGTTGTTAATTTGATTTTTCATGTAAACATAATGTTTACCTTTTTCACTTCAGCAGTTTCATATCAAAATCTATTTTGGAATAAAATTGGTGCTTTAAGTTTTATGTAAAAATATTTTGCTGGAATAAATATTTATGTATTCATTTGATAATTTTTGTTGCCTGAAATTTTATTTCGGAACTATTTCTTTCATTGCAGTGCTCAAAAATCTTAATAGGAATTTCTCCTTAAGTTAATTATTTATGACTGACCGTATATTTTGTGCTTATCTCCAATTTAAAGTTGACTAGTATCTTAGGTTTCACAGCTCTCATAAAAATATATGTAATTGCTCTATTCATTCAGCTACTGAGATAGGATGAATGAAATAATGTTATAAGAGAGAGACTTTATTTATTTATCTTTACCTTTCTTAGTGGTAGTATTCTTTATTACTAATGATACTTCATCTTCATTGTTCTTTTATGTGAAATAACAAAGAATACATGTTATTACTTTACATATAGTATTAATAATTCATGCTATCCATTTGTAAGTGAAATTGAACAATCTTTTTTCATAGATGAGTCTGGTCAAGGTACTACGTGGCACATGAGAAAGATGTGGATAAGAGTCATCAAGGATGTTATTCAAAATCATGGGGCATTGCTACAATTCTTGAATGAACTGGTCAATTATAACAGTGGGGATCTTGTCAAGGATCTGATAGCATCTTGTTGGGTGCGAGACATTGCAAGAGGAATTGCACTAGCTCAAGTTGTGTTACAAATGGAAGAGCCTGGCAGTGCCTCTTCCAGGAGGGCTAATTACTACAGTAGTGAACAAGAAATTCAAATATATAAGAGGGCAAAAAGGATTTACCAAACCTATATTTGGGGGAATACAATGAGATTGTCATTAAATAACATTCCAATTACAGATGACCTAGTAGAAAACATTATTCTATCTCCAAAGAAGCACACCATGATATACCTTCCTGTGTAAGTCACACGATAAAAAAACTCTTAAAATTAAGGCATTTCTCTGAATTTGAATATTATCTTCCTTTGCTATATCTGAATTAATTATTTTTCATTGCTTTAATGATATCAGTCATGAGAATGTTTGGATTTTGAGAAGTAATATTAACTTTATAATTCAGTCCTATGATTTTCGATTTCATGAAGTCTTCCCTTCTGCCATCAAAGAACCTGTGGTTCAATGAATGTGTTTTTTATTTTTATTTTCAGTCTTATGGAGACAACGAATCGTAAATTGTCCGAAAATAGAAAGCAGAAGATAATGAAATTTGTGGATTTGATTTTGAATCAGAAATGTTATGTTGGGGACAGCATTTGTTTGTCTGATAAAGTATATGTTATGGCAAGTATTATAACTTTACTGATATAGTAATTACTAAATTTATAATTTGTCTATCTTTTGTGTACTTTTATTTTTGTTTATGATTAAATCCAAAATTTTGTACAGTATTTCAATATTAACAGTAGGCTTTCTCTTAATTTCTAAATTAGTCTTAGGGATATGACATAACACAGGCATTTCTTACCCAATATTTGGGTGGACCACATAATAATTGGCTTAGTATTATAATTTTAGCATGCCATGCCATTTTAATTTAATGGCATTAGATTAAGCTACTCTTTTTAGAAATGAGAAATGATATCTGATTAATTAAAATCAATCTTTTACTCTCCCTTAAAATTTTGTTTCATCTCTTCTATCTTTTACTTTTAGAACAAAGCAGACAATGAAAGGAATGAGGCAGAGGAAGAGCTTGGGACAACAAATTCAGGCATGTTAACTACTCTTTAGCATTTTCTGTAGAATGTGTGACTTTTTTATTTTGACTTTTTTTTCCTTTGTAGGTTCAACTTCCATTTGGAAAGGAGTACCGTTTGGTTCCTTGCCCTCCTGAGGTGATAGATAGAAGTGAATTTGATTGAGTGTACGTCATTCAACTCTGTTTAAGGTTTTTTATTTTGGTGTATGAAATGAAAGAACATTAATAAGTGAAAAATATTTTGTTCCTGTTTGCAAACCTGTTATTTTTTGTAACCAATAGTGAAAACCCTAGCTGTTGGGAATATTTATAAAATGATGACCTGAAAATAAGATACTTTGTAACAGAGTTGAGACTATTAAGTGCAATGCTTTATTTAATAAAAGGACAAATCATTTTAAAATTTTGCTTCTGTTAGAAAGATGAGCAATCAAAACCTATATCAGTATTAATAGTACATGAACTGTACTGTGAAAATTATTTCTTCAAACTGAAATATTCAGAGAACTGTGGGTAGAGGGTGGTCTGAAAAGTTTCCGACCCCAGATTTTTCAGAAATCTTCAGAAAACATGTCAAGAAATGTCAGAAAAGTTTTCAGACCACCCTTGTGTTATTTGCATCATACTTGGCTCACTAGATTGGTGACATTTTAATTTTTCTTAACTTGAGTAATGTAAAAATCTTATGAATATCCCAAAAATTTTGTTCTTCCTCTTTTTAAAAGTTGAAACTTTTAATCAAGGCCAAGAATGGGGTTCCAAGTTTACCTTACATCTGCTTCCCATGTTCAAGAGTAACTTTTTATATCACAGATAATTGAAAATTCATCTGCATCATTTATGAAAATAAATAATCACAGAAAAGGTGTTAGATGACCTCTGCAATTGAAGCACTTTTAGAAATACTACCATAGAGAAGGGCATCAAGCCTCAAGAATATATCTTCTCTTATGTATGAATCGAGTAGTGTCTATATTTGACCAGAAAAACAATACTCTTAGTCCATATTTAATTTTCAGACTATTCGAATTGATACTGTATTTATAAGAAATAATTGAAGCCCTCTTATAACTAATTTATTACATATTTATTTTCTCATATTAGCCACTTCTTTCTTGGTTTTTAAGGGTGCCTAAAAACATTTTTTCAATAAATGGATGTTTTTAGTTATATTGTTAAAGGGTAAAAATATTGTTCTTCATTATTTAAACCACTGAAAATATTCTTCTTAAGGCTTTTTAACACCAAAGAACTTTCACCTCTGCCCGTTGAGACTGCATCTAGAGGCTAGAACCTTTCAGTGTTACTTGCACTGTTGTTTATATTTTGCGGAAATAATGAATTTTTTAAGCTATTCATCCTGGCTTTTACAGGCAGGCCTTATCTTTTGTGAGTTTTACAACCCTTAAAATTTTATAAAAGAGAATTTATTAGGATAATGACAAATGTGAAGATAGGCTCCAATTTTAGAGGAAATGGACCCAAATGAAAATATATTTATATTGGTGAGAGCTGAAAATTTGGAAGGAGATGGCTAATGTATATATGGACAAGAAGTCTGATGATGTCAATTATTCAAAAAAGAAAAAATTACAATGTTGTAATGTTACTTTGTTACAATGTTGTTAAGTTAATGAAATGAGTGATGGTTATTTGTTGTACTTATCAGATCTACTTCTTATACTTTAACTTACATATACTTCTTTACTTTACTTTTATACTGCAAGATCAACACTAAAGTGTGACAAAAATAGAATGCCGATGGAGATTGATGCAATATCAGAACAAGTGTGTAAAGTGATGCAGTATCTCAGTATTTCACCATACTAATTTATCTGCTTATATTTTTCCTCATTAGTTACATTTGTACCTTGATTCATCATTTAACTTCACAATGTTATATTAAAATCAGAAATTAAAAGAATTTGTGAATTGAAAAAGAAGGGGTATGAAGAGGAATTATTCAGGGTCAGCCATCTCCAAGGGGGTGCCTGACAGATATTCTAGTTCATTTCCACTCGATTATGCCTCCTGCCAAAACTTGGAAATGTTGCTATATACACCTTAAAAGTTAGAGAATAGGCAATAGTGCATGCATCACATTACATTCAATATGAAAAATCAAATTTACCAATCTATGTAAATGAGAGAACTGCAAACATAGGAGTTCATGTAATATGGAATATTTCTCAGATTTTCTCTTCTATCTTACTTTGATGTCAATGTTAGATTTTCACAAATTTGTAATTTCTCAAAATTGAAGAAAAACAAAAAATTTATATTTTAATCATATTCTACTGATAATCTAATTTGTAGTATCCAATTATTGCATATTTAAGTTTGGAATTATTCTTACACCTCCAAAGCCATCTTACAACATGCGATGATGTATGACATATTGCATGAAAGAACTATTCAGATACTGTATAGATTTCAGGTTAACAGATGTGATACAGGAAGTTTACAACTGATATCAAGAATCTTTTGATGCTATAATCTGGATCATTTTTTACCTTTGGTTTTATTTTTATCTCCCTTTTCCGATTCTAATTTCTTCAAGAAATTTCTCTTTTTCTTTGCCAAAGGACAGTTGGAGTACCATTTCAAAAATTTTGCTTCCTCTGTTTTGTAAATAGGTGTTTCTTCAATGAGATAATTACAAAACTCCTTTACAGTCAAAGGCTTATACTTCATCATCAAAACTCGTTCCTTTGTTAATACTTTCTCCATCACTTTGATTACATCTGCCAGACAGAAACCATCACAAAGTTTTGCCATGGTGTGACAGTCGAATTTACTCACAATATCCCTGTAGCACATCAATACGTCTTTCCAAAAGTTAAAAAGTGTTGCATAATCAGGTCTTGGTACATAAATGAATTTTTTGTAGACTTTGTTCAAACCAGCTTGCTTAGCATCAAATGGACTACTGGTTATCCCAATAAGCATGATGCAGTCTTTTCTCCCTATGCCCTTCACTAATTTAGGAAGTACTTTGCTAAGCCTACGAGGTTGTGATGTATCACTTTTGGGTATCTTTTTGGCATAAGTCTTTTCAGCATTATCAATAAGAATAACTGATGGCTGCAAGAGCCTGGATACTTTGTTCACCATGTGTATTAGCATTACCAGGGATGACTTATCGGAGTAATTTGAGTTTATGTTGTCAGTCGTTATGTCAAATAACACTGCACCCAATTCTGTGCAGATTGCATTCACCAACAAATGTTTCCCAGAACCACGAGGTCCAGCTATCATCACTGACTTTACCTCAGGGGAATTTTCATGAATGAAAGATGAACCAAGGGGGATTATACAGTATTCTTTAATAAGTTTCCTGACATCACCAAGACAGAAGGGTTGCTGTCTTCCCAAGCTTTCCATGCTTTGTGCCACTAAAGATGTTTCCCCTACAAAAGATGAAAGAGAAGTTTTTGGATAGAGCTTAATGATTTTATTTTTTATCAATTCCTCAACTAACGAGTCTTGACTCCTATCAGCAGTGAGGTCTTTCTCCTGTTTCTTCTTTTTCTTTCCACCTTTTTTCCCTTTACCTTTCTTCTTGCCTTTCTTTTTCCCTTTTCTTTTACCTGCTCGATAGTTCATGACTGCATCTTTTAACCTCTGAAGTTCTACAAGCATTAAATCATCCATTGCTTTCCTTAACTCCTTCTTCATCCTGCAGTAATTACGTGCTTTAATGGGTCCCAAATCATGTACCTGGAAGTAATTGTTTGACTCATCCTTATTCTCCCACACCTTCTTATATTCTTGAGTAAGCCATATCAACTGCCTATGTAACTTTGGTCTCTCAATTAAGTCTGGGACTGTGTTCTTTTGTTTTATCACTTTCTTGGATGGCTCAGGTTTCTTTATCTTCTTTACTACTGGAATGACTTTTGATGGCTTTGGCTTAAATCTTTCTGATTTCAGTTCAGTTTCAACTCTTGTAATTGCTGGTGGATCTTCTGGAGTGAAGACAAATCCTCTAGGTTTGCCTAGTAATACATTTTGCCTATACCATGCTCTTGCTTCATTCCTAAAATCAGACTTTATCTTTCTACCCTTCCTTATCATTTGACGAACTCTGTCTCCTGGTATAGCCTGCATAAATCTTGCATGATTTTGTCTTTGAATTTGATGTCTGAGCATCGTAATTTCATTATTTCTTTTCTTAACATGAATTGTATTACTCTCTTCTGGAATCATGCCTATCATTTTCATCTCCGAACTTTTTCTCTCTTCATATGCTTTCCTACACTTAAAACCTCTATATCTGCTTTGTATGATAGTGGCTGACTTAGTTAACACATCTCCATCATCGAGAAACACAGATGGAAATTTTCCCAGCTCTCTCAGTTCCATGGTTCTGTGTAAATTATCGTATGCCCTCAAAGCCTGTCTTGTCCTTTCATGTGTCTGGATAATTAAAATAGCTCTTTTAATTGACATAGGACGACTTTTGCTCATGAGCTCCTCGTTTAGTAATGACCGAAATTTGTGCTCTCTTTCTTTACGGACGAATTTGTTTTCTCCTAGAAAATACTTGGGTACATTTATCTCTGCATCCTGGGGTAATATTTTCTCACTCAGGCATATTTCATCCATAAAATTTATATCACTCATGCTGAGGGACACCAAACGATGCTTTACTTCTAGGAAGCGACATAAACAAGCATCCAATAATTTTCTAACAAAAATTCTTTTCTGAGGATGTATCATTTCATCATAACACTTATCTATTTTGTTAATTATGCTGATATACTTAACATATAGTTTTCCTAGTAGCTTGTATTCTTTTTCCCATTCTTCAATGACCCCTTCTTTCAGAAGGTCATCCTCTGCAAATAAAAGACGTTTTACATCTAGTTGAGTCTGGTGCCACAATTTCTGACACTCCTTGGTTCTAAAGAAACAATCATTGGATTGCATTTCGTGCCAGCAATGGTAAAGATGCAGATGAGCAGTTTATGATGAATATTAATCGCTTTAACTGCAATTGGAGGGATTGAGTAAGGTTTGAAAGGTTGATTGAATCAGGGACGTTCAGACCAACATTAGTTCGATTCCATGACGACTATGTAAATATGTATAAACTTGATTTAATGTCACCCAAAAGTCATGATATCATGGTCATAATATTGAGGTATCATTGTCATTGAACTAGGTCATAGAAAATCATAAAAAGGGGGTCTCCGACGCGGTTCATCAATAGTTTCATTGAAAACACGTTAATAATAGAGGCGATTTACCATTATTTCGCTTTGACTCTTTCTTATCATGAATTTGTTTTTAATATCAACATCTTGAATTTAACGTTATGGCTTACAATACCATTAGTAAGCCCACTTTTAGTATCCTACATAATTCGCATAGTAACATCGATTCTTGCCCTTAATTCTCATACCTCTCAATGGATGCGCTTGCCTGCCGGTTTACTGCCGACAACTGCAAATTTGTTTCATCATGGCTTCCGAAGCTAGTAACGTATGTGTTGATTTTTATCCGATTATTTGAGGTCAAAATGCTTCAAGATTTTCGCTTAAAAAGAGATAAAAGTTTTATAGTAACTTTGGTATGAATCATACCTCTATTTGCTCAGAAGATTTTCCGATTTAGCTTCCCGTTAGAAACAGGTCTGTCATGAGCTGGTTCTATGGAAATTCTTGGTGCTTGACTTTTAGAATAAGCAATTAAAGTTCCTTTCTACTTTAAGTGTGGTTTTGTTCTCAAAGTGTATATTCAAGAGAATTTGCCATGTCTAAACAAACGAAGAGGAAGATAACAGTGGAGCCATCGCCTCCTACATCATCGAAAACAAGCAGTTCGAACAAAGACTCTCAAAGGAGACCAAGTGTTTTCGAACGGTTAGGAACTAAAACGACGGCATCGAATTCTTCTAATCAGCAAGGAAGTGTATCGAACAATACTGACAACTTTTGTAGACAATGGGCTCAAAATGGGAGTTGTTCATTTGGGAAAAATTGCAAGTGAGTTCTCGTAAATCTATGAAGGGATTTTATTGAGCTATATGAAGTCACACTAAGTTTAGAGATATCCTATACATCTGGAAACTGCCTTTCTTCTCAGGAAGCGGATAAATTGAAACTCATGTTCCAATGCTGCATTATATTTGAATTCTTATTTTGATTACTTATGTTCTTTATAGTTATGTCATTTGAAATTTATTTTATGACCTACGTTTCACTTTGTACATTTCCTTTTACTTTTATAATTTTCAATCTTTTTTTTTTAATGTTTTCTTACAATTTACCAGCATGATATATATGGCGTTGCTTTTTCTCTAGATATTCCAGCACTCATACTCTAACCAGTCCCTCAAAACAGCGAGCTGCCAAAAAAGAGGCGAACGATTCAAAGCAGGTCAAGGTAAGGTTAAAGTTGTAATTCGTGATAAACTTAAAACTATAAGGAGATTGATATTTCGTGAACGCATTTGGTACTAATACTCCAATCTTTCAGTAACGTAAGCATATCAAGTTTCGCTTAAAAAATAAGAAATTCTCTGGTGATTCTCTGTATTTATGAAAAACCCCTAACTTAGATGTTGTTAACTCACTGTCATTGTAATTAGTAGTGCAGAATGATTAAGTGATACTTGCAAACGCTACTACTTATATGTGATGATAGAAGTTATTCTCTGAGTCCAATCTCCGAGTTTAATGTCTTTCAACAGTCATATATGTGTAAGAATTTTGTTACATAAATATCTCCATGAATTCATGTATGGACATCATTCAATTAATATTTTGAAGAATTTATTTACAGACTTCAAATCATCATGGTGATGTGATTGTAAATGCCTACTACTACTGTTAATCTGTAAGGGATTTTTACCTGTGGTGGCTTGTACATTTCCTTTGTTTTATTCCCTTTTTGTCATTCCTGTAAATACAACGGAAGTAACCAGAATCCCTCTGTTATCTTTCACTCTAAATGCACCCAAGGGAATTAATCCTTAGCAAATTTTTGGAAAAATCTGAAAATTTTGCTATGACTGTCAGGAAATGCACATTTTTGGTGGTGAAATATTGTTTCAATACCGAAATTGGTTTACGTGAAGACTGATCCAATGAAAACATGCTTGTAGAAAAAGAAATGCATCATCTTTCATTCAGAGACACGGTAGGGCACCGGCAGAATCAGACTATTCGGGAAAGCTTTGAGGAAGACAATTATTTTACTTTTAGATAATTTCAATGCTCTGACTCAAAACAGTAAATAGTGTGTGTCACCCTCTCGTAAAGAAATCGAGAATGGGTTGCCAATGGAGTGGAGTGGAGAAAGATATTTTGACCCTCAAAGATGTCATATATACTGACAATCTCCTGTACCCCCCACCTGTTTTCAGAACAGAGGAAGTGGATCAAAATCTAGTCGAGAGGAAGGTGGAGGCGGTGGGGGTGGTGACCGAAATAGCAGCGTCAACAAAAGACTTCACTCCACGGTAGTGGTGAAAAAGAAGCAGCAGTCGTCACAGTCGAGAAGAGGCTCCTCGACTGGGCACAACACTTCCTCAACGCAAGAGGTGACTCAGGGAGGTGCTAAGGGGGACAGTGGCTCTGTGGTGAAAAGAAGTAGCCCCTCACGGCACCAGGGGGGCGGGCCTGGTGCTCCGACATCAGGCAATGGTGTCCCCGGTGAAGATGTGGACTGGGAAGAGTGGGATCAGAGAGAACTTGAGTATGAGGATGAGAAATCTTTGGAGAGAAGGAGGAGATTGCTACAGAGGGAATTGGAGTTGCAGATGAGAAGGGAGAAAGAGCAGGAGCAGGGGGGAGTTAAGAAGGGCAAAAGAGTATCCTCAGGTTCTGGTGGAGGGAGTGCCTCCAAAGACTTAAAGAAAGGAAAAAGAAAGGTATGAACTTAGGTGGGAAATTCCCAATTAAATGTTTTTGCATTAGAAACTAATAAAGGCACTGGTTACTTTTATTGCTCGAATTAAACCACCACACTGCATGTGACCACCGCTTGAGTCGAGCTGCAAACAGTTTTTGATACTAACAGGATGATCACAACAGCAAAGAACTTAGCAAAGTGGTTCTCAGCAGCATAGATACTGAGGGGAAAATGCAAGAAACAAGACAAACTGAAGATTACAACAGCGTGATTTATATTAATTAGTTGTATAATTTTGAAGCCTGTTGAATTATAGCTGTGAGCTATGCACCAAGAAGAACAGGAATATAGTATTTGAAAGGATATTGAGTTAAAGAAAATTTTAGAATATGATTTTGGCAGACATTGAGAAAATGGCCACTTTAAATTCAGTTGTCTAATTCAAAGATTTCTGTGCAATGATTTGTACAGAATGAAGATTGTTACAGTCTTTAGTATGGAATAATCCTGCAGGATGGATAAAATATTTCATTGAATGATTGGTGAGAAGATTGATTAACAAAGTGAGAGTCAGTTATACAGAAGTGTAGGAAAGAATTAGAGTTTCACACAGAGAAATAATA
This sequence comes from Pachydiplax longipennis, assembly GCA_036926295.1. Classification (NCBI taxonomy): domain Eukaryota; kingdom Metazoa; phylum Arthropoda; class Insecta; order Odonata; family Libellulidae; genus Pachydiplax; species Pachydiplax longipennis. The sequence goes on along the minus strand of JAVFKF010000003.1, from coordinate 24,873,273 downwards.
TCGAAAATTACAGTCTCAGTCTTCCATGTAGTTGAGACAGATTGAAAATATTCTGCTCGTGCATACAATCAGAAAAAAATCCTACAATCATAAACCAGAAGCTCGAAGTTTCTGGATATTCTGATAATGATATTTTTATGATTTGGTCCTGACTGCTAGCCCTGTAAATGGGAAAGAAATTTCTGTTAACTTGTGAGTATAGAATACTGTGGAGACTCTTTTGATGAAATTGCACATATTTCTTTAGATTTCTTTGGTTAATTCCCAAGATTTAGAGAAGAGTAATTTAACTCTTCTAGATTGAAGTGCGCTCATTTTGTGCATTTTTGTAATTATTCTCTTGTAGTAATCTAATTTTATATGTAAAATGTTCTGATGAAATTTGGAGAACCTATAGTAATGGCAATGCCCTTAATTCCACTAACTAAAGGTCTAAAGAACATTCACTAACCAAGTCCATTAATCACCCATCTGATCCGGATTTTAACTTCATATGGATAAGGGTGATGCTTTGAAGCAATGATGGTTTTCACAATGAGTTTTGGCTCTGCATTGAATCAGGTCAACTTCTTCATTCAACTAGTGAAAGGGATGGGTGGTTCTGTGTGCTCAAAAGTTACAATGGCAAGGCTAAAAATATTGCCTCAAAATCCATTTTTCTACACTAAAAATAAAAGAAATATATTAAGGGCTTGATGGAAATCTCATCCCTTCTGAGGAATTATTGTACATTTTCCTGTTCCAGATCTCTGGAATCTATGATGATTGCTCTTAATATACTCTCTAAGTATACTCTCATGTGAGATCTATATTAGATTTAGATTTTCTGGTGTGTGATTTTAGTTGAGTGCCTTTGTCTAAGGAGATATTCAATGAAGATTGTACTAAGGATCTTGAAATGATGCATTTTACAAATATAAGTGTTACCTGACAGATGCATTGATGTAAAAGTGATTTACCAGTTAATTCTCATAGTAAATTCTGAAAGAAAATGTCTTTCACTTCTAAGAAAATAAACTCAGGGTTTTTTTGGCAGATGTTTTTCTACATCCTTCAAGCCAGAACTTCAAGAACATAAAATTGTTTAACTAAAAATATTTAAATGATCTAAAATAAAAATCATCTTGTAGGAACATCTCTTATCAATGCCGGTCCACAATTTACACGAATAATTTTTGGCCTGACAACTGTGTCTATTCCTAGTTTTTGGGCAGTGCTTTGGTTTGAACTCAGTAGCTATCTTCTTCATATGGAGATGACCTCAGAATTTTTATAACCTTGGTGTAACAGTTAAATTTTTTAAATTGCATTTCTTTGAATTTTTATGGAAATTAGTATTTCTTCATGTTTCTCTTTGATGATTTCAAATGAGGGCCTGACAATTTCACTTTTGGCTTTTGATAGGTAAAATTTGCTCCCCTCCCTCACAGTAGGTAATACCCAAATAAATGAATTAAATCACTTATTGTTACTACCAGAATTTTAGTTATCACTGCTGGAAAGTCATTTCATTTTCATGCGCATTCATTTAAGAAACTAATTCAATGGAATGCTTGCACAAATACTGTTACTGCTCCTTAGTGATCTTTGAGCCAGAGAGGCTCTCTAATTAAATTTCGGTTGATCGCTTTGTAGGACCTTCTGGCTACATTTTGTGTTAACCCTTTTTAGTAGCTTCTGTGAAACACTGTGACCTGGATTTGTACTCTGGTGTCTTTATCCTCTCATTAGCCCTGTTGTGAACTGTCACTATAATTGTCTTTTATCTTTGGTTCATAGAAATTAAGCATAAAAGATTGTTTCAAGAATTGTGTGTTAAGTGCCATTTCCTGTCTCAATTCTCATGCATCTTGAAACAAAAGAATGGGGTCTTTAGTATAATGCCCCATTGATTTGTCTTCTGCATAGAGTTAGACTTGGTGAAACGCCAGAGAATATGATATAACATGCAATTTATACAAATAAATTAACTCAGTCTATAGAGTTTAGTTATAGAGTAAGCAGCATTTATATCAATGACACAATCTTCCTTTGGGTATTTCCATCTCATACACATAATTTGAAGTCTCACAGAACAATGAGTTTCCACTGTATTCCTTTCATTAACTAATACTTATTAATCTGCCAAAACTAATCAACATTAACTAGTTAGTACATTGAGTTTATTTTGCAGCTTAGTTAAGAGAAGTTACCACTTCTGTGCTAGGCATATATTTTCTTATAATTTTTGCTTCAAATGAATAGGAATGGAAAATTATGCTAAACTAGGAATGATAGCAAAAGTGACCATTTTTAGTAAGTTATATAATATGCTCAGGTGAAAATCCGTTGAAAAGAAGTTGCTATTGTAGATTAAGTATTTCATGACAGGTTATGCATATAGGTCAGATGACATTTTAAATGAATATTAGATGGAAATGGAAAAAGATGTAATATCTGAGTATATCTAGTAGGGTAGGCTACAATCACTCAAGTGGTGCTCCTATATTGCTTAATTATCCCTGTAGAATGCTTTTCTGTTTTTAATGTAATTTTATTAGAGAACTTCCAGAATTTCACTTACGATATCTTTGTTACATGTTTTTAATAATTCAATAATATACCTATAATTTATGTCCTTAGTTTCTTCCAAACTTAACTGTCATCAGTAAGATGACAAATGTTTAATAAACTTTCACAGCATTTACTTTTGATCAATCACAGTTTGCTTGTAGTGATTGCATCTTGAAGGTTATGTCTGTTTATTGAATGAGGATGCATGTTAGCTCAGTCATCAGGTACAACTTTATCTCCTTTAATGAATCAATATTACATGTCTATTAATGTAAAACCCTGTTTTGTTCCTAAGTATGTTCTGTACTACTTGTACTGTTATTGTATCACTTTGATTCTTTAGAACAATTTATTTTGTCAGTGTTTCAGTCTCCATATATTCTTAAGCACTGTTCTTGTCTTTCCTATAGAAAATTAGATAATACTGTAATAGATATGTGCATGCTCTGTTGATTGGATGACCTTCATTTTTTCATTCTGCTTATAATTTAGAGGGTCAAGGAACCTTTTGAAATTTATATCAGTATTTATCACAATTAGCAATAATTTTGTTCTTAAATATATTTCAAAGTTTCAAGTATTTTCTCATGTGAAAATTTTGGAAACCATCCCTGTATTCATATTGGTAAACTAATTCATTGTCCAGAATGTGTTTTAAGCTTACATAAGGGATGATGGTGCAGGATATTCAAATATGCAGTGGAGTTGAAAGCTTATAGCCACTACCAGTACAGAACATTAACTATTGGAGGAGGCATTCCCTTAAATTTCTGAAAGCAATGGGAGGAACTATATACTCTGAATGCCTGGCATATTTACATTGTCACTTATTGTAGCCAATAGGCAAATACACCTGTGCAAACTCCTTTATGCTCTATAATCCTTGAAGGTAAACTTATGTAGACTAATTGATACTCTTTACACAGGAATGATAAGCTCAAATTCACTGCATTGGATAGGTGGTGGTGTGTCTAGTGCTTAAGTTCTTCATTCAGAAACATTCTATCTTTCATTTCCATTTCTCATCTTTAACCTTTTATTATGAAGTGGATTCCTATTCTTTAACTCTCTCATTTCTCTTTGCAATGTTATTCAGCAAGATTCTGCATAATTTTGGCACCTAATACTGTATGGATGAAGCATGTACTAACTCCTTGCAATGATGATTATGCTTTTAAAATATTGCATGTCTATAAGTAACTTAGAAAACATGTTCTATTTTGAATTTTACATCATTCTTTGCATTGCTTAACAAGCGCTACTTCTTTTGATTTGTAGGGCTCCAGGTCATCATCTTCCAGCTCTGTTAGCTCAAATTCTTCATCGTCTGATTCCACCAGTAGCAGCGAAGAGGAGGAGGAAGACGAAGAAGATGACGATGACGATTCCTCTAGCAGTTCCTCAACATCTGCTTCCAGTCGGGGTGCTCAAAAAAGCAAGAAAAGTAAGGTAGTGAGTGGCCGTCATGTGGGAGGTAGTGGAGGCAGAAGCTCGGCTACAACTGGAAAGTCCAAGGTACCAGCTGGCGGGAATGCAAAGAAGACAAAGCCCAGCAGTCCTGTTCAGCCATCAAGCAGAAATAAGGGTGGTGGTGCGAAGAAGGGTGCAGTGAGTGATGGGCGTAGGAGTCATTCAAGGAGTAGGTCAAGAAGTTCCTCTAGTTCTGGTGGAGAGAGAGGCAGGGGTAGAAATATTGGAAGCAAAGGCAAAGGATCAAGTTCTGCACAAGGAGTCAGTGGATCAAGGTGATTTTTCAAGATTTTCTTGCTGAAGTAATGGTTAAAGCATGAATTGATATTTGAACACTCTTTAAGAAAGTGGCCCGATAATGATTGAGGAAAATTTTACAATATGATGTAGAAGTTCTTCAAAATCCACTTAAGTGTAATTGCTATTAATGAGTAATTTATGTATGATATAAAATTTCAAGCCAGCATTTATTTAAAGCCAAATTAAATTACAAAATTCACAGTAAAGAGCAATTTCTGGAAATCAATAATTTAGAATGAAGAGAGGACATATTTCTTTCTTGACAGTTTTATATACACATATACTGTTAATTTCAATGAGTAATAACAACTTGGTGATGATGATTATTCATTGAAGTTAGTCTTATGTTCATTAAAAACTGTTGGAGAAAGAGTACACCATCCTCTCATCATTCTTAAAAAGTATGTTTTATAGTCACCGTAATACTTGACTTTTCTTGTCTAATATCTTTCCAAACAATATTCTCTCTTTGGAAAAGTTGCATCAAGCTCAAACTCATCCATAACGCTTGGATAGTATAACTTATTCTTAAATGGTCAGATTATAGTTATCATATTTACTTGATATTGTTATTTATGATAATCTAAATAGTTTAAAATGTCTAAATTTTTCTCATCTTACATAATGAAGTCAAACATTTTGAGTTGATGTATACTTAATAGGTGATATGTTTGGAATAGCAAATGGAGGCAAGAAGTGAGGGTTTTTAAACTAATCTTTGCAGTAGATGATAATCAGCTATTATGTCACGAACAACCTATTCATGAAATCCAAAATTTCTGCATTTATTTTCTCACATAAATAACATTTGATCAAATTTTAATGTTATTTAATGTTTAATGTTGTTATTTTATGTTGTTTAATGACTATCTCTCAGTTAACACTCGGTTAATATGGTATTTATTAAGCTTCAGCTAATATTTTTGTTTCTAAAATTCCCTTTGAATTTTATTTACTTTAATATTTGAACCAAAACATTCCCTTTTTTTCTTTTGAACTGTACATTTCATGAAATTCTATTGTTTTTAGGTCAACCAAGAGTGGTGGTGGTTCGAGAGGAAGTAGGGGATCAACACCACCTCCATCTTCAGCCAACTCTAATAAAAAAGGTTCATCTCATGGCAACTCATCATCTTCATCACGCAGGAGAGAAAATTCTCAGCCAAGGAAGAAATCTCCAGTACCATCTTCTTCTAGGAGTTCTGGTCACCGTAGGAGGTCTGCCACTCCTCCTTTGGCACCACCCCCTCTCCCACCACCTCCAAGAGCTCCTCCACCACCTCCCCCTCCATCTTCTAACTCCAGAAGCAGAAGAAGTGGAAGCTCTGGAAGATCTGCAGGAGGAAGTAAAAGTGGTGAGGATGTTTAAATTGCTTGATGAAACCATTCTCCTGGTCTTTGTCAAACCTTGTGCTGTCAAAGTCCAGTTAATTTTGCTCTTTAATTAATTAACTGCTTCTATCATTTGCTAATGAAGTTAGATTTACTCATATTTACTGTGACAGTGACAAACATACTTGATTTTTACTGAAAATTCTTTACTTTCAAAATATTTCCATAAAATTTATTAGATTATTTTATTTTTGAAATTATTATCATATTATCTGGCATTTTTAGTGGCTGAATATTTATCATGTTTCTAAAGTTATATTTGATTGAAAGAATTTTGTCAGATATTTTATGTATTCCTTTGACAAATGTTTTAATAGAATTCTATTAGCTTCCTTCTGTAAAGTTAGTCATAAAAGTAGTTACAAACATTAAATTCTGTATTCTTATCAACTATTTTTAGGCTTAGCAATTCATAGTTTGTTATTCAGGTAATTCTACTGCTTCATTGAATTTCCTAAGATATTAAATAGGAAAATATAAATAATTATTTCCCAGCAAGTAGATAAGCTACATTCTCACTTTCTCTGGCTTTGCTATTAAGTGTTACACCACTCTTTAGTAACCCTAGGTCTTTGTCATGATGTTTTTACATGCACAAAAGTTTCTTCCAAATAACCAACTAGATAAAGTATATCACAAAAGTCAGTTTCTGTGATTATTTGATCAGCCATAGTGAATTCGGCTGAAAGTAAAAGACAAGTCAATGCAATATTTTTGGATTTTCGGAAAGCGTTCGATAAAGTCCCACATCATAAATTGTTGTACAAATTAAAACTTGCGGGCATCAACGTGGAAGTAATAAGTTGGATAAAAGACTTCCTGTCAGATAGAGAACAACGAGTAGTATTAGATGGTATTAGTTCCAACCTAGTCAAGGTGACCTCAGGCGTCCCACAAGGAAGCGTAATCGGGCCATTATTATTCTTAATATACATTAGCAACCTTAATGAACACATCGACAGTAACGTAAGAATATTTGTGGATGACACGGTTATTTACAAAGAAATAAAAAGTAATGACGATAGATTAAGCCTGTCGAATGATTTAGATAAAATAGTAAAATGGTGTGACGACTGGCAATTGGAGCTCAACGTAGATAAATGTTCAGTAGTTAATTTTTTCGAAAGAAAATCCTTTGCCAATCATAATTCATATAGCCTTCGAGGGAAAACATTATCAACTGTCGATTCAGTAAAATATCTCGGAATAACCCTCATGAATAACTTAACTTGGGGTACCCACATCCATACTAGTGTCTAGATTATCGTCTTACTACAGTTGTACTTCCAATTGGTATTCCAGGTCGTCGTGATACCAAACGATCTCTATCAGGTGACAGGAGGGACAGAAGAGGAAGGACACCACCTTCTCCTCCTCCATCACAAGCTCAACAGCCTGCAAGAGGGCGTGAGAGGGAGAGAGATAGAAGCAGATCACCACGAAGCAATAAAGGAAGAAGCGAACACGTATCCCGTTCTCCAAGGAGATCTGACCCAAAGGGTGATAGCAATGATGGAAGGCGTGGACGCAATTCTAGTCTAGATTCTTCTGGAAGGAGGGGTGGAAGAGGATCTTCACCACCCCTGTTACCACCTGCAGCACGTGGAGGGGGCAGTAGTGATGGAAGAAGTGGAAATAGAGATCCATGGGGAAGAGGATCAGATTCTAGGTAAGATAAAGTATTGTTTTTGTTACTTACATGACTACAGGAGGCTTGAATATATAAGCAAACCAAGGATATGATTACTACCGAGAAATAAGTAATTAGTTGGATGGAATGCAAAGCATTTTATGTAGCTTATTTTGTATTATGGAGATGAGCTATTGAGTACTACCCTCACAGACTGAGTTAGACAAAATTAATATGTGTAAAAATCTAAGACTACACAGTAGAACGTGATGGTATAACAAAAATAATGAAAGAATTTGAGTTAATGAAATGAATCACATCAAAGCACTAGATACTTATGTGTAAGTAACACAAAATTTCTATGAAAATAATGTAAAGTTAACTTATATAAGGGAGAGGCATTTGAAGTCTCTTAAATCCTTAAGTACAAGAAGGACATTTGAAAGATGAATCCAAGAAAGATCAAACATGAAAATTTTCACGCTAAGTTACATTTCACCCTTTCCTTGTTTATTTGAAAAATGGATATAGAACCCTCTTCTACTATAAGTGGTGAATTGAAAATTATTTCTTTGAGTGTAATAAGAACATACGAAAGATAGATAACAGACCATCTTTGCCTCTGTAGGTGGTAAATTGAATGCATTTATATTCTGCAGAAAAGACTTTGACCGCAGCCGTGAGAAGGAAGAGGAGAGGAGGAAGGAAGAGGAAAGAAGACGTGAAGATGAGAGAAGGAGAGAGGAAGAACAAAGGAGGAGGGAAGAAGAACAGAGGAGAAGGGATGAAGAAAGAAGAAGAGAAGAGGAACAACAGAGGAGAAGAGAGGAGGAACAGAGAAGGAGAGAGGAAGAAAGACGTAAGGAAGAAGAACAGAGAAGAAGGGAAGAGGAACAGAGGAGAAGGGATGAAGAGGTTCAAAGGAGGAGGGAGGAAGAACGAAGGAGGGAAGAGGAGAGGCAGAGGGAGGAAAGAGAAAGGAACAGGGGAAGGAGAGGGAAGGATGACAGGAGAGATGGGGATTATGGGAAAGATAGGGAGAGATCTAGAAGAGACCCTCTGCCTCTATTGGGAGAGAAAGGCAGCAGAGATGATCGGAGGAAAAGTAAGTTTACTTTAGATTGTATGTTAAAGCATCTTTTGGTTTGTAAGACATTCTATTATTTTGGTTTTATCAGCTTTGTATTTTCATTGACAGAGGTTACAGATTTGATAGGTACTAGAATAAAAATAATTGGATTGATGCAAAAATTAATCCTCTGGTCTTTAGGAAATCTTTCATCAGCCAAATTAGGCCCATGAGTTTTCTTGTGTGAACTTCAATTGGTAAAGAAGCACTAAATTTTGTAAGTTCCATGATAATATTTTAATGTGATGTGTTTTAGTTATGGATGGCCATCATCAGGCCATTTTGAATGTCGCATGCAAAAACTATTCTGGAACTTACAAAATGCTTCTTTACAGAACTTACAGTTGCTATGATATTCCATGGAGTACACCCTTCTCATATCAATTTTATTTGCACTTCAAATGTTTATCTTTTTATTTTTCCCTCACAATACCTTTTATACTTGCTCATAGTGCTTCATTCAAAATAATAGTCAATTTAGGTTGTGATGATTTTTACAGTAATATCTTATTTAAATGCAGCTTTTAATTACTTTAGTGTGTACATTTGATTGGTATTTTCAGATTATTTATTTTGATGATTTTGATATTCATGTCTGTATCAGAGATGACTGAGTATGCAACTATTTTAAATGATTTTTCTTTCTATTAAAGGTAGGGATAGAGATCTGGGTTCAGATCGGGACAGAGACAGAGGTGGTCTCCGTGGCAACAGCATGGCTGATAAAGAACGAGAAAGAGAGAGGGAGAGAGAGAAAGAACTTGCCAAAGCCCGAGAGTATGAGAGAGAAATTCCTTCACTTTTGAGCCTCATGACACATAATCCAGCTGTGGCACCACCACCAGGAGTGGGGCCTCCAACTGTATGGGGACATCATCACCAACAAGCACCCAGAGGAGGCAGACAGCATACACCACCACCACTGCATATGCCACGGCAGCAAGGATACCGCAGGGATGGTAGAAGCAGTAGAGAAAGGGAAACTGTTGGACGTGGAATGGGAAGCCTTGGTGAAAGAGATAGAGGTCTTTCAAGGGATAGGGGATTATCAAGAGACAGGGGAATGTCAAGAGAAAGAGCAATTTCCAGGGATAGGGGACTGTCAAGAGATAGAGGGCTTTCGAGGGATAGGGCATTGTCTAGAGACAGAGGATTATCCAGAGATAGAGCTCTTTCAAGAGACAGAGCCCTGTCAAGAGATAGAGCAATGTCGAGAGAAAGAGGAAGGTCAAGAGATCGTGGTATTTCAAGAGACCGTGGAATTTCAAGGGACAGAGGTATGTCGAGAGATAGGGGAATATCTCGAGAGAGGGCCATGTCTCGTGATAGAGCACTCTCGAGAGAAAGAGGAATGTCACGAGAGAGGGGAATATCTATGGACAGAGGCCTTTCAAGAGATAGGGGTATGTCTAGGGAGAGGGGTCTATCCCCTCGGCCCCTTTCAAGAGAAAGGGATAGTGGGAGAGGGGTCAGTCACAGGCATCATCATCGTGCCCCATCTCGGGATCGTCAGTCTGATGGCAGAGGACCTATGTTGCCAATGAGTGATTCGAGGGATAGGGGGAGGGGCAGGGATAGGAGTTTGGATAGGGGAAGAGGAGGAGGGTCTCTGGATGGAGATCGTGGTGGAATGGTGGAGAGAGGTCGTCTCAGTAGAGAGAGAGACCGAACTTTGGACAGGGGTGAGGTTGACTCAAGGCCTAGAGGGCTGTCAAGAGAAAGGGAGTTTGTTGGACATGCAGGGAGAGATGAAGTTCCTCAGTCACTGTATGGAGACCGAGTGGCTAGAGGAGGACAGAGGTTTGAAGAACAGGGAATGGAGAGGCATATGGGAATGGAGCCTGCAAGAAACTTTCCTGAAGAACGAAGAAGGTGAGCTTTCAGAATTTATTGTTAGATCATTTCCTTGTATGCTTTCTAGGTTAATGTTGATGCATCTTTCGTGACTCTGTTGTTTGTTTTTCTAATATAGAACATTCCTTATACCAATTCTTCTCAGTTTTTCTTTCGTGTATGTTTTCTGGGCTACTATTAAAATCTAAAATTTCCCAATTTTTTCCAGCAGAATCTCTCATAAAATTCACAAAATTACTTCATTGGTGATATTTAGAGGGAAGACTTTTCAAGTCAAACTAATATTTTTGTCCTTATGAAGTGTCTGAGTTTTTTTGTAGTCTAAATATTACCAGCCATGAAACCCAGATAATATTCGTAAAATAAATGTCTTAAAGATGCTTCTGAGTTTATAGATTACATCAGAATATTTTTTCTTTCAAAGATGGATGGTCTGCTCACTACCAAATAAATGTAGCCTGTTGAATAAATTATCATATTGATATTCATTGTGACTTAAACTTACATTTGTTTGACATTTTCAGTCGCCGTGATGGAAGAGGGAGTAAGGACAATTCAAGAGGAGGCAACCGAGATATGTGGGAGAACCGAGAGAGGGAGAGGTTAAGTGGCGGCGGTGAAAGAGATCGAGATGTGAGAAGAAATGTGGTCACTGGAGGATACGAAAGGGACGAAGTGATGCCAACTCTCAGGGAACCACAAGCCACTACGTCTACAATTGTCAAGGGGAGGGATTGGGAAACAAGAGACTATACAGACAGCAGACGAGAGTGGGATGGGCGTGGAAGGTAAACCAATTTGTAGTGTTCGTCATTTCTTACTTACTTACTCTGTTGCTGATTCAGTTCTGACAACTTATTTATGAATGAAAATATTACCTTGTATGCCATAGGTTTTGATTGATTAGTTTATAGGGATTAGTTTGGTTGGTTTGATTGGTGATTGATGATTAGTTAAGTGATTGGTGATAGAATTGGTGAATAGACTAATTATTGGTTACCTTATCTTCAGCTTAGCATTGCCATCCAAATCAAAGCTGCCCAACCTTTTCATGCATGGAAGATAGTTTTTATATTTTTATAGTGGCCTTTTTATTTACTCATATTCAAAGGATAATTAGTAGTAGTAAAATTACTATCACAGTGCTCACATTTCTTTCCTATTTTGGTGTTTCCACCAAATTATTTAGTTAAATTTTATATCTAAGTTGCGTTAAGTTCAATTCTGGAAACAATAGAGCCTGGATTATTTATTTTCTAAGAAATACAAGCCAAATTGCAATAGCCGAGAAAATTTTTCTTCTATCCCTGAAGATGATAGCTTGATTATTGAAATGTACTTGGCAGATAATCTGGCTATCCATTGGTTCCAGAATTGGTCTTATGCAGGCATATGCTGTTAATGGGCTTTAGGAGCATTTTAAACCACTTATTTATTAACTGTCATATTCCAATTTATTTCTTTACATTACTTTATCTCTCAAACTTGCTTTATTTCAGTACAATGGATTTGTGTTTAGTTTACTTTTGAAGATATCTAACAGCTGATTATTGGCAGAAATTTTTCTTACAGTAGATATATTAGTTCACATTTTAAGCTGTCTTGCACCGATGGTTTATGTTTATAGTATATATGTATGTTTTTTGGTTCAAACCTGCCTGATATAATTTCTCATTTGCTTAGCTATGACCAACTAAAATAAATATTCTAGTTATACATAACAGGAGGGAGAAAACATTGAAATAACTTGTTATTGACTGGTAGAAGGTGATTGACTGGTTGTGCAACCCGGATCCAAGTCTCATCATTGTCAGCAAGTGATGGATGCAGAAAAAGTAACTACTCATATCTGTGGATTGATTTAATCATAGTTTACTGGTACTTTAAATTAACACAAAGTAATTAGTATATTTTAAGTATGCAACTAATCTGTATTTAGAAGAACAGAAAAAAGATGCTTGCGAGGGACTGCACGTGACAAAGTAAATGGCATTTCAAATCATCTGACATTGAATGAATGATACTTCATAGAAACTATCATGGGTGTAATTGATCATCTCATTCATAGTTGTTTTGCTGTAGAGAATGGGTCAATTCAGTATTTATCAGCACCGAAAAGCCTTGCTTTTGATTAATCCAATCCACAACACTTTCAGACGCAGTGACTGGGATCCGAGGGCAATTCGAGGAGAGGAGGAGGAAGATAATGCAGCTTGGGGTGGTGGAAATCGTTTTCATCAAACAGGCACATCTGCCCCCACTTCCCTGTTCCCAGCATCTTCTGGTGGCAAGGGAGGCAGGAGAGGATGGGGCACGGCTGGAGAAGAAATGATAGGTGGACATTCAAAGGCAAGGCGCAACTGGGGAGGAGCACCAGAGCCTGAGAGGGGTAGACGGATGCTTCCCCAGCCGCTACTTGCTGCTCCTCTTCTCTCCTCACCACTTCTTCCGACACCTGCTTCACAGCAAGGTCTCCTTCCTACACCTGGTATGCTTCAGGGACATGGAGCTCTTGGGCCAGGGATGGGCCCAGGAATGGAGAAGGGGATGGAAGAAGGAATGGATATAGGTAGAGAAGAGGATTCTTACAAAGGAAGAAGAGGGGAAAGGTGAGATTTCAAAGGATGAATATTAGAATGTTTGACCTAAAGTCTGCACAAATGTTGCTCTTCTAAGTCACAACTTGCCAACCTGTGGGGCATTGGTAATCAATTTGTTTGCCAAGTAATATCTAAATAAATTAGTGTCTGTTGGCTTGAAAATAACCATCCTGTTATATTTATCTGAGGACAAAGTTTATCTTTTAATTGGACTCTGCTAATTTTCCCTTTGGGGGAATGTTCACAGATATGGGGATATTCAGAATAAAATTAAAAGCTAATGAAAATGTATAGGGTACCCTCTATTTCTGTATGTGGTGATTTTCTTGCTATGTTTGTGTACAATGTAAGATCCCATCTAAAGTTGCATTTATGTTAATGAAGATAATGGTTTTCAGAGATGATTCCTATACAATAATCTCTTACATCCTTGCTATCACTACTGTTTAATTTCATGAAATATTTGTCATTTGTTAGGAGATAGTGATGCAAGTGCTAAAATATCTATTTTGCTCTTTTTGACTTTAATACTAATTTATATTGAAGCATAGAATTGTTTTTAGAGTACTGCTATGTATTTTTAAAGAGTAGTATTCTGTGTAAAAAAGATTATTTAGGAATTGCTGATATAAGCAAAAGAAGCTAGAAATTAAATCTTCCAAGGGTAAGATAAGGCATTTTAGTCACCAATTTGGAAAAATTTAGTAGGATGATAATACTCAAAATACCTTTCACAAAATAGCCTCTCTTTTGGTGTGTGAACTCTGTAGTTTGAGTGTAAATAATATTGTAATTCTAAAAAATGATTATGGTTGAAAAATTTTGTCAGAAAGCAGCGTAAATGTTTGCCAAAGTATAAAAGATGGCAAACATAATCAATTTCTATCCATGTGTACTTCATTAGCTAGACATAAATTTTATTAAGAACTTACTTATAAAATTTTTCAAAAACATATGCATTCTAACAGGAGCTACATTTTCTTTGTGTATTCCTGTAAGGTAGTGTTGCCAATTGCAAAAAATTAACTTTTTATTTTAAAAAATTGTTCCTTTTGTAGAAATTAATGATTCTTTCAGTGGAGGAACTTAGTCATCTGAATTTCAATGTAGTTACTATATAGTTTAATCAAAAATATGGGGTTTCTTATTGAATGTCTTTTGTTTTTTGATAGTCCCTCAATGCGCACCGGTGATATGAGAGAGGGTGACATGGGATCTGAAATGAAAGATGACCATGGTAAGTGTTTTGCATGATAAGTTTGTATTAAATTCTATCTAATTACATATATTTTATACCTTGAAAGTGTACCATTCTTTAGAAAAAATGCCTTTGAGCATCAGTTTTTAAAATGATAATTTAAAAATGTAATTTTTGCCCAAAATTAGCATTTAATGATCTTACATTATAATATATGTTACATGTTACCTTAAGCCACATGTTACATGTGGCTTGATTGTAAGTGAGATGAAAAGAAAATTCACTTTCTGTACAAAAGGGCACATAATAAGTATTCATTATGTAAAAATATAGTTGCTGGAACTATAAATTGAGGTACACCTTTATGTCCATAACAAATCCATTTTCTTAACAATAAATTAAGAATCTTGGTAATTTTCCACTGATTTTTATTAGAACGACTGGCTTCGTAATAAGTTCTTACATCTTCAGGTACCTGGAATTTTTAGCAAGAAGTTCTTATCTCTTCAAATTCTGTAGAGTTCCAGGTATCTGAAGATGTAAGAGCTTCTTGCAGAAACAATCATTCTAATAAAAATCAGCAGAAAATTACCAAGATTCTTAATTTATCATCATGGCTTTCCACAAAGTTACGCCTGATCATATTGATTTTACCGTTTTCTTAAGTTTGTCACGTATGTGTTATCTCAACAGGCAGTACCACAGGTTCTCACGACAGCAAAGGAAAGAGCACAAGGAGGGGGAAGAGAAGAAGAGAGGATGATGAGAGGGAAGAAGGAGAAGCAAGAAGTGAGATGGGGGAGGAAGGAGAGGAAGATGATGGAGATAGACGTCGTCCTGCCAAACGCACAAGGAGAGAAAGTCCAGAAAGGGAGAGAGAAGAGTCCATTGTTGGTGAAGTGGATGATGAAGAGGGAAGAGTGAGAAGCACCAGTCCTGATGCAACAGGAGCATCAGGGGTCAAGTCAGGCTCTTCTTCTCCCTCATCCGGTTCCTCTTCATCATCCTCTTCAACGTCCTCTTCCTCCCGGTCTTCCACTCCTCAGCGTCCTTCATCAACACCACCTCCTGATGCAGGTGGTCAGCCTTTGGTTTCCCCTTGCGATGGTGAGATTGTTGATGGGAAACCTTCATCACCTGCTCCAATCATACCTCCTTTAGAGGTTCCTGAAGATCTAAGTGATATCAGCGATGATGATGCTGATGAAATCCTCAATCGGGATGATCCGGTAAGTCCTTGGTTTATTTCATTCTTCATTCATGATATAAATTTTGCTATAGTGATATCCTTACTAAGGTGCAATTTGAGTTGTATTACAATTGGTTTATAGCAAATGCTCATCCTAGAGTTAAAATTGTACCCAAAGTACAGGCTTATCAGCATATTGGCTAATTTTTTGTTGCTTGTAGAATGTGATTTAGAGTAAGTTGGTTGAGGTTAATAGTTCGATCCTTGTCTTCAGTCAAGTGGAAATCTTACTGAAGTCTGAGCTAAATGCAGCATCTTAAGGAAATATCCTTTTATTTTGCATTTAAGTTTGATGTATCAAACTCTTAACATAATCCTTTGGTTCCTCATTTGAATTTTTACAACATGATGATACTTTTATTCTATACAATTTCATTTTTGTGAAAGCGTATTTCTTCATTGTACTCATTAACTTTGTCATTTTTCTTAACTCATAAAAATTTATCAAGAAAAGATTTCTATCATATAAGTACGTAATAAAATACATTATTTTATAAATTCATCTTACAGAATTTCCTGAAGAATTCATGTAAAATTATTAATAGTTTTTACTTATCTGATCAATAGTTTAAGATATACTTAATAAGAGACCAGCATAATGAAACTATTTGTCTCACATTTACGCCAAAACAGTATTATATGAAGCAGCATTCTTAAAATGTTATATTAAGCCCCATATATCCTTATTTCTTTCATCTCTTTCTACTTTACTTCTTGAAAGTTTCTGAATCCTGCTAGTAATTATAGCTGCATATCAAATTGGCTGAGTAAATGGGACTCATATTGAATCTTATGACATCCCTTTAAAAATATCTATCAGAATATAAAATTTATATACTTTTACTTATTTATCTAAATGTACTTACAATTCTACTTATTCTCTTTATTGATGAGAATAATTTTAGGAATAAAGTGGATTGTAAATTATTTCTTAGTCTATCTTTAAAACTCAGTTTTTAGATTATTCCAGCGAATCATCCTTAAATGGAATGCCTATACCCATTTTGTGGAATTTGTAAAGAGAATTGTGAGAGTTAAGGAAAGGTGTGGAGCTTTATCAAATAGAATGCTTGACTCCTTTTATAACTTAAGGAATATCTTCTATAGCTTTAAAAAAGTTTATATTCATCTTCTGCATAAATTATGCTAACTGTAAAATATTGA
Organism: Pachydiplax longipennis; assembly: GCA_036926295.1. Lineage (NCBI taxonomy): Eukaryota > Metazoa > Arthropoda > Insecta > Odonata > Libellulidae > Pachydiplax > Pachydiplax longipennis. Next base: position 24,856,734 of record JAVFKF010000003.1, on the reverse strand, counting down.
ATTTCCTAACCATCTGCTCATCATTTCATTATAAGCTAGTCTGAACAGTGAATTAGTAACGATAAATCTATAATTTTCCATTGTTTATCTCTGCTTTCTTGACCATCAGAGAATACACACAAAGGTAATGGATAATTAAGTTTATATCCAATTTAAATGTTCATCACTTGATTAAGTGTACCAACAATGCCTCAAATGTATGTAATTATTCATCTGTAGTGCAGGCATTTCAGTTCAGTCTAATGTTATCTTAAATTCTGATTTATGGCTCTGTCTTTCTCTAAACGTTTGTGGTTTTGTTTTCCCATGGTTTTCTTGACTTAGTTTGTTATGGAATTGAAACAATCATTACTTCCTTATACTCTAAATAGGTGATAAGTAAGCTATTTTATAATTTTGTGCTTTGTAATGAAATATATCACTCAGTGTTGCCGTATATTTTGTAAGAGGTAAGTATGAAGGACTATATCTTACTTGGTATAGTAAGATCTGTGGAAAATATTGGTACTAATTAGGAGTTAGTTTTAAGATATATTTGCAGTGTTGTGTTTTTCTCGATGACTTTTAACAGGACGATATATTGTTTTTTGTGTAAATAGTGTTTATTTAAGAGAGTTGGTACTTTTTCATGCTCATTTAAACAATTGTACAAACTTATCTGTGTTTGTTATTCTTAACTACCTTATGAATAGATGGATAATGTTGGGATGTGAAAAAGTCCAAATCATCAAATCTAGCAGCACAATAGTAGCAGTCTATTGAAATAGTAAACTGAGAACATGAGTAGAAAAGATCTGTATAAGAATCATAAGATCAACCTGTTTTTGATTTTATCTTATTCTGGATGACTTACCATGCATGTTTGTTGTCTTTTTTAATGTTCTGATTGCTTCTTTCATTACAACAAGAGCGCTCAGTTTAAAAGTCATCTCTAATTTACTCATTTTATATTATGAGAAAGCTATATTAGTACTTGCTGATTAAAAGGAGATAACATACTAACACTTGGCAACTTCGTTATAATGCCATCATTTCTTCATCAATCCAGTCCTATTATTTATCCTGTTTCTGCAGTATGTTGGATTGGTTCAGCAGAATATTTTTGATAATAGAAATAAATTCTCGTATTTATTAACCAGCAAACTGGTTTTTTTTTTTTTCAACATACATGATAATCTATGAAGAAAATTATCATATTTTGTTGATTATGAAAGGTTCTCTTGATTCATTTCCATTGTTTTGTTTGTGAATTTGTCTAATTTATTTCTCAAGGAACTTGATGGGATTGTTACTATCACTTTAATGTTTGTTTACCCCTTTAAATTTAATTTTCTGAAAATTTTTAAATTGTGTCAATACCTATCTGAGGTTTTTATGGTAACACCAGGAAAAATTCTTTCATATTCCATTCATTAAATCCAACCCTCTGAAATAAGCTAGACAAAAATTTAATTAAGTGCCAGTTATTGCAGTAAGTGCTACTAAGATTGCATTTAGGTATTTACAATGAGGTTCTGGTTTTCAATTTCTATTCTGTACATTTTAGACTTGATCATGCATGTTTTCTCTTATTGCATTTCCTTGATCAATTAATTTCATAACTCAAATTCCACTCTTAAATTAGATGGGAATTTTCTGTTTTGTTGAAAAATAGTAATTTAAGCAAGTTTGTGCCCAATTTTATTACTTTTGTATAATTATATCCCATGTATTATGTTAAGGTTTAAAATGTAGGCTCAACATGAATACGCAAGTTTATGGAAATGAGAAATCTGCAATTCTATCTATTATTTTCATGTCAGCATTAATAGACATTAAAATATATTAAGGAACAAGGAAGATGGCTATTGGTCGATATTTTATTTGCTCAGGTTAATAGAGGAATAATCATCAACACTGAATTCATGATTATTGTTTTGGCCAGTATGCCAGCTCCTATCTAATGAACTTCTCATTTGAAACAAGGAATAGATGCTATACAGAAAATAAATTCTTTTCAAGCTAATGACTCCTTGTATAAAATGTGAAATACATTATGTGGATTTTAATTTTGCAGGTCTTTAGCTGCTGTACTGAAATAATTATATTATTATAATTGAATAGATTCTTCATAATGGCATGAATTCCTTCCAATAGGTTCTATAGATGCTCTCTTCTCTATCGTTTGTTAAATCTAGTTTTACGATTAAGGGCACTCCATTGACAAAGAGTCGTTGACAATTTCTTTTAAACGTGCATTTTATTTGAAACTGTGTATGCAAAATTTTAAAATTCCAGTTATCTAAGGTTAGCGAAGATAAAAATACTGTGATTTCTGGATTAATTGAATTTTTCCAATCAAGTCTTCCCATTGGGAAATAAATTATTTATATTTGAGAATATTCATTGGTTGGATCAATGGTGAAAATGTTTAGGATGTGCTACTTAAGTTCATCATAATTTTGTACTTTTTGTATTTTTGTAATTTGTGAACTTAATTGTAAGAGCTTTCCATCTAATGTGCTTGTTTTAGGAAATTATATTGTTCTAAGTCTTATAAGCTGTAGAATATTATATTTAAATACATTGTTATTGCCATATTGCTTTCAAATGCATTTTCCAATCATCTTGTAGCTGAACCAACTAGTGAAAGAGGAAATTGTTTTGATGCATGTGTTTGGTTTTGTGTTTTTGTTAGGAAGGTCTCAAATTTTACCAATCTTGGTTTCTTGCAAGGCTACTTCATCCTTGTTGTATACCTTTGATTCTTAAATTTTTGCAATGCTACTTGCTATCATTATTCTGAAGGTATGTTTTTAAAAGACAGTGTACAGGTATACTCTCAAAGCTACATTTCTGTGGCAGTTACTTGTGTAAAGAAATTTGAGAATTTATGTTAAATAATGTGGAAAATATATATGATGATTGCGCTAATATGAAAGATCATACTTTGGCTTTTATGGATTATAAACAAAGTAAGGAAGACAGTTTTTTCAAATGGTCAGGGCCACACTTATTTAACCTTCCAGGTGCTTCTCTCAGATTAATCATAACTTTGTGATACAATACATTTGTGTTTTTACTATCTTATCGCTAGACATGCAGGATGAAATGTTGTTGGTATTGCTTTTTCTTCATATTTGTATTACTCTTTGTCTACCAATGAATGTACCGATGAAAATCTTTTGACTATCTTTGGAAAATAAGAAGAGCAAATATACAAGTAATATATAAAAGTATGTATTATTAGAATTAGAATTTTCATTTTTTTCGCTTTTCAAATTGACTTTGCTTCCAATCCAGGCAGCATATTTCATCAAGTGTTTCCATTTCATGGAGATTACAGTGCTTCTCATTGGTATACAAAGAGATAAGAATGTTTTATTTGGAGATAAAACTTTTTCAAATGCATTGCATCCTGAGTAATTTAATAGCCATTCTGTGCAAATCTTTGGAGAGGAATGAATTAACTGTGAACAGGATCAGAAGCACCTGGAAACTGAGGATTTGCTGAACCATTAGAACATGTTAATTCATGAGAATTTTGGAGAGAAAAAAGATGGATCTTTTTAGTTTATTTCCTCTCTTCTTCCATCCCTCCCTCATACACCTCTTCATATTTGCCAACCAAATGCCTCTCCACTCTCTCCCCCCCAATTCCCTGGGGTCACTCCAGTCCCCCTCCCAGCAGGGGAAGGAGGAGGCGAGGGAAGAAGAGGAGGTAATTGAGCCCGTCGCAGAGGACGGTACGGAGAGGGGTGGTGGGTCCCCAGCTAACGTCCCTCCCACTGCTCCAAATCTGGGAGGGGTTCCCTCGGTAGTGGGTGGGGCAGCACCAGGGTGTGGAGTCATGATGGGCGGGGCACCAATATACTCGGCAGAGACGGTCATGATGATGGTGATGATGCGCCTCCTGCCACAGTCGGCCCTGGCTGCGGTTGCAATGGCAACCTCGGCACCTGCTCGTGCCGCAATGGCTGCTGCTGCTGCAGTAGAGGAAGAGCGGCGCAGGAGAAGAATTGCAGCTGTGGCAGCTGTGACGGCGGCGAGGAGCGCAGATGGAGTTGTAAGGGGGCAGAAGCGCAGGGTGCATGGCTTCACTGTTTGTCCCCCTCCCCAGCTCCAACCCAAAGTGTCTTGTTTTCCCTTCTCTCAAAAGACTGTTTCTATCAACTTTGGATTGTCTCCCCCTTCCATGAGATTGTTTCCATCAGATATCTATTAACCTCGACTGCTGGAGATAGTGAGAGGATTAATCTCTCTGCCTCAACATTTCTACCACATTTTATCTCATGCACATCAGCATTTATTTCTATTTCTTCCAGCAACTGCTGGAACTCACAGCAGCTTTATCAGAGCTAGGTTACTGAAATATTTCATACTGAAACAGACGTTACATTTCAGTTCTCAGTTCCATACAATTGAAAGATAACTGTGCAACAAATTTCCAATACTTTAAGAATCAGACCATTTTATCAAGACCGGGCATAACATTTAAATGCTATATAATGAAGAATTTCAAAACATTATTTGTTTGGTAGACAAATTTACATAATGATTTGATCAAAGAAAAACATACTTTTCCACACTGGTACACAGTCTTCGTGAAATTTTTCTATCACATACGTCAAATTTTCAAATGAAACATTTCAATTCTTCTAAAAGAGATTTGTGTAGTAGTGTATTTGATGTTATCCTTAACAAATTGCATGCTAACCCCGTAGCTGCAATCACAGTATATGTAAATATCACTGAATATCTGTTATTTAAATGTTTAACTTGACAGTTATATTGGGCAAATCACTTCTTGGAGGAGATTATTATTCTTATCAACTCTTGAAATATAAATACTTAAAAAATAAATAAAAATACTCACAGGTTAAAGGAGGTTACGGAAGCTAGTACTAAATTTATTGTAATGTGACTGCATTAAATAGGATGATTTATAATTACATGTATACTTATTTCAAATTAAGTTAGCCTCATTCTTTATCCTCTGATTCTTTCTATCAAAAACTGAGAACACTATTGTATTATTTATTGCTCTTAGATCTTACTGAATTCAGAGCTAATCTTTAGATAAATAATAATCAGATCTTGAAAATTTTCCTAACAGACCAGAAAATATAAATATAACATCTCTTTTTCTTTGTATGGCTTCATGCATTACATTTCCATCTACAAAATGATTTTCAAAAGGAACTCTGACACTTACAATAATCCTACTTATGTATTTAAATAAGCATATATTATGTACAACTCATCGGATATCTTCTACAACAATTGATGCTAATAGCTGTGGAAATAGGGATTTCTATTTTTCCTTTTATTTCACAGCATCAATACTGCAGAAAAGTGAGCACTTGTTTTATGGAATGGTCTTGAGGATCTTTGAACTATTTCTTGGATGCAAAATCATCTGAATTTCTGTAAAGAAACTCTCTTTTGACTGAATAATCACCCCAAATGGTCATACATATATATCTAAAAATGAAATAATGTGATTATCATGGCTCTTTGCACCTTGTGAGGACCTTCTTATTAGCTAGGAAGAAAGTTCCAGAAATCAACTGTAACAAGAATGTTATTGTAGCCGCAAAAAAAATGTATTAAGGCTACATAACTTTTCAAACATTCACAGAAATCTACTTTCTTTAGTACTCAGTTTTAGAAGGAGATTGAGATAATTTTCAAAGCCAGCAATACTTTTATTTGAATTTCTGGAAAGGATGCTATGTGGGCAAATCTATGAACTTGAGGGTTTAATTTAGCCATTGTCCCAAACATGAAATAAGCTCTTCAAAAATGTTTAATGCGTCTCAATATCCTCATCGTGAAAAATTGAATGGATTCATCTTTTTTACTCTCAAAAATATGACTTATGGATGGAAATTGCTTTTTAGAATGTATTCGCACCCGCTTTTACTAATGCTTCAGGAAGGTTATTTTATAGTTTATTATACACTTAATCGCCACATTTACCTTCAAAGTTCGATTCCTTTCTTTATTAAATTGTTCTGTATAAATTCCAGCCTTCTCACTCACCTATCTAAAATTTGCACCCTAAACTATTAAATGTATTGAAAAATGCATGAATTGAAAGCATGAAATGTTGTAATATGTATTATGTGACTCTTAATGCTGCAGATATTTATAGATGTTGATATCATATAAATATTTTAACATTTGTTATTCATAGATTCCATTATTGATTTTTAAGGGTGTTTCTCTTGCGACTTATATATTCATAGATTCTATTCATACAATTTTGAGAGTCATATGCCGTGGAAATTATCAATAGATGTTTTTTTCTAATGGCTACTCCTATCTGTATTAGATGGTTATTAAATCTAATGGTTCTGAATATAATGGTATATTTGGAAGTTGTTCTCTTTGCCTGAAAATAAAATCTTATTTTATCTTGTGAGTTACAGAAAGTTCTGTTCAGTGGATATCTTGTTGAACTAAATGTATGAGTCTAAGTTCAAAGAGTAAAAGAGGAATCCTTTAGAATCAAGATTTTAGATCTTTCACGTTATCAAATTATTATTTTCACGTTGGTTTCAGGTTCAGGGTTTATTAATTATTTTATAACTTTTTGTGTATTTTTGTTAGTATTTATCCTTGGTTGTTTATCAGCTTCTCTCTTAGTTGGATTATTGACATTTTTGTTGATTATCTCACAGAAGAATATGAAGCCCATTGATTGGTTAGTCAATTGTAAATTACTTGTGACTGTATACTAAGCTATTTTGAAGTTGGAGACCAGGTAGTAATTCCAGCCTAAGTTTTCACTGTGTTGACTTAGATTTCTTTATAAACGCTGTTGCAAAGGTTTGCAATGAAATTAAATTAATCCTTTTAGTTTCTTATTTGAATCAAATTTGATGAAATAACATTTTTTTAAGAGCTGAAGTACTTGTAAAGCCTGTGTAGCAGGTTGACTGTGCAAGAGTAACCAATTCTAAGTAGCCAGCAGGGATTTGGAGCGTCCACAGATCCACCTTTCACAGTTGTCAAAATGCACAATGTCCCATTATGCATTTTTACAATTAAGTTGCCAAGCTGGTTTCTAAGAATTGACAACTGTTTCTTGCAGTAATGACCTTTCATGAATGAGTATTTCACATTTAACAGTTTTTCATAGACATTTTCATATTCCTTCTTAAAAATTTTGTTGCTCTACATTTCCTTGTTAAACTTTTTGAAAATTTAAGTTTTCTTTTTCTGTTCTTTTATTTTCTTTAGTTTCAATAAGTAACAGATTTGCAAAGTAACTATGTAATTATTATTATGATAATTAATGATGTTCTATCCCTTTGATGAATGCCTAACATCAAAGAAAGGAAGCTAAATTATTTTAGATATTTTCATCAAGAATAAGAAGTTTCCAATTAATATTTATCAATAAGAAATTTTAAGGCCAGTTTTAAAATCAAAAAATGATCCACACTTGACAACTGAAATTTCAGCTGTTCTAAATTATAATAACAATGTTTGAGTTGAGTAGATTTCTAACTTGTCTATTTGTTTTGAAGTTTATATTTTGTTTCAATAATCTCATTGAAATTGAACGAAAGATAAAAATAGGAAAAATTGGAGATATCAAAATTATATCTAATATTGATCTAATGATATCTAATTATATCAAGTGTACTCAAATATGCCTTATGTGAATTTATAGTAGGTGATTGTAACTTTTTTTAATCTTCTATATTAATTCTTTGTCTAGTGAGAATATATTGTTGATGATTTGCTGATAAAAATTCCTAATTTATTGGTAAGATGTTTATTCTCCTGTTAAATAGAAGATTGTGTGTGCTGATATTTATAATTAAAATTAATTTTACAAAATGTGTAATCGGTTATATTTAATGGTTAGTCTAAACAATATAGTAGAAATACTATTTCTAACCATTCAGTCAAAGGCCTACTTGGCTGGTATGATCTTAAGTATAAAGTTAATGTTATAGTTTACTTTACACCCCATTATTTTATTTTCAACTTTATTTAATTATATCCATCCCCTCCTTCCAGCATGTTGTTGATGTAATTTCTTTCAGCAGATAAATACCCCAACCCTGTGTTTTTGGTGTTCAGTTTCAATATTATAAAACACAGATATTCTTTATCTTTCTGTATATGACATTGCTTGTTACATTTTGCTAGTGGAATGCCATCAGAAGCTGCTTCTGTGAAAGAATTCCAGACTGGAATAGCTTTTACCATTGCATTGAACTATTCCATGCTACATATTAATGAATAGCTTTTCTAGATTATGTTCTCTGTTTATAAATCTACCTCTGTTGCTTTTATTTCTTTACTTCTATATACTCAAAATCTTAAAATCAAATTTAAGTGGTAGAATGGTATTACAGGCAGCTCTTCAAGATTTAATATAAATTTATATAAAAAATCGCCACTGGAACTTTTTCTTAACTGTGAGAGATGCCAATAAATAGTATAGGGTCACCTATATGAGCATTTATCATAGTTAAATGAGTTGTGAAAGACGTTATGCATAGAATTGCACCTATATGAATGAGTCTTGATTGCAACTGTTTTGTTATAGGAGGTGGGATCAGTTGGTGCTGCTTCTTCACCTGGTGTAGTACCACCACTTTTGCCCTCTCCAGCAATGCAGATGCAAGGTTTGCGAGGGCATGAACAAGAAGAGTTAGCAGATGGAGTAGAGGCAGCTGGTGTGGCGCCAGGAATTGAAGGAGAGATCTGTGATGAAGAGAGTGGTGAAGTTGGTGACGACAGTCAGAAATCCAAGGTTGGCAAGAGGCCTGGTTCAAGGGGAAGGTAAATATACATGCATATTTTAATGTTAGATGTTTAAGTAATATATAAACCTGACCACCCAATTATTTGTTGTTGAACATCAGTCCAATCTTTTTATTCCTTGCTTTACTTTGGTGATGTGACCAAAGAAAGTCATATCCCTCATAAGTAATCCAAGATAACTCAAATTTTTATCATGTATGGTCAGTAATGGTTTTCCATGATGATGAAGATGAAGCCATCTCTCATGAATGAAAAATTTATTGTTTTTATTGTAAATTAAGTCTTATAAATGTTGTATTTAATAATTCTAGTCAATCAAGTTATTCATTTGACCAATTAAAGAGGGAAAAAAACAAAAGGAAATCTCACGTTTATCTTTAAATTTCTCTTTTTAATCATTGACTTTGAATTCTTTGATTTTTTTTAAGGATTAAACACATAGTTGCCATATTCTTGATATTCTAATTCTTTGTCTTAAAATTTAAGGTTTAAGCAATAAGATTTCTATTAGTAATATGATTTCCTCTCAATTATAATTCCCAGTAATTATTTCCTCCCAAAGTCAACATTTTCTTAGTAATTGATGTACATATATTGATGAATAAGTACCAAAGTATGAGAAGTAATCTATTCATTATTAAATGTGTATCAAGGAAATAATAGCCTTCATTATTATTTTTAAATTGGGAGTAAAATTCAAGTACAAATGCTTTTTAAAAAATTTTATTGTTTGGTAACTGCATTTAATGTACGATCTTGAGGTTTAAAAATGTTAATACTTCTTTAATTTTGATATTACTTACAATTAATTTTTAATTCAGTGCCAAAAATATAGTGTACAAGGTTTGATTTTTGCTGCAATCATTATTTCATTCTTTATTTATTATTTTAGCAAATCCTTCCTTTTGGAAGAGGGAGAAATGATTGATGATGTTAAGACCAAAGAAGGAGGTGAAGAAGAACCTTTGGATAATATGGACTTTGAAGAAATTTCAGATGAGGAACTGGAAGAGGAAAATAGACCACGTAAGATAATTATCATCCATATCAGTAACATATTTCAAAACTGTTTTGAGTTGATGTAGATAATTGATAATAATAGGTAATAACTTGTAATCAGTCTCTACACAGTATTATAGTTCATTTGGATCTGATTATGACATTTGAATGCTTTAGTCAGTCAGTTGTTTTTTGAAATGTTGCTGGGTTTTACAACTGGTACTATTAGTTTAAATTCTATATGTTCTACTTTAATTTTTGATTTGATGTCATAGGTATTGAAAATTTCAAATTTTAAATGTTTCAGCTATAGCCTATTCTCTGTATTTCTGTTCATTTTAATTGGACTATAACTTATTTAATACTGTTATTCATATATTTTATGTTTGCAACAGCCATCTAATGTTGTTATTTTAATTTCACTTAATTGATGAAATGTTAGATGAATGTAAATCTCATACTTTCTCAGTCAAATAAGTGATCTTGATTTAAAAATATATTATGATAAAATCATCCTATTTTTCTGCATTTTGTCAAATATCTGAGAGATGATGCTGACTAGGAATCTTTTAATGAAAACTATGCATGGATTAATTTTTAAATCTCTTTCCCTTCATTTTTAATGTTTTAAATAATTTTCCAGCTGTTGGAGATGCTCTTGGTGTAGATTGGGGAGAACTTGTGTCTGAAACACGTTTGAAAGCTGGATCGGGAGAAGCAGATGCAGCTGAGGATGACCCTGGCTCTGCTCTAGGAAGGAATTACTGGAGTGGAAGAAGCATTTTGGCTAGGCTAGGAGTTTCATACCGCTATGCTGGTGCACGTCTACTGAAAGAACTCACAAAGAATGTGAAAAAGAAGAAGGCCAAAGGAGAGAAAAGAAAGGCATCTGATGAGTATGTAGATTCTGAGAAGGAGACTGTTGTGAAAGAATCGGATGTTAAGGAGGAAGTCAAAATGGAAGGTAAGAACTGCAAGAAGATTCGATGAGAATGAAATTTGCAGAAAAGAAACACTTTCTTTTCTGCAAAATTATGACATTCTTTCTGATTTATGTATACATTCAATATTTTAATGTCTACTTCATTATGTAAGAGGAAAAAATTCCTAATGAAAAATAGACATGAGAAAAATCTGGCTGTGACTCAAATCTGGTTCTTTCACTTAGTGGGTGACTCTTCTAACCAATTGAGAGATCTTGACAGAACAATCATTCTTGCCATTAGGGAAAACATTTATTTAAAATAGTATCACAATCATTTTGCAGGGTATTCATGTAGATTTAGATGTAGATTTTGGTTCCGATACCATTCATCATTATAAAATTTAAAGTAAACCTCAGTATTAACATGCAATGGTAGTTAAATATTTCTGGATAGCACCAATATGAAATATCAAAGAAATGGTACTGAAACAAATACTTTTGGAATACTATTATAGCATTATATCCTTGCTCATCTATTATTCACTATCCCCCCTAGACCAGCCTTTTGAACTTCTGATTTAAATGTTAATGAATCATATTTAGACTTGTTAATCAAACTTACTTTCCATTCTTTGTAAATCTTTGTGTTGAGTCATATGAAAGATTCGATATAAGGTCTTATTGTGTCTTAAATTTTAGATTTTTATACAGGGTATACACAAACAATGGTTCAGCTATCAAACGTGTGATTAACTCCAATATTTTTCCTTAATCAGGATTCGAACCACTGAGGATCTACTCCAATATTTTTTGACTGTTATTGATAAAATAATAATCCATCTTGGCAGGTTTCATATTTTAGGTCTACCATTTTATTAATTCTCTACAAATTCTCGTTAACTTAGAAGCATATGTTATAAGTTAAATATTGAGAGTAAATTATACAATTTGATGGTTTAGAATCATTATAATGACTAGTAGCAATCAACTGAATATATTGACTGTGATTGACAGGTCAATAGCAATTTAGGTGTTGGCTAGAAATTATGCATAAGAAGATGTATCCTAAGCTAATAAATATTTTTAATACTAATTTAGTTTATTGGTGAAAAGAGTTGCAAAAAAATTTAAGCCTTTATAACGAATGTAAATGTGAGCATTTTACTTGAGATATCAATTGTTTAAGTTGGTTGTTTTATTAGAATTATCATCTCATCTCTTTAACAGAATATCTGTTAGAATCCAAATGTTTATGATTTAAACATTTTATAATTTATTGAATACTATGATTCCATGTTCCTCCCTGATAGCATATCTCCATATTTATACGATATTTATTTGAATTTTTCAGGTGAATCTGAAAAGAGTGGTAGAAATGCTACAGAAGAGGAGCTGGAGGGAGAACAGCCTGAGAAACCAATGACAGAAACATCAATAGAAGAGGTTAAAGAAAACAAGGATGAGGAAGAATCTGGTGTTGATACCAAAGAAGACAAGGAGAATGTGGAGGAAAAAGAGGGAGAAGAGGATGAAGGACTGCAGTTCCTCCATCCAGTGCCTGGAATACATGCCTCATTACGAATACGAAGGCAACGGCTTCGGAATCTCTTTTCTTTTGCCACTCACAGAGGGCAGCATGGAATGGCTTTATCTGCACGAAGAGATCTTGCTATTAGGTAACTGAGAATATGGTTTAAGTTATTGATTTCTAATATATTAGTAGATGTATTTAATGTAAAATAGTATTTTGACTTGTAAGTTTAAAGGGTTTTTACTAAGCCTAAGATGAAAAGTAAAGAGGGCTATGCTACTTCACTGTAATCAGGCTTCATCTCGAATATTTGACAAGTATGTGGATTCCCATGAACGACACCATTAAACACATATACATGAATGTATATTTAATGCATACATAATTATATATACATATAAATTATTGTACATAAGATGGATAACTTCATAAATAATGGAATAAATTCTGTAGTTGGAGCTTTTTTAAGTTGAAGTAATTGAATTTTAAGTTTAATAGAAGTAACTAACTGAATATTGCTAAAATAAAACAAAAATTTTCTGAAAGTTTCAATTTTTTATCTAAATTCTCTATGTGCTCATTCTCACTAGTTTTATGCTTTGCCACCTATTTTCTTTAGCTCTAAATACTTATCTGTAATTTGTAAATTTAACAAATTAAAACAAGATTCAAACTCATTTTCATGCATAATCACTACCATTTCTTTATTTTTTCAGGCGACAACTGTGCAATTTGCCTGCAAAGGAGATGTGTGGTTTCACTCCTTCAAACATGGACAATGACTTATATCGTTTGAGTGTTCAGTTATTTGAAAGAACTGCAGTGTGAAGTATTATTTCTCCATTTGGAGAAAAATGATTATTTCAAAGCTTATGAAAGCTTTATTTGTATATTTTAGACTTGTTACAGAATGCATTGTATATAAAAATTACAATGTTAGAAAATCAAATATTAACAAATCATCATACTTCCGTTTGATGGTTTTTCCAATGTTAGAAAGGTAAATATCAACAAATCATCATACACCTGATTGATGGTTTTTTTCAATTTGTATTTTATTTTTGAGCTGTGAGATTAAATTGAACATTTATTTGAATAAATGAAGTACAATGCCTTTTTGGCATGCAAGTTATGTTTTTGACGTTTTGAAATTATTGTATATCTGGAGGATGCAATGTGAAAAACTTTGCCTTATTACAAACAGTATTACTTCAGTCTTTTGGGATCTAGGATAACAATCTTCTGGATTATGTACCTGAACTTATAGAATAACGATTTACAGGGCGATTTTCCTGATTTTACTCATGCAATATTTTTCATAATTCCAGGAGTGAAGTAGAACTCTTCTATCACTGTTAATTATAATTTTACTTATAATAAATTAATTTGCATTAAACTACCTACTTAGAGCTGAGACCAAGTAGTACAGTGTCACATTGGGTTGCATCAAATGAATGCTTAAGCTCCTTTGATATCTCTTTCCCAGCTATCCTTGCTTCCAAATTTTTCTACAAAATGCTGTAAATACACAAGTACTTGCTGAGACATTACTTGGCCAAATAAAAACCTATCCCTACCTTTATTCCCACTATCAGTAAAATACCAAAACAATATTTTTAAAATGTTTTCAGTAAATAGTAAAACCTATTGTCTCAAAAGTTGTGGATCTTATTCTTTCGATGGAGTTGTTACAATGTTGATGTTAATGAGGATATTTGAAATCAATCATTTTACTTCCTAAGAAGTGAGTAATAACATGCAAATAATCCTCTCAACATATTTGTCTTTCATTGCTTTAATCATTGCTTGTCCTTACACTCATTAGGCAACCATTGTATGTACTTATGGAGGTCATTCCATTGTAGGTCTTTATACACCTCTTATAGAAAATTTTTATCATAGCATAAAGAAATTTATGAAATAGAAGTCTGAGATTTACCATGTATTTTACATCCTAGATTATATTGTAATTGCTGCTATCTTATGGTTTCAGAAGAAGAAATTTAAAAGCATAAAGATACAGGAATTGATGAACAGACTAGAAGAAGTATATGGCTTAGCATCTCATGATGCAATAAAGCAAAAATTAACAATGATGAGGAAGAGTACTCATATTAAATTACTGAAGAAAAGAAACTCCTTGAAAAATAAGGTTTGGAAGATATCGTTACTCACCTAATTTTGCACAAATAATTAGCATTTGACTTGTTGAAGCTGGAGCAAATTACTTATGAATACTTTATTTAGATTCGTGGAACTTTTGTCTGACCAACTTAGGTTACAAACAGTCTGAATAAATGAAGACTCTTGATAATGTAACCAATAAGAAGAAGGAAGAAATGACAGAAGTTTTCAAGGTCAATGTCATTCAAGTTAGCATAGATCATATGTTAATTGATTAACGATCCCTTTTATGCAGATTGTAAAACATGTAACTACGAGACTTATTACTTGATAAGGCTTCTCGTACCAAGTGAGGGTGTAATTCGTAGTTTCTATGTCAAGATCAGTTACGCGAAGTCCTCATTATTAATTTAAAGAGAGCGCTCACGCAATCCGTCGATTGTTTTTCCCTCAATTGTTCTTCAGCGCATGCCTGCATCGACTCTAGCAGATCCAGGGGTAACCTTCGGATATTGGTTATCGCTTGCTTACGAAACATCGCTGCAGTTATACAATAACCGGCGTTATCGTCACGGCATTTAGAGTCGAGAAATCTTACTCGTTGGTTTGGTGCTACGAGCAGAGCTCTAACTCTCAGAAATGTCTCCTAAAGTACCCAATGTTAAGCTGAATTCAGGCTATGAGATGCCAGTATTTGGCCTTGGAACTTGGAAGGTACGAAATGCTTAACAACATTTCACGTTTTTATATTTTATTTTTGTAATTATGGATCTAATTGCTAACTTTCGATTTTCAGTCGGCTCCCGGAGAAGTTACTCAAGCTGTAAAAGATGCCATTGATGCCGGTTACCGGCATATTGACTGTGCTCATGTTTATGGTAATGAAAATGAAGTTGGTGCTGGAATTAAGGCCAAAATTGAAGAAGGTGTCATTAAGCGAGAAGATTTATTTATAACCAGCAAGGTAACTATTTAAGCGATATGTGGAAAATTTGTCTCGAGAATTCCTGAGACAAAAATTCTGTAAAACTTGGAACATGTAGATAATGTCTCTTTTTTATTCTTAGCTATGGTGTACTGTACACAGCGAGGAAAAAGTTGTGCCTGCTTGCAAGACAACTCTTGAACATCTAGGTTTGGATTACCTGGATATGTATCTCATTCACTGGCCGCTAGGATATCAGGTAATTTTGTATTCTATGGACTCACCTCGTGAATGTGGATTTTAATTTTATGTATTCAACTGAATCTAATAAAACCAACGCTATAGGATCAGAATATTTCAAAGATTGTCGTAGTTTATTACGTAAATTAAACCATATCATTCTAGGGGCTCCGCCCCCTTCCTCGTTTTTTATTCTAATTAATGCACGCATTTATGAAAATGAAGCAATGTTAATAATTGAGTAGAAACATTTGAAATGATATCAGGCTACTTAAGTTGTTTGTCATTATTTATGTGAAGTTAATTCCTAGGGAGCAATGAAAAAAACCGCAATGTTCGTGGCGGCAGTCGTTTCTTCCCCATTCAGCTCAATTTATTTATTTGATTATTACCGCTGAAG
The DNA here is from genome assembly GCA_036926295.1 of Pachydiplax longipennis. NCBI lineage: Eukaryota > Metazoa > Arthropoda > Insecta > Odonata > Libellulidae > Pachydiplax > Pachydiplax longipennis. The sequence goes on along the minus strand of JAVFKF010000003.1, from coordinate 24,840,821 downwards.
AGCTGAAAAAGTTCCTATTTTCCTCCAATTTTATAAGTGTATGTTGATATATATTGTCTTTAATTATTTGAAAATTTTAAATTGTTTCAACCCATTAAATTCGGATGTCATCTTTGCGACATATTTCAAACATGGATATAGGGAGTGAAACAAAATTACGAAGCCATTTATCTAGAAGGTAATGCCATTTCACAATAGTTCCGCTTCACCGCACACGGGAAGGTCTCTCTTAATCATCTGGTAATTGGCAAGCAATCAACTATGTCTACTCATTGTCTCATGACGTGCCTACCAAGTATTGTGTGAAACAGTCCGAATAGTAAATCACTGTTTCAAATAAAATAAGGGAGATAATTTTTTACATTAAATATTCAACTATCTTAGATTATTTTTCATACTTGGGGCTTTCATACCATTCACTTTGCAATTTTAGTCCTTCAAAAGCTGTCAAGTTACCTCTACTATTCAGTTTCTCTTATTTTATGTCAACCGCAATTTTAGACATATAATTGTAGAATGAGGATAATATTCCATTCTAACTTCTATCCTAATAGAATATTTGTTTATTTTCCTAGCATACTGTGTACTAATTTTAATTTTCATTGGCAGTAAATAATATATCCTGTAAATTGTGTAGTATATTATGAATTTAATTGAACGGTAAATTATTTTAGCTGTTTTACTTGATTTTGCATTTAACATATTTGAAAAATATGTTTTGAATCATGTGCTCAAATCTTTTTCTAAAATATTTATAGCATTATTATTCAATAATCAGATCTTCTGGAGAATATTAAGCTACTTCACAAGAATAAAATAAAACATATTTTGTATGGTGATGAACTTCTCAAAAATAATTTATTTCTTTTTTCCTGGATGTTTTATTCAGTTGATACAAATGAATGTTTCTGTTCTCAGGAAGGTGGAGAATTATTCCCAAAGGATGCCGATGGTAAAGTTTTGTACAGCGATATAGATTATGTAGACACTTGGAAGGGAATGGAAGCCTGTGTTGAGAAAGGGCTCACCAAGTCGATTGGAATTTCAAATTTCAACAGCAAACAGATTGACAGGATTTTGGCAGTTGCAAAAATTAAGCCTTCAAATAATCAGGTAAGTTGTGTTTTGGCAACTTCATTTAATTATAATGCATCCAGACATATGCCTGGAAGTGTTAGAGTTAATCTTCACAATCCTTCAAAATTTCTATAAATTTTCCTGTTTATTGGTCAGGGTAGTTCATAATGAATAAATTATGATATTTTAGAAAGAAATTTCAAAAAGTTTGTTTGAAACTCTTAATCAATTTATATTTGAGGGTTGTTAGTCAATGAGTGTATTAATTTACTTTCTACAAAGTTTTGCTTCATCTAATAGTTATGTATATGTATAAATATAATAATATGCCTTGGGCTGATACCTCACTATTATCCATATTTTAGAAATATAATATCTCATTATAATATCTGATGAACTTATGAGTATTGCTACTTTACAGTTTCTTTGCTGTAAATGAAGTGTTTTACTTTGTTTGTTGGAATAAAGTGTAGTCTCATTTCCTTAGAGAGTAATTAAGCAGTTGTATTGCAAAAAGGAAATTAGTCGCAATAATTTAGAAACTTTATGTTGGATTGGGTACCAACAACTTTTATTGCCATATCTTTGCGTTTGAGATTCACACCATTTACATAGTTTGAATTAGCGTTATATTATAATATCAATTAAGGATTAAGATCTATCATTTTGATATATTTACACTTTTTTGACTTAGATAAGTTAACATAATTAACGTTAACAATTAATGCATTTGAATGTTATCCAAGTAAGCTGAATATTCTTTCCCTTAAGAAAGGTACTGAATAAAGCATGTTCTATTGAATAACTTATTACTAGGATAAGAAATTTATAAGAGATAGATGAGAAGCAATGTTTGCCCATCGGACAAACTGTAACTGAACAATTTATCAAGTGTGTAGTGCATGATCATTTTTCATTTTCTTGATTACTGATTACTTTATTCATACTTAAAGGTGGAGTGTCATCCATACCTTAATCAGAAGAAGTTGATGGAATTTTGCAAGAGCAAAGGTATTGTAATTACAGCTTACAGTCCTCTTGGCTCTCCAGACCGTCCATGGGCAAAGCCTGATGACCCAAAATTGACAGAAGATCCTAAGCTTGTTGAACTGGGAAAGAAATACAATAAGACCCCTGCCCAAATTCTGCTAAGATATCAGGTATGATTTTTATTGCCTTTTCTTATTACAAGGAAAAGGTTAGGGTGTCCTTATGTCCTTGGGACTTTATGTAATTGTTGACCAATTTGATTTCCGATAGATACATTACTGATTGCCTAAATTATTCTTAAAACAGTTTGAATGTACCTAAATATTTATCTTGTAAAGTAAATATCATCCATCAAGATGAGACTGTTATCTCTAATATTATCTGATTACAGAAATGAGATTGAAAAATTACTATCTTTTCCTCATTTTAAATTCTATTTCAAGCTTCCTCAGAGGCATATTTCCTCTTTGGTGCTATCTGATTTGAATGGTTATATTGTTCCAATATAACTATTGTGCATTTTATGTATTTTGATCTATTTAACTTTAAGCTATAATTAAAATATCAATTATTCAATTTATGAGATATTTAAAAACCCCTTTATTTTTTAACTTTGAATTACATTTAGTGCCGAGGTTTGTTTCTGATGTGGTTGCTTTCAGAAAGATTCATTTAAAATAAAATCAATTGAAATTCTGCGATATTTTTGTAAATGACAGTTTATTAGTAACTGTATCTCATATACTATTTATTTCATTCTATATGGTGTGTGATCTTACTGGTGCAAGATCTTTCTTTTTCAGTAAAAGAGTGAATGTTTTCAATGATTTTCTCCCTGAAGTATTTTCTATATTCATAAATACAAGTTCAGAAAAATAGCAAACACTCTTGTATTACAAAATCATTCTCAATATTTGTAATACTGTGATAAGATAAAGGAGATAAGATACCTTATTAAAATACTCTGGGTACATAAACCCTAAGAGCCATAAACAAAGGTTAAATCTTGATGTGCATGCACAGTACAAATAATTTTTGTTTGACAGATGAATAAATCTTAGAAGACATCTGATACAGGAGAGAAACATTTATAACCAAATTTGCAACAGAAAACTTATGAAAGCAATGAATCATTATTAATATTCTTACATTATTAATGTATTATTACTTATATTGTTATGTTAATTTGTTGACATTATTGGAAAGATATGAGTGTGTCATTTGGAGTTGTTCAAAATCATCTATAAAATACTCGAATCCTTATTTCAGGTCCAAAGAGGAAATGTGACAATTCCAAAGTCTGTGACCAAGAAGCGCATCCAGGAAAATATTCAAATCTTTGATTTTGAATTGTCTGCCGATGACATGGCATACATTGATACTTTTGATTGTAATGGTAGAGTATGTCACATGAATTGGTAAGTTTTTATTTTTCAGTGTAACCAGAACTTTGTTAATATCTTTGTAATTCACAAATGTTCTAAATTTAAATTGTTCTTATTTTATTTGCAGGTGCAATGACCATGAGCATTATCCATTTGGAATTGAATTTTGAATGTGTGCTAACTTACAGTATAAAATACTCTTGGAAGAGGAAAACGCGTGAGATATTGTATACCAAATAAAGTGCCTAAAGTGTGATTGTTGCAGAATTCCCTCTACCTGGAGAATAAGTAGTATTTTTCATACCAGATGAACTGGTTTAGTTGAATATCAATTAAACTAAATCATTTCTTTAACCCAGTACTAGCTGCTTATTCTGCATCTTCTTGATATATTTGCATGAAATGTGGATATAACAGGATATTACTTCATGTACAAAATGTGCAAAGTGTTCTTATTTTTCTCAGAAATTGTATTAAAGAAATTTAGCTGTCTCTCAGTTTTGCAGAAAATAATCTCTTGTTGCTGTGCATTTATTTTCTGAAACAAAAACTGTCGTTTGTTCACTGATGAGCGAATTTGGAATGTGATGTGGTATGTGCAATTGCTATTGAATTTTATTTGCGTATTTCTGCAATAAAATGCTTTTCATTAATCTAAGATTAACTTCATTGACCTGATCTTATTTGTAGCTGCTATATATAATTTAATGTTAATTAGGAAATGTTGTTATATTTTTGTTCTTCATTTTATAACCTACAGCAACTTTAGTTTTTTCATTTTACTTTCAATGAAATCACAATGCCATTATAATAGAATTGTTTACAAAATTGCTTACAAATTACAAAAAATATCTATACTAAAACAATTTTCAGAGTGTATGACTCATATTTTCCTGCTTTAATTATATGTAATAGTATATTCAACCAAAGTCTGCATTGATTAATTATATTTTGAAATATCGTCATATGCGGTATAATTATAATATTTCTCATTTGTAATTTTTAATATAAACTATAATTAAAGAGTTTTCCAGGTGTCACCACGGAATAAAACTGATAAACATTTTTAATGATTATAAATTAATTTTGCTTCCTTTAAAAAATCGACTAAATTATGAATATATCTATCCCTTTCTAATTATTCAATTTTCTGTCTTTGAACAGCAAATGTCATAGAGCACGATCACTCCAAGACCACGCTCAGGTTGTGCTTTACTCCCTTTCTGGTTTTTTCAATGTTTACAACTTTTAATGAAAGGAAACTCCACCTAGCGAATTTTTAATCCAACTTTCTACCCTGAGAAAAACTGATGAAGAAGATATCTCGGAGTTTACATCAGCTCCAACAGTGGGAATGAGATTGCTCTGCTTTGCAATACCTTAATTTTATTCTCAGAAAATTAGTCATTCCGAAAAAGATTTCACGAAGAAGCATTCTAGAGACGAAGCAAAGTGCGATTCGACGACACAGATTATGTAAAAAAGATTTTGGTTTATCGAATTATGCGAACGATTGGCTAAAGCGAGTGGCAGTGTATCTGGGGACGGAAAAATCTCTATTTAAGCGGGAAGCTGAGCGTCTTAAGCGGTGTTTTTACTATGCGTATCGTGTGAAAGGGACCGGAACCGCGTATTAAGTGGGATAGCGTCTTAAGGAGGAGCGTATTGAACACGTTTTAGTATACCAAGGTCATCCAAAAATTATAAAAATTAGCAATTTTGAAAAATTCTACATTATAAGTGCTCAGTAGTATTGACTCTTAGGTTTCTAAGAACCATATTCTGTCGATTGAATTAGTTCCGAAATTCTGGTATTTTTCATTAATTGCCGAGGGTTATGAGTATTATCTCTGCAAAAGTGGCGAGTAAATTTTTTCTTACAAGATGGATAATTTATAAAATTGTTGATTATGGCATAGATTTATACTTTATAATTTTACGGCTTCTAAAAAGGCTGTTTTGTTTGTATCAGTCCTCCCCAGATCTCTACCTCGAACGGGTCTAAGATATCCGCTGTTTTAAGTTGCATTCGGTCCGCTTAGTGAGGTAAAAACATAAAACACTCCTTTAAACTGTTAAAATAGAATTATTCTTCATCTTAATGAAATCCGGTACATTTTGGGCCATCCACCGTCGAAAAATACTTCCGTAAACAAAACTAGATTAACATCAGACAAGTAAACGGTATTTTCCTAAAATATTGTCTCTGGAATCGCATTTTTCCTCAATTCAACTACTTCCTGATACCATTTTTCCTTTATATTTTTGAGCTTTTGAAATCTGTATTTATACCAAGAACATGTATAATTTTTTATTCCGGACTTAGTAAAAACGCAATGATATCGTCTTCCAAAAGGTTATGTTCAATATAATTTTAAAATTCATCTGTTAAATAATGGGGGAGCTCAAGGTCTATGATGTTTCCCGAAGTGAACCATTATGAATTCTATTCTCTTTACAAGCAATTTGTCTCCATTGCCCCAAGTCAATCATTCCCTGAATCTAATTAATCTATGAAATTTCAAAGTTGAGAAGGTGCTAATATATATCTCGTACATGGTACAGCTAGTTCCAAAAAAAACTTACCACCTAAGCCGCAACCCGCATAACAGACGTGAAGCTCTATGAGAGCGAGTCTAGAGTTTTCCACGCATTCTATTGGCTCTTGGAAGGAGGAGCACTATGATGGCGCCTTTTTAAACCCTTGGGAAACGCGTTGAACGCTTTTGTATCGCTATTATTAACACGAATTATAGTTATAATTTAGTGTCGCTTTTTACTATATTAGCAGTATAGTATTAAAAAAGGAATGAAAATTGGATTTCATTATTTCGGCCTAAAATTTATGCGTAGTTCACTCTTTTCTGGAGGTATCGGGTAAACTTACTTTAGCTGCTTCAATTTTCCCCCAATAAAAATTATAGTATATCGAGATTGAAAATAATTATGTAATTACGTTTTTTACGCTCTTGATGTCCACAGGACGAACTTTTAAAGTTATTTAAAGGAAACGACCTACTATGACTCAAATAGAAATATGAACGAAAGTTCTGCAACATACGAAGGAGATAAATAATAATTAGGAATAAGAACACAATCAAATGTATTTCAATTAATTTATTTTGCAGAAAAATGCTCTCGAGAAGGGGAGCATGAAAAAACTGCGAAACCTACCAAGAAAGGCTAAGATGAAAAGAGACGTTATCTGGAAGAGTACACTGAAAAAGAATCTTTCTAAGTTAACCTGGAAAAGAACTCGAAAAATTACATCCAAAACATATTACAGAAAGTAAAACGAGTAAATTACAATCAACGACATCAGATAATAACACAACATAGTATAAACATTTGAAACACTAACAAATCATAAATTAAATAAAGTAAAATATTAAGTGATGTGCTATCTCGCTAATATCTAAGGTAATTGTTTAAAATTCAAATCGCTATTTAATATTTTAGAAAATAACGTAATTATTACAATGATATCACATTAATTAATTTCATTTTAGATGCTGAGGGCTTCAAAAAGATTGTTCGCGTATCGTAGTAATTATTAATTTACGAAGAAAATAACACCAACACACCAGTAAAACTTTTCCGAAAATTTTGTTCATTGCCAGTCCCTAAACTATCACTTAAATGAAAAACTATCACTTTAATGAAAAACTATCACTTTAATGAAATCAAGTTCATGTTCCTTGCAAAATTATCTTATCCAAATCTTTATCTGATGCTAAAACTCTCTCTTGCTCCTTACTGCAACCTTTGTCTGGATTTCTTCGTAGTTGAATCTGTAGCAGAGAGAATTATCAAATTTGAACGGAGCATTAGATATTTCAGGATATATGTATCAACATGCAATTCTGTTCTTACTTTCACCAGGCATTCATGATGACACTATCAGATGAATCAGTATGATTTTCAGCACGTGACCTGCATGCGCATCGAATCCGATATAGTTGGGATAAATATAATAGTTTCGGCCTAAGATTAATAATCAAAGCAAAGGTTTTAACAAGTAATGAATTAATTTATGCCAAAACACACGCATTTGCATTTAAACATGCTTTTGAAATTTGAAAATTAGAAAATTGTTCATTGATTTCTTACCAATTTTAATCATTACATCTAGTCGGAGATAACAGCCTATGAACACAATACATCTCAATGGATGGCAGCAATCACTGAAAGCAATTTTGTCCTTCCCATAAATCTTCAATAATTGAAATGATAGAACCAACGTTTAGGAAAAGTTCAAGCCAATAAACATTAAAACTTTTAAGTTAATTATAACTCTCATATACTAACCTTTTAAAATTCTTAAATGCCGTGGTAAAATGTATTTCTAATACATTTAATATCCCTCTTGTTAAAATCTCCCTTAAAAAGAAATGTCTTTTAGTTCACAGATTCGGAAATTTTTGCAAGTACGATATTCCTATGATCCTCATGCACAATATTAAAAAACACAATAAATTAATACGCTGTTCCTCACATGTTATATAATCGTTAAGGGACTTGCGTGATTGAAACACTACAATATCGCTAATACCTTAATAATTAATCCATCCTCCATCGTTTCCTATGACCATCCGCAAACGTTCTGGCATAGAATCCACTACTCGGCGGCACAAAGATGCTCCAACATCATCCCATGCCGCCTCAACTGCGTCCCACAGTCCGTCTCTATTTAATGGACGATTAATTCCGCGGAGATCGCGTACCATACAGCCCCAGATATTTTCAATCGGATTTATATCCGGACTTCTTGCAGGCCACGCAAGCTGATGGACGTTGTTCTCAAAGAACCACGTCTTTGCCTGCTTACATGTATGAATGCGCGAGTTGTCCTATTTATGGTTTGAATAATTTATACGAAATAACAGAATTATTTGGGAAATAAATACTTACATAATACTTTAGTGAGATGATAAGATTTTGAAACACTTCAGTTTTAAATGCGCGTAGAAGGACGACAGATAAAATGGGAAAAAAGAAGAAATCTTTCGTATAGAGGAATAATTACACAACAATATTCTTACCTGTTGAAACAAGAAATTTTCGGGAAACAATATTTTCACCGACGGGAGCATTATGTTCTCCAGTATATTAACATACTGGGTTCCATCCAAATTCCCCTCAATTCTCCATAATGCTCCTGGACCCTCTCCACAGATCCATCCCCAAGTATGGACGGAAAATCGGCCACTTCTTCCTCTCTGCATTACATACTGGGGATGAAATCTTGCATTCTTTGGCCTGTAAACGGTCACAGGTCCATTGAATGAAGAGGAGAATGTTTTTTCGTCGGTGAAGACAACTCTCCTCCAGAATGCCGCGTCCTCGTTCACGTAACGCCTCGCGAAATCAAGACGTGCTGCTCTATGGGCATCCGTCAGAATTTCTTTGACGGCTGCCCGTCTGGCTTCTAGCCCTGCTAAACGTAGCCGCCGGCGAATCGTTTGCGGACTCACATCTACGGCAACTGCGTTTCTCGTCTCTTTCGCATACGAGAAAGGATGCTCCCGGACGTACTCCACGATACGCCGGTCCTCCTCACAAGTCGTGGCCTTACGTCTTCCACTACCAATTTTTCTCTCTGCATTCTCCTCTTCCTCCCATTTCTTCTTCAAATTTAAAATTGTAACATGGGAGACATTTAACTCCCGCGCAATGTTTCTCGCTGATACTTCTGCCATAAGCAATCCCACAGCTCGGTATCTTTTCCGGGGTGATAACTGAGGCATGTCTGTTCTTCACTTACACTTGTTCTAATCACAAATAGTAGGAGCCGACTGGCAATGAGAGTGAGATTTGGCGCTGTTTCTGACAAATTCGCATCTGGGTTTTTCCTGATTCTTCCAGAGGGAAGGGAGAACTTTCCCTTTCACCCTGGCCCTAGGAGTATTTCCTATTCATTCCTTTCGGTATTTCTTTTTCCTTTGTTTTGAATATCGCTAGATATTGTCTGATTTCTCAAAGGAACCATAGAACTGACGATGGGTGCAGGTGAACTCTGCACTGAGAGGAAAAACCCCTTTTTCGGCATGTTGTGGTCGGTCATATCTTTCCGAGGTAGCGAATGTTTGAAAGCGATAACGAGGATTCCCGACCGCACCCCTGCTGAGCAGGTATCTAAGGTTAGGGTATAGCGGCGGTGACCGACAAACGTAAGGTGGGAAGTGGTGGAACCACGATTTGTAATCTCTTCCGCGGGTATTCCCTATGGAAATGAAGATTTAAAACTCTTTTTTTTTAATTTGACGACCTTTCAGGACTTCAGGAAGAAATTTATTTTTAGATGGTTAAGAAATCAACTGCTCAGTATGACAAATTCAAACCTTAAGACTGATTTGCATATTGCATATAAATTCCTGGTGTTCTGCGCTTGCATATTGCAGGTTCACAAGTTAACGCCTGGTTCGAAAGGACATTTCCCATCTTTTAGTTGGCAATTCGAGTAATAACTAACTGCTGTACTTGTCCGACAGAAATAACGGTCTAGAATTGGATACTACCTTTTAGTATCATCTATTGACGGAATAAAGACGTAATTGGAAAAAATATTCAGTCATAAAACGTGTAACGGAAAATGGAGGTGTGATGAAAATCTATAAGATGCCATTAAATCAAACGTTAACTCAATATCCGAAAATCCCCATGGTTACACTAAAAAGATCTTCAGAATTATGCACTAAGAAATAGTGACAATAATTATTATTGATCAATATTTGGTCGCTATTTCGATTTCTGAATTCATCAAATAAGTATGTAACCCGAATCGCTTGAATAGTGTATAATATTCACGACTATGACTAAAATAGAAACATGAACGAAAACTCTGTAAGGAGATAAAGAATAATTATGAATAAGAACACAATCAACTGTATTTCAACTAATTTATGTTGCAGAAAAATGCTATCGAGAAGGGGAGCATGAAAACACTGCGAAACCTACTAAGGAAAGCAAAGATGAATAGAAACTTTATCTGGGCGAATACAGTGAGAAAGAATCATTTTAAGTCGACCTGGTCTGAAAATTCTGAAAAGAAGAGAAACCCCCTTTTCGGCATATTGTGGATGTTCGTATGTATCCGGGGTAGCGAATTTGAAAGCGCTAATGAGGATTCCCGACCGCACCCCTGCTGAGCAGGTATCTAAGGTTAGGGTATGGTGGCGGCGACCGATCACAAGTAAGGTGGGAAATGGTGGATCCTCGATTTGTAATCTTCGCCGCGGGTATTCCCTTAGGGAATGAAGATATTCAACTCTATTTTTGAGGTAGACGACCTTTCAGGACTTCTTGCAAGGAATTCAGTTTAAGATGGTTAAGAAACAACAGTTAGTATGGAAAATCAGAGCCTTAAGACTGATTTGCATATTGCGTATATATTCCAGGTTTTCTATACTTGCATATTGCAGGTTTACATGTTAACACCTGGTTTATTTACATTTTCATTTATACCCGGCGAGCCGCCGTATGACGTATGTCAGGGGGTGTGAAAACACCAACAACACGATTTCCATTGTTATACTGAAATGATTTTCAGAACTATGCGCTAGGTGAAAGTGAGACTAATGATTAATGATCGCTGCTTCGGTTTCTGAATGCCTCAAGTGAACTATATAACCTGAATTGTTTGAATGGTGCATAATATGTATAATAATTAAAAGAAAAATCACAATCAATAATTCTGAATGATGGGTAAAACGAGTGATAGAAGAATACTTCAAAATGAGAAACCAACGGATGATAACTAGCTTTACATGAGAATATTCCTCTAATTCTCATGATTCATACTTTAACTGTTAAAATATTCCTAGTTCTATATGTAATCCATTACTCCAACTCCATTACACCAAGGACAATATTAGCGTCCTTCATCCTAGAGGCATCACAATTCTCTACAAACTTTGTGAGGATATTTCGAATTATTTCTTAACATAGTAATGCAAGAAAGATCTATTTTGTTGGATTTGGACCTTCGGAAAATTTGAATGATAATATGAAGTTCATAATGTTTTGGTAAATCTTATAAGACGTTTTATATCTATACTCCGCTTTTGAAGTTAACTACATTAAATGTGTTAGCTTATAATAAATAACTCATTCAACAACAAAAATTAAAAAATAGGTAATGCTAACTATCGTCAATTTATACTGATAGAGCTCCTCGTCAATAATTGTTTGCTTTCTTTATAAGTATTGTTTTCTATGCCTCATTTGTTTCTAGACGCAGTTATACATTTCATAGTTTGAAATAACTTGAGAAACGAACAATGAATTGGAGTAATGTTGTCGAACATTTTATCCTCTACGCTTACGAGAACCAAATTGTTCAACTTCTCTTACATCTATGATACAAAATAACCATTCGAACTTTCTTATGGAATTAAAGAAGGTTGCTTTAAATTAGTGAACAATGCTATTGTATTCAATTTCGGAGATCCTAGGAATAAACTGATGCATGAGAAGGAAATTTCTGAAAGTATGATGAGCCATCGACGTTGTATCTTGTATATTTGAATGTTAACTTTTTTGACTAAGATATTACTTAAATTGGATAAATGAGTAGTTTCTCTGGAGGCAGTCATAAACGGAAAAAATATATGTTGGATGAGAAAATTGAGAGGGTGAGTGAGTGGGTTATACTTTTAAAAGAGGTCGTTCCTCCTATTCAAAGTAAACAATTGGTTGACTAGGAAAGCAAGAAATGCGCCTACCTATTGTGATTCATCCAAAAATCTGGAATTAACATACCTCTTACACTTTCGGTTGTTAAATTCATGTGTATTTATTACTGTTTCCGTCACTTCTCACTTCCCTATCCCTATCAAAACAGTCCCCCTCTTGAAGTCCTGGTGAATTTATTGCTTAATTCACTTCTTCCAATCACTCCTATATCTTGCTTTTCAAATTTGTCATGGAATGTGGAGAGATTAAAAGTTTCTCATAGCCAATACATTTTAAATACGAAGGAATATTTTCAATATCAGCAAGCGATAAATATGTAGATAGACTAGCCATACCAAACCACCACCCATTCATCTCAATCATTAAAATTCTGTCGAAAAATATGAGAGTTATCAACCGAGGGGAGCAAAATTTCAACATGAGCCTCATATGCGCTTCCCCATGTGATATTACAGGGTTGGAATTACAGGTAAAAAGGCCCTGGGAAAAACTATTTCACCAAGTCCCTATTATTTTGCGTATTTTTAACGTTTTCTACATAATAATAATTGTAAACGTTATAATAAACAATTGAAATATTAAATAATGTAGGTAGTTTTGTATACATTCAAAATTAATTGAAATTTTTACATTCATAGGTAACAGTAGCATTCAATGAGCATTATGACCAAACCTCATTCGCACTATCTTATTGTGTATTTTAGAACTTTTAAAGGTGATAAATATAGCGAGAAGAATGTTTAAGAACGTAATGGTTTGTGACTGCAACCATTTCAAGAGGAATTCACAGAAGAAATGAAGTTTATTCGATTCACACTTCAATGACACCGAAAAAAATTAATTAATTCAAAATTAATGTGAAAGATGGTAGTCTCGTATCCGTCATCTTTATTCATTAAGGAAAATCGATCCTAGCACATTTTCTCTCAATTGATTTGGACGGTATAGTAAAAATTCCAACTGCATAGATTATATAATTTACTGATTTTTTACCGATCGAATTTTAATTTCGATGCTTATCAAATGAAACAATATTTATCTAAAATACGCAGAGAATGCCTCGAGACTTCATACAATATATTTACTTATTGTTTTTTAATGTAGTATATTAATGTAATAGCCTAGATATGGCCATGAGTGTGCCTTACTTTACTTGTGTAGATTGCATTCACACAGGCTATGATAAAACTGGTGATCAATGTAGACTCCTTTGGTATATAATTTTAAAGGCTAATAACTACTCTCTTGAACGATGCATAATATTAGCTACTATTATATTATATATTACCACCCATTATAACCGCAGAGTTTTGCAAGCGAAGGCGTCCAATTCGAGGTCTATACATTTTTGGTCCGACACCGATTCAAACTGCGCGGAAATCTCCCATCTCAGCCCTAAACATAAGCTCAGAGCGGCTCAGAGGCAGGGTTTGCGAAAATTTCCTTCGACTTGCTCGTGCCTTTCGCCCCCAGACTCAAATTTTATGAGGGGAAGGGGGTTTGCCTCGGAATAACGGGACCTCGTGTGCGACGTTTGCCTCTGTGCGAGAAGCTATGCTAGAATATATACTGATTCGTTATAACCATTTTATAATAACTGAATTCTTGCATTACGACATCCGTATTGTTATAATACTATTCTGCTAGGCCAATGCCACCAAACTCAGGATACTAATAAATCTTTGCAATATTAATAAAGCAAATAAATCCATTTCAACTCTGCAGGCGGGGTTATGACTCAAGCAGACCATCTCCGCCATGTTTTCCCTCTCTCTCTCTCTCTCACTTCTTAAGGCTCGCTTGCAGGAAATTCACTGCCTGTTATGCGGGTTGCGGCTTAGGTGGTAAGTTTTTTTTGGAACTAGCTGTACATACTCCAGTTGTGGCTGTCATTTACAATTCATTAATAAATAAATGAACCTGAAATGTCTTATAGAATGAATACATCGATCAAAGAGTGGAACTACTGCATTTGGATTTAAATTGAAGGCAAGAAAAACATTCCGTTGCTAGGGTAACAATAACAGATTCTATATTGTATTTCGACAAGTATGTAGTAGAAATCATCATGAAAAAGTCATAAATCGGAAATATAACCAATGGTCAACTAACTACTTTTTTAAGCGTCTTCAAGATTCAAAACCGTTTGTCAGCAGGCCTACAATCATCCCGTTCCAAATTCAGAGTCTAAATTTTCAAATTTTAAAAATATGTGCAGCCAAGGCATGAATCATGTATAGAGCTCCCGTCAGTTCCAATGGGTATTACGACTGGTATGACCCGCGCGGAAAGATCGACAAAGCGAAAAAAAGTTCTTCCAAAGAAAAAACTTACGTTGTCGGCTGGCCTTGTGTAAGGGTTAAATTTTTTGGCGATTCGGAGCATGGACCGCCAGGCGAAGAAAACAAATGCTCTTGCAACAGGTACCTATTTGATGAATTTGAAAATTGTTCAGTTCTTTCTAATAAAAATTATCTGCACGTTTGATTCCGAATATACCTAAATAGGTATGTTACGCTGCTTCGTATAGTTTTTCTTCTGTTGTTGCGTTGCCATCTTGATTTGATTCTACGTTGTCTAGACAATGGAGTCAATAACAACTGTAAACGTAAACATATGAATCTTCTGTTATTACATTAGCATACGGACTGAATACAGCTATTTTGCCCTATTTGCGCTGTCCTTAAAAACGAACGATAATAAGACTCCTTGAGTTGAGTTCGTCCATATTAATAGTAAGTTTTATTTATTTATATTTTTCGTACTAATTTTGATTGCAAGATACTTTAAATCCATCCTTCTAATTTTATAATGAGACATTTTTTATATCGGAGCAGTTAAAGTAAATTAATTACCTTTTCCATAAGTATAAGAAGACACATTCCTGTTAATATTACCTTACTGTTCAAGATTCTTTACGCCCTTGATTTTGCTCATACATTTGTTTGATTTTCAGTTAAAAATAGCGAATTATTTATATGCAATTGTCGTTCTTAATTTTCATTTTTCCATTTATTTACTATGTAATGATTATTTTTTACTATGACGCTTTTTATGATTTATGAAAACCTTTAATTATTTATTCCTAGGTTAGGATTACTGAAGAAAGTTGCATGAAAGCAATCTGAACGAAACAAAGTAGCTTGAAGCCAACATGTAAGTGTGGCTAAAATTAATTCAAAATATTATTTGAAATTTCATCACCTGTTAAATAAAATATTTTATGGCGTTTCACTCATACTCATACTATATATTTGGCAATTAAAATACTAGCTGAAGAAAATACTTAAAGTATCTTGCAGTGAAAACGAGAGGGCAAGGGACTTCGTAAAATTTAAAAAATTATTTCTATGATTTGTATACAAAACACTCAGGTTTTCGGCGGATAAAGAAATTTTTTGATTAGTTGCACTTGATGGTTAATTATATATTTTATAATATATAAACATACTTCCAATCGTCTAAGGAAGGATGCATGGTTGAAGTAGAGCGAAATTGATTTGCTAACTGTTGTGTATATTGTTGAAGTAGGCAGTATACTACATTCAAGTTCTGTTACGAAGGGCTTGGAATACGGAGAGCGAAAAAAGTAGTACTAGATTATAGAGAATTCCAATCAGAAAGTAGTGGCGTCCCTCTGATCAAGACCACAATTTTCTTCTTTGAAGGTGCCACTGTCACCGTTCGAGCAGACGTTCGATTTCACCTCCTGATAGAAGAGTCATGGGATTGGGAATACCAGACCCCTGGGTGCAACATCCCGTGTTGATAGCGTTGAAATCTCCATTGAAGGTTGAAGACGAGCCATGGAAAGATCAATGTAAAGAGAAAATCGAGCATCAACAGGGAGAGCTTCCGACGTCGATGAACCAATGTGTCCACCACACCTTCGGATGGCCTCCACCCACCGGAATTTCCGAAGCTTTCCGTCAACTTTGCAACTGTTTCAAGAAAAATAGGAAATGTCCACAATGTGGGTGTCGAGTACATAAAGGTGAGACATGTTCGGTATGTGAAAGATCGTCTAAGCAATCCCTTGAGCATAAAACATGCGAGATACATCCGCATCATCATCACACTGTGGCTCCCAGTAAGGAAGAACGGCCGAAGGTAAAGAAGAAGAAGAAGAGACTTTGCTGCATGTGTAGGTCGAAGATTAAGAAAGCCTTGGCGACTGATGCGGGGACGCAGACGGAGAAGGGATGTCCATCCCAGAAGAAACTTCCACCACCAGAGAAGGAAATGATAGTATGCTGCCAGCGTAAAAATTGTAAGTAAAAATCAGCCGAATAGGTGGTGGATGGATGGTAAAGGTTGAGCACATTCTCGAATCACTTAATCAGCATTTGGATAGCAAAATTGTTTCGGGTACGTTTATCATGAATCTAGGATTATTGATGCACTACAGGTGTCTCGAAAACTGCTGTTGGCACATAGATTACGAAGCTTCAACATGGCTACTATGGAAGGATGCAAATTAAAAATTTTACAGTTTCATTGGTTAAGTGACAAAATGAACTAATAACTCCCATTGAGGTATTAGAATTGCGCAACATCTTCTAGGTATTTGTGATGAAATCTGCCAAATACTTCCAAATTTCTCATAAAATTGTGGTACTAGAAAAAGTAGTTGGGCACTAGAAAAATAATTGAGTGGTATCCGCATGCACTTAGCGCACAGAGAACTAAAGGTAAAATTTAGATGAAACCGTTTGATAGCACAAAAAGATAACATACACAATTGGTTTCCCACTTTTCTAACTACGAATATCGTAAGAGAGCGAATCAGACTGTAAAGTTCTTCTAGTTCCACCGTACAGTCCAGTTTGGTACTGTGGCAAAACTTTCTTTAAAAATAAACTAAATCAATCTTAACTTTTTGAGAATTGCAAAATTATTTTGCTTGCGAAACATATAGTGCATCCACGGATCAGGTTGGGGTTGGTGAGTTCGTTTTATTGTTTAGTAAGACTGTACTACGATAGGAAATTTGACTTTAGAATATTGACTTTGACGACTATTTGGCCGGTAATTAATGGTATTTGTCTTAATTTGTAAATGTAAACAAGAGGAACGTCGTCGTTCTTTGGCAATACCTTAATTCATGTATCACGATTTCCTTAATGTCTGAATTCCGTTCTCTCATGCATGAAAAATTATTTTTAATTCCACAAAATTTTGTTTCCAAAAACATAGGCAAGCCACCCGAAAGAAGCAAAAAATGCACTTGCTGTTGTAGAGTATTGGCAAAAGAAGAAGAATGCTCGAAATGCCATGAACCGCCTGTCAAGGTACCAGAGCCCAAAGTAAGCGAGGATCACCATCATGCCATCATCCTCTCATGCAAGCATAAAAGGAAACAAGAGAACGAACTTGAAAGGGTACCTGTTGAAGCTTCTAAAAAGTATCCACCGAAAGAAAGCAAAAAGAAAATCTGTTGTTTGTGCCACTGTGACTTGAAGCACATTAAGGTCAAGAAGGTGCATGTGGGTACTCTAACAGAAAATACATCTCGACCAGAGAAGGAGAAACAACCGACTTGTAGAAAGAAGAAGAAAACTGTTTGCTGCAAGCATAGGAAGGAGTTAGATGACGAAGACTCGGATCAAACGAAGTTGATGAATGAAAAGCGTTTATTTGAAGCTTTATATCGATGCTGGAACGATCATATCGATGCGGGTAACTCGAGTGAATATTCTTTGTAATTTAACAAAGCCTTATTAGATATTCGATACCCATGACGTGAGTATTCCTTCTATGTGAGCTAAAACTTCCTTAACCCTCTTAGAAGTTTTCCTTTCGTAAACATTTACGATACATCTGGGGGGGGCCGAGGTTATTCGTGTGGCTCGCTAGTATATTACACTCTAGTTTACCTGAAGTGATATATCCCCTATCGATTATCATACCTTGATTATTACTGTGCAACATTATTTGCTATAAGTTTGAATTTTCTGGCGATTTTAAACCACACTCTTTACCGCGTAGGCTTGTGTAAGTTCAGGAATAAAGACTTGGCTATAATTCCGCCTAGCTCCATAATTTTCTCGTGTACTTCTCCATTCGAATATTTTGGATGCCCTTTATCACATAGAATGAACATTCTTGTGCATGATAGGGGTCGAATTGATCGTTGGATTACATGAACTATCCCGCTTCATAGTATGCTCATCGAAGTCTGAATTAAAGAGTATTGAGTATATTAATTTTATTCCTGAATATGGCATGACTTCGGCGGAAACGGGTCGTACCGTGTAAGTTTAATTTCTGTGGAATCTTAGCATATATTGAATGGAATGAATATGGTGCACAATCGGTTTCATTCAGTGAAAGCAAACGAAATTCACTTTATCCAAACAGGACTGAGTGTATAGAGTCGTTGTATCGGTGTAAACATTCTACAGGTGATCGAATTTTTATTCATCCCAGAGAAAAATCCTGAAAGAAAGGAGATGCTATGGAAATTCGCGGTAATGATGGAAACACTTCATTCTTTGTTTCGGCCTGCTGAAATCATCCTTGAGGGCTACTTGAAATCTTAAAATTTTATTTCAATGCTATCTTTTTTAGGAATTAATCTGCTGATTTTAAATTTCCCACTGCACAACCTCTTAATCGAGACATCCGGTGCTGCTGCATTTCATATAAAATTACTGTCTTTGAAAATCTTATCACTACCAGCAAAGAGCAGTTTATGACGTGAACATTAAACATGAAGGTCGATCGTAGGTCATACATAAGCTGATATTTATCATCTTTTCTTCAGGGTCAGGGATCCAAATTCTTTGTTTAAGTGCGACTTGCTTCTTCACCAGCTAAATACCTTAATTCCTGTTTTTTATTTGAAATAAATTGGATTGCATTTAAATTTTAAGGATTTAATTCCAAAGTTAACACAGGCTTTTTCAGCACGCAAGATGTTGTGAATGCAACTGAATTATTCTACGCAAAACATCGCTCTGATAGCTCATCTTCTTATACGAATCAGGGGTAGGGTCTTGAATTCGCCTTTTGACGCCATTAGTGGAAATAGAAGCAACGGCTTCCAAACAACACCATGAAAGGAATCTAGTGATATTAGATATCTCTTTTAATTCTCACCACTTATCGCAGACACTCGACTTTCATAGAAGAGAATATCTTTAAGTATATTTAAAAAATATTTTGGATTTGTCCCGGAAAAATATCATTTGATATCTTATGCAAAATCGAGCGCAGTTATAAAATTAGGGTGAAAATAAGAACTTTTGGAAATCGCTCGGTATAATAAATGCTAATAAACAACACAAGAGTTCTTATTTGTTGCGTTTGGGTCGAGAAGCTGTTACCCAACATCCTAAAACTGTTTAGGTATTAAAACATTGATTGCTGACTCTTTCTAGCATTTGCAATCTTCTTAAAATATCTCACTTAGGGGCAGACATAGGTAAGGGCGATGTCGAGTGACCCATTCCCTTCTTGATGACTTTTTATGGCAATTTCCCCATGATACGACTAGAAACTTACGCTAAAGACTGATAGCAAAGCATTGACACCATCCGTATATGTTTCCTGCATTCTTCTTAGGAATATTCCTAGCCCCACGTCTTTTAGAGCAATGTCGTCATTATTCCTTTCTCTGTAGTATTTAAAATAAATTCATTATCAAATACACATCATGTATCATCATTATCAGGAAACGAGATCCTTCAAATAAAATTAAGGTCAGTCGAGTGTCGGTTAAATGAGTGTTACTCAAATGAAGGGATTCTCTCGTAAAACTAGGGGTCCTGTAGTTTAACAGTGCCGGGAATTTCACTTTTAATTGGATTCTTCCAAATCCTTTCATAATAGCGGGAGTTTTGAGAATGAATTTTGATCTTTGCTAGTTTCTCCGCACGGCTGTCACGGTGACACATCAAGCACCTCCGATACATCAAACCCGAATGAATTAAACCTGGCGAATAGCAAATCGAACGCTTCAACCATGACCCTCTGGTCAAGAGCAATGGCGAGTTCTCCGAAAGGATCTCAGCCACCAAAAGCAGGAAATGGCGCCCAAGAGAAAGGAAAAGGAATTGGAAATAAGGAGCAAACATCCGGCAAAATGTTCCCGATGTTGACGAAAGGATGTCAGACGAGTTTTGAGCTGTTGGTGCATTTGATACACACCAGGAGGCCGGAGATCCTTCGATGGTTTGCAGAAGCAGCTCTGAATGAAGCTTCTTCATCGAATCGAGATCGGACGAAAAAGAAACCGTGCCCTTACCATAGCGAATGAATTGAAAGACATTTTTCGGGAAAGCCATATTAATATGCATGAAGCACTCGGAGAAAAGGTAGCGTAGTTTATAGGAAGAATTTTGGGTGCTTTAGAGATTTACAGGATAGGGACATGTAGTAGAAACAAATAGGATGAATGCTATGTATGAAAGACATTTTCGTGTAAATGAATTGTAACGCAAAATTTAAAAGCTCTCTATTCTGTACAAAATATTTTAGCGTTTGAGATAAATTTCTTTTGGATCGTGAAGTCTTTACTTTGATTTTTTATGATTGTTTTAAGTAGACATAAGGCAAAATGTTATCCTTGGAAATATTAGCTTATGTTATTGAAATAATTTATTCGTTCAAAGTATCTTGCTAAAATGTACTGGAGTTATTTTTATTGACCGTTTGTTTAACTACTGTGGCGTAATTTATCTTCTTTTTGTGTTTCGTGGCATAGAAAGTTTGAAAGGATATAAATCAATACCTGTAATCAATCCTTCAAATGTGAATGATTATTTTGGCCTTCAAATTTGATTTATAGTTAAATCCATTCATTCGTTTGTACACGTTACCAGAATGATTTTTAATATTTGGTTCTCCTTAAAACGCAAATTTGGTCACGGTACTTATTCCTAGTTGTCAATGCCTTATTTTCAAGTTATGATATCAGATGCTTCTGTTAAATGATTGCCTTGAAACGATTTATATTAAGTGTTTTGTTGAAATGTTCGCTTTTAAATTCGATTTAGAATGCTTTCTTTCGTTGGTGTAATGTTTAAGCTTCTTAGTTCTTCAGACATAAAATGCTTGAAAATTTTTCTCTCTGATGATAGAGCTTTTTCGGCGAAATTTCAACGGCTGCGGCGTATACTATGAACGGTTATATGAGATAAAGTATTGAATCGGCTCCTTTTTTATAAATTATAGTTTGGCTTGAATATTCTTTAACTAGATATACTGTTTGTTCAACTTGATTGTGATTACCCTCTCAAAATTTTGATGTGTACATCATATTATAACGTAGTATTATAATATCGTCTTCTATTTTCAAGGAGCTTCGGAAGACGTTTACAGCCTTCCGCATGATTTTTTCCACAGGAGAGACTCAAGGGAAAATTTTGTTTGCATTTCTTAAGTTTGCAAGAGCTTGAAGTTCCCTCTCCATAAATATAATTCTCATATTTTTTCTTAGTTTTAAAACAGAATATTTTCCTTTTTATTTTTTCGTGATCGAATTTTCGTCACATTTCTATAAATTCGTACCAATTCTATAAGCCGTTAACTTGAAGTACTTTGGTTGTGGCAGCTGTAAAATAGAGTGATTTCGAAACCAAGCTGTGAGCTTTATTTTCGACAGGACGGGCATTTTTTCTTTTTCCATTATCATTGTTTAGAGGGAGAACAACTCTCGCAGTGAATACAGCTACCGATGTGTATCTGGAAAATATTTCGTAATTTATTCAGAAACGATTTCGGATATTTCTTGACCAAATATTCTCGGATAATATTGGCCCAATCGAGAATTTAAACACCGAAGTTCAAAGATCTGCGACCTACTTTCCCATGCTCATATTTTGGTGAGGCATTTGTAATCAATCGTAAAAATTGTTCTCTGACCTCACAGTGGATATTTTGCGCAAGCCGATTAAGAGTATTTCCGGTTACATAAGCTTTATTTATATAGAATACCAATATATTCTCAATGCTGTAGTAATAAAATTTTATGATAAAACATAAAATGGTTCTGTAATTACGACATCAAAAATTATTGTAAATAATAATAATTTTATTAGCTCATACCTGAAATATCTTCAAAATATAGAATACCGCTAGAACCAAAAGTTTAACGTCTGAATGAGTTGTCATCGAACTAATTTACATAGTCATTGAGATTCTTACTAATTTTCAAGTATCATTCCTTTCTACTTTTGAAGCCAGTGAGCTTTCCCAATCTTTTATAATCGTTTCAGAACCGCTTTAAATGTTCTTTTTTAGACCTTTCTGTAGGATCGTATCTCGTGGCCTTAAACATGACCTCTGAAAGTTCAAGGGACGCATTCGTCATTTTTTCGCGAGACTTTCATTTCGCAAGCAAAACAAGCGATCTATATATTAGCTTTGCGTTTTACATGAAATCCGTAAACACGACATCAACAAAACAAATCTTATGAATGTTCGCGAGCGCTCTGGTTTATTAAGATTTGGAATAACTCATCCTTATTTCCATTATGATGTTATGATATATTACATTTGATAGAATGACGCCGAAAATATTGCTTTTGTTAACTTTTGATTGCGGTAGACACCAAGAATAAAGCAGATTTGGAATAGATGTCTGCATGTAATGATGAGTAGTACCTCTTTTCTTGCATGCATGTTGACGTATTCAGACCAAAGTTTCTCATCATCAGTGGAGGAAACTTTATAAAATTTCTCCCGTAAGCACAGGCATAGTTTACGAACTAAAATACTTATGGATCGATTATTTCCAAATTCAAATCTTCAAGCTTCTAGCCCTACATTTATACTAGTGAATTTTTATTTTTTCTCATTTGGTTCCAACTTGTATGCAATTATTTTGCAGCTGATAAACCCTTTGACCTATCGAATCTATTGTAAATACTTGTACGAAAGTCAATACAGATGAAGATTAGATTTTTCCAATTCGGTGTAAGACCAGAAAATATAATAATTTTTCCTAGAAAATAACCAAAAGTTAAATATCCAAAAACTCCGACGTTCTCAACTGAAGGATAATCCATAAAATTAAAATTCGAAATATCCGAAATAAGCATTTTATTTACATTAAATACAATTTATGAATGCATGTTCAAAACTCAAATTTTGTTTTTCACAGAATCAACCATCAATTAATTGTGATTGACGTTGTAATACTGAATTCCTTGAGATCTTCACCGTGTAATAACTTGTTTCACAGAATATTCGGCAACTACTCCTTGGTGTGATGGCAATCCAATCCATCCCCACAATGTTTACTCTTTCCCTTTTAACCTCGGGAGCCCTGATCTCTAACTCTGATCATTTCTCCAGACCTGGTGATGTAGACGAAGCATTCGACGCAAGGTAGATTGTTAGAACCCCCTTGGATTCTTTCTTCTCCCACACGACTTCCCAAGGAATCGGTTCTGTCCTCACTCGGTTGGGGTCTCTGCTGTCTCGGCCTTTGTGTGGTGGTTGTTGTCGAAGATACCGGCGAATCATCCACCTCAGCGAATCTGGGTAGCAATCCGGGATAATTCATGGGGGAGGGTACGTAAGGTGACCGCTGGGCATTTGCTGGAATCATGGCCATTAAGCACATGACGAGACAGACCTGGAGAAGTGCGTTCTGTGGAGGAAAGGTCATCGTTGTCAGTTCGTCATCCTCATAATGTTACCGCAGTTATTTTAGCTCTTTTATCACATCGCTGTTTTCGTTTCAAAATGATATAGCAAAAATTAAGCGGCTTAACAGCCTATTTGAGTTGATTTTATCCTGCAGTAGGGATGTTACAAATTTAGGGGATTCAGATAGTCTTGAAGTTCGGGAATTTCTCCTAAAGGCGTTACTCATTTTTTAACATGAGTAAATTAGCAGTAGGGTGTTAAATTTATGATCGCTAGACCCAGAGTACTAAATGTATGTACTCTTCTGAAGTTGCTATTGAAAACAATTCTTTAACCTTCACATCTTTGCATAAATTAAAAAAGCTGTTTTCCGTCTTAATTTAATGTAGATTGTTACGATCTAAAATTGTTTATTATGTTTTCTCTTCCAAATAAAGAAGGGCTGAGGAGAAAAATATACTTACATTTATATAGAAATGGTTCTCTAGTTAGAAAATAAGGTGATGAAAGGGATCAAGGAAAAATACTTGCATCTATATCTCGTAAATTGCGATCATACTTAAATTTATATTTTAAAGTAGAATTTCGTCTGCTATCAACACTACTATCTCATTAATAACCAACTACGTCAGAAACTGAGCGAAAGAACCTATTACCTTCACAAAAAGCTTCTCTGTGATGTTACTTTATTTTGCAGGAAGCTCTACCAGTAAGTAGAAAATTTATAATATTTTTTCTCTCTAACGTTCTGCCTTTAATTTTAGGCTATCTTAACTCCATAACTGTTTCAGTTTGAGGGATATCAAATTCACTTTGAGATACTTCACAGCCGTATTTAGCCTAGGCCATATATTATTTATATTTATTATCTGTTTTCACGCTTTTAAATCTCTTCTATCTCGATACATAGTATATACTCCATACTAAATAGTCCAAAAATGATTGGAGAGTATGTGAATATAATGATATTATAACTAACGCACTTGCCTGAATCACTTTCATCAAAATTTATTCTGATTAGGTTTCGAGCTGAAATTAATTGCACAACTGACCTCGTAACACTCATTTGGTGTTGAAAATAAAGCTCTTATTTATAAGATCTTAATTGGGTATTGTTTTTCAGCAAAACGTTACTTGCGTGGGCTATTCTTCACCATCGTATTTTGTTGTATTCCACTATCTAGCAATGAAACTTGATCTAAGCTGGCGAGAAAATATGGTTAATTTATTCGTAAAATTCCCTCGCCCACATTTTGGTGGTAAAACGGAAAATTTACCCTCTTAACGTGAATCTTAGATGTAACGAAGTAGGTGAAGCGAAAATTCGATACAAATGTGGAGTTTTAACGGGAAAATTTTTCGATTAATTAATCTAACCCTAGCTGGAGGAAGAAACTCAGCTGCTATTTTTCTCAGAATGAGGTTAAGGCTTTTTTTTCTCAAATCAAGCGCCCAAGAAATAGTGTCGATTAAACCTTTGAAGCCTAGCGTGATTTCTCGGGATGTATTATCATTGAAAATATTATATAATTATCTTCCAATTAATATGTAATACAGTCCAAAAATATAATTAAATCACATATACGCCGATGCAAGTTTCCACAACAGGAAATTTTGTTTTTTCGTAAATTTACAGTATATCTACTAAAATATCGATTTAATGCTTCTTTTAAATTCCAAATGCAAAAAAACGACTTAATGTGTTACAACTCTTCAGCATTTGAGAATCGCCTACGAGGGACCACTTTAAGTATTATAGAAAGAAAAAGAAATGTACTCACCATTGTGTTAGAGAGAATGGTTCAGCGCCGATTAGACCTCTATACTCGTGATGAATCTTTGATGCAGATCTTTTTAAGGCTTGAGAGGGATTTGAGGTGCGGTAGTTGTCAACCAATCGTAAGAGACCTCACTTCCAGTTTCCTTCCTGTGGGAAACACTCAAATCTTACATAATAGCGGCAACTGTATCCCAAGTGCTTTCGGAAATGCCCGGGAAGAACGGAAATCAGCTTCCGATGTCTCAGAGAGACGTCAAGATACAGCAATGCGGTACAGATTATCGTCAGAATTTATGGTTTCCCAGTTCTCTGCTAGCTGATGGGAAATTTTCAGAAATTTGAGAAAAAGAGATATAAGTATACGTTGGTGAAGATGGATAGTTACAAGGAAGTGATTTGTACGAATCATTTTCCCTCAAAGATAATTACTAACGATTGTCATTCCCGTGATTTATCACAGACACATATATTCCATAAATACCTCGTTTAATAAGTCAATTTTAATATTAGTTTTAATGTTAATGTATTAATCATCTTTTCATGATTGTGTAAAATAAAGGAGGGCATTTTACCGGATTTAATAGCAAAGAATAGAGGATAATTAATAATTAACTCGGCAAGTATCAATA
This sequence comes from Pachydiplax longipennis, assembly GCA_036926295.1. Taxonomy (NCBI): domain Eukaryota; kingdom Metazoa; phylum Arthropoda; class Insecta; order Odonata; family Libellulidae; genus Pachydiplax; species Pachydiplax longipennis. The sequence goes on along the minus strand of JAVFKF010000003.1, from coordinate 24,814,668 downwards.
TCTATGGATATCACAAAAACCTATATCCCTCCATGGGGTTGTTTCCAGGAACCGGTTTGTCAATAAAAATGAAAAACCGGAAACCACCCTTTTTTAAAACCCGAGAAAATTTCCGTGAAGTGAAAGATCATCTGCGAGTTCATTTCGAACCTCAATTTCTCTTGCTGCATTGGTAACGTTTGGGTCGAATGAGTTCCTTAAAAATTTATTTTGCGGAGATTGATTGTTTAATACCCTGAAAATAATGTATCAGAGCTTATTGTGAAAATGAAACATGCTTTAACCTCAAACGGTTGATTTGATGATTTGATGCTGAGGAATTTAAGAAAATAAGTTTTAAGGCAGTTGTCGTATGTATCTCAATTTGTGAAGTATGATTTAAAAGAATGTTTGTAGCGTTAGATGATGACGCTGCCGGAATCGAATGCAGAGTTTACTTAAAGGGTATAATCTAAATAGAAAAATATTTATTCTGTATCTTTTAATTAAAAAAATCATTCAATTGCTTGAAAATTTTCTCATGATTCATAGAAAAGTGAAACCATTTAACTGTGATGTTTCATTTCAAAACTAATTTTCGTATTGCTATGAGAATTATTAGATTGAATCTTTAAGGTTAACCTGAAAATAAGCATTAGATTTATTAGCTGGAGCCGAAAAATTATCTCGCGAATGGGTCAGCTTTATCATAACACTTTAAGGAAGCGTTACTATATTATACTTCAAGGAAGTCTTATTTTACTCAGCGGAAAGAGGCTTCCAGAGTGCTTACGTAGACAGATATTCTTGATTTGAGCAAATGCTAAGGAGATTGAATTCAATGTGAATCCTGAATTTTTCACTTAAGGGATTTATGAAAACAAGAATGCACCATAGTAGATCTCATTGAGGTTAATAGGGAGAATGGATGCATCTTTAAAATATTTCTCTTAATCACTATCATAGCAATACTATATTATTGCTTATCATTTCGCATTATCTTCTGAGGATGACACTCATGCGTAGAAATTGCTTGTATTTGAAAATTCACTACTAATGCAAACTAATAAGTCAGATTTCTGATTGGTCCATTTAGTTCGTCCGCAGATTAACTTCCATACCTCATTTGGTGGCAGAAAAATACAATAGAAGGCGAGCTTACGGGTACTTCTTATGAATCTCATAAGAGCTTACATAGCATCCAACCAAATAAATATACCATACTCGGTCATAGTAGCGAAAAGGTTGTTACCTTGGATACTTTCTGGATTCATTGATGAAAAAGATAAGAATTTTACCATTAAAGAACAGCGATAACTACCAAAGTCTTCATTTTTCTCAGTTGAGGTTATTTAGGGTCATATATTGTTGTGAATTAATAGAGGTAAGCTAATACTGAATTATGTTGCTTGACTTCAGTTGGGATGACTGCTTACTAGTGACCATATTTTTATTACTTTAATAATGGAACTTAGTTAAGATTTTATGTTGCAATTGTTTGGTAATTCTTAACAATGGGCAACAAAATAATCTATCTGTATGAGTCTCGAGGAAAATATCTGCGTACCATGAAATATCTACTGAGTGTAAAAGAGAATAATAAGTAGATAATTAGTTTCACACGTGGGATGTAGCAAAAGGAAATAACAGACGGAAAATTGGAAGGGAAAATTATGGAATATTACGCATATTAAAGGCATTATTGAGGCAATAGAGAAAGATGAGTGTTAGATAACCATTAGTACAAGGAAATTAACTGACCCCCGAGATTAATATTTATAGCCGAGGAAAAGATTAGAGTACCTATATTGCTTACACCACTGTTTTAATGTTGGTAACACGCGAAGATAAAAGCTGCGTTATCAAAAGTAGAGCTCATAACCGTAATAATTTTTAATCCGGTTTCCGTACAAAATCAGTCGTCGAACCGGTTTTTTTTCGCTCCGATAAAGTTATAGCTGTGAAAGGTTTTTATTACACGTGACCCTTATAGAGAATTCCTTTTAACTACATTTTAGAATAGATTTATCGATACAAAAGAAATAAGCAATGTATCACTTCAGTTATTTAAATTTAAATCTTAATAACCGAGTTGTTAACCACGATTTGTATCTTTATTAATTATAACTAATGTTACAGACTAAAAGAATGTGAACCGTTACTCGAAACGGAAAAATAATGGCTTTCATATTAGTGTTCACTTCGACAACGTTTTTAATAGTTTCGTTTAACGTTAAAACGTCCTTTTTTTCGATATTAGGTTCGTTTCGATATCGGATTAAAAGATACGTAATTACACGTTGATTAACTTCCTACGTCGGATGTACTAGATTGATGATTTAAGCCTTTTTTAAAAGTCTTATTGAGCATGTATAAGTAATTTTTTACAGTGGGCTAGTCGTGTTATAAAGCTGATTTGAATCAGTAATTAAGTTAGTCATTTCTTACTTTCCTGTTTACTCGTTGGTCAATATTACCACTAATGAGAAAAGTAGAATGAATTGCTTATTCATTAGTAGAGCTTGACATCTCTACAGTTCTGATAAGGACTCAAAAATCATTTAAAATCATAAACATATTGGAAATTTATATTAACCTAGGTTGTTTTTAGTTTTATTTATGACTAGCACAATCAGAAGTGTCACAGTCACCTAAAGAATAATTTTAGCAAGAGTAACAGTCGAATAATTGTATTATTTGTATGCTTTTAGTATTGAAATGGAAGCTTAGGAAACATTCAACATCTTTCTTATCAGTTTTCTTAAAAGCGAAAAGTAACAAGTGGTTTTATCTCGTAGGAGTATAATAATAGATATTAAATGTTCTGAAATTTAATAAACGTAATTATAATGAGTGTATTTCCAATATTTCTCCAGAAGTTGCTGGTATTGTTAATATTTAGATAGTTTTTTTTTCTTTTAGGAATAAACGCTTGAAAATTTTTTTTATTCTGCGTTCAGTTATTCTGTGTATTTATATGATTCTCGCTACTCAAGGTTGTGAATTGTTGAGGCTCTGTTGGTTAACAGGAAGCAGTATTTTAAACGAGTAAACCATCCAAGAATTATTGAGGTTAATTCTTTTGTTAATGACTACTCTTTAAGCCTTCAAAAAGTTACAATTTAGTAGGGAGTGTGACATTTTTATAGTTGGACGCATTTCAATTGAATATCAAGCTTGAGTTGTGCTTCCTTCCCTTTCCTCCATAGGGTCATAAGACCGGAAAATTGGAATATCTGGGTACAGAAAAAGTGAAATAATCAACTTGGTCTTCTTTTTGAAGGTCAAAAGACGAAGCGGTGGAGGGCGTAAACAGAATTATCTTCGTCGGATTTTTCAAGCGTAAATCCAAGTGTAATGATGGTCATGGTATCGTGGCACTGTTCTCTTACGGGTCTTGCAATCATTTGAAAGTGAAGAGCCACACAGTCTAAAGGACAGTCTTGATTTACATTTAAAAAACCGGTATCTTTTAGTCTATTTTATATCATCGACATTTTCATTGTAGAACGATGGGCTTACTATATCTTAGGTGTACGTTTTGAATCCAAGTGTAAGTATCATATCTTACTCTTGATGTGAATGCATTTATTGCCCGAAAATGTTGATTTTGTGCGTCATCGGAAACGGCGTTATTGGTAGGTTTACCATTCGTCCCGTTTTGACTACGTCTGTTCCGGAAATAACGTATGGTCCCGGTCGATTTTTCATCAGTCCTATTACGAAGGAAAAACTCCCAGAAAGAATATATTCTAAGATAGTGAGATTTCAATGAGAGAAATCGTTTAGACGCATATTTTCATAACGCGACGATGCGTCGTGAGCCTACGCTAAATGCCTTTAAAGCCTATGAAATTAAGTCGACTAAGTATTATGGCAACGTCGACTTTTTCCTCGCTTCAAGATTTTATAAGTCTCGCGCCATGAGAATGCTGTATCCTGTACGAGAGCTATTTTGTTGATCCTTAAAGATAAATACATTTGTGCATGTCGTTATTACTTCAGTGATGGTTTAAGTGGAAAATAATCGAGTTCTTGAGACAACAAGGCTTTTAGCCGGTATGCACCAACTGACCAAAAATGTGCAATTCACACCGTTATCAAGCAACTTTTGTCCAGAAAGTTTTCAAATTTGGTCAAATGATACAACATGGACTTCTGATCAAGGCATTAACAGGTAGTTAACATCGCGATTAAAGTTCTTTAAAAACAAAAAAATGGAGATTCCAGATCTTTTACGACCTTTGAGTATATTTTGATGGAAAACTGAGCGTTTATTATAAATCACAAGTAATACTCCATTTTTTGAATGAGCGATTCAAGGCATACTATGTCATTTTTCTTTGAAAATATTAGCATTTATATGCGAGTAATATTTGGGCTGGACAACAAACTCAATTTCCGAACAACTGATACAAGCGCAAGAGTTTTTCAACACTAGCCCATGAGCAAGAATCTTAGCATCCAAATAAGCACGTAAAACTTATTTCTCGTGCATAATGACAAAGTGGAAAAGCCTGTTCAGCTAATTACTCTCTTGGAAACCTCAATTAGTCAATAGATGGTGCCCAATTAATTTTCCGCCAGCTGTGAGTAATCCTTTAATGCATTGGATCTAATCTTCTGTTCTAATGGATGAATCATAATCTTTCTCTCACTTTCCCTCGTATTTATAACCACCCTCAGAAAAATTTCCACCTTGCAGCAATTCCTTACTTCTAATCTATTTTCAAGGAAGTCATTTAGGCTGCTTCCACTTGCTGAATTCAACCTTTCCTCTGAGAATGCTTATCATTCTTTCCGAGTATCTTAGGTTTCTACCTTTGGGATTTTCCAAGGCACTCTGATCACTGTCAAATCGCATTACCCGCATTATATTTTTCAACCAGATTGTGAGAATCACTTCTCAAAACCGGTTGTTTGGGGGTAATTCTGCACGTATATATAACCAATCTTCTCTTATTGGAAACGGTTTTTCCTTAGGCCTAAGTTTGGAGAATTCTACGTAGGTTTAATTCCCCTTTTATTTCCGCCTGCTACCTTATCTTTCCTGGAGAAAGTTAATGTTTTCTTTTTTAATTTAAAATACTTTACAGTTTTATCCTGCAATCTCAGTTTGGGTTATTATTATATAGGTTCAAAATAGCAATGAAAGACTATTTCAATTCTAGAGAAAAAACGTTAACTTCATTTGACTTAGTTGATTACTTGAGTGATAATGGAAAAGTTTTTGTGGATATTGACAAATTTTTAAATTATTTTGAGTATCAGAGTATTGTTAATTTGAGTGGGAAATGGTATCTTTGGAGTTAATTAGATAGACTAAAAATAAGTTAACGTTACCGAAAATCCCTTTTTAGAGTTATTAATTTTAAAATGCATAACATTGACTATTTCCTTTAGTCCTGGACGACTGATCTCTTCCTATGAATCATCTAATAACTATTATACCTCCCATTTTTTATGTATTATATTTACGATTCATCGTCTCGATATTTTACTCAGTCATTACTATCTGGCTCCCTTAAATTTCTTCAATCAAGAACCTTTTTCTCCTCTCTCCAGCACTTTCGTTAACTTTCCGATTAGCGCATCTTACATCACCCATTCATGCCTGTATCTCAAAAAATTACAATTTTTAATGTCATTTTTTCTGTCAAATGTCAAATTTTAATGGCAATTCTAAGGATTCGTGTTTCGCATAATACATATATAAAAATAGATATGTAACCGCGGTCTCAGTGAAGGCCAATCGAGAGCCAATCAGGTCAGTATTTTTCACTATTTCGTCTTCTGATTGAGTTCTGTTGCGCGATGTGGAATCAACATGGTTAAGGTTTGATTTTGGATCTAGAGTGTGTTCAACGTAGAGCGGTGTGTTTCGCTAAGTGATATGCGATATTAGTGTGTAAAATATTATCAAAACCCTCGTCTGAAAAGCTGTAGTGGATAGTGGAATAGGGCAAACTATTAGAGAATATTTTAAGTAGTGATTTACACGGAGATTTTAGAGGCAAGATGTCAAAATTTTCGCGAGATTATAATGAGAACAGATAGCTTGGCTTCTTATTTCAGACAGCACAAAGTTCACCAATCAGATCGTTAATTAGTAAGTACAGGTTTCACCACCCCCACTTGGAGGCTGGCAGGGTATTCATGTAAATGTAATCCTCTTCCTAAATGTAAAATAATTCAGGTTAAGGATCTCACTATTCTATTCCTGCTTCTCTTTTGGAGACCATTCGACATTAGTTCCCTTCTTAGAGAAAATAATTCCATTTTACTATCACCAGTCTGAAAGACAAAAGAAAATAATTTAAGCATCCGTGGTGGAGAAGTTCAAAACTGAACAGGCGGCAGATTCCCATCTGCTGTAAATATTAGCGGTTGCAAAGGTCTTGGCGTAAAGAATGCATACAACTTATTTGATGTGATATATTAGTTTTATTGGGATAATACATTGACTAGTTAGCGGCTGTCAGGTCGATAACTTCCTTCAAACTCTCATCGTCTTTCAACAAACAAAACTTCCACCGCAAAACATCATCGAGTCACGGATTCATTCATTGATTGTCCACAGTTCGTCGCATTGGAATATTTCAGTTGCTCCTCCTTCGTCCTCCCTGGGCGATGATATCTTCTCTGTTGACTCTCAGCATTTCTCCGCTTCTGGTGATGTACACGTAGCATTCGACGCAGGGCAGGCGTGCTGGTACTCTTGGTACAGTTCCCGTGGTCTCCCCCAGTCGGTTGCCGAGGTTGTCGTCGGTTTCACCGGTCGACTGCGGTCTCTGAGGTCGGGTCCTCTGGGTTGTGGTGGAGGTGGCTGCTGAAGAACTGTCCTCTTCGCCGAATCGAGGTAGGAGACCGGGATAGTCCAAAGGCCTTGGGACGTAAGGTGAGCGATCTGCCATCGAGGGAATGATGGTCAGAACGGCGAAGACGAGGCAGAAGCGGATAAGGGCGTTCTGTGTAGAGAAAAAGAGGTTTTTTTATACTTGCAAACACACGTGATTCAATTATCGGTTAAGTAAATGGGACCCCGGTTTTTCCCCTCAATAGCTAGACACCACTTTTTTGGCAGGTATCAACTGATTTCGGGATTTATACTGTTATATTCGGTGCAGAATTTGAGAATATTCGAATGATAAACCTTTCAATGGCTCTACCCTATTCTTATGACAGGTTTTCGGGATTTATAATTTTATATTCAGCACAGATTTTGAGAATGTTTGAATGATAAATCTCATCGCAATGTTTCTAATGCTATACCGACGGAATTCATCTAATGCGGGCAGCTGTTTTCAAACGTGTGACTAATGGGAATTCCACTTGCCGCAAGGTCATGGTTTCCCAAAGCTCTATATTTTTGGACGGGCCCAAGCATGTGTTGAATCAGGGAAATTAGCTTTCAGAAGAACTAGGTGTTATTGCCCTTGAAGGAGAATTCGCGCAAACAAGTTTTCATAATTAAGGTCTGAAGCATCATCTAGGGAGCAACGATATCCTTGCAGTACTAGAGATGCAAATAGTTAGCAAATTGCAAATTTTAATAGAGACGTTTGACTGCATTGTTTATATAAAAGTTTATTGCGATTACAAAAAACGAAGCCACAGATTCTCTCTACCCCTATGCGGCATAAATCATAGGCAGTAGTGTTTATGTGATACTTAGATAAATTAGATACTTAAATTTTATCTTTAGAATGTAAACATTTTTTTAGTAATAGAATATATGTAGACATTTTAGAAGGAAGAATATTGCCTAATACACACAGTATCTCATAGATATATTATTATACATTTGTAAAGATCGAATCGTAGAACGATAGAGAGCATCAAATATCATGAAAATTAGTAAAGGTGAAAATTTTTTGGACTCATGTTTATACTTAACTTGCATATGTCTTCCTAAGCTAATGGTAAAAGTTCTTTATTCGACGTTCGACCTATTATTGCTATATACTATTTTTATTTATCTCTATGTTTGTATTTTTATATAACTGATGACCCGCATCGACCCTATTTCACAACACGGGCTCTAATCACGAGAATTCGGTCAAATATTTTTTGCCACTAATTAGACGACTTTCTTTTTAGAATCTCTTTGGCAAGTTTTTCGACCTTGTTCTAGATCACTTCCTGGTATTAATCGACCACTCACCCGTATTGTCACTCTATTTGTAGGATTAGTATACAGCCTGTATGAATCATTAAAAGATGGAATTCGTAACGGAATGATTCCTAATAAAAATTTATTCTCGGCTGTGCTACTTAAGTTCGCGAAGATCATATTTGCCTTATAAACTCTTCGAAAACAAATGAGAGTGATTAGAAACCGCTATTAGACGTTAGTTTTTTAAATTTAAATTTTAAATCATAGGTTACTCGTTGCTTATGTGATCTGATTAAAAAAAAATTCATTTTACTAATTCCTCCTAATTACTGACTTTAATAATTCCTTCTAATAATTTCCTTTAAGAGTATTATTGCATCTTCTCTTCTCCGCTGTTATCAAGAAATGAATTTCAGCTACCAGTTTATCTCAGTTCAACATAGATTAACTTTTCCTTAAAGATTTCCGCGCGTTATGAATTCTCAGTAGAAATATAGGGTTTGCTAGTTCTTGGTGTGTACAACCAGAGCTCATCTATTTAGTCGAAACCAAATTTAAAACTATGGGAGGGATAAATTTTTAATATTTCACAATCTTTAAATTTCTATCGAACATCATGATTTTCTTTTATACAAATAAAATCCACCGAACTGCGAGTAAATTTGTGGTAATCCATCCCAGGAAGAAAAAAGAGGAAAAATTTTTCACAAAGGAAACTAATTCCGTATTTAACTATGCAAGATTATGTGTAATTTGCGTAGTTACATTAAAGACGGTATTAGTTTCCTTTGTGAAATGCTGTTCCTCTTTTTCCTTTTATACAAATATACTGAAAGTCCGATAATTAGAATCCGCAATATATGTAAATTTAGCAATTCATTTAACATTTTCAAATTTTTTAAAATTTAATTTTTTCATTTTTTTTTCAAAATTTTACACTTTTCAAAATTCTGTCTTTGTTATCAACTGATCATTTGCAATAATTAGACTCTTTACTATTACAACTGAACATTCAGCAAGAAGCAAGCTTACAAATGTTCAAACAAAAAATTAGCAACCATTAGTTAACCAACCATTAACTTCTAGCTATTGGTTATTGGCGCATATTGTCTAGAATCTGAAGGTCTGCGCTTCGACTACCATTCTAACTGGCGAGAGTAACCTTTAAGAAGATCTATGTTTTTCTATTCTATGGTAACAGCAGCATTGAGAATACTGAGTGCGCGGATGCTAAACAATTTAATTACCAGAGAGCATTGCCCGCACCGCATTATTTATAAGCGCGGCTTTTTAATGGGAGAATAAAATACTACGGGATTCTGTCCCAAATTTCTCACGTCTACAACTGATACTTCACATTAAGGCACTTTAAATTAACCTAAAAATATCAAGGTTCATTGTTTATTCATTCCATTTATGATAAACTTACTCTAACAAATATGCAACGTATTTATCTCGCGATACATGTCGAGGAACGTTGTATAAAATTATTTTCTCTGTAAAGCTGGGCCTCCTCTGACATGCTCCTTTCTAAATTTCGCAATTTTTCTGTTTTCTAACCTTCCTCTACTTCTGTAAACAAAAAGCTGGCCCATCCTAGCACTCAGCGCCCACACAAACACAAAATAATTTATGTACACAAAAGTTATTTCGCGAATGCTCATTTGTTTCATAGAATGGATTGAACTATGGAGAATATTTCTGACAAAAAGTGCGACTAAAGTTGCGATGGTAACTTCGAAGAAAATGGTTATGAGAATCAAAATCGTACTCACCATGTTTGATGCGTGATGTTTCAGTGATCAGTTCGAAGTCAAGCACAGAAGTCAATGATGTGCCCTTTGGTGGCATCCTTTTTAAGCCGGGAGAGAGTGCAAATGACCGCGTGCTTTCGACCAATCAGCAGCGACCTCGAACGTGACGACATAGGTTTCTCCCGGCGGGCAACATCAGTGACGTCTTCGTTCTTATCAGAAGCGTAACGGGGGGAGCCTTTGGGAAATCCTCATGGTGTGTTGCTCTCTTTACGAAAACCGGTCTAATGATGGGAAAAAAGGGTTCTAGAAGATTCGAATATGACCCCGAAGGCAATTCTGCACACCGAGGCTCATGACCGATCTCAGGGAATTCCATTTCAACGACGTTAGTTGTGCAAATTTTCAATGTAGAGTTCGCGACATGCGCTAATTAACTATCAACAATTCAGGCTTATAATGGTTTAATTATTCACAACTGATCACTGTGAGTTATAAGAATGAGTAAGTCGTAAGACTTGCTGCTATTACCAGATGAAGCTTATGCTAGAGGGCATTCACCCTACGGAAGGTTGCTGTAAGGAGGATTATTATATTTTTATTTTCCAACGATTGCTCAATTAAGAAGGCTTAAAATTGGGTCATATCGATGTAAAACATATTTCGTTATGTTACTATCTTTGCAGACTTTCACAGATGCTTCCCTTTTTAGGGAACTATTTTCATGCAAAGGCATATCTTCCATTTAAGCGTGAAGATCATTGCCAGTGAGTTGTAAAAGTAGAAATTCAAATAACTTGAAGTTCAACTAACTGAAGTTATTATTCATATCGTAATTGATTCAGAACATTGCCTTATTATTAACAGTCATTATAAAACAAACCCCTCAGTTCAAAATTTAGACAGAAAATTCGCGTTTTATGATGCTTCATTTGCTACAGAGTTAGTGAATATTGTGGGAAATAATTTTACGAAAATGGGACGATTTATTCTGATAAGATGAATATTTTAGTTAGTAGGGAGTAGTTTATAGTAGAATTTATAGAATCGTTTTCGAATTTCTTTAATATTTGAGTTAAAGGACGATATTGATATGGTATGGGAAAGAAATCTTTAGGCAACGGAAGGTTTTGTGGAACTCGATACAAGACATCGACTTCTTTGGAATGACTGAAATGCTATGGTGGAAAATTTAAAAATCATTCTTAACGGTTATTCATATTTCGTATTGCATACCAGAAGAGAATCGGGTAAATAAATGATATAAGGGTTTAATAAAAGCACTGAATTCACCGTTGAAAGAGTTGTAAATAATTATAGTATGAACATCATGCGTCATGTATCATAGCTCATGACTGAATTTTCCACTTTTGAAGTAAAGTGTTTTCCAAATAAAAATTTCAGGTTTTTGGGTCAGATTTTCTTATCTATCCTTTAAAATTCTCTAAAATGAAACATCATGCTACCAAATCCCTGTATCAAATCAATCAAATTAATTTTTTTTTGCTTAGGAAGTCTTTCGTTTCTCCTTAACTTTTATCTGGTGCTTTGTTCACTCTTTTAATAACAGAAAAACGAGATAAAAGACCTTTCTGTTAAATATTACCTAACGCATTTTTATTTGAAACTTGGATCTCGCTATTTTCAATCCAAAGCAGTGCCCCCATTGATTTGAACGTGACGATTTACTGCATGTCAATCAACCATACCGTAACCTATTGCATGGAATAAATGAAAAAAGAAAATTGATTTGAGTATCTCATGTGGGCAGTATTTACGCCCAGAAAAGTCTGTTGAAATGCTGATTACTCCTCATCCGAATTTAAGTAATCATTTTCCAAACATCATGAGGTAGTTACTCCTGTACATATAAAGGCAGGGAAGGGAAAATTACGAAATATGTAATGACTTCGTAAGATTTCCTAAAATGCACGGAAGTTACTCCTTGGTATCCGTCGTAGTTACTTGTCCACTCAGCTTCCGAGAAACAGTTGAAATATTTCTTAAGAAGGGAAGTATAGTGGTATCTGTAGAAAGGAACCAAAAATTTAGTCATCAAACTCGAGCTTTAATTTTAAGCATTTTTTCAATATTTCAGGAATAATTTGGCGCGATATCTCTCTCAAGCCATATAAATCTTTTGATGGCTATAGCATACTTTTTGGTCGATATAATAACACCTGCCTCTCCAAAATGAGGTGGAGGGATAGCTTTTTCAGGTCATCAGCCAGCATCCTCTATTCCTGTTTTTTATCCATTTTCTACGAAGTCTCAAGGTTGAAAACTGCGAAATACCACTAGATGAAGGTCGAACACGCAATAGTTTAACATACAATTAGCTTGTTAGGTGGAACCAAATTATGCATTATTCCAGATCCACTCATATAGTAAATGCTTTAATTAAGATAGGAAATCGGAAACACGTTGCCATGGAAGTGGAAATTTTTAAATTGGCCTAAATATATGTTCAGAGACGGGCTCTGGCCAGTACTTATTTTAGATACATATTACGTAAAAACATAATATGGCCGAATTTTGAACCATTTTTGAAATATTTTTAATATAAATTATACAAAGAATGGAAATGGTAATAGCGAAGAAGTATTTTTTAGCTTATGAATTCTTTTGAGATGGAAGATCAAGCAAACTTCCTTCTAAGGCCCATGTTTGTCCTGAAATAATTAATAGTTTGCAAGTGACAATATTTTATTCATATTCCCATTTTTTCTTACTTTCTCATATGCCCATGCCTCTTTTGCATATGTTCACGCAATTACTATACCACTTTTTTTTCGGCGGAGCTTCGCTGACTTTTGTCTCACTGGGCAGAGTAGTCTCTGGAGCCCTAACATAATTTGATTCGACATGAGCTTTTAGTTTAGCAAAGTAATTTAAAACGTTATAAATTATTTTCCATAGAAAACAAGTGATGTCTTAGACTGAGGATTGCGTCAGCCAAATCTCGTTAAACCTCATTATAAGTCCTCCTAATCATTAAGTTATATATTTGTACTTAACTCTATCTATTACATTGCGTGTAATATTTAATTAGATGTTTAAGATAAATAAACTGATATTGTTAAATACAGCTTAATTTATACATCAAAATTTGTATCTAAAAATTGCGAAGATTCCCAAGACGAAGGAATTTTTCGTCTCAATTTCGGCGAAATAAAAATTTCGCGCCCTCTATATGCCCTCTGTTTGCGCCTCGAACCAGTTTCCGCCCTCTGTCATTTGGAACATCTGAATAAATCTGGATTCTGCCGCGATTTTCATGTTATGTCTATCGGTGTAAGTTAGATCTAAAGTCTGTTTAAGCGTTTGCATTAAAAAATTAAGAAACCTGATTCTTGAGTATGATACCTGAGTATGTTACCATGCACTGAAGTCTTAAGTATATAAAGTTTACTTTGTTGTGCTAATTTAAGGTTTTGTTTACGAAACTCTACGATGAAATAATAAGAATGAATTATTTCATTATCCAAGATTGAAATTATATTCTCAAACCACTACAATTTCCTTGTTAAAATACAAGGAAATTGTAGTGGTTTGACGCATCTCGCTCTACTTGTATCGTATGAGATTCATTCAGAAACCGGTTCGGCGCATTCGGGAAATCCCAAAAAACAGGTTTGCGTTAACCGGTGGAAACCGGTTGAATCACTTCACTAAGCATGGTGCATCTTCAATATCTTTCAAGGATTCAGACGAAATATTATCCCATATTATCCACGTATTCCGAGGAAATACAGCCCTCAGGAGCTGGATTCTGTTCCAAGGAATCAGCGATGTATCTTACCATATTTTTCTTTGACGAAGAAATATCGTTGTATTGCATGATGCTGCGTTCACATCTTTTTGCAATTTCACGCGTTAACGCCTAAGTCCTATAGTAATAGAAATTTTCTCTGTGATTTCCTAGTCCTAGATTCCTGAGATAATGGCGTGAAAGAGAAATGCGGGTTCATTATCCCGGATAACTACGTTCCTAGTATCCGTCATACGTCTTTTTTGCCCCTTCTTCTTAGAATATTAGGGATTATTAATGCGTTAATGGGAATTATACGCAGGACTATTCCTGCTGGTATTCATTATTACATTGAGAGATGTCTCAATACATATCATTCAAACAATAAAGAATCCTAAAATTCATCTATTATATACGAGTAAAAGTTGCTTGCATACTGCAAGCTATCCGTTGAATACAGTATCATACCAAGTACTGCCTCAGTTCAAATTTAAAACTTCGCGCCAAAGACCGCCTGGCGACGAACTAAGAACCCGATCGTGAGAGAAGACAGCAAAATAATATTAGATAAGTGCCATCCTTACTTGTTCCAAAGTTTCGATTCAATATCTTATCGGGAAGGTCCCACGCCTCTGTCACCATTCCGGGTTTTATCTTTCCAGCTTATCGGGAAGGCATTTAAAAACTCGTCCAATGCATTTCTTATGGAAGAATTTTGCATCCACCTGGCGTCGAACTCACTGTCATTTGGCTACATTTTTTCCATGAGAAGCATAGAAGACTACCTCAACTTCAACCTCCGAAATTTTGGTTACTCTATCTTAACGATAAGTGCCTCAAAATAATTTTCAAAAATCCGCGCAATGCATTCTTATGGGAAAATTGCGATTTTTGGGAATTTCTGGCATCGAACCCATGATAGCTAGCGTCGAAGTCTGCATTATTCTGGCATCTAGAGTGTAGGGCCAGTACGTCGAAAAAATCTGACGTCGATGGCGCTTGTGGAACATGGTCAGAATTCGTATCCCCTATATATATCTATATAGGTATATCCGGAGAGTTAGCTATATATAATAGATTAACTTACCGACTTTAACGTTGCAGGTGGTCAAAATATTTTCGATAAATGTTTGGATAATAAATTTCCGGGTGGACTTTTCAAATACATTCTCGTCATCAGTATGCGTTTCTTTAATTTTCAAATTTCAACTACTCACATTCTTCATGTCCCAATAACATGCATTTTCAAGTGAGTAAATTCAAGTTAAGTAAATATTTCTGGCAGTCAGCTAGGTATTTTGATCGAATAATCAATCGTGAGGGTTGCCCTATCAGCAGAAATAATTGTTAATATTATGTGGTATGATACTTTTTAAAATTTCTGTAAATAACCAGATTAGAAAGAAAACATAAGGTAACTTCCACAGCAGATTTTTAATCTGGCATGTTTCGTCAATATGTTGACATCTTCAGTTGAATATGTATAACAATCATGGGAATTATACAAGGGATGGATTGGAAAAGGGGAGGAGTAAGCTGGGAATGGACCGAGGTGGGTGGGGGAAAATATAAAGAGGAGAACAAAGTAGCAGGCTGAGAAAGAACTGTGGAGGGGTTAGGGAACAAATTTTGGAAAATTTCTGTACACATTTACCTGAAGGTGTCAACACGTTGACGGAACACGCTGTGGGAGTTACCAGATGTTTTTCTTTTTACGAAGGTTTCTGTTGAATTCCACGAAGTTATTGAACTGTGAATTGTTAATTTTACGCTGTAAATAATTTTGGTCAATAATCACTTGAAATAATCACCCACAAGATTGATTCAATTCATTTCTGTGTTTTCGCGGGTTTTTTTGCTCCTCTTCTCGTGCGAGAGTTTTTCTGAACCGTTGGGTTTTAAATGAAAACCCGTTAAAGAGGTTTTTCCACTATTTGTCTTTTTTATTTATTTTTGTATTTCTGTATCTTATTAACGTATCAACTTTGACGTCAGATTTTCGGTGGGATCAAAGAGGCCCACATGGGACAGATCTCGCTGATTAAAGAGTTGAATAATAATAATAGAATATATAATATAATATTAATCTTAGTTGTATTCCCTCAATGTCGATCCAATTTTTATTCCAAATTCTTACTCAAAGATCTCCACATTCTTTACTTGTCTCTGTGTTTCCAAGGACAGCGTTCTAATCCACGAACTTCATAAAATGAACCCCTACACTCCTAATCTCTTCCATTGCTTCTTGATTATATCAGATGACATGACTCCCCACTTGAAAGAAATTGTTGTTCTAAGAAAAAATCCGATTAACTCAACTTCTCTACGGTAGGTAAATATAAGGAAATGTTTTGAGAGTTTTGAAGGTCAATTTCCTCGTAAAATCTGTTTCATAACACAATTATATGTTACAAAGGAGGAAAGATGCAGAAAATCGTTTCCTCCATCTATTCATGATAACCTATCTGTAAAATGGATTCTTTCCCCATAATTCATCAAAGTGTCAGTTTTAAAAGGAATAAGGTATATTTATTTTCAAACTACACAATGTGCTTATAGGATAACCTTAAGAAGGCGCATATTAACATAAACTAACACCTTTGAAGTATCTTTTATGCAATATAAAATACACATTTTACCACTGATGTAGCATATGACACGTTTTTCCTGTATTGCTACAAGATCGTATTTGAGAAGAGCATGGATATTGTGATAGCTAACTATTACAAATAATTCCTTTATCTATATTTTTATTTTTATCTCTATTTTATTCTACATTTTATTAGTTTATCTTTAATTGGATAAAGCAACCGCCCGGATATTGAGAGATACGGGCTCGAGTCCCGGGTGCGGCGGACTTTCTCTCTTTCATTTCTTCTTTTAAAAAATTAAGCATGTGTTTCATGCGTTTTTCATCTTTCACATTCTTTTCTTGCCTGTCAATGAAATCTTAATTTAGTTTTTGTCCTCTGTTCTCCAATTCGCAAGTTTTGAGATGGTTCCAGGCATTTTATTGCCCCCCAGTTACGGTAGGTAGAACTGTTTCTCGATTGCTATTTATATGGCTGTGAACCTGCTGATTGGTTTGCTTGGGAAAACCCTTGCCTTATAGCCTTAAGTATTGCTTTGAAATCGGTTAGTTGGAGTTAGCTTCGTTGCTTGTCTATTCCTATGACCTAAACTGGGTTTTCCCAACCGTGTCAAAGGGTCTCCGAGATTCCTTACGGCTCTTAGTATTTATTTCCCCACATGGGCTGGGACATAATGGAAATGTGAGAGCTTCACTGTGTATCTGCTGAGTCCATGATTCGGATTTAAATAATTTAATAACGTCCATAGATCAGATTTTAATAAACATCGTAAGCGAAGGTTATTTAATGGGACTATTAAGTATGTTTATTATTCATTATTATTGAGTCGATTATTAAGTAAAAAGGAAAAATATAGCGAAACAAAATTTAAATAAGTAGAAAACATACTAGAAAAAAAGTTTTATTCCCTACATATTTGGCTGAAATGGACGCATGTTGGTCGCCTATACTCCGATTATAAATTTTCAATAACTTATTGCAGGCAAAAGGCCCACATTTTAGGTAAGAGAAAGGAAGGTAGAAATTGAATTTTTTTTGTCTTAGTGAATCTACGCAGAAAAAAATTTTCATGTTCACATTTGATCCACAATTGCAACAGAGAAATCAAAACGTTCTTCTGAGAGAGCGTGGGTTTGCCCTTGTTGCCAAATTCGTTTTCTTCGCCAACGTAATGTCAAGGCCGTGAAATATAAAAAGCCGTGAAATACAACGAACCTAAGTGTGAAAATTATATTGCAGACGTCAAGAGAAGATTTCTCAATGTCAAGAGGATTTTGATTGACTTCGAACTTAGGATTAAGGACCTTTAAAAGTAAAACCTTGACCCATGGGAAGCAGATATATAGAAATGGATGTATATTATGGTAGATAAATGAAATATTTCAACAGGATAAACGAAAATTTTTAATACTAAGAAAAGATGCGCTATAAACTTCCAGTTGACCTGTTTTAGTGATTTCACATATTCAAATATTTGTCTTCAAAACAGTTGCATGGAGTGGAACAACTTTATGCCACAGAAGGTGAAGGCCCTCTTGGTATCTATTAAGAGGACCTCTAAGCGTATCACCTTAACCTCTCTCTCTCTGTTCTAAGAAAGACTTCTCAGTTTGATTATCACTTACCCTGTAACTCATGGGTGCTTTATGTTTTATGTTATTTTTTCTTGGGGAAAATGAAACATGTATCAAAACTTCTAAACTGTATCTGTGTGATATTAAAACATTGCTCGATGAAGCAATGCCACTGTAATGCATATCTATGAGGAAACCGGATATTTCTATTCCACATCAATAAATTATGAATGATTGATTTATCATTATCAATGAATGATTGGTAGCAGATGTTTTGATAGGAGATATTATATCTCAGTCGATACCGAAGTAGCGCGTAAATTATTTTTAGGCATCATATATTTTCAAATGATCACTCGTAAAATATTTTATTCGACTTTAAGTTCACGTAAGGACGAGATACTTCATGTGCTAAATAAATTTTATGAGCAATCGTTCCCCACTCTTCACTGCATTCCTTAAAACTTCAGTGCGAATCTCGTTTCGCAAGTCGATAACTATTTGATAAAACCGCTAGCAATACGGATATTTTGGTGGAATTGGAGCAATAAGGAGATAAAAAATTGAGACTTTTCTCGAAAAAGCATCTTATATTCTCTATGATAATGAATCGGGAGGCCTCCGGATAGCCAAGGGATTTACATTTGGGAGAAGAGGTACTAGGTTCTATTCCCGGCGGGGTCCCATATGTGCGGAACAACATCGGTTGTTGAAGCACTTTTAAAATTAATACTGCTGCTACTCGATAGTGATTTCTCTAGTTTTGAAGAGGCTGATGTTTTTGGAGATTAGTATTATTTATGAATAACAATCAGCGTAAAAACAAAATATTATTTCTGTCTTTGCAATCATCAACCCGTAGGCTGGTTTGAACTTCAAACTCTCTACTTAACCGTTAAAATCTTCGAAAAGAAAATGAGGTGTGCTTGACTAGATGAAGAAAGAGGTTGTTTTCCGTCGCCTCCCACGCTGAGTGAGAATGGGACCGGTCCACTTGAATACAGCACAATGACCTTATGAATGCATGTTATTGCATTCAAGGAGTGGCCTGGATAAATGTCATTATTCACCATCACCCATACTCAGTAGCTAACATATTACCCCTGCCTTGATGGAGGCAAAGAAAAATAGGAGATAACCAATTGATGAGCCGTCACTAAGTAGAACTCTATGAAGGTAATGAGGGAAAACAAAAGATACATTTACACAGTTCCAAAAAATACTCAGTAGAAATTGATAATTTATTTTCTCTATTCTCTACAAAAAAGATGAAACTATAATTCATCAAACAGCAACAAAAATCATATGCTTACGATAAAAATATATGCATTGGGATGTTAAAATAAATGAGGCAGTTGCTGATGGTTGTGTTAATTTAAGAATGTTACACTCCAAAAAACCATGAAAGAATAATTCTTTGATGGTTTTTTTGGAGTGTAACATTCTTTAATTGGGATTTTGTGTATGTTCTAAATCACGGAATATTATTGCGGTACTTACTCAAATAGTTTTTGACGCAGACAACATGTTCTTTTCCCATTTACTCTTTCACAACTTTAAGTTCTTCGAATTCCCGTTCGTGAATGTATCGGAACATGCTCCACGGTCTTCGAAGCTTGAAAGATTGCCGGAATCCTGTCTCGACACCACACCAGTGTTTTTCGTCCTTCAAGTGCAAGGTCATCACGGATGTTTTCTCTTCACTCTGATATCTCGCTTCCCTGATCTCAAACCGCAAGTGCATGCGACATGGCGAAATTGTCGCTGACATTATTCGGACTTGAATAAAACTCGAGAATATGCCTATCATTTTATACATTTATAGATCATAAATTTTCTATTTCGTCACATAATAGTATACATAACAACTCATTCTTATAAAAGGTAGCTCCTTGTTGCTACTTGTATTAGTAGATCATATTTTCCGACCGCGGTGACGGAGTGGTTAGCATCTATGCGCTCCAACCCCAAGTCAAGACCATGGATTAAAGCTGTGAATTTTAAACGAAACTATCAGAAACTCTTATTTATATTCAGTGTGTAGATATGCTACGAATAATAAATCTGCAAATGATAACTACCGTATTATAAGTACGTAAGAATATGCAGAATAATGAACTCTCGATTATCCGGGCTAACGATGGGGATTCAGAATAATCAGAAAAAATGGATAATTCAAACTTAACCTCTTATTTCCTGTAGCGCTCATAATTTAGATAAAAACAATGTATCATTATTTGCACGCTTGTGCGTAATTTCAGATAATTATTCGTGGAGTTTCCTTCGCCCAACCATGGATTTTTTAGCAACGATAATGGTATTGTAGTAAGCCCTGCTTGCTTTAGAACGTGAAAACATTTCCTCATTTCTTCCTTGGGTTGGAATTGTTTTAAATTAAGGCGAAAAATTTCGAAGAAGATTAAAAAATGTACATGCATCATACACGGATAATCTGTCCACGAATAATCGGGAGTAGAATGTATATACTCCTTATTGAGTCCGTCAAAAAGTACTTGAAAGTGTGAGGCGAATACGTATGTACATGTTACTATGTAAGTTTTATGAAGTTCTGCATTAATTAAAGATGAGGGAACATGGTAAGTAGCTTGTATAACCTCAGGTTCGTTTTGATGCAAATGAATGACGAAGGAACCTCTTAGTTGGGGAAAGGTCACTAAGACACTTATCAGAGAAAACCTGCTGTGTGTAGTTCCGGGAATAATATATATAGAGATTTAAACTTCCTTCATGAGAATTGGCTTACCCGGGAAATGATTTTTAGCTGGCGGACCCATTACGAATAAAAAATATCTTAGAATATAATCATAACCAACGTTAATGGTGTGCTTTCAAAAGCTGTCCTATCATGTAGTCTAAAGTATTAAATTAACATTTTTAACTATTGTATCAAATCTGTGCCACGTGTAATCATCTTCTTTATCAAGAAATTCACAATGGCGATGATAAGGTAAAAGTAGTTAACATAGCGCGACTAGGCCTTATACATCCACGGATAAACGGAATTGAGAAATGTCAAGGTGACTGGGACTCGAACCGAGACTTCGCAGTCTTCAACTCTCCGAGCAAACTTCATTGCTACTGAATAAATATCATTGAATACAGTAGCAGCATAAGCCGTAGAGGACGAGATGGATTGCAGGAAGGGAATGAAACAAGGAAATTTTTTCTTTCGTACGATGGATTTCTGCTCCATCAAGGCCTCAGTTGATTACCATAAGACGGACTAGTTTCCTTATTTTTCTCCTTCATTTTAAATGAGAAGAACGATTTTGTTCCAGTAATACGTTATTGAAATAACGTAAACGAAAATGCAAAAATTATTCGTGTGGTCGATATTTACTTTTTTGAATGCGTATCCCGCGAAACTTCGGGACTAATAATCTTTTTACTGTCTATTAAATTAGCGAAACCTATTCAGGAATAATAAAAATGCAATAGAAAAGTACAAATCACTCCAGGCGAAAATTGTTTTCAGTTCCAGTGCTCGTGATACCGTTAACTGATGTATATTCGGAAGCTTTTAAGGTCACCTAGTGGCCGAAACATTTTTCTTTCTGAGTTGTCCTTGACCAAACGTTCACTTTCAACAGACGTTTCCTCTTCCTTCGTCTCACGATTTCATGCTCAAATACCTGTTTGATGTTCTAGAAATTTCTCCATGGTCGACAGGCTACTTCTATCTGATGCGTAAGTGGTACTTGGTTCGATACCCAAAAAGTATCCGATTCAGTTTGAGGAAAAAATTAGGCATACTGGCAAAAATACAGCTTGCTTCATTTGGATATAAACAGTGTTGTTAGATGTCAGCAATTATAGGGAAATTATCTAATGCTTGTGTATAATCCTTATTAACTTTTTGGAGTTAATCAGATTACAGTACTATTTCATGCGATGGTATTTA
The DNA here is from genome assembly GCA_036926295.1 of Pachydiplax longipennis. Lineage (NCBI taxonomy): Eukaryota > Metazoa > Arthropoda > Insecta > Odonata > Libellulidae > Pachydiplax > Pachydiplax longipennis. The sequence continues at coordinate 24,792,981 of JAVFKF010000003.1, read as the reverse complement.
TTTTAGGCAATTTATTTTCAAATACTAGGCTTACGTAATATAATTCGGGGGATTTCGGTACAATTATTTAATTATTAATAAATCTTTTGCGTTAAAATCTGGCTATGTAATTGCTATGGAGATAATTTTATGTTAACAATCGAATATTCACTAGTAATAAAACGAGAAAAAAATACTGCCTAAAATTGTGGATCTCTGGCAATATCACAGCAGGATTGTGATTGTTTTAAAATTAAAACGTATCAAAATTTGTTTCTTCACAGTTTCCTTCTTCACCCTGAATTTGATAAGATCGATGATCGTGGGAATGTTTCGGAGATATTGATTTTTTTTACTCAGGCTAAAAAGTTGCTTCCTTAAAAGAAATTGGTAAAAATGCCTCCGAAGAATGCATATTAGGTAGGGTTGTAATTGTTCCTGCGCAAAAGTTATTCACAAGAAAATAAGATGCGAGAATAATCGAAATGTTAACGTTGGCTTTGGATAAAGGAATATTTGTCGATAATTATTCTTTTCATACCATTTCATGACTGTTTAACATTTAAAAATTTGTTCGAATAAAAATATTACGCAGCAAAGTAACGCATAAACATCATTATAATCCTGACAAATTCATTTATTGTCATTATTATAATATTTAATGGAGATTGCATCTAGATTCTGATTATCTTTTTTATGAGATAGGGAACAAGTATATTAATTCCAAGAATACAGGAAGTCATCCTGATAGAACGACTCAACACAAAACACGCTTTTTTGAGAGTCCGAAAAAGTTGCTGACGCATACAGCCTCGAATTTATTCAGATTGTTTCTGCCATTGTTAAGCTCATTCACTAGGTAGATCACACCTTGTTATCTGAGATGCGCGAACAATGTGAGGAAGTGGTGACAAATTTGAATTTATATGGCTTTCCTTAGGTGTGATTCACTCACAACATAATCAATTAAGAAGTTCACGTTTGAGTGTTTGAAGGACTTCTATTTATCTCTCTTTCATATCTACAAGTCATCCTCAAGTTCAGGTTCTCATTTCTGTTTAGAATTAACCTTGTTATATTAAATCCCTTGCAGCAAAGTATGCAAGCTGAATTACTGCCATATATACTTGTCCGTGCATCAAAATTCAAAATTATGTTTAATGGTTAATCAAGTTTCAATAAAGGATGTTTCAACGCAGAACAGCTTAAGACCTGCGATATAGGGAATTCCATAAGCTGGGTCAAGAAAAAAATTTGAAAATAAAGATTTTAAGAATCATCGATAAGTTTTACTAACCCCCATGATCTAGACTTTTCACTTTCAGAGTGATTTTTGCAGCATTTCTGAATGGTTATGGATTATCAAAGATCTAACCATAGTGAGGAATTTATTTCAACGGTGATACCAAAGGTACAGAATTCATAATGGAATGTTTGTGATTCTAAATCCAAAGATATATACATGAGTAGGTGCAGATTAAAATTATAATTATATAATGGCTATTTTAATCAGAGGAATGCAAGCATTTTGAGTCAGAAAAGTTTTCTTTCAGAATTTGCTTTGTTTCATGGCATTGAAATCACCATGTAGAAGCATAGCACAGGTATTACATGCTGATTATAGGATACCGTCATAAATTCTATTCAACTGTAGTATACTTCACTGCTACAAAATTTTCAGTTATGATCAGCAACTTACTACTTTGTTAACAATGATATTTTTAGAGCCTCATATTTAGATATTAAAATTGGAATGTTCCCACTCCAACTGATGGGGACAAGGTATATCCAGCTTGCTGAATCACACATTTATTCATGCGGTATGATTTCTAACATTTTATTTGTAATGATAGCAGAAATGAATTATGAGCTATGTGAATTTTATTTTTGAAGTTTACATGAAACTGAAATTTGTAGAAAAATAATTTGTATCACGCCAATTAAATTTATTGTCTCTAATGATTGAGGTGTGACTAGTCAATGATGAACATGTTTACTTCGTGAAAGGAAACTCACTCAACATTTTTTATTCAGAATAACTCCACTTCTCAAGACTCGTCAAGGTCTTTCAAAAACATTATTATCACAGTAATAGTCCTCCGGCATCTTCTTGGATCGCGTTGGAAAATCTTACTGAATCGAGTCTCTGGTAACTCGAATCACAAGTCCATCTCTAGTCACGTAGAGGAAACATTCAACGCAAGGCGCAGAATTGGGATTGACTCGAACCACTCCTCCTCCAAATCTGTTACTCAGAGTGTTAGTATCTCCAACAAATTGTGGTCTTTGACTCGGCTGGAACGGCCTCTGAGTTGTTGTGGTCGGTGCGGCTGCCTCTTCGCCGAATCGAGGTAGCAATCCCGGGTAGTTAAACGGCCTAGGGGCGTAGAAAGAGCGATCAGCATTCGCTGGGATCATGGCCATCGCAGCGATGAGAAGACAAAGACGTAGAGAGATCTGTAAGAAAGAATTTTCATCGGATGAAAGGTGAATTCAGGCCACCGAACCGCGACAGAACCGAATACCGAAACCGAATAAATCATTCTTTTATCGGAATGAAAACCAATCCTGAACCGAAGAATTAATATCCTTGAAACCAAGAAATTTTTTACTTAAATTTAAATAGAGGAGAATGGATGATGCTACCTATATGAGGGTGGTCTGAAACCCCAGTTTCCGACCACCCTCGGGAGTTCCGACCCCGGATTTTTCAGAAATTTTCAGAAAATTTTCAGGCCACCCATGTATATAACAGCTATCTGCAGTTATCTCAAATGATTACTTAACATTGAAATTTATGCGGTCTAATATTTTGATCGTAATTTCTTTGATATAGTAGGTTTTATTCTGGGATTAAATTTAATCTCGTAGTCGGAAAAAGCTATAAATTTTAAAACAACTTGCCGAAGGGAATAATATTTTAATCTCTAAAAAAGATTTAAATAGTCGGTTCGATCACGTTCGACGTTGGAAAACGGCACTAAACTGAAATTTGTTTTTTTTTTCATTTAACCAAAGAGAAAACCGGAACTAAAAATATATTATGTCTCCATTTCCTAGAGAAATGGTTTACTCTTAAGAGGAGGTAACTGTTGGAATTAAATTGGCAGCCACAAATTGCATTTGCGGGCACGAATTGAATTCTAAAAGTTCGGATATATTTTCTTTTACCGCGCACCCGAATTATTAACTTAACATAACAGGCGAATTAATTTTGTCATAAATAGTTTAACCTCAGCGTCAGCACCTTTCATGAAAATTTATTTATGTACTTATTGATATATGAAAACCTAAATTACTTAAAACTGAATCGTTTCACCCGATTCATAAATTAAGCGGAAAATGTGTGAATCTATTGTTAGCAAACTATAGCAGAAAAATTATTTCAATCACAAGATTATTATAAAACATCGCTTTTTTCCGGTGGTAAAACCAAGTTATGTACTCAGAGATATATTTTCTTTCTCAGAACTTTTTTAGCGTTGAGGAAGTAAAGGAACAGAGAAAATCATTCCTCTAAGTCTCCTAAGCGACTATTGAAATCCCCGGATTATCGGTATTGGACTTTCCGATATTTTTCACGGTCACGCAATCAAGAAACATCTTAATGCACTTTAAAACTAAAGTCTCGGAAATCCGAATGCTTGAGTTTATGATTCTGTTTTTACGATTTAGGCTCAACTTTTAGTCTGGGACACGTATTCTTCAGCATGGAAAATTTACTTCTTATCACCGAACTCACGCTGAATAGTTCCAACGTGTCTTTCTCTAAAACACCTATTCTTCGGCGAATGCATTGTGGTAATAAAGTTACAGATAGCATTTGGAAGACATTAGCCTCAGTGGGCTGGTAACATGTTTCATTTAATGTCTTCGAAGAAGTTGCGATGATAAACAGGGATGGCAATTACTACTTGGCTAGCGATACATTCCTCACGATTAGTAATCGACCGTGACCTCGCACATCTCGCATCCATTCTCCCACAACGATTTATTTTCACTCATCGCGAATGCAATTTGTTTCACGTGTGGAATGATAAATGCTCAAGCTGATAAATAGGCTTGCTTTCGATTTTCAAAGATTATAACGAACATCGAAATTTCCCTCATCTCAACAGTAACATGATCAACGTTGCATTACTATGCTGTTATGTCTTTTAAACTTTGGTCTGGAAGGTGAAATTTTTACGTTTTCAATGCATATAATCTCGGATAATTATTCTGAATATAAAGAAGTCTACTATTGATTGAATATCCTCGTCGAAGATTTTCTGGGAATGGGCAATTGGCTATTTTCACTGGTGTTGGCATATTAAGAACATTGTTACTTTTACCCCAGAACCCCTCTGCAGAACAATGGTACGGTCACTTCTTGCGGTAGATCAAGTACAGACGTCAAAAGTGTTCACGATTTAGATGCAGCGCCGAAATATCAGAAAGTAAACAAATAGAAATGTTTAAAATTATTTAACTTCTCAAGATGATGATGACTGAAGAATGATTTTTAGTTCTGAAACTTTTTAGATAAGGCCTCCATTTCATCCTGTGAACAGAACGTCTAAGTAATAATTCCGCGATATTCTTCTATATTAACCTCGTATTCCCGGTGGAACCATTTGGACCGTATCTTTTAAGTTTCGGACATATTTACTTAAGCTTAAGACAATGCACATTTATTAGAAAAAGTGTAGATAATAAATTTGAACGCTGGTAAAACTAACTCAAATCAGAGTGATTTAGCTCTCAGTTAATAAAGATATGCAGATTTCAACTAAGATTAATTTGTTTGAGTGCAGGTAACACTTATTAAATTGCGGTATACACCGGAGAGAAAGATTTATATGTTAGTAGCTAGATTTTCTCCCAATAGAAAAAACGGTCCTCATTAGAATATTTTCCAAAATTTATCCACATGAGCTTCTTTCCCTAACCTTTCTTAAGGCGCAAAAACATCACTAAGAACAAGATGAAATTGCAATTATTGGAAGATCTCAAAAAATTCCGTCTGTATAAACTTGCCTTCTTCAAGGGCACCCGCCGATGGTCATGGCGAGTCCTTTCGCAAAGACGAATGCAAGAAAGAAAATTGTACTCACCATCGTTGGTGTGTGATTCCTTTGTGCTTAAACCTCTGGAATATAATGACTTCAAGTTCGATAGCATCCTTTTTAAAGAGGGTACAAGAGTGTGAGGGCAGACCTGTTTCGGGAAGCGACCAATAGGAAGCCGAATCGACCGTGACGACACCTCTTGGTTTCCCCGCGATGGATCGCTATGAAAATTCAACGGAACGAAACTCCCACACCAGATTTCCGTAGTGATGCATCCAATGTTTATGGGAACCGGTCTCCCTCAGAAGATAACGACCTTCCCGGAAAGCTTTCGGATTTCAGATGAATCACATCGAAGAGGGTGAAAGGTAAACATCAGGAGCTGTAGATCGTTGTTTTCGTTTGCAAAATAAGAAACGGGGTCTTTCCAATTACAGTTATGTAATGAAGTGGTCCAGTCAGCTAGGCCGCGTAAAATATTTCGTTGTTTATATTACTTGATGTGGTTTTCTTGAAATGATGTGTGTTGAGGTACTTCGCCTTTACTTTCCTCAATTACTAATACCTATATTTATTAGAATCAGATATGCGTGAGAGGATACATAGAATGGTAAAAGTAAGTTGGATACAGGGGCAGATTTATACCTAGGCGCTAGCTGAGGGCCTCATCCATTTAGGTCAATAAATTTTATGAATTCTCTATAATATATTACAATTATTTTAAGGCACGACGTGTTCCCGGAAAGTTATTTTTCGCTTTCGGAAAGAATTTCATACAGAGTAAGTCAACATAATAGATAATATTTATTGAATATACTGCGTAATTAATGTCAGTTTCTGATTTAAAGTCTATTATAAATAAATCATTGATAGTAAATTTATAAGAATATTAGTTATAATTCAATAATTTGTTCATAATTGTCATAGTGAAACTTCTGAGTAATCTATTACATTTAGTCTTATGTATTTTATGTAAAAAATTGAATTTTATTTCTCATAATTCTTAGTGAGGGCCTCGGTCCGATCTTTGCTATCATTATTAGTCAATGAGGATAAAGAAATTATCTCATTCCTCACTTAACCCAGTTACCTGCCGCCTCATTCCCTCTTCAAAGCTAATTTTGCCAAATACGATTGAGTTTGAGGTTCCAACCAGCCCTCGGGCTGATGACTCTACAGAGAATATCATTGCGATGAATCAATATGCGAAGGCGTTGGTAGAAATCCATAGTATCAAATAAAAGAATATTATAAGTACAATTTTAATTACTATGTCTCTTCTTCGATGAATGTATTCCCTTTATATCTTTGAGATATAATTTTTAAACCATTCATAAAATAGAATGGAATAAATAGCACTGTGTATTGCAGTCTCAGCATTGATGTGGATATGATTGGAGGCTCATGGATTTCCCGTTCAAAATTCCCAAATACGGCGGACAAAAATATGATGTAGCAGAATGTCCAGCTTCACCTCTAGCGTTTAAGAAAGGGGGAATCATAATGACGGATGAGTAAATGGTATTAATGCAAATAATGCTGAATACAGCCAGATTATTATCCGAATAAAATTTTTAACTCATAATACCAGTCGTAAAGCTTTTGAAAATGAGGTTTTGTCCTATTCTTGTGCAAGTAAACCCATTTAAAAAAGCTCGCTCATAAGACAATATGCAGCTTGACACGCGATTTTCTCTCGTTCCCGGTCCCATTCACATCAAACTCAAGCTAAAATTACTTCTTAAGACGCTCTGCTACCCGTTCATAAGGCGGATTTTCCCGTCCTCAGATCCACTGAAACCCTCTATGGACAATCCTCCACCTCGAATGATTGACCGAAAATTGTTTACTCTTCCAACTATCTGGGAAAAATTGCTTCTTTGTAGAGTGAAAATTACCCAAATTAAGTAACAAAGGGATAAGCTCTCTTTATATGATAAGCACACCATTCCTTAAGGATGTGACGAGAAGGTAATCACCCAACAATAGTTCGTGGCATTTCTATATATCTAGGATTGTGGTAAGTAAATCGAACTAAATAAGTTTAACTTCCGTTTTTAAGGAGTATTGCTTTAATTTAAAAATTAAATATCCAAAAAAAACCCTTTCCTTTTGTTTTCGGATGTAAAGGAAATACAATTTTGTAAAATCCTCGTGATAACGCTACCCCGCTCATAAGGCGGTTTTACTTGGTTCCCTGAAAAACATATGAACCTGATTTTACAGTATTTTGGGATCCTTCCTCACATCCGGCTATCGTGATCGTGCCAGTCCAACTAAAGAAGCAGGAATTCCAAAATTCAATTAGCGCTCCCGTCAACGAGGGTGGGATTTCACGAGGTCAACGTCGAAATTTACCACTCGCGAAAAGATTTGGTAATACTATGTTTTACATTCTTACATAATGTGACTGTAAAAAACAACGGTATCGAATCTGTGGAAATGTAAAGAGATTGATGACACCTCCTATATAGAAGTCATATTCATACAGCAACACACTCTATACAATGTATTTCACCAATTTGTCATTCCTTGTTGCGCATGTCTATAATTTTAAGGCAGAACAGAATTAAAGAATTATTAATTTGGATACACGGGTATTATTGTTTTAGGAATTAGAAATTACTTTGGGCACATAAGCTGCCACACATTATTTATATGCTTCAGCAGTGAATACATACGTATTATGAAAGGTTATAGAAACCAAGATGCAAAATAGAGAAATCCTCAGACCCTCTTTATCTATTTATTAGTAAACCTGGTATAAACCCATACCTCTTATCAAATATAAAATTGGAATCAATTGGAAAGTGGGATTACTCGTTCTTTTAGGCAATTTATCGTGAAATAATATAATACATTAATCGTCTCAAATCAATATTCTTTTGTCTTTTATTAATCCTAAGCCGCTGTTATTGTAGCATCATTTCACTTTTTATGGATTTAATTTATTAACTTTTAAAGGAACCGTAGACGTAATTTCCCTTTTTGAATTGGAAGCTGAATGTACGCTGTGTTATTTTTATATTTAATTTTTAATATTTCCGTGCGCAGCGGAAAAGACTTCTCTTACTTCTCGGCTGTTTACTTTAGATGAGCACTTTTCATTCCAGCATAAAGACATTTCTGCAATTCTCCACTCTCTCGAGTTCTCTCGTTTGCGATAGTTGAATAAATTATTGCATTTTCTGGGAATTTTCCATCAATATTTTCCTCCATCGAACACAACTACACATGCTATATTGCAGGTAGTCTATAGATATTAATATATCTAGGTTTCGGAAGGCATCCAAAAAGGTGTCTTACTAAGGAAAAAATGCATATTAAATCAGTAGAAACATTTTATTTTTAAATTTCATTGGGTTACACTGACTAGTTTAGTAACAATTGTCAAACAGGATTTCATTCACACTGGATCCCCGAGATCGAGCAACGATTCAAAGGAACTCCATTCTACGTGAAGAGGTTCACGTGAAATCATGTATACAAATTTTCGGTGGTATAGTATCTCTGCAATATCATGTCTTCAGGTTCGCTCTTCATTATTGGGGGGTTCCTCTGTTCACCCTGATCATATCTCCGTTCCTGGTGACGTAAATGTAGCATTCGACACAAGGTGTGCGATTTCCTGATCCGATCCTGTTGTTCAGGTCAGCTTCGTTGGTGAACTGGGGTCTTTGAGGTGGTAGTGGTCTCTGGGTGGCTGCTGGAATCGGAGCCGAGTTCTCCTGCTCCCCGAATCGAGGCAGCAAACCGGGGTAATTCCACGGCTGGGGAACGTATGGCGATCTTTGCGCATTTGAAGGAATCATGGCCAAGACGGCGAAGACAAGGCAAAGTCGAAGAAGGGAGTTCTGCGGAAGAAAGGTCATCATTATATTTGATTTGCGGAATTACTTAAGCTTGGCAAAATGATAAAAAGAGAGAAAACTTTCTGTTTTCCGCAAAAACTTTTTACCTTAAAAGACCGAAGCCGGTCATCAAATATAAGTTTTTGTGGAAAATCCCAAGATCACTTTCATTTATACCATGGCGTTTCAAGAAGTCTAGTCACATTAACTTCATTATATTAATAAATATATTTTGAGCCAATCTTTAGGGATATCTGTGAAATCTCAAGGGAAGCTGGATACTGTTTAATGATACTTCTAACTTGATTTAATAATTCTAAGTGGCCCTTCAACATGCAAGCTAGAATTTTACACTTCTAAATATGAAAATCAAAGGTAATCTCTTCAAGAACAGAAACGATTACAAGAATAAGGTACAAGAATAGAAACGATCAGAAAGGTGAAGGATTAGTTTTTCAGGTTAGGTTTCACAAAAGTAAATAAATCATAGCAAATGTAAAATCGGCATATAAGTATCATTGCGTTTTATAATGATTTTAGTGAAGTAGTTTTGCTCATGTACTACAAATTGAGATGATAAAACTAATTCGGAATTATTGCGGGTATTGCTGGAAATAATCCATAGCGTCTTAGGGAAATTTATATTACAGATAATAACTGACTGAATGACCAATAAACGGACGTTTTTTGCCATTATCTGTATGTGTATGATTAGTTGAAAAGAAAATAGCTCCTTATTACTTTCCTAAAGGCTGCAGAAAAAACTTGACCATCGCGGAAACAAGATAAGACATAAATTCAGAAGCATAACCTTGTCAATTTCCTTTCACCATCAGATAATTCTGAGAAGGAATTTTTTGCATTCAAATCAAAGCCTTAGAATTTATAGCCAATAATGATTGAATCAATTTCTGAATTTAATGATAAATAAGCTTTTTGGTATCCCGATTGCGCTCTGTAAAATCAATTCCAACGTATTTGCAAAATTTATTTATTATCAAAAAAGATCTTTCCTAATTATAATATCGAAGTTTTAACTAGATACTCTTCTACCATTTTACGAATAACTTATAAAAAATATATGGCAATGAAAAGTGAGATTGAATTAGTAAAAGGTTGGTTATAAATGAAAGATATCCCTGCTCTACTCCTCTGAGATACTTCTTTATCTAAATAACCGGATTTTTTCAACTGCTTGGCCCTCGAATAAAACATTTATATAAGGACCAGATCCTCTTAACCTTCATTTACCATTTGAATCGAAACCTTCATGCGAAATCAAGAATAAGAAACTCTTAGTTTTCCATTTAAACTTTGTCGAAGTTAAAGGCTCTAAATATCGTAAACAGATTAGAGTAGGAAGTGTAACTCCTTTCTCTTTTTCGTCCGTCAACGACCTCTAATCAGCGTGCTCATTCAGGCGCGTAGATTTCATTTTTTGACCGTAAATTGGCAAGGTTGGGCCCAGTGCGTGTCTTTTCAAGTCAACTTTTATACTTTACAAAACACCTTTACCGAAATTATGCGTATTTGAAATTATTACTCATGAAAGGAACGTTTGAATTTGCTTATATTTCGGACATTTATAATGGCCTAGATTGAGTTATTGTCTGAAACTAGACTAAAATTGGAACAGAGCCTAAAATGCAGCTTTAGTAGGATTTGAATCATTCGTCATTCTGTCCTTATCTCGATAACTTATTTCACCAGGTTTTGGATGGAATATATCCGTAATACATTTAAATTTTACACAGTCACTCTGAAACCTGTCACCACTTCCCCGAATAACTGAGAACTTAAGGAAAATCTGTTATCTTGAGGTTCCATTGGATATCACTGACAAGAAAATGGACAGATCTTAATTGATCGGTATTATCCAAATAAATTGCAAATATTTTCGTTGCAATAGAGTATTAAAATAAAGCGATAGGTAAAATTTGTTTGTGAAATAATTACGTAGAAATGCCTTTAGATGGGAGATAATTATTACGAGTTGAGACTGGATTTTAAAAGCCTAATAAGCAAAATAATAAGATAACTTTCATCCAGCAAACACTGCGTCATTTTCAAAAAATAACAAATTATCTATAGGGGTACCAAACGCTATTGTAGGAGAAATGGAGAGCCCAATATCATGGACAAAATCAATCCCGAAAGCCTAGAAAAAAGTCCTTTCTAAAATTCACTGAATTAAAATTACTTATTGTCCATAGGAGTACCAAACGCTAATTTAGGAGAAGTAGAGAACTTAATGTAATAGACAAAATAAACCCCGAAAGCCTATGAGATCGTCCTTTTTAAAATTCAATGTAAAAATGCTCTAATTCCTTTTTATGAGACGATACACACATGGAACAGCGCAGATTTTTGAAGGTGGTGCACCAAGCAGCTTAAATTCCAAGGGCGCCCACGGATCCCAATGTCAGAAACGTACCCAAGGAAAGTGAAGTGTGCAGGAACGTCAACTTACCATTTTCGGAGAGAGGATATGTCAGTATGAGACCGCGTGCCGAAGTTGATGAGGATCATTTCGAAGCCGGCCTTTTTAAAGACGGAGTGAGTGAGAGAAAGAAAGAGTAGGACAAAGTAGGAGTGGAGAGCCAATCGGAAGGGTTTTCGATCGCTACGTCACTAGTCGGTTTCTCCCGGCGGGAAATACTAGCGAAGTGCATACTGAGTGACGTCACCGGGAGAAATGACGCGGCTTTGCAATCTATGATAACAAACGCTCTCTCTCTTTCATCTGTATACAGCTCGCGGGGGGTTTTTCGGAACAGCTGGGAAAGCTTGCAAAATTTGTTTTCCCCCGAGATCTGTTGCTCTCCTGGATTATTGGGAAAATGACGTGACGAAGTTTGTGCCTTTTTGTAAAATAACGCAGTATACCTTTTCAGAAATTTCTCGGTTCGTAGAAAAAGTCTGGCTATTCATTTGGAAGGAAATTATTTAGGTTTTCTCATTCTGTAACACGTTAGATAACTGTGAGGTAGTGTTGTATGATTGAAGTTGGTCCTTAACTCGATCGTTTTCTCTTGACCTTGTTTTCATAATAAAATGAGAAAGAAATTCAAGTTAGATTGATTTTATTCTACAATATGAAGGCAGTGCTATCTTATTGGAGAATTGGCTTCGAACTTTGGCTGTAAGAAAAATCATAAAAACAGCACAAAATTCCAATCGAATAAAAACACGATTCTTGTATGGCTAAAGTTATACCTTATACTTAGGATAATTTCAGCAGCTATTCGTATAATTTCGCAAGTCATACGTTGAGATTGATTCAGCCTTATATTTAAGCATTTTCAAAAATTAAGGGGAAACCTATATTATATAATTATTATTTAACTTCTAATATATACTTCTTATTTCTTCTAAATTTTATGACTTTACAGTTAAAGTTGTTTCAAAATCGTTAATGACTTGAGAATTGCAAATTTTGTTTTGTGCATTTTACTTCCTGAATTTTTTTACGGAGCTATTCATTAAGAATTAAAAATTCACAAAGTGATTGTGATGAACACGATACAAACATTGAACGTTTTTTGTTTATTGCAAAATTTTAGATTAAAACCTCGTACATTTTTTGCACGTGCCATGTTGTATCAATATGCAATATCTTTTCCTCCAAAGAAAGAAAGAATGACCAATATTTTCATGCAATGTTTGTTAAATTTTGGCGCAAAAGGTTAATATCATTGTTACATTTAAAAAATTTCCTTATTAGGAAATTATATTTGCCGTATTATAATGCCCAACGGTTACAGAGAAGTTTAGCAAAACTGCCTTATAAGGCATTTAGTCTCTCTAGCACGAGTATCATTTATCTCCTAAACTATAGTCAGTAACTCTTTTCTTGAATGTTTTGCAGGTGGATCAGGAAAAGATGACGAAACGCGGTAGTAAACAACTCTTATGCGAATCCAAAAAACCAAATCCGAATTTTGTTTTGTTTTGGCATGATGTCGCACAATTGCGATCCCAGCTGCGGTTTTCGCCGTCCTTCGAGAACAAGGCCATGGCTCCCGTATTCGCTTTTTAAGCACTCATAAAGTGTTTTTGGTACCTAGGCACACAAAATGCATTTTATTGAAATGGGTTTTTATGGGCTTAATCTTCATATTTTTTAGCGTACTCTTAATCTTCATTTGGACAGACTTTTCTTAAGCTGAGCCAGATGATTTTGTTCGAAATTTATAATAAAGAAGAAGTATTATAGAAGTCTATTTAGTTGTTCGATATGATTGCAGTAATATTTTGAAACGATACTATAACCATATTAGTTATTTTCCTTATAAAATAAAGCAGCCATCTCCAATTCTTGTTGCTCCATGATTCCCTCTCAATATGAGGTATTTTCGTTGCGTAAACTTGAGTGTATCTCAGTGAGACCTAAGTTTGACGCTTCAAGTTAAGTGTTATCTTACAGATTTTAGGAAATAAATCAGTTATCATACCTTACTTACATCTTGATATGCGATTTTTTTGATTTTTCTAGAATTAATTCGAAATTAATGATTTGATGACCAATATTTTATTCGTGCATTGTATTAGGATTATTGAATTTAGTTTCAATATACATTCGCATTATAAATGAGAGAAAATGAACACAAAAGAGTGGAATCATTGTTCAAAATATAACACATCCTACCATGATTTGAATATGAGTCCATGATAAAGCCTAAGGTGAATTTGAAAGGGAAATAAATTGCTTCATCGGCGTTTTGAGGAAATTACCTTGGCCTTCAACTGAGAGAAACTTAACATCATACGGATACGTAAAGGGAGATGAATAAAACCATTCGCTATGGTGTTTACAAACGCAACCGCTCTTTCATAAAGTTTCGGACTCCAGAAAGGATGTTTTTCATAGTCTAAGACTAGGACTTTCTATAATAAACAAACAATAGACTTATCTAGAATAGGTGTATTTGGTTAAATCGTTGCACAGGAGAAATCAAAAGCGAAGCAAGTTTATTCATTTAAATCGTTATCCGTAGTGAATAAAATTTTGTGTCGCGATCATAAATACACTTTAAACAACATGAACTATCAAGTCCCTGATGATGTTATCTTAAAACGATTTTTCACACAAGAATATGTATTTTGAGAGAACGTAAGCGAATTATTGCCTTAAATACTATCCATATTCAGTCAAAAGTATTGAATATTTTTTAGAGCAGTAACTGCTAAAAAAACTTATTTCTGTTGAAGCTGTTAGGTTTACTTTAAGACGTACTCCATCCAATAACAAAAATTGGTCACGTTTAATGTTCAGGGATTGAATTCTGAATAAGGGTCTGATGAGATGTTTTCTAATCAAAATGACATATTCAACAAGTGGTTTTATTGACAATACGTACTTCCATTTAGTAAGAAGCAAAGAAGCTGCTAAGCAGTGCATATCTATCACATCTTTTGGAGAAATTATAGAATAATTTCATGTAACAATACTAGTAAAATTTGACTCAATCTAAATTGAAGCAATAATGCGAAAAGCTGAAAAGCTCCTTGTTGGCTCGCTAGCATAGCCTACCGATGAATTTTGCATGTAATTATGAGACATACTTTTACTATGAAGTGATGTAGTATCCTTCGTGAAATTAAAAATCTCCCAGCGTAATTTAATTTCCTTCCTCATTATGAGTAACGTAACCTTTTCTATTCCAGGAAAGCATTATGTAAACATTGGATAGGGGTGACAGGATACGTGACAGTATAAATTGTGCGAATCGAATCCTCCTAGCCCAAAAAAATTGCCGATTCATGCCTTTCGAAAGCATTTTTATGTTCAGCTCTCGTCCCACCCACTTAATCACCAGCTTAATGTGGCTCACGAACACAACAAAACGAAACTGTGGCATACTGCGATTATCTCGCAGTTCCCGGAAATGAATCACTCCAAACTTGCCGAAAATATCTCCCTTAACATTGCGGGTTTGGACTGTTTGAGATCATATCCTATCCAATTTTGATCAATTACTAATCGTTTGTTCATCCTAGCGAAGTTAGTCATGCGGAAATAGATTCCTTAAAAAGAGTAGCATGCGTGACTTCAATGCTATTTCTACGATAAGGCAGATTCTTTCTTTGACGGTTTTTGGTACTTCGTGACAACTTATTTTTATTAATTATAAGCGGTATTCATTTATTATTCTTGGGTTTTTCCAGTCTTTACCACTGCTACCTTTATTATTTTTACGAGGCATAAAAACGAAGGAATGAAAACTCCAACTTATACATACTGAGGAAAACCAAGGCTTAAATTTAATGAAGCTATTCATATTTCGCCATTAGCATCACTTAACCATTTCAAAATTTTTTATCCTTTTATAAAGTAATCAACTGGCTGGATCCTCATCTCTTCCACGTTTAGCTATCAAAGGCTTTAAATAGGGGATGAACTGTGAGAAGAGGAGTGAGGTAATTTTCCCTGCTTTATTCACTGAGTCGGAATCCTTTAGGTGGAATAAGTTCATGTAATTGTGACACAGTGACAACCATTATAATTTTTCATTGCGTAAGGTAGAGTGATCAAGATGAATGTTCTTTATTCAGCATCACTCATACCTCAACACCTTTGACATTATCTCATCGATGAAGACTGAGATAAAATTAAATAGAATATTTTCTTTCCTTAATCAAATAAAAATGAAAAATAATCTAGCCATCAGGATATGCTAGTAAAAATATGTTTTTTGGCATTATATTAAAATATTGATATCAACCGTTCGTATCGAGGTTTAACCTGTTGATCGAGTCAATCGGTTGCTTTGGATTATAGACTGAATCTTTAGGTGGAGATATAACTGTAATCAGAGACACATTCAAAATCATAATAGTATTCCTCCCATGGAAGTATGATCTGTTAAAAATGTACTGTAAAAGGATCAGCAATTTGATGTTTATTCGTAAGAATAGCGTTATTGAGTGATACTGTGTGAAAAACGTCAAGATCGGCGAATTAACTAAAATTTAATAATATAGCAGCAGTATGATAAGTACGATATCTTTGGATTAGTTTCATCAAATCAGAAAATAATGGAATAGCGTGATTTATGAATACGGTATAACGTTACTTTGTGGAAGGTCATAGTACAGATAAGAACAGACTTGGTAAAATTTCCACCTTAATATTGCCATTATATTTACCATACCATACTCTATGTGCAATATTATGAACTCTTTCCATTTTTTCCAATCACAATGATTGCGAGCGTATTTTATTATCTTTATAAGTGAAAGGGAAGGTGCTATGGTCACTTCTTAGAAATCAAGAGTTTGAGGTAAGTTGAATTGCTTAAAACATTCTCTATGCTAATGATCCGTAGTGTATGGCAGCTGTAGATATACGGAACTCTTCACCGTATGTTTTCATCCGTCATTCTGCAGAAAAACATTCTTTGACGTCATATCTGCAATTATTCTTAAAAGGAATGACGTAGGTCGTGCTAAGACGAAAACTAGGTTACGCAAGTCGTAACGGAGCGCACCATGAATATATGGAGGAGAAAGTTCCAAATTTTAGGGCAATGTGGCATGAGGTCTGAGGTGGAGCGATTCTGGGAACTTCCGCTTGTGATTGTTTCCTTTCGGTAAACATAAAACGACGAATTTGGGAAAACAAACATTGGCGAAGTTAAATTTTGCAATGGTACGTTTAGGGCTTACGATTCAGGTGTCCCATATTCGCAAACTGTCGTTAAATCTTGACACTTACTTAGTGCCCTAGGTTTAATGTTAAAGGTAAACACAAGAGTTAATCTGAGGAATTCCAATACTGTCAGGAATGGTGCTAATGTTTCATTCGGCTATAATCTCATGCCTGATTCACGCTGTATGCCATTGAAAACAATATATAAATGAGCGTATTTTCCAATTTTTTCAGCTCTCCCTCTTCCGGTTATTGAATTATGCGAAGGAAATAATAATCGCGCAAGATATCCGCGATAAATTTTAATGAATCGCTCACGGAGGTCGTAAAATAAGTGAGAGAGGAACTGAAATTAATCATTCATTGAAAGAGGATGAACTTATCATTTCTGTAAATATGTGGAGGAAGAGGAAATTTTTTTTAAAGATCGAAGGCTAGCGCGATGTAGCTACTGAATGAACCCTAATGCAAAAATATTTATTTTTTATTCAAATAAGATTAGAATAGAATACTTTTATACCCCAGTCCCTAAATACCTTTATATCCACGTAAAATATAGATTGACTGTTCATTCTTGGGGTATGCATTTTTTCTTGCTTGGCCATTGATATGAAAGAATTTAAATTTATTGAATTATGTATTTATAATCCTAGTTATTCATAAATATTATTTGGTTAAGCTCAACCTTGAGGAATGGTTTCATATTCAAGAATAAAATAAACTTTTATTTCTGCAAAATATATGTTTTCAGCGATGCTAATTGTTTTGTGCAAGGCTTCTTTAGTACAAGCCATATTTTATTATCTAACATACCGAGAGTATGTCTAATTCTTTCCTTCTTCCAATTTTACGATCAGTAACGAAGAATTTTTTGACTCAAAGGTGACTACTTCTTTTTTAGCTTCCTCTTATCATACATATTGTGTGACTCACTGTAGTTGAACTGGAAGAAAGATGGAAGAGAGAAAAAAGGCGGTTTGACATAGAGGTGTGGTACTTTAACCCTAAACCGCGTAAGTACGTGGAAGCCATGAGATTCTTAAACGTTGCGCCGCGTATATTTGATGAGTCTGGAGTGAATTATTATAGTGAATTAATTTTTAGAAAAGCGAATTTTATGGCTAGTTAAACTAATGAAGATAGTTTCTTCTTGATACTTCTTAGGTTTGATGAATGAGAATAGGAAACGAAATTGTATGAGATTTTTTTAACTTTGAAGACAATCTTTTTCTAACTCTAAGACATTGAAGTTTCAAATAATTAATGTGTTAAATATTATACATTTCAATAAAATGCAACCAAATGAAACTCCTCATAACATAATAACTGCCTGGAAAAAGATGAAGGATTTACTAGTGATTATCTCATTTCAGTAAATTTAAGTGTTTCTTAATTTTGCTATCTGAACTTTGGTTTTTGATTTCAAGGAACAATATTACGCTGAACTCAATTAATGTGATTTGTGATATTTTAGAATACAGGGGCGAGAATAAAGAAGTATTTCCATGGAAAGTAAACATTTTAGTAATCTTTGCGGTTGTAGAATCACCAGAATAATTTTGCGAATCGTCAGAAATACGTGTAAATATTTCAGACCACATTTTTGAGTTTTCGGGTAAACCGCGTGACTCACAAACGGGAGCGGATGTTAGGTAACAAAGCTCAAAACAAAATGCAAGCCGAAATATCTTAAAATCCAGGTCAACTGGTTTCCCTTTTCTGCAGGTTGCACGTTTTCATTTACCGAAAATTTTATTCGGTGGCTTGGCCAAGGGAAGTTCAACTACCCCCATACATACAGCCATCATTGAATTGATGAATCTATGTCGTAGAAAGAGTTATTAAAGTTTATGGTAGTTTTAAAAGCTATGTAAATGATGAGTCATGATAGCTATATTTAAATCCATAGCAACTTCTTTAGATCTATATGAATAGCATTCTCCAGATTGATTTATAATTATAAGATTTAATGAAATAATCTTCTCTTCTACAAGGGAACGAACTTTTTCGAGAAAACCACAAGTCATTACTTCCAATTCGTTCCTGATAGCCAAACCGCGTAACAAAATACATCCGAATTAAAGAACTCTCCTTACATACATTCCTTGCGTATAGTGTTCCTCATTTTTAGTCGAATGTTTTGTATCTGAAGGCAAGGAAGGTATTCGACAACGTATTTTTATAGAAAACTAGCTAAACCGATCTCCGTAAAAAACAATCTTCATTTCACAGTTTCTAATTTCCAAGGCAGGATATACTAAGACCAACTGTTGAGAACAACGTGTTAAGGCATCATTTAAATGTAAATGAATGTTCATCTTAGTGAATTTCAGTAAAATCTCTATGTATATAGTTAAAATCACTATTTCAAAATAGGCAAATCAATTGTACATACTTTTTCTCTCTGTACTCTCGCAAACTAACTAATATTTAAGCGTAATTTCAATTATATTTTAAAAATAATGAATGAATATTTTCATTCAAAAAGTCCGCAAAATCTAGTTCTTTTCCTTTAGTATTTCACACATCACTTTTAACCAGCTTTATATTGTTTGTATGCGCCAGCTTTTAAACTTTAAGTTTCACCCTTGTTGGTATTCCAGTCATTTCTCAGTCCCTTTTATTTTTACCGCCGATACTTCCCATTTAGTCCACCCAAAATGCAATCAGTTGACACATATGGTCTTCCTGATAAGCTCAAGTTTCGTGTCCACAAAAAAAAATGAGCACCATCACACCTTTTTGTATATACGAAAGTAATCGTCAACAAGCAATCCTTTATCTAATCTTTCAGAACAGAAGAAATCTCGATCAGCCAAGCTGGATCATCCTCTTTTCTTTTTTCATAACATATAGGGTTCAGTATTAAACTCAATATGCGCAGGCGTAAATTTGTGAAAAGCCATCAGTAAACTAAAAAGAATTTAGTTATTAAAATATGTAAATTGGGAAAATTAAATCCTATGGAAATTACTAAGTTGTTTTTAATTTATAGGCTACAGGTATGACTCAAATCATTCCCACAAAATGTCATTGAGATCGTACATATAGCAGAACGAACGATAAGTCCATTTCGGTACTGATTTAATTCGTTCAACGCAACCTAAAATTTGTATGCTAATCCAACCGAAGCAAGAAATGCTAAAGGCTGTATTTCCCCAAGTCAATTATTCTTTCGGAGTAGGAGATGGACGAATTATAATGTCAGATCGCCGGAACTGGGTTCGTTAAAGCGTGGTAGAAATTAAGCAGTCTTGAATTAACTTCCGGTGAACAGAGACCTGTCCTCTCAGCGAACATTCGTGGGGATTCCCCAACTGAATCCAAGAGGATCTTCGCCGGAGGAATGCAGAAAAAATTATTTATGTGTCAGCGAGGCTCATCCGGAGTCTTTTTTTACGGCGAGAATTCGCAAGGCCAAGCGAGTGGAT
The DNA here is from genome assembly GCA_036926295.1 of Pachydiplax longipennis. Taxonomy (NCBI): domain Eukaryota; kingdom Metazoa; phylum Arthropoda; class Insecta; order Odonata; family Libellulidae; genus Pachydiplax; species Pachydiplax longipennis. The sequence continues at coordinate 24,773,018 of JAVFKF010000003.1, read as the reverse complement.
GGAGTCATGAAAGAAGATGGTCATGGAGGTGTGAGAAGGATTTTGGACAAGAGAAGGGGAGACCTCCCTGCGTGGGAATCTCCAGGATTTAATTATATACCAGCATGCATCACGACTGGTACATTATCATCTCAATTCGAGCGTGTCGGGTCACTCGGTCGCGGAATAGGCAATTTTGCGACTCTACCGCTAATTTTGACCTGGATCTCTCGTAGAATAGTGCCCAATTGTTAGGTTTTCGCCCCGTAACCTAGCCTTGAATCTTGCGGTGTCGTGTTTATCGAGATAAGTGCTAAAATCAATTGGAGCGCTGGTTTCATCACCAGTCATTTATTCAATATGAAATACATCAACGTATGACTTTGTGCGGATTAGGTATTTCAGAATAGTCTAAACTACGGGTAGCCCCTTGTGGTCTTTTCTTCACTCCCTGAACAATTTCCTTTCTATAAAATGATTTTCAAAACTCGCTAGTGATATCAAGAGGTATTATGTTCATTTTTAGTTCACTTAGATAAATCTCATATGAAATACCGATGTCAAACATGAATGTGGGCAATACGTTATTAAAGTGCAACTAAATACTATTTTGTGTGGCCTATGGTTGTATCTTTGCATTGATGAATATTTTTTCTTTTGCTTGCTTTTTTAAGATTTTCAAGATGTAACTTCGGCTCCAATTTTCATACATGCATAATAACGTGTCGTCATCCATATTTATGTTGCGGAAAATAATGAAGCTATCCCAAAATCCTTTTTTCTCTAATCTCATCCTCACGAAAGTAATGTAGCTATGTCCTAGCGCGAAATGTTTCGGCCTTAGTGAAGAAAATAGTTCCACTCATTCTCCTGTGTAATATTCTAGCCGTTTTTAGGAAATTGCCGCGAAGATGTAAAATAGATTATTATTGAGTGATTTTTTTGATTAGATATTTGATTATTGATTGAGTGATTCTTCCTTGGGATGATTCCTTTCTCTAATTAACCTATCTGTATACTATATCGAAGCGTAAATGTGTATATTTTTCTTATCCTTAACGTGTATCGGGGAAAATAGCAAACCGACAGAATTTTTCACGCTAACTGGGCAAATCTTTGCAGTTTTGTCTTAAAATTGCAAGAATTTATGTATTTTGATTATATTTATTCCTCAGATATTCAGAAATATTTTATCTAAATTTTTCATTCATAAGCATTTTCTAAAAATAACTGGTTTTCCTTAATTTTTCTACGTTGGGATAACATCGCAAGTTCTAAGAGACAAAGAGGCAAGTTCCAAGACTTGGAAAGTCCAAGCGCCGACAGCGGCAACCGTCTAGGGCGATTCCCGGGAAACGGATAATCACTTAGCGGTCACCAGTTATTCAGAATCCCTGATACGCATTTCGGAAACAATGCTTCCATCTTCATAGGGGGTCCAATGGTTCTCTCTTCCGGAAAAGTGAAATTACATCGGATATCTTATCATCCAGATTTTGACTGGATAAGTAGCTGATCAGAAAATATTTAGATTAGAGAATGACTTAGAGAATAAAATAGTTCCGAAAAGAATCAGAAAGAGGTCGACGGGTGCCTTTCCGGTAACTCATCGGAAATAGCATGCTCATTTCAGTTCGATCGGAAAGCAACTAAAATTTATTCGAACAGAAAAGTGAGTTCATTAACGGCGCTACAGTTATCATAGCATCGCAAATTTGCTTTGGAATCTTTTCGGAACAGTAGCTCTAACCTTTACGACTTAAGGGCAGTAACTTTTCCCAAATCATAATTCCGTGAAATCAGCCGACACTTTGCGGTTGGATTTTATAATCTTATGTGTCTTATCTTTCGAGAGCTCACTCACCGTTCGTGATTCTCAGTTTAATGAATGATACAGCATATTTCTACGTTACTAAAATTTGTGTTGAGAATGGTAGCGAAACGGAACTGGGGCACATCATATGCCAACAACTATGGGTTGCGGTTTTGTGTCCTAGAGGTATGTTCCTAGAGTATCCTTGAGGTTTTGATTTTGATTACTCTCACTTCAAAGCTTATTCATTATTAAATCAACTTCCCACTCAAACGTTTTCAAACAATAATGCTCAAATAGTCTATGCCATCTACTCTTTCTCTTCTCACTTTATTTCAGACAATACTCAACCTCGACTGTTGTTGATACAGAACATATTAACTGAGGAAGAGACAAGCATAAGACATCGGCAACTCATTATTATATTTTTCTTATGTGATTACTCCATTTTTATTATTTTTTTATTTTAAATTTTTTTTGTATTTTTACTTTACTTTTTGTACTTTTCTCTATCATTTTTGAATTTCAAAAGTTATTTTATTTATTATATGTTTTCACCGTGTTTTCGCGGTTTTTTTTCGCCCCCCTTCTTGTGTGGGTGTTTTCCCGCACTGTGGGTTTTTTCTCAACCTTCAGTTATGGAGATTTTTCCCACAAATCAAATATTTCTATTTCGTTTTTTTTTCTCTTAGTATTATTTTACATCTTGATCACCATGTATCTTCATACGAGGTTAGGTGGAAGAGAGGCCCACTCGGGCTTAACCTCGCCTAATAAAGGGTCCAATAATAATAAAAATATGTTATACCATAGGGTATCGTACTCAAATATCTCTTATAAGTTATTTTAGGTTATTTAAAATGTGATAGCATGAAACATTGATTCGATATCCACGAACAACTTGGAATATTTCATTTTATTTAATGAATCATTTCATTATCATAAACACGCTAATTAATATCAATATCAATATGTCAAGTAATGCTGTGTAATGAATGACATCCCTCAAAATTCTTTACCAATGTTTGCTATGTATTTTCAGTTTTTCTCTCTGAATATCTTTAAAATGCACTGCTACAAATTCAAATACAAGTCTTTGAGAATACTTTAATTATAAGTTGTAGATGATTAACGATGAGTATCGTTGAGTTTATATTGCGAAATCTGTTGAAGATGATTCACCACCTGCGTTATCAAATCTATACAGGATCTCTCTGATAAAATAATCTTAGATAATGTAGTCTTTTTCGCTCCAGTTGAAGAGATAAGGCAAAATTTAAATAAGCTAAGAGCAAGATGACCAGGAAATGACCAAATATGAATTCAGCCGGAGTAACGTGAATGAATTCGCAATTTTCGAATCCAATAAATTATTTTTCCTTACGTTCCTCATTGTTCTGTTAAATTCTGTTAAATTATATTAAGTATTGAACGTTAACCAACACTTAATTCAGATTACAGTTTATTATCTATTTGATGCCTTGCGCTGGCCAAAATTAGGAAGAAACTTTTCAATTCGAACTACGTTACTACGTATGTTCAATTTACTCTCATAGAGTACCGAAAGCGTGTCGAGTATCAAACAAGTTCAAACTCTCCAGCTCTCAGGCAATAACTCGTTACTCTCAGAGATGTGTCCACTAGCGAGTGACGATATCTAGGGTGACTCACCAGTATTTATTCGCAAGTTGACGCTCTCTTTAATAATTAAATTAAAATATCAAGTTTAATAAAAAGTTAGAGCGAATAATCGTGTAAACTTAATCGTAATTAAAATTTTTAGTCAGAGTTAATTCGCTGGCTTTAAATATGACCACTAAGGTAGACTAATAGTATATCTTATTGGTCTTATTAGTAAAGAGAATATCTAGTTGTTCGGCGCTTGTGTTAAGGTTTCCTTTAAGTTATTTTGCAAGTAAACCAAGAAGGAAAAAGAGAGATGGAAAGGGTTGAAGAACATGTCCGTTGAGATCGGAATTTCCGGAGTAAAAGAGAATGCTCATCCTGTGACCTGAATGACCTCTGTGATTCACGCAATAAACTCCGGGAAGACGAAAGGGATATAGAAATTTCTGCGGTTTTATAGCGTCCAACAGATAGTCTGTATGCGGGCCGAAGCTGTGATATTGTGCAAGTCTGTCATTATCACTAGGGTGGTAATATTGGAGCGGGAAATGGTATTGTTATGAATTAAGTCATCTGGATTCTCGCAGCTTTCCCAGAGGTCGAATATATTTTTGATTCCGAAATTTCTCTAAACACAATGACTGATATGAAACCGATTGAAGGTCATAGTGGATACTTTTCTTTTATCCTCAATTTTCTAAAACACGGATGAAATAGCTTATCACTTGGTGCGCGGAGAACTAAATGCTCGAAAAACATAAGTCAATTGAATTTTCAATCTTTAATAATTGGATTTAAAATAATCCAAAATTTTGATTTTTAAAAAATAATATCATTTTCCAAAATCGATACCTTACGAATTATTAGGGGATCATACTTGTGTTTAAAATGAACAACAAAACCATAGCATTATTCAATTATTAGTAGTCATGGAAATGTATTTCACTGAGGGTTTCCAGGGATTAGGCTCCCTATTTACGTCGTGTAACTTTAGTTACTGCTATGATATGATTATAGAATTTACAAGTCAGATTAATTGAGTAAAGTTGATATTCATTTGATCAAAATAACTGAAGTTCATCTTGAAATGTTAATACCTAGCATTGTTCAAACGTATTCTCGTAAAAAAGGAAATATTTAGTTTTATTTTAGAATTAAATTATGTATTTCTGTTATCGAGTATATCTTTATACACAATACAAACATAAAGTATATATAGTATGAAAGTTTAAAGAAAATCTCCTTATGTCTAATCGAAATTAATTTATTTCCGCTATACCCTTCTCAACCATGGAAATTGTTTAAAAATAATCTAAGTAAACCATAATTCCAGACAGACTTATAAAGAGATTGAAAAATTCATAGATACATTTTAATCTTGAAAAATACTGCCTCCCTTATCATACTGTTTGATTTACAGCAGTCTTAAGTTCACAATAGAAGCTTACGTTTGCCTTGGTCAAGAATATGATGTAGCATAGCTAGAAGTAAACGAGTTTCGTACTTTGAAACACCGCTGATGAGAGTTTGTGTAAAAGACCTTTGAGGATGGGCAGCCTAAGCTCTTATCTCAAAGAACAACGAACTAGATATCGGACATTGACATACATTCCTCATTTTCCGAAGATTTGAGTGAGTGTTGTGATGCAAGAAAATGATTATTATCGAAGATCCTATTAGTATCAGCTAATCTGGGAAATTGTAACCGTTTCCCTGTGCTGTTTGCACCAATCTAGGTGTATGGATGCGACACCAATATTTAATATTTACTTTAGAATTTTAGGTGGAATCGCCCTTAGATTTTAAGAGGTTTTCGTTCGAAGACGAAATTTTACGGAAACTCGTTTGGAAAATATAGTTGGGTCGCCGAATTCCTCAAAGTTGAAAACAACATCTGAGACTGCAATATCGACGATACCCCATCTACTTGAAATTAGCTCTAACGATTACATATTTATGTTTAAAGCGAATTCTTTGATGCTGTATTTCTTCTTTCAGATATAAGCTGTTATTTATAACTGTTAGTTGAGAAGGATTTCACGAGTTTTGAGGACAAACAGAAGAGTAATGTGGATAAAGAAGAAAAGGCAGGAATCAGATATGGAATATTACAGTATTAGTTAACTTCAATTTTTAGTATTAGATAAGTAACCTTATGTTTGAGAAGAATAAAAATTACCCTTAATTTTCGATGGTATGATTTAGCATCACGAATATACGGCCTAAAATTATTTCTAATAAAAACACTTTTGGGCAATCGATTAAACCCTTAATTTCAATTTTTTTTCGTAAAATATCACCACGAGTGCCGCCAAAATTTTGTACAAATATAATTGAAATAATTACGAAATTATTTCATCTCCAAATTTCAATATCTTTGCTAACAACAGTAGTATTGATTTTCCCTCAACTAAAGGTCTTATGTTCATTTCTTATAGTTTCAACTCTGCAGTGCTTTGCAATGGCAAATTTGAGTAACGTTCCAAGTGAACCATGTCTTACGCTTTAGAGAAGTGGCCATTTGTTTACATATTTAAGTGCAGATCTTTGAAATTTTCCGGTGGGGAACCCAGTGTGACATCAATACCGGCATCCCTCAAGCACTGCAAACAAATTTACAAGCGATTTCACTGCCAGGAAACCGCCATCTTATCTTATCTTCTTCAAGTGACCCAGCAGTCTTCGTTTTTCTTACTATTGCTGTGATACTTTTCGTCATTCAGTACGATAAAATATCTCAAGGGCTTTATCTAAGGAAATTAAGACGGAGAGAGACTTATCGAAACTTATAAATGAGAAATACCGAAATCATAGATTAGCTTCAGTTTTAAACACGCAAATTTAAACTTCAAAATATATCCTGGTTTACCGCAGCTTAGCACAGTTTTATAAAACTAGGAGTTCAACTTTCTGCCATTGAAATACAAATAATGCATAGCTATAATATATCTGTAAAATTTCAAATAATGAGCGAATTTACAGAATCTCTCTATTCAAATCAAAATTACAACTTTTATGGTATGCAATCTACGTAGATGGAATATTTAATTGAAACTGTCCTCAATACCAAACATCACTGATGCTATCTTTTTCGCAACTCGTTTCCATGAGAATATGAAAATTGATAGAATAATAAATATATATATATATATATATAAAGACTACACTTTCGACCATGGTTTTCCCTTAGGTAACCAAATCATGAAGAACCCATAATAAAAACGAAAGTAAAGCTTTCATGTGGTATTCTAGCAAAGTTATTTCTTTCATTTTCTTATAATGGAGTGTTGCAAATCGATGGCTTTATTAATGAACTTTAAAATGTTTTTTGACAAATACTCCGGATTATTATTAATTAACTATAATAGGAAATCTATCGACAGGAACTAGGAATAATTGAAGAATATAGTAGTAGTATTTTCAAAAGTGCTTCGACAGCTAAGGTAATTTCGCATATATAGGCCCTCACAGGGAATCGAACCCGTGACCGCTTTTACTAAAGTTGAGTCAGTTGCCCATTTGGCTATCCGGGAGCCAAAGTAATTAAATCTTGATATTCAAAGAAAAATTTGATATTCCGGAAGGTAATACTGAGGATAATAACGATATGCGATAAAAATGATCGGTGATCCGGAAAGAATTAATATTACATTTCATAAAATATTCGTATCAAAATTAAGGAAACTGTTGAGTAGTCACAGTAGTAAATTGTAACTTTGGACATAGAAATTGCAAGAAAAATACCTCCAAAAACAGGGCTGAATTTATAATGAAAATCAGTGATTGTTTCGTATCCGAAGAGAGGGATTTCGTCGAATGATAACTCACTTTCCGCGCCGCACGATAAACAGGAAAGTGGTTACAGGAAGTTTTCACCGCAATAATCCAGTGTCATCATTGTTCAACCTCAAAATTTGCAATGTCACCCAACGTACTACGTTAGTGAAAGCTTCACTCGCTTTACCTCGAATAAGGGCGGTAGATTAGATTAATATTTCCGGAAACTGTGTTTCTGGGATGAACTTTCTTACCTATATCTTTTGTTTTATGCGTCATTTAGATGCAAGTCATGGTGAAGATGGGTCTTCTTTTCCTCCGATTGATGTTTCTCCGTTGTGAATCAAAAAGTTTTAGAGAATTACTCTTTGCCATATATAGTCAAAATGCTTTTGCGGTGAATATTGCCGAATTCTATATAGCAAAGATAATAATGTAACACCTCTTCCCTGAATTTAGAAGGAATCCTTGGCTTTTGTTTAGCGGTTCAGAATTTGAACATAAACTTATTTGATTTATTATTTTGACTAATATCTAAGAAAGAGGATTTATTCCTGATTTTGTTTTCGCAACACTAATTTTCCTCGCTATCACATCTTGATGAATGGAATGTTTTCATTTGTCTTCGTAAACAAAATGAAGTAAATCTTTTATTTACTTTTCTCCCAGTCCTGTTCTAGGCTGTGACAATATTAAATCTCTCTCCTTCTTATTTAATATATTTGAGAAGTGTTATCGATATGAATTTTTCTTCTGTGGATTATTTGTATTTATGGTTTTCTAATTCTGGTCGAGGATCCAATCTGCCTTAGGACTAATGAATTTACAAACATATATCGTACATTAATAAAAAAAAGGAAAAGAATAGTTTTAATTACGACTTTGTCGCAACTTTTGCTCGTCCATCAAAATTGACTTTTCGACGACTACTCAGTAACAATCCTCTTACAATAAAGCATCATTAAATCACCTCATTAATTTTTCTGGAAGAGAATCACTTATGTAGCTATACTATGAGGGTGTAGAAATTCTATCACATTAGGTTCCGCTGTTGTTATTTACTTAAACCTTTCTTGACTTATGATAGGATCGATAAAACTCATAGAGAATTCTTCTGTACACCTCTGAATGTATGAGTAACGGATGAACTATCTCTTAAGAGATAGAAGATGTTCCCACACGAAGTTACAGAAGCGAAATTAATATGGATTCCTTGTAACAACAACTCTTAAATTTTGATTTATTATATTCTAGTGATATACATTATCTTCGTAATGCCACATTGTTCTGAAATTTCGTTTATTATCACCTAACACCCTTATCTTTTAATCTCTATATTCGTAATCATACTACTTAACACCTAATCACTAATCTGAAAATATAAAACAATCAGTTTAAAGTGCCCTGTTAAATTTAGAAACCTTGGCTTCAAGTGCGTAAAATTATCTAAAAGCAATTTCAGTCGACCCCCCAACTGTTGGTGAAATGACGCTTATTTTAATCTGACGATTCGTCCCATAATGCAATAAACGGAATTTCTCATATATTTATTTTCTGTATATGAGACGTTTTGGAACATTTTCATCCTTCATAATACGATTGAAAATTATATATGTGTTACTATAAAAATAATTTACCCCAAAAGAAGAGTAGTAATTGATCTCTTATTAGAAAAGACATTTTGTATACTCACGTAAGTAGAAACTGCCTTTGGATTCTCCTTTGTCCTCAGGTAATCTTCAATTCCTATCTAGAGATCTCTCTTGTTTCTTCTAGCTTAAACAGTTGCGATCTATAGAATCTGAACTGCCAGCAGGTAGTGACAAAAATATTGTTGGAACGACCAAAAAGATGCGCTAGTCTCCACTATTCCACTGCGTCGCCTTTCCAAAATTTTCTAGAAGTTTCCTTATCGGTCGTGTAATTTTTAAGGAAATCCTCATTTTTGAGGATGTTTAGGACAATCTGACCCTTTCCTTCCGGCAAATATGCAAAAACTATTCCGTAATTTTTGCTAACTCGCACGGGGTCTTCCGGCTTTAATAATGCACATCTTTCCTACTGTATGTATCACATTTTCTATACAACTGACCCTTTTGCTCTATAAACACCTTTTTCGCATGAATCTTAAATATTTCTCGCTTCCGAACTTCCGTAGTCAATAATACCTAAAAAAATAAGCAATTTTCTCAATTTCTATTGAGTCTTATAATCTAGATATTTGTGTTTATCAGTGTGACATTGCATTCTTTTATCATTAGGAGTATAAAAATGAAGTCATCTTGCAAAAGCTTTTTCATTCAGTTTTTTTATTTGAAATTTCCCTACCTTTGAATGAATCTAACTATATGGATCATTTCTCCCGGAATTGTCCAAAACACAAACAAGTTTTATTAAGCCATAAAGTAACTATAAAAAATACTCTGCCTTTTCGAGTTTCAAAGAAAGGAGGTTCACGTAGAATTAGGGTCGCCTTAGAATTCATGCAAAAACAGTAAATAAACTGCGTTCTTCTGATTTATTTTCTTGAGTTTTTATTCTAAAAATATCTAGCTTTTTTTTATTAAAAGTTACGAAAATTGTCAAGAATATTTTCTGTCTAGGGCTTTTATATTTATCTAACACGCCTCTATTACTTCTAACGTGATAGATATGTCATCATTATCATTCATCAGCATAAAGAGGACGGTTATGAAAAATGAGAACATTTTACTACCTCTAACGGTACATCATTCAAAAAGAGAGCAGACTACATTTTAATTCATATATTTGAGTGTTTGTGTCTGAATCTTTGCTTAACACAGAATGGGACATCAAACCGTCTTCGAAGTTTGAAAGATATCAGATGTTGATATCCTACGGATGGTATTTGGCTTTCTGTTTTCCATATACTCCATCTTTCTTCACTCGATCATTAAGACTATTCATCGGATTTAAAAGCGCTAAAAGTTAGAATATCGTTTGTTCAACGTAGAGTCAGTCATAAATCTTTATCTTGCTAAACAGATATTCCAGTTAGAAACGACAGGTTCATTACGTTCAAAATTCCCATTATTATAGAGAAAATATAGACTCTCCGTCTCATGTAACGTGAGATTGTTGCTGATTCCAAATTAAAAAGAACGCTGTTTAATATACTCATACCGCGAAAAATACGATCTTGGAAAACCTTTTAATATTTATGCTCGGAATACCGTCTTAAGAAAAGTTTACAATTTTCGCTGCTTGCGGGATGCGGAGAATTCGTAACTTTACAGCCTAAATTACACAGCTATGCGTTATTAATGCACTCCAGTCATAGCATACACATCTCTTCGTAATCATTTCTAAGCACAAAGTTTTACCTTTATTAATACCGCATCAATTCAGAATATTGTGTATTCGGAAGAATAAAATTTTAACTCCATGTAACTTGTTCTACTAGGGAAACCATGTGTATTTAAAATCTGGTAGCTGTTATTAATCCTACTTTTAAGCCCTGGTAATTTCCGTGGCGTTTGGTAAACGTTGAGTCACTGGCAGCTGCAATTTCTTCAGTGGCTGAATTTCCGTTTGCTTCGTAAACGGAACGAAGATTCTCCTCAATCTTGCGGAATCAAAATCGCCGCTGAATTTCTACGCATGACTCTTGATATGACCTTGTGTAACCTGTTGTGACTTTTCCTCAACTCAGAGGTCAAGACACCGAGCGATAGCTTCCCAACGATTATGCTCTGCATAGCATGAATCTGCAAAATGTGCGTTGCGTGGGTGGAGGGAAATGAAGCATTGGAGTGCATGTAAGTGTGCATTAATGCGATTTCCTGACGACCGAGAGAAACGACATTCCTGACCACTTTCCGGAGGTCGGACATTTTTTCCACCTCTCAAGTGAACTTTCTTGCTTTGCAAAATCCTCTGTTGCGTAAATTGGGCGTTGATGCTTAAGATTGCCGCTTCGTGATTGAAATGGCTGCTCATAGTTTGTCATTGTCATCATCTCTCTTTAACTCACAAGATTTTTGATGAGCCATTACCTATGCACATCACTCTTGCTAAATATTGTGAGAATATAGATAATATGCGCAGTATGTATAAACGTTTAAAATACGACGGAAATTGGCGATGGAATATTTTAAACAACTCTGACTTGTCTGTCTATATAACGTCGTCCATTCGTCAAGAATATTTTCAAGATTAGTTTTTCTACATCTATATGAATACGCCAGCGACATTTTGAAAGCGGTGCTTTTTTGATTTGATTTTTCTTATGATCTTTGTCCTGATTTACGGTCACGTTTGTCATTCCCTGTCATATAGCCATTTTTTATTTAGTCGGCTGTCATTTCGTGTTCGTTTTGTTGTCTCTTGCTATCTCCGCCAGTCTTGTACCGTCCATTCGTAATTCGTACACATTCCCCAATCTTTTTTCGGTTATCCATTCGTTCTGTAACCTTGATAGTCTCTCGTATGTTCGTGTTTGGTATCCTATCTTTCTTTAGAATTATACGTAATTAGTTCATTTCTATCTTTGTCTTGAAAGTTATCATGCCTTGGTTGGTTTCTGCTGCGTAACATACAGCCGGCCATATTCAGCTTTTTCATAATCTAGTTAAAATTTGTTTAGGTAATTATTTGCTATTCTATAAAAGTTATTTGCTCACTTTTAATTTTGATTTGCTTTTCGCTCACTGGTATTCTACAATATCCTGAAAACATACTTAATTCGCTTATATAATAAGAATTTAATTGCGAGTGACGAGGTATTTTTAAAGTTATTAATATATTAAAGGAGTAATTGGATTTTAATTTTCAATTTCCGTATGCAATCCTAAGGTTTAGTTCATGTTTATCCTTTCTACCACGAAATTTCCGCTGGTAAGAGTAAGGAGACAGCGACCCAGCTAACTCTTTATTGATAGAATAGAAAAAATTAAATAAAAGAAGTCATCCCGTTGAAATAACGGTCTCTGTGCACTTAACATCTTTTACGCGATTTTTTTTAACCTTTTCCATTATCCTTAACGTAAGTAATCCAACGGGAAACTTTCCATTTAACATTATTTTGCAGGCATTTTATTTTTGCATCGCACCATTTATGCATATTCTTGTGTACATGATTATATCCTACTTGAAGAAACACTATTTAGAAAGAATTAATTTGTAAAGCGAGTTATATCTACTCGTCGATAACATTGGGAAAGACTAACTTCAGGGATGGAAATGTTTTCTCTATAGCCTATGAATTTCAAATGTAATTTAAGTTCTTACAACATAATCTGGGAGCAAATGTTGAACTATTGAGGTCAAAAGATGAAAAAGTATTGTTCTTCACTGTTTGTAACTTCTCTATGGCAAATTAATCCATTATTTTACTTACTCGCCATGGCATGTATTAAAATATACTTCTAGATTGAACTTAATTTCTAATCAATGGAAATTAATAAATTAATTTCACGAATTTATTTAGATGACATGTTATAATCTTAATTTTAGGGATTAGTTTTATCATTAATTCGCAATATGAAAGAGGGTCGGTATGATCTAAGTAATATCGATAGTTTCAGAAAATGTCACACACTCAATGTGGTAAATCCAGATAGGAAAGGGCAATGCGGATAGTGAAACTCTACTTCCTCAGACCACTCTACAAATATTTATTACGTAAATTAATTCTTCATCTTCACAACGATACGAGTGGTTTGAAACCTGCATATTCATACACATATGTATCAACCAACTCCCCTTAAGATACTATTTCAGCTTGTCTTACCAAGTAATCTTAATGTAAGTAACTATCATGATAATCATAGCTAACGTCATCTCCCTAAAACTGCCTTTGCTCTATCCTTTATCTCGATTTCATGTAGTTTACCGGACTCGGGAAAGAAACTCACAGAGTATTATTCACTTTGTGTTTCCCGCTGCCGTTAATTTATCGAGGCTCAACTGTCGCGCAAGAATGCGCATTTCTAGTCAGCTGGGAAACTGCACGCACGCAGTTTGTCTTTGGTAAATATTTCTTTTTCCTTAATTATGTCTTTTAATGAAAACTCCCAATGATTACGGTTGCTACACGATCTAAATTTCTTGAATACACTATGGAATCGACGATAAATCTTCATGTATCAGAAATTTAATGAGATGTAAAGACAAGCGATTGAAAATAGTAGAGGGATAATTGAACGATCTAAATGGTTAGAAATTTCTTTGAAAATGTGTTTACTTTAAGCCCATCACGTATCAATAGAATGGTTTTTATCTGCACAGTGAAGTATATTTTTCTTTGTCTTAAATTGAGGATTTGGCGTTCTTATATTGCCTTCATTTTTCTGTGAGTTCAGTTAACTCTGTGTATATTTTTACGCATCATGAATACCTGAATTGTGCGCTTAGAATAACCAATAAATATCCTCAATAATCAACACATAGGTTTCTCCCAGTCCAAATTTCTATCTTGCCGCTCGAGTGTTTGATCTTGTAATACTCAAGCTTACTCCTAAAGTGATAGTGTTGTCCTAGATAATGCAGGTTAATGGAAAGTTACATATGCAGGTTCCATTGGTGATAATATATAGATGTATGATCAGTCAGCGTTAAACATGGAAATTTACCATCATTTTTTTAATATTCGTTTTTAATATTTTCCTTTATCATAGTGAAATCATACTCATCTCATTCTATGTGAAGGATGTGCCCGACTCTACGAGGTGATTAAGAAGACAAGATTGATTGGATGCTAGTCTTCTGCTTCTAATGGAATCCTTCCATGGGTGAGTGCCTCTTTCTTTTAATACTTTCATGAAGGAACTGGTAGACCAACTCAAAGTTAATTTCATCTAATCCGTTGACGATTCCTTGACTACCTTTAGCTGTTTGTGTTTAAGAAAGGATCGAATGTCATTTGCTTGAAATTTTTTGGTCCCAAACCAGGTTTAGTCTATGAAGTTCAGTTATGTCATCGAGTTTCATTTCTTCATATTTATTTCGAGTAAGGTATTACTTGAATTCTTTTTGAAAATCGTTTATCGTCATTTCCATTAGCATTACTAGATGTTTTAAGATGAGGAATTATTTATAGTTTCCATTCAGAAGTTATTCATGTAGGACTACCAATATCATCTCAATTTTATATTTCAGAATAACTTTACTTACTTTGTCATAAAGCAATCAATGAAATGCTATTCCCTCCATAAAACTTATTTAGTACTGGGCTCTTTTCAGCAAATACTTGCATTTACTATTATTCTGACATGGATTTTTGTATTCATGAGAAAATGTCATTTTTTATTATCAATACTTTTGAAGACAGTTATATTTAACGGTTCATGTGTGAATATTTTAAAGATCACTTTAGACTTGAAATAATTTGGAAACAGACTCTATTTTTATAGATGTAGTTTGGGATGTACTATTTCAATTCATTGATATTGAGTTGGGTAAACCATTTCAATTCATCAATATTTTTAGTCTTTAAATACTTTTATTGGAAATATTTTGGAACTTACAGTGAAATATTTAGAGGTTCTTAAGCATTTAACACAATTTTTAGTAAAGATGACTGAATCCTCGCTGCTCTTTCATGTATCTTTTGATATCGAGTGTTGTGGAAACAGTAAAACCTCTGTTTAAAGAAAATAGAATTTAGAAGTAGCTCTTCCAATCAAGACAATCCTTAGCTTTTTTATTTCATACAAATTCTTCATTAGCTAGCTTAAAATTGCTCTAATTGTCTTTATGGAATTTTTCGGAATAATACTTTTGCTGGAATATTTATGGCTCAAAGTTCATATTTACTTACATATCCACTAATTTAGCTTTTTCACTTTCACACAATTATTAAATATTGATGGAACTGTTTTTGTTTCATGCAAATTTAAATGAAAAATGTAGAGAATTTAATAGGGGCTAAAGTAGTATCTTTTAAGTGCTTAAGGTGATTAGAAGAATATTTTTCAAGGAATTGGGGTGTGAGAGGAAGTTCAATTGTTGGTCAGCTTAATTTCATAGTAACGTTTTTAATAAAACTAGATTTCCTTATTATTTTGCTGAGTCTCCCTTCTAAATTTTGGTTATAGAAGTTACTCAGCTATCAATTGTAAACATTTTCATTGGTTTCAGTTTCATTACTACTATTGGCATAGTACGTACTTAAAACTATATGAATTTTATAAAGTATTCCTTTTGAACTAATAGAAGCAAAGTTAAGAGTGCTTCAGGGCTTGACCTCAAGGAGTATAAAACTTTATCAATAGGCCATTTTTTCATTTATCATTTTACCATCCCTACTAAGACGATTAAATACAACAATAATAGATTTAGTATTAAAAGAAAGTTTTCTCTTCACTTCTATTCCATTAGAGCATATTTTTATCTAGTATAAACAGTATTTGTCCGTTGGCATTTAGGTAAAACTGGATGTGGTTCTTTCTTGGAAAAAAGACTTTTAGAGTCATATATTTAGTTCATGTATTACATTTTGCCTCACCGTTACCGCTAGTTGAATCATTCTGTGTCGTAAAATGTTTGATAATTCCTTTCTGCGTTATCTCTTTCAGAACGTTGCACTGCTGGGCACAAGCGGTGAAAATGATTTTAAAATACAGCCAACTTTATTATTTATTGGTTGCATGGATTCTAAAATTGTTTGAACTTTGGGCCCAGCAGTGCAATTTTTTGAAGGTGGTAAACTGAAATTTCTTGAATTTGAAAATTTTGCAGCCGAAAAAGAAATCCGAGAAAAATACTGGAAATAAACGATTTGGCCGCCCGCGCCAAGCGGGTTCGAGGGCTGGTGTGCGGGTCTAAGGGCACCCGCAACACTAAAGTACGGGTTCGAATCCGTTTGTTCCGAAGTTAGGATGAAGAAAAAACATCCGGTGGGGTAGGCGGCCCTCTAATCCCGGAAGCGGTCGCGACCGGATTCGAACCCGAGACAGTAGCGTCGCACCGAGCTGCCTCGACCCACTACGCCAGCCTGTCGAACGGTTAAAGCTGTGCGGAATAATGTGCTGGTTCGTCCAAGGCTCTCCTGAGAAGGGAATTCGGTGCAATTTTCCCTTAATTGCCTTCGACTTATTGTCATACCTCCGCTCGAAAGTTTACTATAAATACATTTTTTCATCACCTCTTATATACTATACTGATAAAGCAATATATAACGTACGAACCTTATATTTTTCTATCACAACGCAGTAAAATGACGTTTACGTAACATGAATTTTCCGGAAATTAAATAATTATTTCGATGATAATTACTTCGCACTTTGAATTTGCTAATGAATGGTGTGATCAAAACTTTGAAATCATTAAGAAATTTTCTCATTCCAAACGCAGCAACATACGAACAAATTCATTAATTTTCTCCGTCCATTTCGACAATTTGTTATTATAATTTATATTTACGCGTGAATAAACAAATAAACATCAGAAAATGAGCCTCCTATTATTATACTCGTTAGTATCAGGGAAGCAGTTTAAGCTCATTGATGTGATTCATCAAGTTCTTAAAAATCTCAAGTTTAACAAACTGGTTCCTAGATCTATCTGATATGATAATAGCAGAACTTGATTAATAAAATTACTACATCCTTTCACCCCGCTTAGAATTCTTCATTCTCATTTCATCTCAAAGATTTTGCATACTTATGATTGAAGTGTCTCTGGGATTCCTGTTTCGAAATTTCTTTAATCTCACCTCTAATTAAGCCTCTTTCAATGTTAGACTAAAAATCCACTGCTTCTTGAAATATTTGTTCTTATGTTTGAATAGATAAAGCTTCTTCAAGCTCATATTTTTCTGCACCATCATCTTTTTTCCCCTTCCTATAACAGGCTTTAAGAGTAGAACTTCTGCAGCAGACTTTGTTATATCATATTCTTACATATTTTGAAACCCTTTCTCTATGGTCCATAATTTCATTCACTATGATTTGCTGAAGCTTTTACCAAATTGAAGAATTTACTCATGCCCCTTTCTTCCAATCCGTATTCATTGCCATTTACTTATAGCCCTCCATTTCCTACTTGATTTGTTTGATGGCATTATTATGGCCACAATTGAATAGCTTTGTATTAGGTGGCAGAAAACACCATAATCATAGTGATATGTAATGTTTGGGTGGGTGAATATTTTGAATCTAATTTTGTACTTATGACAACATCATTCAACATCTGCATGAGAAATAGGATGTGAAATGCACATGCATTAGAAAAAAGTTTACTATCTCCCGCATAGGTGTTACCATTTTCCATTCCAGAGTAAACTAAATTGCAGTTCTAAAATTGTTTTTTAAGAACAGCAAATAATTTTACGGTTTATACGCTGAAACGTTAATTCTTACTCCTTTTTCATATTTCTTTTGAAACATTCAATAATATCCTCTTTGTCTGTTTTTGAATATCAGATTCACAGTTGTTAAAGTGACAATACCCTGGACAGTGAGGGAAAGTTTTATCTGTTGATTCCATCAGTAATACTATGATCAGTTTCTGTGAAAGATAGACATTTCATGTGAATTTTTTTCAATGCTCATAATCCTTTTTTCCCTATCATTGTAGTGAGATCTAGCTCATCTCATTCAGTTTGATGGAAGCGCCTGGCTCTTGGTGGTGATTAAGAAGACAAGGATGATTGCCCTCAAAAGGATCAACTGCATACCTGTCTTATGCTTCCATGAAGGAACATAGTCCTCTTTCGGGGTGAGTGCAATTTTTATTTAATATTTTCGATTCGATCAAATTGATTTACCTTTAACAGTGTGATAAGGAAATTAAGGATTGAGTGTAAAAGCTTAAAACGTTCTGGAGACATAACTTGGTTAAATCTTTCATAATCTTGAGTTAATAGTTAGTCATTGATGGTTAATATTTTCAGAAGTTTTCTTTTGGATTATTTCAGCTTAAGGGTGGTTTAATTATATAATTCCCTGCTCTTTATGTGTGAGGGCATTCTATTACAGGGATTGTTCTTATTTTTACTCTATACTAATATATTTTAATTTTTACTCTATACTAATATAGAGTGAATGCAATTGTTTAGGAAAATGGGAATCAATCAAAAATAATTAGAAAAGAGGAAGTCATTGCTCATTTACATTTCTACCTTATGTGAAATTTGATTTAGAGAATCAATACCTCATTAATCGAAAAGCACAAAACTGTATTTGATTCGAAATACTATGAAAATTATCTAATAATTTAGCAAAATCTCTTCTCTCAATATCATTTCATTTCATATATCAAGTTTTGTTCTCATTTAAAGGAAAGTATCACTGAAATCCATTCACCATGATTCCATGAAATCTTACAAGGTATTTATTTAGAGTATCCCTTTAATTTCACTCTAATGGGGATACATATCTTCTCTCGATTTTATATTTCAGAAAAACTTAATACACTTTCATTTGGTATCTTACTTTGCAGTGAAACAATCAAGCAATGAACCATTGCAGCCTCCTTATGACTAGCTTTAGCTAAGCACTCTGAGCAGCAAAACTTTGCATTTCTTTATTCAGCATGGGTTTTATAGAATTATCATTGGAATTTGTTGTTATTTATTTTCAATATTTTTGAAAACATTGATATGGACACAGTTAAATTTAACAGATCATGGATATTTATGCATTCTTTCGGGAAGTAAGAATATATTGATGAACAGTTTAGACTGCACTTTCTCTATAGGTGTGATTTTAGCGAATTGTCTATTGAGCCACAAAAGCCTTTCAATTCATCAGTTATCTTGATTCTTTGAATAATTTTCTTGGAAATATCACTGATGAGTGAAATCTCTTTGTTCTTGGATTTCTCTTTTGATATTAAGTATTGTGAAAATGGTGAAACCTCTCCTTAGAGGAAATGGAAGTTAACATCTATCAATAAGCTTTGCCCATCAAGACTAGCTAAATTTTCTGGTTGTAGATATCATTAAAAACAGTGGGCGCGTAATATATTTGCATTAAAAGCAAGTTTTACTGTTTCCACAATAGGTTATATTATTTCAGTTTTGTCATTCAGAGCAAATGTTCAATTTTTCTTGAAAAGGAATCACTACGTGCCAAAACTTGTTTATTTTTAGGCTGAAGCTTTCATCCTTCCTCCCTTTCAATGTTTCATTAAGATGTGTGATGACTTCCTCTTTATTTTGAATATCATGTTCAGAGGCCGTGAAATAGGTTCCCTTGCAAATTTTGATATACCAGTTAGAGAGAGTGAATAATTTCTTTGTTAATTCTTTTCACAAGAATGCCCTTCCACTCTTTCTTTTAATGTCATGCTCTAATCAATCATTTCTCCAGAGAATTTTATCATGAGCTGATAATTCTGACCCTTTGTATTTCTAGTAAGTTAGATATCATTTACTTTTAGACTTCCAGTTTATTGCTTCTTTTGCTAAATTTTGAAATCTCAAGTTCTTATATCCCACCATTGATTGCATAGTTTTTTTTTATTTTGGACCACAAAAATTGCTGAATTATGATCTGGATAATACTGCTCTTTAAAATTTTAGTTGATTACTTTTGCACTTCCAGTTTATTGCTTCTTTTGCTGAATCCAAGTTCAATCAGATGAGAAATTTGATGTTCTTCTTCTTGATATTGGACATCAAAAATTGCTGAATATTCATTTTAATTCAGCTCCAAATGCTTCTTATTGCCAAAATTAAAGTCTCTGTTACAGTTCAATCAATTATTGCTATTCTAGCTCATTGCATTTTGTATAAATTTAAGTGGATTATTTCTCACAATTCTACGGTGGACTTGGACAAGTCCACCATAGAATTGTGAGAAATAATCTAAAGAACTTTTTCTAGTAGATTCTATAAATTTCAGAAAAAAAAACGCCTTGAGCATATGCAACCCGCAGCCTTTGCGCCTTGAACGTATGCAACCCGCTAAGCACCTACTAGTAGTGAAAAATTATTCTAAGTCCCCAAGGTCATTCGGTTGGTTAAAAAATAACATGTTTTTCTCATTTCATAAATTTTATTGCATTTTAATATACATTCTCATTTCAGATAATTTTTTGCCTTCTGTACTTGCACTCCTAGTGGACAGTGCTACTTCAATGGCTGTATTCAGAATAACTTAGAATTATTCTGAATACAGCCATTGAAGTAGCACTGCCCACTGAGAGTGCATGCACAGGAGGCAGAAATGGTCCAGATGGATGCTGTAACAGCAGGAAACAAATGACACGTCAAAATCTTCGAGATAGGTTCGGCCAGTCCGGCTCTTCCAATACCAGGAACGTTTGGGGGTTGGGGCCAGGACCGGTTTTTGGCTGGAGTTTGAAAAGGCCCTCCCTGCAATTTTCTCTCTTTACCCCTGTAAAAAATGTACACTTTGAAAATCTGCAATAAAAAATAACATTTACAAGGAGTTTCCTGAAGCTTTCATTTCTCTTTCCTGCAGTTGGCAACAGCAAAAAATAAAACCGAGGATTAATTAATGCAAAAACTGCTTGGGGAAAGTTCGTTTTCATGCATGGTAAAATTCAATGGAAGGAAGCTATAGAATCTTTTTCTACAATGAGATTTAAGATTTGATTTTCGTATCCAAACGAATTTTCAGCAATTTTTCAATTTTAAGCAATATTAATCCATATTTTACAAAGAGATTAAATTTAAATACAAAAATTTTGCTCACTGAAGCAGGTTCAAATTAGTCATTATTCCAAAAATAATAAAAATAAATTAATGAAAATTGGAAACTTTGCCTTGGTGTAAATTAATGATTAAACATGAATTTTAAGTGCAATTTCATTCAATCATGAATAGCTTCCTTTACATTGATATATTGACACTACTACAGATACCACCACAAATGTATATACTAAGTTAATGAATTCTAAATAATTAACTTTAAAAGGTCCCCAGCAAAGGTTAGCATTTAGATTTTTAATTTGAAAATCTTAGATTTACGTTGTTATCCTAAAATTAGATTAATTTCACCTTTGGAAACTTTGACATCCTAATCGGAAACTTTGACATCCTAATTACGTTTAAATTTATACGTTGAACTGATTATATTAACATTACGCATTCCGACGAGACAAAATTAAAAATGAGTTTAAACTTGATAAATTATTATATTTTAAGATAAAAAATTAGGATTGGTAAACTAACGAGGGTACAAGTAGCGCATTTGTTGAAACGACCCACATCTACGAAAATTATCGGAAAGAAAAACAGAAGGCTTGGCAAAGTAACAAAAATGCGATTTCGAAAATCTAAAATGAATTTAAAATCCAACTTAAAATAGTTAATTAAATTTAAAATTCAAAAACTTTCGGCGAAAGGAAGGATCATCAAGCGCTTTCTTCACAACTGTAAATCGTCTCGAAAATACAAAAGAGTCAGTGAAAATAGATTCAACTGGAGAGTTTAATTTTACGCACACAGCCTTGGGCGCGAAACAAAATCAGAATAGCACTACTTCACATCAAACTTAACAAGCAAAGAGTCACGCAGCCCTTTCCGAACTCTCCCACCACATTACTTAACAAATCGCAAAATTTACACAATCTGATAGTCTCAGTAAGCTTTCATGTCAATATCGCAAATGGGTGTTTAAATTTTAAAAACTCTTCCAAAATATGCCCAGAGGAGCTCGATAATTTGACCGCGAGGAAAAAAGAATGACTATGCATTTAAGTTTTTTTCAGTGGGGACCCTTTGCGCATACAACTCCATCCCAAAATTGAGTAACTGGAAAAGGAATCTGTTCAAGATGCTCAAAAATCCTGCTCACGAAATGAAGTACCTTTGCTGGTTACCTTCACGTTGTAAAATATCGTTTATAACAAGGATTGAAAATTCTTTTGGCTTGATATTACTTTCGGAATTCTAATTCTGATAAGACTTGAGCGGGTCTGCCTCTACTTCCGACCTAAACAAGCCCATCGCCATTCACATTAAAATTTAAGATCCGGCAATAAATTGAGACATTATACGCTATTTCGTGTTTTACATAATTAGGCAAATATAAATTAAAACTGTAAAGGTTTTGGAAAACTTCACCCAAAAATGGTGAAATTTTGGAGATAAACTTTAAAACGCCTAAATCCATATGGATCTTTCACAACAAACCCAAGAAATGAAAACAAGTTATTTTATTAACAGTAATGGGCGTATATAAAGCAGGCGATCATCCTCAAATATAATCTTCAAGTCTAGCCTTAAGAGCCAATCCGAACAAAAGCAACGTATCGCGGTCAACTTATATCAATGACATTTTCCAACAGCATGTTCTGTACAGAGCTTGTTAAAGCATGTAGTAGATCCAAAATTACGAATTACGACCGTAAGTAGAGTGCGAATCAAGCTTCTTGTTGAGGGGGGAATATTCAGACAATCTACATCAAAATAAATAACGTTCCTTCAGTTACGATAATGAAAGGTATCGCGAAAGACAGCAATTTGAAGGGATTCGCCCCTTTTGCTACATTTTTTTTATAAAGAAAAATCGAATTAAAAATTTTTATGCTTCTATATAACTAATTAGATAATCTTTGGTAAAATATTTTTTATTAGTTTGACTATTTTTTTAATTCTTTGCTACTTAGCGATATCTTCTGCTGAATAACTTTTTGTTTTTCTATCAGTTTTAAAAACTTGTGTTATTACACTTTAATTGAAGTAATGAAACTTTTGTTGCACAGAAATACCGGCACACTGGATGTAAATACACTGTACAAGTAACCAGTAAGCTATAAGCAAGAGGAAAAAATTTTCCCGGCAGGGAAAAATATTGCTATCATCAGCCAGGGAAGCAGTTTTACGAGCCGTGAAATTCCTCCCTTTCCCCCGTTAATTCACACACTGACCGTTAGTTTAATCCACTCTGCATTTAACGTGATCAACTTTTGAACTAAAAATACTAATGCGATCAAGACCAGAATCCAACGAAAAATCCGAAGTTTAATTGAGTATATTTCGTCCGTAAAAAGTGCTTCGCACTACGAAAGCTTATCTAGATCAGAGGAACCCCCTTGAGTCAAATGGAACCTTTAACGCACCAACTCTGGAAAACATCGGAATTCGGTCAAAAGAAATCCTAACTACAACCCGCACTAAGTAAGTAACTGGTCACACGACAGATAATCCGTGGCTAAATTACAGAGCTATATCAAAATATACATCGCTTATAATTAAAATACAAGAAACTAAAGAAAAGATTAAAGAACTTACGCGCATTCCGATCTGCATCCATTCGACAACATGGTGAAGTGAGGGTTAGCAGGACGAGGGTTCTTCGCTTGGTTTGGAAGACATCAAGCGTTGTCGAAAGAAACCGTGCACTTAGCCGAACTTGCCTGCAATTGGAGAGAAATTTTTGCGTATCTTTGTCAAAGGATGATTTCTATAGCTAAATGACGATTCTAATACTTAAAGTGACTTTCATCTTAAGAAACTCAATGATATGCTCTAAGAGTACCAGACACTTAAAAGCACGAAAATTCAGACAAAATAATCTCACAAAAAGTGTATGTATGTATGTATGTACTTACCTAAAAGCAATGTCGATGAAACCATACTTGTCCAGGTTCCAGCTGGAAGTACGCCTTTGACTGATACCTCGTGGATTAGTCAGCTCAGGTCAGAAACTGGCTCGAGAAAATAACGACCACTTGAGTAATCCTGCCTTTTATAACGAGGTGTACCATGGGTAAAAAAGACAAACGAAATCCAAAGACAATGAAATTATTTTGATTTAATTGAACTGCAAAAAATACGGCCTATGAAATATTTAAAATATTTCGTAGTTAAACGATTAAAAAATTTATCACCCATAACACATTTTCATTGTTTTTTTATATTTTTTATTTATATATTTTTATAGTCCTATAATATATCAAAATATATATTCACAACCATATACATACTTTATTCGGTTCATCTAACTTAGATTTTAGTGCGATTACAGCCAAAAATATCTTAAGCTAATCTTGTAAATAAAATTCAGTAAATATTTTAATGAAAAGTAAATTATTTCATTTATAATATTTTATGAATTCCAATAAGGAAATCCTTATTGCTCTCAGTCTATTTCTTTCTATTTTGACTAAGATCAATCATTGCCTCTTTGGAAATCAAAGAGTATGACATCTCGCCTCAGTTGGGAAAATACCCCAGCATAACCCTGAACCTATACATCTGAAGAATTTTTCTTTACAATCCCTTAATTTTTAACTAATTGTGGTTAAAATTTATGCTGCAATTTGTTAATTAACATCTTTAATGAAAATAAAGATCAATTAACTGCTCTCTACCCATTTCATCCAATGGAAACTTAAAGGATGTGGTAAATAAAAAAAAACACTCATATGATAATAAAATTTTAATGTTATTCTTGCAATTTATGTACAGTATCAACTGTAATATAAGGTGGTAAGTGAAAAATGTTTTCTTAATCTAAACTTCATCAAGGCGACATTTTCAATGAAAATGTTTTCACGAAGACTTTTCACAGCAATCAAAAATACCAATTAAAGGCACTTCATTTTCCTAGAAAGGGTTCACATAACCTGTGATATAAAAATCAATGAATCAGTAGTTCATGTAAAAAAAGATATTGCCAGTCTAATCTTTTTTGTTATTGCCAATGATATGAATATCTAAATATGGCCTTTCAGTTATCCAGACATAAGATTCCAAATTATATACAGTAAAAATATTATTGATAACATCACAACAAAAATAACACACAAGGAAGGGCTTCTATCAGAATAATTTTACATGCCTCTTAATTGGTCAATCCAAAGAGAATGTCATGTTGCACTTCTTTAAATAATGGTTTGCAGGAAATGCAAACTACTCTCAACCCAAGCTGTCTGGCAGTGAAGAATCAGGATGCCAGAATCTCAAGACTAAAACATCATTTGTACCAACATTGATGAAAACAAACATTTTCCATGGCAAAATCGTTAACCTTAAAAGACTTTTTCCAAATACTTTTTAGGAAAAATAATCTCAAAAATATTTATCAGATACCACTGACTGGCACACTAAGCAGAGAGATTATTAAAATTTCAAATAAAATGTTTTTTTTAAAATAATATTATTGTGAGTATATACAATGGTATTTGGTTTTGCCTGAAACATTTATTCATTTCCTCCCTATTGCTAATAAAGTCATATGCCAAATATTTGACTCAGCATACACTACTATATCGTCATGAGACTTCCTCGCCAAGTTTCCAATTAAAAAAAATGATTAGCACCCTTTTTCAAAGCACTCAGGACAAAGTCTACCCAATTTTCTTTTCAAAATGATTCCTCCTTGTATTTTTACACATGGAATGGGGCCTTTTGAAGGAAATGGGATTCCAAGGAACACTTTCACATGTTTTGATGACACAGAGTCACTTAGAATGTGTCAATGAATGTTTTTTTCCGACTCTGGGACTAGGGAGGATAACTTATTTCCTCTTGTTATATCGCCTCAGACCACTTCCAAAAGATAAACTCTGGCCGTCAAGATGTGGGCCGTGTGATGGTAGCTGTCCATCGAGTGTACAAGAGCGACAGCAAAAGCGGGCATAGTACTTGTGTGTACAGTAATGCGCTCTCACGATGAGATCGCAGTTGGCAAAGAATGGATTATCCGTGCAGTTGGGATGTATATACATGCCTGAAAAACAATAAAGACAGTAAATTAGATTAGATGGTTCACATGACAGTACTTCAGATATTAGAAAGATTTCAATAGGACACTCCATTAATTTTGGAGGAAGATGGGTGTCTTAAGTAAGTCTAGAATGTCCTATAGGCAAGGCCTAGTATCATATTACATTTGATCTTCTTTCTTTCTAATATTCAAAGTTATGTGTTCTATACTTTAACGAAGTTGTCAAATTCACTTTTGGGGAGATAGTACAGATTTCCATAATTAATGCCTTTCAAAATAGTTTTAAGGTAATAGTGACTAAAATAATTTATTGTATGTACCTATTGTAAACATTGAGCAAAAAAAAATTTTAGCCATGAGTAAATTAAATGAAGCTTTGAATTATGAAAAATTCTATTATCTTTCTAGTCATTATATAATTCAAAGTTAGATTTTAGCTTAACAATGGATAATGAATCTTGCAGAACTCCAATTGAAGAAAACCTTGAAAATGCATATGGTATATATTTCTGAGAATTTGGCAATAAGAGTTTATCACCCTGCTGATTGCAATAACTATCTTTTGATTGTAAACCGACTTCTAATGACAACAAAGTTTTTGTGTTATACATACAAGTATTTTTCATTTATTATTATTTCTCCAGGGATGATATGGATATATGTGTAAAGATTTTAATTAAACCAGCCAATTAATTAAGAATAGAAAGTACTTGGTAGCTCACCAAATAAATAATTACACCTCTAAATAAGTAGGAAGATTAAAGAAGGGGATGAAAGATATTTTTGAAGAAACTGAGGGGAGAATTCAAAAGGATTTCAAAACAAAGTCAAGAAATAAGACTCCTGAGATACTCCAGGAGGCAAAACACTTTTCTTTAAGAAAATAATCTTAGGGGAGAAGGAAGGAGTAGATCAAGAAAGAACTAGGATACAAGGACTGATACAGATGGAATATTCAACCAATTGCTGGATTGAAAGAACTGAAGTTGTAAAGCAGGGATAGTTATAATAATAAGACATTCTTTTTAGAATATAAAATAGAAATAGGAATAAATGGAATGCATAGCTAAACTGTACAATGTATTTTCATATCCAAATCAATGGATGCCCATTGAACAATTGAGCCTACATTATAGGAATCACATAAAAATCATGGTTTAATCTCATCAAGCTCTGCCTACTACTTTAAAACTAGATATGTTCAATTTCCTTACCTTCAACTAAAATTGCTATGGAACTTGAAGAAATACCATAAGGATTTCTTGCCTCACATCTGTAAGTTCCAGAGTCAGATGTGTTTGCTCTGAGTATGATCACCTGATATGGATCTGTAAAAGGAACAAAATTTGATTTGAATTCAAACATCAATAGAAAACATCGACATACTGAAGTTGACTCTAGTCAATTCCTACCTGCAATCTGAACTCTTTCACTGCTTTCTAGCTGATGGTCATCTTTGTACCAAACTATATTAGGAATAGGATAGCCTTCGACTTGGCATGGAATAGAAATATCACTAGAAATGGGATAGGTTGTTCTAAGAAGTGTGATATTTGCCTTGACTGGAACTAAAAGAGAAAATAAAATCATTAATAGGTCATTAAGGTGGACTTTTTTGAGTCTTATTTAAGTAAAAATCTTTCCAATCTCTCATCTTCTGAAGATAAATCTTAGGCACAAAATTTAAACATACTTTAATAAAAAAAGGTTGTTTAATGTACATGCCTTATCACTCTCAAGTTTAGCCCAATTGATCTTAATGAAAAATTAAAGTCATAAAGATAATAAGCAATTTAAAGTCAGCAACTTAAATAATTTATTACAAAAACTGTTGCTGCACAAAATTTTCATTTTTTTATACAATGCTGAAAATGTAATACAATAATAATATTCCTAAAATGTTTCAAAAATTTATTAGTTAACTTAAAAATTTAAATTAGAATTTAGTTTAGAAGTTAAAAATTTATTAGTTATTATTAACACCTGGATTAATACATGTTTTCTTCAACTTCATGCAGATGCAACAAATTTTATTATTCTACATTTCTCCTTAGAACATGCAGTACACAAATGTATTTAAGGTATTATGAAAGATGTTATGATAAATTATTGGTTGAGAATGGATTATAAACCAGAAAAATATTAGAATAATCACCCAATATTCAATAGTAATTTCAGAACATATGCAGACCATAATTGTTACATAGATGTAAGAGCCAAATTTACTTTAATTTGTAATGAAACGTTTTTATCATAATTTGCATGAAATGCCAAGTCTTTCTCTTATCTTGACTTTGATATATGACATATTTTGAGGTCTAATAGTGAAACCTCTCAGCCATTTTTTCATTTGTAAATTTGACTCCATGAGCTAGTACAATTTCCTACAGCTGTTTATCAATGTACTTGGTTAGGAAATTCATTTATACCTGTTGTTGAGATATTAAGGCTAGTAAATAAGAAAAACCCAAAGACAGTAAATGGTATACTTACTTTCCAGATATTTGTTTTTAATATATACTTTTAAAGTGAAAACAGAGAAAAAAGTATTGATAAATTTGTAAGGGTTCATAAGATTCTCTAAATATGAAAATCACAGTGAAGTAACATATTAGATTAATACCATCTAAATACTAGTAAGAGCAAAGTTAAAAATTCTCTATTTTACAAAATTTAAAATTTTCATGATGGAAACTATAGTAGTTGTAATATTTAAAAAACGCTTTGACAGCTAATGTCATTTTGCATGTATGGGGTTCCACTGGAAATCAAATTTGGGACCACTAACACTTAAAACAAACACACTACCCACTTAGCCATCCGGGAGCCCAGAAAAAAATGTATCATTTAAATTCAGGACCAAATATTTATTTTTTAAAAAGCAGATAGATTTTTGTAAATATCCCAGGATAAAATGATTGAAACAATTGCCTAGTATGAAATAAATAAACTTAAAAACAACTTTTGCTGTATCAAGGGAAATAAAATTGACTTTGTGTTCCATCCAAAATATAAATAAAGAATATTTTAGATAAAGAAGAATCTCACCAATTCCAGTATGTGTTGGAGGAGCAGGAGGTGGAGTGACCTCTGGTAAACGAGAAGGAATAATTTGTGTGGGAGGAGTAGGACGAGGTCTACGGGTTCCAGTTCTTTGAGGTGGATGGATAAGGTACTGTGCATAGGGACTGTCAGGAGAGAGTCCTGCAACAGGTCCAACTGCCTGTATTGTCACAGTCCAAGAAGCTGCCTTCCCAATTCCATTGTATGCTTGGCAAGTGTATGGCCCAAGATCTTGTAGGCCAACTGACCGAAGCAACAGAGTCATGTCTCTCCTTTGTTCATAGCGTTTTGAAGAAAGTGGTAACATGCGATCGCCTCGCCACCAAGTCACTGATGGACGGGGCCAACCAATTGCACGGCAGTGAAGTGTTGTTGGAACTGACAGTGTCACCACTACATAAGTCGTTTCATCTCCTACAACTTCAGCAGCTCGTGGTTTTGGTGCTGTTTGAGTTTCAATTAACGTTCATGCACAATTGTTATTAATCCATGCCATCACCATCCAAGAAACCCATAAAAAATACACCAGTGTTAATATTCAATGATTTTGTTACTCTTACAATCAAGACCTTCAATTTTCATGCATTATATTCCAAACAAAATGTTTCAAAATTCAGATGTGAATGATATTTTTGTTGTACATAAATGTATGACATGATGATAATGTAATATTAATATTACCAACAAGCTGCTTTTCAATTCAAGTGATACAATATTATATCTCTATGATGTTAGATACATACACAGAATTCTCAAGGAATTGTGCTTGTAAGTGACAAGGAGTTAGTAAACTAAGAAAGTTTCTCCGTTAAATGACTATTAGTCACAATACTAAAAAATCCCATTAAATCCAATAAAATTCATTACTCCCATGAATCATCTGAGAAATCATTGAGATTACAATACATGAATCATGCCAATTATGAATGTGGTTACACTTTCATGAAACAACATATAACATGCAAAAGTTAGTCGAGCCTCATACCTGTGACAACCAGCCTATAATCCTCTTTGACAGGATTACCAATTCCATTACTAGCAAAGCAGGTGTATGTGCCAGCATCATTTCTTGTTAGACCAATGATCTGCAAAGACCCATCACTAAGGAGACGATGACGACCCTCTGATCCATCAATCTGAAAAGACAAACAACATGGCATTTCTCAAATTGTGTGTTGTGATATCTCATTTTCCTTAAAGAATTTCAAAAAATATATCTATGGAAAGACCAGATGGCTTTAAAATTGCAATTTTAAACTATTTATATCATCATTTGATGCTTCAACTATCAACTCATGATATCTTTCCTCAAGCTGGGGCCATTTTACACCAGTACCCTTATCATTTAACTTGTTTACTTTATTATATCATATAAAAAAGTTACTATTTAAGGAAGATATTCTTTTTCTGCTGCAGCATTATTTTTCATGTATTGCTATCCACCATCTTACAGTAGGTGGACCCAAGAGTAAAATTTTACATGATTTTCTTAAACTTTGGTTTACCTTAGAACACTTAGACATCTGCTAAAATATAGTGCATGACACCACTTTGGTGTAATTGAATATCAAAGGGTTAATTTTAAAGTATTTTGCATGCTATGGTGTGCATTTGAAGAAAAGATATAAAAAGCTCTATTCTTGAATTTCAATTTTAAAGATTAATGAATAGCTCAGAATGTTTTTATTTTTATACCAAAGCAGCATAATATATCATCAGTTTAAAGCTATATTATATTGAAGATATGAATTCCTATTTTTGTCATTTTTACAATTAATTTCTCTTGTATTTTCTATAATTTTATCTATAAAATATTGAATATGTAAAGATAAAACAGTTTATAAATAGATCATGCAAAACTCAAAAGGTAGAGGCAAGATTGACACATAGTTATCTCCATTTATTTTTAATACTGATCTGAGATGAGTGTATAGACTAACAATGTCCAGGTTCTTCCTCCACAGTACAGTGGGTGATGGTCTACCAATGGCAATACATTTAAGAGTTGCATAGCTGCCTTCTTCTGCTGTGACCTCAAGGTCAGATGGTAAAATTCTTGGTGACTCTGTTAAATTAAAAAAAAAATAATTCATAGTTAACAGGGGAAGAGGAAATAGCAAGCTAAAAGACATGTCATGAATGATGTATTCCTTAAGCCAAAATTACATTTGTTTTCACTGGTTATCTCCACACATATACTTTGAATATTCTTATTTGATATGATTTATACAAAATTAAATTCATAGTCTTATGATATTCCAGTAGCAAAATGTTAACTTGGAGAAACTTTGCTTTTTATGAGAAATATTGTATACACCTGGACATTAAGACAAAGATAAAAAATACAAATGCTATCCATAAATATGTATATATAGTGCTTCTGAAATTGTTAGATTTTCTTGAACTAACACAACAATATTTCTCCATGCCTGGCCTCTCCAGCATTTTTATTTTTAGTTTTAAAATAAAACTAAAATGGATAAAAATATTTTTCATTATCGATCTTTTCATGGCGATGATACTTAAAAAGTGAGTATTGAGAAATGATAGCAGTTAATATATCATAACTCCTAGAGCTTCAAATTTTCCAAGAGATAGTATCCTTTCCATGAGAACATTCTAAGAAGTAGAAAAATTGAACACAATTGCAAAATACCCTCAACATATTCTCTCAAGTCTTATAATAAATTTTCACCACTATTTTCAAGCTATCTCTTCATTATTCAACTCTTAGCTGATAGGATTCCTTTACAGTTCCACTGATCAATCATGACAACAGCTCTGGTTTTTGGTACATTTGATGTGATTTTCTTAAATTTCTGCATTGAATCAAGAAGAACCTTTCCTTGGATATGCTTTTCAACTGGTAGATTCAAATTTTCAACTAAGGCTACCAAAAACATGTTACTTGAGGATATTGAGGGAATATTAAGATGATACCAATACAATACATAAAAAACTGCATATTTATCTCTTTTTTGAAATGTTGCAAATTTCTTGAGATTGGAGATCCACACATAGAAGTAAATTGTTTTGTTCTGAATTTAATAGTTCAATTAGCAAAATAAATATAGAAGATGTACCATCATATCCTGCAGTTGTGAAATCAGGATACCTAGGCTCAACTGTGGTGTACTCAACATCCGTAACAGAGGAGATACAAAGTTGGCTGCAGCCTATTCTACAGCATTTAGCAGCCCCTGTGCAGTCTGCATCAGTGTGACATTCTGTTTGACAATTTGCAGATTCAGAAGGTCCTGAAGGTGGGCATTGACCTGGTTTTGAAGCTGAAAAATAGAAGTTTGTCATCAGTTTGTTGACTGATTTAACACAACCAGGTATGGCACACAAAGTTGTGTTAAAATAAATATAAAGATAATTAATGTACAATCATGAAATGTATTAAAAAGCAAGGGAAAACCTCTTGCATTTTAGTCAGAAAATTAAAATGCAAACTTTGTCGGAGCATTATTCTAAGATTTGAACATGATGGAGTGCACAGTAGGAAAAATTTTGGCCTTTACAAATCAGCTGATATGAAAGTAACTTTAAAGCAAAAATAAGTCAGTTTTCTGGTATACTGATCTTAAACTGTGAAAATCTAATTTTTGAAAAGTTAGGTGTAAAGGTTTTGAGAAGGTAAAATATTTAAAACAAAAAATCTTGTTATTGACAAAGAAGAAGGCAGGAGAAGCTCAAAAGAAATTGCAAGAAGACTGCCTTTTAAATGAATATTAATATTCTATCCAAAGCAATGAAACTGAAATAGGGAATTTTATTTCATAAATAGCTATTTGGATTTATTAAAAATATATAAAGGATTTACCTGCAACACACACTGCACGGAACTGGGCTTCATCTGAGTTAGGAGGATAGTACAAGTCAACAGTGCAAATAGTTCCAGGAGTTGAGCAGTAGTGATCTTCACAAGGATTGTGGCAACGGCATGTCTCACAGTCTTCCTGATCCACCGAACGCTCCACTCCATAAGGACACTGCAGTTGATCACACCTCTCGCGAATCTCTTGACAATCTGGTTTTTGATGCTTATCATCAACTCCAATTTCATTTTCTAAAGAGAATTATGTAATAGGAAAAAGTGAATGTTTTGACAAGATAAGAGGTATAACAAAAAAACAGAGATATAACAAAATAACAGAAATTATGAAATTACTTTAGCAACTTTCATCTTAAAGAGTTTTTGATTAATTCAATGACAGACAGTGATCAGATGATTGAATTCACCAAAATATTGTTGATGGAAGTAGATTTCTTTAGGAAATCAAACCTGTGGCTTTTAGTGCTATAAAAATTCATAGGGTCATTTCAGTTTTTGAGTACATGAACACAAACACACATTTAATGATGTACTTGTTTAGATAATTGCCAAAAGAAATAATGTGAAAATTAACTGGTATATTAGAGGAATATAAAAATTCATATAAAAATAGTCTTTAAGAAAAAGTATAGGAAGGAAAGATGGAAAAATTAGAAAACAGTAATAACTGATGTTTGGAAAATGAATTTATAGGGAAAAGAACTTTTCAGGTTATCAATTGATTTTCATAATAATGTGGGACCAAAATTTCCAACCAAAATCTGCTGCATATTCATTTTTAAGGAAGTAGACAAATAATTGCATAAAAATGTAATCCGAAACATTGAATAAACTTATCAAGATCAGCTTACATACTGATAACCTTGGATTAGAAATACCAAAAGATATCATATATTTCTAGAAAGATTTATTTTTACATTGAAACATTTGGGAGTAAAATCATTTTACAAGACATCAATCAGCTAATATCATAAATTCTGTTCTGGAGAAATATTTACATATTTTTATAAATGCATTAAAAATATATAATAATAATATTAAGTGCCTCATTAAGCACACCATTGACAAAAGATCTCATTGACCTAATAAAAAGGAAATGCAAATTGAATTTGCAATAAAACATTAAGGTTTTCCAAATATCTGCAAATTGGCATGATTTTGAACTGTGCTGATACTTGTTCTTCTAACACCAAACTGAATATGAAACTGATTAGAACTAAATGAATAAATTCTTCCTATTCTCTGTTAATTTATTTTTTTTTCTAATTAGATTTCTTTTACCCTATAGGTTGGAAGAGGACACTTGGAAGTTTCAATTTTAACCAAATTAAGATTTATTTATATTTACTGTAGATGAATTTTGATTACTACTACCCTCAGTATTTCACAAATGAATCAATTAAGTCTTTTCTTGGAATTTTAAATTGAAAACTTTGCAAGAGAGATTTTTCTGTACTACTTTTATAATGAGACTTACTATCCATAGTGGATAATTGATTATAAAAATTCAATTCTTTAGTCATTG
The DNA here is from genome assembly GCA_036926295.1 of Pachydiplax longipennis. Classification (NCBI taxonomy): domain Eukaryota; kingdom Metazoa; phylum Arthropoda; class Insecta; order Odonata; family Libellulidae; genus Pachydiplax; species Pachydiplax longipennis. Next base: position 24,738,789 of record JAVFKF010000003.1, on the reverse strand, counting down.
ATGAAACAGATTGGTGTCCTCTGTAATTCAGCACAACAAGCAGTTACCCAGGCTAAAGGTATCTCAGGTCAGTACTCCTCATAGGTTATTTAAAGTCTTAATCTTCAACTGACCACTTTCACTAGGGTCATATTCAGGATGTAGAAATAATGCTTTTTGACAAGGTAAACCTTTATGCACAGCTTTACTTTTCAGATGAATATGACTTTTGGATTCCATGTAGCAAATGTAAAAGTAATGAATAAACTTTTATACTATTAAAAAATTCAGAGAAGGAGCATGGATATCATGGTATTGCTTGTGAGTAGTTGAAAATTGAGAGAAGCGAGACTTTTATGAGAGAACATGAGATAAGATTAAGTTAGAACATAGACCTTGAGGTCATGCAATAAAGAATGAAAAATACTAAATATATTATACAGCTTAATTTGCCTGTTTTTTAATATACTTTCATTGCTAGATGAACTTATTCAAGAAAAAACTTTGATAACAAATGTCCTAAAATTTTAATCATTTAAAGATGAAGCCATTATATTATTAGCATAACACATATAAGCATAGATTTTACAATAATATATAAACAGTGAAAGCAGCATTTTCTTAAAGCAATGTATTTAATATTTTTTTATTATTCATGTTGTTGCTTAATTCTATAGAGGCTCATATCACTTGCATAACTGCTCATAACAGTTATTTTGCAGTAAAAGTAAAAGCACATATATACCTACCTTTGTAAGAATTAGAGAAAATGGATGAAATTTAAACAGAGTGCTTAATTTTGACACCAGAACACCAAGAGTGCTTAATTTTGACACCAAAAAATTACTTGAGAAAATTTTTCTTGAACCAGTTTAATTAAAGGCAATATCTAGTAACAATTTTAGCTACTTTATATATCATTCTTCATATTTTATTTTAAGAGTGAAATAAATAAATAATTAGAAAAATTTTGTCAAAAGTCAACTGAAATCAGTTGAAAGTATGATTGTTGCTTCTGAAGTCATATGATGATAGGTGCTATACAAGTATGGTGATATTATTAGTGTGTGAGTTGTGCATATGTGCATGAATGTGCAAAGTGCTGTACAGTTGCATGTGCTGAGATGATTTCTTTTTTCCATAATAACGGAAGGAATCATGTTTACCTCCCAAAAGGACAGAACAGAAACGTCTACATGTTTCATGGTTCCTGAACCTGTTCTGGTTCCCACCACATCCTCCATAGATGAATGGAATGCAGCTCCTTCTGTTTTCATCAAAGTACCATTGTTTGAAACTACCTCTGCATGGACCTGTATCCACTTGCTGACGGCAGACAGCTAATAATGTGAGTTTTATTTTTTAATACATGAGATACAACACAGTTTCTGGGCACCTAATTTGTATGTTCATAAACATAATCCTGAGTTCCTAAGAACTGAAACCAAGGATTATTAGGAATTAAATGTGCAGTGACTGTCCTGAAAAAAATTATTTTTGTGAATGTATAGCATGTTTTGTTCTGAAAAAATGTGTATTTTTTGTGATAGAATCCCTGTTCCCTACAAAATTATGTATCCATGCTGGTATGCTGCAGCCTTTAGCTATAGAAACCTATTAAATGATTATTTCTTACAAAATGCCAACAAATGAAGGGCATGTCTATTCTGTCAAAACTTATATAACGTAAAATTTGAAACTCAAGATTCATAAATATTAAAAACAAAACAAATTATGTCTTTACCTTGGTGTGATGTGGAAGTATCATTTCCTGATGGTAGTAATTCCGAGCGATGCAAACAGACTGACTCACATTCAGCAGCTGAGCTAAATCTATTTCCATTACCTTCACACCCACCATATACAAATTCATGACACACTCCAGACAATCTGTCATAATACCATTTGACAAACCGTCCTCGGCATGGACCAGTACTTTTAGGATCAGAACATACATCTGAAAGTTGAAGATATTTGTCAGAAAATAAAATAATCTCCCAAATTTTAACTTTGTTTTATGACTGTTTGTTATAAAATAGCAAACATATATTTATAATATTTAATAAACTTTGATATGAGTCTGTAATGATATTCCAATTTATATAAATCAAGATATCAAATTATTCATTATTTTCTTGTGTTTACAGGGGCATTTTTGGAATAAATTTCCATCAATACTGGTAATATTTACCCTGTCCACGGAATTCTCCACATTGTCTCTCGCACTGCTCTTCAGTAGCAAATCTATTAGCATTGCCTCCACAACCAGAGAAAGTGAAAGCTATACATCTTCCACTAGAATAGTCATAATGCCAGGCAGCTATTACATTATCGTCATCAGGGCTGTTCAGATTCTCAAGACACTGTCCAGCATCCATTGGCATATTACAGATGTCTGTGCCTGAAAAATTTTAAATGTAAAATCACTGACAAAAATGTTTGAGAATAAGAGCTTAAGAAAAATTGCCACTCAAGATAAAAGGCTTTTGAGATGTCTGAGGAGGAAATGATTTTCAATTATGAGAAACAGAGTGAGCTGAAGAAACTGGGATACATATTCAATGAAAGGGTCACTAAGTAAAGTAGTTGAAGTTAAAATTTTTGGGAAACTAATAGAGAGATACAGAGGCTAAAGTTATATGAGTATAGAAAAGAATAGAGTTATTAGCATCATAGGAAGTATTATTAAGGGCGTCCAGGCATTCACTGGATGTTTAACCCAACAGAGGGTTTACCCAGGGGAGTTTTACACACAAGACTTTTCAACCTTAGGATTTTTCATCCAACCCAATCCAAGAGACCTACCCCAAAATTAGTTTTGTTGGAATAAATGGGCTAATATTCTTAAAGAAACAGAAAGCCAAAAGAACTCACGGTGATCTACAACAGGCCCTTGTGTGACAGGAACGTGGGTGATTAAAGCAGGAGGATGAGTGGGCTTAACCCTTTGACATCTCTGCTCACAACTTTCTCGGTCATTAAATCTGTTATTGTTCCCTTGGCAACCACCATAATCAAATGGATAGCAAGAATCTGTGTGTTGATCGTAATACCATTGCTGGAAGCTACCACTGCATGGTCCAATAATTTTTGGCAGGGAGCACAAATCTATAAGGGAAGAAAATATTATAAAGTAGATTAAACATAATGAAAACTAGTTAAAAATTCTTCTTTGAATTACATTATTTGTTTCTTTGATTATTTATATCTTGGGTATCAAAGACGCCTTATTTCTGAACAAGAACAAAATTCCCTAAAACTTTACCATCTTTGGTATGAATACCAGTTTTAGGATATAAAAACATATAACACTTACTCTGTAGAAAATGAACAGACAAATTAAAATTTTCATAGTTGTTTTAGGATTTGCATGGCTGACGAAAGAGATGAGATTGCTACTCTGCTTGATAATTTTCGCAGTTAAAGCTGTGATAATTAACTCCAACTCAACCCATACATTTTTTCAGCACTTTACTCTTAAAAATACATAACAAGTAGCTTGTAGGTTACATGGCTGTACATTTTTGCTCCTAACATGTTAACATTTCTCAGTATTATAATCTTAAACTTTGCCTTTGTTTGAAAAATAATCTAGTGCTTTTCTCTATAAAACATTCCCCTTTAGATATAAAATCAGTTCTGTCCACCAAGATTTTCTGTTGCTTTTTGAATTGAAATTGAAACATTTCCTTTGGAAAAGAAATTTTATTCCCTGAAGACATTTTTTGAAGAGAAATTCTAAATCACAACTTTTCACCCCTTTGTGATATAATTCCCACCTCCTTATTGACTGAAAGAAAATCTCTCTCCTTAACCCTAACTATGGTATAATTATATTATATTATAAATATGGCTTATTATTGCTTATTTTCATATTAAGGTATCGAGAAGGAAAATGGTTTTAGGTATCCTGTTAGGGCATAATTTATTACCTTGAGCATTTCCACAATACTGTTCACATTCTTGTCTTGAGTTAAATCTGTTTTGATTTCCTTGGCAACCTCCATATGTGAATACCCTGCAAACTCCATCTTGACGGTCATAGAACCATTTCTCAGAATTTTGAGAGCATGGACCTGAATCTTCGGGTTGAAAGCAGTAATCTGGAGGAATAATGTAAATCAAGTTACTTTTCAGTGCGATGAAAAGATGAGGCAAAATAATATAATCTAAAATTTAATCAATGAAAAGAACTAATATATTTGAAGAATATCTATTATATATAGCTTATTAATATATAGAAGATTATTTCATTGATACAACTTGAGAGATATATTTGATTAGAGAGCTGTCTCATATTCAAAAGAAATGTCAATAAATTAATTAAATTTCAACTAAAAGGTTGCTTACATACCAGTCAAGAACTCATGAACAGGAGCTTCTGTGCTGAAACCACTTTCACATCGATATTGGCAGTCTTCCAGAGAAGCAAAGTTGTTCTGATTACCTCCACAACCACCATAATAAAATTGTCGACACCTAAGTTCATATGAGTCGTAATACCACTTAGCAGTGTAGTTTCGACATTCTCCTACAAGTGCTGGCATCATGCAAGTGTCCAGTTCTAAAATTAAAGGAATGATATTATACCTTTTAGTAAAATAATACTGCTTGGTATACCTGGGATTAGATGATTTCAAAGAAAATTAGTTGTTTCAAACAGATTATGGCAGTCCATAGGTAATGTTCATAAATTACATGATTTAAATACGCTATGTTTAGAATTTGAAAAATATAGCATTTATTAAGATGGTTGAATATCAAATGAAATAATCCATATTTATAATAATTATTCTTGGAATTAAAGAAAATGATTTACTGAAAGCATTAATTAATTTTTTAAATCAGTAACCAATTAGTATATTTTAATAGATTTTTACAAAAATATTTGGCAAACAAAACAGCAATAAAAAAGAAATAGTTAACAAAAACAAACAAAACATATACACAAGTTAAGTAAATTAATATGCATCACAACAAATTTGTGTAAGTCACACCCATTCATGCAAAAAATTCTCACCTTAAACAAAAAGTAAACATTAATTATGACATACTTGTGCAAGAACTTATTATTTAATTTGAACTCACATAATGTAGAAGAAAGTAATCCATATTTATTATAGATGGTAAATTTTTAATTACAAAAATGATAACTCAGCAAAGGAACAAGGAAAAATGTTTCCTTATTAAAAGTTTAAGTCATTGAGAGGATTATGTTATTAAATAGACCATTATACCTGAGTTTTAACTTTTAACTGTGGCAACAGAGCTGTATTTGATAAATACAAAGGACTAGGGCACCCATGTATGTGCCAAACCATACAATAGATATTAGAGAGCTGATATTGTTTATTTATCTCAATGGTAGGATTCAGATATTGCTATTAACCTAAATAATCATTTTTCATCGTTACTAATTAGCAGAATCCACATTTATTGAATCTGAGGCTTAATTTTTTACGTGAGGAATAAATAATTAGGATAGTTCCATCAGAGTTCTGGGTGCCAAAATAATTCTCTCATGCACCACTTTGGGGTTGCTTATCATAATTTTGCCACCCCTGCCATAGTGTTCATTCAATGGAACTTACAGTTGAGAAATCCATAGTTCAATTGATTCAGGCAAAAATTAAGAAGATTCACAAATTTCAGATTTGAAGTTGAAAGAACTTTGTCAAAATGAATATCATAATGAAGATGAGGAAGAATAAGGCAATGATTGAAAAAGTATTCATGGCACATGAATAAGCAAGGAGATACATGTGCAGGAAATTGTGAGAATATAAAATTCATACATTTTCGATATGATAAGATGGGCTGTGTTTGAGTTTAGGTTCATGATCGAAAATTATGTAAGTCATAAGAATCAATCAAAATATGATTCCTCATGAAAGAATGAGCAATGAGATAAAATCTGCATTTTTAAGAAGCTGAAAGGGCATAGGAAAAAGAAAACTCACCAATCTTAGGTGGACAGGTTTCCTCACATTCTGACTGAGTTTCAAATCTATTGGCGTTGCCTTCACAACCACTATAATAGAATGGCATGCACCTGTTTTCTGAACCATCAAAGAACCACCTTGGGAGACGTTCCGTGCAGTTGCCTTGTGCTCTAGGTAAGGCACACAATTCTGAGCAGGCAGAAGAAATATTTTAGCATAAAAATTCACATGCAGTGACACCATGCTTCACCCTTTGAACCAATCATAAAAATTTTTCACACAAAAAATTTCCAGGACAGCTTCTCTTTACCTAAGATAGAGTGACATCACAATTATTTGTCTTTAAGTGAAAGTGAAGTAATTTATGTTACTGTGCTTCTTATAGAGTATCAAGATTTGCTTGTGCACTGTTAATGAACACACAATTATTGATTGCAATCAGTCTGAAAAATTATAGTCACAAATATAGCTTTCCTGCCATTAATCCATGCTTAACATTTTTATCAAGTTACAGGAGTTATTGTTTTACATCAATCAAGAATAAAAAGAGAACACATATGTTTCACAAATACATATGTGATATGGATTTCTTCTCTTGAAATATTAAACATTTTTCTCTTATAAAAATCTCCAATAATTTTTGATTACTTCCGTAACTTCCCTTGATGTTGCATGGCTGTAAATTAGCAGGAAAGTGCTGTTTAAATTGATCAGTCATACTTCAATATATCAAAATATTAAGGTAGGCAGTAATATGGATCCAAGGGAGTATTTTAGGTAAATGAATTCAAATAATTAAAGTATGACCGATACCTGAAGGTAAACAAATGAAAAATACAGCTAGTTATATTGTCAGTTACTCAAAAGATTAACAATCCAAGCATTCACAAGATTCTCCCATTTTGTGACACTCCAATTGATGCATTTATGACCAAATATTCCCAAAAGAAGCATGCAATGAGTTTAAAACCATTTCACCTCACTAATCAAAACAAATGAGTCATTACAGGTAACTATTCAAAATTGCAAATCATTAACATGCTTAAATGCAAAGAATTCCATCAGTATTCAGAAATAAGGTGCTTCATTCATTCATTTCATGTCAACAGAGAATAAGTTTTCCTTATGCATTTTGATTTTAACCATTTATAATTGATGAGTTATGAGTGTGTCATCAATTGGAAAACAATAGCTATTAATTCACAGCTATTGAAGTAAATTTCCTTCAATGCATAAGAAAACCAAAGAGAAAGTGAATACCTTAAAATTTCCTTCCCTTTAAAAAAAGAGGTTAAAAAATAGAAGTGCAAAAATAATTGAAGAAGTGCTAAACAGATACATCATCTCCTCTGAAACAAAACAGAGAATTAGAAGATGTTCCCAAGGAAGTTTCAACATATCAACCTCCTGATCTATAGCTGTATGGAAGAAACAATTATCTAACAACTAATGTTATTTACACCTTTGTTAATCACATAGGGAAATGCCTATAAAATGTGAAGGGATAATTAGGTTCAAGCAACATAGAGATAACCAGTACACCAAATGGATGCTAGAGTCAATTCATTCCTACCAAAACTAAAACCCAAGTAACAAATGTAACTCTACAGAAGGATGAGTTGAGTCCCAGACTTACTACACCAAACATATCACCGGTTAGATTCCCAAAACTGACATTGTTTTGAATGAAAATACCTCGCGTAGATGTCACATGACACCTGCTTCTGCACTCATCCTCAGTACGAAACCTGTTAGGGTTTCCTTGACAACCACCATACATAAATTGTTTACAACTTTCAGAGGTAGCATCATAATACCATCTTAAAAGAGATCCTGGGCATGGACCCATGTCTTTGGGTAGAGCACAAATATCAGTCACTGCAAAAAGATTTCCAGGATAGGTTTGGAATATGATGTCATCAAAGCAAGAACAAGAAAGAATGAGATGTTCATAAAAGATAAGATTAATTACTACCTATCTACCATGAAAATAAAATTACAATTTTAAAATACAGAGGCTATTTTACCATGATTTCTGTCTTTCTTAGTTTTTCTTCAACCTATCAAACTGAAATTCATCTTTGTATCTCCTAATTTGGACAGTTAAAACATGCTTTTATAAGTAAAATTGTGAATAATTTTATGAAAAATAAATTTTAATCAAATAAATAAAAATTACAAATATCTAAATTTAATATATCTTAAAAATTAATGTTACCCTAGGTGAGTAGCAAGTAAATACCTAAATAAAGAAAATGATTTTAAAGACCCAAGGAAAAAATGGGTGAGAGAGACAATGCTGACAAAAATATATGGATAATTTACTATTTTCTAAAAATTAAAGGCCTAAAAGCTTAGAGTCATCTATGATCTTGAAACAAAATAATTACACTGATCGACAATCTGCAGGACAGCAAAGAAGGAAATCTTGAATTTCTATTGAAAATATAATAAAAACTGGACTATATACTGGAAACGATCTTTTACTTAATGGAAACATTTGCCGTAGATGTCTTCCTTGACTGTTATCATTTAATAGAGATATTCTTTGTTAAACACATCCTGGCTGTATTATATGGAATCAATTTCAGTTGATCGTATTTAACTTAAGTAGTCTTTGCTCAAGGTATTGCATCACTAGGTAATCTCTTTTGATATTTTAATTGATCAATGAAGGCTACTTGTGGTTATGTTCAATCTCATTATATATTCTATTTTCATACTGATAGAATAAAACTTTATAAATGTTAAGCTCTCAACCGCTCATTAGAAAAATAATAAAAAGATGATTATTAAGTTACAGTAATGATGAAGAGAAATTACTGATGAAACCTGAACATATAAATCCAGCAAATATAAGGCAAATAAATGGAGTTTAACCAACTTAAGTAAGAAAAACTAAATAATGATTCACCTAGATGTATAGGATCCAATTTCTTTCATAAATATTCAGAGATGACTTAATTCTGTGATTAAAATCAATCACTATAATTACAAATTAAATATAATTAAATTAGCTTACTTAAAGATGTATTAATGAATAGAGTTTTTTTAAATTTTCGAGATGTATCCACTTACCCCTTGTTCTACCTGGCCGTAGGCATTGTTCATGACATGCTTTCTCTGTGTGGAAATTGTTATCATTTCCTTTGCATCCTCCATAAGTAAACAATTTGCACATTCTATCCTCCTGATCATACCACCACCTAGAGTAATTACCGCGGCAAGGACCTTCAACCTTGGGCTGGTCACAAGCATCTGAGAATTAGAAGAGGTATGTAAAATTACGTATATAAGAATATATATATTGATATGAGATAAATGTATTTTAAACAATGACTGATTAGAAGAACCTTTCTTTGAAAATTAGTTCAATTAAAGGATGCATGCTAAAAATGTGATAAAATGAGAAAAACATTTACTTTGCAAAATTAAATATTCCATATCTAGTTAAGCAAAAATGGGAGAATTGCTTTATATTTTAGCGTTGTAGATTATGGTAAAAGGTAATAAAAATGCATTAGCATTGATATAAAACATGAAAATAATTCTGATCTCTAAATAAGACCCACATTATTAATGCCAATTTCATCTAGTCCTAATTTATATAAGTTTAGTTAACACAGAATTTGCATTTACATAAGTAGCCATTTGTGAATGTATTTGGAGAAAAAATAAATATCTTGCTTTAATATGGATACATATTATTCAATGAAAGGATATAAAAGGATTTATATTTCCTGTACAAATCCTATATTTTATATAAATATTTACTTGACACAAATTCATTTTACCCAACAGATTTCCAGAACGTACCTCATGTGTAAATAGGGGATATCTGTAAATAAATTACTACTTCGATTGGTAAACCAAATTTTTAAAAATCTTTATAATTTTATTTCTTTCTTGGGTCATCTAAAATAAAGAATTATGAAAGAATATAATTTTTAAATTTTCTGTAAAGGACCTCGTATAGGAGTTATCCCTCCATTTAGTGCTATGTAATTTAGCTTGTACAGTTCCTCAGGAATTTTTCGATACACATATTACATATGATGATAAGAGTTATATACTCATTGAAATTAAGTATGTTTATGGACTTTTTTATACTTACCAATATTGTCAGGAATAACGCACAGTTCCTCACATTCTTCTTTTGTTTGGAATTTATTGTTGTTTCCTAAACATCCTCCATAAATAAACTGACCGCACTGTTTCCTCTCTGAATCATAATACCAAGTTGGATAGTAACCATCACAAGGCCCAGCAATCTTGGGAAGGAAACAAGCATCTGGGAAAAGAAAATATTGAGATAGTCAACTTCATACATTTTCATTTGATGGATATCACTGTTCATTATTTATATACACCACATTCAACAGTATCCTGAACTTTATATTTATCTTTATCCTCTCAGTTATCTTCAATAAATCACCCAAAGAAATTGAAAGCTATGGAATTCAACATTAAATAATGAAGAAAAGAGATACTGCAATCAGATATTTAGAATGAGCAGAAAATGAGATCAAAAACATAAGCAAGAAGAATCATTAAATGAAAACCATAAAAGTTAACAATGAAACACTGCTCAGTGATTTTTTTATTTTTGGTTTTTCTTTATTATGGTAGTTTCCATTGCTGATAGAAGTTTTGCTTACTTTTGCAGACATGAACATAAAGGTTGCATAATGTATTTTATTATTAAGTACAAAACAAAGTAAAAAAATTCTTGACTACTGTAATGTTTACAGTATCTAAATAATCACTGAGAATATAATAATAGAAAGCCTTTATTGGGAGAAAGAGATAATTACCTCGTCCCTTTGGTTCAACACAGGTTGCTTTGCAATCATCCTGACTCTTGAATCGGTTCTCATTTCCATGGCAACCACCAAACCAGAAGCGGGAACAACCTCCATACTCCATATCAAAGAACCATTTGACTGTGAATTCCCTGCAGGGACCTCTATCTTTAGCCAGTGTACACATTTCTAAAAGAAAATATTATACATAGAGGTAAAGTGTGTGCTTCATCTATAACTCAAATTTTAGTCAAACACTAATATCTAACTTATTATTGATGTTCCTTGTTTTCTTACTAATTTTTCAAATGATGGATCATATTCTCAAAATCCTTCAAAAATAATCAAGAATAATCAAAAATATATAATATGGCAAAGCTGAAAAATGTACCAGAATAAATTAAACTTGAAAACTTTACAATATTGACTTTAGACTAGTCTGAATATTTAATAAAATAGAAAGTGGAAATTCGCATGTTTTAAGTAACATATTGGAAATTCCCATACCTCCAGGTTTCACAGGAACATCTGAGCATCCCTCAAATTTATCTCCTTCAGCAGGGGTCTCACCATCTGGACAGCAACCATACTTGGAAGCTTCACAGCCACATTCTGCATCTGGACCACTTCGAGGAGTCTTTTGATCTGAGCAGCATCCAAATTGAGTGTGCTCGCATCCACAGCCTGTACATAGTTAATATAAATTTCTTACTCAAACATATGCATGATAACAGATAAAACAATTAAAAGATAGATTTCTCTATTTCTGTAACTCATCACTCAGGGATGCCTCTATAGTATCAAGGACCCCTATGGAAAGTAATTCAATACCTTATAATCTCTATCAATATATTAACTTCCAATAATTAAAGTTCAAATGGCTGATAGCACTAAATTGTTATATTTCGAAGTTAAAAATATTAAATCCCATAGAGCAACATCCCTATTTGAGCTAAAGCATAGCCAAGCAGCAATCAGGTTTCATTGAAAGCTTATGACACCAGCACAGAAGTAATATGGAGTTTATCTTTCAATTTCTTTAGAGGGCCAATAAGCCCATAGACAATTGCTTAAGCATTCTCTTTTGCATTCTATCCCCTATGGGGTCATTTCCCTCTATTCCATCAGTAGTTTCTTAGTACTTTCTACCTCTAAAACTATTTCTCCTTTGCAAGAAATCTTGAAATGCAGTGATTAGATTATCATAATTGTCTTTGGGTATAATTTAAACTTTGTAAATCATACAACCCATGGAGGCAGCCAAGATGTTGTGGAAACTTTACTTTATAATGGAAGAACTGCATTTTAGTACAATATTTTGCACTGTATTTTCAAATTCAAATTCAAATTTCAAATTCAAATTTATTAAGCCAAGGACTACAAAATATTTTGTATTTTAGACTGTATTTATTTTAGATTCATTTATGACCAGATGATGGCATTGCCTAAACCAGTATTCTCTGAATAAAAAACTCCTATGAGAAAGTATAGATCATTCTTCTTCTATATGTTAATTTTATTTAAATGATGAATTTTTAGAATTTGACCTTGTCTATGAGGTCCTCTGGCAATTGTAGCTCCATCAGGACAGCATCCAAACTGATATGTGTGACATGGGCAGCCTCCATAATTAGGACCAGATGCTGGAGTGTATGTATCAGGACAACAACCATGAGTGGTGTGTTGACATCCACATCCTTCCTTTTCAGGTCCCCTAGCAGCAGTCTCATTATCAGGACAGCAGCCATATGTACTGTACTGGCAGCCACAACCTTCATGAAAAAACAAGGCACAAATTGCATCACAACTGATTTGATAACCTTGGGAAAAAAAATTTCTATATTTTTTAACATGCTTCATGAAGTTTTAGGACAAATAAAAACTTTTTCCAAAATTACAACTTTTGGCTACATGACCGTGAAAGTTACTTCATGTAACTATGCAATAGGTTTGCTGCATCAATGTGACATGAAATCATGCATGGCATAAAAATAACCAATTATTTATTGTTCCATGAATACTAATTCTCATTTTTGTCTCTCAATATATTCACAGATTTTAGAAAAAATTATTTACATGACTTTACATTTATATGACTTTGTGTAAAGATAAGAAGCAAAATGATAACTTAGACATTTGTTTCACTTATGAAAATTTGACAAAAATTTTAAAGGTAAAGTTTGTTGTTCAAAAAGTTATTAATTAAGCAAAACATTGATAATATTTCATAAAGAAATTATTAGATAAACTTATTGCAGTATAGTAAAGTGAAATAGACTAAAGAAATGGAACTTATACATGGTAAAATGAAATGATTTCTGTGGCAAATTTTTCTTCCTAATTTCTTACAAAATCAACTAGAGAACTGATAGAATGGATTAAAATATAATGATGGTTACCCTCAAGATTTAATCCCTTAGCAGGCAGAATATTATCAGGACAACAGCCAAATTCTGTGTTCAAACAACATCCTTCTTGATTTGGTCCATGAGCAGGTGTAAGACCATCATCACAGCAACCATATTTCTCAGTTTTGCATGGCATGGGACATTCCTGGTTCTCAGGTCCTTTAGCTACATAGGAAATTATGTTTTAGAGAGAGAATGTATCAATACCCAAGATTTTTGTGAAAAAATTCCGTATTATAAATTTTTATTAAAGAATTAGATTGAGTTTTTATATATGAAAATAAAGGTACGTAAACGTTACTTCAAACCTGATTGATGGACATAACTCTATCTACATGATAATCATTATATTTATGTGAAATTATATTATTGTGGAATTTATTATTCTTTTAAATAAGTCATCATATTAATGAGAGGGCCAATTTTTTAACACTACATAATATTAAAATATTTTGAATTATATTGCTTCTGATATCAATGGTCCCAGATTTGTAAATTGTAGCAATGCTAAAAATAAAGCAAAATAGTTATTAATTAATTGGATACTACAATCATACATCTTGATTGAAACTCAATTCAAGATTTTTTAATGGAAAAAATTAAGTATTGGATCAAGAGCTTGCAGTAAATATACTCTGGCAAATATTTTCAGAAATATAGCACTGATATGAGATTTCAAATTTACCATTGGCTGATGATACTACCTCAGATAAACAAAATAAATTTTTATGAATATTTTAGATATTATAAAGCCGTTTCTCATTAATAAATAATAGAAACACTGAACTGAAGGGTTTTAGAATAAATTCCTACTTTTAATTTTCAACTGACAGCTATAGAAAACTAAAACTTAACAAAGTAGTTATGATATATCTGTTAAGGTCAGACTGAAAATTCACATTTAAAAAATATTAGTTCTTTCTGTGTAAAATTCAGTGTTTTCCTTTTGATTTATAGTTTACTTCATATCACTTCTACTTGTTATTAACAAAGTATATGACTGAAAAATTTAGATATTTGAATATATTTTTAATATACACATTAATGGTTTAATTAAAAAAATAAAATTATAGTAGTATAATGAAAGGAGAATTCTATAATTGAGGCAATTGATATTACCAGCTGTGACTCCATCAGGACAACATCCAAAGTAGGATGCCGTACAGTTTTCTTCATCAATGACTCCACAGCCACTGAAGAAAGGTCCTTCTGCAACTCTCTTACCATCTGGACAACAGCCATGAAGCGTGATATGACAGTCTTCCCCTTCTGTCGTAGTGATGAGCAGTTCATCTCCAGATCCTATAAAATAATTTTTCCACCATTAGAGCAAATAAACAACATTTCAAACTGAAAAAATTAATGTGGTATATTTATATCAATCATATTCTTATATTCATAATTGTAATAATTTCAAAAGTGACTTGAGTTTGTGGACAATTGATGGATTTACTTCTTAAAATAAAATCATGGATTAGAAAGATTGTATTTGAAGAAATTCTGCAGGGAATATTATTTCAACCATTAATGATTACTTTGAGGTAATATTTTTATCAGGCTGATTGTTTTTATTATCTTCTTCAGGAAACTATTTTTTGTGTTAAAATGTAAAAGATACATAATAACTGAATTTGATATAAATATATTTATAATATACCAGCAATAAATCTCTGTATATGATCTTATTATGATGATAAGAAATAGCAGTACTAGTGTTGTTAAGGCAGATGGACTGTTGAGGTCATCTAGCATCAATGGCAATAAATTTAAAAAAACAAAAAAATAACCTTCATCCTCATCTTCTTCACAACCAGCAAAATCAGGTCCACTTGCAGGCCTAATATTATCTGAACAGCAGCCATATTTTGTGTCAGAGCATTTTTCACATTCTCCAGAACCTTCACACACAAAACACCCAGCAGAATTTGGTCCTGTAGCTGCTGTAAGCCCATCTGGACAGCAGCCAAACCTGAAATTGAACAAGATTTTAATTCAGAACTAATTTAGATAATTTTTAACACAGATAATTTGAGTAATATATTTTTCACTTAAAATGTGAATTAAAAATTTTTCAATTAACATGGCAGATTTCAGTTAAAGAGAAAAGATAAAATCTTCTTAGGATCAAGACTCTAAGGGTGGAGAGAAGATACTTTTCTGAAGAAAAATTAATCAGCATTGGTAATATTTATATTTGTGAATATAGCATACAAAGAAATACAAAATGAAGAATGAAAGAATATTTTCATCCTCATGAAAATGTTTGTCCTACTTTCAGTAAATTTTAAATTAATGACTTACTCAGTATCCTTGCAGTAAAAGGCAACAATTTCCTCTTCTTTGCAACCCTCGAAGTTATTTCCTTCTGCACTACTGATACCATCTGGACAACATCCAAATAGTGTCTCATTACATTTTGTGGGTGGACAGCCAAGCTGACCTGGTCCTTCTGCTGGAGTTACACCATCAGAAATGCAGCAACCAAACTTAGTGTCCTCGCAGGTCTCAGGTTGAGGACAGCCTATTAGATGAAAGATTCTCAGCATGAACATTTGTAATTCATAAGAATTGGAAATTTAAAAAAATTGACCCAATCCCAATTCCTGAAGGTTCAAAATTCTCTGTTGAAAATCCATGTCCTTCAAGTTGGTGATATACAGTACAGTATACAGTATATGCAGTATAGTAAATACAGTATTTTAGGTGTGATCATCTGGAAATTGTATATTAACATCATTGAAACATTTGTTACTTAATTGGAAAGAATTGTACAGTTGATTTAAAAATATTACTCCCAAGATATTTTGATATTACAAAAATTAAAGAAAATATTGCTGTATTTTATATACAATTTTGCCAAAAATGAAATTATTCCTATCTCCTTAATAGATATCAAATGAGTACAGAAAAATATGGCGAAGAACAGAACAATTTTCTTACAAAAATTATGAGTAAGTAACACAATAAGTGTTTTTTCTGAAGCACCCTGAATTTTGCTTTTGAAGAATTCAATTGATAATCTAGTATAAATTCATGACTTAAGTTTATCTTCTTATTATTATAAGGATGATTAAAAATTTCATAAAAAGTGCTGCTTCCTCATGTAAAATAAATACTATTCCTAACAACAGATTTCATCAATATCAATTAGGATTGAATTAAATTTTGATGAAGAAAATTGAAGACATTATTAATTTCAGCTTTGAAATGCTCTAAAATGTTTGTAATATTGAAAAAATACTTTTAATTCAAAGAATGAAATAATGTCAAAAGTAAAAGGTGTTCACAATGCCTCATGGTAGGAGCATTTTAAAAGCCAATATTTACCTTTGCTGAAAGGTCCCTTAGCAAAAGTGACACCATCACTACAGCAGCCAAATACAGACTCTGTACATGATTTAACCAGATCTGTCTGCCTTGAAGGTTTCTTCTTGCGTTTGCATTTCCTTACTTTCTGTTCCTTTGTGATTGCATCCAAAATGCTGGCTTTGGAGGAGTATAAAGTGCTTGCTGAAAGAAAATTGGATATATGTAAGGATATCAATTTACTCTTATGAAAAGCCAATCAAAATTTGAATTGATAAATGATTTTTAAGATCAAATAAATATATAAAATTAAGTAAAAATATTCTGGTTTGAACAATATAATTCCAATATCCCAGTTATGATGCACTTTCTTTTGTAAAATTTTCACCCTTAAAAGATTTTTAGCCTCTTTGGAAACAAAATTATAAAAGTTAATTTCAAAAGTATAGGTTCTTTCATCAATCTAGAGATATTTAAAAAGTCTTTGAGTTAGATGCTCTTATTTATAAAGTATTAAATTTTTTAGCCTTAACAAAGTTCATTTGACTCTGTTATATATTGGTTGTTTATCCAATTTTCATAGATAACATAAACCTGTTTTTAGAATCTCAAATTTTAAGAATATTTCCACGATATGTTACTTTATCAACAATTTTTGCTTTAAAGACTTTCAGGTTGAATGTTTTCACTTAATATTTACCATATTCAATCTGAGATCTGATATAAGAAAGATTTGATGACAGAAATTTATATTGAGTTTTAAGGCACAAGAAACAATAGACTACAAGGTAAGTGGTAAATTAGATAAAAAATATTTTGAAGGGGTTTTTGTAAATAAGGAATGTTGATTTACAAGTACAGTAACATTAAGTAAGTATAGAACAGTAAGACTGTAAACTTTTAAAATGATAATGAGCAAAATGCATTACCTGTTTGCTCTGTTTCATCTGCTGTGACTGTGGTAAGCATTTCATCAGTAGGACCATGGGAAGTCAAAGTGGTCTCTTTAGTTTCATCTGCCGTGATAGTGGTAAGCATCTCATCAGTAGGACCATGGGAAGTCAAAGCTGTCTCTTCTTTCATTTCACCTGTGCCAGTGGTTCGCATTTCATCAGTGGGACTGTATGGAGCATCACTCTGGTAGGCAGTTGAGGCTAGTAGTGAATCATAGTAATCATCAACATCTTCAGTGCCTGATCCCAAATCTTCTGGCTCAACGAAATCTGGTATCGTAATGGGTGCTGCTGTTGAAGATGACATCTCTGTTGATTTTTCAACTTCAGTTGATTCACTAGCTTCAGTTGTCACTGTTACTGTTGTTTCATCCTCTTCAGGAGCCATTGTTGTTGTAGTTATGTCATCAGTTACCATGACAGTGGTTTCTGTCACATCTTCTACCGTGGTTTCTTCAGTAGGAGTACTTTCCTCTGTTACTGCTTCTGTGGTAGCATCTGTCACTGTTGTTTCTGTTTCTGTAGTTTCAGTTGGTGTTGTAGGTGTTGTAGGAGTCTCCTCAGTGGTTGTAGTATCTGTTGATTCAGTTGGAGTGGTTTCTGTCTCCTCTGTCATAGTTGTTTCTGTTGCAGATGTTGGTGTTGTTTCAGTTGCCGAGGTGCCTTCAGTAGTAGCCTCAGTGGTACCTGTTGATTCTCCCTCAGTAGTCTCTTCAGTTACTTCTTTAGTTTCCTCTGTTGATTCTTTCTCCGTTGTCTCAGTTTCTTCTGTTCCAGCTGTTGTTGTCTCAACTGTTGGAGCTATGGTAGTGGTCTCTGTGCCTTCTGTAACTGTTGTCACTGTCACTGGTGTTGTTGTTGCTTCGGTTTCAGTTGAAGCTGTTGCTTCAGTCGTCAAAATAGTTGTGACAGTTCCTTCTGTAACTGTGGTTCCTTCAGTTTCTGTCACAGTGGTTTCTGTCACTCCGCTGCCAGTAGTAAGAGTTTCTGTTACAGCAGTGGTTGCAGTAACTGTTGATTCAGGTACAGTAGAATGATCATCAGTGACACCAGAGGTTGACAATCCCTATTTGAACAAGAAGAAAGTTTTTGTTGATGACAAAAAACTGTCCAATAGAGGTACTATAATAATAACAGAAATAATTTAGAAATGTTTCAAAAGCAGTCAAGAGTTTTATATTAATGAAAAATTTCATGGGGTAGTGGAAAAGAAGGATTTTGGTAAAGAGTGATAAATGGCAACTGCAATGCATAGTGTAAGAATATTAAAACCTTGATAAAATATTCATGAAAATACACTGACTGAAATTTTCATCAATTGAAGTTATGAATTCTAGCATGAAATGTCAATAAAATCTGTAATTATATTTTATCAAATAAATAAAATTTGTAATTATATTAAATTGTAATTGGTGCAGCATTATGCAAGATTAATGAGGATAAAAATGCAATGCATTTCAAAATCTATTGCTTGAAAAAAATGTGGAGCATAATTCATAAAACCTCGTTTCCATCCCACTTTGGTGGGCAAAGAGATTTGGAAAAAAGCAATGGCATGACTCAAAGATAAAATCAAATAAAAAAGGATCTTCGGAGAGATTTGGTGCCGTTTCAGAATCAAGTTGTTAGTGGCAACTGAAAGCTGATACTCAACATTTGCCACATTCAAATGACCAGAACCCTTATCATATATAAGCAGATTTATAACTTCTTAATTTCAAATTCTATAGCTTTAACTACAGAAGTAGTTGCAGATACCTTTCTTTAAGTCTCCATAAAATCTTTCTGGATCAAAGTGCAGTTTCAGATGAAATATTTTTCATTGAAATACACTTCAAACAATAAATTTCATTATATTTCCAAACTAATTAAAAAATAATCCTAGCAAAAATTGATAAATATGTCATATTTCAGATTTTGTTCTTGAAAAATGTTGGGGTTAAGTTGAAAATTTTAAGAATTAATGACAACAATCAATACAAAGAATCATATCAAAGAGATGCTAAGGGAAAAGGTATTTTCTGCTTTAAGTAAAATTAAAAACCGATATTGTGTTAAATAATTCCCCTTCAGGAATATTCCATAAAGATATAGAGTTAATGAGTGAAATAAGTGTTCCATTATTTTTAAAGGTAGCTCAAAGCACTTAGCAGATTTCACAGTAATTTATTGCAAATGATTTTTTGGGAGCTGAATGTCAACTCACAGTTCCAGGTGCACCTAATCCCAGAGTTGTCTCAAGAGTATCATATGTTCCATCCTCTTCTTCACACTCTTCTTCCTCATCAACAACATGTGTTGGTTCCATTGGCATTATCTCATCTAAAATTAAAAAATCCAATATTTAAGGTGATTAATAATAGATATTCTTTTCTATAATAACAATGTATAGACAATTTTAGGCTCTTTAAACCCTTAACTTTCTTCCTGATGAGAACAGGGACTAACTCATGAAAATTCAAAAGTAGATAGATTGATATCTATGTACCGATAAATAGCTCTCTTTTCTGATGGTGAAAGTGGTTAGAGGACGAAGGAGCTGTATGCTTAGATAGTAACTCAACAGAAAATGCATAATATAAAATATATAATACTATTGACTAAATTTGAATGCAAGAAAAATACTTTACTACTGAGATACCACATTCAAATTAAAGTTTATTAGAAGCTGCCTTTCCAAATGCTCTAAATTACTGATCTACCTTTATTGGTGATGGATGTATTCAGTTGTGCTGATAACAACAGAGGAATTTCCCATCAGGATATTATATATTATAGCAGAAAGAACTATATGATAAAATTTTTAGTAAGAAAGAATGATTACAAGCTAGAATCAGTAACAAAAATTACCATCGCTGCATGGGTGATTGTTACAGGAATCACTGTAGAGAATGTATAAGCTTGGGTCACATTCTGAATGGCTTACTGCTTTCCCATCAGCAATACAAAGAACTTTTCTTTCCATGGTTCCTCCTCCACACTCCTTCGTGCACTGTGGTAAGAAGATATTTCAGAGGGCATTGGATTAATTAAGACCTATACAATTTTTGATGTAAAATGTACTTTTACTTTAAGTGTTGCTAAATATACACAAACTTATCTATTGTTAAGTGAGGGTTTAAAATTGCTAACACATTACAATAAAGATTTCATAACACTGATTTTAATTTTAATAGAGTGATTGTATCCCTTATATTAATAGTGAATAACACAAGGCTGAAAATTTCACATTATATTCCTAATTATGAAAAAATTTGAAATAAATAGCATAAAATGCCACTGTAACTTATGGAAATAAAAGTCCATGCAAAATTTGAGCACTTGATTTTTTGAAACATATTAACTGCAATCTATGTGCTCCTTTCTATGTATATGATATGGTTCTCAATCACGCAACTCATCCTTGCAGTTTCTTTATACTGCTAATTTTTTTGTTGTTATGAAATATCTAAAACTGGCATCATAACTTACCAACCATATCATAACTTACAAACCATATCAATAGTATGGAGATATTTAGAGTCAATTCAACTAAAATATCTTGGGATTGAAATTAAAGACTCTGGATTACATTTTGTCTCAGCCAGCAAATTGGCTCTGCGAGACCATGTTTGTATATTATTAAATGAATCGTACTTTTTGCTTTATACGAGTAAAGCAATATTGACATTAGTACACTTATGCTAACAGTATAATTATTATAATTATGTTAGTTTAGGTTAAAAATATTTCTTTAAGATATAAATAAGCAAATAAATGATTTTAAGAGCAACAAAAGAAACTTACCTTACTCCAGGGTCCAGCAAACCATTCTCCCTTGCATTCATCTCCTCCTTTACCAACACATTCTTCTTCTGTCTCAAATTTCTTCTCAGCATCACACTTCTCATCTTCAACTATTGTAAGTTCAGCCCCTTTCATAACTCCACAAAATACATTGCGAGTCCTCACACCTTTTCCACAAGCTGCTGAACACTTCAGACGAAAAGGCAAAAATCAGGGAAATGAGTGAAAAATCACCATTTTTTTGTATTTGAAATATTTTCCTTTACGTTTTATGGCTACATCTGGGATTTTATGGCTCTGGGAAAAACAGACCCTTTGTATAATATTCTAAGTTATTTACTATATGAAGTCACAGACTAGTTAAACCTTTAGTTTAAGCATCTAGAATGGGTTAGATGGAAAAAGATATTCACACCAATTAAATTAATTACCCCATACTAATCAACTTATTTGGAGGGGTTTTGTTATATATTCAACGTGTTTGAAAGACATAAGTACTTAAAATTGAAATTTACTTGTTTGAAGTATCAATCCTGCATAACTGAAGCTTATGAATTACTATATGTGCATAAAATAATATATATAAAATTGAATACAAAAATGTACTATATGTAACGGTACATAGATAAGGAGTAAGGAATAAGATTTTAGTTAAAAATGCAACGCAACAGATTATAGATGAACTCACTGTTTGAAAAATTCTACCATTCATCGATTATCATAAATTTCCCTTTAATTTATATTTAAAAGCAATAATTCAAGACGAAAAGAATTATAATATTATTTTGATACAAAAGAGCTATTTTGAAGTTGTGTTATTTAAGCATTTAAAAAAATTATTTTAAAGTAATCACATAAACCAATGACTTTACTAACGGTAAAATTTACAAAAAGATATATTTAGGTAGTGTAGCAGCTATAATATTGTAGGTAATAATATTATATAGGTAATAGGGACTGTAATAATTTTGTATTAAAAAGTAAATTGTTATTTTGATTTAAGCCTCACCTCACTCCACTGAGAGGCATACCAGATGTATTCACAGGGAGCAAGATTTTTGCATTCTCTTTCCAGAACTGGCTTTCTGTATTGGTGACACCTCTCAGGAGGATAGATCTTTCCACTGGAAGAGGAGCAGAAGGCTTGTCTTGTTTCCTTTGCCAAACCACATTTATTTTCACACTGAAACAGAGATTGAAGAAATTAACCATAAAGCTTTAATTTTTAAGTGGGCCTCGCGGCATAAAATACATCAAGGTAATAGACTCCTACTCTTACTTCATTCATAGATATGTTTATTGTAAGTTCTCCTGTATATTTCAAGTATTGATATATGCAAAACCACAATATCGTGGTAGTTATATAGGTAGTATTATTATGGAATTCTAGAATGCTTTCCTTCTTATGATAAATATATATAAATAATGGTAATGACACTTAAAATATTAGAAAATTTTGATGAAAAAATGGGCATGAAAAAAAATTCCATCCTATTCATATTCCAGAGTATTTTCTGCATGGAAAAAAAATCTCAAAATGATAGATGTCTTCCAACTATTTTGAATTTAAACAATTCAGAACAAAATCTCACCAATACTCCTCAGGTGTTAGGTTCATCATATTTTGAGTAAAAATTGGAAGATTTCAATTAATAAGGATAACATTAATGTAATTTTGATATTTGACATGATATTACAAAATTATGAACACACAATTCCTTGATAGATCTTTTTAAATTAATAACTATACAATCAAATCAAATTTTTGCTCTAAATAACTTTTGGGTTTCTACATAGTGGAGATAAAAAAATAGATGAGGTGAATTGATGAAAAACCATGTTTCATAAAACAGATCTTCAACAAATTTTTCTACTATGGAATAAAAATATTCCTACATTTAAAAATGTGATAAAAGCAAAGCAAAAAAATGTAAAAAGTCTACCATACCCCTGACCAGCTAGAAGCTATCCAGTCAACTCCTTCACATGGCCTGAGCATACAGGATTTAGTGTCACTAGGTCTCTCACCAGGACAAGCATCATCATTGAGCACTTCTATAAGATCTTTTCCCGTCTCTTCATCTGTTACTTTTCTGTAGCAAAGTACCTTTCTCTTGTGCTTTCCTTCACCACACAAACGATCACACTGTAAAGCAGCAAAACTTTCTTTAGCATGAACTATGAAATGTAATAAAAATTAATTTCAGATAATTTTCAGATTTTTTAGAAAAGAATAACATTGTGCTTTAAAGAGATGGTAAGCACATATTGCTGACGACTAATTTCCATTTTGAAATTAAGTTCATTACCGGTTTCCAAGGTCCAGTGTACCATACTGGACAAACAATGTCCTCATTGCATGGCTCTGAATGTTGAGGTGCTGGTCCAACTGTTTCCAAACATAAGGCCTCATCAACTACAGCAGTCACACCTCCTGGTACAATTTGTTCACAGTGTACCTGAAAAGAAGAATGATTTCATAATTTCAAAGCCAGATTATGTCTCTCACTGGAAAATATTACTATAGCTTTAAATAAAAGACTCTATTTAGAAGAAAATTTTAAGAAATGCAGAAATGACAGAATACAGAATATAATGATTATACAGATTATGATTTTCAGTTATAAATTTGGTTAATAAATTGGAAGCAGTAGGTCATAAAGCAGCAGTTTGCTTAGTTAGAAATAATATTGCTCATAAACTATGCTTTAAATGAAGTTCTGATGCATTAATTTTTCATTGCACTTTTAAAGAAATGATGTTAGGGCAGTACTTTAAGAGAACTTCCCCTCACTCTCTCTAAATCAACTTATTGGATAGGCAGGCAATTGATAGCTGAGGAGTGCCAAGAATAAGGGAATTTTTGAATTCACCTCATCAGAGAAAGTTTACATTCTATTGTGCTTATCGTACGTAACTTAGGTTACATACCTTCTACAATAATGTAATGTATGTGATAAGGGATTTTACTTTGATCTAGTGTTGGTAGTAACAGCTGGATGAATGCAGCAAAATACTTTCAATTGTACCCAGCAATGAATAAACCAAATGATATGTTTATATTATATTTAAATATTTTGATTCATTCAATAGAGCAAATTAGGAATAGGTGGAGAACAAATTTTAATTAAAGGATGAACTTGAATTTTTTTATGATGTATTCCTGAATCCATGGTTTTCTGTAGCAGGAGATATTTAAGTAAAAATAACTAAACACAGAATATACATACCTTTCTTGTCCTTACACCCCCAGTCATGTTTTCCCCTCCACATGTCTGAGAGCACTGACCCCAATCCCCTATTGCCCATTGTGGTGGACAAGCTTCTTCATTGCACGTATTATTGCTTACAGGTTTAGCACCTGGATCACAAAGGTCATCTGGTACTGCCTCTTGGTCTCTTCTTCGAGCGCAGATAACAGGTCTTGTCTGTACTCCTCCTCCACAGACAACACTACACTCAGAGTATTCCCCAGTGACCCATGAGTAGCTGTCTGGATCAGTTTGGTGCGTTACACCTTTTGGAATGCTGTATTCATATTGAACCCCTCTGTTTGTCTCCTGATACAACAGCTGTGATAGAAAGAATTAGAAATTATTACTAAAAGGTATGAAATCTATTTAGGATTAGGGGGTTTAGGAGGATCTGTCAAAGATGTAACTTGTTTATACATCCTCTATAACTACTACTACTAGTTACTTCAGGTATTTACTCATTTTGTTCTTCGTTTAACTTCAAGCATTATATATACCATAAGTTACTCAATTATTATCTATGTTATATTTTATAAAAACTATTCTACTATAAACTTTTCAGATATCAAACAGAAAGTATACATTTTCTCCTTTAATAAATCATTCACATGAGTCTTCATAGCTGGAGGTTTTAATTAATCTTTTCACTACAATACAAATAATCAATGTTCATTGTTTTGGTTTATCATTCAATTTGAATTTTTAACTGATTGAATTGGTTAAATCAATTTGAATTTTTGTGTGAAAATTATACACCCTGAGCTAAATTTCATTGTAATACTACATACAGAAACAGTGCAATGAAGGATTATTGAAAGAATACACTTTCGAAATTTGATTAAACTTAAAATAGTCTAAGCTTCTATTTATTTATCAGCTTGAACACGATTAAGTGATGAGAGTTACATGGTTTTCATGCATGAAATACATTAAGATATGTATTTAAAATAAAAATTTTTAATTTTCAGTTCGAAATATAACATTCTGAAAGAGTACTCACCACTACATAGATAGCTTCTGTGGTAGGGCCAAGAGCTTTGATGGATTCAGGTGCATAAAAGCCATGAGGTCGCCTCTCATAATGGAATACTGTTCCGGCAAATCTCAAATCTCTTGGAAAGTCTATCCTCCAATTTCCATTTAAATAGTAATGATTGGTTGTGTTACGAATAGCTGGAAAGGTAAGAGTAGAAATTTAATGTTAAGGTTGTTCCATAGATTTCGATTTTAATGAAGCAGAAATTCCTAAAAATTAGTGGGAAAATTTTAGTATCTAATGCTCAAGATAATTTTAGGTAAATAAAACATATAAGCAACTGCAAGTCCCTTTAGAATTAGAAATGATGTATTATGAGACACATTAACAGACTAGAAGTAAAAATATAATAACTGCATAAAACCAACAAAATTATAATATTTTTATTTTATGATCTCTTAAATATACTTTATTTGAAAATATCATATAAATATGCCATTAGTTATGTGGATGTATTTTATACAGCCTTAAGTAATCTAAATGCAATTCAAGAGATAAACATTGACATATCCATTCAATTTCCTGCTGACCAAATATTAGACCATACAAACCTAAATAATTATTAGAAGCTTCTAATTCTCTGACCAAAATGTTTGTAGCACCAGCAGGGATGAGAAGAATATCATTGTAACCTGAGAGAAAGGAAATTGAATATTCATTAAGTGAGATATTTGTCTTAAAATGTACAAAATTTCCAACATTTGCACTCCTCTATGATCTATACATTTATGAAGATGATAACAAATATTTACGTTAATTTAAAAAGTCTATTTTATTAAAGGTTCAATAGAAGAAATATGCTAAGATAATTTATGCTAAAGAAAATATGTTTACAACTTTGAAATAAAATTTCAAAGAATCTTTTTCATATTATGAATAGATTTCATTTTTTCTTAATATTTGATTCAAAATAAATAAAAAATTACATAAATAAACTTACCAACGACTAGATCATTCATTGTAAGGAGACCTTTCACCGTATTACATCCACTGCCATCACCTCCACATTCACGACACTGGTCTTCCTTTGCTTCAGAGCCTAATATCATGTCACAACCCACAGGCTACAGTTAATCAAAGAAAAGTATAAAATTAAATTATAGAAAATTAGAGCCTATTTAATTTTAGCAGTAAAGAATAGGTACGGTTCAACATTCTTATTAGGAACACCTATGAATTTGTATGGAGATAATTTTCTTTTCAAAATGTTTTGCTACTATTTCCATATTTAAAAACTTGAGATTTTTATAGTATTTTAATTAATTTATCTAGTTTTTAATTATTTTATTTTATATTCATAATTATTAATCAAATGAAAAAATAATTTAATAATTATTAATTAAAGAAAACAAACAGAAAAACACTTCAGAAATATCAATATCTCTTTTGGCTGAAATTGATTTGAGGATTAATATTGAATCATTGAATTACAAGTGGAATAAATGATATACTTTCTGCAAACATTGTCACTGGTAGCAAAAACTAACATTATAATTTTCTCATAATTACACCTCTATCCTTGATTTTGGGCTGTTGTTATTCCAGCAATAATTTATCTTATAGTTGCACTTAGGAAGCGACTTCAAGACTTCAACATACTTGCATTGACCCATAGCAGAATTACAGTTTCTCAGAAAAAAATAGAGCTTGACTCATCGTTCGTAAGAGGAACGATCATAAGTTAATACGTAAAATATATTCTTACCAAGCATTCTCCATCAACGCATATATCGAGTTTTTCCTCATCGCATCTTGTACCATCAATAACTTTCCGTTTATGTCTGTAGTAGAAGCGCTCTCCTCGGGGCATGCAGTTCAACTCGCATCGGTTCGGTGCTTTCGTATACGGGATCCAACTGTAAATTCACATCAATCCATGTAGCAATTTCATGGTGGACGACTGAGTTAGCCATAGGGCTTTAAAATCGCTAGCATATCACAATTTACGAGCATCGTGAGGAGAAAACTCCAATAAATCTAACCACATTGTATTTACCGTCACAGTGTACTTATTAAAAGAAAAAAGATTTAGAGGGTACAAGAGTCACTGTAAGTTGTATGGTAAAACTGAAACTCCACAAACGATTCTAAGTAGCCAGTTTAGTCAATATTTAGGTTACTTACTTGTAATGGCGTTGTTCGAATGGCACGTCGTCGAATTGGGAGCATTGCTCCGATCTGAAGTCTCTGGCACTTTCTGGGCAGTCCTAAAAGTAAAGAAAATCGAAGTATTGGAGAAGGAATTAATTGCCAGAAATTCATGTAAATATTCCAAGTATGTAGAAGTTTAACACAATCAGCTGCGACGAGGAGAGTTAAATTTTCCTTATATGATACGTGGACGTTTGATTTCGCTTATCTACTTATTTAAGTCACAATATATGAAAGATCAAACGCTTCGGAGCAGGAAATATTACACTGTTAATGAAAATTTGATAATTCAACATAATGAAACCTCATTTCCTCATTCTGTGCCGGATCGTAAATATTACTAATTCTTATCGAACAGCTTGTATAACTTAACCTTTTACTTAAACTCCAGATACCCCATATATAAAGTATTTTGTTATAACTGCTGTCAAATTTAATTCATATAATTTCTACTCTTATTAATTTTTTACCTCGTTTAACTTTTATTTTACAAACATCTACAATGTAACCATTTTCCTTCATTATGCGAACTTTTTTCTCAGTATTTAATTATTTACATTATTTTTGCAAAGTTTTATTGGCTGTCACAGTATCCAAATTTTTAAAAAGTTTTACCGATTTGATATTGTACTCTTTAATGAAGACATACATTCATTGCACACCAAACATCTATTGTGTTTTCTTTTTATGTTGAAAGGCTAAATCCTGATATATATTTTAATATTGTT
Source organism: Pachydiplax longipennis (assembly GCA_036926295.1). Lineage (NCBI taxonomy): Eukaryota > Metazoa > Arthropoda > Insecta > Odonata > Libellulidae > Pachydiplax > Pachydiplax longipennis. The sequence continues at coordinate 24,710,444 of JAVFKF010000003.1, read as the reverse complement.
TTAGGCTCATCTCATCTTCTTGCCTACATCGTGATCCATCGCTATGAATGAAAGCATCAGGGCTGGCCCTGGGTGGATTAGCGTTCCGGAAAATTCATGCAGGCGCTATTCGTGTAGAAACTTTGAAAATGACTCTTTTTAAAAGACTTACTTTTATACGAGAAACTTTTGTATTCATTAGAATTAATTTTAACAATGCTATTATAAAGAAAATAGCAGATAATCTTATGGTAGCAATTTTTATTACTGTATCATTAAAACTTAAGATAAAAGAATAATTGACAGTGTACCATAGGAATCGGCAATTTTTATCGGTTGCAATTGATTTATTTACGAAACTTTTCCTTCTGAATGACTTTTTAAAAATCATTGTGAGTATAACCAGAAACCTTTTTAATACGCATGATTTTTATGACTGTTTGAATACCTTCATCGACAATCAAATATCAGTTCTCGAGGAAAGCCTTGACCAGAGAGTCATCCATACATTGAACAACCACAACATGTTGTGGGTGCCACACTACTCGTTTTTCACGAAAACATCATACTCGAATATTTCCGCGCCTCATAAAAAACCTCGGAATAACGTTTCGCGCCCCCCCGGCGCCCCGGGCAACCGTCCGGCTCGCTCGTGTCGGCTGCGGGAGCCACACTTCGAAAAACGCCCTTTTAGATCATGATGATGAGTTTTAGAAAAAGCTCGGGAATGCGGTGAGTCAATGGGAGCGTCGAAGCCGGTTCCACAGTGAGGAAGGCCATCGAACTATCGATTGCCGCGCACGCAACCCGCAAATCATTCAGCTCTGCCGCTTGCAGGACCCGAGCGAAAGTGAGAAGTATTGGATAACGGACAAGGTCAAAGACAATGGACGAGGGATGCAGAAGGCCAAGGTTAGGAGAGACGGAAGGACGGTGTTGGCCGAGGGACAATGACGTCGACCTTTGACAAAATATGTGGGTAAAAATCTGATGACAAAACTCATACGCAAGAACATGCAGGGGCGATCAAACCCAATGACGCAGCCAGTCGTGTGTTAACAATCTAAAGGTTTCTGGATTTTAATGATTTTACATGAACTAAAATCACTCTTGACAGAAGAGAAAAATGTGATTCTATGTTTCCTTTATGAAAAAACAAGATTTTGTTTTTAGTTACATTTTCTGTTACGATAATACTACGTTTTTTCCGTTACGTTTAACTTAAGAGGGATAACTTTTAGAAATTAAATATATATTGAGGTAAACCGCAAACTTGTTTACCTTTTAGAATGAGATGTCATAGTTAAAATTATAATATAGATTTTAGTGTATTACATTTTCTAAACGTGAATCTTAGATGAGTAAATTCGACATATTTGCGATTAACTTTGTAGTATTCAGGAAATTTAAGGAAAAATTAATAAAGCAGGAAAATTTTTCCCAAGGATAAATGCAACACTACAGTATATGCATTACAGTTTTATGTGTACACTGAATGTAATACTACATTGTAAGTGAAGTATTACATACATAAACTAATTATTTAATTTTCTTGATTTATTTCTTTATCTTATATGAGTATTTTTAATTACCAAAGTATTCGCATCCGCATTAGTTTCTTTTTCAGTCTAGCGTACAAATGAGGAAATATAAAGTTTTGGTGGAATATAAGAACTAAGATATATAATATTAAAACAAATAATATAATATAATACTAGGGCTAGATATAATAATGATTAAGTATGCACAACGTTCCTAATTACCTGTATATTACAAGAGAAGTACCTCTTCGTTCCACCCACACATTTCGATGAACCGTCAAGCCTGTAAACGAGAAGAGGGATTGTATTTAGATATGGAGAATTTGTATTTAGATATACGGAATTTGTATTCAGATATAGAGAATTCATATTTAGATTCCCGAGCGCTTATTTTTATCAATAAATTTATATAAATATTACGTTTAATTCATAACATTTAGACATTCTTGTCAAATTTTTGTAGATTGTTCGTAATTTTTGCACCACACAGAAATTACATGTAATGATTAAAAATAGGAATACTTATCATGCATAAACAAAAGAAGACGTAGCTATTAAGGAATAGTAAAAAATATATGGTATGTACAAGGTTGTACAAGAAGTGATTACCATCATGAGAATAATATATGGTATGATTCATCTGCCATTTACAAATACATGCTATAGAAAAAGGTAAGACTTTACAGAAAAATATTCGCCAATTTATTCATTATATCTTCCTCACGATTCCCCATCATCTTCCTCCTTTTTTCAAGGCTTATCTTCCTTTAAGGTCATAAAATGAGACGGCGCTGTAAACTGTCGCGGCGCTTCCCAAAATCTTAAATTAGGTGAGATGGACAAGTAAAAGCTTTGCGGAGTTGAAGCGGGAGGTTGGGGAGAACGTAAAAAAACCGAGAGGGTGACCGCACGTCTGCGGTACAGAGATAATTGTTGAACCGGTGAGGCTTCGGGATGACTCATCTTGAAGTCTTGACACTTTCAACGTTCCAAATCACACGGGCGGTGAGCGTCCAATCTTTTTTTCCCATGCAGAACCGTCTGGGAAAATAACAGACGTGGATTCGCGGAAGGTTTGTTAATGTAATGTTGCTCAGAGAGAAGCTTACGGTCAACGAAATAAATATCTGAGTTGTTCTTTACGGAAGATTTATAATTTAAAAGTTCCAAATCTCGAAAGATTTACCTTCGATTGATGAAAGGCGTTTGATAAAAATTCATTTAATTTGTTTTTATTGATGAGCAAGATTCCGGTATTCCGGGCGATTTATTGTGGTATCGAGCTCTGAAATTTTAAAAATGATGATAGAAATTAAATTCCCGGAGACGACAAACTTTTGCCTCGTGTAACAGGCTAAATAGGTCAAATTCTATATATAAATAAATATAGTAGCTTTATTAAAACCGAGGTCTTTTCGCTTATGCTGGATCCCATCGGAAATCGAATCCATAACCGCTTTCACTAAAAGCGAACGCGCAACCCCATTGGCTATCCAGAAGCCTCCGATAGATAAAGTTCCGATCCTGATAATTTAAAGACTACAGATCTCTAAAACAATCCATTAATATTGGCGCCAAACATTTCGAGAATGGGGAAATAAGAGGATCTACAGCACCCGAGCTCTCTATTCCTTTTGGGGCCTTCATAAAGAATTCGCATAAAACTTTACTCTGAAAAGAAGAAACGAATACCAATGATTAAATTTTTTTCTGCGTGATTCCAAAAATTTAACATCTTCCTATCTAATCCAACAGCGAAAAATGATATGCACCTGAGCTGTCTATGCCTGTGACCTCAGTATATTAGCCATTTCTTCATACAGTCAACACAAACATTCAAGTACTCGACGCAGTAAAGTTTAAATACTTCTTCGAGATATTCTTCTGGTTTAAGATTGGAGAAATGATGCAAACAGCGATTTGCAATTTGAAAGAAAGCAATAAAAACCACGGTTAGTTTTCCGTTACGATGAACTTTACAGCGAAATAATGACCCACAAAAATTAAACACTTTTGATGTGAACTCTACGCTTGTTCAACATTTTGAAGTTGATTTTCTTGACGTACGTGTGAGATAAGGAATATTTTAAATTTCCTAAAGATTTGTGACAGAATTAGCTATTTTTGGATCTGCAGTGATTCCTGGTGGAGGTATAAAAACCAATAATCGAGATCAACTGCTTTGTCCTGCGATTAATGATTAATGCTGTATAAAGTGAAATAATATACTGACCTAGTGTTAATTATTTGTTCAAGTGGAATGAAGAAAGCAGTATCCATCACTTAACGAAATGTCCGAAATATATTGTTTTAGTTCAAGAGTTGAAGCGTTAAGTTAAAGTTAAATGGGCTAATGGTGCCAGCTTTGGGTGGCGTTTTTTCATTATGTTAGCTGAAAATTACTTCCGTATTTCAGTACGTTACAAACGACTATACCCAGCACTGATGAAAGGCTACAGGAATAGTTTGGTCAGTTCAGCATAAAAATTCCTTGGTGTACACTTCAAAGTCTAGCTCCGCCTCGTAAGGCACATCGCTTTGGAGAACTCGAAACTTGGATTCGGATATTTATATTCCAGTCTTCTTCACGCTTCCCGAAGCCTGAGCGGCACAGACAGGAATACCGTTTGAGAAACGCACAAATGAGTAAACCAAAGAACTCGTTTAAGACACAGCGCTAAAGAACACAGGAAGATATGAACCAGTAAATTCCATAGGAAGCGCAGTAAAATGAGTCTGCGGGGCCGAGGAACATTGTAAACCAATACCGAGCGTAAAAAGCCCTAGCAAACACGGAAAGAAGGAAGCGAACTTGTCTGGAGGGAAAAATGTACCCTTTTTCTCCGAGTTTTCACGCTCTGCAGAATAAAGGATGAGGGGTAAGAAGAGGTCTTTCTTTCTTGCGGCCCACTTAAAACTTCCCTAAAACATGAAGCGGGAAATGGGATTTTTTCCCGAGCCTTCGTACTTCCCGATTGTGGAAGCGAATTCCGAGGCAACATTGTATTAAAAGGCATAAAAGAGCAGTTGGGAAAAAATGTTGGTACGTGCGTTCAAATCGCTCTCCTTCGAATCGGAGAGTTCTTACTCGGAAGAGAAAGTTTAAGTGGTTATCTCACCCAACAAAAGATTCATTTAACGGAGGATGGGATGAGTTCGGATGCTGTGCTACATTGGATGTGAAGATGGTTTTCTTTATGGATGACTTATAGTCTGACGTTTCGATAGTGCGAGTTCCGATACTCTTGAAATGGTTTTCAGCACCGTCTACCAAATTTATCGGTAGCTGATCCGGAATATGTTAGCCATACAAAAAACGCTATTTTAGTTAAAATATTAAGCATATAATTAATATTAATAATATCTTTTCTATTTTTTTTCTTTACATTTTATACTATACATTATACTATACATTACATTTATATCTTTATATTTATCTCTTTAATCCTCAAATAAAAATATTATACGAGGCTAGGTGAAAGAAAGGCTCACTCGTGCCTAACCACGCCTATCAAAGGAGTCGAATAATTAAAACAATTTTGAAAGTATAAAATTAATTGAATTATTGATATATAAATTAATAAATAATTGAATTAAATTTAACATAGAGAAGAGGTATTCACATTTTCAATATTTATAAGCAATTATTGTAACAATTATTTTATTTCGATATTTATATTAAGTACTATATGTCGAAATCCTTTGGACAGCATATGATGGCAAATTTGATAGCTTAGGTAGCGAACACAATTCCAGCTTATGTCGAATAATATTAATAGTATAAAGATTACGGGGAGGTGGTATTCATTTTTGCAATATTTATACATAATATATAAAAAATGCAAAAATTTAAAGTACGATATTTGTCTTAGGTATATATCGAAATCATTTAGATAGCTGACGACGGAGAATTTGGTATCTTACATAGCGATCAGCATTCCAACTTACTCTAATTCGGAGCAACTCCTCGTTTGATAGGCAATTCCTCCACCGCACGACCTGGAGCACATGCTCGGCTCCGACCAGGCCCCCCATGGCCCGGAATCCCCGGAGCCGTCGGTGCTTCCGGATCCGACGACGTAGAACTTTCCGGGAAGGTGGTCTGCAAGGTGCCTCCTCCTCGGCCTCCGGTTGTAGTAGAGGGCCTCTCTCGCCTCGTTCTGGAGGTATGCCTCCAGGGCGTGGTGGTGTTGTCTCCTCAGTCGCCTCGTCCCATTCAGCTTCCGGTTGTGATGGTGCCTTATCGGATGGATCTCCGCTTCCAGCGCTTGAGCCTCCTCCGCCTCCGCCAAGCCGGATTCCAACTGGAAGATTGGACCTCCAATTCCTGGTCCTGGAGTTACCGTCACCTCCTTTTCCTCCTGTAGAAACAGAGAAAGGCATTTTGAATAAATAAACTCTCACTGAGAATATGGCACTATCTGAGGGATGCTTACAAAATCGAAATGAGGGGACATTCAAGGTATATTATTATCAATATTAGTAATAAAATTCCTGGATAACCGAAAGGATAGCGCTTTTGTTTTTGACGAAAGCGGTCCTGGGTTCGATTCCCGGTCTCTTACGTGAGAAATGATCTCAACTATAGAAGCAATCATCACTATACTAGAGCTATGATAGAAATGGTACATGTTTCATTGCTTTCATTGTGAAAGAAGAAACTTCAGGAAATGAAGGATAAACGAAGAGGCGTCAATCAGTTTATAATGAGTAAATTATAAAAGCAGTACGAACTTGGAAAATAGTTTAAGAGCGCTCATATGATGACGCTAGGGGTCAGGTAAAAATTAAAAATTATTCGTGATCTTTGAAAAGCAATAAGTTGCAAAACCATCAAGTTGAAAAATTCATTCATATTAACATAAAGTGTACTGAATTAAAATAGATAAATTCACATTTTAGGCTCATTGCTTAGCATAGTTTCAATAGTGGACAGAATGCTATTGGAGAAAATTCCACTGTAAAACTGAAAAATTATGGCATTTCCTACGACTATTGTTATAGAGATATCTTTTCTGACCACATTTAGAAGAAGGATAACCTTTTTCAATATTTGACATGCGGTAATAATTGATGTATATGAGCAGATACATTCTGAATCGTGCACGCTAAATCATCCGCAACGATACAAAATTCAAATTAACGGAAAAAATATTTTGAGTTAAGTTCACGAGAAACGACGATAACCAAATAAAACTTTACGATGGAAATCCTTAAATTCATAAAACAAAGCGCTAAATCCACTTGAGCATTTTCCACGGGGTTTATTAATACGGCAGTCCTTGAACTCTGCATTCCAACACTTGGCGCAAGATGAGAGGGGAAAGTGTCGCATAGAGTGGTAATGTCAGACTCCGAGTTAATTGGTTCCGAGTCTCGTCTGAAAAGTCATTCCCCCTTTTAGTCTCGACCGCGTAATCTCGCACCCAGATCCATCACCTCATCCTGCTTCCGAAATTATCAAATTTATCTGGAAATCCTAATTGCAGCGAACCCTAGAAGAATTTTTCACGGGAGAGAAATGAAAATATTTCATCCCAAGTCCAATTTTCCGCAAAAATGGATTTCGTAATATAGGGTATTCGTATTTCTCTAGATGATGGAACGGCGATCGTATATAAAGGAAATTAAATTGGAAAGTTTATTCGGTATTATCAAATCAGCTAACTTCGCTGGATAATTTGGAATCTTTTGACTCAAAAATAGCGTACGAAACCACTGTCCCCAAATTAATTTTTCACCATTATGTATTGTTCAGAAGATATTCACTGAATAAACATTATTTCAGTTTTGTATGTTCAATTTTTTTGCGTTAAATATCGTGTAACTTCTTGGAGGATATCTCGAAAAGATACTCCGTTGAGAAAGTAATGTTTTTCTTAAGTTAAAAAAATCTTAACCTTACTATTACTATCAGTTATGAGCTTGGCGATTAAGATAATGGATTTGGCTTTAGTACTAATTATTTGACTTAATCATTTTCGTGCAATCATTTCTAATCATGAAAATTTTGTGTCTTTCGGTAATCGAACCTGAAACCACTTCCAGTAACGACGGGTGCTCTGACAACTAAGCAGGAGCTGAAATCCTTTAAACACTATTATTGAAAGATATCCTTTAAATACTCTAATAATAGGTAGAATAAATAATACCCCGATTAAATGTAGTGAATTTCCTGATCTCAAAATATTATTATCTTGTAATCATTAATTGTAATTTGGAGTATTAAGTTTGCTATTTTTCATTAAAAAAATGATCTTTGACATCTATATTTGCAGAAGAGTCCTACTTATTTTCCTATAGGTTTTTGGCAGTAAGAAAATGCATATTTCATCTGAATATATTTCTGTTGAAACGTAATGAGGTATAAGAATATGTTAATATAAGGGAGCTCAATTTATAGATAAACATTAACTTTTAATCTCCTTAAACGATTCCAATCCAATGTAAAATGTAGCCTACGCAAAAACTACCGATTCATATTAATAATCGTTATCAGTCATCCGCTTCAAATTTTCTTATCTGTGAACGCAACACTTTTTAACAGGGTCCCATAAATACATTGGATATATACTAAAGGTGAGGATCCAACCAGCGTAAAGTATACTCGTTCCGTGACCTTTTCTTTTCCAACGACGATTCCCTTGATATAGTCTCTTCTATATAATTTTTCAATTATTGACATCGATAGTGATAGAGCAAAAGGAAACACGAACAAAAATGTAAAGAGCTTTCGCCTTCATTTCAAATTTTCTCATCACAGTCTAAATAGTCACCAAAAAGGCAATAAAGCGTAGATTAAACTGAGAGCAACATCATTTTTCCATTAAATTACTCTCTTCTCTGACACTTAGAGGTAGTTTTTCATTATTCCAACTTGATCGTAACTGAAGCTAATTACGACTGCTTCATTACCGAACCCATTAATCAAAATCTTTCCTCATTAAGGCCATAACACCAGTTACAACTCCGAAAAAGGGTCCAAAAAACAACTCGAAAAAGTATCTCGGCCGTGAAACTGTCTTCACCTGACCTTAGACTTCGTGTTTTCCTTCAATTAATTTTTTTCTCCCATTGGGGAAAGGAAAACGGTTCACAGTCTTCATTTTTTTCGGCTGTTCGAAACATACCGAGCGAGGGATGACGTAGCTTCCTTGGTGTTCTGTCACAGAATCAACAGGGAAACATGGAAATACCCCTCTCATGGGAGGTTGGGCTGTATAAAAGGCATCTTCACAAATATAATCTCGTGTGTGTATGCTAACCTAAAACTCACAAACTAGCAGTCAACCGTCTTTCGAAATTTGCACATTATTTCCAACTCAGCACCCTGCAAAGAACGGAGTTTAGAACACGTTCTATTCTCCAAACCACCATAGGCTCAAGTTTGCGTGATATGGAGAGCCTTCCACGAAAAATCATTCTAAAGACATCTTTTATCTATTGAGGACTATATACATTTTGCTGAATCAGTAATGATTATTTTCGAAATGATAAATAAAGATTATGATTCTGCAAGGATTTTTGGAGATGATAAATTTAAAATGCAAAATATAATCCTATAAAAATTTTTGGGTGTTCTTCTTGGACTGCCATTAATGATTCAATGTTGCCAATTGCTTGAGATAATTGCAAAATTTTTCAAAATTCATCCTCCTCACTGAAAGCTTTTGGTATTGTCCAATTTTGTTTTTTACTTCTTTTCTAGTCATTCAAATAGGATGACATGGTGAAAAAAGGTAGCAAGCATGAACAATGGACTAATGACCCCTTGCAATATAAGAACTGCATTTCGAAGCATTAAAATCAATTAGCAATAAATAAATCGAAAATACTGATAGCTTTTGGTGTCGTTCAAGTTTGTTTTTTTACATCTTTTCTAGTCATTCAAATAGAATAACATTGTAAAAATAAGGTATCAAGCATGAACAATGGACTAATGACCCCTTGCAAAATTCGAACTGCATTGCGAAACATTAAAATCAATTAGCAACAAATAAATCCAAAATGCCTCTAGCATTAAAACTTAACATCATATTTTGGCAATCAGCATATATTATACAACATTTGTAACATCTTAAAGACCTGTTAACTGTAGGTAATCTAAATGGAGGCTGCGAAATTATATTCATCACAACTTCCGTTGAAATTCAACGAATTAAACTCGTATATCTATAAATAGGAGTGTGTGCTTGGGGGATAACCCTTTAAATGGGACAAAAAGAACAAAATTGAGCATGGGATGAGTTCCCGGAGCTAACGATCTCAAGTGGCGGCAATCAATTAGCATCTAGGGAGAGCCTCACTCTATCCACACTTTTTTATCTAACACGCATGCGCAACGCCTCTCCACTCACCCATTCCGAATCCACTAAAAAGGGAACTGTGGTAAAGTACTTGGTGACGGAAGAGGCGGGAAGGAAAGGGTTAGATGGAGCATCTGAGAATCAAATGGGACAATGAAAGCGCGGCTTTTAATTTTCTTTCTCTGAGACGTGAATTCCGTACGTGATGGATCTCACAATGAAAAGCCATCAAAGGATTTTTATGGCCCACCAGCCGAGTACAAATGCCTTTTAATTGCTGACTTCAATCGGAATGGATCAATCTTTTATGACCCGATCTCCTTAATTAACGCCTCTATAGACGTTTGATATTTCTTATTTTTGATTGCTAGAATGTGAAATTACGGCATAACTGATGCACAGTCAAGAATGTTCAATTTTAATCAAAAGAAACATTCTGTACAATCGCTATTAAGTTTGGACATATAGAAGGAATTTTGTATCATTTCAGATGAGTACGTTCCTCATTGGGGAATTTTCAAGTTACGTCACTGAAAATACGTCATGAATCCGTAAAGAATGAAATTCAAGGAACGCCAAGAACACGAGCAAAACGACGACAACAAGAGAAATGAACTTTTTAATCGTTGGAATTAATTTATCGCGGTGATGTCATCTTATAATGAATTCCCTGAAATCGCATGAGTCTTTTTCGTTGCGTAGAAGACATTCAACTCTTCAACTCTACGCGGAACAAGAACAATAGGGTATTAAAGAGAAAGAGGAATATAATTTTTCTACGACTGAGTCGTAAAAATACGTAATGAGCTTGATATAATACCAGGGACTCGTTCCATGTCACCTTAGTATGCTTTTATTCCGTTAGCAGACGTTGATACTAAATTATGGAAATACGGAGAAAGTATTTGTTTTACTCCTTACTACACGAGCGCCATAATAAATTTTCAACAGGAGCTTGACGTACTGGAATTACTCCAGCAGTTTTGAAAAGCCATTTGTTATGAAAGAAGCATACTTAAATGGAACGTTTTCTCCTAAATCACTGAGATCTTAGCATAAAATTTCATGAATTCTAATATGATATGTGAATAAAAACTTGGATAGTATTAAAGTACCTATATCTGCCTAAAGAAACATAATTCATACCTTAAGACTATTTGTGAATTATCATGGAGACACTTTAATACTTCGATTAAATGAAGTTCGAAATTTCATTACTATACCACTCTTTCCTTCAAGCATAAGTGGAAAATTTTGCATTTTGTTAAATTCAATCAATTCCCAACGTTATAATATCCTAAAAACATAAACATATGCTTAGATTAGGAATATAAATTTACTATCGTAATTTTTCTAGAAACATGAATTACTTTACCATAGTCGAAGAAATATGGCACTTTGATAGATTAAGCTCCAGCGATAGATTTTTTTATTAACTAAAAATAGAATTCAGAAATGAAATTTCGGGTAAATTTTGTCTTTCATTCTTAAGAAATTGTCATAAATTACTCTTAGACGACGAAGAATCTTATACGCTACTGAAGAAATAAGGATTGCTGCACGTCATCCATGAGCAAGAAAATAATCCCGCATCATTTACTTCTACAGTCAAAGCATCGATATTTCGGTAAAACAGAAAAAACAACAAAGTCACGACGGCCAAATTGCGGTGATCTAAGAAACAGCAAATTTAGGGCATTGGGACAAAGATGTCTTTAAACATAGCGATTTATATATCCTACCCAAGTGTTCAGAGAGATGTCCTCGCGAGCAATTGGCGACTGTTTGAAGGGGCCTCGGGCTTGTTTATAAATATGAGGTCATTGCTGGAGCGCTTCTTTTGGGCACAGGTCATTACTAAGTTCGTCTAAAGCTATTAAAAGTCCTTTACTTGCTCTCGTCGTCGGGCGGTTCCTTTACCAAATGATTCCATGCGCAGTTAATGTATCATCCATCACTATCATACAAATATAATCTCCATTTTATGAAATTCTTTAATCCTTCGTTAATTTAGTACTACATCTCCGACATATTGCCGCTTTCAGGACAGACTGTCGCATGTATGTACAAAATATACACCATGTTGATCACCAAAGATACCAAGTTTCCTGTTCGATTCATGACGATGGAGACAATTTAGATAGCCAACGAATTTTTAATTTTTGATAATGATATAAAAGTTAAAGAAGGTCAACTACGCGACAGAAATTACGGAATAAATTATATCGTGATTAGTCACAATTCTGAAACCGGTAAAAGAACGTGAAATAGAACTATATAAATTTTAATGCTGTTTCCGCGTGTTTGATAAAAATATTTTAAACAAAATATTCTTCATGAGAATAATTGTACCCATGTATATGAACATAAAAAACAGCTGTTTTATTTATCTTCATTAGTATTTAAAATAATGATACTCCCTTATCCGAAATTCAGCTGCATAAATATCTAAAAAAACGACCATATAAATTTAAGTATGAAGTGAGGTATTCGATTAAAATAATTGTAATAATAAATAGCGGTATATATAAAAATAGCCCAAAATATAAAAGCATGGAAGTAAATTATAAAATGAAGCATTCCATTGTACATTCCAATCAGAGAATGTTTTCCTCGGTTCAAACGCTTCACGGTAATGACCCCAAAAAGGCTAATGTAAAAAAACTCTTTAGTCAAGCATCGCGGAATTCCGAACCCCTCCTGTGTTTATTTAACATGAGCAATAGGAATTAATTACCCGTTATCAAACAAATGAGACACCGAATCATATCGCGAATGAACAAGAGTTTGAGCAAAGCACATGTTATTCGCTGCTGCATTTTTCGGTCGAAGAGAATTATTTTCCCGAGGGGATGCGTGATTTTTTCTCACTCGCCGCATACATACTCGCTGTACAGTGAAAGATAAACTATAGCGAGATCACAATAACTCACGGCCAAATTTCAACAAGTCGCTATGTTTCCTAGCGGGTTTTGCCCTCAGGCGTTGACAGAATTACGTCAGTCAGTTTTTACCACGAGATTATATTCGGGTATTTCGTCATCGCCGCATTGCAGCGTAATGAGACTATATAAAGTTTATTCGACTCTAAAAATGGCCCAGAGAAAAACCCATATCTTGATTAGTATGTAGTAGGAATGACGCCATGAGGGTTATTTATTCTGTGAAAACGTCATGGCAACATCTTGGCTCAATACGTTGGCTGTATATATCCCAATAAGTAGATTAAGGGACATATTCCATTTGAGGGACGAGACGAGTTCTCTCGAATGTTTTCTTTACTTTATACTACTAACATTGCTTGAAGCAATGTGGGACATTTGGTGGTTGGTAATTCTACTACTCGGAAAGAAGTGCAACAACGTGGATGCCTGGTCACTTCTAATTTTTCGGTTATCAAAGCGCAAGAGATTTAACTAAAACTTAGTTGTGTGACTTCAAAACATTTTTACTGTAAAAGCAATAAGGTCCGAAACTGAGTGTCTTAGGAGACTGTCCAGAGAAGACGGAACGTGGGGTCAGATCAGACCAAAAATGAATCGATTGGTAATTTTGCCCGATGAACTGAACAGTTCTCTTCTATAGGTACCGAATTTGCTTTAAATTCATCACCACACATTTTCACAACTGCAGTAATTCTTGAATCAAAACATAAATGCTATTTTCAATTAAAGTTAAATTCCAAAATAATATTCGACATGAAATCGAAAAATTTCAATTATTTACGCACACCCAAGAATACCACAAGGACACATAATTTTGTTTCCGAGACTTGTTATATTAGTTTAAATCTAATAAATCTAAATATAATGTCAAATTAGGTGGATAATATATAAACTCAGGTTCAAAAATTCAGTTAATGATATTTTTATATTCTTTGGTGGAATTTTTTCTACTGTTTGGAATGATACAAAAGCAAGTTTTCCTAATAAAGGATATAATGACATAGCTTCCATTAAGCATACAGCAGATACATTTATGACAGTATGACTAGGTAGAAAAGCACTTAGTGTAGTTAATCTAATTACGTAATACTGAAGCTTATATGTTCATCTATATCTATAATCAAAATAAAGCGTTAAAATTATTTCATCATGTTGACGAGACTTACTAAATGTATGGATTCCAGTGAAACTTAAGTGCCATCAATAGTTGTAGTGAGTGAGATATTTCGACTTTGCGCTCTCTTTCTACGGTAATATTAACAAATTACAATTACGTGAAAGGCATCTGAAATTCCATAGACTTCCTAAAACACACCTATTCTATTGTAAGCAGTCACCTTCAAAGATGCCGCAAACCTTATAACATTACATAACTTATAACTTAGGCATTAAACATTTTATGTTTCTATTTAACATCTTGGAAATAGCTCGCATATTTTTAAAATCCTTAGCTTTCCTCACACCAGTCTCGATTCCGACACGAACGACACAGCAACGCAAAGCCTCAGTCCCGAATACCAAAAGAACATCAATGATTCCTATCCATCCTGCCATACATTTCTCTCGCATTCTAAGAATCGACAAATATACGACCTTCTCAAACTATTTCTTCAATTCTTTGTTCCCTCTTCCCTATGCCTTATTCTTATTCTCTACTATTTCTCTTTACTCATTTCAAGTACGTGAGTGTATAATAATTCATTATATTTTATCGTTATTAGAAGATTATACGTGCTTTATTATTATGAAATATGTCAACGAATACGCTGAAATAATACGTGCTTTCAAAGCTTGAGACGTATGTACATTATATCATGAAATAATGGATGTTCACAGGGATAAAATATAATCAACAGAACGAAATATAATGTAACACATGTTTCTAATCGTTTTATTTATCCAATATTGATAGAATTTCGTTCAATTTTCTGCGATATTTCTTACATATTAGCTCAAAAATTTTAGTTCCCCAGTAAGACCATTTATTTCTTTCATAATTTGCTTCCAGAATATTATGTGCGTGTTATGAAATTAAAATTACAAATATTTATGAAAAATTAGTTGAAAATTATATCTTTGAACCTCTAATTATGCAAGTAATAATGACTTAAAAATCTTCCGAGATGTATCTATGAAGATTAGCTCCAATTCTTTTGTTCTACAGAAATTCTACCTTATTCATTGCCGCATATTTTTATTTTCAAACATCATTGCAGTTGATTATAACATTTCAGTGATTTTATTTACGATAATGACTTCTAGAAAGCGATTTTAAGGTTTAGGTAAATATATGACAACGTGACTAACATGTCACGCGACTACCCCAGGGGTAATGGAGTGTTAAAATATTTAATAAATGGTTTTACTTGAAATAAGAACAAAAGAGAGGATAAAAATCGCCTACTCTTTATTTATACTTGATAATTTATTTTTAGTATTATTTCCTTTCTCGCGATTCCTAAGTTATTTCTATTCTGAGTTATTTAATTCTCCTATTCACGTTTTCCTTCTCTCTCACACACACTTACTCGACACGTCCAGTGATTCTCACGAAAAATCCACTCGTCATTTCGTTGCTTTTTATCTCTTTATTTTCCGAGCCTATTTTTGTCTCTCTTCGAGTGAGAATTTCTTAGCCAACTGTTTGTAAGAGGATCACGAAATGAAAGATCCACTCGCCTACGGAACATATTTTCCGGAATTCTTTTCGGAAGAGGCAAAACGTCCTTTCCATCTCAGGAATTTCAATTAACTATTCAAAGCTAGGGACAAGATGCCTCCAGGTTTCAGAGGTGTTATGATGCTTCCTTAAAATTTCCTTATCCTTCATTTCATCTTGAATTAAAAATTTAAAAATATAACGGTAGATGACCGATTAACCTTTAGTCTGTTATTCGTTAAAATAAGGTAAGTTGTTGCCCAAAAAATAAAAACTAGTTATTACTTAATCAGGTGATACGTAAATTTCCAGTACAGGCAAAAGTTTTTCTGTGAAAACCTGCGAAAGCGATAATGTTTGAGAGTTTATTTGATAAAATTTCATTTTTGATTTTGATTCTCTGAAAATTAAAATAAGTATACTAATAAAATCTTTCATTATTTTATATGAAAGACAGAAATTAAAATGTACGTCAAGTAAAGTAAAAATTAATTTTTCGAAATATACCATGGGAGCGCTCATAGAAATTTCGAAAAGTTACGTGAGCTTTTCAAAATCTCCAATTTTGCGATAAATGTCCACTATCAGTAGCAATGATTTCAAGAATTACATAAGGGATGTTCAATCAACGGAATGCTGCAAGGAAAAGCAAGAAATATCTACTATACCACCAAAAGCCATAAATGGGTACTTATGATCTGTCAGGTGGAATATTTAAAAAATGCGAAGGTTACTAAGGTAATGAGTATCCAAAGATAACTAGACTTTTTCCAGCATGATTAATGAAATCATGATTAAAATGTTTAATTCGTTTGAGCTAATTACAGGGGGGATCTAGATACCAGTCAGGAGGAAGGGCTATTTAAGACAATTTCCTTGTGAACTCATCTCCAGTTATCATTTAATATGCCATTCTGTTGTCGCTGATATAGTAGATTTATAGTTTCTGTGGAAAAGTTACAAATCTGATTTTAATTCAAGCTCCTCGTCAGATACTAGGCAAACTGCTAGTAGTAACATATTCACCAGGGGAATCGCCCCCTTTGCACCTACCCTGGATCCGCCAATTTACATCCTAATTACTCTTATATCTCCATATCAATTTAAATTAGTAAAACCTAATTTTATTAATCGTATGTTTATGAACTGTAAAAAAGGAGGAAAATGTCTTAGACTGGAAATTCTCGGAAGGAGGAAAACCAGTTTGATTAATTCCGGGATATCATTTTCAATATAATCAGCCACTATTATTACTCACTGCGACCGAATTTATGAAAGCTAAAATTATCAAAATGATATAAAAGTCCTCCTATAACGTGTATCGTACGAAAAATCTACTTTGGTTTAATTTTGGAACTAAATTAACGATATTAATTTTGAAGAAAAAAAAAAGCTCACTTTTCGTGGATCGGAGCGGAAGAAGTTTCCTTTTAAATCTTTTTTTAGACGAAAAAACGAAAAACCCGAAAAGGAAAAGCCCACAGTTTCCTTATGTATTAATTCAGAAGGCATTCCATTTTGACGACCGGTGAAAATATCCCGGCTATAAAAATCAATGCGATAAGCAGCATTTCAATCGCTAAGACATGCGTACTTGCGTGTGTGTGGCTATGGAACATGCACTTTAAAATTCACGCACATTTGTATTGAGACAGAGAGAAGAGGAAGGAAATCTAATCCAGTCGGGAGATGGCGTCAGCGCGGGTCAAACGCGTCATAAAATAGAGACGGGAAGGAACACAGTGCAAAAATACGGAGGAAATCTAAATTAATTTTTACGCGGGGTGACAGCCGTTTGTTTGGCTGAATTTGCCTCAAATGCCTCGTTCAAACAGAGGAGAATGTTTCCTTCTCCCACGGATGCGGAGTCTCCGTGCCTTAATGGAAAAAATTCCTTGCCGAAAAAATTAGCGATATAAAGAGATGGGGACGTGTATCACCACGGAGGAAAACATTCTTTCCGTCGGAAAGTTTTATGTAGAATTTCAGGAAAAGAAGTGAATGAAGAAAAAATTCGCGAGGATTCTTTTCCGTGTATTTCCTGTTTCTTGGAAGCACGTTCATTTAGAGTTAACCGTTATTTCAAATGAACTTTTTATAGAACTACGGCTATACTTTATAGCTTAGGTTAAAAGAAAGTCCACTCACCCTGAACAAATACCTAACAAAAGATAAGTATACGTACAGTGTGGCTCAAGATATTTTGGTGCTCCAACGAGGGAGTGTTTCGTAAGCCATAGTTGGTAATTTGAATGAATTTGCAACTATCCTTATAAATAAGAAACAACATTAATACAAAATCAAACTAAGGATAAAATATATATATTTATATAGAATTAATTTTAAAACTAGATAGACTTAAAGAAAGTTAAAAACTTGTTATAGCTCACAATTTTTAAACTACCAATGTTGATATTAATTATTATTCTTTTTCGCTTACCGAAAAATTCCCTATGTACCTAGCAATCTATAAACGTTAATATAAAATATTCATAGGAAAGAATAGAGTAAAATTTGAAGAAAAAAGAAAACTTTGGTTGAAGTTGAATTAGAATAAATCAAATACATTAGAATTTTAAGAATCTTAAGTGATTAGATTAAAATTAAATGTGTAACATTTTCGTAACTCAGTATAGTAAAACAAATTTTAATATCAAGAATCGGAAGTAACTGCGAATATCAAACAGTCTACCTTTAACTTATGTTAAGTCTCTTCCCTTTCTCTAGCATAATTAGCGCAGAAAATTTTCAAATTATATTATAAATATGCATCCTCATTAAGTTTAACTAATTGTGATTGATCCCTAATATTTGGAACAGTTAATATTGAGGGCATAACCAAAAAAATATTTAAAAAATGATCAGTCACTCAAACAAATGTCCTGACTTGCATAAAAACACAGTCTTGAACAGCTAGGACTTCGTTATCTCGACTCATTGTGAATGCAAACAAGGGAATGTTCCAATTTACGTAGCGGTCCAATCAGAGTAATCAAACTGCTAAAAACTTAGGACAATCGGTACTGATTACTGAACTAGCTTTAGAAACGAATATGAAAGGAATTCTGAGCAGTAATTAACAACAAAGAGATCGATATTTGATTGTACTTCGTTGGGGCTTGATTATCATCTCTAGCAATGACAATTGAAACTGTTCGGGGCTGTTTTTGATGGAAATGGAGAGAGTGAGTATAGTCGGTGGATATGACAAGAGCGCATTATGCGTTCCAGGCACGCTTCAACGCCCTCTCCTCCGGGGCCTTCGCTCGATTGTCTTCTGTTCAAGCATATTTGCGAGGCGAGCATCTCAATCACGGGCTGGGATGAAGCTGGGAAGGGAAAGCTAAGATAACAAAGACGGTATACGTGCCCATAAGGAACACTGCCACAGGAAAAGATAGGCAGCGACGAAGCCTATGCTGCCATTGAATTGCTTAATTAGAAAAGAAAGATTCAGCTATGAAACTAAGAATTTAGGCTCATTTTTCTCTCTACCGAGGGAAGAAATGTACTCGTTCACGTTGGTTCTGTTCCGTGTATTTCCTGTTTCTAGAAGCTTCTTTGTTCAACGATATCCGTTATTTCGAATGAAGTATTCATTGGATTATTAATTAAGGGTTAGATTAAGGGAAGATAAACTTTCTTTCTCTTTTTCAGAATAAACTACTAGAAGAGAAAGGTACCCGAAATGATGGTATTAACTTAATTAGATAACTCATTTGAGTTTATATTATTTAAACGATTAATAACCAAGAGTCCTGTCTACTCAAATAATGAAATAACACATTTTACATTTGTAAATTCCTTTCAAATGATACCATTACTCTCTTTCTTTGACAACAGTCAACACTATTAACATTAAATTTATACATCATAATTCCCTTTATTCGCAGATCTCTGTCTTCCAAAACTCATCAATAGCAAATTTTACTAAATCTTTTAACGCATGGACATTAAAGATTCAACTCTAAAACCACGAAGACTGAACAATTTACAACTCATTTCTCTCAGTGGTTAAGAAAGGTATGAAAATAATCAGAACTGGCCTAAGATAGTAAGAGAAGCAGTTGCCTCAGGGCATTCAAAAGGACTGTTAGAAGCAGTTTCTACTGAAATTACAAACCTCCTTAAGACCGATTTAATCCCGAACGCAGAATGAGATGTTTTTATGTTTTCGAAAAATAAGAGGAACTTCTTGGAATCCAAGAAATCAAATCATTAGTTATCAAAATAGCAAAACAGTATTTTCCAAAGTTAATGATATCTCCGAAGGAATTGATTATGCGATTTTTTCAACATTATGGATTTAAATATTATATAGGTAGATAATAATATATAGATTTAACTTTCTGCTCATCGACTTCACCCGACAAAATTTAATTTCGTGTATAGCTATTCATTGAAATTATGAAATGAACTTGAATTTAACAGAATTTAGGCACAATTGATAATTGAATATTTTAAAATTTCAATGAACCGCACGAGTTATTTTTTTCCAATAATATGCGTATAAGTGGGAGGAGGCCAAAATTCTCCCAGAGAACCTGAAAATCTGAGGTCACCTCTAAACTTATTGTCCCTATGTAAATCAAGTTTTGTACGCTGACCGTATTGAATGCACCAAAATCCCCCTCGCATGATTAGTTACCTTTACCGCAGAACAAATCTGACTTTATAAGCTCGTTTCCTACCCATTGAGGACAGATCTGAGCCATGATTTCATTCAGAGCTTCCCTTAGCCTTTCATTTGCATATTCCCAAATCTCTTTCCTCCTTTCTCTTAAGCTTTAATCAAACCCCCTTCTTCGACTTCCTGTTCCTTTTCATGAACACTTTTTTCTGCCCAATAAAAATTGATATTCATTATCCTCCCTGACCAGCAGACATGCTTCCCCTAATTAAAGATTCAACTAAACTTTTCTTTTTCTACCTCTTATGATGAAATGATATCATTCCATACTCGTACAGCAAGATGATTCGGTGACAATTTTCTCAAATTTCCTCTAAATGTCAAGGTTCCTCAAATCAATCTCTTCCAAAAGGATAAAGAACTTACACTACTGTAATCTTTTTGAAGAGTACATGGAATCATTCAAATAATTAAACTACTCTTTTTTTAGACCTCCTTCATTATACATTACATTATTTCTGAATGTTCATTTGCCCTCAAAACCAAAATAATTCGAATTAATAGTTAATAAAAACCATTGAGTGTCAAATTTTGCATTCCTTTTTGCTTTAAGCCTTCCTTTATTTTAAGAACCGATTTGTATCTGCAACAGTCTTTTAAAAAGCCTCACAAGACCCTATGCAAATTCCCGGTACGTCCCTTCATTCTCTTCCCCAATTTCCTGCCAAAGCAATTTCGTGTAGGATAAAACGTTCAGGAAACAATAGGAGACCCTGCCAAACGCTGCCCATAGTGAGTTTCTGTCTGTCACCGAGAACACGTATCCGATTGTGTAATAGATAAAGCAAAGCCTTACTAGAAACTCAACGATGTAAAACGTCAAATACAGAAACGGGAAAAATTTAGAAAGCGCAGCTTAGATTGCAATATCATTTCGGATTGAATAAAAAATAATTATCTTTTCGTAATATTAGTTGATTAAATGACAAGAAATTTAGAAAATTAATTTGTATTTCATGTGCCCACGAATAAAAATCATAATTAAAACGTAAGTAAAGCAATTTAATCGAAACATTTTATCCAGATTTTGGACTAAAGGATGGAATATGTATCATTAAACTAGTATCAGAATATTCTACTATCGGTTCCTTCGCTTATAAATTGAACGAATGAAAATCGAGACAACTTATATGTATATGTTAGCTAGTTTGATCAATGACTGCTTTTGTGCACGTGCCTGAAAAGGTAGAATTCGGGAAATAATAGGCAAATCTAATCTAAAGACAGTCTATTTAAATGGGCATATTTATATTAGTGCTGTTATTTAATCAAAGTATTTATTTGATACAAAATAAAAGGAATTAAAATACCTTTATAATTTTCACGCCGTGTACTAAAATTAAGCACAGAATTTTTATGGTTAATAATAATAATTTTTGTTTTGAATATTTTTGTTTCTATTTGTGTCGTGAGTACAGATGCAATTTTTTTGTAATAAGCAATTAAAACCACCTGAAGAGGAATCAGAGTAGTAACTCTTCTGACTAAGGCGAATACCCGCTAAATAGTAAGAATAAAGAATAGTAATCAGCAGTATAATATAGTCGTAGCTATATTCAAACAAATAAATGTAAAAGGAAATATAATTTCAGCGGAAAACCTAGGTGATTGTAAAAATCGACAAATAAATACGATACATTTATTTAACCATTCTTAAATCGCTATCTCGGAAAGCAAACGGAAAATGGATTTCATTAGAATTACTTTCTATCGGAGAAAGCAAAAAAATGATTAAACGTGTTTATTTCCCTTACTTGCGGATTTCCTCTAAAACCGGAGATGCAAATCAATTCCCATGTTTATTTTCCCCGGTGTTTTTGCTCTAATGTGTATGCTTCGTAAGTGAACTAAACGAAATCCATCGACGTCATCGTCTACGCCATCTATTAATACACTTCCTGTTCCTCCTCATCACCTCCACGCGTGAGGTCCGCATGATGATAAGGTTTTTTTAATCCCCCAGAGGTGCCTGACTGTATCGGATACGCGGATGTGCCTAAGAATTTTAATAGCTGTGGTTTATGCAGCAGCATTTATGACTCGAGAAGAAGTGGAGAGCGTAGTTATGGAGTGGCAGAAACTTTCCTAAAATAAAAATGCGTAAGAATGTAAGGAGAAGACTGAGAGATGGGACACGGTTCTAATAGGAAGAAAATGTAAATGTAAAGAAGATAGTAAAAAAGGGGGATCACACAGGTGTCTAATAACATAAAAAGACGTTATTATCATTTATTCAGAATGTACTTTTTTATCTTTTTCTGCTGCTATTTTATAAAAAAAAATCAGGAAAATGCCATGAAAATTGAATATGGATGTATTTATCACATTATTACACATATTTAAATATTATAATGACATCCAATAATGATGATAGGTTTTATTTTACCATTTTATTATGTCCCGGGTTCGAAAATTGATTAGGGCATGGTTCCGCACGAAAACATAAAGGTGCTTAGCTTTAATCTACGTAGCTTGAACAATACTTATGCGTTTATAAAGGGTTGTTTGTAACAGTTGTTCCCTTTAAAAATATCCTTCAAATAAAGACATGGTCATTATTATATTCTATGGTAATTGATAATATATAAAATGGAGACTTTAATCATATAAGATGAATTTCCAAAATCAATGTGAATAAGAAGAATGTATTACATGATTAAGTCGTAATTAAATTCTGTAATCCATTTGTAATTTAATGTCGTAATTCATTCTAGGATATTCTTAATCATCAGCTAAAATAATAATTGATATCGAGCAAATAAGTAGCTTCATGGTACACAAGGGATCAATCAGAAAGACAAAGTAATTTTAGCTCACTTTTTCTTTTGATCACAACTGGAAATCTCTCTTTCATAAATCAGATAGAAGAAACAAGTTGCACATGTAAAAACTCAAACGAGAATCCAAATGGATATTCACAAATAATTGAATGTCAAGTTTTATTACACCACTTGTCAACGAGTTAGTCATGCGAATATCCTATTTGTGCAAATATAATAATAAACGCGACTTTTGGAAAAACGGAAGCATATTTCCCAAAAAAACATTCCAAAGTTTCCAATGGTATTTGAAATTAGGTCGCTTTCCACATATGATGCATTTATTCGGCGCATTTTCATTCACAGTGTGTGCGCGCTTGTTTTTCTTTACCTTGACGACTGCGACAAAGCTTAGTTAAAAATTCACTGCAGTTATAATATGCCCTCCCAAATCTCTCTTTTTTGGCACATGGTTCCGCACGGAAACTAAATCCATAGTTATGCTTTCATGTGCAGGGCTTACAAAACGAGTATTACATTAGTATAATCGAGCATTAAAATTCACGATTCGTCTCGGTGACCGATGATCATCAGATCGGTATGGTTTAAAGTCAGTCCGCCACATGAATTCGATTTTGAGACCATAAGAAACACCCTCACCAATAAAAATAGGAATCCGATGGTGATATGATAATCTGTACTTTGACTATTATACTCTATTTCAAAACTTTTTAAACTCTCTAAATTTTCAGCTCTTATTTGTAGCATGAAGAAATGCTTTTGTTTGCTCGCAAAAGATGTCAACTCATTGATGAAACTAGTCGGAAATGAATCTGACGTGGTAATTTACCAAGTATTAATTTCTTTCAACGTAGGCTTCCTCTAAGTTTGAATAAATATATATAAATGGAAATACTCTCTAACTTAGATGTTTAAAATAGATTCCAGTTGGTATATTACTCCTTAAACAAGCATTTAGAGTATATATTCCTCAGCTTTATCTTCCAATTTAAATTCATTGCGTATAAATATCAGAGAATTTTTCTTGATTATACATATAAAAATACTTGGAATAAATCTGCGGAAGCTATAAAGTTGTGTACTCTCTTCTCCTCCACGGTCTTCAACGAAGCCACACCTTATCATACTGACTGTAGCTTATTACAAGTGTTTCATTTCTTAATTTTCCTGTTTCTTATTTCTACAAAATAAGAGGTCACTGTATTAATTTTTAGTTGCAATTCCGAGAAATTTCCGAAAAAACTAGAGTTTTTATTCACTATTCAGAAACAAAATACTTTGACTCTAAAAGTTACAAAGCAAAAGGATTAAATGAATATGAAATATACTGAGCTGGGAAATTGAACATCGAACAGATTTTGTTTCAGAAATAGAATTATCACAACAAATTCTAGACATAATGATCTCCGATATATTCTCCGATATCCTAATCCCCAATTATTCCATATTATTTTAAATCCTGAATAAATCGCTTAACCCTTATATTACATGAGGAGAATTTTCACCCTATATAACACACGTTAAAATAAAATGTCCAGAGTCCACATAAGGAACTAAAGAATTCATGAGAATTGTTTAATAGCTCAACACAAAGGTGATGAATAACTATACAAACGGAAAATTGAGACAAATTTACGAGATTTGCATGTTATTATCCTGATGTCAATCAAGCGCATGTTGACAAGAGTTCGCTCAAAATTTGAAAGGGAAGCGAATAATTACGGGAATATCCTCTCGCAAATAGGGAAAAAAGCGTGGCACATTAATTTAAACAGCGTATTTATGTGGAATGTTTACGCTTTTATCCCAAAGGACAGCTTGTTAATGAAGAGAAACTTGAAACTGTGCGTGAAAACTGAAACGTCAAACTTATTTTTCACGATAAATGGGATGAACGGGTGACACTACTTAAGGGTCATGCAACGTTGCCTCTTGGTCGCCATAAATATTTTCCTATATGTTAGCTAAATTTTCTGTTTTGACTTGAAATTATTTTATCAAAATGGGTTATTTTATGGCAGCTTACGGCCTTAATATGTTAAATCTTTTCATCCCGGTCACAGGATGCAAAAACGAATTAGAGGAATGATATTTATTGACCTAATGAGGAGTGATTGATTATCTGCATCTGTTAAGTTTCATTTGTATTGATAATAGTGTGATTTAATTGCGTAAATAACCGTAAGGGACTCTATAATGACAATAAAGGGCTGCTTAGGCGAGATATGGATTAATAAGACTTTATAGATCTAGCCATTGACGAATGCCGTTATAATGCATCATAATAAGTATAAGTAAATAGAATGAGATGAAAATTTTTTGATGAAGTAATTGATTTAAGAACTTAGGGTCAAACTAGAAAAAAACAACTCATATGAAAACTTTGAAAGCTTGCAGATAGTAATAGCTTAAAGAGATAAAGGAACATTTCGAGACCAGGGAAAAAAATCGGAACAGAAAATTGGGATAACATCAAATTTGAAATTAAAAAAAATCGCTACAATCCATTAAATTCCAATAGAGGTTACCCTGAATGTTGATCACACCGTTAAAAAGGCATAATATCTCATATAAAGATTCAAAGCCTTCAAATTGGAGAAGTAAATGCATACTTATAGTCTCCAATTATGAAACAGTAAGGATCATAATTCCACAGATATCCTGATTTTTCAGATAAAAAATTTATTCCAAAGTTTTGGATCCCTAGCTAATTGCTACTACGAAGTCATCACGGGCAGCACGATTTCCTCCTTCGCCAATTCCATAATGTCCTCATCTTTTGGGTGATTCCTAAATGTGCAGCTGTTTTAAGAACAATGATGAGAATAATAAAGGAATTACTGCAACAGTTAACTGAGTGATAATAAAAGATAAAATAAATTTTACAACAGTTGATGTAACGATTAATCTAACCAATAGTAAAACAAGCGATAAAGGAAATAATGCAATGATTTATCGCAAGATTAAAACAGCTTATTCATATCAGAAAACTGTACAACGAGACAACTTATTGGAGAGTGAAACGTTTTGGAGGCGCAAGCGAAACATATTTCAGTGAGCACCTCTCCCATAAGTTAAACTCTTCCCAATATGAGACAGCTACAAGACCGATATCATTTTTCCCAATTAATATTCACTTTCTGAAGGTTCTTTCCATTTGGGCCTGCAAAGTGATGGCAATATTTCACGCCGAGAATAACAACCGGTCGTCATCGACAAACTCATAAATTCTGCACGCGCTAAAAAAGCGGTCGATTCGATCAAGGGATCTCTTATGAACCGAGCTGTCGACGGCGAATTCGGCGGATTAAAAACACGCGTAATCGATGACGGGTTCGAAAGAGGGAGGACTGTATCACAGTGTGACAGGGACCGTTATTAAACGCCCCAAGTCGCAGATACGGGAGAATAGTTAGCAGGACAGACAGGGACCACCAACGAGCTACTTTAAAGTCTCTCTATGAACGGCTCATTGATTTATTGCTTCCTTTCGATGACTTTCTCATCGGGCGCGTAGCGTGAGCGAATCTCGGCGAACGCGGAAAAAATGCCGGGGAATATTCAGCCATGAAAGGAAGTGCATTCATAAATCATTGAAAGGGCTATTAGATCTAGTATGCGTTTGAGCACTGAGCACTAATGGATAAATGTTCCGCTATGGGGATGTTGGCAGTTAAAAATGCCATATACATCTCACTAACTTTGGGACCGAGCCATCAGTATTTCCTGTGAGTTATCTATAAATTTTGTCCACCATTGTCACAAGAGAAAGATCATAATTCTAATATTGATTCATGGTGAGAATTTGGTATAAGTCCTACTCCTGAGTTATCAACTGGGGACTTAAGCATCAATTTTCGATCAGTAGGTTGAAAATATCGTAAACTCTTATTGTAAAAGTTAATATTACTCAAGTAAAATGAAGACTACTAAAATATTGATCAAGGAAAAGCATTGAGGTATCTTTGTACATAAGGATAAGCATGCATCCGAAAATTAATTGTAATTTGAAACATAAATTTACTCTAAAAATGCACCTCCAGCAAGATTTAAACTAGCAGATATTGGAGGAGGCGCATCTTCTTTCCGCGCATTTGGTTTGCTTCAAATTAAAACGTATTTTTCAAATTAATGTATATGGCTATAAAATTCCACAAACTGAATCCTGAAGTTATTACGTTTATACCATTAGAAATTTATAAGTATGACGCATACTCAAGTAAACATGGCTTCATAGGGCAGAGATGTAAGATTGTTATATAAACATAATCAATGAGCGCGTGAAGTCACTCGTCATAACCACATTGCTTTTTCATATTAATTCATAATATAAATGGTATAATGTGCAGAAAAACACGTAGGGTTTGTGTGAGGTGTCGTTTGACAGAGCTCGAAAAGAGCTAAATTATATTAAACAAAAGTGACGATAAGGGTAGGAATTGAAAAATATACTCTAATAAAGTTTTTAACCTGAACAAATTTTCTGCTGACTTTTAAAAACTTCCTCATATCTCCATAAAAAGAAGATTATTAAGATTCGTAAGCGATTAATATGTGAAAGAATAAACGGAGGAATCCAAAAAGGTCTTATCCACTACTGAACGAAAGCGTAAGAAGAGGCAGCGTCAAGTTTGGAGAAACGGCAGTTACAAGAGCGCTGAAGGTTCTGATGGCGTTTTCTGCCAACAACCTCAGCGGTAGTGGTTCAGAAATAAACCATTCCATTAAAAAATATTTTTTCATCTCATTCCACTTTCAAAACCTTACCTACACAGCTAATTATCATAAGAATAACATCCAAACATAAAAGAATAAGATGTAATTTCTGAAAATATGTTCCTAAATGTCAACAAGAATAAAAATTTAAAGAGTATATAAATAAAATGTAAAGTAATTAAGTAAAATTAAATTGAAGGTCAAATCTTGCTTTGAAAAATTTCTGACACAATATCTTCCATTTGTCATAAATCACGAAATAAAAGAATACACGAAAAAAAATATAATAAGAAAATGAAAGCGGGATGAGCTTGCACAAAGTATGCATAGAGATGCGATATAAACACCAAAAAAGAGCAATGAAAATCTCATTATGTTTGTTGAATTACATTTGAGCAGTAGAAAGATTCTTTATCAAAATCATGAATTACAATGGTTGATCATACGGACACAATGGGGAGGGAGTGCAGAAAAGAAACTTTTTTCTCTTCATCCTACGTGAATAGATTAACGATGATAAAGTGAGACGGCAGAGCCAGAAATAAATTAGGAACTATTCTTTAAGCTTGAATAGATATTAATAATTCATGGTGATGAAATGAATGAAAAGCTCTCAGTATTCCATATAGGTAGGCTAAATCTCCCTAAGGTGCTATTTTCTTATCCAACCTTAATATAAACAACTTCATCATTAGGAAGGAATTTTATTGAAAACTAGAATGGCTCAATTAATTAGCGAACATGCAAAACAACTTACTACAACCACTACAGTTATTATGTGGGGATCATATTTTGTTAGTTAAGTTAGAATCTTTCCGAACATTAAACTGATTTTGAAATAGTGATGAATAGCAAAACATACGATGATTTACAGGATGACAGAAGGCTTTGAAAGATTACAGTGAATGATCGTATTTATGTACCTGATCGTAATTTATGAGTAATAGGATAAGTCGGAAATCGGTCTATTGCAGGCCTGCATAAAATACGGCCTGCAGACCATATGCGGATCGCTAGGATTCCTATTCCGCTATGATTTTTGAAAATTATCATCATTTTCGAAAAATAGTCATTATTTACTTTGACAAATGACAAGCAGTAAAATGGGCTATTGAAGAGGTATTTTAAGATCATCCAACTCTCATATGATACCAAACTGAAAAAGAGGAAAATCCATTGTATGAAGTCCGATGAATAAAAATGGCTATTTAACCTGAAAATAATTCCCAATTACACAAACCTTTCTTTATGATATAGCCACTAATTTATCACCGTAATATTCTTCTACTGATAGGACATTTAGGAAAATGAATAGGATAATTTCTTAACATAGTCGACATTTATAGAATGTATAGCTTAATTAGTATTCTCTAGAAGATTTCGTATTTTCATTTAAAAAAAGTTCATTTGCATTTTAAATAAACTACCCTCATTTTCCCGAAATACTTCAAATGCGGTCCGCGACTTTTTTCCGTAATTTTTACTTTACCAATCTTGTAAGCAGTTCAAGCCTCTCCCAATGAATATCACAATACTGAAAATTTTCTAGTATTCAACATTAACTATGCTGAATAACTTCGGAAATAAATTAAGGATATTTTTATTTTAAAATACACGATAGCATATTTATGATTTTACCAAAGTCACAAAGAAGGTAATGAAAGAAGGTAATATTCTACTTGAAAGCGAGAACGAATGCAATATTACGAAACAACATACTGGTAAAACCTTTACCTAGCCCAAAATAACGAGGATTTATCTGGAGGGAATAAATAGAATTGCTTATATTTAGTCTGCTATTCAATTATCTATTATTCCTGGAACCATTTCCTAAGGATAAGAGCATAATGAGGAATGAGAAAAATGATAATCCGTTGAAAATGACGCAAGGCAGATAAATAAATTTAGAAGTTATTTCTAATTCTATTCTTGTAGAAGTAAATATTCTACAAGGCCAATGACCACGTATAACAACACATTTACGTCGCACGCTGAATAACTGTCATTTTCATTATCGCCCCTACAGAGATGCGTGACTACAGTGAGCTATTTCCGCACCTAAAAAAGGATACTCAACAGTTAAAATTTTAAGAGTTTAGCGCATGCTAATGAATCTCGTCAGGTGTAACAATCGCGGTAACTACTTAAACCCTCGTTCTTTTTTAAACCAGAAGCTCCGTTGAGCGGAAACTTTGTACGTGCATACAACAACCCTCATTCATAACCTCGCGAAAAATCTGCATGTCTCCTATTTTATCCTCGCCTTTGCATACGTGCCCCATTACGTCATCGGAAAGTTAGGCGTTTCAATTACGGCGGAAAATGTTTTCTTTTGTCCCCTCGTTAGGGAAGCAATTAAAAGTTACGAAGTTCCCCGAGAAGGCCAACGCTAATGCCGACCGATCTCTCTCTTCATAAAGACGTGGCCGCTCTTTCCGGGAAATCGTCTCTGAGAAAAAAGGGGAGAGAAATGGACTAAGAGCGGGGGAAAGTCTTCTCTTTACCACAGCGGTTTTAGTTGCGGAGTGTTAAAAGGTCGTGGGGACAAATGCCTCGCGAAAAATTACGGGCGAACCGCAAGAGGTTCCAGGGATGACGTCATCGCGATGCGAAAATAAAAGTTGGGGGAAAGGAGTTTTATAGGGCGGGGCAACACATCCGCCCTTAATCCATATACTTTCCTTGCCTGCCAAGTCAACTCTCTTAAAAACAAGCGCCACCCTTCTCGACTTTCCTTCGTGATAATGGAAAGCCTGCGAAAAGTTTGGCTTGCTATGAGACGGTATATAGCGATTAAAAATCGGAAATTTGGGGCAATGATAAGAATCCAAGTTTGAACTATTAGACTGGATGGATTTCCTTCTAGAGATAGATAACAATGTGATCTTTGAAACATGTTAACTAAGCCTGATAAATGTCAACCTGATAGATGTCAACTCTTTGCTAATTTCGCATAACTTTTATCATCTTCATAAACTGATACCGTCCATATTAAAATCTCCAACTAGGTACAAACCTTTTAGGGTGTATTATTCAATTACGATTAATCTTTCTCGTAACTTCATAAATTTAGTTTCTCTCTTTTTATACATATTGTAAAGTCATTTTTATTTGTGAATGGCATTGAATTAATGCTATATTTCTCCTCATTGTACTGCTCTGTAGTAATTACTTTTGCTAGAGCTGATACCTTATTGGTATTACTTCTTCGGTCTTATGTGTGTGTGTGTGTGTGTATGCGTGTGACTTCTACAGTGTGTATTTGATTGTAAAGCCCCTATATGAATACTGTGTTTAAAGAGTATTGTAGAATTCATAACTACCAAACAATGCTGTTCTATTTCTTATTTCAAAATTTCATTAAAATATTACTGAGAAAGATGCCACAAAAACTCATCACTTGGGGTGCCTAAATACTATGGGCTACTCCTTAGGAGATTTGCAAAGTATTTATTTAAAGGATTCCGTTTCAATGACATTTTATCTTTTATGTGATTAGAAGTTCACATTACAAAAGTTAAGGAAAAATAAATAGGGTTTTCCACAACAGCTTACCTCGAGGCTATAACGTCAAACATCGGTTTAATTATAAAAGGGCGATAAAGAAAAATTTCACGTTTCATATTTCACACTACATAGTTTTTACTCCTCTTAAATCTTCCAAAATTTCTCTTCAAACATTTCCCTGAATCAGCAACTTGAAAAAAATTTGCAGGCGTCAGTTTTACACTTGTTCTTGAGAGCGACGCGTCACAGAAGAAAACTTCCAAAATTTGTTTGTGTTCGCGTGGATGCGTTACTCTTTGATGGATGATTAGCAACCTCATTTTCCCTTCTCTTTGTCTCAAGAAATACGACGTTGACGAGTTATAAACGACTTCTCAGAATTTTGGTTTGTATTTTTTCCTCAAAAGCTTAAACGAGAGAAAAGTCTCGTTTTTGTTCAAACGAACGGGAAGGAAATCCTACGTTTGAGTTGAAAACGTCGGAAACATCTTCAAAGATTTTGCACAGTTATTTCTAGCTTGGAAAGATTAAATTCGTATGTCTGCTTCTGATACTTCCTTCACGAATAATTATTCTCGTGATGGTACAATTTAAAAGATACGGCTGGATTATTTCGGTACAGGATGTGCGTAAAATTTTCACTACGGAAATAAATCACTTTATACTGTCAGTGCCAAAATATTATAATTTGATTCTCGAATGAAATTTTTGCGTTTCAATGTTCTATACCAAATTGAGAAACAAATGATACATGGTAAAATATAACATTTTGTCAATTTTTAGATGTTTTCATCAATTTGGTTTTCATCTATTCAACTCTCTAGATAAAATCTTCAGTCTCGAGGAAGTAGGTCAGATGTTCTTTGGTCATTGATTTTAATTAAACTAGTGAATAAATCAAACAAATTTTACAAATTAGTGATGCTATTTCACAAAAGAATAACACAGACCCCCTATCAGAAGCGGCCCAAGATAGGAAGAGCTGGGTGGTTGCCCAAAAAGCCAAGTTTTTGGGATTGCATGATTAAATTAATTAAGATTCCATATCTACACCGCAACTCAATTTAAAAAATTAACGCTACAAAATCCCACGGGACAAGCGGATTATAAAGGCCGATTTGGAGACTGCTAAAATATATAAAAACTGGTTACAACTCAATACGAAAATAAGCTTGAGGGAGTTTAATTATATCTTGTCAACGAAATTATGAAAAAAGAGATAACATAGATCATTCAAACTTTGATTGATATGAACATGATAAATAAGCTATGATACGAGATTAAATGATATAATTTTAAATTACACGAACAAAATTTTCCAACTCATCCGAGAATATCATCTGATAACACACTGTTTGATCTGTCTGGACAGACTGTCCAATCAAAAATTATAAATAATATTCTTTAAATTCTTCGTTGTATTTTGTCCCAATACCCAAAATGTGGAAGATACCAACGAACGAAGATAAAGCTTTTGATATAACACTTTGAAAGATTTATTTCAATACCAATACTTAGAAAATAGGAATACTAAATAAATTTTGGAGTAGAACTTACAAGAGAATAAAGACAAAAACTAGTTAAGTAGTGAGGGAATTGACACTTTTTAAACACTCATTCTTTTTGTTACTTTTAATATATAAATCGGTTATAAAGCATTGTAAAATGAAATGAACTATGCAAATCCAAAGAAGATAATCTGTGGAATTTGTATAATTTATTTCACCATATATATTAGTATTCACCTATTATAGAGTCCTGAAAAACTAAGATTTCTACTATTTAATCTATACCGTATACAGCGTTGCATCCAAATTTACACCTTATCCGAGTGAATTTCTTAAGAATTGTCATTATTAGATCCATCCGGGGTGTTAATATGACCCTGACTCCAATAAAATCTTATCCCAAATACCTTTCTCAGGGGAGTCCTGCATCCTTTGTTAAAATTGCACATTTCATAATCAAATTTAAAAACAATTACGGGCTTAAATACGTATAGCCTCGATCCAAGACAATAAACACTCATATTGCTTATTGATTTACTACATCATAAAACTTTATGCTCTATGTTGCAAAAAGAATTTGCAGACACACTCCAAGGAAGAAGAAGATTTGACAAGAGCTTTCATCTCGATGGAAGACACCCTAAAAACGTAATCACTCTAAGTCGCTACAATGCTCTCCCGAATAGATCTTTTTACTGCAGGAAGACTCGGTACAAATGATTCCCGCCGACGAACCAGGAAGAGGTACTTTCTTTCGGCGAACATGTGAGACGGACGCAGACAAAAAAGAACTGTTTCGCGAATCGATTCGTCTCGAGATTTCTTTGCTGCATACCCCGGTCCCATTGTATTGCTGCAGGAAGGAAATTCAGGTTTACCGCTGCAAGTGAAACTCATTCCGCCAAAATAAAACGAAGGGAAGGCCACAATGAAGCGGTCGGTGGAAGTATGCGATGACTAAGGATCAGTTGAGGTGAAAAAGTGTCAAGAAGGCTTCCCACATCACGCGGGGGAGACTGACGTGTCGCGAAAATGGAATTCCATCCATAAACACCGTTATTACTCCAAATGAATTATTTTCAACCGATAGACGACCCCTGAACATTTCACAAAAATCAGGGCTCCTGGTATTTGTGAAATGTTGACATAAACAAAATGAAGCTTTATCTCTGTTTATATTTACCTAAAAGGAGGGCATCAAACCGTTATATTTTTCTACCTGGTTCACTCCATTCTAAGAAATAAACTGAATTTCGTTTCAGTTCCGGATTTGCTCCATTTTCAAAAGTCGAAGCGGTTTTAACCGGTAACGTCCGGTTTTTCCTTTATACGACTACTATATGATTATTTTACGACTTCCAAAAGTTTCTTCATTACGCGTAGTTTTTTAAACGGCGTTATATTAAGTTAATATTTATCATAAAGCTTGGAATATTTAATAATACTGTGATATCTGAGCTAACGAGTAACATGGATAAGGAATTTTTCGGTAAACGAAGATCTTTTCGCTGTTTTTTGGATTATGATAACGACTATTACGTTCAGTACGGGTATAGAGGGGAAAAACCGAATGAAAACAGTCGAATAATTCGATTATTTGCTTCTATCATATAATTCGAATAAAACGATTTTTCGATTTTTTTCGATTTTTCGCTTAATCTTTATCGCGCCGAAAAGCTGAATGATTCTATTCGGTCTTTCACTCGATTATCCCTATCGAGTGAAGTATTCGATGAATTTGAAGTTTGCTGCAAGCCATCGAGTGAACCATTCAATATTCCACTCGTTTACTCAATATCTTTAAACAGTAGGCAGCATCCAAAACGAATAAAACGATTTTCTATAGAAACCTACGGAAAATCATGTTTTGGATAACGAAAATTTCGGCTAAGGAATGTGTTTGCGGAATTAATTATCTTAGCTAGATAGTATAATGATATATATCTGATCAAGTAAGGTTATATGTAAATCATTATACTTTGGGTAACTAGAAACCACAATTACGAAATGTGAAACTCATCATTTTTACTAATGTCAACTGGTATATCCTGGAGAGAAAATCGGAATGGAAATAAATAACTGTTTGTTGCTTCCTTTCAGGTTAAAAAATTATAATTTTTCGGTTCGGATTCGCTTTTCACTCCAGCGCATATAACGGTATTTTATTCGTATCGGTTCCAGTTCGATGCTCCGGTTGAAAGTGCATTCATAGTGTGATCAAATTTTGAAAATCGGAAAAGTATTCGGGAAAAATTCTCCTATTACGCTTGTAGAGATAATTTAATTTTCATAAAAGTATTAAAATAAATATATTAAAGGCATTGAACTCTTCATAGAAGTGCAGATCGCTAGAATAAAATTGGATAAGTTACTGAAAATAATCGGCAAAGAGTAACGTATATTAAGATACAATACGTAAATTATTTAATTACGAATTCATTTCCGTCGTTTGAATTGTTGCTACGTCTAAATAATATCGAAGTGACATTGAAGAAAAAATTTAAAAATGCTTATGGATATCAGAGATTCGGATCGGGAAGTTACGTACTGATCGGAGTACTTAACAATCTAATATCTTAGTTTAATATAATATATTCAATATTCATTCATTACAACAATAAGAAAGCAGGAGGTTTTTACTGTAAAGTGCTACGTTTACTGAAGAGATTCATGTAATTCAGGATGCGAAATGTCCAAGAATTGTATCGTGATTTTCATAACATTTCAAGAAAAACATAAAAAATCATTTCTAAGAGGCGGAGAAGTAGTTGTAACGAAGATTCGCAGATGAATAGTCATCCTAAGATGTAAAATAAGTTTCTTTTTGCTGAAACTCGAATTCCTTTACGTTGTATGGAACCCAGCGGTGATCCATAGGAGAGATAAATAAGGAGTAAGGGAGTGAGTTATTTAGAAGTTAAGAGGGAATTAATAATATAAGAAAAATATTTACGCATTATTTACTTAAAGAATCGTGAACATATTTATATTGCATCACTCTTGATGTAAAAATTGGAATAAAATTCACGGAGGAAAGCTTTACCTTGAGAAATTTGCAAAGAATTAATACAAAAATTTCAAATCCTTTGTAGGAGCAATCGCTTCTGAATGACAGCAGCTTCTCTTGTATTCTCACAAACCGCTTACGAGGCTGCATTACATGGTGAATTTTATATTGCTCTGAGAGGAAAAAGTCTACGGATCTTAAAATGTCTCTCCTTCTTAAGAAAACCGATACTGGCTTAATGAACTCCATTGAAGCGCAAGAGTTGAGTTCCAAAAGAATCTAACATATATCCAAGTCCCCTCGACATGAAGCTTAATGAAACAGCTTTTTCCCTCCTGCAATCCAACAATGAGTCGCCGAGAGCTATTTCAATTAAATTCAGCAGCTGTGAATTGAGAGACATTGAACTTGTAAGAAATTCTTGTCCTCAAGTTAAAAGGAGAAGAAAGCCATGAGGATTAGCTACTATGAGACGGAATTCGAAGAAAATATGGAAGTGTGACTAATTGTCCAAATGACTCAACTCTCCCTCCTAGGCTCACCTCACCCCTTCTTTTATAGTAAAATCTGTTGAATTCCAGAATTATGATATTTTAATTATTAATTATACGTATATAATAAATAGATTGAATCGAATCGAAGTCTTTGTATGACTGAAAGAGACTATATAAAAATGAAATCAAATAATAATATATTCCTTTAAAAAATAAAAATATGTAAATTAAAGAAAAATAGCCCTGAATATGATAAATTTAAAGGATTAATTTAAAATAAAACTCGGAAATGGAGTTCGATTTTTTAAGTTTTTAATATGGTTTCCTACAGTTGTCTACTCAACATGAATTCAAGAATTCGTTCAAAGTTTACTGTATGAGCTAAACATTTAAGCTTTTAATAATTCGATTCCTAATAATATTATCGAATTATATATTTATTCATTCTTACAATTTCGTATTGAAACTTACATGTGTAGAGATGGTGCATCTATCCTCTAATAGTCTCGTTTTTTGCTCGTTAGAACTTAGTTAGACTTCCTAGTGCTACTAGGAAGACCTAGATTTAACAGTGTTTTAAAAATATTATAAAATTTTACACTGGTATCATAAAGAATGAAAATATACATTCATCGCCTTAGTTGGATAGCGCTTTAATAAGAACCTGTTGCAGATCTTTAAAAATGACCGAAAGTACTTAGCTAGTACAGAGGGATAATTAATTTACATTACCTATTGACACTTGTAGTAATTGGAATCATGTAAAGAGGAAGCCGAGATATTTCATAGGATTGGATCTAGTAATCTTCGACCCTCCCACCCAGTTAGTGCTGTAAGTACATATACTTAGGTTTTTTATCTTTCAGCCTTTCATGAAGCAGAAATTTCATCCGCTATAATTGGATTGGTTCTTTCCTCTTCGTTTGCTTTGAATTTCAATACACGATGAAAAATGTGGGTGAGGAACCCTTACCATGAGTTCTGCTCAACAGGAGGTATTCTGACTTCATTTTTCGAACATGTAAGACTCGATGTCATTAAGAATCTTAATTGAAAGTCGTGGAGAGCGGATCTCTTCGATTACATCATCAATAAGAGGAAAAATCTAACCGTGAAACAAGACACGATTAATATTTCGTATATATTTTAAATGAATGGCAGTGGTCAGGGAAAAATATTCCATTAGAGGAAAAGAATTTGTCACTGTATCAATTTATTCACTGGATAGCCTTCATCTGAGCCATATGTATATATTGTACAGCCACGTCTACTGACAAGAATTTGATTTGATTTTCCTCTGCTATCTCTGAAACTTAAGCTCAGTATTGTAAAAATGATTTAAGCGGAATCGATTTTAATGGCAGTTTAGAGAAAGAAATGTAAATAAAGTTGAATTCAAATAAGTAATCAAAGGCGGAATGGAATTCTCTCATTAACTGAACGTCCATAAACTATCATTAACCCTTAATGAACCGCCTATGTTACTTTGAACTCAGATAAGTTCAAAATAAGATAGCATAAATGACATTCTCATAATTTCTGGAGTCCTACGACAAGCAAAAGAATACGTTGAAAAAATGAGGGAAATGGATTGGGCACCATATTTTGAGGCATGATGATCTGCTGAGGACAGCAATGGAAGAAACTGAGGAAGGTAATTATTACATAGGAGAACCTATGTTAGGTTAAGAGAGGCAGAAGATGGTTAATGTTAAGGCTAGGAATTATGAGGGAATAAAGCGAATAGGTAGAGATAGTGCGGTTTGTAGAGCTGCAAAAAACCAATCTTCGAATCGTTAACTTGTGATGATGATTTCTTATGATAGATACAAGCCATAGTAATAAACACTCCACATCCTTACCTTCTTAATACTAAAACAACCAAAAGTAGCGGAGATATTTTATCTGACTATATTACACTATAAAGAAACTTGGGTAGTTTATACAAAAGATTTATTGTGGACTCAACACAGTTTTATTGCTCTGTGGGAAAGAATTTTCCATCCTAATGATTCTATAAATTTCTTCCTATACGGCTCACTGAGGCATTAACTAAAATTTGGCGGAAAACTAGATAGTTATTTTCTTAGACCCGCAATATCATTTCTTTTCATTCATATTTGCATAAACGTTTAAATCAATTATGCCAATTTTTCGACATAAAAACGGTCCACTGAACTACATAAAATGAATGATAATTAGCCTTGCTCCGTGCCTTACTTTGAACATTTGCAAACTCTCTGAATCTACCCTAAAGAGAATGAATAAATTAAGTAGGGAGAAATAAATTATAAATGCAGCTGCATACTCTCTTTGAACAATAATTATTATACCAATTAGATGATACATTCTATACGAAGTCATAAATAAATAGAACTTATCGAAATTTTAGAAAATACCATAAACTTTCTTTAGGGTGTTGCGTCGTGTCATACAGGTTTAGAGTCATTTTCCGGTTTGTAAAGCATATTTATTGCACATTCAATTGCACATTTACAAATATTAGAATCATGTCTACAATGAAGTATTAGTTAATCATTAGGAAAACAGAAAAATTATTATTTGCGAAGAATGTCAATTTCGGTCCTCCTGAGCCAAATTGTGGCTCATCAGGAGATGTCAGGTTATGTTAAAATAATAGCATATTGGAAAATTTAAGTAAAAATAAAGAAGTTAAAGATGATTTTTAGCACTAAGAATAGCAAACATATAGAAATTTCTATATATACGAGCATAAAATATCAGTAGTATATTGTACATATATGTAAAATATCAGCTATATCAAATATATAGAAATTACATACGTAACATTAGACTTCTTATCTTTCATACTTGTGGAGACAATAAAAATTATACGAAAAATTCTGCAGAAGTCAAACGGTGGGGGCAAAATAAGCGAAATATTATTCACTCTTCCCGCATATAAAAATCTCCGAGTTGGACCATAGTGGGTACCAGATGGCCTCCAGTGAAATTTCGTAAAAGAGATGCGGTGGAAGAATTAGGCATGACGATGTGGTCGGAGGACGCTTAAATAAAGAGGCTCTTTCTGTACGCATGGTAATCCTTTCTAGAAAGCAAGAGATGGGGTGAGTGGAAATACAGGTAGCGGAATGGGAAGAATAGGGTATAATCACATACAAAAGCCATTATATTATGAGGATGAGATGTCTAAATTTGTGGGAGAAACGAGCACGGCCTCTCGAACGAAAGAGAACACGTTTTTCCGAAGGGTTAAAGATGACTTTTCATACTTTCTGGATGCCCAAATTTATCCCTTTATACCTTGGGGGGATTATAAAACATCCATCCGTCATGAAAAGACATGTCGACGCGCACTTTTCAACGGACGCATAATTGGACTCTGATGTTTTTCGGCGTGTCGCGAAAAAGGCACACCATGTGCTGCTGCCTCACCAATCCTGTTCTTTCAAAATCTATTTCATCCTACCAATCGAGTGAGAATTAGACGGATTAATGGAAAGACCTTGTGCGCAAGAGATGAAAGGAGACCTGCGATCCATGTAAAAGGATAATGTCAATCGAGAGAAAGCGCAGAAAAGTTGGAAATATGCTCGTTTTTAGCAAAAGGGTAAACGCTTTTGTAAATGTCTCTGTAGCAGCACTTTCCCAGGTCATACCTGGGTATCAATTCATACATCGTTGGACATTATAACTATTCGCTTGTTAGTAAGCCAAAACCTATAATAAATTCGGAATATAAAATGATACCTCATTTTCTAGTTCACTAGTTACTCACTAAACGAATTTATTGGCTGGCGAAAAAAATGACGAATTTTTCATTGAATAAATAAAGATTTGGTTATCGAATATGTTGATGGTTACCAGTACATGTATACGAGTAATAGAAATTCAAAGAATACTAGAATAATATGCCCATGCATGCATGCCAGTGTTATTCTTACTCAATTGCTTTCATGGTTATTTGAGGATTTGAGAACCCAAAAGAATCAGTTTTCAGCCAAAGAATGCAATTTAAAACCGAATTATCCTCGTCATTAATTTAAATTGAATCAATGAGGAAGTTTTGTGACATCGATTACATGACTGAGTATATACTTCTGTTTTCGGACTTAGGTTTTTAAGAAAATTACAGTTTAGTATCACGAGATTACGAGTATTGTTGTTTAAAATAAGATGTTTATTTAATAATTCTGAATTCTTCATTTTGAAGTCATTTAGAAATCATTAGCAGAATGTGTGCAGCGTAAAAGTTAGAAAACATAGGAAAAGTAGAAGAAAGCCCGCTGAAAATTAATGAACGTCTTGTCATTCCAGAATAAAATATGATATGGATAGTTATACCTATGATAGTGATAATTATACCGAGGTAAACGATTCATAACTTCAGATGTCCAACTCATATTTTACTACCTAAGGGCCGCCGTTCATTTTGACCATTATGCGCTCAAATACTTTAATAGACTTAAAACCCTACCGATAAATTAGCACCCCTTTTTGTAACAATTACAGTAAAGCTGACAGTCATCGCTTCCTCGATGGAACCCGATTTCTTAAAAGCTTCAATTCAAAAAAGATGATCATCACTGGCTTGGCAAAATGGCTACATGGGTCTTAATGGATTGATACGTCCGATCGAAAATGTAACTCACAAGGCATATCGTCGGAGCAATGAGTGATCAGCTGACACCGATACGGCTAATGTACTTGAAGCCAAAGGCGGCAACTGCTGACAAAAAGGCATTGAGGGAGGGTTCTCAAAAGATTCTGCCAGACGAAGAGTAGTTGGCCCATGCCTTAATGCTATTCGTGATCGTTTTCTCTCTTTAATTCGCATCTGAAGGGCGTGTCTGTTAAGATCAGACGTCGAAGCATTCCTATCAAAGCCATTCCAATTGAACGGCGAAAGTGAGCGGTGAATTTTTTATCCGACGGTGTGGATCGTTAAGAGAAAAGGGAAAGGTCAGAAAGTGATTCGCTGGACAGAGGGATATTTCTCTTCCAGTTCGTATCCGAACGAAAGTGTCACAATGACAAATTTTGGACCATGAATCGCTGGTTACGTCACCCATGACGTCGCCTTTATATCTGCCAAAAATAGATGGAAGGATTCGTGAAAAGCCACTTATAACTCGAGAAATGGTGTTTTAGGGATGTCACTGTTATTAGAAATTTCGATTCTGAATCTTTTACTAGGTCTCTCCCAGCGGTTTCCAAATTGAGCACTAGGGATTCCTGAACTAATCTAGCGTAGGCTAATGAAATTTCAAAAGCTCGTGAACTCTTCCATTGCTCAAAAGGGACAAACGGAAAGTTATCCTAGCATTATTTTCAAGGAACGATCTTATCACTTCAACACATTATTTGTGAGCCTAGGTAATTTCATTCATTATAATTTTTCTCAGTCTCTAAAAAAATCCAATCCCAAGAGATTTATTTTTTTTTCACCAATCGAAAGTCGAATTGAAGAAATTCCGAAAATTCAGAAAAATAACCGTTCGGATAAGCTGCAAGGTTCGCTAATAAAATAGAGTATCCTAGACAATAGGCAACCCAAAGCCTTGCCGATTACTTTTCAACGGCATTTAATGCGAACACGGAAGCATTTTTATCATGGCGGTTGCCTAAACTGCAGGGGTCATCGCCAGACTAATGTAACTGCTAATTTTTGGAGGAACAGCAAACTATTCAATGAAAACTTTCCAGGGCTAAATACTGTCT
The DNA here is from genome assembly GCA_036926295.1 of Pachydiplax longipennis. Lineage (NCBI taxonomy): Eukaryota > Metazoa > Arthropoda > Insecta > Odonata > Libellulidae > Pachydiplax > Pachydiplax longipennis. Next base: position 24,668,609 of record JAVFKF010000003.1, on the reverse strand, counting down.
GAAACCTCGATTACTTAATAGGTTGCTATGAATAAATATAAAAACGATAAATCAACTATTCTGAAAAAATCAGTTTCTCTGACTTGTGAGTAACTAAAATATGCTATGAAAATTCGCAATAACAACAATAAGGAATGTAAAGAGAATATCCGATATAATTTCTATGAATCAGTGGTTTCGGATGTATTACCAAACGCCGTGGCGGAGAGGTTGGCGTACTAGCGCTCCAACTCAAGGGTCTCAGGTTCGAGTCCCAATGAATCGGATTTATCTGGTTAGGGAATGGTTTGGTTTGAGTTCGAGTTCTGCAATAGTAAGGAAGGGTCGTAATAACCAAAAACAATCATCAAAAATCACATGCGGCTCCATGAGTAATGGGAATAAGGCTAAGAAGAACAAAAGCTGCTTCATATGTACAATACATATCAAGATTGCTGCTTCTAAAAGAAAAGAATCCTTTAAAATTAGATTATTATTATTTCGTAACAATCAGTGCATGGAATAACATTTTATGCAGGATGTTTATTTAGAAATTTATATTTAGAAAGTAAAGCACGTTGAATGCGAGTCTGTACACTCTGTACACTATAAACATCCGCAAGATATGCAGAACACACGAAAATTAAATCTACACTAGAATAGCTTTTAGTGGACCACTTTTGAACAACCGTACACTAGAATGTTTATAATTTCGAACATGAACAATCTCTGCAACTTGCATCCTTAAGGTTAGAGTATTCATAATTAATAGTGAGATACAAAATCAAATCAGAAATACGATTACATTACATATTGCGTTCTATCCCTTATTTTAGCTATCGACTAAATACTGCAAGTTTGGTCGATACTGATCTATTTGCATTGCTCTATAAAAGATTAAAAAATCACTGCTCTTGAAAATTAAAATTTACGTCACGTCTTGCCTCCATCTAAAATTGAGAAGTAAACAATCATTACGTCCACGGTTTAAAGAGAAAGAAAAACAAATTATCGAGAAACATTCACTCCGTTAGCCTTTTTCAAACAGCCCGACAATCATAAAATTTAGGAAAATAAAAAAACCATATCTGAAAGTTCTCTATAGTAACAACATTTGAATACACAAGTACGATCTATTCACATAACAGCATCATTACAAATCCACTTTTTAAAATTAAACGCATACGTTTTAATGTAAGAGTTCTTTTCTTCATCGTATATCTAGAAAAAAGACTTAATAGGCAATGTTACAAAGAAAGAGAGAACCAAATCATCACGTTGAATGCCCAATTACTGTCTAAAATGCAACGAAAGCAAGAGCCATGAATATCTCTTATCTCACCCGCCAAAGGGGGCCGATTTAGACTTCCTATCTCACCCTTTTTTAAATCCACGCGCACATAAAAATGACGGATGACATAGTCAGTGAAAACGAGGTCACAGCCTTGAGATCGCATTTTTTCCTCATCGAGCCAAGGTCTTTCATATCTTACAAACAAAAAGTGTATGCAAGGTTCCGCTCCGAAAGCAATAGAGGGGGGTCATGCTTTTTTGAGAATAGTCCATGCAGCGCGAAACGCGCCTCATTTGTTTTTGTATTGCGAAGAGCCGCTAAAGCAGAATGCGTGGGAAGAGTAGGGGTGTGCTCAGCACCCGAAATAAAGTATAAGTGAGCAATGATGGGAAGGGGGTCATGCGGAAGTGTGCCTTGAATAACTCAAGCGCTGAAGAAATCAAATCTGGGGACTGCGAACTAATGCAATCTAACAGAGCAGTGCTTCTGAAACACGCGTATTCTCCCGCTCACTAAGATTCTAAATAACGCATAACGGCACACGTATATAACCGAGAATTTGCTGATTCAAATTAAGAATAAAAGAGAACTAAGAGCGGAATCAACCATTCTATATTTTCCCAAAAAGTTTTAATTACACGAAACATATCGTAACTCGCAAGAAAGCACAAATGCTGTCCAAATTATCTGAATCTGAAGAATATATTATTCTGGTATATAAAGTGGTACTTAAAATCTTACTCCGTACCTCTGTGTTGCGGTACACCGGTCGAAAATCACTTCGATAGTAAATTTAAGAACGAAATAAATGACATAGAGGCGTATTAGTGCTATGGTATTCTCACTCAAACGGTAATTGAATAAATAAATGCCTATTCAAGAGAATTGAGCCTAATGAACCAGTAAAAATCTCTATCACTAACGTAAAAATATAAAATAGTGAAAAAGGCCTTGTTAACAATAATGATACCTTTCTCATTATAATACGTTTCTTTGCGATAGTTCTGACGCGGTGTGATTTCTGCACAGACTCTGAATGTTCACGGATTTTATTTACCATGTAAACAAACAGAAGTTGCCACTCAGTTAGTGTGAACCCAGGAATATAATGTTAAATTCCATAAACTTACACATCACGAAAATCTAATAGTCATCATCAATAGTTTGCAATAACTTAAATCTTACCATCTAATTTGTAGCGTGACGGAAAGAGAAATTTATTAATCGCTGTTTGAAGGTGAATCGAATAAAATAACCACTCCCGTTTATATAAGATATTTGACCAACTAATAAACAAATATGTAGCTCACTAACCGCATGAGAATAAGCTACACATAAACGCTTCTGAATTGTTGAAAATTTTGAGAATATCAGTCATAGACAACTTTGAAGGGAATTAAACAGAGATGAACGACCGCTTTCGACTATTTTAGCTTATTAAACATTATTTGGACTGTGCAAATATTATATCTACGGACTTGTAGAGAACGTAATAGCAAATCCTGCCTCAGCTTCACTTAGCAGCGCTTGAGTTCCACACGTCCGCTGAAACGCCGTAAGATAAACAGAAGGGAAGTCCTATTCGGACAGTTTGTTATCTTTCTCTGCTTATTCAAGGAGAACAGACATCCATAGGCAACAAATCAGCTTTCTCATCTCGAGATGAATGATTTTCATCCAAAATAACCTGAGATGGTGAAAGAAAATATCGTCACAACATGGAGATCTTAAAAATAGGATTACCGTTCTCCTCGAATCAAACTCTCTACTTTGAATAGAGTATTGAATGGATAACCTTACTTACGAATTTCAGGGAAGTGAAAATAAGCGAACTGATATAAGTTCAATGAGGATAGAACAAATGATAAATTCTCAAATAAACTAGAGATTCACAAAGTGACAGGTTCGTGAAAAGATTCTTTATAATGGATCCATTTATTTTTCTTCTGTCAAGTTGTTCAGAAAAATCTTGTGATTGGCTTGGCGAATTTTCCGTCCATCAGTCAATCAAAAAAGAAAAATTGATGTTTTTAACATCCTTTTAGAAAATTTACTAGTGGTAATTTACTTTGTATTATTAATATATCGTATCAGTTGTAGTAGCATTAGTATAGTATTTATATTGTTTACTTGAGGGTGAAAGCTAACTTTGTAAGTGAGGACGTGTAACTAGGAAAACCCTAAAAGAAAAACAGACATTAAAAAGTCAGACACGACCGGAACTTGAACCCTGGTATTCCACTTGCCTAGTGACAGATCTAACCAATTAAGTTACCTTGCTAGAAGATTTACAGGTGCCTCTTTGAATGTTCTGGAAGGATAGCTTAGTCCAAAAGTGCAGCCGCCTGACAAGTAGAAGTTTCAGGTTCGAGTCCTGGCCATATCAAATCTTTACGGTCCGTTATACATTTTTGGAATTTCACGTATAATTCCACAGGGCAAAGTTACATCTATGTTTATCGCTGTTTGCTAAATTTTGATAAAAGATTAATTCATACGTAGGTATGACAAGAACTATAAAAAGTAAGTTATGCCGATGGGAAGATGAGGGTGTGTTAAAGTTGAATAAAATAATTTGCCTATATTTCTCTTTAAATGCATAAAAGTAAATATAATTTCCACTAAAATCGCTGGAAACCATTAGTAAATTCGCCTATACCAAGATAAATCAACGCATAAGGTGCACCACGAAATATCCAAGCACCATGGATGACTGAATGGTAACCAATAGCCCGGTTAACCGTACCCAACCTAAATCGGTTTTTCGACCTCATCTTCCTTTATTGCTTACTTACGGCTGTCATTCCATCCCCAATGACCTCTGCCCACTCTTCCCCTTCCTCATCAGGAGGCACCTGTAATATCCCGCAAATCTCCTCCCTCCGACTTGCATTAAAACGTCATGCGGAACAATTATATCCTTTTTCCATTATTAAGCGAAATTTCATCCCCGAGGCTTCGAACCTCATTACATCTCGGAAACGTTTCATCTCTTACTACCGCTCTCTTGGCATTATTCTCTTTTTACCGCGTGACCACCGCACCGGCTATGATGCAGAAATACCATCTTAATCCTCTCCGATGCTTTCATTCCAGTCCTATCTTTCGATTTTTCGATTCTCATTAAGTTTACCCTCTGGCCTACGGAGAGTAACTGGCGAAACGCAGAAAAAAGTGAAGTGAGGCCGCCATCCGTGATATCATTCCCTGCGTACAGATTACGGGAAAGTGTCCGTGTGTGTGAGGACCAAATAAATCCTTCCGCGTGTTTTTTTTCGCAATCCGCCAGATTGACAAATCGCTTCTGTGTGCGCAGTTCGATGCTTTTTTGTCTCGCGAAGATGTCCGCGAGGCTGGGGACGGAAGTATTAATCACGGCGGAAACGCTCCGATGATTTTAACGGAGAAAACTTTTAACGAGTACGGCATCAGGCTTCGTGATTTCCATTTGCTGTCACTTTTCAGATATGCATTCCGCAGGCGGTGGAGATGTGGAGCGGGTAATGAAGGCGTTTTAGCCGGCGATATTTCCGCGTAAAAACTGCGCTCTTAGCTCTTCATTAGAGGCGGAGCTGGGAAAAGATCTCGTAGCAATGCTTTCCGTAAAGTAAGCATGAGGCATCTGAATCGTGGAAATATTTTCTAAAAAAGTACACATAATATATGAATACCTAAAGAAGAGATATTATCCAAATTGATTTTTTTGCTGCAATCTTAATGATTTTTTATCTTTCTACAAGATAAATACAAGTATTGAATTGGTCTTTAAATTCGTTTTTTTATCTAGGAACCTATAATTTTACCTTAGATAGACTAAACGAGCAGAAGGAAGAACATTTATTTTTAAATTTTGCCTGAATATACCTATCTCAAATGTTGAGAGATATTAAACAAAAGCATTTGTAAAAGTAATTTAAATAAGTATTGTAGATCCAGGGGTGGCGATCTCCCCACTTGATACTGCGAACGATTTCTTTAGGGCCTGACGAGTAGCTTTGAATTAAAATCAAATAGCGAAGTCTTTCCGCGATAACTACACACCTACTAAATTTTATCATGATAAGATGACATTCAAAAAGTTAACTGAGTTGAGTTTATAAGGATATTGTTTCAAATCTTCCCTTCCCCTATGGAGATTTTCCAGATTCTAACCGGGTTTCTACTTACGTACATATACACTTTACGAGCCATTCTATCACTTGGGGATTGAGTGCTTAAATTTACAAAACTTGTCATTAACTTAAAAGGCTGAGAGAAACGCATACAGTTTAAAGTTAATGCATTGTGCTTGAGTCTTTATCTTTATTAATTCGGAAGCTGGATATTCTGTCACGATCAATGGCCTTTGAAAGGGTCATATTCACTGAAAAAAAGCATTCGATAGATATACTAAATCCTAAAAGCTCCCTTACTCCGTTGGAAAGATTCTATCTCCCCACTTGTTGTGGAAGCACCGTTTTTTCAACTCCCTTCTGTTGAAGATTTAACTAGCCTAAACCTCTTCGAAATGATAAAATCTTTCGGACCCTTTAGCCGGCTACTTCTAGAAAAGATCCTCAAAATAAGACTTCAGACATGGCGCATAGTAAAGTGTTTCTATATAGCAGTTGATTAGTTCTTAAAGATATAGAAAGTATACTAAGGGAAATGACTGAATAACGGGAAAGGGTTTCAGATAGAAGAAAAAGGAAGTAAATAAAAATCTAACGTCTATATTTAGGGCGAAATCTACTCTCCTCTAACATTTAATCCGTCATCAATGTAAAATAGACCTAACTAGTAAATAATAATAGATACTCTTTTAAATTAGTGGAAAAGGAAAACTTAGGTGTGGATTTCAAAAATCTATCCGAAACTTTGGAAAAAGTACCCATAGCAAGAAATAGGTATGGAAAAATTGCACAAACCTAAGGGTTATATCTAAAACATATTAAAATAGATACCATTGTCACGACCGAGAAATAAAAAATGGTAAAAATATAATAATTAAAATAGTAAAAACTATACATATTGTACACAAACCATAAAATGAATAAAAAGTTAAATAAAGTAGAAAAATTTTAAAAAACATAAAAATAATTTATTTAAGAATAATAAGTTACGCACTTTTCATAGCCACTAAGATCCAAAAGGCGAGAGTAAATGTAAAAATACATAAATAATTATATACCACGTAAATCTTTGCTATACCATTATATCGAGAGAAGAGACTTAAAAATGATAGATATATAAAAAAGGCATAGAAGAAACGGTTCATACGTGAAATATGAGAGGGATTTAAGAGAAACTACATTGAGTAGAAATTTCCCAGATGTGGCAGGCAACTTGAAACCAAAATATATCATGATTTGCTGCTTGAGGTAAACTCGTAGACAAACGGTATAGTGCGGATATTCTCCTAGACAAGAGCAATGCACGAAAGGCACAGCTGCTGCCATCAAGGTCAGTGTAAAAGAGAAGACAGACAGCGTGTCTTTAGCGACGGGTTAGAGACGCCGTTAACTGCGGGATGAGTTTGGTCTGTGTCAACGAGGTAAATTTCCTCTTGGATTTATTTCATTCTCTTACGGCACGAGAGTACCCGTTTTAATGGAATAGAAGAGCAGAGATTCCAACTCGAAAAATGAAAAAGAATCCATGCACGACTATGCCTCATTTCCTAGGAAAAGTAAGAATCTCATACTGTGACAAGTCAGAGACATTCTAGATATCATATGATATAAAATTAATTGAAAAGGAGCCACTGAATTAAAAGTCACCTTAACGTAAAAGGTTGATATTTCTGCACGCTAAACAGAACTAGATTATATACGCCGCAAATTACAACGGAAATTAGAAATTTCATTCATAAGGGTTTTCGAAATAGTTGGTACTGCTTAGGGGCTTAATGAAATGCAGTTTAATTACAGTCGAATGCGCTAACCTTTATTTAGTCATATATTTTTCATATGTGAAGAAAAATTACACACTACCACAATCCCAATAATAAAAGTTAGGTATTGCTATAAACTTCCGGAAATTCAGTCTTAAATCTTTCCTCGTGAATGTAAATCAAGAAAGAAAATATTCTTGACGATTGTGAGAATTCATTTTCTATTTACATTTTTTGCCATTCAAGGATTTTCATTTGCGGACCAAATTTTTTCCTCAATTTCGTCCTATTTTTAATAATTTATTGAATTTGATATGTTTGGCTGCATTCTGATCCTAAGTAAATAGATGAAAGTCTTTGAAGACGAATTCAATATACTTGAATTCTGTAGGGCTAAAGTGAAAGAAGTATCTTCAAATTTTCGATTTCTTCCTTCTCTGGCTTTAAGCTAACTCTGTTTACTCACAATGCACATTCACCCGTTCCGACACTTGGAAATGTTTTGGTTAAATCCTTGCATCAGAGGCGTTCGGTGCCATGTGATGGCTTTCCCACAAGGCCTTCTTAAGCTGTGTCTCCTCTAAAGCCGCCCATTTCATACGTTTTTGTTTGCCTTCTAAATATTTCACTCGGAGATAAACATGCTATACTTTCTGCGGCCTTCATAGGGGTTATATCGATGCAAAATGCGGTTTGCATGTGCCGTATTGAGATAGTGACATCCGCAGTTTTTTACGTCTCACTTTTATAAAATTTTTAAATCGATTTTAAGAACAGAGTAGAATTCCCCGCTTGGTATTTCTGGTAATTTATGCAGATTAAGAAATAGATTGGCTTTATACTAAAAAATATGAAAAATGGTAGATACCCTTATCAAACGTATTATGATCAAAATGCATATGAATTTCAAAAATTCTAATACCTTTTATCTTTGAAGGAATAACACTGAAATTACAAAAATTGCAAGGGAGCAAATAAGAGTAGAACGAATAAGGAGAAATAGAAAGTAATGAATTAGTTTTGAAAAAGAGAAACCTTGAAATGCGTTAAAAAATACTGATGAATTTCTCAATGTTAAAATGGGAAATTTAAACAACAATGGGTTTTAATTATAAATTTTCTTTCATTATGACTCAGAGGATGGTCTAAGTAAAAGATTAATTTTAAGTTCTGAGGAAATTTGAAATTCATTATTTATCTTCTATTTCCTATAATTTTTCAGCAATTATTATAAAGTATTATAAATTCCTTCGATAGCAATAGAGCAATCACAATATTAAAGCACATACTCGGAAATATTAGAGAAACCAGTTGATTCAATGCGTTCGTCTTTAGTGAAAGCGATCCCGGGTTCGATTCCCGGATAGGTCACACGTGCAAAATGACCTCAGCTGTCGAAACACTTTTAACAATGATACTGATAAAACTATTGTTAACTTTACTAATAATAGCGATAGATCAAATCATCAATCAAAGGAAAAAAGATGATAGAATTAAAGATTATACGAAAAACTTGCACTGACAATAAAAAATTGATCACATCTAAAACTCTCAAGACTATTCGGTGAACCAAAAGTATCCATATCTTCCGACAGAGGCACACTGAAGAAGATCTCTGTCGTTTATTTTTATTGCTCCAAAAACAAATAGAAGTCGTAAGAGAGAATTCGTGGATAACAGATAACGTAAAACTAACTTTGATTTCTCCGAACATCGCATTTCCTTTCTCGTAAAACAGTTCTTTCGTCTTCGTTGCGCGGACGACCACATCTGGTTTTCCTATCTCGCCCATAACAATGGCCGTGACTATGAAACCTCTATTCATACCAGAGGGTGTGCCTCACAGCACCGTCTTGTGCCTCGTGTTATTGCCCCGTGAGGCCACGTCCCGTATACATCAACCCTTAAATCTTACGACTTATAGAGTTTTTCTACGCGTATCTCATAAATCTCTCCAAATCATCTTTCTTTCTGCCAGAGTTTGGTAAAGAGAAACGCGGTCGTAACACTTATGTTACATCATTTAGAAAACACCGGTGATAGCTGTTTTCACGCCTGCCCTAAACGTTTCATTTTACGTATATCTCAATATAAAATTTGGGCTTATTTTATCTTTACCGCATATGATTGAATTCAGACATTGCTATGCATTTTATCATTTTGAGTGTATAACTTTCGCAAAGTTGTATTCTCAAAGATACTTTAAACTCGAACATAACAAAATCGTTACAATATTGGTTCTATAAGAAATGTTGCTGATTGATTAACAAAAATAACCACCCAATTGTCCAAATTAAATGGTTCAAAAGTCTATGGAGTATGATTTTCACTAAGAATAATTTCTTTAAATATTCCACCAAAAATCCGACAAATTTTCCTACTCTCAGTAAGTTATGATCAAAAAGTCATGAAATGATAGAAAATTGGTATCAAAGTAAATTTATGTATATCGAAACTTATGCAAATATTTGGATCTTAATAATATCGAAGTTGGAAAAATTTAAGGTGATTTGATTGAACGATTATAACTTTTCATCATTAAATTAAATGTCACATGATTTCAAAGAAATTATTCGGAAATTTCTCTACAAATTTTCTTCAGCCACAGATCCTATTCTTCTTGAGGTCATCTTTGCGTATTCAGCGTTTTTATAAACTCTATATGAGCCTTCCTTAAGCTTGCAATGTGATAAATAATTTTTAACGAAAGAAGAACTTACCTTGAATGTGAAAGTAGCACCAAACTGAGAGAAGATCACCGCAACGAAGAGGCTCACGGACCTGAAAAGAAAGAAGCATTTCTGTGAGTACAATGAGAACAATAATTCAATATCAGAAAAACTAAATTTAAACGTAGGAAATTAAGCATTGGTTCTTAAGTTAAGAATTCTTACTCCATCTCTTAAATATTGTCTACTCTACCCCGTCCGAAAGTACAGTTTCGCTAACGTAGTGAATCACTTTTTAGAATCAAAAATCAAAGTTTTTAGTTATTATTGAGTCTACCATTACACACTCGCATCGGGGGTATAGCTCAGTGGTAGAGCATTCGACTGCAGATCGAGAGGTCCCCGGTTCAAACCCGGGTGCCCCCTAATTTTTTTAGGACTTGAAGAGAAAAAGACCCAAAAGTGAAACGTCGCGACGCATGTTAAGTAATCGAATTCATTCATCCATCCACGATTATATTATTGTTTTTCCGTTATCAATCAGTATCTTCTTTCTCTCAATTGACTTAATCCTTCAAAATTCCTCCAATTTTTTCGATGACGAACTAATTTATTTAAGCAGAAATGCACTTGCTTACAAACAATCCTTACCGCTGCTTTCATAATTCGGTGCTTAAATTTGCCGGGAGGATCTCCCAGCGATCTCCGGGCAATCCGAACAAACACAGTCCCTTGGGATATTTTAACCAGCGCTGGATGAGTAACCACCTCGTGACCTAACATCAGTCCCTTTACAAGAGTAAAGCGGAAATCATAAAGTGAGAAAAACAGACGATATTCCGGAGGTCCCATTCATCCCGATCCCCTCACCCCAACCGTAACTCTCTCATCTCGACCCTTTTTTCCTTACTTCATTTGTTTCGAGCGTCGGAAACGTTTGAGAGTGAGCGGGAGTGGGAAGCGCGCGCCCCGCAGCGATGGAAATGTACTCCCGGAGGGGATTTCGCTCGAGGAAAAGGGTTGAACGTGCATCGTCCGCATTCCACGGAAGGGTGCGTTGAACCGAGGTGTTAACGAACTAGGTGCTGATGCGCAAACAGGGTGCTGTTTCTTAAATGAGCCGCTTACAAAAGGGAGCTTCTCATTCTTTTACGCACCACCAGAGGGGCGAATCAAAGGATTCGGCTTCCAAGGCATGACTGAACACCATTTTGTACGGAGGAAGTTTACTATGTATTCCGTATACAATATCCTACCCCATTTAGTCACGCACACGTATATTTTTAAGTATAACCCAATAAGTAAGGACTGTTCTTTATTCCAAACTCTAACATTGTTTCTTTCTCTCCTCTTTTCATATTTTTAAATGGCTAAATGGGGTAGGATATTGTATACTAAATACATAAGTATACAATATCCTACCCCATTTAGTCTTGCACAAATATATTTTAAAGTATAACCCAGCGTTATGTAAGGACCGTTCTTTATTCCAAACTCTAAAATTGTTTTTTTTTCTCTCCTCTTTTCATATTTTTATACTCTTACATAAACATTTGTAGACATAAATATATTTGTAATGTGTAGAATATGTAACATATTAAAATTGATCTACTATTATGAATGGTTTTGTACACGTTTATTTCCCGTAAACAAATTATAATTATTATCATTCCAAAACGAATCACCTTCGCTACCTGAGCGTTTGCACTTATGTACGTATATTCAAACGTTAAAAATAATTATATATCAATGTATATATTTTTTATTAAAAGTTAGCGTATATGAATACATGTACTCAACCGTAAGCATAATGATAATATAGGAGAAATAATCCATACCACGATTTTATAATTCTTATAATAATATACCCTCAAAATAATAGGCTGTTTTACCTGCAAGCATTCCTATAGCTATAGGGGCTTTGTACAACTTTATATAATTGACGGGTCATTTATCACATTACTCTGGGGTAAGCGGGCTAACGTTCCGTGTGTTTCAAGAATATACATAATTTTACGGCAATTCCTTTCAGTTTTCAGTTTCCCTTCAACTCAGTTCTTTCATCTTGACTCTAATGCTTCCAATAATTGATCGTTTAGCAGTGAGGGCTAGAAAAGTATCAAGGTAATTTATCATATTCTCATCAACTAATGATTATTAATGATTAAGGATACAAATGTCTCTGCTAGCAGAATGAAAGTGTGGTGGAACGGTTTTGGCCCTCTGGCTATAGTTTGGGCATTACTGCCTTGATATATCGACAGGGATATGCTTGGGAGGTCAATCTCATTAACTAAGAGGGTGCTGTTTCTAACACGAAAGGGTTCAAAAGAAGCTATTTTTTACGTTCTTTCGGCAGACGTGAATTGAACGCCTTCGCTTCCTCGTATTTTACGGTATTTTTGTAAAGGTTAAATGAATCGACAGAGATTTGGCGGAGATGTCAGGGGCATTAAAGGAGCTAAATGAGGGCTCGGACGCCTCAATTTGAAGCAACTCGGTGGAAAGATGAGACCACTTTAGGAAGTGCGATAAAATTCAGAATGGAAGCGCAAGGGAAAATTATAGGCGAAGGACGGCCCAAATCATTCTTTCAATCGCTTTCACCGATTTCGCACTCTCGAAGCTCTTACCGGTTGTACGGTGAAGCGTTGTGGGAAGACTTCTGAGGAAATACTGTCCATTGAATATGTAACAAATTTTCTACTCTACAGCGGAAGAGGACAGAGATTTCAGCCGAATTTGGGGCGAATAAATAAAACTCGGTAAGTTTCTTGTGGATCAACTAGCAGATGATTAACTGTTGTACTTGTTGTCACTTATTTGGAGGTTAGTGGCATAAACGATGCGAAATACACTTCTCATTAAATTGAATAAATTTACACAAAAATTGTATGATTCTGTATAATTGTATCATTAAAATATCTCCAGAATGATCTTCATTTAGTTCCAGTTATTAAAAATATAATGGAAATAGTTGGATTATTTTTATATCCAATTTTCAATTTCTATTGTGAATGCAGAAGAGTGCGACAAGATTTTTTGAGATACTTCAAGATGCTAACTTTAGAATCACCGACGTATGTTTTCACATAAGTTAAAAAGAGAAATAATAACTCTAGAAAATTTATTGATGATTTATCTCTGCACAAAAACATCTGTTTTCATCATGCTTGTAATTTTGATGAAATCACAGTGACAGCAGTAACTATGTGAAAGTGCATCATAGTATGCAATTACTATCAAGAGTTGTCGACCAATAAAACAAGTTTGGTGTTTAACATTATATATTTTTTTCAAATACACGAAATATAATATTTTCTAATTTTAATCTGGTTTGAACCGAGAAATTTTCCAAAGCTTAGAAAATTTCCAAAATATTTGCAAAAATCTTCCGTTTTCTTAATCTTTCAAACCTAAACATATATTCCAATTCTGATACAGAATTTCCAGAATTTCTCCAAGCAGATTACTATAATGAGTCGAAACTAGTCGTCATCATATACTGGTTTGATTGAATGTATCGAAGTAAATGTTCACTTTTAACTAAGTTTTATATTTAATTTATTATAACTTTGTGGGTTACCTTTGTGAGACGAATAGAAGAGTATATGAAAGTGAAATTATAATTTAACTAACAATTTACTTATCTCTTTCTACTCGTAAAAGATTCTTGAATGCATGAATGTACGCCTTGTAATCTCAGACCGGAAAACGTGAATGAATGAAAACCAATGACTATGAACGTCGCCAGGTCAATTCCCTCGGGCGACTCTTCGTGGTCTGATTTGACGTAACTTCTAGACGTCGAGACATCCCGTCTCAAAGATCGATGTAATCCACGCAACCCATTGAGAGAGAGGAAGAGGCTCGAGCCAAGGAAAGAACGCTGCCTTTGCACTGGCGTAATCTACATTCACGGCACGCGAGAAAACCTTATCCGCGGAAGAAGGGGATAAATCTCGAGGAGCATGCAAATTGCTCGCTAGAAACAGGATTCCACCGTTATTTTCGGTCCGAAAAAAAGAAGTCGACCTCGTTCTCGAGATTGAAGGGTTTACAAATTGGCGGCGTGGGCGCTTGGCGTGCGTTGACGCAGATTCCTTGAAGGAAAGCAGAGCTGTGCGTGAGCCAAGAATCTCCATTGACGAGAGCGAAAGTTGTGCCTTCATTGACCAGACCGGAAGGATCGCCAGCAAGTTGATCTTATGTAAACCATCGCAAATTGGTTTCAAAAGATAATATTTGTCCTTGATTTATTTAGGCCCATTAATCAGGAAGCCATCCATACATTTAGAGTGTATTTATCTGATCGCAACTTGCCATTGGTTACCCTATAGCCTATCAGAAACCCTGAAAAACCATGCGTGAATACAGAAATAAAATCATGAACGTCTGTGCCAATGTTCATGCTAATATAACTAGATGTGCAATGTCACAAATATGTTAAGCATCCGTATGCAATATAATTTATCTGAATGCTAAATAGAAAAAACTAGTTTATAGTAAGATAACGTAAAATCATAACAGAAGCACAGAACCCTAATTATTATCTCACCGTTTGCAAAGGCGTGTATGTACTGAGCTTTTTATGGCTGTAAAAATGGTTTGTAACAGCAGCAGAGTTTGTTAAAGCAGCAGTAATTGTGCTATAGAATAATGATGGAAAATGTACAGACAGGGAAACTAAAAAAGAAGTACTTCGAAGAGCAAATAAAGAGAGAAGTCAGCGCAAAGATTAAATAAAAAGAATAGGAGAAGTAGATGGGCACACATTAAGGCCTAATAGTCTGTTGAGGTCTGATGGTATAGGTATGGTAGAAGGGATGAATTACAGAGGAAAAACTAGATTCAGAAGGGAGGGTAATAGTATATAGTTATTCTATGGTAATAGTTATTGTTGCCATAAAATCTTTAAGTCGCTTATTCATTTACCATATTCATATCTATATATCAGAAAAAGAAAGCAAGTCAAAGAGCAAGCAAGGAAAAGATAGTAGAATATAAGCGAAAATTTTTTCAGTCTATTAAAAACCTCGCTGTTTAACATAGATTTTTGAGCGAAAATAAAAAGCTAATAAAATAATTACGAAATAACTACAAAAATTGGGTAGTGTCATGGCAGTTGAACCGAAATAATGCGGTATATTTTCCTTAAAAAGTGAAGAGAATTTTCAGAATAATCTCACAAGCAAACAAGAAGCTATTTAGATTGGGCACGATAAAAAATAAACAAGAGTGAAAGGCTCTTCTTCCGTAATTTTCCTTATCTCCCGAGCACAATTTAAGGGACGGCGACGAATTTTCTTCCCAATTCCACTGCTTCACGGGGGGAACGCAATCACGCTAAATATCCGTTATGAAAGGAGTTAATACAGCTGCAGACTGGAGAATTGGCCTAAAAGCTGAGAGACTGACGGTGTGAAATGGAGTGACAGGACTGAAATTGGTGTTGAGGAATGAATGAGAGAGAACAGCTGAGTACCACCTCACCTCACCCTCGACTCATCTCCTTCCAGGAGTGATCTTCTTACTTCTCTCTCTAATCATTCTCGTTGCTCCCCTTTCAACGTCGTTTCCTCAGACTTAAGAGCATTTCCTCCGTTTCTTTTAACTGCGAGCTTATTACGTCTCTCTCTGATTGGATCCCGGAAGAGATTCCGGCAGAGGGATTTTCCGAGACGCGAAATTTTCTCACGCTAATTTCATCAGAATCCATCTCCAGAGGATCTGTGAGGTTGAAGGACGGAAGAGATGGATGGAAGAGGAAAACCTTGAGTTTCCGTCAGGATGGAAATTGGGAGTACACTTTGGTTAGGTACCAAAATTGGATTGTATTGTTGGCTTATCCTTAAGCCATTGTCGTTTACGCTTCACTTAGTTTTCTCGATTAATATAACTTTATAACATTCATTTATAGCTTTTTGATGCCATAAAACAATAAATGACAATATGAAAATATATTCGTCTATGAATAATTCAACTTTCCAGAGGAACTATCTTTGGTTACATTACGAATGAAAATAACGATACCGAACGGTATAAAAAGACGATAGAATCATATAATCATGACATTTTTGAAATAAGAAAAGACAATCAAGAAAAAAAGTAACTTAAATGATAGTAATGTTTTCGTTTTTATTCAAAATTATTTTAAAATTATGCTATAAATTATTTTCAGATGCATCCTAATTTTTTCATTCTTAATCTTATGTGCTTTTACACTTCATTGAAATGTTGTTGGAGACCTAGTGATATAATGACATTGTTTACTAATGAAATACAATTTTGGAAAAGTTACTAAGTGATATTTAGGGAGAATTTCAGGTATGTATTGTTTAATAAAGATCTCTTCATGTTGTCAGTTATTCTTCAAAGTTTTTAGGAGTAAAACTATTCGGATTCTATATATTTAATGTCTTAGAGAAATAGACAGAAATAATTAGTTAACAAATACGTAATATTATTTTTAATGAAATTATATCAAAAGAAGCATCATTCTAAATATGCAATTCTGAGAATAGAGAAATATTTCACACCTACGCTAGAAGTTCTTAAATTATGAATAGCTACTCCGAGTAATTTAAAAAAATAAAATAAATCAAGGACAAAATCTCATTTCTCGCAGCTCAAGAATTTTCGGTCGTAAAGCGAAAAAAATACTGGCGTCACAAAAGTAAAGTGATTTTTGGATTGTTAATTCTGGTTAATACAGCCTTAAAACTATAAAGGAAGCGAATTATTTTACTTTATGGGAGGCAATAAATCTGAACAGAAAAAAACGGTTGTAGAAAGCTGGGAAATATTTTTCCATTATAACTGTAACTTCTGGACGTCAGAGAGGGAAAACGGTGGAATTGCTTTCCCCGATATAAAAATTACGATTCCGGAAAGGAAGCCAGACGGGACATAAAAGGTAAAAAGATTTCCGACTGCTGGCTCGCGAAGCTTAAAAAGAATTTAGCTACTTCCAGGTTTGGGTATATTTATGTTCTGCCGTACCAAAACAGCAAAATTACGCTACTTTCGTCCTCAACGGAACAGTCTGTCAGCAGAATTAAATTTGAGGATGAAGATGCTATCGTGGTAATTTCTACCGAAATTTTGTGCTAAGAATATTAATTCCTTCAATTTTGATCTCGTGGTATAGTTTCAAAATATCTGCAATACACGGAGCAAGCGGAAAGTGAGATATTTCCTTTACATTCAGTGAGTCAATTAGGGTTAGTAAATATAAAAAGAATTACGAAAGTCCTTTGAAGAGTTTCTTCTTTTTTTGAAACAGTAAAATACAGTTACTCGTAATACTAAATAATGCCTTTAAGTCCACCAGTGAATAAAATGGAGATATTGCTGAAAAACAAAATGAAACTAGCGAACAGCAGGTAATCCTTATTCATTTTGCTAGCAGGAGTATATGTGTTGCGTATTGGCCGATAATTCGATTAAATATTTCCTATTAATTATAATTAATAATTGCAATATAACTAATAACAGTTAAAATAGCGATAATTATCTCTGCGAAAGTTTTCGTATCGCTGAACCTAAAGTCTCCTAGCAAAGTTCAGGGAAAAAAAGGAGAATCTTAGTGATTAAAAAATTAAACACTGCATTATGAATACATTTCCAATTGAACTGAAATTAATTCATACCTGAGTCATTTCTTGCTTCACATATAAAAAATTCTATGACAGAATAAAAACTATACTTTCAATTAAAAGATTAAATTTTGAGTGGAAAATATTTGAACTTAACCACCACTAAGCTTCTACTAATAATTATAATTATCTACTTTTCTAATGTCAAGACATCGGGAAACACAAACGTAACAGATATCATATGCTCTAAAACAAGTTAGTAACTGTGACTCTCTATTATATCCTCACACTCTTAAATATCAACTCTTAGAACCTCCTCAGGCAAACCACTTAACCAAATCCGAGGCATGGAAAATTCTTCATCAGGAACAAAGGCGATTTTAGTTCAAGCACTACTTTCGGCAACCGAGATAAATCCATCCTTCGGGTATTTTTTCAGCAAGAATAGTGAGCGCCAGCATTCTTTTTCTTAAGTGATCTCCGTCTTTCTTAAAAGGGTCCGTTTGCTTTATGACGGAGCAGATAGCAGTAGATCAAGATGCGGCCGAGCAAAACGGTTTATTGCTCCAACACGCAGGTGTATGGAGTACTTCAAGTAGGGTAGTAAATGCGGCCTCACCATCGTTAATCCGGTTTAAACAACATAGAGAGGTTGAAGAAGATCAGAAAATAGAGGGATTAAGCAGGTCGAAGCCCTCTAAGTTTGTGGTTATTCTAGCGTGCTGCCTTAGGTACTCTAGGTTTAACAATCCCAGATTTCGCTACAGTACAGTTTTTCAGCTTAAATCAACTTCTTGCGGTTGTGCTTTTCTTTGAATGAGTATAAATTGGTTCATTAAGTATCTGTGTTCGGTTCTCTGTGAAGGAGGTAGAACTAGGAGACAAAAATTACTATATAATTATAATACAAAATATATTACCACTGAACAACAGTCTGATGGTAACGTTACATAAATATATAAAAAAAATCGTATGCATCCTGCCTATACACAAAGGTCTATAGCTCCCATCATTTTAGACAAAACTACGCATGATACTACTTATTCACACCAGCTAACGCTCTTTCTCATTAATTATTGTAAGCTACTTAGGCAAATGCAATTTTTAAGACAAAATATTCATGTACACTATAATACGGAGTAAACTATTTCAACCATCAACAAGGAAAACCACCTGCAAATCATCCTTCACACATATTAAAAACAAAGAATATTATTGCAATAAAGCCGCTGCTGTTTGACTTTTTCTAAATTTATCATTTATAATTCAAAAACAAAATTTTAATTGGTAATTAATTTACATGAATATAATGACATAAATATGCAATACATTATATAAGTAAATAAATATTCAGGCTTTAAAGTTACTAGCATCCTATCGATCAAAATTAAAATTTGCGAAAAGATTCATCAACCTTACATTTTAAGGGTAAGCAAACCAAACCAAACTATTAAGCCTCATAGGAATGCAGATAAATATTTTACCAATTCCCATCATATACGTAGTAATTTGTCGAAGACTCATTTTCGGAAATTTGGAAGACTCCTTAGAGAAACTTCATTAACATACATGATTCACGGAAAATTACGCAAGAGTCATGTGCACCGATGAAAGCCAGTCTTCGTAGGGAGAAATACGCAAACATAAGAAGGCATTGCGGGAGGTCAACGTGATTAATCGTGATCTGAAGAAACAATTGAACAACTTGTTCGCGCATGGATGCCGGTAACCAACTCCCGTTTCTCTATAATCTCGCCGAGTGATCTCTCCCACAATATGCCATTTCTCTCCGCCTCTAATATTCCCTCCAGCTACCTTCTTCTCAGAATGCCCATCGGCTACCTTCCACGCCTATCTTCTAATTCATCTACAAAACACGAATGGCATTCGCATCACTGCCGCATTAAACGAAGTCTACTATTTTTCTCGTAACTCCTGAGAAAAATTAAAGAAATGATGAATTACTTCTAAAAGTTTCGCAAATACGAATGGATAATAAAAGTGATAAAGAGGCTACGAGCTTTCCTCTTTGAACTGAAAGATACCTTCCTTTCTTCCCATATATTTCAATAATAGATTGCTTAACTTCATTAAAGTTACAACTTACTGTAAGTATTAGGTGAATAAATATATAATATATAGTGAATATTGATATCGCTCATAACCGGAATACTACGTGAGCACGACTGAGGATATAGGAAAAGATATGATGTAAAAGTAATATCCTTACTATGGAATTGTTTAATGTAAAATGTTGCCTTTGGTGTAGAAAGGTTAGGATGAATCCTAAAAATATATTGCTAATTATCCTCATAAAAAACCGTCATTTCAAATATTTAATAAATTTCCAAAGATTCCGATATTAGTATAGAACACAAATTAATAAATGAAGATCAAATAGAAAGAATACATGTTAAACCATAAGAAAATTTTCAGTTTAAAAACGTTTTCGATTGATGATGGAACGATAGGATGAGTAAAATATATTCTTATAAACTCGTAAAGAACGGAATAAACAAAAAATTTTGGGTTATCCCGGAAGGAAAAACATGTGCCTCATCTCAGAGATAACTACTTAGCGGACAAATTAAAAATTATCATCTCTACTTGAAAATACCCAAAGTAAAAGCCAGACACAATAGGAGAAGACCGGTGAAATAAAGTCAGCTGCGCTCTATTCTTCATCTAGGTGTAGATAAATCGTGTTAAGCACAATAAATTTCGCTCCTTGACGTCAAAACCAACGCAGATGTGACCCTCTCCTGCAGAATCCACGCTAATTTTAACAGCAAAGGTGAGGAAGTTTAGTAAACCCCACCCATATCCTAAGTCCGCACGTCTGCAGTATGTTCTGGGTCAACGCCTTTCCGTTGAAAATAGAAAGTGTTGTATATATTCCGAATTTCCTCGATCCAGGTATAAATACATTCCCTTCGGTAGCCCGCCAGCCACCTACAGGAAAAACAATGAGGGAAAGGATGACGCAGATTGATTCATTAAATTCGGGGCAAAATGTCCGGTGAGGCGAGTCCATCGAGCATCCATTTGCGGACGAGGGAACAACGTGTAGCCATTTCTCGGGAATGCCGGGTTGAGGCAGAAACAAATGACGGCGGCGGAGCGCCTCGAGAGGATTGTGACGGAGAGTGTAGAAGGATGGAGAGCAAGTGAAAGGAAGATAAGCAGTGCCAGGTGTATGAGCCGAAAAGGGAGTAGAGAGAGATTGCTATCGCGGGATTCGATTTCTTTTTACAAAAACATCACGGAGGGAAAGACCGCGAAAAATCAAAAGGATGGAATGACGGGGGAAAGAGGTCACGAGGAAGAATTCGCACACGAATGTGGTCCTTCGGAAAGAAGTGCTTGACCTTTGAGTAAAAAGGTCTTTTTGCAGCCGGTTTTACACGGAAAAGGTAGCCGAAATAATGTGAGTAAATTATAAGACAGAGGAGGGATTGAAAGAGTGGTGCATGGAAGGGAGATATCTATTTTTGGAAAAGTGATTCACATGTAAATGTATACTGTATAAATATAAAGAGACAAATCTCAAATTTTCACCTTTGTGAAGTTTCCAGTTGATTTTCACGTTTGGATGCAAATTAACTCCGCGTTTTCGAGAATGATTTAAAAATAAAATCCCAAAATTTTTTATATCATCAATTATTAAGATGACCAAATGTTAGAGCTTGAATATTCTATTTTCATTCCGTTTCATTTATTCATATTCTACATGAAAATACTGCATACATAAAAAACGACACAAAAACATCATCAAAATAGCCGAGTGGTCAGAGTGTCGGAACTTAGACTTTTTCTCTCATTTCAAAAAGGAGTTTTGATTTAACTTTTAATGGAAAGAGCAATCAACAATCTAGGTAAAAAATTAACCATGGCTAACATTATATTATGGGTACATACATTAGGTGCAAGGCAAAATGAAAATGTATTTTTCTCCTTCAAAGTGCACTGAGCCAAAGGATATAATTAGCTGCAATAAACGTAATCGTTCCTTTTATGTAATATATTTTATAAATGCCAGAGAAAGGTCGAAATTTCTGTGAATTTCATACGATATGAAACAAATTCATAAATTAACCTGAGAGAGTGAACACACAATTACACGCATACTTTTTGAATATCCCTTTCCTGCACAATTTTACTCCAAGCGGAACTTAAAACATGATTGGCGTGAAAAACCGATTCCCAAAATTGGGGCGCGTCATTCACTGAAAGGGAAAGGGTAAAAAAACGACCTCTACAACATCCTTTTAAAAGTCCTTTACGCCCCTACGCTCAGACGCTAATATCCGCTTCTCCAACGTTCATCTGCTTTTTTCCACATCTTGTCTCCATCCTTGTGAAACCACAATTTCATACTTTCCGCTGCGAAAGCTGCTTTCCTAAATCATTAAAGGAAATTATTTTTCGGTTATTAAAATGCGGAAATTTAGCCGTGAAGTGGTAAAGTGAAGGACGAGTGACACCAGGATGTTCGTTTTCCGAAAGAAATTTAATTTAATCGATGCGGGAAAGAAAATTGAATTTTCTATTTATGATAAGTATGCCATAAATGTGATTTAGCTCAGCTAAAATGTCAGTCACGGTCGTGCATTAGCCATTGCGAGATTTTAATTAGTACTAGACTATATAATATAAGACTTTAAACCCAAAAAAGGATGCGAAATTTGCAGCAAAAGTAGTTCACTCATTTATTATTAATACTGTCAAATGTGTTTCGACAGTTGAGGTCATTTCACATATCTTTCTCCCTCCGGGAATCAAACCCGGGCACGCTTACTTCAAATTCGAACGCTCTACCCACTTCGCTATTCAAAAACCTCCAACTACTTCTCAACGAAAATATCAATCTCATTTCATCTCTAACAAAATATGAATATTATTCAATGAACATAAAAAGAAAATGCCTTTCCGTAAAAGCAATGGGTTATCAGGATACAGCTTCATTAAAAGCTGAGAAATTCGTTATTGAAGATTAGTTTTGAGATTATCTCTTGATACTTTCAAATTAATTTAACAGAAATTCAAAACTATTTTCAAACTCTAAATATCCTATAAAAAAATCATGTTGTAAAAAGTGAGTTTGGGAGTTCCTTTATGCCGTTTGTGATGAATATTGAACCGTCTCTAATAATTCGTATTTCCTGTAAAAAGTATTAAAATAGTATTCAAGTTGATGTAATTAATTTTCGATCGAAGAATTAGTAATTTCACAAAGGATTGGGAGTAATGATTTCAAATTACCTCAGAACATTTCACCTATCATTACGCTCGGGCAGGTGCTGATCATTCGATCAAATAAAAGGAATAAGCCGGCAATGGAATCACGATTTTCCAAAGTCCAACATTTATCATAATTGAAAGCGTCCCTCGGATGATAGGCAATTCGTCTTGAATATCTCCCGCACAACTAATCTCCTTGAGAATAATCCTAGTCCACGCACACTCTGATCCTTGACCTCTGGCCCACGTCATCAATGAGAAGGAAACGAAACAAATGAGTTCGGGTACTAATAGAAAGCCCAATAGCAGAGCCTATCTCACATTAGGTCAGGATACTGTAATGATCAATCAAACGCGTAAGATAGGAATGAATTAATGAATTTCGTGATTAGTATCGGGGCTCTGATTTCGAAGCAGCTGCACCAGACGTTCGATTCCAATGATTATGAATGGACTAACTATTGTTGTGTTTAGCTCTGAAAGCTGTGCAGGAAATTAAGAGACCTTGATTGATTTCACCCCACTGAGGCTATCATAGGAAAGCATTAATGTAACGCATGTTGTTGCATTATTTCTACAATGATCAAAGCTAAGAGTATGAGCAAGCCGCTTTTGATACTAATTTGACTGAATTATATTCCTCGACATCGGAACGTCTACTTTTTTCATATTCGTACGTTAACCATGTATAATTATTTTATACGAACCGCTTACTCTAAAATCCACTAAGAGATGAAAATTTGTCGCAAATTAAATTAAAAGAAGTAGCCGGACTGAAACCAGTGGGCGAATTAGATTGTTAGGCGTTGTAGAATTAAAGGGTAAAAGTTACCCTTGCTATACAAGCGTTAAAACTACGTTACTTCTATATAAGTCAATACAAATTGAATTTTATACTCTTATTCTAGTTTGAATCTCTTCTATCATTTGACGGTTTCAAATACCCTTTGATTGCTGAGTTGATTTAATTAGATTTCGTATCACTTTATCAAAGTAAAGCAGTTTCCTTTTGTACGATATGTACTCCGGAATGTTTAATTGAATTCGTTGGGAATAGTTCTCAATTATCTTTAGCAGGAATCCGACCGGAAAGAGGAATGGATCAAATTAGTAGATGATTCTCTAAAAATTTTAAGTTACGCATTTCGATCAATATCAACGCTATACTTTGCAATTTACGATTGTTAATGAAAACATATTATTATTATATACAATAATTTTCATCGTAGAAAAGAGATAAAGTAACACATCCAATATGTCTCCTATTTAATTTTCTTAAACTATGATAAATTTGAGGAGATGGTAAAATTTTCTGAATTTAGTTTAATTCTCTAGATTCCGCATTATAAATAGTCATATTTTGTTTCCTTTATTATTAATTATCTAATGTTCTAAAGGAACAAGGTATGTATCTGGGTATCAGGTATTATTCATTGAAATAAAGACTGTTTTCAGGAAAATATAATAACATCCTGTCTGCTCTTAGACCCTTTAGCAAAAATAATGCGTAAACTGCATACTAGACATAATGCTGTAGAAATAGGACAACAAAAAGATTACGCAATAAAAATGCTAAATATAATACCATATGCTGGAAAAGTATATTTCCGAGAATATATTTTCCTTTAGTCGATCCAAAGACGGGTGTAAAAATTTCATCTGAACGTTCGAAGACCATGTGAAAATAATTCTCACCTGTCCGATGGAGTACATTAGAATACAAAAAGTTTTACCACTACAACCCGAATGTTTCCAACGAAAAGTATGCCTTTTCCGTATGTCTCCATGAGTGAGGTACTAACTACTTCCCAAACATCCCCTTTCATTCAATCATCTTCCCTCATTAATTCGACTTCTTCAAACTGCCCCTGAATGACTAATCCCCTTCTTCAATTCACCAATGATCTCCACTGAGGAGCGCTGTCATCTTCCCCGCACTCTGATTTATTCCTTGGCCCCGCTGAACTCAGTCATCCCTTTCAAATCTCCACGCCGAATGCCTTCGCATTTCTCTTACCCGCGAAACATTACGCACTGCGGGTCAACCGCTATCTCTTTTCTCCCTCGGCGAATGTTACTCCGTTCTTTCCGGCTGACAAACGATGAGGAATATTTTAGGATTAACTGAATTGTAGAGTCGTTTTCTGGATAAAAGGAAGTACGCGAGGACTTGGGATGAAACTGCTGAGTAACGAGAAATGAGTGAGGTAATAAGTCAATAACCGGTGACCTTACGGATGCAGCGGCTAATAAACCGACCTTGAGGGTTTACTTTATCCATTTAGGTATTCTTTCCCTGCATTAACGTACAGTAATACTCTTTATTTACGTTATTACGTACGCCAAGGAGTAACTATACAAAGGAAGAATTTTTTGCAGTTTTTTGAATTCGGTATTCAATGTTTTTATTTTTAAGTTCGCTCGTATTTGTACTTGTACTCATACCCGAAATGAGTGAAAGTGAAAGCTTTTTGGCAGTGTTAAGGAGATTTCTATGATTTAGGGCCCCATAATAAATTGCATTTCTGGAAAATCTGCATCATTAATAATCTGCATTTCTAAAGAAAACGATTTGGAAACTAAATATCATCCATTGAGCTAGCATAACCATAATTCTAAAAAAACATACTTATTAGTCATGGAAATAATTCATCAAAAGTAATTCTCATAATAGGGTAATACTCCTTAGGTAGCAATTTCAAAGTCTTTCTCTTCGAAATACATTCTTAATTTAGTACAAGTGCAATCTTAGGCAAGATGGCTCCCATAGTTTTTGAAGGTAAAAGATTTCCTCAAGGGGAAAAATATGTATGATTTTCGGTGAATGTAACCACAAACCTAACAAGAATTCAAAACATACAATCTAATTCTGATGTAATCATTAAACAGATTCACTGTAACTCAGTATTCCACTATTTAAAAGTAAGAGAGACTTTTCAAACCTTATTGTTTATTAATGGTAAAATATTTCAAGATTAATTTTCCGATGTCTTAAAAATACTCTCTAATGTGTAAATATCTTCACATTTTGCTAACTTCTCGCATTGCTCATTTAAATTACAAGCATTTCTCCTGCACTAGAGAAAACCCCAGAGGAGATACTTATCCTCCTTTTTCGTCATTTTCTTCGGTGCAAACCATTCCGATTTACTTAACGACACTTTGAAGGACAAAGACCTGCGAGAAGGAAAATGCCGCGCGAGAGACTTCGAAAAGACCGCTTCTCACGTTCTCAGAAAACCTTATGGAGTTTAGCAGACAAATGCGATCATAAACGAGAAAATTAGAAGGACTGGTGAGACAAACCCAGAGGACAATGCAAGTGCATAATAAAACTTTAACCTTGGAAAGACCTCGGTATACTGCAAGAGAACTCCATAAAATCGTCTTCAACTTCTCTCCATTTTTCTTCTTGGAGGTCCGCTCTACTTCCAAAAGCTCTTTATCTCTTCACTCGGATCTCCACTCTTCATCTGTCACTGCCCTTTGACCCTTTCGCCTCATCCCCAACAGGCCCTTTCTCTTCACATACCTTCTCTTATTCTCTTCCTTCTTCTTCTAAAATCTAAAATTTCAACTTCAACTTGATCTCTTTCTCTCTTCGAGTTACTCCACCGAGACGGAAAAACTAATTTCTATCGCTATCAAGGCCAGTTGTATCATCAAGTGAGCATAAGAAATTACGCATGGACTTTAAGATGCACCACAGTTTCACCTCTCTGAAATTTGCATGTGTTATTTTCTTGTTGTTTACTGGTACATTTGTAGTTATGTAAAATTGACAATTTATATGTTTGTGTACAAATTAGAATGGTATTTTAATCGTAATCGTAATTATGATGTATAAGGTATCGTGATATGCAAGGTAATGCGATATTTAAGGTATTTCCATATGTAAGGTATTGTGATAATACGTTATTACCAGTCATAAGTCTAACTGCGGCGAAAAGTCCTAAATAAATAAAAGATACAGATTACATTTACATGCAAAATCCTAAAATTTAATATTACCTTAAGTAATATTTAAGTGAATTTTCCCCGATCAAATATTAGGAGCATTGTGATAAATGCGCAAATGTAATTGTCAATAATTTAAAATGATATTTCTAGGGATAATTTTTTAAAATTTCTTAACAGCGATATTTTCAAAAAGAACTTAAGTAAATATTCTCACGTTTTGTAGTATTTCTGCTTTGATGAGTTGAAAAATATATATATAGTGGTACACAGCTCTCTATTTCCTTATTGAGAGAGCTGTGTAAATTCCTTTGCCTCGGGGCTTATTTATCTTACGATGAGCCCTTGCCTTTTTATTTATTACGTAATTAAACTACTTATTGTAGGTTTTGCAATTGTGCGTAGCATCCGAGTATAACAAAAATATATTAAGTAAAAGAAGTAGGAGAAAAGATTTAGGATGAAAT
The DNA here is from genome assembly GCA_036926295.1 of Pachydiplax longipennis. Taxonomy (NCBI): domain Eukaryota; kingdom Metazoa; phylum Arthropoda; class Insecta; order Odonata; family Libellulidae; genus Pachydiplax; species Pachydiplax longipennis. The sequence continues at coordinate 24,641,532 of JAVFKF010000003.1, read as the reverse complement.
TCATTCTGACTGCATTTTCTTTCTACGCAGGATTTTCTTCCAGTTGTAAAGAAGAAAAATGTTCAAACGTATGAAATGAAGAGAGAAAAGAATTGCGTTTCGCTTAGTTCATTTATCTTAAAATGTGATTTATGTTGCTACTTAAGCTCTTACGCATGCTGCAAGCATCTCCTTGTTTTCTAGTATTAAACGTAATAGAATGCTGCGATTCTTCTTTTTAAACCAACTCTTTTTCAAGCTGTCTGATGTCATTGGTATGCGCCTGGTGATACTGCACCTGCGAGGGTGCAAATTTGCTAATCACTGCTTTCTATTGCAAGAATTTCGTTGAATGAGGGGTGAAAAATATCCAACTGTCTTTTAGTAACAGTACTATTAACTGCCTTTTCTCCTTTATCTTCCGAGACAATGAAGTAATAACCACCAAAGTGCGAAGGATCTCCCACTGGTAATCCTAACTTTCCTTTCATCCCTGTCTTCTTAATAACCGCCACTGTCATGAATACCCTTTACTTTGCACCTTAACTTGGCGATGTAGGTATTAATGAAAATGAACCAAGAGTAACTTTCCTTAAGTGTGAATTGGTGAACAATAGAAGCATACGAACAATCTGCATCTGTTGAAGAATTAGGATTCATGATAATATTTTTTAACTACTTTTCCTCTCTAACACCTGTACAGTTATTCATATTTGTTCACTTTTCGTTTTTGCATATATATAAATAGAAAAATCCAAATATTTTTGGCTTATTTGGTAAGGCCTTTCTTGAACATTTCAGGTTATTATATATCTTATTAATTTAGTCTCCCTGATAGATAGTAACGTTTACCTTGAAAGTAATAAGAAGCAAGAAAAACAAATGTCTTTGTTATTCACACTAATTTCAAGTTTATAATTGATTTTTCAATATTTCCGCTCTAAGATCAATTTTTTTATCTTAATTTCCTCCATAAAAAATACGGCCATGCGTATTCCACCACCTTTAGATCCTAGCATCTATGTTCCACTGTTTTCTCGCAAGATAAAAAAATTATTTACTTAGACCCAGCTCAGAAATGACAAGCCTTTCTCATACAGTACCCATTTTATTGTAACAAGCTACACGTCTTTTCAATCCGAGAGCTTCATCCTCAACTATTTCGACGAATTCCAAGATTTCGAATCCACCCACAAAAATCTCCAGAGACAGAAATTCATTCCCATCCCCAATACGCATATCTCCACTTTCTAATCCATTTCTTCGATTCCAAGTTCTCTTTCCCATACATCAGCTGAACTATTCTTATCCCGTTACCTTCCTTCCAAACCATTTGCTCTCCGTCCTTCGCTCCTATTCCTTCTGAACCACCGAGAATTTTTTACCGCCACCTTACCGACGCCTTCTTTCGCAGACTTGGCTCCTTTCACCATTTTTTATTTCCCTTTCTCCCTTGCTGAGGTATTGAGCACGAGAAAAAATCCTCCTTTTCTACGTAATCCATTCTACTTGTTTTCGGAGGCTCTTGACCTCTGCAGCGTGAATCATACGTGACTCAGCTCAAAAAACACGACATGCATACGAGCAAGGTTTCCCGTATGTCATTCTCAGGTGGCTCTGATTTACGCAATGCGAGCAAATTTTGAGCAGCAGGCTAGAGATTTCAAATTCAATAATCCTTTGATATTACATGACACTAAATGAATGAAATTTTAATTTAAAAGTAAATTAAAATTAGTCTTTACCATGCAGCAAGCATTTTACGTAAGAGTAGGTGCAAAATTTTAAGATTATTTTCAACATTTATTACGTTCCGTCATTAGATTATTTATTAGAAAATGCTTCTCCCAAAGTTATTTTGTATAGAATCACAGCTGAGGAGCTATGAGTCATAGTTGGATGATTATCCGGTTGTCTAACCTCCTCACAGATTCGAAAGCATTGATTGGTCATAATTTCCACATAAAATTTAAAAAATGTTAAAAAACGTCTTAATGAATAATTGCTTAATAATTATGTTTAAGGAATAATATTTATGAATAATAGTTTGTTAATAATAGTTTGTGAATAATATTTTATGAAAATTTTCGAAAAAGTTCGCTACCGAATTCTTTTAAGTGATCTTAAATTTGGCCATTGATATTAATTCTAAAAATGTATTTACTCCTCAATGCAGATAAAGGAAATTGTATTCAATTAATGCACTTGGCTCTATTTACTGAATATCTTATTCCTTGAGAAAATATTATATCTTCCCTTAAGATTTCCTCAGAGACTTATTAAGAAACGATATATAGTAAGTAACCAAGAGTCAAAAATCACAAAAATACTCTCCCTCTTTCTTATTAAACCATAATTAAAACCAGCATGTAATTACCTGAATTAGCAGATTCGCTTTGAGATATGGGGAAAAAAGCCTTCGGAAGTAAATCAACACAGATATTATGGAAGACATCTCTGTCGATCGAAACCCCTTTTAACCAGGTGACTTCATCGTTCTGTGAAAATTCTCGATTGGTAGCCTCCCCATGGCCATTTCTGCACATCGCTTCCACTGACCACCGCCACAACCCCATCTCTCCCGCATTTCGCCCACGCCTCATACTTGGGATTCCTAAAGGATGTTCTCCATCACTTGTCGCCACATCTTGTTTGCAACAGGAAGAGCATAGCAAGGGAAGATTGTGGGATGCCTCATTCATAGGGCGTTTTGAACCTATCTTGGGTTTCCGCATGGTTGATTCACCCCAAGAAGGATTTGCTCTCAGATTAGAATACGCTCATACGATACGGGCAACTCCGATTTTTTGGGGCAATCTGATAAATCAGTTTTGGGGAACTATAAAACATGAAACAAAATTTCATTCGACGGCTCAGAAACTCAAAAGAGAATTTCCATATATTATTTATATTTTATTGTAATTTTAATATATATTCGAATAGAAGATTCATTTTATTATAATCAGATCAGAAGATCGTTTCTATATTTTTATTAATAGTTCTCCATTTTATTAAATGTGATACCTTGTCGATTTTAATGTCCGGAAAAAATGAATCAATATTTTTAGTACGTCATATCGATAGGAAAATGCACCCATATAACAGTAATATAAATACCGCAAACGTAACCCCATATTCTTTCACTTTTTTATGAAATAAGTAATAGTATTATTAAAAGTGCTTCAACAGCTGAGATCATTTTGCACGTGGACTCTCACCGGGAATCAAACCCGGGACCATCTTAATTGAAGGCGAACGCGCTATCCACATGGCTATCCGGGAGGCCAAATTTTACAAAATAAACACCATAAGTTTAAACACCATAAAAAATTTTCTTTCCTTTTAATTAGAATGCTTGTGCAACGTAGACGAATTAATTTGTACGGGAATAGTCACACAATTACCACACGGAAGGTAGACGAGCAATTTATAAGGTAGACTCCCCTTAATATCCCTGATATTAGAAGCAGCAAAGAAAGAATGGGATAAATGAAGATGATTTCATCCGTAAGAAAACAAGAAAACGCAAATACATTGAGAATGCCAGAGATTTATAAAAGTGGAAGTGAAATCATGGAAGTTACCTGCGCATGATTTTTTATAAGAGGTTCGGAAAACTCTCCAATCCTCGATCCGTGATCCTTTCGAGGAATTGACTCCGACGGTCATCGGCACATCGGAGATTTTCGGATTATCGGAGCTTTTCGAAAATTTTATTCTTTAAAAGCCTAGTTCCATTTTTTCCTTCAAAATATTTAATGCTTTTGATTCCCATAAATAAATACGTATGAGAAACTGCGGAGACTGATTAGCTAACAAATTTTCACCGTTCGCTGTTCGCATTGCTTTAGGATTTTCCCTTCTATTCAGAGCTCGAGTTACTTTCTTCTTTTTAAACCAAGAACTCCAAAATCGCGCCCTTTACTAAGCTTAAGAAAGAGGTAAGTAGAGAAGGAGAGAGAGATCCTGACAGACGTACGTCTCCGTTTTGCAGCGAAACCGGCACTACGAAGAAGAGAGAGAGGTCGGGTTGGGGAAGAAGGCAAAGGAGTGAGTGAGAGAGAGGGGCATGAAGAGACGAAAAGAAGAGGGAACAATCTTCCCCTATCGCCTTTCTCCTTCGTCTTGGGAGGCCTGCAGAGAAGACACGGAAACGTTCCCATCATCAGCATCGATTGAGTTATTGGACAGGAGTGAGAGCGTTCGAATTATGCAACGCAGAGGAGAGAAAAGGCATTTTTCCACGTCTCTCCGACACGTTTGGATAGAGGAGTGTGAGGGAGTGCCTCAAGGCGACGATATTGGACCCGCAGACTTACATATTGTTGACTGGGGCGCATTGCGGCGGAGAAGTGAGTGGCGTGACCGCTTGAATCGCGGATGTGAGTGAATCCTTCCTCGGGGCGAAACATGCTGCCACTCGTATATTTTTCCACGGCATGTGTTTTTGGCCTCCAAATTCTCTTCGTCGACTTGTGATCCAGAAAAAGAAATGTCTCGATTTTGGAATAAGGAAGCTCCTGATGCGAGAGCAAAATTTACTCGCCGAGTAATTCGCGTACTTGACGCGTTACATCAAAATTATTCACTGCGAAGATTTTCATAATGTTATATTCAACACAGAAATATTGTTAGTCGATAAATTCGGATTAGGAAGGTTTGTCAACGATATGGGTTTTACAATGCGACATTTTCAGATGTATCAAATGATTCAACGATTTACATTAAACGAGAAAGTACTGAATTATCCAACTTAACCTTATTACATTAATCTCTTGTAAGAGATAATCAGAATTAAATTCCTTTTCAATTTAGCTCCATTATGAAGCAGAAGTTGATGCAAATCGGCTATAAATATAATAATGTCAAAGATCTGGGTGGGTTTATCAAAGGTGTTATCTATTCTAAACGATTGACTATGAGTTTAACATTTAAATGTATATATTCTTCATAAGATATATTCTTATATGATATCCTCATAAGATTCTTATATGATATCCTGAGTAATTAAAAATGAAACCGATAAAAATTATAACAGTTGCTGTTGAGAGGAAGTAAATAGGAAGTACAAAATTGTAAGATTGTTTATACAAATGTTTTATCCTTGATAAATGAACGATAATGAATGTAATTCATATTTGAAGTACACTATGATACCTCGTATGTATTAGTCATAGGGATAGTGGATTAAAATTATTTTAGCATAGTAAGTTTGCAGAATGATTCATATAACTATACATTGGCATTATCATGGAGAAGTTATAAAAGATAAGAGATGAATGGTAGAAATATACATAAAAAACTCAGTTTCGGGGATCAAGGATAACCTTTATCCAACCAAATTCTAGATTGGACGCGCGTCGGACCGTCCGTTGCCCCACTAGGTCATAAAACCAAACGCCGACCTAGGAATTGAACTCTCCGTATAAGGAATGCATCGTCACGGCTTCCCAATAAAACTGGTCGGGACCATGCGGGAAAAAGAACCCAATTCACTTCACACCTAAACTTAGAAATCGATGACCGCTGTTCGCTGCGAGGAATGTTTACGGCTGAAGGTGAGGAAATTTTTCTTACGGTTGAACTCCATGACCTTTGGGAAATAAAATAGAGGCAAATTTACATGGAGTCTGTAACGAATTGAACCTTTAAAGTATTAACTGTGAACAAAGTTAGTACAGTCTTCCTAGATGGGAAATTTAGGATAGCACAATGGAGCTGCTGGAATTAATCATGCCGGTTATCAAAGGAAATTCTCAATAAAATAATTTTAACGAATAAACAAAATGTTTAATTTGAATTCCTTTGAAGAATAACAAAACTGTAATCAGGAAAATATTACGGTAAACCGCACCCAAAACTTAAGCGAGGATTAGCCAGCTTTCGCCTTCTTTCTGCCAAAAGCCAAAAAGTGGATTGCAGGGTAGTTATGTAGATGTATATGAAGCAAGGGTATCCTCTGATTTTAAATATTTGCAAAAATTATTGACCGAAAGAAATAAATTTGAAATCTTCTACTATACAGTTAATAGTATAAAAAACAAACAAAATTCCGGAAATAAGTTCAACTAAAAATGAAGTGCTACCTAGAAAGTAATTCGTTCACCTACAGGCTGGCTGTAAATAAACAACATTATGAATGCATAACTTCAAAATGAAATGAGTGAATTACATTCTATTATTTGATAAGGTAATGGAATCATATTCTGGAACAGTAGTTTAATAAAAAGTATAGCTAAAATATCAAAACCCTAACAAAAAATACAAGTGTTTCCGTTATGTCCGATGCCGAGTGGTATCAGACGAGGAAATAAACCTGCATTATTGGTTTTTCATCGGTATCAGCAATATTAATTTTACTAAAATTGCCCTCTGTTAAGCGTTTTCATGTTGAAGCAATCACTCGTTATGAAGAGTTATTATTCTTTACCAATGACATGAAAATTTAAGATACTTCACGGAATACAAAATGAGTAAGCGAATGTTTACCATTACTTAGAAAGAACAGTATGCTGGTTAACATCCTGATTTTTATCGAATAAATGTACAAACAGGAAAATGCTTTACGCTGAATAATATATGAATATTTTAAGCATATACATTTATATATTATTTTATGCAGAAAAAGTAATTCTGTGTGATATTAAAGTTTAAACCGTCACAATGTTTCCATTTACATACGGATGATTAAAAAACGCTTCATTAGCTATTGCACCATATCGGAGATATCTAACTCAAATAACGTTCTTATATGAGCATTATACTCATGAAATGCTTAATTGAACTTGAAAAGTATGCCAATGTGTTCGGAGAAAGAAAGAGAAGATAGATAAGGGGAAAAGACGTAGAGGGGGACGTGATGAAGGGAGAGAGGATGCACCAGAAGGAGGTCTGGCTGGTGTCCGAATGAGAACGAGTTTAACAAGTGGGCCGTAAACATGAAAATAAGTATGATGGTGGTCTGAGAAAGGGATGCTGCGGGTGGAACGAAGACAGGACGCTTCGTGGCAACGCACAGGGAAACAGATGTTGGCTTTCATCCCATGTGAAACAACCACAAAACCAAGTCGGCGAAAAGACAACAAGCTTGATGCTTTGCAACGCTAAGTGTTTCATTGTGAATTAGTGTTTTAATAAGGTTTTTGGGGTGCTTAAAACTTGAGGAAACCAGAATTGACGTTCAAAAGAGCACCGCTTCTCAATCAGTTACCGCGGTATAGTAATGCGCCGTTCTTGGTGCACCGCGTAATCTACCAGTACACCATACACTCGCAATTTTACAACACGAATGTACACTCTTTTCAGAGATTATTTATCACTCGATGAAACTTAAACGCTTCAAATATTTTGATACATCATTCTTGCGCGCGGTGGTGAATCGGCTAATTCAGTATTTATTAACTTAATATATATATTAGAATAAAATATGAGTTTATAGAGTAATTAATTACTTTAGATGCAAAAGCATTTCACCAAAATTGAGATCGTCGTACTGTCGAAAATTATTCAAGGATAAATGAAATAGTGATTAATTTATTCCGAGCCCATGTAAAACGTAGCTTTAGTTGACTGCCGCTTTCGTGCTATAATAGCGCATAGTATACGTATAGTGCAGTATTTAGCGACTTAAACAATACTATTATTTGAAATCTTTATAATATCCATATTTATACTGTCTTCTATAGTCAATTAGGCTACAAAATGTTTCTATTTTGTTTAAAATATTTCTCCAAATCTGATGTCAAAAATGTTTTGTATTGTTGATGAACATCATTGTTTATTTATTTCCTGCTCTTAGTATTTTGTGCTCAGAGTATTTCAATACAGTATTATAATATGTATATGAATTCGTAATTTATGAACCTATTCTCATATGTTTTACAGTTCAACCTTTTATTCGTGTGTCAAGCAGGTATCCTTCAGTAGCGTTATTATGCTTACATCTAATTTCAGCCTATTTGAAATTCGATATAAATATAGGTAAACAAGTAAATGATTCATCATCACAATACTCCGCAAGATTCGACAACATTCCTTCTTAACACCGAGACTGAGCATACTAGTCCCTCTACAAAGTTCTAACGCAAGCCGAAATGCAGTTAGAAAGAGAGCCATAAGAGATTACTCCCCTAAGAATGCACCTTGACCTTCGACTGAGGATTGGACGTGGGTGAGGCAGAAGAAATGAGTTGTGACGCGAACAGGGACGAGTGGAAAACCGAAGGGGTGAAAGGTGAGACGGAGAAGCAGAAGGGGCTGGAAATTAAAGATGAGGAAAAAAGATGCGGTGGAGAAGATTTGGTCCCAGATTGATGCCTGCGACACTTCGCGCCATGGATGTTACCTATCTAGTGATTCAAATAATAAAAAAAGATTCTGAAGGCCACTAAAGTTTTCATGATTTTATGTATGTATCTACGTTTGAGGAATTAAAGATTTAAAATCGAGCGCTCCATAAATATTAAAATGAAACTGATTGGATGGATGATGGAATATATCACTAACCACATTTGATATTTATTATATCCATACTTTCATATTAATAATTCATTAAAATAATTCAATATATTGATCGTTGATTGATAAATGTATTTATAATTAAAGGTGTAGACGTGATATGAATAATCAATGTAAAAATAATTTTGTAATAAAAAATCAGAAAAAAATAATGCATCGATTATTCAGATATATACATTCATGAATTGATAATAAATCGTCACAATCCAATAGAATTTTCCGTGTTTACATCTTTTATAAGCTTAAAGTCCACTATCTGTTCATAGTAAAAATTAAAATAAAGATTATTTAGATGTAAAAATTAAAAATTCAGTCTCAATCTCGCCTAAATAGAATTCTCTTAAACATTTCATACCTTTAAATTCCACGAGGAATATAATTGTGCATAAATTCTATGAAATGTTACACTACATCACTATGTTATGCTATCTGTTACGCTACAGCAACCTGTTCATTATTCATTAGTGTCTGTAGGTAAGTATGCATGACCACTATTGATTACTTCGGACGCATTGAAAATTTATAGATTAATTTTAAATTACAAGGAAGAGGCTATATGTAATACAGTTCTTCATTTATATCTATATATTTCTGAAATTAACAACATTCTCTTCAATTAACAACATCTAGTGCAGTTCTTACCTACAAATCTTTATCAAGCTCCTTAAAAAGGAACGACAAGAAATAATTACATTCTGTCTTCGGAAAGACAAAGACTGACAGACAAACGAGGAATAAAACTCAAACCAAAAGAAAAGGATCGACTGGTATCTCAGTAAGGAGAGGAAACAAATTGAGAGGCGGTCATTTTAATCGAAAGCGATTGTACTCCGTCAAACACCCTTGGAACCTTTGTAAGTTCCTCCTAAATTTATTAAATCCATTAAATGTTATCTGAGGAGATTAAGGGCTACGAGTGAGATTTTCAACGGGGTGGAGAGGCGGCCGAATCGGCGTCCGCTATCGGACTCGGGAACCTTAACGCGTGAATGATAATGGCGGGAGAATAGCTGAAACAAAAGAAAGACTCAAAGCGCCAGGGCGGGAAAAGGCTGACTTCGTAGGAGTCGAAAAGGATAAAGGCGAATGAGGAGATGGAGGCGGGAAAGAAACAAAGAGAAAAAGAATGGATTCCTCGAGATGCCTTCTGTAGCGCTTATGGAAGAGTTGGGGTTCTAATTGCTGCAAGAGTGTGGGAAAGATGAGGCGTTTGTAAGGAAAAAAAGAAGGGAAGAGTGAGAGCTCTTGGGGAGGATGTGTTAGGGATGAAAAAAGTAACAAGGAGGCATTAAACGTAATATGGAAACAGGATGAGGAGTAAGGCGAGCATGGCTAAGAGGATGCGAAGGCGGAGGAGTCCTCTCGCATACCAAGATTATGGGATAACGAGGTGCACTTGATGCGCCGATTAATTATCTAATTGAGAGCACACTTCGATTAGTTTGATTAATGCCGCTTGATGTGAGCTTATGCGGTGAATTTAATGAGTGGAATGGTGGGAAAGCAAGCCGTAAATCTATCTTATTTCCATGGGCCCAAGAGCGATGTTAAAACTTACCAAATCAAAAAATTAATAGAAAATTTCATACGCTTACACTAATTGAATTAAATATTTCTATTGGAAAATCAACATTTAAATAATTACAGACAAAATAGACTTTACTAGTTTTTTTCAACTCAATACTCAACTTTAGTGCCTCCTATTGAACGGCAACCGAAATTATTAAGATTATGAGCAGCTTTGCCTTTATTGTAATAGCTGTACATTTAATACTAACCACTATAGTCTAAATTCGAAACATTTACAGATTGATATGGTATTTCATATAAACTCTGCCGAAAAGAGGATGTTATACTCCAAATTATTTTTATACTTATTGATCTTAATTTTTAAGCAGATATAAAATGAAAGAATAAGATAGTCTTCTCTCACAAAATTAATATACACAAGACCGATTGAGCGAACGACCGCCATCATCAGATTAATATACATTAAGTTAATGTACATTAATCCGATTGATACCTACACATTACTTCAAGTTTATTTATAGTAAATTATAGGAATTGCTCTTGTATACAAATTAATCGCGGAAAAGCACTATTTTTAATCTATCTTGCAAGATGGGTTTCCACGAGACCTCGGCCAACTCTACGAATATCAGAGAAGATATAGAAGATCTTATGTTAATTGCTAATAGAGAAGAATGAGCATAGATGATGATAATATGACCTCTAAACGCATCACTAATTTGAAATGAACTCTTTTGTTCTGCAGTACATGCATGTATTTCCATTTTTCCAATAATCAGATCTAGAAGATATATTCAATAATTATAATTACATCCAAATTCATGAAATAATTAACTAAATTCAAAATTTAATTAAAATAATAATACAGCGCATAAATATCGCATAAAATCAGGTTGGTTATACAGCCCCTTCTGCATGTCCGATTTCGTTCATGTGTCAGACTCAGCGACGTAGTGTGTTTCGTGTAAGAAACAGACCTCAAAAACGGTAGTTCGGTAACATTCGTCCGGAAAAATTCACCTGTCTTGACACCCTCAAGGAAATCCGTCTGAAGTAAGGATCCTTCGAAGAATAACCTTTGAAATCATCTGAGACACGACTTCTCAAGGCCAGACTATCGCTTGAGGCACAGGTGGGCGATACCAAGCCCCTCTGTGGACAGCATCGGTGTCATCCCTGGCTGAATGAGAGCCTTCCTATGTCCAGAATGGTAAAGGAAAGACTGTGATGGATGGACGGACTGATTGTTTGTCTGACAATGAAAAGACTAATCCCACAAACGCACTCTAATACTCTCTTTCTTGGAATATTTTTTGTAAGATTTTACGTTCTTTCGGTGGGTGTGGCTATATTTTGGAGTTAATCATATGTAAGCCATCAAATTACCGGAAATCATGGAAATCGTAGAATCAGTGCCCACTTCTTGCTTATCTAATCTATTCTATTATAAGAATAGAGGGGAAATTTACATGACATTTTTCTATCCTTTTAATTCCTTATTAGACCGGTCTTTAATAAAACCTCGAAGAGATTTCTGCATTAAACTACGAATTTCAAATAACATTCTCGCTATTCACAAATAATATTAATTGTATATTTTGAAAGCTTGGATTTTGAATCAGATGTCAAATAAACAATTTTATCGGTGGACATATATACATTTACAAGTATATGAACGGAAAACTCAAACTCGGCAATAAAAATGAAAAAAAATTACGAATGCTATAAATTCCGTTAGTATAAATTAAAAAATGAAAGGCATTCACAAAGCCTGTTTTCACGCCTCGAAGATAGAAACATATACGTGAGGCTTTCTGCTCACATAAAGAAATGAATACTTAAAGAAAATGTATACCCACATACATACCAGAGGTACATTCCTAAGCTGTAGAATAGATTATTTATTCTACTTAATAGTGTAAAAATGCTACTCCTGATGAAGTATAAATGCATTAGAAATGAAAGAGATAAATAAGATTTTGCTCTGGCATTCAACTTCAACTCATCAAATTGGGACCAAAATTTTAAGCATACGGCTTAATTTCTAGTATGTTAGGATTCGTGAAGTATAATATTAAAAATGAAAGAATGATATGACAACGTAAAAATATAACCAGTTTGATACAATTAAAATACACTAATGTAGGTGAAAATAACGTATTGAGCTGACCTATTCAGGAGGTAGGTCATTTAACATTTCCCGAATGAACGTTAGCCAACGGGTATATCGCGCCATGTATGTACTTAACGGTCTCTGCAGGGTCCAATACGGCTAATGTTTCCGCTTAAATCGACTAGTGAAGAGTGATTCGGCTGAATCTCGTGTTAGAGAAGATTGCTCTGTCGGTACCTCAAATTGAGGAACATAAACATCCACATTGTTCCCTCATGTCACCGATTGTAATGAATTTATTTCTAACAAAAACATTGGAAAAGGCAAGAAAAAAGAGTCAAACCAAGCAAAACAAAGATTTGACATCTCAAAAGAGCGTTGAGGAAGCAAACATAAAGTTGTAGAAGCAAACATAGAGTTGTAAATCTGACTGTGTTGACTGAATATGTTTAAATATCTGATTTTATATTTTCTATATATTTTTTATGAGTTGCCACCGGACAGTTGTCCACTTGTAACTTGAAATTGTAAATAAATAAATAATAAATAAATAAACATTTCCAAGGAAAATAAATTGGAATGAGGTTTAATAAAAACTTAAAATATTCTCGGAAATACTTATTATTTTACTTAACGAACTTAATGAATTACTTTAATAATAAACCTTTTTACAACTACATCACAATCTTAAATAATTAATAATATCTAATTTATTTCTCCGACTCACGAAAATTACTATTTGTTGTGAAACTTTAAAATCTTCACCATATCTGTATCGTTCCGCAAGATTAATAAGCTACAGGCAGTTAATAATGGAAAAGATATTAAGTGATACTCCACCAGGGTTATTGGAGGGGATTGCTGCCAGACTGGAATCAATACGCTATAAAACAGTTTCCCTGCAAATCATTTTCTTTCAGTCACATTTATCAAAGTAAAATTTTCCAGCGGTGTTGACACAAGGCCACTAGGCTGATTACAACTTCGTATAACGAGATGAGATTCAAATATAAAATGATATCAATCAAAATGTAATCATGTTCAGTGATATCATTCCGTTAATGCATTTCTCTGTGTCAGTATCAATATTGGAAGAAGGGGCAATGATGAAAGTTTGGTTGAATTATAAGAAATACATTTATCTAAAAAACTTTGCTTCATGAAATAGTATTAGAAATTTCAACCAACTGCTTTGACTATGCTGAAGTTTTCAATTCTGTCAGCATTCAAAGAATTAATTTTCGCTTCTTATTTACAATTTTAGCTCTTTCACCTATATTTAGTGCCAATAAGGAGCATATGATAAATAAGTGTACATTGTGTAAATGATTTATATCTTATCGTTAACGGAGTTAACGGAAATTCGCCTGTGACAACCACTCGTTCGCTAATGATCGCTCAAAAAGTCATTCTAAATAGTAATTTTTACGGTGTGGAGTTGACCGAGTTTTCACAGTATAAACTCAGAAAAAATATTTTTTATTTAAAACCAAATTTTCACTATTTCTGACTCCTATGATAATAATTAAAGCTTTTGAGAAACTTTATCTAAAATTAACCATTCTTTTATGATTAATTTCAATTTTTGGACATATTTGCAATGAATAATCGTTAAATATAAATAATCCAGTTTAATATCATCAGTCACGTCAATCATCATTCATGAAAGAGTAAAAGATGGCTCAGAAAAGAATTTAATGTGACTAGGAGTTACGCACCCCAGAATAAAAAACAAAGGAGCTAATTATATGGTGAAATATCTCTCTGCCTCGTTACCACTAATTTATTCCCGAAAAATAAGCGGGACTGTAGCTTGTTTTTATAATTTAAATTTCCCTTTCTCGTCCTCTGTTCCTTTCGTCAAGAAAGACAAACGACAACAGCGTTACATTAAGGGGCTCTCGCTGCAAAATTAGAGAGAAACGAAATAAAAAATAGCAGTCGAGAAAAGACGAGGCGCGACAACGCCATTAGTGAAGACGGAAGAGATGAAAAAAAGTCGAATGTGAATGAAGTGCCTTAGAGACTCAAGAAACTGTTGCCTTAGTACAGACAGAGAAAAAATAACTTCCTTATTTAAGGGAGCTTCCGCACTAGAGTTGCTGAATTAGAAGATTTCCTTTGTCTTAATTAGCTTTAAGCAATTACAGAATCCAAATAACTGAAAATGTGCAATAGATTAGAAACCCTCGATCTTATATTTTCTAGATATTAAATTAAGCTAAGCACAACAGTCAATATCGTAGGAGCCAATTAAGTAAAATAAAATGAATAATATCGTTTATTTCTCTTTTGCATTTGCTCTTCGGGCATTCACCAGGGAATTGAGTACGATTCGCTAAATGAACATGGTTAATTTGAGAATGTATGCTTTCAACACTTCATTATACTTCTTTTCTGTTTTCGTTAAAGCCCATTAGACCTACTTCCAGACTTTTTCTACCTTTTCCTGAAATGACAAATAGGTCGTAAAATACCAAATATCTACTCTAGCACTATAACTATCTCAAATTATCAATGAGGGGCGGAATTTTATTTATTTTTATTTTTTATTCCAAAATTTTATTTTTAAATAAGATAGCGCTGACTTTGACGTCTCAAAATTAAACTGAAATTGCGTAGTTGACTGAATCAAAAAGAAACTCCTTTGTATTGGATTGCAAAGATTATAACCTTTCATAAACATCAGATAGAGGCATTTAATTATCACAAGAGAGGTTGATAATTATAAACCTCTACTGTTCATTAGCATAATTTTCGATATCCATTGTTAGACCTATGCTCCGCAGGCCCTCTGAAAGTTATTTTCAACCTTTGTAGCAAGAAACCTCACGAAAAATTTTACTAACAATACTCCGGTTCCTTTGAGTTGAGGAAATTTGCCCTACTTGCTTCTCCTTGACACAGTACAATATACATAGCTGTATATCTGTGACTATACCAACACAAGCATCCCTCTCATCACTTCTGCCCAAGGGGCTAGTTTAGCTTCCTAAATTACCATCCCTATCGTACTTGAGACCCCTCTCACATATCCTTGCCTCAGTATTACTCCTTCACCCTATTCACCTTGACTTCCACCGAATACACCTAATACCATCTGAAACCCATCTCCATGAATCCTCAACAACCCTTCCGTATACCCTTATCCCTCTCTCCGCTTGCTAGCACAGACATCTTGAAAAGGTTAACTCGGTCATTGTCGCAGGATTGGACATTCAAAAATGTCACGGGAGGGTTTTATGTATACGAGGAAATAATTCGGATGGGAAAGGTGCGAGTGAATGCCTCCCTTTGGAGAAAATGCGAAGAGTTATTTTTGAATCCGTAATCTTCTTGACGCGGGCTCTGATGAGACATTCATAGCTGGCAATTGGATTTAAGAAGGGGAATAAATTAGCCTTGAACGAATATCGGGTCTGATGAAAATAGCAGAAGTTTCTTCCTTTCCGAAAGATGTATGAAATACACAATAAATTAGATATTTTATCAGAAATATTCTTCCTAAAATGTATATTTTTCCTCACATTCCTTAACTTAATCTAACTACTTTCATTTAGCAGGGATATTGTTCTTTTAGGAAAAAACTTTCGGAGGCATTTCTTAGTTTTTAATTTACCTCTACTAAATGCTTGTTGATTGATCGTAACATAACTGATCATAAGATAAACAAAAATGTAATTAAGATGATAATTTACGATGAAATTATCACCGATGATGCCTCATCCCTTTCCATCTGCAAAATATTTTTAAACGTGAATAAATTCGGTCTTTGCGATGCCAGAGATATAAAACTAATTCTTAAAACTTCGAATTATAGCCAAAAATTTATTCACTGATTTCTGTTTCTAAATTTCATCTTTTCCGTTACGCGATAAATATTTCTCATTTTCCCATGATTTCAAATCAAATATGTACGAACACAAAAAACTTTGTTTTCCTTGTTTGTTGACCTTGATTGATCAATATCTTAAAATTCTTATCCCTTATTAGTCATCAAAGAAAAAGTTGTAGACCAAATAATTCATGAAACATTTGCTAATGAGTATCCGTGATAACGGATTTTTCAGCTCACAAAAATTCGTTTCGCTGTTTTTGAGCTAACGCATACTTTTATGTGAACAAGAATTAGAATCTTTAGCTTGAAAAATAAAGCAAATTGGATTTCGCTACTCCTTTTAAAGAGTAATAGAGTTTTTCAGTTCTGTCTCCTACGATTTGGGGTCATATAGGAAATCGCATTTCAGCTAACGAAATGCGATTCCGGAGCAAATTAACTTCAGAAGGGTTCACACATAATCTTCCTTAGATAGCTATCGCAGTATCTTCGTAAGATTTGCGATTGTCTATCGTGCAAACACTACCATGTTCATTATTTTTAATTATTTATTTATCTGAATCTTTTACTATAAAGTTTGCAAGAGCATATACAGCCCCTATCGAAAAATTCATGGCTAAAATGACAATTTATATACACTTCAGTTAAGCGAAAAATGTAACTCTATTTCGCCACACTTTAAACGGATCACTTACGAAGCGATAATCGGTGTGCATCGAGCGGAGAATAGGGAACACATCGACGTTCGGCAGAATGCACTACGTAAACTACGGCTGTGGATCCACTCAGACTAATCCTCGGTGTTTGGAGTGGCCCAGCCATCGAAGTAAATTGGGTTAAACGACCAAAGCACCCAAATGACCGTAAAAGCGGCTCTTTCTCGGAATCCGACGGATTATCGTTCACCCGCTTTACGATCATAGGGTCCGCGCATCACCACGGAAACCCTGGCTGCCGTGAAAGGGTATAAAAACCCTCAAAAACAGTGGTGCCATTCTGAGGGTTGGAAATGAAGGGTTTTATCGGTCCTGCAAAAGGGTCTTCGGACTGGGGTGGGGAAGATTTTTTCATCGAAAGATCGCATACACCGCTGGCTTACGAAACCATTTAGCCACAAAAAATCATTAGGTCGCATAAGAAGGGCATAATAATCGTATTAAATTAATACTAAGGCGTAAATGGTTTAACATTATATTGCTTGTACGAAAAAATTGAGTTATTTATTAACCACATCAGAAAACGCCAATTTCTAGTGACAATGTAAAGGGGAAAAACAATAAATAACCTAAAAATGCCTAAGAATAAATTTAACGAAAAATTAAAAAGTAGTCTAGCATTGCAATTATCTGAAGTGGGTTTACCCTAACTTTTGAGAATGATCCTTTGGATAGGATCCACCGGAGAAGGAAAGGAATTCAGTTAAGAAGGAGGGCAAAAGAAACAGGAACGTTTGATGAGTGAAAGTCCCAGAGATGAATAAGGGATATCAAACGGGTAGATCTGCTACGATCAAGATAACTTAGAAGAAAAATTAGGAGAGGATTAGGAGTAATTAAAGGAACAATATCAAGAAGAATAAGTCATGTTTAGAAATCTACAGTGAGCTCCACTGTGATATATAGCCGCTAGCATTAGAGTATCTAAGCAACCGGAGACATAAAAAGTTTCGCTCAGAATTATCATAAATCCAGGAAGATTTTTTCGATTTAAAAATTTTAGGAAACATATTTTAACTAAAAATAAAGAACTTGAGTGAATATAGATTTTTACGTGTTTATCTGAAAATGAATTAAGAAGTATGTTTTTTGAGAGTAAATGTGGGTTGAAACCCTTCTTCGATGATGGTTTTGAAGGGGGCGTAAACCTCATTTTATTCAGAATACGCTATTGACTGCTCAACCACAGATTAATATCTAAATCATAACTTCTCTTACCAGGTGTGCTATAGGTATACTCTTGATGTGCCGGGTGTGTCCTCTGTCTCTTAGTTAATATCATATATGCGTGTTATTTTCCTAAATATTTTATCTTAGTATGGGAATTTATTGCTGATATATTAAAAATTCCAGCTCTCGGTATAATATTTTCTTGCATATCAACTTGAATTATTTCTAAAGCTAATAATCTTACGGTTTATGATGTCACGAACTCTGATTTCTTACGTAAATGTCTCTCGGAAAAATAAAGTTTGGGAAGCACTGCTCTAAACATTGGTGATATCAAATGAAATTGCTAATCCGACCGTATTGTGATCGGGAAACAATTTAGGTGGAAAAGTCCCAGATGGTGAGAAGACAGGGAAGGATCGGTGGAGAGAAATGAGGAAATGGAAAAATGAAGAAGTGAAGAGGTCGGGAAAAGATAAGCGGAAATTGGAGTGATTTTGAGCATATGAAAGAAAGTGAGAGCGTCGGAGGAATTTGAGAAAATTAAGAGGTACGGGAAATTCACTCTCTATATTTAGCCGGGAAGAAGGCGGAGAACATCTGGAGGGAATTTCAGAGGAGATGAACGCGACTTGTGGAAAGCTTCTTCTTTTTAAGAACATCCAGAAGTTTTCTGAACGCGTGAAATGATCGCTTTGAGAAATGAGGAAAGAATTAAGGTTCTTATTTCGGAGAGTCTTACAGTTCCGAGAAATTTTTGCCTTGAGTTTTCCTTCGCGCTTTCTAATTATTCATTTTAATTTCTTGGGAGCGGATTCGCCGGTAAGAAGTTTCAGAATTATTCGTGGTAATTATTTACCACGAGGATTTATATTTTTTGTAGTGAATTAATAAGTAATTACTAAAGTGTGGTTCAGCAAGAGTATTTTATCCTCCCTATAACTTAATTTAAATTCTAATATGCTTACTTTTCTTACATATCACAATGATAATATATCTCTCAATTAACATCAAATCCTTATATAACCTTTAACCTATAAGTATCCATCATATGATAAGAATCAATATTGTACAATAAATTCTTCATAAATACAATTTTTTAAATCACGCATATCTGGCATATGCCAGTAAGACTTACAACAGTGAGTAGTAAAAGAAAAAGATAGTAATTCTACACTTCGCCCAAAATTGTATCAGTGAGGGATCAGGAGAACTTATTCCATTATCGGCCATCGTAGGTGAGAATATTTTCGCTCTATCACCCCTCATTGTTCAAATAAGACCCTAATTTTAGATCATATATAATTAATTAACTTATATTATTTTTTACGGTTTTTTCTTCAAAAAGCATGAATAATATTTGAATAATAGTCAAAAGAAAAACCGATTCTAAGTTTGGTTATTTTATGTACAAGATTCATCTTGGTTTACATTGATAATTTGATTGTAATCACTTGCTCTAACTACGTTAAATGAGATGCCACGGACTTTTTTCTTTCACTAAATTCAACAGAAATTTTCGTTACGATTGATTTAAATTAAGTGTTAAAAATGAAATCTATCCTTCCAATGATTTTCATGTAAATTATTTTACTATCAGTTAAAATACTAAATCCCTCGCTGTAATATTTTTTTTAGCAATATTTTGTAATATTTTGGTATAGCTTCCATTTGAGTTAACTATCCTACGTACCATCATATATTGCGAATTTCTGAATAATTACATCACTTATCGCTGGGCATGATAATCATTGAATATTTTATGTATTAAGATCAAATGAATGAGCAAATCAATCTTTTACAAAAAAGCGGAAGGAAAAAATTTGGAAATACAAAATATCTCTATGTATCTGACTGGTGTTATAAGCAAAAAGGATGGTCTCACAAACATAATTATCATAGCACACAAACGTTTTCATATCAGAATATCGATCTCCATCATCGGAAGTTATCCCAGAATTTTTTTTTTACTTCTACGCGGTTTTCTTTGGTTTTCTTGCTTATTTAACGTTCTCAGACGTTTTCCTTTCCCGCATAACTTCCGTAAATCAACGAGTCTACCCAGCTGAAGCTAAAATAATCACAACAC
The DNA here is from genome assembly GCA_036926295.1 of Pachydiplax longipennis. Lineage (NCBI taxonomy): Eukaryota > Metazoa > Arthropoda > Insecta > Odonata > Libellulidae > Pachydiplax > Pachydiplax longipennis. The sequence continues at coordinate 24,621,580 of JAVFKF010000003.1, read as the reverse complement.
TTGTTTATTTGTTTCCGCATGACGGCTTTCGTATCGAAGACGTTCAACAGGATGGAGGAGTGGTCCAGGTTCGTTGGTGGTCCATTGTCTAAAATATTTGACTCGGAATCCCTCAAATTAAACTGAATTTAAGGCTGCGAAACTAATAAAAGGCCTCGAGCATAAAGTGAGGGTCGTAAAGCCATAGCGCGGAATTCGCTACGAAGATTTTACGAAGCTTACAGTAGATTAACCTCATACGATCCTTCTCATGTCAGCAGAGCTATGTTAACCAAATATTAACATATTAACAACTAAATATTGTTCGTATCATTTGTAACAAATAGCTGGAATGTTTTCATAGTGTACATTGCAAAAAGTTCATTTGACCTAAATGGTAACTTAACCAGGAAATGAACCAAGACCACTAAAATTCGGTCCCTGATTTTGAATAAAGCTGGGAGAGATTGCAGAATTCTCGCTTGTAAAAGATTGAAATGCAATTTTTGAAGATAACATATTATAAATATAATTTTTTCAAAGTAAAATTATACCCCAAGTAATATTCTGGGTTATGCACTACTTAAATCATGTGAAAATGAAAATATGTGATACATTTTTTCTCGCTGTGATTAGACCTTGAATTTCGTCCTACCTCATTTCAGATTTCATGTTATAAACTCATGCTTAGTAAACAAAAACTATCCGCAATACTAAATGTTCAACAAATGACAATGAATATGAGCATCGATACATTTTTCCATCAGGAAGGAAAATACAAATTTACTTAGGATATCACTCTGAATGCCTATACTTTTCTTTCTGCCCTATTTCATAAAATAACAAAACTACGCATTTTAATAGAGTAAAACTATCTTTTACATGAAGATTTTCAGCTAAATTATAAACTATCTGAATATATTCCAAGAAACTTAGAAGAAAGAATAGCTTAAATGTCAACGACGAACGATTTATGGAGACAAAAAATTAAAAAAGGAAAGACAGTGAAGGAATTAAGACGAATGGACTGCGCGTAGTTGACCCAATCGAAGAGGGTTAAGGTCACCACAAATGCATCCGGCTATCGTTTAAATAAACATTCGAATTTTCGGGAAGATGTTGTCCTTGCCGTTTGCTTTCTAAAAGGAATAATAAATCTAAAGCGATTAAACTAAAATATTTCATGATTAAAATTTTCTCCTTTCTTTGACGTAATTTATTGCTATGAGAACGACGCGCAGATGATACTAAAAGAAAGAGACATGTCATGTTTAACTTTAAATTACTTTTTAGAGAGTAAGAGGAAAATCGATTTCGTAAAGACTTTCAAAATGATAGTCAAAGTAACTAGGGATTCTTCATTACGGGATATATTTTACTTAATTTTACTCTTTAAGATTTGATTTTAAAGCCTTGTTAATAGTCTCTCCAAAAATTAATTATTGGCTCCAAATAATGTAACAATATTTATATGATATTTATTTAAATATAAAAAAATCAAAATTAGCTATCATTTACACTTCATAATCATCATCATTCACTCTATAATTCATCGTTCCTCTTGATCGTTTACAGCTATGTTTAGGAAATTACTTTTATGAGTTTAATACTAAAAACTGTTTCAGAAACTGTCTATAGTATTTTATCACCATTATAACCTGGTTAAAGCTTATCAACTTTAGCCAAGATATAAACAGAATATAGCTATTGTCTATCGTCTGGTTAAATGCAGTTTATTTAACTTTTGGCTCGAAAATTGGAAACAGACGAGGCATTCTAACATGAAAAGTCTTTCTTATTTTAGGATGAGAAATCAAATAAATATTAGCTTCTATATTAGAGATTAAACTCAAGAACACTTCTTAACCCAATGATTACAATGTGCATCTCAGATAATTCCGAATAAAAATGAAGTTTACAATACGACGTAAATATTCAAAGGACATTTCCATTTAGTAAGAGATCGAGGTATTGCTTGCAAACTTTTTCTCTACTTAATTTTAAATTTAATATAATATAATGTTTGAGATTTTCTGGGAAATCCAACCGTAAAAATGAGCCAGAAACTTCAAACTTCTCCCTAGAATCTGAAACCAACGAGAGGAGAATCTTAACAGAGAAAACCCGAAAATTAACTTCTCTAAAAATTCTTATTCGAGAAAATTAACTTCCTCCAGAAGGAGCGCAGGAATTTCTCAATAGCTCCCCTGGAAAAGGTTGGGAAACTTTACAGTCAAATGCAACCCTTTTCTCCGCGGTCCAAAACTTCATCCCCGACTCACGGAAATACGCCGTAATTCTTTCTCGAATAAGAAATTAGGCAGGGCGTTATTTTTCACGGTGCAACGCCCAAAAATCCCCAAGGTACGGAAGGCGAAGAAACCCTTTCCTCAAGGCGGGAAGAGAAGACGGATGACTCGGTGCGTGACATTAAACACTGCCCCAGCGCCAGTGCGCGTGAATTAATCTCGAGGGATACTTCCTCACACCATCACCAGAGGGCTCGGATGAGATATGAGCTGGAGCGAGAGAAAATAAAAGAACAACAGCTCATAACTAAGCTGTTTGGATTGAAAAACGTCCGCGAAGACTTGTCGCGTATCCGAAGACCTATAATAGCTTGCAATTGGGTGTAAATTGTTATCGGAAAATAGCAATTCAGATTAATCTAGTTTTATAGCGAAATTTTTCTCAAGCTTACATCGTTCCGTTTCGTATCTTCTATGCATTTCCATAAAAGTAATCATAACTAATTGTGAATTTTAGATCGTGATTTAACTTCATGGAGATGATTAAACACCGCCGTATATCATTATCATAGACATCAAGAATTATATTAAAAAGAATCTTACTGAAATGTGACAACAGAGGTAGAATTTTGCCTCGATGCTGTTCTTGAAAAGTAGTTCCAATGCGACTTACTGGAAAGTTATGACATCGATAAAATTATCTTCCCTACTAATCAAAATAATTTTCTCTACAATAGAATAGTAGTCAACGGCAAGTATTATGAAGCAGTGAATAGCGGATAATGGAATCCACGGCGGAATACTTCATTCCACGAAGTATAATATTTTTATACTGCAATTAAAAAAAAACTCTCACTCATTAAGTGTTAAAAATTCAAAACTAAATAGACTACTCGAAAATTTCATCATTATCAATCCTTGCCATAGCCTAGGAGAAAGCAGCATCTATTTTCGAGGATAATTTTAACAAATTGCTATACTACATTCAATTTATTGCCTCTATGAGGGAAAGATGCGCGAATATTTTCTAATCTTTCTCGTTTTTTTTCGAGAAATATCGCTAATTTACGGCATCACACAATTCATTGATTTTCTCCATAAAAGCTAGCTTGCAACACGACATAAATCGATAACCGAGCGCTTGTACTATTCATTAAATCGAATTCATGAATATTGTCGAGGAGTTATGATAGCTATTGATGAGAATATACAATGAGGAATAATCTAACGCGGAGAGGATGACGTAATTGTAATTAAAAATATAATTAACTATACACACAAATCTTTAACTTCCGTTGTACAGGTTTTGTCTAAGAATAATATGTTTGCCTTTTGTATCTCAATCAGCTGAAGTGTCTTATTCTTTCATCTCGTTAATTATCTTCCCGTTATTACCTTGTTTGCAGAAGAGAATTAACTCATAAAAATTAACCGTCAGAATCTACCTCATTTCCCCAATATTCTTTAGGATCCTTTTTCCCATAAATTAAGAACCGCAGTACATCACCGTTCATCGCGCGTTCGTCAGCATGTCGCGATAAAAGAGAAACTCGGAAATAAACTTCACTTCCAGTCGCTTCAGTTCTTTCAGAGAACGGGAATTTATGTATGTTTACGGAAACCTATCCAGATCCTTAATTTATGAGTTGGGAAAGCGCGAGGAGAAACGGAACGAAGCGTGAGTCTATCGAAAGACGATCGCACGTTGGGACGAATGCTAACACAAAGGAAGCGAATATATCTTCCCAAGTTATCTTCTCACGCTAATCAAACTCGACGTAATGGTGGCCCGAGAAGGAGATATTACACCTGTCCCTTAAGTGTTAATGTGAGATGAAACGTGAAATTCACGCGGTCTAAAATCAATCGAAGGAGGAACTGGAACGAAGAAGATGGGCTATGACTTCCATTTTCTCCGCTCTTTTCGAATCGTGAGAGGCAAATAAAAAAAGAAGACCCGTACAGCACGAGCGCCCAATATCTTGTACCTGAGCGATGAATCACCAAGTTCAGTGCCATCGTCAGAAGAGGTTACAATTCACGAAAGCGAGATATTTCATCGCGTTTTGGTCTTTTATTATTCTGCGTTATTACTGGTATCCCAATACGGTTTTCAAGGGAAAGTGAGATAGCAATAAAACGAGTACTGTGTGCAGTATGCATAAATTGACACTGTGTGAGAAAGATGCTCGGTACGTTCGGGTCGAAGACGAGGAAAAAATAAGAGGCAGTCAAAATAAATGTCAGGGTTATAAAAACACCTTTCCCAGCTAAAACCGTCTCGCTTCCTTGATTTCCGGCATTTTATCGTCGTGATGTTTTGATTTTTCCAACATTGCTCTCTGAAGATGCTTCTTTTTCCAGGGTAATTTTCAATGCAAGAAATTTATGATCATTCTCTATTATCTGATTAAAATGAAAGAAATGCATGTTTTTCTTAGGAAATAAATCCATTATACAAATAATTTCTATTATAATACAAATGGTAAATCTTGAGTGGCATACTCCCTTTCTAATTAATAAATACAGATAAATTAATTAATGATTAATTAAAGCTAAATATTAACCAGAATTTATGAACCTGATCGCACGAAAGCAATGTTTAGCTCACTGCAGATTTGATTTTCGACAGCCAAAGATATTTTTGCTTACATTTGATGATGACGAAAATATAATTAACAGTAAGTAGTCTCATAGGTAAAAGGTTCGTCGAATAGATTCTTTACTAATGTAATATTGGGATTTTAGTTTATTTGTGTGCACGAAAAGGGAGGCTGATTTAATTCCAGATGGAGAGAAAGTGTTCAATGTGTGGGCTTTATCCTAGAGCAGTAATAAATTCTAAATTATTCTATTTAACCTTTCATTTAAATTAATTCATCCTCATTGATAAACTTCTACTCAGTGATATGAAAGATTTCGAATGAAATTCAGTTCGAAGAAAAGATTCTTGGAGCAGTAACAAATCCTAATATAATGAATTTGAACATTCACTGATAATTCATTCATCCTCATTGATAAATTACTATTCATATGTATTTACAATTTAGACTGAAATTTAGTTCGAAGAAAGTATTCCTAGAGCAGTAACAGATCTTAATATATTCTATTTCAGCTTTCACTGACAACGAGAATTAATTCATCCTCATTGATAAATTTCCATCCACAGATATTAACTATTTCCAATGAATTCAGTTCGAAGAAAAAACACTCCATCCACAATGGGAGAAGACGTTGAAATATCCTCCAGCAGGTCTTACAAACACTATCTTCCTGCGCTTCTCTCACCAATTAATGATGAGGGAGAAAAAAGGAGTTTTACGAACTCGATTCCAGCTAAGCAAAGCGAGTGGTCCGATCAAGAAGGATTGATTCCGTAAGGCTAACTCGGAAGATTCAACAAAAAGCGGTGGCAATCGACGTGGATAAATGCCGCTCCCCATTGGAAGGAAGGAAATAGGAATTATGTGGGAGAGGATCTGGTGCAGATGGGCGAAGCACGGGTTGTGATAAGGAGTGTGACAGGAAGCGTAGGAAGATAAAGGAGGAAGTTCACGGAATGTGGAAATTCGAATGTAGAGGGAGTGGCTGGAAACATTCGTTTGGCATTTTATGACCCCATCTTGAATCCGTAAATCGAGAAATCTCCCACTTCCGGAATAATTTTTTACTCGAAAGACGCAAATGGCCCCATAAAAGATTCGAGAGAAAATTACGTTTGCTGTAAAAGCCCGGTTAATAATCTCGATGTAATGTGAAATGCATAAAATGAAGTAGTCCTGTAAAATATGAAAGCAACAGACTGTCGGGAAAGCATCAACGTTTATGATGTCTTAATTAAATGAGTGAAATTAACCTATCATCACAGAAGTAGATATATCCTATGAAGAAACCCTGGAAGAGCTTTAGTTTCGCCTTGTTTTTGTCATCGAAAACATACATAACTCTGAACCAAGATATTACACCATACGAATACCATATGTGGGCGTAAACTTTGTAGAATTAAACAATAAAGTGGTTTTAGACACTGTCATAGGCATCACTTCTGGCTCTAAAAGTGGAATTGTATGTACTAAGTGTATTCTTTTTACAAGATTTTGTCAGTTTTCATTATTGTCTATAATTTTAATTATTGTAGAGGTTTTTAACTTGCTCAGATTAAATACTCAATTCTTCAGCGCCCAGTAAGTTCAAGTCAATTGAGTAATCCCGTGAATTGCAACTAATTCTTAACAAACCCGATGATTTTAAATGTAGCTCTTTTCATTTTAATTGATAATTATCATTTATTAATTAACTTCTCTCTATTAGAATCATAACTAATTGATTATTGATCATTGATGAATCTCTTTGTATAAAAGATGTAAATTATGGATAAAACATTCATTAATATGATATCTGAGGAAATACAGTTAGAATTTCATTCGTATTCACCAAGTTAAGTCTTAAATATTACAATGATTTTTTTGGAATTTTAAATTTCGTTCAATAAATTCTGCGATCGTCGGTGGTCGTTTGAATCAAAGCGCTTTGTATTAATTCCTTTTATCGTCTAATAATTTGAAAATCACACTCGTGTTAATTCATAAAACTAATTAATACCAATTAAGTTCTGACCAACAATCAATGCTTTCAGGAAACTACTACTGATTCGATCGCGAGCGAATCGTCATCTGCCTAAATCACGACTAGAACGAGTTTTTTCGTTAACATTTCACTTACCACTTTATTCCTCCAGGAGATTTCTAACAACAACTTACGCTCGTGGCGGAAGATAGACAGGAGACCACCCTCAATCTTAAACCTGTTTATGATTCCCCCAATGGCTTGAAGAAGCTTTTCGGTTGATCATCCTCCCTAAAATCCAATCTCCTTACTCATCCTCAACATCATCATCCTTTTGTCTCCAGATCTCCTATCTCAACCCTTTCAGATTACCAAGTAACCCTTTTCCGAATCTCCAACGTCGAATCCTTTTCAAATCTCACTTCGGCGCCATCCGTCTCTCAACTTTCCTTCCTATCCATCCCTTCTCAGAGAACACTATCTCATTTACATCGCAATCACCATTTCCATTCCTCTACCTTCCATTCACGGCGGCTTTAATGCTTACCATAAAACATACTCCGGTGCTCATGCCTTTGTAATACAAAAGCCCGTTATCAGCAAGTGTTGATAAGCTACTGTCAAAACTCTTCTTGTGTGTCTGTAATTAGAAAGTGCACGATACTCCGACGCAATGCTCAGGGCTGGGAAATGATATGACGGCATCGGCGGATATCTACGCAATATCTGTCTACTGAAGCACATAACAGAGAGTTTCCGCGGTCGCATAGCGGTGGTACGCTATATCCCGAAAACCTCAATATGCATATGCATAACTTAGCGTCTCCTTGATTCTCGAGCGGATATTATTATGGGAGACGTTAAATATAACGGTAATTGAGGTTACGGTGTACGTCTTCTTGAAGCTCCCTAATGCTATTAAGTGAGTTATTGGTCAATGGATTATATCTTAAGAATGCGTATTTGAGTATTGAGGTCCTATTATTTTATACACAAATATATTCGGTGGAATTTATTTATTACTTATCTTTCATGCAAAATTTACTTTAATGACAGATAATTTCAATTTCTTAGAAAGTCCTGAATTTTACTGTGCTCAATAAGTCAAAATTGAGAGAGATGCCCAGAAGAATGGTCAATAAAGTAATTGACTGCTTAAATGAATCTATGTTTAAGGAATGTATCTTAAAATGATAATTGCTACCCACTATATTTAGCCTTCAAGGATTCTAAAATTAAGTAAATATGTTTTCAAATGCTTTAATTTACGATATAACGATAAATAAATACGACGTACGTATTTCATGTATGATTGTACATTAAGATTCCAAAATATAATCAATAATACTATTACTCTAATGAAGTCATAAATTAGCAAAAGATAGTATCAATCATGACTCGCTTTGGAAGCTTGACAACACATGTTATCATATTTAACCCAACGCTAATTCATAACTCAGCCATCAATCAAACTAAAACATGAACAAACATTAACGAAGAATGGTTGAAATATCGCCCGATTCCGCTATCTCAGTAAAATAAACATATAAACGTCACCAGATGCACTTTCCATATGATCACGTATAAAATATAAGTAAATGTATGTAATAAATTAATGTTAAATTTCATTTCCATAATTTGTATGTGATAAATTTCAATTTTACTTTCGATTTAAAAGTTCAAGGTAATCGCATAACTGCTTCTTCTAAATCATTAATCTTTCCCATGCATAAATTCCTCTTCATCACTCACGTTAGCAATCTTCCCGCGGTTTGCACTTCCTACTTATTTTAAATATCCGTAAAGCGTAAAGGCGACCTCTGGGTTGCAACACCTGAGGCGTCTGAGAGATCATCAGATGAAGGCCGTTTTGCTCTTTCGCCGTAAAATTTCCTTTAATGTTTCGCGGAGGAAGTTTCTTTTTTGTATCTCCTGCTCGCTCGGGCAGCGTTATTTATTTAGCAAACGTTTGAACGCGCAAACTAGAAAGAAATGAAACGCTTGCCGCTTTGAAAAGCAAACCGCTCTAGAATATTATTCCATACACGATGACGTTATTGGGGTCAATCGAAACACATTGAATTAATTCCCTATGACATCCGCCTTAACAAACTACTGCAGGCCGAACACGTGATTACGAATGTGGCAAGAAATTCGCTAATTTGGAGCACATGTGTGCTATGTATTTTATTTAGCAGAGATCTTCTGAAATCCACAGTTCATTCCGTAGCATCTATTGCTAGACTTAAGAGATGCATTTCAGCTTCATACATTAAAGCACACATACATTCTAGTAGCAGCTTAAACTCCCTAAATTATTACTCGACGGACCATATACTCGGGTCAAGAATGTGTTTGGATTTCAAGAATATATTAAAATTTGCACGTACTTGAGGGAAAAATAGAAGGAAAAGCAGCAAGAGGAAGACCAAGAGATGAATATATTAGCCAAATAAAGAGAGATATAGGAAAGAAGAGATATCAGGATTTAGTAAAGTTAGCTTTAGATAGAGAGGAATGGAGGGCTGCAGTCAACCAATCTACGGATTGAATGACCTATGATGATTAAAATTTGCAACTATTATTTTCTTATCCTTAACTTCACTAATAAAAATACTTTACATGGAATAAACGAGAGCTAGCTAAGTATTATCATTAAGTTGGGGTATTCCTATTGACTTGTCATTATTTATGATTTAGAAAATGAAATTAAAGAATGTAAGAAATCTTCGCGGGCCTATTGAGAGTATTCAACGAGTCATATTTGGCCCAAGGACCGTAATTTGCACACCACTGACCTAAAATTATGTCTTAACTCAGCATTAGTCATATCTCAGATGTTTACATACCATCACATTCATGAACAAGATAGAGACAAAGATAAATGCAAATTATATTCACCTCCATCTTGCACCAGATGAGAATTGAAGGTATTCCTAATTCAAATACAAGAAACCCTTACTTTAACGTTGCTCTCACATTCCTTCTCGTTAATTTCACCTGAGGTTTTCTGATTACCCTCGATCAATGAAGCTAGACTTTGCGGCAACAGAACTAGCACAAGTTCTGAATAGATGAACGATTCAATAAACTTTCGAATAAGCAGGAGTATTCAGGCGTCACATTTGCACTTGGGTTTCACATTTCTCAAAAGAAGAAGAATCTTTTCCTTTACTGAAGTACATGTGACAAATTTCATCGAAGTAATCCGAGCACGGGATGTAAAGATGAAACGCAAATCAATTCAGGGACACGCTGTGGGATTGTGGGCGATGAACAGGCGCCGACTCTTCGGGGAGCCACCGACGTTGAAACGCGTTTGATATGCATGCGATTGCGCTATCAAGAATAAATAAAGAACTGACAGACTGATTAATCGTTTATATTACACGAACTTCATCCAAATATACATTTATGATTACCTCTCTCATGGGTGATTTCAAATTTTGAAGTTGTATGAAAACGTCATAAATGTTAGAGCATAATTTTAAAAATCCGACTATCTTGTTAAATATTGGATTTATCTCTGTCATTAAACGTTTCAGTAAGGATATTTAGGTTTAAAATTACGCTGCAAAAGAGCTGAACCATTATCTGATGTGAATGAATAGGAATAAGAAAGGAAAAATTTTTAAACTGTTTAAAATATCCTTTTTATGGATTTTAACGTTATTTTTCAGCATAATTATGAGACCAAGTCCAAATATACGACAAATTTTGCAGTCATTTTCTAAGTAAATTAGGAAAGAAAACTGCGTAACTATGAGATTAGGTTTGGTTTCCGGAGATTTTCATATCTGTGTAACACAACTTCACCAACATTTACAAAATAATTCAAATAAATACATATAGATACAAAATTATTGGAGAGTACTCATTAGTACTTAGGAGAGTTTTTATAGAAACATTTTTTGATGTATTTCATGTAACTGTATCTCATTATTGAAACGCAATTTGAAATTGAAAGTATAAACAAAAAATGATGCTTCTAAGTCAAACGAATGTTGCTCAGATAAAACGTTTCCCGCCTAAGTTATATTACGCCTCTTTATGATATAAAGTAATGCCACTTCTTACGATAGCCCAGCTCACACTTTATCTCCATAACGTTTTCTCTTTTACTATATATCTCCTGGTCCCTATAAGTTATACTCATTCCTATGAAACCCTCCCATTGTCCCGCCAGACACCCCTTCCGCTTCCCATATCCAACCCACTCAGCTCCGCGACATTCGCTTAAGTGAAATATGGCCACTGGTCGTAGTAATAGTTCGGCGTAGACCGGCTGGCGTTTCGTTTTTTCAATTCGTCATTTTATTTCCTTTACGGGCCGTTATGTCGTGAGTGCGTAAGGGGTCGGAATGAGACAGAAGTTATAGGACTGCGGGAATTTATTATCTTAAGGGAGAACCTTAAGCTTGAGAGATGGATCGTCGAATGGCGCGTGCCTAATACATTCCCGCCAACATTTTCGCGATATATCGCCATCTTGGCGAACGTTAAACTGGCCGCAAGACCTGGAGATAAATGTTTATTACTCTATTACCGCGGCGAGATGGAATAAATCCGCAATAGAGCAGTACGTGAAGTATTCTCGTTGGCTTAGAACTGGTTTTATTCTAACTTATTGGAGACCGAATACCGTACTCGAAGAAAATTTATGCACAGAAATGTTGATGTCAAAGGTATATATAGGGATATAGTAAAACCATTTTCAACTATAAATGGTTGCCGAATGTCACTATTAACTTCGTGTTTTGGAAAATTAGTGGAGAGGACGAAGACTGATCTGGCAGTTCCTAAATCGTTACAAACGACAAGAATACAAGAACAAGGATGGAATTCAGCGTATTCTGTATTATATTCTCCATTGAGAAAATTTTTAGTTTACCTTTCAATTATTTTTATAACATCATAAAAGTTACTGTTATGGATCGATAATTACCCTTGTTCGATCCGATTCTAAATGCAATAGGGTACATACATGAAGAAGTAGGAAATTCAGTGGGAACAACAACTAGAATATATATAGAAAAATACTTTATTATAAAATGTCGAGGAATATTTTGTGATCTTGTTCATTCAGCTTTGCATTTCCAAGTGGTAAATTCACATGGGTACGTCGTGGAATTTCGTATTGTGTATGAAGTAATAATTCATGCATTTAATAAGTTTTTTTAATGTACCCAGAGTAAAATTGATTACAAAGTTAAGCAAATAATTTTCCAATCCTTTATTAAGCCTTTAATGAATATATGGCTGACATTTGCAAAAGTCACGAAGTAAGGAATATGTTAGATTTTCTATCTTACGTTATATATGTGGAACATGCTTGCAATCATAATCTGCTAAGCAGGACCAAGCTGGATGTATAACTTTGTATTTAAATGTTTTGTTTTAAAGTTATTGTATGCTGTAAAATAATTATGTATTGAATTCTTATTTTATTACAAAACTTTTACAGATCGTACAATTATAGTGTTTGAAAATTAATGGTAACTATTTTCACGTTGCAGATGCGTGGAAATGAAACTAAAGCTGTAAAATAATTCTCCAGAAGATGCATTCATTCTATTTTATAAATCAAAAACAAAGTTTTAAAACATTCATCAATAATGAACGCTAAAGTTTGTTGCACGAGCTTCTGAACAGAGCGCGACAAATCCGATTTATCTCGATTCGCTGGGATGAGTGGAATGTGGAAAAGCCTTTAGGTTGCCAACCACAGCAAATGAACACGACCTGCTTTAATGGTGCATGAGTTGAGGTGTCAAACAAATGAGATTATCTCAGCGCTGCCTTCCCAGAGGCGATTCGATCGCAGCTGTAAACAACGGCGAGAGAGTTCTCCGCGATGATCAAAATCAACCGTGCCGACTGCAAAGATTGATCGAGAGCATCTGCTTCCAGCGCCTCTTTCAGACGTGAGCGATAACTTGGCGATTATACGGAACAGATCCATCTACAAGTGCAATGTATCAAAGATTATGTTTCTGCTACCATATAGCAGATAGCAAAATGCCTCTTTCCTGCTCTCTAAATTACGAGAGTGTTCAACTTTGCAACTATGAAAACGTGACGGATGAGGCAGAAAAGATTATCTGTCGCAAAATATATTTTACAGAGAATTAATACGATTGACCGAAGATTGTGAGCCTTAATGCGTACCGCAATACCCATTGTAGGTTCGCTATATTCGTTCTCTGGTTCGATTGCAAGAGAAACATCTGTTTTACTATCTTTCAGTTAACTTTTTTGTAGGTTTGCTTAGGTTTTTCACATCTGTCTTCATAATGGGCGTTTCCCTACTGTGGATTATTTTTCCTATGCTTCATTTAGGTTATATTTTAATCCACAGCTAAATTTATCTAATCCTCTCTTAATATTAATTCTCTCTTAATTCCTATTATTGGTACCTATTAATGTGATTTCTTTTACATCAACAATGGGATCAGTGGAAGAGGAGACTTAGTAGCCTCAATTTCGCCCAAAATATAGATCCCATTTATTTACTTATTTTCGTTATTTAGCGAAATTTTACAGACTTTTAGATAAAAATCAGAATGGAGAAGTTAAAATAAGGTGGGTGAAACGGTATCTATTGGAGTGTATGCTACATTATAATATACTACAGTATATTACTGACTGTTAAATATGTTAAAGGGCACAGGATACCTACAATTACAATAAAACACGTTACCTCCGAGATTCAAAATTTAAGGAATACTATTCTAAAACAATAACTAGAGAATGGAATCGGCAATTTCATTTTATGATTTTTTTCAACTTCAATATTTTTTGTCGACCATCAGATTTGGAGGGAAAAAATTAAATCGTCGATAATGACAGGTTTACAACTATCACCATATAAGTTTATGGATTAGGCAAATTATAGAAATAGAAGTAAATTTATGATTGTGTATGATTTAATGTGTAAGAATTGTGAAAAAATTAATATAAGAGACTCCAAGAAATGCTGAAGTTTTAAACTATATTATATATTCAAACTCTAAATAATATTGGATTCACTAAAAGAACATTACTAATTCACAGTCATTAGGATAACGACGCTAAGAAAGAGTTCAAAGAAAAATTAGAGAAAAACGTATCTGCGTAATATTTAGACAGTTCGCAAATGACCCTAATAGGATATTTCTGACTATAAAGGGATTTAAATAGATGTTTGATATTCAGTACTCCATTCTCCCCTGACCAAGAAAATCAGCTGATATTTCTGTCTTGCAAATACTGACAGTGCTGCTACAGAAAGCCTTCTGGAAATCGATAAGACGATAACTTCGATTTCTTGAAATGGACATAATTATTGTCGATGGAATTAGCTTAATACCTGTCCAAATAATCCATATTGCTATTCGAAGAGAACTTTTACTGCCACTGTCATTCCGAATCTACCTTTGAGAACAAGAATGTTATGAGATACGATTTGAATCCAGCGAGGCACTTAATCTCTTCTGTTGCTGAACATCCTCTCCTGGCCAAGCCCTAGAAGATGCCACTTTAAGAAGTGGGTTTTGAGTGACATCCAGCGACCACTATGGCGGATAATGGGACTTGTTAACGAGTTGCGTTTATCACTTGAATCGCTTCTCCCTCTGCAATTCCTTCATTCCTTTCCCACCCACAAGAGGGCTTAAGAGAGTGGCCTCTTGCTTTCTCTCATAAGTTCTTCTACACCAATAACTCTGGCTATAATTCTATAATGAGCAACGAAAGAGAAAAATCTCAATTTCTACGAAGAAATATTATTAATGACGACTATTTTCGGCTGAAAATACATTATTTAACTAAGGTGCATCATGTAACCCTTCCTTAAAATTAAAGCATAGAAAGTTTTGCAGCTTTCCTTAACTAAATGTGGTGATTAAAATCTACTGATCCTCACTAGACTACGAATTACGAATTTTTTATTAAGTAGTAGGGAATACTTTAATAAAACCCAGCATGAAAGAATTTAGAAATATTTGCTTAGGCTAAAAAGGTGCATTTTCAAGATTTTGATAGATGAATATAAATCAACTCGTAATAAATATAAGTTGAAAGATGTATCCCATACATAACTGTAATTTTGATACCAATATGTCAATAAAATATTCACATAAATTATAGAAAAGCAATTTTAAATAATTATTGTTTATAATGAACCACTTTTAAAATTGAATTGTTGAATTTTGAAATATATTACTTTAATTTTAAGAAACTGCCTGTAAGAACCCTTTAATTTAGGTATATCGCAAGTGAACGGCTACTTACGCTTTGTAAATTCATTTGATGCAAAAAGAAATCCAAACTAAATGATTTCATAAAAATGTATTTGCGCAAACCAAGCACTTGAAGACAATACTACGACAATTCTACTCATCAACAAGCTTTCGCGATTGTTTTAAGATTAATAGCATTTGCATAAGAATTTAAATTCGTCTTAATATTCAAACACTAACCTGAGTAAAAATTTCATTAATTTCATAATAATTACAGTTATTTTACCAACTGATTATAGGGCTATGGCGACTAAGCACTAGGACTAAAATAGCTCTCCAGACGTCTGTCATGAAATAGTAAAGAACTCATTTATCACTTAAAGATAGCATCTTAAAGAAACGAATAATATTCCATCTAAGTTGAAAATAATCATTGAAAATTATAAAAGATTAATATGGCAATAAAATCGCGTGTGAGGAAAATATCTGAACGATTCCCAGCTTCCTATCTCTGCAACCAACGTCCTGTGCGTCCACTTTTCACAAGAGTTTCATGTTACATAATCGTTCCTTTTTGTCTTGCTACTTGAATGTCAATGCTGAGAGCTTAATCCGATTCAAGGATGAATGATTTCCTTTCCTACTGTTTCCCTATGAATTACTTTCCAGCGTAAATGACTCGGGCTTGGTACGGAGAGTGTGGACATGAATGAGCCGAGCGTTGAGTAATCGTAGATGATGAATACTCCACGCATGAGATATTTGATCTCCTCGTTGTACAATAAGTTTGAAACAGATGGAGGGAAACGTCTGATCTATCAAACACATTACGGAGGGTTATGATAATGAATTGCGCTTTCAATGAAGAGTCATAGAAAGTTTCTTCTTTTATAAAGCACTTATACATGTTGATTATAATTTAAGCTAGAAAAATTAGCGTCCCTACAATGGATGTATAAATATACACAAGATTTAAATTGCATCTGATATTTCCATACACAATCAACATTATGACGGATTGGATTGCTTGAGGAAAATACAAATAATAAGTCTTAAATTACAAAAAAAATAGTTACCCGGATAATGGAACCCCCACAAATTTGTGGACGAAGACTAATTGTTTCTTTCATATTTATTATGGAAAAGTTCCACCAAGTATCGTCAGAAAGCATCTACTATGATGGAACCCCCGTATAATGCGCTAAGAGAAATACAAACAAATTTTAAGAACAATTAATTACCAGTTATTCCATACCAGGTTTTTCTTATTAAAATATTGACCTAGATTGGACATGAACTTCCTCCCTGAAAAAGTAGTATCCACCTAAACGTTGATCTATTAACTTCAACTTCAAAAGAAAGGACTGTAAAACTCGACTACTATTTCAGTAGGCAAATTTCCACTGCCTGGATTTTGTTAACAACGATGCTATATTATCATCAAAGAAAGAATAATAACGGATAGTTCACAACACGGATAAAGTGCCACCAGATAATTGGGGTTTGCAGGAGAAAAATTACTTCATCTTTGTCAGGCAATGAGGACACCGTGAGTCCTATTCCTAGTTAACATAAATGTGCAACTACTTATTTTCGTTCAAGACTTTTCATTTGCACATTTCAAGGGAAAATTTTTCTATAATTTTTACACGAATAAACCAAAGAAACAATAAAGAAAAAATATTCTAGATACGGAGATATAGTAATGAACCAGCATGTAACAATTTTTTATTGGAATAAAATTTAAGAAAAATCATTTGTTTATTAATTTTTCGACTCAATTCCCTCACAATGTTCTAGTATTCTCGGCTTCTCTTGTAAGTTCACATTTATGCTTCTAATTTATATCCTGTGGGTCCAATTTCGTAGAACGAATTTAATGAACCCAATTTTTGCTTATAATTCCTTGAATTGAGAATTTGAGGGCGCTAATGGCTGAAAAGAATTGAAAATCGCGTGTATGAATGGAAGGTCGGCATTGACTGTTTCTTGGAACAGATTTTTTTCCTTTTTCGCCCTTCAATTTTTTTAACCAATACCTCGCGCACAGTTCTTTCAGAGGACCTTGAGTTTCTTTGAAAATGTGTCGCAAAAATTGCTTCTTAAATCCCTTTTCTTCTGCATCTAAGAACGTATTAATTCATCAAAAAAGGCCTCATTAACATTCACTTTATCATCGCACTACCTTTCCGTGTAGTTTTCAGAAATTTCTACATTAATTGAACGAAAATCTTTTGCTGAATCTGAGCAAGAAATAATGATCAAGTAATATTGGCCCTGCCAAGTAAACGTTGACGAAGCTCATTTTATGACGTTGTTACGTTATTAAAAATTTGAATTGCTTATGAGACAAATAAATGACTCCCACTGACTGAAGGGAAAAACATCCTATCATATCATATCCTTTCATGCAATCAAAATTTTCTACCTATTTATAATATTTACAATGAACACATGTTACGATAAGCAAAAAATATATTTCACGAACTACAATAGTCACTATTTAAAAAGATTTGAATAAACCTTTCTAATGCATAATAAGAAAAGTCACAATAAGGGCAGATTCCATCTATAAATTGTAAACTAAAAGATCATTTTTGATACTACCAGAAGATCTAGGAATATTGCTGCCTTTACTGGAAATATAATAAACAAGGAATGAGAGAGAAATCTGAGACAAGAAAATGAAAAGCTCAGAGTCCGGTCTTAAACCCAGTACACTCTGCGGAAGATAATATCAAAATATGCTGAAATGGATTTTTACGGATTGACTTCCCCAACCAAAGACCATAAATTATTGTATATGTTATGCAATATTAATTGTTAATTTTTATAAATTATAATTTATATACACATAAGAGTGGGTCAACTTTTGCACAACTTTTGGACAGTATCAAAATGCCAAATATTTTTGTCAGAGATGCATTTTTTTGTTTCTCTCATTTAAGACTTGAACAAAACATAAGAAAGAACGTAGAAAATTGAATTTTATAGTCAATATGTTAATTTATTTTCTTCAAATTTTTTTGCACGTTTCAACTATTATTTGAGCGGGTTTCTGATTTATGTTTCATTGATTATAGGGTAATATCAAAGAGTCATCTTGAAAACTTTGCCTATCACATCCAAACAATTCCTCCTAGATCTCTCTCTACAAACAGAATTAAAAGAAGCTGGTCCTTATGCCTTCAAGATGATACCTGGATAAGCGATTGCTCTTCAGCAGATAAACGTATCCCATTTCCAACCAGACGACTTTTTCTCCAAAAGTGGCGACCATTCTAAACGCCTGACAGAAGCCATCTAACAACAAAAAAGAACGGTCTCAAGGCGACGAAGGATCCTAAGCAACTGATCCTGATGAGATAAGAACGTGAACCCCATATTTTTCTCAAAGGAAAGGAGTTTGTGCTAGGACGCCTTCCTTTGATTTTAACATCCACCGGTCTGACCCTTTACCCAACTATTACTTCAGGTTGACTCCGATTGTAATCTCAACCAAAAACTAAAGCTAAAAGGCGCCTGAGTTTCGTCTACCGATGTTTTCGCTTGGTGTCTGTTTCCTTTTAGTTTTCCGGACAGCTTCCTATTCCTCATTAATTTAAAGATGATCAGGTATATAACTCCTAACTCATTAGTTGAGATCATTAGCTTTTCGTAGCTGAATTCGAT
This sequence comes from Pachydiplax longipennis, assembly GCA_036926295.1. Taxonomy (NCBI): domain Eukaryota; kingdom Metazoa; phylum Arthropoda; class Insecta; order Odonata; family Libellulidae; genus Pachydiplax; species Pachydiplax longipennis. The sequence continues at coordinate 24,602,895 of JAVFKF010000003.1, read as the reverse complement.
GAGAGAGAGACAATTGGAGAAATTTGCCTTTTCCATTTCAAAGACTTCATTCGAAATCTGAAAGCCCTATAAAACTAACAAAGAAAAAAATGCGCTAAGGCAAAGAAAAGTGTTTCTGTAAATCATGACCGTAAATAAAAATAGTAGTAGTGTTGCCTCACTAATTTAATAGACTATTTAAAGACTGCTATGATTTTTCTGATTAATAATAGAGAAAACGTTCTTAGAAAAAGTGTTCAGCTGTAAAATAACTGAATTTCACTTAACTATTCAATGACTATGGGCATATATTCACTAACATTTTTCAAATTCTTAAGCTAAATATCAATCACTGGAAATGAGCACAATCCACATTATCCGTTAATAGTTTTTATAGCAATGCTGCATATTTCTCAACACGAAAAAATATCGACAAAGAAAGTTGCTAGTATTATTCAAGTCAGTAATAATGAGCCATTCACGATTCATCAGTGATAATCGGTTAAATGAAGGTTAACCCGTCAAAAGTTCACTTGTACAAATACTGATGAAATTTGAAAACGAAGATAGTATAAATGATATTACTAATAAAGATTGATTCCATAATCCAATTGCCTTTGGACAAGAGAGAAATATAGGAAAAATACTAAACAGTAACTTTATACCGGAATTTGCGGCATCTCAAAGACATCAACAAATACAACATATTCTATTTAATCTTCGGAAGTGTAATTAAACCATAAGAGACCAATAAACCGCATAACAACGATTGGATTGTGCGGTGACATAGCAACAATATGTACGACGCCATACTGCGATCCATGTCGAATTCACCACAATACAGCAACCGCATGGATTAATCATTTCCTTTGATTGAGAGCTACAGAGTAACGGAATTATCTCATTACAATCCCTTACACAACTAGATGCCATAGTATTTTATTCTGACCGATATTTTCGAGTAACTGGGAGCTAGAAAGCAGGAGAAAGCTTATAACTTATTTGATCTTCCCCGTATGAATTTTCGATAACATCATGTGGTTTTCCTTCCAATAAATTAGAATTAAAACAAAACTGTATTCACCAAAAAGGACTCTAAATAAGCAATATTTCCGAATCAGAGTTTATCAGATAAGTAAAAGTTTACTCTATCATGAGAAGATACAGAATAAAGTTCATCACTACATTAGTTTAACAGATAAATTATTTCAAAGTATGGGATCGCAATAATTTTTAATTAAACATTCACTGTTTTATGCTTATGAAAAGTAATTAGAAGCACACAGTCATACGTCGATTATAGGAGAGATGAAGTGGTTTTACACCTATTTTTTAAATTTAATTTCCAAAGTAGGACACATTGTATGAGAGCGTGAAAGTGTACTTTTTCAAAAGACTGTGAGCAGAATACCTACAAATTAGAAGATTCACCCAATACAATGCCTAAGATGATGGTTCTATACGACTATTTTGTTTTCGTTACCTGTTTTTGTTATGGTTCTATGTATGCGCGGCACATTCATTAAGTATAGTATACATACAATAGAAATGAAAACTATTCTATTAGGCGAAATTGGGAACAAAGTTTCATCTTCAATTTAGGCAGTTTTGAAAAATTCATAAAAAAAAGTTATATATTAAGTAAGCTTTGGCATTAGAGAAGCCAAATATTTAAAATAAAGGAAAAGGGAAAGGCTTTGACGAAAATAAATATTGATTTAATGTGATCGTAGAGAAAATATTTACACAGAAAATCATCCAAAATGGAAAGAGAAAGAGGGTAATGAAAATTTGCGAAAGTTATAAGGCAGAAAACAGAGAGATAGATTACAACGTAGAGAATATAAAACCGCAAAAGCTAACAATGCATATCAAAAGTAAAATATTCATAATTAGGGAAGTTGAAAATATTAGCCAAATTATGAGAAAAAATAATATTTGAACATATTCATGAATACAAGTTACATACGACGAATATATAATGCTGGTAGAAAAGCGCAGTGGTCAACCACAATCCCATAAGGAGAGTCATGGGCGAGCGACCTTGTACATTACGTGGATTCTTACCTAACAGTTGTCTAACAAGGTAAATAAATTCACCAGTAACCTCCTTCCTCAACGGTAATTACCGGCTGACGAAGGATGGGTAGAATTGAATGAGTGTGAGTGACCCGTCTATTTATACAAAAACAGTTGGGAAGGAAGGGTTGGAATGCGGGTTGGATTAAAAGAATGGCCTGCGGAAGAGAGGGAATGTGTAGGACAAGGGAAGGTAAAAAAGGTCCATAAGGACACCGTTATCCTTTTCGAGTCGGAAAGCAACAAAAGAGCAAAGGGTTAGTTTGGACTGCTTGCTGCTTGACGGCGCGAAACGTCAGCAAGAAAGCCAGCGATGGTGAAAGGGAGAAAAGCGGCAAAATAAAAGAAGCACAGTATAGCACAGTCTTGTGATTTGCAGTATCGGATATTCTTCGAAAATTTTCAGCGGAAAGGTATTAGCATTACACTTAATCTCGAGATAAACTTTACTGCATCAATTTTTGATCTAACCATCACTAATTTCACTATTTATAGAAATAAAATAAAGTCGCATAATTGATGGATAACGCCGTAACTTTGTGGAACTCCATAGAGGTGACAAATTTATTTCATCTTCCCTGTGAAATCGAGTTTTAAAAATTTCAGCCATAAATCCATAAGCCATTTAAATGAATGATTAAACCAATTCATTACGTAACCCTTTTAATTTGAGGATCAATAATAAGATGGTCCAATTAAAATTATACAAAGGTATGGGTAATAGTCAACCAATGGCTATAATCCTTTGCTGAGCTTAATTTATTTCCTGTTCCCTCATAATAATGACCATATCAGAGAGAATCGATCCAATAAATGATGTTTACTTTAAATCATTTAAATGCTTACGATGACTTATTTCGTCTCCAAACAAAAAATATCAGGAGAAATATACCAGAAGCCAAAGCTTTTTTGTTCGACATGATAATATTTAGGTATTTACCCAGTATGATTGAAAAAATATTCAATAGTATTGAGATCTTTTACGGATTACGCTGGTGCCCAATGAATCACATTGTAATACTTAGAGCTTTTTAAAAAAATCACTCAGACCAAACCACTGAATAGTTTTTCCGAATCTATTCTAAATAATAATAAAAATTGACTACGTTCATAGAAAAGAAAAATGCATGCTACACTTTTGAAATTTAACGTGCCTGAAAATAAGATAGTTTCATCGAAACACGCTGCTTATGATTTTCTATGAACGAAGTCCATCTTTCACATAAAAACTATATAATCTTAAGTCCAACTTTGTTAATCTTTTATATTATAAAAAGAAATATCAATAAGTTTTACTAAATATTGCTACTTATATTTCGTTAGTTTTCCAGAGGGAAAACGTATATCAGTGAAAAAGGCCTTACATTATAAAAAACAATACACACAAAACAGGCAAAATCGTATTTTAGGCGCAATGAAATAAATCTCTGAATGACAACTCTAAGCTCTACAAGCCTGCCATTCCAGTTTTAATCTCCTGCTACGCCCGAGTTTCTATTTCCAACGAATTAAAACTGTACCCCATTCCTAAGCGGGATGAAGCTACACACCAACATCATGCGGGTGCATTTTCTGATGATAAAAAATTACGGAAATACCCAAACAATTTTCGACTGTATCTTTTACAAAAGGGTAAATAAGGCGTCCAATTCCATCAGCGCGACACTTTGCCGTGGGCGTCGGTTGGCGGAAGCATGCGAAGAAATGTGGGTGTAGTTCCGCACATGCTAACCGTGGGAAATCAAATGAAAAGTGGAAAAAAGGCGGACAGGACGCACAAATCATCACCCTGGACAGACACTAACCAGCAAAAAAGAATTTCGCCGGGGGCTAGTGAAGGGGAAAGTACGCGTGGAAAACTTAACGAGATGAAGTTTGTTTTAATCGTTATACTTTTTTCAGACTCACGACGACTGTTTCGTCTCCTAATTTTGCTCCAAACATTTCTATACTAGTATTTGTCTTTTTGAGAATGCTTACACAGGTGAGGTCATGCCGCATAAATGGACTCCCACCGGGAATCAAACCCAGGACCGCTTCCTACAAAGATGAACGCTTGGCTATCCGGTAGCCCTTCCTCTTCATTAATGATTCAAGTGCAATTCTTGATGAATGAAAAAGATGTTTAATTGGAATCAAAGCTGTCTTTAGTAATATTCCTTTTTGATTTAAGGCAAAATTTTCTTATACATAAATATAAATAAATTTCCGTTAGAGCTTGATAAACAACTAAAGACTTACGGTGAAACATTAAAGGCATCTTAGATATATAATTCATGAAATGATGCGCTTTTTAATTAAAAAATCAGAGAATTTAAAAGGGTAATCTTAAGTTTGATCGACTAGAATCAAAGTGAAACTTAAGCGTTTATTCTTCAGTGAAAAGTAGAATAAGTAGCATCATTCTCCATACATTTTGTCGTAATTTAGATATTATTACTTTCAAATATAACACCAACTTTTTTTTCAATTTACTCGGAAAGGAATACCTTGCATCATCAAACATTAATCGTAAATAACAGAGGAGAGCAATTTTATAATTGAATATTTATACATATAAGTATAGGTCATAATTCGATTTTGTAATGTTTTTTTTTAATAGAAAGTACCCCTCAGCATCTCGCAACGTATAAACTCATCCCGTATAAAAACAAATACGGCACCGGTATATAAATGTTTCTACTCACTTTCATTATAGTTTCTCATGCACACATATCCAAGAAATACTATCCACTTATTCCCATATTCATAAGGCTTCCTCAGCGTTAAATAATAATAAAAAATATTACTAGGCATCAGGAAAAGTAACTTTCATCGCTGGCCTCACCTAACAACCACCCTTTATTCACAAAAAAACCGAGCAGGTAATCCTTACGTCCGGGGCATCGCTGGCCATAAGATCTATGTTTCCATCAAAGTGGACCTGTTTCCGAGAAACACACAATTAAAGGGTAGTATCCGAAAGAAAACTCCGTAGTTAACGAACCGCGGGCCAGTGGGAGAGAGAGAAAGGGGGGCTCGTTTTGAATGACGGCCGAAACCAAAAAAATAACACGGTGGGATAGTATACCGAGTCTTAACCCAACAGAGAGACCCAAGGATCCGCCCACATCGTACGCCCCACCGTCTGATCCCCTTCTTTACGCGGGAAAAAAGTTTAAAATCCCTCTAAAAGAAGAGATTTACGAGCGGAGATGCACCCGATTGCGCCGTTGTAAGACACAACGTCGCTCAACGATAGCGCTGCCGACAAAAGAGGATCAGAGGCCGTCGAAAAAGTCGTGCATGAGCCCTTTGGGGTGCGTTCATGAATAACAAAGCAAAGGATGGAGTGAATATCTGAAAATCCGGTGTGCACGGAATCTCGTCCGCGGTGACGTTTTTGAGGGAAATTCTCTTCCTTCGCGAGAATAAAATTCCCAACGGGATTTTTTAGGGCGAGGAATTCTTCTGGCAACAGTCACTTTTCCTCTGTTCCGTGATGCCTTTTTACGACTACGGGGAAATCTCCGATACCCTTTCTCGCCGTGGGAATTCCGAGGGATCTTTATGCTTCCTCTATCTTTACGCGGCCATGGGTTTGCTTTTGCTTCTTTCACGAAGCGGTGGTATAAAACGCTCCCGTTCATACTAAAGTATACAACCCGGAGATAGGGTCGAACCCCATAACTCTACGCCATTAGCTACCAAAGATTTTAGGGAGGGAATGAGGCTTACTGGGCAAAATGATGCAGATTAGCATTGCTTTCTACACTGAGCTATGATAATGTAAGGGAAAAGAGGCCTTGTAAATGCAGTACTATTACTCTACGAATAACACTTTTAATACCATTTAAAAGGAGTAACCAAGCTGTATCTCACTAATCAGTGTCTGCTATAACTCAGAGACTTTCGAATTAACAAAGGAATGAATACGGCTGAGAAAAAAAGGATAAACAAAACAGAAACTTTAAATACTCTTTGCAATATTGAATATCTACGTTGACTTAAGTATCCTTCGCAAGACTACTACTACACAACTATAACTCTATTACCCTTTAAAACATCAAATTTTTTTGACCTTTCAGAAGTGAGTAAATTTATTTAGATACAATGCGAAATGCTTGCGTCTAATTAAGATTTTTCTTATTTTCTCAGAAAAAATGAAAAAATTTCTATCAATATTATTTCCTTGCTGAATTAATAACTCTATGGATATAATAATATGAAAAGCATTTTAATTTCCATACTGATATCATTTTCTCAGTACACATAATACAGTATACATAAGTTTAACTTTTGAAATAGGCTCATTATTCTTGTTTCGGGAAAATATTTTAAAAAATACTAAATAAATAAATGAAATAACGTATATATGCCAATTCTGTGAGGAAGAGGGAATTTCTAATTTAAGAGGTCCTTTTCAGTGAGCATGGACAATATAATTCTGGTTGTGGTCCCGAAGAAGGTCGAAAAACTCTAGTCTCTATGATTTAAAAAGAAAAATAACGCATAGAAATTTAAAAATTTGAAGTTCTGAACTTATATATGCTAAAACCTGAAACGTAAAATTGTCGTTTTCCACGTTACAAGACCGTTGATTGAGATTCCGAAGGGTAATCGAGTCTAAATACACAAGAGCACCACATCCACTTGCAATGAAAGTGAGAAAACGATAGTATCCGAACCGTGCAGCCATTCATCCCCGTTAAAGCGACCAACGTAAGATATATTTCCTTTAGCAATACAAGAGACCTCGTCGGAAACGTAACTTGTAAAGAGAACGCCGTTTTGGATTTAATGAGTTCCGCGGTTCTGTGCTTTTCGGTCACAGAAATGCCTCCCGAATGCCAAATGAGGAAGCGTTTTTCAGGACATCGTCACCTGACTGCGGCTCGTACAGACCCACCCTTTCAACGCTGTGGGCCGCACCCTCACTGCCTCTATATTTACGCTGAGAATCCATTGTTAGGAACCGAAAAATCGGTGAAAAACTGATGAAGCCGCCCCTCGGATCCATTATGCTTCGGTAGTTACCAAAGAGGGTGTGCTTGCGGAAGGGGGAAATCTTGTGGCATTTCCGTAGCGCCGCGGCGTCGCGACGGCCCTGGGTTACACAAGATTAATTGCGCTCATGAGGAACACAATAGGAAATACGCTTCAATTACGATACTATTTGCGGGATAAATGTACGCAGCAATACCTCGCAGTGCACGGCTTGAAACGGCATGGGTTTAATTATTTCGCGGTACAAATGTAAAGATCAGACGATTAATTTTAATCTTAAAACTCAAATGAATCAAAATGGGTTTTACGGTAAACTCTGAAGAGCAATTATACCCCAAAAGACAAAAATCAACTGAAGTTTTTAAAATTTGCAAATCACGTAATTTATTTCATCTCATATAATCGTCAATTTTTTTTATTAAAGGAAGTAATTTTATACTGAAATAATTTAACTGAAATGAGGCTGGAAATCGTACTTACCAAAACACCTGCATATTGAATTTCACAGTTTAGAGACAGATGACAATAACAGCAGAATGTGGAAAGCGTCTTACCTGAAACAGAAAAACAGATTTCTTAAGTTACAAAGCTACTGAAGAAAATCTAGTTTAGGTAAGTGAAATATTGTTCAACTAAATCAACGAAATTCTAACACAGGCATGATAGAAACTTGGTAAGTATAAAAGGTACGTAGATATAAAATGTTTTAATGCAATCTTAATATCAAATACCAGCTATTTTCCGAAAGATATGTCTATGACAATATATTTCTATAACTTTTTGTGTACATACATATTTACTTGGAAATAAATTTTTAACTTATCCATGATGTATAACTTAAGTTCGAAATCAAAATCATTTCTGGAGCTCCAGGATAGCCAAGAGGGCAGTACGCCTCAGAGATCCCAGTTTCAATTCCATATGTGCGAAATTACCTAAGCTATTTAATCACTATTAACAATATAACTAATACAAAATCCATTCCTTATATCATGTACGTTTCTGAGTTATAAGTTTGCATTACGGATCTGTCTTAAAGAATTCCTAATCTAATTTAATTTGGAATAAAACTGGTCTCCGATTCGAATTAGAAACATCATAATTAAGTTCAATTTGTGACGGTTTAGGTCGAATAAAAACACTTTTTATACATCTACCTTTTACTATTAATAAATAATCATCTGCTGTTACTACCTCCTATTGTAATCGTTCTGAACTAAGGGTTAAAGAAATCCTCCAACTACCTACCTAGCCACCCTTTGTGAAAATCCTTCCGCAACCATATCTAACCCAACATGAAACATTCCCACTATCCTATGCGCATACACAAACATGCTAGAGCCACAAGTTACATCTCTTTCGCCTCACAAATATTATGTGCCCGAGTCTTTCCACCCTTAGGCTTCCCTAACAAGCATCCTTCATCACACCGCATGAATATTTCTTTCTGAGGATGCCGCTCTCCTTAAGAGGTGGAAATACGCCGCTGCAGGGGAATTTTTGTACGTTAAATATGAGGAAAGGGTTGTTGTGAACCTGATGCCCTGTGGATAGCAATCAACTAAAACTTCGGATTCAGCGTTGAGAATGAATTATCATTTTCCATCTCGGAATACATTTTGCATGAGCGATTTTTTATTTTCTTATCTTTCATAACATAGTTTGTGACTGCATAGATAAATATTTTAGTTAACTCTCCCGTTTATGCAACGTTATTATAAAAGAGCAAGAATACAAGAATATTTCGATATATAAATTAAGTTTTCAGTAAATGGTTGTCTGTAGAGCCCTTCCAGATTTGCCATCTATTCAGTTTTCCGAAGATCATATTTCCGAAACTCGTCAGAGATAATTTTAAGATAAATAATGTGGATATTTTTAAATAACCAATTTCTCTACGTCGCAAATGCATAATTTGAGAGGGATAAACTTTCGAGCACCGACGACTGCATGTATTTTAAAGGTTAAAGTTAAAGACTTGGCTACAAAACCTACTAACGTCTAGTAATCTAGCCTATTGTAGTCTTAACGTCTAACAAATCCCTGCTTGGAAGTCAAAGATATACCTCCAACAAAAGTAAAAAGAAAGAATTAATTAAAGTCGATTTAATTAATGTTCGCCTTTCATCCAGAATTTTCCCGGAGAAAGTAGGCAGTCGACTGAGGATAATAATTTTTAAATTAATACCCTACCCTATCAATTTCTTCCTGCGACCTTTTCTTTCGGCAATTAAATTAATATAGAGATCTTTCGACTTTATTGAATTATAAGCAATCGGAGCTCTAGAATTTGGATTCCTTCCATGAATATGAATTTTAAATGAACATACGAATATCTTAATTCAATTTAATTAGCTTAGCTAGTTTTAATACAAAATTAACAAATAAAATATTAAGAAATATATTTTATGTTTGAAAGTAAAAGTTTGAATAAATTATGCATTCTACAGGTTAATTGAATTACATTTAAATAGACATCCGATGAACGTGCTATAAGAGAATCTACGCAAACAATTTTGCACTTCAATCGAGGTACATTATTATTCTTTCCTGTGAAAGAATCTCATATTAATATTTCACGGTGACCGACAGAAAATCTTCTAGGGACGAAAAAAAATTTAACGATTGCAATCCTACAGAGATTCCATCAATTCTGATCAAGCGAAGAATATATACAGACCAATTTTTATCAGCACGAAACCAAATGTTCTTCAATAATCAGCAGATCAACCGCGATAGTCAGCCACGCGTAATGTTAATCGCGCTTACAATAACAACCAAGCTTCTGGGAATACAAATATTTAATAAATCCCGAAACACATGGATCAACAACGAAAAAATTCAGATTTCCCCATTATTCTGCTTGCACAGGCAAACATTTTACGGTTAGCCGGAATGCGGTGCAACCATAAATAGGGGTCGAGGAAGCGAGGCCGGGGCGAGTGGACGGGAAAAGAGACTTACCCCATCAAAACACGAAAATAAACAAGCGGAGAGCGTATAATAGAGCGGTGGCGGATATGATACTGCGAGAAATACGCTGTCGAGAGGGTATTTGTTTCGCATTTCCCCCTCTGCTCCTTTTATCTGCGTCAGTCGGAGGATTTCTGTACCGCCTTACTTGGAATACGAGCTTTTCACAGCCTTCTTTGTTTTTAAAACTTTTCCAGTATTCCTCGTATCTTTGCTTGCATGGTTTAATGTTGGGAATATCAACAAGTTATGTTTACTTCATAGAAATATAACTCATTCCCTCTCCTCTGAATTAGTCTCGCTTTTCGAAACCCTCCTGAGAACGTTACGTAGATTGCAATACGAAAACGTCATCTTCAAATCTTTACCACGTTAGTTCTTCAACCAATTTTTCTATATAAGCGCCATATAAAACTTTACAACTAAGATTTTTTTAGAAACATGAACCTTTGTAGGTTTAGAGACTCTTATTCTCTTAAAATTTTTAAAATTTAATTGTAACAATGGAGAGTCAGAAAGATAAATATCAACCGCCACCCCTGGTTGTTGTGTTGGCCACCTCTGTTTTATAGGGTAATTTATGTATTACAGAAAGAATTCATTATTTTATTCCTTAGTTGCTAGAAATAAGTTAAAGTGTAATTAAATAGTTTTAAAGGAATTTTAAAGCTAGATAAAATAAGCTTACTATGCACGAACTCAATAAAACACTGGGGCTTCTATTTTAGAGGAAATAGATTGCCGAGCATATACAAAAAGGATACAAACGTGTTTTTTATAATGTAAAAGGTTGTAGTAACGATATTCAATGTATGAATAGATCGTGATGAGTAATAAAATGTATTATTGATGAGAATGGTGGTTGATTTTCAGTGTGTGTTAATTATCAATTATGGATAGCTTTAATATAAGCAAGAATGCTATGAACAGGCGAATGAATGAGAAGCATTAGAAAAAGAAGCTGATTAGTTTTTAGATTTTAATCATTTATCTAAAAAGTAAAAAAAAAACAATAACGGTGTTGTGGAAACGACCGATGAAAACGTATGAAAATACCGTGAAACGCGCCCCCTTCAAAACATGTCCAAGCGGATGGCATAAATTCGGCATATCATTAGCGCAGTCAGTCACAATCTCACCACAAAAGCAGTGTTTGTATCAAAACATGTGGTTTGGGAGAATATGTCGGAACATCCGATTACTAGATTAGGAGAGTCGCCTATGCGTGCGGCCTCTTTCGTCGAAAATGACGGCACATCCGGTGCGTCCCAACAATGCGACGCAACATCGTGACGGCTGTTTTACACGGATGCACGACTTCCTTGCTTTTTTCTCTTCCCGCCCAAGCCACGTGCCGCCATCGGCTTGCATTAAAGGGCTGATGCAACGATAAAGGTTTTTTAAATGGGGGGCCATTGATGTATATCTTACTTTAACCCTGACCATCTACATGTAAGCTGAACGAATTAGCTCGATGGCTTAACTTTTTTATGAAATGTTCTAATTTAAACAGATTGTCATAGGCAGAAGAAAAATTGACTTTGCAGATCAGTGTTTTTCTAATTGTGACTCGCTGATCTCTGGAGGTGACCAGGAACTTTTAATAGGCAAGGACCTAATTTTGTTAGATACCAGAAAGATGTTCAAGCAACTAAAATTGTAAAACGTGTAATTCAATCGCACGTTCAACAGTTCTGCAACCTTGGCATAGGATGTTACTATGTTCATTTTTTAAGATTGTCCATCTTCATTTGTTCTACAGTTATGTTAATAGTATATTTGTTTACTACTACTATGATTTTCTTAGTCTCACTATCGTCCAGTACTAGCTTAATGATCTTATGCAACTACCAGCCTGTTACCTAGAATATTCTTAAAATTATATTAGTTATTATTATTAAATTATTAATAAATATTGTTATATATTCAACCACCAAATATCAATTGGCAGTTCATTTTTATTATAATACGAGAAAAGTGAGTAAAAACTATCCATGCGATTAAAACGTTCCGGGTACTCAATAACATCTAATATGAAAAAGAGGAAAAATTATGAGTGACACTGTTTTAGAATACGTTCGTTAAAAATACATTATTTAACTATGACTGCTTTTGGACTTAATTTATCAACGGCAGTGCAGATTTACACATAGAGCATCCGGCTACTGAATTCTTCCATTTGAACGATGCAAATATTCATGATGCATTAACGATTATATAAAATCCTTCTTTCACATTTAACTACATCGTGAGGTATTAATAGTTCACATTTAAAAATAAATCGAATCTTTTTTATTATATCAACTTTTATGATAAAATTACACAGCAAATTTGGGTCAGAGAAATCGCTAACTTTCCGATGGTTATTTCAGAAAAGTCAATCATGAGAGAATCTCTATTTATTATTTGGCCGAATAAATGAGAAAAAGAGGAACCTATAATTATTAAAATCATTAAACACAATTAAATCAAAGGTAGAAAATTGTCAATTTTGAATAAGGTAAATGATTAATGTAGAGTCACGGTGCTTGCACCCCCTGCCACACGCCGAAAAGCGGCTTGCAGGGTATGTATGTAGATATAGGTGTAATATTTGCAACCAATAGGAATGGGAAAGTAACACATACAGATCATTAATGACAAACAATAGTGAAAAATAGAATTAAAGTACCATTCATTATCACAGAAATGATAATAGAGGAGCTGTACTTAGTATAAACCGGCCACAAACACTTTGGAAAGAGATGAGTAATGAGATGACGAATCGGTGTCCGATGGTGGCATAAATAGTGAAACTCTTATTAATCACTTGATTTGGGCGCTGGTGGAATAAGGCGGTAGCAAAAAAGAAAGGGAGGGTGGCACGCATCGAATCGTGAAGTTGTTAAAGTGACCGTGACCGAACAGAAGTTGGCTTTCACGGAGGGACTTGATGAAGGAAGGGTGGGGAGCGATCATTCTTAAAGACTTCTTTTTCCTCGCGCTCAAATGAAAAAATGATACCCCGATAGCTATCGCTTCTCCGAAGGTGGCGGGCTTGATGAGTGCGGAGTTAGCGAACCGAAGCTATCGCTATTTCGGCTGAATTTCATTACGAGCGCTATGGCTTCGGCTGGTTACTTAAGCAAACATCTCAGACCAATTTCGCTCCGAGATGCTCAACGGGTTTAAAATCGAAAACGTGTTACAATTTCTGATGACTGAGGCGATTCGTATTTATGCTCCAAAGTTTACAGCACGGTTCCAGAGGTGATAGGATCAGTCTGCAAGAGAGCGAATACACTGTGGTACTTAAGCCGAACTGTAATCACAGCTCCCTCTAGTACAGACTGTAGTGAACATACTTTGAATCTTTGGGCGGACGGAGAATTACCGCGGGCACTTAATATACGAAGCTGCGTCTCTGTTGCTAAGGGACTGTTTTAAGTTGCTTTTTCTCTGATATTCTTAATTTTAATGAAGAAATGAACCATGTTATCCCTTTATACAGTTCACAACATAAATACAGTATTCTTTTAACATATCTGATCTCTTAGGACATTATTTCCTTCTGATTATCCTTATTAAGAACGCCTGAATGCATGAAAATGCACATAAAATAACCAAAAGTGACCCGTCATATTAAATACTTCCTTTTCTAGCTTGCAGGAAAGTTTGTTAGGTTTTTAGCAGAGATTAGACGCAATACATGACTTCATCAACGCTATGATATAATTAATTTTAACTTAAGAAGATTTCAACAAAAAAGCAGCTTTTGGAATGAAGTATTCTTGTTACTCGAGGTATCAATGACTTTGCAAAAGACTAATGTGAGAGACTGAGGATATGAGATAGGAAATCAAAGACGATGACACTATGGAAGATTTGTTAAATATTAATCCTTACGATGTCAAATTTTCAATAAAAGCGTCAGATAGGTGACTGGGACTTTCAAAGACTTAGCGCGTTACAACTTAAGCAAAATAAGACAATAAGTAGTGAAGATGCCACCCCGAATGACCTCATTATTTTACCATAACTTTTCTAATCATTCAAATTTTTATCGTTATTAGCATAGGCTGAAAACGAGCCTAACGCAAATAAAATAGTATTAAAAATACATAGAATTTCTTTCTTATCTTTGACAGCCAAATCTAGCGTCTGCTGAAGATCCTTATCAGAGTTTTTTAAGAAGTCCGAAGGAGAAAAGGGGAAAAAAACCGACTGGATCGTCTGACTTTTCGCGTTCATTTCTCTTTGGGATTTTTCCTAGATTCGCACATTTCAGAGCCAACTCACCCAAGCTATTTATTTTGTGTTTTTCTAGAAGGGTGGTATCACTACACAAATCTTTCTTGTTGAGGTGCACACTATAAATTCAGAGGCATATCTAGAAACTTAATACGAGTGAAGGGGTTTCAGATAATATCCTTTGAAAGTAATAATAATGTTAGTATCTCAATTCACTTTAATTAGATGTTTAAATACCATACTATTAGAAAAATTCCAGCAATAATCAACTTTTTATAAAAAAATCACTTAGGTTTTAGGTTCCGCTCCTCGCCACACTTTACGCAAATTTCGTTTGTTGCGAAATCATTAAGAGAGAGCGACATACACGATTGCATCCTCTTGATCTGACAGTTAATAAATCCTATTATTGAACATTGGCAATTTGTTCGAAAACCTAAGATTTAAAAAGTGAATATGCGCATATCATAATCCTTTTTCGAAAAATTACTTCGAAAAAAATGATTTTCGAAATATTACTACTACTAATTTCTCGAGTTCTAAAAATCCTTTTGCTGAAACATCAATTGAAACCATCATAAAAAAATAATCATCTTAATAAAGTAATCAAATCAGCAGAAAACCAAAACAACCGGGACACAGCATTTCAACAGTAAGAGAATGAAGAGAATTGGAATCTATTTTCGTTCCGTGCACATCGCAATAGCAGTCGTATTTGTGTGCATTTCCGCTACTCCTTCCCGTGGATTGATTCCGCAGCGGGGAAGATCGATGGCGTTCGGAGATTTCATGAGTGGGCGTTTTCCGGTTAGAATGCACAAAAAAGAGGAAAAACGGAGGGCAAAATGAAAAAGGACACGAGCCGACACGCCCACGACCTCTATTCTGACAGAAAAAGTGCGTTTCTTTCTTGTTCGTCTCTTCATCGTCTGCTGCCTCTCTCAGACGATGCTTCCGCAATTCCTTCTTCGGATTTTCCATTTCCTCTCTTCTTGGGCGGGATTTCCCAAGCAGGACGCGTGGGCCAGAAATCATAATAGACTTGGTGATACATGGAAATGCTGACGGAAGCCTTTGAAAACACACACCTCCCTTTGCAAAGAGGAATCGCCTTTCTTACAAAATATTAATATTGTATTCAGCCAATATGTCTACCTACCGCATCCCTCTAACGGAGACATAGAAAACTGTTGTGTTATACTGTTTTTTATTCTACTTTTATTTGGTTACTTGATTACTTACTAAAGTAACAAGGAAAGGTTAGAGGTAACTTGGCATGAAAAGTCGTGCGGCTAGCATAAATCCCAAGGAAGAATGAAAACAATCCTGATCAAACCGGGACTCGAACCCGGGTCTCCTAATTGCCGGTCGGTTGCTCTAACCACTTAGCTATCCGGACATGACTGCATACCTAAAATTTTCTGTCTTGCCCGGATTACTCATTAGTCAGAGCAACTGACCGGGATGAGAGACCCGGGCTCGAGTCCCGGTTCTGTTAGGCTTTTATCATGTTCTTCCTCGGGACTTACTAAATTACTTATGTTAAATTAACAACTAACTCATAATATAATAGAAAACCACCTTCGGGTAGTGGCTCACAAAATCATTACAGCATATCACATATTGGTCGATAAACAATATATTGGAAAATTACCGCTTATACTTCAGCAGTAATTATCGAGATCTCAAAAGAATGGTAAATGGAAAATTTAAGCAGGGTGGTATTTGTACAAACGAGGTTGACCATCCCCCATAAGGTTGTTTCGTGGATGTGAGATCAACAATTGAGGTTAGAGAAAGATTGTATTGGCTAAAGAAGCTTTCATTATGCGAAAGCAACTACTGTCGAAGTGCCTTGCTAAGGGATTAAGGAAAAGATAAGATTCTAAGATTTGGCGTATTTTGCTAAATCGGTATAAACGGGGACCTACAGAAAAGAGTACATGAAAAGATTGGAGATCTTTGAAATTTTTATGTGGCGTAAAAAAAAGATATAAGTTGTGCTAATTCATAATAACAAAAGACGAGGTACTGGAGAAGGCGGAAGATGAGGGTATTTTGATTGGAATAATAAAGCGGATGAAGAAGAAATAAAAGAAGCACCCGATAACAAAAGGAAAAGGTAAAGAAGTTGACTGTAGATGAAAAGGAAAAGTCATAAGGGAAGACGAAGAAAAAAAATGGTGAGTGATACGAAGGGCGGTATTATTTTCTATGGTAGAGGAAGTATTCCTCAGATGATCATTATGGTGAAGGATTCTATGGAAAACTTAGTTATTGAGTATTAAGGCTATTACGAGAGTGCTAAATCGACCGTTAAAAATCGCTAAGCTGATAAAAATTATTTTTTTTTTGGACATAAATATTACATTTATGGCGTGAATTTCGTAAAGATGATGGACAGAGTTATCTTTATATTTCGTCGGTTTTTTAGAAGTCGATGACGTACTTTGTCATTATCATCTCGCGGCATTGTAATTAAGCTTTAATTAGAGAGAATTTTATATCTTCTTAGGAAACCCAATTCTCATACTGTATAAAAAAACCAAGTGAGAGGGAAGAATCATAAAATTTCCGATGGGCGATAATTTTCTAAACAAGAAGTTCACTGACATTTATGAGACCAATGTTCACCCGTTGACTCTCCTTGATAAGAGCTTTACATTTCCTTGTCACTCAAAAGTCAGGCTATGATGAATTAAAAATTAGGCAAGGATACACTCCTATGTATGCAATTTACTCTTTAGTATGCAATTTCATTCGATGTTATAAAAGAATATGAAATTTTATCTTCGAATTAAATATTTAAATGAATAAGGAAACATATCAATTTGAACTATCACGACGACAGATTGTTTTATACTAAATAAAATAAAAATGACATTTTAAAACGATGCCTCGCTACTTTAGTGCTTCAGGAAATTTTTCTATATGCGATAGCTTTTTTTTACTAACAGTATTTTTTTTCTAATAGTATCGTCGAAAATCAGAACCATTTATATAAAAAGGTTCCATTTTTTTAATAATTCGCATTCCTTACTGCTAGAAACCCAAAAACAATGCGGAGGAGATGATACTTTTATCAAGATTAACTATAATTTTTCATGAAGATTGATAATTGACAAGGATTAAACTCCGATATATATCTTCAAATGAGTAGTTCCTCTCCATTTCCTATAAAATTTTGATGCTATTTTTTCTACAAGTAAAATTCTCAGACTATGATTCTTTGCTTTGCACATTATAACACAATACTCAGTATTTAATCTTTGACATTATTCCATAGATGACTGATAGTAAATTTCTAATATCGTGGAATAAAGTAATTTTTTTTAAGAGCTGTATTAATTTTTACTATTTAGACAGTTTATTTAATATTTTTAGCCACGCAACGCAGCACATTTTTTTATCACAACAAATCTTACTCTTTTACTTGGATTTGGTACTGTTATAACATAAAATTGCGAGCAGGCATTACATTCAGAGATGAATTCAACCCGCAGTAGGTCAGTGGTTACCAGTGCTTCAGATCGTTCGAACAATCATCTTGTCATTGGTAAGCCGGCCAATCGGACACAGTAATTCGCGGTCCATAAAAAGCTTTCATAATCTCCTTCAGAATCTCTTGGATCTCCTCTCACGTACTCAGCATCCGCGCCCTCTGCCGCGATTGGCCGGCGAACAATGCATGACCGTTCCGCTCGGCTCAACTCCCACCTCTAGCTATCTCTCGCCAGCTATGCCTTGCGTATCGATTCCTCCAGCCACCTAGGTATAGAAACAGAGAGGGAGAGTGCGTTCCCATAGCGACCTCCTACAACCTCATAGCATCCACGTAAAGCTCCGCGCTTTGCTGCCACCCACGCTAACTCCCTTACGACAACTAGCGAAATACGTGTTCGTTCTCGAGCCTCGTTATGCGCATGCGCTTGTCGCCACCACGTTTCCCGTAATGAATGGACCTCCTTTGTCCATTGATGGTCGGGAGTCGCAGATGTGTGTGTGTAGGATGGTTACGTAAGCGATGGGACGAAAAAAGACCGCGGATAGCGAGATATGAAAGGGATAAAAAAGTTGAAGAGCGGGAAACGTATCGCCTAGACGAGACAAATGAGTGACGGCGGAAGTTTCCCTTCTTTTTTTGCGGTCGTCTATTTTTTTCCGGACGTCTGAATCACTCGGCTCCGATTCGACTTTCGAGAAAATCGATTTCACGCTCTGATTTCGAGAGGCACCCCCGCATAAAATTAGTTTCGATTCCTTGAATTATGTTTTTTCTCACTTTCGTACGATGAATTCTGTGTCAGAAGAATGCGATTGAATTGAGGTCCCGCACGTGTCTTTCTGGGGCCTTTTTTTCGAATCTCTGCGTGATTGGGACGAGTTTCCAATAAAAGAAAATAATATTAGGACGAGAAATGAAATACTAGGAAATGGTATTCTCATACAAAGGAGCCACAAAAATTAATCGAGGAATTGAAGCATCAATTCACTTCAGCCATCCCATATAACCGACAATAGCCGACATCTCGTTACGACATGACAAACAGAATTGATCGAAAAGACCATTATTTATAAGGATGCATCATTTACTTCGCATGGTGATAAAGGAAATAATTCTAGGTCATGGGGATGTATATTTAATTAAAACAGCTAAATCTTGTGTACCATTGTTTGTGAAAATTCAGAAATTTTGCAGCGCAGAAACACTTATTTCCTATCAGTTCAGTTGTTATATAATATAAAATTCAAAGCTCTGTTGAATATAAAAATTGAAGAAAGTAAATCAATAGTTACAAACAAATAGAAAAACATAAGATACTAAATATAGATGTAAAAAAAGAACTCAAGTGAAGGATAATAGAGAAAAACTCGCGATATACATATATGCTGGTAAATCTTCTGTAAAATAAAAGAATTTAATCAGCGGTTTTTTTTAGAGATTTTATCACTTGCAGAGGGGAGCAGTGAATTAACTTGATTGATACCGCCTACGCATAAGCATCGGATAAACCCCCAGAGCGCCTTTCAGAATTAAGATAGGCAATACGCTCAACATCGAAGCTTGAATGTATGTGCGGAAACTTATTCTGATTATGAATAAGAATTTTTACGGCTAAATATTCAGAATACATGCAATTTCACTTCCCAGTCTATAATCTTATTAGAATCCACACATATGTAAAGATGTTCAAAATGAAACGTGGAAAGAAATGTTTGTATGGAAATATGTTAAAGTTGGAAAAGATTCACACAAAGAATACACGGAGATACAAAGTTTGAGACCGGGACCGGTCATAAAACATTTCGGCAGCGAAATCCCAACTCTAGCTAAATTCATACTTATGGAGGAATATATTTCAAAATATCGCTTATATATTCCCTGCGGATATTTAATTACAGAAATTTCCTATGATAATAAAATTAAACTTCAACGAAAGATTACACAAAGTAGACTTTTACAGAATTTTCTGTTCATGATTATTTAAATTTTTATTATTAGGAGAACCTCTCAGTAATAAAATTAGGAAGTTAAGAACTGTCCTCTGATATATGCTCATCGAATTTATAATGCAATATTTAATCATGGTTGGTATGAAAGAGCTAATTAAAGGAATTAACATGAAATTTACATCCGTAATTAAAGTCTCAATAATTATGAAAGGCTCGGTTTCAGCAAGGAAAAATTGCCCTAAAAATACTAGAATAGCGTAAGCCTAGATAATCATCTCTGCAAATCTTCTTGGTTTGTTCTAGGAATCTATCGTTCTCGAATTTCGCATAAATTCATGTCTGGGAAGACATTTATTGACGACTTGGAACTAAACGCACCACAAAACTACCGAGAACAGACAGTTCGAGGAAAATGAAGGGAAATATCGCACTGATTTCATAGCAGAAACACGGGAATATTCAATTAATCCTCAACGGTGCGAGGACTTATAAGGCGGAATGCTCATTCGTTTAAATATCCTGACCTTTGCGTGTGTAGCAGAACGGTTTAGGAACACATTTGTCATCTTAATAGGTCAAGGCAGAAATCCGATCCCATTGGAGTAGTTTTTCAGCTTCAAAATGTCAGCCCTTTCCATTTTTTACAGACTTTGACGACTTCATAATCTCTTGCAAAGAGTAGATGGCTTACATCACTCTCTTGCAATATCAATTGCAGTAGAACAAATGGGTTAAATAAACAGGAAATGGAGGATTTTATAGCTTCTAAGTACATCATGGTGTTTCATACGATGAGCTACTTCATTTTATTCGTATTTGTGAATTGGTGAAATAATGTTTCGAGAACTCGTTTGCTCTGATTTCTCTCAAGATTATGAATTAATATGAATATTCGACGAATTGAGTTTGAGAATAAAAAATTTAATTACCAATAAATGAGCGAATGATGTTATTGCGTCTACTCGGATGAGTTGAAAACAAGCATGACCCCTCTGACTCACTACTTAAACAGAATGTTTACTGCTGTGATTTTACAAAGTCGTTATCTCATATTGTAATTATATATTTTTCTCGAGTTATCTGGCCCAGTTGTCGCTAATAACGTTCAAACTAATATCTTCTATATCTACAGTATCTAATTAATCCTATTCGAATCGATTTATTTTAAGTGTCAACATATTACAGGATAATATACACTAGTTATGTATAAAGGGTTCTGCTTTCAGACCTTGATGAATAAAATAATTTATCATATCTTTTGGTGAAGAAACTTATATTTATTATTTACTGATATTCACAAGGTCAGTTTTGTGCGATGATATGAATGCTGCTGAGGTATGAGTGATGGTAAATCAAGGCATTGATCAAGGTCTCCCCTTATGGAATGTTACTGAATGTAATACACGCAGAGTCGTGGACTTGTTCCGCTTATATCATTCTGGTTCGATTAGGAGAGCAAACTACCTCATTCCTCATCTTACCTAGTGAGACTTATTTACCTCTCCTAGCTCATAGTAGAAGGGTGAGACCAACCAGCTTTTGGCGGAATACATAGAGAGGGCTATACAGTCATAAAGACATAATGCTGAAATAAAGTTGGGAAGAATTTTCGATTTGTAGATTATTACTTGCTATAATAAAGCATATTTTTTAATTTCAAAGGAAACGAAATGAGAATAAACTACTACAGAAGCGTTCAATGAACATAAACTTTTACTAAATCGATACTTTCTTAATTTCTAAACAGCCTATATATAGTCACCATTGTCATTATTTCTTATGTAATACACTAAAAATCAAATTTAATTGCTGCCCCACGATATTCATGAGCGAAGAGATATCTCATCGACACAATTAACTCTCCAAACTCAAATCTCTGATTCACAGAAATAAATGGAACACTCATCGCAACAGTTATTATTTCCGTTCTGCTCATCGAGAGAATACAAAATAATATTGCCACACTGCGTATCACTAGAACGGCACCTCCCACGACGTGCGGATTCAGATAAGGAAATCGCAAATATGCCCCCAGAGGTCGCTAAAGATGTCGAGAAAAAAAAACACTAATGTCTCTCAGGGGTCTCACCCATTGCAGTCCGATGACAGAGAAGCCGCTCGTCCAATTAAAATAAAAAATGAGGCGAAAAAGCGAAGGGAGCCGAATAGGTTCAAGGGCGTATTATGGATGCGCATTGAGAAGAAGGGGAATTCTGAATTTTTTCATTCCGACGTTTGGCAGGAATGTTGATTTTTTTCGCCAGTTTTGCAAGCGTCGAACCGGAAGACGTTTTCTAACGCGCCGCGTCAGAACAAGTTACAGAAGGATATACGGTTCTTTTATGCGTCATTGTCTGAAGAATTCCTTCTTTTGAGCCAAATGTAGGATCTCGAAATTAAATGCCTTTACCCTTGGTTGAGGGGCGAAAGAAAAGAATGTGTAAAACGATCTCTGGACAATTCTTTTGGTACCATGACGAAATGGTTGAGAGATTTAAAACTGGATGCTTATTTGAGGATCAAGAGAAAGAACAATCACGGCGTAATTTTACTGTTATAATTTTTTTTGTTTGAACATTAATTTTGATTTTTCAGCAGATATTTTATCTATTCCTGTACTCCTTTCCTTCATATTTTGACCCTTTGTGGGAATATTTTTGAAGATACGCATGACGTTTTCAATCTTATATTCAATGTTCCGTAAGCATAATTATAGTTTTTGTTTTACATTTTTAATACTGCATCTTTAGTTAGAACTGATATTTTCCATAAATAAGTATATCTATAAATTTCACCTAAATTTAAGAAGTTGAAAACGTATTTCTTCGAAAAAAATATTCCATAAGCACTAAGAAGCAGAATTGTATGAGTACCTACATCCATTTTAAGGAAATGAAGGCGAACGCTTGGTAGCTTAAACTCTCTCTTAAAATTATTATAAGAGATTTATATTTTCGAGGATAACATTGCTTTGAGGTGTGAATAAACTTTTCTTAAACTGTTGCCCCTACACATAAAAACTTCTCGCAATATATCGTAGCTCTGAAAGGATAAAAATATTCTTCAAATAAGCATCTTCTTATTATGACCATGTACTAATTCGTTCGTGCAAATAATTGTTCGTTTTCTTCAAGAAATTTGGCCAATATACGCAGTATTATCCATACAGTTTCATTTATTTACCGTTGGCCCTTACTCGATCCTTTCCACGATTAAGATAGAGATCTCTACTACAGAAATGGTTACATTTGAAACAAAGGGGAGGTTTTCCGTGGGGTAGAAGAACTAGCAATTACTTATAAAAAAATCGTGACTTTTGCGGCAGTTAAAACGTTAAGAAGAACGGAAATGTAAAGACAAACCTATAGGAAATGTGAGACCATAGAAATCTGATGATTAAAATACTTACAAAAAGGTCGAAAAATCTCGATGTCTCAACTGAACAGTGAGGTTTGTGTCCATTTTTTGCAACGATTCGTGAGGCTCGCAAAAATTCCGTGACGAACAAGAAATTTAGAGGAAAGGAAGTGGAGGGAGAATTATTTATTTATGTTTATTCATTAGTTATGTTCTGTAGTATGCTCTATGTTATCTGGTGAAGAATCAGATATAATTTATATGTTTTTTTTTTCACCAGGTATCTGCTAACGTTTCCGATCCATATCTTAGTCTCTGAAGATTTCAGCTAATCATTTAGAGAAATCTGAGAGGGAAGGACCTGGGCTTTCTCTCACTGTATTTCTAAAATTAATTTATTTTACACTCCAGTCTTGACAATTAATCCGTTTGGTACCTGATACAAAGAATGCTCAGATATTTTGTGAGATTTGAATTGAATATTTTCTATCATTGTAAATGACTGAATTTCTGCAAACATCACTATATTTATATTTGTTTCGATTTGTAATTACAATCTTCTCAGAATAAATCAGAAAGATCCCTTACATAAGGCACATGTAATATGCATAGTTACATAAAGTAAAATATAAATATATTAAGTTCTGAAAATCCGGTATACGGGACTCGAAAGTTGTAACAAAGTTACGACTGTTCCTTCTATCTTACTCAAAACAGAATGGGCGAATTTCATAATTATCATAAAAGATTAGTTTCTCTTTTATACTCTTAAAGGCGATGTATTATAGAGCCCTCTCTTTTAATATTATCATATCCGTCTCGTAATAAAAATATAGTCTTACGTACCTTTGTACATAACATAGTAAGATAAAATAAAACAACTCCCTAACATCTCCTTGTAACCTACATCATAAAAGCACATTCGTCGTATATTACGTATGCAATTCCGGAATATCAAAATGAGCGACAGTGACAAGAAAGAGAAGGGGATGAAACAAAGGGGGCGTGGAGAGCATTTCCGAGAATGTAATAACTCAGAAAAATCGCCAGGTCCAGATGTCTCCAAGAACATAAAGCAAGCGATAATGATGACATTGTAAGGAGTGGATGGCGAGACAAATGGATATGGGTGGGGAATGCAGATAGCTTGATTCCGCGAAGGGAGATTTCCAGAAGAGAAACGTTCTGAAATGCGAAGGACAGATGGGGGAAAATTACTTTGTAGTTCGCAACTGGACTTGACGTTCGAAAATGAAGGAGTGGGTGAATTTACATCGTCTTTTTGGCGTTCTGCCTCTAAATTTGTCTCTCTTAAAATTCGCAGTCTGGAGTAAAAGTTGCCATCTTTAGGGGCCATGGCAGCGTTTCCTGCGTATTGTAATCGTTGTTCAACGGGTTTATCTAATTATTAAATGTTAAACGTCATAATTAGGAGGAATAAAAGGATTCAAAATGCTGCTTGGAAGTATACGAACTAGAATTGAAAGAACTAAACAATTGATAACTATTTCATTTCCTTAGAGTACAGCTCTAACTAGACGAAAAAATATCAAAACCAAAAAATAACATTAAAACTAAATATATCTTAGAGCTACGGGAGAAGAGTACTAAAAAGAAGTGATTATATGAGACATGAGATATTACTGATGTAAACAAAACGCAGAGTTCAATAAATATTCTCAAGTATCATATAAACGTCTTTAAAAAACTTGGCCGATTAAAATGTCATCGACAAAGTGTAAAGGATGAACGGCGAAAAAGCTTTGATATCCCTGCGCTAGAGTGAATCCGTTAACCGTGCAAATCACATTGATTATGATATTTGCAATATATACCTAAAAGCCTATCATTCGCGCGTACCTAAGCGAGAATGAAATGGCTAAATCAAAAAAAGTACTGGAAGGAATTCATTGAATCAATCAATTGCTCATTTTCTATTTATACGCTTAAAGGTCATATCATGCGATGTCTATATTGTATAGAAAACATAAAAAACAGTCCATAGTCGTAATTAATAAATAAGGAATAATCTACAGATAGGAAGATAGTTAAATTGACATATAAAAAAGTAACCAGACATTCATTAAACTTGTGATTTTTCCGATTATAATTGTTGCATTTAGTAACTATAACTAATATAGCATAGATAATTTTAAATTGCACTGATGTTAAATTGGATCGTTTAGTAATTTGCATCATATATACAATAAATATCCTTATTCGATAATTTTAAGTACAATAGTATTCCATAAACCAATCTCTCTATAACTCCCCCAGGCAATGTAGAGAAAGAATGTCTGCGAAAAGAATGCAAAGAGGATGTCATCTGTCTAAAATTTAAGATATATAAACATCACGTAACATTTCATCATAGGTGCTGTGAAAGTTGACACTTCCGAGTTCAACCTTGGTGAAAGGTAATGCCTAGTTCTTACTAGTTAACCAAATACGATCACGTACGAATATTCATATATGGATAATAATTTCTCCCTTCGAAAGAAAATCATTTAAACATTAAACATGAATTGGTATAAATCTATGGTAAAATTCATATTAAAATATTTGTGATAATATCATTTTTTAATAATACCATGAGATTCTTTGATATTTGAAAATGTTAAAAATTACTTCTCTGTATTTGATCAAAAGAGGCGATTTAATTTATGCAAAATATCTAAGGGGGAAAGCGAATATTTAGAAAAAATTGGTAAAGGGACGAGATTCAAGAAATAAAAAGAGAAAAATAGATGCGGCTAATCTTGAAATGTAATGGATTAAGGAGAGTCAGCCGAACGGAAAAAATGACAGGGAAAGGATGTTGGGGACGAAAAAATAATAAGGTTAAAGAATTTCCGGGATTAAATTGAGAAAAGGGATTAATTATCAGAGGGGGCATGTAGCGGGATTCTGTAATCTCCCTAAAGGAAAGATTTTTTAGGGTCCCCATGAGGTCCAATTAGAAGAGCTACGAGGCATGTTAACGAGAAACGTAAGCATCAGGTACAGCTTATTATTTTAACAACGTTTGAGTTCACATTTTACCATTGAACATCCGTTCTTTACACATACTTAGGGTTCAAGAAAGTGCGTACGTAATAAGGATCGATTTACTAATTATGGAAGGAGGTTTATTTTTAACAATTTGTTTCCATAATTCGCATCAATAAAGAACTCTGAAAAAACATACTGTAATCAAATTAAGCTTGAATTTGATTGGAATATAATCGAATTAAGTTTAAATTTAAGTTTAAAAAAATTTAATTTTGCGTAGATTATTAAATAATTTCTTCGCTTTTGTCAGATCTTACGATGCAAGAAACCTTCATCGAAGGGTTCACTTGATTAAACTATAATTACGAAGAAAGAATATACGAGGGTGAAAAGTTTCCGACCCCAGGTTTTTAAGAAATCTTCAGAAAATTTTCAGAAAACATGTCGAGAAATGGCGAAATGTCGGAAACTTTTCAGACCACCCATGTATCTACAAGAACGAAATTTGAAATAAAAAATTTCCCATTAATTAATAGATTTACGCTCAACACAACCTAACACCAATACGAATAGCGTATTATTATCCTCGTGAGAAGTTTTGGATATTAATTCTTGATTTATTAAGTGGCGAAAGGAAGATTGGAGTATAACACATTATCCAGTGCCATTTCTTCTTCATGAGCTATTATTCCACGCCATATGACGTCCGAACGAGAAACACACTGTCTCAAAGTTCTAAATCATCCACAAATACTGGAGGCAGTAAACACTGTGGTGACAGTTATCCCAGTTTATTACCAAGTGATCTTTGACATTTGGTGCGCTCATTTATGGGTGAGTCAACGATTATTAAGAGGGTGAGTACTAATGCGATGAAAAGTAAAACATAAAAGGATACAGCATGATGTCATTGAATCTCGGAATTATGTTAATTACTTATGAAAGACTTAATTCTCATAACTCTCTCAAGAGAATATTCGAACTGCATAAATGTACTGGAATGTTAATTTTAGATAGTGATCCAGCCTATGACATAACATAAGAAAATAGTTTCTGAATGCAGTAAAAGATGCCTAAACCCCATAGTTGCGGATGTGAACGAATTCATGGCTTATCGTCCGATTTTCATTATTTTTCTGAGGAAGAGGGAAACATTTAATTTCGATAATTTTCAAAATAAGAAGCTTCACGAGTCTTCAAATTCTAAAAAGATATCTTTGAGATTAATAATGATGAAGTCAATAAGTGATGGAAATAATGGATTCATATTTTCTTATGCCTCATATCACGAATAATAATAAGCAAATGTTCACTAAAATCACCATATAGAAAATGTATTGAGAACCCCTAAAGTCTGAAATATGGATAGCCGCTAATAAACACTGAGGTATGCAAAATGTTCCCATAATATTTTCCCCGAAATCTTCCTTAAGTGATTAAATTTTTGGAAAGAATCATTCGGAAATAACGAATTACCCTGGAGCTACATACCAGCCTGAACCTCCAAACATTCACATTTTAAAAGATTAAAGATAATCAATGAGTGAACTTGAAAAGTCCTACGGATTCGTTAGAAATAATTTATATGGACAGTGAACATTTGTAATCCTCATAGATACTTGAAATGGATTATATTAAAACTGATATCAATGAATGGATCACGAAAGATAGAAAATACTAGTACCTGTGAAGTTATTCAAGATTAGCTTCAATATAATAAAAATCCAATCGGAAACCTTGGATCTCATTAGTCGATTTTTATCCGTGTAACAGTATAATTAATTTTTATAATCCAAACAAATATGATCTACGACCACTAGAGAATACTAATTCTTTGCTAGAAGGAAAATCTTAATAATTACCTAAATTCGGTCCAAATTCATAATAAAAAATAAAGCAGTTTAAGTTACTGCCAGTAAAAAAGGAGGCATGAAAAATTTTCTCATAAAAAACGTATCATTAACCCAAACGCTTCATGATATCGCACTCGTTTGTTCACATTGCCGTGATTCAAACCACAACCGCCCCAAGGAAGAGAAGGAACCGTGATATGCATACTCGATCTCAAAATAAAAGGAAGTGAGAGCAGAAAAACAGCCCATAACAACGCAATAGTCCGACGCCAAAACATTACTGAAGTTTATTGCTTTAATTATGAAGATCTCTCGCACATGACGAAACCATAAGCGTGTGAGTACTTCCAGACCGAATTTTTTCCCTTCCCCACCCTCTAAAAAAGGCCCTTGCTTTGGAGAGACATCCCATAGCAACGGAGATGTGTGATCTCGCTCAAGGCAAACGGCCTCGGTAACTTATGGTCCACACAAATGTTTCTGCAATTATGCGGCGCCCGCCAAGAAATATACTCAACCTATCCACGCCTATGTATCTCTCGCAGGAATTCCAAGGAACGGGTTCGTCATTTCCCAAACTAGATTATTAGAAGCATAGCTTCATAGGGAGTCGACCTTGTCAGCTGGCTTAGTTCCATTCTTGGCGAGGGACAGAGTCGGAAGTTGTTGAGTAGTAGATACGTAATCCAAGGCACTTATTCCGTAGCGATGACCTGACTCTTTGGCACTCTTCCATGTTATCTGCTGGAAGGAAACGTTTCACTACGACCACTCCTGCTTATCAGAAGGAATGAACTCCTAGCATCTATATCAAACATTTCATGGACGCACATGTTATTGTTATACAGCTGTCATATACTTAATTGACTGTGAATCATATGTTCATACTATGAACAAAATAAAGAAATTTCTAAAATGTTTAACTTTCAGGGACAAGGATAGTTACTCTCATGTATATTGAATATGTTAATAAATCCTATAATTATTATGTAACTATCTTCTATGCTGTTATCTATCCCTCTTTCTTTCACGACTTTCTGCACCTTTTTCAGGTTTTTCAAACCCATCTTCACATGGTGGGTGTTATCCTACAGCGGAAATTTTTTTCCTATTATAAAAATATAATAAAATATAACTGTTTCTCCCAGGAATAAACTATCATAAAAACCAGAATTGGAAATCCTCTATTAAGATTTCCTTGCAAGTATCTGCTCTTGAATTTTATACACACTTTCAATAGGCTGACAGCATATCAAAACAAATTTAATTCACAAATTATTAATAAGCAAGAACTAAAATATTCATTAAACCGCTTTTAATATAAAGTAAAGATTTAATACAATTTTGGAACAATTATCGGTCGCTACTAACTTCTTTCAAATACATGGATCTATTCGAAATCCATTTAACTTTTTGGCAACTCATAATATTTTAGAGAAATGTATGCACTAATCCACAAAAATATATCTTAATACAAATTTTCCGTCTAATTCTTTTTATTTTGTTACTGGTTCAACACTATCATGAAACACTAAATTCATGAATAGTCCTACCTGCATTAAATTTTTAATAGAATTCCTTCCCTCCAGATTTGATAATATAGATCTTTATAATAATAATCAATGCTCACCTGTAAAATTATAAAATATCACTTATTTTCGAGTCCTATACTCACCTATAAATTTTATGAAAAATGCATTCTCTAGGCAAAGGATGTGGTTAGGTGCAGACTTGTAAAGGGAACTGAAAGAAGCATCTTGGCTTGACACGTAATTAAACCGAACAGAACCGTGTCTTTATCTTGGACGTTACTAAACATGCCAAGCGTGTAACACCTATTGTTAAACACCACGTCCATACAACATTAAAGCTCGTTCATAGTGGTAACGCAATTAACAAAGCCGGACAAGAGGGAGACACGGGGGTCTTAAAAGCTCTCCATTCCAAACGTGAATTCCGTTGTCCTCCGTTTCTCTGAGGAACTTGTCACGACCAGACAATATAAATGGAATAAAGATGCGTACAATAGCTTAGGTCGCCAAACGGTCTGCAAAAGAGACTGCTGGACCCGAAAGACAAGATGAATGGATGCAGAAGGGCTCCGATGAGTGACTAAATGGTTAGAGGAAGAGAAGGGGAAAGAAGAGAATAGGATGACAAGGGGGTGAATTGTATTACAACATGTGCGGACATAATGCATGTAAAACATCGCTTGTGACTTGGAAAAGATAGAACACGATAGTATTTACCCCGATCAGTTAAACAACTCGTTCACGATTCAGTGATTAAAATCAGGTTTACTGAGATAAACTGCCCTATCGAACCAAATTCAATGTGTAAAAGGTTAACTAAATTACAATCCAATAAACTTAACATCCAATACATCTGATTTAAGGGACATATGATGTTTTACCTTAAGTTTTAAAATAAAACCAAAACTCTGTACTTTTAAATGAACTTATTTCATTAAGGTAAGTTCAAAGCATATTGATTATATTTAATATGTAATAAAAAATATAAAATATTACTATATAGTAGCACATAATTCTGTGATCACTATACAAGTTAGGTATACAAGCATAGGTAAGCAATTTTTGTAACTTCTATTTACTGATAAAATTTTTCATTTAAAGACTTGTAATATTGAAGGACAGTCCCTTTAATTAACAACAAGAATATATTTAAAAAGCTTTAAAAACGTTTATCTTCCCTAAATTTTGTTAAATTTATCAAATACAATTTTACTTTAATTTTGCTAAACTTTCGTAAATAAAATAAACGATCCATAAAATCATAGAGTGGAGAAAGATAAAGGGCCTAATAACCTCATTTAATGTTGTTCAAATGCAAATGTACTAAATTACGCAGTGGGTTTTAACGAATGGTACAAAGAATAAGCATATGCAAATTATTCACCGATGAATAACATTAAGGTACGAAATTTTCCGTTTTTGTTATGATTTTATTACAAATTGTGATAAAATAAGGTAGATTTAAAGAAATAAAGAAATTTCCGGGTAGAATGAAATTATATATTGCGGAGAAGCTTCGGGAGAATAAATTAAAAGGAAGGAAGATGGAACAGGATTTTATTTCTAAGATCGAAATAAATGAAAGATATTTCTGCAGATTTTTCCCAGAGGATTATCACCGCATCTCGAATTCCTTTGCTTTACATCAGCTTAACTCAGGGAAAATCCGGGGAAGGATTCCGACAGTGGTTTCTAGATAGAAGTCTTTTATATATATGGATGACCACTGTTATATCGGAAAATTTAAGCACTATTTGTTGACGAAACACATCTGACCCTTAGACCTTTAAGTGACTTCTTACCGCTTTATAAAATAATTTACTATATTTACAACCATGCTATTTTATAACGTTCTTCGAGATTATAAATTATAAATAATCGTCCTCTTCCTCTTAGGAGCCTTCCTTGGGGACTGAACGTAATTCGCATTTCGTTAATAAAAATTTTTACAATCCAGATAGATCGTAGATAGTATTATATGCATGAATTAATATACATGCTTTTGAAATCATATTCGACTTCACCGCATCTCTCAAACTCGCCAATGATTTTTAAATGGAATATATTTTTATTTAGGATCAGTACCAGATTATTGGTACAGCAGACAATAGTTCTTACAACAACAAGCAATTATTTCAGGTATTTCAAGTAAGTATGAATATCCAGGGATATTGCTTGGAAACAGTTTACGGTAAGATGTACAAATGAAAATATTGCTTCAAATGTCACACCAAGATATTAGAAAAAGACGTAATGGGATTTGCTTTAGTCAGGAGTGATATGAAAAACGATAGTGTGAGACATAAAATGGAATAAATTTTTATGACTCTATCAAAGATACAAAACTGACCATTTATGAATACGAGGGATTATTGAAAATTACATTTAGTTTTCGTATAGAATCTATCTTACTTTCGTTTTCTCCGATTTTCTCGTGATAAAATAGATATTATATAGAATTATAGAAATAAACTGAATAACGTAACACCAGTCCTAATTGTGGTCAATTTTAATTTGGCTCGGGACGTCGAAGTAAAACTTTACATAATCTAATTTATACTCCTTGGGTCGTAGAATGGATATCGTGGATATGGTAATTCATTATGCAATATTTACATCATAGAGATATTCGATGGAATGAGGCTGCATGGAGTTTCTGTTGCTGGCAGATGTTTCAAACAGAAGCTACAGCCACCGCAAAGTACAGAAAACATCCGCTCTACTTCTCCCCTTCTCCTTACCGTAATTTCCTTACCATACCAAAGTTTACTACATATACACTCACTCAAAAGTGCCGACTTTGACTTCTTTTTCTGCTACTCTGCGCTCCATTTTCACCATCATTTACACTCTCCCATATTCTCCCCCTTGCATAATGTTATCCCGCAAATAATTTCCACACAGTGAATCTTATTTGAGTGGGATTAAAAGGACCTAGTATAAGTAAAATATATTTATATCGTACTTTTATTTGGAGACCTGATGCCTTTTATGGACCGTTGTTTTAGATTAAACTGTTATTTCCCGTTGATATCTCACTAAAAATTATAATAAGAAAAGAATAATTTAATAAATAATTTAAAACTGTAGAAACCTACTTGAAATTCATCTTCACTACTAGAAACTCTGATTGTAAGAATTAAAATTGATGGCCTTTTCTTTATGTGGAATTTTTTAGACCATGACGATCGCAAATTTGATGAACAAAACTTTAAGAAATGAACTATAATATTGAAAGTCCAAAAGACACAAAAAGAAATAAAACTCGCCATTTACAGGCATTAGCATGTTAAAACTCTATAAATAAAGTAAGTTCATACAGGGGAAATCTTATGAAATTCTTGAAAAATTGTATTTTAATATGTAGTGAAATGACCAGTATCAAGAATAGCCGATAAATAGGACAGGGCTATAACAAATGATCACAAAAACAAATAATTAGTATAAGGGCCAACGAGAGAAAACAGCACAACTTACAAAATCAATATGGGCCAACAGATAGAACTGACGTTTGATTATTATTGTATGTACGAGGGAAAAGATATACGAGTACATTATAGATGAGTTTGATTTATATTTTTATATTGAAGGGAGGAGCTTTGGAATCGCAATTTAAATTTTGTTGAATGCGATGTTATACAAAAAGATAAGATTGAATTGAAATAATTGGAATCATATTCAAATCCAACTCACATCTATATTCAAATAAATGTATCCTGACAAAAAATTATAACATAAAATCACATTAAATTCTTGATAGAAGACATTATTCCTCATAATCTTTAACTCACACCTTACCCTTCCCACTTCATTCCTTGTATAATTTCTACAAAACCTTGAAATTCACGCTTGATGATTCTAGTATGCTAGCAAAACAAGTCTTTAGTAATAACCACGTGGAAACTAAAAAGTGTAGTTCTTTTCTATTTAAATTTAAAATACCTGAAAAAGACAACAATTCAGTTAAGATATTGATGATGGAAAAAGAGATCAAAAATTTTTCCATCGCGAAAAAAACGTATGAAAAAGGTGTGAGAAATTATATTATGAGAAACTTTTAGAATTGTCTGACTGAAGCCGGTAAAGAGGATAAAAGGAATAAACATGGACAGAACGGCGGAGAGGAGAAAGAAGGAACGAGAGAAAAAAGAATATCCAGCAAAAATACAAATCTCGTACGCGATTGACGGTATGAAAAAGCAGCGCTTATAAAAGATTGCGGAAGCTTTGAAGGGGAGAAAAAGAGGAAGATTTTATGAGATGTTTCTTCGAATCTTTCCGGGAATGGGCTGTTTGAGGTCGAGCAAAGGATGATGGGACCGTCGCACCCTGCGGTTGCGTTTGTTAGGAAGGGGAAATCGAAATGACTGCATTCTCCCCGGAAAATCGTACAGACAGTCGGAGATAACTTTGCTAACATTTGTAAGGACTCTTGGGATATGCAAGTTCAGCAATTCTGACAGATCTCTAAGTTGAAATTCTTTTAGTAACAAAAAGAAATTATACATGTAAAACGTCGCCCGTTGTAGATAGCAAACTCTTCTAGTAATCGACGAATTTTTCTCGTATTAATATTGCATTATGTCATCAATATCGTTTAATATCGCAGATTTTCCTTACCATGGAAGGAATGGACATTAAATTCTGTACAAATGTATATCAAAGAATATATCACATAAAAGGCAATTTTTTCCAGTAGACAAGTAAAATGTCATTATGCACATAATATCTGGAATATATCATATCTCCATAATGTGGAGTCTTTGGACTCTAGAGACTATGCTTAAAAATATCGCGTGAGGGTGATTGGGGTAAGAGATTTAAATTCTCTTGAATGTACTTAATGAGATTATGGTGGAAACATAGGGAAAAATGAAAATAATTACTATAGGAATAAAAAACACAAGATAACTCTGTTTTTAGAAGTTATTCTAAATCTAGGAACATGCTCTGTTCATGAAAAAATTTTCCCTCATTTATTTATTCCTTCTTTTATTTTTAAGAAATTGCATGGTAGGGTTGCAGAGATTCCTCAGCTTAATAAACTTCTAAACTCATAATTTCTTCACTTTGAAAGATATTAATACGTATATCTTACGCTAAAATAATAGAAAGAAAGAAAGACACTGTACACAAATGTTTAATTCTTTACCTTAGGTTTATTTCAATGCGTAAATATCGATCAAAAAAGCTACACTTCAACAAGAACGCATTTATATTTTCCTACCCAGCAACAACGATGAATAATATACTCATGAATTTAAACCCATCAATCCTCTCCAATGGCAGT
Organism: Pachydiplax longipennis; assembly: GCA_036926295.1. Lineage (NCBI taxonomy): Eukaryota > Metazoa > Arthropoda > Insecta > Odonata > Libellulidae > Pachydiplax > Pachydiplax longipennis. The sequence continues at coordinate 24,568,171 of JAVFKF010000003.1, read as the reverse complement.
TTGATTTTCGGTAAAATATACATATGGCCATTCGTAGAATAAATGCGTCATGAGGCATGAATTCCAAAAACCCCTCATGTATATCTCTTTGAACCCATGCTCCCCCTTGAAAAGATAAACCTTCTCCGCAATCCGCAGACTTAGGAAGAGAAATAAAGAGAGAAGACCGCGAAGGCATTCCCCGCTTCCTTGCCGATCCAGACAGATTATGTCATCGGTTTACGGAGCTTCCAACTGCTCGAAATTTTTTGCCCGTGACCTCAAAGCTGCATGCATTACCCCTTCCTCACTTTCTTTTGTCCGCCAATTCATCCGGAACTAATTGCACCCCTCTCCAAAACAGAGCATTCCCTCCAACCCAAATACACCCACTCGCAAAAGACGAAAATACTTTGTGTTTCACCGAGGGCTTTGTCTCCCACTCTAAACGACTACTACTGAATCGCGTGTTTAGTTTTTGTTTCCGAATTGCGACACGCATTTGGAGCGGCACGGATGGTGTCATTCAGCGTTCTCCGAGAGCGTCAACTGGCTTGTTACCCCACTATCATTTCGCGTGCTCTCTAGTGTTGCCGCCGGCATATTTGTGATGTGTATCTAGGCAAGTATTTTTCGCGTAGAAAAAAAGGTGAGCGGAAGAATCGTCATTTTAATGTGACGAGATTCGTTCTACATCTGCCTAGATCTAGAATACGTTCCATTGTGGGTTATATACTAGTCCACCAACCTAGCCGAAGTTTCTAAGTAAATATCAATCTATGATATATACAACTCTGAATAAAATAAGCGTAAAAAGTCGTAATACAATATTTAAATTCTATTATAGTTAAATCCTAGCTTCAAGGTCATATTATAATATTAAGAAAACGTCTCTACTTGGTCGAGTTTGAGACTAAAAGTCTCCCCCCTTCCACCTAACCCGCCGTCATGTTTTATATAGATAATTTAAAGAAATGAAAGATGAGAAGAAGTATGGTTGTGAAAAAACATACGATATTCTTAGGAAAAAATCATCCACTGCAGAAAAAAATCCACTTATAAGGGGAGTGTAAAACATCTGCGCAAGCCACCCGATAGTAATAGATAAAATTTGCTCATAATAAAGATGTTATTTATCTGTTAAATTTATTCTAATCTTAAAAAATTTACATAATTTATTTTATTACATAACTTTTTCTCTATTTTATGTTCGTGCATATTTTTCATTATTTAGTTACGCATTTACTTACGTGCGTATTTTCGTTATAAGCAGTCGACATAAAATAGTTATCTGAAAATGCAAAATTCGTGCTAAAGAGACTTTTAGTTTATTCTAAGGGATTTTCATCAACCTGCGTCTTTGATAGGAATTCTAATGTGATCCCGTAAGCGAGAGAGTTGAAGAATCCCGGTCTAGCTATACATATGCACCAAACCAGCCGCCTTTCAGGCAGGAGGTAGATAGATGTACTGTGGAATTTATTTTCCCTGTGGATTTCGGTCGTAGAGATTAAAAGAAAACATGATTTCACATGAAAATACTATTTCAGGATAATTTACCTAATCTTTTTCGCAGTATCCAGTCTAGACTTATCGAAAAGGGTGACAGGCGACTAGGCCAAAATTCCATGGAATGTTTTTAAATGTGTCCTTATCTAAAACTATCGATAATGGAATCCGAAACAGCTTACAGTACCGGCATATGTACTGCCATAGAGTACTCTGAGGTAATAGTAATGCATTCACCAAGAAGAGGGATATTCGAAATTTCATCCTTTACGTAATTCTTTTAAAAATCAGCATTTCTTTTCGAAAAAGACAATAGAGGTAAAACGGAATCCAAAGTAACTAAGAGTTGTCATATTACACCAGAAATTCTATAAAAATAATTCGCATTAAGATACAAAAATATGGATTTTATCAATATGATAACAGTAATATATCAATGACTAAATTGGGTAAAAGCTATCTCCAAAGCATGCACAAAACCATATCAGAACACTAAAATGCAATCTTCCTTCGTTGCTCACTCTCGGTGAACTTTTCAGAACATATTAAACATTTAAGTTCTGCTAACCTTTCCTTGAAAGCACTCTCATTCTCTCACTCCACTTACACCACCCCTTAGCAAGTAGAGCTACTTAATTTTCCCTCAAGAAAGACTTCCGTGAGAGGATGCATCGTTATCAATCGTCTCCTAGGAGCCGTCGCTGTTTGTTTACGTCTTGTAAAGACTCCATTTAGGCATTCTGTTACTGAATTCTCTTCGGTTCCATTTCGGTCTCCTCATTCCTCTTTGCTCTACCGCTCTTAATGCACTTCCTCCTCAGCCTTTTAACCCTGTTTAGGTATTTTACCCTATTTTTCCTAACAATTTTGAAGTTTTCCCACGCAGCCGAGAAGATGCGGGTCTTCTGCAACGTAAATATATACTCAAAGAAGACTATGCATTTATGTTCCAGACCAAATCCAAGAATCACTGGCGCTCACTTGAATTTTTTTCAAGGGAAAAAGGTCAACCACAAATTCACAGTGTATATGTTATAAGTGCGTTTTTCAAAAGGTTTCCTAGAGAATACTGAACCGTGCAAAATATAATTAGGAGTCCTATGGGAGATAATTATGAAAACATCGAAAATAAATAAACTCGAAATATGGACGGAGATAAATCTATGAAGTGGCTAAATCGACTCGGCATTCGCAATATCTACAGCGTTTGAAAAACTTCTTAAAATCATGTTAGGCCTCTTCACCTATCAAATTTTAACTGTACAAGTATATATTTTAACCATGAATGTTTTCATACAAGAACATTCTCTAATTAACCAACATAAAATATGCTTCCGGATAGCCAGTGTGGGCAGCGCCTTTGATGTTGACGGAAGTGGTCCAAGGTTCGATTCTCGGTAGTTACGTGTGAAGTGACCTTAGCTATCGAAGCACTTTAAAAAATGCTACTACGAAGATAGAATATAATCACGTGTTACATAAGGAAACTACTCCTAGGTCTTCGCATGAGCTAATATGTAAGTTTGGAACCATGAATTGGATCCTATTCGTCGAGGAACGGTTCGCAGATTTATCATGTTTATCCTTCATAAATGAAAAAAATTATGAGTTAAACTTCTCCCCTTCGCCGTTCCTTTTACAATGCAGATATTTATATTACGAAATTAATCACTTTTGGATGTGGAAATCCTTAATCACGCAAGTTAGTACTATTGAAGATGTTAATATAAGATAATAAATATTTTATTTCTGAATCATTTGATACGATTCCTTTCCTATTTTGAGTGCAGATCCGGTCCGAAAGATAACTAGAGCCGCGAGTCTCTGACTGTAACAATTTTTCTCAATTATTAACGTAAAGAAATAAGATCACCGAAATCGTGTAAGGAAGAGGGATTTATGAAGAACTCTTTCTTCTGAATTAAATGACTTGTATGATAACTAGAAATACATATCAGGGTCTACCAAAATACCATATAGATGAAGACACTCAAAGACGGTACTCAATATCTAAAGTGAAATCCACTATATTAAATTGACTTATCACCCTTCAATTCCACACATCCAAATCAACAACCTCTCATATACATACCCTCTAATGCAGCTGAACCCTCTTCTTATCCCCTCTCATCTTTCCCTCTCGATGCCTGAGAAAGCGTTGCAAAAACGCCCTAAGAGGAATCGTTCCTTATGTGTGTTAGCGTGGGTGTTTGAAGGGAAAAAGAGAGTTCATTGAATCTCCAACTACTTTTCTCACAACGCTTCGTCATCCCATCGCTAGGAGGGGCTCTCATCGCTTCCGCATGTCGTGTACAGTAGACTACACTACCACCCAGGCAGGTTAGGATATACGACTCCTCGTATAATCCCCGGAAAGCAATTCCTATTAACCCGTTTTTTAAACAGAGTTCAGGTTTTTTTTTAATTTAACAGCGTTTTGAGTTGAGATCTGGTCAAAACAATGCCAAACCAGCTGGATTAAAGGGTAAGGGGCAGAGTAAATTTGCGCATAAGGGTGTGCACCCAGGGAAAAACTTAAGGAAAAACGGACATGAAAAAGTCTAACGGGACTAGGAAACGAACCCTCAATCTGGGATGATACTTTAGTTAATTAAGCTATCCGGCAAGAACATTTTCTCAAACCGTTTTGGGAACTTCGTATCGGGATTAAAGGATGAGAAAACAAAATAAGTTAAAAGATAATAGATCTGTTATAAAAACTTTAGATCCTTAAAATCGATAAGGAACGATATTACTTACAAGCGATATATATTTAAGGAATTACATAAAGACCTCTCCGAACCAATTAACAAAGCGTAAATTGAAAGTTTCTGAAAGGAAAACAAATTGAATACTTTAGTGAACATAGGTATTTGCAGTTGATGTGAAAAACGTGAATGGGAAAATATTTAAATAGGTATACTTGTTTCATAAAGAGGCCAATAAGCCGGACTGAACACCCAAAAAACTCACACTGGTCTTAAGTCCGCAAGATATATCCATCTGCTTCAGGGTGAAAGCGCGATATTGTTTTTTTCTTCTCCGTCAAACACAAAATTTAAAAGTTACTAACTTAATAACTTTTAAAAGATTAAGAAATTATTTGAAAGATAGTCTTAGAATATCACTCCATGGCCGGACGCGCTGCTTCCTTTGCTTTCTCGGAGCCTCTTTAAATGATTTTGCTAGCATTAGCTGAAATTTAAATCAATAAAGAAGAGTAGGTAGATTGGAGTAATATAATAAACCTTAATTTCAATTCCATCAAACGAAAAAATATCTCTGATAATAAAACGCAGGAATAGTTAAAATAATTCTTATGCTATCCACTGATTACCGGGATTTTGTTAACAGCAGTCCCCGAGTACTTCAAGGAAGGACTGTTTGAAGCAGGGAACGTAGAAACTTGCTAATGGGGCGTTCTTGCAAAGAGAGAGGCAGTACTTTCCAAAAGGGTGGATTTTAGATAAAATTCCTTATAAACTCATCCTCAATCAATATTTTAAATACCATTTAGTCATGGTGAAAGCAGTAAATGTATAGTGGTCATCCTCAGATCCAAGGCAAATCGCCAGTCTATGGACCCGAGAATGTTTGGAACAAGTATCGAGCGAAGGGGTCCATCGTTTGCGATTATGAATGGGCGGGAGGAGCAAGTGTTCTTTGAGGATTTATGGAGTAAGAATGTCCCTAAAGGACTCGTGTGTGAAAAGAATTCTCGACCGTTCACAATGTGGGCCCAATATTTTTTTAGCCGCCTTAGGATGGGTGTTCGCTACGCCATCTTTTTTACGGATGAAGAAGAGCCTAATATTTGCTTCGATGACCTTGAGAGACAGAAAGGAAGCCGCTGATGACATTTGCCGCGAACCCATGTTCCGTCGACCCAAATTGCCTGTTGAGGCGTCTTTTTTCGCTCCTTAAAATTATCCGCCGACCTTCTCAAGGCGAAGGAGGTGCTAAGGTTTCAAATTGGCGTGAAAATCGTTCTATGAAAAAAGGAAAAGGAACCGGGTAGGCGCCCACCGTGGTGGAAGATTCTGAGTGGATGAACTAGGAAACAAGAGTTAAGATAACCTTTGACTAAAATAGGTTCTTTATTTTCACAAATCACTCCTTATTCTCCTACGCTGGAAAAATCACTTTGGAATGGCATTGGCATCCAAGATTGGTTGAGGTAGGCACGGCTATCTATGTAGATACACTTAGACGGGGAAAAGGACCTTGATCTTTCTCTCCAAAATTATAAGTGATTGTAAAATGAACGACATAAAGATATATTTCAACACTATGACTATGAAAGTACATATCGAGTCATACACTGGAAGATTAAAATTTTGCAAACAGTTTCAAATTGGCGATAACCTCACAGGTTTACTGCTATTAACACTCTTTTTGCACGTTTATATTATGAGACGCGATGTTATGCCTAAGATGTAACTTATCTAGTCCTCTTAGCTTATTCGATCTAATAAATGGTGATCTTTTGAACGTATCTTCTCAAACAGCAATCTGAATCGCATTATAACTCATAGTCACCGTTAATTCCTTGTAACTTTACGAGGAGTTCACGGAACCACCATAAATACGTAATACTTTATCCAATATAATTATAGGGATTCTCAGCAGCATTCGTAAAAATATAAAATCAGATGATTAAGAAATGATGACGGCTGTTCATTTATATGATATAAAAAATAATTTGGTGAACTCCGTGTTTCAGCGCCTCGAGTTATAGCCCAGGTCACGAGCATCATGGGTTTAATCTTCAGCGATTAATTGCTAAGCCACAGAAATGGCTATTCCAATACACACGATTACGGATAGGTGAGCAGGTATATAATTCGAGTAAAATCATTGCGTAATCGTTAACCTCGGCCACAACTAACGATTTGAAAGAACAAAACATTATCCAATCATCCACATGGAGAGCCGATGACAGGTTCTCCCTGTTTACACATGGAGTGTGTATCGTCATCTCACTCAACCTTTTCCTATCCATTGGCAGTTGAAGAGCTCTCCATGTATCTCAACCTGACTCTCGAAGACACTTCCAACCATTCTCCACTTTGACGATGTCTCTTTCCCATCTGCCTCCTCAGAAAAAGTCGACTAACTTTTTCGATTTCTTTCAGTGATTGGTTTTCAGCTTTTAACTACTTCTATCGATTATCTGAGATCAGAGAGTAGTCCAAGCAAAACATAACCGACCGGGACATTTGAAACAAGATAAAGACACAAGCCACTCGTAAGTAAGTAAATACAACAAACAATCACGTCAATTGAAATTTCAATATAGATTGTTTCCCTAGTGAGAAACTTGTTACCTTTACATTAGCTGAGAATAATGAATAAATACTTATAGTATAGTAATAGTATATAGTATATAATAAATAAATAGTATAAGGAAATCTAAATCTTAAATATAAAAAGACAACGATGGGACCGACTGATAGCTATTTCAACCAAATGATGAATACTTCCAATGAAATTGGCACTTATCAAACCAATAGTAATAAATAGGAGTAATGAAATGGATTATAGTGGTCAATGCGTGATAAGAACGAATTTAACGTGTTTTTTATTCTGTGATGTTAAAATATATACATAGACAAAAGATAGATTAATCGTAACCCAATATAAAAAAATCAATGCAAACTATTTCTTATAATATACATGTTATCTCTAAATATAAGGGAGCTTGAGAAATGTGATCCATGTACTATGAAATATACCTAAAATATTCTTACTTGAACTAAATGTAAGTTAGAATTCGAAGTCCTCACTAATAACACAGTCCTTCATAGGATATCTACAATGGCCTTTACAAGTGCTATTATATAGTCATTAACTAATGATTTTCACTTATCCTCCATCTCTTGTCAACCATTAAAAATATAGCTGTGTAAACTAGAAGAACACACTACGGCACATTACACCATACGCTTGCTATTTTCAGTTCGATCGATGCAAAGAACACACGAATAATATTTATGTAACTAAAATTATTGCTAAACAATATTTAACTTGCAAATTTAATCCCGTATAACATAAATCAATGCGATAAGGAAAGTAGAGTCAAGGTGCATGCACCCTCTGCCACAGGCCGAGAGGCGGCTAACAGGGTACAGGCGTATGTATGAACCCTAACAGGCTATTTAGGCGTATGGGAAAATGTACGACTCACATCCTTGTAGTGGCAAACTTACTGAGAAGTTAAACCACGGGAGACAGAAATTTCCGTCAAAACGTTTGCTTCGACGACCTTTATGAAATCGCTTAGAAAAGAATACCATAGATACTCATTGAGATTCCGATCCGTCGACAATTCTGCCGAGAGGCATCTAAGGAGTTCCTCACCGAATAGGATGATAAATGCGAGATGGAGTACGTACATTTAGGAGGAGCATCGCTTTCACCCGCAGATTGCCGGCTAGAAGATTCGCTAACGAGGTTTTCGGAAAAGGGACGGGAGAGGGCTTTGAAGAAAAAAAAGGACGAAAATCCGCGCTCACAAAAAGAGATTCTGACCGCCTCGACCATAACAGAGGGAAGTAGAGGTTTGTTTAGAGGATTGAAGGCTCGAACAGAACCGCGTTTTCTCTTTTTTTGGCTGCGGCGAACAGATTGCCTCGCTCAACGTTGCGTAATGCCCAAAATAATGGCCCATAAGATGCGTTCTTTCGAATACCACTACAATTGTGGAGAAGCGTATTTACGGACGTTATCTCCCGAGATAAAAAAAGGCGCCGGTCCAAAATCTATGGCAGAAGAATCTAAATTTCCTTCGGGGAGATACCGTTTGGGGGATCAAAGCTAAAATCCGATCTAAAATTTGATAAACTTTGCATGAATTCCATGGAAGGGTAGCCGGAATTCGAGACTTATCTTAACGGTGAGCATGACAGGGGTATATAAACCCGAGGATTTTATCGCTGATATTTCCGTTCTCATCTGTAATTAAACTAGAAATTTTAAAGATTTCTGATTATGCGTCTATTACGACTGTTTAACAGTGTATACTTGAATGGTATCAACGCTGGGTAACAAATATTCCACCTCAGAATTGTATTATATAATAACCACATATATTTCCATAAAACGTCGCCAGAGTCAGCTAAATCACAATGTTTTCCATTAGGTTACAACAAATTCCCCAAGAGTTACTGGAGAGAAAAGTTACTGTCTTCATACATTACGTAGGTATATTACATGAGGCCTTTAATGAAGAGCTCTCTCATACTAGATAGAGCATTCGCATTTCGTGAAATCATTCCCGGGTTCGATTCTCGGTGGGGTCCCACATATTCGGAATGACTTCAGCTGTCATTATGAGCAACACTGCTACACTCCCATTATTAAAATAATCAGAATAAGATGAAATCGCTCAACTTTAATGAGCATTCTAGAACATATAAAAGAACGATAGCTTGTTTAAGTAGGTAATCAGCTATTAAGTACGGACATTATCATCAACGCCAAAAATGGTCTATTGACAATATTCCTTATATTCTCCGTTTAAATATTTTTGCGTATTTTAATTTTAATTTCAATTAATTGTCATTTACTAAATTTTATTTGTTAACGTATGAATAAATATCAACAACACTAATTTCAGAGGTTTCCACCCTTTTTTTCCTTTTGTCCATTGGCCAAAGGAATGCAGTGCAGAAAGAAATTATTTATCCTCCAATTTACCATGACAAAAAATAAATTTTTCGATTATTTTTAATGAATTACTAGTAAATACCAACTATCATGGATTTCTTTAAGGAAGCGTAAAAAGATTATGGAAGTATAAATTATGAAGTACTTACAAAAACGACGAATGTACGAAGAAGATGAGCATTCTGGTAAGTAGACAGTTGGGGAATATAAGGTGGCAATAGAGAGTAATGAACTTACCTAAAAGAGAAGAAAAGTTTGCATTAGATACAAGTATAACTAATTCTTAGTGCGACAAATCTCTTTTGCTTTACTGAGGTATTCAATCTAGATATTCGCCAGGAAGAATTTAGGTATACTAAACTCTCCATATGAATAGCTTATATCTTAAAGTAATAATAATATAGGTGCCTTAATTCTCTTAAATTAGTTTAGAAATTCCGAAATTTGTGTAAAAATCTTACACAGACAGAGTTGAAGTAGAAAATTTTTATATTTTTTAGCTTGGGAACATCGTCATTCCCCGAGAAAATTGCTTTTCGCTAATTAATTGAGTATTCACCCAACTACGGATCGATAACAGTTTTATTTTAAATTATACCACAACAATAATTTAGGATAAAGAAAAGCATTTTCCATAAAATAAGACTGAGGTAGAGGATTTCGATAAAAAAGTTGTCTCGCCCGCTTGCGTGATTTTGTTGCAAAAAATCTTTCTTCATTTCGCGGAGACTGGAAGTGAAACAGCTTTTCTCCTCATTATTGGGGAGTTAATCTGAGCCGTAATAGCGATCGTTGCGAGACTGCAAAAAATTCCGTCAAGTTATGCTTTTTGTTCTAGCCCAAATGAGTTCGTTAGCTTTCGAACTCAACCTTTCTCTAGCACAGCTGGATTGCCTGAGGTGGAAATAATGTTATCAATTTATTGGACAAGATAAGTTCATTTGAGTAGCCGTTCTCACAAAATATAACCTACGTGAATGCTCGTTGCTTCCTTTGTCTATTAAATTACTGTCAACATGTTCTGTTATACTCTTTTCGACATATCAATAAATTTGTTCGTAATATTTTAATGTAATTTCGGACTACGGAAATATTATAGTATAGATCGAAAATTTACGCTAATAATTTAAGAATCATAACCAGTAATGAGAAATATAAATAACTATCAATTGAAAATATTCCCATTTTCTGTGATCAATCGTTGGAATGAGAGTGAAACTAGAATGTATATTATGAGCATATCTAAGAAAAAGATTAATAATTGTTTGCTTTGACTAAGGTTTTTTGGAATTCTCGATTCTTGAAATTAAATTCCAATATATGCTTTAACTATTACTTCAATTACCATTTAAAATATAACCTTCACTCATAGACGCCTAGCGTTATCATATTATCACGGCAGATATCTTAATATTAAATATTATTTGTCAGTCATTCTATCCTAAAATTGTCATTACTTTAAATAATTTCAGGAATAATAATATGATATATGAATGTTTCCCTATGCAGTTAAATTCTTACAAACGATTATTTTACCATGCTATACAACTTTCGTAAGTTGAAAATGAAAGTTTCTGCATTAACGTCTTAAGCATAGGATAAAAATGCGTTGCCGAAAAAGAGATGTCGGTGATTTCATAAATTAAAGTTTGAAAACGTGAAGACAATTTTAAAGTTTCGTAGCTGATAATTATTATGGTTTATGTTACTATCGAGAATTCATAGATTTATTACGATTCCTTAGAAAATAAAAAAAATTCTTTAAGAAGTAGACCCAAGAAAAAACTGGCAAAAGAAATATTATCATAGTCTGATAATTGAATATATGAAATATAAGAAAATTTTGGGTGATTTTTATTGCCCTAGAGAGATTGAAATAAGCTTTTATAGGCTCAAGGTAATCGGAAAATTATTACTGAGCTAATAGGAAAAGTGCATATATTTAAATACAGATTTTTACTCGACGTCCTTCAGCTGATATAATATTAAAAATCAAAGAAGAGAAAAGAGCTCAAAAGTTTGCATAAAAGAAAATTTGATCGACTCCAAAAGAAACTTCTAAGAAATCTCCAACTTGAGAACTCATTCTACGTATAAATTATCGATTCTCGGAAATGATAATTACAGTTTCGCCAGCGGAGAAGTTGGATGAAAAGAGAAGCTCAGGCAATGGATAAGGCATCTAATTTCTAGTGACAAAATTAATTTACGGCTGAGCTTGTCCGAAAAGTACACAAAGCGGATCGTAATTTCCGGTCTAAAACATCTCCCGTTAATTCTTTTTCCTGAAACTCAGTTCCATATCATCTCTCTCGAAAAAAAGGGTCTGTTTATATTTTTTATTCTAACAGGCAACTACTTCTTCAGATAATGAGACTGCTTGTATGTCTGACAGGTAAAATGGGGAGAATTTTGAAATCTCCGTCTTTGTACTTTATAAAATCAATAAATGTTAGATTTTCTATTGTATAAAATAAGGTTGAGATCCACCGATCTATTCTTATAGTGAATTATCTTCCAATAATTTCTACTTATCTCTAGCCTAAGTAATCATCATCCAGAAACACTTCCATCCACCTTTTTCGATAACATTATTCATAAATTGTTTCTTAAGTCAAATTTCACATTGTGAATTTTATTTAACTGTTGTGGAGCTCCAAAAAGTAACGGCTTTGTCTATAGAAATTATTCGTGGTTTTAGAGATGTTGGTCCTCATTGTAAAAACAGCATACTAACAGTGAACATTTAAAAATAATTATGAAAAGTTCATAAATTGGAATTTTAACTAGCAATTAAATTATGTAAAAGATTGAGTATGACTATACATAATGTTGAATGGAAATTTCCTTGTTCTAAAGTGGCACCCAGGATACCCCTGGAAGATTAAAAACGAATCTTAATAGTCAGGGGAAATTTTTTCATAGTTCCATCTTATCAGAAAGAGCAGAAAATTATTTTTGGAATTATTTTCTTTTAAGCACGAGCCATATACATTAATCTCAATACATTTATTATGAGTATTTACAAACATCGAAAAGATAAATATATACACTACAGCGGTAATTATAGTAGATCAGTCACGTGATAATGAAACTCCAATCAAATAATTTCTTAGATTAATAATCAGAAAATAACTTAATTAATAGAATAGCTAAAAGACCTACCGCATTCTAACGCTTTTCCTTCCTCGATTTCACCACGAAAAATTCCGACCTATAGCTTGAAGAAAAAAATCTTCTAGCGTTAAACAAATACATCGTGTACTTTTTTCGCGAAAGGCTATGGAAGGGAATAAAAACTGCATCAAAAGACGAGGATTTCTAACCAAGAATGACCGTTAGAGGGAGAAAAAAAGCTTTTCCGCTGCTTTATAGTGGGAAAACTTTTACTGTTCCGCCTAGAAATTAATTCCGCGGGCGTTTACGGCCGCTTCGCAATATAAAAATTCTTATTTTACGACCGCACGAGCCATATGCTTCGTGTGGGGCAAAAAACCTATTCTCAGCGCTATGGGAGAAAAGGGCACAAGCGCACTTGTAAGATTGTTTATGTATTCCGAAAGGAGGTCTCAAATTCGGAAGTAGTTGTAAAAAGACCCACCCACTCTTATTTATCCAACAAACTTTTATATTAACTCCAACTTTTGCCGCGCGTGTTGAGGCCGAATATCCCGCAGAAGAACTTCCAGATGGGCGATTTGTGCCAACTGAACTCCTTTCACTATTATACCACTCTTGAGTCTTAATTTAGGATGCATCAACGATGCTAGAACAGATAAAAGGATGCTAATATTTCCTAAACTAGAACTACGCCTATAACAATCAACTACACAGAGAGAAAATGGGGTGATTTCCCAAGTGGTGAGTTTATGAGATGCGAGAATCTGGGTGAATGCTTTTTCGGGGTAATTTGAATTGGAGTTCTGACGTTATAAATGTTAACGAGATAGTAAAACAAACCGAATTAAAGTCATTTAGTAACACTGCTATTTTGTCTTAAGGAAGTTTCCATCCAACTTGCATCACTTTAATTTTTCTACGCTTCTCTGAGAGGTATTTTTAAGATCCTTTGACAGAATTATCGATATCTCTTCAACATTTTAGATTATACAAACTTGACTTCATCTTTACTATGTTACATTTCTTGTATTTTATTTATTTATTTATCAAAAGATTCACATACAGCGGTGCCGCCAGTTTAACGTGAATGCCAAAAAACAAACTAAAACTAAATATACACAACAATATGAAATAAGAAAATCAACAAATAAAAAATACGACAAAAGTATGTACACAAATACGAACTAAGAAAATTATTTACAAGAATCTTTATACAAGCATTCTTTCAAAAATGCATCAAGTGAAATCCTGAAAGGGTCTATGAAGGGAAGAAGGGAATTCAAAAGAATATTTTAAGCACAAACAAAATAAATTTTATTAAAATAATGTTTCCTCAGAGAAAATCAAGAATTGAATAGTTTTTGAGTTACATTACTTTGTATTAAGGTTTCCAACAAATGACAAATGGGGTAGCATATCAGAAGGGTTAAATTAGAAAATCACGGCAACTTTCACATAAAAAGTGATATCAAAATCATAAAAGTTTTGCAATATAGCCTATGCTACGTTCAAAGACTGCTACTAAAATTTGAAGACTTTAATATTTCATTGACATGCCCTTTCAAATTGTTCAATTGCCGATCTCCGATGAATTAAACTCATTTAACAAAAGCTTGAGATTAAATTTATGCATGAAGCCGTAATATCCAATTTTGATTTGGGATCATATAAAAATTCTTAGCGTAATTTCCCATGGATTCCTTATAAAAGTTCGTTACCTCGGGTGCCGCTTTTAACGAAAACGCGGGAGCGCACTCATTTCAGGCCTGCCCTTCTTATGTACTTCATTCCGACAGTAATGTATCGCCGTGAAACGTATCTGCTTCGTTAATCGAGATACACCCTCCGCTACAGATGGAGATGTTTAAATGAGCTATAACGTTACCCTTCCTCGAGGTACAAAAACGCGGAAATATTCGAGATCCCCCCGCAGCTTGATTGGGTATGACGTGAACCTTCAGCATGCCTGAGTCGTAATGAACACATGTATTCGTCACACTATCCTTACAGAGAGTAATTAATGACCGTTTCGATCGGAGAGAGATATTGAAGCTGATATTGGGGTTTTTCTGGAATGCCGCGCTCAAGATCGGTAGCATGGAGAAATGCTTCCGCACTGAGGTCACTGTATGAAAGGTGAACTTTCTTCCAATTTTTTGATACTTACTTTCATATCGTTAGGCCATTATTTCTTCTTTTCCAAAAGAGAAGTTAACATAAAAAGCACACGGTAAAATGAGCTTTGCAGTTAAGGTCTTCTAAGTGATCTGGTTTCCAATACAGGGCAATTTGATAAGAAATGTTGCCATTTATCAGCAGATCAACATTTGATAAATAATAATTTTAAATCGATTCTATATGACGATTTTTAAGCAAACAAACATTCGTAAAAACGTACATACGTGCTTTATAATTAGCACTTAAGTCAAGATCTTTCGATTTGATTTTTAATAATTAACCATCATTCACGATTGAAAACTTGAAAACTGAGAAGGTAATCCTCAAGCAAAATATTATTTAAATTGATTTTAAACGTTTCTTGGAGAATAAACTGACGAATATTCCTACAATTTCTCCAAGTAAAATAAATTAATGGCTTCAAAACTTCTTAGAAATCCTGTCACAAAAATTTTCGGTGTGTCCCTTATTCCTATGAAATTATTTATTATTGCAATTTTTGACGAAGAAAAATTGTTTACCTTACGAATATGCTCCCGCGAACCCTTTAAAGTTTTTCTCTGTATTTATGCATTAATATAGAATGTAAAAAGTGAGGAGACATTAACCTCATATGGAAAAAGGTAGTACGTAGTAAGACAACAATATTGATAGAATACGTAAGACGGTGGCTTGAAGGTTTATGACAATAATGGATGCTTCATGAGTCGCTCAAAATCTAATATCATACGTATGACATAAAAATCCAGTATCAATGAATCAGTATACATGGAACTGCTCCTGAACTTTAATAGATGGCACGAAGACAGCAGATAAATTTTGAATCATGCAAGAATTTTCCGATCTATTTCTTGTTTTTTAAATTTTAATTTATTTTACAGGGGTTTAATTTTAAAGACCTAATAAAGAAGATATACGCAATTCCCCAGCCTCTCTCATAACATGACTGAAATCTCTAAATATATCTCTGAATCTTAGAGCCAACATAATTTTAAGGAAATGTAAATAATATAATTACCGAATCGCGTAATTATTCTATTAGAGGATTCATGCTAATCTTTATCATTAGGTTTCAGAATTTCAATTCTGTTTTGTGAACTCTTCTAAATGTTTCGGAGAAAAAAATTGCTGCATAACGGTTTCATGCATGTGTTAGATTTATTACCACCACATCAACGTTAATTGAAAGGCATTCAATTAGCGTATTTGGTCTTAATTAGCGGCCATTAAGAGACTGAAGCGAAAAATAGACTCAGCGGCAGAAGGGGATCTTAATATCATACAGCAAAGCAGAATCACAAAACGAATTTCGTACGATGACTTCCATCAAGTATACAAGACCATAACCCTTGAGTGCTCCTCTATTATAAACAACTACAGTTAACTACGGCTGAAAAGCGTTGCAATCAGAGCGGCTCTTTTGAATCATCTTTATAATCACTTCATTAAAACAGAGAAAAACATTTTCCACGCCTAGTGTGCTCTGTAAATGTCCCCCAGCCTCTCAAAACCCTCTCTTATATGTATACATATTCCATTCTGCGCTTCTTTCTCAGCGTCCTCAAAAGGACTGAAAGTTTAGTAGACTAAACATTCTTTTTTTCCTCGAAGGAGAAGGCGTGCTGAACTGATCACGCGCCCCAGAACGCACGCACAAGCGCACTAAAGCACGGATGAGACTGTTTACTTAACAGTTTAATCCCCGACCCAAAGGATTATTTTTTTGTCCTCCATTTCAAACTCGGTCATTAAGAAAAATGACTACCTAAATCGCGTCTCTTGGTCCAGACGGTGGTCTATGCTAGACGCGCCATATGCTCGGCAGCGCCATCCTCGGCTGGAGTGAAAACGAGACGGAGCAGAAGGACCGGTTGCAAAAAAGGGTTAAGAAAATGCTGCGAAAATTTGAGGAAGGGGGACAAGGAGATCATTACCGACTATATGATGGTGAGTCAGTGGATAGCAACGCGAGGGACGCCGAAAGATACGAGATTTCGTGCTCTTGTTCCTAAGGGAGGAACGCCCATCGCTTGGGTGGTGAAAGGAGATGGAACGATATCGAACGGAGGAAAGAGATGGATGTCCGACTGGTGATGCTTGATCCTTTTTTAGAAATAAAACGATCCTTGCAGTCCGGCCAGGGGGGGATCGATCTTTCAGGAACGATCTGACCGAACTTCCGGCTTTGAAAAAAGGTTTTTTAAAACCAAAATAACCCAAATAAAACTAACCTTTGCTTAAAATAGTGAATTAAACTTAAAATAAATGTGCCTATATAAACCCAAAAGGCGAATTTATAACTTCCGAACATAACATTAAAACCAAATTAGTAATAAACAATGTGAACGAATTGACAATAAATAAACACGAAAGTTCTCTAACTCGCTGTCAGTGATAGCAAGAAGAAAATTATCTTATCTCTGCTAACGATATGAAAACTTCATGCGGAATATGAAATTTCCAAAAGTTTCTCCGTTTA
Organism: Pachydiplax longipennis; assembly: GCA_036926295.1. Lineage (NCBI taxonomy): Eukaryota > Metazoa > Arthropoda > Insecta > Odonata > Libellulidae > Pachydiplax > Pachydiplax longipennis. The sequence goes on along the minus strand of JAVFKF010000003.1, from coordinate 24,551,238 downwards.
TTTTGACCAATACGGGTAAAATGATCTTTCGACAAAATTTACTCATAGTTCTGTACTTCTAGGCATGAGTCTAAGCGACAAAGTAATACTCACACATTCAGGCATGGAAAGAAAAGCAGATATCGCTTTATAATCTAATATGAACTGAATAAAATTATAATGAAATTATGATATTTTACTTTCTCTATGTATATACCATAAGAATACTTTTATAAGGAAATAGAAGAAATTTTACGAAAATATCCCTTCGGTAATCTTCTCGATCACTATATCGGAAAATTATTATCTAAGCTGAAGATTCTCTAAATTTGTTTCTTCATACATAAATTATAAACTCAGCCTAAAACTCAGCATGAAATATTCCTGTATACAATAGTAGTACCTTGATTACGGACGTACTTGCTTAAGGATGAATGACTGCAATCAAAAAACGTCTTGGGTAACGATGCAGACTTTGGTACGACGTCCCATAAATGAGTAGCGGATCGTAATAAAACTTTCAAAGAGACATTTAAATGAATATTCCACATTTACTATGGCTGAGGGAGGTGTCGGAAGATATCGATCGATTATTACATCTGCGGGATAACGTTGGTTTTGGTTAGCGACGGTACCAAGGTAACCATGAAGCGGATTACCGTCGGTAATTCAGTAATCAAGGTGCCGCTGTGTTTGCCAATAAAAGATGAATGCTACGCAAAGCCAACTTTTCCCATTTCTATGAATGAACATCAAACGAAGACCCTAGGTGAACCCGAATCGATCTAACATTTACAGCGAGGTATTTAGGTACAGAGATTACGCGGCGAATATTTAATGTTAATCAGGATAATCACAAGAAAGGACCTGTTACATTGGTTTGCAGTTAACAATGCACTATCAGATAAGGTGATGAAATACACTAGCAAATTTTTAACAGCACACTTTGGCTTGTGCGAATACCTTAGGTTTACAACTCATCTTTCACGCGCGGTATCATAATTAAATAAATTACGTATCATAACAATTAGTAGAAGATTAACCAGTGGAGGAATGCCTTACAAGTTCATCATTATTTTATGATCACAGCCTTATGACATCACGAGACCAAAATGTATCAAGGATATTCTCGGAACTTTGAAAAGATCCGATCGCATAAGTGTTGATGAAAAATTAACGAGATATAATCATCAGCCGGTACCGAAAACGACGCATCACCACCGGCAAAGGAGGTATTTTGTTTATTTTCGGCATTCAAACACCGGATTTCCAGAAAGTTCCGGCGTCATAATTTTGAGAGAGTTTTAGCCTAGGTATGAATTGAAACTGCTAATTTTTGCAAGGCCTCTCAGAATTCTCATCGCCTGCAAAATTGATCGAAGTATTTACTAATGGATAACGAACAATTCGCAAGATTCTCCACAGCAAACAACGAACTTAATGAGTTTTGCATATCTCTTACGCTGTATCAATATCATTAGTGAAGGTAATGATAAACATTTTGATTGGTACAACTCCTTACTGCCTTGAGGGAGCATTATGGGAAAAAATACTGTGACAGAAATGCCTGCGTTCTTATTCGTATTTTGCAAAGAAAATTAAATATAGCTGGATAAAATTGTCTAAATGATGTGAGTTGAAAATAAAATTCTTTTCTACCAAAAAGGTAGAAAACCAGAAGCAATTTGTAAATAAAATGCTTTAATTATGTATGATTCAATTCTGAAAATATGTAACTACATACCTTTAGTACCAAATCGAATTACTTTCAAATGGTGTTCATGTCCTACTCTTCCTGAGGTATTTATATTACAACTAATTACAAAATTTCATACGATAAATCATACTTTCCACACGTAATTATAGAAATGTTACAATCCGGGTATAAAAGTTCAATTAATATAATTGAAATTCTTTTTTTCACAGCCCTAACCATTGTAATTCTTTCACCCTATCATATTAGTTGCATTCTACACATCTTTAGAGAATTTATGGAATCAACGATGAATTTTTAACAAGTGCATTTCATATTATATTCCAATAAATCTTTTCACACATACGTTTCGTTGGTATATATTGTTTTTTTTTAATATCTCTCATTATGGTATATAAATGCATGAATGGAGTGGTAATAATTATTTATTTTTATCCATTTAAGAATTAATGAATTTATTCTCTGCCATCCCTGATTTTTATGATTTCCTTTACAATAATATTGACATTTCTTTCATTTCACAGTATTAAGACATATTTTCAACTTCTACCATGAGAAATAACGATTCTAACTCTGCATTCCTAATTCTCTGCATACTACATATTTCCGGTATGGATTTTATTCAATCAATTAACGCTTTTAAAGAATATCTGTCACGAGTATGCGGTAATTCAAAAAGCATGCTTCCAAATAGCACTGGCTCTCAATCCTTTCAGCACGGATTTATTTTTGCAACGTTCCGTAGACAGAGCAACGACCGAAAATTTCCAATAACGTTTTGATTTCGGGTAAACGCCATCGAGGGACCTTGAGCAAGACTCGCAAAAGAAATAAACCAATTTTAAAAGGGCTCTTTCGTGTAACAAGCAGACCTGAAATCAAGTGAAAAAGTTTCTGTCGAAACAAAAAAATATATCCTCGAGCCATTTCGTACGGCAACTCTTCTTTTCGTCCACTCGAAAACTCTTTGCCTTTGAAGTTTTGTCTTTCGAGCAGCACTTGAAAATCTCGAACGAAACATTTCTTTTGCCTTTGGAGAGTAAAGGGCCAAAGGGTCACAAACACACCTCGGTCAGGTTATTTGAAGACCTGGAGAGAGACGGAAAGGAACAGAGAAAGGGGCGAAAAATAAATGGGCAAAGGAAAGGGAGGAGAAAGGAGATACAAGAAGTGGAATTATTGAACGGAGAACGTTCGCCGACAGCAAGAAAGAGAGAGAGATAGCAGAGCTCAAAGATGTAAAAGTTTGGACCGAAAGTTAGGCCTTTTTTCACTCGGAAACGAATATTGGGAAATCTTCCAACAGTTAGAAATTTTCAAAATTGAAAAGAATATCGAGAATTGATTAAAGTTCATCAAAAGCTGTCACAGACCAAAGCTGGGTCTTCTCGAGAGAAAGTTTTTATATTTTCACATTTTAAGTGAAATGTAAAGGCAATATTATATTAGAGCAATCGATTGTCACTGTGTATAGTTTAACCTTTCCAACTACATTTCTACTCATAAATTATATCAGGGAATCCAACAAAGCTTAATATACACAATCTCTACTTAACTTTATGCTAAACAGACATCTATCTCGATATTACATAAACGATAACAATTTTTAAAAAATAACTGAAAGGAACATAAAACAGATTAAATAAACTAATTACTTTATAATAGAGATATCAGAAAATTTGAATAATGATCTTTTGGTAGAATTTAATCCATCATCAAAGAAACATTACAAGAGATATCGTAGAGTTGTCGTTTTATTGCTTTCTTTGTGCTAGGAATAATTCCTTGCTTAAATGAGTGTCTCTAATACTTTTCAGCTCGTTATCTTCAGTTCGATTAGTATTGAGAAATATTTTTATTCCCTGAACTAACCAAAACCCATCCACAGTACATTTTCATATACATTAACTCAGTATATTCTTAATATGATCCATTTCAGCCCTCAGATAATCGAAAGGATAACAATTCTGCGTAAGCCAGCGTTTATCCGATTACGGACCTTGATTGTCTAGAGAATCTCAAATAAATGAAAAATTTCGAAAGGGAAGCAGACAAATCTCAGCATAAAATTACTTTGTCCATATAATTTTTATCCCAATCCAAAATACATATAACTGAATTATGCCTTGAGTTTGCATAGTGGTAATCTGAAAGTTCTTACGGCGTGTCTCAGCATTATAACCTTGAATAACGTTGACGTAAATAAGTAAGATACCACGCTGTCTGGGTTGGAATTATAAGCTCAAATTCTCTTACCTTTTGCCATAAGTGGCAAACGGATTTTGATGACGAACGTCTTTTAGAACGTTCAGGAATGTATGTGTGCACAAGAAATTACGTTCAGGAATGTATGTGTGCACAAGAAAGTAAATGATTATATATTAATATTCTACCAATTCCTGCTTTCAAGTAAAAGGGAGATGTAGTTTTGGCAATCGCTTTTCATATTATAGGATTTGCCAACTTATGAAGGATAGTATTTCACCTAAAAAATATACCTCCGGACCAGCGTTAGAAAACTGGCCGCCCCCGATTCCAGAGGTTGTTGGCCGACCCCTACCACACGCTCCGTAAGACTCGGAAGATCAATTAATTTTTCCGGACTATTTTTTGTGACTAATCACAATAAAAACTATCACTAGATATTACTAAGATAATTATTTAAATTATTACCAATTACTAAGTTAATTATCAAATTCAACTTAAATAAGGAAAGATAGATAAAATAAAACTATGTAGGGGAGGATAGGTGATTAATTGCGAATGTATTAGAAACATCGCTTTTTTCATTCCTTCATAAGCTAGTAAAAGACTGCTTCGCTTTCAGTCCTATTGCTATTACAAGAAGTTTCTCATTTTTCGAGCAGATACTTTGAATGCCTTACTGTAAGATCCAAATTGAAGAGAAAATATTGCGACTCTAGCCACAAACAGCATCAGACTGCCTCTTCTCGTATTCGCTCTGAGTTGACTGTCTCGCTTACGAAAGAAGGCCCAATCCCGTATATATTATCCTCGGTAACCGAAATACTACTACACTATCTATACTTTTCAGTGTTCATTAGTCTTCATTTATGCCACCATCATCGATATAACATTTAAATAGAGATATGGTCTTTGAATAAGAAATAAGCTAGCGATGTGAAGGAGCAGAAAACGAAGGTAGAAAGGAAGGCATCAAAGAAGATGCTGAAAGTCTGAGACGTCGCGTTTCCACTCGGAGTGTTCTGCGATGAGATGCTGAGAGACGGGGGAGAGAGCGTCTGAACAGGAGGCGGTGGGGCGAATCTGTTTTCCTCGGTGGTTGAGAAGATGCTCTCCCCTTTCTGCCCCGGAGGGATGCCTTCAAAAGGCGATGGATGCGGTGGCCGATCCTTAGAGTAGCTCACTCCGTGAGAGCGTTTACTGCTTTGGCGTAGCGGCGAGAAATACCTTTGGGCTCGCAGATGACGTGCACTCGTAAGTCATCGCTTCTTTTGAAGTGTACGCCTGCGTATTTTGACGTCTCCAGATCGATTTGCGGCCCAATGAACCACGTTCCATTCACCAGATTGATGGGGGTGGGGACGTGGGGTCGATTATTTTCATTACCTTTTACTAATACAAATCGCTATTGGGGTGGAGGATTAATACCGCCCGGGTACGTACCGTAAGGAAATTGATGGCTGGGAGTTAAACCCTAATGATTAAGGTAATTAATGAACGCTGCTACTGTAAATTATGGATGATCGGTGAAGTTCATCTCATGAACATTTGCTGCGTAATTTCTTATTGGATGCAATTCTTGGTCATATGACGCAAACATATACTCTGTCATACTTGGATAAAATAAGATGATGAGGAGTTTTTGTTCATTCTGTTAAGGGAAAAGCTCTCTTTACCTCATGAAGAATATCTACGAGGGTATAAATATCAACTTCATTAAAGGTTTGACACCTCAAGTTTTTTAAAGAACTATCTACTATAGAAAAGTAGTTCATTATACTCATCCCACTTTTACCATCCTTCGAGCAGCACCAAATTGTATAAGGCTGTAAAATCGATGATGCAATAAGGTTTTCGATAAGAAAATTGAGGAAAAGATATTAAAGATATTCGAAAGATTTTCTTCTGATTCGCAGGAGAAAGCAGTCTAGCACACATGATATCACAATCACGATAGATAATTAGGAGTTCTTACATTATTCCGTAATTACGCAAACGCATGATGACAGTTTTGTGCATTTATCACTAATAATATTTATTTTAGAGATGATTTTAGTCATCTTACAACTAGGAAAGCATCTGCTTAAACGACGAATTATAAGAGTTTACTATTCAAAAATACTGAATTTAATAAACACAAATTCACTGTTTGATATTCAAATCGATATAATAGACCGTCTGTACCGTGAGGTGTAATTATCGCGTACATGTGGTATTCTTTAATGCAGAAAATATGAACGATAAATTTTGAAATTTTCACTTACTTTAGGGACACCTAATTCGCTTACGACCAAGATGCGACATCCATTAGCATGTTAAACGAATCGCCCTAACAGTGACTCAGTTGAAGTCAGTTATATAAGTTCGAATTTCTATCTCACACAACACTTACGTTTTACGTATAGATTATTTATCATCAAAATTCTTTAAAATTGATAATTTTCAAATATTTCCATGAGATAGTCCCTTAATGTCAGAGTATTTCAATTCCTAGTTAAAAGACCGTATATTTTAATCTGCCTTCAAAAGAAATCTTCAAAACCAAATTGTAGCAAACACTCACGGAATAAAACCGTGAAGAAGACGAAATTATGGAAATATTTCAATGAATATAAAGTTAATTTTAACAAATTTTTGCACAGAATTTAAGTATTGATTTCGGTAAGAAAAAAAAAGCAATTCGAAATTATTTTATTAATAAGAATTAATTAATTAATACGTAATAAATAATTAATACATAATAAATACGAAATTATGAACCAATAAAATCAATAAAAATCAAATTATGCTAAAATCAAGATACATGATACTCACAATACTGTTGGGATTCGATTACAGTGTGTATACAAGACACTTTACCATAACTTACAGACCAGCATTATCACCAAATTAGACGTATCATAAAATATCCTGATTTTTTCGTTCTTGATTTGGATAGGAAATACTGTGGTTATGTTATGTTCAGTAAACGCATTTTCTCATTAAATTTTAAATGAGCTAATTATCGCCTTTTTAATTATAACTATATATTTCGTTAGCTTGGAGGATTATTTTCAGCTATCAGTTACCACGTTATCGTTTTAAAACCGGTTAAAGTGACTTGCCTGAAACTCGCATTATGACCGGGAGAACTTTTTAATTACAGGAGACGATGGCAAATAAATCATTTTCCTATTTTCAAAGACTAAACAGAAACCTATTCCGTCTAGCCCAGTAAGGATCGACCGAACTACATCGCCAATATTTCTCACTTATTCATTTCTAGCCTTCAGTTTTTAAAGTCTTGCGGTAATATTTTTAGGACTTTCGCGAAATAAATCAAGTTGTTTCATTTCTGCTCCCGCTGGCTGCAGTAAATTCTGGCCTTTTATATTTCTTTCCTTATTAGGCAGCTCAACCTCGGGAATGAACTCTGGGTCATACAACAACTAGTGACTTGAAAAATCGCTGTTTTACAGCAAAGAAAGGTACAAAGATTCGCTAAAAATGTTTTTTAACTCATCCGGAATAGAATTACAAAATCGATGCGGTGAGATGTTCTCTTTAGAAATAGTGATTCATGTGTACAAATAGAAGCGTTAACCATTCATCAGCCTAATCACTATTTTTTGGCTTAGTCCAAAAAAATATAGTATCTTTATTACACTTTGAGCCATTAATACACCATGAAATGTTACTAAATACATGGGTGGTCTGAAAAGTTTCCGACATTTCGCAATTTCTCGAAATGTTTTCTGAAAATTTTCTGAAGATTTCCGAAAAATCTGGAGTCGGAAACTTTTCAGACCACCCTCGTAATCTAGAATATTTTTCACAGATTTAAAAAAAAATGTTATTTTTATCTACGAGATAATTTCTCTACGCTCACACAAAATCATCTCCGGGTTGAAACACATTGTCTGTTACTTATTTACAAGCATATACAGAAGGTACATGATTAGTACACGCGCACAGAGTATGACATCAGTATGATTCCAAATTACGACTCGAAACCTTAGTTACAATGTACCAAACGATTGAAACATGTTTGGTCGCATTAAGCCCTTTTTGATGCTCTCTACAAAAGGAGAATTCTTTGAAGTTGTTACCGTCTCTATATTGAAGCATCGCTCATTTTCTCCTCAGAAAAACATCAACACCTCTTTCGAGGCTTCGCATTCGTCTTTCATTTATTTTTAATTCGCCCGAGGAATCGTTGTTTGGCGCTAAATACCTGCCCAAAGGGCATGTGTGTGCTCCCAAACTCGTTATTAATTGGGCGGACTGTGACGTAATTGGCCTCACGTGAAAAGAACCGAGTGAAGATACAATCTAACTCCCTCTACTTCTTATTACACGGCTTATTCTCCATAGTAACTGCTATTTTTCAAAGATTTGGCTCACGATCTCAGATTGGCTTCCAATTTTCCTGTAAAGTCCAGAACACTTCGCTTTCACTTACTTTCTAAAAGTAAAATTCGTTTCAAATCCGTATCAGTGAAGAATCAATACCTTAAAGCTATGTTTTATTGTCTGCAGGAGGAATGTCCAAGTTATAATTTGCACTATTGTTATACAAACACTTAACGAGTCGCTCATAACTTAGGTAGCTAGGATTCCAAATCTTATCAATTGATCTAAATAGTTGATTCAATTGTTTTATTTGATAGGATTTAGGGCTAAAATGGTGACTCATTTTGGAGTTACCACCAAAATTTGATTCCTAGATTTTAATTATAAAGCTTTATAGCATTAAAGAAAAATTTTATGAATTTCCGCGAAAAGATAGGGCATGGCGGGATTTATTAAAGGGTTGCGGGTTGCATCCTACATCTCTATAATATTATCGGCTTCAAAAACGTTGATTTGATCACATCCACTTAATACTAGTTTTACATTACACTGCATTTCCTTCCAGATTTTTATTCACTATATTCTTACAATCGAACAACTTTTAATTACTTAACAAATACCTTTAATTATTTAACAATTTATGAATGCCATAGATGAATTTTTCTATAAAGGAGATACACAAAAAATATTTATGTGAGCTATTACAGTATAAGTCCCTATTATTATTATTCATCGTGCCTAATTATTAACTAACTAAACTCCAAATTATAGGGACTATTGATTAAGGCTTATCACACAGTAATTAGCAAACACTTCTTTTTAACTATAATTTACATATTTGTAGAACTAAGCAATATTCGCAATGTCATCATAACTTGATTAAATCAAACACTCTCTATTGAATGTGCATCCGACAAAATATTGCAAATTTATCCAAATCATCATGAACAGAATAGTTGCAAAGGTGTCAACCCTGCGATAGACGATTTCTCTACTAAGTTTTCCATCGGGAACAGACCCCGGTACCTTTAACATTCCGAGTGAAACCGGCACCTACTCGGATACATAGCCCCCGAGTTGCCGCAAAGATTAACTGGCGCGGGAAGAGTTAAAACAGCGGCGCATTCGTCGAAACAGAGTCGGCAGCCGAGGTGAGGGAGATCCTAGAGACAGTGGAAGGGATAGAAATATGGTCGGGGTGTCCAGGATGAATTCCGTGCAAAGTTTCATACGAGGAAAACATGGCAAAATAGGAGGTGTTCTTGTGCGCTTTTCCTGCCACAGCTGGGAGCATCCCTCCTCCATGGGCCCTTCCCCATGTGTGAGTGTTAGCGGAGGATTGTGTGTGCGTGCCCGCCGGGAGTCTCTTCACGTATTCCCCAACCGCCGCTCCCTCACATCCATCTCTCTCGCGAAAATCGCTCCACGTGGTTGCGATCAGACTACTTTTCGACCGCAGACTCATCTCCGTTCGGCTGTTTTAAGACGCTCTTGCTAACTAATTTAACGAGACCGTGACCCAATTATTATGCATTGTGTCGATGAGTCTCGACCTTTCTCCGACCACCGCGTGCGAGTCCAAACGTACTACGTGTGCTAATCCAAACTTTGCGACATAAATTTGCTGGGGCAGTCTGAGCGCATGAGAAATGTTGGCAGACGTCCCGTAATGTACGAGACTCTCTTATTTCACTCTAATCCCACCGACCCGAGAATTTCCGTAGGTACGCTAAGGAGGCCCGTGCAAAACGTCCGTCCGCTAATTATTCCATTCGCATGAGCACATTCGTTGAATTAAATGACTTAATGACCGATGAAGTTCATTAAACCGTATCGAATCCTAGAGAAGATTATTCAGGTATAATTTTATACTTTTTAAATAAATTTGGAATTAAATGGAAAGAAATGGAGACAAACAACAGATAGAATATAATCTTTATGATTAATTTCCTTCATATTTGCTTTACGATAATAATTACTCCTAATCACTCTCACTTTACAAAAATACTCATCATGCAATACGATATATCATAATTAATATGTTTTTATAGATGAAACTTCCTAATCCATATTTTTATCACGATGTATTTCTATGAGATTCAATTATGATCTATTCAAATAAGTAGTTCTTAATTCACCATGACCCAACTTTGAAAAATTAGAACCAGTAGTAATTTCCATTTCGACTTAAAGTTGTATTTAGTTATTCAGTTAAAGAAAGATATTTCAATAAAATGACTATAGTGCTTAGAGAAGCGACTCAAATTACTCTTATTTTCGTCTAAGAGAAATTGAAAATATCTACGATTAGAGATAAAAATCTAAAATATAAAATTTGTGATTTTGTTACTTGGACATTTTTCGTGATAGTAAATTTTCCTTAGCTGTTTATTGAGTAAAAGAATCACTTCTGAATCTAAAAAAATAGCAGATATGAATCAAATTTGATACAATTATAGTCATCACTCATTTTCTCTTTCAAAAGAGGTTTTAACATTACATTCCCCACTTGACGCTACTAATTAAATTCCAAACAAAGTAAGAAAAATTCAGTTTAAATAATCAGATTTCTAGGATTAAAATAAACTTTAACGTTATGAAAAACCATACCAATTACACAAAAATTTAAACATTGATTTCTTTTCGTGATTTTAACATTTGATGAACCTCCGACAAACATTTCACACACTTTCTCCTCTGCTCTTTAAACACGACAGAAACCAGAATATGACGCGTATTTTGGAAAAATCCGAACAGATGTAAAAACGAGCCCCTATTCCGGACACGAGAATAAAACAACCGACGTCTAGACAAACTGCTTGGCGAACCAAAACCCGCAAAGTGAATCCCCGATCATTCCAACCGTACAAAAATATCATTTTGAGTAATAGCCCTCATATTTCTGAGAATCGTATCCAGGGGGGCAATAACCACTCATTTTTGCCCCTCTCCTGCCCATTTAGAACATTCTCCGGCGAAGGTCAAAGCCCAACGAGTCTTCCCCAGCAGCGGCGTTCAATGAGACCGCCAAACCCCTTCTTCTCACTTTCCACATCATTTATTCCCACTAAGAGTCAACCACCTTCCTTCCCTTTTCGGATATGGTACCACTCTGACGCCGCTCTCCAATAGCCATTCTCCGCTGCCGTTCTTTTCTCATCCAACCCTTGGAGCGTCGTGATTGGGTCATTAAGAGATGTGCTTCGGAGGGATGAACGCCCGTTTTGGTATCGAGTGAAAGGTCGGAGGGATTCAGGGACGAATGCGGCGAAGCGATTGTGGTGAAATCAACGTCTTGATGGAAGACAATGTCTTAATTGAGGAGGGGATTGGGCCGCCGTCTTATGTATAACCTAATTCTACTCGCAACGTTCGCAGTTTGGACGAATAAAAATTTGCATTTCCACAAGAAACGTGAAAGCACAAGTGTTACAAACGCAAACGAATAACCACTGTTAAGTAAAAAAAAATTAAAAATTAAAATCTCTTTGATAAAGGGATAGGGATCTTAGATGTTACCGTAGGTAACACTTCTTACTTTTACCAACTGTCCATTAACATTTAAAAATATTGTATAAAGAAGTATTCACATTATACCAAATCATCACCGTTATTACACTGCTGATGATTTATGCGATAATATATTATTTTTTGTAAGAAATCAGACAGGATAGCTCAATATAGGAATCTATAGAGCGTTTATGAAGGAATACCTTCCGCAGGATTAAAAGTGATTAGATTTGTCTTGTCATGCTTTCTTACCACACACCACTGGCGGTTTTAGAGGTAAATATGGAGACGTAAAGAATGTAAATTACAGAATATTTGCTAGTACTTCGAAAAGAATATAAATTTTGCGTTGACAGGCTTGAAAAATCCTAACCTATCACAAACCTAACCTGTTAATATTTCAGTACCTCAAGCAGTTTTATTTATTTTAATGAACGCAATTTCTATTTAAGAAAGGAGCAATATAAAAGGATTCAAAATAATAATACAAGATGATAAAATAATAACCAATTATCCTAACTAAAAACAAATGGTAATAATAAACACGTAGAAAATAAATTCTAATTATTTAAATTACTAGTGAAAGTGAGAAAAATACGACAATAGATCCCAGTTCAAAAAAGAAGGTGATTTTGTTCCAAAGAAAAAATATTAGATACAAGCCTTACAGTGAATACTTAGAGTTAAAAAATTATATAAAATACTTACATTATATACAATGGAATTTCGCTCTACATTTTATTAAAGAACCGAGAAAAAAGGGTCGGATGCAGGAAAATGATTTAGGGATGGAATAAGAATTTATTTATTGATGGAATGACTACAGGAAACAAATGACAGATCCGGGACAGATCTCAAAACGAAAAATTTGAGAACAATAGATTGGGATTCGACCATACCACGAAATCTGAAAACAATCGGAATGAAGAAGATGGAGCTTGAGCTAAATTCTTATAAAGAAATATAGAAATCCAATATCAATTTATTTTATGCCGGAGTATACATTTTATACAGTAAAACGTTACTCACGCTGGTTTAACTGTTATCTAAACATCCTTTATGACTCATGCTAGTTAACTATATGTTATAAATCTCCAAGAAATCTCGCGGTAAATCTAAATGCAGTCAGCTGCAAATTAATCTCTCTAGGCAGACGCCCCTACCTGGCCGTGGAGTTTGTTTGTCACCGAATTGCAGCGCTGTATTCAAAAACAGGAAGCAGCTCGAGGCAGGAAATGCATTTTTCATAACTGCATTCTCTTGACGAGCATTAAGTCCCACATGAGACACGCAGCTTAACATCGCGTCTGTAAACAGCATCCTCATTAATCACTGAATTAACGGCTATCACCTCTTTTTAAATCCATTTCTCTTCATTAACAAACAAACAAGAGCTCTAAGTGAATGAATATCTTTCGTAATGCATAAAAATTACTAGGTGATTTACCAATAGGATGAGTGAATGTTATGAAATAATGATCACAGGGCTCTTTCTTGACGAAGAATTTGCCGACATACATTCTTAACATTTTTCTTGACAATGGTGTAAGCTTGCGAATTAAATGTTTCATTGGCAGAGTAGGTATATTTAACACCGAAATTGACAATACTGAAAATAATTACAGCCTAAGGAGGGTGATTTTGGAAACAATTAAATAAAAGCGATTAAATAGTTCCGATGCTACTACTTATTGACTACATTTTACTGACGTCTCATTTACCGATTGCTCATTTTTTATTTCTGTCATTTAACAGATTTAATAGTTTTAAAAATTAACGAAATCTATTCGCCTAATCTGTATCCTGAGATCAAATGTATTATAAATTTATAAGTAATATAACATAATATAAAGATAAGAGAAGTCGCTTCAATTCTGCACAGAAGCATACCTAAGTAGGTTTTTCTTGCTCTTTCGTAGTTGAAAATTAACTGGCGGTTCTGCTAAGTTAAAATGACCTTCCCACATGAAATTTTTACTACTTAACATTCAAATGACTTTAGATAAAAAACGTTGTATAGATTACAAAACAGTCAAAAAAGCTTACTGTTGTTTTCACAATAACTTAATCGAAGTCAACTATTGATTAATTTATTTTTACTGAATCTAATTGACTATGAACTTAATTAAAGTTCAATCAAAATTTGCTCTCTCTTAATTCCATAATCAAAATTTGGATAGAAAAGTGTGCGGTACTTTCACATAAGATTTAGAATATTTACAATATTGATAATCTTATGAGGCTAGTCCTTCTTGAGCTAAAACATTTGGCTATTCCAGCTTTTTCATCCCAACATTTACGTAACAGTCAAAGTATCCTTCAAGTCACTCAGGTTCTCATCGCTTTTGCATCCAGCATCCTCACCCATCACTTAATTAATGACCAAATTAAGCTTTTAAAAACCCATTTCTATTCACAAGCAAATAAACAGTTTTATAGACAAGAATAATTTTAGACGCTATTAAAACTGCTAATTAATTGCCGGAGACACGCCTGCCATTCAGTAAAGCGCTTGAAAGAACATAAATTTTAATTATACTTCACCTATCCCTTATTCGAAGGGCTTTCTCACGTTATGAAGTTCGGCAGTCACCACTGCTGCACGAAATATATACCAAATCATTTATCACTTCTTACAAGTGTAGCCCCAGGAATAAAAAATGACAGCTTAAACTCCGCGGAACTTGAGCAACTATGCATTTATTATCTGCCGAAATCCCTCTAACAGCCTCCATCGATCAACGAAATTATTCTTGATCGGTTCCTTTAAACGCTTCCTGCATAGCTATTTTGATAACTTTAAAAATATCTACAATTCGAGAGAATAAAGCGGAAATCTCTTAAAAATTTTTACCCTCATGATTGTCATTGTTATGTCATCAAGACGTTCGTCGACATCCTTTTGCGGCAATTTAATTAAAAAATTACACGTTTTATTACCTTTGAAATAAACAGAACAGATTTGGCGTTGAAAGTCCAAAATCGGTGAAAAGACATAAGAAATTCGAACCGCTGGTCTAAAAGTTTTCCTTTAGAGACCATAGATGGTTCAAAGGGCGTGGACATATATCTCTCGGAATGCTAAGTGAGAAATGATTTTTCCTTGTTTCTCTTGAGGAATTTCTATCTTGACCTCCCAAATTCCCATTAATGAAGAATTATGAAGACATGGACCTTCGCGTCTCCGAAAGAAGATACTAAACAACGTGGAAAACATCGATTTCCCAGTAACATGACTTCATCGAGATAATCTGTGAAGACCCGGATAAATTAGTACGAAATTTATTGAAACGCAGCATGTGTTACATTCTTACCATGAGTCCTAGTGAGTCGAAGTAAATAATGGTTAAAACGTCCTTTTAAAACCTTTTGCTTATCCTGAATAGATATAATTAAGTACATTAATGGTAAAGTATTTAGTAAGGAAAATGCAAGAATAAGACAGGAACCTTTCACCAATACCTACTCAGAATGCTCCCTACTCTACATCTGGGAGTCATGTCAAATTATTCCGAATTTATTTCTTCAAATCACTTTTAAGCGAAGAAATTTCGTACAAATTTCATAGAAAGACATATACCTTTCTGATGTAGGGCCTGACCTGAAATCAAAATTCAAATAAAGTTGACCAGAATTACTTGAATTGTAAAACCTAATGGAACTAAGTGGGCAAACTGGTTTTTAGATACATATTTCAATCAATTATCTGAAAATTTGGGATTAAATTTCAAATATAATAATATTTTATTTTCAGCAAATTTAAGTTTTAATATAGTAAAAGATATCCAATAAGACATGTAAAATAATTGCAGACGAAAGAGAAGCGTAACAATATTTCGTTTGCTAATGTAATAATTTATACAATGAATTAATAGTTCTAAAATTATTTATTTTGACAAACCGTGGTTTCTATGAGAATTCAAATTTCTCAGTAGTCATGCAAGGAAATTCTGTTTGATCAAATAAATAATCATAGGACGATACGAATCCATGGCGTACTTTATAAGGTCAAATCAATACAACGTGTCTTTTTCGTAGAGAGAAAATGACATGATGTTAAACGTTTAGCGTTTTTAAAGGAGAAATTTCGGGTATTATGGGATACAATTCACATTTGAGGAATTATTACAGCCCGATATTGTTTAAGATCACAACAAAATAAAATCACAAATTTTAACTATCTGCGATTCTAAATTTAAAGTCAAAAACAATTTTAAGAAACTTCATCACATGCACAGAAAGGAAATAAACCCACTTGGAGTGTATTATGAGACAGTAGGATATTAAAGAATAGGAGACTATATTTACAAAAGACACCCTAAGTTTCGAACCGCTTATTTTTATGCAACATTCTGAAATCCAACTCTCCACGACAAAGAAAATCAATTTGAAAATCTCTCTCGGGGATTGTCTCCGAGTTGCGGTCTTGGCTTATTCTCACGGTCCAGCGCGGCCCAGTTTGAGCAAAAAGGTGGGTTTATTGGGTTAGAAAATCTGTCTTCACCTTGCTCCGAACCCGGAACCGATGCCTCTCAGGTCATCACATCCCCGTCACTTGTTTTTCTTATCGATTACGCCGGCCGCTCCGTTACGGACTGTTTGCAGCGCACCCTGGTGTTTGCCTTCTCGCACCGACGAATTTGAATATAAATCGCTCGGCCGTCTGTTTGCCCACTCACGGGCGAGACAAATCACGGATGGGCGGAGGCAAATACAAATCGTAATCCTTTTTCCCACACCTCTATGCGTGAGAGGTGATCGAAAAAAGTCAAACACGTTGACCGCGAGGGACGCGGTTCCTCCCCGCACGACCGCGCTGCTTGCGAAGGCACTCCACGCACATCGGTACCCATGTCTCCCTTCTTTTTTATACGTATTTTCTTTGTCCCGCACCTCAATCACCCCCTTTATATTGACGTGGAATCCTCAACGAATCCGATGCTCTTTTCGTTTATTCGCCGTGGGTGCGCGGAGGATGTTCCTTGCAAGGAAGGAATGTTTGAGATGTTTGAGCCAACAGCCTAATCCTTAAGAACTAGTATTTACCCCCGCGTTATTATCACCTATCTATTGCTATACTACTGGATAATTATAAATATCGGTACCTAACATTTTAGTTTTATGTAATACATTTTAGACACATTATTATGGGACACATTTTAGTTTTATGTAATATTGCGGGGATATTTAAATTACTATGCCGTTAACGATTTTTCTTAACGATTATATTCAAATATAAACAAATGTTAAAATTTTACTTGAAGATTCCTTATCACATAGTAGTTGACTGTATTCTATCAGGTCATACATATTTCCAAGACGTTATTGTAAAACAGAATTGACTGATCGTTGTAGAAGAGCTCACCCTGATAAATTGTCAAAAGATTACTCTTTTATTTATGCAGTAGCTTTTGGTGATAATATGACTCAATTATATATTTCAATAAATCTCTTGGAGTATGCGATTCCTCACAGGGAATCAAACCCAAAACCACTTTCGTTCTAGTTCTTATACCAAGAAGAAAATGTCTAGCTAAATATATGAATATTAACGGTATGATATATAAATATGAACGGTTAATATGATATTGTTGACTATAAACATATTTTTAACACTACTTATGGTTATTCGATTTTATTTTTAAGCGGAAAAATTCAATCTAGTATAGTTATCTTCAGCAAAGCATCATCTGCCATAAGGCATAGTATTTTTTTATTTCGTTCCTTCATTTTTATACTTATACTTTAGCTGGACAGAGCCAACCTTCGACACCAAGAAAAAATCTTTGCACTCGAAATTTAAACAACCAAATGGTGAGAAAATAAATCTTAAGAATGGCTTTGTTAGATAAGATGTTGATTAGATAGCAGATCGTTAAAAATTATTTCTTTAGAGAGAGAAAACATCGGAGTTTCGAAATCACCCCAACCTCGATTCTGTTAGGACGTAAAAGTTTAATGTGATTGCAGACAACGAACTTTACTACACAGAGTAAATCTGCTAGATTAAATAATAAAGTAACTATCCTTCGGTACGTAGAAATCCTCCTATGCAGTTCTTTTTAATGCCTTTGCAAACAGGAACGACTTTAATTAAACTGAACCCTATTTTCGATGCTATTTCGGAATTTTTGTACCAAACTACGAGAGGAGAACAATTGATGACGGTACATAAAAATAACTCCTGAACTTTAATTAAAGCGTGCAATAAATGTTTCAATATATCCCGTCCTCAATGTCCTGAATATTTGAAAATTCGCCAATCTAGTAATTAATTTCGGCTCTGTGATTACGACTGAACAACAGAAAAAAAATTAAAAATTCACTTTGGGACATGTTCGATAACCCAACATGAATATTCCACTAAAGTCCTCCAATGTAATTAGCAAATAAAATCCACTCTTGTCCTATGGTAGACTCGCATCTTCGCTGGATTTTCAGAAAGTTTGCACTTATAAAAGAAATCTTTAATTTTGCTTTGCGATCGAGATGTTTGTTTTGAGGAAGCTCGCAAGGCATCAATGGGACTCGGCATCAAAAAAACTCCTTAGATATCCAGGAAAGACCTTGTCAGTGGTCATGCAATTTTTTTGTTTCCTCTCTTCTAAGAATCGGTCGTCCCTCACATCAATGGAAGTCTGTCGGCTCCTCTTTGGTCGATTCCGAAAGGTGTATCCGGAATTCGATTAGCAGAGACCGTAGCCTGACTCGTACTTTTTATACATCTCCCATTTTATATAATATGCGTAGGGGTTTTCAGCAGGTAAAAGTACACTCATCTCTACGGCGATTCCTGATGTGATCGCTGCCTACTCATTCAAGCTGCGTTTATGAAGGTTCTACGCAGAATATTAAACACAAATTATTTTCCCTTCGCTTCTATGTAGTAACTTTGACATAAGTCTACGGCGAATCAAGCTCGATACAGGATATGCAACTCGACAGGTACGACATTTTGCCGCTAAAAAGAACGAAATAGACGAAAAGTAAGAAGTTTTGGTACCTAAAATGGCATTTCATAACGCTAAATACTTCAAACCTTTTCTTAAGCAAACAAAAGAAAACAGTATTGCGCTAAAAAGATAGTGCGCGTCAAAGATTATTTAATTTATTCATGCGCTTTAAACACAAAGTTTTAAACTCCAAAGCGATCCAATTTTTTGCGGAAAGAAACTTAACCGAAATTAGAATAACAATGTGAACTGATAAAAGAATTACAACTTCCTCTACACAGTAGCTGAAAATTACCACCGTAGGTAACTATAGGCATACCTCATTAGAATATTGGACTGAAGCTGAACTTTCGCGATTTGAATATGTGTTGGAAGACATGAAAGTGTACTCTGATATGTTAATAATAATAATAAAAATATACTCTGATGTGTTAGTAGTAATTGAGACATGGGAAAGCTTGTGAGCATTTCGTGAAATCATAATAGGATAAATTAATTAATTACTAACTATCCTGCTTTTGTATTTACAAATACTAAAGTCCGAGAATTCCACGAGATTCCGGGGTGGAGAAAATTCAGGGAAGCGTCAATCACTAATTTAAATCTCTGGCACGTAGAAACAATTATCTACGGACACTTCTCCATTCCAGAATACCGCTTAATTGAGACCTTTCAGGCTAAACAGAATTTCGCATCTAGAAATTACGAGGATTTTAATGCATCTGCTTTCAGAGACAATGCATAAAAAATAAGCATTAAGAAAATGTTAAGAAAACAAATTATTTTTTAATTCACAAAAAAATTTGTTATTTTAATAGAAACCGTGCTGATAGCAATATATAATCGCGACGATCTGAGTTATTTCAAACATAAAAACTTCAAAGCCTACTACTAGTACTACTAGTTGCTTGACAAAAGAAAAAGTAAAAACACAATTTAAACGATTTCTATCAATAGATAGTATAGAGGATTCTATGGTGCATGTTGGCATACACGCGATTGCGTGAGACTGTTTTCGGAGACAACATCCCACGGTTAACCGCGCCCGCTTTGCTAATATTGTGTAGCTGCCGCTTCAATTCAAACTCCAATCCGCAATTTATATTTTCAGCTGCTCATTTGTTCGTTGATCTTCTCTTAAGAACAAATATTTGTCATGACGTTGCTCACAGTGAGCAAATTGAACGGGTATTGTTTGAGTAAACCAACTTCTATTGTGCTTCGGACCAATGAAAATCCTCTCGCATTATCTAGTGAATATGGATGATATCAGTTGTTTGGAACTAAATTGCGAAAATGAGTCTCTGCAATTTTGCGTAATGAACCAAAGTTAGAGGATTATAACAAATGACAAGCTAATCGAATATGCATAGAGAAGTAAATACAGTGGATTTAGAACGGGTAAATAGGACTAAAACGTAAACAGAGAGTTGTATATTTGGTTAGGCAGTTGCAATTATGAGCATATTCTTTCGTTTACCAAACAAGATCAAAAGGATGGTAAGTAATAATGAGGTTAATCTATTAGTGAGCATTCTGTTCGATGTCCACGCATTCCAGAGAGATAATTAATGACAATCTGGATAATCATGAAACGCATAGAAGGTATAACGAAACTTTTCATTATCTTTGAACGTATACAAAGCATACATAAAATATATTGAGATAAAATCGGAAATTCCAATTTCGAACAAACTAATAAACTCAGTATATCCTTTTGGAGAGGCATTATAATTCCGAAAGAAACATGCTCTAACGAACTTAAACAAGCGATTTGAGACCAAAATTTCGCTAAAGATGAGTAAATAAATCATTTAAGAGTCAGAAATAATATATTATAATATAAATATAATTATAATTATAATATAAATAATATATATACAATATTTGGAGTCAT
This sequence comes from Pachydiplax longipennis, assembly GCA_036926295.1. Taxonomy (NCBI): domain Eukaryota; kingdom Metazoa; phylum Arthropoda; class Insecta; order Odonata; family Libellulidae; genus Pachydiplax; species Pachydiplax longipennis. The sequence goes on along the minus strand of JAVFKF010000003.1, from coordinate 24,530,648 downwards.
CTGATTATTTTACTTTATTGTTCATGATACTAAAAAATGCAAAATAAACAGAATTAATAACCTATTTTAGAAAGAAAGCCAAAAGTACTATCTTGCAACATAAATATAAGTTATTATATTTAATATTAACTAATAAACGGATTGAGAATTATTGTTTACAAATAATTTAAAGAAAGGTGACGGCAATGTTATCTAAAGAACAATGAACGCTCTTTTGTTGTATCGGAGTGAACTAAGAAATTAGCATGAAATATAACCTTTTCAATTAATTTTACAATACTTAATTGCTTCTTAGAGATAAGTGTATTTACATTGTTTTAAACTTTACTGTTTTCATATAAAGCTGGTCAATAATAAAAAGTTACTTCTGATAAACTAAATTATCATCACTATGGCGAAATACAATACAGGCGGTATATCGCATTTGTAATAAATGGTAAAAAAAATTTAACTCGCCTTAGCTATAAAGAATAGTAGCCGATACTCAAAAATTCAACAAAATATTGATTTCCACAGAGACAAGTTAAAACGTACAATCTTCCGTTATTCTTCCGGATAGAAAAGAATATTTGATAATAGTTAAAGTTATCTCCGTAAAATTTCATTTCTTACCTATCATAGCTATTAGCGACATTTGCTATTCGTGAAAATATTTAAATGTTAAAACTGTACTTTAAAATTTTTATGGCAGTTTGTGCCGTACAGTATTCAATTCGTGATACTTAAAGTAAAAATTAAATGAATATTTAATATAGAAGATCATTAGGCACTCTGGTGACCCTTAAATTTCATTAATGCCTCATAAGCCACTGAGTAAATTTTCCGATAATGAATGACACTGAATAAATAAATCTCAATATATAAATACATATATAACGGCTATTATGGCCATTTAGCTTAATTGCTAGGCATATGGAACAACCAAGCAACAGAAAGTTCCCACCGTGTTTTTCTAGGTCCACGTGTGAAACACTCGGGTTATTTACCCAACTCTTAACAGGAATGACTTCTTTCGGCTCTTTCAAAACCCTTACCCCTTAACCCCTTAACCTAGTCTACAAAATGCACCAAAGGGCTATCCCTACATAGAAAAAGCTACTGCCAGAGGATGAGAGAAGAATTTCTACGGCAGGACGTCTTCAAATAAAATCATATATTTGATCAACATATTAAGCATATCGAAGCATATTTAATGAGGATGATGCATGCCGGTAGGGTTTACCTAGATAATATTTTGATGATTTACTGTATTAGGTTGGATTCAAAGTTGAATTTTAATGCAAACTTCCATGATACGAATAATTTCTTTCGTCGGTTGAATTTTCACAAAACTCTGAAGTTCACCCTTATTAGTCCTGTTGGTACTGTTAAAAGTTTGATTTTACACAGCTGATTATTTTGCACTTTGTATGTACATTGGGAATCGAACCCAAGACCGATTTCACCAAAGGCGAGCGCTGCTGTTTGGCAATTCGGGAGCACTAACCTTTGTTAATCGATGAAGGAAGAGTTTAAACTTTCACCTTAACTTATAAAAATCTTTAGGAAGAATTTTTGACGATTTTGACAATTCAATAGCATAACAGACATAAGAAGATTTAATCATTAAAGTGCTCGGGCTGACCTTTTTCTAAAGGAAGGAATGCAGAGAAACTAGTTGCCCCCTGCAAAATTTTCTCGGAAACTGATACTCTATTTCCCCGCCCAAATGCATTTCAACAAACAGTCCAATCACTGCAGACGAAAACAAAAACACTAAAACATAACTGAAAATTACACTTTCATATTCTGTATCATTGTTTGTTTCCGCATACCTCGTTTGTATCGAAATATATCGATAGCTGAACAATCCACTAACGAAACTCTATTGGCAAATTCAAATTTTAACTCGACTTCATTACCAAATGGTGCATATTTCATTCGCTGATCTACTCTGGAAGCTGTAAACTTTCTCGATAAAATGGTGCGTCATTTATATATTTTGATGGATTGTGAAGGGAGAAAAGCATCGGTCACCGAAAACAGATGTCTATAAATGATATATAAGCATTATAAAGGCTTCTCTTTACATAATCGCAGTACGCTACGCATCGCCTCAGTTCATTTAGGAACGGATGCATTATATCCGTTACTGCCATTTAGTTAGGTATTACCATAGCATTGTGAAACAGAAATAAATGGCGATGGACCATTTCGAAAGGGTTTAGCTGCTGCAGGACAACTCTCGGTCGAATAATAAAGTCGACGGGGGTGAATCACATTTTGATATTTAACTGAATGCAACAGTAAATGTTATTTCCACGCCGAATCACTTATGTACGCATCGCTTTCTAATACAGAGGAAAATCCATACATCATTGACACTGTTTACGTTTGCTTTCCGAAAGCGAAGCCGGAACATTCTTCAGACTGGATGTACGTAATGCGTTTGACTCTCGCTGCGAATTTAGGACTTATAAATAGAGCTCGAAGATACGAGCTAAAAATAAAAATAAAATAAGACGTTCTTCCCGAGTCGGGCAAAAAGCATGGATAATGCGATAAAAATTATCAGCGCCCCAACACCAATGTGGCTTTCGGTGACCTGGTTTCGCCCAATCTTCCGAAGCAGAGGCTAGAGAAGGAGGAAATAGAGAGGGAAATAGACAAACCGCGAATTTTTAACCATCCGGAAATCAGGAGTATGGGAAAGTTATCTAAGACCGCTTAAGCCACCCGTGGCGAAGTGCGAATTCATCTTTATTTGTCCCACTTATTCAGACGGCCTTATTCGATTACGCTAATGAGATCGGCACTCGTTTGTGAGTCCATTTTTATAACTCGAAGATATGCAGTTGAGGAAATTGCGTTCCAAATATTGCACGCGATGCAAGGGTACAACCCAATTACGAGAAGATTAATTGCGAATGTCCGACTCTAGAGGTCACAAGACAAAATGAGACGTCATTGTGACAGAAAATCGATGCATTCATCTATGAGGGATCGATGCACAGTTGTCGGTACACATCGGCTGATTTGCTATATATTGTCCGGGGAATAAATTACTCGTTTCAGTTTAAAAATCACGAGGAAATTAAATCGATTATAAATCATAGCAACTGGTTTGATTGACGAGAATTTAACTTCCTACTATTTTACGATAAGAAATTAAGCTTATGATCTTCCTTTCCATTCTGTGAGGCTATTTTTATTTTACAAAATCACAATTATACAAATTCAACTTCAAAAGGACAGTGGAACCTCTGTTCACGAATTTAGATAGTTTCTGAAGACCGTTCATCATTCGGTGTTCTTGAAGTTCTCTGTGAATTTCATTAAATAAATAAAAAGATCATTTTTAATTTTATTTCAACTTGGGGTAGCACTTAGTGCATTGTGTTATCTCCATAGCGCATTTTCGTACTTTTTTAATTAAACGTTAAATTCCTCGTAAAATCAAGAAAGATTTCTCATAAACCTAATGATCTCGGAGAGTTCTTTTACCCTCAAGTTCGTTAAAGGATAACTTTTCATTCACCTATTCAACGGAATGAGAACTGCATAAAACAGTTTCTTCCTAAAGTTAGTATAGATAGCGCCATAACGTAGCATAAGTGGAAAATACAGCTAATTTGTTTATTCCTCATTCAAAAGTAACCGTCAAAACACAAGAACACACAATGGAATCATGAATATACATCGACTGCATATCCGTCCCGGCAACTCTGTTAAGTAAAGCTAGCTAGCTAATCCCTATAGCACTATGGACAAACGTAACCGAGAAAATTTTCATTTTATGAACCACGGTTATGTTTAACACTGAAATCGTGACCATTGCTTAATTATGAGTGAAGTGAGTTTCGGTTGAACAAATTCCGCTTGAAGGCACCTCGAATAGTCTGGCGTTTACCTAGCATTCCCTCTGAAGGAACTCGACAGAATTTCTCAAATGTCTAACAAAAACCAAGGTTACTAGAAACGGTAGAAAGAGGGCCTTCAGTATTATTATATCAGGGGACTAACCTTAACGTTGGTTCGGGTAAGACCTCTTACTCAGTTCATTCCTCTAACTCTAACAGGTAAGTTGTGTTATAAAAAAATGAAATAAGATAATTTTTTAAGCGGCGATATTCTCTACCTTATATTGAGTAATTCATCGAGAAATTATATTGATCTTCAGATTTTAAAAATGAGTCATTAAAATATCCAAGACGTAGATATAAATACAGGAGATAGAAATTTTATAAATGAATAAATAAGTCACATAAAATAAGAAGATTAAAATAAGAGTTAAAATAAAAACTTGAATGAGGTTTACAAGAAAATAGAGCAAATTAAGTATATTAATAAATAAAATAAGGAAATAGGGGGGAGCATAATTATGGCAAGTTTAAATAGATGCATATTTAATAGGGACTACGCGGTCTACACATATAGTCACAAAACCCTGAGTTTTTAAAAAATTTTTTCAACTTTGCACAACATTTAATATCATGCTAGGGCGACAAGAACTATTAAAGTAATCGCTGAACAATAACTTTTCCTATAAAATCAACGGAATGGTGAGTGACTTTCTGGCAATCTACGACGAAAGAAAAACAGGGATAACTTTTGACAAGAAACCATTTCCTAATTTATTAACTAATCACAACTACACAGAGGAACAGAACTCATGACATGCTTCGATGCGTAAATTTCAACTTTTGATGAGCTTGGGATGATTAAGACTTGAAAATGATGCTTCTACATCGAAACATGTCGTGAGTTATTTTCCTCTGTATGGTTGTGCTTAGTTAATGAATTAGGAAATAGTTTCTTTTGAAAAGTTTTTCCTGATTTCCTCTAATGACTTTCCACATAACACGAGCGATCTGCAGAGCGTAATTCGGCAAACGCCGAACTGATCCATTAAAACTGGTCCTCCAAAAGAAACAAAGGCCTCGAGATTAAAAAAATAAAACTCCAAAAAGACGATGGCGAAAAATGCACACCCTTGAAGAAACGGAGAAATACCCAAGAATCCACGAGAGAAGGAGAAGGAAATGGAACTTTGCGATTAGAAGACTTAAGGAGTCATCCGGCATATTTTCCAGATTGTGCGCTGGAATGAGGGGGAAAGGAAGGAGCGAAATAGCCCTTGTGGGTGGCGATAAATGCCCCCGCGTTGACCCCAACACGCATGAAGCGTTTCCTTCCTCCGTCCAAGACCCCGCCCTCACTCTTCACCCACCTCCCTCTCAATGAAGAAATTTCCTGCGGACACTCCACTGGCCTTTTTCCCCTCTGTCGTCACTTCCCTTCCCTCTTCCTCATTTACACTACTATGCACCAGAGCTGCACCACTGCCTACACATGCACACTTCCGAATTTCCAAGCCCGGAATTTACTTGTTGATCTTCCGTCGTCTTGATTCTCGGACTAATTTCTCTCAGGAAACGTTTCCGTATATAATGCACGAAACTCTTAACACATATCTTAACTGTTCGTCTGTACGGTCATAAGCCCGAAGGCTGGTTGGATTACTACCTATAGCTCTGAACAGGGAGTGAGGCGACTAGGCAAAATGAGGAATGAGGTAGTTTGCTGTTGTTTTCCTCACTGAGCTAGAGTGTAATTCGAGGAAAATCCACGTAACGCAAGAATGATCGAACTAATAACACTTTATATAGAAGCCAATCAAGTCAAAGTCAAGTCAAGGGAAAGAATATCAAGGTCATTATTTAGCATCACTCATAGCGCAGTAGCTTTCATATGATCAAAGCCACCAACAAGACTGTGATAATAGTAAATGAAATATACTTTTTTCTCTTTCAGGTACTAAATTGCCATAGAGAGAAATGAAAATTATTTCATATCAAGATAGGGTGGCAGGAGCTCTAACTAGTATCATTGATAATATTTCACTACCAGGATGATAAATAACAGTATTAGGACGATTTATTTTATCCTTGCATGTGACCTTAGGTGATCCGAAGTACTTTTGCAATTCATCATTCTAATTTATTATAATTTAACAAGCATTGAGATAATAATGATAAATGAGCTACAATAGCTTTCAATCTTAGAACTAGAAACTATACTAAAATAAAATATGAGCTGTATTCAGAACAAGAGAATTGTTTAAAATTAAGTAAAACTATCGAAAATTGAAAGTATACCCATTGAAATTTTCCGTCAAATCATGATTTTACAGTCCAGAGAAATAAATAGTTTTGACGATTTCAAAATCATCGAGTTACCAGATTAGTATATATTAGAATTCAATTTTCTTTTTTCCCTTTAGAGGAAGGAATATTTATCGGTGATATGATATGGCTTTTCCTTAAAAATATCAATTTTAATTTTGGAAAGAGCAACATACTGGGGATTTAATAATGACAGTATTGCAAAAATAAAGTTCAAATAAAGCCGCTACATAACGACATAACTCAAATAATCGAAATAGATCCAGACTACAGACACCGATATGTGAAAATTTTAATATTTAGGAACAATTCCAAGTTTACGTAAGTCACAATTCTGTGCGTCAGGAAACGCTCGTATTCACTAAAGTATCAGGCCCATAGGATGTTGCTAAAGCTGTCACCGCAAAAACATTGGCGCTCTTGAGTTCCCTCTTAACAACTTGGTATATTGAGTTTCGCGTCAAACTGGTGGATGTAGACGGAAAAAATTAGCAAACCCAGCACTTTTTATTGACACATCCGATTGACCTTTCGCAGCCGTTTCGTACAGGGATAATGAAGTCTATAGCGAAGGACGAGAAGTTCAGATGACCTTTAAGGACATCGATCCTAAGGAACTCAATTCACCATTAAAAGAGCATGAGCCTATCCACTGGAGAAATGAAAGACGTACTTCACATAAATGAAAAGGTTAGGTGTTCAAGAATCGCACAAGTTCAACCGATGATTTTTATCGATCCCATTCGGTTGGATTCAGCGGAGATATTGAAAAATAAAAATAAACTCCGTAGAATAAACAAATCATCACAAAAACAGTGAGCTCTCGATTAGCCATGTGCAAACAATCCAGGCATATATTTTAATCTTTTGCAGTATTTCACGTTCTTTTTTAACAAATTTCTAAAACAAAAAACACATGATTATCTTCGGATTGTAATAAAAGCAGAACTTACATAAGACCTTTCCTTTGAAAGAGAGGGATTTCGACTACAATGACATTATCGCTACTAAAAAGTTCCGCAGAAGTGTGACGAAAACTCTTAATGAATCCATGAAACGATTAAAATACTGGATTATGGGCGCTGATAGTAAACAATGGTTTAGTTACGTAAATTTTGAATATTATGAGAAATAAAAGTGAAAATTTTATTTGCATAGAGAAAATTTCATTGGCGGAAGGTTTAACTTAAATATAAAACATTCATCTATCCCTTCATCAACTCTAATTAGAAGTTAACACTAGTAAAAAGTGACCTAGCTCTATCGCTGAAGCAAGTTTCTCAAGCCTTTAATTAAAGGCCACAGAGCGATATTTCCTTATCTGATGATGTAATTTCTATTTCAAGTCCCTATGAATTAATAAAGATAATTTGGAAAACCCACAAATCAAAGAAAAATTTCGAAATTATCTAATAAGGATGACTCGTATTGGTCGTGCACTTTGGTTTTATCTACACATTTGTAAACGCTTGACCGACGCTATTTTTCAACTGATCTCGCCCTGACATAGACCTTTACTCTGAGGTCGGGAGTTCCATTAGTCAGTTGCGACCCTCGGCCGATAAAACATGCGACTCCCTTAAATTCGCGAAATTAGAATAAAATTTGCAACTTGAAGATTATCGAGCGAAATTCTGAGAGAATTGCCTCAGCTTTAACCTCATGACGCATCTCTACCAGGAACTTTATTTCCAGCATTATTTAACGTTAAAATATTTAGGACTGAAATACAGGAGAATGTATCTGAATGATCTTTTTATGTCACTGGAATGCACTATGTCCTGAAGTTGGAAATATACGATTTCTACCATCATACCGAGAAGCACCTTACGAAACTATTTATTTATTTATTTATTTATTTTAACCACCGGCCTTGGTGGCCGAGTGGTTAGCGTTCTAGCTGCGCTATTGCTCGGACCCCAAGGTCCCGGGTTCGAATCCCGGCTGATCGGATTTTCTCTGATCAGGGAATGGTTGTGTGTGTTGTCCATTGTTAAGTTAAATTATCGCTATAAAATGGCATTAGTATGCTGTATGTGATAAATGAATAAATAAATAAATAAATAAATTATATTAGTATATATTTTCATTTTCTGACATATTACATAGATTTACTACATGTCCTGAAAAGTCCCGAGCCTAACAAATCAAAAATCAATTTTTTACCTGAAAACCTTTTTTATTCTTCAGTATAATCTCCATCTAGAGCTATGCACTTAGTATATATTTGAATTTTTTATACTTTTGTATTCATATTCTTTGTTAGGTCATTTGTATTTTTATTATGTCATGTACATTTCTTGGTTAGATGAAAGATGGGACTAAAAGTCTCAATTTAGCCAATTGAAGTCCCTTAATTATAATAATAATGTAGGGTCCACTCTACGGAAAGTCGGATATGGTAGACGTTTTATTTCTTTTAAGTTTGCGAATTATTACTCAACAAAAATCCTCGAAAAACAGTTGCCGCCGAAGTTGCAGCCCAGCAAATACTTTGTGAATTCACGTCTTTTTACCTTAGAGAGTAATTTCATTAATTTTGTGTTGCTATGGTAACTCAAAAGTCGAAAATATTACGCCTCATTCTTTCTCCATAATTTTTAGACATATGAATTATGCAACCACAAAACGGAAACCAAAAATTTGTGGGAGTGGGATTAGAGCAGAACTCGAAAAGTAAATTTGAAAACAGACTTGTTAGCGGCGGTGTACGGACAGTTTCAAGGGGCGGTGGTGGGAGTGAGGGAGATATTTAGCGCGAGAAATTGCTGGAGGGAAAGATCTCTGTGGAATGCGCTCTTTCCGTAAAGCAGCACCTGGTGCAAAACACACGCCTTCACCTGACTAATCAGCTCTCAAATCAGATAAATAGGAAGGGAATGCAATGGAAAAATATAGGTACCGCCTTTTCATGCTCCAATTGCCTCATGAAACTATGTAACGACCAGAATTTATACCCTTCTCAATAAGAATACTTATTCAATCCAGATTTTATTTTAGATTATTTCTAAAGGTGTGAAAAAGTAGATAAAGTGAATTGAAGACCAAGGCAGGGAAAATGTATATCGATGTTCTAGATTCGGCGTAACGTGGACTGTTATTTTCAAAGCTAAATCGATAAAACCGAAGAATTTTCAAGAAAATCACGAGGCCTTTGTACCGCATAAACTGAGCATAATAGAATGCAGGTAACACTTATTTTTATTTCAAACAAATTACTCGAAGTTATGGGCACAACAGCCGAATAATTTTGTTATTAAATTTAAATTATTTTTCTTTTCCTAAGCTGTAAGCGCATATAATTCATACTCCGTAGCAAAGCATTTACAAAATCGTATTTAATTCTAACTGCTAAATCAACAACGGCAAACCAAGGTGAGAAAACTTAATTAATTGTTTATTAATTAGTACCGTAATTACCAATTCACTCAATTTTGATAGTTTGGTTATAGTATTTTCTGGTTATCTAGCATATTTTCCACCAAGATAAAACAGAAACAGTCAAATTTCGAGAATTCTATTACATATTCTATATTCTTGCATTAGTGATGTATCTGCTTCTTATGAGCGACTTTATGACATTACTGAATTCAATATGACATTACTAAATTACTTTGATGACATTACTAAATTCAAACAATTTCATTTTTATTTTAAATCATTGCTTGTTGCTAAGTCATGCATACCAGCAATAGCTGACAAGTTTACAAATCACAGAATTTTAACTAAAATCGTAGTATATATTATATCAGAACATTTCCATATTGGTGGAATATTTCCGGAATCGCACTCCTGTTATGAATAGTAACTGCAGATCATATTTGGCATTGGCTTTTCCTAATAGTCGTACTCATATTATACATAAAGCAACGATAGCAGTAATAAGGCAGGGAAAGGCACTACCTAGATCCGAGTGAGCACAAAAGATAGTAAAAAAGAAATGGTTATGAGCAAAGCATTTCCCTTGATTGGACGGCAGTCCCCGCGGGCCATTCTACCCAGAAGGCAACCAACAATGAATGTGGAGAGGCTCAACTTTATGTCCGCACCACGAACACCTGCACTGATTGCCACTGGAATCGAACCGAGACAGGAAGAAAGAAGTCGAGAAAAAGGTCAAATCTCGAGCGCCCGAGAAAAATTAAGGGCGTCGACCCTACTAAGGAGATTACGGGCAAATCGAAGCGAACCTTGCTCTCGGTGTAATTTAGCAATCAAGCTCCTGATCTTATTCATTTACTTTTTCCCGCTTTTCTCTTCGAGTCGGCATTCCTTAAGCTTCTTTATAGAGGTGCGGGAGGGTTGTAAAGCAAGATTGTTACTTCAGAAGAAAGTATATATTCTTCCATTGCCTCCAAAGTCGGAAAAGGAGATAATTTAGCGATGCACGCATCAAGACCTTTGAAAGTCGATGGGAAAATATGCGACTTAACGAATTGAGAGGATCAAGCTCAAGGCGCCGGTAGAAAACCTTTTGATCGGAATCTCTTCCTTACAAAACACCCTCCGCTAAGGTCATGCTGAATTAAGGTGCGATTTGAAATTATGACAAAAGGCAATAAGAATCGACGTATAATGTAAGCAATGGAAGCCATTCTATTCATCTTTTTAACTCTGGAATTCAGATTTTTAGAAATTTATTGAGGAAGTAATGAGTAACTTCAGCCATATGTCACTCAGAATTAAAATTATGACCCGGAAAAGGTTATTCTCGAATCTAACATGCACTAACGTTAGCGTCTACGGCTTCACCAAATTTAGTGCCTCTTAGACTCGGGATATAAAAATATAAAAATGCATTATCAGAAAGCAAGTTTCACATTATTTTTCCTCCTTCATAACTTTTAAAACTTCGGCTAGTCTTAGATACTAGAATGAACGGTACACTATAAAACTTTTAATGAATTGAGGAATTTCCTCTTTCCATTAAATTCTCATCGAAACTCTGCTTTTAAATGAAAAATTATTTTTGCGACTTAATTCATATCCCAAATTTTTAATTAACATCAAGAATATTAAATGTCGGATAACGCTGGAAATAATGAGAAAATTTTAAATGACTTTTCATGATAAATTCTGCAAAACATTATTTAAAGAGGGATATATTCTTCCCGAATTGATAAATTTAAGGTTTTTTTTTTTTGAAAAGGCAATATAAATCCACACATATACGAGTAATAGTGGTTCTATTCAAAGTAATTCTATGTATAATGAGGTATCCGAATAAATATTTCTGAGGTTATAGGATCATTTTTTGTCTTGCATGTTATTATATCATCTACAACTACTTAACGACCATTAATCTTTTCTTAACTTATTCGGTTGTAGTCACCGCCTTTCCGCCAAGACACTCAATCTCATCAAATTCTTTTTCATCCCTATTTATACAAATATTTTGAAATTAATACGGACTCTTACGAACGTAGTAAAAGTACTGAAATTATCACTAGTAGGCGGGAAGTTAACATGATTAAAAAGAGAAATTAATAATAACCAAAAAATATGGAGATGAATAAAAAATTTAAAAAAATTAAATTCGTTGCCAAACGGATCTTAGATATAAGAACTCACCATTACCACAAGAAATAACATCGTTCAGGACACAACAACATAGAAAGATGGAACAGGTCACTCACCTGAAACGAAAGGAAAGAAAATTTAATTTGGTGCATAATGGATCAAACATTAAAAAATGAAGGCATTTAACTGCATATAACAAAATTCATGAACGTAGATAAGCTTTACCATAACTATTTTTAAAATATTTACCAAAACCATATTAACAGCCATCATTACGAGGTTAGTAGTAGCAAACCAACATCTAATTTGAGTCCCAATCGGGATTTGACCCGGGACCTCAGGTCTATTAAGTTAATATGATGAAGGAAGGGTAGTTATGGAAAATTGTAATTGTAAGTATCAGTATCACTGATGTCGAGAAATGGCAAATAATGGGAAGTATGACCTCATATTACTGTTTGGTAATAAAATGATGATGGACAAAACAACTTAAAAATATATTTCCGCGACAAAAGTCACGGAAATGTCAAGAAAAAAGTAATCCTAACCTCACAAGAAGTATGGCTTTTGCTATACTTCTATAAGAGCTACTAATAATTGTGCCAATGATGGAATTCTTATTGTCAACCATTCTTAATCCCCTGGTATTTATATTCATAATGCAAGACCAGTAAGGAAGATGGCCATGCAGTGGTCGTAAACCTTTAAGTATCCCGCGAAATGCTTAAAGAGATAGCCTCTTGCATGACGTAACCATCAGAATAGGTGTCCGTCAATGGCTATCATAGTACTTGGCACGTGTTCTAGGACGTATTGTTGGAGAGAATTAATAAAGAGGCACTCAAGAGGGAAGTTGGTTTAATGAAAATCTCTTCCTCTTGTTTAGCCACGAGAAGTGCTTCTCCGAGTCTTAGCACACCCTCACGAACGATAACCATCTGTTTAAACGCCGACAGAGTTAAATAATGACTCAGAAGAAAGAGATTGAACTCTGGGGACCGCATATCGAACTTACGTCATTATAGTCGAAACGAATTATTCATGTAATGCGATATTCGCTGAATATATCAATTCATGTGTTCGGCCATCTGTCGCGCCGAAAGTGGAGGCATCACGTGCGGGGACCAGATATAAAATCGAATCAAGGACCGATTTCGTCGAATCCTTTTGAATCCGATGGTTTTGATTCGGATTCTGATCCGTTTTCAATTTCTGGTGTTGGACTTTTTCGGAGAAAGGTGGGGAGTAATTACTACACATACTACCGTAATAAAAGTAGACTTTCGAAACATGAAAGATCGATATTTTCATATGATGATTAGACGAAAGCGAATAACTGATGGGTGAAATAAATTAATACATATGAGATATAAATTATTGATAGATTAAATAACTATGGAAAAACCTACTTTATTTAATAATTAATTTCATTAGTGGAATTGAATTTAGTATTATAAATTAATATATCTAGATCTATTCAATTTAGTGGAATACTCGAATAGTTATTTTCTTTAATATATTATAGAATTTCCTATAGAATTAATCTTTCACAAAGTTGCATAACTTAATTCAGAAACCTAATGATGTATAATGTTAAAGAATACTGATAGTAATTAATTAGCTACCAAACACGGGGACCGAAAAAGGAATATATCTAAATTTTAAACTGGGTGTTAGATGTGAAGAATTTAAATCTTGAATGTTGCAACTAACTGTTGCTATAAAGCCAGAACAGGCCATCTAGCAAGGGGGCCCGGGTGCAGAATTTCCATATGGGCCCCTTCAGCGCTTCCTATACCCACATGATACGTAATGGTTTATGAATAAAGCATGATCTTTGACGTGACAAAATTTTCTATACACGTATTGCTTCCCTTCTGCAAGATAAGGTAGTTGCCTTTCTAGAATGCGGCCCTTAAAAAATGGGATCTCAGATGGTACAGATTCACGGAATTTCTCTCTTGACCGGTCGTACATAAAACTCACGTAAAATACAGAAATCAATAAAGGATGTCTGATGAAATAAAACGACCATGTTCTCAACAGCTAACAAAACTAAGTTAATTTTCTGCTAACAATAACACCAACCCGAACATTCCCGATGTATAATGTTAAAAACACCAACTGAATTAGTTTGTTCATCACTAAACCTTTTCGTATCATCGAAAATAATTTACATCTCTATTTATGATTCTTTACGGCAGTTATGAATATCATGATAAAATCGAAGAAAAATTCATAAATACACTTAAACTATTACCAAAGACCATCTTTAGTGTTGTGAAAATTTTCACAGTAGCTATATTCTTAAATAAAATTTTATGATATAAATAATTTCATTACACAAAGAAATTAATTTTTCTACGTTTTTATGAAATTCTACCAACTAACGCAAACTATAGTTTCTCTTATGAAACATATCATTTCTTTCACATAAGTTCACGAATTTGGTATGAAAGGTATTCCGTATAGGTACGATCATCTACTTTTCTTTATACGTATAAAGAAAGGTTAAATGACCGTTTTCAAGCACAAAAATGATGCGCGTTCTCTTTAAAACCGTACTCTTTAAATGGTAGCATGATTTCGAGCATCAGCTGCGTAAAATATGCTGAAATATTTCCATCATTTTTGACCGAAGTTTTATGGAGGAACAGGTAGCTGGCGAATATCGCAAAGAATTTATAAATTTCACTACGTTACTATCTGCTAGAAGCCATAAATGTAAAAAGCGGGAGGGAGCTCGTAGAATGCCATATATCGCGTCGCGACTAACAGCTTGTTAGCGGTTGGTACGCTATCAAAGACACTGGCTGAATGGGAAGCTGGAATGGGGAAGCAGGGGAGTGAGATAAGAGGATGTATGATTCAAGGGAACAAGCGGTTTCCGAGTTTCACGCTATGCCTTCAAACTCTGCCATCCGTACCAACTAATAGGCAATGCAAGACCTAGGAAACCTCAAGGACACTATGGGTACTGATAATTAGTTATTAACTAACAAGAGGGGTTGATCATTACATACAGATCGCATCATCAGTGATATGCTATCGGTAAACGAAACAAATTGACCCCTAATTGGGAATCAGAAGCAGATCTTACGCGCATCTAGGCAAAGTACTATCTTTATGGAGAAAAGAGGAAATGAGGTTTACTATTCGCTGTTCTGTTTTCAGGTGCACGATATCAATTGACGTTATTGCTATCCGAGAGTAATGAAAGGCCTCTCAATATATGTACAAACAATTATTAACTATGGTAAGAAACGGGTGACAAGGGATCTGTGTATACTAAAAAGATAGGTTGAACGCGAAAATAAGGTTCAGTCTCCTCCTTCAAACTTCATGTCTTCTCCTTCATGATAATGTTATTAACTATTTGGAAATTAAGTTATAACGCTATAAATAATTTAATTGCACATATTCAAAGAACACAAGTATTCTAATAGTTCGTAATGTAGACGTTGAATGAAAAATTTGGCATCAACCCATGGTAAGATTTATACCGACGACCGTCAGAATCTTAATAAAGCGCATTTTCTGGAAGAAATAAAAATCATTTGGACTTCTGAGAGAAATAAACAGGGATTCATTTAATATGAAGAAAAAATATGCAATAACTTTCAGACTAATTAACCCTAGTTGAACCTATTCTATTTTCTTTTTAATCTAAGGTAGGTAATTTCACTCTCATCTTAGCCTACGTCTTTAAGACGATATCCATCTCCTTCCTTTGTATTAGATAATGCTAGTAAATCCGTAGTAAATATGCAGTAAAGAACTGTCCACATTGAAAACAGGGAATGGATAGCGAAAAAGAAAGGTAACAATGTATCCAAAAGGTTGACCTAGTAATATTGTCTCCAAAAATCCTTTCCTTTAAAGGCACGATCGATAACATCTACCACCCTTTTGTGTACGCTAATAAGCCTTTGTTAGTTGCGGAGGGATAATATCAGAGCGATGAAAAACTGCATAAAAAATCTCTCAAAGTGAATCAACCAATAATTCACTTACATAAAGAACCTATGCTAAAAAGAACTCAGAGTGCTAACAAACAAAAAAGAATCACCTCATTGAGAAAATACGTTCGCTAACAAGGTATTTTTTATAGAACGATTCCCCTTTCGCGATAGCTCTATTCTCTCCGCAGGATGGTTTTTTATCCACAAAATTTTGGGCAGGATATAAAAAAGTCGTAAAGACCACGGAAACCACAAACTCACAAATGATATCTCTAACTCCATTATGAATGGAGATGTTGGAAGAATCAGCCACACGAATTGCGGAAGTGTAGGCAAGACTTCCGGCCATCCCAAGTATCTCCTCATCCCATTACCTCATACCACAGCATCCGATTAAGAAAAACTACTACAAAGATGATTACTATGAAGACGCTTTGCTAATGCCCTTGGTACGTTTCCGCATTACTCATTAGCATCTCAAGAAATTTATAGAAAGAAGAAAATCTAGAAAATAACACATCATTACTAATTCATATAGTAATTCTAATATAATTTTCACGTGATCCCTAATAATTGCTGATTATCAGAATCCCACAAGATGATATCTCTGATATTCACATTTAATCATCTCCCAATATGTCTCTTGTCTCCATCCTTTGTATTTGTCAGTATTAACTCCACTAATAAGTGAGGTAATGGTAGATAACTCGATAACTTAAACTCATTTGCCAAAAAACTTATTTACTAAGTATCACTGGTACCTTTTTTGCAGATAACTTCTATTTTTTCTAAATTCGCGGAGTAACGAAGTTTTAGAAATTACAGCAATAGGAAAATTAACTAAACTAAGAAAAAAAGTAGTCAAAATTTCTCCTGCATGTTGTAGATTGCTTCTTCAGTTTTATTTAGCCGAACAGATAGTTTGGCTACTTTAAAAGGAAATATCATTGTAAACCTGTTGAAATATTTTTATATAAATATTATTTTATATAAATAATGTTATGAATAGCAGACCATTAATTACTTCTGGCAATATATAGAGGAACTTATTCAAGATCAGTTGAAATAAAACAATTTGATTGCGTCCACAGAATAAGTACTACAGAATTCTATACTACGGCTTTACTGAGAGAACGATCACTATAAACTGTCGACACATGGAGGATCTATACACGAAAGCTTAAAGCACAAGCCTGTAGCTTGAATTCCTCCTTTCAATCTAATAATTTTAAAATCATCTACACATTCGTAAAATATTTATGAAGATCTTGAGAAAAAATGGCAAACTGTCCGAGGAATTTCGTAGACCTGGAGATGGACAGTAGAAGATTGTTTTTCTTGAAACTATTCGGTTCCGGATTTCTCCAGAAAGATTTTTTTAGCAGCGCTATGAAAATTCGCGATAATTTGGAGATTCGTGGACCTAGTGCCTGTTTCTTGTTCCTGGGTCTTCTTTCAAAGCAGTTTTTGATCAGTGAATCGGACTATTGTACTATTTAGGATTACTGTGAAATTTCTTTGGAAATTTTACTAAATCTACTCATGTCTTGAAATTTGTAAAGATGAGACATATAAATAACATCCTTTCTGAAATATTACTCAAATGTTGAGATATGAATGATAAACTATTGCGGCCAATGTTGATGACATGATGTGTCCGCTAATCTTGTTCCACTCTGAAAGTAAAACAAAATATTTCCTAAATAATTTTGAGATTCAAATAAATTTCTCATTTTTCAGCAGTAAAGATATTATATTCTATTCAAATCAGAGTTCCTAGCGTTGAATGCATTCTCAGATATATTCTGACGCAATCCTAAGCAGTTAAATCACCAGGGGCCGTCAACAGTTCTCTGCGGAAGTTGATGTCTGTTAAGTAATCCTTTTATCAGTCCATTCCACATTTATTATCAACTTAATTAACATTTGTCTACTACTCACTTGAATCCCTCGTTCCCACAATTTACTTCACTACCCTTCTCTAAATGATAAAAAGTATAATAATATATACAATAAAGACATCTGTGAAGATATGTCTTGTGATTGCGGAAATTGAATGAAATGAATTGATGAAATTTATCTTAAATAAGAGAAAAATGTTGCGAGATATCAAAAGGAGTTCTGTAACAAACAAGTGCAAGAAAAATGTACGAAATTGTAGGACGTGATTAAGTAGTAAAACTCTTTACTGCATGAAATAAATTTATTGGTATTATTTTTTAGATAAAGGTGATAATGAAAGATACAACAAATTTCAATGATAAATTAAATATTTTTAGTATAGGGAGAATGTGAAGTAAATATTACCTACATTAATATTGAAATTCATTTCAATTAGGTAGTTTCATATAAAGATATCTATTGAGTAACATAATTTAACTGTGAATTACGAGTGACGGAAAGCAGCGCAGTAAAATTAACGTATGAAATATACAGGAATGCATGTTTAAGATTGCCTTGGCTGAAATTCCGACAAACAAAAAATAAACTTTAATAAAATCAAGCAATGGATGATTTGTACAAAGCCGCAAAATAATAGAAAATCATCCATTGCTTGTTGATATTAAAATTTAGACTGGATGACGTCTAGATATCACTCGAGAAGATTCATTTTAATCAAACAACAATTAGTCAGTGCAGATCACATGCCTTTTCTTTGATTCAGTGCCTAAATTTGAAAACTGGAACAATGGATCTCCCGCACTCATAAGGATGCTAATGAGCATCCTGAATGAAATTCTCTGCACGTGTCGGGGACCCATATCACAAGCAAACCACCAAAAAAAGCACGTCCGGTTCCCTTCCGCGTTTGATTAAGGAACCGAGGGATAAAAATATGAAATTAGCGCTTCATTAATAAAAAGAAAGAAAACGGCGGAGACAGTGTGAATGGATGGTGGATTCTTCGTGATGAAATAATGGATAACTTTGCACGTCACTTTTTTTATGAGTTCTTCTCGCTTTGAGAGCGCATGAATGAAGATGAAAAATTCGATTCGAGGAAGTGAAACCAGTTATACAAGTTTCACCGTATGAGGAAACTTACGTCGATGCTGCATAACTTGAAGCGTTACTCGTACGTTGCGAGTGTAAAAAAAGCCCAGACCAGTGTGACTAAATGACTTACCAAAATATTTGCAAATTCAAACATTTTTCAATACCAATTTTACTTAGATTGCGATACAATAGAAGATTGTCTCTAATGAATACTGAAATATCACCGGTTAAATGATTTATAATTCTTTGAAAGAAAGAGGTTATCTCCAAAAGTGATCAATACGACACTGTAAACTACTTCCTTGACGCATTTTGTGAGCATTTTGTTCGAAAAGTGTGAAATTCCTAATTTCCAATTTCCAATATTTTATACATAGTGATTTACTTGGCTCCACGAATTTATGGCAGGGATCGTGGCTTATATCTAATATCTCCCTTGATTGTGAATATTTACGGCAATATTTGTGATATGGTTATATAAATAAATTTACAATTTTAGGATTCCACGCAGCCTTTTTATGCAATTAAAACTTTCACGAAATTTAAATTATTTTAGCAAAGTCGATGTTTTACAAATTTATAAACAAAATTGTGAGGTTTTAGGAAATAGGAAATGTTTATGATGGTATTTAACGTGATCATGACCTATGCTGTTTTCCTAAATTAAACAGTTTAGATTGCAAACTTAAATCGATTAGCTTGGACAACAACTTGGTCTTGTACGAAATGGAATCGCACATTGTGGAGGCGGGGAAAAGGTTAAAGGGGAAATTCATGCACCAGAGTCTATGGAAAAATATTATAAACATAAAATTTTGAGAAATATTAGCCTAATTATTACCACCCACCTTCCCCTCTTTGCTTGTTAGTTGTTTCGCAAAAAAATTCTTAAGTCCACATTTATAAAATTTGATATTTCGAACCTTTAGAGTCTATTATTCCAATAATAATGCTAAAGCATCTCCATTCCCTCCTTTACACCATTTCCCTGGATGAATTTATTAGTACTACGTCCGTATACCCTTCCATTCGTAACATCTCCTTGTTTACCTACAATCATTTTTAGCTTACTTACATATCCATATGAAAAGCATCCAAGGAATACGTTCCTATAAACATGCAATACTACAGTCCCACTCAAGTACGCCACGTCTTCTGCAGATGATTCAATAAAGGAATTCTCTGAAGGAAGAGACCGTACTAAAACATCCTTTCTCCCTCTTTCCCAACCCTCTCGTAGATCATTCGCGGATGACAACATAATGGTCCCGTATTTTTCCCAACCACGTGCACATATCGGATGCTAATCAATTTCTCTCTCTCGTAAAAGAAAACCTCTTCGTTTTAAAGTGCGGCCTCTACACACACAACTCCCTTTCACATCTCCACTTCCAGTCATAATCGCCAAAGCGCCTATCTGCAATCCCTTCCGGTCCTCCCACACTCCATCTGCAGCAATCAAAGGGGAGCGGAAGCCGGAATCTTGCCTTCCGCGCTCTCCAAACTAAGAGGTCTTGTATGTCTCCATTGAGGCCACCCCTTCGAACAACTGAATGAAAGATCTCTCACTACACTCTGATTCGCCAAGAATGAAATAAAGAATTCCGCGGACATCGTGCATGAAATGACTCGAGCGCAATACATATTAACACGTAAAGGAATCAAACAACTCATACACCATTGTTTAATTTCTTTATTATGGTCTTCCATGAGATGATGCCTTCACGTATTGAGTTTGTATATTAACACCATTAATTTTACTGTTTACGCAGAATCCTTTTTCGTATATCATCTTGATGTTAACTGATGCATTTTTTATCCTATGATTTCCGAGTTTTGCTAGGGGTCTTAATTCTTCAAATTCCGAAACATTCGTAAGCAAATTATTCAGAGACAATCAGTTATGAATGGATATATGCACAAGATACCTATGACAGACATATTTGCAACAATAATAATAAATGTAATAATAAATAAATGTAATCGTTCATAAAATGATACTCAGAATATTAAAACAACCTTTTATAAAAATCCATTGCGAGAGAAGTAGGTGCAAAGTAATAAATCGAGAGAAAAGTTTCTAAAACGACAGAAAAAAATCACATAAACATTAAAACATACTTAAAATTCTTCATCATAAGATTAAGGTAATGATTGAAGAACCGTTGCACTGGACAACAGTAATAGAAGTTTGAATTTAGTTGTTGTACTGAGTAGAAACTAAAACAGAACAATATTTGCAGTACTGTTTCATCCCAAAACTGAAAATATTTTAATAGATCCTTGTTAAAAATATGTAATTGAAATTTTTAAACCCTTAAAACACCTTGTTCATTTCGTTCAGCCAACAATTTCGTTTACTTTTCAAAAGTCTCAAAACATCAAGTAATAAGAAATAAGTCCGTCGATAGATTCATGATTTTCACAGGTTATGCATACCTCTCGATTATTTCAATCGAAAATTTAGTTAAATGATAATGTAATCAGAATTCTGGAGAGGATCGTTATAAAATATTCAGAAAGAAGAGGACAATCTTCAGACTTCTAAATTCTCACATTTTGTATCAGATGTCCTTCAGATTTCCGATACACAATCCTTTAATCTCCACTC
Organism: Pachydiplax longipennis; assembly: GCA_036926295.1. Classification (NCBI taxonomy): domain Eukaryota; kingdom Metazoa; phylum Arthropoda; class Insecta; order Odonata; family Libellulidae; genus Pachydiplax; species Pachydiplax longipennis. Next base: position 24,509,394 of record JAVFKF010000003.1, on the reverse strand, counting down.
TTTGTTTAACTTGTGAATGGCCGAAAAAGTCACGATCTTTCTAAATAATTGCTAGTTTCACGGGCACTGTAAAAACCTACCCTTTGTTTCTAATCTAACCCAATCAATAGTAAAGATCTGGATCTTAATGACGTAAGAGGATCATCGGTTAAGGGTACGAAAGCTGATGATGATAGGTTCCGAAGCTTTCTCGATGATGACTCAATTTCGAAAAGAAAAATTAAATTGCGCTTCTCGTGTTCAAAGAGCGACCGATATCCCAATACTTGAAGCCAATTAGGTTTACAGCATTACGCCATGAAGAACCAACAACAATATATCACACCGAGACGAATATAAAAGCTTTAATCGCGAACAAAAAATTTCTGCAACTAATCATATTTTTGATCAAATTTAAATTAGTAGTTAGATATGACAATAATTCCAAATCACTTACGATAAAATGAAATTTATACTTATTATCTTAGAAGTAATTAGTGCAGGGAACACAGACAGATGACAAGCGCTATCTATCAAGATTTTTAAAAGGAAACGTTTAGGATAATGTTCTCCTTGTATTTTGGAAGTTAGCTATTTCCTGCATTTCAGAAGAAAACTGGCTTAGGAACTTACGCTTGAAATGATTCTTTTCTATCATTAAAATATGAGACAATACATTGTATTTTCTGCAACTATCTGGCATAAAGACGATAATTAATGCTCAAAACTTCCATTTGATAATGCATGAGTTGCATATATTAGCAACAAAAAATCTGATTTTGACGGGAACATTTTTCATAAAATCTAATGGAAAATATTCACTGAAATTTCTTAATCTAGGTTACAATTCGTTAGAATTATGACCAATTATGAGCAATTTTGAGAATTTTAATATAGGTCCTAATCATTAATCCAAGTTTTAATTAATGTCAAACTTAGGATTGCAGCCATTTAAATAGACTAAATACCAGTAACAGTCAAAGAGTATAAATTTTTAATTAATTTAATTTAAATTAGTTATTTAAATAAATTACATCCGCTATACTCTACATTTTCCACCTGATAACATAATAATGACTACGAAAATAGTGAAAGAAAATCGTATCCAAACCGCACAGTTCTTAGAGAAGTACAGCAGCTCCATTTATGATAGAATATGCGATAAAATTGCGTATTTACCTCCATGGCAATCTATTTTTATTTCTAGTATAATTAAGAACCAAGAATAGGAATTCTTCAAGGAGTGCCCTAAATCTACCACTCTTATAACCGCTAGTCTATCAGCTATAAACAAGAATTTGGAAACGATTCCCTAGAACTGTTTCCAATCTATAGACTGCCATCAACATTAAAAATACCCAATGCTAAACTAAGCATTGGTTTTATTCACAACTGTATACGAGAAACCATCCAAACAGCGTAATCTTATCGAAAGCGAAAGAATCACGCCGAGAGAGAAAACGTGAAAGAATCTCCCAGGACCACTTAAATCGGCAAATAAAACATTCAGGAAGATTTAGGAAGAAGGAAACGGAGGAGAACGGGTCTTGGAAATGCTACCTCCGATATAAACATCATGGGCAGTCGATAATCGATCTTTGACGCCCGTTTCCACCTCACGAAGGCGAATTTCGAGGGTGAATTTAGGGAAAGAGCTCACTCGGAAGAATATCATTAACGAGTTAATGTTTACGGAATCCAGAGCGGGCGTAAATTCCAAAAGCGAACTCGGGAGAATCGAAGGGTATTAAAATGGGAAGAATCGCCATTCATCTTTAAGGGGAATCGGCGAATGGGGAATTTATCTCTGGCGCCAGCGAATGGAACGAAACGAGATGAAGTAGAAAAGGTAAACAGTTCCTGTGGAAGGGTAAATATGTCTGTTGTAAACATGCAGAGCCAACAAAGGTCGCCTGTTTCCACATACTGAGGTGTTATAGGTGAGTTCATTCTCTCCACTGATGTGTTTTACATTACCTTGAATCGGTGTTGAAGAATGGATTCAACGAAGGCGTTCTTTTGCCTTTTGGCTACATTCAAGGTATTATTTCGTAGCCCTCGAAACTCGAAACATTCGTCTTTCGTTACCTCCTCGAAATGGGAAACGGATTTTTAGCAGGAATCAATGCGTCCTCATTTATTTGAATATAAAATTTGGTAAGCTATGGAAAACGTTGTGAAAAAAATAGCTGGTAAGATAGCCCACTTTATGTATGTAAAGCTCTACTCTATAAATAAACATTGCATAAAAGAATGATTTCGATAGTATTTGGAAGTGAAAATATTCCAGATCAAATAAATATAATGAAATATGAGAAATAGCAAATAAAATAACCATTCTTAGAATCTTCCCATGGTTATTCACAGATAAAAATTACCTAGAATGGTATCCTTAATTAATTTATTTTTAATGTAATTTAAGAGACCTTGGCACACTTAAACACGACATTGGGTCAAAGAAAGCATATTGTTCCTTAATATTGTATAATAGCAACTCTAATTACAAGTATAATCAGTTTTCTCTCAAAAATAAAAATTCCTTCGGGGGTATTTCGAGAAGAAAAATAACAAAAATAAATGGAGCCCGGCATCATCATGATTTTGGAGAGAAAATTGCCTAAAGGAAATGACGATGATTCATTCCTCAACGTCCACCTCTTCCTATCTCCTCCCTGGTTGTGCAAACAACGTCAGCTGGTATTATGACCATTCCTTCCATAAATAATTACTCGGAGGGCGTGTTTCTTTTCCATCTCCTCAAGATCGATAGGGAACTCAACTCAATCATCCATCTAATCTATTGCAGCTAGTATTAATATTTCAAGGGGTCAACAATCTCCAACGCGCAATTAACCGCGATCCAACTTATAGAACTAGTCCCTCAATCCGTTCGCATCCCCCGCCAGAAAAATTCATTCATCACCGTGAAAAGAACAGCTAAGCAAACAACTCTTCCCCGATTGCATACCTTAGTGATTCCGACTGGAATGCACTTCTAAGACCCCGTAATTATAATCATTCCCCATACGTGTCTCATTCCTAATTTTCCGGATTGACCTCGCAATCTCGACCTCTAAGAGTGGCCCTACGAGAAAGAGAGAGATATTTCGTAAGAATCCCGTGGGATAGGGAAGAGGACATCCACGGTCAAGAACGGAAATAAAAAAGATGAATAAAGAAGTTTGATAGTGGCTCTGGGTGAGAGGTTGGATATGGGGAATTTTGTGCGTGAGAAGAAGGGGGTTCTTAGATGATGGGATAGAGAAGCAGAAGAATCATTGCCTGCTTATCTCGATAGTTGCCCGCCTCGACCCGAGAGAGAAAGCTGATGGCCAAGTGGGACTCTTATGAGGGAGTGTGGAATGCCTTCCGCCGCTAATGTCCTGAGAGTTACGCGCCGAGGAAAAGGAATTATGTGATGATGGGAAATTAGCGCCGAATGAAACGTAAGATGCTGAGTTTTGTGATCAAGCGTCGAAAAGACCATGGCCTCTATCTGGAAGCTATGACTTCATAGTTATATTCCTAGGAAACTCTTAATGATGCGAGTCAAAGAACATTTTAGCGCCTGAAAATCTTAAAAAGCTCCAAAACTCATAAACAAGATGCATAAAAAAGAACAAGAGCGTCAGTTCTATTTTGTTCACCTCAAATTTTACATGAGTCTTTAGTCAAAACTGTTCAATTTGCTATCTCATACATCGTCACAATATTTCTAAGCCTACAAGGCTAATCAACTGCAAAGCTACTTATCGGTGAGGTATATACGTACAGTCGACTGCTACTGTTTATTGAGTATCTTCTAAATTAACTCTAATGAAATCGAAAATTCTATCAATAAAATGCAGTTATGTACGTACATTAACAATAAAAAATTTAAGTTCCATGAAAATTTAAAATGGCACTTTAATTAATATAATATATTGTAGCTATTTTTAAATCCCTTATTTTTCAATCAAATTATATCAGATTCTGGGGATGAATATCAAATCATATCGCAACTAAGGCTAGAGTGACCAATCCCGTATTAAAATATACGACCATTTTTATTCTTACTTAAATCGTTAACAAGGCTGGTGTCATTGATATCATTCATAGATATTCCCGAATAAGAGTTTCCTGTCGTTTAAAAGTATCATATCATTTATTTAATCCGCTCATTGAAGAAAATAATAGATTTCCATAGAAAAACTATTATCTTACATTTCAAGCAAATACTGATTTCTTTGGTAAAAATGCGTATAGAAATAATTTTAAATTCGAAAGAAAATAAATTTTTAAAATATATTACGACATTTTCCTATTATTTTCATAAGTAGGGATGACTCAAAAAGAATAGAAGACTAAAAAAAATCTTCTTCCTCGATTCATATATTTCAAAATTTGTGGAAGGATCGTCTGTGAGATTCCTCACTCCATTCCTTCAAAGACTGCAAAGTGTCACCCGAAAGTTAAACGTAGCGGTAAACCAACCGTTAAGTTGTCTGATTTCTAATTTGGTTTCCAAAAACTCTAAAAATTAGCGGCCTTCAGAGAATCACTGCTACGGCAGAAAGAACAGTGATTCTTTCGGGAATATCTTATAAATAACTAAACGTAAACCAAAAGTGGTTTCTTTCATGAGCCGAAAGGAGAATGATAGACGTAATTAACAAGATTTTCACCTGTTTCAAATTTAAATTATGAAATATTTACTCAATGATACGTCATAATTAGTAACGGAATATTCAGATGGACTGGAAGACGATTTCATCTTTCAAACTACTTAATTATATACAAATTAATGCAATTGCCTTATCCCTGAAACCAACTAGATTTTATTCAAGTAAACACGAACATCGAAAAATAAAGAGAGCGAACATAGGGAAGATTCCCAAATATTTCAAACAGAGGGATAACTGATATTTAACTGAAAAAAGATTATGATAAAAAATTTTATGAAGTAATTATACCAAAGTATAAATAAAAATCTAAACACGGCTTCACTCCCTAATAACTCTTTATTCGCAGAATTGAGATTTCAATCTTAAGTTCGTTACGTAGGATTTCTCTCTCTCAATTTTATCTTGCTGAAATCTCTACGTTGATTTATGTAAAATAGTAGGTGTTTACTTAGAATTTGTTTACTTTTTCCCGTTGCTACTTCAGAGGCAGCAAATCGTTGTTATTATACCAATATTTTTCTATCCATTTCATCCTTCCACTAGAATTCACATTTGTTCTATCAATTATATTTCCTTTATTTAAGGACACACGACTTGAGAAGTTGCAAAAGAAGAAATGCAGAGAGTAGAAAATATGTTTACCGTCTAGCGCGGATTTACAAAACTGCTAAATAGTCGAAGAGGTTGTGATGCAAGTTTGTCTATTCCCCTGCTAGCATTGGTTATTGTTTGTGAAGTTGAGATAAATTTCGGTTTCACTGGAGTATTTTGTAATATAACAAAAGCATACACTCTAGAAAATCAATGAGTTTGTCGTTTTAAGCTTCATAATTTATTTATTGATGATTTCAGAAAAACGTTACATTTTCCCCAAATCAAACAATTGCGAGCAACGGTTTTCATTTCATAAATACTGCGAATGATGAAATATTCAACCTAAGAAAACAGTTGCTGCTTGCGTGAATTATATTTCACGGAAATTTTACGGTATCATATTTACGAAATTTAAGGTCTACGAGTATTATATTTTAGTCATATTCACACAAAACATAATCTACGATGAAATGATGTTCCGATTGTATTAAGCTTAAAGGTATTTACGGTAAAAGGCATTAGCTTCGTAATTTCTACGAAATTTACTTTCTATAATTTGCAAACTATCTTATTTAATCTAGGAAGGGAAAAAATAAAGAACTTCGTATTCTCAAATGGGACATACTGGAAATATGATGAGAAAATAGATCATTTTTGTTAACTGCAATGCTTAAAACCTGAAGAGATCGAAACATTCCTTCACTTGAACCCTATGGAGCCATTTGCAAAAATAGTCGTAAAAAAATAACCCTAAAATTTCAAATATTCGAGCATCGATAGCAGGTAATCGTCCACATAATACCATCATTCATGCATCTTCAAAGAGTACGAGATCAAAGTCAGGGGTTGGAACGTCATTGCGTGGGTGGAAATGATGTTTCTCCAATGAAATATTTTTATCAATGACGGGTAAATGACCTTAAATAGCGGCCATGTGCAAAAGATCAGTCTCTTGTAGACTACACATCGCTTCCTGTGCAATTTCTTGCTGCTTAGCCACCATAAACAAACCGAATGATCTATGGAGAAAAGACTTCATTCCAGACGTTCTATTCACAGACACGAGCCATTTCCTTAGGCAATCTGACGGTTCCCTACATATTAGGTATAACATGATTAATCACAGGAAATATCAGCTCTTAGGAGATTTTATTACTATTCTCAGGTGAACTGAATAACTACAAATCCGATTTTTTAGGATACAGATCTTTCTAAGACTACAGACTAATTAAAATTGATAAATATTTGAATCAAATTTGATCTAGTTATTACCACTTCTGGAGAATGTGTTCTCTTAGCACATAGCTGATTATGCGATAGGAGGACAATTTGGATGTATCAACGTGAAGAAGATATTACATACATCATGATTGTTACATCAAGATTATTTGTTGCTGTATCATAAGAAGGTACCTCAAGCTGATAACTCTACGATTTATTGCGTAAATATGAAAAAAACATCCTTAGATCCATTCCTTTACTATGATATTTGATTTCAGTAAAGTAACTCTCTTTTTCCTTTAACATATAATGCTACAAATTTGTTTTATTCATCTTTAAAATTTCCTAGACAATTTTTCTGCGGTCTCCCGAAGTCCTGCTCCGATTCAGTTACATTCCATATAAAATCTGTTTTTATGATCAATATTTATGCAATACGTAAAATATTTAATTACTTCATACACTATTATTTAAGTACAAGATTTTTAGCTCTTTTATTATAATTTCATTTTTGATTTGATCTCGGTTTTTATATACATGTATGTGCCATTTACATTTCTCAAAGCTTTTATCTCCCATGCTTTTACCATCTCTTCATACATCGTTCACTTAGTAAATCTTTACAGGTTAGTGCGATTACTTATCCTTGAATAGATTTAATCTCAGAAGAAGGAATTAAACTCCTCTACATCTATCTTTGGATTCACCGCAGACAAACGAGAACCAAAGCCCATTCTCTTCCCCCGAATCAAGCAAAAAATTCCTCAGCCGCAAAAAAAATCCTCAGGATTGATCATTTCTGAAATTCTTAGACTCCTGAAATTCTCGATAGGATTACAAGGATCCTCCTTTAGTTGGATAGAGCAAGAAAAGTCTTCACTTGTATTTACTTTGGTTCGTTAGCCTAATGGAACCACCGTGACCTTCCATATAGCTTTTTTGTCGCAGAATTTTTCGCGGTAATTTTTAATGCCTGAGCAAGCACTACAGGATATTTTTTCCACGTACACACGCGGTTAATGGCAATGAAAAGCACGAACCTTCGCTTTTCCAAACTCCTGAGTTTTCTTCTCTGGCACGTTCGAAAACTGTGAACGTCGCCTTTGTCATGGGATAAAGGTAAATGCTTTGAAATGCTGTTCAAAGATTTAATCCTTCGGGAAACTGAAATACATACAAGACCTTGCTTCGTCATAATATTCCGGAATAGCTTTCTTCTGTCGATTTGCTTTCTTTGAAAAACTCTGTGGAGGTTGTGGGCTATGGAAAATGAATGGTCGGAGAATAAAGCGAATTAATATCCCTAATAGTTGAATATACTTGCAATTGGCAGATAAAGTTGATTTAGCGGTATTTATTTTCATGAAACGGATATAAAAATAAAATACCATTATAAGTAATCAAACAGATACTTGGCAACATCTCAATAATTCGAGGGTATATTTTCCTGTCTCCTTTACCGTGAGTAATAGTTGTAAATGTTAACAATCACAGTTAACAAATAACATTTATATCTTTAAGTTAAAAGGTTGCGAGAATAGGACATTTCTAGTTTTTAGGTTAATTTTTACTTGTCAAAATTATACACCTGGAAATTAAAATTCATAATATAGTAATGTATTAAACTGAATTAAGGAATTTCGACCCGAAGCAATAAATATCTTATAAAAGGGTATACGACCCCCAAGAACTTAAGTCTTAATTAATGTAGCATTAATAGATCCATAGTTTCATGAAGTGAGTAATATAAAACATTCGCGCCATATTTCTAGTTAGCTGACGGAGAGTAAAAAATTTTCGAGTACGTAATTTCACAGAGAAATCTGCAATCCAGCGATAGAATATTTATTACTTTCTTAATTGCTTTCAATTCATCCAAATTTTTTTTTATAAATATCTTGACATTTCAGATAAACGAATAACTGTCGTTACATTTCTAGCATGTTGGATATGTAGCTAAAAGTTTCCCATCGTGGACGTTCATATTTCTTTCGATGAACTTTGCAACTACTACTTCATAGATGCTATGTATAGCTATCGCCCCGAGCACAAGGGTGCGCTCAAGTTCTTTCGGATGGTAACAGGAGAAAGAAATGAAAGAGAGCAAGGGAATCTCGCCCTTGCGGTGAGTTCACATTTTTCTCTCGTCACGATCTCTGTTTGACTTTTCCGATGTTCGTTTTTCCCTCTCCGCTTCTCCCTTTGTCCTTCGAAACGCCGCTGCCTTCCACACACAGATTGGTTGATCGTCCTTCAACCTTTTGACTCATCCCCAAATCAAACGCATTTTCTCTCCCAGAATATGCGCTTTACGCACGTACTTTAAACAAACCATACCCTAGAGAAAACTAGAAATTACGATCGAATATTAAACAAACATTTCCCATTATGTTTAGACCATATAAATAGCAAATATCTCATTTTTGGGTCATAACATGAAGTATTATGTAATGGCTCTAAGGAAGTCAAGAAATGATTCATGGAGCAATAATTCTTTTCATATGCCGATCTATATTATAATCAAGGCCAACGTATATTTATCATTTATGAAACAAATGGCACATTCCCATATGTTAACGGAGGTGATATGGAGTATTACTATTACAAAATTGAGTGAAAATTAAATTTGTCAACCATAAATCGGATTAAACGGATTTGCAGGATGACAATACAGATTTAAGATACTCGTTTTAATTCTTCTTATATAAAATATGAGACTAAAAATAGTGGAAACTGATTTTCCGATTAATAAATTTCTTATAGAAAATGTTCCTATAAAAACATAAAATGAATAGCTTAAGACATGATAATTTTTTATTTAATAATCAACTTTTTATTATGCTTATTGTTTGGGAGGCCTAGAGGGCTTCTGAACATAAAATTGTTTAGGAGACATGAATTATGGAACATCATACTTATGTAGAGTCATATGAAAAAGTGTCGAAGAATTCGCAATGGCTTATCTTTGCAGAAAACGAGCAAAATATAATTTCTCTAAGATTCTGTAGCTTCAATTAACTACCATTCACGGAGAATCATATAATTGAGAAAACAAATTATTTGCAAAAGTTTAAAAAGAACAAGAAGGAAATTCTGACTGCTTTCCCGTGAACGGTAAAGAAAACCTTTAACACCTTTTTTTATGTAATTTTACTTATCATTTTCAGCAAGGAAACGGAAACATCTGAAAAACAACGGAAGACGTATTAAAGGGTACTTTTTATTCAGTTAATTATTTTATTACATATATATTTTATCATATGTTATATTCGATTACTATTGCTTATTCTAAATATATGTTCGCAATATATTTTATTCTCTAAAAAAAACAAGCGAAAACGGAATGTTCCCTAAAGAATAGTAGATAATATGAAACGCATACCAAATAACACCGAATCATAATAATTATAAAAACAAAACAAACTAATTCCACACCTTTCCGTCTTCGTCGCAAAAAGTGGCGCCGCTTGAAGGGGTTAAGAACCCTTTCTCCATTCCATTTCTCCCCAAGTTACATTTCGCTTTTTCCCATCTCCACCCTAAGGGACATTAAGCCTTCCCTTCTTCGCGTACTTTTTCAGCGCAGTAATCGCGCCATAAAAATTTCGGGCGTTTTTTGTATTCCGTCCTTGTCTTTCGGATGAGGTGATGGGCGTAACCGTTGTCTCGTCACGCATCGGTACCTTGTCCTTAGGAAAATAAAACTTCTCTTTATATTTCGGTCAAAGAGTAGGTGTGCGGGAGACGTTGTGAGGAATGCCAAAGCGTCGGTGAGACGTTTAATGTTTTCGTGCGTCGATTCTCGCGCATTTGCAAGTCAAGAAAAAGTCCTTCGCCACTTTAAGTCTGTATAAGGAGAAGGCAAACCATCCGACGCAATCTGAACCATTTCCTTCTCGGAGTGTCGTAAATTTGGGGAACAAATGGACCGTTCAAAACCCATATCACGGTCATTTTGGAAGATGAATAATTCAATGTTGATGAAAGGAAGATACCTACGACTCTATATAGGAGAAGTAATGCTAATGAGACAAAATATGCGATTATTTCTCACCATCGCCGCGCGGATAAGAATTTCAATATACTATTTATTATTTCATAAAATATATTTCATTGTTTCATATAATTTCAAATGATATTTCAATATATTATTTATTATTTCATAATATATTATTTCAATATAATATTTATTTATTAATAAAAACACTGCAGTTTGGTCTTTGGACCAGGTGACAACAGGAGGGAAGCAAGGAATTACAATGACATAACTGTCCGGCATTCACCCTTAGACGGAAGGAAAAACCCTCCAAAAACCTACCGTAGACAGTAAAAATGAACACAGTATACAGTATATACGAGTAATAACAGAATTCATAACACACATATAAAGATTGAAATATACCAACCCCTTCTACCCCATCCCTTTCAAGAAAATATTGATCCGCAATAAGCTATAGACTAAGTGGAAAACTTCCTTCCAAGAATTTCTTAGCAATCTAGCATCAACATTTCCTTTAACAACTAGTCGAAACAGGTTGCTAGTGAGAAAGCTTTCCTCTGATATACGTTCCTAGACGATCTAGCTAAAGCTACCGTTTTTTATCAATGTGCCTTTTTCCCTTCCTTTTACCTGCGCTTGCTCGAATGAAGTAGAGGTTAATCGTCTTTCTTATCAACGAACTGAATTCTTCTTCCAATCTATTGCCGAGTAAAATGCAGAAAGGGATAAATTTTACCGCAAACAAGAACGGATTGGTATTATCAGTATTATTTACGGTTCTAATTTCCGTTTCGCTGATTTAGATAGCGTGGAAGTAAGTGGTACAAAATTCAAACTCTCTTGCGAAATAAAATCTACAACGAGCCCAATAGTGAGAAAGAAACCAGGAAGTTCTTCTTGAGCCGATACAAGATCTATTTTCTTTGCTTGAGTGCCTTAGATAATGAGCGAATGGAGAAACGAAAGTAACCGGTAAAAAATATCTCCCAATAACGTGCTATTAGAAAGGGGATGGGATTAATTTATTATCTTTTTAAATATTCTCTGTAGGCTCATCCTTTATCAGATGATAAAAGTTACTAGTTCCATAACTAAATTAACAAATTTAATCCTCCTGATTGAGCAATTAGTAGAGCAAGACCCAGTCTAGATTGAGATTGATAAAATTTTATGAAAGATCGATCAGTACATATTTAATGCTTCTTCAGAGATATTTTCAAAATATTTTCAAACAAACTTCAAAAGATTTTGGACCATTTTTTTTAATTATTAAAAATATTTCATACTTATTTATGAATGAATAAAATAGTTACATTGAACGAATGAACCGACTAACTAATTAATTCAAATTTCATCGATGAAATATGTCTTTCAAAATGTCTTTCTTGACGTTTGTAATCAAACAAGCAGAATGGTCTGCCAATTCTCAGAATGATGGTAGAAATATCTACTAACATCTTTCAGCTCAATTCTTGTATTTAGAAGACACTATCGATTATGCCACCTCGTGATAAGCAACATAAATCTCATTTACTAATAATGTTAATTTGAAAGCTGTACAACGCCACAAAAGTGACAAAAACAGAACAGTAGACTGCACGAAACAGCGACGAATATCGCGCACCCGAGTGTCGGTCAGACCCTTTAAAACACGTTTACCCTCTGGAAATTCGGGACGGCAGCGAGTGAGAGTAAATTCGAGAGACGACTTGATCTCTTCCCGACAAGCTGCATTAAAAACACCCTCTCATCAGTAACGAGCGAACGTAAGGAAGATTTTAGTAGGAGGCAGCCAACCTCTTTGAACTAAAAGGATTAATGCCGCCGAGGCTTTGAATCGTGGGAAAGTAGGCGCCTTTGAGTCTGTCGGCTCCGTACACCTGTTGCTTCCCCACTCCCTCTTCCTTTACGACTGCTATCGCCTTAGAGTCGTGATCCCCTTGGAGAGATGTGGAGGAACTTAAAGGATGAGTGGTGGACTTAAGTAACGGTAAGGGGATAAAAGGCCTCTCTATGACCTATAATAGATGAATCTAAGCGGAACGCAAACCTCTCCGGACGAGATTCGACTCCTATTGTTATAAGCGTATAATAAATTTGCCTATCTCTGTGTCTGGATCTTATTCTCTCGCATAATCGCGTAATCTGATCCACGAGGTTACTCATGTTTGCTTATGCTATCCCAAAGCTAGGGAGAGAGTCATGTAATCGCGGAATCGTGACGTACTTAAACAAGGTGCGTTTAGATCGTTTCTGATCCGTGGCCTTTCCACCCCGCGCGGACCAGTAGCTAATCCTCTGCTGAGAATTCCATAAAATTTTCCAAACATAGAAAAAATCATGTATAAAACTGCACAGGTTCGTTTGAACGAACTCTATTAATGATGCACTATCACCATGCACGAGTTTTCACTCTGTAATCTTTAAAGTCTTTACTAAGGCGAGATTGAGACTAAAAAGTCTCTTCTTCCGTCTAACCTTTCGTCAATGATGTTATATACATAAAAAGTTTTGTTTAAGTGAAAAGAAATAGAAAGGAAAAAATTAGAAGGAGTAAATGTAAAAAATAAACCTAAGGTGATATCTTAGGAAAAAATATCCACTGCAGGAAAACCACAAAGAAGGAGAAATCCAATAATCCAAGGTAATCCAAAGTAATGAAACGATAAGACTCACAACTTTTATAATTGGATAATAAAAAGATATAACAAGGCATAATACCTGCCTAGAAAGGCTTTCTATAAGCTAATGTGGCCCTCAGAGAGTATTAGCTCGGAAATTATACTTAATTATACATAATTAAAACTTTACTATATCGCATACACCTCAGGTGGATTCCCGTTCAAGATTTAAAGGCGTGATAATATTGATGGGATGGATAGGCGTATTGATAATCTGAATTTAAAAATTAAATTTATTAAAAACCATACATAGTTAAAAGATTTCAACGCATATTTCGATTACATATAAAATATTACTCTAGGGGTAAGCAACTGGAGGCAAGGATAAAAATGTCAATATTCGATACAACTTCGTTTCAGGATTAAGTTAATAATCATAACTATACAGATATTACGACATAAATTTACAACATAATATTACGACAATATTACAGCGGACATAAATGGTGGAAGCATGTAAAGTTAACTTAGAATGTATTGAGAATAAATTTCAACATTAGCAAGAACCACTGTCATCCTACTGCTGAGTACTTAGAGACATATTTAGACGCCCAACAATACGCTGCTAGTCCTGCTTTCACTAGGTAGACCAGACCCCATAAATTCCACTCATGCGCATGATACGTGGTCCTTCTCTTGATGCCAAGCTAACCTATACTTCAAGATTTTTGCGTATAGCCTATAGAGCTTATTTTTAAAATATCCCACTGACATATAATACGAAAACACATCAAAATCTCACAATAGCTTAAGAAAGAAATACTGAATAAGAATTAATCCATGCCATAACCAACTGACCCTGATCTAGATTTTTATACAAAATTCCATTATGACTTGCATGTTATCAATTTGAGAATGACCTAGAAGACATATGAAAGCCCAATTTCCATTATCATTATGTTTAAAATTCATTAATAAAATCTTGAAGGACTGAGAGCGTAACTAAATTTTTAGCACAGTCGTTTAATAAATAATCTAATAACGTACTGAATAAACGTCATAGGTATTGCACTGGTTGAAATACACTATATCCTGTAAACCGCTTTCAAAAACTTTTTTTTATTTCTCTTACACTTCTGTACGCTCATAAAGCATGTGAAGAAGAAATAGCTCGCTGAATCAGTCCCATACCCTCCAACTACCATAAAGCCATCCGAATTTACTTATCTGAGAATAAACATAGAACAGTATGCGATTTCTCGTAAAACAACGTATTTTACGAACCTGCCGATTTTTACAACTAAATTTGTGGCCGAATAAAATACGCTAACCCGCAAATAAATCGACGCTGATTTTTAGTACCGGATTTCAAGGTACTCGAAAAAAAAATAAAGAAATACCAGAAACTTGAGACGCACTCGGGGTAATGAGTGATGGAGAAGTGTGTACGTAGAAACGAAGGAAATGTTGTAAAATAAAACGAGGGAGTGGAGAAAAAAAGTAGTAAAGACAAAAGGGAGACTGTGGACCAGGGAAAGGGGAAAGTGGCGGTTAGTTCTCCTCTCATTTCGTGCTTTTTTTCGGTTGTTTGGAGTGAGAGCGGTGACTCGCCAAGTAGATTCTCAAACACTCACGGGGGCTGAGTGAGGGGGAGAGTATGGGGAAAGATGGAACATACGCACGTGGCAGCGGATGGAAAGAGTTTGGGAGAAAGATGAATGTAGGCGAAAGAGATAGTGATGAAAGTGAGCAGAATTGCGGACTTCTTACGATTTTAATTTTGGCAAAACCATAGTAAGGCCCTTATGGATCAAGGAAACGATACGCTTTCGTCTGCGCTTAAGAATAGCTTTTTTCTTGAAATCACTGAATCCAAGCGATGACTCTAGTCACTATGATTCTACAGACCGCAAAAAAGAAGAAAAGTAAAAAAATTTGGAAAAATGATAACCAATATTAATTAATAAATTCAATCTATACGATTTTACAAACACAGAAGAAACAGGACCCGAATTTTTCTTCTATTTATTCCATATTTTATATTTTACGATTATGCTATACAATGAAATTATTATTCCCAATCTGTATTAAATTTATACTATATATGTATATTCATATTTACACTAATTTTCATTTAGGCATATTAGGCATATCACCAAGTGAAGATCGTAACTATAGACTTTACTGTGGGTACGCCATTTTAACTAATCCTTTAGAAAGTTGATGGTATTAGCTGATGAAATTGTAAATTAATAGCCTCCAATAGAGAACAATTTACTACCTGGAAAGATGCCAATCAGTTATGAAGAGGATCAATAAATGACCCTTTAATTTGGATTACTGGATCGAAAGTTTTAGACAAGAATATATATGTAGAGATATCACATATTTTACCTTCATCTTGAAGCATTCCGTCGGATTATATTGTAATATTTAACTATTTTATTCAGATAGATGAAATTTAGATGTGATTCATTACCAAAGGCGTAATTTATGCAGACATTTAATTAATAATATAATCACATCGTGCGGATCATATCACAATAATTGACAGTTCCAATCACCTTATCGTATATCTATAACTAGCCAGAAAAATATCATCAATTAATATTATCCTAATACTAGCCCATTAAGACCCATTAACAATAAATGACCTCATCATCATTATTAGCTGAAAATTATCGACCTCTTATTAATAGTTTGCCTTTCAGTATTAGCACATTTTCACGAAAATAATTATACGTGTGAGAAAAATTAAATCAAGGCAAGCTATAGAAACGTGAGGGATTAATAGAGATCAAAGATAATTCATTTCAATCTATTTCCACAACCGAAACACGGAATTTTCGCCTCCCTAGAATCCACGTAAAAATTATGGTGACGGCACGGATGAGATTAAAAATTTCAAGCAGCAAAGATGGTTTACCCATCTAAAACTATATTTGGAAGGGATAAAAAGGAAGCGAGGGCAGGCGGAAAGATTTAAGGGAGCAAGATGGCGGATGATAGACCGCGAAGATTTGGAAGGGTTAAAAATAAATGAAGGCGAAAAACTGCTCCGAAGGATGAGTATCTAAGCCTTCTACGTGATAGTCGTGGAATGATGCAACGCAACAGCCTCGCCCCTCGTTTTCCCCAACTTCAAAAGGGAATTCCTCTCTTCTCCTGTTCTTTTTTTTCGATCCCGAACACAGCGTCGCGGAGAAGACGGCGGAATCTTTTTTAATTTCGAAACCGTGACTAATTTACTAGATTTTCGGAAAATGGATGGTCTTTAGGGCTTCGCATGCTTTCCTGAAAGGGGCAAAATTAATTGGCTGAATATCGCTAACGATGTGTTTCTAAAACGCGCCGGTTACCGTTAGGGGTACGCTATGATCCTTTAGAACCGATCTGCCAAATATAAATTTAGCTTACGCCCTCGATTAGCCATCGTTCTATGGAAACGAAATTCTAATGTGGGAAAAGGTGGTTTTCTATGATTATGCTATACAATCCAAATATTTGATTCCGGGACAATTACCTTAATCGTTTTTTTGTTATATTTTCACTGTTATATCACCGGCACACCACGTTTACTACAGTTGATGAAGTCCTTAATGACTCAGACAAAAATTGTTTATTTAAATTATCTTTCGTGGGAGTGAGGAGGAAGGGAATAATTTCAAATCGATTTTTGAATCCTGTTAAATATAAGTCTGATTTTTAAAAACGCTTGGCAAATATTTGCTATTCATATGAATTATTTGCTAGGCTACTGAAGAAGAAAATAATACCTGCATGAGTATGTATACAACTTATGGGTATTAAATCAGCTCCTCCACGGTGGGAAAAAAATATTCAAGGTAATCATATACAGTAATCTGTAGGCCTAATATTGGTGTAAATATTAATGAAAGTAAAAAATTTCAATTTAAATTATTATTTGATGTTCGAATCTTAGACCCTAATCCTACAAAAGTCTTTGGATATGAAAATTTGCGGTAAGTTTGGTATTTTTAAGACTATATGTACTTAATTTAATCGCATAGAACTCGGATTGCAAGAGAATATATCTTTAAAATCTTGTCTTAACAAGTCTACATTAAGACTAGATGGAGATCAAAAACTCCTCCATCTAACCTTTCTTCACTGAGATTATTAAAAATATAAATGATGAATACGTAAGTAGAAATAGATGAGAAATTTTTAGAGAAAATTGTGGATGTAAAAAAACTGAAGTTGGCATCTTAGAGAAAAGATCCACTGCATGAAAACACCCACAAAGAAGGTGGGTGAGAAAACCTGGGAAAATCTACTGATAGTATCTATGTAAAAGCTTAAAGTACAAATATGCATATCATTATATTAATTCATAAGTATACCCGTTATCACTTTCAAATAAGAAAGTCGTAATACAATAACTTCGTTATAAATCCTTTCAAACTAGTATTATATAATAACTCACTGTCGCTAAAAATATAAGCTATTTGTATTGATAAAATATACCATAATTATTCGAAGATAGAAATGCAGCCATGTGAGGATAATCTATGAAGCCTTAGGCAGTCTTCTTCACTCTCAGATGAAACACCTCTTAATTCGTTCGGGATAATAAATACAGAGACATTGTTGGACGGTGAAGTACGTAATCTTTTACTATGTGTTCACGCTTCGTAGGTACTTCCGCATATCTTCTGTCAGCATTCTAAGCGATCATTTTCTTCTCAGAAACACACAAATATTCCAGCGAATTTTTAAACCCATCCATCAACGGCGGCTTTTTCAAAACAGTTCCATATGCATTGGTCTCACCTTCTAAATAATAAATGCCTTCTTTCTGATTCGCGTTTTCACTACTCTTCATTGTACAAAAGAGTATGGCTTTAGCTCAAAAACGTGAGACATAATTGCTCGTAGAGCATAGCGTGGTCTCTTTGTATTACAGAGTTTACCTCAACTAGCAGATTCAGAATATCCTGAATTACGTCTTACTGAGAATACATTTAGACAGGTGTGCATAAGCCA
This sequence comes from Pachydiplax longipennis, assembly GCA_036926295.1. NCBI lineage: Eukaryota > Metazoa > Arthropoda > Insecta > Odonata > Libellulidae > Pachydiplax > Pachydiplax longipennis. Next base: position 24,491,308 of record JAVFKF010000003.1, on the reverse strand, counting down.
TACTTCAAGGAAATTTTAAGAGAAATTTTAGGTGTGGACGGATGAGATCATCTGTTTAGTCTGTTCTTACGAAAAATCAGAGAACAAGCTCAAAATATTCAAAGCAAACTTGCAAGGGGATTTGGGGAAAGTTTTTGACACAGCTAAGTCCATAATTTTAAGAACATCATTCACTCTAAAAGACTAAAAATCCTGTTTCATTAACAAAGTATTCCTTTACTTTAATCACTAACTAGATGCAAGTAATGGGATTTTATTAAGTTATTCATTTGATATTTCAGTTGTGATTCCAATTAATTTGCAGTTATTTCGCCAGTATGAGCAATGAGATTTGATGACATCAGAGATGAAATACAAAATTCCTGAGGAATCAAAGAAAGTAAACATACACATTAATTTTTGGCTCTTCTTTTAGCTGCCCTTAAAATAATTACCACTCATCTCAAAATCAAGATCCCGAAATTAAGCAGCATTCGAACTTGATACACATTATTAAAATGAAGAATTAATGACCCAGGAAGAGGGAATAAAAAAGATATGCGCGTTTGATATAACTGAAACGTTTTCCTAGTCGATTTAAAAACGTTGGATATGAGGGACGCCATATCGTTATTTCGAGCTCTTAGATGTCGGGAGGGAGGAATGATTGATGGATGCTCTTTGAACGTGTTTTCGGCTTCGGGCGAAGAAGGCAATGCACTTAAGCCACGGCAACTTTAACGGCCCTGAACATAATCGGATGATAAGAAGCAGAGGAGCGCGGCAGGAACGAAATATTTCTAGTTTCGGTTATGGTGAATAAAAATTCCGTTAAGGACATGAGGCGAAAATACTGCCGAGAGCTGTATAGGCCAAACGCAGGAACCAACGTACTGAAGGAAATCTTCACCCTTCGGAACTAAGTTTTTCCTAAGTAGAGAGGGCCAAAAATTGGATATGAAAAATCTTCACCCGGTGTTATATTTTCAAGTTCGATTTTCATTCACCAAATATCGCAGAAAAATCTTATCCACGCTAAAATGAGTAACAAGCCAAAGTTGCTCAACATTTTCTGCGTGCGATATATTTCTTTTACCAGAGTAACCTTCTGATCTAAGCATGAGCAGGAGAAAATAATGAAATTGCACATAAACGTAATCACATATTTAATGAGATAATTTAAAGTCAATGATAAAATGACTTCTTCGCTGATGACAAAATTATTTTAGCTTAAAACTTATGAACTTGGCCAAAGCTAAGCTTTTGAGCAAAATCCCGGTTATTTTTTGGTTTAAATTCCTTTAATATTGTCTATTATTATTACATTATTATATATGATTATTACATTATTATTATATATTATTGTTACATATTATTATTATTCTATTTTTGACCCGATTTCTTACTATCAGAATATAGTAATCCTACATACAGAATATGATGATTTGAGATATCTAGTTACCCATGTATTAACAAATTATACAAGAGGAATCGGATTTCCTAACTCAATCAAATATATACAGGTGATTTCATCCTTGAACTCCGATGTTGCCTCAAAAACCAGTCAATGACATAAATTCAGATTGAATTAACATTCGAAGATTTTATATTCATGAAAATCACACTTAAATTTTAGCGGTAAAATTTATTCCTAATCTAATCAAATTCGAGAAAAACTCGAAGATAGGACATTCTGAGGCCATGTTATGTGGCAGTAAATTCAGAGACCGGAGTTTTATGACGACTATAATATATTGAAAACCGGTTTCAGTAAATAAAACCAACCGAAGATTACCTGTCAAATCGATCTGTCAACATACATTCTATGAAGGAGTAAAAATTTATCTCCTTCCCTACATGGAGGAAGCGATTCTAGAGTTTAAATTCCTTAAAACATTTTCCCAAATTTTCATTCGGAAAAGCCCTAAACTACACTAAATTTGTGAAACTACAAAATTTGAGAAAAGAATTAATATTCATTAATAAGTTTCTCGTATAGCACACGAATCATGCGTAAGCGGCTCCGAAAAAGGAAAGAGAAATCTTAACAAGTAAAATCAACAAATGCTTGAGTAAGAGGATAATGAAATGGGGAGCGGAACTTTAATGCAGGAAGACTGAATACGGAGGAAGGAATATAAATAAAACATATAGAAAGTTAGGTATACGTAAAAGAATGCATAGTATTATGTAGATGCAGCGGATTCTAAATGAGGCGGCATTACAAAGAACCTAAGACGAAAGAAATATCATACGAACATTATAGGAAACTGGGTAGGGTACCAATCCGAGAGAAGGAACATATGATCCAACTAAGAGTTTACGACAGAAGATAGTTAGAAATAGATAGAAGGTTAGACATATGGATAAGCACTATCCACGGGATCTAAACTATCCTCTTAGCATATAGGTTTCTATCTAAGATCTACCATTTTATCTTGAAGTAACCTTATGACGGAGTGATGATAATGGCTTTCCTTTACAACAGAATCACAACTATCGTCTTCAGTCTTTTAATAATAAGTTTTGATCAAGATAAGGTCTTGGATTTGACTCACAGAAAAAAAAACACTGCATTTTCCTTTCAGTCTTATGGACATTATTAGTTAACAGAAGAATAGATCGATAGGAAAATATGGAGGTCCTATTCGAGACTGTAAGGATAACATCTTAAAACCAACATAGCTTATCCGCGAAGATTTAAAAGGCTGGGATAATCTTAAACCTTTAAATGATCCTTTTCCTCGAGACCTTCAGCCGAGATAAAAAGAATAGTTTAGCTCTAGTTCTTATATTGAATATTCAGTTTTTTTCACGATACTGACGTTGGATATCACTGACATAGAGAAGCATGGTATTAGTAGCGTTCCCTATGATATAGAAAATGGAAGATGACTTAGGTATAAGAAATAGCAATAGAATTGAAATAGAAATAAAAATAAAACAAATTTAAACCAATTCGATCAGATTACACAACTTGAATAAGAACTTTTATGCCGCTATATGAAAGCTTAAACCGTAAAAAATTTTAAGACTGGCATATAAGCTTCAACTTCGGAAAATTCTCAAAAATCGATGAAATTAAGTTAACTTTACTCAAATACTTCAAGCGGTTTCCTCTTCCATTTTTTTCACATGTTTGAGAATTAAAAAGTAACATACGCATATAAACTAAAATTTCTCCGCAGAGGGAATCGGCTTCTGTGTGCTTCGCTTATAAAAGGAATCCGCTGTCTCCATTCCCGGACAGTTTTGACTTCACTAATAAGTGTCGCAAGCATCGCAAAATTATGAATTCTAGGCAAAGTCCTTCAAAAGAAAGAATTCAGAAGAGGTTTTGGGTGGAAGAATTCGTGGGGAAGCCGGACTTTGAGGTAAGAATTGTAAATAGGCCGGAGATGACAGTGGGAGGGAGAGGCAAACACGTGACCGACAAGAGTGGTGATCCAGGTGCACGGCGGGAAATCTTTTCGGGAGGAGGAGTTTTGACAAATACTCCGAGTGCAAATAATTGAGTATATGACAAAACAACAGCGGGGCATTGGACATTTAATTTATTTAGCGTCGCGTCCGTCTTTATAGAGTAAATAAAGGAATGGTGACCAAAGGAGAGGAAAAGAATGCCAAACATGGACATAATTTGAGAGTGAGGGATTGATAGGTGTCTCTCAGGAATAATTGCTTCCAAATTTTCGGAAAATTGCTAAATTAAATTATTTAGTTAAGACGAAATCTTATAGAGATGTTTCCTCTGACTTTAAACTAATTCTTTTACAACTTCCATGAGAAAATGTATGCTGTGCAAATTATGGCATATATTTCCGATTAATTATTTCAACCAAAATTAAATCCAAATTCAAAAGTCATGATAATCAGTTTTAAAGTTTTTAATTTGAAGCTCTCCGTAACTAATATTTTATAGTCCACATGACACCTAAAATATTATTTATAAAATTAAAAATTAAAATTATTTACAATAATTTTTAGGAGTAACTTTGATAGAATCTTCGATTTCCTTCCATCTATGGTTTAAAAAACTGATATAATTAAGTAATCTTATAATCGTTACCATTAGAATACAAATTATTGCGTTACATAATCATTTACAAATGTAGGTTTCGTCATTTCTGAGAATTTTGTTTGATTAATTAAAGCAAACAGGAAATATAGTCTTATTCTTACGCATTTTTAAATAACCATTAGAAACTCAGTAATTTAAAGTAAGTATAATAAAATCTGCGAATCGATCAATTTTGAATAACTTACTGGCTGTTTTAATTGCAAGAATCTTTTTAATTAACTTTTTGTGTGAATAAATTAGGGTGTCTTAGAGAAATGAAGGTTTTTGATAAATTGTAATACATATACCACTCTTTTGAAGTTCTCTATCAACTGGATTTTAGGGCAGTCGCTCACTGCATTTCCGAGTTCCGCCGGACTGATTTTTTAAAGGAATGTACGAAAAATAGTAAATTTCACTCAGTCTCCAAAGGTATTCTCGTAAATTAGAACAAATAATTTCATATTATTAATTTGCAATATTTTCTACCAGCTAACAGTACTAAGGCCAAACTATTAGCATTCTGAGCAAATTACCGAGGCAATCGCAAGCAAAATCGCCGAAGCTAAATTCGAAAACGAAAATCCTCCTTTCTGGAAAGAAAATAAGGACTCGAGGAGAGAAGAATCGGGAAAGAGAAAGTGATCCTAGGAGTGGCCGATGGTACGAGAATGCGGCAGACGAGGTGTCTTTCACCACGTGTCGTGAATTCACACCTTCTGAGACTTTTGAGAATGGGCGTGTGTTTGCATCCGAGACGGAGCGTGCGCGTCTTCGAGTACCACATCTATCTTTCCTCTTCTCTAATCTTTCCTTCTCTCTGCTTTTCAACTCTCACTTTTCGCTCCCTTCGCGCAGACTCGTGAAGAAAATCAAACTAGTGCATGGTTGACTGTGCGATACAGTTGAAGAATTCCCAAGAAAAGAACCGATCCGAGGATCTCTATGTCTGTGTTGTGAATTCAACTCAGTACTTCTATAATTACGCGGGTGTTGAATTGAAATTTCTACAGAAAATTTGATTGAAATTCAAAGATGCCATTATTCCATAGAATATCGAGAAATAACTCTATAAATAATTTTACTATAAATCCATTTAGAAAATAAGGGGCGCGACAAATATAAATAATTTAAGAAGTCATATTCTTCTAAGTCGAATTCCTTTATTGACGAAAATGTAAGGAATTTCACAAATTAACTAAATAGCTCATTATTTTCCGAGAAATAAAAATAGTCTAGGTAAATTGTTTTAACAGTCTAAATAAACAGCCTGAAAACTATTATGATGGTTCCCATATAGCTCTGTCTAAAATTTTTGAAATTAAATTTCAGAAACAAATAATATAATAGCAAAAAAATCTTCGAGACATTGTGCAAATAGGTTTGTGGATTCTTACGAAAGTTTTTAAGTAGTATACCATGAAGTGACTCCCCATAAACCATTTTCTTTAGGTAAAAATTTCGTAAGGTAAAAATTTAACTGTGAAAAATCCTATATTGGGCTGTTATGAGAAATGAGTGTTATGAGAAAAGAAATCACTGCTAATAAATCGATAAAAATAGTTTAAGTTAATCCAAAAATTCACTACACTGAAAAAACATTTCTTTAGTGAATAAATGACTAATTCAATTGACTCACTCGAACAATAACCAAAAATTCATTTCGCAGATCTTGCTCAAAAAGATTAATTTTATCAATAACCAATTATGACAGGAATTTAAATACTTATTAACCGTAGAATATTTTCTATAATTTATGCAGTGACCAAAATGAATGAAATCCTTTACCTAAGAAAACCACTGTTCTGAATTGAATGTATATTACAATGCGTATTTCATCAGCTAAGCCATCTTCCAGGAGATGGAAAAGTACTGAGATATTGTGAGACAAGAAAATTATAAATATCTATTTCAATAACTGTCGTGTACATATCCTCTTTAACAATGAAGAGGATATTCTTCAATGACCTATTGAAAATTTCACGTCTCACCATGACATAATTTTCGATGCTATTCTGTTTAAATACAATATATGTTATTTTCCGTCATATTTCATGCAAATATATGTTGCGTCATCGCTATGGCGAGCATTATGGTATTTCTTGCAAAATTCAGAAAGGAAAGCCCAAAATATGTGTTTACATCAAGCATGCTAAGTCCATATGGCTATCTCATGAATGATAAGTAATAACTTGTACATTAAAATCATCTTTAAAGCAACTGCAGAATAAATACTTCAGAGAGAGTACTCACAAAGTCGGTGTATATAGCTGTCTCGTTTCACGTTTACAAATACTACCAAAATTTCAATACGGTATAGCAGGATGTTATTCATATAATACATTGCTTTTAGTAACTTCGAATTCAACGGTACATCACGTTCATTCATACGCTCATCTCTTCGAAATTCAAATTACGATAAGTGATTCCATAATAAAACACGTTGTTCAGTACGGAGTAAAAATGCACGCAAAATCTCCCTCAAGGGATTCTTTACGGTAATGTTCGTAAGAGAGAGTAAAGGATTCAATGAAATTGCCATGAATACACCCTCACTTCATACGCTTGTGTTAATGAAAGAACAACTCTTCAAAATTCATCCTGTTGATTCGATTTATTAAGACGAGAATAAATTTCCCGAAACAAAGATCATGTTTGCTGCGTTAATGCGATTCACCTTTGTGACTCTTCCTTTTCAACTTCACTTGAGGATGGAATGTATGTGCGTTTTCAGTTAAAAATCGTGAATGCACGAAAAGGAGACACTTGAAGGGGAATTTCATAAAAGAAACTACGTTTCTGCGGCATTGATTCCACCATTAGCTAAAAAATATAACGTGATAACTTGCTGAAATTTTAAAAGGACTAAAATATTTAAAAAGTATTCTATTTAAAGACTTATCCTTTTAAATATGAATCTATTTAAAGATAACTTCCACGTCCTCTTTTCCCCGGTTCTATCTTCAATCACTTTCTTACGTAATCTATTGTATTTTTGACCCATCATTTTCTTCTTCAAGTTTACTCATCAACCAAAACCATTTTCTAAGCCACCAACTCCAGTTTATTTCTCAATAAACTCCCAATCAACAATCAAATTTATCATTCCTGTCTGCACTAAAAGTATAACTTAAAGGCCACCAATCTTTCGTAATCTTACTTTCATAAGGTCCACGTTTCACACCTGAGTAGAGTAAGTCTCCTGGCTAAGAATTTCATCCTCTCTCCCTGATATCTTTTTTAGCTAAATCGTCTTCACGTTATGATGATGATAAACGTAATCTCATTCATGATTCACATTCACAGATCCGTCACAGACTTTATTAAAAAAGAAGTATATATCAAAGATAACTTTGGTAAGAAACGGAAAAACAATGCCATAGCAACAAATTATTTCTAAACGGAATCCATTACGTGCCTTATATATTTACAGCTAAATCATCCCTAATGAGTTAAGAGGCTAATCCAACGCGATGATTCCATCAATTTCAAAGCTTTCGAAAATATTTAAACCAATAAAACAAAGGGTGAAAACTACGGCTCATTTTATACTAATGAAGTATATAAACAAACGAAACCCTAAGAGTTTCTCTAAGCAAGAGGTTTAGGGTTAGTAGAGAAATAAGGACAATATGAGCTGACCTAAAAATAAGTTAATGAGTAGGCGTCAGATATCAGCAGGAAAATTCCAGATTCTAACTTCAGCGGAAGTGGGAAGTAAAAGAAACGGAAATTGCTGGAGATACTAGCTCGTCACTCCTCAGAGATTTTCTGTCTTAAAGCTAAGTAGAGTAGGCATCTCCTACAAACAAAATCCCGTAATACATAGCATCATTTACTTTTTCATTTTTCACACAATTATCGAGATAATCAATATTTCTATTTCTAGATTTAGTGCAAAATTTCTTTCAAAATCACTGATTCAAAAGTATTAATATAATCGGAACAATCCTCTGCATTGACATTCCATCCTCAACAGTTTCTAAGAAATTTTAATGTGTTTTTGGAATAAAATACATAGATACCTTCGCTATATCTAATTTTCAATAAAAACGTTGAAATGAAATGAAAATACATTAGTAAATTAATCAAATGAAATTAAGTAAACAGGAACCAAAGAGGGAGAAAAATTCAAAGGATAATTTTAAAATAGCATGTAAAATTTCATAGAATAGTATCACCATAGAATCATAAGCTATTTTGTGTGGTGCGAGTAAGAGAGAAAATATTGCCACGACCGTTATAACTTCATGAAAGAGTTAGATAGGAAAATAGAAACATTCAAAACATGAGCACATGATTAACGACAACTTCGACAACGACAACATCGAAAAATATATAAAAGTTAAAAGACTTAAAATTTTATTCTAAAGAAAGCGAGTTAGAACGCTATAGGGAATTGGATTGAATGCTATGTTGTAATTAGATATCTATTTGTCGAAAAAATAAAAATCTCTCGAGTAGGGCCTCCTCAAGCCCTAACAAATCTAAAATAACTACAGATATACTTCTTTGTATTCTTTCATATAATGAGATCCATATTCATTCACAAATACAACCACCTTCTCAAAAAAATATGAAATATACCTCTCTAAATCCATTAGATGTAACATTGAATGTATCGAGCCTTTTTCAAATGAGTAAGAGAAAACCTTTACTTCAGGAGTAGGGCAGGTAAACCACAACATTTTCGGTTGTTCCAAAAGCTCGAAAACGATTATCATATCCTAGTTAAATATATTACACTAAGTTATCTTCCTGTTAATTGCCTCCAAACGGTATAAGAGGTGAAAGAGAAGGAGCCGACGGAAGCGCTAGACAGCAGAAAATAGGTCGTCGTTTTCTGAAAGGTGCTGACTGATTACTATGCCGAGACAGTCTGCCCTTCCCTTCCTACCTCAAACACTTTCACAGTTGGTACATTATATGAAGGTATCTCGAAATATTAAATGGCAATACTCTTTAGGGGATTGAAAACTATAGCCGTATTATAAATACTTATTAAATATGGGAAAAGGACCCATCTTAATCTCTTCTCTACGAGTAAATATAAAATATCAGTAAATTTATGATGACCTATGATGCAATAGTTTCAAAACTTCATTTCAGTAAATATTTTATTTGGTGCGATCTATGCAGATTAAATAACATATTTTTGAAGCAAAAATATCAATGAAAAATGAAAATAGTTAATGTACCGATACACTGTACACGACACGAATAAAGATCAAATTTTAATGGAAATATTATTTTGTGTGACTAAATCTACTATTCAAAGTGATAAATACGATATACGGTCAAAGCCCCTTAGGATTTCGATCCACAAAACTCAATGTACAGGAAGTAAAATAGTAAACGTATTCTAAAGCGAATTCTAAGTATAGTCTTTACATTCTGAAGTTAAAGTAAATTCACTTCCTTTGAATTCGATGAATCGGTAAATCAACGCCAAAAAGGGGCGGTTGGTCAACTAATTTTATTAAGATTTCTCCGATTAAATGAAAGTAATTTCTGGCTTATTAGGACTTCACCTTGCACAGGATACATCAAGTTAATGATAAGCTAATCAAATATAGATAGATTTTAGGCTATTACTCAAACCATCCGATCAATCACAACTTATGTAGTACTACTTCCATAAAAAAGTGTCTATTTGAGGCAGTTATAATTTTTTTCTCTGCAATAATAGTAACAATAACCAAGCATAGGTCAGCGCAAAGAGTCATGAAAGTTACATAAAATTTCACGGTAATTTTGGCGAATAATGTCCAGCACCGTGGCGTATCTAAGTCATCAATACCGTTTTACGGTGCACGCCGAAATGAAATGTATCAGTCCCATCGGTAATTAACCCTACACGAATCATAAAACATGTCGCCAGGATCGACGCATTCCGGCCGGAAATAGCTATCATGCACGAATAACGGACCGGAGAGAGAGAAAAAATATCGGAAAAAAAGATACCCTGGCAGTCCGAGAAAATAAAAGGGATGGAAATGTCATCCGATGGCAACAGTACGTACGTTTAATTAAGTCGAAGTGAGGAGAAAACCCGACTCATAAAAGAATGCGGCGCCGGAGAATGCATCTCCGTGAAGAGAAATAAAGGAAAAAGCACAACCCGGCGTTGTATTGGAGAGACAAAAGGTCCGGAGGAGAATGACTTTAAAAATACACCCCGAAAGGTGAGGTTTCTTTTTATTTTTACAGGGAAAGGGATGAATAGAGGTCCTTAAGTGTTCTTTAAGGATTCTGAAACGTGGGAGGAAGGGGGGGATCTTTTTTTGAGCTGTGACATTCTCCGCGCCATCTTCCTTTCTTTTTAACTTCCGGTTTCCCCGCATCGTTTAGGAAAATAACGCCCCCTTCCGCTTTACAAGATAAGTAAAGAAACATACGCGTTGATTCCCTTCGTATGGCGCTAGTGGCTCGTTTTTTGGGAGACCGTTATAAAAAGCACTGGAGGCTTCCCTTTGTTGTTTTAATGCAGAGGAGTTTTTTGTGTTCGGCGGCAGAGAAATAATACCAAGGTGAGAGGTTTTTAGTCAGAGTTATTCATTGATGGCACTTTCACATATGATCTGGGAAATTTTGCTTCATTCAACGAATAACACATTCCACACTATTTCCCTTCCAGTTTATGAGGAAAATGGAAATAATGAGCCCATTTTCTTGAAAATGTAGATAATAAACTTCATTTTAAAAGCCAGCAAAAACTTTGAGTCGATAAAAGATGGTACAGTAATATAATTAAGGGGTTTCTAAAAGTGTTGAAGTAATACAATAAACTAGCGAGCAATTTATTTTGTCGTTAAATTTGTATAATAGTTGAATTTGTATAATAGTTGAATTTGTATAAAAGTTGAATTTGTATAAAAGTTAAATTTGTATAAAAGTTAAATTTGTATAAAAGTTAAATTTGTATAAACGTTAAATTTGTATAAAAGACGTTCGCAGAAAACCAAATACAAAATTGACATATAAGTACGTTCTGTACGAGAACTGAGATCTAATTCGAGGCTAAAATCGATGAATCGACTTCGATACTATCAATCGACAACTAATAGCATATGTTAACATGTCGTCTATCTTCGCGAAGTGGATCTTGCGTAGCCGTCATTAAGACTGCTCATAGTTTCAGTTTACCTCCGTAGACATTTCCAATTATAACATATCATCTGAATCCATTCTCAAATCTCATGTCTATGCTATCAATCGACAACTGAAAGCATATGTTTACATGTTTGTCGTCTACCTTCGCGAAGTGGATCTTGCGTAGCCGTCATTAAGACTGCTCATAGTTTCAGTTTACCTCCGTAGACATTTCCAATCATAACATATCATCCGAATCCATTCTCCAACTCAGACACCCATCGCCTCCTACACGCAACAGATGACGCGACGATGCGTCATCCGAATCGAAAGTGTTAAAAGTCTATATGGACGGATATCCAGACGCTGAAAAGCACACACACTTACATGACCGTTTCATAAAGCTGGAGAGATAAAACCGTCCTAAACGCCGTCTCACTCGATGGAAAAATACCGAAATGGAAAAATGGACAGAAGCGATCGTGAATTGGAATAGTCGAGCTGGGGAATGGAAGAAATAACATTGGGAAAGCAAATCCCAAACTCTGACTCGTGATACGTCTGAGCCCATGCTATAGGCTCCACGGAGAGCGAAAACCGCTTAGCGTAGTGCCGATAATTCAGAAGTAAAAGACCAGGTAAGACGGCAGCCGAGCTCTTTGCAAATAGGCATCGAGAAGAGAATCGGTTCAAAAGCCAGATTCAAGGGCACTGTGACACCGAAGGATAAAAAGTGAAAACGAACCTATTTGCTATCGAGTGGAATAAATTTCCCGTTGTTCATTTCAGAGGCATATCTTAATAGAGGATGCTTTTAGCCAAGGAAAGGAAAGCACCTATATACACAAAAGTTTATCGCTCCTGACCAAGGAGTTTTATAAAATAGAGTAATTTTCAACAGTAGAGAAAATAAATTCTAAAACTGATAAAATACGCAATGCGTTATTTATACAAATCATCTATGAATTACCACCAGGTATCGCTTTATAAGTTCTAAGAATTGAATACGGAAATTTCGAAGTACTAAAGCAGCAATAGAGATCAGACAATTACGAAGACATTATAAGATCAAATAAAATTTCTTCTTGATTTCTATAAACTGTCACTGTAAGTAACACTTCAAATCGAAATAAAATGCAAAATATCTAATGAATAATAAACGAACACATCGAAATATCATAAAAACGTTAGATTATAACAATAATATACCCTGTTTGGTACTGTTAATAACCATATGTATGTATGTACCAAAGGTTTTCCTACTCCTGCACTGTTTGATAAGTATTCAGTCCTGAGATTTAGTCAACATAACATTCACCATTTGTTACGAATAGCCCTGGAGAGGAACGAAACAAGATGACGGGGGAGGTACTTCACCCTTTCTTTCTCAATAAGGCGGAATGTAATAAGCGGAAAATGTTCGCGTAAATGGAGCATTAATACCTGAATATAATTTTTATAGCATTCGATAAGGAGTGACAAAATTAATGCTATTAATGAGCTTCATTCACACCTAAGTGGTTATCATATCACTAGTGGTAAAGACTGAGACAAAACCGACGTAAAGATCCTTCCTCCATCTCGTATTTACAGATAAATCAAAAATATACCATCAATCAAGCTACGATAAAAATAACATTTCTTCATTAAAAAATACAATTGGTATTTGGTTCTGGTTTGAAACATCAGAAACAAATATCTGTATTCCGCTTCTAAAAGTTCTTTACTTTCCCCTTAGTTGGTTTTCAATTCTACTTCGATTTAATACTTCAATGGCAAGTGACCGCGGTAATTACGTATGAGCGTACATTGCAATTTTTCGTGCATCGAACGTCATAAATAAGCAAGCTGGCCTTCTTAACGGGAAAGCCAACCTCACCCTAGATCTTGAATGTGAGTGACATCTAACGATTCCTTGGGCATAAAGCAGGGAGCACTTGATGAAAGAGGTGGCACTGAGAGGGTTGAAAACCTTTTTCTGTGGAGAGAGGATAGAGTTCTACGACCTCCAGCAGCAGTTGTGGGAGAGTGTTTTATGTTGGCGAAGGGATTTTTGTGTCGGAGAGGCTTTAGATAGAGAGGTGAGTGCAGAAGGGCACGAAATCTGTAGCTAGGGTCGAACAAAGTGGAGAGAAAATTCCGCACGAATCCAATATTTCTTCGGTGGAAAAGACTTTCAATAAAATTGATATCTTTCTGCGACGAACACAAAGGAGACTTTAGGTTGTTATATATTTTCAGCGCATGCTTTTTCTTGGATTGTAATAACATGAAGTTGATCGAAAAATTACACTATGTAACAACGTTTTACTAATCATTACCTTGAAGAATCAGTATTTATATCAACCATCATTATATCAATTATAGAGTAGAGTAAAACCCAAAGACAAATCCAGCAAATCTTAAATTATATGTTAATACTGACTATTCCAGGGATTTGCAAATAATTCACTATATCCATTTACCATTAGATACTTACACTATTATTCAAGAATCAAAGAAAATTCTGGATGTAAAATGTTAATGATATGCAGAAATCAATGTCATAAAAAGTAATAATAAACTATTTTTATCAAGCCAATATATTTATTAACGTTGTACCTCCTGAACCCACTTATTCCATGATTCGGAATTACAAATAAAAAATGATTATCCCGTTTAAAATAATCCACAAGAAAATGTAATAAATGTATCTTCCGAAAAAAGAACAATGTTAGGATCCCCTAAAATACAGAAAGAATCTAACAAAGTATAAGCAAAACTAAAACGTGTGAATCACACTAGAAATAAAGAGGGAATGTAGGCATGTGCCGAGGAATTCGACCGATATCAAGAATGGGATGCCTAAATTAAAGAAGTATGAAACCTTTTTAAGAGGGAGAAGAACTTCCCGCTTCTTTCTCCTTAGCATTATCTTCGGGGAGGTGCACCCAAAGAGAGCATTACACCCATTCTATCCAGCTGAGAGCTTTTAGAAGAGAAAAAGTTATTAAAAGGTTACGAAGTGACTTGTTTTTCAAAGCATCTTGTCTACGTCAAATACCCGTAAGGTAAGAGAGCCTGCTGGAGATGAAAGATGATGGAACTAGATGGATGATGTAAAGGAAGGTGAAGATAATAACCGGAATCAATTACACGTGTTCAATAATCAATGGGTATATTAGGCCATAAAGGCAAAGAATTATTGATGTTCAATGTAAAAAAGCATATAGATACATAAGCAGATTCCAACCTAATTAGATGATAAAAAGGGATAGTAAAGGGATAATGAGATTGATATAACAAAGTGGAAAAACTTTTTAAGCGCTGCATTATGTAAATTAACTGTATTGATGAACATTACTGTTATAAATTTACTAAAATTACTTTCATCAGCGCTAAATTAAGTTATAAGGACGGCATATTAAATGAAGAGAGACGGATACTTTTCCAGTAGATTTTATTAAGACGAAATGGGAATTATAGATTTCACAATATCACATCGGAAAGCGGTAGACCCCAAGAGGTTGGTGATTGGTAAAAAGTGATAAGAGTAGATTAAAAAAGATTGACGACTACTGATATAAATTATGGATATGACACCCAAATTCCTATACAAATATGATAACCCCGAGAGGCGATTCGTTTATATTTTAAAATAACCCTTTTTATAGACCTTTTAGCAGTGTCAATAGCCATTTTCTAATTTAAAGCAAAAACATAATTTCGAAGGTAAGGAAAAACAGCTCTCAGTTTTGCGGAATAGTACTCCAGCTTCTATAAAAGGGACAATCAGTACATACAGCCATCCTGACAAAAAATCTATTAGGGTCCTCAAACACATTTGAGAGTTCCGAAGAGCCCTGAGACGAAAATGCTCGAGAACCCTTGATTAAACGAAATCCAGCGTATCAAATAGGTTAATCATTGCTCCAGAAGATCCTTTTCTATTTCTCCGTAATCGCTGACTAATACACCACGATTCCTAACTTTCTCGCTACCCGTCACTAATCAATTCTCGAGTCGCATGAGTGTTTAAGATGGAAACGCCCACCCTTTCCATTATATTGAGACGTCAGCTTGTCTGTGAATGCATGTGTGTTCTACCTCCACTTCGATCAACTCTTCGCCCGGGGCGGACACGATTAAGGACCCTAGTGGAAAATAAAACGACTGTGATATTTTGGGTGCAGCCTACCGTGACGTCGCTTAGCGAAGGCATTCGGTGCAACGCCGGAATTATCAACTTCACCAGTCTGCAGGCGAGGGATTCTCGAGATAATTGAGTAGTTCCGCTATAATTTATTGAGACATTCAGACCACACTTTTGAGAAAAGAGGGAGGCAAATAAAGGTTATTTCCGATGCATATTTTAAGGATGACTGACCACGTAATTTGCGGTCGTTGGACGGGGATATTCATGCTTTTCTTGAATTATAAAACCTCTCGATCAATTTTATTCATTTTTTCCTTTATACTCAGAAAATACACTTTATTTTCTATAATCGACAGGAATGTATTAACGTCTTCGCTAGCCACTTATTCACCAAATATATAAAGATAGCTCACACTATAGTTCCAAGAATTTGCTTCGTAATAATAATAACCTGGCGAAATGCTAATCCAGAAAAGTAGCGTAGTCTTAAAAATATGCAAACAATGGTAAAATAACTAACAGATTTTTCAAGAAAAAATGCGAAATAACCATTTACCTTGGTCATTTATGGACATTGAAACACATTTTCCTTCTCTAGTATACTCCATATAAATCGTTAGCAAAATCTAAAATCCGTGGTGAGCCGAAAAAGTATCACTGTAAAATAGGTATCACTGAACATCATTATCACAGTAAAATAGGTATCACTGAACTCTTTTATGATTCTCTCTATACACGAAAAATGTGTGTAAATGAAAATTTAAAAGTATATAGGATGGTTACACTAGTTTTTGGGAAGAACACCTCTATAAATAATCCCTTAGAATTTACCTCTAATTATTATCCATGGCAGTGCACTGATTAACCTCTAGGTGCCTCAAATCATATCTGTTCAACTCTAGGGCTGCTACGTAATATACGAGAGTTAAATATTCTTCAAAGTATTCATTAGGTATGCGCTTCATTTTGCAAGATATTTTTCTATTATCGAGAGCTCGTACTGAGAGTTTTACTACATCCTATTCCACACTTTTCATTTCTTTCCTATTTGAACTTCGAATGAAGCTAATAAAGGTGTGGTTTCGAGTGTCGCAAAGCTTGATTCAACTCCTAAATGAGCTGTGAAGGGCAATAGGATGCGAAGTTCTAGTACATATCTAAACTTCTACATATCAATAAGTATTGATATGTAGAAGTTTGGATATGTTAGTAGAAGTTTAGATATGTAGTATAAGTTATAATAGCAATTCCTGCAAATTTACATTTCAGTTACATACTAAGCTCGTTTCTTACGCGTAAGCATCACGCCTTTTCGTACTTCACAAGTACAACCAGGAAAATAATCAAAACGCTATTAGAAGCGTGAACGAAAGCAGTGTTTCGCCGCAGAGACTAACAAAACAAAACTCCGAAGCATCTCATAAAAATAACCACAGACCGCCTCGGAGACTCTTGGAAGGTGGGGCACATCTATAGAAAGTATTCGTGTGTTTCCAAGTTGTGTAGGCAAGCGTGGACACGGGAGTAAGGGTTGGGCAGAAGGGAGAGTGAGGCTTGTTTGTTTAACCGCGGATCCCTCTCCGGAGAGAGATCTTAACGCCTTCCTAATTCGTAGGAAGTGTGCCAAGGACGGGGGAGAATTACAAATCGGGAAGCGACACCGGAGGCAGATGCCGGAATTAAATAAACGATTAGGAAGGTATGAACTACAAATTAATTGCCGATGGCGAATGAATGAGTCATCATCATCACTTATATATCATCATTGAATTCGTTACGGAGGTGAATGGCCGATTCAAAAGATGTTGCACAATATTCATTCGCACTGTATCTAGTAATTAAATAATAATAATAAATAAAACAATAATCATCTATTAGAAAACGGGCTGATGGGCATAGAAAGGGCAGCTCTATAAAAATGGTTACTTATCCTTCCATCACTCCTGAATATATCTCCCAAAATGATAACCGTACGTTCTCCATTTATTTCAAATTAATCTTGGATTCTAAACGATGTAATGATAACGAAACAAATTAACCGCCCACATACCGACAGATTCTTAACATTTCCTTGTACATACAATGAGCATGGATCAGAGCAGTTCCAAAGAAGGCGATACCTCTGCAACCGAAGATAAACCATTTTGTATCAGCTTCTTTCACCAAAATTAATTATCTCAACGGGAAAATAGTAACGTCCTATATCGGCTAAAAATACCAAGAACTTTCTTAAGTAAAATGTAATGGGTAGCATCTATCATTGTAAGCTATTTTTGATATTAAAAGCACGTTTACATTTGCGTTGATGTATTACATGTACAACATTCAAGGTGACAAAGCAGAGAAAAAACGAACTAATTTAGGAATAAGAATATTTAAGTGAGAAGTATCGACGTGAATTGAAAAAAACTAAACAGAAAAGTTAAAGAAATTCTAGAAAATCATTTCTAAAACAAAGAAAGAAGTAAATATCCTCATTTTAAAAAATTAGGTTTATCTTGAGTCAATACACATATTTTGAACTAAAGATTTTTACGAACTCTTCTATTATGAACAAATAGTGTGTCACAAAAGATATAAATTTCCATAATAACTCTTTCGGTAAGTTGCTGGTTTGTCGCTGCTTCAATCCCTTTGCTTACCATAATACTTTCACGATACGAGTAAAATATTTTTCCGCTTCTCAGTTATTCTACTACATTTCACAGCATGTAGTGGGCGATAAAAATACAGATTTGTAAACAAACTTACGACAGGAAACGGCAGCTATAGTATTTGGGTTCAAAGAACTTAAGGGATGTACTCCGCAGAAAGGAGGCAGAATGCCAAATAAGCGTCACAGGTGGTTTACTGAGACACTAAGGGACGGAGACCTTTGCCTTCAAAAATATTCTAAATTAGTTTTGGACGGGTATCAGTTTCAAAAAGATCCCCATTTCGTTTAGGAGAAAAGAATAAAGAAGGATGGTGACTGAATACGATCCAAAAGACAATAGAAGGTCTGCATTATTCTCTAGAAATGGACTTTCCAGACGATCTCGTTGCATCCAAGAGATATTTTTACGAAAAGAGGGCATTCTTTATTTCAATAGATAAATCAAGCCATAATGACAGAGAGAGTTATATCGCTCTCATATTCAAAGTAAAATGATTTTTTCTATTTTTTTCTATTTACGGACATTCCGGAATATCCGAGACTTAGATAAACAAAGTTAATTTTAAAAATTGGCGCAATAAATCTCATTTTATCGCTTCTTATTCCTCTTATTTGAATAAGATATACTACATATATTCCATTACATAAACAAATGTATTTCTTCTTCAGCTAAAAAAAGAAACTTACGTATCATTTTCACAACCGTATATTGGGAAGACATAGCTTACGAAACTAGAATGAGTATATATTATCTTTATTCCTCTCGCACAGTATAAAATATTTTAATCTGAATTTCCTTTCCTAATAATTAGGAGTTCCAATTGTACTCACTGCAATATGCGTCACTCCATTACTCTACTAATTACAATAAAAGGACCCGAAAGAGCTTATCACGTAATACTAATGTTAACTAATGAACAAAAATTACTTTGAACGAATGGAAATAAACTGCAGTTCCGTTATAAATAGTAAAGCTGTTTTGATTTTCAGAATTTTCATTGATTAATTCCAACTATTCCAACAGGTATCATATGATAGTATCATTTCAGTTACAATTAGTTACAATATCCATTTTCTGACCATTCTAAACTTTTAGGAAGCAGTTCATTCCAACTGAGACAGATACAACACCTGCGAGAGAAAATATGCGGCACTGATTCCATAAAATTAATCTAAAACTTCAGTAAGACATAATCCCCAACATCAACCGCAGCGCTTCGAGATAAATTCACATATCAGATTTCTCTGGAGGAGGAGCCGACTGCCAAGATGGTTGAATAAATGACCGATATCAATTTTTTCTATGTTAATATTTCCCTTCCTTAACTCTCGAGGAAAATATTTGATCATTTAAACGCCCTCTGGCGAATTATTAACGTCGATCGCGTGACTATAAGACTTAACTTCCAGAGGCCAAGAACGCTTATCACGGCGGGACGCCTTCTCCAAAGGAACGAAATCTCCGTTTCGAAATTAAATAGATGATCATAACTGCCTGAGGATCCATAACGCGCAAGAAAATGTTTGAGAGACCACGCCGAGAGAAAGTGAAAATTGTGAGGAGATAAAGGAAAAGCCAGCGCGAAGAGTGATAAAAACAAAATTCTAGAGAATTATGCGGTTAGAAATTCCAATTTAAACCTTTCCCATAGTGAATGTAAAATTCAAATGATACAAAAACACATAGATATTCATGACTTGTGAGTAAACAGAGATGGGAAAGGACGTAACCGGTACTTTGTTTAACCTGTGAGATTCGAAATGTGAAAGCGTGACTGCAATTCAAACGAATTATGTCAATTATGCATAAGGATACTCATACAAAAGGTAAAATTAACTTAATTAAACTTAAATTACTAAAAATGTGTGAAATTTTAGGAAACAGCTTGATAGTATACGATGAAAATAAGTATTGGAAATGAGGAGCGATCGTCTTCATACGCCTTAGTTATACTCCATAATGTAAGCCTGAATGATAATAATACCTCTTATGATTCTTTAGGTGATTGATAAATTT
Source organism: Pachydiplax longipennis (assembly GCA_036926295.1). Lineage (NCBI taxonomy): Eukaryota > Metazoa > Arthropoda > Insecta > Odonata > Libellulidae > Pachydiplax > Pachydiplax longipennis. The sequence goes on along the minus strand of JAVFKF010000003.1, from coordinate 24,471,369 downwards.
TTACATCAAATAAGTTGATGCACAAGATAAGGTCCTTCGAAGTCTCTGAAAAATGGTAGAGAATGGAAAATCCACTAAACAACAGGTTCAGGTTGAATTAAAGACCAACGAATCGCAGTTTATCTTTCGAATCGAATCAGATGTCGTGATTCAAAGTCACATGAGCCGAAAAAATCGAAGGAATGAAATTCTTGTATTCTTTCCATGCTAACGCCCATGTGATTACAGAGATGGATTTTTTTCTACTTTTTTGCTATTATTTACTGATTTTTGATTAGTATGGTGCATTTCTCCACTCCCCTCAAACATGACCCAATCCTCTTTTTATCACTTCACTTCATACTTCTCAGTTTTTCTAATTCCATTCAGTAAATGGACTTAAACTGAATGAGTAAAGATAATTTACCAGCTCGTTTTTACACAATCATAAATTTACTATTCAAAGGTTGTCGTAACGAATCTTTGTTGACTCTAAGCTGAGTTAAGATCACACCGTTTTGTCTGGAAATATTTATAGAAGGTGAGACTGGCATAATAAAGACAGTCTTGGTTTCAATCTGAAAGATATCAGTCGATTTCTATCTATACAAATCGATTTTGAATATCAACAGATTTAAAAAAGCCGAATCTAGAAGCTCATTATGTCTCTATTTATGTATTTACTGAGACTGAAATTTACATGCACTTCTAATGCTGCATAAACTCGACCGAATACCTATAAATAATATATAAAAAGGTATAGTTTGAATACATATGGCTGCATAGTAAGCGCGAGTATTAGGTGGGTAGGGAGATGAGTAATAAGCAGAAGAGAATCCGCCTGAAAGAGACAGGCAGGCAGATAAGGTCGCAATTGAGACTCACAAGTACCGCGATACCGAGGTGAATGAAGAGTACGGGAAGGATCAAGAGCGTTCGAATAAAGAACCCCTCCTCATCCCTTTTACATTTTTCGGAGGGACGCAACACTGCTCTTAAATTCTCCTTTCACTCTCCTCTCCATGCCACCCACCTCGAAAAGAGCAGCATAAAGGACGTATTTCACCTCTTTCCTTGGCACGTACCTCTATGCCGCCGTCTTGACTCACCTGTAACCCACTATGAGGAGCCACCGTCGGCCACCCGCGGCGAATCTTTCCCTTACTTCCTTTCCCTCGAGACCAAGAGCAACAAGCGCCTAGCATATTGCGTCCACTCACGTTAGTTACGCTTCGAGACAATGGATTCCCGTCTATGGGATGAAGACATTATTCAGAACTGCATGGGGGCATTTTTGGGGCAATAATCGGACGGCGGGGATCGAGGGTAAAGTGGAAGTTTTTCAGGATTTTTCGTAATGGGCCGAATATTTTTTGCTATCCTTAATCCATATGCTGCGCTGAAGTTCCCGGAGCGATGGTAAATGGACTGCGAAGTTGAGATGGTTCTCGAAGTCGAAGTCATTATGCAGCGGATAGGTGGTCTGAAACTTTCACTCTCCAAGGACCTTAAGCTAAACTTTTCTAATCCTGCAGGTTGTCACTTTACTAAAAGTAACCCTTTTGATCACAATGGATTAATTAATTAAATTTTACGTACGTATTCTAATATTTCCGAAAATTTTCGGATTCTCTTGTTAGCTTCTTTTATAATGTCACTTTACTAACAGTAACCCCTTTGATTACAATGGATAAATTTGAATTAAATTTTACGTATGCATTTTAATATTTCTGATCATTTTCGAACTATTTTGTTAGTTTTATCCATTACCTATGAAGTTCAAAGGAAAAAGAAAACCTCCTTAATCTTTAAATAACTCTACTTATTAAAATGAAAGAGCTATAAAGATTATTATAAATAGAAATCAAAAGTATAAAAAGTTAGATTTACGTTCTTCAGTGAAAAGGAATAAGTACAAGAACTAAAGAGAGTTAGTGATATATGTAACTGTTATTAAAAACATTCAGTATCACCGATTTTCCATCCAAAAAATACTATTCCCTTAGGAGCAATAAAATTGCTACAGAATAGAGAAAATATTGTGACATTGTATATAATCAAATCGATATTGATAAATGCTTCCCTATAATAGAGGGATTGTCAATTAGATATAATTCCACCGGAGTCACTACATATGAATATTCCTCAATCACTAACCTTTTCAAAAACAAGCAATAAATCGACACCTTATCTTTGAAATATTACCCTTAATCACTTTAATAGAAAAGCCTATCATTTATCATTAAGTATGCCATGTTTATCATTTGTTTGGACTAAATGCTCGGCTGTGTCAAGTTATAAGCTGAAGGAATGGCAGTGGTGACAGCTGAAAATATCTCCAGTTTCAATCTTCACGATTTAAAAAACCCCACTAATCTCTCCGGTTTTGGAAATCCTCCAAAGGAGAAGAAGGAAAAACTACTTAAAATGCCCCAGCTGCTTCGTCATCAACACGGCTAATTAATAAATTAGCGAGGCAGGAAAAATGCCGAATTAAACTTCTGACTTAAGTCGCGTTCCTTTCCGGGGAAACAGAGAAATCACATACCTTACCACAACGTCTCACCTTTATTTGAAAGTTAATTAGAAAATTATCGCGAGAATATTCAGGATAGTGCCGATTATTCATCACATGGATAGCATTTTCTGTCAAACTAATTAAAAGTTGCTCAGAAAATTATCAGTTGTTTGTTCGTCACTTACTTGTGGCAATGCAACCATACGTAAAGATACTAAGGGCATGAAATTAGTTTCCCCTGAATAACTCTTAACATGTAGAATTTTGAAATTCAGACTATAGTACGATTATACACTTTTTCTCCATCTTATATATGAATAATCCTATCCTATAATAATAATATCCTTGGTAAATATTAGATATTTTGTTCGAATCATAAAAAACCATTAGTCAAAAAACTAGTTAAATTTAAAATATGGAAATGCTTAACTGCTAAATGATGCTCCTCTCTGTAATTTTAAATCTGTATTATGATATATACGAGATATCTTAGATATATAGATTCTCGTAGATATATTACGAAAACCTAATTTACAATTACCTTAAAATTTAAGCATCGGGCAACATGTAACGATGGTTAATACGAGATATTGCAGACAATCCTTTCTTTCAGTAGAATAAAATGTTAATCAAACTTAGCTATGCGTAATTTGGAGCATAATTTGGGATACACCCCGTAAAGGAAAAATGATTCAAAGCACGAGTTTAAAAATTTTAATGATAATTCGTTTTAAAAATAAAAAATAATAAACTTTCAAATTATAAATAAATACGAAATAAAACAAAGGCACGTTGAGAAAGAACTAACTGTTAAATGAAGAGTGTATGTATTATAAGATCCCATATCCAACTGGAGCAATATTTCTCTAACTTCTCTAAAGAAAACATAGCTTTTTGTGTCAGTCAGGATCCATAGTGATCAGAGATAGAATAAGTGTGACATGTAGAATTTTGATATTTCCTAAACGAGATTCTAATTCAAGATAAAATCAAAGGGAAATAACGCATTTACACTGTGAAACGAATGTTACCCGTAGACTTACGGCAAAACTAGACTTTTTACAGCATACCTCAAAGTATCACGGCTCTAAAAATATCTTTCAAATAAAATCAAGGATGGGATGAATTCTTCGGTAGATCACTCTTAACGGGATTCCATTCTTTTAGAGAAAAGACATTACTTTCTCATTCGAGGACTATCAGAGAAATTGAGAGCTACTTCCTTGGATAGAAGAAAAGGATATCCTCCTACTACAGAGCGCTGGCGAAAATGGCAGCCTTTAGGCTTTCTATTGTCTGGTGATTGGGAGTATTGAATTCTGTGGTTTGTATCTCAATATTGCTCGGGTCAAGGTCTGCCTGGACGTCGTAATGTTACAGAAAATATTACCAAAAAAATTCTTCTAGTGAGAATGGATTTCCTACTAAATAAATCACTCAAAATACATTCTACGGAACGGAGACTCACTTTGTAGTATTCCATGACGAAATAGTGAATAAAATTTTTTTATTTTTTATTCAAAATTACTTTGCACAACACTACAGAAAATTGGATTTTTTCTGTAATCTCGTACAGAGTGATTTTGAATAGATAACACCAGTTTTTTTGAAAAGTGGTTATTTTTATTCACCATTTTGAATCACTCAACATGTCGATCATACATCGAAATCACGAATGCTTCAAATGTAATTTTGTTGGTATATCATGTTTTGAATGATCTTTGTGATTTAATTAGGGTGTCTGGTATTTCGAAATTCACTTGTTTTGCTATGAACCCTTTTATGCTTCTGTTTTGTTTCTTACCATGCTTTTGCTTCCTTGTATATCCTGTGTGTAAATATGGCGGTGGAGTATTAAATTTTTTCCTTTTTTCCATATCGGTGTCGATCACAATTATTCCTAGAACTGAGTGTCTTAAGTTAGCAAATCTAACAATTTTATTATTTTATTATACAATAATATCTATTTTTAAGAGGACTATTCTTCCCAAGTTTATGCATTCTCTGTATGAGGAATTCCGCTACACGCGAGTAACTCACGAGTCCCTAGATTTCAGTTCTCTTTTGTCCTCGGAGAGACTTCGTTAGCGTTCCGAGTCTGCCGCAAATAGACGCCGAAAGGAAAGACGCGGCGGAGGGAAAAAGAGCCGAATTGGACTTTTTATTCCTCTTGACGCGGATGAAATTTCCTTTGAAAGACAAGGGCGATGCTCCAGTTGTGGAGTGATCTAGTTGGGAAGCTGAGTTTCCGGTTAAGGAGTTTAGAGGATTTAGAAGTCGTTAAAGTATGATGAGGATGAAAGAAAAGCATTTGTTTGAAAATGGACTGGCGGAAGATGATCCTTTAAAACCTTAAAAATTATGGCCTAGATAAATACGGAAAACGCTTCTAGAAGGGTGATTAGAATTTTGCTTATTGAGGATTTATCTGTAATAATTTTAGTTTTCGTTCCCTCATTCCTTCATCTCAAGTTAAGCTAGCCGGACTCAAAACAAATATATTAACGCAAATTATAATCAAGAATTAAAGTAAAGAGGCTCTCTTTATAATGTATTTTCCATTTCTATTGGCTTGAGTGAAATTATATCCAGTATTTTCCATTATACTTACATACTTAGTTGAGAGTTTCGTAATGGCTTTCGATCAAGTTAAGCTAATAATAAGACCTACTATAAAACTTTCCGAAAATTAACACACCTGTAATATCACTATGAAAACGCCATACATCATATTCACTTAGTATTTGACTAAAGAGTTTACGTTGTGCATGAGAATACAAAATAAAACACATGCATTTAAGTAATAAACATGTACTGTAAGAAAGACGCTGAGCATACTAGTAAAGAAACGAGCTTGCTGAATTTAAATGCCAATACATTTTTTTAATTGCTAATTTAACCGTTCATTCCGTTACACTCAATTGTAGATGTAGACTTCAAAAAATCTATTTTATCATGATGAATGGGAACGGTATATAGAGTTAGGAGAAAACTTCATAATTAGATTTTAATTCGAACTTCTCGTCAGATACTAGGCAAACTGTTAGTACAAATCACTATATTATACATTTTATTAGAAATTGTATGGGTAATAAATTGTAAAGCAGCGAATATTTGCAGCACACAAGTGCAATTATGTGCATTTACAGCTTATCATGTAAAAAAAACTGTAAATACACGGAGATCATTACTTGAAACACACCTAACACAGCCTAAATTCCATTGGTTCAGAACTGCGCTTCAGTAGCGTCCATCCCACAGTTTAGAAAGAGGTAAAACTTGAAGAACGAAACAAATTCCTCAACGGAGAGCAACAGTTCTCGCATTCTAGACCCATTCACTGTGACCGCAGCCAGCATAATGTAGATTCGATCCGAATAGGATTAAATGCCCAATGTCCTTATCTCTCCCAGCCTCTGTCAAATGCATCGGCTATTACCTTAAAAAAGGGAACCGAATCAGGTCCATCCGTGTGAAAAAGGGTTGATTTGGAAAGTTGGGGGCGGAAGGGACGCCTTAAGGCAGTGGCGGTCTCATTCTCCTTTAAAAAGGGATTCGAAACTCTCTTTTGCTGGAACCGAAAGAACGTTCCATAAAGGGTTGGGGGAGATGAAAGGTTAGGATTATAGGCGAGAAGATTGGGGGTTGTAACCGGCGAAGACCCTCAGGGTTAGGGAGGTCTCTCATAGGGAGGCGTGAAGATTTTGGGTAGGGGTGGGAGGGTCAGATGAGGGAAGAAGGGCGGGGGAGGGATACAGTTTGGGAATCCGGCAACAGAATGATAAAGAGAGTGAGAATGAAAGTATAAAGGAAGCCATATCAACCAGCGATACTACATACTTAACGTAGTTCTTGTAAATAATTAGTGTAATTAATATAGCAAGATTCCTCGCTACCAAAACAACAACATAACAACGACCAACAAATTTCAATGAAAGTTTAAATTTAGACCGAAGTATATTTTATCTCTTCAATGATACAACTGACCTACATCTTACTATGTGAGGACTAATTATAGGCTTACAGTGGGTATAATTGCTTTTAGTGCCCTGTACCCTTGTTACACAGAAAGCCTCGTTCGCATTATTTCTCCGACATGTAATTGCATGGAAAGCAATATAAATTTACGACTCGATATCAATAATCACTTTGGGAAGAAAAACAAACAAATTTACGAAACTTACACAAGAAATATATAAATAGTACTACCGATTTAGAGCTATAGGATCACCCTATGACAAACTTGTATTTCGATATAGAGGTTATGATCCTGTACGCAAAGTTTGTACAAAAACCTTTACATTTGCTTTTGCATCCTGAAATAGCGCTCCAAAAAATAACAGCTTTTTCTTCATAAATAAAAAACAATATTTCCTTCGTTTAAATAAAAAACCATAAATTTGACTGCATTACACTGAAGATGTATCATGGCCTTTGAACGCAATCACTATATTTAACCCAAAATATACCCACATAGTCCATATCCTGATAATTTCCGAAAATCTCCTATGCATATGAAAGATGGCACAATGCGATGTTGCATGTTACAAAAGTACATTATTCAATGAATTATCGTATCGTGAAAATACTACAGAAATATCATAGTATTGAGCCTTTCTGCGGATGAATAAGCGTAACCACTCAACGTTTCAGCCATTCCCCAAAATTACTACTTAGATTACACTCTTTAAATTTACGTAGCCGACAAAAAAATTAAAATTACAATTAAGGCGGTACCTATCGTTTGATCCTTCTACGAAAGGTTTAATCGTAGAAACTTTTTCTTTCCTAATTCCTCAGAATAGTAGACCGACCAACTCTGACCGACCACCGTTTCAGGAAGGCTTCAATCGTTTAAGGAAGCTTAAGGGACAGGGTGTGAGGTTTTCATTCCAACAGAGGCCTTCATGAATAAGATAGCGAAGGGAATAGAGGGACTAATGACGGGTAATTTGGTTTAAAGTGAAGATTTTTTAGCATAACTATATTTAAAATGAGGATTAATTTCCTTCCAACGGTTTACTAATCGCCTTGGTACGTAATTTTCACTACACTACATCTTACATATTCGCAGGGAAAATATAAAAAATATCAAGGCTGCATACCTTAGAATGGAGGTAAAAATATAACTTTTCGACATTGCAATTGTATTTCTCCAATATCTAAGCAGGTTAAAAAATCTCGAGACACACATTCCAAAATATAAGACTATGAAAACATAGTAGTAATATTATTTTTCAACTTTGTACATATTTTACGGGTATAAAATTCTATAAATTGAACATCAGCCACATATTACTAAAAAATCATAAACTAAGTTTAACCTATGATCGTGATCTATGCAGAATATGAACTTTTGGTTAGTATATTTAAATTTTGATGTTTTTGGCTGAACTTTATCCATTAATTTAGTACCCATTAATCCAACTTAATTTAAGAAAGACCAAGTATCCATAGATCAAATAAAATAATGAGAATATACAGAGAAACCAATCACCTCGTAAAGATTTCATACTTCAAGCCACTAGATATCCATTCGCATAGATTCGGATTCAAGAGTATTCAATTTCCGAATGAAAATCCTACATCTCTTATTAATATTACTACATATTTTAGCCATAATTTTTTTCCGTCCATAAATCCATACTTCAAACTTCATAAATTGTTATTCAAAGCAATTTTCATAACAGAACTATAAATTGTGCCTCAAGAAAAAAAATAACTACAAACCTATTTCTGAGCATTACGAAAACTATTTTAACTACTAAAACAGACAGTAATCTTTACGAAAGCTCTTTTAATCCACTGAACATTTGCATAACCCATCCTGCTAAACTCAAAAAAATCGGCAATTCGAAAAGGACAAGAAAGGCATGTTCTCTCACTTAGTCTTTCCGTATGAGTCTCCTCTACGGTATTATTAGGTCGGCAGAAAGGAGAATTCCATACATTAGCAAACCGAGCAATCCCACTAGTAAGACGAAAAGAAACACAAAAGGTTTCGCGCTCGATTTAATCGAAAAGTCTCTGAAAATTACGAGCGGCCCTAGAGAGGGTCCTTGCGGTACTCAAAGAGAATGGAATCGGAGCGTGACGACTGAAGGGATCCCGCGAATCGTAACCCAATGAGCTCACACTATATATGGCCTTCGGGAAGAATGGTAAGATGTATGGAGAGGACAGTTAGGATGGAAATAGAGAGGCGGAAGAGAACTGGGGAACACGATGCGTGAATTACCGAGCGGCGAAACGGCCTTTGTTCTTCTGCTGAATAGGAATTGGAAAAATCGAGCAGGTTTAGAAGCAGATGAAGCCATTCCAGATTCAGAGAGGAATGAATGTGGACAAGTTAATGAAAGCATGCGATCCGAAATAGGCCTTGCATTAACACGTCGGTGAAGTTGGGGATAAACTGTGATACTATATTCAAGAAAATGTGATCGGACCATAAGAACCTGATTATCATAGACCTACTGTAACATATCTTAATTTATTGATATGGAGGGATAGTTTATCATTCAACCAGCGAAAATATCAATATAAAGCAAAGCATTCGTTGGCTATTAATATATAAAATCGTTTCTTCTGTGCTCCAACAAAAATAAAATTGAGTGCATTTCAAAATAAATTATGTGTATCAAACAATAAGTTTCTGAAATTTGTTTTCAAGATAAGAAGAGAGTAGAGTTAATCATTATCGATGGGACTAGATATTAGCCTCATATTGTACTACTTCTCAAAAGTATTCCATGAGTGAAATACGTGGAGATGATAACACGTTTTACAACATTTTAGATTTAAAATAATCAACCTTAAGAATAATAACTATCAATTCCTATTGCTATTATTTGCATTTCCGTAAAGAAGATATACCAACGCCATTTAGAATTGAATAAACAAAATAACGGAAAACTACTTCGATTCTAAAACTACAGTTCTAATTACGGAAGAGAAAAAATTTAAAGTAATAAACTTAGTAGAGAGGTTATTGACACTTCATTACCCCCTTTTCATATCATCATTCCTAAATTTGATGGATAGTGTTTACGAATATTCCTCTCTCATAGTACTCGGAAAAAATCCGAACAGATTTTCTTCTCGTGCGATATAATTGAATCTAAATTATTTCTATGAGCACAGAAAACACAAACATTATAAAAGAAAAACATCTTTCTTCAGAATGAGTCCAAAATCAACTCCTTCCAACTCATGAATGAATCGAAAACATATCCCCTTACGTTCCGAGACGTGAGCGATACCCCATGGACCATTCAGGAAATGGAAGTCTGCAGTTCTGAAGAAGGAAATAAGGCAAGCAGGCAAGGGGCAATGAGAAACGCATCCTGCAAAACCCAAGGTAAGATTACGAGAGGACGTAAATATTCGCCTTTGAGCACAGTAGAGAACGGGTTGACTGACAACGTCCGGCGCATGGTCATTTGACTTTAAAACTCTATCCCGCTCTCGAAAACAGATGGGACCTAATGCTGGTGGAGATAGACAAGGGGGGATGGAAGGAAGGGGCTCAAAGGGGGATATTTTAAGGTCTTATAAACGCAGGAGCAACCTGTCATTGGGAACAATTTCAAGTTCTCTGGTTTCACAACGTAAGGAAGGCTGTAAAAAAGGATCGGAGCAACAAGATAGGAATGGATGAAACAGGATAAGCTAGGATCGGAAAGGAAGATGTTTCTATCCAGAGGCAAAACTATTTCCTTTGCATCCTCAAAGGGGTACATATGAGAATTTTGACGATGACCTCTTTCAGTTTATAGTCTGGTTAGTTAGGTTTGTTTGGACAGTTATTTAATGGCACAAAGGATTCTGTTTGATGAGAAAATTTATTCAAATCATACGTAGATGAAGATTAATAGAATTTTCGTGCTTGTACTTAGCATATTACTCTGAAAATCCGATAAAATAATTAGTGTTTAGCGATTGAGATTTCTTGGAAGAATATTTTTTATGATTATATTAATTTATAAAGTGTTCCTTGTCTATTTCTTTTCCCCTGGATATTTGAAAGTCATTAATTTTCGAAATGATCTCCTAGACTACAACAATGAAACTCTCCTATTAGGAGAAATGATTTAGGTTAATAAATACGATACCACGAAATGTTGAAAACTATTACTGAGTAATAAAGATACGATTGAACCTGATATACTGACTTGATACACATAACTTATCGAAGAGTTGCATTAAAATTTTTGGCTTACCAATCGGTGATCTTCCACAAAATTGCTTGGAATGGATAAAGACTCACCTGAAAAGAAAAGAATTGAAATTAGAAACTCATACATCACTTCCACATATGGAAATTTAAGTAATAGTAGCGTTAACCCATGATCTTTTTGAAGCAAATATATATTAATAAAATAGCTATTCAGTTAACCATATAACTCCTACAATATTGAATCAATGAGATACTTAAGATAATTTCCTGTATGAATGATAAAGATAAACCAGCTCATGTGAACCAGTAATGAATCGGGGCTTTAAACGTAAAAATATCTTCTTACTACTGTCTATTGGCATTATAAAGAAAGTTATACCTAAAAAGTAAATGGCAAACATGCATTATAATTTTGAAGACATATGAGCAAACATGAGACTTCAAAAAATAGTAGAGGAGTATCAATGGTAAACTTAGATATACAGCAGGATATAGCAAATTATTCCACTCAAAAGCTGCAAATCAAAGGAGCAAACAGAACGAAACTTGATACCACAACCTAAAGATGGCCAAAATTTCTTTTCGAAAAACTAATATACTTCTAATATTACAAGCAAGATTTATTGGCTTTGGAATTTGTACATTATAAAATCCCTCAGCTAAAAAAATAACGACCCGACACGAAAAAGACCGTAACAAGCACGGTTTGGATAAGAGCAAGACTTGAACCCACGATTTAAGCTAAAAGTAGCGCATTATTTGCCCGAGTGACATTTTACATTGTGGCGTTACACGCTCTACAAAAAGAGCAAGAAGAAAGGGCTGAGCCCACCTACACAAATCAAAAACGTCTTCCTTAAGCCGAGTCATGTTTGCAGAAGAAAAAAACCGGGCGTAACCCTTACGCTTGTGACATCAAAATAAACATTTTTATCTCCAAAATTTCGCACGCAAAAGGCAAACATGGCGACAGAAGACTCGGAAATATACAAATCGACCTCCCGACACTTATCTCGATCTTCCCCTACGTCTCCTCGGGGCAACACGTTGAATTCGGCGATAAATTCTCTCCCGCCGCCGCAAATACCCTCTTGAATATTAAGACGAATGCATTACGAGCCAGAAAACGGATGACGAGAGAAATAAGTCTGGTGAACGGATCCAAAGAATGAGATGCTTCCCCAAGGACGAGAAGGTACGGTAAAACACGCTACGTAAGAATCACGACTAGGCTTAGTAAGATCACTAAAGACATATACATGTAAATAATATATCTCGTAAATAAGGAATCAAAATTAATTCGAAATAAAACTCCACCGGCAGCTAATATCCGCATCTGCATGAATGCCTAACAATATTAACCGCTAAATTATCACCATTATTTCTGTTATCATACATCTCTTAATTCAAGTTATGAGTAAAAGACAAGATAGAATGGAATAATAAGTAAATAATTATTTCCGCACTCTTTGTGAACTTTCTTTACCAATCACTTTTATAATCATTTGAATTACTTGTCTATAAATTGGCATAATTGTTTATATCATTGATATAAATATACAGACATTTTAAAGAAGAACCGTCGACGTCAAGATTTGCTACGGTTTTGTGTGGAATGGCTTTAATTCGAAGAAACAATGTCATTGTGTTTCCAAACTCTTCATTTAATCGTAAAAATCTCAAAAACTTGATTAAATAAATAATTCATTGGCGAAATAAAATTGCTTTTATCGCCCCAGTTATATCGATAGGCGGCATAGAGGATAACAATTAAGATTTAGATATGGTAGATTACACAAGGAGACTTAAAAGTCTCAATCTCGCCCAAAATAAAGACGTTATTAATTATTTATTTATATGAAACTACTAATTCATAATAACCAAATAATAAATGAGTTTTGATAGAACGAATTTAATTAGAAAAACACGTTTATCTAATTCTGATTCCTGAATCTGTACTTCGCCAGTTCAAGAGAGCAATACAAAGAACATAAGGAAGCGTTCAATCAAAATCAGTATTTTAAAATCTGCGGTAGACTGTGTCTTTATATTATGAACTTGATTTAAAAATTCTTATTGCGTTTATATTTATATTTATATATTTATAAGATAATGCAAAATTATTGATTCTAATTATGAAAACCTAATTTTTTAAATTCATATAATTTTTAATTAAAAAACTAAACGCAATAGATCTATCTTTCGCAATATTTTGAAGAATATATTTCCTCCATACGCACTCTACTATACAATACTTTCTCATCAAAATATAACTGCCGATCAAAATTTTAAACAAATTAAACGATCAAAAACAGAAAAACGATCGAATAAAATATGTATCGGAATAGGCAGAAAAAGCTGAACATAGAAATGTATAGCATACTCATCTCCGCCATAAAACCTTGTATTGCATTAAAAAAGCCGCTGTCGTCAAAGCCATCTCGCAATAGATCCAGAAATATAAAATTTAGCATAAATCTCCTTTCCATTTACACCTCTTATGCAAATCCTTTTACGAGCGATGCTACTCGCATGTGGAAATGAGCTTCCTCCGAGATGATTCCCTTCAAATCGAAATCTTTAACGAGCTCCGAACATAAACTTAAGTTGAATGCTCGCGATAATTCTGATTTATGGAATACTTTCAAAAATCTTCATCACTTCCTTTCACGGAAACTTCTCAATACGGCTCGCCATTAACAGAGCTCTTCGCACGTACCGAGAAAAGGACAGATGGAGGCATTAAGAATCGGACGGAGTGCTCAGAAGAAAAATCGGCCGGACGCATCCCTTCTATGTCCGAATCAAAAAAGAAACGCCGAAAAGTGGTTTAGGAAATAAGAGACTGCCACTGACCCGCTACCGCTTTTTTATGAAAGCTTCGCTTGATTATCCTTTGCTTTTTTATTTCGTCGAAGGCCTTTATTTTTTTGCGAAAGAAAAAAGGATGCCGGGAGATGTATGCGCGGGACGTAGTGAGGACAAGAAGAAGACATCCGCGCGCTGAATGATGGGAAATGTGTTGATGTTTCGAGAGGATTCATTACGAGGGAAGGAAGAGATTACGACATCATCGCATTTTTAGCCTTGCTAACAAGAAAGAAAGATGGTGCGAATAAATCGCTGGTACAAAAAAAGAGAATGGCGGAGGTTATCGAGTGCAAAATATTGCGAGAATATTTTCAACACTTCATGTGGTGATATCTGTATTGAGAAGTAATTTAAGAATGTTAATGCTTGACATTTATTGCTTCTTTTCTGCCGAAAATTTTAATTCGAATTTCCAAATTTCATGTTCCAGATACAGCCTAATAACGCAAAAGGATACGAAAAAAGAAAGACTCAGCGTTCAAAATAAAGGTTGAAGAAAGAGAGATTGATGTAATTTGTGATGAATCGTTTATTAGGTATTAACTAGAAGTTATTTTCTTAATGTGCTAACATGACTAACTTATGATCGTATAAATTATAAAATGCTGACCATTCAACAACGACGGTTCGAGAAACAACGAATTGAATGTTTAACATTTACGGAAAATCGTCATACAGCAAGGCATGTGAACGGGGGTATAACATGTTTCTAAAGAGGAGGATTGTAAAAAATAAAGGAAATGCACTGAAGTTAATAATAAAAGATAGCAAAAGAAGACAAATTTTACAAATTTGAGAGAAAATGAATAAAGAGATAATCGCTGAAATAAGGTAGAATTTTAAAATATCAGTAAATGCAGATATACTCGTACAAACATTAGATCTTTTCGGGCTTTGCCTTATGTAGTTCCATAACGCAGAATGATATCAGTGTATTACAATCAATAAGTATTGTACGATTAAAAGTTATTCTTGAAATTATTCTGCATATATGCAACTTTGGATACATCGGCAAAAGTAAAATTCACAAAATAAATTATATTCCAATGAACTGTAATATTCAGTGTGACAACTTTTCTTCGTCCGCATAAAATCACTGCTATGATAGGGCTCACTGATTTATCTCCTTCTAAATCTTAGGATCGATATATATTTTGCGAAACGGAAAAGGGCTATCATATTGATCAACACAAAATGACCTCCAAAAGAAGCTAAGAACTCGAATAACTCATACGAAAAACGAGAATCAGAAAAATCAAAAAAAGGATGAAAACAAACAGGAGCAGAAAATTCTGACACTTGAACTTTGGTCGATAACTTAATAACACTCTACATAAATCTTGAAATCGAAATGAATCCTAAAAATAAACAACAAAAACTAAATTGCGTTTCCTCTACTGAAAATAAAGTTCATTTTATAATTCTCTTCGAGGATTTATAGCTACGAATTTATATCCTTTCTATCAACTTACGTGTAATGGTGCTTAAGAGGCTCCATGCTTAAAAAAGTTCGTAAGTTTTCGAATTAGTATCAAGGAAGCTGAATTCGGAACTCGCAGGGATGCTTGGTTATTGCTAAAAATAAAAGGAGGAAAGAACAACCCCAAAAAGGGGAGATGAAGGAGAAGAAAAACTGGTCGCCCTTGAGAGGAGTAGATATCTCTTAATATCTTAGAACTTATAGGCCAAAAATATAGCCGCATTTTTTTAAGCTCCTCGACATAATAAAGTAGCTCGCTAGATTTAGAAGAAAAAGTACTGGTTTCTTTCATTAGAGCAACCTTAAAATTGAAATTATTGGACTGACTCAAAGAGGATCGAGTTAAGATTTAGTACAATCAAACTAAGGTTATCTTTCCGTTTAAGCGTAATTCATAAAAGGTATAGGACCTTACTTTCCAACTGTTGTACCAAAGATGTGCGTGTTCAGCAAGGACGCCCTATGGGACCCAAACAATTTCCGATTCTCTTGTGCAATTCGCAGTGGCAAAACAGATGATTTCTCCAAAATATTTTGTCTATTTACAATAGAAATCGCATTATTAAAATTTCCACTCAAATCTTTACCATTACTCGTTAAAGTAAAGATAGGAAGGAAAGAATGCGATTCGGATTTTATACCCAACGATGCTCCATTAAGCTTTCTAAATCAAATAAAAATAAACAAGTACACGTAAGTGTACCGTTTGGAAAGCTATTACGGAATTAAGTTCACGTTCCATTAATCTCTCCTCATCTCAAAAAAACTACGGATGAATCAGTCAAGGCCTGCAAGAACGGAGATACATAAAAGATCGATTTCTTAATGTAATAGGAGCGCAATTACAGAGAACCGAGAGGAATAAAATGCAACAAATTACGGAAGGAAAAACGTCCGAGGAATGAGAGGTGGAAAGGTAAAAAATCAGCGCAGAGGAAAGGAAGATATCGTGGAATGTAAGGTTTGGAGAGAGGGGAGCGGAAGAGGATACATCATGAATGGGCGTAATTGGAAGGGGTGAGACAGCTGAGAGCGGTGAATGGGGAAAAGAAAGCCCTCTCTCGAGAGATGTGGGATACAAAGAAACGACGGATCCGGCAGATGGAAGTGATACGTGTCCACATATCCGCTTGTGTTATCTTGAAGTGATCAAAGCTATCACGTCAATTGAACGGCCTAAAAGGGCGCTCGCAATATGATTTAAATCCAGAGCTTGACGTCAGCGTATAGAAAATATCTGAATGACTTGGTTTCGGACATGGCAAAGAGATGACCGCAATGGCTAGAAATCACGATGACGAAATATTTCAAATATGAAAAAGAGATTTTCCAATGATACCAACGATTTCTCCAAAATAATTATTTTCTAGAAGAGAAAGCGATTTTTCGTGATAATTCATTTTTAACTTCCACTACGGAAGAAAATATGTTACTCTATAAAAGAATATATTTTCTTAAAATTATCTTTAATCTTAAAATCTCTATTCTAAAAATTCTCCATTACTTAGTGGGCATAGGTGGATTCAGAGCGCCCTATGATTTTTTAGGGCAAACGATTTACCAAGGATTTGACAGTGGTAAAATTGATAATTTAAAAATTTTCCACATTATTTTTAGCATTCGACTTGATGATGCACTTAATGGTTAGTGGTAGAAAACTAATGTAGTAAGATTGTTATTTTGGGATTATACAAACGAAAATAGTCTTAAATCATCCACCTTGAAAAAAATCTAAATTTGAACCTTCAAGTAAGGGTTACGCTATATATTTTACATAAATACTACGAGTTTTCCTCACAAAAATATTATTACAAAAATTTCAAGCAAGAGAATCACATGTAAAGCAGTGGTCCAAATTCAAAAGGACGTAAAATTCGAAATAAATAAAGGTAACTCGATAGTATTTTATCTATACTGAGATAGGCTGTGTTCTCTGGAAACGAGGCCATCCTAGTCATATTAATTTCGCTATTTGTGTTATCTAGGATATACCAACTGCGTCACATTTTGAAAAAGAAAATATTCGGAGGAATGGATCACTGGCCAAATCGAGAGAAATTTTAAGCTCAAATTTTATTTCCATTTGATGTTAAGTCCGGTACCTCGCATATAGATATAGTAATAAGAGCAACAAGGTATGAAATTGTAACTGGAAGAATAGAGATAAATATCATACCAAATTTTATATGAGATAAATTTCGATCTCTAAGTCCTTATCGAAACTCCATCCTTCACTAATAAGCATACTATACTATTTATTGTTAGGTGTGTAGGAAAGGAACAAAATCTCTCAGACTTCATAAAGATTTGCAAATCTCCGTTTCAGTCTGCGGCTAACGATTAAAAGGAGGGTATTTATGCCAATACAACCTACGATTCCCTCAATAAGTCCCAATAATTTTTGGATGAAATGACTGATGATACCCCCAAAGAAAAATTAACCCCCTTTATTCAGAAGGAAGGATCTTATCTTTTCATGCAATAAAGGGTCTCAATCCTAACGAGCTCCTTTTACTTCTGGAACTCTCACTGCAGATACTACCTCATCTCGCATTGTTCGCTTTTGGACGAAACTACTCAGCTTGGGCCTTTTCTTCATCATTGACAACCCTCTTTATTCGTGAAATCCCAAAATGACTGATGAGCATTTCGAGAAGCACCACGTAATATGTCAAAAGTGATAGTTACCAACGCAAACTACAACCCGACTCAGAAACCTCTGCTACTTAGGGGGAATATTTCGGCAAAGTCATTCTGGTAGCTTCGAAAAGATTCCAGCGACGAAGCTCATCCCAAATCATTTACCAGCCAGCGGATAAAAATTCCCCACGGTTTTTCTCAATCTTTAACTTCCCATAAATTCAATAACTCCGCATTTTTCATTTCTGAAAGATGTTCCGTATTATATGTTAAAAAGCGGGACGTATCTCCATGAAAATAAAAGCTGGAGAGAGCATTCCTATGGATTCCATTGTTAGGAGCGGCGACGTGAAAGACTTTCCTTCTTCCTGAGGACCTCTAAAGAGGGTCTGGTTGGATCGGAGTGGGGCACAAGGGCCTGGAAAAGAGGAAGCGTTGGACTTTGAGGACCGTGGGTGTCCGGTAAATGAGCGTGAGGGCGAAATACGAGAGAGCCCTTTGGGGAGAGGAAAAAAGGGTCTGAGGAATTCTGGGTCCCTCTGGAGGGGTTGGCAAGGCCTCAATCACTGACGGAACCCAACCCATCCAACTTTGGAGAAAAAAATCCCAGCCTGACCTTACCCATTTAATATTTTTTTGTTCTAAACCTTGCGAGCCTCCCTTTCATTCTCCCTGGTGTCTTTCCCTGTATTTCGTTACTTTTTTGTTTGTTGATTTTTCGTATTCAATAAACTCCCCCGAGTTCTTCCCTTTGTCGGGAGATACGCCCTCCGAATAATAGAATATCCTCGAAGATGGGCGGTTTGTGATGTATGAACGCGCATAATTATCCCTCCGTTAAACGAAATAAGTTGGAGGAAGTGAAGATAAATTATGTATTTGGGCGTTTCCGTGATCCTCCATGTTTTCATCCGTTACGAGAGTGAGTATCGGACGAGAATAATCCAAGGTCGTGAGGAAAGTTCATGCACTCGATTCAAGCAGGGGATGCTATATTTCCGAAAATTCAGTGTGAGGTATTCTTACATTTTGCCAATAACAAGAAAAATATCTGCCCAAGACATACGAGTAATACGAGACCACGAAAATAGATAAAAGCGAGCTGTGGCCATTGGGATCAATTCCTTTTTAAAATCGATCTTCACTAGCAAATAATATAAGAATTTTGTCTTTTCCACTGAAGAGAATAGGTGTCTCCATTTCTTATTCCTTTTAATTATTTAAGTGATAAATATAGCACTGGTTTGTCAGTAATAATATTTTAGCTTGATTAGAATATTTTAAATAAATATACTTTAAGAGGTGATAAATCTTTAAATAAATAAATCTATCAATGAATCATGCAAAACTAACAATACGTAGTTACACAGAAAAGGATGAAATTGGAAAAGAATTTCCGAATTTCCGAAAACAATTTTAATAATGCGACTACAGTAAGTATATACAGTGTCTGAAGATGTATTGCAATACTGTGCTCAAAGAGAAGCATGTAGTTCGAAATCGTAAGATTACATTACAGTGGACTCTTTAATAGTTATTCCTTCATTCTTTCAAGCATGAAGTACTACAAAGTAACGGAACCGCCGATTGAAATATCTATTTCTTTATTAGAATCTCTGAAATTAAGTATAGTTCTAAAGTTCACTGCATTGCACTGTGGTTCACCGCTATTCAGCCGGGACCCTTAGATATAAGGAAAAACACTCATATTTGTATTCGATTACGAGAATCTAACAAGGTGAAAATTTTGGCTGATAATACTAAAGAGACCTTGCTTTGCAAAGGCGAGAAGATTGTTGTTTTTTCTCGTTAGAAACAATGTTCTCCCTAAGTTCGAGCATAAAGGGTTAGATGTAGGAAGAGACTTTAGATCTCGTCCGAATAAAGTTGCTTTAATATTGTTAAGAATATATTTTATAAGGCTGCTCCTCAAAGTAGTGATTTTCTATATTAAATTCTTCCATATTTACCACTCATCCGTTCTTTAAGATAATCATCATAAGCGTATATAAAGTCTCGATCTCAAATCAGCTGTGCTAAATATAAATCCGAGTGGAACCCCAAAAAAGTTCATTTCTGGACGAGACTGACTCTCTTTTCTCTGGTATTATATTATGGTAAAAAGCCAAAGGATGCCGGGTGGATGTGTCAAACAATCATCTTCGCTATTTAAGAGGGAAAGTTTTTCGCATTCACAGACGGAAAAGGTGTCCTTAACCGACACTTCTTTGAAAATTTTACGATCGTCGGGAATAATTTACGCCGGAATTTTTTTTTAGCAATCTCTATTTTCGACGCATCATATACGAGCTATAAAATTTCACGCTACTTTACGATCCTATGTTTACTAAAATCCTTCCGAACACTTAGCGGAGCCATTAGTAAGGGATTTCCGCAAGTCATAAAGGTCAGAGATCAAACCTTGGACACGCGTATCAATGTATGAACATAACAGTTCACATGAGTCGATTGAAATTGAAAATAAACACTATAGAACCAGAAGTGCTTATGAGGTTTCATTTATCCCAACTTATCGAGGAATAATTGCTGATGCTCATGAATAACATAGACTGATAAAAGCATTCCTTTAGGAGTTGGTGAATGTGAAAACGTCTGGAAATTTATCGTTTTATCTTCTTTTATATAGAGTGAAAGTAAGAAGAGCTACAGCTAAATTCAATACATTTACCTAAAGAGAACATCCTTTGTCATCTATTGCTCACGATAGACTATAAGGTATTGAATGAGTTCAATGATGAATATATACATGTTTAAATGTCTTATTAGTACACTAAAGAGATTAAAAATCCCAAATTTTCGTTTAATATGTACACCCCATTTGTTATTACAAGATTGATAAGAATTGGGATGATTGAGATTAGTGGTTGACATTATAAAACTCATTCTAAGATTGAAAAATTCTGAATGCAGAAAGAATCAGTCCATTTCATCTGGGGGTGCTGATTTCTTCCACAAAAGGTAAGCTATCTCTTCCAAGTGTACGTCAATCTTTTACGGAAAGAACATTCCCCGAAGGCAATCAGTCTTACCGCGTGCGTCCCTTATTCTTTCCGTAATATCCTGTCTGCCTACATATAGCTTCATTTCATCTCCTCCTTAACTGGCCTTGGAAACTCCCTTATTTAAATTTCTGTAGAGGATAAAATCGCCTCGTTTCCAGATGAAAAGGAGTTGTAACATTCCCCAGTTTTTACGAGTAAATATGCATCGCTTGACTATACCTGATCTACTCTATTGACATGCTTATGTGATATTGAGTAGATGTCTTTACCAATAGTAGTCTTTACCAATTTACTAATAGTATCAATCCAAAAGAAAAGAATGATCCCCTATTTTTATTTCTCTATTTTCTACTTTCTTTATTTTCTTATTCTCTATTTTTGACCAAAGAGAGAAAGTGAGCATGAAATTTAAACAGCATACTGGTGTTAAAACTTGAAGAAACTTATAATTTAGGTTCTAGGTTCAAAACGAGAAACTCCAATATTATCTTTCAGTTCAACGAATTACATCACAAAATACAGCAAAACAGTATTGAAACGAGTAAAATTAACAAATTAAATACCTTAATAAATAATGAAAAATTTTATTCTAACCAGGGTGAAGACCTAACATGTAAGATCTACGCAGAAATTTATCGTATGACATTTTCTTCTGGAAATTACTATTAGTTTTTGCTGTGTTTTTCGAGATATTGATTATAAAGACGGACCTACAGCTTTGTAGAACGCCTAAGCGATGAGAGGAGATTTCAATAGTTGGACGAAAACTCACCATTCCAATAACGTTTCCCCCGTTACTGCTCACTGACGTGGATGTCAGTTCACTTTCACCAGACGTAGTGTTAATTTCGATGTAATCAACTACTTTAATGTCAAAGGGCTTAAAAATATTTGCTTCGTGAGCACCCTAATATGTTCCTGAAAGGATCCAACTTGCATTTCCTCTTAACAGTTATTTCGATGGATCCACCATGAATCAAAACGAGCTCCTCGATTGATCTATGGTATACATGTAAACCCACTTACCCGGGGTAATGTCGCACTGGCGTTAAAAGCAATTTCCGTGTATCTCCAAACTCCATTGAAAGTCTAACGTAGACCGAGGAATATTTCCATCGAATCCCCCATTCTTCATTATTTAATTTCCACCCCAAACCATGCGATCCATTACGTCTCCACCTCATAGCTATGCGCGTTCCGAGGGAGGGAAAGCAGATGAACGGGGAATATAGATTAACCCAACCTATCTATGGGACGTCGTAGGATTCCACGTCGATTCCACCGACCCTCTTCCATCACGTGCGTGTGTGTCTATGCGTGTGCTCACCCTGCCGATGTCTTTTTGTTTCCTCTTTGATACCTCCACGCGCCCCCACAGAGATCCGCTGCCCCCGGGGGTGGTGGGGAAGAACCGGTTCCGTTTTGCCCTCCTACGACCGGCCTCCTCTCCTCGGGGCGATTGTCTCCCTTACCTCGCCACGGAGGTCGGACTTCGGAGAGGCTTGGGTTCGATCCCCGACGGGGGACATGTGTGGAAACTTTGCAAAGTGTATATGTCTCGGTCGGGAGCTAATCTTTGAGTTAAAAGGCCGGATGTAGTTCGCAGAGATATTAAGAATTTCGGATTAATTGGGTCTAACGGAGATAATTTTACTTGATCTCCCTCGATAGCTTAAGATATGACATCTCTCGAAGTGGTACCGTACAAGTATCTGAATTCTAACAATTATTTTAATAGATAGAAATATTACTTCAAGGAAGCTGAACGGAAACAAACCTTTCTATCTCAGAGCTTTCGAATGAAATGTGTAAAAATTTTAGGAGACTAATTAATAACTATTTATATACTTTATCATAAATAGTGACGACACCTATAACGACGATATTTCAACCCACATTCCTTTTTCTAACCTAAATTATTGATGGTTAACATTCGTAGGTCCCAATAGGTGAAGTACAGGTAAATTGTTAAAAAACCACTACTCTCTTTTACTAGTCAACAGGATCGCTAAAACCTATATACTGGTCATTTTAAAATTTTTTCTTCTACTGCAAAGTCGTATGTATCCTCCAAAACTTTCGCAAGCCAAATCCTTACTCGTGAGCCGATTCCAAACAATATAGAAAAATCTTCATTAACAGAAAAATTTGATAACAGAATACCTATTTAGCCGAAAGTTTAAAAATAACGACCATCTCTTCCGGATATCATTAATTGTCACAACACTACCCTATAACCAATTAGAATGTTAAGCATACTTTAAAAAAGATATTGATAGTCATTAAACTAAAAATCCATTAATTTTAGAGAGCTTCCTTCGAGCATCCTTCGAGAATGTCAACTATTTATCTCTTTTTCATAGTAATTTTTCCTCCAGAAGTTTCATAATTTTTGCCCATTGAAAATTGCCAAAATTGGTCCGTAAAAAGTGATTTCACTCCAAACTGATCAATCCAGCGCTGTCTCTTCGCTAACATAATTAACTGATTTCATCGAGTAAATAGCACATGAGAGACAATATAATATACTCTCTTCAATTAATAAATCAAATCATGAGCAAATATATCATCGGTATGTTTGATTATCCATTACTTCCTATTGGTGTTGAGATTAGAATAGACTGTTCGGTACTATTTGAGTGATTCCATTGATATGAGCGACATCTATTCTTTCAAAAAGCATGAAGGATAATTAAAGCGGTAATGTACCATCTTTCTTTTCATTTTTCAAGTATCAAAGATGAATATTTAATAAATGAGCAGTGCAAACCAAAATTATAGACAGGGCCATTCTAATATAGGATAAGATCACGAAAAAATAACGTAACGAGATTCATTTGGAGACCTCAACGCGTGGTAGAGTAAAGTTCGTAAAGACAGAGGTCTTTATTTTCGTATTTCAATTTCGTTCGAAAATTGTATGTACAACTGTAAGCCGCAACAGTTCATACCACCATAATTCATTCATGCACAGTAAATACCTGTAATTATATTTTTATTTATGTTAAAGAACTTCAGAAAATATAAAATTAAAATTTCCCTGACAACAATTTGGAATATTTCACAATGATAGATCGAGAAAAACAAAGCTCTCTTCTACGAAGTTTTTTAATTGGCATCGATTACGAGTGAATTGATTACTAAGTCCAAATAATCCTAAGATACTCTTCGCGAATAAAGTTCAAAACACTTCAAAATTCGAAGAATTCAAACCCATCATTCTAAAGCGCCCAATTCAATCGTGCGTCTAAGAGGAAAAACTGACAGGAATCGACGAGACACTCAAGTGTGTACAAATGGCTTAAAAATTCTATTCGAGAGGGAATCGGACACGCTCGATAAACTAAGAAACAAATTCGCGAAAACAACTCCTGCCGTCAAAATAATCTAACGACCGCGAAATATTATTTCAACGGCTTTGCAAATAAGGGAAAACCTATGGGGACCCAAATCACTTGAGTCTAAACCGTAGAAGGCAAAAAAGACAGCGACGCGAAAACGCGAATTCGAAAAGAAAGCGCGCGCGATGAGTCTGTTTGCACAATCCATTTCGCCCCGCGCTTTTCATTTCTTTTTCGTTTATCCCCTCCCGGAGAGCCTTCTTCCCTCTCATCCACCGAATGATTCGCCAAAGTCCTCTTCATCTCGGTCGACGTCATGTATATTTAAACGAAATGCAAACTTCCCGCAGATTTGTTTTCGACGGGCAAATTTGCGAAGATTTGGGGGAGGAGATGAGGTGAATGGCAGGAGGGCCGGAAAAAATGGGTGAGTCAACAAGTGCGGGGAGATGAGAAAAAGAGTGAGCATCCCGTGAAGCAGACAGTTGAAGGCGAAATGCGCAGTAAGATTCCGACTCGTAATGCATGTCTTACCGCCGCTCAGGATATGTACGTAGCGAAGCGTTAAACTTTAGTACCAATAACAGACGAAAAGCGCGAAATGCTATGTCGGGAATGTTAAGCGGCGTAAAGAAGCGAGTGGGAAATTTCCGAAAGCCATGTTCCCAATGAAAAGCTCTTTTACGGTGCGATTACAGTTAACCTACGAAATGAATGTATATTTGTAAGGTGTAAATCTTGAGCATCACATTATTATTTCATTCATACCGAAAAATTTAATGCAGGAGAGAGTAAGTAATAAGTAGTATTAATCCATTCAGATAGATTACGACAATCTGATGAGCCAATGTTTTTCACGTACTAATAAAGAATTTGCAATCCTGAGAAACCATAAGTATTTTCTGAATATTATTAATATTTTCATAAATATTCTCTATACTACTATTAAAAACTATCTCAACTTAATAGAACCCATTAGATGTCAGTTAGTGTACTTAATTACTGTTAATATCAAAAGCAACAGAGATCCAACCAACGGCCTATATACCAATACCGTGACATCCCGTAGGTAATTTTTTCCTGAAAATTTCATTCAATTTTCTATTTCCTAATGTTGATGATCCAGATGAAATGAAGCAAGCTTGATGAAAAGCTAGTCTAAAAATTGGATTATTTAAGTATTGCAAAAAGATTATAACTAGAACACATAAAATAACAGTTTACGACATACATTCTATGTTAAAAACACCGTATAACAACATACACGCCTAGTAATACCTACATAAGATCTAACGCAGCCCACTTACTGTGAAAACATAGACGATACTTATCAAAACACTATTCTATATTAACCATAAATAATACTATTTAAGCTATGATATGGTACCAAAACGACAAAGAGAAACTGAATTATTGATTTCGGCTAAGATATGATGAAAAGACTTAAAATTAAATGGTAAACACTGTATAGACATAGTTTTTAAGGAGTTCTTAAATTGTAAAAATCAAAGAAAATAGATCTAATTCAAACGATAATGCGATTCCGATTATGAAACGGCCATTCTTAAAAAATCATCTCTGAGTTTCTCGTCATGGACAAAATTCATTCACATTTCTGCCCGTCTACAGCATTACCAGCAGATTCACTATGTAAATAATCCTTAACGACGCAATCGTTTTTACTGCCTAAATATAAAAAACCAACAAATCCTATGATTGCTGGTGCGCAACGAAAACACACACCTGACATTTTCATTCTATTAATTATCTTTCTCCAAGAGCTACAAAAGCATCAAAAACTAAAAATAATCATTCCCATGTCGTCTTTTTCATGACGCATGCGATATTTTTCACCGTAAAGAGGTGAACGCATCACTTTTCAAATGAGTATTACGTTTACATTGCCATCAAGGGGACAGCAGACGGAGGAAACCTTTGAGCAAAAAGAAGTTAGGACCCTTTCGCCTTGGAAAAAATAATCATAAAGTCCCTAAATCACTCAGAAGTGAACAGGTTTGGTTTACACTTGAGTCGATTTTTTAAATGTGCGCAGCTGCTCTTCAATCCAAAATCTAATACTCGTTTCGGTTAATGCGTTGAGCATTCAAGAATTTTGCTACAAAATAGAAGATAGTTTTCATGGTATTGTTTTCAACGCAATGTCAAATATTTTCAGAAAGAACATAACATTTATCTCCTCTAAAGAAATAAAAATAATGAAAAAAATAAAATATTTCCTTTTTATTGATGAGGTAAAGCATAGTTACGCCTTATTTGTAAACTGATAGTTTTATCTTACTGGCAACAGTATGATAGTATAATACCAGTAAAATACTTTATATTATATTCCTTTTGGGATAATTAGAAGCTCCGGTAAATTACCGTTTGATGCTTAATTAATTTCATTATTTAATTCATTAATCATTTTAAAACTTTATATAATATCCTTGGAACTGCCTATTCCCAATATTTAATGATGGATATTGATCATAATATTCTAGTTATAAATCTGATAATTTCAATATATTATGTGAATTATAGGAGTATTTCGGGGTAGGGGTGCTGAGCGTTATGGCAGAAAGAAGCCCAGAATAGAGAAAATTGGAAAGCTCTTAGGAAACCCTACTACATCCAACGACGGATTGAAAATGATGATATGAATTGTACGATCTCTTTCTAGCTTAAATATTACCAGGACTAAACCTCCTCTAATAAATTTCGTTTGGATGTCTCCAACGTCATCCAAATATGGAACAGGGAATTACCGAAGAGATTATGAGACCATTTCCGGGTAATCATTTTCTGAAAGAGATCTTTTGAAAAATTTCTTGAAATATTTCACCCCTCAGTTTTTCCGAAGCAGGCAATGAATCTGTCACGAACGCCAGATGGTCCCGTCTTATTTAGACAAGGTTGAATTGATGACGCAAAGTCCAACAAGTACTTCATACAAGTGCTAAAATTACCACCATTACATAAGTATTAAATATGAGAATTTCTTTGAAACCTGGAAAGCACTAAAGAATCTGAAATAATCATTCGAAAATAGCCTGAGATTTCGGGCAGGTGCGGTACCAAAAGTGTTCGTTAAGTCATTGCGTTGCTAAAAGATAAAAATTTCTCAGAGGTTAATAAAAATTTACTTAGAGCCAACTCTCAAATTTTCCTTACATTAAAATCAAGAATGTTTCAAACATAGTACGAATGGAAGGAACATGGTACTGTTTCAGCACATTTCAATTTAAATCACACCATTTAATATTTAAGAAAACGTGAATTAAAAACACGATTTTTTCGCTAAATTTAAAGATTCAAAGCTGTAATATCTTATTTATCTGCACAAGCAACAATTTTTTAAAGGCAGTGACAACTATATATAAAATTTATTTCTTCCTAAAATTTTTGCATTTAATGCTGAAATAATTTATTTGGAGAATGATGAATTCTAACTCAAGTGATGGATGAAAAACAACCATTATCTTTGGACAGTAAGAATTTAAACTTAGATAACTAAAAGAAGAAATTCCAAAATATTTTAAACTGACATTAATATCATTAACTATTTGATGTATCTTATTAAGGATTAAATGCCCAAATTTTATTAGATAAAATTCATGCCTTTAACAACGACTAAAATAATAAGCAATGTCCGCTTAAACATTTCTCCTTTGAACAGCCAATTCAATTTATTCCCATATTCCGTTCATATTTTTACCCTTCTAATAGCCAATTAATTTTATCTTTTTATATCTAATAAAAACTCAACATTGACAATCACAGGCAGATATATTCAGTGGCTTGAGTAGTAAAAACAAAACTTAAGGCCGTTTTCTAAAAGTAACTCTCCGTAAATTCGAGTCAATACGTGATATACAGAGTCGCTAATCACAACATCCAAGGAAATCTCTTTTTCCCAAATGAAAAGATGCAACATTTATACCTCCGCAATTCCACGTTTGCGAGTGTAATATCCCACCAGACGACTGTGCAAACCAATAACGACCTTCGTGCGAATGCATATAACTCAAACACACAAACATGTAGAGACTACCCAAAAAAACCGTTCGCCATCTGTCTTCCGCGAAATGACTTCCTATGGCTAAGTTTACCCACCACCTGTGCAACTGAGTGGGAAGCTCTTTGGTTAACAACGAGGGGGTTAAATATGCCATTAAGAGCTGAGAAATAGGTTTCTATTATCCACCAAGAGTCTCGAGCCAATCATCTTGAGGTGTGAAAATTCTATGCATCTTTCCCATCGATGTACGTCTACCTCATACTTTCCCATAAGTTGCTTTCTATATCAACTATACAAGAATTTGCCACAGTTGGAGAGCTTGCAAACTTTTCATCACAATTAGACACATTTCCTGAAATTTAAACGATATTATTTCTCAGAATCATTCACGAGGACAAATAAAGACAAAATGGAAAATGGCTAAATTATCTACGGCTATTAATGCCTTTGTAGTAACGAAGTCTAATTTGAGTACGTTTTTAACTATGTATCTATGCAGTAATTGGTGATTTTTTCTAATCGTATGGAGGGAGATATCCAAAAAGTTTTTCCAAAATTTAATAATACATTACATATGTCATTATTACAGAATTTGTAAATTAGCAGAAGTAGTTGACTATGGGTTAAAGTAACGCAAAGTTTATATGTAAAACTAATTTAAATTTATATTTACTTGTTAAGCAAGTTGGTCGTAGAGAAAAAAACGGCTACACATTTGAGGAACTAGGTATCCGAAAAACATCTCATCCCTTCTATAAACGCTGCTTTCAAAGATCATTTACAAGCGAAATTCAAGTTCAAAAAAATAATTACGAAACAGAACTTTCTAAGTAATAACTGAATCAATACCATATGTAATGAAATACTATATTATAAAATGAAGAATATTACAACATTCCTGAAATCCAAGAATTTACGCATACTTGAAACCAATCCTCTTAATCGATGATAATTTCGAAATTCTTGCAGTTCATTTATAATTTTCTAATTTTTGCAGGAATAAGGTCACAGAAAAAGCAACGTGAATGATTTGTAATATTAAGGCAGATATTAATTAAAAAAATCTAAAATTCAACAAGGAATCCAAGCTATTACCTTTGATTTTTTAGTCGGAATTCTTAGATTCTGATTCGTCTATAGAGAAAGGTATCACTGAAACCCAAAAAAAATTTC
The DNA here is from genome assembly GCA_036926295.1 of Pachydiplax longipennis. NCBI lineage: Eukaryota > Metazoa > Arthropoda > Insecta > Odonata > Libellulidae > Pachydiplax > Pachydiplax longipennis. The sequence goes on along the minus strand of JAVFKF010000003.1, from coordinate 24,442,150 downwards.
TACTAGTAAGTGGGGATAAGGTCTAAATGAAATGTTAATATGTGAATGCGTGAGAATTCTCCATTAATAAATAACAAACTTTGATGACGGAATCTAATAGTTCGACCTCCACTTAATGGCAAGTCTCCATCAAGAAGAATAATGAACACGAACAATATCTTGGTGATAAATATTTGCATTGCATATTCTCATAAACTAAGTTGATTTTTCCTTTCAAATCCATACAATACAAATTCTCTTTTAATAGGAAGGAATTTTGCAAGTCACTTCCAACTATCCTCTCTATCTCATTAATATGCGACCATCTGCGGCGTGAGTAAACACCCGATATATTCGAAAAAGTTACCATGATGATTTTATAACACTTATTCGAACACTTTTTTTGCGAGCATCACTTCTTGGCAAATTCGCGGCTTTCGTAATTGCCCATTATTTTGCGGAATAAAGTCCTCTGTGGAGGCAGAATTGTGAGCAAACGCACTGGCCAGACTTTTAATGAAATTGTCCGTGCACATAGTGACTCTTAACGATCACGTCGGTACCACCAAAAATCCTCCCACACATACTTGAGCTCGGATGACCGCCAATTACTGAGCTTGGCCATGACGCCAATGTCGTTTAACAGTTGAGTACACAGTACTAAAATTCCGCGCCTCGTAAAGAGCTTGAAATTGCGAATCTTTTTGGCACTTGGAATTTGCGTCGTACGCGTAAGTGACGCGAATTGGTGAGTTTATGAGTGTTACACAAACGCAAAATTAACGACTCACGTGCACATCTTCCGATATGAGTCGAAGCTCTGATGTAGCTACATGCAGAATCGTAGGTTATCCTTAGAATCAAACCAGTGAAAGTAATGAATAATAGCCAAAAATTTCATCAATATCCATAGGAAGGAGAGGTTATAGTTGCAATTTTAAACCAAACAGGAAAAATCCAGTATCGCTAAATATTCCTTTCCTATCCGATACTCATGGAACCAAATTACTTTAAATTAATTCTATTGCCTAAAATTCTACCAAGAAACGCTATAAATCCACAACTAAATTCACACTTAGCCGCCAATCGGTGAGGTACAGAGTGATCAATCTATTTACTATCTTTAGTACAAACAATCAAGGAGATTATGGTTCCTTCGCAGAAATGTTCACGTGTAATTACTGAACCATGCGTCTGTCTCTCTATCTTTACATTCCTCGCATTAGCCAAAACACCACAAGAGTCGAGCAACACTTATTTCATCTTCCATTAAAGAATTTACTATTTCATCCTATGCATACTACTGTATTCTATACCCATACCCGAATAGCCATCTGGCTCTTCTATCTAGGATTCACAACCAAGGACAGATCTCAGTCACGCCAACTATTTTATCACAGCAATTTGATATATCGCCTTCCGCCGTGCCTAAATGGGATCAGTGATGAAGATTTCATCTATAGGATCCCTTAAACTGCCCGGGAATTCTAGATAAGGCTTGGCTGCCAATGAATTTGATAAAGTATTGCGTGGAAAAAACTTTAGAAACGTTGCGATAAATTGGGGAGATACTGTGACAAATTTTTGACATATTGGGAGAAATTATAGTTCAATTTAAATCTTAAAATTAATTGGGTAACGATAATAGTGCCCGTGTCAAGGTGTGTGTTTTATGAAGAGTACATTAACACCAAGACTAGAGTTACACTGCTGGATTTGAATAAACAATAATAATATTATGTATTTAATTACAAAGATTAATGCTTGGTGTGAATGCAGTCGCAGAGAAAACCATTTCATTATTTGGCGGCGGGATTCTAACCGATCTCTGTGATGGAATCCTCAGATACATATAAACCTCACAAGCCGCCCTTTCGAATGTGGCATAGAGGGCATGTATCATGACTCTACTTTCCATATCAACTAATTTTACATATCGTTAGGGGAAAAATTAACTGTTGAATTGAATTGGTCTAGCAACTCCCGATCTTCCTCGTATCAAAATGGCCTGTGTGACAGGGAGTACATGTAATATCGACTACATCTCTTAAGGGCGTGAAATGATTAGCATGTCTACCAACGCCAAAATCCCGGGTTTAAATCTCAGCCAACCGAGTTTCCTTTGGATATGGCATGGTTATGCATCTTCGTTTAAAGTTACCGTTCACATTCCTCATTAAAATTATCCAATGCATCTATATTTATGGATTTACACGAAAATAAATAGAATATCTCCGTAGTTTCAGTCAACTGAATCGATTATTTCAGCTCAAGTCATCAGAAAACCTCAACAAAAATGTACAATGGATTAAAATCTCCACAAGTCTACGATACGTTATTTCGTCGCTCGATTGTTTAGTATCGTCATCCTATCGAATGACTCTCTTTCTTCGATCCCTTTCTCTACCAAATCGAAAGGCCCATTTTTCATTTATCATCACCAACGGCGCCCGATAAATTGACAAGCGTGTAATCGCGTTAAAAAGAGATTTGGAATTACATTAAAGTTCTTCTCTCCATCCATTTTGAAGAGGGTCTCATGGCGAGATTTTCTTTTGTTATCCATCTCCACTCGATCGTATCGCGGGATGACTCTCGTCCGACCCCTCGGTCTATTTGATTAAATGATAGTTCGATTTTTTCCAATGAACGTTTCCTGAGTAAGAACGAAAGAGAATAATTTTTGAAGAGGAGAGACCATGGGCATAAAGTTAAATTAATAAAGCAACGAACGAATATGAGTAAAATTGTAAGTAATCGTTTTTTAAATCGAATGTTAAGGAATTGCCGTTGACAAAGTGCAGGTAGAGTAGATTGCCTGATAGGGTGAGGACCTGTCCTAGGATCCTAAGTTAACCCCGAGGAAGATTGTCTGATATATAATAGATTTAAAGTAAGGAACACTTGTTGTATATGTAAATTTGTATTGAGTAATTTACTTTTATAGAAAAAAGTACTAGTTGTAAAGGAGATATGTTTTGCAATAGTGTATTGTTGTAGCTAAGAGACGTCTGCATTGTAACGGTGCAATATTGTATCAAGGAAATATCTGTATTCTAATAGGCAATAGCGTTGTAATTATTTTAATGGGTTATTTTTATAGTACTCCAAGTACAGTCAAACTTAAAAAACTGTAAAAAAATACTAAAAGTAAGAGAATTTTATACTTTTCCTCATGCTTTTAATTTCAAAGTAATCGACTAGAAAAGTCATGTTGTATGCATCCCCCGCCACACGTCGAAAGATGGCTTGCGTGGTACAAATGTAAATGTTTCATATACAGCAGCTTTCGGCTTATTCTCCTAGTCGATTTTATACGTAATTCAAGGCTTGGTTATTCAACAAATCTTCGCAAACACTGATAAAATATTCTATTTTAGCACTGAATACGTATCAAATCACCTAATGATTGGCTTAAAATCACCACCTGAATGGCATACAGTATATTCGAAAACTTTTTTATGAAACCCTATTGATGAAGCTGAAAAGAAACTTGTTGGATAAAATGGTTATACAGTATATCATAACTTTCCTCGATTTTAGCACTGGTACTTGAAAATCATAACACCACCAATTACTTATGAGTTACATTTTCATTAACAATCCCTTATGAAATCATTACGCAGCAAGAACTAGGGGAAATTTACATAATGTGAAAGTTGAATTATTTTTTCTTTAAAACTTAAAGATGAATACCGGTCATCGAGGGTGATCAAAAAATTACTGTACTTGAATTCAACGGATGCAGTCTTGATATTAGGGAAATGTATTCCAAAATAATGAATAATGATGGATAAGTTTCCAGCTGTATTATGTTAAGTCAAGACTTCCGGAGTAGCATTGCCATCAGCACGCCATAAGAACCAAAACATTATAGCTCAACCACTTGGGTTAAGTAATCAGGTCACAAGAACGTAACACCGGAAACGGTAGTCTTGTCTTCATTAAATACTGTATCCTCTTCCTTACCTTCCCTTACTGAGATCGATTTAATAAATTATACTTTAATGCTTCGATTTTCTTAATCGCAAGCGCCTCCTAAAAAGCTGGAATCTAAAATAACAGCGTTTAGGCTATAATGATGTTAATAAACCGATTTACCGGTTAATTGCGGAATTATAATTCGCATATTCGATAGCAAAAAAGTTGCTTTATTGCTATATTTCCGAATTTCAATAATTTAATTAAATAATCGCAATACAAGAACACAGTATAAATAGCAAATTACTGTTATTCACTTACTATTTAAGTGATCTCATAGATATCCAAATCAAGATTACCCGTAACGACGCGACCTGTCTTAAGCCAATAATACATAGAAAATTAATACACAGAAAACCCTGTAAGTATTACTAGTATTACTGAAAGGGCATGTAATACTCATTGGAAGAGATACCTTAACGTTATAGTTGCTGAAACCAGAAAATCATATTTTCACCATATTTTACAAATCCAACATACTGAAATTCTCTAAAATATTTTTAAAATTTTGACCATTTGGATTTCTTAGCTTTTTAACTTCGTAAAAGGCTCTTAGTGAGGGCTGTTTAAATATATATGCGGTATATCACATCCCTTGCAAAAGAAAAAACAGAGTCACCTGGGTTTCAAATAGTTAAAGGATTTATAGGAAGGCCGGTTTAAGTCTTCGGTTTAAACCGGCTAGGCAATCCAAAACATAAGAACCAAAGTTTCATGTTAGAATATACTTCACATAGAAGAAGGCAATGAGTAGTAAAACCCTAAAGATTCACTCTCTACAACAAACGGAACATGAGCAGATGAGTCGAGAGAAAAAAGATAAAAACGTCTCTTGGAGCTTTTGAGAGGCCCTGGCGTCAATTCTCAGCTTATCTTCATCCTATCACTCGAATGCATTCAGTCCAACCCTTTACTCTAGATCGAAACATGGCGATGTTCATGCCACCTACTGGCACAGCCTCAGCGATAAACGATCTTCGGGGTATAAAATGGATGCCCTGAAATTCCCCGAGACAACTTGCAGACCGGAACCTGTACGGCTGATGGCATCCCCGACCCTTCCAATTTAACCCTTCTGGAAATCCTCCAATCAGAGTGAGTGCCGCCAGGAAGTTATTCGAGATCTTTTTTTATCCCCTCCCTTCCTATTATGTCTTCATCGAATCATCCGTCCCTCACCAATTTACCCTTTCCTACGAAACCAGATTTCGATTTGCTATCCGACACCGGCCGTTTACAAAAATTAACGATGCCCTCCCTCGCCAATGGCAATTATTCCCTTCCGTGAACTGCACCGATGGTCAGCCTATTTCTTACAAAGAAGCATCGTTCTCTTAGTCCCCAACAAGAACGACTTTCCGTGGAAGATACGCTAAAGTAACAGTAATCGTGGGATAATGCAGTTCTTTTCTATGCACCCGTGAATCGCAATGAGGAATTAATAGATATGCTTCCAGATACCTAAAGCACTCCAAAAACACTTAAATCATTTGAATAAATTCTAAAAAATATACTTTCTCTTCTTTTAATTTAATCCATCTCAAAACTATAATAAATAATATTATTTAAATCTTTTTAATTTTAAAGATTTCGAACAAATTCTCATACCTATATTTTGTACCTTTAAGTCTACAGAAAGAAAAATGGCATTACATCAATTGTTTTATTCGAAGAGATTGATCAGCAGTAGCAGTTAATAGAGAAAAATAATTGTTTGGAAAAAATCATCGCCTCATTGAGTCTGAAACCTTACACTTTTTAGAGGCTTACGGGAGATGCATTTTAGGTTGCTGAAATGCATATACCCGTTATAACTTAGGAGAATTATTATCATAATTAATTATCATGACGACTTCGATAATTTCAGAATTCAAAATTCTCTCAATCTCGTATTAATATTGCCTTTACAAAGCGATCCCGAGATACATTACTGGTTGTGGCCACTATGATGACACAGAAAAATGAAAAATTAATAAGCTACCTTAATAAATAAGTAGTGAATTCATTGTGACCTAAAACATACTAAAAGAAGGTGTATGTAAGTGGATCCGTTGACAAAATATTAGTACTATAATACCGTTTAGCTGGGTTATAGCTCTGAATGGGTTGTACCACTATGGGTTTTATTTGCTTAAGATATGATACGCGTCAGATAAGGACAATGCAACAATTTCAACTGCTTTTCTCTAGAGATTTCAAGATTTAGACTAAATGTATTTTAGTGGATGGATAATTTCATTCAAGAAGTACCGAGTTTGGTAAGACAATGGAGAAACCAAGCCTCAAATAGAAGTATTTCAACCGATTACAGGTACTGCCTAATTTGAGTGAAAATCCCACCTCTTACCGAAGTAAGATGCGCATCATTACTCACTCAAAGATCTGACGGACTAACGAATATATTCGAGGATTACATAGGAATCCTATAAGTTATACAGGAGATGGGTGCGAGATAAATCTCTCCAGGTACCTCCAAAATCGATACTCCCTGCTGTTGAAAGACTACGGGGATCATCCGAAAATGTGTTTGTTTTATTTCATCTTCAAACTAAAAAATTGATGACCCAAAAAATTATAAGTCACTCGAAGATTTTTTGTGTTCAACCATTATTTACGAAATTTATGCCTCCTCGACCAACTTAGTAAATTTCATAGTTGCGTGAGAGGCACCTGTCCCCGCATGGGGTATAAGGATCTGTGGAACCCCAGGGATGTGAGACGTCACTCTTATTTGTGATGCGTACGATGCACTAGAGAAACAACAGGAATGTACGATTTCCCGTTACGTTTTAGGTTTACGATAACCGCTCAAATATGTTACGATGCATTTACAGCCGCATCCAGCTTCCGGGATTTGACCTATCACACGCTTTGCTAAACAAAAAAGAAAACTGCGATGAAACACGATTTATTAGAGAAATAAAGGAATCATTGTTGAGATATCTGTATGTGCATCTTTACAAATATGTAATATTACAAATAATACACACATTTCCCTACTTAAATATTGATCTAAACCGCGAAGGTTAAACTGGGATATTTGAGAGAGAGAGTTTTTGCAGCATAAACTCTAAAGTTGTCGTTTCAACAAAACAACAGGGCAAAAATTTATAGAAGATCCCTATGTAAGTCATATGATTCAGACAAATAGCTTATAATACATAGAATATATATGAGTAGATATTAGGTATTATTAAACTCGACTGAAAAGACATTTAAAACAAACTCAAGGGAAATTTCGCACGATGATATTCATTCCTACAGTCTCCCATTATTTGCATGAACTGAATGGTAGTACTCATTCTATAAATAATGTAGACATACCTCAATAAATATTACGTCTTTTTACAGCCAATGAATAAGATCCAATCTTTGCTACATATAATCTCTATTAATTATAAAATTAACGATTACTATATAATTTGGCAATCAAGTAAATCAGTTTTGTTGACTGCAATTCAGACACACCAGAAACGCATATTAATAATGCAAATAAGAAAACTTTACCATCAATTGTAAGATCACATTTTTCCTTCATATAGCGTCCTTTTCTTGAAAATGTAGTACAAATTGATTGCAAACTTACTTATTTATATCTTACTCTTTCACAATTTAATACTTTTCTCTCAAATTAAAGATACTGATGAAAAACATCTCTCGTGATAGATTTATAGCATTAAATCAAGGACGAATTTAAGCAGTTAGAAGCCCTAATTGGAAGAAACATTTGGAGACAATTCTGGACTCCATGTATTGTGCTAGTAGTGCCTAGTGCACCCTAGTGCCTAGTGTACCCTTGTGCAAACTAACTCCTGCCTTAAATACAATAGAAATCCGTATTCCAACGGAAGATCGAGAAAGGTAAAATCATAACAGGGTTTAGAGATAAAATGCAGTTTTATACAAAAGTAGGTCACAAAGGAGGGAATGTGCTCATTGCTAAGTAAGTAATAAACGGTACTGCAGAGATAAGAGTCTGGCGTATGGCAGGAAATAACAGAAGTAGAGGATGATTTTGGTTTTTTGGGTGTGTATGTAAAAAAGCATAACGGCTGTCAGGTGGAGGAGCACCATAAGCCCCAGAATGCATACTGGGCGGCAGGAAAAAGATATTCAAATTGAAAAATTCTTATGAGAGGGAGGAAGCAGATGAGAAGAAAAATAACGCGCAGTACAGATAAGAAGATAGAGGAGATGGTGCATAGGATGAATCATAGATTCGACGGAGAGAAATCTGAGAATCTATTTGTGTGTCGGCTTTTGGATCTGATACTCTTTTGTTTTATTCAGAGGTTTCGTGTTTTCGTTTTATGATCAAAGAAAGTTACCTCTCGCTTTCTTTCTTTCCCCTATGATGATGCCAATCGCGAGAGTAAATGGCTACCATTGTGCTCTCCATTACCACCCGATTTGGAGCCGACGACCGGATTCTCCTATCGAAATCTCTCAAGTGTACTCCGCATTAACCCTTTTTGTTTCACCCTTTCCCAATGGCAATAAACTCTTTTCCCCTGGATCTCTTATTAGCGAAGAGAATACAAAAAAGACATGAGTGGAGAGAAAGGGAAAAGGTGGAGGAGAAAGAAGCGGCGGTGGAGCGGATGGAAAAACTTTAATTAATCCCGAAGGGTCGTACCAAACGGATTCCCTCCAGATTCCAGAAACACACGTGTTCGCTCGCCACGCCACCTGGCGAGGGAAAAAAGACTCGAGCAACGGCGAATTAAAAAACAAAAGGGGATCGAAGGGAGCTCATCAGATGGGTGCGATGGTCCCTCCCCGTCTAAGAGACTCATGTCACGATTCCTCACGGGTCAACGAGTCACCGCTGCGAGGCGTCACCTTAAAAGATGTCTGGCACCGTAGACGAGGGAGGAATACCTCTGGACACTGCCGTAAAATTGCCCGTATCTGACTTTTCACGCCTGTTACTCTGGCGTTACGCTTTGACAAGGCATACGTGATTGCATTTCGTGAGAGCTTAACCGACGGGTTTGATTTTGTCACTGTTGATTGAGCGTTCTTCGGATCGGTTGCGCCCACTTCTTAATTGAATATCAAATTAAGCTCATTAGGGTCGGTTGAATAAATCGATTTTTCGAGTGCGAATTTAATAAGGCTCAAAAGTTGCGTAATTGCCAGCTAACTAACGATAAATATTGAAAAAATTAAGCATTGGATCTTCAGTACGGGCAAAGAGCCTAAAGCTTGGAAAAGTACAAAATACGCCACATTTTATACTTACATCAAATATATACAGACCTACTTGATGTAATTCATTTTAGTTTTTTTCACCATCTTATGAGCCATCGCACTGTGGTATGGAAAGGTAAATAAATGTGGCAGCAAAAAAATGGCAATGCTAAGGGTGAAAGATATTCAATCGGATAATGAGTTGATGAGAACTTAATAATTCTATTCTAAGCATCGCCTTTCGCCTATGAATTTCTTTATTATTCCTTTACGAAAGGGTAATTATACATGAAAAAATTTTGTTAGTAACTCAATTATCAGTTTTCATCACACTTTAATATCTCATTTCTCATTATTTCAAGATTGCAGCTAAGAATAATAGAAAGCTATCAGCATACATAGACACGAATTGAAAATGTCAAATACAGAAATTTCTTCGGAAAATAGTTAATGACCCAATAAATATCGGAAATAATCACAAGAAATCTTATGATTTGAATCCTCAAGATCGGGTTGTATCACATAACATATATACGATATCGTTAACAAAGAAAAGATAGTTTTAAATATCTTCCAATGTTTCCGTAGATATCCGGTGCTAATTAAAGAGTTTCTTTAATAAAAAGGCTTCTTCGATTAACAAATAATAAGAAAGAGTAGAACACCTGCAGTCAAATTTACCGTACATGGTCGCCATTTCTTCCGATAGCATCTTTTATGCACCAGGAAACGCATCCGATTTTATCAGAATTTCGTAGAGTCGAAAGCAACTCCAGTGAACGTGAACGTGCTTGTAAAAGAATCGATACTTGCAACGATAAGAAGTGCGAAAGCTAATTAATGGTCCCAAGTGGCGAATTGTGGGGTAGAAACCAGAAGAAGGAATTCGAATTCAGTACCCTTTGTATCGCTCCTGATCATCATTGCGGTAATTGAGGATCTGATAAATAAATGGAACCATTCACGGAAATCGTCTCTCAGTGACTTCTCTCAATGATTTATTCTGAAAGATTACCTCATTTATTTCAAATTCTTTCAAACCCACGCGACACAGTATCACTGACATAATTCTCAAAGAGAAATTTAGAAAAATTAAGAGTCAAAAAGCTCTAAGCAGCTAAATTAAGTATCCATTGAAAACGGTAGGTTTATACTTAGACAACGTCTTACTTTAGAAATTTTCCATTATTCAAACGTGCGAAAGATCCTACGTATTTAATCTAAGCCTAAAAAATAATAAATTTCGTCACAGAGAGCAAATTATAGTGATGCCTACTAATAGGTGACCCTACTAATAATTTTTCTAAAATGGAATATATTTTGCTCTTTCGCGAAAGCGGCTACTGAATGATTTGGAGGATGCTCGCGCATGAACTGGTGCAAAGTAAATTAAGATTACCAAAGCGTTATGCCTATTCTTGCTAAGTAGTAATAGAAGATTGCATTTTTACTCACATTTTTCAATTGTACAATTTATGAGGAATTGTATATGAACTAAAAAAATACTATTCCGAGAGGATCTATCATCGTTAGCTGGAATATCATTGAACTTAAATTAGGCAAATCAATCGTTGAAGAGGACAAGTAAACCTTTGGTAGTTTTTGTAAGGTTATTATTTAAAGTTACTGAGGTGTACGTGATGCGGGATAATGGCATTTATCCTGATAACTCCCAATCGTTTACTACTTCATCTTAAAAGGTTCGTGTTTCATTTACGTAGGCAATTTCCTCTGAAAGCATTATTGCTCAATGGAGAAAGTTCAATATATTTCACTCCTCATCTCGCATAGTAGCCTCATTCCCCTCGACAAATTTTGAAAGCTAATCGTGAAGGGTTTCAGAAACCAACCTTCGGGCCGATAACTCCACAGAGAAAGAAATTTAATAATACTAAATCCGGAAGTTTTAACCTTATGCACTTCCGCAGACGAAACGAATGGTAATCAAGAGGAAGGGTTAAGAGATCCTATCGCAAAACGGCCGGTAACGAAACACTTTAGCCTACAAAAAACCCACTTTAGGTTCTCGCGTGTGGCAAAAATGTTAAAAATGTTTACCCTTCCTCACCTTCATAGCAGCCTTTGATTTCGCTCCCTTCATTTCTCGTGGGTAACGAGCTCAAATCAGAAGCTCCGTTGAAGCGTGAAGCACAAAGGCAATCTGCCCCTGGATTCCATCCGCCCGCAAAGCGCCCTCCCAATTATAAATCAACTTCTCCTCACGCGGAACAGGCTTAACAAGGACCGATGCAACAGGTTTCCGAACTTAACAATGAGAGCGTGCGTGTGTATGCACTTCGCTCCTGCACACGCACGCTTTTGCTTTCCGAGTGGAATTCCATGCCTCAAAAACGGGTGATGTAGAGGAGTGGTCGATTTAAATACGTCGCCCTTGTTAGAGACGGGATGCCGTTAGAGGCGAATTTCCATTAACACGCGATGCGGAAAAAACACGAGAAGTAAGGATTCGAAAGGCGTGCGGAATAGAGACAAAGAAGGTTGCACGTAGTCGCCGATGGAGACGTTATGGAGGCTGGGTAGGAATTACGGGAAAAAATCTGCGATAAAGATTCTAACACTTCCACGATTAAACTTTAAATGTGTTCTGAATTCTTTACTTGATTTAGCATCGATTTTTGAATGGAAGAAGCTACCCACTGAAAATAGTTATTACAACGCCGATACCACGTAAATTGTTTTTAGGAAAAATTAACTATAAAACGTAGAATAAAAAGCTCTTAGAATTAATCAAATATCAATCCTTTCGTTTATAAACAAACCTTAATGAAAACACTCTGTTTCCTCCACACTTTCTCCACATTTATCTCCATTTACCTTTCGACATTTAATCCCGATTGCCATTTTCTTTAATACACTCGAGATATTTCTGGACTTTTCTACATGTGAAATGAGCTTTATTAAACGTAGTCACTATGTTAAGATTACTAATTTTATAAGCCAGCTATTGATATATTTTCCTTAAAATTTAGGCGATGAAAAAAGTGAAAACACTTGTATTTTTCTCTTATAATAATGATGAAGAAAGTTTTTAGGGATAATCAACAGAAAGTTACGGTTTAGTATAATGAAGTATTAAGGACGAAACATGACTTTTAAAAAGGGCTCGAAAATGTAAACGTAGGAACAAATAATGAAATACAAAAATTCATCTTTCCTCTATGTATGCAGAAAAGCCCTGATCATTGTTCTCTTTAGTATAAATTCAGACCCTCATTTGAAATTTAGATTACAATTTTACTGATTATGATAACGTTTGCAGTGAGAAAATTATCCGATAGAGATCGCTAAACCAACCGTTCTGTTTAACTTCCTGCTCCAAATTTGCTTCAAACTCTTCTATTTTACTGTTTGCACCATTAGTCTAATATATCCTCAAAAACTGACGGGCGACCTCGGAAAAATAGATTACATAGATTAATGAATAGTCAGATACGACAGATAAGGAAAGTTGACTTTCCAAAACACGATAATGACAAATGAATGAAAGGAAAAAATCAGGAAGAATAAGTCCAGAATGAATGATAACTTACAAGGAGGTGATGTAGGCTGGGCCACCAACGAAGACATCTTGTTTCAAACGAGAGAAAAACGGACGCATTTTCTCCGCCTTCTAATTATCCCATAAATAAAGAGGCAATCTAGGATAAAAAAGAAAACACCGTGGATTGCATCAAAGTTCTCGTATTTTTTCAACTGATATCTCCCTGAAGACAAAGACATATATGACCTCCCTAGATTTTTACCATAGTCATGTTCTACTCACGTTCTTAACCAAAAGATTTAATCTAATACCATCAAAGGAGAGCGTAAACTGCCGGATTCCTTTAGCTTTAGATCAACAAGTCGCAACTTAAGGAAACAACAATGTTATTGGCAAATTTATTCTAGCCGCTCTCTTGCGGTGAATTCTCTTCTCTCTTGTGAATCTAATTATGAATCACGCTGGCGCCGGCGCAGAGAGTTGTACTGAAACCATAATTACACAAGCCAACCAAAGAAACGCTAACTTAAACGGAATCATTCATAACAGATACACTCAAGTGCATCCGGATATCTTCACAGATTTTGACCGATTACTTTCTAGAGCTATTCTTGCCAAATAGGTTATGTATATTTTTTCTTACACTGACTTTCATATTCAAACGCGACAAATTCCAATTCTCTCACTTTTTGAGGTATCATTTGCTTAATTTGTATTTGAAATTAACGCGAAAGTTTTGATCGTTGAAGTCGAGAAGTCGACCGTAAGCGTAAATAGAAATTTTCTTCATATTTTAGGATAAAAATAACTGTACCTCATCTCTATAGATTATATCTAATATCTCATCCATTCTGTAATAATAAAACTAGTAGGATCCTTTAAATATGCGTGTAAATAGCAGTTAGAAAAAATAAAAGTTCACGTAAAAATTTTCAATTAACTAATAAAATCGCTCTTCTTCAATCTTGCAGCACACGAAAGTCAGTTTTCATCAACCTTAGGCGACCTTTTAACATTAAAAATCCGACCACCATGAGTTCATAATACATATTTTATGCGTATACATAATATAGGAAATCTAGTCCTTAATTTCTCTGTAGTAGCAATTATTTTTAAAAATGCATCGACAGCAGAGGTTGTAACACACATATGACTTACACTGAGAATATCGCTTTCAAGGAAGGGCGTTAACCGCTTGGCTATCCGTGAGCCACTATAACTTTGCTTTGAATCAAGATTATTTTTCCCTTATTTTGCATAAGATAAAATATTTCGAGCCTTATTACAAATTCATGCACATAAAAAAACACTTCTTGAAAAGCCAGAAAGCTGTGATAAACTTTCTTTCTCATTAAATGGCATTTTTTTCAGTTTGTGTATAAAAGTGTAAAAGAATTTTACTCCTGGAAATAAAATGGAGGGTAATTTAACTCCTGCATTTACTCCATAAACATATTGAGCTTTCGGAAATTATGCGACACAGCAGCGCCGCTTCACAACAATCGAAAATCTCCGAACTAAAGGAATATCATACCAAACTCAAACCCACCCAGTGGAATAAATAAGTAATAAAAACTCCTGCGAAGGGAACTAAATAATCGTTTTTTATCTTCATTAAATAAGTTGGTCACTTGAATAAGATAAATCCCCTAAACCGACGTCGGCAGAACAAAAGGGACGTATCGAAAAAAGCGGAAGGAATGAACATCGGTTTCAGTGAACGAGTTTCGCATTTCACGCGTCTCTCTGCTTTTTTTATTGCCCGCTTCTTCACGTACGAAAGGCCTTCAAAGAGCTCGTACGAGGAGGCTTACAACTCACCCCATTCGGTCGCTATCGTAAAAAAGTAAAAGCGCTTCTTGCGAGCGTCGCCATGAGTGCAATTACTGACTGGCCTGACCTCTTGCGGCCAACGGGCGCGTGAGCTCTTTTCCTCACCCCCGTTCTCATGCGGACTTCCATGCCAAACGGTTGCAGGAATTTATGCCGCTTTTTCCGGCAGCCCAGAGAGACATGTGGCGGACATTTACAATGGCATTTGGGGAGACACACGACAACTCTTTCTGTCGTATGCTTTATGCTTGGTGGATTAAAGAGGAGAGACGTGGATGCAGTCGCAAAAAAGTTCTCCACCAAATCAGGTGTTGGGGTTCGCGCTATACGTCGGAAGTGGTTGTGCGATCCAAGTGTGGTTTAAAAGTCGCGCCAAAGATCTTCAGTCTGATCAAGAGGCTTAGCACAGTCAAGAAAGATAATACTGAAGGGGGGATAGTAAAGAAAGATCACTTTGCCACAACATCACTGACCTTCGAAGGATATCTTTGAGAATGTCGACTGAAAACTAATTTTTTCTAAGAAATATTCAGTAGTGTGTGATCGAATACAAAATTTTTACTTCCTTCTATAACAGCGAAAACTTTTACACTGTTAATTGGTGGATCCAGAGGGGAGGTAACGAGAGCGATCGCTCGCCACTCCAAATTTAGCAAGCAATTAATTTGAGGATTGAGAAGAACATTTACTAGATGAGGATCATAAACTAAAACCTAATGGCTAACCCTTTGTTGGATAAACAAAGACCAACGATAGGTTTATCACGATTATGCGGCATTATAACAGTTAATTGGATGTACTTAAAGCGATATTATCCTTATTACTTTAAGATATCATTACAAACTACCTTTTCCTTGATAACCTCTAGAACCGCCCATTATTCTATACAAGGATGGTTGTATAATTTCTCTCATACATTATAAGATGGGGGACAACTCTAATAAGAATGTAGTAGACAACCCACTGACTCTTTAGAGTAGACAACTTCCGATGAAAAATATTTCTATAGCAATGAAAGCGGCTATTCTAATTTTCATCAAAATTTTGCTTTCAAGTATAAACCTTGAAAAGACTGGGTCAATCACAAAAACGCTTATTTTTGCAGTACATTCCATTCACAACTGAAACCGCTTTTCGGACATATCAGTTATTCTTCGATAAAAAACAGGTCCATTTTTTTATAACATAGGGAGCATCATCTAAATAAGATAAATAGACTATGTTCTCTGAAATAATTTTGAATAAATTTATAGGGATTACAATAGGATAGGTAAGTATAGTAATGGTAAGAACATTTACCCCTTAAAAAATGAAACTCATACTTCAGGAAAACGCATTTGATACACCCAAATACAGTTTCACAATCAGAGGGTATCATTAATTCAACTCTTTCACGTATAAAGGAAGATTGTTATAAATCTCTGCGCCCAAATAAGCCAATATATATAATTTAACCCTATGCGGCAGTTCATAGTTTCAAGATTCTGGACGGAAGTAGAATTTCCGGATGCTGGCAAAAGTGAAGGCTGGAAAAAGAATAACAAACGATATAAAGTCCAATAATTTAAGTTGCAGGAACCGATCCTCACCGCAGCTTTAACCTTTTAGTAAATTAAATAAATATCTCTTCCATATTCAACAGCTTTCGAGGTGAATTTCTTTTCTACGTGAAATAAAAATTTCCGGAAATGAAAGAAAAAATAAAATCCTACTAATAATTCCGTTTTCATTCCTTCCACTTCATTCATATTTTATTTTGTTTAATCAATTCGCGAGGAAGTAAATAAACACAATAAGATACATTTTCAGAAAACCATCTCTTCCCGTTCTCCCAGTAGCTATCTATTAGTGATGCTTTGCTTTTTACATTAACATTTTCAGGCCTTTTTCCTTGATAGGATTGAAAATGGTTAAAACCAATGTTTGATTCACAAAACTTATAAGTACGTTGTGGTAAAGTAGCATCAAATTTTCATGCGCTAGAATAAACATCGTTACTTTCTAGAGTTCGAAGAAATGCCTGAGCTTTTTTTGTGAGCAAACTTTCCTTTTTAGCATAATTTATGACCTTTTTAGCAAAATTTATGAAATTTATTTATGAAGCAAAACTTTTTTAGCAAAATTTATGGAAAAAATCTCAATATTGAATTACGAAAGAAAAGTATGGAATTCTAATACTATACACCCTTTATTATTCAAAATCTACCATAAAACATGGCTCTTAAGAAAATTCATGGCAAAAATCCAATATTAAATTACGTAAGAAAAGCATGGAATTCTATTACTATACTCTCTTTGTTATTCAAAATCTATCTTAAAATATGGGAGCTAAGTGTAAAATTAAAACGATACTTAAATAAGATCCTATTCATGAAATAACTAACGATCATCAGTAAATAAGACAAGCAAAATTTGCTCTTAACATCTTATAGAAAAGGGCAATACTTTAAGATTTAACTTTAATGACAAATCAATCAGAATAAAGCATCGATGTAAATGGACAGACAGACAGTTAAACGGTGCGTGAGTCACGCCTGAATTTCCCGCTCACCTCTTACATGACAATCGTGACACATACCAGAGTTTCCGCGAATCTCAAACCCGAGGAGACAGAAGACGCGGAAAAATCTCTATTTAACCAACCCACGCGGCATTTTCTGAAACCTCGGCGAAACCAAGACGTCGTGCAAGACTCGCCACCCGCATGACAGTAAGAGTAGACGCAAAGACTTCACCCGAAAAAAACCTCCGTATCACTCCATCTACATAGCACGTGATTCAAAAAGCATCCCTTCTGAAATTCTCCACCTGTTCACGGGGAAGAAAAAACCTCAATCTTTATTTTCTCAACTCCTTTTTAAGACAAACCCCTTATTCTCTGGGGAAAGGGATCTCCGGAGAGAGAACGGAAGGAAGAAGGGAAGGAAGAGTGTGGGAAAGAGGACGTAAATATTCACGAGAATCCCTTGAAGAGAAAGAGAGAGAGAGAGACCCAGCTGACTCCATCTGTCTATGCATCCATCCTTCCTTTTTTGTCCCTCTTTGCGTGCGGCGAAGGAAAAGATCGTGAGGGAATGAAAAATGCCTTATCGATTAAATGGATCGCTTTCCATCAGTCTGAATAAAAAAGCCGCTTTTTTCATACCGACCTACTTAAGCAGCACGGATATTTAAAGTCGATTTAGCATAATTTAAGGTTAAGTTGCCGTGGAGAATACAGCGTAAACACAAAGTATATACAACGTTGGAATTTGAATACAGATTTGTGAATATTCAATGTAAAACTATATTCATAAATATCCTAGAATACTTTCTAAAGACATAAATTTCTCTTAATAAAGTGCATATTTAAATATTCGTCTATCAAAAAAAATATAAAGGCGATTTTTAGAACTGATTTGATTAAAAATTCTTCCAACTGCTTCTAAGAGCGCACGATTTAAACCGTTTAAGTATTACCAGTTAAAAAAGGCAATTCATTATTAGGAAAATTCCACAAAATTAAACGCACTTTATTTCCATCAATTACTTTTAGATTATTTATTATAAAATTGAAATTAATTTAGTATCAATGAAAATTTTTTTATATTATACGATCGAAAAAATTATTACTATGACATTTTATAAGGCTGTTCATGTTTTAAAAGAAGCTATAATTTCTGGGTTTAATTATGTTTCAAAGTAAGTTGGTTCCTGAAATTGAAATAATTACTGAGCCATTATCCCAAGCATTAATAAAATTTTAGAGAAAAAAGAATCTTAACTAATTATCTTAATATCAAAGCAGACTAAAAATTTGCTGAACTCTCAAGAGCAAAAAGCAGCAGCCAAGAATTTAGATATAATTCAAAGGATTTCTCTACAATCACCTAGAAGTTATGTTTATAATCTTAAAAATACCAATGACGGAATGCTAAGAAAATTTCAAGCTGAATTCGAAATCTGAATTCGATCGCATATAAGATCGCTTACCTATCGCATCATAAATTAATAAAATAAACAAAACCCGTAAATAATCAAATAACTAGTAAAATATCAAATAAAGAGGGCATTAGAATGTAAGCCTGATTAAATATTTAGATAGTATTTTATTACCGAGATAGTGCAAATAAATTCCGAGTGACAGGCATTATTAGTCTCCGTAAAAGTTTATTTATTTGAGTCCTGATTTCTATCTCAAAATCTCTTCGAACGAGAGTATGCAAACCTCTCTACTTCCCTCTACAAACACAAACGATAGGAAAACTACAAACAAGAGGGAGCAGGAAATCGATATCCGAGAATAAAAATATTTTCTAATTAGAGTTTCTGGATTTCGGCCTGGCCGTGCCTAGAGCTTTATCATTATTGTACGCGCAAATCAAACATAAAAACCGAATTGCTCAAATATGTACGATAATTCCTCTGATAATTTCATCTTCAGATTTATTAACTGTTAAACCACGACGCATTTCCTTCACAGTGGCGTAATTACACTGAAATTCGGAACAATGTAAATGGTTTTAAGGCACTATTTGTAGATATTCTGTACTGTCACGATATGTTTCAGTTTTCAACGTGTAAATAAAATTAGTTATTTATCCATAAAAAAAACATTCTCGCATTTTAATTAAAATCATTCCTAAAAGAACTGTACAGCTACAAAGAAAAATATTTCAAGGGTAAAAATAGTTTCCCTTAACCAAATTTAACAGAAGTGAATGCCTAGGGGAAAATAAATTGGATATGTGTAAAAGGGCCTGATTCCCATGAGAGACTACAGGAAAAATTAACTCAAGAGAGGGTAAATAGAAAAAGGAGATAGAAAGAGAGAGAGGCTGGTAGGGTGGAAGGAATGACTCGGAAAAGCGTAAACAGATTGTTCCTTCCGCTCAACGTTTCTAAGAATGCAGTGTAAGAACCACAAGCAAGCATGGTCATCAGAGTAAGTTAAGAAAATTACCTCTAGCTATTTGAAGGTTAGCATAAAATGTCTCAAAAGATTAATCTCAAATAATTTAGATTCAACGATCAATCTTGAAGGACGTAACTTCCTTTCTAATCTCAGCTTAATTTTCGCGAGGTAGAAGTGACTATAATACCTATGCAGTAGATCAATGGCGAAAGCAAGAGATTTAAAGATTTTTCGTGAGCATTGAATGTGTTATGATAAAATGGATTTCATTTCAATTCACCTCTGACAAAATAATATTTCTATCATCGAGATCCCTTTTTCGGGAGATCAGATGGAGAATATTACCTCATTCATTAAATTGAAAGATCGATCTGCATAAATTATCCGCCATATAATTTTAAAGAAAGCTTATTCAAACAGTACGAATTCAATGAATTAAAAACGATGTGTACAAGCCTACGTTTAATAAAAGGTCCAATTGTACAAAAATATCTAATTTGAGCAAATACCCTAATTAAAACTCATCAAATTTTGGAAATAGGAAAAAGTTCAATTTGGTAGCATAACGAAGACTTCAGTACTCCAGATCGATAATGCAAATCTGTACATATTACGCACTCAATTATTGACTCAAAGATACTTCAAAATATCCTCCATAATCCTTTAGTATACAGAAATACTGAGAGCAAACTCATCTTATGGTGTCAATATTCATTCAAAACGAAAGATAAATAAATTGGAGGAAAGGAGGAAAAGACCGTGAAAGGTGAATGGAAAGCAAATAGAATTTGCAAAATTCAGTCCAGTATTGCACATACTTCAATAATCAGTTTACAAATATCTGTACTCTTAACACGGATTTCCCATGAACGCTCATTAACACATAACCCGGAAAACATGCTTTCCATTCGCGGATTGCTGAAAATGTCAACTAAGAACGGATCAATAAATTCAATAAATTCTTTGACCGATTCGTTCTAACGGCAATGGCTCAGTGCTACTTTTAGAGGTTAAATATTTATAGTTTTCATTAAAAGCTAAAATATTTTCCAGCTTAAGTTTGAATCAGATCATTTGTATAACAGTTTGCTCTTTTAACACAGAAAGCGGATGTAATTCTCAAAGAACTAAGCCTCTATTCCAGGAGTTCCTAGGAATAGGTTTCGAGTTTCTTACTAATAGGTAACAGCTTCCCTGCGTCATTTAGCCATCCAAAAAAGGGAAATTCCTTTTCATTGAATATTTGACATAATCGCCAAGGTTAGAGATTTGAATACGAATGCTTAATGAATTCTGAAAGGAAATGCCTGAATACTTCTCAATGAATTAACTCAAATGTATAACGCGTGTAAACAGAAGCTAATCGGGCGTATTATCTAAGACAGGGCCTTTCATCTTCAGAAAGGAGGCATTTAATAAATATTTTCAAAACTTTATTTAGAAACACATCAAATAACATTGTAGTAGCCAGCCAATTTTCGGATTAAAAAAATGCTGATAAAAAATATACCAGTAATCATTCATTTTCAATTACTAGGATTATAGATAGCCTTAACATCAACTCAGTTTTAGAATTTTTATATAATAAATTCTCTTCGTAAAAGATACCTCCGTTTGGGCTAGAGGCTGTTTCATAGGAATTTCATAGGAAAACCTGCTGAATCTCATAAAAATTAATAAGTAAAATTTTTGATATCTTCTCTTTTGAAACAATACCATAAATTTTAGTTGTTACGGTATCTGACGAGTTATTTTTCCTACCTCCCAA
Source organism: Pachydiplax longipennis (assembly GCA_036926295.1). Lineage (NCBI taxonomy): Eukaryota > Metazoa > Arthropoda > Insecta > Odonata > Libellulidae > Pachydiplax > Pachydiplax longipennis. Next base: position 24,421,000 of record JAVFKF010000003.1, on the reverse strand, counting down.
TCGAGGCATTAATGGCCTTGCGACGTAATCCATTTCATCCCCTACCATTATTTTGAAACACGCTCCGATAAAACCGCAAGCACTTATTTTCATGCCTGATTGGCGGCCTACTATAGGAGAAACGAACAGTGTTTACGCAAAATCACTATCGTTCTCAAGGCATTCCTGTCACCCATAAACGGCTCAGAAAACAATTTTCGTCGGTAAGTTTCCCCATACATTCGTAATCCTACGTTCCAATGAGTTGAAAGTCCTTCCTATAATTTTTCTAAATAACATAAATCCAGGAAAATAACATTGATAAAGAATGCAAAAATCAATGTAAACATTATTGTGAAATTTTCTCACTAGGCAATATAGCAATATCTATCTTCAATCATAAAAAATACTGTAGGTAGTTGCAGGACCTAGTGGCAGCGGTTACAATCTATATATTATTTACATTATAAACAGTCTAAATTACCTACTACTACAAACATTACAGTTACTTGCAATGAGGTAAATAAATATTCATCTACAGAGGTGGCCATCCTTACTGGAAGTTTGGGCACCCTGAAAATACCCCCGTAAAAATTGTTCATTAAGACTCATTATAGTGAAATCAATAGCATAATTTCGTGTCAAATAAGCAATACTTCGGTGAAATAAAGGAAAAAGGAACTCGGCGTTCAATGACTAAGAGACAAAGGTTTCTCCAAGCGCCGACAGCGGCAACAGTCGATTATTATTATAGGAGATTTTAATAATAATCTTTTTCCGAGGAATTGCCCTCGACGGTTGCCGCTGTCGGCGCTTAGAGAAACCTTTGTCACTTATTACCTCGGTGGTGGAATGGTTTGCATGCCAGCATACCAATGCAAAGGCCCCTGGTTCGATTCCCGGCTAATCGGGTTCTTACCCAATGTTTTATGATTTGGACCATTGGTTACAAAATTTTCTTTAGCCCAAGTAATTACCCTACAACTTCCCAAATCTTTTTTGGGGGCTTAGAAAATTAAATAACAGATACACCACTTCGGCTCATACATGGTCCCTCCCGACTCTCTAGCGTAAAATTCCCACAAGAAATACCTAGAAAGATGAATGAAAGGATAGTGGGTCATCCGCCACCCTTTGCTCAGCCGCCATTCGTCATCCACCGGCAGCGAAATGGATTAAAAATGACTCTCGTCCCACGGCGGTGAAATCGCACAATCATTTCTCGGCTGCTTCCTAGTCAGCCTGTTAAAACAAACCCCTCTTCCTTTCATTGATACCCAATGGAAAAGGGGGTTAACGCACTCGTGGGGGACAGAAGTCAATTGAGGACTCATTACAGCCTCCCATGTCAGACCACCTTCTTCCTCCGTGATCTCCACTCCTTAATTGCCCATCCCTCCTGCAGACGTCTGGCTCCGTGCAGATATTAGCGAGCGTGGCGCTTACAAAGGAGGTTGCCCTAATGACTCACCCATCTCACAAAGGATTGAGGGTGGGATAGAAGGGTTGAGAGGTCACCAGTAAACGCTACCTCAACACGAAGGAAAGGAAGGATTGCCTCTTTGTCGGCCTAATGTCATCCAGTGTGTAAAGGAGGCGATTATGTTTTGGTGTGCCGAAACGGAATCACGCGGTTCATTGGCTCGTGACGCGTTCACTGATTAAATAACCCTAAATATGTCCTACTGATATGGGTAACTAATGATACAGCAATAAAGGAAGGGCAAGGAATACATCGAAGCTATCTCTGAAACACATTCCATAGGACAGGATAGCCCAACTTATATATTTCGGCAATAATCATTCGACCAAGATACACACAGAAGAACAAAATTTGACGTTTTCCGAAAGGTAAATGATTAATAGTCTTATATATGGGTTCCTTAACCCAATTGCGCATTTTTCTCAAACACTATCATCAATTTACTCAGACAAAGGTTTAGCATAAAGTTCACTGCATGAAAAAACAAAGTTAACTCGAAAGTTCGGGTTCGGGAAAATTCGGGACTGGTCATCGAGAAGATTCTTCTATATAGACTTGCTATTGACTCTATATAGACTTGCTATAGACTTGATGGCCTCCCATGCTATAAACAGATGATTCTCATCGGGTGGTCCAGAAACTCCTGAGGCTCCATCGCTTATACTTGAGGGACTCGTAAGTTTGGGTCAGCGATGATATAAACGCCTTTTTTAACTGAATTAACCTAGATACAAATGCTAGAGCGCACTTCAAATTAAAAATAGATTTAAAATATTCCTGATAACAAATTAACACCTTAAGGAAACTAAAAATTGATATCTACGCACATCATAAACAATTCTTCTAAAATATTTCTTGAAATATTTAATACTCTTCATTTTGAAAATTTAACTCCTACAACATTCTTGAATGAGTACAAAGAGTTCTCACAAGACAGAGAAGACATGAATGAAATTGTCGAAACAATCTATCATAAATGAATTCATAATAACAACTTTATATGCTCCTTCAGGAGTTAGCACCTGTACATTTTGTATTATCATATCTTTTCACGAAGTATTGAATTGAGTAAAAACAAATTTCTGGGCCGTTATCGGATCGAGGGAACTCAGGAAAGCTGAAATGTACGGCTTTCTATTTCTAATTCTAAATTTAAGATCAAGTGCAGCAACTTCTGAAAGACCTCTCATTCCCTACCTTTTGATATATTCCCGTCAGTTAAAAATTAAATAGCGAAAGTTTGAAGCAATGAGCTGAAAATCTCATGGATTAGCACGAGTCTCCTTACATCTGAAGCAAGAATCCATACATTCCTAGGACGAGTTTCCCTTTGAAAATTTAAAAAAATCCTTCAGACATTCCTTGAGGAAAAGAATCGCCTACATTCTTTTAATTCTTTCCAATATCCTCTCATTCCAATTCAGAAGCTCTCGGATCTAATTCAATTCCCCTCAATTATTTCGCGCTCTTTCAGAACAGCCGCCCCCTCCGTACTTAAAATGAGAATGCTTCATTCCGAAGCACAACAGGTCCCTATCCTAACAAGGAGAAGGAGCAATCCCAGAGAGCCTATTGACATACAAACGAGTTTCTGCAATGAGGAATAAAGTGATCATACGGTTTCTCTTTACATTTTAAGATTCCCGAAAATGTGCTTGTTTCTCTTCTTTTATCCTAGCGTAAATCTTTACCAAATTGAAAATTTTTAACGTGATAGTATTAAATTTATCGTACTACTCTAATGTGTGATCTATCTACAAATATTTGATTTACCATCATGATTTTACATACTACTATTACACTTATTAGTCCAGTAATTACATAGTAATAGTATAGTATAGTAGATTATAGTCAGAAGGGCTGTTTTTTATTTTCTAAGTTAAAATTTATCAACTGTTTATAAAGATTAAAAGTTATTAATTACATGCTCCGAAATCATAATTGCATTTAATGCACTTGAATTTAATTTACTCCGTTACGTAAAAATTAAAGATAAAATTACACAATAAAGCGATTACGATTGAAGAAGATTGTGGGTAGTGGATCACAATTGAAAGACAACCTACATTTTCTTTCTTAAAATACGAGCATATGATAGGGTAATATAAGCAGTTTGTAAACAAATTCTTCGATTTTCCGTTAAAAAATTGTAATATGTAATCTACAATCCGATTTGACCACTTGAGATATTCCTCTTCACGTGATAACAAAAGAAAACCTTTCAATTGATAACCCCAAGTCTATTAGCATTAGTTAACCCAGTGATTTCCAAATTGGAAAAGAGGACTAATCTAGGAGGTGCTTGTAGTAAAAAATCCCTCACATTCACAACCATTTTTTTCTAAAATTGAACTTTCCTGGATACAAGACAGCAGTAAATTATCATCATAAAACATTCATATTCATCAATCTGATGGATGTTTTCATCATATCAGTTCTAATTTTACTTTTTACTACTCACAGGTTCTGGCAGTACAAATAATAACAATAAAATATGACGATTGCAGACGGTATAATGGAAGTAAGGAAGGAGAGTTACAAAAACGTTTGAGAGACATTGAGTTAAGCGATCGATTGAATAATGGGCAAATTTAGTTTCAATTATAATCACAATGAACTTGAAAGTAGTCATATGACATTGCTACAGTCCTGCTACGAAACTGATTGTAATATACATAAGATTTCAACGGAATACATCGTTTTTAAAGCACTTTCAGTCGAAAATCTCCTCAACGCAGCGAGAGATTCTCCGATAAAAGTGAAAGGACAGAATATAGGAAGAAGATAGGGAGGTCAAGGCGAAAATCGGCGGGCCAAATGCAATCAGATGGCGGTATAATGAGGCAATCGCGAAACAAAGGCTCTTCTGGTTGTATGAGAGGCGACCGACAGACTCCTTGTCCCAGGAGCGCCGTCTGCCGCCCGGTTGAATGGGGCAAAAGGGACAATGGGGCCGAAATAGCTCGCGTTGAAGCCTCATTAAACCCCAAGAAGCATCACGCCCTCCTAAGACTCCATGTTTTTCGTTCCGCTTCCCCAAAAAAGAAGATCGAAAGCCATTACGCAAAACACGGTAACGAACCAAGTCAAATTATAGCGATCATGATAATGTAGATGCTAAAAGCTTAGGACTCGGGGATAAAAATATAAGCTCCGAGGTGGTAACGAATTTCGTCTCGTTTAGAGAACCATACCGCTTCATGATATGTACCTACAATTTATCAGTGCGGCGGAATCTGAGAGACCCATAATAAATTCAGAGTTAAATTGTCATTGAATTGCAGGAGTTGTATATAAGTATAACTCCTTAAAAAGTTTACCAAAAAAGATCCGACAAAATATAAAGAATCTTTCACATTGCAAGCAACAAGTTCTGACGTATTTAGCTCTTACGACTTCTAAGAACGGCATTATTAACCATCATAAAGTGAGATCACAAAGGGATATTTTAATTTCAGTTGCATTGCAGCTAGTAGCATCTCCTCTGCTATTTTTATCATTAAATTTTTACTGATCGAATTTTCGTCAATTCTAGAGCGTTATAATTGATTTGAAATTCTTTTAAGGAAGTTCATCAGGGTTGTGCAGCAAAAATCGTTTTCATAAGAAATTTTTATTAGAAGAATTAACTCGCCAGGCTGACAACTCGAGGTGGTTTTATTTATATTACTCGCCGGGTAAAAGTGGAGTCTATTTAAAACTCCTACTTCAATCTTTGAAATCAAATAAAAATAATAAGTTAGCAGAAATTTTACAAACATTTTAGACCAAATTTATATTTTAAAACATCTCATCCAGATGGCTATTCCTAAAATTTATGAAAAAAAAATTTTCACTGATATTTCCGAGAAATTTTGAAATATGCACAGGAGCAATTCGGCACGGATGAAGAAAAGAGTAATTCAACCGATGCGGCCTTGATGTTGTACAAGTCCATCGTCATAACAAATAATCAGGATATCGTACTTCTACAGGAATCCACTACCTGTCCCCATATATTGTCATATGCCCACCCTCTTCCCTTTCCTCTTACATCATACCGCCTTCCTTATACACCCCTCTCTCATTCTCCCTCTTCCCCTGCACCAACCCTTTCCTCATAGTTTACATATTATTACTTTATTTTGTACCTGATAACGTAGATCAATCGCCAAAACCGGTTATTCGAATAATATTTCCAATAAAAGAAGTACAATATCCTTATTATTTGTTTTAAGATAAGAATTCTGAGATTGAATTCATTCAAACACTAAAATACCAAGTCCTGCCTCAGACCCATTTCTGGACCACCTGACGGAGAAGAAAAAACCGAAAACCAGGTCATGCGAATTAAGGAAACAGAATGAGATAGCTAATCCTTGAGGAAAAGAATGATTGATCAAATAATAACGAGCCGCACAAATGGGACAGCTAATAAAGACTAGTAAAAACACTTCCGCTTCTTCTGGACAAGGCTGTGGAAACTAGAATCGGCGGTCCGGTTGTTAGGCTCCTAATATGGCACTCTGACTGATGATGGTCAATTAGCGTCTTTTATACATCGTTTCAAGGTTGTTGTCCAAGAGAAAGAGGTATGGGAGACCCCGGAATGCTCTCGAAGATTCCTTGCAATGATATCCGTGACCCCTGGGGTGAGAGACGGGAAACAATAACCGTGCCTCGAATTTTAATTAATGCTGTCATTAGGAGGAAAACTGATTCTATCAAGGAGTCCAACGGCGATGGATATGAAATTCTCTGCAGCTAGATGCACAATCAAAGCCACTACCATCTCCATTCCGCTTAGAATATTAACCATATTTTTCTAAAATCAAGATCATATTACAAATTTCTATCTAATAGAGTGTAATTGAAGTATTAATATCTTTGTTGTTCCCACACTAATAATTATACTTTTGAATCTTCGAAAATATTGCACAAAATTCTTTCTTGCTGGTCACAAAATATTAACATCAAGTCATATAACAATTATCAATACATAATGATAAATCATTACATATGTAGCTTGAAGGGCAGAGACATCCGCGTTATGGAAGCATGGAATCAAGTGATCATTGAAAAAATTCATTAAATACTGCACTACGAAAATTAGTAAGAATACTTAGTAGTACTGTAGTATTCTTACTACTATTCTATTCTAAGGAACAAATTCGTCAAATTCTGGATATATTTAAAGAGAGGTATTGATTTAATTTTCATAAGCATGTATATTTTCATAAATTTCAGGAAACCCCATTCAGAACAGCCTCAAACTACGAGCAATATGAGTAACCGCGCCCAGCGCCCTGACTAATATGGAATGCCAATCTGTTTCATTGACGTCTAAAATAGAAATTCTCAACTAATTCCGGCCGACTTCAAAAATACTTAAAGCGCTATAAAAAGCTCTCACTCGTAATTTAGGATGAATTATTCTCAAAATAGCCTTTGCTCATCTTATGTTAGGACACTGAAAGATAAACCGTGCATTAAAGCCGTGATGTAACTGAATGGACTGTTGGAGAAAATGTATCAGGAAATCAGTGCATTAATAAAATGGATCAAATCATAATGAAACATTAAGTAATGAGATATACATCTTTAACTAATTATTTAAAACTTCCATTTTCGTTTTCATTTTTCAGAGCATCTTGATCTCTGAATGCCTAAATGCCTATGCAAGCCCCACCGCCATTCATAAAACATCATCGACTTTAGAAGAAACAACAATCATGGAAAGTAGCTGCATCAATATTTTCGATTACTTCTGCTAATCACATATCAGGAAAGAAATCGAAGCAAAGGAATTACATGGACATCCATACCAATTTGTACAGTACAGTACTACAACGCAGCCTCTTTGGGTTCTATTATAAATCTCCCCCTTGAATGTTTCCATCCGCGGATTAAAGGAAACGGATTTTTCACGAAAAATATTTAGAAAACGACACCGATTCGTGAAGGGGAAAAGTCGTTAAGGGACTCGCTCTCCAAGGAGTAAACTCTCATTTGTTTTTCACGGATTTTACGACAGCTAAAATTTTGAATGCGGACCGGAGGAGCATAATAACGGTCCCTGATGACGCATTCGAAGAATGCCAATTCCAAGACGCTTACTTTTCCGTCTCAGCTCCCCTCAGACAAAACTGGAACATTCCGAGAATTTCTGGACCGCTTCGTGATGAAGCAAATGCCTGATCAAAATTGCGAGAGGTATAACCGGGGAGTCGGAAAGCACCATTTTAATTAAACCATTTGCCGGAGGTACGTGACGTTCTGGTTCGTATGTGTAAATTTTAGTTGAGAGGATGAATGTCTATGCTTACTCATCGTGACATCTTCCTTCCAATTATTTTCTTTGCCCCAAGAATTACATCAAATAAAAAAATAAAATTTACTAAATATACTCTCTATAGTTTGCCCCAAGAATTACATCAAATAAAAAAATAAAATTTACTAAATTTACTCTCTCTCGATATACATCAGTAATTAAAAGTGCATTAATACAAGACAATCATACAATTACCCAAATACAGAAGATCAAAAGTTTAGTAAGGTATAATTTTTACTAATATAACTGATTGGTATAAATTGTACAAAAAGCTCTCCTTACGGAAAATCATTTTCATCATCATTTCATGATCCAGCTAAAAGTAATTTCTAAGCAGCTTTTGTAAAGCATCGTAAAATAAAATCGATATGATATTGAAATGGTCAACATAAACTAACGGTTCCATGTACTTGGCTGTTATTTACAATCAGCCTGAATATGATAATAATTATAAAAATAATAAGTGAAATAGTATCATGGAAATGCCTCGCGTGTAAATATGAGATATGGTAATACGAGTAATTAAAGAAGTTTCATTTATAATTATTATTCACGTTATCATTCAGTCCAAAAATATTCATCGAAAATCATATTTACGATGTACAATTTAAATCAACAAGTAAATTTACTTAAGTTCCTTTAGTGCAACTCCTTACTTTAAATTATAGTAAGTTTTATTTTTAATTACATTTATTTTATCAACAACTATGAAATGAGGGTAAATGCTCCGTGGAAAGACTGAAATCTATGTCATAGGAAAGGGAATGTGTGAAAATAATTTTCTTCGAGTAAAATTGATGGAAAAGCTTGAAGTGCAAAGTTTCTCGGACAAGCTATGGTTGACCTGCAAAATACAGCATTAATATTCTCTGCAAGATCACGAAGTTGAATGTATGTCCCTTCCTTATTTCTGTTTGAAAGGAGACGGCTGTTTTCGTTTGATAGAAAATAAATTACATCTAAAGATCGATCAAATAGTATGTACATGAAATAAAACTAGTAGGTTATCTGTGGAGGAAAAGGAAAATTTCTTTAGTATGAAAGAGTTCGTGAGATTTTCTCCGGTTCTACTTTTCCTCTTCTAAAATACCTATTTTGATCCTTTTTTTGATTATCGTCGAATATAATTTTTAATATATATTTAAGACGTATAAAATCATTATTTGCAGGAACGTTAACATACTAATAAGAAATATCTGACGCATTTTCCATAGGTATGCACTAGTTACTGAGACAAGTGAGAATGATGTTTAAAAATATTTAGAATAATCTTGAAACAATATGGATACGGATGAAATTGGTTTCATATTAACATCGCTCTTACTCAAGATATCTCTATTAAAAGGAAAAAGCTAGTTTTCACCCAACCGATTCTTTATTTGGATACAAACTTTTGATGGAGTTCGGATGTAGATAGAGTGTTTCTGAACAGCGCTGTTATCGAAAGGTTAGTTCTGTGAACTAAAAAGAAAAATATTGGGATGAATTCCACGTTTATCTTTAATTTTCCGAATAAACTCCACTCCATAATGATGTGTTCTCAAGCGAGAGAACGCATCCCGATAACGAAGGAGGCGAGTGGAAAGACCCAATAAATCTTTATTATGACACGAATTATTCATAAGGGCCGATTGACGTAAAAAAACATTTGTGCGCCCTCTCTACGTTATCATGCCTTTGATGATTTAACAAATCCGTAACAATAACTTGAACTGAGTTTCATCTAGAACTTTACTTTTTCGTCTAGAACTACGGGAACCTTACTGAATGCTTTGTAAAAAATTGCTATGATAAATCGGTAAGTGTTACTCAGATGCTTCAGGAGGCAGGATGGGAATCTTTAGAAGAAAGAAGGCTCAATCAGAGATTTAAATTACTAGATAAATTCAGACAGAGCACGTTCATAGAAGATGTAGCCGATATTATGAGCCCTCCTTGCTATATAGGCCGTTCTGATACAGCGAGAAAGATCAGAGAAATAGTTGCTAAAACCAGTCGATTCAAGAATTCATTTTTTCCGAGAACAATACGCGAAAATAATCGACTAGGCAAATAGAGTCATGGTGCTTGCACCCCCTGCCACACACCGAAAGGCGGCTTGCAGGGTACATATGTAGATGTAGATGCTACGAAAACTATAATTTATACGGCCATTATGCTGCAATGATGTGAATTTTTCTCCCATCGCATTCTGGCACACTGAAAAGAGCAAAATATAGTCTCCTTATAATCCTAATATCTTTAAAAGAAACATAAAAACCTCATTTAGAACCATTTTAATATCCCTCATCATTTACGAACACACATCCATTCCCTATCCAGAAAATCTTATTATTCGGAACTCGAACCCGGAACCTTGTGGTTTTAACACCTACGCCAACGCGGTCGTAAATTATAATAATATTTTATTGCTTACTTCCATGGAATAAAGCCTTTCGATTTTTCACGCTATGCTAACCGAGTGAATCTATTCGATAGCTCGAAGCGAGTGATTCATATATTCGAGAGGAGATAGTAAAAAAACGGAATGGATCTATTCGATTCGGCCCACGAAAGCGAGAAAATTCATTCGAATGGAAACAATCGAATAAATGCCAAACCGAATAGCTATTTGATACGTTTTTACAATCGATTGTCCCATCTCTAGCTGGAGGGAATAATCCAACCGGCCTGAATACTGCACAGACAGAACCGAGCATGCTTCACAGCACTCTTTTATATCCCTTCAAAATTCCTCATTACCCTTTCCGCTTATAATTCCACATCACTCTCCACCTCATCATCTCAATACTTATAAAATAAGTAATACGATCCTCCAGAAGTTTTATGAAGGGAGAAGCTAACCGTGAGAATACGTAATGCATCAAATCCCATAAAAAAGCAAGCGGAACAGTTAGCGCGGGAGGAACGTAATGGAAGTAAAATTAAGCAGAATGGCAGGAAGCGCGTGCTGAAATTACGAAGGGAACTTACACATTCGGAGGTGACGATCTGATGGACGAGAGAGAGGAAAAAAGGAAGGAATAGTGATATAACCGGTGAAAGAGAATAAACGTTTACAGCAAGTCGACTTATTTACGACTCTCCTTTCCCCTTCTTTCGAAAATCCCTAGCCGACACACGCGGTTGCCCAACGCGGAAAGATAAACATCCTCTGCCCTGGATTCCTACAATAAAAACCGATGCTCTTTTTTCGCCTTTACGCCTTCCTCTCCCTCACGCAAAGGGTCGCGTGCGAAATAAGCCAAGGCACGCACACCAGAGCAAGGGTTAGGCGCCAACGAGGATGTCTGAGGAAAGTGGCGTGAAATCTCTAAACGTCTCGAATGAACCTCCGAAAATCACAATGCCACGCCTCGGAAAGATTGAGTGACGGATAGACTTGAAAATAAACTAGTTTAATTCGGCATCGACGGAGAGATTACAAGCTTCCTTCTATCGTTCGAGATCTTGAGTGAATCACCGAAAATGTTGACGCAAAATAGCGTGGATGATGTAGGAACAAACAAATGAACTCCACCGAGACTATACAGTGGTTTCTAAAATTGAGTCCATAAAAATTTATATAAACAATGAACTAATGTGGACTAAAAAAAGGCCGCAGATATTATCTAATACCCCTGAATTACCTCATTAATACGAGTCCGCAAATTTTTGGAACAATTCTTTCGATTTCTTTAAGAATTTCTCGACTCCTATATGAATTATAACAGAAAAAGAACGCTCATGTGATTTAATAAAATATTCATTTTATTGATGGTGCTTTTTCAGATCAGATCAATCTCAATTAATTACTCCACTCTAGGAATATTTCTATGCTTTACTAAAAAATATAATAATTTTGTTAATAAATAAATATAAATTTCATTTTTGTGATACACTCCAACTGACACTTAGTCGACTCTTGAGTATTACGATTACTGCTCAAGAGTCCATGACCTCGACACTTGAGGGTGTATATCGACTACTTTGCTAACTACTGATGCAAAACGATCGAGTGAAGGAGATGGGTAATAAATTAACAAGACTCAAACACCTATCACTTCATGCGATCATTATAATGCATAAATGTTCATCGAAGTAAATAACGATATGAAAAAAGAAGAAAACACGTTTAAAGAGCGTTTTACCAATGATTTATAGTTTACATAACTTTTAGTTTCAATAAATGCTAAGTAATTAAAAAAATTAATTATCTCTGATACTAACTCGAAATTATAGCAATTCTCTGTTATCTTACATATTTGTGGTCTCAAGATGATGTTATTCAAAAGAATTCATTTCATTTATTGAATTTATTTTATAATTTTGTTTTTAATTTTTGTTTATCGTCAGCTGTAATTGGTCTCGTGCTGTATGTTGATGCTACTAATAAATAAATAAAATAAAAAATAAATAAAAATAAAAGTCTTCCAAATATTTAAGATAAAATTATTTAATTCACCGGAACGACGGATTTTTTTTTCGTTCGCAGAATAAAAGTTTATTATTTTCATACGATCTGTAGTGTTTAGCAAAGCCACCAAAATTCCTGTAACTCTTTTTCTTCCGAGATGATGCTTGAAATATTGACCACTTCAGTAACTCGGTATGCGTAATATAAAATTTTTAATGTTTCTCATTCGGATACCTCAACATGATGTTGAATCACACGTTTCGACATTAATGATTTGATAATTCAGTGCTCGTGTGATCTCGATTGGTGTTAGTAGGTTGATCAGTTTATATGCCAGCTTGAAGTAAGCTATTGCAACGTAATTATCAATGCGTAAGTATTCAAAACATGTGATAGTTCGTCTGGCTTACATACGGACACTATGAATGAGAAAGTGGGTTTTTACGTAAAAACCTACTTACCGATTGGCAAGCCGTGAAGTTAAGGGTAACCATATTGAGAAGATGTAGAAGTAGCAACATATGCGGGCTTACCTGTTAAAGAGAAAAAATATATAAAATTAATATTAAATGAGGAATAGAAATCTCATGAAACATACACACATACATATTTCCGTGAAAAAAGAGGAAAAAGAGGTTTTGTGCTATTATCAGTTTCTTCCTCTGAAAACCCAGCTCAAAAAGGTTTTGAGCTCAAGGTTCTCACCTATTAATTCTGAGAAAAGACACACGGTTGTGGAAATAGAAGATTTTCAGTAAATAATCTTTTTCAACATCCAATCCATTGAAATATAGCTCATAAACCAAACAGAAGGGAAGATGACGAAATACGGAAGCAGGAATGAGGAATTCTAAGAAACTATTTAATTCTTCTTCTTCAAGGATATTTTGAGTTTATTAATAATCCCTTGAATAGACTTTAATCAATATTTTTTAGCTCCGTTCATTAATGAGACGAAAGCCAACTGATACACAAAAAGCTCGACTACCTGGGAGTCTCGTCACCTTTATCATTAAGGATAATGAAAGATCTAACTTTCCAAGGGAATCCAACAGGAATTCGAATTAGAAGGAATTATAAAATATAAATTATATAAACACGATAATACTTCTTTAGAAAAAGATAATTTTATATCATTAATAAGCTCGGAACATATCTTTCACGTGATGATGCTTAAGCAATTAGAAGTCGTACTTGGTCTATAAGACGATGCGTAATTAAATTCAGCATTTCTTGCGAGAATCATTGACGTACGTTTTCCTCGTCCGATGGAAATGAGACGTACTGTTCTTACGATTGTATTGTACTGTCGTACGACTCCCTCTACTCAACCCGCATTTAAAAGATCAATCGCACTAATAATTTCTTTTTACAGTATCGCGGTGGATCGCTATTTAAAAAAGCGCTGCGACAAAACCGGCGCTATGTCAGAGGCATGCGTAGAAATTTATAGCATCTGTCACTATTCTGCAAAATCACTGCCTCAATCTAAAATATAGTATCTCAAGGACGACAGCTAGAAAAAAGTAGTAACGGCAGAACTTCCTCAGAAGATTTTTACGTGTGCTGTGATATTTATAGTCAGAGGAGCCTTCTGCGAATCAAAGAAGCGTACCGCTGGAAAGATTACCACTCATATATGAAAAAACTAAATGCTTGATTATTTTTTTCAGGGCCAAGGAGTCAATCTTGCTAACAGGTTACATTATATTCAATATCAACTCAAGGTATACATGAAGAAAGATTCCTTAAAGTTCTATTTAAACCTGAGTTTTAAGATTCATTAATTGCTCATTTTTCTCCTAATATCTAAACGTGGGATTCCAAATATATGAAACAGGCAGATCCATACGTAGTAGCCAATCACACAGAGTAATTTTAAATACTGCATTTTTCCTTATTATTCTAATTTAATATATATTTACGTATCATTAGATGAAAGAAGATTTTATGGTGCAATTTAAAATTATATTCTGTCTGCAAGGAGTGGATTGTAGTATTTCTATATTTCTTTTCGTATATTATATTCTACTATCCTGAAGTAACGATTTTATTCTTCATTAAAACATCATTTTACTGAAGAAATACTCTTTTCTCCAAAGAAAAGTAGCAGACACCAAGTTGAAAAACAAAATATATGTTAGATTTAAATGACTTATTAATTTATGGAGAAAGCAATAGACAAATCAGATCAGTAATATCATTAAAAAAGCAAATATTTATAAAAGAAAGTAGATTTCCAGCTAAATAAGTTTCCAAAGAATAATGATTCATTATTAAATGGGTATATATATTACTAAGGATGTTAAAAAAACAATTGACGAAATTATTAATAGAACTGAATGACATTCAACGATTCGGCCCTCAATTACGAAATTCATCATATGATTAACCACAAGACGAGGGGATACTTGAATTTGACGTGTATGATTGATAAAAAATTCATTTTAATGCACTATATAAATTAATATAATCATCTTTTTATTACAGAAACTGTTTTATTCATACATGACGATACTAGTTTTGATCAACAATTAATAGCAGTAAGAAGCTTTGTACACTCCAACGTCCGTTCTAAGAAACAATCAAACACTACCTCTGCAAAACATCCATTTATACCATAAATCCAGCGTGTATCCGTACTTTACGATGACAAACTAAATGATCGGATTTCTTGGCGAAAGGGAATATTGCATCGAACGTGACGAACCCCAGGAGCGAGCGAAGGACGATTTCGCTAACACGCGGTGTATCAATCGACGGCGCTTACATCCACAGGACGCTAAACGCATTCTTATAGACGCACAAAAAAACTTCCCGCGGAAAGTTATCATCGAATAACAGTTGCGAAACGAACGGCGTCTCCGATTCTGCTTCGGCGGCGCGCGAAAAAAATTGTTTCTCAACCCTGAATGAAAGACCGATTTTCAAAGTTATAGTCTTTGATGCCAATCGCGTCTGAATCGGGAAGTATCCGGAAAATTTATACCGGAAGAGGTTACCGCGATTTTCTGAGCTGAAAGCATGTATTGGTCGATCAATTAAGTAGGGCACTAGGGATGCATGTTACAAGCTTTGTGGTAGATTGTGTAAAGTACCAATAGCACCAAAGACATAAATGCCTTTAAGTAACTATAATTGTACACTATTCCACAAATTTACAAATGAAAAGGAACTTATAACGCTAATTATAACCAAATAAATATTGATTTTAAATGACATCTTTCGTAATTTGATCGGATTTTACACACTGTGATGTCGGATCGAAGGATATATTTATTTATTATTTCTATCCATGGAAGAACTATGTAATAAATATTTTCGTCGCATTATATAATACCTCCAAGCAAATATTTCAAAGCAAAATATCTCATAAAATACACAAAATATATGGCCCTCAAAAAATTATTACAACCATTTAACACCAAAATATACAAGGAAATGAGCGTATTTGTTTCTTCTTCCGCTACTTTATTTACTAATTATTTCGAAATAAAGCTTGAGAGGAATTAGCTTCAGCGGAGGAACAACTCTGTAATGAAAGGACGTATGCACCATCGAATTATCGCCTGGGTTACCGAGAAATTTCGAGCAATTATCAGGAGTACGAAAACGCGCTTCCATCTGCCACCTCAGTTTTATTGCAACGGATTGTCTTAAGCTAAGAAGCACGGGATTTAATTACTGAATGAAAGGGAAGTATGAGGTCGTAGAGTTAACATTGGCATTAGAAGAGAACAAATTAAAGAGTTTAGTGACTTTTCTGTACTGAAACTTTACTTAGTCATTCCAAAGGTATACTGAGACTTAACGCAATGGTCTAAGACGTGACGCTAATTTTTGCATAATGACTTTTAAATACTGCATGTTATTTAGGCTTAGATGATTGGATTTTTTTAGAGATATCTAAAGATTAGCTAATTTGCTTCCTTTCACACCACAGATTGTCTGATACGGTTTACTTACTGACTGACAGTAAATAACCATGGCAATTAAAATGTTGATTTCAAGGTGTTTACGAAGATAAAAAGTTTGGCCAAGACTGGAGTAACTTGAGTGAACATTAACTGTTGACGTCTTCATTTTAAAATCACGAGGACGAAAGGAGAATTTCAGACATTCTAGAAGTTTCCAGAAATTTTCTTAACGAACACCAACCTTTAAACCGCAAATTTTTCGAAAATTTTCCATTCTGATAAACAGGAAATTTTCCGAGATTAGAATGTCTTAAAGAGCACCTTTTTACTTCCGCCTTCATGAGGTAATAAAAATCTTTTAGTGCCCTGTTTTTTAGGTAGGCTAAAATTAATTTCAGCTATTATACCATGTTTAAAATATCCTGTCATGCATATAACCTATGACAAAAACAGAAGTGCAAGACCAAATCAGATAATAATTATGCTTAGTAAAAAGACGTTTTAGGAACTACATACGGATAAAAGTCCATAATCCCATAATAGCGGGTGAATGAATTTTTAAATTGAATGACAATTTATTTTTGAAGAATAATGAACACGAAAACTTGTACTTTTACCACACATTTTTAATGGACGACCATAATTTCTACTCTTGGTCCATTGGATCACGATGTATGACCCAAGGGATCGAAACCGTGGTCGTTCATTAAAAATATTGTATAGGCATAATTTTTCGTGTTCATAGTTCTCTATAATAGAGACCTACCAAAAATTCGAGGCTGGAATATTAGACTCTATGACGAATAATTTCTAAAAAATGCTATCTTAATCATAGCTTATTCGACATATTCATACTCACATGTGTATTTGCAAAAAAATATACTTCATAATATACGTTCTTTTATAGCCTTAAAGGGACGGATCCGGAAGAAAACCAGATATTTAGTCATGCCATAACAACTGAACGTGAAGCATTCAAAGAAACATTTCAACCGCATGCGTTACATAGCAGGTCATAGTTCAACGACGAATCCCCAAATGCCGCGAGTTCAAAACAAACGTTTATTTTTCGAAGGAGATAAAATTATCTGAAAACCTAAGGACCTCTCTTTGGCAAAATTAAAAAAACGCAAAAAAGGAAACGATTTACGCCTGCGATAAATCCTTTCTCCGTTAAAGGACGCGTCAAACGGAAGAAGCTATTTCACTTCTTCCAAAACTTACGATCTTCTCTGTTTTCCCTTCATTCTGTGAACATTAACCTCCTCTCTATTCCTTACCATCCTGTTCTTTTAGTTTACTCAGAGATATCCTTCCTGAATGGCTTTCCACGGCCTAAATTAAACAGCTAAACATAAGACAAAAGTTTCGATTAACATAATTTTTGCGAATCCTTGAAATAGTTTTTCCCCGCGTTAATTGCCTCTTTCCCCGCTGAATAACACGGAGCGTAGATTCTGGCATCCCAAACGTTTTCTATGACACAAAAAAGAAAAATCTGCGACATATTAGCATTCACCTCCTTTAAATGTGTGGTCATAAGGTAGGCTTAACTATTCTATTCGCTTGCTTACATAAAACGTCTAGTACGAAATGAAGTTCTTGCTATAAAAAGGTGTTCAGTTACCTCGTTTTTCTGCTTTAAAGCTTACTATGTGATGTTTGACACGTTATATGCTTCTTTAGATCTACCAGTTCGCCTTGAACGAGACAAATATTTCAAACCTCATTCAAAGATACTAAAGATTCAGCCGGATTTAGAACTGATGGTAAAAAACATTAACGAGTTGGGCTATTTTCAATTTAAGTCTCAAGAATTTATACCGAATCCAGTCGTGATCTCTCAAAGTTTCTGACTTCCCTATCACTAATTAGTGGACGGAGGATGAAAAGAAAAAATTGCGTTCTTTTATACTCAAACGGATTGAGTCCCAAACAGTAATTTCTTTATATTGAGAGTTATGAGGCTGACTGATAGCCAACAAGGCAACGCGTTCAACATGAGTGAAAGCGGGGGTGAGGGTCTTTATACGCGAAATGACATTAGCTATCGAAGTGCTTCTAAAACATCCTACTACTGAGAGTTATAAAGTGTCATTGGTCGATTTTGTAGTCATTAATTTCACTTGTAAGTTAAAAGATAAAGAGATTCCGGAGTGTAAGAAGATACAAAAAAATTAAGATTATTATTCTAAAATAAGAAAGAGAGAAAAAATTATGATTAGCGAATTGCTTGTTATATATTTGTTCTCATAATTTTATTATTCTTTAATAACGACCTTGAATAAATTTAATAAACATTTATAAATCAATAAATATTTAAATTTATTTTATATCTTATTTTAAATTTAAACAATTTTTTATTAATTAATATTAATTAATAAATGTTTACTATTTATAACTCAAATGAAAGTAAATGATTTAAACCAAAATTTTAAACTGGAAAATAACCGAGCGTAAAATATTCAAATCTTGTAATTTTTCTAAGGACACCATCACTTCATGTGGGAATATATGACTATTTTATGGGACATTTTATTCGTTAAACGAAATGAACCTCAAAAGTCTCACCTATCTTTTTTTCTAGTAATGACGCAAGCTCACAATTATTAATACAGCATCTCAATTTGATGTGCCAATCTGAAACGGCATCTCTCCTAAAACTCTGACCAAAGGCCGCCGACCAAAACATTTAATTATATTCGCGGGAAAAAAAAACGTACAAACGATCCAAAGAGAAGGAACTCCGCTCCAAAGTTACGAGCGGAAAAAGGAAAAAATCCCGTTTTTGCACGCCCTTAAAACATCTCGCTACCGCTTGTAACTTTGTAAAAAACCCATTTCTCAAGGTTTATCTCCCGCGCGTATGCACGTGTTATTCTTCCTCCAATTCCTCGGACGCCCAACGGAGAAAGTTACAGATGTAAACGCGAGCGATAAACCCAAGAAGAGACCTTTCTACCCCGGATAACCTTAGCATTCCTCCGCGAAAGAACGTGACAAAAATATTTCTCCGTCCTACGAATTCCGCCTCGACCTCTGGCGAAAAGTGACCTTAGCCTTACACAAATCGTCCCGTAAAAGAGAGGGGATGTTGACTGGTAAAAGAAAGAAAGGTGGACAGCGGAAAGGGCGTGGCGTTTGCAGCACCCTAAAACACAAAAGGAGGGGCGAAAAGGACACAATGCGAATGAACCTCCTTGAGAGACTCTCCAGGAAATACCCAAGACCCGGCGAAATCTTCTTTTCCAGTTAAAGAAGGCCGCAGAAGGCGGAACCCTATGGCCGAGGGCGGTCTTCACTCATTAGTATTGCCTTCCGGACAGTTTCCTCGAGAGCATGTAATTAGCAGAGGGTCCTGGGATTAAGTCCCTGAGTTAAGGGCTATTCCATGGAAAAGGATGTCAAGTAACAAGTGCAGCAAGTGCTATTGTATCCGTGTCAGCATCCACATCACACCAAGTCGTTTAGTGAGTGGATGGCCAAGGCCGGTCTCAGGCCAAGAATGAAAAAGAGGCATCCTCTGCTGAAGTCAATGGGACGGTCGGTTTTGAACGTCACATAAAAATACAAACGAGAGCAGGGGCGTATTCAAGGGGCAGCACATTAGTGTAAGGGAATTGTAAAATATTGGAAAAGAAGTCCCATACTTCATAGTTTGTTTAAACAGTAAATAAGCTATATTTGCCTTTTCCTTAATAAAAAAGTAATTTTCACTAACAATCTCCCGATAATCAAATTAAATTTTTCAATCTATCGATGTTAATAAATTTATTTCCAGGTCTTTTAACAAACATCGCTCTCTGAAAATCATTTCCATCATTTAGAGAGGGTCTCATAGGAATACACCCAAATAAACTCATCGGTGCAAATAACCGAGGATTCTGAAAACTTGAATAGAAAAATAAAGAATATTTTAGAAGAATTTGATGAATTTTATATTTATTAAGTTAAAAAGAAAACATTAGATTGAATGATTAGAATGAGCTTAAATAGGGTATCCACACCAGATTATTATTTTCTCTGGTTAAATTCCTTTAAAGAAATTATTTCCTCTGGTAATAAATTCTCTTTCTCTGTATCTAGATGACCAAACACAATATTCCAGAACATTTTACGCTCTTAAAGTAGATTTAAAAACAACTATGAGCGAAAGATTTACCATAGGGTATATCTTTGAGGTCGATCATAAAAATGGAAGGTACTGATTGAAATCAATAGGTGTTTTAGGTAAGTTGGTAAAGTAAATAAAATTTAAATTCTGAATACTCATGTCTGTTTCAATTTTAATTATGGTGAATATTTTCCTCTACAAAAATATATTCCTATATTAATAATTCCATTGCTGACATTCTGCTCCATGACATTGAATATAAAGAAAAGAATTAGGTTTTTCTTTCCTCATAACTCGTAGCATAAGATTAGAAAATATTTTTCGCCACGAAGAAGAGAGTAAGGAAAACGTTAACGTCAAATTTTATATTTTCTAAAATAAGACAAAAAACACGGGTTAAAAAAATGACTTCTTCCTGTATTTCACTCGCTTATCACGTTGCTTTTCACAGCGTAATGCGGCACTTAGCCAACGGCTACCGTTCGGTCATTGCATACCTCAAGAAAATAATATGACGAGTAAGAACGCTACCATTCATTATAAAAGCACTTACGCTCAGTCCTCGGCGAGAAACGTCATAAAACTCTGTAAGATGATTCCTTTCCATTCGGTTTCTTCTTTAAACTTAATCAGAACGAGTTGTGACGGCCTAATCTCGCCTTCGCATTCCCTCTTACAGACCGTCTCCGCTATGAATGGCCCCTTACCCTTTCCTCGAGCTATAAAACCCGCCACGCAAGCAGAGGAAGTTGAGACGAAAGGTTGGAGACTGAAAGACATTCAACATAAACCGAGCTCCCAAAATAAACGCTGACCACTTCGAATCTCTTTTTCAAATCCGCTCTTCGAATATCTGCATTTTTGCCTCCCGCAAAAATTCGCTTCTCCTAAACACAAAGGAGCTGAACCGGGCCTAAGGAAGGATGTCCTTGGCGAAAAAATTCTCTCATTATACCTTTACGGTTCCTGGAAAATAATAACCACCCCGTTTACATAGAGAGATTAAATGGCGCGGAAACGCTTTACGGGCTCTCCCGAGAGCGGATTTCGTGATGAACAAGTTTCGACATTTATTTGCGTATGCAAAGGGAAAATACGGATCTTTTCTCAATATTCGTCTTCGGCTCCCGGAAGTAGCTCCTTATCTTTTCTCGAGCGATCATGGACCCAAAATGAAATATGATGCTAACTTCAGTCAGTGCCCTCGGTGTTAATTTTTCGCTCATCTCAAGCACATAAAAGCATACAGCGAATTCGAGATTGTTACTGACTGTAAGAAAGGCTCTTCAGTTATCTCACAGAATATGATTATACTGCTTCCAGTTCTCTAGACAGTGATAAGTGCTATCTTGTATCGGTTCCAATTATGTTTGTCTGATTAGTGTGGATGAATCACAAATATTTGGAAAAGGTTAAAAAACTGTAAGAAATGATACAAAGGAGATTTGACTGGAGACATCCATATCTAGGTAGTGGATGGATGAATCGAATTCCTACTTTCCTAAACGGTTACTGTCACGTATCGTTCGAGGAAAAATGAAGCTCTGAAGTAGCATTTTCTAGATTCTATTTTCCTAAAGGTTATCATCTGAGATCAGAGTATGATAAAATAGATGATGATAGAAATTTTAAAAACTTGGAAATCAATGGATAAGATAAGCCTTCTAGTGATAGATATTTTTTTCATTTCAGATTTACGAGGATCACAAGAGAGAAGAAAAATGTATTGAACAATGAAAATCTCGATATGCCAAGATGACGCGCACCTAATTATAGCATAATGATAATGAAAATGATTAGGAAGATGAAATTACGTTTCATAGCTCTATTTAATCTACTTTTGCTCTTTTTGATATTTATATTTTCACTAACTTTACGATATTATATGTTTATGTACTCGTGCATTTTGAATCTATATTACTATTACTATATTATTATATTTTTGATATTTAAGTACTTTGACGTTTATATAGTTATAAAAAGGCAAAGCATACATAGCAAAATGATCCTGCATCATAGTATAACTACGTTTGTAATCATTTTAATTTGAGATTACATAAAACAGATTTTATGTGCCCAATGAGAATTGTACAGAAATAAATACTTAAATGTGAAATGTCTCAAAATATTGTACTTCTTTCCGACTGCATAAAATACTGAGAAAGTCTTCGGTGGACTTCTCTAAAACTTACTGGATGATATACAATGTTTATGTGAATGGAGGATTTACCTCGTGAATATTTATGCCATTTCCCATCGTTAATTCTGAGTGTTATTCAATTAGTTGTGATGTGTATCTCCAGCTCTTTCAGATGAAACTGAATGAAAAGCTAGTCAACGCTCAAACGAAACTATTTTTTAAAACACTAATTGCTGCAGGAACGTAAATTCGAGGATGGAGTAGAAATTTTTTCCTTTCACGGAAGATTCTTGAATATTCCGCCCTTTCGGTTAACCTTTCTAGCTTTCATTCTCGGACTCCTTTAAGAGTCTATTCAAAGCTAGAGATGTGAAGAGGCGATTTCAAGAGTGTTTAAAGAAGGTGAAAGCGGGAGGACCTCTGCGAAAATAATACCGGTAAGGTATGAAATCCGCTTTAGGAGAACGGTTTGCAAGGTAACGAATCCACTCTGGACAAATTAACGGACCCTCCTGCACGTCTTTTTCAGGGGAGAGAGTAAAAGAGAGACGGGGAGTGCTGAAAAGACATAACGTGACCATACCATTTCCTTTGATCTTTTCCACAAAAACGCCACCACTTTACATCTCATTCACAAATGTTTCCTGTGCGTACATTGCCCGCCGGATTCGGACGCAGATGTTTCATTACGTAGCGGTTTTAAAGATTCTCTCGCCCAACCTGCAAAAGGTTTATTACTGAGAAGAAAAAGGCGATGGAATTTTTTTATTAAAATGTATCCACTCGGAAATATTGGCCGTAGGATTTTGAGAGCGTGTTTCCAGGATTATAGAGTAAATTTCAACTAGCCGTGCTATCATAACGCCTGAATGGCATCATGTAGTAGCCATATCTCAACACATTCTAGGCTTGACTATCACATTTATGGTATAATACAAGCAGTCACTCTGGGAGCTATTTTCACTGAAATTCATCTCTTCCACTAGGTTATATAATACTTTCAGGAGATAAAAGCTGATTAATAGAGCAACATTACTTGCTTTTGATTAGAAACTGTCTGCTTTTATCAATTTCGGAAAACAGCTTTCTTGAAATTAAAACAGTGGTACGGATTGGCACTAATGAAAATATTATTTACCTCCCCTGAAGATGACATAATGACTAAAAGCAGTTTGCTAAATGAGATTCTGCAATACGGTATGGAATTCATCATCTATTATTATCGCTATCATGAAATTAAATCTCAATCTACATGAATGCTCTGACAGACGTTTTCGTCGTGTAGCTGGGAGTGAATTCTGGGTTTATCTTTGGAGTGTTGCTAGTAGAAGAGCATGATTTTGGCCTAACTGGTACATAACTCAATAGCGAATAACTCATTATATATGGAATGATGATGAACACTGATCTAGAATTTTGATTAGATAGTGATGTAACTTTTTCAAATTTTTACATAAAATCATGATTTTCCCAAAAAATTTTTTCTTCTTCTTTTCTAACTTCACTGATTGTTATAAAAAACCATATTTGATGGAATAAATTAGTGTGAAAAAGTTGTATTTCATCATTAGAATATATAAATAGCACATCTTACGATATAACGAAGAAGCGAAAGATTTATGATTGCATCAGCAGTAAATTAAAGCTTTCTCTTTTATTTTAGCTACAACTTCACGATGAATATTTCGCTGCAAGTCTGCAAACATTTCACCGACACATTTTACTTCTTAAAAATCTTAGAAATTGTCGTAATGGAGAAATTAAATTGCAAATAATTTCGACAAATGTTCAAACGAAAGTGAATCAAAATTTAGGATTTTTTCACGTTAAAAATCGTGTCAGTCAGAATAATAGTCAGTTAATACTCTCTAATAGTATTAGGGACCATTTTGGAAAAAGAAATAAATATATATATTAACGTAAAGACGTCAGTAATAACAGCCTAGGAATTTTATAATAAATTTTTACTGTTACAGGGTTTCTCCACGAATATTTGAGGTCGTGTTTTCATATTTCTAAAACGTAAAATGAGTAACGTAAAAGTAACATTTTGATTTTTTGAAAACAAAGCAAAAATGGTTTTGGTTGACCCAAGATAAGCAAACGTCCTAAAAATTAGCAAATTGGCTTTATAATATCACTATATATTCAAACACATAATTTCTATATAACGACTTTATGATATGGAAAATACTAAATTCATGACTGTGACATAAGAGCAATCTCTCTCTATCATTGCTCCGGAGACAAAAAATGACGATAGGAAGGCTCGAAGGACGATCCACTGCAGAAACGACATTGATAGAGCGAGATGGGAAGATTGGTTTCCCGCCGTTAGTGTCGACGACGCGTCGCTTAGCAACCACTGATGGCAAAGTGGATTCCCTTGAAATCTCAATAGCGACTATCTCTTTTTGAAGTAGGTGCTTTAATGTGACGAACGCGTAAGACAGACGCGAAAACGGTGTTAATGAACAGTTACGCGCGTACAGATGTCCCTAAGGGTTTACGTAAGCGTTTCATAGTAACGCCGCATATGACGGTTTGATATGGCTCTCTGCAGGGTGGTCTATCTCCTTAAAAAGAGCTCACTATTGCCTCTAATACGTCGAGGCTCATTTACATGTTCAATTGCGGTGGCTATGGAGTGTGTTCGGATGTCATGTCTGCTGTGCCCATTACGCTCTGCAATAAACACATCTGTCCTGCATGCTTCGTGCGCAAACTGTTTACATTGAATTGACTCAAGGTGGTAAATCATTGTATATGAACTAGTGCGTAGCTACACATGAATATATTTAAAGGAAATGCGTTCTGATACATGACATAGCAAGAGCCAAAGGATTCCTTTTTAAACACATATGCTCTTATAACAAGAAAAGCTGACATTTAGACCCTTACTGGAATGCATAAGCATCACTCTATGTACACGATTTTGTCAAAAGGGAAAATCGTCCATCAATTAAATTGAGCATAAGGTGAGTCCTAAGAGACAATCATATATTTAGGCCCAGTATAGCTAAGGATAGATCCTGCCTTTCAATGAATATGTTGGCGAGAAGAATCCTATACATACACATAGAAAGACCGGATACGCAACTTCAGCAGTAGAATGGAAATTTCCGACGGAAAGCGAATTCGTACACACTACTGAAATCGATTTATCTTGTAAATAAAATCACAGTAAAAGATATCAAAAATCAATAAAATGCTCAAAAGTCATCATAAACTGTTATGACTATAAGTATAGAATATTTCGAATATATGGAAATACAATGATACAATTAATACTCTATGTAATATGAAGTATAGAAATAGAGGTTGAGCTAGAATATTTCTAGGCTTCTGAAATTTTATCTCTTAAATGGAAGACTTGACTATAAATATTCAATTAATCACTAATTTCAGCTTTTCCTATGACTAGGTAAGACTGAAGTAATACTTCAATGTTTTACAGTGCAAATACTTATAATATACGAATATATAACATTTTCGTGTCGATTCTTTCATACAATCGCCAAAATAAGAAATATTTCCTTGCCTTAAATTTTAACCGCACACTAAACAATATACTGAATTTTATAGCGTTAATTTAAAAAATTACGGAGAATGACTTTATTTAATAATAATCACGTATTTACAGGAAAAATTTCATTCTAAAACAACTTTTACAATAAACCTTTTATGAACACACATATAGAACCATTCGCTAATCAGAATTCGACCCTAATAACTCAGTGTAACTAGAAAAGGACAAATCGTAATATTTAGACCGAAGCACACGCCCAAAACGAAAAGAAATCCTCATGCAAATGAGCATTGAACGGCAATCAACGGAAGTCACTATTGGAACCTCCGTATCGTAACCGAAGTATCGCAGCGAGCGCATCTACAATGTACAGACGAGCTGCCAGAATCCTTACGAATGCGAGGATGACGCTACTTCCTGTGGATTCGCAATCGCGCGCGTGAGAAAAAGAAAAAGAGAGAATGGAAGAAAAGAAAGAGACGTTAAGAGAAGGAAGGTTAACTCCCCCGCGAACGGGCTGCAGTTAAAAAAAAAATAAGTGTCGTTTTTATGACACAGTCGCCAATGAGAGAGGGTTGAACCTCCGAATCCGTAGCTACCCTACGCGTGGTTACGTCACTTTTGTCGGGTAAAGAAAAGAGGGAGCGATTGAAGTGTATGAGAGGCTTTAAGAGGAATGCGTGTTGGATTTCTGCAGAGGGCGTATGGGAGATATAGCCGAAGGGATATGTATGTACGTGCAGCGTAGAAGGGTAGGGATTGGAATACATAGATATTGCAGTATTATCCTCGGCCGGGAAGCAAGATCATATCGGCCTGTCATATCCTGATGCTTCTAAATACCTCAGTTACCTCATCAAGATAACCATTGATGGCATTCCTGAATCCAGATACATCTTCTTGTTAGTATTCTATCGGCATTAGAATTGAAAGGGTATTTGGACTTCATTAGCTACACCTACATTCTCCAAAAGACGGTTATTTTAACGGATTCTCCTCCTTTATGACAGCTTTTATTCTTACTAACAAAACTAGTACGTATATAAAACAACTACAATGAGTAGATTCAAAATTTTCCCGCTTCCTCAAATCCTATAAATTTTATAAAAATAGTCCGTTTCCGACTTGAGTAAATCTTTAAGTGAGTTAGAATGTGAATCTTATATTAATTAAATCACGATTTATATCTAAACGTTCTAAAAAATATATACCATGAATATTTTCCTAGCAAAATATAATAAAGTATTAAGACAGTTAATTTATACTGAGCCACAGACGAAAATTACAGCGTATGCGACCAAGGTTTCAGAGAGTAGCTCCATCAACAGGCCCAATTCGCGATATACCACGCTCTTAGTAGCATTTTTCGTAGCTATTATACGGATTAAATTTTTCAATTACAACTTATCCTGAAAATATCTTAAATTTTAAGGAAAGAATGATCAAATTACGGGCTATTTTTGAAACTAGAAAACATTGCTTCGAACTACTTTGTGCTAATGATATCAGCTCCTTAGTAAATAATGTCGTAGAATCATCATGCATAAATTAAAACTATAGTTACACACTGCAATATTTTCCGAATTTTTAGTATTCAAAAGTAATAAATTATGTGGAATCCTGACAATCCATACTCAGTAAAATATGACCTTCCTTAGCCAATTCAACATTTATTACACATTGACACGTGATGCCTTATCACGTCTCTATGCAACGGTTTCCTAGATACGATGGACAAAGGACCTGTCACTATGAAAAGCGCAATGAAAGCTCTCCAAACAGAACCAAAAACGATCCCGAAAGGAGTAACTCCTAGAAACGTTAACAATGAGAGCGGAATGTTCGTTAGAAATGGTGCACATCGTAGGTCCGAAAGCATTCGGAATCCAGGGCGTTACAACGGATGACAGTTCGCAAAAATTACAATGGCTCGCGAAAAAAGAAATAGATCCGAACAATGTTGATATGAGAATGGATTTTCGCGAGAAATTTTCCGCTGAATGCAGCGGTCAAGGGATAGGAAAGGAGAGAAATGCGAAATTCCCAGAAACTAGGATTGAAAGGATTAATTCCGCTAGATGTTCCGCAAACAATAGAGAGGAAATGAATGAGAGGATAAAAAAGAATCTTTAAGCTCTCCCCGAACGTGGGACCCGAAAATCAATATGGCCCTTGGTGATTCGCCGCATATTCCACATTTGCTTACCATCCCTCTCTTTGCACTTCGTTAGACAAAAGAATAATCCGCTCCGGGGTTTCGGAGGCACTCGTTAAAAGACCGATACCCTTGATCTCCGGCATTTTCGCCGCTCGGACAATATTTCAACGGGATCGCGACTGTATGATTGATGGTAATACCAAGGAGCTCAAAACTCGTTAAAAAAAGACAAAAATCCGATGAAGGGATCTCAAAATTTCAGCGGACAGATAATCCTAGAATTTTAAGTAACCATAGTTCTCCCCCGAAAGAATTCCTATGTTTAATTACCGTAAAAAATCACATGAAATTCGATGATGTTTAATAACTTGATGCTCTATCCAAAGTATCTCATTAATGAGTTTTCTCAGTGACGCTGCAGCGAATTCCTAACTTCTACCGTAAAATAATTCCAGAAATGTGCATTCTTTGATTGTTCTAAAAATGAAAGGTTGATTTTTTCATGTTGGTTGTTAATAACGTGATGATATTTGATAACATGATTTTCTTTCTAAAGAATATTAACAATAAGTTTTTTCAGTGACGCTGCAGGGACTACGTAATTTCTACCGTAAATTAAATTCCTTTGAATTCCAGTGCAAGTTTAAGTCCAATAAAATGTGCATTCATTCATTGCAGAACAATCTTCGTCTGCAGAGTTGTAAATTATGAAAAACTGGCAAAATTAAAAGCCGCATACGAAAGGTTGATATTACGTTAAAATTCTGTACTTGTGAAAAAAAAACAAAAATCTATCATCGAAGGCTATTATCAAGTATGAAATCAACAAAAGTTTATAGAAATATAAGAGATAAATTTTCCAATAGCTTGAAGAACCCCTTTCAGCCGACTACCGATAAATGAAAGCCGATATTTGGAAGGGTTCTGATTATTGGAACGTGCTCCATTATCGTTTCCGATCGATTAATGGAATATCAATTAGATTCCCTATCTCCAAAAATGATACGTATATCTCCATCATTACGACGTCGATAACTTCCTGAAATTCAAACTTAAGTGAATGGAAATATTACAGGAGGCAACCATAACTTTATCGAAACTCTTTCTAGGGGGCTTTTAGGGAAGGAGTTTGAAGAGAAAAAAGTTAGTTTTTAAGTTGGAAACCATCAAAATCTCTGATACTCTTAAGTATCTTACTATGAGTATCTATTTTTTTCTAGGAGCAAAATCGGCAATCCGCTCTTAGTTTATTTAATCTAACGATTAGCGAGAAAAAGAATAAGGTATAAAATAACTAAATAAAAGGTAACTTATAAATTATTTTATATTAATATTAATTAATGCTGCATTAATTACATGTATTTTATACATGTTTCATTACCATGAAACTGATCCGTTACAGATGTCTAATCAAATATTTATCTTCGATTAACAAATAGTCGAAGATTTACAGACCCTACTCCGATGTATATTGAGAGTATCCCTAATTGTAAGAAGTGGTGTGATGTGTCTACTGAATGCTACATGTGTCAACAAGATAAAATAAATAACAGACGAAATTCACGGTAGTCTTACCTTTATTCTTACCCTAAGAGGCTAAAAATTACCCTCAAGAAGATGTAAGCAATATCCACAGACACTTGCCTAAACGAAATCGATCTGAAATCTAGCTAAAATTGATAACTCACAATTTATAGAAAAATAAGATATTTTTAATCGAGTATAAATAAATAAGTACGTATAAAACCTTCTAAATTAATTGAAAAAACTAGTAAAAAAAGGGATCTTTGAATAAAAGCTCTTTGAAGAGAGAAATGCCAAATGAATTTTCGATACAACTCAGTGAACAATATAGCCTTGGGCCATACATAGTTACGAAGTCGCGAACGGCGATGCTAAGAAAAACACAAAATTAAATTCCCCGAAGCTACCGACATGTTCCACGAGAAAAGCAAGCATTATTTTTGAGTGAATTTCAACAAATTAGTGAGGAGAAATTCTTTTATCACCCCCATCAAACTTCTTGATGATATAATATGAATCGTCTCCAGTAATATTTGGCGGTATTCCATTCTACACTTTAATAAAAATACCAATAGATGATTTGTGTATTTCGTTCTATTTTAGAAATCACCCACTGCTTGTATTCTTTCGGAAGCTCGGAGTAACGAATACAGTGAGTTTCCGCTCTTATACGTACACGAGTAAATAAACCTCTTTCAAGTAAGGTTAATAAACAGAGTCAAATCAAGCAGTTACGTGGCTAAAGAAATAAAGCGAGAGGAAATTGACTCAATTCACTGTGGAAATAAATTCTGGGAGCACATACAATCGCGCGTTATATTTTTACGGTTTTGTCGGTCCTCCAAAGGAAAATTACGGTGTTACTCTTATCTTGCACGGTAGATAATTTTTGGGAATCATCGGAGTTAACGCTTTTAAATCCTCCGCAAACACAATTCTTAGGCGCTCCAAGTTTTTGATGTGATAAGAGGAATTCGGTGATCTACTATACTACACTTGTTTACCAAGAAGAGAGTTAAAGTTTAGGAAGGCTTGCTAGAAAAGTGAATGCGGTAAATATGGTGAGCTATATCTATTAAATAAAAGCAGAGAATTATATAAATGGACGCACTTCTTTCATTAAAATAAACTTTGAAAATTAAAAAAGGTACTCTTTTTATTTTGTAAGAAAAATTAGTGTTAATGTATTGAGTTATAAATCGAAGTTAAACTTTTTGAAAATGAAAAATTAATCTTTAATTGTGAACACAAAAGAATCAATTATTGTTCACTAGTGGTGAGCTCATTCTTTTGGGGATTTCTGCATCGCATACATACAAGTCACTGATAATATTATGTCATAAAATTACACTCGACTAAAATATTCGATTTTAACACAGCTGTATCATTTAATCATAGTTCAGTACGTAGCTATTTGCTTTCAATTTTCTTTTTCCTCAATTATCTTCTCGCATGTGATGCTGAGTTTTATGAATAAAAATAAAAATATAGTACCCTAAATAATAAAATTAACAACTATAAAAGAGTTCTTCAAAATTGGTTCGATAAGTTAATTTATCCATGTCATCTCGTGATACGTACACAACTAAGCTAATCAAAGCATATTTCCAGCTGAATACTTCTTTAAAGTCGTTCGTTTAAAAAAAAAAGCAGACAAAATGCATTATGTAGAGAAAACTTTTTTCGCAGATTTTAACAATTAGATTTGGGTGAAAAATAAACTAATTTTGAAACTAATTAACAACTTAATTTGCCATCGAAGCGCTCTTTAATGAAGAAAATTAATCATGTAATTTTTCACGAATTTTGGAGCAATTATTTTCAATATTTTTTTTTGCTTCTAAACCCCAATCACGTTTCATGATTGGGCCGATCGTATACCAGCAAGTTGAAAGCGGCTTATTTTTCATCAGCGAAGCAGGATAAATCGAAGCAATATTTTCACACCATTTTTGAAAGATATTTCCGATCCTGTATTCCTAAGATATTACAAAACTACAAATATCAACACAAAATATCCAAGTCGTTCCGCAGATAATAAATAGATAAATTTCCGAATTGATTTTTGGTTGCTTTTTCAAATTCTTCGATAAATTGAATTGCGAAAAAAACCAAACAAAATAAGACATTCAATTTAAATACGAAAATTTACTAATACACATCCACGTTTTATTTTTAGTCAGGTCTCAACGTGTCATCCCTTATATTTTCATTATTGATAATTAAAGAACTCAATTAATGCGTCATACGATTCAAATTTATATTAATAATCCTGGAAGAGTGCAATTTTAATGATAAAAACTTAGAAACGAAACAGATTATATTTTCCTACTTGGGAAGGAACTCGAAAATTGGAGAATCGCGGAGAAAGGTCCTTTTAGATTCCTTTTTAATAATAAAATAATTACATCAGGTAGAGAAAGTGATAATATGAAAAGAGCAATTTAAGCATAACATTGCTCCCGCTCCTTTTTTCCCTTACCAGGAAATGAGGAAGGAATCAACAAATCGTCAGTTGCTGGAGGAAGAAAAATCTCCATGAATCGAAACATGAGGTTGTCGACGATTGCAAGCCGGACGGTGGCAGATAGTCGGAATGCCAGGATGAATATTCAAGAAGCGATTCAAATTCCATGTACGCTGTCTGGCTCTGCGGATGGGAGTCGTGACTAATGTGTGGTTGATTGAAATCCGCTATTAACGATCATGAGAATGGACATTTGAAAAAAGGCGAGAAAATAATGGACCCTTAGAGGATGGTAATTGTGATTCCTAATGGGAGTGATTTCTCAAGAAATGAATGATAAACAAAACTCACCCCATCGAATACTATAACTATGCATGTAATGCTTGACATAAATCAGTAACTCTTATTGGGATATTTTTCTAAGATATCCCGTCTAATAGAAAACGATAACAGTAGATGTAACTCAAGCGGGAATTATCAATCATTTCCGTTTCAATAACTCAATATCGGTCATAGCCATAGGTGACTAATACAAACACCAATGCCCTAGCCAGGAAAACTACGTCGGCCGGGAATCGAACCTAGGCCCTAGGTGGTGGAAGGCTAGCTCACCAACCATTCCGCTAAGAAGGACGGGAATGTAAAGCAAAAATCGAGTAAACTCACTTAGGCTTAATCTCAAGTCTAATTTCTTTAACCGCTAAATTGAACATCAACAAATTTTAGTATTTTTCACTTTAATACATTTTAAACAAAAAGTTCTTAAACTTTATATTTTAGAACATGTGTTTCCCAAGCGGTGGGCAACTGGTAGGACTTTAAAGTAGAACCCTACCGCAAGTTGATGTTCTTTGTTTTATTCCCTTTACTATTTTGATTTTTTTAGTATTTAGCTTCACCAAATTGGAATCTCCGAGGGATTCCTTACTACCCTTAAATTGTAAAAATATTAATAAAATCGTAAAATATTAAATAATGTCAATTAGAAAAACAAACTCTTTGCAATTTGGTGGTAAAATAGGTAACAGTGGGAGTTGAGACTATAAAGGTTTGGAAATATTGACTTGAAGTAGAAACCATACACACTTTCGATGCTACTTACTAACTAAAATAAGTTCACTTTCTCTCAACTAATTCCCTATTTGCGCTTTCCTTTATCTCTTTTACCCTCACGTAGCTACTGCAAGCAATCTCTTGCCTTCCCTCCACTTTCCAAATTTTATTTTGACGTACATGTAATTTGCATACACTTAGCTCATCGACTGTTGATTATGACATTTTGAGTAGAAAAAATTAGCGCTGAAAACAAAAAGTTCGTAAAAATAAGCAAAGGATCCTCCGTATAGCCAAGTAGGCAACGCGTTCGACTTTATTGAAAGCCATCCCGGGTTCGATTCCTGGAGGGGGCTCACGTGGAAAATGCCCTCAGCAGTCGAGGCACTTTCAAAATTACTACTATTAAGAAGTTACATTTATTTCTTTCCTTCGTATTTGTATTGGCTCAAAAATGGCCAAGGAGATTATAGAGACAACCTTGATAGCGGCCAACTATGGCTTCCGTCATTGGAAAATGAGGATCTCTAATGGAACGCCCAGGAACAATTGAAAATCATGGTCCGTAAGATCTTCCGCCCTTGCACCGATACTAATGAACAATTCTTCCCCATACCATCTCTGGTACTCCACTATGTCCTTCAATACTCCGTCATTGAGTCATGGTATCAGGGATGTGCCCTATCCAAGTCATCTCCACTCCACAACGATATGAGATGGATTCTCGGAATTACCGAGTGATTATTGCATTGCAATTAGAGTCTATAGCGCATAACTTGCCTCCATTACATCAGAGTAAATACATTTGGAAAAGAAATCCCGACTAATACCCTTTTTCAAACTTTACAATGCAAATTTCTAAGATTTAAATTGGTATTTTCCATGAGTACCTTCTTAATAGAGCGGTTAATGCAGATATTTCGAATGAATACGCTAGCATTACCGTTTTCTCGGAGGATTCTTGACGGAAAGCGTCAGAAGTAATGGAAACGAGCAAAGATTAAAATTCATGTTCTGTTTATCCGATACATTTCCGAGAAGATTCTTTTATCATTGCAACCTATGTTGAAATAGGTTACGATGAAATTATTTTACGTAAAACACTACTAAGAAATTCCAGCAGGTGAATCGCTACATCAATTGATTCCTTAAGGAAAAATCACTATGGAAAACAACTGATGATTCAAAAGCTATTCGACTAAGTTCTCTTAATTTGTTTAATATTCATAGTTATTTGACCTTTGAAAATGGAGCGAATACACAATTTATACGAAGAAATCCTTTTCGAAGCGTATTTCTATGGATTACAAACAGCAAGAATCTGTAAAGACATTCTCTATAAACATTTACTTATTTAATTGAGAATAAACCCCGATGAAATTTGAAATAAATCATAGCAACGGATAAATTACATCGATAAAAATATTTCGAGTATGATTGCCGGTAAAAACCGCTGTCAAAAATTACGAACAATACTAGCCGAAGCAAATAATAAAATACGGAGAACCTTGAGGAGAGTATTTGCTCTTATGATTTTTTCACGAATTTTTATTCACAGAAAATTTACGCATAGATCTAACATCCTATTACTCTCTGGAAAAGAACATATTTGAGAAAAAATATGCTAATCTTAAGAATTGTAAATAATATCCACATACATATAACACTGTCGCGTACTTTAGACCAATTATAACGCTGAATTTAAGAGGTACGCTTTCATGTGGGCATTACTTTTTCAGGAAATAATGTTTAGAACTAATCTGGATGGATATTGAAATTGGTATAAAATATGGAGAATAAGCCAAGAATGAATTTTAATTAAGACGGGAAGACGTACTGCTGCAAAGACCAAATCTCAGATATTAACATGCCTGTGTCGATAAGTTCAAATTCTGTGTATCTAAAACTTTTGTTTAGTTCTTCCTCCATTCTCAAAGTTTTTTTAACTAAAAAAAGTGTCTTCACTTTGGTCACTAGAAAGTGTAGGTCAAATTTTACATGTACTGATATGCTATACTTGGCTGCACATAAAAACTTATGGTAAACTTTTATTATAAGTGAAAAATTCTGGATTTTTTTGTGGTATAGTTTTAACTGAGATCGCATTTCATTAAATTAGGTCTGATGATGAAATCGTCACCTTGAATTCGGTCATGTTTTGCTTTGTGGAATACACTGAGGAATTTCTACACGCTTTATGTTCTTCTTAAATTTATTGGAAGGTGGGAAGTAAAGTAATCGACGGAGGGGAAAACAAAGGCCAGAATCATTTGATGAAACAATAGAAGGTGCTCGTAACCAGAAAAAATGAAAGGGAATTCTAGAGCACAGGAACGAAGAAGACCAATGTAATGCATTATCTTTTCAATCGCAGAAAGATCTTACTTGAGATGGGGAAACATAGAGGATATGGCATGATGACATCTGATCTTTCCGAGGTCACCTTAAAATTATTTGGCATCGTTAAGGGGCAGTCACTTGGATTGCGTCCCGCCCTTCGCCCCCGCTTATTGCGCCCCGTCGAGACATAACCAACACCGTCACCTTTTCGGGTTCGACGACCCTCAAGAACTTATACCATTCAGGGCCTCACAATTCGGCCTAATGGAAAATAACCAGCATCGGATTTCATTGCGCGCCCTACATTCTTGTAATCGCAATCATCACCGACGAGGTTTTCCCAACGCTTTCAAACGGTTCTAAGAATTGCCACAGCGACCATCTTCGTACAGCACTACCACCCTCCTCCATTCTTCTTTGAGATTTGTCTATCCATTAATCATATACACGATATTTTCCGATATAATTTTAGCAGGCTGGAGAGGTGCTAACAATTATAAGGTCATATTTTAAGATTTTTTCCTGCTAATTTGGACTATGCTCTTTTCAGATTATAAATATTACTCTTTCTTTTACTCTTTTTTAATTACTTATTCGTATTTGCGCGTCTACAAAATATTCCGCAGATGTTTACTGCAGACAACATTGTTTTACAATTAGTAAGTATAAAAATGATAAAATAATATTCATGTTGCATTACGCACGAAAAGTGTACAAAAATTTCCATACAAACAATTTAATTTTATCTTTCTGTCGGCGTAAAAAGAGGAAACGCTTTATAATCTCAGAAACTTTCTGAAATTATGGGGAAAACTAACGGAAAAGAGATATTTATTAAGAAGAGAAGTTGTTAATAATAAAGAAACTACGGTATTCGATAGCTACATAGAGAAGGATCATTAGATTTCATCAGGTATAAAATTTAGCTAATCAAAAGAATAGAAAGAAAAGGAACAGAATGATAATAGTAATTCCTGTATAATTCTGCATTCTTATTTGATACCTGACAGATATTCTTCATTTTATAACGTTTACTGTTCTCATCGTGAATGTATCTTCAAATTTCGATAAGTTTTATAGGTAATTCTTGCAACCGGTGGAGGATTGTGAGTGTATATTAATCCTTGACTAGTTACTTATTTAATCTCAAAATTCAAATTATCTTCACAGTTAACAAACAACTATTACTTGAACAACTTGTATCAATTGATGAAATGAATAAAATACGCAATAAAATAAGTATAATGAAAATAGTACAGTTTATAACCTTTCTAAAAGTTCTTTTCTGCATATCAAACATTATAGTAGTAAGCACATTGCAATATTCTCGTCCCTTATATTAGAAACCGTTACTGAAATACATACCTAAGAGGGGAGAATTCTTCCAATAATCTCTGTAAATGCTCATTTTATCACGTAGAAACCACTGAACTCATCATTAACAAACAGGTTGAAAGAAATTAAACGGTGAGGGCACCAAGTCTTCACTTCGACTGCAACAAAGACGTCTGCATGCATATTACTAACATCATTTCCTCGTTACGTCCCCTGAGATTCCAGCCGCGATTTCTATGCTAAATACCGGTCAGCCGGCTGACAAGCGATACGCGAACCGAAGACTCGAATAGCGAAAATTACTGTTAATTGGAATCCCCGATCGGGGTGAAAACCGAACGAGTGGCAACCCTAGCCATTGCCCCCTCTGCACACCACCCCCGCCCGGCCACACCCCTCTGCGAACCCACATCCTTTCCAAGCCGCACACACTCACTCTGACCTGTAAACCACAACCCGACGTCCTTCCTTCACAACCCTCTCTCTCAACCCAGTCTGCAGCGGACGAGCCTTTTCTCCTTCCCCACACACACACACGCACTTGTCTCCTTGCAAAAACCTCCGTCCGTTCACAGAATGACCCTTCCATCTTCCTATCTCCTCCGTGTTCTTATTCTACTCCACGCCGTATTCTACTCCTTCAGTTTCTCCCTGTGTCTACACGAGCACTTAAGTAAACCTGCATACGATTCTACGCGATACGCTAATAGAATTTGTCTTGCGAATTTCATGATCCTGATGGGGAGATATTTTACTGGAAAATATACGAACATTTTTATTCAAACTATGAGGTCCTACGATTGGTCACGTTCTATGAAATGACCCAGTAGACAATAGTTTGGGAATGCCAGGTTTTATAGGGTGCAGATTTCTTTTCTAAATCCCCAAGAAAAAATGTCTCGTATTTCATACCCTTTTCTTGAGAGATTCAAGACCCGTGGAACAGAATCAAGGCACTGAAAGGCTACTCAGTTCAGTTTTTAAAACGGTAATATTTACAATAACGGCAAACCAATACTTTGATTTAGAGCCTACTTTTCTTTCACAAAATTGTCAACATTTCTCTCGACTCATGTTTGTTTCACCGCCTTGCTTTCAAATGGAAACTAATGGGCGACTTACTGTAGACGATTTTGCCTTTGTTTAATGAAGAATTGATAATCTGATTTTACAGTTCTATTCCTAGAGACAGGTTGAATCCTCTTTATTAGATATAAAGCGCTTTGGAGAGGGGATAACCAGGCAAGATGAGACGTGAGGTAGTTTGCCATTTTGCAATTTTCACTAGACCTATGCTTTTAGAGGAGCAACTCCATGGAAATGAAGCATAACAATGCAATTAATAACATATTTCATGCCATTCAATTAGGAAAGATCAGTGCCATCATTTAACATCACTCAGACCTCGGAAACTTTCATAACTATTAACAGGACTGAGATAAAGTAAATAAATTATATATTTTCCTAAATTTAGGGTGATATACGAATGAATAATATTCTATTTGACAACATAGCAAGAGAGATGATTCAGCAAGGGGTCCAATATTCTGAGCCGTAAGAATGACCCTTTCAATAATCGCTTGCATAGTAAAATATACGTATATTTATATAATTTTTGGTAATATTTAAAAATCGTAATTTCTAATTGTTCCATCTAATAATCTAAGATTCAATTGAGGCAACATATTTCATAATATTAAAAGTCATTGAGCATACATTAAGAGATGTTTTGTAAAGTGTCCAGTCATTAGAAGGAAGCAAATCAAATGAGACATAATTCTTACCAATCATCGGTATTATCTAATAATGCAATACAAACTCTGCGAAACTCCATGATAAAAATTACTAAGTTGGCAATATTGTAGCGAGATAGAATCGAGACCGTGCACCTTCAATTGTTTGATTTCGATCAAGAAATAGAGAGGGACCACCCCTTCGAGTGAAGACAGGGTTATCTGATTCTTCTGCTTGATATACTTCCATCTCAAAGGAGTTACATTTTTCCTTCTTATCTCTCCCTCTGCGAATGCTATTCGATCGTCCTCCACTCTATTTGGTTTTTGTTTGCTCTGTGAATCGCATTCTATTCCTCTAGACTAAAAGATAGTCGTTCCTTTCGTCCCGTTGCTTATTTAAACATACTTTGAGGGCTACAATTCCCTTTCTTATCTTCAGACTCGCAATCTAGTGCAGACTATATACGATTCGTGCCATGTTTGATGTGTGAAAGTATATTTATATTCTTATTCTGGATAAAAATAGAGCAATAAATATCAATGCAATCGGAAATGAGTATTCAATTCGTTTCTCTAACTATATTTCAGATGACAATTACACCTTATTTGGCTATTAATAACTAAAATTAAAAATTAAATCTTACTCCAAATTTAAAGATAAAATTTGTTCTTTCTCTTCCTAGAGTTTCATAGTTAAACATTGGATTAACGTAACTTCAGAATAATCACTGTGGAAAGTCTTTAAATCTTTTCAT
This sequence comes from Pachydiplax longipennis, assembly GCA_036926295.1. Classification (NCBI taxonomy): domain Eukaryota; kingdom Metazoa; phylum Arthropoda; class Insecta; order Odonata; family Libellulidae; genus Pachydiplax; species Pachydiplax longipennis. The sequence continues at coordinate 24,381,764 of JAVFKF010000003.1, read as the reverse complement.
CTGCTGAAAAGTTACTTATTAATGCGAAATTCGGAACGCAAAGCCATAAATTTCCTAGTTTCACATCTAATTCAGCTATAAAACTAGGAATAACAATTTTAGAGTGAACATTTTGGATTTCATCGAAATAAACATTAATAATATATTGAAAATTTAGGCGTGAACATGGTACAAAAAATGAATTTATGATATTTCTTAGATTATTTTATCCTGCCGAGAGATATTTAAATTTGTGTAGTTATAAACAAGCGATAGGAGCTATATCCACGAAAGAATAAACTAAATAATATATCATCTAACTTGGAGTGTTGGGTGGAAGAATTAGAAATAAATCGAAATAATTGCTAGGAAATAGTAGATTTAGTATTATTTGGAAATGCTTCGATAGCTGAGGTCATTTCACATATTATAAGCCCCCACCGTAATCGAACCAGGGGCTGCTTCATCAAAGGCGGATGCGCTACTTACTTGGCTATCTGAAAGCCCTCCTAGGAACTTTATACTCTATACAATACAGAATTAAACATCAAAAAGACTTGCTCCTGATGAGAAGATAGATTTAAAAGCTATAGCCAATTTTTTCTTACAATAACGCGTAGATATAAATTTAGCAAATGGACCTTAATTTAGAAACTCCTGTCCATATTTTTTCATTTTGACATTTTTAATGTTTTCATTTAGATTCATGAGATTAAGGGCCACTTTGAATTCCCTTTCTATCGGGAATTACAACGAGCGCATACTTTCGATGAAAAAGGACTACAGAGAAGATAGCGACACAGAAGGGCCCAGAGGTAGATAACCCCCTCTTAAAAGCTATGTTGTTCAAATCGATGCTTGAGAACCATTAGGACCAATTAGAAATATTCTGAAGTTTCCCCGAAACAAGGCTTTTTAAAAGCCCTCCACTTCACTCATAATCCAATCTCGGCAGCTTAATTAATTCAGGGAGCGTGCTTCGCTGGCAAATGAAGGTGGAATACGCAAAGGGAGTTTAGAAAGCATTGCCTGTGGACCACCGACACGCACGCCCTCATGGCGTCTTCCACTTCAATTTGAACAATGGACAAACGGGAAAGAGGGAACGGCACAACTCCCTGCACATGTCAAAGAAAGAAGGCGCCGAGTTCGTGCCCGCATGTGTTTTCCATTCGTGGGAGTGTATTTGGCGGAGATTCCGTCGCCGGAATGGAAAGAAATCTCGAGAAATTCCCGCAAATGAGGATTATTAACAGACATGAATACGGAATGGAAATAACGGCTCTTTAAGCCTTCGACTCTATAAAGCGATATATTCCCTGGGATATTATGCACAGTCACCACTGTACACAGTTATTAAGCAAAAACAAAACCAGTCTAAAGTGGTGCGCCGCTAGAAAAGGAAAGAAAAGTCATCAAATTTATTCATAAAGATTTTATCGGAATGAATGGGAGATGATGCAAATTCATTCGCGGCAAAGGGGGAGTTGACGTAATGTTTATTGTTAAACGGTTAATTGAATTTTTCTAAGAATTCTAAGGGAATAAAAAAACTCAGAAGTAACTTAGTAATGCTGGCAGTTGGAAAGACTTAGAAAAATGATGAAATGATAGAATACTTCAGCAAAATACGATAAATGATTGATTCACAAGCGTAAAGACAAGGTAACAGTATGAAAATTTCTAAAATCATTTTTATACACTTAAAACATTGAAGCATACAATATTGTGTTGATATATCTTTGATACAGTATGAACATATAATTCACTATTGATCATAGATACTTTAGTTAAAAGTTATTAAAGTTATATTATGCTAAAAATTTTCATGGGTCATATCACTTAGAGGTGGAACGTCGGCGGATTCCCAATCTAAACATAATTATTTAAATTATTTAAGGAACAATTCATGAATTTAGCAAGAGAATGATTAACAAGAGTGTGGATCAGTACAGACTTTTCATGTTTGAAAAAATTCCTCCTCATTGAAGTAGACACTCAGTAATGATAATTGACAAGGAATATTCTGCAAAAAGATCTAAATGGTTAAGTCGACAAAATTATAAATTTTCCCTTACTGTGGGTGAAAATTTATAGTAAAACCCTAGGAAAAATTCTCATTCTAATTGTAATCAATATATAATTGAAAATATTTCCTCAACAAAAATACTTTCGATTAAGTCAACAAAAGCAATTGCACATTTCCCTGCCAGTGGAAAGCTTTGGATCGGTCTAATTGGACAATGGACGAAATGTACAGTAGATGTACTCCCCGGGAGGTTTTTTTTTATGGAAATCTCTTAAACTCTACACCCGCCTGTTCCCACGCTTCCCCATGAGGACGTGCCTGGACACAGGTCCGGCCGAGGTGAGATTTCCAGAGCATCGGAATTTTAATTCGCATCAATTAATTGACCGGACCGATGGAGATTTCACGAAGAAGACAACTGGCCCGCCCAAATTACCCGCACGTGACACATACCCCTTTTCTTGGCCGCCTCAAAATACAGGGTAATTTTTTCTAACCTATTCTAACCTAGGGTTTTATGATCTATACCTAGTGGAGAATTTTTAGAACGCTTTTGTTCTCTTTATGAAATACCTACTCCAATAATTCAGTATTTTAAATTTTTAGTTCCAAATATATCAACTCGAACCAATAGCAAATATACTACAAATTAATGATTAATCCATAATTTCTCAATATGATCACATTATCATTGTTTACTACTATATATTATATACGTACATATATGAATATATTCTCTCCTGTATATCCCAAAGTTTGAGCTAAGAATCTCCTGGCTTAACTTATAGAATAAATAAAGACTTTAACTAAAAAAAGCAAATAAACGCATATAAGAACGTGATTCACCAATGAAATTATCATGATTTGAAAATGGAATTCAAATTATAATAAAGCATGACCAAGAGAAAAAACTTGATACCGGTACAAAAAAAACACGTGTAGAATTGATCTCGGTATTACCCATAATTATGAAATTTCACTATATCGCTAAAAATATGAATTTCAGTCAAATTTAAAGTTATTCATGAGCAGAGAGATAAGAAGGGAATTTAAAATCTAAATTTTTTGCTCATTTTAATTGCCTCTATAGTGCATTAAAATGTAAATGTAATTTAGGGCTCTGTAAACCCTACGCGAATCGTATCTCTTGCAGGACATATAAAAATTCTTTATAATTATATAAATATAAAAAATAAAAAATTCTCATACGATGAATACAATAAAAATTTAGGGTTCGAAAATGGCTGCGGAGAGAGCAATTAAAACAGCAGTTAAATCAAAACAATGATAAAAATCCCCAAAATATTACTACAGTTTATCGCCGTTTATTGTACAGTGAGGCGACTACTATCTCCCAGTTCCGATGTAAGCATCTTCAGATAATGAAGCCGACGACTGAGTTTATTCGACCTTGAAAATTAAATAGAAAAACAAGGAGAAAAGTTGACTCCAGATGGACGCTGAGGGAAGCGTAATGAAAAAATAACAAGAGGCGAAAAAATTGAGTAAATTTCGCGTACTACCCCCGAAATCCGGTTCTCTACGAGAGAAAGAAAAAGTGAAGGACACAGTAAGACCGCAGACGAAAATGGAGGTTTCGTAATAGCAATACTCCAGGTGAAAGGAGGAAATGAAGAGAAATGGATGGAAAGGAAGGACCGGAGTAAGATGAATGGGAAAGGGAGATGAGAATTTTAGGGGTGCTGAGAACCCTGAGAGAGGATGCCATGAAAACCACGCAAAGGAAACAGACAAAGGAAGAGGTGTGACAACATCAGTCTGAAAATGGTAATGTTAATGGAGCTTTAGACAACAACTCTTAGTTAATGCGTCAGTGTGTTTCCTTGCGAGTGAACAGTGATGTAAAATTTTTGGCGATTCGAACCTTCCAGTCTGACATAGAGCGGCATCATTTTGAATCATAATTTCATCGCTTACGCATCCTTTCGAATCTCACTCTATTGTAAGAGAGAATAGCTATAGTGATTAAAGCTGATTTAATAACTAAACTGATTTAATGGTCCGTGACCAATATTTAAGAAAATATGTATAAGAATTTTTTCGGTTATCGGAAAGGTAATGCTACAAAAAGTAAACATACAACATAAGGTCAAAGGCCGTTATTTTCAGTCTCAAAAATCTATAGAAATTAATAGGGCAAGGTGCATATAATAATGATAATAAAAGGACTTCATTTTCGGGCGATATAAATAAGACATACTTCAAGAAAAATTATTTTTAATAAAAATTAATTTATCGCGGGAACGGTGAATTGCATATTTTCCATTACTTTGACTGAAATTGGAAATTATTTTAGTTATACTATTAGTCAGTTATCTTGTGTAAACACTCAATAAATTTTGCTTAGTTCATATCCAAATATTTAGCACTTAGCATCGGTGCTCTTTAATTTTGAAAATTTGAATAAAAACCCATTAATATAGTTGTTAATGCTGCACGTTAATATCCAAATCTAGGACACATCAAGGTTATCTTCCCTAGAAATAATACTGCAATTACAGAGAAAAAAATGTAAGAGGCCATTTGATATGATGGCAACTAAGACACGCATTTTCTTTGTGAGAACGTCACTCATTTTTTAAAGTCTAAAATTAACTTTCGACTTTTTCGTATATTACCGAGACGAATTACCTCTAAATACACTAAGAAGCTAATCAATAAGTTAACCTGTTCATTCCATGATTTTTCATGTACAAAGCTAAGAGAGAATATGCAAGTCCAGAACATGAAACAGCACGCTACATGGTAGTGAAGCTTCCTCACGCCTGGTATCACACACCTCAAAAATGAAGGGAAGTTGATGCAAGATCCACCCAAGGATAAATAACAGTCAATGGACTCTGCCAGGAATTTTATTTGGAAACCAGTGGGACTGGTCGATAAGAAGAGGTGGCGTACGCTACTCGAAGAGATTGGCGCCGGCGATTCGACGCTAATAACTCGACAAGCTTCTTTTGAATGCAAATAGAGGTCGCGGGAATTTATGGCGGAATTTAGAAAATGAAAGGAACCAAAAACGAGGCGGAGAAAGACAAAGTGTCGAAAGACGAGGAGAAAGGAGAGATAAAAGTAAAAAATTGTAGACACGAATTAAAGGGACCATCAGTTATGACATTGTGGAATTACTCCTCGCTCGTTTAAGTTATTCCTAATATTGATTCCGAAATAATAAAATCTTCCTGAAAATATTTTTCTGCTATTTACTCAGCATATAATTCCTAACTGATAGAATAAAAATATTTTTTAAACTAGGCAATACTTGAATAGAGGAGTACAAATCGCAGCTCTGAAATTGATTCTCTGCGGTGTAGAGCTTCATAATTCCCAGGAAATTTCATACAATTTTCTTTTCCAAATCTGGATAACTGAAGTGGAAAAATACCAATTTCGGTATTGGAATCAACCCAAATAAAATAAACACAATACTCAACCTAGATTAATATCAAAGCATTAAATGAATCGAGCAGACGATTTTCGATGTCTCGTTTAAATTCAAAACTACAGCGAAAAATGTTACCATTGGTACCCGAAGTATTTATAGAAGCCCGTGTGGACCCTTAGAACTAAAAGCTTGCATAGCCCTCTTTTATAAAATGGATTATAAAACGAAAATACAGCTATAGAATTTATTTCCATATTGTACAATATGGGAAAACTTTAACATCCGTTCTAACGTAGCCTAGTCGAAAAAAAGCTAAACACTATCTCTCCCACGACTACTATTATATCGAATCAATTCACATAAAACCCTCGATTTCCGTCCACTATTCACGTTCTCGTGACGGTTACTTTTCCAATTTAATACATAGTATATGAGAATAAAATATTATCAATTCTTGCTCTTGTATTATCCTTTTAGCTCATCCAAAATACAAAATTTCGGTTCCTCTTCTGCTCTTAAAACCGTTAGCATCCAAACACAATTACTTCATTGGTCGGTACGTTCTTCTACTTACTTTTTATTTTACGCAAAAAAATTCATTCAATTTGGATATATTCGCTTAAGGTAGTTTTGAGTTGATAATATGAAATAAACAGACATGGTTTGGATATAACAAATTGTAACTTCATCCTAATGAGAGAAAAAAACTTTAAGGACTCTTTCTCGGTAGGTAATTTGAATGAATGATACTGTTTACTGATTTTTTAGAACAAGTTTGGAATGAATATGAAATTCAGTTATAGCTATAGCAGAATAATTTCATTTCCTAAAATCTATAGGTCAGGACTGTCAAAATCACATTAGTGACGAAGGCTTCAAAATGAGAGTAAACATAAATGTTGACGATGCCCAAGAGATGCAATACTTTAATACGGGACTGCTTCGTGAGAATCGAGATCCACACAGCACAACTATTCTCATTATAGTATCTCCATGTCTCGAAAAACTAAAACCAACCAAAGGAAAGTCGCATCACATGACATCAAATTTCAAATTGCAGAGCCGAAGAGCTGTAACACCAAATTTCCATAACCTTGGCGAAAAATGCGTCGTAATGCAACTCTCATAGGAAAAACAGACAGACACACAGGAACAAGGTCATTCCACAAGGCTGCTCTCAAAAAGATCCCGAAATTTCCAAAAGAGAACATAAAAAGAAGGCGAATGAATCCACAGGAGTAAGAAGATGCGAAGGAGAAAAACCCGACTCATTGGTACCTTTGCTCCGTGTTCTCTTCGCGATCAGCACGTGAGGAAAATGAGAAGAGACGAAAAAGACTGAGCAAATGCAAATCCGTTTATGGGCTGAATATGCTTACACGGATTTCACTCCGGGCCTCCGAAAAAAACGACAATAAAAAGATCACGATATGTCTGCTCATTCTTCCTCGTTATACCTTCGTGGAGTAAGAGCTTTCGTTTGCGTTCCTCGAGGTTTGTTCTCGAATCAGACGTACGCCTATCTACGCACACAAGCCAACACATTGGATTTTAGGAACTCGCACTCATACTTGAATTCAATCATCCTGCCCTTACCTTGCGCAGTAATTGCTGAACTGGAAAAATTGTTTCCTTCAAGTGTCTATAGTAATTTGTCTAAGATATGTAACTACTGCCGTTAATAAGATCTTAAGATGCTGCAGCCTTGAGCTACATTCACCTGATCAGTAACTATCAAATAATAATCCTTACGAACAAAATGTGAATGCAATTTTGCGAGCAAAATGCAAAGAAATACCAATAGAAATAGATAACAGATGTCAGAAGATAGTCATTTAGCGAAACCGATCGCAAAAGAAAACACTGGAGAAATTACAGATTTTTCTCTATTTCGATGGCTTTCCACGAAGTAACACCCAAACATTTTGATTTTATTAAATACCATTAGCTATAGAGCAAGAATGACATTGCTGCTTTATAATAATAAATTAATAATAATGAAGTATAAAGAATAATAATTAATAAAATCGTTTTATAATTCCGACTGTTCGAGGTAATAAATCATTATAAATAATTTAAAATAAAATTTTATTCAAATTGGTTTAGTCCGAAATTGTTGGTACGTAAAAGATAAATAATTTGCCTTTCACTTTTTAAATATCATTTACAAATTAAATTATCTTTTTACTTTAGAAAATAAAGTTCAAATTCAATTCTTGACACAACGTGATGCCGCGCCTACAGAGGGATTTAAAAACTTATCAAGAGGTAGAGGGATGGTTTGGAGCAATACGATATCTACAAACCAAAGCAATAAAAATATTAGTGCTCTACTAAATATAAAATTATCGTAGAAACAGGTCGTTATATCTTTTATTTTCGCTCCTTGTCATTCGAAAGTAAGTTACTCTTTCTGTAAAATAATATTGCGGATCCATCAATTGCCCTACCACAAAGTGAGGGCCTTTCTGTAAATTTCATCCACCCAAATTCAAATACTAAAGATTTCAAATTCAAAATAAAACATCAAATAGATAAATTTGTTGTTTTGTTTTGAAAATAACTTGTTTACATGGCATACAGAACATTTTTGGTTCCAAAAGTTTTCAGTGATTCCACTCGTGCACTTTTCATTTATTCGGTTCGATGTAATTCTGATAAAATGCATTCACTTTGGATGTAGCATATGATTCAAAATCTGGAATGGTACATACACTTCCTCTGGCAAATAACGTTCTTGTGCAGTCATAAATGATGATAATCATCTCGCCCAGAACGGGATGGACGTGCGCTGCGCGACGCGTAAGCTTTCAAAATGAATATGAAGGCGCTTTGTGCGAACCATATGTTGAACAGAATAACAAACATACACAGAAAATTCACGGAAAGAAAGTTTCCTCATACAGATATCCTGAAGTTCTGGCTAGTTTCGTCATGGATATTTTTTCGCATTTTTCATAAGATGTTCGGAATTATGAAATAAATGTACACCGAGGTAAGGGAGATGATGACTTTAGATTATGATAAGGAACCACACAACGCAAGTATTATTGCCTTCTCTTCAACTTCTTCTTTGTGTCATATTGATTCAAGAATGTTTTCACTTATAATAATTCTATTCTATATATAATTGTTGTTACTTATAAGCGGTATTTACCATTACCAGATTTCTGACAACCTATCCGAATTTAATAATTTTTCAATTTTCATAGGGTAAGAAAACCAAAATTTTAATGCTTAACTTTAATATTAGCATTATAATTCCGAAAATGGACAGCTTATACATAGACGAAAATGCATTAAAAATCTTAGGAAACCGATAGCTATTTACCGTTATAGAAATGAATTAAACATAACTAGAAAATATTTTTTTAGAATTTTAAGGCAAATAAGGTCCAACCGAGAATGATTATCGCGACTCATTGTGAGGGTATTACAAATTCGAAATGTTCATGGCACGGAAATAAAAGCATATTTATCTAGAATGTCTTAAAACGAAGAGAAAAAGCATAACCGCAGGGGTGGAGTTACCAGAGTTAGCGGGACTCCTTAGAATTCACCGTATTTCCGCGGAATCAACTGCCGGGAGCGATGACTTCTAATTCCCTTCTAATAAATGGATCTTCTATCTATTGAAGCAAAACCGTCGGCAGAATTTCTAATTATGAATGTGAGTCAAATCACAAGATTTGACAGGATTTTCACCCTTTTATTCCATAAAAGGGTGAAAAAATATACGAAAAAGTAAAGGGTATAGAATTAGAAATACCAAAGCAGAGCATATCCTATGATTCATTCCTTCAAACCCATTCGCATTCCGATTGCAATAAGCAACAGGAAAAATCTGCACATTTCCAAGAAACATATACTCAAAGGAATTAATATTCTCACCAAGATTACAAGCAGGATAAACTGTCGATTTCCAAGAAGCATTTCCTTACGTCTTGTAGAGCTCTAGTCTACCACGTACTTCCATATTCTCCACTAGTTCTCATTCATAGAGCCGACTATTCCAACAACAATCAGGAAATATGCGAAATCTCGGTTCTGGTGAAGGAAAATGTGAGCAAATGCTTTCGAGAACTGTTGGGCGACATAAAGCCTCTAAAGGCAAACCTTGATTTACTGAATCTCTTAACGCTTGCAAAACAATGAATTGCAAAGCAAATTGTATTATGCAGATTTAAATTTACATGCCAGCTATGCAATCACCCGAGAGTCATGAAGGTGGGGGTGTGAAAACATAAGATTCTACAAATGGCAAAGCCAGTCTTTCTCAACATTCGGAAAGTAAGATCAGAAATTTCAATTCTCCAGATGAAATTCAAGGTACTAGTTACTCCTCAAAGAGTGAAGCATCAAATTCAAAATCAAGTTACGAAGTATATCTCTCTTGACTGAGCTGAATAAAATTTTTCGTAGACGAAATTTGGATATCCAATTTTAAATAGAATTCCTTTGACAAGCAACGGTGATTGATAGCTTATATCGACGAAAAAAGCGTTCCGAACCTTTCATTTGTGTTTTTTTAAATATTTTTCCGTTTAACAGTAAGCTAATATTCGCGATGGCTAAAACTGATTTTTTCAACTTGATGAATTGCACTTCACTTCGAAAATAACATAACTGAATCACGATTTCATATCATATTCCTCTCACAATATAAATTAATTCTCCATGAGAAATTATCAAGAAAATACCGCCTGCACTGGGTTTTTACCACAGAATTTTTACCACAGTGCTTTCCAAGATTATCCTTCTCCGCGGTGGTTAATGCGTGTTATATTTTCCTGATTTGCGGCTAATGACAAAGTAATCAACAGTGGTATTGCATATAAATGTGATAATATGTTTGAGAAGTGCAATATTACGTAAGCAACCAAGACATTCGATATTTCCATTCCTAATATTTAACTTTCAAAATAGTGAAAGTAGTTGTTGAAATAATTTTTAACACTTCAGCAAAAATCTTCGAAAAAATTATGATCCTTATATATTATTTCTAAACATGCGGTAACCGGAACTTTTCTCCCTTCACACTCCATCAAGATATATAAATGACACACCATTTTATAGAGAAAGTTTCCCGCTTCCTGCTAAAATCGACCAATAAATGAAAAATGCACCTTTTGGTCGAAAATTCGAGTTTGAAATACGTAAGTCTCCGGGAAAATTTGAATTTTCCATAACGTTTCGTTATTGGGTGTGTAGATAAAATCCATATCTATCGATACAAACGTACATCGAAAAGGAAACTGATGAAGAACATATAGGTATGTTTTAGTGCTTGCGTATTAGTTTGCAGTGATTTGAGTGTTTGTTGAAATAATAATAATTTGAGTGGGGAAATATAGTATCAGTGCCGTCTGCGAAATTTTCGTATGGGAAAACTAGATATAATTATGATGAGAAAATATAAAAGTAGTACTTTTTCTACAATTTTTTATTAAAACAACAAAGATTAATACGAGAGTGATAATACGATCGATCGCCATCCTCAAAGTGATTGTGAAAAAGTGCTACTTTTCTCATCATGATGAGTTTCCATCAGACATCGCTAACGAATGTAAATTTTAAATATAATAATAATTAAAAAAATTCAAAGACTGATACAATCAGTATTTTCCCTCAGGAATATTTCCTTGTGTCCAAAGAATAAGCGGGGTCCAGATTTTTACAGGCAATATCCGTCCCCGCTCCCGAAAAGATTAGGAACATCCGCACGAGGGTTTCGAATAAGAAAAAAGATTATTGAGTTGGTGCATGTAAAGTATACGACGTATGGGGGCGTTGAGAGGAGACAATAAAAGATTCGAACACATATTAGATAACTTTCCCTATAGACATTGCGGTCCGGAGATGAAAAGCGACGTCTCAAACGAGTTACCATTCTGAAGGTCAAGCGCCCGGCTTCAATCCTTTGCGTTGAGAATCATCACACTAGCGCTAGAGAGAACTCCGTTACAGGGCAATATCACATCTAAAGAGCAAAGAATTTTAAAAATGAAGGAAGGAGAGTTCGCATATATGAGCCAACAAATACATCGGGAACAGCCTATTTACTCTGAGGTACGGTCAGTATATCGCGACTGGTCATCGAAAATTTATATTCGACTCATTGATTTTCATTACTCCAAATTTTTCGCATAAGAATATGAATGCATAACTTCGTCGATTAGAAGCAAATAATCTTGGAAATGCAGTATTTAAGAATTAATTTTTCTTGGCATAACCCAAAATTTATCAGCCGAAGTCGATTGCAGTTGAATGATTTGTAGCGAAGTCGATTGCAGTGTACGATATATGATATGTTGGCCATCCCAGGGATATGAGAAGATAATGGGACAAAATAGTTCTTCTATATAATGAGACCGAAATTAGCAAAGAGCTTCACATCATTGGAATTAAGTTCATACTTTTACATTTTCCATTTTTACATTTACATCCCAAATCAAAGTATTCTGAGTATATTGAATGAACCTGAGAGACCGCTCGATCGTGAGAAACATGTATATTTTACCAAAGAATTTCTTTGTGGCTCAAAAGTGCTAAAAACGCCATACAATGACCCTGATCTTCAACGGGCAGCCATAAGATGGTCTTTATTACCCATCGTAGAGGAATTCGCGCCTATGAGAGGTTCTTATAATCGATCGCTAAATAAAACTGATATCAAAGTCTTAACGTGAGGAGAAAATTCATTTTTCTACCAACATAACAACAAAAAAATTATTATAATATTTTGGGTAAATTCCGCAACTTTCCTAGAGGGAAGTAAACACTTGAAAATAGAGATGGATTCCCACAATATCGTCGCTATCATTCTTATCTCAAAAAGGCAAAATAAACAACTGCCATATATGCTCGCACTATTGTATCCGCAGTGTTTGCCAGGGAGAGGTTACATTAGCCTGTATTTCATTCACTGAGAAATGTAATTCTATAACTTCAGCTAGGGAATTTTAATGAGGAGCAAAAAGAACGCGGAAAAATGCAACCACGTGAAATTGTCTGCTGAAAGGAGTGTTCCTTGAGAATCCGCGAAGACGGTTTCTCTCTCCTATTGAATAGATCTCGCAGTTTATCTTATCGCTAAAATTGGCTATCTTGTATTTTTTTCTAGCTAAAAAAGTGATAAAGAACAAAATTATAGCTTTTACGTCATCAGCTCAAAAATTTTGACATTTTGTTGACTATTCGTCTTCCAGCAGAATTTAGAGATTGCCGTTACTAAGCCTTGATTCTGGATTGTCGCACCATAGTATGAGCAATGATACCCAAGCAGTGAAATCAGAAAAAAATATCACTCAGTGATATCGCTACCTTAAATTTACACTGCAAATTACATGTCAAATACTACATGAATTCATATGATATACAAGAATTACCAGTAAAAACAGTGTGGCTCTCAGATAGCCTGGTGGGTAGCTCGTTCTATGTTGAAAAATATCTCGGGTTCGAATCCCAGTGAGAGCCTATGAACATAGCTTTCGAAGCACTTTTGGAGATACTATTACAAATAAAAATACTATGATGATTAATTGCAATGTACTTAAATGCTCAGAATTAATTATAGGATTCAATCAACCTAGGATGTGGCTTAGAGGATTTCCAACGTGAGAGTAAGGAGACAGTCAAGATATGACTTTTCAACATACCTAATTTACGTTGCCTGACTTCAGATTTTAACAGTACTACTCTATTTCATACTGCACATCTAAGTATCAGTATAGTAATCAACCTCATGATAATGTCTTCGGAATTACTCAAGCTCTTAATCTCCCAAATCATTCGGCAAAAGCGATTTTTTCTCAAAGGCCGATTTCTATGGTACATGCTGCATGTTTTTACAGCTGAGTCACCTTTCGTTCCGGATCAATGAACCAGATAAGAGGGGGCGGAGGACCTCTCACGCCTACCACAGTTTGACCACTGGGCCTTCCAAAAAAAACTCACAATTATGTCACCTTCCGATGGAGAATCACCAAATTTCGCGAGTCCATCTCTCTGAAATATGCAACCGGAGCAATCGCAATCCACACAGCAGTGGAGATATGGAAGGCGCCGATACCATCGGCATCGGCTGGAAATGGAGCAGGGGATTGTCGAGATAAAAGAGGGCCGAATAAACGCCAATCGAATGTTCACACTTCCGGGTGAATTACTTTCTTCGAGAGAAACACGGGAATCCAGCGACAGGGGAGAGACAAAAAGAGCAAAATATAGAGCGAGTACGCCCTTATCTTTAAGTGATCTCGACGCCAGATATCCCGCGGTAGACGGGTTGAGGGATAATTTTGCAGCGCGTTATAAAGGATGCAAACCTGGAGAAAGGAGAGCGATCCTTCTCGGCCACTTGATAGCCTCACGAAAGCGTTATGAGCGTTTAACAGGTTGACGTCGACAACCATCTTCGATGATATCGGATAAAAACCCTTGAAAAATGGGGAAAAATTCTAAAGAGAGTGGGAAATGAAAGGGGGAATTGCGACGTTTAACTTTAAAACACCTTTCATTTAAAACATTTTTGGAACAAAAGGCTCGCTTTCGATAATGAATGACTGGCGTAAGCGATCTGGAAGAGAAGAAATTTATTTCTCGTGATGCAAAGATAGCCTAGTTACAGGAGTTTTAAAAATTCACCTGTTATCCTTTCTAAACTTTAGTATTTGCATAAGAATTTTGACAACAAATAAAATTAGCGTCCTAGCTAATATCATTGTCCTATTAACATTCTATGATTATGAAACCAATTAATGTATGCCATTCTTTAATATCCGACTTCCGATTAAAAAATGCATAAACTCTTCAGATTTGGGAATTTTAAAAATTTAAATAAAAATTTTTTACGATAAAACCAATTATAAGTGGAGTGTAAAAAGGAAATACTACGATTCATGGATACTTTGCTGATTCTCCGCAAAAAGTATCCTGCAAATTAAAATTTCCAGGAACTAGTAAGTCAAGGATGTTAACTTTTCCTGCAACTTTACGACCGAAGTCTGGTTTCCTTCTCGAGGGATGCAAAATGAAATCTTTTATGATTTCACCTCCACCTTTCCCAAAGTAGTTCAGCGGTATTATTTTCCCCCTTAAAGAGCCCGATATTAAATGCAGGGTTCCACATGTGCAGATATTTTCGCACAATATCACAAGCATGCATGTGGGCTGAATGAGGTTTCGAGTCCGAATTTGATATGGAATTGTACCTTTATAGCTGCAATTCTCTGAAGAGCATAGAGAAATATATCTTATATTTCAGCAGAGATAAAGATAGGGATATATATTCTGCGCCTCTAAATCACAATTTCCTAGAATATGAATTGACGAAGTTTATTCATCCGTTGAGAGCACTTCACTCTGTAACTCCCAGTCTCTACTCCATGCAGCCCCATCGGAAGTCCACGTTCCCTCAAGAAGGTAGATTTCGTCTCTTTCGTGCTAAGCGATAAATAACTGTATCCTCCACATCTGCGGATGGCCATAAGCCGTTGAAATAAACCCAGAGTTTAAAAGACGAACCAACATAATACGTTCTATTCCGCCATAACTTTATAAACCAGTTACCATCACGCTAAGGAACTGAAAAATCTTTCCTCCGAGTCTAATCTGGACGACCAGATGCTGATATTAATTTATTGACCACAAGCCTCAAATTCCAAGGCTGGATGCAAACCCGCAACCCATCGGTCGAGCGTTGGTCACGCTACTTAGCTACTGAGAGGACGGGTCCCTTAGATTGCAATAAGCCTATGAAGAGGCCAAACACTGCATCTTCACGGATGCAGCGACTGGTTTCGAGCCTCCGACGCGCGTCTCATCCATAATATACCAGTCGCACTACAATGTTTTAGACTTTTGTGTCTTATTTCCATTTCCATTTCGCAATGGAGGATTCAAGCTCGGGGAACATTTCAATTTCCGATCTGAAGTGTCGCTCCTGGCGACACTTCAGATCGGACAAACGAACGCGACAAGTCGGCGTTTTATAAGGTGGATGGAAGCTGTGACTCTTTTCAACTGCTCTTGAGGGAGATGAAAGATTTAGAGAAATGATGTGAATGCTTCGGGTATTGTATACAAAGGGGTGTGTACTGCGTGTACTGGGTGTCGGATTCTTGCGAAAAGACTTGATTTCTTCATCGAGCATAAAACTTCCTTCGTGCTATTCTTTCTAAAAAAGGGTTTTTTGCCCTGAAAAACTTAAAAGATTTATGATATTATGGAAAGTAACGCAACAGATCAGTCCTTTCATTACTATATTAAAAATCTATATATTTCACTTTTCTTTTAAATCGAAGTATGTACTCTTC
This sequence comes from Pachydiplax longipennis, assembly GCA_036926295.1. Classification (NCBI taxonomy): domain Eukaryota; kingdom Metazoa; phylum Arthropoda; class Insecta; order Odonata; family Libellulidae; genus Pachydiplax; species Pachydiplax longipennis. The sequence goes on along the minus strand of JAVFKF010000003.1, from coordinate 24,366,040 downwards.
TGAATTAAAGAGGTACCAATGATATAATAATCTAATTTGCGCTAAAAAATTATATTAATATTATCCTTACTGGTCTGAGCTATAATTTTTTCGACGAATGTTGAAAATTTAATCAAAAATTAAAGATATACAGAACTATTTTAGAGCCAGGGTATAATAGTTATAGTGCTAAATCTCAGAATTGATTCGAACCCTGGCGACTCCATCTCTAGAATCTGCAAAATTCAAAGACATCCTTCTAGAAGCCTCCAGAAAGAAATAATGACCTCTTCAATGAAACAACCAAAAAATCAAATTCAACCCTTAGAACAATTAAATCTTCCTCTAAAAACACCTCGAGAGAGAAATGGTCATTTCCATAAAAGGGGCTCAATTTCTAATCCGTGTATTAGCCGCGCTCAGGATCTCCCGCCACACGGAGAAAAATCTGTCTCTAGTACTACAAACAAATCCTTCCGAACATTCAATAAAATCCCTTACCTCAATCGTCCGCGAAGCTCCATCTTCGCCAACTCCTTAGGTTTAACCCACACGGAAAAACTTCAGCTCTCCAGTCGAGATCAAATCGTCCGCCGAGAAATACCGTAGGGATACGGAAAAAGGATATCGAGGGAAAGAGAAATTCCCTCCGGAAAACAATCGAGGGGTTGATTGAAACACCCCAATTTTTAATAGCGAACTCCCGACGGAATTACGGAGCAGATAAAAACCACACCCCCCGGGATAGAGAACTCCGGGGAACCGAAATATATCTTCCGGGCGAATGGACTGTCCTCCCTCCAGAACACCAACCAACGGAGTGCCTTCCAACGCCGGCCTCTGTAGAGAGTCTGGTAGAGACGACGACTGGCGTGCCTAAAGGCTCACGTGCAACTGACAAAGTGTGGCCTGGGATGGAGGGATGGTGAGAAGCTGGGGAGGGGCGGCGGGGACCACGAAGAGGGGGGGGAGTAGGAAGGAAGCGATAGAAAAGGAAGAGTGGAAAGGGAATGAAGGGGAAGAGAGGGGGTGGAGAGGGGAGGTAGGAAGAGAGAAGAGCGCTTGGTCTCTATGGTGATACGGAGAGAGGAAAATGATAAAAAAGAGAGCTCCGGAGCCGGGTTATCGAAAACGAAAAAGAGGACTTCAACCATTATAAACTCTCCGGGATATGCATAAGAGGCGGACGTTTTACGAATGAGCTTTGCATTATTCGCTAGCGCGTGAACGCTAATTGCTTATGCTTCCCTTGTGTGATAGAAGCGAGCGGAAGGCAAGCAGCCCACCGAGGTTGATTGTTCAGAGAGTGAAATCACTCCTGGAATTATCTAATCGCTCCTTACTCATCCAATTGGATCCAAGTTTTCCGCTGAGTATTAGGACCGGATTCTGACGGTAGGAAAGTGAGACTGTCACCTGATGGCGTACACTTAAAGGGGCATATTGCTGTTTGTGGCGCGAACATTTCACAGCAAAATTAATGCAACAGCTAAATGGGCCACTTAAAGGAATTAATTCGATAAGAACAAGGATTTTCTGGAATACAAATGGGTGTAATACTTATCAAATTATGGAAGTGATAAATTCAATATTTTTGGGCGTTACTTCGTGGAAAGCCATACATAAATGGAGAAAAAGAAAACTTTGTAATATTCCACAAGATTTTTTATTGTGCTATTACTAGAATCTTCTGGATATTAAGCGAAACCGGTCAAGCAATAAAAAATATTGTGGAATATTACAAAGTTTCCTTTTTCTCCATTTTTATGGACGTAATATTCTCCAGGATTTCCTCAATAAGGGAGAAAGCGATAATTTCACGAAATTTAGAGTGAGATATTCCGTTCCTCGCACCTATTTATTATATCAAATACAGCAAATAAACATATAAGAAAGCTAATGTAATTACATCACAAGAAACAGCAAAAGTAAATAGATGTAGGAAAAATAAACAAGAAATTACAAAGATAGAGGCAGCATTACATTGAACTGGGGCAAATAAAACTTAATTTCATAAATGTCCCTTTAAGTCGAGAAAAAGGATCAAAAGCAGAAGGAAGGGAATTAAGGGGAACGTTTGAAAGGAGTCGAATAATGAAGATGAGATGTCAAACGAGTAAATCTAATTGGTATCATTAAGCAAAATTAATTTTTCTTTGTTTACCGTTTATCGTAATTAAGTTGAAACATAATAAACTGTGACTAAATGAATTATTACGAGTTAAAATTAAAAAGTGGATAGATGAAAAAAATTCGGTGATAATTTTAAATGATGATATAATTCAATTGCTCATAAAAGTCTGAAGCACTGATTATTACGGATTATGAGAAAGACAACTCCTTTCTAAGAGAGACTGAAAATCTGAGGCCACCCTTCTATATATCTCGATGACATTGCGGCACCAACTGAAAATTATTTGGAAAAAACGGGGGGTGATTGAAATTTACCGTGCGTTTATCTCATAAATGAATTACAAAAAAATAAACGATACGAAGTATTTAGTTAATCACTTTTCCCTTCATGTCCTCTCAATTAGATAACATAAAATTCCATTTTTGTCGAATCGCGAAAACGAGTGAATTCGATAAAAATATTTTTTTCTTAATACAATAAGCATTGGTCCGTTGAATTTCGTCCCTCTTCGTAAATTATTTCCGGCGCAATTATCTACGCAAAGCTATCGATAAAAGGGGGAATCTACATGCTCAATAACACAATCGCTGATAAATAATCGATGGGCTTCCGTATTAAATTAAGTGATTTAGTGAGAGCGCTCTTCCATAAATATTATTCTAATCTCTCTTAATCGACACAGCATATTCTCAAACGATGATTTTAGTTCACTGTCCTAATTCACAGATCTTCCTAAATATGGAAATGGCGCTTAAAAGTTGAGGAGCCGGAAGCGATTACATGAAGAATTTGAATTCAGAAAAATTCAGTTTCATGCGCTTGAAATTCAAAAATTGATACGGCCTATAACAGTAGCAGAGGAAAGAAAATTAGAAGCCATGACGTTGCCCTTAATATCATTTCTGAAAATAAAATGGGAAAACAAAGTATGTGACGAAGATCAAATGAAATGAGTGTGAAATATCGATAAATGAAAAGAAATATCAATCACACACACACTATGGTAAAGCAGTCTCTAGTAAAAAGCATTCGAAAGGTTTTTGGAAAAGAAAAATCACAGAGGATGACATAGGCTGAATTACTGGAAACAGGTGAGGGTGGGTTATAGCTAGAAATTATGTAAGGATTTACTAGTTTCTACGGAACAAAATGCTTTGGGGAGCTGTTGCAAGACTAGTATTCTTGAAACTAGATTTCTTAAAACTAGAATTCATATCCATGAAGGATATGAATTCATGTGCTTTCCTGAGATATTTCTAAAATTTTGACCAATATAGTTTAATATATATATACGTACATATTTACCAATTGAAAATTATTTACGTTTTAAAGCAGCAGTTCTTAACTTCAGTTGACCGAGGATCCCAAATGTTGATTTTTTGAGAATCGTAAAATATTGAGATTTTAAATTAAATGAGAAATCTAAGTCCACAAATTTATTATTATTTGGTTTCTACTGATTTAATCATGAATCAGTTCCACCAAATATCGCTTTAACTAATTAATCATATTGAGATCTTTTTAAAATTCATGGGCATTTAAAAATGTATGGGCAAATGCAATTAATTACGAAATTTTTAGAACTTAATTGTTATAATTGATTTAATTAAAAGGCATATCTAACAAATTTATTGCTAACAGCGAGGTTGAACGCTACATTAATTAGGACAAACTTCCATACTCAGGAACACCTTCACTTTATTCCACAGATCTCTTAGGGTCTGCAGACTTTAGTTTGGGAATCGCTCTTTCAACGCATTAAATATAATTTGTGGACAATGGCTTCAATTTATAAAATCCTGAAACTCGAAGTAACTTCAATTTTTTATGAGATAAATAATTTCCTAATAATTAATAAACTTTAAATTAATTGTACAGTTTTTAAACCAAAAACATTTTCTTAAATTTTCAGCTTAAACTTATAATCGAGACAAGAGAGAGAGACTCAGTTAGGTTCCTCAAACTGTATTCATCCTTGGTCAAGATGAAAATCAAAGAAGATTACAAGATAATAGTCGAGAAGTAACATATATTTCAATGGGATATGTTTATTTATAGTTAAATAGAATGATGGAATGAATTAATTCACAAGAATCTAGTAGAGAAATTTTGAAAGCCTCTTAAAAGCCCTAATACCAAATATATCATGGAGAGTTCGAAAAATTGGTTTGCTAGCAGTTAAAAACTCATCTGTCATATTATTCTGTTACCAGCTAAAAGAACAGCCTAGAACCAATATATCATAATCGGAATGAATCATTGCTTCTCAAACGAATTCCATTTCACGGAACAATCATCAAGTCGATTTTGTAGAAGCCAACAAGGGCAATGACCTCTGATCGCCTTCAATAAGTCATTCTGCATAATCCATTTATCACAAATACAGAATGACCTTAGCACCACTAAAATGTTAAGATAATTATGATTTCGAAATTTATAAAAAGCAATCGAACTTCCTTGCGGCAAATACAGATGTCTCTAACTTTTCTTTTCTTAAAAATCAGTGCCATAATAAATAACGAAACGAAATGATACGAAATGAAATGATTTTATAACGAAATATCATCGGATTTGCAGAAAAGAAAAAAGAATTAATAGCTGGAAATGACCTTTCCTATCTCTACCAGGATTAATCTTTAACAAAGATAATGCATTAATAGAATTAGGAGAATAGATATTAGATAAGTAGGAGAAGTGACCTTCCCTCCTAATTGGTCAAAAATCATATCGTATAAATTTAGCTAAAAAGTGGTAAAAGATATTAGAGAGGAATTCCCAATAAACGTAAATGAAGTTTTTTGCCATCCGCTAAAGGGCTATTCAGACTTAAAATATGCATAATAAGATCAATGCTCATATTTAGAAATTACGAAAGCGATGACTAAAAGTCGTGAATATTTTATTTATTCTTTGTAATCAATGGTGAATACTTTATCCGTTCCAGATATGCCAGTTTTCAAATTTCAGATTTGCCACTTGGTAAAAACCCAACTTCTTAATAGTTCGAATCACTCCACTCCGGAAGCCAACAACCTAATACATTTTTAAATAGTTTCCAAACGTTCAAACTTTCCTCTTTTGATATGGATCACTTTTAACTTGCTATTCACTATTCAATTCATCTCGGACTCAAGTAGTAACCATTGCTCACGCAAAAGATTCAGTGATCATTATCTCACACTAATGACGTTGTATCATTAAAACAATTTTGAACCTTCGTTATCCTCAAATTATAATTACTCAAGTTATCACTCGAATTCTAGTTGCATAAATCCACTGCCTGAAAATCATTTATATAGTAGGATTTCATTCGTGCTAATGAATGAAAGGCATTGCCAGACCGGAAAATATTTCTCGAAGTTTCTCATTGAACATACAATCTTATATATTATTTTGGGATTATTTTCCCTGCAGATGAAGGAATTAGTGTATAAGTATCGTTTATATGTAGTACGATTCTTATAAAAGACAAGGTATGGAATGTGTATACGAAATAATGGGAAACGAAAAGGCTTTTTGTTTAATACATAAAGCTACTCATAGGAGACTTTTGATAACTGAGAGGTTATGCTCAATACTCTCACGGAATCTATATTAGCTGTATGTACTGTATGAAGCTGAGAAAATATTTAACTGGAAATTATGGTTTCATTTCATTTGGATGCAAATTAAATCCCTTTCGCCATATTGCCATAATTGTAAAACTTGTACCTATAAAATTATTTTGGTTTTTCTTTTTTACGTAACATATATTGTACATCTCTCTTCACTTAATATAAAATTATATTTTATTACTATATTATCAAGCTCCTTTATATTACGGTTTATATTATTAAGTCTGAATTGGGAGTCAAAGTCTCTCACAATTCATGGCAATGATGGATATTAACATGGATGGATGGAGATAATATCGATGGATAATTAACACTTCGAAATGAATCCTCATAGCTAAAGAGATAGCATAGCTATAAAGGGGATTATTATTATTAATTGGAGATGAGGATTATTGAGATAAGCCGATTAGTTTAACAGGGAAGAATAATTAATCAGATGCATCACATCACATGAATCAAATAGATGTCATTCATATAGTTCCGCAATGAAACCAACTATTTAATTTATAAACGAAAAGCAGACGAAATAAATGGTAATAAGAGGAGACATTTGAGAATTTTGTCACGGTTTTTACAAAAATTGAATATAGTTTTTCTGGCTAACTAACTTTTATATATCTAAGGTAAAATGGAGAAGAGCCAATTTCTAATAAACATATTCACACTATTAAAGGCAACAGTAATCTGACATAGCAAGAAAAAAATGTGTGGTAAAAAGGGGCCTCAATGAAGCATATGACTGTAATATGAATAGCGTAACTTTCACAAAACGCTTCTGTTCCTTTACAATGGCTTAAAATGGGCGATTTTTGCACTATGTTAAATATGTTTAAAAACTTATTTGAGCTAGCTGTGACGAATCAACAGACGATGAGAATAATTATTAGGCTCAAAGCAATGCGGTAGTAATACATAAGAGCTCTCCTTCAGATTAGGATGCTATGAGGATTTTTTTTAAGATATAGATCTTCCTATTGAAAACTTAAAATTATACCTTTGAGGTATATGAGCGTTATTGGCAAACAAGCTTTCACGGTGATAAAAAATAACGAAGAGAATTTTGACAGAATGTCTTCCGTTTAAGGATAATAAGTTAGGATACTTAGAACAGTCGCTGGATAGGTTACTCACACTCAGATTTCCTTAATTTTGAATAAAAATAATAAAGCGACTTCATTCGGGCGAGATTGAGACTGATGGGTCACTTCTTACATCTAACAATTAATCGTGGCTATACTATTGTCAAATAAATTTGGAAGTACTCTCGAATAAATCCTCCGGAAAATAGTCGACAATGACTGAAAAAAGTGTGCATTGTAAAAACATGTCAATTCTGTGGAGTTTTGTGCTGGTTTGGCATACCTGCGCTTAACACAAAAGAAACTAGAAAAACCTGGATCACGAATTTGAAATAAGCTGATTAAATAAAAGAAGACATTGGCTTTCTTATCAAGGTAGATTAATACGGAGGTTTGCATACGCGATATATTTCTTACATTAATGTATCTATGCAGTGAAGACAGTTTACAAAAAGTTAGACCCTCAGATCCACCTATCCCAAATAACAATTGAATACGTAAATAAAAACCATTCTATAAGTATTTGATTTTGACTCTGTTCTTTCATAAGAGATAATTAAAGCATCGTAAAATGCATGGAAAATTTATTAACATTCAATCTCTAACCCTATAGCTTCATCAGCGAGAAAGACTAATAGGAATGAGTGCCCTGATAACTGGTATTAATCTTTAAATACCGCTGATAAATTAATTATTATCTCTAGAGGAGAAGTCAAAATGAGGTTCTAGTTCTTGAAATAACAATAAATCATAAATATAGACCTCTAGTTCTGATGAAGGACACAATTTATGAAATGAAATGCAAATCCACTGTGAGTTTGCGGATGAGTTCGCTTTAAGTATGTGATAAAAAAAGAAAAGTGAGGGAGAGTACATAGTTTTAAAGTTGGCATTATCCCAAAAAGATGTTTGAAATAAATGTGAACAGATAAAACAAACACTTTCGTGGAATATGTAAATGAAAATGTAAATTCCGACACTCCCAAAATCATGTTCGAGTGAGTCATCTTTTTTCCGGTTTGCAAGGCTAAAAATATTATGCAAGTCAATTCTCTGCTTTCCTATAAAATTTTGAAACTAATGAAATTATTTTAGTAAAATTACCATCTGTACCAAAAATAACTGGCTTATATAAGAACTTATATCCTTCTGAGAAGAAGATTGATATAAAGTTTTATCATATTTCAAGCGCTACTCGATTATCTGTAAGAGAATCTACTCATAAGTAGGCATTTTCCTTCTCCTTGGTTTTAATTAGACACGAAGAATTAGGAACACAACGACCACAGTACCTCAATCCCCGGTGGTATTTTAACTGTATGTATTAGTCACAATCCTAGTTCCCACTAATTTTTCCCTTCTTAGGGCAGCAAGATTGCGGGCGCTTAGTTTACGGAGCTGTGCCACTGTAGCCAAAGAGCATTTTTAAGTTGCAATTTTCTGATTTCATTCATTGAAATTCGGAAATGAGATAGGTAATACTACTATGAAATCCATAATCAATTACAAAATAAAAAATCAATACCTTAATCAATTAAAGATTTTGAAATTAGATACGTTAAAATATTATTAAAATGTATTGAAAGGGTGGTTTGGGATATTGTTTTTTATTGATAAATGTATTATATTTTGTTGTAAAAAAGGGAACTTATACTGCTTGACAATATACTGATGTTATTTAGAAATGTTAAATGTAATAATATAAGTGTAAAAGGGTGTGTAATTTAACGATGTTTGTGGCTGCCACCTGACTACAGTTAAACTGTAGCAATATATTAATAAATGAATAATTGTTAATTTGTGAAAACAGAGGCTGGAGGCTTTCAAATGTTTTAATGAATAGTGGGCGCTCAAAAAATTAGTTGTGCGGCACTTAAGAAAGTACAGCGCGGCCGCGCAAATCAGGGTAAACCCTGGATACAACACCTATCATACAACTCCTATCATACGATTAGAATATTGACCAGACAAACGTCCTCCGCGCAGTTGAGGTCTGCCGTACATTCTTTAAGATGCCTGTCTAAAGTGCTTCCGAGAACAAACGAGGAATTTTGTTATTTTTCAATGGAATACGCACTAACCAAGGTAGGTGTGTGGACTCGCTTCATTAATGGGGGAAAACCATCCCATAAATATGACTGAGGAGTTAAAAGACACTGTTCGGCTCATAATAAAATGTATGACGAGGACATATGGCGGAAAATTCTACGAATTTCTGACTATGTTGATGGCGTAAAAGACTATATTCTTGATCTGGATATCTTAGTATAACAGTTCATGAGAAGAAATATATAAAGCGGGAAACAATTTTCATCAAAGAAAATTAAGCAAAAAACAAATTAGATTCGTTTTAATGGTAACTTAGGAAGATGACCACACTAATAAAATCACACGATCTGTTTCGACGTTTAAGCGTCGTGTGTGATATAGGATACAGCTAAGTTACTCCCGATTCCGTATAATTTATTTATATTAAGAGCGGCACGTTAGCTTCAAGCGCGTCCTTTGCATAAAAAGTAGTTCTCAACCCTGTCCTAACTTCCTCTTTTTATCAATCTTAATTCATGCAGTAGAAAATAAACAGCGGCAGTTTAAAAGCCTTACCCCTGCTGCTGACAAGGAATTACAGCAATTCACTTTCTTGAAAATTACTACTTAACGCTGTGATACGATTTCAGTCGACATTTGTCACAGCCGATCAAATAATACTTATCGGGTTTTATAGTTGAAAACTGACGTGGAAATGTTACCTGTGTCCCCATCAATATATATGATTTTTATTGCATACCGAACTACATTCAAACGGAATATTATACGAGAAAAATATGATGTACTGTAGCTAATGCGTTCAATCAAAACAGCACCACTCATCGAGGAACCCCGGTCGTGAATTTCTAAATGATATGTACTCATTAGCTAGTAAAAGACAACCAAGGAAAACTAATTTTCATAACTAAACTAAGGAAACTAATTTTCATTAATTAGATTTTCTTGGTTATTTTATAGCTCAGGAGATATGAAGTTGAAGGTGATGCAGTCTCCCATTCAGTTGACCAGTTGGTAATATTGACCCTATTTTTACTTAAGATCGTGCCAACGGTACTGAAGGTAACGTAACCCAAGAAATTTTAAAGAAACTGAACCTAATCTTGAGTTAAAGAACTAATCATGAATAATACGATTATTTTTTTGTAATAGAAATTTAGTATTAACAAAGCAGTAATCATCACGATTGTGTAACAAGCCCTGTTTAAATGATAGAAAAATTATCTTTTCAGCGGAATAATGGTATAGCGTTTTTCCAAGAAACAAAACTATCTGCGAGCTTTGGTGAAATATTTTCTGTGATTGCGAGGCCGAACGCTGGAGGGATGTGTTTACTGAGCTCGGCCTGGCATGCGGAAGCTATCGTTAAAATAGGGTCGCAAATCTGCAGAAAATTCCAGAGACATTTATGTAAAATTCATATGTTCAACTGAAACATGCATATTCTGTGAATTCAATTACGGCATGAGGAAATGCGTTAAAATATCATTTTGAATTTTATTTATCACGTCCTTTTCGAATTATATGACCCAAAGAAATTCAAATGGTAAATAACATTGGACTCATTGCCAAATACTAAGAAAAGGATATATGAAGGATCATTTATTATCAACTATACTATAAAACAATAAAATAAAAGGTTGGGAATCCTACTTCATAAGCTGTTGAAATATTTAAATGTGAATGTTTGTTGACTTGAGATTTAATCACGGGCCGGGGTATCCTAATAACCATAGATATTTGAAAAAGGGAGAAATTGAAGTTGAATTTACTGCTGACAAGTAGTAAATTGACGATTTGTGAAAGCACTGATAGCAAAATGAATGATACATATTAATAAAGTTTCATATATTTTAATTTAAATTATAGCGTATGTACACAGAGAATGTGTCTTCATTTTCATCATGGTACGATATTTTGGTTTTCTGTAAATGCGGAAATATCAAAAGAGTAAGTCGCTTGAAAGATTCATCTTCACCTTATCGTGAACCTGGTACCGCTGCGAATCCTAGCTTTTCAGAACCGTACCGACATCTCTACTTCCATTTAAGTATATCAGACCCCTTACCACGAGATTTTAGTGCAGTTCCGCTAATCATACCGTCTGCGTATTTGACAATTTCGTAAAACCAACCACATTTTTTCGTTAACTTCAAAGCACCGAAAATACAAAGCGAAAAAAAATCAGTGCCGGATACGGTGGCAGATTTATGCTAATTCGTTTACTGCTCATCTTACCTGCAAAGCAGCTACCGCATTAGGCGACAAAAATGCGGAATATTTACCAAAGGTACAAAAAAGGTAGTGGTGCGGACAAGAATTTCAACAACTGCGTCTTATGCCCTGCAAATTTTCGGTTGCATCATTTATAAATGTGCTACTTCCTTATGGCCTGCTTCCTTCCAGATAAGGGGTAGCGATAGAAATTAAACAATTTTTCACCGTACCCGTATGACATATGTCTATTTTAGAAGTAATAAATGATTATAATTCTTAGGGCCTACTCGATATAATCGTTTGCAAAGACTTGTAAGCAGAATAATTAAACTTATATACTTTTTAACTGACAATATATAGGCTTCGCTCATTAAGAAAACATTACTGATACTATTTTGAGGAATGAATAATTTTCATTTTAATCTCCATATAGGGTAGAGAAATCATTAATTAATTCATGCCACAGTTTGGTTGATGGCTGTTATAATATGAAAGCTACTGAGATATCAATGATACTGAATAATAGCATTAATTTTGGTTATTGTTTTTAATACTATGTTAAGTTCTACCTGAAGAATAATTCAGTACATTCACGGGTTATTTTTCCCCTTGCAGCATTCCATCTCAGAGAGGAAAGCGTAACAAACTGCCTCATTCCTCATCATGCCTAGTAAACCTCATTCCCTCTCAAAAGCTATTAGCAGCTAACGGTCAATGGATAGAGGTCCAAACCAGCGTCTGGGCGGAATATTACGGAGACATAAAGAAAACTTCCAGCAGATAGGAACTGAAGACTAACCTCAAATATATTGTGCTTGTTTTCAAGAAAAATAAAAAAATGTGGTTTATTTCAGAAAATGTTTCAAATACGCTAAATACCATTAAATAATTTACATCGTTTTCCATATCTAGGATTCGACTGAGTAAATATACTATACTGCGTGGTAAATACGTATCTTATAAAACTATTCATTAACTTTCTCCTATCGTAATGTTCAAATAATATTATCTATCTATTTTTGTCAATATTTGGACCGAAGATATTTTAGATCACATCTATCATATTTTTCAGCGTCAATTTTATCTGGTTTGGTGTCTTATCTTGTTCCATGATTTTTATAATCTGTATCTTTTACCTTTTAAGCTTCCTAAGATTATAACCGAGCCAAATTCATTGGGAATGCCTCTATGAAGTATGTGAATAGCCAGATTAATCAGGAAAGTGATGCACGTTTACATTCTAGTTAATCACTATATCATTCCATCTCCGAATGTGATTAGTGTGACAAGATATTAACATTCAGTTAATAAAGTATAAGTGGATTAATGCCAATGCATATTACGTTTTGATGATTCGCATCGAAAATCATCAAAGCTTATTTTTATCTACACAATGGCAAATTACATTCATGGTTATTTTAGTAATAAGGTTTCCGCTGTGTTAATAATCCAATATATAACATAAACACAATTTTCAGGAATAAGTAGCAAAAGTCTTTTTAATTTACCACGTTTCACCTGTTAAACACAAGTACAGTCGGCTTTTTCAAGGTCGAACCCGCTCTTTTGAAGATTTATTTATGTTGATATATCTTTAAGTATTCATATTAATCTATTCTCATATCACTATTATGAATTTACATCAAGCGTATTTTCAATCCAAATAAAATTTGAAAACCATCAAGCTACATAAATGCAAACTTTTTATTGTTTAATATTATGAAACGGCTGCATTAACCTCATTACGAAAAATGATAGTAGAGTTATACTTCTTCGGTTTAGTTCAAACATCTTCCAGTTCCCAAATTAGATTGAAAGATCAATTAAAGGTATTCATATTCCAGACTACAAGCGTAAGAATATATAAATCTAATTTTATTAATTTAACTAATTAATAAATACTAATATCCATGCAGACAACAACAATAACCAAGGAGAACCCGATCAGCCGGGACTCAAACCCAGGACTCCTCCAGGATAGTGCGTTAACCATTTTGCCACAAAAACTGGTAAGGATATATAAAAATATAAGGATGAATTCGGAAATTAGAGGGTTTGTGAAAGTTAATTTTCGTTAACTTAAACTAAATTGACGATTTAATCCAAGGAAAAGATAGATTATGTAATAAATTTGTATTTCCAGGTCTATTATTTCCCTTTTTCCGTTACAATTTTCTGAGAAAGGAAAGTCTTCCAACGTAATACAGAAGAATGCAAATTTAAAAAATTAGCAAAGCTCCTGATCCTTCAGTCACGCAAGCGTGGACCTATTCATTAACAAAGTGAATTGAATTTTAACGAGATATTCAAGAAAAAAAGGAATTTAAAACACAGGGTAATGAGTCATTAATGCCTCTTCTGACCGTTTCATCGAAGATGACCCTAAATAAAACGCTATCGATGAGACGTCATAGTTGTAAAAATTTTATGACTTCTTTCGAAAATGATTACTTACTGTACCAGCAATGTAGCTTAAAATCTAATCGGAAAATCAAATTTAAGGAAATTTCATTGAGCACGATATGATTATTCTGTGTAGAACCAAAAATAGCAACGAATCTTACTCCTATCTTCCTAGATTATATCATTCCTCAAATTGTGGAGAGAATTTGCGAAAAGGCACAAGAGTAGTTTTGGAACGGATTATGAGAGTAATATTTAATAAATAGGAAATATATTGTGACGACTTCGTCGATTAATTTTTTGAACAAAATTTCCTTTTGTGAAGAATAATATTTACCAATATAAACCAATTGAGGGACGCAGGATGAATCATAGCGGGCCGCATACTGCCTGGGGCCTGTTGATACGCAACATTGGACTAAGGTAGGGGTGAGAAACCTTTTTCTATTGCAAGGTCGCATATTTCCATATCCATTTGAAGTTAAAAAGAAGGCCGCTCATGAGTTACATATTGCCTACATTCAAGCAATCATCGAACATCAAAATTGTATCATACATACTTACTCAGCGATTATTTTGCTAGATCCAGCGACTTTTTTGTCCTCTTGGCGAGATTTTTTCTATTTCAGAGACATCTTGTTGATATTTTACTTGTAGATAAATCAAATTACTATTATGTTTATTTGATAACAGTCATCCAGATCATATTATCTTCTTAATTTATTTAATATCTGAACTGATATAATACTCGTAAGAGCGATCCAAGCCACTATACTTTTCTAACTATCTTTAGCGACATTTTAAACGAGGTCAACGACTTTATAGCTACTTCTCGGGTGCCTCTAGCAACATTATCAAAAATAAATTGTCACCTTTGAATTGTATATAAGAAGAGGAATTCGCCCGATGACAGAACTAAAATAGAACGTTTTCCAATTTAATTTCACTCTCGGTTATTAGCAAAACAGGATTATTTCAATTTGGGAATTTCTTTTAAAGTGATTAAAACCGCGTTAAAAGACAAAAAAGTCACATTAGTCCTGTCCACCCACCTCTGGACTAATAAACACGGAAGATTAATGAAAAGAGATGAGAAAAAGTGAGGGGGCAGAAGCGAAAGAGCTTAAAGACTTTAAACATAAAAAGAAATAAAGATGCGCGTGACTGAGAACTGTTCATAAACAGGCTTCCTTATTTGTCGAGGGAATAGAGTGGAGGTAATGAAAGAGTAAATGTAATGACAGTCTTTAGGGACGTATTCTAAATTAAATCTTGCCGAGAAAATACAATTTAATTAAATTATGAAGGGAAATCTGTTTTGAATAGTCATCCATAAGCTAAATGGGGTAATAAAAATTCGCCAAACAAGGAGATACTGATTTATATGCATATGTAATAGTCCACATTTTTAGGAGCTGAGCTAAATTGGGTAAGAAAAATCCTCATCCAGACAAGGAGATATCGATTTGCTTCTCTTTCTGATTGTACGCATAGGTAAAGGTCAAACTATTCAGAAGCTAAGCTTGAATGAAACGTTTTATGTAATATTTTTTCAGTCCATACCTCATGCAGCAGCAACCGTACATTAATTCTTGCCGAAATCCTTATATGGATCGGTGACTGAGCGGTTTTCTAAGCACCATAAGGAGCTCTGAGCAGTGGAATCATTTCTTTTTGCGAACATGATGAATGTGTTTGTACACGAACTTAATCCGCATGAATCCCCGAGGGATTTCTCCCTTTATTATTTCCTTGGAGACTTGGGTCCATAAAAAATTTCAAAGGAGCGTCGATTGAATTGCGTCATCGACAGGGTACGCCGTGAATAGAAGATGCCCAAATTTCAATTGTCGTCACCTCTTTTCGTCACGAGGCTAAAAATAGACGTGGCCTTAACGTGTCATCGAGTCGTCAGAGAGAACGTTTGGCATATTCTACATCAAGCGGGGAGAAAATACACTAAATGATCTGTTGAAGAGAGGTGAGATTGTATGCTTACAAAGCTAAGGAAAATAAATCCGCGGGCTATTTTCTGTTCTCTGAATCAGTGATGGAGAAACATTTTCCATGAGTTACTTTGTTTATGAAATTTTGATGTCAACTTTTCTTCGTAGTTGAATTTACAGAGCAGTTTACACGATTTAATATGAATTTAATCCTAAAGATGTACTCTCATCTTGTTGAGAGCAAGAGAGAGGGACCCTGGAGATTCATATCCATACTGCGCCACAGTTTTTCAGATTTTTAAGGAAGGCTTATGCGGGAATAAAATTTCCTATGTAATAGCAAAATAATACCAAACGAACACAACTATTATTCGATGCTTATATTCGACTGTCAACGTTCAATTTTAACAACAATTTTTAGCTGGCTATGTACAAAAACGGAAACAATGGAGTATCAGTCTTATCCTAGACAATTTTTAGAGAAAAAAATTCTACGAATTGCATTTAAACTAGTTATCAACACAGGTCACTCCCTAAAAAAACAAACGAATCAATAAATGTTTATCGTCAAGATGACGAACCATTTAACTCAAACGAGAAAGAAACACTAGAAACATTTCATGGGATCAAAGATAAAAGTTATGGGCACAGGTTCACCTTATTTTTATAGAAAAAAATTTCTTTGCTGTTTTATCAGAGAAAGTAAATTCGGCTACCTTATAAGATTCTTTAACTCCTAAATTAGTTATGAATGTAGAAAATTTATATTGAAGAACTTGGATATCCATGCATATAACTTAATATTGCAAATCGAGAGTCAAAAATATGAATTACACAACCGTTTCAGGAATTCTCATTTGAAATCTTTGTCTAATATTTACAATAGATTAAAAAAATCCTAAAATTTAGACGATTTTTAAAGCTTTATCTTAAAAAAATATATAGACACGCACGATTTGTGAAATATATTTACAAATAACATCAAAGCGATGAACAAATATAATATTTTTACGCTTGACCCGTTATTTATGCCAGAATCCCGCCCAACAAGCGGGCTAAATTTCGACTCATTAAAAATCTCAAATTACGTCATATTATATCCATGTACTACCACATTTCATGACCCAAAAGCTTTCACTGCAGATCAAATTTCTAGTATAAATCCTACGACTCTAAATTTTAAAATTTCGAATAAAAATTTTGGTTAAGCATGGTTTTATAGTTCGTAATTTGATTTTTCGTTTGTAGGGTAGTATAATGCATTCGAGACGTCTTTATTGCAATTATCAACCAAATTTAATCATGTCTTTCATTTCTGAGATTCATTTTCATTTTTCCTATCATATCACCAATAGCATATGGTCACCAGGAGTTAGAAAATCAGAAAAAGGAACTGAAATTACTTCAAAATTGCATCAAAATAACGATAAAAGAAAACTGAAGCGGTCCGTAAACTATCCTCTAGGCGATATTAAGGCAATCGATGATCTCAGATCTATTTATCATAGTTTCAGCTATTCTATCTATTCATCAAAAGGAAAGCGAATTACTCAAATGATACAAACGTTACTAATCAAATGGAACGGAAAGTCGCGCTAGTTCCACAAAGCGTTGGAATTGAGAACATATGTAAGTGTTACCCATTTATCTCTTATGCCACGAGTGAAAGCAATGATAAGGTTTCATGTACAAGTTCGCTGCGTCTTTTGCATTACTTCGCTCATTATCAGAGTTTTCAGTGGCGAGCGTTTCCTGTTTGGAAAATGATGAAGGGTGCACTTCATATTTATAGATGCATTACTTGCTTTATGTCTCAATCTAACACAGATCTAACATTGATAGCCTAAAAACCGCCTTTAGACATATTGTAGGACATATAAACACCAAGAGAACAACTTATGAATATTATTCATAAGTTGATGAGGAGAATCCTCCATAAAATAGTAAGTTCCTTGCATATATCCATCTAATTTTGCGTTCATATGGAATAATTTCAAAATTATATTTGCATGTAGTTCGATTGTACTCAAACTACAAACACAATGACCACTAAAACTCGACGAACAAGATTGATTAACAGTAAGTGAAATACACCAGATTCGGCGTATTTCTCTGTAAATGCTGCTTGATTAAATTTTACCAAAAATACCTGCAATTGTAGAACGTTTTTTTTATGACCGTAGGATTACATCTGTTAATTAATGCAGTATGACACGTTAATGTATCCTACTTTAATAGATAATTGTATGACGACCCAGCACCCGCGAAAATATTATGTGAAAAAAGGGGTAAATTATTATTTAATCCTGAATAATTACAAAGTTTAATAACAATTCAATATTTATTCAAATATGTATTTTCCCTGAGAGTTACGCTCAAGTATAAAGTGCCCTGAGCAAATGAGAGGATAAATTTGAAAACCTATATTCTAATCTCAATTGATAAAAATTACCAAGTGACATACATGATGAATTAGCCGTGAAATATCTTGTTAATCTTTTTTTGGGCATAATCATGATTTATCTAAACAAAATTATTCCAACCTAAGATACCGTGATTACAATACAAAGAGGCCATCTTTCCTATACAAATATATGAAAGCAAACATATAGTACAAATTCTAATTAAAAAGGAATATGATCCTTCATGACGTGAAAGTTAATTATTAATTTCGCATAACGAAAAGTGTCACGTCACGGAGAATAATTGAGCTAATTTTAAAATATTACTACTGAGTTATTAAGTAATAAATAAAATACAATAATTTAAGGACAGTCTGATTTAACCAAAAAGTAGACAAGGTCAATAATTTAAAAGAAAATAAATCCTCAAGATAAGAACACGGATTTTCAAATGAGAAGAAGAGAGATAAGATGAAAATATTAATTCATAGCATTGAGGAATCGTGATTCAAAAATTAAAGTCGTCGATTGGAAAAAAAGCGTTCGGTGACTATGACGAAAGATATGAATCAGAAACTCATTCCCCCAAGTTAGGTATTTTGGCTAAGGCATAAAAGGGTAAACTAAGTATTATAGAGGATAACAGGAAGAATTTTTCTACCTTTCGATGACTCAGGCCTCTTTCTTCCCTCGCTGGAAGTGGCTTCTGCGACGCTATATCACTGACCCTGCGATATTCTAATCCCTCGGCGATTCCTTTTCTTTCCTCCATCCTGAGGAATACAGAGAGAAGTGTCCGTTATAATTTTGCGGAGGAAACAATTTTATAAATATATCTGTGAATATTTTCTAAACGTTATGGTTGTTATAGATACATAACAATTGATGCTACAATTTGGTTTGGTCATACAGGAACTTATTTCCAAATATTGCATTCCTTACACGTATATAAATCCAAAATCTCTGATAATAGCATCCGTGTTACGCAAACTATTCTCATTCAAACAGAGAGAATATCGGCACAGACTATAAAGAGTACATAAGAACCGAAACATTAAAGCTAAGATCAATCTTCATTAACCGGATAAGATAATGGATTTCCATTGATGAATTCTCAATAGGAGGTTAATTATGTAAAAGAGAATAGTGATTAAATTTCCAATTCTAGCGACATGGTAAAATGAGTCGATAGTCCTGCACTGAAATTTTAAAGGCTTTTATATATTGTAATAGAAATAATGAATTAACTACTTCCACATCATTAATTTTCCATTATTCTCCCTATTATTCAAAAATATTTTGAAAGATTATACATTTGAATAGGCCATACAAGAAGAAGCTGTGCAATTAAGAATCCTCATCCAGAATTTTAAATTAATTGTACAGTACTGAGCAAGTGAATCTGGATAACCGTTAATTCCAATGTGATTTTTGTAAGGTCATATCTGAAGTTTTCTAGCAAAAGATGAAAAATTGAAACATAAAAAATTAAAAGGAAATTCTCCCTTTCAATTACCAATCTTCTTAGTAGATTGCGATTTCTCATTTAATTTTTGCGATTTTGCGAGAACGGTTGTGAAGAATTAAGGATGCGCTTCTGGATCCGAAAAACGGTATATCAGTGAGTGCTGAACCCTATATCTTAGGCAAATTACAAGAGGGAATCAGTATACCTCCTTGTTTTCGTTGTAATATAACCGGTTCCGGTATCAGCATAGTAAAGGAATATTCTAATTTACTACCTTTTCCGAATGAATTCTCAGTTTGAATCTGGTACCCAGAAACCCACGGTACCACGGAAATTCCATATCCCTTACCTTACATTTGCAAAAATTTACCCCGCCACTGTTTTTCTCCAAACCTACAAAAGAACGCAGTGCAAAGAGAAATTTAAGTGAACTGCAGCCGCCAGAACAGCTACAAAAGTTCTCCGCAGAATCTTGCAAGTCACTATACCAAAATATTTTCCGAACATAGCATTAATGCTGATCTTTTTTACTTCTATTAACTATCAGGTTAAATATCGGAATTAAATAAATTGTACAAGGTTTCATTTTTTAGGGAAAGATAACGTTTATCGGGAGTGAAACCCCAATTCGATTTCAAAGTAGAATGCGTCATCCCCAAAAAATATTTACCCATGTAGTGTATTTTTTCAAAGCCTCAATTTTTGCTTGAATTTTTCGGAAACAAACTAAAAAAGCGAGGACGAAGAGAAAGGCAAGCGAAAAAATCTTTTACAGGAACGATGCGCAACAGGTGTGTTTTTTTAATGTGGGCGATGGAGAAGTGAAGTGGCGCTCTCTGATGAGTGCTTGAAAAGAGTTGCGCGCGCCACCTACTCATTTCAATGGAAAGCTGCATGTGAAACAGGTGAAAAAAGTAATCATTGACCGTTCGAGGGAGATTAAATTGCGAAAAATCTTTTCACCTTTCATACTCTCTGATAAATCCCAGACGGGAAAGGAACAACCATCATCAACAACCTCAAACAGAATCTTCAGTTTTTCCTCAACACAGACAAAAATCGCGTGCTACGGTACGTAATGCTTCCAAAATTTCACTCTACACATTCCTTTAGCCCAACTCTAATTAATATCCATTATAAAATTCAATTAACGGCATAATTAATTCTCATTTTGATTTTTTAGAGTAGGTACATATAACTGATCATCGCCGATACCCGTGAATAGATCGACGCTCCGAATTAAAACATTTTGGTTCTAGTATAAGTTGAGCCTAAAATTTTCATTGACTATTAAATCATGCTTATAGTATTTGCAGTAATAAATGATAAGATAAATTTTAGCAGTTCATTGTCTTATTTTAATGCAGATTCAAAAGAATCAAGGGTTGGAAGGGACACAATATACCATTCTATGGCCCTGAATTGTGCCAACGTCAATGTTTACAAAATTTCGGGAAAATTCAGCATCTGTTAGCCATGATAATAAATTTGAAGTGTTTCAATGAATTTTTATATTTATTTATTGGAAATAAAATTGTTTATATTCCATTAATAATTTCATTTCCATAATTTATTTTTAATAACACTTATAGGTTGAATATTATTATGTTTCAATGATCTAATAGATGACAATAGTTCTCAACTTGTAAATTGAAAAATAATTTTCTATGATGATAATTTTGATTCCTCATTTGATTTATTTTGTAGAGGTTTAACCAAGAAACTTAAGCCTAACTTCTGATAAAATATTCTTAACTTACTATAAACACCTCCCTCAAGAAAATGTCGATAGCCCTTTTCATCAATATTTTATATTTGATGGTTGACTTCTAAACGTGAATAGCAGCGGTTCCGAAACAAGAGTTCGCGGACGCGGAAATTGCTAAGTGTCTGGTTGCATTTATCGAAATTTTCCATTTTCTGTAACCAACAGTAGATGACGGAAATTCATTAACTACAGAATTTAGTTAGTTGATGAGAAATTTTATCTTTAAAAGTCGCTATGGTAATGTTAATGGGTACCTAATTGGAATAGATTTGCGTTAAACTCTAGGACCAAACATTTGGATTGGATGTTCTCTCGACTGTTACAAAAGCCACCTCCACTCCCGGAAGTGATAGCTTGATGGATATGATTTTCCAAACAAGCGCGTAGAAAAATGGGTTATGCATTACAGTACAATTCTTACGAAGAAACTGACATACATGAAATTCTTACATTTTAAGCCACATTGACGGTTATGAAATACTGGAGAGGATTACTGTATCGCAATTTTAGGTATTTATAAACTGACTAAAGAAATATGATCAATAATCAATTATGATTAGCCTTATTCACGTTTGAGCAATAAATTATCAAATAATTATATTATCATATATATACAATGATGATAATCATGTTTTAAAAGTCAGAATGGGCCTTTTGTGTCTTTCATTACATATAATATTGTAAAGTAATTATATTCATTATTATTTACTTAGCAACAATTTCCACAAAGATACACATGAATACATTCACTATATTCCTTTCCTTTGTTATGAGTCGTATAATATGAAGAAGTGATAATTAATTTTAGGATAAATTCTGATTTTGGGTGTCCTTGTCACTAATCCTAATAATGGGATAATACTTAAACCAACACTCCCCCATCCCGAACTCGAACCAAGACCTAGATAGTGATAGAAAATTAGGCTACAAAGTATTTTAACTAATGAGAGGCCCAATATAATTAATTGGATTCTTAAAAAGTTAACATTCGGAATTGGAGACTTCAACGATCGAATCGAAACTGAAATACGGAACGCACTCAAGCAAATCAACATAGTAATCCAGTAGAAAGAAGTTGGAGATATAGATGTTTTTTTAATCGGCAATTATAAGTCGAAAACTGATCGCCTATCTTCTAAGAACTCATAATCATGCAATCGATCAATCACATTTCTCAAAACTGCAGCCAAGCACTGAAGGGTGGAATGGCAATCAAACGAGGTAATTGAGATAACCTCGCAGAAAAACGGAGCTGGAGAACGAGACAAGAATAAACAATGCAGTGCAAACTTTTAAACAAACAGTTCGTCACTTACCATCGACGTGTTTTCCAAGATAAGTACTTTCTCGCAGATCAAGAGTGCATAATGTATTACTCTGTTTGAATAGCGTCATTGAGCTTCCCGGTAAGTGCCGCTACCATTTATGCAACCGCGGAATTTGCAGGAAAACCCTGAGAAAATAAACGAGAAATATATTAAATCATCATTTGCAGAAAAGATTAAATGTATCTTTTTGAGGGCTTCAAAGAGAAGCGAAAAAGTCCTTTGTGGAATAGTTAAAGGAATATTTGCTTTCCTAGAAATGAACAGGGAAATTTGAAAGATAAAATGCTTCTGCTTTTAATTTCAAATATTGTAGTTAGAAACGAATCTGTATTTCATTCTGGCGATTTTATTTTATATGATTCAGGAGAACCTAAATTATAATTAGCGGGAAAAACTTGCAGCGTTTAAATTTTGCAAGTATACTGCGAACTTGTGGTATTTAATATACAGGTACTCAACGTCATAAGACAGCAATCCCACTCCTATGTAGATACTATTACGAATGAATTATAATGGATTATTTTAATTTCTTACTGGTAAAAAATTATGTTCACCTTACAATTATTCTGGGTTTTAAATGCTAAATGTACTGAGTACGCTTCTGAGGAAATAAAATCAAATCCTCTATGGATTCTCTCTTCAATAAGTACCAGGGACACAAATACCCTTGATCTAAATTTAGAAAATACCTTCATATACATGAGTAATAAAAATATATTATTACTATGTCACACCTCAGAATTCATACTATAAGTATGGGGATAAGGAATTATTTATTCTTCCATTATCGATAATTGAGAGATTTTTGTACGATTTCCGCTCAGTTTTCACTACACACCGACCATCTCATAAGTATTTATACTAATTGTCAAATGAAACTAACGGGAAAAAAGACTTCGTACACCTCCACAGTATGACATATTATAAACATTCCGTTGAAATGCATGAATTTCTACTACTATAGTCTTCTAATAAGTAACGCTTTCCCATGCTGAGTTTATGAAAATTTGACAGAAAAGAAGCGGCTTCTTTTTCACCTCAAACTAGTGCTGAACACTAGTAAATACTTCTAAATTCTGTCAAAACTATATATATATCTCTATATATCAGTGAAAATCAAAGTTAGAAACAGATTTACAACATAACGCAAATATGGAAGTCTCATACTTTTATAAGAATCGCAGCACTGTGTAATTTCTTCTAATAATTCTTATAGTACTCTTCTGGCAATGGACTAAGAAACTGATATTACATAATTTGCAAATAACAAAAACTCCATAAAGTATTCAGCTCTCAGGACTAACACACGAGGTCCTTTATTGTCTTCTTATATCATTACATCAACGCTTGTTTCCTTCGATAGGCCATTTGCTTGATGAATACAGAGAAAAATCCTGAAGTTCGGATGGTTCTAAGTGCATTGCCCTCATGTTATGAATCATGTTTGCTTTGCATAATCTGTCTGGCTTTTTGCTCCTTGGTGTTTTACTTCGCGAAATCTTGTGTACACAGAGCATATTTTATTTTTGGAATGAGTCCACAAATCCACGCAAATGACCTGACTTTACTTCATGAAAATGGGCCCACTTTTACATCATCTAGTAGTAAGGTTCTGAAATTATCTCAGTATACTTAATTTAGCTCAGCAAGAAGTGAATTTCTTGACTGAGTTATCAATGCACAACTTACAGAGAATAGTTCCAGTACACTTACGAATTTAAATCTTTGATACAAGGAAGAAATTAACTGATTATATACCTATTTTTACTTACGTTCCTCAAAAACAGTAAAATCTATCGCAACAATTCATTCTTTGAGCACAACTGAAGAATTGAAGATTAAATTTGAAACGAATGGACATAAACTTGCCGCAACAGATTCTTCGTTGTGTATCAGTGTATACGGATAAATAAATTGCGGAGTAATTCCTAAAATTATTACTTAGAAAAAGACATTAACGAAAATGCTATGTTAAAGTAAACAAGCTATTTTCCAGCTGAAATATAGGCAAAAAAGACTACAATCAGAACCTAATATCCTAAAGCAACAACGGTGTGATTTAGCATACATTGCTAACAATAAAAGTAAAATTTCAACATAAAGTATTCAAAGATATTATGTTG
Organism: Pachydiplax longipennis; assembly: GCA_036926295.1. Lineage (NCBI taxonomy): Eukaryota > Metazoa > Arthropoda > Insecta > Odonata > Libellulidae > Pachydiplax > Pachydiplax longipennis. Next base: position 24,341,533 of record JAVFKF010000003.1, on the reverse strand, counting down.
AGCTCGCAAAATATCTGCATACAGCTGAATAATCAGGTTCCACAGTCAGATATATCGTAAATGGTCGTATCTCCAAAATTTAAACTGTCATTTCTATCAATCACAATGTTATTTCGAATAAAATGGACTTTAAATCATTCACATAAATATGCAAAACGTACACAATTGCGCGATCAAAATCTCCTCGTGCAAGACTTCATTAAAGGAAGAAGCCATAAGAATGCTCGAGAGTTTCTATTCCGGACGCTATCATATTTCAAACAAAAGATTCCAAAAACTTTATCTTTCATAAAACTTCCGCTTCGCGTATCTCATTAGTGTGCGGCGTGTCTATTTTCTCTCCAGCAGCATCCGGTCCTGGATCCGTGGAAAAGAGATTGAAAGACGAATTCCGGGTATACGCAAAATAAGCGACATCGCGGAACATCTAGCGGCCCAAGCATGAACTACTGCTGAGAATCAAGTGCGGGGGATCTAATGCGGGAATGACGAATAGATGGCATACACTACCGACTTTCATCTCCGAGGCTGTGGTAGCGCCCTTAAATAATTGCGACGTGGGCAATATTTTTGCGCTAAATAAGAATACGCATTATACCAAATCATAGCTAAAAGAGTGCTATCTTTGCCTGGTACAACAATTTTTAGCCCAAAAAGTTTTTCTAGAGTAGCATTTGTAACGCTTACGTTCTCTTTTAAAATGTCTATGATTGCGCAGGCAACTTTACCGTTTTTTCAATTCGCAGACGGTTATAAATCAAATTTTATAAATCTGTATCTTTAAATAGATAAAAAATAGCATTTAGAGAAAGAGAATGTACGTTGAAATCGTGATGGTTACGAAAGCAATAGGTTAAAAAAGCAATCCTACATAGTTATCATACTCGTATTGTCTAAAAAGTAATTCAGACATAATATGCATCCTATTTAGTTTAATTTAAGTGCTGATTATACTAGATACTGACTATAGAATATCATTACTAAGCCCTACACATCTGTTTCCCATTTCAAATTCCCTTGTCACAGACAGGAGAGACATATTATAAAGCAATGGCCATCAGAACTTATAAAGGAAATACTCTCCACCATCTAGGCCAGGTTACCAATTTCTTAAAAACATTGACTTTCCATTTATATTAATTTATCGGTTAATTATTCTAAATAGGTTATTAGTCACTTTAAAATATTCTATAATTTAAATTTTTCCTCCTCGCAGTAAAAGTTAAGCTTCAAATTATGAAACGTATTCTAAATCTAAAAACTGTCCTGAATTTTACTCAAAAACTGTGTTTTTGTTTAGATCATTATAAAAGTAATGAATAACTTATATTTATAACTTGCAAATTGTAGCGAGTGATATTTTCAATGATCCCTAACAACTACAAAATCGATAACAGAAACATAGAATATGAAAATATAAACCAACTTTACGTACAGATATTTGTAAACCTATATTTGTACAATCAAATTTGTACTATCGATTGAATTATGTCTCTCAATCAAAGCATTGCTTTCTATAGAACACAGAACAAGATCATGTTTTCATTTTTGAACTTTAGGTTTACATTTAGGAATAAAAGAATGCATGTACTTGGATAATCGACCTAAAATTCCAGTTAATTATTTCCATTTGGCAGGGATGAAACTCTTGACGATTATCATCGTCAAGTACATACTAGGAAACCAATACTTCAAGTTAAATGAATGTTGCAGAGTATACCTCTGAATAAGAGTATTACTTTCCCTAATTTTTGTGAAGAACAAACACATCTGGAATTTATTGATAGTGCCTGTAGTCCCATTATTCTCCATCGATCGTAATTAGTTAACATACTTGAAATTTGATGTGATCCTTTTACTTTAAACTAAATATGCAATAAAATTTAAAAAAACTATATACTTCAGGCACATATATCCTTCATAAGGGGTCTCCCGTAATTACCGCATGATACAATTCAGATGTGTGAATCCAGAAAGATTAAACAACTTATAAATTCTAAATGATTTTTATCATGCACCATTAAAAATTTCCGTGGTGTTGTCTGCCTCCTCTGATCCCTAGAAATAATTTAAGAGCCATAATGTATAATTTTAAAAACTTATTAATATTTTAATCTTGGTGGCTAATTGACTTTGGCTAGCGTACCTATGCCTCTTATCTTATTCTAAGCATATTCCATTCCAAACTTAAAAATTATAATATTTTAATCCTGCGAGCAGTACGCAAGTTTTCTCTCCCTTTAGTTTAGTATTCAAATTCATATTTCAAGATTCCTTTCCTAACTTTGCAATTTACAATTTGGTAAGGTACATCACCATGGTGATATACTATACGTACATATTATACGATTATTAAAAACATACACCCAGTAGTCAAGGGAACGTAGCGAAACCCACCACTTAAGAAACGAATGATGACGGAAATTTGATTCCGATTAATTACAAGCAGAAATTACTCCAGTTTATAAAGCTTTATAATTCTAGAATGTGGGTTAATTACAATCTCTCGCATTCGAATTATCAGCAGGAAACACAAATCCGGCGGTAGTTAAGGAGATAGCCATCCCCAAATAGTTCTTCGCTCGGCCAACAGGTGGTCCAAGCAACAAAGGCAATGAGCGCCACTTAAGGGAAGAAGGCAAGTGAAGTGGACAGCAAAGCGTTTGGCATTAGGTGTATCAAGCGAGACCATTGCCTACCCCAACTTTCCTCTCACTAGGGCAGTAGGACGAGATATAAATGTCCTCTGTCTCAAGGAACAGAACACCGCTGAGGGGGGTAGCGCTAACCACTACCTTCCTCTAATGATAAAAGTGCCGCAAAATAAATCCGCTTTGTTTTCTGACCTTTATTATGAATATAGTGAAGTACGTGCTGATATCTCAGTGCTAAATTTCCTGATGCGTTTCCGAGAAATACGTCAGATAATAAATTAATAATTGCAGTTCATAATCAGCGCCGGGTATATAGAAAGCATTTATCTCAGGATGGAATACTGAAAATGCTACAATACTTGAATTAAAAACAAAAAATTATGAATTTCTACAAAATATTGACATCGGAAATTTAAAACTGTTACTATAGTCAATGGTAGAAGGCAAGAAACTCCAGTATACATCACTAAACTTGAACTATTTAATGCTAGAAATATGTTTCCTCTTCCTATGACTCTATGATGCCATGGGTTTTGGCCTCTTCAAGGTTACTCATTTTTTTGCCCATCTTTTCCTTGGTCTTCCCTTAAGTGCACTCACATCTTCAAATTCCCTAATATAACATTATTAGCATCGACCTATTCTTCAGTCACATTCCGATCTAGGAAGAATAAAATACGGAACAAAATAAGATATTTGCAAAAAGGTTGCGCAACGTTGATCTACGCAGAGTTTGTTGAGATTTAAACGGGAAGGAAAAAACAACGTTAAAGACCTACCCTGTCTCATTGTGAACAAGAGTTAAGACTGGCACTACTTACGATACGAATGTATTCAATCATGAAGTACATGTGGCTAAAGAATGATTCTTAGATAATGTTGAAGAATAGTGATCTAGAAATTCATTTCAAATCCATTAGAAAGTACGGAACGCTTGGCGAATGCACAAACATAATTAGCCAACCTAACCTTGAAAAATATCAAGAAATGACCGCTAAATTATTATATCAATGGAAATAACTATTACATTCGATGATGAAATAAATGAAAGACAGACTAGTATTGACGATTTATAAAAAATCTTACTATTTATATGCACGGTATTTAGATTACTTCGGATGAGCCATTATTATTTAAAATAATAGTCCTCCCACCTTAAAGTACTGATAGGAATGTAGTACATGCATGCACTTTAAGCGTCTGCAAATATATGATTACACCTTGCTTTGTTTTGGTCATGTTATGTAATGTAGGTTTGACATAAAACCAAACTGGACCCATTAAGATTACTCTCAATTCTCCTCAATGCTCCTCATTCTTTAAGGTACTATAATCTAACCGTAATCTGTTCAGAATGTATGTACATACACAAGGGAAGGGGCTCTTCACCAACAAATGTCTGCACCTGACATCTCCAATGCGTAGGTAGCCCATACTCCTACCTCTAGTCTTGACTAAATCAATAATCCATGTAATCGGAATTTAAAGCCACAATCTTCCTATCTTATACAGCAATTTATGATTTTCAGGATTCAGAAAATTTACTGCAAAATTAATAATAAATAATAAAATTGGCAGAAGAATCAGGTGGAAAGTTTCCAGGAAATTAGTTTTCTTCATTTTGAATTTTTTTACTTGCGATTAATTTTACCTACTTATTGAAATTTCAGTGATAATTAAGCGAGAACATATACGATTTCATTTCGCCCGTCCTATTAATAAAAAATTAATAAATATTTCAATCGAGTAAAGTATTTGAATTGGTCAACATACTTGAAAACTATCCAATAACATAAAGAAAAATACATGCATATTTAGAAATAAGTACACAGGTAAGAATATTTTAATATACAGAGAATATTTTAATATTCTCACCCGTGTAGTACTAGAATATTATTTTAATATAATTCAAAATTGAAGAAAGATTCTTAAGATCAAATTATTCCCAATGCACGTTGGCAGCTTTGGCAGTTTTTTTATCTATGGAAAAGGAAAAAAGATAAGATTCAAGAAATGCAAATTCAAATTACCAGATAAACATCAGTCATTGTATGTGCAATCACTCGTTGTTTGTTTAATTAAAGGTTAAATTGTAGTACCACTAGACATCGCTTGATAAGATTCATTCTTTCCTTAACAAATAATTTAAAAAGATATTCTTCTGAGTTTTAGAAAAATAATACTGACACAAGCTTGAAAGCATTGCAATTAAACGAAATTTTTATTTCTTTTCAGTGATGACCAGTAACGACCCTTCCTATCTACGGGGCTCCACTGACATTAGATTAGGCAGAGGGCGCTAGTCAAAGAATGAAAGTCTTGGTAGAGAAGAGAAATACAATTGACTGCCATAGGATTCACTTCGTGGTATTGCATAATGAAGGATAAGACACTAAACTTTGTTAAAATACTATATTAACAAATTTGAAACCAACAAGAAATCTGTTAATAAAGTATGGAATAGTTTCGAAGTTTGTTATCCTTAGGGTGAGAGATACCCTACAAAAAAATAACACTACCTTCAGAGCAGCTTTAAACCTGGATATAATAATTATTTAAAATATATGCGAAGAATGAAGTGAATATATAAATATGAAGTAGGAGGAAGGAGTTAAGGATAGATCATGAATTTCATATTTCCCAGGTTTTACAGTGTATATTTCAGCGAGTAAGATTTAAATGAATCTTCTAATGATTGATGATTTCATTTATCCAAGAATTTATCCCTAAATGCCCTTTATTAGCTTGCAAATAACTAAGCGGACCTTTAGTAACATCCAAAAACCTTTATATCCGTTTTCCTCTGTTTTTTCCTTTGTATTTAATAACATGCTGCATAGCAATGCAACCCCTCTCAATATCTGTCCTATCCCACGCAGTTTCTGCTTCCCTTAGTTTTATATCGATCTAATATATTTCTTCCATCCTACGCCCCACCTACATTCAAAAGTCTGCAATCCTCTTATATCCTCCAATAGCTCTAATGGTCGCCTATTTGTATATTCTAACCTAGTTAAGTGTATCTCGAAAATGTTTAATTAGAAAAGATTTTTACTTGAAGCAATGAAAATTTTACGGATATGTTTAATTATATAATTTTTAATTGCATATAAATTAAATGAAAGTAAAAAAAGGATTCCAGATAAAGTGAGTTTACTAGTTACTTAGGCTTAATTTCTTAAGGTATAATTCAAATTTCCATATGTTTAAAGAATGGAAAAAAAGAATAATCAAGACACTCCGAAATCTTATTTTTGCATCTAAATTCATCGTCGCTAGTACTGATTGAAAGAGAAAAAGCTAATGGAATAAATTGATTGTTAAGCAAATTTAAAAATCTCAGGAAATTACAAATTCACTCTATTCTTTGATATAAATATCTAATACATGGTAATTCTCTATCTCTATGGTAATTGTCTTCATTTATAACTTCAAATTAAACATTAGGGCTCGAAAAACAGTTCTAACATTTAAAACTGTATAGATAATCAGGATGGCCTGCAATTAGATAGCTAACGTTTTTCATGAATCAGAGGTCAATCAGAGTACTGTTTTTAAAGTCTGCAATAAAATTACCCCAAGATCCCTTCTTACTTGAGCTATGATAGGCTATGCCCATAAAGTATACTAAGTTTACTCATGGATAATAAAGCTGATCATGTTTACCTCTCATTCCATATATTTTGCCGAGTATGAAACACGTGATTTTTCAGGCAATAATTCAGAAATATATAAAAAACATACTATCCATATATTAAATAAATTATTAAATCCCTCCGCATTTCATTAACTTAAGCAACACAATGTTCAAGGGCTCTCACAGCAAACGTTTGCAGTACGAAACATTCAGAAAGTATTCTTGCAAGATGAAAATATCTCATATCACATACATAAATCTTCCAACGCTAAGATGGTACACGCGCTTTAAATTCGCTTCTTTAGGCCCTTTCCTTTTCTTCTTGAATGCTCCTCTGATAAATTTTGTCTTTCTGTGCCCATCTTCCATTGAATTTCATTCCCTTAAAGTGCTTCGACACTCCATTCCTTTCAATATCCTGTCCGTCCATTCATTTAGACTGTTTGTAGCACATTTTGTAGTACTATTTTACCACGAAAAATTCTCCGCAGAAAATAAAACATTGGAAGTCAAATACCAAGAAGAAATCGCTTCTGGTGCACGAATGTCAACCCGGCAGGCATCGAAATTAATCACTTGAGCTTCATTGGACTTCAAAGGAATATCTTAGAGAGAGAGAATGTGACCAAAAAGAAGTCATTCCGCACAAGTGGAATGACTGGAAGGTTTTGTTTTGGTCTCCTTAAGTTCCTGTGTGGAAAGTAGGGTTCCCGTCGTATTTTTGGGCCACTGTCTATTTCCGAACGTAAAGCCGTCTGGCGTTACTCTCTAGGATTGGGAAAGGCCATGGAAGAGCCAAAAGAGACCTCGAATTCCAAGAAGCTGCGCCAAGTGCTCGATTTGAAATGACTCCCATAAGAGCCCCTTAGGTTCATCGATTGGCCCGTGATGGCACAAAGCCTTTGATCGGCTCTCTGAGACCCCTGCGGTAGACACCCTCAGGACTCTGAATAGGGAAGATTTCAGACGCCCAAGGTGATATCGACCATATAGAACAGCTTCATGAATTATTCACTCGGCGACGAATGAAAGTGCTAAGAAGATTTTCTCTAAGACGAATAAGGAATAGCAATACAACGATAAGCGCGGTACGCCCTTAACTTAGGTGACTTGGTGACCAATTCATACGCGCACGGGCTACCGTGGTGGAACTTCATGACTTGTACGCATCTCCGAGGGATTAGATGACTTTTAACTTAGCGGAAGGATGTCCAATAATTGACTATGACAAGTACCTATCGAAATCGGGTGCCAATGAGAATCTTATAAGGTGTAGAAGAAAATGAATTCAGCAGGGGATAACATAGCTTTATGGAGTTTTTATCGATGTAAATTGACATGTAATTCAGATGTAAACACATAATTTCTCTTTAACAAAATATTTCACTTTACTTATACGTTATTCAAAAGTCGTGGATATTTCCATGTCCTCACAAGAATGCTACCTTTAAATCATCATATTTTCCCAACACGTTAATACACGTGAGAATACATTTTGTGCATATATTTCATATATTTGTCAATAAAGCCAAAAACATCATCGGCCGCTTAAGCAAGGAAAAGAGGATAAAAAGCTAAATTTTAATCGCTTGTCAACATAGTGTGACAAAACCACGAGAGAAGTAGATTCTCTTTCTTAATAATTTCTTTGAAAGTAAAGAAAACAAAGGGTCTGAGCAAACAACTTCCATATGTAATAACTACAAGAGGTATTAGCAAATTTTGATAGTTTATTCCTGAGATATCTACATATAATTCCCATGAGAGTCATGAATTCAGTAAATCAATAGGAATCTACTCGAAGACTTAGTAAACCGAAAAAATTAATTATTATCGAAGTGAGCTCAATTTCTCGTGAGAGCAGTTCTGATCATGAGTTCCTCTATGGATTGATTTCTTGACTTTCAAGGACTGATTTCAGGATTCAAGTATTGATTCTGCATACATATCTTCGAGTTATTAATAAGCAGTGATATATATGACGAATCCATATATGACGATATCCATATTCTCGAAGCTAGGAATGCAGTGCGCAAGCGTTAAAGGAGTCATGGCGTTCATCCACTTTAGCCAAAACAAATATAACGATTTACGTTCACTTCAATACTAGCAAAATTAAAATTGATATGAACTGCAAAAATATTAGTACAGATAAATGTTCTTAAACGTTGTGTATGCTACTCACCCAGATATTATATGATAGTCATTTTGGCCAAGGAAACTTTTACTGGTTAATATGATTTATTTTCAGAAACATCAACGAAAGAATACTTTCAATTGCAATAGTGAGATAATTCCCTAAGTATTAAATGTCTATTTGATTTTTAAGACATGATTATTATTTGTATAAAGCAAAATTTCACCCTACATTGGTAAAATGTCTCAAGATAAAAAATGCTTATCGATAAAATTAATCAAACGTTTCTCCAGTTTCAAAACTTCATGAAAGAGAAATAAGAGTTTGAGAAAATTTCAAACCAACTCCTAAATTCCCGATAAAGAATTTCATTTACTTACATCAACCCTAATAACATATGATATGCCTACTGTAACAACTGTTATTGATATGATATTTCAACCCTTACCCAAGTTAATTAAATCAATTAATGAATTTGATGTACACAAAGTCAAAGTTGGGGACACTGTGATTGAATACGGCTCATCTGTTAAGAATCTTGGTTTGTATATGGACCAATCACTCACCTGGCTACCTCAAGTAACATCTATTTGTAAGAAAACATATTATACTCTTCATAATCTTAAACGTTACCAAAATATACTGCCAACTCAGCTTAAAAAGGCCCTTGTTCAAGCACTAATTCTACCATTATTTGACTACTGTGATATAATTTTGAATGAAATGTCTCACTCAGTTAGCAGTAAGTTAGATCGTGCATTCAATCAATCGATTAAATTCATCTTCAATGCTAAGAGAAATGATCATGTTACTCCTCTTCTGGATGAACTAAAATGGCTAAGACCTGACTCAAGACGAAAGCTTCACACGCTTAATCTGGTTCACAAAACTCTCCACCATAATTGCCCCAACTATCTTTCCTCTTATTTTAAATATCTTAATAGCTACCACAATCTAGGCACACGTCCATCGGGTAAAATTATAATTCCACTGCATAAAACAGATATGGGATCGAAATCATTTCAGGTTCTAGGTGCAAAATACTGGAATGAACTTCCGTACGCAACTATAAAAGATTTATCTCTCCCCTCTTTCAAACGGATAGTACATAATTTACTTCTTAATAAAAATATCAGATAACTTTTTAAACTCATATATTCATTGCTAATCTTGAAGTTTCAATTAACTAATTATATTTACCTTAATTCATTACCTAGAACCCAGGAGAATGGAAACCATATCTGTCTTGTCAACATATGCATGCGGTGTAAATCAGTATACTCTCTTGCTCTTTTCTCTTTTCTTTCTTTCAGATAATAAATCTAACCATCCACGTGGGATATATACGCAGCCACCTGACGAAATCATGAAGATGAATTTTTTGTGATTTAAATAAATGGTTGTCAATATTTATATTTCTGTGTTTTCGCGGTTTTTTTACGCTCCCCTTCTTGTGTGGGTGTTTTCCCGCATCGTGGGTTTTTCTCCAAAGACCTTCAGTTGAGGAGTTTTTCCCCCACAACCACAAATCTTTATATTTTATCTACTAGTATTTAGTCTAAAACTTTGTGAATTGTTCTTTTTTTTGTCACTTGATGCATTTTAGATTTATATCTTCTTATATTTACCTGATTTGTTCCTAATTAGTCTGTAGTTTTGTAGATTTAAGCTTAATATAGTTAACTGTATTTCTTATATGAATTGTAAAGGTTGGGTGGAAGAGAGGCCATACCGGCCTAACCCCGCCAAAAGTGTCTAATAATAATAATAATAATAATAATATTGACGCTAATTGATTCTAATAACATATGAAATACCTTATCAAATACTATTGGTAGGATTTTTCTCGTCCAGTATAGGCTTGTTTTTCATTTGTATATTTTATAAAATTGATTATGAATAAAAGAAATTTTCAACTAAATAAAATGCCTTTCCTTGTCTCGTATAATTAACTCCAAAATGTATGTGCGGAAAAATCATGTAAATCTTAAAGACGTCCCTATTTTATCAAAAACAAAAGTAACTTAATTTAATTCAAAATTTATGAGATTTTAAAAGTATTCATAGAATTGTAAGACAAGTATCGTGCTTATAGTATCTTTACAACATTCACAATCTTTTTATATTATATATAGTATTAATAGTAGTTTTATACATTCTCGATACATTGTACTTTTAAATAAATCTTGAACGTGGGTGTGAAAAGTACTCTTATAAAGCAGAAAAGAGAGGAAAAGGGCTACTTTAACGAACGGCTTCCTTCTTGAGACGGAGCGCAGTGAGTTATCGCCGGTGATATTCGGAAGAAACAGGAAACCTATCCAATAATATCTGCAGAGCCTAGGTCGGATCTACGCAACCATTCAAGGAGAGCATCCGGAGACTATTTCAAGGGGATCGTTTCATAGATATCTTCAACTGTCTTGAACATCCCGGTGCCAGATTCAATTACCAAATGCAAATCTAAAGCTGCGGAACGGCTTTATCGGAGAGGAAATTCGAATTTACGAATGCTTGTATTTCATTTGGAAGCCTTGATTCACTCCCAGCGATCGAGACGATAGTCTACATGACTCGCAAGTAGCATGTAAATCTAGCTACTGGGATGGGACGATTCTCTTATCGCTTCTAGGAACCTAAGAACTACTAGTTTTGAAAAGTTAAAAAAAACCATGAGTATAAATTATCAAAATTCATTCACGTGCTTACATTTCCTTACTGGTATTCTATTCCTTTCAGCAATTTTTTAATCGATCTTTTTCATTGAAATATTACGAATACCTCTAAAGGTAAAACTTGGAGCTGATTGATAAAAACTAATGTACAAAGACTTTGTATCAATGAAAAGCTTTCATCAAATTACATTGACAAACTCATTCTCTGTACAACTTTTCTGTCAAAGTCCTATTGAGCTGAGTTCGCTTCATCCTCATCCGAATAATTATTCCGTACGCTTTCTTCCGGTTCGTAGCTGTGTTAATAATTCAATTAGTACATCTCGTCTATTTTTCTTTAAAATGAACTTAACTGCCATCTTAATTTTTTTTGAAATCAGATCACAACTTTTTCTTCCTTAGGAAATTTCTTATGAATTATTCATAGATATATGACGAAAGATTCCTCATAAGTAAAATCCTTCCACCAGCAAACTGCAAACCAGTGATTTATATGATATGGGAAGAAAAGAGAAAAATTAGGGTACTAGACAGTTAATAAAAGAAAAAGTCATTTTTTCGAATAAAATCCATTTTTTCCAGACCTATTCCAACTAAAACGTTTATCAATGAGGAAATACATAAGAAAACTTTCCAAAATCTCCGAAATAGAAAAACAACGCAAGAAAATTATTGCTCGAACTTGTCAGGATAATTGCTACCTCCTGAGATATTTTCTATCTATATAATACATCATAAATGATGACGATCATGCAATGGCTAATTCTCTGAAGTTTTACTAAATTAATAATTCCACTCTCAAAAAGTAATATTATAATTTTATTACTAAAAATTTTTATTTTCACCAATAAAATATACTTCCAATGCTTTATTCTAGTACTTCACATGTTAAAATAAAAATATTACCTCATTTATTATACAATTCCCCGAAATAAAGCCTGGAAAGATTCTGCTTATAAAAAAGTTAACACAGTAGCGAACTTTATGAAGAAATACGGGGAACTCTGATACAAATTATGGGCTTCTCCCACCTACACGTCAAAAAAGTTTCTTACCGTCTTTTCCTTCTACTTAACAAGCGCAAAGGGCTCACAATTCATAATCCAATATTCTTGAAAGGATAGTTATTCTCAAGAGTTCACGAGATCGTAGCATGTCGCGTGGATTAAAAAGGACAGAAAAAATTCAAAATCGATGTTCTTACAACCAGACTTGGTCGATGGCGCTAGTAATTTTTAGCACAACTCGGCACGCAAACTTCTACTTCTCGAATGCCATTAATCGAAAACGTGTGAATGAAAACCGTCCTCCTTTCCTATCATAGTAACACAAGACTGCCGCGTGCTAAGAAACCGCTGACCTTTATCTCTCCGTTTTTATCGCCTTGGCAACAAAGAATGCACTTCCCAGATACGATTATATGCATCGCTTGGCAACACCACTGCACCAATGCTATTTTCGCTCTGAGGAAATACAGTAAACCCTCACATAGTGCGAAGATATGTTCCTTTAAATCACCGCGTAATGTAGAATAGCGCTATATGAAACGAGTACATTACGGGAAATATCGTGCTTCGTTCCTTGATCTGGAAAAATCTGTCTCTATCAGAACGAATTTTTTTGCCCACAATGACGCACGGTTAAGAAAATTATTGCGTAATCGTATTTAAATTCTAAATAAAAACTGACACAGGCACTTCACTTTCTCGGAAAACCGCATAAGTAGCGAACGAAAAAACACACAAACTATACTGCCGCCCAATAGCCTATAATGGGTCCTTCGTCCTTCGACTGGTCTGAGACATACTAATGTCTATTCCCAACTGTAAGTTATGAAATCGCATGAGTTGTAGCCGCTTCTCTTCGACAAATTATCATCTCTTTTCTGTTACATTTGTTTACCCTCAAGCGGTAGGGGTCGGACGGCTACACCATAGTTACAACGCTACAACGTAGCGAATAATGTTCGGAAGGTACCCCCAAATTTCTTCCGAATGTGACTTTTGAAACCGAGTCTTACCGAGAAAAGCTGTCGCGCTATATGAAATCGGCTTCTAAACTTCTAAACTTAACGAAATCGCTTTATGTGAGTCCGCTCTATTTGAGGGTTTAGTGTACTGAAATAGGTTTCCTTGGAGATCTGCGAGGAGATGAGGCTAAGTTCATTTCCTGTGCCGGATCACCTTCTAAGAGGAGGTACGGGTGCAACGATAGTCGTGCGACCTCGATTCGCAAGGGTTGGCGTGGGGCATATCCGAGTTTGGCGAGTACTAGACTAGGACGAAGGGAGCTAGGATTGCTCGCTAGACGGTGAGCCTAGAATCGTGCTAGAATATACCTCTTCGAGCTCATGTTCCCCTACGAGGCGTGGCGCGGAAAAACTAAGGAAAGAGGTATTTCTAAGCGCAGCAAACACAACAAAACAACAACGTTGGGCTTAGAAATCATGATCACCATACCGCGAAGAAGGCTGTATCAGTATAACATAAGGAGTTATGACGAATGAGTTCTAATTCAGTATTCGCCCACATCTAAATTCTGGGAGTGCATTGAGTTTAGCTAGACATAGGCTTAGGGGAGGGGAGAGCAGAGCTGGCTAGTTGGAATCGAGGCGGAGTTCAGAGGGCTGCAACGCACAGATGCAACGCAAGATTTCAATATGCCTAAAGTATGATATTAGACTCAGATAGCATTTATCGCTGATTCAATGCTGCTAATTTATAGAAATTTGCTTTCTCATGTATTCATATACGCAAAAAATACTGCAAAAAATCCTAGCGAGTGTATGATGCAGTTCCCCATATAATAGACAGAAATTCATTAATATAAGTGAATCGAAAGAGAAAACCTTCCTAAATATTTGCTTATTACTGCAATTATATTGTTGTAAGTTCTAAAAAAATATATATTTGCAAATTATTTATGTTAACTCTTGTAATGTGAAAATATTTCCTCCTAAGAAGCAATGCACCAAATAATACAACATGAAACTCCTTTTTAATGGAAATCAAATAAATATCATCGAAAAATCATAAATAAGAAAGTATAAAATATAGTTGATTTTACTATAAGAGAGATAATTTAGGAGAAGAATTCGTTAACGTCCTCGGATAGCCAAGTTGGTAACACACTCGCTTTGATGAATGCGGTCCGTGGTTCGATTCCCGGTGGGGGTCCACTTGCAAATGGACTAAGCTTTCGAAGCACAGTTATAAAAGAACTAAAATAAGAATTTGCTTCCGAGTTCGTCATACCGCGAAACAAAGAGCGAGATAACCATTGCAACGGGAAATACCTGCATTGATATTCCCGCTTGAACTTTGATAACTGCTATTTGGGTATTTTTAGCCAATTTATATCGATTACACTACATACTTCAGAATGCTGCCGATGACGTCCAATCTCAAAGCTCAATATTTTTTCTAAGGAAAAGGAAAACGTAAAAGACATCCGAACCTTACGAGAAGTTTAAATGTCAATAACAATCACAGTCAGTAACAATCTAACTGAATGAGATTCTCACAATTCTACAATCATTCCTTAATTATTAACGATTATAGAGTGACTTGATACATGAATTACAAGTTCCGATGCATTACATTCTTTTACGTATTTATCCCTTAAATTCTATCCTACAGATTGATATTAACGAAGTTGATAGTCTTGATCGCTCATAAACAGGTACAAATTTGATGTGCAAAAGAAATACTCCTTATACCGTATGATAGATCAATCTCCATAAGAAATTCATTAACTTGCTCAAAAAGGTAATCTCTATCACATTCTACATCCAACATAGTGTTTAGAAATATTTTGTGGTCCTAAGTGCATCCTCTAGTATTATTGCATGTGCATGGTGGATCAGATAATTTTCCCTTTACCTAATTCATTAACTTGCTCAAAAAGGTAATCTCTATCACATTCTAGATCCAACATAGTGTTTAGAAATATTTCGTGGTCCTAATGGCATTCTCTAGTATTATTGCATGTGCATGGTGGATCAGATAATTTTCCCTTTACCTAATTCATTAACTTGCTCAAAAAGGTAATCTCTATCATATTCTACATCCAACATAGTGTTTAGAAATATTTCTTGGTCCTAATGGCATTCTCTAGTATAATTGCATGTGCATGGTGGATCAGATAATTTTCCCTTTACCTATGTGGTGGGATACCTGTTATTAATTGATGGATATTTTAATTTTTCCGCTAATTTTTCGTATTTAAGGATCTTTGTACTACTCTTTCCGGTTATCAATCGCGACAGTATAAATAATCGCCTTTCAAATTATTTTCCCCATACAATGAGAGTAATTGTAAATTTTTATTTCAACCTTCTTAAGAAAGAAAGTTCCTTAGAACCTGGGTGCACTAAGTCATGCAATAACCAGTCTTAGTAAATGTAGTGGACAAGTTGAATTGATGATAAGCATTTCCGTTGATATATCAGGTATACTAGTACCAATCACAAAGTAGGGTATAAGTACAGGGTAGAGTAAGTACACCATTAATATTCATATAATAAATAATAGGTTCCAGTTATAGTAAAGCCATAAGTCTTAAAGAAATTATATAAACCTGATATTTTAACGAATGACGTATATGCTTCCTCTGATCTCCTGAATTAAATAAAACCCCGTACAATTTCTCTGTTTAGAAATAATTCACAACTATGCAGTCAAATTAAATCGCAGTTAAACTTCCATTCCAGAAAAGGCAAGTTATCAAAATCTTTCGAAAATGTAAGTAAAATTAGGACAGAAAATACGTTAGCATCTCACTTATAAAACCCTCTCTTTAGAGAGCGCTACATTCTAAATAAATGGAATATAATTTCTTTCTAAATAAATGGAATATACTTTCATTCTAAATAAATGGAATATAATTTCAATCAAAACAAAGAAATAAGGATATCATATAGGCATATATTCCTGAGTATATCAGGTAAAAAAGCCACTAAGCATGTTTCATCTTAGTGCATCGCGGTGTGTTTAAACTGCATTAAGTCATTCTTCGATTTGCCGGAGTATTCATAATTGATTCAAACCGTGATTCTCACGATATATTTTCCTCTTAAATTCATCCAAAGATTATGACCCAAGTTCTGGTTCATAATAGAATCTCAATCAATTCTCACATTCACCTAAAATGCACAATTTCTCTCCACCGCCATGCATTCGCCCTCCGTGCACCGCCGTGCACTCACTCCGCGGGACGTAGCGGTTTGCGCATGTACCGAAAGTCACGGATTGGTCCAATGAAAAAAACATGCCCAACCTATGCTAACGAGGGCGAGGAGGAATCTCCTCAATGACCCTCCGATTCGCCAATGCTGGCCGAAGAGTCAAGGCGCGAATTAAGATCCCAATATCGCACGCTTTGGCGATATGCCGTAGCGATACATGTCTGGAGGGCACAGGGAATGAACCCTCTGGGTCGATGATAGGTCCAGGCCACACTGGGTTCGATGCCCCCCCACGCCAGACACGAATCGATAAAACGGAAAGACCCTCCCTCTCTTACACCCCCCTCACAAAAGGAGAGGGGCGACGGGATATATCTCCCCGCTGAGGCGACATCTACTCATTGGAATAGGAGAGAAAACCGGAAAATAAGAATGACATTTGGACGAAGTCGAAGGAAAATGACCTTCCAGTAGGAAAATCCGCGGGTCTCTAATTTTTAGCTTTCTAACTGTCCTTACGGGGAAAAGTTCCTTTGATGTTCTCACTGTTAACCGAATCATCTTCTAAGTGGGCCTAAACCAGGAATGGCTTACCATCTCCTGGAAAGATGTCACATTTGATGACATAAAAAACTTGGTGATAAAGTTTAGCTTGAGAATCGTATATTTTGATATGTCAACAATAGGCTTATGATACTATAATTGACAAAAACCCAAAATTAGCTAACAAAATCCTTAGTTATTACTTTGAAAATTAATTTTTCTTAAGTTTAGAATACATAACAAGAATAGCCTTGAGCCAAATTAAGTATCTTGCGCGTGCCACTTTGGACACGCTTGGATAAAGTCCACCCTAAGCCAATTCTTCCTCAGTTACTGAATACGAGGAAATAAAATCAAAGATTTACTGAAGAAATCATTCCAAATCAATCTCAAAAACCGTACAACCGCAAAACGGACCATACATGACACAAAAATCATCAAACATTGGCACTCCATTGAAGGATGTAAAAACCCTCGATATACAAAGAAGAGGGAAAAATTTTAATTGCTCAATGTTTCAATAACAGCTCCAAATTCAATTTTAATCTCCTTTGCAAGATAATAGTTTCTGGGCACGTGTGGAGTAAGTACTTTTATCTAATCTCCTCCTTTTTAAGACACTTTGTGTTGGTTTTATTACGTATCCTCACGAAAATTCTACGAAAGATTAGAAAATGAGGACTTATTTGGAGCGGCGCAAAAGATTGAAATAAATTTCACCTAAAATATAATAAAAATTTATTCCACATAATCTATACTATAAGGATTACTGATAGTCAAGCACTAACAGGAATAATCTGCTAGGAATGGAAGAAACATTTTTCTACTCTTTCTGATGATCCAATCAAACCATTATTAACAGAATTAGGATTCGAAAAAATACACTTTTGTAAAGAAAAAATAAAAAGGAATTATATAATAATATATATAATTATATATTAAGGCTATGTTCAAGATCGCGATCAAGAATAAAAAATAAATGATAAAAGGATAGCAATAATAATCAATGAAGAAGTGGTAAACAAAGCCATCCTAACTTCAGAAACTCATCCAATTTTTCAATATTCCAATCCCTCGTACGCTGACTTTTCATCATCAGCAGCTGGTTATCAGTACAGTCCTTCAATTTTATCATTGTTTCACTTGGCGACAAAATAAGATGAACTTAAAATACCCTCATTAGTCTGTCTCTGAAGTAGCCTACAATAAAATAGGCAACTTAAAAATTAACTCAACAAAGTTTTGGGATAAGATATCTTCAAATCTGCTCAAGCTACCAGCTTTGGAAGTCCTCCAATATTTATTATGACCTGTTTTTCATTCTCGGATAAAAATCAAGTATATTTTAGAGTTATAAATCTTCTCTGAAAACTTTCTATTATTTAATTCGTAAAAACTACAGAGCTATTCACCACAAGACAAAAAAATACAAACAATAAACAGCCGAGTTTTTATTTCATTTACTTCTGAATAATGCATGATGGAAAAGGCATGGTATAAATTAAAAATATAAGGATGAATAGGAAGCAAATATATCATTCTGAAACGGAAACTTACACTATACACACTCCTATACAGACTGTCTAATTTCTCTTATAACTGTTCTAATTTGTTACTTAATTTAAAATTAGAGAATTTTCAGCCTATAATTAAGTTGATGAATAAAACAACAAGCATGGAGTGAGAATAAGAAAAGTTACTAAAAATCTGTCATCGAATACCTTTTGCATGAATGTAAACGCAGAAATTTTCCGAAGAGAAATTAACTATCAAATACATATTATTACAAGTTGTGAGGAACTGTCTAACATTGTTTAGGAAGGTGGTTCTTGAAAGCAGAAATCGGAGTATTAGAAAATACAGGAAGAGTATTTCGCTCGTGCTAAATAATGATACAAGACTCGTCACAAAACCATACCTTTGTTGGGCAACGATATCATACCGTAGTATTTTTCTCCGAAATACTTTGCTAAACTGTCTTACGTATTTTTCAGAACTGACTATGTAAACAGGAAGTATATGCCCACTTTTAAAAACGTTAAGTTGACCGTGAACTATTTCAGCAATTTTCTAATTAATTAGTGCTAATACTTTTTTGAATGATTTCACGAGTATCACAGACAGGATAGCCAATCAAACATTTAAGTCAGTACAAGTCTTCCTTAATCTTTATCCCAGATTTCACAAAACTGAAGTCCTCATGCCCGAGAACGACCGAACTAAAATACTGGATTCCCCAAGTTGACGACTCGGGTGCGAAAAACTGCCAGACGAGTGAAGAAAACATCACCGAGCAAACTCGCTTTCTTGGCCACGATTCCTAAACCGCCGCACCTCCCAACTCTCCCCGTAAATCTAGCTGACCTAGGCCAATTTCCTCTTCCGAGACGCCCGCTACTCCACGAGGTCTACCCCGCGAACATGCACCTCCGGAGGCGGGGCCTTCCTCAGAGCCAGACGCGTCTCCCCCTTCGAGCCCCGGTAACAGCCCCACGTGATCCCAGCCCTCCCCTCGGTGCCCGGATGTGCACGAGGCATCGCCGAGACGCCCAATCCGAGGCCTCCGAAGGAAACGCTGCACGTTTCTTACGTGAATGCACCGGGGGAAAATGCAACGAGCGATGGATGCGTCGAGGGAAAGAGTGATGGAAGAGAGGGATGGAAGATGGGCAGGATGCGAAGGGAAAAAAAGGCAGGATGTGAAGGAGGGGAGACGAGGGAGGTTGGGATGAGGGAGAAGATGGAGTGAGGAGAGTTAAAGAAGCAGACGGAAGGGAGTGAGGGAAGGAGGGAGGGGCTACACTTGGAAGGAAAGGAATTAACCTCGAGAGGGAGATGAAAGTGGAATGGAAGAAAGTGGAAACGACACCTCCTCGCTCGCGGAAGGAAGGAACCGGACTTGAAAGGGAAGCAATCGACTGAGAAATCGAGAAAAGGACTGAGGAAACGGGGAGGAAATGAGAGAATGGAAGGAGAAAACTTCAAAGAGGAATAAAGGAAAGATGCTATGCGTGTAAACAATCCTAAATAAAAATAAAGGAGAAAAATCCAAAAGATTGGGATACAGAAAAGACGAGAAGATGAAAGAAACGTAAGGAAAATTATAGGATAAAATGTAAAAGGACATGATAAAAGGAAAGAGAAAAGTTGGAAGATAAGCTCAAAGGAGAAATGATAAGCGTGAAAGCGAAGTGATTCAAGATAATAATGATGAAGAAAGATCGGGAAAGACCAAGGATAGAAAGAAGAAAAATTGTGAGAAAATGACGAGAAATTGAGAAAATAAATCTAAAATAAGAATACAACTAGAACAGGACGAGAAGCGAAGAATATCACAGAAAGAGAAAACCCGATCAACGAATGCGAAACCAAAAAGGAAGAAGGAATAAGTGGCAGAGACGAAAACAAGTAGCCTAGAACGAGAAAACCGAGAATTCACGCGCAAATATTGAATAAATAGAAGACGAAGTGCTCTCATAGTAAGAGATGAAGAGAAATATGTAAAAAAAATACCGGCGAGAAGAGGGAGATAAATAGAACAGAAGGCGAAGCATGATAGGAAAAGAAATCTATGAAGCCAAAGATATTGAGACGAGATATGGAAACAAAATATGCCGAGAAAACGAATCCCGGTAAGGAAAGAACACGATGAAAATGGCCTTAAAACTACGGAAATTCTAATAAGCCCGAGGGCAAAGAATAGAGGTGAGGAATAGAAAGGTGTCTAGATCAGGTAAAAAAAGAAAGGAACTCAAACTCGGCGAAAGTGCGAGATAAAGCGAAGAGAAAAGAGAATCCGAGATAAGATAGAGAGGAGACGGCGGCGCGAAGCGTGGCAAAACGAGTTCCCGGCAAGTCAGACGGGAGACTGCAACACCGAGGAAGGCCGAGAGAGAGAGAAAACGAAGCGCGATGCAACTAGAAACTGCACCGAGAAGTGCATCAGCCCCCGAAGGAAAAGACCCCGATGCAGAAGTAGGAGAAGGAGCCGAAAGTGGTGGGGGAAGGCGGGGGCAAGCATCACGACCGTCCTCCAGTAACCAGCGCCCCGAAAAGTGCATCCTTAAGGCCGCCACCTGCATCTCTCTGATGCACTCTCGGAACAGGGGCCCATGACTCGACAGGAGGTGTACTCTTGGACGTTCACAAGTGCATACAATGGATAATAAGGAGCAGCAAGAGTCGAAGAGGG
The DNA here is from genome assembly GCA_036926295.1 of Pachydiplax longipennis. Taxonomy (NCBI): domain Eukaryota; kingdom Metazoa; phylum Arthropoda; class Insecta; order Odonata; family Libellulidae; genus Pachydiplax; species Pachydiplax longipennis. The sequence goes on along the minus strand of JAVFKF010000003.1, from coordinate 24,320,510 downwards.
TGTGGAGGGTGAGGAGGAGGAGTTAGAAAAGGGGGGGGCACGGAGAGCGCGGGAGGGAAATTGGGAGTGGGAGGCAAGTACGCGATAGACGAGGAGGCATTGCTTACCGTCTGCGAAGAAGAAGTGCCCCCAACCCAGGGAGGCCTTCATCTTCCGTTCTGCCCCACACCCCGACCGTCTCGTTGCCCCCTCCTCCGCCCCTCCCCTCCCCACTCCCCTCTCCGTACATTTCACTTGCTCCTTTACGAGATACCTCCTCAGTACCCAGACGATCGGCGACTAGGGGTGGACACGTAAATCGGCCCCGCCCCCTTTCACCCTACCCCCAGTCACGGACCACCCTCCCTGTCACTATTCCTCCCCCACCGGTTTCGTCTATTCCGCCCCCTGGACTAAGTCTATTCCTCCCACTTTTCAGCGAACCGCCCTCTGCAACTATCTTTCTAGGTAACTCCGCCGCTGCGAGTTTACTCTCGGTGAAGGAGCGATCGAGAGAAGTCGCACTCGATGGGGTGGAAGGTGTTTTTTCTCCCAAAGTGCATTCTGGAGAAGGAGAGGTGGGTCCGGATGCATCGGGGCTGCGGCGGATTTTTCCCCGGACGTCGATCGGATCGTCGGCGGCTTTACAGCGGTGCATCGGCGGGGATCGACGGGCGGCGGGAGTCCGAGCGGGCCATCGCCGACTGCAAGACCACTGTGCCTTCCGTGAGACTTGCCCACCACCCATTCGGCTACGAACCATTCTCGTGCTCTGCTTCCATTCTTCGGCTGAATATACCGAGTTGTTCCGTTTCATTATCTAAGGCGTGTGAATTACAATTCTTGCGGGGACTTAAATGCATAGTAAGGCGGAATACGTTCTAAGTCGGCGAGACGGTTTATAAAAGTCAGTTGAGATTTATTAGTATCCCAGCATGTGCGTGAATGTTATCTAGATGTTTGAGATTGATTTAGCGTACTACCACGGAAAACGAAAACACGAGTGAAGATACAGAGTTTTTTGGAGTTGAGGGTAAAAATGAATGTACGAGACAAAGAAATGTTTGTGCTGGCCATACTTCTATGAGAAGCTTTTGGCTTACTCAGTAGAATTTCTCTTTAGACTATTTAAGTTAAAGCAGAGGTTATAGTTTCTATATATTTAGGGTAGACTTAGTCACATTTTGCCTCATTTATAAATTTGATAGTATCTAAATCGGAATCTGCTAACAGCTGACGAGGTCGGAATTTAATGAATTACAAATGTTTTCTTTAAAGGAAATCAGAATACATAGGCTTCTCAAGGAAATATAATGAAAGGATATTCCATAAAATTCTCTCTTTAATTATTGAAACCATTAGCTTTGCAGTCATTCACTGTTAGACCTGACATCGAGTTCGAGCGTCTGATATAGAAAAAAGCTTGCGAATACATTAGAAGAATATTATGACAACAATTGAAGTAATTCATTAATATTTACCTACTAAAACTTATGCGAAACTTTGCTAATAGATGGATAACACTTATCCGTTTTTTCTTACTTTCCACTATAAAATTCATTAGTTACAACTTCCATTTATATATTATATTAATACTTAATTATTATATTAGTACCTTAATAATAATAATACACAATTTCGGTTGAAATTTGACAAATTATACGATTTTTATGGAAAAAAAACATAAAATATACCTTCTGATTATAATTACTACGAATTAATATTTCACAGTTAGTGCCTAATGTATTAGAAATTAATATTGTCAACTGTTTAAGATCAGTCAAAGAGAAAGTTTTTAGATTTTAGAGAAAGTCTTAGACACTTTCCAAGGCTGTAGTAGCAATAGCGTGCAGGAATGGAAATAAAGGACTTCCGTGAGAGATACAAAGTTCAGCAGTTTAAAAAATGCGATGATGATAGTTTTGCCTTGTGATTGTGCGTTTCTAGAGAATGGGCAGATAATAAGACTTTCCCTCGAAGAAAATAAATTTCTCTTGTTTCTCAGGTCTGCTATCTGCAGATATCCTTTCCAGATTCTCCCAGACTACCTTGACAAAGAAAGGTTATCATATTATCTAGCCAAGATCTAATGTAAGCAGACACTTCTTAAGAATAACCTCCATGATGTTGATTGCACTGAAGCTATGAGACTGAGTTTTTTAAGTACTGATTATTAAAAGATTCTTCGTGGATACTCTTCGGTAGCAGGTGCATTTTAACGATTATTATGCCAAACTTTCGAAGAATTTTAATCATTTCAAGCTGTATTTGTGATATTATAGGTATACTTGCCTACATGATTCGTGACTTAACGAGATGGATGAATCAAAACTGTAAAGTAAATCTTAAATTTCTAGAGGTTTTAAACATTTTATATCTCTTTGAAATTTAAACCGATCACAAAAATTTAAGATAAAATCAGTTTTAAGTTTTTCTATTAGTACTGCTTACATTAGAGATACTAGCCCCTTTGACTGACTTCTAAGGCAACATGTAATAAAAATCAAAAAATAAGTTTGTTTTGTTTTCAATTTTTTAGAAAGACCGCTATACAGATGACATAAAATATTCATGCCCTTTTCGGTAACATTTTCCATGGACCTTGTCTTTCTTTCTAGGGATATAAATAATTTGATTGCTCTCCTCCCTTAAAGGATTTTTAATAATCTCGAAGAAGCTCGAGGATATTTAATAACGGAGCAGCTGAGGAGGAGTCTATTTTAAGATGATAGAATAGGAACAATTTGGATAACTTTTTTAGAGGAATGACATCCGCAATATCTTGATATCGAATCATATATATCTGAAATGTTAGCCCTTTTCATCTGAAAGATCTAAAGGATTCTTTTCATAACTATTTCTTTACGTTACGTCCTCTCTTCTGGAAAACGTTTTCCATTGAAACATTGGCATTTTCTAAAAGGTATTTTGCTTCATTGTTTTTCACCATGAGATCCGTCCAATTATAATATAGGACGAATAGTAACAATTTTCAACACTCTGCCTATAACACATGACTGATGAATTTTAATTTAGGTACATCCCTATTTAATTGAGTTAATTTATTTCTTGGGTATCCCTACCTAAATTTTTCCACAGGGTAGAGAAGTCAACACTTTATTAGGGGAAGATTTTAAATGAAGATTACGATTGTTTTCACTTACAAGTTGTTTCAACAGCTAGTGGTAGATAGCAAAAGATCAATAAAATTTATTATGCTCCCTTCCAAATTCTAAATATAGCTTAATCGGAAAGGATTTTTCCTCTGGATTTTAAGATTCTTATATATTGTTAAAGTTGATTTAATTTTAAATCTTCTTTGAATGAAATGAAACCTCTAAACAAAAGTAACTTAAGAAACAGGAATAATTAATGGCAATACTAAATGCGTATATAATCCTAATCTTCACATTTTAAACTTCATAATAAGCGATTCTGGTTCAAATATTTACATCATATCAGCAGAAGCTTATATAACGTCAAGCAGAATAAGACCACGATCAGCAAAACGTAACTGGAAATATAACCAACGCTTCATTTTTGCGACGTAGTTACGGCGGACATTTTGCGTCATGGCGATCATGAGTAATGCGAAACTATGGAAAAGACTTGTGATCTCTGTGAAACTGCCATATCATCACATTCGTATCTGATTTACTTAATTATAATCTGTAAGCTTAGGGATATTATTTTCATTATATAAATACGATTAAAATATCACAAACAAGATTCCCAGCGGAAACCATATATTTATGAAAGTTTTCAATAAATTTTGTCTCAATGATTATTCCTCATTGTAGAGATTATAAACTATGCGAGACTGCTGAAAATTCATCTCATTATCATACGAGAGCAAAGATAAACATTCCAATGCATCAAAAATTCGTTTACAATTATATGATTCTCTACGATGAATTAATTTTGCATCCGTCATTAGCGATTTTTTTAAATTCTTTTATCCAAACTGACGATAACCTCCAAGGATGAAGTAGTAATACAGTGAATTTAAGTGAGAATCAATAATAGCAATGCAATAAAATTACTTCTTCGTTCCTTTATGGCAAAGCTTGTTTACGGTATCCTCCATTATTTGTAGGAGTGCAGTAAATTAAACCGAAAATGCAATAGAATAGGTGCTGGTGGAATGTGGCAGATCGTATTGAAATAAAATTTTGAATTAAATTGGCAGTTTACAAGAGTTTTGTCCAACAAAGACATAAAATATGTACATAAAGAGCCCTGTTTACATCTATAACTGTCTTCTTTATTTTTATATAATGTCGCGAATAATTGAAAATAGAAAAGTACCATGAAATGGATTACGGAAATTAAAAGATTGAAAATGGAGCGTTTTGATTAGTATCTAACATAAATTTCTGTTGCAATTAGTTTGGAGGGAAAGTGAAACAAAATTTGTGTCGCAATATTATTCAATAAAGAACCGATATTTAATGTGGACGATATTGAAGCGATGTCTTATAAGAATAGCTCTTTTGAAGATATAACAAGGCATCTTTATCATCCATCTTAATAAATTAGTTGTGTTTAAGTTCCAGAAGCTGCCATTACAATTAGGTAGTAAAGTTTATATGCGAAAAAATGCTTAGGCATTTTATATCCGAAGAAACTGTTCTTTTGAAATGTTACAATATGTTGCAGATTGATAGAGCTGGAGGTAAATATCTTTTATTAGACAGGGGTAGGTTTACAATAGTCAGATTTTATGAAATTAAATCTGTAAATTCAAAGCAGTATTTACTGAATATCTGAAGAGATTCATTAGATTCTAAGATTTGAAAGAACTGGAAAATATTCGAAATTACAATCATAGAAACTGAACTCTAATTATTACTTCGCTGTGTATTATTTTTCAAGTGAAAATTTCTAAGTGTCCTTAGATAATCTGATTAAAATTTCTTCACTGTAACGTGAATCTTTTCCTTTCTTCTTTGTTTGATCTTATGACATTGTTTCATCTATTCGACAGCCAATTTCATCATTTACCCAAATTCTCACTAATAAATCTTCCATATTTCCAGCGTACCTATCGCTTTTGGACATCCTCCTTTGTAATTTTTCTATGACTAGCTTTATTTCCTCTAAGAAACTGACTAAATGCAAGAAATTTAAAAATTCACAATCTTATGATTCGTAATTAAGATCGTGCATAATTTTCTACTTAACTGTTTCACAGTCTAGACGCCTATGTAATTCTCTTACCCTGCCAAAATCTAGAAGAACTGTTTTCTATGTATAAAATACTTGAATTTGAGTAACGAAAAGTTGCTGCATTCTCCAAGGAATAGATAAACAAAAAGCATTATTTTATTACACTTGGTGGTACCCAATGATTAGCACTGAATGACATTTTAGGAATTAAATCTAGGAACTACATGGTGAAGTAGTGGAATGGTGAAATGATTTAAAAAAGAAGAATCCCCAAAAACTTATGCAGTGGATCAGAAATCGAATAGTTATATCATAGGATCATCTTCAGCATATTTGAAACGACGCAATCTTTTCTTCTTTCATAACAACTTGATATATTAATTACAACTCTACAATGAATTGTAGAGAAAATGAAATCTTTTCGATTGCTAGTAATTGGCATCTTGAAGGAACTTTATTTTTGAGAAGTAAATTTCTTATATCGTAGTAAATATAATAAAGATATTTCGGTATGACAGCATCCTCCTAATTCTGAGTCACTTTAATCAACTCCTGAGTTTACAAGAAAAGTCTATACATCAAGGATATCGAAGATAGAAATGTCTATATCAGGGAGATAGAATACCCTAATGCGGTTTAGAGTGCGGCTTAGAAGGATGGCAACGATACATTTACATAGGAAGCATTTCTATGCCTTGTCTACTACCTTTGGAAAAATTCTATAGTATTTTTGACTGCATATTCCCTAAAATATTAATCTATTTCTCGTTCTGCGAATCTCAAAGTTAGTTTTGCTGATACAGCAAAATAATATCATATACTTAGCGAAAATTCTTTCATAAATTTCGATGAATTTTAGAACAGAATTTGTCAACGTATCGTACACAAAAGGAATTTACTATTGCCAGTAACCTTTAGATAGATAAAGTTATGAAAATAGTTTTAAGCAAACACATATCCGCGTTTTACCGAACAATCGCCGTCTTCAGATATTTTGAGCAATATTTTCCTCACTAATTCCCTTACCAAAGTGAATTAATTCCCAAAAAAGAAGTTTGAAATTTTGTCGAATTTAAAATCTGGAACAGCACTCCAATTGAGAGAATACTTAATTCGGAATAATAGAATTCTTGATGAATTCTTGATTGAATAAAAGCCGATCAAGTTAAAATTTGTGCTCTTATAATATTAATCGTTCCTAATCATCTCATACGAAGTCTGAAATAATGGCAGCGACAATCTACTTAATATGTCTTGATGTACCAATGTATTACTATAACATGAAATAAAGAACATGAAAAATTAACCAACTTTTTTTGTTTCTCAACCACATTTACGTTTTCCTTGATTGTGAATGAATGTAACGTATTAGAAACTGTTGACACTTCTCCGAATCTAGGAATTATAAAATATAATAATAATAAAATTGACTGAATATTTTACTAATATTTCAATTCGTGAGAACTAAGAGACAAAGGTTCTCCAAGCGCCGACAGCGGCAACCGTCTAGGGCGATTCCCGGGAAACGGATAACCGCTCAGCGGTCACCAGTTATTCAGAATCCCGATGCGCATTTCGGAAACAATGCTTCCATCTTCATAGGGATCCAATGCTGTATGTTAGTTCATTGAACGCCGAGTTCTTTTTTCTTTCTTCTAATTCGTGAGAACTTAAGAGATAAGATCTTGGGAGGAATATTTTGGATAGTTTGGCTGCTTAACAACCATATACTAAACTGTAGTACATAAAACTTTTTCTATTATATATAATGAATTACTTGAAGCAATATTCTCCCATCCTGTCAACTCCAAATGCATCTTCAGTCAGAAGTTAAAACCTTCGCCCGATTTCTAGGTTACTTCCAAATTTTAAGATATTCCAAAATAAAAATTTTAAAATTCATCTTATCCTTGCTCTGAACCTAGTAGATTACATTCTTTCTTTTTAGAAAAAACTCATGTAGATAAATAACATAGAACGCATAAATTCACAAGTGTTAACTATAAATTTTTCTTGACCGGCAATAAGTATAACAATAACGCAATCACTATCAGAGCTCACGAAATAATTGAAATACCCTAAAAATATTCTGTATAACATCTTCTTAAAAAGGTTAAAATTCAGAGAGAGTGAAAATTATCTATTTTAAATCTATCCCTTGAAAAAATCCACCGAAATGCCAATCATTTTGTTTCGATACTACCGATGTAAATAAAAAAACATAGGTTGATGTTTAATACATTAGCCAATCTGATGGTTGATAATTCAAGTTGATCAAGGATCGCAAATACAGGACTTCAACTGCTTTGAGGATATATGAAATAAGGTACATATAAAGATATACTGTTTGTAGAATCCTTTACAAGAAAATTCCCATTTTTTCAGTATTTTAGCACTTTTCGGAACAAAATTCCTTATAGCTGTGTTGTTTCATCTTTGAAAATACAATATACAGTTCATATGATCTGATAATATTTGGAGACAGAGAAATTCGCATTTTCCAAGAATTACTGGAGTTAATATCACCTGTGGAAGGAGTTAAATAGGAATGTACGCTAATTTGCAAATTAATTCGCCCTATCTTATCCTTCGCTGTAATTTATAATCGGCCCACCACAACTTCCTCAATGAGAACTAAATCTTCCTTAAGATTTTCATATTCTCCATAGTCATTTTGAGCTCCTCCCATTTTATTTAAATAAAATTTGAGTTTACTGCGAACAGGTGCTTAACTTACTTTCCATTGTGGGTTTGTTCAAAAATAAAATCGATAATGAATGTGAGACGTAATTCATACAAAATATACGTAATTTGCTTAGGAGCTCAATGGTAATTCTTCGAAACCTGCTCTAAAATCAAATATGATTATCTACTTTATCTAACAAAGAAATAGTTTATTAATGTCTTGATTTATTATTTCTCACAAGGTTCACAACCATTCGTACGAAGTATGAGATAATATAGCAACTGACTATATGTTCACATTACATGAATATAAAACTTTTAATGTGGATACAACCAATACATCCGCCGTTATCATATGACCACTCTTGACGTTAATGGACTGAATTATCTCATTGAAGGCTCATTGAAGACTACAGAAAGGGATGCATGAACTTAGGTATCAATTTAATCATTTCCCGTGATAGAAATGAACTTCGACTTTGCACATGAAAGTGCGACGAACCCAAGGTTGTTCTACTTTTTCGAAAATGGTGAATGAGATGAGAAAATTAAATTATGCTCGAACTTAAGTATATGAAATCTTCATCAAAATGAGGATGGCTATCTATAGAAGAAGAGACATTTACGAACCAAGGGAAAAGGTTGGGCAATGTTAAAGCAAAGATATCTCAATCTTAATGCACAGAAAATATTTTCATTGCATTGCAGCGGTAAATACAATTTTAGCAGCTGTGAGTTGTTAAATTATTATTTTTGCCAGAGATGAATTGAGAACCCTTTTTACTTGCTTAATTTTGGTAACTTTCTAATGAAAGAGAGAAATAAACTACCCCTGATTCTCTTTAAGAATTTAAATGAGTAAATTAAAATACCTTATTTTTAGGATAAACTAGAAATAATTTCAAAAACCGCTCCAAGAGGCATACCTCGTCATTTTAGACCAAACAAGTGTTTCTCATTTGCTGACCTGGTAGTAAAGCAGCACTTCTCCAATTAGAGCCCGTTTGAATATACAAAAGCAAGAGAGGACTACAATTAGATTTCCTGGAGACAATAGAATTACTCCATCGTTTAGAATGAGGGTATATTCTCTCCATAACAATAACCTGTTTACGAACAATTCCCTATTGCCCTCATTAACCAAACTCCAGCTTTCCTCCCCTCTCTTTTGAGTAATTAGATCAATTAAATTTAATGTCATTATGTCTCTCATAAATCTTAAGTCGATTTCTCGCAGTCGTATTTGAATTTTTACATAAAACACCATATACTCGTATATACCTATCACATTCACTACTCAACCACACTCGGCAGAAAGCAGCATTCATCCCACGATCCCGAGAAGAGCACGGTAGTCTACCATCAAACGTAAGTATATTGTTTTATTATGAATACAAATCTTCAGTGGATTTCTCACAGTCGTATTTGAATAAATATTTTTAATTTCTTGATGTAGAATGATCATCTCGGTGAAAAAAATGCATCCGTTAGCAGTGTTACCAAAAGCTAGCTATGAATACCCGGCTGGATAAGATATTAGCGCCATCCAATCAGACCTAATTCCTAAGCGGGGGTGCTCTCTTTTGCGTACCGGAATCTCGCTCGAGATTCCTAAAGGTCTTTACGGCAGGCTTGCCTCACGTTCGGGATTATCGCTAAAATTTGGGATTGAAGTTGGTGCTGGTGTAATTGATCCTGATTATACGAACAAATACAAGTAAATTCTCATTTTTAAATAGAACTCTTGTAGAATGGAATAATTTGCCTGCAGGAGTCTTCGAGCCCTTTCCCAAAAATCATAAAGTGTTTATAAGAAAGATTTAGTAGATAAAGGGAGATTGCTAGTAAGGATCTGCAGGTGGAGTAGGGGATTGCCTGGTAGGGTGATGTACGGTGGGGACCTGTCCCCGGGACCGCTACGGTAGCCGTGAAGGCGTACCAGGAACCCTGAAAAAACCTGTACGATTGAGGGTGAATGTTTGGGAGGGGCCAGGGGTTAATTAATGTTGCTTGTGATTGAATGTCTATTGTTTCTGTGTGAGTGTCTGTGTTTTAACTTTTCAGAGAATAAGTGTTGTAGTAGTAGTAGAGCATTTTTTGCAAGGGAAATAGCAATGGAGTTAGGAATTGTGTTATATTGGAGTTTTGTATCATGTAAAGTAGTTGTGTGCAAGTGTTTAATCTTGTGAGGGTATTATATATAGTTGGTTCTGAGTTGTTTAATCATGTTTGTGAAAATTACCGTAGTTGTTTGTAATGTTGCCACCAGACTAGCAGTCTATCTGCAACAACGTACTTAATAATAATAATAATAATATAGAGGAGATATTAAGGTTCTTCTTTGTAATCATAGCGATGAGGACTTCTTAGATAAAGGGAAGATTGAATATGTCAAATCATTTTCGAAAAAATCGCTAATGATGTTGAATTTATGGTTTCGGATAAGATTAATTTAACTGATAGAGATAGAAGTAGTTTTGGTAGTGCTGATCGATCTTTGGATAATTAAGGTAATGTGTAAGTCTAAAATAAACAATGATTATACAATTATCTTCATGCTTCTAATCGTTTCTCTTTCTGGTTATAGATGTACACTACGAAGCAAAATATCCTTCGCCAGCAGGAGAACGCTCTCTTCCTGAGCAAAAATGATTTGGGGGAGGGAGAGAAATATGAGGTGGAGATTGTCGCGACGAAATATGGGAAACATCTCGTAGCAACAATTATGTTTAATTTATGTTTAATGGAGCTGGGCGAAGGATATTCCTTTCAAGTTATTTATCTCTAGGGGAGGAAGAAATTGAAAAATTTAATAAACGGGCGTGAATAGTGAATAGTGAACAGTGAATATATGAGCATTCTTAGGTAAATAAAATGTGCTTATTTAGATACGGCATATTTAGAGCCTTCTCCTAGTTTGGTTTTCGTTTACTTCAGCAGAGAGAAAGAATTTCCGAACCAAGAACTGAAGTCATTCTATACCAAGGATTGGCAAAGAAAGACTCAGCAGGTCGCATTCAGAATATTTCATTTTGGTTGAGAACAAGAAATCGTGGTATATCAAAAAAAACTTTTTCTATCTTTTATTAGGTAAGCATATTTCCTTGGTGCTCTCCTCGTCTTGCTAAAGAAAATAAAACCAACATCTTCCAAATGTTTAAAGGCTGAATATTTTTATGCAAAACTAATCAGAACATGTATCGGAACTAAGAGCATCGTAGAAAACTTTTGAATTTCTCAGAGAGAGTGGATAATGTAATCCAATATCTAAAACCCAGAGGGCTAAGCGTGACTCGAAAGCCGAATTTCGCCCACCCCTCTTCTATGACAAGTTAGAGGACCACCACATGACTATCGAGAAAGAATGTGATCCCAAACTCAGCAAAGAAAAAGTAATATGCAAGCACAAACAGGAATCCGTATCCTAACCTCACACTGCGACAATTAACCCGACAACCCCTTGGAAGTTTCGCAGTTGGATCCGCAGACCGGTTTCATTATTATTCTTCGATCGAACGGTTCGGGTGCCAATCTTGAATAACAAAATCAATGCAAATACAGAACATCCAAGTGTATTTAGCGTCGGCAGTGGTTTCAACGTTCAAATTACTTCTTTAAAAACCAGTTCAAGAGAAATAAATACATATCTCACAAAAGGCATATATGAAACCCGATCTGCTAAGCAGAATAAACGATTCAACTTTGCAAATGAAGAAACGAGTTTTAGAGCGATTGGTATGATAGAAAGAGAAATGTTTGATGATGAGAAATTGATCGAATATGGATATATGCTCGTATATAATAAATAACCTGTAGTATGAATTAGGAAATACCTTCAGACCAGCTGTTCTCAACGACAGCAAAATTAGAGTTATAGAAGCAAAGATCTAAGACTGAACATTAACACTCCTGGAAAATATGGCCAGGCACAATAACCTAATGTGGTAAATAGAGTGATATGGTGAACACATGAATTATTATCCTAATAAATGATTCTAGGTTCGAATTAGTAGGCCCTTTCAGAGAACAAGAAGAATGTTGTTAAAATAATGAAAAGCTGCTTTTGATAGGTAGTGTTTCTACACTCTAATGGTTAGAACCTGAAGATTATCAAATTCAGAAGCGGGTAAAACCGGGACATAATCAGAACGCTGCCTTAAAACATAGGCTGGAGACTAGAAGTGCTTACTCTAAGTTTGTGCAGCGTTATTACTTTATGAATATTTGCGTTTAAATAATTCAAATTTCCCTATTAACCTTAAATTATATTCTTTCTCCGATTTTTTTTCCAACAAACCGAGGCAATGGCAAAATATACCAGAATCTTGCGTTAAAATCGGCACAGCCCTAGTCAAAGCGAACGTATGGTAAGTCTTATTATAGCAGGTCTAGAAGTCCTAGTGACGAATATCGCACACTGAAATTAAATTAAAAATACTTCCTCGGACAGCGTAAAGTTTTTATAAATATTCCTCGACAGTATCAAAGAATAAGGAAAGTCTCATGAATGAACTTATATTTTGCACGAGGAACATTATGGCTGATCATTCAAGGGATTAGAATTTAGAGGCTGTTAATAATTCTTTTGTTGCAAATGTCACACCAATTGACTTATAAAATTACAGAATGAATATATGCACAAAATTGCTACGAGCAGCAGTAGGGGAGCCATCGTGTATAAATTTACGAAGTGAAATTCATAAATGTTACATACAATTTTATAGAAGAAAGAAAAAAGGAACTCGGCGTTCAATGAACTAAGAGACAAAGGTTCTCCAACCAGTCCAACCAACAGTGAATCCAGTCAGCATTGGACCCCTTGTGATCATGAAAGCATTGCTTTCGAAATGCGCATTAGGGATTCTGAATAACTGGTGACCGCTGAGCGATTATCCGTTTCCCGGGAATCGCCCAAGACGGTTGCCGCTGTCGGCGCTTGGCGAATTTTCATTTATATAGCAGAATAACGCTAAAACGATTGTAATTAAGAAATTAAGATCTGCAATAAGATGAATTGATTTGTAATTTGGTGAATTTGATTTGTTATAGGGTAAATTTGAGTTGCAAAACCATGTCATTGATTTGTAAAAGGATAAATGTGATTTACAAGAGGGTGACTCTGGAGTAGCGAACCAGTAACACAATAATGATAATAATAATAATAACAATCCCATCATAATGATCAGTTAATAATTGAATTAATTCAATTATAATTCACTTTAACAAGTAGAACGTATAAAGTTAATCTGAATAGCGCATATGGAAGTCACTATGTTGTAATATATCCCTCATAGATTTTACTAACATAAATTTTACTAACTCTTGCCTTAAGTTTTTGGGGATATCAACTCAAATGCAACTGAAGACATCGCTGCAGAAAGAAAGAAATTTCTGCTGAAACCTCAAGAGAACCGACAAAAAAATCTTCGGCTCGAATTTTCGAGCGGACGATATGCAGTAAGAGGTCACCGACGGAAAAACCTTGAGACTCTCTGCCAAAAGCGTTTTCGAGTTACTTTTGAATCTGAAGTAGCACATACTTCATTAAATCTCCGGTTGTTTTTTAACCTCCAGCCGACCGCTATTAAGTAAATTACAGGAAAGATAAATATTTTTCGGAATCAGAAAGACGATAAATAACAGTTGAGGACTTGAATAATAACTTCAATCGTCCAAGGAAAAACAACCGGCAGAATGCGGGAACAGTAGCTCTCGTACACGCGCAAAGTAAGGCGTAGGAGGAGGTGACGAACTACCGATTAATAACTCATGCGCCGAGTACATTTGCAGAACTCGGTCGATAAGGACATCAAATAGTATTCCGTTTTCATTCAGCGTCACTTCAGCCAAGCGTAGTACGTAGAACAAAGGACGACGATAATTCATAAAAGCTTTCGTCGGCGCGACGGTTGGAGAAGATGGGGTACGTTCGGGAAACAACCGAAATATCAAATGGACAAGTGAATGTGTCGGATCGAATGTAAACTAGTCCTTAATATCGAATCTCTCACAGCGTGTATTACAAAGAAGGAGAAAGTCAAACCAGAATACCGAGTTCCGATTTGGAGACAGGTTCTTGTACAAATGAATTTGGAGATATCAAAACAATACAATAGCGAAATGCATCCTCGTCCACAGTCTCCAGAGACTTCCATGAATCTCTGAGGGAATGGAAGGACAGCTTTCGAAATTTCGAAAAATAAGTGAGAGATCGGATTCTGAGAACGAGAGACAGGATAAAAAAATCGGCAATGTAAGAAGTGAAGCTTCTCGCGTGAATCGAGACTAGTAATTTTTCTGATGACGTATTCAACCGGTTATACGGCCAGGGCTCGGGCGTCGCGACATGCAGCCAAGGAGATCCTGAGGTCAGCTAAAGCACAGCGTTGCAACAGCACTGGCTGCACTCTTCCGATCGAAATGCAACGGAAAGCTCGAGAAGGTGACGCACGCACGGTGCTCACGACATGCATAAGAGGGGAGGGAAATCTTTTATATCCTCCCTAATGCTGTCTTCCGGTTCGAATGAAAACTGCAATCTGCATTATCAAGGGGCTTCGTCCGCCATTGCACTCTGTTAATGCATCCATAAATATCTACTGCTTCTTCTATTTAATCTCCTCTAAATGTATTAGTTTATTAATTATGGTTTAATTAAATTATAAATTTATTTACACTGTATTTAAACATTTTTAAACAATCATTTTTCTCGAAATTTAAAAAAAGAAGCTTAGAAAGAAATGCATAATTGTTCTCGGACATCGTCAACTAAAAACATACAAAGAAACAGGTATATAATAGCACATATATTAAAAAGTGATTTATTAGAAAATGCGGATATATTTTTTAATACAGGAAAATAATAAGTGCATTATATGGATTTATGTATTTTATCCCATTTCCAAAATATAAAGATGGCGAAAGAATCTTTTTTAAAGCTAAAAGAACAAACGAAGGGCAAAGAGGCAATGAAAATTCAAAATTTTAATTTTTGAAAGAAGAACCGTTTCGTATCGTCTACTTTCTAAAATATAGACTTTCTAAAAACCCTGCAAATTTTACTTTGTTAATGAATATTATGAAATCATTGAAAATTTTCTTCAATGTCTAATCGCTTAACATTGATATTTTCATTTGCCTCGATGTTTCCTGGTTTTGAAGAAGATAATTTTAAAATAATTATTTCCTATTTCCGATAGAATAGGACGAATGATTGCAACGCTTGAATTAAAGTATGGCGTCCATTCTTTTATATTTATCTTGAAATCTTCATCTTTTCTAACCCAATTTTTAAGCCATCTAAAAATTTAATGCTTATTAACAAGAATTGATGACGAATTCAAACATTTCTCGCCAGATTTCTCTGGAAATATTTTCCTTCGAAATATTGCCGGTCTCATTTAAGTTCTGGCAACAGAGGCATGGCATTGTCCGATACAAAAACTGCACTCGTGGAAAGTGGGAACGATATTCAAGCTCTATTGAAGCGATACGAATAAGTATAAATATATTAAAGAAAATATTTGTGAACATAATAATCAATAAATCATACAATAGAATATAGATATGCCTTAAACGGACTCGTAAATGCATTCTTAGGCTATATTTAAGAGGGCTGACAATTTTCTATTTCTTTGGCTGTAATCTTCCGATACAAAAGTTCGTATTCCTTCAAAAAAATATATTGCCATCTATTGGATACTAAAAAGAACCCAAAAAAAGTTACTCTAGAAGTAACAACGGCTATCTTTCGACGAGAATAGTAATATCTCATGGTTAGTCATGGCTAATCTCGAAACCTGAGAGCTGTTGCAGAAGGGATATTAATAATGTGATGAGGATCAAATTTTAGTATTTGATTGAAGAAATCATAGTTAAGGATTGAAGCTGAGATTCATTTCTTATTCTCATCTTGATAACAGGTCTACAAATGCCCATTAATATCGTCGTATAGTTAATTATATTCAAAAAATATCTCCTGATGGTAGAACTGGCGAATGATAACGATTGCTTAAACAGAAATTATTGCGATCAATGTGAGCTGACTTAAAAGTTGACGTTTCACGAAGTCTGAAAGAGAAAACCGTAAAAAAATCTACCGAAAATATCCTGTAGTTTATTTCAAAATTGTGGAAAATACGAATGATATCTTTCATTTATTAAAAAATATTGCAATAGAAATAATGAAGAGAATGTGAACGTACGTATTCACCACAATCTATATTTTGGTTTACCATTGCTAGTACCATCAGAATGCAGTATTCCAATATCAATTTCGGTTATTTGCTGTCCCTAATATAGATTCCAAAATAGCCGGGTACGACATCCAGAGAAGCGGTTTAGTCCGTTGCACAACTGCAAGAAATGCACTCATTGAGACGCGTCCTTGGGTTTGCAGCGGAAAAGAGAACTGATAATACCCAGTTTATCTTTCGGCGGAGGTAGAAGTAGGAAGCAGATGTAACTAGAAATAACCCCTTTAAAGTCTTATGTATTAGCCATGTGTTTTACGTCACAGGATTCACGAGTGTGTGGCGTGAATAACGACGAAAAATTCCATTGTTTTAGATGTTTGTCTATCTAAGGAGATTGCGAGAGCATTTTTCCGCGGGAGATATCGAAGCCAAGATGTATGGAACTGTTCTTTCTATGAATACATAGAGCACGTGGCGTGCTAAATCCATCCCATTTAGGAAAAGACTTGCTTTTGAAGCTTATCAAACACTTTAACAGAGACTTCAAACCTATTAGAGAAAATTTTATGAGGAGATTTATGCCTTCACAGTAGAAAGAGACGGTGCCTAATCTACAGTATGAGAAAACATTTATCGCTGCTCCATAAATCATGTTTTTATTTCCTCAAAGTGGGTCATTTTGCAAAGCTTAAGCGTGTCTCAAGCTGAACCCTAAATGTTTGCATTCTCCTTGCAAATTTTTATTGAAGGACTTCCAACTAGCAGCCGTTTCAACATAGCAAACAATTTAAAAATAAATTACCCTCCAAGTTCTGTTAGTATAATTATAAGCATTCACGTTTGTTTTATCTAGTGAAAACTTCAAACGATACGCATGTTTTCCCCTTGTAATATTTATCAATACCTAGAAAACTCGCGAGCCTTTACGTGCTTAGTAAATGACGCATCTAAAATTATTCATTAAATTATTATTCTTTATGAATAGATGCATAATCAGTAAAATTTTAGCTTGTATAGAATCTACTTCTTCAAGAATTCAGCACTTGTTCCAGAATATGACGTCTATATTAATGAAATCAGTATGTTCTGGCGTTACTTTGTGGAAAGCCATAATAAATTATACAACTTTGTAATTTTCCAAGTAATTATTATTTTTTCACCAAAAATACGTGGAAAATTACTAAGCTGTATAATTTATTTACGTCTATATTACATTATATATAAGGAAAGGTACCAAGATATTATCGCTCTAGGAAATAATTAAATTAATAAAAATACATGATGATAAGTACGCCTGACAAGGATTAACTATGAAGTAAGTTTATGAAGAAATTCATGCAAAGAGATGAAAGAAGAGACTCAATAGAGGCAAAATTGAGATTAAAAAATAACTTTAATCGCAATTATAACTGTATGATTGTGCATAAGTTTAAAGGATAAGAATACAAAAGACATCTACACAGATAGTATAGAAGTCAAATAACAGCAGGAAAAAGGAATATTAATTGCAGAAGTTGAAATTATTCAAATGTTTATCGATGGGTCAGTTTATACACTTCTTATACTGCTATTTTAACTTTTGAAAAAAGTAAATATGAAAGTTTAACATATTTTTTGTATGATGGAGTAACCATACCCGTTTTGGATCATATATATGCAAATAGGGAATTGCGCGATATAAGATTCCTTCAATTGTGATATAAGATTCGTAAACAAGCTGATTGTATTCATACGTCACCGATGTGTTGTCATCAAAGAAAATCTCCTCATTTCAATCAAAATACACATAACATTCAGACGCACTGAGGTGATAGCTACTGTATCACTCTATAATAATAATGCAATCGACTTAATAACATTCTGTAAATTAAAGTATTTAGGAAAAGACTTAAGAGCACTTTCTGGCTGCAAAGGGTTATGAATTATCTAGCAAATATTAATCTGATCCTTCCTCTATAATGAAATGAACAAGAATAATTCTTTTATAATGCTTAACATACAAAAGAGAAAAAGAACACCAAACCCTAGGACTTTGTTTAATTTTCTGTTTAATTAAATAAGAAAACTAACAAATTAAATGATATAGATATATAGATGAATTAAATCATAGGTTGATTAATATAGATGTAAATAAATGCCGCAGAAAACACTCATAAATTATTTACATATCATTCTATTAACCCCTAGAAGCAATCATTTCATCGTACTGTCAGATGTGAAATCTTTATTCAATTGATAAAGGTGCGAAGACAGATATTCAATAACAATTTTAAATGATTAAAAAGTCCCAATATCAACCTCATTTCACTGTTGACAAGTGGTTTACATTGATATATTTCACTGGTTTCTATAATCTATATCCACAGGATAGAATATTTCAACCAATTTCAATCAATTAGCTCCGTGATGGAACTATATAAAATATCATTGTATCATATATTGCTTTCAAAATATGCTAGTTTTAATCTTTGTAATTCACGTACGAGTAAATTCGTTTAGAAGGCTTGGTTATTTACTACAGGCAAATTATTTTATTCCGTTTAATAGGTGAATAATCGTCAAAACCTCGTGATATATTTTGTGGCTATTATTTATATCTACGAATGCAAAGAAAACGCTAAACAATTATTAATTTCAATTTTCCTTAAATTTTGGAATAAAATAACTCTCATACGGCCAAATTAGTGCATCAACAAATGTTGACCTAAAACCAGAAATCCAGTTCAAACTTCTATTTTCCAGTCAGTGCTTTCTTCGTTTGAACAATTTTACAGTATTCTAAAATCCTCTAAGTCCCTTTCGGCATTCATTTCCAAACCACATAATAAACCTCGTTACTCACTCCACAAGACAATCCTTATGTCTATTCTGATATTTCAGGTATAACAGGAGTTTTTCTGATGAGCATATTTTACAAAATAATCGTTCATGCGTTGGTAGAAAATAGGTCCCAGTTTAAATCAAACAGTCACAGTTAAAAATCGCACGATCAAACCATCTGCAACACAACATTATTTTGTATCCATGAAGCTTATAAGAACGGAAAATTCTTTGCTCGAAAAGTTACGTCAGATAAATTCAATGGAGATTACAAATCATACGCATATAACTGCCTTAATAAGATGAAATTGAGGAATGAAACACGATGCATGGCAACGAAGGCGGCCAACGCCTCTGAATAATGCAGGTTTGCGAGTTGGTCAACGTCCGGTCAACCGCTGCAACTCTATATAGAAAGCTTCAACCGGTTTCTGAGACATGAATGCACTTTGCCAACATGGCGCATTTCTGCAGGCACGTTGCACCGAAAAAGTAAATGGGTTGCTCTCTTGCATTAACATTTGGCATTATATATTATCAAATACAAGTTTTTAATAAAACTTTAGTAACATTCAGGAATCTCATGAAAAGGTTTAGGGTATTGTTGCTCACAAAACAATGTATGACCGTTTGAAAACTTGACTAGCAGAGAAAATTCCTGGTGTGCATCAATTCCCTTGAGAAATACAGTAGAGTGATGGGAAGGGAAGCAATGATTACGTAATGCCTTCGAGACAATTAAGATGCGATTGCGTCATCCTTCTAATGGCTGCATCTTTACTACTTTGACATGTCTTACATAACTCAAATTTACCACACAAAACTTGATTTCGTGTTAGAATTACCAATATGTCATTATTCCGAAATAATTCTAAACTAGCAAAAATAAGGAAGAAAAAGCACAAGGGATAGCATAAATGAAACCTGGAAGTAATTGTTCATTTAATTGCGATTTCTTTTAACCTTTCATTTCGTCAACCTTTACGGGAGGGTTTGAGATTTATATGAAACTGAGTTTGTTCTTGGCGTATGAAATTAAGATAATCTCTTCTCTCTCTCTACACACAATGAAAACAGAGCCAATATACGATACGACCAATATATTAAACATACAAAAGGTATGTATATTCATGCAGATGCAAAAGAGAAGTTGTATGGAAAATAATAAGCAATCGGAAACGAAAATTAGAGAAGACAAACATATTTTAAATATATTTAACCATAAACTATAATTCACAAGCCGGAAGAATCAACGGACCTGTATTAATACCTGCAACTATTAGTTAAAAAAACACAACTCCATAAGACGATGCAGAGTACGGTCAGAAATATTATCATCATAAAATTCAAAATTTTCAGATTTTCTAGCGTTGCAGAATCCTAAAATCCATTCATATAAAATATAAACTGAGAGAATCAATACAGATTTAAAAACCTAGCTTACGATACAAATTACGATAGAATCAAGTGCCTTCAACAGAAAGGTCATGCAAAATGCAAGAGCAAGTGAGAGAGTGCTTCGACCAGCGAAGATCTAAAAACGAATGCATTGCGTCATCATGCACGCATACATTACGGATTGCAGACGTATGCTGAGGGTGGGATTCATTCATTCTTGTCTCCAGAAATCTTAATTTTAAACATGACAAAAGACTTTGAACCTTATTTTACCGTTAATAATCAACCTAACGATAAATGTGATAAACTTAAGGAATTATAAAATACTCATGTCCATATTTTGACAATTTTCCGAATTTTTCACCAATTAACTCCATAGTTCACGTATTTTGCTAGATGATGCAGTCTAGCAACAAAAATAATGCTAGAACAGTAAAAAGTTTACGGTACTTAGAATTTCCTAAAGAAGTCATAGAAAGATATTGTTCTTTCTTGAAAAAAGAGCAATGTTTAAGAAGAACGGAAAGTAATTCTAACAGCGCCTTGAGGTAGGCAACCACTCATACAAACAGCTTTTTCGGATAGTGAAGTTGTATAAATAACATTGGACGTTAAGTAAGAGAAGAAAAAATGCACTTCAAATGTCCATAGTAAGAAAACATAGGATATAAGAGTAATAAGCGACCTATCTCAATACAGGATCCGAAGAAACTCATTGATTTAAGAAAGATGTGTACATAAAACAAGAAACCAGGCAGTGAATTCTAAAAATATGGATAAAGAACATAGCCAAAAATTGAAGTTTATTGTTGAGTATTTAACGTAGTATCTTTACACAATATTTTTATACCAACGCTGATGGAAAATAAACTTATCAAATTGAGGAGCAGAATTAAAAGACTAAGAATCCCATATAATGAAAATATAAAGAATCAAAGGACAAGATGATTGCAAATGTTACATTGAAACAAAGATTAAAAGCGAAATAGAAATGTGAATCACAAAAATAAGTTACAGACACGAAAATTATTTACACTAACATTGCAAGTTATAACACATTCGAGAAAAAATTCACAGTCTTAGCATGAAGTAACTAGTAAAGATATTTGAATATCTTCGAGAAATTTCCCCTGAGTAATGGATCAACAAGAGTGAGTTTAATTGAAAAGGAGAGCAGAAAAGCACTTCCTCTTCCTATTATGGAACCCGGAAGCATTTTATCTGCTAAAAGGATTGCGCGCACTGTCCCACATTCATTTCCTTTCCACGCATCAAAGTTCAAATGGATTGGATCAGAAAAAATATCACTCCTATAAAGCGGCATGTATTTTAAGGGAACGGACGTGAAACCACGATAAGGACCTTAGTAGGGCGAAAGGAAACGGAAGCTTATGGTGTAGACTTTCCTAGGCGATAAGAAAAAATTCCCACTTAAAATTGCCCTACCATATAGAGGCCGTCTTTGAACTTTTTTAAGCCTCTTTTACCTAAATACCCTTAATTAAGGTATTTAATCTAGGCCAAAACCCCTACTCCAAATGAAATTTCAATGTTCTCTAAATTATAAGTCCGATGCTTTTAATATAACTGAAAACAGTACAATCTACCAAATTACATCACGTTTGAAAACGGTAATGGTAACGGTAAAGTTTTTCAAAGACTGATACAAAATAGGTTATGATTTTTATAAAATAACCAGGAATAATGTATTGTAAAACTAAGTATATAAAGCAATTTACTTCTCATAATTTAATAGGAATAACAGCGAGTAAATTCTAAATTTATGTAACCGTTCATACTTCACATTTACGACAAGGATATTCGCAACATTTTGAACATTTACTGAATATTTTCTAAATTAATACTTAATATAAATATATCATCTAATGACCAGGCAGAAGGCTTGCGTTGTGTATGCGAAAAAGAAGTTGATATGACACCAGACAGCTCCAGACCTGCAACGTGACCAAGATTCGCGGGTTGCCTGTTATTCAGGGGTTCTTCGAATTACAGGTGATTATTCTTTCCGAGAATTAATTGAAATGGAGGAACGGAAATTCTTGCCATTCAATCCAATAACCTTTCACCACAATCTCTACCCTTACCTTAGTTCTGAGAAACTGCCGACCTAGCGTTCATTTCCGCCTTCATGAAAGAAGAAAAACTTTCGTGAAAATTTCCTTGATTATTCGACAGCGTAAGCTTAATGACGGAATAATTGACTTTTCACTTTAAATTTTCCGTTAAACGTTAAATTTAATCACTACGGAGAAACATCTGATTATTTTCCTCATAAAAGCTATTTCTACTTCGAATAACAATACTGAACTCCAAATCTAAGGAATATTCGAAATATAAATCTTTCTTTTAATCTATCTTTTATATTTTCTTCAAATAGAATAATTTGAGTCTAATTATAGAGGTTGTGTAAACTTGAGAGCTTACAACATTAGCAATGAATAGCCTACTCAGTAATTCTCCACAGGAAGAACAGTAGTATACTACCAGTAATCCAAATAAAAGGAACATGATTAAAAGGAAGAAGATATAAAAAAATAAAGCTGTAATCGAGGTTTATACCTATTAAGTACAATTTTTACTCAAAACCGCTGCAACGATCTAAAAATTTCTCGGTAAGCAGGCATGAAAACTAATCAAGAAAGGATCTGTTGCAAAGATAGAATGGTTTTAACATAAAGATTTCTAAATATCACTTGAGAATCGAATTATACCAAGAGACCGCGGTTTTAATTTTAATTCACTTTTTCTTGGTAATAATAAAAACAATAAAGTATTAGCGAGAAAACCAAGTAAGTTTTATATAGATCTACGGTATGTATTTGAGTTTCATGCTTATTTTGGGAACAATGGCCAAACTAAAAAGAAAACGATACCGTAACAAAAGTGTAAATATAAAAAATCTCATCGATTTTGGATCAGAATTCCGTTAAACCTTGGAAAAAAAATAGTTGATCCAACTTCTGCAACAACAAAGGAGGCTTATCTTCTTGCTATTTAAAATACATTCCTTCCATACAAAAATACTGATCACATTCGAATGTTGATATCGCTAGGTAAAAAGAGACTCAAAGAGGTATTAAGGATTTTTCTCAATATTTTCTCAAGATTCAGTATTTTTTCACTCAGATAAGCGCAGTATAGCTATACTACTACATCTATTATTATAAACTCGATAAAGATAAGATGAAATTTTGGCATACGGGATCTAGACCACCGAGTAATCAAACCATCATAAATTCAATCTTAAAGCCACAACTGTTATAATTTAAAAAAGAATCCTTCAATGTTTACTAAAATCCATTTTCATTCATGCCGACTCTATGCCTTAGGTATCATTGTGACCTATTTCCATTTAAAGAAAGAGTAATTTCCAGCGTTACCTACATATTGAAAATTTAAGACACCACGGTACTGCTAACATTCAACATTTAGTTTTGAATCTATGATTAAGCAGGAAACAGGAATATCTGCATTAAGACAATTTATATCATATACTACATTTAAATACATAAAATGTCTCTTGGTACTTTTGATTGGACTTAAATATAAACTCACATGAAAAAATGGTACTCTCTAAAGATATTATAGGATAATTATCGTGTACTGAAAAACTCATTAAAGCGTTTCGGTTTGAAATTGAAATTGAATTACATCGGTTTGAAATATCACGCTTAAGTTAGCTTCATACCCAATTTGAAAGGGTTGGCTAACAACTGTGTAAAAATAACTAAAATTTCTGAATGATAGAGTTGCCATCCTTATATCGTAAAAAATTAGTTCTAAAAATAAGTTTCATCCCTATCTTAAAATAGCTTCCTAGTCCTAATCATAAGCGAGTTCGAGGATTTCCGGGAGAGGATATCTATGATACATAAAATTCAGTAATTTTTATTCCACTAAACGCAACATAGACTCAGCAAAAATTAAATAGCCTCATTTCTAATTTTCCCATAGCCTCTAATATCGACGATAAATTACCTAAATAACTCCAACCAACATAAAACTTTAAACATGAAATGAATGAAAAGGCAGAGGAAATCTGCCGAAAGTCTACTTCGCTTGTACTGCTAAAACTTGCAATTTTATCCTTCTGAAGAGAAACCAGGAATAAAATCAAAAAGTATGCACCGGTTTCTTTTTCAGCGGTTACCAAGTCGAAGTTGCAGTTGACTTGCAAAGGTCAGTGAACGAATTTGGAAACTGGTTCCGAATGAATGGTGCAACGAAATGCAGCTGTCGGTGGAAGCCACGCCAAAGCAAAGTCTGGGTTAAGCTTTTCGAGACTATGCAATTCTCTCATTTTATTCAGCGATATACGATAGAACCTTAGTTATTACGTTGAAGAATACCCAACAAGGATTTGGATTTGTCTCTAAATTGTAGTTGCGTAATACCAGAATTTTAAAAAATTAAGCGGTAGAGAAATCTAAGTCTAAAAAAACGCAGAATTTAATCATTCTAGTCAAAGTATTTTTTTAATAAAATTGCTCCTTCGTTTATAAGAATGCAATTTACTCACAATTGTGCCAATGGTAGTAGAAGTAAAAAAATAACCATGAATCACAGATCGAAAAAATAGACCAATAAGCATCAGCAGTAGAATTTTAAATCGTGGAATAGGGAATCATCCATGCAAATTTACCGCTGCTTAGTGAACGCTTCGTAAATGTTTATAAAACTCTAGAAAATATACATTAGAAATAAATGTATTTCATCTTAAATCTAGAGAATTATGTTTACTATTAACAAATTTGAGCTATAATCTAAACTTTTCCTGAAAAGGCGCAGGGAATTCATTGGAGGCATTTGAGGCATGATAATCTCCTAAAGACTATACTGGAAGGAATGATAGCAAGAATTAATTATGAGGAAAATATACTTTAGATTAAAATAGGCAGATGATGATTAGTGTTAATGTTACAAATTATAAGGAAATGAAGCAATTAGAAGTGGACAGAGCGACTGGGAGAACGGCAGAAAACCAATCCTTAGATTGTTAACCAAAGATGATGAATCTCAACTACTAAACTTGCAAGTAATTTATAAGAAAACTAACGCGTCGGTATATTTAGAAGGTGACGAATAATGCTAAAGGTGTTACACTATAAATGCTTGAGGACAGGGTTAAAATGACACTCCGAGCTGGGTTTCATGCAACCGCCCCTTCTATATGAATACTTCGAAAATGTCCATCTCTTAAATAAATTATAAATAATTTTTCATGAGATAACTCACTGGTATTCATAACAATTTTTCGAGATAATTTCAATAACATCACTCTTATAATTATCAACTCAAAATTAAAACTGAGAAAATTCATTAATGGAATGCATTCACTCTACAAATCGGAGATCATTATTGGTTGCGATAGGTTAAATCACAAATAAATAAATATTATTCAAAATTCTACATTTTTCAAACAGAAAACTTGCAGAAAAATAATTTTTAAAATTGCTTGATTACTTCCGCTTGCAATCAATTCTTACGAAAGCTGGATATCCTAGATTTAAACCTAAGAGATAGCGTGACTTTGGTGAACGTAGTCCTGGGTTCGATGCCTGATGGGGGCCCATATGTGCAAATCCGTCCGTTAAAAGTTCTTTTAACAATACTACTTCTATTCTTAAACTGGGTTGCAACTATACAGTGAGTTAATTCCACAAACTATAACTGTGTTAGTAGTTGTAGTAGTAGTATTGTTAAAGGTGCTTCGACATCTAAAGTCATTTCGCACATATGAGAATCGAACCCGGGACCGCTTTCACCAGAGCCGAACGCGCTCCCCTTGGTTATCAGGGAGCCCTGCTGTGTTACTGGTTTGTCTATGAAGTATACTATTGTAAAACATTTTATGATATCTGCACCTCAGACTAACGGCATGTACCCCACCCTGTGTCATCGGACGGCCCTCCTTGGCTCGGTATCTCTCTTCTTACTTTAACTAATTAATCTTTGGTAGAAATTTTGTTTATGCAACATAATTAGACTAGTAGACAGGGATGTTTTAATCCTAACCATCATAAATAGGAAATGCATTCTCAATTTTAACATAATTTAGAATAAAAGAAACTTTTATGCAGGAACATTTTATTCCTCACTACCATCAAAACGCGTCGCATACTCCTTAGATTTCTCCCAACATCTGTTAATTTCCTGCTTAACTCAAAAAGATTAACGCGAAACGCCGGTAAAATCCATCCCGCGAAATATCCGGTTTTCAAACTCCTCCCCATAGAGAAGGAAAGATACAGATGAGCTAAGATGGAGAGCGCATTTCCTCCGCTTGGAATCATTAGCCTCGCACCCAGTGACAGCGACTTCGCGCTTTCTGTCTTCGAGACATTAGTTTTGTCTCCGCGCGAAGGGTTCGATCTCTGTAGAGACGGCAACAGCTTAAAAAGGAAGGCTCTGCACTTCTTCTTCCCCTCGGCCCTTCCCTTGGCGTCTGCACTGCCCCTCTCCCCGTCTGCACCGCCCTCCCCTCGGTCTGCAAGCAACGCCCCCGCCGACACCCATATCAGACGGATATCGCCTTAAAAAGCGCGTCGGGGGAATTATTCCCTCCAAGGACCAAGTGGCGAGGGATTATTTTTTCCTACCCCTCCGATGCTCCCGTTCATTTCTCAACCCCTCGCTTTGCTACGGCTGTGGTAATTTGCCCGCAGAAGTGCCCGTCATATGAGATTGCTGTTTAAATGGATTGTCTGAGATTAAAACTCGCACTTAGCCGTGATTAAAGTTTCAAAGGATGGCTGTACATCAAATTGACACCTAAAATAATTCGACAATCACGGCGAATGGGATGTATTTTTGTGTAATCTATGACTTCTACCAAACTGGCGGCTATTAATTTATGGACTGTGTAAGTCCTCGTTTATGTATTTTCTGCAAACAAGATGTCATTTGCAACGAGTTATTATTTTAAATATTTTAAAAATTACGTAATCCAATTGGAATCTTGTGGCAAATAGATCACATCCTCTAACTGAATTGTCTAATTTAATTCCCATCTAGCTGAACTCAACCCTTTGGTATTATTGGTACATACTTCTAAGTCCCAATCATTGAGAGGAACTTTCATGAATCTTTAGCATCATCTCAGCATCAGTATTAGAGGCATTAGAAATGTTCGATAGAAATTAGAGAAACATTTTATCACCCTCCCTAACAAACGCCTTAGAAATTTTCTAAGTATTTAAATCAATCTAAAATTTTTGAATGCGCTATATGGAAATTAAATAAATCAATGAAGCTACATAAAAAAATCATACGAGGCTATCTGGAGTGCGATTTTTATTCCTAGTTTAATCAGCTAAAATATGGGCTAATTTATGGAAATCCAATGCTTATTTTCCTCCTCTTACAACCAAAATATCAACATTATATTTTACGATAGTCCTCCAAAGTTTTATACTTCATTCGAATTCGAATGCAGCGGAACATGTTTCCCCAACTTAAGAGACGAACTCGCAAACTCGACGCACCCCTATTTTGACAGGCATAATGTGGAAAAAATAAAAATTCGGCTAACCCCAGACTCCCTGACAGAATGCCTCACGCTATCGAAGAGTCTTCCATTTTGCACCCACCCTTTTCGGTATGGCTACTGTGAATACATTTATCCCAGAAATTATATGAAAATACTTTTAATTCATACCTAATGTTTAACACCTAAAACCTCAACAGCTCTAAGTCATGATTCTTAGAATGTGATTTTATAGAAATTTCGCAAACATGTTTTTTCAAAGTGTTCGGAATTTCTTGTTGAGTTTGGTAGGCCAATGAGGCTGCAGAAAACTACCCCTTGCAAAGAAACATCCCTTCACCTTGCCCTTGACTACCCGGAGACTGGCCTTGAGCACATCAGACGTTTATTATCGCACGGAGATTTTAAGAAAAACCGCCTCCCAACTGTCTGACAATACATTATCTTTGCCCATACACATCAAATTCTAAATACAATCTATGCTTTGGTGTATCTCTCACTTAGGTCTTAACAGAATTTACATTTACATAACAAAGGGTTAACTCGTAAATATAAGTTAATATTTCATAAAAGTTTATTATAAATCTTTTAGAAAAAATGTCATGAACTAAAAGATGAAAATTTTAATAAAATTAAATATCATAAAAATCTTTTCATAAAATCATGAAAAGATATAGTTATAATTAAGTAATAACGTCATAAAACTCTTTCGAAACGGTAATTTCATAAAAGAATAGGATAACTAAAACTGTGAAATGATTGTTGATAGTACATTCCATATACATTCACCAGTTGTATTACTTAAGCCATAACAAAAGTAAACAAAAACAATAACAAAAATAAACAAAAAGCTTAGACTACTAGAAGTATAAACGCCTCTTTCCATAACTTTGTTACCTAACTTTGAATATTCCTTTTGGTTTCAGACCAAAGTTTGGTTTGGTTTTTTTTATTAAGACTTGATTAACAGAAGGTTAATTAATCATCGCTAACCATTCAAAGTATTTGAAATGATTCACAAAAATTTAAAGCAGATTACGGAACGAAGCTCTCAGTTAACCTTCAAAACTACCAACCATAGTAGCATTGTTTTACGGACGAAAGAATGGAGTGTAAGGACGGTTAATGGATAATTGTTTGAAAAAATAAACAAAGATAAAATAACGGCGATAAATCAGCTGGACTGTTTATAAGAATCTCCCTTGATGATAGTCAACATGGCATGATCTAATTCCTCGGATGCCAGTCTGGTGCCATCAGAAGACCGCTTGATGCAGAAAGCATTCACCTTGACCCACGAGATCCGCATCCTCACAAGGTCGCGCATCTCCGAGCCGAGACGGCTGGCCAAGAAAAATGCAGAGCTAACGGACAAAAAAGTGCATCTTCCAGAAAATAGCCAGAAAACGAGGGCAAATCCGTGATCTCGTTAGGATATCTCGTTACGATACTATACAAAAAACATGTTCACCGATCTAGTCATCTATGTATTCCAAGATGCGCTAAATTAAAAAAAAAAGAAAAGGTTTCCTCGAAAAGATCGTCGGTAGAGAGATTTTCCCAATCAGAAATACACTTTGAAAAGCCGAAGTCTAATTGAAAATAATCAAAGATAATTAAAACAAATAAGATTCTTAACGAAATTACAATACATTACAAAACATTTAGCAAGACAGATTGTCATGGGAAAATGTTCACTAAATACAAATAAAAGAACACAAAGTATTCAATAAGATTCGCCATAATATTCCCTCTAACTTAGCTGATATAAAGACTCAAAATATATTAATAAAATATTATTTGATTTTTATAATATCATGAAGTATATAAGTAGCATAACCAACTTAATTTTCATCTTTTTCCTTCTTCTTTGAAATCTTAATTTTATCTTTGAATTTTTTCTGATAGTTCTGTTATGATTTCATTTTTATTACTATATTCAATTTAATTTTATGCTGTTATATTTTGTTTTCAAGAACAGACATTTTTTACGTATTTTTTTTATTTTTTGGGTCTTTAACCACAGCAGCAATAAATTATTATTATTACAATCATATGAAAGAAATTATACAATGACCCTTTTCGCGCTGAAATGCAAATGATTGAAATAAAAACCTCATCGAAAGGTATACTTCTTCGTTTTCAGCTGATAATTGAAGTTTGTAAAAATGAACGCATCTTCCACGTGAAAATGAAAAGACAATCCGAAACTGGGCCAAGCTCCAACGCTCGCACACCCAATTATGCTTCCTCAAACTCATTTCGCCTGATTAGGAGGCCTTTTCTTTCATTGTATGAGGGCTTAAAAGGGCAGGAGAGCACGGATGAGCGATTTATATTATATGGGATCCACTTCGCGAGAAATAGAATCCCGACGTCTGGACGGGAAACCGGTCTCGCTGCTTTTCCTCCATCCCGCCTTAACGGACACGACCGATTGGTGAGGGCCGCAGATCACATGATCAAACGCCCGCGTCCGCACGCGGATCATGCAATGCCACGCGCGCCAGTCTGCGGTGAATTTCACCTTGGCATTGAATTAACGAATAGGTTATAGCCTCCGAGTCGGTTCAGGGGCGTGGGCAAATATCAAAAGCAACGTGTCTGAGAGATTTGAATAAGATTCCTTTAGGATGAGAGACTTCTTACACTCCCCTAGACGCCGGATTAATTGAGGCACTATATGTGGTGCATGTTGACCTTCAAAAACTGGTGCAACGGGTGTGCATCCAAATTAAAATTTCTATTCATAATAACGTTAATAAATTTTGCAAATTCACGGACGATAACACACTTAATTTCTTGAATCTTTCACAATAAATAAATTTTTAATTGATGGCTTAAATAAATATATGTTACTTGCCACTTAATTAAATATTTTTGCAGACAGTATTTTCTTATGTTAGCATAACATATTTATGAGATATTTCGAAACTAGTCGTGCTTATTTGGTGAATTTCATTAATTTCTTCATTAATCATCAATTAACTGAATTTTTCTTAATAATATAATTAATAAAAATACGGATTATAATTATAAAAATTAATTTCTTATTTATATGAAAATTATGAAACGGTTGCGCCAGATTCCACGAATTTTTAAATGAATTTCCAGATTTTTAACCAGCGCATGTAGAAGAATTCCTAGCCTTAAAGATTATTATTTTGATTCAAAATATAACCTTAATCATAGCGTAGACTACAATAACATAACAGTCTTCTGAAACCATTCCATGAAAACGAAACCACAAAAAGGAAGGAATCATTTTTCGAGAGGCATAAATAATCGCTTGGCTCAATCTGATTATAAAAGACAAAAATCTAGATCGCTAGGATGGAATTCAACGCTAGGCTTGAAATGTCATAATTTCTCTTTATATAACAATTGAACTTGTGGAATCAAGCAGCATTCTTATGTCCTTCGACAACCTTGATGTATATTTGGGTCGATGGCCAATTGACCTCCAACTGTGGGAAGCCCTTTGAACTGCTCTGTCATTCTTAAACGATATTCAACTAAGTGCATAAGATTACGATACTGCTTGGTATATACTGTACTGAGCTCTGGTTTGAAAATTTCACAAAATATTATTACTCATTCAAATTATGTGACTGATTTAATCTAAATTATGCACCAAGTGAATGAAGTTGTTAATTTGCTTGATAGTCTTATTCTTGTTAAACAGATTTTGAAATTTAATTTTGGAAAATTTATTGGTAAGCAGAAAAGAAATGAGCAGGCATATTCAGCCTCTTTTCTCTTTCTCTTTAGACTCTTAAAGATTATT
Organism: Pachydiplax longipennis; assembly: GCA_036926295.1. NCBI lineage: Eukaryota > Metazoa > Arthropoda > Insecta > Odonata > Libellulidae > Pachydiplax > Pachydiplax longipennis. The sequence continues at coordinate 24,288,970 of JAVFKF010000003.1, read as the reverse complement.
TATTTCGTAAATATTTACCTTCCGGAAACACATCATTCCATTGCAGGAAAACAGCGAAAGATGCATAAACCAATACACAACTCAGCGCAGTTACAAAAAACGCACCGCGGCTTCACAAATTCAAATTAGAGGAAGAAATGAACATTCTAGTAATTAGAATTGAGTCTGGTAATTTGAATGCAGCCGAAAAAGCGATCCGATATAAAGGTGCGAATCTCAGGGAACCATAAGATTTTTTAATTATCGCGTGGAGAAAATCTCAGACGTCTCATGTGGGATGGAAAAGCGAGAATTTTGAAACCTCTTCGGCAAAAAGAAAAGTGTCGCTTTCTCCTGACTGGGCGGGGAGGAAATGCAACAGAGAAGAGGAACAAAAAACGTACCAGACGGCGGGAATGGGAGAGAGCAAAAATAAGTTGCCGAGCGACTCGAGAGGGAGCAAAAAGAGGGAAAAAATACAAAGGCCTCATGCACCAAAATTACGCACTTAAGAATTTGAAAAAAGAAGAATTCGGGCCTTTGTGAGAGCGACGCTTAGAAAGTTTGACGCCTTCCTTAACACCCCCGTCTTTAAAACCTTTTCCATTTCTCGTTATTTTTCGGAAAGAGAAAAAGTATGAGCATTTCGAGACTCCTCTCAATGGAAAATCGGGGAATGAGGCTCTCGAGAACTAAAATTCCGCGGAAAATATTGCACTGAATTAAAGCAGATGTGCTTGTGACGCCGTGATAATTTTTAACTGGTTGAATTCCGAATGTGTTGACAAAAAAACACGGTGCTGTGAGTGCATAAAAGAGCGGTACTGTTTCTTACCACACCGAAGATATGGTAAGCTGCAGGAATTATTTAGATCGAAAGTGATTTAAATTGTACCACATTACTTTATTAGTTGTTAGAATCTTTAGCACTAAAACGCGTCAGTTATTATCGATGTTATTTTCATTTATTGAAATTTTCACCTTAGTTTTAGAATTAAGGTATGTTAATTTAAATCGTAAAGCTTACTTTGATGAAATTCGTACCTAGATAACACAGAGAGGAAATATTGTATCGTAAAGCTAATGACAAACTGAGGTACGGCATTTTTCCAGCAGTATTTTGAAATCTATTTAATTTTACGACGTTGAAATATTGCATCAAAGCAATAGACACTTCTTTTCAAAAACCATAAGTTTTAGAGATGATTTACCTCAAGGTCGAACCGAGTTGGGTGCAGTAAATACTTTCACTTCATTTTAATCTCCCTCATATATGGAGGTGTATCCCAAGGGGATTCTTCATTACCGTCTTTAAGTCAATTACAGGTTTGTCAATAACAACTCCATTAAAAAATTAAAATGAATGTTATGCATACTTCAAGGGCAACACAATTGAGTTAAATAATATTGCATGGGGTAGAATAACATTTACCTCATATATATTTCATTAATGATAGACTGAAAAGTCTAACAATACGCACGAATTAATACTTAGTTTGGGTTTAAATATTTCTCTTTGATTGAAGTAGTATTACCTATGTAAGTACATAGACAAAATTACAGGTACATACATCTATTTATTCATGATTTTCGACTGCGTTACTAACTGCGCAACTTGGAAAATAAGCTTAAATTTACTTAAAACTACTATTTCATTTCTTTATTCCCGTTTCTTTTCCTATGCCTCAATTTTACATCATATTTTACCCAGTTTTTTAGTATGATTCTTTTAATTACGCATAGAATGAATCTAATTAAAATTTGTCCTAAACAGTAACAAAAGTGATGCCCATCACCCAAAGAGATATGAAAAAATCGCATAAAAAACCAATGGGAAGCGAGAACTTACCCCGATATAATGCGAAGGTCACCTGCACCTGTAGAGTCTGCAAAAGAGCCGTGCATAAAGCTCCATAGCCGGTGCATCGGAAGTGAGAATCGAACAGCAAACTCTGCGGAGACGAATTATTTTTCTTGAATGACGTCATCTCCGGGGAGGGATGTGCTTTAAGAGCGAGACAGCGTCTGGGGAAAAAAATCAAGGATAAGTTTGGGCGGCAAATCACTGCACAAAGGAAAGCATTTTCTCTGATACAGAGTACTTTTTGGAGGAGAGCCCAGACAATCGTGAAATTCTTTGAAATGCGAAGTGATAAAACCCGAAGACATTTTCCTGTTTCTCGATGAAGACGTGAGCAAATGATACGTACAGAATTTACCAATGTTTACAGCAAACTTGCAATGTATATATATTGGTTACATAAAATGTTACACAAAATTTGTGAAATTATCTTGAAGAAACTAAGCGGAAGGCGAGAGTAAAACATTTCCATTGGAATTTCACAAGTGAAAGTGAAATGCACGCGAACATCCTTGTCCTTCGTTCAACGAATATTTTAATAAATCTGAAAATAAAACAAATCAAGTATATTTCATAGATTTACTTAATTTTCGAGACTTCAAAAAGGATATATGGCAGAATTAGTCACCATAAGAAATTTTATCTATCCTGACAGTTTAAAATCGTTTGATTCCTATTACTAATGACGTTGTTGCACTGGTTCAAAATCAAATTTAGAGATATTATATAAATACCAAAGTAAAACAATTGTTCTGGTGCAACAGGAAGATTAAAATTGATCATCTTCATTGGATTATGATATTAGTTCATAACGAAAGCACGGCTTTTCCAAATTTAGCGCGATTTACTAGTATTATTATTTTTTTGTTTATATTGTCTTTTTTGTTAGTATGAGAGCTGTAGGCTATCTCTAAATCCATAGCTACAAATATTAATTCTTCAACCGAATAACATAATTAAATGAAACTGGAAAAATGTTACCAATCGTTGCTTGCTGCAATGAATTTTTACATAAAATTTGAAATAAGATATTTTCCAAAAATCACAACAGAATCATTCACTATCAGAGCTAAAAGATATAAATATCCCTACTAAAAGGCGCTTAAACATTGAGCATTCGTCCAAGAATAAATCTTTTGATCAATAAAGATACAATTTACATATATTTAAGCAAAGTATATAAAAAACCAAATATAATATATAATGGCAGGAATAAATGATTGATCAATATTTGCTGCTTTAGAGACTGAGCTACCCTTTGACATGTGTTACAAAGACATATAATTAGGTATTTCCTTATACTAAAACAGTCCACGAATTTTTATTTGGTGATTTCCCCCATAGCGAAATGAAAACTTCATTATATGTACGTCTTTAAGGATGACGAATTTCTTACATAATCGGAGGAGCTCTTTGTTAAAAGTCTGAATAGCTGCGCAGTGTCTCGCGCAACAAATTCAAAGCAGTAGACAAGTATGGCATCCTACACCACTAATTATACCTTATTATGGGACGCCTGAAAACATCCGCGCATTAGCTTTCAATCAGCACGCATAACAGGTTTGATTCGGCTAAATCGTGCCAATAGAAAGTTCGACGGCGAAGGTCTACGAATAGAATCTTTAGATTTTCAACAAGTCTCATATTTCATGTTTCGGATTCATAAGACAAATAACACTTTTAAAAAAATGGGATATTGAAAACGCATGAAATCACAAATTCTATAATTATGAAAATTCTATACGGCACAACAAAATCAAGCATTTTATTCAAAATTGACACTAAATATGTAGTTCAATTACCCGGAAACAAGCAAATCAACCAATACATAATTTGAGCAACATAATTTCCCGACCTTAGTATCCATTATTTTATATTATTAATTTTTGTGAAACTATGGCTAACAAAATTACCATATGAGTAAAACATCAAATTTGGATAAATGGCGAAAGCATCCTGAAAATTAAGTTACCAATATGAAAAATATATTGATAACTATTGATTAAAAAGCAGGTACCCCTTTTCATGACCACGAAATATTTTAGATCATATTAACAAAATCTCCTATGGATTTGCGCTATAAATATCTAAATTTTGCCATTCGTTCTCCTGTAAGGAATCCCTTGTCCCTCCATCATCTCCTTGAAAAAGGATCAATTATTCCAACTTATAATCCTGATTTATAGCTCAATTCCCTCAGTAGAGCTTTCCTTGACCTATTATAAATTAAAATCGATCTTGATCCACATAGTCAAGAAACAAAGGAAGCGGGAAGACAAAAATCCTGTTAAGACTGCAGTTATAACTAAACTTTTGATAGATAACTTAATTAATTTTAATAATTATCCTATGAAAACAAAAAACACTGATTATGCAAATATATTTTTTCTGAAATTGAATATCTTTTTAATTGCAAAAGTAATACTGATTACTTATTCTTTAAAAGTAATACTAAAATACTTTCAAAATTATGAATTTATATTTTTAAATATCTAAACTTTAATATCCTTTGCATATATACTCGTAGAAAAGTTCGATCCACAAATTTGAGACATTTATTGGCAAATAGCAGAATCTGCTGTTAAATATTTCATAGGAAAAGACGCTTCTTCTCACCAATCCGTTATTTTTTATGAAAATGAATAATTATCAGGCACGCCCATGGAATGTTCCTTTCAGCGTGACAAGCCAAAATTCCGGGACGGTCCCGGAAATTCCGGTTCGTCTGGTCATCGCAGCGTTTAGCGAACCGTTTCGGCCGACTTTAACCTTATCAGACGAAATGAAAGGGAGAAAAAAGAAAGCGAGCCAGACGCAGCGTAAAAAAATTCGCAGATTATATTTGAGGATGAGGTTGGGGAGACTAGTCTACCCAATGTTTGACCTTGCCACTTGAAATGAAGTTTACTATCATTATTCCCACCGCAAAGCACGGAGAGACGAAATGGGGGGAGGAAAAGCGAGTTGGGAAGGGGGCAAGACGTCGGAGCATTCAGAGAATTCAAGGTCGCCCGATGAGACACCATTGCAGACGTTCAGCTCCTTTACCTGCTGTCGTAATCATTGATTCACGCGGGGGCGGAGGGAGAGAGGGTAAATTTGAGTCTGCGGCAAGTGGAGCTCATCCCGATAAGAGAGTCTCCACAAAAATTCCTTCAGTTTATGAACATTTTCTGCTGCTTTCGAAAGAAACCTTCAACGGGAGAGCATGTGCGATCATGTGTTAACAATCAATATTCATTCCTATCGTCTATTCTGCATTGTCTTTTGATTTTACTCTATTAATGAGTAAAAAGAGGATTCCTATAATTTCATCCAAATAAATACCGCTATTAAATTCGCTTTTATTGTGGAAACGCGGAAATACCCATTTTCTGAATCCTTTTATGGTAAACCTTACGTAACTCGTGAGTCATTGAAGATTCCTTTCTATATTCCATATTTATCTGCCACATTATTGATGAAAAATTATGAAAATTTCCTCCAATTATTGTGATAGGGATGTATAAAAACAACTTAAGATTAAGCACTCCATTAAGTCAAAAAATATGCTATTTTATTTGAAATTTATAAACAAAGTCTTGAGGGTACTTAATAAAATTTCGCCGATTTTGAAATTTTTGGAAATTTTCTCACGCTAACATTCCATACGATATAATTTGTAAATTAATTAAAGAAAACGATTAATTAAAAATGATGATACATTCTACCTTACCAAATCAAAGTAGAAAGATCAATTTTCAAGATGGAAAGAGAGCGAACGGATCTGTGTATGTGTGCAAAATTGCTTTGAATATCCTGCAGATTTTATAACTTCTTTCATTGATTCATTCGCCATCATTTTTATTATAAGTCTTCAGGATTGACATAAGATTTTCATAAAAGTCGGCACATGCAAGGAATGCTGCATTGATGATATAACAATGTCTACTAGATTTTATGGAAACCTATCATCGTCATCTACTACGATGTAAAAACATTATTCCAGATTCTCTGAAACTGGATTCTCATAATCAAAATTTAATTCGAGAATCCGACAAAAATCTCGTGCGTCCTCCCACACCCTGTCTCTTCGAAAATGGTGCAGTGGGACACGCCAAGATTCGCAGACGACCAAATTACGGGGCGGCCATTCCTGAAGGAAACCGGAATGAAAAAATTCATTTCTTTTTGGAAAATAAAACGGAAGAGAGCGATACACGGAGGACCTTTTAAGGTTTCCCTCCACGAGATCCGCGCTATCCAAAATTCACTTATAAAATAAGTGAGGAACTTTGGTGCAAAGAGCAAGCCAGGAAAGGTTATCTTACCACTCCGACGGAAAACATGAGAGGAAGACGGTAAACATCGTCACTGAGCTTTACAAACAATGCACGCGTTTCTGAAATTCTTCCCTTCTAAATCGCGATGCGCTCCAAGTCTGAATGTAGGTCAGCAGGAAACGAGCTTGATACGCCAAAGAAATGTCATCAATAGCTCTAAATTTAGAAAGAATCGCAAGAAAACAGTAACGCTGAACTAAATTGTACAGAGGGCGTACTTTGCTAAGTACTTTTGGTGGGATAGACTGTACTGAGTTGTATACTACACATGGAGTACATCGCTCATTTTCTTATAAACATAAATCATTTTGTAAAATAAATATTTTACTGTCACAATATCATAAGAAATATCCAGTGAACACGAAGTAAGTATGTTTAAAAACATAAGTTTTAAAAAAAGTTCCTGTTGTCGGGGGAAAAGATAATGTATTTTATCAGAAATGCTTTTCCCAATCAGTGTGTGGTACAGTGCGTTGTTTTAGTCTACTTCATGTAATAAAAAGCAAAAGGTAGACAGTATCTAGATCCGACTTAAGACCAGGTAAATATGTAAGGCAGTCGCTATACGGCGCTCCTAAAGGGAGGGGGCAGTTTATTGCTATTTATGACTAGAATCGTGCACTTCTTCCTCACTAATTTATGTTTCACAGTAAAATCAGTTACTCAATAAAGATACTATCGAGAATATAAGGAGTTTCACATAATCCAAAGTGACATAACTTATCAAATTTGGGCTCCCGGATAGCCATGTGGACAGCGCGTTCGACGTTGCTGAAAGTAGTCTTGGGTTCGATTCCAGGTGGGAGGCCATGCGCGGAATGACCTCAGCTGTCAAAACACTTTCAACGATACTACTACTACTGCCCCTTATCAAATGAGCGAGGTTGCCTTTTACAAACTTCATGTCTCCAAAGAAAGCGAAACAGCTGATTCCAAAATATGTATTGTGAGATCCCCAGGTTTTCTGACTAGTTTCTTCCAACGACATTGAAAATTTTCTGTAACCTGTTTCATGAGTAAGCAAAAATCAATGATAAAATTAGGCAAAATAATTTATTTTACAAATCAAAATCGACAAGCTACATGTATCTGGGGATAGTTTTGAATATATATGTAATGGTCATATTTTCAGGTCTATAAACCTGAAAATGTGACCATTACAGAGTGTTAATTTCTAGTAAACTCCCGCCTCAGTACGACTGAACGTCTGAACCGGCCATTATGGTATTAATAGCCGTAACCAATATCATCCTGAATAAAAGTAATTAGAAAACTACCTTAAATTAAATGAAGGAATCCTCTTTGCAACTTCATTCTCTCCAACTCATATGAAATCCATCGTTAAGTAATTCATTATCAAAAATTGCCTTTTGGGAATATAATTATGAACCCTCGTTGCATAACTAAAGGCTGTAGAAGACGACGTTGGACCTCGGAAACGATAGTAAAATTTGATGAGCGGAATGATGAATAATTATCTATTGGAACTTGGATTGAACCATTACTTCGTAAATTATCTTTCATGAGAGGAAATCGAGGACAAAGTATTAATGCCATAAATCCTTCAGTTAAAGGTCATAAGAACAATAAAGTGGACCACAGAATTTCACGCGTAACGTCTATAGAATGGCAAGATTAAAGACATTGTGAATCAATTTATATTATAATATCAAGTTATTGATAAATTATTAAATATAATATTGAAAGGTATAATTAGAGAGAACTCCTATTTTCTCTTCTTGATAACTATTATAATTTAAATGCAATTTAAGAATGAATATATGTTAAGGATATGAAAGAATGTACCACGGAAAGAATGGGCAACCTTCGTATTCAGCTACACGATAATCTGAAAAATTTTTGATGAACTCTTGCACCGAGAATATAATATCTACGAACCATTGGTTTCTTTTAAATCTTAAAATCTGCATCAGGAAAAATCTTTGATATTGTTATACCTAAATTTGACGTTAAATCTAAAATTTTGTGTACATACATTTTTCATCAATATGTTCACTGAATTTTAGTATTGGGTAAATGCAAAAATAGAACAGTTGAGTAAAACTAATGAGAATTCAGATGTATCCTTGTCAAATCACTATCTTAATTATTAAATCTTAATTATGTCATTTATTTATTTATAAAATCAATAAAAATATAAAATTTAATTTGATCAGAAATTATTAGGAAAATTTTCTATTATTTGTTAATCATCCCAAAGTGACGTCTAATGGTTCATATTAATTCTCAAAATAGTTTGATTGCTCTGAAATGTTGCCTATCTCAAATAAAAATGGGAAATATCAAAAATGGATTAGAATTAAAGACAAGGACAATTTAGTCCATCGTTTTCTTTCCTTTTTAATGCTGTAATTAGAAATCAAATAACGGCATGGCAAATAATACAGCGATAATAGTACCAATTCGGGATTGCTCAGCTAAAATTGCTTCTATCAAGAACTATTAGTTCAACTAAAAAAATTCCTTACATGCTTCAAGAAAACCTGAATCTCTGATGGCCATGATCATCAAAAGGTTTGACTCCACCTGATAAAAAGTTGAAATTAAAGCGATTTTCTCATTTCTTCAAAAGGTATCTAGGCCGAAAAAATTGAAGGTTAGGTGAGTTGTTCCACTATTATTTGACTCTCCTTACTACAAAGAATTCGCAGAATAATACATATACTCGTATTTGGAAAATAACTAATAAATTAATTAGAAAGAGAAAAATTCTGAAGAAATAATATAAAGAAGGAATAAGTTTGTTATGTACATATGTATATATAATATGTATTACAAAAGCGATCTTCACTATGGAACGATTGATTGTTTGTAATTTTTAAGGAAAAAACATATCTCGCTGATGTATTACGAGCCTAATATTCGTCCAAACATAGAAATACTTCCTCAAATTTTTAAGATTTAATCTCATAATCAGAAGTGCCCCATTTTCGTTAAAATAATTATTCAGACATTTATAATGGAAAGTTGATTGAGGAATTAAGAAATCCTCCTTAACCACTTTCGGTTACAAATGTTTCACAATGGGATGTCATCTAAGGAAATTTTGTAACAGTAAGAAATTGATATCCTCATCAGCAATAATTAGGGGGGAAAACAGAATTTTGAAGTACAGATTTATATCCGTCTAAAATTCCATACGAAAAATAAATTCATTTGCATCGAAATTAAAGCTTTTACAGGATCTTTACTTTAAATTAAATGAATTCATTTAGATTCTAGTTGCCACATTGACACGGATTGACTTTCATATGTCCTACCGTCGATCGACTGACACGTCACAAGTTTCAGGACCTGGATTTTCATTCACGCCATTCACAGAATTCTAATTGTATACATTTAAGATTGTTGGTAAATTTTTTATGCAATATAACAGAGTAATGACATTCTGTCAAACTTCCTAGATTAAGTCTTTCTTGCCCTCCGAAAAATGTACTCCATATTTTCAAATAACTTGATTTAATCTCTCTATAATTCACGTAGAGCAATAGCATGATGCCATATAAAAGGCATATTTAATTTAAGAGTTATGTACAGAATTCCTTTGAAAACTACAAATAAAGTAAGTCAACGACCAATGAAATGTAAGGCTTTTATTTTGTGTGTATTATAAACTTGTTGATTTGTGAATTATTAACGTTTAAGAATGCAAGGTCTAATTAGATTCTTGACACTAATTATGGAAAGATTTCAAAATTTAAGTTGAATTTCGTGTCACTTGCTGTAAATTACTAAAAGTGAGTCGATCAAAAAATCTTCCTAAGAACCTATTCTTATGCACGAACAAAAAATTAATGAGTACCAGCTTGCAGATACCAGCAAATCTGATAGAATAGGTTATTTCCCGACTTTTTAGATGATTAAAACGGTAGCGTGTTATATCTGTAACCGGTGATTTCGACGCCTCTTTTCACCAAGTATCTTTAACAGCGCCGTAGTTTTCGTTTCTTAGCAACTGTATTTCGCATTTTTTACAGCCGATTCAGTTTAACTAGCTCACAACCGTCTATTCGTGTATATATCTCTTTAAAAATCAAATAAAATGCACGTGACTCAGTTGAGAAAAAGGCCGACGGATCTTTTGAAAAGAAATGTAATGAGGCGAGACATTTGAGTCAACACACATTGAGTCGGTGTCAGCCTGATATCAAAACAGTGTTGACGGATAACAAAGATAATGGATAAGAAAAGCGGTAAAAGTACCAGCTTGTATAGAATTTGCGAAGAAATTTCCAACAGAAAATCGACTTTTTCATTCCCATTCTGTAATATCCTTGATAATTCAAAACTTCCATGCTGAAACTCTTAAATTTTTCTAGTAGGCCTAGTAAAACTCAGTTCCTCCTAATATTTCCTAATCTAAACTAACACGAGTAACATATTTATAATTAGCAACAATAAACTATTTACAACTTATATTGCTAAATTGATATTTGGATTGAGTATTTTGATAGTTCATCTTTTCATTCTCATGTCAGAAATTCGATGATTATTATGTCATAAATAAAATCTTCCAGTTTAAAATTATCCTAAAAATATCATACCATAAAAAATGTCATTAGATATATTTTTATATTGTGATTTAACTCATTATTTACAAAAGTAGTTTGTAAATTCCGATTCAGTTAAAAAATTATTGCAAACTGCCACGATAATGAATTTCCTTTTGTGACTTCTATTTCGTCAAAAACGTCACCCAATTCTCAAACTTCCCAGATGAGATTAAATAAACCTTTATTTAACATTCCGTGCACAAAATTTATAATTTCCGACAGCTCACAAGAATTTTAGTCTATTCATCATTTAGTGATAAAAAGCTTTTATTTGGGAATAAATTCCTCATTCTATACAAAATTACCACGAATAATCATCGTCCAGCTAAGAAATTTAGGAAGTGCCATGAGAAAATTGAAATAGATGGTTGTTACCTTACAGGACTTTAGATATTCCTTAGACTTCTATTTCTTAAAGGTAAATTAATCCATTTAATGCTGATGTTATTATTATGGAGCTTTCCTATTTTAATTGCAAATATCACGTATTTATAATAAAACAAAAAGCAAGACCAGTAGGAATAATTCTAAGCATTTCTTTGAAAATCATTAAGGATCGTAATTGAAAATCATTCACAATTATCATCGGAAGTTAAAATGAATTAATTTGGCCCAGTTGGAGTTGAATATGAAAGTCAAACAAAGTGAATCACAATATTTCACGCAGACTTGCACAATCCCCTCCACCGAACTCTCAAGAAGCCCACTTCTTACATTCGCGATGTGCATCTTTCCAGTCCGCCATGGAAACGGCACTGATGCAATCTCCAGGCATAAATTCTAGATTTGTTCCTAATTTATTCCTCAGTCTGTTCGATCCAAAAATAAGGGTGACTTCCAGAGACGGAAGAACAGCAGAAGACACCAACGTCCGTCTGTAAACCGCTACATCTCCGTGCAACCCGCATAGAATGCTGTTTACTCGAATAACAATGAAGGGTTATCATCCTTCCTCGTCTGAGTACCCAGTCACAGACGGGACGGAGGGAGGGGGGAGAAGGGGGGCTTTCCGAAAGAGTGGCTTCGAAAGGGGAAGCAATGGGGCAGTGCACCAGAAGTAAGACCGATCTGCGACTGCAACTGCCCTCCCCCTTCGGCCACCCCCTCTTCCCCTGCCCGACCAACCCACTCGTCTCGCATGCGTGTCTGAGACGCGGTCTGACCTTGGATGTCTCGAAATGTGCTGCTGACGAAAGAAAAAAAAGCTCCGCCTGCCGGGTGCACCAGGGAAGCGCTCGCCAATGCACCCTCCCCTTCCCCTCGAATCCACACCTTCCCCGCGGACACCTAACCGGCCTACCTGAGGGGGGAAAAAAGCCGCCGTCCCCTTCTGCTATTTAGCCGTCTGTGAATGAAGATCGCGAGGAAAAAATGGGAGCGGTGGCGGAGTCCATGGAGAGGACCCCGAGCGCCACGTTCCGCGAATTTGGGAAGGCTAATTAAGACTGTCCCCGTTCCACGTGCAGTCTTATTTTGAATATGAATGTGAGACGCCGTTATTTCTGTTCAAAATGTCCGAATGAAAAGAGGGAAAAACTCGAAAGTGAAGCAAAACTACAACAAATGTATAAAGCAGATAATTTTAATTTTTTCCGTTATTTTTTTCTATAAAAACGGAGCATTCCTTCAACTCTCATGTTTAACGGTCGAAATATACGTAGGGTTCCCATATTTTAATTTAGAATACCCGAGGCAAAGAGTACAACTTTCCATTAAAATACGGGTTTTATGTAAAAAACTGATAATTTTTAGTTTTTTCCATCATTTTTCTTATCAGCCAAGGATAAGTTTACTAGATCTACAAAGTCAAATCAAGAACAAAGTAGGAAAAAACTAAGGCGTTTTCAGTTTTCAAAAATGAAGACATTAAAAAATGAATTTATTACTCAAAACAAAATATATGTATCGTCGCTGAAGATAATTTCAGGATGTAAATATATTTAATGCAAGTGCCTAAATGTTTTTATTATGATGTCTTTAATAAACGCACACCGCATTAAATATCTAATGAAAAGCAGTTTCATTATATGATTTTCTTTCTTCTAAATAAGATTAAAGTAAAAATCCTGGTGGCTTTTGGAGAATGCTCTGATACTAGAACATGCCCTCGGAAAGGAGGACATCTAGGGACCTTAGCCCAGGATAGAGACAGAAAAATATCGGAAAAATCCTTTCATTCTCATCCTCAACCGTCAATATGTATGTAGGGTCGTCATATTTAAATTCTGAGCATACGGGACAAAGAACGAAAACAGGGAAAAATGAGAGGTTCCAAAAATTCCAATCGCCGATATGCCAGTAACCGTTGGGCACCAATTCCTCGAAAGGATCAAGGAAACCGCGGATGGTTCCCAGATGGTCACAATGCGTATTTCGGAGAATTTCTCCATCCTCGAAGGGGGTTAAATCGGAAAATTGTATCAAGTAAAATTTATCTAAATGCAGAAGTTTGTTTGTTTCATATTCAAATTAAAAATTTTATTGGTTACTCTACTACTGAGCAGACACTTAACACGCACTAAGTAGTTTGTCCTCACTCCTAAAAATTGCCAACCATTGCAAAAACGGTAAGGAGAGAAATTAAAAACCAAAGCGAATAATGTGTACCTATGAAAGCTTCCAAATTCGCTACAACACAAATGAAATCACGTGAAGGGATCGTATTTGGATTCTGTGGCTATTGTTATGAAAATGTAGGGAATTCGGTGAGTCGTAGATGAAATTCCAGGGACAAGAAAATGAAATAAGGTATAGACTAACATAAAACGGGACCCCTATAAACCTAATATGGAATTAAAAATGATTTTCCTCACCTAAATTGGCATATTCCAATAAAGCTAAAATTACGATTCAAGGTGAGCAAATGAAAACGTCAATTTGTCTACGAATCAAAATAACCAGAGAATAACTTCTTATTAAATATCTACCAACACACTCATTTTTCAGTCTTTCTGTATACTGCTGTATTTTAGTTTGTTAACAGATTATTTATCTTATTATCTGAAAAGACATAAAACAAAATGTTCGTGGAAATTTACGTATTTTCACTAACTACTACAATTATTAGAATCATAGAGTAAGTAAACTTACTCTATGCTATGATCTAAAATAACTGAAAAAAAACTAAGCAAAAAATAAATGCAAAAACTTATTTAACCGATCGTTGTGAAATGAAGGGTTTCCTTTGTAAATGGTATATAATTTTTCTGGAATTTTACCAGTTCTGTTAGAACATAATAATCTTAAATGTATCTGTAGAATAAAATCAAAATTTACTATATCATACATTGTTATATATATCAAACCATTGAAAAATCAAGCTATGATATAGTATAATTTGTGCGAAGAATAACTCCGTACTCATCAAGGATCATCGCGCAATAAGAATATTTTCTGTACTTTATTTCCCTGTTTTCCTTGAAAGAATACCGGAAAATACCGAATCCCGTGAAAACCTAAACGTCAACCCCACCGGTGAGATCCAGATAACTCCCCTTATCTGAATACCTACGTAATATGAACAGCTTCTGCATACGTATCCACAATCCCTCTTAAACATTAAAAATATTTTGGTTCTGAATACCAATTTAATTATTAACGAAAATCAATCATGTAATAAACAAAAAGACTTAGACTGGGGACCTCACGTAGATAAAATTTCGTCCAAAGCGCTGAAAACTTTACATTACGTCATGAGAAATTTGAAGGGAAGCAGCAAAGAGGCAAAGGAATTAGGGTATAAAGCAATAGTTAGGCCAATGTTAGAGTATGCAACCAATGTCTGGGATCCGCACGACAAGTCAAATATTTATAAGATTGAAAAAGTACAAAGAAAGGCTGCAAGATATGTATTGGGTAGGCAAAAGAAGAGGGACAGCGTAAATGAAATGCTAAAAATACTCGGGTGGGAATCATTAGAAAATAGAAGAAAAATAAACAGATTGATAGGTATATTCCAGGTTAGAACAGGGGGTGATGCTTGGGAAGAACTTAAATCAAGAATGCAAGGGCCAAGTTACATAGCTAAAGGGGATCACGAACTAAAATTAAAATTAAGGAAACAAAGGACAGATATAGCAAAGTATACTTTCGTAAATAGGGGAATAAAGGAGTGGAATAGGTTACCTGAAGGAGTACTTAAACCCTTGCCGGAAAATATAAAGGATTTTAAAAATAGATTAAAAAAGATACCTGTAGTGTAGTGTAATAAGTTTTCTGTGTGTATTGGACAACCTTTTTTCTTTGGGGAAAAATTTTATGCTAAAAATTATCTAAATTGTATGTGAAATATTTTTTGTGTTGTGGTGTATTCAATGCTCCATTTTCTGTTGTCTTATTCATGATTATTCATTGGGTTGTAATGTTTCCATTTATCTGTTATCTTATGCCATATTTCTCTTGCTATTTGTCTTATGTGAGGGTTGTTGGTAAATTTTTTTTTTTTCATTTGTTAATGTATTGCAAGGGACACTGCCACCTGGCTAATAGCCTATCTGTAGTAAATTTGTAATAATAATAATAATAATAATAATAATAATAATAATAATAAATTTCCTGCGATATTTGAACATAAAGCTGAATTATGCGTGAAAGTTAGATAATTAAAGCGTTGATATCCAAAATTATGAAAGATTACTTTTCATATTAATTGGTACTTCCCCAATTCCGATTTCATAACTGATTTACATGTACATGTAACTAACGAAACCCATACTGCAGATCCTTTTCAATGAATAAATCGTAACGAATATTTTTCCGTGCCTAAGAATTAGAAGATATGAGAGAAATCCCGTTCAGTTTGTTTTTCAATGGACAATAGTTCATAATTACTTGCAGACCTATGAAATCGATTAATTAAATGATGGAATATTATGTTTGTAAAAGATTATTAAGTAGCGTAATACTGTTCGACAGCTGAGGGTTTTTTTTCGCATGGGCTGTCACCAAGAATCCCCAGGGAAAAAAACGGGACCGATTTCACCACAGGCAAATGCGCTGTTCACTTTGCTGGGAGCCTCGCAAACTATTGACTTCGGGAATGGAATGGAACTAAGGAAGGGCAGAAGAATACAAAACTACTATTTGATTCAGAAAAATATATAAGATATGGTAAATACCATTGTCTGAAGCAAAGACTTTTTCTGAGCTGTTTGATCTTGGAATGCGGTTACCAGTTACTTAGTCATTGAATGTACTCCACCTCAGCAACTGTATCCAGCACTACTTTCCAAAAAGCCTAAGTAGAAACAAAATCAACGCTGAATATCATAGAATAACATGATATACACTGCTTATTGGAAATTACTGTGAATAAATAATAGGTCAAAAAGAACTACCAACATCTCCTAGTACATGGTAAGCAAATATTTGATAGGAAAATTTCTCTTTTGGTCATGCATATCCAATACTTAATTAATGAACTAGCTGAAGTGCCCTTTCATTCTCAATGAAGAAAATAGAAGTAGATAATAATAGTGTGTTTTATATTTTACAGAAATAAGAGAACCCAACATCTCTTTCTCAGATTAGTTCAATAAGACAGGTTATCAAAAATTATGATATTCAATCTTTTCAAAGTTCTCATAATTTGGATTGATATCTATAAAATTTGATAACAATAGGAACCGTCATAGATTTTCTTTCTTATGAAATATTTACAAGTATGAGAGATGATTCTTATTAATTAAATTATTCAACTGGTATAGAATCTGCTGAAGATTAAAATTAAATTTACATTACTTGTTTGCGAAGCTTGCCTTGACTAAGATTGAACCAGAAATCAAATGAATATAATAGAAGATGCAGGGCATCAACTTTTAATAAATTTTACTAATTTTGCAACAACTGGTTCTCTACTTTTAGGCAAACATAGACTGCCACATTCAAAATTATTCCCATTGGGAGCAAAATTTGATGACTATGAAATACTGCTTGCAACTTACTTGACTCTTATGAAAGCCAAAGATAGCCAGTGCGAGAAATGAGACATTAAATTAAATTATTATGTACAGGAAATGCTAGTATCATATGTAAACTTAGTGGCTTTATCACATGGAAATGACATTGTCACAACCAAGCTGATTAAGAAACTTTCCATAAATGATCGTAAGTTGCTCGCATGAAATAACACTGTATGCTGCTCTAGACTTAGCTTTTACAAATTAACTAAGATATTGCTAATTAGGAATTCTACAGTAGGATTATATAGCTCGTTTCTCTAATCAACAGATGATAATGATTTTAGGAATGTTATTAAATTTCTGTCACAGCAAAGTTCTTTTATCCAAGTGCACACCATAATAATCTCCGCACCCAAAGATTGATAAAATTAAAAGAAACGGAGGTCACGGCACAAAATATGTACTGCTTGATATACCAAAGACCTTTAAGTATGCCCTTAATGAAAGAAAAATTTGAGAACCTTAACAACCTCCTCCACAGAATACATAAAAATCAAGACCTATTGCTTAATACTATGTAAGATCTTGCTCCAATGATTCTTAATAATCATGAAAGTCAAGAAAATCCTGTTTTACCATGTCTTTTCTGTATTCTGCTTATATTAAATAAAATTCTATAAACCAAGTTCCTAGTGCCAGTAAAAGAGATTACCTCAGCAATTCATGGAGAAATGAAAACATAATATACAATAAAGGGGGAAACATTTTTCCTCTGATTTATTCAGGCAAGATGATGTGAAGGCTAGAAGAAAAATTCTCTTCTTCCATGTGATCCATTATTTAAGGAGTAAAACTAATGATACCCTTTAGAAATCTTAATTTTTGCAAAACATTACTTTCATAAATCTATATGAATCAATTATAAATTATATATCAGTACAAGAAATCATTTCAGTGGGAGAATAATTAAATGATACATCTTACACGAGCAATTAACATTGCTACAGTAGAAATTGTCTACAGTGATTCTTTCCTGTGCATTCAGTTATACCAGTTATTACTTATCAATCATAGGACTGGATACAAGGGTCAAAATTGAAGGTATCGCCCTCAAACTAATTTTGATGGATATTAACAAGATTAAATTCCATTACAACTTCATCAAAGTATTTTAAATAAAATAAAGATTTACTTTGTCAGAAAAGTAATCATTAAATCAATTCACAATATTTTCAAAGAAGCAAGCACATCAAAATGAGAAAAATCCAATAAAAAATTGAGTATATGTAAAAGTTATACAACAATAACTACAGTATGACACAAAAAGAAATGATATAATTTTCCATAATTTTTCAAGGAGCTACAAGTGTAAAAACTTCATATCAGGTTTGTTGGTTGATGTCTAAAAGATTTATAAAAGTCATCTAAATTTGAATATCTATTAAACACTTATTTAAAGGATACTAAAAGGCTCCTCACCCCTATCTTATACATTATAATCTTGTATAACTTAAAACTAAAAAGTAGAAATTACAGTAATGTTTGGCACTTTACAGAAAGGAGGAGATATGTAAAGAAATTCTTTCCAGGGGACAGCAATGTCTCTGGAAATTACCAGGCTGGAAACCCAAGAATCTATCATACATTTCACTCACCAGAAAAGCTGAAAATCTTTAAGGAGGAAAAAGCTCAGCAGAGCATTTTAAGCAAAAGTTTGAAAAGAACAAATTTCTTTCAATTATATGAATTTTAACCAATCCACCCCTAATTCCTTTCTTTAATTGGCATACATAGCCATTATTGATGAAAATAAAATTTTACAATATAGCTTTCCAATGTTTTTATGAATATATTGAGAGAATTATCTAATACTGAGGTCATGATGATACCAATCACAGGTAAATCTTTAGAATGACAGAATAGAATAAAATACACTACAACTGAAAGATGAAAGAGAAAAAGGATGAGTCTATATGATTTGGTAAAAGCATTCAAAACCCAAAACACACTAATGAAATTATAATATTTATTGTTTCTTACAAAATGCAAAACAGTAGAATTAACTTCAAGAACATAAAGAAAATGACTATGTAATATGTTTATTTCTGTCAACCTCAAGTAGCAAATATTTCTGACCAAGCACAACTTATTCATTCTATTTTCATTAATATCTGTCAATACCAGAATGACAAGCTAAGTTATGAGAAATAGAGGTCAATATGAGCTTAGCTTCTGTTAGAACAACAGTCCTTCTATCTTTCTGTCAAGAATATAAAAAAATAGATACAAGAAAAGGGTGAATGGAGGAGAAAAATTATTTAAATAGTTTTACATGGTAAATAAATGAGATTAAAAGTTACCTTGAAAATTAAATAGAGCATCTTAAGATAAAAAATCAGCAAATTGTAACGCTGGACCTGTAAGAAAAATATGGAGGTGTGATACTCATCAGGTAAAAATAGAATAAAGTGGAAGAATTTTACACTTAAAAACTGTAAATGTGTTAAATCACTACTATTACAGCATTGAAAAGTTTATAAAGGAAGGTAAGCAAAATTTGAAAGATAATTTTCATACATAGAAGCTTCATTTGAGAAGGGATTGAAATATTATTAAATGTACTAGATGTGTATCACTTTGTATGAGTTATGCCAAAAAATTATACTTGTAATTGCTCTTAGACAATTGAAATAAATTTATGAGAAAACTCCTTTTCTTTGCTTTCTGAACCACCCTCATTGTGAAAATCTATGCTAAAAAGCATCTATACATTTAAGACAAACTTCACAGGTCTTTTCTTTGGAAATACCAGACTTAGAACCAGGGGAAAACTGCAGTTTTAATGCCACATGCAGTTTTTTTGGACATTCAATATGGCCTTTATATCATCCCTTAAAACAATCACAGATTTTAAAATTATTTTCTTTCTTATCCTCATTTATTATTTCAAGTGAAAATAAAATTAAAAATCATCTCCTTTATTATACTTTGTATTTCCAAATAATAATATGTTAATGTTGGTCTAATTTAAATAAAACATTCCAGTGCTGCATGATGGAGCCTTACAAAGCCTAATGCATGGGTTACCAATTTATCTTGTCCCTGTATCCCCTTGATTTTTAGCTTCCATTTCTCATACCCCCTATTTATAATGATAATAAATGAAGTCTTGATTTCATCATGTACTTTCTTTGGACATGAAGATTATATGCCACAAGTTTATCTAAATCAAGTATCACCATGGAACAACTAGGGAATTTTGCTAAAAAATATGATTTGGAAATATTCATGAGCATAGCTAATATTTACTAACTATTGCCAAACCACATCAATAATTGGAAAACCCAGGCCTTAAGGTATATGCTGCCTCCCAAAAATCTGCCTTAAATAGTATTACTCAAATTTTTTTGATAAACATGATAATTTTTTACCTGTTGCACTAAAATGAATGCAAAGCAAGATTGTGAAACCAATGCACAAAATCCAGCAATGCCACTGAATGAAGGATTTTTTATTTCAGTACTTTACATGAAATATCTTTCCCTCTGATGAAAGATTTAATGAAGAAAATTAAAAAAAGAGAATGCTTACAAACACAATTTTTAAGAATATAAATGCAAAACCAGATCTGACTTGAATTTTTTAAATACTTATAGCAATAATACTCCATACAAATAGGAAAAAATGAAAGAGTACATCAGGTAGTATAATAATTTACAGATTAAAGATCCTCTTAAGAAACTTTTCTATTGCCTACACATAAAGAGAAAAATAAAGAAAATTCAGTTGTCAAACTCCAGATGAATATGCACAGTAGTGGACAGGAATGATGTTAATCTTTAATTATGTTAGGAAATCATGTAAGAGATTTCTCATGCACAACATGTCATACAAATATGGTACTAAAAGTATATCCTGTCTCTGTCTTCATTAGAACATGAAAATAAATATTTTTGACAAAGAATATTTATATATTTGATTTATCAGTGTAAATAATGAATATTTAGTTAAAGTTTCCTCGCAAAATTTCTCAAACAAAAAACTTACAATACTTAAAGATTTAAAAAGCCAATGCAGCAAAGAAAGGATAAATAATCATCATTTAAAAGTAAAAAGTAAGTTTGTCATGACATGAAGTAGAGGTCTATCAATGAGAGAACAGCAGGGAATGAGGTTAGAACAATAGCATAAATCTACAATTTTGCTATAAGATGTCAACATATTTAATAAGCCAAATTCATTGATATTGTAAGTAAAAACTATAAAATAAATTTCTACAAAAATGAAACTGAGAAAACGTAAATTTTGCTGAAGCCACCATATAAAAATCTATAAATTTTCAAACATACTGAAATACCATAGGAGATTTTAATAATGAGCAACTGCAAGGAGTTTTAAAGTTAGCTGATAATGTAGGCAAGAGGAAGACTGAGAAATCTGATAGATGAAAAATATCAACTGCAGATCAACAGGTAAGGGAGGCAAAAATACTTGACTGAGGTAACAGCAATCTGCATTAAAGTTTAAATCCTTGAAAACAATATCCAGGTCCTCCAATAAAGAAGTTGATACAATGAGCTTGCATTACATCACTTAGAAAAACTCCAAAAATCAAATAATTCTAAATTAAGGCTTCATTGCTCTAATTAAGTTGAGCAACAGTGAAAAAATAAATAGAAATCCAGAGAATAGAGATAAAGGCTCAGACAATAAAATATAAACAGTAAATGACATGCATTGGATTCATTTATATTTCTACAAGAATAGTGTAAGAAAAAAGGGTGAAAGATCTTTTTTAGCTAATAACAATTTAATTCATATTAAAAATTTATATTACTAGCAATACCAATCATGAATTATTACTGTCATTTATAGGCAAATGTCACTCTGAAATGAAAACTCTTTCAATTAACCTTATAAATAAAAAATAACCTATGTCCAAACCAGGATGGAAATCACACTGGAGATGAGAAGGTATTGAAAAAACTGGTTGAATGCATGAAGTTTTTTAATGTGAGATTGTATGCATGTCCACTCCATAAAGCTAAGCATGAAGATATCAATCTAAAGGTAAAAAATAGTAAAAATAAAGAATAAAATTTATCTTTCTGATTTCCTCAAGGAAATAAAAACTGCATTCATGTGCAAACTGAAACAGAAATAAACACAAAACACACAAAATAACAGAAATAGAACTAAGTTAACTCATTGAAGCACTAAAAACTGACAATTCCTAGGTCCTGGAGGCATTACAAAGTAGTCTTTAGAATTCCCACAGAGCCAAATTAATATCAATTAAAAACATTAACAGTGTGAATTAGGATCATTTACATTTATTGATACTCCAAATAGCCCAAAGATATTAAAATAAATGTCAATTACATCTAACAAATAATCACAGCACAACTAGTCATGCAGAAAGTCGGAGAATGATGCAAAGGGATGCAATGTAGAGGTCATGGAGATGGAATATCAAAGAAGCCAAAGATTATCTAGATTAGCCCTAAGCACGGATTACTTTAATAATTTCAAGGGCCATCAATATTGAATAAGATCATGAAAATCATTGTTTTACGAAATACTTTTTTCTACCAACAAGAAGTCATTTTCCAAATTTAATGTAAATCAATACTAATTTTTAAACTCTTCTTCATAGATATCTCTTCTCTATAGATGTCTAAAATTGTATCAACATATGATTAAAGAAAGAATATTGACCAAAATATTTTAAGCTGGGAACTACCTGGGATAGGGGAAAAAATAACAACCACTTGGATTGTATGGAAAAAAGTTACTTTGCACCTGGGAAAAAGGCACATACAAAATTAAGACTGAAAAAGTAGACGAATGGAAAAAAACGATTAGAGATCCAGCCAATGTATAAACATAACAAAAAAGACAGTATTATACATATCTTTGATTTACATATTCATAAAATCCATTGCAAGACATATATGTAATGAAAACTGATGCTACAATTAGCTAAAAATATAAAAAAACATGCAATCAAATCATAGATGAATTTTACAACCATTAATTAATAATATGCCTCTGATTACAAACATTTCGATAAACATAATAATTTCCAAATTTCTAATAATTCAATAGTAATGTGGCACTAAATAATTCTAATTACTGTAAAATAAAGCTGACAAACTTTTTTGCAATTGAATGCCTGGTTTATGAATATATTTTACCTTCAAACAAACTTTATTCCATTTCAAATGCCCATTTGACTAATCCAGAATGAAAAACGTTAACTTCATCTCTATAAATGGATCCCGAAATAAATTTAATCAACTACTGGATAAAATCCTTAATTTGTATAATCTTTAATAACGAAGAACTTGATAAAAGCGCTACCATTAGTAAGTATGACATCTATCTAGTAAAACAAGTCTTTCATTTTAACTAGTTTGCAGAAAGAAATAAATATAAGAAATCGTATGCACAAATTTGTACATATACATACACGGTATAATTTAATTTTATATAAAATAATAAATTATTCTCTTTATTATCAGAAACTAAAATCATAACTCGCACCCGTTACGCCAATCCACTTACACATCTTTTTAGGCATAAGTTATGGAAATTTATTCTATAACAGAAAGAATTATTTGTCAGATATATCTACAAGGCGACACAAAAGATTTCAATTACATTCGATCCTAGGAAGTGATACAACATTTCTTCGTATTTAGCTTACCTATTACAGTTTATTATTAAATATGGTTCATTATTCAATTATAATACATTTTACAGAATGTCTTTTTATTTACAAATTGCAATGGCTGAAAATATGATCTTCATTTTCTAGATCTTTCCAGACTCCATTTTCATTCTCGATTTTATATTCCGTTTGTTACTTAGCCTCACATAAATTAATAAAGGATTTCAAAAAAACATCAAAGAGATTCATATTACCTATTAGGAAATACTCACCTTATATAAATCCAAATCTCAAATGTAGATTCTTTAGAATAAGAATTTTTCCAATGTGACTGTCTAGTCGAATGGTCAGGACTGCACGTATTTTTCTGTAATATTTAACATTACTTTGTCATTAAACATTCAATGTTGTTTAAATAATACTATATCTATCTAAAAGAAGAAATACGCTCTACATAATAACACATTTACTTTAAGTTACAGATATTTCCACAAACAAATCTTATGATGTCTTTGACAGTGCTGTTGAAGTCTTGTGTAACGCGCTACAAAGAGCTAAGCCGCCCTCTGTTAACAGAAAAATGGAACTAATACATTCTTGGCGGTTTAATTTGTTTTGATGACCAATATATTAGCTGATATTATGTCTTTGTAAAATTAACTTAATTCAAATTAGAAATTCTTTATATAATTTTTCAGCATGACAGTCTTTTTATCAGCCTTGCAAGTCGAATTTTCTTTGGCAAACCTGGCGATTAGATGTAGATTCTTATATTCAAGACCTAATCGGAGTATTTCAACCTTTTAGAATATGACAGGTGAATAACTTTTCATAGAAAAGGTTCACAGGTTCACCTCCGAATTAACTCCTGAAATCTATTCTCTCCAATACATTCCATTTGGGAAAAAAACCCATAACATATATTTTTTTCCAAATTGGTATTTTAATAGATGTAATATGAAGCTTAACTCATCATGATTTTAATTATTCATCAAAAATTGTGTTACATCATACCATGGGATATAATCTAAATACACTACATGTAGATATATTCTATCTGTGTTTTGATATATTCTATGTGTATATTCTTACTCTATGATCATAACATACTATAAAAACATGTCAGGCTATTTAAAATAATGAAAAATTTCTTAAATAAGATTCCCATGCAATATATGTTTGTCGATAGATAATTTAATATCTTGATTCATCCCAGAAGCGCAAGGAGAGTATAATTCATTCACTTAATATATAAGTATATTCACTTCATAAAAAAGCGTTTACCTAGCAGGAGATGAGCTCAGATGTAAGAACAATACTTTTTGATGTATTGTTGACGACTTTCTAGTACAGATACTAATTAAGAGCCCTTTTCTTAATGATCTTTAAAGAATATTTCCTGAACCATCAACTTATTGCATATATCTAATGAGAATCCGCTTAAGCTCCATGAATGTGTACATGACAAGAGGCAGCTTCTGTAAAGATACTGAAATTTATACGTATTACTGATCATTACTTGTAAATTATATTTAATGATAAATTGATAGAGCTGTTATAAAAGGGGAAAATTAAATGCTGTGCTCTCTTGTAGATATCCAATAGTTTATATGCAAAGAATATTTTGAGAAAAAATTAATATATTTACTATCAAATAATGTTGATAAAATATACTTTACCACTTACATAAGAAGAAGGAAAGATATCAGGTGTGAACAGAATACCAATTGAATTGCTAAAATATTGTCATTAGTAATAGACTGAAAGAACTGACCTTGTAGAGAGAGGACTGAGGATTACTTGTTGACAGAAATGATCCATAAAAAAGAAGAAAGCTACAAATAGTTGAGAAAAACATAGGGTGATTGTACTAATCGATTTTCTGATGAAAAAAAATAAGTTTACATTAAAGCAAGTATAAATTTTTTTGGTACTGAAATAATACTGCTGAATGATGAAAATTTTGAAGTTAGACTTTCTGCCAAAGAATTTACAGCAAAGAAATTTTTCATATTTTTTGTGAAAGATTTACTTGAAAAGTGCATTGAAGGCAAGTATCATATATTAGTGGCTATTGGATATTTCTGAAAATACATTTTCTTCATTCACATGAGCTATGTCCTATGGAACTTTGGTAAGAATAGTGATGAGCATAGGAAGACATTTCATCAGGACAAACAAATGCAAGAACAGTACAATGGAAGATGGGACACAGCAATGATGAGAAATTGTTCTTGGCTTTTAATAAGGGAAGGCTCAACATCATGCAAAAGAAGTAGTTTCAAGCAGAAAAGGGATTCAGGAAAAAATTTAGCAGACTTTTTTGAACTTTGTTGGCAATTTAATGCATAAATTTTTCAATAGTTTGTACTTCTTATAGAATTTATAAATTGAATTCCACATATAATTTCTTAACTATATTTATAATAACTAATTTAGTCTGACAAGGCTTCAGTTACTATACAGATATACCAGACAATCATACAAGAGGGAAACAACATTAGTTTTTTAATAGATGAATTTATTATTCGATTGAATATCTAAGGTAAATTTGTAATCATATAATTAATAACATAAATTGACACCTATATAATGAAAACTCAGCATAAACTAAGCAATGGTTTATAAGAATGTTTAACGTAATCTTAGATTAAGAAGAAGCACTAAATTTGCCTTTTATTGGGAAGATTTTACTCTTAAAAAAAAAAACTAAAAAAATCTAATATGATATTCAAAAATATTCCTCTTTCATCATCAAAAAACTGAAAATCCCATTGCTCAAATAGTTATGGAATCTGTCCTTTCTTTTATATTTAAATGG
This sequence comes from Pachydiplax longipennis, assembly GCA_036926295.1. Lineage (NCBI taxonomy): Eukaryota > Metazoa > Arthropoda > Insecta > Odonata > Libellulidae > Pachydiplax > Pachydiplax longipennis. The sequence continues at coordinate 24,262,840 of JAVFKF010000003.1, read as the reverse complement.
AAACATATTAATTCATCATTATTTTTAGAATAACAGTAATATTATTTTTTAAGAAACTGATATGAAATTCTGATAGATTCTTCTTGGTTTTATCGGTGCCATTTCCTATTCAGTTGCAGAAGCGAATTAATAACAATTGTAAATACATAAATAAAACTATATACGTCAGACTATATTACAGAACATTTCTGTTCACTTTTTATAAAAGTTTAACTTCATAAAGAGTACTTCTTTATACATCTATCCTTTCCTTTTTAAACTTGATGTCGATTAAATTTAATCGTAATACATGTAACAATACTGATATGGATAGAATTTTAAAATATCGGATGTATTTTGCATTTTCCGATAACTTTATGACAGGTATGGGTTTGTTTAGTTACAAATAGGAAGTAGATATTTCCTATACATAATTTTCTAGACTTAAATATATACCTTTTAAAATAGTGAAATGATCATGAATCGCTGGGAATATTACGATTCTGAAATCTTCGTGAAAATGTTTAGCTTCCTCTTAATCCTATAATCTTATTTCAGGCTTTTCGACTTTTCTCGTAGCTGAGATGTCAATCTTCGTAAAGGATATTTTAAATGCTCGTATAATACGCTCGAAATATTAGATGTTTTGAGCCGACTCTCCTTCATACGAATGATTTAATTTCGGTCAATCGCCAAATAAGCTCCTGAATACTTGAATGACCGCCTAAACTCAGAATCGTGAGTTTTATAGTTATTCGTTTGCCATGTAGTTGCCATCTATCACAAAAATGGTGAAGTTGAAATTGCTTTCTGCTATGAAATTGTAGCTGTAGTTGAAGAAAGTTTTTCTAATGGAGAAACAAGTACTAATAATATGATCTACTTATAGTTAAATTAATAATAAATATTTAAGAATTTTGTTACCGGTTTATTAGCGTTGTTATTCATCAATATATAGGAGATGTTTGATGAAAATAAAGGTCTTTATGTGATTTAGAGGTGCTGTGGATTTTACAGATGGACCGGCTCACTGTTTTAGTAGGAGCAGTGCATCTCTTTTATGCTCCTTTCACAAAAGTAGAAGAAAGCTTCAATTTACAAGCGACGCATGATATATTATATCACCGGTTCAACATAACCGAGGTATATTTCTTTCTTGACTCTTATCGTATTATGACAATTTACGGGTTCTTCAGAAATAAGAAACATGCGAGTTTGATATTCATTTGGTTGTTTTCAATTCTCTAATGCACTTTTTCATATTTACTTTCAGTATGATCATCATGAATTCCCAGGAGTTGTGCCACGTACCTTTTTAGGTCCATTATTTCTCTCCTTGTTGGCCTCTCCTTTCGTTGCTTTTTTCAGTTTACTTGGTGTACGAAAGTTTTTATCACAGTATATAGGTAAGTTAAGCAACCTTAGAATGTATCCATTCATCTGTGTCATAACAGCTTATTAAATAATAGGTAGATGTTTATGTTTTATTAGTATGCTATTGCGTAATATCGATGTTCTCTGTAGTTGAAGATGTAGAATTCATTGTCTTTAAATTCACTAAGTTATCAGTTAGCATAGAAGAACAGGAACCAAAGAGCTTGTCATATACGAACTTTGTTTTACCTGAGCATGAAATTTCGAGCTTTATTACCGATATTACCTATATTGTAATATCAAGCAATATCTGTGCTAGAGCTCAAATGTGTATGCATAATTAATGCCCAGCAAATTTCAGGACAATGTTCTAAATTAATGCCCTGCAAATTTCTAAAAATTAAATAATTCAAAATTTATAATTGGCACAACCTACTTCATTTTAAAATTTATCATGATAACCGCCTCATTTTTTAGCCAAAGAAATTCATTAACCTCTCAAATTATCTCTACATAAAAATTAAATAAGTACGAGTTATTAATTTTAGTTCAGTGCTTCTCTGTATCACTTCATGAGAGACTACTTTTACAAGGCCTGCTAAGACCTTTTAATTTTTAGTTTATTGAAATCAGAAACATTTTTTGTCGGTGAATTTTTTCTTCTCATGCTAACAAAGAAAATCTTCAAGAGATTCATGGTTTACATTATGTTGGCGTTGAAACAGTTCATTTGAGTCCTTAAAATTTTTAGAGCTTAATATTTAAAAGTTGAATGTAATAATCTTCATTTGCAACTTCTCTTAAATCTTAATGTCAAATAATTTCACTTATGGTAGGATCTCTTGAGATTGAACAATAATATGAAACTATGCTCTTAAACTCTAAATTTTCTTTTTCATCGATGAAAATATTCAATTAAAGAATTGATAAATCCATTGATAGAATTAAATGATTATCTGTTCACATATTTTTTCCTCAATTTTTAACTTCATTTGAAGAAAAGACGAGTTTATCCAAATCATTTGTATAGACTTTAACAGCATGTATGTTTATGGATTATATGAATTATGTTTACTTAATTAATATAATGGAATTTAAGCACAATGAATTTTATATTTACAGTTAAGTAAACTAGCAGATGTCCACACATATCCTTCTGTGTTACATAAACATGTGCTATAGCATATGAATAGCATGATTACTGGTGTTGGATTTTTGTGTAATTTCTTAACTTGTATTTATTCATTCCGAATGCTTAAATTTGAGCATATTTCTGTTCCTTTTACACATTATGTGATTGCTTTCCACCCCATCCTTTATTCTTCTCATTCCTTGAAGTGGAAACCGATAAAATAATTTTGTAATCCTGTAGCTGATACCTAAACATAAATATGAATCCCTACCTCAAAATAAGCTTTTTGAGGTAGGGAAAATGGTTTAAACAAAAAAGTTCAAACTTTCCATGAAGACAATTATGAAATAGCAGGAAAAGATTTTCATTTTAAGAAGTCAATCCTATATTCTTCTTATTTCACATGTTTCTTCCTGGTTATCTTTGTTTCTAGCTCTTTGCCATTCCGTACTTTATGCTGAATTACTTCAAGGGCCAACTTATGCCATGTTTTTTTTTTTGCTTCCTAGTACAAATTCCTGGACAGCAATATGTTTCTCTGATTTTAGGATAGGTCAATCACCTTAAGTTCATACTTTCTTATTGCTTTCCTCATTTTGATACACTAAGTGCAGACTAACTGCAGTTCTTTTCTCCTTTTCCTTTGTGTGAATTTAGGTATTGTGCAGTCACTAGCTTCAGAAAAATATGTTTCTTATCAATGTATATATATTTTTCAAAACTGTTAATTTGCTTGCTTTTGGCTTCATTCAGTTTTTACTTGTTCATGTACATTTTGGTTGGCAAAAACATGTGCATGCTCATGCACCAGCACATTTTCCTTTGTTGTAATTACATCTATTGTCTTAAATGTATCTAGGAGGTAATATCATTATCCTCAAGTTTGCAAGAATAAGAATTGTAGATTGGTATTCAAAATAAGGATAAAACATGCCACGTCCAAAAATTTGCTAAAGTAGTCAGCAATTGGATTTTGTAAATAATTTTTGTTTCATCTGAAGCCTTCTTTTTTCAGTAAGAGCTGTCTTGGGACTGTGTGTCTTGGGTGCATTCAAGGAATTGAGGAAAGTCATTGAATCTATATTTGGTATCCAGCTTTTAATATGGTTTCTTGCCATAACACTTACTCAGTATCATTTCATGTACTATTTGAGCCGTCCTTTACCAAATATCATGGCACTTCCACTTGGTAGGTCATTTAATTATATAACATTATTTAAATTAATGTAGGAAAAGGCATGCCAATTCAGTGCACCTTTAACTTGTATCCTTCCCTGATATTACCTCATGTTTAGTGGTGTATTTAGTAGATGTTGGTGAGATTTTTAATGAAATATGGTATTATCCCTTATTATTGTAATTAGTTCTTATTCCATTTTTCCATCAAGTAAAAGCCATTACATGTATAGTGTAAAAATTGCCCTTATTTTATTATTGTTCTAATTCTATATGATGTAAAGTGGACCAGCATTTCTTTTAAATTATTAAATAATTTGTGTGATAGCCTTTTTATGTCTTCAACTTCTTATAAATTGCCTCTTTGTTAATAATTTATCTCATAAACATGGCAAGTGTTATAGAAAATGTATGGTGTACATCATAGTGTTAAGTAACTGATAATTGTCTCTGTAGTCCCCAAAGTTCATCAAAATATTTTCCCTATGCATGGATCTGTATACTGGCAGTCATTGATTGACAGTTTATAAAATGTTGGCTTTTAATACTTCCTCTTAATTTTTATTAATAGACAGATTATATCACATTTTGCTTTCTTGTTTACCTGAAAGAATTAACATTTTAAAGAAAGCACACATTTTTTTAAAGATTCTATCAATAATCATAAGTTATACAGTTTTTTGAATTGTTCAATACATGCTATTAGCTGATGCTCTTGGCTATCTAATCTTTTTTTATGCTGAAACATCATACAATCTTACTGTTTCTTTGGCAGTTATTGCTACTAAACGTAAATGAACAGCGGCATGTATTGGTCCTTTTTAAGTTCAAAGATTTATTTCAAATTGAGCGCTCTATGCTGTGTTTCTTTCTTTTCAAATATAGTTCTTCTTGCTCTTCAAAGTTGGTTAAAGCAAGATCACCGGAGATTTATTTATTTGTCTGCTGCAGCTATAATTATTTTTCGTTCTGAATTGGCATTATTTCTTGGAATAATCCTTTTGACTGAAATTGCTACAAAACAACTTCATCCAGTCAGGTAGATAAGACTATTTCTAGTTGAACAATACTAAAATTAGCTTTCTGTGTATGTTTACCCTTAATTTTGAATCACTGTGGAGACAAATTTATTATGTTTAAATTCAGTTTATGATATCTTATTAATATTTATCTTGAAGTCAAGCTTCAAATTAAGGTATTAACAACTTTTTGTTTTACAGAGCCATTAAATATGCCATCCCAGCTGGAATATTTTTCGTATCATTATCTTTTTTCATTGATTCCATATTTTGGAAGAGGCCAGTTTGGCCTGAAGGCGAGGTACTTTGGTTCAACATAGTGCTTAACCGAAGTCATGAATGGGGTGTATCCTTTTAAACACAACCTATATCCTATAAACTGAAAATCAATGATAAGTGTGTTCCACAATCGCAAATTAAGTGATGCACAATGGACATCAGTTAATTCAAAAACAGATAACATGAAGTAATGGATCAGTCTGCTCTTTCTCCTATAAATTTCAATATACATAAAACTCTGTTATCACATTTCATTGATAGATTATTTTAAATATCCTCCATTGACTGAGGCAACAACCTCTCAATATATCTGTACTTTGATCCTCAGTTTCACCTTTTTGTCTTAAAATTTTAAACTATGCGCAAAAATTCTCAACATAACCTTCACGTGAGATTTATCTTAAATCTTCTATACTCTATATCTTTTATAATAATAAACTTCAATGATTTTCTATGTTCCATCCCCTGCATGCCTCACAAGTATTTTCTTTCCTTCTTCCCCATCTCAGTGAATTTCCTCTTTTGTATCATTACAGTTGAATAAATGTGAACTATTGTTTTTACTAAAGGATATTGTACACAAATAGATATTTGGTTTGAAACTATGGTGGATTCGGTTGATTCATACCAGTTGATGCAAAACTTCTTAGATTTTCCTGTGTTCACCATATTAGTTCCTAAATTTACCTGTTACAATTGTAATGGTATGATGTATATTTAGGTTCAACATTAGCCTTATTACAATTCTTATATCATTATATTGATGTATCAAGAAGTACCCCATATTATTTTCAGGTTATGAAGTTCAAGTTCAAGCCTTAAGTTTCAAATAACTTCCAAATTTCAATTCAAATTTGGAAGCTTTGGTTTAGTTAGTTAATTCTATTATGTAATTGTTGAAAATGTTCTTAGAAATTATTAAGATTCTTGTGTATGAACCTTTTTCAAACGTGGGTTGATTCTTTAACAGATATCTTTCAGGTACATCCTTTTCTTTGGTACTTTTACTCTGCTATTCCAAGAGGAATGGCATTTTCTATGTTCCTCATTCCATTTGGAATCTATTTTGACAGCAGAGTGAGAAGAATTGTCTTTCCTCCCATTCTTTTTGTTCTTCTTTACTCATTTCTACCTCACAAAGAACTGCGATTCATCATTTACGTCTTCCCATTGCTCAACCTCGCAGCTGCTTGCGGCTGTCAAAGACTGTGAGTACTGTTTTGGTTTCTAACAACTAACTTTATTGTTTAAGGAATAAAATTTGGAGATGGATTCTAAGCAAAACTTTTCCATTAATCAACTTGAATATTAATTTCAATATTTATCTTGTTGATTGTATTGTATTTTTCAGTTTATGTAATAAAGTTTGTGAGCTGAATTGCACCTTGAAGTATAGTTTAGTGTTTTTTTGTATCCCTGATATTTATATCATTTCAAAGAGGTAAAAATATTAGCTATCAAGCATTGTATTCTTAATTGAAAATGAAAACATTTCTCTTAATTTATCAATTCATTTTAAGATAAGTTGAGATAGGTCATTAATGGTTTACTAATTAATGTATTCACAATAAATAAGCTCTTACAATCTAACATCCTAGTAATCTTTGAAACAACATTCAATAGTACACAATTCCTTGAGTATATGCAAGAGATACTTTCTTCAAATGCATCTCTATACCAAATCACCAATTATATGTTTTCATTTTATCTGTGAACACAGTATCTGCTTCATGGCATAAACCACACAATAAGAGAAATTTCAACATTTCTTCTTTATAATTAGGATTTTATTACTAGAATATTTTATCAATTTAAATAATATCAGTTTTTATAGAAAGGCATAATCCTCACAAAGAACAAAATTTGAGGAGTCAGAATAGTAATAGAGAGAGGAACTGTTTCAGATTTAGAGGCCACTCCATTTGACAGTGAATAAGAAGATTGAAAAAACAACCTTTATTGCAAACTGAAAATAACTCCTCCATATGCAACTCTGGGCTTCCACTGACTTTACATTACTTTCCAGCATATTTTGAAACCCGTTCCCAACTTCGAAGCCCTGTAATATCCTTCTAATAATTATTTAATTAATTTTTCATCTTTCTGGAGATACTGTGCAATAGATTTTCTGGAGAAACCTGTAAATTCAAGAAAATCACAGGCTATATATTTTTCCAAGCTGTATTGATTGTCATCACTCTTGATGGTTAGTATCATTATACACCAATAGAGAATAATCATCAGAGTTAGGAAATATTTATTGGAAGTTATTCAATATTATTAAAGAATATTACTTTTCGAATGTTTTATCTCTTCCAGATACCACTCAACTCATTTTGCTCTCTACTTTATACCTCCATATTAATCCTGAATAGGCAAAAATTAATTTTTTCAGTGCTTGTGTCTACTTCTTATTTAAAACTGTTGATCATGCTTCATAGCATAGAAGAAATTTGCTTGTTGAAAGGGTACATTTACAATTAGTTATCAGGATTTATATAATGAAGATAATCTAGTAATAATGTTAAAGCTCAACCTCAAAACCTTAAAATTCCTTATTTCCTTTCTTTTGATTAAATGAATATGATGGGAAATGCCAATTGTTACATTTTTAGTTTTGAGGTATAAAATGAGCATTATATGACCCATTTGCATGTATTTTTCTAAAATATCATGTGTCATGATCGTTTTGTCAATCTTGATATTATGTACCATTATAGTAACCATGTTACAGTTTTAGTATCAATTCAGTGTATAGATAGATTCTATATTTTATAGAAATCTCATCTTCTAAAATTAGTACATTAAAATTTAATTTATACCAATAAAGGGAAGCTAAATTGTAAGTATTTATTATAAGTAATAGAATATTTTGTAATATATCTCTTGATGTATATATCCTTTGCTAAACCTTATCTCAAACATCCAACTGATTCTTCATGTATAATGCCATTAAATTTATGTATTTAACCAGTTGCTAAAACCAACATCTTCTTTTAAAGTGATGCTTAATGAAATTCCTTATCCTTGAAACAATAAATTGCTGCTATTTTTACATTGGTATCCTTTTAGAGGGGCATTTCTTGGTGTAACTTCAAAATCCGCTTTAATTTTATAAAATCCTTGAATTTTCTTTAAAAATCAAGAATCAAGGCTTTCTCCAATAACTTCCTCAGTTTAAAAATCTATATCTACTAGCTTTTCAAGAAAATTTCAACCAATTTTTTTAACCAAAATTGACTATGGTTTGAACTTTAATAAGAGATATGCAAAATAATAGAATTTTAATTTCCTGCTATTACTTGATTTTCTGAATGGTTCCTTTGCTTTAAAACATGTGAGTAAAACTAATTCATGAATATTGTGTGTGCTGTACCCAACTTCTTCCACAGACATTTGATGAATCAGTTGAAGTGTGATTAAACCTGGCCCTTTATTTCCAGGTGGCAAAATAGAGAAAAATCTGGAATTCATTCTCTACTAGCAGTTGGTGCAGCTTGTCATCTCTTAGCTAATGCTGCATTTTCAACAATGCTATTGGGTATGGCTGGATGCAATTATCCTGGTGGCACTGCTTTGCAGCGTCTCCATCGCATTGAGAGTGAAATACCTGCTGGATCTCAATTGCCCAATGTACACATAGATGTATTCTCTGCTCAGACTGGAGTGTCTCGCTTCCTGCAATGGAAACCAGGATGGAGGTGAAATACTACTTAATTAATAGAATCAGTGACCTAAGATTTGAATGTAACTCCAACTGGTTTGATATCATCCTCATATTGTCTTTAACTTCAAATTGATTTGATAACTGTGTTATCTCCATGTTGTATTTCATTAATTAGGAAGCAGTGCATCAATATCCCAATGGTTACACTCCCAAAATCCAGAAAATATTGATATTTTCAAATTAGTGATGCGATTTTGTGACAGTATTCTTTCTGATAATTGACTCTGTACTCAGAGTAACTAATGAACATTCCTTCATTTTATTGAAATGCCATTATCTTGAGGTTGAACTTGTGTGATAAAAATTTAATGAAATAAAGCTACCAGTGTAGGCATAGGGTTTTTATAGCAGTTGAGTTATGACCATATTCAGTTCTGATTGATAGGTCATAAGTTGATTTGAACTTTAGCAAAAAATTTTCATGATGTAATTCTCAAATTATGGACTCAGAATTAATAAAGGTGCAACCAATGCTGTTGTCTGTGTTCAAAGTGCATAAAGAATGACTTATGCTATCTAAAGAGAGACAGAAAAACTGTGGTCATCAGGCTCATTGGTTGTAAAAATCTACTACTACCTCTAATAATATTAATGAACTTTTGTTCTAATCATCTTACAGCTTTTTAGATATTAGACTTTTCAAAGAAGGAACATTTAGAATCATAAAACAGAATGAACAGAAAACAAAAAAGAGAAATTGTGTAGAGATATTCGATGTAGATATCAACAAGTTCTAAACAATTTTGGAATGAGATCATGTGGAAATATATATTTTTTAATATTTTCTCATTTCAGTTTATTAACTTTGTAATTTTTGCATAGGCATATGTATATAGGGAAAGCCCCTAATATATCATCTACTTCATTTCTTTTCATTTTTGTAATTCCATCTAAAACCAATAGTATATCAATAAAAGCACTGATAAATTTCTCTTTTCAGATACAATAAGACTGAAAATCTCATGCCTGGTGGACCTGAAATGATGTCATTCACACATCTCTTGGTTGAAGCAAAGAGCAAATATTCCCTAAACTTGAAACCATACTCAAAATCTCATACTATTTTGGATTCGGTGGATGGTTTCTCTCAGGTCACCTTCAACTACAACAGTTTCCCACCAATCAAAATTCGCACAAGGCCACAAATTTTCATCTTGAAAAGGAAGGGGCATTACGAACCAGAGGAAGAAGATGAAGAAGTAGAAGTTGCGGAAGAGATCACTCCTGAAGAAACCGAGCCAGAGATGTTGGAAGTGGAAGAGGAAAAGAAAATTGATGAAATAAAGGAAGTGGAGGAAGATATAGTGCCAAGTAAAAGAAAGTTATCAAGAGCGAAGCCAATAGAAGAACAAATCACTCCACCGAAGGAGGAAGAAGAGGAAGAAACGATGAAGCCTCCTTCTGAAGGAATGCGCCCAAAGAGATTAAGAAGAAATGTTACGAAAATGTCGAAAGTAAAACAGGCAGTACCAGAAGAGCCAGTTGAGGAACCAGAAGAAAAAACTGTGCAAGAAGAAGAGAGGCAGGTTCAGGAAGAAGAAGTGGCTCCCCCAAAGAAAGGAAAGTCGAAACTCAGGTTGAAAAAGGATGACGAATCTCCCACCAAGTTGAAGAAAAAAGGTAAAAAACTCAAGAAGGGTAAAAAGTTGACAGGTAGTGCTCTCGTACTGTTTGAAGAGTACATGTGGGATTGGGAAGATGAAGAGGAGGAAGAATCTGAGGAAAAGGTTGCACCAATGTGTTTCATTGAAGATAAACCAGATCCTATGGAAGGGAACCTACCTGAAGAAGAGCCTGTACAGAGGAAACCTAAAAAATCTGGGAAATCTAAACTCAAGTGAGGATTTCATTTATCAAGTTTGTGTGTGTAAGTCTTTGAAGTGTTATTTTGAGCTTTGGATTGAATTTACCATGATGGCTATGGTCTTCATCAAAAGTTACCACAGAGGAAGATGAATGAATGTAATGATAAGACTGTGTACTTGAAATAATATCCTTGCCGAGCAACATCACAGATCAACATCATTAATTAAGCATTTAAGTCACCTCGTCAAGTATCTGAAGAGATATTATAATATCTCTCTGCAATATTTTGAATGTTTAATTCCAATGAACTTCTCATACGTTGAATGCTTTTACATCATGAACTGGGTTTAATCATGATAAAAAAGCTCTGATTAGTTTGTGTGAAATTCTTTTTTCCTCAATGCCAGAGTGAAATTTGGCATGGCAGCTGTAAGCTTTTGTTACTTGGGTACCTTGTTGTTTAATACTTACTTTAATGTTAAGCCATCCTTTCATATGATCATTAATCTGCAACTGTTCTTTATACAGTTTCCTTTTGTACATGTCATCATCTTGGGGTTCAATCGTGTGTGAAATTTTATTAACTATTTTAAAGGCTACTAAAATATTTGTGGTTGGTTTTGTTGTAACCTATATGATTTTTTTTTGTTTGGTACTTTATAGCTTAGGTTATTTGTATCATTTCTTGATTTGTTTCATATTCACCTTCATAAGTGATACAAACAAGTCAGGAAAATGTTGTTTTTGAACCGTTTTTTCTAACTAAATATTTTTGTGATTAATGGTTAGTTATCTTGTTTCTGATCATAGATTGTCATTTAGAGGTTGCATATTAGGGGGAGGTTCTAGTCATCACGATGAAATCCATTATATTTTAGTACACTTGTAAATACTTATCCATGAGAACTGCAAGCTTATGTTCCAATGTTTCATGCTCAATTAGATAACTTTCTCAAATGCTTCTGATTATCAGCTCTGAATTATGTTTCCATATATGCATTCTAAATTAATCAACTTTTGAACATGCAAACTTCTTCCAAAGCATAATCGATGACTCTGATACTTCAAGCTAAGTTATGAAGTTTTATGAACTAAAAAGCTGCAAGTTTTTCACAAATTCACCTTTTTGGTCTACTCGTGGATAGATAGATTGGGAAAAACAACATATTTAGTTGCTACCACTTCTATTTTATCCAGTAGGAAGCATGAAATGTTCCCAACTTTTAAGTCTGAATGCAACTTAAAGTGTGTCTGTGATACTACTGTTAAAATCTTATATAGGTGCCTTAATGTTTGATGGAGTCACGTGTGTAATTTTGTGTGGTTTTGAAGTATGTGATTTAATCACTGAAATAGCAAAGGATTTTTATGTTGAGAAAGCTACTCTGTAGTATGAACTCCCAAAAATTAACAATGTAATTGTATTACTGGATATTTATATAAAAATAAAAAAAACAATTTATTTTCTCTAATTTATTATTTACAGCAGAAATACAAATTTCAATTTAGACTATGGATTACAGATGTACTTGTACTCCAAATCATTTGAGGTAACAAATGGAATCTGATACAGCTACTATGGGTTAAGATTTAATTACTTCTTAGGAACAGAAAGGTCGTAGTACAACTTAAAGCAAAGACCCAACCCAACAGTGCAAAGAAGGAAAGTTGTCTGCATCAATATAGCATCACCCGCTCCTCCCTTGAGATGGACTGGCCTGCCATCAGGTATCTGTGAAAGATTACACAGATATTCAATGCTTATTCAAGAGATAAATCAATTTTAAATAGTCAATGGTGACACTAACCTGCATTTTCTCTTGCTTTGCCTTGATTTTACTTGAAATACTGGCCCTAGACTCCGAGATCACCATTCTCCTCCCAAATTGGGCAAGAAGAGTTGCTTTCTATAAGGAAGGGAAGGTTTTCGCTTGTACTGATCCTTTTTCAAAGAGCTATTAGCAACGAAACATTGTACTTACCCGTAGTGAATTCATATTGCAGTTGTACTAAAGTCAACGAGCTGTCGATACGTCTATCACCCAGCAACCTTTGTAAAGAAGAAAAATACCAAGAGCGAAAATGAGATTCAAAAACGAAGCTATAGATGGCATGGATGTCATCAAAAGTTCAATGAAATGGATGGTACGATTTAACGGCGGCTAAAGTTCCATCATAGTTTAGCATCAATTGACCGTATTATCCCCATGAAAATTGCGAAATCCTCTTTTATTTTTGAAAAGCAACGTTGAAGTTATCGTAGAAGAACATGAGATGAAAATAAGACGTAAGAGTGGAGAAATATTAAAATCATCGCATAATCTGCGATGGAAGGCGAGCTAATCTTTAGTTTCGAATAGTTCCAGGGAAGTTTTCGAAGTTTCTGTTGCAGCAAAGGATGAGACTCCTCGTGAAAGAGTTCCTTAGGGAATCTCTTGGTGTGCGATTTAATTTTCGATTGATCAATCAGCTTGTAAGTTCTTATAGCTTCCACACTTAACTTAGAATAACTTTACCTATGTTTTAATTTCTTTTGTTAAAATTGTCCAGTGATCGATAGAGTTTTCTCCTCCATTATTTTGACCAAAATTAGCAAACTTACGGTTTATTTTGTGTAAATTTGCCGTGCTGGCCAAATTTTGAGAAACATAATAAGTGGAACCTCTTATTATGAACTCGTGGCTTACATCACTCATATACAGTTTTTATTTAGTTTTATATGTATGGATTTGAAAATCTTTAATAACAAATTATTAATAAATATCTTGAAAATGCCAGTTTTTTTCATGCAGCGTTATTTGGGATCCAGAGGATGTAGAATTTATAGAAATGCTGCATAAAAGAACGATATACCTACCAAATTCTACCCCTTCTTCTTTATAGCAGAGGTTCGCAAGCCTTTGTTGCATTAACTCAAAAAAATTCATCAACTCGACCCCGTCTTTACTTCCATTAAGTTATTTAGTGATAATTACACGGAAAGGGGCTTCAGGTGACATGTTCAATTCTCACTAAGGGCTCATATGCGCGAAATTATCTCAGCCGTCGAAGTATTTTTAACAGTGCTACTTCTAATAGTAATACTTCTAGAAGAAAAAAGCTTATATTATTTTTAAAATATATATTTTACTGCTTGTGCTCCATGCATTAGATCAATCTATACAATTATTCCGGTCTGGCACAGTTTTTACGCTGCAATAAAATATAACTATAATAATAATAAATATGAATTGTATTATCAGTGTTGATAACATTCCTAGTTGCTCCTTAGTTGAGCTTATAGTAATAATCAACCCTTTGAAATGCCATATAGACTTTTAGGGGTTTATATTGAGCTCTTGGAGGACCTCTGCTCTAGATCTTCTTGGAAAAGTTTTACTTGCTGAGTACAAGGCTTGTTCATTGTGCACAGAAGAGATTATAAGTTATATCTCATACTCATAGGTTCTGCTGATAATTTTTCGAGTGTGATGGTTGACTTTAGCGCAGAAGATCTGGAATCCAGCTTCTTCCTTAGGCTTGGCTAAGGAAAAGGTTATCTTTAGATATTCAGTTATTATCCTCATAAATATTTCAGAAATAACTGGCTGGAGGTTTACTAATTATTCTTATCTTCCTTGCCTCATTTCTTATGTAGATGGTATTTCTTGCATGGTTCAAGTCCTTGGGAATTCTCCCTTGTCTCAGGCAATTAGTGCATAATTGTGCTGAAATGGATGCAATCTGACATTTGCCAGGTTTCAAATATTCCTCTTTTTTCATATCAAAAATACTAAGAAATATTCAGATCTTCTCTTCACTTTGTCTTCTTCTTAGTATGTACGGTTAGAATTCAGAACAAAACTGTCACTCTAAAATTAGATGTTACAAAACAATTAGAATTGCATTGTAGGAATATTTGTGAATCAATTGTTAAAACCAGTTGTTGCCAGCCTGGTCCCTACCACTAGAGGGGATTTTCAAGTGGATGGAGAGTATTTCTTAGATGATAAAATCGACATTTGAGGCTGACAATGAGTTAAAATTCATAAAAGATGACTATGAAAAATGTTTACCATGGGAAATAATTGTAATGTTGATAATTTTAAGTAAAAGGATAAATACGAGTATATTAAGAATACATGTATATTAATGTACAGTTCTCAAATATATTCTCATTATTATGTTATACTTTAGCATTGTAAGTCTTAGGGAGATGATACTCCAGAATATGTAAATTGTATTACATACTGTATTTGGCAAAGACACCGACATACGTATCCATGTTTTGCTTTATGATGATAAGTATTGTGTCAACATACCTAGAAAGTGAACCTGTTTTATACCCAGGTGGGTAACATTTTATTGGTACATATTCTATTTTGTGGAAGCATTCGCTGAAAACGAAAAATCACACACAAGGCAAGGGATATGGACCCCTTCCATGTGTATCTCCCACAGATATTCCTTCTTAGAACCCATGGGTCAAGCATTTGATAAAGCCACAACAGTATAATTTAAATAAAGATTAATAATTAGGCATAAACCTCTTAGTCAGATCCCAAAACTTTACCTAGACTTGCTGATAGGACTTTGGTCTTGAGAATGCTTCATCTAGTTGTCCTTTTGGACAAAAGCAAGTTTCAAGGGAAACAGTTGTCATCTTAATGTAAAGTAAAGGTCATGGTCTTTGGGTGCTAGAATAACCCTTGGAATACCCTGGTACCTTTAAGAGATTCATTCAGGATTTCACAGTCATTAACTTTTGACATTTGCTAGACCATTCTGGAGCCATTATATAGACGTATTGTTGAGTAAAGGTTGCATTGCAACTACACCAACGTCATGCTAATTGTTTTCTATGAAGAAGCATATCTCTAGACGTGAAGATTTTCAAAAGCTCCTTTACATATTTTGCCACCTCCTCAGCATATCTTGCTGAATAGAATTTATGCTGTTATAGGATTTCAGTTCAGACTCTTCAATTCATACTGAATTCATCCAAAGACATTTTCATTAAGTTTGATCACGTGTCATTGTTAATGCAAGAAAGTAAGAAATGTTTTGCTTTCAAAAATAATTAACAATGAATTTCAGTAAACAGTTCCTAAATTGATGTTATATTTGAAAATTTTGGTAAAATTGATTAATTTTAAAACCTAAATAAATATGTGAATTTAATTGGTAGTAGTAGCACTGTTAAAAGTACTTTGACATCTGAGTTCATTCCGCATGTTGGCTCCCACAGGGAATTTAACCCAGGACTGCTTTCACTAAAGTGTAACAAGCTGCCCACATGGCTATCTGGGAGCCTGTGAATTTAATTTCAAGCAGCTTTGAGTTCACATGATGTAACCACTCAGAGAGTTAAGTCTCTATACCGATGACAACATGACCGATACATGTAAAGCAATATTTAATTGATTATTCTTGTAAATATGTACTTTCTTATATAATTACCTCATTGAGCAATGAATTAAACTATTGGGACACTTGTAGGTGATGCGTTAAAAAAATTGACAATCGCTAGTTTAAATCATCAATTTCCAGCAAGAACTTGTTATGTATATTTGTATGAACTATTATAAGTTGACCATTGTAAATATTAATACTCTTAGGAGAGCATAATTTATGTATTATTTTTTGATACTTCAGTAAATTTTTAGCTCCTTTGAAATGGAAATGAAAGTAATTAATTATGATTAATGGAATACTTCCTCCTTTGCTTTGTGGAACATAGCTATTCAGAAAGTAAATGTATGTTGGTTAGTCAAAAGTGTCAAATTGGAATGTTGTCTGAAGTTGATGCCCACAATTAAAACTGTTGGTCAGTTCAATTTTGAGGAAAATAAAATCCTTTTGTGCATTTCCTTGCTCAATGAATTATCTGATTTTTTATATCACAATGATGCTAATAACAGCATTTACAGCTCTTCTTTACTCTCCTTTGCAAAAGAAAAATATTATATATAATATGATAATATATATTATAATATGTTCTTATAGAAACATTATACTGATAGCTTATGAGGATTAAATAGGAGTGTATTTGTCACCCACTCTAACTGTATAAATTTATTACTAATTTACATGTATACATACATTTATAATGTAAGCTTCACTGAATTCTAGAGTACATAATTTGCAGTTTACGGCATATTATTTATATAGTTTTTACAGCTCATCTCAAATAAAAGTAAAATGACTCATCAACTATGAGAAATTGGCCAGTAATTGATTTATTGAAAAGCAGTATTATTATTATTTCAAATGGTTGTCTATTATATCACTGAAAAATAAGTGTCTCTCCCAAAAGATTAAAAGATACAAGAAGAATAGCTGTAAAATCAAACCAATTAGCATCTTGTGGTTTAGTAGGTTGAGTTGGATACATACTCCTAAATATTTGATGCAAGCCAAAATTTGGAATGGGGTTTTATGATAGGCTGAGGTTAACTTGAATAATTATAGCATAAA
This sequence comes from Pachydiplax longipennis, assembly GCA_036926295.1. NCBI lineage: Eukaryota > Metazoa > Arthropoda > Insecta > Odonata > Libellulidae > Pachydiplax > Pachydiplax longipennis. The sequence continues at coordinate 24,245,892 of JAVFKF010000003.1, read as the reverse complement.
ATATAAATTAGCGATATTTCCGAATCACGAACAAAGTGGTTAAATACGCCTCTTATGGTTGTATAATTATTTCTTAAATTTAATATAGAGTAATGAACTCTAATGATGTAAGGTAAATTTTCAGAGAATCGTTACAAACGTTGGAAAGAGACTCAAATGTTTACTAATACTTTGCATAATATGTTCCAGAAATGAGTAATATGCCTGTAATAGATCGCTTAAATTCATTTGAATAACATCAATAGGGTAAGATGATCTTTTCACACAGTAGGTTATACAGGTTATTCATAAGGTTTCTCAGGTGATGACCTCATCTCTTCAGAATGTTTCTCGAATTTTCGATTCCCTGAAATATTTCATGGAAATATAGAAAATTATATAATTGAGACTCATTTGGCATGCGTCGTTTAAATTATGATGATATTAACTGTCTTATAGTCCTAATTATTAATAAAATGAGGCAGAAAAACCTCGCTAGCTACTTTCGAATCGCAGGGGCTATCGTATTTCCCGCGAGAAGTATTCAATGAACGCCAAGCCTCCCGCTCGGCAGCTTTTGCAACTACTCAAATAAGGTCGATTGGCTCGAATGACGGTTGTAAGAGGTGACGCCACCTGAAAATGACGTTTATGAATTTCCACGTCATCCGAATTTGATACCCGAAATTTAAGGTAAGAGCATTAATGAACCTCGATCAAAATTTTGGAAGATGATGATGATTGGGGGTCGTTAAACTGCTAAAAACGGCAATTATGTCACTGAAAACAACGCGTTCTATTTTTTCCAGCACATCTCACAGTCCGCTAGGTAGCGCTGTTATTTGTTAATCAAGCAAGCAATTGAATTAAGGTTACAGTCCTTAAATGTTGATATTCGAATTGACTGCGCATTATATCTGCAAGTCAAGATGTTTTCCTTAGTTTGAAATATTTAGGGATAATGATTTCGTCGAGTTTAAGTTTACACAACATAGACGCTAACAACCAAGCATAAAGGAATATGGCGGGTAAGTGTCGTTACCACCCTTAGCGTCACAGGAATCTTTATTGAAAAATTCTCATAATGGTGTTTTCTACTACGTTTGTTTTGCTTTTTCAGAAATCTTCGAAAAGTATAATTGCACCTACTGTCAGGAAGAAATAAGCGGTCTACGGGTGAAATGCGCGGAATGTAAAGATTTCGAGCTTTGCTTAGAGGTAGGTCATGTGACTATTACCTGCTTCCTTATTTGTTCTATATACGATTGTCATGCGAGCGAATTTCAAATTCTCTTATAGAGCACATTCGTATTTTTAATGAATTAAAAAGAAATTAAATAGAGAAGTTTTCTCAATTTCAGAATACTTTCTAAATTAAATCTTATCTTCCAAATACAAGCATTACTTAGCGAAATTTCATTGAACGCCCCTTTTTCATTTACAGTGCTTCTCCTCTGGTGCCGAAATCGGGCCTCATAAAAATGACCACAGCTACCAGTTAATGGTGAGTATTAAAGAGCAGGTAGCATTTAAACGAAGACTTAATTTTTACTAGATCGGAATCTTGGTTGTCCTTCTGTATTTTCTTGTCGATGACCGTCGTAGCACCAATATTGTCAGACCCGTTATTCGTTATTGCGGTTTCATTTGGAAACATAATTTAACAAAAGAAATTGTATTTGTTACTACTACGAGGGAAGAATCGCTATTTTTATCGTAAATAATAATTTTCCATATTATTTCGATCAGCTGTTCTATTAGAGATTGGTGTCCAGAAATGATACCACAGCATTTTTGGTGTGGTTTTCGGATGAAAAACTGTCTATTTTCCTTTTTTCCATTATGAGTAATTATAATTTTTCCTCTGTCGTAAGCATGAATATTAGCGTTTATTCGTGTTAATAAACGGCGCAATAACTTTATAATAACGGAAAACTCACTAAATTTAGCCGTCGTTTCTTGCCCTCAGTATTACTACGAGGATGACTGGAGGCCTTCGGTAATTTTTTACGATTTTCTTTTGATAAAATATTTTCAGAAAGGCAGCTACGCAACTAAGTGCACTTCATTCATTTAGTATTATTAACGATAAAGTTGTGATTTTCATTGACATCTGCATGTATATAGTCTCGGAAATCTCCCAATTTTAACTAACAGAGTTTGAAATGGATCATAAGTAATGTTTTTTGCCTCCTAGGACTGTGGCACTGCCAGTGTTTATCTTGGCAATGGAGGTTGGACAGCAAGGGAGCAACTCAAACTGTTAGATGCAATTGAGTTATATGGATATCGGAATTGGGATGATATCAGTCGGCACATTGAAACTAGGACAGCGGAAGGTAAGCAAGTATATTGGAGAAGATCTGGAATTTTATTGGCCAATAGATTGTTCATCACTGATTTCAGTGACATTGATAGTCAATTTCTTATCATACTTTTGCACTTAATCCTCCCAGCCAATTATGATTCATTATATTGTAATGAAATCATAATAATAAATGTTAATTAAGGAGGGAAAATTTCTTTGGCTATTACTGTTCTCTATAACCATGACTCCACCTTTATATTCTGAAATTACGTAAACTACTTTGAATTTGTTAGAAATTGATTCTGTCTTTTAAATACTGTTTTAATTAGAATTTAATATACATAGCAACTTTTGGATATGATATTCCCATAAAGGATACAAATTCTAACCATGTTCCACTCATTCTATTGAATAGGAATTTTTATCAGTAGTAGACCCCACCAGAAAAATTCAGATTTTGATCCAAGCTATCATGGAATCAGTACCAAGAGGTCCAAAATAATTCTCTCATTCAAAGTAAATTGTGAGGCTCTTCATAAATTTGAGGCACTTCCTAGAATGATTACTTCTACTGGTATATTATATTTACTACAGGAATATTTTTTTCAATTGAGAACAGTAAACTTTTCCTAATAGTTTCATAGGATTTTATTCTTCTGAGAAAACTAGAAATGTGATATTAAACAACTGGTTCAGGAACAACTGCTGTAAAGTGTACTTCGTAGCAGACCCACCACAAGTGTCTTATTAGATTTAAGTTAACTCTTATTTTTTTAAACAAATTTCAGAGGCGAAAGAAGAGTACACAGCGAGGTTTCTGGAAGGCAGCATCGGAAGACTGACTTGGCCAGCAGCAGCTACAGCCAGACCTCGACTCACGGATGTGACTGAACCTGATAGTGGACCTCTATCTCCTTCTCATACAAGTCGACTTCCACCTCTAGACGTCACTCAAGAAGAGGCAACGCAGTTAGGGTACATGCCTCAGAGAGATGATTTTGAAAGGGTATTGAAAATTTATTCTAAATCATAGTTTTATGAGTAATTATGAGTTTAAGCTAGAAGATAAAATTATTTCCTTTATACTTTGCTCAAGAAGTTAAGTTTTATGCAGTATTTTTGTGATTCAATCTATTCATTTGTTCCTGGCAGAATTTTAACATATAAAAATAATTATATATAATCCTAAGCTTGCTTTTGTCTTGAAATTAAGTGTTTATGTACAGTTTATTACAGTTTAAGAGAATCTTGAGCATTTTGAATCCTAATTGTTTAGTCCTTCAAGAATATAATGTGGTTTTCTGATCCAACTATAATTGCAGAATTGAGATTGATGTAGCTTCTTTAGCTTTTCCCTTTAAATCATTCTTACATCTCTCATTTCTATTCTCAGGAATATGATAATGATGCAGAGAGTCTTGTTTCAACCCTATTTATAAATCAAGTAGAGGATGATGATTTGGATGTTGGTAAGTGTTTTAGAAAAGTATGATTATTACTCGTATTACCAAAAGTAGTATTTTGAGCAAAAGTAAGGGAATGATCTTACTTTAAAGGAGGATAAAAGATCCACTTTATCCCAAGTCCTTACTAACTGGCTGCTTTCTCCTTTTTCTTGAGTAATGTACTCCCATGTGGTCCACAGCAATTGAGCTCCCTCAATTTTCCTCTAAGTTCCTTCACTTCTATACTCCATCATTCCATCCCAAAACTACCTTTTCCTGAAATCAAATTAAAATTTTTCCCTTAATATCCTTCCTCGGGAAAATTCTCAATCTAAATTTCCTTAAAGAAAGAAAAAGGAACTCGGCATTCAATGACTAAGAGACAATGGTTTCTCCAAGCACCAGCAGTAGCAATGCCAAGGGCAATTCCTCTGAAAAAGATTATCACTCTTTCAGCATTGGACCTCCTCTTTGAACATGGAACCGTAGCTTCCAAAATGCACATCAGGATTTCTGAATAACTGGTGGCCGCCCGGGCGATAATCTTTTTCCAAGGAATTGCCCTCGACAGTTGCCACTGTTGGCGCTTGGAGAAACCATTGTCTCTTACTAAATTTCCTTCTTTTCATCTTCAACAGCTGCCTCAGATCACCTGAAATTCTCTCCTCTTGAATTTTATTCTCATTTCACCCTCTCTCATCTCTACGAAAATGTTTCTAAGATCTCTTTTCTTCTGCTCACCTCACACATTTCACATTTTTACCTCGCAGAAACCTTTCAAGGTAACTTTGTTTCTTTGCTATATTTTATATTGTAATTAATTTGTTTTCCTGATTTTATGGTATCCAATATAAGTTGCCATCCATTGCTGTTGTTGAATCAGGTAATAAATAAGAACAAACATTTTTTAATAGCACATTCTAAGACTTCAAATTGATTTGTCATGCTCTTTGTCTGTGCGATTATATCTGTTAATAATGTGTAAATGTTTGCTGTACTATAGATATGCATTATTTTAGTGTCTGCCTTAATATTTTCGATTTCTCTGATTTTTCATACAGGTCATAAGTAATGTTAATTAAACGTTGATCTAGATTTAAGTTGTTAGTAGCTCAGAAGAATTAACATTCTGCAGTACCTAGTAGGAATATAATATTTATAACTTTTCTCCTTTCAGCCCTCAAACTTGCTCATGTGGATATGTATACTAGACGGTTAAGGGAAAGGGCACGTCGCAAACGGTTGGCCCGTGACTACCAACTTGTTGCTCAGTTCTTTGCACCCATGAGGAAGGACAAACCTAATGCGCCAAAGAAGAAACTTTCCAAGGAGGATAGGTATACATGTATTTTCTTTTATTGTATTATCGTCTGAAAATAAGAGGCAACTTTGTAGCAACTCTTACACTCTATATGTTTCAGTCACTGGTCTCCCTTTGCCAAAATTTCAGGGCTCCTCTATTCACAATAACTCTAAATACTTTACTATTCTTGAGTACTTTATTTTGTTGCTTCGTCATACTGGCTCTATTGCTCCTGTTAATTCCTCTCAAGCTTCTCATATTATCCTTTCTAACAGCAATCAAATTAGCAGTTGTTGTTTGAGCGTATGCATTAGGAACAGATAGTGACTAAAATGACTAGTAGCAGTTAAGTCACCATATTTATTGACAATATGCTATCAAATGTAAGATTCACCCCAAAATTAGAGCCTCGGAAATTGAAAAATCTTTCTCCTGCAAATCTAATGTGCGCCTCAAGAGATGCGGTCATTCACAATACCATATTTATGTATACAAACACTGGTGATCATTCATGCTGATCCTTCCATCTTGTACGCAGACTTTATAGAAATAAAATAGATATGCTCACTTACTTGCTCATATTCACTGATATATATGTGCATGCATTGCATTAATATTTATATTGATAATAGTATATCATCGGTAATACTGATGTACGTACATTCTAATTTAAAATCGGCACATGAAAATATTTGTTGGGTTTGCTGATTTCCTTTCATTTAAAAATTATCAGCCGACTGTTTAATCTGCAGTATGTGGAGGCTCTTACTAGTAAAACATAAATTGAGCATTGGTGAAATGTTTGACTAGTTTCATCAAACCAGGGTGAGCAGAAAATCTGACAGGCCATGAACTTTTGACATGTGCACAAGTATATTTGTGCCCAAATCTAGTGTACCATTGATTCTGAGCTGCACCCTATTTTTTAGCGGGAAAGGGTACACATTATTTTCTAGGTGATCACATCACATCAGGTACTCCATAACAAAACCTAGGTCATTTTAATAACAAACTTGTGGACTCAACCAAGTGAGTTTTTCTTTCGTGATGGCCCATCTTGTTAGTAGGAGACTATTTTGTATCTTCTGAATGATAATTTTTGTGGGAAATTCTTCATTATTTATATTCGTTATTTATTCGTCTTTCAGGGAACTACAAGAGCAGTTTCGGCCATTTTCCCAGTTGCTAACAGCACAGGAGCAAGAACAGATTCTGGCTGGTTTGCGACGGGAGCGAGAACTCCGTACAAAACTTTCGGAATTAGTTAAGATTCGTAGTCGAGTTACAACTCCGGAGGATTCCAAGGTTGATAGAACTAAAATGCTGAGAGAATGGAGAGAGAAACGTATTGCTGTAAGTTTGCTTATTGCTATCAATGAATATTAGTCTCATTCTTTTGGCTGTTTCAAGGAAACCTCTATAAAAACATTCTAAATACCTTAATTTAATACTATGAAAGTTTTTAAGAAGCTTTTTGCATTTTAACCAGCAATTTGTCTCAATATTCAGCATAAAATATTTGTCAGATAATAGTGACAAATGCTTAAAGAGCACTAATATACTTCTATAAAGATATTCAAAACGAAGAGAATAAATACAACAGGTTTTTTGATTAACTTGGTATTAGCATCTAATCATTAGTATTTCAAATAGACGTCTCGTTTTAAAAACTTGCTTTTAGCCAAAATGCTATCTTGGGGTCCTAAATCATAACATAGGCCAACAAACTTCACTCATTTACCATTCTTGTTTTTGTTGCTTAGCATAAAATGCATCTTAGTTATAGTAATTTTTGTGCTTGCATACAGATTAACATATCTATCAAAAAATTGCTTGTCTCATTGCTCATGAGATTCTCATTAGCTGAAAAATTTGCTAGCAGGGTTGCTTGTTAGCCGATATATCACGATAATATTTGCAGATATTTATTAAAACAGTTCCAAAGAATGTAAGATTTGACTTGATTTGCATTTCAATCGAGCAACAGAAATTATCAGTTTGCCTTTCACCTAGGGCAGCAGTGGTCCCATCCCCTCCGCTCCGTCAATGGAAATAATAAAAGAGTAAGTAATATTGTTCTTCTATTGAATGCTGGTTAAGGAATTATGGGGGTTTTGTAGCCTTTATCCAATATTTTAATTATATCATGAATAAGATCTTGAGCAAGTCTCCTACATTGAGAATGTGAATTATGTGTGATACATACTTTTGAAGAAGTCTTAGTATGAGGTGAAGTAAAAGAAGAGACTTGAAAACTTGAGTCTGTGAGCTCAATATGAAAAGGTAGAACATAATAATGGAAATAAAACACTTTGTATGCATCCATAGTAAAATGTTCTTACTTTTATCTTATTATTTACTTTTCGTTTACTGTGTTACTTCATTACTGTGGGAGTATACAAAGTATTTTATTCCCATTATTAGTTAATGGGCTTTAATCTTTTTGATTTAATGTTTGGATATAGATTCTCTAACCTCAGTAGTAGTTTAAAGTTTTTAAAGGTATATTCAAAGTAATTTTCTTCGGAAGAATTTTGCTGATAATTAACCTGATTAAATTTAAGGAGAAACCATTTACTTTATTTTGTTTTATATCATTTTTGTTGATTCTTGGGATTAAACAATATTTATAAAAATTGCCAAGAATTTTAAAATAAGAATTGCCATACCAGAAACTTGCAATTTAGAAACTCATAGTTACGGTACTGATAATATTTTGAATATACATAAACCTGCTATTGTGTGCATGAAGTTTCAAAAGTAGATGAAACTGTTCCTGCAATAGAAATCAGAAGTGATTTAGGTATATTCTGTGATTTAAGTAGCTGGGATTTAATTGACAAGATCACTAGTGGATATTGGTTCAAAACGTATCAATAATCATTAATTCTGGGAGTATCTCATCTTCCTTTATAATAAAAACTAACCGTTCTAAGCTGCTTCATGATGCAGGTGTTCTAAAGAAGTACATTGCATGATTCATTGTCTGGGAATTTTAATTTCTCATAGCTATGGCTGATCTTTCACTGATATAACTTTCAACTAATCCTAAGCAACTTGCATGACTATATAAAGAGAATAAATTAACATCTAAAGATATAATCATGTTGCATAACTTTGAGGGAAAAGCCGCTAATTTGTTCTATCTGTTTCATTTTCTTCCTCATTCCTGTAGGGTATCTCATGTTGTGAAATTTAAATTAAGATCTAGGCATTACAACCGGGTAAAGTGGTCTGTTCATTGACTCACTTGCCACTTTATTGACCTGCTGCGTGTTGATTCAAGTAGCTTCCAAATTTTTTCAACATGTTAGGTCAACATCATGGCCCCCTCCAGTAATTGAACTTGGAACTACTATTATCAATGACAGTGGGTACCTGGAAGCCCTTCATCTCATTTTGAGCCATCAATTTTTAGAAAAATATTTCTTATCTTAAGCTTTGAAAGATATTGCCATAATTTCGTATATCTATACTTACATGAAAGTACTTTTTAAATAATGCAGCTCAAGTTGCATACTTAATGTTTTGAATTACATCTTTCTTGAGATTCGTTACTCAATAATATGCATTTCAGCAAATGGTTATAGTTGAAGTTAATCCAATGGAATAAGCTTAACAGTACTTAATAATAGTAGAAAAACCTATATTCAGATTATTATACAACAATATATACAGTATCTTATAATGGACAGTCTCAACTGGCAGAAAGTTTAGGAATGAAAGTTATAAATTATAATCTACATGAGCATCCTCCAGGAACTTTCTTAATGCCCTAAATATAATAGCCCTCTATTGTTTATTTCTTGTTCTCAATGTAATTAGATATGGTGCATCACATTGCAAAGGGCAATTGAAAAGTAAGTTACAATACCAGATTGTTTCTCAAGGGATTTAAAATGAGAGGGATATCACAATGCAGTGTGATTTCAGTGACCATATATCTTTCATTCTAATAGAAATACCATCATTATAGATTCCTTTTCTGTAAGTATCTTAAATGTTCACAGTGTTGCCCTCTATTTTAACGGCACAAGTTGATTACCATTTGTGTAGTGCATTCATTGTTTTCTTCTTAATAATCTTGTTTCTGAAATAATGAGTGCTGACTATGAATCTGAATGTTCAGGTCTCTGACAACTGGAATCTCCTTGACCATGGAGTGTCTTTTCATTGTCATCTAATAGATTATTCTTTCCGGTTGCATAAAACATGAAAATCACCTAACCCAAGATCTTGGCTTCTCAGCATATGTTGTGATATTGTTCATCCACTAATAACATATGTAACTAATGCTAATGTCGTAATTTCTTGTTTAAATTTTATTTTATCAATTAGAATCATCAGCAAAGAGAAAAACATGTTGCTGAAACTTTCTTCCCTTGTTCTAAGGTAGTAAATTGTCTAAAAATTCTAATTCTGAATTCATTGTGTCTGTGATCCATTTGTAGCATTAATCTTATGTGTGTTTACCCCATTAACTCTGTGTAAAAATTTCCTGTAAATTTGTTTAAAATGGTCTTCTATCCTGGCAAATTAATTATTCCCACAGAAGTAATACCTCATTGTTTGTGTCAATTCTAATGAAATTCTTAAAATTGTTTGATGTAAGGTGATAAGCCTACTCCATTACTTAAGCTCCTCAAGTCGTTGATGACTAATTGTTTTCTGCACTGTGTTTAAGGATGAGCTGAGGATAATAATACACATTTCATCCTTAAGTAGCTATTTAAATGAATGGAAAACACATTGTAAACATACATTTTAGTCATCACACTAGTTTTGGTAAATGAAATGAGCTAAACCTTCTGCATTATCATTTACATTTCTGTGGGAACCTCTGATTTTATTTCAATCCACACTTATTACACTGGATGGTATCATTTACTAATGAGCATCTTTCAAGTTTGCATGCCTTTTTTTCAAACCACTGTCATAATTTCATTCTGCCTGGACTTGATGATGAATGTGCCCCTCCCTCTAATATTAATGGAGGAATCTATTTAGATAATTTTCCATTAGAAATAATTGAATTCCTCTTATCTCAACCTCTAAGTTTGTTCATCACATCTTTTGCACTTGTTCACGTACTATTATCATTATATCATAACTTTCTGAGCTATATGATAGAATAGCCATAGGTATGACTCCTGTTCATGCAGGTCTTATATTTGTTTTACAATTTTCCTCTAAGACAAGGACAGGTGTTTAGTAATTTTATCATATTCTCATTTTTTGACTATTTTTAATGATATCACAATGTTACTTGAGTGTTAATTGGTGATCTGGTATAATCATTTGGATTTCAAGGCTTGAGATTCAAAGTTACAGAAGGATTTTTTTCTGCTTTTGATTTGAATCTTTAAGTTTTTGCATCGACTGAGGAATGAATTTTGTGTGCAAAATTTATGAAATGTTGAGAATAGTGTGTCTGATGGACTTGTGGCTTTTGATTTCTTATAGTTTTGGTGAATGTTTTCCTCAGTATTTTAATGCTTTGTTTTCTATCTTTGCTTTCACACAGAGAAAACATCGAGGAAGACGGCCATTCTTCTGCCGAAGAAAAATACATACCACCACCAAACCTCAGCTCCAACCCACCGTTGCCGCCCGATAATACAGGGGATCCGGTGGCAGAGGGTGGAGATCCCGTCGAGAACCCTCCAAAATCCCCTGTGCCACCTGGTCTTGCCGACCCAACAAATAACCTGTCAGCTGGAGAGAAACGAGTAGGCATTCGCATCCTTTCATTCAATCAATGTGACTTATGCTCCATTTGCTAATGTGGCTAATTGCATGGGGTGTTCCTAAACACCTAATTAGATGCAAAACTCAAATTTTGGTTCTTGTGTTTCATGCAAGAAGGTTACAAATATTAGTGAATGTAACATGAGGTGCACATTGATTTAGCTCATGTTGGTAAAACCCAGCTGTTCAAATAACATTCCAGCATTATATATGGTAAATTTAATTGTAAATATTTGTATTTAATTATCGTTTCTTTGTCGTAGATTGTTTACGTAGGTTCTGAAGTTATGAATTTTTACTGATAGTTCTCATTTGGTAGATGCATGCAGAATAACTCATTGTTTTTTATCATAGAAGTCAGTCATGGAAATACATCTGATTTACTGAGATTCTTCTCCACAGAACTAGTTTTTTTTGTTTTCCTTCGTGTTGATTTCAAATATAGAAATTACAATTTTAAGTTTTGTAAAAATTTTGAAAGATACTTTGATTTGTAGGAACAACATTTTTACTTTTTTATAGAATTTTCTACAATGAGAAAGATATTTTCTACCAAGAGACTAGATTCGTTCATATTTGGTTTTTATCAGTTGGCATGTAAGAATTTGTTAATTGATTAAGTCTAATTATATCCAGATTCCTAGTAATGAGTTAAATTTTAAGTATATATTTAAATTATATTAAGAGTCCTTCAATGTAACAAAGAGTCACAATGTCACAAATATGACACAAATTTATTAAGTTGACATCAGAATATAATTAATTATTGCTTTTTGATGAGTTTAACTTTTAATTAAAATAGAAATAATGTCAGTTTGCTTAGTATCAGTGAAATAATCAATTAATTAATGGTCAGGCCTTAAGCCATCAGTTTTTTCTACTACTACTTTACATTCATGTGAGTGGAAAATTCTAATCCAGTTTTGCTTCTCTTCCAGCTTTGCTCTTCCTTGAAAATCAATCCAACACAATACATATCTTTGAAGACCATTCTGCTGACGGTGAGTGATATTTGTGTTATTTTCTAAATTTTGCCAAAACTTGTTTATGAAATGATACAATCTTAACAGTGTTCTTTTAAAACTTAATATTGCCAATATCCACCTCATCTTTTACTGTGTGACCTTTATTGACTTATAGTTTGAATTTTCTTTTAGGAATATTTACAACGGTCTACAGAAGAGGGTGAAAAGTCAGCTGACATGCTGCTTCCTCAGTTATCATCTGGTCCTGCAACAGGAAAAACTGTAGAAAAGTGTGTTCTGAACTATTTGGTTAACAGTGGCTGGATCACTGCTAGCTAGCATTATATGCTTAAAGTAGAAAAAGAAACGTAGGATGATCAAATGTAGTTCTTCGACGCTTATGTTTTCAAGGAAACTTCAAGGAAGGTCAGTTTGCCATTGTTTCAAAGCAATATCATTTTATGTATAGCATAGGCTTGCCTCTCTGACTTAATACCACCAAAATGGTTTCAGCCATTTTCATTGTGAGGTCCACTCTTGGTTTCACTTGAAAGTCCAGATTAGTCTGAATCTTAATAGGAGGTTCCTGTTCATCTGGTGGGATCATTTTCCTTGTAAACTCATTAACTTTCTTTGGAAGGTGCTCCCTCTGTTTCATATTTCATCAATTTGCATTTAAAATGGTACCGATATTTTGATCTCGAAAGAATATTTGCTCACATCTCATTTGTCAGATATTTTGTTGTGAAAGTTTTTACCTTTAAGTCATCTGTTTGCATGGAGAATGATCTTATTGGTGTGAATATGAATCATGAATGTATTATATATCATCTACATGGTATGACCCCTTACTACCACTCAGTATTGGTCTATGTGGCCGGTAATTCTGAGGGGTATTAAAATGAATAGGATTTTGAAATTGTTTAGACTGCTGTAATTTTATTCAAGTGGATAGAGTAGCAGTTGAATCTGCATTAAAGTAATTATATTTTCTTATATTTTGGCTACTTGCGAGAAAAATTAGCCAATTGAGAAGAATGTTTGTTTCCACTGCAAATTTTTTCAATAAGGTTGTGATAGTAGGTGGGTCACTTCTTGGCACTTCAGATGATCTAGTGCCAAAGCACATTGATTGATTATCACCTGGTACCTAAAGTGTATTCAAACAATCTTACTGAAGTATTTTTGCTGTTATTCTCAGGTAATTTTCTTCTCTGATGTGGATTGGATCAAAGATTCCTCCATTGCCTTAATGAAAAAATATTGTTTAGACAAAAATTGCCTTCATCTCTTTAACCAGTGTTGCCAAATTCCAGTATCATTAAGATGGCACAATTCCATTGAAAGGAGATTTTTAGAAAAAAAAACAAAAAGTTGCACTTAAAGAGCTTACTTATAGAAGGTTATTAGAATAAGTCAATTTATTGGTGCTTAATTCAGTTTGCCCGGAAAATCATCTTGAATTAAATCTACTTTTACCTAGCTGAGATTTATTGCAGCATGCTTCTTTTTGTAAAAACTGAGTTTATATTAAACTTGATTTATAGATTTAAATTGTTACCATGTTGTCTAAGAATTATGTTCATTTGTAAAGTAATAATGAAAACTGCTGGGCAATAAGATTACTTTGTGTTTTACCGATGTTTTCACAAATGAAATGCTTAAGTGATTAAAAGTCTCTTTGAGAGAGTAAAGTGTTGTGGTAATCATGGAGCTAGATCTTTCATCTCTCTTTAGAATATGATCCTGATTCAAAGCTTTCCAGGATTATACTATTCTGATAATTGTTAAAGAGATATTTGCACAATGTTCAATATGCACTACAGTAATCATGACTTCAATAGGATGTATTATCGTCAAATTTTTCTGTTCTGTATCAGTTGATGTGCTATGTCCATATCATTGTGTTCTGCTTATTTTCAGCTGTGATATATGTCTTCATTCTAAAATTTACATTTCTTTTCCATATGATAATTTTGTCATTGCTTAGGCATTGTATTCAAAGACAACCAAGCTTTACAAACATGCTCTTATTACCCTATCCATTGGTATTTTTGCAAAATTCAAAGCAGAAGAATACTATCAAAATGTTATAAAACCAAAGAATATCAGGACCAGACAGTTATTGAACCTTATTTATTTATCTAACCTCTAAGTAGTAGGAGTTAACCAAAGACTGAAATTCGTCTGAATTAATTTGAGAAGTAATTGGGTTGTGGTTTAGGTGGTCTCTAGGATTTTTGGAAATTTTATTTAACGAAATTTATGGATTGGAAGTGTTTGATTTTTGGTGACTAGTGATGGGTACAAGAATATCAATTTGCCTCATAGTATTTTCAAATTTCTCTTGTACATAATTCTGTGTGCAGTGTTATGAATGGACCAAGTTTCTTAGTATGTGAATTGATTTAGTATTGCCTAGCTAATTGAATAATTTCCATTTTCTATTTATTTAAGGTTGATTGTTTTGAAGGCTGCATTGTTTAGATCATAGTAGGTTCTTAAAGCTAACACACTTTTAGAAATGACTATGTACAGTAAAGAAAAGTTAATTTATGGTTAAAGATTTTTCAAACTGTAAGGCTTTTAAAGCTTGATATTAATGATCTTATGCATAAGGTTTATAATTGCATTGCCTTTAAGTATCTGACGGTTTCAGTTATTTTCTGCCTTAGTTCTGTCTATGTAATCTTCATTTTCTTTTTTCTTTTGAGACTCAATGTATTTTCATGGTGTGATACCTGCTGAAGAATATAATTTGAATGGTGTACTTTGTATTAGAAATTTGGAAAATTGTTCTGTGTACTGTAATTTTTGAAGAAACTAGTCATTGTTATAACTTGCTTTTGGTTTTGACTGCAATTGATCAAGGGAGCGTAGAAATGTTTGTGAGAATTATTTTTCTAACTCTCTCTCACACTTTGCCGTGGAAATTGTAATTGAATGTGATTTTCAGTGGAAGTGTTTTTTGTTGTGCATCCCTGAAAAATGTGTGCATCTGATCCTTGATAGCCTTGTATACCATCTAATACCACTCTGACGGACATGCTGTCAAACTGTGGAAATACACCAATTTTGTAATTGTTCACTGTGTGAATGAATAGGGAGCATATGTCTATAATTGTAAATAGCTTAAATTGTGATAGAAATTATATTTTATGAAAGCATAAGATGTTATTATGCCCTAAAAGTCTCAATTGTCTGCATTGTTCGCTTTGGACGTGATGGCAGTTCAGTACAAGATTAAAACCTATTATCTTATGTCACCACGGAGGTTTTCTTTGTTGTTAACATTAGCCCCTGTGATTAGAATTCTCTAAACCAGTGGTTAATTGTGGTGACTTACATGTTTATATAATGTTTTGTACCTGATAATTAAATTACCCTCAAACATGAATTTGTGTTTTTCTTTTGCATTCACTACCCATTTCAATCCTTTTAAATCAAAATTTATGTTAGATTTCAAATTACAATTTTGGATTTTCGTCCTTCAAAGTTAGTTAGCTTTTAAACTACGTGCTACTTGGAAGCAATTATTAAATATTAAGCCATATCATATGGCTTAATATTTAATTAATATGGCCAACACAAGATAGGAAGACGAATTTTTTCAACTTAATCTTGAAGATAGAGTAGATTATCTTAGAAACTATTAAGAAAAACGTGAAATTAGTACAGTGATAGAAGAATCTACAAGATACATCTTTTTCTATTTTAATACATTTTCCACCAATTAAATTGGTGGTCATATTTCATAGAAATCACTCATGTATATACTATAATTCCCTGAGAGAAGATATTTGTTGCAAGAATATATTTTTCTGCACAACTTTTATCTTAGTTGAATATTTTGAGTTGGTAGTTAATGCTAGTAGAGAAAAAATAAAGAATAGATAATTTTTAAAATTGTTTATTGAGAAAAGTTATTGAGTTTATGATTCTTGAGTTGAACTTATTCAATGGACACATCAGCACAGTTCTGGAATATCTCTTGTGGACCACAGCCCAATGCAGATGTTCCATCATCACATTCTCCCCATCTTGTAGCTGAAATTAAGAAAAGGAATTAATATCAGTAGTGTGTTGTAAAATTTCCTTTACTCTTAGAACTATATCTTCATCATTGAAGAGTTTAGCTAAAGATCTCATAAATGAAAACCAAAGCATTACGTTACTATAAATTTACTATTCTTAGTATGAACTATATATTAACATACATTCCTTCTTGATACTGTAATGCATGGATAAATTGAGTTTTTAAAGAACTCCCAAGTCTAATAATCCCCTAATTCATTGATTTCATTGCAAAGATAAAGAAAAGCCAAAATGCAATCTTGAAGATATTTGGGAATATGCAGCAGTTGTCAACTCAAATGACACTGTTGAGCCTGTCACTTCTGACCTGAAGAAGCCATTTACATTTACATTTTAACCCTGCAAATTGCCATTGGTGCATGGCAGGTGCTGTAAAGCACCGAATAACCCTAACTACCCATGACTGCTGTGACAGATTTCGGTGAGACTTGGTGGATCTCCTTCATGATCACACAAAGAAAAACTCACTAGGTAGAGTCCACAAAAACTTTTCATTACCCGACCTAGGTTTCGTTTTGGAGTAACATCATCAGGTGATGATGACTACCTACTGAATAAGCCAGCTGCATGGCTCGCAAAACATCATCATTTGTTTTGACAACCACTGTGTATTCCCTTTGCATCACAGAATCTTCAATAACAAAAACCAAAATGGTTCTGGCTTCATTTGAGCTCTAACTCAAAAAGTGTACATTGTTAAAATAACTACGTATTAAGAAATTTTATTGTGCTGAAGTTTTATATATTTACAGGATTCATGATTTTTCAGACAATTTTTGAAACTTTTTTGAAACTGACAATTTTTGACACTTGGTGAAAATAAGACATTTAGTCAAGACACATTCCTAATTAAAAAATGGGCCAAAATTTAAGCAATGATTAGGCATCTATAAGACATCATTTGTAATTAAGTTGAAAATAGAAGAATGGAGTGTAATTTATAAATTAGTATTCATACATACCAGTTGTATAGGTCCACTGAAGAACACATCGTTCACAATGCACATCAGCAGGGAGCTCTGTTTTCACATAGAAAAAGCCTCTATCATGGGTAGGAACATACCATCGATAACCATCTTCAATTATTGGTCCTTGAGGAAATGGTGGCGGTTTTTCAGCAGGAATGGTCTTCAGTCTATTTCTGAAAAGATTATGCTTACACTCAATAATGAAGCTATTTTAGCACATGTTTATGAATAAATAAACTGATAAATAGTATGTAAAATAGAACAAAAATTATTTATTTGTAATAAACAGTATTTTGTATTCTCTAAAATTACATTCATAAACGAATGATGAATTACGTCTCTCGTTAAATATTTAATATAAGATAAGTATTTTTAAGTTTTGGAAATAAGGATTTAAAAAGATTTTCGGCAAAGAGCTATGAATCTTCAATCAATGCATCACATCTGAAATTCATAAATCTCATCTGCCTTACTTGTCCAAACATTCCTGAGTAACCATTTCCTCTGGTTCCACTGCACAAAGGTGAAACTCGAAGTAACCCCAGTGGTTAGTTGTAAGCTCCACAGCTAGTTCAACTGTGTCTCCAGCCGTATAATTTTCTGTGATAATGCCCAAGCCATATTCTCCTCCCAGCTCATTTGGTCTTGGTCTCGGCAATTGCCATGGATCTCCACACTCGCCACACTTACCACCGTTCTTACCATACTGCACCTGTTAATTCATTCATTCATTTGTTAGATCTTTATGATATCTATAATCATTAAAACTGAGTGGATGAGAGAGTTCACACCTGGAGTATAATTATCATTTGCAGAATAGAAATTTCAGCTAATTTCTTAACAATCTAAGCAGTTCATGGTAAGCCATGACCACAAAAATTAATCTCAACTGAACTTTGGAAGAGTCTTAGATTTATTAATATATAACAAAATTATTCCAGGAATCTTAGCAAATACATGACTCTTTTAGTTTCTTTCTGTATCTTACTATACCACACCAGCATCCTGGTCTGGATCTTTACCAGGCTTGGAGATTAGAGCAATTTTGCCTAATTACCAATCATATGGGAAATATGTAATTTTTAAACAGGCATTGAGCAGGTTAGTAATATTTTGGATGAACTGGAATTTTTGAAAAAAGTTTGAGAATGTCATTAGAAAACTCAAAATGTTATGGAGCTTTATTAACATTCAAATTCTCTATAACATTTAAAATTTCTACAGCATTTGCTTCCAACATACTCCAATAGTTAAATTAAGCAATGAATTGTTAAAAATGCAACTTAAGGCTTGATACTTTGCCATTGTCTTGCATGACATTATTTTAAAAATTGGCAGAAATATATTCCAGTTGATGGTGGGATTGTAAATTAGTTTATTTTAATTGGGGGAGATTTTAGAGTCTACCTAGTTAGAGATTAGCTAGGATCCAAAGGATGTAAGCATATCAAAAATTAATGCCAGTTAATTATTTTTGCATTATTGGAGTTGAGAGTTCCAGAAAATTATCCTAGGAAAGCTACTAGAATGAACCAGTGTGCCGTACCTAACACGATCTTATACTAGTCCCGCTCGTCCCTGAGTTAAACAAGTCAGGAACGTTTACTCTATCGTGCGCAAAATACGAATGACGTTGTCAATAACTATTAACTTGTTCTCCACAATTTCTGTCCTTCTTCCTATTCTAAGGAATCTTTGGAATCTGAGATAAATACGTGAGTATAAACCAATTTATCTAAGACATCTTCAACATAAAATGTGTAACTACAAACTATTTTCAAGTAAAAATTCGTAAATTTTCATAATGGAATTGCTCATGGCGTCTTAGTATATATTCAGTAACAAAATGGAATTAATGAGAAGACTAAGAACTTACTTGTGATATGAATCAAGATTTACAAAAGTCTGAAACAATTATTTCTGCTTATTGCTAAAAATAAGATATTTTTGGTTTACTTCTTAATTTCTCGTATCGTTTTATACCCAATATCACTGTAATTAAAATTAGACAATTAAAATTAAGTAAATAGTACGTTTTCTTCTCCTCTGATACAATTCTAGGCCTTGGTAACGGAAGATACACCGCATTTTAACAAAATAAATGTGATTTAAGACTGTAACTCGAAAGATCAGGGAAATTGTTTTGCTATATCAATAAAATGAAGCCCTTTCACGGAAATAAAATGACAGATTAGGTTAAGTCATGCTCTAGACAAGCATCGTTTTAAAAAGAGAGCATGTTATGATAGATTACTAATGTTCAGAAAAATTAAAGTAGTAAAAATATTAGGGGTGGCTTTTTTGGTCATTCAATCACCAAGATGCTAAAAGTTCAAAATCTTTCTTCAGAGCATTTATTAATGATTTTGTGCTTATACATGGGAATTATCATTAACCATGCTATGTTAAAGTAAGTTTACAAAACGTCTCTTTTCGACTGCGATTATCTTGGTTTTAACATGTGGTCCCAGTCAAATATTTTCATAAGATAAACCCTCTATAAAATAAGCTTGTTCAGTGGCCCATTTTTAAAAAATCTTTTGATGTTAATCATGCTTCTCAATATTAAAGTACAGTACCTGGTTCGAAGAAGTTCGAAGGTTTAATAGAATTGAAATAGGTCCAATTCAGGGCAATTCATCAAGGAAATATCTTATTTTGACTAAGAAACTTTGGTGAAAGTAAAAATAGTGGAAACCTTTCATAAAACATTAATTAAAGTTCCTAGATACTGGATAGAAATAGAGCTTAATGAATCAAAATTTATAAATATCATAGAAGTGCTACTAGAATCTCATATTATTTGGCATTTCATATACATTGTAAATGGAAAATAATAATTGAATGAATTAAAGGTCTATGCCAATGATATTTATACAGAGAGCTGCATTCACATTACAAAATATTTGA
The DNA here is from genome assembly GCA_036926295.1 of Pachydiplax longipennis. Classification (NCBI taxonomy): domain Eukaryota; kingdom Metazoa; phylum Arthropoda; class Insecta; order Odonata; family Libellulidae; genus Pachydiplax; species Pachydiplax longipennis. The sequence continues at coordinate 24,226,171 of JAVFKF010000003.1, read as the reverse complement.
TTAAATTTCAAGGGATGGAAGATCTTTTGTATTTATTTATATTTATAAATGTATTTTTTAAATTAAATTTTCATGGAAAAATCTCATGTTTGTGTGAATTTAAATTAGTGTATTTTAGGTAAATTCATTTTAAATGTAAGATTATGTATCAATTACATTTTTATAATGCCTTTTGTGATTTTAATATGGTGATATACAGTAAAAACCCCATTCATGTATTTGATTATCTGTTTATATATTGTTTTAATTTTGTGATTCCCAAAGAATCAGTTATAACAATGAGAAGCAATGTACATTATACATAAATCTCAAAAATATGCTACATTTGTGATGTTGCATCCTGAATTTCTTATCAAGAAATTTCAGGAATATTTAGATTATGTATGTATGTAATATTTTGATTATATATTGCTCTATAGAAATATTAGCGCACAAAATACTTAAGCCCCCAATGAGTAAATGAACTCAGGAAACTTATTACATATCATGAGGAACTGACCAATTTTCAACTAAAATTTTATATACATATCTTTTCAGAAATATCTACCTCTTATCTACGTATAATCCATTGAGAAGGTCTGGATGAAGTTGTTAGGGTAAGAAAAGAACAAATTCCTTTTTCTATACAAATGAAACGCAGTCGTAATCCACCTACCCCTTTGACTCTTTTGTAAAAGAGCCATATGTTACCTTTAAAATGCTATCCACCTGGCTCACAATGGTAAATTTCAGAATAAATAGTACACAATACGTAATTACTGCGAAATGTTTTAGGTGAAGGGTTTCAGCTCTAAAATAAATTAAATACTTCATCAAAGTCAAATACGGATATCCAGAAAATAGCTCGCCTTAAACGTTTAATGGTGGATATTAGAATTTGCTCTGGTGTGGACCCAAATCACGTTTGATTTTTTTAAAAATTACAATAAAAGACAAATTCAGTGTAGAACCGAATTTTAAGAAATGGAGATTTACCTCTGAAGCAAATTACCTATTTATTATAAGCAAAAAAGTGGATCCCAAACTTTTCTTTAGCGTATACATCAAAACACCCCATTAGCCTCGGAGGATGGCCTCAGCAGCTGTACACTATTGCAACATTGGCTAATTATTTAAAATTGCCTTGAGCTTAATTTTCGAATAAAAGATAGGAGTACTGCAAAATTCATAAAAGGAAGTGGTATGAAATCGGGGTTCCTCACAGCTAATGTTCCACTATACACTCAACTCCTCCGTTTCATCTGTACGCGACTCATCAGAAGAATCGTACTCGATTCTATGCGAAGTGCGTAACCTATACGAAATTTTACCCACATCTAATTTAATCTCTACGAAATATTCGTAAGAATTATGACAAAATACTTGCATCAAAACCACCGCAGAAAAGCTCGTTGTCGTTGAAATTCGTAGGTGCATCGTAGCCTCCGCGCCATAAGGAAGACCTCTGCAACGGCTTCATGAGTCTCCCATGACCTCTAACCCCAGAGACCATCAATGCCGCCATAAGCGGCAAAACCCAGGACCTGGAGAACATCTCGCCAATTGAAGTTGACCACAGACACGATAGATGAGCCGATGCAACAATTTTATACTTTTGGTAGTCGAATCGCGATACAAAAAAGTGATTCTGATTAAACAATTCAGTCGCTTATCTCTGATTTTATCGTGTCTTAATGGATTTCTAGCATTCTTGATCAGATACATGTGATAGTTATTCATTTGGAGGAGAGGTGCCAGGTAAAAAGTACGTGAAATTGGTTGGGTAAGAGATATACTATATCTTCAAATGGCTCGGATGAAAAACACTTAAAGTGGAAAATAAAACAGTCTTATCAAGAGAGCTAAAATCTTTATGATATATTATTTTCTGCTGCGAAGATTCGCTATAGACACGTGTTGCGAAACCTTTCGTATTGGTATTGTCACCATTAATTTTTCCGCAGTGATTCGATGATGCCCGTTGTCTCTTGAGAACTCATGAACTAGTTGACACTCATTCCTTGATCGTGGTTCGGTTACACCCTATTTTCGGCACTCCATTATTTTATATAATCAATTAAAAATTCAGCAGTAACGATTTTATTTCCATGATTTATCATACTTTAATTAGAAAGTAAATTCATGGATAGGACCTATAGGTAGCTTAGGATGTTTAGGTGTTTCAACCAAAAGACAGCTTGCCCAGCGATGTTTCACTTTGGGGAAAATTCACCCAAAGAAGTTAGACCCAGGATATGTTTCACCCTATGGATATTTCACCAAAACGTATTTTGATTAGAGAGTAAAGTATAAATATACATGTGATTCCCATAAAAAATAATATCGATAGTTACATTTGATATAAACAAAAATATATTCCGTTTGTATCTACCATCACCAGCGGAATGACTTTTTACGTGTCTAATTTATTTTGTTACTATACACATCAATTGGAGTTTGTTAATTTAAAAGTGATTGTAATAATCATTTTTATTCTCTATTGCATTATCTTGTTCATAGTATTCTCGATTTACAAAATCGATCCATTTACAAAATGATACATTTGGTGAAATATCCTTTGGATGAAGTACCTCTTGGGTGAACCGACTGTTGGGTGAAATGTCTTTGGATGAAACGTCCCTTAGGCTTTGGGAGAAATGTCCTGGATCCGGACATTTGGTATCATACGGAATTACCTTGTACATGGTTATTTCCTAAGAATGTGAACCAAGGAAATTTTACAAAAATAAAGAGAAATAATTTTTCATTATAAATACGCTGTGTTTTAATTTTCCAAGACTTCGCAACTACATTTGGAATCCTATCTTTTCACAGATCCGTAACCACCATGACTTCTTTTGACTCCGTTTCTTCCTCTGTCGGCCATTTATAGTATTTTAGCTCTTTTTTAGCTTGTTCATATGCAGATATACCTTTCTAATCATTACTATCCCTTTTCTGAAACTTTTTTCTTACTCCCTAATTACGTTCTTACATTATGCCTTGCCCAGTTAGCTATTGTTGAAATTACTTAGGTATGTTCCCCTCTATTCAATATTTCGCAAAAACTTCAGAAATCGTTCCTTCTCCCAGCACAAAAAATTCTGGTTTTTTCTATCCTTATGCTTACGTTTATTTCTTACTCCTATCATAACAACCCAGACCTGGAATGCCATTTTTTACCTTGGCTTCGGTTATTCCATTGCAGAAAGGCCCATACAACATAAAAAAATCTTTTCGAGCAATCTCCTAGTTTGAATGTTTATATCCTTGCAAATTCAGTGAACATTTGGAAATGGTAGCCTTAATTTATCAAGTCACAAAAATAGTTTTTCTAAGAAGACAGACGACCATTGAATCACTTCACTAGTTTGTGCTGATACTTTCTTAGACGCAATTTTTAGGATTTTTTAATCGGAGTGAATGAAATGCTTACCATATTTTAATTAATAATCATTCTTTCTAGATTTTGTATAGGCTTAGAGTCTAGTCAATTTTGGTTTCAAGTTCAGTCCGTGCCTAAGATCACGTTCCCGATCATAAATACATTTACATTCCACTAAAAAATGGAAATTAAAAAAGAACCTCGATTTAACCTTTAAAAAATCAGTCAATAATCGAAATTGTCTTCAAACATCAATTGTGATTTAAGCTGTTATCTTATTTATTCACTTTTTGTCAGAATTCATCTTGTCCCTTTGAAAAAAGCAGATAACTCGATGCTTTATTATTAATTAGATAAAGCTGATAAAAATTTGAATCTTTGTTTTGATAATTTCTCGCCTTGTCTATTTAGGTCAAGTTGAATTTGTATACCTGAAACAACCTGCATCTCAGCTTCATCTGGGTTAAGTATTTCTAATGATTCATAACACATACTGTTTCCCTCCTCCAGAGTTCTGCTGCTCAAAGCTGTTCTACCATCGTAAGACATATTCGAATCTCCACTTTAATACTAATAACACTCTACTTTCAATAATTTTATAGCGTCTATAAATATTATAGCTAATTTCAGATTCATGATATTCAGATTCGCTCTTCTTATCCTTAGGGCAGTTCTTATTAACCGGTGTGCCGTGCAGTAGCACCTCATTTCTTCTTCAATTTCAATTCAGACGGAAACTATCACATCTATAGGTATCCGAGACAGGACCAAGTTCTGGAATCTGCCAAATAATTATTTCATAAAACCCCATACTCCGTAAAACTCCATACATTACTCAATAAAATCCACAGCTTAGGATGTCATTTTACGAGGTATCTGTTGGCTCAAATATTTTTCATAAGTTATATATAGGTCCATATGTTATATTATAATGGACACTTTACAATGTTTTTCGCTGATTGGCAATTCAAACCTCTATTGCTCCTAGATAAATTACTTATCAGGGCAGGAAACTAAGTATCAACATTAAAGGGTATGATTCTCTTTTTTGAGAATAATTATCCTGTCTAGGATGACTTTTCATGCATTAAAAATGCGAAATTACGCGAAAATCTGGAGATTGAGTGAATTTAGCTTCGTAAGTATTTATCTTGGAATATCGAGATATTTTAGTTGATAATATATCGCAAACTATTATGCTGGAAGAATTTATTCCCTTTAACAGCACCTTATCCTAAAAGAGGTCCTTTTTTACTTTCTCGCAAAAACGGCATGGAATCAACTCAACAGAACGGTATCCACAAAAAATAGCGGTTTAATGATGGCAAATCTTCGATTCGTTCAAGAATTCCCGAAGTGTCCGTCCCCATAATCCATGGAATAACGACACAATCTGTTGAATTTCCTGTCCATTATTGTCGCGCTCCTGGAACCCTTTGTTGTGAAAAATGGCGGGAATGGGGTCGTCAACGTGACGCCTCTCGAACGTCCGTGATGGGAAAGTTGTTTTTGAAACCGGAACGAATGCGTCTCTAGGGTTTTTCTCCATCCTGCAGACGTAGGGGGCAGACCGCAACTTCGAGGAACTACACGGGGTGCTTCTTGGGCGTTGCAACTGGATCGTGACTGTCTTTTGTCCACTTTTTCTTTTTCCGGAGTTCAGCGAAGACGGACCTGAGCTATAACATGGTCCGTTCGCACATTTTTTACACCCCGTTTTTTTCCCGTGCCGTGCGAGTATCTCACACGCGGAACTCGTTGAACTGAAATGAAGCGGAATCGAAGGAAAACGTTCTCTTGTTTGTTTTTTCCTGAGTGCGTTCTTGTGCTATTTTCGCTCATATCGAACGAGCGCACGGAAAGCTTTTTTTTCCTTTTCTGAGTTAAAGAGGAATCGCAGATCGTTACAGATCTTTTAGAGTTTAAAGAAAACGTCAATCAATTATATTTTATTCGAAATTTAGTTACATAAATAATAATATGAAAACTATATAATTATAGCGATGAGTAGGGTGCTAAGATAAGGATCTGAGACAGGAAGTGCATTTGGACGTGCCATGATTAGTGCCAAAAACCTAAAAGTAGACCCCAACTAGTGACTGGAAACAGCCAAGAGTGTGATTAAGGGACTGCTTAGTTTGGTAATACGAATACAGTAGATATCCCTATACGATAGCCGTGAAGGCCTCTAAGGAAATCTTGCATAATCAATAACAAAATCGAAATGTATTGTAATTATATTCTAGACCCAAGTAATTTTTATGCGTCAACTATGTTTAATTATTAATTGTATGTGTGTGCAACCAATTAGTTTTTTTATTTTTAATAAATAAAATAAAAAATTAATAAATAATTCTTCTATTTATACATCTCGCTCTTGCTACTTGTGTAATAAGCTGATGGTTTTTAGTTAAATAATAACATATTACAAAAATATCCCTATACATATTGTCTCATTGTGGCGAAGATGTATCATGACAGTAACAATCAGCTCTGTAACAAACTCTGTAAATTCGCGACGATCTGAGGAATGGTGACTCCGTGTTTAAGGATGTTCATAATTTTAAATTTTCATATGATCCGCTGTATTTTGGTGTTATTGAAGCCTCTTCTTGACAAGAAACTCAAATATATTTTAAACTGTGAATCTTCATTTCTCAGTCACCGAATAAACAAATCTGGCTGCGTGGTTGACGAGTTTTTCGTTGCATTCAAGGTAAAAATTACACTAGCTTTGAGGGGGGTTAAAAAATTTGTAATTAAGCAGCACTTAGGTATGGACGAAAAATTTTGGTGCCATTCATGATTCAGCAACCTAGAAGAGTGCTATGGCACCCCGTAGTTCTGGTTGGTGCGGCCGATTCGAACCAATGATTCCAAATTTCAGATCTCAGTTTCTATTATCAGTGAACGGAACGTATCCTGACATTGCTAGAAAGTGGTTAAGAAAATATCTCTTTAGAACATTTTCTATGAATAGATTTTGAAAGACTTAATTTGATGTTGATAATTTTTGGCTTAGATTTTAATCCGAAAAGCAGAAAAGTGCGTGAAAAGTAATTCTTGCTTGCTTATTTATGCAGAATTAAACTAAAGTTTTATGATTTTTTATAAATTACAGTAGAACTTGGATTAGCAAGAACTGGATAAGGGAGAAACAGTGAGACCTATCGTGAGTTCCCGTAATTTTCACCCCCTAAGATCTCAATAATCGAGAAGGTAGAAATCTCTATATGCATATTTTCTAAAAAATGTAAGAAATCGTGCGAGTTTTGAGAGATCACATTTAGATGCCTTATTTATCTTTAAGGTGTAAGGTTGGCACTAGTATATAATGACAAATTAGTTGACTGTTGTCGGTCGCCGAGGGAGGTGCGGTCTCCTCAGGAGCTCGTCCCGCACAGAAATGGTAGCTAAGATAAAGGTCAGGCAAACAAGACCTTGGATACAAAAGGATTAGCCCTTTGAAAGCGCCAGAGATATTCCACATGTTTTTTGAATTTTCAAGGAATATTGAACAGTCATTCTTTGATCAAATTTATGAACTTAAAAAATTTCAGAATATCACAAAAGAAAAATATCCATTGACAGATTTCTTTCAATATGTGATCTATGCTTTGCTTAGAAACATCTTTACATAATGAAGTTTTCGTTAATTACATGATAAGTTATATTTTATTGATTCCCTGCGCATTCCTCACCGTTTCCCTAATTTTCGTATATACCTAAGGGAAAGAAGTAGTTGCTATACTTGTATTAATGGAAACCTCTATAAATAATACCATATTGCTGATAGCTTGGGTAAGTGAAAAAAAAGAACAAGGAAATTTGTCAGTCCCTTGAATGCTTATCCAGTTTCAGCTGTTTATCATTTTCAAATGTTTTAAAGCTGTCTTTTAAATCTACTGACATTTCCTTGAATAGACTGCTGAGTTGCGTTCTAATTTATATTTGCCAAATCTACCAAATTTTCAGATAAATGCAGTGAGATAAATAGAACAATGATAAGTCAACGTATCTATGGAAAATTTTCCGAAATTAGAAGTATGAATGAGACAATGACTTCGGTGCGATACAATCTCCGATGGAGACACAAAGATAAATATCAGAAATTTTCAATTTATATTCCATTTCCTCTTTTGGTTACTATGAGAGAAATAAATTTGAATACTTCACTGAATATCCCTTCAAACCTACATAAATACTTGGATGTTTTCAAGTCCAATTTGATGTGTAATCCAAGTTTTCAATTTCAATTTCTTCAGTAGAAGTTGAAATTGAAAATTTCTTATTTGCCTCAATATGAATTTATATTGAAGAGGAACAGCAATTTATGATAATTATATAGTAATAATGCTACCCAGGGGCGGATTTAGGTACGTAGGCGCCCCGATACTGAGTCCTTTAAAGGCGTCTCATTACCCATTTTCCGCACAAATCGTGAAAAAAAATATTCAGGATTCCCCATAAGCCTGGGCGCCCTTATGCTTTATTTATCTATCTTACCGCGGATACCCTAAAGCTACTTTATAAAGCTTATTCATTTATTAAACATTTCCGTCGTGATATGACACTGGGTAAGATGGCGATGTTAACTTTTTTATCATTAAAAAATTACCTCAACCAATATTACAATGTTCTATATACTGACACAAATATAAGTACACAGTCAACCTCGCCAACTAATATATTAAATTTAAAAAAATATTTCTTTAAAATTTGTACACGGGTATTATCTTACTTCTAAGTACCTTGCCTCTCAAGACAAGATGTAAGATTAAAGATCGTGAGAAAATAGTACGGGTTACCGAGTTAAAACTTTCAACATTTAAAAGTTTAAAAAATTCTCCATTTTTAGGATATCGGAACATGGCTCTTGTTCAACTTGCTCTTGCTCAACGCTGGTGCTCTTTGGTAGCTAGCAGATTCTTTGGTGAGAATCAGATGCACTTAGAGTGGGTCGTTTTTAACTCCACAAAATATGACTAGATACATTGGATTAGGAAGCTATTGATGTCGTTGTATTCTTTTAGTAGAGAATGGATAAAAAAAGCAAAAAGGGAGTATCCAAGTGAAACTTAAAAAGAAATACTCAAGAGATACGTCTTAGCGGGTACAGAATATAAAGTATTATGTGATGTGAAGGAAGGAAAGGAAATTTTCATATAGAGGCTTGGATTCCTACCCGTAAACTGGGAGATCCACGGTTCGCTTCACAGTCTTGGTAGACTTTTTCACTTCAATTTAGTTTTTGGGCTCATACAATGATATAATTATAATCTCTTCCTCTTTGGTAAGGATACCTTCTCTCTTACCGCTAAAGAAAACATCCGTTCCCTATACTAATGCGTTTTAGGAAACGAATATCTCGAAATGGATTCCAGCTCTGTCTGTTAACATTTGTGAAATGTAAAATAGGCTACGGAATCATGAACATTATCTACTTATTCAAAAAAGCACGAACTTTGTTGATGATAATGTTCACAACATAATGGATTATAATTTCCACAACACATGACCTGGTACTGTGAGGTCTATTATCTATTTTCATAGGAAGAAAGAGAAAATGAAAAAGAGAGATGACAAATTTACACCATCGTCCACCTGATTCCTTATCTTTACTTTTTATAAGAAAAGCTTTTCAAAGCATCTGTCTATATATCCTTTTTTACAAATAGATGGCATGGAGGGTGGAGTCCTGTTTAGGACTTTGTCGTATCAAACCACCCTCAAAGGAATACCGCGCAGTAATTCATACCCTTATTCTCTAAATAACTTGTCATTATTATCGAGGTAGAGAATCGTTAAATACCATTTTTGAGATAGAAACTCATTGTTAAATCTCATTAAATGGTTAAATTTTTAGTCAAGTTCTACCTTGGTGCTTGCGTTCATCAGTAATCTACCAACATCACGAGCAGCCAGTAGGTCTTTTACAACAGAAAAAGAAAACACATCTTTACTGGATCCTGAATGAATCTGTAAACAAAATATATTTTTTCATTGTATATTTTATTGCTGTATATTTATATTTACATAAATAAATAAGCTTCATCCATGATCCATAATTACGGTCGAAGACAAAACAACTCCAAAAACAGATTTAATAACAATCTAGAATATCACAATAGCATCGATTTCTCGATATATCACAATATCTTCCATCGATGAGCTCATCCTTTCTGTTGGAAACAGTTCCAACCAACATTATTTACAGAATCTTCTTTTTTGAAGGCCGTCGATCTTGATTATCTATTCAATGGCGATGTCTGCGCAGTTGTTCCACGTCTCCTGAGGACCACAGCCAATTGCTTCATGTCCGTCCTCACATGTACCCCAAGAGTTTGCTGTAAGTAAACCGTTTCATTCATTGATATGTCATCGTTTTGAAAGAAAAGCATTCCTATCTAAAAGGAGGACACATCTACATGAAAATGCTGTAATATTGTCCATTCCATGGTTGCAAAAGCAGTTTCAATCAGAGTTCTTAGAAATATAGCTTTCGTGCGAGAAATATCGCATGACGGCCACAGTAAAAGTTAAAATCATATCACTATCGTTCTTTTCGACAATCACCGAAATAAAAAATTCAGGATGAGTTCCTTGTTAAATATTCATTAACTTTTGTCATTACTTCCGGACTAAAATTTATCGAAATATATATAGCAGGTGTAAATACTTTTACGAGAATAACTTAAAGTCTTCCAATTCATAAAAATGATGAAGAGTGAAATTCGTATTTCTCAGTATGAATTTGCAGCAATGAAGGTAATTAATTGGTAATAATGACTTTCCATACATGCTCTAGATTGTATCTCTTGTTTTCGAAAACAACTCTTCACGCTTTTTTGAATTTACTGTTTTCTCATTTGCTAATTATACTTGAGTGATATATGTCCGTAATTCCTCATTTTCAACTGCAATCAGAATGTAATTCAGTACTCCCAGAAGCTTTATTTTTATAGAAATGAGGTTGCTGGTTTTAATTGATTAATCTCTTATCACTTAAAATTCAAGTCATTTATACCTAATAATTTAGCGGCATTTAAACTTTTTCACTGAATTTAAACAAGGAATTTTTTTGGAAATACGGCAGTGTAAGGAAGTATAATTGGGATATTTTGATTGTATCAAAACCTATTTATTTTAACCTCAACTTAACCGAAAAAGAAGACCGAGCGTCGGGTACAATATGAATTTTGGAGAAATTTATTTATTCAGTATTGCGCCAGAATGCTCATTTTCTCCGTATCTACCGATCAGTTTATGAATGTAGCTTATGCATACTTTATGTAGAGAAAATTCTTCATACCTGTCCTCCAGTACCATTGGAACACGCAGGCTTCGCATTTAATTCCTTTTGGCAGCTGTACTTTCATTGTGTACATTCCGGGATCGAAAGTTTTGAGGACCCATTGCGTTGAACCGTCTTCCAGAGTTAAGAGATGGCGGTCCAAGCATTCCTGTTCCACTGGCATGCCAGGTTTGCCTATGGTGACAAGAAATTCATCTCATTATAATAACAGAGTATGTTCCTTTAAAGAATATAAAATTGGATGGGAAATTTACAGCAAAGAAATAGACTATAAAACAGAGCATTAACAGATCCAAAGATTTTGCTTAAATGAAACATTCGTAACATCAAGAAATGAATGTTGGAAAATTTTTCTAGCTAATTACCGTCATGAGTAATATATTTTATTTTTTGAACAAACACGTTCTTTACTCTGACTTTATTCTAAAGATGACACAAAGACGTCTAAACTCGTAGTGTAATTCATTAAATCAATGGATTAAGTGCACGGTAATGGATTACGTAAATGGTAGTTTTCCACCAAATTAAGGATGAACTATTGATTTTCGTTCCTTTATTTTTCTCGATTTATCAATTATGTGTCATTCAGCTAAAAGAGAGGTAGTTTTTCAGAGATGGTTAATTTGTTGATTTTAATCATTATTCTACAGATTAAATGCTGTTCTGCCAATGAGGCATGCTATTACTATTGTCGTTCGGTAAAAAATGTTCTTGTTAGTTCCAAACATAATTCGATTTTATCAATCGGAATTATGCCATCCCATCTGCATGAATTGTTAAATTTTTACTCCGGTCAAAATTCCTTCTTGATGTATCTGCCATACTACTTATTATACTATTACTTAATACCTTTTTTAAACATTTTACCCAAATGACGATGTATCTTTCTTCGTTTAAATAAGTGACATCATAATTAAATGTGGTAGCCGCACGTGGTACTTGATTAAAATTTATCACATTATAAACTTGAATCCTACTAGGCATATACTTTTCGGGGACTGTTTAAAAGTAAAGGCGATTATAAATTATTATTTATTCATCGGATGGTTTGGATCTGCTTCGAGTTTCTCTCGGACGTATGCGAAGCGCGTTGAATCCCTCGTTGCGATGCGTCCGTTGTCTTCCGCTAAAATCGCAAAAGAAACTGCTTTGCATCCCACTTTTACCTATGCTCTCACCACTCGTTCCATTTAAATAGTTTGGAACTTAGAAATATAATGCATTCCAGCTGATCCTCGGCCACCGATTTACTTCCTAGGCGAAGGTGTTTAGATTTTGGCAAGATATGTATGTTGTTGTCACACGAGCGAATTTTATGGTGGATATAAATCTTGTCGAATTCTTTCTTTTTTTTAAGAGAAACTAAGCCTAGTAGTAGAAATGCTGCACTTCGTTTCTAAAAAAATATACATTGGAAGTATTGATGAAGTATCGAGTCACTGATGTGAATATATTCGAAGCAATTTTCGGAATTTTAATATTTATCTCTTAGTTATGAAATATTAATGTATATCTTTTCTTTAGCCTTAAACCGACTTAACAAACTAGGATATAAATAATATGACATCAATAGAAATAATTGTACCCTACTTACGTCTTCCTTGCTGTGAAAAGTTAAACGAAATTGATTTAGAATTATTTTAATTATATTTCAGAACACGCTTTAATATCTTTGCAATAACTTAGGTTAGATCATAATGATAATATTGCACATATATTCTCAGGCTATTAATAACCATTTATTTTTACACTATTTCTTGTCATATATACCAATTCCTATCATATGTTAATGCAAATAGCGTTACTTAAAAAACGATTTGGTTCTGTAAAAGTAAAATTTAATTAAATTTTACGAAGTTGCGAGTTTTGAAAAAATAAACTTCAGCGGCTTTGGATAATTGTTTAGATCGATTCTTATTGCTAAATCTTTTTACACTTGCATTCCGTATGTAAGTTATTAAATACAATTTGCTTTTGATTAATGAATGAATTTTATATTCAGACAACGAAAGGAAGGAAGGCTTCTCCAGTAGAAGTAAAACTAAGTTATTATAAATCTTATGAGAGAGAGTATTAAGAGAGAAAGAGTAAAGGTGCCATAACGAAATTCGAAAATCTTTTCGGCCTCAGGGAAAATGACGGAGAAAATCGGAACCTATTTCACATTCCTGATTTTTCATTTCCTTTGAAATCGATGCAGCGAGGATTTATTCGACAGTTAGTTGCAATAAAATTTTACGCTCTAAATACAAGCTCATTATCTTATTTCAAGGTTGCACATGGTCGCATAGTCGAGTAATATAGGAGGAATTAGTTACAATTTAGGATGCAGAATTGGAAGTGATATATGGAAACGTATTAGAATTTCTCGGACCATTCATGACGTACGCAAGAAAACAACTGCGTGACCATGAATTTCCATTTTTCTCCATCGTTCTCATTATTTCCCCCAACTTTGTTTTTGTTTCGCACGCTAGATTCCCACACACTTTCTATGAATTCCCTACCTTCTACTTTCTAACTCAGTGCTGACACTGAACTTGCGGTTGATAATGAATGAAATAGCTTTCGAATGGGGCACATTATGGCGTGCGTCCGAGCGTGGCAATATGGCAGCCGCCGCGATTGGCAGCGTGGTCTTCTTCTTCATCTAGAATTGAACTCACGGCCGTTGCATCCTCAGCGTTTTTTCTTGCAATCGGAGCACAATGTGAAAGCTCCGAGCAATTTAACTCTCCTGCCTCCTCCACACTTGGCTGGACTGTGATTCCGGCATAGAGCTGCGTTCATTCCTAACTCCGAGATATTTAGCATCGAGCCAATGGTGTCAGGGGTGATTTGGTTTTGAGGCACGATTCCCTTTGTTTCCACTCCCGTGACGGACACTCTTCAAACTGGGCTGTTATGGATTCAGCCCCAGTTTTTTTATGTATATCCTCTAACTGAAGATGAGCATGTTGGTTTTGACGCTTTGCAAAAAATTCCTCGCAATCCTCTGATTATTTAGTTTTTTGAAAGCCTTTAAGCGGTTATCGTTTTCTGCACCGCAAATACAACGGAAGATAACGTTTGCATAAGCTCAGATGAAAATTATGCCTATCCCTAAAAATTAGTTCTATAAAAAGAGAATAAAGCCTTTTTAAGGGTAAGTTATTTTTTAATATTTTGAGAAAATAATGAGCTAGATTTCTCTCCATCTTCAGTGATTCAAATGAATACATTTACTATTTACTACTAGAAAATCAGATAAGTAAATAAACGAAGGGTTTTGCCTTAAATATCAAAATTATAAAAGGTATATTAACGCAAGTAAAGTAAATGTTCTATTTCTTCTGATTGAAATCCTTGATAATAGTCTGGCGAAACTGTTTTAGTTTTTATCCTTGCTTTTGAGAAATTATTTGCAATATTATACTTTCATATATATCATCATGTGATGGATTTTAAAGTGTCAGCTTTTCTCAGTTGGTTTCCTCTTTTCCTACATTCTTTTCATCCGTAAAATTTATGTTTTTAACAACTTTCAGTGCCCCTTTCTTTCCTGATAAAGTTGATCAAGCCAAGAGAGATCTTGTCATGGGAGTGATATTTTGTTCTCGCTTATGATTTATATATATATTTATAGCTCATAGATTTAAGTAAATTTCTCTTATTGAAGTCATCACTATTTATATGATCGAATGAACATTTTTTTCTGTGATAATCTTTCATCAAAGATAATTAACGCTAAAGCTTTGATATTGAAATCCGCACTTCGTTCCCATAGAAATACCCCATCTCATGAAAATTATTTTACAAACATTCGAAACCTTCCGTGTGGAATTTTGATAGCGATTTTCGGTACTTGAATCCACATCATATCTAAATTCAAGGACACAAAGTCAATTGTTTATTTCTTGTCAGTTTTATTCCTTGATTCAACGCCCATTGCCCCTCTACTTATCGATTCAATTTAAATTATGGAATTGCCTTGCTCAATCAAAGTTTCTTATGTTTTCGTCTTATTATCATACGGCCATTTCCCCTAAATGAAATTTCAAAGAGTTATGTACCCAGATACATCGAAATTTCGGATCAGTTTGTATATCTTGAAGTTTCATTTCTAAAGTTGGTTTCTGAATCATAACGTGCTATCGAACCGCGTCTTTACGCCCTTGAAAGCTTGATGTACCGATTACGTTCCGATTTTACTTTCATTGCTTTGTTGTGGTTATCACGTTCTCCCAACAAGCTAGTGAAGGCTTTGCAATCACTTTTCCGTAAGGTGGTCATGCTTAAAATTATAATCATTTTCGTATGACAGATATGTGGAAAAATATCTACAAAATAAAATTATTAGCCTATTAATTGAAGTTTTAATTAAATTGTACCTAAAATTAAGGAAACAGAATAACCTCAATCTGGCGAACATTGGATTTTATTTCTTTCATAATTCATATTTATTGGAGTTTTCTGTGGTAACCTTTGTAATTTAATATATTAATATTTTTAAATGGGAAGAATTTCAATACTTGATTCTATTTAATGGTGACAAACTTACCTTCAGTTCCATCCATGGGGCAAAGCCTGAATTCGAAATATCCCTTGTGGCTTGCGGTGATATTAATGTTGACATCAATCAGCTCTCCTTCCTTGTATCGCTGAGCAATGTAACCAGTTCCAAACTTTCCTCCATTTTCATTTGGTCTTGGCCTATCGATGTTCCAGGCATCACCGCATTCGCCGCATTTGCCGCCATTGGTCACCCATTGAGTCTATAAATGATAATATAATAATCCTTCATTATTAACGGTCGGTACATTATTACGAATAATAGAGGTAATGGTTACTTAATGTCGGCAATTATTTGTGATCAGCTGATTTTATTCGGACGAATCGACTCGAGAGCTATACGGCATAAATGTATATGAAGGTTGTCAATTTATAATTATATAAGTTTTTATAATGCAACAGATAAGAGATGTATAGAGTATGGAAATATATAAAATTTCGAAAGATTTGACATTATCCATGTTATCCCAAGTTTTGTTGCCATTCTGCTAAAGCCACCGCTACCCAGCATAATTTTGATTCGAGAATCGAATATCTTATCTCAATAAAAATTCAAAAGGTATTGAATTAATGCTATGAAATACGAATCTATGACAATTAATATCTTTCTAAAATTATCTTATCAAATTCTTCCTTGGTTTCCAATCTAAACACATCTCCATGGATTCGTTGTTTTCCTAAGTCCTGCATCAATGACGCTGAGCTGCTCGCACCTACGTCATTATTATTTTCCTTCAGATATGAGCCCCGAGAGATTATTAGAATAATGTCAGAGCTATAGCAAACAAACAAAATTATCTTCGTAAGTCTAACTAAAGAAACCAGGTTATTTAGTTAATGTGTCAATAACAGAAATATATAGAAGATTGCTCTACAAATCTAGCCAATGTGTTTATTTAGGACAGTCCTTGTGAATGAGGTAAACTCTTTAATGAAGCAAAAAAACAGACATTGGGTGGGGTGCTTCTCGGATAGGGGATTGTTATTATTATTATTTCTTTAACGCGAATTGGTGCCACCAATAACATGCGCTGTAATAAAATACAAGTTTAAAAAATTACGTGCCAATGAAACTATTGAAAAGTATTAGCTCAAACAAATAGATTTACAGCAAAAACTATCATAACTGGCTCATAGCATATTATTATTAGCTTTGAGTTTAACTTATTTCTTGCGGAATAACTTTAATTACATCAATTCAACCTGTAAAAAGCGGAAAAATGAGCTAAATGAGTCTTTAATGCTAATTCAGTAACGTTACTGTCTCTATCAGCAATATTTTCTCATATCTCTGCACTTTATATTTTTATTTCGCCTTTGAATAAAATAGCTTTTATAGCCTTAATGTCAGCGATTCAACGCATGATTATTATCACCTTTAATGGATTGGGGATGTGCGAAAGATCATAAGTTTCTTTTCGCCTTATCAGTAGATAATGAAACAAATAATCCAGCTATTCATTTACAATGATAACAGCTCTTAACTAATTGGTAATCTGATGACTTTAAATGCCATTGTTTTGATTGCTGACATAGTTATTTCTCCCAGTAAGAAGTAGAATGCGGTGGATTTCGAGTCTGTTTTAAACTAGTTTAGGCTCGTTTTGAAATCGAAATGAAAACAAAACTATTGTTTTCTTTTCCTTTCTTATGACGATATCTCAAAGTGGGGTTGCAGTTGTGAATAGATTCTAATGATAATGCTAACTACAGTCTATTAGAATGTGAGTTCTTATCAGCTATATCTAGCATATATCATTAATATGCATCGATTTATTCTCTATAAATTTTAGGAAAAATAGAACAGAATTATGCCGATAATTAAAATCGGTACTCCGAAATACTTCAGAAATAAGTAGCGCATCTCACAATATCGCCATTTCTGGAAAATTCAATTTTTATAAATGCAATCAATTTTTCTAAAAATGGGTTCAAGCGATTCTTCTTTACTTTTCCTTTAGTAATTTGAAAGAAGATGAGGAAATTTTAGGAAGAAATGACTCGACTAATGTGAAGATGAATTCATTTTTTAATCTTAGGGAATATTACTCTTGAAACCGACTTAAATTAGATGAAATTTAAGAGTTCAACCGGAAAATAGAAGCGCTAAATTTTAATGGAATTTCGTGGCTCAATTTTTCGCTAGATGAAACGTTCCGGAAGGTAGGATCAAGCCGCATCTATCACGTTAAATCGTAATAACTAGGTTCATTCTTGAACGATTTAAGAAATTATGCTCTCACTTTCGAAATGCTCCCTCCTAGACCAATTATGGATCTACCTAGCGGCATATCATTTTCTAGGTTCCTAAATTTCTTTCATCACAGTTTTAGATGGGAAGTTGAAAGTAGAAAGTCTTTCCTCACACTTTTCCTACTCAGCTGTCTCATTCCGAAATTAATGGCTGTAAAATAAGGCATGTCTTCAAAACGTCTGCGTTAGCATGCATTCAATAATAATTCAGCTGTACTTTATGCATTTATGCTATAGTTAAGCTCATACGCTAGTTTATCAAGGGAAAGGTGAGGTAGAAGTTACCCTTCAAATTTAAAATCCGATCCCGAGCAGTTATAACAAAATATTTGCAATGGTTTCAGAAGAAAATTTAGTCCTACTTTCCCTCTGAAATTAAAGTTCTAAGTTGAATATTTTAAAGACCTATTTGATGAAGTTGAAGCTGGTAATTTGTATTCAACTTTTGTGGTCAATTTCTTGAGAGCACACATTACACAGTACTTTTAGTGAGCGATAGAGTCCTAAACGGCATCTTACGTTGACTTCAGAGAAAATAGTACTATCTTCAATCCCACGATTAACCTTCTAACATCATCAAATGTTGATAGAGAGCACTATTTGAAATAATCACAATGTCCCCAATTAATTCTTTAGATAAAATAATAATATTCTACTTCTTAATCTAACTGAAGTTTCATATGCAGCGTTGTTTTTAATTTAAGATTTAGAATATGCGCTGCTGCGCATACTCTAAATCTTAAAGTAAATATTATCATATGGCTGCGCGAAACATTTAGAAGTAGGATGCAAATGAGATGAGTGAAGTAGTTTCCATTAAGGTTGTACCGTATTGGTATACTCAACGGATGAATACGACCGAAATCCGTTTGATTTAATCACTAAAAACTTGTAATCAAAACGAATATTAATCCATCTAAGTCATTATATTTTATGGTGATAATAATAAATCATAAAAGATAAAGAGTCACATAAAATTTTAAAAGAAGAATGTCATTTGAAATAATCTGATTAGTATCTTCGTTTATTTCATCATGTTGATGTCAATATTCATGAATTTATTACTAATTCAGACGAAAATATCACGTAGCAAATCTAATAGGAAAATACGATGTAATTTTTGTTCGCGATGGAAATACAATATACTAAAAAAAATTTATGAAGTGCATTAATCGATGGCTGGGATAGAGGTCTTCCGAAATATTTTTGAATAAATTATAAATTTACCGGGATGAAGAATCCGCTATGCGGAAATCCTGGGTACTCACCCCAAATCCTCCGCAGTTGAGCTGGTCGTCTTCCCAATTAACGGGAACAGGTGCACCAATCCTCCACAGAGAAGACCTCATGCAGGGTTCGTAAAGGTAGCCATGGCCGTTGACGCCAACCGCTGCCAGCACCAAAACAGAAGCTGCCAAAATGATCAACTTAGGAGCCATTGTGTGAACCTTCGCAACGACACGGTTTGACATGCTGTGATCTGGAGTTGCCTTTTATAAGGGAATCTAATCTTTGTCGCAAGCAGTTGTCAGATCCTTATCAGTTCCCGAAGATAATTTTGATTGACAAACATAAATCATTTTGAAGACGAGGTGGCAATTTTTTGCCTCTCGGATTCGTTCTTTTTTTGATCAGATTATTCTTCTCAAATCTTGTAGTCCATTTTCCTACTGTTTTCCTTATCTTTACTATCTCGTCAGCGAGCCCATTATAAGCAAATCAGAAGCATTAAATACGTTTTTTATCTGTGGTGTTTTAGAGTCCAATCCTTCTGCCAAATGCGTGATTTTCTTTATTATTTCAATATCGCTCAAGATAAAATTTTAAAAATCTTGTGAAACATGTACTGACAATTTCAAGCTTGATCGTGACCAGATAAATGAAGTGGAAGATGACTGATATTGCGTTGAAAATTAAAAAAGCGGTATTATAAATAATTGAGTAGAATTTTAGGATGAGTGCATTCAGTTGTTAATATTAGTGGATGATATTGTTAGGAAAACATTTGATCATATATCTTAGATCTCTTAGATATAGATCTCTTATTCCGTTAAATGTAGTTGCAAGTGCAGTACAGATGTATTGTTGCTCCTCCAAATTAAGTCGCCATAGGCTCTTTATCGATTATCTTCATTGATTTTCTTTTATATTTTAACTTTAATTTCTGTACTTCTTATTGTTCTCTCGTTGCGTTAATCTAAATCCATCCCTTATTTATAATTAGAAGCCTGGCGATATGAGCCTGAGTATATAATCAAAGAGTAGGGTAATTCTCGAAATTGTTTGCTTAACAATGCTGTAGTTAAGTCTAAAAGTTTTTATTATTATTTCCGTTGATGGTGTCCTAATATGGAATAAAAGTCCTCGGCTAAGGTAAAAAAGGCTATATCTTAGAAACAGCTCGTCAATTTATTAATGAAGCTAATACAGTTTATAGTAAGGTATAAATGTATATAATTTTTTAGTGTTAGAAACATGAATGGTTCTTTACATAGTAATGAACTATCAATTCTTACTCTACGAAAAATATAATTATTGCGGAGTTTTTAGCGGATGGCCATACATTGATAATAATAAAAATTCATATTTATTAATTACTCAAATTTTTCATATATTTTATTTCTTCGTGTATCTGAATTGCATACTACTCAAATATTTTTACTGCGAATGTTAACTTTGATTGAGAATTTTGATCTATTCCCTTGTGGACGAGCAGCCCATTTTCATATCAGTTACCTTTTCTGTCAACATTATTCTTCACTTTTAATTTCTGACGTCAAGAATAAGGTATTGAGCGCATTAAAAGAGCATACGATTCACCTATCTCGAGTAAAAATTTTTTCCATATTTTTCGTTATTTTACCATCAGGAAGATACTTTTCCTTCAGCTCTCTATCCTGGCCTATTATCATCAAGCCTTCCGTTTATGAATATCTTTCCCCTAAACCATTTTGTTAGGACTGCTGATTCTGAAGTTATGTAGCCATTTTTAATTATATTTCACATGTAAGTAGTCCGGCATCAAAGTAGTACATACATACAGACAAACAGTATACATACATAGATACTTATGTACAGCAAGGGGCTAACAAACAAACATGGACGTGCAGGTTTGCCTAAGATCAAGGATACCAAAAATGAATGAGGAAAAGGGTCGGATATGATAGTGCAATCCTCTTACAATAGTGTGCCCCTTTCCTGCCACAATGGACTTTCCCTTCCTCCAGCCTTCGCAGGCTTTTGTTTTCTTGTACTTGTATTAAATCGCTTATTGAATTTAAAGGATAATTCAATTATTTTCACACTGAAACATGTAAGGATGCAAGGAAACCAAATAATTTGAATGTATAATGTTGCTTGGACGATTCAGAGCCGCATATGAACTGATATAGGTTCTTTTTCTCCGGATATCTAATTTATATGCTGGATATCAGCAGTTTAAACTTGGTGAGTTACAAAGATTTCAAGTAAATGTCTCGTGCTACTTTATCTACCGAGTTATGAAATTTATAGTTCTACTTTATTTAATATAATCAATGTTTCTGCGAAACCGGTCGTGTTATTGTAATATACTGTGGAAAAGAGTATTTGTGAATTTTTAATTCTTTGATTACTTGTTTCTAATTTCATTTTTTTTCTTTCATGGTAAAAATATATGATGATGAGGGAAAGGCACAAAATTAAATGCCCTAAGTTTGAATCCTTTTCATGCCGATATTTTTATCTGCTATCACTTCTGAAGCAAAAATGTGTTGATACTTGCATATATGTTGGATTTTTACTAATTGTGGAACCACTGTTCCTTATATCTATCGGTTATTTGTCAGATGCTACGTGTGAAAATATTTCCATTAACCTAGAATTGCCACAACTATATCTTTTAAAGAAAATTAATTGTAAGATTGATTGATTTCCCAACGTGTCTACACTTTATTTACCACGTTATCAACGTTCTAATCAATACTTTTAATGAATTTAATTTTGAAACATTTCTCCTTTCTTCTTTAACTTAAGGCTGGCATATTAAATGACCAAATTTAAATCGAATTTTGTTCTGTATCCAACTGAATTTTTTTGTTTCAGTTTGTGGCTTTCTTCTGATATATCCCGCAAAATAAAAGAGATTATATAACCTTACTAAAGGAAAAAATATAAAATCATAAAATCAGCAAAAACGAAATCTATTGTCTAAAATATCTGGGCAGAGATAAGGTTAAGAGAAAGATTAGCATTATATAAGATTCAGTTTTAGGTCATTTTTTGATGCCAAAAAAGGAGTACTTAAATTAGTAATTAATTAGCATTGCTTCCCAATTTCATAAATTATTATCCCTTTCTGGAAGGGTTTATAGAAGTAAAATTCACATTTTGTGATTGAAGCAGATTGTTTTAGATTCACACGTGAAAATTATCACGTACGCATCTGGTATTTAGTAAACAGTGGAGCTGTTTTAAATGTTACATCATCTTCCAACTTTAAATGTTACATCATCTTACAACTTCTCTATCTTAAAACGTTTGGACCAGAAAAGAGATGAAAATGTGTTTGTAAATACTGCCTCCTGCAATCTACGTGGCTGAACAAATATCAAACATATAGATGACTCAGCTAACACACATCATTTCTTTAAATGCAGGTTTGACTGACCTGAATACAGAATTGGGTCAAGATTTATCAAACCCTCACGAATTATACTGTCATCAAATGGAAATCAAATCTTAATAAAATGCGTTTTCGTTTTCTGAATATAGTTTACTCATTTTCAATACCAAAGTTACATCCTATCGAAATATTGAGTTCAATTTTGGCTAAATTATGAACTTGAAATTATTTTTTACGAATGTTTTATTTAGAAAAGCAACTTTTCAGGTGATAGAAGCAAGACATACACTTATAATGTTTGACTTTTCATCTTGCTTATTCGATGAATTGTTGTGTCTTTATATTTGGGCTATGGCAAGAGATTGGGGTTTACTTTTATTATCATCGCATTTGCTTTTACATTACAATATTCATCACACTGGTACTACGAAAGAGTATTATGGTCTAGTTGCATCTACTAGAGCAGGGCATTCAGAAGCACACAATAAGTGATTGGATGATGAAGAGTCTTCATTTTCAATTTATATCTTTTTGTCAAGTTTATATAATAACCCTGGAAGAAGAAGTAGTTCTGAACGTCCTGAACGTTCTGAACGTCGTTTCTGAACATTTGGTTAACAGGTGAAGCGAAGTCAGATCATCTTACTTCTCTTGATGTTCATTTATGAAAAATTGTTTGAAAATCTTCCCAGAAAAGTTGCCTCCCTTTTCATGAATATTATTTCTTGGACTAGTATAGGCTTGGTTTGATGGCAATGTCTGCACAGTTGCTCCATGTTTCTTGAGGACCACATCCCATTCCTTCGCTGCCATCATCACAGGTTCCCCAAGAGTTGGCTGAAATTAATTTTTGAAACAATTAGATTCATAAATCAACTTTAGCTACACTTTTTGACCGTCAAATCCTCGCACTTTCTTGTTAGTCTTGCGAGAATAAGCAATTGCAACTATGAAAGCTCTTGAAAAGTATTTGCTAAAAGTGTGATGTGGCAATCCGATCTGAATTTCTTAGCATTATCGAAATAAAACAAATACTTTTCACAGTTTTTGTATTCATCGTCACTTTCCAAAACTTCTTGTTTGATTTTTTATTTAAAAGAATAAATTGCAAAAACTTTATTTCCAATTATTAAATCTTAAATCGAGAATTGTATTCTATTAGCAATAAATTAGTGAGTAAAAGATTCTTCTCATATGAAAAATGAGACGGTTAATGTTATTATTGTTAATGAATATGACTTAAAAATAGAGCTAAAATTATTCAGATGTATAATTCTATCCTAGTCGTGACTACTTTTGAAAATAAAACTAACAATTAAAAAGAGCTGTCAGGTTTCATAGGATTGCAAACGAAACTTCAGTTGGGGGTTTTACATATACCCAAACGTTAACCTGAAGCCAATTATCATATGTCTTTTGTTACAACCTTAGCGATTACTTAAAAGAGACACTTTGATTTCTCAATAAAACATTAAAGTATGAAACATGATTTTTCTTTAAGTTTGACGCTTCATAAAACTCATTTCATTTTGAAATATCTTCCGTTCCCCCGAAACATTGTTTTTAAATATTCCATCGATAGAGGTTAGACTCTCTTCCCCAATGTTTTGATGCATTTATTTATGTCTTACCCGTTCTCCAGAACCACTGCATGACACAATGGTCACAAGTGATGCCTTTTGGTAGTTGAATATCCATCGTATATTGGCCGGCCCTGTTGGTGTTGAGGTACCATCTTGTGGTGCCGTTTGCAAGCGGTAAGAGGTGATTATCCAGGCAAGACTGCTCCACTGGAGTTCCGGGCGTTCCTGAAATAATTTTGAGTGAAGGGAGATTAGTCAGTAATATTTCTAAATGGAGAAATTATTATAACTATCACAATGGCCCTTCAGTAATCGCTATACGTTTCTAAATCTTCTACGTAAAATGGCGAGAATATTTTAAGGTGTATTTTTGCTTTCTTACTTAATCTATACGTAAAACATTACTATCATCACTTGAACATAAAGAAAAATATACTTTTTGGGAATAAATTTTTACAAAGACCCTTTTACGTAATAAAATTCCATTGAAAGAACACCTGCAAAGCAGGAGAATGTGAAAATCCGCAAAACCTATGTATGATATACGAATTATCGTATTAAGAGAATCACGGATATATATGCATGAAAGTTTGGTTTAAGATATAGTGTAAATAATAAAGTAAAAACTTAAAATTCTTTATGACTCACTGTACCATAAGTGTTCCACATTGCTACGAATTACATATTAAAAATACGAATTACATTTATGCGGCTCCTCCTGAAAAAAGGCATCAAAATACTTCAAATTTCTTCTTCTGACATATATTTTATCTATTGACCTTGACATACTTAATAAGAAATTGGGGCACTGAATGACAATCTATTCTTGGATAGCTTTTAGATTCCTTTCTCAACCGATTAGTCAGAAGCGATGATACAGAGTAAATATAAAAAATAAAATTAATGACTCGCATTCAGTATAACATACAAAATAACTCAAATCGTCCCCTACTATAATATCGTAAAATTCATACCATTAAATTAACTGGCAATTGACATAGATATTTTATTCCAGTAACCTATCAGGAAGGAAGTAAAGAAACTCACTTTCTAACCAAATGTACATGATGAATGTGAAACAAATCTAATTAATGTATTTAAAAATTATATTATTAAAATTACTAGATACATAATATGCTTTCAGAAGAGAAATCCCATGGGCGTTTAATTCTGATTGTGTTTAAAATATGCCAGGAATGACTTAAGTATATATGTAGCTCTAGTAATACTTTGTATTTGGTTTATCTTGATGTAACCTTTCTCGATATATTTCTTTCTTTATTGACCAGATATTATCCATGGGCCCACCTCAGAATAACATCTCAGAATAATGAGTTTCATTCATTGTGCACAACTTTCACTATTTAAGACTACCGATTTCGTAATAATTAGTTGCAACCCAAGATCAGGTACCCTCTGGAATAATTATACGGAACCCTAATTAATAATTTTTATTCTAAAAATAACATTTAAATTATTTATATTATATAATTTATTGTATATAATTTATTTTATATAATTTATTGTATATAATTTATTTCAATTTATTTTTATATATATTTCTCTATCCAAAATCCATTGTTTAAACATATGCAACTACTATAACTGAAAATATTTAAAAATGAAAAAAAAATTATACTTAATATTTCTGTAATTTCTATTAAATTTTCATCCAGTTATTTCAATTTACTTCCTCGATTTCAATTGTTCATTATTCATTTTTAAATTGTGCCAATTTTTTGTGAATGTTATCGGAATTACATTTGCGTCGATCATTCTTGGATTAAATAGTACAAGCCTTACTGGAAGCCAATGAAGCTGATGTTTTGTGCATGACCGATGAAGCCATTTCACGTCACGGTGTAAATCGTTTGAATAATTCGATCGTTCCTCCCGCGATTTCGTCGCAGTCCGATTACCCGCAAACAGGATTCACGAATATCGCCAATTGGAATCGTAGTAGAGGAATAAATGCTCGTCAATTCCTCGAACTCCAAGTTGAAGATAGCGTTAGGCGATTTCTGGCTCTATCACGAAATTACACGTTGGAAGCGTGCGCGCTGTCTCTTAAAAACACCGTTTGTTTTTATTTCGGGAAGAAGAATGGATTTCTTGGCAGATTCGTCAAATTTCTCGAGTCCAGTCGTGCGATGACTTCCGATAGTGGAATTTTCCGTATTCTCAATAAAGCGATCGCACAAGTTCGAAAATATCGGAAGATTCCGTTGAAAATTTATCTCCAGTCGAGAAAAAAGTCGTGGATTCGTTTGAAGACAGTGATAATTTAAATTTTGACCTCATAATTTCTTTGTATTCCTTTCATCCGCACAATTATGAGCAAATAATTCATCGTGCGACTATTTGATAACTTTTTCAGTCAAGCATTTTTGATCGCAAACTATATCGTATGTTTTTATCAGAGGTTACGTAAAACTTAAAGTCATTCAAAAGCCTATAACCGATATGATGCAACATATTCATCTATTTTTGAAATACTGGCATTTTAAATTAACATTAATCTATCGAATTATGTCGTTCCTCGTGCTATACTAAATTGATTTATATATTTTTGTATCATTTATTGTCTATATTGTCAATTAATATCCAATGAATATTTAATTTAGAAAATGTTTATGTATCTGATTTTATAGGATTATAAATAGAGGTGCCCCTTCTATAAAGGTTCATTCCAATAATTATTTCATAGAAATATAACCATTCAATGAATGTGACCATCCCCACAAGTTGTACACAAAATCAAAAAAAAAAAACGTGGGAAAGAGATTTAAACCAATCTCTTGGTCTTCTGTAATGCTATATTCTCGGGTAAGATAAATTCAACACCGTTTCTTATTTTATTGTAATCATATCATACATTGTTGTTTTCCATTATTTTGTAATTTTTTATTGTGCCTACGCATAGAAGTTTATTGTGTAAGACGTTGTCACCTGGATTTTAGCCTATCTTGAGGAATATTTTCCAAATAAATAAATAAAAGCGGCAGAAAACGCTGCTATGCTGAAAGAGGGAAGATTAATAACAGTCTTCAAGATCTGGAAGCCTCCTGAAGAATCTGGGAGAGTGGACAGCCAAGGCCCAAAGATCGTTATTTACATGGATTTGTCTTACCTTCATTGCCATTCATTGGGCATAGTCTGTACTCGAAGTAACCCCTGTGGCTGGTGGTGATGTTAATCTTGACTGTAATCAGTTCTCCTTCCGTGTACTCCCTCACAATGATTCCCTTGCCGAATTTGCCTCCGTTTTCATTTGGCCTCGGCCTCTTCTCGTTGTATGCATCTCCGCATTCACCGCATTTACCGCCGTTTAGATCCCATTGGGTCTACAAAAATTATAGGAAAATTCTATAATCAATGACTCTGAACATAAATATCATCCCTATCCTCCAATACTTTAATTTCATTTCCATTTAACTTGCTTGGTCTTAGTCTACGCTTTGTATACACAGTTCACTCTATGTATTTAGCCTATGCTATGTTTAGAGTTATGTCTTGCATTTTTTGAATCATAAAATCTTTTGAAATTTCTACTCGCACCATTAGGATAATACTTAACGTCCATTTGATATAAAACATACACTAATTCAATTTCTTTGTGTTCTTAATTTAAAAATTCATTCCTAGTACTACTTTTCTTCCGCATTCAGATCATTAAAACTCTCTGTTCTTTTGTATGTGAAAGTAATTTCATGTTTACCAGTTTTTGGCGTTTTTTAGGTATTTTACTTATACTGTGTTAAACAGCTGTATTCTTAGATTGTAAATTTATAAGATTTTTTATGCAACTAGATGGAGACAAACGTTACTTGACAAATTTTCAGGAAAACTCATATCTTCTCATCTTCTTCACGTAAAAAATTATTTCATATCTCTCTGACTATTGTCAAACTTAATATGAAAAAAATTCACTCTTAGAAAATGATAAAAAGATGAATGATAAATAACTCTAAGTCAAAGTTCGATTTTTTTCTCCTACATCACTTATGTCAGTATTTCCAATCGCATGCATTAGCGAAGATTTTGATTCTTCAGTTCATTTATTTTCCGCAGGTTTTTATAATTTATTTTTATTGATAAAGAGTTTAATATTGGACAATTTATTATTTCCGTAATCATTCGTTGCTCAATTTGTATTTATCATCCCAGTAACTGTGTTAGGTAAAAATTTTCAAAATATTTTAGCAACTTGTTATCAGTCTGAAAGCTTGAAGACTTCACTTAATCAAATATTGTACGATACTTTAAAATAGAAATCGAAAGGAAGTTTTTCGTGGTTTTTGATGTTTGGTGCTTCCATGGGTGACTGTTAAACTGTGAATATCTCAACTCCTTCTGTCTGAACACTGTAGCAATACATTTTGGTCGCATAATCTCGATGATGATTACGCTCAATTTACCGAATTACCTAACGCATTAACAATTAAGGTTGGCATGAAATTCGAATGATTCGGGGGATGTAGAAGTTGCTCGAGCATCGAGAGAAAATCATGATAACCTTGTTTTCGTTTTATCGCTATAATGAAAAGAAGTACCTGCTACAAAAGAATTTTAATGACTTAGGTCAACAAAAACTTCAACATTGAAAATTTATAAAATGAAAGACTAATGCGAAAGCTTCGAATATTTAAGACACTGCCACGTTAAATTTCAAAAAACTGATTATCAATGACTTCTGGATGTTATTGATCTCGTGCCAATGAAAACTGAAAGCTTAGAATAATGATAATGAATAATGACGCCATACTTTACTCCGAAAGCATTCATCCTCGTTAAAGTCTATTAAATCGCTGGAAGGATTTGTTTATGAACTCATATTAGAGAATATGGATATATAAGACATTCTCATATACCTTTTCTTATCCTATAGATACTTTAAGACGAAATATGACTTGCATCCTGAAGCCATGCTGTAAGAAAATCTCTCGACATCTGGGATTTTTTAATCCATATTCACCATCAGTTTTTCAAAATATTCCTTTATTAATTTATATTCCTTTATTAATTTTTAACAACTGTTAAAGGTGGAATAAGACGAAGTCAGAATACAATAAAACCGACTGCAGTTGAGGAAGTTTACACTTTATCTCTAAACCCCATAAATAAATACACAAATAAATACGTATTCCTTAAATTATTCATAGTTTTCCGTCGATAACGACATCTTTACACAATTTTACCATAATACGATAGCATGTGACACTTTGGTTTAGGACCAAATTAGCAAAAAATTCTTTGGTGTTAGTAAATTTATCTTACTTTCGACAAAATGTTCGTCACTCTTAGTTTACATCTTTTTTCTTCGAATGGTTCACATCTTACGTTAAAAGAGGCTTTTGAAACGCTTTGCGATATACCACAGTAATTGTAACAAAACGCATGGTCTTCAATAGCAATAAACAATACCCCGAATCCTCCGCAGTTGAGCTCATCATCCTCCCAGTTGATCGGCGTGTCGAAGCCCAGCTTCCACATGGATGACCTCTGACAGGGATCTGCCATGTAGCCATGGCCATTCACTCCCACCGCCGCCAACACCAGCAGCGAGGCTAACAAAAGGATAAACTTAGATGCCATATTGTATCACCAGCAGTGTAGCAGCAACAACAGTCGCAAAATTGTATTCGCTATCCTTTATAATAGTTGGTTAATCTTCAATTCATTCTTGATAGCGAATCGCGATTTGATCTCCGTCGAGATTAGTTCGATTTGGCTTCAATGGACCGGTGATGCGCCATTTTCTCAATAAGAGATAACGCCAGTATCTTTCGATTCGCATGTTTTCGTTGTTATTGCTGGTAAGAGTGAACTCGATGTACGATTATTTGCACCTATCTTTCAATGGGACTATTTCTACTTTTAGAGTTTTGTTTTATGGGGTTGTTCCTCGTCTAACGTAGATAATTCTTTTCCTAACCGCATTTGTTATGCTAAATATTTGTCAGTTAAAAGTTAATGGGATCTTAAATCCTAAATTTAGCACAGTCCAAAAGCGGCGAAAAATTCTACGTTAGAAGAAATATTAATTAGCAGTAAGTAACTCCAACGAACCTTGGTGGAATGCATTCATAATTTGTTCGAAAGAATAAATTAATAGGGACTATAATAGGGAATAATATAAATTTTTCCCAATTTATAAATAAATAGGGACAATTTGAGGAGAGTGCATTCAAAGTTTTGTTTAATCTTTTGAAAAACATATCTCATTAGAAGAGTTAGGACTCTAAAAACCAAATGGATATTCAAGTTTTGGATATGTATTTTGATTCTCCTTAAGATTGCTACCGAGGAAAGTTTTAGCAGATCATTCGCCGGGAAAAAGTTAATAGAGTCCTTGATATTTCTTTAGCCAAACTATCCAATCTTGGCAAGACTTCATTGTACTATTTTTATGTTAATCGATTATTTACGATCATCATAAAATCGGTGACACATAATGTATTTGCAATCTTAGATGTTTTCAACCAACTAGGTATTAGTAATTCAACAGTGCGTCTTTTACGAACATTTTTCATTGTTTTTCGGACTAGGTCATAGGACGCGGATTAGTCTTAAATTTGTCAGGACAGTCTAATCTCTAGATGATACTTTTGAGTGCTTCACTGCGTAATACGAGAAGGTATAAATCTGACAAAATCGTATTTCTTCTGTCCAAATTTTAATTAGATTTTTTATTTTAGCAATTAATTCCGTTAATGGCAATTCTATCCACTTTTTCTTTATATTTACTTCAATCTACTAATATAATCAAATCTATTATAAATTAATACTCTCATTTCTTCTGAATAACTTGGAACAATATTTAACCAACAAAATACTATCAATAAAAATATATATACATTTTTTGCACCAGTAATCAATGTTTGTATTAAGCATAGTATTTTGGCTGCAAAAAGGCGGAATAGCGGAAAAAAGTGGGGCCCTAGTTTCTTTTTAGACATTGTTTAAAGCACACTCACTTCCCGTTGGAATCATCCACGTCTTTTTGTTCAGAACGCTCTTACGGGAATTTCCCTCAAATCTGCTTTTAATCGCTGAAAATCATGTGCTTTCACTCAAAATAGACCTTGTTGAATTATATCTGGTGCTATTTTTTTACGATAGTATCTGTTTTATATCTTTCTCTCAAACAATC
The DNA here is from genome assembly GCA_036926295.1 of Pachydiplax longipennis. Taxonomy (NCBI): domain Eukaryota; kingdom Metazoa; phylum Arthropoda; class Insecta; order Odonata; family Libellulidae; genus Pachydiplax; species Pachydiplax longipennis. The sequence goes on along the minus strand of JAVFKF010000003.1, from coordinate 24,195,349 downwards.
CAACGTTCAAGTTTAACATGATTCACCCGACAGATTTCTTTTAAAAATTTGAAGATTTTAATCTTTTATTCTCGTTATAACTGATTATTGAGGAGGAAGTAATTTGTTAATTTCTATTCATACGATAGGAAAAATTTGATCTTCGAATTTATTTGCTACATCTGTTGCTAAGAGCGACCAATTCTTCAAACGTTACTGTTAAATTATTATTTAATTTGTTTGTATGTAAAAAGAGGTACTCAACGGTAACTCATAAAATTTTCTTTTTCAATATAAAGGAAACTGTACATAACTTACAATTAGGTATATTATCTGTATATAACTATATTCATACATTAATTTATTTAGATGAATGAGGTGAAGAATGGTCTAGGAGATATTCAAATAATTTATTTCTTTATTACACGTTTGATACGCTCATGTTAGTCTGCTCTTTATTAAGTAAGATAGTTTTTAATTCTTCAGTTAAATCTATTTGCCGCATGGTACTACGATATTGTTTTAGTATGGAAGTTGCACAAAATTAAACAAAATAGCCTTATTTTCATTATTATTGATATAACACTCTATGTGAATGAAAATATTAATTTGGAAAGAAACACGTTTTATATTTCGAAAAATTAACTCAACTTCTACAATCAAGAGGTATCTCAGTCATTTCATATTACGTCCATTACTTGTAATTATTTTCAATACTGTAATGAGTATGTATCTTACAAGTACGTACCTAAACTATCATTTATGTAATCCGAAAAGTGTTTGTCTTCCTTCATATCAATCCGCCTCTCGCTTTTATCACGTGACCGATTTCTTGCGTGGGTCAATCGGAGATAAAATCTCGAACTTATCTCAAACCGGATTTTATAAGGTATACAAGATCATGCTGTGAAGCAAACATTTTGCGCAGTATAACAAAGAGTGTTACTCGTAATTCAGAGATGAGACATAAATTGAGACAATGACATCGCTATTTCTGATATGGTGAAAAGGAAAGAGGCAAATTTATTGCTAAAATCGAGCGATATTAAGAATAAAGTGATAAATGTTTCTGTTACTCTGCCCTCCCTCTAATTGGTACATTTTGCTCTTGCTACCTTATCTTAATAAATAGAATATATCTTTGCCTTTTGGTACAGGACAGAAGAAAATGTATATCTCATTTTTTTGTCTCAGTCTAGTTCATAGCTATGTTAGTATGAAAATTACTTACGTAAAAATCATGCTGGAAATAACATTCAAGTGTGTTAAATGTTAAACGTAAATGTCGATCACCTCATTGAATGCTAGGAAAGTGCTATTCATATGTTATTGTACTATACTTGGACCCTGCCCACTTATAGCAAATTATATAGTAAATTAGCTTATTCCTCAACTTGCCTAGTAAGCCACATTCTCTCTTCAAAGCTTTTTGATTGCTAATGGATGAGGATCCAGCTATCTGTGGGACTAAAGAAACCTTAATGAGTATCAGAAAGGAAACATAAAATAATATTCCCACCCATAGAGAGTATTCTTAGCACTTTCCAGCCTAAACGCCTTAGAATGGTTATGTAAAATAGAAGTTTTCAATGGCGTTGCTCCAATTTTACTCCATATTCTATCTCTCAATAAGGCGATTAAATTGAATTTCGACGCGACGTTCCCTTCCATTCAAGATTTCTTCGATGTGGGTCATTTTTCTAAAACTGACCTGCTTTTGGTGCTTTGTTTGTATTAATTTCTCAATCGATCATCTCCTATTGAGCGCTTAGTTTTTATTTACTAGCTCTTCGACACGGAAGATAATTTCTCTACTGAGAATCGGAACCTATCTGTCGCTCAAATGGAATTTTCCTCTACTTTTTATACCACTTATGGAAACATCAATTTCCTTGTCCCAGGGCGCGATGTTTACGTATGTGGTGGAATAATAGCAAAGGATATCAAAATTACATAGAGGATGTCCTTATTAGTATATTATTCCTATATTTAATTTTCATTCCTCATGAATATATTTTAGATACATATAGATTTAGATATAGACCGTTACTCATGTCTCGCCAAATCTTACCATTATAATCATAAATATTTCATATAACGAAGATAATTCTTTCCGGAAACATATTTGTGAAATGAGCTATTATTTCCTACAAACATTTTCATTTTACGGTGAAAACTGGCAATCTCGGCTAAGTATTCCGGTTGTTCTGTTCTAGTTAAAGTTCTGTTCTGTTAAATTTCTGTAAACAAGAACTTTTTCATTGTTTTTTAGACTCGAAAATGATTCATCAACTCTTCTCAAGTATATAATTTGTATAATTTGAATGTACAAATGATTCAAATATGGTCAGAACAAAATGGCTGTTTCCAAGCCTTGATTATTAGCGCGGCTTGCGGTCGTCTTTTGGCTGTATATCACCGCAAAAATCCAATGAATAGATATTTATAGTGAGTGTCTTAACAACTGTGAACCCAGGCGTTTCTTCCCCACTTAGAAAACTCTTGGTTAACTAGGGCTCGAACACGGACCTTGGCATAGGTAGACTAGCACTCAGCCACTGAGGTCAGCAATCTTATTTGCGGATTTGCGGACCTTTAGGATATCCCTTTTAGCCGACAAAATATGCAACAAACGAATTATCTTAGCCAATGTATCACTGCCACTGTCTGGCCCTTTCTCATAAAGTTTGGATGCCCTCGGTATATGCTATACGAATTCGATTAACATTCGGAAAGCAGGTCCTGTTGCCAGCGTCGTGTTGTATGTACCAACGGCCTTTCGGCGAGCGAATGTTTGATTTCATGTGCGCTTCGTTTCTTGAATTTCTTCTGCAATCACTTGCTATTCCCACCCCGTGAGTAAAGATTTCGTGCTAGCCCTGTTAAGTGCGCGTTCACTTGGCATTCCAACAACCCCAGAGGAATTTCAGGAGCCTTCTCGGAACGTTTACGACGCTTGAAATTGACAAACGTAGATGTAATTGATGTTGTTTACTGATGTAATTTGAGCATTCATTTTTCATCTTTATATTAATACCACCAAGAATCAGATTGATCTCATCACTGAAATAATAGCCACCATTCTTGGGTTCTTCGTGACTTTATCTATATCTATCTTGGATTAAAAGGAAATAGTTGACTGATATTGATACGCGAGCAATTACCTTATGTAAGGAAGTGTTATTTCATCTTTCTGTTGTCTTCGCCGAGTTATATCATTAATCCTAACGTATGGCAATGATTACTGTAAGGAAGTCTGCAAACTTTTATCGAGATTGAACAGGTTGTATTTTGCTAATTTATCTTTGGATTTCCATATTTACCTTCGGATATGAAATATATTGTCTTCAATTAGGAGTGAATAGAGTATACTACATTCCTAGATAAAAGTTATAACATAGATCAAATTAATTCTAAATTGATTCAAAATTGAATTAATTATGTTTAATATCAATTGAATGACACGAAATATTATTTTTTGGTTAAATATTCGATTTTCGAGAGAAGGATTTACAAATAATGATTCTTTCGTGACCTTCATTATTGCGGAATATATAATGATACATTAACCTTGGTTCGTTTGAATCTACAAATTGACTTGATTTATGTTTTTATTTCAAAAATTCGATGAATTCAAAGTGTAGACTCTTGTATTTTCCATAATACGATAGTAAGTTTAAAGTATCATTAAAAAGTCGATGACTCAACTACTGTACTTCGATTATCAGTCTAATTATTTTTTGCTTAGAAATTGCCGAAAATCCAATCACTTTCACTAATCAACCAAAAAATAGTTTAAATTCATTTTTCGCTTTGTCGCTTAGCTTCCATTTTATCATGCGTACCGTTAAAAACCTATTAGCAGTAATATTTAATGATTTGTGTAATAAATAGTTCTGAGTTGTATATTATATTTTTCTTTTTGTCATAAGAGTAAAGGCGTATTCGAAAGAAATCGTAAGAGAAATTTAAAAAGGATTTTTCTTACTCGGAATGTACATATATTGTATGTATACATATTGGAAAATTAGATGTTACGAATATGTATACGATTTGCTATTTTAATTCAGAAGCAATGACTCACACTTTAGAGAGATAATAAGAGTAACTCAATTCATCAAGGAAAAATATTGAGGCCACGATATGAATTAAGTTCGTAAACACGTTAACGGCTCTCTTTGAAAGGTAAATTTGATCTCGAAACTCTTTCTTTCCGTGTTATGTATCATTTTCGTCACGGGCTCTTCTCCAGTTTTAGGTGTCATGGGCATCTGGAATTGGGTCATGGGCGAGAGCATCATTTTTTCCGAGCAATCTCTGAAAATTTCTGGAAAGGAGGGACGCTAAAACTGCAATTCATAAGAACGAAGAGGAAGGTTTCTTAGAATTTCATTTTTGAAAAAGTGACTTGGCAATTGCCGTTGAAATGCATTTGTATGTACACCAGAATAAAACGATTAGGATTAGGGTTTGAATATTATAATAGAGCTATTGATTTGTTTTAAGTGAAATATGTCATTAATTTATCGCGAAATTTTACAATAAACTGTTACTAAAATTGATTATGTAAATTAAAGTAAGTATTGATAAAAATTTCCAACCCCTGGCAAGAGTTTGTATAGTTATCAAAGATCGTAGTTCCCTCTGATCAAATTTCATTTCAACCATGTTTTATGAAAATCAAAATCTTCCTTTAAACCTTTAATTTAATGTAATATGCGTCTGAAATATTTCATCATTTTATAAGTTAGAATGAGATTATGAACTGATATTTGTATTATTCTCTTTAGATTTAACCCTTTTGGCGGTTAAGGATATTTCATAAATTATATACGTCAGTTAGGTATCATTCATAAGTCATTTCGATTGCTACATTGCCATAATTCTTTGAAAATTTATAAAAGTGAGGGTAATTATTTTCTCTGGCAACGGGTTGATAAAATGTTTTAGTTATCCCACAATCTTTGCCAACGGCCATACCACGATGAAAACACCGGTTCTCGTCCGATCACCGAAGTTAAGCATCGTCGGGCCCGGATAGTACTTGGATGGGTGACCGCCTGGGAACACCGGGTGCTGTTGGTTTTTATTTTTTAATTTTTACAAAAATTGATATCGGATTTCAACATTATAGAATTTTATCATTTCAAGTTTCATTATTTAAATTTTTGTTAAAAACAGGAGTCCCAATGCCTATATTTCTATAATTTTTTAAATTAATAAATTACTTGAAATAGTACACATTAATAAATCAAAATTTACTATAAAATTAGCATAAGAAATAATAAAGAGTTAATAAAGACTAAATAAATATAAAGTAAGATTTAATCAAATTAACGTCAAGGTGCGTTATTAAAAAAATTTTCTCCCCGGCGGGGAATCGAACCCCGGTCTCCCGCGTGACAGGCGGGGATACTTACCACTATACTACCGAGGACTGAGAGATAATTGCATATATATGTTACAATGAAATCAATCCAAGAAAATTATCCAATATAGTGATTACCAGCAGATTCTGTTCATTCTTGAATGTGATGCATGTATACTCATGGGTGTCAAACTAGAGACCTTCCGACTCCTCTCTCGCGACCCACGATCTCAATATGTGTCGTTTAGATTACAATTCATAAGAATAATATTTTCAGCTGAACGCTAATTCTCGTTTTGGAAATAATCTCCCGAGATTAAAAATATTTTCCTACAATTTCTACGCTACTTCAGAAGTACAAACTTATGCAAACAATTATTTTCTTGCATGAAACTTTATGAAACCGTCTAAAGAACAAGGCTATAGGATAAAATCTTTCCACCATTAAGTATTTTGTCAATTGTCTCCGAATCTTGAGAAGCTAGACTGTCCAAGATGTATTAACAAGTGGGAGAGATGGACTAAAAACTAGGAAGCATTCCACTGGATGCATGTCCGGCTTTTCTATGTCATCCTCTAAAGAAAACGCAAGTCATCTTTGTTGATTCTATTTTATGCTACTACGTCCTAGATTACCGCTGTGAATGAATAAAGAACCTCTTTTATTCCAAGACTAAGCTTTCCGTATACTCTATACATATTTATTATCCTCTGATGATATTTCTCACAATTCCATTTCATAAAGAGAATACAATCGATAGGAAATGAATGCACTACTTAGACCTCATCTACGGTATGAATGCAATATATCGAAATCTGCCATCCCCTGTCACACGCCGAAAGGGGGCTTGCAGGTTATTTACGTAGATGATGCTTGACGATTTTATACGCCTTTGGTTTCTCATACTTAATGGTTTACGTGACCTTCCGATGAAAATAGGACTAAACCTGGACTATTCGATACAAGTATAATATGCGAACTACACGTGGTTGTAATAGTCATGGGTATAGACTGCGATACATGCAAGCACTTAAAGAGTACTATGATCTCATAAAGAAAGTGGTGAGACAGATTTTAAGTTGGCAAGGAAAGGCATTAAGATGTCATCGCCTTGGGTTATTGACCCGTTTCCGCTCGCACTTTCGTCAATGAGATTGCAATCATCAGAACGTATGATTTGTGGCGACGAAAGTTCCAAGGGTGAGTGAGCAAAAAACTTCAACCGCACCCATCCGAAAACACCCGCGTTTTTCTTTTTCTTCGGTGAAAAAGTCGAGAAAGGAAAAAGCTGACGGTGTGAATCACAATAAAAATTGAAAATAATTAGTGCATCTCTGCTTAACTCTCCAAGTTCCTCTTAGTAGATAGTAGTTAACAGTATCTTCTTAAGGTATACTTTCTAATCACTCGATATCGGTAAATCAAAACATGACATTGAAATATTTGGACAGCCAAGAGAAGTGGGGAATTGGCTGTATTCTGGCCACATGTGGCGCTTTCTGGACGTTCAATGCGGACTTGTATTCACTTTCTGATACGTGGCTTAATTTTCATTTCCAATCTTGATAATGAAGCAAACTGAAAAACGAAGAGGAAAATGTTCTCTTTCCGTTTACTCAGCGAATGAATTAGTTCACTCGTATACAATTTCGTTGATTAGCTATTTGAATTTCCTATGGAAAAAGTTTCCTCGCCTTAGTATAGAGCAAGGTTTAGCAAACTTTCGAAATCCCTAAACCTTTTCCACAGAAATATTTTAGAATGTTTAAGAGCCGCAAATATTTTTTAAATAATAAGAAGAGTTAAAGTAATAAGTTGCATTAATCGGTATATTTATTAGATATGTTTAAAAATGGCAAACATTATGTAAAAAAATTGCTCCAATATGTTAAGAAAAAACTTATTCTTTCGTTTCTTTTGAAAGTTCTTTTGAAAATTGCTGAAAGTTACTGTGCCGTTTGTCACTCACTTTGACCTACGTTACGATTCTTAGATAATTATAACCTTGACAACTGAATTTATAAGTAGCGAAATTAATGTTTAACTGTCACTTTTAATTCAAAAGCAGACGTGTGAATCTAAGAATTTCAGTACGAGCCCAAATAGCCGTATGAGGATTGCAATTGGTTAACTCATGGAGTAGCCGTGTTAAATCAGCAATGAATGATGCTCACGGAACTAATAATAAATTTTCAATCTGCAAATAAACATTTTTACTGAATGTTAATAAGGAGTGTTTAGCTCCCAGAATGATAATCCATGAAAAGTTTTCAGTTTGCTTTCTCTGCCATCTTCTGAATGGAATAAATGGAATTGAGCATTTCAAAATTAGGACGGCAAAGATACAAATGATAATGTGGTCAATGTCGTTAATGGAACCAAGGTTAGCTTAAATGTAGAACAGCTCCAAATCTAAAAATCATGAGATGACACCTGAATGATGCATCATTTTCACGGACAATGAAATTATTAAATATTCTTTTAAAAAAGCTAGTTTTAGGCTTGAGCTTTGGAACCATTTGTAAATACCTTTGCTATAGTTTCTATTCCGAATTCCCTTCTAAGCAAATGACTTACCTCGCTTTATCTATAATAAAAATTTCATTAATTATTATTCTCATAATGTAAAACGTATTACTTATAATTTCATTGACAATCAGCCCAATATGTGCCTGGTGTCACTTCAGAAGCTATGAAAACGGTACAAATCAATTTAGCATGATGGCTTTGATCATCGAATAATGGAGGTATAATCATAGTCTTCCGTTTAAATGCCTGATTTTAAGCAGTTCCAAAGGAAGGTAATTCTGTAACCCTATAAGACGCAATGGTTGTTTGATTAATTTAAAGCCAGCTATTTTAAAGAATTTATTATGACGCTCAATGGAACGATATCGGAAAAACTAAAGATTTAAAACTCAGCAATTTAAATTGAGTAATACAATAATGTATTGAGATAAGGAAATGTCCTTTGTTTCGAATAAATTGCCCTCTTTGAAGGTGCAATGCCTTGATTCAAATGACCATATAACCAAGGTCTCTGTATCCTTACTTGGTTTTGAATATTGCAATGAATTTCTAGAAATAGCATTGAAGGTAGATACTACGGTTGGTTGATAACAAGAAGTAATAGTTAGAATAAAAGGAAAAATAATTTATTAGTAATTAAATAATTAACAATTCATAATTAACAAAATTTACGGTGCTTATTTGATTTTTGTGAAAACAGAAATGTAATAACATTCAGTCATTTTTTAAATGCTGGGCTTAGCGTAGAAATCATGACTCTTTGCTCAGTTGAACTTCATCTTCATATTACCGTCAGCTGGGAAATTTTCCTTTAAACATATCCTAAGAATATCATGAAACCCACAACATATTCGATTCGTTTATAAAATTTGATATCTCTTTTTTAATCCTTATTGACTAACTTATGCGCCATTTACATGTGCGTATAATTCTCTTCATTGGTGTTCTCATAGTTTTTACTCACTTCCTAAAACAAATTATGGTGTTTAATTTTTTTTTGTTTTCCTGTCTCTTTTACCACGAAAATAGGAAAATATGCTACTTAGGGCAACCGTGCGATCTCGTTATTTTTACTTCGTGCAATCTCGGTGTTGAACTACTTGAAGGAAGGCAATACGCTAATCAATTGCAGACTTGGTTTTAAGCACAGCCGAATGGTAAATGTAGTCTTGCGATAAAAATAAGTTTGACCTCCGCTATTTTAGTCAATCGATCAAAGTGTGAAAATGCGTATCGATTATCTTATAGCGAAATATGCTTGAAATATGTATTGATTGGAGAATATATACATATAATCTTGTGTATAGGTGAGACTATTAGATGCATATCTTCTGGCTCTTTGGTAGCCAAGTGAGCGGTGCGTTCAACTTCGGTGAAAGCGGTACCGGGTTCGATTCTCTGTGAGGATGTGTGAAATGACCGTATCTGACGAAGGACTTTTAAAAAATACTGCAGATCTTCGAATTGCAGACTTATCCTCCATAAGCCTCCATTTAACATAAAATCTGTAAACGTAAGCAACTAGAAATTAGCGTCCTGATGCTATCCAATTGGCAATCCGATGGTTTCTTTGTAAAGGAAAGAAATTCGGATCTGAATTTCCATTTCGATTGCCTTACGGGCTGCTCACTAGTCGACCCACTTCCGATAAACCACCGCAATGGCACTCCTACGAAATTTTAGTTCCGATCCAATAATTTCGAGGCACTGTTCCGGACTGCGATCCTCATCTTTTTTCCTTTCGTTCACGCGGAACTCCGCGGAAAAAATCCTGGAATATGGAAATAATAACAAAGGATCGGTGGTTTCAGAGAAAAAATGGCGTCCTTTGTGTTTGCGAAAAAGTGAATGGAGATGCTGTTCCGCTGAAGATAATTCCTTCGGTGGTTTACTGGAATTAAATGCTTCGTGCGTGCACAAGAGAGTGTCGATATAGAAAAGCTCTTATCTTGGATTCAACGGTGACACCGGCTTTTTTTGCTCATACATGTGAGTTCAACGGCTTAAGAAAAAGTTTTTTTCTGTTCCTTTCCAAGAAAAAGAGAGAAGAAATGATTCAATGAGACCCTCCAAAAATCCCAATGGGGCTGACGCCTTCTGAAAGCCAAACATTGAAATGAATCCGTTGGACGGAAACCAATTACCTAAAGAAAGGTACCCTTCCAATAGTTGATCTACGGTAAAAATTTCATTCCGATGTGAGATTCCCGCAATCCTCAACCGGAGAATTAGGGAACTGCTCTTCTATGTTCCTCACTTTTCTTTGTACAGCTCAAACCATAGTTTTATATTAACCTATCAACTCATCACAGCCCAATTCATAATTTGATAGCTGATCAATATCGGTTGGTAGCAAATATATGTAACTGGTGGATAACATATTGGCAGAGTACCGTAAAAAGTACTACATATCTGCCTTTCTTGTAATCGAGAAAATTTCCCTCTTCCTAGAGCAAATTTCAGGCAGAGTTGTTATCAACTTACTAATTTCCTCGAAGTTTTCTCGGATTAACCAGGATAAGGATATTATTACCAGTTCCCTACCTCTAACACTGATAATGATGTCTTTTCTACTTGTAATTTCATTGTTTTTTTCGTAATATTCATGATTTTGGTTTTCCGTTCCACTTTGTTTTCCTTTCACGTTGTTTTTACTCTGCAACCAGACAGACAGATCTCCTCTATAATAATCCAACAATGAAAATTATCAGTAAGGGAATGTTTTAATAGCAGTACCTGTAAATGCGTTTCTGTTCTAACTGAATATTTCTTCTTTTTGAAAGATAATCGTTCCTGCTACCATATCTTTATAAATGAAATATTTTTCATTAGCCTTCTAGTATACGATTAAGAAAAATATATATTTCATTTACTCTTGTATCTGTAATGTTTATGGCTATGATGATATGCAAGCCACTGAAAAATGAGAGATACAGTATAATTGTATTCATTTTGGTCACACTTATTGAATATTATGAAATACGTTATTTACAGAGTCATTTTGTTGCGCTTATGTTTATACCGAATTCTGGCTCATTGTCAGTGAGGAAAGCAATGGCAAATAACTCATTCATCATATTGCCTAGTAAGCCTCCAAATCTAATGATAGAGGCTTTTAAGTTCAAACCGCCATATAGGGTGAAGACTTTACACAGAGAATGGAATTAATGTATTGTGTTGTTATGTATGTATTCATAGTAACAATTAGTTAATTAGATCAACTTTTATCGTTTTCAAATCGTAATATTCACAATAACAACACTGGGAATCAGGATCACAACAAAGGGATTTATTTCGTTTTCTAACTCTATTTAATATTGGAAATGGACGATGGGATTGTTTATAGAACGGATTTCTCGCCGCAAATGTGGCATCTGCCCTCACTGTTTTCGTCGCTTATGGTCGTCGTGTATGGGTAAGCGTTCGGTCTTATCGAAAGGATAATATCTGAAGAGTGCCAAGTTGAAAATTCCTTCGGAAAAATGCATCGTGACCGTAGCCTCACGCTTGGAAATGCCTCCTTCCTTATTTATTAGACGTGCAGGCAGAGAGACTCGGTAACGGTACAATGACACGACTCCTATTTTCAGTTGTTATTCATTCTTAAGAATTTTTCATTAACGGAATATTATCGAAATTCTTTCAATTTTATGTCAGATTCTCGATCGCTGGATTTCTTTACATTGTGAAAAGAATTCATAAACAGGCTCATTCTAGACTGTCATTTCTAATAGAAGTATTTCTGGCGTGAAGGATACACTTCCATTCATCGAATCCACATTTTTACCTATTAGCCGTAATACCTAATGGTAATTGGTGAATACGAAGCCATTAAGTTGACCAATGATTGCAAAATTTTTCACAGTACCGTAGTCAATGCTTAAAATAGTTTTCGCCGTCTTTGTTTTCCTTGTCTTCAATCGCTGTTCATAATTTTCAGGATTAATTATTTCAATTTCTTCAAAACAAATTGAAATACAAAAAAAGATATTTTTCTTAACTACGGAGATTTTTCTCGCTGAATTCAGTGTACTTACGGTTGTTATTTTAGTATTATTACGAAACCACTGGAACATTTTTAAAAAATGCATTTAATACCCTTATTGCCAGGAATTATTATAATGTGAAAATTCACAGAAACTACGTAATGGACTGTATAACTTATAACTGCACTTATATCATCACGATCGAATTGAAATCGCAGATATTTCATGAATGTTTATCTGTCATCGTTCAAAGTAACATGACTGTAGGAAAAGCAGTAAAAATGAAATATAGCCATTTGCGAAGACACTCTATAATTCTGATCAAATCTTCAATAGCTTTAATAAATGCGATAGCATCAATTATTACTTAAAGAACAATTACCTCGATTTCCGAAAGGGGCATTTCATCGTAAGATAAGCGTTAGAAATGCACTAAAAGTTAACACAATATATCCATCATCGCTACTAAAACTAAAGATCTGTTGAGCAATACAACTAATTGTTTACAACTTAACTTAATCTTTCATCGATCGATCATCGTAGTAATTTCTTGGGATTATAGTTACCTTTTTCAGCTTTAACTCACAGTTTTGTAACTCCCACTAAGAAGAAACGACAAGCGTATATTGAATAATAATCAAATTAATATAATTTTTTACTATCCATCAACTTATCATTTTTATTCAAACCTATGTATTGTTAATGAAAGTTTTAAAGGAAAGGTTTTTTCTATAGTTTTAATCGATTTAATTGTCAAAGTCAAAGTATTCCAATGTAACTGGATTTTCGCGAAACTTTCTTACCAATATTGCCTTTGTTGTGCTGTATTTATAAAAATAATATGGCTCTGAATGTTTAAGGGAAGATATCTGCATAATAACTTTCAGAGCTTTCGGAACATTCCAAAACTATTTTGTTTCTATCTCACCTTAGCACTAGAAAATGTCCTAGATTCTTCTCCCGTTAAAAGTTGGAGGAAAAAAATTTTCTTTATGATTCCCTCCGAATCATTTACATCTCAGATTTGCTCTTTGTTTCATTAATCTCAAGAACTTAGGTATGTATTGTGAAATTAATATGATCAGAAATCTCAGGGTTTGAATTGGATATAATTCGAGAGAAAAATTTGAATAGATGTTAAGAAATGACTCCAACCAAAACGCTTGTTCTTTGATGAACTAATAACTAATATTTCCTACAAACCGAAGACATTACGTGTTTAACTAAGCTTAATTATATATATTAAAGTTTAATTATTTTCATCTGCCTTTCGCATTAGAAATTAAACCTGGGACTATAACCACTGTTATAGCTCACGTAATTATATTTTTGATAACTTTGTAAATGACAAGTAGGCCAATCTATCAGCATTGGTTTAAGTAGTCCATATACCTTTCAAAATATACTATAAAAATTCCGAAATGGGGGGTTATAAAAACAACTAAATAGATATATTATAGTCGCAAAATCTAGGTAGCAACAGGTTTACCGTTGAATTTCAGAGTCTGAAATAATTTTCAAATTAATTTCCAAACTTTTATCAAAAGCTCTTATTCTCATATATTATCGACTCTTAAATTTTTATGAGATACTAATGCTACTACTAATGATGTTTTGCATTAGTAACATAGTAATATGTAATTTTTCCCTGCATAATACGAAATATATGATCCATACATAACTGATTAGCCTGAATGCAGCCAAGGAATAATACTGGTCATTTCTCTTGAACTTGTTACTGTGAAAACGAAATTTTTGCTAAAAACTAATGAAAATGGCTTGGCTGTTTGTTATTTACTAACTCTTATAAATATCTACTGAATATACTCAGAATCCTGGAGAAAGTTCATTTTAGCCGCACTATATGCTATTGGAAAATGAAATCAAAAGTCCTTGATCATCCGGCGGTATCAGCTCAATTAACGAGTGAATTGAATTATTTTTTGCGGTTCGTAGAAAATAGAAATCTTGGAATTCCCTATTGAAAGTGTCAGCCGCGAGGTATAATTGTCATTTGAAACAGAAAGTTGATAAGTGCCCCACGCAGTTTAAGCAGTTCGCATCGTGGTTCCGCAGAATGGCCACACTAAACGCACCTCCCCCGGATGCCTCGTTGGTCTCAATGTCTCATCCTCATCAGAAAAGAGAATCTTCTCTTGTTTTCGATGCGATTTCTCACCTAATTTTCCCCCCTGTTTGTCCGTATCGCATGGCGAGACACTCGAGTGTCTCAATTGAAGTAAATCCGGAACAAATGGAGCGACGAAACTTATTCTCCGTATCACTCTCTCGGTCTCAATCTCCCGACTAAAACAAAGATTATAAAAAAGATCATTCAAGGTGCACTTTTACTCAATTCCATTTCGCCGATTGAATGATTTTCCCCCACGTTTAATGTCTCGGAAGACCTCAAATGAAGATAAACCCAAGCTCACCGACACTGCCTCCTGTCCATATTCTTCTAGATTTAATTCTAATTTATAATTTATACGAAATGAGAATTATAAAATGTTGATTAATTTCCCACGAATACACTCTCACCCGAAGGAAAATGATCTTCTGGATTTGAACTTTCGGTCTCCTTTTCTTATCTCTTCAAACGAGCGAGTTTAATGAATTTTCATTCAAAAAAGCGTACATCGCCATATGTCGGCAACATTTATTTACGTTTTATAACAGCTCGATGTTGTATTATCTCGACTAAGCCCAGTCTTGACAGGTTGTTCTTTATTCTATGGTATAACGTTCTTCAAAGGTTGATGAAATTCTTCAAATTCCGTATCATATAAATAATTCATTAGTTAAATATTTTTAGTTCAATATTTACAGTTGATTATTATTACGAATACATTTCAGGGCAATGTACAGTTTAGTAAAATATTTAAAATATTACAGTAAAATGTTGCAGAAAAAATAAATCGAATGCATGATCGCATTATGCAAAAGCAAATAACCACAATAAACAGAAACTATTGGAGTATGAAATGATTAAGTGCTAAAATAAACAGATTGCAATGCATAAAATGCATTTATTTTCGTAGCAATTGCATTCTTTTGTATTTATATCTTATAATTTCGTAGCATTTACAACCTTTTGTACAAAAACAAAAATTATAAGAATGCATGACCCGAATCAAAGTGTGCGATTAGGGAGACAAACGGTTATCTACATATCAAAAAATGCCAAAAATATTGTTTATAATCTATTTCAAATCTTTAGTACCCAGAGAATACGCATAGCGAGATAAATCCGTGGTTGCTCAAAGGTGGAATGATGATGAAGAATCAAAATGTATGATTGATACAAATGATAGAGTAAAAAGAGAACCGCTAAGAAATATAAATCAACAGTTTTATTATGATGAAAGGATATCTTCTTTATCGAAACTCAGGTAGAATAGATAGAGGGAAGGTGGTTTTCGGAATAATATTAGCTGTGAATCTCTGGACCAAAAACTTCTACAATCCCATTTATTGACTGAAAAAGAAATAAATGATAAATATTTCCGTGCGATATGACCATTATGATGGTAAAATCTCTTAGACATTGTATAAGAAATTTTTCAAATGAACCAAGTAAAAATATCTTTCGTATAGAATGCCATAGACTTTCTTAGATGAGTAAGGATTTCGTGCTTAGATCTTAGGCGTAGATTGTGTATAGTTTCATCATGTACATTTTTTGCAATAAATTAATCTATGGTTGAAAATAAGATTCATTAAAAATCTCTCACTTTCAGGAGCTTTTTTCGCCAATTCTAATAACTTTCAACTTTTTTCATTTAAATGCATTAAAACACTGCAGTCAACAATCTTCATCCTATAAGCAGTGGTCATTCCTTATGGCTTACTTATTACGGAGACCTTATTAATCTTACCGTTACATTAACCCATTACAGTAATCCAGCAAAAAAGTGATTGGATTGAATTCCGAATACCGGTGGAGTAAATCTTCTTCGCTAGCTACTGTGCGAGGTTGCACCGGTGCACGGCTATCTACATTTTTTTTAGAATTCTATCATTAAGAATAATTTAACATGGATAATTACCTATGAAGGGACACGTTCCACGTCGCTTACCTTTAGCGTGAATTTCAAACTGTACTTTTAGCTGATTCCTTGAGGTCATAATCAAACCAAAACTCTTCCGTTCTTATTAGAGAATAGTGATACCGCAACATTCGCTTTTTAATCTTTTATGTCATTCCAGTTTGAACTTATCTTGAGTTTCCGCTGGTTTTTGATTGAGGTATATCGTTTCTTTATTTTTACCAGAAAGGTCTGGAAATATTCGAATGATAAAATTTTAAGAATGGTGCGATTGTCGTTTATGTATATGCGTATGTATTACGATTGATATATTAAATTCTCGACTTCACGGTCTGTCGATCCACATGACAGTATTTCTCTTTTCTTAAGGCAACGATAAAAATTTCGTGTTTAAAAATTTGAAGTAATTTTTTATTAAGGCCCTATGTTATTTTCGTTTTTCATCAGAGTAACTAAACCTTGTAACTTTCACAATCTATGTTTTATCAAAATCCACGGAAACCATTTACGTGTAATTTTAATAATATTTAGGGAAGCAAATCTTATAACATCCCCAATATTTTGTAGTTATTGATTAAGCAAGTAAGATTATATATCGCCAGACGCCATTGCATCCTCCGCCATCTCTTATCATATCATAAAATTATTTAAGGACTTTATAGGTCTTTCAGATAAAGTCTCTGTTGGCCTGTCGTTCATGTTAAGTTTTCTGCTACTTAAACAGAGACCGATATAAATACCGATGCTATATTTGCTAAACATCAAGATAAAAGTAAAGTTATTCAACATTTCATTTTAAGTTTAGCATATAACCTTTAAAATTCCATTGTTTATCTCTTGTTAAATCAAACAAAGTGTAAAACTGCACTTTTACAAATTATTAGTTTATTCAGTATAAATCATGTAATATAATTGCTGTTTACATAAAAATTTAAGAGAAGATATATCATTCAAATATTACCGATTTCAGAGTCCATTATAGATTAATCCTCTTTCTAGGGGATGCATAAGCATTGATGGAGCAAAATACATTTGAAATTAATAAATTTAATGACTTATGATTTTTCGCACGGTTGGCTACCTGGTTGTTCTTTGGTGGTAAATTAAGACTGTGGCTTAAATAATTATTGTATAGAAATAAAGTGGAATATTAAGTTTGCTGTTGATCATTTCATTTCATCGATACAAATAAAATTAATTTATGAATATTTCAAAAACACTATCTCTTTTGAAATTTACTTTTAAATTTGCCAAAGTCTCTAAAAGCTACTAAAGATCTTCTCCGACAGCTTGATCCCAACTCTCATCATTTGGAGTATTCATTGTCCGTATTAATACATTTATAACTTTTCAAAGTTACATTTAAACATTACATTAAGCAGCCTTTGAAGATAAATGATTTCGCTTTCTTTCTATAATGGTCTCTCAATTGGTTTTTACTTATCGTATAAACATTCAAAAAATTTATTATTACATTTTAGCTCCACGAAAAGAAAGCTTCATTAGCTATTTTATTCATGATTGAAACTGGTCGATGTTTTTCATCGCAAAGAATGTGGAAATTTAAAGTCAGCCTGCCTATTGTAGAAAACATTCATAAGTGTTAATAAGTGAAATTATTCCATTGTGATAATATCTAACTTTTACGATAAATGATATTCTTGAATGGTATTTTCGAATAACGAAGGGAAATCGTCAAAATTTTGAAATTCAATTTGAAACTAAAATAAAGATGGGAATCGAGCTTCTGCTTTTTATTGCCACGAAACTCTTACATTTTTACCTTAATTTCTTCGAAAATGGATATATTGAACAGCAGTACATATTTATGGGATACTTATTGCATCAATTCAGGTGAATTTATGAATGAATATATCCTCTCATATAGACCCGTACTCAATGCGATTGACAGTAATTTCCTTTCGATTGGGTTACTTATTATTCTCCTACTGAATCACCATTCCGATTCCAAGTTTAAATTTAGCATTATTTCGAAGGATTTTATGAAGATAGCTACAAATTATTCCCTCGTCATTTTCAACTTGAATGTTACAAGCATTTTTCACTCCAGCCATTTTTAAATTTAACTAACTTTCCATCATTCGAAGCAATTAAGACTTTTGGACACTTAACTTCCTCAATATAGCTCTGCATTCACGTTTGTTCCGTTACATTCAATGATTCACTGATTTGATCTTATTCGATTTTCTGGTCTACGTAACAGCAAGTTAAGCCTAAAGGCGATCGCGTAAAAGATTTTCCTCTTTCATGGCACATATGACCCATTATTGCAGCCATATCCGCCCTTGTGTCATAACTGCACTTTCGTATTCAAGGAGAATAGAAAGAAATTGAAAAGAAACTCTGTGAAGAATAAACCCAATGCGCGTGCGTGTCTTAAAGACGATAGATACTATTATGTTTCTGTAGATTACTTGAAGGATCAATTCATCATTCCAAAATATATTCTGTGTTTACATGCCTCGGTTCATCGTCCAAATGAACATTCTGGGTTTAAATACCTTTTTGTCAAATCAATTACGAATGTCATAAAGTGGAAGGTAATACCTAGAGGTTCGTGCTCATGAAAGCTAATTTTTTTCGAGAACTTTCACCGAATGTACAGGCAGAGATTGCTAAAATTTCGGATACGTATTCCAGTTTTCGCACGCACCTCTTTGATAAGATTAGCTATCTGGTGTTTCCTCTCATCGTGTGGTAAATGTAAGAATAGCACAAGTAGCAAGGGAATCAGTTTTTCCAATGTTTTTAAAAGCTTCTTTCTATCTATTACGTTAATATCATTCATTATGTCTCGCAATATTTTATGAAACCTTTTAAAAGTAAATAAACAGAATAAGGAAGGAAAGGACCTCTATTGTTCAGAGTTATGAATAATAATGATTGAATTTCCATTGTTTTGTATCGCACTAGGATAGATAACATAGAATGATATTCATTAATATATCTATATCAGAGTGACAGCCCCATAAGAGCACTAACATTAGTTCCTTTTTCTAAGTTGTTCATAACGTAAATGGAAAAATAATCATTCTGTTTTCAAAGAGTTTAACTGCAGTAAGAAATCACAGATATTAATTAAACTACGCTAGAATGTCCACAAATGGACGTTGAAATTCCTTAGATGAACATTTCGTAGTAAAATGTTGCACAACGAGTAATGCTTATCTACCATCATTTTTCTACAGGCCAGCTAAAGAACGTGACTAATTTGGAGCAATAATGACTGACTATTCGGTAACAGCTTAAGGCGAAATTATAAGATACATCGATGGTTTCGATGTTCCGCACCAATGACATGGTGGCTGAAGGATGAATCGCGAGAACGAAAACAATTTACCATGATAACTCGGATCCGATATGCAGCACTATCGCCGTCACGCAAACAAAGATGTTATGTCCATTGAAATGTTTATAAATTCGTGCAAATACATATTTTTATACTGCGATGTCCATTTCAAAATATCAAGCATCTACGGGTTACTGTTAATAGATAAGATAAAACATCAGAAAATGGCGGTGGCAAAAAATCTGAATAATTCGGATGAGATTACACATGTGTAAACTGCATAAATCACGGTTCAAAATTCTAAGTGAAATTATGCCTCCAAACTCCTTTCCAAATAATAAAGTTCCCTTTTAAATTATCATCTCATTAACTTCCTATGTATATTAAGTTCGTGATTTTATAAACAAATCAGCCAATCGTTTGTTCGATTATAGGCTTAATCTTATATAAACTAGTATGAAGGTGGCGACATCATTTCTTTGGATACCGCAAGTGATCATAAAGCCGCTTTCGAAATTCTCTTTTCTTTTTCGAATATTATTTCATAGAAATATTATGTAGAAAAACGATTTCAGTCGTAAACTTAAGAAAAAAGTTCTTCATTTCTTTTTCATTTAACGTAATAATTTAATGCATCACTTTAGAAGCATAAAGAAAAGCCCGCCTTTAATGCCAAGAAAGGACAGAAGCGGCCAATATGATACTAAATTCCTGATTGATCAGTTACAAGTCAAGCAGAGAAGCCTACGGCCCACAAATGATCAGCTTATGAGAGATTAGAAATTAATTAACTTCGGTGCTACTTCGATGCTAGAAATAAATTTACTCTCTGATGCTTGAGTTTAATTTTTGTTTCAGTAATTCGCATTCTTCCATTCTCCGTAACTCGTCGCATTAATCAAAGTTTATTATATGAATTGATCATTAAATAAATAATAAGTCTAACAGTAAGAATATCTTATTCTAATAATAAGAATAACTTTGTTAAGTTTTGAGTTAATTGTCGGTAAATATTTATTACTATAGACATTAATTTTTAGGAATGAAAAATGATTGTAATGATTGCAATTGCTACAATATCTGACATCTTTCCCTAGGAACTCCTTGTACATTTAAATATTTATCAGGCATTCTTAGAGCTTTACAATTAGATGGCAGTAGTTATTTCATTTTATTCTGCTTGATACATGTATACATTACGGACGCGGTCCCTTTTTCATCCACCTGTATAAAGCAAGGATTGTATCTTATATCATTCATGTCTTTAAAATATTCAAGCTCTACCACCAAAGGTTCTTGGTTGCTATGCTGACCTCTCTTACAATTAGCTACCATAATAGTGTTTAATCATTGAAGTCTCCCTCTTTAATCCTTCCTCTGATTTTCCTCATCTCATCAATGGCGTTGACCGTTAAAACGGTGGAGCGACTCGACGGAAGGAAGGAAACCAACAGCTCTTCCATAAACGCATCAATTGGAGCCTACGGGGAAGAATCCCATCTGCATCTCCGTCCTTAATCTCTTAAGCGCAAGGAAGATCATCGGCATATTCCATCGGCACGGAACCAAAATAAAAGCGGCGGCGGAATTCCTTCTCCCAGGAACGTGGTCGCCCTGTTAAACTCCTCTTGGCGAACATAACAGTTGAAAGCGACGATGCGTTTCATTTAACCGCCTCCTCGAAATGGACATCCCGATTTCTCTCATCTCGTCGCTTTTTTTAAGTATATATTCTCCTTGCATTCTCCTTCATCCCATACCCTCGGAACCCAATTTCTCCTCAGGTAACGCCAATGCTAACTGCCGTGACTTACATTTCCGATTCTCCCGTGACTAGGAGGTCGTGCAGGGGGTGGTAGGGGAGGGTTGAATGGGGAGTGAGAGGCAGACCCCCACAGGAGTTCATATAAGAGATATTTAGAGCAGCGACGTCAGAATCTCATTGGAAGTGGATGAGTTTGTTTCGGGTGTTCGATGTTCTTCGCCTAGGAAACTTTACTGTTTTCTTCGGGTGGTTTGTTTGGAATTCGGGACGGAATCTGCCCAAGTGAACGCACCTGTTTGGGATAAAAATGAAGGTGAGTCCGTGATCTGGATATCTTCGGAATGAAATTTATTCCCTCATTCGGCGCTTTGTCTCATTGTGGAGGATTTTCGGTGAAATACTACTCCCGCGGAATGTATGCTGAAATGCCGGTTTCCAATTGCCTGGATTCTGGTTCAACCTCCGTATGTCTCTGGAGACAAATTTTTCTGGCGATATAACGGAGTAAACTGTTGTTTAATATTTTTTTCATTCGCGCACATCGGATATTCCGTGAGGATTTTTATTGTTAATGAAGATTTTACCGGAGATTAATTTCTGCCAATGGTATCATGCATTTAAAAAATATTTTTACGAATTCTAATACTTACATTTGAACATTCGTGATCTGTGATCGAAGTTATTTAGTAAATAATGTTCACGAAGTTTGGTCTAGATATTGACCAGTAAGATTCCATAGTCAGGAGAAAATTTGTGTGAACTTTTGAATTTTTGCTGACTGACTACCAATCTGTCGTTCTTTAAGAGAATTTTAACAAACTTTTGTAATTCCAAAATCATTGATAATTTGAATAACCGGCATTTATATGAGTGACATATAAGCGCCTTTCACCTTTAGATGAAACCGTTGATGCTATTTTCAGAATTGTGACTGGTTCGTCAAACAATATCGAGTGTCGGAATGTGTTTTCAAAAATCCCTTATACAACAGATTCCACTTAGTATAATCACAAAATATAGAATGAATGTATTAGCTCGACTATTAATTTAAGTTTATAAATGAAAATCTTTAGATTCTTCATCTCTTAGTATTAATTATGTAAACTTTAAACGTTTTAAATGTATAAATCCTTGCGTGATTTATATTCATCTACTTTATTAATCTAGAAGTTACTTGAAACCTGTAGGTATAGTCCCTTTAGCACATAATCTCGCTCAAATACTAACTGTGATGTTTGCTCTTACTAAATGTAACTGTAATAGCAGTTGGGGTAATATACTTGTTAAATGTTGAGTATTTCCTTAGCTTTATAGACCAAGCCATACGTTTAGGAACATTCGCTGCACGCCTGATCTTCAGAATGAGGATGAGGTTGTCATTTTTCCGTCTCCTCTCACTTAGCCGCATGATTGTCTGCGAAGTAAATTTTGAGGTCAGGAAATAAAATAGAAATATTAAACATACTCTAAAGTAATGTAAGTAACTCAGTATTCACATCTCCATGCAGGCTTTAAAAAATATTTTCCAATTTTACCTCTTAAGTGCTATACTCAACTCTAAAGAATATCGTATCGAAATTAAATTATTTTTTGAACATATTTCTAGCCTAGCCATGCATGGGTTTGGTTATCAAATTTCTCCTTATCGTTTTCCGTTAGAAGGAAATGACAGGCTAGTTCTACTGTAGGTTAATTCTCGTAAAATAAATCCTTAAGTTTTAGAAATAATTTTTCGATCATACACGTTAAAGTTCGCCTCGAAGAATAATTCTATAAATGTCATGGCGAATGCAAATGGAAATGTTCTATTTCAACAGATACCCAGGATTTTCTATGTTATAACAGATTATGATAAATTTTTATCAAATAAAATCAAGCAAAATTAAATTCAGGCTCGAGAAAAACGATCCAGTCCAAAGTGTCTAGGAGAAAATATTATTCGAGATGTATTAAATTTCAAAAATTCTCCTTTATTTAAAACGTTTTAAGATATACCCTTATTTGCATCTATTTAAGATTTGCCCTATATCATGTTTGGGACTTTAAATTATACACGTTAATCGTTTTTGAGGATAGAAAAGAAGTACACGGAGGAAATGTCACCATGAATGCACGAAAGTGTTGTAGTAGGTCACGAGAGGAAATCGGTGGTAGACAGCAACTAGCAGAAAGGGACAGAGATTTCGTTTTTACTTCGCTGATATTTTTTTTCCTCCTCAAATCACAAGGCCGAATTTAGGTTTATGGGAAGTCTCATAATGGAGTTCCATTTCTTCCCAAGAGAAGAAGCGGCGGGAACTTTCTCTCCGCCTTGGTCCAGAAATGGAAAAGATTTAAAAGATTCGTCGCGCTCTTGATTTGCAGGTTGACTGGAGAGTGATCGCCTGCTGCGCCGTGGTGCTCGCCGGCTGGATCGTAGCTGAGGAAGTGGACAGGTATTTATTTATTTATATAAAGATTCGAATACAGCGATGTAGCTATGTTACAGTGAGTACAAACATCAACTTTAATGTAATTATATTATGGCATGAATAATGTATATTATCATAACGGCAAGAAATAAAAATAGAATCTAATCAGTAAAAAGAGCAAATATATACATAAAATACGATCTGAGGATGAAATTATTTACAAGAGATCTGTAAGGCATGATTGCTTAATTCTGATTTTCAGTTAATTTTCAGCTAATTTTTCATAAATAAGTTTCCATTTAGTTTAAGGATAGGACACTTGTCCACTATTTTTAAGCAAGAACCGTGTCTTGAAAGTTTCAAGCGAATTCCGTTTCCCAAAAACCGGTGTTTCCCTTGTAAGTGCAGGAGCATGGAGAAGAGGAGTCAATCTAGTTGCCCTTGATGGAACATGATAACTAAATGTTGAAACTAATTCAGAAGAATCGATATGGGTATTTATTATGTTAAAGATGAGTGAAAAAATAGGAGGCATGCCAGTATAATCGTTCTTTTTTCACTATGTGCAAAACAAAGAGAGAAAAAGCTCTAAATTCCGGTGAAAATGGGAATTATTTCGTAAAAATGTACCCAACACTTAATAACACTAACAAATCGCAAACTTAGAGTTAATTTATAGTTGACATACATCTCTCTTAAACCTTTAAATTTATGTGTTCCTTAATTCTTACTTGAAATTAGGCGTCGGAAATATTACACTCACGAGTTACGAATATATCAAAATACGTTAAGCTTACGTCTAATTTTTCTCATGTATATTTATCTTCATAAAAATTGATATGATCGCATTACGCATAATTTGCTGACGTACCTTTAAATTTCTTAATTCTTAATGTCAGCGATTCTAAAAATAGGATCCGCGGTATAAATAAATTTTTCTCCAAATTAATGTAGTATTCAATCTTTCTATTTTCTGTAATTTCATCATATTCATCAATTTAATTATTTTAATACTAAACCTATGGTAGTTAACTGTATCTACTTAATATTACGTGAAATCTAAATAAAATCTCTATATGTTTGTGAAAGCACAAAATTTAGGGAGTCTGGAAAACAAAATTATGAGCAAAAGAGGATCCTCAGTCATATAGAGTTTAAGGATCTCTGCTTTATGCTTTACTCTCTTTTATTTTTTCATACTGCTTGGAATTTTTTCGCATCTTTCTCTATAGATTTTTCTTCTAGCGAGACAATTTTTCTTGGTTAGCATTACACCATCGTTTTCCCTCATAGAAACCATTATTCCTTTTCCTTATGTCATATTTTTGCCTCCAATGGGCAAATTCTGAATTTGCTGGTCAAACATTACATATGGGTTTTATATATTGTTTTGACAACTGCTTACATGTAAGATGGTGCTACTTAGTCTAAATTCAACACAATCAAGCTATACGTAATTTATAATTAGAATTTTATTGCATCACCTCAGATCAGTCCGTCGTGTTCTTGTAAACTCGCATATCCGTGATTCCATTTTCATCCCCTCATATTTCTTTCTCAGGAAGCTGATCATCCACTTACCTCACGTCCATCGTCCCGTGCATAAGCACGTCACCAGACAAGCGCATAAGCCAACCAGTCACCACAGCAAAGGTCACGATCGACCCGGCGACCACGTCCACAAGCACCACCACCACTTCCACGACGAGGAGTACGGGGAAGGAAATCACGGTCACGGATACGAAGATCACGGACACCACCACACGCGGAAGTACCGCCGCCAACCACACCATCACCATTCCTCATCCGGACACAAACACCATCACTCCCACCCCAGTCACCATTACGACCATCACGACAGTCATCACATGGATCACCATCACGAAGATGATTACCACCCTCGCTACAAGACGGAGGAAAGCCGCTATCACTACGATCACTATTCAGAACCTTCCCACCATCATCACAGACCCATGCGGTACGAGGAGGATGAAGAATACGACTGTATGGAGGTGTGCGAGAAATGCAAAATGCATTACCATAGGAAACACATGAGGGAAAGCGTGGTTTCGGCGTCCCGACCGCATCCGCAGCTCACGGTGGCCAAATTCAAGCCCACCCCGTCCTCTTCCGGTACCAGTTCATTCATGTCCAGGATCAAGGATGAATTCAAACCGAGTCTGGCCGCTGGAGAACTTATCGATTCTCCCACCGGCTTCGGCGAAAACAATTACGCGGGTTTTGTTATGCCAACAGCGATTGACCACGCTGCCAACGCTGCTAAACTAAGTCCCAATGTTCCCTTGAGAAATGCTGGAAATACTGACGATTATGGCCCAGTGTTCCCCAACTTCCAGGGCTCGGAATTCATGCCTTCAGGAAGTTGGCAGAACGGGAGCTATTTCTACGGAAAATATAAGGATCCTGCGGAGAAGGTTGTGGATTATAATGTTCCCCGTGGACAGATGAAGCATGTACGTTATGGTGGGGAAGAGATACGCCACGAAGATAGCAAAAGTAATGATGAGCGTGGTAGAAATCTCAGATACTTGAACAGGTACAAGTACATTAAGCGCTGAGGAAACAGACAATTGATACAATATCTTCTAGTCGTGCCAGTCAGCTATGTATTGGTTGACGAAAATGTTACACTTGCTGACTTCATTTTGAGTATTTGATTTCTGTTTATCCTATTTAACCAAAGCTTATTTGAATTTACCGCTCCAGTGTCTAGCAGAAAACCGAAGAAAGAAATGCAACACCAGGACCGGCGTAAGGGTGAAAGAGTTGTTTTTTAGAATTTCGGGAAATTTTCAAAAATGGTTTGGAATCCGCCTAAGGTTGTTGTAGCGATAAGTGCTGTTGGAACTATCGTAGGTGGTGCCTTATTGACAAAGTAAGCCGAATGACTAAGGAATGTCTGTTATAGCATAATTATTAAAATTTAATTTTGTGTGTGGTGATTCATATCAATCGAATTGCAATATTTTCTACTGACATTATTCGCAAATTCTGCGATGCATTCAGAAAGAAAACTTTTTTTAATTACGGAAGGAGGTAGAGAGTGTCATTATTTTATAAGCAAATTATGTGTTAATTTATACGTGTAAAAATATGGTTTCGAGTAAAATTCAACATAATACATTCAGTAGTTTTTCTCTTCTGATTTACGATGTAATCTTTCTTGGTATAATAATCACAATTTCCTAGAAGACCAGAGATTTCCATTGTTCTCTCGTTACTTTCTACAGAGAGTATATGGGAGGGAAACGATTTCAAGCACCAACAAGGGCGGATGGGAAAGTGGTCATTGTTACTGGGTCTAATACGGGAATAGGAAAAGAGACTGTGAGGGAGTTGGCAAAAAGAGGAGCGGAAGTGATTATGGCATGCAGAGATATCGAAAAATGTGAAAAGGTATTTGTAATTATTCAAATGCAATTAATTTGATTTTCTCCTGTGGGTAGACCCTATTCAATATTTTTTACTCTTCGATCTGAAGGCAAGAGAAGAAATAGTGTTGGAAACAAGAAATAAATATGTTTATTGTAGAAAATGTGACCTGTCATCGCAGGAGTCAATCAGGAAGTTTGCTGAAAGATTTAAAAAAGGTTATATTCTCATTTGGCTTAATAATCTTTTGTAATTTCATTTCACTTTTAATCGCTGCTTTTTACATAGATAGTCATTTTAGCTACATTAGTAACTTAGCTTTTTATGCTACAGAGGAACAAAGATTGGATATACTTATAAATAATGCCGGTGTTATGAGATGCCCTAGATCTCTTACTAAAGAAGGAATTGAAATGCAGCTTGGAGTGAATCACATGGGCCATTTCCTCTTAACCAATCTTCTTCTTGATAAACTGAAGGTAATAATTCTATCAAAACATTTAGATGATATCGTTTATTAAGCCAATATATATCTGGAAGATATATTTAATGTTATTTTATAGGCATCAGCACCAAGTAGAATTATTAATGTATCAAGTGTAGCTCACAAAAGGGGAAAGATAAATAAGGAAGATTTGAATAGTGAAAATAAATA
The DNA here is from genome assembly GCA_036926295.1 of Pachydiplax longipennis. Lineage (NCBI taxonomy): Eukaryota > Metazoa > Arthropoda > Insecta > Odonata > Libellulidae > Pachydiplax > Pachydiplax longipennis. Next base: position 24,167,903 of record JAVFKF010000003.1, on the reverse strand, counting down.
TGATGAAGCAGATGCTTATAGTCAAAGTAAATTGGCAAATGTACTCTTCACCCAGGAACTTGCTAAAAGGCTTGCAGGTTGGTATTTCTTTCGTTTTACCATAGCATACAATGTTAATAATAGAGGAATTTTAACTTAAATTATCACCTACTCCTTGGTTTAAAGAATTTCCCATAAGCCTACTGCTTTATGCATTTATCAATAGAATTAAAATTATTTATATCTACACTATAATAATACACTGTAATAACCTATTGAGAGACTTGAATGAGATGCTCTCTTTTATTTTATATATAACTTATTTCTCATACTCCTTGAAGTATTCATTACATGAGCTATAACTCACGTAAAGATTCCTTCAAGAGATGTGTTGGGTAACTTATTTTTTCATATTTGAATCTGATATATTTTTATAGCCACGGTTTTTAAGGGCAATTATAAGAGCAAGAAAAAATACCTCTTTCTTCTATATAAAATAATTTGTTTTCTATGCATATTAGCATCCATTTCAACTTCTGGGTAATGATAGTTTTGATTCATTTAAAATGTTAGTTTAATGCTTCATTTTTTCAATCAGTCATTTTGCAACTTTTCCACAAAATTTTGTGTTTATGATAAGAAATTACTAGAAGCCAGGGCCAAGGAATCTGGGTGTGTAATTTGGGCACAGTACACCAGGAAGAAAGAGGGGTGGTTAAATTCTTTTTCCAATATATTTTTCTCAAGCACTAACTTTATTAGTAGTATGAAAATTCTTTATAAAACAGTTCAAAAGTCCAGATAAAGGATGCCTCTTAAATAATTCATTTAGCTGGGAGATTGGAGTTTACACTCTTAATTCATAATCTAAAATTAATTCTCAGTAGCAAATAGCAGATGAAATTCATAATAGATTTTCAATATAAGTATCCTCTATTTCATAATTCTGTGTGGAAAGATAGCAATGTTTTTCTCACACTAGCAGCCATATGGATTAAAATATTCCTGCCTTACTCAACTAAAATTCATAGTAAAGTAAAAATTAAACTTCCAAATATAAAATGCATTACTTCTGCATAAAACATTAGCATTAGGCTGAGTAAGCTCTTGTCCTGTAGTATCAAGGTTTACAGGGTACCTCCACCTCTGCAAATCTTTTTCACAAAGGAAAATGTCAAATATTACACACATTCTTTGGTTGAGAATTACCGCACTAGGATAAATGAGGAAGCCCATACTCATTTTTGATGTTGATTGCAACCATTATAGAGGTCAGATACTCGTATCTATCTCATTTTAATGAGAAATTTGTCAAATAAACACTTGTGACTATTCATGATAATTTATAGATACATACATAACTCATTACTAGGGATAAATTTGAGATAAGATGGTAAGGTTACTTACTATCTTGTGTGATGATGAGAAAGGAATAGCATTTTCAGGAAGAAAAATAATTTCCATCAAGTTTTGAAATTATGTCATGGGAGAACTTTGGGAAAGGAGCTTAACAATTAACTTAAGGTTAGAAACCAACAGAAAAGAATTCTTGTTTGGAAGAGCTGATTTTTAAATGGGTTCAGTACAGAATTGTAGTTGATTTTACACTCATACTAGACATTCCCCTGTTTTCCTTAGTCTTCAGTCTACTCTCACAAAAGCCCTTTTGTGCTGACATTGGAGGACCACATGATTCCCCGGCCCTGCTATTTCTGGTTATTATATATATATCTGGTTAATCAGCACTCACAAATGTAAAATAAGATCACTTAAAGAGCCAATTAATCTGTCTATAGATTGTAGACCAGTCAAATTTAACTTACAATTAGTTCTAAAAGTAAGAAGTCCTCTGATTTTTTTCTCCTATCATTTAAGAAAATTAACATGAATTTTGATTCATTGAGTTACCTTCTAAAACACACCTGTACAAAAAATAGTTTTGACCTGCATTCTTGAAGACTTCAAAAATTAGTGACTTCATTTATGTAGCAATATTTCTATTTGTGAAGGTACCTTGACAACTGAGGTCATTTTGAGCCTTTTTTAAATGTGGGGCTCCTCTAAGAATTACTACTACTTTCACCAAAGGCAAACACATTTCCCACTTGGCTATCCAGGGGCCAACAGTGTCATGTATTATTATTATTATTAGCCTCTAATAATCCAGCCCTGGAAAGCCAAATGCAGCAATGTATGAGTCAATGTGCTAGCCAAGTGTCACCTAAAGTGAATGCTGAATAGCTGTTATACTTCCAAGGGTTGTCACACCGTGGACTGTCCTTTTTATACTTTAATAATCAAACTGGAAATATCATCTAACAAATTATAGAACCAGAATTCTATAGTTATTCATCCATGGATAAGGACAGAATTCTTGACCATCCATGGATGGACGAGGTTTTTTAGTTTAAATTTATATAGGATATGATTGTTTACAGGTACAGGAGTAACTGTGAATTCATTGCATCCTGGTTTGGTGGACACAGAAATAATTCGGCACATGAGTTTCTTTAATAGTTATTTCTCAGCAATATTCATTAAACCAATTGTTTGGATGTTTGTGAGAAGTCCAAATCGTGGTGCACAGACTACCCTATATGTTGCCTTGGATGAATCCTTGGAAAAGGTGACTGGGAAGTATTTCAGGTAAAGTTTCACCTAGGTAATTTTTCCATTCCCATGCTGAATTTTTACACACCATGAGGATGGAAAAATCATGTTCAGTTTCCCCATGATATAATAATGTTTTGGGTTTAACCAACTGGCTTTTACCAACCAACCAACTGAATTATAAGTTCTCAAATTGCTAGACAGGCTGTATTTAAGGGAGAGATGGTTCAATCTGCTGCAAAGATTTCCTTAAACCTTGCCTTCTCTCAAATGGGATTCCCTTTGACTCTTGTGTTTACAATGACTAATTGTACTGTTATGGAATGAATTTTGCCATACAAGTGCCGTAAGTAGGTTTCACTGTACTTAACATTGTTATTTGTTGATATTATTTTAATGAAAACTTGATTTCAAAGAGTGCTGGAAACAAAAATTAAATTCTAAAAGATGATCAGTTTAGGATATTGCAGCACTATAAAGTATATACAAAGCAAAAGAACTTACTTCTAACAAAATATTTATTGCAAAACAATTTAGAAAAGTATTCATTATAAATTATTAAGACTGTATTTTTGGTATTATTATACAGAGCTTAGTATTTCGCATCAATTATTAATTTGTGTCTATTGTTAATTAATTAATAGCATGGCTGCCTCTGGTATGAGTGGTCAATGGGTTCATTCCTAGACATAACCCAATTTGCTAATAGGGGCTTACTATAGAAAGAGCAATCATCTTCAAAACTAAGTTCCAAATCAAATATAATCATTTTAATAACTACTTTTCATTAACCCCATTAATGAATGATTAAATACTAAAGAGAAAGAAAAGTTACAGGCATTTTTACATTCACCACAGCTATTTATTAAAATTATAATAAATATAAACAAAATTTTGTAAAAATATTAATACATGATATATAATAAAATAATAAATGGCACAAGTACAAACAATTGTTACATTCAGGACAAATCCAGATCATAAATTACAAAGTACAAATTAATTATAATAAATATAAATGCAGAAAATACTCGGTTAAGGAGAAATTTTTAAAATTTCCCCTTTTACCCAATTTAATCTGAAAAATCTGTTCAATTTTATCAGTAAAGCAGTATCACCAGCAAAGAATTGACTCATAGATTCACTTTCTCATCTGACGCATAAATGCTAACATTGAAGTAGACAATGTAACTTTAAACTTAAATCCTATTATGTTCTAATCTAATCATAAGATTTCATTAATAACTATGATCAATTGCTATTACTATATGTTGCGATATCTACCCTAAATCAAATGCACTTCAAATACTCCTTTTCGTGATAAACACACACATTTATAAACATCTTTCTTCACATAAAATCTTTTCCTCTTATTTTACAGTGACTGTGCTGTAGATGATGTAGCAGAGCAAGCTAAAGATGAGGCCTTGGCCAATTGGCTGTGGAAAGTCAGTGAAAAGTGGACTAGATTAAGAGGTGCAGACAAGACAACAACTGAGATTCATGCTTGACTTGCTTGGGGTATTTACACTGGAAGACTAGTGGCAGTGATTTAGAAAGACTTGAGAAGTAACAAATTTCTCAGTCTCTCTGTTGTAAAATAACCTATTTATATGTATATTTTTTACATAAATGCAATGAAAGTGTCTATTCTAGATGGGATGATTATCCTCAATTATTCTACTCAGATTTACTCCTTAGTAAAGGTTTGATGTTCACCAACTGGCAAGACTTTTCATAAAGCTCAGCAGCAAGATTTTCATCCTGGGCACACTGAGAAGGATCAACAGCATGGCAATCGCTACAAAAAGTAGAAAATAAATTGCAATTCATTTATTCATTACATCTTTATCAAAACCTTATTTTTTATTTTAGTTATTAGATGCACATGCATTTAGCTTCACTAACTAATTTAATTCTTGGCAGTATTATGCAGGAAAGGTCTGAAACAGGAACAGTAGTATTTGATATGTAAACAAAATTTAAAACAAAATCTGCTGAAGTTATTAGGTTTTCAGGTAATCTTCCTCTACTGATAAAAATAATTTACAATGTAGTATTTACTCCTTAATAATATAAGATTTAGGAAGAAAGGATCTTCAATCCTTTATCAAATGTGACACACAATAGTGGAAACTGATGAATTTGAAATAGTATACTAACTTGAGAATAAATAACTTTTCAAAATAGGAAAAGTCTAGAGTATGCCCCATTTTGTAAATAATTATAAGTCATGTATCCTATTTTTATATCAGTCCATGATCCAAGTTTCATCACAAACTTTTGTGAAGTAACTAATACAAGGAAACTCACATACTGCAGCTCATTCTTGATGCATCATTACCTGAAATACTTCCCAGATACATCTGAAAGCTCAGGAGCGACTGATAGGTAGATGGCTGTCTGAGATCCTTGGGTGGGAGTCTTCATCAGCAGCCACATCCAAGGATACACAGCAAACTTAATCATTATCGAAGAGCTTAGTGGTGAACGACGCATATGCCTTGTTGAGCGCACTAGACCAGGATTCAGTGCATTGATGGTAACTTTTGAACCTTTGAAGAGCAAAAGTAAAAAGAATTACATGAACCACAGTATTAAAAAATAAACATTTTATTTTCACCTTAGTCCATATACCAGGAGCTTCACAAGGATAAGAATTTAACTACTTATTTTATGATTGTATGTTTCATGCGACTAAAAACCTTACGAATCACTCCTTTAATCATGGCATGTTTAAAGTTACTTATTCTTTCAGAATATGATTCCTTCCTATCTTCCTTCCTTAGTATTAAAAATGAATTATTCCCTTGGTATATTATAATATGTTAAACTTAGATAGTATCATATTTATGCAGTTCACTAAAGGATTGATTCCCTAAGATTTGTTCCTACATGCAAGTAATTACATACATTTATATAAATACACCGTGAAAGTGACCTTTGAGACAGTGGTAAATGTAAAAAAAATTTCAGGGAAGGATGGTTTTAATATGTATTCAATGGCAATGGTGCAGTTAGAAAATGATCCAGGGGCTAGACTTAAAAAGCAAGCCGTGAAAAGAGTTACTGTCACACATTATATACTAATTTTCAGTATATTTCAGTCAATAAATTATTCACGAGAAATATTTTAAGTATATTGACCTCAAAATGTTAGTTTTATATTGATTTTAATTATTAGGAGTATGAATTATATTAACTACAACTTTATCTTATCTTTGAGCAATAAAAAGCATAACATTTTAATAATAAAATTTTTGAAATGCAGGATTTATAATTTTAGTTCTCCTCCCATTATACCCCCTGCCTTCAAAGACCATTACAAACAAGCTGATTGAATTCTGGGTAAAGGTTTTAAAGTTTCCATTAGCATTTTCCAAAATTTCTTGCAAGTAGAATCTCATTGTGGTGGTGATTTTATTACCTTTCATTCTCTTAGCCATCTCTCTAGCCATAAGAACAAGGGCCAATTTACTCTGCCCAAATGCTTCCCTGGCTGTAAAGTTCGTTTCTCTGTTAAGATCTGACATATTTATGTCTGCTGCCATGTGTGCTTGGGATGACACATTTATAATTCTTGCATTCGGAGCTGCCTCCAGCTTGGGAAGTAGAAGATGAGTCAGCAGAAAATGGCCTATAAATAATGTTCAAAAATGATCCGAATGAAGAATGAGCGATAAAAAATTGTCATAAAAATCGCTTTATCACATAGGCACTACCTACCTAAATAATTACTGACAAAATGTTGTTCAAATCCTTCCTCTGTTTTCTCAAATGGACAAAATGCTAGTCCAGCATTGTTAATAAGTATATCAACACTTTCCCAATCTGAAAAATATAAAAATCAACGCGTGCAAATTACTGTTTCAAATGCGAAAGGACAAAATTTCCCATCCATCATATTACCGAGACTTTCCACGAATTGTTGGATCGAATGGAGAGATGATAAATCCAATTTTTTCACAATGATTTTGGCATCCTTCACTTTCCTTGTAATTCGTTTAGCAGCTGTGTTTGCACCGGTCATGTCACGGCAAGCAAGCATGATTTCACCACCTAAGGATATTATTAGTTGAGTTCACGAATTCCATTTGCAATGAATATATTCAGCGCATTTTCTTGTCGTACCTCGGTTTGCAAGCTGCAAAGCCGTCTGATATCCGATACCACTAGAAGATCCTGTTATAATAACGCGTTTTCCATCTATTCTCTCCGCGCTGGGACAATCTTGACCGCCCATGTAACTCCTGAAATCAGTTGCTTATAAGCATGAAAACCTGGTCAAGGAAAAATGTACTATATGTAATCATAAGAAATAGGCTTACCTGATGCAGGTAACCACTGCAACCACCAACCCAATGATGTATGGCCACCAGCTACTTGTAAGAGGGTCTTGTGGAAAAGCATTATCCATTTTCTTTAGCTACTAACTTCATCAACGTAAAATATGATAGGAAAATCAAACATGCACTCTGTTTCGTCTATTTCCTGAAAGCAGAAAGCATGAAACGGGTTATTATGTGATTCAACTATGAGCATAACAAGGATATCCTGTTCAGCGTCATTTCAATTAAATAATCATAAGGTAAACGTTTCTTCATAATACATAACATCAAAGAGTGAAAGTGATTACTTTTTACTCCAGGGTCAAAGTTAAACGAGGAAAAAAATTGTAATCCCGCTTATCATTCAGTAATATTTACTATTTCGTCTTTTATATTTTCCTCGATAAGTCAGGAGTATATGACATCACATCCCGGCAAGTACCAACTTATAAAAATACGCATCCACCGAAAGTTTTACATGAAAGGAGCATCACAGATCAGAATACAAATTTTTCTCACATATATCTGAATAATGTACTCAAAAGCCGAGTAAATATCCGAAAGTTTAAATACTGGTAACTTCCTCAAGCCAAATTTATTTTATAAAAGGCCCGTGCGGACCGGTCTCCTAACTGACAAATTCCGAATCTTGCGATACATAGTATACGCAGCAATATCTAAAGTTTAACAAACAAATGCTTTATTGAATGGAAAGGGAGATTGTTCTATGTCTTAATTTGTAAACGTAAAACTATTGTACCTCGAGAGGCTCGGGGGGTTTCCAGAAAATAACAGTCGACTTACGATTATCTTGCAGAGAATGCGATTCTCGTTAAACCTTCCTGTCGGGGTATGCGCGGAAATCTAAACATTGAGGGATAAAATTTCCCTCGAATCTTGTGTCAAGTTAAGGATGTTATTTGACTGTAGCTGAAATTTTGTAAGTTGAATAGTTTATATTTTCTGTCATTTGCTTGCTGATTGAGTTTTTATTTTCGTAGCTGAGGTTAACGAAGACTACCGCATTTTAGAATAATGAATGCATTTATGTTAACATGAATGTTGATTTCTTACCACTCATCCGCTAATTATTTAGAATTTTTTTCTTTAACTTCTAATTACAGCTGAAACATTATTTAATCCCTGGTTTGAAGTGGTGAGCAGGGTCGTATACTGTAACTAATGTAGACTTTGGTTCTGGTTCTTAGTTTACAGATAGAGGATATTTCTGTAAGATGTGGAACTTGGTAGCGCTATGTTTTGTTGCATCTGCTGTCTTGTATTATGTCAAGTGAGTTATGCATGACAAGCCCGCATTGTTTACATGTAGATGTTTCATTTCCTCACTCAAAGGCATTTATTTCAATTAATTTAACATCCTATAAACGCAGTATCATTGTACTGATCGTATATCCAGAATTTATGAGTATTGATGATTTTTGCATTGCATAATTATAAGCATCATGTATGAAACTAACATTTTCTTCAAGATATCGTTTCGCCGGTGGTAAATGCTGTTGTAGCGCACAGCTTGAAGGAAAAGTTGTGATAATTACTGGAGCTAGCTCCGGGATCGGGAAAGCAACCGCTTTAGAATTTGGGAAGAGAGGTATCAGACAAAACATTACTTATAACAGAAATGGAAAATAATTCTCGAATATTTTTAAAAATAAACATCTTGAATTATTGCAGGGGCTCATGTTGTCCTTGCTTGCCGAAACTTGTCTGAGGCAGAGAAGGTTAGGGAATGGATTGTAAAATGTACTGGAAATGAATTCATTACCTGTATCCACTTAGACCTGAACTCCTTCGCTAGTATCCGAAAATTTGTAGAGGAATTTAAGCAGGGCAAGTTATTTTTGTTGCCATACTTACTTTTAAAGTTTTCAAGTTTGTACAAGTTTAAGTTGTCAGTTTGTTTTATATCACAGGTCACCAAAAGTTGTACGCTTTAGTGAACAATGCGGGTGTGTTTTATTATCCAAAAACGTTAACTGAGGATGGCTTTGATGTTACATTTCAAACCAATTATCTTGGTAAGCTGCTAACAATGTTACTGTTTTTATAATTTTGCTCTTTGCGATGTAAATATTGTGTGGTGCATACTTTTTAACTTCATCAGAAGAGGCAAAATAGTACCTCGTTATTTAAAATTTAAAAACGCCGATTTGCTATTAATTCATTTGGCACTCAAGGTACAATATATTATTGTGATTGGTATGAAAAGTTGTATGCATTTTTAAGGTTCGTTTTGCAAATATATGATCCCTCGGTTTACAATTGACTACCAGATCTAGATATCTTATTTTCATGAATGCAAAATTGTAAATATTTTATTTTGTGCATGTCCTTAAATTATGCATGGATTTTCCATCATTTTTGCCTCTAGTTAAGTTTTTTATTATTCATTAGTGTTTCTTTATGCAATGCAACACATTATTATTAGGAGCAACATTAATTGTATTTAATCATTCAAGATGTTAACTCTTATTTTCAGTCTTATGTGTAACATGATATCTGTATGAGGCAACAGGACCATTTCATTTTACCATTTATCACATTAGTAGCTCACAGTATCATTTCCATCACACATTTTTGCTTATGCCTTACAATTACTAAATACAATTAACTCTATTTTTGTGGAACAGTCAAGTAATGAACCTAAAGAAGCTTTATAGATAACTTTATGCGTAGAACACCAAAAAATACTCTCAGATGAAGTAAAGACCATATAGTTATTATGTTTCAAAATTTAAATCTTAAATGTGAGAGTGATGTATCTACAAGTCCAATATTGTATCCATTGAGCAAATTTTTTTCGGTTTGCAAGATCATAATATTCATTAAATCTGAATTTTCTTCCAGGTCCATTCTACCTCACAAATTTGCTGCTGGATGTTTTAAAACAATCTGCTCCATCTCGTATAGTTAATGTAGCTTCCAACGCTCATCGATTGGTTTCCAAATTAGAACTTAATAATGTAAATTTTGAGAATTCATATGATTACTTCAAAGTATACGGCCACTCAAAGCTTTGCTTAATTCTCTTTGGTGTGAAACTTGCAGAAGTTTTGGCTGGTAAACATATTTATTTTGCATTGTGTGATTTTTATTTTGTTAATCACTTTTGACTAATGCACTCTTTTTCATTTCATATAGGTTCAAATATTTTAGTTGACACCGTTGACCCTGGGAATGTGGAAACTAAAATTTACAGAAATTTTCCATTTCTGAGTAATCCTGTCTTATTCGCTCTTCAGAAACCAATAAGGCTGTTTGTTATTAAAACACCTTGGGAAGGTGCTCAGGGTGTTATACACTCAGTTCTCAGACCTGCTGAAAATTGTATATCCGGGAAATATTTCTGGTGGGTTTAAATCTGTTAACCTTTTAAGTTACATTAAATTCAATCTTTAAGAGCATTGCTGATGTAACTTAATGTAAAAGTAATTATCAAAGAATTTTCATGCATCTTCATTATTATCAGTGCTAAAGCAATAATCCATTATCAAAATTGGTTTCTTTTACAGGTGCAATATAAGCATTTTGTGATAATTTTAGATGCTCTTAAAAAAGTTCAGTCATGAAATATTTTCATTTCTATTGTTATGTTAATCATTTTAGTTAGATGTCCAAGAACTTTATTCTTAATGGCTACAGAAATGATGATTATTTTTTACGATGATGAAAAATTTGGATTATGTTTTTGCAAAAAAAAATAATTTAATTGTATAATTTTGGATTACTTTACCTGAACACTCATTTCTTAGATGTAGGATATTTTAAGATTTAGTGCACCAGTCCTTTGTATTTCTAATATCCTTAATTTCTTTTCCATAGCGATTGCCAGGAAACACTTCCCTCTGATTTGGCATTAAGAAAAGATTTGATGGATGAACTATGGAAGAAGAGTTTAGAATGGTGTAAAATGCAGGAATACTAGAATCATTATTAATGTTTTTAGGAAGTAAGCCTTCTGCCATTGAAATCTATTCTGTTGCTACATTCCGTTTATAATGTCTTTAATTAGCAAAGAGTGGGAATCTCCTGATGGTTGCATCAAAAAAACCATCCTTAAAGAGGGGATTTGGTCTGAGGTTCCCAGAGATGGATCCAAATGTCGCATTTCGATTAAAAATGTGGCGATGTTGCAAAACTTTCCCAGAACCCCAGAAGAAGAGGAAGCACTCACTAATTCACTGTTTTTTGGCCCAAATGTAACATGTATTCCAGAGACTATAGTGATAGGAGAGGCAGATTCTGATCTGGATAGAATGTTGGAAAGTTGTATTCATACAATGCTCCTTGGAGAAGAATCCAGTGTCATTTTCTCATTCCGTACCAGGGAGGTAGATAGAGAAGATACAAAGTTAGCTATGGAAAGTCCTGTTCCTGCCATAACTCTGCAAATATCTCTTCTGGAATATGAGAAGGTCCCTCACCTATTTCAATGGTCTGATGACAAGAAGTATGAAGAAGCAGTCAGGCACAAGACGTTAGGGGTGGAATTGTTTACTCAGAAAAGGTTTATTGACGCATTTTTGCGCTTCAAAAAATCAATTCAGATGCTTATCTACATAGTTGTGGATAGTGATGAAACTGAGAAAAGGATCTGTCAGCTTCGTGGGGCACTTTATTCCAACATGGCCACTTGTCAGATGAAGAGAGAGAATTATTATAGAGCTGAGGATCTTTGTACGCGAGCACTTTCCCTAGATGAGGGAAGTGTGAAACTTTTGTATCGCAGAGGTGTAGCGCGCACTCATCTTCAGGAATATGAGCTTGCTTGTGAAGATCTGGAGAAGGCAAAAAGGTTAGAACCTAATAACGAAGCAGTTAAGAAGGCTATGGCAGATGTAAAGAAGAGGATGAAGGAATTAGATGCAAAATATGGAGCTGCTATGAAGAAGGCTTTTCATTTGTGATCTCTCATCAAAGACGAATTTATAGATAGCCAAATAGATGTGTTATGAAAGTTTCAGAATTTCTTCGGAGTTAAATTTCATATTTGAGAATGTGCATAGATTTTAATGAAAGCATATATTTTCTTTTAAAATTTGATGTTTTTATGCATGGTATTTTTGGCAAACACTTGAGTATGTAATGGCTATCTGTCTTCACTTATTTATGACGGTGAATCTTTACAACCATGTAAATAATTTATTATATCTGAAAGCTTACAGATTTACCTATGTTTGGTCATTTGTATAGTGTGATGGAATCTCTCCTGTTGCTGCTTTTAACTTGCAACTGTATTTTTGTAAAATATATCAAAATATTTTGACTGATTCATAACTCAGTGGTGTGAAAATGTTTGTACTTGTTCTTCAATTCATCTCGTGTTATGTTAAACTTTTGTGTTGATTTCATTTGTTAGTATGAACTTCTCCCATAGATTCATTTCATTGGTGTTGGATACATATCTGATTCCCTCAGAATTCAATTGCTTTATTATCTTCAAATTTTGGAGCATCCTATGGTTTGTACTTTGTTTATTCCAACTAAGGATGGTGATACAATTTTTCTGCATTTTTGGATTCTCCCACATATTTGTTTACATGTAAACTCGGTAAACAATTCAAATTGCCCAAGCTGGGAAGCATATTGAAATGGTATATTTTTAGATGAGAGTGCTCACTCTTTTTTCCAAAACAGTGATTTCAATGTTTAGTAAGAAGGAATATCTGGTTTTCTGTGTTTGTAGCTGTTGTGAATGTATTTTCTATACATATTTGTTAAATATTAATTCAGATTACTATAGATTTTATATTAGCTTGTTGGTAGATGGTTACTTCTCATGCCTCTCTCCTGAATTTATTATTTTGTATATTACTTGATTTTCAAATGTATAATGCAAAATAAATACATTCAATTTTGAATACCGCATTTTTATTTCAGTAAAGTGATCATTCCTCCTGTTAAAATTTTCCCAAAAAAATACGTTTATACTTACTCTATACCCATATTATCAACAACATACTTTTACTCATATTCAAGAAAGTATGTAATTTGTTAAAAGAATTTTAAGGGGTCAAGATCTTAATCTCTTTCTAATGCTATATGACAGGAACTCAATGAACTGCTAAAGTTGATTGTGGTGGAATGTCATCCTAATATGTTTATTGTAAAGTTCTGTATGCTTTCATACTGGAATTCTGCAGAAGGTTATATAACATAAACTATTCACCATAAGGAGACTCCATTTTTGCAACTGACAATTTAGCATGCAGTACACAGGCATACGCTTCTAATTTTGTCAGCCTGTATGCAAAACCTATTCTTATCATGGAATGTTATTTTGATGTCAAAAAAGGGCTAATTGATTATTTATCTAAGAGAAAGAATCTGTTGGATATAAATCTTGAGCATACTTTAACTTTCCTGAGTATTTTCATTACTGATACATAGATGTTTATGAGTAAATAAAGTTTAAGAATGATTGAAGAATCTTGAAAATATTTGATTAGATATTTTTCATGATAGGTGTGGAGGTTAAGTATAGTCCATCTTAGAAATCAATGAAAATTTTATCACTAGCAAACAAAATTTAGATATTGTATTAATTCTTCTTATTGGAAAGTTGTCTAAGAACCACTTATTCTCTGATTTCTTAAAAAAAAATTGCTTTCGAGGAAAGTCCTTGACATTTTGGTTTGATTCCTTGAAGTAAATTTAATAACTTATAATAATTGATTAAGTTGCCTCCTATGCAGACACAACCATTCAAATCCGTTTCAGAAACAGTAATTCCTTCTTTCCATCATTCTGCTTATTTATGACTGGTTTACTTCGAAAAATATTTTTGCAGATATTTTATTTTTCCATTTTATTTATGACCTTAGATTTTGGTCAAAGAGAAGAATAACATACCGATTATGGAATGCAGGATTGAGTAATACTTTTTACAAACGACTTTGTCTTAAAGGAATGAAATATCCTCGCAAAAGTGCTTGAAGTATCTTCAATAAATTTTTAATTAATGTTCAAATAAATTAATCAAATTTTATAGGCGAGTTTCACAAATCCAATTTCCTTTAACTTAAAAAGGGAACAGAATGCCTTCCCTTCAAGAGAATAATATATCATATCGACAGATATTATTTATCGCCAAAAATGGTAAATTAGGTTTTTAAATTAACATAAAACATGAGCGCACACATAACTTTTAGTGAGACGTGAACCCTTTTACTCGTTAACGATTATTTTAGATGATTTTTTCGCCCATTCTAACACCAATTCCCATCTGAAAATTGTTAATGCACGCAGAAATTATAATTATCAAACTTATATAATTTTTGGGTAATTTTACTGGCATAAACTAATCACGAGTCCACTTTTTCTTTCTTATGTTTCCTATTATCCTACGGTAGTTAAGTTGGCTGCACTAAGCACACTTTTAGCGGGAAATAGTGAGTTGGCGCAATATTTACTAGAGATGAGGTGCTGTCGCAGGAGTATAAATTAAGTTCTCTATATTAATCCAGTAAGAACCATATTGCTAGGAGGTTTCGTTTTAGTAATTAATCGGATGTCGTGCTAGACATTTTTAAGCAAAGCTACCGTAGAATGGAGTGTATTATGGAAGAAAAAGTAGCCGTCCAGGTTGATTTATCCATGAAAGACAATGAAGACAGTTCCGACGAAGAGGAGCTTTTCCATAAAAGAAATAGTGTAAAAACAAGGTTATTTGATAGTGACGAAGAAAATGTGGAAACTCCACGTGAAAATAATCAAACTTCTAAAGAAGTAAGTGATGTAGAAAGTGACGTAGATAAAAATGAAAGTAAATCGAAAGGTAGAAAAGTAGTTAGGAGATTTGATAGTGAATCAGAAGATGAGCTCATCGATTTACGGCAAGATGAGGAAGTTAATAAAAACCGAGAGACTGCCTTAATCAGAAAAGAAGACCGTCCTAATAGTGAAGCAGAATCTAGTTTCAATAAACTGAGAGAAGATGTGGAAGCAAACGAAGATGAGAAAACGGCTCAGTGTAAAAGTAAAGATCCTATTGTGAGCAGCGAGAGTGAAGATGAATTCAATTTGTCTTTATCTTCTTTTAAATCTAAAGGAGTGATGGATACTGCTGATAATTCTCTTCCTAAGGTAAACTCTTAGTCTATTGTTTACATCGTATCTTTTAGGACTATTAAAAAATTCTTCTCTCATGGCATGTTCTTCTCCTCTGGGTTATTATCAATGGAGAAAATTTTTACTAAAGCCTGAATAATCTATTTTTTAATCTCCTTATGACGGCTGTAATGCAGTTCTAGATGATATGAAAATGAAAAAAAAACTGACTACTAAAGTTGATTTATTATATAAAAGCATGGGTTTAATGAAGAGAACATGTATTTAGTTCATATATTTATTATATTTATTTTTTAATTTTATCTACAAATCGTGATTCTTATGCATGAAGTTAAATATTATCTTTTGTAGATAAATCGGTTTTCCCAGAGTGATCTTTATGATGCTGAAGGGTCCAGTGATGAAGACGTGGTCAATAATACAAATGAAGAAAACCATGAAACTCAACACTCAAATGTTGAAGAAACTAGGCCAAGTAAATCATCCAAAGAAAAACCAAAGGTATATCCCTCACTTTCGTGTAATCATAATAATTGTTAATTACCTGTAGCTAATGAGATATTTTTGATTTCAGAAACCTAAAGTAAAGTCCTCAAAGACAGACCTTCAAGATATTCATAGTGAAAGTCAACGAATGGTGAGGGAATCTAGGGTTTCTTTACCTTACCATCGACCTCGTCAGCGAACTTTGGCAGAATTCTTGCAACGCAGAAAAAATACAGTTCTTCCAGTCAGATCCTTGAAAACATCTCCTGCCAAATTGGGAGCAGTATGGTGAGATTTAGTTTCAAACTAAGGCATTCTTAGATTAAGGATAAATAGTAATGAAAATAATATACATATATGTGAGAAAGAGATGAACATAGATCCTTGCAAGTTCTATGCAAATGTTGGTGTTTTCCATAACCACTACTTTGTAGACTGCTGGCATAAATTGATTGATCAGTAGTAGCTGCAGTTTCTCATTGATCCCAAACCTACTAATAGTGTTAACAAAATATTTTAGATGATAGTGAGAAACCTAGATATTCTGTTGACATGATAAAGTGAAATCTACATTATATCCCAATGGAAATTCGGTTAATGTGCCAGCAAAGATTAGATTTTATGCATATCTCTGTATATGTTATTGCCATGTTTTTATAAGCATTGAGGTTTCTCGTAATAACTGTGAGGTATTGCAAGAATGTTGATTATCTTTTATCATATTAACAATGTATCCAAACTAAAATTCAATCTATATATTATTTATAGCCTCAATTTTACTTGTGTGTTTAATTTTACAGGAAAACTTTCGAGGAAAAGGCTAAGGAAGCAGAAGAGTTTTACAAATCAGAATCAGACTCTGAGCCAGAGATCAAAGAAGATGAGAGTAAGACTGAAGAAACTAAAGTGGATGCCAGTGCTTCTGCTACTGATGGTATTAGCAATGTAAATAATGATCAGGATACTCCCACAGATGTTTCAGCTAAGGAAAATGAGGGCTGTGCAATTTTATCTAGTGAGATTGAAAAAATATCTTGTAATGATGGTGAACCAGAGGCATCAGTAACTCTTTCTTATGGGATGGATGTTGACACAGATAAGGGTGAATCAGAATCTGTTGTAAGTGAATTAGAAAATGTAGATGCTAAGAAAGCAGAGACCGCTGCCAACGAAGTAAATAAAACTGGAAACAGTGATGTTACCATGGAGGATGTATTACCAGAAGCTTCTGTTGCTGAGAATGAAGCTGAAATGAGCCAGGTTTCAGACAAGGAAGATACTCCTACCTCTCCTAATGCTGACGATAAAGAAGAAATAATGCCCTCAAATTTGAGCTCTATTGAAGTTTTGAAAGATGATGAAGTTTCTAACATAGCTGATGCTAATACTAATAGTGAGCCAAGAGAAGTGACTGAAATGGAAGTTGATGATGTAGCCAGCAGTGTGATTCAAGAGCCAAATGAAGCCAAATCATGTGTGGAAGACATTTCTGACCCTGACCCAGAAAGTAATCAAGTGAAGGCAACAACGCCATTAGACATTGAAGAAGAGTCCATGAATCTGAGACTTGATGAGGAAGATGATGAAGTGAGACCTAACACTAAGTTAATCCATAATGAAAACTCTAGATTGTCTGATTCTCTATCCAAAACCAAACAGAATGAGCAAAATATTGATGAACCTCATGTTTCTGGTGATGATGAAAACTCCAGAAAGTCTGATTCACTTGCAAAGACTGGAGAGACTATAGAAGAAAAGGATGTCAGTTCTACGGAGGTGCAAAATATGTCTGAAGTTATAGAACCTGTAGTAGGTAGGAAAGAGCAGTTACTAAAAGCTGCTGGGATATTTCTATCTCCTCAACTGCTTCCATCTTTAAATGCAGAATCAGATGTGATTGACCTAGATGAGGATGTGAAGGCTAATCCCAAGAAAGAAATTGGAGTGCGAGATCTTATGCAGAGGTTTATCAAACATCACATTCCTAAGAAGCAAGTGATAGAAGAGAAAAAGGTCGATGTTGGGTAAGTCATTTTTTAAATTTCTCTTTGCCTTTAACTACGCTGGAAAGATCAAATTCTGATTTTCAAATTTGTAGTAGAAACACACTTAATATTATTTGTTATGAATAAATTATTTCATTACCCTATGTATGTACTTTCACAAACCTACAAAACAAAACAAATTTCTTGGAAATTAAAGAACGACTTAGACTCTGAGAATGTATTACTGGAGCTTAGAAATAAATAATACTTTCTCCTTCATAGATTTTGGAAAAAATTATGCCAATAATAAATTTGTAAATCAATCGAATGATGCACTGAAGCTATATTATGTGTATTATTAATGAAATTATTTATATAATGATTTTATAATTATGGCCTATAATTGCTTCCATATAATGTAGACAAACAAGTACATTTCTTTCATTACGAATGGTTTCTCTCACCAATTTCAATATTTTAATTATAGAGTAGTAGTGGTTGAAGGAGGAGGAGACCAGGGGCCAGAGCAAGTAAAAAGAGAGGTTATGAGTGTCACATTAGGTGGGGGTGATCCTGCAAAATATACACCACCTGGTACAGAGCGTCCTGGAGCTCGATTGAGATGTTTGAGAGAAGAATTACAGCGAGAAATAGCAAAGAAGAGGGATGAAGAATGGGCCAAACGAGAGAAAGAAAATACTATTGACGATGAGGACAATGAAGGTATGGTCTTTTCCAAAAGTCTCATCAAAGAATCTTGGTCTAATAAATACTATTGCCATAGCTTAAGATTACCTAAAGAGAACGTCTTACTTTCCATTGCATCCCTTTCTCCATATCCTGTTACATTTGCCATGATTTGGCTTTAATGTGCCATTTACTTTGAAATTTATGGAATTATTTCCACTCCTTTGGTAATAACTTAGGCAAACATCTTTGTTGGTAAGGATTCAGCAATTAGTGTAAATAAACTGGAATTTTTGCTACCATGCTATTGGTTGCAATGTATTTACTGCAATAAAAAACATAATTTTTAAGGAATATTTATTTTTATCAAAGATTTAGCAATTTTGAATAAACAATGTTGATAATGAAAATATTAATCTATACGATAATTTTTTTCCCTCCAGATTTCATAACCTTATTTCTAAGTTTTATAAAGTAAAATTATTCTGCAACAAAAATAGATAAACATTATTTCCTACTGAAATTACTGGTATAAAATTAATTACTATATATGTAACTTATCTATCATAACCAATACTATAAGAGTTGCAATTTTTATGCTTCAGTATGAAAATGGAAATAAAATTTTGTTGATTTTTATTAATGTTGCGTTTTGTTATTTTTGACTAGATGAAGAAGGAAAGGGAAAGTGTAACTTGGATGATGAAGAGGAGGAAGAATTGACAGAATCATCTTCAAGCGAGGAGGAAGAGGAAGAAGATGAGATAGAAGATGACATTGATATGTCTACCAAGAGCAGACCTAAGAATGATTTTGTAGATGATGAAGCAGAGGAGTCTGAAGAGGATGGAGAGGCAGATGATGAGGATGAAGATGATGAGGACATACTTATTGAGAAAGAGAAGGCAGTTTTAAAATCCACCCAAGAAAAAGAGGCAGAAAAATCAAAAGCTGCTTCTGAAAATGAGGATAAGTCTATGGGTGAGTCATTGATCATCATTTTCTATTGTATCATTACTATTGTATTCCTTCATTGCTGTAAGTTCTTGAGGCATCTCAATGCATGTTCATTCATTTTTTCTGACTTTACTTCGATTAATTCAAAGAAGTTGGCCAATTTTCTGCTTCATTTTTCCTTAAATTAGTGTTGCCATTGCATAGTGATGGGGTGGGTGACCTTTTTCCATTGTAAAGTCATGTTTACCAATTGGTTGTATTATCCCTGCAAGGTTGCAAAATAATAAGAAAAGCCACTAGTGAAATAATCAGGCCACTCTTCTTTTATATGATGTTAACATCCAAATAGTCCATTAGCATTGATATTTTATATGCAAAGAAAAGAAGATGTGACTTCAAAAAGTATATTATACATATTCTTGTCACTTATAGTGATTAGTGAGATTGGGAAATGTCATTGAAAACATGCATTTGTTCTTTGAAGTGATGAAAAGGCCCTTTTGTCATTGGTTGCAGGTTCTCTACCTCTGGCATAGGATATCTTTCACAAGCTCTTTGCCTTAACATTTAATTCAGAGCTGTTGATGAAATCATTTGTGTTGGGTTAGATTTTTACTTGCTGATTGATGTAAGAACCTACAATTCTGTGATTTTTGTAAACCATGAGAATTAAATTGGTCTAAGTTGAATAGTATCATTTACACGATTTTATTTCTGGTAGTTGGAAAACGTCTAAAAAAATTTCTCTTATATCAGTAAAATTGCTTATTAATGTTGTGAGCAGAGTACAATGTCTTCTAGCAGGGAAAGAAAAAACTGAAGTTGAAAATTTTTTACTGTTGCTAATATGAAATCTCCTTTTACAGAAGCTGATGAGGTTAACAAGGAAGATGAGCTTCCTCCAAAGAAGAAGACCCTTCAGCGTGTTAAGACCCTTGATCTCTTCTCTTCTGATAGTGATAATGATGATGCATTTGAGAGTTTGAAGAGTCCTCCATGTACTCCATTTTCCAAAGAAAGGTCCTCAGGACATTTTCATCTGCCTTCTCCTGCATTGCCACTAACTGCACTGCAAGGTTCCAATGGATTTCAAAACTCTCCTTTGAGTGCTTCATCTTCTTCTTGGGGACTTACCCAGAAAATCCTCTTTAATGATGAAGACTCCCCAAAATGTATGAAGGAAGAAAAGGATCATCATGGAGGTAAGTTTTAAATATTTATTTAAAAAATTTTAATAAAGGCTTTTGTACCAAAGAGAAGCTTTCAATAAAGGCTTTGGTAAATAAATGCATTTATCGTCTAGCACCATATATAAGATATCTATGATTTTTGTCTTTACCTTTCACTTGATTTTGGAATTGTATACTCTTAATTTAGAAAGGCTTCAGCCTTGAGTAAAAAGTAAACTGATTTAGGTTTGAAAACTCAGGTTTTAACCCTGTGGAGAGTTTAAAAGCTACCTAGAGTTAATGCATGTCCTCTTCAGAAGCTAGATCTTAAAGAAGCCAACTTCCTTTAGACTAACTAAATGGCATAAGCTTAATGTCATTTTGTTTTTATATTCGTCAGTTGATTATTTAAAAATACAGTGAATTTATTATATGCACAGTTTCCTAATTATTGCCCTTTTACAAATTAGGCTTCATAAATAATAATCAGTATACTATCTTAAAATTTAATAAAGTTAATTCTTAAATCCCTTCTATGAAGTAGCAATTTTAGTCGATTTTCCTACGTTATAAGCATGCAGTAATAGAAAATATGTAATCTCTAAATTTTTTTCAGACAAAAGTGCTTTAAGGAGATTAGTTGGTTCTAGTCAGGACAGCCAGGTCAGCGAGGATGAATTGCTCAACTTAATGTCTGGAAATTTTGTTTCTCATGCTCCAAAAGTTAATGGGATGGAATCTCAAGATGACTTCTGCCTAGCTCTTGAAGAGACTCAGGATCTATTTGAGAAACCAAAGAATAGTGCCTTAGATGAGTCCTTTTTAGACTCTTACAAGAGCATTAAGGAAGAAAAAGAGGAATTGGATGCAGAACCTTTCAAGTATGTATGAAATGGCATGAGAATATTGTATCTAATGGTGTATAGATTTCAAATTAAGAGAGCTTTTAGGAAGTTGCATATGATTTTTAACTGTTTTATTTCTTAATCAATCAAAACTGATTAAAATAATTTAAGATTGCTAAATATCACTGTATAAAACAATCTGATTCATAACACTCCTGAGTTATAAAAGAAAATTATGCTTAACCTCATAGATGTAAATGATTGATTACTTGTTAAATGTATGAGTACTATGCAGACCTTGACAGCATTGGTAGAGATTTGTTAATGTTTGTCTTTTGTTACTTTTATTGCAGTGAAATAATTAGCATTTTATTTTTATAAATGGAGATTGATAATGACATCTTTTAATGTTAGCAATGAAAGCTATTTTGCTACTTAAACATTAGTCTAGCAGCTTTTTCTTCATCTACAAAGAAAAATTAAGCTGCAAATCTTGTATTTAAGCAAATATTTTTTGTCATTCTTTATGGATAAATTCAGTTTACTTGAATAACACGTGAAAGGTAAGAAGTATCTTGCTTGAATCAATTTCCAGTAATTAGAAAACTATAAGAATTTGTAAAAGTCTTCATTGGGTCATATTGAATCCAAAATTAACGAAATAAAGACAGCTACCTCAAGGAAAATGCAGTGAATGCACTTTGGTTCAATTTATTATTTATCATATGACTTCTCTTAGTTCTTATCTTTTTTGTATCTTTATAATAGATCAGAAGAATTCAAAGACACTGAGAAGGATGTTTGGACAAGTACCAGCTTGCCAGTAAATAGTCTTGAGGGTGATAGTGATGAAGATGACATTCTCACTAAAAGTAGCTCTGAAGCCACAAAACGAAAGAAACTGAAAAAATTGGCTATATCAGGTAAGTTCTCTAATGGATTAGTAAATTACTCTTGTAGAACCATTCTTAATGGATATTCTTTGCAATTCTTCCCTTTTCAAAACAATTTGCTTTTACTTTTGTTAACAGTCATTATTGAAATTCTGGAAACTGATGATATATTTTCCCGTTTCATCATGGCTCACTTAGTGTATGACTGATCATTTTCCCCCTTTAATATCTTAATTAAAAGGCTATATTTTCATTAACCTTTGCACTTATAAAGGAAAATAAGTTCAGCACTCATATTTTGTAAGATATAGGAAACTTTCACTGCTGAATAACCTCATTATTTTGTTCTCTAATAATAAACTGTGATATACATGTAACTCTAGAGATTATGCAGGAGTTACAATTTATTTGATATTCCCTGTAGTATTCTTAAATCAATTCAAGCATAGAAAACAAAGGTATCTTTACACTCTAATAGAAGCAGGACTTATGTAAGACCTTTACTTGGGAGTAGTGGGATACATCCACAATGACATTATCACTGTGAAAAAGATCCATGGTTGGCTAAGTAAAGTTCTGAATGAGTTCATTAAACAATCAAAAATAATGGATTATGTGCACAAATAATTATTGTTTTTTATGTACATTAAATATTATAGAATGTGGCAGCTTGGATTATCTTTCTTTCTTGATTATTTGTGCATCCCATTCTATCATTCAGGAGGTTAGGGAGCTCACTGCATTGTTGTTATTTTAGAAAAATCATTATCTTCTGACTGTTTTGAATGTTTCACATTCATTATTATTCTTAACTTTAATTCCATTATGTCATCATGTAACTTACTTTGTGCAATGAATTACTAGTGGATTGTGTTTTAACTGTTTGAAAGACCAGAAGCAGTATTACTATATTTTTTATGTATTTAATCTGTAGATGATGAAGATGAAGGCGATGCCAAAATGGAGGATGAGGATTCATTAAAAGGAGAAGAATCATCAAAGGAAGAAGAGGTTGAAGGGAGTTCTCCAGAAAATGAAGAAGAAGAAGAGGAGGAGGAAGTTGAGAGTGAATTGGAGGAAGATGATGGAGAAGAGAAGATTGTGGAATACGATTCAGAAGAGAATGCTGTTGTGGTGGAAAAGAAGGAGAAGAAAAAAAGTAAGGCAAGGAGAGGACTGGAGTTTCTGGAGAATGAAGCTGAGCTTTCAGAAGGGGAAGAAGAATATTTCGGAAGTGGTGATGAGGATGAGAGGGGCTTAGACCGCATGGAGAGGGAAGCTGGTGATGCAGATAAACTAGACTCTGAGATTGTACGCAGAGAATTGGAAAGAATACACATGTAAGTCCTAGAAATAAATATTTGTTCTCCAATAATATTATAGTATTGGGGATACTGTTTCAAAGCAGTGTTTCTCAAACCTTTTGGTATTAGGGCCCCTTTATGATCTCAAAAATTATCGAGGTCCCTTTGAAGATTTTTATCATGCAGATGCTGTCCACCAATTTTCCCTTATTTTAGGATCTGGTGTAACTATACTTTAAATTTCAGTGAAAACTGATATTCATTATAGGATTAAATCAGATATTCCTCTCAAGTTTCAACAAAATGAATACTAGATGATAATCAAAATAAGTAAGTTTTGCTGGATATAAAAAAGCTCTATAAACCTAGCCCATGGTTCATGTAGTGGATAAGTTTGATTTTTCTTGTATTTCTGTGGAAAATCTTCAAATTAATTATCTTTCCAAGTAACAATAACATTATGTCTTTGTAGCCTTTGTAATAAAAAATTATCTAAAACTTCTGTGGTTACCCCTGCACAATGTGTCAACTGTCATTCCTTGCTTCATTGTAATTAGTTCAGTAAAATAGTAGAGCTTGATTCTACATCATTTTACCCAGAAGGGTCTTTTCCAATAAAATTTCTTTTTAGGGATATCTTGTAATTTAATTACTGTATGAAAACAACTCAATTTATTGAATGTATTCACATTAAAACCTTCTCATTTATTCTTGTTTTGCTGAAAGATGTTTATTGGAGGATATTCATTATGATAGGATATCTTTTATCCAAGAAGACTTAAGTTAGTGTTACAGTATTTACGGAAGCTTTCTGAAGAAAGTTTTATATAAAATACTGGTATTTCGAATGAAATTAATTAATGTTAATGACTACTTGGAATAACTTAAATATGAGGGTAAATGATAGTAGATATTGATCTAATGTGATAATAAATATACTTTCTTTCAGGAATGTTAGTGATCGATTCGCTAAAGAAAATTATTTGTAGTGTGTAATATTTGATCTATAATCATTATTTTAAATGCCATTTCCTTTATTCTTGTAGGAGGCAAGTTTTGGATGAAGATAAGAGGGAAGTGAGACTGTTGCAGGAAATATTTTTGGAGGATGGAGAACTTCATTCAGAAGGAATGGGAAGAGAAAGGAAATTTAGGTGGAAGAACATTGGTAAGTTGGTTTACAATTAAGTATACTAGAGGTTCAAACCAGTCTTTAGGTTGAATAATTTACAGAAAGACAATTCAGTTCTATGGAAGAGAATCAAGGACTTAATCACTGTGCACTGTTTTACAGATTATATGGATGATGCTACTTATCGGGCAAATGATTCAGGAGATGAAGGGAAGGCTGAGGAAGATGATGAAACAGAGGAGGAATGGAGGAGACTTAGGCATGAAAGAGAGACATGGCTCAGAGAACACAAGGTATTTATCTGGGAAAATTACGTGTTGTCTCTAAAATAATAAAAAGTTTCATTGAAAAGATTTTTCCACAAATTTTCATACTCTTTCTAATCATGCTGCTGTTCAATGCAGTAGATAATAAGGGTGTAGTATGTCAGAATTTTTTGCTTAGTTTTCATTGTTATGATGACCAATCTATTTTTATGTTATTTATTATGTATATTATTTTCTAATAATTTAAAATAAGTTACTCAAGAAGCAGATAAATAGTGTTTTTGTAGCCTTCCATATGGTTTCTATGATAGGAACAATTTCCCTCTGCAATCTACCTGTTTAAGGGAATGAGGAAAAGCAAACTTGTTCCAGTATTATCCCTAGCTTTTCTTCTATTGCTTATCTTGTGCATTGTTAAATTCTTTTCTGTGATTTGATAAATTTTTTCTAATATTTTTTCCAGTTATCCATTTAAATATTTTTATGTTTATCTTGTTTATGCACCTTACTCTCATCTCTCAGTTTTTCTCTGTATCATTGATTTTGAAAAGACTTTTGTGTGAATGTAATTATGACAATTATTGGGGTTGATAAGAGCTTAGGACTTCCTGAGGTTTAGCAAAATAAAGAAAATTTATAGTTAATGGAGAAAATTTTGGCTCAGAGAGCAATTCCCATATCTGGATAGTATTCCATTTTAAAGTGACAGAATTAATTAAAGTATGAAAGGAAGTAACATTATTATCCATCCACACATCTTCTTTGTAGATCAGAGGATGAGAGTTAAGTATTTGCAATGGAAAGTGGATGCATAGGAATTGTGAAATTGACTTGGACTTGGGTTCATGAGGTAAATAAGCTAGTAAAAATAATTAATTGGTAATTAAAAAGTACTTCTCATTTGTTTCTTGAATTGATACAGGGACTTAATCTAGAATCTGTTGGGGAAGAGGCAGTGTTTTATATGTTAAATAAAATTGATATTATTCTTAATCTTTCCAGAAAGATGAAGTGGAGGATTCCAATTCTATTCTTAAAGAATTGGGTGAAGACAGTGTTCTTGTGAAACTAGGTCAAGCTGCGTTGATGAGAGCCCAGAAAAATATGGGCAACACTTTAAGGAAATGGCTTCAGACTGCAACTCCTAAGGTAACAGAGGAAAAAGATCCACCTAAGGAACCTGCACATAAGGAACCAGAATCTCCAAGTGTGAAAAAGCCATTTACATTAGTGGTGAGTTATAAAAATTGCCAGAACATTATTCCACTTTCTCACAACCAATCTCAGTTTCAAAATTGTTGAGTAGCTGGGGACTGAGTAATGAATTGAAAATTCTTGAAAAGCTCTTTTCCTTTCTAGGAAGTTTTTTACGGTATACAAAATGTTATTTTCGAGTTGTTTTTTAATCAACCTTTACATAATCTTTAAATAAATTTGTTACAATTGTGCATATATAATTTAATCTTTTGATTTTTATCTTACTTCTGGTGGAAACCCAGATGCAAAATGACATCAGCATTCAAAGCATTTTTAACAATGCTACTACTATTTTTTACTTTTATATTTTTCATTGCAAATCTTTTGCTCGTTTCTTACAATATGATACAAAATATGAAAAAAATATGCTTTCCTTGGAAATGATTGAATTGTTTGTCTTTATGAAAATGTATACTGTATTTACCTCCTTGTTTCTTATCTGTTTTATTGCAGAAAAGGGGCTCATTTCTTTCTCGCAAAGATGGCACTCTAGAGAAGTTGGCTGAAATAGCTATTAAGAGTGCAGGAGGAGTTGAGACAGAGAGTTTAACAAGCTCATCACCTGTGGTCAACAAAGCTAAGAACTCTCGCAAATTTATATTCACTGTCCTAAGTCCAGAAAAGAAACAACCAGCAGCAGTTGCAAAGAAATCTAAAGAAGAGCCTACTTCTGCCAAAAAGGTAAGACTCTTTATGTTAATTTTTGTTTGTTTTAGAAAAAATCATAAATTAGTGTGCTAGTTAGCTGGTAAAAGTTCAGTCTTGTAGGATAGGGATATCCAATAAGCCTAGAAAACATAAAATCTTTTCTCCTGAATTTTATGCTTTGAAATCATTGTGCATCATATTTGCTATGATACATGGCAGTCTTTTGAGTAGCATAGTCTCCTGTTTGTAACAGTAGTACATTCTAAAAAAGAAAATATGTATTAGATGGCTGTATGAGGTTTCAATTTAATAGTTCTCCTTATGAAATGATTTGGGTGAAAATGTATACATTTGTTTTCAGAATACAAAGAGGAAAAGGGCAGAATCCAGTCATGCTCAAAGGGCTGCTAAGAAGAATAAACCTGTTGCAGTGAACAGTATATTCCAATTTTTATGACAAATTTTTAAACAATTAACTTCATTGCTGTAAATTTGTGAATATTCAAAGTGATATTTTATTTTAAAAGATGACTATTTATAGAGTTTTTAAATAAATTTAATATTGTAATAAAATTTTTAATTGCAGTGATTTTTGTTTGGATTTCATGTAATAATTCCCCTAATTCCAGCTCTTGTAAAACTCTTAAACTATCTCCATTGTCAAAAAATCAAGCAAATATGTTACTTCATTTATTCATTTCAAGCAAGTTTAGGATAAATTTCATATTTATTTTGGCAACTGGCCAAATTTCAATTCACGTGCCTAATGATGGTCTTTACTACTAGCTCTAATGGCTACTTTACTCTTGCATCAGCATATTAAGTGATACTTTTTATATAAATCCTATACTAAGTTTTTCATAAATGATATAATTCCTTTTGTATTTGTATTATTTGCAAATAGTATCCATCATTTATAAATTGTTTTTTAAGTGCTTTATTTATAGGATGGTATATATAGGGTCTTTTAAAAACATAAATGAAGAAATCCAATTGAATAAACAAGAAATTTATTTTGATAAAAGAAAAGAGGTGCAACATTGTAAAGATCAGTTTCCAAAATTATAAAAAAGTATAAAAAATTCCAAAATAAAGCATCACCCAGTAGAAAATAACATAACACTGGTGATATCTTGTCTTCATGCTGTTTTTTCAAAATGGGAACTCTGGGTGGTTTTCAACTCTGAAAATTAAAGACAGAAATCATTGATTACTTTATATTTAGTTTGATGTCATCATTCTCAAGTGTAAACTTGTTTGCTTACCCTTTGAAGAATTTGAAATCCAGAATCCTCCCATCTTTTCCTTGATCTTGTGCATCTAATGAGGCAACTTCCTCTGGACTTAGCTCAAAATCAAATATCTGCACCAATACAAATTGATTATTAGTAGTAGCTACCTTTATTATATTGAAAGTTATCTATAATTTATACAACTAAGGAAATTGAATTTTGAATTAATTGAAATCATTTAATATCCTCAGGGCTTTCTTACTTTGTTTACAAATACCCTTATAATAAATATCTATTGAATGATTAGTTATGTTTTAATTAAAAATTATGTGAAAGGATAAGTTGTTTTGAATGGAATATATTTCTTTTGTGGCTCTCAAAGCTAACTTGAATGATTAGAGTTATGTGCATCTTCTTTTGGAATCCTATGCTATGCATGAACTGATTCAAATTTCATAGTCTTAAAAGTTGATTGAAATTGATTACATATAGTCTCAAAGTTATCCCAATCTTATCAATGATTGTTATTGGACAGATCAAAGATGTGTATCAAGTTTGATAGCAGTATGGTGCCACTTCAATATGGTACTTCAGTATGGTGCCACTGATTCATGCATGTCTTGGAATATGGAAACTCGCGGCAAATATTTGGCCTTGGGAAGTATAAAGAGATTGATTCCATTGAATGAAGATTTTTGGTTTTATGAAAAGGAATCTTAATGAATTGAACTTCTGGCTCCCTCCTCATACATGAACTTGAGAATACATTGGTGAGTTTGAATCGGTTTATTTGTTAAACAGAAAATTGTTAATATTTAAGTATTATTATTTTAAAATAGAAAGCTGTTATAACTACCTGAAAATTCTGAAGTATTCTTCCTGGATTAGTACTCTTGGGAATGGCAGCTACTCCTCTTTGAATTGTATGTCTTAGGAGCACCTGTGCTGGAGTTTTCTTGTGCTTTTCTGCGACTTTCTTTACTTCTGGGTTGTCTAAGAGTTCTGGAATTTCTTTTCTAAAAGAGAAAAGGAAATAACACTCATTTATTTTATTATAGAATATAAGTAGGTACATTGTAAACTTAGATGATGAACTAGTGAAAATTAGTTTTAAAGGTTTGGCAAAAGATAATTTCAATGTCAAAGATATCTTATTTTACCAAATATTTTAAAGTGTACCTTTCGTATACTCTATAATGAAAATGATTGTTGGTATGGTAGCTTAATCAATCACCTTATATATCTAAATGAAATTTAAGTTATTAATTAGCGGTTATTAACCACGTTAGATGGTCATCATCATTAATTGAGAATAACATTTACTTATTCTACTTATATTTTAAGGGGTCTATCCCTTAACCTTTTGGTTTTTGCAGATTTTAAATTCATTTTCATATATGATATTTCCTTAGTGACTTTCTAACAGTCCCATTTTTCTTGTCCAAAATAACATTGCCTTCAATGATATAATGAGGTGTTAAGTTTTGTTAAAAATTAAATTAAAATAATGAGTTCATTTTGAAATATATTTTTACAAAATGTTTTTATAGATTATTTTGGAAAATTAGTAAAATATTATATGAATAGCCATTAGTTTTTGGTAGTTACCATGCATTCTGAATTTTTACAGAAAAGGAAGGTTTTACATGAACCATCTACATTTTCCTCTCAAATTTTATTAGTAGTAGTATAAGTTGTTTTTTTCTGAAACATGAACTTTTAAAAATTAAAATGTTGTCAATATAAAACTGTCTAATTTAGGCCAATGGAAGATTTTTAGTAATTTAAAGATTTTGACTTTACTCATGTTGTTGGGAAAAGATGACCTTACGGCTGATCATCTTCAGTCACAACCATTGAGTCTTACCCCAAGAGCTTTGCTGAGCCTCTGGAGCCAAGTGGAGAATAAGCACAGACTTTGATATTCCTAGAATTGCAGTAGTTCACAAGTTCTTTTTGTTGGAAGTACAGATGGAGTTCAACTTGAAGCATTGCTGGTTTTATACGCTCTGCAGATTTCCATACCTTCTCAATCTGCTTCTCATTGAAATTGGACAAACCAATGCACCGAGCCTTTCCTGCCTCCACCTGATCCTCCATTGCCTGAAAGGTTTTTGAGAATTTATATTAAATATTTTAATTCTTTCTTATCATTTAAATTTCTCTATCACTAGCCATTATTTGTAGTACAGTTATACCTCAGTATAGTACCTTCCCATCTAAAAACATACTAACAAAATACTAAATGGCAGTGGTTCTTGGTGGAATTATGATTTTTTTAGTACACTAATTTTTATGTATCTTCAATTTACTTAGATTTATACCATAGATTCTTGAATCTAATTAAGCCTCCCATGATTCTGACCATAAAACAGTGCAATCAATTGTATATTTATTCATAGTAAATTTTCAAGGTAATCCTTACAAGTTTAAAATTTTTCTGATTTACTGTCCCTCCAGATAAGCTCTAAGGGCAAAGGTTTGCAAAAATTATTGTATTCCATTCATCATCCTGTGGCTGATAAGATCTTGTTAGAGGAGAAATAAGTAAAGGAGTAAGGGAGTAATTGAGGTATAACAACATTCAGTCTAGGTACACATTCTTAGTTTTTATTATATTATTTTATATTATTTATTTTTACATCTCCCAGCACGTGGCACGTTTTTGACAGACTGCATTTTTATATCCATTTATGTAATTTCTTTATCTGTGTTATGTATTACTGCTGGTTTGACTGATAGAGCTCTTGATAGTTTTTCTTTTTATCTTCAGTTATGCCTTTAATTGTATAGTCAATAATTATTTATATAACTTAGGACTATCCAGAGAGATTTATTCTAGTTTTACCATTGAAATGGCATCATCATAAGAGGGGTAAAAATTTTCATGAATAGGTTGATGAAAAAGGGGGTGAAAATTTCTCATATAAAGACTTTGTCTACATTTATGTGATATTGTAGTTTCACTGGTAAAACTTATTGTGAAATATTTAAATCGCTGTGGAAAGTAACAAGTTATTTTACTATTTATTATTTCTTTCCACAAAGCTACACTTATATAGATTAACTAAAATTGTGGAAATAACTTGATGTGACATTCATATTTCCGAATTCTGAATCTACTAGTGATTAATTTTCATGGAACAGAAAGATTAGGCAACCTTCTGGTTTCACTTTGTAATAATGGAGAAATAGGAAAGTTCATTTTTTTACAACTTCCTCAATTTTTAAGCGTAATTTTTTGTGGCGTGCGTTGTTCTTTATTTTTCCAAAATGAGATTTTACTGTAACTTTTGTTTGCTGTGCAAAATGAAAGTTATTTTCATTGAGATAATCTAAATATACTGATTTAACACACAGATTGAGGTGAATTTCCATGGCCTGTATACATTACCTTCCATATAGCAAGGTGATCGGTTCCCATATCAATGTCAATGACTCCTTCATCAGTCATAGGATGAAGATCTTCTCCCCTCTCGTGGTAACCAAAAGGTGTATGCACCAAATACAGATCAACGTATGACAGTCCAAGGTTATCCAACGATCTTTGTAAGTACTTTTCTACACCTGCTGGTGTGTTTCCCACTTCAGGTAGCTGTGTTGAAAAGAGAAAACCATTAATTTAAATAACTACTCTAATGATTTATTTGCATAATTTTTGTCATTTAAATGTACTGATGGAAACTTATAAATATTATAATATAAATTTCTAAGTTTAACTTATATTGATCCAAAGCTCAGCCTTTACAACAGGTGAAACTCTTGAATGAAGGTTTATGCTACAGAAATGTTTTACAAATGTATTTAAACACCCTTTTATAGTTATTCTTCTTAATCTAGTAGAAGAAAATTGAACAACAGAGGTTTATTGATGATAACCATCAATGTTAAATGTAGTTGCAGTTATAATATTGCCCTAGTAAATACAGTGAAGCAAATTCTTGAGATTTTTCAGTGAAACATCATTCAGTAGTGAAATGCAAAGCACACCTTCATGTGGCAAAGATATAACTTTTGATGCAAACAAAACTTATGTGAATCAAGAATCTTGTTATATTCATATAGTAGTGAAACAGAATAAGGTTTATTTCAATGAAATATTCTTTCTTTACCTTGGTGACAATGAATAAGTCTTCTCTTTTAACTCTGCCAGAATCGATCCATCTTTTGAGTACTCTCCCCAAAGCTTTTTCATTTTCATATGCGTATGCACCGTCAATGTGTCGATAACCAGCTTTCAATGCATGTTCTACTGCATCCTCCAATTCCTGGTCTGATGCCTTCGAGAAAATGAAAAGCAGATATAAATTACCTGAATATGATGGCAAAACCCAGTTAAGACATTTCAGAGGGGATACAGTGAAAACCTTGTTATCAGTGGGATAACGTTATACCAGGTTATCCAGATATATACCAGATATCCAGGTTATACAACTGTTTATTCTTGCACGTTAGGAGAGAAAAGGTAAGGTTTTTCTTAGCTCTTTGATTTACAAATGAGTTCTTAACATCTCAAAATGAATTAGGGTTAGTTCTTTAGTTTGCTTTTTTTTGCTAGGGCTGAAGACAGGGTATCTAGAGAGTCCATAAATTATTGTTTTATAATACTGGTTGTCTTCTCATCATATTTTTTAAGGATTGTCATCTTTACGGACAGTGAGAGCACCTTACTTTATTTTGGTTGTGTTTACTTTACAATTCATAATGCAATTTTTACCATGAAAGAAGAATAATGAAATTTTATCAGCAGGAGTAAGAGGTCATCACAAAGCAAATTCTCTCCAAGACTATGCAATAGTACCTCAAATATGGGAATAGTTTTTAGTAAAGTAATCCAAGCTATATCCTCAAATAGTTAAATTCATGCAGAAACAGCTTCAATCATCGCGAAAACTTATTCCGTCATGTTATTGGAAAAAGTAGATTATTCTGTAATGTTATTGGAAAATTGATTCGGTAGCTCCCATCTTTCTTATGGTATCTATCATTTCACTAGCTCTATTTCCGAAGTAGAGAAAATCGGAATGTGCTTCGAAGAAAATTTATATAGACGACCTGAATTTCACTGACCCTTCATCTAAAATCTGGTTCACCTTAAATATTTTTAAGTCGAGTACTCTTTATATAAGCTCTTTCATAAGCTTCATAATTCAAAGCTTTAAATTTAACGCTGCGATAGCGGAAATGGGAAAGTACCGTAGCTGACTTGTTCCATCGAAAACTGGAAAGTGGGTGGAATGAGTGTCCTTCCAAAATTTCCTCTCCGCCTCTATCCTTTCCTCATTGGGAAAACCTGGTATTTTTCCCACGAACGTCCGATTTCCAAACACTAATTTTGGAGTTTCATCTACTAGTTTGCATCTATTTATTTATTTGCATACTATAGGCGTTGTGATAGTAATGGTCACTTGACTTGACCGTCATTACTTCATTTTACAATTATTAAGTATTACTCTTTATCTTCGTATCGTGTTATAATGGTACTGATTATCAAGTTGTTATCAGGAAACATACAGATATATATTTGTAAAGGGAGCCGAAAATCAAAGTTTGTCCATGGAAATTATAATGCAAGTCAGCTGAGAAAGTCATTCTCACCCGTTTATCTATCTTTTATTAACTTCTTTTTGAAAATGACCTTGCGCTTTTATTACTGAAATCCACGTTCAAAGAGAGAATTGCTGCCAAATGTTCCGCTGATATAATGAAGGTCAGCTGCACATTTCCCTTCACTTCTTCCGTACATAATTGTGAAACGTAATGGAAATAGCGTAGAACACAGAGAGCTTTCCCGGATTTGGGGTATTCGAATGAGGAGGAGGAAGTACTATTATGAACTAATCCCTCAGTAATACTCGTAATTTCCTGTCTCTTTACGCTTGTGGTCATAAGCATTTCCAAAATCAGAAGCACTAGATAGTGTTATCCTTATATAATGCATTTGCTTTCTGGAGGTTGAACTACTGTTAATGGATAACCTCAAAAAAGTTAAGTATCTTTGCTCTATAGAAGAAAACATAATAAATGATTGCGAACGAGGTGGAGGTAAAGAATCCGCGGACCACTTCCGTCCCGTGGTTTAGTTTTTGCAAAACATTAAAAAATCATTTGGCGTCATCATCGAATGGAATACTTAGTTTCATCCAATGTCAGATACTATGCGTTTTAGTGTTTATTGATCTCTTTCGTTACCTCAAAGTCGAACGTTTAAATGATAGGTGTCTATGATGCATAAAGCATACTTTTTCTCGAGTATATCCAGTGTAATTTTGTCTTGGTTATCATACTGGCTTTCATTTTATTCTGAACGCCTGTACAGTATACTTTTTCTTGTTTGTACCTAACACTTACCGTCTTGATGGTATTAATACGGTGCTCAATTATTAATTAGAGGTGGGGAACCTGTGGCCTTCAGGCTGCAAGTGGCTTTTTCAAGTAATTAGTGCGGTCTTTTAAGCTGTTTTTACCCGTGCCGGCAAAGAGGATCCGGCACCGGTGCCGAATACAATACATTTTATACAATTTCTCGTTCCAAATGCTTCAGTTTAAATAACTATTGCCCAATCTTTCTGGTGAAGAAAAGTG
Source organism: Pachydiplax longipennis (assembly GCA_036926295.1). Lineage (NCBI taxonomy): Eukaryota > Metazoa > Arthropoda > Insecta > Odonata > Libellulidae > Pachydiplax > Pachydiplax longipennis. Next base: position 24,133,452 of record JAVFKF010000003.1, on the reverse strand, counting down.
AAAATTAAATTGGTAAATTTCTCTTTTACATAATTCAGCGAGTAGTATTTAATAGTTTTTTCAAACACAATTTCAACGGTATACTATTTGAATGTAGGTAGCACACAATTCAAGTGTGGCCTGATAGCTTCATATGGCTCTTTCTTAAGCTGCCGAATGGTAAATGCAGACTCCTTATGAAGAAAGCTTTCTTTACCCCTGGAATAACACGAAACTAAAGGAATTGTCGAACTCGTCGCTATTTCCTCTCACTCTATTTGTCTATTCGTCTATCCGTTGCTTGAAGATAATTTCGAACCACTATCTTGATTTCTCTATCAATCTTGGTCTTATATCTTGTCAGTTTTAATAGGCGAGTGCAAGTGATGGGACTAGATAGATCCAGGGTTATCTGATTTCCGGTTTTGACGAAGTCTCCACCCAAAACATTTTCATTTTCCCGATAAATAAATTTAAGTCTCGGATTCGTAGAAGATACATGGATATTTTTTCTCCTCTTCTTCGTATCCTCTCTTTTAATCTTTTAAGTTTTTGCTTGTTTCTAGATTTTAGATTTCCAACTTTTATCACATCATGTGAAATCGAAAACAAAATAATATATGGTTGCATGGCTGTCTCAGAATGCAATTTCAAATTTTTCTTTACTATGTAGTATTTAACTAACTTTAACATTTATAATGGATTTACACAAAATTCATAGGTTAAAAGTTAGGTGAAAAACTCTTCACCACAAATCGTTACCGTCCATTTGTTTTCACTTATTCCCTTCCCTGGATTATATACTTTTTGATTAAAGAAATAATATGTTTTCAGCGTGATTCAAAAACTTTGATCAATTTTGGTTTGATCACCTTCTTAAGATTATCATATATGTGGATAAATAATGTAGTTTTTAATTCGATATGTGGTGGTCCAGTGGTAAACAGGGAAGAATTTTCCCACCAATGTGAAACTACTATGTAAAAATTAATAATAAGTAGAAATTGAAAATATATTATTAATCAATATGAATTAAATTTTATATAATATAATGTTTTAATTGAGGATATTTCGATTAATAGTGTATGATTTCCTTGCTAAGCTAATTACTAAAAGCAATAATAGTTTCTGTGATTAATAAGGAGCATGAATGATGTGAATTCATCATGCGTACTTTTTACAGCTGCTTCATTTTCGCCGATATTTTCGTTAATTTCAAAGGTATTTCATGAAAATAAGTGCCATGTTTTCGTTATTTTTCACTTAATTTTCGATCTATTTTAGGTAATTTATAGGCATTTTCTCTCAGCCGAACTCAATGATAATACGCCCTAATATTACTATTTTCTAAGTCCAATGGTTGAAGTGCGATAATAAAAATTCGGGTAATGTAGAAATTTAAGTGGATCATTGCTACAGTAGTAAATGTTGAAAAATATGATACAAGGAGAGGAATTGCGCGTTACATAGAGATCATTTTAAAAAATTTTTTGCTGAACTCCACGAGGAATTTTTGATAACCACGACTTAGAAAATTTCCGTGAGAAATATTTTTATAGTATAGAATATAGAAAAAATGTCCATATCGCACACAATTTTTTCGGTCTGGGGGTGCCAAAAAGTGGTAGCACTGCGACAACTTGCTGCGCGCGGCTTTTACAGTAGCCTTAACTAGTTGTTTTCTTCTTTTTTCAGTGAATTATCGATTTATTACCAGCTAACGCTCAATATATTTCTCAAAGGTGTTTTTATCGGTGGCATGATGCACCTGTCACGCTTCGATAGCTAGAATATTGAGCAACTAACTTTCAAGGCAAGCTACGGGAAAAGCGGCTCGAAGACTCACAATCTGTATTAATTCTCGGAAAGTATTTATGACAAGGGGAAATAAAAATTGAAATCCAATCTATAGAAGAAATGAAAATTATCGAATGTATTCAGTTTCTGGTAGTTGAATCCGGTGATAACCAGAACCTCACACACATCTGATATATTGTGAGAGAACCGGTGCAGATAACAGTAATAGCTCGTAATTATTTGAGTCCAAAATAACCAACCTGCCAAGTTCCGAATCCTAGAGACGGAATTTTCACTCCGTTATTTAGTTTCAAGTATTCCTGCTTTTCGTTTGCCATGTTTCTGATCTTGAGTGTTTCGGTTGACTATGCAGTTGGTCGTGGCTTCCGTTTGCGGCTGGTCGAGCTCCAGGACTGATCCCACCGCGTTTTCCTTTCCTGCTTGTATTTTGACCTTGAGGCGGCTAAAATTTATCAAATCATTCGGGGGAAAGGAATGCGATACTTCAGCGCCGAGCGGACAAGGCGGGAACTGCGTACCTTTCGGCGGCTGTTTGATCTCTTCAAAAGTATGATCATTGCAATAAAACCCATTCTATGACAAAAATAATTTACTTCCATTGTCTTGTGCTCGTTTTTAAAGCAGAGTACCGCTGTAGAGATGCTATTGCGACGTATGTATCAAACTTTGATCTCAAGAATAAATTCAATGTGAGTTGGTGTTACTTTGTGAAAGTCCACAATAATATGAATGAGAAAAATCCATACTCTTCCACAGAATAATTAATTTATTACGATATGTCCCGCTAGTGATCTAGGATCACCGGGTGAATATGACTTCGTCTTATGAAGCTAGTTCTACTGCGAAACATGTCATATTAATTTAACCATTCCATGAAAGTGTACGAATTGTTTTCATTCCTATTACGGAACTCAAGAACTTATTTATATTCATACTAAGCACTCCGGCTTACGGCATGATCACTCTATTTACACTGAATTCTTGATGATAATGGTCAGGTTTTTCCTCATCTAAAGACGGAATTTTTTATGTCCAAGCACGTATCCATGTATTCCCGCTTCTTAAGTTTTTCGAAATTAACGTTATACCGCACCCTTAGTATTGATTCTTATCATTCTTCTTATTCTTTCCTTTATTGATTCTTATTATTCTTATATCTCGATTAAGTCTCCGTTCAGAATTATGTCTGGGTTTAAAGTTTCAGAAAATGAGAATAAAAATTACAAGATGTGGAAAGGGAATATAAACGCAAAACCTACACTATAAAGTTAACATCTAACAATACTTAACAGTTTTTCCCATCTTCTCTTACATTATACCCATACTAGTTACAATACATACAGAGAATTGCCGCCATTAGAATTCACTTATATAAAATTAACCCTCAAACTTTGTTAATATATTGTAGCAAAATGTACCAAAGCTGTAATAATCTGAGTTTATGCGTTTTATTGCATCTAAAGTCGATTTACCTTAGTCCGGAAGAAGAGCAGGAAATCGGAAGTTCTTTATTTTACATATTAATATTATACCATTATATATTGTTTTGTTTCATCTCCCCAGCTCTTTTCGAGTAATATTTTGCGTGTTGGTTCATTCTTCTCGAAGCCGATTCCTACTTCCTCAGCGACCTTTTGCGCAAGTTTCTTTGAGAATATGTTTTTAAATTACAAAACATACTAGGTCAATTTTTCCTTTGGTATTGATTAAAATTACTCTGATTTTTTATTTTTAAATTCATATACATAGTGATCGTGAAATACGATATATCTAGCTTTCCTGTTGGGCTGCGATTGTTTTTGTATAAAACTTGAATCCTTCTTATCAGTAGGCGTCAAACCCAGCCCAGCCTCAAATGCATCGGCCCTAAAAGGAAGGTTGTGTGGGTAGATGGCTGTGAACGAAAATCTCTGTTAAGATAGGCCAATGACTTGGGAAGGGTTAAAGGTCCGTAGCGATAACAGAAATGGATATTACATCGGCAGGATGTTGATACGGGTGGATGAACCAAAAGTCTCTTGTGGCTCGAAAATGAGTATCGGAAAGATTCTCGTTGCATAAGGACTGCTTTTTACTTGTGAGCGTTAGCGTATCTACAAGAAAGAATTATAAAACATCACAAAATCACATCATCTGAAAGAGAAACGATATGTAAAAACAAGAATTCTAAGAAAAGGACTTAAAACTTCCGCATAACATTTGTCTGTAAGGTCTTTCTACAGAACTAAATACAATAAAACCCGGTTAAGAACCTTTTCAGGGGACCAAGTGAAAACTGCGATTTAAACGGGATATGACATTTCTTTTATTCAGATATTTTTGTTTAACTATCTCATTATCTGAGTGGATATCGGCTCTGGGATTGGGATGGAAATTGTTCCATAATTTCCATTCTCATGGTATTTTTATAAACACTTTTATCGCTTGGATTGGCTTACTACGTGGAATACGTACAAACTAATTATTCAAACTTTAATTTTGCCATAAAACTATAGACTTAAAAACTATAAGTTAATATTAATGGGATAAACCAGTTTTCTTGCGCATCATATTGTTTACGAGTATTTATTTGCATTTTCAATGATACGATTATTTAATTACATAATTATAACTTTTCGCTAAAGAATAGGCTAATCTTATGATATCAACGGACGGATATGAAATTAAACCCCTACATATTACAGGATATCTATCTCTTTTCGTATGACTTCGCCGATAACGATATTTGCAGCAAAGCCCAAAGCACAGCGATCTTTGATATGTATTACTCTATTTATTTAGTACGTACCTTGATTCTCACCAGCGAATGCGAACGGAGCCTTTCATCGTAATTTCATAGCATTCGATTTACTTTCCAGTATATTTTTCGCTACTGTTTATTCGCATGAATAGCTTAAGAATTTGTTGGCTACCATTGTACTACTAGAATTGCACTAATTTGGAAGAACCAAATAAATTACCAAATAGTTTTGAAAATAATTAGTTGCAATATATAATAGGACTATTAAAAGTAATTAAAATAAATTTTCGAACCTTGAATAACTTGAAATCACGTAAATGAGGATAACATCTTTTATCATATTACTACGTAATATTTTAAATATTTGAAAAAACTTCATTTTTCTCAAAGTTCAATTAAATCGAAATACAATTCATTATCAGAGGGTTTCGTTTGTCTTTTTTACCCATGGTACCTTCTCCCTAACGTTATATAATGCAGGTTTGCCAAATAGCTCGTCCTTTCGTTGAGCTAATTGCTTACCTGCGCTGACTAATTCACGAGGTTTCTTCATCGCTTTGTAAGAGCGCTGTCGGTCGACGGCGAACTTCCAGCTGGATTCCAGAGCAAGTCTGGTATTGGCATTGCCTTCAGGTAAGTACAATGTATACATACGTGTTTTGTGAGATTATTTTGTTTGAACTTCCGTTCTTTAATTTGTCTGGTACAATTGAATCATATCATGGAGTTACTTAAGATAAAAGTCGTCATAGAGATAAGTATCATAGTTTAGTTATAGAAATCTTCTATTGAAAAAGATGGCACAAAAATTTCTCTCTTATTGCAGGCAATTTCGGCTGGGTGCAAGGGATCCTTTCGCGCAATGCTGGATGTCTTCAAAAAACTAGTCGGAGATGTTTCGTCCTTCTCTCTCTCACTTCACCACCTTGTCAAATGGATTTACATCGGAATACAAGTTGTAAGTTCCCATGCTTTACATATACTTCCTCGTATTTATAAGCGAAATACCTTTTGCAATAGGTAGTCTCTGTGATTTAGTTAAGAATTCTGTCAGTTATATGCGTAGTGAGGGTTGTACTTAGGGTGTTCTGCTTTGACTGAATTCAGAATTTTGTTGCGTGAAACGTGCCATTGGACTATCTTTACTTCATCGCTTGTTTGAAGTGGGAATAAATACGCGCTTTCCCTTGAGAATCTCGTTGTGGCGATTCCTCTCAACTCTACGAAGTTTTTTCACCGTCGAATTATACTCATTAAATTTAAGATATTTGGGGGATCTGGTCATGATAGCATTAATAATTTTACTTCAAATCTTGAAGACGTTAAATGCAAAAGGGATTAAACTTACGGTCTTAAACCGTAATTTTGTAGCTGCTACATGCTTTAACGGGCTTAGTACAGAAAATGTTGCTGGAAAACGTCATTGATGAAAGATAACCCCGGTAGGTACTTCTGTTGGGACTTTTAAGGTTAGATTTTTAGAAAAGACTAATTTGAGGGACTATCTCTTGCTTTGTACCTTTCTTCAGTTTTAATGCGATAAAGTGCTTTAATTTCTTGAGCTTGTTTAAAAAGGTCCATTTGGATTTAGAGAATTTAAAATTTATCCATGAAATTCACTAATCCTGGATGAAATTTGCAAAACATATACGGTTTTAATTTATTCACATTCGCCTAATTCTGCTCAACTCGAAATATAAATATGATTTAGAATTCAATTCATTGCTCGAATTTAAATTCTTATCTAAATTACACCGTAAAGCTTGCTTTGTTCAGAAGTAAAGGTAGAGCTACTAGTCATTCTAAACTGAGAGTTGAAAACGTTATATCAAGTCAAACGTAAATTTTTAATTCCTGTCATAAACTATATTTTGCTATTTGAAAGAGTCACCAGCAATGTAATGTATTTTGAGTCTTTTGGACAGAATCCTTTTTCGGTTACCCGAGTTATGCTGCAGGGTTGCCCCACGAATGCACCAATACCAAGTCATTCCTCCTCCATAGATGTCGGATTCCAGATCTCGTCTGAGCATATTATGGAAAATTGTTTTAACATGTAGATGCCTGTAGGCGATGTAAAAGCTTACTAAAGCTTTCGGATTTTGTCTATATTCCGCAATTTGGCGCTAAATGTGCTGGGAAAGTGCCGATTATCTTTGGCTGATAATTTTGATCTGGACAAGAGCTATTCTGATTTCATTTTGTTTCTGAGAATGAAGACGTAAAATTTAACTCTCCAGTAAAATCAATTTCTACATTGCTCCAGTATTATATAAAAGATTACAAACTTAAGTAGTTAGCGCTTGATTATCTGTTCTTCTACCTGAATTCATGGAATTTAAAATTTAACCATTTTATTCATTCTGACTTGATGTTTTTGAAGATTTTTGAAATCTTATATTTGTTGAAATGTCGGTATTTCTTTCCAATAAGTTTCACAACTATGGACTGTTTCAACGAGTGCGCTAATTTGACACTCGAAAGTTTATCAGATCTTTAACTTAAAATTTAATAAGTTATAAAGTTTAAACTTGCTTGTTTAAATATTCTTCTCGACAAAGTACAGTATGTCAATATAACGATTTTACATTATCAGGTCAAAATTAAACGTAATAAGATTGTCATAATTTCCGAAGGCGTGAGATAAGCCATATTTGGGGATAGCAGAATATAAATGTAAGATTTTGAAATGCAGAATTTAAATGCCGAACTGAAACTTAACAGCTGGAGACCTTTCAAATCAGTTGTATATAATCAATTCAATAATTTATCGTTGTAAATTTGTGCTGGTATTATTAGTTGTTAATTTTTCAATATTTCAATATAAAGGTAGATATTCACGAATAGTAATTGATTGGTCTCGTGGATTTGCTTTAGAAATCTTCTAATGACAGATAATTCACGAAAAATTATCTCTTATTGTAGGCAAGTTTGGTGATACGCACGGTTTCTTTGGCGTAACGCTAAATGTCTTCAAACTCTAACCATAGATTCGTCCTGCTGTCTCTCACTTCACCACCTTATCAAATGGATTCAGATCGGAACACAAGTTGTGAGTTCATAATCTTTTCCCATAGTTTATTGTATTTTAATTATAAGCGGAATACCTTGAGTTATAGCTGTCCCTGTGATTTGGTTACGGATCTTTCGTATGGCTAGTTGCATACTTAGTGCGGGTTATACTTTTGGTGTCCTGTTTCGTCTAAATTCAAAATTTTTCCTGAGTTAGTTCGTGGAATGTTCAGTTTGGCTCGTTATACGTCACGCTCATTTGAGGTATAGATAAATATGCACATTCCCATAAGAATCTTATGTTGCATTAAACAACTTGAGTTTATACATAAGAATCTTGTTTAACTGTGGCGATTCCTCTCGACTAGTTACTTTTTCGCAGGGCGACGCATTTTTTTCATGACGAACTTTACTCGCTAAATTTCAGATTTTAGGGGGAACTGGTCATGATAGCATTAAAAGTTTTAGTTTAAAATTTGATCACTTTAAATTGCAAGTGGATTACACTTACAGTCTTACTCTCGAAGTTTGGAGCATGGATAACGTTATTTATGAAAGATAATCGCGCTACACTGATTCATTTGGTATTTTATAGAAAATACTAAATTTGAGGGGGTGTCTCGAGTTCTCATTTCTTAGGTTTGTATAAAAAGGCTCATTTGGATTTAGGGAATTTAAAACTTTTCTGAAATTCACTTCTCCCGAATAAAATTTACGAAATCTTTATAGTTTAATTTTCTTTATGTACGCCTAATTATGTTAAACTCAAAATCAAAGTAAGATTTAGGTGACAATTTTTTGTTCGAACTTTTAATATGAATGGCACCGTAAGGCTTGCTTAAGATCAAAGTAGAAGACGACTTAAGTCATACCAAAATGGAATTCCAAACGCAATATCAAATCAAACTTTTCAATACTTGTCATGACGGATATTTATTATGTGAAGGAGTCTCCAACAAACTCAAATTTCGTAGACTGGATTTTTGAGTCTCTTGAACAAATTTATTCAGTTTACCCGATCAATGGGAGGGGGTTGTCCTGCGAAGGGTCCTTCAATACCTATTTTTTCTCACTCTCAGTCGAATTCCCGAGCTCTCCTGGGCTCGCTAATTTTTGTTTAGATTTCGTTATTTGACGTGAAATATGACGTAAGTTTTGCGAGTGCTAAGTAATTTTTTGGCGAATGACTGAGATCTGGACGAGGGCTATTCTGAATTTCTTTTGCACCTAAGAGTAAAGTAAAATTAAACTCAAATTCTTAAAATAAATCTATTTTCAACGACAACGATGTATTCTCCACATGATTGAGAACTTAATTTACGGTGTTAGTACTCGATGATCCGTTCTTCTTCCTGAATTCGTGGAATTTCAATTTTTTATCATTTTATTCACTCTGACTTGAGATTCGTAAAGGATTTTGAAGTCACATTTTTGTTAATCTTTCCTAAACTTTCATTTCTTTCCTATAAGTTTCGTATAAGTTTAATACATATGGGCTGTTGTTTCGACAACTATTGCTAGTACTTGGATCCTCGTGAGTTTGAAAATCTTAATATTTCAACTTAAAATTTAATAAGTTATCAAATTAAACTATTTAAATCTTGCCTCGACGGAAAAGGAAATACTAATATCGGTTCCAATTATCTGCTCAAACGTAATAAGGTTTTCGTAACTTCCAGAGGTGAGATAAACCCAATTTGGGTATCGCAGAATATGTCTTAAAGGGAAGAAAAATTGGATCTTTAAATTAAAAATCTACTCACTATCCTCTGCTGGAGACCTTAAGATTCATTGTTCAGAATTCAATGATTTAGAAATGAAAATTTGTAGTAGTGTTCATAGTATCGCATCAATTTAATGATATTTTAATATATAAAGGGAACTTCTCATGAATAGTAATTGCCCTTCAAATTAAACGATTAATTTTCACTTAGGAAAAGTTTCCAATTTTTGGTAAATTGTTTTTATTAAAATTTTGAAAGCCTTTGGAATAAAACCTTATTTTCATCTGTTACATTGAGCAAAATTTATAAGTACCTACATTTAAATATAATCTTTCCATGATGGATGGCTTTAATCTTGCCGTATAAAGTTTTCTTTAATCAGAAATGTTTCATTACTTTAAATCTGAAAAATCGCCAACAATTCATGTTGTCAAATTATAAAAATGAACTTTTCCCAAGTAGTTTTTATAGGTGTCCATTTCAATTGCAGTATAAAATTATACTGCTTCCTTTCATTGAATTTTCTCAAGTATGAGGGTGAAATTAACTTTTTTAAAGTAGTTTTTATTAGTCTCATGGATTATATTTTTTCTCAGTTGCCAATGAATAGTTTGTTTAATCATTAATTTGCACCTAGTCAAAATTTCCAATTTTCAATAATTTGTTTTAATTATAGTTTTTGCAACAAAACTTAATTTTCATCAGCTACAGTGATCTAAATTTAGAAGTCTTTAAATTTAATCTGTAAAAGTTGGATTTAATATTGCCATAGAAAAATTTTCTTTAATCTGACTCGTTTTTTTCAGTCTTAAATTTAATTAAAATTGAGTATAATTTGAAAAATTGCCAACAATTCATGTTCTCATGTGAAATTTGTCCGAATTGAAGTGAGAATAAACTTTTCAGAGGTATTTTTTGCAAGGCTATTTCCAATGGATTTTATTTTTTGCTGCCAACCGTAGGAAGGAGAAATGAAAACTTCAAGAAACTCCTTGTAAATGTTATTTTTATTGCAGATTTTCAAAGTGTACATTTTTTACAGGGATAAAGAGAGAATATTGCAGGGAGGGCCTTTTCAAACTCCGGCCAAAAACCAGCCCAGGCCCCAACCCCCAAAAGTTCCTGGTACTGGAAGAGCCAGACTGGCCAAACCTGTCATTTGTTTCCTGCTGCTGCAGCATCCATCTGGACCTCCTGTACTTGCACTCTCAGTGGGCAGTGCTACTTCAATGGCTGTATTCAGAATAATTCTAAGTTATTCTGAATACAGCCATTGAAGTAGCACTGTCAACTGAGAGTGCAAGTACAGAAGACAAAAAACCATCTGAAAAAAGAATGTATATAACAATTCAATAAATAATATAAAATGAGAAAAACGATATTTTTTAACCAAATGAATGACCTTGGGGACTTAGAATAATTTTCCGCTGCCGTTAGTGTGTTGCGGGCTGCATACGCTCAAGGCGTAAAGTTGTGCTATGGGTTGTATATGCTCAAGGAGTTTTTACTGAAATTTCTAGAATCAACTAGAAAAAAGTTCTTTAGATTATTTCTCACAATTCTATGGTGTACTGTTTTAGTAATGATTTTTCACTTCCAGGAGTACCCAAAGGGTTAAACAGAGAGATCAGTAAAAAAAAGTTGAAATTTGAAAGATATGGTTACAAAGGTAAAGGGTTATTAGTGCTCAAAGGGTTAAAGAGGCTGAGCAGTAAAAAAAAGTTGAAATAAGGAAGATATGGGTACGTAGGTAAAGGGTTATTAGTGACCAAAGGGTTAAAGAGGCTGAACTAAAAAAAATGTTGAAATTACAAAGATATGGGTACAGATGTAAAGGGTTATTGGTGACCAAAGGGTTAAAGAGGTTAAACAGCAAAAAAAAGTTGAAATATGAAAGATATGGATACCATACAAAGAAATTTCACTGAAATTTCTGAAAAAAATACTTGATTAGAAAGTGACATAAAAATGAAGTGCTGTCGATGGAAATGAGTGACCTACTACTATGAAATTATTTACTCTCATAACCTGACTCTGCAAAAGTTTTTAGGGGATTATTTCACAACTTTGAATCTGATATTCCAAAACAAAGAGGAAGTGATTCGCATGTTATAAGAAACTTCAAAAGGGAGGAAGAATTAATTTTTTAGACCGAAACCCTGAAAAATTCGCTCTGTTCTTGAAAAAAACAATAAAATGTTTTGGAACTACAGTGATTTCTTTCTAGGAAAAATTTAACATTTGTTATGAACGATAAAACTAATAAAATATTACCTATTGTTGAAACAGAAAACCATGTTTCTAATTCCAGTGGATATTTATCTTCTAACACATCCTCTTCATTTATGCAGTGTTTAATGATATCATTACAAGCAAAAATTTAGATTGAACATATTGCTTTTACTAGGAAATCGCACTATTTACTTGAAAATGTATTCAACCAAGTATTACTTATCTTCACGATTAGGGTGTTTCTAACCATCTAATAATATATCCTTCAATCAGTCAAAGGATCAATTTTTAGAACTTTTAGTAAACATACAACATAAGGAACGCTATCATAGAGCTATGGGATGCAAGAGCCAATACAACAGAGTTGTCCATGGAAGAATTTTATTCCAAAAACCAGTGCAAAATTTGTATTTAAATCAGACTGCACGAGTAAGAGTTGCTAATGGGGAATCAGAATGGGCAGAGTTAGGGAGGGGAGTTATACACAGACGACAAGGCTATTGTGTGCGATTCTGAAAAGGGTTTGCAAATCCTAGTAAATTCACTGAAAGATAATGCAAAGGAGTTAGGGATGAAAATAAAATAATGAGGTTTTCCATGTGAAAGAAATCTAAGTTAATCATAATGGTGGATGGGGAAAAACTAGAACAAGTAGATCAATTTTCATACTTGGGCAGCCTTCTTTCTAAGGATGGAAGATACTAAACAGAGATTAGAAAAAGGATAGCATTAGCAAAAGAAGCATTCAAGGGGAAAAGAAGCTGAAATAATAAATTAGAAGCTTTTCAAACATGAAAAAAAATACTTCAAGAATCAGAGGACTTTGCTTCTAATAATGAAAGAGGCTTAACCAGTGGTGGAATTAAAAAAAATTAGAAGCAGGTTCTTATCCCTAGTAAGTATGCCACCACATACTGCAGTCTTAAGTACATACATTTTCCTCAATAAACTAACTTGAAAAATTACTCAAACTTTGAGATGAAATGATAAATAAATTTCAGTATCCAACATTGAAAATATGTTGTTTGTAACAAGAGATTGCAGTACCTCTAAGCATACTTCTACTATTATCTTAGTAAATAAATTCAGGAACTGTTTGGAAAAGCCTAAGAACGTGTGGGAACCAGCTGTATTCCATCACAGGGCTTCAACTGCAACCCTAATACCAACAAGTACACTCATCCTAATAAGTACTTAATTTTCTGATGTGACCATATGTAATAACAAGAGGAAATAAATTAAATAAGGAAGTATTGAAATACAATTAAAACCAAATTCACTTTGACTTTGAATTTATTTAAAAAGATTTCAACATAACCATGAAAGAGTTTACTCATTGTTTCATCAATCTATTTCTAAAACCCTAGTACCTCAATGGTATTACATCCTTAGAGCCAAACAATTTCTTAAATCTTCACAAAATATCTTATTCGTGTTAATTGGAAGAAATCTGTATTAATTTTTCTAGCCACCATTCATTTATTTGAATTGCTAAATCATTCATTACTTGAACAATTTAATTGCAATTTTTTGTTGTTGATTCTTTGTGTTTTAAGAACAGTGAGCAGAGAGGTGATTTTGACATTTGTGACTTGAGAAGTAGCATTTTTATACCATAATGAATCAAAAAAATTTACAGAATCAAGAAATATATATATTTGTGATGTAAGAAAAGTAGAAGTCTAAATGCAACATAATTGCTACATTTCTTTCCCAAAGAAGTAAAATGACGAACCACTCAGATGTTCAGTGACCAAATTTTCTTAAAAAATACAGGATGGATTCTAAAAGAATTTATATAAGAAGGTGCGATGAAGGAAATCATTGTCTGTCATAGGCAATGAGAAACTGCAAGAAGAACTTACAATAATGCCAAATGAAAGGAGAGTTATTAATTATCACTAATTTCGATATGGTCATCATAGATATGTACATATATCATTCATTAGCTAATTAAAGTCCATAATCATCGAAATAATCATTTTTTTATAACGTAATTTTGCCCTCTCATAAATATAAAGTTTACATGAGTGTAAATTGTATATATTGCTTTATCAAGATCAGGGAGAAGAGGAAAATATTTGTTTATCAGTTGATAAAAACTTTCGGGCTGGTTTCAATAAATTTTGAGTAACTGAAAGAAAATAAAGCACCGAATTCCCTTCTCTGGAAAGCCTTGGACGAACCAGCATCAAATTCCGCGTGGCTTTAACCGTTCGACAGGCTGGCGTAGTGGGTCGAGGCACCTAGGTGCGACGCTACTGTCTCGGGTTCGAATCCGGTCGCGACCGCTTCCGGGATTAGAGGGCCGCCTACCCCACCGGATGTTTTTTCTTCATCCTAACTTCGGAATAAACGGATTCGAGCCCGTACTTTAGTGTTGCGGGTGCCCTTAGACCCGCACACCAGCCCTCGAACCCGCTTGGCGCGGGCGGCCAAATCGTTTATTTCTAATATTTTTCTCGGAGTAATTTTTCGGCTGCAAAAATTTACATTCTAAATCATTCCAGTTATCCACTTCAAAAAATTGCACTGCTGGGCTCAAAGTTCGGCGAAACAATTTAAAATCCAAGAAATCAACCCAATAACCTGTAAATAGGTTTGCTGTATTTGAAAAATGATTTTCACGGCTTGAGCCCAGCAGTGCAACGTTCTGAAAGGGATAACGCAAAAAACGAATTATCAAACACTTCCTGAAAAGGAATCATGCAACTCGCACTAACGAGGAGGCAAAATTTTAACACGCTAAAATAAAGTTTACATAAAGAAGGATATCTAATAGAGATTCTTATGGTTGACTATTGCTTACGATCTGAAATCGCGAATTCTTAGAGAAGATATCTATTCTCCTAAAGATCAGAAAGCTATTTCAAATTAGTAAATGTTAATGTCGTTATCAGCTGGTTGCTACAACAGTTGTTCAGAGCCGGATTTAAGTTTAATAAAGCCCTCAGCTATTGAAGGTAATATGGCCCTTCATATTTCCTATGTGAGTAACTAATTGCCAATGTGTTCTGCATTGAAATATGCAACATGGTAATTTATAAGCCCAATAGGCATATAAAGCCATTCGCGTATGACAAAAATCCAGTTCTTTAGAATTTTTGAGGGTACAAAGAGAGTTAGGTCCTAAGGTATAACTAGTTAAGCTTATAATGGTTTGCTCCAATGCTTAAACTATCCTGGAGGCTTATAATAATAATGATCCTGGGGGCTTATAATACTTATTTAGACTCTATTACTTCCACTACATTTTTCATTTAAATACGCATAAAACAGTTATATTTTTACCAATATTATGACTTGAAGTTAAAAAAGCTGAATTAGTGGAAATACCAAGTAACCATGAACATTTAGGCATAAAAATTCCAGCAAAAAGTTCAACACTATTAGTGCAATTTTTATCGGCTGATGAAAAATTTCTTTAAAAAAGTAGGGAGCTAAGAATTGTCTTGATTGGTAAGGCTACTTGTTACATACGTCAAATTCCATATCCTTTAAACAGAGGTTGCACTGTTTTTGCAACATTTAATACCCGAGGATACATATAAAACCAAGGAAGATTCAGTAATCTTTACCAAAATTATATTAAGTGTCTAGGAACAACTGTATACATCACTGCAAGTTCCAAAACATTTTTAAGAATAGTATTCCAAAGCTCAAAAAGTGTGTCTACTTTCAAATTATTTAAAATCTGAAGTGATTATCAATATTCAACTTCCAGAAAGAGTTTATAACTATCCATGAACTGCTAAATGTAACTCTGTCCATATCAATGTCTGCAAAAATAGTGAAAATAAAAAAAAAATTCTAATGAATATACTACACTGTCAGCACTGAAGTAAGTCATTTGGAGGGCACAACTTCTCATTGATTTTTTAATTTCAAAGTAACTTATCAAAAGAAAGTAAGAAGAGTTATTCTGAAACATAAACTGAGACCATACTAGTAGTCCTATATGAATAACTTCTGAATGAATATACCAGATCCCTCACCTTACAGCATATTGTGAATTCCATGAAATGATGATGAATGATTTTCGAAAAGAATTGCAGTTATATTTTCTTTGCAACAAAAATAATTCTCAGTGTGTGACACAACTAAACTCCATGGAGAATTTCTACAGTATAGAAATAAGAGATTTTGCTAGAATACTGATTCATCAATTTTCCTGACTGTTTAGTTGAATATAAGAAACACTTCAATAGGCAATAATTATCTAAATCAAATTTCATGTAAGCCAGAAATATAAATGGGCAATAACTTCTCACTGAGCATCTCTTTTTTCTTAAACAATTTCATTCCTTAACTTGCCCTATATTAGTATAAAGAGCAACAATCCTTTCTGCTAATAGAACATCCATCCCATAGAAGTCATCATTCAAATAATTCTCCCTTACACTGAGATATAATCCTAAAACCGATAACGACACCTGGTATAAACCTTCTATCCATCCAATTCTCATTAACCGAATTTTGTCACCAAAAAATTTTAAGCTATTGACACTCAATCTCTCATATCTTAAACACTTACTGCTAAAGGTAATTCCTCGTCAAAAAAATCATGAATGGATCAGATGAAATTAACTTTGAGTTGGTCTACCAATTCCTTCATGAAAATTTTAAAAGAAAGATGCACTCACCAATAAAGAGGACTTCTTCCCTACATGGAAGCAGTGGACTGATTCGACACTTTTCAGGGCAGTCAGTCTTGTCTTCTTAATCACCTCTCAGAGCCAAGCACTTCCTTCGCACTGAAGGAGATGAGTCGGATTTCACTACAATAATAAAGGATTAGAAACATAAAAAATTTGATATGAAATTTCTAATTTTAACTTATCATACAGCAAGAAAGTATCATTGATGCAGCCTACACATAAAACATTCCCTTACCCATAATCTTCTAGGGTTACATTGTCACTTTATGAGTGGGTTTAAATATTGTAGGATAAAATGCTCATGAGGCAAAATATAAATGTAAACTGTGAGAAGCTTATAAAATGTGTTGGTTAATAAGGATAAATATTGGTTATTCTAAGTAAATAAATTACGTACACGCAGATAAATAAAAATCATTTACGATCCATAAAAATATTCAATGAATTAACTAAACTCACAGAAATGGTAGCAACAATGATGGCATTTTAATAACTCCAAAATTTCAATTCAAGAAAAAAGAATTCGAAATATGTTCAACAATTTAGAACAATACTTTATTGTACAGAAAAAGAATTCTATTGAAACGCAATGGGCCTAAATTGAACGTGTTTTTCCAAGAGCTTTCTAGTACTTGGGATTGTACAATTCTCTCTCTGATTTTTCCAAAGTTTTGACATCTCATTCAATTTCAGATACATAAAGTTTCCAGTGGATTTAAAGAGAACAAAAAACATTAGAACATGTAGCAACCGTGATTATTGGAAGAAGTTTTAATTCAAGATATCATAAACAAAAATAATTATTTACCAACAACACATGCCGGCTTCCTATGACCTACAGATAGGTAACAGCAAGAAACAGTCAATGCGCATTCTCCGCGCGACATTTGAACCTCGATAGATGAATGGCAGCAGGAAACACCAAGTCTATATTGTTCAGTAACTTTTTTCGTGAGGATGAAACATGAAACAAGCTAATCGTAGTGCGTAGTGATTAGGTTGAAAAATTTCAATAGTATTCAAAACTCACAAGTAATACAGAATACATTTCCATTCATGAAGTTAGTCCTATCCAATAATTATTATTCAGTAGATTTACCTCGCTTTTCAAATTAATTTATTCTAATCAGTATTCTTGTAAATAAGGATATACGTAAACGGTAATATGTAAAAATAAATGGCACATATGATGGTTTTAAATAGTTATCAATCAATCAAGTTCGAATCTCGAAGCATGTTTCAGAACTAATATCACATTTTTACCACAAATTTTGTTTTTCTATGAGGCATTATCAGTGTACCGTAAATGTGTATCACGACCGTGAATTTACCGTGTCTTGATTGAATTTTCATTGACTCAGATGAAGGAGGGGATCGGTATTGACTTCTAATGTATATCATTAGAAAGATATATAAGATGTCCTAAGATAATTGCAAAACATCGTAAGGTAACGCGCCATAGTCAAAATTTTACGAAATTTTTTCCTTCTTACTTCCTTTTAGAGCTCAACCCGTCTTCTTTTCGAAGTGCAAGGATTCCCTCAAAATGCTATCCAAGCCATCGCTGAAATTTCTCACTTTCTTCCATACGAAAATGTCCATCCTATCCATAGGAAGGGCATCATCTCCGATAATTCATTTTATTTCCAATCAAGGGGAGCTTTAATCCGTCAAAACAACCCCTTGGCCATTGATTACCACATTAGGTAAAACCCGGTTAAAGCGTTTTTCAGGGGACCAAGCGAAAACCATGTCTTAAGCGGGATGGTATTACACCCAGGTTGGGTAATTCTCTTGCATTAGATGATATTTTTGAAGAATTATTTGCTTTTGTGTGATATTTTTGTGTCATTTTTTCATTCTAAAATACTGAGGGTATTATAGATAAGGCTTAGAAAAACTACTTACATTCCTCCTTTTCTCTCCAGAAGACCCTTGGTAAAGACAGTAATTTGATCATGGCAATCTATCGCTTCTTTGATTACTAGTTGTTATGCTATAGTGTATGACAAAGTATTACTAAGAATTTTACTTTGAGATTATAATGACATAAAATAGGGTGAGGATAACTTCCTAGTCAAATTCTGGATTTATTAAGTTAAGTTCTCATAAGAAAATTTAGCAGTATGAATTTTTGAAATGTGAGCTTCAGATGTTCTTTTTAGATTACTTTGAAATACATGTTTATATTGCATAATGCAAAGCTTTAGGTTTAATTTTTTGAGGCAACCTGGACATTTTCTTAATGGAACATCAATAATGTTCTTTAATCTAACTCTTTTCAGCAGTCCAAAGCAATGGCTATTCAGTTTGATTCAATATTTTATAATTCACTCCTACATAGTGTATGTTTATTTGAATAATCTCATCTTTCTATAATTAAAGATTAAATTGGTGGTAATAGATATGAATTTAATCTCATACACCCTGACTCACTGATTTACAATCTTTTAAAAATGGGAAAATAACTTCTTCAGCAACTCAACTTTGAATTCATCTTTTTGATTTCCTTAATCTCAGAGAAAGTTAATCACCTGTTGGTTCAAACAGCTAAATACCCAGGAAAGATAGTGGGATACAACAACATTTATTACTTATCCAAAAAGATAACAGTAAAAAAACAGGTTTGCTGATAATTCAGTGTTTATTATAAATACAAATTAAATTAATATATTTATATAGTAAAATGTGCATTATATAAATGTTCACAAATGGATTTATTGACATTTTAGTCCTCTAAATTGTACAAATCACAGATGACTCAAGCATTCCATTCCCATCTGCTTTGAATGAGGCAAGTCTAAAGATAAGTCTAAAAATGAACTGTTTGCACTCTTCTTTTTCCCAAAGGGGATATTCAATTTGATTCAAATTAACGAGACATATACAAATCTCCTGAACGAGTGCTTTGAAAATTGCTGGCAACTATGTTTGTCAGGTTCCATCCTTCTCATTCATTCTATTCTTGGAGCAAAGATAAAATTGAAAATAAGCTGTATTATGATGATAGAATCATGTGGAACAAAAATTTAATCTATCAAAATGAACTGGCTAGATTTTTTTTTAAGTTATAAAATTAAACTTATCCTCAGAAGTACTCCAAAATTCTGATGCTTTATTTAAAACAGAACATGTTAGTAAGAATTAAGAATTAAAATCAACAATAATTAGGTAGGAATTTCAATACAGAAAGTCATAACATTCAAAAGTTATGACTTCCATCTTCCTCAAATATCACAAATCTTTTCAAATTCAGTATGTGTATGTTAAAAATACACATTTCAATATGTGTATTTTTACATACAGGTATGATGACATGTTTACTTCCAAGAAAAATATTTGATATATTTCTCAACATGAGTGAAAACAAAAATTTCAAGTTTTAGTCAAAACTTAGCTCATAGTAGAATAATTCTAAGTTATTATGAACACAGCCACTGAGTAGCACAGAACACTGAGGGTGTAAATACAGGAGGCAAAAAATTATCTGAAAAGAGAATGTATATTAAAATTCATTGAATAATATGAAGTGTGAAAAATCTTACTTTTTAACCATTCTTCATTATTTTGGTGTTTCCTGCCATATAATATAACATCCTTCAATCAGTATGGGTATCACAGTGTTATATTTATATTCAAGCACTGTTGCCTTGAATTCTTGTAAACAGAAATTCTTTAAGATATACAAGAGCAAAACTTCCAAACTTTTAATAAAAATATTACAAAGCGTGCTATCAAATATATCAAGGAGGCATAGGAGGGTTTAGTAAAATAGGAGATGATTCTCCATTATAAAACAGGGCTTCACCTTTATGAATATTAAGAAAATTAATTATAAATATCATCTCTTGAGAGAATGTTACGGAAAATATAACACCACCTTTGAAACCGACACATTTTGATACTGACTGCAATACTATGACAATAACCATGTTATCATTCGAGACAGTATGTTAAAACAAATAGAAACTACATCAACTTTTAGTTCCCTCAATTTACAAGGATTTAGATCCTTGGATCTAGGCGTTAAGTATCCAATGTACATAAAAATTAACTCAACAAGTAAAAGGTCAGAGAGGGCAAACTGAAAAATGTATTAACTAGAGGAAAGTAAGAAATAGAACTGATAACATAAAAACAAGCGAAATAAAAAACGAAGTAGAAAGAACTTCTTACGTGAATGCTTGCTCAATCTCAAGGATTTTGAAATCATTTCCATTTCTAAAGAGAGTAAAAATAACAAAATCATTCAGTAACTAAGGTCAGTAATTCAAAACTTCCGTGTCCATCCCTTGGAACTAGTTCGACGTTTACCGACGTTTCGGCTATCGGATTTTAGTTCATTTACTGCCTAGTTCCATTTTCTTTTCTTTCATAACGAGGTATAGTTGAAACAGACAAATGAGTCTGATCCTAGAACGATCGAAGAAATTTAATAGCATTGCTTCTTAAACCTTAATCTCAAGCCTTATAAAATCTCAAAATATAATTTTGCGAATTAAAAATCTTCTTCCGGTGCGTTACACGAGACTCAAAATCAAATAAAAGCCCCTGAATCTTATACCCCCGGTGGTACACTAATATTGAATTTCTCGGTCGCGCTAACGGTAGGTCCAAAGAGAGAATGTTGAGAGAGAAGTGAAGTTTTGTCGAGAGAAAAGATTATCTTGTGAACATCTTATCCTGGAATTATAACTCTTGAAGCACGCTCGGAAGATATGACTTCAACTTTACGTATTATTTTCGTAACATCTCAAAACTATGCCAGATTCCGAGGGTAGACATATGGCTACTTGAGAACCACTGCACTAAATTACCTAGAAAAACTATCAAGAATCAAGTAGAACCTAGAAACTATCAAGAATACAATACGCTCAGCAACACATACATCGCTCACAGAAGTTTCGAAATTCTAATTAAAAATTATTTTGAAATCATTTCACAATACTATCGATTTATAACCATAAAAAGATAATTACTATTCAACTATGATAATGGTTATTCTCTGAAGAGAAACCTAGGAAGAAACAATGATCGAAGATTAATTGCCAATTACTTGAAATAAAATCCCGAAAACAAGCTCTCATTGAAGGGAATTTTAAATCGAAACTTTTCAGGATAATACCTAAATGATTAATAACAACCGATATCAGAGGAAAAATTAAAACATCCTAGAATTTCTCGCAGAAGTGCTGGCTGATTCTGCCAAAGTAAGTAATTAAATTAGGGATTCAACTGTACAGAAAAAATAGGGGCATCATAGAGCCTCAATGCAGCAGATATGGCACGAAAACTAGATCAACCTTCCGCGGAAAAAAACTTTTTTAAAGGACAAAAATTTGGCAAAACTTTCATGAGTGATAAAAACAAATTTTGAAAGGCTACTCCGTGCATAAAAAATATATCCACCATAAAATATGGCAAATATTAAAATACGTTCAAAACTAATTGACAGCTCTAGAAGGTGCAATAAATTCACATTTTCATTTCTCAGAAGAGAATGCTTTGACGTGCGGTAACAATTAAATCATTTGAGTTTCAATTTAGTAGCTCGAACGAGTAATATTCTCTCGCAAATATTCAGTTAGTCTTTTGCAATTACTATCATATCTTTACCTTAATCTCATATCTTTCTTCATCTTTCATCGTTAAAATATTCAACAGGCTAGAAAGCCTTAGAGTTCTTGAAGAAAATAACTTCTTTCATCAACTATTCTAAGTGTTATTTGTTCCTATCTCCAAATAAGATACGATGAAGTTTAAGCTGGTACTGCAAAAATTAAATTGATGGAAGATCTTTAAGGCTCATGAAAAATAAACACCTGTTATTAGTTCTTTTCACATACCTCTAAAAAAATAATATAAGTGCAATGATTCCTTCGATGCAGGAGGTGCAAAGCTGAACTCGTAACCTATATTCCAACCAATTCCGACGCTAAAACGAAATAAACTAGAATTGGGTCAAGGACAATCGAAACTAGTTAGAAAAATATTCTGTAACACCGTTTAAGAGAAAAGTATATGGTATGAGCCAGGCTATTAAACATGAATTTGTGATCATGGATCCGTTAATCATAAACACAGAATAACATATATCCCAAAATACTTGTGAGCAGGACTCCTTGAAGATACATCGGCAATCCTGGCGTGGAGAACGCAGTAAATGTAGCATTCTCATTCCCGTGGGCAGAATTACTCCGCCGGAAACTGCAGACCTGCCGATACTATTGCAGGTAGACGCTCTAGAAACGTCGATGCCAGGAAAACTTCAATCCTGACCTCAAGGCTCCCGCACTGCTGTCGTCCGAACGTGCCGGTTCCTCCTCTCTGTCTACGGTGACCTTCACTATTCCCGCAGTTGCACCATTAACACGTGAACGTCCCATACCTTCGAGCAGAAATGAGGCAACAACAACGGCGCGGAATCCAAAATCCATGTAAATATCAATTAATGAACGCATTCGCTACGATTTAGCGTGAACGGTTATACATTACGAAAACAGGGAGGATGGACAACTATATGTATTCCTATATAATAAATACCTATCTTAGTTTTCTTTCTCTTTGTAATGACTACTATTTCTTGAATGAGAGATTTATTTTGCCAATGAATTTTTATCGCGATTCTTTCATTTCTAGCATTATGATTTGCAGTGCTACTTGTTCGAGCTTTTTCATGATCACAAAGAAATAAATAAAACTTAATGTCTACAAGTATATATATATTTGTGAACTAGTCACACTTGTCTCATTTCATTCATTTTTTGATTAGATTTTTAAAAAATCCCTAAAAAATGGGCCAAGCAATGTTATTAATGTATTTTTCCTAAAAGAATATCAAATCTCCATAAATTTTTATCCCTCCCTCACCGTTTGAATATTTCACAAATTCTGGCAATCGTTCAGAAAATTCTCTGCAAAGGTATTTGGCAACGGACCAAATAAACGAGGATTGGAATAGGAAAATTGTAAGTAATACAGCTTTCTCTCGGTGTTTATTGATTTGATTTTTCTAATTAGCTCCATTTGTTTGATTGATTCTCTAATAGATGACTCTTTCCGATACTTTCTTTATATATTTTTTAAATAGATATCTGTCAACGACATAGACAGGCGTAAAAGCAACCTTACCTCAATAAAACACGCTTTACCAATCAAGTACGAGCTTACCGATCGATGAGGGGAATGCTAATATGATAAAACGCCCCTTTCCACTTCCGAATCACATAGTAGACAATACTTACCAGTTACGGTGAGCATCTACTGTAATATCTTCATTTTATTCTCTTTCTTTTGTCTATATAAGGCAAAACCAACGTTGAAATTTTTACTTGTCAATTCTATATTCTTAGCCATTCTCCTTTCTTTCATTTATGTCGGTAAAAATATTTTATTGACAAATTTTCATTTACACCGATGAAATATAGTTAAAGGCGACTTTGAAATATCTCAAAGAATTCTAATAATTTTTAAAACATCATCTCGTCATTATAGTTATTAAAGCATCCATTTTAAGAACATTACACTCAAGAGATTCCAATTATTTAGGTTTCTCATCCTTTATGCTGCTTTTATTCGCAAGATTCCACAAAATTCCAACGACTGTTATAAAATTTTCGGTCAGTGTGAACATGAAATTTTTACAAAAATGAACTAGATAACAACACCTGAAATGAAAGAAGAATTTCCATTTCACAGAAGATGTTGGACACGTATTGAAAACGAACAACATAAAAATAACTTTTTGAGAGATAGGAGGATTTTGGCATAGTGGGAGACTAATTCTGAAATATCACTGCTTGAAAATGTTGAAAATATTCCAAGGATGTATATCATGTGTCTCAAGTGATGAATCAGTGAAGCTGTGAAGGAAGATGCTGCAGGTGAGAAACATGCATCCTTATGATGACACTGCATTGTTTCAAACTTTAATAAACTTTGTGATGATAACCAGTGACATAAAAGCTATCAGATTTACCAAAACCAAATTATGAAATACAAAGGATTAGGTGGATAAGGTCCAATGCTTGGTTAGTTTTCTTTCCTAGGATGAGAGGAACACCAAAGAAGTCAGAAGTGGTAGAGGGGTATGTAAAGAATGTGTAGTGATATAGAGAAATTACTAATCAAGTCGAAAAGAAAGTTGCATCCAGCAATGAGTTACAGAGCATAAGGACTCAGTAGAGCTGAGAGATTAAAGATGAATAACCATAAAGAACAATACTAAACTGCAAAAAGGCGCTGATATTTTCATCCATTCCATCAAAGAAACCAGAATAATTGTAATCTTTTTCTAAAGTAACTGTTTTTGCAATATTCAACTCCTACTTATTTATTTAAATTTTAATTACTTCCAAGTTAAACTTGCAGCCACATTAGAGAAGTGTATTTTAGAGTTGAGAGTATTTCCAGTAGAGTGAACAGAATATTTAGTGTTTCACTCTATCAATTCATTCTATATATAGGATGTGATGTTTCCATTTCTGCTTATGAAACAGATGTACCTTCACATTAAGCTTTTCACCAAAGCTTTTACTTAAGCAGATTTTAATGTATTAATAAAAAATATCTTACTAAAGACATTCAGTCAGATTAAATATCCCCCACTCTATGTTTAACCACTTAAAATTTGGATACCCTGATCATTGGAGATTTGTTTTTATTCAATATAACTTGCAGGTAAAAAGTTAAAAACTTTACGCATTTCTAAGTGTTACAGATTTACTTCTAAAATTATCTTTGTGGTTTTGGATCAACCATTTGAGAGATAGCTAAATAAATTTTTGAATACTTTATATTCATAAAAATACAGCTATAAACTCAAAGGATAAAATGGGGTAAATAACTTTGATTCCAGATTGATTTGTGAAATTTATTACAAAACGATAAAATATATAAAACGAGCTGTGAATACAGCTAATAATCATATAAAATTATTAATTCCGTGATGATCAATCCCCATTCATACACCACACATTCAATAAATAATATTAGTAACATTGAGTTATCCTGTAATAGGATATGAGTATTTCAATTTCATTTGTAGCAGTACTAAAATTCCCATGTTTCCATCCATTTAAGTCCATGCATAGTACTGTTTGGATCATGAGACATGGGTCCATCCATGCCATAGGCCAATGGAGAAAACAGGTAGAAGCTGCATAAATTAAATCAAAGAGAAAAAATGAACAAATGTAGATAAATGTAGGCACAAATCTAAAAAACAGAGACCTTAAATATATTCATTTTAAAATATATATGTATTATATAAATAGAAAATAATAAGTTAAAGAGAATCATTCCACTCAATTATTTTATTTGTAACCTGAGAGCTTATTTTTTCTGGTACTTTATACTTGATACGTTCTAAGTTCTTGGTACAACAAACTTACCTATATATGATACCAGAGTAGATGACTCCCGTAAACCAATGATAGAGGTTATTTGCAATTTTTTCTGGTAAAATGGCTGGGAGATTCTCCAGAAAATAATCCAAAATCACCCCTAAAATAATTAAGACAGATAAAAACAAAATTATTAACATAAATGTAGTAATATAGAATTATAAAGTTAAAGAAGAAAAAGGCATTTTTTAAAATTGTGAAATCTAAATAAATTTTATGAAAACTTGTATATATAAATAGCAAATTATAATAATTATTTAAAAGTAGGCTGACTATATATCAAGACGTTGAAAATGGAAAATTCTTAGAATGAGGCTAAACAGAACAATTTAAAGAGTTAAGCAAGGTTTATTTTGCTGACATTCTGCTAAGGGATCTGAGACATTTTGTATAAAATAATATTATCTGAATCAGATAAAAATTTGTTACAATGCAGGGCATCAGGGCTTAGTTTTTTTAAAGTATTTTGATATTTACAACTGAGCTGAAAATGTAACAAAAGGTATTTCTAGAAATAAATATATTCCTGCAGAAAGGTATTTCTACATCATTCATTTCCTTTTAGCTAATAAATAATATAGTATTGCCTTAAATTCAATATTTGGAAGGAATTACCTAGTGGAAGGCCATAATCAAGGAATCAAACAAATGTACATAATTTAATTCCTTTATTACCAGCTTCATGTACAAAAAACCTTAATTTATACACTATTCTAATTGGGAATAATCTGAATTTTGGTGGCCAAGAATTTAAAATGACCCAAAATATATTTCTCAATGATAGATAACAAAGCTGGAATATTCTAGAGAAGGTAATTAGTATGGTCTGTCAAATTATAAGTCTGAATCGAATGGATTTTGGTCAACATATGAATGTTGATTACAGTAAAAGCAATTCTATTTCAGCTTAAAATATTTGATAGAGGGAAAAATTCTCTTACCTGTTAACAAAGAGTTGAAGAAAAGAGCTGGGAAATAGTGATGAAAGTATAACACCCGTCCCATGGCCCAAAATGGAACGTAATGAAGAACCCAACCAAGGAACAACCACCCACATGCATTCAATGTTCGGAACTTGTTTTCTGTAATAAAATCGTATTTAGTAAACATTTCTACGTACATATATAGAGATTTTTTCCATTTCCTGCTACATCTAATAACTCTATATTACCTCTCTGAAGTGGAGACTCTTCATACCCACGTTGTTCTCTAATTGCACTATATACAAAAGTCATAATATACAGGGCAAGAAAAACCAGGTTACCCCACCAAATAACGGGATTCCCAAGTAGATAAATCCTGTATGTATTGGCAGAAAAGAACTGACCCTGGAATGAAAGAAAAAATGAGAAAATTAATCATAGATGGATCACTAAAATGTAATATCTTCTATTACATCAATTATACATAGCAAGATTTATAAAATGAAAACATAATTAGCGAATCTTGATAAATATAACTAATTGAAAAACTATCAATAAACCACAGCAATGATGACATAAGTATGATCCATTTACTAAATTTATAACTGTTACACTTTACTGTACCTTCTTTGAATTTGTTATCAAAATGATGCAAAACTTATAATTAATAAAAGATGGGAAGATAATACACTAAAATTTGAGGATCAAGGGCAGAAAATTGTAGCCTTCAGCTTGTTTCCTCAATGCAAGTTACATTTAGTAGATAGAATATTTTTGTAGAAATGCTTGCAGGGAAAAGAAGAACGGAGAGAAATTTTCATATTTTCTACTGAATTTTATGGGATAATCAATTAAATCAAGGAAAGTATCAATAATAAAAAAGTAAATTAAGAGAAAATATAATGAAATAAGAAATAAAATTTTTCAATATGCATTTTTCATTCTTCTAATTACCCACATTGTTTGAAAAAGTAATCCTGTTACAATATTTATGTTATTTTTTCCAGCAAAATTATACTCAGTGTAGAATTAAAACTTTAATAGAGTAAAATTATATTAAGTTACCCTGTAATTGATAGGCCACTGCCATGGCCTAGAAGTCACTTCCCCTTCTTTAGGCTTTAAACCTGCATTTCCTTGAAACATCACAGCATGAGATTCTAGAAACTTTCTAACAAAGTTGGGTGCATACACTTGGAAACTCACGTTTGGCACTGAAATTCAAAGTAAAGGACATGAGATGCTTAACCCTGGAGTGGAATTATGAACGTAAAAATACTCAAATATATAGTTAATTTTAGTTAATTAATTAACTTAATTTATATGTAATCATCAAACAATGTGATTCTATCAAAAGCAAAAGTTTCTATAACAATAAATTATGTAGTGAAAAATATCATTAGTCTGTAACAAATATGAATGTAGAAATTAGATCATGCAAAGAAAATATTAGTTGCCTTAGTTATGCTGCAAACATTCTGCTAATAATTCGGAAGATGGCTAATATATACAGATGTGACAGTCACATATTTTGATACATAGATACTCATCCACGAAAGCAAAAGAAAATTAAAGGTAGCCAAAACAAAATGGATAAAACCAATTATTTCATTCCTTCAATTAATTCATTAATTAAAAGATGTGGTTAAGATGTTAAGAAGTCTTCCAGGGAATTACACATATAATTATATTATACTAAATTGTAATTTGGCTAATGAGGATTTCAGCTAATGAATACAAACAAACAAATTATCTTCTCTGGTAAGATTGTTATATGCTATGAAAAAGTGGCATTATCTAGGATTCACATTAACACTCACATCTTGAAAATACATTATCTTCAATATTCCAAAGAGCATTCTCATCTCGAACATTAGGATTGCAAGATACTTCAGCTTGTTCATAAGCCCTGTAAGTAGAGTAGTACAAGTTGGATAAAGTATATTATAACAATAAATTTTATCATCTACATTAAGATCTACCATAGAGCATGCTTATATAGGGACGATGCCTTGTACTAGTTTGGTAGGAATTTGATGTATTGCAGAAACTGGAGACTAGTTGTCACATCTAGAATGTTCATACTACATTAAGAATAATTTTGTGAAAATTTAAGTTACCCTCTCAAAATCAATGAAACATACCATTTTGGGAGCTGCTTTCCGCTTGATGTTAAGGCACAATGCTGGAGGTAGTGTACAAACTTCAACTTGCTAGAAACTGTGTGGACAACTTCATTTTCTTTACCTCCAACTATCATCACTTTCCACACATCATTAGCATCTCCAGTTCCATTCTAAAAATCACATCAATGAAAAAAATGTTACAGAATTCGATTCATCACCCTACTTTTATAATACACAGATATTACTCTTTTGGAAAAATCAAAGGATGATTGATTTTTAATGAGAACATTCATATTAGCTCATACATTTGGATTCACCAACAACACTTAATTATTGTCAGTACATTCAACAAAATCTGAAGTTTTGTCGCATGAAGAATCAAGCTAAGCACTAAATATAATTCATGTATTTATTCTAAAATTTTTCTTATAAAATGACTTACATGAAAGTTATTTGACTCAGAAATAGAGAAGATGAATTAAATACATATAAATAGCTTTAAACAAACAAATTATAGTCAAATTAATGAACAATTTCAAGATAACTCACTAATAGTTAAGTAAAAAGCATTTCCTCATAGAGAATAGTGGATATTTACAGTGATGTATAACAGAGTTAATTTTCAAGTACTTAGACTAAAGATGAATAAATTGATATCCATTAAATATAAACTAACCTCTCCATAACCAGTGACTTGAAGATGCCTTTTCGATAGGGGTGCAGGTTCCCTATGAGAATGTAAATTCCTTCTTGTGGGTACATGTTCTAATCGTACCAGATCTCCATTTTTCACCAATTCAACTTTTTCTTTCTTCTTATCTTTCGATTTAGATGGTTTAACATCATTGATTTTTTTCACTAGCCAACGGTTGTTCTCATCCTTATGTGAATAAGTTGTAATTTGTTGCTGACGTGCTCCCACACCCTCAGGATACAAATGCCAGTGAGAATGTAAATATCCTCCTCCCGTTTGTTGGTTCTTCAAGGTGACTACAGCTCCATATGCTAGCTCTAATGATAAAAAGGAAAAAAGGCTTAAAAAGTGTCATCAGCTGTTTTGTTTGCTCATAATAGTGGATACTCAAGCTTTTGAAATTAAATTACAAAAAAACAAAAATGCATATCTCAGGCTGTATTCATATTTAAGCTTTCAATATAATTAAAAAATCCAAAAATTTTGTGCAAAAAGTTAAATTTTTTAACAAAATAACTACATTAAATATTCAATGCCATTAATTTCCTATTTAAAAGTTGAAGAATAACAGTGTTTAATTGAAATATAAAACTGTATAACACAGTTTAAAAGAAATATTCTTTTCTGAATAAGAATATAATACATTCCTGGGAGTAATAATACTATAATAGAAAGAAAAAACTATAGATTCAAATAAATTTCCCTGCAAAGCATTTGCAGAAATAATTCTTGAGGAGATATTATTTTTTTTTACTTTTAAAATTACAGATCCATTAACTGCTAATTAGATAATGCTGTCTAAATATGGGAGAGGTATACTTCCTACCTTGTGGCATGCTGGCATTATGTAAAGAATTCCCTTCCAGTTGTGACTGAAAAGCAGAGCTGTAAAACCCATCACCCGTACCACTGTAAAGAAAATTTTGTATTACAAAGGATTATTCAAATAACAGATGCTATAATTTTCATGAGTAGATATTCCAATAATCCATATTAAGGGTCATAAAATTTATTTAAGATTGGAATTGTAAACTAACCTTTTCTTGAGTACAGCCAGATGAATATAAAAAAATACGGCATATAAAATTGCTGGGAGGATTATTAGACATAAAGCCCTTGCTGCAAAATGCTTCAATGTATAAGTCTGAAAAAGATATAAAATGATATCAAAGCACATTTCTATGATGGGTGCCAGTTTAAAATAGCTTCATATTTTTGCAAGCATGTAAATAGTTAATAAATTTAATTAATGAAGCTTCAGCAAATTTTCTGTAATAAATATAAGTTATTTATGAAAGCAATAAAATACTTTTTGGCTCTAATATTATTTTAATGAATAATGCAGCAGAAAACAACATAAGAACTCATATAAAATCATATAAATATTTATTTCGATTGCCAGAGAAATCAAACTTTAAGAAAGGTGATTTAAGAAATGAAACTCCTTACTATAGGCTTTGATAAATCCCCTAATATCTGCCATAGGCCTGCAGCAATATGAATTCCAACCAGAAGAACAACAAAGAGTCCTACAAACTTGACACTTATGGATCCAGCAAGCATTGCACCAGTGAAAATAAGCCAGAACCACCATTGAGGTGAAAATGACCTGTAATGAACAAATAAATAAAATTTATAAACAGGAACGTTTCTGAATATACATGTTAAATGCATGATTGGACAAAATATACATCCATTTTGAAATCTATTATTTTTCTGCAGCTACTATCATTTTCTAACCTTCATTAGAAACAGATTCATTCATAAATCATCCTTAACCTTATCTTAACATATGATAATTTCTTACAAGTGTACGATTATATGGCCTAGATGCTTATAATTTTCGTTAAGTGAATATAGCAAACCTCAAACCATATTCCTAGAAAAATCAGCAATACAAGCTACGAAATTTAGGAAAATAAAGTTACAGGTAAAGAGAAAAATACTTCTACTCTTAACCATACTTTATAGCAATCTTACTCTTACAGTCTGCATAAAGAAACAAAAATCCAGAAATAGATGAACAAGGTCTTTTTCTTCTTGTTCCAAATCTTAATTGACAAAAAAAAACTTTCCTATTTGAGAATTATGATGTATTGGAAAATTTTTGTTTGTTTCATGGCTGAAATGTTGTTCTTTTTTCACTTGGCCTAGCTATAAACAACAAATAATTATCATAAAACAGGTGTTTAAGTAATGTCTACTAAAAAAACTAATGATCAATTGGTATAAACCCATAGAATAAAATATAATCTACATCTACATATGTACCCTGCAAGCCGCCTTTCGGCGTGTGGCAGGGGATTCAAGCACCATGACTCTATTTGCCTAGTCGATTATTTTCCTGTATTGTTCTCTATAATAGCTCCTGTGAGCAAAAAATTTAATGAATTAGAATATCTTACCTATCAGAGCATGACTGGAACTTGACAACTCCCATCACAGAACCAGTTAGAAAGAAAAGAAGGATTGGATCCAATAAGATGTATTGATTGAGTGTAAGAAGGCCAACATCTGTAATACAGGATCGGTAATAATTCAGAAAATGTTTGTATCTGAGCCATTAGAGGATAAATAAATGAGCAAAACTCACCAAAAAGGATGAGGGAGGCAGATAAGGCAGCTGCACTTAGTGAATGTGTAAGTTCCCAAACAGTAACAAAACCAAATGGCACAATACAAGCACCAAGAAATGTACAAAACTAAAAAGAAAGAAGCAAATTCTGAGTTACTGTGAAACAATTTTGCACCATGAAAAACTGAGAATCCAAAATATGCTCACCACTCTCATTCCAACATAGTTCACACTTTCATATTTGTCACCGGGTTTTTCAAATGCAAACTTTCCATCGTATCCAGAAAGATACCCTGAGAGTGCAATTAACATCTGCAAAAATATTTTTAAATTTGTGTATTTAGATGATGAAAATTACAATTTTTAATACCTAAAAATTTGTATTCATGCTAAGTAATAATTGCTATTAAGTTAACAAACAGCAAATTACATAGAACATATTACTAATGATAAAGATATTTGTAAAAGTTCGCTTTGGAATCTCATGCAAATTAGACAAATAACCTTTTATTCACACATTAATTTTTATTAAGAAATTTTCACAATTTTTGTATAGGAATCACTTTCCAAAGTGGGAATTAAACAAGAATTGTCCTCACCTTTCCTAACGGAGGATGGACATCAAAGAAGAAGGTCCTGTTGATATACCAGCTGCCCATTTTGCCAAAATGAGTTTCATCCCAGCTTAAATTGAAAACAAAAATTAATCATATGAATGAAGAGACATAATTAGCTTTAAAAAGACTTTAGAAGATATACATGAAAAGGTATGGCTTACTAACACAAAATTTTTACATGAATAAAATTTTGTACCATAAACATTTCAATATGATAATCAGGACAAAAAAACTATGTAAAAGAAATTATAATACATTTAGATAAAAATCCTCTGTAATATACTAATTAAGTTCTTTTCTTCCATTGGAATGACTTCCCTCTTTTGAACATATAAAATCATTTTTCTGTTGTTCTAAACAGTGTCCTTCCTATAGCTCACAGTACTCTCTTCATTAATTATTTTGGCTCATTTACTGCTTTTTTTCCTCTTTCCATTCCCAAATATCTGCATTAACTTTTCAATAAATTATATGTACCTCATATTTCCTTTGCTACTCCAATATGAATTTCCACTCAAAAGACCTACTTAAGTACCGAGTTATTTTATGCTGCAAAAATATCATTGAATATTGCATGCTCTATTTCTTTCATTTTAGAGAAATATATAAATAGTATCTTAAGTCCATTTTCAGTTTACTTTATTCAACCTCTCCATTTTCATCTGACCCATATACTAGTGAAAATCGCATTGGAAATAGAATTATAAATTTTGACCCCTGAATATATATGCCCTTTAGGTACACAGCATCAATAATCAAAATTCATTTCTCTGAGTATCCTAGTGACTTTTGATTAGACAATCTTCCTGAATTGATCCAAACTCTTACCTCTTTTAATACCAGAATCAAATAAAACTCGAGGCAACGAATAGGTATCTGTTTACTTGAACTTACCTCTTCTTGCTCCATATACACATAGATGGAAATTCCACCATTTCCTTGCTATCAAAATTCTCCACTTTATACAATAAGTATAATGAAATTCTTGAAGTTTTCTAGGTTTAACTAGTCTTATTTATTCATAGTATTTTTCATAATTATAGACTGAATAAATTAAACTTGATTAACATGCTATGTAGCACATATATTGAAAATATACATAGTTTGTCTCCTTACTGTAGCGTCAATTTTTTTTTTCATTTGACAATTAGGAGATGGAATGCAATTAAGTGTCTATCTCATCTGTGATTTGTTTCCAGATGAAGCCTTACTTTATAACTTACTCAATACATTCTGAGGAAATTTCTTGTAACAATCCCTGATCTTAGTTTTTATTTACTTTCTCTTTATTCACAGTTTAGCAATGATTAATGATTGTCTGATGATTCAGCTACATTTCCCGTCTTCATCCCAAAGATTTATTTAAATGAAACTTTAAATAAGAGGATTAATTTCGATTGTCAATATTTGATATTTCTTTATTACCTTATGCTATGGTAAACACTGAAAAAACTACGGTGATGTTTTGATGGCAATACTTCTTGAGACTGAATCCTCCAGTTTACTAGATACCTTGATCTTCCTGGGGAATTAACTCATCAAGGAAACAAACGCCTTTCACTTCAACTGTTTAATATTTACTGTTTAAATATTTAATAAATCATGATTCATTTATTAACGCCATCCTATATACTTTGTTTGTGCGTTTGTTATTTAACCAAGATCAATCGATTATCCCATTAAATCAGAACAATTCTGTTGAAACTTTGCAATGCCACTAAATTTTTCATGCATATTCCAACTCGATGCTAGAAATATCACAACATAACTCAACGCATTAAAAGAAGTATATACAACGGGAAAGTAAAGAATCACTTGACTTATAACTCAAATGTCATAATATGTCTCACAATCCTTTAGTGTGAGTTCATTTGCAGTGAGATTTTAACCCTACTTCATCCAACTTGAAGTAATTATTCGCGAGTAAAAGCTGATTAAGGTAATAGATGTTGGAGGGAATTACTGAGATAAGATTTTCATAATAGATCCAAAAGATATCTGATCAGAAATTAGGTTTAACTTAGCACTAGAGAAGTTTTCCTATTATAAGCCATAGAAAGATGTTAAAGTAAACATTTGTATACCATGAAAAGTAATATATATAAATGATGGGTTATTGGAGCAGATAACATATTTCTTAAGCATTCCTTTCACCATCAATTAAGAATTACAATCGAAAATACAGAACGAAAAAATTAATTCTAATTAGACATTTGTCCTTACCAAACATGATCGGGCTCAGTCACTTTGTGGAATCTAATCCAAAATGTCAACACCAAGAGGACTAAAAACACCAACCACCAGTTTTTCTGAAAACTAAATTTTCAGTTCATTCATGAGAAAGGAACACTGACATTACCTTACAGTAAGACTAAGATAATTGTTTTTTCATGATACCTAGGCGCATCTTTTCCCTGATCATCCTTTTTCTCTTTAGAATTTTCGCTTACTAGTTTCGTCATTTTCAGTAATAGGGTTTCAGTAATAGGGGAGTTTGCATTAGAATCACTGAAAACCTTAATTACAAAGAACACGTATACAAATTCGTCTACTGCTACCTAAACATTCCTTATATGCGATGTTGTCATTCTGATCGTTGAAAAACCGGCTTCTAATTATTTCTTATTTCAACATTTTGAGATTATATATGATTGAATAAAATACTTTCTTTTAAATGTGACAGCAATTAGGCTTAATTTATTATTCCATGCTTTAATGCTCTTACAAAACGAATAATTTTACTTGGCAACGCAGATAACTGTATATGTTTCGGTATTCCATAAGACGATGCGCCACATTCAGATGTCTCTCCTAGCTTAAGTTCAAGAAACCATCGTCGGCAGCGCTGCTATTAATTTCGATCTGAGGCACGCTGCGCCAATAGGCCAATAGAAATTAGAAGTACTTTTATTTTACGTATGCGACCATAACCGAAGCATCCATCCTACATTATCGGCGTCCAGTGGCTGTCTGACTTAAAATATTTGTGCAAAATTACTGTTGTTCTTCGTGTTTTTACCGTTTGAGTTGATTTGAAATTCAGTGGAACGAGATGTCTGTCATGGGAAAGGTAAAATATAAGCGTCTCTCCGCATACTCTGTCTACGACTCGATGACATTGATCGTGTCTGTCATGGGTACCGCATATACTTGTTAGGGCAGTGAGTACATCGTTTTGTGTATTAAAAAGGTTGTCCTTTTTGTTTTAGCCGCTGCTCTACTCCTATTGGCGAAGTACTTGCTCATGGAGAGTTAGAATAGGTAAGTGAATTCAATTGCCGAGTTAATATAGCACATTCCGCATTGTTTTTTTGTTTATGATTTGAAATGATCTCATATCGCCTTTCAAATTTTAGCTCTGAATTTGAAGGAAATTCCATACGACATCAAACCTGTTAGTTTAATAAAAGGTGGTGGCGAACAGCACTCCAATGAATATCGAGATATTAATCCCATGGAGCAAGTTCCAGCTTTGGTTATTGACGGTCATACGTTGGTTGAATCAGTAAGTTAAAATTTTTGTGGGATAACATAAATATATTTTGAACTCCTTCTAAGCGAAATCTCTTCCCTTTTTTTTTAGCTAAACATCATGCATTATCTTGAAGAGACTAGGCCGCACAGGCCTTTGATGCCGCAAGACGTCCATAAGAGAGCCAAGGTATGTCCACAACCAGAAACAATTTTTTTTAGCTTCTCCCGATGCCAAAAAAAAATTTAATTAAAAAAAAATAAAAAATGTTTTTGCCAGAAACTCCAATATTTTCGTGACATTATGGAGTATCCAGTAAAGTTTTGCTGTAGAAAGTATATTTAACATAAATAGATAAAGCCCTAATGTTTAGTATGATTTACGTTTTCAGTTTATGATAATTTTTCAGCTATAACTTAGGAATGATTTTTTCAGGTGCGAGAGATCTGCGAAGTTATTGCTTCAGGAATACAACCTTTACAAAACTTAATCGTTCTTGTATATGTCGGTGAAGAAAAGAAAAAGGAATGGGCACAGCATTGGATTAATAGAGGATTCCGTGGTAAGAAAATAGTGGTTTTGCTTACGGAAGATCGTAAAATATCATAGTGCGGCGAATTTACCGGTGCGCTTTTTTTCCAGCTGTCGAAAAGTTGTTGTCGTCAT
Organism: Pachydiplax longipennis; assembly: GCA_036926295.1. Classification (NCBI taxonomy): domain Eukaryota; kingdom Metazoa; phylum Arthropoda; class Insecta; order Odonata; family Libellulidae; genus Pachydiplax; species Pachydiplax longipennis. The sequence goes on along the minus strand of JAVFKF010000003.1, from coordinate 24,096,812 downwards.
GTGCCGGGAAGTACTGCGTTGGTGACGAGCTAACTCTAGCTGATTGCTGTCTAATTCCACAAATTTTTAATGCCAGAAGGTAAAAAAAATTAAATTAATTAGGAATTGTTAGTATCCTTACTAAGGCCCGATTGCGTAATGTGAAGGTTTTAATGTAAAAATTTTAATTTCGTCGCAATTCAGATTTCATGTGGATCTGAGGCCCTTCCCTACAATCCTACGCATCGACAGAGAGCTGGAGAATCACCCAGCATTTCGTGCTGCACATCCATCAAGCCAGCCCGATTGTCCCCCAGAAGCTACCAAGTAAAGTGCCTTGTGCAGTTTGGTGGTTTCCTAATGGGGTGGGAAAGAGCCAGAGGAATAGGTGGGAGTTCATGGTTAAAGGGGGAAATGGATGGAGTGCCAATTTGAAATTTAAAAAATACAAAAAAAGGAAGCATTTATAAGTCCAGAAAGATTTTTTTGGATAAGAGTATGTAACTGTCTTGAAAAAATGGATATTGAGTGATAGCATTTATGTGTTATTTTGGAGTATTAAGTATAAGAGAGGAGGATTTACAAGTACAAAAATTGAACTTTCACCCTTTTTTACTTTGACTACAATTTTTCAGATTAGCTGTAAGTTAATCAAAGATGGACCACTTAAATTGCATGTGCTTGATTTTTATATCATGTTCATGTTAGATTCTGAAATATTTTTATTAGGTAATTTTTTATTGCCTTAATTGTAGTACCCTCAGCGGTTCCAGAAATTCGTATATTTGGTAAATGTTTTTGTTCTTTTTTTATGTAATTTTTAGTATAGAGAGATTATTTTACTGTGGGTAGTTGTAACTCTGCAGTGATTTTCTGTCAGACGGCCACTGGTGGAAAAGCCTAACAGTATTTTTAATGTTATACATTCATGATTATATACATAACCTGATAAAATCTTTCCAAAAATGTGACTTTTGTCAATTTTCTAAGCATTTTTTAAATATTGAGAGAAAACAATGAAGCAGCTCAAATCTCTCTGATATTAATTTTGTTGACATTTGTCTTCTGTGAAGCGATAAGGAAGAGACTGAAATATAGCTCTCTTTTCCATATTTACAAGTTGTACGTAAGCTTAAGGAGTGATGATCTGAACTTTTGTTAAAAAGGCTAGATTGACAAATAGTATTACAGAATTTAACATAAAAAGTATGCTATGTGCTTTTTTTGAATATCTTTGACATATTTTATGAACTATATTTACTGCATCACAAGGATCAATCTTATTCCTCTTGCTGTTTTAGAGCCATTCTTTACTAATGACGATAAGCTATTATTGCTAGGATATTTAAAAAAAGGAGTTCTTACTGCATTTAATATGTGGGGAGTTTTCTCTAAGAGTGTACACTTGCTTTTTATAATGGCGCTAAGTATGGTGTCTTAATTTGGTGTCATTTTATATGAGAGATAGTATATTTGTCGCCTGCTGTCAAATCCTTTTATTGCCACGAAAGGAGAGGATTTGATGAGAACAAATATTGTACACCTACACGAGAAGTGCGATTTTTTTAAACGGTGATTGTGATATGTGAAATATTATTCACCTTTTTCATGAGATTATTTTTACAAGCAAGGCCCCATGTATATTTTTTTACATATCCTACTCCTTTTTCCAATGCATCATCAGGATTGGTTGGTCCCTGTGTGTGTGTTGTCAGATGTCGTGAACTGCTCAAACTTTTTAAATATGCTTTTCAATCCCCGTGCAATTCTGGGCTGCAGCCTTTCCTTGGCCTCCTCATCCATCCCCCAGGGCTATTCCCTAAAATATGTGTGGTTCTGTGCCGTGTTACATCTAGTGTTGCTTTAAACTGACCTATTATCCATGCTTTCCATAGATTTAAAAAAATGTCCAGATTCAATTAGCCTCACTTGCTTAACAATAAAAGTTTTGTGAATCATCACAACGCAGTAAATTTTAAAAAATGTCTTTTTTTGTTATTATGCCCCTTTTTTTCTGAGCACACATTCAAGTATAACTTTTTTACATGAAGAATTCCACAACTCCTTTTCCAGTTTTATTTACCAGATGAAAACAGCATTGATGTTGTAAAAACTGACGACTTTGGGATTTACATTAGTAATTTAGAAGGGGTGGTGGAGCCATGAGAACAGCAATAATATTTTACAGCCATAGTAATTGAGCACAACACTTTAAAAAAGTACTTCCATAATCAGCATGGTTGCACTTTTTCAAGTTATATCACATTTCAGCAACACACTCCACCTATCACATTTTTCACAGTCAAGAGTTTCTTCCTTGAAACAAATACTCTATCCATTGCATAGAGAGGTGCCACAGGCATGTATGAACACCAATAAAGTTGACTCACTTGGGGTTATTTCACTTGTGAGGCAGGACCTTGGTAGAACATATTTGCCTTGGTCATACTGAGCAAATAAATTCCTTGGGTCATTTTGAATCTTAGCCAGGTACTAATGCAAGACCCTGTGGATCAGAAACGTTAAAATTACTAGCAATCCTCTTACTCTCAACAAAACATTTGTTTCTCCAAATATTTAGAAACAAAAATGCCATCCAATTTTTCATAAGTCAGAAAAGATGTAATGGACAATGAGAGAAGGATTTCAGTTACACAATGTAATGTTCCAGTTAAAAATTTTGAAAAAGAGACCTTGACAGCTTGTAGTAATTGATTTTAAAGAAGATTGCAAGTAGAGTAATGATAGGTTTCAAACCTCCCATACATAGATGGCCTGCCACCACCAAGAGTTAAATAGAATGAAGTTAGTTCAGATTGAATAGGAGGGATGGAAGAAGTATAAGCCTACCTTCAACGTGTGGCTTCCAAAGTGTGTCACAGATAAATGTGAAGTTGAGACTATGAATGATGGTGATCGACTTTTATGAGCAATGAAATGATACTTTCGACTTCTTTCTCGGCAGTAGACCAACTTAGGAAAAGGGGAGGCGACTGGATTTATGTAACTATGAAAAGAGACTTTGGTACTTTCTTCTAGTCTGAAAAAATCTGAATTCATATCATTGGGGCATCGGTGAAAGATGCCCAGATTTTATTTCATGGTAGATAAATAGATAACAATTCAAGTATATTGTGCTATTTTTAAAGTACCTCTTTTTCTTTACTCTTATTCACATGCTCATTCCTCACATAAAAATACTCATTTTTGATCATAAACTCTTAAAAAGTGGCAACAATATAGTAATTTAAAAGCATACACAAAGTAAAATTTTAAACAATATATTTACAACCAAAGAAATTTATTTAGTGTCCACTTTGAAGGTCACAAGCAATGTCAGAGATATGAAGATTTACACAACAAAAGATTTTCACATTTTATCTGAAGAATAAGATGAAACACACTCTGAAGAGTCAAGGAAAAAAAATCAACATCCGAGCAACAAATATGAATTACCTCTTTGAGATGAACAATAAAAATACTTTCAATTCATGGAATGAAGTACTGGCAATGCCTTTTTTATTAATATAATGTCACAAATTAACAAAAAAGAATGCATTTCTTTCATAGATGAGTAATTTGTAAAAATATGTTGGCTTATTCAATCAAGCCATCAACAAAAGCATTCACACATTGAATCATTCATACAATTTGAGAGGACTGACAAAGAAAGACTTGAATGCAATATGCCATGAATTTATTGATAATGAATCACGATAATACACATGCTGCTAATGAGGTGTTATCAATGCTCTATGAAACCACTGAGAAGTCTCATCTGCCCTTCCACTCCACCCATCAATGTCGCTTAAAATATCAGGAGTATGATATAAATTTAGCAATAATTAAATGAATGTAGCTATACAAGAGGGAAGAATGGAAGAGCAGAGAGACGAATAACATCAGAATGACAAAAATAGATACCCTTTGACACTAATGAAATGTGAAATGGATGAACCTAAGTGTGATGTAATTGCACCATAAGCTTAATTTTTTCTTTGTTCTTAGTTTTGTGCATATGTTGAAATATATTTCTATAACATTACATGCACAATGAATAGCACTACTGATTACAAAGATTCAACAAGTAATGCTTATAAGTGTACTCAACAATAGATTGTTCATTGCTCAGTGAATGTAGAAACTCATTTCCAAACTAAAAAAGAGACAAAGAACTCTCTCTCTTTAATAAGTAAACTAGTACTCAAATACCTTGCGTCGGTTATAACAAGCATACCATTTTCTTATTACCAATGTAAAGATGTGAGATAATGTTCAGGGTGATTAAGGTAAGGAAATGGTTATCAACAACAGGATGCTGAGAATGGTGGGTCTTTAAAATCTTTAAGTTGAGAACTAGTGGAGAAAATACAATAGATGGCGCCTGACAAACTAGTTCAGCACTGCAAATTCACAACTGCAATGCACAAACTCACTGGAGTACACTATCAACAACAATCTTGAGGTGGAGGAAATCGACTGAGTTACGTGATCTCAATAACAAATCACATTTAACATTTCTTATTACAGCCGGTAACACCTCAAATTTAAATACAATAATGATTAATTCATCTAGATAGAGTGTATTATGTGAATATTAGTCAACATTTAATCCTCTCCAAACTCCTTTTTTTCATTTTTTCCTTAAAAGACATATATGAGAATAAAATATTGATGGATATCCCTAATTCATCACCCTTATTCTCTTATACAATGAATGTTTAAGTGAGCCCATTACCAAATAACACCATACCATCTTTTATTCCCATCTATCGAGACCTTGCCTCTATAAAGAAATACATGCTTAAAATTTTAAGGCATGTAACAAAAAGCACATCAAAGTGCATTGGTAACTTCATAAACAACAATGGTATAAACCACTAGACAACAATATCACATCTCACCAATGAATATGTTATGAGGAACCCTACATCCAATGCTAATGGACGCCATTTCCAAAGACAGAAAAGTAAGAAGAGAAAACAGCCATGCTTTTAATTAAGCACTGGTCTAAACAGAATGCACCACTATCAAGTGCCCTGGTCAATCATTACGCTGATGAGAAACTCGAAAAAAAAACCTATTCCCAGAAAATTGAAATCTTCAATAATGAATATCTTGAAAGACTAGCTCTCAGTTAGTAAATATATTTAAATATTTAGACTGCACCTCTTCAAATGCCACTTACGCTAAGATGTGCGAAGTGTAAGACAAATGAAGACTCGTAATTAATGCTAAAATTTTATGCATCCCTAACAACAAATATGATATATCACAGAACGTGGATCAATGGAGACAAGGCAACTAAATGTGAGGGCATTCACACATTTACAAAAAGATCGATAAAAAACTTCCAACCACCCATCAATAACATGGGTAAACCTCTCACAAACGAGAGCAAATTTCAAAGATCACATTTGCCATTTTATTTTATATAGTTGCATGAGATTTGACCGTAGATGATGCAAACAACCTCACACCACTCGTTTCCAGTGACAAGCAGTCTTCAACACGTCAATTATTTATAAACCAACCTACAACCGGATGTTCTCTAAGACGAAGCAAATAATTCAAAAATTAAAGCAATGCATCCGCTGATGATGGATCAAAAATCGTGAATTCAAAATAAACTACGTCGTCAAGACATTTACACATAGGTTAATTCACAAAGCGAAAAAATAATAAAATTCCCTTCACAGACATCCGAGTGCGACCAAAAAAATAATTATATACCAGCAAATAACAACAAATGGAGTGGCAAGAGAGGTTTTTGGAGGCTTCAAGGATGTGGGGTTGGGAGGATTTTCTTTTATAGGACGGGGATTTCATTTTTGACGGTTACCACCACATGTCTTAAATGCACGCACGGTAACAAGTGCCCTTACGCCCTCTCTCATATTATTATTAATTTAATTATTCACTGCATGCCACCGAGGGCATTGTGTCTCGCCCTCTTGGCCTCCTCCTCGCTGATCCTTTGCTCGATCAGGTACTGCGCATTCCCGATCGCATTTGTCGTGCCCGAGATAGACACGATCCGGTTCTTGGTGCCCGGTGCGAAAGTGCCCTTCTTCGAGATCTGAATGTTGGCTCCACTCAGATGCTGTATCTCCACCAGGGACCTTCCCCCGGGGCCCAGGATCGCTCCCACTATATTCTCCCCAACCTCTAGCTCTAACTTTTTCAGTTCACCACCCACCTTAATGTCCGCCGGAGCGGGGCTCTTGCATAGGCCGGCGGCAGCCACTGCCGCCGCCGCCATTGTTTGTCCCCCGGTGGCTAGACCGAACGAGTTGTTATTGGGCGGAAGTTTGGCCCCTCCGCTGGGCGGCGAGCCGAGGTCTGTGGGACTAGGTTGGCGTCGGAAGGGGTCGAACCCCGGTCCCCCTTCGCCACCCCCTCCGGGACCCCCAACAAACCTTTCGACCACGGACGAGGCTCGTTGCTGTTGGGTGGGGGAGGCCGTCACGGACACTGTGGTTCCTATGGGGCCGAACACTCCGCCACCTCCGTTGGGGGCTTGCGAAGGTGCGGCGTCCATGGGGGACACGCCACCGCCTCCCCCATAGTTCCCGCCTTGAACCTGTTGGAGGTGGTGGTGGGGCGGGTGATGTTGGTTTCCGGATCCGACTCCACTTCCAAGACCGAGACCCATTCCCAGGATTCCGTACGTGGCGAGAGTGCTCATGGCGGCGGTTATTTCGGCGGTTGCTTGGTCCGAGTAGCCTCCGTTCCTCAGGGTAACCTTAAGAGGTGAAATAAATGAATGAAGATCTCGTTCCAAATAGAAAGGGAAAGGATATAGCGTATAAACGCACGGACAAAGGGAGTGGCTAATATTTTCAATGAGTCCTTCCTTGACTGTAATTGGTACTGATATAAAAAGAAATTATATTTCTTTCTTGGATTAGGAATACACATTAACAGTGTAATTCGCTTTTTGGGTGAGTTAGTTACCTCTGGTTTGAAATATGATCCTTCTCTCGAACTGGAAAGCAGTGAACTTTGAGGACACATCTATGATACAATAAATGATTTCAGTGTAAGGAAACTTCTGACAACATCTTATATATGCATACAAAATGGTTATTTCATAATCGAATCATGAGTAGCGATGCATTCTCGCTGTTACTTATCAATTTAAAAAACTACAGAATAAAATTTCAAGTTCTTTCTTGCCCTTGGTTCTAAAACTGTTCACATCAAACTACGAATGAGCTTACAATTAGTGTCAAGATTCTAAATCACTTTACATCTCATCTATAAGAAGTTCTTTAGTAACGATTTTTCTCGACGTTAAGAATAAAAATTCTTTACATGCAAATAATTAATCGAGATAAAGACTCGGTGAACCGAATGATAATATCAGTGATGCATCGCAAAAACGAGTAATTGAAAAATATAATTATTTTATGGAATCCACAACTTTTATCCAAAGAGCAGAGCAATAAATGTAACGCAAACGCGGAATGAGAGAAATTTTCTATTAGTAGGTAAGGTAAGGATTACAAAACTTCTGATGTAAATAGTATCCATTAAAAGTTCATCGCCAAAGAAAACAATCACCGATCTTAAAGTCAAAAACTGGAAGAATTATGTAAATTTTATACATATACATATAGACCCTGCAAACCGCCACTGGCGCATGGCAGGGGGTGTGAAACACCGAAAATCCTATCCACCTTTGACTACTGTTGGCTTCTCTAATACTTCGCGGAAAAAATTACCAGAAATAACTATCTGTCCTAGCAACTATTTCCCTGTAACGCTTCATCGTTTTGTCTCGAAGATCACGTACGCTACTAACTGGTATAACAATATCAACTATCTCCTCCCCGAGATCCGTAGTGATAAATTTATTAAAAAGCTTCCTACGGTAATCAAGTTATATTTTAAATATATATACTTCAAATATATAATTGGGATAACACAGCGGCTGTGACGGCATACTCCTATTTTTCATAACATTTCTTTAAACTATACTTCTAGCGTAATTCGTACATTATCATTGTGGCAGCCATGATTTTCTTTATTTCTAACATCTTCCTCGACCTTGCTTCTCTAATGGGAGCGACGCTTTAAAGTTACGACGCAACTGCGGCACATTCCAAGTTTGTAACAGGCTTGAGTATCGGCACCATTAAAGAGTAAAACGAAGTCACATACTAAATTTCGCAGTAGGTTGAATTTCACTGAAAGAGTGGGTATGTTCAACCAAAATTGGTACAGGATAAATACGATTTCATGATATATATATTCTGTAGTGAATCAGTTATCATTCAGCTCTTGATAATCACTCAAAACCCACCAACAGAAGCACTTTTTAATGATACCCCGAATAATCGAGTCCTTGGGGTTGGCGACCTGGTGGTGAAGTCCTAGAATTACATAACCGTTAGTGCGTCAAAGTGAAGTAAACGTGCTCGTTGTTTGAAACTGGGAAATTTTCGAGTAAAAAAGTTTACAATCAATACGAAAAACATTTAAGACTTTATTCTTACAAACTACATCGCTATGAAATTATTTCTGGTAAGCGCAGAAATTTTTGAAGGCATCAAACTCTGATAAGTTCATAATATAAGATATATTGCATAGTCATAATTCGAAAGCCTATTTCCTCACAACCTCAGCAAACATTAAATAAGTAAGATCGAAGGACGATACATCCCAGCAAATAATCCTAAGGAGCATTGAACCTAGAAACAAGGATAAGATGCTAATTGGATAGCAGAGAATTGCCCTACTACTGCGGCCACAATTAATCGGTTCACTGAACTGAATATATAAATTTAATTTCCGGTTTATGACCGAATGAGCTTTAGAGGGGAAACTAAAATAACTTCCTTTGCCGAAAAACTGAAATTGTGAAATATATGAAGCATATAAAGAAAGAAAAACTCGCCGACCGGACTCAGTGTTATTACAGAATAAAATTTTTATAAGCTGAATCTAACGCAGTATTACATTCTTAACAGCATTTTTTGTCTAATAATTAAGGGTATAATCCCTTTACATAAAGTACTACATCAGGAGACATAATCTGAGCAATTACGGGAAAATTTACCAAGGGAATATATTAATCAAAAACTGTCTTTCTTTTCCAGATTTATGTAGCTGGACACAACCCAAAAATATTACTTAATAATCCTTCGCATTTGGCTATTACTAACAATATGAAACGCATACTATCTATAATAACACGTTACTGAAGCATTTCAAACAATTGTTAAGTAATTGAATAAATACTAACCATAATCCTGAACATCAGTTCAAGATTGTTGAGGAATATCTTAAGGGATCCTATCCCGAGTTCATCCTTCTAAATTATTAGGGTGATATGACAGATGCAAACAAAATGTTCACCTCCGATATTAAAAACTTCCCTCCATTTGCTAAGACTTCATACCAATTTGAATTCATAGAAAGCTGCACATAGTAAAATATTAAGTTGATAAACCTGCAGTCTTTGAACATAAATATCAAGTTTAATTTTCTCAAAATGGGATTATTACACAAAGATAGCGAGTCAGAAGAAACTGAAAAGCTACAGTATCTCGTAATCAAAACCTGAAATGAATGCCACTTGTTAAAATAAAAATCTAAATATAAATTCATTAAAGGTTGGTGCGTGTTTACCGATTTAAATCGACACAAACAAAATATAAGTGATATTCATACATCATTTATACAAAAACCATGCTGCAAGACTTAGCTCAAGGGAAGGCGTTAATAAGTAAAAGAGTTGATAAAGCATAGGTAAAGGCTTTTAAAAAGCAGCGATGTAGCACACCCACTTTAAGAATTTCATATGCAATGCGGATTACTCGCCGAGCCATGTTCAACAAGTAAAACACTTTGCATGCATAGCAAGCAATGAAGAAGATAGCGCAATACTGGCAAAGGAGAGATTTGATGAAATCGTTTCTTTAATAAAAGCACGCATACATGTTATGAAGTACAATTACGTAACCGAGAACCATCACTCGTAAAAATAATTTAATTGACTTCTCGTTAAATTTTGTCGGCTCACGAAGAACTCGATATCATAAAAAATATACGGAATGCATTACGTGCCTTTTTATATAACTAATCACGTATAGAGAACCAACAGGATTAGGTAAGCGTTTTAAAACCACTAAAGAACGCATCACCGACCGCGATAAAATACTGAACGTGAAACTATGTCCAAGGCGCAATTTTAGATGATTTATAAAGAAAAACCAGGAACAATTGTCTCAAGTCCCAAGCTTTTATACTAATAACTCAAATTTATGTACGAGAAAATTCGTTCAGTGACAAATCAAGAACGATAACCCATTCTGAAGCGGAATATCAATTATATTTTGCACGAGAATACAGGAAAAATCGATTATATAACTGCATCAGTTTACCATGATTTCAGAGAGGTAAAATTTACGGTGATTGCAAGTTGAGAGTAATACCAGTAAAAAGAACTTAAAATATTTTCATAGATTCAAACGGAACTCTTTTAGATCTTTCTGAATCTTCTAAAGATGTTAAGAAAAGAACTTGTATAAATTCTAAAATATTTTCCGGGCTATCAATTTCAAAACATATAATTTAACAAATGAAACCGAGATTTGGCATATTGTAAACGGCTATAGATGCAACTTATGAGGCCCAGCTCTTTTGCTCGAGATTTACAATTATTTGGATCAGAAGATCAGATTATTTAACAGAAAATAACTATTTCAATTTCAACACAACAGGATCGTAGAAATAATAGCGATACTGAATTTTAACCTTATCCTTAAAAAAACTTCATCTTAGGTTTCTCAAAATAATAAAGATCATACCTATGCTTGTTAGTGGATGAATTCTCTCAATTGTTCTGATAAGGATAGGAAATTATACTTGGTTGCTAGCTGATGAGTTTCATGTTTAGTTTTCACTGTTCACTCATGATCAGTCTATAATTCTGTACTCACAAAAAGTGAAATTTGTTCAACTTTTCCCTTGTAAACTTCAAAACATCTAGCATGTCCATATGGGAATGGAAAAGACTCCAGTTGGTGCCTAACATTTCTATAAAGGTACCCTCTAAACAAATGTTGTATTTGAGATAAATGTGAAATATTCAAGGATTTGTAACCCTGAATTTAAGGATGATAGGGCAGAGAAATTAAAATCCTCAAAATAAATTCTGGCAAATAGATCCTCATTATATTATTATGATTATTATTTTGATTTAATTTCAGTCAATCATGAAATATCAAAGATATCATCGTAGTCAGAGAAAGTTAATATCAAATAATAAAATGGAAAAAGAATAATTTATGGTAATATATTTAGATGGTATTCATAATAAATAATCAACTTCAATTTTCTAATAGTTTTTTTAATTTATCTATGATAAAAAGAGGCGAAATTTGGAAATTGAATTGATTCAGCAGTTTCTTGATCCTTCGATTTTTATGGAGCGGTTACTGGCATCTTTCCTTTATTTGCATTGATCGATTATCATCAAGTTTACAAATATCTAGCTAAATTTGTAACTTCCGTAGATGGTTATTCTTTATGTTGTACAGCAAAGAATATCATCAAACTAAAGCAGGTATAATTCATCAATTATTCTACTAGATATTTCAATTAGATCTACTGCTATTATGATATTAAAAATAGGCTAAAATTTTATTTATTAATAAACTGAGATAATAATATGCATAATCAAGTTCTTTGGAGTAATATTTATTGGAGCACATAAATATATAAAGGTATATAAAAAGCTTCCAAGATTACAAGGGGCAGCCACATTCCTTGTCAAGCTCTTTATATATTTTAAAAGCCATTATGAAAAATTTGCATTAAAAGACAATTAATAATTATCTCTTCAATTAACAAAGATATGAATAGGACATGCAAGAGAATCTCAAGTCTACAATAATAACTCACTGACTGATTGCAAGGAATTTATTAGTTTAACAATGGGATACTTATAAAGCATTTTGTAGTCAAAATTATCAGTTATGCAAATATCAAGCCACAAGCAGTACATAAGGTGACAATTTAATGGTTTATGGGATGAAAAAAGCAAATATGCTTGAAGTGGGTAAAATGTATCTTACGTGATGAGGGACATGGTACTCAATATAAATGACATAATATATAATATCTTACATTTATGGTGTAAATTATGTAACATTCTGAATAACCATTTCATATTCAATAAACAAATATTTATATAATTACTAATATTAACTAAAGTATAAACACTAAGTATAAATAGATCCTCTTAAAGCATTGTTAATTCAATTGATTATATTAATAAAAATTTGCATCATGATAATTATATTTTTTTTGGCTAAAGCAGTTGCCACAATCCAACTACTTCCATGGCAAGTTTTGCCTATTTAAATTTCTGAACCATTAGAAATTTTCCATAGCAATTCTGTAGCCAGAACTCAAGTTCTGGCAACAGAATTGCTGTAGAACAAATACTTGGCTTATATAATCAAGTAAAATCACAATAAATTTAATAACCAAAACAGGTTGGATTGCAAATTCTGCAGAATAATTGTTTTCAAGTTAGGAAAGATACAAGGGTGGTCTGAAAAGTTTCTGACATTTTGCCATTTCTTGACAAGTTTTCTGAAAATTTTCTGAAGATTTCTGAAAAATCTGGGGTTGGAAAATTTTCAGACCACCCTCGTACATCTCAATGGGTGCCTCATGCTTAGAATAACAAGGCACATCCATCTTTAATAGGCAAAGAAATGCCAGCTGCAAGTCACAAAGAAGTCTATATTTATTTTGGATGTAGACAGAATAAGCAATGAATCACATGATAAGTGTTCCTTCCCAAATATAAAATAGTCTTGCAGCAATGAAGAGAAAAGAGTGCCAACTTTTTGTGATGGTAGTGATCATATTGCAACTGCTCCTTAGAAAGAATGAAAGACTTCTGCTGTAAAATGCTCAAATAGATGCCTACAAGAAGTCAGAGAGAAGTATAATAAACAGCAACTTAAGGAGCATTAGTCCAGCAAACACACTCCCTCACATGGACAAATTTTCTGGCCCTACTGATGCTTCAATGTTTTATCTTTTCTGACATATTGTAATTCATTTACAGACATACAGTAGAGCCTCTGTTCATGAGTTTAATTTGCGTAATATAGCGGTTCATCATCAAAATTATTTGAAAACCAATTCTGTGTTTGTAATAGGCATAAACCCCCTCAGCAAATGTTTTATAAAACTTATTACTTCTTTACCAGATGACTCAGAGTGTTAAGAATATTGCATACAAATGTTTAAGAGGATTTACATTATTTTTATTTCCACCAGATAGGTTGCAACTGATGTTCTACCATCAGCACTCAAACTTTAGAACAATCAATGTTTCCAAACTGCATTTTTGTTACTCAATGCACTGTCTGTCACCTAAGATGGTTTTTATTAAAATTATTGATTGGAAAATTTGTTCATGAACCAATTTATTTGTGATGAGAGGTATCCTTCAGCCTAGGTTCCTCTAAACTTATTTCTTCATAAAACAAATGTATGGATAATGCAGAAAAAACTTATTTATTTTTGATTTTTATATATTTTTTACAATGATAGTCATCTATATTTGGTATAAAATTTTATATCAATAATCATGGGACATCATACTATCTTCCTAAAATTTAATTACCGAATTAAATACTTTTGATTGAAGCATCATTGTTAATCATATGTAGGATTAATTGAATGAAAAATGAGTATAGGAAATAAACCCTTGTATTCTTATGAGTCTATGGACAATGAATGTCTGGTACTAAGTTGTTTAAGAGCGTGGATTTTAATTCTACATCTGAGTTAGTTTTGCTTCAGACTCAAGATTAGAGGTGGACTACCAATTTACATCTTTAAGGATGTCTTGCTTACTTAGGTCTAATACAAACAATAAATTACCTTTGTCTTGGTAGTTGCAATATTTTGTTGATTGTTACCTAATAATTCCAGTAAGGAGTTTGATCAAAATGTAAGATGCATTGACCAACACGAACTTAAGCAGTAAAAGCTTTTCTCGTCAAGTTCCAAAAATAATATACATTGTTTTGTGGAGTATACAAGATTGAGGATACTGAATGTGTACTTAGAAAGTACTTGAGGTATTTGTAGCAACACCGTAACCTAAGGTTCTTCACAGAGTAACCTTCTCTTCCCCATTTTACTAGGCAATGGACCATTTTGAATCCTTCCAGGCTTTTGCATACTCTGTCCAACATTTGAGTCCCAGTTACAGTAAGAAAATAGGTTGTATTAATTTAACTTGGATATGAATAGAAAGTTTAAATATTGTGAGAATTCATCATAGAAATTTCAGAAAAGCTCTTCCTCATCATCTTAAGATCCAAAATTTCTGAATAACATATTTCTGCATCTGTTGTACATGGGTGGTCTGGAAAGTTTCCGAAATTTTGCCATTTCTTGACATGTTTTCTGAAAAATCTGGGAAACTTTTCAGACCACCCTCATACATGCATGTTGGTAAAATATATAATATATGATGGTAGTGATCATATTGCTCTATAAAATGATGGTTCTCACAATGTAAAGAGTATTCAGTTTAGGTGTAACCATTAGAAGCAGGAGCTCATAAATTCCTTCATTTAAAAATGATAAGTGAAGCTGTAGTCTAATTTCATAACTTCCTGATACCGTAGAACTTCAATGAGACAAATCTCTATGGAAAGCTGAAAACCTTTGAGTGGTTGTAATTATGACTTAGCGAGGTTTCTACAAGATAAATTCCTTTATTCAAGATTCTCTAATAATGTTCCTACAGGTAATCTACAATGTAGTTACATTTGAAAAACAATCAAAGCATCGCATACATTTTATAAACTGTACAAAGGGGCAAAATAAAGAAGCACGAAGTCGTAGTATACTTTTCATTTATTAAACTTTGATAATGAAAACAAAGAAGAGATTTGTAAGAAAACATGAATACTATACAGTACATTAACAATCAACATTAAAAACAAAATATTTTCCAACAGTATGAAAAATACAGTAAATTAAGAATGTACCTACTTCCAAGATCAGGTAAAAGGTGTATTTTATAAAATTAAATTTTTAGATTTAAAAGTAAAAATAAAAAGGTTTCATTTTTTGCACCTACTGTATGCAGAGTAAATAAAGCAATAAATTTCACTTGTATTATTTAGTATTCCTATACATCTTTAACTACTGTTTGCATTTATGCTCCTTTACCTTGAATATGTTACTCAACATCAACAAAGTCAATTATTTCCCACCTTATCTTTAATTAATTTTTTGAAGGTTAAAAGATTTAAGATTGCTAACAATTATGAATCATTGGGGAATGAGCTAATGTTTTAGGCAAACATATCTTCCTTTTTAAACAATCCTGCTAGATGTGCTTAAACATGTATTAGAATTTTAAAAAATACAAATGAAGAGGCCTATAAACCTCTTTGCAAAGAAGCCAATGACAACTCTCAACTCATTTCTCTACTACTGATGAGCATTCTATGTATATTGTACATCACAGCAGATGAATTAGTAACAGCACTGAGTAGGATGATTTGTTTTGATCCATTCATTTGTCTCATTCAGTCCTGTAATGATAACCCAACTCCTTGATCATTTACCCCCTCTCTATATCATGTACCTCAATCATCACGTATGGCCATGCCACAAGGCATTCAGCAAATATGGATACAGATGGTTAACTGATATCAATCTATAAAATCGCAGAAGTATAAGAAAACATTTCAAGATGAGAGTTGACAGGGAAACACCATCATTGAAGAATTGTTGAGCCTGTCCTTTCTTTAGTTCAGGTTTTTTTAATTTTGTATCCTCAATCTTATGTCACTCACAAAACAATGTATAATTTTTTCAGAACTAGCTGAACATCGATTTATAAAGGATAAATATAATATTACATCCCATTGTAGACTGGATTGGTCCAAAGATAGAATGCCATACCTCATAATCCTTTTTACAAAATATGATAGAGATGATAGTGATCCAATACTTACAAAGCCATTGATACTTAAAGATATACTTATATATTTTTAATTCTATACACTGAGAATATACAGGAATATCCCCATAAGTGAAACAGATGCATTCTATATCCCAATACGTCTGGAAAACTTTGTAGTCAGAGATAGACTCAATCATCTGAGGAGGGATTAGATTTTAACGTACAGCAGCTCATACCACAGAAGATGCATGATATATAAAATCAAGAAAGCAGTTGAGTAAAATTAACCAGACATTAATAGATGGAATGAATGTTTATTGATGGACCACTAAGTATTTATAATAATTTACTTTTCAGCAGGCTTATTCACAAGTTTACTTTAGTAAGCACTAAAATTGGATTTAAATTATAATGCAATCAAAAAGGGAGGTTTTGAAAAATTTGAGGAAAAAAATTGAAGAAATCTAATGAACATTTTTATAATTTCATGAATTGAAAATAAACATTATTTTTGTTTCATAATACATTTATACTGTCTAGGATTTGAATTATATGACTCTTATCACAAGGTACTAGAGGCTAGAGGAAGATTTTCAGAACAAAGAAAATTTTGAAAAACTGAGTTCGTTCCAACTGACTATCTGCATCATCTGTTTGACTTTTTCCTTCAGATAAATATTTAAAACAAATTTTTAAGCTTCATAAAAATATTCTATCAGAATAAGAGACATGAAATCAATTGCTCTCTCATATGGGAAAACTGGATAGCAAATACTTTAATGAAAATATTATTCCAAAATTATGATGGAATAATTGTTGAAGTATTTGCAGACTTATTGGATATAGTTGCCATAAAAAGTTTATACATATTAATAGAACAACATGCTCTTAAAGGCATGATGTATATTTCTCTACGGTAGTGTGTGTGTGTATATATATTGCTGATTTAAGTACTTCAAAGACAAGAAAGTAATAAAGGTAAGTAGTAGGTTTCCCTAATAGAGATATGCTTTCATTTAGACCAATGAAAGCTAAATATAAAAATATTATTCTCTAATGATAACTCAAACATAATACCAACCATCTCTACTCTAAACATCCATTTCTTGGCTTAGGTTAGAAAAATGATTCAGCTAGAGAACCTATATAGGAAATCATAGCACAACTATGATGAAAGTAAGTAATTTGAATGAAACTTATTGAAACTGATAAAACTAGATGAAAATGAATGATTGGTAAAAGATTCCAAAAGGAAGGAAACACCAATAACACAAGTTAGTAACCAAATCATTAGAATAATTTAGAAAAAGTAAGTAAATAGAGAAAAAGATGTTAACAGATTGCAAGGAAGAATAAAACCAATTCCATAACTGACAATATATACTGATAGATTATATTAAGCAGAAGAATAGACTAAAATTACACATTTTCACTGAGGGTTCTACTTATTGAAATAAAGGAAAATAATAATCATTAGAAAATGAATAATTTGTAAGACAAAAGGGTGTAGTATGGTATAAGGAATATCAAAAACAGAGGAGTTAAAGATTTCTACAATACAGCTAATTTAAAAAAAATTTAACCCACTAATGCCTAGCATATTTATACAATCAATATAGATTCATCTCATGTATTAACACTAAAATTTTAATATATTGGATATAGATAAAATTATTGTCAAAATTTTAATTTATTCTCAGACTGTAGACTTTAATTGCAGGAATATACTGCTTTGCTAAATATTAAATTTTCTATATAAAAGATAAATTTTACTTTTCAATGCCACAAAAGAAAATCCTGCATTAATGGGTTAAATACTTGGTAAGTTCAATAATGAAACATTTATTTTAGAATATGAAATTAGCTGATACACCAGAACAAAGACAGAAAATTATTACTTTGAAGAATGATGGTTGAAATTTGAAAATAACTTTCTTCATAAAAGAGGAAGATTTGAACATAACCATCTCACACTTTTGATTCAATACATGACAGAAAAGGGCACTTTACATTCAAATAAAAACACTAGAAGAGAGAAATTTGAAAATGTGTAGCTGTAAAGCTATTAAAGACTAAATACATCAAAGGAAATTACAATAAATTGCATGCAATGGTTAATAAATTTAAATATTGGAGCAATGACTTAGATGCTTGACAGTGAATGAGAATTGCATAGTAAAGTAAATGTATCTACATAAATGTGTCTACAAACAGTGAAAGGCATGATTCAATGGGAATACAACCTTACATAATAATAGACTAAGAACAACTATGGGTGTTTATGATTTTCTTAACTTCCCTTTATTAAAGATTAATATAATTGATGAAATTATATGAAACTTCAAATCCAAGCAGTCCTTGGTGATGTATAGAGTATAGCGATAATGAAAGTATGACTTGTAATTCAACAATATTTAGATTGACAGACCAACTGATAATTAGAAGTTGTATGACATTAATGTGTACAATCCTTCACAGATTTTCAAAGAAGCTTCAAATTAATTCTTAATTTATTTAAAATAATATCAATTTAAAAGTTTAAATTATTAGTTTTTATCACTTTTTAGTCTTATAGGAATAAATTACTGTGATATTTAATTACTGAAGTTTACATGATTTAAGAGGTACTATTTTAGAGCTTTCTTTTGATTTAATTAAGCATGGAGGAAATTTAAGATTTTCAGTTTATTAAGACATACTGTTATAACCAAGTTTAATATATTTTTTAAGAATAGTATTCCATCAACGAACCAAGCAGTCTCACCTTTCTTGTACAAAAAGGGACTTCAAAAACTATTACCTCTAATATGTTTCTAGCTTAAAATTAATGTTGAAAAATGATTCTAACTGGAATCAACCAATGATGAACAGTTTCTTACCTTTATGTGTTCTAGTAATTGTGCAGTCAGAGATGGATTGTTGGCCATTGATGGAGCAGGATTAGGGGTAAGATTGAGGCTTAAGTTAAGGCTTGTGGCACTACCATTTAGGGCTATATTGGTACCAGGTTGGTGTCCAATCATACCTCCTAAACCACCAACTGCAACCAGAGTTGTGGAGAATTTCAGCAAACAAAAATAACTATTAAGCAGGTTTAGACATTTTATTTCAAAATTTAGCCCACAGAATTAACAACAAAGCATGAAGCTCATAAAGGTGTTTGATCAGTGATAATTTAAGAACATAAGATTTTTAGCATAAAATTATTATTTTATGAAGAATATGGTTCATGAAATTTAACACTCTCATAGGAAATTAAGAACAGCATTATGTTCAAGATGAATAAAAATTATTAAAGTTCTAAATGAAAAGTGACAAACAAAAATAATAAAACTGCTGCTATAGCCAGCAACAATATATTCTTTCAGAAACTGAATGTGTAACATTCCAAAAAAAATCGCAACAGTGACCCTACCAAATATTTTAAAGCTATTTAAATTAAATAGCACACACAGACTCTTCTTTTAGCAAGGCAATCAAAACCCACTCCATAGCAAAAAGGACAAAAATAACATTTAACCATAAAAAAATGTTAACAGCATGCAAAATTGTTAGTTTTTAGTGTATTTTTGATAATGGCATTGCAAATCACAAGGCCAAATCAATTACAATAGTCTGGCCAAATTTTCCTGGACCAAATAAAGAAATATTACCATTTTGGAAATCACTAGTCCGGTGGAGACCAACTTTGGGAAAAAAGGAAAGTAATAGAGTAAATATTAAAATCTTCACTGTAAAATTCATTTAAAGGATTTAGAAGAGCTGGCACTGGAAATTGAAGCAATTTAAATTCCCTCATAAATTATCATTGCTGTGGGAACAACATTTATGTGAATATTGTGACACACAAGTACTAAAAAAGCATCTTTAATCACAAAATACTAGTCACACATGCTATCACTTTGTTTGCAAGGGCACATATACACCAACATCCATGTTAAATATCTGTAAATTAACAGACTATGATAAATCATCCATAACATGTACTTCAAAGGAAAGTTATGGTTTTACATAGATACATTTCAGCACTATGATACACCAATTTGGTCAAAACAACTTATAAACAACCTATTCAACAAACAGCATGAAACAATCCCAAACAAACAGTTTGACTTATTTTCAGAATCTTATTATGTAAGATTGCTTCAGTGTAGTTCTCCACATTCAGTTAATCTAACAATTGTGATTAAATGAACACAAAGACAGATGATAAGCCTCTATTTTAAGAGCAGAAGCAATTACAATATTATATAAAGTTGTGCTGGGAATGATTGGCAATGAACATTAGAATCTATAACAAAATTAAATGAATTTTTGCTTTATGTATATAATACACCTCATTTCATGAGATATTATAACATATGTTAATGTGATAAGTGACAATCGTACACTTTTTCTATGATTCCATTTATTCAAGCTATACATTATGAATTTAGTTACAACTTACATAAAGAATCCATTATATCAATGCATCTGTTTTAGCTGTCTGTGGAATTTTATAAGAAATAAAGATTACCTTGTGCAAGAATTATACTCAAGATTATGAAATAAAATTTACTCAAATATTCATTTTTCCAAATGACTTAAACATAAAATCCTAATCCAAATTATTCGAAACTTATATAAGTTTGAAGCTCCAACTGCACTCATAAATCTTCAAAGAAATGATTTGATTAATTTGTATGGAGAAAAAACGTCAATGGATAATTAAATTTTGCATGAAATACATCCAGACTGTCATTATCATGGCATGCCTTTTAACATCTTTCAACAACATAAAATGATTAATACACCACTTCACTGGGATGTTTTGAAGACAACGAAGACTTCCTTTAGCAGACAAACGATCTCAAGGCACATTAACCCACCACAAGTAATTCACCTTACCCCACAGCTAAGCGCCACATTCTTTTTCACATGCCACCTGTAGCAGGAACAATTACAGTGAGCGGCCAACCTGACACTTGGGAGAACGAAGTTAGAAGAGTGAAACACTAATCCATCCATCATTTCTATGGGAATTTTACTTTTTATAAGGTTAAGTGTTCCAAAGCGGCGTATTATTTTTTTAGCATCTAAAAGCAATAATTGAATTATTTCCAACAAGGCGATTGATGCTGACACACCTTTGGCCAGAGATGTGAGAAGACTTAGCGTTGGTTGCCTGCCGAATACACCAAATCGTCCAGCCTCTCCTAACCAGTGGTAAAGAAGAAAGCCGATGTTGGCATTAGCCTCATTGTTTTCTCATCAACAAAAGCCTACAATAGTTGTGTTGAGCAACTTGTAACTCTAAAACTGTAACATCAGATGATGTAAAATAAAATCAACTGATTTCAATAAAAGTACATTATCACTCTAAGTACAAAGGTAATTTCACAGGGAGTATGGACCTGGGTCCTGGATTACCCAAACATTTAAAATTGATTTCTAATTACAGTTTTTATTACACAATGTGAAAAAGATAATATCTAAAGAATGATTATTTAAAAATAAAAAGCATGAAATAATGACCATCCAAAATAAAAAATATAATTTAGCTCTAAAAATAAAATATTTTTCTTTTCAGGAAAAAATAGTATCAGCATTTGAATAATGCAAAAATTAACATTTAAAGGCAAATTTCAGTTAAGTTTGATTACAGCAGATAAAGTTACACAACAAATATTAGGGAGTCGGTTCCCCAAAGACCCTTAATGTTTTATATTCCCAAAACTACACTGAGGCATAATTTTGCTCTTGATTGCAAAATTAACATACTTATCCTTATGTTTAATGTAGGCAATCAAGTGCATCAGAAAATTTTTTTTAAAGATTTTTAATTTCCAAATAAATTTGTCAAAAATGAATCTCTTAGGTCTCTGAAGACCTGAGGTCCATACTCAAAGCATATGGAAAAAAGAAACAAATTTACCATTGAATTTTTATTTTCCTACAAGAAAAATCTTTATCTATAGAAAAAAAGGGAACAGCATACACATATGTTATAGGTCACATAAACATTAATATATCAGAGGATTATTAGAGTGTGAAGTAAGAAATGTAGCAATTTTCTCTTTTAAAGTGCAAGGACAATGATTCATCAAAAATACTGATTAAATGTAAAATTTTGTTCACTTGAGGGATTAAAAACAGACTTAATATAAATTTAAGTCTAAATATTCACCTGTACTTAAGTATTAATATTATATACTTATTTTCCAGCTTTATAAGGTGGGATTTTTTCCAAAAAATAATTACACCGAAAATCATTCTGCATCTTGTATGGCCAATGTCAGATTTTAGCTTAATATTACCAGTAATGCATTTTTAATGATGCAGTGCAGTTTCTGACACCCACCACTTTAGTACCATATCATGCCATGTCACTATGTACTTGTTTACATCAGTCAGCAAGATTACTTCTTAGTTTTCTAGTATCAAAGAAATGTTATTGTTTCTTACAAAATGTGACCAACACTAGGGTGCATCTCATATGCCAATGGGTCTTATAAGGAAAATATGGTTAATCATTGACTTTTACCAATTTTTTAATAATTAGGATGATGTAACAAGATAAATAATTACAATTAACTTTCAAATACATTGTCTGAATTAGGATACGTAAACATTATCCATGCTCAATTTCCTATATATCTTGGCAACACATGCAACAAAATTAGAGGTGTACCAGATAAAACATAACACAAAAAAGTGATACATGAAGGTTTTATCATTTATCAAATTCTTGAAATTTATCGTTTTCATGTAGTTTTCCACAAAATAAATAACAGATATAAATCAAAGAATTAAATTCAGGAATTATCAATATTATCATATTATTCAAAAGTCTAGCTCTTGAGCCCAAAAAAAATATCATCAATAATCATAAAACAACCACAAAGTCAGCCTAGCAAAAAATTTAGGGGAATCAAAAGAGAATACTTGATTTTTGAAGAATGTCGGAATGTTTTCCATCATAATGATTTTAGATATTTTAAAACAAAAGCATACCGATTGGTGAGGTGATGAAGAAACCATCACAGGAATTCATTGATTGGGGGTCATGAAAGAATATAGCAATTCACATCAGATGTAAGATTTACAAAACATTATAAATTTCAGTATGAAAATCTGTATCATTCATTGATCTTTAGTAAATTGATAAATCAATAAAGGGCTTGATATTACATCTAATCTCAGGTTCACAATTGCCTTATATGTAAATTTCCATATTGTAGGATTCAGAAAAACTAAAGATATTTTTTTACAATGCTTTCAAAAACAAGAAAAAAAGAAAAAAGTATTAACAATAGACAGAGAAACAGAACTGCTAAAACATATATGCTAAATAGAGTAAATTTTATGAATTACCAATGCCACTTTAGCAGTGGTAGAAAAGATGAAAAAAATATCAAATTATTTTTCTAGAGAAAATAATGAATCAGAGGAATTCTGAAAAACAAAAGTGATTAGAAAGGTGAGAAATGGTATATTACAAGCAATCCATACTCCATTGCGGAAAATGAGATACTTATACTCCCAGTTCATAATACATTTTAAATACTAGAGGTAAAGAAACTTCCTAAAACTTCACAATTAATCCTCAAGGAAATTAGGTCAGTATGTCACATTAGACTCGTTTAAAATACCTAGATTAGAGATAGATGAAGTAATTGTCAATTTCAAAGAAATACTGAGGAATTGATAAACAATATTATTTTTAAAACCAAAATCATCAAGTATGAGTGGATGACAGGAAGGTGTCAAAGAGAAAATTTGAGGAGAGTACCAAGGCTGGCCATATCTCATTGAGTAGAAAAACAGGACATTTTCGATAGGTCAAACAAGACTAATCTCTTCCTTTTTCTTTTAGGAATTCCATTGATTTAATGCAGAATTTGATAAAGTTTGAATCGAAAGAATCCTTGGCCATTTGTAGGTGAAAATTTTATTATATCCAAAGGTAAAACACACCTAGCTCTTACACCCTAATAAACTTTGAAGAAAAGGGTTTCATAAATTTTGAAGTTTGGTTATGGAAGCTAATATTTTTCACCACTATGTGAAAAGTTTTCATACAAGTTAGCAGACCTAACATTAGTAAAAGCTTCATAGAGTTGTTGATTACAGGTTATATTTCAATTTTGCAGTAAAGTTGAACTCTTTAAGTTTATCTGCAGCTGAATATTTCAGTTTTCTGTATTCTGCTACTGAATACCATGAAAAACATGGTGAATTTTGGAGATTTCTTTAAGGGAATATGTACATTTCTTGCAATGTTGGTTGAAACAGAAGGGCCGAAAATCAGAATGTCCTGGTAAAAATGAAATATATGGCCAACCTAGTTATTAGAAGTAATAAGTGAGAGATAAAAGGTGAAAATTTACATTTAAATGAGTTCAAAGATTAAGCTGGGGCTTTGGATTGAATATCAAAAGATAAAATTCACCAAAAAGAATTTAAAAATTATTTAGATTAAAACATAACTGAGAGAATTAATATTGCAGTCTTGTAATATAAGAAGTTGATGTGGATCACATACGAAGAAAAGAAAGATTACATAGGGTCAAATGAAAGAGACAAATATCTATCATTAATAGGCATGAGAGAAATTCAGCAAGAAATTTATAACCTTTCAAAGAAGCTAATCATGATCAATTCTGCAGGAGGATTTTCAAACTCCATCAAAGTTAATATGAAAGTGCAAAGAAAAGTAGGTTACACAGAATTGAGGCATTCAAGATCAAGAATGATGATGATAAATTTAAGATTCAATATTTCAAAGCTGCTTTATATAATTTCATTATATGATGATCAAATCTATTGTTTCAGACTCTTAGAAATAGTTAGACAATTTGATATCATATTTATGCATGTACCACACAGAAATTTCACCAAGAATTAGCATTAAGAAGTTAAGAGCAAATCTGCTTTGTTTATATAAGTTTCTTTGTAAAAATATGG
This sequence comes from Pachydiplax longipennis, assembly GCA_036926295.1. Lineage (NCBI taxonomy): Eukaryota > Metazoa > Arthropoda > Insecta > Odonata > Libellulidae > Pachydiplax > Pachydiplax longipennis. Next base: position 24,071,923 of record JAVFKF010000003.1, on the reverse strand, counting down.
AGATGTTCTGAATTTGGTAGGTGCATAAACACAGTATTGTCTCTTTCGCAGAAAATATTTATGCTTACAAGCAGCAGTGGAATTTAGCTGATTCACACCAGTTCTCCCAAATTGGTTCTTAGAATTTCTCAATTCTGTCCAACCAGTTCCTAAACCTATCTGATATGATAGCAGTAGAACTATATATATACAGACACTACAAACCACTTTTCACAGAGAAAATGTAGCTTCATTATAGGACCATGAAATACTTCATTTTAATTTCATCATAATCATCATTTCATCATTTTGCAAACATATTTTCAAATTAAATTAATAAGGGAAAATTTACATAATTAAGACTGCACTAAATGGTTGCATATTCCTTACGGATAAGAACCAGTTCCTAAAATTTTTGATCCTTCTATAGATTCCATCTGTGGAAGATGTACCTCCACAGAAGTACATCTAAGTTGATTCTTATCATACATTAACCCTTTACTAAAATCATAATAAGAATAGACATTTACAAAGTTCTTTACATGATACCTTTACATATTACACCTTACTGATGACAAGCATTTCATAAACTCAAAAGATAACTGAAATTTCTACAACAACCACTGATAATAAAAATTAGGAAATCCTTCTTCAATATTATTATTAGATCAAAATTTGGGCTACCAAAAGATACCAACATTACACACATATGTATAAAACATAAAAAATAAACTGATGACTTTTAAAATTAGTTCGATAAATTAATATTAGGAATTTTGAAAGATCATCTCAACAGAAACCAGATAAGGGTAAACAAAAAATTTAATTCACAAGTTCTAAGATATGTTTGGTCAAGTGTTATGAAGTATACATTTAAGTAAAATAAAATTTTGATCTTGATAAACAGATAACTCATAATCAAACAAGAAGACATGCTATTTTGGAAATTAAATACTGATATAATAATAAAAAAAACCCTCAAGATCATGACAATTATCAACTTAAAATGATCAATTGGAAGGAAACATTTCCCATGCATATACGATACATTTCTGATTCAAATTAAGAAAGCAATTTCTTAATTTCTTACAAAAAAACTACACCATTAATTTTGCAAAGTTTACAATTCATATATATTGTATATAGAATGGCATTGTAATTGTGACAACAATAATTGGTAACCATTATCATCATAACCCAAATGAATTTTTTCCATGGGGTAATTTTCACCTGAGTGTATCTAAGGGAAAAGATCCCATTACTTTATAAGCAAAATATCCAAAAAGAAAAGTTCCCCATCAAGTATAGTTTTTACATGAATTTTCTGAATGAGTTGAAATCAACCGCCATTTCTTGTAAAATCACAATAAAGAGATTATGAATGCTTTATGGAGATTAAAATGAAGATATGCATTGATGTCATAGAGTATTTAAGAAGACAGGTTTTTCAGGAATGAAAGTGGGTGAATTTAGGATCTATTAGAAACTACTGGAGCTTCCAGATGGAAGTTATACTGTCAGAAATATTACATAAAATAGATTCATACTCCAGTCGTAAACAAGAGAAACTATTTCATTTTTTCACAATTTTTAAGAAATAATACTTTTTAAATTAGTACTGAAGGGGTGGACTAAAACCATGCTACACAGAAAATAATGACATGTATTGGCTAAATATATGAATCTATAATAGACTGGTATTACCAAAAAAACTGAGAGTAAATCATTAAGATATTACAAGAAAAAGGTGAAATACTTAAGAGAATCTACCTGCACATACAAATTTACATTGTAAGAAAAAAATTCCTCTGAAAAATTTACATGCATTAAAACATCAAGTGAATTGGAAACATACAAACTATTACAAAATGCTAGGGAATAAATCTCTTCACAGTGAAGAGGTTTCCTGAGTACCACAAAAATGTATGTAAGTACATATATACTAATTGAGAAACTAAATAACAAAAACCAAAATAATTCATGATAAGTGATAAAACTTCCACAATATCTGAGTTCAAAATCATCTTAATTGATTTTCATCTTTAAATAGGCAACAAAAAGAAAATACAAATATAAGACCAAAAAAAAGTTTAGGTTATTATGTTTACCTGTGAACATAAGATTCAAATAGTTTTTGACTAAAAGTATATTAAGAATTTTTACATTAAAATATTTATAAGATTTAGGCAGAACCTCTTATAACTTACACAAGTAAACATATTGCATAAAAAACACCAAGAAGTAAATTGCTAGATCATAGTTCCTTTTGAAATACACACAACAAACATTGAGGGCATAATAAAAGATATTCTACGTATTCATGACCAAAGTAAAAAAAAATTGAATAGTATCAATGAGAAGTACAAACTTTTTTAATCAGATAATGAACAACCTATATAATCATCACCATAGCTTTGAATATCATAAAATAAATTTTCAGTACACAGAATTTCTGGTTCTCATATAGTAGTTAATTTTCAGTTTACTTAAATGCTAATGGACTATGCCTAAGAAAGTCCTCCACTGTAGGAACTACAGTGTGTCAGAGATAATTAACACTAAAAATTTGATATAATACCTTTTAAGGTTTCCATATATGCCTTACAATGATTTAACAATTTATAAATGGCTGCAAGCAACTGCTCAAGGGGTTTTATTACATAAGTGGAATAGCTATAATGAATCACCAAACTATTAAATTTTACATGCAACTGCCATGTTTGTTATTCATTTAGATATAAGATTTAAAAGTGTTAAAATATCATGCCAAGGTAATTCAAGAAGTATTTCATCAGTGAATAATCACATCTAAATAGAATTTTATAGATAAAACCACTCAAACCACTACTTTTATATGATAACAACATACATCCTACTTATTTGACAATAAAAATTCACCTATAGTTAATGAGAACAAAAGCATCAGATCCACCAACTATGTTATTAATCCAAAAAGTAGTAATGAAAACTAATAAATTGAAAATCATGCCTATTTTGGCATGTTAAACCAAAGTCTAATTGTTATAGCTTCTGTCAAGATCTCCAATACATATTAAATAGTTTCTCACCTGCTGCTATGGCTGTGTTCAAACTTCCTGTAGAACTAAATGCAGCACTAGTCTGCATAGGATTGGAATTGGGACCACCAGGACCAGTGGGATTGGCAGAATTAGCATAGGGAGATCCGGTAGGGTTGAAATTTGCTACTGGCCCAGTTACATCAGCATAGCTTACAGTCAAGCAGCTTCCACTTTGTGGATCTTCAGCTACTTTTTGTAGAATCATCATGCAGGCCGACTTATTAGACTCCATATCACCTAAGGAGTATGAAGATACAGAGAATCAAGATAGTTGAATAAAATTTGAGATTCCTGAATGTTATGTATACAATATATACCTGCATATAGAACGTTAATTCCACAAAAAATTAAGGCTTTAAACCAGGATGCAACTTACAGTAGAGTATAGCTTTTTCATGGATCTCAAGATGGATCAAGAATACAGTACATGAAACCTTGCTGTGCCTTATACTTAGGTGTGTTTTATACACAGGTATATATTTTATATACAGGTATATACTGTAAATTAAGTATATCTACTCTTAATGTAAAAGAAAAAAAATGAATTTGGTGAAAGATCAATCAGTGGATTAAATAACTTCTGATGAAGAAAAAATTTATTTCTAGTTTATGCTGGCACATTGCATAGCATGAAACTATCAGTGCCTGTATAACAAGCATCAATCACATTAGCAGTTTAAGTACAAAATTGGGTGAATACCCAAAAATAAAGGTATCATTTAGGTATTATGTCTTCATGATGCAGCATTTTAAGTTACTTTTAAATGTGATCCCAAATGAAAACCAAAAAGATATCAGTTTGGACTAAAATCTATTAGATTAATATCATATAGACCAAACACAAAATGTACAAATAAATACAAAAAATTTCATATTTTAAAAATTATTTTGGAATATTCAATGAGATGTTAACTTATAAAAAATCATAAAAAGAACTTCCTCGTCAGAACTGTTAACTCAAGTAGATTGGTTACTAGCACAAAATTTGTTTTACAAAAAATTATCGGGTCTAAAACAAGGAAAATTACATCTTTGAGAACAAACTTAAAACTTTGAGAAAATACTTTTAGCAACAACCTTTCATAAATGGCAATAATTATCATGACAAGTATCTTAGAGATTCTTCATAATATTAGAAAAGGGACTGAGTTTGTATGTACAGAATATGGTTAGTTTCAATGTGGTCAGTGCAAAAAGTAATAAAAAAGGAATATATTGATCATGGTTAAAAAAGATGCCAACATTTATTGTCACTGGCACTTTAATTACAAATATATAATGAAAAAACATTAGATGAGCAAGACTGCAACAATCAATGGATCTTATATTTCAGCACTAAAGTGAAGGAAATACTAAAAACAATGAAAAATACATTCAATAGGTACTTCTTATGATTGAATGAAAACTACAAGTGCCAAAAGGATTACTGTATTGGCTGTTAACTACCTTTCCTATGTTATTAGGGGCAGACTGAGTATCTAGGTCAAGTTCGTATGGACTGAAAATACAGCTAATAAAGTAGCTGAACTTATTCCAATTAAAGATACACTTTTTTACAAGTGTTTTCTTTCATTAAATCCAAAGTAAAAGAAGTACCTTTACTTTAACATCTACAATTTCTGGTATCAATAGTGTCTACTTTTGTCCTTCAAAGGTTTTGGAAAATATCGACAAGAGGTAGTAAGAAAGAGGCAACTCACCAATAACAGTTATACATCTTTCTTGAAGAGTCTGATCCTTGGCCTTTTGTGAGATTTGGACATAAGATCCACTTTCTTCTTTAATTTGTTTAATATAGTTTCCTCCTTTCCCAATAACCATACCAGCTGTGCTATTAGGCACTAAAATTTTAACCTAAACCACAAATATAAAAATAAAGTGAATTATCTAAGTTTATTCCCATTTTAATGCCACTTGGTACTTGGTATCAAACGTGAAACTATATATCATGGTAGTTTACCTGTTTCTCTCTTTCTGCGGCAGTTTTACTGTCAAAATCTATAGCAGGTTTTGCATTCGGATCGGGTTTCTCTTTAATCTTTTCCATTATGAAAACTAAAACAGCCATAATGGCATCTAAGCTACCAGTAATTAGGCAAACGCGTTCCGTAGTTCCTGTAAACATAGAAAATCAAAATTAAAGAACCACAATCAAACACTGTCAAACATTCCTACTAAATATCAATGATAGATAAGGAGTATTACAAGATCATACCTGGATAAAAATCATTAGCCTTAGACATTTTAACTCTAGCACCAGAATCTTTTTGTAGTTGAGCTATTGTTTCGCCACCTTTCCCAATTATCGCTCCAGCTGCAACGCTTGGTACTAGTAACTTAAAATGGAATGAACCATCTCCACCTGAAAACAACAAGCAACGTCTTTCAATTGACGTGAAGTTCAGAAATAGTACGGCTCATTTATTAAGTTTACGAAATAGTGACATAGAAAAACGGACTTATGATAATTTTACACAGCTTTCCCTCAAATAAAAAAATTAAATTAGAATCAGATACGATTCTTATTCTAAAATATATTACAGAAAAAATCGTCGTTTCATGACAAATGGAATTTCGTAATCAGGTTTCCACACTGTATCTCCGCAAGTTAAAGGTGAAAAGATAACCAATAAATAAACTAAGTTGATCTATTAATAAACCAAATGTTTCTAATGAATGACGAAGCTCTATAAAAAAATATTTACCATAAATAATACAATTTGTCATTGTAGACTGTATCCTAACTTATGTTGCCGTAGACAGACTAAAAAGAACCTTCAATGGTTAACAGAAATTTGGTACTAACCTCCTCCATAATGTGACCTTTTGGTCGTTCCATTTTCTACATCACCATCAAGAGGTCTTTTCCGTGAATCGGGAATTTCTGGAGAAGGACACGTCTCCATTCCTGAGTCTGCAGCCATGTTGGACTGTGCTGATTTTCACTTATGGCGACAGTGAAGATTGCGATGTGTCAATGGTCCGAGTTAGGAGATTGGCCTATATTATCGAACCATCAACAGCATCTAGGGAAGTATAATGAAATCGAAATTAATGAAATATAAAGATGCCTAGTGATGCACTGATATACGCTTGAGGTAGTTGCCACCGTGAAACAGGTAAAAAATAAATCGAATTAATACGATTTATAAGTTGTAGTTGCAGGTTTCGCTAATCGTGTCCTTCTATTTACATTAAAATACAATTCCCGTTGTTTGTAGCTCGAAAAGTGGCTTTATAGGTGCTTAATAAAAGATAGACTTTTGTAAGAAGTGATGCGGAAGAGTAATAAAATAACAGTGCACTGCATTGACGAAATAAATTCTTCTAACTGTATAATGTTACAGAATAATTCTTACATTAATTCCTCCATATCAGTATTGCATGGAAGACCGTAAAAAATTCATCTAATTCCCGAACGAAAACTAGGCCATATTTAAAGCTCTGCCGCAGTGTTGTTATATCAGTTAACTTGACGTCATATCAACTGGTAGATGTGTCAAGAACTTCTGTACGGTGCGACTGCAGGAATAAATGAACAAACGAAAACGTAGTTATTGGTTAGATTTTGCTGTAGAAAAATGACACCTATGTTGAAATCACGGCAATTTTTACAAGCACGCTATCCTTGAGGAAAATATTACCAACTAAAAATTTATAAAAGTCGAGTGTGTCGTTATCGTGCTAGTGAATCGATATAAAATTGCGCAGAGCTTAGCAAAATTGACAGTATCCCTCGATTTGATTATCATCACCAAAGGTTCATTGCAGATAAAAACATAAAAGAAAAATAGAAACGATTAAAATAATTGATAAAGCGTTAGAATAAACGCGTTGTATCCTTGCCCTAGATATTCATTTACTAGATGAACATTTAATTTTAGCAGCATTTTGCTTTCGAATAAATACTATCTTTTGAATAAATAAAGTTGATGAAAATCGGTCGAATTTGATTACATGAAATTTTATTAAATGTGACGATTTGAAGAAGGTTTTACTCAAGAAAAAGACAACTGTCAATAGCTTTTATTAAAAATTATTACAAGAGAGCCATTACTATTTGACAAATTTCTAGTTCTACAGCGATCGGTCGGGAAACTTTAACTACTTTAAAGAGCTTGGATAAAAGCGAAAATATCAGCGGTGCTGAGAAAATTTCTTTGTGGTATGATCCATACATCGAGATATCCTTTTGATCGAAAGAAATGTTTCTCCAAAAAGAGACTCTTGAGGATTTACTGAACATTTCGTGCAGAAAGTTCAAATGTGAACAGAAACGGTTAGCCTCTAATTTTTATCCCCATGGTTGTTGGAAAGTTGTAACTATAAACTATTATACACGATAACAAATCTGTTTTCATTATTAATTTAAAGTACTTCATATCAAGGACATTTCCAAAAATACTATTTTCAGAATATAATGTGGAGTTTAATTGTATTCTCGGCATATATGAGATCATACTTGCGTTAAGCGATGTAACATTATCGGTGATAAAAAGGAATCCAAATTCAGCAAATTATTTCGTCAAATGTCCTTTTGATTTCTTAGGCATTTATATCCATATATAAATTTCTATACTGCACCAATATAGAGTGACTTCTTCAATTATCTTCCGATTAATTCATTAATGATACTCTAATGCAAAAATTGCAGGTTCTCAAATCCCCGCCTCGACAAAGGAAGCAATATGGTCGGTCAGCGCGTGAGCAATAGCAGAAAGTCGAAAATATTACAATGAAAAGATGAAAAGTGCGGCTTGATGGATTATTTAAATAGAACATTATTACGAATATTTGGTGATTAAGCGCTATCAGTGATTATCTAGAGTTGACACCATGAAGCTCACAAACATTTTATTTACTCAACATATTGGTCGCATGTTCAAAAACCATTGGAAGGTCCAGCGCAAACGAGTTTTAGCAGATACCGGAGCTGAGAAGATCTTAAAAGCAAATGGAATACGTGTGTATGAATATGAAGAGATACTCAACGATATTCCTGAGCTAGAGAGGTATTTCTATAAGTAATTTAGTAAAATGATTATATCTCATGAATTTTTGAGGATGATAAATTCTCCTATAACCGCACCGCCCATTTTCATTCAAAGTAAAATAGTTGAGGTCACAGAAGAAGAGGTTATAGATGATGAGCGTGCTCATCCCTTGTGGCATGACAGACCTTGTCATTTCTATAAAAACCATTCAGCTTTGATTGAAGGGATTAATCAAGCTAAGATCCTTACAAAAACTGTGGAAATCGAAAGCGGCCTTCCCAAAGAATTCGAAGGACTACTGGGTAAATTTTCCATAGAAAATCAACATGAACTGGTCAAAAGGTGGGTATTATGCGTATCTAAATAGGAAGTAACTTATTGGAAATTATCAACTGGTTTTCGTTTCCCAGGAATATAATGGCATCACACGTATTTGATGCAACTCAAGTTAAACTTCCAAAACTTAAAGATCCCGAAAGGCCGTCTTGGGTTTTCCCTCGTGAATATGGTATCTCAGATAGAAGAAGAAAGTAAGTAATGAAGGATGTGAATTTTTCACATTTTTAACGTTGAAATCTCATTGTATACTGAGTAACTTTTAGTCTCGTCATTCATAGCTGCACACCTTATTTTTCAGTCGCCTGATGGCTTTAAAGCTGTTTAATTTGTGTCAGATGATCTCCTCCTGTGCCAGAGGAGTCAATCTTCCTTATTTCGTGGAAAACAGTAAAGCATCCACTTCATTTGAAAAGGAGGGAGATTTAGTACAACTCGAATGCCGAGCTGATTTTCTTGCTCTATCTAAAAGCATGCTACCTACTTACGCTGACGGAACGGTTGTTGCTAAAACGAAGGACATAGCCTTGCCTTCAATTCATCCTGCCAAATCCACAGTATCGTTATTTGATGAGAATATATATCAGCTTCAGGAAATATTTCGTAAGTTTATATCTTAATTTCTCTACAGCTATCTTTCAGAACAGCTTCCCCCTGAACAAGCTGCCAGTTCAACCTCCTGTAAAATTTGATCTTATTTCTGAGCTAATTTTATCCCTGTAGCCTTGTAGGTTTCAGTGGATGACAATAAATTTGTTGACAGTCAAGGAGTTATAATAATGATAATACATGCCTGTGAGTTTAGCATTGTGAAAATTTTCGTCAGAACTCCAGATTCATACATGAAGAAAGAGTTTCGAACAATTTCTTCATTATCTGTTGAACATGTGTTAAAGATCATCAGATTTATGTCTAATAACATTAAATTACTCCTTTAATACATTTATCTATAATTTTAAGGCATGATAACCATACATACAATAATAGGAGTAAATAGTTATCTGCACTACTAACTTCCCACTCCTTATCTTAACCTGAAAAACATTGGACTGTTGAGTATAAATTCTGAGATGTAGCAAAATTTCTTTTTATAAATCTCTTATAATAGAAGAATGAATTTAAAAGTCTTATTTATGACATATTAATTTTTTAAATTTTACTTTACTCCTTTCATGCATTCATTTCTTTTATCATTGAAAAGTTATAGATTGCAGAAGGAACTTAGATAAAGTGGCTACACCTCCCTCCTCCACTTTGCCTTTCATACTTCATACTCCACTTTCATACGACCTCATAAAATTGGCAAATCTTTTATCTAGCTTCATTGTTCAAGTTCAGTTCTGTCTGGTGTAAAGCCAATGCATTCTGTTGTGGATTTCAGTTTAAAGTTTACTTGGGAACCTTAACTGAGTACTACTATAACATTTCAGTCAATATTGTACTCTCTAATCATTAGTATATAAACATTGGAAAAATAATTTCTTACAAGATGAAAGAATTAAGAATCAATATAAAGTTAAAAGTGAGCTACCTTCTAAAATTGGAGATTGCTTTTTGTAAGCTTATTTTTGCAAAAAAATATTATTAGTTATGTGATATATCATCTGTCTCATTTGTAGATTACTCCTGAAGTTTCATTAAGTATTGAGAGAGAGGACCTGGATAATAAAAATATCATACCTGTTTCCCCAAATTGAATTAATGACATTCCTGTACTATAATACTATTGCATTAATTGGTCAAACAAATGATTTGTACATTTGTGCGTTAACCAAATAACCATTCCTAGGAACATAGGACATTTGATTATATATTTTATTTTTTGTTGATGCTGAATTGCTTGGGTATGAAATTATACATAAATTATTTTATCTTTTTGCAGCTCTTTCTTCAAATCCTTTTGGGTTGAATCTGCACACAGCTGTAATTTATTATAATGAAACAGAAGTGAAAAATCAGTATGATCTACCTGTGACAGAAAATCAGTTCCTTGGGAGATCATTAGTTCATGCTTTTACCTTAGCAGCTTCTCAAGCGAGGGCAAAATACGGGGTAAGTTAATCACTATGCAGATGGTAAATGTATTATAATGTATAAGCTTTGAAATAAAATTAAACTAAGAAATTATCTTCTTTAAATTTGCATGTATTATAACTATCGCTGTATTTTCAGAATGAAGTAACCAAGCTTAATAAGCCAGTTACTCTGCAATGTGTCCATACAGATGGCAGAAGATTTCATTTTTCTGTTTACCAGTTGAATACATTAGATATGGATGGTGATGAGGGTATAAAAAACATCGTATGGATGACACCGTTGGAAAATATGTTTGAAGTTTGTGCATACCAAAAAGGAAGGCCAGAATTAGTGGGATATAACGAAGGAGTGTTTGAAAGATTGTTATCGTTTTATTGTAATAAATAAAGAATCGTTAATCTTTTAGTACATTTTAACCTTGGTTTTATTTTTTACACGTCAGTGAACAGAAAGAGCACCGTACCGCAGTTCTCGTTCAAACTGCTCAGCATTTATTGTACCTTCAATTGCTTCGCAGTTAGGGTTAAACACCGAATAGGCACTTACTTCCCCACTCTTTTTCGGTCCTGTTCTAGTATTAAACCAGATGAAAAATAACATAGATAGTATAACAAAGACTATCCCAAATTCGAATTCGACGGCTAATATAAATAATGAAATCCACAGAAGGAAGTATAAAAGATAATTCACTCGCATTAACCGTTGAAAAGTCCTCTTTCTTATCGGATCCTCAGGTGGTATTTCCACTTCCCTCTCTGATTCTGTAGAATCAATAGATGCAGCACATTCGTCCTGCAGATGGATTGATAAAAAATCGCGGTTAAGTATGATAAATTCACAATTTTCGGGCTCCAAAGAGACTCGATAAGATAAATAATACAATACCCTCGACATAGTAGGTGCGCTATTTGGGCCCGCTTTATGGATAAACTGTAGAGTAGCAACGTCATAGAGAGCTTTCTTCGTTTTCTCAATTTGATGTTCTCTTTTCTTCCGCGATCTATAGGCAGCAAGCTTTGCATCGATATCCATCGCTATCTTTTAAAATCATATTCACGTCAGCGAACGTCAACAACTCACGGATACCAAGCGATTGGCATCTCAGACGAGATATACCAAAACGTTCAGTAGTCCTATTCTTAGTCTCCAAAATAAATTATACGATGAACTCTGGTATAATTCAAGTAATAAAGATAAATGTCGAATGCAATCTAAAACGTTGTTACAGAGCGAACCGAACCAAACACACGACACGACCTACTGTGGGTATCGCGATGTATTGAAAAGTTAACTTCGATCAACGGATCGACTTTTTCCACTTTCGATAGTATTGCTGGCTGTCAAGTGAATGTTAGCATTGTATGTTTCAATTTGAGTAGGTCTCTGTTGAAAACTTTCCAAGTAGTTCATCTTAATATTGGAGAAGTAGAATTGATTTCATTTCCTTAGAATGACCGATTCCAAAGGCAAGTCGATAATCTTGTTCCTTAATAGCGAGACAAACCCTTCTGTTCAATAATAATTTGTCTTTTCATTCACAACAGATAATCCTTTGGGCTTGTCCTGGCATGACAGCGCATGGATTCCAATCTTAAATCCAGCGAATATAATGGATTACTTCTCGGAGAGAAGCAATCCATTTTTTGATAGAACCTGCAATAATGAAGTCATTAAAATGCAAAGGCTTGGGCCGGAACAGCTAACGTATGTCATCGAATGCGTTTCCCTAAGTTGTGATTAAGTTTTATATGATTTAAATGAACTTCTTTCATCAACAGAAACATGACTGGTCTTGAGTACATCCTTCTTCACGTTCAAGAGCCCATTTTATACGTTATAAGAAAGCAACATAGGCACTCACCTACTCAGGCAACACCATTGGCAGATTATTATATTATCGCTGGTGTTGTTTATCAAGCACCTGATTTAGGATCAGTATTGAATTCAAGACTGGTATGAAATTTCCGTAATCTCATTAGTATTAAGTATACTATTATTTGTATCAGTCGATTCCTTTCATATCCTACTCGGTGTTTTTGGTCTTTGTATGAGCTTCTAATGTAAGTGAAATACAAAATTCGATATTCAGCTCTGATTCTGTTGTCTTCTATTAGAAATTCTCTTGGACAAAATTTCTTAATTTAAATCATTTCATGAAAATTAAATTTCCTTCAGTAATGAGCTTTACCTATTTGTAACTAACTATACGTATGATTTATGTTATATATAACCACCGAAAGTTTGTCATAAAAATAAAAAGATTCTAATAATTAAATTTTCATTTTAATAATTGCCACAGTTATCGACAATACATCATCTTCAGTCAGCATTTGATGAAACAGTCTCATACTCAAGGTATCATCCATCCAAAGGATATTCTTGGGATTTAAAGGAAAAGAATCTGAAAGATAAGCTAACCAAGAAGGAAAACGCAAAGGAGGAACCAAGTTCTTTATTCCAGCGACAAAGGGTAGATATGCTTTTGGCTGAACTCACTAGAAAATTTCCAATCAAAATGCCATCCATGCCACCATCTGATCCCAAAGCAAATGCAGGTATGATTATCTTCCTATATTTGTAATAATATTGATAAATTTGGGTTATTAGTGTAATATTTGTCATTCAGATTTTTTGTTCCACAGAGTTAGCTATTTAATTGTATACTTGACCATTTTACCTAGATACAGTTGTTCACAAATATTATTTACTTTGAAATAAGCTATTGTAATACTTTAAATACTTCCTTGATGAAAAGCATCTAAAGAAAATAATGCTTTGTCAAATCATGGGATTTTTTCTCTAACAAAAGTATTACACGTCATCTTCAAACACCAGCAAACATTGCACAGAATTGATTAATGCATATTAATCATTAACATTAAAATGCCTTCAGACACTAAAAATTCCCTGGTATATGGGATTGATATTTTTATAATTGCTTGGATACCCAGAAAGTTTATTGTTGGTAAAATATAAGAAGATTGCTGAGGAAGGTTTCGCGGGTTTCCAACCGGGTGAGATGACTGGAAAACTTTCCAGTCATCTCACCCGGTTGGAAACCCGCGAAACCTTCCTCAGCATAATTCACCGGGAAAGCATCCTATCTTTCTACATATAAGAAGATTGTTTCCTTCCCTAAAAATTAATGATATTTAAAATGGATTATGTAAAATATTTTTGCCATGTTTCAGTACATATTCTGATAACAAGGTAATCATTTTGTCAGTATTATTTGTAGGACATATTGTAAAATAAACTATGTAAACTCTTGAGTATTATTTGACACAGAGATAGTGTGTATTATACCAGCTTATGCTATTGAGCTTATGCTAATTCTCATTTACTTGAAGTTTCAGAGGATGTGAAACCTGATGTCAGAGTTGATGTCAAAATAGAGAAACCTGATACACCTCTATCACAGAATTCAAGGATGAGGCCACCTCCAGAAAAGAAAGCGCGTCTCTCATAAAAAGAAAATACTGGTGAGTGAGACACTTATCAATATTGCGAGTGCAAAACATATAGATTTAAAACTCAAAATAGTCAAAATTTTTTTAAAATAAGGAGGAAACATAGAACAGAATCAGTGCTATTCCCAATACTTTATAAATAAAAATGGGGTAGTTGAGACACCAAATTTTGCACAATTACTGCATCATTAAAAAATGATTATTCCTTCTATGTTTAATGTTAATAAAATATTCAGCCGTAAGATTTACATTTCTAACAAAATTTAATTTTCAGGTGGACCTATTCTCGTACCTGGAAGGGAAAAGATCAATGACAAGGACTAATGAAATTTTTTACTCTAAAATGCCAATAGTTGTGGTGGTGATTGGCTGAAATTTTTCAAAATCAGTATAAACCTATAAAATATAAGTCTGATTATCCTTTTATAATAATTATTAATTTGTTATCAGCCATGTTAGAATTATGAACATCAGTCTGAGTTTGTCAAAATCTTGACCATATTAAGTGACTTTTATTAGACAGTTAATTACTGAAATGAATGTACCTTTTGCTGTTTTAAATAGTTTTAACCTATCAATCAATTGTATTGAACTTTGTAAATAGTAATTTTATATGAAGATAAACATTTGGAAAGAATTCAAATATGTTATTTTTTATGAGAATTTTGAGAAAGAATTAAGATTATAAGAGGAGGAAATATCCTGCCAATTGACTGAGAAAAATATACCTATGACATCCTATAAAGTACCAGTGTATCCTCCAATACCCTTAAGAATGCAAGGATGTCAAATAAGAGTATATGCAACTTCGTAAGAAGATATTTCACTTTGATTGTGAAGATAGTATTAGCATGCCGGATAGTTCAGTATCATCATCATAATATACTTTATCAGGTTACATCTATACATTCATTTTTATAAGAATTATACAACTTGGCTACCTTGAGACATCTGGATCTACCTTCTTTTTCTATAACATTTGTCAAATCCTATCAAATATCCCGTCTAAATTTGAATGAAGAAAATTCCTAAGTTCTGCACTGTTTCCTAGGATGTTTGCCACTCAAAGTTTAAACAAATTTATACATGTCATTACTTCACTCCATCAAGTCTTCATTGTGCTCTAGATATTTTAATATTCAATGCTTAAAAAATTATTAATTTTAGTTAAAGCTTATCCTTCTGCATTGAAAAAGAGCAAATAATTAAGTTCTATAGTGTAAAGGGCATCCTTGCAAGAGACTTAATTTGCATCATAACATCATCAAAATAAAAATAATATGCCAAGGATAAGAAAATATAGTGAATTATAAAAATTACTCTTACTCTCATTAATTCTGATTGGGGTCCGAATTTTAGGTATCTATGGTTGTAAACTAGGAAATTTATTATGCTCAGAACAACTTTTGGGACTTAGTATATTCAAGCAGTTCCTGCATTTTGGTGTGTTAAATTACTTGGCTCTTGATACAACTAAGTGAATCTTCATTTCACTTCAATCACAATTATAAACATGCTAAGATTTTTAATCAAGATAATCACACAAAACCCTAAAAAAAGTGATAAAGGAGATCTCTTGATTATATTCTAACAAAATAAGTCATTCTAAAGAAGATTCTATTCCCTTTTAGATTCAATTACACTAAGAGAAACACATTCACTAAAAGAACATGAACAATGTTTGTAAGGAATGCTAAAAGACATCACTTAAGTTCCTCTTGGAATGACAATTTAGATGGGAAGCTATTTAGCTTAAGAATACTCAAGGTCTCAGCATGGTTATGAAATATAAAACTCGTTCTATTAGTATTAATTAAACTTAAAGCAAAAATTGGAATTTTCACTCATGGGCATCAAAAAAAGAATTTCTGTTAGGATAACAGAATCCCAACAGTTCCCACAGAATAGCTACAGCAAAGTTGCAATGACTTTCAGAAGTATCCAGCATTTAAGGAGAGGCAAACTAAGTAGTTTAATGTCAAAAAGAATACAGCACAGATGCTTTTATGTATTTTAATCAATTCCTCAGCAGCATCTCCTTGATATGAAAACTTGTCTGACTCCAGCTAGAAAACTTTTAATTGATTTCATTTTCAACAAAACAACTAAGCAGTTTCCCGGAGAAAATAACAAAATATTCCAAAAAGATACCACTCCTCAAACACATAAATATACATTAAAAAAAGATTCAGGAAGACAAATATTTCATCTTGTCAATGAAAAGTATGCACATAATACTGACACCTTCAGTAAAATAAACATATTAAAGCAGTGATAACTATGTCAACAACCTTGGTAAAAAAAGCTTTAGTTTGATAATGAGTAACTGTGACTTTATTTAAAATGCTTCTCATTGAGAAAATGTTTGAAAGATCCACTAAATGTGAATATGTTATATAATGCTGCAGATGTAATGATTTTTTAATCCTCCTCCATATCATTTTCTTCATCTTCAGGGATTGTTATGGCTGTGAGAAAATCCTCATCCTTCAGCACTTTATTGCACATCCTGAAAATTTCAATCAATGAATATCAGTGAATTCCATTTAATTTCATCCATTCAAATGTTTTTGATGATTAATAGAACTCTTACTCTTGAAAACGTTCCATCCTCGTACCACAATTTTCAGGCATGTGCTGAACTATTAAAAAGTAGGCCTGTGAGTAAATGGAAAGTTTAAGCGCTTAAAATTAGTTGTTTGTAGATCTTCAAGGCAAATGCTTTACATGCTTATAAACAAGTCTAAACAACCCCGAACACCGTTTAAACGGTGATGTTACAGGAAAATTCACTATTAGAATGTTATTACTTTAAATTAATTTGGTAGAAACCGAAATTTTTGTAATTTTATTGATTTTGCTGATACGATATTTTTTCTACTCTGAAACAGTTGTATTTTACAAACATGGTTGTTTCTTTGAAATAGTCACAAACATTTGGAGCAACGACCCTTTAAAGCAACTTCATTGAATTTAATTTTCACAGGTTTATTAAGTTTCAAATGAAAAATATGCGCTAATACTTACTCTCCAAATGAACCTATATAACTTGGGAGTTGGGTTTTTTAATAGAATCCTCAAGAAAAGAGCTGCTGCTTCCCAATTATGAGTTACTAAGGCGTTCCGAATTTGCATTGCTATGTAAGACTGATAATATGGTAAAATTCCTAGAAAAGATAGGACACCATATTAATTGATTCCAATAGAAAGACCTCAGAGGGCCTTTACTGCAACGAATTCTTAGAGCTACATAAAAAAATTAACTGGAATATTAACCTGCTCTGTCAGTCATTTTACATTTCGCCACCGGATACCTACGCGGCCTTTTATTCTTGTTTTTTTCTTCTAACAAAGCAACAGCCTGTAACTTTAAACGAGTTACAGTTAATAATAAGTTAATTTAACTTACGCATACTACTAATTGATCTTCTTTCATTTACACGTACCATACTTTTTCTGGAACACTTCAACACAGCTGCATTCTTGGCGCAATTTTTTCTTGTACTTGAACTTATATCACATTTTTGAGGGGTTTCGCTCACATTCTTAGACTTTTTTCTTGTCATCTCAAACCTTTCAAACGTACCTCTACCATACTTCTTTCGACTTTTGTCTTGAACTTTATCAAAGAAACACTTGTCGAATAGGGTGCAGCACTAGCGTCACTTTTTCCCACTTCTCCCGCGCTTTTGCTGTTGAACTGGCAGGAGTTGTGTCGTTAAAAGCTCTTTGAGGTTTGCATTAAGCATTTACAGCAATGGAAGGTTTCGATGATCCTGGTGTGTTTTTCTCGGACAATTTGTTCAGTGAAGATCAACGGAGTGAGGTTAGTGTCTCCTTCCAAGGCCTTAAGAAGAAATTTAAAGATTTTATCCGCCAGTTCCACGAGGGAAATTTCAACTACAAATACAGGTAATTTATTGTTCATTTTTGAAGTTACTTCTTTTTGAAACCTTGTTGATAATTTTTTAAATCTCTTCAGGGATGCCCTAAAACGGCAATACAATCTACGGAAATATTGGCTGGAAGTAAATATCGAAGATTTGGCTAGCTTCGACGAGTCGTTGGCTGACGTTTTATACAAACAGCCTGCCGAACATATTCCTTTGGTAAGGAAATGAGACATAATATATCTAATCGTCCGTACAGTTTGAGAGATAAAACAAGTGAATAATCTATATTGTTGTTGGAGCTTTTATGAGTGTTTAAATATTAGTGCCGTTTACCTTGTGGAGAATCTTCGAATTTGCGATTACTTTCTAAATGTGTTTACCAATTTATGCTTTATTATTTTCTGTGATAGTAAAGTTAGCGATAAATTCAGCAGTAGTTTTGCTTGCTTTGCTTTGCCCATATAAACTTTTTGTAACAATTTCCTCTGCATGTTGTTTTCTCTAATGTAGTTTGAAGCAGCTGCAAAAGAAGTTGCTGATGAAGTGACTGCTCCAAGACCTGAAGGAGAAGAAATTGTGGAAGATGTACAAATATTGTTAACATCAGATGCCCATCCATCAAATCTTCGTGATATGAAGGCAAGAATATTATATTGATTGACCTTATCTATCAGAATATGTTAAACATATGTAACTTGGTAATTAAAATTTATAATAGTATACAACTATAATAATATTTCTCTTTTTTCTTTAGTCGGATGTAGTATCCCGTCTTGTTAAGATACCGGGAATTGTTGTGTCTGCATCAGGAATAAGAGCAAAAGCTACATCCATATCCATACAATGCAGATCATGTCGAAATGTTATACCTCATCTTTCACTAAAGCCTGGTCTTGAAGGATATGTTTTGCCCAGGAAATGTAACACGTGAGTTGTCTTTTCTACTTTTGATAAGTTGTATTTTTGTGCAGGGTTATTGTAATGAGTGGTATAGTCAAAATCTTAATAAAAACATTTGTAACCTCATGAGCCTTTTTCTTTGCAATCATCTTTAGATTGGGAGTACTTATTGATTAGCAAACCTTTTTCATAAATTGGTGATTGCTGTTATTAAATTTGTGGATTCAATATCATTAAAATTTTCAATGTGTATATCTATCTCTGATAAAAGACTTCCTCTTCAGCTAGTATCTTTACTTGTTTCCTAATTTGACAATATGTTTTACAGTGAACAAGCTGGCCGTCCAAAATGTCCCCTGGATCCATACTTCATAATTCCTGACAAATGCACCTGTGTTGACTTCCAGATAATTAAACTTCAAGAACTTCCTGAGTCAGTTCCACAGGGAGAAATGCCTCGCCATGTTAAAATCTACTGTGATAGGTAAGAAAGATGCAAGCATATATTGAATGACAACACTTAGCCAAAACAGAATTACCTTACCCATCAACTTCGTTAATCTTACTTCCAGTCCATACCTTTCCGTGTCATTCCATTGTGTAATTTTTCATAGATGATTAAGATGGAAACTATTATTAATTCAATCTATAATATTATATAATATTCAAATATTTTGTAAAATTTTATTTAAGAATTGAATTTTATGTAAATAACAATAAAATAATGCAGTATGTTTGCCTGTTCAAATTTTATATGTCAATGAACTTTAAATTGTTAATGCTGTAGCTTCTGAATCCATGAGTATGGTAAGTGCTTCAAAGTGGCATGTGGCTTTAACTAAATAGTTTTATCCTTTTCTAAAATAAATTTTAAATAGTATGTTCTGAGGTATTTTATCTTTAAATAAGAAAATAATTTAATTTTTGCTGCCTTTCAGGTACCTTTGTGAAAGGGTTGTGCCCGGTAATCGTGTTGTGGTGCTTGGAATTTTCTCCATTAAAAAAGTGACCCAGTCCAAGGTATTACTCTTTTTTCTGATTCAGGAAATAATTTTCAGCTATTGCTTTGAATAAGTTTTTACATGAAATTTTCCTTGTTCTACAGAGATCTAGGGACAAGGGCACTGCTGGTGTCAGAAATCCTTACCTCAGAGCTGTTGGAATCGAAGTAGATACCAAAGGTTCAGGATTTAGTACTCGTCTTGCTTTGACAGCAGAAGAGGAAGAGTCTTTCAGACGCCTTGCTGCCTCTAATGATATTCATGAACGAATTGCTCGTTCCATAGCACCCAGTATTTTTGGCTCCACTGACATCAAGAAGGCTATTGCTTGTTTACTCTTTGGAGGTGATAATGGAATTGGCAATTTGTGTTAATGAGGAAGTAGTTAGATTATCGAAAATTGAATTTAATTTGGATGTTTGGTTTCCACAGGATCAAGAAAACGCATGCCTGATGGTTTAACTAGAAGAGGTGATATTAATGTGCTCCTTCTCGGTGATCCTGGTACTGCCAAGTCTCAGCTTTTGAAATTTGCTGAGCAAGTTGCACCAATCGGGGTATATACTTCAGGAAAAGGGTCATCTGCTGCAGGTCTTACTGCTTCAGTTATCCGAGATCCCAATACGGTATGAAAAATTTGTCTAATAATTTAAAAGTCTGAGTGACTTTATGATAATGTATTCAATGTAAGAGGAATATCTGTAAGAATTATGCCTGTTATTGAATGAGATTTATAGTATTATCCATCTTCTACTCTCCAGTTATATCAATTCTCTTGTTTTATTATTTATTCTATATTGCTATTTTTGTATGAAGAAGCATAAAATTTTGTTTAAGTTACTCTAAAGCATATTTATAAAACTGATTATCAAGGAGAAGAAATCTGCAATATGATCTTTCATTTAGTCAACATCTTATTTTGAATCAGGTCTAAGGAATTATACAATTACCATTGCTATAACTGAAAATTTTCTCGTGTCAACTTAAGTGGTATCATCAAGCGATTTTGTATTGAAGTTCATTCATATTGTACCTTTGTTATTTTTTTTTATGGTAGCTTATGATCTTAAAGATCATGCTGCAAGATTTTTTGTCACATTAAAGACACTTATGAAGATCAAGTTCTGTGAGGTTGATTGGAGTGTCAGCACTTTCCAAGGATATCCATTACTTTGTTTATAATATTCTGTATGTTAATTTGTATGTGATGATCACCTGAAGGCCTGACTTCCAGGTGCTGAGCATCTGAGTCTGGTCTCTAAGCATATACATGCTGACATTAGTGTGAGGGGCCATCTGATACCATATTAAATTTCTATTAGATGATTTCAGCAATGAAATTTGGTGCATCAATTAAAATCAGTTGATATTTTTCAGAGAAACTTTGTGATGGAAGGTGGAGCTATGGTCCTTGCTGATGGAGGTGTTGTTTGTATTGATGAATTTGATAAGATGAGAGAGGATGATAGAGTTGCCATCCATGAGGCCATGGAGCAGCAGACCATTTCAATTGCTAAGGTATAAAATTCTTTAAGGCAGTATACATGTTTTTCCTCTTGTTTCACTTACAGGTAATTCAGAGAAGATACATTCCGTATTACATTTCTGTTTGGCTTTCTTGATTGTAACTGTCCACTTTGTTTCAAAACTAATTACTTCAGAAACTTTGGAGTGCTTCCCTTAACATGTATTATTTGGTACATTATTTTTAATTGATATAAATGACTTTTATTATTATTATTATTGGGGTGTACTTACAGATCATGTATAATTGTAGGTGAAGTGTTAGTATATTCTTTCTTGCAGCTATTCTCAGCATAAATAATATGTTTATGCATTTAATTTGTAAATAGGCAGTAGTTAAACCTATTTAGTGTTCAATCACTCCTTAATGGCTTCTGAAATATTCAAGGATAAAGAAATAAAAAAATTCCTGAGATTCCTTTCATGTTGTTTTTACAATTATTTAAATTTGATTTTACTTATCTGCTCTATCTGATCTTAAAAGTCTAGGTCTAGGTCATCATTTATTATGAACTAATTCTATGTCTAAGACTTAATATCAAGTCTGTTCAGTTACGGAAGCTTCATGCATTGGGGATAGGAATTACTTGCCTTGAGATTTTCAAATTTGCATTGACATCTATATAGTATCATGTTGCATATGCTTAATTTGCAAAATCAAGCACAATTATATTTGTATAGGCACATATTATATGTATTATATCTGTTTCTTTAGGCTGGAATCACCACAACTCTCAATTCTCGCTGTTCTGTACTTGCTGCTGCCAACTCCATCTTTGGACGATGGGACGAGACAAAGGGAGAAGAAAACATTGACTTCATGCCAACCATTTTGTCTCGTTTTGACATGATTTTCCTTGTCAAGGATGAGCACAACAGGGATAGAGATATAGTAGGTTCACTTTGAATTACAATTTGTTTTGAATTAGTTTTATAGTTTTTTGTATCAGTTAATCATGGATGTTTTTGGAATATAATTTGGTATCTTTCATTCTAGACTCTGGCCAAACATATCATGAGCGTCCACATGAATGCAAGGCAGACTACCCAAGAAACTCAAACTGGAGAATTTTCGCTTCCATTTTTGAAGAAGTACATAAACTTCTGCAGGACGTAAGTATTCTTGTAGTGACAAAAGGTATTTAGAAGATAGATCGTTGCACAAGTTGTAATTTTTATTGCACACATGTTTTTGGAAAAATTCTGAGCTAAAAGCAAGATTATTTCAGTCATATATTTTTAATAACATCATGTTCATTTTGAATGAAGAGGAATATGGAAATTCATTCGCATTAGCACTATAAAAGCTTATGTTAATTATCAAAATTCGAGTCAGTCGTCTTTGAAACCTTATTTTCTTGGAAATTCATTGTCTTTTGATTCTTTTTAACAGCACATGTGGACCTAGGATATCTGAAGCTGCAGGAGAAAAGCTTAAGAATCGATATGTTTTGATGCGTAGTGGCACTAAGGAGCATGAATCTGAAACAGACAAGAGACTTGCCATTCCAATCACTGTTAGGTATGTCAGAGTTGTTACTGAATCTGTGAATTAAAATTTTCATATAGAAGTTCTAATGCAGCTCTTGTGTAAACAAAATTTGTATCTAAGAAAAATTTTGGATTTGTTTCATCTTTAGGCAGTTGGAAGCTATCATACGTATTTCAGAAGCTTTGGCAAAAATGCAGCTGAAGCCTTTTGCAACAGAAGTGCATGTTACTGAAGCACTCAGACTTTTCCAAGTGTCAACATTGGATGCTGCAAGTTCTGGAAGTTTGTCTGGTAAGTAGTTCATTATTTTGATGCTGTATAGTAATATTTAAACAATTTGTCATACAGCAGTAATATTTTGTGGGATATGTACTAACTTGATGACAAGTAATTAGTACTTCCTAAAAGATTGAAACAATATGAATAATGCTAACAAGTCAATTTTCTTTGGCTCTGAAATATGCTATTTATTATGTAAAACAATCTTATGAAACTTCACTATCATGTTGATGGTGGTTGTGCTCACTGTAACTGCAAATGTTTATGATAATTATTCTTTATTGATTGTAATGAAAATGTTTATTTTGCAGGAGCTGAAGGTTTTACTTCTGAGGAAGATTATGAGATGTTGAATCGCATTGAAATGCAATTGAAGAGGAGATTTGCCATTGGCTCACAAGTTTCTGAACAGAATATCGTTCAAGATTTCCTGAGACAGGTTTGTGATTAAGCTATTTAACTTATTGGCATTGTATTAATGCTCAATTACACTGTGTGATCAGAAACTCAGAAAGTATTACAGATTGAATTACAAATACTGAAAGTAATTACACCCTTTAACCAGTATATATTGTTAATAGCAATTTTAATTGCAGTAATTAAAGTATAAATATTGTGTTATTGGAAATTTGTGTGCAATTGAAATATAAATATTTCTCATAATTCTATTTTCTTGGTGCTTCACTTCTTGTCTTAGACTAGATAATATATTGAATATTTCATTAGATATGTTTTCTTTTACAGAAATATCCAGAGAGGGCAATTCATAAAGTTATTCATACTATGATCCGAAGGGGAGAATTGCAGCATAGAATGCAGAGAAAGATGCTTTACCGAATTATGTAGAAGAGAAAAATATCCATCCTATTTTTGTATCCATATATCATAATTTTTATTAATTTCCAGTGCATTTTTTAAAATAAAAGATCTTATGAAATCACTTGTGGATTTTTGTTGGTTGTGTTTGCCTCTTGTCTTTGTGTCTGAATGGACCAATTATCCTAGATTGACTGTAAATATAAAAACATAAAATACTAGCACAAAGGGAAGGCTTCAAACTGAGCTATTTTGTGGAAGTAGCAGAGAATAGCTGGTTGCTATGAAATTAAAGATGGCTCAAAAAGCTTGCCAGAAGTTGCTAAAGACGTGGTAGCTTAGGAATGAGATGAGATAGGATTGAATGTAACCCTGTGATACCTAACTATTCAGACTTGCATTCCATGTATTATTTCTGTTTAAAATTTAAGGCACTCAAGGAAAGTTGATTTTTTCCTCAGACTTGCTACTTTAATAAAATGTGTCACTATTGACAAGTTTTGTTTTTATAGATATGGGAGTGGCAGTTCCGGAGAGTCAAACAGATATGGTATATAAAATTTTTCCTCATAATTATGACAAATAGAGAAAGAATATAGAACTTGAATCATCGTCCATTGCCTTTGCTAGTTTTAGCGGTCAATTTCTAATGACGTAATTTTTATAGCTTGTGATTTTTTAAGTATATACAGGAAGTAGTGATAATTTGGCTATAAATGAAAAATACCTGAATAGGCTTCATCTTCTCAAAAATATCTCTTTGAAATAATGTTACTTGGGACTACCTTCTATTCCAAGTGATGTATTGGTTTTAAAATATTTTGTCTCGGATTAATGGTGTGCCTTAACTTTTTGATGTCTACCCATGGAGGTTCCTGGGTAACTAGGAATATTTGAATAAAATAATAATTATTGTTATAAGAAAAATGAGTTAAAAGAGAAGAAAATATATGTTAGAAATTTCATGTTTTATTTTAGTATTCCAAGACTAAGGTCTTGAACTGTTTTAAAAGATTATCTTTCAAAAGTATGAGTACCTACTTGCCAAATTAATCACAATTTTCTCATTACTTTGATAGCTAGCCACTGATAGATTTATTGCATAAAAGATATTGAATATCATTCATTAAATTACTCTCCATTCTATTTTATTCTTCGACATTTCTAAATATCACACTCTTGTAGAATGCCTGAAAGAAAATAACTAGAAAAACATTAAAACTTTCATATATTGGATTTTTATATTTGTACATAAATATACATAATCTTTATCACATCTATTTAATAAATGATTTAATCCCTTTTTAAAAATTAATTTTAGATTTTTGGGATATCTTTTTTTGTAATATCTGATTCCTTGCTTTTACATCTGAAAATATACAGCAGATTTGTTCTTCCCATTCTAATTTTTTCATGGCCAATATAATTTATCCGATTCATGTTCCAATCCAGAGATGGATGATTCAATTCTTCTTAAATGGATACTCTGGGTGATTTTCAACCCTGAAAACACAAAAAGTCTACATTTATTTCAAATTTATAACTATAATTAATCATTTTCCCAATTGTAACACTGGTTTTAGGACAGTACAGAATTTAAACATTTTAAGCAAACTGCAATATAAATGATAACTAAAACTTACACTAATAATTATAAACAAAAATCCTATGAAAATCGTTCCATAAAACTACTATATATCATTACCAAGTTCAAGAAACAGTTCAATATCTAACAAAAAATGCATAAATAAGTTACTTCTGATGAGATCTGAGGGCTCTCAGAAATAATGTCAAAGTAAAGAGAATTTTGAAGCTTAAAAAGAAACTAACTTACGTTGTGATCTTTCTCCTGCATTTGAAGTGGTCCAACATTGAAGGTGATACACTATTCAGGGGCACTTTTTGTAAGCACTATATAATTATTTTGTAACAATACTACTGAGGATTGAAGCTTATAACCAAAATATGTACCTAGTGTACCTGGATATTGCATATTACCTTAGCCATAGGAAAAATTACTTATGATTACCAGGAGGAAGTGCTAAATACTTCTATAAAATTGTTGAAGCTTAAGATAAGAAACTATAATTACCTTGACAATAAAATAACTAAAAATATTTTGACCAAATGTTTCATCATTTAGTAACTCATTCAAGACCAATTGAATTATTACCTTTTAGAAAGATAACTATTGTTCCAAAGACATCAGACTTTGTAAAGAAATCAACAATTGGAGGGAAGTGCCATGTTGATTTTTCAACTTGATGAAACAAACTGTAAAACTCACCCTTTGAAGAATAGGAAGTTGAAGGTCCTTCCATTTTCACCTCTGTCAAGACCATTAAGCTTTTCCATATCACTTTCATTCAGTGAAAAGTCGAATACCTGTAAAAAGATAAGTGTTTCATAAAATCAAGATTTGAAAGACTTTGTTTCCTTACAAAATGTTAAAGAAGATGCATGTTAAGTACCTCAAAGTTCTGCTTGATTCTTTGAGGTGAAACACTCTTTGGAATCACACTGATGCCTTGCTGGACCAGTTGTCTTAGTAATACTTGAGCTGGAGTCTTCTTATGGGCTGCAGCTATTTCCAGCACGACTGGGTTTTCTAAGAGTCCTGCTGAATCAGGCTTCACCCTAACAAAATTTAATACAAAGATGAACCTTTTAAACTATCTCAAAGATTAATTAATAAACTTGGTGGAACTAAATCTTGATAGCCAATCCCTATAAAACTTACACAAAATCCTCAAAATTATTTTTATATAATGTAAGCAATTTAGTGCATGAGAAAGTACTGAAAGTATAAACTGAGAAATTTTCTAAACTATTCTTATCGAATCAAAGAACACAGAGATGCTAAAATATTTTTTCACAAAAATGAAGTGAACATTCATACAAACGTTTTTATGTTTCATAAAAGTTATATGTATATTTTCCAAGTTCATTTGCTTGAACTTTTTCAGCAACTTTCATCAACATTTAGACTTCTTAGCAACACACAAATTTATGCCTGCTTCTGTATTAAATTTATTCCACAGATTATAAATATACTTTCTTTAAGACAAGCAAAACATTTTAGTAACTTGGCTATATGACTATGATACTGATTGTGTATACTTCTATACCAAGTGCTGATATATAGTGGGTGCTTACTCATACAATTACTTTAAAGGCATTATTTAATTGTAATGCCAACACTTCACCAATGATTGGATGATTAAAACTGAATTTAACACTGGCCTAATCACCTTTTATAAAAGAAAATTTGAACTGACATTACTTTCTTCTATCAGATAATCTTTTCTTCAAAAAATTTTCTTATAAACATTCATGAATACATGTTTTTAGCAGCAGTATAAAGAGAAATTGGTGGAAACAATAACCTTGCGAGGTAAGATTAATCTATTATTATTATTTACATTCAATCAAAATCTTCACACAAAGTTGCACTGACTTCACACCTTAATGAACTAAGAAAGGTGTCATTTCATCCACAATAGAAATTTATACTTTGAATTGATTTCTTTCCATGAATTTTAAGAATGAAAAAATTCTAATTTTTGAAAACCAGACATTTCTATCCTACAATGAATTTAAACGTCACACTCTCGGTTGAAACTAGAAATATGACGAAAATTTTCGATTTTTGACTTTGCAGACAGCAAAAAAATTACATTTTAAATATTTTATATGATGCACTAACTAACAACAATAACTTTTGACAAATTATGCATAATAAGTGATAATTTTATATTTGCAGGAATAAAAATAACTACTTTTGTTTACCAATAAGGTTTACGAATAAAGTTATTTTGCTTATAAACAACAGTTTACCAAATAAATGCTCGTTTAAAAATTCCGAATTTTTTAGATAAGTTTCCCAAAGAACTTTGAATCGTTTGGTAAGAGGAAGAAATTCTCTGCTGATGAAAGAATCCTGCGGTATAATTAACGAGCTGATGCATGAGTTAGATTCCAATTGATGAACGACAGCTGATCACATCCATACACAAACTCTATTCTGGTAAGTGAATAAAATGCCTCTGTTAACTGCCAGTTGGCTTTCGAATGGGATTTTGTTTAGACGGTTAGTCGCCTGTGACAAGGTAATGAAGTGACTCTGATAACATTACAAAAATACCTCTGCCTCGTTAGCAAATAATTACAAAGTAGCTTTCGCTAACGCAACAAGCCGAATGGGTGGGCGTTGGAAACGACGATAAATAAAACAACAGGAGAAAAAATATTTCCGAAGAATAATAATCTTCCGTTTATCTGTAAATGGTGATGACGTTGCTCAAAGGTAATTCTCAATTTGTAAATGAAATAAATGTTCCATTTTTGCTAATTATAAACAAAAAAATATGAGCATAAATGATCACATAAAAGATTACTCAAGAAACTAATATCGTCCCTAGAAAGCACAACACTGTAAAGCGCCGAAGATCCTTCGTAATAAAAGACCAAAAATAAATCGAACGAAGAAAATGTTGCCTTAATATATGCCTACATATATACATGTATCTCTCACGTCTCTGAGTACTACAGCAATCTAAAAATAAGCATGTTCCATTTATTGCAAGAAAAATTAATGCGGCATATTTGGTTGTTTTGGAGAACAATAGCTCTTCATATTAGGAAAGCGTTGGCACGGCGATGAAATTTGGCGAAAGCAAATGCTTTACTTGGATCAATTCCAAACGACCCACAAAATTCGAAGAAAAATAACGACGCTGGAAATATCCAACTTATAGAACCACTTCCGAGCTAAAAATCGCGCTCGATCTAGAGTGATGCAAAAATCTTTCGAATTCTTTCCGATTGCAACATACTACTTCGTCATTTTCTTTGAAGCGGTCGACCAAAATGTGGGGCAATGTATGGAAAAAGAATACTCTCTTCTCAACTTATAATGACATTAATTAAAACTATAACAACTCCGACGAAGATTATACATCTTAACTTTCTTTGGTGTTTTCTGAAAACCGCCAAGTACTTACGCTAAATATTTTAATATATAGTCATACGAACATGTACATAATAAATTTTTCTTTGCAAGTTTGTGCCTTTAACATCTTAATTCGGCTACATCTGAAGGAGTATCTTAGTTTCGTAATTCTTTTAACGAAAAATCACAACATTTTGAAAAATATATTATTAAATTAAATTTTCATAGAACTTTAACAGAAGAGAAAATAAAATATTAGAATAACATTTAAATTCATTATATTCGAGGATCACTGACATAAACTGAATTCACAAAATTAACAAAAAGCTTAAAGGACGAAGATACTCTCACTATATTTAATTTTCATCCAAAATCTCTCAAATTCAGCGACTTATTGTAAAATTTCCAGCAACCTCTTCGCAAACATTCGTTTTAGATTTCCGAAAAAATCGCTAAGTAAAGAAGCATTCGGAAAAATTTAATTTCCGAAAAATTCAGAGAACCGTGCGTTGATTTCCATACGTCATTCATAATGAACAAAATGACACGTGCCATCTAAAGAGAGATTTTAAGTATTCAGTCTTTGCAACCAGAAGCAAAGCAAGTATGAAATAGCAAGCCCTTCTTTCTCTTTAATTCCCTCAGTGTTACGTAATTTCAAAGAGAGGATCTAACGAAGTGGAACTTTCCGACACTGACTTTGTCTTTGTTTTCCTTACTCGGGGAGAAGAAACCTTGCGACATTACATTCCCTACACACGTGATAACTGATTCCCCATCCCTTCCTAATTTCCTAAACGAAGAGCATTTACAATGCCTCACCCTCCAAGGACTCCCCGATCGTTAAAACATCAACGAAGTTTTCTTGGGAGACTTCTTAAATCAACTTCGAGTTGACTTTTATTTCTCTAAGCTCCATTTACCATCATGAACTAGGGAGCACATTCTTAAATGTTTATAAAAAAAATTCTTTTTGGCAACATAGCTGACGTTATTAGTCTAGTATTCAAGGGAACATGAAAGATCACACTGACAATATACGTAATCATTCAAGCTGAAAATCTCCCATGAATCACAAGTACGATTCCAACGTTGCATTCAGTCGAATTTTGTACAGCTACATTTTATGACGTTTCATAAGACACAACGACATTTTGTGATGTATTGAAATATATGGGATTTGATTCAAATCTTTAAGCTGACGCTATCTTCTTTACGTGATATTATTAAACTAGACGCTCTAATAAAATATCCTTGACCGAAAAACGGCCGATCGTTGCGGTGCACCTAGGTGCATCATGCGACGCAGTATGACGTCACACGATGCAGGCAGTTTTTTTTGCTGAGAAATCCATAACTTGTTCAATGAAAGACGTCTTCTTGAAGAAAATTGCGACATCAATCCGAAAATATGTCAGGCGAAGATGCTCTAACCTAGATATCAGAAAGTGTCGAAATAAAATCCACAAAATACAAATTAGCATCAAAATTCGAATGAGGATTCTAATTCCGATTGTCGATCACGTATGCAATTAATCTTTTCACTTTGAAAATACATACAAATCCTTGAAAAGCAAAAAATACCTCCATCAAAATTATGCCTTAGAACGGTATACGCCGTCGTGATACTTTCAAAAATAACTCCTATCATTCATATCTATGATTAATCGCGTCTTAGAAAAATAAAACCAAAATAAAAGCTCCAAAACAACTGATTTTTGCTATCCTGTAATATAACAACATGCAGATGACAAAATCAAGTACATTTTTAGCAAGATAGACTGATATTCGACATTTCCAGTAATCGTACACAAAAATAAACAGCATTCTAATATATAACAGAAATTCCGATAAAAGTCAAGAAAACTGCGGTTGGTAGAACCAAAACACGCATCACAGACTGACAAAAACTTTCCTAGAACTAAATCAGAGACATTTATTCAAAAAGTCATATACTTAATATTAGCGTCACATAACCTCACTTAGATTCGTAAATTATTCACTCGCATGCTATAATCATTAAAACCGCTAAAAAGAATTCAACTAATGATCTCAAGTCTTTATAAAAAACGAAAAAAAAAATGACATTGCGGTGACCGAATACCTTCCACACTGACCTGCATTGCGGGATGCCTAAGATTGAGGATAAAACTTTAGTCAAACCAAACTATGCTAAATTGGTAGAAAAAAGCACAATATTCAACATTCACAACAATAAGTACCTTAACTATTAACGAGGAGAAATCATAATTTTATAAACCATATTTTTCCAATGGATAAACAACATCTCTCCCTAACTTACGGAGAAATTTGAGAAAAATTTCATTTCCTTTTTTATCTTCCATTATTATCACTAGAAAAACATTACTTTGTTGGCATACATTTTGACATAAAACATATAAATAAATAAACATATAATTATGCAACATATTAATGCCTGAATTCTCTGGGTGGAATAAATTCTACTTTCATTATACTCTACCTTAAAGTATTACATTCTACTTTTATAGAATTTCCTTCCTATACTTTTTTAATCTCTTTTATTCCTTTAGTTTTTGAAGTGATAAAAATTAAAACAATGATGAAATCCACTTACTAAAATCACAGATAAATATTCAACCAAAAATTCAATTCACAGTCTCAACAAAATAATGATAGTATAAGAAAATCATGCCTGTAATTTTTTTTACATCAATCGATCATATTTTTGATTATTATATTTTCATGAATTCAGTAACCATAATTGCCTAATAATAATTTATAGAAAAAAAGGATTTTTATGTTATATACACAATTCACAACATAAGAATAGGCTTTCTTCTGAATGATAGGGCTATGGATGGATATTCCTTGAAACCAGTGCACTGCTTATAACAGTTTAGTATCACAAATTGCATTGAAGTTATTAAAGACAGGATATTAGTGTACTATACATACAAACTTTAAAAGGCTTTATAGCTTTTATTAAGGAATGTATAAGGGCACAAGATAGCACACATGTTCTAAGAAGGAAATAAAACTAAGAACAACTTTTTCTATAGGTTAATATGGCCTGAACTGTTAAATTGAAAAGTAAGACCAAAGTAAGTAAAGGGGGTTCAGAAATCTATTTGGCAAAAGACTGTCATGGTTACAGATAATTAACTTAAGGAAAAGAAAACTTATAGCCACAGCAGGTAAAAACAAGAATAAGTCAAAAATAAAATATTTTCACCAACGTAAGATGTTAATTTCTCTTCTTACTCAAATCATTCTTTCACAATAAAGTTACATCATATTAAATTTTATGACTTCACCATAACTATGATTGGGAAATGAATCAAACTTTTAGGTTTACTGTCAGAGGAAAGTCATTTTAAACAGTTGAGAAGGGATCAACATCTCGATAGATTAAATCTCACTGTTGCTTACATACTAGTTTTCCTAATGGGTCAATAAATTGATAAAGCTTTTAAGGAAAATAATACACAAAATAGGGTTAAGTGAAAGATAGCATGGTAAATTTCGCCTAATGACTATCTTTAAAAGGGGTGTTTGTTAAGATATTTTACAAAACATGATTTACATACCACAGTATTGATACAAAAATATTCAATATAGTCTATATCAATATTTTATAAGTATTAGAGCTTAGGGTTTTCATCATGAATTATTGTGACACTAGGATTTCTACATCAATATCATGGCAAACCATGAAATCATTTAGTTTCATTGGTCTTAAATAATGGATAACCAATTTTTAAATCTAACTTAATGCACTTTTGTTTTCAGGTCATTAATTCATTAAGATACAACATAAAATTTCTAGATATGCTATAAGATAAATTAGATTCCTATCATTATCTATGAAACACTATAAATTCACGAACCTTGTGCTATGTAGAGCTGTAGTTTATAATAACAGATTTAACAATGGTAATAGCAATAATTGATATAAACTTACTGATAGCCATATTTGCTGAGAAAATGCTGAGGAGCTCCAGGAGATCCAAGGGGTGAATATGCTGTAAACACAATGTTGTTGCAACATTTGGCACACTGTTTACGTAAATCCAGCTGTTGGTTAAAGGCATGTAACTCCACTTGATTGCAAGATACAGGGTGGCGAGCAATTGAACACAGCCGTGTAACTTGCTCGGCATTAAAGTTTGACACACCAATTGATTTCACTCTACCTGCATCAACTTGGTTCTCCAATGCCTGAAAACAAATAAAAATTACATCTCAAGCATGCTTTGAATGCAAACATATGGGATGAAAACAATACATGATGATTCAAACTTGTTGGTCATATCTGAGAACCATCATAACAATACAAATGGTAGTGAAAGTTCTGAACGATACTAAAAGTAAATATATATACTTGAAACTTGAAAAATAATATAGGAATTGTCATTTGAATAAGGAATTTTGTGGGTTATGAAAATTGACAGCTATCATAATACAACCACAAGATAACTAAAATGGAATGAATCTTCCCTAAAAGCAGATAATTTTTAAAATGCATGCATGAGAAGAGCTTTTACTCTCATAAGGTAACTATAAAAGTATTCAACTATATCACACATTTGGATGGTTGCAAAATACAGTAATGAATTATCTACATAAATGCAAAATTATAAAAACAAGAATATTTTCATACACACCTTCCAAACTTCAATATGATCAGTACTCAGATCAAGAATTGGAGAGCCATCAGGATTGGTCGCAAAATTTTCACCAGATTCATCTGGCATTAATGTGAAAGGCATATGCACCAAATAAAGGTCAAGATAATCCAGTTGTAGCCGCTTAAGTGACTCTGTAAGGTATTTTTCCACATCTTTTGGCCGATTTCCGTACACTGGAAGCTATTAACTCGAAAATAATGATGTTTCAATAAGTCATGATTTGGTTAGATCAGTTTTGAGTAAAGTTTTAAATGTGGCAGCTGCTATAATATATTTCTTCTACCTTGGTAGTAACGAAGAGTTCACTTCGTTTGCTGGAATCTCCATTAATCCAGCGTTTAAGCACACGTCCTATAGCATATTCATTTCCATAATTGAAGGCTGTGTCAATGTGGCGATATCCAGCAGAAAGTGCTTCTGAGACTGCTGCTTCCACCTCCTCATCTTTCGCCTGCAAATCAATAAACATTACGTCAGTGAAGGAGAAATTGAAGCAAATTATTTGAAAATTTACTTAATAGATTTATAAACAAGGGAAAATAAATTTTTCGAACCTGCCATGTCCCAAGCCCAACAAGGGGCATCCGGTGCCCAGAGGGAAGGAGGACACTCCTACCCTCGATAGACTCCATGTTCGCCCCTCTTCTGCCCGGATCTATCAACGTAGAGTATTTCTGGCACCGACGGCTACTCCAGTGGGGGTTTTCGCAGCTGTTTTGGCTCGCACATTCTGTTTTGGGAATCGACGTCACAGATGAAACCATTACCTTCCCGCTATCGTAATCGGCTCCGAGTTTAAAAGCCGGGCATGTGAAATAACTTTCCGTCCTCATGATTGCAGGCAATTTACCACTAGCACCGATTGTTGTCGAAATAAATGTTGACAGACTAATAATTTGCATACTAGTTGACCGGCACACTACTTGCTTAATAAACATTTTGAGAAAAATGTTGTTTTACAGGGGGAAAAATACGATGAAACAGTTAAGATACCAAAATATTTTATAAAATCCAATTATTTACATAACATGTGACACAAACACATGTATCAAAAGTTATAGTAAAAAAACTCAAGTCCTTGAAACAAATACAAGTTCATAACACTCGTCGAGATATCGATTTGAAAACATTGCCAACGTAAGATTTAATTTTACTAATATATTTTTGGCCTCCAAAATCGGAAAAGGGAATAGAATAGGTATGACTTCACTAAGCCTTGTTCAAAAATCGATTTCCATTTTTATGTAGCGCCCTGCACTTACTGAATTAAATGATAAAAAATAATTTTCCGTTTGTATTGTATAAAACAACGAATGTGCGTATACTAAATCATCATTGCGTAGGTGCGTAGGATAATTTTATTATGTTGGCTACAGCAAGAAAATACAGGAGGTACGACTTCGTGAAAGCGCAAGGAGCAAAATTGAAATCGTTGTGAAAGATAATGGTATGACACAGGATTTTGTCAATTAATTACTTTATGGTAAGTAGGTTTTTTCTTACTGACAGTAGTGGTAATATTTCGTAGTGTTATGGTTATGAAAAAGTAGTTAGTTCTATGAAATAACGAATTCTTATGTTTACAATATCTATCTATTACAGAATAAGCGGTATCGCACAGAAAATGGCATTCGGTGGAAGATTGAAAGAATTTCTTAACCGAAATTTAGTTACAGTTGTTATGGTCCCAGTTATAGTTATGATACACTGGGGCTGGGTAAAAATGCAAGATAATGAAACGTTAGTTCGACAGTATGATAAAAAAGAACTGCCATTGTTAAAGGTAATCGTGAAAAATTCTTTTATGTTTAATTATCATAAGTATTTATAGATTTATAATGGGAAAAATGTAACTAAAATTTTTTTGCCTTTATTTTAGGGCGTTCGCTACATACAAGACAAACTGGGGTTCTCTAAAGAAGAGGAGGGTAGTGAAAAGTGATACCAGACTATCAAACGTTGATGGAGCAATTTACGCATGTAGATATTTATGAGAGATGTTGTTATATGTTTTAAAGTATTGGGTAAAATGTCTTCTGTAAATAAAGAATTACAAAAGTTTAGCATAGAAATGCGCCTAATTTCTGGTAGTGACTTTCCAGTAATACTAAGAACATTTAGTGAGATGATCGCCAGTTGTATGGGACCGAAAAGTAAGATGAAAATCATTCAGTCTGAAGGTGGAATTGAAATGCTGACAACTTCATCGAAAAGATTATTACATTGGATTGAAGTTGATAGTCCAGTTCTACAAGTGATAGCAAATTCTATTAAAAATCAGTGGGAGATATACAATGATTTTGGACTACATACCGGCATAATTAGCTCTTACCTCTTGATTGATGCATTAAATTCCCATATACCATTCAATAAGATGTCAAATCTAGTCAAAGTCATGAGTTCAGTTTCTTCTTCATTGCTTCAGTCATCAAGCATCAAAATTAAGATAGAATTTTCATCTTTTAAAAATCTCCTACAAATCGTGCGGACAATTATTACCTCAAAACCTCTCTGCTGCAATTCCGCTTTGATGGATGTTGAAGCTCTTTCCTTCTCTATAGTAAGGGGTTTTGTGCATGGGTATGGATTTTCACAAGATGGTAGTAGTTTAGGGTCTATATCAGTGTTGGTTGAAGAAGGCCCCTGCAGTGAACCACCTACAACTTTCCCTGGAATACTGTATGCATTACCAGTTGATGGAGGAGAAGAAGAATGCTACTGGAGAGCCACCGGTAACTGTGCTGGAAAGAGGTTGCAGGTTGTTTTATTTACTGATAACCTAAGTACATCTTGCCAACAAAGAAATTATGCAGGTAAATTTTGTCATATCACCTGCACAAATGTTGCCTGTGTCACTTTTTAAACACTTGATCCTAAAGCACTCTTTACTTAATTGTTGCATTTGTTTACCTTAGAAACATCTTGTAGCAGCATAATTAATACTGTTTTGTTACACAGTTATAGTGATTTAGATATTCTACTCTGGAAGATGTAGTAATGGCGACAGCTTTCAGGGTTAGCTTTATTTTCCACTATAAGTAGGATAAATATTAAATGATTTTCATTATTACTGCCAAGGATATTAAGAAGAGATTATTTGATTAAATCAGTGTGCAAAATATGCAATATATTTATGGAATGATTTGTGGAATTTGTAGGTTGACTTCTCTGTACTAATAACATGAATAACCATAAATTTATTGAAGTGTATTCTAATGAAAATATAATGCTGTGAACTCAAGTACCACCAGCTTTGAACAACACCTCACTAGTATTTAAGTTATTATTTTGCTTTGAAAAAGAAGTTAACATTGAATTACTAATTTTAATTTCATAATGGTAAGTAAAACCTGTTTGAATAAAAATAGCAAGGTAAGTTATCCATTAGATAGCAGATGGTTTTACCATTCATCCAAGACTTCAGCTTTTAACAAATCCTTGGAATCATCAAAATGTTGTTAAAAATACTACTATTTTCAACATGTAACAACATATTTCAGCATCAATGATAGATTAATGAAGATCTTGCACCTACAATATTCATATATATCTATCTACAAGCAGGATTGCTCCATTTTACTCCCCTAAGCAAAATATAATGCCTCCAGTTTTATTTCGTAGTTATTTACTTATTTACTTAGTTATTTACTTCACTTTCATACTCATAACTCCTCTTGCTGTAGCTTTGTAGGCTGCGTAAATATTTTTTGTTATAAAAAGTCACTTTTCCTTACACCATTAGTCACCAACCTTTTTTTTTTTTTTTGATCTACTGCCTTCCTACTGTTCTTGTAAAATATAATTTCCCTACCACCAATGGATGTCCCAATAACTTAGTTTAGTTCTTGTGGAAATAATTATGCTAGAAAAGTCTTTATCAGAATTATATCATGTTTATTGACACATCTTTGGCAAGTAAAATACAAATTCAATTTTCAAAAATGTGGCCAGCTATAGCAACAATGTAAAAGCAAAGTATATTAAGGATAATTAGTAGGAGAATCTTTATGTGTCATTACATTAACATCTTTCAATCAATCTTGTAATGACCCTTCTCTACCAAGAGCACTGGTTTTATTATTATTTATTATAATTATATTAAA
This sequence comes from Pachydiplax longipennis, assembly GCA_036926295.1. Lineage (NCBI taxonomy): Eukaryota > Metazoa > Arthropoda > Insecta > Odonata > Libellulidae > Pachydiplax > Pachydiplax longipennis. Next base: position 24,034,398 of record JAVFKF010000003.1, on the reverse strand, counting down.
AAAAACATTTACTTTTCTTTAATTGTGAATTTCCACTTTCTTTCTGATCTCAACTGTTAATTTTACCATCTAGGAGATATTCACTATCCACGTGAAAACTTAAAACTCTCACTATTGGGCATCAGAGCTAGGTCGACGACCACTGCTATAAACTTTATTTTAAAGAATATGAATGGTTTCAGAATATGTAATGATAAAAGCATAGCTAAAAGCTATCTGCGATGAGAAAAAAACTATCACAATGACAATTTCAATGAAATTACTTCTAAGCATTTATTTTCAGTGACTGACACTTTTCTCCTTTCACACTCCATCTGTATATATAAAAAATATAAATAACTGACCATTTGAAAAAGGAAGTTTCCCACTTTCTGCGGAAAATAGACTGGCATATGAAAAATGCACCATTTGATCAAAAAATCGAGTAAAATTTGAAGTCTTGAGTTCCATTACTGGATGTGTAGATATCAGTGCTGTCCTGTTAATTGTTAACTTGGTTTCATTTTTGTGAAAAATAAATAGTTTTTCTCATCAGGCAATGATATTTATTCTGTCTTAAATTGATCAAAACAGTTTTCACAAGAAATATTTAATCTCCTTATGCAACAACCTCAATGTCCTACGCAACCTTTACAACATTTTAATACACTGGCCACCTTGTATCTTTTGGGCAGAATATAACCACAGAAACATGAGCATTGCAGAATTTGAAGGTTTGTGTTACCATTTAAGTCAGCTTACATTGCCATTTCATTCAAAGTGCAGCTTTCTTTTAATTGAATTGCATCCACCCTAATGAACTTTCTTGTGAAATTTTTGCACTGGATAACTTGTTTCAATAAAATCTTTCAATGGTGACAAGAATGGAGAACTCTAAGATAAAATCGAGGAAATGTAGCCGTAAGAAGTAAAAAATTGCAAAGTATTTATAATAGTGACTTCAGCTGTCAATTTACATTAAAATGTTGTTAATAATAAGTATTGGATTTATGGGTCATCTTCAGATCAGGTTGGATTAATTCAGTATAGTAGTTTTTTTTTGCCCAACAGCACAATGGTTATTCTAATAAATAAGTTTCTGTGTAGTGACTATAACAGTTAATTACTAAATTTAATTGCAATCAATCTCTCTTGTAACAGTATAATTTTCATGCCTATCCAACTGTGCTTAAAGAATGTTTATTTACCTATATAAAAATTGATTTTTATAGTAAGTAATATAAATGTGTATAAATCCCTGATAGCCAAGTGGGCAGCATGTTTACCTTTCATGAATGCTGTGCCGGGTTTGATTCCTGGTGGGGGCCCGTATGTGCAAAATGACCTCAATGACCTTTTAATAAAATTAGTATCTAATATAATATCTAATATAATAATATTAATATATAATAAATATCGTGTGTACTGAAATTTTTAGAATTTTGGCCAAAATAAATAGATTTTACAATAGTTCTATCAGTATCAATATAACATTCAAACATTTTTCTGGTAATGTTAATGTTGCTAATTTCTGATGTTGTCTTTTCACTCTTCATATTTTGAGTATATTCTCCGAATGTTTTCTTTGATATTTACAGATATAGTTTTAGCTGAAGGTTGTGTGGAAATTCAGAATCAGATTATTCTAGAGAGGATAGAAGCCATGTGCAAAAAACTCTTGGCTGCTGGTGTTTTAGTGTTTGCTTGTCAGAAAGTTATACATCCAGATATACAACTCTTTCTAAGAAGAAATGGAGCTCTGGCTTTGGAAAGAATGGGAAAGGAGTTAGCAGGTGAGAGAACAATGATTAAAAATATTGAATAATTATATTTGGAATTTAAAACAAACATTCATTAGCCATACAGCACCCTCTTTTTAGAATTGCATAAAAAGTTCTTCGCTGAAACAAAAAGTATTAATGACTCTGAAAAGAGAATAACTTTCTATTTCAACTGATCAATGTTTATAAATAGGAACGTAACATTTTAAAGTTATCTAAGCTATCAACTAGCATCTCTTGGTATTATTGATATTCTAGTGTATAGACTTAGTTTTTCCTTAATACTATGTGAAATGTTCATTTCGTTTCAATATCAAGATTTTTCAATTTTGATTTCACATGAAACGTGGTAAAAGTACTGCTTAAGATGCTTTGCTACCTGCTTGTAATGGGAGTATTTTTCCATACCCAGATGCAATGCAACCTGCTTTAATCAATCCTCCCCCTCATTTTCTCAACAAAAATGTTTAAATTACCTGTATCACTATCCTTCATTTTCCTCATTTGCTTTACCATGCTTCTAATGGGGTTCATTTTGAATCTCATATTTGTGATGACTAATGCCGTGAGAAGTAAATGAAGGAATTGCTAAACACTAAATCTCCATCCATCTGTTGGAGCTGATTTTTGCTCTATGAGTTACATCTTCCTCATCAGTCTCATCTCAGGGCAGAAAGATTTAGAAGTTGCTTGGTGGTGTTTCCTTTTGCTGTAATTTCAAGTTGTAAATATATTGAATAAACCAGAAAGGCAATGTAATGTTTGGTGGGCTGTTGAGCATAGTTTTGGAGAGATCACGCTCTATGAAAGCCACTTGCTGTGAAATAATTCATTTTTCTCCTTTAATTGTCTATCTGGTAAAAAATTACTTCATTGTAGAGTGAAAAATGATCAAAATGAAGTAATAAAGGAAAGTGCCATCTTTGTCTGAAAAACTTATCTTTCTTATAAATATATGACAAAAAGGTAACTACTACAGTAGTTTGTCTTCTCTGTATATGTCCTATCTACCACTGTGGCAAGAAAAGCAAAATGATTACTTTTTATTTTTAATGAATTTTTCTAGATTCATTTGCTGTATTATCTGGTGCTGTACCAATAGCTGATATAAATATTGAAGATGTACCAGAAGATTGGATTGGAGAAATTGAGGCAATTGAGCATATTATCAAGGGCCATAAAAGCTACCTCCTTTTGAAGCGAGAGAATAATTTGAAAGATGTGGCTACAATATTGGCATTTGCTCCTGGAGAACAAGAGGTAGCTGAACTCAAGGTAACACCATTTCTCTATTTCTATAATTTCCTACTACAACTAATGGTACTATTAATATTTAATTTTAGAGGATAATGTTGAAAGCACTTTAGTATATTTTTATATATCCAAAATCTAAAAACTCATACAAAGGCATAGGTATAGGAGAATATTGGGCTCTATATGAATAAATAATTACATGATGAACTGAGTATTTCTATTCAAAATGATCTTTTGTTTTGTTTAAAGTTTTACGTTAAAATATCTCACGCATGAAATTTTAACTCTCACGTAAAGGTTGTGTTGAATTTATGTTTGACTCTGCAGCAGTTTATTTTGTTATTTTCTGTTATTTCTTCTCTTATCAATTTTTAAATTTAATTCAATCTATGATTGAAATCTGTTATCCAGTAAAAAGGGGTCTATTCTAAATCATATAACTAGCTATTACCCAATAATTGGTTAAATGAGGATTCCCACCCATTAAAATTTTCTTTATTTAGCTAACTTTTATATGAATTTTATTTTTCTTTTACATGATCAGCTTAATGGTAAAATTAAATATTAATTTTTATATTCACATTTTAAGAGTATTCTTTGTAAACTAAAACAGCTTCAGCATATAACTAAAAATGCCTTATTTTAAAGATTTAATCTTGATTTTTCTCATGATTATAGGTTGCAATTCATCAATCACTACAGTCTCTCTGCCATTTAGTTTCTCATCCATTTGTTTATCCTGGATCTGGTTGTCTAGAAGTATGGCTTGCTGAGGAGCTACAAAGCACTGTGAGTATTAAGTTATTTATTAGGTACTATTTCTTGAACTATTAATGTTAAATCTGTTTGCTGCTGGTTATACATATCAAATGAATGAATTGAATGGAAGTAGCTGCCTCATTATTGCAATAACAATGGTTAATAACAATGAGATGTAATAACTTAATAATAGTGTGAATTTTGGTTTTTTAATTTACAGATTTTGAAGGAGATGGATGAAATTTGTGATGAATATCAATGCAGTAAATTGGAAGTGTTAAGTATTTTATTTTGGTTCAGGAGCACATTTTTACGGGTAAGTATTGATTAAAGTGCTAAAAAGTATACATTGATTACTGATGTAATATTAATTGAAAGAAAAATCTTGGCTGTGCCATGAGTCACTCATTCTACCATGAAGCCCTATAGGTGTTGATACAGGGTTTCATTGACAAAATTGGAAGAGATAGAATAATGTGCATTGGTTTAGCTTCAAAAGGAAATTAAACTCTGGAAGAAGTCATAGAAAAGAGGACTGTGAGGAAACAGCAATGAATGGGGGAAGAAGTTCTACTTTGTAATTAAAGCAGATGTCTGGAAATGCTTCTTTTTCCTAGACGGTTTAAGCTTTTTTCTCACAATTTACATAAAATACTCTATATATTTAGCATAAAAGTATCACATCAATTCCCAAATGAAATAGTATAATTTATTTTATGATTCATGAAAATAATAATGATTTGTCTGTTATTCTAAATGCTTAAAATCAACTCACTAATAATATATGTGCAAATTTTCAAAAATAAATTTAAGAAATGATATTTATAATAATCTAAATCATCAAAAAAATTGTTATTATGAATTTGGGCTCCCATAGAATCTAGTGGGTAGAGTTTTTTATTTTCTTTTGGTGAAAGCAGTCCTTCTTTTTGTACCTTGTTTGGCTTCACATGTTTGAAGTGACTTCAGCTTTTAAAGTACTTTCAAAAATACATCTACTTATTATTAACTTTTGCAACTTTCTGATTCTGATTAGTTATATATTTTCAAGTTTTTCAACTTTTTTATCCTCAAAATTTCCTACTTAGGTCATATTTATAGTCTTATTTTATTTCAGTCAAAATATTTTTCTTTGAGTAAAATTTTGTTAATGCGCATCTTGAATTTAGAAATGATGTTCTTTTCTAAGTATTTACACTTTAAGTATAAATACTTTTTTATGATGGTCACAGTCAATCAATATAATTTTTGATGTAAGGAATCAGACTTTTAACACTATTATTTTAGGTTCTGAAGTTATGCACTGATTGAACCAATATATATTTTTTTTAAATTTTCAGGTAGGTAATCAAATCACTGGACTTTCGAGTCCATTTACAGTAATGGATTCTGTTTACCACCACAGCTGGTCAAAAGTGGATGCCAATGTATGTAATTGTGGACTTGTAAACAAGAATACTCTCAAAGATACTGGAATAGAATGGTCATTGATAGAAATTGATGTTATTAAGGATAAGTTAGATATTACGTGTTCTTTGAAAAAAATGGAGGAGATGAAAAGTAAAGGAATTCATAATGAAGCACATATTCCTGCACTAAAATTAACTGACACTGCACATGTTGATGTTGTGTCCAGCAAGTTGAATGCTTTCAAGATAGCTTTTGAGACTTGTCAGAGTATTTTGGAAATTGGTATGGTAGTATATTAATGAAGATTGAAAAAGTTTGAAAACCGATAAAAAGTATCTGCAATATCCAAATAATTCGTAAAAATATTATGGCATCAGTTACTGATATTGCACATTTGATTATTTGAAGAAAACAGGATAATTGAGGTTTCTATAATTAAATGGTCATTTTAGGATGTTTTTTCATTACTGTGAAGTCCATGCTTTTGCGTGGATGAATATTTTTGTACATCTCATTTTATGTATTTTACCTGTGTGAAGAAAGATTAATAAAGTAATACATGGCATGTTGTTGGTAATTGTCTCATTGTACCTATTTTGTCTTCTAAAAAGTAAATAAATATTAGGAATTTGTTAAATATATTAAAGAATTTTCAAGGAGCAATTATGCTCAAATTTTAATGATGAGATTAGAAGGGTAATTATTGATACTGTCCAATTTAATGTCAAGAAAGATATAATGAATATGATTGTCCTTCATAATTAGTTTAGCTGCATTTTATGATTCTCACTAACAATTTTCCATCGATTTTGGAAATGTAAACTAATTACAATCCTCTCAAACCATTCATTGATTGATACAGGTTCATCTGAATTTATAGGTTATCAACATTCTTGGATGTCTTTCAATGTATTCTTATTAATTCAATAACACTGAAGAATAAATTAAGGGTTTATAGTATCACAGAGCACTCTATGATACAATGAATCAATATTTTTATGGTAAACCATAATATATTTAAGAAATATGAAAGATATTCTAATATCTGCAGCCATATCTTAAGTATTCATGTATATTAATGCAAGAGTAATTATTTCACGCAGTGAATGTGTTCCTGATCATTTGGTTAGAGGAGTTATGGATTGCAGATTGAAGATAACTATAGATCACATCTTCTTTGCCGACCTCTGTAACTAATGAAAGCAACATATGAAATTGTAGATTCAGTATTTTATCAATCAACTATTATTATTTTCATCAATTATTTATCAATATCAGTTATTGTATGCATGATAAAATTAACAAAAAATGCCATCCTTGTTCTTGAAATGTAGCATTTATTTTTAGTACTTTCCAAAAGACTGATATTTACAATTTTATTAGTGTACACCTCTAGTCATTTTAATTGTATATACATTTACATTCATCCTTCATTTTAACGAAAACTTTATATGAGAAAGTATAATTTAATTAAATGTCAACATTCATAACATCATTAACAAAATTGGAAAGGTTTTGAGTTATCTTGTATTCACACTTTGATTTTTATTGAAAGAAAATGAGAGAAATATTAAGAATTCTTTTAGAATTATCCACATAATAATTTGACAAAGAAAAGAATCTTTTACAGCTTGGTCCCATGACTTTTGATTATCTTAAATACCTGTTTCATTGAAATGTAGGAATAAGTCAATGGAGAACAGCAAACAAATCATGTTAAATTTAGTTATAAGCTTTGAGTATATGATCTGGTTAGATGTTTTACTGATGATTCTATTTTACAAATAAATCATTCAGTTGAATATTCATTTAAAGTTACCAACATTTTTTTTAAATTATAGAGCTTTAACTCAAATCATATACACACAATCCCTTGAACATCTATTTTTAAAATCCTTAAGATGATACAGGAATGTACATAAGAAAAGTCGATTCTGAAAAAATAAACATTTTGCATAGCTTTATAGGAATGGAAGAATGGAGTGGGTTTGAAAGCTTAAAGCCACTTTTTTGCTGCTTGGTGTTATTCAGCCCATCAAAGGCTTGGTAGATGAGAGTCTTTGTCTTCTCCCCTGCTTCTTCCCCTTTTTGTTGGTGAGCTAGGCTGGCCCAAACCTTGAGATACGATCTGCAAGTTGTTTGCCGGCAGCTGAGGCAATGTTGGTACCTGAAAAATTATCAACATTTAAATATTTAGAAACATTTAGATAATTAGCATCAGTACTGTATATCACTGAAGCCATTTTTAAGGAGTTTTTGGCATGTTGTGCATACAGTTATTGTTATCTTGCCTCGCGATGAAATTGAAATACTCGCATTTAATATTACAATAATTTAATATTTCATACGAATATTATGACAAGAAGCAACCAAATTCTTATTTTTGAGGATGTAGTTTTCATTTATATTTTTAATAATTTTATTTTCAGGATACGTCAATTTCACTAAAAATTGAACCTAGAAAGTATTTTTAAAATTTGTCTGTTATGACTAGAAGCTTTTTTTAGATAAGGAGTTTTATAATTGCAGTTCATTTAGCTTTGACTCAAATGAGGAAAAATAAAATATTTCAAGTTTCATGTGTTCACTAAATTTACATGTGATGAGTCAATATAATGCAATGAAAAATGTAGATAAAGAAAAATAGCCAGTATTATATATACATGATAAGACCATTAAATGTTTGTTTTGCAGAGCTTGTTTACCATATATTTCTTATGGATAAAAATGTACAGATATATAGATGTATCAGTTTGTATCCATGCCTCACTTACTAATGTAGGGCAAGAGGTTTTTTTAAATTTACTTAATGGAAAATGTTGGAAGCCCAAATTACTTAACAAGATTACTATAACATTAACTTTCTTGAGCCTACCTAGATCTAAAAAACTAGTTTTAACCACCCTCTGAAGAAATGCTTATAGTGTCCATTAAAAGTCATACCATAAAAAGTTAAAAGTTTTTTTTTTCACAAAACTATGGTGAGCGAGTATATACTGTAAGGTTAAATAAAATTCATGGTCATTCTTTCATAAGTAAGGGAAGTTGTTGAATAATTCAATTATTTTCTGGAGTTCCACAACTGAAGCACTTGATTCACATTTGATGAAAAAACTGCAATGCATTGTAGATAAGAAGAAAATAAGGGGAAGTGAGTATTTCTTCAACTCAGAAAATGTGGGTATCCTACTGTATTTATCTTTCTCTTGACTTATATTTCATTTCTCTTTGAATCATCAGCAAATATATGTAATTTTTATTTATAACACTTCTTCTTAATAGTAGCTTATTAAGAGGGTTGGACTTGAAGAAAACTCATCAGCCCAGCCAATGTAATATATGTAGTTGGCTACGTCTCTGCAGGAACTGTTGAAAATATCTTTTAACTATTTTCCTTATAGGTACTTATGAAAGCTATAGTCATTCAGGCTTATTAATTTTGTTTGTGGGATGTTTTTTGTTGAAAGTGAGATAGCTTTTTTATATTAAAAAACACACAAATGCAATGAAATTCATGCTTTTAAATTTTCAGGATAAATATCAATTAAAAATTATTTTATGAATGCTTAATTGAGTTTAAACCATTGCCTTACACCTTATGATTTATTTGAACTAGTTTACAGTTTGAATTTTCAAAATAAGATAATTGCAGCAAAGAAAGCAGAATTAAAGGCTTCTACTTTGAAAAAGTTTGCGTAGATAATGAAATCATAAGCTTTGCTTTAGAAGATTCATTGTTTGAATATTTTAAAGCCAATAAGCAAATTAAAGCTAGAGGAGAGCATACTACAGCCTAGCTTTGCCAAAAATGCAATTGGCTAATTTGCTAATAGATTGCATTACTTTTACTTACATATTGATTTACATTAGATATTTTCTCTCAATTATAAATTAATAAGAATATATTTTTGCCTTTAACCAGATGTTTCCATCATGGGCTCCATTTCTAAGATGGTGTCCATTAAATGGCACATATTTTCTATCACTTGTAACAGCTGCATTATCTTTAATCCCCAGCTGATATCTGTCATCAATTATTTTGCACTTCCTTCTGTCTTTTATCATTACATTTCTCTTCTAGAAACAAACATTTGGATTCAAACTTCACTTTAACCGAATCTTCAATATTTTTTCAATAAAAGCAATGCTGATATATGGTCAAGAGAATAATTCTTATAATTGTATTGTTACTTAATATTAAGGTTTCTTACTATTAAATATGCTCTTAATATTTTAATTTACGATTAATGGATGAATATTCATTTTATTTCTTACCTTAGGCTTGAAGATTGGGGGAACCTCATAGTTGCCTGTGTATATATCTAGGTCGCTGGTATGGAAGCTATGAAAGTATGGCAATTTTAAAAGTTGATCACATGTATACCGTCTTGCAGGATTCTTTTCAAAACATTTCTAAAAGAGGTGGAAACACATCATTAATAGGATTTTAGGTCATGTTTAGTTAATGCTTTTTTAATTTATGCTTGAATACTTGAAAATTTATAAAAGTTACATATACATTACTTATGATTGAATGTATAATTTTAACAATAAGATATGAAGTGAAGATGTGATCAATTGAGGTTGAGCAGATTTCATTGCTGAAATAATTATTGTTCATGCAGAATGATTTATGTATTTAAATCATTACTATATCTGTATTTAGCCATTTTAGAGTTCTTTTACCATGAAAATAACTGCATAATTTTCATTACTTAGTTTGTGAGATAATTTACATTATTTTTTAAAAAATCTGCTCAAGTAATCCATTCAAAGTACTTACCGTCAGAAAATCAAAACCTTGTGGGCTTAGAGTTTTAGGCAACATTTTCTCTAGTGGTTCTTTAATCACAGTTGCACCATGATTTCTTCTACTGGGTGAATCTGAAATTCTCAGTGCTTGCATTTGCTCAGGTGTCAAGTCACCTGTTGAAAAAGAATTAAAATATTTTGTGTCAAATATAAATGCACAATAACTTCATCATTTTTAATACTATCCTCTGAGTGTCTCTTATGTAGTGCATCATTAAAATACTTCATTGAATATCTTAATGTATGGCCAGAACTTCTAAGGCACCTTGAACTTACCCAGAGTTCTTTGAATTAGGTATAGCTGATCCATATCTGTATTTCCTGGCCACAGGGCAGCAGATCTCAATAGCTCAGCAAAAACACAGCCTGAATTTATAAAAGTAATTATTAATAATAATAAAATTTAATTTACGTAATTGAAATTTGCTTAAGTTATTGGTTTTTAATTTTTATATTTTTTTACCTTTTACTTCAACAGATTAACTCTCTATAATTTAATGTTGTTTCATAGAGTATTGAGCAGATTAAATTTCCCAAATCAGTGTAAACTGAGATATTTTTACCTCTGGAAACATTATTCAAACAAGACTGGCACTGGTGTGGGTGATTAATATTTTTTCAATAAGAGTTGATTCAATTGAAAGTGAGGGTGTGATTGCAAATATTTTATGGTAACATCAATATTAATTGAAAGTTTTTATTCATTAAGCAAGCCAGAAAAGTTTAAAATGTTCCTCAAAATTAATTAACATGCAATTTTAAAAATAAATAGGCTGTTTTTGACATATCATCTTGATTAGCCATTTTCTCATGACCTATTTTCTGGCTAGTTTCTTAATTTGAATATCATTCTATATATGTAGTTAAATTCTTCTGAAGTTCTTCAGTCTTAACTTCATAGCTAGAAAAAAATCATATTAATGTGACTTACCTACTGCCCATACGTCAACTGCTGGTCCATATTTAGGCATTGCACAAAGTAATTCAGGAGCTCTGTACCATCGAGTAGCCACATACTCTGTTAAGTCTCCATCAGGAGATGCTGCAGAGAACATAAAGATTCTATTGAAAGCTTTGAGATAGTATATACATGAATACTTCAGCATATACATACATGCAGTTTATCAATCGATTGATTTATGTATAAAAATTTCTGGTGAAGTTGATAGATTATTAAATAATTAGAAATCAATGACAAACATCATTAATCCATGAATGTCTTTCATGAGCCAATATTGTGTCATCAGTTATTAAATGCCCTTTTGAATTTTTTAATTGCTAACCTCTGAAATAAGCACATCAACCAGGCTTCCAAAAGATTGTAAAATAGTCATAAAATTGAAAGATAACCTAACGTTGCTGTGATGTGATTAATAGTTCTATCTTATATTTTTATGAAATAAATGTAAATTATAAAGCAGTATATAAAAAATTGAATATCAAACACATCAAAAACTACAGGGAAATACCTTGTTATGAAGTTAAAATTTTAATTTTAATTCATGTTGAAGTCCAATTCATTAATGAAGTCCATAATTTTCATAATTTACTTTATAAGAGATCTTGATCCAAGGGTAAGTGGTTTAATCTTAATTAATGAATCTTATCGTAGTCCTTGATCTAAAGGCAAGAGTATGACTTTGCATCTGTATCTACATAACATGAGTAAATAAGGAACAGCATAAAAAAGGAAGCTCTCCTAAAGTTTAATCCCTCACAAAAGTTTTCACAAAATTCTTGAAATGTTTTCTCAAATTCAAACAGTACCAAAACATCAGTAATAAAACTACATTAATATGGATGATCAACTTGATCATCTTGAAGCTTATTCTGAAGAGTAATTACTTAAATGAATACTCATTAAATAGTCTTAAAGCTAAGTAAATACTTAAACTACAAGTGATGTTGAAACCATGATATTTGAGTACTGCTGTACTATATTCGAAAATATAAACAAACACTATTCCTGATTAAAGAAAAAGAACCTAAACGTTCCCTTGGTGTTCTGAACCTTATCGGAGTCTCAATATTGATTTCCAAAAAATAACCAAAAAAAACATTCACTTTTCCCAGAGTGATCGGGGAGTGAAATGATAAAGAAAAAAATCAACTCACACACAGATCGCGCGAATCCGAAATCACACAATTTCAGCAGTCCAGTGGATGTGAGTAGAAGGTTTTCCGGCTTTATATCTCTATGTATGCAGTGACGACTGTGAATATAACGTAGACCCACTAATGTCTGCCAGGCTATCATCTGGGCAACTTCTTCAGGGGCTCCGTGAGGATGTGCCTCCACTTCGTCCAACACAGTTCGTTCGCAAAATTCAAAGACAAGATGGAGTCGTCTTTTGCGTCGAAAAACTTCTATTAGATTCACCAGATTGGGATGTCTCAGGCTCTGAAACAGAAACGTGGAACGACTTACTATTAAGCTGAACACTTCGGGAGACACACGAAATTTATCCTACAATTGAAAAACACATGGGACGGCTTTAACATTCCATCGATAAGTAACGTTCTTAAAGGAAGTGACAAACATTTTTGAAATATTTTATTCGGTCATCCAATTTTAATTCATCATTTTTCATATGAGACCATAAAATCAAATAAACTTTTGAGAAAATCAAAAGAGTCCATTCTTTACCCTTCCTTTCTAATAAAAAATTCCTTACTTTTCCTTTATTTTTATTTCTTCAGCGTTTAAATGAAATCCTCTCTAACGCAAATCCCCTCTTTTAATTTTTGTTTATGTAAAAATATTGTTATCGGTAAATGGTAATGATGTTAAGTTTAGAAATTTACGAATTGGATCTGTATAAAACTGGTGCGTATCTGCAGCAGTTATCTTAGAGCTAAGTTTGGATTAAATATTTAATAAACAAAAAAAGGCTAGCTATCTTCATCGTTTCAGTAAAACATGGGTGTTCAAGACTATAATTATACTGAGTCCCATTGCCTCCTGTAAAGACATCGCAGGTTGCATAGAGTAAACTTTGTCGTATTTTTAAATATGAAATATCAATCAAAAATCGTTATTGCGATTTTTGTGATTTTGAAATGAGTAAGGCGTTCCACCTTCAAGAGTAGATTGAAATCAAAATTTGCTCACTACAACCTCAGTCGTAAAGCTTTAGTATAGATCAGATCTTTATCAGAGCAGGCGAACCCTTTTCCTACCCACCACCAGTGGGCAATTTGAAATTTTCGATTGGCGGTTAGAATTTTCTGGATGATAAAATGGAAGGATAAAGGGATAGTGACGTTGATGTGAAAAATGTGGAATATATTCGAATGGCTACATCCTGAAAATTCTATCAATAAAAATTATTATAAAAACAAATGTACTAAAATTATATCCATGAACACTCAGTTAATTAATGGAGTGGTAGGGAAATTATGCTTTTAACAATAGCGCAACGATGGATGGTGGGTAACAAAAGTTGGGCGGTTGGTGAAGAAAGGTTGGCAACCTCTATTATAGATAATTTTAAGAAAACTCCGAAAGAGAAGTAGATTCTCTGACGCACGGAATGAAAGGGCCGCAGAACACTCCTAGATTTGATTTAAAATATTTGAATTTGATAAAACGAGATGACTAAAAGGAGATGTGGTGCAATTAACCGATATTATTTAAAGAAAATGCCTAAAATTCCAAAAATTTTAATGCAAGTACAGTAACGTCGGCTTATAGATTAATGCGGACCTCATCATCAGGAGATGCGGAACTTGATTTACTATTGAGAGTGTTTCTTGAATTACTATTTCATTATCTTTTAATACAAAATTAAATCATTCTCATCGCAACACGTTCTTTTAGGACAGTCATTCCCATGTAAGAGATCGTGTTAATTTCCTTTATTCTAGTAAAAATTTCAGCGTTAGCACATCAGAATTTAAATAAACTAATCCGCGAAAATATTTTCGTTGTCATTTGCATTCAATTAAAATTTTTCAACTCGAATTACTATAATATAATTGTAAGACGTAAAATCTGAATGTCATATTCTACGTAATTTTATAATAGCGTAGCAAAATTTTCAGAACAGTAAATTCACTCAATCAAACTAAATTTTATCATCAAATTTATGTAAAAGAGCCCTTACATAAAATTCTCATTGTGGCATCTCAAGTTAGAGATTACAGCACTGAGTCTCCTGAAAATTATATCAACAGCAAAGCGGGAATAAACGTTTGGTTGCCTATGCTTCTGGATACATATTCGAATTAAATTTTCAGCTTAACGCGCTACGAGGAAACAGGGTTCGAAGAGTATCATCATGCGAGGACAGAGGACATGTTAACTAATTCGAAACCTCTAAAAGCAGAAATACAAGTAACTTAACAAACTATGCTATTAAAACAATACCAACAATTCTACGATAGAATCTTAGATGTCAAATACATTAGCTAACAACACAATTTATAATTAATACAGCATTCAAGCATAATAAAGGATGCAAAAATATATAAAACACAACGACATCAGTCAAAATTAAACGCAGCTATACAATTATTAATATGCTTGCACCATACTATATCACACAGAAAAAATTCCTCCCCGGCGGGGAATTGAACCCCGGTCTCCCGCGTGACAGGCGGGGATACTGACCACTATACTACCGAGGAATTGATGATGTGTTCACTTATTAAATGTTTTGAATAAATAAAAAGTTTAAATTAATACCCGGATTAACACAGTATTTCATCAAACTTTTACAATAATAATAGTTACCTACTCATTGCTTATCAACGCCTTAAGGAGTAAGTAATGTAAGGAAGCTTATATACTATTACTGACTGATACTATTGACTGACGATCAGAGTAGGTCCAAGACACGGGTGTGGTGGGTGGCACGATGTTAAATGCTTCTGGAAGAGTCGATGAGGCATTTAAATTTCGGTAAGGGTCGAATGGAAGATTTGCTTGATAGCCTTCTGCTCCACCAATTATATTTAAGAGTTGGCTACATCGCATTTTTCAAACTAGTTCCTTCGAGAACCAATTTGTGAAAAACAATGTTCTGTATTTGAATCCTTAAGAGTTGATTATTGATTTTTAAAGTTTACATAAAATCATAACATAGGTGCATTTATGGATGTTAATTGTTATTAATTTAATATCTGAATTTATTCCTAAATTTGAATATTTTTTACGAAAATTTAAAACGAATTTCGAATACGGTTTTTTAACGATGAAAAAATATTTTATGTTTATCACCGATCATTTCGGTTCAATTTTCTCGCTATCGATCAATCTATTCTGATTAATAATGAAATCACTATCATTAACATCCATTCAACATGCAATTCCGAATCAATGTCAGAAATTTACTCAAAACAAATCTTCCAAGATAAAGTTGTCTATATCAAACGGACGCCTAAATTACGACTTGCCCGGGGCAACAGAATACATAAAACCGGCCCTAATAACTTATTCAATGATAGGAATGTGGCCAGAGTTACATTTCTACCATATGTCGTTGCCTAGTATTTTTTTTTATTACTGATGCTTATTTTAACAGGTTTAGTCGACGTTAGAGTTAAAATTCTTCAAAACATTTCAGTGGATGAACCACCGTAGCTGGGAATTGAATCCCAGTCGTCTGCGAGCCAGATGGGTTTCTAACTAATCTGCCGCCAAAATCTCCTTAACTCTTTATACACTACGGTAATAATAGGAATTCTTTTCATTTTTTGAGACTTGGTGACGGTGGAGACTTTTAACAATCAGTTCACATTAAAACTGTAATAATAGCTCTGGGAAATATTTGTAAACAAGTATTATTTTTAATTGCAGCCAATAAGCCTAAAATAGATTCTGCCGCATGTTTAAACAATTACAAGGAAAGACGAAGATTCATTTCTCCTTCATAATAACGAAAATTATAGGGTCGTAAAATATTTTCCTCGTAAACCTCTGGGGCGCGCTCTGCCATGTATCTTGTCACGGAATCTTCTCTAATCAATTCCGAATTCCGTAACTAGAATTCACTATACGTAAGAATTCACCGAAATAATTATTCTCCTTAAGACTCCACTTAAAAGCCTAAGGAGTATGAGACTATGACATGCAAGTACTCATCCATATCTTGACTACAGAGCTTTAATTAGACAAAGTTATTTTTAAGTTTTGAGGCTAAAAGCTGGTAAGTAGTAAATAGTTTTTGATCTCTTTACCAGAGAAAATTCAACATCAGCTTAATTTTGTGATGACCGAAGGGAATGTTTTTTACTTTACACGAGATGTGTGACTTAAAATTTTTCACTTCTGTTTATAAAATTAATATGGTCAATCTTCACTTGGGAGGATTCCGCAGCATTCACATTTGAAACAAAACACTAATTAATTTCCATAGTAGATTTTGAATTCGACATGCTTCGTCAGCGAGTTGATATCCTCAGGTGATGAAAATATCAACTAGCTCACGAAATATATTGAATTAAAATTCTATTGCGGAAGTTACTTAGTGCTTTCCTTTCACTTCTGTTTATACTTAACTTTGTGTTTTTCCCAACAAATTTATTATTCCTCATTTCTCGCTGCTCATTGTAAATTTCTTAGAATTGTCTCCATGGTGTATTAGAAGATGAATACACAAAGAGATTTTATAAAAAAAAGTCATGGTAAAATATTTACATCACAAGAGTCAATAAAAAGGAAAGAGACAAATGTGTGAAAAATAAAAGAAGCTACGAAAGAATACAACTATAAAAAACGAAAAATAACACAAAATTTATATATAAATTTGAATATATTACTTTAAATAAGGAAGTGAAAAGGGAAGCATAAGTGTTTTGGGTTAAAGAAATTGTGATCGGTATAAAAACACTCTCGAAGAGAAGGAGATGTAAGAACGGACGGTAAAAACTAAAGATGTAGAAAATATTACACAGACAAAAAATTTAAGAAAAATTAAAATAAATATAGAATAACCTAATTAATCGATGCAGTCTCAAAATATTTCGCTTAGTAGCCTATAGAAATTTTATTCATAACCCTCACAGTAAATGGAAGAAATGTCATTTATACAATATTTCGTCTTTTGGAACCAGAGGAATCACAATATTTTTTTCGATTAACTTCCTTAGTTGTATACAATAATACTCTTATTTAAACTATTTTAGAGTGATGTCAAAAATACATTGTAGAATAAATCGCTAACTTTTTCTGACTACAAATCAGACAATATTGAAAAAGTCCTTTTATTAATAGATTAAATAATGGAAGGAGAATGAATAGGAGTATTTTGAGTCATTAATCTCGTGAAACTCAAGAAAGAATGGTTATGTTTGTGTCTGATAAATATTAAGCAAAAATGCAGCGAGAATAAAAAAATTAGCTGCTGAGATGAGTAGGGAAAACAAAGGCGATAAATAATGCATCAATTACAGCTTCATCTACATATTTACCCTGCAAGCCACATTCCGGGGGCAGGGGAAAAGCTTTCCCTAAAGGTCGCCTTACCCGCAGAAGCACCCCATCATTTCTCTTTCCTGCCCATACATATTGCACAGCTCGAATGTGAAGGTCAAGGTATTTCGCCATGCATCGTGGAAGCGACTTCCTTTTCAATAGCTCTTCAACGATAGCACGCGTCGCGAGAGCTTTCTCATTCCTTTCTCGAAATCGTGGGAAAGGTATGGATTGGTGTCCTTCTCTCTGCGGGAGCCAGGAATAATTTATCATCCGAAGACGGCCTTAGCGTTCTGTGTAGCGAAGAAGTTTATCAAACGAATCGCTAATGTCCCGATTCTTTCGGAGAAGAGGTGAACTGCATATCGTGTCGCTGAAGAATTTAGGTGGTCGAGTTTTCTCGTTCATCGCGATTCATAAATGAGGATAGGCGGGGTAAAACCCTTATGATGGGTTTAACGTTTCATTAATTCATGTTGCCCATAAAGAAGTTGCGAGGAGGAAGGACAGAGGAGCTGATAACCTAGAATGCTTCTGAAAACATGTTAACTTCACCCAAATTAATATTAGTATGAAGAAAAATAAGAAACAGAAGCCCAAAGAATAAACGGAAGTAAAAATTTATTCTTGTCTTCCAAGAAACTGGAAAATCTTGATTCGAATCCCGATCATGTATGATTTTCTCTCTTTATTTCTTTGTTTATTCTTTGGATTTTCCGTGCGTACGGCGCTTCCTGGAAAGCTGTTTCTAAATTACTTTCTGGTTGTTATCCTTATCTGGATTTTATCCTTAGGGTGGGTCTCCTTAACATAGCTCTTTAAGCATGCTATAAGTGTATGTATGAAGACTGTTGCGGTACTAGGTATCGCTAAGTGAAGTCACTTGTCGTATTGCCAGCGAAGTAAACTTAGAAATGGAATGAGATTGCTTTGGGTAATGATATGTGACTAACCAATTTCATCTTATTCATTATACATAAGGAATGTTACTATATTAATTCGAATTTAAGAGAAATTTATCCAAAAAAGGGTGATGACTATTATTTGAGGTATATTCTTATAGATAACTTTATGTACATTGTAGGGTTCAAATTTCCTACGCTACCGAACGCTCTTAAATATTTTATGACTACGAATAATAACCATGAAAGGACTGAAAATAATAAATCCAAAAAGAAAACATGAATAGACATGAGAGTTACGTCCCCTGACATGAGTTTTAATATGAAAGAGAAATCGACCATGAGTAGTAGATTTTTAAGAGGCACTATATTCATAAATAACGTGACTTAACGGTCTCTGATTTGACAAATAATAGAAAGCACTCTTTCTTCTTTTCCTATATATCCTTCAAATCCTCACCGATTATAAATGTTCATATTCTTCATAATAATATAGTAAAATATAAGAACGATACTCTAATGAACTTTCATGTTATTTTATGCTATTAACACAGTTGTTCTATAAAACATGCAATTTAAACACAATTTGTAATATTTTAGATTAAAATTTGTTTTAAAGATGTGATTTGCAATGACCAAGCGAAAATTTTAAGACAAACAAAATCTTATTCCTAATATATTGAATTTTATGCCTTTTCAAATATCTAGATTAATGAGGCAAACTTTTAAAAATTATAATGATACATACACGGATTTTAAGAATAAATCAATATAATTTATTATAAAAATCCTATTAAAGAAGCTTATTACAAATACTCATAATGCGTAGAAATTAAATTTGTACCTTCGCTAAAGTTCGACATAGGGTTTCCTTCGAAGTAAATGGTAAAAGATCATTTAGGACGGATTTCGCGGCCTGAAGTTGGCAGAAATATCTAAAAATACGTTAAAATATTGCTATATCTCCAGCGGAACAATCAGTCAAAGACTTTTTCAAATCCAGACATCTCTGATATGGTGGCGTTTTCTGCCGAGGAATCTTCAAAATTAGGCGTTCGCGTGGAAGAATCGAGAAAAGATTCCTGTTTATACTTGAAGGGCATTTTCGCAGTTAACCTCCGAGACTTATATAAACGAAATGAAAACGTGTGGAGAGTATAGAAAAAGTAAATCACCGATTTTAATATTCACCATTCCAAAATGTATCTAATGTGGCCAAGCTCGACTTTATGGAATGGAACCTTACTAAAGGATCGAATAAAAATCTTTGTAACTTCCTCAAACTTAGAATTTATTGTGATGAATAGTTTCACTTTTAATAAGAAGGCATATTTAAATAAGCACTGATCTACCTAAACTCCTGAAGATGCCTAGTTAATGTTTGCGAAACTAGTCTTAACTATAAGTCGTAGGTCAGTGGTAGTTACAAAGTTTTTTTATTCGAACCTTTAGTATTCACCGTTCCAGTCAGGAACACAGCCAGTTAGGTGTAGCTCATATTTCCGAGAAATCAAAGGTTTCCAGTAGTCATTTGCACGCATTTTTCAAACTCGTAGCAGGTAGTTAAAATTGATTTATGATACGTAAAATCGGTTGAGGAGACGACAAATCGCTAGTAAATTTAATCAAAATTCACCAATTCCATGCTGATCATTGCGTTTTAAATAGTTGTCGCATTTTCTGATAGCGTTAATTCCACAGAAATCAGGAAAATGTTAAAAATGACGGAACGGGACATACAACGGAAACTGAATATAAAGTGGAAATTGAAAATTATTGAAACACATTGAAAATGAACGAAATACGATTAACCTCAAAACTATTTCCTTGTTCATTTTTTCAGAGTAAGATGTATTCAAGATGACTCTAGAAGGGAATGTTCTGAAGGGGTTATCATGGGTTATCAAGAGGCTATCACAATAATGTTAATTTTATAAATGTGTCTAATGTACATTATTTTCTAGATGTATAGGTGTACATTATTTTCCGGAAAATAAGGTTATAGATTAATAATTTATTCCCACTCTGTATTTAGCTTTCCGGACCGGATGGGCACTTCGAGAATCATCCTGAACACAAATCTCTCCCTTCTGGAAGTTTCCCGCATCGCTCCTTCTTCACCTTTACTTCCGATGTTTATTGGCTGGGGGTTTCTCGAACGTACCTTTTTATCTGATCGCTCCCTTATCCGACCTTCAGTTTTAATATCGAAAATTCCGCATGTTCCTCTTTCATGCGTGCTAGAAGCAACACGCGATAATACTACGGAAATCTTGTATTAAATATGTATTCTATGAGGAAGGTTGCTTTTCGATTTGGACGACTGTAACGGAAAGATAATGCTGCATTAAGTATTGAACCGAGTACAATACCTTATAACATAACAGATACTTGAGTTCTTAGGAAGTGAAAAACATTGCTTGAGGCTCATATGTTTGACAAGCATATATATTCCGCATACACTAAAATATATTAACGTAATCTTCAATTGGAAAGAAATACTAAGAAAAAACATGCAATTGTCCCGGAAAATAAACTTGCAAGTGCCTAAAGGAACAATGGAGGTAAAAAATGTTGACATGACTGAGTATCCAGGTTTTCCACTCTCCTGGTACATTCTTCTGATTTATACACTTCTTCCTCTTTATGAGTTTTCAGACGTACGCATTAACTTGTAGGGTTAATCATCCGCCCCAAATGTAAACTTTATCTCATAATGTTATAAAGAGGGTGGTCTGAAAAGTTTCCGACCCCAGATTTTTGAGAAATCTTCAAAAAATTTTCAGAAATTTTCAGAAAACATGTCGAGAAATGGCGAAATGTTGAAACTTTTCAGACCACCCATGTATTTATTATTGAGATAATGATGCTAATAAATGGCTTTATTACCTATTCTCACTTCATTATTTTCAAATCATTAGCAATCTGATAGTTGACAAATTATTCGGCAGAAAAATATTGAGGTTAGAAAATTAGTGATTTAGATTCGGTCCTTCTTCCATATATTTGAACGAAAGAATGCTATTAATATTTAGAAATTTAGTTAATGTTTGAGTTATAATTAATTATACCTCATATTATCATAACTTAATCGTACCTCTTCTGGATCTTGTCACTATGCAGGAAACATTTGAGCCAAAATGAACAAATTTTTCCCTACGAAATACGATTCAAATGTTGATATAGGTAAATAAGTATTATAACAATTGGATATAAAGCTCTAAAAGCGAAAGTCATAATTTCCATCGTTTCATAAACATTCCAGTTGTGAGCTAAATTGGAACCCTTTCCTTAATAAGGATCAAGCCGATGTTTTCTTTTCCGGAGGAGAACCCTACATCTGGTTGAAAACACCTACGGAACATACACTAACTCGAAATGAATTTGGGGAATTCCTTAAAAAATAAACGTAAACAAATCGATATATAAGGCGACAACACTTCGCTATTCCTTATCGTTCAGTAATCCCGTGGAAGAAATATATATTCCTTCATCAAAAGCTGCCGCATGGTACAGATCGATCGGCCTTCATTGGAAATCGATAAATTTAATCGTATCCTAAATCGATTGCATATCTTCAAACTTTAATACGATACATATGGTTCTCTTGGAGGTCCGATGGATCACATTTCGTGATTCTTACACCGCATCTCTTGTCCTTGAATTAAACGGATAAGGTAATGGATAAATGTTGACCATTTGGTTTAGCGCGTGCTTCACAAAGAATGTCAGTTGAATAGGGACCGTCCTTCGCCTTGACCGCATTGATCAGTATTTCCTCTGCACGCCACACGAAGCGCTACTATCTCACGCACGTTAATAATTGCAAAGAGACGAAAAGAGGTGGAAAACGATATCTTCGCTATGGTTAAGATCTGTTTCGATAGGAAGTATTCAGCCATTAAATTCGTAATATGAATTATTTTAAGTTTCGTTGGGTTGATAAGGACCAACGTAAATGCTTCAATGGTTCAGATGGATCGCATAAAGTTGCTAAACAATTATTCTTGCTATTGAAAGGGGATTTTTCATCAACCGTAGGGAGGCAATATTGCGGTACCATTAAATTATTAAAAGTGACGCTTAAGTACGTAAACTAGCCGGAAGTGAATGCGATTTCATGTAGTAACTTTAAGTATATCTGGCAGCACTTATTTCACAGTTAACGACCCATGTCTAGTAATTCTTCTCTTGACTGCACATTAACGTTTTAATCAAACCTAGGTAGCATACGAATTCAACCATGTGTTGCGTGTTATTTCAATGGGTGATCGCGGTTTCCTTCGGCATTCAGACTGATAAATTGTCTCAGCCATTTCCTCTACTTGTGTTTTAAGGCAAAGTTGAAGAAATTTTTAAGAATATACGGCTGAAAGTTTCAAAAGATTATGGAAGTATGAAGTCCAAAAAGCTGAGTGCTAGGCTGTTATATGTCCAGGTTAATGAATTTCTATGAAAGTCGAAGAAATTCGTAAATTTTAAAAAAGGAAATCTCGCTTAAGCTTATGGAATAACTGCTTCGGTCTCTAAGTTACTGTGAATGAAAATAGAGATGGTTTTCTAGGGCCGCTGCAACACGGAAAAATACGACTTTGTATTCCGTGGAATTTCGCAGCACTGCGTAGTTCTCAATAAGGAAAATCTCTCTACGTTAACTGAGACAGAAGGGAGACAATCAATCCCCTTCTCAATCATTGCCAAGATTCCTAAGCTATATATTTCATCATGGTTTAACCTAATAAAATAACTGGAGAGACTCACGGAAAGTATTTTTTTAGACGACGAAACCTATAACTCAGCATTTTTTTCCAGCATTTTTTTTCTAAAACGCTTCGTTGCCAAAGATTCTGATTTATAAAGCCTGTTGATCCCTCTTTTCAAGCAAAATATTTTCCTACCGTAACTTTTCCTATCGTAGTAGTGGTAATTTTAAAAGTGCTTCGACAGCTAAGATTATTTCACAGGTGAGCCATCACAGGGAATCGAACCTGAGACCGCTATTACGAAAGTCGGGCACGTTGCCCATTTGGCTATTCGAAAGCTCTTCTTATATACTTTTCCCATATAAATGAATTAATAAAATTTCATTATAATTTTTTTTTAATTTTAGAATTTGTTAAAAATTCGGAAAAGTTAGCTGCTGTTTCTTTAAAACACTTAAATTAAAAAATTCGGTGACCAAAGTGAGTTCATAACTCTTTCAGCAGTAAGTCTGTATGATCGAAAGCATAATTACTCTTGCTATTTATTTTACATTTGGAGTTGGTGAAACAGACCAAAGACTTATTTAAGTAGTCGTGCATTATCCTGGAAACGAGATATCAAACATACAAGAATCAGTGATTTCGGGATACGTTTTAGACTAGCCGAACAACTATTAAGTTGATTTCAATGAAGGAATTCTGAACCCAAATTGATCGCAAATCATGAAATATCGATTAGCAATCGATTATTATTCGGACGCTCTTCCACAAAAAAAATAATTTATAACTTAATCTACCCAATCCGTGAGGACTGAATATAGTTCTCGCCTGACTCGGAATGGATTGTTTTTGGTCGAATTAAGGGGTATATTAAGCAAATGCGAGGCAGATATTTCTTATTTTAAGATAAATAAAGTAGAGCAAGGGTAGATGTTTGGATATCGCCTTACGATACACGGAAATAAAAGAACTATTTTAGTCTTCGATCGATAACCGAAGAACGAAATGAAAGGAGGGTTATTACTACGATTGGGAGGCTAACTGAAACTTTTGTTGACCTTGGAAGACGTAAGTAACATCGGAAGATAATGAAAATATAATTTTGGTGTCCTACGAAACAAGGCCTAATAGGATTTATTACAAAATTAAGATATTATTTTGGAAAATATTATACTTTCACACGGCATTCCTTGGCTGTGGATTTAATTTTTAAACACTCAACCTACTTTTATAAAATTGGACTGAGCTTGGTGATTAAAGAAATGAAGGTGATTATCACTTTTCGCGCATATTTTAGTCGTTAAAAGTTAATTAACTCCGTTAGTATCTGATAGAGCAGGATATTTCTATGTTTGAATTCTTTTAGCAGTATAAGATCCAAATTTCAACGATATTTGTTGTTATTGATGCTGTTATATCAACACATAAATTCTTGCACTCATTAGAATTCTCTATTTTCTGAGATGATTGAGATATTAATGACGAAAGAAACTAACATTATGCGTATAATTAGATGATATTTTATCAAAATTAATTATAGTAAATAATTGATACATAATAATTAATTTACTTTAGGACGTATAAACATCGAAGAAACCTTTCCATTACAAAAGTCCCTAACGACAATAAAATAATAGTCGTTTTATCTTTTTTTTCGTAAATGATTTTTTTACTTTTCGGAACAGTATCTTCCGCGTTTGATAACAAATAACGTCAATATATACTATTAAATCATTTATACAGGAATATTTATCTGAATATAACCCAATATATTGCTTAAAAGAAATCTTAAGAATCTACAGAGATGAAACAATTATTATTCAAAAGTAAGATATTGCTATTTTATACTATTTTATACTGTTACACTCCATTTCATGACCTACCCAACCTTTAGCAGTTTCTATAATTGTGATGATTGCAATGAAAAGTTTAAACTAGAAGTAATTCATGAAAGTTATCGAATTAATACGTTTATTAAATAGTAAATATCGATATCTAGCACATACTGTCTCTTTATTTCGCGAAAACCTTTGGGAGAATTCAACAAAACCAAAGTAGGGAGCCAGAACTAAAAGCGATAAAGAAATTAGAAAACAGCTGGCGGAGACCATATAACCAGTAGTAGACATCGAAGAAACTTGACAACGACCGTGTCCTTTAGATCGACGCACGGTTTGCCTTTAACCACCATCTCCCCAAACGATCGATTCTCACGTAAATAATTCGGTTGCTGTGGAAACTTGCGGGGGAAGAAAGAGGGAAAATTAAAAGTTCTTCCACCATTTAAGCTCTTCCCGAAGAACTTTCCAATTTCTATCGGAAGCGGTCTCCGGTTAGGGAATAAAAAGACGCCATCGACCCGCGAGCGACTTAATTGAAGAGAGAAGACCGTGGCCACCGTCTGTCTGTCCCGGCTAATAAACAAGATATCCGAGACCACGTTTCCTCTCCACGTAACACGCGATGCTAACGGTATCTACCCGTTGTTGAATCATTCTCGGTCTCTCCACGAAAGAGTTTATCCTGTGAGAAAGTACTTTCAGCGATCTTACTTCATACGTCTAGCATTTGGGAACAATTGCTTCTCTAGAATCCTTCTCTTCAAAGTTAACGTATTTGAAAATTTTCCACCTTATTCCCGGGGAAAGTCGCAGTTAGAACCGGAGTATCCGTGTCCCTGGAAATACGGTAAGCTGGTCCTAAGAGTTCGGTGTATACAAGCTAAGTACCATGTATACCCAAATAATAGTCGAGTTATTTGGTCAATTTATGGTTTAATTTAAGAGGCTGACTTTTATGTGGATACTACCTTTTATAGATATTTATGACTAATATGCGTCAGAATTCAATTAACAAAAGCCTCACTTATGTATAGATCACTATAGAACAAAAATGCGAAGATTAATGGTGATTTATGTATAACTGTATATCAAATACATGTCTCGATAAAAACTCTTACTAACTAATTGCCATTATCATGACCGATTCTCTATCGTAAATATTTAGCCTCGCTCATTCTTAGCCATAGTAAATACATAGAGTGTTTACGTGTGTACTGATATTTGTCTACCTACATTAACCTAGATGTAATTACAATGTGCAATTATGTTAAAATACACATAAAAATCTAAATCTAAAGATCTATTTTATAGCCTCAAATTAATAACTGATAGTAAATAAGTCTAGCATCTACCACTTCTCCCTTTTCATAAGAGCATATCGTTTACGGAAGTAATGAATCGTGGCCACAAAATATTGAAGAGTTCTATTTAGTCTAGTCTATTGGTATAAGTTAGCTTGATAAGTTGATGAATTAATGACGTGACTCTCTTTCTATTTAGAAGCGTTGCAGCTGGAAAGTTTAAAAATTCTCTCTTGCCAAATATCATTCAAAAGTGATGCGCATTTCGTATTTTGTATTCGATTTCAAGCGAGCAGCGGAACGCTTCAGTAGATACGAAAAAGCGAGCTTTTTGCTAAAATTTTTATTTTCTGAAAAGAGGTAATAGAGAAAATTCTGTTTAAATCAATCATGCTGGCTAAGACCTCAAGACCTTTTCTTGGTTTAACAAATTCAAAAAACCAACATTATGCACTTATACATAAGGGTGAAAAATGTTCTCAAAAAGTAGACTCGAAAGGTAAGTTCATCTAGATAATCCAAGAAAGTATCCTTTAAAAGTATGAAAATGTATTTTTGCTACCGTATCTAATTTTCATGTCTTTTGGTAAATGATGAAGGGAAAATATCTTCCATTTACTTAAGTCCCAGTCATGTTAAGATTGGCTGAAATAATATGAGGATATTAAGGTACGCTGAGTGATAGCATCCTGGGAACTCCTTATTGGATGTTACGCAAACAGTTATTCGTGACATCATAATGTCAGACGTACTTGGAAGTTTACCATTCATAGTTTTCGGGCTCAAGGAAATCAAGGGAAAACTACTCACTCATATTTTTTATCAAGCCTCATTCACTTTCTATAACTTTTATCAGCAGTTGGCTATCAGAGAGGGGTTAAGTATCTATTCAATCTGGACTGGGGTCTCTAGTAGCATAAATTTGTATACGGAAGCAGTTTTCGGCGGGGAACATAATAAAATTAATTTTCATGCATAGACAACGGATATAAAGTAAAGTCAACGGCGCAACTTCCCTTCGAGGAATAAATACTAGTTAAGCGGTTAGATTATGGAAATATGAGTTCATAAATCAGCAAGCAAGCTTCTAAACCTGTAAAAAGTGGATATGGAGAGAAAATTAGAAGTCTATCTCTTTTATACAGAAAATCATTTCCGGGTAACCTTTGTACTCTAATATTCAACATCATTACATTTGATGGATGTACTTGACATCGCGTCTGCGACTTCTCTAACAATTCTACAGTTCCTTTAAAAGTCGTGCATTATTTTCATTTGAAACGAAGAGGCATAAAGCACCAACGAGCGGGCTGGTAATCAGTCACCTTTTCGTATCTTCGACTCTTCTTCCACATCGATCTTTCATCATTTTTCAGCCGTTCAGACGTTCCCTTTTCTCTAAATTATTCAGTATAATTTTGGAAGTCGATATCTGTCCCTTTTCGGTGACTCGATGTTTTTGTGTTGAGGCATAAAACCCATAGCAATGAGGCCGTGCGTGGTTGCTATGTACGTTGAGAGGCGTTGAAACGTCGTGTTTTATTTTTCATCTACCATCTCTTTGGCCATCCGTAATCTCAATTCAAGATAAGAGATAAAGTCAAAAGGAAAAGGTTTTAGCAGTGTTTCGAGCATGCGAACTGCAAGAGAAACGTCATCTCGGTTTGGGTCAAGGAGGAAATTTTTCAAGCGATGTGGGCAGTAATAAAATTTAGAAAACCTTTCCATTTGGAACAAGGGCTCGGCCGAAACAGTTCTCGAAATGAAAAGAAGTGGCCTGAATATTCTTCCACTTGAAGTAAAAGCATTTCCCATATTTACCCGTTGTTTACTCAGTCCATTCCTTTTCATGCTATGTATTGTATATATGTCCAGTTATTTTCACACCTAATACTTAACTAGGGCGAATTTCGGTAACTTGAGCGCACGAAAAATTTAACGTCTATGTGAACTGATATACCGCATTTAATAGATCATTTTAGATAATAGTCATTTTCTACAAGTTCATGCCAGCAAAAAATAATAACACGTTCTTCGACGAATGTATACTCATTAACTTTAAAGGAAAGTTGGCACGTATATGACAATTTTAATTTCGTACATAAATGATACTTATTTCCTCATGGATGAAATTTTGATTAAAATATATTCTATTCTATAGAGCCATCTTCATCATTCATAAATCCCCAAAGTATGTGACGATTCTGCGCAAATAAAAGTCTATATAACTTTTTAAAATGTCATAAATATGCGACCATTAAGATAAATAGGGATGAAACGAAGTACATAAATAGTTTTATCGTATATTTCTCCAGCAACTAGTAATAAATAATTATTTATCATGCAATCGTCATTATCTATAATGAAGTTTCTAAATCAATTAGACATTCCAGAGAGAATATATCGTATAAACTGTTGGTTCGCCATCTATTTAAATCGACACAGTTAACCAGCTGGAATATTCCCTCAGAAATGCAAAAGAAAAATTCCTCATTTATCATCTTGTCTCATCACTAGGATGGGAAAAATTAATTCGTTAGATTATGCCCGAGGAATCTTTTCTTAGTTATATGTATATGGATACTATTTTAAATATTTCTCAGCCATATACTGATGTAAATTTTTGATCAGAGATAAAGTATTCCTAGTTTCTACGCTAAAATTACCTTGGTAGTACAGGGGATTCACATTTTTTAAAGGTGATAAGCGTTATCTTTGGAAGCTAATATTGTTCATCGCAAACTCAGCATGAAGATTTGCGAATTTTAAGATTACTTTTTATTATCAATTTCCTAAATTTTCACGAAAATATATGATCATTTGATATTTTTAACTTCAGTGTATAGTTGAACTATTTCATTTCCTGGAGCCGAAAATTTCAATCCTCTATATTTTTTATGGGAATATTACAAAAATATTCCGATTTTTGGTTATGAATTTAATGGAAAGAGTGCA
Source organism: Pachydiplax longipennis (assembly GCA_036926295.1). Lineage (NCBI taxonomy): Eukaryota > Metazoa > Arthropoda > Insecta > Odonata > Libellulidae > Pachydiplax > Pachydiplax longipennis. The sequence goes on along the minus strand of JAVFKF010000003.1, from coordinate 24,005,284 downwards.
TTTTTAGCGATATGAGAGGAAGGGGTGAAAACAAGACTACTCCGGAAAATATGAGGCCAAATTGCAGGGAACTTGAATCCATTAATTCTTCCAAGTGCATGAACTACGGATAGTTTATCTATCCACCCTCGAAGTACGTCACAATTTTTCATGTAATTGCAAAGCAACGGGGAAAACAGAAAATCGCGCGGAACTAACGTGCAATCTATTCGAGCAAATCTTTAACGTTTTGAGCGAAACTACTCGCGAGTTGACGATTTATCAAACAAACAGCCTTGCAGATATGTTTTAGAGTTACTGCAGGGTGGGGCTATCAAAGGATGGGATAATCTGTTATTCAAATCGAAACGTTATTTTGGCACGTTGGTTCCCTTTGCTGAGGACGATTAATTTCGATGGCCGAATTTCCATGTTTATTTCGAGAGGGTTCTAATGAAGAGCGAATCCTTGGGCACGAAAAACAAAACTAGCGAGATGGCGTGACCGATTCGGGGGCGATGCATTATCGCTTTGTCTCCTCGTCATATTCCGACCACAAAGCGGTGGCCATCCGCAAAACTCACGTAATGGTGGGACGGAACAGGCAAAGTCATTCGTTAAAGCGCCTTTCTATTTTCAAGAGCGTGAGTTACCACGACAGCCTTAATGTGGGTTAAATGTATATCAAGCCACTGCACACAGGTGACCTCAATAGCTTGCTTGGCATTTAGGCCGCTTGAAGTAGTATTTTTTGCGTGGAACGCATTATATGGAGATGGAATCAAATCTCTATAAGAGAATTTTATTTTTTTAAATTTCGTGTCGTTTCTCGAAAAATAATTCACAAGAACATTTTGGTTCTCATAAGTCTTATACCATATGAGAAAGATCCAATTATTCTTAAATATAGGGTAAAATGAAATACGCACGTTTGGGTCAAAAATGTAATAGGCTAAAAAAATACATAACAGAGAGAAAAATTTTTTGTTACCAATTCTGATTTTGATCACAACCACTGTGTTCACTGAAAATTAAAAGAAATAAAATCCCCAAAAATTCGCTAAAAGTTCAAGTCGAGAAAAATTCTCTATTTTTTCTCACTTTTAGGCGTTTAACTAAATGTATATGCATGAATCGAGGAAGCAACTAATGGTAAGTAAAACAAAGATTCTATTTAAGTATTCCAATTTACAACAAAAAATCAACTCAATAACTCTTATTTAACTAACGTAACGAGAGGTAGGAATATAAATAAATTTACAAAACTTAATCATATTTAGTTTAATGATCTTACGTCGCTATAACATTTCCATAAATTTCCTTCGTATTTACACAAAAGACTCTCAAACGTAAAATATTAGAATGGATCATAAAAAGATAAAGCATGATCTTAAGAAGATAGTAATTATCAAGATTCGAAACATACCATTTTCCTGAGATTAAATATTTGAAATATTAGAGCGTAAAATAAGACGGAATATTTCCGCTTCTCTATTAAAATATTCAGAATTCAGTTCCAAATTCGTCGAGATATTGGTCGGAAGTGATTATTGCAGTAGCATGCGACAAGTTAAGTAAGATTACAGAAATATGTTATAATAAATCAGTAGAACCCTCGCGTTCAATAGCAGTTACGATTTTATCAAAAAATGAATCTCAAGATGTCGTTATACAGATGGCAAAAACGAGATGTTATTAAGGTAGCTAAGGTAAAAGGACATATTGGAAGGTAATTTCTTTTTAAGACTGCTTATTGTGTAAAGAATTCAGCACGAAGACTACTTGAATCCTCCAATATTATTAATCAAAGCCTTTGAAGAGGGAATGGGGCCGAATAGGCAAGACGAGGATTGGGATAATTTGCCATTGCTCTTCTCAATGTGCCAGAATGCTATAAGATGAAATCGCCCAAGTAAGAGTAGCACTATGATATTATATGGATATAATATGAGTGGATATTACACTTCCTAGCATTCAAATTAGAAGCGCCAGGATGAAGACCATTACTCAGCGGCAGCCATACCTTAGTAGCTTTCAAACTTTAGGCATGACGAGACTAAGCGAGTATTTAATGAAACATACATTTTTCTCAATTCTGTACCAAAAGATGAAACAAAGAAATAAAATTACTTCATCTATAAATGTATGGTAGCAAGAAAATACACTCATAGTGTATCTAATTTCCATACTCTCCGCATTTACATGCCCCAGTTTCAGTGTTTATTTGCTTACAAGAAGGAAAACATAGTTCTGTTCCCTTAAAACAGAGATATACTAAAATTTAACACATTTAGAAATTAGTGGCTAGGAACGGTTAAAATCGAAGTAGAAGTAAGGATAGTTATTAATACATTGGTTTTAATGAAATACGAATGAAATCATTAGGAATCCCTGAAGTATTTAAGACGAAGCCAACCAGTTTCGGATACGGAATCGTGGGAACGACTCGGCAAGGACAAAAATAACAACAGCAAACTAGGAAGGAATTTCAACAGAGTTCGCGTGAGCGAGGGGCAATATATAGATCAGTTGGATTTAAGCTCTTCTGAATAACAAAGCAGAATCCGAACCCTAGCTTTTGGTATAAAATTAGTTCATCTACGGTACTCACTTATATTCTTAGACTATGAAGAGTGAAATTAAGGTAACTGGATGAGGATTTGAGATTTAAGGATGTGAAAGGTTTTATTTAAGATTTTGCGGTAACCTATGGAGTTTAATGGAGAGCATGGTGGAATAAACTGACTCTCAGAGATATAATGATATGAACGAATTGAAGAGCTGTTAGAACACCTGTAATAGTCATACTTGGAAAACCAGGTTTATTTATTCATTGTTACGTTCTTAGGATTTTTGATGTTGTTAAGATTATTTTTGTATAGTCTTTAGTAGAATAAAAAGTGACTGAAATTTTTGAAAGCGCAGAGAATGAAAATATCACAGTAAATTTCGAATTTCGTGGCGTCGCGAATCATCACATTATAGATTTTATAATACGCGTTAATCATTCTATTCTATTATTAATTCTATAAATTCACCATATAATGCTGTATTTTATCACAACCACTGACTCCCAAGCGGTAGAAACCATCCTCGCGTAAAATATCAACCTTTCATAAAATCGAATGTTCTGGGAAACAACTGTCTCTATCTGCCCTAAGAGCAGAAGAACTTGATCGATCGCAGGTCTCCACTTTCCCCCTATTAATTCCGTATTCTTTTCGGTGAAAATAAAAATAAATTCGGCCATCATCTCCATCAAGATTTTGACGATATATCGAGCCAGAATCGGCATCGTAGTAAATTTATAATAAGGGATGTCGAGAGTCTCTTGAATGAGTATAAATATAAATATCTGACCCATTACGAGAAGCGGATTATCTAAAGGAGATATCTATAGGTTATTTTTCCGATAGTCTTTGAGAGATGTGAAACCTAGCTGAAATTCACGCTGTCCACTCTATTGGAAAAATGAATTTTTTCTCGGGAGAGTGATTACTTTGAATTGGGTCACAAAGCTTTATCATAAATTATGCGGAAATATAAGAAAATTCTTTTATTGTTGGGCTAAATACTCTGAGAAATTCTGTAAAATAATAATTCTTATAGAAAGGAATACAAGTTTTATCTGATAATTTTATCCATTAATTTTATTCAGTAATTTTATCTAAAAACTTCATCCAATAATTTCATATAACTTTTACTTTGTTGAAAGTAAATGTATCCGAATTTTTAACGAAATTTACCATTAGTTTCTGATAAATATAACTTAACAATATTTACGGAATATGGTTAAAATACGGAATCGTTCCAGCTAGAAAAAAATGTGCAAAATAATACGTAAAAGTCAAGTTGAGAAATATACGAATATCATTAAAATTTCCTTTGACCGGAGATCGGTTTTCAAATCTTCTTTCCATGGAGTTTACTTTGGATGTTCTTTCGGATTCATCCTTTAAGTTCAATGTAGTTATGTTTGTGTGAATTTCATACGAATACAGTTCCTGTACGTATTTGATATATATTACATAATGAATCAGTGCGAAAAGCATAGTATATAATGCAAAAAATGAGCCATCTGTATCATTGTACGTACCCATTATCATAAATAAAAATGGCACTGAATTTAGAAACAGAATCTTCTTTCTGTAGATACGTCATCAACTGGAACGGGCTGGTTTTGTCATCTACTTGACTTCTCCTAGTCGAATAGATTTCGATTTTCTTATTGAATCCTATCGTGTAACGGTCATCTGCCATCAAAATAGGATGCGAAGGGACTCTATAACAAACATGAATCGAAGATCTAAAAATAGCTATAAAATGAGCATTACTTTACCTAATTTGCCTCAATGGAAGTAGACGATTCGTAAATTTAGAGCTAGGCTTCAGTAATACGAGTACAAGCTCAGATTGGATATGTCTCTATGTGATATGGTAAAACTGAAATGGAATAGAAATGGGATTCGAAAGATTTTACTACGCTCAAGATACGGAATCCAAAAAAAGTATATCATAAAAGAAGAGATCCATAGTTTACTAACTCGAAGGTGACTTTATTGACTAAAGATGCAAATTATCTTGGTGATCACAAAATCTTTCTCAGACTATCTCGGAGTGTAAACTCTTAATAACCTTCTATGCGAAAAGATACACGGCAAAATCCAATAAGATGAAATTAAACAACAAATCTGTCAGAAGACAGATAAAGTTATCAAAACTGAGATGGCAACAATTTTTTTCCATCAATAAAATTGATTTTTTGCGTAAATGATTACTTTTCCTTAATAGATACAAAAAATAAAGGAAATAAGCAAAAATAGACTACAACTAACTCATCACAACCATGCAATAGATTCATTATAAAGGTTTCATTTACTGTAGATCCATGACCATTTTAAAAATATATGAACTAATATATAATATCAAAGAAGCAAATGGAAACTCAAAATTTTCTTCTTGTGATAATCTATGATATTATTTATAAAGTGTATATTACGCAGTAGGTGGCCCTGATAGTAGGATGGTCAATAGAGATTCCACACTAAGTCTGCGGTCCCAGGTTTGAGTATCGGAATGATAGATTGCGTGCCCTATCTTCCCTCTTTGAGTAAGGTTTGACAGCTCAAAGAAGATCATAAAATAAATCGCCGGAAACCTTAATGAGATTAATCGTCAGTAATTATCCTCAGCCAAACTCATAAATTACAGGGAGAACAATTAGAAAACTAAAGCTATCACCTAATGCTTGATATTTTTCTGTGTTTACTGGTTACGTCTTGGAGGATTCGCACCAAAGTATGTAGTACAGATTAGTTTGCCGCTATAGGTCGTAAGAGTACTGTGAAAAATTTTAAACTAGAGTCAAGGAAGGATAGCATAGTGGACAAGGCGTTCGCCTTATAATGAGACCCGTATTCGAACCCCTATGGGGTCTCCCGTGCAAAATGACTCAGCTATCGAAGCACTTTTAAAATAACTACTATCAAATTAGTCAGATGTCTTAAAATTTTTCGACGCCCTATGTTTGTGTACACGTGAAAATGTTTCCAAATAACTATAGAAGCTTATGAATTTCAACACTTTTGCACCATTATCGATTGTTCAATTAGCTAGCTGTTGTAGTATAATGTGTATTATATGTATACGTGTACAAAAACCGTAACTCATGGATTAAGCAAAAACTTCACGGATATCTGCTGGATTATCGTTATAGGATTTCTTTGCGAAAACATCACCACCTTAAGTAATGCAAGTGACACCTTCTCAATGACTTCTCGAATGACAAAATATTGAAAGTAAGAAATTTATTATGGTTATAAAGTTTACTATTCTTCGTGCAAATTTCGGCAGATACCGTTGGGTCTTCGGGAGCAATAACGCAGTGGAGTATCAAAAGGAATTTTATCCCCTAATATTATGTCATTCGTTTTATCTGCTTTTTTATTTACAACGTTCGCCTTCGATTGCTCACGCATCGAAAAGGAGCCTTGGCAATGTTGCGGGGGAGTAAATTATCTCCAGCACGCTGTATAATTTATTCCGTAGCAATCTGGCCTTGGCGCCACGAAAACGTTACCGCTACTTCAAAAAGGTCTTTCGTGCAGAGTCACGCCATATTCAGGGCGAAGATGGTTATTCCCGAGAGCGTTCATTCATCTGCGATTCATGTGCAACTTGAGTGCGAATAAATGAGTAACCATTTTCCTTTATTGATCGCTCTTTCAATAAAATTACATCGAACGGCAGTCGTAGTGAACGAGACATCTATTTCATTGCCGGAAGTATCTTTCCGAATACCTTACGGTCAAAATATGCAGAATGTTTATCTTAATGCTTTACTTTTTCGAATAAACCTACTTTCCTAGGGATATGAAAAATAAAGATACCAGGTTGTTTACTAAATATTCTGATAATTTCTGGTTTTGAATCTCGTTTTTTCCTTCTTTTGTCTCATAAAAAACTTCTTAAAAATCAGTTAGTACTTTATCGTAGACTGATGTGTGCATGTTTTTGTACTCAGTGTCTTACTTAAAATATGTATCAATTCCAAACTGCGTTAATTCTATTCTTGCTACTTTAGGGTGATGAGGCTCGGAATTAGACCAAAGATTTATAGAATCAAAGTACTGAGGGCGTTAGCTTAAACTTATTGCTTCAATATTTTAACGAAAAGTTTTATTCCCCTTTTTCATAAATTAATTAATTTACATAATATCTGTTATTGCGAATAGAAGTAAATTTTTTCAGTCGTTGAAAAGATTGATGATGAAACCCATTGCATATTTCTAACTGGCACCATGACTAATGTTGCTATTTAATTCGATTACTTTCCAAATATAGGACAATTGAATTTAACGCATCAAATAGTTTAAGCTCAATATTCTGATTTGAAGGCTACAACGAACTAACTGTTACGATTTCTATGTTGTTGAACTTCCCTACGAAAACTCACATGAAACGAAGGCATAAAATATATTAATAGCTAAGGCTATTTTGCCTGGAAAATATTCATCTTGTATCAAGGATCTGTTTCGAAAAAAGGCGACGATGTATATATAGAAATCCTTTCATGACTAGGGTATCACAGTTATCACGAAAAATTCTATTCGGTGACATTTTTATCTCGAATGTGTGACACTTATCAATTTCTTCTGAATATAACTTCCGGCTATCAACTTTGGATGGGTAATAAATCTTTGAAAATTTCGACAGTAAAATATGAAATGCGTCCTTTACAAACATAAAATTGATAGTGAAATTTTATGGTGCAATATTATGTGTTTGTTTCCCCGCATATTAAATTCAGCTCTGAATTTAACACGAGATTTTGTCAAGACTGTGTCAATTATTGTATATTTACAAAGTATTTAAATTAATTATACAGTATTTGCCTCAAATTATGCGGTCTATGTATCGCAGGTTTCGTACCCTTAAGACTGGATATAGCATTCGTAAATTATATTATAATAACCCAAAATACGCAGAATTCCTATTCCCTTGTTGCTTAGCATTCCTTAAAGCTTTCTTAGAGGAATGTTAAACAAATCATTTGCTCTGAAAATTACGAATTTGCATCAATGCCAAATCCTAAGTAGTAGTAAGTAAGTAGATAAGTAAGAATTCGGCTCATTCATCATTGGACCCTCTGTGATCATGAAAGTATTGCTTTCGAAATGCGCATTAGGGAATTCTGAGTAACTGGTTGCCGGCGGACGATTATCCTTTTACGGAGAATTGCCCTGGACGGTTGCCGCTGCCGGCGATTGGAGAAACCTTTGTCTCTTATTCATTGAACGCCGGGTTCCTTTTTCTTTCCTTCAACACTTAGTAAGTCAATCAAATATGGCTCGAAACTACAGCAGAAGAGAAAGGCTCAAATATGTGTTATTATAAAGACTGAGAAATAGTACGCGCGAAAAAGAAAAAAACGAGACTTGCTTATAACATCCGGGAAGTTGTCCACGGTAGGTATGAGATCATGTTTTCACGAGCAATAAATAAAATCTCGATTCATTGGTTATTTAATCGTCCTTAAATTTAACCTTGCCCTTGTGCGCTCATAGTTAATGTCTCTAATCATTCTCAGGCTCATTACCGACGTTTTACCGATTGCGTGCAAAGATTTTACGGTTAAATGTCGCGATATCGCAATTTTCCGGGAATGTCTTCACGTGATTCAGTCGCGGGATATTCGATTCTTATCAACTCGACTAAGCTACACGTATATTCACGCAAATCCTCGGAGCGGAATCATATTGAATTCCTCGATAAGAAAAATAGTAATTAAAATTTTAATTTGGGGAATAGCATCGAAAGAGTAATAACGGAAAGGAAATTACTATTGAGGTTTATTGGATAAAATAATTATATTTTTTATGATTTACTCGATCGAAGGAAGTATATTTTAAAGATTCAGTCTCACTTCAGGGGAAAATGTATTGCTTGACGCAGTTCAAAATCAGAAATCAGCATATCTTAAGACAGTTGACACTTCGTTATGGTAAATTAATTTTCCTCGTGACTCGATGTTGAATATGTAGAAAGATAACGTTGAGTTACAATCTCAAATGTTTCTTTTTAAATGAAACTTTTGGGTATATTACTTGTATAAAGATAATCAGAATACCAGGAGATAACAAATTTTAAGTGACATTATTTTACAGATTTTAATAATGAATTCTTGATAAGATAATTGTAATACAGTACATTGTAAGATTTTCTGATTGAAAATCCCATTTCAATTTCTAAGGGAATCCCATTATGATAGAAGATGCTCTATCAATCCTCATTTTTCATTGAATAAGAATTTACATCAGACTTTGGCTGAGTAATTTTTGATGGAAAATATACCAGGGTGTTGACGATTTACTTTACGAAATTTAAAATATTTCGCTCAAAAATTACAAAAAAGTTACAATCTTCGAAATATACGTTCTCGGATAGCTGAGAGAGGAACGCGCTCTCCTTCGGTGAAAGCAGTGCCGAATTCGATTTCCGGCAGGGATAAAAATGGCAAAAAATAACCTCAGATGTTGAAGCATATTCACAGAAAGTTTTAGTAATTTTACGTATGTACCTTTGTCTTTTAAATTGGTTTTGCTGAACAGGAGAATAATGATCATCAGTCAAAGTGATAGCGAAATATTTCCACAAAAGGAATTGATCTCTATCAAACTTTAGACCAGAATTCCCTTATGATCTCTTCCATTCCAAATACCTTGATAGGAACAGTTTATCAAATAGGGACTTATAGATTCCTTTCTTCTTGTTTTTCAACATGTAGGACGAGACACTCTTTAACTATTCCCTAGTTCTACTTGAAATTTCAAATACTGAAGTAAATGAAAATAATAATTCTCTTTCCTCAAAAGCAACCGCGGTGGAGGAATGGTTAACTCGCTAATTTTCTAACACTAAGGTCCCGGTTTCGAGTCCCGGCTAACCGGATTTTTCCGAGCTAGGGCTTGGTGTTTATGATCGTCATACATATGTGTGTGTGCGCGTGAATTGAGTTAATATATTAAAACGGATATATTGGGGAAAACTTGTTTCCGTTAAAGAAACAAACAAACAAATGATGCAAGCCACTTTTTCTTGGAAATTTCAACTGTCAACTTTAGCATCTAAAAAAATCGGTTCATTAGCTTTACGACGTATTCAGTGCTTATAACTGGTGGCAAAAGACACCACCGTAGTCAAGTGGTGCTTAGAAAGCTAAAATTACATCCAAGTCCTGCAAAACCTCTTTTCACGATGGTTAACGTTCCGGTCTCACGCCAGAACAGTGCGTTCTGAGGTTCGAACCCTCAGCAAATACGTAAACAAAAAGCGAAAAACAACAATGAAGCGAATCCCTCAACAAGAATTTCCGTTCACTATTGACCCCATTCGGTGATTTGGTTATTCGGATATCAAACACTGGACTCTTTTCCTTAATTCGACCTCTCTTACTCTTTGCTATTGCTTCTTTGGGAATGGAAGAGTTGACTCTTGGGGTTTCCCTCGTATCTTTGTAGACGATCAGTTCGATCCGAATGGAGAGGAGTTTGGGTCTTTGCGTGGAGAGTTAACCCTTTCCTTCGCTGTCTTTCCCCTCCTTATCTGCGTCCTTCATCTCGCTTCATTTATCTCTTTATCCATACATTAAACACGTCACATCCAATGAACCACCCACAACCACCGTCCTCTAACAATTCTCCTACCAAAAATCTCAAAATACTACGAAGACGAATCTGGAGGTATTTTGTTGATTTGTTTCTTCATTTCATTCTTTCAACTTCATTCTTTCCGATTGCAATAAATTGATGATGGTATATCTTGTGAGATGGATGAAAATTTGTGAAGTTTTCTATCGTACGTCAAGGCTATAGCTACTGGAGCAAGACGTTGAATAAAGTAATCATTTTACTATGAAATCATTAAAAATCTTCATCTAAAGAGAGTAATATACATGGGTGGTCTGAAAAGTTTCCGACATTTCGCCATTTCTCGACATGTTTTCTGAAAATTTCTGAAAATTTTCTGAAGATTTCTGAAATATCTGGGGTCGGAAACTTTTCAGACCACCCTCGTACAGACTGAGGTAAATCGGGCCTTAAATTTCATTATCTTCGTTATAAATTTTCGCCTCTAAATTGCCAGTTTCAAGGATTAATAATACATCCACATCTTAATCGATACTCAGAGGCTTGTAAGCATTCTAGTATCGGAAATCAACGTCAATCCCACTTCCAATCAACTGACTACCATCAACAAAATACAACCAACTAAGAAATATAGGGACAATTAAGACTCCATTGTGATATAATGTCATGCCTTAAAGTAAAAAATATAGAAAAGTCTGATGTTTGAAGATAAAATTCGTATCCGTCTATTTTAGTCTCGGAAAATTTAATTGGAAAAGATCAAAATTAGCATATCCCAAGAAAAACAAAATTCTGAATATACAAAACACCGGTGAAAAGTGTGATTTCTTTTGGGGGAGAAATGTAGGATATTAACGATTAGAAATATAGGATATTAAGACAATAACCCACCAAGACCTAGGAGAGACTACTTGAGAAGAAGTTGCACAATGTGGAAACTTAATTAAATCATCAATGAGTAAATAATTAAAATAATTGAAAAGATATATTTGAGAAAGTGCAAAGAAAATGACTATTTTCGTTCGGCAATACTAGAAGAATGGACAATGATTGGTACTTAGAACCAAAAAATACTTGAAACATCAAGAAAATTAAAAATAGGAAGACCAAGAAGAAATAGGCGAGATGGCATAGACGAAAATGTTAGTGCAAGAGGAGTGAGAGAATAACAAGGTTATGATAGAAATAATGGAAGCTGAGTGCGGAAAAGTGAAAACGGTCTTTAAAAATCCACTGTATACATATAAATAATCAAAGATAACTATGTATGAAGTTCAGTGATTTTCATCAGTCGGATGCAAAATTGAAACTATGTGACATTACGAATGAAAGCACATTTTATTATATATTATGATTGTAATAGAAAGAGAGTTCAAAGCTGCTGGAGATAGCAATCCATGACGGAAACCGACGAACTAAAGTTTAATATAGTAAATTTTAGTTTATTTTCCATACATTTGTACTTTGTGAGAAGGAAATTGTCGATTAATAATTAACATTAATTATACCGAAAATAATGATTCTTTCTTTTAGAGGCAGAGAAAGATATTTGGAAACTTTCTACGATTACTTTTACTCAAATTTCTCACTCATTTACCATCAGATTAGATGTAATGAATTACAGTTTGGAAATACGGAGAATTGGAAATTCTCTTGGACTAAAAGCTTCCAATAGTTTTTCTTATAAGTTAATTAATAAAATACCGATTAAATCATTTATAATTAACTTTGAAGCGCTGACTGTATGAATCGAAAGTTGAATAACTCATAGTTCGCTTTACGACTCCAAGTTTCGAATTTATAAACAGACTTTGATTAGCCATTCGACTTTTCTGTAGAGCCTTTCGATCTGATTTTATGCCCCAATCAATCATTTGTTAACTTGGGGAATTACTTCGAATTTTGAGAAATCTAAAGTTTCTCGATTTTCTTCCGTAAGAGTCGTGGATTGCAAACGATTAGTATCGACCGATCGACCTGTTCCCCTCCTTGGAGCTGAAAACAAATGAGCGCGACGCAAAGGAGGCGGTGAAAGGGACGGTTGAATCATTATCATGTCGGGTCTGCTTTGATGTCGACGTGGGTAACCATTGGAGCGAATTGTGGGCAAGGCCAAGAGAAAAGTCTAGCAAAAAGGAAAAAGCATTCAGAAGGGTCACCAGACACCTTTTCCGGTTCATCTTAGTGGATATTTTGATGAACTGCTGGAACGCGCTTAATTACTATTCCCATTACCTTTTTCGGTTTCATTTCCATCCGATAACGGGAAATGAGGCAATTAAAAATTATTCTCATTTGATATATTTCCGGTTCCTTAATTTGCAACTAAAGAGATTAAGAAATAATTATTTTAAAGGAATATTGCGAACGTTCGTGAGATTTCGGAATTTTCATATTGCGACGCTAGTTGGTGAACTTCTCCAAATCTAAACTTAAAATAATTATACATACCTAGTCAGCTCCAAAAATTTTTCATTTTTTAACCTATATATACTATATACTATAGTACGTGTTTCGTTACTTGGTAATATCTTTAGGTTACACACACCTAAACACCAGAAGATGTTACCAAGTAGCGATACCGGAAGTGTAGATGTATCAAAGATTTTGTGTGGATGACCATATATATGTAATTATTTTATTATAGATTAGGAATTCTCATTTACAGTTTCAGATAATCGTTCAAAAATCTTATATTCATGAAAGTCCTAAAGTTTTCAAATTCCTCAGTTATTATAAGCAGATATCACTTACCCTTTTAAGATTCAGAATAGCAATGAAACAATCGTCAAATGAGTCGTTAGATATATGATAATAAATATATAATTTTTAGTATTAAAAAAGGATGAAATATCAGAAAAATAGAGTAAAAACAAGGATAACCGTAACTGGGAGCATACTTATGCACGATTATCTCCTGAAGATTTATTTAGTATCATTATTTGAGCAAATTATTGTATTTTAATTTTTATATGAATAATTTACATATATAATAACTCGGATAAAAATTCAGAAATTAGCAACTCTCTAATAAATATTTCTTTTCTTTAATTATTGCTGTTGCGTGTGATTCAGTTCTAACATTGAACTGATAATTTTACTGAAATAATTCAAGAATTACGTATGTAAACGTATTCCAGTATTAGTACGTGTTAAAAGTCGCAATTTAATGCGTGCTATCAGTCATCAAGCTTCAGTAAACTGAGTAAAGACTAACGTGCCAAAAAGTCGCACCCGAATAAGAAAGATGTCACTCAGTTGCAAAAATATTTCTCAGATTTAAAAAATGAAATCATCAAAAGCTTAATTTGAATAAGTAAAAAACTATAGGAGGAAGAATGGAAAATGCTTTAAGAAACAAGAAATTGATCAAAATAAACATTAAAATGCGTAAAACCTGAACTTTCAACAACGCTGCTACTTTCGTTTTTTAATCATCTACCAAGACGAGAAACTTTTAGTGTGTTCTTGTGCTATGTTGATGAGAGATGAACGTGCAAATTAATTACTGGCGAGGAATTAATTTGTCTTAAAATGTGGAATGAATTATTATTCGATATAAACTGAGAACATGGAATTTTCATTATGTACCGTGGAAATAGACCAGTATCTCATTTTCTCTCTAACAATACCATATTTATTCGTGTTCTTCGAGTACAATACGTATAGGAAACAGAAGTAATAAATGTGAACGTTATTTCCTTCTTTGGCAAACAAGGGACAGCTACATAATCCAAGACCACATAGAAATTTTCTTCACCCCAATTCAAAGAAAGGTAAATGAAACTATGATAATAAGGTAGATGATGGAAAATGGATACCCGAAACTGCATAGTGGCGAAACTGATAATGAAGTGTCTAGAATACATGTGGAAATATCAACTAAAATGGAATTCACTAGTAGTATAAACTCCTAAAAAATAGTGTTAATTTGACTATCATAACTACTACATCAAAAACTTTAGATGACTTAAAATTAGAAAAGTTAGTGTTTATTACTTTAATACATTGACGATTTCAATTCAGCATTAAGTAGCCATAAAAATTGAACTGACACCTACTACTTAATTTAATTTCATTACAAACTGGACAAATATCTCAGATACTGGATGCGAAACACCCCTCAAAAGAGAAACTCGACTCGCCTTGACGTCGACGAAATCGCAGTCTAAAAATTAATCGTGTTGAAAAGAATATTCCGTTTTTTCAGCCCTTTTATGAGCGGTGCATTATTCCTTGAGGTGCCTTAGCCCTTAATCGTTCCCTCTCTGAGAAATCAAGGGAAAAAGAAACATTTAGAGTCTCCTTTCGTGGAAATCTACTCCGAAGATCTCGCGTGGGGCCCATAAAAGGGTAAAATGCAATGAGGCGATGAGAGAATAGAATGAGGAAAGGGATGTAGAAGAAGGAAGAAACAAGGAGAGTGAAAAATAGTGGAAAAGAGAGTGAATGAACTATGGGAGGAATATGTTACCACTGCTTTATGGGTATACGGCTCCTTACTTTACTGAATATTATCTCTTGTCTATTGTCGTAGGATCAAGGAAGTTTTACCCTTCACTTACTTTTTCTTTAGTCCTGTTCATGGCAGTGACAGTATGAAAGCAACTGACGTGTGAGTGATGTTGAATATTGGAATTAATTAGGGCATTTTTATTAATTTATTGTTACATGTAGGCTTCATATATGCTTTCTGGCTGGTAGTAGTCATTAAAGGGGAAAATGGAAAAATGATCCTTGCCTGGCATTCACCCTATTCAGGAGTAAAATCTTTCCTATAAAATCTCCGTAATAAAACCATAGTTAATAAAAGTAATAGTCAAAAGTCATCGGTACACAGAAATCTCCATGAGTAACGCAATAACTGAATTTTAGGCTAAGGTTATATATTGAACCATTGAATTAGATTATATTAAATGGAGATTAGATGTGAAAGAGCTTAAAACGATCATGATTAATACACTTAAAATTAAGAATGAATGTTTTTAAATAAAAAAACATTAAATAGTCCGGAAAACCCTTGGCGATATTTTTCCATGCTTATTTTGTTCTAACAAACAAAATGTTTGAAAACACAAATTCAGCTATTAGTGAATATAAGAGTGAAAATATCCAAAATTTCTGTAAAATAATAATTTAGAATTAGCAGGATATTCCTTCATCTAGCTCTGGTATTGATGCCCTCACTATTTTTTCATGCTTCAAAACTACGTCTAGTTCTCATAAGTGGTCGAGAATGAGAGAAATATCGTATGAAAAATAACTGCAAATTCGTGAAGATTTCTCAATCGTGCGTGTGTTATGCCCGTATCGTCTTTCCAAACTTAATTGCACGCATTTCTCTTGAAGACAGTGATAAAACACAGCCTTCAACGTCCCGCCATTTCTCTTTCTAACGTCAAGAGACATCTCTTCCCTTAATCTTTATTTCCTTCTTTCCTCGATATTGAGTCTCCGTTTAATATCCCTTTTTTTACGATGAAGAGCAATATTTGTGTTTCCACTCCTTATCTATTTATTATCCTTCCATTTATGTAAAGTTGAATCAAATGTCTCCCAAGTGGAAAAGAATTGTGGACCTTCCACTAAAGAAGGAATATAGATCATTTCAAATTTGCATTGGTAACGAGAAAATCTGGAAAAGAAAATATCAAAAGCCGGCAGATTTCGATGAGAATTGGTAGTAGGATACATTTCAAGACAAAAATAACGAATTATCCCGCAAATAGGATTTTATGAGCAATTTATTTCCCTAGAAAATGGCCTTAAAATATCGCATTAGCCCCGTCATCGTAACTGTTGATCAGCCAATATGAAACCACTGCCTAAACCACTGACATGAATGACTTTCTGATGCTTCAGTTCAAGTTCAGTCAACCAGGCACAATAAAAAATAGACATCTGATATAACTACCATAGGTTTCCCTAATTTCCAGCTTTTCCCAAAAATAATGCATTGTGATGATTTCCAAAAAGCATTCAGAACACTCTCTGGAGAGTTATTGAATCCTAACCCAATACATCGTTAGAGGACACGACTGAGTAACGATTCAGTAAGGAAATATACCAAGAAATTTATAGGAAAAATAGCCTCATCAGCTATTGTCAATGACCGACGGGTGGACCATAGAAAAGGAGCAATATAAATCCAAATTACTGTTAACAAAGACCTCAAAAATGGACCATTACAGTTGTTACCAGATGGTCTCAAGAGGACCCGGAAGAGTACATGACGTATATTTGAAAAATTTCGGGTAGGAATTTATTGGAATAGAATTACGTCAATTTACGGGTTGTGAGAAATGAGTTCTTATAAGAAACAAACAATATCTACAAATCTGTTTAAATTAGCTTCTGAAACTACCCTGTGTAGGATTCATAATTATTCTTTGGATTTTTGACGAAGAAAAGGAAAGCAGTTAGTCAGATATTGAAATATCAACATGATGTCATCAAAAGCTCACATTTTTGGCACGTGGAAACAAATTGGTTTCGAATAAACTCAAGATACAAGAGATAGTGAAAATACTATATAGTTTCAAAGGAAGAGGCGTTGATTTTCAAAAGGAAGAGGAGAGTGTTAGAGAAACACTTACCATAGTAGTTACAGAAAGGGAAGAAGGAAAAAAATCATAAATAAGATTTATGGTCATTCGTCTTCGTCAACGGAGATAGCCTATGTCCGATTCGGCAACTTCCTTCTGGTATTTGTTATACCTCATAATTACATTACCCTCCGAAGGCGTTTGTTTAAGAGGAATTTAACAAAACACCTCGTGTTCGTGCGTATTGCTTGGAAATCCACCTGCGTTACTTCCTATGTCTAACGCACCTGAGGTCTGTGACCCTTTACAGGAAGGGGGCGTGTCTGGTCGTCTGATGAATGGTTCATCGAGCAACGACTTCACTCTCCAACGAGGACGGGATTCGTGGAAGTCGACCTCAAAAATCTGGATCGAGGGAAATTAAACCTCCATGAAGTCATCTATCACGAGAGGGAGTCATCGTAGGTAAATGCAAACGAAATAGGAGGTTGCTACGTTGACGACGTTGGAAACTATTTCCATGGCATGTACGATTCATATTGTACGACGGCGAATCTGATATGACTCTGTAGCAATGAATCATGAATCTCATTGCTTTGTTGAGAAAGTCATTTGCAGCTGTGCATTATTAGTCGATATATACAGGTGGAAAATCTTATGAAAAGATTTTTGAGAGACAAATACCTATTTGAAGTTAATTATTCTTATTGAAGGATGAACAATATTGTCTAGGAAGTTGCCGGTTTTCGTAAGCTTTCAGAGCTACGTTAATATTCATATTTAAGATGAAACAAGCGAGATGTTTTCAGTAAATACTTGCATAAGTGTGAATATTAATTATATAAAAAGTAATACCAATTCTCTAACAAAAAAGTTTATTTTAGATCGGTTTACATAATTTAGGAGTTATTGCGTATATTAAAACTCGAATTGCTAAATTACGCAGCTATATAGGAAGTATGCGTATGCCTTCTGTGCAAAACTCCACTGTATGCTTGTTTAGAGAAGTTTATTTTGAAAATTTAAGTGTTATCATAAAGCAAATAAGTTGTAATAGACTATGCAAGACGATACTGCGTTTTTCAAAATAAAAGAATTGAAGGAATGATCTTGAGAAAAATTTCTAAAACTGAAAATTGTGAAAATCCCTGATTAAAGATTAATTTGTACAATTTCTCTAAAATGGCACCTTCTTTTTCAGAAAAATTCTAAAAAAGGATCTTTCGTATTCATCAAATATTCAAAGCGAAGAAAGATCAGCTTTCTATGAAACTAGAGGCTAGCTGGAGTCGCAGTTTTGTCCATGTGTTATTTCGGCTCAACAAGTCACCTTTACGCGAGACATTTATATCATAAATCGCTCTCATATTGATTTATTATTCTCCTTCCAGGAGAATGCGGGTATTCGCGTAAAACACGAATTGCCGATTTCTTGCATAAATTTCAAGATTTTTGTCAGTAAACGTTTAAGAATGTATTCAAATCGTAATCCATCCGAATCACATTCAGCTAAAACTTTGATAAGAAAGAATTCAAATAATTAATTTCTAGATAACATTTTTCGATATAAGCTTATTAATACAGCAAAAATATGCGATTCAATCATAACGAATAAACTGTTTCTTCCGCATGTATCGTTCAAATTAATGGAAATGGTATTGAAGAGTACATAAAGAACATACATGCTTCGGGAAAAAATATTCTAATATTAAGCCAAGAAATAAGGGGTAAAAAGTTAAGCATCGATGAGTTAAATTGAAAAGTGTATAATATAATATCAGGTAGCATTGGCGCTTCCCAAATGAGCAAACTTATGCAAAAATATAATAACTCAAGTGCTATTATTTATTTCTGGAAAGAAAAAATTCTAATATTCTCTCATTTTCACAGAAAATCCGCTGCATATGGAGCATCGAACCGGAACCGAGCCGTAAACAGAGAAAACGTTATTTTTGCCTAAATGAAACCTGCATCGTTATTTTTCCGTTGCGATTATCAGTTAATATTCTCAACGAGAGTCAAGGTAGTTATATCTAATACAAATATGAAACGGTGACCAACGAATCTCTTACCAACATTTCAATTTAATTGAGGAATTACTTTATCGGAGGGAAAGCAGGCTGTTGCCGGTGCGGAACCGGAATCAAACTGAAATTCGACATTTTCATAGAACAAGAGTGAAAATCGGAACGAGAGTAATTACGGTTCAAAACATTTGCTGAAATTTAACAGATATTCAATCAGGAAAACGTTAAATAAAAAGCAAATAAATTATTACAATTAGGATTTTTAATTTTGTTTGATATAATCGCATATTCAATAATCATTAACGAATATACAATATCCAGTACTGCTGATTGCACCTTCCTAATGCTTACGGCTTTTTTTAGGTCAGAATTCGAAGAAAATTGATTTGCTCACCTACACGGAAAGAGATGAGTATTCGGTATACGTCAAAAAATTTACATTCCTTCTGTTTAAGGAGTTATTTCTTAAAAGTTTTTAAAATACGATCCTATGAAAATGGTTTAAATTTATTCTATTCGTTCAGATAAAAATGTTTCCATCATTGCTATCATATCCATTTCTTTTTCCACTTTCTTGAGGATGATTACATCCTACGATAAATAAACAGTTTATTAGATATTTACGTAGTCTAAGAAGAAAACAAAATTATGCAAATAAAAAATATTGGTGGTACCTAATTTCAATTAAGAACATGATATCATCTTTTTCATGAGAGCCTCCGCAGTCAAACAAAAACTCAGATATTATACATCAGAAAGTTTACTCATAAACTTATATTATTTTACTTTTCCTAATGTTGATATTTTTTTAAACAAAAGGGATGACAGGTTTGTAGGTTATAAGTACGGCGATCTTATAATGGGACTTTTCTTACCTTGAGCATCCGTATTTCTCTCAATGCTATCTTTCTGATGACAGGATCGTCTTCGGAATCCACATACTTCTTTATGGCAACCAGTTCTCCTGTGTCTCTACAACGGCATTTGAACACCACTCCATATGAACCCTCTCCGATCTTACATATCTTTTCATATCTCTCCATCGACATCGCCGGTCCCCTGGACCTTGAACAAGAAAAATTTGAATTTACCATTATAAATTATTAAAAGAGAATTCGTACTATTGTAAGAAGAGATTGGTTACCTGAAAAGGCTATTGATAGTGCCTAAAATTATTAAAATGAAAATCTTCTTTTGGTGCGAGAAGACAGCATTAGTTTTGGTCATCGTACCCCATGGACATAATTGAAGTTTTGATTTCGTTCATCAGGGGAAAAAACACGTAATATTTATATGATGTTTAGTTCCATAGGTAACAGTACTTTCTCCTAGCTTTTTACCTCTCTGCACGAAATTCTAAGGTTCCTATAATAGTTATGCTAATGATGCATGCTAAAATATCCCGGCGTACCAAGTATACCTGATATGGAAATTTCTCAATTTTTGTTTGAATAAAGAATGGCAAGTCTATAGTAGGGGAGTTACACGCATATTTTCTCCTCATAATACAATTCAAGGGAATCAGGGGTCGATGTTCAGTGACTGAAAATATCGATTCAAATTACGATTAAGTTATTTAGACTGTAATAGCTCCTTCGACAACTCGACTGTAGCCTCACTGATGGAATGCAGACAATTTTTAATGACTCAATTTTCAATGTATCTTCAACAATTCTATTATCTTCGCATTCATTCTATCCTAAGACGAGCGAAGTCTAATAAGAGAATGGAGAGTCACAGATATTACACAAATATTCCCTTCTTCTTTGCTTATTATGTATGCAATGCAATGTACACTTAAAAATGGAAAGTAAGGCAATACAAGCAGGTTTATGCGTGCGGAACTAGGAACCACTGCCGGTAAACTAATTGGCCGAATGTTGATGTTATAACCGATTTTAAGATTTCCCTTTTCGTCTATTTACATCCAAAACTTTACATTAGCTTAGCTTTAATTTTATAACGTAATGTCATTGATTAGTTTTTCTATGCCCGAATTGTGAAAGGACACTTAATCTTAATATTCCTAGTATGCTAAAGCGACTAATGACTTTTTGGCAACATAATGGTAAGTTTTTCAAGGTATTATATGTAATTTTTCTATATTTTGAATCTACGATGTATAAGAAACTACTCGAAACTTAGTAACAGGAGACATTTCTAGTAGCGACATGACCTTTGCCCTTTGCGTGACTAATTAACTTCATCATAGCAAAATCTGATACGAAAGGCCGATAATGAGTTAATCATTAATCTGAAAATCAGGATCATCCCTACATCTAAAAATCTAATTTTATATTATGAATGGATAGGATTCTTGGCTTTTTGAATGAAATCTTGATCGCCAAATGAATTAGTCGCCAAAATGACAATAATTGACATTCAATGAAAATAATCTTTAATATCAAAAATACATCGTGCGTTTATTTATAGCTTCAGAAAGTAAAATTCAAGTGTGGGACAAGAAATACATGTATGTTTTTTCTTAGGAAAACAATAATAGTTGAGAGACTTACCGCCTAGGGAGTAAAGGTAGGCGATTACCGAAGAGCCACAAGCGTTTTTCACTGAACCATTTCTCCATGCAGTGGCTGCTTCTGAAAATTTTTGGAAGTATATGGATAACTCTTCAGGACGTCAGCTATCCTGAAGTATGACCAATGACGGGCTTAACGGCTATACCGTCGAGTACCAGGACTGAGAGTGACGACGCCATATACCTCCTTCATCTCGCCGCGCTTTGTTCCCCTGGTGGAGGATTTTCAAACTTCACTGTGTCGCGCCTTCGATTAAACATTCGATCGGTTGCTATAGAATTAGACTGTAAGCGAAAAACTTCCAGGCATTTTATTGCCAAGGTTTCCTGAGGCGCGAACTTTTAAAAGTTTGTTTATCGAGGAATTTCTCTCAAACTCACATTCTGTCTTTGAGATCTTTTTTCGTCTAACTTCAACTTATTATGAATTCACATTCAACGTAGTTCATATAGAGTTTTTATTCAATTATAGTACGTAAAGTAACTTTATTCATTATCAAATATCACTTTAAGCCTAAGATAATTGTTCTTTAGTAACTGAAGAGGCTCCTATGCCCTCATCTTAGTGATATTTGACTCCGAAACATATCTTCCTTAACGCATCTTCGTTACTGCATAATGTACAACATTGCCTGTCTTGTCAAGACTAATTACATAACTTAAATTAAAAGTTACTTGCATTTCAATGAAAGAGCGAACATTAACGCTTAGAATGCTAATTCATCGTTGCTTTCATTCCAGAAATGAGTAAATGAAGAGAGACAAGGAACTGCACATTGAAAAACCTCAATATATTGTAGCATTTACCCAACGAAGATAAAAAGATATTAAAAGGTTTGATGTTCTTATCACTTCACATATTATTAAAGTAACGTTTACAATGTCAGAGTTAAGAATAATTAATGATAATAGTCAAATAGAGATATGGTCCAAAGTGTTGCAAATGTCGGAATCGTTGTCAAACTTTTTCATGGTGCGAATTAGCAAAGACTTGAAATGTAAAGTTAAATATACATATATTTTGATTCGGATCCATGACGTAAAATGTGTATCATTAATTTAAGAGACATTTTATGATATATTCATATTATATATAATATTTTTCTTGTCTTGCTTCAATACGATAAATGCATACGAATATTGGTGAAGTGATTACTTCCTCTGAAAACTTGTTTATAATGATATAATATAATTCGAGATATTTCCAGCTTATTTATGATTACAGAATAACTTTCAAATGTAAGCTTACATGAATTAACATCCCTTTAACTGAGCAATTCATATCTAAACTTCCTCATTCATTCAGTCTTCTCCATAATGAAAAGGTTTTCCTAAATAAGGAAATCAAAGTTTTTTCTTGTGCATCTCAGTTACTTTATGCTGATTATAATAGTTTGAACTATCAAAATAAGTGATTGGATTGTTAGTGGTACTAGTATTGCATATTCTTCTTGAATTAGCATTAAGTGAAACTTTGCTATTTAGTTCTAGATCTAGTTAAAGAAATAAGTAAAATCTATATGTAAATATTAAATTGGATCAAATATGTATGTAGATCAAATTTTTAGTACTAGAATTTTAAATAATATCCAGGTTAGTTGATATATTTGATTCCTAATAAGCTTAGAGTGGACATGTACTCAAGTAACATGCTTTGGCTTTCAGTGTACTTTGATATTTCTAGGATTACAAAAGGAGCTAATCCTTGAGAGTTATTTTCCAGAAATACCTAAATTCTAATTTAGGTATTTTTCTTTAACTATTTCAGCTTGGTAGGAGAGGAAATTTTTATCATCTTACTGAGATGTTCATAAATTTAAATAAGTATATAGAAAAGGCGTTCAGATTGTGTCCTACCCATTTTTAATTGGTGTCACAATTGTAATGAAGACAAGTTCAATTTAATGAAAACAGAGTTCCTCTTGAACTGTTAAGAAACTGCCAAATAAGTGTCAGGTAAGGTTTCTAAAGGGAAATTGACAAATAATACAAAATATAAATTTAGTAAGATTTCTTTTTTCAACAGAGTAGCTATGGTCATCACATTATATTAACTGCATCAGATTAAAACATTAAATGTACAATAATGGCACAAACATTAATAACTGATTTCACCACATATGGTGCATTTCAGAACTCCAGTTACAGCTGAAAACAATAATATTCAATAATATATACATGATAAAATGGTGAAATGGTATGCTTACAATTAAAGGAGAGTGAGGTGCATGGTATAAAACAT
Organism: Pachydiplax longipennis; assembly: GCA_036926295.1. Lineage (NCBI taxonomy): Eukaryota > Metazoa > Arthropoda > Insecta > Odonata > Libellulidae > Pachydiplax > Pachydiplax longipennis. The sequence continues at coordinate 23,981,807 of JAVFKF010000003.1, read as the reverse complement.
TTGTTTAAGATCTTGCCACTCAAGAAAAATAAGTACTATCAAATAATACCCATTAATCTAAACATCTATTAAATATTACAAATGTACAAAAATATATATATACTTCTGCTATGATCTTCTGTATTTAAATACAAAAAAAAATCTTCCAATTTCGGGTTACTTCAAGAATTTCTCACAAAACACTATGAATGTCCAACAAACACAATTTTACCAACGAAACTCAGGTTATATAATGAAATCCAAGCAAAACAATAATTTAAAGGAGTTTATCAGCTCCCGATCATTAATTGAAAGTGGCTCAATGTGAAAAACTTGATGGAGATGATGATTGTTATGTGAAGATTTGGTTGTAGCAGATGTATTTATGCCTCTTGGAGGCGTACTGAATTCTTGATTCTTCCATTAGTCGAATCATGGTCAGAGGTCTGCAAAATGACAAGATAAGATTAACATATAAATAGATTCTGCTTTAACTCAATCTTACATGAGTTATTTTTGATCACTTAACTTATTTAATCTGATTACTTTGTAACATCACCAATTAAGGACCTCAGTATATTATAAAATTCTGATTCCAGGAATTATTTATCTCTCCTCTCATGTTTATATGCAATGATATCTTATTTCTAGGCAAATTTCAGCATTAAATTATAACTTTTAATTCAACTTTTCCCATAATCAAGGTCCAATACTAACATCCTTATCAGATATTCACATATTTTAACTACAGTAAATGGTTAAAATTAAGGTAAATTTTCATCACAAAAGAATGAAAGGAATAACAACTTTTAAATTGTATCTCTTATAGACTGAATTTAAAAACTGATGTGTATGGTATGATGATAACTAGCTTCATCAAAACCTGGGATGTCCTTTGAATTCAGTATTTTAGCTTTTGTAAAAGTTTCGTTAATAAATTCTTTCATTATTTTGTGATACTGATGTGTTCTTCCTTTAATGCTGAGAGGAATCAGTTTCAAACTATCATTTTGCATGAGAAAGATTAATGCATTTAGATATTCTTTCCTGAATATGGCCACAAATGAAAAGTAATACAATGATAATTTGATTTAATAAAGATGATTCTATTCTTATAACAATTCTGTGGTACCATGGTCCATAATTAGGAAATATCATTGAACATATTAAATTACCTTCTATGTTATACATATGAATCTAAGTCACAATGTATTAAAATAATACATATATTGTTTTTTAACACATATGGTAGTGTGTATTAAAGTAAGATTACAGTAATGATGGTAAATAACAAAGAAATTTGCTATCTCCAATATCAATGGAAAGATCACCGAGAATGTATACAATAGTATGTTAAATCCTAGGGAAAATCTAAAAAATTAAGTTATTTAAAGTTAAAATGCATATGTGGTTTATAGGATGATCTTCAATGATAATAGTATGTAAGATTGATGCATCCTATAACAATTAACCAAACCCTTTTCCAAGTAGCATGATTCATGTTAGAAACATTATCTCTACTCTGTTTCTTAGAATTAGAATGGATTATGAGGGTTTTCATTTTCTTGAGGTGTAATCTTGCTCATCAACTAGTTTTCCCAGGTCAAAGATTTTATTAAGTTTTTGTAAGATTTGCTAGCTTAAATTGTGATATCAGTTTTGGAAAAATTGTAAATAAAAAAAAATTCATTGTATCTTTGCTAATATGAAGCTATGGTATACTAAACGGTTTTATTACTTCTTTTGTTTTTTAAATTATGGAATTAATATCCATGTGCATACCATTTTAGAGAACTTCGTAAAGGGACACACTTTGAAAAGATTTTCTTCAAATTTTATATCATTCTGTCCTACATATTCCCAACTTCGGGTTTTTAAAAATTATATAATTAACAAAAATGTCCCAACTTGTAGCTTAGGAAGTCTGGCAACCTTACTTATACTTCTCCAGAATGAAAACTCATTTCTCAAGACTTAATTAAGTCATCTCAGATGTCATTTAGTTTTTGTAAATATTTAATGATGATTTTTTCAGGTATTTTTCTTGTAATGTATAAATTAATAACCTTTTAAGAAAGAATATTAAAAAATGTAAATCAAAGCTGGAAAAGGCAGAATTCAGAAATATAAATGTATTATTAATTAATCAGTATAGTTGTTTTAGATGAAAGAAATAGGAATAATGATGTTCACGACAGAGGTAGTAATGAAGAAATTTGATTTAGAGAGTTGGAGAAATTGTTGTGTAAGGAAGTCATACCTTTTGTTAAACAAGTGACAACTGTTATGTTTTAGCTTATGTTTCCTCAACCTGAACATCATTGCCCCCTCCTGACTTTACACATATATGAAGGGATAAATTTAGGCAACATGTTTATCCTACCCATTGTTTCTTGCTGGATTTCTACCTTGTATGTGGGGTTGTCGTAGGCAGATTCAGATTTACGAGCCGTTGATATCGCAGCTTTTTTGGCTTGGCCTTGCCTCTTCAAAAGCATCAGTAAAAGTATCAGGATTGCAACAATTGCAAGTGCAGCAAGAATTGAAACTCCGACTAAGCCTCCATAATAATCTCCTTGCTCTGTGGTTGATTTGCCAACCTCACCTGCAGAAGCTTCTAGTTTCCCTGTTTCAAAAAGATATTATTTCATTCTGATTAATAATACATTGGCATTTTTAATAATAACTTCATAAATATCCATAACATTTATAATCTACCTAAGCTGGTTTATTGAAAATGGTATTAATTGTAATGAGGAAGGTCAAGGTGTTTTTGATGGTTGTGAATACTACATAAATTAGTTAACACTGACATAGATATTCTGCACATAAATTATGACAGTCAGTGATTGACGTTTTAAAGAATAAAAACCCAGTGGGACAAGCAACAAGTAAGATTATTGTATGTCTTATAGTATTGTCTTCTCTTTTGGATAACATACAACAAATTTTCTTTCATTACCTGAACCATACAGACTTATCTATTAAGATATCTGTATCATTTTGTTGTAAAGTGGTAATTCTAAAAGTGAAGCTTTAATAAGTATATAAAATTTTTCGACAATTTTTATCTATGCCATCCATAAGTTTAATAAATTTTATAATGAGGAATGTTAATCATTGTAAGTTGTGCAATCACATTCTAAAACAAGTTAAAAAATCTCTATTGGTAGTTATTTTTGCATCTCCATTGAATAATTTGTTCATTTTGATTGCATTTTACATTTAAAAACTTTTGTGCATAAATATGCCATTGTATAAATTTTAAATCTTATCCCCTTTTGATATTAAACTCCTTTGTATTTTATTAAATATTTTGTTTTTTACATTCATATAAAACTATGTTCAGAAAATTTTCGTGATATCAATTTACCTTGTTTTGTTGTGGATGCTGAGGAGGAGGGCTTGGTGACTATATCCTTCACATCACTTTTCTTTATTTTACCATTGGTAAGGTATGCTTCAAGCCACATCCTATACCTGTAAATTAAACATAAGACAGTAACATGAAAATTCATACCTTTCTTGTTTGTGTGTAATTATCTTGATAAAATTAAGTGGGTGTGAAAATTGTTTTTAAGGGAAATTAATTCACCTTTAAAATGGTAAATAGCTGTTACATTTATTAAATACAAAGCTTAACTTTATTAATGTAAATATAAGTATAATATTTCAGGGACATCATCTGATATCTAGGTATACTTGTTAAAATATAAGTAGCATTAACTATAAAATTTTGATGCTGTATTTTCTAGTAGATAATATATGTAAAAATAATCTGAATATCTGCTATCAATGTAAAAAGATAAATTGATAATGCATGATGTATGATGGAAATTGAATGCAACAACAAAACGGCTGTAAGGGCTGAGTAGTTGGTGTGCTAGTGCTCCAATGAACATGGTAGTTGAAATATATATTTAATGACACTTGTGAAGCATACAATCCTGGCTCCCTAATGCATTCCAGAAACTATTGATATGCTCATCTATTTGATGTGACCACTCTAGCCTGTGTGTAGGATTTATGTGGTATTTTTCTCAAAATGAATAACTTCATAGACGTTTATGCATTTAACTCTTCTACATTTGCAATATTATCTCTTGAGTTTGTAAACAGATTACTCATATATCTGTTAGATTTTTATAACCAAATAAAAAGGGTTCTTGTGATAGGTATAATTAAGTGAAAAGAAATATTGCTATAAATAGAAATTGCTTATTTTTTTATAGATTACATAGCAATCAGTGAGGAGTTTATGGAGAGTAAAGACTGTCACTGAATTTAACATTCTCCGTCTTACTTTAATGGAATGGAAAAGTCAATATTGTGTAATTTTCAATATACCTTGTGCCTGGCTTGAGGTTTTTGACTAGTGCAGATGGGGATGGATCACGTTTGGCCACTTTGAATGTGCTACTCCTCTCTTCGCCATCTGCCCCATCAGAACCTTCTCCTCCTTTAGTATTTGCTGAATCACTCTGATATATAACTCTGAAAATATTGACATATTTATCTTCAGGATATGGTACTCCTGACCAGCTTACTTCTGCAGATGTTGCCTTCACTGCATCCACCTTGATTTTGAGGTCAAATCCATATGGATCTGAAAGAAGTGATGGGATTTGTTAGACAAGGTAATTTTCTTTATTTTCCTATTTTCAATTCTAATGATTAGATATACTTTGAGTTAAATTATTATTGTAGGATAACTAAAACAATATCATTGTTGCTAAATTAAATATTTAATGTTGTACAAGTAGATATTTTTTACTACTGAAAAACTCTATTCCATCAAAAAGCTTCTATTTCACTTGTTAGCTTAACTTTTCAAAGAAATGTTTTAACAAAGAATATGTAACTTTTTAAAGAAATTAAATATATCTAATTGGAGATTCTCAGATAGGAATTTTACTTTACAGAATTGCCGGTTCTTATATTAAACTGCTTATTATTACAAAAAATCAATGATAGAACATTATTAAACATTTTAATTAAATACAGAACTTATCATTCCAGAAATATAAGTGAAATTTAAAATAAATAATAATTTCATAACCAAAGATTGAGTTTTTGAACCATCTATGACCACTCCAAAATTTCCATTTTGAAAATATTCTTACCAAAAATATAAAATTTAATCAAGAAATTATAACCAGAGTTGAAGTACTTTGAAAATCTCTAAGTCCAAGAAAAATATGTATGAGCTTTGATACCTTTTTCACAATAAATAGAGATATTACCTTTTTCTGCTGCTGTAGTTATATGAAGAGTTTCTCTTGCAATAAGTTCAGTTTTTTGTCCAGGGAAAGGCACTAAAAGTAAGCCAACCTCATAAGTTGAGCTAGGTTTTAATCCTTCCAGAGTATAGCTGCCTGTAGCTCTATGTAAGAGCTGTGTAGTTGAATATACCTTTTGGAAAGAAAAGTTTATGATAACAGGTACAAAAGACAAATTCAAAATAGCCTGGAATATCTTTCTCTCCTGAGGTTCCTATAAAGCCTGCATTAAATCACTTCATCTGAAAATTATAGAGGGAGAATTTTGCAGTGCATTTGTTTTCTGAGAAAAATATATAGAGTGCAAATTTCATGCTCTTCTCATATTCTTTTCCCAAAAAGTGTGCATCATAAGCAGTGCAATTTCTTTGCTAGGAAATTGAAATATCTATTAAAGCAAGAAAACCCAAGGGAAAGAGAAATTTTCTTTTGAACATCTGCTCCACAAGACAAACAGAAAGATTTACTCAGTGTTAAAAGAATTAAATACATTAAGTAAAGTTTTACTTTTTCCACAGTTTCATTCATTTGCTTAAACCTTAGTGTAAAATCTTTGTAGTCTATCATTGAAACTGGAGAAAAAATAAAAATAATCCCAATGTATTCAATTGCTTTAATGAAAGAATTCCACCAAATTGCACTAAAAAGATTCAGTATCCAGGGCTCCTGGAAACACACGAAATTTTCCATTCTGTTTGAATACCATCACCATTTACCTTAGATTTGACTCTGTGATATGCAATCAGATGTAATTTTGTGACATGCATGTATCACTCTTCGAAGTATACTTATCTATCTTCCCTTTGCTCATCTTATATGTGGTAGAGTCATTCTAGTACCTTTTAAAGATTTGCTCTCTTTTCTCTTGCCCTTTTCCAAAATCATTTAAATTAAACCATGTGTTTGCTTTTGGATTTTGCAAACAGAATATGGCTTCTGATTTTTGTAAGGATAGATTAAAGTAATTTTTATACCCATTTACACATTTTTTCATGGAAAGCATTCAGGCTGTATTCATGCTTCTTCTGACTATTCTAATAGCGTATAACTACTTTCAAATTAGTGGCTGATGCTTAAGCTTAACAAAATTTTGAATTTTGTTTTTTAATCATCATTTTGAGGTCATAAAGAATTTTGCAGAAAGTCCCAAACAGGTGTAGACTAGAAAAGCCAGAACTAAAGTATCAGATTAATCAGGCTCTTTCACAGAGAATAGTATGAAGGAAATTTGAACAAATTAGCAGGAAAACAGGAAAACCTTAGCTTACAAAATATTATATGATTGCACTTGTAGAGTAATCTTTTAGATGTAAATTGCAAAATATGCTCTTGATTCCAGGAGTCTTATGATAACTTTAGAAAACACTCTATTTTTTCCAAACAATTTTTACTTTAAAATGTTAAGGAGGCCAGAAAATTGTTAGAATTACATAAAAAAGAGCTTAAGTCAGGGACAAAACTCTTCTTGGAATTGCACCATATTTAATAAAATGAAGTACTGTACTTGCATAAAGAATATGGTGCCAAAACACTGCATTAGATTCTAACAATATCTCTGTAGCTACATCAAAGACAGGCTCAAGATCTTACTACTGATGAGTTTTAATTCTAATCAATAGTAATTGATGGAATAAAAATTTGCATACCACTAAAATGACACTTTTGCCATGCAATTCATAAGTTAACCACCCCTGCCCTAAGTATGAGCTGTTTTGCCTCAAAACTAAGAAATTGTAGAAAAAATCAATGCGGTGCCCCTAATACAATACAACCATACATTCAAAATGGTAAAATAGATGCCCAACTGTTTCTTGAATGTAAAAAAGTCTGCCTATCTCCTTTCAATGCAAGTGTGAGGTTTCAGGTAAATGTTGAAAATCATAAAAAGAACTAAATTTTTGATAGACCACTGAATTAAAGAGCATGGCAAAGTAGTAAAACATAGGATGTGGGAATTTAATCACAATATGGAAAATTAGTATTTATTAAGTAAAGAAACTAATTTATTCAAAACTGAGTCAATTAAAATCTTGTAAGCTAAGGTTCACTTTCCCTGAGAATTGAAATATTGTACAGAGAAAAAGATGTTTTATATGAATAGCAAAGGAATGGCAAGTGATAGGCTAGAAAGCAATGGCTCACCTTCACCTCCACCTCCTTATACCGAAGCTGAACACCATCAATAAACTGAAGCTCAAAGTCATTGAATTTTCGCCAAACAAATCTGGCCCATGTAGCATTAACCTCAGCTATTCCAAGCTCCACATCTACCTCAATCTGTGGTGGCAACTGAGTTGTAGCTTCCTGTCCTATTGGTAGCAAAAACAGGAAACATTAGTTCATGTAACACTGGAGAACATATGAGGAACATGTGAAGTTTAATTTTCAAATATTTTCCTTTCATTCTTAACTTATCATAAATTTGTGCACAAATTCATTACAAATACAATACCCAGATAAAGAATATTAAAATCAGAAATTTAGAATTTGTAAACATGTTATTAAAATAATCTCCAAATAAAGTATGAAAATCTGGTGAAAAATTCATTTAAAATTTAAGCAACTGCCTTATATCTTTAAATGGAGAACAGTTCTTAGCAGTTAGACATCACTGTAAAAAATAAAAGAATATCAATGCAAAAGCATTGCTGTTAATACCTAAAATATCACAAACATTTCAACTTACATTATAAGAAGTATCATTTTCTAAATAAAAGGAGAGAAAATATATTGTATTCCATAAGAACTCATGATTAATATAACTAAAAATGTTTTAATGTTGATGTAAAATAAAACAAAAAATCATTGGTGTAAATGTCATTTATTAGAAACTTGGGTAAAGCGTGTTTTTGATTATTACATTTTAACTTTGCTGGGTGACTTTCTTCAGTCACTATCACCATTTTCAGCAAAGCAATACCACGATAAATTTTCTTTCACATAATGAAAGCTATGGCAGAAATCATTATTATTCTATCATCTAAATCTAAGTGCTTGAATTATTAGTAGAGGCAAAAGCATAAATGTTTCAGTTAATACAAACTTTAATTCATCATTTTCATCAAGCCTCTTCATTTATGCTTTCAATATAAAAGTGTATACTTATCATATAAAAATAATTCTTTTTTAAAAGGCGTATAAAAAATAAATCACTAATTCATGCAATGTTTAGATTCATAGTTTTAGTGCTTTCCCATTAGAGGTACTTGTCAACCATACATTTTGTCTTGTAATAGCTATTTAGGAACATGAAGACATGGAATGACAGATAAATTCAACTTGCATCATCTCCTCTTTTTTCCCTTCAATTTCTCTTTCATTTTAGCAGAATATTTATTATTCACATGCAGTTTTCACATATATTTGCTGTAGTTTACCTCATATATTTTAGACACCTATTCCTAGTCATAACATTAATTTTGGAGCAGTCATTCTGACATGTTTTGCAAGACAATCACACTATAACTAGTGAATCAAATTAATACCAATGATTATAAGGATAATAAAATGTATCAAAAGAAAATTATTATAATAAATGAAATTAGAAGTGTGAATCATGCATTGACAACTGCAAATGTTTGTAAAATCTTGTAGAATGGTGTTCCATCAAAATCCATGTTATAACTGGGGAGTGCTAGATTATTATAACAAAAATTTCTGTGGATAGTAGGACAGGCACAGAAGAAGAGTATATTGTGTTTTTTTACATTCAGTATATTGAGTGGTAATCCTCAAGGAACTGCACATATAAATGTGAGAGTAGGACAATCCAATGGGAAATCTACAAATCATTGTTTATTTTGTACTAAATTACCTCGTATTCTAGGGAAGTACCATAATACTTGTGCATTACAGTGAATTGTGTCTTTGAGTTATTTAATATTCTCATGCTACATAAAGAGTAAAATATATAAAAAAATATAAAAATATGTGAATCTGTTTAAGATATGCAGCATGTTAGTATGTCTTTGTAATGAAAAAATCTATAAAAGCTAAAGCAAAGCCACTCTATGTAAAAGTGAAAAATTTACTCAAGACAACCAATAACAGTAAATTGTACCATTATGAAAAAAGTATACAATAGGTAAGAAATAAATTGCAATCTTACGGGGAGGAGTTCGTATTTTGATGATACGACTTGTAGGAGTGTTCCTTAGGCCTTTGAGAAGAAGAGCTATTTGAATTCTATAGCTCTTATTTGGCTGAAGCCCATTCTTTCCATTGTATCCTGGAATGGTGTATTCAAGTCTTCTACTTTCAATGAGATCTCCAGGTGTTGAAACTATTTCCTTCCCTTCCCATGTTTCTGGATCCTCCTTCCTAAAAACACACAAAGAAACACATTTGTTAGTAATTTAAATAAAAAATTATGTATAGTGAACTCCTGATTATTCCTACATGATTTGCCACTCTTTTATGACATTTTCTACTATCTTTTTGAAAAATTCAAACATGAAAAATAAACAGGTATTTTCATAACCTAAAAGATGCTGTACTTGTGCAAGATTTTGTGGAGCATTGGAAAAATATCTAAATTGACATTATCGCTGCTAAAAAGATCATTGGTCAATTGAAGAAAATTATTAATGAATCCATGAAATGACTGAAAAAAAACTGACTATGTGGGTAAATAGTAATGAATTTCTCATTTATGTCAGTTTGAACACTGTAAGAAATGAAAGCATACATTTGAATTGACTGTATTTTCTAATAATTTATGCATCCTCTCCCAAATATTAACTTGGATAATCTAGAGTTCACTTTAGTTGCAATGATACCACTGCAGAAAAGTTTACTTAATATTTTTAAGCTGTTTCTTGTATGGAAATTTATGGAAACATAACTGAGATAAATTCTGAAAACCTGTCATTAATAATATTTATTGCTATTATTATTATAAAATATTCTTCAACATAAGTATTCACAAATATGAGTTTATGACAGCTCAGATTACTGATGCCAAGTATTTCAGACTAAACTCCCCTCCTCTATGATTTTTCAGTATTATCAATTTTACTATGATCTGACAAGGAGCTTGGTTCAAAACCAGATTGTGAAGTTTTTCCACAATCATTATGCAACTATATTTATCATGACAAAATGGCATGTTGAAAGTAAATTGGAGATAAGTGTCTTAGCCCACTCTTCTGGATATGCCACTGTATGGTACTCATGGTATAGTTTATTCACTTACAGTGGATCTTCAGTGTAACTAATCTCCACCTGCCCATGCAATCCAACGAAAATGGATGGCAGAGAGAAAATCAGATGGACTGAAGAATCGGGCATTGCATCAGCTGCTTCAACCATTATCTCATCAGATGGTGGGCTAGCTCCAACTAAAATATAAATGGAAATAGATTTTAGGTAAGAATTCAGGTATCATTCTCACAAAGAACTATTTCTCTCTATAGAAAAATATTTGAAGGGAAATAGCTAGAGGATTTTACTGAAACAGTCATGATTATATTAAAATAGAATAGTGTTTCTGAGTTTCAGAATTATAACTCATCAATTCCTTTGAGTTGCAGCCAGAGAATTTTTAAGAATCCTATGCATAGTGATAGATGGAAAATTTATGGCCATATCTGTTAAGATAAGTATGGCTCTCAGAGAGGGAAAGGGACCAGAGATATGAATGATATGAAGAGGATACTTATTAAGACTTAAGATCTTGAATTTAAAAGAGATTTGAAAAGGCTTTTGATAGTGTTTGAAGGAGAAAAGTATTGAGGGTATTGAATGATATTGATCTACTTTTGAGGCATAAGAGATTGGGGAAAATTGTTCTTAAATCAAACAGCCTGATTTAAGTTAGCTAATGGGGAATCAAAGTTGGCAGAAGAGTTGTGAGGCAGGAGCATAGAACAGGTAGATCAATTCCCTTATTTGGGTGATTTTATATCTTGATATGTAAGGTAGATGAATATGATTAGGAGAGGAATATCAGTAGTCAAGGAAGCTTTCATGAATCAAAAGCAACTGATTATGAAGGCTTTTGATGAAGGAATTATGGTAAGACTGGTAAAATCCTAAGATAGGGGTGTTTTTTATTTGGTTGCAAAACAAGTGCTACAAAAGGAGGACATCAAAAGGTTTTAAGTGTTTGGAGTTTTTTTAAAATGTAGGTAGAGCATAAGAGACTGAATAAAAAACAAATGGTGCTTGTAAATTTCAAGAAATGATAGGACAAGAAGGGGCTCTAATGAAGAAATAAGATGGAAGCATAGAATAAAGATAGGTGAAATACTGGGTATGGATGTATTGCTATAGAAAGGAATTTAATATATGATAGAAGAGAAGAGATGACCAAGACATGAGTTGTTGGATGGTATAAATGGTAGAATAAGCTATCATTATACAAATTAAGGGAAGTTAAGTGGGGAATATATGATAAGAACCTACCAAGATGTAGAGGTCTCATGTCATATTATGTAGAATATACTTGCAAGATAAGATCAGAATAAAAAATTTTAATAAATGCTAGAACATATCCCTGAAAAAAATGTTTTGAACAGGAGGCCTATGAAAAGATGCTGCAAGAATCTACATATTGATGAAGCATGTGATATACCTTTCAACTTGACATTTTACAACTAAAATTGAAAAGGAGAAATGAATTTTTTTGTACGAAAAGTTTGAAATTAGAAAGCTTTGTCTTTATTTCAATATTTTAATTAATGTATGGCTTTGGCCAATAGAACAATCATCAAAAACTAAGCTACGTACAAAAAATCTTTTGCAATGAAAACATAGTGGAAAATATGTCCTTTTCATTTGAAGCTTGTCATTGAGTTCCATTATGAAAAGAAAAATACTTTGTGACTTCCAGATAGCTGATTTCTAATTTGCCATATTTTGTGCAGGCTCTGATATCAACTTGAAGATGTCAAGACGTTGATGAGAATGATTAAAAATGCATGGGAGTTATAAAATGTTATTTATTTCAAGATGTTGTTGTGGAATTCCACAGTGATCATATTAATTTTATCCAAGAGATAAGGTTGAAGAATATTAATTATAGTTTCCTTATTATTTTTTGCGTATCTTACCATTGTGCAGTGGAGGGTGCAGTTGATGAATTGGTACATCAGGGAACCGTGAAGGTGGTGGGGGTGGACGTCCAAAATCTAAGTTTGAAAAACAGTTTCCTTAGTGATTGTCATAGAAAAAAATTTCAATTTTGTTGACTGCTAAATAAAATGAAAAACTCATGTATAACTATACAGCATTCAGTCCAAAATAACAGTGTTAAATACCATATGTTTTGGATTTACCGATAATGGAGGAGGATAACTCTTTCCATTCCATGCCAATTCCCTAACAGAATGATACGTATAACCAATGATGAAATCCCATTTTAATGATAAATGTTGTGTAAGTATGGGTCGAGAAATTGTGATCATATCATGCAATATGAACCGTTTCGGTGTCAAAATCCCAAATTTTGATGAGGCTTAAAAATGAATAGATGTGTTTGTTAGGTAATGAGTGAATTACAGTGAGTCCTACATAATTTGCAGAATTTCTTTCCTTTTAAATATCATTGAGGTTTTGTGTGTAAGAGCTGTAGAATATGATAATTGAAATGAAGGTGTCTCAACTCAAATATGGAATGTTAATCCGTTAATTAATAAGAATGTTAATTAAAATAAGTAAAAAAATTGATAATGGTTTATACATACACAGATATTCTCTTAATAGGATTTTAGTTAAGCATTGTTGAAGCTATGAGAGCACTGGGTAGGGACTATCATAACTGGCTCATTTTACTTTCTGGTGTACCTTCTTTCTAACTGAATGGTTGGGGTATATTAATAGGAGTGGAAATCCATGCTTTAGTTCTTTTGAAGTTATAATTAGATGAAATAGTCTATGCTTACTTGTGTAGTGGTAAATATTAAACAGGAGAATAGTTAAAATATTAGGAAAAATCTATGATTCTTCATATTTTTAAAACAAGATTTGGAAATGACAATTTCTATATCTACAATATTTAAAGAGACATACACAATTCATAATGATTGGTGACTTAGCATCTGTTTTCAAGTTATTTAAATTCCCTCAAATTTAGCTTCAATTAGTAGTCTGATTAGTAATATTGTATGAATAAAGAAGCTGAATTTAGTATACATTTGCTTTTAGGATATTATAGTTGATGGAAGTTCACAGTAGGAAAATAAGGCATCTCATTAACAGTAGTTTTTCTCAGTTTTTACTTTACCTAACACAGAAATGTGGAATGTGTGATTTCATATCCCACTGAGTTAGCATTATATGACAGTATGCCAGGGAAAATAAGGATTTATAAGGACTTTTACTCATTTACAATAAATCATTTTGTCTTTTATCATTATTTAATTGCTAACACTAATTATAATATTACTTCATCATCCACATTCCATTAGTTATACCACCCATGAGTCTGCTGATTATTTGGTTTCAGAGAAAATAGTTTTTAGAGTAGCATTCACAGAGAAGTTAAATTACTGAAAAGTATTATGTAACTTTAACCAATTTTAATAAACCTCAAAAATTAGTGTTTAAATAATATTTATATTTAATATTAAAAATTTAGGCTACAATTTGGATTAAAAGGTGTAGTACACTTAAACTAGTGTTACAGCTACCAGGTATGTATTATCTTGGGTTATGTGATATTTTCACAACAAGAACAGATTGGTTTGGAAAAAGAAGTGTTTATTTTTTATAGAGTCCATCCTATCTGTGGTATCCATTGTTAAAAACATATCTAGCCAATCAAACTAATGTGAAAACATCTGATTAATACAACTACTTCCTCCTCATATACGTATTCTAACATAAGAAACTAACTGTCATTTCAATTTATATTTCATGGATCATGTGAATCTTTTGTAGGTAACCTTTCTTAGAGCAATAATTAGTCATAGTTTGGAGAGAGTTATTCAATAGATTAATAAGTTACTTTTCATTTAAATGGAAGAATGGGTTACTTTTCATTTAAAATGCTCAAAAGTATTAATTGTTAGTTGCAAAATATGCATGAATGTTGGAGATAAACAAGGCATGATTATTAAATAAGCCATCCTATAAACATTTAAAGCAATTACTTCAGCTTCATTAGCATTACAGTTACAAATTTTTATCATTTTACAGGAGTTAAAATATTGATTTCACAAAAATATACTTCGATTTTGTGAAATGTTGTTTTAGCTGAATATTTTAAGAATTATTTCATATGATTTTATTCACATGGTGAACATATAAAGCACAGTTAAATACTATGTGATGAAAGAAATGAAAAAAACCTTATGAGTTAGTTTAATACAGTATTTGACTATATTATGACACTGGCTGAACATTGAACTTTGCATGCAAATTCACATAAAACATAGTTATTCTATATGCTTCTTTATCTAGTGAAAATCAGGTGATATTCTTATTGTATTATAAGTGTATCTTTTGCATCTTATTTTAGCAGGCAAATGTGAAACCCAAACAAGACATGGTAATGAAAAAAACATTGACGCACCTGAACCACGTTGATTCAGAGGGAGATCTTCAGTCAGGTGTACATGGTCATGTGTCATGTGTGGCTGAGATTCTCTCTGGGATGGACTTGGTCCCTGAGTCCTATTTGGGAGTATTTCACCATGAGGAGCAAATGCAAGATGGTACAGTTCTGGAGGTAAGAGACTGTGTTCTACACCTGGAATGTACTGAGGTGGGCCAGGTGGAAATTGTCCGTTTTGGTGTTGTGGTACATGTTGGTTTGTGGGAATGGGAGGAATGCGAGATGGTATTCTTTGGCGAGGAGGTTCCTCATTTTGAGCATAAATATCACCAGGATGTGGTTGACCTATTCCAGAAGGGACATGGAAGAACACCTCCTGAGGTCTACCTCCTCTTGGAGGGCCTTGTGATGGCTGTTGAGATGGATGTGGGGGACCTCTTTGCCCTGCTCCAGGAGGAGCTCTTCCTTGCAGGGCCCAGAGAATGTGTTGGGCCACCTCAGGAGGTATGTGTTCTCCATCTAATCCCTGTATTGTGAACTGGTCTGGAGTTGGAACATTTTGTGGTTGCCGCCCAGGAGGCAATGGTCTTTGAACACCTGGTGGAATATTAGGAGGAACTTGTTGTTGATGTATCACTACAGGGCCTGGAAAACCGTGACGTCCTCCAGGTATATTTTGAGGTAGAACAGGTTCCCTAACTGGGATGGGTGGCTGACGATTGCTGTTTTTGCTTACTGGCCTTGGGAAATTGTTAACGGGCCTAACATTTCCTTCATGAGGTTGGAAGAGAATTGGCTCATCATGTCCAGAAGGTGGTATTTCCATAAATGGACCTTGATATTGGAATTCATTCAGATTTGGAGGGATTTCTCCTGGGTGTTGAGGTATCCTACTCTTTTGTGGAACTGTCTTCTGCTTCTTTCCCTCTTGCACTGGATAGCGCAAAAATATTGGCACATCCTCCTGCTGCTTTGGTTGTTCTGTTGTTTTGTTCGTTTTCTTGTCATTTTCAGTCATGTGAATTTGGTCATTATCTGGGGTTGAATGAATGTTTTCGTCAATGAAAGGGTGACGAGGAACTACTTCATCAGGGGCAGTGTGGATTGTATTGAATGGATTTGTAGGCTGTGGAGGACTCTCTGGCCTGGTTGCCCATGGTCCTGGATATTCAGGTGCATAAGGCACACCATAATATTCTTGATTATCCTCCTTTGAAGGTGGGATTCCTTCATGTGTAGAGGATGTTGTTTCTTTGGTTGATGTTGGAGGAATTGTGGGTAAGAAAATATTTTTAAACATTTCATTATCCTGTGGCCTATTTACTATGTTTCCCCATGGGCTTGTATAAACAGGCTCCTCTTTGACAACAATAGGCCGCATTGTTGATGCATTTGTTGTTACCATGTCTGTCATTGTCATTGGTATTGTTGTGGATTCTTTGTCTGTATTTATCTTCTGAGTTGATGAAGAAGTTTGGATATCTACTTCTGTTGTCAACATTTCCTTTTCCTTATGAGGTGACGAGGTTGCATTTTCCATAATACCCTCTGCTGTTGATTTTTGTGATGTTATTTCTATAGAAGTATGAGTGTGGACCTCAGATGTCATGTTAGATTCAACGTCAAAATTTTCTCTGTCTGTAACAGTAATTGTGTCATTCATTTCAGTAACTTTAGTCATTTCTGTCTGAGTAAGAGTTGAAGGGGTAGTATTCATTGGTCGCATTTTGTCATTTGTGGATACAGTCACTTCGTCTGGTCTTGGAATCATCATCGTCTCAGGTACAGCATCCTCAGAGGAACTGTTGGTACTTCCTGCAATTGCCAATGGTAAGTAATAGGGATAGTGAATGGAAAAGCTGAGATACTGAACATGGCCATGTTATGTTTTGATGCAAAAATGAAGTTCATGAGCCCAGAAGTTGGTGAAGAAAATTTGTTTATGCCATGAGAAAATGAAAGGAAGTTTAATGAGCTACAAGCAAAGAATCAAGCCAACAAAACATCTTGTGGAAACATAAAACAATGTAAAATACCCAAACCTTAACAATCAAGCTTGCAAGCAGTGTATGATAACAGTGCACTTAGATTCTTCATGAAAAGACTGTAACATTTAAGCATGGATTGGAAGGTATTTACCGAATAAGGTTCATTGATTTTATAATTCCAATGATGTGCGTTTTTCTAATTTCCAAAAGAATAAGCTATTTTCTATCTCATCATTTGCAAGAACTTTTTGATAATTAAATGGAGAATTCAAAACTCTGTACCTAACTTTTTACTATGGCAGGTTGTGCAGAATACTGTTTGTATTTTGAAATAATTAGAAAACTGTTGGTTGAGAAAAGATTTCAAAATAAGTAATTCCAATGAATATATTCATTTATGATAGAATGCTGAATAAATAAATTAAAATTCTAAATGAATGGGCACATATAGACACATAAATTTATCTATTACATTATGAACCTTATTTTATGAATACCCATAACAAGACTTAAGTTTGAATTACGTAAAAGAAGTTAACTATAGTGAATGCATAGATTATGTCATTTAATAGTAGTAGTTGAAGTTAATTGTAACATAGCTACAAAATAAAGAGCAGAGTAATAGATTCTTTGTACTTAGCACTTCTACTATCAGATGAGAGAATATGCAACTGCAATTCATATGTTGTATTCATGCTATATTTATTTGTTTTCTAGGTTTGAGTTATTATTGTTCATCTAAGTTAATGAGCAGTTTATTTAATACTGTTAATTATGCAAAGCTTTGAATGAATAGCCCTGTGAAAACTTCTTAAGCATAACTATGGGATATCTGATGAAACATGCATTGCTGTTAACAAGGTAGCAATTGGTAAATAAGTTTTTAACTTACTTATTACAGATGTAATGTGTTAAGTAATGTTTCTAAATGGAAAATAGAAGAGAGGTGTTTGTTGGAAATGTGTTTTGATAACTGAGATGATTTGACAAGAAAGTAAAGCAATGAAGATGCTTCTGTATCACTGTGTTTAAAATGTTGAAAATATGACTGCAGGCTGCAGGCAATGTTAATGTCTTGGAGCAGTCAAAATTTTCTCAGAACACTCTTTGACGAATGAAACTGTAAGATATATTTATGTTTCCCATGAGAAGGAATTTGAGTGATAAAATAGATAGAGCACGAATTCTGCTTAGAACAGGGAAGAGAAGAGCAATTATCTGATCATATGAAAATATATTCCTTAACTGTAAATGATAAGGTGATAGCAAGAAAGTAACCCATACCCAGTGATCCAAAACATGCAACCTTTCAGAAAGTGTTGAAGTGACCTACTAGAATTTCCCAGTTTCAACAATTCATTTCACTGAAATATGTCAGTGCATCTTGTTACAAACCAACCAGAATGATCCTTCATACATACACCAAGATGTAAGCTAGGTAATGATCATGGTCAAGCAATTCAGCTCTTTGGAATTCATTTTAGTTCCCTCAAATGAAGAGGTACCAGATGGATAACCAAATTTAGGGTGTTAATCATCCCTAACTTGTACAACCCTTGGTGAACATGCCTCTAAACAAATAATCACCCTGTGCAGAAAGAAATGAAGAATGTTATCACTATACTACCTACTTGTTCCACTATCATGTGCCTCCCCGGTATCGAGTCAAAAACCTGCACCATATACTACTGACCTGTTTCCGGACTCTGGGTAGAAGGTTGAGCAGTCGTCGAAGGTTGTTTTTCTGCACACATCCAAGCTAAGCAGCAAGTGTCACTGGCCGGATGGGCGAGAATTGCTGCTCCGGGTCCTCCATTCTTGCAGTCCAGAGTGCTGGGAGCTTGAGGAGGGATCGAAGGACACTTGCTAGTTCCTCCACCACCGCAGGTCACGTTCCCGAACTCGCAGAAACACCTGTTGCTCGAGCAGTTATCAGAGACGGAGGCGGGCAACTCTGCGTAGTTATCATATCTTTCTCCGCCGTACTCGCACGATCCGTTGCTGCGACAACGGACCCGGGGGCAACAGGTGGGCATGGGTCCCTCTAACTCGCTCGGCTCGTTAGGAACCGTTTCCCAGTCGATGCAATGTGGGTCCAGGACGTCCAGACCTGATTCCGTAGGGCAGACTATCGGAGCGCATTCCACTTCTCCGCTTGGAGCGCAGTAGCACAAGGCCTTGCAGCCGTCGTGGAATTCCTCTTCGGCAGCGTAGGTCTTTCCGTTGTAGGTGCAGACTCCTGCGCCTTCGGATTGCTGTAGTGTTGGGCTTGACGTTGTGGTGCTGGCGTCTGGAGTTTTCTTATCCGCGTCACCTGAGGAAAAGAGGGTGTTTAGTATTCTCATGGTTCCATTGAAATCATTTCTTTAATCAGCATATGATAGGTATCGGTATCTTACTCGCCCACAAATTTCATGATTATGTGTAAATAAAGGATGTCTTTACGTACATTAGGGCTTTAATCAAGATCCCCATTTCATTGAGAAATCAGTTTCATTGCGTTTCTACGGTATGTATGCTATGGTTCTTTTCGTGAAGGTAGATTATAGAAAATAAATAACAATACTGATTTTAATGATTAGACGTATAGGTTCTCATACGGTATGTATGTTATGGTTCTTTTCGTGAAGGTAGATTATAGAAAATAAATAACAATACTGATTTTAATGATTAGACAAATAGGTTCTCATACTCTAACATTGAGAAAAGATTCATGGTTGGGCTAATAGAGTCCCCATTGAATTAATTTTCATATGCGCTTTTGAAACCGTGATGATATCCTAGCTTACTACACTTAAAAGATTATATCTAGAGTTCAAATATCAATATCTATCTAAATATCAATATCTAGGTTCAAAAAGGAATATATCAGTAATAAATAAATTATAGCTGATGAGTGACCCGTGAACTACATTATGGAAAATATCTTGTTGCTATCATAACCTAGGAGATTAAAACTATACGAACTCGAGCAACAAACATCCTGGTCTCCACTTATTGAATGCTGTGAATTTCTTTTCATAGGACCATTGTACTGCATTTACTTGGACTTTTACCATTTATGGTATTCTTTCTTAGAGAGGATGAAAATAAATGCCATAGTAGTTGCCGAAGTCAGTTAAATATCTTTCCTTGTAGAATTGTAATAAATGGCTATGGTGTTCAATTACATAAATAAAACACCTTGCTCGAACATAATAAAGACGAAAATACTGGTATTTTAGGAGACTATAAAATTGACTTTGAAAGTGTTTTTATGGCGTTAAGGAGGAGTTAACTTTAAGGATATGAATCACAGGGAAATGCCAAAAGTTTCGCAAAGAGCCTTCACTTCGCCCATTCGACCTTTCAGTTATTTACTTTGGTTATTTACCGTTGCTGCACGTCCCGCTTTCCCCTCCAAGACTTCATTTTCGGGTGACGAACCTCTCAGTTATCTGTCATTTCTGGAGAAGCCAAATTTTCATATTCATAGAGCTGTTTTCTTTGTGATCGTTTGCTTACTATTCATGAGATGATGAAATCGTAAAGGGGCGAAAAAATTCCTTCGCCCAATAGGCTCATTTTCGATATTCCGAGCAACAATTTAATAGGGCCAGTCACAAAGTACGAGTCTATGTTTGTACACGTATAATTAAATAGATAAATATTATAATCAATCAAATAGATTGTATGCAAATTTCTAACAACTTAAGCAGCTTCTTAACAACTTGAAAGCAGCAAAAAAATTTTGTGTTATTTAATATTCATCGTTTGAGAGAGGAGTGACCAATTTTTAAAGTTCATGCGTCATATGTTACATTTCTTGTTTTGATTTGCTACAGAAAATATAAATGCGCTGTCTACGATCCAGCAGTATGTTATCTGTGTTTATGTAGGCACATGAATTTGATTTGTGTAAGGATAGTGGTATTTATTTTAGCCATTTCTCGAATAAATAAAAAGCTAATTATAATCATGTGTCATCTTTTGCGATATTGGTTAGTTTATGTTAGAACAAAAAGCGAAAACCTGTTCCTATACAACTGTATCAAACATGAGTAATATTTCAAACTGTCGGAGGGACGAATTTAATTATACTTCTGAAATTAAAGAATTCTCCAATCAATGTTACTCTAATATTGGTTTCTTTTTTATGAGGGACTAATAAATCATGATAGATACATTTCTAACTGAAAAAATGCGCCATCTATTATGATTACTGTACAAAGAGTATAATTAGGTAATTTTTATTTGCTCGAGAAAATCAAATAATTATTTGTCTCCTGGTTTAGACCTTTAGAAGTGCCAATACTTTATTTTTATACGGTCTTTATGTTATTCCTAAGTGCGCACTTCGATATCTTAGGCAATGTTCAAAGGAACTACTTCAATAAAATAGATGAGCTTTATAAATGGGTTTGGTAGGTTTACTTGCATCAGGGAACAGTTGTCGTAAACCCTTGTTCGCAGTAAGCTGACATCATCAGAAAGTGCCGTAATAGGAACGCAAGCCTCTCAAGTGTTTCACTACATCACTGGGAAGGCAGTTAACTCGCAGGAACACAAATTCTCCCTTTAAATTGTCTCAGTTGATTGCTTCGGTTACCTTCAATTGTTAGCGATGTCTCATAATCATTTCTGCGAGGACAATGCGCGGGGGATTAAATTGAATTATGTTGTCCATAGCCATTCTTCGAAGTTCTTTTTTGGAATACCTCTATCCTTATCTGTTTCGAGTGCCATTCACTAACTTCCTCGGGGCGTCATATTGTCTCCATTCTCATTCTCGTTTCGCTCTCGATAAGTTGGCCGTTTTCCACTCAAGATGTAATCAATAGTACAGCCTCGTATTTCTCTGGAACAACCGGTTTTATCCTATCTCACTCATAACCTTCAAATCCCTGTACATTCCCTCTCTTCGGAACTTATCTTTCTGGAAATGTTTGGATGAAAGTTGTTCTTTGGATCTCGAACAGGAGTGTTATCAAACCATCGATTTTAATTATTAATTTTCACTCTGATAACCCCAGAGT
Source organism: Pachydiplax longipennis (assembly GCA_036926295.1). NCBI lineage: Eukaryota > Metazoa > Arthropoda > Insecta > Odonata > Libellulidae > Pachydiplax > Pachydiplax longipennis. The sequence goes on along the minus strand of JAVFKF010000003.1, from coordinate 23,960,050 downwards.
TTTAGAGATGTAAACTGTTTTATCACGAAATTGTGAAAAACTCATACTCGGTAAAAATGTAATGCATCTGAAATTAATGAACTATATATTGGGATACTCTGTCTTGTAAATTGCTACCGCTGTGAAGAATTTACTTCTCTTTTGATATCTAAATGCTATAAACCATGAAAGCGAGGTTACAAATTCTCCGGTCGGTCACCGTTTTCCGGTGTTTTTTGAACTCGGCTTACGAATACGGATTCAGTCAGCTTTAGTAATGAAGGTTGCTCGCTCATGGACTTGATTACATGAAATGCAGATTTTAAAGAGAGCAAATAGCTCTAGAACTAGCTTCCATAAGTTGTGGAGTGGGAAAGAGACTTACTACTGGCAAGCTAAGGCTCTTTGTTGTTTTCACTAAGCTATTAAGGTTTTTTTGGTCCCCTTAAAAGTGTCTTAACCAGGTTTTACTGAATATGTATACTAAATTCATCTGACATTCAACAGTGCATCAGTTTTCTCGATTATTTGAGTGGATAATTCGCTTTGTGGTTGAATCATAGGTTCAAATGTTTCTGATAACTTAGTAATTCTTAACAGAAGCAGTCCTACTATCAATAAAAATGTAGCGCATATGTAGATTTTGTAGGCAAATTTTATTATTAATACCGACAACTTTAACGATTCGCTATCTAAACCTAATCATAGAAAAAATACACCGATTATCGCGTATTACTCTAACCGTTAATCAATCCGTTAATTTAATTTTTGGTGATATTATGTTAATAGTTTTGACTAATGAAATGACATCGCCAGCTATATATTTTAGAGTATTTCAAATGAGTTTATATTCGAAACAAGCAAATTATCGACAAAAGAAGTTGATAAAACAATTGAGAAAATTTCTTTGACAAAATAAGTCTAAAATTCTATAAATGGAAGGGGGTTTTAAGACCTTGCCCGGGACACCGAAATACCTTAGGTCTGTCCTAAACTTTCCGCAATATAACCATGTACAGCTCTCATGTTCCTTATCATCACGTCATGAATGACTTACCCTTGGGTTGAAGCCGAAGTTTTTTTTTAATGTAAGACAATTTTGTACCCTTATGACATTGTAGAGCTGAAAATGTCAACTTTTGGTCATTCCGGAGCGTTTCTGTTCCTCGAGTATTTGCAAACTCTCTAAAATCCTCATTCTCACACGTATGCTCGCGTAATAAGAGATATACATAATAAAAGGACGACAGTTACTCGGAGCAAGCCAAGTTTATGACCCGCGAAGGTCAGCACAAATGCGTCCAAGTTGTTACCATCTTAAGAAGAAGGAATTTGCATGAGAAAACTTGAGAAGAAATTTCAGTTGCGTCACAGGAAAGAATACTAGAGCGTGGACACGTATTTCTAGCCATTCTAAAGCGTCCATATTCATGACTGTTATGCGCATCGTAAAGAATACAGAGCAAACAGTTAAAATGAAAATGCATTTGGGAGAACGGGCTGAATAAAGCCTTCTAACGCAGAAGAAATGTGATAGTTCTTTGTGTATGCATGTTACAAATATTATACCTTATTATTATTTCCCTCTTATCTAATCTTCATTCCTGCTGCGAAATACTGATTAATAGAGAGTAAACATATTGATATAGGATAGGAGAAAATTTCTTAAATTTATATAGACCAAGTCTTGTTATGGTGATAATGGTGTGTGCTGAATAATGCCATTCAATTTCGTGTAAAGTTATGAAAAGTGCTATTCATTTGCCTATTAAGCAGGTTTAAGAAATGTTTATATTTCATCGCCAATGAGAATGATTTTTCTTTAAACTCCAATTTAAACTCAAGTTTGGTGTGCGATTGTTTAATTCAAGTATTCCTAAATTAGTTCGGGTAAGCAAGGCGATATAATAACTTTAACCCGTTCTAAAAGACGGTTACAACACAATATATTATTAATTACCATTTACTGTACTCCTGGATAAAATATGTATCATTATAAACTGCCGCTGAAAAGGATCTCTGAAGTATCTGAGAAATCATGTTCTTTGATTTTAGGGGTTATTAGAAAATGACTATCGGAATTCATTGGGGAAACGCGTGTTAAGGCAATATCTCTCACCGCATTTATGTATCTTGGTCCACTAAAAGAAATTTATGATGAAGTAAGACCTCTTATTACCTCTTGAAGAATATTGGTATCTGATAAATGACTGATTAAAATGAAAAAGTGTTTACACTCAGCTCCCTGCTCATATATGTCACTTCTTAATAAACAAAGGCCGAAAATCCCTTGTGCTAACTTTCTCAAGTATGTGAAAGTGGACTTTCGAGATTGCCAAGCTGTACATGTGGTCCTTAAAGATATTCTCTCCGGTATCAACGAAATTTTTTCTTCAATTGTTCCCTTAGAAACATCTAGTAAAATCATCATTTAAAATAAGTTTTCAGTTAAGTTTATCATGCGGAAGTTCTATTTTGAACGCTAGAGGATCGGTCCATGCGGCGATTTTTCTCGCCAGCAAAGTTTTGACCTTTTAAACAGTTCCCACGGCGGAACCTTTTCTCTGCATTCTGCGGAATAGCGATGCTCAACCGTAACCATGGTCGAATCCGAACGGGAAACTCTCCTATGTAAACAGTTTTACGTAATTACCTTCTCAGGGAGTTTCGAGTCGCACGCTGTACGATTCTATTTTCCCAATTCGTTTCTCACTGTCAAGAGTGCGGACGAGGTCGGAGAAAGTGACTTATCCGTGAGTACACGGCGTGGAACCGTTATTCCTCGTTGAGTGGGACGGGAGGGATTGGAAAGAGGAATCGAAGGGCTCGGGGAAGCGATGCAATCACCCCATGCCATCTAGAGTGAACTCTCTTCCATCATGGCGGATGGGGTCGCACGAAGGGATGGGAATCGATCTTTAGGCGAAATTGAAAACTCAAAATCAGTTTGGCGCAATGGGAATGTTGGCTGCCGTAGCTCTTTTGATACTGTACTTCTGATTGTTTCATTAGACCCCGATTATGGGAGCGGTTTGGGAAATAAAAGATCCCGGATAATCGAATCACCGGAAGATACTAAAAATGGGAGCACATGTCGATGATGATTAAGAAAGTAATTGCATCCGAGTGTTAATTATTTACTCGGAATTCCTGCTTGGATAATCTTCCGCCATTCAGTGAAAATGATTTGAAATTTGTTTCCATTAGGGTCGGATCTAGAAGCTTGCCAAAGGGGGCAATACTGCAAATCATAATTGAATTGAAAATTGAAGCAACTTTAAAATTTCTTCATCATATGACCAAACACAACACAGTCGAGAACAACTTTTGGAGTAAAATAACACAAATGGGGAATAGGTGAAAAATTAGCAAAAACGAAACGATGACAAATAAGCGACTGTGACCAATATTCCTTACGAAAGATAAATCATTGATGATGATCTTTAGCGATATAAAAGTTGGCTTAAGTATGTAGATACTTCTTGCCATCATAAATATTTGGAAATTCTTTCGTGATTGAGTCGTTTAGTACCAAGTTCCAATTTCAACCTTTGCATTAGGCTTATGTCTAATGATGAAATGAATCAAATTTTTATTACCTTGAGTCGAAGTGGCTTCCTGATCATCAAGTGTGACGTCGCACAGAACCATGGTGCAGCAGGCGTCTTTTGGGTCTTTAAGAGGTACGCATTTAGATGAGATGTTGTGTGAAACATCTTCGCATCTGGAAATATATAATTAAGAAATCTCAGATTGTGATGAAAAATAGAAAGATCGAAACAATGGGTAACAAAAAGATTTGATAACAAAGTAAAAATAGAAATATAAGAATAATAATAAAATAATACTAAAGTAATACAATAGTAAATAATAAAATAATAATAAATAAAATAATAATGAAATGATGAAAAATCACTCTTCTACAATTGAATAATTTATGAAGAGTATTTAAATATTTAGGATTATTTTTCACAATTACCCATTATTTGTTTCAAAATATTTCGCCCAAAGATTTATTTCGAGTGATGAGATATTAAAATAACTCTCAATCACAGAGAAATGTATTTTATATCATGTATTTAAAATAGAGAGGAACACTGAAACAAAGGCAGCATATATTTAGTTATAAGCTTGGTTATTTGTTTAAACAAGATAGGTTATCTTTTATGTATAATTCATTGCCAATCTATATTGACCAGTAGTGAAAATTCTTTCTTCTCTCGTACTTCTTGTAAATTCACCGAATCGAATGTAATAATTCTCATCTCTTAAAGAAAGAACAGCAAACGTTTTTACAAAGGAAATGGTTTTACTCGTAAGGTGATATTCACTTGTGCTGAGATTTCATATTTAATACATCTTTTTAATATAATAAAATAATAGCGAAATGCGTACAAAATTTTACATTAATTTGTCCTGGAAAGTTGTATAGCTTATCTGTCGTTCATAAACGCGATCGTATTTCCGGCTTTGTCAGAAAAGATTCATTCTTTCATGTGGGCGTAAGGCATTCGGCTGGGTGTGTTGAGTATTGCATAAGATTAAGGATACGCATGCGATGTCGAAATCGCGTGCCCGTTATTTTTCCCGCATTCTCTCCATCACGGATTAGAGAGTGTCTTATTTTGATTCTAAAACTTATCCTATTTATATTACTTATCAAAATTTCAACCAAAATCGATGAACTATACCTTTTTTAGAATATCATACTCCCAAGTCTCTATGGATTCGAAAGTTTTAGATATTATTTATTATTTAGACTGCGAGTTTTAGACAAAATCAAGTTCATAATTTGAAATACTGATCTTACTGTAAAAGTAGTATTTGACGATATATAATGAAAATTCGGCATAGATTCAACAACGGTCTATTATATCCAATTTTTGTACTATTTCCCGCAAAAATGATATTTTGAAGTTTGTGTTTGAAGAGTGAAATTTAAGGTTTTGGATCATAATCAATCTGCATAAATAATAGCATATATACACTTGAGAATACATTATTTACTTTGATTATTGTGAAAAGTTTTTAGCACTGTATAAATGATACATCGATTAAGATGATAGAAATGAAGACATTAGAATTAAAATACCATCTAGTATAGTTAAGTAGGTTGGAGTCATGCTTTTATGATTTACTAGTGATTTGCCTATGGAATACAATTAAGGGCATAAAGAAATAAAAATGCCAAAATCGTCTTTATACGATAGGATAAATCTCATATTAATAAAAATAAATCAATATTAATAAAATAATAATCACCTCAAAATTAAGAGAAAAACCAAATTACTTGTCATATGATTAAATAAAAATAGAACACAAAATATATGAAAAAAGAAAATAAGGGATATTCATTTACTTATCCGTGAAGAACTACGAAATACAGACCCGAAGGCCAAGATTTCCATGGTTGACATTACTTCTATTCGTCTATATCTACCCCATTATCGAATAAAACAAAATAACGGCATGTGGTATTTCGATATAACTTTTTCCTCATGATGTATTTCAATTTAATTCTCACCTGGGGACACACATGACCTTCTCATCCTCTCCACAGGTGCACTTGTGCTCGCATCCGTCGAAGAATTCCTCTCCCATGGCGTACGTCTTATTCTTGTACATGCACGTCTTGTTCATCGGAATGGTGGTCATCGAAATTTCGGACGCCTCGCTCCTCAAGTGGCCATCCATCGGCTCTTCTTCTGCGAATAGAGAAAATAATGCTTATTATACGCAGTGGTCAATCCAGAAGCATCCGGGGGCGGTGAGTACCATTCAAAATTATTTTTCATCGTTATAATGACATAGTGATTTCGTATCCTGTGTTCATTCAATGATCACACGGATTGGAATCGGCGTTCCGTTACGTATAAAGAAGGCCCATTGAAGCTCAAGACAAGAGCAGAAAGAAATTCAGTCATCGTAATGATGCCATTCAGTAGTATCAGTACGGCAGGAAAGCTCGATCAAAATTCGTGTTTTTTCTGAACGGAAAGGAAGTCTATAATACTGTAAGGCAATTTTTATAGATTATTCAGATTTTTTTTATTTATTACTTCCTCGGAGATGAGGCTTTTCAGTGCAAGAACGAAGTTTATGAAGGATACAATACGCTCCTTTCCCTAAAAGTTTTTCATCGCTTACATTTGCTCTAGAGACAAGGAAAATCGAGGATTCGATGATTTTGAAGTTAAGTAATAAATCTGTTAAATCTAGCGAAAATGTACATTAAGATTCAAAATCTTAAAATTAATTTTTTGAGGTTTAACCTGGCGAGAATTTTGGAAATTTGGATCTTCATGATGAATAGTTAGAAATTAAATGTGTACTTTTTTCACAATATTTAGTAAACTCGGCCAGGATTTGACGTCCTCTTGCCATCATTAGATGACCGAAGAAAAATATAACGGCATAGAAAGTAAGAGGGAAAGGCAGTTAGAGGAATAGCTAAGCCAGCGTTTGAGGTCCAAAGATGACCAAGGAAAGTGGGAATCACTTTAGAAGCGGGGTAGGGGCCAGGATAGGCAATAGGCAGGTTGAGGGATTCTCTTGAAGGAGGTCAGAAAATCTTATCAAAATAAGATCAAAAGAATTTTACCAATTATACGGTATCGATGAAAACTATTCAAGTATTACATCAGTAATGCAGGTCATGATGGGGAAAAAGGTATTTAAATTTTTAGGAGGAATTAAAAATATATAATACTTTCTTCAGATATTTATTTCTAGAGCATTTAGCAACATATTTGAGAAAATAGAAAAAATATATATAGCATAGGGTTACAGTGCTGTACTAGTTATTATTAAGCTAATTTACTCTTTCACTGCAAAGGATTATCTTGCTTGACTCCTACAAAATACCTCGAACCGAGCGTTACTTGTATCACAAAGTAATCATTAGTTACAATCCTTGAGTAGGATCCATCAAGCACAAATTCTAGTTTCAGTCACTGTTTCAGTCATTCCATAAAATTATGTTTTATCGTCTGAGGTATCGTTATTATTAAGGTACAAAATTCATTTACATTTCCGATTAAGTTATTCATAAGAAATGAGAAATCAATTAATTGACTGGTAGTATTCAGAAGGAGTCCATACCCTAAAGCTAATTGTAATTCGAAATAAATACGGTACATCTTTTGAGATCGTGTTATTCGTGACTTAAAGTTGAAGAACAGAAAAACAATGAGAAAAGGAACTCGAGAAAGTACTTGTCATAGGTCCAAAAGATATAAATCTTTTATCGCAGACTTCAAAGCGAGATATGAGGGCAGCGGGTCAAAAAATGTCCTTGAAAATGATGCGCTACTGGTTTTTCAACCTACTATTCAACATGGATACCTTAGCATTCAATTAAAAAGTAGAAAAAATTACTAATACTTCTGGAATATAAAGCTGTAAAATATTAAATTGTACAAAGTTCAAATTTCTAAGCTCATCAAAAACGTGTAAAACATCTGCATGAGGAGCTGGAAACAATAGACAAACTTTTATCTTCCATCAGCGTCAGAGATAAACCTGTCAATCATTATCAAGGGAATACTTAGTTTTTTCACCGTGATAAATGCTTCGTGCGTGGAAAAGCAGAAAATTCAAGGATTTTCGGAAGGAAAGTCGAATGGAAAGCGACCGCGATGATGGGGAAAAACGTGGTGTGTCGGTCATAGTGCTGCGATCCAGAAGAGGAATCGCCCGTGGCGAAGCTAAGTACTGCGTTTAAAAAGAATGAGACACGAAAAAGTATGCCGCGGAAAAAGAAGCGTCGGCGAAAGTTTTCATCCACTCGTAAAATCATGTGTTTCGGTACTCGCCGGCAATGTCTTTTTTCTGGAAGACAAGAGCGAAACGAAAGTGTCGAATGACAAAAAGTTTCAAGGAAAAATCGTCGCAGATTTTTATGGAACAAATGTATTTCTTTGTGTACTCTCACAATTTGATTGGAGAAACGGACTGTAATGAGATTTAACGGTACATGCAGTGCGATGATTTCTCTGATACTGTGGTTACATTTTTCGTATTATCTTCTATGGTTTTGTTGCCCACAATTTTTCTAATCTTTCTCAAGCTTTTTATTTTCGAATTCTTTTCTATTCATACAATAAATTTATAGTTACTGACGTCTATCTACATCCTTTTTCCTAGACTAATGTAACCAATTCAAGCGTTTCTTTTGTAATTCTAGATAATTAGTAATTACTCAAGTAATGAGATAAAATGACTTGTTTACTTTAACATAAGAGATTCTTTGATATACGGCAACCGATTTTGAATTATAAGATTCGGATTCGGAGAAAATAATTCGGGATTGTAGAGTGTTTATGTATGTTGTGTAATTTCACTGGAATATGTGTAGGGGCTGTCACCTGATAATAGTCTAACCGCAGCATATGTATATAGTGATGATAATTACGATGGGTAAGAGGAGACTTGCTAGTCTCAAGATAGCCCCATTATTGTAGCTTATTTGTTATTTATGTACTGCGTCATTATTGATACTCATCACACGAATCATTAGCGGGTGTGACAGTACCAATAAAATTTAACGAAAGATGTTTAAATAGATCTCGTTGTTATAGGTTTTTAGTAAGAAATAGTTATATGCGAGAAATAAAAAGACCAAAGTAATTTTTGAGTAATACCTGATCAGGACGAATAAAAATATGGCTAAAAATGAAAAATTTACCAGCGGAAAAACGTTATATTTATTCTATCTATCCTGATTTAGTAAAGGATATTGGAAAATTTATCTTCGATTTAATTTTGTCTCTCTTATAGCTGTGATATAGAGGCTACTGGGGTTTAAATGATGCAGTGATATTTTCATGGTCCATCCTTAGCGAATGCTATAAACAGTGTTATTCATAATGTCATTATGCTGCACTTGTTGACTTTTACCGATTGTAGTATTCGGCAGTGTGAAACTACTTTACTATCAAACTACTTTACTTCCCAACGTATCTAGTAAGACTCATTTCTTTCCAAAAGATCTTATGGCAAAGGTCCTCCGTCACCAGTGCTCAGCGGCTAAAAATTTTGAATTTCATGGGATAGTGTCAAGTTTTGTTTTTTAGTTTCAGATATTAATGAAGGCTATCAGAATGACAAGCGTGTCATCTTAGAATTCTATTTTATGCTTTCACCACAGCTGTCTTGGCGTGCCATTAGTATGAAGTACGAAGTGAATGCAATCTTGCGCTAATTTCCCGGTCTCTTCCATTAATAATGACGTTCCTGGTTACATTTCGCCCGAAGCTACAGGAGAGTCTTAATATATATGCCAGAGAGTTGCTCGACTCAAGTGAACATTCTGAAGAAACTAGGCGATAGCTTTCTAGAGAATAACAAAAAGCAAGCTAAGACTAAGTACAGGGAGAAACTATCAGGATCGAGAATGTAAGAACGCAGATGTTTGAATAGTCTCATTTCTTTTCTCATAATTTTTCTAATACTTGCAAGCCCATTTGTAAATTATAAACAAGTAAATTATAAGTATCTGTGGTAATAGATAGTGAAAGCTCTGTTCGTATAAATTATCGTCTAGAGCATTGTGGTAATCCAGCGAAACATACATAATAGGTAATAGTTTTAACGCCATGTACTTTATTTGCTTCTACTCAAGGAGTTGTAGACAAAATATCTTTACTTTAATAGGGAAAAATCTGTGGAGATGAGACAAAAATTATGTAACAAGATTAGTAAGATAAGGAAGATACCTTTATTTGTCAGCTGTCGACTTCTTTCTCTCAAGATGTGACAATTTAATCTCCAAGATAGTAGCCTGAGTATACCATAAATATCGAAAATAGCTTTACTGTCAAAATGAAAGTCATATAAGATATCCTAAGTTACTTAATTTAAGATTTCCTTAAGTTGTTATACCCACGAAATATGTACACAGAGTTTCTTTTTAAATTTAAGCTCACCCAAGTTATTCAAATGAATTCCAAATTCATTGAACGCTTATTTTTGTAATTACTTTGACCAATAAATTGTAAGATTTATCAGCAGATTATATGGTAAAAGTTAAATGACACATGCATTGAGATTAAAATACCAAAAAGTTCATGTTAACAGTCGATCGACAAGGTTCTAATATTATTGGTAAATGTTTCCACATTGATGGATGTTAAGTAATCACCTCTATATACCTTTTATAAAATATCTTAAAAAAACAGTCGAATTATAATATTACTTCGGAAAAAACATATTAAATTCTAGATCCACAGGAAATAAACTCACCTAAAACTATCGGCCTTCTAGGTATTTTTAACTAAACTGAACTGGGTTCAAGGGAGTTAAGGTAATCAAAATTTCTTCGATGCATATCAGGAAATAAAATACGTTAAGCGTGATTTGGTTCGCTGGATGATTCTTTCTATAAATGACACGACCAAAGCGTGATTTAGGGGAGCGAGATGATATATTAAGTATCGTGAGGCTTCGTACTCGTTAACTTTAGATGAAGATATGAGGCTGCAGAGTAGTTTTTGGCCAATCTCAATGAAGCGATCGCCCTGATTTTAATGCATCGTTAATCAGGAATGGGGCAAGATTTGGAAGAATTGGAAGCTAATCTGAAGTCTAATGCCTCATTTGCAGCGCCGGTGGAATTCCTATCACGCGATTGTGAATGGAAAGTAGGCCGCCACGCTCTTCGGGTCAACGGACGTTTTCAGTATGATTTGTGACGGGTTCAAATGCCAAAACTTGGGGGAAATGGTATTGAGGAATGAAGCGGGTAATGTAGCATGTGTCCGGATTTCGTAAAATATAACAAGGCTAAGCTCAGTTTGTATTTAGGAAGTTCTGGATGGGATGCATAGTTTTGCATGTGAAATTTCCAGATCTATCAATGTGAATTTTTATGATTTTGACACTTTCCTGGCAAGGATAAGCTAGAATGGGTATCTTACTCACATATTTTTTCATTAGTTACAATATTTATTCATAAAAAAGGGCAGAAGAAAGAGTTTGTTGGAAAAATCTTAAGATTGACGAGGAAAAACAAATCATTCGGTAAAACAGATAAGAAATAGAATCTTTGAAATTTCTGTAATTAATAAGTATTTATAATGAAGATTTATATGTTACAATAAACCACTCACTGATTTTTATGACTCTGAATCAGAAGAAAACATTAGGTTTAACCATTTGAATTTTGATTTGATGCTTAAGAAAGGGAACAAATTGAGGAAATCCGCCTTTTGGGGTAAAACTCAAGGTTGGATTCTTTGAGTCAAAAACTCAATTTTAAATTAAATTTTGGCCTAATTCACAGCGCTAAACATGCTCGATTCTAGTTTAGAATTATCTACGCCAGATGAAAATAAATTGATAAAATATTAATTATGTTATTATACAGTGCCTGATTACAAGTTTTCTTTGAGATCGACCGTTTTCTGTTTTTCTAATGATGAAAAGGATTTTCATCGAAAAATTGGTACCAGTAAGATATATATAAATATATAAGATATATAATAATAGATAAATTTGGCGATATAACATTATTAAGTGGAAAAATATACAAAATTGTTCATAGGTGGTGTAAAACTCTAAAAATCTTATAGAATGAACTACTTCTTTAAAGATTATAGACAAAAATTATAATTTTCTGCCAAAAAAAGCAGAGGTGACAACGATGTTCTCAGCCGGTTTAATTTATTTTTCTAATGAAATTTGGGAAAAGTAAAACTTGTAATATAATAATGGGCAGACGATAAATTAATAAATTTGAAATCGGAAAAAAACGAAAGGTTCGAGCAATGCAGCGAGTTCTAAAGTTTGTCATATTTCAATACTAAGACCTAAATTTAAAAACATCTCGTTTAATAAAGATATCCTTATTTTATCTAAAATACGTCAAAGCATAGCTATTCTATTTTAAATACTTGACACTTCTTGAATCAAATTGCAGTCCTGGTTTTGTGCCCAGACCGCCAATGGAATAATTAGCCTCTTAATGGAAGGAAAACACAACTTTTTGCTGAATAACTTTTTGCTTTTATACTGCAGGATATAGCAGTCACTACTCACTCCTGCTCTGACATTGGTTGGTGAAAGGTACTGGATTAAGAAATATATGTCAAAGAACTTTCGTTGTAAATCAGATAGCGAAAAATGCCGGTTCCCGTATGGCTCTCAATTTTTTGGGACGAGAGAAACTCGAAAACGTTCGTATTACGCAACGCAAGGAAGAAGCTCTCAGTTCTGATAACTAAATCTCCGGGTTCGAAATTCGGGGCCTGATTTCTTGAAAAGTACGATCATTCGAAAGTCAGGTTCGATTAATCGAAAGTGAGTGAATCGGCGACCTTTCAAGCTACCACTCCCTGAAGTTCATTCTGCTTCACTGAATCACGGCCCTTTCCATTTTCAATTGTTTACAACTGGAGTCACGAGCCTGGAACCGCCACGACATGTGAAATACGTTGAGCTTTGCGGAAAGATTAAGGAGGGTGAACGAGAGTTGGAAATGTCAGTGTTTGGACTGCCGAAGATCGGTTGCAGGAAAGAAATAAGTAGGATCTTCTGAAATTTTAAGTGGAAGATGAATGGGTGTTGGTTGGTTTATCTCTTGTGCAGGAAAGCCTTTTTCAGCGCGGTTTTTATCATTTGAGTTTTCAAAACAATCTTTTCCATTCACTCTCTTCAGTTAAGTTTCCATGAAGTTAAAAGGTCAAACAACACCGGGAATCTAATCCGGATCTTCCGCTTGTCGGCTGGCTACTTAAACTACGGCCTTAACGTTAACCCAAATCTTTTCCATAAGATAATTGAATTCATTTTCATGTATTCCGTAATGCAAACATTTCTTTGAGTATGAGGTAAAGTATCTAGTGAAGCGCCTCTTTGGAATATATCTATGGAATTTGATTCGCTTATGATTGAATATGAACTGAATGAGATTAATTATGTTTCCAACACTAGGTATACGGTCTACGAAATCTATAGATTCTTATACACTGTTATCCTCTAAATATGTATCACGATCTACAATTTCCTTTGTAACTCATGCATATTTCGTGATATATCTTAGGATTTGCAGATCGAAAAGTAGTGTTACTACAGAATGGAGCTCGAAATATAGATATTGAATTTTCGAAAATTTAATACTTGATATTTCCTCAGAATGCAGGAGATCAATTGAATGATTCACTCTTTCCGGAGGCTACACGCCTTACTTTTATTTGTTGGTCTTACCGCCGCCACAAGTGCTAATCAAGTGAAAGGAAACTGGAAAGTGAAATCGCGGAATTGAGCGATATTTTTTCGTCTCTTAATCGGTGCGATTTAAACAGTTCTTAATTTCTTTGATTCGAGCCGTTTAGAGTAATACGTCCATGTCAATTTTCGCGGTATAATATGCATGTAAGTATACAGGAAGACTTCAAAATCATTCAACTTTCTTCTTGAGATTCGTGAATTTTATATTAAAATTAAGATTTCAAAGTCGAATTTCAGTTCGTTGTGAGCTCTCGAAACAGCGTGAAAACTTGTTTCTATGGACCGTATTTTGGGAAAACGTCACAGGATATTGGTGCGACAATAATCTTCAAGAATATGATAGAAGTTCGACTGAATATGTGGGACGATGCATAGAGTGATATAAGTTACATATAAGAAATAAAGATAATGAAAGTAAGTAGGACATTTTAGGGCACATGAATTTTCTTCCTTATCTACTGTAGGTTTGAAGGATCATTCTGATGAAAAAATGAGAAAATAAATATATTATAATGAGGTATATAAGTTTTTCTATTTTGGCTATTTAATAAATATGCTTCACCTATATTTTACACTATTTTATGCTGTCCATGTTAAATTTTCTGATATCACGGTTATCTAACGAGGAAATAAGGTTAGTTATAAAGCAGATGCTATCAAATCGACCTCTTTACATGCTTAATCCAGTTATTAAGTTCCTTTAATTAAAATATCGGAGTCCAAATAAATTTTATCATCTCGACCTAAAATAATAATCTCCTGAAATCTCACCACCGCTAATCATTGTCTTATATACGATCGAGCGAAGTCGTTAAGGGTGAATTGGAGTGTAAGCGTTGACAAGAGATTATTCTCATGTCACCTGTTTTGTAGGCCATAAAATTGATTTTCTGATCGGTATCGGCAGTCATATTTTAATTTATGACGTGTTGTCTTTGATGCGAAGCCATAACGAGATTCGAACGAATCACATTTATCTCCCTTTGCTCTTATTAATGGATTTACAACTCTTCAAGTAATCGTTGCATCAAAACTCAGAACTTTCGTTGAAATTCTTTACTTTTTCAGCAATTAAACACCGAACACGGAATTTTCAGTTCGATTATTATTACTATTTCAGCTAAATTTAATCAATTGATGGTAGATAAAACCACGATGATATGTGAAGAATATTGAATTCTAGCTAATATTTAATTAGAAGGGTGACAAATAGGAACCTGGAATAATTTCTTAACATGCTTTGAATTCTTAGAAATTTGTGAACAAGTGGTATCTTAAGTTTCCTTTTTGTTGTTACTATTGTTTTAGAGTAACATATAGGGAGTTTCTGCAGAAAGAATGAAGAATGTCTACAAAAAATTACATTAAATACAGAAGAATTTCTACAAAAGAATTTTCAATCGGCATCGCTAATCCGTAAGGATTTCTGGAAATAACGCATTATTAAAAGTTATTGTAGAAATCCAAAAGCGATGTGAACAGTGATAGCGACAGCTAAAGTTTCATATGTTATACATATTACAGTCAAAACATATTAACCAAATGATAACTTCTATTCAATAATAACTCATACAGTATACTCGTAGATAGGAAAACAAACGTGGATGTGCTGGAGGAGGTGGAAGAAGGGGATTTGGTTGAAGTAGCAGAGTCACGACAGAGGAAATAGGTGTGTCGAATGTTGATAGGAGATGAATAGCTAACGAAAGTAATTGAGCGTAGAATATTAGGGAAGAGATAGAGGGGAAAACAAAAATAGATGTATGTATGATGCATAGTGTGATAATTTCTGTAACTGACATCTGTAGGTTTCGCAGGTTTTTCACACCCCCTTCTTGAGGGTGTTTTCCTGCAGTGAAAATTTTTTTCCTAAGGACTTAGCTTAGGTTTTTAAGTCCACAAAGTAGTCTTCTTCTCTGTTCTGTTTTTTTAAGCTATCTCTTTTTTTTAAATTTATATGACGAAGGGTCAAATGTAAGAAGAGACTTTTTGTCTCAATCTCGCCGTAAATAAAGTCCACTATTATTATTATTAGTATTATTATTATATAATTTATTAAGTAATAAAGGTAAGGACGTAAACTAGAACATTTTAGGGTGCGTGTCTTTTCTACCTTATCTACTGTAAGGTAGAAGAGTCATTCTGATGAAAAAAATGGGAAAATAAAAATAAAATAAATTCTAATCAGGTACAAATAAAAGTTAATATTTTGGCAATTCAACATTCTTATTTTATTTACGGTTGCTAACGTTCATTTCTCTTCAATGCATTCAGACCGCCAAGTCAATGAATTCGGTTGACCGGTTTTGCGGTTCAAGGAAAGTAATAATGCCTCCCAGAAACCAAACCAAAATTCGAAACGAAAGAAAAAGTTTGGAAAGCTCGCGGATAAATTCGCAATACATTTTTATTTCACGAAAAGCACTCACGCAGGAAGCGTTTTTCGGCTATTTTCAACAAGATTCCTGTGAAAGTGTAATACGCCAATCGGCAATTCCGAGAACCCACGTCTTTCGGTAGCTCGATTTTTTCCCTCGGCTAAAAGTGTGTGAATTTAATTCCTGTCTCACGGATCCAATCGAGCGGTGAGTCACCCCGGACACCTCCAGGCACTTCCGGGTGCGCCCCTTACGCCCACGCGCTGCCCGCCGTCAACCGTTATTTCCTCTAATATCGGACGGTGGGACGTAAGGCAGGTTTTTTTCGCATACCGCAACGAAAGATATCGCGCGCCTCGAGCGCAATGCCTCTATAGTCTCATTACGAGCGTGAATCGATGGTTCGGGGCGTGGCCTGCAACAGATCATAATTTTTTGCATCCAAATTTCACAGGAAGTAAATAAATACGCTCGCTTTCTCGATTCGAAGGCGGGTTTAACTAACAAGGAACTGCCCGAGGAACTGGCTTGTGATCAGGAACTGCCCTAAGATATTTTGATGGCCCATGTGAGAAGTCTATTGTTCGTCATGACTGGTAAAAATTTATAATATTGCTACTATTTAAATAGGTTACTTATCTGTATAGTGAAATAAACACAAAACGGTAACATCCTGCGGAAATTTATTTGCTATGGGAACATAAACAAATTATGAAAAAATCAAAGGAATTTCGTAAATGTATGAATACTTTAAAAGCAAAACGTTGAGTAATTTCTGCAAGTATAACGTTTCATGAAGCGGAAGAGAAGTTCAATACTGTTTGTTATTTTAATGAAATTTTGATACTTCTGAAGAAGAGAATTTTTAAGTCCGCTGATGGTTAGCAATTTTTTGAATGAAAACGATTTTGTTGTTTTGGCAAAATTTGGAGTTAAAATTTTGGGCTAGGGCAATGCGCATGTATGTTTGCCAACCCATCTGTTTTCTATTTATAAATTAATTCGGAACTACTATCCTTACTAATTCTCATTGAATGATTGTCTCACACATGAGAAAGTTTCATTCATAGATTATTTCTAATCATCTTCAGCTAGAGATGCAACCATCAACTAAACAAATCGTCTTACAAAACAAGATTTTCAAATTATTACAGGTTATACATAATATTTACCATTGGTTTGATATCTTAACTTCTTATCAAGTAAATAGTGATAGGACTCACAATCTTCACATTACATGAGGTGTACTAGAGCCAGTAAATTGAAACTCTCTCGAGGGTATAAATTACAATTGATTTATTCAAAACAAAGATGGTGGCATGTTACTCCAAATAAATCTGATATATGTTTGCACATCGTATTTATGTATGGGATGTACATATAAACTCAATTTACATTACTAATTACTTAACGGAACCTTAAAGTATAGTTCTACGGATTTATAATGGTATTACAGCACCTTTAATTCGAATTATGCGTAGCATTCTTCTCAAGTACTCGACCTCTTCTTACGGTCCAAGAGAGATCTCAATTAGGAGACGAGAACATTGCTTCCCCACGACATGTAAACGGTACGCGATAGCTGCCAGGATGCTAATGTATATGCAAATTTATCTTTAATTAGCTTTTTGCGTGAAAGTCGCATTGCTTTGCTTTTTGAGCTGAACGTTAACATACATACCAGTCCATCTAAATTGTATCAGGAAGAATTTACCCGCAGTGATTTCAGTAAATACGTATGATCTTTTCGAATGGAGAAAGTAATACGGCTTAAAATCATATGTTAGGAAATGCCCGAAAACAGATTATGATCCAGTAGCAGAGTTTCAGAGAAGCGGTCTTTACGATTTCTCATTCGCAGAATATTTTTCGCTAATTCACTCCCTTTTGTTGCTGTATTGTGATAAACTCTGCCTATTTAATAGGAAGGTGGCATTAGCGGCGTATATATGAGTTTAATAATCATGGCAGAAAAAGATTTACATCCGTGATTTGTTCTAATCCTATTCTTGAGCGTACCTTTCTTAAAATTCTTAGAAAATATTCAGTAAATACAAGTTTTGGTTTATTACTTGCCATTATTATTCAACTAAATGAACCATGTATTCCCGCTATACAATTCATAATATGCAAAATCATTAATCAAAAAAATTCAAAATTTCAAAATGTTCAAATAATATGACTGCTCGTTAAATTAAATTAATGGTACCTAAAAAAGCGCTTTCTAGAGAAAAATATTAGACCTAAGTATGGTTATGTACCATGATAACAATTAGTCGTACCCGAAAAAATACTTTGAAAAGTATCTAACCATGTTCACTTCTTTATAATAGATTCCCTTAACATTCCTTTCTCATAGTGAAATAAAATTAAAAATTGACCATTTACGTATAGGAATTTTTAGTTAGAAATTTTCATCCCCAAACTAAGGGTAGAGTGAAAAAATTTTCATGTTTAGAGAAATTATCTTCTGAAAAAGAAATTGCTTCAAAAAAGCAATCTTCATTTGGTTTTTCTCTCCATAATTTGAAGAAATATTTTTCTCTTCCTTTAATGCATAGAAAACCTTACAATACAACAAATATTAAAGGTTGAAACTCTAAGTGGCTTATTCGAAGAAAATTTTGGACAAAACGAGATTCAGTGAAGATACAATGTGCTGGAATGAGTTTATTCTCGTAATTTCTATCAAATTATGAGAATAAAAGATTCCTGGCTATTAGAGAAGGGCGAAGGCTTTTTTCATCAATTTAAGAATCGCTCCACTCTCATAATGAGAGGCGTTTCGAGAAAGAGAAACCTGCAGTGTCATTCGAAGTACCTTCACAGACTTGAAAACCATTGTATTTTCTGCTGAGTATTCCTCACGACTCAGTTGATTTGTATTTCCGTGGTTAGGAAAAGAAAAGAATTCTAAACGATCTATCGAAACGAAAATGAATACTATCATGCAGTGCCGTCTTAGCTCATGGGCCTGCTGGGCGCTTTCCTGGGGGGCCCCGCGAGCATAGGTGCCCATTCTAATCTGTGTATGTCAAATTACTTGCTAAAAATAAAAATATTTGATTGTTATATTTCTTTTATATAATATAAAAACAATATTATAGTTATATTTATATATTTAAATTTATGTATTTATAATCGATTTACTCTGAAGAATCATCATTGCTCAATTTTTATTTGATCATTGGATATTTCAGATATTTTCAGATAAGATAGTTATGCATGTATGATATCTTGTTGCCTTAAGAGCGAGTGTTTTTATTTTCTAATAGTTTATGAAAATGTATTGGCGCCTACGCGTTATCATAATTAAACAGTGGGAATGAAAAGTAAAAAAAAGAAAAAACACATAAATAATTATTGCGGTACAACGGAAAAACTATAAATTATTTCCGTTTAGAAATACATCAGACATTATAAGAGTAATATTAGGTGATATATTTTATAGTTTTACCACGTCATAAGCGTTCATTGTTTTTCTTTTAAATTATGATTCCAATTCTTTCGTGCAGTTGAACTCATTCCATGAACTGATCACATTTCAACCCAGGAGTCCCTTTCATTAGCATGGCAAACTTCACAGTATGTTGGAAACAAAGTATGGAAACTCTTCTCACTCTCAATGTTGACTTGTTTGTAAGGAATTAATATCTTCCAATGGCCTTTTCGTATAAGATTACGCGCTAGATTCCTATTAACTTTCTAAAATAAGAGATTAATTGCTGTTCGAGATATTTAAAACTGCCGTCATCAGCAGCATCCATTCATCGTTCGACTCGCGCCATCAAACTCGTTCGAACAATGGGAATCAATCTAATCACCTTGTTTAGTAAATCTGATCTTAATTACTATGGGAGGAAGAATGATGAGCAGAATAATGAAGGCGGTTCATAAGTCTCGTTTCTTCCGGGTTACTCATCAAAGCGAGCTGCGTTTATTAGGCGAGATATGAATGTAAAGGCAAACATACTGTAATCGAAATTAAGTCACTGGGATGAGCGACTGGGACTGTAAACTTTCTCAGGGGATAGTGTAATGGACAATTTTCATGTATCAAGAGAAACAGATGACAGAATATTTGTCTTCCTCCATTGTTTTTTCTTTAATCGATTATTTTTTCCTTTGTCGTCTCAACATGATGCTTTATTTATCTATGAAAATGAATAAATAAATGAAAATTTACAGTACTTATCCTCCCTCATGTCACGCCTACAATTTACATTACTCTTTACGGATAGTTTCAGAGGTAGAAGTTAGCACTACACTCCATGCAAAAATTTGTGAACTAAGTCATCATTACTATACATTACAGTAATTATTACAATCCAGTGAAATACAGTCTTATTACAATAACACTATTAAAATAATATTATAAATTATATAAATTCACATTTTTTGTTCCTGTTTAGACGAAGATGCCGAAATTAAAATTCGAAAAACGTATTTATTGATAACATATTGGCAATGCAGAAATGACAATGCTGTAGCTTTACTAATTTGCCCAATCAATCTTTTATACTGTGGAATAAGTTAGTGTTTTTGACTTGTGTTTACGCTTAGATTAATGAAGGTTTATTTTGGAAGGAGAATAGCTAGCTGATTAGTTATTCAACATGATGAGGAAGGAAGTTAGTCAGGGAATTACAAAGAAGCAAAATGAAAAAAAAACAAAGACAAGGGATCAGATTAATAGTGATAATGGGAAGATGAAAAGGGCAGTGAAGCTATCAAAACAAGACCAAAAAATAGAAGCAGATCTAAAAAAGGGGAAGTTTTCTTGAAATGACTATCTGAGTGTATCTGAAGAAACAAAAACTTTACTATAAACATCTACTATTTAAAGGTAAACATCCATAAGCATTACCAAGGTTGTTATGACAAATTATAATCTTCAGAAATGAGTAATTATGATAGGCTTCAGAGCGAAATAAAGTCAAGAGATAGGGAAATCCTTGGAAGTACCATGGAAATTCTACGTGATAATACATAAAAAGGAAACATATTGCAGCACTTCCTTCTATCAACTCATACGACAAAAAACGGAACTTCCTCATAATTTTTCTTGCGTAATTTAAAAACCTAATTGGATAGTAAGTTGTAGGATAAAGTTATGTCAGGCTGCGCTAGTAGCAATTAAAGCTTGTTAATTTCTTTGAAATCAGCGATGCTTGACTGTACAAGCGACCGATTCCTTTCGTATGAATATAATGTATTTAACAATTTAAAAAACAGCGTTTATTATGGTTGAGTGCGTGTAAAACGTCCAATTTGTTTCTACAAGCAATTATAGCTCATATCTATCGATGATCACCACATTTTAAATTATTAAAAGGGAATGAAAAAGATGTTAGATTATTGGAGGTAAGATCCCGGCATCTCGCTACAGAGAACTCATACTTACTTCACAGTGGATAAATTTTTTCAAAAGTAGGAAAGTCTTAGTCAATGGATCATGATGAAATAATCCTTAAAAACGCCATGAGATTCTTAATTGATGGAGATGATGTAGTGGTAGTTATTTCTAGTAATTAGTAATAACCAATTTCGAGTTTTATATAAGATATACCGAGATTACGAAAACAGAAATTGGTGTAGAAAAAAGCCGAATCGATTTGTAGAAATTCTTTAGAAGTTATTTTCATGAAAGTTTGCACAATTCATGAGATACTCTGTTAAGTTAGAAGGTTTTTATTTCTTATGGGCTTTCGAACAAGCTTGTAATTTAGTGATGAATTCTATTTGGTTTTGGTTAACTTGATGGTTAGGTTTCGGTTGGATTTTGGATGCAGTTTCGCGAAGAATTAGCCAATGATAGATTTTCCGATCGGTATAGAATAGAATAAGATATGAATAGAATTTTCATAACATATCCCAAATAAATCAATCAGGACAACGGAATGGAATAATTAGTTTATATCGCAGATTTATACTGAAGAAACTGATTATTGGAGCAGTAGAGTTTCTACGGTTTTAATTTATTTTTCGATATTTTAAAATTTGATCTTTTGGTCTAATGAATTTCAAATCACAAGATTACACTGTCTGTCGTAAGCGAAGATATAGAATAATTCCTATTAAGCTCATTTGCTCACGTATAGTATATTCAAATAAAAGGGCACTATCATTAAATCTCTCATCCTAGAAATTTTAAGGTCTCATATACTCTTTGGAAGGTTCGGGTGAACTCCGTCGAGACTTCGAATGGCCCACGTAGGATGGAAAATTTCCGATACGGAACGGGAAGATCGAGAAGAGGCAGAAAAAGGAGAGAAAATAAGAGCAAAATAGAGGCAGGAGATAATGACTGTGAGATAATAAGAGAGGGAACGTGGGTGGAAGGAGGGGTTAAATGGAAGGGATGAATGCGTGTTTCTTCTCCTCACCTACGCTTTCTTCTCTGCCTCGCAACATCTCATTAGCTCCCCTCCCCAAGCTGCATTCCAATCTGGAATTCCATACGCTGCCCCTGGGAAACTATCCTCCAGCGGCCGTAATTTAAATCGAAGGAGGAGCGATGGCGAAAAAAGAAATATCGAAGTGGAGAGATTAAGATGAGGATAAGGCGTAAACGGCCGTGGTCTCTTAATTTTAGCACTCTGAGATTAAATTTCTGTTATTATTTTGGGCGAAACATGACCGACCGGTTCATTTCTCGTAGGGTACGACTGCGAAACTGCGTGGTTGGGTACGCACGTCTTTGATAATATTTCCGATGTGTACCGGACTGTTTTACCGGACTGTGTGCGAAAGCAGTGTAGGAGGAATGCAATGGAGAAAGCTCCGTCAATAATAGAGGTCTATATCATATATTAGGTTTGTTTGGAAAGAATCGGCGATGAAAATAATTTTTGAACAGAGGTTGATAATAGTATTTCTTTCTAAACCGTCCGTTAATAAGTTTTTGGAGGAAATTTGAAGACATCATTGCCTTAATATTGTGTGTTTAAACGAAAATTAACATGTATCGGTTATATCTGTACACAGGGTCGGATCTACAACTTTGCCCTTTTATAAAATAGTCTTCCCATCCTATCTCAAGGAGCGTATTGATAACGCTTAACGATTAGTCGCAGCAATCCTCAACAAAGCTATTCAAGCTGAACTTCTGATTCACAATTCAAAGGTTGTCTGCAGGGTCCCAAATACTGATTTCTATAGATAATAATAATATATATTTAATGTTGTATTCTGGGTGCAAACACCCCTAAGATACGATGAAGCTAGCGCGAATAAGTGGATTTCTATAGAATGACACCACACATATTTCTTGCTATATTAAATAGACAGATCGGAATTTATAAAACCATAGATAGTGAATTCATGATACGCCATTATGTAACAATTAAGTCTGATTTTCTCAGATTTTATAATGAATGACATCTTTCTCGTTTAATTAAATTATATAGGAAGGAATATCACCGGAGAATGAGTGATGCTGGTTTAAAGTAGCGATTAAATTGAAATTAAATTTAGGAAATTATTCGACTTAAATTGGTGACCGCGATTTACCAATAGATTTTTCTTTACAAAACTGAGATTCCTCTGAAAGATTACTCCGTTTTTATGACTTGGGTAATGTTGAGAATTTGCCCTCAATCAATTTGCAACCAAAAACTCCGGAGAAGGAATGAGGCTCCCTAGGGAAGATGAGGAGCGAGGTAGTTCGAATTCACTTTCATGAATGATTCGGAATTCTGTAATTGGAAAAAGTCAGTGTGAGAGTAGGCCCTATGGATAACAATTTTAGTCGCATTTAGCAAGGAGAGAGTAAGATAAATGCCTTTTAATCAACATCACGCATACCTCAATAGCTTCCATGAGACCTCAGCTATGAAGAAAACTGGGATAAAATTGAGTGAAAGATTGATTTTCCTCCCGAATTAGAATACGTATGAAAAATATTCCATCCATAAAGATAAGGCAGTCTGAACAATAATTCTTTATCTAAACAAATTGCCTAGAATGCACGCCCCTGTTTTATTGCAAGGTGGATTCCCCATGATAACCAGAAGGGTCAAGGCTTGCTTAACGGCGCATAAAACCTTTTTTTCGATAGTGGGCTCCGGTGCACCGTTAGGATGAATTTCTCTTCACGCGATGCAAAACGTAGTGCCTTTCCTAACGGAGGCGCCTTCTGGTTCATTTAGACACTCGGATGGTTCGAGTCGCTCGCACTCTTTTCACGGACGTTTGCCCCCGCTTCTTGACGCATTTCGATTAACCACAGTGCCGTTTCTTGGTTCGAGGCTACAAATCATGTCGGAAATACATTCCTGGAAGCAGATGACCGTCCTACGTTCCAGTAAGCGTTCTTCTGAAGGCTGAGGAGAGAGGAACACGCAAATCCTTTCGAGAATGTTTTTCGCTCGATGATTGACTGCTGGAATTCATCGGAGCTTCTCGATTAAAAGGCCCCATCAGAGTACATCGATGTATGCGGGGAAAAAGATTGAACATATGCAGTCAGTGAAGCGTTCTCAAGCACTATATTTACTGTTAGATATGTAATAGACCTTCCTGCTACCATATCTTGATGAATGGGACATTTTTCCTTTGTTTTCTGGTACAGGATAGAGGAAATGTTTCATTGTTTAGTTTTGTTTCACTCTTGTTCACATATGTGTTAATGAAAATTACTAAAGGATGAATGACCTCAAGATATGCTCAAGTTTATTAAATTCCTACTTTTACTGTCAGAGGTCTTTTGGCGATGAACTTTGTTTGTCTTGCGTTTTCTTTAATAGTTTCGTTTTCAAGCATGAATTATTTAAAGGTTATCTTTCAAATTTAATATCTTACAGCATCATAGTTAGTAATTGCGTCATTGAATTCAATGCTAATGTTTGCTTATTAGTATGTACTACAGATCAGTTGATAAGCCTGCTAAATAAAACTTATTTTTTAGGCAAATTTCAAGAAATATACTGGTAACTAAAAATTTAATGACGAATCTAAGGCAGAATTTCAAACTAGAATGTATTAAATGCTTGAAATATAGACAATAAGGATATTTTATAAAAATAGAATTTATTATGAGAGTAAGTGATACCAACTCTATGAATAACTGACAGCATAGAGATCTAATATTTACTTTTCAACTTCAACGACAATTTCGAAAGAATTATGAAGTATGAGATGGATTCCGATGTATTAAAATTATTTATTCCTCAGAATAAACTTGAATAAAGGTCTAATCATTCTTAGATAATAATATGTCGTATCTTATTCCTTATGCAAGCATTTTCTCGCCAAGCAATGAGCTAAGCTGGATAATGTCAAATTTTGGATGATAATCATACTAGAGCTTTCCTTCGGGTAATCGTACCATCAATATTTAATTCCGATTAATAATGAAAATGACTTCTCTCCATACGCTACGTTAAACTACTGGGGCAAGCTAGCACTGAGAAGCAATTCACTCTCAATAAATCAAATAACTCACCTTGTCTCAAAAAAAATTAAACAGGTTGAAGATCCGGCGCCAATGTTCAAGGCTTAAGTGTACGCACTTACGGTTAAGAACCCATACGAGGTGCAACGTCAGAGAAGGATTAACTCGTTCTTGTTTAAGAGATCTCCTTGTTACGCTCGTGACTCGGTAAAAATATGTTTACGGTAGCATCTGGCATTCCATCACGATGATCTTGCAAAAAACAAAGCCGAGTGCATATTGATTCAACAAGAAATCTCTATCTGAAACGAATTTAAATAGCGGATTAATCAGTTCATGATCACATAATGCGAATCTTGCGGAGGTGTGATAATAGAGAAACGTCGATTTACTTCACATTCAATCCTAAATCATCTGTAATAGTCTGTCTTCGCACAAAGGGAGTGACTTTATCTAAACGATAAGTTGATAGTGTCAGTTTTCGCTCTTCTTCCCGTCGCAACCATTTTACGATGCTTTTAACTCGTTTAAATGGAGCTTTGGATTATGAAGCCTATTTGAATGCTATTTCCAGACTGCCGTGGGAATCTCACAACGATTTATTTCATTTAATAACCTTATGGAGCTCTTAAGATAACGCATAAGAATTCATTTCAGTTATTTCAAGATATATGATAAAGAAATGCGATTTTCTTATTAAACTGATCACATAGAAGATGTAATTTTTTCTTTCGTGCTCATTCAAGTTTTTCCAATACCTTGATTTCATAAGATTTTTAAATGAGACATTTTAGTAAGACAGGCTATCTTTATGACGAAATTAAGAATTCCTCTGATAGTGCAACTTTATTTCGCGAGGGAGAATTTATCGGAGATGGCGGTTTAAATTCTTTCAACAAACCTTCTTAATCTGATTTCTGTTATTTGTGAAAGATTATATAGATGACCTTATTTTGCAATAAGATAAACTACTTCAGTACTGGCTTCATCTGTAATTCAGAATGTTTTTCAGTATGGCTCCATTTTGCTTGATTTTTCTTGTTTATGGGCGCTACAGACGTTCTTATAATAACCTAGACCTTATCTTTTTGGGGTGGAAGAATGATATTTATAAATGATGAAAAACTCCTCGGCCACTTTGTACAGCCTCATCAATTTAAAAGGTGCAAGAATTTGTATAAGCCTAACTTTATTTGGTGCAAATTATTGTAGTTGTATCTTCGAATACAATCTCTTAGCCTATGACAGTTTTTGACCGGTTTTAAATATTGTAAATTTTTACTCTCTTTTCTTCTTGTCTGAGGAGTAAAAGATTTCAGCGCCTGACATTGAATTTGTACATCTTGCGTACATATAAGTAGAATCTAATCCTTGGATTTTATACTGAGACAGACTAAGTGGAGAGGTAGGAATAATATTAGAAGAAACCGTTGTTAGGAAAAATGAGGAGGATTACCGACGAGAAAATATTTGCACGATACCCAGGGAATGTGCCGAATACCCACACTTATTTAGAATTTAATATAATTGCAGAAGACAGGAGCTGCTGATTATACCTACATCTTTGCCCTTGGATAATAACGACTATTGCTTTTACTTGCGATATAAATATGGCTGTACTTACCAACATGCGCGTCCGCACACATGACCAAGGCGCAGCAAGGCTTATCTGGCATTGCCCTTTCCGTGCAGTATTTGTCATCTTTGAAAGACCCTATCCTGAAGAAGGGTCTTTGGCACTCGCACCCTGTCTCCGCCCTCACTGCTGCGGATGGACCGTCGCCTTCTGCACCCGGAAGAAAAGCGCGGGCCTCGTACATCATTCCAGGTGAAAGGTTATGCAGGGTTATGTTCGATTCCGGCGATTCCGTGAGCTTCCCATACTTTTGCCATTGTCCTTCTGTTTTACCGTCGCTGACCTCGCGGTACTGGACCTCGTATCCAGGAGGACCTCTCCACCCTAAGGTCAGAGAGTCGTTAGATGCCGATAAGGCGGTCAACTCTACAGCGTTCGTGTCCTCTGCAAAGAGAAAGATGTTTTCATTAGTGAAGAAACAATAACTGGATGTTGATTTTATTTCTAACTACTTCGGTTTGTAAAAAATGTGGAAACGTTTACTATAAGCCTTGGCTTAACGCTGCAGTATCATCGGGGATTTCAATGCGTGATAATAATTTCATTTTCAAGTTGCCAAGAATTTATTTATACTACTATTTATGTTTTAAATAAATAAAAATTCGTGGCAACTTGCTTCTTGCTAAGGAATTCCACCAAGTAAAGATCCACACCATCGAATTTATTTCATTTTATGATTCGTCACCAAGTACTATTTTAAATCGGTTATTCTAGCACCTTTTATCTTGCTATAGGAATGAAATTTCGGAAATTTTCTTCCCACGGTCACAGTGACACGTTACCAAATGATAATTTTCACTATGTATTGCATAATAATAGGAAACAAATGTTATTCTATAGGCCAAACTGAGGAAAGGATGGCTAAAAATGTGGAAAGAAGTTGTTAATCCTCATGGCGTCTGCAGGTTCAATTCGTTAATTAGCTGGTAACGAAAAATTCTAGTGCCAAATTTCACAGTCCGTATATAATATCCAAAAGTCTTTTATATTAGGCTGACATAATTCTCACGTTTTCCTCAAACAGAAATCGTAAGGATCTAGATCAGGTTGAGAAACAACCTAGAAAAGAATTCGCGAAAATTTCGCCTTGTCTGCAACGAATGGGAAAATATTTTTGTGTAAAGAGAACTCCTAATTACCCGAGAAATCAAATTTCTCTATCTGCTAAAAGAAAGAAAGTTTCTAACACCTGGGTGCATAAATTAAAAAAAAAAAACAATCGTGTCTAATGAATCGAGATACACAGTTTTGAAAAGACTTTTTTCATTTAGTAATTTAATTTAAATAGGTTCAAATAAATTATAAAACGTACGTTTATAATATTCTTTAACTGCGTGATTATTTAACTTTTCAATGCGCCTTTTTCAGATTAGCGTATTTTATTCGCAAAATCTCTATTTTATACCCAAATGAGGGTATAAATTAGGTTTTAGTCTCCCATTCTAAAATTATACCAATAAATTCCAAGAAAAACGAAATTTAAGGACTATACCGATAAAATCGCCACTGGGCATTGGGAGCTGTTAAGCGGTTAGGTAAATATCATTAGGGAATAACTAATGGAGTTAATATGAAGTTTTAAAAAGTAATTGTGTATGTACAAATTAACATTTCAGAAAATTCAAACGAGAATATTTAATTTAATCAAAAATTATTTGTCAGAGAGGTGCTAACACCTGAATTCTTAGGGTAAGCAATTTGCCTGGAACCTCAGATAAGCTCAGGCCGAATACCAATTCCCAATTTTTCTCCCATTAATTACATTTGGAGCATTTATCGCTAAAAACATATTTAATATATTCGGCGGAAAGGAGGCTACAGGGAAATTTTTTAATGTAAGGCAAGAATGAAAGGAAATTGTTCTAAAGCGCCATCCTGGGCCCCTGTTAGATATAAGCCTAACACCACAATTAATCCATCGCTGGGTAATTGGGAATCAAATGTATTTCTTCCTTCAGTAGACGTCAAGCAAGTGGGGATTCTAGATCTATCGTTGAGGGAAGGTAAGAAGTAAGGATAAGGAGATACAGGATGCGCAGCAAGGTAATAATGGTTCTCCCCGGATATTTCCCATTTCGTCCCTCAGTGAACTAGAAGTTGTGACGGCGCGGAACGTTTGGCCGCTAGAGATAAGTACATCGAGGAAGAGGAAGAGATGGAATGCGTGTCCATTGCATTGTTTCGAGGGAGAGTAAGGCACTGTGGGAGTCGAATGCAGATTCAACGAGAGGTGAACACAATGGAATGGGACAAAAGTAACCATAGTCTTATTTCCTCCATTTTCCGTTAGGAAAAGGGTAACCACTCCGTGAGAGAATCTCTTAGGATACCGAGAACTGCAATTTGGTCTCCCCTCCTATTTGTTTCCCGCTATCATTGTTTTCAAGATTTTTTTCTCGGCTTCCCTTCTCAGCAATTGCTCGAGTACTTTCATTCAATTGCAATGAAGCACGGGTCAGATTGTGAGCTTAACTGATAGTCAGGAAACGGTGTGTGCCTATAGAACGAATATCTTTATACATCAGGGAAAAGTTGAAAGTATTTCGGAGACCTAAAGAACAGCCAAAGTATATACAACTGTGGTTAGGAATTTAGTTTCCGTGCATTTAGATCCATTTGGAATTGAAGAAGATATGATTTGCTTCTCTGTCTTGCAATCGGCGGAATAGTAAATAATATTAACCGTTTACCAACATTAGCAAGTTGGTTCTTTGCTACCAGTTTCAGCGTACCTAAGTCATGAGGGTAATCTGTTCAATTATTATTCAGGTGATTCTCTTACCAAGAGAGGTATGCTTAATTCGATTGCACCGTATCTTTTGCCACTGGAAAATTCAGCGGCAACAGAGAGAGTTCATTTCTTTTTCGAAAGAATCGTAAAGGTGCTTTCAAAGCCCCTCTAACGCTATAAAATGATAAATATATCTATCAATTGCGTGCAGTACACGTGCAAATCGTTTCAGACTTCTAACATGTAGAATCATAACTTAAGATTGCTGCTCCAAATCAATATTCCAAGATCGATCTGCAGGTTAACCAAATAAACAGGATAAATTTTACTGAAATCAAACTCGAGAAAAATAACATTATTTACAATTTCAGTACCTTGGATAAAGATATGACGATATTTTTCCTTTTAGAATATACAAATGTAAATTGTTCTACTGATGTAGAACACCACAATAAGAGGGATATATTCCACATGGTGCACCTTTGCAGAGTCTATATTGCATGAAAAATTTAACCGCTCTATCAGTCCATGCTTTATCTTTCTCATCCTACCTTCAATGACCTCTATCGTCTTCTTTTTGTGACTTATGTTAAAAATACAATAATTAGGAGTTGGGATCTATACTGCTTATG
The DNA here is from genome assembly GCA_036926295.1 of Pachydiplax longipennis. Classification (NCBI taxonomy): domain Eukaryota; kingdom Metazoa; phylum Arthropoda; class Insecta; order Odonata; family Libellulidae; genus Pachydiplax; species Pachydiplax longipennis. The sequence continues at coordinate 23,930,073 of JAVFKF010000003.1, read as the reverse complement.
AAATTGCTCGTTTTTTTTCTTTATTAATTTTTAGATGAAAATGTTCAGATTGTAATAAATGCATTAATATACTAGCATTTCAGTAGCGTTAGGGTCACCTTAGAAGAAGAAATAGTCTTTATATTGAAAGCAATCTCATTTTTATGTAATCAATATGTATATGAATATCAACAGCTTCTTCCATTAATTAGATATCCTTTTCCCATTCTGCTCACCTTATGCGTAACGCGTCTTTCTAATTCAGTCGGGTTCCGCTACCTTCTTAATTCTTTCTTTCGCTCACTTCTGTGCACTTGGCGGTCGCTTTTTTTTCTTTGCATCGTGGGTATGGAGTGAGGGATGGGAAGTCGGTGGTTTGCGCGAGAATTTCTCTGGGACATGACGCATCCGCAAGACACTAATTTGCCGCGAGATGGAGCGGAGATGGGTTCTCCCTTTTTTCTCGCTTTCAACATCCGCGGAAAAATAATTGACGCGGAAGGTGATGCCAGGGTGGCACGCATGATTGCCCTCGGATAGGTCTTCTGCGGTTTTAATGAATATCGGAAAGCGTTTTACGACTTGGATGTGAAATTAAGATGGAGATTTTCAATCGAATTTGTAATCGGGTTCGACGTAATGTCAGCTGAAAATTGTGAGACAAAATTATAGGAAAAAACTCAGTTTCTTGCGGATTCTACGAACTCTCTTCCACAGGATGAGACACCTTCGTTTCCCACAATTGTATTTCACTCACCCTTTGCATAACAGTAAATCTTTAATTTCATGCAATTACGCATTGTTTAACGGTAGATTATGAATGAATAAAAAGTGCGATGTAACTTCCGAATAAACATTAGGTAATAAAAGGATTGTGGGAATTTCAAAATCTTCTGAGATAATTCGAACATACTACTAGGAATTAAAAATATTTATTTACTGATTTCATGACTAATTTCCTTCCTAATTTGTATACTTTGTTAGGATGAGTCTGGTCTTTATAAATTCACCTCTTTAACTAAGCTTTATCCACATTTGATGTATTCTTATACATGGATTACATGTTCATAATTTAAAATCAAACTTGAGTAGACAGCTTTAAAATATTTCCATTCTAAACCTTCTTCTTATAATTTCGAAGCCTCTACGTCTTTTTTAGATAAATTCGATGACTCCACCTTTTTAAAATTGCTTTTACATTTATCTATTTTTCGATGCGTAGATCTTTACTTCTGATATATTCATTGTTTTTAATGAGGGAGACAAACCACAAAGGCCAAAATGTGAGGTTCTAGTGTTCATCAAATTTATAATAAGTTCTTAGTACTAAGTCGATGTTACTAAAGGAGATTACTGTACTCTTTTCACTGTGTGATCTTTGGCAAGTCTATGCTGAAAAGTCAAAGATGTGAATTATCTGTTCATCACAGAAAGGATTCCTCGTATTTTCCGAAAAATTTCTCACTGAAATGATTTATATGGTAATTTTGTGCAACTAACGGTTTTTCTATCGAAAGAAGTACCTAAGGAATAAGTGGGAGTGAAAAAGACGTGGTACTCGAACCCGGATCTCTACTTCCGGATAAATGCTGTGAATAGTCACCCTTTCAAATTAATAATAATAATAGTTATGCCGTCTTTTTATTACTTGGGCGAATTTTAGCCTTGGCAGGCCACTGTTACAATTTTCTCTTATCTTCTCTCGTTTTTCTATTCTATTATTATTTTTTTGCTTTTTTCTTAATAAACAACAATCACAGACAATCGTTCCCTAACCGGAAAGATCCGATTAGCCGGGATTCGCACCCGGGACCGTGAGGTTGGAGCGTTAACGCGCTAGCACGCTAACCACTCCGCAACCATCGGATTAATCATTCCTTCATTCCTCAATTCGCTATAAAAACAATCAATCTTCGGTTTCATCAAGTTTATCGGTCTCGGAATCCGGACTCAACGCCCAACTTATTAAGCAAATGAAGATTAACGCCCGCCTTCACGATCAACTCGCCAACAAAACAAAATAAACATTTCAACGTTTCGCTTCCTTCCGACGAAACCTTTTTTCCGAAACTAAATTAGGAAACGGAACGAGGGAGAGCGTGTAGGAATTCGGCATACGCTCTTCTTTTTTTCCGCTTTCCCTCTCTTCTCTTTGCACCCGCCATCTCCATGACGACGGCCGTTAACATTCTCCTCACGCGCTGCTTCTCCGCCAATTCACACACTCTTTCGCAGGAATGAGTGGTCATATACATTTGGACGCATCTTACTTCGCTCCCAAAAGCATTGATTCTCGACCGATGTACCGCGGGACAATTGTGTCATGTCTGAATGCTCTCTGTGCTCCGATAGTACCATTTGTCTAATTACTGAAATGATGCATGAAACTTTTCCACTTCTACGACAGAGAGAGAAGAGTTCTGTGGTGGAATTTACGTTTTTTTTGGATGTGAGCTGTGAAATTCCACGGGGTCACGCTCAATCATATCAGTTTTATTCTAATTTCACCTCAAATGCGCTGTGTTACAAAAGGGCGTAACAACAGGGAGGTAATACCTTGCCCCTCCAACATGTGACAGAGAGCGCCAATATCTATCAGAGGGACTACACAATGCCAAAAACTTCAATGTATCCACAGGGAAAGTATATAGGCAACGTTTAAAAATGGTATTTTTAATTCCTAAATTTTTGTCGGAAAAGGGAGTGCAAAATGCTTCCTACTCCCCTAAATCAGCAACCTACACTACAGTGGTTTTGTTATGTTAGTGTAATTCGCAGCATTCCATTCTACCCATGATCAATCGGTCCAACGTAAACAACACTTAGGGTTTAATTCTGGAGCGTAACTTCTAGCTTCCGTTTAAATTCCCTACGTCTTTCAATCGTCATAATTTTGGGACTGGCCATATACAGTATCATATCAAGATAATAATATAATTACGATATATTTTTGGGAATGTGCACTAAATACTCCCAAACTAAATCCACGTTTCCAACTATGATTTCGTGAATACATTTTTATTAATGAATTCAAAATGATCTGGCGTAACTTTGTGGAAAGTCATAATAAATTAAACATCTTTGTTGTTATGTTGTTTAGAATAGAGAGGAAGGAAGAGAGCAAGTTGTTTAATTTACATTTTTATTCTTATGCGAATATTATTTAAAATGTTTTATGTTGCCTATTGAAACATGTATAATGTTGACCTTTGGACTATTATTCAAATTGCAACTACTTAGCTTAATTAAAATAAATCGACTTATAATCAGCTCGACACATTTGTTATTTCCACTAACGAGAGATAGATAGGGAACGACTTAGTAAGACGCAACATTCACGTAAATATGTAAGTGTGCAAAAAGTTTTCGGATATCTCAGCTCTTCACTCTAGTTGCCATAGAGCCGTTTTCCTTCGCCAACTATCTGCAGCTTCTCGGATGAGGTCTTTGCTTTAGATCTGTCAGTGATCAGGGCCAGGGTGGGGATAATTGGGGCCATCGCCCCGAACATCACGATCCGAAAGGATTTTCGGCGGAGGTGGCTTTGATGATACACCTCCTATAGCTTTGATTCGGAAGGCAGATAATGAAACTTATTTTTCGTTTCTCCAGAAATTCGAAAGGGCTCCGGAAGATTACTACCCCGAGTTACGTAATACGATAGTATTGTTCCCCAAACTAAGGATTGCTGTTGGAAATTCGTGGAGTGCTTCCAGATGAGACTAGGAGAGCATTACGCAATTGATAAACCATTTTTAAGTAGTTCGGTTTCAGAAAGTTGATGTGTACTGTAAACTTATTGATATACACTACAATTGGTAATCTTGCATTCAACTGGAGCTAACAAGGAACGTAATGAAACAGTGAACTCTAAACAATATTAATACTTTTTGTGACATTAATTGAAAGATAATAGAAGTTGAAAGATTTGACTCGTATCGAGTATAAATCATATATGTATAGAGTGCCAGTGAAAGCATTTTGGTATTGGAGAAGTTTCCTTGATTAACTTTCGAATTAAATTCGTATACTATTCCTTTCATCCTTCAGGGATAAACGCACCGTTTTAAGGGAAGAGAAACGACGAGAAAAATTAGGTGCACATGCAGGAATTTTTGGCTCTCCCATACACATGAGAATTAATGATTAATTTCAACGTCTTTCCATACATGAGCCATCTGCATACCGTCCAGAGATTTTCCTTCACTGCTATTCGAATTCATGAAATTGTCATGATGCAAGACTTTTTTCTAGCAGGAGTATAGGTTATCTGATTAAACATTGAAAAGAGTTGATAGATATAGAAGGATGACTCTATCAACAGCTTGAAAACAGGATTTCGGTATATTTTCCACAGAACTTTTTTTGTTTTCTTTGATTTGGGTTGAAAAAGTTGTAATCTGTACAATCATTATAGCGATTTCTCGTTCATATTTTCTATACAATATACTTAAATTTTTATCATGTTGCTTCTTCAAAATATTCATTTATTAACCACGTTAAATGGCATAATTTCAGCAGCATTAAATTCATATTCTCTTTCTGCGGCATTAAAGTCATATTTTTCATTCCCCAATTATATCTGTCTTTATATTTCATAACAGCAAAGGCCTTGGGCATAACATCGCGTTGGCCCTGAAAAAAATGTCTACGCAATATTTCCAGCTTTCGAATACGCAATATTTCCAAACGAATACTGGGTTGATCATTGCGTATAATTTAACGAAAACCCGAAATATTTTGGATCATTATTTTAATGAGAGAAAGGACTTACTCATGCATTGCAAGGTCGCCGGAGTCATACTAAATAATTCATCGTAATTCGATCGCAGGAAACTCGCGGGACATTGAGGCTATTACGTGGTCCGAAAAAGTTGATTACCCTGACAATGAATTTGGGCATATTTATTAAGGTCGTCAACCTCCTTTTGGCCTTTCCTGTTTGTTTTTCACGTCATTCTCTAATTTGCCTTCACTCTTCCGAAACCGGTAGCTCATGTATATTGTTGGTCATCTTCTTACGCTTCGCAGCTGCCCTCCGGAGATACTGCCATGATCGTGGAGTTTTCAGGAAGATGCGTATGAAGATTTATGAGAGTTGTCGATGAAGCAAATGTAAATTATGCCATCGAAGTCGTCCACGTTCTATTAAAGTGCAAATTTATGAGTAATAAATGGTTTAAGGAAATTTAAGTCGGAGCACGCATGAAATATATGAAGATCTCAGACTTTTTCACTACAGCTTATTTTGTTTTGTTCTTCTTAAATACGATAATTATGCACTAGAAGTGCTACGTAGACGTTTTTTCATTCTAAACAGATATAAAACCTCTATCTGCTTCTGTTGACATTGTTTAAGAAAAGTTTCGTCTATTATGAAATAAAATTATCGGTATACAAGAAAATTACTAATTATTATAGCGCTTTATTTTCAGAATTTCTCTTTCTTTGGTAATTTTGGAGTCATCGGCTTTAATTTGAAATTGCTGATGCGCTTAGTATTTTTCATATAATTTGGACATAATTTTTGTTAATCTAATAACTCAGTTTTTATTTCAAATGAAAAGAAAGAACTGATAGATTCTCCCTGAAATCTTTGAAAATTAAATATTGAAAAGAAAATGATCACTCTTCCCGAAAATAGCTCCTTAATTATAAGACAACGTTTAATTTTTAAATTAGCGTTTACGCGTTGCATGGGAAACATTTCATTCACCGTGATATCTTTTTAAAATAGTTATTTCTAAGAACGAGATAGTTTCATCGGAATCTAGCATTGTTTAGCAAACGTGGCATTCAAGGAAATAGAGACTTATAATTTTGATAAAACTATTTCATTTAATTTCATTGAAAAGCAATATACATATAAAAATTGATATATTACAATGAGTAAAATTATGCACCTCTGAAGTAAACCTTATATTACTATCACTTAAGTATCATAACAAACTGTTTTAAGGAAAATTCATAAGGATAAATTGGAAAATGTTCAAAGAAATACTTTACCTTTACATCTAGTCTAGTTTTACAGAAATTCGGAAGTATATGAGGCCTGAGGTTATTTTAGCCAAACAAGGCTAAAATTTTGCATTAGAATCGACATAATATCCATACATATTGATTAATTACTGATAGTTGCAGCACACACTATTTAGTATAGAGATCACGTGCAGCTTAAAGATGTGAAAGAGTCATAAAGACAGAATTTAAATTAGTCAAGTTTATCGGGCTGCATTTATCATGTATGGCCATATATAAAAAAAATTAATGCATAAAAGCAAAAAAACCTTCTATAATCGATGATTCTTTCTTGGTATAGGAAGTCAAAGCAGGCACCAAAACAGGATATTTCGCTTCGGTGATTTTTTATGCAAGAGAATCATTTCCCGAATTTTCGGTCCAATGGATTCGAAAGAATTTCCCCAATCGTTAGAGTTAAAAGTGAGGAAGAGGAAACATAAGATGTTTGCGAAAGATATATCTGTACAAGACTCAAAAACGTAACCTGCCATTCCTCTACCTCGCCAATCCGTCACCCATTCCTCCCCTTTTTTCCCTTCAAGCAATCCGAAACCGGAATCTGCCTTTGGACACGGTTTTCCATCCGTCCTGCGCTCTCTGTTGATTCATTACGCCTCTGGTACGCAAACCACGGCCTTCGTTTCGTTGGGGGCCTTAACTCTAGTTAAAAAAGGGAAATGCACATTCCGAAGACATTTGCCCCGATAACGGTTGTCACCATTGCTGAGTTTATTACTCGCGTGTGGTTTCTTCGGACGGTTGCGACGTGTTCGGAGCACGGAATGGTCGCGCTTAATTTTCACCGGTATCTCGGGGAGTAAAAACTCCGATTTGCAGGGTTGTTTGGACTCGATAGGGTTAGCATAAGTGATTTAATGTGAAGCGCAGACTATTTTGCAACTTTGTATCACCCAGGAGAATTTATTGACGCTTCTTCTTTCATTCGAGAAGGTGTTCGAGGATGAGATGTACACACTTTTGGTTTTCTTGCTTGGTAAAAAGAGGTATCTGCGGCGAATCCGCGAATGATCTTTGAAGCAGGAGGCATAAATTCGAAGAATTAAGTTGCACAAGTGAGCGATAAGAAGCGCAGAATTTCTTCTACGTTTCTCGATCGCAGATTTCATATTTTCAAAAACTGACTAACACAGAAAATGTAATTTTTATCTTTGATTTTCCGATAGTGAAATCAGAGATTGATTTTCGGCTAGTGATATAATTTTTTGTCTTTGCGTTCACCTAGGGAGCATTCTATAAGAATAAAATCATCCTTCGTCGAATTCTCCTATTGGAAAAGCAGGCACATCTTCCAGATCTTCCATAAATAATGACTGAATGGCGTTAAAGGAATTTTGTTGCTTGCTCTTATAAAGGAGTAAAAAAGATTGAGACATTATTTAATATTCCAGATGGCCTTATCAAGGTAGATCTCTGATTTTAGAGCGTCTATTATATACCATATAGTTCGCCTCAAGGCCTGATTAATTAAAATAAAACGAAGGATAAAGTTTAGGAAAAGATAGACAATTTTCATTCCTCATGTAATATTAAGCACAAAGGGTATTGGTTTTCAGATGAATAGAGGAATATATTGGATTTATCAACTTATAATCAATCCTAGAATCTATATTATTGCTCCTAAGATAATAATTAACATTTTAGTAAGTTTAACAACGTGAATCATTTTATCAGAATTTCTTAGATATTGCCGAAACAAGAGAAAAACTTGAGCCATAAAATAAATGAGATATTTTACGTTTATTTTCTGAAGCTGGTAATTTATTAGCCATCGACTATTTCAAGTAATCATCATCATGCTGAAAGGTATCCAGGTAATTAAATTTCATCCCCAAGTCCAAGATGGAGACAAAGGAGCAAAGCAAGTACCAGTATGCGTAAAAAGCACGAGAAAACATCGAAGACGATCATTTACATACAACTTTGTCCTCGTTGCGCGGATTTAAATTCGTGAGACGTAAGAAAAAGCATCGTGGATCGCAAGGATGGATTTCTTCCTTCAGTTTGGGATTGGTGGACGATCGAAGCAAATCGAATTTCGGCGGTCTGTTAGCAGATACACACGAGCCCCTTCGAAGGGATTGACTTCCGTGAATTATTCATTCGTATCGTCTTGAAGAAGCACGGGTCGAGAGTCTTTTTGCTGCCCACCGACGATTCATCCGAGTGGCAAAGTCGTTGGAGCACGAGGTCTCTCTCCCTCCCTCACTCAATCAATCGCGCGTTGCTTCCAAAAAGAACCTTTCGGAAAGAATACTGGAGCGTGCAAAGTGCAGGAAGTGTATCGCTTAAATAGGATTTATAAGGAGTTTGAGTTTTTTCACCCACGGTTCTCGTTTGCACCTTGGTAGGTTGCTGAAGACTCGGTGGTCGTTGATTGGACGCTTTAAGCGTTTAGCGAAGATCGTTGAGAAACGAATGAAAACTTTTGTTGGTATTATTTTCGTTTCAGCCGTCTATAGACTGCAATTAAACAACCTTCTTCGTTTTATCACACTTTTTCTTTCTTTTTCGCCAGCATTCTTTTATTCTCCTTTTTATTCTTGGTCGTTCTTCTTCCGAGTCTATCCTATTGCTTATTCTTGGTTTCTTTCACCTCTGAAATCTTCTTTCTGAAAATTATTCTGTTTAATCAGAATTACTCCATTTCGTATCTTTTTTCTTGATCCTACATTTTCGGGATGAAATCATCCCACATGATCTTCATTAACTTCTTTGGGGGTTGTGTCTTTCTATTCTCCAGGATGGCGATGATCTTGTTTGCTATTCTTTCTGGCTCTAATCTTTTAAAATTTCACCTCTCATTCGCCTTTTCTTATTTTTTTTCGAGATTTTGCTAAACGTTTTGTACAACAATCAACGACTGAATTTTTATTTCATCATTCTTTTAGACTCTGCTTATCGATTAGTGAAATGGTCGTCAAAACTATGGGTAACAGAATTGTCGGACCCATTAGGAGGGGGATCTCATTTTGCTTCTTCACTGTCTGATATTAATTCAAGCACCTCAGATCTTAGGCAATACCTAGTATGTTAAAGTCAAACAAAGGAGGGATTGCCCCTCTTATAGAGAGTCTAGATACAACCCTGTATTGTAACAGAAATAACATCATATCCAACCAACAAATCTCTGAAATTGTTTTTCAGTCTCATGAACCAGTGTCATATACTCTGAAGATTCTCAGAAAATAATTACTGACTAGAAAATTGCCAACTTGATGAAATTCAATAAATTAAACCTCTCTATTTACATTCTATTTTAAGGAAAAAATTAATCTTCAAGTTATTTAAAAGAAGTGCTAGAAATAAATATAATTCTACTCTGCGTTCTCGCGATCAACTCTGTTGTGCTATTTTTCGACCAAATAAAAGTTGTCGGATGTGCAAGAAGATGCTCAAAGTAATGCTCATTTACTCTATTTCAGGTGTCAGACATGCATTTAAATATTTATTATTTTTCCTTGGCAAAGTTTGCAAGCAATTTCATCGAAATAGGTTATATACATGAAGTATTTGCGCAATACCTTTTGACACTTTACACCTAATTACGTAATGCCAAAACGGGCTATCTATATCGAATCAACTTTGGATTATTTACTGAAAAAATTTACGCGTCATCTTCCAGTAATTTTTTCCAGCTAAATTAGCTTTAATTTCTAGTTATCATAAGAGTACAAATCAACAGAGAAATGTATGACGAAAGTGCGGTGGTTAGTTAGCCAAATGCGACTAAAAACAAGACTGTTGTGATTTGTTATAGTGAAAATTCCAGATTCGCAGGAATAGGCAAAATAAAATTCGGTGATGAATCAGTTCGAAATGTCTAAAATGAGGAAAACAAACGAAGTAAATCATGTAAACATTCGAGCGTCGACATCACTTGGAGATTCACTAATTGAAAGGAATAAATTTGTGAACGGTCGTTATCGGATACTGTTCCCTAAAAAGTAATTCGCTGTTTTTTTGAAAAGGGTGGGTCCCACAGCGTTCCATAGCATCTTCCCTTATCTCTCCCACCACTCCCTCCCTCTCTTGCATACCTCTTCCTCCCGCATACCGATACCACTCTCTCTTCGATACCACAACGGCCTCGTCTTACCTCCACTTGGCCCTTTGTGGCCGTTTCAAGGTCCCCTGACGTCACTGCCGGCGCCCATCTTTCCATCGCACGGTGGAGTCCTCTACATTGTCTTTCCCTTCCGCTTCTGCCTTCACCTTTCCTTTTTCCCCGCACGTAATCCTTTCCACCGGCATTTGCCAATTCTCTCTCTCCAAGAATCTTCGAGTTCGAAAGCTCTCTCGGACTATCAAATTCTTTTCGGCCAAAATTCTACGCATTTTTTGTTCCAGCTTTCAGTGTTTTTCCAGCTCAAGAATAATATTTCTCGGCGAATGAGCATCCCCTTTCGGTTATTTACGCGTCTTTACTATTTGAATTTTTCAAATTCCGTTTTGTTTGTTTTGCTGCTATCTCAGCTGTCGTAAACATAGGCTAAAGTGAGCTTCATGGGAATTTTAACTACGGAAAGCTTGGTCACTTTGTGTTGGTATTTATGTGGCGGAATTATTTCTTGCAGATGGAATTTAGTACCTAAATTGGCAGTTCATCGGTTTTTATCTGTAAAATTTTAACCTCACTGTAAAGGGAAGTCTGAGATCCACTTTTGCTTTGAAAATTGGGTACGATAACAATTATTGAATGAAATGAGAAAAAACCACAATTTATTGTTCTCATTTCATGAAACACCATTTAATTTTACAAAATTACTTATTTACTTTTAAAATATAATATACATAGGAACATTATCGAAAATCACCAATAAAATCTTTATTTTGTAAAGAATTAATAAGCTATAAAAACAAAATATAGGGACTTATTTTAGAATTATGTAATTATTTTGCTTAAATTGAACAAGCTTTCTTTATTTAGAAAACAGTGAGAAAACGTAGCTATAAATCATAAATTTTGAGATTTGAACCAATGCTGAGAATGTCAGTAGCTATGGCGAATTTAGTTTCGAATGCACTTCTTATATCCTGCAATTATTGAAATCCTTTAGTGATTATGGAGCCAGTTTCTCTTCGTTTAAAGTTCATTTTTATAATTAATCAATGATTCCAATTTTTTTTATTTGCCTTTAAGCTATCTTGACAACAGAATCGAGGTTAATTCTATGCATGAAAGACAATGAGGGATTTAAGATTTGTATTAACAACTTATACTCATCATAATTGTCTTAATGGTCTCTTAAATATTTGAGTCAAAAGCGAAAATTTTATCGCAAAGTTATTCATAACTTCTTTTGTGGGAGATAAATTTATGGTCTACGTGGAAAATTATGTCAAGGAATGGTTTTTACCTTATGGCGTGCTTAAAAATCCAAGTTTTACTTTTATTTTTCGTTTGCTAACCTACGCTCAGCGGAATTTTTGCGTCTAGAGAGGGGACCAGTCACGCAAGTGTCGGAACATACTCCACCTAGGCCGTGACCAATGAAGAATGAGGGACTTCCTGCAGGTTTAGGAAATGGTATTACCTGCCCTAATAGTGCTTTTTCTTTCTTGGGCATCCGGTGAAGCATGTTACAACTGCTTTAACGAGGATATTCCATGCCATAAACGTTAAAGAAAGCAATAAATCTGTTACAAATGTAGCAAGCTCCTTGACATATTTAGTATTATGTAGAAGAAACATTTTGATCATGGACACTTCTTTCTTTGTACAGGGGAGTTTTACTTTTTACCAGGAGAGTTAATTTTTCGAATTGGTAATTTCACGAAGCAATGACTAGCTGATATAGGCATTATGCAGGGTTCAGGTAACAAAAATTTATTGTGTGCTAGCGTCCCGAAAAAAGGATAATTTCCGAATAGTTATCAATTTATTCACTGACTGCTCATTATTTTAGGGAAAAATCTAGCCAGTATTTGTACAGCTAGTTCCAAAAAAAACTTACCACCTAAGCCGCAACCCGCATAACAGGCAGTGAATTTCCTCCGAGCGAGCCTTAAGAAGTGAGAGAGAGAGAGAGAGAGGAAAAACATGGCGGAGATGGTCTCCTTGAGTCATAACTCCGCCTGCAGAGTTGAAATGGATTTATTTGCTTTGTTAATATTGCAAAGATTTATTAGTATCCTGAGTTTGGTGGCATTGGCCTAGCAGAATAGTATTATAACAATACGGATGTCGTAATGCAAGAATTCAGTTATTATAAAATGATTGTAACGAATCAGTATATATTCTAGCATTGCTTCTCGCACAGAGGGAAACGTCGCACACAAGGTCCCGTTATTCCTAGGAAACCGAGGCAAACCCCCTTCCCCTAATAAAATTTGAGTCTGAGGGCGAAAGGCACGAGCAAGTCGAAGGAAATTTTCGCAAAATCTGCCTCTGAACCGCTCTGAGCTTATGTTTAGCACTGAGATGGGAGAAAGAAAATTTCCGCGCAGTTTGAATCGGTGTCGGACCAAAAATGTATATACCTCGAATTCGACGCCTTCGCTTGCAAAACTCTGCGGTTATAATGGGTGGTATTATATAATATAATACTAGCTAATATTATGCATCGTTCAAGAGAGCAGTTATTAGCCTTTAAAATTATATACCAAAGGAGTCTATATCGATCACCAGTTTTATCATAGCCTGTGTGAATGCAATCTACACAAGTAAAGTAAGGCACACTCATGGCCATATCTAGGCTATTACATTAATATGCTACATTAAAAAACAATAAGTAAATATATAGTATGAAGTCTTGAGGCATTCTCTGCGTATTTTAGATACATTTTATTTCATTTGATAAGCATCGAAATTAAAATTCGATCGGTAAAAAATCAGTAAATTTTATCATCTATGCAGTTGGAATTTTTACTATACCGTCCAAATCAACTGAGAGAAAATGTGCTAGAATCGATTTTCCTCAATGAATAAAGATGACGGACACGAGACTACCATCTTTCACATTAATTTTGAATTAATTAATTAATTTTTTTCGGTGTCATTGAAGTGTGAATCGAATAAACTTGATTTCTTCTGTGGATTCCTCTTGAAATGGTTGCAGTCACAAACCATTACGTTCTTAAACATTCTTCTCGCTATATTTATCACCTTTAAAAGTTCTAAAATACACAAAAAGATAGTGCGAATGAGGTTTGGTCATAATGCTCATTGAATGCTACTGTTAGCTATGAATGTAAAATTTTCAATTAATTTTGAATGTATACAAAACTACCTACATTATTTATATTTCAATTGTTTATTATAACGTTTACAATTATTATAATGTAGAAAACGTTAAAAATACGCAAAATAATAGGGACTTGGTGAAATAGTTTTTCCCAGGGCCTTTTTACCTGTAATTCCAACCCTGTAATATCACATGGGGAAGCGCATATGAGGCTCATGTTGAAATTTTGCTCCCCTCGGTTGATGGCTGGCCCTGCGTAACTCTCATATTTTTCGACAGAATTTTAATGATTGAGATGAATGGGTGGTGGTTTGGTATGGCTAGTCTATCTACATATTTATCGATTGGTGATATTGAAAATATTCCTTCGTATTTAAAATGTATTGACTATGAGAAACTTTTCATCTCTCCACATTCCGTGACAAATTTGAAAAGCAAGATACAGGAGTGATGGGAAGAAGTGAATAAAGCAATGAATTCACCAGGACTTCAAGAGGGGGACTGTTTTGATAGAGATAGGGAAGTGAGAAGTGACGGCAACAGTAATATATACACTCACATGAATTTAACAACCAAAAGTGTAAGAGGTATGTTAATTCCAGATTTTTGGATGAATCACAATACGTAGGCGCATTTTTTGCTTTCCTAGTCGACCAATTGTTTACTTTGAGTAGGAGGAACGACTTCTTTTAAAAGTATAACCCACTCGCTCACCTTCTCAATTTTCTCATCCAACATATATTTCTTCCGTTTATGACAGCCTCCAGAGAAACTACTCATTTATCCAATTTAAGTAATATCTTAGTCAAAAATGATTAACATTCAAATATACAAGATATAACGTCGATGGCTCATCATACTTTCAGAAATTTCCTTCTCATGCATCAGTTTATTCCCAGGATCTCCGAAATTGTATACTATATCGATGTTCAATGTTTTATAGCAACCTTCTCTTAATTCTATAAGAAAGTTCGAGTAGTTCACTAAGCCAGTAACTAAACCATCTTCTTATCAGCAATTTATTTTGGAAAGAGATTTCGAGGTTTTTTAAACCAATAGAAATCGCTAACATTAGTATTACTACCTATGCAAGCCAATGTTTTCTTCTAAATAACTTTAGAGATATTATTTATCGGTATTCGGCGTATAAACTTCAAGTTTCTGCGACATTGAATATGCGGAGTGTCTACAATTCCGTATTTACGTTTCAATTCATATTTTAGTGACATTATAATAGAAACTTTAGTCGATCTAGTAAGATCATCTTCAACGCTCTATCTACTTTGTATCATAGATGTTGTAAGAGAAGTTAAACGATTTGGTTCTCGTAAGCGTAAAGAATACATATTAGGTAGTATTTCTCTAATTAATTTTTCAAGTAATTTCAAACTACGAAATTTCGAGCTCAATATAGAGACAAAATAAAGCATAAAAAACAATATTTATAAATAAACAATCATTGACGAGGAGCTTGATTTATATAAATGGACGATAGGCACATTACTTATTTTTTCGTTTTTGTCGTTGAATTAGTTATTTAGAATAAGCTAATACAGTTTATGCCATTCACTTTAAAAGCAGAATATAGAGATACTAATTCAGATATGATGCACCCAAACATTTTCAACTTTATGTTATCATTCAGATTTTCCGAAGGTCCTATTTCAACTAGAATGATCTTCCTTGCATTACCATTAAAAAAATTCAAAACATCTTCGCAAAATTCGTAGAGAATTATGATGTGCCTAGGATGAAGGATGATGCTACGAAGGTCCTTGGAGTGAATGTTGGAATAATGGATTACATATAGAACCAAGAATATTTTAACAGCTAAAGTATGAATCATGAGAATTAGAGGAATATTCTCATGTAAGTCTGGTTACCATCCGTTGGTTTATATTTTTAGGGTATTCTTCCATGACTCATATTACCCATCATTCATAATTATTGACGCTGATTTTTCTTTTAATCATTATACACCATTCAAACAATTCGGGTTATATAGTTTACTTGAGGCATTCAGAAACCGAAGCAGGGATCATTAATCATTAGTCTCACTTTCACCTAGTGCATAGTTCTGAAAATCATTTCAGTATAACAATAGAAATCGTGTTGTGGGTGTTTTCACACCCCCTGACATACGTCATACGGCGGCTCGCGGGGTATTAATGTAAATGTAAATAAACCAGATGTTAACGTGTAAACCTGCAATATGCAAGTATACAAAAACCTGGTATTTATCTGCAATATGCAAATCAGTCTTAAGGTTCTGATTTGCCATACTAACTGTTGTTTCTTAACCATCTGGATTCCTTGCAAGAAGTCCTGAAAGGTCGTCTACCTCAAAAATAGAATTGAATATCTTCATTCCCTAAGGGAATACCCGCGGCGAAGATAACAAATCGTGGATCCACCATTTCCCACCTTACTTGTGATCGGTCGCCGCCACCATACCCTAACCTTAGATACCTGCTCAGCAGGGGTGCGGTCGGTAATCCTCATTAGCGCTTTCAAATTCGCTACCCCGCATACATACGACCATCCACAATATGCCGAAAAGGGGGTTTTCTTTTTCAGAGCGGAGTTCACCTTCACCCATCGGCCGTTTTATGGTTCCTTTGAGAAAATAGATAATACCTTTCGATGGACGAAACAAAAGAAAAAGAAACAACAAAGGAATGAATAGGGGATACTCCTAGGGCCAGGGTGGATGTCCTCCGCTCTCTCTGAAAGACTCGGTAAAACTTCACACGCGAATTTGTCAGAAACAGCCAAATCTCATCTCAAAATCATAATGCTTCATCTGATACTGTCATCACGAATGCCTGATGGAAGTAAGAACAGAATGGCATGTTGATGCATATATTCTGAATTACCTAATGCTCTGTTAATTGTAGTATCAAGCAAATTTTATACCTCTCTGTATTGCAGAATAATTCAACTGCGACGAAATCGAGTCAAAATTTGCACCACGGGGCAAGAAAGAGATTTAGCATCAGATAAAAGTTGGGACAGCATAATTTTCCAAGGAACATGAACTTGATTTAATTAAAGGGATGGTTTTTCTGGGACTGGCAATGAACAATATGTTCGGAAAAGTGTTACGAAATGCTGGCGTTAATTTCGTCGTAAATTAATTTTTTATTCGATACGTGAAAAAAAATTGTAGTCCTCAGTATTTAAATTAAGAGTTCTACTATTCTAATATCTATGTTATTTTCTAAAATACTAAATTAGCAATTTGAATTTTAAGCGATTACCTTAGAAAATGATGATATCACAGCAATTAATATTTTACTTTCTATCATATGATTTGGTGGTATTTAAAATTTTTATAATATTTGATGTAATTATCTGATGTAGTTGATCGTAATTTACTTGGTTTACTTTATTGTAATATGTTTTGGGTCTAATTTTCAGAGCTCTTTACCAGGTTGACTTAAAATGATTCTTTCTCAGTGTATTCGTCCAGATTAAGTTTCTTTTCATCTTTGCTTTCATTAGTAGGTTTCGCAGTTTTTTCATGCTCCCCTTCTCGATAGCATTTCTTCTGCAACATAAATTAGTTGAAATACAGTTCATTGTGTTCATATACCTAAGTATTCTTTATCTCCTTGCAGAGTTTTCGTTCGTGTTTCTATTTGCGTCATAGTCGTGAAGTTCCTCTAAATAAATTTAAAAGTTCCTCCTGTAGGCGTCAAGAGCATAAAAAACGTAATAATATAATCCTTTTCAATCTTGCAATGACATAATTTTTTATTGGATAATTGAAGCAGCTAAAGTAAGTTTACCCGATGTCTCCAGAAAAAGGTGAATTACGCAGAAGTGTCAGGCCGAAATAAGGAGATCCGATGTTTATTCATTTTTTAATACTATGCTGCTGACATAGTAAAAAGTAACACTAAATTTAAACAAGATTTCGTGCTAGTAAAGACGATACAAATACGTTCAACGCGTTTCCCAAGGGTTTAAAAAGGCGCCATCACAGTGCTCCTCCTTCCAAGAGCCAATAGAATGCATGGAAAACTCTAGACTCGCTCTCATCGAGCTTCAGGTCTGTTATGCGGGTTGCGGCTTAGGTGGTAAGTTTTTTTTGGAACTAGCTGTACTTTGGTAATTTTACCTATACCTATGAATTTACTTTTGAAATATCTCTTAGAACTCGAAAGATAAATCATGAAAATTACGTAAGAGAATTTTTGGCTCATCCTGAATACGATTCGCTGACAATACATTATTTATTTGTTTGTAGATAACACTACGAGTAGGCATCTGTCCAGGTGGTAGTCATTATTTGGGGGAGGGAAATACATAAAATAAATACCCTGCCTGGTATTCACCCTAGTCGAGAGGAAAACACCACAAAACCTCCCGAAGGGATAGAATCACAATACAATACAAATCATTACAATACAAATTTTAAAGACTCTAAAAATACAAATTTTAAAATTTCAACGATAGTGAAAAACAATATATTATTAAGTTTTAATTGCTTATATGTGTGTTATCTTCCTCCACCCTTTTCTTGGTAAAGTATTGAGAATTTAAAGATATTTCCAAATAAGAAACGATTGTGCACGGGTCTTCAAAACCCAATGCTGGTGGAATATGGCATTTGTATTTCGTATCATATTTCTCGTACACGAATATCTATATCACGGCCATTCAAGTACCTAATATATTTACTTTCACTCATACCCAGAACTTAAGTGCACGTTCTTCCTTAAGGGTCACGGTGAAGATTTTTCCTCCGCACGCACGGAATGTGTTGCCAAAGGCATCACTCCAGCAACACGACGTGACGATCACGCATCGGTTGCTTTATTCCTCGGAATATTATTTCCTCCTTTTACATCCTGCTTTTATCTCACATGCATCTTCTCTTCATAAACTCATGGCCACTTATTTTTATCTTCATTCCTCCATGTCTCAGAATGCACGAATTTTTAGTGGTTTTTAATTCGTCCCTTTTTTCTCCAACTGGAATGATACCGGACTCACGGGTTTTTAATCCAGACCCTGTGGTCTGACCACTGGTGCGTTGGTGTCCTGAGCGAGCTTGAATTTTCAGTTGCATTGTTCATGTAACATAGGTGGTTTCCGAATTCGAAGAGAAAATTTTCGTAGGATACCAATTTAATACTGCCTCCTTATGTTGATGTATTTAATAACTTCTTTTTTCTTTGAGAAAATTTTCAAGGATACCTGTATCATATTGTCTCCCTATATTAACTTTTTTCCATTCTTCTGGATTATGGTCAAAGATACATGCAATTTTATGGCTAACACTTCTGCCTTTTGTTTATGTGATGACGGAGCCTTGCATCGAAACCCGGGTCGTCTTTACTTTTTTCATGTGTTTAAGTTAAAGCTATCAAGGTAACCAAGTATGTTCATTTTTATCGCCGACTGAAGTCTATCCCTGGCAGTTACATAAAATTTTCAGATATCGTTGATATATGAAAGCTGTAAAGCTACTTCTGTTTCAGATAATTTACTACTCGAAGTTGAAAAACTCATATTAAAAGTATTCTTAGTGTTAAGAGACAAAGGTTCTCCAAGCGCCGACAGCGGCAACCGTCTAGGGAGATTCCCGGGAAACGGATAATCGCTTAGCGGTCACCAATTATTCAGAATCCCTGATGCACATTACGGAAACAATGCTTCCATCTTCATAGGGGGTCCAATGCTGAATGAGCATTGGACATTATCATTCTCTCTTAGTTCATTGAACGCCGAGTTCCTTTTTTCTTTCTTTTATGCTTAGTGTTGTAAAATACACATCATAATCTAACGCAAGGTATATTTTAGGGGAAGAAATCCTTCTAGTCTTCTCACTTTTTCAATGTTTGTACTCTCAAGAGCTATCCGGGATTGACATACGAGTAGTATGTTTTAATCTCAGATTTGTTCTAATTTTTTTAATCTTTCCGCCATCGTAAACAAGTATGTACTTCATTCAATTTTATTTTCAAGTTTTGATTGATCTTGAAATTGGAAGCAGAACAAAAAGTATTGGCGAAAGCTATGAGTGACTTCTGTGGTACATTGTTGTAGTTACTTCTTCGATGATGATTCTAATTTAAGAGTTCATAGGTGGTATAATTGAGTTACATCACGTAGTCATTAACGTTCCACAGCGGTTATTGTGGAACAGATTAGTGTGAACAACCTTGACCAAATTATTCAGCCTAATTAGACTAAAAACCATTATTAGGTCCTCATCGCGTGCAGTGTTTACTGCCTCAAATATGCATATTCAAATCCTACTTTCACTGACCAAGAAAATGGAAACCATATCAAGTTGGCAATTTTTTCGTCATGTTTACCTTCCATATTAATCAATAAGGTGTGTACGTTTTTATTACTATGACCTACTTACGTCACACTCGAAATATTCTTTGTTTATTCTTAGATTAAATTACCAATCAGTCAGATAAAAAGACGAGGGAAATCGAATTTCATTTGGACCGAAGATGGATTCACCAGCAGAAACCCTATCTTGTGCTTTGTGCTTGCGGTTTGATTCTCTTTTTCTTGTTTTCCAACCCATTCAAATCCCTTTCCCCTTGCAATTCTCCGCTTCCAATTTCTTTGTCTATCTCCACATCTTCCAATTCCCTTTCTTTCCTCATTCCAAATTATCTACGCTCTTCCCCTTTGTGATCGCATGGAAGGCATCACGAATGCACGCGTGACGCCAATCCCAAATCTCCTAAATAAATTTCAGTGCGTCTCAGGCGTTACAGGTGACACCCAGAAAGACAACGAGGGTTGGTGGCATGCGTGCGCCCAGCTTGTTGGGTCGACGATCCCTATCTGGCCTTTCGATTTCATCCTTTGTCATCATGGTGACCTCAGGTCTAAATAGAATAAACAAGAGGTTTCATTTCGGAATCTATTCGCAATGGTGCCCATTTTCAATTACCTCTCTGAATGGATTTCTGTAACCTTTCGCCAGAGACGAAGAGGCTTCGAAGTGTACCGGTAACTTTGTCTTCAACGTTTTGCTTTCCCTTATACGTATCCCTTTTAACGTATATTTTACTGCAAGGTTTGCGCGATTTCAACAAGGTGTCATATTGCTATGTCTAGCTTCACAGTCAGTCGAAACCGGCTCTCGAGAAAACGAAATATCGGTACGGGTTTATTACCCCGACCGAAAGTATCTGTTTCCGGTAAATTTCGACCCCAATAAAATAAATATCAGTTTTTGGCCGCGGCTCGGGTTTATATTGTGTATTTTTTAAGGATGCGAGTTCTTATGTGATGAAAATTGCCGGTTTCTTCGATTAAATTCCGGGTTTATGCCTTAGGAATAATGATCGGGTTTCGGTTTCAGTTCGGGTTTAAGCGGTGTATTTTTCCGGTTCTGTTTTTTTTCTGCTGTTTTGGTTCGTTATTCTAGGTTTCGATTTCTTCAAGAAGTATGAGTCACTCCTGCCTAATTTTTCTATTTAACTATGTAGAATCAAATATTCATTTCCACGCCCACCTTTCTACCTGCGACGTGTATCTAGTTTCCCTATTAACTCAAAGACCACGTTACATTCCTTATTCCGTAAGTAAAGTATGTATTCGTCGACATGTAAAAGACCATTTATGTGAATATATTTCTTTAATTTTTAAGATTTTTCTGGTCGGTCGACTCATCCGGGAGAACGCATTTTTTCCTAAAATGACGAAATTTCCAAAGCGTGACTCCAGAAGTTGGCGATAAATATATGGAGTTCTTTCTCCTATTCCTTGATCTTCTACCTTGCGATATATCCCATCTGAGGAACACCTGATTATGCCGAATCGCCCCAAAAGCCATTTAAAACTTTGAATTTTTCTAAGGTGAAATTAAGAGGTGTCGAAATCTCTCAAAAGACCTTTTTCTCTGTTTTAAGTTTAAAGAAATGCCTTAATAAAGGTTGTTACGAGGGAAAGGACTATGTTTACATCATAGACTTGTTTGGAAATGGAAAATTCCGTATCTAGATTAGGTAGGTATATTAATTGATGAAAGAATAAAGAAACATTTGTAATATTATGAGGGCTTGGAGGTTACGAAATCTATGATTATAGTCTGTGCCTAATTGACATTTGTGTGTTGATTATGAAAGAGGTCTTAAATGTTTGAAAACTTGATGATGATGAGAAACATGATTAATTAGCAGATCTTAAGGAAGGCTTAGGGTCAAGTGATCATTACGTTAGGCTTTCACTTATTGACCTATAATAACTAAGGAAGGGGTGGATTTTCAATGATAAAATTGGTCGGAGTATTTATGAATCGTTTCAAATATTAGTTTATAGATAAGTGGATGTTTAGCAAATCAGTGGAGAACTGGAGAACAGGGGCAGTGAGAATTTTTTACATATAAGTTTCATTATGGCTTTGGAATTTGAAATCCAAATTATTTGAAAATAATGAGAGTGATGGTAAACGAAAGAGAGAACTCATACCACATCATATTCTTTTTTTCTAAAATAACGTGGAGTAAGATATAACCAGGATATTTAGTGAAGCTTACAATTGAACAATAAATTATTTTATATAATTCACTATACAACTGGTAGTTGTTGTAAGCTGATTTGATGCATAAATCCATCTTCTGGAATCTCTCACATTTATGGGTAATTAAGTATTTAGCTACAGCTTATAGTATTTAGTATAGCTTTAGTATTTATTTATATTAATGTAGTTACAGTCTTTTCTATGGGTATTTACAGGAAAACTTAAAACTGCGCCAATAACCTCAATAGTGCACATATTGCGGGAATATAAAGAATGATGAATATAAATATATACAGACTACAATACATTGTTAATGTTGTGAAAGTATCAAAACTGCTGAAAATATGCTTTCGGAAAGGCAGACGAAGATTAGAACTGATATCGATTAAAAAATGATTGAGCAGATATCACAAGTAATTGGAAGTGAAAGTTAAGAGTATCATACAAACGCTACGAGGGATAAAATCATGAAATATCTTTTTAGGGATGTGGTAAGAAATGATTTGGAGGAAACGTTGGCAATGATATTGCATGTATCCGCTAAAATTTGAGATCAAAGAAAAACTGACATCAGACAAAAACCAGAAAAATAAATAGGACTGAGCAAGAAATTTTGGAGAGGTACTTTCGGAAAACTGAAAAAGAATAATGATGATGATTTTTCTTTCCCAATTTTTCGAATGAATTTCTCAGACAATAAAACGAATCGATCATGAGTGATTCTCACAATAGAAAAGCGTAAGGTTAGCGTAAGATTAGAATGTCGTCATCGTGTTAAGGATTTTCGATGCCGTGGGAAGAATTATCTGTGAGAGAGGAACCCTCTTCCTATCCTATTACTAACGAAAACTTTCCCTTTCATTTCGAAGATCCATCCTCTCACTCCCCCGCAGCTCCTTTGGCCACAGTTGTGATGCAACCCTTCCTTGGCATTTAAGAGAGTCATCTCCCACATCTTTTTGACCTATCAGCCTTGGGACATCCTCGGGATAATTTCTTTTCGCTTCGCTAATTTCCCCATCTCTTCGCAAATATTGGTCGTTCGAACGTTACATTTGCAGAAGGCGGCGAAGCGGATGCTGTTTTTATTTCCTGCAGGGAAATATCTCACGGACCATTATCCTCCCCTCTGACGTATTGCGACGCGGAGGTGATGACACCTGCATTTTCATCATTCGAGAGAAAAAGAAATTCGATTGCGGTGGTGCTGTCATCGTGTTGTCTTTGCATTAAGTGCAGCTGCATTCGTGCAAAGATTTATCTTGTAGAATTCATCCTGGAAAAAACATGCTTCGCGCATTATGGAAATTATTTAATCTAGGATTTCTTTTTCTATGAGATCATCATCATTTCCATCCATTTTTATCTTTCTCGATTTTTTTTAAAGGATCATCTAAGAATGATTTTTGTCGTATTACCTGAAAAATAAACGACCTGTCTAAGCAAGTTATCCGAGGACATTCATGTAGACTGAGGGCTGAGAAAGGTTTTCATTGCATCTATAACACCACAATTATCTCATCAAGCAGATTAGGTACCCATGGATGGTACCTCGTTTGCAATGGGTCCCACTAAGTAATTATTAATGCAATGAAATTATAAAAAAAAAATTCAAACAGCCAGAATAATTTCATACTGAGTTAATAAACCATGAAATGAATTTATCTAAAATTTTAGTTACATTAACTCTTCCATTTCTAATGTACCGATAACACTGTGATTTAATAAGTAAGTAATTAGGATATATCATGAAGCGGGTGAGGAATAACTCTCTGGACTAGGTGAAGCATAACTTTCTAGCAACGCAGTAAAAATATTTCTTATTTTTGGAATAATATCTTCCATGGCAACAGGAAGTAAATTAGATAAGTTTTTTATTCTGTAATTAATGAAGAGTTCAATATATTTATCAGGGTTTCCTCTCTCTTAACTATACAGTATCTAACTCCAACTCAAATCCTTTAATGCCCAAAAGAGAGACTCGTTTTTATGAGTACTTTTACGCAAGCTAATCCGATCATGTGCTTAAATTACACCAGCCGTCACTAGAGTCGTAAGTCTCATTGTCACATTGATGTATGTGGTAATAAAAGTATCGTCATCGCCGATAATTCCCTGAAAATTTTAAATACTGCAATTATTTCGCTAATATATGCGAAGCATTAACGTTTCGCAACGTATGCTTATGTCACGAATCGTCTCCTTTCGAATGATATATTCCTTTCCTGTGCAGTGGAAAGCGGTTCTCAATGCTAATAATTCACGTCATATACATTTCCTCGCTGAAAGATGTGACACTCTATTCTAATGGGATCGTTATCGAATCAGTCGTGAGATTCAAAGAGGTGCGCTGGAACTTCCGCGTCTGCAGATGCGGATTAAGAAAAATCTCGGTTAGAGTTTGTGAAGAAAAGTATACTAGATTAATATCTCGTCATTTTCATATTAGTGCCCAAAACTTTCTAAAAACTATGTGAGAGACTCGTAATACGATGAGAGAGCTCCGCGGGAACTGGATGAAGCAACGTCTTTTCTGTCATCATCTACAGATGCATTTTTTCAGACTGAACTTCAGAAAAGACTGAGTGGACTGAACAGACGGGAATTACATACTTATTTTCCCTTAGAAAAATTGTGTGTTGGTCATAACTATTTTACCCATAGTTATTGACTTTTCATGATATATTGGGTCCAGATATCCGTTTTCGGGATAACCGATATCAATATTGTACAAATTAACCCTCTAGATTATAGAATTCAAACACACTGTTCAGGTAGACAATTGTATCCGTCTCTTAAAAACTGCACGGAAAATATATCTTCTGATGTTTACACAGTGATAGCTGTGCTGATAAAGGTGATATTTTCCGGATGCACCTCTGTTTGCCACAATCTTCCTTATTTCAAAAAGGATTTCCTTAGCCCTATATCGTAAAATACACATTAACTTTGGCAGAAAGCTGCAACTTTCTTTTGCTGGTAGGTAAGAATGAGCAGCATTCAGTATGTTTAGTCCAGTTCTGACTGCGCGCGTCCGTTAGCGCGCAACATCTAAACAATTCGTTACCGGAATACATATTTACTCGCCGAATCCAGAAATCAATGAAAAATTCTTGCGAGAAATGCGAAAAGTTCTTTACAAGTTCCCGAAGTCAGCATCACTTTACTATTTAATCATCCTTATATGCTCATATATTTGCGTTCACCTAAAAAAAATCATCATAGAAAGAACTGTAGTAACTTTTTCGATGATCACTTTCTGTAAATGATATTTAAAATATAAGATTGTTTGACATGATCTCAGGTTCTGCATTTGTTAAGGGGAAGTAAAAATTCCTTCCGTAGTTTGTATGGCATGTCTTAACGCAAAAATTAACGAATCGTTGAATGATATTTTGACGAAATCCTTTACCTCCCAAGGGTATGACAGTAATTTAAATATGGTGTGACTTGCGCTCTTATCATATTGGGTACGACCATCAAGTCAAGAAAATGATATAATTTGAAAGCATGAAAAATAATCTATAGCAAAAGTTGGTCATTTTTAAGTTAGTATAATTCAAAGATTATGTAATAATCAAGGAAGAAATAAGAATTCTTTTGCTGAGAGCCAAACTTTTGCGCGGGTTATTCCACCAAAGCTTGAAATTTCTTTTCTATCTTCTTAAAGAATCTACGTCAATAATTCCGGGTTATCGATTCTTTCTTATACGCGTTATTTTTAAAGCTATTTTAAAACAATTTCGAGCAGGCTTTTCCTCCATATATCCCGTATAAATACCTCGAAAAAAACCCGTAAAATGATAGCATAGAAGCAAAAGATAAGAAAAATATTAGAATTACTACTATAGTATAATAGTAATAATATTAGAAGTATGAATTTTTTAAAGAAATGCAAATGTACCGAAGAACTCCATTCACGTAGACGTTTAGATTTTCAACGTGATTAGGACCCGAACCTGGTCTTCCAGTTTTGTAACCTTACTTACAAAACTTCTAGTGGTGGTTGGTGCCAATAAGTGGAGGGAACTCTAACCTACCTTACAAAGCATACCGAAAACGGAGTGAGATTGTTTCTGCGTGGTAGCTCAGTGGTTAAATCATCAAGTCAGAATTTATTTAGAAAGTAAAATTTACTCTCTATGCGGTATATTCGTTTTGTATATTTGGCCTTCGATCAAAATCCCATGATGACCGTTCGGTGAGAGGCACTTTACTTAAAATCATCGGTGACCCTGATAATAAGATAAATCCGACATTTAAAGGGAAAGCCTTGAAAGTTACTTCACCTTTCTCCAAACATCCTTCCGAACCACAGTAGCACGTTCCGTTTCGGCAAAGGATATTTATAGCCTCGCATATCTAAAAAAATAAGCATCTCACTTGCCACCTTCCTGTTTGCGTGTAGCTATTGGGGTGTGTCCTCACCACAAACACACCGCATCCCCGTGTCTCTCTCCACGCAACTATTCGAAAATATCGCTGTCACAAAGGATTTGATCTTTAGTTCCTACGCGAAGATGCCAAGTGACTTTTACGGCCTATCTGCATCGGCTCTCCAAGGACGAATCCGACAGCTCCATTGCCTTTCTATTCTTTCCACCGCGAGCGCGTGTTTGCGAGGATGGATTGTACGTAAGAAGACCCGTGCGCGGTTTGTCGAGATCGTCGAGATGTATTTCCAAAGGATAGGTGAGGATAGCCATTGACTTGATGGTCATGTCTTCATCGCCTTGATTTCCTCCTAGGGTTCCGTGTAAGGCCCGATGTGTCAGAGGAATCGTTCAGTTTATCTTTTCGATTGTAAGGATTGTTGATGCGCGAATAATTGTTTATGGTGACCGAAAGACAACGGATAAACTTGCGAATTTGAGGCGGAATGATAAAAAAAGGCTGTATCAGCTAACAAGGGATGAAGAGAAAGAGATCAATAACATCAAAGAATATAATCTATAGCCTCGGCCGTGAAGTGGTGGAAATACATAACTGAATGCTGATATTTACTTTTCCACATAAGGTTTTATTTTAGAACTACCGGTTTTGGTGTATAACCATCTTCAGGTTCGAACAGACTGAATCCTCCAAACTCGGCGTCTCGAGTCTAAGTCTCGGCGTTTGGAGGATTCAGTCTGTTCGAACCTGAAGATGGTTATACACCGAAACCGGTAGTTCTAAAATAAGACCTTATGTGGAAAAGTAAACATCAGCATTCAGCATCAAAGAATAATTTGTTGATATGGAGAATGTAAAATTGCATCAAGTATTGATCTTGTTTAATATCATAATCATCCTTAATACCTCAGCTCGCGAGTGAAAATAATCCTTGAGATTATACTCGTGAAATACATACTTAAAAGTAATCAGTTTGGCGTATAGTTACACTAATTTAGCAATAAAAATCTCGTAATATAATCCCTTCATTCATAATCAATATACAAATCTTTGATCGTACGCAACCGTAATCCTTCAATAAGTAAAAATTTAATTTTCTTCTGTTATTTTTCCGTATATCCTCCTTTCTCAGAACAAAGAATTCTAAATTTCTTACAGCAAAGATGTAAAGATATGTGGCCGAAAGTAACATTTATCCTCTTTATTTAGTAACATTGCATCCCAAGCCTCTCTTAAATGGTTTCTGAATTTTATTGTTTAATTAATTAAGGTATGAAATAGTATTCGTATTTGATTAGAAAGATAGATGTAAGAAACACTATGTTCAAAAGATTCTTATAGATGCAGACAAATGTCAATAATATACTTGTGAATTTTAAAATATAAGGTATCAAAATATTTTATATTAGCTGATACATTATCATTTTTTCTTTACATATATAATATATATAAAGTGTTCTACCTTTCGGTAGGTTCATGTGCCCTCACATTCCCTATTTAATTCCCTCTCCTTTAATTCCCGGTAACTTATCCCACCCCTCAATTCGTCTAATAACTTTTGTCTTTGTCTTCCCCTCTGTCGTTTCCCTAGCATTCTTCCCTCGATCGCTTTCTTCAACAATCCCTCCCCTCTCAATATTTGACCCACCCATTTCTTTTGTCTATTTTTAATTACTTCAATCATTACTCTTTTCTCCCCAACCATCTCTAGAACCTCCTCGTTCGTTTTTCTATCGACCCAACTAACTTTCTCCTTTTCTTTACATAAAGATAATAATTAGAATGTTATAAATTGTCGAGCTCTTCCTGGTATAGTTCAGTTTTTGCAACGATCACTTTTCAGGCAATTCTTTAACTACAGAGAGTATCGCAGGTTAATGATGAGTTATAGTCAATTGCCGCAGCTTTCTAGTTATTTAAGACGCGTCTCATATAAATAAAGGGATTACGCTTTGTCTGCAAAAGGCTGTTATCTTCTTTCACAACTATTAAAGATTAGAAAAAAAGTATCAAGAGGCTTTCCTCATTTGCAGTCATAATCAGTTTATTTACTGTCGCCTAATAAGATGAAGCTCTTAGCAACTTGCAACACCATAGGTTTTGTTACATTTTTCGGTCCTCCTAGAATCGCCTCTCTTGTTATTTCTCTACAGCTAACAGTCTCAAGAGTTTTCTCTTCTCATACGAGGGATAATTAACGGATCCGTTAAGTCGTTGGACCTTTCAACTGAAGAAGGCCGTCTTTAAAAGCGATACCTCAATTACTGAGTTCCCATAATGACCTCGAGATTGGCCACCTTTCGACGTACGTATGAATGATCTCATAATTAAGAGAAGTGCGCCCTTCTAGAATGTGGACGAGAGGGATAATTGCAGGCGAGGGGTTCCGTGTATTCGGAAATACTTTCTGAATGGTGTAACGGGTCCTGAGAAATCATAATGAGAAGGAAGTTAGAAGAAGGTAAAGATAATCGTTCCCATATAGGGTTCCCATTTGAGGGGTTAAAGAATGGAATATGTTGCCTGAAGAGTTCTTCAAACCCTTACCTAAAAATAGAAAAGAGTTCAAAAGTAGATGTTGTAAATTAATTAAATAAGAAGAGGGAGGATTTTTTTCTTTTGTATTTTGTATTATTTGGTTGTTTGTAAAAGTGACGATATGAAAACGATTGACAATTTGGACTGAAAAGCATCAGAGTGTGACAGTGAACTGTAGTTTTTATAATTAGGGGTTATATGTGGTGTAACTGTTAAGGTGTGTGTGTGTAAATTAAGTTTTGATGTAATGTAAGTGGTATTTGAATAATGTGTATTGTGATTGAGTACTGTGTGGGTAGTAATGTTAAGTGTGGAATATTTATCTGTGTAACGTCCGGTGCAGGGATTGGGGTTGTAACTATGTTGTCTATTGATGATGGCTGGGGCTGCCACCAGAAGCAATTCTACTAGCAGCATAAATAAATAAATAGTTTGTTCCTATAGTTTGGTAAATGAAAAAACTTTCTTTTTGATCGGCGACGTATTTTATGATTGAGATTGCATTCATTTATGATTTGCATTCGCCATTAATCCAAGTTTTTTTACAATGAATCTGGTAATTCATGCTTGTTATTAAATGGACTAAATATGAATATTTCATCGAAAATTTCGAGAGATTCCCAAAAATGTGGAATTGAACACTTATCGTTCAATTAGTTTGCTAGTTGTTTTTTTTTAATTTCAAAAATCTATTTCTACTGATTTCTTTTTATCATGTCAAAATTATGATGGTAAGAGAACCAAATCAATCCGAAATACATAAATAAATCTGCAACTGTCCTGCTCCGATATAACTAAGAACTAAATCTTTAAAATGTCATTTAGACACTGCTAAAAGCGGTATAGTGAAGCTTTGCTCTAAAAGTCGTTGCTTTCATCTAGAAAGAAACAGTTTTTCTCTTGTGTAAACTAGGATAAAGCCTTTTGAAATTTTAATTTACTGACAGGGCTCTATGTTTTTTATATTATTTCACTACTCTGAAAAGCTACGTGATTCTGCACGGGAAGTCATTCAAATAAGAGACGTGCGGTGTAGTCGATTGGAGGGCAGTACCGAATAAGACATAGAGGAGAGACGGATAAGGAAGGGGCAATGAAGACTCGTTTTCCAACATGTCCTTTTAATGCGACTTTCTCCTATTTAAGGCCAGACGATTGTCACGCTGGATTATTTTCTTACCGCTTCCCAGATGCCTTTATTGGCTCCTTCGGAAAAGTAAATACCTCCTCACCCCAGCTCTTAGATCCCACGAAGTATATCTTTGTTCGAATCAGTCACCAACTTAAGGACTAAGATAATTTATGACGAGGTGTTGCTTGTTTACTTGTTTTTGGATTGCGATCAAGGCTATGTGTTCCGATTCATTTTCTCATGCTTTTTTATTTTGCTTAACTTAAGATTCTTCTAAGGTAGCCATTAAAGAGAAGGGAGAATATCGAAGGTGATTTGATATTATGAATTAATGAGGGAAACATATTAATTGGAAACGGGGTTATATTAAGAGAGATTTTAATGCTCTATGGAAGCATTTTGCATGCAAAGAATAATTACTAATGAAAATATAAAAATAATCAGATGAGGTATTTAAGTGTCCTTGCAAAGGAATTCCTTTGACAAAGTTGAAATTTTTATAAATTTTAGGACAATCATAGGCATTCTCATCGAGTACTCAAGTCTTCTATATATCTGAGAGTTAAGGCAAAGAATTAGTATTAGAAAGTTCCTATTTTTGAAGTTCTTAAGATTGTTGTGTATTTCCATTGGATATCGCTTGTGAAAACTTGTAATTATAAATTAAAGAAACATTAAAAGAGTTAGAGTTAGGTTAGCTCTTCAAACTAGGTTTTCAGACATTCATATCACTCAAAATTCCTTAATTAGAAGACTAGGTTTATAGAAATTAAATGCCATTTTTCTTTTAAGTCTCAAAATATAAAGGATAGTTTATGGTGCGCTTGTATCTATTAAATTTAATTTTTCTATGCATTCTTTCGGGCATTAAAATATAACTGGAAGGCAAGAGCAAGTATTTTAAACACTTTTACTGCCATTAATTGCAAGCAATTATATTCTCCTTACATTTCCCGTTGTCGTTAATTGGTCACTGGAGGTTAATTCTAGTCACTGGAGTTTCGCTTAAAAGAATGAAATCTCTTCTCATATGTTTATTTTTAGAAAATATCTCAGCTGGATTACCATCAAGGTCTATAAGCGGATAGCAGGAATGTGGTAATTTTTAAGCTTATTTCTGCAAAGACTGAGAGCATAATACTAATACCCACAAGTGTATAGCACGCGAAGACACGGTTTAATCTCCATGGAATGCCTTAGAGGATTTGAAGGGAAGCTCATGATGAGTATGGATTTATGAGGGGAGTTTTCAATCTCTTCTGTTTAAGCCTTAAAAAAAGAGAAACTAGAGCGGCCCTCCGTGAAGATTATTGAGCTGTTTTTACAATCAAGAGTGGCTTCTTTTTCTTATTCGCTTGAATGGACATGCTGTAAGTCTTCGTCATACAACGGCTTATAAAATGCTAAGTCACGATATTTTGTTTGTTTATGAAATATTTTTGAGGTGACTGTCCCGATTCACTTCTAACTGAGCACCTCTTAAGTTAAGATATGCACTAAGAGACAAAGGTTCTCCAAGCGCCGACAGCGGCAACCGTCTAGGGCCCAATTTCAGCATTTCACAATGCAAATTGGACCCCATATGAAGATGGAAGCATTGTTTCCGAAATGCGCATCGGGATTCTGAATAACTGGTGACCGCCGATTATTCGTTTCCCGAGAATCGCCGTAGACGGTTGCTGCTGTCGGCGCTTGGAGAACCTTTGTCTCTTAGTTCATTGAACGCCGAGTTCCTTTTTTCTTTCTTATATTTTAAGATATGCAATTTGAAATTAAATCTACGAGTAAACTTTCAAACGGCTAAAAATCGCGTTTTTATCCCAAGTGAGAAGATCGATTTCTGATTAGTTTCTGAAGTTGAGTGGTAGTATTTAATGGATAGCATTACAGAATAACTGGTGCGTAATATTTAATATGCATTTTTCTATGCTCACGCAATACCCAAGTGCTCTAGAAATGCTTCAGAAATCTTAAATTTTTTTGATAAAATATTTTCGTTACTCAGTCATACTCAAAGGATTTTCTCAACTCTCTCCCAATGCTCTTCCTAATTATATTACTCATATTTTTTCATATTAGAACTTTTTCGAGGTTCGAAGTTTTGTAAACAACAACACCTGAAGCCTCTAATTACGAATATTATGAGCAATCTCTTCATCTAAAGCTATTATTGGTACGCAAGTCTCTTATTTCAGAGAGTCATTTCAAAACATGCCTCTCCTTCGACCAATAGTTCTCCATCCGTGGTATGTGCATACTTCTCATAGATGTTTGCTTTGGATATGAGGGGCAAATAATACAGGGAAAATTATGAGTGTGGAAGTTGTTTGAGTGCAGGGTAACTACTGATTTGGTTTATAAACAGGTCTGTAAGACTTCACAATTACGTACACAAAGACATACGAATGAAATCCAGATCCTGCTACCATATCCTGATGAATGGAATATTTTTCGTTTTTTGGTACAGGATAACGAAAACGTATCTTTCATTTACTTTTATCCCCGGCTTATTCATGGCTGTGATGAAATGAAAGTTACTGAGTTATGAGTGATGCTGATTAATAGCATTGATTATATCCTTTGGAATGCTGCGAAGAGTCATTCGGCTTTACGTGGACTAGTTCCACTTGTAGCACTCTGACTCAGTGGGGAATGCAAGGGCAAACTACCTCATTCCTCGTTTTTACTATTGACCACATCCCTCTCTCCAAAGCTTTTTAGTAGCTAATGGTGGTGGAATGAGGTTCAAACCAGCCCTGCAGCTGATGACTGCACACCAATGTATAGTGAAATCCAAGTAAAATTTAACTAGACATTTGCATTGATCTTTAGTGAGGCATGTCTTCTGTCCTTTTGCTTCAGAGTACTGAATTATCGGCTTTTTAATCCTCCTACGATATCATTTGAAGACTGTTGCAGTTCGTCTGAGGATATGGTCAAGTTAAGTCCTCTTGCCATATAAGTGCATGGATCTAAAGTTCATCTAAAACAAACACTGAAACACCCAAATAACGGCCGAGTTAACATAACAGATGACCGAATCCCCCCAGGAATCTGGTTAAGGAGGATAAGTTTTGGACAGCGTTTAATTTAGACCGACAGAGAAAGAAGATTCTAGTCTCGCTTCGGGGGAAATTCCTCCCCATTCCCTTCCCCAACTTGCATTCCGGGTTCCGTCTGCATGACCCACTTTTCTCGGAAACCAAAGGTGAGGAAAAAGTCTTCCTCCGTGACCATGGAAGTGTTTTGTCGGTCCCAAGTGGCGTGCATCAAGTTCCGGAGAGGAAGACGTATCGTTCACCGAGAAGGGTAGCCTTCCTCATAATGCATTTATAATCAAAGGTCACGGGTTCGCATCCTCGTGTCTCCGAGATGCTTCCTGCCGTTGGTTACTTATGTTAATGGGACCCAAAATAGCCCCGTGTTGATTTTTAACTAGCGGCCTTGGCGTGACAGATGGTAAAGGCTGTCACGGTTGGTATTTGCGCTAGAAGAATGTCGCCTGTATTGATTTTACGCTTGCTTGACCGTTTGCCCGCGGATTATTTTCCAGCTCATGGTTTTTTTTAGCTTGGTTTACATCCACTTTATTGTTTACGTGTAGGTTCATTGGGTGTTGCTAATTGTTGATGACGATGTTATTTTATTAATATTTTGGTTGTACATCTAATCCGGGAATCGAGCAAGGAGCGTTTCCACCAAATGCGGAAGTGGTATTCACTAGGCTAACTGACAGTTTCCCTGCTAACCTATTTCTGTGGAATTTTTCATCTTCAAGCTATTGAGAGATAATCTTGAATAGTCAAGTATAGTTTGTTTGACGAATGTCCTTATACTTTTGAAATCCAGCGTACAAGAGTTAGTTCGCTTAGATTTCAGATTTCAACTAAATCTCACGATGTTCTTCTTTCTTGGCTGAATTTTCAAATGACCACCTGGCTTACTTTATGACTAACGAAAGCTTTTAAATTACTGTAAGTAATGTTAATATCGCACTTGAATTCGCAATTGACAATATATTCGATAAACGACATCCGCGCTGATCAAATCAAACTTTAGACACAATGGCCAATAAATTTTTACTAATTGAAAAATTTCATCTAGTCAATATTTCATCTCTATTCAGTGTTTTATTCCTCATTAATCAAGTTAAAACAATTTTTATAAATTACAGAATTACAGTTTTATCTCGATCAGTTAAATCACATCCTTATTAATGTTATTGCACGTAAAATGTGAGAGAACTTTAATTTCCGGAAACACTTTGGAATAGGAATAATTTCAACTTGAATTCTCGCTTTAACATCAAGAACAATTAAAAATAGCTAGACTCCAAAGAAAAAGATGAGAATAAAGAATGTATTTGCAAGGAGTGCCGCTGTCACCATATATAAACGTCATTACGCTTTAATGATTCCACAAGTGCTGATGTTTACTCAAATGGATAAGTATCAGATGAATAAGTGTTATTCTTTTTTCCGTAAGGTTGAAGTTTGTTTCCATTAATATTGTTTTCCAAACGAATTCTTAAGCAGCATAAATCCTTGAAGCGTCACCGACGCGAGGTATGTAACAGTTGCAAAACCATTCGGGCAATGTGAGGTATGCATTACCCATTCGAGTAAAGATGAATTGCTGCCATTCCAGCTACGCCTTCGCTTGACTAGACAACGTTTAATATTAGCATCAGGATTTTCTGCTGAATGCTGCTGCAATTGTGTCGAAATTTCTCTTGATTAGCGCAGAAAAATTTGGTAACAGGAAGGGCTGTTTTTGTTTTTGTGAAATCTATGTGCCTAAATAGGTTTATTTGAATATTTATATAAAAAAGTCGAGATTCGTTAATCTCACTTTTTTCTTAGTTCTGACCCTTTGGCGAGTTTCCAAATAAATATAAAATAACGCACCGAAGTAAAATCTGTGAAATCGAAAAAGATACGTGTTACCCACTGCAGAAAAATACCTGAAGCGTATCGAAAAGATAAGATAAGATAAAGTCAACTAATTGAAAAAGATCGCACAGTATTTTTCGTAGCCTCTGTTAAAACGCGTTGATGCAAGAGGAAAAATAAAACTGCGCAATTCGGTCGTTTTTTTTCCAAACAAGCGCTCAGAATACAATATAAAATGCGGTAATGTAGCTCTGATATTGGATTGCTTCTAACACATATTTGCGTGTAAAATTTGTTTGGTTAGTTTGGCGTTTTATAAATGGTAAGAATAGTTTTAATCGACAAGAAAATTGAAACTGAGGATTGAAGCTACCTCTTCAGAAATGGATTTCAGATATTTGTTTCTTTAGATGTCTTGGTGCCTTATAATTGATAATACTCTTCTCATTTAGAGGCGACTCGGTAAATTCCTGGAAATACTCGGACGTAGTAAAACACTTATATAGCTGTTTTCTTGGGGAAGCAGTGCATTTTTGTATTCTAAAATACTTAATTCCTAGACTATGCGTTGCAGATATTATATGTAAGAGAGTCACGAGAGAGAGAGAGATTATATATGAGAGTACGATTCATCCTCTGAAGATGCCTTCTTTGGAGGCGAAATAAATATCAGGTGAAACCCACTTTTTGATGTTTTTTTGGATTTTGTGACCATTCCAGTTGCAGTTATTGATAGTAGAATTTTTATCAATGAATGATAGTTACTTTCTTTGTGAGCTTTATTTATAAAAAATTCCGTTTCTGCCCATAGCTTCGGAAAATGTGCCGCAGACTTTGCTATATCCATCAAGCGTTTCTATTCTCTACGTATGTTTGTCTTGAGTAAGAAAGGAATCCTAAACATAGTCCGCATCCGGCACAGAGGCATACCGGACATCATTGTCATCCCGTGATTTCCACCTGGTCCGTATATGGTTCTCCAATTGCATCCGGGATTCACTTGGGTGCACGCGGCAAGTGATGCATCGGAGAAAATCATCGACAGAGGGAGGGGGCGGCGTGTCGCGGCAAAATAAAGCGGCATCTTGAGTTACATAAGGAAGGGAGAATCGAAGCGGTCGGTGCAGTTTGTTCTCGAGAAGGGGAAGTGACCGAGGCGTCGGAAGGACGAACGTTAGGTAAGGGATAGAGGAGAATGGCATTGTCAGATCATGTGATAGGGAAAGAGAGTTACGAGCGATCGGAGAAAGAATGACAAGTGAAAGGGACTGGATACGACCTTAAAATGCAACAGGAAGGAAGATTATGAGTGTCTGAGAAGAGTAACCCGCGCGACAGCAACTTAAGCTGTGTGCGCAAGGGGTCGTGAACCACTTGCTGTGAAGCAGTGAAAGCGAAGACCGTTTTTGTTTGGTTGATATATTTCCGTGCCCTGGGTGCTCCTATTTTCTCCCTTACGTAACGCAAATCGGGGTATTATTCCGACCGCGATCAATTATGATCCAGCATGAAGATGTAGGCCTCCGTGTACATACTCTAAAATTATGGATGGCAGTACTGGATATAGATACGGCGATTATTCAACAAATATAACTGTCAAAGGAAGTTATTTTTCGGATTATTCGTAAGCGATAACATTCCTAATCCATTAAAGTTGAAATGAGATTGAATATTTTTTATCGCAAAAAAATCGTGCATATTTAGCTATATCCATTTACCAATGATTGAGATTGGCATTGGTATTTTTCTATAAACCTTTCGTTGTATTCGCACAATACTTCTCGTACATTTTATTCACCCTTTTATTGATGGGTTTCGTCTCCCCAGGATCTTTCTCTTTTTTAAACCAACCTTTATTCAGTCAGTAAATATTATTTTAGCAGAAATGCGTGCTTTTGTGGTTTGAAATTGCCGAAAAAGAAAACAGCGGAGCAAAATGTTAAGAATAGCAAAGTTTGTGTAGTAAAAACATAATTATTAGCAATAAAGATGATAAATGTGAAGTCGGACGTAAAATTTTGGTCGAATTTCGTAAGGTTTTTCCTAAGAGAAAAAAAACAGCACCTCTCCATTAAAATTTTGAACGAGTTTCGTATCATTTTATCTCATTGTCTCAATTCTTTATCTTGAAATAGGTTTTACTATGCGGTAGCTTGGTTTCATACAACAAATTTAAAAAAATGAATGCAAAAAGGATAGTTAAAATATTTTCTCTAGATTTTGATATTACACATGAAACTCCACAATACTTTTAAATCTTGTCTCTTCTGCCTGTTCGTGATAAAACAATTTTTAAAATTTACACCAAATGTGATATAATTCAAATATGTCCTTTAGATGCACAAAATAATTGAATAGAAACATCTGCCTTCAGATCTCTCAGTTTAACTGCCAGAGGAGTGTTTTTCTTTAATTTTTGACCTATGCAATACATCTGACGATTCCTACTTAAGGATGCAATTTACGGCTAAACAATTTCCTCGAGAGAATTATTACTCATAAAACAAGCATAAAATGGGAATGACTTTGAAACACTACATGACATTTCCTCGTATGTAGAGAGCGGTGGAGACATTGCCTTTCCGATAATTGAACAGTATAACACAAAGAAAACCCCAAAGTAACGTAGATGAGCCCATTGAGTGTGGGATATGACTTTTAAATGAGCCATGAAAGAATCACGATTGCGACCTCTATAGATGATTACCCGTCATTACTTCGGTTTTATCTTATCCCGCGATTTGCCACGTTTGCAAGCGCAAGAAAAGAAACCCAATCCCGTTCGTTTGATCTCCCTAGCACAACTTTCCAATTGTGACCCGTGATCGTCCTTGGGGAAATATTTTCCAATGCTGGCTCTGATGTACCCCTGCAATTTTTTTCGCTTTGATTTGCGTGTATCATTTAGTCATACCCCATAGGATGCGATTTTTTATAGCCTCGTGTACATATGAATGACATCACCCATCTTGGTGATATTTTTGCAGAAATTATCCTCTAAATTTGTTTTTAAAAGCATTTAAATCGGTTTCACTTAACGAGAAAAGATGTTTAAGCGTTTACAAGCTATGATGTAGAATGAAAATTTATAATTAATACTGAATCATGTATTTATTGTGCGGTATCAGTATTTAGAAATCAAAGTATCGTCGGAAAAGTAAGATTAAGTCACATCAAAATGATATCGCTGTTTCTTAGGTTTTGAAAAAAATGGGATGCTTTGAAGGAAGAAAGGCCTTAACGGAACGAAACGCGCAGAGATTTCTATCTCCCTGTCTTAATTAATTTTTAACAGATGATTCATATCATAAAATACATATGATGAACGCTGATGACAGCTATACTATACTTTGCATTGCTCAGTTTTCATTATTCATTTAATTCCCTAATGAATGCTATGCAGATTGTTATTCAAGGGCCATTGTGCTGCACTTACGTGGTCAATTTCCTCATTAGCATTATAGCTCAGTGAAGAAAGCAAGGACAAATTACGTCACTCCTCATCATGCCTGGAAAATTTTATTCTCACTCCAAAACTTATGTCAGCTAATGGCGGAGGGCTTGAGGATACAAGTAACCTTCAGGATAATGACATACAGACAATTATACACTGTAGTATACAGTTTTTACGGTGCCTCATGGAATACTTCTTCGAAAAAATCAGGACTGCACAATACCTGGTCCGCAATACATTTTGGAAATTATATTCATTTGCAATAACAGGTGTTTGTTCTGAATTGAAAAATTAAAAGCAGTAAAAATAATAGATTCTTGAAGGGAATTTTGAGAATATCTACCTTATACTTAATTCCAAATTGTTGAAAAAATGTGGTATTAGTTTGTTTTTAATAATTGAATAATTATTCTTTGCGAATCAGAAAAACATCCTCATTTCCCACTAGGTGCATCTTCTGATGTCCGATATCATTTTCCATCAAATCTATAAATCATATACGGACTTCCATTCTTAAAATTTGTAGAGATGTGATTTTAAATCTCACAGCTAGTCTTAAACACGTTGCATTCCGATCCGTTAAAAGAATATCTCATTCGGCACAGATTCTGGTAGTCGCAGAATATTTCGGGAACGAGTAAACCGATCCACGGAAGGCATTATTGTGCTTTTCCGCTTTGGTGATTGCTCACGTATTTACAATCAAAAGGTCATTACTGAAACAATGGATTCGCGTTAAAAGGCGGTGAGGTCTGCAGTGGCCACTGCAGCACAAAAAGACGTCGGAGAACAGAAATACCGGTTGTCATTTGGCGATTCCCTCACGCGCCGTAACCCTTAAAGCCCCACTGACCCGCTTTCCGCCATCCTTCCCAAGGAAAGAGGGGGCGAGCATTCGTGATTCCAGCGACCCCTCGTGCATGAGAGCAGTCCAGATAAGAGGAAAGATACACATAATCGTAGGAAGCGACCGAATTGGAGGGTGTCCGTGCCGGTGTGAATGAGGGTGGCTACATAGGGGGTAGTTCGTGCAGAAGAACCTAATAGATTAAAACCATTTGTTCTGTGGAGCTGAAGAGGACAAATCGTGAAAATTAAGAAGGCTGTGAAAGAGATAAACGGTCAACTTTCCATGCTCCGTTAACGAGTGACGTATTGTAAGTCGCGTTGAATTTTAAGAATTCTTTGGCAGATTTAATTTATTTCTATTATCAAATCAAATAAATTCTTACAGTGTATTGAAATATGATTTCTCTATATCAACATATTAGGGAAAGTAGTCAGTATTAAAGATAAAGTTCTATTTTTATGGAGACATTATTAATTTGATAAATGGTCTACAGTAATTTTAGATTCTTTCGAATTTTCCAAGTTTAATTGAAGGTTTCATCTAACTTGGATTAATTACTCCAGATTTAACCAGAAAGCGATCTATACCTAATGATTCTTTTCTTGCAACATTCATATTAGGTAATTTGCATTTAGAGTATATTTCAGCCAGCCATCGAGGTCTAAATAATTTGCCTTCAATTGCTC
This sequence comes from Pachydiplax longipennis, assembly GCA_036926295.1. Lineage (NCBI taxonomy): Eukaryota > Metazoa > Arthropoda > Insecta > Odonata > Libellulidae > Pachydiplax > Pachydiplax longipennis. Next base: position 23,890,421 of record JAVFKF010000003.1, on the reverse strand, counting down.
GTCTACAATCTAGACCCGACCTATTTAATACCTATGTATTACTCTCATAGCCGAGGGGCCTAGGGTAATTTCCACACAAATAAATTTTCAATGACACTATTTCTGAATAAAAATTTTGATGCACACGCATTGGAAAGGATAGATCTATGCATTAATCACTTCAAGACAAGGCATTTGGGTCATACTCTCTCATGTGGTAAATCGAGAAATCGCTTCTTTACGATCGCAAGTGAAGCGTTAACCCAATTACTTTAGCAACAGGTACGAGTAGCGATCGCATCTCTATATATTATCTGAAATTAGAATGAGCTCGAGAGCCTTGCAGACGTATAATTTTACTTTTGAAAACAATGCAGGTGCGAAGGAAGATGAAAGGTGTTAGAATCTGGTAGAGGCCGTCTCTAAATCTCGCTGTAAAGATTGGTGAAAGGTCTTTCAAGGCAGTTAAGAAGATGATGCGTTTTTAAAAGGCACTATTTTCTCTCGGAAACTTCGCCGATGCTTTTAACTCACACTTAAAAACGCCCTCATTTATTTCTTTAGAAAAATGTTTTCTGCTTCTTTTCGAGAACTACCGGCTCTTTGCGAAAGTTAATATGTTTTATTATCAAGAGATAGTAAAGGTTAGAAATGTGGAATGGTATTACGTTATCCTGGGAATACTTCTGATATTAGATAACTTTCTGGTTGCGGCATTAAATCACAATTCTCGTTTGAGATTGGGTGTTGTTTCGAAGCTGCAGGGTTCATAATTTCTAAACATTTACAATTCTTTCATAGTTTTTTAAAATTATAAATCAAGTATTATGTCTTGTAAAAAGGGATATGAGGATGAGATCGCGGTTAAAACTCTACAAAAGTCAGCATACTTTCTGATACCTTTACTGGGGCAAATGGTTTCACTTCTGTGATTTTTATTGAATAACCATGAGTATAAAGGTTCAGACTTTAAATACCCATTTAACTAATATTTATAGAGTATTTTAGTTCAGTATTAGACCCTAATAGCATAATTGTCTCATTTAGCGAAACCTCTTAGGAAAAACTGGCTAACCTATTAAATTGTAATGCTTAGAAATGTTGCTGCACTATGTTTCATCAAGTAGACCCAGTTGAATTCAGATTGATCGTGTGCAAGAGATCGTTTAATGGAAAATGAAAGTCGTGAAGATGTTAACTTAGCTGCAATAATTTACTTCATCTCAAACTTTATTTGAGGAAAACATTATTCTGATGCAAGATGGGTAACTTTGACGGGAAATAACTATTCTTGTGCTTCCACATTAATTTAGCTCTTCGAAATAGAAGTAGATTCTCAACAATGTCATAGACCCTCCAATTTTATTACGTCATTGTGTTTTCAGAAAATCAAATTTCAGCTGATAAAACAAAGAATTTAAAATATTGAAAATAATGGTGGGACTGCGGACTCACCCTTAGAAATTTTGTTCGTAGTCGATATTATTCGATCCAAAGAGAACTTTGAGACAAGTAAAAAAGTTTCCTCATAAGATTTGTTCCATAATTGGTAGCAACTTGCGCTCAATCTGGATAGAAATCTATGAAAGGGTGCAATCACTGCTACCTAATAAAGACTCTCTTAGTTGTGACTTTAATTATCTCTCGCACGTAAAACATGAGCCTTATTCAGAGGCAAGTGGCCAATTAATTTAATTGCTATATACTCTGTGTATTTCATTCTTCGTGACTGAAATGAACAACTTTTTGATGTTATATCATATCGTACAAGTCTCTTAAATTCTATTAATTTGCTGTGACTCAGGCCAAATTCATTTTGAATTGAAAGAGTGAGATGAAGACTTATAGAACCTTTGGCCTATAGTATAGATGAGGATTAAAACTAATTTTAAGCCATTTTGAACTTAAGATAAACTTCAAAAACTACTCTTTCTCATCGAGACATTAGTAGTTATTCATTAAGGCGTATTTTAGGATTGGCAGTAAACGCAAACTTTTACTTTTAAAAAAGTAAACTTTTACTTTGACATAAAGTAGCTAAACGTATGCTCATTTGGTTGGCGGTGGCGTTTTTTTCAGTAAAATTTTGCTTAAATTAATCTCCCCAAAATATCGAAATCGTTAGCAGCCAAGATACCATTTCTCTTCTTCAAGCTATATTATGTCTCATTAAGTAAGTAAGCTACCGATTGCGATTATAGCAATAAACCTATTTTGCAGTACTCTAACAGAGATTTGAGAATAAGATGAATTGTAAAGTGAACGTTAATTGAAATTGGTTAAAATTTCATTTATTGTCATATTAAAAATTCGATTGTCTATCAAGTAACAAAATGAACTTCAAGAAGAAAAAAAATTTAATAGACTAAAATCGGGAGAAAGGAAGTAAAACAATAATAGGGAGAGTAGGAATGGATTGGAATGACACGAAGAAAATATATCTGAAAGGAAAGACGTTAGAATGAAATTCATGGTGAGAGAGAGTGATTGAACTGTAGTTATAGGGCTGAAGAGCGATGGGTGGAAAAGCTTTCATCTAATAATTGAGCTTATCAAGAATATGAGGGGTATCAGTATCTGAAAAAGTAGAAAATAGGGAACTATAGAGTATAACATGTAATCAGGGACCTGTTAAAAAAGGAACAAAAATTATAATGACGGTAGGTTTTCATATCAAGTTAACATCCTTATTCCCTTCTCTATCACAGCTGCAGTTCAAACATAAAATAAAAAGTCAAGAATGTAATCGGCAGCTGGATATACATCTTCAACTCAAAAGTGGGATATCGTGACTCTATACAACGAGTGTGAAGTTCTTTAATTAAAAGAAATTTTTAATTAAAGTCAATATTACGGGTATGCCATCTTCTCTTAAGCAATCGCTTCTCACCCTCAGATTCCACCGTCGAAGTCTCTCCCCATGTTTACGTACTGCCACTGCATTTATTCCCGCGATTTTCTCATTTTCCGTAGGCGAGATATTATCCCATCGCGGGAGTTATTTACTTCTGCCCCAGGGGAAATTGCAGAGAGTGGGAAATTGCGAGTGGGGAATGGCTAAAAGCAAAGAGCTCTCTCTTTTCTTATTTAGCGTGCTCCTTGCACAAAATAGGACGCGGTTCGTCTCTCCGCGAGAGTAAACCTCCCATATGGCGATGACGTAGGTGGTTTTCATCTCCTCTCCTTCGATTATCCATTCGGGTCAGTTGGCCGTAAGTTCAGACAGTGCGTTGAGCGATCTCCTTTGCTCAGCGGGAGAAGAAAGACATTTCTCAACGCTGGAAAAGTCAATTATAAATAAGGATGACGGCCATAGCGTGATGAGAAAGGCATCAAAATTTAAACCGAGCTGTTTTTTTCTGGAGTTCAAATTTACAAAAATGTTTAAGAAATGCTTGATAAACAGTCTGGCAATGAGGTTGAATAAGGTTTAAAAATCATCTCTAGAAATATGTGCCACTTTAATTCTTTTTGTTTTTTATACGTTTTCTTCCGATGAAATATTTTTAAGTACATCGTGATGTTTTGATAATGATTCTGTGATAGAAATTACTCATTTTTCTATACTTATTGTAGTTATTTGCAATTTTGTGAAATTTTGAGTGAAACTTCTATTTAACTATTTTCTATATATTCATATTATTATTTCCATAAAATCAAGCATACTTTTCCTCGATGTATCTTTCGGCGAAGTCTTCTATCCGGAAATTAATTATGAAGTAATATAATTGAATAGATAAATCAATGTATCACATTCGAAACTGATCGATATAGTGACTTATGTATTTTAATCTAAGAGTTAGGATTCACGAAGCTTGGATTAATATGTCTAATAATTTAAAAATATTCCGGGAAGTTTGTTTATTTATAATTTTCTCCTATATATTGCTTTCATTTCCTTATTTATTAAATCTGGATTTTTATTCGGTGAAATAAAGAAAACGGAAAACATACAATTTGTATAAAATATACAATGCATCATCGGTTTATGTAAATTACGTATAGAATTTGCTTAGATTAAAGGGTAATATATTCTTTTATGAATATATTTCCTATATTTTGAACGTATTCATCCAGTAACTATTTCGTACAATATGCGCTGGGAAAATATCTAAAGTAAGTATCAAAAAGGTGACTGCCACAGGGAACACTGTATTATCAAGGATGAAAATTTTTTAACGTATTCTCAATGGAAATGTTTTGAAATTACATGGAAAAATATGTACCATGTTTCTCAAGTAAATGCGTCTACAATGAAAGATGCTTATCGGCGTCTGTCAGTGTAATGTAAGGTTTAGTGGTGGATGTAACGATAATGATCTCATCTTGGAATGTCAGTGACTCTGACTTTAATAGGAAGACAAGCTATCGAAATACGTCAAACGAGAACATAAAGCATCTAAGAAAAAATAATGTTCGATTTATTGAGCTTAAAGTGATGGCATGATAAAATTATAGCTTTACAGAATGCTTAAGCTATGAGACTTGGGTTGGTTTTCCCTAGATTTGAAGTATGACTGCATGCAAACACAACTCCTGAATTACCTCACTCATACCGTCATAGTACGGTAAGGAACAAACAATGGTTCCATATCAACTCATGTTCCTAGTTTTTCCGAACGCTCAGAAACACAAACTGCTGGACAGATATCTGTGATTGATTGATAGGAACACGTTATGAGACCCATTGTTTCGAGATGGAAAGAAAATAGCCAGTAATGAATGACTTTCCTGCGTGAATTAGTTGCCAAGTTCAAGAGGAGTGACACGTAACGGGTTTAAGGCTGAACTCCATATCTCGTAACTAAACGCAACCTTTCTCATTTTCTTCGTTTCCATATTAGACGCCTTCACGGTTTCCCTAACCTTCCTTTCTCCTTTCAATGCTTTTCCGTATTAAGCACAGCAGTCTTCTTTGGATTTCTTTTCCGTTTAACAGGAGATTAAGAGAGAGAGAAAACTACCTACACTCTTTAGCTTAAATTAAAAGAGTGAAGTAGTTTTCAGAGCTTTGCTAAATAATGGTGGAGGGTTTGAGGTTAAAAGTTGAATATTGTGCAGACAGACGAAGTTGATTGGTATTTGCTGCTTTTGCTACATTAAATACGATAATGTATTCCACTGCATTCACTTTCATCTTTTCGCCTGCTACGAATAAGTCACGGCAGAACTTAGCGTAAAGAAATTTCCCCAAACTGCGTACCATAGAGAGTTTCTACAGTCCTTTCTCCGTTATTGCGTATAAAAAGCGTTTCCTTCCATTGTTTCGCTAAGAAGGTTACGCAGCGGAGCGCATAACCGAAGAGAAAAATTCTCCAAATATGTCTACATCTCAGGGATTTCGCCCCACCGTCCTCAACCCTCAAATATTTTTACAGTAGGGTAAAGAAGAACCGCAAGTAGGGGTTTATTAGTGGTCAATTTATCTTAAGGTTTAGAACACATTGTTTCCACAAGCTTACTCCTCCTCCCGACCATTTCACCCGTTGAATTTTTTTCCGCTCTTTCTCCATCCTCTTGCCAAAACCATAGTCAACCAACCAAAGCCACTGACCTTCGTTTAGATATACAAGCTACGGCTTCGCTCCATAGATGCGCGATGGGCACCCGGCCGTGTAGATGAGGGAAAGAGTTGTGGCGTAGGTGAGGAAAGGGTTGGAATGATCGCCCAGATTTCCTCAATCCAGGAAGGTAATAGCGAGATTTCGAAAGGAGATGAATAGAACACGATAAATCCCAATTACTCGTGATTACCCCTCGATCTTCCGTCGTGAATTTTTGTGAGGTGAGAGTGCCATGATGTGAATACAAAGACTATGTTACCTCAGCCTAAGAACGCTTTTCGTTCCTAAATCTAATTCGTTACCCGATATTCTGATTCCCGTAAGATGCAAAATCTTAAGGTAAATGTTATCACCGCAATTATCAGTCACTTTCTTCTAATTGCACATGAAAATGGGCGGTAATCATCGTGCTTTAGGCTCAGTAGCATAAGGGTAGGTTAGGGGAGATGCCAGTCTAGCAATATTGAGATACCTGGTTTGAATCCTGGTTAGGCCATCGTCGTTTGTGTGTGTGGGTTGAAAAATGACTATTCATAAGAGTTCTTTCATTTCACTCAAATCTGCGTTGATTTACCAGAATAATGACAAGATTGTTATTACTTTCATATATCACATCATAAGGAGGGTCATCCGCTATCCGAGGTACTTCTGTATCTGAAAATTGCAAATTAAAATACAAAGAATTATGGATAGAGAGGAATGAAAAATATAGTAGATAAATAAGTATTTGTCGCGTTTTTTAGTTCACGCAATCTACCGGTAGTAGACTAAAAGGATTTGAAGATGCAGCTAATTTTTGATCATCCGACAAGAGAAATTTTAGCGGAATTCATACGTATATCTGTATTCTTGAAAAAGCAATTACTCTTTATTACGGAAACCCGTCACAATCACAAAATCTGATTTTTACCGTCATCTCTGATTAGATGACTGCTATATACGGTAATTTAGAGAACTGGAAGCTTGCATGTGCAATATTCGTCTTTCAGTTTATTCTATTGAGTGTGCGTTTAAATAAATTAAAATTTTATTTTAAGAATAATGCGAAGAATTTTAATGCTACATATGTACTGGTAATTGGGAGTCAATTGACCGTAATACGTGATTCAGTTCCTGAACTCAAACGAGCAGTTTTTCCTCCAATGTTTTAAATGCAAATAATTTTAGCCCTACTATAAGAAAGTTAGCATTGTTTAAATTTGAAAATAAGAGGTATAGAAATGAGAAAGTACGCTACTATTCTTTATTATAAATGGTATAGGTAACGTCTGAATGCTTACCTTCTGTTACACATTTTAGGCTTCTTTCACTGCTTTAAGGTGCTGTACCAGCGCTTAAGTCAACAGAACACTTACGCATAATTTTTCCATACCGTTATACTAATTTTCTCGTACATTTCATGACATAGTTCTAATTACAAAAATACATATATGTTAAATAAAATTATCATCATATCCTCCCCAAGAGAAATTACAATTGAAAGATTAAGAATCAATGGAAGTTGAAAATTGAATCACTAATTTTCCAGTGTTTTCTAAATGAGTAAGAGTTATCTTGTCGCGTGAGTTTCATAATAAATTACGATGTGATTAACAAGGTAAACATTAAGTAACGGTTAAACTTTCACCGAAGAAACATGTTAATTAATTTCAATTTATCAATGAATGATAAGTATACAGGAGGAAATTATTTAACGACTCTTCAGAAGGCGAAACACAAATTTTGCACTCTGAATCTAGGTAAAACTAAAGATGACGCTGAAAAAGGACGTTTGATTTTTGGAAACCCTTTGGTACAACGTAAATTGTTCAAATTAATGCTTTCGCATGCACAGAATGGCTGCTCCAAAGCGAAAGGAAATTGATCGGTAAATTTTCTTTCTTGTCTCGCCTTTGAAAGCCGAATTCTGTGGGTGCGAAATGTGAAAAATGGAAAAGGCGGAGTATGTCCGCAACCTGCAGATAAATTCTGCAATGCTCATACGATAACATCACGCCATTCGGGGCTGATTATCTCTGAATTATCGCTCAAATTTATTGCTTTGCTTTTACGTTGATAAGGACTCGAATTATCTCGGGGGGAATCTGCAAAATTTTTGACCGTATCATAAATCATCACGTAATAATAAGGTATTCTAAGAATTGACTGATTTACATGTAAAGTAAGCACAACCTTAGTAGTTTCGGTTAATTTTACAGCGAAACGGTGCTGGTTTATTTATTTCCAAAATCAGATGAAGGAAAAGATTGCATAGTTACTAATGGAAGAGTTGAAATATTGTTACATTTTGACCAAATGCTTTGACCATAGCTTTTCTAGAGATTTTCTACAAAATCTCGCGAATATAATTTGAATTTTATTCACATATTTTTTTTCTAAGTTTAAGTCAGAATTTTTTTTATCATACTTGAGACCTCTTGAGGATGTCAACATAAAAATTGATGCGTATTTAGATATTAGAACGAATAATTTTCTCGCAATCAAATAAATTTAATTTCATTCATCTGGACCGATAATTCTTCTAGTGTTTTTTCAATGCATCGAAAAATTAAAGGTTCAGGTAAAAGTTAATCCAGCTGGTGTTCTAGACTTACAAAAACTGATACTGAATCTAATATGTGATATTTGTAAGAACAAACAGGGCCTGTTCATGATATTATTAAATTAATTCGGTAATTTCAAGGGGACAGACTAATTTTAAGATACCTTTGATATTCCTCATTGTATCTCTCTTACTTTTATTTTATCTTAAGTTTATTATCAATGCGTTGGGAAAGAGTTAAATGAATTTTAAATTATTATTAGTCGAGATAAACTCAAAAGATCTCACTTATTGGTAATAGTATACAAAATTTCTTTGAGAAGTAAATTAACTAAGATATATTATCGTGAGTGAAAACGCAGGTTGTTATTATTATAGATAATAATGCCTATGTCAATAATAGATTATCATTGTAATTATATGGAATGCTGTTACTTAAAGAATTAATAAATCAGAATTGTTGTAGGGGCTTATGGGAATCCTGGACCTATACTAATTACGACGAAGGTCAGATACTCATCAGTTAAGATAGAGGTGTATTTGGGCAAGTGTCAGAATGTCTGGGTTACGCCATTAAAAAGTGTGAGGGAAGATAAGAATAGCCAAGGTGAAGGGACGAGATAGGAAATAAAAAGAGAGCGTGTTTAATGAGCGCATCGGTAAGAGGGCAGACACCTTCTCACTTCCTGCTCCGTAATTGAACAGATTAGCCGCAAGATTCGTTTAAATACTACTAATAGAGGTCGTTAACTTATGTATCTACGAATAGCTATGATAAGAGGACACCGCATGCCAGATGATAGTTTCGATTGGTTTCAAGTTTATCTTGTATCAAGGTGATAAAGATGCGTTTGCAATTTATGTTCGATTTTTCGCTCCTAAAACATCTAAGCTGAAAAAAATATTGGTTATGATGCTTCGGGTCATACAATAAAGAAATTCTTGGCTTATGTGAAAGTGATTCTTGTGTTTCTAAATTAATTGAGGCCATATTAAAGGATTGTAAAGTTTATAATGATTGCACAATAATATTAATTAAAATCTGATATCAATCTGAGTCGTAACGCCACTCATGTCATACCAAAATTTTATACATGAATTAAGTAAAATATTTTAGATGTAATAGTAACGCACTTTTTGTCACTGATAAATTCTGAAAAAATAACGATAACATTTTTCAGTGTAATTTTATTTAATTGCCATTAAATATAAATGTTTCCAAATTAAATCGGACAGAAAAATCTCTCTACCAATAGTTTTTACCTATGATTAATTATCACTGTTAGATATAAGAGAATCATAATAATCTGCATATTATCCGAAACAATTTTAGAGACACAAGAACCTATTTCTGTGATAAATCCATGGATAATATGCTGGATTGCTGGTTTTTTGAAATGCTGGAATTTTGAAGTGCAATCAGACGTTCGGTCATTGATGATATACTGCAAATGTGGTGTTGCAGATTAAGGCATTCGTTTCAATTCTAAAGAAAATCTCAGAAAACTAATTATCATGCTATGAATAAAAATATTATGGTTGAAAATATTGTTGAAAATTCCACAATTCATCTCAAAATAGGAATAACATTCCTTTGGAAACAAAGTTGATTTGCAGTCTTTCGTTAAGGCAGACTTCATAAATTGTCTCTCTTAAATGTAATTAAAATAATACTTAAATTAAAGCCTCACGTAAAAGGTAGCGAATGTTGCAGTCCTAGGGGAAGTGAATGTTAAGACCAACATAAATTCTTTAAAAATTAATTTGCTATTGATTAAAAGTAATTCCTAGAATGCAAGGGAGCAAGCTAATTAATTCTTCAACACGCGGAAACTGAGCTTGAAATCTTAAATTTAATTGCTTTCGAGAGTTTATTAGCGAATCAGTCGCCAAAGATCTTTCTTTGAAGGATAAAGCGGCAGTACATCAGGAAAATTGTTTAGCTCTGTTGCACCAATGGTTTTTCTTTGTTTCTCCATGTTTTATAACCGCAATGGTACTTAAAAGAGAACTGGACGGTGACGGATGGGTGGGAAGAAGTCATTAAGTTTTTTTGCGAATGTCAGTAAAAAAGCATCGGCGGAGCGTAATTCCCGGATCATGGAAACACGGATGACGCCATGTCCAGAGGATGCGCGAAGAATCTTGGCGGAAGGATGAGAGACCGGATGACGTAATAATTGATCGCAGCCGCCTGACGTGGATTTCTTGTTTATTCCGGGAAATGATTCGAATCAATAACGTCCGATTCGTTAAAGGTTACAAATATTTCTGGAGCGTAAAATTTTCCCACCCTGATCTTTCTTATAGAGTTCCTTTTTAGACCGTGCTCTAAAAATAACTTCGGAATTTGTATAATTTATATGCAACTGAGATTCATCAGAGATAACATGCACGACTCGGACTGACTTCGCTTGAATTAAATTACGACAAAATAGTATACCTTCCTAAGATTGTCAAGTGTATAGCTATATTTCTGATCAGTGTCTCATTTATCCCAATGGACAAATTTATGCAATTTTGTAAAATTAAGAGTAGTTTTCCAACATTTTGCATATTTTTGGTTTTTTCATGAATACATATCACCTAGTATGTTGCCCCTAGACCATGGATTTATCCAAAATAGATTGCATCTTTAATAATGATAACAACTGATAATACAAATGAGGTCAAAATTTAGTTAATTCCTGTATTCAACCGAGAAGGCAAAGATATATATACAATGTAATTCGTACTTTGAAGAAGTTTTGTGTCTTTCTGTCATTATTTAGTGCATAAAGGATGGAAAGCAGCAATCAGTGTGTACCATTAAAGGAAACAGCGGAGTTTGTTGCGATATCGCTCGAGTTTGTTACCAGCAAAGTACTAGTATCAATCAGCGAAACTGACTGCAGTATCCAGATTTTTAGCATGGATAGAAGCCATGTTTGGAGAGCCTGGAAACTAGCCAAAGAACGTCCATGCGTTGAAGAATTAGCATGCTTATTCTCCTGCATTTTGAATTACTTTTCTAGGTTTTAAAGGAAAGGAGAAGAAGTGAAATATTTCGAACTTTATATCATTTCTTAGAATAGTCTCGTACACTCGCTCGTAAACGATGTTACGAGCATTGCATTGCTTATTTGCATTTTCCAGTAAATTATTGATTTCAAATGAGCTTCCATTAGTTTAACCGATTCATTGTTTGCGCCTTTATCCTTTTCACTGTTTATTTGTTCAGCTGACTATGAGAGTGAGAGCAGTGTTTTTCTTGAATGCAAACAAGCCTGCCAAGACTTTCGAGCGAAATGCATGTGTGTTGAGCTGTACGAGAAAGAAAATATCTAGAAAATTGGAGTGGAAATAAAAACATGGAACGATGGATGGAATGAATATCAGATTATTTGTGAGTTTTCGGATGTATATGTTGAGTTATTTTTCATCCTTAATTATACCCTTAGACAAATAGAGCTGTCATACAACATCTTCCCTTTTCTTTCCGAATGTCCTTCGACGATTGACTGTTTGAAGCCATCAACCTCTTCCTCGGCCTTCCCCGAAGTCATTTCTCACCACTTTTCATCATCAATTCTCGTCTAACTAATCCACTCCTTGGCATTCCTATTATCTGCCTATTCTTTTTATCTCACCTCCATCCGAGTCCTTGTCGTGTAATTTTTTATCCCATCGTCAGCCATTCTTTCGATTCAAACCTCTTAGCACGTCGTGGTGTTTTATATACGTTTCGTTTTTACGTATTATTATTCCTTCCTCATTTACGTTCGGTATATTTTTTGCTATTTCCTATTTCCTTGAATTCTGTATTCTTTTCAGCCTCATTTTTCGGATTTCACGAATAAAAGTGAATTAGTATGAGCAGCTATAAAAATACGTACATGGACAAGTTAACCATCCTTTGATAATGAAAAAGCGGAGAATATTAAATTAAAATTTTTTCAATCAGTGTCATACGAATGTGAATAAGAGAAGGCTGTCACGGATGTTTATGAGAATGAAAAATTGCTCTCGAATTTTCCTCAAATATTCGTCACACAATGACGGTATGATATAGGATTAGTCACTTTGAAGAATTTAATTTTCCTGGGTAATAGGTTTATGAAATGGAAAATATCATTATTTCTTCGCATAACTCAAAGGCCTACCTGCAAATTAACTTCTTTACCAACGTGGACGCACAAGGATGTATCAGTTACCCTTGGTGTTTTGGTTGTTATATAATCGCCGAATTGAGACTTATTTAAAAACTTCTCATAAGATATGTCCATTAATGTCTCCGTTGTAAGAAAATACTTTTTCTACGTGGATTGATGCTACGCTCCAAATCCTGTTTTAGGCGGCTACAGAGGTTATGAGCATGAAATACCTTCGCGTAAAAGACCTTTGCATGTTGACATGTGCCAAAGAAGGAAGCACTGCCCAAATCTGATATTTTCAACGGAATAACATTACTTCGAGGAACGCGCAGTCGCTATTCACCAATGTTTGTGAGAAAAAATGTATTTATCATCGTGAAATTCGAAATGTAGTCACTGACTAAGGTCAACGACATGGAATATATTTAATGGCTCAGTGGAAACATAAGTACCTTTAAATTCTTATTTTATTCAGTAATATCGAAGCTGTTTTTGCATAGCTCGAATAGTCGATAGAAACATTCATACACGAACAATGGGAGAAAGATCTTAGCACGGATAGCCATGCGAACCAAGGAGATATAAAAGTGAAAAATAGCGACATGACTGGGACTCGAACCCAGGTCCTCCACATTCCCCCGTCTCTGGCCAGGTGTTTTAACCATTAAATGTATACCTATGTGATACACGACCAAAGATAACCTTTACCCTTTTTATGGATTTCAATCATTCATGCGGGAAGAACCCAGACGTCCGTTAGTTAGTTGCATCGGTTGCAACTACATATATTTTCTAAGTATTTTTGTTTCAAAGTCTTTTTGTTTCGGTTGGAACTGAACTTGATCGTAAGTCGAATGTCTATATGCATCATTGGACTGAATTTTCGAGTAAAAAAATACGGCTCCCGATTCCACCTTACAGAGTTGATTTTCATTAAGTTAAAAATTATTTTAACTACAGAGCGGTCTTACACAGAAACCGTAAAATGACATTAACAATTACTAATATCATAAACTCATTGTGGCCACAATCGAAAAACTTAACGTAATTACTAATAGAAGCTCTTGAACACAGATAGGATTCGTTGTTACATCATCCCGTTGCAGTTGTATTTTTCCGTTGGCTAACTATCATCAGACAAAATCATTGTCAACTGTGATTCAGAAGCAGATATTTGAAATATAGAGAATGTCTGCGAATTATTTTTGATGACATTCTAATTTTCGTCGCTCATCACTTTTCTTCAATGTGGGAGCAAAAATATTATTTCTCTTTGCCTGGCATAATATCACCTTAGCTAACAATATCTCCTTCGGCGGTGGTTCAAAGAAAAACTAGTCCAGAGCTGAGCTTGTGTGAACAAAAGCAACGGATTGTTCTGGTGGGAAAAGAAAGATTCTCAGAAGACATAGCGGGATTCTCGTTACAGATTCTTTTCTTCCTCGTTTTACCGAAGAAAGATATCTTTCAAAAATATTTGCCCTGTTATAAAAAAGTTTCCATGTACAATATCGTGGGAGTTTTGAAAGAAAGGAGGGTTAAATCCTGAAACAGCTGCATTTCTCCGTCTCGTTCTGAATACGCTCTGAAAAAGCGATGACGCTAGAAGCATTGTTCTGACGTCTATGTCACTCCAATGATTTAGGTCATAAATGCTTCTATTCTTCAGCGGTTTAGGGAGTGAACAGTCAAATTAGAACTTAAAGGCTCATAGTGGAAAAATTTCTTCTTTTCACTTTCGAAAATGCGTCAATTGATGGGTGTGTCTTTACTCTGAGCAGATTTTTTCGATATTCGTAATATTGCCGGTAAATAATCGGTGCTTCTCTAAAGAGTTATATTTCGAATGATTTCACCGTTTGAATTAGCAGGAGATCAGATGGTAATCAATTTCATTGTAATCTAAAATATTTAACTACGAATAACTAGTGGCCCGCGAAAATTATGATGTTGGAGTAGATGCGAAACTTTCAGTCTTTGCGAAGTGTCCGTATATATTTCTGCATTATATATCGGCGCAAATATGAGGAAGTTGATAACAAAACTAATGATACAATGAACATAATGAACAATAGTTACCGTGTTTTCCTCCATCAATGATTCTGTTAGTGAACTATAACAGTGTAGTTTTACCAATTATAATAGTGAAATAGGCCTCACAGTTTAGAAAATTATACTTTTTCATTTTAATTAAAATTCTTTTAATTATTTCTCTTATGTTCTCACTAGTGACAAATTATTTTATGCCGGCAAGGACTGCTATGGTGATATTTTATAAAATGTGATTAAGTTTCTGTTATAATTTTCATCGCGTCATTAACTTGAGTAAAACCTCTTGAGAAGTTGTATTTGCAAAAAATAAAAATACACTAGATGATAACTCTTTAAGTATCTCCGCTTAAAGAGTCAGTGTGTAACTATGGAATTTTACAAGCATCATCGGGAATTTTTTTCTTATCTTAACAGCTCCAAAAGATATATTTGAAAGTCTCTAGTAAAAGAAAGCTTATATAAAAATATTATTTTTTATTATAAGTGTACTTAGAAGAATGTTTTACCTATTCCCGTGGAAGTAGAATTATATAAGGTGTTATTAGAGAAGAGAATGATTAATTACGAAAATAGTTAATATAGAGTTGTACATCCCAGAAAGCTCATTTGAGCTACAGAAATGCGGATTCTCATGGAATTGTGTACGGTCATGAGAATGCATAACTTAAATGCGACAGCTCTATTCAAGAGATACCGGTTTTAATTGTAATTGAAAAGTAAACATTGTGCTTTCTCAAACGGTCCGGTAAAGTTACCGTGGATTACTTCACGCTTATTTATTCTCGCCAAAGGAATTCCTTTTCTATACTATCACGAGACATCTTTAATAAGGTTTCTTTACATATGTCAGCTACATTACGCCATTGTAGCAGAAACTTCCGTATTCTAGAGGCCACAGGTGGGAGCCCTTTCCTTCTATTCTTTCATATTCACCGTTGTTCTCAAAACGTATTATGTCTCCATAGAAACCGTTCACCCTAATATTCATACCATTTCAGTGGAGGGACTCAAGAGGGCATTGCACCAGGAGGGTATTGCTGCACCAGCATTTATAGGAATTATCTACTATGCTTGGAAGTGTATATGTGTTACACCTGCTCAATTGACTTGACAAACCGAGGTCATTTAAGGCAAGGATTCCTTCGTTTCTAATTCGATAGAATAAATCAATTCTAGACCATTACTCTCGAACAACGAAATAATAAATCTTGCTATTATGGACTGGGTTGCTTACAAAAACTCCGTGAAAGGAAAGCTATTGAAGGTCATTCGTTCCACAGTGAATTCGCTTTTACTTTTAAAGATATGAACAGGTTCGCCTATCGTTGTAAACTTTAGCAAGATCAAGAGTTGAGATTGTGGAATATGGAACGAATTTGATTTGCTCTATTCCCACCGAAGGGGACAATGATTTATTTATTTACTCGCCAGCCTTCTAATCATCGCTTTTAATGAATGGAATGGAATGAAAGCTGGCCATGCATAACATGGCATTAACTGTAATTGCTTTAGAAATCCATTTCATGCTTCTACCTACTTGAATATTCATGATTGATTTGCTAATTTGAGAATGAGGAACCGTGAACGAAAATCGTTTCTCACTACAGCGCTTATGAAGATAAATTAATGATAACAATAAATTTCTGTTAAAGTATTTATACATTAATATGCTTCAAATATGTATCTAATTGCAAAATTAGCCAGGCCAGCGACTTTCAACTTAGGCAAAATAGTCACTTTGTCACAGCTTCCGAAGCTCTTGGAGGTGAAAAATAGTTACAGGGTGGGAAGAACGTGACACAAAGAAATACTCGTTCAAATAAAACAATATTGCCTTTTTAACAGTAAACAAGATAAAAACGCCTTAATAGTTCATTTATGTATTAAAATGCAGTATGGTTTTTATAGTAGCAATTTTTATTTCAATTTTTATTGTCTTCTTGCATTTTTGGTACTGTTCTTAATGCTTATAGATTATGGATGTCCATAATCCTTAATCCTATCCCATAATAATGTTTCTATAATGATGTGAGGGAAATCTCTGAGGCGATTTTCGACATATTAAAAGCTAAAAACTTATATTGGTACTCACCACCACCTCTTTGGATATTCAACAGAATTTGGGCGGGACAAATCTGATGTACTAACCTAGAAAAATAAAGAAATCACAGAATTAGTATGGACATTTTAGGTTTCAATAAACATAAAAAGTTACAATTTTGAGATTTTTCGAAATAATATTTTTAGATCTATATTTCAGTTAGCCAAAAAATAAATCTCTTCTATAAAAATCTTTCTAACGCATTATATTTTATATTTGAAATTTGAAAGAATGAAATATAAATTTGAATGTGTTAGAAATTCAGCGATCGTACGTGAATGAAGCTCGAAGTAGAACTGTAATACATCTGCAATATTTAATAAGGCGATGGGAATGAAGACTATTGAAGAAGTAACATGAAAAGTACTAGAAAAAATCCTTGTTTGTAGCGTTTTACCCAAAAGTAGCAAAATTGGACAATTTTTAATTGAATTTTCTCTTTCATGATAATATCATCTGCTGATTTTTTTCGGCGAGTGATTTTCGTTCTCAGCAAAATGAAAGAATTTATATTCTACGCATGCTTAGATTAACATTCGCTGTATTCGTGCGCTGTCTAAACCGTGACAAGTGGTCTACTTGGACAGTGCTAGGCAGGTCAGTGACAGTGACCCAGCTTTCAGCTAAAACAACGTGACACTTTCGCTGCAAATAAAACTGAGAGGGGTTGACATTTGGCTGAACGGATTTGATTTTATCAGCTTTAAATGAGGTTTTCATACTAATACTTATTTGTGAACCACTTTTGATCTGCATTGATGTCTTTCAACGTAATTGACTACTTGATATTTCCATTGCATTCATATAGATTATAGTTGATATTCGATCCGCAGTAAACTAAAAGTTGCTCCACTAAAAATTAAATACGCTATTTTTGAATGATGGTTTTAAGCGAGCCTTCCCCATGGAATCAAAGTAATTTTGTCAACGAAACAAACTATAAGGAAAATTTGTAAATGAGGAAATAAGAAATGGTTTCAATAGAAAATCTAGTCGAAAGCACAAGTGAATCAATGGGATAAAATTTTGTAATAAAAAGATGAAGTTAGTTACAAAAATTTAACGGAGCAAATATAATGGCCATAAATCCCTTCACGATTAATAATATTCAATACAACTATCTACTACTGGTTACGAGACTTCCAACCTTGCAGTAGCAGCTTTCCAAATTCGAAAGATAAATATACTCGCAAGCAGCTCTCTTTTGTTCGAATTCTCCAAAAACGAAGGCGCAAAAATCGAGACCAGTTTATATTAAACGTGAAGTTTCAATTCTGAATTTTTTCTGTCTTAAAGGGGCGAATCTCACGGCCTTATAAAGTGAGTATATCTTCTAATTAAAAGAAAATATATTGGCTCCAAACTTAAATTTCATTACCTCACAAGCATAAGTTTTGTCTGCTTTTTTAGCTGACACTGCTACCATAAAATTGTAAATAAAACTCCACCGAAAACGTTCCTTTTTATCTGACTATACAGCTTCCTCGTGAAATTTAAAAAGGTTTTCTTTGAACGCAATCCCTGATATCATACTAAAAATTTACACGTAGTTTATAATTAAATTGCAATAAAATAATGTTTTTCAATTTTATAACATTAAATTTCGATGGACGGAATGGATTAAAAATTGAAGAAATCAAAGGCGAATAGTATCCTCTAAGTGTGATTCATTCATTCATTCTAAAGTGAATGATTCATTCTTATTTTGTCAAAGACTGTTAAGATTTTTGAGTGAACTTCTTTCCAAGAAACACAGGTATCAAATACTTGCTTTCGATCTTTCAATTTGAATTTTAGTACCGTAAGCTTTTGATTGAAGGAATATAAAGTCATAATTTTTGTATACTGATGATTTACAATTTTTAGAAAAGGTTAGTGATTTCCTTGTAAATCCCCAAATCATAGACTTTCATGAACGAATAGTGAATTTCTCCGTCAAATATGTTGGAAATAAATTTAATTTATTGAAAAACTAAAATTTCATAGATTAATTTATATGTATCCATCATGTTATCTGTCATTACTTGGTACACAGTAGTCCACTTAAGATTAGAGCGTTTTTGTTGAATTAAAACCTTTTACTATTAAAACTTCAAATTTTGTTGAAATTTCCCTGTCTGCAAATGGCCGAGTGGCTAGAGTGTCTGGTTTCAAGCTCCAAAAAGTTTCCAAATATTTCCAAAGATTAATCCAAAAGTACGTCCTCGGTGGTTCGAATCCTGTATAAGGAAATTTTTTTCCGGAAAATCAAGTTTCAGGTTTGCTAAGAAGCTTCTTAAGAAGAAGCTAGGGGGTTTCTTCTTTTAACAAAGTAATTCTTTACTTTGTTACGCTTTCAATTATTTAAAATACGCATTTAAAATATATTGTTATGTATAATATCTCAATATATTTCCAATGTTAAACTTTATTTCGTAGTATTAAATTCATAAAACCTTAAACTTCGTTCTCATTTTGACTTATTTCTTCGTACATCACGGGTTGGCACTGCTTATTTAAACCTAGCGCGCGCACACACACTCCCTAATTAATAAATGAATAAATGGGATACTTATCTTACTTAACATCCGTATACCTACATACGTAACCTTTTTGGGCGTATGGCAGGGGGCGCGCACTCTATTTCATTAATAGACTTTAAGAAAATTTGGGTCAGACGGAATGATTTTTCTCTTGTTTGCCACTTTTTCCAATTTTACTTCTGATATACTTAGAATATGGTACCTTGATTCAGTCATTCATACATATTTTTATTCATTTATGGACTAAGTACAGCTTATCTCACCCATGAGTGCAATACTATCCCAAGAAATCACGATTTCAACATACACCTCAGGCTGACGTTTTACTAAATGAGATGTAAAACCATACGTGTACCTGGTCCTCGGTTCCAGGCCAATTAGAAGAAAGAGCGAGCGAGTATGAGGGACATTAGCACCGCAAACAATCGCAGTGAGGATGAATTATTCCCATTCTCCCTCGGAGAACGTTCAACGGGGCGCTAATGACGGTCTTAATGGGCAAAGGGTGAAGAACTAAAGAGAAAAAGAATGGGAATTGGGGATAAGGCGTCAAATGCTGGCGAAGATGTGCACACACCTAAGAGGAGGAGATGAGGGATGGCAGGAGGAAATTACGAAGGGAGGACAGGAAAAACTCTCGTGTGACTAAGTTTTACGTGGGAAGAACAAATAAAAGGTTGGTTCGGAAAGAGGATGAGTGAGTTGTGAGGAAGTCGTGAAGATTCGGAACGGAGTGTTCCATAGAGAAAGCAGGAATTGTGTCATGAAGATGAATCAGTAATGGGAAACCACGTTTGGTTAGTGAAACGGAGACCAATGTTGAATTGCGTGCGGTTTATTCTCGGAGATGAGCGTCTATGGATTTCTGAGGCGCGATTTCCTGCTTGGAACCGAATTACCTTTAATAGGTGACCAACATCGGTAGTCATAACCAGCTATGAAAACAACCCATGTTGGTACAGAGGGTCGTGCCGGACCATTTTGTCGACTGAGGAGAGATGTATCATACCGCCTTTCATTTCATTTCCAAGTCATTTTCCTTTATTTTAGTGAAAATTACTGGAAGATGATTGATATTAATATGCATTTTCTTAAGAGGCAAAGATTTCTCCATGCGCCGACAGCGGCAACGGTCGAGGGTAATTCCTCGGAAAAAGATTATCCCCCGGGCGGCCACCAGTTATTCACATAATTTTATTCTTATATATTATTTATATGTAACAAATTCAGTAAAATCTAACTCCAAAATACTTCACCGAGTAACCCTTTTCTCACAAGCTTATTTCACCTAGATTCCTCAACTTTCTGTGAGTTACAGTTCCAATGAACTACTTTTTCTAAGTAAGCAGTCTCATGTCTCGCAACTTTGTAAATTTGGGTCTAACCTCAAAAACTGTAACCTTAGAGAAAATGAGCCGCATAAATTTCATTTCATTCATGGCTGGCTTCTCTAATCAATAAAATTTATTTAATATTTAATAAAATATTTTTATTTACATGCATGTGAAATATTTAATCTAACAACAGAATAATTGTCAATCTTCTACAACTTTATCGAGGTCTTCGTCCATCATATTAACAAAGAAAAGATCCACGAAGATTTTATGTTGAAAAATCAACAGAAAAATAATCGTATGAATTTGATCACTTTATTTTGTGCTAGAAGGTTACGAAGGTTTTCCGAAAGAAATATGAATGCGGTAGTGATAAACCCTGATTACCTAATTTTACGTTAGATAATTCTTTTAACCTTGAAAATTTTCGAAAAAGTTTAAGGACAAATGCGTGTTGTAATAGTGAAATAGTTGTTCACTAACATGAATAGAAATTAGTTTCCGGAAGTAAGGTCCAACCTTGAAGTAGCGTAACAATTTGGAGGTTACTTTTTCAATGTCAGTCAGAAATATTTTTCCATTGAAGATATTCGTTTTATTGTTCGGCGCTAAATAATTCTCATGCTTAAGTCATGGAAGACTTTATGTCAGTTATAATTAATTTAATAATCTGAGTCGCATTCACTTCACTTTTCTCATTCTTAGATGGTCTCATTAATTTCTTCATCCCCGGCATTGTGAATTGGAATGTAATGAAAGTAAATTCATGTACGGAATAATTGGATTTCCGCTGCGAATTCTATTTCCTTGATCATATCTTTTCACGATTGAATAACTGTTTCAAATTCTTCTAAGTGAATGGCATAAGATTATAAGGTGAAATAAAGGTATAAGTACTTTGCTTATGGTCAGCTAAGAGCTACGAGATTCACTTTTTCTGCTTATTCTACACTTATTCTACACATACTCTTTTAAAATTGAAACAATCATGGAAAAACAAAGTGATATCTCTGAGAAGAAGTATGCTATCAGAATATAAGTCTATAGAAGAATATGTCTATCAAAAGAGAGCAATGATTCATCTAAAAACATCGCTTCCGATTTGTTCCGCAATTTCTGATCTGTTTACATTGTTGAGGCTCGTCGATGTATGTTTCCTGAAGAAATAAATAACAAACGTCCTTCGTAAAAATTTCATGCCTTCGTTTTGCTTCGTATCCTACCATCCGCTGAATTTCATTCAAAAAGAAGAATGGCTATTGGAAGTATTCCTGCCATTTACGGAAGTTTGAGCGACTGCATTGTTGTGAAAGTTCACTTAATCTCTTTTTAGCAGCGTTCAATGGCCACTTTTTCATGCTTGTCATTCGGTTGAGCTTGATACTTAAATTGCGAAGCTTGCAAAATGAATTTACATATGAAATGAATTGTAGAGTGAGAGATATTATGAAAGACATTTCAAAAACAAAGATTACATTGCTAACGTTGTTGATTTCATGATACTTTCCAGTGAATAACTAATGAAGGGAAAATAATTTTCAGAACAACTAGAAACATTTTAATCTTCTTTAGAAGAAATTTTTATAGTCTTCAAATGAAGAGTTCGTTTAAGTAATCATGAAGTATGGTGCTTATATTGGAAGATATTGAAATGTGTTTATGCAATCGGAGAAAAATGAAACTAAGAACCTTGAATATCTCCACCTGCAGAAGTTAATATGCACACATAGCTAGGTAAATGTTTAATAATTAAAACTAAATATCGAAACTTTCCGTTGTTAACATAACCCTCAGTATCTATGGAAGTTGAGTTACGCAAGATGCTTCAATGGTTCTAAAAGTTGATGCTTTTGATACATGTCTTTAAAACTAAATAGAAACGTTAGAAATTATCTCATCTCTTGAGGAAACAACTCTATGTTGCCTTGGCAAGGAATTGGCACACATCTCACCTTTAAACTTGCACTTAGGTCGCCATCTGAAACCAAGGACAGCAACGCTGCAAAAGATTCCTCTTTGTCGTAAACTATTCTCACCTCTCCATCCCTATCTACTTCTTCGCTCTTTTCGTAGTGTATCTCACGCCTTGGAGATTTCAACGCTTGGCTGCTTTCGAAACGACTCTACAGTACTCTTAAGACTCCTTAGGCACGTTCACTTAGGAATTGACTTTTCACCTACGTATTTATCGTTCGCGTGAGAAAAGTTATGGGAGTGAAATGTGATATAGTAAGAAACAACGGAACCAAATGGTGGTTTTTTGTCTTAAGCCCTATATCAATCGAAAATTGAGGTAGTTTGTCACATAAATTCTCATAGAATATTTACATACTTTGCAAGTTACGGCGTAGTGAACTGTCAAACAGAAATCTGCAAGTGTTTATGAAACATATCTTTAATTTACGCAAACAGTTGTTTGAATTATTATCGATGAAGCCGCAATGATCTCTTTTGTAATTATCTGTGGTAGATACGTGTAGTAATCCATAATAATCATAACTATATTTTTAGAAAATTCTCTCGATTTAGTCAATCTTGAAAAAAATTTTTTCTGGTAAGAAGATTATTTAAAATGGAAAAATTATAGAGGGCTGTAAATAGAAACAAGTTTGAAATATGAAAAATAAGGGCTGATAGAGAGTGGGTGTAAACAGAAATCTTGGAAGAAAAAACGTATTACTTGAATTTTAAATTCCATCCATATATGATTCAGGTCACTGAGCTTTGTTCCTCTTTCAATACCGATGAGATCTGATGAATGGATATTTTCTAGTATTATGTATGTAGCATAATGAAATCAAAGACGTTTAATTTATCCAATAATTTGCTAAAATCATTTTTTTTAAATCGAAAGTTCAGATTGCGTGAATCTGCTATACCCA
Organism: Pachydiplax longipennis; assembly: GCA_036926295.1. Taxonomy (NCBI): domain Eukaryota; kingdom Metazoa; phylum Arthropoda; class Insecta; order Odonata; family Libellulidae; genus Pachydiplax; species Pachydiplax longipennis. Next base: position 23,867,312 of record JAVFKF010000003.1, on the reverse strand, counting down.
GTGTTGACTTATGACATAGCGATACTGGGAAAATCTGAATCAGGCACAAGGCAATTGTAAATCAATAAAAGAATTAAACTATGTTTTCCTTTTAATGATTAGAAAACGTTTTTGATTGGTATAAACAGGAAAATTGAAGTGGAAGCGTAACTATACTACGCAGTTAGTCTAAAAATGTCATTCTGGAGATGAAGAACTAATAATAATTGAAGACGTTTCACGTGCTAGAATCAATAACGAGTTTCCTCTTCCCGCGCAACTTTCCTAACCATCTCGAGACGGTTTACGCATCTACTTTCCCGTAACCATTTACGGGAGCCCTACGTGGGATTTATCAATTTTACATGTTAGTCATGCCGGGTATTGCGTAATTAATAACCAAGCTCAGTCCGCGGCCGATGTCGAGTATTGACAATGAGACACGCATTTGACTCGAACATCGCCGCACATAGGACAATTACCCGCCTTTGGAACACATGCGAAGGATGTCAATGCTAACAGATCGACGGGGTCGAATTTTGCATGAGTCTGTGAACTCCGTTTTCTGAGAAACGACGTGGACCACGACGCCTTGCATTCGTAAGGATCCTCTTTCTCCACAATGGCCTCTCTTAACCGCACGAGAGGACAAGAGGACAATCGAAGAGGCTCTCCGAAGGTCCGTTCGTGTCGATTGTTTAGAACACTTCATTTGTTTTGGATTCGCGTCCCAGGAGTTGGGGAGGTTACGGAGAAGGACGGGCGTTGAAATCTCCTTTTCGTCGGAGAGTTGAACGTGATCGGGTAAATGATTGGAATAGAAGACGTATGCTGCTGTCGAAGATGAGAATACTGATGGTCGCTGGAAGAAATACCCATTTCTGACTGGACTTGTGTCGTAAATGACGCTGTCCTGGTGTAAATATCAACCAGTTTTTGTTATATTACATATCATGTAGTATTAGTAGTATTGTTACAAGTGCCTCAACATCTGAGAGCATTTTGCACGTGAGTCTTCACCGGGAATGGAGTCCCGGGACCGATTTCCTGAAAGTCCCAAAGGATTTTTCCTATCAAATACAAAACTTCCACAGCTTTTTAATTATGAATCGTTGTTCTTATATATCGTATTGCCATTACACTCGCTATATATTTTTATTGCATTCTGAACCTTATTTCTTATAGATGATCGATCAACCACTTATCTGCACCAGTAAATGTACTCTACTGTCGTAGTACTACTTTAAGTCTTGCTAATCAACAATTTCCCTAATTTTCCAGTAGTCTAATCGACCAATATAACAAGGAGGATGCATAATTTCTACCACTTTTCGGGATAAGGTATATTTTAAAATTATTTTGAGCAACATCAAATATCATCTCCTTACTTTTAACTCTAACTCTACAACTTTAAACTTTACCATCTTATGTCATAGAGCATCTTAACAACACTTATCGATTTGTGGTAGGAATTCTTAACGAAACTCAACTATATACATTACCATTTACCATTATTGGGCTATGTTGTTTTTGCGCTCTATCCTCATATGCGTTTCTTTGGTGATTTTATTTCTTTTATCACAACCTTAGGTTTTAAACGCAAATTCATTCTATTGTTAACTTCTTCTTGTGTCTTTTTTATGAAGACGCTAGGGCAGGAATACGAGATTTACTATTCCCAATACAGCCTAATGATGATGTTAACTTATCAACTAACTATACTTTCTCGCAATCTAATCTGCAGAGTTTGAGGTAATATCTGTCATGAAAAAGAATAATTTCTAGTTAGCCCTTTTAGTACCTTCGTGTTACCGGTTTCGTTCGACCTTTTTTGAGAATTATATATAAGGCATTTCAAAACATTACCGCGAAACAATCAAATTTTAATCATCATTTTAAAGAACTATACCTATATGCTTCTTATATACTTGTATTCACGTGTCGTAAAAATGTGTTTGCTCTCTTTTTTTGTTGCATTAACAAGCCGGTTGCCCATCTTCCTCACGATCTGATTTCGGCCCCGATTTCCGTTCCTCTTTCGTTAAGGACCGTGGTTTTCAGAATTGGAATGCAGAAACGTCTGAAGTACTTTTAGCCAATGACCGGAATGGCCATGGAAAAGATAACGTATAGCGAACTTATCTCCCCTGAAACTCAATTCTTTACAGAGCTTATCACTCGGGACGGAATTTATGGTAGCGATTATGGTTCAACCCCTTTACTCCGTCTTTGTTTATTGAACTGCGCTTCCTTTTAAAGGAACGAAAACCTTTTTATTCGCCTTCGTCCATTTACACCTTATTTACCGTGATTGCCCGTCCGCAGAATTTATTATTTCCTCTTAAAAATAACATTAAATTTGTTGAACAGATATTTCAGGCCGTTAGGGATGATAAACATAAGGTTTTACTTCCCTCTTCAGAATTTAACGATGTCACGCCATTATCTGAAATTTTAAACTCTTGGATTGTTATTTTGGGGGTATTTTATTAAGGTTCTCGAAGTACGATGAACCTATGGCTGCCTGACTAAAAAATGAAGATTTCTGAGGATTACTCTTAAAATAAAACTTTGCCATATCCATATAAAATTATCATGAAACGTAATGAATGGCAGCAATATCGTGATTCATTTGCACGTTTTCATACAGAATAGAATTTCCTAGTTAGTCGCTACTTACGGAGGTCACTAAAATTCTTTTTCTCAATTTAACTAATTCAACTCAACGTGGAAACTGTATATTAGAAGAATTGAGTGATCTCATTGTTGCAATGAACTTATATTACATTAAAATTTTGGCTCTAACGGTAGATTTAAAAATATTTATATGAAAAATTATTTTTATAAGTAATTCATTTTAGTAATAACATACTGGAGTTATTATTTGACCTTTTTATAATCCAATAACAGCCACATCTATCAATTATTTCCTTTATTAATTTATAACTTACAAACTTACAATCCTATCAATTAATGTTGATGTATTCAATTCACTTTGTTAACGGAGCTGGACTTGAAGTTTGATAAAAAAACATACAGATGATGGTGTACGAGTACAGTGTCCCGAGAAGAAAGAATTGACGTATGAGTAAAAGCAGTCTGCGATATTCTACAGTATCAGTTGAATAAATGATACATAAAATGTCGTTTGCTCGAGAAAAAATGGATATCGGTTTCCACTCTAATTGTGCAAAGAAAACAGCTTTTAAGCTATAATTGCGACGCCGTATAATGAGAAGAAAATTTCTCCCAAGCAAATCGCCAGAAAATAGCAGCACGCTTCAAAGAGCAAAAAAGGGAATGTTGATGATTCTGGGAAAGTAAGATGCATCTCAATCGAATTCAATCATCTGCAAGTTGATGTATGACGTTAGCAAGGTTTTAGAAACTAAAATGTAATTTTTAAAAATGAATTTCATTTATTTAGATACCCATCGCGCAATGTTACTTTTATTTTTGTTTGAATGAAACCAATTTCCTACCGACAAACATTAGACCATAGATTTTCCTTGCTGATACAGATTTGAGGTTTCGTTATTTATTGTTACCATATTCTTTCATCTCTCGATCTCTTTGCAAACTGTGCCAATATTATTTCTGATATTATTTTTTTAGAGTCTATAGCAATTATATCTAAGCTATATTATTTGTGAAGGAAGCCTTCAATTTAACTCCAGATCGAATTACATGCGGCTAGAATATATTTTTTCAATTAATATTAACTTCTTGTAGGAAAATTTCGTTTAGTCGATGGAAAACCTATTTCTTTATAAGTATGCGTAATCCATCAAATCTCTACCTTTACGGAAAATCTGTTGGATAGAGAAGATTTCTTAACTTCGATGTTATTTGAAGAAAACGTTTTGTCGTTTATTCATGTTATTTATCCAACTTTCCTTATCTTTTTTCCTTGTTTAAAGTGAAACCTTGAACGGACAAAAATTGGTGGAAACGGCGCATCTTCAACGGTTTGAGCTTTAATCCGCATTCGGTGAAAGTCTTTCATCTTCTTTTATACGCAAATTCGTCTCGATCTCAGAAAGAATTGGGTCAAATACGCCGCACAAAAGTTCTTCCATGATGGTAAACTGCTTTGAGACTTTTTGTTCGTTGTCTTAAAGCGGTACATTCCTAGAATCTATGAGGTTGGAAAGCGGCTCAACAACCTATCATATAAGTCGGACGGAATTTTTTTCCCTTTGCGCTCTTTCCAAAGTTTCTCTGAGCTAATGGAGAAATTTTTGCAACTGCGTACGAGGTACAGCCGTTCTTTAAGAGCGGCTAGGAAAGAAAGTAAAGATTTGTACTGCCGATTCGGCATATTTTTCCCTTCCAAGAACTTTTCCCCGTTTGTGTTTTGAGTGGAGTGAAACCTGAATTATTTGCTCAACCATAGCGGAATAAGATTCGCATTAAATTGCTGAAAGTTATGGAAATTTGGAATGTGACGGCATGCGGCCAGTAAGTAATTTGAAATTTAAGACATAAAATTTGAGAAATGAGAATTCGAATAGCATTAGAGAATAAATTCCATTGCAACTAAAAACTTCAGTATCTACCCAATTTATCAATGATTTAAGAGTAATAGTATAAATGATTTCAGATAATATAATTACCATTATTTTCCACATATAAAGGAGGTAATTTATAAAGTCCAGGCTTATGCCTAATTCTTTTTATAAAACAATAAGATTTAAAAAATAAAGGGATTGTATAATGTATTATTACGTTTTATTTCCCACTAAATTAATAATCGTTATCAATATCAACATATCGTATTATAACGTCGAAAAATCGATTTTGTTATCTACTAAATCTTAATCAGCAATAAAAATTTTTGTACTTTTTCCACAAATTAATTTTATTATAGACATAAGACTGTAAAACACACACGACTAGTTTCGGAGATTGATCTCCATCTGATGATGGAGATCCACTTGATGATGGAGATCAATCTCCGAAACTAGTCGTGTGTGTTTTACAGTCTTATGTTTATAATAAAATTAATTTGTGGAAAAAGTACAAAAATTTTTATTGCTGATTATGGAATATTTCCACATGACAACGCCTGAAACTGTGAATTTTATATGAAATCATATTTGATTCTTCAATTCACATGCGGCCTTTCATTATATGCCGAGTAGCATCGAAGTAGAGGAGTAAAAATGAGTAGGTTTACATCGCATATCCTCGTTAGTTCTTCAGAGAAGTGCGGATGATATCAACTCAATGAGATGTATCCTTGCTTGAAATGTAGCAGTTTGTATACATTAGCTAAAAAATTGGTTAACCTCGCGAATTCAGTTCCCAAAGAGAATCAAACTTGGGGTCACTATGTCGGTAGATTGAGAGAGCGTAGTTCACCCGGAATACTTTCTTAGAGGAATAATTGGGAAATAACAAACAGAAAGTACATCATTAGTTTATTATTCCGCTGTATTTTCATTTTAGAAAGCAATGAGTGGCATTTTCATTTTTTCTGAACATGCATGAACATCCTTTCTTGATTTTAAGTCAGTAAATCCTTCATTACCGTTTATAAAGCAAGTTAATGTGTTAGATTCCAGATTAATTACAATACACCGCCAGAGCATCTCCTTTCTGCCCTTTAATACCCACGGCATTACTTCTAATAACCTATAATTAATGCACTCGAAACGTCGATTACCACTAAATCTGCATGAAATAATGTTCCTATAAAATCGAAGGTTTCGTGATAGAGTGATCGTGAGTGAAGTCGTCAATATCAATAAAAGACAAAAGATTCTTTCATTTCATTATTTCCACCAGAGTCTCCTTCAGCACGCTGGCTTTATTATTTCTCGTCTTCTTTCTCACGCTTCTAGAAATAATGAGGGCTTCATATCGAGTCACCGTGAATCATCCACGAATCGATGCGGTGGATCATAAATAAGTCAAAATTGTCCTCTTCTCTCTCTGCTTTGTGCATCCACATGACAATCCGGGCAGGATTCACCATTGTCAACGATCGCCTTGAATTTTAAATAAATCGTGAGCGTGCATCCCTGGCGAATGGAAACCAAAGAATGAGCTTCGAAGAAATTCATAAGCTTATGGATCTTACAGCAGCGTGACTTATGCCTTCCGTTACTGTTTATTATAGATAACAGGATAATGATTGTATATGACTGTATGATCAACTAGAGCATATTTGTGTATAATAACGGATAATTGTACTCTAATCTTAAATATACGTCAAGAAATTTTATAGTAGAGATTTTAGGTACTTTGGAAAAAACACTCATTTTATTTCAATAATAACAATTTTTAATGGAAATGTATTTAATTAAAACTAGTTGCCCCGTGCGAAACTTTCGCAGACGACACTGATACTCAATTTCCCACCCAAATACACTTCAACAAACACTAATCTTTACAAACAAATACACAAAAACTAAAACATACCTAAAGATACACACCTTCATATTCTTTATCAGTGTCTGTTTTGATATACCTCGTTTGTAGCGATAGGTATCGGTATCTACACATCCAGTAACGAAACTCAATGGCCAAATAAAATGCCTTGCGTTTTCTAATTCCTTGCCATATGAACCCATACAAAATCCCTATTATATTAGAGAACGTGAGAGTATAAATGTTGTCGAATGTTTTAAAAATTTACTTTTAGCAGTATAATCACGAATAGTGCACGCCATCACTATAACGATACATGTATCTTATCCTATACCGAATACCTAAATTCACTCAATACATTTATGACTAAATGAATTATGGTAAAGATACAAAATATCACTGCGAGCTTTAGCTAAACTCTGTCGTTATAAAAACTACTTCCTTTTATACCGGTAATGAAGTGTCACTCAAATAACCAAGATAAAAGAACGAAACATACCTTCTGCATCCACGTTATTTATTTATTTTCTATGTTCTTCTCTTCATACATGAAATAACTACTACTCGTCTGCAGTGATCTGATCTGGGAGAGGAGAGCTAGAGGGGAAGCTAAATGTCACACTTTCATACGAATACATTGTGTTACATTGTCAAAGCGCATAGCATTCTCCCCGCTTTGAAAGTCTCTAACATCGTTAATGTGGCAAAGTAATACATTTTTGAGCTTCGGAGATAGCGATTGGGAATAAAAGCTTTCGTTAAGCTTGTACTACATGCTGGTGAGTTTTCTGAAATCGCAGGACATCCTTTTCTTCACTCAGAAATATGATTAAATGTTGAATATTATCTATTCAATGAGTGAAATATAAACAATGAAAATCATTTGATATCAGGTTTAGATATATAGAAAATTTGCAACATACGAAACCGGGAAGTAATATGATGCAAAATTATTCAAACATACCACATGAGAAAACCGTGACGCAAACTTTCATATTCGGCAATGTTCATATTTCTTTGGCTGTCGTTCTGCTCCCGCAAGATGCAATGTGGCTTGCTTATTCAACTGTTATGGTTGCGTACGACGTCGAAGTTTTCGTTCATGGAGACTGTAATGTTAATTGCGAATCATTTTATGCCCGAGAATAGATGCATTATCCGATTTAAAAATTTGTTTACACTCGTCACTAAGTAAACAAATTGAATCTGTATATAGCAACCCGGGCCTTTTTTCGTCCAGTAAAAAATGGGATGATTAAAATATTATTTCAATTTGTTTAACAAATGGTGCATTTTTGATTTGTCTGACTATTTTTCGCAGGAACCTGACAACGTCTGCCATCAAACGGTCATTCATTTATATATATTGATGGAGTAATAAGGGAGAAAAGTCCCGATCACCAAAAAAGCATGTTTTAAAATAATATATAGATAGATTTAATTAAAATGATAGCAACATCACATCTCATTGTTGCACGGATTAAAGTAATGATATAATTGAAGTATAAATATGGTAGTGTTATCACATGAGAAGAGAGGGATTCTCAAACAAATGTGTAAAGTTATTGAAAAGAAAAGATATTCAATAAAAACTTTTGATTTACAGGAAAATGGCAATGAAACGATTGAAATTAAACAATAATTAAATATAACTTTAGAAAAAGTAGTTAAAGATTCTGATGGAAAGTATAAAAGTGAGTAATTATAACGATTACATCAGAACAGGGAAGCAAACGAATTTTCCGATTTCGATGTTTTACAGTAATATAAATGGTATACAGAGCTAAATTATTGAATACAATATTATCAAGTGAGAGGAATTATTTACTTATCGCGTCAATTTATTTGCAGTTAACCTAGGGTGGAGCTATAACGAAGAAAACCGCTGCCAGCAGCTTGGAATTCCCATTTGTAAAATCGAAGTAACGAATGAGCGCGATATACATTGCACTCCACGGTGAGTACTTTATCTTCCATATTCTCTATATTTAATTAACCCCTTCAAAATCTTAAAATGAGATTATGGATGATGTATGTAAGGAGGGCAGTGAAACATTTTAATCGACGTGGCTTTTCTGCAGATTTATTTGCTCTAAGAAAGAACACGATTGTTAGGCGCTGTTATTTCGAAATAGGTGATAAAATCCGGCTTATATGGTAAGACTGCGGGAAGCAGTTCTAACCAGAATCATGCACAGTTCTAAGCAGGAATGCAGCGCATACTGTTATGCGTAACTACAATAGAGAGATACGCCTTTCCGAAATGAAATACTGAGAGAAAATTTTCTTGCCAACGAAACTAACACCCCAGCTTATGGTTAATTTTTAATTGTGAGTGAAAGAAATTCGATTTTCAAAGTGCGATTTGTTTTAATGTCGATAGTGTAAAGTCAATAGAGGAAAGGTTTCGATTAGAAAGTGTGGGCGTTTAAGAAATGTTTTCTTTCGGAATTGGCTGCCTTTGAGGCCACCCAATACCCTTTTTAAATGCCGCCCAACACATTTTTCGAGCGCCCACTTTTTCCTTTGGAAAATGGAGAAATTCAAAAGTCTTCATCAGTAGTTTTCACATATACATTTATGATGTACCTCCTTATGAATTCCACAGTAGAAATATATGGTTCATTTCGGTTCATTTTCACTTAGCCGATGGCACTCATCAATTCTTAACTTCTATTATTCATATACAATCATGGTGCCTAATAATATCTCGGCGTGTCAATATGTTTCACCCACATCTAAAAACGAAAAAATGCAGAAGAATTTCAATCATACATCACGGATGGCGAAAATATTTTCTACAGAAAAGTCTTAGTGACGATACTTTTAAACGAGTTATTCCCGAAAAGGATATTCGTTAATATATTATGATAAAAAGGTTCGTTTTAGTCATAGTGCTGCTCCTTTGGCTACCTGGCAAGAGTCATTAGAAATTTCACAATGAAACAAGATATCAATTAAAGTTTTTTTGAATATGCTGTTTGTGATTGTATTCGTAACAATTTTTAGCGACGCGTTGCGACGGTACAAAAACGATTTAAAACATTCGCTGGATTTATAAAAGTACTGACATATTTATTCCTACCTTCTTTAAAATAATTATCGACCCTACAAGATTTATAAATTAACTATGTATTTATTTCGTTAAACAATTAAGTTATGCTGTAGGCATTTAGAAAGTTCCTTAACACAGAGAGCTATAACATCGCACCACGTAGGACGACGGTACCGTTCTATATCAGCAAGCCAAATATTTTGAAACATTTAATTTTTTTCGGTAGAAGCAGATCTGCGTAGGACGTAGATGACTTGACCGTGAGTCACCTCAACTGGTCACCTTCCGTAGAAGAGTGAACTGACGCACCGCTCGTAAGCGTGGGGTCAGAGGTGCGGATATTTCGTGCTTTCCTCCTTGAGGCCCCTCGCAGGTGACGAAAAGCCGGAAAGGTTTCCGAAGAAGACGTTTACAGGCGATTCGCTCGGTCGCCCTGACCTTGACGGAAGAGGATGTGTTCAATTTGGGAAATATCAGAAAAAATATTTATGCCCGCCATTCGCTTCCCGCCATTCTTTTAGGCAGGTGATTTTTTTTCTCCGCAAGAGGCTTAAAACCCCCTTTTTAGTGCTTTTAGTACGTCATTAGTTGCGTTTTCACGTTTCCCGTCCGTACGCGCGGAGGGTGTCACGGATTTGCGGGAGTAGAGGGTAATGAGTGCAAATTTTTCGTTCCCAACTTGCTTCTTCTTATTCTGGCGTTGAAGTCTCGACGGAAGTATCTTAATGGGCTGCTCACGTGAGAGTGAAATCTTTATTAACTTGAAAAGATTGTTGGGTGTCCATGATCAATGATGCATCTCGCGATTGCTATTTATTATAAAAATTTCTTTGTTTGGAATAGGAGGATTTACAATTCGGAACACTAGGCACTAACTGAGGGATCCATCAGGAGGAGGGCTTAAAGATGTGCATTAGTCTTCATTTTATGTCTTAGAATTAACTAATGAGGCCTAAAAGCGATCCTCTATGCCTTTTATTACCAGAATTATTTTGTGATTAAGCTTCAGAAAACTTCAGATAAAGCTGTTAAGACAAAGAAACAGGACTTAAAGGTAATTACAAAAGTAACTTATATAAGCTATACATTATAATTCTCTTATGAATTAATTTTGACCAGTTTGTATTAAGACGAAATTATTTAAATTATACAGAAACAAAATAAAAATTTCAACATTGCATTTATACTGTTATACTTATCTTTGATTATTCAATAATAATAATAACTAGCTGAACATGCTTTCTCACTTTCTACGCAGCAAATTTAATCCCAAATATCCTAAAATGCTATTTTAATTCATTAGTTTTACTAATCTCTAACTTATATGTATTGAAAAATGCTTTATTTTAATTTTTAGTCTGATAAAAATGGAGGAAAATGTTTTTGTTCACTTGTCTTTTTGCTTCCTTGGAAATGTGAGAATTAAAATAGTAGCTCAAAAGTTTGCATGCTAACCCCTCCGATAGAAACATGTTCCGAAAAATTCAGGGAATTGGCGGCAAAATTCGCAGAATAAAGTACCCATTAATTTCCTGATCTTAATCTATTACGAAGGCATACGTGATATAATCATAATTTTAATTGTGCCAAAAATGAGAAAATTACGCCCGCGAAATTCATCCAAATAATTAAACGTTTGATGAATGGAATCGTAGCAGGCCCATTCCACGCCGTTTTCCGCCTTGTTTTGCCTTTGTTATCTATCAATCACGCCCATTCTCAGTGCTAATATCGCATAATGTACTTTCCCCGTTTTAATGAATCACATCCTGTATTTCTTAGGTACATTATTCATCTCTGATAAAACTTGCACCTGTCGACTCCTTTTTTCCTTAAAAGGACTATGATCCACTCCTTCCTTTAGTTTTTCCTAGCTTGAGGGAATAGTCTCGAAGATTTTACGTTGTTAAATTTCTCTGAGATCGAGTAAAAAATTATAATAGCGTTCCTGAGATTCTACGATAAGTTTTTATGACAGCCAATCTTTCACCACTTCCGCCAGGGGGCGGATATTTTTCTCTGAGGGAAACCAGTGTGATTATAGTTTAAACTCAGAAATTAAATTATCACGGTGCTGGAAATCTCCCACGCCTTCGTATTTACCTAGATCTACATGACATCCTGAAATTCACTTAATGTTAAGGAATTTTTCTAACGGAGATCCAATTTTCGTGCAATTTTCCCGAGAAAAGAATTTAAATTCGACAGTTTTAATGGCAGATTTCTTTACTATGATGAAATTACATAATTGACACAGTCATCGAATTTTCAAACAGTTCTCTGATCTTCAATGCTTTAATTTAGAAAATTTCGCGAAATATTTTACTTTCATGAAGTTTTAAAGTATGGGACTCGCAATGAATATACAACGCATAATATATATTTATCTTATTCAATTGAGCATAAAATTATCGAATTTTCAATTAATTCGTTTAACTAATATTACAGTATTGTGTTGTCCTTTAGGTTCTTATTTTTATGTATATTTTATCACTGCTTATTTATTAGACGCGAAATTTAACGCAGTTATCGCCTACTCAGTAACTACTTATCTATGTGTTGCGGAGTTACGATGCTTTTTATGTTTCTTTTATGAAGTATCAGTCACCCTTACTGCTCTTTTGCCATGAGTATCATACAGTCTGAACACTATTCTGTAATCTGAGTTGCTGGTGAGGAAATTGAAATGGCCCTGAATTAAAGCCGGATTTACAATTAGGCTTACTAGCTTAGACAATAGTTGAAGGCCTGATGGGGATTTCTCTCAAAGTGGGGCTCCCATGAAGGTTGGTTGAAGGACTCTAAATGATATGTTAAGTATCTTATTCGTCTATATATCATGTAAAATCTTTCCATATATATTACAAAAGGTAGGAAAACACTTATCCTTGCTCGTAATTCAATTAATAGTCATTTTGGCGAAATGGACTTCGTTCGTTACCTTATGGACTTCTTTCGTTACATAAGAGTTTGAAATATGCGAAGTGAGAGGCATTTTATCCGTCTATATCTAAAATCTGCTGGCAGAAAAAGAGATTCAAATAAATTCATACACCGAGTCCGGGAATACCCGGGGACAAGGAAATGTCACAAGAATACTTCTGAGATTAGTCAATGAAGAGAGATGCGCCGAGAATATTTGGCACTTAACTCTTACGCCAAAATAAGTTTGATGCAAGAAAAAGTGCAAAGGAAACGTGCAAGAAGATTTTTAAACTTCCTGAATCCTATCTCTGCAAATTGATTTAGGTGAAACAAAAAGATCGAAATGAGACAGAATATTTATCAAGAAAACGGTGTTTTTACCATAATGTCCTATTTAAAACAGGAATGGTATTTTAAGAGCTGAATATTTGGCATTTGATACTATTTATTGTTAACGACTGAAAATTTATAGAAAGAATTTTGACTAAAAGTTATATAGATAAGATGATTTCAGTATCTAAAATACTTTACTCTTTTCCAATTAAAGAAGATAGTTAAATCTCCGAGTTTTCTGAATCTGATAATAATTTGGGATATTGTGCTGATTAAGAATAATCGCTATTATGACATCCGTGCATTCCCTCTTTAGTCAAAAAATAGGGCGAACTCTAGTTTGCGCGTAACAATCTAAGCATGTAATTACCTAAAAGCCGTTTATTTTCAATTACTGACAACATTCTGCACCGCCTAAAGTTGCTTATCTATATTGGATGGAAAGGTATTCTTAACAAGTGTTTACTTCAACGACAGCCATACTGTCTGTTTTCACTCTTCAGCACGTGTGTATGAGCACGTAAAAATGCGCAAGCACGACGAAGGAAAATATAAAATGGCCAAATGATTCTTATCGCTTTATGAGCACCCCTTATCCCTCATCGGTACGTGATGATAATAAACCGTCCTCCCACATTGATTGAATGGTGCATGCATCCCATGCCGCGCATTGGAAGGTGCTCAGCACGGTCTTTATGTAGATGTAGATCGCCGAGGATAATACGAATCATTACTTCACTCCCATTTCTTATTCCCAACGCAGGAAGCGCCGTGTGGTGCTTGTGGAGGTAGCGTGCACCGAGCACATTATGTTCATTGGAATCCACAGGCGCGTGATCTTTTGGCCGGCCGTTGCTCAAGTCTGGGACAAGGTTTAGCAAAAAAACACGAATTTTTGAGCAACGCAAACGTGAAGATGACTTCCTGCGATGTTCTCTAGCAAAGGGCAAAGGGATGAAAGCCGCCACGTAAAGGTCGCCAAATTCATGGTCATTTGCATTCAAGTGATCGAATGCTGTAATGCTTGCATGCGGTCGCCTCACATGATGAGGTGTTGAATAAAAAACAATTCTTTGGCAGTACGTATTGATTTGCAAGGGGATACGTCTTCCAATCAACGTTGCATTTTGTGTTTTAGAGAAATATGAACTATGTTTAATAGATAATTCCGATACTTATACTTAGATAGATAAAAGAAGTAAAACCATTTTAATGCCCCTAATTTTAAAGATATCTATCAAAGATTAAAATCAAGGCAATAATATCATTCATCCTACTTATTTTCTATTAAAACAGAACTCCGTCTCCGGGTATCCTCAACAAGTGTTTTTAATATTGGTACTCAATAATCGAGCGGAATAATTGCGAATTCCAATTCTCTTGAGAATTTCCCGAATGAGAGAAATGAGTATTTGAAAATTATTATTCGACTCTATAGTCAGAGAAATATATAGCTCATTTTAATTTTCTCGAGTCACCTAAATGTAGTAGAAATATTTGAATAGGTTTAGCTAATTCGTCCTGTTCCCTCTTAAATTGACTCGATCGAAAATGAAAACATTTTTAGAATAAAAAATCTCGAGCTCAGCAAATGCTGACACAAAGTTCTCCAAAATGACCAAACGAAAGAACTATATTTTGACGCATACAACCTACTCTTATTAGGCCGAATATCTTTTTACTGTTTAATAAGCTTACTGTCTCTTAACTCGTTTCCCTGCCAAAAAAACTAAAGTATCAATCGCATCTAAATAAAGATTTCTAGAAAATCTTATGTACTTGAGGATAAAATGATATTATATAGTACCTCATTTATATCTTTATCGTGATTTCATTCAAATTGTTTATTCATGAAAAGTATCTGATGAAACAGAAACAAGTTGCCTCAAGCAGGGATGGCGTATATATCTGAGAAGTCGTGTGCTGTCTACTTCACGTAAGAACACGTAGTTGCTTCTTCTGGCTATAGAGAAAGGGTGTTTTGTGATAGCGCACGGACATGGTTACTCATTGTTACCCTCGCTTACGGAAGAGTTCTGGTATGATGAAACACGAAAAAGCTAAGATGTTACTTAGAGCAGGACAACATCGTCAGGGCAAAGTAGGTGGCCTCATTGGTGATTTTGTAGCACTAGAAATTTGCCCAGAAAATGATGAGCTTGAATTAAAGTAAGATTTTATACATCTGATACATTAATGATAACAAAATGACATTTAAATAACTTAACTGGAGATGATTTTTTAAGGAAAGTGTATTAATTCGCCCCCTTATAGGAAGTTCTATATCTACCCCTGCCTTAGATGAAGATCAGGTTTAAGTTTCTCGTGATATTTGTTTGATAGACCTATCGTCGTAATTTATCATGTTTGGAAAATTTTCTGGACGAGATTTTTGGTCATTTATTTTAGTTTTCCCCCCTCGTGGTGAAATAACCACGAGTTCGCCAGAAAACCTTGGAGAAAATACCGTTGACTCATCCAGCTCGTCTCAATAGTCCACGAAGTGGATTTGCTAAATATTTAAAAATTAGCAGCAAGTTGCAAAATACTCGGCTATATAAATAGTGGTTAGCAATAGTCTAAAAGTTTCGCATTGGGATTTTCCTGCGGCAACGAAATTATTTTTCAGGCTAACTTTCGTTTTCATGGTGAATAAAATTTGTTCTGTTACTTGGAAAAGCAAAGTGGTGGTGTCCATAGGACTCTTTCCAGAACACGTCGATCGCTGATGTGACGTGGAAATCGACGCACCTTCTTTAACATTCTTCTCTTTTTTCTCCCTTTCTCTTGCTATCATACCAATCTTTTCTTGGGTTGCGCTTTGCAGTAGTCTTTCTTTTCCCCTCTCTCTCCTTTTCCCCATATTCCCATTCTTCTGATTTTTCAATGTCAGGATTTCCTTCAAATACCCCCTCATTTGAGATTTTCTATTGTTAAAACGCCATTTTCAAGAATTAATGTGGAAGTAATTAAAGAATTGCAGGATTGCCAGCGTCAATCAAGTGTTCAGTCGAATATTATTCACTTTAAATTCTCATCATTCATATTCTAATTTTCAGGCATTTCGTATGATTATTACTTGATACTTAACATTTAATTAAGTAATTGTTTTGCATACCATTTTATTATTTAAGTCTTATATTTTCAGGTTAATAAATTAAAGGAAAACTTTAATGTGGAATCTGAAAAACTAAAATTTTTCTTCTCAAAAAGTTTCTTCAAAACCTCATATTCTGTTATTGACTCAAGTAATTTACACATAAACATTTTTTAAGTGAGACTTAACAAAACAAATCAATTGTTCTCTGCGAGCGGTCGTTAGACTACGTGACAACACAATGGACGTGAAAAACTTGCTAAAAGAAACAAATAACAAAACGTCTTCAGGCTCTTCAGCCACTCATGACGTGTACGTACGGAAAATTTAAAAAAATATGCTAACTGTCAAGGGGTTATTATGAATTCAGATACGGAGTGTCACGGTTAAAAGTAGATAGGGAACTGTCATTAGTGATTCAATCCACGACGCCACGGCGTTATTCTAAGCCCATTAAAGTTTTATAGGTGAGGAAGATGGCTGAGAAAATCAAAGATAGTAATCACAGATATGCTTCTAGTATCTCCAAAACATATTTGCTATCAATTCGTACAACCTTCCATCGGTGCTTTATCACTGCAACCAATAATCATAAACCACATAATTTACCTTTGTTATTCCTTTTGTCATGAATAGGTACCCACGGTAAAAGGATTTAATTTTCGGAAAGTTTTAAGTTTTATAACTTGTAGAAAAGTCCAAGTAAGATTGTCAGCGTCTCAAAGACAAGTTATGTATTTAATCTAAAAAATTAATAAATTACGCACGTAGAAATAAGATATGTCATTCTTCGAGTAATTTTCATATCATACAAAACATATTATTTACGATGAAGAGAAGTAGTTATTATCAAAAAGAACTGTTAACCTATGAAAAAAAGGCATCCAAACATTAAAGAAAATGTAGCTCAAATAAATTCAGTTGAAAGTAAACGAAAACAATGAATGATGATTTTAAACTATTAGTATTTAAATTTTTCTAAGAAGGCTAAATTCATTGGTCAGATTACTTAAGTTAAAACACACGGCAGAAACAATTTTTATCAAAGAGCAAAATAATTCTGAAAAATATCATAATTATAAGAAACTATGGAGCTCCTTAAAAGAGAACAAGCGAGTTTTGGATAATAACCCATGATATTAATAAAACACGAAAAAGTTCATAGTTTCTTAATGCCTTATAAGTATTTTTCTAAAACTGTGTGTAAATAGAAATTAGCAAATAGAAAAAATATAAATAGAAAATAGCAAAGAAGAAAAAAATAAAGGCAAATATGTACTTAGATGTATTCACATTTTCAAATTATAGAAAGGTCCACACAGTAAAATTGAAATTGAAAATTTTTCTAAGAGCTTTTGCTGGATGACTTCATTTATATACGCTGAAAATTTTTGTAAATAAATACTGCCCCTTGACAGACGTAAAAATTCAGATTGTGCTAACCAATCTCAATCCAGGATTTCGCATTTGTTTGTATACAAATTCCCTTTTCTTCGGAAGTCCAGAATGGAAAAAAGTACTGGATTTGCGCAAACACGGTTTATATTTGTCATAATCATGGCTGCATTACTGTAGTTGGAGGAAAAATATGAATGCAAACTGCCATTTTTATTGTATACTAAAATATTCTGGGTCATGGTTTACAGAAACACATCGGCTCAGTGAAATTTTCTAATTTGCTTGTTACATTTGCTGCAATATCGTAGACCCAAACAACGTTGAGCAAAAATATATTTCGTACTCGCTGTCGTCGCACCTAGAAACCTTTAAAAATCTCTCACCGTGACCTTACCCTCGAGTGAGCTACTAAGGCCGACGATCACGGCCTATATCTATCTAAAAAGAGGCGCGTGTGCTATCATAAACGGCGTCGTCGTCACGGCATACAGTTCCGGTCAATGGCGTGTTGACGGAGCGTCTCTAAGGGAAGAAAAACGACCGTCGAGGCGACATACACGAAGAGGAATCATAAACACTTCACTTTTGAGGAGCGGAAACGAAGGTCGCCTCACTTATGGAATATATTTGACGTGGTCTATATACTTTCCAGGTATTCATAAGAGGAGACGTCTTAAACGGAAGGCAGTGCAGGGGTTTTAAGTCGTAACGATGCATCTTCTTAACGATGCATCTTCTTGAAATAAGTGTCCGAGGTGGTGTTGAAAATTAGAATTCTGTGATGCAGAGTATTTTAATAGCTGATTTATTTTTGTTAGCTCGCAATCTTTTATGTAATTTAGATAAATTTTAATTAAATTTTCATTAAAGTTTATTTCCGGATCCATCACAAATATCCGTTCATTGAAAAATAAAATTGGAAAGCTAACAGTAAAAATAGCCCGATACATAAAAATAGGCCTGAATCCGGAAATAACTTAATTAGTTAAAAATTCGATTACGCGGGACTCGAACCCGGGACCTTAGCGTTGTTAGGTTGACGAACTTTGCAGTTACACTAATATTTGATTCAAAAGGGTAATGATAATAATTTAGTCGAATGGAAGCAGGAAAACCCAGTTACACCAGTGTTATTAATTGTTATTATTGACAACCACAACAATTTCCCTAACCAGAAAAATTCAATTAGCTTAGGGTTGGATGGCTAGCACGATAAGCACTCCAACATCGCGGCAGGATTCCCAATTAAATTAGTCGAATTTTTTAATCATTCAATCCATATCCAGCACCGGCTTCAACGTTAATTACTTTTCTCTCGGTTCAATTACTACTTCGGTAATTGCAGATGTCTAGATTCAAGGAGCGATACACCTAAAATTTATTGAAATGCTAAACATGCCGAATGTCGTCTTGCCAAATCAAATCTCTGAATGATTTGTGATGCCCAAGAATTGTATGTAGATAACCACAGTTAAATTAATTTTTAATATAATCACTGAATATCGTATTATCTTGCAAAGTATGCTCAAGTAAATGTTATTGCAGGGAAGACAAACCGGGTATTAAAATGGAACTTTTTATAATTGAAGAATAATCTCTTTCATTGGCGTGTGACCAGCATTGGAAGAGTTGTGTGCATCTTACAATGGTCTAGGCGTAATTGATTACGTGCTTTGCATTGGGAGCATGTGTCTCTCCAATTTATTACTGCTCCGATTCTCGCGAACTTGAGGTAATTAGATTTTTACTCTGAAAGCTACTGACTAATCGGCGATGCGCTCATCGTCGAGCGGAAATGTACTTATTATTTATTAAGGACGTAAGAGAAACGCGGCCATTACATGCACTTAATTACTAATTTTTCATCCACTCCGGTGTACTTGAGTGATATGGTTTCGTGCCGCCATGGTCAACTGTGCCTACCGTCATATATTTCTTCACGATACCAGTAAAACTGCAAAAGAGCAGGTTTTATGAGTCCAAGGATAACATAAGTGGAAAAATCGACATAACTGGGACTCAAACTTAGATCTTCCATTTTCTGAGATGTTCTAACCACCAAACTAACACGGCAACACGTGAAAAGTTATTAGATTTTCCTAGTACTTATGATATTTCTGAGTTTTAAGTTCCATTTATTAAAAATTTAAATTAATTTTGTGTCACATAACTTCATCTCGTGGTAATATTTTTGATGAATTTTGTAAGGGACTAATGATTCCTTCAGATATTCATACATTCTAATAATATAATAATGCTATTCTTCCGATATCTTGATAAATGAAATACTTTTCCGTTTGTCTTTTGCAATGGTATCATCTCTTTGATAACCTTATTGATGGTAACAATAAGCTTGAGGATGCTATCAGCCTTCGGGAAAATGACTTTACGATGGACTTGTTACTACGGCATACATATGACTAGGAGTCCATATTACTGCATACCTAGTTTTCTTACTTTAGATTTCTACAAAAATTATTCGTCGTCACCTTAAAATGAAAACCTCGAATCTAAAATAAGAATAAAAAATGATGATTTTGTTTTTCAATTGATTCGAGGATGGAATAACTTGTATCTCAACTATAAATCAGCTGTGAGGATGTCATCTGTACTGTGCTGCACTCTTCTCAGGTGATTAATAGTTGAGATTCGAGTTATTCCGTTTAAAATATACAATAAAACATTTTATCTTCAAATATGCGAGATTTTCATTCTAAGGCGACCTTTTATTATGTTATGGAAGGCAAAGGCTCAGGAATCTCCGAGGCCTTCTTAGCAAAGGGCTTTTGTTCCTTCGACAGTTTCAATGCCTATGGAGCCTGAAATACTTCTGAACTCAGGTTCCTTACTTTCTTTTTACTAATGGTCAATGCACCTCCAAAATCTGCTGTCACCCGCTCATTTACATTATTCTGCATTTCTTAAGTCAAGATATGATCTTAACAGTGATAATTGGATTTTTATTACTGTAGTACTACCGCTAAGAACTTCCTCCCAGCAGACGTTATCTTAAACTTTTCTTGACTAAGAATCAATTAAGTTGTTAGCGTTGTAGGCTATATTAGGCTGCAGTAGAAATGATGGATGGCTTTTCTTGTACAAGTACACAGGCTTATATCAGACTAATTATTTCACATTAATTAACAAGGAAAACGATGCGGGTATTTATTAATTCATTATATTATTGCTAGAAACAATATTGTTTACAAGACACAATATTAAGTATCATTGTCATCGTTAATGTAATTGGTTTGAACTTACTGTCGAACTTCAATTTAGAACTCCAAATTTTCAGCTCTTTAAAAAATTCGTCATTCTGCCAAATCGGGAATATCGGAAATCTCTTCTTCTCTTTCTGGTTCTTCCGGCCAGAATGGGGCCCAACAATCTTCATAAAGATTGGTAAAGAAAGTTGCACCTGCAGACAAATTAATTGTATCTTCTGGAAGACCTTATGCTGTAGCATGTTAACATTGATCTATCCCCGAGTGTTAATTATTTTACTGAATAGCTAATTGATCCCTTTCTATGCAAATTCTTAAAGATATATTTAGAAATAATGCTAAGTATTTGGACTTATTGGCGTCAACAGTCTGCATATAAGTGGACCTGAGAAATATTTTGCTTTTCGAAACGCGAAAAGGGTTGCCCAATTAGAAGGTCATCGCTAACCTACGATGTAGATAAAATCCTAAAGCGGCCTCCCAGCTAATAAGGTGGACAACTCCGCACCAGATGGTAGGTCTTCTCTCATAAACAATCCTCACTTGGCGGTTGAGTAATCATTCCACAGAAGCACGCCCGCAAGGACGGACGCGTAAAAAATCTAGGGAAGTGATACATCGCGTGCGAATATTTCGCATCCTTATGATGCGGATCGGTATAAAGTTTCATCTCCCGCGAGAAAATTAATCTTCCTCATGGGATAAGCTCCATCACTGCGAACAGTTAGAGCTCCTCCAAGTGAAATCATTTCCCGCTGAGCAGAAGAGTCAGTCAGGGAGTTGTTGACCTTGGCTTGCCCTTGGATTCGAGATAGAGAAGACCCTCATCAAGCACGTGCTCCGAAAGGGTTTCGCTGCCATGCTCCTAGGTGGCGTTGGAATCACCTGTTCGTACGCTATACACGGCGCATGCCATCGAGACCGACTCACGCACGTCCGGTGGAGAAAAACAAGAATCTCGAGGAAAATAAATATTCCTTTCCGTGCATCTCTATACGGGGCGGCAGTTACATGACCTTCATTTTGCAACAATAGAAAAATTTTGGAATACAAACTAGAATCTAGAGGAATCTAGAAGAATGTAATCTAGAGGAATGTGATATAAACTAGAATCTAGAGGAATACAACAGTAAGAATTGCTTGCATACTGCAAGCTAATCGGTGATCATTTACCAAAACATCCGATTACGCTCGGAACTGCTTGCAAGAGTATTCCCAAGTTCATATACATAAATATATCCGGAGAAGTAGTTATATGTAATAGATGTTACCTCACGGTTGTCTTCTCTACTTATTGTAAACTATTCATTATATATGGATCTAATTGGTTATCTTCCACCATGGATTATAGACAACTACCATTACCTATAGCTTATTTTCTCGTAATTTTTATGAATTTTTGTCTTGAAAAGTGTTCATTAATTCTCAACTCTCATGATGTTTAAGATAGACTTCTTGTTTGTGCCAATGCACGTAGATTTGTTAATTTAATGAACCAATAATATCAACCTATAATGACTTAATGATGAATTAATTCAATGTAATTCCAACGGGAAGTTTTGGAGAGGTTTCCTTCACTTCGTGCCTTTGGGCCAATGACGTGCAAACATGGAAATTATTAGGCAAGCTATACTTCCCTCAGGCGTTTTGATCCGGCCAGATGGCCAGATCGCCTCGTTATTAATTAAATAAATAAACTAATAAACAATCTGCTTTAAGTTATCATTAAAAGGCACGGTTAAACGAAGATTACAGAAGCTGGAGTCCGTTATGCAGGAATTAATTACAAAAACTATCGGATGCGAGAGTTGCATCATTAATTCCAGAAAAAACGCAGTGTTTTCACCTCTTCACAAGTTCACGTATTCATCAAGATGCTAGCACAAATGCTAATCATAGACTAGGAAAGCTGAGGGATAGTTTTCTTTTATTTTTTCGCCGTGCGTGAAGGAATCTTGTAAATGCTCATCGGGAAAGAACAGATTCCATATCTTACGATTGGGATACTACGGCTATACTCCGTGACTGAGTTTAGAATCTTCAATTATTTCCGCGGGAAAAGAGTGCAGGAATCCGGAGAAAAGATTTTCCAATCTCTGTCGATGATTTTGCATATTAATTCGAAACTTTCATCGTGAGATACGCATTTTAATATCGAATTTATTATTAGTAAAAGTTATACGAGAAAGGCTTTCGAAAGTCAGAAGCTCGAAGTTTACTCGGGAAAGAATATGTTCTCGGAGCTACACAGCATGATTTATCGCAATTAAAATGATAATCTATTCAAATAAGAAGAATGATCGCTGAAAGAGGTGGCAGAAAATTGGCATCACGCTGAGTCTGACGAAGCATAGTTAGAAGGGAAGATGGATGGATATTTTATTGTTTAGGATATTTGTTATTTTCATTTGAGCAGATAAGATTTGCAGCTGTTACTTTTATCAAAGGTTTGTCCAAACCTTGGCCAACAAATGGTGTGGGTGCAAGAAAAAGATACTCCCTCATAAGACAAACTGCACAAACTCGTTCAAAGCCGGGAAACGTGCTCTTATCAAATTCAGCAGGAAGGAACTCACCAAGGTCTGAATTGTATGCAGAAGTATTTTACCGATTGGTATTCGATATTGGAATTTATCATTCTGGGAAAGGATCTCAATCTACTATTATGATTAATATAGCTTATTATTTCCGTACTAAACGATCTGAAAATGATAAGATTTCCTTCAGAGGCAGATAGATTTTTCAAGACCAAACGAGGTAAAAAATAAACAAACTCTCAACAAGAACTCTCTCTTATGCTATTGAAATATTAATAGTCAATTCCCTCATTTATCAGAGCCATTAACATGAAAATCTTTTAAGCAAAAGTTACTAGGTAGTCTTTCCGCTATGACATTCACTGCGGCCGTAAGAGATTTAAGTGAAATATTTTATAACTGGAGAAGGAACCAGCTAAATTATTGGAAAATAAACGAATCATAATCATGATAAAATGCTTTGAGAGTTGCTAAATATGATTCTGCGATTCTTCCAGGTTGATCAGGTAAATCTTTCAGGAATTCGTTGTGACAAAATTTATCGAATAAAAAATTTTGTTTCGATATGTAGGAACGAGTTATTTTACGTCGTGTGACTTCTATTCATATTTTTTGTGAATATTATGCTGTGAGTTAAAACAGACTTCCCTGAGGATTTGGGGAAGGTTAATGATTCCTATGGCAAAATTTAAAGAGAGTGGCTCGAGTAGTTACCAAAACTTTTAAGTAAGTTATCTAGTAATTTTACTCAACGTTTTACTATACTAATTTATTGTCATTTTACTATCCACCTCCTTACATTAATATCTTACGGTCTATGATGTTATATATGCATGAAAATCTATCGAATGTTATCGTTATGCCGGATAAGTTATCACAAGTCAGGAAATTCGGTCGGTATATCAATTTAATTCGAGTGTCTTCCAGATATATAAACCAGAGCCGGAATTTAGAAGTTAACCTTCACTATTTCGTGAAATAGTATCAGGTGAAGGTCCACTAGTCACGATCATCTGACAGCTTCACGGAGAGATGATGCGTCATCTTCTTCACAAGTCAAAATATATTTGGAATTTAAAAACTACATTTTCTTCGGCCGATTTTCAGATGATTCGGGGTTTTCCTCAAGGAAAACCTTTTATTAGTCAGATTAGTATAGGTTTGTTTTTATATTTCGGGAATGGCGATTCAGTCTTCGAATTCGTATTTTGAAAGCAATTTGACTTCGAATTTCCGAGGCGCTTTGCATAGAATCAATGGGAAGTGTTCGATTTGGGCGTTGAAATCTCCGGTGCCGATCTCGGCTTTCTCTGCCGCTTCAGCTGTTCGACTGAGCGCGTGGTCTTTGCTCAATTGTGGTCGACCGCGGTGACTGTGACTTCTTTTTCTCAATCACTTCCTTCCACCAAGACTTTCACTCAGTTAGCTATTTGGGGCCAATTTCGTCGCTATCTTTAAATTGTTTCGCGATCTTACAGTTCGAAGAGAAACTTCGTTTTCGTAACATTTCCATTTCTTTCCGTTCAATGCGGTGATAAAACTGCCGAAGCTTTTCGTTTGGCTATTGTTCGCTGCTAATTGGCTTTCTTGTATGAATTAATGGGCGCCGAACTTTCAGAACGTCTGGGAGAGTTGCTGCGTTTTAAAATTTAGGGAGTTCTGCGGATAAATTACAGTGAGGAAATATTCCAATTGCTCGAGCTTCTACCCAATAAATCAATAATTAGAAATAAAAATATACTCCTCCAATAAATTATTCCTCTACTTCAGCAACCAAACAAAATAGTGATAAAATAAATTCTTTCGGGTTTGTTCCTTCTTGAGATATTCGTAAAAACGACAGAAATGACCCTTTTATATAGAGAAACATAAATATTCACTATTTTCATAATGGTTGGTATATCAATGGTAGAAGCCTCAGAAATATTTTATTACACTCTCTGGTAAGTAAAGGAATGTGCCTTCTTTAAAAGTAAGCTTCAAAGGATATCATACATTGGTTTTCATTTTAATTGATTTGTAAGTCATAAATTTTATCTTCTGTAACAGGAAATAGTTAGCATCAAGCAAAGTGTCCGTAAAGAGACGATAACCACGCGGAGTATTCAGAAAAGAATTCATTTTATTTTACACACAAAATTTGAAAATTCTCAATTTGGTTAATTCTTTTCCATTAACTCCAGATGTTCATCATCAACAATGGTCCTAAAAGCGTAGTTTCTGGGTTATATGAAGCACATAAACCGATTCTGCAGAGCTTGGATCCTAGATTCTTTATTTATATTATAAGGTTGGTTACGGCTAAGGTTGTTAAATTTTGTGTTTTGCGATGAATTGGTCATGGAAAATATTACTTAAATTTGCAGCAGGGCAGACTCCCTAAATGTTTCTGCAGCTAGAGATAAGTATGAGACCCTCCCACAATCTATTGCCTGTATAATGGATATTCAATATACAAAGAGCTTTAATCGCTGAAAATTAAAATGAACCTATTCAGCTAATGCTGCTCTGAATAAGCATTTCAAAGGTTATAAGATTCACCTAAATCATTACCATGAAATGAATTACGAAAATGGTTTCCTGATAGCTTCAAGTAATTAATGAACCTTGAGGTTTTTCTCCAGCAAAGGGAATGGAGTGTCCATTAATAACTTACAGAAACATCCGACCGGTGCATTCATCACTCAAAATAAAGAACAATCTTAAGTGGAACGCCGGGCAAAGTCTTATGATTTTATTTGGAGATTTTTCTATTCAATAAAGGTCAATTCATAACTCCATTACTTTATTACACGAGAAATGCATTAATTTGTAACCTTGCAACTATATCGAAGAAAATTATCGGTGCTATTAGCTGATATCTATTGCGGAATGGATTCTGCTGTCTCAAAAACGTGAGCCAATTTAAGTGTGGCGGAGTTAAGTAGGCTGAGAATCCGCTTCGTGAATCTCGAAGATAGTGGCTTTAAATCTGGGAACATCTGGGGATTTTCATCCATTATATCCTCCAGAATGGAACAGCTTGGCTTAAGCTCAAGGCCTCAGGTAGTTAAATATTTTATCCCACAGGGAAAGAAGTGCTGGAAAATTTTGAAATCTTAAATTCTCAGAAGTTGATAGTCGTCAGAGTTGTATTTTTCTTAAGGTAATAGTTAGTATCGCAGGAAATTGTACTCGGATATTTTACGATTCAAATTGCATATCATGAGATTTTACGGTATTTACACTGGTACAAATTACCTCTATTAGTAGTAGTATTGTTAAAAGTGTTTCGATTGCTGAGGTCATTTCGTATATATGGACGTTCATCGGGAATCGAACCCGAGACCGCTTCCGCCTAAATCGAACGAGCAGTCTACTTGGTTACACAGGATTCCAGCACCTCTATGATCGCAATGAAAATGTAAAAGTTAATTCCTCTTGAAGGTCAAATTTAATGTGCCATCTTCTCTTGTAGGAAATTAAATTTCCAATTCTTACTTGAATTGGATCGAAGGATTTCCATTAAAATGTTAATGTTTCGCAAATTTGCATAAATAAGAAAGTATTCCCGCGGTACTTCCACAGTTTTACGACTCACAAATGCATGTTTCACCCACTGAGCTTTCGCGTCCTAAAAAGATGATTTAAATTTTAATGTCGCAGGATACTTTGGCAAGAGCTCGCACGTTTGAGAGCCGCGTTGACCTATATACCCCGTTGCATAACCTTTCTTAAAAGCCTTACACGAAAACTCTTTTCCACGACAGTCGTGGAGTATTATTTTTAATATGTGTCAAATCCTTAATCGAATCGAAGGACGCGCTTTCGCATTTTTTATTCCGCGTTCGGTTCCGAGACGGCGGCGGAGAAAGCAGAGTTCCCAACCTTTCTCTTTGTCTCAGCGCTCTGCTCTCAGCCGTTCACTGACCACGCCTCGTGGAGCACACATAATGACGGGCCTCCCCCACGGAGACCTTTACTCGATTGAATGCAAATGAGGTCTCGTTCCTGGGAATTATGAAAAAAATACATCCATTAATTACGCGGAAACCTCCTTTTTTTCCTATGGCAAGGGAACTGGATCCATCGCACTTCACGCGACTGATGCTAATAGAGTTCCAAGGAGATGAGCGTTTATGATTCTTATTTTCCCAAACTGATAGTGGAACTCCCGCACTTCCCCTCTCAGGATTGTCTTGAGTACGCCGGAAGTTACGCCGATTACGGGCAACAAGGGAGAAAGCACGTGGTCGGTCATGAATGAGGAGAAAAATCCATTACGGAAGATGTCCGTTATGTACGAAGTAGGGTAAAGGTGTAACTGCGAATAAAAATATCTTTCATTCAATTATATTTTTATACAATGTATCCTACCGCAGTGGCGTAGCTACATTTCAAGGCGCCCGGGGCGGTGCCGAGTTTTCCGCCCCACTCAACACGCATCAAACATTCATATAAACAAAGGTCAATGCTACACATCAAGCCTTACTTTAATTTTAAAATGTTATTACTAATATAAATTCTAATATCAAGTACGCATGAAACACATGTAAACAAAAGTCAACACGACGCATAGGAATAAACATTTCTTTCGTTTTAAAACTTTATCATTAATATCAATGCAATTATATCACTCATTAAAATAGACTATGTGGTTCTCAAATAATATTACATTTATGAGGTAAGTTTACCTTGAAGGGATTATTGAAAAATGAATACGAAACACAAATTCAGTCTGAATTTGACCTTCTACCGTAACAAATGTACTTTGTGAGTTTTGATATAATTATTACTGGTGTTTTAATTTTTATGCCATTTCGTCCCGACTGTTGACGAAAAATGTCGCTCTATAATGAACGCCTTGCTACTATCCTACCAAAAATTTGGCCGATTGTTCTGGAAGCGGACTGACCATGAAACCTTTAAGTTGTAATAATCACCATAGAATTAACTTATTTTTAAATCTGATAAGTAGTTTAAAGCGAAGTCAGATATAGTTTTACGCTTTATTTGAAATGGCGGAAATATCCGAAATTCACAAACTAAGAGTGCCTATCACTCCGTCAATATGTTATATTTCAGACATGACTTGGCAAGAAACATTTTAACCGGGTTTATTGTAAGTACGAGTCATTCTGTTTCGACAGATCGTGCGTAGAGAACTAGTTTCGGTAGAATTTAGAAACGAATAATTCTCTAGGTTGACGTCATAGGTCAGTGAAAGGAAGGTTCATTCGACTTGGGGACTAAAGTAAGAGCATGAGAGGAGAATTCTTGCAAGCTTTGCCTCGAAAGCGGTTCTATCTGCTTCGGGTTTTCAATGGAGGGTATTTTCACCCAATGAATGGAATTTTTGACCGGATTTGAAGAAAGAGACAAAGGAGTTGTATGTGTAAGGTATTGCGTTTGTGAGTTCTAACCAACTGTAAAGCTTTTCAATGTTTTCAATAATCAAAACAGGATATTATTCTGAGTTATGCGAGAAGTTATGGATTAAGATTTTCTCCTTTTCATAGCTATGCATTTCCAAGAATATCTGAAGAGATGGCTTCTATAAATACCAAGAGATATATAGTCTTCCCATGCAAATGGTGAGGCCTTAGGGAAGGAATGTAAGTGGGAGAATCGATGAGGTCGATTGCCTTACATTTTGTGATCGCCTTCAAAGCTATTCTGCGCAAGGAAATTCACCTTAACCGACAAGTTTCCCCTGTTGATAAGGATTGAGAGATTATTTTTTAGGCTGCTAGTAGTCGAAACATTTACTATACTATTGATTCTCTCGGTGGATCTTTTTCTCGATCTTGGACGATTCTGTCGCAGATAGATTTTGTGAATGGATACTCATCATTATTAATAATAAAATCGAATACTATGGATCGAATACAAAATAATTCTCTTGCTTAAATGTGTGGTCACCCTTTTTCACATCTTTTGTCGATGCCATAATTTCACGGGAAAATAAGGAAATTATTTGGGAAAGAAGGATGATGTTTATTCTATAACCGATCTCAGACATTGGCAGGAAATCTATTTGGGATAGCCTAGCCGGATAAAGAATGTTAATACAGGAAATTACCCTACCATTAGTGTGCCGCTTTAACATTTCGCACCACTTATACTTACATTGCTTGGCAATCTGCCGCACTATTTTTCGATTAACATCAAGCGATACCTACGCATATCTCTACATCATAATTTTATATTTACTAGGAGCTTAGGAATTCTCTTAAAGGAGCATGAATTCCAAAAATACTATTGCAATCTGAGAGTGTCTTAATAAGTTCCTGAGGTGCTTCTGATTCCACAGAACAGCTTTCTATAATTATTCATAGTTAATTAAAATTCATGATTCGTTAGAGAAGTAAGCTGTTATAAGATGCAAGGTTTGAAATGCTCTTAGTTTCCATAAAAATAAGTGACATTCTGAATTCTGCGAGGGGTATGCGGTTTGTATATTTGTGTTCTAATGCCCTATGGATTACTTACTTTCTCCATTTTAAGAAAATTCCATTGAAGTAAGAAAATATATATGAAATACATGAAAATTTTCCATTTCTCTAACAGTATTGTGCCATGAAATTTAAAATTGAGGAGACACTCTTCTAAAAACACCGAAAAAAATCCCTAAATTCCGATGATAGCATTCTCAATAAAGGATTAAAGAATTACGAATACGAGAAAGGAAAAATGCCATCACGTTCATTTAATCCGTGGTGCAATTAGGCGTTTAACTCTGTGTGAATTGATAATGAATTTCAGGCAGGCACGATAGCTCTCGCGGATATTTCACGGGGCTATTTTTAAAGCATTTCAAAATAAAGCGGCGTTTCATTTGGGGCGGGCGTATATATCTAATCCTTTAGACTGCCAAAATGTTAGAAGCAAGTCGCGTTCCTTCGTGACGTGTCGGTGACCCAGAAAAGAGCGTGTGGGAGAGAAAATTAAGGCTCTACGTTGGGGTGAGGGACCGCGCTATTCTCTTTCCGTGTGACTCAATGAGAAGCGGACACCTATTGGAATCACGAACCGCTCAAATCGATTTGACAAGAAATCTGCATACACCCAATAACCTCTTCAAGATGGATTCATCCCAGTTTCATATCGCGAAGATAACTTGACGAACATTGAAGATAAATTGAATTAGGTTAATCCTTTTCCTTGATGGGGTTCTGATATTGAAATCCTAAATTGGAAAAAATGTTTATTATTGAATTAGAAAGGTGTATTTTCAAGAATTAATATAGGCTACGTTGTTGATAAGCTATATATCCGGTTCATTCGCTATCTCTCCAATCAAGATGTCAACAGAGGATAATATTTATAGGTTAAACGGATTCCATTATTATTTATCAACCTCCCATGTTATAATTTAATGAATTTCGTCCGAAAGTGAATTTGATTTTCATTCCCTACTTAAAGCGGTCACTTCACTATCATTTCCGGTCATTGAAATCTTGATCTTTCTAATCCAGTAAGCCAATCTCGAGGCCAAGTCAAGTGAAAATTTATTTCTTGGTAATATTTTTTAGTGATATCTTAATTCAATGTTTCCATATTCCTTTCGCATTAATTCTGGACAGTCAATCAGTGATTGGAATTTTAAGTTATTTGATTCTAAATTTTGGGTGAGTAGATTCAATCGATCTAAGGATAAATTTTGATATATAGAAAAATAGAACATTAGTTATCTACCGACAGTAAATATACTTAAAATTATGGATATTGATCGGGATTCTACAACGATGATCATTAAGACAATGGAACTCTTCTAAAAGATGGATGGATGGATTAATTCAGCTGAAATTTTATCATTATCACGAATATTTTCCATTATAGTTAGAAATTGCTTTACGATGGTTCCGACGGTTAATTTCGTTAAATCTTAGATATTCCAAATGAATAATCACCTCGTAGCTATCAATCCCATAATTCATAAATCTAGTTTACTTTGAACCGTATCGTAAAGCAGTTAACCAAAAGGGATTGTTATCCTCCGTAGAGAAATGATGCTTTCCATATTTTATAGAATAGAACATGTAGAATATTCAATATGTGACTCTCTCTCTCTGTCGACTTTGATTTAACGATATAGTAATTACAAGTAAAATTTATGGAAAATTCCGTGTTTTAGTAATTTACAACACCCGTCCGTTATTTTCTGTCTAAAGTAATTGTTGAAAACCGGCTAGCTAACTGAGGGACTGAGGTCCATTCGCGCAAGGTATGAGATAAAAGGAAACTAAATGCGCTCAAGTTTCGTTACAATTTAAAATTCGTGCGAAGAAAAATTAAGAAAAGGCCTGAAGCTTGGAAGGCGGAGGAGAGCACGCCGAAAAGCCGATCCAGCCCAGAAGGCACCGCGGCGTCTTCGGATGGATTGCCCGCCAGCAAGTTAAGAAGCGATGACCTTATTTACCAAGAGGAGGAACGCTGTGGAGAAGCCGGCCGGCCTTGATCTCAATAGCAGAAAGGAGGAGTTGGCGAATTGTGCCGCTTAAGACCGCTGCATCAAATCCCAAGCAGTGCGTTCCAGCCAAGAGGGAAGAAGAAGACGGAGGATATAACTTTCCCATTCCCCTCAAACACCTCCTCCAATAAGAAATTCCCTGACTTGCTTTCACTCCGCGAGATTCCGGAAAGGTCTTGGCTCGGCACACTAAAAAATGATGGGTATTTTTTTCGTTCCTTTGCTTCACCCTACCCAAAAGGGGGCGTTGAAGAACCGGATCCGGTCGAATCTCATCGGGGAAGAAGATTAGGAAGGACTTGGTCTATTTTTTTTCTTTCTTCTGGAGGTTATTTCGAATGAAGCGACCGTAGTTCTTTTTCTGCCGGTTCGCACGTGTACGAATCCTTTGACTGCGGAGGATTCTGTACTGTTTCTTTTTTATTTATGATATAGAACCACGTGATGTCCGTTTTCCAGAGCTGAGGTTCTTTTCGGATGGAAGTTTTCTCGTAGTGGCGGTCGAATTTGACATTTTCTTTCTCATTGTCCTCCTCTTTTGTTAGACCGGCGATACACACAGCTATTCCTACAGGGATCATAGGACACTCGAGTCACAGTGAGCAATAGGCTAGCTTACACGTCTCTAAGGTATTTCTTTACTAACGGATATGAAATAAATGATGAAAAAATGGGATTCGTGACTCGAATGGAATATGTTAAATTCCCCGACGCATTTCTACAAAGTGACGCGTTTTTTCGGTAAGGTTAAGCTTTGAATTTCTGTCAAGAATAGCGGTCAATTTCCCGTGAGTTTGTCATCTTTCCTAAGAATTAGTGACAGCATCCATTTCAAAGAAATGGGAATGAACTTTCAACATATTCAAGGAAAAATACCACTTCCTTTTTAATCTTTAAGCTTGAAACATTTTATTGCCGATAGAGAGAAATTATGTCACTGTTGCTAAAGAAACGGAAACATAAATTTATGTATCGGGTGAAAAGAAATTAAATAAAAGTATCAGTACGAGTTGTTTTTATAGAAAACTTGAGATCGGATGGAGAAATGGAGTTTGCATAATTAATTGAAACAATTAATTAAAAGTTCCGAAATAAACCAATATAAAACTAATTGGCTGAAATAAAAGCATTGATTACGTTCTATTCGGAGATGAAACTAAAATTTCTGTCAGCATAAGATGCAGTTTTTCATTATGTTTTTAGTGGTAACTCTTCCGTAATAATCACTTCGGTAGCGAGAAATGATTCAATTTTTTAGTGACTTCTTATAGATTTTCCTACTACTCTATTTTGCTGAGCAAAGTCCTTCAAAATACTTCTTGTTAAATATAAAAATATGAAAATTTCGATGGTAAATACATACCTGTCTTCGGGCTAAAGAATTCTTAGTTAGACAACAGTAATATTACCACAGAAAAGCCGAGAATCGAAGGAAATGATGAAATTACAATGCTGTACACTTAAAAAATTAATCAAATTAAAACCGGTTCACGAAAACTAGACTGAATCCTTGATCTCGTTAATTCACTTCTCAACTGAGTGAATATAATACACCGCATTGTACGATACACCTTGCCCGTGATTATATTCCCAACAATCCCGATGCCGGCGACCTTAATTAGGTCATCGTGACGTATTTCCTTACGGTGTACTCAACGGTAAAGAAATAAAAACAACTCGGGGCTCTTAAGACACTCCCAGAATGCCGTTGAGATAAATCTCGGACACCGGCTCGATCGATGCGTTTGTCCTTCCGAATCAATGAGGCGTTTTGGGGATGATGCAGCGTGACTCCTGCGAGTGACAGCTCGTGCGCTTTTTCCTTTCGATCGAGATCCCCCTTTCTGGACAGAGCACGTGCGTCCCGAAAACGTACGTCCTAGGCACGCATCGTGGGCCGCGTGTCCGTCGAATCGGACTCGATCGAAGCGATGATTCACGCCGCGTCCGGCTTTATCGACCAAACTTTCCAAAATGAGCGTAACGTATGCACGTGTATCCGTTAGCCGATGCAGACGAAACCGAATGTCGAAATCGCCGTTGGGATGCCATCGGGATAAACCCACAAGGTTTGTCCGCCATTTACGCAAGACTTTTTCGCAAGTGCCAATTTCTGTATCACCGGAGGAAGGAGGGTTGTTGTCGGTGATTTCAGGTTTCGGCTCGATGATTTCTTGGTTCAAATCGGGAGCGATGAAGATATGGAGCTGGAGCATAATGATGGCTTCAAAGGGTACCTTTCACTCGAAGCTGTCGAATGAGATTCAGAACCCACTCCCCTTTCTGGGAGATATTTAGCGATATCTTCCGAATCGGAGCTACCGTTGCTATCTGTCATTCAAATCACCAATTAGCTCGAGTTCAGATCTCTCCCCATAGCTCATTCTAAGTGTATGTAAACAGAACAAAAGCACATGGTAGAATGCTACCGAAAGGATATTGCTTAATGCTACCAGTAACATTTGAAGACGGAGGATCAACTAGTTGGAAGATTAATTTTCTAGAGCGGCTTATGTTGGTCCAATTGAATCGCTTATTTTCGTCACTCGAGGGCAAAAATTCAGCTACTCTTACGTTTTATATGCACATTGAAACTCTCTTTGAAACTACCCTGCGGAGGTGTTATACTATTACAGAATGCTTTCACTGGTTAATTCCTTAAATCTGAGTTTTAAGTAAAAGTTAAATTTAAGCATTTACTCACAAGTCTGTAAAGCAAGAAAAGCGTTTGTAAAATATTAATACCCGAGCATACTACAGAGAATGTCGTATAACTTTATATGAAGCTATACCGTTGACCTTATCAGTCGTTGAAATCTCTACTTAAATGTGTCTGAAACTCTACTGGTTAAGATGCTTAAAGATGCCTAATACGTTTCTAATGCTTTAATTAGTTTATTTTCATACAAAATGAGTACCCTGCTTCCTAAACCTCATGATAACTAAGCTTATATTACTCAAGGTTTTGCTGTATCATCTTGGAATGCTGCTGCGTGCGACTGCATCTGGTTCAATATTATCATAACACTGGAATCTCTCTTTACTTGGTTTCAGATCAATTGCATTCTCATCGGGAGCTATCACCTCCTCTAGGTAATTTTACTGAACAAACAACGTGCTTAGGGCACCATAAAGAGCTCAAACTGAAATGCTGTGGCAAAGTCTCTCCACGATAATTTCATATCTATTGTAATATTTACAATAGTGTGGCATTTAACACTTAATTGGAGGGAATTTAAGCACTAAAATTGTCATTATTTTAAGATGTGTAAGTAATTATTGTATACCTGACTTCCCTGATAATTTCCGAGTGTGCCCATTTAGATATGCATACAGAACTTGGGGGATTGCTTTTACAATAAAATCCCCTCAAATACAGAGAAATATGGAATCTTTTGTATTTCAAACTCATCTGGATATAAAGATTTCTAAAAATCTGAAAATTTTAAATTTAGGCTAACGAATAAAAAGTAGGCGTATTCGAGATACAGATTTTATCATTGTTCGTCGAACGGATTGGCCATCTTCCCCAATTTATCATTAATTAGCAACCTCGACATTGACGATTAAATCCAGATGTTAATCAATATTGCTCCCTAATTTCTGCACTCTTCCGGAAGACTTTCGAAAATCTTGCATCAACATCAAAGACTCTTCTTGCTCATTGGTTATGCAAACAACGGGGATGGAGGCAAATGAGGGCGAGCAGTTGAATGCTGGGAGGGTTATTTTTCTTTGTCTTTGGAGTTCTTATTTCGAGTTCGACGACCCATCTGCGCAATCTGTTGCTTATCTCGGGCAAAACTTGGAAACTCGGTAAAGATGAACTCAATTTTTAATTTCTAAGAGGTTAAGATTTTAAAGAAATATTCGAGGAAAAATATGAAATAACCAATACTACTCCAAATACAACCAAAAATGGGATGGAGATATTATTGTAACAGTTTCTTTGAGAAATATCTGTTCATTTTTAATTTTAAATTGGGGTTCATACGATTCTCTTACTCTTACAAGCTTAACAATGGATCAGTTAATTCTGTCAAGAATTTTATACTACCTCTAAAATTAAAAGGATGAAAAAATAATATAACTATATAGTTAAAACACACTGAATGAGAATCCTGAATATGAAATATTGTTGTCACGGTAGGTATACAGAGTTTCATGTTTAGAAATCAAATAGAACTTGATTATATGGATTCCTTTCCCTTATTTTTCTCATATTTTTTCGACAACATTCCCAAAACATAAATTGTCATAAAATTACTATATAATATTTCACCGTCTTTTATGATTCGTTTAGGTAGTTGCGAAAAGGTTACATATTTTTTATTTACTGAATAATGTAAATGGTAATATTACTTACATTATACATGCATGAACTTTATTTTTTCAATTCATGCCAATAGTGATATGAAAGAAAAATTCGTATTTACACAAAAAACTGTATTTCTTATATTATTAAACAAATAATATCTAGATAAATGCTACTCAAAAGCCTGGAAATTGCTAACTACTGATCAAAGACCATTTTAATAATATTTTTCTTCTGAAGCATAAATTTTTTTATGCACTCTCATCTAATTAAACAATCTGTTGATGTCCTGAGTTATCTTAAGGTCTTAGATAGTACTCAGGAGCATCTTTGCCACAATAAGCGTCTTTTCGAGCAAAATTGTCAATATAACTGTTCTGGAATATATTTTAGCATATCTCTAAAATATCAAATATAGTATAAACTAGGATATTTTGTCTATAATCAATAGTTATGTTTGTATCCTGCAATTATAGAGGTGTTTATGTGGGAGCTAAAGAGCACACAACCGTTTAAAACTCAATTCGCGACCACTAGGCCTCCTGTATTCACGAAAAACGATAACCTGTTTTCATTATGTGTAGATAAGCACCCGAAAACTATTCACCTGTTCCCCTAATTTCTGTCAAGGAAAATGAAGTCAAACTTTATGAGCGAAGACGTTTATCTCAAGAAAGTAAACAATTATAAAGCTAGTCCTTCCTACTAAATCATACCGATTACCCCTTCGTACGATGGATTGAGAATGGACAACTGAAATTTATGGAAAGCTTCCACGGCGGGATTCAAGGTATCAGCATCGCGATCAGTAAGCAGGCCGCAATGTATCATGCTGCAGGGATACTCGACTACCTTCCCCAGGAATTAACCACATCCCTCCAAAGAGCGCTTGTAAACAATGACCGTAGAGGCATCGAACGGCCGATAATGTTGATATTTCGCGCGCGTAGGAGTCGACTTCGCCCCTTCAACCAAGAGTCCACTGACCTCCACAGATCCCCGCGTCGTTGCAGCTGAGGCCGTGCTCACAGGACAGTCTGTGCTCGTCGCACCTCTCCCCCTTCCGTCTTGGGCAGACAGCCTCGCAGCAGGAGCAGTCGGGACCTCCAGGCACCATCAACATACCACGACCTCCCGGACACTCGGTCACCGTCATCTTAGGACACTTAGGTTTCTCCTCACAGTCACATATCTCCTCGGATATCGAAAAGGACCCCAGAAGGGCCAAGGCGAGGAGGAGGTACAAATTACCCATCGCGGAGTTTTGTTTACAACAGGGGATTCAGGGACGCAAAACTGGCATTGGTTCCCCCGGATAATCGGTTGTTTTCTCTCTCGGTAGAGTGTTCCTCCACTTTACAGCGCTGTCCCCATTCGAGGTGGATAATTCCAGGTACGGGAGGCACACGCAACGGAGTCTCAACTCTTACTGAGGAGCCGGCGAGCCTTCCTCCGTGTTCAGCCCCTTTCACCTCCCCCTCTCCCCTGGCCTAAATCCCCCCCACCTGACCCGACGTGAGGGGAAACACCGGCCGCCCCTACAGCCCCGTGAAAAAACCCGCGGTGCCCTCCTACTCCCCCGCCCCTTAAGACCTCCCCTTCTCCCCCATCCATCTCCTGCGATCCATTCCTCTTCCTCTTCTTCTTCAACTCTCGCTTTCCTCTTTCTCACTCCGCATTCTCTTTCTCCGTGGACTTCGTGAGACGCTCCACTGTGCTGCCACCTGAGCGGGGAAATCTCGAAGGTTTGACTTCCCCGGGAAGGTGGGCTCGTTTTGTTATTGTAGTCCTTACTCTCTAGAAGTGGTTTTTATCTTCTTTATCCGGTGATTGGGTTGTACATCGGTGTCAAGACTACTTCTAAAATACGACACTAAAAACAAAGTTGTCCAAGTTTTAGTAGCCCTCCCGATTAACCGGTAAAAGTGAAAATGGGACTAAAGGCAAGATAATCAACTCCCTGGCATATGAGTAATTTGTTTTGTACCGGTTGCTATTCATGTTGTTAGCGAATGTATGAGGCTATACTGATTAGCCGCATTATTCTGAGGATTATATGCTTTGGTCGTACTTTGTAGACGCTAACGTTATCTTAAAACCAACATTTCTACACAAATGCATGAATTTCCCGTGTAATTTTTATATTATTTTCAGCTTATAGCAATGCAATCATCTGAAAGGTCATCAGGCCCAGTTATAGGTTATTACCAATTAATAAACTTTTAAGCCGTCGTGAATAGAAGATTCTGCCATTATTTACGATGCATTTTTTTGATTTTTTGGGAAACTACTCTGTTTATTTTAATTTAAATTATTCGAAAGCAAAATAACGGTACTTACTCATAATTGGAAGTAAACAGAGTAAAGTAGAACTACGCTGCTTCTAATTTTGTAAATAAAATATCTTAGATTTTGCTTTGGAATTTTAGAGAATACGTCACGTAAGCAACGTTATTGGAGGCAATATTATCCTTTCACAGAATTTGTAAGTGAATCCGATGGTATTTTCGTGCCGATATATTTCTGAAATATCCTTTTATAATACCTATGAGATGGATGTATTGAATACTAGATTTATCATTACAAGCGGCACAGAAAGCCCTGAAGATGTATTTAGTGATCTTTGTAAATTGGAAAAGTTGGATATTTCATATTTATAGTAGAATTCAATAATTGTTACTTGTGAATTAATGGGCAATTCCAATGAAAGAGAAGATTTATAAATCTAAACCTAAGATTTATAAATCTAAATCTAAAAATTTATAAATCTAAATCTAATGTAATGTAATTCATTGATATTTCAGATTAGTTAAGGTTAGAGATTTTATGATCGTAGTCTTACCTAATCCATTGGTAATTATATCATAAAAATTCTCCGAGTTTCTTCTGTAGAGGTACGAGTCAAACGGATGAGATAATTGAATTGATTTTGGGTTAGTTGTCATGATGTCTCCTTCATTGATGGAATTTTTTATTTCTCTATATTCATCATAGAAGAATTTTTGGACTTCCCAGCATCTTCTTCGCGTTTTAAAGTAGGCGCAGGGCTTCCAGATAGCCATATGGGCAGCGTGTTCAACTTTGCTGAAATCGGTCCTGGGTTCGATTCTCGGAGGGAACCCATGTGCGAAATGAACTCAGCTGTCGAGCACTAGTTAGCAATACTGATAATACAAAGTAGGCGCTCATGTTATTAAAGAGAATGAATCTGTATTCTTCTTTTTTCTTTAATTTTGCAACACCGTTTTCAGAAGACTGATATCCTCAGATAATGAAAGTTCGGGAAAGTGATGAGCGTTTTGGAAAGTGCGACATTTTCTCGATTTGGTTGTCTCGTCCATTTTCGTTCGTCATGCTTTCGGTGGAGAAAATTCGATTCCTTTATTAAGGATCGGGTGGCCGAACTGATGAGTTTCGGGCGTCAGCGAACACGTATTTCTGGGTAGTAATTGAATGAGTACATCATCGACGCTGCAGGAATGCGGTCTCCGTACCTTCATAAACCTCTCGCCACGAGGGACTTCGTATAAGGCCAGGTGCGATTCGTGTCCCGAGTACCAAGGGCGGCTTATCCTGTTAATAAGTGAGAGCTTGGAGAGATTTATCGGGTGGAACCCGTATAAGGATGCAATCTTAGGCATGCTAACGCAGCGGTCGCTCGACATCATTGTCATAATTTCGTACTTTTCATCGAGGAGGCTCATAAGGATACTGCGGTGACGTTATGGGCTACCGACCAGGTTCCGAAAGAGTCGCAGAAATAGATTTCCAAGCACAAAGCGAATGGATGCTAGATCTGTTTACGTCATGATAGAAATTTTACATTTTAGGACTGGTAAATTCAGTGATATTGGTTCCACAACTTTACCGTTGTTTTATTGGTTACAGTAGTCGTGGAGATGAAACAAAAAATCCGTGAAGCAAACTATACTTCAAATTCTACAATAAATAATAACGATGAAACTGAAAATATTCTAAGGTCAGGATCACTTTCTCATAAATAAATGGAGATATTAGGCTACTTTAAAAATCTTATTTTCCTTTATTTTTTATATTTGTTAGAGATACACTGTCGATGAAAATGATAAAATAATTCAATGTATATAGCACTATAATGCTATAGCAATTTCATTTTGGGCATAGTTTTATCGAATCTGAAATTATTTTCTGCTACTGTGAGAACCTTGGAGTCATTCTTAATAGTAGGACACTCGTTTTCTAAGGAAGAAATATTTACCAATTATTTATCATATATATTTGGGACGTTCTATCTTTGCTGTCATCACACGTATCCATTCTAAGAAATCCATATATTTACTCTATATTTTTGTAGAAAACTTCACGCAAATTTGATTAATTAAGAAATAAGGCATGGTAAATAGATGATTGATGATCTCCGGAAATGGAAAAATGAAAAATCAGAATCAAAAAATTCCGCATCCTCACAGTATTTCTCATTCACTATCTGTATTGAGATGGAAATAACATCGGTCGTCTGGAATTCGCACGAGAAGCAGTATTATTCCGATACCTTATGAATCGGCTGTGGAAATCGAATTCTCAAAAATTTGTAACCGGGTCAAACATCGCGAAGAAAGCGCAACAGAATTATTTTCCAACCCGATTGTGTGATTTCTTCGACACGTACGAAGTGCTGAATTGAAAAATGTTCGGAATCGAAATATTCCTGAGAAAGCTCTGGAGTTCTTTTCACCAAAGAAAATTCTATTCGGTTTCCGGTGGGAATTCATAGCGACTGATATGCTGCTCTAGAAGTTTACAAATCGTTCCTTTCGGAATTCGTACCTATTGCAGTTGATATTTGTAATCCGACGGACAGTGGGGGAATGCAAAACGTCTTCTGAGGAGGAAGCGACACCTTCTGGAGATACTTATTTTGACAGTCCCTCATTCCCATTGCGTGCATCAAACCTAGTTTTCCGCGACCACCCCGTGAGACCCGAAAAGCTCTCGGGTCTTGTGTACCCCGCGGTTTATCTGGAACCACAGCAAAGCCTGCGAATGCAGACACCGCGGGGATTTCCGGTGACCCTTCCCTCGTGGTTGGACTCCAGGAAAATATGGGACTGTGAATTCGAGAATTAATCCGTTGTGAGATGTTGAATAATTAGGTTTTAGCATTCGTTTCTGTTTCCCGAAGTGATTAGTGTCCGTTAAAGGGGGCAAGCACGGAGATTTCGGCATGATTTATGGTTTAAGGAGATTCACAATACGAGAAATTGTATTTAATTTATTTTGGATGATTGGATCATATCTTTGTGTTTGCTTTTCTCATTATTTCTGCGGTTTGGCAGGTTTAGGTCAAAGATAGTGAGGCTTGGATAATTTATTATCCTGAACTGTAACTGTCACCATAAAGTTATTATAATACGTACCGAAAGGAGATGATACATTGTGAAAGTGATTAGTCAGTATGTAAAGAAGAGTTTTCCTTTTTCCACAATGTAAATATTATTTTTTTTTATTATTTCATTTTTATACAAAGTTTATCTAATATTTTTTGGAAAAATACAAATTACGCGTATTTATTTGATGATTTTTCATTCAAGAGTAACACTTCATCACAAATTGATATCGTTCATTTTCCTGAAATTACTTTATTTTTATCACACGATGAATTTTTATCACAAAATTACCCTCTTTTTTATTTGCAGGTTGGACAAATCTCTATAATTCTCGCGTGAAATTATGTATTCTATTGATTTTTCGTTAAACTGTCATCAACTTATTAAATTGATTAAAATTTCCGTGTGATCTCCGTGGGTTTTTTAAGAGACTAATATAGTTTTACAATTATTGAGTACGCGATTTGAAAGATCAGAGCAGAGACATCTGTATCATAGCATTCTGTTCTCGAAGATACAGTAAATTCCTTAGAAT
Organism: Pachydiplax longipennis; assembly: GCA_036926295.1. NCBI lineage: Eukaryota > Metazoa > Arthropoda > Insecta > Odonata > Libellulidae > Pachydiplax > Pachydiplax longipennis. The sequence continues at coordinate 23,825,721 of JAVFKF010000003.1, read as the reverse complement.
CATACGTCATACATATATCCCTCAAATATTATTTAATCCTTTATTTTTCATGACGCTAATAAACTTGATGATGCCTACCAAAAGCACGCACATCCTATTCTCACTCCCACTGCAAAATCTTTTTCTCAGCAAACAGACCGCATGGGTAAAGAGGGTCAAGATGTCTTCATCTCGTATTCACCACCAGCATTTCTTTTGTTTACACAACCCTCTTCGCAACTTTCTCATATACTCTCACTCTCTTTTCACATCTTTGTCCCACTCCTAAAGATACAGGTCATTTCCTCTTTTTCCTTATGGTAAAATGCATTCATGCATTTCTCATTTTTATCGGTATTTTTATCAACTTGCCCAATTGCAAAATGCGACCGAAATGTCTTCCCCGAATACGCTGCTTGATTCAAATCTCCTTTTTAAAGTATTTTATGTTCTTTAGCCTCGTCATTTCTCTCTTCCAAAAGAAAAGTAGTGCAATTCTTTCCTCTGCAAAGGGAATTTTTTCGTGATCGCTTTGTGACAGTACGTGAGGTGCATTGAATGCTTAAACTTGCATCACCATCCAAAGAAAAGGGCTGGAAATTGGATGGCATCTACATTGGAAACAAAAGAGATGGGTTTAAGTGGATTAGGATGTAGTCGAAGTAAAAGTCTTTTTTCTTCTCACTGTGTGGAAATTGTACGTTTTTGCTGATCTGCCTCGAAATTTCCTATTAAATGCATCATTTAAAGAAATATTAGAAGTTGTATTTGCTCTTACTTAATTTCTGCATTAAACCTACTGCCGCTAGATCCTGTGCATAACTGAATTTTGTAGAATGCTATTATTATAATAATATGAGGATCTTAAGAGGGACGGGTATTAGTGGATAACTAAGGTTTTCTTATGATTATTTTGAACTTTTTTGCTACATTTCCGCGGGTTCTACAAATTGGTTTTAGTGGCGATGACTCAAGAAAAAAGTTCACCGATTCGAAACCTAAGGTCTTTTCGTACATATGGGCCCCCACCGGGAATTGAACCCGGGACCGCTTTCAGCAAAGTGACCGTGTTGCCCAGTTAATCCAGAAACCCGATCCATAAATAAACATAGATAATTCCTACGCCTTGATGAAATGTAATCTTAAATTTAGCAATCATCCATTTGACGTCAGAGTATTGCATTTCTTGATAAAAAACCCGCCTTCCAAATAAATATTTACGATTATGAACTTGCTTATTAGCAGCGGTCAGAGTAAACCAAAATTTTGTCGTTTTTTTAGTATCAAAAATGTAAATATTTGGAAAGATGCAATATTTTTCAAAAAAAAATCTCGTGGGTGTTGGGTAAATTCACAATTTTTAGCTGTCGAAGATAGAAATACACCCGTCGACTTGCCTTCTTGAGTGAGATATAAATCATTTTCACTTTTCTCGCTTCCTTTATTAAGGCTCAATATTTATCTTCAGGCGCCCGAGGGTTTGAATCTTCTTTAAGCGAAGCTAAATGAGTATTACGCAATAACACCCCAAACCTCATACCTCTTTCCTTTTGCGCAATATAAATTATAGCTTCACGATCGCAGACTGCAAGTTTAAATGATGAAATGAAAAGTCAATAATGACAAATAATTTTTCATATTTATCTAACGATTGTACTTATTCAACTGTTTTCTTCGGTGTTTTCGAAAGGAATACACTGCAGTTCAAGATTCGCAAGGCTATAAATATTTACATTAGAAATGATGTATCGTGAAAATTGTGATTATTACAAAATAATACCCATGTTGTGATTTATTAATATTTTAAGTATGGACGTCTAGAATTCTTATTCATAGTTATATGTTTGCAAATACACACATATAAATCTTTTTGCTACTGGGGTTATGGAATAGTATTCCTAATGACATCATAGATTCCACTTTATTGTTTGTTTTTAAAAGAAGATTTTTTCATCACATTTATGTCTTGGAAAGGGTATAATACGACATATATACGCCAAAAATGTACAGCAAATGCTTATTATTTTTTTATATCAAAAAATTATCCGCTTTTTCAAATTTATTTATTTATTACTTATTTATTGTCTAATAGCTGCAATTAGGCCATTTGGTCAGGTGGCAGCGGTGGATGGGGACCATTCTATATTACTGAGAATTGCCTGTCTTTGGATTGTCTTTGGCCTTCGAAAGTTCGAAACATCGCCCAAAGACGGGAGGAAAACCCCTCCCGCAGGCAATTAAACTTTCGTATTAATATTTGGAAATGTTGGAACTTTGGAAACTTGAACCGGACACACTAACAACTCGGCTACTTTCTTGATGATTTAAATACAACCTTACCAGGAAATACCGATAGCCGAGACTTAAATGTGGCAAGTTAACATAGTTAATCCCACCATCGAGATCAATAAAAATGTTCATCCGTTGTGGGGATCGAACCCACGACCTTTGGATTAGAAGTCCAACGCGCTATCCTCTGCGCCAAACGGACGGATAATGCTAAATTTCTTACTTATGCATTACATTAACATATTATTGTTTTCTTTGTATTCTCAGTGGGCGATGAAGTCCAAGAACAATAAAATATTTCCTTCTTCTTTCTCACAAATATGGCTAATAACCGAAAGGACATAAAAAAGAAGCTAAAGGAAACACTAATGGAGATCACGAATAGCGCGTTCGCCTTAAGAGAAATACTTGGATCCGGATTCCATTTTCGGCGAAAGACCATATATGCGAAATGAGTTATCGAAGTACTTTTAGAAACATATCACTACTACTAAAAGGACTCATTCTTTCATTCATGTTTTTCTCAGTTAAGTTCTGCATTACAACATCATTCAGTAACTGTAGTGATTCTTCTGATTCATGAGTGGTTGCAACATGCTCCCATAAACAGACACATTTCTTTTTTCGATGATTACTCATGTTTAATCACTCATTAAATACCTCTCACAGTCTCTCGATTAATCCGGCATTCATGTATGTTCCTTCCATGGTTAGATCTATTCTGCAATTCTTATAATACACTTAGGACTATTTTCTACTTAAGGTCCACTTTAACTTGAAATACCATTTAGTAATAGATATTTAAGCCTAAAAGGGCATGCATACCATCTTATATTTTTATATTGGGTTTGAGCATAACTTTTAAGTGATGTATAACTTTAATATCAGATTGAAACCTAGTCAATCTGGTATCTAAGTAAAACATTTTTAAATGCCATGGCTTCAATACAGATTACAATACGGTCTTTTCTAGTGAAATAGAACTTGACAGCTAAAGTCCACTAGAAATAGAGATTATAATACTGAGCCCTAACCAAGAAAAATCACCTAATTATATTATTCTAAATAATTTTGAACACCCGATTATTTTTTCATTGTCTGGCCACAAATTACCTTCATATGCGGTCTAAAACTCCTTGGCGAAAATCCCAAGCCGCAAATACTAGTTCACTCCCTCGGTAATATTCATTAACATTTCCTGCATGTCCCAGCCTTCCCACATAAAACATTTTTTTAGTACTTTGCGTTTCGATCAGCCAGCATGATCTCAGAAGACACGTCGATTAGCGAGAGCAAGTTGTAAGGTCTTTCGTAATCCGCGCGGTGAACGCATAACCACAGCCGGTTAAGGCATTTAAATAATTCATAAAGAGCGATAAAATGCGCCGATTTGTAAACGGGAGCAGGGCTGTTTATTTCCCAAAGCGTGGCCAACAAAAGGACGAACGCCATCGGAGTTTTCCCAGACAGCAAAGGAGGACGCTGACTTCATTGTCTCAAATGTTAATTTCCTCAAAAATTTTAGATTCTGCGGAATGACCCTGTTCTTGGTTTCAGGGTTAGGGACCGTTAATTATAATTTATTTTCGTAACATATAAGGTCGCGCTAGTTTTGAAGGCCAAGACTAATTTTTATGTACACGGAATAGAAGTTAATTGAGAGAGACTAGAGTAAAATATCAAGATTTTAGAATTGTTCTTTTGAGTAAATTCAAGAGAAGAAATAGCTCATGACATTGAAACTAATGTGTAGCTGCTAAGGGTGTGGGGACGTATTTTATGATCAGCTGCTTTTTAAATAATAATAATACTTTATTCATTTCTCTTTTCACACCACCAATATTCTGCCATACATAAATTTCATATATTTTAACAAAGATTACAGCCAATGTCCTCCAGAACCGAAGGGGGCTCATCAGGAGGTGCCTAATTTTACAATCAGTGTTAACAAACGTTAGTAAATTAATACCCATCGTATATAAGTATGTTTTCACAAGTTAAAAACTGATATTTCATAAAATCTGATGTAACATTAAAATTGTTGAACAAATTGAGGTTGAAAAAATAATTTACTATATAACTTTGTATATACATGATTTAAAATACTACAAAATTTATAATAATAAAAGTATAATAATAAAGTAATATAAAAGTATAATATTTACAAGTAGATAAATTAAAATAAACATATTATAAAATTATTGCAGCAGATTATAAGTTTGCAACAACCGCTTTTCTTCTTCACCTCACCTTACCTTTCTTTGTTAGGTCAAAAAATAAATGAAACGTAATTGAAAATTTTCAATTGGCTTTTCTACTGAATGAAATTCGTGAGAGCCAAGCGATCAGAATGGGTTTGGATATTAAATAACCACTAATGACTTCCTGCTATACTTTTCATTCAAAGCGGCTGAAGTTTAAATTGAGCGTGCAATCGTATTGAAATCTAATTTTTTATGCTGATTATACTTTCTCATAGTTCATCTCTCATCGCTTACTGCTACGAAATAAAATCTCGTGCTTAATTAAGAGGCTTTCCTTTGTCATAAATATCCAGTCCATAAAAGATGGTCTTTAAATCAAATACGTGTAATATTTTCTCTATTTTATTAATTTTTAGATTTTTATCATTACTCTTATCTCCAAAATTATTTCTACCTTTTATTTTTGTTCATTTTTTAATTTTAATTCCTAATTTTAAACATTTTTATTATTTTTGGCGTTCTTGTAACAGTAGGACTATATAGGAATGCAGTATGATTATATCCACCTATATCGTCGAAACACTCAATAATAGCTGCAGAGATTTATATCATTTTGTCTTAATATTTCCTCTGCGGAATTATTGAATCGATATGACATTACTTTCAAAGTTAGCAAAATATTTTCTTTAATTGTTTGCTATCATAATTGTGCATGTGTATATGATTCATGTGATGATAAAGAATCATGGACTATGACTAATTTAATAATTATCTTAGTTCATTCAGCCGTAGTCTCACCACACTTTTTCCAATAGATATCGCACATAATTAACTAAGAATATTTATGATGATAAGGAAATTGACGAAGTGGTAACATCACTTTCTATCTTCCCTTTTAATTAAGCTTATTAATTTAAAACCGCAAGATTATCAATAAGTAACCATGCGAGAAATAAATGTCGGTGATCCATTGCTGTTTTTTGTATTTCGGAGCAATTAATGTAAATATACATTTGCCAAATTTCATTATATTTTTGACCGTTTAAGATAATGTGAATGAATAGCATTTTATTTGCTTCCTACTTCTATCCGTGAACAGTTTTCATTCAGTAAGGTATTTCTGTAAGTTTTATTACCTTCTTTCTCTCTCGATTTATTTTTTTCTCCATAAAATGTTCTCCCAGTCATGTTTACAGCAGAAGTTTTCATATTTACTCGTAATAATATCACTGTGAATCTAGAAATGGTCGACATTAGTAGGTGTGTATAAAAGTGATAATAACTGAGATGGAATCGTTGAGGTTTACCAATTAAATAGGTCAACGTTCTCCTATTTCAATTACACTCATTTTTAACAATGAGTATTATCCGGGAAAATTTATCTCAATCTTAAACTTTATCACCGTTATTTCGTTTATCTTGAAGATGAGGATATGATGATGATTACATGTTGACAGGTTAAGTAGTTGCATCTTTGTGTTTTCCAATTAACTGATTATTTTTATTATCTGTTTTATTTTATTAATTATTTATTTTATTTTCCAATTACCTGAACCTTTCACTTGCTAAATTTTTATTTTAGTGGCAGATCATTGCGTTGCTAATAAAAATTTACTTTTTCCAAATTGGTATTTCTAAGATAAATCCTTTCTAATAAGTTTTCAGCAAAATACATTTCATCTTTAAAGACAAAGAGTATTTCATTTCGTTGCTGAAAAGATTTCCTATTTCTAAATTTTTAAGAATACTCGTATATACGTATCTGCATTACAGGCGATGGAACGACATTCTTATAACATTCCAATCAAAATATTGTTCTACTACAATGTATTGTCATTTAACCATCAGTATTTTTCAGAATTATATATTGCCATAGTACCCCCAAAATCAGCACAATTTTGGTTATTTTGGAATCTATGGAAAATTAAAATTCCCACTCAGAAGCAATTAATCATTGCCATTATAGCCTTATTGTATAAAAAAGATAAAGTATAATCTTTTATGTAATTAAAGCATCTCTGCGCATCTTCTATTCCCTCGATAATTTTTAATTTACTAATTTTATCTTTGGAAAAGGCAGATTTTAAAGTAGAAATTATAAGTAATTCAGCCCATTCTTTATTAAGTTAGAACTTTTCATTCTTATAATTTATTTTCTTAACTACTATGCTAGTCTTATACTTTATACGTACGCTCTGTTAATTTCTCTACTAAGCTCATACATAGTAGATTACTTATATTAAGATTTTCAAAAATAATAGGTCTCAAATTATTGCGGCGATACAATGGTAAAACAATTAGTGTATGTGAATGTTTCTATCCCATTTTCTCATGCGTCATCTAGTTCCTAATTTACATTATATGATTCCCTACAGTTTTGTTTTGGTTAGGAAGATGTTTGTATTATTACGGAATCTTGCCTCTTCAGTGCAGCCAGAAACATCAATGAGCGTTAAAAAATAAAATTTTTGGCCAAGGATATACTCGATTAGAATACAATAGATGTGGGCGGAATAACCGTGGATTATTCACGCGCCCGTAAAGCTCGAGTTCTCTTTAGGCCAGGGTCATGATTCACTCGGTTATGCAATGTTTCCTACGCTTAAAACAAATAAAATACAATACGTCGTAGTCGAGTAATTCCTCATTGATATCTGAGAGTGATTAATTTTTTCCGTGATAAGGTATCAACGAAATTTTCAAAATTCGGTCTGCAGTTTTCTGAACCGTATATCGCGTATATCGTATATGCGTATATCGTATATGCGACCTTAGTGATTCGCATTCAATATTTATTTATTTATTTTGGATAATTATTTATTTATTTTGGATAATTATTGATTTATTTTGGATAATTATTTATTTATTTTCAATAATTATTCATTAATTATACATTTATGCAAGATGATGTATGGGATATTTTTCCTAGAGGTATAACAAAAGTTGAATTATGAAAATAGTGTTCTTTCGATTTCTTTAAATGATATTTACTTTAGGCTAACCGGATCGTCTGCTTGGTTTCATTAGGCTTACATATAAAAAAATCGAATTATTCTTGTTGAAAAGAGGTGTGATAAAAAAATATTAGTTGCATTGTCTCTTGGATAAAATGTTTCAACCAGTCCATATCAATCGCTTTTATTATCTGTCTAAATTCATTAGTGATTCATAGATAGACTTATTTAAAATATTTTCGGTTGTATTCTCAATGGAAAAGTTCTCTCTCGAGTCCAATACGAAAATTAGTCAAGTACGTATAATTATTCCTTTCTGACGAGTAAAGGTGTCTAAAACCGTTGAATTAGCGAAAAAGATTTTCTTTTAAATGTAAATACAATGCAAACGGTATATTTAGGAGATAGTTTTGTCACTCTAATTGGAAATTCATCAACCATTTTTCAATAAGTGTAAAGTTAACAAACTATGTATTTGGTTATTTTCATCGGATATTACTTTTTGAATCTCTGATGCTTCAAGTTTTCTTTCTGCATTCATCAATGTTCTAGTTGTCCTTGCGGAAATTGAGAGAACGATAGAGCTTATTCTTTAAATTTTTGCCATGCATATATTATATTATTATACCAGATATTTAGCTCCAATTGATCTTTATATATGAAAGGAGGTATGAAAATTCCCTCTCTATGATGTATTTTGTGCTGGAATTGTACATAAATTTGGATTTTGAAGTTACATTCCAAAAATATCTCTAACGATTCGTCTGAAATGAATTAAATCAATTCCACTCTCAGTAACACAATTCATTGCCCTCACTACTATTCGATTCGTTATAAGAAAGTAAATCCAACCAAGTGTAACATGTTTTGTATCATTTGAATTTTGAAAGGACTCTCTCAACTCCGTAGCATTCTATGAAGAAAAAGCTGGCTTATAGAAAGTGTTCCTTGTCAAGAGTTAAAATAAGTAAATTTCTGACTATTATTTCACCCTTTTAATGATGCCTGTTTTTTATTTATTTACATATTTGTTGCTGTATTTAAATGAAGATGTATAGCCTCTAAACTAAAGGGAAAAATTATTATATTAAGATTGAGTTCTCTTTTGTTGGAAAACCAATACATCAGTAACGAATCGTAACCTATTGACTGATCCGAATAATTATCATAATATTATAGACAAAATTTTCTATTCAGTAGCTTAGATTGAAACGTAGAAGTATCAGTATTACTTCTACTACTTTACTTTTCTTTGATACAAATAATATGCTAACTGTACTATTACTACTATAACATATTATTCCTTGTTACAAAAACGTGAAGATTAAACATTCGTCTTTGAAATGCGTATAATTGAAATCTATTTTTTGCAACTGGATGATACTTCTGCGACAGTTATTTGCGTACTATAATATACATTATATATATATATTTGTTATAGGATTTATTTTTATCTTTTCAAAAAAGTGTTGAAAAATATTTTCCAGAATCTAGCTTTCACATTATTAGCAAAACAATAAATATTCTTAAATAGATTGGCAAACATTGCGAATAAATTTTATTGTCTGTATCCATAAATATGAAATTTAAATCGGAGAGCATGGAAATTACAGCCTTGGAAATTAAAATTGCAATTTTCTTTTCCAGCTCAAAAGAGAATGTTTATTTGTTGCGTGGGTAGTCTCCGATTTGTGCCGTTCCGCTTTCACGCCATCCCACTCTATTGTTTCTTTCTCTGCCATCGTTTTCAAACCGTAAGTCATTTTCAACTCGATGACTCAAGTGACGGAGAGCATAATGGTTCGGTGGCGCCTATTCAGTCACGGAGACATATTTTGATTCCCATTGTATCCCTTATTTGGCAAGGCCGAATGTCTGCAACTTCTGATGCGTAAGAAAAGTATTGAGGTAACAAAATAACAGATATATAATAGGATAAGCATCCTTTAACCAAAAAGGTAGAATTCAGGATAGAGAAATATATAACGTGCGTCATCTCCGAAACAGGATTTACGATTTTCTCAGGAATCTCCATTTTTTGGAAATTGAGTCACAACACTGACTGAAAACAAAATTGAATTGGAAATCGGTTTAGCAAAGTTTAATATGAAAAGATGATAAAATTTCTTGTTTGATTTTATAATTCAGTTCAAGAGGTAAAATAATTTTCAGGACGTCTGAGTATAATTGCCGAAGACCCTAAAGATATGTAAAAATAGGGACCCCTCTCAGCTAAAAAATTTCCTATCGAAATTCAATGACATTCACAAGTAAATGAAATTCATAAATATTGGTATTCATTTTACCCTCGATTCACTGCTCTACTATTTCAAGCTTTAATCTATTCGCTTTTTGGTTCTTTAGATGCCATAAAGTGTCGTAATTGGTTTAGCTCTAAATTTATGGGAAAGAATTCATTACTTATATTTGAGCCTAGTCAATTTCGTTTTTATGGTAGCTTTTAGTGAAAAATACAAAGATAAATAATACATTAGGGATTTTGAATTACTAACAAAGGCAAAGACAAAAATAATATATGTATTTTCTTTTCTTATGGTATGGAATCGAGCTTTTTAACCCCTCATTCAATAATTACCTTTGTTCCGTTTGTATTTAAACTACTAACGTCACAACTGATTCAATTTCAACTATCCAAAATACAATAACCAAGAGTCTGTCGGTAAAATCAGCTACTCGAAGAGTGGTAGGATCCTTATTCCCTTGGCCATTGGATACCAAAATTATTAGAGAAGGGTTAGGACTGTTTAGGCAAGATGAGCAAGTTTGTTGTCAATTTCTTCACGGATTGTTATGAGTGGAGCAAGTCTACGTAAGTCTGGCCCAAACTAAATGGTACTTTATTTAGCAGGAGAGAACAATATTAATGCCATCATTCAAGTTGCAGTAGCTTTCATGCTATCACAGCCATTCGAAGACTGAAACGTAAGAAAATGAAAAATGTATATTTATATTTTTCGTATTTTTATTTTATATTTTTGCCGTGTAGCCGTAAAAAATTGGAAAATTCATCAAAAAATGGTAGCAAGATCAAACCAAGGGTATAAAATGATATACTCAGTGAAACAAAACGCTGAAACCACCGATCTATAACAGCTAACAATAGATATCGTAAATTTGGGGAAAGTAGAGCCTCATGACCTTTCCATTAATTCAAAAATATCTTCAATCATACTTTTATGATCGCGGCTCCGTGACTAATGAATCCCCAACCGACGCCACACGCGATTTCTCGGGCCATTCGTAAAATATGAATCGCCGCCATTCCCTTAACGAATTCGGAGACCTTTGGCGTGAAATATGGACGATCGGAATGGCATAAAAAGGTCGTTCTTTGCGGTAAACCGACGTCGTCGTTTGAAGAGGCGCCACATCTGTTGCAGCGTCTTTTTCCGGTGCGGATGGAGTCACGAATGCACGCGATCGCAGCGCCAACCCCCACTCCATTCACTTAGGCCGTATCCCTTTCACTTCCGTAGAGTCGAGGATTCACGAGTCTTCTCGCCAAATATAGGCCTGCGTTTGTCAGTTATTCTTAGCTTCTTTCCTTTCTCGTCCGTTTGTTGGTTTGCGTGGAACTTCCGCTTTGTCTCGATCGAAGTGATCACGGAACTGAGAGGATTTTCCATCGATGCAGGTGCAGCTCACCTTAGATGTGATTTTATTGTCAATACCGTTAGGGTTTCCACTATTAATTGAAAGGTGAAGGTAAATGTCTGAAATTGCTAGTAATACTTTCACTGAATACTGTAGAGGATTGCGTGTAATAGGATTCTGGATTCAGAGATACAAATTACTTCTTCTGCAGGATAACTTTCATTATTATAAAGTAAGATGAATATAAACAAAGAAGAAACCGCAGCTAATGAATAGCCTCTTCAACCTAAAGGTTATTTATCGGGCAGAAAAAACATAAAATCCATCTAAAGATGAACATACTGTGATGAAAATTACATATTTTAGTGAAATTTCTTTTTTAAAATATCAACTAATCCCTAGAAGTGATGTATAAGAGAGTCAGCAGATGCTTCTCTGTGTATAAATAGGAGAATCATGTAAAGTGTATGACTTTTTAAATAAATAGGAGAATCATGTAAAGTGTATGACTTTTTAAAGCTATCATTATGAATCTTCTTTCGAATCATTGACAGTTATTATCTTTGTTTTATTTATTTTTTATATGTTAATTATCTGTATTTACAGTTTATCAGATAGTTCCGCCTACAATAACTTGAATTCTAGACAATAATTAATAAACAAGTTAATTTTTCCATGGGAGCCAATGTCAGTGGTTAGCGCTGTCATGAGTAATGTTAAAACAATTACGCAGAGATTAAATCAATAGTTCCCGATTGTCGTTTCCTCTTTTCGTGATGTTTATTCAGACATTATGATGCGGAACGATTCGTAGGATCATCTTCTCTGGTCAACAAACCACAATAGCTTCCATTATTCTACTAAAATGGCATGGGAACTTTTCTATTTTGCGAAGTAAAAGAATATAATACGAAGCTTAAGTCATGCATTATAATTTGAGTTCATGGGAGATTATATTGTTATAATTTTTAGTTAGAGCCCATGAAGGACTAAATTATCCTAATGCCATATAATCAAATTTCTGTAATTTTTGCATCTGAGGGCCCTCCTTTTTTCCACTATTAGGTTCAAAATCTTTTGAAATATTTTCATTGTTTTATTTATAATGTTTAAGTCATGCACTACAAAGTTGCATGCACAATTAATGCATAGTATTCATTGGCATGCTCATATTTAAATATCTACAAAATTTTGGAACAAAAAGAAGCATTCAGAATTTGATTATACTCATATTTATTTTTCTCCGAAGAAAAAAGTCATTATAAAGTGTTCGTGCTGCTTAGCATGATTGAAGAATGACCAAAGAAATATAATGAAATGAATAACTTGTATATTAAGCTTGTAAAAATAGGTTTTTGCATAACGATATACACTAGCAGTTCCAAAGATAATTGCCTACAAGGTGAAAGTTTTTCCACTGCAATTTTTCCAACCAATTTACTGCTTTTTGAGATGCGATCCATACACGCGTCATTCACGTATTCTTACAAATATGGGCGAACAGTACAAATGTGTTTGAAGAGTAATCTCATGCAGACTGGAACAAATTAATATGCCACACAAACCCGTGATAAAAACATGGGACAGTATTTGTAGTTAGGGAAGGTACCGAGCAATTGGAGTGAAGAGAGCAAACCGGTTCTAACAGCAGCCTCTCTTAGTCTTATATCTAATGGTAAGTTGCTACTAATTGATGAAGCGAAAGTAGCGTAGGCCTTAAGCAGCCGTTGAAATAACTCAATCGGAGGAAATGGCTCGGAATGGAGGCTCAGATGCCTGAGTTCGTGATAGAGTCGATTTTTATGGGATCGACCATGTTTATAATTCACTGAGTATCGGGGTAGACTTCGATCTGCATTTAATCCGAAATAATTTTATGCAAATTGGTGTCGATGAAATCTTCGAGTGAAGAGATGGTTTTCAGAGTTGTACCACTTTCACCAACTATACTATTTTGGAGGATTAAATATTTTTTTGGTTTCATTTTGCATGTACATGTGTGGAAACACTGTTTCAACGGTTAGTGAATGTTAATGTGACTGAGGTTACAAACTCGAGGACCGTGGTGACAAAGTCATTTGGATCCTCGAATTTGAGATGAAATCGCAATCTTTTCTTGTCGTTTCGAATCATAGGAATTGAGTTGTTACTTCAATAACCAAGCCATTTCAGAATGGAGAGTAATATAAATCTGTTATGTATAACAGTGTTAACTTTGGAGCTTTAATTCAGCTAGATTTGCCGAATACCAACATTTATGGCTTCGTCTTCAGCGCCGAGCATCGGAGAGAGTAGAAGTTAAAGCACGAATTAAGATTTATTATTATCATTAGTATTATAATTAGTACCGTTACTATTTTTAGCGTTCATCATCGACCTTAGTAAACTCATTAATACTAGAGTTAGGATATTCGCGGATGACGTGGTAGCTCAGAAGGATTTGGAAAGTAGAGATAGTAGATTAACTCTGCCAAATGATTTAGATGAAATAATGAAATGTTTCGGGTTGCAATTAGAGATTAATGTAGACAAATGTTCGGTAGTTAACTTCTTTGAAAGAAAATCTATTGTTAATGATTTTTCGTACTACGTCCGAAGGAAAAACTCACTGAGAGTAGAATCGGTGAAATATCTTAATCTAATCTTCACGATTAACTTAACATGGGATGTATACATTCATAAAATATGTTGCAGAGCACTTAGGTAACTCGACTCTGTTAAGACAATTGTCTTAGGAGCGATGAAAAAGTGCGAGTGATGTTACTTTGTACCTGTTAGGCCTTACGTTGAGTATGCATGTAGAGTATGGGATCCTGCCAACAAGTGTTGAATTCGTGATTTGGAAAAGGTACAATAAAAAACAATGCGTTGTGTAAAGAATTACGACAAATCTGTGAGCGTTACTCAGATGCTTCGGAACACAGGATGAGAATATTTATGTGACAGGAGATTTAAGCGAAAGTTTTCATTTACTCAATACATTTAGAGTAAGTGCATAATCAGATGATGTAGCCGATATTATGTATCCTTCCTTTAACATAGGCCGTTAATATACTACCAGAAAAATCAGGGAAATTGATACTGGAACTTATAGCTTTGAAAATTCATTTTTTCTGCGAGCGATGTGAGAAAGTAATCGGTTGAGGATGTAGAATGTAGATGTATTGCATGTACCCCCTGTCACATGCCGAAAGGTGGCTTGTAGAGCATACATGTAGATTGAGAAACAGTGTGACTCTTTCTCCGAATGAATTTATATTTCATTTGATGAAACGCATATGTATTTCACATTCTTCAAAATATGATTATTTATATTGAACCAAAGAGACAATTCCACCATTTTATAACTCATCATCATCGGTCATTCAATCCGTAGGATGGTTGACTGCAGTCCTCTATTCCTCTCTTTCTATCTACTTCATCCTGATATTTTCTCTTTCCTATATCTCTCTTTATTTGGATTTTATATTTGTCCCTCAGTCTTCCTCTTCGTTTTCTCTTTCTATTTTGCCTTCAAGTACGTTTCATTTTATCTCAAGATACGTCAAATCCCTCTTGTTCTTCTTTTTCGGATGATGCTCCGTATTGGTTTAACCTCTTCTATTCTTCTATAAACTAAAAATTCTGTAAAGAATAACATATTATTATTTGAAAATAAATAATACGGATTAAAAATCAAGAGAAAAATTATCTGCGCAAAAAGAACAATATTCTTGGAATATAATAGTTCAGACTAAATTTTCCGGAGAACGCAGCTCAGATTACTTTAGAAATTTCAAATCTGCAGTTACTCTTACTTCTAATGGTTGTCCCATCGTTATAAGTGAGAGTAACTGCTAATAGACAATCCGCGAGGTAAAACCGAAAGACTTCTTATAATCACCAGTTCTCGGGTACAGCGGGAAAGGATTATATTCATTATCTTCTAGAGGTAGGATTTATAAGTTACAAAATGTATGTCGAACGTGTTCTTCTTTGGCGATAAACAAGAGAGAGCGCGTAGGCGGAGAAAGATCAGCGTGGGTGGATGACTTTAATGGGCAAATCGTATTTTTTTCTACGCCGGAATCGGGGTCGCTTTCAGAGCGAACGGGAATCCCAGATGGAGCGAAGAGATGCGTCGATAGGAGTTTTGAGAAAAGTGAGGACGGTTGATTTAAGACACTCGAAGCAGAACGGAGGAAAATAAATCATCCTAAAATTGACCAACTCCCGATTTTTTCTAGCTGAAGTTTAATCTGCAGGAAGGTGAGTTATTGTTTCCAGAAGCTCAGCCGAACTTCATCCGAATTCGCTCTCTCTCGCTCTTGGTTTAGTATTTGATTAGGTATGAGGAAGGTATTATAGTCAGGTTGTGCAATCTTGGATAGTAGGTTTTAGATAGTGATGGTGGTAAATAAAGAAGTAAAGTTCTTTGTAAGTAAGGTCCATGGTGCGACATCCTTTTGAGGGACAAGGCGACTTTTACCGTAGGTGACATAGTGGTCAGCGCATCGACTCTCTTGCAGCCGTATTCTGCTTTCCGTGTCCGGAAAGTTCTTTTGGTTCATACTATTCGTAATAACTGTTAAAAACTTAATAATGTAACTTGTTATGTCTACTAGGCAACGATGCCAGTGTCCGATTGGGCGGAAGCATTTCGGCATCATTATTCCTACTCTTCTTACAGTTCCACGCAACATAATACGGGACACCTACTATTAAGCATGAACATAACTAGACATAAACATAGAACTAGACACAACATAATAGACAGAGACTAAATTACTTCTACATCACATTTTGCAAGGCTCTTGGATAGTCATGTGGGCAGAGTATTCAATTTAGGTGAAAGCGATCTCGGGTTCGATTCGTGGTGAGAGCCCAAGTGCGTAAAGATCTCAACTGTCAAAGCCTTTTTAACAATACTTCTGCATTTTTCGATAAAATAATATTATGTATTTAATACGTCGCCTATTGTTCCGCTGAATAACTTTAGATATACCTTCTCAAACTTTAATTTCACCAAGGATTTACGATGTTATAAATAAAACTTGATTGCAACTGACGCTGAATTAACGCTGAAGAAAGGATGCGCCAGTTCCTCAACCTTCATTCTAGAGTTTATTTAGTAGCAATTGAATCCGACAACGATAACAGTCCCCTTAGTAATTGCCAAAATGAGAAAGAAATGTCCGCTAAATGTATGTAAATGGCAAATTTATGATTAAATTAGCCACAAAACATTATAACATTGCCAAAATAAGAGGGATTATAGTTTTAGCAGTCAATTGAAGCATAAGGAGAAAATTCGTCCGCAGTTATGTATTTTAATGACTGAAGCTACAAAACCTAGGTGTTTGGAGAAGGGAAAATCACCTGTGACCTTACAGAAATGTATTAAAACAATGGAGTGTGAACTTAGCTACGAACGATTTGTACATACTATTTCCCCAAGAGCATTCGATTTCCTTAGAATACCATTCCGATGGCAGGAAAATCTGGTCCTTAGTCTAACGTACGCTTTAGTTATGGTATAACAACAGATACGATGGATACTATGCGTCGAGTGTGAAAGTTTAAACTCAGTGAAAATCCTTGGCAGCGCGGGCAGCCGTTAAGGCATTAAAACGTTTCGAGTGAATGTCTCATTAGCGAGTGGTTGAAAAGTCTCGGAGGAAAAAATCTGCACTCTTTAGAACACCCAGAGATGGAAGTGCAGAAACTGAAAGCAAGGCTCTTAAAATAAAACAGTGAAAATTTTGTTTAAAGATGACGTAAAGACTGGGGAAAGCTTCACTTACCAACTATAAATGCACAGGCGAGAGTTATTGAAAGGATATGTCTACTAAATGCCGCAATACTCGCTTTTAGTTATGTCCTTGTGAAGGTGGAGTTAACAGAATGGTAAAGCCCTTGAGCGTAGAGTAGCAATGTTATAATATTAATATTTTTTATATGTCGATGGAACTCATAGATACACAAACATGGGACGTATTCAATGGATAGAAAGCATTAGATGTATTCAATAGATGTTAGAACAACAGAATGACTGGTTTCTAACGTTGTTGAAATGTGAAAACATTGCGTACAGTGAACATTTTTGTCTTTAATTCCTTGAATAGAGACAATTATGTGCAAAATAATTTAATTTTAATAACATTTAATTTGTATCTGTTAAAAAATATTATTCCGAATGAGATTGTTAGTTATCCTTCTTAAATAGTTTGTTAAATATTTAATATTGAGGGGTCTTGAATTTAATAGTAAATGCTTTCAGCTATTTGGAAACTTTGGGGAAAGGCGAGCATTCTGATAATGATATTTAAATTTGCTGCTGTTTATAGATAAGCGTTTATGTATTCCATTCAAAAATGTGTCTAATGGTCAACTATCAATTAGCAAACAATTGAGAAAATAAGAGTGTAAAAACTTGGGTTATTAGATACAGAATTTTTCATCGTGAAAGAATTATCATTATTTGATTTCCTCCCAAAAACCCCACCGTATCCTAAATCATACGTTATTAGTCTTGAAGTTTAAATATGAATTCCCGATGTAAAACGCTAATTTACATTTTCAGGTTAACAATGTCATTGAGACGATAAAACAAAAAAAGATATACAAAATCTCGTATCTCGACAAGGGGATTAAAATGGAAGTAAAATCAATTCAAATATGAAGTAATTAACAATGAATTTCTACGTTTACGTACTTGTGTATTTACTGCGTGTATGTGTTCGTAAAATTCCTTGACAATAACGGAACTCTGTATATGAAGCTGTCCAAATGCTTAATGCTTCCTTGATCGCTGTAATTTTTAAACCAAAAATGGACTTAAGCATAGATTTATTAAATATAGAACATTACTGCCTTCGGGAAGTTTTGGGAATACCACGCAGGGTATTTTATATTTTCCTCCCCCATAATTTGAATAACTTCCACCTGGTGCCTACTTGTAGTCTAAAGTACAATGAATTAATAAATCATAGAGATTTGAAAACATTGATTAAAGGTTTCAGTGAATTTTCTCACTATTCAATTTGAATTTTTTTATTTTCTCACATTGGGCTTCCAGATAGCCAAAGGGCAACGCGCTCGCCTATGGTGAAAGCGGATTGATTCCTAGTGAGGGCCTAAATGTGCGAAATAACTTTAGATATCGAAGCACTTTAAGCAATTATACTACTACTACTTTCCTCTCATTATGGTATGTTTTCTATGGGTGATGCCTTTTCTTTCTTCATTTCACTGACGTTTTTGACGCAAAATGTTTTCGGGACGGAATAGATGGAAACGGACTGATCATCCTATTTGTCAGAAAAAAAAGATCTCCGCATTGTGAAATATTTGCGATTTTAACAGATATTCCTCTATTTAATGCTTCATAACTTTGAGTTGAGAAATTCTGGGTTGTGAAATTCGCTTTTACCATCGCATTGCTGATAATTTATCCTTTCCTCTAACCCTTCTGTCTATCTAGTAGAGAGTGCATTATCCGTATTCGCATCTCTTAGTCACTCCTTCACGCGTGCCCCGCCCTTCCTCGAGGAGCTCGGAAGATTCTCTTCCAGACATAGATGGAGAACGTCGGTCGTGGAAATCTGCAAACGAAACACGATGCTCAGACGCTTATAATGTATCTATGCGTCCTAAATCATACGTAAATGTCCTGCGTTTGTATGGTAAAATGTAATCGTAGCATACGAAAAGGGAACACGTTTCATCCTTTTTGTAGTTTACCTCCGCATGTAGCTACGAGGCATTGAAAAGGAGAACAAAAACTCTATTCTCTGATATTATTTATATTTATATCCAAGTGAATATGGTTTTGACGCTTCACGTCATCATCAGGCTACTCTCGTGAAGCTCCGCTGTCGTCTGTTGATGACATGAAACGTCGAAACCATGGTCGTCAAATAAAATATGTTGTAGTACGGGTAACAGCTTGTTTTTCTGTTTGATATACAGTCTTACCTCAAAGTGGTTCCTAAAGCTATAGATAGCACATTTACTTTATTGATTATACATATTATATTTCTGTGTACGTATTTTAAATGTTTAATTATGCATAAATATACCTATACATGAAATACTACTATAATTTTACGTATAAAGTATTGCTCTTTACAATAAATTATTCGATTTTCTGCTCATACCTACTCTATGTGGGGTAAATGTATCTCGGATAAGGATTATTCACCAGAATAATAAAAATTAATGCATTTCTCTCGCCAAATTCTCTCAGTATTATTTTATCGTAAGATTAAACTTTAAGATCTGCTATTTAGGCTAAAGTAAAAAGCAGTAAATACCGAGTTAAAGTTTATATAAATCAGTGAGATTAAACAGACTAGCTATCAGGATAGCTATTAAAAATAAACCATAAAAAATCATCCTGATATTTATGATATTATTCCTTTGTAAAAATGAATAAAACATTGTTTTAAATTAATGCGATTTATATGGAGATCTAGTAGAAGATCTGTCGAGTGTATCAGCACGTTAGAGTATATTGCAAAGGATTTAAAGGAAGACTGTTTAGGCGAAAAATCTCCTATTTTGCAAATCCAAGAGCTTGATTAAATGCAAATACTAATAGGACATAGAGGTATACAGATTTACTCCTGGTACATAAAGTTATTCAAAATAACTTTGTTTTGCTATAAATTTTGTTGGCGAATTTTGATATGATTTTTTAAATTATTCTCGAAAAGGTAGAAACCGAATGAAAACACATCCCTGGAATCCCTTTATTTTCACAGTGACAGAATTTGAACCTTAAAAACGAATGGCTGTCACTTTTATCGTCGTGCCAATGTTCCGAAATGATACTCAATGCTTACATTGCTTATTTAAGTGGAGAACCATGTCGGCTCGTTTGATTCTGACTCACGATCAGTAGAAGATTAATGAGCATTTTTAAAACACAGTAAATATAGAACATCTTATAATTAGGTACTTCATTTTCGTCGAATGAAACTAAGTCAAGGATCTTAGCCAGATGTTTTAAAATGTCTCCCGTATGAGATAACGCATTGCTCTTGGCAGTGCTTTTGAAGGTTACTATATGTTTGTCAAGAGCTTATCCCTCGCATAACCGAAACCTTGGATTGCAATGAGATCTAATCGCAATGAAGAATGAGACAAGCGATTATTTTGAGTCTGAGGACAGACTTTATGAAAACTAGGAATCCGTAAGTCCGATAAATAAACCGCGGCACTTTGAAGGCTATAAACGATATCGTAACAGATAAAGAAACGAGACAAAACTGTATGTACACCTTGATAAGCACCTCTTGGTTTTACTCATGTTATTGATTATCTTCCGTTGTATCTAATATCAAGAATTGTTGCCTTGAAATATATCCTCATGTACCCAAAAAGGAAGCACGTAATCAGAAAGGAACTTTATAATGATTCGAAAATTTTATAATTAAGCGGAAATGCACCAAAATATTGCCCTAATTGTCAAGTATGATACTCTTCAGAGCCAGTATTACAATGGCAGTATTTTTTTCGGAAAGTTATATTTTTACCGAATCTTGTTTTATTGAGGTCAAAATTGAAACAGGTAAACCTGTTCTTCCGGTATATTTTTTACATATTTTTTTTAGCGGAACGGAACCAAAGTGAGAAACTATTGATGAAATTAATCTCTGTCAAAAACTTTTACCATCCAGATGCAGAAAATTGTACGACATCGTAAACTTGTCACTTATTCGGTATTGGTGAAAATGCACTTTTTCAGATGGTATGAGATAAAGCATGCAAAGCTAAGCTATATTTATAATAATCACTAAAGAGTAATATTAGAATACACTTGTAGCAGAATTTTTTTATTTAACTTTGCGTAAATAGTTTAGAAACCAGAAATTTTACTATAGGTCAAATGTATCCTCTTAATCATTTTCGTGAGTTCTTTTGAAAACATTCAATTTTACGAAATATTACAATTCTGTATTCATATGCTTAGGGTTTTCATTAGCGAAAATTTTACAGTGTTTTACATCTTTCCTTGGCATCGTGAGCGATAATTTAGAAAACTTCTTAAAATGAGGAAGCTTCTATAAGTACCTTGTAAATGATCTAGAACTATTTTGATTCTGAATCCTTGCTTAAATCATACGGGTGAAAGATGGTGTACAAGTTTTAGGACTGCAATTAGACCTAATGTGGCTTTACGCGCAGATTAGATAAATGTTAAAATAGTTATATGATATGTTAATAGTAGGATTGAAGTGATAATTCTGATGAAATTTATTAGACAGACTTGTGGATTAGTCTTTCATTTCTTATATATGAGTACGCTCATTAACATTCCTACACTAAAACACTATAAATGCTTCTTCCCATTGTGTCTCACTATTAGTTCCATCGTATTTTTCTGTTATAAAAAAACTGTGAGCTCACAAGCATTTCGATATTTACAGAGGTTTCCCTTACTCCTTCTTTTATAACGAAGGGATAAGGTAACACAGTTCATATCTTTCTTCACTTTTGCTCTAATGCCCAAACCTTGCCTTCATCGGTAGTACGCGGAAGAAATCTTCGCATTATCATCTTACTGAAGTTAGGAAGGGATGATGTCCATGAAGTAGTAAGAAAACTGCTTTTCCGAAGAAACTGGGAAAACCAAATAATCATTTGGGGTAAATAGCCGGGATGAAGGAAAATAGTATTCGAATTCGTCAAAGGATGCAAGCGAGGTAAATCGTATACTCCTCACAAACGTGATATAGTTTCTTAGAAGAGTTGATAGTTTTAGAGTCAAGGATTCCAAGAAATATTGCGATAGGGAAGAGGGAAGGATAAATATAAGGAAAAGGAAAGGAAATGTGATCCTTGACGTTTCTTAGAGGAGGTCAGAGAAGTTTTTAGTCTAGTAAGTTAGACTAATAATCTAATACTAGTACAGTAAAGTATATACTCTACTACTAGAATACAATCTACTATTAGGATAGTATATTAGAATTTAGAAGTAGTATTTTAGACTATAATTTGTGGCCACCTCTAGCTTGAACATCTTGAATAGTTTGAAATTCCAACTTCAATTTTGGAGATAATTGAGGATATTCACACAATTAAAGCTATATTAAGTAAATAAAAAGATTATAAATTACCCATTTCAAGGAATGGTTGACATGTATTAGTACGTTACGTCTAATTTGAATTTTTCAAATATTTCAAATTTATCAAATAAATATGTATATCAGAGTGAGAAAGAAGTGGGTGTGAAAAATTGGAACAAGAGAATGTTTTCTTTTCATGAAGAAGTGCTCAAGATGCCACGAGAAAGATAGCGATATCAACAGTGGATTTAATTAGATGAAAATACTGATAATGGAGATCTCACTCGAGAAGTGCACTCAATAAGACTGGACCTTGGCCTGAAAATTCGCGGTGAATGTGTGGGAAATACGAATTACGAATACTGGAATGACTCAAGTCAATTATATGTTCCCACTAAAATATTTTGGCCGTTAAAACTTTTAGATGCTTTAATTACTGTTGATAAGAAATCACGCAAAATCGGTGACATTGTAGACATGATGCTTTTGGAAATACATAGGCCCCATCATTGCTTTAGGAAAATATTTTAGACAACTTATGAAACATTCTACATTGGATGCGGTGTTTATGGAACTATAGGTTTTCGGGAATTGAAAGCCTGGAAGTAATTATACTGAAATTTGTTAATCTAACAACGGATAGTTAGTTATCTTTTGTAGGGAAAGGTAAACAAGAAAAAATGTGGAGGAAGTAAGTCAAGTTCTTTTCGTCATGTTCTATCTTGACTCGATCTTCTTCTAACAACGAGAGATTTAATCTTTGAGACCGTCTCTGTGAAGGAAAAATTATATAATATGTTTTGGTATTTTTATTGAATCAATCAATCTAAAACAATTTTTGACACTTTAAGCATCAAGCTTATATCAAGTATATGAATATAATATACTGAAATTTTTTATAACAGCTCTTAACAAGAAAATTTTGACCTAAAAGTACCAAAATTAAACATTTTTTGGCAATACATATATACAAGGGTGGTCTGAAAAGTTTCCGACCCCAGATTTTTCAGAAATCTTCAGAAATTTTCAGAAAACGTGTCGTGAAATGGCGAAATGTCGGAAACTTTTCAGACCACCCATGTATTAACATATCTAAAATAGTCTGGTCTGTGAAGCAATATAAATTTGAGTTAATTAAAACAACATGTTATCCCAGCTGGTACTCTCCTATCAAATATTTGCATTTCTATGATAGTTACGAATTTATGGGAATAATTTTTACAATATGAATCTCCGCAGTCATGTTTATCTTCAATATCAAGCCATTACCTTAAATTTTGATGTCGTATTAACATTAAAAAGTTATATTGATGCAAATTATGTAAATTTAAGACGTTAACAAATGAAATTCATTAATCGTAAATTACAATAACTCTCTGTGAATGCTAATCAAATGATCATATAACGTTTATTAAACTCAGCAGTTGCATCGGCATAATATGATAAAATTAAAATTAGAAAGGGTTGATTATCAAGAGATTATAACTTTTGGAATTTTTGACCTACCACAATGAGGAGTATTTACAGCGATGACCATCGCGTGTGACTTTATTCAATTGGCTCTCGTCCATTCACAGAGCGTTTCTCAACCAGCGCGGCGCAATCCTTTTACAATGACCTCTTAAAGTTTCTCTCATCCCGCATTCATGCATCGCCCATTCATTGCGTACCTCGCGGTTTTCCCACATTGAATTGATTCCAGGTGAACGGATACACTCCATACGTTTCACTTACCATATTCAGAACCACAAGGTATGCGAGGCGTATATTTCTCTCGGGACAATGCAGCTCTGAAAATCGAAGGATTGTTGTGAGAAATTAAGAAATGTGCATACGTTCTCTTTTATCTTTACTGATGCTGAATGATTCTGCAAACTCTCTTTTATGGCTGATGTAGATTTTAGTTTTTATTTGTGGTTTTATTTGTATTCGACCGACAATATTTGTGATGCCCGGTTGTGTTTATTACTTCATAAATGGGCATGAAAAAAACACAAACATGCTCTGCTCATTCTTACTTGAGTATTAATGAGTTCGTTGTCTATGCGTTTATTTTAGGAAATTAGGATTAATTATAAGTATATTTTTGTTAATGAATATGATTCCATCATTCTCTTCATATCACGGTGCCCTTTTTAACTATCCGAAGGCCTTTCCATTGACATATCAAAAATAATTAAATTTTATAACCTATTATTAAACTAAGTTGTTGGTTTAAAGTGAAACTGCGTTGTTAGTTTAATGTTAAACTGAGGCTGTATTCACTGCTTCGATAAAATTTATGATGGAAGTTTGACCTCTGGCCACTAGCCAATTTCCTCTCATATCACTTTGCACAATATATGATTTTCCTTTAGAATAACTATTATTTCATACTAAAAATCTGTGGAGTTCATGTGATATATTTCAATCAAAGGATTTAAAAAAAAATAAAAATGGCATTTCAAAAATTCCACGAAGAAAATCAAGGTACGAATATTACTGTTATTAGTAGTAACGTTAAAATTGCCTCGACAGCTGAAGTCATTTCGCACGTATGAGCCCCCTACCAGGAAATGAACCTGGGACTGTTTTATGTATTGTGAGATATGTCTGAGGTGGTCTTGTATAGCTATGGGGGCAGCGCGTTCGACTTTAATGGAAGCGATTGCGGGTTCGATTCCCTTGGGAAATTAAATTCTTTGTGCGAAATTATTTCAGCTGTCGAAGCGCTTTTAATAAATCTACCATTAATATGTCTGAGAATTTTATTACACTCTGGATTCCTGTCATTTCTCGCCAAAGCCTGACTCAAATAGCGTATCCGGTAAAGATGACGTCCGTTATACATTGGTTGCATTTCAATTTCCAATCGTATCGTCATTGCCGACTAAGAAAAGAAAAATCCTCATGAATTACCGACAAAGTCTTCTCCAGGCGGAAGCAATGTCAGAGTGATGGAGTTTAGAAAGCGAGGCCCTTGCTCTGATGCAATTTAGGTTGTCGTAATGAAAGACTGCTTCTGAAGAATCTCTTATTCATCTAGGGAAAATGGGGAGCCTTGCAACAATGAGGAATCTAGAGGAATTTCCAAAGGGCAAACATACCGTTAAAATCCCATGTAGTGGAGGTGTGTAGATTAGGGTTTCTCAACAGATGGTACGCGTACCACTTGTGGTACTTAAAAATGGATGAAATCGTTCCTGAATAAATGGTTAGGGATATTAATCCCATTTATTGAGAAGGTAGAGTGAAATTTAAAAATCCTGCCTGGGGAAATTGAGAGTGTGAAGCTGTGTTGATTCGAAGAAAACACTTTAATATTTCTAGGGTGTTATGCGCCTTGGAAATGGTTGAGAGCCATTGGTCTATATTAATGTCCTTTAGAGGGTTTCTACCTAACTTTTCAAGACTGTAGATATTGAAAGGGGGTTTAATCGTTTTAAAATGTTACAGAATATCTTACAAATTAAATTTTCTTTGAGATATGTTATGATTTCCCATTATATAAATTTTTATTATATTAATGCTTCTTAAATAGAGTGATTTACTTAAGGTTATACGTATTTGAAGGTGCACGTCATTCATTGCTATTCTTCATAACATCAAGCTGTCATTAATCACATTCCTATTATACCGAGGTATTGTATTGGTTTTCTGGGAAAAAATTATCGAAGCCAGCAATTTATTTAGCTGCAATTAGCTACACAGTGGCTCCCGGAATGCCATGTGGACATCGCGTTCGTCTTCGGCGAAAGCCGTTAAGTTAATATGTAACTTATCTTCCTTGTTTTAAATCTTTGTTCTTTCTAGATCACATTATTATTATGCTCTATCTATTATTTTACCCCGTGGAAATGGACATTTCCATCTTTACTCTATCAAAAGTTGGATTTAAAGTGAAATAATTTATTCATTCCTCATTACAGATATTTCAAATGAACTGCCGCCGAGTAAGAAAAACGAAAAGTGCTGCCTAAACAGAGATTTTGAAGAAACATCAACTGGATATCGGTCAGTTGAATTTTATTTTATTTATTTTACCATTTACACCAAAGAGATAGATAGAGAGTACAAGTGCAACAGAGAAAACAAGTGTGAGATTTTAATTTATCTTATCAATAACATTGGCGGATTAAAGGGGGGAAGAGGGGACCGCCCTCTTCTCCCTGATGACATTATCTTATTAGTAATTCGCCTAAGATATGATGAGGAGCTTGAAGTATCTCTTTCTTGAAGCATCTGTTTCGTTTTTCGTTGTCCTTCTAGTTCTCAGATGGCTTCAGAACAGTCTAAATTTCCAGGTTAGGACTCCTCCCAAACCTTTGACTTATAAATTCTTCGTTCCACTTTCGCCTTCCTTTGTTATAAAGAGGACTTCCCACGGGGCGTGGTGCCCTAAACTAATAGCACCAGAAGGTACAAGCGCCACCAACCCACATATACACGAAACTTTCACGAGTACGAATTTCCTTGCGGTGTCAATGCCACGTTGACCGTTTTGTGACGTTTCCAAACGGAGCTTATTAGCATTTGGCAAATTTGTCGGAGCAATTTGTAAATCGAATAAGACCATCGCCTAATGATGGGGGAATTGGCTTCACTTAAAAGCCCAGTCAAGTTCCATATTTATCGGCGACGAAGCGTTTTGAGGTCATTTACTAATTCTACTTCGGTCTTGGCCAACACTCATTTTGTCCCATTTAAGCGTTTGCTAAATTAAAAATACCAGGGTTTTTCTTAACGCAAGGACACGATCAGGAGCTACCTGTGGGCCTATTTCGCATGGAGGAGCCATTTACTCTTGTTATATCTTTGGAACCTTGGCCAACCATTTCTTACGCTCCTTTGTCTTTTTTTTTGAGGAAATCTATTGAGGGAAATAGCAAATGCGGTATTTTTATGGAGATTCGTTCTTTGCCCTAGAAATGTAATCATTCATATCGTGAAATATTTGAAGCTTTTATATTTTACTTACAGAGAAATACATTACATATAAGCATCTTATGACTGTGCTTATCTTCTTAGATTTGCCCTTATAAAAGGTGGTGTGAAGCTGACCAAGAGTCATTAATTAACTCCTGTGTATAACCTCAAACAACTTTCTTAACAACAAACTTATGAAGGGTATATTAGATTTATGTCTCTTTTCTTGACTGAAGGTTAAAATACCCTGCAATCTTTAGAGGTAGGGATAAATAAACATGAAGCTACGACATGAATGACTGAATTAAAGAATTTCCTCTGTCACGCAGTTGGAAAAATACACTCAAAGTATTTATAAATGTAAATAATATTTATTTTTCTATCTAAACTACATAATAAATAAATAGTTCCAACTTTAAAATTAGTCACATTCAGCAGTTAAGAATTGTTACATATATTAATTATCAGCATAAGATTCGCTTAGTCCACACGTCTTCAGGTTAGGGATAAAACACGGTCCTAATACATCCACGGAACAGCACAGCCGGTTAAAAATAAATAGAAGTCATTTTCATTTTTTCAACTTCCTACACGTTCCTTGCACTTCTCAAAGCAGTCTTAATTCGGTTAAGTGGATTTTTCACAGCTTGTTTGAAGAAATTCTCCAATACCGATGTTTGTCTAGTCGGCTCACTTCCCTCTTGAGTAGTGTTCTTATTCGACAGTGCAAGTTTCTGTCCGAATCCTGGGATCATGTTTGGATGTTGTTGAAATTTAGTTGATTGTCCTTTTGGTACAATGGCGATGTCCGAACAGGTCATAAAGGTTTCCTGGGGACCGCATCCAACCCCTTCCGTGCCGTTGACGCATTTTCCCCACGAATTACCTGAATAAATGAGAGATGATAAGAATTAGAATTTATCAAAGGATCAATCACTAATAAATGTTGATGTATAGATGTAATGAGAAGACTAAAATAGATTTTTATGGACGAAAAGTTTTTGAGTTTGTTTGTATAAAACTTTCATAAGGTATCTTATTGTCTTCTGACAATCGTAGAAATAGGTGCGAAATATTTTCCCGTTCAGCTATGCAAAAGAAAATGGTAATTGAATTTGAAATTGACTCTTTATCCTTAGAGCGTAACCTTATTACTTTTTCACTTAATATAACTATTGTGTAACGGTGTTAAAATCACAAGGTCGCTCTAAAATCAGAAAACTGAATGTAGTCTCTTTCTTCTTAGTTCTGCTTTTACGTATATATAGTACCAATTGATGCTATCCATTTTTTCTCCCCAATATGCATTGAGTTAAATAGATTAGGTGTTATTTTATATTTTAAAAACTTAACTATACCCTGTGGGAAAAAAACATCAAAGATAAGGCTACTATAAACATGTTCGTTCAAGTCGGCCAATTGGGAGGTAGACTTGTTAATTATTTTCGTGTTTAACTCACTTGAGGAAGTTAATGCTCCTCGCTCAGGGAGAAACCCAAAGCGAAACGGAAAACCGTAATTTATTCCATTCCGGTTTTCGATTCCCAGCAATGCACATTTTACTATATTGTAATTGCAGGAAGGGTTGCTAATAATATGTAACTATGACTTGCAAATAATTGCTTCATGATATTAATCTAAAATTTAGTCTAGTGAAATTAAATAGAAATAGCCAGAAATAGTCAAACTTTCAGAAGTATATAATATTTCTATGGTCGGGGCGAAAACACTGGTTCGAGCAACGTTTCTTGATGGAGATTAGAGCGGAAGCGAAATATATTACTGTCCCTTACCCAGGCAAAGCAAGTTCACACATTTTTAGAATTCCTATCGAACTAATTGCAAACATTCATTACCTGCAACGTAATGCCAACGAAGGACACATCTACTGCACGTGAGGCCTTCAGGCAATTTCAATTCCGTCGGATAGTTCCCAGTGTCCCAAGTCTTAACGTAATAGCGGTACCCAGAGCCATCGGCAAGCTCAACCGGATACTTGTCGAAACATTCTTCCTCCTCCCAGTCCATGTCATTCTTCAGAGGGCAGATATTGAACTTGAAGTAACCCTTATGGCTGGCTGTGATGGTGGCCACCACTGGGATGATTGCGCCCTCTTCGTATGCCTCAACCACGATACCGCGACTCCTTGCTCCCATATTCTCATAAGGCCGAGGTCTGGGTAAGGCGTAGTCGTCCCCACAGAGGCCGCAGTGACCGTTGTTGAAGTTCCATTGCCTCTGTAGTTCGAGGTTGAAATTATAGGGGATTAGAGCAGGGGAAAATTTAGATACAATAGATGGAATGTAAAGAAACTTTGCGCATGAAGTTGTGCGACAGACCCAAAGTTATACAAGAAGTGAAAAATTGTCATCACTTCTGTAATCGAGAGCTTTTATGAGCAAAAGTGAGATTGGGTGGCTCGGTAGTTCAATGGATAGAATACCTGCCTGGAAAGTGGGAGACCTGGGTTCGAGTCCCAGCCGAGTCACAATTTTTCACTTCTTGTATAAAATTAGATAATCAGATTCCATTTGAAGTGTTTTTGATTTTTTTTGTTTCTTTGTTTTGAAATGTAGATGAATTCGGAATACACATAGAAAATTTAGTTTCTACTCTTAGGCAAGAATAAAATATTGAATTACGAATAAATTAACTGTTATTAATGTATTTATTAATTACTATGAAATAATAAATCAACTTAACTATAGATGAATTATACCTTTACTTTATAAACTAGTTTGTGAGTTAAGTAACTTATTTACTGAACTGCAGATAACTTTCGTTTTTCGGCGGAGATTTCAGGATCGAAATAAATTGGTTTAGATCAATGAAACTCATTAAACCATACAAAGTCCATATAAACATTAGTCAAGAAAAAGGTTCTAAAGATCGATCAAAGGTTTTATGTGAATACTGCTTGGAAGTTTATTTATGTTTACTGAAATTCTGACGGCTTAAATCATTGAAAATCTGAAGTGAATAACTACGTAAAAATTGTTAGGATCCGAAAATGATTTTTATTATTAAAATGAGAAAGTCTTTCATGGCGATAATCAAATAGGATCTGGAGATGGTTCAACGGAGAGTAGCTAGGGTTGTTAAGGAAGAACTCAGATTCGACAGCAGTGTTTCGGTTAGGATAGAATCCCGCGAATGGAATCTGCATACAGATAAAAGATTTGATTACTAATGTCTACTTTTATACATAGTGTGAGAAGAAATTTTGTTACAACAGTCCCTTAATTTTCTCTACCCGTCAAACATTCGGTAGCAGATAGGATACAGTAGTTTTGTCTTACACATATGTCAATTTTTTTCCTATTTGAAAGTAAAATTATATTTTTACGAGGAGAAAACAAACAAACTTGCTTGGCATTGTTTGTTTTAAGCTAACTTTGAAACCTTAAAACCTTCAAAAAATTCAGAGTTACTGAGAGCTCATACATCCTGAGCGATTTACAGGGTTCTCTCTTATCTATTATAAATCAAACTTCTTCACAATCTAAGAAGTCCAGTTGATGAGAAACCTGAGTTACTAAAAAGCATTGACAGAAATGACAGGCTAAGTGATCATCTTATCAATAGACTGATGCTTTGAAATGGGAGATCAAAGCAAGACAATGATTGGAGCTACTGCTGTCAATCATATACATTTTTTCTATCCCCCAAGAAATTTTTGGAGTACATCTTTATCTCTAGCTTCCGTGTCCTAAATCATTGGAGCTCTTTCTATGGGAAAATCTTTGTAAGATTGGCCTTTAAAAAAATTGACATTGATATATTTGGAGGCTATTGAGTATAAATACAGCAGTCATCAACCACTTGTCATACTCATCATAATTCCTTGGTATTGCTATCATGCGTATGCAGCTCACATTAATTAGGATATTCAAAGGCAAAAAAATTGTAAAAAGATTCGCTTTCATTCAAATTTGTTTCGATTTTGCAAATATAATAGGAAATATAATGAAAAGTAAGATTCTTAAGCCATTAATAAATAATTCCAACGTAGAGGTATCTAAATTTTAAATTAACTTTTAATTAATGGAGAACTACATTTTTAAGGTTTGAGATATCTAAAGATAACAATAAAAAGAGCATAATATGATGTCCTAATGTATTCATATAATCAATATCTACACTTGAGAACCATTACACATGAAACAGTAAGCATTCATCAAAAAATTAATAAGAAACAATCCTGAAATATACTTAAGTTAATGCCTTAAGATGATAAATCAGAATTATATCTCATACATTTGGAATTGCGTGGACTACGGGCAAAAATTTCGTAAAAAGTTCGCAAGGGAAGATATAGTTAATGGAGTATATGTTCAGCTTTGCGGTGGGGAACGGTATTTGTATGCAAAGCTCGGTTTCTATTATGAATCTTAGACAGAAATTTTGTTGGTGACCCGTTGTAAATGGTAGAATTGACAGTTAAGTTTAAAGATAGCCTTCCAAGAACCCGAAGTCAGACGTTAAAGCATATACCTTTTGATTTGCACAACAACGCTAATTGTACACCACTTGTGGAATATATAAGGTTTCAAATCGAAAAGGTTGCAGTGTCAATTGTTTTTGTTGTTTAAAAAGCTGTGAGAGTTTTAAACTTACTCCGTAAAGAATAAGTTGAAAACTAAGTTGTTTTAAAAGCTGTGAGAGTTCTAAACTTACTCTGTATGGATTACCAATTCATGATAATCGATGAGACTGGGTAAACAATGAATCACTATTTGAAGTAGAACAGGGATCTCATAGTAACCATCCATAAGCACATAAAGTAGGATTTCTATTTTTTATGCTGACTTTTTATAACATCAATGTCTGTAAATTTTATCTTCGAACATTCATGCTGTATACTTAATTGGGTTTCTCAACTAAAGCAACGTTTATTTTAATTAGAAATTTTGTGTCACGTCATTGAACGGGATTGGATCCTAATTAATTCCCTTAAATAAGAATTAGACTTAATAAATCAAGAATTTTTTTTCGAGTTTCAGTTATAATCGAAAAAGGATTTCACCCAATCGCATGCTCTACTCACTGCAATAAATCCGAGGTATTGATGTTCAAGGAGTTACTTTGAGAAGGCTTAAAAAATATAGTCCGACTAGTTGCTCGCTTATGCATTCAATGGAATAACACTATTGGAGGAGCAATCATGTAAATACAGAATGAGTCTTTAAATATTTTAAGGCTCGGTTTTACATTGTATAGTTCGCATGGAGTTTAACTGATTTGGATAGACTGTTGTAAGTTTCTGAATGTGTATAATGGAAAATAAATTAGGTTAGATTGCAATTATAGTTTCCATTAAAGCGTATATTTGTGATGTTTTTTCGGTATATAATACTAAGCCCCACATTCAACTCGGGTTTTAAACACTATAACTAAGTCAGCAATGGCGCTTATGGTTATCTTTTCAACACATTCAGACCTGTTTGGAATGAGTAACGCAAATTTCACAAAGAGGCTTCTACATACAATGAATCGAATAGACATTTCAAACTATTTCGGTCAACTACAAAATTGAATGCCCCATTCTTAAAATTGCGTTTTATTCAATATACAGGGTATAAAAGGTTTGTAAGATGCCATACGTCTCATTTTTCTGATTAAGGGTAAGAGATAAATGATTATAATTGGTAAATTGATAAAATTGTAGAAATTTCATCCTTTTTGAACATTGAGAACTCTTACTTAGAGTAACGAAGACATTCTTCGGGAGGATTTAGATGATTTGAGCGAACAAATTCCGAAAACGCGATCCTTCGTAACAAGAAATCAATCGTATTCATTCATAATGAATTAATTTCTTATGAACACTTCCAAAATCTATCACTGATTATACCAAGGGTATCTTGTATCTAACATTGTCTGCTTCAATACGATTCAATTTAAAATTCTCCTTGGGTAAACCAGAGCCCTCAACAAGAGTAAGTTTTGGGTTTCCGAATAGTCAAAAGGGCAACGCATTCAACATTGGTGAAAGCGGTCCCGAGTTCGATTCTTATATGTGAAATAACTTAAGCACTTTTAAAATTATTACTACACGCAAGTTGATACATCTACGAGAAAAGATAAAACCTTACCTGAAAGCCTCCACAAAATAGCTGGTTGTCATTGTAGTCAACTATTGCTCCCGGGATGTTGAATCTCCACAGCGATGCTCTGTTTACTGGTTTGATGAGATACCCATGGCCCCAAACACAAGGCACAAGTGCCAAAGACAAGAGGATAACCGACCGAAGGGTAGTAAGGAAGCTAGCGCGAAAACCCATCTTCACCCTTTAGAGGAAAGAAAGCTAATCGCCAACTGTATGTCCACCTTTATATATAGACTACAAGAATGCGTTTTCGTCAGTCCTGCGCTAATGCTTTATCTTCCGCTGTGCAAACTATAGGTGAGATCCTTATCTCCTCTCTCGGCCATTCAAAATTGTCTTCGAAAGCATTGGTCGTACGTCATTGGTCGGAACGAATACCGGGAACTGAAAAGTGCTTTTAGGGAATTCGAAGTATCAGAGATTCATTACCGATTATTTTCCGAACGTTGAGAAACGGTGATAGCTATTATTTCACAAATATATATTGGAGAATCATTATGGTGATATATAATGACAATCTATTTCCTTGCAAAAATACGCCAGCACAGATATCTTATGTTTGGATTTGGTGATATGACAACGTGGTGCAAGAATAGAAATATTTTTTAGCTCTAGTTCGAGTTAGATAATTAGCAATAAATAAAAATTTTCGCAGTTTATAATGATTAAGACATACTAATTAATAAAACGTAAAGATAATGAATATAATTTCATAAAATTAAAAAATTACATATAAATCGATTTAAATATTGCGTATACATACTATTGGATGATTACGTGTATTTATTAATTACATAATTTTATTCGTACAAAAACAAAATAATTTATACAAATCTCTATTACACTTACTTAAATATCACCAGAATAATGATTCCAATTACCGTAATCGTAATATTTTTTGTAGATAGTGAAAGCGGCCAATACAATTTGTTTAATTCTACGTAAGAATGAAAAAAGATACGATCTCTTTTGAGATCCATAATAATCATAGAGATTTGGAAAATTCTGCTTAGATAAGAGCTTGAAAAATTAATTCACGAAAGGAAGAATGATGAGAAGCTCAAAGTTCATAGACCTATGCTATCTTCCTACATCGTACTACAAAAGCAAAATACTACCAGCAAAATAGAAATTTAGAATCTTCTCGATGACAAGTCGCTGTTGACAGAATACTCCGTGACCATCGACATATCGCTATCAATCTGTTGTCCACCCCTAATCGAAAAATTTACATCGGTTAGATTCAAAACATTTGAAACAACCGAGTTTTATGAGGCGACTCAATGAAAAAACACCAAAATTTTCTTTAGTTGTCACTTTATTTCGCTAAAAGTCAGATTTATAAAGAGGCATGCATATTATAAATGTGGAAGAGGAGATATTTTTAAAAAATCAGTTTAAAAGATCGCTGTTGTTTTGTGTATCAAATAATTTTGACAGGAACTCTCTAGTAGACCATAGATAAAATTAACAAAAAATTAATTTATACTGAAGTAAAACAAGGCTCAATATACCGCAGAGTACAGCTGTGAAAAACTTTGCTTCTTTTTGTTTCATGGTGTTCATGAACACCCTGGTAATTACACTGTAATCACTATACCGTCTTAAATCCTATTATTTTCTAATCTTTACACATGGGAATTTAATTCCTGCGAACAGAAGTACGTCCCTCAGAATTTCCTTGGGCATGTGCAAGCCTGTGTCCGAATCCAGGAAGAGTAGGTATTTTCAAAGTTTTTTGGTCCGCCCGTGTTCTGGGAGTGATGGCGATATCCGAACATGTCCTGTGGGTTTCTTGAGGACCACATCCCAAAGCCTGCGTTCCATCCGAACATTTTCCCCACGAGTTACCTGTTACATAAAGAAAATAATCCGATAAGAGTCATACATTCTCCAATCGCATGGGAGCAAGAATGGGGTATCAGACACTAAAATTTTTCGTGTTGCATTGAATGCCAAATAATCTCATAACGATGAATTACTGCGCTAGTTCTAATAATTTGCCCAATCGGCCAGAGGAAACTGACTGACCGATAGAACGAATTAATATTTTGGGTTTTACTGCTTCTCGTGTTAGACTTTTTAAGTTATTTCGTTTACGTCATCCCAAAATGTTTCGTTTCATATATTATCCGATTACATTACGCACAACATTTTCCAACTTAGATTTTACGACTATTATGAGTTCATGATAAATTTCCCTGAATCCTTTCACACCTTTCTCTCCTAATAACCAAGAGATAGTTTTACAATCAAACTTTCCTTTAAGTTATTCAAGATATGCAAATGAGACATTTGAGTATGAAAATTTTACTGAGACAGCCTGAGGGTGAAAGCTTAGTAATCAAGAATAAAAGGAGAATACGTTAGAAAAGGAAGATTTTTTGGGCAAACAAACCTCCTATATACCTAAACGAACATTCTGTATTAAAATCCATATAAAAATAATCGCTTTCATTTATCAATTCAATTGTATATTAATCTTATTATAAGTATTTTATCGGATTAAGAATCTTATCACGTAATAAACCTGTCAGATTCGTCATCACAGAAACACCAAAACAGTGTGCAGCGTAGAATAAATCGTCATATGTTGTCTTACCTGCGGTATAATGCCATCTGAGGACACATCTATCACATGTCAATCCGGTTGGCAGCCTCAACCTCATTGTATAGTTCCCCGGATTCCAAGTGTCCAAATTATACCGGTACTTCCCTGAGGACAACTTCACAGGGTATTTATCAAAGCATCTCTCATCTTCTATGGAGTCGTCTCTCTTAAGCTTGCAAATGTGGAACAAGAAGTATCCTCTTCGACTTTCCTTTATGATCACCGATACTTGGATGGTGGCGCCTTCTCTATATGTCCTAGTGACGATTCCACGAGTGTTGGAGCCCATGTTTTCGTACGGTCGAGGTCTTGGAAGGGAGAAGTCATCACCGCATGGACCACATTTTCCTTGGTTGAAATTCCATTGTTTCTGAGGAAAGTCCAGATTTAAAGGAAAAATTAATACAAATATAAAAACCCTCAGTTTAGCAAGTAGAGGATATCGTTCGGTAAAAAGAAAGGTATTCTATACAGGAAGATGTGTAATGTAAAGATCTGTAGAGTTGTAACGGATCAAACGAGAACTGAATACCTTCGCTCGAACCGAACTTGATATACAAATTTGATTTTATCATTATTATAAACATATTATTATTATTATTATACTCTTATGCGGAGGTTAGGAAAAATATCCTTTCTTTTTCCTAACATTTAAATGATTTAATGAACTACGATATCAAAACATTCGACTGCAATTAACTTACATCTGGAAAAATAAGTCAATAAATACAAACGAACAAATATTAGATACCAGTTAAAGATTCATATTAATATTTACAAGTTAGATAATAGATACAAACAAACAAAGATGTTTGGGTCCTGAGGAAAAATTCCTTAACTGAAGGTTTAAGGAGAAGAACACACGTGGGAAAATGCCCAAACAAGGAATGGGATCCAAGATAGCCACACAAGGAGTAAATGAAACGCTATTACTAATGAGGAATGCAGAGGAAACTACCAACATGTTTGTATCCTCCGGTGCGATGGGGTATCGGCACTAGGAAGTCGAGGGATCAGTCAGATCGTACATTTGGACTCCCTTTGTTTCGACCTTGACAACTAAAGCCCATTTTGGGGTCGGAGGATCAAGCCTCGGTTTTTGTAACCACTATGGCTTTCTATAAATGACCCTTGGCTTCAACTATCCCATTAGCAGCCATTATTCTTAGCTTCTTCTACTGCCTCTAACATCGAATGTGAATATTCAAGGATATTCAAGTGATAGAAGCCAATGGAAATTCGTGGTTATGGAAGGCTCAAGACACGGAGGAGCTGGCCATGCACTTCTCGTCATGGGTGAGAGACTTATTCTTAAAGGTATTACATCATAATCTAGAAATATACCGCTAAAAATCCTTTTCAAATGCTTGACTCAGACGGTTATAAATCACTGAATATGAAGCGATATTAAAAATCTTAAGCTGTAACGAAGATTGCAGGACGCGCAGATGATTAATTCTCAGATGAGGCAAAGCTTATTTAGAGGAGCATATGAAGTTCGGTTTTATCGCGTACAGGATTAATTTTTTTCGCAAAATTAAATTAGAGCGGATAATCGTACTTGCTGAGGACAGCTGCTCGAACTGCAGGACATTTATGAAAATTCTTTATTCTTACCCTCTATTAGAGATTTCAGGGCCGTGAGTTTTGAAAAATTATTCCGAAATTTTGTCAACATTAACCACTTCCTTCCCCTTGACGACAAATGCCAATGCTGTAATCAAAATTGTATCTTTTCTCGCAAGATAACCTTAAATATACCCCTAAAACGGAAACTATAGCGACTTATTGTCTCTGAATGTACAACTTTTACAATTATAAAATTTCATTTCACAAACACATAGCGTAAAAACGAAAATGTAAAAATTTCGCCAATTATTGGTCCCTCATTTGTAAAGGACACATTTTAGGACATTCCTCCGTCCTCGCTTTAGAGATCATAAGATATAAAACATA
Source organism: Pachydiplax longipennis (assembly GCA_036926295.1). Classification (NCBI taxonomy): domain Eukaryota; kingdom Metazoa; phylum Arthropoda; class Insecta; order Odonata; family Libellulidae; genus Pachydiplax; species Pachydiplax longipennis. The sequence continues at coordinate 23,788,046 of JAVFKF010000003.1, read as the reverse complement.
AAAATGAACTTACATACTAATACTAATACGGTATACTATGGTTTAACAAATGCAGATTGGTAGTATAACAGACATTGGTAACACATTTATGAGAGTAAGAGTGCGAAGCAAGTAATCTTTACATATCTGATAGAATTCTGAAGTTATGTAACGCGTTCTCAGGCCAATCGAGTGTCAAACGGTTGGCTTTTTTTGCTAGTTCGTCCGTTGCTTGAGTTGTGTTGTGTGATGTGGAATCCGCACGGGAAGGAATTGATCATAAATCTAGAGTGCGTACATGGTATAGAGGCTCGTTTCGTTAAGTGAGAGTAAAGGTTCGATGATATCAGATATTATCAAAACCCTCGGCTGGGAATCTTTGGGATAGAATCTTCTATCTGGAGTAGAAGAGTAGAAAATAGGCACAATTTTCTATTCCAGAAATGTTTTAACAAGTTGCAGGATGAAATGCGCGGCATAATGATTCCCAACTACCCCGATTTTCGAGACAAGAAATTAAAAAGATCTCGCGAGAATATAGCGGAAACGAATAGCTATTACTTCTCTCCATTATAAAGTGCACGAATTAGATAGCTAGTTGAGGAGTTTTTTCTCATCTACCATACGCCGAGTGGTGACTCACAGGAACTTATGTAAATAGCAATTAAATCTTTACCATCGCTCGGATGAATGGACTACTGTATGGAGAGATATAATGACATCTAATTGAGAATAACTCGAGTTACAAACCTGAAATCCTCCACAGTCGTGCTGACTGTCTTTGATGTCCACGGCTGCTCCAGGAATCCTCAATCTCCATAGAGACGCTCTGTTAGTTGGTTCGATTACGTACCCATGAGATCTCACACACGGAAGAAATATCAGAGATGTCAAAATAAGTAAACTTCTTGTATTCCGAAGATCACGTACGCCACTCATTTTGTGAGAACGTCTGACGTTGACGTGAGTATGCAACTAACCTTCTTCAGGATTTCTCACACATTTATACACACCCCGAAGGTGAATAGAAGGCATTTAACAAGGGACGGTTATCTCCCGTTAAGCTGTTCCTTTCTACTCGAAAACCGAACATTGTTTCTGAAGGCGTTGGGCAAAGGGAAGAAATTTGGAGGGAAGCGATACAGAGGGCGATAATAGAAAATATTTCTGTCGTAGAAGTCTAAAATCTCGTTTAAGAGGGAAGTCGGGAATGTCGATTTTAGTTAAATCTGGTGTTGAGTACAAGTGACCGGTGGTAAAGTCGCAAGAAAATTAGTCGCGGAAAAAGTTACAATTTTGGCTAGGGAAAAAAGTCACAATTTATTTACAGTGCCCGATAATAAAGCCATATTTCTAGCTATCAAATGACAGCAGAATGTGTGAGTGAACGTACGTTTGTGAGTGAAGACACTGACATTGAAGACTACCTTTACTCTTCATAAGTAGCTGTAGGAATGAGTCATTGCTGATCTTTGAAATTATTTTAATTCTGTATTATTCGATAAAATAATTATGAAGTTTATCCCCATCTGTTGTGAATTATTTATTATTTTTCTGCCTTTGGTGAAAGGTGATTTGAATTAGTCGTAAGAAAAAATATTCGACATCTAATATTTTTATTATAAAAAGGCGCCGAAAAATTGCTAACATCTTTTTTCTGTGATTTTTTTCCTATTTCTTTTCTTTTCTCTGACTTTCTACTTAGATAGCTAAGTGGCGGATCCTACAATATGCTTTTTGTTCTTTATAAACAGCCTCATAAAGTAACCAGCTTCTTACTATCACACAGCGACTTTTGAGAACGACAGTTAATTTTCATTCCATAATAATATACGGTTTTAAATGAATTTTTAGTTTTCTCTTTTAGCTCGTGAACGTTGTTAACTAGAGTATCAATAACAACAATCTCGTCGATGAGATCTATGCTGATAATTTTGTCGAATAATTTCCGCCTATAGTGAAGTGTTTTATCCTTAAGGGAATTCCAACAGGGGTTATCTATTATAGCCGAAAAACTGTTGTGGAATCTGATATCTTCCTTAGCAAAACTTGCTGCCTTGTTCCGTGGAACCTATCATCCTAACCTAATTCTGGATCGGAGACTAATCCTACTTCTTGAGGATCCCAAATCGCAGAGAAATATTCAAGGAGATGTCAAATTAAGAAAACGTTCCGCTTTATTTTACTGTGGACCCCCCTCAGAATTCTACTTGCTGATCTTCGCATTGGATTCGACTTACTTATGACGCTTCGAATGTCCTGTTTGAAGGAAAAAGTACTACTCGATGCGACTTCTTGATATTTCTAATGACTTACGTACTCCAAAGGATAGCCTCAAACATGATATGGTACACAGATAACGTAGATGGAATTTACAACCATAATTATATATTTTTAAATATATATATCTCATGAAAGTCTTTTATGGGTCTACTGAAGCCATTGAATCAATTTTAAAGATGTCTTTAACCATCTACATATTTATTAGAAATTACGAAGGAAATGAGTTAAAGAACCTTCATTCCGAAAACATACACAGATATTGGAAAGTGGGAACCGCTTGATTGGAATTAAGGGTTTCGTAATAATCCACAATAAAAGAAAAATTGCACATTTTCAGAACTTTAATTTTTTTAAATGGCAACGTAGACTTGAGCAAATACATCAACTATGTGTTGTCAACAAGAAAGTATCAGATATAATGCAATACTAAAAGTAATGAATGATTAATACAGCATAAAAATAGTAAATAACGAAATTGAATGTATTAGAATCATCAACATTCAGCTTTTTTCATTGACCTCTTTCTTTGATTAATACCTTGTGAGCTACCAATAAATAAAATGAATGTTAAAATAAATATTCTTTATGAAAAACGTGTGTTTTTAAGTAGTGATGTTGTTTGAATTAGTTCTGTGGGCTTTGATATTATGATAGAGTTAAGGCAAGTAACAGCATAAAAATGGTAAATAACGAAATTGAATGTATTAGAATCATCAACATTCAGCTTTTTTCATTGACCTCTTTCTTTGATTAATACCTTGTGAGCTACCAATAAATAAAATGAATGTTAAAATAAATATTCTTTATGAAAAACGTGTGTTTTTAAGTAGTGATGTTGTTTGAATTAGTTCTGTGGGCTTTGATATTATGCAAGAGTTAAGGCAAGTCCGTCAAGAGGATTCAGTCCAGAATCGTTCCAATTCTTTATATTTCTCGGGAGGGCCCTTGAAGAGCTGAGAAGTAATTGCGGGCTTCTTTACTCCTTCAGGTTTCTGTGTGCGGCGCTGACTATCCCGATGTGCATTGCCGCGAGCCTGCGAAAGTTTATGTCCGAAACCAATTTTAGGCTTGTTTGATTGTTGCTCCTTGGGTAAAACGGCGATGTCTGAACATGTTCTGAAGGTCTCCTGTGGACCGCATCCGACAGCTTCCGTTCCATCTTCACATTTTCCCCAAGAATTACCTGTTACGTAAAGAAAGGAGTATTAAAATGCATGTTGTATTATTGTAAAACTATGTAGTTGCCCATGCGAAAATATCGCCCAACTAAATTGAAAGTAATAAAATAAGATTTTTTATTTAGTTCATTTTTATATCAATAAATTGTGGATATCGCTTGATCTAAATCGCCTCAAACTTTTCGTTCCACGTATTTTATTGTGGTACTTTTCTTAATTAATTCAAATTCAGACTGAAATCAGGAGACACGTTTTTAGTTCAGATTTTAGCAAGTGAATCGGACTAGCTCTGTCCTAAGGTATAAGAGTACAAAATCGTTATATCTTACCTGCAGTATAATGCCAACGAAGGACGCATCTCTTGCAGGTCACTCCCTTTGGCAGCTGCAATTTCGCCGTGTAATTTCCCGGTTTCCAAGAGTCCAAATAATAGCGGTATCCGGAGCCCCCGGCGACTTTCAGCGGATATTTCTTAAAACATTCCTCAGTCTCGACGTCGTCGTCGCGGTCGAGTCTGCAGAGGTGAAACAAGAAGTACCCCTTGTGGCTGGCAGTTATGATCACCGTGACAGGAATGACGGAACCCTCTTGGTACGTCTTCACGACGATACCGCGACTCCTGGCTCCCATATTCTCGTACGGTCGCGGACTTGGTAGAGAATAGTCATCGCCGCAGAGACCGCAATGTCCGTCGTTGAAGTTCCATTGCCTCTGCAGAAGGAATTATTCACGGTGTTAAAATCCATATAGAACGATAATACTCACTAGCAGGGGAAGATGTTAGGAGATCGGAGGCTTAATGATGCTATTGGCGTAGACCGGATGTTGATAATAAGATTAGTGAAGAAGGGCCAAAATGATGGTAAAGAGAAGGATAATTTTTAAAGAAATAAAAATAAAGTTGGAAAATGGGTGGGTCAGAGATTGGATAGTGATGGATTAAGTAATTTTTGGTAGAATACGAGGAAAGATTTAAGTTGTTGGATGATACAAAGGTTAGATTTGTTAATCAATATGCTTTGGAAGATGTACGTAAATTCAGGAGTCCGTAATTCAGAAGTAGAAGGTTCATTCAGTTTAAAATCTACTGATGAAATTTTTAGAATCAGAAGGTCGTTTCAAAGAATAATCTTTTGGTAGTATACGCTTTTTACGCAATCACTTTTTTTATCATCCCAAAGCAAAGCTTAAGAATGGGGGTGGGCTTTTTATTACTCACATAGCGGTGTTTAAATATAAAATAAATAGAACATGAGGGCGATAAAATCAAACAACTATCACTCGATCACGACACGTACAAAAATTATACCTTTTATAGGTTGATTATGATTTCGTGTTTGTTGGAAATGCTTGGTTTAAAATTTTCTATCGGTGGTGAACTTTTATCCGTTATGCAACTAAAATTTTACATAACGATTCTATAGCCCTGAAAAAATTATACAAGAACGATAAGAAAGGCCACAAAATAACTGAAGTAATTCATTATATTTAACCAAGATGTCGATGAAATAAAAATTCACTTCATGAATGCAAGCAATTGGAAAAGAAGTTTGTATCTAATTTTCTACTCAGCGATTTTGCGTTTAGCAATTCTGATAGATGCAATATATCGATAATTTTCTACTAATTTATTTCCTCGACTTAAGTGACACTTTCCTGATAATATATTCCGGCTAAGTTCGAAATTTACTTTCAGAAATGTATGAACAAATATGTACGGGGGCCAGACCGGTTGCAATTTTGATCCAGCTCCAGATCGCAATCGCATACTCGATTTATGATAATGCAGTCAACAGAAGAACGGATCGCATTCAAAATCTCCAGGTGTTCTGGCCGAACTTTGCGGAATACCATCTAGAACCCACTTAAAACAATACTTAGTATTATCCTTAATTTAATTTAAGCGACTGGTATCGATTATGACGATCATCCTTTTGACCTGAAGTTTAAATAAAAACTGTGGAAAACAATATACTTCATCCAACATCTGGAAGAGACCACTTAAATCTTATGGCACCGTATATTACAGGAGAATAGCGCGCGCTGCTTGTACTGTTCTATCAGATATCAATTTCACTCTATGCTGAATGTCTTCAAAATCAATTTTCGCTAACTTTCTTTCTCTAAAATTAGCCAAAACTTGCATCATTCCCCATACTTGGGGCATGAGATTTACGTGGTCTCTTCATGATGTTGGACGAAGTGTAATTGTAAGTATTTTTATAATTAAGATATGTAAGTTACGATATATATTAATTTACAATTAAAAATATAAGTTACGATATCATAGTCAAGATTAACTTGGGCGAGGAAAAACTGTCTGGCTTGAATTCACCGTAGTCGAGAGAAAAATCCCTTCACTAAAAAATTGCACCTCCACGTTTTCTTTTCTTTTGGAGAACTGCTCCCAAAATATTTTTACCAGTGACGCTTAAATAGCGGCAAAACCGATCATAGAAACGCATTTGCGGGAAACAGACTTCTAGTTATTCTTCCACGAAGATTATTATTGTAATTTATCGTTACCTGAAACCCTCCGCAATAGAGTTGATTGTCCTCCATGTCCACGATGGCTCCGGGAATCCTCAGTCTCCATAGCGACGCTCTGTTGGGTGGTTCAATGACGTATCCGTGAGAAAAGGCGCATGGCAGAAAAGCAAGTATTGTCAGAGTGATTAGCTTCAAAGAATTTCGGAGAGGAATCGAGGGGCTCATTCTGAGCAGCTCGTTCAACTTGTCTCCCAATCACGAAATGCACGACACTAACTAATTCGAGTCCGCCTCCGCATGTATATATAAGAAAGCAGCCCCCGGAGGAGAAAGGGTGCTATTCCTTGAGGGACAGTGTCTCCCCCAAGACACCAGGGGCCCTCTTCTGAAAACGTGGGAGAAGTTCCGAGGAAAGGATTGTAGGGTGGGTCTAGCCATGGGCGAATAATGCAGTAAGCGGGGTTGGAATTCGAGGAGTATTGTCTTGGAGACATTAGTTCCGTTCTTCGGCAAATTGGCAACGTTGGCTTCTGCAGCTTAAATAGAAACTTGTGCCTTCTAAAATGCAGAATTCTTCAAAGTGAACTAAGTGAAATCTCGTACCTAAAACCACTTGTGTTCTATAGGTAAATTTACGATCATTGAAGATCGGTACGTAAATCAGTGCTGCAATGTTAGGTTTTCTGTAAATGTCTTTAAACTTCGCTACTTCCCGCGAAATAACAGAATAATTTTTTTTATTGAGGATGTGTCCAATCAACTCTTAAAGAAATTTGAGAAAAAAAATTAACTTTAAGGAAATATAGAAGTATAACCTTTCTAAGTCTTTTTTATAAGTGAATGATTTTGATATGCGATCAAGTGAAATACCGAATAATTAAGTGCTTCCATGTTTGGATTGTATAGTATTATCGATCGTTTCAAACCATCGCCAACTCTCGCTAAAACTGAAATTTTATTCCTCACATCAGGCAATTCATTTTCTTATTGTAATTCTACGGCAATATCAACTATATATCTTGGAGGGATGGATCAAAGCAAGCTGTTTCTCTTTTAATTAGCGCATTAGCTCCATTGTGAAAAAAGCCTAGAAAAATCTGTTAATAACCTGCGTATGTAGATATAACAAGTATGAAATCTGATAGTCTGCGTCTATGAAACAAAATTAAACTTTTCAATATGTTTAAATAACTCAAAGCCTCCCTCACACATGTGGATAAATTACTCTTAGTTAGTAGCTTAGTAGTAGCTTATTGTTAGTCTGTATTCCATGGTATATATTTCTATGGATAATTAAACCTTATTTATAGGTATGGACCTATCTCAAATTCAAAAAATAAGAGTTTGAAACTGGGGCTTAAACATAGCGTTCTGGCCAATCCAAATTCCAAATCAGATAAATATTTCAGTTAACTATGATTAATTTCGGAATACTTCCACGGAAGGAAGTTTTTGCCTTAGGTTATACCCACACGCCGTTATTTCTCTCTTGGACGTTATATGCGGACTATATCATCAGAATAGATCGAGGTGATTTTTTTAGCGATGACCTCCCTGACCTTCTAGCTTATTAGCCTCTTCCAGTATTGGAAGAAACAATGCTACAATTACCTTTTAAGTAATAATTAATAAAGTTAATAATTTTCAACTTCAATAAGTTGTGCCTGCATATAAAACATACTTATTGGAATGACGAGGATTCTTGCGTGAATTGCTTGATAATAAATGTAAGAAAAAAGGGGAAAATGAAGTGATGAAAAGTGGCTCCTCATCAGCAATAAAATTTGCTCAAATACCACCAATTCGGGCGAAAAATACCATGTCTGATTTGCATAAATGGATTTTTTGCCTTCTTCCCTGGCACCGTTTTTACAGTTACTTGAAAGTTTCCCATCTCCTCATCCAAGGACTAGTTCCATTTAGGCATGGTTAAGTATTATTCTTTGCCATTTCGTTGAAAACCCTACCATAACCGTTTCGACCTTTCTGACCGACTGCTTATCCTCAGTCCCATCTTCAATGGTTTATAAGGTTCGTAGCGAAAAATCTTCGGCAGCATGACTTTAAAATGCCTACTGTTAACTACAGTCGTAGTGTATTTTTTTCCTCGCTAATCTTAAGGAAATTAAATCTACTATCGATTTTGGTCCTCTCGGACCAATCGTTACAACTATCATTCTACGGTTCGATACCTTAGTCAAGTCTCTTTCGTTAAATCATTCGTAATTTTTTCTTCCTTTTAGGTAAGTATAAGAAAAATTATTACGATACTCTTAACACTATTTCTGCTATCACATTGCATGCAAAATATCATAGAAAGACTTATAACGTTAGAAGCTGAATCAATGAGATCGGAAAATTTCATTATATTACATCATAAATTTCGGAAATACACACAGACATATTTTGTCGAGTTAGTTTTGGATTCTTGAATATGTAAAATTATTAGCTGAATTGACATACATATCATTGGTGTATGTAGTAGAAAATTATTTGAATTTTTGGTAGGTCTGGTGCCTTCTTACAGTGTCCTTTTAGAAAGTATTTCCTTTCTCTCTACATTGGCACGTTACATTACAGCCACGAGGTACTCAAGTTCACCTTCCCTGGAGGACTCCCTGCTGTTCCTTCCTCCAAATTTCCTTTCAAAGCTTTGCAACCCTAAAGTATGCACTTTCCCCATCATTTCCAGTTAGTTCCCTCTGAACTTTCCCTCACCTATCGTCATTCTGATTCGATACTATTAAATAAAAAATTTCAAGAGATGTCACGCACCAATAGGCAACTTGTAAAATGATCTTCATGTGGATTGTGAAAATAGTGGCTAGTTTCTTACGTTATCTTTTTGCTCCTTTTAGAATCAAGCTTATTATGAGATCAGAAAAGGAAAAAGAAATACAGTCAAAAATTTCTTATTGGACATACTGTCGAATTATGACTTTCATTTCAAAATCGTCTCATTACTACTGATAACAAAATCGTTCCAAAACTCTCAATTTTAATTGCCAAGCCTTAGTTCGGGTATGTGGAATGATGAAGATTTTTGCGGCCATTTGAGGCTTGATAATCTTATGTCTCTTCGGCCGCTTGTCTAAAGGAAAAAAGGAGACATTTCTAAAGATTTCAGAAAGAGCTGGCAATAACAGAGAATCAAGCATCGCTTGGAGCGGAAAATTTGGGAGAGCAGATATTCGAATTCGCAAGACAATATCCTTATTCTGTGTATAAGTAGTATGTATTCTGTGGGTACGTTTTCTGTCCATAACTCTGAATAGGGTAGGAAATTCTTCCATCGACTATTCTCTTGCGATTGTAGGAATTCCAGGAAAAATCCCAAGGAAAAACAGACTTGAAAATGTCTGATGGGGCTGGGAATCTAACCCGGGATCACTGATAGATTGAATTCCCATTCGCGTCAGACTTTTTTCAAATTCATTTTGCTTGGGATATGTTGAATGTGTTTTCTCCCTTGTACTAACCACAAATTAAATTTAGGGTAAACGTTTTAAAAATAAGGAAATTGTAGAGCTAAGGCGTACATTGCTGATTCTATTAAGCATCCTTAATCAAAATCTTCCTGTCGATTTTAATTGATGTTACTATCGCAGAAACTACTGGCGACACATTTTCAGTATATCTTCTAAAGTGAAATTTAATCATTGGGTTTGTACTCATCACTGTGAAAGCTCTTTATTTTGTCATCCCAGTATTAACCGATAGCGACTTTAAAGATAGAAATATCTGTTTCGATCTCTGGTTTACGAAAAACGTTGATCCTCGCAAGAAAGAGATAACCATCTCAAGGAAAACAAGCGTGTTTGACTACTTATCTTTCGTTGACTAAAAAAAGAAAATCTTTAGCAATAGATCGAATTCCGTTGCGGAAATGATAAAAAGGTATGACTCTAGAAAGAAAGAAAGACGGACCTTTGAAGTCAATAAGTTTAGGCGTTTCCTCCTGGAAGGCCATAATAAATAGGAAAGAAGATATTTAATTCGTGTGAAAGTTTACTAGGTTCCTTTCAAATGTGTAAATATATCTTCAATGCGTAACTTCTTTTCAGATTTTTAGATAAAATAACATTTGAGAAATCTTCATAACATTGGTATGAAGGACGTAGGAAGAATATAGGATATCGACGTTTCGATAGAACCATATTACAATCACACATATTTTCACAGAATATAATAGCGTAAATTGAATTAAAATTCTTCCTCATCCTTTTTATACTGTGTTGAATTTTTATAGCTAGATCCTCTCCTATATGCTGCCAATTCCCTTATCGCTACTAACCTGTAAATTGAGTAGAACGTATAAAAACCTTAATCTTATTTTATTTCAGAATTTATGAAAGACAGGCTCATTGATTTTTTTCGTCCAAATCGTATCTATAAAATCTTAGATCTCAGATTCAGAGATAATTTATACAAAACGTGGATGATGATAAAATTTCTCTTGATTTTGTGAGTGGCTCAGTTTTTTCTAGTCAATGGTGTGGTGAAGGCTATTTTAAAGTTTTATCGAAAGATTAGAATCAACTAAATTTTTCTTAGATTTCCATCTCTGTTCATCATCTTTAAAAATCTATATCAAGATAATACACAGAGTTAGCAATCTAAACAAGCTCGGCTAATGCAAATTTCAGTCTCCCATTCGCATTTCTGCGACTACCCAAGCATCGTATCCAAAATAAAAGCGAAATGGAAATTATATATTACCTTCGGAGAGAAAAATGAGGCCGCTAAATACGGAAAAGACAATTAGCAGTTACTGTCCTCAGGAGATTTTACATTGACCTGATTTCAGACGAAACAACACGATTCCTGAAAATTTAGCATCAATATGAACTGAAAATTCAGATTATCCTATTATCATTCCTAGGAGTTTCCATCTAGACTTGAGTCGCCAGGAATGTTAAAGATATTTTTTAAATTATAGATAGAGATTTGGTTTTACAAGGTGATTAAGTCGATAGATAACTGAAACTATGACGATATTTATCAAAACAATTGACTCTTAGCTTAATTATGAAGTGTTTTTCAATGAAATTCACTTAACGGAGGATTTTAAAGGAGAAATAAGTTGTACATACCGTGAAATTCCATAACCAATGATTAATTGCAATTCTATGTGGAGTACTTTATTAAATTCTATCATAACTCCAAATTAATAAAGGGTAATCAACAGAATCTATTAATATTAAGAGAAAAAAGCTAAATCCATTCCGACCTCAACTTATTATAATGGAGAAGTGAACCAATATTTCTCGGTACCTCGTCGGTTTGGCACCATGGAATTTATCCGCTGACAGCACTGTGGATTAGTGGGGTGGCAGATTCACTCCTCATCTTGCTTAGTAAGCAGCTAGCGGAGGGGAATATTTCATAGGCATAATTTGTTTACATTCCTTCACAAAACTTGCTATTATTTACTTTGATATTTAGCTCCGTATTGAGTTATTCATTTGGATATACTATTTTTATGATTAAAATGTGTTGAAATCAGATTATACTGATTTGAGATTACTAAAGTTTTAACCTAGCCTAATTCTTAACAGCACAGTGCGATTTAATTGAAGTTAAATGGTGTCATAGAAGAAGGAAAATAAGAAAGTGATGCTTTCAAGAATTTTGGGGACACTTTACAATTTTCCTTGAACCGATATATTTTGGTCTATCTTTCAAGAAACAAGAACTTTCCTGGTATCCAAATTTTCCTCATTTCATCCCATTTCCATCTATGTCATTAATCTTGCTGCGAAAGGTTTTGATCCTAGGAAACATGAAACGTTATTAAAATCAAGCCATTACTCCGAGTATTTCCGTTCATTACATTCAAGATATGCTGCGATTCTTTAATATTGATTTTAGAAATTTTATGACGAACTTCTTATTCCAAGCTTGGAAAATTCATGAGACGTCCTGAATATATTAAACACGTTATTTACTCCAAGATTAGTAACAAAAGGATTAAAACATTTTTCCCATTGAACGCTACAATAGTATGTAAATGCATATTATTTACTTTATTTATTGTAAACGATAGAAATGAGAATGAGTACTGCATATTTAATAATGCAGACGCCTTATGTGAGGAGAAGAAGAATTACTTTTCTTAATTAATTGATGTAGATTATTTATAATCCCTCCCCTTTTATATGTAACTTGAGTATTCAGAAAAACTCATTTGACAGTAGAATCAAGGAAAAATTATGAGGGATGTATTTATCGTTCTTTCCTCAATGAATCGGGCGTTGGCATAACGACCTTGGGAAATACGTCTACAAAACACCCTGGAAGTTGTCTTTCGGCATTTTGTAGAAAATGTACTCTAATTTTTATTCACTGGCATATTTCCCATTTAAAATACGAAGAGAAAAATGAGTAATTCACCAACATTACCGCTAAATGATAAGTTATAAATAAGAAAATAAGACTCATCTAATACATAACAATATGTCCCAGTTGTGTATACCAAATATGAGACTATTCTAACACTATTCGTATCATTCAAGGAGACAATGGACTCAAAATTGATTTCATTATACCACGGCCTGCTCAAGACAAGTAATATTCAGTAGTAAAAGAAGATTTATTTTCTCTATGAACTTCCAGAAAACATGCATATATTATGACGAACAAAATGGATTAATTTTCTTTGAAATATTTCCCGCTTGGTCAAACCAGTCTGCAATTTAAGTGGGCAAAATTGCAAGCAAACGTACACTTACCATATAAATGGCATGCCTTATTGAGGAAATTTAGTATAACGGTAAAAATAACAATTTGTTATTCTTCATACCATACAAGGAGGAATTAAATATTCGTCAATTATCTTTTAGTATAGAAATATTCCAATTACCTTCCCCCAGTTTTGTTCCTGATGGTGAAAATAAACATGCACTGAGGTATGAGTGATTTTTGATCGTCATAATAATCTCAACTCTCTTTTCAAAAGATATAAAGAAATTTTTGCGCTACAGTACACTTTCATGGACATTTCCCACTCATAATATTCTGGCTCGGTGAGGAAAGGAACACTTACCTAACTTATCTCGCCTGGAAAGCCTCCTTCCCTCTCTATAAAATGGGGTAGCTTAAGGTGCGACTTTTACCCAGACTTTAAACATGTGAAGTTACAGAGGGACCTCAATGCTATTCCTTTAGCAAAATGATGAAAGAAATGTGAGATCAAATTATTCACAAATCACCATTCATTTTTCTTTGCCTTTAAAATATGCTTAAAATTATACATATAACCATTTTCAAGCTGAAGTTGAGATTTTGAAATCAATCAAGTTGTTCGCAAATAAATGCATATCAACATACTCTGCCCATTACCTTACATTATCATAATCTGATAATAAGTGTAATACACCACAATACTCATATATCTCCTTGTTAGAGCTATCATACTTACCTTCCTATCCAATATAATGCCGGCCAAATATGTGAATATACACGAAGAGCCCCTTATCCATTAATCTCCAACCAGGAATTCGTCATTTTGGTTGCATTTAGGGTGGCAGCTTAACATTGTTCAGTTACAGACTTAGAATTTCGCAGAAATTTTGCAGATACGTGCAACACCAGCATTCATAAGAACTCCAAATAAAGAATTGTGAATCAAAATATTTACAAATTTGTATTGATTCTTCAACCGAAGACTGTTCTCTCTGCTATACTTTGACGCACTCTTCGAGACACACCACTGAAAAATCGTAAAGCTGAGTTTCTAATGCAAAAACACTCATTTATAATGACATTACACATACATTTTCAGCACATCCTTAACATTTTCCACCACATAGCACCGTCCCAAGACTTTTAAAACAACTTACCAGTGCCGAATAACTAAGATTTGAAGTTCATGAAAGCATGAGCAACCTATTTCTGAGGAGGGTTCGAGGTGCTGACGTGTTTCCGCTTTTTAAAGGGAATTATGGTATGCAAAATACTGACGAACGAAACGTTATTTTCGCGCCATATGGCCTTAATACTTAGTTCTTCGTCTCGCTAAGCGGATTGTGTTGAAGATGGTTCCATTTACATTTTTCTGTGGTTTTCAAATATAACCAAGAGTGAAATAGAGTTAGTATAGTGTAAATGCAGCCTTGCATTCAGTGATTGCCTTGAAAAAGCCATAGTTGGAATCGGAGGATAATTGTGTTTGTAGTCTATTACTTCTTCCTTTGTATGTAGTTCTTGGAATGGTGACGGCAATAGGAAATTACTCTTTGCCACGTTTGAAATAGTTTGCACGGGGGAAGCCAATTAGTCTGAAGAAGGATTTGTCGAGGTTTGGAGAAGCTGAAGCGATTTCTAGGCAGTTGGACAGATGACGTAAGTTTTACGTCTATATAAAGGTGAGTTAGAAAGATTTCGTGTATCTGCATTATTCCAATCTCCATCCTTCCGGAAATAATGAAAGAACCAGGAGAATTCACAATGTTTAGAACTTTATTCCAGTATTCCTGGGGAAAATCGTTGAAAGATAACCGTAAGACGTGTAAATAGGAACATGACGAATAATGTTAAGCGTAATATTTAGAGAATTGAACGGTGGTAAATCATTCACTTTATTTGCAAACTCAGACATCAGTTTCAAACCATTAATAATAAGAACGCAGTGCATTGTAATAGTGTTTACACCAAAATGACTTCTCAGTATTCTCTTGAAATAAAATATCTTATAACCGTTTTCAACTACCGCCGCTTCGTTTCCTTAATGTACTCATTCATCTTCAGTCCTTCTCCAGAAATTTGGGCTTTCAACTTATGTTTATCGCTCGATAGAAATACTTTTATCACTACTTTCATAATACCCCATGAATTTCTAATAATAATCAGTGTAAAAGAAAGAGAAAGATCAAAGGATTTCGATCTAACGTCAGATGGTTACAATTAATCTCCAATGTTTCCCTTTATTTTTCCATGAAACGTTTGCGATTAAATTATTATTATATTATATATCGTAATTACTATTTTATTCGTAAAGATATCGTAGTTTGAAATTCATTGGCATTTCTAAAATCTCACTATCCGATAAGTTTAGCATGTGTTAAGGAAAATATTAAAATAAAATAACACAAAATAAATTATGTATATTAAATAAATGTAGTTATTGCATTAAATGAATGTAAATCATACGGCATCGTTTCATAAATCGAATATTTAATATTCCTTCATCTCTGCATACGATTCGTTCACGTCACACGGAACCATCACCTAATTTACGTCGACTCACGTAAAGTACCATTTTAAAGAAGAATGTAATTTTTCCTATGAATCTCAAATATAATTAAAATTGTTTAGATCAATAAAAATTTAATTTAATGCTTTTTAAAATTACGAAAGAAATTAAAACTTTCCCCGATAGGGGGATAACAGGGGGTTACCGAAAGAATAACAGCCACCATTAACCAATCAGATGTCACCATTTTGTTGAAACGTTGATTTTTGCGCCAAAATTCTTAGTTGATTTAAAAATTTCGCCTGGTGTAGACGTGTTGACGAATTCATCGAGAAAACCGTTAAAAATTTGAATTTCTGGCAGTTCGGTAGATTCGTATTTAATTGTTGGTGAAGTGTACCTTAAGCGTAAAATAATCGATTTGCAACTTATAAAAATAATAACATAATTATGAATTAAATAACGGAAAGTAAGTCTCGTATTTCTGGCGTCAAGACGTCCGTGATCTTTGGGATTCCTCAGTTTTGGTACGTAAAATAATTTAATGGTATTTAAGTTACTTGAGTTACTTCTGTGTTTAAAATGATTATTGATGATAAAGGTTAATTAGTTGTTTTTTATAAGACAGTCGTTGCTGAATTTTTTGCGTTACGTTAGACTTATGAATAGCTATGATAACACGGTCTTAATAAGTAATTAACGATTCTCTTAACGGAAGTTGGATATTGAATTTCAAAATTAAATATTCATCATTTTTCAAACAAATTTTCTCTATTGATTTACTTATAGCCCCCTATTTAATCTTCATATGCTTTAGATTGCGTTTCCATTCCAATTTGTTCTAAACTTCCGGTAGCTGTAGCATATATTACTAGTATTTATTTTTAATGCCTATCTCGTTTATTAATCAATGGGATCGAATAAATCTACAATAAATTAATCATGTAGTATATGATATTTATCTTATTTATCTTATTTATCTTAACAAGAATCCTATTTTAATCATCATCATTGGCAACTGCTCGCCCTTATTCATGCACAATACAATGTTATCCTAGGTTATATACCCTATGTACCAATGAATTTATATGGAATTTCTACTTTTCCAGATTATCACTTCTTACCCTTCTCGGCACGCTTTACCTGTGGGTTTCTACTGTCTGATTGTGGCAGGCACTGCAGAGGTCAAGGATAAGCAGAGAGCAACAAGTGGTGAGTAGTTCACAAGCAATGTATAATAATCAATTTAGCAATTAATAATCTCTATTCTGTATAGTTTATATTGAAATCAGAAAATCTGAGTATGGTAGATGAAGGTCGACCTTAAACCGGAGTAAGGAATCGTTGCATTGGTCTGTTCTGTATCCGATATCCTGTATAAGGATGTAGAACTTTTACCTAAAATGGCCTTCTGAAGTTAATTAATTTTTTACTGGTTTACTCTCCAGAGGAAAAAATCATTATTATAAGATTTTCATCCTTAATTTACCACTTCGTGCTTGACAATCGTTTCACGTTCTTTATTTCCTAATTATATTACAATCAGCATTTACGAGTTCACTTTTCATATGCAGTCAATCAGCATCAAATTACGATCTTCTTCAACATCAATAACGTTAAATATTCCTATTTAAGGAACTAATATCGCGATTTCAAATTAATCGCTGAATAGTAAATAACCGGGATGTTTTTAGATTGTTCCACCAGATTGCGCTCATTTCAAAATTTAGTTTTACGTTATGTAGGACACCGTTTTAGTAGCCACTGATTGTGAAGATTATTTAAATAAAGCCTGAAACACTTATAGCTTTGGTAGCAATCAGAATTCAAAAGCAATTTAAACATTCACTTAATTTTCATCTTCGATTTCATGACAAATCGGTAACTTTTATCATTATTTTAGTATTACTCTTTTCATATAAAATGAAGTTCGACAATTTGAATCAGGACCTACGTAAAGTTCTCTCTGAAACTGATCCTCTGCTGATTTCGCACGCTTTTATTTGTAATTTGAATCATTTAAATCATAAACGACAGTCTGCACCGATAAAAGAATATGCTCTCTTGAGTCGATCGCCTCTTGGCAAATAAAGACATGAGATCGATAAGTCTAGCAATTTTTTAAATATTTAAATGTATGCGAGATGACAATTTTTAGTTAAAGTGACATCCTATTTCTCGAGTATTCGCTCGTAATTATTTTCTACAAGACACCTGTTTCGGCTTTATTTGGACTTTCATTTAGTTTCTTTCTTCGCTTTTGGTTTCTCATATCAGTCGTTTTCCCTTTAATCACTTCCTCTTAGATACGAAGCACTTTCTGTTTCAACTTTGTTTACATACAATGGAATAAAAGGATCGTGAAGCGCATTCTGATAATTTAGGAAAACGACTTCGTTATTCTCCCAAGGACAGATGGCTCACCGTTGCTTCCACTATTAAGATATTAGCAACTTAAATACCCTTGTTTTCACTGACCTCCGACTGCTTGCTGAAGTTCAAATTCCTCTTATTTTCGTAAACAAAAAAGGTGAACAGCATATTTGCTACTATCCTAGTTTCTCCTCCAATACGTATGTCCATAAACCATTCATTGTGTTCTAACATCATTTCTCTCCCTCATCATTTGCAACACGCTTACAACTGCTGCAGAGTATTTGCAAATGATATTTGATGATGTGGAGGTCTCCTACACGCATATGTTCCGTTTTTACTCAGAATATGTTTACCGTGATTTAAATATATTTAATTAAATTTTAAATTCCATTCGAATCAAATTGACTAATATCCGATTCGAAAAGCGATTTGCTTTTTCTTTTTCCTGCTTATAAAATGTATAAACAGGAGTTTGGATTTCTTTCATCCCTTGTTAATCATCGTAATCTACTATGTACATTTTCATATTTATAATTAGAAAATATTTAGATTGGATATACTTTCTTAATTGCAGTCATTGTAATTAGTGTGCAAGTTTTGGGTAGTAGAATTCTTACATTAAATTTGCCATATAAATTTCATTATTACCTAAAATTAGTTTCACCGCGCACTTTTGTTAAGGCTCTATATTTTCTCGAAGAAGAAAGCAAAGAAATTTCGCAGTAATATTTTGTCCTACATAATAGTGCATTTTCATTAACTACTTATATCTAATTTTGTAATACATTTATTCACTAGACATTCTCCGCGAAAATATGTTCGCCTGAACCATTTGAAATGTCACTTGAAAGCTATGAGTGTAGTTCTACCTATAACTTAAGCAGGAAGCTCCGGATTTCGTGTTGTAATACTAATCTAAAAATCCTTTGATGCACCACACAAGAGTATTAAAATTCTATTCCTCATTTTCGATACAGAGACATTATAGCTTTAAGTTAGAATGGTCGTATATAAAAAACTATATAAAGAAACAAAAAAGGGTAACCCCAAACGTGAATTTCGGTCACTGAAATTTGTGCTGCATTTGAATCCTTACATATTATGATTTGGTATTAATTGGGATTTTAGGCCTTTTTGCGATCTCTGAGATTTAAGAATGGAGCAAATGAAGGAATCGCACACGCTCAGGAGTTAGAGCTGTCGTGTTGTATGTAAAACATGGAATAACGAAACAAAGTAGAATAATCTCGAACATGGACTTCTGACAAAACAATCAATGAAATTTGTATTCCATTTAAATTCTTACAGATTATCATTTGATTATTGATGGTGATATTGGAGGTTAGATGTAAGAAGAGACTATTCAGTCTCAATCTCGCCCGAATAAAGACGTTTCATGATTATTATTATTATTATTATTATTATTATTGGGTAGCTTCGCGATCTGTCATTGTCAGTCCTATAGGAAGTGTAAACGGAAAGAATCGTACATCACAGTTGAATTTCTGTTGAACTAGGTCCCTGAGGAGATGCTCTAAATAACTTCGCACAACTTCAGTGTATTGCAAATGTAAAATTCATCTCTATGCCAATGTTAAATTATTACACTTTTACAAAGGTATGTAAAATGGAATGAATTCGTGAGTATGTGAGGGGAACTTTATCTAATAATGAATTTGTTCTATTTTCTCACAGGAAGATTCAGCATCATCGACCTCTGAATTAGACGTGAGTACTCAGATTTTTCTTTTCAGATGATCACAGACTTAAATTCCTATAATTGATTAAAGAAATTTTTATGTAAGAGGATATTCACTCAAGCGTTAAAATAGCAGTTATTTCTATCCTTGAGCTTAAGCGCTACTTTTCAATCTCTGATTTCAGTATCCTCTGCATTATATAAAAATACTAAAATTTAACCATCAAATTAACTATTAAAATTTTATGTTCAATGACGTCTTTAACTCTCATCACAAGTGGGGGGTTTATTGCAGCCAGATAAAAATTAAATGCTGCAATGAACACGACAACAGTTGGTAGTAGTTTTCTTAAGAAGTGCACCATAAATGTACTAACCGCCTGCTCTGTAGGGGGCGTAGGGAAGGCATTCTCTACAACCTTAGCCTACTTTTAGGCCTACAGACGCATGCATCTATTTCAGGGGCCTTTCTTTCACCTTCTTCTGCAGGGGTGAGGTAACTAAGCACTCACTTCTCACCTGCTCGTTCTTTCTGTCTGTAAGGTCGGAGCTTCTCTTGGAACTTGTGGCAGGGGGCCCTCTAGGCATAGAGGTGAACCTCATAGCACGTCACAACGAACAAGGGCGGTCCCCTCGCCAGGCTATAGGGCAATTCCCCCCAATGCCCCCCCTTCCCTCCCTCATCGGCTGAGTCATCGGAGAACCACCGGTAGCTACGGTATACGCCCAGGAGTAAGTTTTGGTGTTGCTAAAGTAGAGAGCGAGTGAGAAGTATCAAGAAGAATTTGAAAATTTTATAAAAAATTAGGAAAACTCGGCAGACTGGAATATAATTATCTTTTCAGCGGTATGATTCTTTTCTAATTGAAAGTCTCGCATTTACAAATCTTTGAAAATGGAATGAAAAGAGAGAATTCTTAAAACACTCGTAAGCTAATAAAATAATTTTGAAATGGAAACATTAAGCCAAATTCAGATATTGAGATCGTTTTGAGAACTTTTCATTATGAAGGAATACGTCTAAGCTTAAGAACATCTGCGAAATTAAAACTTAACGTCGTAAAACTGTTAATCTATCTTAATGTAAAATTATACACTTATCTACACACTTTGCTGGCTGATCGTAGCATTTACACTTTATGGCGATGGATTTCTGAGATTTTTTTCAGTAAGTATTATATTTGGAAAGAGTTTTCACTCTGATATACTGAACGCGGGGCAACGAACTATAAACCCAGATTATCTATGCATATGTTTACACTGCAACCTCACTGTGTAGGTAATTGTGTCGCTTTTTTCGGACACTTTCATGGATTAGAAAATTGCCAATGTATTGGATTCTTCCTCTAATCATTAGTCACCACTTTTTTATGATTGCAATTACTTGCAGTCAGTACGTTCTTGCATATCGGCATAGTAAAGTAGAAAAAGCTTTCAATTTTTATTTCGTAACATATTTAATTGTTAGAAAGTGACGATTTTAAATACGTTATCATTATAAATACGCAATATAATAGTTTTTTAATTGCTGGCAGATTAATCTTCCTGTTTAATGGTCTATTTTCCCTACTTAAATATTTATTTACAATTTTAGATTTGAAATGCAGAGATTATGCATCTAACGATTTAGTGAAGATGTAAGTGCAGATGAAGATAATTTTTTTGCAGATTTGTACCAAAGTTATTCTAAACATTTGAAAATTGTACAAAATAATTCCCGGCTTTTTTAGCTGTATGCAGAATGAATATGTGTTGAATAGGAGCATTTATATTCGTAATGCAACCGAAATATTTTTCACTGCGGAAATGCATGTGAACGTGCAGAAAGTATTTGGGTACTCGTCGGATCAACCGCCCAGATATGTAGTCCCCAGTTCGCCCAGCTAAAAGGAATTATATTTTATATTATTAAACTAGGCTTTCACAGTTATTGTTGCTTACATTTTGGTCTCAAAATCAAGAATCGCCTTATGCAAGGAGAAAAATGCATATCGCATATGGACATTGTCTCATTTCCGCTTCACTGTCCAAAGCACCACTTTGCTTAAGTTCACACGCACACGTAAAAACATTGCAATGACATGCAGTAATCACGGTTTCCGTAAAGGTCGCTTCTGTGAGAACCACTTAGCTTTCCTTGGTCACGACTTAATGCAGGCAGCCGACCAAGGCTTTAAGACAGATACCATATTCTTACGCTTTAGGAAAGCATTTGATACTGTGCCATACGCGAAGTTAATTCAGTCTTTTGCAATCAATGATCAAATTATTCAGTGGATTAAACCGTTCCTGACATATAAAATTAAACTCGTAGAATTCAACGTTTTTTCATTTCCGTTTTTCCAAAAGAAAAGCGATTATCCTTACTGTCCTTTGCTTAAACGTCGGAAATGTACTACTTTTTTGTTTGTTTTTTAAAGCGACTTAAAGTTTATGGACAGCAACGTAAATATATATTAAATTGTAATTTAGTTTGAGAACGAGGAAAATAATATATCGTATGTATGAAATAGTAAATGACACTTATAAATAAATCTTTTATATGAAATCCTACATATAATAAGTAATTAGTTTACATAAATAATTTAATGATTAGGATGAAAGGAACCATATTTAGTTCTACTATTCAACATAATCAGATATATATTCTAGATATCTGATGTGTATACTATTTGAAAAAATAGACCAATAACAGCTATTGTTTCTCGCAATAATCTCGCGAAATATATTTGGCCTAGAAAATCGCTTTCGCTGAGTACAAGACTGAAATCTCATACGCGATAAAATTTGGTGGCTCACTGTATCATATTTAAATAGCAGTAATTATATGGGAGTAAAATAATAAATAAATAAATTTTTAAGGGAAATTAAACACAAGACTTGGCTCCAGTTATTGCTAGAATAATTAAATTAATTCGAACATCCTTTGTTGAATCGTCGTTCATTACTTTTATCCATTGTCTTCGGATTAATCATTATCTTACTTCAGATTTGAAAATTGCGAATGTTTGAGATTAAAACTTGTCTTCAGATTTATTTCTTGAAATAGTTTGTTCTGACGGATTCACATTAGAATAGCCGAAGTAAATCCTTTAGGTGAATCATTAAGAGAAGTCGTGCCCAAAGGAAACGGATGTGAAAAATATGATATACCTGAACTCGATCCCCGGTCTTTGTCAGCCTTTTTCCGCCTATCATTAGATGTTGATAAAGAGGAAGATCTTGGTTCTAGACCCTTGGTTTGGTATGATTAGACTTTTTTCGTCAGTCTTTTTTCTTCGTAATTTATACAAAAAATATACTAACTACTACTAACTGCTTCTACTGGATTTTCGGATGACATGTCTCTTGGGTAGCTTTCACGGGGTAAAACCCCACCGTATATCACCCTGTCAAGCACTCCCTTACTTCTTTAGAGGTCCCTGAATTACTAAAACACATTGAAACATTTCTTTTTGAAAGTTTTTGTATTTTCAGGGTAGGATCTTAAGAGTGGTCCTTATAACTCGTTCCATTCAGAAATACCTCTATTACGAAAAGAGTACTCAGCTATATCCGTTAGTTGCCGTCGAGGTTTAATTTTACGACTAGTTTTCCCGAGGAATTTCTGTTTTTCAATTGAATTTTCAAAATTTTCCCACCCCTCAATACCTACAATAATAATTTACATGCTCCCTATTTTATTTATTTTTTTTCTTGTTTATTTCATCCAAGAATCGTTAACAAATCGTTGACATTGTCCGTTTTCCGGATTTTGCCCATTACGTATCGAGTTTCTTTTCTCTAGAATTTTTCTATTTTCTTTATTCGACAACATTGATACGGATCCCACACGGTTGTTACGTATTCTAGAATCGGTCTAACGAGTGATATGAATCCCTTTTCTTTCGCTTTTCAGCTACATCCCTTTAAATTCCTCATCATGTAATGCAGCATTTTGTACGCCTTCGCTACGATTATATTGGTATTGTATATAATATTTCTTCGATAGACTGATTTCTGGTATTGCGGAAACCCATTCATTAAGATAAAGATTTCTTTAATTTATTTATTAGATTTAGGAAGAAAATATCTCAGCATTGCTTTATTGGTAAGATTTCAATTATTTATTTAATTTTTGACTCTACCTTCTGTAATTAAATGTCTATAATACTAATAAGACGATGGGCAATTTTGCGATTTATACTTGAATATGACCTTGAAGATTCTATACAGGATGAGTATAGGAATTCTTTCAATCCTGCACTTGGTAAATTCCATCCGCTCTGTGTGAACAACTTGCATCCACTTAAGAGGATGACGCGATCCTTTCCTTAATTGATACCGAGTAAGATATATAAGACCAAACATTTACAGTGGAAGTATCAAATTCCTTTGATGAAACGTGGGAAAAACGTTAGTTCTGATAGAATTCCAGGGGTTCCCTTTGTACTTTATCAAATGAAAGAGGATATGCCATACATATGACATACATCACGAGTTTGATGGCAACATCATTGCTATAATTATAAGTGGGATTTCCTTCCAAGTTAAAGTCAACTCTCCCAATATTTTTTTTAGTTTGTAAAGATTCATTCATTCTTTTTTTTAATTGTAGTGAAATTTGCGTTTACATTTCCGAAATTAAAAAAATGATTATAGTTTAAATTGAAATTTCTTTCATTCATTACATCATATTATTTTTTGCATATTTAATCGTCATCATCAGGAGCGAAAAATTTGATAATTTATTTTAGTTTGTTAACTCGTTTGTTCCCGGCGAATTGCTTTATTCTCTCATAATTCCTTACCTAAACACTATTGCCTATCCGTCATAATCTAAGGTAGATTTCAGCTCAGTACACTATCATGCCTGAGAGCTTCCCATTTTTTTCTTTTTCTTTCATCTAGTTTCAGCTTTTCTCTCTGTGCAAAAATTGATAGATAATCATTTTCACTCCAAATCTCTCATCTCTCTCACTTGAAGTATTGTTCATGTGCTTCGCACCATCTATATCAGAGCGTATGTTATTTTTGGGATGAAAAAGTTAAGATCTCTTTCACTTTAAGGAAATAAATTAATGTTACTGATGAGAATCATCTTATCCAACTTTGATGTTGGAATCTTATATGTATAACCGTTCTATTTCTAACAAATGCATCATTATTTCATTTTTTTATGTATATGAATTTTTGTCTAGAAAGGGTTCTCCATAAAAATTTCGGGATGATAGATATCGTTTGTAGCGCCAAACATGGAAATAGCATATCATGGTAATGATCCTACAAAAGTCAAATTAAAGCATCCAGTAGCAAAATTCAAATGAAAACTTCCAATTGTTCAAGTGCACGATTTTATTTTCTCACTAGTACTACTTTACACATCTTTGGTTTGAACATATCGTAGGATATTTACTACAGCAAAGTTGATAAATAAAGCGATTGTTTTGCGGAAAATCTCTTCAAGCTATGGAAATGTCTGCGCAGTTTCTGAAAGTTTCTTGGTCACCGCAGCCAATTTTGCCGGTACCATCCGGACAGACTCCCCAGCTGTTGCCTGAAAGACAAAGAGATAAGATTTAGCAAATTAGGTAGAATTAGTAGTGCATGAAAGGCAGATTTTAATCACATAATTGAGGATGTGATTAATGTTTTTGAATATTGGTGAGGGTTCTTCAAAACAATCCGTATACGTTGTTTGAATTGTCACATTTGTATGTATCTGAGATGCAGAAGGAAACTAAACACCTAACTAATATACGATCCGTTCATTTGTCAACTAATGAGTATGATAAAATTTCCTCATAAAATTCTTATCTTTCTAAACTTTTGTTTTAATTAAAAAATTAACACTACCTGTAAGCTCTTATGGATAAAAATATAATATAGATCAATCATTTATGGTATTATAACTTATACGAAAATTATTCGATTATATGCTTGCTTTTAAGCAATACAATATTCTTACTCGTTTGGCGATAATTAATTATTCGGATAGGTATAACTATTTTATTTCTTCGATTGAGAATCTTGTGCTGAATAACGATTGAATCATAATAAACTCCAATTGAATATCGATCTGAACTTTCATTATTGAAATTTTCAACTCCTATCATGGAAAGAAAGGTATCGATCAAGTTAACCTTTTTTGCGATCTTTAATCATTACTTTTATATAGTACTTTTTATAGGACACAAGGTCGTAACCATCATCTGGTAGATGTAAAAAAAATTCTTTCTTAAATTAGACTTTTGTTTCCAAATAGATTATGTTCTTGTCATCTCTATTGAAAAATTGAAGGTAACCCAAAATAACATTGGAAACGTACTGTCATTGCTCCTGAAATCTAATTTACGTGTCAAAACAAGACCTTCAAAAACTTAAAATGAATACAATTTATAGAAAATCCCTATCTCATTATCGACTTTCACCGATAACAATAGCATTAGAATCATTTTTAAAAGTTCGAAAGCTGAGTTCATTTCGCACGTCAGAACTATTCGAGAATCGAACCCGGAACCGATTTCACCAAAGACAAACAAGTTGCCCACTTGGCTACTCCAAAACCTAAATAATAATCGTCTAAGTATTTCCTAAGGGCTATGTGTTTACAAACTAGCTGAGTTTAATTAAGTTTAATTTTAAAACGTTTATGATGCTAATAACGTTGTGAGGCTAGAAAAACATCTCCGCTTATGTTTGATAAAGACTTTTTTCATGACACAGGTGGATTTCGATCTATTGCATAATTATTTGTTTTGTTCTTTCATAGACAGCGGGTGATGCCATGTTTAGATCGTATCTTCCTTGTTTTTCTGTTATTGTTATCAAGTAGTTGCTAAATAAAGTGTATTAAGAGTGATTGTGTCCAAAGAACAGGTGGTTTAAACTGGTATTTCACTTTCAAGAGGTATGACTCACTTAATGCATTTCGTGTACGTATGAAAAGCTCTTTAATAGGTTTGTTTCAGTAGATAACGAATGTTTCACGTTTTTACTTCCTGAAATGATCTCAAGATTGCTTAAAGATTACGATATTTTTCTGTAGCGTCCGAGTAAGATTTATCGGTAGATACTGTTCGATTCAAAATTTCAGGAGAGGTTTATTTACAGCTGTAACCCATCAATGAGATACATTTCTTAGATATATTTCATAAATTTATCATAGATTTCTCGTGAACTTCGCGGATTCCCAACCTTTGCGGTTCCCGTACACCCATGTCCTTATTTACAATGAGAGAAAGCATACATTTGAATGATGTAGTGCTTTAATTTGCAATCAGGCACGAGACAGACTTCCTTATTTACGCAGTATTCCTGTCCTCAGATAAAAAAACTTCATCAAAAACTTCCTCGGCTTCTTTTTATAGAAGATGTTCGGATTATATCTCGTACTCGTAAAAATATTAAAGTGTTCTCTGAAAAGGAGATACTGCGTTCTCAGAAATATATCAATTTTCAGAAAGCCCGAAAGATGCCATGATAACTGGAAATAATCACATCTGTGTGTATTTCGATCCATTAAATTGCGTGACTCTATCAAGAGGCGTTCTAAAAGTATCGTCATAAAAAATAAGACTGTTTTCTCTCAAGAACAACGTCAATATCGGGAATTTCTGTCTTACTGTAAACAGTTTATCTCATTTCGTAGAATATAACGTTAAAAGTGGCAAACCGAGATTTAAAAATATCGTTTTTTAGAAGGATTGAAAACCAAAACCGAAGAATTAAAATTGTTGAGCTTAAAACGAAACCGGGAGTTGTATTTTACTCTTTTCCGATTTTCGGTCGTATTCGAATAAATCTATCGGTAGTTACGTTGAACACGTGTAACAGTGACTTTAATCTCACTAATTAACATTCATAATTCAATTATTTATCTCACTTTATCTAGAGTTTTTTTATCCTAACATTCAATAAAGTAATGCTATACAAAATTAAGACCTAATATAACCATCTAGATGCATTACGAGTATTTTAATGTTCGGAGAGTGAGATGAAAACTAGATCGAATCGATTTGATCATGGCTTACTGAGCGAAGCCTAAGGGGTGTGATAAGTTACCAAGAAGAGAAAGGAAGGGCACTTTATAAGGAATCTGAGGGCATAAGGACCGACAGAAAGGTAGAACACTTATATATAATGCCTAAGCAAAACCCTAAACCGGAACTGATTAGAAATCTGGCGTTTTCTACGAAACGAGGCGAAAACAATATAGTGAAATAGTATGTTTCGATACCACGTTTAATATTTATCTTTATTGCAAGCTGCTTATATATTACTGCCAATTTCTTGGTGAAAGTCTGAAGGAAAAATCCATTCTTAAAATCGAATAAAAATTTCAATTTTATAATTCAATGCTGACATTTGGAATTTTAATTTGGCCGAATTTATTTTCCGTTTTACATAAGTAAATTTTAAGCAACAATAAATGTTGGATTATGTAATCTGAAATAGTAATGGTGAATAAAAAATAAGGAAACCTACTACGCATCTAAATGTTCATGTTTCGATTAGACCATCCGAATCAGAAGTGTTTACTGCTAAATGATTATCAAAAGAAAAAAGCGAATTCCATTTCCAATTCCAGAACACTTTCAGTATCAGAGTAAGGAAAAACAACATCGCAGTAAGTAGTTAGTGATTCACTTTATTGAGCAACCGAGATATTGTCTCCGAATACCTGTAACGTGGTACGTTCAAAAATCCGAAAATTTATTAAGTATTCACACTCAGGTAAAATTCCTAGAACTGCAATAAAATAACAGCTATAAAATAATTTAAGTGGCGGAAGTTTATTTCTGAAGATCTTGAATATAAGATATGATTTATAACATTGTAGATAAGAAAATTCCATAAAACGACTGAAGTAATCTGCTAACAGGAAATTCTTACATACAGACGGAATTGGTCGTTCGCATTTCATCCTTATTTATACCACTATTCAATGAGTTATTTTCAAACTGCTGCAAATTTCAAATAATGAAGAGTATTGCTAAAGTCTTTAAGTGCTATCTTTCTTTTCTCCGAATTTATTCTATTTGCTGCCTACTCAGCAGGAGATGGATGTCTAAATTTTTTCGGATGTACTCAAAATACGGATAAATTAATAAAATTGTGTATTTTGGAACTATTAATAGTCCTGGAGAGAATGGAAGACTGCGAAAATAGGTGTTATGATCGTGATGACTGAGATGTTCAAGAGACGTAGTTCAAAGAATAAAAGGAAATTTATGAAAATATAAATGAATGGAAGTACTTAGGAGTCACATTTAGTGAAAACTTGAATTAGTAAATAACATAAATTTAATTGTAGGTAAGGCATTCAGAATTTTACATACCTGATGACGAATTTATAGGGTAGAAGCAGGAGAGCCAAAGAAAAGGGTTACATACCACTTTTGCAAGACCGATTCCATAGTACCGAGTCCAGAGAAAAGCAGCTAGACACGCGAAAGCCGATTCAGAACAGTGTTACTTACTTTGATTTGTGTTAAATTACTCCAGGCATATCGGTTGAGTAGCACTAAGCCCACTAACTTAGTGGGTGCCTTTTTTCCATGCTAGCAATCTTATTGTTAGTTAATATTAACTGATAATGTATATTGTATGTATAACAATCTGATTTCCATTAATGTATACTTAATTGCCTTTCTAAATTCAACCGACACTTTAAAGAAAAAGCCTATTTCTAATTCTGTATGCGTAACGAAATTCTCTAATTATAGGCTTCTAAAATTTGAAAATCTTGCAGCATTATTTCGAATGCTGCAATTGTAATAGGACAGTTTTTCTTCTCGTTCTCTTCTACCTAACCAGAACGCATTTAGTCTTAATCATGTTTACTCGTAGAGAATTCTGTTATTATATGATACCAAGATTTGGTATTGCGCATCGGTGGCTCTCTTAAGAATGAATACCGATTGAGAAATGATGTCAGATTACAGGAGCGAACTTTTTGAAAAACCATTAAAACCAGAAACGAAATAATTTCTATATCAGCAAACGGAGAGGGAAGGAACCAACCTTTAATCGATAGATAAAATTGCAGGGAAATAATTAATATGATAGATATTTCCGGTTGGAATTCGCACTGAATATTAAAGTCTAGCGTGTCGAGGTCTTAGTTCATTGGTACTGTTTATTATTTGTTGTTAGCTTAAAGTCCAGAGTCGTAAATCTGACTTGGCATGCAGAATGAACACGAAATGTCTAAATAGAAGGGGTATAAGAATGTATACTCTTATATCTCATTTTGTAAGGATGAAATAAATATTTCATTAGAGAATTTTATGTACTTTTTGGAGTAATAATGGACCATCAAACCAGCTCCGTCCATTGAAATTACCCTTAGCTGATAAGCATTTTGGATAACACTTCGCAGAGTAGCGGGATAAAATTTTGAATTCTGCGTATGTTCGCGCCTACTTCTTAGCAACTCACCTGTGCGGTAATGCCACCTGAGGGAGCAAAGATCGCACTTGACTCCCTCTGGTAGCTTCAGCTTGACATCGTATTTGCCGGTTGATCCATTACCCAGTTGATATCGGGTGCCTCTGCCATCTGCCAGCTTCAGGGGGTACTTCTCGAAGCAATCCTCCGTCTCCACTTGGCCCTTGGACTTGAGGGGACACAAGTTGAATTCAAACCATCCCATGTGGTTGGCTGTGATCTGAACGGTCACTGTTATTACATCGCCGCTCTTGAAAGATTTAGTGACGATTCCCTTTCCGAATGTTCCGGTGTTTTCGTTGGGACGTGGTACAGGGAGGGAGTAGGAATCACCACAGGGACCGCATTTTCCTCCGTTTACTCCGTGTTGCTCCTAGGGATCAAAGGATTGAGACTTCTTTGATTAATATTTGTTTGATTTTGATTTCTAAATTTATCGTAAGTAGAGGTACAAGTTACTTGGCTTTGGAGTAAGTATTCATGGCAGGAACATGCCAACTCGGTAGGCGTATTTAAGACGTCAAAATAAATAATGGGAACAAAAGAAAATAGAGACATCTGGTATTCTCAAAATACGGCAAGCGTGCGACTTAAAGTACATAATTAAATTGGACAGAGTGATAATTGAATGATAAGATATAGTTTTAATAAAAATTTAATTAAAATAAAATCTATCTTTATGAAAGATTGAACGATGAATTTATAAACGAATTACAAATTGAATTAAAATATTAAATTTAAATTAATTTCATTAAATGATGATTTTAAAAATATTTGTTTAGTGATAATGTGAAACAATTTTCATCGGAAAAATTCATTAAGTTATAAAATAAGGTTACAATTCTTTTTTCATTTTCGTGTCGGTGGTACGCGCCTTAAAATGGTTGAAACCCTTTAAATATAGGATAAGAAAAATTAAAAATACAAGTTAAAGTAAAAATACATGATTAAAGTAAAGTAGATGAAAATGTTGGAAAATTACTGGGAAAAACTGAATTGATTTGAGTAGTACTGTTAAATGAATCCCGGATCTGATTCTCGGCGAGGGCCTATGTTTGCGAAATGACCTTAGCTGTCGAAGCGCTTTTAATAGAGTTAAGTGGACTCACAAGTGGCGATTACATTGCTGAAAAAGTAACGGAATGCAGACATGAAGGAAGTCGGTAATAACCCCTATGAATAAATAATAATACTCAGGAACTCTTTCTATTAAAGAGAACTAGTGAAATGTATAAGCTGACAACCACCTCATATCATTCAGCTTTTAGACGGATACATAATAGGATCAAGTGTTATAGGAGAAGAGAATGTTTAGTTACAATCTGCAGTAAAATAAGTAGAAATTAATGGAGGAAACTTGTAAAACGCCGGGAATTCGCCCAAATAAGTTGTAGACAAGGGCGTTACAAGATCATTCAAACCTTCCAGATAACTTTGAGAGAATTACCGGAAGATGAACATGTTAAATTAGACCAGAAGTGGTTATTAAGTAATTATAGGAAGACAGCTAATTTTCATAAGGCGCAAGAGAATCTTTAACTCGATGGAATTTCATTAGAGAAGTCATAACCAGAAATGATACTGAGAAAATAAAAGTGAGAACTGATGAATTCCTACCACCTACAGAAGTGGTTGTAAGCAATAAACCAATTGGAAGTAGGAACATGTATTCCAGGTCCCGTTGAAAGACTGGATAGAGAAATAGTATCTTACCCATCTACCTCCACAGTTCATGCCGGTGTCGTCGTAGTTGGCGGGTACCCTGTAGCCATACCTCCACATGCTACTACGACCAATAGGGTCCGCCAATCTCCCATGTCCTTGAACTAATGTTAAACCCAAAGACAAAATGGCGAAGACTCCAAGGATTGCCATTTTTGACTGTTCTTGAAGTCAAGATGAAAATTCCGCTACTTAGGATTTGCTCCAATTATCCTGTCACTTGAGATGAATGAGGAATGTCTTTGGTCTTCTTATATATACGTGGGCCGGGACAAGTTTTTTGGTTATCTTCATTATCATGGGTTATGAAGGTAGTTACCATAATCCAAATCTTTATTATGCCCAATCTGCATGAAATCCAACTTCCGTCAACACCCTTTATGATATTTGTTTTTAAAGATCGTATAGGTACGACTGACGCAAACCTTGCCGAATACGTTGTCGTTTAAGCATTGTATGTGTGCTTTTCTGGGAATTTTTTTAAGGATTTGCAAATATTTCTCTGTATGGTTGTAAAGATTATATAGCCCACACTTCATTCGGTGACGTGAGGTGAAGGAAAGGAACAGTTTCATAAAATTTTATCTGGATAGGGAGAGGAAAGCATAAGGTTTTTGGCCCTTTAAATTTCACAACACCGGCGTTTTTATGTATTTAATCAATCGCCCGATTCATAAGAGTAAGGTATTGTTTAAATTTATCTTAATTTTAATTTATTAATTACTTATTATTTCAATTTTATTGCTTGTTTGCACACTCGTTTTATTCTTGCAATCATTAAATGCCAATCCTCATTTCTTCTGCTTTTTGATCATATTTTACTATCAAAAATATTTCTTAAGGATTTTTATTTCTTCACATCTTTCCCGTTACTATTCCCAACAGTCTCCTTCTATTTACGTGAAATATAATTTCTAGGTGTAGTTTCTTCTTTTCATAAGATTTTTACGCTTTTAAATCTCTCAATTTACTTATGATTGTGATAATTATAATTGCTATTTCCAATGTCGACACTTGCTGGTCCTTTCAGCCTTTATTTTGTTGTTATCTAAGCCTGTACTTATCTCAGGTCGATTTGTAGCATTCGGTATCAGGTTTAATCGCTAATCTAATTATATCTCAGATAAGTTTATTCTGAGATGATCTATTTTTTCTATCATTACACACTTGTCTATCATCTTCAGCATTTACTACGCCTCAAGCAAGAAAATTATTCATGCAAAAATCTTTTTCCCAAAAATATTCAATCCTTTACGCTTAAATGCATCATATTCTATATAATGATATAATTTCACCGTGAGATTCAGAGCAACTTAATAAATGTTATTGCAAAAAGGGTCACTCCTCCTTGGTTGTTATTGAAATTGTTCCACTGTAACCGTACAATTGGTTGAAATCAATCTCAATATGATAAAATTCACTCTTATATAATAACTGGTCCCACACCAAATTTGATTCTACAAGAGCGAATAGTTAAAAATAAACAATAAAATCGACTTCATAAATGCTTTAACTGCTTTTTTTATATTAATCAATGTAGACATTAAATATTTCCTGACAGTGAATTTTCTCTTTCTTTATTCTCATCGAAATTGACGTGCGTATGTATATTTTCCTTATGAGACAGTAAATTCACCAACTATATTTTGGATTAGTACCGCCTCCTTCCACGTCTTATTTTCTTTGGTCAATCTATCTTATTGTCGCCCTTAGTTTGGTGATGTGGTTGAAAATTTTATGCAGTCGTTCATTCTGAAAAGTTGCCCTAAAAATGTCAGTCTTCTCATTCGAATTCTGTCTGTTATTCTCTCCGCTTGTTTGCATATATTGTATTACTTTCCTCTTCCTCCATGAACCATCCACTCCCTATTCCGACAATTATACTCAAGATTCAATTTTTCTTTTCCATTTCTTCCTTTTATCCTCTCTTGTTCGATGTCAATTTATCATTTTGTGCTTATGCAATACTGAGGTGTAGTTCCTGATGTTTGCTTTGTAGGTTATCTTTAGCCTAAACGCTAATTCATTCTTCATCAAGCCTATTTGGTTGGAACCATTCATTAAGATTTTAATTTACCCGGATATCAAAAATGAGTAAAAAACAAAATTTTTAGGTGTATAGTTACCTTTAGTCCTTTACATTACTTATATATATTGCTTCTCATATTTTTTGCAAACCTGGAATAATATCTCTATAGCATTTTATCAACGGTGCTATTACCAAGATAACTCCCATCTCTTTCTGTAACTATTTACTAATCAGGGTAATCTCCTTTAGCACATTTTTGAATGGAAGATCAGATTTGTGATGGAAGAATGATATCTAAATATAATGTAGAGCCGTTCAGCTGAAGCTCGTGAGTAATTTTCGAATATTTTATGTTCCTCCATAATTATTAGATGACTCACTACTACAAGATGTCTAAAAGCACAAATGTCAGAATCGATTGCTGTTTCTCGATTTCCGAAGAATTCGGTTGATTCACTGCGCGATCACATTTTATTGAAATAAAAAGATCTTTGACTCTGATACCTTTTAGTTGTTAAAGTATTTTTACAAGAAAAAAAGCTCAAATTTATGATGATACTTATCTATGATCTACCATTTTAGGTGTTTTTTTTTAGAATAGCTAATGGAAGCATGAGAATATACTGTTTGAAAAGATACTCGTAGATTAATGCAATTTCCTTAGGATATTTTGCAACAGGAGGCTAAATTTTCTGTAGAAAATTGACTCAATCTTTGCAAAAAAATATTATTTTTATGACTATCCTTTGATCATATTCATCTACTATATAGCCGTTCCAGCTGAGCATAAAATAGCGCTGCTTATGAAAATGGAGTAAATCAACCACCAAATGCTTTCCGAGTAAATATTTTATTAGCACGCTTTACATTGAAGTACTCTTATCATTACAACATGATGAGATCTATATCGTAAAGAACCATGAATATTTTAATCCAATTCGAAGCACCGCAAACTTGCAAACACGTGAAACAGTTTATCAGGAACATCTTTTAAGTCACTCTTACGTGTTACATTACTGCTTCTTAACTTTTTCTTTCTTCTTCATTCCACAAAAATTCGCTATAGTCCTCAATATGAGCATAAATATCACAGTCACAGATGCAAGGGAGAGCATCAGTATCATAGCGATGTCTACCAAAAAGAACTGGAACCACGAAAGGTCTACCCCTGCAGAGCGGAGGTGATGGGCTCCATCGTGCCTAAGAACGTACTCTATCCAGTAAACAGCTTTTTCCAAAGGAGGTAATGGACGATCCTTTGCAATTGCGGAACGCTTTTTCATGTTCTCAGCAAATCTGTAGAAGAAATAATATACGCATTCATTAAGTGTAGAGTTGTAGTGGGCATACATCACATTAGTGAAAATGAAGTAGAAGAATAGGATATATCGAGCCCATATTTACTGCATTATTGGGATATAATAATAATTTATTGAATATAATAGTAAAGTTTGCTTAAACATAACGCAACAATTTATATGGAATTACAGATAATTTACGCTTTTTTTCGCAAACTTTTTTCCTTAGCATAGAACTTGATTTCCGGAAAAAAATATTTAATTGAATTATATTCTTAAATCGACAACATTCGTAACTTGTTACAAGTAAAATTGAAAGCTTATGGCTCCTCTCTGGGAAGAATATCAGTGGATAGGTGATCATGTCTCCTTTTCGAAAATAAAATGTGATAAATTTTCATCACTAGATGTATACAGTCACCCAAATCCCTTGCTGCCAGCATTTTTTGACAGTGTATTTGTCTGGACTGGTAAATAGACTCTGCGGAGGGAACCTAAGCTTTCAGTTTCACTGTACTTTATTCCACATGGAGACCAGCCGTGATGTCAAGGCTCATTCAGCAGATTTTATCAAGAGAACAGTAATTTTAAGGGAAAGAATAACTGTCTTTCATAAGATAGTACTCACGAAGGATCCTCTAGAACAGTTCTAATAGTCTTCAAAATGGTTTCCTTCGTCAAGGAGGAGAGGGTCATCTTGAGGCCAACTCCCAGGTCTGTCACTCGATTCATATTGAGTTTCTGATCACCGAAAACTGGTATACCAATCAGCGGTACTCCTCGTATGAATGCCTCTTCTAAACTCAACAAACCTCCGTGAGTGATGAACAGCTTCGTATTTGGGTGAGCTGTAAGGGAATAAACAAGAGTTTGATGTAGAACTTCGAGTTAAGAGATTCCCGAACATTTTAAATGAAATTGAAAATGAATTGAAAAATTGAATTTTAAACAAGATTGTATTATAGGTTGGTTTCCATTAGAGGGGACTAAAAGCGTTAAGTGGTAGAATGCTGACCTACACACATGGCGGAGACAAAGCGAAAAACAAATTTAAGACTTCCTGAATAATATCCTGAAAATTATCTTATAATGAAATCCTCTTGGTAGATGGACGGTTATAAAGCTGGAATGGCTACATGGGTGGAATGGAAGGATACTCAAGATATAGTTTTCAAGCAGATAAAAATGTGTGGGTAGACCGATATTGTGCACAATATAAAGACTACGTAAATGTTTTGCACATTTATAAAAAACTGACGCATTATTAGGGAAAAACTGGGAAGAGAAAGAAGAAATACCTTTACATCTTGAAATTATATGAAAGTTGCGGGACTAAAGATAAGGATGCGATTACGATAATTTCTGTTTAGTAATATATGATTCACTCATCTTTTGATTTTTTCTTCATTTTCACGTTACTTAGACCAAATAGAACTCATTTGGCTAGACTAAGTGGGATGGATTTTCAGATAGAGAAAAATTAAATGTAGTTTGGACAGAATTATGTCTTCAGCAAAGAGATAAATATTTAATGCGTTTTTAGAAGTATTTTCAAATTTCTCACACCCACTGCAATATCGATTTAATAATATTGTCGTAGTAGAAAATTTCTGACAATTGCTGATGCGTAAGAATTGATAGCAAAACAGATTGAGAAGTTTGGTATACAATGTAGTAAGGGACGATCTATACCTATGTAAAGCATTTTTTAATGCAACAACAATAAAATTAAATCTAGGAACTGTAGTTTTTGTAAATCTTAATATTTTTTCTTTAAATAGCAACTTTATCAATGAAATAACTTCAATCGTATCAACTAATTTTTACCAATTAAATAATTTAACGTTTGGCCATCATCTGTCAATAAATCAGGGGTAAATTTATGAAAAATTATGAAAAATTGTAATTAGGATAGGCCAGCGTTATCTGTTATTCTTACGAAAAAAGTACTTAATTCTATCGAAGTATATCAATCGATTAATTCTTGTGTGTTCATTTTACCCAAGATATCCGACTGAGGCCACCATTTAGACAGTTTCACGTTTGGCGGCTGTCCTGGAAGAGAATCTTTCTCCCACTTCCAAAGGACTGTCTGCTTTAGCTCTCCAAATGCCTCCAAAAATGCTTTTCTCAAAGGCTCCGGAAAATCTGTACTTTGGAGATAAGATCCCATACTAAAGTAGATAACTCCGTCTTTAGCTTCGTCCAGGGTTTTTTTGATATCCTGCAAAAGTAATCATATTTTTTCTATTATACACCCCTATCATATTTGAGGAAACTTACTTACTGCTTAGTAGTTAATTACCTCTTTTACTAAGTAGTTAATTACCTGCTTTTATTTTAATTTTAATGGTTTAATATTTTTAAAATGTCTTTGGTCTGTTTCTTTGGACAAATATAGCCATTATCCATTACTTAATTACTTGGTCATCAAAATAATATTTTTCGTAAGTCAAGTAAGTAATAATCTAATTTTCTATCTCCTTATTTAACGAACGAATATCCTCTAAGAAACATTGTCTCTACAGTGAATCCGTGTAATAATCTCCATGAGAGGAGTTGCCGTATTATGCCACTGAAGAAACAACCATTATATAATAATTGTATGTTCAACTTGAATAACATAGTTCATTATTTATTCTTCGCGCTTGAATTCCGAAGATAAATACTTACGTAACCAAGAATTTATATTTTCTCTACTAATTTTTCTCTACTGATTATAAAGAGTAGAATTAAAAAAGTATGTTAGGTTGATAGAAAAAAAGATACGGAGATGATTGGGGTGAGAGTTTTAATTGTAGTTGGTAAGTGTCAAAAGAGACAACGGGTGAGTCAGATATTGAAAGGATAGGGATTGCTAAAGAAATTAATTGAAGTTAGGATGCTTGGGAAATAACAGTGGAGAAGACAAAGGCATGGGATGTAAAGTGATATAAAAGGAGGCATAAGTTACGAAGAAACGAAAGAAATGGCATTGAAAAGGAGATATTTGGGCCCATGAACCTACCGAATACTAGAACACCAATGTATGTGTGGTAAGTAGTCTTACTCGCTGAGAAATCAAAATCAAACAAGAGGACAAAGAACATTTCCTACCTAGAGATAAGCTACAAAAATACAGAGGTTTAAAAAAATACATCTAATCTTTCTTATTTAAGGACATGAACAGAAAGAGATAGAGATAATAAGGTGCAAAGAAAAACCTACTTTAAGGGTATAAAATATAAAGTATATATCTTTGATTTGAATGAATTTAATTGATTTAATTAATTTGAGTAAATAGTTCCTTATCATCTGCGGGGTGTTGGAATTCAGTAATGTGCGATTCTTTAAAGCTATGCAACCCTTAGAAAACCTAGATACTTATTGCGGAAACGGTGAACTTTAGGATAATATTTTCATAAATTTATAAATTATTCTATAATATTTTCAAATATTCCACTGTCTTTTGCTGGTAAGAGTTCACAATTACCCTAATTTGAACAATTCCACGACTTTGAGCATTGAAAGAACGGTATACAGCTCAAGTGTTAGCGTAGGAATACTAAATTAGCACGTGAAGACGTGCACTCTAAAATCCAAGGATAAATAGAATAGAAAAATATTGACGTGACTAGGACTCAAACCCAGCTCATACCCATGCTCCAGTCATACGTATTTTACAACAATCGTGGTAATTATCTACGTACCTAATTGACCTCATGGTAATTCAGTGGTTAGAACATCTACCCGAGCCCCGTCAAGTCGATATTTTCACTCCATATCCTTGGGGTATATAGCTCCTATATACCTCAAGTGAAAATAGCTCTGCTTACCTCAGGCAAAGCATTGTTAGCTCTTCTTACCTCTGGCAATGGCTTTGGTTCTTTAACATGCATCCCACCAACTTCCACCACAGCAGGAACTGCTGGATGCGGGTATAAGAAGCTGAAGTGACTATTCAACAGCAACAAACTTGTTTTAGATTGAACTTCCGAAACCGACGGCATCGACTCTCCAAACACATCTCTAATTATCTCCTCGTGGTAAGGAACGATGAACATTTTGTTGTACAACTGGAAGGAGTAAACCGTCAGTGTGTTGGTCAACCTCTCCCACAAGTTCATGCGGTCAGAATACGTGGAGAATATGTTTGGGACGAACGATGGAAGTGCAGGGTTTCCCATCATTATATCATCATGTGGGAAAGTTCCAGCAGGGGACATGAGAACCAGAGAAGCGTTGAAGATGTGAGACAAAACATGAAAGCAGTCGCTGAAGAATATCGATGAGACCACCATATCAAACTGTCCTGATTTGATCAGCTCCTTCACTTCCGGCGTTGCGTACGAAGTGCGGCATACCTCCAAAGAAGTGTCCCGCAGAAACTTGAAGGTGTGGTACAGACCAGACTCTGAGCTGGGCGTATGAGCCTTTGCGGTAGCTTTCAAGATGTCCTTGACAACAATCTGCTTGTAGTTTTCGGGGGGAGACTTGATGGGGTAGGGTGATATGTACGTTACGTCATGACCTCTTGCAGCGAGTTCAGTAGACAAACTGTTGAAGAAGATGTTGTGGCTTGTTGCAGAAAATGGGAAGGCGAATAAGATTTTCTCGGAGCTGACTAATTGAAGAAATATGAGCATATGAAGCACGGTCCACCAACATAATGTCCCTCGAGGTATTTTTGATAGATCCATAGCCAAAGAACCTGAAAATATCAGAAGAAAACAGATTTGTAATTTTGCATTTGTTTTATTAGATTATACATTAAGCTCCTTGTAAGAGGATTTTAAGAGCTAAAAGTAGATAGCGTTTCTTTCGTAGAACGTATATCGTTGCATCGCGTATTTTTAATACCAGTGAAAATAATTAAT
Organism: Pachydiplax longipennis; assembly: GCA_036926295.1. Lineage (NCBI taxonomy): Eukaryota > Metazoa > Arthropoda > Insecta > Odonata > Libellulidae > Pachydiplax > Pachydiplax longipennis. Next base: position 23,748,512 of record JAVFKF010000003.1, on the reverse strand, counting down.
GATGCCATTTTTGGCAGATTGTGCGAGAAATAATGTAGTAGATTTTACACGTACTTTTTACTAAGTTTTGATTTTTATATTCCATTTAAATATGATATATAAGATAAAGTATCATAGTATATAGTGTAAACATTTGAATTTTCATTTTAAAATTAGGTAACCCTCTATTTTAGCGTGTTATACTATTCCCATTACTGTATTATAGCGTTTTCAATTAAATCCATAGTAAATAACGGCTTTAGTGTGAAAATTTGTCCTATAGAGAAAATATTGTCTCTTAGTGGGCTAAATACAGCATTTATCGCATATTTAAACATTTCATGAACTGAATTATTCAGATACGTAATGAATTTCATAGCAACCGAAAACGTTATCGATATATTTAGTTTACTTATTTAACAAATAGCAAATTCTCTCGTCACAAATGACGGAACTAAATTTACTTTATGATATATGTATAACTCTTATTTCATTTATCTGACCCTTCTGATAAATCTCTTCTGTCTTAACATCTTGATTTTGATGAAATACGATCTGAATAGTTTTCTTCGAATAAAATCTTTTATTTCCTTTGTTAAGTTGATATATACCATTCACACAAAACATCGATGTGGATAGTATTTATTTGGTTACTAAAAAAATATTGCGTTTTTTTAGATCTTTACCTTAGAAGCAATTTCGAAGGCAAAATATTTCAGTTTTGCGAGAAAGAAAAAAAAATATTATTTTGAATTCTATTCATTAAGTCAAACTTTGTGAATAGGATTTCAAACCATTCACTGTATAGAAGGTTACATTATTTTAAAAGTCTTGAAATTTCTAATTGAGGTTAGGTGAAAGAGAGGCATACCAGGTCTAATCTCTTCAACAAAGGATATCAAATATCGAACAAACAATATCCTTTCCCTGAAATTGAACTCCAGTATATCCTAGTCTGGATAGCTAACAAATTAATTTTTTACGGTGGAAAAGAACTTATAGTTGATCATTACTATTATGAAAAATATTACTTCGATCTTCGAAAACGTGCAAGAAATAGAGCTATAATTTTCATGGATATACTAATCCCTGTGGCATACCTATACGATTCCTAATCATCGATAAGGCTGCCTATGCTAGACGGGATCGTGGCTTCTATTGTCTAGCAGCGAGGTTTGTCAAGGCCAGTAAAATATTTTACCGGCTTGTAAATGAGCGAATACCAACGCCACTTGTTTCAACCTTGAGGAAGGAATAGCTTAGGCGTCGTTTGCGGGGCAAATCTTTCTAACGCAGTTTCCTCGCATTCGGTATTTACTCTTAGTAGAATCGATAAGAGCTCAAAGAAAAAGTAGTTTGTGGCTTAATCACTTACTAGAGGATATCGATTTTAGCATGGCAAGCTGTCAACTTTTCTATCATCCGTTTTCACAGTAATGATTTTGTAGTGAAATTTCGAAGTCCAAATGGGATATAATAATTTAATAGCAAATTCTTCATCCACAATGTTTCTATTCAAATAAAATTATTGGAAATAGTGAAAATATTCACAATTATTGATGAATATTTTCTTGCGGATAAAGCAAGGGATTGGTGATTGTGAACAGGTGAGAATATGTATACAATAAAACAAAACGATAAAACGATGCTAACGTATGTACCTTACACTCTAATGAATGTAAACATTCATTACCTTATCACCAGGTTCAATATCACAGTTTGGAAAGCTAAAATCATATAAACCTCCATTTCAAGTAAATGACAATCATCAGCTGATCGGTAGCTAATGGTACCTGCTTGCTTTTAGGGTTACTTCGTAAACACTACCTCAATAGTTACATACAAGCGGTCTCAATTTCGATTCCTGGTGGGGAACCTTATGTTACAAATATCCTCTGCCGTCGAAGCACTTATAGTAACAATACCACTACATTACACATATCTAAACAGTGAACTTAGTCAATTACAAATTTCTGCGTGTTGAATCTGTCATAGATTTATTTTCGGCCTATTTAACGCTACTTAATCTATATAAAAAATTCGACGTTTAATAAAAGATAAAGGAGAGGACTAACCTTATGTTTCCTAAGCTCCAGCTGATCGCTTCTTCACACTTCGACTTCCGAGACTAGAATGGACATCACGCATAGAGTAAGCAGGAAAGAACAACAAAGAGAAATGTCGCAACGCTACTCGATGAACGAGGCCTTGACACTCAATTCTGAAAATTAGCTGCTCTCTTATTCATCAAACTTCGATCATACATGTTTGTAAAGTAATGAATGTTTTCACATAGATATCGGAATAGTATCTGGTATACTCGTGTGTCTCACAAATAGCAACACATTGCGTCGTCTCTTATCGCCGTAACGCATTACGTAAACTTTCCCTGTTTAAGAAATCATGAGAGAGGCTTCCACATTGAGGGAAACAAGTTACTAATCCGAAGGTGGATTGCAATCCTCAAAGAACGTGTAGTGCCTGTGAAAGGCGGAAATGTACTTTTTGATCGTTGATTATGTTTTTTCACAATTCTAATCTCATTTATTATTCATTTTATGAGTCAAGTTTCTGCATTGGTGAGTTCCATTTTACGTAAATCAACTGATGTAATCTGCAGTTTGAAAGATATCCTATTTTAATAGCAGTAGAATGGAGAAAATCAATTTACCCTGGTGCCATTTTAAGTGTAGGATTTCCTCGGTTAAATCGGGTGAATGCAAGCGCTATATGTCTCAAGCAATAATTCTCAGTTAAGACAGCGTTCGTTTCTAACCTAGCCAATTTAACAGCATAACTCGTCCGTCAAAGAATGAAGAAATGTACGATCTAAATCCAAGGATACTTGGTAATCCTAAAACTATTTGTATGAAATATTCGGAAATAAAATTTATTATCATCAGAGCCTCAGTACGTTACCTTTATATCTTGATACCATCTTGGCTGGTTTATTCAGTTCCTTTGATTCCATTTTAAAGATGTGGTCCATGCTCAAGGTACTTTTTCATCAATTCAATCAATGCATGACATCAAAATTGAGTTTTTCTTGGATATAAACAAGCACACAATGTAGTAAATAAGGAATAAATAATCCCCCATGATATACGTAGATTTCCTTTTTGTCGGAATGAATTAATACCCTGTGAATCTGTGGAATCAATTAAATTAGGAAGGTAAGAATAATCCTCCTATTTCCCGCAACGGTGGAGTAAACCACAGGATATCTTTTCTTACAAACGCTTTGGTATTGTTTACAATGTCACCGTAACCCGATAAGATCACCATGGAGAATCAACAAACTTTCACTCTTGTAAATACGCAAGTGACTCACTAAAATGACGCATTCTCTTATGGTCCGATATTGATGCTGTGAAATCAAAATGGAATTTATCAGAGATATTTAAAAGCTTCAGCCATATTTCGAGTAGTCTGAATTACCTTATATTTCACTTGAATAAAATACAGTTGGTCTGTTAAGTATTATTTGTAATTTATGGGGTAGTCTGGAATAGGCGACTTACTCTGTGTGATCAATATTTATTTCTTATATTTAGAAGTTGTTCGGTTAATCTCGGAAAATGTTTTCTAAGATAGCTTTCTGTCCTCTTAGTATTTAACTATTCATGTTTTCCATTGTTTTACGCAGAGGTTGCCAAAGTTTATTAATTCCAATATTAAGCTCATAATTTTAAAACCGAATTGTGATTTTTTTTTGCTTCTTTGCTAGAAGTTTATCAATGCATGTTCCTTGGGTTTTTTTAAATGAATCAGTATCTTTGTAGTGGTGAATAATTTGAATTATTTGTAATAATATGATTTTTACTTGTTAATTAAACAAGTGATAGTAAACGTATTTGTAGAGAAGAAGTTAGGGACGCTAGTGTTAAAGAACCCCAGCTATAGGCCATACGTGATTGAATGTAATTACGTCAATGATTGTAATTTTAGTTGGGGTGGCACATAACAAAATTGGACAGACGACATGGTGAAATATTTTAAATTTATCATTTTCTCATATCTGAATTTAAAAAATTATAGTAGCTGCTTTTGGTGCGGTTAGCAGTTAACTTCAAATTTTTATGCAAGAGTCGGTATTTTTAGTGGTCAAATTATACTAGGCTACATTTTATTCATAATCTGCAATATTAAGTTAGTTTGGGTCGGGTGGGTGCAAGCGGTTATCATTAAACGCAATAGGCTCCAAATTTCTCTCTCGTACATCTCACTGGAAACTGATGATGCGATAATCAACATTGAGAACGAAGGAGTTGTAGAAAGCAATGCGAGTTGTATTTTATTTGTTTATGAACCATGATTACAACCGCTTGCATTTGAAATGTCACATCCACATATTTGTCCTCACTTATTGCTTCTTAACCTTAGCCTTCTTGTTGAATCCACACAACTTCAACGCCAACTTCAGTATAAACAAAATCACCACCACAAAAGTGACTAGGCCGATTATCAATATCGCAGCAACGTCCATTAAGAAGAATTGGAACCACGAAAGATCAACTCCTGCAGATCTCATGTGATGAGCCCCACCGTGTCTGAGCACGTACTCTACCCAATACACTGCCTTTTCTAGAGGAGGCAGAGGGGTATCTTTGGCTATGGCTGAACACCTCTTCATATTCTCAGCATATCTGCGGAGATAACAAACCAATTAGAAAAAATCCAAATAAAGAAGAAGAAAATACCTTTTCTACTCATAATATTGGTTGTGGCTAGGGTTCATCTAGAAACTTTTCAGAAGAGCAGGGCGAATTCGTCAAGGGAGCGATTTGAAACAATTTCCTTGCGAACTCAACTCCAATTGTTTTTAAAATTCTATTTAGTTATGATACATTCAATAGACGTGTAATGATTGTAAAAACACATCAGATTTTAATAAAAGCTACTTGTCATATCTTACGCAATGACTAGTACTACAAAGTCATCAAGGAGAGGATCCCTTCTTCCCCCCAGGGGTCCACCATAGCTAGGGTTATCAAATAAAAATTTCTGACGATCAGTAATTATGTGGAAATGTTTTTAAATGAGCTCATAAAGAGTGTTAGATGTGTGATTTTGTAAAAAAGGAATTAATTCAGCTAATTTTAGATTTATTTTAGCTATTTAGATAAAAATTACGTAGCAGGGAAACCAAACTAGGCTGCATTTCAAACTAAAAGCAGTAAACAAAACTTATTAAAATTTTTATATTAATTGAATTTCTATGGACGTTACAAATAATGTTTATGAGCATTTATAATTTATAGATGACGTATTATGAAATATTTGAGCTGTATCTTGATTTTCTTTTTTCTAGGTACTTTTAATAAATTCTAGTTTAAATTATCCGTAGCTGGAATTAAGTGAGTGAAAATGTAAGCCGTATAACTTTACATTTAATCACACAAGGCGAATTATGCTCTTAGCTATAAAAACTTGTTGAAGATAAAAGTAGATTTGATCTTACTGCTCAATTATTGACCATTTTTATTAGTATTTTTCACTTAACTTATTGTTTCAATAATTCAGCGTGATTAATGTATAAAATAGAAGAATATTGTTATATTTCGGTATTAATTTTGAAAACAAAAAAATGTTAGAAGGGCAGTTCTCTTCGTATTTCCTATGAAACAGTATTTGGCAACCTATTAAGTTATGAAATTTCTGAAAACTGTCACCGTTACACTTATGGCTTTAAATTACTAAAACACATGGTCATGAATTATTATTGAACAATATCACAGTATACCTCAAAGATCTTACTTTTGTAATCATCCAAATGAAAGATACTTATAACGATTTTTTTTAATCCATGAGCATTACGACCATTACTATTGTAATTTCAATTGCAAATTAATATTGTTAATAATTGAGTGACAAGTAAGTACAGCGACTTTCATCTAGTACCGAAAAATATGATTGATATATTGCTAAAATATTGATTGATAAATTAGTTGTAAAAATAGCTTTGAAAGAAGATTAACTATAGCCATAGGTGATGCTAAAGTTACATGAGCTAATAACTTCGAAAGAGCATTTTAACAAAATTCTAATATAAGAATCACGTATAATATAAGCTTTGCTCAGAGAGTACTATACATAGTTCGAACCTGTTTGACGGTTCCTACCGTAGTGATCAAGAATTGAGCCGAAAATTAGCGTTCTTACTGAGTGAAATATAAAATGCTTAGGGCTCAAAACACTGGTCAAAGAAGTTCACTATCGAAATACTCACGAGGGATTATCCAGAATTGTTCTGATGGCCTTCAAAACGCTCTCCTTTGTCACCGTTTTCATGCTCAGCTGCAGGCCCACTCCTTGATTAACCGCTTGATTCACGTTGCGCTTCTGATCCCCAAGAACAGGCATTCCGATCAATGGAACACCTCGAATCATCGTTTCTTGATAACTCAGCAAACCTCCGTGCGTTATAAACAGTTTGGTGTTTGGATGAGCTGTTCGTGAAAGGAAAATCAGAGTCGATTACACTCATGTTTAAAGTTGGGATATATTCATGCATCGACAACTCAATGGAGCATTCGTTAAATATAATAAATTAAAAATGATTAGTTTTAAGTGTAAAAATAAATTACTGCGGTATTGAATTATTTGTGAAATCGTTGATACAATATAATTTCTATCTTAATTATTTATGCTAAATAATGGAATATAATGAATAAATCATTCTGGAGAGATGATAATTATTTGCAACATCCCAGGGAGAAACAGACATGAAAAAAGTCTAACGGGAGGGCTTGAACGAACTTGAGTCTACCTCACGTAAGCTTCTCCTTGAAATTTGTCCTAGATGCACAACCCTATGTTCCAAATCACCTGCAACCCTTTTCCTTGTGAATTGAAATATTTCCCATTACACATACAATTTCTCATGTCATCTATTTTCTAAGCGCAAAGCGTATTTATTTATTGGCCAACTAGAAAATTTTGAGTATATCAGATTATCAGCATCCATTTGGGATTAGCAAATAGAATTTAGCCGCGGGTTATTAGGAATATAAATAGGGACGAAATATAGGCTGCTTTGTTATTTCATGAGAGAACATTTAAGGATGATACTGGATTCAAATTACTTTTTCAAACTACATATTATCTTCCAGAAATTTCAAAATTCTTCTCCAGCGGCAATACTTTTAACTAATGCGAAACCCAAAGCTTGAAAATTTTCTGATGGTTAAATTTTAAATTTCATGATTTCATACATAATTAATGCTCACAATTATTTTGCAGATGTGGATTCATTTTCCTTCTATAATTTCTGCATTGCATCAACATTAATTTTACAAACAGCGCGAAAATCTCAGTGCTTACGTACACACTATGTTAAATGTGTAACAAATTGCCTCTTCAGTATTCCCTAATCTCATATTCACTTTACCTAAGATATCCGACTGAGGCCACCATTTAGATAGTTTGACATTTGGCGGCTGTCCTGGAAGAGAATCTTTCTCCCACTTCCAAAGGACTGTCTGCTTTAGCTCTCCAAATGCCTCCAAAAATGCTTTTCTCAACGGCTCCGGAAAATCGGCGCTCTGAAGGTAGGAACCCATACTGAAGAAGATTACTCCATCCTTTGCGTCGTCCATGAATTTTTTAATGTCCTGTGTGAATGATATAATTCATTCATTAGAATGTTGTTTGTGATAATTCAGAGAGGAGTAGAGGCTGGGTTACCAACGAACACTGGGATTTTGACATTGTTTAATAAGCACAGGGTTCCATCCATCAAGTTTTTGACACCTTTAGTACCACCCCATTTTTTATGTAGAATCATCTTTATTTAATTCATTAGTGAGCATTGTGTAAAATTTCAAACAGGAATATTGAGGAATCGATAAAAAGATGAAGTCGCAAATCAATAGTTTTATACCGAGAGATTAATTTGTTAATTAATTAATCAATTGTTTAATCAATTTTTCATGGGCTTACCTCTGGGTCAATGAGTTATTTAACCACTTGTTCCACAATCTGGCATAGTGGAGAGTCTAATAAGAATTCATATGTGAAATATGTTAGGTAAAGGTTAATAGTCATTAGGATTTGGATATGTTTCCATTCCCGGAACTACTAGGTGAGGTGATTTGATGAGATCGAATAATACCTAAAATATTTTTACAAAAAATGTTTTTAAGTGAAACGCACGAATAACCAGTTTAAGGTACTGCCCAAGGGATTTACTCATGCTTCTTACTTCAAGAGCACAAATATAAGTATATCTTATGCTGTGAACTTAGTAATAAAGAATAATGAGAAGCTGTAACGGCTAAAACAGATTTCTTAAGATACATGACCATACTGTATTTTCTCTTGCTGGTGGAAGACAGAGAATTGAATCTCATGGAGGTTCATATACAATACCCATAAAGAATATATATGATTTAGATACAATACAAATTGAGAAATATTACGATACTTTGACTTATAAAAAGTCATGAATTCAGCTAATGAATGAGAATACCTTTTTTAATATTCCGGTACCACTTTGGTGATATAGTTAAAAATTTTATCTGTTACGAAGTAAGAATGTTTAAATTATTTGGCTCATTTTATCTGTAATATTCTAAACTGGTAGCGAGTGTAACAGGAATATGTAAACGCCTAATCATATCAGTCCATAAATATTTTATTCATCTGAGAATAGATAGGGTAACATATACGGATGTATATCATACTTAGTGAAAATGCTACCAAGATATTTTCGTGTAACATTATTGGACCTTACTCTTTGAATAGACGTCGTCTTATGTGCTTCTGATAGTGTAAAGAAACTAATTCATATCGAGTCTCTTTCATTTCTTTTAACTTTAGGTTAGTTTCTTGTAAGTTGCTTCTGAAAGCCTAAACATGATTTTAGATTCAATGGACAGAATGTGTTGAATACTAGGTAAAGATAAATTTCTTGGGTTAAGAATTTCTAAATAATAGCGAACTCAAAACACTGAAGTGATTTGTATTCAAACTTCTAAGTATTTGTTAAAATTGATCGCTCACCCGAAAGTTTTGATTTATATGACTGTTGATTGCGGACGATGTGGAAGTTGAAGATAAATTTACTCACCTGAGGTAATGGTTTCGGTGGTTTGATGTGTATTCCTCCAACTTCCTGAATAGCAGGCACCATCGGATGGGGAAACTGGAAGCTGAAGTGGCTGTTAATCAACATCAAACTTATTTTCTTCTCCAATTCCGAAATAGGAGGTACCGATTCTCCAAGGGTTTCCCTTATCACTTGGTCATGTGCTGGAATGATGTAAAATCGGTGAAATAGTTGGAAGGAACTGGTCATGAAGGTGTTGACCAACCTCTCCCACGTGCTCATATGATCCCTGTACAGTGAGAATATGTTCGGTACGAAGGATGACAATGCCGGATTGCCCATCTTCAGGTCATCAGTTGGGAAAGTTCCAGCGGGAGACATGACTACCAAGGATGAATTGAAAACGTGCGAAAACGCTTGGAAGCAGTCGCTGAAGAACGTTGAGGTGATGACCATGTCGAATTTTTCGTTTTTCATGAGTTCCTTCATCTCTGGCATGGTAAAAGTTCTTCTGCACAATTCAATTGAAGTTTGCTTCAGAAAAGGCAATAAATCTATGATGTTCGCCTCACTATCAGGTTTAGGACCATGTCCAAATAGTTGTTCAATGTCACCCAAGGATATCTGCCTGTAATTTTTCGGGGTAGTTTTCATTGGAAACGGTGATATGTAGGTTATGTCATGACCTTTGGATGCAAGTTCTGTTGATAGGCTTTGGAAGAAAAAATTGTGACTCCTGCCGGAGAATGACATTACAAATAGGATTCTTGCGGTATTAACTTGCGGAGTAGAGAAACACAGAAGAAATGCTACAGAAAAGCATAGTATACCTAGCGAATATCCTTTCGAACCCATGGTGACCTGTGAGGAATGAGAAAATATCAGTTTTTCTTCTTTTTTTGTTTTAACACAAAGTAAATTTTATTCTTTGCTACATTTAAATCGTCACCTTCGGAATACATTCATCTGCTAACTTGCCTAAATTAAATTTAAAATTCAGGCGCGTTACTACTAAAAGTTAAAATTGCTATAACTGGCTACATTAAAGAGCAGAAACACTGTATAATATAGCCTGTTCATGATCTAAATTAACTGCGTAAATCGCGCTCAAACAAGTTGAAAAATAATAGAAATAACGGAAACAATTCATTTACAGCAAGATCATGGAATATTTTAAATTTAATAATAACTGTAATTTCAGAAAAAGTGACAAAGGAATCATTCATGGAACTAAAATTTTGAAATTATAATTATTTTTATAATTTTATTACTATAAATGATTCCTTTGCCATTGACATTGCCTTGCAAAATTATTTATTTTCTAGCAGATTGGATGTGCTGTGAGTTAACTATTGAAAATATAGATAGTATAATTAATTTTCGTTAATAATAAGAACGCCTCGTTCACGGAGGTAGTTTTTCAAAACTTGTCAGCAATTGATTGCTGAATACCTGCCAACCTGGAATACTTTATGAAACCAAATTGCCATATTCTGCGCATCAAATTTAGAATCTTAGGTTAGGTTGAGATGTACACAAAAAATATTACATTTTCAGGCTTATTATCATCAACCAACTTAATATGAATACATAATCGATGCAATACTATGAAGGCTTTAAAAATAGCTAGTATATACTATTATCTAGTATATTTATTATTAGCTAGTATATATCTATTTTAAAGAATTGAAATCTAAATTGACGGGGAAGAATTAATTTTGCGCATAAGAAAACGCAGGGATTTTTAAGAAACGATTGATATCAAAGAGCTCTGGCTGAGTGGATGAAGGCCGTGGATATCTTCGCCTTAGAATGAAAACATTATATCTATAATTAATTAATGTTTTGTTGCCTTTTTTAGATAGAGTAAATCGTATGTCAACTGTTTATCAGCCACGAAGAGCGCAGTACAGTGCAAATGATATCCTCTCGGCTGATTAATAGTTGATATGAGGGTTATTCTTTCTGTAAAATTCAATAATATTTTCTTATTTTTTATAGATACTAGATTTTCATTCTAAGGCGAAGTTATGTTGTTTTGAGCTACATCATCGATATACATTTCGAATTTTTCTGACTAACATTAATAAATCAACTATCAGTCTCTGTTTAAGATGTTCACAATCTCTCACGCTCCGAGTATTAAATAGGAAAATGACCCGTAATAATAGTTAAATAATCCTAAAATCACTTTTCGGACCTCAAAAATTTATATAAGAACATTTCCAGTAAATTGATAGTGAATTACCATATATGTTAGTGATATTATGCTGAGTGATTTTTTCCTACAGATTCAATAAGCTCGTAAAAGCATTCAAAGTGACGGAATATTCAGAATGTGTAAAATCGTTTCACTGACCTTCTTCTCTTTGAGCTGTGAGCCGAATGGCGATATCCTCCTCTCTCCCACCGAGACTTGAATGGAATCATGCTTTGGACCATCCCGCGTAGATGGAGTAGCATGCCGATTCTATGAATGAGACCTTGAGTGTCAATCCCAATGATAAGCTATGGGGGTCCTCAGCTTGGAACGAAACGAAGACATAGCTGAACGCAATGCTGGGATTGAGCCGGTTTGCACCAGTTCCTAAATTTATCTGATATGATTGTAGAACGGTTTACGCAGGACCGGTAATCTCAGAAAAGGTGTCCGGCTGTAAATTTCCATTGGGTCCCTTGTTCAGCTTCCTAGGCATCCACGGAACCCCCCTCACAGTCTTAGGCCATGGCTTACGAAGAGATACTACAATCCTCAATAATGTAATTATCTATTTAGAACGTGAGATATTTCATTCTTACCTCATCTTAATGCTTTGTAAACAATTATTTAAATTAGAATAATTACGGATAATGTACAGCAATAAAAACTATTGCGTGGTTGCATACTCTGCAGGCATAACGTGTTCCTAAAATTTTCGAATCCACTGTCTGCTAATTATAACTTGTAGCAATAGCATTGTTAAAAGTTTTGACTTGAAAGCTTTCACAGTTGAGGTCATTTAGCACCAATGGGCTTCCTATGCGAATACATCCCGTGACCGCTTTCACCAAAGGCGAATGCAATACCCACTGGGCTATGCAATACCCCAGGAGGCCACTTGCATTAGCAAATGTTTCGGCGCGAATTCAAGGTGAAGCATAATATACCGCAGGAGTTACCATGATTATAATGCATAATAAAAATCCTAGGAGGACAATCCATATCTAATGGATGTATAAAATTTCCGCTTGTGATTTCAGTTTGATCAACTTGTAACTAAAACTACTATGATTTGGAAAGCAGTTGTTATTATGAAAAACTTCCAAGATGTAAGAATTGGAGTAATACTCTTTCAATAAGAGGTGAGAGATTTTGAAGAAGAAATGAAAGCTTAGTACAATTCCACGACAGATTCCACAAAGTTACGCTTGAATATGTTAAGTTTATTTTAGGTGAGAGATTATAACGTTTGAGCGAAATACAAATTAATTCCTTCCTTTTAGCTAGGAAGTCAACCTTGGCGGCTTTCATTATCTGTAACTATCTGCAACACTTGATTTTTTAGCCATATACCGCGCCGTACCCAACCGAAAAAAATCGCGGTCACGATGACAAAGCGTTTTATTTCCCGGCCTGTAAAGAGTTGAGTGATATTTTCATTCGTTTCCGTGCGTCTGATCATTCGAAACATAATAAGGATAGCTGTTTTCGCGAAAATTAGACAAGGAAGTATCCAAATTTTGATGAATTCTACCACTTAGACACCAGTTGTGAAGTGATCCCTATAATAGATTAACCGACCGAAGGTGTCTAGATGCTCTATAAAGAAGAAAGGTTACCATTGACGAGTGACTAACAAGAATAAACAGTGCATAGAATGTTTACTCCTGGAAATTCACTCCACTCTATAAATAACGACGCATGCAAAAAAGTGAAGCAACAGTAAATCAACCGTCTTTCATGGAGGAGTCATTTGCCGAAAATAGAGAGGAAATAAACTCTGAGATAAGACCGTCAAGGTCGTGGAGAAATCTTCCTCCTCTCTTAAGTTTACCCTAAAGAGAACGAATGCATCAATTCATGCTATGAAAATGGAAAGATTTACCTTTGGGAAAAACAAAGTGGAAAATGTAGCTCTAGTCTTGCCTCATTCTTGTAAATGGCAGTGATAATATGAAAACTACTCAGGTATGAGTATTAATGAATAATGGCATTCATCCTCATAATGAGCATTATACCTCATAATGAGCATTTCATGCCAAGGAGTGTTGTACTATTTTTCAGTATTTTTCAGTATTTTGATGGCTGAGGTAATTTGGTGCATTTAGGACCCCACTGGAAATTGAACCTAGGACCACTTTCATCAGAGGCAAATGTGCTACCCACTTGGTTATCTAGGAACCCCCAAATGTCCATACAGTAGTGCAATATATAATTTGAACATATATTATTTGAACATATATTTATACAAAGAAGTAAATTGTTGTTTATGTATTCCTTAATAGATGGTATTATTTTTAAAACATAAAATATTTAATTTGTGTTGTCCCTAGGGAGTTTATTTCTTAAAATCACATTTAAAAATAAATCTATGTACACAGAAGCCACAGTAAAGTCTAAATTAATGTGAGTGCTCACTGCGTTCTGAAAGATTATCTTAATGTTTAGCAAGAAGATGGTTATCCAAGTCTACTTTTCCTATGGATTCCATTAGGGAGTGAATTTCTCCACTCTGAATACATAAAACCATAAAAAAACCAACAAGATGAAGAAAATATCTGAAACACTCAAGTATGGACAGTGGATGAGCAAGTGTTAAGTGAGGTGGAGAAAGGGTGAATCAGATAACTGTTAATTCTTTAATATGTATATATGATTGATAAGATTAGTTGTAAAGTTCAATAGCCATGTGACTTTGCAAAAGTTTTATCTCATAAGGCAGAGATAGGTAAATTACAGCTCGTGAGCTCTAAAAGTTACTGCTCTGTGTCAAGATTGCTTGCGGAGAGTATAAAGAATGTAATGGTCAATAAGACTGCATGTTTGCAGCAATACTAGTATCAGTGGTGTGGCTAAACCATTTACTGCCATTAAGTATGCTGTATGAAACTTATCTTACTGAGGTAGAAATATTTCTTTCAGAAATTTATCAGTGATTTCAGCATGAACAATAATATTTAAAGTATCATTAGTATTGCCAAAAAAATTAACAAACAATGGCATAATACCTTAATGGCAAATGCATTAAATCTATGCAATTCAATAAGATTTATGTAAAAATGTAATTCAATAGGATTTATGTCATATTTCCGCTTTAGCTCATCATTTTACAGACAAATTTATAATTCCATACATATAATAACATATATCTTATCAAGGATTATAATTAATCTACTTGAACTTTAATAATTTTAGTTCAATTAATAGGAAAGTATTGTCAAAAAATTCATTTATTTCCATATTATTGCTTTTATGAAATCTGTAACAATAATATCGATCCACCACATTAACAATCAATCCTTAAAAATATCCAGGCTCAAACAGAAAGATGTCTCATCACTCTAAATATCAAAGACATTTAGATCACGAAACACAAATGAAAAATGTTCACCCTGAGAGTTGAAGTGTCAATGAAAGTAAAGTCTTTTCCTTTTGTACATTTGGCATTTGAGTTATATTTGGAACGGCATTCTCAATGTTTCTTCTGCTTCGAAGATTTGCCTTCCTTCTTCTTGGTAGATTTAGACTTCTTGCAACACATTCTGAACATCAAGCAAAATGCTCCAACAATTATTGATAATACTAGGAAGGTCACTAATACAGCAGCTGCCACTACATCTAGCAAGTAATACTGATACCATGCCAGATCAACTGCTCCTGTGCGAAGATGCTTTGCTCCATCATGGCGTATCACATATTCAGTCCAGTATACAGCCCTTTCCAAAGGTGTCTCTTTTTGGTCCTTCCATACTGCAGATAGCTGCTTCATCCTGTGCTTATAGCTGAAATATCAAGCAAACTCCTTTAAACTTCATATTCTTTCCTTGCAAATTGATATGTATTCATGTTTTGATCATACCATTTAAATAAAAACAGGAGAACAGATTTTACTTAGAGTTACCATACATTTTAACAAATCATTTCCATTATTGATTGAACTTGAAAACTTTCATTTTAATTACTTAGGCATTGAATATTTATGAGGATAGAAATTAGCAAAATTCATTGTTAAATGAGAAGTTTGGTTTCCAGAAATTCAATTAACAAGCTGATGATTGGATTTAGCATACCATTTTCAAATGCTATCAGGCTAAATTTAAAAAGTGATGAAAATTGGAATTGAAATTCCAATTAGTATAACTATAGAAAGTGTATGGAAGAGAGCATATATTTTTTTGTTTCGTCATATTTCTCACTCCTAATTAATTTCTCAATTTTATTTATGAAGATGAGGATGATTGAAAGATTAATTTCCCATTTTAACAACCTAAGAAGAATTTTGACCTTCTAAATGAGTCAGTTTCATATTTATAACTTCTGTAAATGAGTGACCTCGAGAGTACATTTGGGCTGTCGGATCCTAGTCCAAAAATTGTGAGTATTCCTTACATCTAGTCAATGGTCAAATTTCATCCTGCTTCTTAATTGGAGAGCCATGAGATAAGGGTGGAACTGCTTGCATGACATAAGATTGTGAATGATGTAATTTGCAGTACTGATCAAAGAGAGGGATGCTAGCTGGTTATGAGGTGGTAAGACAGGATGAAGGAAGAGATGGTCATCAGTTGTTTTAGCAGGTTATGGGGAACTGCAGTATGTGATGGTAGATATAGAATTTTTTTAAGTTATCCCTGGTGTCCTTGGTTGTTCTCTTCTCTTTTTTTCTCACAAACCTTCACAACTAATGTTCATGTCAAGGCGTCTCATTCTTCTATAACTAAGATGCATGTTATATTAGAAATGCTTTGTAGAAACAGTTGAAGGGGATTCTTTATCAAAGACAGTGACACAGGTATATCAATGACTGTAAGCTTAAATTATATACATGAAAACCTAGTAAATATGAGCTAGGCTATCCTAGGTATCCCCAATAAAAAAGAGGATTTGTGTTTACAAAGAGTAATTAATTAGACCCATGAGTAATGATTGGCTATCAATCTGATTTTTATTATTAAAAAAGCTGATTATGAGTAAAGAGCCAAAGCTGATTAAGGAGTAAATAAATTAATTCTAGGATGAGGCCAAAGGAAAATAGACGATTCTGCTGAAATTTGTGATTGAAATGAGGAAGAATGGTGTTGTGTTTTATGGTTTGGACATCAATCTATGTTTGCAGTAGGATACAAAATTAACTAGATTTCATTGTGATACTAATTCAACTGACTAATATCATGTCTTTCATATTACAAGGAAACTTCCATTGGTTTTTGGAGCTAAATGATAGCTGAGGTTCTCAGTCTTAGTAATAGCAAAAGATGATCATGAATATGAATATTATCCATCTATGAATTGCAATACTGTCAAGATACACATTGTCATAGCTGATAAAAGTCTTTCTTCCTATACCAAATACCATTTTGTTGCCATTTCAGATCAAAGGAAACTGATCACTACTTCCTTGCTCATGAAAGCTCCAATTAACAGAAGGACATAGTTTGGTAGTTCATTGGTTTAGAATACCTGCCTAGAAAGTGAGAGACCTGAGTTTGGGTTCCAGTAAAGTCGTTATTTATATTTTGTACAATGTATAGGTATAGCTATTAATAATTAACTCATACTTCTGTACCTTCACATCATCATATGAGCAAGATTCAGAAAAATTACTCATGAAAGATACATTTTTCTCTATTGCGTACCAAGAGACAGTTGAGAAAAAATGAGATTCATTTGGAGTTATTTGTAGGAACAAAAAATTTTTTAATTCAAACTGTGTCTCCTATTTCAATTTAAATCCTGCCTATGAGAGTTTAGATAATAATCCATTTTCTTGCTAACTGAGATAGTGAGATGAAAAATATTATCATAAGATAGATATCATAAATTTTGAAGTTCTTAAAAATGAATGAAAGTTATCACTGCAACTAAAACTTTAAAGGGGAAGAAATTAATATGAAGATTAAGAGTAACAATATTCACTGTAAAAGACTGTGAAATATAATTATGTAAGAGGATGATCATTCCCATAAATCCTGAACCAAAGAAGTCTTTGCATACAATTTGTGGGGAGAGAAAGCAACAGCCAAAAATAAATAGTGTTATACCAATGGAGTAGAGCATTGAATAGTCCCAAATACAACTGAAGATTAGTTGTGAAAGTACAAAAATTATCAGAATAGGTGAATGAGTGAAGAATTAAGATTCTTGAAATAATGTAGAATAAAGAGGATTTAAGAACAAGATGAAAAACTATTTTTAGAGGTACATAGAACTGTTTGAGAATCAGGGCTGAAATAAAAATGTTTCTTTCATGTATTTGGCTTACATCTTAATTTCATAAGTGTCTTAGAAAAGAAAATCCCTTTGTATGTTCTCGCATAGAAATAATGCTATTTAAAATTATTTAAGATTGACAGAAGCATACGTACGAATCATCATCCAAAATAGTCCTGATATGCTTCAGGAGATATTCCTTGGTAATACTTCTGAAATCCATCTTGAGACCAACTCCAAAGCTGACAACTCGGTTCATGTTCAGATCCTGATCTCCATAGAATGGAATTCCAATCAAAGGAACTCCTCGGTCAACAGTTTCTTGGAAGCTGAGCAAACCTCCATGGGTGATGAAAAGCCTAGTGTTTGGGTGAGCTGTTGAAAAAAAATGCGAAATATAGTGAACTTAGAATCTGAACTGCTATCTAGTATTGATGTAGTCTCATTCATTGTCTTGTCATGCTTAATATATTTTCTTTATGCTTGATATGCATTCTTTCTTCTTCTTTAATGAACTTAATAAAAAATTAAGTCTAAACATGTAATAGAATTTTCACTGTTAATTAACAAAGCATACTGACTATTTAGAAAAATTTAGTATACAATAGCTGTGAGACCTCTAGCCTATGGCTATGAGGCTTCTTGTATCCTTGCTGCTTGAATAGCTATCTTTAGAGTTAAATTTTGAAAGTATAGCAAAATATTTGTCATCATTGTAGCTTGAGGATCATTATAAGCACAGTATAGTAGCTCATTACGAACTAGCATATACTATCCTTATGCTGCTATCAAGAATACACCAATCATAAAAAAATTTTTATGAAAATGATTTTTTGTATTATAAAGCAAAATATATTTCTACATTACTTTATAACTGACACTTTCAACTAGCTAAAATATTTTGGCTTACTTCAGAGATTATCAGTAAAACATGAGGTCACTCATTAAGATATATGTAGCATTTGACATTAGTAGAGGAAATATTAAAAACAAAGTTTTCATAAAAGGTAGCTGAAACTAAAGTGACATTTTTGAATAAAGAACCACATCTTGAAACTAGAAAACATGTTATTGCATGTAATCAGCCTCCAAGAATAGTAGATATTGAAGTGTCTCAAAAAGTATTAACTAAATCTGAAATTCTAATTACGTATATAAATTTATAATAAATCTGAAATATATAAATCCAAAAATCTAACTTACATATAAAATGATTTACATACCTAAGATGTCAGCTTGTGGCCACCATTTGGATATTTTTACATTAGGAGGCTGTCCTGGCAAATTGTCAGCTTCCCATTTCCATAATACTGTCTGTTTTAATTCTGCAAAGGCTGCCAACAGAACATCTCTTGTTTCCTCTGGAAGCTCAGCACTCTTGAGATTTGAGCCCAGACTGAAGTAAATAACACCCTCCTTAGCTTGATCCATGAATTTCTTTATATCCTGTGAACAGTGGGAAGATATATTAATATTTGTGGCAGATTACTGTTGCTGTGAAAGCATCCTCAACTGCAGTGCAGTTTTGAATTGCATGAGCTGAATCCATTTCCAATCAATTGTGATAATATATAGATATTGTATAGATACCAATTTTTGCAACTGAGAAGGAAATGACTTAGCAAAGTTCCACTTCATGCATTAATTTTAACTGGCTTAAGTATTTTTGTCAGTTTAAATAAACTCTGGAACTCAGCCAAGTTATTCCCTCCTCAATTGCAAGGATGGAGTTCCACAAAGTTAAAGCTTAATTGGTTGATTTTATTAGATACCAATACGTTACATAGCACCCAATTCATTACATGATATCTTCAAAGAATATTCACTATTCTATTGGTGTTCATCATACATATTATTAATTGACAATGGTGATTAATCATTCATAAAATTGTACGGATACATCTCTTATAAATGACTACTGGATCCACTCTTTATAGTTAGTCAATAGAAAAAATGTATGATATTCACCAATAAGATAATGGATAGCAAAATGACTATACAGATACTTAAATATTATGATACTAAAATCTAAGCAGAATAGAGTTCTTTGCCTACTTACATGCATAGACCAAAATGAGACTTCATGATATTCAAAGAATGACATAGATTCATTTCAACATTTTCAAGTCTTAAGTCCTTTTCTACAGATCCCCAATATATCTTTGAATCATCAAATAAAGCTGCTTATTCCAAGCATAATAAAGTTTTAGAGATGGGAAAATTAGTTTGAGTGAAAAATAATGACTATTCTACTGTGTCTGCTAGCTAAAATGAAGCAAACAATCTCTCACCTGTGGCAGTGGCTTTGGTGGTTTAACATGCATTCCTCCTACTTCAACCATGTTTGGAACCAGTGGTCTTGGGTAAAGGATACTGTGATGTGAGTTGAGTAGAACCAAAGACACTCTTTCCTTCTCAATCTCCTGGATAGTTGGTACTGTATCACCAAAGCCTTTCTTCATTTCAGCATTTAAACTTGGGTATATAACATAACGATGGAATGCTATCGACAAGAAGTCCATAAGAGCATTCTGGGCTCTTTCCAAGAAGGTCATATGATCACTGAAGGAGGAAAAGATGTTTGGCACAAAAGAAGGAGGAGATGGGTTTCCTACAATCAAATCTGTCACCGGGAAAGATCCGGCTGGAGAAATCAGAACCAATGGAACATTGAATGCATGTGCAAATCCATAGAAGCAGTCACAATAGAACATGCTGTTGATGACCAAATCATATTTCTCTCCAGTCTGGGCAGATTTGATGAGGTCTTGAATCTCCTTCATTTCTAGGACACCTTTACAGATCTGTGTGGATACCCTTAATATCAACTTGAAGACTTCCAATACAGAACCCTCATCGTTATTTTTGGGTGTTTTAAAGTAGGGACGGAGAACCTCCATGACATTTATTTCTGTGTAATTAGCTGGACGATTGGATATAGGATGAGGTGTTATGGCTGTGATTGTGTGTCCTCTAAGGGCCAATTCCCTAGATAAGGCAGTGATCACATTACTGTGGCTAGTGGCTGAGAATGGAAGGACCACCAGGATTTTGGAAGCTTCTGAAGTTGGGATATTTGTTCCCACGGTGACTAGTGAGATGAGCAGAAAGGACATCCATGTTGCTGCCATTGTTGGAAGGACCTTGGAAGAATTGACAAAAAAAATATAAGTACGGCACATATACCATATAATGTTAGTCTGATGATAAAACCTCAATACACATTACTCTTAACTATGCAGGGTCTACATAAATTGAGCATTATATGTACCAAAGGGTATTCAAAGAGACATGTGCTCATATGCAAAACCAACGTTCAAGTAGGATTTTTCATATGATAATCTCTTTTTACACATAAGTTTCACTTCAGATAAATCTGTAAAAATCATTTTCACCTTATTACTTGTTTTTCAAGTATGAAATGTCTACCAAAAACTTTTGATATCTGAAAGTCTTCCTGAATTCAGGAGCATTATTCACTAAAACATTTTTGTTTGCCTCCTTTTGTGGTGATACCTAGACATATTACAGTATCTGTGCACTTTCTGTAAGTAATTGATTTATTAGAAACAGAAATCTGTTAGGGGATTTTATTTGTTATCACTAACATTTTTACAGCTCTGTGTGCCATTGTGTTATTCGTTAGAATATTTATTACTTCTGAATATTAATTGGGGATAGAATTATTATCCAGGGAATTTTATTTTCCGACTCAAGCAATTGACTGTCAATAGGATTTCATGATTTTAGAAAATTTTATACTTTTGCTATGATTTATTGTCTGAAAAAATAAATTAGCTAGACGTAACATATAGCCGAAAAAGATTTTTCCAAACGCACAGAACAATCTTGAAGACATAAGTTGTACAGTTTAATAAATGCGATAAATATTGATTATGATTGTTTCTAATAAATGTCTTGCATATTGCATCGAAAATTAAATGATACCGTGAAATCCTTCCCGGGTATAGGATTCTGAATGCCATAAAATTTATTTTTCTTAAGTTAGGAGGAAGTTCATTTATACAGCGAATTTAACGCTTAATAAGTTAAACATTCACATGATGCTACAAGGCAAGTTTAGGATTGAGGTATGTTTCATCCAACTTCATGAAGAGACCACTCAAATCTTACAGCACTGTGTATTCCTCAAGGGAGAATGGCGCGCGCAGCTCGTACTGTTCTATCAGAAATCAATTTTACTCTATGCAGAATGTCTTCAGAATCAATTGTTGTCCACTTTCTTTTTGAATGCAATAGTCGCAACTGCTCGTACCATTCCCCCGTAACGAATAAACGGTGCCAATAAACAAACTTAAATATGAAAGCATTGGTGTTATATGCAAAGTAGGGAAGAAACAGCTATGGAATGTAGCTTGAACATCATTGACTTCTTTCTGATGATACCCCCCTCCAAATCTCAAATTCATGGACCCTCAGAGTTTCATCCCACTCATTGTCAAGGACAAGAAAAAGCGAGACTCATCGCTCGATGACAGGAACTTAGCCTTGAGCAATTCCCACTCGGGATTTAAATCCTCGATGCATCCACGAGGGCCTAAAACAATCTAAATACTACAAAACCCGCCGGTGTACGAGAGCAATTAGCATACTGACTCTAAACCAGAAGAGGTGCTTTGGAATTTTCCCTGCACAACATTTCTTCGTATTCTTCTTCCGTATGTTATACCAGTTCGTAAGCAATCGAATAATCACGTCCAACGCATATGCTGTGAGGAGAGTGTTTACTTTTCTTTTCGTAGGCACTCCTGTGGAAAGCTGAAGTTTCAACACAGAGAAAGAGTTAGTCGAAGATAACGTTGTAGAAATAACAGCGGCGGTTTTAACGGATAAGAACTTTTTCTTTCCTTCAATCAAGACTACTGATGTTACTTTTATACTTTTAGATAACAGAAAGCGTTTTCTTTTGTCTAAAAGAGAGTTGTTGCAGATAGAAGAGAATTGCTGAAGGTTTTAAATCAATCTTCTCAGTTTTCAAAATAAATTTAGATCTCAGAAACTTGCATTCTTGGGTTGAATAAATGTCAGCACAACGACATACGTATATAATAATTCGATAAAATTATTCTTGTTTAACTGAAACTGAAATTTATTTAGGTATAAAATTTATTGTTGATATTATTTTAGATTCCACCAGTTCGGCCTTAACTTTGTGATAGTTCTCCATTATGGAAAAAGGGAAGAACAAGACTTATACTATATCACAGAATATATTTGTTAAGCAACCTAGGTTTCGACCCCTTGGGTCATCATAAGGCAATTTAATTTTTCGATATTATTTTAATGAAATAATCAGATATTTACCTATATTTTGGGCATTTTGGCGGAAAAATCAGCGGAAAATTAGCAATGCGAAAATACTAATTACTTGTGCGAAAGAATGGTAATGTAAAGGATCCTTGATGGCCCATTGTATTGGTTTCTATGAAAAGAATTTTGTAATATACAACGGCCACCGATAGGTTGGATAGCCTTGGTCTATAAGATGACCAAAACACGTTTCACGCTGGTTGAAAGCGAGATATATAATTTACGTTCCTATTCTGAATCTGCCGTATCCTACAGTTCTATCTCAACCTTTTTCTGGTTCCATATCCGAGTGAATTTTATTACGTAAATATGACTCACTACTTAATCGCAACGGAAATAAAAGAATTTTTGATTAATCAAATTCGTTTCAGTATAAAGATGTTGCTAAGGTCCTATTTTAAGTTTTGTAAACAATTTTTAACAAACCTACGAATGAAAAGCATAGAGATCATTACGATCCATCGACCAATGTATCGTATTCTTTAGTGGTGACCCATAAGCCTAAAGTTCCAGTTGGCCATATTAGCATTTGAAAAGATCTCGGGGGCCAATGACAAACTATTTAATTTTCACGTTCTAAAAATGTCATCATAAATCGTAGCTGGTTTATATATAATTTTACAATAACCCTCTCTGTTAGTGCAGAGCTAGCGATTACGTAGCTGATTTACGCGCTCTATCACCATTTCAGCTACGAATGAAAATTGATAAAACTTGATTGAAAGGCAAATTAAAGGCTTGATTTCTTCGTTGCAAGGACCGAACAAGAATGATAGAGGGGCCACATGGGGCTCGCGAGAATACTAATAGATACAAGAGATACTAATTTGCTTTTGAAAATGTTGCTAGATGTACTCTGACATAGTAACTAAACAGCTCCTCAACTCGGACAAAATATCAGTAAATTAGTTTAAAATGATATCTCAAATACGCTTTTACAATTACAATAAGTTTAGATATTACATGAATACATGTTATAAGATAGTTCAGGCTTTTATCAACAAAAATTAAATCTATTTTAATTCATAAATATGTTTGAAACGTTCATGAAGGAATGTAAAATAAGGCAAAAGTTGCTATACCTGGCGATAAAATTGCTAAATTTCCAACTGCTTCCGCAGGTCGCATAGAGTATTCAATGTCTAAAATCCAAGGAAAAACACCTGCTACACCTTCAATAGATTTGTAGCTCCACCTATGTCGAATGTTAATACCGCTCTAACTGACAAATATGCCGCTGATACACGATTGCGAAAAGAATGACTAGCATTACTTTGTAAAAAAGCTATCTTTTCCCTTTAGATTAGATCTTCATAAATCCTAGATATGAGTGAATCGATATCCATTTTCTAAGTCATAGGGAGAAGATTAAGCAATGATTTCTAAAAGACCACAGTTTACTTTATGAACAGAGAATTTTTTCGTCTATAACTATAATGGATACAAAAAAGATTAGAACAAACGTTTGTGAATAATTCATGTCACCGTGATTTTCACTGATGCTTATCTAAGGTGAATCATTGAATCTTTAGCTATCTTTTACTCTTTTATCTTCTTGTATTTTGTCGATTTCTAAAATACTACTTCACGATAAAATTTGTAATGATCAATCGCTGCGTTTTTTAACAAAAGGGATATATGATCGAGAATAAAAAATAGTGAAGGGACACAGGAAAAAATAATTACATTTCTAAGTAGTCAAGATGAAATCAAAGATTAATTTAATGACAAGATTACTCCAGTAAGAGCTCATCGGGCGAATATAATATTTCTCCATAAATTAAATCAATATCCTTGATGAAACAAGCCGGCCCAGAAATCTATCAAAAATTTTTATGCGTCGAAGAAGAAAATAAAGTTTTGACTTTTAACACTATTGAGCCAACTTTATAACCGCGTGTAATCAGCCTTTTAACCCTGCGACTGGATCTGTCTCCTTGATCCCATAAATTATTTTATCACAACTCATTAAATCTGCGAAAGAACAAGGTTCCGAAAAATTTTTAATCCTTATTTCGCCTATTTTCACGATATTAGGTAGTTTTGTTAATTGTGCTCTGATCATTTACTAATTAAAGAGAAAAGAAATGTATCATTTCGGTTCTGGAAGATCGCCAAGCGGCATACCTAAGGTGTGTAACACGGATTCGCTCAAGATTGTCAGGTTCTTGTTCCATTCTTTAAAATAATATACACGTCTGATCATTTGACTCAATAGGCCTTTGTTTATGCGAAACCGGCAACTGACAATAGGAATTAGGCAATATTATCGGGTAAAACATGGGCTCGTCCTAGGATTACGAGCATATGATATAGAATTTCATTATAAGCCCATGAAATTTGGCGATTTCGATGTCAAACTTTTATTATTTTATCAAACTAATAGTTTTGTCTCAATCGATAGAACTACTAATTTGTTCTTGGGGTATTTAAAGAATATTCTCTGTTTTCCCCTACATAATCAATTGTTAACATTAGGAGATAGTTTAAGCGACAGACTGCGTGACAGCCCTACCGCTTGGTAGATTGCTTACCGGTGCCACCATACGAAGTATAACGTATAGCAAAAGATTTATTTTCTTCGACTGAAAGGTTTAAAGACCTCTTAATCTAATCAAAACATGCGCGAAATTTAACTGCATAGCAATCGTCGCCAGAAAAAGTTATTGGACAAAGTTGATAAGTTTCTTCAAGCTATTCACGTCGTAGTCTTCCTTCCATACAGCACGTGCAAATGAAACACCTACGTGCTTCACGAGCGGAAAGCCGAAATTGCTTTGGGCCATCTGCGCGTAACTAATTCAGTGACTATCTCTGTCATTAATTCCCCTTTGTTCCCTCATCATTGTTATTTTTCCATCACTCCTATAATTGATGAATAATTTCATGTGTACCTCAGGGAGATTAATAATTACAGCACGTGATTCACGCTTTACTTAACAGTAAGCAAATGGCTGAGATTTATTCTACGTGGCTAACGACTGATATTCCTTTACAGATATTCATTAAATATCATTTTAATTACTCGAAAATATCAATAAATCATTCAGTTACGTATACAGTATACGCTAGTTGCTCAATGAATTATATGAGAAGTCGGGGTATTTTTAGTATTACTGAAATTGGCTAGGTTAACACGGGATTACGTTAAAGTTCGTTCCAAGGTGAAGAAACTACTGAGGTGAAATTACGAGCTCATATACTTTAAGCATTACTTATGAAATATTCTTTTAATTTGTTTCGTTTTTTCCCAGGAGTATGTTTAGGAAATGGCTCGATCATGGAAAGATATTATCGGAAGATAATCGAATTCGGTCAATTATCGCTGCTTATTCAGATGATTGTAAAACTGAATGACTTTAATTATTTCAAATATTTGACTTAATACTCGATTTTCCTATAATGGGAATGATTGCTTAGTTTCGTTATCATAATTGAATAATCTGTATCGAGTTTGATGGCAGTCATGATTAAACCTTGGTAAATATAACCTGGCTAAAATGCGTAAGTAAAATTACAATTAAAATCAAAAAGGGAAAAAATGTCTAAAACTATCAGAAACCTTATTGTGTAAGATTTTTCTCTTAAACCTTATGGACTATCAAAGAATTAGCTATGTAGCGCTATGGCTGAGCCATGGAGAGATAGCAGGGCCTATGAGATCGATTTATTATTTCTTAAATAAGTTGTCTAGATCCTTTTACGCAACAGATATAACCACCGAGAAGTGTTTCGCTAAAGTAAGGCTAAAATCCACTAGTCTTTGAGGGCCAAGGCTACAGATATCGTAGGAGGAATTCTGTTCACAGACCAAAGATACTTCTGTAACCGTTGGATTAGATATAAAAGTGATCTTTGAACTGACAGCGAGTGGATTATATCATATAAATGGAGAATAACAAGGCGTTGCAATGTTATGCTCCGCGATTACAGCAACGCACGGCCTATTTCCAGCTACTGCATGCGTATGACTAACATTTCAGAGTGAATCAAGATCTCGAAATCTGCTACTGGAGTTTATGATAAATATTTCACTCAGCCGCAATCGTTAAGCAAAATTGATAATCTTTTTTATGTGAATTAACCGTTTAACGTTCCGTTAACCGTGGTACGTGGATTCAATTATGCATCGTAATGCATTATATTTCCGCTCAAATATTATATGTATTGAATTTTTAAATAATAATTGGTCTTACGATGGCTATATTTTTTGTGTAAAAAATCGCAGTATTTTACTTTATATGCTATATCAACCTAAAAGGAGTTCCATAGAGAGACGGCTAATTCTATAAATACTACTACAGCTTAGAAAATGTGTTTTTTTTTATTAAAATCAATACCTACTTATTTATACTTCCATAATTACATCTACATACATACCCAGCAAGCCGCCTTCGGCGTGTGGCAGGGAGCCACCAAAATTAATTTCTCCAATCGGTCAAAGCAAGAAAACATAGTTAATTTCTTATTTGTCGTCGCTTTATTAGGCTAACAAACAGTTTAACTCAATATCTACGTAGGAGATAATAAACGAGTAAATCTATCACTTTTTAGTCCTACATATCTGTAGTATGGTTTTATCAAGAGAATCTCCCGTTTTTTTACTATTGGAGAGTAGGTTATCGGTGTTGAGAAAAATGTAACAGGTTTAAAGAACTAGTGCATTTTCTACTCACACTATGTGAGTCAACGAGGAGTAAGATGAATTGAAAACTGTGCAACTCAGAGCGTTATTTCTGGAGCACAACTGGAAAACCCGTTGTGTACAGCATTCATTTTAATCGAAAATATTCTCTCTAGATGCAGCTGCCCTATTTTAGGTCTTGCTAAAGAAAGAATAGAGGAGGAAAGAAGAGTAATCCCGTTTCACGGTGGTAAAACAGTCGCGGTTCATGTCACAATCGGAAACAAGAAGTTCAATCACGAATAGAAGAAAATTATTTACCTTCATTATTGATTTCATTAAAATCGACTTAAGGATACGTTAATTTGATTAATGCACGCCGAAGATTAGCATACCTCCACTTTTTAATTCATTGGACATTTCATTATCTGATTAAATTATGAGTTGAATTAATGAATTAATAAATAAACTGCGTGAATTATTAAGAAACATCACCTTATTTTTGACCCGACAACAGCTGGCTTATGACGACTGAATCCCATGCAGGTGCTATTTCTTTCATTCACATGATTTGTGTTTCCTTCCCATTATTCGTAATTCAAATTCGTAAGCTCCACTAAGGTATTTTTTCCCATTTTTTGAAATTTTGTCTTGGCTTTTGAATATTGAATGATAGCGAGGGTGTGGCAAATGTAAGCCTCGCAGGTACATTTTGATGATGCATGCAGTTTCAGCTATAAATTACTGCCCACATAAGGAAAATTTAGGGATGATTATTTAATTTTTATTTACCTTTTGGTACACGGTAGAGAAACATTCATCATCTCTTTACTTTACATTACTCAACGTAACGTTGAACAGAGGTAAGATGCTAATAGTTACTCCCGATCACAAACAATTAAAACACTGTAAATTCAGTATTCTATTCCAATTGAAATGAAATATCCCTAAGAAAATTAGCTGCACTTTCTTAATATCTTCCATTTACATTAACACGAATTACTAATTACTATATTGCTCAGTGTTAGCCAAATGAAGGGATTTCACTAACCAATTAAGTCTTGGATTCGAATATGCCTTAAATTTTTTGTCGTTTAAGTAAAGATGAAGATTCTACGATAATGTTCACTGGTCATAACTTATTCTTATAAAATCGCTTGGTAGACTAATTAATAAGGTATGTTCTTATCTAATATTTAACATTTACTGCGGTTTTTCATTACTAAATATCGAATGATCCTCAATTGGAGTTATACGGTAAAGGACTCATACCAGCTGAAATTTAAATCATAGGATAACCAATCAATAAACTCATCCTGCCACATGCCGAAAGGCAGCTTGCAGGGTGTTACGTAGATGTAGATAAATAAAGTAGGCTTTATGGTGTGCTCCATCGAAATGATGTTGCACTACCTTATTGATAGAATTTTAAAAACATTATATTTCTGATAAATTTACGGCATTAGAAAACTAGAAAGATTTTGCTGTGCCCCCAGAAATCCATCACGATCAGCTTAATCCATAAGAGACCACGTCGACTATTTTTTCAAAGCAATTACGTTAACAGTTAGCTTTCTCCTGCACAGGAGATGTTCACGAATTATCCTAGCGTTTGTCCAACGTTCCAAATCGCTTAAATCACGCTGCAGTCGAAAACCGTTACGATTTGCAGAAAAAACGGTCAGTAAAAATTCGGAGCATGAGCTGCATGAGCCAGCTTTTCCGTTATGTAACCCTCTGTATCCAGACTGTGAAAACTTTATCTTTCACCGGAAGGTTTTTTTCCGATCCTATCATCAATGCCGTGTATGTTTGTTTTATCTTGGTATTAGGCTTGATAATTTTATCCACTGCATTCGTCTTTCACGGCATCTTAAAATACTATCAGTAAAATACTTATAATTTTCCATAATTTTAGACTTTCAAAACAATTTATGTGATCAGCAATAATTTTCAAAAGAAAAACATACAGATCTTATCGGTAACGAATCTGTGATAATCAGAAACGGCCAAATAACGGCTCGCGACACCTCATATCTCATGTGCGGTTGTCTACGATCTATATAAATTAACATATTTCATAATAACTCTTCAGTGGTCACTTAAAATATATGTGATAAATCTTTAGTATTTATTTATTTTCATCATAAAATGTATCGGCTCAAGTTGAACTTCATAATTTTATGTAGATATCCCTTAAAATGTTGTGAATACTTAAAAATATTTTTTCCACATTCCATGTAACATTTTACTATTGAAGCTTTTGAGTCGTTTGTGACATCCCTATCCAAAATATTTTATTTTATAATCAAACGTACAGTTTGGTCATCTGAAAATAATTTTCTCGTATTACTGGGATACTGAAAACCGCAGATCCTATTTAAATCACAATTACTTTTTTTACCTTAAACAGCTTCTCGAGCAGAAGAGGACGTTTCAGAGCGATAGAAAAGGAAGGAAATAAAAAGAGCTTCTTCGAAAATCGAGCCTTGAGATTGAGAATTGAGGATTGAGCGGAAAGAAAAAGCGTTTCCGAACGTTATCAGGTAAAGAGAATTTTTTCTTCCGGGTCTTAATCGGGCATGAAAATGACATTACCTTTATCTCACCTTGCCTTTAAGCAAAGGTTATATCTAATTGCGTGGTACCGGATAGCCAAGTGCCAAGCGCGTTTTGCTTTGACTAAAGCGGTCCTGGGTTCAATTCCAGGTGGAGGCCCATATCAGCGAAATAACATCAGCTATTGAAGCACTTTTAAAAACCATTACTAATATTGGATCTTCTTACTTTGTTTTCTTTTCGGGAATAATTTACGCTATGAATGAATACGCTGAAAATTTTTCAATAACATTTTGATTGTCCTCGCAGCATTACTGTATCAAAATAAACCCACATTTCAACCAGAATGAATAACGGAAGCGAAATTTTCTGACGTGACCGGAAGACGATCCCAGATCTTTCACTTACCGGGCCAATGCTTTAACTGATCAAGATCTTACGGTAGAGCAGTTCCACACCGTTTTAAGAAACCGCGAAGTGCATAGAGTTATTTTGTTTGTTTTAGCTTAAATAATTAAGACATCCGCTCGGCAGGTGGAAGATCCGTGTTCGACGACCATGTGCATTACAGTTTTTCGTTATCGTTCTTGCTTGGTCATTCACAGATGCATTGCCCATTATGGTGAGTTACCCGAGCTTCCTACTCAAGTCCATATTGGCTTATCATCTGATTGGATGGGAATTTACTGAATTAAAATTTGTATTGTGTTTGCCTTTCCGAGGTAAAGGACCGTTTAAGGCCTCCATGGCTTGGGCCAGTGGGGAACCTTTTTCATTGGAAAACCGCACTTAAACAGCATATTGCACGCGCTCAAAGACCCCAAGAAAGAAACTGTAGAAACTGTCAACGTAAGGGAAAAAATTGTTCAAGAAATGAAACAAAAGACAATTTTACCGCTTTTCTCTCTAGGTAGTTATCGAGACTGAGAAACAGCACAGTACATGTATCTGAATTAGTCTCAATAAACAAAGAATACATAAAGCGGGAATAGGTCGTTTTGCCATCGCCTCTTTACTGCGAGATACTTTGCGATGCCGTCGGTGAAACGACGGCATCGAAAAGTATGATTTTGTGAGAAATGAAATTACTGCTCATAAAATATTTCAAAGTTTTCTCTCAGTTACATATATAGTTTTGTTGACATCCTATAAGCATTATCTAGAAGAAGAATACCTGATGATACCATAAATGTGGCGTTTGTCACAAAACGCCTCTTCTTTAATTAGGTTGGATTAAAGGGAGGTAATAATAAAGATAATTGTATAATATAAATCACTAAGTTGTAGTTAACGTAAGTTGTAACATGTGAAAGATTCAAAGATGACTTGCTGAAAGAAAAATTAAATAATATTTCATCCATCAATATATGTCAATGGTGGACCTAGATAGTTGGCAAAGGGCGAATTAATACAATTCCTTTATGAACTCATCTCCAATTAACCTTTAAATGCCCTCTTGTCGAGAAAAATGTAGTAGATGTATAATCATCGTAGAAAAACTTCACACTCTGATTTAAATTCCAGCTACAGCAATCCAGTCAAATTAAGCGAATTGCTAGTACTACTATACCATCAAGGTAGAGGGCGATCTCCCCTAGCTACCCTCCCCTTGATCAACAATAATATATGGCAACAGAAAGCAAACATTTTAATCGAAAACTAAATATCAAATCCTATCAGTTTTTTTAATCAGTCCGGAATAGTATTAGATACTACAAACATGGAGGAATTATCAACAAACAGTATAAACATCGGTAAAATTTTGTGAATAATAACTCAACCTTAAGATTCTCCTGCACTACGGAAAGCTACTCTCAATAAGTATTATCTTCCGGTGTATCTCTGAGCCGATTCATCCGTAAGTAATTCTTCTCATCGTTCAGGTAGCGTGATTTTGTGGCGCAACTCTTTTTCTCAACAAGTGATTCTTCTTTACCTCTCTCCCTATCCTCCATCGGAAAAAGTACGCCTCCAAGATAGAAAAATGAAGCATGACACGCAGATCTGCGTTTCTTCAGTTGAACTTCTATTGCAACTGAACACTTCCTTTATGACCTTGGAGAGCTTTGATGTAAACTCTTTTACTGAGTTTATATAGATAGATACTTATAGATTAGAAATTTGTAGATAGATACTTATAGATTAAAGTAACTAGATTTCAACGTAGACAACCAACTAGATAACCAAGTCTTGCATCACGTATAAAGATGAATGAGAAGGATCCGCACACCATATTAATAGATTTTATTTTAGAAACACGAATAAAATAGAGTAAGGGAATAAATTTAGTGAGGGTTTACTCGTTAAGCTAAAATCTTAAACATTTTTATTGTCTCGAGATGTATTGTGAACAGAAACATCTATTCTCGACATTACGTCATTCTCAAGCTAAGGAAATGAGTAGTTTTTTTCTAGTGAAAAAAAGCACAAATAATAGTATTACAGAGAAGATTCGTCGGAACCAAATCGTTCAAAAAGCTTGAGTTTCGTCTTACTCGGCTTCTTTACTTAATTTAAACTTGCAGTCAGCACAGTGTGAGTTGACTATAACTTATGCAGTTAAGTCGTAAGTATGTATGTATGTAAGTATTTAGATAAGTGTAATCGAAAGTGTTCTACTGAATTTTATGAATCTGAAAGTAGTTTTCAATTATTAAGAATGCTTTACTTGATAAGACGTGGTATTTTAGAATGAAGGCCCTGTAAGAACTCAAGTGATCAGATTCACTCAAGGAAGAGGATTCAAGTCAACAAACAAGGTGACGAAAAAAAGCAGGAACATTTCCCGTGACGGGGAACTTCTTTTTCTTGTAATGGAATACACATAAAAGAAGTAGGGAAAAAATTAGTGAGGAAATTTCATGAAGCGAAGGGAACTGATGACGAAGAGCCTTAAAAAGGTGTAGGAAAAAGTAAAAATGTACAGTTTCGAGTATTTTGCTGCATTGGTGTGAAAGGAGGATACTGAGAGATGGGAGAAACTTTGGTTGTGTGGTGAGACTGAAAAAAATTAAGTTGGGTAGACAGAAAAACAAACGAGAAAGGGATGTAGAGGGTTGGAGAGGAACGTGAAGAAGTAAAACGGTGACAGAAGATATGGTTGGGTAAAATATTCAGATTGCATAGTTAACGCAAGAGAAAAATTGAAATTTAAAGTAATGGAAATGACAGACGATAAGACATATACAAAAGATATTTGATAGGTAATGGCAGGAGCCTATTACAAACAAATAAAAATATACTTTGAGGGAAATAAAGCTACCGAGAGGTGGAAGACTTAAATTAAATTAATAAAAGAATTATTAAAGCAGAAATAAGGTAATTTGCTTTTCATGAAAGTAACTCGCGTCGTAAAGTTGAGTGTCCGCTAATCAGTGATTCATATAATATTTTGGTATACAATCAATCATAAGCCATTCATATGCTTGGTGCAGTCCAGTGGTTGCAAGCCTTTCTTTTACCTACCGCCCATCTATTGTTAACAGTATAATTTCCCTACTATCTCGATAATTTAAATTGTAATCAGCGCTCAAGGAAATAATTTTAGTAAATATAAATATTGTAATACTGTATAATATGATTAATATAGCCATTCGAAAATTTTTCACATTGTTATATCGATGTTATAATCCATTTTGCAGCGGATAAGGGGTCTTATTTAAATGATGTCACAATCTAAGAGGGTGGTCCGGGAATCTGTGAAATCATATCAGATAGGGTATGCTCTCTGATGGGACACTGGGAGTGGGAGAAATAAGCAGTGCAGAATCCCAAAAATCCTGGGACATCATCAAAGGCCGATGTTTTTTACCCCTTAATCGGAAGTAGCAACGGCGGTGTACAACTTTGCATCGGTTATTGTTAACTTAACAATAACTTAGCGTAACATCTCATTAGCCCCAAATAACATTCCTTGAAGATGGGCAGTTATGCCAACTTATATATTACAAATTTACAAAAACATATGTACATACAAATTTTTGAAAATATATCTTGGATGCTTAAATTAATAACTATTGATTTCCATAATAACTCTGTGGTTAAAAATAAAGGGATACAGTTAATAATATGGTAAACCTATTCTTGCAAAACAGTATTCCTAAGACTATCAGCTAGACATCATATCATTAAAACATTGAATATAAAACCTCCTCTATTAAATCCCTATTAAATGCGCTAGGCCTTTCATCTATATCTTGATCATTTTATTTTTTTCGTATCTCTGCATCATCATCTGTTATTTCATCATATGTCCTTCAAAGAAATGATTCCAGATTTTGTGGAGTCATATATGTCAGGAGGGTCAAGAGGTGCTAACAAAACTTCGTGCCTTAATCTTGGCTTGTCAGGAATGTCTGGTTAACGAAGATGGAAAATCCAATCCTTTAATGGATGAATGAACCACAGGAGGCATGCGAGGCATAGAAGCAAACTTTCAAGCACTCAGGACTGTGATGAAAATAGTAATTCCAATCAATATCGTCGGAACTTAAAGCAGAAAACGATTCGAGTCCCAAAGTGGAAAAATATTACGTTCTATAAAGAGACTTTTAAAAATAATTAGGCATAGTAAAACATTTAGAATTCAGTCGATTTTGAAGAGGATCCGAAATAGATTTAGTTTTCTATCACAGTATCAATTTCTGTTGGTATATTTATTATGGATAGTGGAGTTTGAAGAGTGTGAAAGTTAAACTAGATGTCTCATAAAAAAACAAGCAACACAAAAATTTAGCTCGTTTCACCCTGCGTTTAAACATATACTTTTGTTTTATTTGACCGGTATTTTATCACACGTAGAACGAAAAAGTGCCCGTTTTTGCGTTGTTCAACGGAGTGGCAACTTAAAAATTTTATTTTACACAAAATATCATTCCAATCCAAAGAAAGGTTTACTATAAAAACATTTTTATAACATTATAAGACTTATTCTTGGCTCAAATTAAAATTTCAGATCGATTCAAAAGGCAAAAATTAATGAATAGATAGTTATAGATAACATAGGTATAGATAACTTTTCTCATTGGTCTTATGAGGCACCTCTTCCAACTACCCACTTACCTCGTAATATTTCATACGTTCTAATGTTTCCGGCAGTCAAGAAAACGATGAGAAAAGTTTTCGCAAGAAATTGCATTTCAAGACCAACCTCAAAGCTGACGTAACAATTAGACCCATGCGGAAATTGAGTGCATAAACACCGCATTCACGTTAGAGCTTCGGAAAAACTACGTTTGCCGCTTTCCAAGTATATCATGCCTTATCAAGCCCATGCTGACGTAACTATGAAGTGTGTAGTAGGAAGAGGAAAAAATATGCCGCGTTGGAATGATTAGCAGAAAAACTAAACGCTTACTATCGCACACTATTCAGTTGCTAGATATTGAAAAAATTTTCCTTTTTTCAACGATTCGATGAGAGGATTGATTAATAAACATGCAAAAATTCCAAAAAATGAGTCTTTATTCTATAATTATAATCTATATTATTTACGGATATTAAAAAATTCGTTTCCCTGATGTCTATAAAGCTATGGTCTGAATCTTCTGACTTAATTTCAAGCAAACATTACTTCTGAAATCGAAGAATGTCTCAATTTACTCCTAAGTTATATCGATAATTCTGAGCCAAACACGTCTTTATTGCATTTTTGACATATTTAGTTTGTTTTATCATTATAAAGCTAATAATATGCATAATGATATAACAAAGTCAATCAAATAAGTTGAGTCACGTATTTTACTCCCTGCCGTAAAATAATATAAAATTGACGAGCAACGAGAAACACGCTCAACCGAAATAATTTGAGAAAGATCTCTTTCCGTAAATAAAAGCGCACACCTAAAAAACGTATAGCTCTTTATTATTGCCGCTCTTAAAAAATTATTGAAAAAACTATCTGACGAATATCTTCATAAGTCAGTAAAGCTTGAGCTCAGGAATTTCAGGATTGAAAAACTTGTATCGTTGAAACACACTTGAAAATTGTGTGTTTTTTGCAATTTTGAGCTAAGAGGAAAAATTCCTTTCTTCTCAAAGGTCGACGTGAAGTGAAAAATAGAATGAATTCGATGAAGGGTTTAAAACTGCCGGGACTTTTAATACTAAAAGGATCTTACCTTTATATAGAAGGCTCTTTTGTCCCAAGATGTCCATCGAAATGGAAAGCTATGGCTACATAACGGAACGATGACTAAATTCTCGTTATCATAGTTACTGAACTGAAATGACTATTGCAAACACGCCTGATATTGTATTATAACTCAATTGGTCAGGATTTCGGGTTCACATCGTGTATATGTTTGTCTCTTCCATCCCAGTATTCTTGTTTAATTCAATTGGAGTAGAATAAAGAGATTAAGACCTTTCCGTAGCGAGGTAAAGTTAAAGGTAGGGTAAAAAGTGTAATTAATATTCATAATGTCACGTAAGAATGTAGAAGATCTCATTGCTTTCTAATCAGTCTTTAATTGCTTTGCATTAATTGCAATTTTCATGTAAACTGTAATTATTTGATTTCGCTGTCGAATGAGACAGGCAAGGATTTCAATTTTTAATTTATTTGTTTTATTTTAATACGTAACAGAGAATGTTTGAGCCACTAAGTTCGTGCAGTTTGTTTACTTTTAATGCACCATCAGTACTTCAAGGGAGAATACACGCAGCTACTCGACCAACAAAAAACTTTAAACTTAAAAATATGCCCTATGTAATCACAGCCTTCCAGTATTAAGAATGACAGTTCGCCCAATACAAGGAAGTTGTTGAAATAGGACCGTCGAAACTGTAAGTTTGCTCTTCTCGTTGGATTGTTTGCCGAACTGATGTTGGCTACTCGCTTTCTAACGATTTAAAAATACGATAGTTCTCTCTCGAATAGATACATTTAAATACCCCACACATCTGTCGATCCCTTATTTACGTGATACCGGTACCGTTTCTCGCGCCTTACTCGCTAATTAAATTTATATAAACGAGCGGCAGGTTCGAAAATCGCGCGTTTCGCACACCCTCACTAAGTGGCAATTGAAGCATGGTTAGGATACTGTCACTCACCTTTCTGCTAGACTCCCAACTCTACTGCACTTCCACCAATCCTCAAAGTGCCGAAATTGTACGGGAGTTGACTAAGCTCTAGGCTGATACGCTTGGTAGGGACGCGTGAGAACTGAAGGTCCGCAAGCCAATCGATTGAATCTGTTTAGCGTCTGGATAACCCCTAATGCGAGTCTTCATTAATCTCCTATACCAGCGATATGGAAAGGGAAGTAGGGGAAAGGGAGAGGGGAATAGTTGTCCTGTCCGTAATGGTCAACGCCCGTAAGAATGTTTGGAAGACTCCACAGGTCCATTATCCCCCGTTCTTACGAGAGAAGTCAGGTCCTGGGAGATTGAGTTGGGTTCTCGATTCTTCTTTTTCGTAACCACGAAGGCCGGGGGAAATGTATTCAGTTCGGGTGAACTTGGGTTGTCTACCTGCCGCGTCAAGTTGGAAGAGTTCCAAGGGGAGTATGAACTCTGAAAAATCACCGTATAAGCAGCGAAAATTAAATTTTTGTCCAATGAATTAGTGTATTATTATACGTCATTGAAAAATTATTGAATTAATTCTATTTCCCTGATTAATTATTGAATTAATTTTACTCAAACAAGGGACATATACTGCATATAAAAAGCCGTAGCAAAGTTTACCCTGATTACGAAAGATCGTTGGTGAACAATGCTTTTGAAGAGATTACAAGACTGAAGTAGTAGTTGATTTCAGGAAATTTAATCTACTTGATATTTCTTATTTATATATCTCTATTTATACGCAGTATCTATATGATATCTTATGTATTTGTGTATACATGTAAAGAACTACTGCCTGAACTTGACCTAAACATTCTTAACTGGGAAACCAACTGCGAAGACGCCACGGGTCACAGAAAGAATGGAGACCTTTTCAGAAAGAAAATGACAGGATTTTATGCAACCAAAGAAAGGTCATACCAAACAGTACCAGTACTTTCCAACAGATGTAACGAGATTGAGCTTTTGGCGTGTCTCGTAATAATGTATCTCTAATTCCACGTTTTATTTGCGATATGTTTGGGATCTATAGTTTCGTTTAATGTTAGATGCTTATAATAATACTAAAGTATTTTATCTCGTAGTTGGTTTTTCTTTTCCTCTGTACGTTTACTCTGGAACATGCAAACGTTTGGTTTAGTATGCCGCAGAACTGGATTTAATATATAAATGTAACGTGGAATTGGGAAGCACTAATTTAGAGAATGTAGACTAAAGAAATTCAACTACGTTTATAGGAGTAAGAACGGCAACTAGTGTATTCAAAGTATCTTTCATTATTTTTACTGGATGTTGGATTAATAGGATGCGATATGCAGGACAAATCCTTTTGGTATAGATACAATAAATGTATGTACAATAAATTCCATTACATTTCCGTTCGAAAATCCGTCATTCCGAAGTTGACGCGGAAAATAAAAATAAAACTTTTTTACGTGGTCTCAAGACAGTTAAATTTTCAAACGTTAGCAGATCCGTTAGCAGATGTTATTAGTACTATTTTTTATGGTAATAAGGGGAGTTGTTGATTTATTCTGTTTTAATAAGGGCTTTTGTTTAAAATGGTTTGATTTGATGAATAAACGTGTTGCTAATAATCTACTTAGTTCCTTCTTTAGCACGCAATAGTAAACGAAAACAAATTCCAAACAATTACAGTATTTTGCAATTTATTTCAAATTTATCTATTTATAGTAAAACATACTATTTTTAATTTGAAGAGTCTTTCATTATCCTTCGAAGGAAAACATGCACAATTTCAGATTGTGTAATTGATTTTCCGAAAATTGACGTATAGATAACAGCACGTGTGGCCTCTTGAATTTGATGAAATCCGCCTTCCCCAACCCGACCTAGCCAATTTCTTTTATCAACTACAATTTATTAATAATGTATAAATCAGAGTTGGCTTGGGTCGCGATGGTATTGGCGGTTTTCGTAAAATAACACAGGGCACGTACTACCACCTCTACGTCAATTATGGGACCAATAATTTAGCATGTTAAAATAGAGGATAATTTCCTTTGCATTCATGCTCAACATGCGAAGAACTCTAGCCCAAGTTGAAGCACACGTCTACGGTCGTTGATTTTTGATGGACGTGTTTATGCCGCACGCTCGTCAGTACGTGGGTTCGAATGATTGCTTTATATAGCCTGGAGAACGTGAGGCCAGCGGAAGATACGGTCAATGGCCCTCACTTACTCTAATCGTTGCACCTATCGTTTCTGTTAGTGCCGTCATAAAGTTTTATGGATGTAAAGTAATACATGAATGATTACATGCTAATTATCATCTAATCCGTCAAATCCAAACCGGTTAACCAAGTTTTCTGTGAATTCTCGTTATTATAAACCGGTTATATTAATCGGTTTTCATTTCTATTGGCGGAAGATTGTATAACGCAGCAGAAAATCGGAAACGTCGCAACGCGCTTCTTTTTTTAAGAAGAAAAGAACTTTTTTAAGAAAAACTGGAAGAACGAAGCGACATTTTTCTTTCGACAATACAGGTAAATTTCCAACAGTTGGAATGTTCCGTACTCCGTTGAAATGTGCGTGTAACGTTACAATAACATTAGATCATTGTTTTATGTAGTAGTACTTCTCGGTTTTATTACTAACGTAGACATCAGCGTTCAAGTATCACGTAGCACGTTGACTTTTGTGTTGTTCTGAAATGTAATTGAATCCTTTGGAGGAATGCAAAATATGGCAGCAAAAATTAGGCGAAATGGGAGAAACACATCACGTCAAACAGTGAACTGAATACGGTAGAATCGATTCTCTGTAAGGCACGAGTGGTGAAAAAAGAAGTGACAGAGTGCTTACAGACTGGAAAGTAAATTAATATCGACTGTAGGAAAGTTGGTGTGACTCGTACGAAAGAGATGTTTCTCGTTGGTTTGGAGTTGTAGGGAGATGGAGTTATTATTACCCTTTCTTTGAGGAAAACAGAGCTCCCCTATAGTAGTTCTACACAATTTACAAGAAAGGAAGGATCTCATTGTTAGAAAAGAAATCTCTCAAGATCCGTAATAAAAGAATACGAAGGTAATTTTTATCCTTTACAAAGAATATTAATTTTCAAATAATAGCAGGGATAAATAATGAATGTGTAGCATAAAAATTTTTAGCAACTTACTTTCTGTAATTTAGGTCGATATTCTTAAAATCTCTCTTCAGAACCCTACACGGAGTTCCACCCAAACCTCCTAAATTTCAAGTAATTATTGTAGACAAAGTACGATGAATTATACATTGAATCCTCGTCCTACCCATGAGGTACACGTGTTTTAATAAAGAAAGTAAAATTTATTAGTTTTTCCTCATCACGTAGACATGTATTAGTGTGGAAATGAAAATTCATTAGTTTGTCTTCGTTCTCTCTGATTTCATTACCCTGCCGTTCATAATTTTTGTGCTATGAGAAATTAAAATTGGGAGATTTGAATGGAACTGTATTTTTATGATAGCCTTTAGCCCTTCACTATTCAATAATAAAGAATTTCTGTTTGTAAATTAAAATTTCAAACTCATGGCTGGCCGCATTTTGTACATACCTGCCCTATTGTATCTCTTTTAATAATTGGAATTAATGCAGACACAGATGAAGAAGATTCATCTTCATCAATATCGTTGAGTTTTCATTTCGCACTGTTGACTTTCGCCGAGTTATCATTCATACGAGTTGTTCTATATCTAGTTGCCCCTGAGCAAGCCAGAAAACCCCGTGTACCGGGACTCGAACCCGGACTCGGACCTTGGCGTTGGAGCTAGGATATCTGCCACCGAATTCAGCTTGTACTTGGTAGTAGCATGACAAAGATAGGTATGATGAAAGAGATCTCCTTTCTTAAGGAAGACCTTGGAGAAAAGGTAGCTGAACATGTATGAGATGCTGAAGAGAAGACGTAGAATAAAAGAGAATATATTAAAATATGTGTCTTAAACGGAAGATATATATAGAAATGTACACAGGAGTGTTGTAAACGAGCCAAGCAATTTGCTTATTCTGGTGAGGAATTGCGTGATTCATAAGTATGTACGATGTGTGTATGTAAGTTTAAAGCGCGCCCATGAAACACGCGCTATTTTTATCGATGAGTTTTATTCTGTGTGTTTCAGACGCTGAATGGAATTGAATTTCAGAGATGTGTCGTTAATATTTATTTCGGTTTGACGCACTTTATAAACTTCAATTCTGTTTAAGATTTAGTCTTTTTAACTATCATAATAAGTAGTAAATTAACTCTTGTCATTGTTGATCTAAAGCAAGAGGTTGATTACAATTTTAAATGGTCATTCATCATATATGAATGGCTTAGTAAACAAGATTAGGATGAACTAAAATAAAAAGGGGAATAATGTAAATAAATACTAGACCATGATATAACCCTGACTTGATTATAAAGTTTAACTAAACTATTCTTTCATAAAAATGGTTTGTATGAAAATCAATTTTAGAGATGAAAGGTAAAACTTTAGGGTAAAAAGGTAAGATCTTCATCTTATTTATCATTATTTGTCTGTTGTCTTGTTTCATGGGAATAATATATTGAATAAAAAACATATCGTGACAAAATGATAATTCGTCATGATAATTATCTAAAGAGTCAACAGTAATAATCATAGTATATCAAAAACATAGTATCAAAAACATAATGTACTGTTTTTATTAGATATACTTTTCACCCGTTTACTCGATGATAGAATTGATTTTACAATTTTTTTCTGGGATAAATTGTCCTCTGCTTTAACCTTAAATATACTTTATCTTCATGCGCGTTATTTGTTATGCGTTATCTTCTAAAGGAATAATGATAACATGACTCCAAAACATTAAAAAAAAATTTAGATATGGATTCAGTCTCTTTATTCGATTTTGTTTCAATTTTGTTTTGGCTTCGCTCTCGTCTTCCCACTCTTCTTTCCTCTGAACAATCTACAGCATTTGCGAATCATGTATATCAAACTTAGGAGAAATAAGGAAGGAATTATAACTAAGACCGCCACCACGTCCACCAAGTAGAGTTGATACCAATAGAGGTCCAGGGAAGAAGACGCCAGGTGTTTGGCTCCTTTGTGTCTCAGAACGTATTCTGTCCAAAAAACAGCCTTTTGTAGTGGTGGAATCGGTTGGTCGTTGAGTCTTACTGACAGCTCCTTCATATTATCATAGTAACTGCAAAAATTGAATTAACAGAAATTAAATCCCGTTAGAATCTATCTACATTTGAATGTGCGGTAATGAAATTTTATACAATCAAAAGTTCTTTCGATATTCTTAGCATTATATTCATAATCTTATATATAACCTTTTTGAGGTATATTTTCTGGTTATTTGATTATCTGTGCACCTCCTGACGAGCCTAGTATGGCTCAGGAGGACCAGAAAGGAATTCAAAACCCGCTATTGTTAAATTTACCTTACTTCTGTGTTAGTAGTGTTTTAGTATATTTGAAATTGTATCAAATTTTAAATTACATATATATTTTGTTAGAATTATAATGTTTAGACGCATATAATGTTTACACTATTACACAGGCTGGGTATTTTATTATTAACAAAAGAAATTATTGCTATTTATTATCTCCCACTTATATGAAAACTGTTTCATTTATATTGATGTTTTTATATGACCTGTAATGTTGATAAATAACATTGTATTTCTTTA
The DNA here is from genome assembly GCA_036926295.1 of Pachydiplax longipennis. Classification (NCBI taxonomy): domain Eukaryota; kingdom Metazoa; phylum Arthropoda; class Insecta; order Odonata; family Libellulidae; genus Pachydiplax; species Pachydiplax longipennis. Next base: position 23,705,812 of record JAVFKF010000003.1, on the reverse strand, counting down.
TATTTCCTTTGAATTGAAGTTAAGAAATCGTTATAGTTATTATTGTTACATTTTTGCATAAGAGTTTTGACGTGATTGTTTGACATGTATGATTGATTATCGTGAAATTCTTAATAGAAATCTTAATTCTTCAAAAAACATCTCAACTAGCTTCGTAAAATAACTTGGACCGGCTTTTGTGGCTTCTATATAACTATCATATTTTGCGAATATTTTCCAAGGATAAAGTTTAAGATTTAGCTCAAAATCGAATGTAATATTTCAATTTTCAATAAAAATGTCAGTTTTATTAGTTGTGAATTTATATAAAAACTAAGTTTATATAAAGGTAAAGATTGGGCTTTTTATAAAGGTAAAGATTGGGGTATAATATTTCAGTCGGTCGTTAAGATGACAGTGTTATAATTGCTTAACTTATCTTGCGTGGCTTCTTAAGCAGTTTATCGGTTTTTAGTAATAACATCAATTAAAGCAAGAAAGAGATTTTATATTTCTACTTATAGCAAGAGCTAATGGTATAACGAGAGGTATGGATCGAGTATCAATGACTTATTATTATTATCAATGAGTTATTATCAATGATTATTCGTACAAAATGATTGTCTAAATGATGAATGGTATTTATTAAGATGTAGAGCATTAGAATTTTTTCATAATAATATAATGATCCAGCTTGTATTCGATCTATCAAATTCCATTTCTCTAGCAACTTGAACTTCTTGATCTAGAACCTTTATATGATGATAAATTAAGTATTTTTTCGGTATTATGTGGAAATCAGTTATTATCAGCAATTGTGAATGGGAATGAATGGGATTTTCAACAGCATTTAAAACTTTGGAATGTCACTATTGAAAGTGTCTACTACTCTTGATAAAATATTGCTTTTCAAACCCATTTGTTTCGTAGAAATTTGTGATTCAATGACTTATTTTAACATAACTGATCGTTGATAAAACTTATTAGGGAATTTATTACTTAATGAAAGGCCAGAATGTTGAAATATTAGCCGCGCTCTAACATTTTATCGAGGTTTCTGCATTAAGCTTCTTTTGGTAAAGATTGTAAGTTTACAATTCATTTATAACGAGAGCTATAGTTTTCAAATGCATTTCCTTAACTGCTACAAAATAATTCTAATCCAAGAAGTGATATTAAAACCATAGCGTGTAAAATGTTCCACAATTTTAAGCGTACATTACTCCTAATTCGCCCAAAAGAGCACTTTGAATCCAACGGAAAACAAATAATCCGAATATTTGGGTACGCTAGGTATTTTGGTGAAAATTAACCCATCTGTATCAGAACGAAAATGTCCTTTTTAAATAATTATTCAAGAATAATTTTCCCTAAATTAGGATTGAGGAATTGTTATCTCTCCAGCTTAAAACTTTCCATACACAAAACGGTATGAGAGTTAACGTAGAAGTATTTTATGATAAAAAATTCACAATTCTAAAAAGAGCTACACATATACATAACCACAATATTAGGGTGTACGTGGTCGTTATTCAAACCATCCTGGTTTTGTGATGACATTTATAAATAGTTTATCTTATTGTTTGAGCTATTTAGTTAGGAACATTGCATTGTTCTGTGTTTCAGAACGGATAATTTTCTTACGTTGTTTCATGGTGATCTCTTAAGGGCGATCTGTTAGGTCCCCCACATGTTATGTCTTCCGATTCACCGTTATGTAAATGTTTTACCTTTTGTCCTCAAGGACGCTTTTCATGGCGTTCAAGAATTTCTCTTCGTTCAGTTCCGAATAGGGGACCTTCAGACCCACGCCTAGTTGCGCCGCCTTCTGCATGTTCAGATCTTGATCACCGTAGAATGGTATACTGACGACCGGCACGCCTCTGTACACCGCTTCTTGGAAACTCAGCAATCCTCCATGGGTCACGAATAGACGCATGTTAGGGTGAGCTGAAAGGTTCAATAAATACCAATTAATGTAGTGCTGGTGAGAGAGAAGGTTGATGATTGGCATTTAATCTTTTTATAATTTCATTGTAAGTTATTAAATTATATCTTGCGGTTCATGAAGCTTTCCAGAAATACGGAGGGAAAGCTATTCTTACTGTACTGATCATAGAAGTTTAAAAGGGAATGTTTTAGATAGAATCTATTACCAACTATTGTGATATCTCATGCAGAGATGAGATCTCAGATGGGGGGCTTCCGGATAGCTAATAGATATTTTTGTTTGTACTATGGGTGACTGATAATTTTATATTGTAGTAAGGGTTGTAAATCGGACTGTGCTGACTGAATATGTTTAAATATCTGATTTTATATTTTCTATATTTTTTATGAGTTGCCACCGGACAGTTGTCCACTTGTAACTTGACATTGTAAATAAATAAATAAAAATAGCCATGTGGGCGGTCTCGGGTTCGATTTCCGATGGGAATCGAACACGTGCGAAATGATCTTACTTTAGATGTCGAAGCACTTTTAACATTACTACTAATGCTACTACATGGGTGGTCTGAAAATTTTCCGAAATTTCGCCATTTCTCGACATGTTTTCTGAAAATTTCTGAAGATTTCTGAAAAATCTGGGGTCGGAAACTTTTCAGACCTCCCTCGTGTATCAGATTATTATTCCAATTAAATCTAGATGCCTTCATATTACCTTAGGCTACGAAACGACTAAGATTTCAATCTCTAGAGTAATTTTGTCTTTTGTTAAGACAAATTGTATTTCGTAATTTTTTAACTTCTTTCCCAACCGTATATTGAATTACAGCAATATTTGATGATCCACCAAAATAGATTACCAACATGGAATCTCTCGGAAATTCCTTCCTTTTTCGTGAAGATAAAGACACAATTTTATTTTACCACAACCCGTAAAGCTTGGCGAATTTTGACTTTTGAAACCAAATTCAATATTTTTACACTGAAGAAAGTTTGAAGTGGAATGGATGCTTACCAAGCAGATCCGATTGAGGTAGCCATTTTTCCAGTCTAATATTCGCTGGTTTTCCCGGTAATGGTCCATCACCTTCCCATTTCATCAAAACTTTTTGCTTCAACTTCGAGAAAACTCTGAGAATAGCGTCTCTTTTCTCTTCTGGAAAGTTTACGCTCTTGAGGTTGGAACCCATGCTGAAGAGTATCACCCCTTCTTTGGCTTCATCCATGAATTTTTGGTAATCCTGAAATGTGAGAAATCCGTAGAACTTAATTGATAAAATTGCAATGAGTGTGCTTACTCGGGATACCGCACATAAGCTTGGTCCAAAGAGTGGCGCAAGTTTTAATCACAAAAAGCGTGGAGTTACTTTAGAAATCTTATAAAACCAACATTTGTTACGATATTTATTTTTCTTACGATATACCTGAGATGTCTCATGGTAATTTAAATTAATTTTTAGTTATTCGCGGATTCTGAATAGATCGGTACACTAACTTTATTGACTAATTCTAGTTTTTTTTATTTGGGCGGTCAAATAAGATCTCCACAACCTCATAACTTACGTAGGTTGGCTCTGCGTATATTCTATGTAATTATCATATTTTTCTGATTCATTTACGAAAGTTAAATTTTAGATTTAGCACAACATTGATCGACTTACATTCCTTTAAGTTTAACGTACATTTTATTATGATATGCACTATACTTATTCTAATTAGTTTATTATTTCCTGAACACTTCCAAGAAGACTTGAAGATAGTAATAGTCGCTTGAGCTTAAGAGGCTCTTAAATATTAATGTTAGAAAATTCATCTTAATATTGTAATGAAAGAGGTTTTTTGAATAACATGAGGGTACCTGACCATTTACAGTTCATAATTTTCCTTTTCAAAGATACTCACTTCCTTATATTCACTCTACGTTAATTCGTCGGATGCATACCTAATATACTTAGTTTTAATTTTTCCCAACCAATATCAGCAACAATAATAAGCTGCAAATGAAAAAGTAACTTGAAATTTTGTTTTATGTCTGTATGAGAGACTACCAAACATTTAGGGAATCTAAACGTTCAAATTTTTATGCTAATCATATTACAGAAATAGGTTTTTAAATGGGAGAAATGGTGCAAAATAGAAAAATCAATCCACCATCTTTGCAAATTCCTCTAGATTTATAGTAGTAGAGGAATGGCCTATGTCAGGGTACTCCAAACCTTCCGAGAGGAGAGCCGCATAAGTTCACAGAAAGAGTTGGCTAGATCTGAAGGATATTCATTTTATGTTTTCAAATGTATAATAAGGTGATCATACATTCGAGAAACTAGAAACTTAGGTACTAAATAAGACATTCACTATTTTTAAAAGAGGAGAAAATCACGACATTTTTAACATCTTCATTAATGAAAACATATGAACGATGTATAAAACTGAAAGTTTTCCGATAAAATAAAATAGGCATTGTTTTGGGTATTAATTAAAAAATGCAATTAATTTTTTATCATATTTTAACTGCTTTAATTCAAAGGGTGTGAAAATGTTTAGTGAATATAAATCTCTAGTTGTAAATAGAAGAGCTAGGACAAAGGATAAGAAATTTTGAAAACCCACGACGTTCGACGACACCTCAAAAGAGAGGACTTGTCCTCGGTCCCCGGACGTATGGACACCCTCAATATATAATGTATTATGCTAAAAAGTAATAAATGAAGTAGGTTTAATATTCAAGAATAGATAAACGTAATTTAAATACATCGGAAATGTAATCGAAAATTACTAAGTAAGAATATTAAACGTCCTACCATGACAGTGTACTGACTAACATACAATTCGCTCGCGGGCCACATTCAAACCTTTCACGGGCTTGATTTGGCCCACTAGCTGTAGGTTGGAGACCCCTGACTGATGTCATCGAATGTCTGTAATTACTGATATCAGAGCTGACATTAAATGCTTGAAAACGATACATAGTAGAATGATGGCTTTGTTTCTTTTGTAATTAATAAATTGATTGCGGATTGATTTTGTCACGTATGGGTGAATAAGACGTACGTAGATTAGCCTTCCTGTTGTCACTAACGTATAGCACTGGGCATTAGTAGTCGATTACCTTGCACTAATTTGTTTACCGGTAATGCCAAGGCACAAACAAGAAACACGCACCCTTTGCCCTTTTTGGTTAGCATCGTATGCCACCGTCTTCAGTCCCAACGATAACGATAATCATCTCTTCGAATTTAATTTTTGATACCGTTAGGCATATTTTTGAAACAATATTTCTTATGATTTAGTCTTTAAGATGTCCTCTCAGTATTTTTTATACTTTCATTTGCATCATGCCTCGTTTTAGAAGAAATCATTCTATCCTGAAGAGTACATATACACACATATCTTCACATAATTTTCTGATTAGTGGGCCGAACACGCTTTTATATAAGGAAATCCATCTTAAGCTTCCTTTTGTTCCCGTCTCCGCTCATTTTAATCATCACTTCCTTATCTATTCTTAACGCTATAAGTCTCAAGTTCAAGGACTTGCTCTATTAATGGAATCAATTTTAAGTTTTCTTGCTTGTTAGATTGTTTGTATTTGCAGCTTCGTATGATTAAATGCCTTCTTTTCAAACAGCTTTAGATCTTGAAGTATTAAAATTAGTAGTAATGTAACTAAATACGCCGAATAAAAAATACCCCCAAGAGGAATGATTCAAAGGGTTATGAGAAAACCTTAACGTTGAGCAAAATATATTTTTTTATATCTATAGATAGATAAATGGACCCTTTATTAGAAAGCTAATCTCAATATTGGCCTCTCTTCTACCTAAACCCGTATTTCTTTCTTATATTTACAGTAATTCATTTAAAAAAAGCGAAAATAAAAAGGTGCGAGAAAGGAACTTTTTCAACTTAAGGTTCACAAAAATATTACGGGAAGAAATCCACGTAGATGAACTGTAAAACAGCCAAAACACAATAAAAGTAAGTATATAACCCAGCAAAACTAGAAATACTTAAGGAAAACTTCATAGTAGTTAGATAAAAATTCGATACAGTAGAGAATACAAAAAACACAAAAGAAATGAGCTGGGAAAAGAACTACGGACAATAAAGTTTATAGAAACGGAATAAGGTATTAATAAACACAAACTAGGCTGCGCTTCATTAGTGCTAGTCAAAAACTGTTATGGATGTGGTTACTCATGTTAAATTATTCATGGGGGTCACTCCAAGGTTTTCAACAAGTCTACTGTTGTTAAGCTTCTCCCTCGTAGGTTGTTAGAATATTCATCTGCGATGTAAGTTAATTACTAAACTTTTGTTTACATTAATTAAAATTGATAAAATTTCAACTGGTTGTTATGCTTAAGTTGTATCCTAGCTCTACTATCAACAAACAGTACTCACCTTTGAAAGCGGCTTTGGTTTCTTTACATGCATTCCTCCGCATTCGATCATGCCAGGCACCAACGGTCGAGGATAATTCAAGGTGAAATGTGTATTCAAGATGATCAAACTTATCCTCCTCTGAAGTTCAGTCAGATACGGCGTACTTTCACCAAAGTATTGCTTCGTTATGCGGTCTTGCATCGGAACTTGCCAGAAGTTGAAATACAATGACATGGCTCCGGCAGTCACAGAATTGACCATCCTCTCCGTGAAGCCCATGCGATCAGTGTAGGAGAAAAATGCACCAGGAACGTAGGAAGGGAGAGCAATGTTACCGATCACCGCATCAGTGTGAGGTAGCGTTCCTCCAGGACACATTTGAACCACTGGAACGTCGTACACATGGGCAAAACCAAGGAAACAGTCCGAGAAGAAATTGCTCATCAAGATGAGATCAAACTTCTTCCCCGATTTTTTCGGATCCATCAGTTTCTGCATTTCTGGCATCTCTAACACCTCCACGCAACACTTCTCTGTTATGTTGTGGAGCTTCAGCATGATCTCAGGGATTGTTATGGTCTTTATGTTGCTGAAAGCTTTGAAATAGGGCATCACCACTCTGGACGTGTCGACGTGCTCGTAATTGGGGGGCGGCGAACTGATAGGATGAGGAGTGACGACGGTGAGGTGGTGACCACGTGCAGCCAGTTCTGTCGTCAAAGAGCTGAAGGCGTTGTTGTGACTCTTGGCAGAAACGGGGAACAGTCCCAGGATGTTGGCCGCTTGAGCATTTTCTAGAAGACACGTCAGAACTCCGATGGAAAGAATGGCAACCAGGCTCCAGAGAGGCTGCTTCCTCACCCCCATCTTTCTGTAAAATTATTCAAAAATAACAAACTATTATTAACACATGTAGTAAAATTTAATGATTTTTACCAGTGTTCTACTATAGCTTAATTGCTACCACAAATTTTTGAGATGTTTTATTACTAGCTCATAATTAAGACTACAAATTATACCCACAGATGATTAGTGGTGCCTATTTGGAATGAAGACAACAAAGTATGACACATGCGGATCTTAAATAAGATCCTAAATTATGTCAAAATCCAGAATTTTGTGACCCAACCCAATTATTATCAATTCGAATAACACTATGTATGACTAATAATGTATTTAAATTAAAGAAAAACCTCATATTAATATACAAGTCTGACATCAGCAACGAAAATAGAAAACAAATGAAAACAATAGAAATCTGTTCGGTAAGAAAGATTGGTATTTTTCCGGCGTATGTGATGTTCGGGTGGAAATTTCCCATGCTCCCCTTGCCCTCTTATTCTCTCCATGCGATAAATAATTTTTCATGCATCTTGCTTGATATTTGACAACAAATTTTCTACAAGTAGTTTTTTTGTCTTCGAAAGAAACAAGGTGCCATTTTAGAAAGAGACTCCTTAAAAACTCGGACACGGATGCTATGAATCCGTGGAATTCTCCTCTTTGGTATTAGCTTGGATAGCCACAGTACACTTTTACATTCTTCATGTATCTTCTTATCACAGCACTCTTTACCTTCTTCTCTATTTGTATAGAAATCGTGTCTTCAGCCGTCCAGTCTGCGTCCTCCCTAGAGAACCTCAGTTCTCAGTCTTTCCTTTCTTCGGTTTTCTCTCCCTTTCCGATATCTTTCTCCGCTTCATCTTTGGACTTACTTCTCGCATTTCTTAGCTCTTATCTATCAACCGAACAGTTTTACGACCTCCTCTGGTTTGCAAAATCGCTTCCGGGCACCAAGAACGTTTTTGACTCAATTAATTATCTCTGAGAAGCAACATTAATGATATTGTTCTCCTTTCCACGAAATATTGTTTCATTTTATCCCTTAGAATCAACACTAAGAAAATTATGAAAGATATCTGTTGATATACATCGAATTAACTCGATATCTATTCTTATTTTTAACGCTCTAAAGTGTAACAATCTCCTTTTAGTTTATTAAAAGTATTGATATAAAGCAAATATAATTTTAATATATTATATTTCTTAATAATATTCATTAGCATTGCATAAAATATCACTCGTAGTAATCAAGTTTCATTATATAACGGACAATCAATTAATGTAATTGTATCTGAATAATTGTTTCAAAACCATACTATGTTTTCATAGAGATAAGCTATTCAATATCCGTACTCTTAACTGATTACGCCATTACTTGGAGGCGTAACCTATCCCAAGTGAAATAACTTCATGTTGAGCAGTGGCGACCGTAAACTAAAGTTAAGTGGATTAATCTTTAGCTTTAATTCAGTTGTATAATTTCTTCTGTAACACAGTGGTTTATCCCTATCCCTTTCCGATTGGCTCTTTACTTTTATGAAATAGTTTCCGAAATTATTACGATATTACTCACATTAATAAATGATATTTCCATCATGTTATTTGCGTTCCGTCATAACCTTGTGCCTTTGAATGTATTAAATTATTTCCTTTCGATACAAATCAAGATAAAATCATTCTGTAGTTAAGAACTCTAAAACCAGTGCCATTGTATTAAGTGTTTTCTATGTATAATTGCTTCCTTTATCTTTACAATGAGCATCGCTTATTATTTACACGAGTGTTATCTTCCTTTGATAAACTTTTTAATTTGATTGACGATTAGTGAATTCAACCATACCTCACACACTTCCTTAGTTTGATTCAATTTGTCCGCATAACTGTATCTTTTGCATTGTGCTTTAAAATTCTTCCAAATTCCATCAGATCGAAAGGCATAAAGCAATAATATTTCAGTTGCATTGGTAATCCTTAGTCAATATATTTTAATTTAGGTTAATTTTGTGCACCCTAGGACAAACCCAAATTTTAAACGGGTAAAATTGTCTGTTGAGGCGGGACTTGAATCATGATCTTCCAATTGCTGGGCAGATCCTCTTACCGTTAAGCTATCTCGCAGACATTTTACTTAAGATATTCAATCATTTTATGAAAAATATTAAGATTATTATAAAATCTGTTGCAGAGGAAATGTATTATTTGTAAACACTGTTATTTAATATAAATTCAACGATACTGCGAATATTAAATATCAAATAATTTACACATTATCATAGGGCATAAAAGTTAAACCGAACCGAGAAGCGAAACGATAAAAGTTATTTTTGCTCGAGTGAAACTTTATCTGACCTAATATTTTGATAATTATTCATTTAATTTCGCCAGTTATTCTAATATTTAATTTAGCCTTATATCATTGAATAAAGCTATATATGATAAAATAACTTTCGGTAGTGTGTGATATGCTAATGATAGAATACAAATAAATGGACAGTGGTCGCAGAGGTGAAACCGGAAATGAACCGGAACTTTGTTTTTTAATCGAACCGTAGCGAAAACCCAAACAAAAAATACTTTGGTTTTATTTCCTGCATAGTTACTACGAGGACTAAGTGAAATCATGAAGTTTATTTTGCAAGAGAATATACTCATACAAATGTACTCATGATGAAAATAGTGGGAATATATTTGCAATATAACGAATAAACACACACGCACGCGCACTATGGATATCAGATTTGTCTACCGGTGATGTAACGTGGAGGTTTGGGTCAAAAATTGGAATGCGCTTCTGAATCTCCGTATGCTAAATTAGCACGCTATCCTACTTACTAAGGATACGATATGGCTAACTCCTGGGGCAATGGCGTGTTGTTCCACGTCATCTTCAATGTTGTACATAGTTATGTTATCACAATAACTGCATTAATAGTAAGGTTCGGTATCGAAACGAATTCAATCGCAATTTTTTCCGTCGGTGAAGTTCCACAGAGGAATTCTTTTTCTAAATATCCCGTCAGATATTACGTCAGATCCTTCCAAACCGATAAAAGACCCATTATTGCCGAAAAATAAATGTGTGATAAGTATATTACTCAATAAAATTTTTTCGCTCAGAGACAGTTACACGAGGAGAACCTAAGGAATCGCTCAAGGCTACATTTTTATCGCTGCTCCAGTGATTATATCTACTGCTCATATCGCCTGTATTGGGTTTGAATTAATTAAATGAAAATTTTCTCAATGTGAAATTCTAGAATTATTTTTTCTCTATATGTGTATTAAAATGTTTTTGCGTGCATATATTAGGAGGCATTTTTCATGTTTACAGTTACATTCTTGTCGATTTCTTACAATTATTATTAATTATTCCTAGAATGCTTATAATTTTATTATGTTAAAAATTTTTATGGTAGTAGTATTCTTAAAAATTCTTCGATATCTAAGGTCATTTCGGACGTGGGCTGCCACCGGAAATCTAACCCGGGACCGCTTTCATCAACGTCGAACGCGCTATCTACTAGTACATAGTTATCCGGGGACCATTTCTAAATATAATTTTAATAAATAACTACCTGTATATACTTGGGTGAGAGTGAAATTATGTTAAGAAACTATTGAGGGGTACCAAAATTTTCTTTGGCTATGTGCCTCAGATACACTTTACTATCTCTGAACAAAATTTACATTACGAGTATTATTAAGAGTAGCATCTCAAAGCGTTTTTCAATATAACTGTCAATATTTTTAGTCTATAGAGATAATATTCGCATTAGATAATAATAAGCATTTATCATCAATATGTGTAATTATTACACATATTTATGAGAGCGATGCGTTCCAAAGAAGTTATAATATAACACGTAACGAAGAAGTATACTTAGTATGTAATCAGAAAATATATGTATAGCTGGAGTTATAATTATTCAATAATGATATAAAAGGCAATCAAACTAAATTAATTGACCGGATATCTGATCGGATTAGTTGCTTATAAGTGCTTCGACAGCCTAGGTCATTTCGCGTATATAGGCCTAATGGGAATCGAACCGAGATCGCTTTGACTATATGAGAACGCGCTACCCACTTGATCTTATAGGATTTCCAAGGGTTTTCAAATGGACCATCTTCCCTGAAGGTTACCCTTATCTTATGTATAGCAAATGAGTGAAATGAAGAGAAACAGAAGTGCATAATTGTATATGTATCCTTATAAAACACATTCACTTACCTCCGGTGATCTGAGGCGTGGTATTCCAAACCCCGATCGACGATCTAGTGTACCACGCAACAGTAGTCAGGGAACGAAGACGAGCAACCTCTGAGGATTGAAAATGTAATACTTAGAGGGGATGTTTCCCCTCTAAGCATTCCATTTCCATTCCAGGTTTCCCCTCCATCGCGCAAAGCTATTGGAAGCTGCATTCGAGACTTGAGGCGATAAGTGTTTCTAATAACATAACGGCTCCACAAACTGAACGAAAATCAAAAACCGGATTTTTGGTTGTCTGGCCGTCGACCTTCACGTTGTCTACGTAAAATTAAAAACTATAATTTGCGTTAATATCGAAATGTAAAGAAAATGATTTTCATATTCCATAATATAATAAATAAATGGTAGAAGTACCCATTTCCTCTGCAAAAAGTCTTTAGCTTTTATCTAAATCTAATTGGCTTTTATTTAATGAACTGTTGAAAAGAATTATATCCATGGTAGCAGTCAATCATTTCATCTATAGACAAGTTTTAATAAAATATACTCCGTTTTGGAAAACCTTTGTTTATTATCTCAATAAGATGTCTGATTTTAGAAGTCTTGTCACTTTATATTCTCTAGCTATGCCGTTGTCCTGGAAAATTACGATGAATTAGCAGTTAAAAATTAAGGAGAGGTAAAATTTTCAACTTTAGATGATGAATGTTTTGAATAAATGCAGCAATATGTGAGAAAAAGATTTGTTTTATGACAATGAGATTCAGAAGTCTTTTTCTCTTCACATACATTGAAGCTAGTTGTGAGGAATGTGAGGATGAATGCTTATGTTTGGTTGACTATCTGCTAAGTAATCAGTGTGAAGGCTTATTTGATCTTCAACAACTCCACCACTAGCTACCAAAGGTCTAAATAGGAAATGAGATACTTTAGGCAAGGTAATAGGCTATTGCTTTCCTGAACCAAAGACAATCTGAAGACATAAATATAACAGCATTTAGAGTTTTTAAGCATCATCAGATAAATTGAAGGTATTGTGGATCAATTTATGTAATAAATATGTAATATTTATGTAATTTGTGTAGCAATATCTAACAATTTTCCCATCAAATTTTTAGTTCTACTACAGGGTTCACATATTAAACCCTGTGGCAGTGATCTGCAGTTTTGGGTATATATGTCTTATTCTCTGAATCCAGTCTCTCAACTGTCTTAGTATGAAACTCTCACTTTCCTTAATGACATTTTCTCAATAGTACCTTCAATAGTTATCATCAACATACTGAAATGAAGGTAATATAGGTTCTATGATTAGGGAACTGTACCAGAATTTCTAAGGGGAAAAATAAAATACAAATTTTAGAATTTATTTGGTCATTCGGTTGGTTTATTTCCCAATTCCGCTGTTATTTATTTTCTGTCAATCATTATTTCAGTTGAAGTTGACTACATTAGATGCAGCTGTGATTTCATTTCTCCTAAAATACTGTACACATTAAACAGAAATAAAGCAAAAGAATTACTTTCTCTTGTGTCCTTTGATCAGCTGCTCAGTGCTTTTTTATTTTTGGTTTTGATTGGATTTTCTTCTTCCTCTTATTTAATTTTGAGCAATTAACAATAACATAGCTGAGAGAAAGAAGAAACAAGGAAAGTATGAACACAATGGTTAATATTACATCTAGTTGATACAATTGAAACCAGTAAAGGTCTACAGATGCAGGGGTTAAATGTTTGGCTCCTTTGTGTTGCAGAACATATTCAGTCCAATATACAGCTTTCTCAAGAGGTGGCATAGGCTGATCATTAACTCTTTTTGACAGCTCTTTCATATTCTCATGGTAACTGTGGAAACAAATATTTAAAATGAATAATACCAATTAACTTAAGTATTGGAAGAATTCCCAGGAATCAATTTATATTTGGGTTGTTTGATTTTGAAAACTATTCATGTTAGAGCATAAAATAATAGGTCTCAAGTAAAAATACACCAATAGAATGTAGTTGTTATCATTATATTATTATTAAGTTCAAATATTTATCTGATTGCTAAAGCAGTATTTCTAGACATACTTGGTATAAATGTCAATATGTTTTATTCAAGAATCATAGAGACCTTTTTCTTTCAATTACTTTATCATTGGTATTAATCTCAATGAATTCCTGATTGCTTTCACTCAGTGTGCAAACAGGAAGGAAAGGAATTCCCCAGCTCATAAAACTGTTTCCCTGGCTGATGATAGCAATATTTTCCCTGCCAGGGAAACTTGTTCATTTTGATTTATGTGCTCATGGCAGATTGGCTATTTCTCCCCCTCAACAAGAAGCTTGATTCATACTCTGCTTCCATGGTACTATATTTACTTGTGTATTCATATTCATTAAGACAGCAAAATAAAGTGTTTCAAAAGTAACCTCAAAGATATCGTACTACTTCAGACTCTGTTCCTAAGAGAATAACTCAAAGTATATTTTTCTCTATCATAAAATTTTAAAAGTCACCACTCCTTACATGTAAATCATGTTTTCATATGATTTGATTTAGAGTTATCTGGTACTTGAATATTTTTACCAAAAATTATTACAGAGTGCAGACTAACTACTTCTCAGTTAAGAATCTCTCTCTTGGAAACTACACATTGGAATCATTTAAATAAAAATATTGGCTGATATTCTTAAGATTCATCTAAAGATAATATGTTATTCAAATGTAAGATTCATACTTTAATATTTGAAGTTAACTGTAATTTTATAGGACTTTGAGTCTTCATACATACTTGGAAAGATTTTCTTAAATACAGACAGTAATAACTTGTCATTTAAACCCTAAATTTATGTTAATAATTTAACATTATTTAAGAGTTTAAATGGCAAATCCATGACTTATTTCATATATAGCATGAATGGATAACTTTGTGGTTATTTGGAAATCAGTAAAATTTTTAAATGAATGATTTTGCTGTTTTCTGGTTGTCAGTCTGTACCTTTTTTAAATATTTGGTTATACGTCATAGTTTTTACCTTGTTTAGTCATATTATGTTGTATGTAAAGAATAATAATGGTATTAACCCTTCTATAAGTGTGTATAAATGTGTACATAGAGCTATATAAAATAGTATATTAACTGTATATAAAAGTGAATTAAGACCTCCACCAAAGGAAAATTATGTAATGATTACCATTATACAGAATTTATTTACCTGGGGTCATCTAATATTTTTCTAATTGCACTTAGAAGGTTCTCCTTTGTTAGTTCTTCAAATGATACTTTAACACAAACTCCTAAGCTGCTTGCTTTTTCCATATTCACTTTTTGATCACCATAAAATGGAATACCAATGAGTGGTACTCCTCTATATGCTGCCTCTAGAAGGCTAAGCATTCCTCCATGAGTGATGAATAGTTTCATGTTTGGGTGTGCTGAAATTAAAAGTAGCTCATTAATGACATTATACATATTTCACAGTGTTTGAATTCATGTTGCAGGTTATTCAATTAAAAAGGAATCTATGCATCATACATGGTCAACTTTATGCTGATTTGTTTATACCTTTATTGGGACAGTAAGTCATATATTGTAGGATGTTTGGATATGCCTGTATGAGGATAAATTATAGACTAAAGCTTATATCTGGAGTGTCAACTGCTCAAAATATTTTGATTTCTGTACGCAAAGGTTTACAATTCTCCATTAATATCATATGTAATAAATTTCTGAGATTTAGATTATTTATTTTATAATCAACCAAAGCAATTTTGCAAGTATCTGTAAATTTCATAATACATATGCTCCATGTTGATATGTTGACTAATTACTAGAAAAATAATTACAGGTAACCAGGGTTTAACATAAGTTCTGTCAACACAAAATTTGCATCAACACAAGTATTTGTTTGTGAATGTATTCACATAACACTGATTTCCCACTTTAACATGAAATCATTTCATATTAAATGACAGTTGTATACATATATGAGGATTTCAAGTATCGCTTTAACACAATATCATTTTGAACAACAGTTTTTCAAAACAAATCTCTCCAAACTTAAATTTAAGAATTAATTGATAAATTGAATCTAAACTTTGAATGGTACACTTCAAAAGTATTAACCTAAAATATCATTCCTTTGGCTTGTGATAAAATATCCCTGCAGTTTGTAATTTTTTCTTCTTTATTCTATGTTATTAACTCTTTCATTTTTATCAGTCTCACAAATTGATCCATTACAAACTTACCTAAAAGATCTGATTGTGGCAACCATTTCTCTAATCTAACATTAGATGGCTGTCCTGCTAAAGGTCCATCTCCTTCCCATTTCCACAATACTTTTTCTTTTAGTTCTGCAAAAGCTGCAAGGATTGCATTTCTCTTTTCAACTGGGAATTCTGCACTTTTGACATTTGAGCCCATGCTGAAGTATATAACACCATCTTTTGCTTCATCCATGAAGCTTTGTAGTTGCTGCAGAGATACATGACAGATAGAATCATTCTTGTCTACAATTGACCAATATCCAAAATTTCAGCTCTGTAATTGAACTCATTTTGACTTAAAGATAAAAATGAATGGGAGAACTATGACTTGTATCAAATTATTATTAAAATACAACTTATATAGGTTGATACAAAAGGTAGGGGATCATCCAAAAAAAATTCAGATAAACTTAATTTCATGTTAACCAAATTCCTAATGCTCCTGCTAATACAACAAGCTGTTTTGAGTTTATTAGGAATATATAGGAGATGATAAATAGGTATTTATACAAATAATTATTATCTTTTGTATTGAAAAGCTCCATAAGCTTACTTTTATTAGATGAATAAATTAATCACATAAACTTGGGTATATATATTGTAAAATAATTTTGAATATTTTGGAAAAAATTTATATACAATCTAAATTATAGAATAATAATTTTCATGTTTCTGATTTCCACCATAATTTTCATTTTGTGTTATCTAAAGAATATTGAGGGGACATTTTCTTTGAAGACCATAAAATTATTTCATGTGACATTGTTGTATGTAAATAGTTTCACTTTACACAAATTAATGTATGTGCATAGAAAGTTACAATAGATGGACCAATGCTTCTTGTTATGTTAAAATATTATCATCATATTGTACTTTTTTGTATAAATGTGAAAAAGTTGGCTTTTCTGAGCAGTCAGATGTAAACTGCATACAACTGTTTAATTATATATAATTATAACATCTAGAAATTGCTAAAAATAGCAACTTACCTGAGGAAGTGGCTTTGGTGCTTTCACATGCATACCTATGCACTCTATTATATTAGGAGGAAGGGGACGAGCATGATGGATGTTGAAATCACTGTTAAGGATAACTAAGCTAATTCGACGTTGCAATTCAGAAAGATGGGGCATCTCATCACCAAAATACTGTTTTATGATGCGTTCATCACTGGGAAATTGGATTAAATAAAGATATGCTGACATTACCATTGATGCCAGATAGTTCAACATTCTTTCTAAAAAGGTCATTCTGTCTGATACTGGAAGAAATGCATTGGGAACAAAGGATGAAAGAGCAACGTTTCCCATTAATGAATCAGTTTGAGGCATTGCCACACCAGGAGATACCTGAATCACCGGTATGTTATAAACATGAGCAAAACCAAGGAAACAGTCTGACAGGAAATTGCTCATTAGCATCAAATCAAATTTCTTCCCAGACTTTTTAGGATCCATTAGTTGTTGCACATCTGGCCTTCCAAGCACATCTGCACATACACCACTTGATATATCATGAATTTTTCTAAAGCTCTCTATAACTCCTGTTACTTTAGTGGCATTAAAGCCTTTAAAGTGTGTAAAGATGTCCTTTATATGTATCTGTTCATAGTGAGGAGGAGGAGAATTCATGGGATAAGGTGTGACAAAAGTTACATGGTGACCACGTGCTGCCAGTTGTTCAGTTAAAGACCTGAAAACTTGGCTTTGGCTATAGGCTGCAAAAGGGAAAAATCCTAGAATGTTTGCAGCCTGTGTACTGTTTGGGTTCAATATCAATGACACCAAGAAGCACACTGTCATCCAAAACAATACCTTCTGGCTGGCCATTTCTGTGGAAAAATGTGCATGTTAGAGTATTGTAAAAATAGAAAATAATGTCAGTTTTGTCATTACTGAATAAGCAAATCATAATAAAAATTAGTGTATAGTCCACCTAAGGCAGCAATAATGAATTAAGTAAATTCATACCTCTTTTATCATATATTTTTCACAATTTTAGAAAATCTTCATGGAAATATTACTGATAAAATTGTAGAAAGCCCTATTTCCTTTCTCAGAGATGGTGTGCATCTAAATTTATTGTTTTTTTTTAAGGATGATCCTTATAAAAAAAAATAGCTACAGACAATAGAGTAAGAATTTCTCACCCTCTTGCAAATTCCTTGTCTAC
Source organism: Pachydiplax longipennis (assembly GCA_036926295.1). Classification (NCBI taxonomy): domain Eukaryota; kingdom Metazoa; phylum Arthropoda; class Insecta; order Odonata; family Libellulidae; genus Pachydiplax; species Pachydiplax longipennis. Next base: position 23,688,017 of record JAVFKF010000003.1, on the reverse strand, counting down.
CTGCTTCTTAATTGCAACTGTTTTGGTTGCTGATAAAAAAAGTTATACATCATTATATTTCATTATCACTCTAATATTTTCTGGAGTACCAAATTTGTATTTTTTTAATAATTCTGGGCTAGATTGGTGAAATTCCACCAGTTTGGCACCCACCTGACCATGGAGCTCTTGACAATTGACTCAATATCAGTGGATAGGTACACTTGTGGCTCCATTTAAACTTTGAGAGCATGTCTACACATCTTGGACATATTCTATCCAGTGAAACCAATATTTGATTGTAATGCACTATTTAACTGTCAGGAAACCTACAATCTGATGCATATTTTTTATAGCCTTACTGCAACCATGAACAATGATCTTTAATACAACTTCCTTGATGAAATATACTGGAAGAAATCGGAGAGAAGATAAGATTATTGAGAATCAAATGCTAAGATTAAGAAAGGATATGACTTAGGAAGATGAATTTATCCTGATAAAGATGTCAAGAAAATAGCACATTTTCTATATAAGGTGTTCTATTATCTATCTTTGATGTTTCTGTTGCTACATCAGTAGTTATAAAATAAGATGAAGAAGTGAGATTGCAAGCAAGCTAATAAATAAAGACAGCCAAGAATATTTCATTGACAGACAAAATGATAGCTATGGAAGAGTTGGTTCAAATACAGTGTGTTTAATGAAGAATGAAAAATGCAAACCCCTTAACCATATTTAAGGAGTTGTGAAATTTTTAATTTTGAGATATATCTTTAAATGGTGAATTGAAGAGGGGAAATGAAATTGAAGAGATTTTGCTGGAAAGACATATGATAGTAATAGGAATGAAAATTGAAATTTTAAGATAGTTAGTGACAAATGAACATGACTTCCAAAGTGCAATAAAATTTGTTATCAAGAAGAAGTAATAAAAGTAGAGATAGTGAAAATAAAAAATATTACTGATTCTTGCTACTGAGAAAAAGATCAACTAAAGTAGTAGATTGATAGCAATTTAAATATGAGAGCAAGTCAGTAATTCAGATCTGATCCGGAAAATGATACAAAAGATAACAACTATGGTTTTGTCGTCACAAAAATTATTGCTCACACGAATAAGATATCGTTTATAAATCAAAAGACAGGTTTTCATGACATGTGAAACGGTTTCCTGGCGACTAGGTTTGTTATCTTCTTCATATCCTAATCATCATAAAAATTACAGACGCCCTTTACATTTTTTTCATCGTGATGTTTATTATTCTTCTGAATATTTCTTAAGCTTTAATATTGCGTTGCTTCGTAATCTTACCGTGTTTTTACCGGGAGAAAATGAATCTCATGCTCAACTTCGGAGAATATTACACAGAAAGTTGCGAGTACTAACTGGTGAATCAGGGAACAGCAAGAATATAATCTTATCGCGCAGCGAAAAAAAGTAAAATATCGTGTAATTTGGCTTTCTTTCCTCCTAAAACTTATCTCACTTTATCGAATTCATATCTATTACTCGTGGTACTATATACTATTGAGATACGGAGAAACGTTTTGTAGAGCTACCTTTTACATTATGGCAAAATTATGGTTTATAGATTTTAACGTTTATTATTATTATTGATTATTATAACGTATTGACGTTAACTCCACGCTAGGCAGTAGCCGAGAGGTGCTAAAAGTAGAATCGCTGAATTATTGTCTCCAGTTAAGCAATAATATCTACAGATCAAAGAATTCTATGCATAACTCTTGTAGATTAAGTAGTCGAAATCTCTGCCGAATCTAAATTCCTCAAGTTAATTTTTCTTCACTTTGTATTTTCGTTATTTAGCATTTTCTTCTATGTGGATTTTAATTTTAGTATACCAAAGTTCAGTAGTTTCGGTTCATCTTACCTTCAGTTCCGCAAAATTTCCGTTAAAATCAAAATCGTTCGAACCAAGACTACTGTATATAAAATACATGGAAAATTTTCCAAAAATTATTACAATATGATTAAATTAAATTTTATCAACGCTAGCAAATAATATGAACTTATATGAGCGATGCAAAAGAGCGGTGTGATATGGATAGGGCTCCCGGATAGCCATGTGGGTAACACGTTCGATTTCGATGAAAGCGGTTTCTGGTTCGTTTCCCGCTGGGAGCTCACTTGCTCAGATGTTGAAGAACTTTTAATAATACTATGCGATATGATAAGATCAATAACATCAAAAAGATAATAAAAATGTTACCTTGTTCACCGTAATCACTGACGCTACTGTATTCTTCGACATGAGAAATTACTTTTTTTGTTTGTGGGAACTACTCTTTTCTCAATATATTGAAAAAAGAGCAGTTCAGTCACAAAAAATACCAATGTATTTTTTATTTACTAAACGAACTTTTACTAGCCTACAGATCAAGAGAAACAATAAGTCTTTTAAATCAAATTAGCAGAGGAAATTTCCTCTATAGAGTCCAAAAGTTTTGGTGGGATAGGGCAGAGGTCTGGGTCTGCTGTAGGTGCTATCATTTGTCAAAGGGGGACATACCCCAAGCGGGTAAAAATTAATATCTCAGAGGTATTAAATGCCTGAGACCTGTGATGAGAAAACTTGTTATCTACATGAACAATTACAAGTCTTCTTTCGACTTTTAGTCTAACAGTAAGATAGATGAGCATGAAGATGGAGAAAGAACTCCTGAGCCGGAGAAAAAATAATACTTATTCACAATCCAATGCTTCAGAACGCATAGAGGGTGTCTTTAGAAGATAATGGGATTTTAGTTTAAATTTCATTTACTTAATAAATTCAAAGAAAGTACTTTCTGTGGAAGTAAGTTGGCATAAATCCTGTTTGCCCGAGAAATTAAGGAAGGAATTCTAATCCTGCCAGAAAAATCAATCTCATCTATATTTTTCACAATAATAGATAATCTTTTTTGACTTAAAATTAATGCATTCTGGCTTTATTAGAGGCCCAACGGACTATTACATATCGATATTTTCCATCAGAGGTATCCTAGGTTCGACTACAGCTGACTGGAAAAAACTCCCATAAGAAATACATTGGACAATTTGATCGGTTGCAGACTTTTTCTTTGAATTAAATTAGATATGATGATCTTGATTAACTATTCGACTAAATCAAGAATAATAGCAAAAGAAAGGAAATTGAATAAAGATAGTTATTTTGTGTAGTCGTGTGACATCGTTTTCAGGTCCAAATTACGAGAATTTTTATAAAATAGACGAAATTTTCGGGAAAATTTGAGGTTATAAACATCCCGTCCTCTTTTTGACTCAGGAGATTTTTGAGCCCGAGCTTACGCATATTCCTATAAGAATAAACAGGGGATTAGGACCCATATACAAGTAGAATAATAAGAAAGGAATCGATCAGCTTTTAGATGAGAAGGCAAGCATTTGCGATTCAAGCTTTTACGATCACGACAGATAAATCGCAGGGATAAACTCACGATCAATTAGAAGTATTTCTTTATCAGCAAGGCTTTCGAAAGCAGACATATATTGATTTGCCGCCATAAAGGAGGCAAGGATAATCCAATTGTTTATTAGTGGTGACTTTGTGAAAGTTTTAGCAAAAATGAAGTGTACAGGTAAAAGTATTGTATAGATGTATTACTAAAAGTATTGTATAATGTTCGATATAATTTCATAAAGTTATTTTTTTGATTTCTCTAACATTTTCTGCTTTAAATTTTATTATAATTGATTATGATGAAATGAAAGAATGCAAAACCATTTACCGTACCACTTAATTTTATTGATACCAAACACGAAATAGAGACTTATAGTGATTGTATTATTCTATAATTGATTGCGGGGAATTTTTTCCTAAATAGAATTCAAGGTTTAAAAATTATATCATTTTGATTGTTTAATAAAGTTATTTCATTGCCAAAAAATAAAATATTTAAGCTTTAATACAGAATATTTCATACTTTATAAATTTATCCATTACCATATAAATCTCTGGTGAATGATAACTTATTAATGCTATAAGTAAGAAATATATGAAATTTTAATAGATATACAGTTCACGATTTCATGATTAGAAGCATCAGATGTTTACATTAATTAAAATGCGTGATTAAATAAATTAAATAAAGTTTCGTCATTTTCACGTTGGAGTTCACTTTCAGTATAAATATTCATCCATTTTATAAATACATGGATTAATGACAAATTTTGAAACTGGAGGCGTAAAGAGCATGCCGAAATGTAATTTCATAAAATTTTATTGAACGTCGTGCAGTACATGAGAATTAATAATTAACGAAAAATAACACCACCAAAACCTCTTTGTATAACTTGTAACGAATTTTCGCGGCTTGAAACCCAAATTATCGGCCGCCGAAAACGTTGACATATGCTTCGCTTCTGAAGATAGCAAAAAAAACAAATAGAACCAGAAAACACATCACAAATGAACACTTTTACCACAGCAATCCTTTCAAAACTAATCATTAACTCAAACAGGTAAATGGTTGTCGTTACGATAAGAGTAAGTCTAAATTATTAATACCATTTATTAACACCCTTCAATTAATACCAACGTGGTTGCTAAAACAAATCCTGGAGAATACCATTGAACACTTTTGTGTTCATACATTGAACTACATTCAGCACTTCGCACCGAGGAGGACGTACAAAGTCAGTCACATTTCCATTCCCCTTCATGGAAAACAGATGCCGGTTAACGCGAACTTTTTGAATGTCCATAGGATTGTGACACATTCGTTACAAATTACTTGCCTCATTTTCGCTAAAATCTCCAAAAGTCCACCGAATCCCGATTCTCTTCCAAAACTGATAAATATGTTGATCTTTTCCGACTTCTACACAGTCAAAAGTTTGTCCTTACGATTTTTTAAGGATGCATACAAATGAGAATTGGTGAGAATTGGACCCATCCGTTAGAGACCTTGAATCTTTAAAATTCATTCCCCGCTCAAACACGGAAGGGTTCTCCGGTTAGAGAGGCGTTATCGCGCGATGGACTCAGACTGGGGCTGCATGCATTCCGATTGCAAACACACTTGTCATTCTCGTGCTTAACTCCATTAGTGCCTGACCTTCAATCCTCCCAGAGCTCCGTCAGCTTCTACCAGCACAAGAACTTGTTCAAGTGATCTACAACAATCTTTAGGAGGTACGTGAACACAGACGACTACTTTTAACATAAGAAGCTTAATTTCTCGCAGTGCTAACAAATTCTTGTGGACTGTAAAAGAATGATTATTTCGTGAGATAATGTTTCAGCTAGAATTCATAGTAAACTGGGGCCTCTCGTTACATAACAAACGCAACCGCTGCACTCGAAACTTAGGACTTTCACTACTGCATGAATTAATTGAAATTTTAAAGTTACGAAAAGGGCCGGTGAAGAGGGCGGGTTCGTGGATGCCTAGTACCCACACCTCCAGTTTGAGGGCGCATTATTTTCATTGAGTAATTTTGCAGGAGACGAAGTTCTTTCAAGTAATGTCAACATCGCCTATGCGCGCCCTTCTTTGTCGAAAAGTTTAAGTAAATACATTCGTGTCTATTTTATGGACTACTGTCAAACAAAGAGTTGACCTAATTGTAAGAGTCTTTCCATAAATACAGTGACACCCGGTTAAAACGCCTTTCGGGGACCAAGTGAAACCAAGACTTAAGTGAGATATCGGGTTATCTAATTTTGGTGGCCATACATCGTATTTTTTTAATAATGGTCTCCTTTACGCAGACAGAGAGCGACGTCATTACTTAATTTTGGTCGTTTTTTACTCTACAATAAGGCAGCTTTCATAAGATAGACAATTTGAAAGAATAACGAATTTTTTTACAGTAGTGGTGAGAGAGTGTCACCATCGCTCCAGGACTAGGCTCAACAGCCCACAAGACACTGCACTCCCTTCTAATGTTTACCGATATGTTTACTTTAAATCTATCGCATGAATCGAACGATTGGCTACAGCGAGCTTCAGTGCATCTTGAGTATGGGAAAAATCCGCGTCTTAAGCGGGTAGCAGAGCGTCTTATCTTTAACCTGTCCTTCATATGATAGGGAACGGGACCGTGGGAAAATCGCGTATAAAGCAGGAACACATCATAGACGGGAGCGTCTTAAACAGTTTTACTGAAAATAAAATATATGTTAATATTCTCCTCAAGATTAAGAAAAAATATATTGGTAAATATCAGTGCTACAGTTCTTGTTTATCTTCTTCAAGAGCGGCGACTGCATTCTGTAGAGCTCGGCCTCGGCCATATATTCCAATGCTAACAGCGTCAGATCGTATAAAACCATCCGAGATCTCTGAATAGCGTTGCCCTTGAAATTGCATCATCTCGCACATGCGTACGCTTCATTCTTAGCAAAGGGACGAAAATCATGCAATACATAGATCTCGGATTGAGTACTAGTAGAAAGACGTGCTATAAATACAGAACTAGTAATTTTATACTGCTGCCTCTGGTACATCTTTTAGTTGTATGGAAAAACAATAATTTAATTTTTCTCTGAAATATTTACTTACATATAGAAAATGTAACCATTATTTTTACTTGAGAATCACCTATTTTTTAACATAGTAATTTCTATTCCAGGAAATATGAAGACAATATGGAGTTTATGGGCTGTTGCAGCTGCTGTTATATTGATGCTGCAACTAGAGACATCAGAATCAGCAAATATTCTTGGTGTATTTCCATTTAGTTCTCGTAGTCACAATAACATGTATAGCACAATCACAAAAGCCCTTGCAAAAAAGGGACACACCTTCACTGTTATCACATCTCAGCCCCTAGCTTCTCCTCCACCAAACTACAAACAAATTAATACTTTCAGTGTTATGGAGAAACTTCTTAATCCCTTCAATTCTACAGAAAAGAAAATGGGACTCATGGCGATGTTTAACCAACTGAAAGATATGACCGATGAAATTTGTCGTAATGCATTGTACCATCCAGAGGTCCAAAAGCTTATCCATCAAAATCCACCAGAGAAGTTCGATTTGATTCTTATGACTAACTTTTTTGGAGAATGCTTTTATGGTTTTGCACATATCTATAAAGTTCCAATGATACTTATTTCACCTACTGGACCAATGCCAACAACTTATGGCACAATCGGAAATGTAGCATTACCTTCTTCAGTGGCAAATTTTATATTGGGATATGATGATCGCATGACTTTTCCTCAGAGAATTATAAACACCCTGACATGTCTTGGATTCTACGCATACTACTATTACTATGTTCTGCCTAACATGAATGCAGTAATGAAGGAGGCATTTGGAAAGGATGTCCCTAGGATATCTGAGCTGGAGGATTATGTTAGTATTGCATTACTCAACCGCCATTTTTCTTTGAATGGTGTACATCCTCTTGTGCCAAATCTGATAGAAGTTGGAGGCCTTCATGTAAACCCACCCCAAGAATTACCACAGGTAATTTTCTGTACTTATTTTGAGCTAATTTGAATAATATTTATGTTTCCTGGGTAGTTTGACTAATTAATTAAAATACTTGGAAGAGTAACTAATCCTGAGATCAATAGGATTTTTCATCTGTAGCATTATGGAAAAATTTTAATGTTGATTTTAAAAAATTGCCAAACTGTTTGCAGTGATTTCTCCACTTAATAACAAATATTAGTTTATAATGAAAGTCTCAGGGACAGCCATATCCTTGTACATACTTGAGTTTGCTGTTCTTTTTATTCAAACATTTTCCTACATTCTTTCTATAATTTAGGTAAATTTAATTTACTCGATTCAACTAGGAAATCTCTTAAATAAGTCATTCATCATTTTGCAGTTAATTTTTTATTTACCTTTCTATTTTTTAGCCTTTTTTCTTTATTTTTTATCAGTTTCAAATTATCAATTTAGTAAATGATAAATTTCCCCCCTTCCACATGCCAAAAGGCAGCTTGCAGGGTATTTATGTAGATTTAGATGAAACAAAATTTTAAGGCTAACCTTCCAGATAACGAGAGAGAATTAAAAAAAAAACAATTCTGATATCTTCTTAGAAAGAATGATAAACATGCAAGAACATGAAAAGATTCATTATTTAAGGTTAAAAAATAAAAATAGTATGGTAAAATTCAGTAACATCTATAGCACATCAGCATTTTTCCCAATATATCATAGTTTAGATGTGATTCTGCTGTTAATTCGGCTGCTTGATTGCAAATCCACTTAAAGGACAGTGATCCTTGTTTCATTATACATTAATCAAGCCCTAAGGAAGACTTATTTAGTGGAGCATCATAATCACTGAAGCAAAGTTAAGTCCCTATAGAGAAATCTATACTCAAAGATTGATATTCATCATCATCACGATGATCAATGAGCCAAATACTAAAACAGTGGCATCTTTAAGCTATTGTTGCAATAAGGCAATTGCCTGAACCAATGTTGAGACTATGCATAAGAAAATGGCACGATAGACCAGTCTCAATATTCAGATCTTCAACCAGTTTATTGTATTAGCTGAAGAAAGAAGCAAAGATTTCCTGATTTGATTTTGTCCAAGACTGATGGACCAGCATGCCTTGTAACAGGCTGATTGGAAATATTTTGAAGCTCTCATTATTGTTATAAAACTGAATTAAGTTAGTTATATCAAAATGTCAACCATGCTTAGATACAAATTGTTGAGTTAATCCAAATGATGAATACAAATTCAGTATAAATAAGAATATTTTCATATTATACTAATTGCTATGAATTTTTTATATCAATCCTAAATATTCAAGATTTGGGCTTCTGGGTAGACAAGCTTGATTATATCTAATAATATCTAATTGAAATTGTCTCAAACTTGAATCCTGATGGATGCCATGATGTTAAACATGTATTGTGAAATCTCTGAGAGTTTCATGGATTAATAAGTAACATTAGTTGTACTATAGTCTATGAAAGTAAATATGGTGATAAAGGAGTTAATAAGCCGACCATGTTCACTAACAGTAAACTTTGCTTAGCTGGATAATAGTCCATGAAGGTTGTTGCATAATATATTCAAATTTGATCATTTAGGACCTGAAACAATTTCTGGATGGTGCTGGGAAGAATGGTGTAGTCTACTTCAGCTTAGGTTCGGTTTTGAAGAGTGCAAATATGCCAACTGAGACCAGAGATGAATTCATAGCTGCATTCTCTGAGTTGAAGCAGAGAGTTCTTTGGAAGTGGGAGGGTGATTCACCATTACCAGGTCAACCAAAGAATCTGAGACTGGAAAAATGGTTACCCCAACAAGATCTCCTTGGTAAGTTTTCATGTTTCAATGTCTTAATTTTTTTCATAGATGCTTGTACCAGAGATATAATATATATGCAAATGAAGTTAAAACAAATACATTACCTATTTATGGAGAATTTAAATTTATTTTAATTTAATTTGATTTGATTAAAGACATCCTCATAGTGTGAATAGTAAATAATTCATGCATGGGATAAAAGAATAAGTAATCAATATTCTTTACTGTTTTCATAGCCCATCCAAATGTCAAGGTCTTCATCACCCATGGAGGCTTACTCAGTTTCCAAGAAGCCACCAGCAGAGGAGTGCCATTGATTGGAATCCCATACTTTGCTGATCAAAGTACCAATATGCAAAAAGTTGCAAATCTCAAACTCGGATTAAAATTGGATGCTGAAAACCTTACCAAAGCAAACATCCTGAATGCCATCAATGAGATATTGGGGAATCCTATGTAAGTATGAATTATTCACTAATAATGAAGATTAAAGGACAATGTGCTGTTCAGATATTGCATTCATGGATAGTAGCACACAGGATTTCACTAATTAGTAGTATATCTCAGAGATAGGGCATTTATTTATTTGCCTATTGATTTACTTATTGTCTATTTCTCTGCTTGTAGCTACTAATATACCATATCAGAGAATGTTTCACAATTTGGTGCTTAAAGTTTCATATAGAGCTTCTGGATTGCAAAATGGGCATTCACCTTTTATGAAAGCATTCCTGGGTTTGAATTCCAGTGGAGGCCTCTATGTAGAAACAACCTTACTTGAATCCTAAAATCCATATAGTCTCTCTTTCCCCTACTTTGAAGTGATTTTACAATATTGTATCTTGTAAAAGAATAAGGGAATTCTGGAAATAAGAGAACTTGAAAGTGTTTTAGTAAAATAAGCATACCTGTTTTGAATCCATAGCTGATGCTATTTTATCTGTCCTTTAATCTTGAAAATGATCTGATATCTACATCAATTTACCAAGCCAGTCATCATCTCTTGAGGTCTATAACCCATTGAAAGTATCAGGCATCTTAAAAAAAAGTATAAACTTTTAAGTTAACAATATATAATATCAATATATGATGATTTTTAATTACTCGTGCCTAACTTTCGTTTAATAAATTTATAACAAGGGTTACATGAATACTAAACCTTTAATAGTATTTCTTTATGCCTTCATTCTTTCAGATATTCCACAAATATGAAGAAAATTCATGAGATTATTTCAGACCAGAAAGATCATCCTCTAGATAGAGCTCTGTATTGGATTGAGTATGTAATGAGACACAAAGGAGCCAAACATTTGCGTCCAGCTGCTGCTGACTTGAGGTGGTATCAACTATACATGTTTGACATTCTTTTTGTTCTGGTGGTAATTCCATTTGTTGTATCCATTATAATTGGTTATGTTATGATAAAATTAATTAAAAAGGTTTGCAAGTCAAAAAAGAAGGGTGAAGGCTCATCTAAGAAAAATCAGTAACATTTTAGTAAATATTTTCCTTGTCCGTCCGTAAGTTGTTCTCCTACTTAAGTGTCAATCAAGAAATTAAAGCTGTTTTTTGAAGATTTATTGTGATTATTATTTCTTGTTGAATTTTATCCTAGAAAAAGTATAATTGCTAATATTTTTATTGATTTTGTTCCTCCTTGGATGCTTCATATGAAAAATATTAAAACTAAATAAAACTACAACAAAATAATTTAAAATGAATAAGAAGTCATTGTAAATGTTATGGCAAATCTTTGATTGAAATTGTAATACGATTTGAACATCAATAAATTATTGAAATATTTTATAACATTAAACTTATTATTAATGAGATGAAAGAGATATGTGATAAATAAGCATTGTGTTGTTTAATGTTTTGTTTGGCTTGCAATTTTAAGCTTCTAATGCACATAAGAAGATTTCTATGTATTGGTTGAACAGATTTAAATGAAAATTGTTAGTTGAATAGACTTCAAGACAAGAATAATAAATTAGCTCCAGGAATTTATAAGCATTAGTTTTCCCAAAAAATGCCTTTGAAGTGTTATATGAATCCACAGCCTATACCAGTACCTAAATTTTTGTTTTTTTAGTTTAATATAAGTGGTTGTAGTTGCCCTAAGCTGGCCCAGCAATACAAAGGAAGCAAGTGTCACTAGGGTTGGCAAGATTTTTGAGGAAAAGTTTCATTGACTAGATAATATCCTTACTTTTTGCTCTAGCAAAATATCAGAAATCATGTCAAATTAAGAGAATGTATAAAAGATTTAAGGTTGAAATTTTAGAATTAAATCTCCTACACTAAAATGGGGAAAATACTTCTTACATACTGGAATACTGTGAGCTTGGAATATTCCCTTTTCAGTTCTTTGTATTGGATAATAAACCCACTGCTAATTATTGTATAACCATAAAATTCTATTAATTCAGTTCTATCAAACAATACTGAACTATCACGTATAAGTATGATTACAATAAAAATTTCTGTGATGGTGGATCCACAAGCATTCCTTGCTTGGGGTGCCAAAATATCTTGGTCTTTTGCTGCGTAGAATTTCTTGATCTGTATATATTTTTTCTTGACTGGTAACCAATCTTAGTTCCTCTGAATATTAATTTTCTTATCCTAAAATATATCCTTATTGCTCTCCATGTTCTGATCATATTCTCTCTGTCTTTGTCTGTAACCATGCTTCTATCATCACTGCCCCTGATAGTCATCTTTGTCATCAAGTGTTGCTTTTCCTTGAAGACTTTTACAGCCATTATTGCTAAAATTCTTATATACACTCCTAAAGAAAATTATCTCAATAATTTTCCAGAATCTATTCTACCCATCTTTTCTTGTGCCAATGAATACTCATTCTGAATTACTTATTTTACTTCAATTCTTCCAACCTTTCAACTGATCAACATGAATTCTTTCCCACTTGCTCTTGCTTATTAAATGTAGCAGTCTTTTAGAATCATGCTATCAAATTAATTTAAAATGAGGACCAAATCTATACAGTCTTCTTCAAAGTCATCAAGGCTTTCAACACTCCAGATAATGAAGTACCAAACTATAGGCTACTACAGTTAATTCAATAATTATTGTTCATAATCATCATAGCTTTTTGAATTAGGTATCTTGTTTTTTGAGGACTCAAGTCACATCAGTTGTTTGTGCAGCAGCTACATCTGAGTAGTTGGCTGTCAAAGAAGTAGTTCCTCAGAAAAGTGTATTTTACATGTTAGGATCTCACCCATTAAATTTTATATCCATTCAATTTTAATTCCACCTATTGCATATCCTGCCTCACTACTCAAAGGGAGATTTATTTACATGGGGTTGTCATACTTTGATAGTTTCTGTTCTTACCTCTTCTTCTGCATCACTTAATGTTCAATATCAGTCTGTTTTTTATGCTTTGCTTTTGTTATTATATATAATTTTGCTATTTTTACCCACTAAATAGTAGTACCCACTAATAGGGAAGCCATATAAACCAATATCACAAAGTACATACATTGAGAATCATCTGAAACTTGTCAGTAGCTTTTGGTTATTAAAACCTCTAAACTTTGAAAAGGAAAACAAAGCCTACTCTGAAAAATATCACATGTCATACAATCCAGCCACTGAAATAATATTGATACTTTTATTATGAAATATTTATTTATCAGCTAAAGATTTTTGTCAGGCTCCTCATCCCTGTCACAAAAATCTTCTCTCTGAAATCATTCATGTGTAAGAGAAAATACCTGCATCTATGTGAATAATAGTAATTACCAGAGTGAGAATTTTTGCTATTTATATATAGTAACTGTAAACATGTGATGCTAATGTTGCCATTTTATATACTGAAACTCCCTAGAGATGAAAAAACACATTTTTTGATAAATTATATAATTGATGGAATAATTCAAGAATAGTATAGTCTAATATTGTATGTCGTTCTTGTCACACTTTCTTTTCTCATTTTAAGCCTTGTTCCTTATCCCCCTAATCCTTATATTCCCTAATTCCTTTTCTTGCTCTCCTAAATGTGTTTCCTACTAATTGAATTTAGTGACATCATTAAATTAACCTCCATTTACAGTAATATAAGTAAATACAGGTGGAGTATCTGACAATAGATAAAGGGAACAGGTTTATAGCAATAGCAGTGAAATCAGAAGAGAAAGTCAGTGAAATATCTGTTGTGCTAACAATTAAAAATCTCCAAAAATAGTATATTTTGGTGTAATAGTTTTTATCAAAGCATTTCTGATAAAAAAATTTCCTGATGTTAGTGTTGAGTTGTAAAACATATAACTGAATATATTTGCATGGGGAGAAATTCAGCAAATAAATACTAAACACAATAAATATTTTAAATTAAAATATTTTAATTTCTCAGCTGACATACTTAAAATAATGATTGGCACATCACACTCAAATGACACACACATACACTTAGACAAGGAAAATACTTGCTACAACGTTACTGATTCTTCTTTGATGAGGTTTCAGTCTTCTTTTTTGACTTGCAAAATTTCTTGATTAATTTAATCAGCACACAGCCAATTACAGTGAACACTACAAGTGGAATTACCACCAGAACAAAGAAAATGTCAATCATGTACAGTTGATACCACCTCAAGTCAGCTGAAGCTGGACGCAAATGTTTGGCTCCTTTGTGTCGCATTACATACTCAATCCAATACACAGCTCTGTCTAGAGGATGATCTCTCTGGTCTGCAATAATCTTGCGAATATTCTTCATATTTGTAGAATATCTGAAAGGATGAAGGCATAAAAAATACTGTTGAACCCTTCCTATAAATGTATTCAATAAAAGTGAAAAAAGCAATTAGTAATCATTGTTTATTGATTTTTATTATTTTCATCAGCATTTAATACTTTTTTATAGTTTTACATGCCAAATACTGTCCTTTGATGAAAGAACTCAGTTGGTGCTTACTAGCTTTTGGTAAAAATCAATAGGTGAAAGAGTATTGCCCAATATTTTAGAAACAGGTATAATTAATGGGACTTCTGTAATACTCATCTATTAATAGAATTTTTCAACAGCACTTTATCCTTTCATTTTTATTTATGATTAAATGATTCATACTCACATAGGATTCTCCAAAATCTCATTGATGGTATTCAAGATATTTGCTTTGGTGAGGTTTGCCGCTTCCAATTTTAATCCAAGTTTGAGATTTTCCACTTTTTTCATATTGCCACTTTGATCAGCAAAGTATGGAATTCCAATCAATGGTACACCTCTGCTTGCAGCTTCTTGTAAACTGAGTAAGCCTCCATGGGTGATGAAGATCTTGACGTTTGGATGGGCTATAAAATGCAGTAAAGGCTGTAGCTTACTTTTTTTTATCTACATACATCAATTATTTTTAAGCATATGAGGATGTCATCTATTTAAACAATAAATTTAAATCATACCTTTCATTACATTATTAGTTAGATTAGGTGATGTATTTAGGTAATTTAATATAATATTTTCTTAGGAAAGGGCTATCTTTAAGCTTCCTCTATTAACAATGCTACTTGCATACTTTCTTAGCCTTCTAATACCTTTTGCCGATACCTATTCGTCTTTTTTACTTTCCATGATGATCTTTCGATTACATCATCTGACCAGCTTTCCTTCAGTTTTCTCCTCTGTTTTGGTATCCTTGAACTCTTATCATACACTGTATTTATTATCTTACTTACATCTAATTTCTCTAATTGGTCCTAAGCAATTTTACTTGCCTTTTGTGATCAGACTTTGATCAGTTAGACTTCTCACACACCTCTTTCCTTGTACGCATCAGCCCCTTAACCCCTCCCATTGTCTATAGCAAATTTTGTACTTTGAAAACCTCTCATTCCAAAGAATCTTTCTCTGCTTTTGGTAAAAGTCATTAGGTTAGAAGTGTTATTCCCAATAGTGCAATAGGTTCCAAGAAAACTTGCAAGCATGTATAGTGAGACTCTGGCATGTTGTCATTTTATTTTCTTGGTTCTGCTTTTTATTTTTATAATATTTTGCTATATTACAAATAATTCTTTCCACAGCTTCCCTGCTATTCATTAACAAACAAAACATTTATAAATTTTAAATTAGATCAATCAGTAAAACTAAATCTTTGCACATAGGTGAGATTGTATTGTCTTGAAGACACTGATAGTTGGAGTTGAAATCAAAAAGGTAAGGAAATGCTGGGTTTGAGTAATCCTACAACATGGAAGACCTAGGCTTGATTCCTAGTGAAGTTAACTTTTTCTCTCTAGTTTCTTTCAGGGGTTCTTTCAGGGCACATGCCAAACAGGCAAAGATTATCCATAATACCTTTTCTGAATTACAATGATGATTCTTTTATTCATTCCACAAACAGCAAGAGCTGTCCACGACAAATTTTAATTGAATTGATAATAAACCTTTTGAAAATCAGGGAATGCAGAAAAATCTTTCTTTTCAATCTCAGAAAATGTTCATAATGATTGAATTGATGTAATAAATTGTTTTCTCAAAAAGAAAAATGATTAAAGTATTAATAATAGCTCATTCATTGAAATTGCATTATTACATTATGTAATGTATCCCCTTCCAGTGAAATCTACATAATATATTATTTTGAAACAATTAAAAATGTGCACTAATCAATAAGATATGAAATTTTTAAGAAAACTCCATCAATTCAAATCATGAAATCTTTGATCAAAAACTTCAATCAGTCTCATTAATTCCTATAAATTCCCCATTTCAGCCAAAAGTATTTGTTTTAAGCTTCCTTAATGTATATTTCATATCTCTGATGGCTAAACAGGCATCTATAAAAATTTTAATGATTTCAATTTTTAAAAAGGCACTGGAATCAGAAAACTTACCAAGGAGATCTTGCTGGGGTAACCATTTTTCCAGTCTTAGATTCTTTGGTTGTCCTGGTAATGGTGACTCTCCCTCCCACTTCCAAAGAACTCTCTGCTTCAACTCAGAGAATGCAGCTATGAATTCATCTCTAGTCTCAGTTGGAAAATTTGCACTCTTCAAAACTGAACCTAAGCTGAAGTAGATTGCACCATCCTTCCCAGCACCATCCAAAAATTGTTTCAGTTCCTAAACAAATGAAACTTAATCCATTACACAACTAACATCATGGAGTATGAGCTAGCTAGGTAAATTTTACAGCTTGTGAATATTATAAGAATTATAGGTTTATCATATTAACTACTTTATAACCATATTTGCTTTCATAGACTACAACTAATCTGTTATTTATTAATCCATGAAACTCTCAGAGTTTTCTCAATACTTGTTTAACATTAAGGCATCCATCAGAATTCAAATTTTGGACTACTTTAATTAGATATTATTAGAGATAATTAAGATTTGCTACCCAGAAGCCCAAATCTTGAATATTTAGGATTGATATAAAAATGCACAGTGATTTGTAGAATATCATAATGTTCTTATATTCTTATTTAGACTAAATAGATATCCATCTCTTTAATCTAACAATGAAGTCCATAAATTCGGTCAGATATGAGTTAAGTAGTTCCATTGTATTTGAAGGAAGTTCTTAATTTTTATTTATTTTTAAGGAATTAAATTAAATTATAATTGGTATATAATTTAAATATAATTGCAAACTAATCATATATAACTTGATTAAAGCTTATGTAATAGTAAATTGGTATGATATACTGATTTCCAACGCAAAGAAATTAAAGTAATTAATAAAACTACTCCAAGTATTAAATAATTTTTTAACACAAACTATAAATTAATATAAAAAATTACCTGTGGTAATTCTTGTGGTGGCTTCACATGAAGACCTCCAATTTCTATAAGGTTTGGTGCAGAAGGATGTGCACCATTCAAAGAAAAGTGGTGATTGATCATTGCAAGACTAATATCATGCTCCAACTCAGAAATCTTTGGGGCATCCTCTCCAAATACTTCTTTTATCACTAATTGCATGCTAGGTATAACATAGTAATAGTAGTATGTGGAAAATCCAACATGCATCAGGGTATTTATAATTCTCTGAGGAAAAGACATGCGATCTTCAAATCCCAACGCAACATTAGATACTGCAGAAGGTAATACTACAATTCCGTTTGAACCATAAGTTGTTGGCATTGGTCCACCAGGTGAAATAAGTACCATTGGAACTTTATAGATATGTGCAAATCCATAAAAGCACTCTCCAAAAAAATTGGTCATCAGGATCAAATCGAACTTCTCTGGTGGCTTTTGATGGATAAGCTTTTGGACCTCAGGATGGGAAAATACACTGCGACAAATGTCATCAGTCATATCTTTCATTTTTGAAAACATTGCAAGAATGCCCATTTGCTTTTCTGTTGAACTGAAAGCATTAAGATGTCTCTCCACAAGGTTGTATGTATTAATTTGTTTGTAGTTTGGGGGAGGAGAAGCTAAGGGCTGAGATGTGATAACAGTGAAGGTGTGTCCCTTTTTTGCAAGGGCTTTTGTGATTGTACTGTAAACATTATTGTGGCTCCGAGAACAAAATGGAAATACAGTGAGAATATTGGCTGATTCTGATGTCTCTAGTTGCAGCATCAATATAACAGCAACTGCAGCAGCCCATAAATTCCATCTTGTCTTCATATTCTCTGGAATATGAAAGATACTTTATTCTTCTTCAATTACAATACAGTTTCATAGCAAGAAAATCATCTTTTTATCGATCTTAGAGCTGTTACTCTGCTTGTTATTCTTATGATATATTATGAACTTATCAGATTGTAATTTTTCAATGATAGAATCTTAAAATGCAAGGAAGGAAAAAATAGGAAGCAATGCTAAATTACAAGGGCTTTCATGTACCTGCATCTAGCATTGCTTATTCCTCGGACATGAAATTGATGGAGAATACTTTTGAACCTCTGGATCTATATCTTTTTCTGGGCGATCTTTCCATGAGTTTTGTTGGAATTAATTTAATATATCTTTCATTATTCATAACCCATTTAATTTAATTCCCGCCATGTTTCTATATCAAATAAATAAGAGCAGTAAGTATACCAAAACTAATCGTATTTTGGCTTAAATAAACATCATTTAAAGAATTCAGTTGTTGCTCGAGTAAAACTAACAGTTAAGTTTTTATGCACAAGCATATTTTACGGTGATAAATT
Source organism: Pachydiplax longipennis (assembly GCA_036926295.1). NCBI lineage: Eukaryota > Metazoa > Arthropoda > Insecta > Odonata > Libellulidae > Pachydiplax > Pachydiplax longipennis. The sequence goes on along the minus strand of JAVFKF010000003.1, from coordinate 23,669,635 downwards.
AATTTCTTCCCTTATTACTGAATCGTACACCCGAGGCAAGAATATAAAATTACCCATTCTGTATTTCTAGCTAGACATTCTATTTGTTAAGCATCCGAGTTCTATGAATGAATGATTTTCGTTTCTCTCTCTGTTTGCGTTACGAATGAAGCATGTGCAAGATGATGCAATTTCAAGGACAACGCTACTCGGAGGTCTCAGATGTTTTTTTCGAACGGACGAGGTTACATTAAGAATAACCTCTGAGTTCCTCGAACGCTGAATACAACCGCCGATCTTCAAGGAGAGAAATAAAAGTTGAACATATGATATATTCCAACCTCAATTTTCTAAAGTTTGAGTAGGGCATTAACAAAACAGAAAAACCCTGAAACGCTGAAGGCGCTTTTCAGGAGAGCAACTGAAAGCCGCGTTTTATGCGCGATAGCATGTTAATCGGGATATTAACTTAAAATTTATTGTGCGTTGGAAAATGATACTGAAATGTCTTTTAGGCTCTTCTTTTTAAGTAAATGCTTTAAACCTCAAAACGAAAATGGATCTTCTGCTAACTTAAGCGGAAGCGTTTTAAATTGGAAATTATTTACCATAAGATTTTGTTAAAAATATTTTCCAATATTCCTTCTTTTAGTTTGAGAGGGATATTAACATATATAATATTTATTTAGCCTCTTTCGTTCCAGATTAATTCACTATTTGCTCATGAGTCTACAAAGTACACATTTGTATACTAATTAACTTTGCGGTGTAAAGAAGAGCGTATCGGGAAGTTTGAAACATTTTTTTGAAATAAACTTCGTCTCCTACGTATTCCGTTGGCGTTAGCGCTATCTTGCGTCAGAAACTTATCCACTATTTCACACCAAGGAACATACCCTGAGATTCCCGATATAATCCACTTAATGCACATTTTATGTTCCTCTGGAAAGAGGTGATTTGATTTCATTTGGCCATTTGATTCCAAATACTATTTTTTATATAAATAAAAAGTTAGGGAGTAAATAAGAAAAATACTTAATATCGTGACACAACAATTACGAATTTTCTGGAACTTCAGATTTTTGGAGTTTTGATAAAATGTATCAATTCAAGGAGTCTTACAGTGGATCCTCCTAAAATTAATAAAAAATAGTAATTTAATAGACTGGCATTTGAAGGTGATAGGCGAACTAACGAAGAACAGAGTTACATCTAGTATATTTGCAAGAGGGTTATTTTAAAGGTTTTAATTAGTATAATAAAACCTGGTAAGGACGACTTTCAGGGAACCATGCGAAAACCGCGTCTGAAGCGGAATGGCATTAAAACCGGGTTGTGTAACGCAGGTGAGTTTTTGTCATATTTTTAAGGAATGGTCTCCTTTTCCCAGAAAAGAGCTTCTTGCTTGGGTAATTATTTGTGAATATGGGAAGCATTTATTGGGTTAACGAACTTCGTAACTATAAAATCTCATCAATTCGTGTAATAAAACCAGTTGTAACACTTGCGTTCTATTTTTAGTTTCGAGTGTGGCGGTTGCGTTTGTTATGCAACGCGAGGTCAGTTTAGCACGACTTCGATCTGAAACATTATCTCTCGAAGTGATTATTTTTTACGAAGAATTCGTCAGCATGACGGAATTAAGCTTCTTGTATTTTAAAATTGCCTATATTCGCTTACCTGCTGAAGGTTATCGCAAGTGAGTCCGGCAGAAGTTGCCGGAGCTGAGGAGTTTGGAGGTCAGGCACTAATCAAGCGAAGCGCTATAATGACACTGTTTTTGTTGAGAATGCCTGCAGCACTAGCCAGAGTCCATAGCGCGATAACGCCTTCGGCAAGAGAATCCTTCCTCGTTCGAGCGGGGAATGACATAAAGATTCAAGGCCTCTAGTGGAGTAGAAGTGGAGAAACTATCCTCTTCGCGATGCAAGGTGTTTCATCATGGTTCCCATGAGCGAGCATTTATTGAAAGTGATTCTCAAGTCTCTATAAATACGTAGAAAACTAGCGATAAGTGGAAGATTAGAAATGATCAAGAACTCTATCTAATCCACATGAATCCACAATCCACTCACAATAGTGCAACAGTATTATTATGGAGGGAAAGCTGCAGAAATTGCGTTTTGTGAACATTACCTGTATTTTGTAAAAAATATTGGTTTTGGATCACTTTTATCGTAGCAATCTTCCGAACTTAATTGTCAGATAATCTCTTTTGTTAATGGACCTGAAATATTCCCTCAGGTTGAGTGTATATTATTGATATGCTCTTTGGAAAACTGTACCACTTCCACATGAAAATACGATTCAATGTTTTAAAGTTTCCGTTTTATTTATTGTTATTATCACGATATTTTATTTGCTGAAAGTACGTTGTCGAAATGTATTGTAAAACATGGGTATTAGAGAAATTGATGCCAACTATCCTCAAACCCTAGTTATTTCAGGCTTCTGCCTAGATGAGACATTGCGAAAAATTCTTTTTATCTCTCATCAGTAGTATTTCGATCTTTTTATTTAATAGTTAACCGTAATTTGATCAATAGTACCGTCATTTTTCTCTTCGCTTGATGCCGCTCGTTTAAAATTGTCTTTTTTACCAACACTTCACACCTTTGGGAAAAGAATTCGCCGGTCATTCGAAAACGATGACAGGAAAAATATCTATCAGGTTTTCTTACTGCTAAGAAACTTTTTCGCCATGTTGCGAATTTCGTATAAAAACCTCATTTAACAACATGAGTGGTATCTTTTAGCCCTGAGAGTATTTTAAATGCTAAAATTCCGAAGTCGTCTTCAGGAAATCACCAATGACCACAACCACTCCTCCCAAACCATCCATCGATTCATTTCAGAACCGCTTTGCTCTAGTCCAAACGTTATCCAAATCGTACTCATATACTTCCATACTTTCCTTTTATATCCTTTTGACGAGCTGCAAGCATTCTTCTCCTTTGAAATATCTTGAATATTAATATGAAAGAATGAGAGAGGCTTTGCAGAAGGTTAAAGCAAAAGGTAGCCTATTGTTATGAGTCAATTTCAGAATGAATACAGAACCATGATGCAATAAATTTCGTTATCGCGGTCATTTTTTGAGATTTATTAATTTTACTTTAATGTACTGCACTGCTGATGTTGACTCAAGCTTTTATCGATTTCCCGATAAAATGTATGAATCGCATTTGTAGCTCGTAATTATAAAAGTATACGTAGCGAGAAAGTCTATAAATATGGAAATCTGTATTCGTGCAGGTCTTTAATTAGGACCGCCAACAGAGATGAACTCAAGACGTTAAATCGAAACGATCCGCTCTTTATATAGATAAAAGTACATACATTAATCGATAATGAAAAGGTAAAATTTCAGCGTGGGATTGTAGGAATTCACCGAAGAATAATCGAAATCTTCAGCAGATAAATTAAAACAAGAATTTAATGTAACCAAAAACAGTCACTAACTCATAAAAATATTGTTCCAACTCAATAAGTAGACTTAAGAATCATCCAATTATAACAACTTTTATTGTATTTACCGCATTGTCCAAGCCCACCCGACGCTTGGTAGTATCGAAAAGCAAACGGAAAATCTATAATAGACATCGAAAGATGATGCAATTACTCATATTTTAATCATAAAAATCCTTTTTTAGAACTATCAGGAATGTATTCAAATCTTAATTTCAGATAGTGTGGAATTAATGTTTGTGAGGAAGATTCATGTTCAGTAGTCAAGTATGTGTTTTTAAAGTGATGCAATAGCTGCCGATAATTATCATTTATTTTTATTTAAAACCTGATTATCGAGTTTATGTTCTTATCTCGTCTTGGATTACCTATTGAATCTAAAAATTATTGGAAACAAGATAAAGACTTGCGAGTATACGAGGTTCTGAATTAAATGAAAATCATCTGAGCGACATCAGTCCCTTTAAATATAATATTTATAATAATTTCATGTATTCGGGAGATCAAAGAGTTCACTATGGCCATCATAGCTTTATTACTCTAGCTCATTCTCTGGAGTGACATTAATAGACGTGGACACAACTTAAATTGGCATTATGTAACCGAGATCGCTTCCGTCCAATTTACTTTCAGCGGCTCCTAAATTCAACCCAATGCAAAGACAACAACAACAAATTTTCTTCGCAATTAACCATACGAGAATTAAATCAAATTTATCACTGTACGAATCGAATCCTGAGTATTGTCAAAGATTCGTCTGGATTCTCCATCGCATCCTTGATATTTATTGTTTGATAAATTGGATAATTGAATAAATTAACTCGATTTAAATTTCTAAAATAGTCTATTAGTAATAAATTTTGAGCATAAACCAAGGTATGTAAAAGTTAGAGAATGGACACTGAGTAGATGAAAGGTGAAAATGATTAAACAGAAAGAAGTTTTACTACAGAAATCACTCCCCTATCCTAACAACGGCCAACAACTTATCTGATAAGGTGAGTATCCAGAGGTTGATGACGGAAAAACATCCTTTTCATGAGAATGATAAGTCGACAATGCGTCCAAAAGTCAACAGAAGTGATAAAGCAACACTTTAATAGGAAGAATTACTTAGCAGTTTCGCTGACTTATTTAATTTCTGATTACATCATGTACATTTCTGTATTCAACCTGCAATATTGTTTTATTAATGGCATATAGCGAAGAATTATGACATTGTAAAATAATTTTAATCGTTCTACTCATCAAGAAATGCCTAAAATATATGCCTGTGGGCTTTTGAGGAAATTCTTTTGTTATATCTCGGGATTAGTTATTAAGCCAAATATTCAGCACTGTATGGAGACTGTAGGAATAAATAAATTATGTGCGGAATATTTTTCGTTCTATGCATGATTTTTTGTTTTCAATTAACAATATCTAATGATTTGCTATACATAAAATGTATTAGGTGTAATGCGTGATTGAAGACTGAGAAGGGTGTTATCTGGAAGATAGAATAGCGTTAAAGATGAATTAGCAAAAAAGAAGAGAGATATAGAAGAGCAAGAAAAGACTGGCCGAACTATTTATAGATAAAGTTAAGAGAGATACATAATAATTATCAGGGTGCTAAGGGATCACAATCGGAAAATCCAAACGACTTATTGAATCAAGGACTTAGCTACTGACAGTAAAACGTAGATGATAAATATTTTAATAATTTATATTACGCTTAATTTGTAAAAAGGAATGAGGATTATGGACCAGGTTCGACTCAGTGAGATTATCCAAAACTCACTAAAATGCAATATATGTATTTCTTATCTTTAATTCTTGACTCACCATTTTTATAATACTGACGTGAAAATTAAACTTACATATGAGAGATAATTACTGCTATAATCATTGGCGTTATCTGAAAATATTTCTCAGCATGATAACAGAATCCTTGTTACATATTTCCCGTAATCGTTGAGTAAATAAGATACTTCAACAACGCTGACGAAGTAACTTAACAATATGTTGAATCATTTCTCAATTCTCGAACCACTGAGCTAATTTCTATCCTTACAATAAGAAAAGGAGTATTCGACGAACATGCGTATGTAGTTACACGTAGAACACGGCTCATGCGAAAATGACTAATTCTGTTTTTCAGGTAGAAATTTTACAAATTTTATAAACAAAGGCCTATTTGTGTCAAAGGTCAGAAACTTATCCACTATTTCACACCAAGGAACATACCCTGAGATTCCCGATATAATCCACTTAATGCACATTTTATGTTCCTCTGGAAAGAGGTGATTTGATTTCATTTGGCAATTTGATTCCAAATACTATTTTTTATATAAATAAAAAGTTAGGGAGTAAATAAGAAAAATACTTAATATCGTGACACAACAATTACGAATTTTCTGGAACTTCAGATTTTTGGAGTTTTGATAAAATGTATCAATTCAAGGAGTCTTACAGTGGATCCTCCTAAAATTAATAAAAAATAGTAATTTAATAGACTGGCATTTGAAGGTGATAGGCGAACTAACGAAGAACAGAGTTACATCTAGTATATTTGCAAGAGGGTTATTTTAAAGGTTTTAATTAGTATAATAAAACCTGGTAAGGACGACTTTCAGGGAACCATGCGAAAACCGCGTCTGAAGCGGAATGGCATTAAAACCGGGTTGTGTACAAGGGTTAAACTCGGAAGCATTTCAATATAAAACTTGTTTAATAGAAAAGTATATTTCAAACATTTTATGAACAAAAAATGAAATTGTCTATAGAAAACATGTAGCAGTTTTATAACAAACACAGAATTACTTCTACCTCACTGCTTTTTCTTTGTGGAATCTTTAGTTTTCTTTTTTGATTGGCATCTTTTCCTTATAAAGTTAAGAATGGCATAAAACATACCAATGAGGACAAGAAATGGTATCACAATCACAACAAAGAAAATATCAAACATGTACAGCTGATACCACCTTAGATCAGCAGCTGCTGGAATCAAATGTTTTGCTCCCTTATGCCTCAATACGTACTCAATCCAATAAACAGCTCTATCAAGTGGATGATCTTGCTGATCAGCTATTATAGATTGAATATTCTTCATGTTTTTGGAGTAGCTGTTTGAGAAAAGATATAAATGTAGATGTAAAATCATAATCTCTAATAACGAGGATTAATCTCAAGTCTTCAGCCTAACCATGACTTTGACAACAAAAATACACTCAATAACACAGCACTTAGGCTGGCACTATATTTTGGTTTTTCTATTCCATGGCTTATTTTAATATCATTTAGTAGAAGAATACTTAGGGGATGTAACAATTTAATCAGACACTCAAAATCAATTTGTTATCATTACTCAAGGAATGGTTGTATTAAGTATAACAAGTTTTTTGAATGAATTCAATTTGATTTCCCAACACATAATTTTTGTATCAGTGCATAAAAGATATACCTGGTGTGCTATAAAATTGCCAACAAAGTATCAAATTATGAACAGTAATGGCAAGTGAGTCATAAATTTAATCAAGCTCAAGATGGTACTTTATGTGAATGCTTCTCAACCATTGTTCTGCAGCAAAATGATGTGCCATGAATAATCTTGTAGTATACTTTGTAATATTAAAATATTCACATTCTATGGATTTTCATAATATATTATTTTCTAATCAGGTATTCATGACAAAGAATTACTATATTTTTCAGATCATGACACATAGTTTTTCATATAGAAATGGAAGTAAAATCAACCCATGCTTTATATAGTCGATGTGAATTTCAAAGTTCACCAAAAGACAATCAGCAATGCCTCTTACATACCTGTGTGTCTTATAAGCCAGAAAATGTGGTGTATATTTGCAAATGACTATATTTAGTAAAACATTTTGGTATTTAATGAGAGCTTATAACAAAATACAAAAAATCTTATTCTCCTCTTGGTATTTCTAATGTATTATTTAAATTAACACTGATTTTACAAATATATAGTTTATCGAGGCATGGTGCTTGAATTAATACAAAAGTGTACTGTGGAGTTTTACTTAGGATGTGTTGCTCCAAGTAATAGCTCCTGTACCAGTTCCATTCTAGTGATTTAAGGTCAAGTAATATATGAGAGTAGAGAAAAATTTCTTCCATCCAACTGAGGCTTTAACAAAATAATCTTCTAAAAATATCAGCAAATACTAGAACAATAATGTAATTAGCATATGATATTGACAGTTACTCTTTTAAGTATGAATTAGTTTAAGTAAAATTATGGAAGTATGAATTCTTGTGGATATATCATTAAAAAATAGAATTTTAGATAGGTTTCATCAGGATGAGGTGATTCACTGATCTAATTAGGAGTACCCAATGCCTTTGAATACCCATTGAGAACTGGGTCTAGTAGTTCGTACAAAGGAAATAATTAGAAGTAGAACTAAAGGAATTGCTTATTTTATTTCCCAATTTCACATGGTGCTACAGATATATATTTAGGTTTTGATGTTCTTATGAATAAAGTCTTAATTCAATTGAGCATTTTAAAAGTATGTAAAGTAGTCTGAATGTGATACAAAATTGAGGGTTTACGTGAATGGTTGATTTATTATCAAGATAAAAATATATAAGATAACATATTACACTTGCACTAGATTACTCCTATGCTAACTGTGAAAATAAAAATGTATTCACTCACCTATTATCATTCAAATGAAATGAAACAACCATGGATCTAAATGATTTCCTTATTTTGTTTTCTGAATGTCATATGGTCTTATAAAAAGTTACATATAAGCTTATATATTCTTATGAATAAAACCTTAATTCAAGTATTTCGTAATAATAACATTCAATGTAATTAGAATTAAGGCTTTAAGTTGAGGGTTCATTGAGTGTGTTATTAAAATAAATACCATAGATAATAGATTTGGAGGGCCCTTAGTGGAAACACAAGATACTCCTACACCAATTGTGAAAATAAAAATGTATTCACTCACCTGGGATCATTCAAAATTTCATTGATGGCATTCAAGATATTCAGTTTAGTCAAATTTTTGCAATCCAATTTGACTCCAACTTTAAGATTCATGGCTCTTTGAACATTGGTACTTTGATCAGCAAAAAAAGGAATTCCAATTAAAGGCACTCCTCTGGTGGCTGCTTCTTGGAAACTGTTTAAACCTCCATGAGTGATAAATATCTTAACATTTGGATGAGCTGAAAAACCAAAATAAGATTTTCAGTAAATAAATACTCTTGCCTTTTATTTCATGATAATCTATACTGATACTAGGAGATATTGCAGGTTACCTTGCAAGTGTCACCATAGATATCATTATGCAAAGCAGCCTTCAATGCCTAAGTTTCACATATGAAGGTTGAATGAAAAGTAAAGCCACCATTTTCATAACTCATGTAAAGATGAAATGATTTTAATAAATAAAGGCAAGACTTCTGCATTATTTTATTTTAATATTCCTATCAAAGCTTGAGCTATGAAAATGATGCTAATACTTTTCATTCAACCCTTGTAGGTCTTGACCCACAGTTGTTGTTAATGTATTTAAACCTGAGTTTTATTGTATACTCTTTTATAATATCTACGTACTTAATAAGCCTTACTACCTAGCTTCAGTTATTCCTCTATAAGGATTAGCTTAGCTTTTGACAGAACCTAGGCTGACCTTTTTTTGAGAAAGGAGTGCCAGAAAGTGAAAGAAGACTTTGAAAATAATATATCAAGTATCTATAGTGATAACAGTATGAATATCTCAAGTAAAAAGCCTTGAAACTCCATGGTAATGCATTTCATCTACTGACTACAGACATTATTACCAATTCAAAGCATCAGGAGTATCTGAAAGATAGGTTGAATTTTTATGCACATTGAAGGGGTTGCTGAAATTTCTAGAGCCCTCAGTCAAAATAATCTCTATAAATCTAATGACGAAATCAGTTTCTTACCTAGGAGATCTTGTTGTGGTAACCATTTTTCTAGCCTCACATTTTTAGTTTGCCCTGGTAAAGGATTTTCCCCCTCCCACTTCCAAAGAACTCTTTGTTTTACCTCTGAAAATGCAGCAATGAATGCATCTCTTGTTTTGACTGGAAAATTTGCACTTTTTAAAATGGATCCCATACTGAAATAGATCACTCCATCTTCCCCAGCTCCATCCAAGAAGTCCTGCAGCTCCTGGTGAGAATATTCATATAAAATTAACTTCAACTTCATTTCCTTTAAAAGAGCTGAATTACTATATTTTGCCAATTAAATGGATTGATGTAACTGACTGCATTACTAAAAGATTCTAATTCATCATACAGTTAAACCTCCCTTTGCAACGATTTTACTTTTTTCTTGAATTTGATACTTAATCAAGATACAGATATTATTTCTACATTCATAGATTTCACTTTTAATATTATAGTGAAACCTATCCTAAGCAGAATACATTGGGAAAATAAATTTTATTCAGGAAAACACAGTTTCCCACTTACTATAGGGTTAGCCATTATGGATGAAGGGGACCCAGTACCAATTTTTCTTTGCAGATAACATGTTTCCTATTTACTCAGGTTCTGGATAAGACAGGTTTCACTGTATTTTCTAATGAGTAAAAGGGCAGAAAATTGTATCTAAGTATATGGAATATATGAAGGAATTCAATGTAGTAAAAATATATACCTATTATATATAGCTTATATTATAATTACTCTCTTTTTTTAGGATCTATTTATTAACATTTAGTGGTTCATCATGACTGTGGTTATGTATGAGAAAGTGCTTAGCTAAATTTTTATTTCATTTAATTCTATTTTTCTCTAAACCCTTGTTCATTCCTTAGATTAAAATACATATCTCTAAAATTATTAGATCTTGGAATTGAATCTGGGATGTTTTCAGGGCATTCATCAAAAAAATGCATGTAACCATTTCAAACACAAAACAAAAATTAAAAGGAAAAAAGATAGCTGATTGGAGAGTAATTACAATTATAAATTAGAAGATGAAATAAGAAGTATTACCTTAGGAAGCTGCTTTGGTGGATTTATGTGGACGCCTCCAATTTCAATCAGGTTAGGACTCAAAGGATGTGCTCCATTAAGCGAATAGTGGTGATTTAACATTGCAAGACTGATATACTTCTCTAGCTCATTTATGTCTGGAACATCTTCTCCAAATGCTTCCTTCATTATGGATTGCATATTGCGTGATACATAACATTTGTAAAAAAGAGTAAATCCTACTGTTGACAAGGAGTTGATTATTCTCTGCGAGAAAGTCATTCGATCATCAAAACCAAGAACTGGATTGGCTACTGCTGATGGTAGGGATATCGTTCCAATTGCACTGTATGTGGTGGGAAATGCTCCTGCAGGTGATAGGAGTATCATAGGAACTTTATAAACATGAGCAAATCCATAAAAGCAATCTCCAAAAAAATTAGTCATCAGAATCAAGTCAAACTTTTCTGAAGATTTTGATGGATGAATGAGTTTTTGAACTTCTGGATGAAACAAAGTTCTTCGACAGACATCACTAGCCATGTGGTTTAATCTTGAAATCAGACCAAAAACCCCCATATCTTGGTCCATTGAATCAAATGCTTTTTGGTGATCATTATAAATGTCACTGGTATCAATTTGTTTGTAGTTTGATGGAGGAGAATTTACTGGCTGAGCTGTGATAACTGTGAATGTATGCCCCCTTCTTGTTAGAGCCTTCATTATTGGTCCATACAGATTGTAGTGGCTGCGACTGGCAAATGGATGCACTGCAAGAATGTTTGCAGACTCTGATATCTGTGGCTGAATCACCGAAAAAACTATGACTGTGGTTGCCCAAAGGCAATACTTGGTGACCATTATTCCTATAGTGTAAAGAAAGAACCTTTTATCAATTTCAAAATTATTTTCACACCAAGAGGTTGTGAACGAGTCTTGAAAACTAATTTCTAATGTTAAAGAAACTTCTGATAAGGAACTTTACCATTCAGATTCAGACATTGTTTTAAAATTCACCTTCTACGATAAATTTTAAGGAATTTAAGAGGAATTCCAATAATCTCAATAATTAAATATGCAATATTCATTGCAAAATTGTCAAATATATACAGTTTTCAAATAAATATAAATTTTATATACAGTAAAAAATTATTATAAAATACTTGAAAAGATATGAAATTTCAAAATAAGCTATCATTACTCAAATACGTTGTGTCTCTTAATTCAGAAGCAATCTCATGAAGATGAATCAAATTATGAAAGTTGTCAGATACTCACATTGCATAATCCAATACATATAATTTCTATACAGGATAAAAAACGATAATTGCCTTTATGTAAACCTTTAAGAAACCTTTAGCTTCTCGGATACTGAAATATTTCATTCCCAAAAGTTAAAATAAATCTATAGAAAAGAAATAATTGGACCTTGGACTGTCGACAACTTTCAAAAATTATGCTTAATGCCAGAGGTAAAATAAGTTTCGATATATTTTACAATAAACCGATAAGGCACGTTCAAACTATTTTGAACGATGCTCTGATAAGATTTCTCGGAATGGGACATTCTGGCGCGGCCGTTTGTACGGCTTAGTTTATCGTGTATTGCGAATCTTTTCTTTAATTAAATTAACATTTAGCTTACAAAACCTGAGAGAGAATCCACACCGCAGGTCTTTATCAGCGGAGATACCTGCTCCAATATTTCGAGAGATATCCAAAGCGCGCAAACAAAATAAGAATGCGGGAGATACCAAGAAGTCAGTTTTCAAACAAATAAGTGTTCTTTCAGACTGAAACTTTCGGCGTTCCCCCTACGCATGAGATACGAAGAATGAATTCAGCGTTTAAAGCATCTGAGGCGATTGAGGGGGGCAATATTTTTTTATGAATGAGCCATGTCATAGCATGTCCTTCTCCCCTACTAGCACTGATGCTTCTTAAAGTGTCAAATGTTTGTTGACGATCGCAAGAAATTCTGAGAGCGAGTTCGTCTTCTATTCTCGCCACACCAATTCTCTAATGTGGAGGGTATTATATGAACTCCAAAAAGCCATGTGGGCAGCGCCTTCGACTTCTGCGGAGGCGGTACAGGGTTCGAATCCCGGTGGGAGACCACGTGCGAAATTATCTTAGCTGTCGAATTACTTTCATTAATAATACTACCACTAAAAACTAATTACTGCTAGCAGTAATTAGCTTTTAGTGGTAGTACTTACTTTATACTTCATTTATGCTATTTCTCATCACTCATTCTGACTTATCTTCAATTCTATTTTGATTACCCTGACTTCATGCCTATTCATTATTCAATCATTTTTTAAAATTTCATACTAAACTTCATACATACATTCAATAGTATCTACTATTTTTGGTTCACTTTATTTCAGGCATTACTTATGTTAGCCTCAACTAACATCATTAATATATATATATTATCTAAAGAAGTGACAATTAAGTCGAATGAGGACTATGACGAATCTCATGATTCAAATATAAATATGTTATCATTTTTTGTTTTGTAATTTTTTAATGCTTCTGTCTCTTTATTATATTTTTGTACGTATTTTTATTATCATTTACTTTTAGTAGTCTTATTAGTAGTAGTTATTTAGTAGTCTTACGATCATTTTACTTTTGAGTCTGTGTTTTCGCGGTTTTTTCATCCCCTTCTTGTGTGAGTAAATTCCCACAACGTGGACATTTTTCTGTCATTCTTCAGTTGTGGAGATTTTTTCCCGCCAACCAAATCTTTCCTTTCCCTTTCTTTCGCTCCTTCTTTCATTTTATACGTTTTATTTCATGCACATTTTCTGTCTGTTATCCTCTTGTAAGAATATTATACGAGGTTAGGTGGAAGAGAGCCCGGGCCGGACTCGGGCCTAACCTCTCTTAATAATATTAACCATTTTATTCTCTCTGACAGTAACTGTTTTTTTTCAATTACGACTGAAGTAATAATATTTGATCATATCCTATTTAGATCCATCTCTTACGAGCTTCTCTTTAAATAATACTCGCTAAACCGATCTACTAAATAGATAATTAAAGTATTTACTATTTAATAATCTTTAACTTTAAAACTTCCTTTTATAACTAGAAATTCTATAGATAGACTTCAATCCGTTGATGATATTGCAGTATCATATGCAGTTAGAATATAAAATAATGTGAACAAACGCGATTTATTAATTATTCTCTAAAATTTCATTTCAGAAATAAATAGCGTTTACATTTAGGTCGTTAAGACTTCCTCTTCTATTTCTAATAGCTGATAGCTAGCTAAATAATACGTTAGTTCACTCTATGTTGAGTTATTGAATACTTTTAAGGTAAGTTAAGAAGATATTATAGATTACTTAAAACCAATCCTGTATTTTAAAAATCTTTATATCTGTTTCCATTTACCTGTAAATACCACTTTTATCAATTAACATTGATTCCAATACCAGTTAGCTCAAAGAATATCAAGAGCAACTCTTTCTCACCCTAGAAGAATACCTTACATTTAGAATAGTATTTAGAATAATAATTTGCTCGCATACTTGTAAACGACTTTCGGAATAGATCTAATTCAAAACTCCGCAGACAATTTTTCAACCGTCGTATTTTTTTAACATGTATTTGGAGGAAGAACTTACCAGTCAATGCGGTCCAACTTATCTCTTAATCCACGGAACTTTTGTATCATCCGAACTGTAATTGTATTTATTCCTAGCTTGTAGCGGGTTCGTTGGGATAAATAAACGGGCTGATAGAATTTAGAAACAGAATAATAATTGCACAAGAGTCCACACAAATAAAAACTTCCACACAAGGTTACACTAAAACTTCTGCACTACGACTATCTACGCATCGTCCTTCGCTCGTGATAAACCCGTTAGGTCCCCCTTCCCCAACCAGCGGACACACAAAGAAGTGAAGGATGACTTGCATCTTTACATCTTCCCCCTCAGAATTTCATTATTGTTTTCGGAGGTGTTTTACGAGAAAGCCAATGAGGGGATCGCCGCACTCGCGGAGGTCTCAAGACTGGAGTAGGAGATGCAGATAATGGCTCGGCTGGATTCTGGGGACTTCTTCCAATGGCCAGGAATGGCGGGTGATAAAAAGTCTCCTGTCATACTCCACTGGTCCCAACTCGTAAAGCTCCTCATGGAGAAGAGACCCCCCCGTTTGCGCATATGAATTGTTTCGTCGGACGTGGGGCAGCTGATGACCGGGGATCTGGTGCGATTGACCGGCAATCACTTGACCGACGGACCGATTGACCGACAGCTCAGTTGAAAGACATTGTTTTCGCATACACGGTCGCAAAAACTTATATGGCTGAAGATAATTATAATCGTTAATTTGAAAAAGCAGTGAGCAAGTCATCCTGATATACCTATAAAATTATCTAAACGTAGATTAAAAATAAAACTATTAGTTATTAACGAAATATAAATATATTAAACTAATAATTATTATTTCTTCTGTTCTGCTTCTTCTGGCTCACGAGTCATAGCTGAATATAAAAACGAAAATGAAGACACGCACAGCCACACCACCAAAGGCTCTTTCGTATTACTCTTTTAAAAGATTTACAATTATAGAAGAAGAAATAGCTCTATTAGTTGATTATTGTAAAAATCAATCACATCTTATCAAAAATTATTGAGGACAATATTTTTAACGAAGGGTAAAGTTTTAAAAATTGCTATTCTTCCGGTAGCGAAGTATATACATCCGGAGTTCTTATCCGGAAATCTTAAGCTTCTGCGAAATGTAACGTATGGTAAGGTGCGCTTAGAGATTTGAAGAATAGCAGTTCAAAAGATGCTGTTAGGATATTAGTATAAGATGCTGTTTTCTACGAAGTTTTATAGAGAAATTTTAACTGTGTAAATTCTTCTAAGATCCGTTGGCCGCTAAAAGTTCCTAATTATCACAACTTTTTCTTCGGAATTCTCGGGTTTCATCATGACGCCGCATTATTTCCAAGGAAAGTGTTTTCAAATCTCCGATACCGGAATCTTTCTGCATGCCTTGGCAGTTTTCTGACCCATCAATCTTGTGTTCTAAATAGCAGCAAATGGAGAGGTGAATGCGAAAACGGATAACATCGAATAATGAATATGAAGTGCAGCATTTGTCCCTTCCGTCTACTATAATTTCAACGTATAATAATAGTTGTAGCGGTAAGTGGTTACATCTTTTAAGGCAGAGAAAATATTCCCGCAATATTATTCAGGTGATGCGAAGTAGCATTCATGGTGGAATTTCAATCAACATAAAATTTGACATTCTCTTTTTAAATGGAGGTTAATTTTTGTTCATAAACATCAGTGGTATTTTTAAAAGTGCTTCAGCATCTTCGCCACATTTGGTGGTCCTCTGGGAAGAGGTGAGCCATTTTAACCCAAAAAAGATATTTTATACAAATAAAAAGTTAGGGAGTAAATAAGACAAATACCCAATATCTTTGGGTCAAATAATAATTATACATTTTATGGAACTTCAGATTTTTGGAGTTTTGATAAAATGTATGGACTCAATGGGTCTTCCAGTGCATCGTCCTAAGATAAACCGTAAAACACTCCACTCACTTTCCACTTTATTCGATATATTTACAACTTGAAATTGCAATGAAAGGAAAACACCGCCAAGCGAATTTTTAATTTAACGTGCTTCTCCGAGAAAAAATCATAATGAAGATCCCAAAATTCATATCATCTCCAACGGGAAGATGTATATTGTTCTTCTTCGCGATATCTCAATTTTATTCTCACAAAATTACTCATTCCAAAAAAGAAATTTACATGGAACCATTCTAGAGATACGGCGAATTGTGAGAGGACAACACGGATGTTGTAAAATAATTTTGGTCTATCGAATGAGGCAAATAATTGGTTTAACGAGTTGCAGTGCATCTCGGGATGGGAAATATCCGGGAGTCTTAAGCGGGAAGCAGGTAACTAAAACGCTCTCTTCAGCGGTATTTTTACCATGCTTATCTTGTGAAAGGGACCGAGACATATTCACGTATTAAGCGGGATAGCGTGTTTCTGTAATACGTTGAACATATTATAAGCTGTAAAATGAATTTTATAATTTTTATAACATTATAATATTATTAGTTCAGAATTTTGTACGATTTCCATAAATTCAAATATAAAACCTTCAAGAATTCTGCCCGTAAAGATGTATCCTTAGAATTTTAAGGAGTTCTAAATAACATCACAGGCTCCCTGAGTGTGCGACTGATGGCAAGTAATGATATATAACAATATAACGAGCAATGTCCATAAAAAGAGAAAATAACAATTAATAGGTGCACCATAGAATTAATTTTTCGAGAAAATGAAACGGAGTAAGATATAAAAAATAATTGGAAGCATTTTAATATGAAATGCATTTAATAAAAAAGTATATTTCAAACATTTTTGTGAACAAAAAATGAAATTTTCTATAAAAAATATGTTACAGTTTTAGAGCAAACACAGAATTACTTCTACCTCACTGTTCTTTCTTTGAGGAATCTTCAGTTTTCTTTTTCGATTGGCATCTTTTTCTTATAAATTTAAGAATTGCATAAACCATACAAATGAAGGCGAGAAATGGTATCACAATCACAACAAAGAAAATATCCAACATGTACAGCTGATACCACCTTAGATCAGCAGCTGCTGGAATCAAATGTTTTGCTCCCTTATGCCTCAATACATACTCAATCCAATAAACAGCTCTATCAAGTGGATGATCTTGCTGATCAGCTATTATAGATTGAATATTCTTCATGTTTGTGGAGTAGCTGGTTGAGGAAAGATATAAATAAATATGTAAATTAAAAATCTTTAATAAGGAGGACTGATCTCAGTTTACAATAATTTTAGATTAATAATATTTTATAGCATAAATTCTTTATTTATAGCTTTCTATACATCATTACCCATGTTTCAATTTAAATTTTAAACTCAATAAAAAATTCATAGATGATGGAAAGTCTTCAGATTACTTTTAAATTTGTCAAAATAATGATATGCTCAATTCACATTCTGCTTATGTACTCAGATATTAATGTTTAATGGGAGATATTTTATCAATAAGGAGTATGCAAATACTTAAAAAATGCAACAATTTAATCACACAATCAATATGTTAGAATTAGTCAAGGAATGGCTGTATTTAGTATAACAAGTATTTTGAATTGATTGAATTCTGACTTGCATGTACAAAATTGTTGTATCATTACCTAAAAGAAAAATCTGGTGAGCTATAAAATGGCCAATAAGTAACCAAATTATGAACAGTAATGACAAGGGAGTCATAAATTAAATTAAGCATCAACATGGTACTCCATATCAGTGCTTCCCAATCAGTGTGTTGCATCCCAACGGTGTGACATGAATAAGCTTGTGGTATACTTTGTAATATTATAGTGTAATTTAATCTCTGGGTTTGGTAAAGTGTAATATTTACTAAACATGTATTCATGTAAGTATACAATTACCATATTTTCCAGCTACATGTAGTTTTTTGCAAAGGAATTTGTGGAAAATCACCTGTGCTTATGGTGTAAGTGTCATTAGGTGTAAGTAAGAATTTGCTGGAAGACTATCAGCAATGTATATTACATGCCTGCATGTCATAGAAGATGGAAAATATGGTATATATTGGAAAAAATACTATATTTAGTAGAATTTTACATTTTAATAGGGGCTCATATTGATTCACTAAAAATCTTATGCCTTCTACGCATTTTCTTTTTTATTTTTAAATTTATACTGTGATACCATTATGCTTTAATGAATACCTGAGTGTAAATTGGAATTTTTACAGTTGGGAAGCAATGCTCCATACTATAGCTTCTATATCAGCCCCATTCTAGTAATTCAATGGGGAATGGGTTTTAGGTGATTTTGCATGAGATAGCGAGCACACAGGAAAAATTTCAAGGAAGAATAGACTTGGAAAAGTCCAACGGGACCGAGAATCAAATCCAGATCTCCCAATTTCCAGTTGGGTGCTCTATCCATTGAGCCATCCCGCCAGAACATTCTCTCATGCTATTCAGGATATAATAGAATTATATATAGAGAATATGTGTGTATATAGTATATATAATATAATTTAATAAGGTTAAGTTATGTATTAGGGGAGAGAATATTTTTTCAAACATTATAAAGAGGATAAATAATCTTAAGAAGACTCAGCAAAAATTAGAAAAATAATGTAAATTACATTTAATGGTGATACTCTTTTAAGTTTTAGAAAGGGTTAAATTTGCAGATATATAAATATAATTTTAGAAAGTAGGTTTCATCTGGATGAGGTAATTTTCACTTATTTAATTAGGAGTGCCCAATGACTTTGAATACCTTTTGAAAGCTGGGCCTTATAGTATGTATAAAGAAAAGGCAAAAAAGGTAACAAAAAAGTAACAATTCAATATAATAATAATTAAGGCCTTAGGTTGAGCATAGTATAAAAAAATACCAGACATCACATATTAGGAGGACCCTTGGTGGAAATCTCAGGATATTAATACAATTACTGTGAAAATAAAAATGAATTCACTCACCTGGGATCATTCAAAATTTCATTGATGGCATTCAAGATATTTAGCTTAGTCAGATTTTTACAATCCAATTTGACTCCAACTTTAAGATTCACTGCTCTTTGAGCATTGGCGCTTTGATCAGCAAAATATGGAATTCCAATTAAAGGCACTCCTCTGGTGGCTGCTTCTTGAAAACTGTTTAAACCTCCATGAGTGATAAATATCTTTACATTTGGATGAGCTGAAAAACCAAAGTAGCTATATTATATTATTATAAATACTCTTATTATAATAAATACTTTTTCCTTATATTTGATGATATTCTATACTGATATAAGGTCTACTTTGCAAGCAACCTTTTTCTGAAGATGAGTGCCAAAAGTTAAAGAAGACATGGAAGATAAATATATGCAGTTTAGATAGAGGTTATAGTATGACCATCACTCATGAAAAGTCCTCAAAGTCCATGTTAATACATTTTATCTCCTGTCTTCAGATTTCATTTCCACTTCAAAGCATCAAATGATTCATTAGAGTGTTACACAAAATACAAGTTTCTTTTTGTCTATTCAAAGCAGGAGTTAGTAAAAATTGCAGGCATTTATTAGGATTAGGATAGTTATATTTATGGTAATCAAACATTCAGGATAGATGTTGCTTGATTGCTTACGAATTCTTTATCATTAGAAAGTGTTTGAATCAAAACCTTCATTGGGATGTCAGGAGGAGTGGGATTTTTATGGCATATCAAAGGGGCTGTTGAGTTTAAAAGTTCTAGAACCCCCATTTAAAAATATTCTCTATAAACACCGTAAAATATTTATATTCTACTCATTTTTATTGGACATTTAATCAAAACGATACTGTGTTTAAATTTCAACCTGCCTGTATTCTATTTCCGGAGTTAAAATGTTGTTCATTTATAATTAGAGTTGTTGAGGTCTAAACTCAGTATTTATATGGATTCTGTTAACATGTCCATCCTATTTTCATTACTTTGTTTATAAAAGAGTATTTTAAATAATTAAGATGCTCAAGTTATTAATGTTATATATAATATTAATATTGAACAATTGTATATCTTAGCAAATAATGAGTTATATAAACACTTAGGTTACTATAAGTGAGAACAAGTATTTGAAAATGAGCAAATTACTTTACTAAATTTACAATATATAGTAAATAAACATGATGACAATTTTCAATAGGAGAATTTGTACACATTTAATCAATAGACTCAAAGTATTCCATATGGGTATTTCCCTCATTTACAGCATTATTGACAAAGAAATGCTATGAAAATAAGCTAGATCTATATAAGATCTACAAGAAAATAAGCTAGATAAATCATTTGACTTATAGAAGTTTTTAATGAAAAGATAAAATGCTAATGAATAAAATATGTTAGATAAATAACCTTGGAGATTTAGTAACACAATGCCAGAATTAGTATGAGTATTTTGTGTGAGTGTATCAAGGTGCTTTGACAGTTTAGGCTATTTCTCACATATAGGCCCCACAAGGAATTGAACCCAGGACCACTTTCACCAAAATTGAACACGTTGTCTACTCGGCTATCCAGTAGCCTTAGTGCAAATATTTTATACCATACAAGTATTTTATTAACAAATTAACACTTATCAAGCCATTTAAGAATGATACAAAATGTGAGTGAGGGATCATTACTATCACCATTTTAGCCACTTACTTTGAATACAATGACTTAATTTTCAAGAAAATAATAGGATAAAATTCAAGGGAGAATATCTGATGAAAGAAGCTAGAGGTTTAGAGATATATCACTCAAAATCAGAGAAATAAACAATCTAGAGGTGAAATCAGAGATTCTTACCCAGTAGATCTTGTTGTGGTAACCATTTTCCTATCCTCACATTTTTAGTTTGCCCTGGTAAAGGATTTTCCCCCTCCCACTTCCAAAGAACTCTTTGTTTTACCTCTGAAAATGCAGCAATGAATGCATCCCTTGTTTTGACTGGAAAATTTGCACTTTTTAAAACAGATCCCATACTGAAATATATCACTCCATCTTCCCCAGCTCCATCAAAGAAGTCCTGCAACTCCTGGTGAGAAAATACGTATAAAATTGATTTCAACTTCATTTCCTTTGAAGGGTTGCATCACTATCTTTTACCAACTAAATGGATTGATGTCATTGACTGTCTTACTAAAAAATTCTGATTCATGAAGCATAACCTCCTTTTACAACCAATTTAGATATTATCTGAATTTGATACTTAATCAAGAAAATTCAAAGCGCAATGACAAATAGATAATTCCTAACTTAGAGGAAAAGAAGGGTTGATGATTGAAGAATAATTAAAACTATAAATTTGAATATAAAATAAGATAAATCACCTTAGGAAGCTCCCTTGGTGGATTTATGTGTATGGCTCCAACTTCAATCAGGTTAGGACTCAGAGGATGTGCTCCATTAAGCGAATAGTGGTGATTTATCATTGCAAGACTGATATACTTCTGTAGTTCATTTATCTCTGGAATATCTTCTCCAAATGCTTCCTTCATTATGGATTGCATATTGCACAATACAAAAAATTTGTAATATAGATTAAATCCCACCGTTGACAAGAAGTTGATTATTCTCTGTGAGAAAGTCATTCGATCATCAAAACCAAGAACTGGATTGGCTACTGCTGATGGCAGGGATATTGTTCCAGTTGCACTATATGTGGTAGGAAATACTCCAACAGGTGATAGGAGTATCATAGGAACTTTATAAACATGAGCAAATCCATAAAAGCATTCTCCAAAAAAATTAGTCATCAGAATCAAATCAAACTTTTCTGAAGATTTTGATGGATGAATGAGTTTTTGAACTTCTGGATGAAACAAAGTTCTTCGACAGACATCATCAGCCATTTGTTTTACTCTTGCAAACTGTCTAAAAACCTCCATATCCTTATCCATTGCATCAAACAGTTTTTGATTTTCTTCATAAATATCACTGGTATTAATTTGTTTGTAGTTTGATAGAGGAGATTTTACTGGCTGAGATGTGATAACTGTGAATGTATGTCCCCTTCTTGTTAGAGCCTTCATTATTGGTCCATACAGATTGTAGTGGCTGCGACTGGCAAATGGATGAACTGCAAGAATGTTTGCAGACTCTGATATTTGTGGCTGAATCACCAAAAGAACTATAGCTGAGGTTGCCCAAAGGCAATACTTCATGCCCATTATTCCTATAGCATAGAAATAAAATCCTTTATCAATTTCAAAAGGATATTCATACTAAGAGGTTATGAAAGAATCTGGAAAACTAATTTGTAGTATTAAAAAAATTCTGAACTTTACCATTCAATTTCTGACAGTTTAGTCTGAAGTCTACCTTCAACATTAAATTTTAAGAGGTATTCCAGTAATCCCAACAATAAAATTTGCTGTATTCATTGTAAAATTGTCAAATATATTCGGTTTTCAAATTAATATAAATGTAGGTAAATATAGGCTACTCGTAAAATAAAAAAATTAATTTAAAATACATAACGAGTTGCGATATCAAAACAAGGCATTGCCTACCGGTGCCCAACTCTGTTGTACCTCATATATATTTAGAAGCAATCTCGTGAAGATGAATGAAATTCTGAAGCTTATATATTTGAAGTATAAAAAACGAAAATTTTTAAAAGAGCTAATTGGACCTTGTATGTATCATCGGCTAATTTCAAAGATAAATTTTTAATATCAGACGTAAAATTAGTTTCGATATATTTTACAAAATACGATTAGGCATGCTTAAGCATGCACGATTCTCAGATAAGATTTATAGTACGGCATCGTTTAGTTTATCATTTTCTGCGAATCTTTCCGATAAAGAAATTAACGCATAGGTAACCTAGATAACCTAATAGCTAACATAGATAATTTATCGTAACCAACCTGAGAGTGAATCCACGCCGCAGGTATTTATCAGCGGAGATACCTGCTCCAATATTTCAAAAGATATCTAAAGCGCGCAAACAAAATAAGAATGCGGGAGATATTCTTCGAAATGTGATATCAAGAAGTCAGGTTCCAAACAAATAAATTTCCTGTAAGAAACTTTCAACGTTCTCCCGACACATATGATACGAAGAAAGATTTCAGCGTTTAAAGCATCTCAGACGGATGAGGGGAGGCAAATATTTTTTCTGAATAAGTTACGTCAGAACTTGTTCTCCCCTCCTGCCAGCGCTGGAAGTGCTAACAAGTACCAAATATTTGTCGACGATCGCCAGTAATTCTGTGAGTGAGTTCGTCTTCTATTCTCGTCTCGTCTCATTTTCTTATATGGATGCTTTTTGAAGAACTTCACATCCATGAACGATCGAGAATCTGGGGCTCCCAGATAGCTGTGTGGGCATCGCGTTCGACTTTGGCGAAAGTGGTTCAGGGTTCGATTCCCAGTGGCAGCCCACATGCAAAATAGTATCAGTTTTCGAAGCAATTTCAGTAATAATACTAATTACTACTAAAACCTCAATCATACTAATTACTCAGTTTGAATTAACTTCAAGTCTTTTTTGATTACCCTCACTTCATGCTTATCTATTATTCAATCATTTTTTTATTAGAACG
This sequence comes from Pachydiplax longipennis, assembly GCA_036926295.1. Lineage (NCBI taxonomy): Eukaryota > Metazoa > Arthropoda > Insecta > Odonata > Libellulidae > Pachydiplax > Pachydiplax longipennis. Next base: position 23,646,069 of record JAVFKF010000003.1, on the reverse strand, counting down.
ATTTCCTCTTATGACACTTTCTTAATTTCAAGCACTACTCTGCCTCAATAAATATCACTTCAATATAGATTATCAAAGTAAGAGACAGTTAAATCGAATTAGGCTTATTACGAACTTCATCGGCAGCTGATTCGTATATAAATATGTTACTTTTTCTTTTTTGTAATTGTGTTATGACTTTGTCTTTCATATTATAACTTTTCTACTCATTTTTCCATTTATTTATTTTTTAGTATTGCTTTTGATACTTTATTTTCGCGGTTCCTTTCATCCCTCTTATTGTGTGGGTGATCCCGCAATGTGAATTTTTTTTCTACCAGCCAAATCTTACCTTTTCTTCTTCGTACTCCTCTTTCTTTCCTTTTTATACTTTTGGTTTGATGTATATTTTCTCTCTTTTATCCTTATGTAAGAATATCATTCGAGGTTAAGTGGAAGAGAGGCCCACTCTGGCGCAACCTCTCCTAATAAAGGGTCAATTAATAATATGAATATATTTTTATTCTCTTTCACAGTTACCGGTTTTTTAGATTAGGAAAGAAATATTTGATACTATATGATCATATTGTATTTTAATCCATCCCTTTCGAGCTTTTCTTTTAATAATGATCGAGTAACCGAACTATTGATTATTTTCAATATATTTACAGGGGTAATAATTTTATACACACCACGAATAAAGCGTCTGAGGGGATCGCCGTACTCGCTGAGGTCTCAAGGCTGCAGTAAGAGTTGCAAATTCTGGCTCGGCTGGATTCTGGGGACTTCTTCCAATTGCCAGTAAGTGGGGGAGGTTCGTCGGATGGATGGAGTCTCCTGTCATACTCCACTGGTCCCTGGTGGTGGACATCCCCATGAAGAAGAGCCCTCGTTAACACAAATGATTTGATTACTTGTAGTGTGGCTGCTGATGACCGGCGCGATTGGGTGTGATGGTAAAGAGTTCCCCCTGCTTTTCACTCTAGCTAATCCTTATCCGGAAATCTTAAGTTTCTGAGTAATGTAACGTATGGTAAGGTACCCTTGAGATTCGAAGAACAGCAGTTCGAAAGATGCTGCGTACCTTATTTTTCACGAAATCTTATTCAGAAATTTTAACTGTTTAAATTCCTTTGAGATCCGTTTGCCCCGAAAAGCTGCTAATTAACTCAGCCTTTTCTTCGGAACTTTCGAATTTCATTAAAACGCAGCGTTATTTTCATGGAAAGTGTTTTCAAATCTCCGACACCCGAATCTTTCCTTGCATGCCTTTACAGTTTTCAGACCCCACCAACTTGTGTTCTAAATAGCAGCAAATGGAGAGGTGAATGCGAAAACGGATAACATCAAAAAATGAATATGAAGTGCATCATTTGTCCCTTCCGTCTTCTTCAACTGTCAACGTATAAAATATAGTTGTAGCGGGAAAAGGATTAACACGAAAAAATTTTATGGAAGAGAAAATATGCTCTCAAAATTATTCAGATGATGCAAAATGGCATTTGTGCTGGAATTAAATCTACATCAAATTTGACATTCTCTTTTTTAAATGGCGGTTAACTTATGTTCATAAATAGTAGTAGTATTTTTAAAAGTGCTTCGACAGCTAAAGTTATTCCGCTGATATAGACTTCAACCGAGAGACGAACTCGGGACCGCTTTCACTAAAACTGAACGCACAGCCCACTCGGCTATAATATATAACCAAGGAGTCCTTGGTGTATAATTTTTTACAATTACTATATAACAGCTGAGCTACCATACTTAAATCTTTTGAGTTCACTGGTTAAAAATTTATTTATTTAATAAAGGTAAACTTATGACGCTTTTCAATATTAGAGGCGATAAATACTTCTACTGAAGGAAATCAGAGGCGGCTCGCGTTGGAAGGAAATTGGATTAATGCGAAATGTTTGGTTGGTTTCCAATATTTCATTCTATTTTATATCTACGGCACAAGCCCTGAAATACATCTAGGAAAGATTATCCAGTCAGCATCAATATTACCCCAATTCCGGCGATGTAAGCATTCCGTAATCACTTTAATCGCAAACAGAAATTAATGTAATAATTATTTAAATTATTCCTATTTTCCCCTTCTAATTGTCTCTTTCTTACATTTTATTATTTCATTTTATTTGTTAATTTGAACGAGAATTGATATATGACTAAATAAGCTACGTCATTTCCGGACAGAAAGAATATAGTTTGTGGATTTATGATTTTTGTTTTATGGCAAAATGAACTGTTATCCAATTTTTTTATTCATATTGAGTAATATATTTAAGAGTATTTGTGAACACTACAACAGGTAGCTTCCTAATTTCCAAAAATGTTGGGCACTCGGAACATCGGATAAGCGGCAATTAAAAAGTGTTGGGCGTTCTCCTAGGTGCCAAGTTTTGGAAAAGCCATCGACAGTACCCTTATCTTATCTCTGAGATATCGAGCCATCATTTGATTTATCATTCTTCTCTTCATCTTATACCAACAAATCAGACGTACATTTATCACAAGAACGAACTATCCTACAGCCTCTATATGCGTGTTTTTCATTACGAGTGCATCGTTCCTACTTAGCTGCGTGATCCCGTTTCGTCCACATCGTTAATCGTAACCTCTTCATGAATTTGGATGAAAATACGTAAGTAAATTACGCAACAACTTATTTTTTCTCTGAGTGACGCGATTCATTTCTAAAATATAAACGGAGGTGAAAACATTCTGATGAGATCAGAACTCACACCCGGATTCTAAAGTGGTTCGGGAGTTGTTTGTATTTCGCCCTTTGCTTGTAGGCAACGTGGCAAGGCTGGGAGAGCGCCCGCAAAAATGACGGGACAAATGATGTGAAGCGTGATCTGAAACAATGTAGCCAAATAAGTTAGTTTGTGCCTTCTGAAGTGATGCTACATGGCTTTGACTGAACAGCCAGTGTCAGACGAATGCTTTATACTCCAGTTTTACTTTTAACTTTTAGCTTTATACTCCAGTTTACTTTATACTGTCCCAATGTCTTGGAAGAAAGCACACATCACTCCGGTGCCTAAGAAAGGGCGTACTGTAAAACCAGACGACTATAGGCCCATATCACTAACTTCTATATTTTGCAAAATTATGGAACATATTATAGCCAGCTCAATTATGCGCTTTCTAGCGGAAAATGGAGCAATCAGTCAGAGCCAGCATGGATTCCGTAAGGGTAGGTCTTGCGATACTCAGTTAGCCCTCTTTATGAATGACGTATCTAAGGCAGCAGATAAGGGAGTTAGATCAGACGCAATTTTTCTAGATTTTAAGAAAGCCTTCGACACGGTGTCCCATGTAAAGCTTATACAAAAGTTAAGTTCCTACGCGATTGACGGAAAGGTGGTCAGGTGGACAAAATCATTTCTAGAAAACAGATCTCAGAGAGTTGCGTTAGACGGAATATTATCCAACGAAATTAGTATCACATCAGGTGTTCCGCAGGGAAGTGTCCTAGGGCCGATTTTATTCCTCATATACATTAACGACCTAGCGGATAAAGTAAAGAGCAAAGTTAGATTGTTCGCCGATGATACCCTCATATACAGAGAGATTTCGTCAGAAAATGATATACATGTACTACAGAATGACTTGGACGTTATAGCAGGATGGTGTAACGATTGGCAGCTTGATCTGAATCTTAAGAAATGCGTTGCTATGAGTTTCACGCGTTCTACAAACGTTATTCCCGCACTGTACAAAATTTAAGGACATCCCTTAGAGTTCGTGCGTCATAATAAATATCTAGGAGTCACGTTCAGTAGTAGTTTATCTTTTAAAGAACACATTCGAGATGTAATAGGTAAGGCGAACAAAATACAGAGACTAACAGGTAGAACGCTGAAGGGATGCTCATCAAGAGTAAAAGAAATAGCTTATTTTTCACTCATTCGACCTAATCTCGAATATTGCTGCGCGATTTGGGATCCACACGAGGTAGGTTTGGTCTCAGACTTAGAAATGGCCCAACGTAGAGCAGCTCGTTTCGTTACAGGAGATTTCAGGTTCGACAGTAGCGTTACGTCCATGATAGAATCCCTCGGTTGGAATTCACTTCAGGAGAGAAGAAACGATTACCGAAGGAAACTTTTCGAAAAGTTCCTCGGTTCCGAATTTAGGGACGAGGTGAATGAAACTTTGATTCCGGTTAGTAGTGAGCGCGATCTCCGAGAGGCATCAACCAAGCGTTATAAGGAGGAAATAGCAAGGACAGATAGTTATTTCTGGTCGTTCTTCCCGCGAGCTATTAGAGAAGCTAATAGGGTCGATTAGAATACTAAGATGGTGTCATTACACCCCCTGCCATACGCCACTGGCGGCTTGCGGGGTACAAATCTAAATCTAAAATCTAAATCTAAATATACATTTGATTTTGCAATTACAAATTGCGCAATTTTTTAACAGATATTACATTTGGAATTCTCGAAAAAATGATTCTTTTTGTATATTAAATTCTTTGAAAATATAGAATGCATCATGTTACCAAATATTGGCTTGTCTAAAATGATGCACGATTTAAGTGTCATTAAATGAGATCGCGATTTTTGTACGTAACCAAATTGACTAAATTCAATAAGTATCCTCATCTTCAGGAGTATACATTATCACTGAAAGAATTACTGCTATCTTAGTAGGCTTTGGGTATACTCATCATTTTATAAATTCAAATAAATTTCCCTGTCATGTTACTGCCGAATCACAAATACTTTATCGGGCGCTCTGGCTAAAGCACAGTTTTCCCTTATTGAACTTGTATCCATTAAAAATGTGCTTACGTTCAGATTAAGGAGAGAAATTAAATAATGCAATAAACATCTTGGTATGAGTTAATTTTCTATGAGTTCAAAATTCTACAACTTGATAGATTATACAACTTTATTCCGATTAAAGCATAATAGAATTTATAGGTGCTGCATCACGCTGAGCGGCTTAAAAGAATCTTGGAATCAGAGCTCGTTGTAAGTAGAACCGTGTCTTTCTAATTGAATGATACAAAAAGCGAAAAAGCTGCGACTCGCACTAAGAGCCGATCTTGGTTTAAACATTTCATCATGGTGAATTTGACTATCAATCTCTGCCAGCGAAGAAAAATTACGAAAAGAATGTAAAGTTATATTTTATTAGATGTGTTATTCAGTAACATGCTAAGCATATAGGCTTATAAAAGATGTTACGACTTTTTATTTTGATTGGTCTGGAAGAGAATGAAAAATATTACTATCCAACCATACGCCGGTTCCAGATCCCTCGAAGCACCATGAACAACTACCAAGAAAAAAAAGAGGAAAGTAATTCAAGATCAAGAGCTAAAGAAATTCGATAGAACTCTAATTTTTACATCAATTTTTACTAGAGATTACTTTTGCAGTGCTCAACGGCTTAAATATTCCCGATTCCAGGAATCTAAAAGATACAATTTTGCTCTACGCCTGGCGATGCTTGGCGATTTTAAAGAAATTGCCACCAGAGCGCAGAAAAAGCGAAAGGAGACACGAGACTTCTTGGCGGTCATACGACTACGCTATTTCACCGGTAACTGAACGGAGCTAGCGACGAACGGCATAGTCATGTCTAACTTTCCCTCAGACAATATTACGAGCGCCCTTCAAATGTTGCAAAACGTGCCTCGCTTTTGGCCAGAGCAACCTGCGTTGTGGTTCTTAATACTCGAGGAAAACTTCAACCTCGCGAGCGCTAGAGCAAACATTGTCGATGACTTCAAGTTTTATTTCGTCGTCAGCATCTTGGATTCACCAAATGCAATAATAGTGGAAGACATAATCACGAATCCACCCGAATCGAATCGATATGCTCGTTTGAAAGAGGAGCTTCTGCGTCGATTGACCGCTTCCCAGAAAATCGGCAATCGCAAACCTTCGCAGTATCTGTTGCATTTACGAAGGTTTGCCGGACCGGCCGCCACCGATGACTTTATTCGACGGGTATGGATGAATCAGCAATCTTCGACGGTACAGATGATTCTGGGGACGCAGAATAGCGTTGACTTGGATAGCCTGGCGAGCATTGCTGACAAAGTAGAGGAAGTGATTTCTCCATCTCTAGCGACCAAGAATTCCTCCAATACCGAAACCGAACAGTTGAGAAAAGGTATCGATGAACTCGGTTATCAGGTCGACTCCTTAGTCAAGGAATTTGAGGGATTGGGCTTTCGACCACGTTCCAAATCACTAGGAAGTCAATCAAGAAGACGCAGAATTTCGTCGAGCGGAAGGTGTTGGTATCATGTCATGTATGGAGATGAAGCAAGAAACTGCCGGTCTCCATGCATTTTTTCGGAAAACCCCACGGTTCTTGATGATGTAGACCAGCGACGATGCCATCCAGCCCAATAGACTCTATTCTTAGTCTCTGAGAGTGGTGAGCAATTTTTCATTGATATGAAATCCAATCTCCTTCATCAAATATTGATTACTGAAACATTTTTCATTTGCCTGTAAAATTCCTTTTCAGTTGATTCCAATCATATTTGTTGTGCTTAGATTTTTGTATTGTTGCATATGTGAACTGTTTTATCTCTCCTTCACTCAGGTAAATAATGTAGGCCGTATGCAATGATGTAAACAATTGGAAGGAAAATAAATATGTGCTTCTATACATTTCACCCACCCAGTACTTACAAGGCCTGCATCTCATATCGTTTTAGGACCCCTGGCTTAAAAAATGCAATGAACATGAATGAATGCATTCCCTTTTGTCATACCAGTACCAATCGCACAAAATATTAATTGAATTTGATCCTCAGTCACTGATTATTTGTTTTATCAAATTAATATCCTTGTAAAAAAGAGTATTTCATTTTTATTTTGTTAAGTTTTTTCACTTTTCCAATATGCACAATTTTACTCAATTTACTGATTGATCATGTCTTTATTCAATTTTCCTTCATCGGATTTATTACTACTTGAAATCCATTTTGAAAGTTTGGGTCCTCCAAAACCCAGGACTGCTCTGTGTGATGTTACTAACATTCGACTCAATATTTTAACACGATTCTTTGTTTTTTACATCAACATATGTTAATCTCATTTCTCATTCTCTATGAAGAAATAGTTGCCGGAATAGCTGTTCCCTGACTTGCTGTGAAATTTACAGGCCTTTGAGGGTACCAGATGATCTGCAAACTGAAAGAGATGGCATCCAGGTTGAAGAAAGATTTGATGTCCTGACCATCTTACATATTTGAAGAATAAAGCCAGACCAGATGGTCCAGGAGAGTCAACTCATCCATCAGCCAATGTCCTTGTAGGGTTATTTAATTATCGTCAATTGTATTATTTTTATTAGAGTATAGAAGAGAGAAATATTTTATGAAAAAAAATTTTGGCTTTAATATTTATGGAAAAAATCAAAAGTGCAAATACTGTGATACTTCAAGATTGTCTACTGTTTGTATCCAAACATTTTCACTTCAAATGACATAATAATATACTTTTGGTATGATAAATTACTCTTCAACCAAGAATATTTTCAAGATGTGGCCCAGATGCATGTTAACTTTGTTGAACCTTCACTGTGCAGTATTTAAATCTTGCTAGGCAACCTTACCAGCCGGTGTTTTCTAGAATTTAAATTTAATTTCTAAAGTCACATTTTTTAAACATTAAAAAAGAGTAAAAATATTTTTGTATTGATATTTAACACACTAATAATATGGGAGTAAATAAAGATAATTTATTTTATGAAGTTTAAAAACATAAAATTAAAATTTTTAAGCTTTGTAGCAATGGTAATTCATGAAAAACTTTTCAGTTGGAAAATTTCCTTCAGTCTGTGAGAATGTGGAGATTCTCAGCAAGAATTATTCCTCTCCTTTGAAAATATTAAAGTGCTTCTTATTTCTCTTTTCTCAGAAAATCTCAAATATAAGCATTTAGCATTTTTCATCAAGGTATATGAGAATATTATGTTCCAATGATTCTTGCCATAGACTGAAGCATTACCTTGAAATGTTGCCCTGATACTAGTTGACAGTGTCATGCAAACATGGAATGAAATTCTGTTGAATTTGAGACCAATATCTTCCTTTGTCCATGGAACTCCATCTTTTCTTGAGACATTAATCTCAAAACCAAGGCTGATAGTACATAAATCTTCTATTATATTCTTTTAATGCCTGAAATCTCTATTTTAATTGAATGAACTGGGAACAGTAGATGAATGTATTTGTGGTTTTATGGAAAGATATGATCCAAGCTACTGAATCAGAAATTTAAATCTAAGGAAAAAAGGGGGTTATCAAATGACTTCAGTGTCTTGGATAGTAATTTTCTGCATGATATTGAATCAAAGGCCAATGAACAGTAGAATAAAAAGGGAACAAACATCAAAACCTTACCAAACCTAGGTGACAAAAATTAATCAATGGAAAAGGAATTGGGAAAATCACAAAAACCTGCTTTGCCTTCAAATTAACACATGGAATATGAAATAGATTTAGAAAAACAATCTTTGGGTTGAAGCCAATCAAGTATAAGGTCTTTTTAATTTCAATCAAGAAAAATTCATAAATAATGTCACTCAGTTGAAATGTTAAGAAAGACTGCAAATTGCTATTGAATTGCTTTAAAACCTTTTTGCTCCTTGATCTGTGGATCATTAATTTCTCAGCCATAGGTTCATCTGAGTGATCCTCAAAAAGTCTGTTTATATCTCCCTGACCCAACTTCGGACCCATGGCCTCTGCAAGGGATATAGTATCCTCCAGCACTTCCACTATGTGTTTGGATTTAAATTCTTCAAAATCATTTTGGACACAGCTTCAGGCCATTGCTTCTTCCATGAAGAGAGACAAGACATTTACCTTTGGTGCAGTGCTGGGTTTGATTCTCTTTGGGGGCCAACATTTATTGGTGCCCACTGAACATCATGATGAATATGAATAAATATCTGAATAAAGAGGTTGCAGGTCGAGTCATGGAAATCCAAATACGGCAATGTGGGAATGAATGTACTGACCACTTGTCACACACCATGAATGTCATCTGGCTAGGCCTATTCAAAGGGATTTGATGCTACAGACTTTACTTTTTTAGTTTTACTCTAGTTCTTGTGAGACAGTTTTTTCAACTGATTTTTCCAAATAATGCCTCTAAGATGCAAGGTGGAATCTATACAACATTCATTGTAGATCATCCTCAATTTCTGCTGGTGTAGTTGCATCATCAGAGTAACATATAATATTCACAAGTTTCTCATCCATCTTTTATCCAAGATCAAGAGATGTTACTTCCTCAATGACTTTGTCCATGATTAAAATAAACAGAAAGGAACACAGACTACCACCTTGTCAGATTCCTATTGCTGTTGGTATCTTTTCAGAGAGTTTAATCCTTATTTTCCCATATGCATACCAGTCCTGTACTATCTTAATCATGGACAATGATATGTCCTCTAACATTATGCCAATTACATCTTTCAGCAACACTATGAAATGCTTTTGTCAGATTAATAAAACATGCATAAACTGGCCTGTAAAATTCTAATGATATTATTTTAAAATGTCTCAGAATGAATATTGAATCAGTTGTTGTTCTATTCCTCCTAAATCCCTGGTGCTCTTCCCTGCTTTTGTATTTTCTGATCAAGAGTTTTTCTTGAGGATTCCAGTTAATACAGAGTTTTAGCACTGTGCTGAGTAAGGAAATACCTCCATTTATCTCGTTGATTTCTTTATTTGAAGTGCACCCCAGAATTTTTGTCTTACATCTTTCTTTCATATTTGGTGCAGAAAAATTTTCCTGCAAATTTGAAGGAATGTTTTCCATTAATGTAAACATTTAAATCTCTCTCCTGCTTGTTTTGGACATTCTCAATTTTTGTAATTATGGTTTAAAAAGCCAATCTTCTTCAATCACAGAAATGGAATGATCAAGGATGTCTTTAAACAATTACGTATTTGATTCTGTATAAGCAACCAAATATGTGTAACCTTCCACACATTTCTTGTCATGATTCTTGAAAAATCAATGTTTTAAGTAGAGAATGATTAAGAGCTCCCTGTAATTCACTTACAAACTGAATCTTATTCTTAATAATTCTTCTGTCTCTGAATGTTGGCGTCTGCTTTATTTCGAAGCTGTAATCAAAAATTAACATTCAAGCTCTATGAGAATCTTTTGCATGCCAAATTCAGAATAAAAGAGAAGAATGTTTGTGATCCTCTTTTAAATCCTTCTTATATGTGTTGCTGGATACTATATACAAATGTGATTGAATTTTCATACATTCTTGCATTCTCTACTTTGTAAAGAATTGTATATTATTATTATGAATATCTTTGTTCCATATTTCTACATTCTTTATTCTGAATAATAGCTCTTTTCCTTTCTTTACTGCTATATTATCCATGACTATTGGACAAATGCTACTACTAGTACATAAGTATATTAAAATCCAGCCTCTGAACTGAGATTGAGCTCTGTGGTTTTACATTCTTGGTAGCTGTTATGGTAATTAATATTACCCTATGCAAAATAGATGGCAATGACAGCTTTTAGAGATAAAGTAAAAAGATTGGAATTTTGAAAATTTTAATCTTTTTGGTAGCATTTTCTCAATATACCAAATTTTGGGATTACTTACTCAAAACCCCATGCCTACCCTTCACTAGCAGGCTCATGAATTTCATCTATCATCCCTTCAATACCAGTATTTGATTTTTGATGATTTGTGATGCTATTTCTGATTTAACGTTGTATGATAAGTTGTGATTCTATGAAGCAGTGGATTGAGATCCTCCTTATAGTATGTTTCCAATTTGGGGAAAATTCAGTTCTCCACAGTTCCTTTTGCTGTCTTTCTTTATTTTAGCACCTGCATTATTATATTGCTCTGAGCTGATTTCAGTTCTTAATGTAAAGGAGAAACTTCTGTTCGATAAATTCTGAATAAGGATTTAAAATTTTTGGAAACTTGTGTTACATCCTTCCCAAAATTGCCACTTTCAACTATATACAGATGCGATGGAATTTCCAGGAAGTTGACTGTTATTTACTTTGCATAGTATTGCAGGGATGATTGTAAGCAAAATCTTTTCTGTAAATCTTCCTGCCATATTCTGAATAATGAGTTCTCTTGCCCTCACATCTATAAATTCTATTTTTGAATGATCTTTAAATGCTGGATCCCAACAGACAAACTCAAGCTCTGTTGATTTGCATCCTCACTAGCTGCTGAGGTAGATGATATATCTTTCTTGGATATCCTTTCTTAATGACTCAAACATACCTCATATAATTGTACTAGTAAACCTTGCAGTTATTTCCAGTTCACAATGGGACCATTTTAGAGAAATCTTTCAGCAGTAAGCATAGCTGAAGTGAGCAACAGTAGCTAAATCAGGGTATGCATCTGATAATCCTTCCTTTCCTTTTACTGTACCAATTTACTGCTGTTGTTGTTGTATTCTCTAAAGATCTTAGATTTGACCAGAATTTCTAACAATGATTATTCTTGTAGAACTTGTTGCTTGGAACATTTCCTTCAGGCAGTGAGAATGTGGGATTCATCAATGAGAAGAATTCCTTTCCTTTGACTCAAAATGAGTCTCCTTTCTCTGATATCAGGGATCCTAAATATTCATAACTAGGTATATCTAGAATTTTCCTTCACGGTACATACATACATGAGGAAATTATACTCCAACAACTGTATAGACTGTAACATTACTGAAGAAAATTCTGTTAGGTAAAGTTGTTGCCATGGTTTATGCTACCACCCAATCAAGAATGTATTGGCTTCCTGTTGAACATAATCTGCAAAATATAGCAGTTCTACTATTCCATATTGCTCAAATTCAATCTGTAAAAATCTCTCTCTCCACTAGGAGGACTCTAATTGGCTATTTTTGAAGCTTATAGCTTTCTCTCTCTGCAGAAGTCTCTCTTTTCTGGAACCTTTAATCTCAAAACCATGGCTGATAGTCTGTCTTCAATTACATGATTTTAATTTCTGAAATTAAAATTTCCATTGGATCAAATTTTAAATCTATTTTTGGCGCCCTCCTTGGATCTTTATTCCTCTTAACTTATATAGTTGAGTTACTTTTAATTGTATCTTTGCGCTTACATTCCAAGTTATTCTCTCAATATCTTCATATAATTCTTATTTATTTTCCTTGTCAAACTACTTCCTCGTTAGTTACTTAATTTATTCTTTTCATTTTAATTATCCTCCAGTAACATCATTACACCTGTATACTCATCCCTGTTGCTGCTTTGTCCATAAGATTTGAAATATTTATAACAAAGAACATTATAAAAAGTAACAACAAATATTCCATAATAATGAATAAATTAATACTAAATTTTTTCATATTTATAAAATTATTTAACTTATATTAACTTTTCACAAATATTCCAGGAATGTAGTAAAGTTTGTATATATTATGATAGATCCTTTTTGTAGATCTATCATTTAATAATAGAATATTAAAAAAACATACAAATATCTAAATATCGCAGAAAATATAATGTAGTATATACATAAGTACTCTTTCTTTATAGTTATGTATCAATTTACAAAATATCAATTTTAAAATGAAACAGATATAACAAAATAACATGAATCAACATAAAATGGAAATTTCTGGTACAATGTGTAGGCCTAAACTTCCTTTTTCTACTCTAAACGTGATTTTGATACTAAGCTTTTGAATATCAAAACATGATACAAACCATTCTGCAATGACAGATAAAATTGAAGTTCATGAGCAAACATTTTCCACATTTCAACATGCATGAGTTTTTTATGCAACAAGTTAAACATTGGGGCTATTGTCTAAGAACATATCAGGGAAATGACTCATTCTCTACCAAAGAAAAGTTGGGCTGAGAGGGTCGATAATTTTTGTGTCTGGACTCAATACCCCTCCCTCAGTTTTCATTCAACTGTATCTGTTACCTATTGCATAGTATTAATCCTGCAAGCTGAATCAAATGCTCTTAGTACAACATGAAAAACTTTAATTGCTTACATCTTATTTTCCTAAAATTCTGAGTAAAGATCTTTGATATATGCATGGAATTGTAAGTTGAATAGCCATTATAAATGATTCTTCCCATAAGGAATAGATATGAAACTGAAACAGTCATCTATCATTACTCACAAAAGTATGGTTAAACACTTAGTCTCCAGACTACATACAATAAAGGTAGTTTGGAATCAATTTTTAATTTTTCTCATACCTGATCCTATCTGCTATGAATAAACAAATTGGAATTTCCATTAAGGTCCTCAAACTTTTACTTGAGTTCTGCAAGGATGATCTTGAATTGTTAGTGAGTGCTTATTCCCTTGGCTTCTGATTCAAAATGTAAAATTTGCTTGTAATTACTGCATGTATCTTGCTGATTTTAAATTCAGTGCGGTATCAAGCTCTTTCATTGGGTCCTAGCAATTTTTTCTCACTCCTTGTTTTTATATTTACCTCCAGACATTTTCTTGAGATTTCTCACAGAAATGTCTTATTTTTTTATTCTCCACAGTTGGTTCCACTTTCATTCTCAAGCTGGAATTTCCATATGAATTAATACATCATGGCATATCTGTGTATATTGAAAAAAGATACTATAAATGTTAAAACCCATCTCTAGTTCATTTTGGTGAATCTTTATTGTTGTAATTAAGGTATAATACTTTTTTCCTACAATCACCAGCTGGAAGAATATCTGTTTCACATATAGATATATATGAATCTTTCTGCTCAATGTATTTGGTTTAACATTTCTTGAAAGTTTGATCTTCTAGAAAAGAGCCAATTTAAAGAACTTTAAGATCCATTTCCAAGTTGAGATTAAATTCTATTCCAGTAAATTTCTTTTGACTTGTCTATTGCCTCCCTCACTAATGAAGAGACCTATGTAGTCATTTTACATAGTTCATACTCCTTGAGAAAATATGATAATCTTACATTCATTCTCTTAGTAGTGCTGTGTTATGCAGCTGCCTTACATAACCATTTGTGCTGAAATTTGATTTCTCACAGGAAAATGCAATTATTAAGAGATGGAATTTGTTTCTCAAACTCTTTTGATTACATTTGCCATTCTCTACAATTGCTGGCTGATGATATGATTCTCTGACAGCATGCTTTGGTGGAAATCAATACATGTGTCTATTGCTCTTGCCTGTACAAACTAGGGCATGCCACTATTATGTGGCATGCGTTACTTCTTCTATGATGCCTTCAGTCACCAATCACTCCAACTCAGCTTTGAGCTTGTCCTCCCAGAGGTAGGCTGCTGGTCGTACTGAGTAGACTAGACTTTGGTAGAGGGTGCATTGGGCTTGAGTGCAATCTTAAACTGTTCACATTGAATGGACCACTTGGAGCAAAGATGTTGGCAAATTCTGTTATCAGATCCTCCATTGTGTCTTTCAACACTTTTGGGCAAATGGGAACTCTAATCTCTCATGTGCTGAAGGCTTCATAGTAGTACTGGGCTCCTCTAATGACTCCTTGGACTTTGGCTTCCTTAATCCTTGGGTAGGTGGATCAACTTTACTCATGCTCACTTTCAGGCAGGCTGTTGACTGATCACACCTGATTGACTCTTGGCATGGACTAATAAGAAGAGATGGGCACCAAGAGATAACAACGACTCTGAGGAAGACCAAAGCATGCTTTGAGAGATAAATGTCATTGATGTCCTAAACAACAACAGTTCGACTCTATGGATTCAAAATTTAAATGTGATTTTGAAGTACCATAGGGGATTCCTGAGCAGTCCACTAGCATTTTTGGTCTTCAGCATCGTCTTGATTGGTGGCAACAAGTTATGAAGGGCCTTTAATTATTCCCCCTATTCTACCTTTCCATTCTCAATGAGATTCCTCTTACTCTACTTAAAGGACTATATTTGAGTTGCCTAGTTTTAATGATCATCAAAATGATTCATCAAAAACAAAGTGTTCAATTGTGACAAAGGTATATCCCTAAGTCCCCACTTTAACAGCTACTTGCTCATACACATCCTACACCCCTTCCTACAAACTCCCTCCCCTGTAAGGATTTTTACATTCACATTACATATTAATACCTTCATTTCCCTAACATTTATGGATGAATTTCTGGTTCACCTCTGATGATTATGATGCTGTTGAAACAAATATCAGGTTTTGTTCTCTGACTGAGGTTTATCTCAGTTGTTTTATGGTTTTAGGAGTGTTGGTATTTGTTTTCTAGGACAACTCTTATGCATCTTTGGTTGGTTGTGTCTGGAAAAATTTTTTTCATCCACTCTCACCACAGCCTGCACCTACACTTGCAATTATTCGTTTCATATTTTTCTTTGTTAAGTCCTATGGTAATTTAGATACTGACACTACATTAGAAACATTTGTTCAATGAATTCTGAATAAGGTTCATAAATTTAAGAATCCTGTATTGAATACTCCAATTTGATGCTTCCAGTTATATTCTAATGAAGTGGAATTCTCTGTAAGGTTTACAAGTTTACAAATTCTTGCAGATATTATTGGCTGAGAAATCTTTATTATGATTTGTATCTTATATGTATCTTATTCATTATTTTTGTTATATATCTTACTACTGAAAGAAAACCTCCACTCATCTGATCTAACCCAAAAATTAATTGCATAAATGTTGAAGGAATAAAGGTAACTTTAGTTTATAAAGCCTTCTTTTAATAAATGAGTTCTTGCAGGTAATGTCTACATAACAGAGTTGAATTTTATTTTGAAATGCTCAAAGTTTACATTGCTCATGGAGATGATATTGATTTTCTTGACTATCTTGACTTGACAATGAGATGATATTGATTGACTTTCTTGCCTCCTTTCTTAAGGTCTGTTTGCAGGTTATTCCTTATCATTGTGACATGTTGGTTCCTTATCGAGTTGGGATTGGACTCCTGAGACAGTTGTTTTTTTTTAGTATATGGGCATATATGTGTTCTGTTGTTAACATAAAAAAGTGAAGTTGATTGGGGTTATATTTACATTTTGAAAAGCACTCACTATAAAACTCTCTTTCTTCATGGTCTGTTGATTGAAATGTTCCTAACGAATGACTCACAGTAAAAGAATTTGTTTGTATAAGATGAATTTTTTTGTGGTATGATTGTAAACTTACTGCACCTATGGAACTTGCTAGACTCATAAGTCACAGTGGGTGCATGTTATATGTCTAAACAGAAACAGTGATCAGCTGGTCTACCCAGAGAAGAATCGATCAGCAGTTACCAGACTTTGCCATAGCCATTAACCTGTTGTTCATTGAACAGAGTATGTCTTATAATGTAGTGAGGCTCTCTTGAAAAATAAATCATTTATTGTATGTTATGTATATACTTTGTGACACGCTAATTTTAAAGCCAAAGGATGTAAAATTACATTATTCTGTAATAGTAAGGGATCCTATTTAAACAAAGAAAGTTAAAAATAAAGTTTATATTTTGCAAGATTTAGCGAATCTGTCCTATCTTCTTTGAAATAACTTTGAATCTTCTAAACTTTCCAAGCAGGTATTCCATGGTCTAATAGTAAATTTAAAAATGAATTTTATGAATAACTTCTAAAAATATCTCATATTCAAAACTTTTATGAGAACAATTTGATATACTTGGTTTGGTGCATAACCATTCCCATATAAAGAAGGTTGCAATTCGGAAATGCGATTTTCGTAACGAAAGCCCATGATTGAATCGTCACAAAAGTTGCTTCTCTAGTTGTTGACGAGATCCAGATAACAAACTCATTAGTAGCACCTTGGTATGGTGATCCTTAAGTCCAAAGTATGTCGTATTTGATATAAAAGTACTCGTGTGCCAATTGAAACTAATAATGATTAGCGTTAACAATTAGCAAAATCCACATTTATTTTTGAACATTTTAAGGTGAAGGATCTTTAACAAAGACAGTGCCGTCAGAGTACTCCGAACCCAAAAATTTCTCTTGCGAGAAATACACATTAGAATTGGACTCATTTGTCCAATTTGCGTTTGCCCTTCACCGTCCTTGTTTACCCATTTACACATCACCACTCCAACCATCAATAAACACCTCCCAGTTTTGCTGTCAAGGTGTGAGCCATTCATAGTTATCTCCAAAGCATGACTTACAGTCCTCTCTGAGTAAAGAATAGAAATTTCTAGAACGTGCACGTGGGGACTTGCATCGAGAAGTTTAATGAACCTAAGACGGTCTTCCAGCCCTAAGAGCAATTCTTCTCCTTCAAATCTTATTTCCTCTAATAATGAGAAGATTTTGAAAAATAACGAATCCATCCCAAAATGCTAAGTGGGGGAATGCGAATGCGCAACGTCGTGATTCCCCTTCTTTTGAGATTTTCGCAGCCTGACGGAAAAAATGATTTCGCGAGATAAAAACGGAAATGCTAATATTTTTTTTATATATTGGTCTCTTTTTCCGGACAGTATAAGGTGCGCTAATTTGACAGCTATTTAGGTATTTACACACTCCCTACCATACGGCTTACGGCTGCTTGCGGGATATTAACGTGAATGTAAATCTTATGTCCAGTTCAAACATAGGATATTTAATTATTATGTTCGTCTCTCCGAGGATCGTTTTATCTTACACGTCTTTTGCCTTTTTCATTCAGCGATTTGAAATCAAGCTGTCGTCAGAACTGTTTTTGAGATGCTAACAAGGGAACAATGGAAAATGTGCATTTTGTCAACGGAATGAACTTTTACCCCAATTTAATCCTTCTATTTTTCCTTCTTCCTTAACTTCTACCTTAATAAAAATATACATCATTCGTGACCTAGTGACGAGATCTTTGTCCGTCCGGAATTAAGAGGAAAATACACAAGAAAGCACATTTTCCGAAATAAAAAAAACATGATTGAATCAGTGCCGAATAATTTTTGTGCTTATTTTCGACTTGTCTTAACATCTTGTTACAAGGAGCTCGGTGACCGTCATTGTGTCGTTTGTGTTCACTTCGCGCCGGAGGAAATCTCGTAAAAATGCATTCAAGTTTCGATGCTTTACGACGAAAATCTGTACCCATATATTGAGCACTTTCAAAGCATTGCAGGTGCCAGGTATATTTTCCTTTTCGGGCCCTTATCAGCTGGTCTCAAGAACCTCCCCTTCGCTACCACGCGGTGGAAAATCTGGCTAATTCAAAGCTCCTTCCTCACTATGGGGCTAAGGAAAATTAGCTTTAATTGTTGCCCTTTTTGCTAAAGAATTATACTTTACACTTATTGTATATTAACCAGCAATTGAAAGTCTTATATTTCTCTGGTAATGTAAAAATATTTAAACGAGCCTTTCCAGGGAAATGATTCCGAATTATTAAAGAAAAATCCCAGAAAATTTATCAACATTACGGCAGTATGATAAAAACGTTAATGTTGATGGTAGAGTTTCGTTTAAAAGTTGTATTTTATCGTAAATCAGGTTTTCGTTTCCATGGTCTTATTGGCAGTGCGTGTAGAAAATGATTCTTTAGAAAAGCGACTGCAATTATATTTAAGTTTGCGAAAAAAGCTGCAATTTAGTGCAAGTAACGACATTTTCCCAAACAGAAGCTGAAGAACTGGTCTGAAGCCTCTCAGTAATAGTCCAAAAATGGTATTATTGTTTGCCTATAAGCTTGGCTCCATTCAGCAATCATTATCCCGCATCATTTAAACACGGCATTTATACACTTTTTCTTAAGAAAAACTATGGCTTATATAAACGACATTTTTCTTTTTTTTGTGGGATTTTCTCCGTCGGAGGAATACGACATCAGGCGCGAAAGGGTGAAAAATTTAGATGGTTCAAAAAAGATTCCCAAATACGTTTTTATTTATTGGGCGTATTTTAGTCAAAGAAGAAATTCTAAAACAAACCTTTTTATGACAGATAAGTATTTTATTGGAAACTGAGTTTATAAAATGTATTAGCCGAGGCTATGCTGACCTAATAAAATTAGCTAATAATAAAAAGCAGTTAAAATCAAGTTCTCGGTTTGTTGGGAAATGTCATAAATGAAGCAAATTACAGATTAAGATTTGAGAGTGCAGCTGCCTGACGTATCTGATCGGCTTAACAAGGGCTCGAGTAAAATGAGTTTTTATCTCAATATTCTCTTTCTGGGGAAATGAATGAATGTAGTTACTACACATATTTGATGAATATATAGATTTACCAGACTGATGAAATTCACTATGAAGAAACAATCATTTGACTTGAAAGATTCGAATCCGATTCTCGCAATCTTCGGTCAAGAACGTGTTTTCCCCGCGTTAGATGCGATGCCAAGGATTTGAGGCCCAATCGTTCACTGGAAAGCAGATGCTTTTAACTTATTTTCTCAACTCACAGGTATTTGACAGGGCCCTCTGATATCTCGAACCTTTCCCTTCCAGTGCAGCGGGTATTCGAAAACCTATGCGTCATTCACAACAACAACTAATTACTTGACAATGGACGTAACTTTCGAATTAGGGTAATTAGAATGCATTCCGAAAAGAAGACAAAAAATGTTCCTGTGGAGCACATTATTATGAAATAGGTGACATTTGTAATGGATGGAGACAGAAATGTAAAAAAAGCAGAAACTCTCAAATATATTTTCCTTGTTATACTGTGCTTACACTACCATTACTTTTGTGTTATATCTATGGAGGAAAATATTTCTGAAATTTTCACTTGTATTTTATATTATACTTGACAAATACACCAATATGTACTATCATCTTTGGATGTATTATGTAAATGTATTGTATCAATAAACTATTATTTTGATAAATCCTTTCTGTGTAATCATTTCCATAAGCCCTAGGATAAGTTATTGGGACAGCGGTGGGGAAATAATACTCATACTGTACAAAGGAGCAATAGGTTATGAAAGGTTCGGCGACCGCTGCTTTAGATGAAGTAAATTTTCCTTGGATGACAAGAGCATGTTGCAGTTAATGTAGTGTTACGTAAATTTAATCGACGCCGAGTGTAACCGGATTTGACCGGACAGCGTACTAACATTGAGTTATGAAATAATAATTGATGTACTAATAAATCAACAATATAGGAAGTGCAATAGTAACCTTGGAGAACTTGTAACGGTAATTATTCTTAGTATAAGAACATATATTCTTATAATACATCAATGACCTTAATAATCACATCGACAGTAAAGTTAGAATATTTGCGGACGACACGGTCATTTACAGAGAAATAAAAAGTAGAATCGATAGATTAACCCAGTCGAATAATTTAGATAAAATTGCGAATGGTTCGACGACCTCCTAGAGAAAAAATTATCAACAGTCGATTCGTTGAAATATTTTGACATAAACCTCACGAATAACTTAACTAGGCCTTACCTATATTCATAATATATGTGGGCGATTTCTTGAGAAACGGCTTCTTCGAGGGAATAGTCGGTAGGAGCGAAGAAGTCCGCGAGCGATGCTACTTTCCGCTAGCAAGTATGCAGTGTATGAGACCTTGCAGAAAAATATTGTATTCGTGAATTAGAAAAGGTACAATCAAAGGCAATACGTTTAGTAAAGTATTGCTATGACAAATTTGTGCTTTTCGATTGCTATAGGAGGTAGGATGGGAATTTTTATAAGAAAGAAGTTTCAATCAAAGATTTAATTTATTTAATAAATTCAGAGAGAGTACGTTCATAGAAGATGTAGCCAATATTATACGTCCTTGTTACGTAGACCGTCCTGATACTGCGAGAAAGATCAAAGAAATAGATGCTATAACCTGTCGATTCAAGAATTCCGAGAGGGATGCGCGAAAGTAATCGATCAGGAAAGTAGAATTATAGTCCTTTCACCCCTTGCCACACGCCAAAATGTAGTGTCATGAGGTATCCTATTATTTCCTCCTAAGGACTTATCCCACCATTTATAAAATATACCTTTTTTTCCCTTGAATCCTACCGGCGGTCGATTACTTTCAACATCAATATCATTTCTCGCATTATTTGCTCTGGTTCTCCTGATCCTCCTAAATAGCTCGCTATGATTCCATTTAAAGCAGACGAAACGTTCCGCTTATGTAATCCAGCCGCGCACAGCTGGCACCTAATGCTAAAGAGATATCTAACAGCTGACGCGTTAAAGCAAATGATTTGCTAAGGAAATAACAACGTGATTTATTTGTCATTTTCCCAAACTATGCCTACAAGTAGTCTGTTGTTAACAGCAGTAAATATCACGATCTTAAGATAAGATTAAGTTAATTTAATCGCCCCTCCAGCTGGAGTCCACCGTCAGCATAAAAGAGCTGTAACTTAGTTAATTTACGATTACTTACATCGACTAAAAGTCTTAAAAATCTGAAGGTTTACACTATATTTAAAGCGAAAAAATCCTATTTTATTTAAGTAAAAGGGTGCCCTACTCTTTATTGTCATATTTTACTCATTTTTGATAGAGTACTCCCGTATTATCAAATTGAAATATTCAAATTACATATCAATGAGACCACTGTTTATACACAGTTAATTTACCTTTGATCATCATACGATAATAAAATAGAACGTGATTACGGTTATTCATATTTTCATCAACCTACATGGAGGTTAAAATAAATTATTCATAAAAACTTACGGCAAAAATTAAATCGAAGGGACTTAAAGAGGAGGTCATATATATCAATATCATCATTTTGGAACATTATGTTCAAAAGTGGTGAAATAATAACCACCATAAACCCATCTGATTCCCAGATATGAGGTTAATATGATTAGTACACTATAAGTTAAGAGAAAACAATTCGACTGCGTCCACGGAATATATACTTTAAAAAAATCATACGACAGGGAGGAGGGGGTGGGTGAAGACGAGCCAGCTTGAATGGGGGAATATTTCCTTCGAAAACATAATCGTTAGCAAGGTTCATGGAGAACGTAAGGTTGCGGTTTATCTGCAATCGTTCTAGGAGGTTAAGCTTTTATCTTCCATGACCAATGTTAAAGATAACAAGGGAAAACGATGCATTGAGACTGCTATCATTTAAGTTCATAGCAAAATGGGTATCTCCCTGTTTCTTCGAAAAGGACGCTCTGTGGTCTTATTTCTAATTGGTCACGACCATTGCACAGATGAAAGCGAGGATTCAGTTGGAAAGAATTTTATGATTCGGTAGCTAAAGTTGTTAACAAATTTTAATCGGAAAAATCGGGGGAATTGTCAGGAGGAGAAGCGGAGGAATAAATCTGATGAATAGCAAATAGCATTTTTTTTACCACCAATTGTCTATCATATTTGGTGGGAAACCGTTATTTACAGCGATTCAATAGATAATATTTAGTTCTTTACTAATATTTTGGAGGTATATAGGAATATGGAGGAGGCGGTGAATAAGGTAGTGAAAGGAAACTAGTTTGCGGGAAAAAGGATGATTTGAAGATATAGTAATGGCATGGCCTGTATCGGTGGGCTACCGATAGATCGCGAAGGACACTTCATAATCTTTTAAAATAATGGTGATATTAAGGAAATTCAACGAGTGATTTTATTCCAGTTCATGGATGAAGGTAGGAGATGGGTGAAGAGAGTTTAAGACGGCGAGGAAAAGGAGCTCTCGTTTCCCCACTCTATCTGCTCTTTGTCCCTCAGGTAAAAACTAGAAATATGCACTCTTCAGAACCATGAATAACGAGAAATAATCTACCCATCTGTGTAAAGAAAATTCAAGTGAGATCCAGAAAAATTTCGAAAATTGTGGTAAAGAAAATTGCTATACCCTGTTATATCATTTTAACGTCTATTGACATAAATATCTGAATTCTGAAGCTGTAATGTATTTACGTTAAACATGTGAACGATCGCGAACTTAGAAGGAAATCTGCAGTTTTATAATTTCTCTTAAAACACACTTGTTCTTTCTGGTTTTGTCCACTGTAGCTCTCTTGTACTGATGCACCTCGAGACGGAGGCTTATCATTCAATTTCATCGACGTAATAGATAATTGCCGTTTACTCGGATTTTTACTCGTCAGGTATCAAATGTTGACATATATTCGGTAGTGTAATGTACCCCATTTAAAACATGGAATGTAAAGATAGGGATCGAAATATCCAGGTGTAAAATTCGAATTTCACTTTGAGCGCTCGAAATGAACACTTTCTTTTAATACTATAGCTTCTTTTCCCACAGACCCACACATTTTTCGTTCAAAATTTATTACTTGAAGATTAATAAATTATAGAATAAAGGTTAAGAATATAGGATCGAAATTATAGGATGGTCAAAGTTATCTTTAATTGGCTGTTTTTCAACTTTAAGAGAGACATGCAAAATAAGTACCAAAATGTAAATTTTAAGTAACCGAAATAAGATGAGAATAATAGTGAATGGTGATTAAAAGGGGCTACTAAGCATTCCAAAAAGTGGTCAATTCCTCCATTAGTTGAAAGGTTTGGAAATGTTTTCCCGACTTTCCATTGATTATGTTGTTGTTTCCATTGAGTCATTCATTTCGATTGAGTCCTTCATGGTCGTATGTACCCCCACCTTCGTTTCTCCTGCAAAACAACTGGGCAGTAGACCTGAGGTTACCTCCCCCATGCACTGCATGCTCCTAAAAGTCAAAACTCCCCAATACCAAGTCAAAATCTAACGCTTCGAATAAGAGTGAGTTGTGGTGTTACATCCTTGCACGAAGAAGGCCTCCCCTGTACAGCTACCATCAACCCTCCCCCATTTCATACCTGCTCCTTGCCCTTCTGCATCGAAAAGGAAAATCGTTTCCAAATCTTGGTGAAACGAACTATTTTCTTATATAACAGCGATTTCAGATATCAATTGTCCTTTTCGGGATGAAGAGTAGCAAAAATATGAGAATTGTGTCAATAAAATTTACATCCATTGATGTATTGACGTTTCTGCTATTAGGAAAAGATTTTTCTTTTGTTTCTGGTACCATTTCTTGTGGATTTAAATACTTTTTGTTTTTCGGTATATAGGAAAGTGGAGGAAAGAGAGGTGGTGGAAAAAGAGAAAAGTGTGACTTATATATGTATTGCCTCCGTATATTTCATGGGATACTATGAAAGTTACTCAGGTATGAGAATCGCTAAGTAATGGCAATAATCTTGTCTAATTTTCTCAAGTTTGAGCTATCAAATGATGCAGAAAGAATCATTCATATGCTGATTGGGTTGCACTTAAGTTGGCTTGCTGCTGTGGTTGCATTCTGACTCAGCGATGGCTTACATTACTCCTCGTCTTGCCAAGCCTCACTTAAAAAGCTTTTGATTGCCCATTTTGGTGGAGATGAAGATCCAACCAGCCATCGGGCAGATGTCATCACAGGCAAATGTTGTAATCATCCTTTTTAAATATCATTACTTTTCCTTCTCAAATTATACGATGAGTAAATTCTAAATAGTTTAAGTTTTATGTTAACAAATCTGTTATATGCTAAAAAACTAACTACTAGTAACGTAAGTGATGACCTCGTATTATTCCTTTCATTTGACAGTTGATATCCATCCCCATCCTCTAATTCCTATTTCTATTGGAAATTTTACATAAATTTGGCTCACGTAGATTGGAAGAATTTATCCATTTTATAAATTAATGACTGAATCTATGGGATCGAACCGATAAAAATTTGGGCTTTCAGATAGCCAAGTGGACAACGCTTTCGACTTCGGCGAAAGAGGTCCCGGGTTCGAACCCAGTAGGAGCCTGCGTGCGAAACAACCTCAGCTGTCGAACCACTTTACTGTAAAATCTAATATTTCATTCAAAGAGAGGAGCAAAGCCCTCCTAGATTTTCCATTTTTTCAACCAGACGTAAAGACAATTTAGCTGATTCTGAGAGATCTGAAATAAAATTGAGAGGTCAATCGTGATTGTCAATCGCAAATCTTTCAATTTGATCACTTTATTTTTTGACAGTAAATGATTTCTTTGCCCTTTAATTTATAAGGAAGTCGATGTTTATTGATAACGCGTTTCAAATGAAATTAAAAAATTAAATCTCAGTTGAAGATAATCGGGGAAGAAGGATTTTTGATTGAAGTAATAAAGCGATGGCAGAGGAAAAAGATGGGTCAAATAATAACAGGAATTGAATTGCTACCAGTGTTAGAATGCTAGGAAAAACAGTTGAGAATACAAAGGTGTTAGATGATACTACGGGTAAGAAAAATTACCCAGTAAGAAAGAATGGGCATTGAATACCGAAGGTTGTTAATAAATCATTTATAATTATTCCTTGTCGTCATCATCATTTCTCTCTATTCTCATCTACTTCAAGTCACAGATGCTTCAACCATCCTTGTAACACTTCGCATTAGTGTTATCCTAAAATCTTTCACTTGGGAATTCGAACGTGTGAAAAACAGACACTTTACTACCGAGATATCCCAGGTTCATTAGAGAAATAAGGTTTAACTAATCCAAAACCATAGTCCAAGTTACATCTCACATTCCCAGTGGTCGCAATTCGTTAATTTATATATTAAACTTTTTGCATTACATTAGTAAGCCATGTAAATTTACGATCTAGTGAATGGGTTGAGAAACATAGCCCGTGAAGCATTTGATGTTGGCAGAAAAGTTGATCCGAATTGAAAAATAAAACTAAAAGAAAAAAGATAGGATGAGTCAATTGAGATTTCTCGCCAACGAGTGTATTCAAACTTTCGATAAAAAGGGGAGATTTCTGTCATTTCATTTCCAATCGATAATTATGAAACCACATTATATTGGTCATACCAAGGTGGGGAGGATATGATTGTGAAAAGCAGAAGCCAACTTCTCCTTACTTAACCAGCTGTAACTCCCAGAGCCCCATCCACCGGGTTCTTAGCCACGCTACCCTTCTCTCCCCCATTTCATACCTCTTCCTTGCTCCTCTACGACGAAACGAAATAGTTTCCAACTATGGTGAATCGATTAACTATCTTCTAATAAAACAGCGACGTCAGGGATTTAATTGGGATTTATCGGAGGAAATATCAGTGGTTGTTAATAAATTGTTTACAATGATTTCTTATTATCATAATCATTTCCTATTTTCAAAACTACATTAGTTTAATATTTTCACGAACATAAGAACTCCCTAAAATTTTCTTTACATTTTCTTTCTAGTGCTGTTTTGGTATCTACAAAAAACAAAAAAATAGAACTTTTTTACATTAAGGTAAATCGTTTTAGGGGAATCGGGACTTTTCTTTCCCGACCATATGTCGAACTAAGTGGCGTATCAATGGAATTCAGGATTAGAGAGAATTTTTGTGTCACTCACAGTTGATGACATGACATTCGTTATCATTTAATGCCGACGGAAAGATTGTCACTAATGAGTTATAGGTATCTGATCGAAATGTTAAACAAAAAAATTGATGTAGTCTCTTATTCTAGCAAACGTTATTAGTAGTTCCTATCTATTTAGAATAGGTCGCAAGAAATCATTTAAAAGCGTCGTTTTAGAAATTATATGTAACATATGAATATTCCAAATTTTATTTTCTAAGAAACATTAACGATTGCAAGGAATCAAATATATTAACTTAATTGAGGGGAAAATAGTGTAAAGTTTCACATCTATCAATACTTACTAAGAAAGCTTTCTCTTAATATTAATATTTGTTTTTTCTCAGTCATTAATTTATAATTAGAATTTATTACGAATAGATTGATAAGTTAACATATGTCAATATTATTTTTAATTAGCTGGTTTTTATTTATGATTAGGAAATGCAAGTGAAATTCTTAAAATAATATTAGCAGCATTTTAATCTTATGTAAATGAAATAAGAAGGTAATAATAGCGATACACATTAAAGATTAAGATGGGCCAACAAGTATTTCCAAGTAGGGGGGACACATCGACGCGATGGCAAAAGCCGGAAATTCTTTTCTCTTATTTACTTCTTACATCCATTCATTCCTAACTACTTCCCATTGATTATATCCTTTCTTGCAGGTGTGTGTATAGCCTTGATCCTTCCACTCAGTTGTGTGAGGTTGTTCACCTTCGTCGTCTCTTCTGCAAAATACCTAGGCACGTGGCCTGAAGGGCATTGTAAGCTCCTTAAAGTCAAATTACCTCAATCTTTTGACAAAATTCCTATCGCTTAGAATGAGTGTGCGAGTGGAGGTGATGTCTCAAACCGCGAAGGGTCTATCTCCCTGGAGAGCCCTTCCCCCAGTTCATACCTGCTCCCTGCGCCCGTACGTCGAATCGGAAATCATTTTCAAATTATACTAAAACGATGAACTGTTATCAACTCAACAGCGATATCAAATCCCAATTTTCCTCTTTAGGAGAAAGAATAGCAAAAAGAGCATTGTTTCCATAGAGTTCATCCACAAGTTTTTATACATATGCATTTAGTTACACTTTATTGATGTCTTAACGTTTCTGCTCTCATTTCTTCACAAGAGAAATATGTTATCATTTGCCTATCGGTAGAGGATAGAGGAAACTGCGACTTATATATACATTGTTTAATTTATTGAGCTATTAGCGATGCTTAATAATGGCAGTAATATTCTTGGCTGGTCCTTATCGAATGGTGTGGCAAGAATTCATAGAGTAATTTGCTTGCACCTATTTGGACTAAATCCTTCGATAGCATTCTAGCTCAGCGAGGAAAGAAAGGGCAAAATACCTCACTCCTCATCTTGTCTAAGTAAGTAAGTCTCACTTCAAAAGCTTTCGGTAGCCAGTGGTGAGGGGGAAATGGATCTAAATAGCCTTCGGGTAGTTGATATCACGGACGAAATTCGTGAAGATCTTTTTATTGATATTTTGATAAATTTCCTTCTTTAAGTACAGGACGGGAGAAAGAATTCTAAATAGCTCAGGCCTTAGCAGCCCTTTGATACGCTTCACAACTATGAATGAGAAGTCAAAATTTTGACCTCGTTTATGCCTTACGCTGAAATGTACGAGTAACGTGTGTTCCAATCCTCTAAATACTTTTTTCAAAATTGAGCATTTATGTAGCTTGCTCTGTTTCAACGATTTTATTCAATTTTTACAAATCAATTAAGAGATATCGATGAAATTAATCTTAGGTTTCAGTCATAGAGAGGCGTGACGCCCTCCACGTTTTCCCCTGTTATGCGTCGAGACGTAAAGATAATTTAACCGATGAGAAGAATTCTTTCGATCCCCATACTTTTTATTTTTCTCCAAAATTTCGGCCAGTAAATAATTTTTGACATTTTGTAAAACTATCAACGAATTGCAGGAAAAAACTTAAGTGAAAATGAATTTTAATTAGCCAGATTGAAAAATGACAGAATATATCTTCCTTTGTCCCAATGAAGCAAGGGAGGATCATAAATAAATTTATCTGCAGAGCAGAAGAAAAGGGAAATATTTTGGAAGATTTAAGAGAATTTGTAGATTGTTAACAATTATGAGATAAACAAGGTTTCTTTCTGTGGTTGAGGAAGCTGTGCATACACATGAATACGGAAAATATATTTACACTAAACAGCGATCAATTATACCCTTAGAATGAAGTTTTTTTCGGTAACCCCTAGTCATTATTTTAATAAGGCCCTCTATTATTAACGCATTTTGAAAAAGTTACTTGCATTCGTTACTTCTTGGTTTTCATTTGCTTATTACATAGAGATCCCGGTGTAAGCACATATTCTTTCTAAATTACTGGAATTTGCGAAATTCTCATTTTCTTGAAAGAATACTTTACAATTTTCTGTGTGCGTAAATTGATATATGGAAACTAAGGCTCCCGAGCAGTCATGTGCGCAGCGCGTTCGACTTTAGTGAGAGGTTCCGGGCTCGTTTCCCGGTGGGTGTCCACGTGCGAAATGTCCAGCTGGCAAAGGGTACCTTTAACAGTACTAATTTGAGTTTTTCTTCAAAAACTCTTGTCTCTTCTCGAGAAGTAGGACCATTTTGGCATTGAAACCAGTGGTAGAGGGGAGAGGAAACTTTTTGAAACATTTTGACCGCTTACTTAAGAAAATATTTGACGGCATGGGAACTAACGTTTTTTTTAGTAGTAACGGCATTATTCGTTTCCTAGGAATATTATATAAACACTTGTCTTATTAAATAAATATCTAAATTGGCAATTGGTCCTTCCTGTCTCATGATATGTGGCTCTCCTCATATCATTGTAACGTCTTCTTACATAAATTCTGAAGCTACATATTCATTAAAAATACGATCGATCGCGCACTTAGAAGGAAATCAGTAGTTTCATAATTTCTCTTTAAACAATTATTCTTTTCTTATGCAGCTTTTGTCCATTGTAGCTTCTTTTGTGTTGATACACTTCGCAACGGAGGCTTAGAATTCGATTTCATTGACATAATAGTATACATCCTATTACTCGGATTTTTACTCATTAGGTAGAAATATATTCCGTACTGTAATGTACTCAATTTTTAACATGGAATGTAAAATTATGCATCGAAATATCCAGGTGTATGATTCAAATATCAAACAGCTGAAAACTTTCTTTTATTACTATTGCTTCTTTTCTCGCAGTCCCACACATTTATCGTTCAAAATTTATTACATGAAGATTCATAAATAACAGGATGTCAAAGTTTTCTTTAATTGTCTGTTTTTCAATTATCAGTGAAACGTATGAGTGAAATATATCAATATAAGTACTGAAACATAAATTTATAGTAATTGAAATAAGATCGGAATAATAGTGATTGGTGATTGAAAGCGGTTAGTGAGCATTGCGAAGTGTGGCCAACACATTGATACGATGAAAGAAGTAAATTTTTCCCCATTACTTATTTCTGACATCCATAGTTTCATAACGACTTTCCATTCGTATCTCGAGTCTTTCATGAAGGGATGTGAGGTTCTTCATATCCATCCCCTCCGTCGTTTCTCCTGCAAAATACGAGGGCAAAAGGCCTGAGGTCACCTCCCCCATTCACTGCATGCTGCTTATAGTCAAAACTTCCCAACCCGACGTCAAAATTCAACGCTTCGAATAAGACTGTGAGTTGTGTTGTTACATCACTGTGCGAAGAAGGCCTCCCTCAACAGTTACCATCAAACCCTCCCCCATTTCATACCTGCTCCTTGCCCCTCTATGTCGAAAGGAAAATCGTTTTTGAGTCAAGGTAAAACGAACTATTTTCATATAACAGCGATTTCAGATATAAATATTCCTTTTCAGGTAGAAGAATAGCAAAAATGAGAATTGAGTCAATAAAATTTACATCCATTGAATACTCAACGTTTCTTCTACAGTTTCTTGATGAGTGAAATACTTGTATTTTGGTATGGGAAAGTGATGACAAGTGAGGTAGTGGAAAAAGAAGAAATTGTAACATTCATATAAATTGCCTCAATATATTATTATTATAGTATACATATTTCATGTGATACTATGATAGTTACCGGGGAGGTAGTAATGCTTAATAATTACAGTAATCTCATTTAATCCTTATTGAATGTTGCGGAAAGAAATATTCATAGGCTGTAGTAGCACTTAAGTGGGCTTGCCTCTGTGGTTGCATTCTGAACCAGCGATTAAAGGTTTAATACTCATCTTAAATAATCCTCAATTCACAGACAAAAGTAATTATGATCCTTTTTAAATTTTTAATATTATTATATTTCATTCTCAAAATATACAACGGGTAGATTAACTCTAAAATGATGAAAAAGTCTTAGTAATTCTTTGGTACGCTTAAAATCTAACTACGGGAAGCAAAAGTCTTGACCTTTCATTTGAAGGTTAACGCGTGTACCCATCCTCTAAATACGGTATCTGTTTAAAATTGTACATAAATTGGGCTCGCGTTGCTTGGAATAATTTATCCATTCTATAAATTAAAACGAAATCGTTTCCAAACTATAGTGATTCGGATCGTGAACTATCGTCTAGTAAAACAGAGATATCAGATTTAATAAATTTCTTATTAATATCCCGGGAATCCGCTGCATTTCCCTGGAGAATCTCAGGTGTAGCCGATCGGATTTTTTATAAAGGAACTTGTCTTTACACTCGGTTTACAAAGGAGATTCGTTCTAGCAAATAAAACAATCTGTTTCCAACACAGATGGTTGAGATATGAATGAATGAATGAACAAGACATTACGAAAATAACCTCTATCACTTGTGTTTAGAAGCTATTTAATGCTACAATCCAAGATGGATTTTATCTTGTTAATATATATCGTTTCGCTTATACTGTCTACTCAGTGACGAGACTTAATATCAACGCTCTCCGTTTAAAATTTCGATGGAGTAGCGATAACTCATTAGTAACAATCTTTCCATCGCCATTAAATTAAAAAATAATTCGAATTCTGCCTAGGGTGAATGAGAATTCTCTCTAATGCTGCAATCCTATTGTCACACCAGTTGGTTCTTGTTAATATATATTTCCTTAAGCTCATAAACTTACTGCAATTACATGAAAAAGTTAACCGATCTAAACTGACCATGGCAAATCAATGGTACGTGTCAAAGGGGACTCTGACGTGACTGAAATTACTTATTCAATCTCAAGTCAAAATATATTCACTTAAAAATAAATTATCAAATTATTTACTTAAATTTTATTTTATTTAAAAATAAAATAATGAAGACTAAATTATTATCAACTTTGGCCGGCTTTCCCCGATTTCGGCTCGCTACGATATAAAGCTGTGAGCTTTCTAAGCGTCGGCGATTCGAAGCATGAAGCGGATTACTTTCGAGACATTCTTCCTCATGTGAGAAACCAAAAAGTTTTAGGCGACGAATAAATTGGAGTGCACGACGAATTTTTTAAAGTTAATTTATAATTTTTTACTAAGATGTGGTTACTCTAAAATTAATCTCATGTAACTTTTATACATTCAGATGATACAATGAACAATTGAAGAAAAAAAGCAGCATTTTTTGTTGGATTGTAAGAGAGTAATGGCCGTTTTAAAAATGTTCACGGGTGAAAACTCGGCAATTCATTCAATTTTCGCTTTTATGTTTGTTGCTTTTGCTACTAATCTTAATTATATCCGTCCGAATTCGTAGCTCCGCGTAAAGGCGACCCGGCGCGGGGCCTTTCTCCCGTAAGACAATGCTGACTGGAATTTTGGAACAGGCTTATTACGAAATTAAGCTAGTGCGTAGCTGTAGAAGGCGTGAGGTTGAGGCGACACGCACCGCTCTATTTCATTATGTTCTTATTGCTGTCCCAATTTAAAAATGTTTTCCACGCAAAGAGGAGTGATTTAATCCAATGCTGTATTTTAAGATCCGCTCTTTGGGTCTCATAGCGGTTAAACGTTGCATTAAACAATTTGTTGCTAATTGAAACAATTTCGTAATTAATAAGTGTAACTTTCATTGATGTACTTTTAAAGATAAATTTAATCCAACCTAATAAAAAAACAATTTTATATCATTTTTTACTAAAAGTTAGCCTTCTGAAATGATCATGTTCGCCGATTTGTGCAAAAGTTTCGAAATTTTAAAAATTAATAACTCCCCAAAAAAATTTCAGAGTTTTGCCATAAAGGATTTTTCATGGAAGGGTGCAGGTATAAAAATTTTGGTAACTTTAAAAAAAATAGAGGTCGATTTCTGTCCGGTTTCCCTTGGAATGGCCCGTATATCCTTGAGCCTTTCTTGCAGGAGTTTGGGGTTATTCATATGTACCCCCTCCTCGTTTCCCCTGCAAAATACGTAGGCACGTGGCCTGAGTGTCCCTCCAACATGCATTGTAAGATCCTAAAAGTCAAAATACCTCAATCTTTAGTCAAAATTCCTATCCCTTGGAATAAGTGCGAATGATAGCAGTGCCTCAAACTTCGAAGAAGGGTCTACCCTCCTCAAGAGCTTCATCATCAACCCTCCCCTTCCCCCAGTTTAAACCTGTTCCTCGCTCCTCTACGTCGAATGGGAAATCATTTCCAAACTATGCTGAAGCAAAGAGTTGCTTTCTAATGTAACACCGATTTCAAATATCAGTACTCATTTTCAGGAAGAAAAATGGCAAAAAATGAGAATTGTGTCTATAAAACTCATGCCCAAGTATTTATGCACATAAATAAATATTTTATTGATGTCGGAACGTTTCTCCTTCTGTTTCTTGAAATGTGTTTTATCGGTCTTTCGAGAGAGGATAGAGGAAAATGAGACTTAAATATACATTGTTGCAATATGGTTCATGGCTTTGATGCTATGAGTGATGCAAAATAATGTTAGTAATCTTTTTAGCTAGTCCTTATCGAATGATGCAGAAAGAATTATTCATTGGGTGATTGGGCTGCACTTACGTGGACTAAATCCTCCGATAGAGTTCTGGCTGAGCGAGGAAAGCAAGGGGCTTACTATCTTACTCCTCATCCTGTTTAGTAAGCCTCACTTCATAAGCTTTCGTTTGCCAATAGTGAAGGGGTTAGAGATCTAACCAGCCTCCAGCCAGTTTAATATTACAGACAAAAGCCAAAATGATCCATTTTTGGTACTATACATTTTGATAACTTTCCTTCTTAAACTACACGACGAGTGAATTTATTCTAAATAGCTCAAGTCTTAGCAATTCTTTAATAACCTTAACAACCACTTTATGCTACAAACCGAAATTTGACGGTTAACGTATGAACCCAACCTCTAAGTAATTTTGTTGTTCAAAATTGTACATAAATGAAGTTTGCATTGGTTGAACGAATTTATTCCATTTTAATCAATCACTTAAGAGAAATCGATGAAAGCAATCTTCTAATTCAAACAAAGATAGGCGCGAAGCGCTCACGTTTGTCATAATATGCGACGAATCGTAAAGACCGATTCTGAGAGAGTTGAAATAAGGATGAGGGGAATTTATTGCTTCGATCCCAAAGCTATTGATTTTATCACCTAATTTTCTGGCAATAAATATTTTTTGACCTCGTAATTTTTAAGAGAATTTATTTTTGTTTTGTATATTGTTAACGCGTCTGAAATTGAATTAAGTACGTTATAAGTTAGCTTTTCATAATCATCCCTACCCAACTGAAGATTGTCAAAGAAGAGAGGTTTCTATTGAAATAATTAAGTGACGGCTGACGAAATGGGTGGATTGAATGATGAGAGGAGTCGACCGCCGAATGCAAGGGAAAAGACAGTGGAGAATACGAAGGATTTATATTTTATATATTAACGTATTTATATATAAGCGTATTACTCTCGGAAAGAATGAATTCTTGAAAGTTCTACCATCTATTTCTCTGATTTTTCTCTCATGATCAGAACGTCCTTTATAACAAGAAGGACGCATAATATCGGCTACATCTTCTATGAACTCTCTCTGAATTTATTAAATAAATTAAATCTCTCATTGAAACTTCTTCCTTATAAAAATTCCCATCCTGCCTCCTGAAGCATCCGAATAACGCTCGCAGATTTGTCGTAGCAATGCCTTACAAGACGTGTTGTCTTTGATTGTACATACTTATTCTAATTCGCGAATACAACATTTTTCAGTAGGGTTCCAAACACTGCATGCATACTCGAAGTGAGGGCTAACCAGTGCAGAGTAACATCGCTCGTGGACATTTTCTTCGCTCCTACCCACTATTCTCTCGACGAAGCCGAGTTTCTTAAGAACTCGCACACATTACGGATACGAGTATCCCAAATTAATTCACTCGTGAGGCTATTCCAAGAAATATCTTGGAATAACCTCACTTTATTTTCGGAATCGACTGTTGATAATTTTTCCCTCAGAGGCTATACGAATTATCATTGGCAAATGATTTTCTTTCGAGTAAGTTAATTAGCGAACATTCGTCGAGTTTCAATTGCCAGAAGTCGCACCATTTCATAGCTTTATCTTAATCGTTCGACAGGGTTAGTCTATCGTCGCTACTTTCTATTTTTCCGTGAATTAGAGTTTCGTCTATAAATACTTTAACTCTACTGTCGATATGATTATTTAGGTCGTTAATGTACACTAAGAATAATAATGAATTATCGAAGCTTGTTACTTTCAATGATTCCTAATTATCAAAAATGTTACTTTTGATGCTTATATTTGTTTAAGATTTCCTCGAGCAAAAGAACTTGCTAAAAGGTCTAAAACATTTATCTCAAGAAAAATTTTCCATCCCTTTTCTGTCCAAATAAATCTAACTACGACAAAATACGTCCTGAGCTCAAGGGAGACAAAAAAATCATCAAAATGACTGTGAAATTAGAGATCAGAACTCATGGTAGTCATGAATTAGATGGAATAATCCTAATATGAATAGTGCCATTGGTCATCAGACTTTTTTGTGGCTTCATTAGATTTGGTGGTACTGGTAGAGAGGGGTTCCCCTCTCTTTTGTTTCTCCTAAACTATTGGAGGGGTTACTCTCAAGGAGAAATTTAAGGAAGGGGGCGAATAAGTCATCATCTCCCCCTGTACCTTTCCCTCTTACACTCCCCTCTTTTTCCACCTTAAATAGGCTTGAAACTGACCAACGCTCGTCAATCATCGACTAGAGTGCAACCAGGAAGAATGCTTGAGGAAGATCTGCTCGGCTCTCAAGTTCGACGGAATTCTGCAAGTAGCTGATCAGACACAACTGGCGCCTTCCACAAACGAAATTCCAGATTTTCAGCGGTTTCAAGACTTCTCCAAACTTCACATGGGAGGCATTGCAGACACTCGGGATCGCTAGGAAAGAGGAGACCACTACCAGAAGCCCTGGAGGAAGAATATTCAACAAATGTAAGTTTGTATTAATTTAACTATTTTCTATTATAGATACATTCTCTAAAATAGCTAAGCGTATTGCGAGAGATTTTTCGTGAAGTTAATTTTTTTTTAGTTTATTTTGGAAATTGATGAAAATCTTCTGCTGTTTTAATGTTTCGTGTAAATTTTTAGTTTTTTTTTCGGCTATTTTGCGAAGACTTAAAAATCTTCTTGTGATATGTTATGCAATCTTAAATGGCTAAATCTGAGAAGTCTTTACTAATTTCTTCGTAGTTCAAATTATTGCCCGGTTGTCAGCGGCTTTGCTATTTCAGTACCTTACTTTTAGCATCCGTGTTTAAGACCTTTCATCCAACGTGCAGAAACTTCATAATTATTGATACGTAGTTGAAATGTCTCTAGAATCTAAATCTCAGCATTTCGTTGAACAAAGTGCTTCAGAGTTTGGTTGATTCTCTCATTCGCTTGTCCTGTGCTGCAGTTATTTCGAAAAACTGTAAGAAATTATTTTAATTTCTAGTAAAGGGTAGTAATGAATTCACTTAATTTGCTTTTGTTAAATTTTTATAACTTGACGTTCTTTATTACTAAGTTAAAATGTTTAAGTTTTCAAAAAATAGCTGCTGGCTGGAATGTTTTTGGAAACAATCTTAAATACCGCACTGTCGCGACGACTCGTTCTTGGCAGTTTTGCCTCTAATCTTACTTCCTACTTTGTCGAAACTTAATACTTTAATTTTTAACTAATATTTCCGGTTTTATAAACTTGCTCAATCACTTGCAACAGAAATTCAGCTCTTAGTTTCTCAAAATATGAAATATTGATAGTCTCATAGCATCCCGTTATATGCTCGTTGAATTTGCTTGTTAAAGTGCAAATATCCGCTAAAAAGTTATTATTAAGTGCAATATTGTATATAATTGACTTTCAGTATACTTGAACGTAGAGTAGTACTTAAAAGGCAGTATTTCCCAGCATATTCGGAATTTTTTCTTATTGCATTGTAATTTTACTTAAACCTTTTTCATTTGGATTCTTTTCATATGTATGATACTGCAGTTTTCGGGCTAAAATTTATTGAACGTATTGAGAGATTTTTTGTAAACTTAAGTATTCAAGTGAATTTTTAGAACTTATTGATTCGGTAATTGTGAAAATCTTCTGCAATATTAGTGTTTCTTGCGTAGTTTTGTCTTTCGGATATTTTGAAGAATTTTAACCATTACTGTCTTTTGATATATTACGCACTCCTAAATAGTTAACTTCGTAAGATCGTTATTATATTTACAGTCTTCACTGATTTTTGCTTGGTTAAAATTGTTTTCCAGTCCCTTGTTTCTGGTATCTTACATTTAGCATGGTCTTTCAGACCCTTTATCAAACATGCATGAATTTTCGATATTTGCTTTAGATTTGTCTAGAATCTAAATTTCAGCTTCTCGTTGCACGAAGCGTTTCTTAGCTTGCTCAAATCGTTCATTTGCTTGACCTGTGCCGCAGTTATTTTCCAAAACTATACTAAATTGTTTAACTTTCTAGAAAAGGGTAGTCGTGAATTCACTTATTTTGGATTTGCTAAATTTCGGTCAACTTCAATAATTTTAATGTGGTGACGAAGAATCTTAGTTTCAAAAATTAGTTGCTTGGATAATTAGTCTTTAGAAACAAATGTAATTACCGCACCGTCGCGACGACGTGTCCTCGGCAGTTTTGGCTCTAATCTAACTTTTGGTATCTACTTTTCAAAATTCGTCAAACTTTATTTTTAAGTAAATTTGTCAGATAATATGAATTTGCGCAATCACCTGTGATAGAAATTCAGCTCTTCGTTTTAAACCTTGTCGGTGTTAAATACTGATAGTCTCATAGCATCCCGGCAGTTTAATTTATTTGTAAAAGTTCAAATATCCGCTAAAAGTTTGAAATATAGTATACGTATACTTGACTTGTAGTATACTTACGCATACAGTAGTACTTGAAATTCAGTATTTCCCTTCACATTCAGAATTCTTTTCTTACTGTATTTTAATTTTACTGGAAAAAGCCTTTTTTTTTTTTTTTTAGAGATACTTTTAATACGTATAGTACTGCACAGGAAGAATTAAGTTTTCCGACATAAATTTCGGACATACTCTCAATTTGTACCAAATTCATTTTTTTCCTTTTTAAATGTGAATTTTAATCTTTTATTTGAAAGTTTGTGTAATAGTGAAAAAGGACATTGATTGACAATTTGAGTCTTTGATTTTAAAAAATTAGTTTGAATTTAAAACGTTTAATTAGTTCTTTTTTAGTTTTTCTTTGTAAATTTTTGTTGATATTAGATCCTCTGCTGTCTATTTCTTGTTTCCGGGATGCAAGAGAACTTATAAATTATCGCATTGTTATTTTTAATTTTGGATATAAATTTAACTAACTTTGAAAATAGTAGTTTGATCATAGGGCATTTTATTTTCTGGGACAGAATTGGTTGATTTTGATTATTTTGATCAGGCATAACATTAAGAGGCAGAGTGAAAAGACCAGATTTTTCGGAATCGTGGAATATGGGAGGATAAGTGGCGATATTTATTTTCCTGTCGTAATGTTGTCCTCGGTACAGAGGGTACTGTAGGGGGAAGGGAGGAGACCTTAATTAGGGGAGGAAAAGAATAAAACGCGAGGCAAAATTAAAATCGTCTAATTCGCTCCTGGAACATGCTGCTTGAGGGATCGCTCAGTGAAAGTTAGCAGAGACTTAAGCTTAAAGCTGAAAGAAATATAGCATCCAAGACAATCGTCATTAGGACGGAACTATTAGGTTCTCGAAAGCGTTGAATGTTTCTTTTTACCTATTAGTCGCTCTACGTATTGGTGTGGATCTTCACCAAAGGTGCTGTATATATTTGGTTTTTATTCTAGTTTTTGGATTTCTTAGGATAACTTATTTCTTTCATTTCAGGGGGAAAATGCCGTGGATAGTTAATTTCCACGAGAAAAAACCTGTAGTCGTGGCTGCAGAGTGAAATTCCACATTGTATTGTGAAAAAGTAATCTGGAGCATCTCTTCAAAGGATTCCGAAATGGTATTTACTATACATTAGTATATAAGGTGACTTTATTGAAAATATTATTCTAAAATCTAAAATTTTATGTAGAGTAGATGCTAACAGCAGCTTAATCACTTTTCAGGATGAGGTGAATTCCCGCCAACGAAACTTACAAGAAACTTGCAGAGATTCTATCAACCTGCTGTGATACATCATCAAGTCTTCCTGCTGAATCATCGAACAACGCTTGAAACTGCATTATTCATCGTGAAGAGAGAAGCCCGACGAGAGTACTTTGAATCTTCTCGGAAGAGGAAACAAATTCATCAGATCACCAGAGAATCGCCGTGCGCCGGAGAACTTCTGTGAATCGCCGTGCACCGGAGAACTTCGGGCATTCTTTGTACATCTCTGCACTGCAGTCATCAGGGACCACTACGAGCAGCCCAAGATTCAGCAAAGGTAAGTGAGACTTTTTTTAAATAATTTATTCCAGGCAGCGATTGATTCTCCGAAACAGCGGTTCCGTGGGAGTTTGCGGAAAACAGCATTTCAGTTGAAGTGCTTGTCGAATTTCGGCCTCTGTATTTTCAAGGCGTTGCTAAATTCTCTAATTTTTCGTGCGTATCCTGATTTAGGTGTTTCGTTAGGAAGCGCGGTGCGACATGCCATTCGTATTATCTATTGCTAAAGTTAAGTTTGTATAAATATTTAGGAACAATTTTTTGAATTAATAACCGAAATTCATCCGCAATTTCAGTTTTAACATAGCGCTTTTAGTATCTGCTCATTTCAAAAGGTGTAATCTTGTCTAAATTCGTCCCAGGTTTTGGCCGGAGTAAGGCAAAAGAATTTTTCCGTGGAAACTAAGAGTTAATTGTTTAAAAATTGTTAAATATTACCAAGACTCTTCTGGTAAAATTTGTACCAGCCAATTATTGAAAGAGGCTATTAGATAATGGATAGAAACGAGGAAATTGTTAAGCTTCTTTTAACGATCCGGTTGACTTTCTATCGAAGTGTCTCTTGCGGTAAAACTATTCCAATCTTAATCTTGATCGTTGAAAGTTCAAAGTTCATAGGGATATTTAAGATATTTTGCCTTTCATAGGCCTTCTTAAACACTAGTTTCTTTACTTTTCATTTTTTGCTCCAGTCGGTTTTCCTCTCATATTTCAGCATCGCTATTTAGATTCGTGCGCAGATTTTTTTTCTTCCAGGGAAGATTCTACTCTCATTATTTAATAGACCGTTTTGATCTTTGTAGAAAATTAATTTCAGCCAATGCTAGGCGATTTTCTTTTGCTGGATATTTTGCAATTTTCCCATCAATCGTGATTATTACCCGTTATTCTCGATATTTACGTCTCATAAATTTAATTTCTCTCTATTTTAGCATCCTCCTTTCAATCTTTTGTTGACAATCGCTCGTAAGTCAATTTTTAGATTTTCCCTGATCAAATATGTCTGTATAAAAAGCATTGAATTCGGATATCCTGCTAGTAGCAATTCAGATATCCTGCTAGTAGCAATTGTACTTTTACAGGCATTTGGTTACTTTGTTTTTCAGCCCATATTCCTTAACCTAGAAATTGGATAGGTTTTAGAATTCGATGCAAGTTAACGATTTACTTAGTTACCAAGGAAACTCTTGATATTTTATGATGAATGCAATTGCCATTTACCACTGTATCAGAAGAGATTTCCTGTTGTGTTTTCAAATATGTTCCTTCCCTAAGATGCATGATAAATATGTGATTATGCATGATAAATATGTATTGATTGACTTGCCAATTTCTGTATTTGATTTTGAAGGATGCTGAAAATTGCGTTTTAATTTCCAGGTATGAGGACTTATTTTTGAATTTTTTTGCTTTGAAACTTTGACTAGAGTTTCAAGATTTTATGTATAATTACAAAAGAATGTAAAATGCTTTGTATTGATTTTAGTAGTTTAATAAAATACTTCAGAATTGAAATTTCTTTTAGTTTTGAAAATACTGTTACCACATTACCTGTGTAAACCACTTGATGCGTTAAAGATAGGTTTTCTTCCAGGAGCAAGAACATCAGTTTATTCAGCAGCAGCAGATTTGGTGAGTGGACAATTCTTTTTTATTTTTGTCATTGGAACTAAATTGTTTAGATTTTATTGGAAATTAGTTTTTTCACATTTTTGATTAATTTCATTTATCATGATGTAACTTGGCTTCTAGTGTTACTGTTAATTTCCTTGTTCTTTTTCTGTAGAAGCTCAAATTTCAGCTTTCATTCAGTTTGAAATCTTAAATTCTTATTTTACTTAATATTCCTAGTTTTTCAAATTAGATTTTCTAAAGCCAATTGTTGGATTGCTTCTTTGATTTGCTGTATCATGATTTAACTTTGTTTCTTGCTTGTTATTCAGCTTTGATATTTTTGTCAAATCTCTAATTTCTGTGGATATTTTTCTAACTTCTTATTCCATATTTTGAAATTCTTGTTTTAAAAGTAATTTCTAAGGTCATGTATTAAATTTAACTTCTTGAACTTGTTAGTATTTCGTTGAATCTCAAAGGTCAATTTTATTTTCAAGTTAGTTAAATTCTTGGTGAAACTTTGAAGTAATTATTTGCATTTCTCATGTTTCAATATTTTGATAGCTTTTTCTCATCAAATTGATTTTTGCAATGTTCTTTTCATTGCATTTAAGGTATTTTAAATGCTGCTTTTGCTTGATGTTCTAATTTTTCAACTTAAATTTCATCTGATTTTTGTAACTTCTAATTTTTTCATTATTCTTTACATTGCTTGATTTTTCTAAATTTTCAAGTTAAATTTCATATTCAGTGTGTGTATTTTTCATTTTGTTGTAGATTATTGAAATTGTACTTTCAGTTTTTGGGAAAGAAAGGAGATGAAGAAAATACTTTAGTGTTAATAATTTTTATTGCAATTGAAAATACATTGTATAATTTTAAAGTTGTAAAACAAATTTGTAAAATAATTGTAAAATTGAAAAAAACTATGTAAAATGAAAAAAGGAAATAAAAAAATATTGCACAAATTTTTTGTGGATTCAATTCGCTCTTGGAAAAGGAGTAATTATAATGCCAGAACCTATCTCCAGAGATTAGGACTTCGAGGTCATGCGTTGAGCCTTTTTAAATTCTTAGGGTTTTCTCTCCAAAAGCAGCAGAAAGTTCAAGTTGAACATCTTGAAATATTTCTCCAAGTCCAACTTGAGAGCATGGCGAAGTATTCAAAGTCCAAAGCACTCGTTTCTATTTGAAATGGGTGCTTTGGACTTTGAGTATTTCACCATGCTCTCAACTCTGACTTGGAGAAACACTTCAAGATGTTCAACTTGAACTTTCTGCTCTGCATTTGAAACTGTAATAAATTGTACAATTGCATAATAAATACTTTATTGTGACAATTTGGGCTCTTCAATTCTATTGTAAACTGGGGAAAACCATTTTAAATTTAACTACTACTCTGCCTAACTAAATTCAATAGAAATTTGAGTTTAATTTGAATTAAACTCAAAAAACTGACTTAAACTATTCAGTGATTAAAATAATTGGCATAGACTGGTACAAGCACGAAATTCATATAGTATAGCAACTTGATTGAAGAAATAACTAGATAAAATTGGCCTGTACCAATGTAAAATGCATCTAAAATATTGGTTTTGCCAATAAAAGCACTTGCCTCTATCAAGTATGATACCTCTAAATTCAAGTTAATGAGCAATACTCTAAAATATGTCAGCATGTTCTTCCATTGGAAGTTTGACTTGGTAGCATCCTGTGCAGATACATCCTGGCTTTTCGTCATTCTGTATGTTCACTAGATTGGCTGCTCTTCATCAATCCTATGAATGGAAAATACAAGAAGATAAAATTTAATAAACATCTCTGCATATAAATGACAGAAAATATTTAAAGTAAGAAATTCTGGAAGGATGATTAATACATCAAGTATTTTCATTCAGTCACCCTTGTTTTGTTATCTATTCTCATTGGGAAAGATTTCTTTTTATCAGCCAAGAAATTAAATTGACTATCAACTGAAGGACCAAACATATTACCCCAGAAAACTTAATAAAATTCGATTTACACTTCCATTAAGCCAACAAAGAATGTAGCTTCCAATTACACTATATTATCAAGATCTCAACTGAAGCAGACAAAGTAACATCACCAATAATCCTTTTTAATGCTTGTTTTATGACTTAAGTTATCATCACAACAATTTTTACATCAATACACATGCAAGAAAACACTTTTCCTTATACTTCTTAAAGAAA
Source organism: Pachydiplax longipennis (assembly GCA_036926295.1). Lineage (NCBI taxonomy): Eukaryota > Metazoa > Arthropoda > Insecta > Odonata > Libellulidae > Pachydiplax > Pachydiplax longipennis. The sequence goes on along the minus strand of JAVFKF010000003.1, from coordinate 23,603,129 downwards.
TATAATTTGATTGAACAATTATCTTTTCTGATGCAATTTAGAGCAATGATTAATTATTACCCACTCATTAAAACCTACAAAAATCTTCATTTCTGACAACTATGCAAAATTTTACAAATACAGCCCAGATGATCAAAATTTGAGGGAGATTTGCTTAATTAATTATTCATTAAATATATATATATATATATATATATATATATATATATATATATATATATATATATATATATATATATATATATATATACTATACAGTTACCTACGGAAGAGTTGAATTTTACAATAATTCAATCAAGACACATCAATACTTTAATTAAAAATCGATCAACAACAAAAGAAAGTTTTAAAATGTCTTCAACATGGCATTATTAGATAATCTAGGTAAAGATAAGTCTGAAATAAATAGAGAAATCAACCTTCCATCGAATAATTAAGGTGTCAGTCATCTCTATCAATTTATTTGGCTGAAACACTATGACCCTATTGACACAATTAATTGAAGTCAGATACAAGCAAACCAAATACAATTTATTTAATGTATTACCTCTTGTTGCACTGACAAAGTCTGCAGTTTTCAATCATACTACATTATCAAAATCTTAACTGAAGAAGACAAAGTAAGAAGAGCAAAATCTTATTAATCCTTGCTTATGACTGAAGTTACCATTACCATTGGTTTTACATCAATAGAAAACTCTCATTCTTCTCAACTATTTTTAAAGAAATAAAAGTAAATTGAAGAATTTGCAACTCTATCATGATGTTCAGCAATGAGAAATTATAACTGAATCATAAAACCTAACAGAAAAACTTCTAATTCTGACAATTCTGCAAAAGTTTTGAAATACATCACTACATAATTAAAATTGACTTGACGTAGAGAATTATCTGAGAATGAGAGATAAAGAAGCAATAATCAGAAATTGAATACAAATAATAATTACCACATTATGAATGTAAACTGTGAAAATATAATATGGCAAATGTAAAATACAATTTAAGTATACAAAGAGAAAAATTTGAACTTCATGAATTGTGTGAAAAGAAGTATTACGTTCAGTTAAATATAATAATAGGAAAAGAAAATATGAAATATGCATTATGGTCTACACGTGTTAATTATCCAATGTCCCCAAGGTCATTCATTTCCTTAGGGTTTCAGTTGAATGAAAGTTACTGCTAAAATCATCAATTATGCTTGAATAAATGCTGCATTCAGAGATCAACACTGAATCATCGAGTTCGTATTTGTTATGAATAAACATGCCTAATAAATGAGAAGACATCTTTTTGGTAAAGCAAATCAGTGCAAAGTAAAATAAAAGTCTATACTAATGAGAATTGTTACATCCTGTGAAAACATTTTCCTGAAATATAACTACACTTGCAGGAATTAAAAGTACTTTAGGAAAAGTTAACTCTTCAGCAAGCTTTTCTCAAGAACAAAGTAAATTAAATATTGATAAATAAATACCTAACAATCTTAAATGCAGACACAAGTCTTTGAAAATTTAAGTCCTTCAATTTTGTAGTTAAAATAGGGAAAAATTATGAAAAATAAAGTGAAATATAAAAATTTGACTTCCCTGAGATATTTATTTGGATTTCTATCAGCCTAGAATATTTTGAATTCTTTCCAGTTGCAGGATTAAAAAGGAATGGCAAATTCTGAGAAAATTCAAGACGATAAATATTTAATATTAGTAAACAAAAATTTTACAAATTCAAGAATACCATAGATTACAACAAAAGAAATACTTTTCACACTAATCTAACATATAGACATTAGAGAATAAGGAATACACATGATGTTCTGCAACCAAATCCTAATCCAAGTTCTCAAGGTCATTCATTTCTTTGGAGTTTAAGTCCGCTAAATCCAATTGCTAAATTAATTGCACTAATGGAAAATCTTGCAATCAGAGTTTAATGCTGTTGCTTCAAATAATTAAGAAATTGCATATGATAATTAAAATATATGAATAAGAGATGCAAACTGTTACAAAGTCATAAAAGAGTCAATGCATAAAGACTTCAAATCTTATGAAACCAATTTGCTCAGATGCACGTCCTATGTAAAGGTAATTTGAATCATCCTTTCATCATAATATGGAGTTAAATAATGTTTTGCCAAGAACAAAGGAAAATTTAGAATAAGCACCCTAAAATTCAGACTTTCTCAATGGGCCTAGAATTTGTACAAACACTTTCCTAAAAGCTCCATAACGTTTAATACGAATGGCAATTTGAGACAAACCACAAGAAAATTGAAAGAAAAGTTGAGCAAAATAGGTAAAGGAATCTACTGAACAAATTACAGAGTAGAATTAAAGAAATTTAGCAAAATGTAACATGCAATGAAGAAATTGTGGAGCCAGCAACAAAATCTATGAAGAAAACATGGTCAAAGTCCCTATGGACATGTATGTCTACAAAACATCAGTTTAGAATGTCTTACTACAATGAAGATGATGATCTTCAATAAAATTTTTCATTAAACCTTCACTATAACTCTTTCTCCTTTTGTGAGAAGATATAATACAGAATAAGTCTCAAAAGAATATATGAAATATAAATTGAATGATATGGAAATATAAAACAGAATGATATTGAAAATTCAGCATAAAAATAGGTCATAACAGACATGCTAATAAAAGAAATGTGCACAAAATATGAATTTAGTTAAAAAAAGTTGCTATTATAAGGAATATTGAACTGAGATTAAAAATATTACATGTTCGAATGCAATGATTAAAGAAGAATACGAATAATAAGAATGAAATCTGGGAAGTCTACATGCAAAACTTTGTCTAAGTTCCCAAGGTCATCCAATTCACTGAGCTTCCAGCTACATGAATCAAACTAATTTTAAAACTGCTCTCTTTCCTCAGAAATCAGAGTAAAATGTTCCAACAATACTATCACTTCAAATAATTCATACAATGCACAAAAATTAATATAAAACTTTGTAAAATTTCCATCACTAATAAATCACATTAGAGTCAATTCATGCAACAGTTTAAATCCAATGAAAATATTTCGCTCAAATTCATGTCCTATGCAGAGGGAATTTAATGCATCCTTTCTTAAAAAATGATCTTAAATAATGCTTTACCATTGTAAGATCAAAGTAAACCTTAGATGAATAGATGCCAATCACACCAAAATGTGAATGAAGGGCTTATATTTCAAAATTAAATAGAAAACAGCTATGAGACTACAGAGATAGTTTAAGATGCAAAAGGTGTTTCTAATGGAACTTAATAGGCCTAGAATCAGTTGAAACATTTTCAGCACACTATGTCCAACAATAAATATTTAATCCCAAAACAAGGTATCTAAAGGAAATTTACCTGAATTAGAAATATATGCATATATATTTAAATGTGGTGAGTAAAAAAGAATGAACGGAATATGAATCAATTGCATGAAAAGCCTCACCAAATTCTCAAGGTCACCTGTTTCACTAAAATTCCAACTACATAAATCATATTCATTTTTAAAGCTGTATTATTTCCTTGAACTTTGTCAATTTCTTTTGAAAAGAAAGAAAGCAGGCATAATTTGCTATATTTTTACTCTCTTGTGTTGAAAGTTGACTGAAATATCTTTTGAAAATGCTAATCCAGGCGACTGATCAAAATATGATTTATAGTATAATGTAAAAATTTAAAATATTTAAATTGCTTACAAAATACTTCCAGAAAGTATTGCTTGCGAAAAGATACCCAAGTTTAAGTACAAATATGTTATTTGTGATAAAACTCACTGGAAACTAAGAGTTCTTGGACTTCTTTGAAGAAATATAAAAACGATTCATTCTGTCATCTATGTCTGATACCGCAAGCTAGGAACTGTTTGCCAAAATGATACTACAGTTTTCTTAAATGAAATAATTTCTTTGAAAAATCTATGTAAGGGATGAAAGTAAATGAATTTTGCATGTATGAATACCTTACAGCAAAAGAAGCAAGCATGCACATTTTAAAACGTTGGACCTTAAAAATAATGAACAGCTAAATCGAAAGCAAATGAGATTTCTCAATTAAATCAAGTTTTCCTCTTATGATCTCAATTTCAACTGAGCATACTCCTAGTCACTTTTCAAGAAGCTCCATGACAATCATATGAATGACAAAGTGATACACAAATTATAACTGTAAGAGTCTTTATGAAACAAAGGATTATTAAAACAATAAGAAATTTTAGTATTTCAGTAACTAACTCTTGGATGACCATGGCTTCTATCCTATAACTTTTATTGTAAATGTGAAAATTGATTGAGAAGTCAATATGTGCAGAAGAATGTTGAAGACAAATAAGATTAAACTTGAATTTAACAAAATTGAAAATGAAGTAATGAAGTAAAGACCATGAAAACCTGTTCAGATATCTGCTCAAAGACAAAATATTTGAAAATACAATTTACAGGTAATTAATAAACCTTGTTATCAATAGTCACAATACAAAAATGTTTAGATGTTGGATTTGAGGAAAATAAGATTTAATTAAATAAGTATAATTGCCATTTGAGGATGAAAGTGTAAGTTGACACAAGCCTTGAATCAGAAACTCAACTGTGTTAACGACAAGAGAACTAAATACCAACTTCTGAATAAACTTCAAGTATCAACCAGAGAAAGTAAATTTAAAAACCAGGCCAACATAAATTAACTGGATAAGCAGATAGGAATGTTTCACTTGAAGAAGTTGAAACATAAGAGATATTTTCGACTACTTATTAAATCAAAGAATAAATAACATACAGCCACAGCAATATCTGAATAAAAAAGAAGCCAAAATTCATCTCTACCTTTCTAAGAAGTTATATTCAAAGATGGAACTAGTTTCTATGTTGTGAAAAGAAATAATAACTTTAGGAAACTAGGGGAACATACGCTACAAATCAAAAAAAAAAAGAAAGAGCGTGACTGCCACTAAAATCTTTCTGCTATATCAGAAAATTTATTGCGGGGAAGTTACCACTTACATTTGCATTTCAGAAGAACTTACAGCCCAGCTTAAAGACAAAAATATAATATGAAGAAAGAGAGTAACTACTTATTTCTATGATTGTTTACTTACATGCAAAGACTTGACTGCTTGACAAAGAAGATAACATCAAGTCCGACTTGCTTCCGTCTTGGAAAGGATAATTCAACTGTGGGATGAATAACAGTTTTTTTTCCCCTCGTGGATTCCCTGCGAAAATATCATATAATTTCAATATAAAGATGAGAAAAGGTAAGTTCTGCTGTAGCGAAAGCAGAACTTTACCATCAGTAATTAAGGATAAACTACTTTTGATATAAACAAATCAAAACTATAACTAACTATAGATAGAAGAGGATCTGATCGAGTGAAAAAATTAGGTCAATCACATCTATCATGTTGATCTTAAAACAAGAGTAGATTTACTGGAGTGAACATTTGTTTAAAGACTAAGTCTACATGTAAATCTATTGAAAGTTTCTGAATGAATTGAGATTTTGAACGCATTTAAAAGTTTCAAATAAATAAATACATAATCGGTTTTTCATTTGACATAACGCACATGGCATGTTAAAACATTCGAAAGTGATGGAGTGCCTCCAACGATTAAAAGAATGTTTTAAGAAGATCGTTTACGAGGGGCATTACATTTATTCTGTTGACAAAATTAGGCATTAAAATATCGAATACGTGAAACGACCAAATAATCAAAAGAGATAGGAAAGGTCTCTCTACAATGAAACATTTCATTTCTGTTGTGACTCCTCGATAATATTTCTTACAATTGAGAGAGGGTTTAATTCTAATTTAAACTAGAAATCACTATCAGAAGTGACAATATTTCTATTATAGTAAAAGGAAGAAACCACGGAGTACGCACCTTATTAAACCGAAGTCGACCAGCTCTCATGTGGTTCTGACATAAGGCGCGCCACTACATTTTCGGTGTGAGACAGTAGAGAAGCGATAAATGTTCTTCTTACCGGGAAACACGAAGTGAATTTTCTACGACCATTGCACACGGATTCAGCAGGTTACCGTGATTCCTTTTAATAAATCTCAATTGAACACACGCGATTATTTACTATCTTTTAGTCTAATTTTTAATAGTAGGCACTATATCGCTGTATCGTGAATTATTTAACTGCAAGGCTAACGATACTATTGCTCGTAATAATTTAGCCAAATTAAGTAATATGATACCTAATTTAAAGAAGAATTGGGTGAAAAAACAACCACTTCTCTTAAAATTGAAACAGTCAAATTTTTTATTTTTCAATATCAATCCATGCCAACAATTAAGCTTTAAAGCTATGATGAATACCGAACTGAAAGTAACACTTTAAGGTGTTTAAACACCTTCACTTTTGTAATGGAACCAGACGGTGGACTGAGAATGCGCGATGACTACAGACTGATGGTAAATGAATGTTTAGAAGATCTCAAGTAGCCGAAATCTCGGACAGAGGAATTAATTACAGCACCACAGAAAGGGTTAAATTTTACAAAACTTAAATTTTACTTGTCTAAAAATCAACTAGAATTATTACAGACCTTTACTTTACAGAATTACCCAAACCTTCTAAGACTTGTTGTATTTTATTGATGCAAATCTAATAACGATCGCCAACCTACCAATATAATATACACTTACTTTCATCGGCAACTTTGCTAATTACATCATTAGATAAACCATTTTCGTCCTACATGTCCATTAGGACTACTATATTGAGCTTGGAACGCTTGCTGCTTTAACATGCTCTCAAGTTGGACTTGGAGAAATATTTCAAGATGTTCAACTTGAACTTTCTGCTGCTTTTGGAGAGAAAACCCTAAGAATTTAAAAAGGCTCAACGCATGACCTCGAAGTCCTAATCTCTGGAGATAGGTTCTGGCATTATAATTACTCCTTTTCCAAGAGCGAATTGAATCCACAAAAAATTTGTGCAATATTTTTTTATTTCCTTTTTTCATTTTACATAGTTTTTTTCAATTTTACAATTATTTTACAAATTTGTTTTACAACTTTAAAATTATACAATGTATTTTCAATTGCAATAAAAATTATTAACACTAAAGTATTTTCTTCATCTCCTTTCTTTCCCAAAAACTGAAAGTACAATTTCAATAATCTACAACAAAATGAAAAATACACACACTGAATATGAAATTTAACTTGAAAATTTAGAAAAATCAAGCAATGTAAAGAATAATGAAAAAATTAGAAGTTACAAAAATCAGATGAAATTTAAGTTGAAAAATTAGAACATCAAGCAAAAGCAGCATTTAAAATACCTCAAATGCAATGGAAAGAACAATGCAAAAATCAATTCGATGAGAAAAAGCTATCAAAATACTGAAACATGAGAAATGCAAATAATTACTTCAAAGTTTCACCAAGAATTTAAAAAGCTAACTTATAAAGAATGATCCTTGACGTTCAATGTAATTTTAACAAGTTCAAGAAGTTGCAATAAATACATGGCTTAAGAAATTAAACTTAAAAACTTTACTTTTTTCATTTTACAAAGTTTTTTTCACATATTACAATTTTTTAAAACTTTAAAATTATACAATGTATTTTCAATAACAATAAAAAATTCTTAACACCACAGCTGTTATCTTCATCTCCTTTCTTTCCCAAAAACTGAAAGTACAATTTCAATAATCTACAACAAAATGAAAAATACACACACTGAATATGAAATTTAACTTGAAAATTTAGAAAAATCAAGCAATGTAAAGAATAATGAAAAAATTAGAAGTTACAAAAATCAGATGAAATTTAAGTTGAAAAATTAGAACATCAAGCAAAAGCAGCATTTAAAATACCTCAAATGCAATGGAAAGAACAATGCAAAAATCAATTCGATGAGAAAAAGCTATCAAAATACTGAAACATGAGAAATGCAAATAATTACTTCAAAGTTTCACCAAGAATTTAAAAAGCTAACTTATAAAGAATGATCCTTGACGTTCAATGTAATTTTAACAAGTTCAAGAAGTTGCAATAAATACATGGCTTAAGAAATTAAACTTAAAAACTTTACTTTTTTCATTTTACAAAGTTTTTTTCACATATTACAATTTTTTAAAACTTTAAAATTATACAATGTATTTTCAATAACAATAAAAAATTCTTAACACCACAGCTGTTATCTTCATCTCCTTTCTTGCCAAAAAACTGAAAGAAAAAAACAATCACAATAATGTACTACAAAATGAAAAATATACACAAGGCTGAATATATGAAATGGAACCTAAGTTGAAAAATAAGAGAAATCGAGCAAAATCAGCATCTAATAATTTTTAAGATGGAATGAATAACTATTCACAAAAAATTGAAGTTACAAAATCAGCAATCAGAAAAAAGAGCAATCGGCATAGTGAAATATGAGAAATTGAAATCACTGCTTAGTGCAAGTTTCAACAAGAATTAATAAAGCTATATTTCAAACAAACAAAAAAAAATTTAGACAAATTTCAACAAGTTCAATAAAATATGGCTGGATATGAAATGCTACTGAATTTGAAAAAGAGAAATCAATATATTAAGCAAATTTAGTATTTAAAAGACCTCAAATGAATTGAATAGATAGATAGAAATACTATCCATAGAAATTAGAGATTCTATAAGAAAATCAGGAAGATTTAATACTAATGCAAGAACCTTTAAGTTCAATCATTATACAGTAAATGATTAAAATCAAAATATACAAATTGGTATCAATAACCAAAATGCAGAATAATTCATTACTCACCAAATCTGCTGATGCTGCTTAACAGATGTTCTTGCTTCTGGAAGAAAACCTATCTTTGATGTATGGAGTGGTTTACACAGGTAATTGGGTAACACAGTATTTTCCAAAGAAAAATAATTTTCAATTCTGAGGTATTTTATTGAAATATAAAAAATTACTTCATAATACAAAGCACTTTACAATCCTATTTCATTATACATTAAACCTTGAAACTATAAAAGTCAATGTTTTAAAGCAAAAACTGCAAACTAAGTCTTCATTTGCATAGATACCTAGAAATGAGGATCTACTAAGATTTATTTCAGCATCCTTTCAAATTCAAATAAATCAATCAGCAAGTAAATTTTATCAATAAATGTAAGATATCATCCAATACATCATATGATAACCATCATAGCAATAACTATCAAATCCATTTAAATGAAATATATGTAAAGTATCCAAAAATGGCAGACTGAAAGAATTCCATGATAAGAAATAAGCACTAGTTTTTGAATGCATATGCACTAAATCAGCTTAATTACATCAGTTTGATGCCCAACGGTCGATAGACTTAATGTAGTGTAAAGTTTATGCATAAGCATGCAGCACAGATCATAAGGTTTGGATGGCAGTATATTTTCAGAATTTTCACCCATTCATTTTGCATCATAAATTCTTAAACTTAATATGAAAAGGGGCTGAAAATCCAAATGTAGTTTAAATGTAACAAGCCTATCTAACATTTAAATTCAAAAATACTGAAATCATTTCCTTCCACTAAGGCCTTCCATTTTTTTAATATTCACAAGGAGACTACACACCGTCGGACGCGATTTAAGTGGTAAGACTCGGTAATTTGATAGATATCGAGTCAAGATTGACGAATCACCCCCAAAGTTGGGTTTTATGAGTGATAGTTTTCACGGAAAATTATTATTATTAATTAAACAGCTACAGTTAGACATATAGTCTGGTGGCAACTACATACTAAGTTAAACAAACATCCTAAAAACATAATAAGTTAAAAATACCAATACAACCCAATAATAATGATAATTCCCCACAAAACAATACAAATTTTCCCACAAACAAAACAATTTACATAAATAAAATATGTACATCTTCCCATAAACATTCCCCCTCAGTCGCACAAGTTTTTTCAGGGTTCCTGGTAGGCCTTCTCGGCTACCTTAGCGGTCCCGGGGACAAGTCCCCACCGTACGTCACCCCACCAGGCAATCCCCTACTCCACCTGTACTCGTCAATGACAAGCTCACTCGTCATTAATAATTCCTCCCAATCTTTTTAGAAATTCCCTATGATTTTTTGGGAAGGGCTCGAAGACTTTTGCAGGTAAATTATTCCAATCTGTGACAGTACGGTTTATAAAGGAGAATTTACTAATATTTGTTCTCTGTTTCAATAATCTAACTTTGTGCCTATGGTCTTTCCTACCATGAAATTTTGCTCCAGTGACTCTATTTGATAATTCTTCTAACGACTTAGCTCCTGTGTCTAATTTAAAAAATAAGGTTAACCTTTTCTTTGCTCTTCGTTTCTCTAATTTTTCCCAACCCAATTCTCTTAACATCTGAGTTAAGTTGTCTGCAATTATAACTGATTTGTTTACGTCCCGAACATTACAGGTCATTTCAACGATCTTTTCTAATACCCCTAGGTCATCTCCGGGGTGTCGGTACGCCCCAACAATAAGAAATTTCTGGTGACTAACCCTGTCTTCGACTTCCACACAAATAATTTCAAAATCATTATCTTTCGAAACCAAAATACTTGAATAATTTTTAGAAACGCATATGAAAATGCCTCCCCCTTTTCCCTCTCTATCCCTTCTATAGACTTCGAATGTTTTAGGAAATACTTCTAACGAACTGACCTCATCTTTTAGCCAAGACTCAGTACCTATGACTATATCTGCATTACTTGATTCTAATAAGGTATTAAATTTATGGATTTTATTATAAATGCTACGACAATTAACTTGCAAAAGTCTAAGAAGCCCTTCCCTCTTTTTATACGACACTATAGTCTTGCCATCTTTCACATCGTGAGATTTAACACCTGCCGCACCATCAGTTAGTTTCCCTGACTTATACAAGAGCCAATCACATTTTTCAATAACCTTCCAAATTTCATAGATCCTCTTCTATTTAAATGCAGGCCATCTCTCGCTAAGTCATTCACATGCAACCAACAATTTGGATCCACAAATATGACATCCTTTTTATCACACACCCAGTCAAGTCCACTGTTTATGTACCTTATAGAATCATAAGGCACATCTCTTCTCCTAATGACGCCACTTATCACAATTTTGGTCCGACTAAACTTCTTCTTAGCAGTGTCACATAATTCTCCAACATACCCAATGATGTGGTCCGGTGACTCTGCTCTCTTCACGTTGTTCGTCCCAACATGGAACACCACCACCTCTTCATCTCCAGCTGTATCCTTCTTCTCTACTTTGGATTCAATTTCCTTCACACCAATCCCTGGATAGTACTCCACTAAGGTATCACTGTCCTTGCAATACTGTCCACTATACCTTATCATCGAGTCTCCCATGACTCGCACGTTACATTTTACTTCCTTGGACTCTTTCTCACCCTCAGTGCTCAGTTTTTCTTTCAGACCCTCGTTTTCCTTCAGCAGCCCCTGGATTTTTTCTTCACTCCTTCTCAGTTCCTCCTTCAGGTTCTCTATTTCCTTCTCCGATAGGATCTGCTTCAGGTTTTCTGCACTCCCGTTCTCTCTACACTTCTTACACACCCAGTCCTCAGACATACAGTCCTCTAATTTGTCTTTGGAACATTTAAAATGGTACCAAGAACTACACAGATTACAATTAGTGCCGTTTTTCAGGTTCTTATTGCACTTTACACACTTCACCATACTAGCGGTCGAAGCCATCGTGACAATGATGACTTTCACTTCCCTTTCTTTGGACCTGCGCTCACCACCCACGTCCTTACCCTTTGACGACCAGACCTCAACTGATGACTCTACATTTATTCGTATTCATATCTAATTTATTAGATGAAACCCAGCTGTTTAAGGTAATTAAATCCTTCAGGTTCTCTTTTCCTAATATTTACTTTATTTATTTTTTACCTTATTTATTTTATTTATTTATTTATATTTTATCTACTTTATTTATTTTTTACCTTATAAATTTACCTTATTTAATTCCTTCACTTTTCCTAATATTTATTAATGATTTACCAACGGGAATTAAATCAAAAATTCGTTTATTTGCAGACGATTGCATAATTTACAGGAATATAAAAAACGAGAACGACTGCATGGAACTTCAGGAGGATTTAATTACCTTTAACAGCTGGGTTTCATCTAATAAATTAGATATGAATACGAATAAATGTAGAGTCATCAGTTTTAATAGAAGTAGATATCAACACGCATATAATCTTGGGGGAAAAATTTTGCCTAGTGAGAATACGGTGAAATACTTAGGTTTAACTTTCAGTAGGGACTTGAAATGGAACGATCATATAGAGCGAATAATTTTGAAGGCCAACACAGCCTTAAACTTTATAGTGCGTACACTTAGGAAATCAAACAAGAAAGTTAAACAGGCTGCATACAAATCATTTGTTAGGCCGATACTGGAATATGGGGAAAGCCTATGGGACCCGCATGAGGTAGGACTGAAGCGAAAAATAGAAAAGGTACAAAGAAGAGCAGCAAGATTCATCTTAGGAAGGTATGCGAAGCTCGATAGCATAACTCAGATGCTAAGAGAATTGGGTTGGGAAAAATTAGGTAAACGAAGAGCAAAGAAAAGGTTAACCTTATTTTTTAAATTATACACAGGAGCTAAGTCGTTAGAAGAATTATCAAATAGAGTCACTGGAGCAAAATTTCATGGTAGGAAAGACCATAGGCACAAAGTTAGATTATTGAAACAGAGAACAAATATTAGTAAATTCTCCTTTTTAAACCGTACTGTCACAGATTGGAATAATTTACCTGCAAAAGTCTTTGAGCCCTTCCCAAAAAATCATAGGGAATTTCTAAAAAGATTGGGAGGAATTATTAATGACGAGTACAGGTGGAGTAGGGGATTGCCTGGTGGGGTGATGTATGGTGGGGACTTGTCCCCGGGACCGCTACGGTAGCCGAGAAGGCCTACCAGGAACCCTGAAAAAACTTGTGCGACTGAGGGGGAATGTTTATGGGAAGATGTACATATTTTATTTATGTAAATTGTTTTGTTTGTGGGAAAATTTGTATTGTTTTGTGGGGAATTATCATTATTATTGGGTTGTATTGGTATTTTTAACTTATTATGTTTTTAGGATGTTTGTTTAACTTAGTATGTAGTTGCCACCAGACTATATGTCTAACTGTAGCTGTTTAATTAATAATAATAATTTTCCGTGAAAACTATCACTCATAAAACCCAACTTTGGGGGTGATTCGTCAATCTTGACTCGATATCTATCAAATTACCGAGTCTTACCACTTAAATCGCGTCCGACGGTGTGTAGTCTCCTTGTCAGTATTATTTAATGATCTTCTTACTTACAACTCTTTTTGGTACTTTGATCATATATATCTTTAATTATGTAACCTATTATTAATATGTACATCTCGCTAGCAATATTTTAACACAAAAATAGAATTAACTCTTTGTTGGCCTTTCATTACGTTTCTTGCTCCCATTATTTATCACAATCCCTGGATAAACCCATATCTCACATAATTATCAGCTAAAATAATGTAGTAGTGAATTAAATTTTGCTTAGCAAGAGAATAAATGGAATCTCAGCAAAATAGACTATTGCTGAGTTTTCAATTAAATTATCAATTAATTGAATTTTGTAAATATTTTAAAAGAATGATCTTATCTTTTATGTTTAATTACTGATTGTCATAGAACCAATGTCACTATAATTAAAAGTCATGCCACCTTTTATAAGGAGCAAAGATTAATACAAAACTGTATATGTGAAGCGTGGGATATCTTGATCCAAGATGGCAGACAAAGCATTGTTTTGCTCACTTTCCCACAAGAATATCTCAGCAAATCAAGTTTATACAGCTTTTGACTTACGATGTACATATCAAGCCTATATTACTATACACCGTGTAGAATTATTGGAAACCTCCCAATCCTCGGGTTCGACTTTTTCTGCGCCGCTGACATTCAAGCCTCAGAAAGCCACTCCCAGCCCCTGAGGAGCTGCTATCAGACCAGGAGGTTCTGCAACTTGCACACCTGGTTAAAGGAATGGCTACTCCAGGAAAATTACATTTACTGGACATACATGAAGTCGACACTGTCCTGGATGTAATTTCACATTGGTCTCACTTACTAGCTCCATTGAAAGACCGATTATATACCAGACTATGAACCCTGGGTGTAGTGGGGGAGCACAGTTGGGGGGGTAGCCGGAAAAATTACCAACGGACCCTCTCAGGAGCTCTTGAAGGTACCGCCTCAACTTATCCAGCCAGCTCAACAACCCATCATAGTACACGTTCCCGCTAACAGATAACAGAGACCACTGCCCCAGTGGGAGAATACCAGTGCACCAGAGGGAGGGCACCTTGCAGAAGCCGACAAGGCGTCCGAAGAAACCAACCAGACTCTGGTTTTCACCATCCCTGATGATTCTCACACTCCTGCATCAGACTTGGAGGACCTTACTAACCCTCCTGCATTGGACCAGAAACGGCGATCCCCCTGACCCAATTGATCTCCCGGATAAGGGATCAGACACGGAGGCTCTGGCGATGAAGACCACCACAAATGACCATTCAGCCTTCAGGTCGGAAGTAGAGGAATTCGCATCAGGTATGATGGTGCTACAACCCCGGGAAATTCCTGAAATGGTGTTTTCACCTATCAGTGAAGTACAGCCCCTCCCTGTAGTGGCTCCATATCCATTTCCGAGTGCTAGTGTTCTCTGTCTTGTTCTCAAGGGTGCCAATATCCTTAAACCTGAGAATGTGCCCTTTGTATATTTTAAGACCCGGAGCTAAAATGAATATGTAGTACTAGTGAAACAAGGTGTCCTTAGGTTAGATTCATTAGATAGTAATGGCTAGAATAAATGATAGGATAAATGAATGGGAGACATTTTCATTGTTTAATTTTGGCATTCGGATTTAGAAAAAGTAGAACTTATTATTTCTTTATTAACAGCAATCCGCATTAATTTAAGCTTAAATAGTTTAATCACAAAAAATTTGGTTTCCAATCAATTAATTTTACATTTATAGCCCTTAATTTTTCAATATATGATATCGAGTTATGGTGGAGGAGTGGTTAGCGTGCTAAGTGCTATTGCTACGGTCCCAAGGCCCCGGAGTTGAATCTCGGCTGATCAGGGAATGGTTGTGCATGTTTGACTACTTTTCCTGTTCAGGGTTGGTGACAGGAAGGGCATCTGGCTGTAAAAATCAATCATCTCCAAATCCAACCTAATCCTCATTATCACCCATCATTGATCAGCCTACCCCATAAGAGATGGGAAAAAGGTGCATCATATCATCAATTTATTAATATATGATACTACACTTAGCATTTAATTTTTAGTTAATTATAACTCAGGATACATAGCATCACTGAGTAAATATCAGGTTCCCAATAGTATTTATTAAGCAATTAATTCATTGCTAGGTATTACGTTGTATTCTTCTTGTATTGTATTGCCAAATGGTAACCTTAATTATAATTGAATTAACTTTTCAAACAGTTCAAAGGATCTCTTTAAAAGACTTTTGCTTAGAATCCACAGCTTCGGCCGTGACTTCGTGGTAAGTCGCCATCAGGAACAAATGAAAGTCGAACTTTTAAATCCTTAAGAAGGACCCCACCGATGTATATAGTGCAAATATTAAAAAGTGCCTCCGTAAATCTGTGATTTTCTCTGAGCGTGATATATACAGGATCTGCCCCATGAATCCTTTGGCTCCTAGACTATATGGATTACTCAAGATCCACAAGCCAAATTTCCCTATTAGACCCGTGGTATCAGGTATTGGCTCGCCTGCACATAAATTGGCATTCAGACTGAATAAGATCATTAAAGACTCTTCAAATTTCAGCCCCTCGTAGGGCATCAAAAATTCAGTTGATCTAATTGATAAGATTTGCAACGTCTCCCTACCTCCAAATACTAAACTTATCTCTTTTGACATAGCCAATCTCTTTACCTGTATACCACCATCTGAAACTCTCCCTTTAATAGAATCCCTCCTTTCGAAGAATAACAACTTAGAACCGAGTTTTATTAAGGATGTGTTGGACCTTTTAAACCTCTGCTTATCCCAAAATTACTTCCGTTTCAATGGGAATTTTTATAATCAAAATGAGGGATTAGCGATGGGTTCACCACTCTCGCCGTTATTAGCCGACATCTTTATGGACCATCTGGAGAAATCCCTCTTCTCATCTGGAAACCCGCTCACCAAGTGTGTTCAATATTGGTACCGCTACGTGGATGACATCGTCTGCGCCTGGCTCGGATCGGATCGACAACTCTCCCAATTCCTCAACTTACTCAACTCCCTACAACCCAAAATTTCCTTTACGGTTGAAAAATCCGTCAATGGGGTACTTAATTTCCTCGATCTTAGCATCACCATCAAGGATTCCCTACATGAATTTTCAATTTTTAGAAAGCCTTCCTACACAAACCATGCCATCCATGCTGATTCCCGCCATCATCCTTCCCAAAAACTTGCCCCCTTCCATTCCCTAATCCACAGGCTTTTTCAAATTCCCCTCTCAAAAATAGATTTCAAAAGAGAAGTTTCCACAATACTACAGATAGCTGTTGCTAATGGATTCCCGGAAGAAACTATCCATAGACTTATCAGGAGTTGGAGCCGAAAAATCTCTTGCCGTAAAATCTATAAGACCCCTAGCAGAGAGGCGCACCCGAGATATGCTTCCCTTAGGTATTCTGGGGAAGCTCAGCACCCTCGCGGCACGCAACTTCCCAGAAGACCGCCTGAGAGCAGCCTACAGATCGTCTCCTAAACTCCGTGACCTGCTGCATAATGGGAAGGATGACGTGGACCCCGCAGTGAGGAGCGGAGTGTATCGCCTTACCTGCACCGACTGTGATTCACTCTACGTCGGGCAGACCGGGCGCTCCTTTGAGATCCGGAAGAAGGAGCATTTGGCAGCCCAACGCAGAAATAACCCTGCTGTGTCGCAGATGGCCCATCACCTCCTTGCTAACGATCACAAGTCGTTTAGCATGGATTTCCTGCATTTTGAAGAAAAAGGCTCCTCTCTAAACGCCTTGGAGCAATTAGAAATACTAAGAAATGTCAATAATCCGAATACCACAGTTATTAATGAATACCTCTCTCCTTTTCCCTCACCCATCCTATCTGCAGTCATCAACACCCTTCATCCCTCTCCCCCATAACCTAACTCCCCCTCCCCTTGTCTTCCTTCCTTATATATATTGTTTGTAAAAATTTTCTCCTTTACCTGAAGATGACTCCAGGAGTCGAAACCATGGTCGTTACGAAATAAAATTATTTGTGGTTGGTAAAAGTTCGACTTTCATTTGTTCCAGACTTTTGCTTACATCAGATCCAAAAATTTTCCATGTTAGCAGTATTCAGATTCAAGAAGCAACAGATGATGACGAAAGAATTAAGAAATCTCTTCATTAACACTTAGATAACAGAGAAGCTACCTGACACAGATGCTCTCATTCTATCGTAGATGGTGGTCGTAATACTTGATACATTTGTACTCTCACTACACCAGAGGTCAAAGATATTACTCTTGATTGCTTCATAGTACTGCATATTGTTAGCATTTTATGTCTTTCAAATTGTTGGTATCAATCTGTCGGAGAATTTTGTTTAACATATGTCTTATTCTTTAGTAAATATTCTTGGTAGTGAATTGGTATATAAACTGCCTATGTAAGTTCCCTCTGACCTTGTGGATGGGTATTTTGTGTGACCTGTTTGTAATTTTTTTAATTCAGGGTTATTTGGCTGTATTGCTGTGCTGCAACATAAGCCTTCGTTGGTGTCATATGCTCAGCATACGCACACTTGCATACTCGTGTTACACATGCATACCTTGAAGCCATGTTGTACTAAGTCTTTTTTTGTTTTTTATCTGTATTGTTGTGGTTAGCTTTCTTTCTTCCTGTAATTAAAGTCTAGGCATATCGCAGAAGCACAGTATAGTGTTCTGATATTGGACACAGGTCCCCTGGCTCTGAGAAAGGCCACAGTCACCTGTATCCTCTAATGTTTTATTCTTATATTATTTTTATTATATTATTATTCTTATATTATTATTAAAAATTAGCTCTCTTCAAAAATGCCCAGAACACAGCAAGGGTTGATTAGTAAGAGTGCCAAAAGAATGAAACAGACCTAAAATTGAGACAGTTGAAGAGAAAAAATGTAGATTACTGAAAATGTGAATTAAAACAGCTGTAACTAGTAAAAACGAGACATTTCTTGTCTTGTAGAGAAGAATCTTGATTACTAGAGAAGAGCCTGAGAGCTTCAACGCCTAGGGATATGGAGTGCATTAAAGAAAGGAAAGCTTGATTGCAAAGAATACGCTTGAGAGCTTCAACGTCTAGGGATGTGGAAAGTGTTGAAGAAAGGGAAGCTAGATCGCAGTACAAGCACTTGAAATCTTCCACATCTAGGAGTATGGAGAATGAGCAGGGAAAAAATATCTCAATTGCTTGACAAGCGCATAAGGACAGCTACATCAAGGTAGACGGAATGAGTACATTTGTTGAATTCAGAATTTAACTATGACAAATCGATTAATAATTTGGACAATATTGGATTGATGTCTGTTGAATGTTGGTATAGTAAGGCTGTAAAGTGGGTTGGGGAATCTGTTGGTATGTACTGTGCATCTGGCAAAGTTATGTTGCCACCATTGGAATATCCTCCTGAACCACTGAAGTCACTGATTTTTGGTGAAGATTATAATTCAAAATTATTCTTAAAAGACAATCAAAAATACAGTGCACCATTCCAAATGACACCTTAAAGAGCAAATTAGATTTGAGAATATAAATTTATGCATTTAAATTCTAGGGGCAGATATATCATAGGATCGGATCACTGTTGCCAGCCTCCAAGAAAGAGCACAACTTTCTCCAATTTTATTTCATTGAAGACCACAAAATTCAAGTTGATGCAAGATGCTGATATCTCAAAACAATTGAAAGGAACATACTTTCCACCATTCAGAAAATGCTACACACACACAATAGATACATTCACAAATTTAAAACAGCATTTGAGCAGCAGCAACTCTCAGCCCAAAAACTTTCAAGTTGTTACAGAAGCTGATGGAGTTCCAACAGAAAGTCACAGAGAACGTTTTAATTCCCCAACCATGAGTGAAGATGCCATAGTTATCACCAGGCAGAATTTTGAGAAGAGGGATATCATTTTAAAGTCATTGCATTGCAGTATCTTTTTTTATTCTGATGTGGTGAAGATAAATATAATCTTCAAAATTTTCAAGTAAATCCAACAAATGGAGATTAGTCTAACAAGCAAGTCAGTTGCACAAGCTACTATGCCTACCGCCTCAAAACTGGAAATTTTGAAAGCAATCATTTGCATCACTGTAGAAGTTTATTTAATCATTATATTGTTGATATGTATGCAAAGGTTGGAACCAAGTGACTGTTATTCATCCTCTTGAAATAGTTGATAATTATATTCACTAAGACGCCATAAAAAGGATGTGAATGTGAATAATGCTGGCCAAGTATTCATTTTACCATCTAGTTTCAGAGGTGGGCTGCAATACATGCATAAAAGAACCCAGGATGCCATGACTTACATCAGAAATTTTTGGAGGTCAGATTCATTCATACCATTTACCAACAATCAAAAATGGAGGGAAGTAACAGAGGTCTCTATGTACTAGACAAACTGCTCAAAACAGACCAGATATCGTTGCAAGAGTTTTCCAACTAAAAGTAAAAAAGAAGATTGATTTAATGACTGAGGGCCCTCTTTAATGTCACGGATGTTTTACTTATTCTATCAAAGCAACCGCAAAGTCCACCTGAAGGCAAAACCAAAAACATCTCCACCCCACCCTCCGCCACAGGAAAAAAGGCCGAGAAGCAGCATTGTGGAGGGAGTAACTCAGGAGCCAGTAGCGGAAAAAGCTTGCGGAAGTAACACAGCAGATTGAGGCGAAAAACATCACCAAGGCGGTGAATACTAAGAAAACGCATCTACCATCCATAATAGTTTGCAAGTTGTCCAACCACATTCATCTCGAAAACCTCTGCAAAGAGAGCGTCCAAGGGGTTTTGAAATGAACGTAAGATTTAAATCAACACACATCTGGGTGACCACACCAGAAATCCACCAGCTATTTTGTGTAGCCTTAGACAAGGAGTAATTGCAACATTTTATATATGCAACTGAGAGTGCAGATGACAAAAGTAGTTACTTTGGACCTCCTAAAGGACATTCCCCACTGATAACGTAGCGCAGCATTTAGGTAAACAAGGCTACATGGTGGGGCATGTCTCCCAAATTATCAAGTAGTGACAATATTCCAGAGAAGACGAGGCAGCTCATTGACCCCATGGATAAAATCCCTGCGGCAGTGGACCCATATAAAAACCAAAGAACAGGCCCCTGCAACATTTGGACAGAACACTTCAGAGGGAATCCAGAAATGGAAATAATAGCCAGTTACCCACGCCTCCGCTTCAGTCACAGGGCAAAGCCCGGTAGTATGAATGAAAGATGCAACAAGTGCACCAGAAACCAGCTACCACACCTGTAACCCAAAAACAGAGGGCATCAAATGCGCAAATTTTAAGGCACCCATTTCGCCTCATCCAGAAGCCGCCCCAAATACTTAGAGTAACTGGATCGCAAGTCAATTGAGGTCAATAGGAATCTATCAACCACAAAGGGGAAACAGGCTGAAGAGGATGCCTGCCATCCAACAAACCCCACGACCACTCCAACGGCCTGCACTCAGAAAGGAAGGAGTTCACTACGCATCAGCAATCACAGGACCCAGCATCCCATGGGTGGAGCCCTCATACCAACAGAGGAAGCCCCTGCAAAAAGCATAACTGCACCAGCAGAGGTAAAAAACACAATGGAACCACAACAGAACAATGCAGAGCCCATAGGGAAGGAAACTGCAAAGAAAAAAGTAGTGGCTGTGAAAAAATAATATACCCCGATGAATCATGGGTTAAATGTTGGCCACAGTGTAAGCAGAGTGTGGAAAGATACAAATATAAAAACAGCTCAGCAAGCATTTTGTGAGGGTATGAGCGTTAGGGACTAAGCATCTGGCGAAGTTATGTTGCCACCATTGGAATATCCTCCTGAACCACTGAAGTAATTGATTTTCAGTGATCGTAATTCAAGATAATTCTTAAAAGACATTCAAAAATACAGTGCACCAGTGCATCTGAATTGGCAACATGTGGTGTTGCAGGCCAGTCTGCGGCTGCAACACAAACGGCTGGCTCCACTAATCATTTAGGATGAGGCACCGATGTCCCATCGGTTTGCTCTTGAGGCAGTTGAGCGACTGTTGCGAGACCTCAGGGGCCAGCAGCTGCCATTTGGAGGCATAGTGGTGCTTCTGGGTGGCGATTTCAGGCAGACTCTTCCAGTGGTTAGAGGTGGAACCAGCATGGAAAGCATTGCTGCATCAATCACCCAGAGCAGGCTTTGGAAGAATTTTCAAATCTTCAGACTCCAAACCAACATGCGAGCTGGCCCTGGCGAACAGGCCTTTGCAAGTTGGCAATGGCACAGCAAATACTGGGCCTGGCACCATGAAGATCACATTAAACCAGCCTCAAGCAGTCAAGACCATCACCCAGCTGATTGATGAAGTGTTTGGCAACAGCATCAACCCAGAGGAAGCCCAGTATCAGCAAAATGCAATCCTGTGCCCACATAATGAATATTCTAGGATGGTCAACAGCATGGTTCTGCAGCGAGTTGAAGGTGTGCTGCACAACTTCCTGAGTGCTGATGCACCAGTTGATGAGGCTGAGGCCCCAGATGCCATCTTTCCTGTGGAGTTTCTCAACACTCTGCAGCCCACTGGCATGCCTCCACACAACTTGCAGCTCAAGGTTGGTGTCTTGGTTATTCTGCTGCGCAACCTCAACATCAACAAAGGCCTCTGCAATGGCACACGACTTCAAGTGGTGCAGATTGGCCAGCATATTATTGTGGCCAGGATTCTGGTTGGCAGAAGGGCTGGGGAGTTGGTCATGATCCCGAGAGTGACACTTCACTCCCCTGATCGTGACCCAACCATCCTGCAGGCCTTCTCACGGCGCCAGTTTCCAGTCCAGCTTGGCTACAGCATGACGATATATAAAGCGCAAGGCCAGACTCTGGAAAAAGTTGGATTGCTGCTGGAAGCACCAGTATTTGCGCATGGCCAGCTTTATGTGGCCCTCTCTAGATGCAGGTCACTCGCTGCAATCACTGTGCAGCTGCCGAGGTTGCCAGACTGTGTGACCAAAAATGTCATATTCTCTCATGTATTGTTGTAAATAAATGTTTGGAGGTGCCGCAACAAATATTGTGTTTGATTGATGAACAAGAACAAAATATTCTACATAAGAATACAAAAACAAATTCCAATACAAATACAATAACAAATTAGAATACAAAGCGCAAACCAAATCTATTATGCTTTCAAACCTATCCTCAAATCAAAATTAATCTCAAAATGCACAAAAATGAAAATATATAAAACAATAATTAGGCCAGTGGCAACTTATGGAGCTGAGGCGATAACACTAACGATGCGTGATGAACATCATTTAAGAGTGTTTGAAAGAAGGATTATGAGAAAGATACATGGGCCTGTCCTAGAAAATGAACAATGGAGAATTTTACATAATGATGAGATAAAATAAAATTAATATGACCAAGCGACCATCTGGCTGAAGAAGGAGCTGAAGACTTGGTTCTCCAGAAGAGATTCCCTCTCCCACTATTTGTGTCTGCTAAATTCTGAGCTTTGCCACTCCCTCCATTGGACAGAATGGCTCGTGTTGGACAACTGGGTACGGCAGAAAGTAAGTGAATTTTCCTTCGCCAAATTCAACACCTTAAACAAGAAATTACTAGCCCTACAAAAATCCAAAACCAAAAAAGAGAGTCATCAAAGTGAAACGGCTACTTTCCATCAATTTCACCCCCGGTTAATGAATCTGTCCACCACGGCTCTTCCTAAATACTCAACGGAGCTACTCAACTTCGGACTAAAATTCTCCCCACCTACTTCCTTAAATTCTTTAACGATTAAAAACTTGGCTGCAGATTGCGAAATGGCACTAAGTAGCGTAAGGCCTGCAGTGAAATTTACTGTGGCGGAGTGCATTCGTAAAAGTGTGGCTTCTCGAATCTCTCAACCGCATTTGCAGAATACTTCACTTCTAGAGTCAAAAACGAAGCGATTTCTCAAAGATAACAACCTGATAGTGCAAAAAGCAGACAAAGGTCAATGTGTAGTGGTCATGGACAAGGAATTGTACTTTAAAAAATGCATGGAATTCATAAGCAACGACCAAATTGTCCCCCTCAGTAAGGATCCCACGGCTAACTTCCAGGCAAATATCAAAAAAGCACTAAAGGCAGCATCAATTCTTTCTGCGTGGGAGAAAAACAGTGTTACCGCTATGAACCCTCAACCCCCCCGCTTCTTCGGTCTTCCGAAATTACACAAGCAGGATCACCCTATAAGACCGGTTGTCTCTGGAATCTCTTCACCTGCACATAGTCTGGCCTTCAAGCTAAATGGAATAATCAGGAACGCAACTGAATTCTCCCCAAAATACGGAATTAGAAATTCAATTGAACTTGCGAATGAATTAAGCTCAAAGACCTTCCCGCGAGATTCCTACTTAGTCTCCTTCGACATCGAAAACTTATTTTCGTCAATTCCGTGTGCGGATTCGGTGGATACCCTCAACGAGCTTCTTTCCTCCAGCAATATACCCGCCTCAAAGAAGGAAGACATAATTAATTTAGTTTCAGAGTGTCTTTCACAAAACTACTTCCTTTTCAATGGGATATTTTATAAACAAACGAACGGCTTAGCGATGGGATCGCCGATATCTCCTCTTCTCGCAGAAATTTTCTTGGACTCCCTAGAGAAGAAATTATTTTCCTCCGAAAATCAGCTGTTGGAGCATTGTTTATTTTGGCGCCGGTACGTGGACGACGTGTTTTGCATTTGGAACGGGACGAGGGAAAAACTCAACAATTTCTTGGACTACCTGAACTCCCTCCATAGATCCATAAACTTCACTATGGAACACTCGGTAGATGGTCTCCTAAATTTTTAGACCTCACCGTTTCCCTAAAAAATGAAATCCCATCCTTTGCAATATACCGGAAACCAACCTATACGGACCACGCCATTCCCAACCATTCTTCCCATCACCATTCTCACAAGCTTGCCTCTTTCCACTCGATGATCCACCGCCTCACTCATATCCCCCTCTCCCCTTGCAACTTCAAGAAAGAACTCAATACCATCAAGCAAATTGCAGTGAAAAATGGATACAACAGCAACTTAGTAGACCGCCTCCTGACGCGAAAACAAAGACTCCTAGCCTCCAAAAGAATCACCCCTTCTTTATCTGCTACGAACCTTTCTCCTATCCAATGGAGAAGATTTCCTTTTCTAGGAAACTTATCTTATAGGATTGAGCAAAGCCTTCCCGTCAACATCCGCCCAGCTTATTACACCCCCAGGAGTCTAAAATCTCTCAGCACTGCAAAAGACAAGAGAGACCTGGATTCCCTCAGTGGGGTGTACCAAATCACCTGCAATGACTGCCCCTCTACCTACGTCGGCCAGACTGGAAGGTCGTTAAAAACAAGAATTTCGGAACACAAACGCTGCTTCTGCACTGGGGGTCCAGGATCGGCCTTCGCTGATCATCTCCACAGCATGAACCACTGCAGCGATTTCCAACCGCGGTTCCTGCATCGAGAGAAGAAAGGACGCCGCCTCGATGCCCTGGAAATTATTGAAATCGTGGAGAAAGAGAAGAAATTCCTCACTAATGAATATCTGTTCCCCAACCCTTCCCCCCTCCTCTCCCTGCCTAGTACCCTTTTCTCCTCTCCCCACCCTTCTTAGTCACCCCTTCCTATTTCCTATATATACTCTGGGTATTTTCTGATTGTCACCCGTGATGATGTAGACACGTCGACGAAACTAGTCGGTCGAATAAAATTTCGTGGAAATTACTAAGTATTCTTTCATTTCAACAAATGACTAGATAAATCAACTTATCAATAATAAAGACAGTGAGATTTATTAAAGCACAAAGGATCGGCTGGCTGGGGCATGTTGAAAGGATGACAGAGGAGAGAATTGCCAAAAGGGCATTTAAAAACATAGCGGATGGTAAACGGAAAAGATGACGGCCGAGAAAAAGGTGGAAAGATGACGTGACGGAGGATTTGCTAAGAATGGGTGTCGAGGATTGGCAGCAGAAAACTGCGGATAGACAGTATTGGAGGAGCATCGTAGAGAAGGCCAAGGCCCACACTGGGCTGTAGCGCACAAGGAAGAATATCCTACTGGGAGTTCACCTGTGAGGAGCAATGGTTACTGCTTTATCATTGCTTAAGAGTTCTGGGCATTGCCACCCAACATGTTTGGTCCATAGCCGGGCAGGTCGCAGAAGCCGGAAACCAAGATCTGTTTCACGTCCCTCCGGAGCTACTTGCTAAGCCTCCTGCAGTTATCATGCCGCCGGCCCCATCATCGCGACCCTATGCCATAAGGAGCCAGCCACCAACAAACATGCAACAATTCTGGGGAACACAGCGCACGGCATGGGAGAGCCAGCCCTCCAGCCAAATGGGTGTCTGTGGTCGCGGAAGCAGCAGGTGAGGCACCTGAGGACAACGATAATACTGCTCCAGGCACTCCTCTTGAAGAGGACGTGGGGGACCTCCTTGGCCTTTTGGACATGCTCAACTGGCAAGGCAGCAGACCCCCCGAGGACGCCGTCTCCCTCCCAGATGATGACACAGACAGCAAACAGGACTCTGGCCTTGATTCTGACACTGAATCAGCCAACTCGGATGCCGCCCTCGACAGATCCGGCTTCTTTGTCAATCTACTAGTAAGTAAAAAGCCCTCACTGTGCCTTCCTAGTTTAAACGAAGTTGAGTTTTTGTATCCGTTACAAGTGTATCCCTACGAAAGTGCCAGTGAATTGGACATAGTATTACGAGCTGCTGATCTCTCCAAGCCTACCGATGCCCCCTTCGTCTACTTAAAATCATGTCCGACAGATGCCCTAAAACGCATGATCCCGGTCCTGCTCAAACAAAGAGTGATTCAGAAGTGCAGTGAAATTAAGTGTGCCTTTCGAATATCTGTAATCCCTAAAGCCAACGGGAAACCGAGGCTAATCCTGGACCTTTCCCCGTGGACTCCTTTCTATAATCAGCCCCGCTTCTCTCTGGTTGACGCAGTGAAAGCGATAGTCAGACTTGGCCCAGGGACCCATATGGCAAAACTTGATTTAAAGGACACCTTCCATCAAATACCTAATCTTAAAGGACATCATTTGTTCTATGGGATCGACGTAGATAAAGAACAACACGCCTTTGTCCGCTTTAACCAAAAGAAGTTACATGTTGAAAATTATATCTACTTGAAAGACACTAGAAACAAGGATTGATAATGTTGGCCAAGTATTCATTATATCATCTAGTTTCAGAGGTGGGCTGCAATACATGCTTTAAAGAACCCAGGATGCCATGACTTACATCAGAAATTTCGGGAGGATTCATTCATTCATTTTTGGGAGATTCATTCATAACATTTACCAACAACCCAAAATGGAAGGAAGTAACAGAGGCATTGTGTACAGGACAAATTGCTCAAAACAGACCAAATATCATTGCTAGAGTTTTCCATCTAATTGGAAATCTATCAACCACAAAGGGGAAACAGGGGCTGAAGAGGATGCCTGCCATCCAACAAACCTCACGACCACTTCAACGGCCTGCACTCAGAAAGGAAGGAGTTCACTACGCATCAGCAATCACAGGACCCAGCAACCCACAGGTGGAGCCCTCATACCAACAGAGGAAGCCCCGGCAAAAAGCATAACTGCACCAGCAGAGGTAAAAAACACAATGGAACCACAACAGAACAATGCAGAGCCCATAGGGAAGGAAACTGCAAAGAAAAACGTAGCGGCAGTGAAACAATAATATACTCTGATGAATCATGGGTTAAAGTTGGCCACAGTGTAAGCAGAGTGTGGAAAGATACAAATATAAAAACAGCTCAGCAAGCATTTTGTGAGGGTACGAGCCTTGAACTAAGGGAACCTGCAAGTCGTAGTCCTCAATTTGCAATGGTGCATGTAGAGAATGAAAGCAGTTTTGTGGTAGGAATTAACTTACCTGTGCCAAAAAATACTACATATACGCACAAGGAAATGGACAGGGACAAATATGAGAAGTGGTTTACCAAAAATCTGCTACCTTATACACCCGATGGAGCTGTTATTGTAATGGATAGCGCATAATACCATTTAAGAAAATGCAAGGCAATATCCTCAACATCCTGGAGGAAGGGGCAAATAGGAAAATAATTTTGCAGTTTCAGTTTTAGTCCATCTATGAAGACAAAGTTTATTCTTTTTTCTGTGCTCTCGTATGTGTTATTGCTGGAGCAGATATTTTAGCGTTCAACCAGATATAATGCTAGTTTGGAGAGCTTTTTGTATATTTTGAGCCGATATACCACTTAAGGTAATGTATTATCAAAATAAGGAATATATCTCTAAAAGAGAGTAAATGATATTTTTAGAAGTGCTACAAAATTCTCAAATGCATTTGATAGTAATCTTATATGCTCACTTTACATATTGCTTTACCGAGTTAGTGAATTAGATTCATCATTTAACATATTGTATTCTTCAACAGAACCTTTTTATTTTTTCAACAGAGAGCCCTTCCAATAAGTCTTTACTTAAAGTTTGTCTAAATGCAGATTTCTTTTGTATAATGGATTTATCTGAAATTAGTCAATTGGTGCCGCACCAGGAAATTGGGAAAATAAAACAAACTAAATCAGTTATAGATTGAAAGAATTACCTGCTAAATTTTTTGATAATAGAGTAATAAAAAGATTCAGAAATACAGCACTTTCGAGTTGTTTACCTCTTGATGATGAGGCATTCGCATACTACTACTGGGATGCTGCCTCTCTATATATAAGTTTGTATCCTTGGTACTACATGCCTCCAACAGTACATACAGGTACTTGCTCATGGAACACAAATTGCCAAAAATGCAATTCTTCCATTAGGAGCTCTTGGAAGAGGCTATGGAGGCAGGAAACAAAGATATCAGGAAGTTTTGTGAAAGATTCACTAGAAAACACTCGAGAGTTGCCACAAACAAGGATTTCTTTAAATGACTTTTGCTTACATCATATCCAAAAATTTCCATGTCAGCAGTATTCAGATTCAAGAAGCAACATATGATGATGAAAGAATTGAGAAATATCATCATCATCAACAATCAAGAGGGTGAAATTATTGATGCTGAGGATTCGGACGATTCATCTTCTGACAAAAAAGAAGAAAGCTACAATAAGGTAACTTCAAAGTATTTTATCCCAAGAGTATTGGATTCTCTCTGCTCACTCAGTAATATGTTCAAGAGTTTTAAATGTTTACGTTGTTATCATTGTTAGCCAACCAACATTACGCCTTTGATGGGAGATTTACCAGAATCTCGCGTCAGCCCAACTCGCATTTCTCAAAACTGGAATGGACTATGGTGGTCCTTTCCAGATAAAGCTCTGTGCCCTCAAGAGATTACAGCTCATCAAGGCATATTTATTTCTCTTTGTGTGTCTATCCACCAAAGCAGTTCAATTGGAAGTGGTCACTGATCTCTCCTCCGATTCATTCATTGCTGGCCTCACTTGTTTCATTTCCAGAAGGGGACTTTGTTCCGATTTATTCTCCGATTGGGGTACTAACTTTAAGGTGCCTCAACAAAAGTGGCAGCGATTAAGAGAGTTTTCAAT
This sequence comes from Pachydiplax longipennis, assembly GCA_036926295.1. Lineage (NCBI taxonomy): Eukaryota > Metazoa > Arthropoda > Insecta > Odonata > Libellulidae > Pachydiplax > Pachydiplax longipennis. The sequence continues at coordinate 23,574,284 of JAVFKF010000003.1, read as the reverse complement.
TCTCCAGATTTCCAAAACAAATTTTGCTATTTTTCACCACAGCATTCCATAAAGTTTCATTTTCTTCCTCCAGCATCTCCTCATCAAGGTGGTCTATGGGAGAGAGTCATCAAAAACCTGAAACACCATCTTTTAAGGAAACATTTTCTTACCTTAGAAGAATTAATTATTCACGCAACAAAGACTGAGGCTATGTTAAACTCACGCCTGATAACACCACTTTCATCTGATCCCTCTGAAGAGTCAGCCCTAAACTCCAGGTCATTCTTTGATTGGAGCTCTGTTAGTTGCCTTATGAGAAGATGACTTATCATATATTCCCCATAATCCCTTAACTTGCTGGAAACTAGTTGAAGCTCTATTCCAGTGTCTGTGGAAACATTGGCATCTGGAGTATCTCCATACCCTACAAAAGAGGACCAACTGGACACTTCGGAAGGAAAATCTAAGGATTGAAGACCTAGTTTTGCTGCACGAACATCAAACACCACCATTCTCTTGGTACTTAGGTTAGGCCTTATCACTGCCACATCCCCCTGCAAAGGTGGTGTGGTCTGAGTGGTCCAACTCCATACCCCTAGCAGTACCTTCACCTGCCAGTCTGTGAAGTTGTCCCCCCTACCACTCAAGGAGCAACTATGTGATTGAAATAAGATGTTAATGTTCTTTCATTAAAATACTATGTTAATGTACTTATATTGAAATGCTATGTAAATGTAATTATTCTTAAATCATGTTTTGTTTTTTCTATTAATTTTTCTCTTGTTGAACAGGTTTGTTCAAGGCGAGGTTCAGTCCCAACTGAACTAGTGTTTGTCTTTTCTTGTAAGCAGTTCAGTTTTTGTGGAGCTGGTGCTGTTCTCTTCTCTACTTCCCCTTCCCCTCTTGTTCTAAGTGCTGTGTGAATATACCTCTCTGTGCTCTAAACCTCCAAGATGAAAGTGAACTCTCCTCGTCACTCTCAATTGTGCTAATACTTTGTGTGCTGGAAGTGGAGAACTGACTGTAAGACCTATTACCTGGTCCTTCAGGAATTATTATTTTTCTGAGCTATATTTTTCTTGATTATATAATGTATTTGGTCTTTCGGAACTATGAAGTTAATTATTCTTAAGTGGGGTTCTACCACATATCGTACACAAGCAGCTGCTTTCAATAAGGTCCAATTGGAAATTATAAGGCAATAAAATTGACGCTTGGAAGGAGTCCTCCTGCAATGATTAAAAAATATGACATGAGAAAACCTAAGAAAGTAATTTCATGCTGCAAATCTCTTGTGAGGTTTAAACCTACTGCACAAGAGAAAGAACACACCAAACATCTACAAGGAGTCAAAGACTATGGTGAACTTTGTCAGAAGCAGGACATCACCAAGGAGGATTTTAATAAAGAAAAGAATGATTTCCTTACAGCCCTACCTTAGAGCTGCGAGGAAAATGAATTCCCAGAAATTACCATCCCTGGCCAAAGGGAAAATAGATTATGGATGGAAAAGGCCAAGACAGACAGCATCCAATTTTGGTCCAATATGCAAAAGAAGGAGGAAGTCATTGTAGACTCCCGTAGTAAAATCAATTCTGTACAGCAAAACTAAAACAGAGGCAATGACCCATAGAGAAATGAATCTACAGCTATAAAAAGTTTTGAGATTACAGAAAATCGTCAAGTCCAACAGTGTAGTTCATTTGGGGACATAGAGCATGATTTTCTGGCAGCATTTTGGGATTGTGTGGTAGGAGATGATGCTATTTTGGAAGTAAAATGTCCCAAAACTGCAGTCTCTGACTTTAGCAGAAGTAATCAATGAATTGAAACAGTTTTGCTCAGGAATAACAAAAACACCAATGTTGTAGAGCTAAAGAGGATTCATAATTACTTCTATCAGATATCAAGATTGCATTTCTTTAGTAAGCATTATAGAGTTCTTCAACCTCACCCTTTAAGTTAGACAAACAGCTAAGTGTTATGTAATTTGCATTACCAGATACAAGGTAAACTACTTTTGGCAAGGGAAAAAAAGTTGCTTTGCTGTTAGGACCAGAAAGGAAACACATGTTGAAGCAATTGAATGGGATGATCAATTCTGGCCTGAAAAAATGGAGAAGAAATTGATATTTTTTACAAACACACTCATTTACCAGAAATAATAGATCTGCAAAAATGTCAAAGTATGCTCATTAGAGAGCCAAATACAGTGTAACCCCGATAAGAAGTACCCACTTAAGAAGTAATTCCCTTTTATAAGTACTGTTTCATACTTATGCATCTGTCTAGAGAACAACTACTGGCAAGACCCTGGTACTCTAAGGGTGCCCCATATACCTCAGATGACCAGCACACATGCCACGTACCAGCAGAACGGAGCAGGAAGGGCCTGAGTGTGGGGAGGAGGCTGCATAATAGGTGCTGCAGCTGGTAATAAATTATCACAAGAAGTTGACAACCTGCTGGGACTGATGGGGAATGAGGGGAGTGAGGTTTTTGGTGACTAGTGGTGGACTGAGGATTGAGGACTTATCTAGTAGTTTGAATTAGGAAAATTTCAGTTTATTTTATTTTTCTCCTCTATCTTTATATTTTACCTTTCTATTTTAATTTTTTTAACATGTAATATGTATGCTTTACTTTGTTTTTCTTGTTAGATGCATTTTGGATATATCTTGATGCCATCAACGCTTTTGTATTCATTCAAGATGTATGGAAAAACAATATATGTTCGACGCTTTGTATGCCTGGTTTAAGCTTCTTCACTTAAACAAACTCAGAGTTAAACTGTCTTAAACAATCTTGGCAATGAGCTTCACAGCTTCCTGTTATCAAGGTGGACACACCGATTATGTCACTCAAGAACTATCTATTGCAGGAGAACGTCAATTGGATATACAATTTAATTCCAACTTTTGCAGTATACTCTGGCTTTTTCAAAAATTTTGTAAACTTACGTCATTGTAGTGTCGTACTTGCTCTTTGGTCACCTCTTCTGCGTGCATTATTTCTAGCACCTATGCTAATAATAATGTCATATATGAGCCAAACCACACTTTTCCTAGTAAGTGTCTCAGTACTCTGTATATGACGGACACTCTTTTGAGAGTGAGATCCCACAGCTATACCACCTAATGGTCCAGTGCCACCACTAACTGCAAGAACACATATCAAGGTCTTGCTAAATGAGGCAATTTCAACACCCAGCCTCATGGAAGGCTAAGCCCTTGTTGGAATCAACTCCCTGTTCAGATTTGTACCTTAACTGACATAGGATTTATGGAAATTCAGACTGTAATTGCTAAACACTATTTTGTGGACAAACCACCTATTATGTAAATAGGTCCTTATTTATGTTACCAACGGCAAAAAGGCTCACCTTATGGACTGAGAGGATCTTGGATAGGATTAAAGGGCCCCATACATGGCCAAACATGCTGCTCAAAAACGTGTCTACTTACACATTACCACTGCTAAGGGGCATTGTTTCACTATTGTCCATAGAATATTTTTGACCATTTTTGTGAGCATGCTCACAAATTTTTTGGCATGAACCGTGAGCATGCACACATTTTGACCCCGTAGGGCCTTCTTTCACTGGTTCCCCAACATGTTCGAAACCAGACGAAATTTTTCGAGCAGAGATTCAGTGTTGGAAAAGTAGTGGCCAGTGCAGTTAGCAGGGTCCTTATGTAAATGTAAATGTAGTTTATGGCAGTAATTTTATGGCAGCCTTTGGCGATGGTTGATGAAGTAAATACCTCATCTTTTCAGCATCCTTTCATCCTGCGTATCCTTCAAATCCCCGTTCTACCCCCCGTATCCTCAAGAAAATCACTAAATAAAGTGAGATTAGTTGAGAAGAAATATTTTAAAACCAGAGGATAAAGAGAAACAATAGGACAGGTGATGAGCTAAACTAGAATTCACGGAATACCAGGAAAACTCAAAACTTTGCCTATGCCAGATTTTCATGGAATTCGAGATTCGCAGAAGACTATAGAATAGAATGAAAAATCAAACTTTCCCTTCGTCAACTCTGGGTTTTCCTTCTCTTTAATTGATTTCTTCAAATCCTTTCCCCCCACTTTCTCCTTAGATTTTAAAACTGTTCTTTGAAATTTCTTCACTTGAAGTCTCACTTGCTGTTTAAACTAGTCATGTGGTATGCCTTTCAATTCCATTTTTACTTAGCATGTGTCAATATGAGTAACAGTCAAGAGTTTTGGGAAGAATTTACAGCAGCTTATCATGAGTTGCCAAAGCTATGGAAAGTTAAAAGTGAAATTTACAAAAAAAGGGATGTGAAGAATTTGGCCTACAATAAGCTGGTGGAAAAAATGAAATTAATTGACCCCAATGCAGATAGGACTCTGATATGAAAAAAAGTGAACATTTTCCATACTTTGTATCGTAGAGAGCTGAAGAAGATAAAGGAGATTATGAAATCAGCTGGATGTGAAAAGGTTTATACACCAACTTTATGGTTTTTACAGACCGCGGTGGCAGAGTGGTTAGCGTGCCTACATGCTATCGCTCCAACACCAAGGTCCAAGGTTCGATTCCCAGCCAGCCGAATTCTTCTGGTTAGGGTATGGTCACAAGTGTTCCTCAATAATCATTAAAATGGATGTTATTGGGTAATATAATTTGTTACCATTAAAGAAGTTATTATTATCATAAATAAGTACCCAGGAATTCCTGCGGTGGACAGATTCCGGGGAGCCAGCAGACGCAGTGAGCCTCCCCGATTCTGCATCATCCAGCGAACCTGAGTCTGCACTCGACCTGGAGGAGGATGAACTCATCACAGATGGCTCAGGATTCCTACTACAGGTACCATGCCCATCTCCTCCTCCCATCTCAGTGCCAAAAGTGAGTGAAGTGAAGCCTCTCCATGCGGTGCAAGCGTACCCGTATGAGAGCTTAAGGCAAATCGTTCCTGAATTAGTTCCAAGAAAATCTCCCACGTGGCAGCACCAAAATAAGCCAAATTTATTTTCCTACTAATTCGTGAATGGTTGGTTCAATTTTCAATCAAAAAGTGGATTTTAACTGTAAATAAACATATAAATTGGGCATACACAAGAAAAAATTTATTCTTTTGAAATTGCGATTTTTATTAAATATTTTTTTCTTATAAAAACTTTTTTCAAAAATTAGCGGTAGTCAAAGTATAGAGTGATTTTTTAAAAACACATTGCAATTTTTATATTTATAAATTAATATATCATTTGTTCAGGACAGTGTTTTAAAGAAGTACTAGAAAACAATTCTAGGTTGCAACGCTGCCTCTGGAAGTACATTTGACGGGAGCATGCGCTAAACCCCTCTCCTTCGAATTCGTTTCTCCCAAGAGGATAATATGAACTTCTACGCGAAAATAAATCAGAGGTGTCTGGTTTTTGTGAGCATACGCTTATCACGTTTTTGACCACCTAACTTAGTCTGAAGAATTTTCGGATATGAGCTCGAGATATTCCACCAAAGGCTCCAAAAACTCTCTGTCTGTCAGCGAAGAGAAAGCAAAGTAGAGGAATAATTACGACATCAAAAAAAAGCAAGGTAACATATTAATTTATTAATGTAAATAAGAAGTTTAGAGCGGTCATATAATAACAGTTCTGAACTTTTATCGCGCGATAATGACAGTTTTAATTATTTTGACATTTAGGCACCGTAAAAAGAAATTTATATCTAACTTTGCATTCATTCTTTCAAGACCGTGTTCCATAGTTCTTTATATATTTTTAATCCATGTCAACAGATGAAGTCATTAGTTTGCCACCACAAATTATTCATAAAGTCACAAAGTCAGTGAGAAGGTTTAATCGCGGTATGAAACATCAGCTGCGGTGTTATTCGGTGTGTCGCATTTCGTAAAACAACATTTAAAATTTCAAGAAATTAAACATTTTAATTTCGACAGAATTTTTCAGCTATTGGTAACGACCTGCACGTTTGATAGAACAATATTTTATGGATCTTACGTCTTTTTTGACAGATGTGAAGAAGAAAATTCGTCCTTACTTTCGGCAAGTTGTTCGGCAGAGGTTGAATTCGTTTCATCCACTCCATTGTGCTCGACCGATGGGTTTGTTATTTAGTTATTATGTCTTTATTTCTCCAGAATAGAAAAGAAAGATTTTCATTTAAATATATTCAATACCTCTCTTAGTATAGTTCAAATCATCTTCTTAGAAAAACTTATTTAATTATGTATAATTGTTCTTTCCGATGTTTTCAGCGGTGCCACTCCTAGCACAGAAATTCAAAAGATCAAATTCATCATCAGTGAGAAAAAAGAAAAGAACTGTTCCCTTAGGGATACTAAAATGGAGAGAAAACAGGAGGTAAACTTTAAATAATACGAGTTAAGGAGTTAAAATATATAGTTTGGTAGGAGTGTCGCATGTGGCAATGCTAGTATGAGGCCACATTATCTAGTGTCAATATCTCGTGACTGTTGGTGGTCAAAGGATGACAGTGGAGCAGCACGTGAGGACAACGCAGCAGCACGTGCTGATAACACCGATGGACCCTGACTGGGAGGAGACCGACGAAAACAGGATTAGGAGTGTGATTTTGGCAGTTGGCTTGTAGAATCTGTATAGAGCAGTGGGAAGCTGTGGCGAATTACAATAAATCCACCTTTGTTAAGTTCCTAAGGCTCTGAATTCTATTTCTCGAATCAAACCAACCCTTCCCATTGAGGTAGCCGCTCGTCTCTCTGGGAATACTCTGTCGTTAACATTCCTACGCAGACGTCGGGATGCGACATTAAAAACTGGTGTCAGGTGTGGGGTTTTTTTGCTGTTTGTCCCGAGAAAGAATTCTTCACCCGAAGAAGGAGCTGTTGGCGCCGAGGACAGATCCACGGCGTTACAAAGACGAGGCTGTACAAGCGGAATCGACGGATCGACCCCGCGGAGTTCTTAGCCATCGAGGGAGAAGCGCTATCGTCGCAACAAACGGAGGATTGATTGTAAGTAAGCCACACTTATTCCTTATCCCTTTCCTTGAGTAAACTTTCAAAAATGGCTCACGGTCACGAAGGAATAGCTAGAGGTGATTATTGTAGTATTTCCGAGGCCATGAAAATCGTCACTGAACCGTATGATGGCGATAAAAGAAAGTTACGGGAGTTTTTAGAAAATGTAGACGTTATTTTTGAACTCGTTGATCCCGATAATCACGAACGATTGCTCAAATTTGTGAAGGCGCGAATTACTGGGGACGCTCGCTCCAAACTTATGGTGAGAGATCACTCCAATACTTGGGCTGAGGTAAAGGAAATTCTTTTAGAAAATTACGGTACTCGGCGTACTCTCGATTATTATGCCTGTGCAATGTTCAGCTCCAAACAAGGGAGTAAAGAGAGTGTTGCGTCATGGGGAAGTCGGATAGATACTATGCAAACCGACCTTAGGGAAGCCGTGAGGAGGATAATGGAAGAAAGGGAACTAGTTGGAGCTGTCTCACTAGTTAACCATTTAGCAAAAGCTTGCTTTATACAAGGTTTGGCGAATGAAAGAATTCAAACAATTGTAAGGAGTAAAGGAGAAAAAATATTACTCCCTACTGCAATAGAGGTGGCCTTAGAAGAGGAAAGTGCTCTCTTGTCTGCCAAGGAGCGAGGGAAATTTAGTGGTCGCGATTCGATCCCTAAATGTGAGAATTGCGGGAAACTGGGTCATTCTGTCGCAGAATGCTACCTAAGAAAGTCTAAATTGGAGAAAAGGGAGATTAAAAGTTTGAACGGATGTAAATGCTTCAAGTGCGGTAAATTTGGACACCTAGCTCGAGACTGCCGTGAAAAATCAGAGTGCATAGATAGGAGAAAATCCGAATACTCAAAAGAATCAGATAGAAGAGACAGAGAGAAACGAAAGTCCTTTGCCCAAACAGAGATAAGGCATGTAAGTCAAGGATCGATAAGCTCTGGGGGAGGAGGCGACTCAATCACTTTCGATTGCGAAGAAAGTAAGAGCGGAAAACTGCAACTACTGATAGACACTGGGGCGGATGTGAGTCTCGTAAAGTATGGATTGTTGAGGAAAGGAACAAAGTACCACGCTGATAAAAATATAGCACTTCAAGGGATAACTGAGGGCCATATCAAAACGAAAGGATGCGTTGAATTAAAGATTATGGCAAAGGGGAGAGAAACCTCCCTAGAATTTCAACTGGTGGATGAGTCAGAAATTTCACTGCAATTTGACGGGATTATTGGAAGGGATCTACTGGATGAACTTGGAGCCGTGATTTACTATGAGCAAAAGAAAATTTATATGCGTGGGCTGACTCTAAATTTTGACGGAGTGGACGACTCGCCGGACAGAGCGCCGAGGGTAATGAAAATAAGAGTTCCTGCTCGCAGTGAGGTCGTGGTGGCATTACCTACCACCTTTAGAGGAGAAGGAATTTTGAAAAAGACGGAGCTGAAGGATGGCGTCTATCTATCCGAAGCCCTTACGACCGGTAAGGAAGGAAAATGCGTCGCGAGCTTGATTAACTTGAAGGAAGAGGACCAGGAGTTGGAAATCTCCCCGATCACACTAGAAAAAATTGGATCAGAAACTGAGATGGCAGGATCAGTGGCGAAAAATTACGCGGAGAGAAATGAAGAATTCCGACGGAAGATACGCGTAGAGCATCTTAATGAAGAGGAAAAGAGGACCTTAATGGAGCTCTGTGATGAGTTTACGGACATTTTCCATCTGCCAGGAGATAAGTTATCTTGTACTACGGCCGGAAGCCACGCGATTCCTACCCCGTTGATAAGTGAAGGGATCGCGATAAACACACGACCGTACAGAATCCCAGATTCTCTAAAGGAAGAAGTCAGGTCGCAAACAAAGAAATTGTTGGAGGACGGAATAATTATACCAAGTTCAAGCCCTTGGAATTCCCCCATCCTTGTCATTCCGAAGAAAATGGATTCTTCAGGCACAAAGAAATGGCGGATAGTGGTTGACTACCGGAAGCTGAATGAAGTGACAATTGGAGATGCATATCCTTTGCCAAACATTACAGAGATCTTGGATCAATTGGGAAAGGCAAGATATTTTAGCACTTTGGACTTGGCGAGTGGGTACCACCAAATACCCTTAAAATCAGAAGACCGATTTAAAACTGCCTTTAGCACTTCAGAGGGGCACTATGAGTTCACTAGAATGCCTTTCGGTCTTAAGGGGGCACCGGCAACGTTCCAGAGATTAATGAATACAGTATTGAGCGGGTTGCAAGGGCTGCGTTGTTTCGTCTATTTAGATGATATAGTCATTTATGGCGATAGTTTAGTTTCTCACAATGACAAACTGAGGGAGGTCTTTCGGAGGCTGAGAGAATTTCACCTCAAACTTCAACCCGATAAGTGCGAATTCTTAAGAAAGGAAGTAAATTATCTTGGGCATGTGATTTCCGAAGATGGAGTGAGACCGGATCCGAGAAAAGTTGAAAGGGTTAAGAATTTTCCCACGCCTCAAAAGACAAAGCAATTGAAGGAGTTTTTGGGAATGGCGGGTTATTACCGTCGTTTCATGCCTTCGTTCAGTCAGATCGCGAGGCCCCTGCATCAATTACTTAAGAAGGATGTACCGTATCGATGGGGTGTGGAGCAAGAAAAGGCTTTCTCAATCCTAAAAGAATTATTGACTTCAAGACCAATTCTCCAATATCCGGATTTTAGCCGACCTTTTATTATCACTACTGATGCTAGCAGCACTGGACTTGGAGCGATTTTATCTCAAGGAGTTATAGGTAAAGATTTACCGGTCGCGTATGCGAGTCGCACGCTTAATAAAGCCGAAAGGAATTATTCAACCACTGAGAAGGAGTTGCTGGCAATAGTTTGGGGAACAAAGTATTTTCGTCCATATTTGTACGGTCGTAAATTTACTGTTGTTATGGATCACAAACCCCTTACTTGGATATTCAATTTGAAGGATCCTAGTTCGAGGATGATGAAGTGGAGGCTCAAAATGGAAGAGTATGACTACGAAGTTGTGTACAAGAAGGGTTCCCTTAACGTGAATGCGGACGCACTCAGTAGAATTAATGCTGTTGAAAAATCATCGACATTTGAGGAAAAACCAACTGAAGAATGCGAAGTAAGCGTGAAAAGGCGAAGAGAGATCATCCAAGAGTTGCATAACTCTCCTATTGGAGGACACCAAGGAATGAACCGCACGCATGAGAGAATTAAAGAGAAATACAACTGGCCGGGCATGAAAAAGGATATAGAGGATTACATAAGATCGTGCGAAAGTTGCCAAAAGAATAAAATCACGCAAAGAAAAACAAAAATGCCGCTGGAATTGACTAGCACTCCAGATACCGTATTTGAGAAATGCTCTTTAGACATTGTGGGGCCATTGCCATCTACCTTTGCAGGCAATAAGTATATACTCACCTTTCAAGATGAGTTGTCGAAATACACAGAGGCGGTTCCCTTGAAGGATCAAGAGGCTTCCACAGTATCTCAAGCTTTCGTGAAAACAATTATTTTGAGATTCGGCATTCCTCAGACGATATTGACGGACCAAGGAAGCAATTTCATGAGCGATGTCTTCAAAAGAACTTGCCGAGCCTTGGGGGTGAGAAAGATAAACACGACCGCCTATCATCCGCAAAGTAATGGGGCGCTCGAGAGGAGTCATCGTACATTGGTCGAATATTTGAGACATTATATTTCTGAGGATCAGTCCAACTGGGATGATTGGATTCCGTACGCGATCTTTGTGTACAATACGACGCCTCACACAGCGACGGGATTTACGCCACATGAATTAATGTTTGGCAGAAAGGCCAACATTCCAGGAGCGTTGCAGAAAGAGAGTGAGGAGCCCTCATACTCTTATGATGACTTCGTAAGGGAATTGCAGGGGAGAATGCGACACAGTCAGATGAAAGCAAAGAATGCGTTACTCTCCGCCAAGGAAAAGAACAAGAAGAACTATGATAAATCTGTTAATAAGCAATTGTTTCAGGTTAATGATAAGGTTCTTCTGTTTGACGAAACAGTGAGGCGGGGGCGATCGAAGAAACTCTCATCGCAATGGATTGGTCCATACGTAGTCGTGGCTGTGAATGGAGTAAATGTTACGATATGGAAGAAAGGCAAGGAAATGAGAGTTCACGCCAACCGGCTGAAATTGATTCTTTGATTATTCGCAGGAGAAGAACCAAGAAGATGTTGGTGACTAGCCTCTTGGTTCTTCTGGGCGTTGTCACTACAAGGGGTGCCGACTATGTAAACGAAAGGATGCTGCACTCACCAGGACTATACTTCAATTCACAAGGAGAAGCAGAGCTGTACAGTAGTGAGTGGAAAATACTCACATTTGTAAATTTGACGGTAGTGGAGAAGAACTTCATGTTGATCCAGAATTATGGAGAAATGGCTCAAAAATTTTGCGAAAAATACCAGCTGGCCCCATGGATACATTTGACGGGTTGTACGTCCACCATTCCTAATCTGACTTTAAAGATTTCATCGCTGAAGAAAAGAATAAGAGTACTTAAACAATTATCCAATAACTCAGAGATTCCAGCGAAAAGAAAGAGGGGGGTCTTTAATTTTATTGGAGAGGTTAGCAAGGTACTATTCGGAACATTAGATGAACAGGATGCGGCCTTTTACACACAACACATAGCTAAGTTAGAGGAAGAACAATCGGAATTTTTAAAGATCACTAAACAGCAGGTGACACTCATGAGGTCATCAATCGCTTCAGTAAATGGTACTCTTAGAGATGTGGCGCATAATGAAGAGCTTCTAAAAAATGGGTTAGAAGAAATCAAGAATCTTATTGACGAGGATAGAATGGAATTAAAAAACCAAAGTCACTATGTTTTCTTATCACTCAAAGGGCAAGAGCATGTATTCCAACTATCACGGCTGATAGAAGATGTTACGTACGATACCGATGTGCTAGTAGACGCCGTTTTAAATGCTCAGAAAGGAGTGCTGCAGCCGCAGATTATCAGTCCGGAAGAGATTATAGACCTACTTAAGAGGGGACAGGCTGATATTCCTAAGGATTTATCCCTTCCTTTCCCCTTAAGTGTGGCTTACAGCAATGCAATGCTAAAGATTTTGTCTTTTGATGTTTTTATTAATAATGGAATTTTAGGTTATGTAATGTATTTGCCATTAACTTCGCATATTAAGTATAGTGTATATAGAATGATACCTTTGCCCGCCTCTGTAAATAGTAATTCTAATAAGTTTGTGTTCATCTCTCCTGAAAAGGAGTACTTGTTAATGGATAAGCTTAGACGATATTATGTTAAAATGACAGAAACTGAATTTTTAAATTGTAAATTGTTACGCGATAACTGGAGGGTGTGTAAGTACCAGCACCCAATACTCTTTATTGGAATAAACGACGATTGCGAAGCCTTGTTATTGCACTCAGTAGATAAAATTCCTGATAATTGTGACAAAAGAGTTAGTGAGCTAGACGGAACCCTTTGGTTACCAGCAGGAATGAATGAGTGGTTATATGTAGCACCAAAGTCGGAAAGTGTAACATTGTTATGTAATGATAAGGATCCCTATGATATTGTAGTAAAAGGGACTGGAAGACTTGAGTTTTTAACTTATTGTAAGGGATATGGGACAAATAGCGTATTGCAAGGACAAATTGTTGTGCAAACCAATAGAACTTCGAAAGATATTATTCCCTCTTTGAATATGACTTTTGATTGCTGTTTTACAGAAGAAGATATTAATTGGTCAGACATAAAACTAAAACTTCCCCTAAAAAAGCTTTCAAACCATTTGGATGAATTAAAACTAGCTAGTAAAAGTATAGATGAAGTAGAAAAAATGGTTGAGGAGCAAAATTGGAAAATGCACCATTTTAATAATTTATCAAGACTATCAGTCTTAACCTATATATCGCTAGTTTTAATCGGGTTAATATTAATATACTGTTGTTGTTGTAAATGTGGTATGAATAGATGCTTTAGAAGTTTTAAGTGCTGTAAGGGTGATGTATGTAGAGAGATTTGTGTGGTGATAAAACCTAGCGTTGTGAACAGAATTCACACTGGAAATGAACAAGTATCTCAAAACGACGATGAAGTCCTTAAACTAAGGACTAGAAGTACTCCTGCTACTTCAGATTCCGTCAATAGAAGGTTGACAGAAACAGGGAAGAGATAAATTGTTAACTTCCTTATTTCACTGTAAATGTTTAGCTTTTAAGAACTAACATGTTATTATTAGGAAAGGTGTGATATTAATGAGTGAAAAGGGTAATTTATCAGTTTTCTTTTGTTGTGAATGATTGACCTGTGAAGTGTAAGAGAAGAAACTAGATATAGTTTTTCTCTTAAATAAGGGGGGGAGGTGTCGCATGTGGCAATGCTAGTATGAGGCCACATTATCTAGTGTCAATATCTCGTGACTGTTGGTGGTCAAAGGATGACAGTGGAGCAGCACGTGAGGACAACGCAGCAGCACGTGCTGATAACACCGATGGACCCTGACCGGGAGGAGACCGACGAAAACAGGATTAGGAGTGTGATTTTGGCAGTTGGCTTGTAGAATCTGTATAGAGCAGTGGGAAGCTGTGGCGAATTACAATAAATCCACCTTTGTTAAGTTCCTAAGGCTCTGAATTCTATTTCTCGAATCAAACCAACCCTTCCCATTGAGGTAGCCGCTCGTCTCTCTGGGAATACTCTGTCGTTAACATTCCTACGCAGACGTCGGGATGCGACAGGAGATGATGCTATTCTAGAAGTAAAGTGTCCCAAATCTGCAGTCTCTCTCACTATAGCAGAGGCAGTCAGTAAGTTGAAACAGTTTTGCTTGGGAATAAATAAAAACACCAACGCTATAGAGCTAAAGAAGAACCATAGTTACTTCTATCAGGTATGTCAAAATTGCATTTCCTTTGTAAGCTTTATATAATTCTTCCACATTACCCTTTAGGTTGTACAAATACCTAAGTGTTGTATAATTTAATTGATAAGATTCGCAACGTCTCCCTACCTCCAAATACTAAACTTATCTCTTTTGACATCGCCAATCTCTTTACCTGTATACCACCATCTGAAACTCTCCCTTTAATAGAATCCCTCCTTTCGAAGAATAACAACTTAGAACCGAGTTTTATTAAGGATGTGTTGGACCTTTTAAACCTCTGCTTATCCCAAAATTACTTCAGTTTCAATGGGAATTTTTATAATCAAAATGAGGGATTAGCGATGGGTTCACCACTCTCGCCGTTATTAGCCGACATCTTTATGGACCATCTGGAGAAATCCCTCTTCTCATCTGGAAACCCGCTCACCAAGTGTGTTCAATATTGGTACCGCTACGTGGATGACATCGTCTGCGCCTGGCTCGGATCGGATCGACAACTCTCCCAATTCCTCAACTTACTCAACTCCCTACATCCCAAAATTTCCTTTACGGTTGAAAAATCCGTCAATGGGGTACTTAATTTCCTCGATCTAAGCATCACCATCTAGGATTCCCTACATGAATTTTCAATTTTTAGAAAGCCTTCCTACACAAACCATGCCATCCATGCTGATTCCCGCCATCATCCTTCCCAAAAACTTGCCCCCTTCCATTCCCTAATCCACAGGCTTTTTCAAATTCCCCTCTCGAAAATAGATTTCAAAAGAGAAGTTTCCACAATACTACAGATAGCCATTGCTAATGGATTCCCGGAAGAAACTATCCATAGAATTATCAGGAGTTGGAGCCGAAAAATCTATAAGACCCCTAGCAGAGAGGCGCACTCGAGGTATGCTTCCCTTAGGTATCTGGGGAAGCTCAGCACCCTCGCGGCACGCAACTTCCCAGAAGACCGCCTGAGAGCAGCCTACAGATCGTCTCCTAAACTTCGTGACCTGCTGCATAATGGGAAGGACGACGTGGACCCCGCAGTGAGGAGCGGAGTGTATTGCCTTACCTGCACCGACTGTGATTCACTCTACGTCGGGCAGACCGGGCGCTCCTTTGAGATCCGGAAGGAGCATTTGGCAGCCCAACGCAGAAATAACCCTGCTGTGTCGCAGATGGCCCATCATCTCCTTGCTAACGATCACAAGTCGTTTAGCATGGATTTCCTGCATTTTGAAGAGAAAGGCTCCTCTCTAAACGCCTTGGAGCAATGAGAAATACTAAGAAATGTCAATAATCCGAATACCACAGTTATTAATGAATACCTCTCTCCTTTTCCCTCACCCATCCTATCCGCAGTCATCAACACCCTTCATCCCTCTCCCCCATAACCTAACTCCCCCTCCCCTTGTCTTCCTTCCTTATATATATTGTTTGTAAAAATTTTCTCCTTTACCTGAAGATGACTCCATGAGTCGAAACCATGGTCGTTACGAAATAAAATTTGTGGTTAGGTAAAAGTTCGACTTTCATTTGCTCCGTTCAAGTGTCCTGGGAGTACATTCCGACTGCTCACAATCCGGCTGATCGTCCTTCCCGGACCATCCTGTGATTCTCTTATATGTCAGATCAGCCGCCATTAGGTCGATTTGGTATATAAGGGATGAGGATGTTACACGGGGAGGATTGTTGATTTAGCCGGAGGAGAGTCAGTGCATAGCGTGCTCCCAGATCATCATCTGGACTATAGTATGTTAGGACTATAGTGCCGACTTTCTCTGGGCAAACAATTTCCCTTAAAAGAATTATGAATCTCAAAGCAAAATCCCAAATGCATTTTTCACAATGCAGCGAGCGCAAGAGTCAGTAATTACATATAGTTAGTTAGTATAATAGTCTGCTCCATGGTAAGCTTCTTTTGAGGAAAAGGTTTCATTAAGTTGCCCATCAGGGGGAAAGCATCGTCACATACAAAAATGTATGGAAATTTGGTGTCACTGCCAGGTAAATTCTTCGGTTGGGGAAAATTTAATTGTGTCACTCAGGGAAGTATTCTTGGAGCATTGCTGTTTCTAATATATATTCATGATTTGACAGGAAAAGTAAATTGTAATGGCGAGTCGCAGTAGATCGCTGGAAAGGGGGACCACCCCGGGAAGCAGTAACGCGGTTCGCCCGGACCCCGAAGCCGGGCCCTCTACATCGAGACAAAGATCGCCCATCCTGTTTAGTTCACTGGAACAGGAAAATACCCCGGAATGGGCACGCCGTTTACTAGAAACGTTAGGTGAAAACTTCGGGCAGATGAACCAACGTCTGGAACTATTGGAACAATCCCAGACATCCGCCATCACCCCTCCAGCCGCCAGAACCTTCGCTTCCTTGCGAAGACCAGCACCGCAGGAAACACTACCAGCGGAGGCAGAGGTTCTGAAGCTTTGTGTAATGCTAAAGGAACGATGCATAGGAGGTCGCCTACGCCAGCGGGATTCTTACGAGATATTGACACTGCTGGACCTTATCTCGTACTGGGATACCCTTAACGAGGACACAAGGCTGATACTGTACCACCGTCTACGCGTACTAGGAATCGCGACACAACATGGGTGGAGTATCGCAGGCCAGGTAGCGGAGGCCGGAAATCAGGACCTACTCAACGTACCGCCTGAATTGTTAGCCAGGCCACCGGTGGTCGTAATGCCGCCAACAGCAAATCCGCCGCGGACCTACACCAGAAGCCAGGCGCCAGGGAATACTCAACAGTTCTGGGGTACGCAACGCAGCACGTGGGAGACTCAGCCCCCCAGCCAGCCGGGCACCCGAGGAAGAGGTCGTCGAGGTGCCCGCGGACGCCGATGAGCCTCCTCAAAGCACTCCTCCTGAAGCGGACCTGGGGGACTTCGTTGAGCTACTGGACCTCATTAATTGGCAGGGAGGTGGGCCTCCGGAGGATCCTGTCCAGCTGCCAGAGGAGGACTCCAGTGACTCGGATGAAGACTCCGGCCACGAGTCAGACCAGGAGGAAATCTCAGACGCCGCATCCGACGGGTCGGGCTTCCTGATGTCCTTACCAGTAGGTGCAAAGCCGACGATAAAATTCCCTAGAATAGAAGAAGTGGAATACCTAGGGACCTTGAAACCATATCCATATGAGAGTGCTAACGTGCTGGATATCGTGTTACGTGGGGCGGACCTCTCCAAGCCACCCGCGGCACCATTTGTTTATTTGAAATCAAGGTTAACCGACAGTGTCCAGAAAATGCTACCTGTGCTTTTCAGGCAAGGAGTAATAGTCGAGTGTCCAGGGATCAAGTGTGCTTTTAGGCTAAGCGTTATACCAAAGGCAAATAGCAAGCCTAGAATTATCTTAGATTTATCCCCGTGGACCGCCTACTTTAACAAACCGAAATTTTCGCTCCTGGACGCAGTTAAAGCAATCATTAGACTGGGACCCGACACGCTACTAGCAAAACTAGACTTACGGGACGCCTTTCACCAGATCCCGATTTGCAATGGCCACCATTTGTTTTATGGTATAGACATTGATGGAAAGCAGTATGCATTTGCCAGACTCCCCATGGGGCACACACTGGCCCCTGCCATCATGCAGCAGATTAGTGTCGAGATCGCAAAAGAAGTGCTTTTTCGTTTTGACGTTTCAATGATAGCCTATTTAGATGATTGGCTTTTAGCATCGCCAACATTAACAGAAGAAACAGTACTGTGTATATATGATTTCTTGACTGAAGACTTAGGAGTGACACTAAATAGGCAAAAGTGCTTGTTGCAGCCAAGGAAGTGTATTGAATATCTGGGCACAAAAATAAATACGGAATACATGGAAATCAGCCTTCTACCGGCCACGGTAGCGAGATTACATCTCATCACGTGCATCGTCCCGAGATTGAGATCGGAGGACCTACCCAAGGCCGCCGGTTTCATCTCCTGGGCGGTGTACATGCTGAACCTTCCAAGATTTTTGATTTCAGACGCCTACAAACGGAATAATCAATGGTTGACGAGGTTTTATAATAATGGGTTGTTCCACAGAGTTTGCAGTTTTGATATGAGACTAGAGAAAACGATACATGTGTACACAGACGCCACTCCCTGGCAGGGAGGCATAGTGGTTCCAGAGTGGGGGCAGGAATGGATACACGTCTTTGAACAGGAGCAACCTATTTACGAGGCAGAAGGCTTCATGGCGTTGTTAGCAGGATACATGCTACTACAATTAAAGTTAATTGATGTTCATTATAAGTTGATTGTTAACTGTGACAATTTAAGTGTTGTTTACTCCCTGAATAAAGGGAAGGGTATTTTGTTTCGTTCTGAAAAATGTAAAGAAATGTACTTGTCTCTAATAAAGGAACTGCCACGAGGCGTGGCCTGGTCGTTTGTTCCCAGCAGGCTTAATCCTGCTGACCGTCCTTCCCGGACAGTCCCTGTTTAAATGCCTGGTCAGCATCCTTGCCAGCCGGGTATTTAAGCGGAGGCGCCCGGGAGCGCGGTCAGTCTGGAAAAGTCAACGGGAGCGGACAGCAAGATCATCATCTTTATTATGAGAGTATTGGGAAAGGGTAGCTAATGGTGCTCTCAGGAGCTTACATTCCTAAGCCTCTTGAAGTGCCCGCAGTGTTCCATACGTCCCTCCCCAGTGCCTCGCTCCTCCAATTCCTCCCTGTGATGCTCAAGATGGGTGTGATCTCCGAGGGAACACCATCAGCCTGCTTCCGCGCTCGTGTAATACCAAAATCATCGGGTGCTCCAAGGTTCATTTTAGATCTGAGCCCTTGGACACCCTACTACCAAAAGCCAAAGTTCTCCCTAAAAACAGTAGTGGATGCCTTACGAGTGATACCTCTTAATGCGACATTAGCTAAATTAGACCTCGTACAGGCCTTCTTTCAGTTAAAAATACAAGAAAAGTGTAAAAAGAATTACGGCTTTCATGTGAATGGGATGAATGTTATGAACAGGTTACCGATGGGCCACGCTCTCGTGCCGGCCATAATGCAGCGGTTCGCACGGGAGGTGGCCAAGGAAGTGCATCTTAGATTTGGCATAAAACTTATCCCGTACCTGGACGACTGGTTGCTGGTCCAGGTGACGCGTACTGATGTGAACAACATAGTGTCCTTTCTGAGCGAAGAATTGGGAATCACCCTGAATCTGGCAAAAAGTGTCCTTGATCCCACCACAAGTTTAAATTATTTAGGTGCGGTGATAGACACAACCGACAGGTCGATCGAACTTACCCCAGCTACAAGGGTTAAGCTTCATCAACTGATACATATAGTGCCTAGGCTCCGCCAAGCAGATATTCCCAAAGCAGCGGGCTTTATCTCTTGGGCCTGCTACCTAATGCAGCTTCCACTCTTCCTGGTAAGTGACGCCTACAGAAGGCGGACCA
Organism: Pachydiplax longipennis; assembly: GCA_036926295.1. Classification (NCBI taxonomy): domain Eukaryota; kingdom Metazoa; phylum Arthropoda; class Insecta; order Odonata; family Libellulidae; genus Pachydiplax; species Pachydiplax longipennis. The sequence goes on along the minus strand of JAVFKF010000003.1, from coordinate 23,555,016 downwards.
AGTGATTACAAGAATTATGGGACAGTGGTGTTTTCGGCGAAAGACGATCCCTGCGGGAACCACAGACAGTTGTCCAAGTGTTTGCAGATGCAACACCTTGGCAAATGGCCTTCGTCTGCCCGCAGCTGGATATGGAAGAAATCATCCTGTTTCCGGACGAATTACCTATTTACATCGCTGAGGGTCGAGCGGCTCTTACTGCAGCCATTGCCCTAACAAGCAGCCTAGCCATGCCCTGCCACGTGATTGTGTATACCGATAATATGGCGGTTTTATATTCACTCAGAAAGGGACGAGGTCAATTATTTGTTTGTGAAGATTCTGATATGTATAAAAGTATGTTTCTGATTTTAATAAAGAACCCGACACACAGTGTCCTGGGAGTACGTTCCGACTGCTCACAATCCGGCTGATCGTCCTTCCCGGACCATCCTGTGATTCCCTTATATGTCAGATCAGCCGCCATTAGGTCGATTTGGTATATAAGGGATGAGGATGTTACACGGGGAGGATTGTTGATTTAGCCGGAGGAGAGTCAGTGCGGAGCGTGCTCCGAGATCATCATCATCAAAGGACTATGGTGAATTTTGTCAGAAGCTGGACATCACCAAGGAGGATTTTAATAAAGGAAAGAATGATTTCCTTACAGCCCTACCTCAGAGATGTAAGGAAAATGAATTCCCAGAAATTACCATTCCTGGCCAAAGGGAAAATAGATTATGGATGGAAAAGGCCAAGACTGACAGCATCCAATTTGGGTCCAATATGCAAAAGAAGGAATAAGTCATTATGGACTCCTATAGTAAAATCAATTCTGTACAGCAAACCTCAAACAGAGGCAATGACCCACAGAGAAATGAATCTACCGCTATTTGATGATGCTATTTTGGAAGTAAAATGTCCCAAAACTGCAGTCTCTGACTTTAGCAGTAAAAATCAGTGAATTGAAACAGTTTTGCTCAGGAATAACAAAAACACCAATGTTGTAGAGCTAAAGAGGATTCATAATTACTTCTATCAGATTTCAAGATTGCATTTCTTTAGTAAGCATTATAGAGTTCTTCAACCTCACCCTTTAAGTTAGACAAACAGCTAAGTGTTATGTAATTTACATTACCAGATACAAGGTAAACTAACTAAAGCGCGGTCAGTCTGGAAAAGTCAATGGGAGCGGACAGCAAGATCATCATCTTTATTATGAGAGTATTGGGAAAGGGTAGCTCAATTTCAAAAGAAATTGAGCTACCCTTGAGAAAATGTTTGCACAGTAAGAACAAACTGATAATAAAAGAAAGTGTTATTAGAGAGAACAACCAAGATGTCTGATGCAACCACTGAGATCCCTGGTCCAAGCACTGCACAGGATGACGATATGGAAACAGAGAACATGGGTGTTTCCTCAATTCAACCTGCTGCAAAGAGAAGGAAAGTGGATGCAAATGATCCAAGCCAAGATGTCACAGACCCTCGTTGCAAGACCATCCTGCTGGACGCTGTCAAGAAGGCTCGATCATTGCAAGTGATATCGAGGTATTTCACGTCATTTGTTGGCCAAATGGCAACTAAGTTAACTGTGACAGCCAATGACGTGACAAGAGATTTGACTACTGGGGCCAAAATTTGTAGTATCCTGTATACTACATTGAAGTTGCTAAAGTTCAAATACTCTTCCACAAACAATACCTTAACCACCCTCATGGCATCAAAGGACTTTGTGCTGGAGTTCAGAAATTCCATGGAGATCATAAAAGAGGAGAGTATGGTAATGCTAGAGGCAGCAATGAAGTTTTGCGAAGTCAATTTTAAAATCACAGCACCCAATGATCCGCAAAACTATTATGGAACGTTACTCCCTTATGTCAAGTTAATGTGTGTCTTCAATCTTAGAGTGAAAGAGCTCAGATTAGGTCATAGCACAATGCCCATTTCAGGGACTACAGAGATATCTGTCAGTGATTATGGACTTTCAGGCAGACATCATGAGATGTTAGAAGGAACATCTTTCCCACCTGAGAAGCGTGCATCCGTAGCCCAGACTGTTGGTCCATTTACCGCACTTTTGGTGCTAATTAGAAGCGATGCACGTTACAGAGAAAAGTGGAGGAATGCATGCTTAAGGCCTTTCAACATGTCCCTGGTATTGCAGGTGTACTTAGATTGCTCGAGGGCACAACAAGACCAAGAGATGCTGCGCCTCTTATCAATGTCTTAGCTGACATCTGTCTAATCACTGGTGTGAGAAACCAGAATAGGGCAACTTTTCCACTCAACTTCTGCACACTATTTGAAGGTTTGGTCACAAAGAAAGTGCGGAACTTGTGGAATGAGATCTCTGTGGATGTGTCAGGTAAGGGCGCTGTAAGCTTGTATCAAAGAGCAGCAAACCTAAGATGAACCTTCAGAATGAATGTCTCAGTTGACTTAGTAAGGCAAGTGGTCTTCCACGCAATCTTTGGAACATACAAGGAAGACTTGGGTGTACTGAGTCAGATAGTACAAGACACTCAGTTTGTGACAAGAAGGGCCATCGGCTCAGCGTTTCAAGGAATGAACACAGCTTCCGACATAGAATTTAGCCCTCCGAAATTTCTGAAGTATGCCAAACTTGCAGGAGCAAATCAGACCAACATCCTGTCCAGTGCGTTTTTACAACTCTCTTCTATCAATGTTTTTAGTGGGAAGAGGGTAAACACATATACTGACAAGTTCTTCGACGAATTGAAGTCGAAAATGGAAGGGTCACACATTGGTGTTAAGACTCTTGGAGAAGCTGTGTCTGATCTCAACCAGCTTCTTAGGGAAATTATCAAGAGCCTAGAAGAGAAGAACAAGAGGATGGAGACCGGCACTGTTAAGTGGCTGACTGTTGACAACAACGGCACTTTGGGACCTGAGACAGAGCCTCCTGTTGCTTCTGGCAAATACTTTCTAGGGGATTAAGGCAAACAGTGGCATGAATGAGTTGACTTTTGATGTTTTGTAACAAATAGGAGCAGGAAAACACCCCGGAGTGGGCCCGGAGGTTGTTGGAGACGCTCGGGGAGAACTTCGGACAGGTCCACCAGCGACTCGAATTACTGGAGCAATCCCAGACTTGGCGAAGGAAGTGCTTTTGAGATTTGATGCAGTGTTAATTCCATACCTCAATGATTGGCTGTTAGTAGATGTTACCAGAGACCAAGTAAACAGTACTGTTACCTTCCTGAGCAAGGAACTAGGAATAACTCTTAATTTAGAAAAGAGTACCTTGATACCTATGAAAACCTTGACATATTTGGGTGCCATTATTGATACAAGTGACAGGTCGATCGAACTTACCGCAGGAACCAAGGTCAAGCTTCCGACCAGCAGGTCAGGCCAGAATTAATTCAATCTGTGACTCCAGAGTCTATGTTGAGTGAAAGCAATGAGATCAAGCTGCATCAGATTAGGAGATAACAGCCCTATTTTGATTTGATCTCATTTGACGGCGTTGCTATCACAAGTATTCAAGAAGGGGAGGATGGAGAAGCACAGTCATCACTACTGGATTATGAGAATTTTGAAGAAGGCCTGATTGCATTACCAAATCCAGTAAAAAATTATATTATCACACCTCCCTTAATACCCGTGCAAGCTCAACTGAAAAACAAAGCAAATTCATGGATAAAGCCCTTGAGTTTGGGAAATGTGAGGAATTCTGCCATTCTCGCAGAGGAAACAAAGGATTTCATTAGTTTTGAGAGGTATTATATGGATGAAAGAGACTTATCACAATGTGCAGAAGCTAAGGTGGAGAGAGAAAATTGAGTAAATATAACAGACATCACGATATTGGTAGGAACGAATTCGTAAGACGTCAATGAAGTCGCAGATTGGACCGTAGTCTCTGAAGAAGAAATAGAGAAAGGGGCAGGCGATGTTAATTTCACATATATGGATTAGGTGGACATCGGCCAGGGTAATGTTGGAGGGCAGTTGAGGCCATGGCCTAAATCCACTTTTTTGAAATGTGTATGTTGGGAGGCGGTAGGAAAAATTCCTGGAAAAAGCTCAGAAGCATTGGTTAACCTCATAATGTCGAATAAAATGAGTGGAGTGCTGTAAGTTTGCAATTGACCCACCCACACAGAGGACACATGTAGGTCACACATGGTCAGCAGCACCAACGATAACCCCTACCACTCCCCAAAGATTGGGTATATAAGGCTGTGCACTTTCCAACTCTGGACCTTACCCAACCCGACCTTTCCCCTTCCCTGGAAGTCAACAGCTAGCTCCTCGTGGACGTTCTGAGACTGCATCCTTTCCCACGTCATCATAGGCTGCTCCCCGTGATGTCTCAATGGCCGCACCCTTTCTCACGGTATTCTGTTAAGTCTTCATGGACATACAGAAGCCCCAACTCCCTTATTTTCATCCCAGACGTCGGAAAATGCACAGCTGGCTAGGATTCCCGCATCCCGTGACCCTGCAACGATCACCGTGTTCCTTGACGAGACCAGCGCTTCAGGATGAACCGAAACCAACTGCCGCCTATTTTTGTTATTCTAATAAATCAGGCTTAACCTGAAATGGCATTTGTCATTATTTTTCATTATTGTTTCTTTATGCCGTGTCGCCAAAGTGGGCAATATAAACTACAATAACCATTTTTACAGAGGTTGTCTCTTGCATTGACTTCTCATCCAAACCAGCAATGATTTTGTAGGGAATCAAATAAATCCAGCTCTTGTATGGGTTCAAGGTTACAGAAAAATAAAAAAAAACTATATTCTTGTGGCATGAATTGGTTCTTAATCTCATTCAATATGTCAACTGAGAAGTAAGGTATTTTCTGTTAGTCAACTATTAATATAATAAGGAACTTCAAATGCATTTGAGCACTGCAGCATCATTGATATCCAGCTAGTTGCAAATAATAGGTGACAGTTTTCATTATTTTAATGGAATATGAATCAACTGCAATGATAGTCCTCAGCAGTCTGGAGAATCTTCAGCAGGCAAATGGAATTTATGTCTCTGGTTGCTCTCTCAGGCAAAAGGAAGATAAAAATTGTAGTGAAGTCTGTAGCATTGTCAAAATGTGCCGTGTATAGGGAATGAGGAAAATGGAATGCATAGTAGATGGTAGAAATCATTTCACCAGCTTGTTTAAGCTACAAAATTGTGTGGGAGATGACTGAAGCTGTAACAAGATGAAAGAAAAGCTACCTTGTAAAAAGGTCTCTCCATTTCTTGGGGTTTAGAAAGATATGGTGGGATGGAAAAAGTATCTTGACTAGAGAGCGACCTAAAATTAAAGATACAATAACTTGAGGAGATTATATCCACAATGTGATGATGACTTGTTACCAGAAAACTTTCAAATTACGACTGTTTAAACGTCACAAAGAGAAGCTGGAATCCTTCGAGGGCATGAAAGTATTGCCAATGTACAGACACAGTAAAGATTTGGCATCTGCAGAGCAACATGTGCATAAAGAAAGGAATGCAATTACTTGTAGATATCATGATGAGAAATGTGGACTCAGCATTGCATAGGTCATGTCATCATAGAAGGTGTTAGTCCTTGCAATTAAGTATTGTGCTCAATGAATTTCTTATGGAAATTATGCATGGTAATGGATGAATCATGGGATACAGCATCCTTCAGAACACCAGTCTTTATCACTCCCACAAATCATTGCAAACTTAACCATTCCTGCTTAGCACTTTCCCTTCTTTGCCCCAAAATGTGACCCACTCTATCGCCCACTTCAGTCGCCCTCTTTCACCAAAGTCAACAAATTTCTTTTCTTTGAAAAGAAAGAAAAAGATCAAAAGCATATTTTGTCATTGGTTGTCATCAAAAGCATATTTTGTATCTTTAAGTGTACACATGCATGGTAACTGAAGCTGCACCTCAATGCATCTTGGATCTGGCAGTCGTCACACTCCCCAACTGCAAAACAAACATTAAAAAGTTATAAAAAGTGGATTGAGGAAATAATTCTTAAAAGCAATTGAATGTAAACACTAGAATTTGTACCTTAAGGGCTAAAATATGGGGCTAAGAGACTTCAATGGCAGTTAACTTTATGACAAAGGACATAGAAAAAGTCAACGATAGCAGCTAAACAAGAAAAGGCAGCAAAGAAAACATGAGAATAAAAATTAAACACAATGAATGAGGCTATGACTGAGCATGCATACATTTCTAAATGTAAGCTGTCAAACTTTTACACCAATCTCAATTAGAAAACTAAAATTTTGAAATTATAGTGAACTTACAGGACTTAGAAGTGTTAAAATAAAGTTTGCAAACAGTATTATCCAAGAAAGAGGTTTACGTGTGCACTAAAACTTTGCACTATGAGGTATGTGCCATAAAATCAAAGGATAAACACGGTGAAAAATAGCAACATGACTAGGACTCAAACATAAGTTCTGCATCAAAGCAACTTATGAACAATGTGACGTGATAGTTTGGACATTAGAATACCTGCCCGGAAAGTAGGAGTCCTGGTTTTAAGCCGTTGTGACTATTTATTACTTGTTTATCCTTGAGCATTATCTACACAAAATTCTCCCACAGGACAGGTTATAAAATGCTTATACAACCATCCTGAGGTCAAGTTTATTTTCCTACAGATTTCTTATATTATTTCCTTTATAATCTTGAGTGTAGACCATTGATATTGCAACTGGGTTCATTTATGAATAAAAGTGGTTATCTTGCCTTCTTATAAACCTTATTTGTGACTTGTATGACGCTTTAAATGGGCATGGCGTAATTCTTTGAATACTGTTTATTTGATTCATCAAATGCTGAATTTTTTTAGGCAATTCTGAAGATGAGTATGGGTTTAAGTGAAAACTCCGCGAGTGGATAAACATACTACAGTTCACATCCAGTAAAATGATTAATACTTCAAGTAATAATAAACATTAAAAGTATTTTTAAATTTCAGAGCATGTGAACAACACAATAACGACCGATCATTACATTTTAAAAATTTTCCCTCGTGGTACAATCCCAAAGATTTACCCATATGTAATACCAAAGTTGCTCCCTAACACAGTTAATCTACACAATGCATTTGTATTTGGAAGATTGCTTAAATTTCCGTGAAAGCGAAATGAAAAGAATAACTATCGCTATTTTAAAAGAAGCAAAATAGCCACTCGTGCTTCGGGGTACCCAATAGATTGTGAACTTCAGAGAATGCGTTTAATTTCTTCTTAAAAACAAGTTATTAAAGTATTAAAGATAAAAATTAAAAACGCTTAATTACTAAACAGGGCAAATCATTACCTTACTTTGCTACAAATTCATGCTTTAAACCTAAGATTGTAGAACTGTTCAAGTTTGTTCATCAGTCATGTTTTGTTTACTTTATATTTACATGTTGATATTTATAACTTACATGGGTTAGAGACGAATCATGAAAACTCCAGGCTCAACAAAATGTCATTATCGACTTCAAAATCAAGATAATCATTACAATAAACTTCAACAGCTTCTTTCTCAACGGTTTCAACACCAACACGTCCGGACTTGAATGAAAGAAATCTGCAGAATCATCAATATGGCTCCTACCCGCTCCTGCAATCGTCTCTTTTGGCGCGTAATTGTGAATGCTAATTTAAATTTGCCGGATATTACATAATTAATCAAATATCTAGTGTAAACATTTTAAAAGTAAAACCCAGCACTCTCTCGTCGATGTTATTGTACAATTTGAACTGGTTTCGTGAACTATAATCACAATACAATTAGTACTTAATATGTTGATTTAGAAAACTAGTTGATGGCAGATGATTTGAGTAAGATAAAAGCTTAAGATCTGTTTAGTATTTGAGGAATGATAAAGAATCATACTTTATAAGAATGAAATTTCTTCCTAATACCCGAGTAGTATGGTAATCGCGGTTCCTTAGAATCATGACTCGGAGTATAAAAAGAAAAAAGGTAAAAATAGGAGGAAAAGACAAATATAATCGAAACTAACATAAACAGAAAGAACACAATACTGAAAAGAGGCGTAACACAGCAATTGGATCCCATGATATTATGATTTCATTATTGACTGTAAGATAATAATATCATGACGGAATGAAGTGCTTCTACACCTGAAGTCATTTCATACGTGAGCCCACGATGGGACTCGAGCCCTGTTTTTTACTAAAGTCGACCGTGTTACTCACATTTCAATCAGGAATCTTACTTTTTGCTCTTTCTTGATTTATACTCCAAAAATATTTGGACTTGATATTCGGTTTCCTTGGTTCACCAAGGAATAAACGTCAAAAGTTAGCATCTTGAGTAGTATGGACAAGAATTTTTGACATTTTAAAAATAATAACAAAATGCATTAAAATTTAAATAAAATCAGTCTAAATCATCTATGAAATTTATAGACTAGGAGGAGAATACCTCTATATTTTGATACTGCATAGGATACCTCAGCCTAATATATAATTTAAGAAGAGAAAAAGTAAACTAATTAATTCCAGTAATATTTGGTGGAAGTTCATACCTTTATCCCGCAGAATAAAGAAATCTTTCGTATGAATATAGTCAACTTTGTTCTTTTTGTAAAATAAAAAGGAGAAAATTTCTTAAATGGGGAAACTGAGTATGAGGGATTGAAAACTTGAATTACTAAATAGAACATCAGGTTGAAACACCTTTCATAAGGTAAATGCCAGGAGGAGATAAATTTTGAGGAAAAACATTCCAGAGAAATAACAAATATTTCCATTAATGACCTTAATTGGAATTAACATATAGTTTATGATTATTGTAAAATATGTACATCATCAACGCAATAGCTAGAAGGACAGACAGAAAACAGAATATTTCAGTCATGAGAAAAATGTCCAAGGTTAATTCAAAGTGCCTGTGAATAAAAACATAAAAAGTAAGAGTTCATCTTATAGGAGAATAATGTGATAGATTCTCCATTTGCTCAGATTCCTGGTGATACAAACTGAGGGCCCCATTCCAGATTTAGGTACCAATGCACGAAAAGAAAAGAAAAAGGAAGGACTTTTCTGTATGTTTTATTGGATTATTCACTGGAATTAATAACATTATGTACAAAAGAAACAATTTATATACATATATGACTTTAGAGTGTACATTATGATGAAAATTTGGCTTATTATGTTAACGTTATGATATCAATGAAGACATGACAGCAAATCTTCCAACATTTTTCACACAAGCGAAAGAATTAGTGAGCAGTTCATAACTCAATTCATTTCACTGGCATTACTGTCATTTAACAACAATTGCATAAAAGTTTGATGTACTTATTGATGATAATAAACATTTCTTTCTGATAGAAAAAGCTATTATACTAGTACAGGGAAATATTTAATGGGATATTGCTTTTTATTTAAGGCAAATTTATATAAGAAAATCCCACCACATTCCATTACCTCATTTGTGCTCACAGAGATAGTAAATAACAGATATTAATAAATCAATAATTAAATAAAATAATTTTCCTAAAATGAATCACAGCATATCCCTTCAAGAATATACAAACATTTCTTTACAAAAAAATTTGGAATAAAATTATATTTTATATGATCCCAGAACAAAAATGACTTGTAGGTCATCCATCAAATGGAATTTTCAAATTAACAGCAGAAGAAATAATCAAATGAGGAGGAAATCAATATTCGATCAGAAGTATTAATTTTCAATTAATATATTCATTCAGATGAATGACCTCTCATAACTGCTTTGTACAGTTCCAAAATTACTTTGGATTATTTATGATAATAAATAAATATCTGAGCTTGTGGAAAGAAACAGTGAGTTCCTGAAGTCAACCAAAGTAATTCAAAGGAAAGTGTTAAAATTTTAGCACTTTACAGACGTCACAAACATTAAAATTGCTTAAGTGGGATGAAATTCTATAAGAAATCACAACACAGAGGTTTGGCAAAATATGCCAAGCATAAAATCACAAAGGATTAAAAAATTCACATTTACATCCTATTATCATCAAAAGACTGTACAGATTTGGAAAACCAAGGTTATGAAAATGTCTCATGTAACATCCTTCTCCATCTTTTTCAACACTTGTCCTTTCACATAATTCTTCTTTCATAATCCATTGTAAAAAACATCACAAGTCACACTTTTGATTAAACTAAGCCTTAAATCACAAAACTGAAATTTCAGGTTAGCAACTTCTTTCATAAATGTCTTCATGGCATTGCCTAATTTATTGCCACATAAACTGACTGGGGCACTGCCACTTAAGCGTCTGATGATAGTCACTTCACACTTCTTGCAGTTTAACATTTAGAAAATGTACAGCCACAAAGCCACACTTTCATCAAGTAAGAAAATTTCACTTTTGCGTAAAAGGGCCAGAAAAAATGCAAAAATATTTCCGTAAAAGAAAGGAAGAAATAATTGGAATACTTTTTCGCTCTATTTCTGAGGAACAATTCCTTAAGCAGCTGCTTTCATAACTTCAGAGCACTATTGTGTGAGTGATTTAAACAAAACAACTGCTCTATAGAAAACTTCAAACCTTCTTTACAAGTAGCTTGTATAACAGTATTAAAACAGTAATGCAGTATCACTACAAACCTTATTCAAAACTTTTGAAGATCAACCTCCATCTCCTGCTACAATTCAACACAGCACATGATTGTGTCTAAATAATTGTTACATAGCCAGAGTCAAAAGTCTAAAGTTTGCAAATAAAAGATAACAGACTACAGTGCATATGATTTTATAGAAACAGTGGAGGTAATGGCCGTAAATTGAAATCATTAAATAAGAACACAATTACACATTGAAAAATGTGAATTTTCATCAACTTTGAATCCCCTTACTAAAGTGTTATTCATATTTTATAAAGGACCTATTTTCACATTCAGATATGGAATAGAAAAATATTTGCAAAAGACAAAAAATACCAGTCCATACCCAAACACATGCACTCCTGCACATACACAAACACTTGCACGTATATGTACTTATTTGCATGTTCTTTATACCGAAATATAATTATGTACACCCATGAATCTCCTAGGAATGCCAGGAGGACTCAAGATGCCTGATGTCTTAGAATTTCAAACTCAGATGAAACATAAATGATGCAAAAAAGAAGAATAGAAAGAGAAGAATTGAGCTTGTTAAAGACTAAGCCTTAAGGAACTTTCAATTTTATGAGTACTTTCCTCACAGGAATGCGTCTTTGAATGTAAAAGATAAGAGAAGAAGGAAATTCTGCAAACTGACATTGTCAGGTAGGTTTTAATGTAGGTCTTTGTCCTTGACAAGTTTACAGTAAAAATATGACATAAGGAAGTGACTGAAAGAAATACCTTTGAATGAAGAAGTGATCTGGAAATTATTTGAGAAAGCCTGGAAGAATATGTTTCTGATACGGATCTAAAGCAAAAATGAGGTTTGCTGCAAGTCATTCATTCAGTATATACATGGAGATTAATCTTAACGGTAATGAAAGACAAAATCTCAAGGCAATGAAAAAATTAGACTTCAATTGGGAAATCTCAGGTTTAAGGTAATTATTGCTATTTCATGATATTCAAAGTCTTTGCACACTTAAATTGTGCACTCCTCATCAGTATTGCAGAATGTATTGTTGTCTGAAAGATTGCCAAAGTGTCACAGGAAAACCTCATACTCAATATATTGACAGAAGTTCAGCTTCAGCATGCCTTAGAATTCCAAACCTAGAACTTAAAGATACTGAAAAACTAACACATCCTATGTCACTTAGCAAGAAAAACTTACCCTAAAATCTCCAATATAGTGCAAAATCACATCTGAAATGCTGTACCTCACACACATAATTTTGCTTATTTCCCAAATTTTGGAGAATATAGGTAAAGCCCGTAGTTCTTGTAAATTATTTTAACTCATAGGGAAGATATAAATTAAAAGTTGCCCCTTCAAATATCTGTTCAAAATATCTAGATATGGTTAAATTTAAACAAATGGTGAGCACTATATACATGATATTTTAGGGTATTTTGTTTTCAGAGAAACTGTTTGAAATTAAATTTCTTCGCTGGTGTTATCACTTATCAAATTTGTTTTGAAGGAGTCCTCATAGTCAAATAATCAGAGGAAACCAAATTCCATTCATATTTTAACAGTATCACACACCATCAGCAGCTAAAAATTCTTTGAACTATTTTCTGTCATTACCCTTTGTTTTATGACCCTTCATTAGTAAGTTCTGATTCAGTTTGTCAAACCTGTAAACACCTCTTCTAAGATGTTATCAAGGAGAATGTTCCTCCAAAATGAAAATTTCTCTTCCACTCCCACTGAGAAAGGATCTCTAAGCAAGTCATGCAAGGAGGTTTCAAGGCAGCTTGATCTTTCAACCTCATAGTAATACCAAAAACCTCAATTGTAGGAAAAGTAGATATTGTTGACTTATGAAATTTTACATTTGTCCGTGAGTGCACTTTTTATTCGCACTGTCCCTTAATGCTGCTTTGTTCTATTGTTCCACACACAGTTCCAACCATCCCACAAGAGGGACGCACGCTCCTACCGCTGGGGCGGGGGTTCAGCCCCCTACTGCGGCTCCGATTAGCCCCCGCCCCCTGCCGCCACTAGAGTTCCGTCACAGGGATTGGCTTGAGTGCTGGGGGAGGGGGAACGACCCCGGAGGGCCTGAACCCAGGGCCTGCAAGTCCCCCTATGGGGTGGGTCCCTGGGGGCATGCTTCCTAGTCCATGTAGGTGGTTAGAAACAGGAGGGAGAATGTGATTGTGATGCTGTTGTGGTCTCACAACATAGTCCTCATCACCAAATGTCTTCTGGTACTCATGCTCTTTGCGTGAGATGGCTCTGTTGTTCCACCTGTAGTCTTTGAGGGCATCCTGTACTCGTCTTCGGAAACGGTAGAGCAGGACAATTAATGTGATGATCACAGCTAGGATGACAGCACAGATTGCTCCTATCACTGCCTATAAGGGAAATTACAGGTTTTGAGTGATTTTTGAGATTAATAGAGAAAATCTGAAAGATTAATCACATCTGACTGCAAGAGGGTTGTCAAAGTAACAGCCAATGCTAATGAGTACCTTATAATTATCCAAAAGAAATAGATTGTTATACTATTTCACTTGCCAAATCAAAATTATAGCATCCAAAAGAGTCTTTAGATGTTAATACATTTGTCAATGAATACTTGAATTATAAATTTAAACTGGATAAATTTAGGCCAATTAAACAGAAATAATTTCAAAGTGGGAGTTGAATGATATACATATTTATATCCCACAAAATTTGATCCAAACTTGAATTCTTTTGAGATAATTTAAATCAGTGAATAAACTACTTTGGAAAGAAAGTAACACCAAAGAGAAATTTAAGAAGTTTGATAAATAGATAAATAATGAAATTTTACATGGTTAATAAGCCAACTTGTTCCAAATGCTGCATCCTGGTTATTAATGATGATTAACTTCTCAGGATATCATGATATTTCAAGTAGGTAGTTATATTCAAATGCCTTTTAAAGTTTTATGATAAAAAAATTAATAACCAAAAGTGTTTAATTATCACTCAATGAATTTAATTATCATCCAAGAAGTTTGTCAAAATAAGCATTCCTATCAGACAATATTAATTCTTTCTGATTTGATATGAAGAAATGAGATAAAACTATTGCACCATAAATTGATTCTCAAGTTCACATAATAATGTTAGGTTATTTTCTAAAATATGCCAAGTTTATTAGGAGAAAAAGGTAAATACTGGATATCCCATGTATACTATCTTCATGGCAAGAAACATTTTAATATGTTTAAAATTCAACTGCTGTGTTAAATATAGTGATTATCACCTCACCCAATCCATCTCTTGGTCAGTAATTCTATGTAGATCTATGTGGCCACACATGGGAGCCCACTAGATAGGACCAAGATTTTCCCAAGTTCATAGATTTGAAAAAAAAATGGCGAAACCCAAACAAAAGGAACATTCATACTGGGGACCATTTGACAAACAATTAACAGACATTTTCTGTAATAACAGGATGTTCCAGTCTGATTTTGTGGTCAGCTCTTAATGGTAGCTCCTTGAATGGATGCTCAGTCTCACAGAATTATGATTTTTGCTAATTGTTGCATATTTCTTCATTCAATAGAATTATAATTCTAAATTCTAATCCATTGATCCCTAGATGCAAATCTGTATCCACAGGGGAGTCCTTAATGTATACACATTATATTTACTTTAACATATGATGATTAAAATTTCTCTTTAGGCTAAAATAATTTTCAATCAGAGAGGTCCCTTTCTAAATATTTGTGTACCACATTTCTTACTTTTATGGTATAAGTGGAATATCACACTAATATTATTTTATAAATACTGCTGGAACTTCTGCTTTACCTGTTTCTGAGTAGGATCCCATGCAACTGCACACCCAATGTCTTTGTCAGAGAGTGACCTAAGCGGTCTTCCTCTAAGCTGTGCTGGAGAGTCACATAATGCTTCCCCCACTTGCTGACCATCCTCAGCATCTGCGTGCTTGGCTTTCGTCTCCAACACCTCTCTTAGCCATCGCACCCCGCACCCACAGCTTAATGGGTTCTCCGAAACGTCCACCGTCCTCAGTGCTGACCATGCTGCCAGCGACCTCGGAATCTCAAGGAGGGCATTCCCACGGAGTGATAGCCTCTTCAGACGCGGGAGACCCGCAAAAGCACCCTCGCCCACGCGCACTAACCGACGGTTGGCATTCAACGTGATTGACTCCAGGTTGAGATTTTCGGAGAAGGCATCCTGGGAGACGCTCTGCAGCTCCCTCGAGCCAGAAACGTCCAGCTCCCTGAGGTTGGAGAGCCCTTGGAATGCCCCAGATTCTAGCTCCTGGAAGTCGTTCTGGCCGATGGAAAGATCTTCGAGCCGGGCGAGAGCTGATAGGGGCCGAGTCGGGACGGTGCCCAGGCGATTGTCGGCGATGGACAGGCGGCGGAGGGCGGGTCCCAGGCCCCGGAAAGCGCCGTCGGAGATGGAGGTGAGTCCTGAACCGGAGAGGTCGAGGGCTGAGAGACGGGACAGAGCGGAGAAACTGTCGTCTGGAAGGGTTGGGCCGAGAGCGTTGAGGCCGAGATTCAGTTCAGCGAGGGCTGGAAGAGGGGCGAGTGCCGCGGATGGCACGGCCGCCAACTGGTTGTCGTCCAGCTGAAGTATGCGGAGGGCTGGAAGGCCCACGAATGCGGAGGGTGAGAGGCGGGATATCCGATTGCCGCCCAGATCCAATTCCTGCGGATTAAAACAACAATGTTTTATGCAAAAGCCAAATTGTACGGGAACAAATATTTAATTCATCACCTTATGACTATTCTAGATTAGTGGTTGCTGACCTGGTCCCTACCGACTACTAGTGGAGATTTCAAGTATTCAGATGTGTAGCGAGTACTTCCCAGATGATAGTATCAATATTCGAGGCTGACAATAACTGGATATTTATAATCAAGGAAACTATCGTAACATCGCTTAGAAAAGACGAAAATGAAAAATGTAATTATAAGATTGATGATTTTTAAGGGATAAATCTTAATGTAAATAAATTCCCGCTCGTATTCTCATTAATTTATTAAATTTACTCAAATTTGCATAGTATTTCTTGTAACACTGTAATTCTGAATGTTTCATTGGTATTTTATCTCTTACTTGACAGAGATAGCAATTTACACATCAAAGTTTATCAGTATTATGTCAACAAATATTATCAGTAGTATGAATCCATTTTTGAGTTATTAGTTCCATAGACATCCCAACGAGATAATTTTTGGATAGTATTACTGAAATTATTCATGCAATCAAACTTAAGGATCACCAAATCTCAGTGATAATAGCAGGAGTTACTATTTACAAACCTCAAATTTCCGTATGGAAGAAAAAAGTTAACCTCTAGCTTCAACTTATTGTTATTATTACATTACTGCCATATTATAAACTTGCACCAGACCCTTAGGCCTGGGATAGCAAACCCTAATGTTACCTCTTTCCCATTAAAGGCTTGTAATAGATGAGTTTTAAGACAATGGGACGTCCACGAGAAAACGCTTCACGATTGGTTTTATAATTATAAGAAATTCTTACTGCTGTTTGCACGTAGTTCTTACCTGCAGGCGTGGGAGGTTAGCGAAGGTCCCGGCTGGCACCTCTTCCAGGAAGTTGCCCCTGAGGCCGAGGACGGATAGGGCGCGGAGGCCTGAGAAAGTGCGGTTGTGCAGAGCAGAGATACGGTTGTGGTCGAGGTGCAGTCGTGCAAGTTGCCGCTGTGCTTCGAAAGAACCGGCGGGCACGGACACCAAATGATTGTAGGAGAGATCTGCGTGTGCCAACTCGCCGTAGAAGTGGAAGGCCGCGTCGACGGCCCGCACCCGATTGTGTTTTAGCACCAGGCGCCGAATGGACGGGTTTAGGGTGATGGGCACCACGTCTAAGTTGGCGTCGATGCACGAGGCGACTAGCGTCTGGTCGTCGCAGGAGCAGCCGGTGGGGCAGACGGCTTGTGAGGCGTGGGACAGGGCTATGAGGAGGAGAAGGGACAGGGGGGCCCACAGGCCCCCGTCTTTCCCGTGGGGCGCCATCTTCAGGCACCCACTGCTACACCATCATCCTTATCCAGCTGCAAAAAGAAAGACAAAATCTTATTAGTAATGATGATAATAAATCGTTTTATTGTGGGGCGAGATTGAGACAAGGTTGTCTCTTCCTACATCTAACCCTTTGTCAGTATACAGAGAAAAGAAGAAAATAACAAAGATATAGAAATGGGTATTGAAAGAAAGTGAAGTAATGGAAAAAGGAATAGAATATGGGCTAAATAAAAACCTAAGACTTCTCTTAGGAACAATGTGGCCCAGCAGGAAAACACACAAAAGAAAGAGGGTGTGAAAAACCTGCGAAACCTACTGATAGAAGCAAATAAAATCTAGGAGATGAAAGGAAATGGAAAATGAGAAGAAGAAAGGAAGTTGTCAGCAACATGTCTCGGAAATTAGAAAAATATATATACAAAATGCACAACAAAAAATACTTAAAAATTGTTAGGAAAATTACATACTAAATGCGCACCAAATACATAGAATAATTGTTGATACAAAAAACATACATATAATGGTAAAAGATGAAAATTCGAGGCCTACAGAATAGAGATGAGATCGAAGTCTCCACAGAGAGACTAAAATACACCCATTTTGCCCTGCAATACATTTACAATGCAGTCACTTCAAGAATGACGAAACAATAATTTCAGCAAAATTTCTACAATTATAATAAGTGTGGATGTACTTTAATTTAGGTGGAGACGTAAAAAAGGTAGCATATTCTATTGATCAATAAGGTAGAATTACTCCAAGTGCATAATTTTATTTCCAGAAGAAAAAGACGAGAACCCGTGTACACGCCTTTCTTCCACATAATAATTGAAAAGTGAGTCGTGAGTTCCCAAGCACAATCTTATTGAGACTCCTGCGAAGATGATATCTTCAGCTTGCGTATAGTGACAAATCCGCCCCTAAACTAAGCAGCTACTGGATAACAAGAGTTACAACAAAGATTTGTTGCTCCGTTGACGAAGGAGAACAAAGTTTGAGACAGGAAAGAGGAAGAAAGACGTGCGACTCTGTAACTGCCGACGGCCGATCAAAGTTGACCTACGAACCACTCTTCTGCTCTTTTTTCCACGAGTGACGGCCTTTCTGGGGACGAAATCGAACACTCGATAGGCAATTCTCGAGCGAGCCAAAGGAGCAACTTCTGAGAGCGCAAAAGTCAGATTTTTCTCGAAGGAAACTTAGAAATTGCCTTGGTGAAACGCCTGGAGAAAACAAAGCAGAATCGCCCTTCGAACTGTGATCGGGCTGATGCTCATTAGGACGGAAGTCATAAATCCCATTAATCGATTATTGTTTACCAATTTGAAAACGAAATCGCTCGTTGAGACTGGGGCGCGCGTAATCGGATCATTCCGGAAATACGTAATTAATTTCTGCTGGGCAATGGTTTGAGATATCGGATTGATAAGCAGATTTCCGTTTCATTGGAGGCGTTACACTGTAACCTACAAGGAGATGCCGCTCTCACTATCTAGAACAGAAATATTCTTGAAAATTCCACGGAATCCGTAGCGATTCTGTCTTGGAGTAGGTGTTCACCAATGAAAATAATTCTTCAATCAAAAAAGTAACAACGTACAGCCGCATGTCACTACCCTTGAATTTTCTTGTATCCCTCGCTCGACCTGCTAAATTTTGAACCGTTTTATCTGAGTAATTTATTGCATCTGATATAACTTTATATAACTTACACTTACATCAACCTAGGTAACTTACTTTACATAAATTGATTAATTTAAGTGAAAAAGAGTTATTATTACCTACTTTGCTGTTTTTCGTGATGTGTTTTTCATCCTATTGATATCTATTATGTGATTACATTTGATGAAAAATTATGCACGTTTTAAAATCGCAATAAATAAAAACAAGATAAATGCAAAATGAATTATTATATAAATACATTTTTCACGAATACCATACGTTGCGATACTTTCGATGAATAATTTTCTAAGTTGATCATAAAAATGCCAGAATTCTGTCTGGGAGTCATAATATAGTATAAATAATTATAATTATTATCAAAATCTTTCTAAACACAGCATTACACAACAAGGCAATGAAATACACGATAGATAAATCCCAGCCAACTTAATTAACTGATGAAAATGAACCCAAATTTTAAGGATTGTACTAGATAGGATGTAAAAATAACCTTCAATCCAGTTGTGGAAATGCAGCAATACTCTTAAAGTATTAATTTCGTTAAATAAAAGCACATACACTTGACTCGTTTCCTCATTCTAATTTACAATTCTAAACGGAAACAGTATGGAAAATATTCTCCTAAACAAAGATGATGAAATGAAATGAACTTTGTCTAAGTTCCACAGATTTATGTTAAAGTCATTTTTCCTTCTGTTTAGTTATGGAGTTCCATAAATTAACAGCTCATTCGATTGATTTATTCTCCTTTAGTTCCATCAAGGGTTAAGTTCGATTTTCCACGGAAATGGACCCCTAAAATACAGGCAGCACGAAACAAACGGGGAAGGGGTTTTTTTCATATGCAGATTTTTGATGGGAAGAAGTCCTCCACTTCAGAACTAAGCAGCAGATCATATGGGCTCGCGAGTCGTGTTCAATTCCGCGAGGGAAGAACGTCGATTGATGTGGATGAGCACGGCGCACGATAAAAAACGGTGGAATGCATCGCCAACCGAGCAAAACACGCGCCCCAGGGCCAAGGAAATAGGGAAAACACAAGGTCCAACTCATGCGGAAGAAGGGCCGTTAATCTTTCAGCGGATGGGAGTCAAAGGAGAGATGGATCGTCAATAAAGCGCCCAGAAGTCGAATGAGATGCAGCGAGGAGCGGTCCAATTTCTTCAATCGACCGAGTGGTGCCCTCAGTGACGCCAATGGGAATTGACGAGCCAACAACCACTCGATCTAAATTGACGTGGAGAATATCCCGTCTGGATCCGAATGGCGCCTCTTATCTGAGCAGTTCTTCCCACGAAATGCCTCAGAGCGGAAAAGGATTTTCCAAGGGTTGGAAACGCGCTGACGGAGAGATTTCTGGGAGACATTCGTTGCTAATCCATTCCGATGCGTCCAGAAGTTCCGAAAATACGACCTCTAAGGCGTCATTCCGAAGCATCTGTACAACTGGCACGATGTATGGCGATATCAAAGGCCCCAAGCACACCATACGTAGTACAAGACCGCCCTGCATGCGGGCAAGCATCCAAGGCGGATACCACCACAAGACGATTCCGCAGAATTGTTGGAGGTGTGTTCATGCGTGACGACCACGGTATCAGAATCGGTGAGAATATACAGAAAATTGAGGTAGTAATAATAAAAATTTCCAGATAAAAATTTCTAATTTCACTGATTTCACATTTAATAAAGTTATGATTCGGATACTTGAATCTTGATTATTCTGGTAGAAACTTAACAATGCAACAGATATATGACAGGCAAAAGGACTTCGGAATTGAGTTTTTCGACGTGTAGGATACTTTCTAACTAATTCCTGAGTGACACTGTTGTGCCGCATTGTTTTCTACAATTATCTATTAATGAAAAGTCTTGACAAATGCGTGCGCATGATATCGAGAGTGAACAAAAGCATCCTGTGAGCGGCAATAAACGTCTTCCGGTAGGTTTCTGAGCACCCTACGTATGTCTTAATCGACATTTTAAAAATGCCTACTAGTTAACGGTAAGGGGCGGTATGTGTTTCCATTATTGGAAAATCCCCTACATTTACTTCTATTAGCATATAAGAGAGCATTTAGATTGATGATTTTTGATAATTGCATTTATATCTATAATCCTGAAAATAAGTAAATCGTTTCAAATAAATTCACGAATATCGCAGTGATATTCTAGAAATCGTTGTCCAATAAGAGAAAAATTCGTCCATTTCAAGACATTTTTACACTGCTAAGATTTCCGTTCGTGCAATCATAAAGCTATCTAGAATTTAAAGAAGTATGCTGAGGAATGGAATCCGGCGGAAAATCAAACCTGAATTAGGCTTATATTATTCAAAGTATGCAGGCATGGCCCCAGGAATATAAAAACATCACGTAACTTAAATTTAACGTAATGAATTTGATACGATGTTCAAGAAGTTCGTATACTTTTCGATAGAACTCGAAAGTTTTGCTGGTGAGGTGAGTGAGTTTAGACGTTGGGATCGCATGGCGAAGAACTATTTATGAATCACTTGAACTAGATCACATCGAGGAACTGCAATACGTCATCCTCCTTTAACCTCCGACCTTCAGTCGGTCAAGAAGTCGTCAGCTTAACTCTAAAGAAGAACATTAAGGAGAAGAGTACGTGGTTTGTATACGCGATATCACGGGACGCTGGGCCACCGTCTGGAAATGCATAGCGGAAGGCGCCGCCATCCGCAAATCGAAGCTTTATCGAAAGAGTTTGATGAGCCACATCCATTATAAGTTTCAATATCAAAAGTATTTCGGTTACAGATGAAAAAATTGTAGATTATTGAGATATATTACGCATTACTGACAAAGCCTAATCATTGATTGTTGTGATAAAGTAAATAATTCAATTGTGCCTAATATAAAATTGGAAATAATGTAAACAAATGACAACTCAAACCTAAAATCATAGTTTTAAAATGAAGACTTACAATAAAAATGATTGAAATTGTAGCAGTTCACAGTTTAATCATGGAAAACGCTTGATTAATTTGAAGTAATTAATTTGAATTAATTAATGAAGGTATTTTAATGAAATATGCATTCATTTTTTATAATTGCATTTCCGCGAGGCTTTTCAGAATTCCTAAAATTTGCATCAGAAGAGAAATGCTTTCGGATGATGATTTTGTCTTGATATTGTCCGTATGATAATAATGAAGCTATTGAGGTACCGAATAGTGATATTCATCTTCAGAGAGAAGGCTTATTCTAATTATTCTGTTTGCGATAAATTTATGCCAACTTTCCCACTGATACCATTGTGAATGAGAGTTAGGAAGGCAAGGGCAATACCCTCTCCACAGATTTTTTTAGATTATTTTGAAAGGGTTGAGGACCTGACCAGCCTCTGGGCTGGTAATTTTCACTTTTTACAAACGGTGCCTTACTTGGACATCGAACTTCATTTTTAACTAAAACAGGAAGTAATAAAATATAAAATAAGGAAATGGGTGACTTAATTTATAACATTTCTTACGTCACATCGACCTCTAAAGCTCTTAGTTCGAGTCTCTCACCCCACAGCTTCTTATTTCTCAACATCACCCCCCCGCATAACCTATTTCATTCGTCACATACTCTCACAAAGAAAAATCCCATCTTTTGAAGCTAGGTAAGAAGCCTCTGTATACAACAGACATTCGCACCTCGGTGCGAACTGGAGAAGCACTACTCAAAGATATGGCACGAAAATATTTCGTCGCAGCGAACAAAGAAATCGCGAAATGCTTTCAGTGGCGCCACTTCCGCGATTCGGAGTGGAGCACACGCGGGAAAGAGAGAGAAGGCACGGCCCCATTGTTGTTGAGTCCCTCAGGCGTTGGGGGGGGCGCGTGTGTGAAGAGGCCTCGGAACTTCCAGATGAGAAGGGGAGACTTGTAAAAGGGCACAGAGAGAGAGCAAAACGGAGATATGAAACGTGATGGAGTTGAGGACGAGCTGTTAGGGTCAGCGGGAGACGGACGAAAGGGAAATGTAGTGCCTTGTTTCCTAGGATACGCTTTTGCGAGGCATTAATTAAGGAACGGGGTCCACTGGTGGCGATTTTCGGAACCGCACCGTTCGAACCCGCGTTCGGATTTCGGAAGTTACGGCAAAGAAGGCTGACTTACGGAAGAAAAATGGAGTCGCGTCATGACCCGAGGGATGGAAACGTTAGAGGGACTCTCATACATATTCGCATGTGAAATGCCTGTTTCCCCACCCTTTCTCGCAGGAGTTTTTCTTACTCCCGATACTGGCGAGCATTATCGCACCCTGGTCTGCTCGACCCTTGATAATTTTATGCGCGTCGTGTGGGTGAACGGCAGAAGTCGAACTAACCAACGCAAATGGGAAGAGACTTACGGAATCGCAAAAAGGTGGCACTGATGATGGGGATGAAAAACCGATTGTAATTAGAGGATCGAGCGCTAAAGATTTCTCAATCGGTAGAAATCTACTACTTAATTACACCATCTCCGTGGTATTCGCATTATGAACAATAACATAATCACTTCGTATTACCATTTCTATAAGGAAGCTTCTTTGAGAACCACACATTCATTGTCAATCCCAAGGAAACATCACCAGCATTTAAATTACCATCCTTTCCGAATATTTATATATATTTTATTTATATGTTTTCTTTGCGGTGGAATGAAGATTTAAATCGAATCAGGCTATTTTAACAGTTATTAGTTATGTAATATCAAGTCACAATTGGTGAAAACAGAAATATTGTAAACCAAGCCCGATATCAAATTTGATCCATTTCTCCATGACATTAACAACAGTCTCTCTACTGCTAGTAAGTTTTGAAGAATGAATAATAAATGCAATATGAAACTATAATTATTTACTTGCACGATAATAACTTTAATCGGTGTTCTCTAAAGTAATAAATTATACTAATGCAATAGGGATGAAGAAAGGCAAAACAAATACGGTGTGAAGGTATTAAAGACAAGAAAAATCACAGTAGAAACGTTGATCTAATCCCAAGCAATAGAATAAAAGCATCAGATAACTTAAACAGCATTAATTTCATAACGCAAATGCATTCTAACGGAGCAGAAGTAAGCTCCATAGCTTTGGAGTCCACACCTCCCGGGTCTTCAGAGTTTGTTCCAAATTAAATAAGCTCTCCCGTTGTACTGAAAGCATTTTTGAGAAACTTTGACGTTTAGATCTATCTGTTTGAATCACTTTCGGCACTGAATCGATTGAGACCCCAATCATCATTGACCTCAGTTTGACATTTGTTGGAAAACACGTGCTAAGATGGGACTCATTTTGTCAAACAGGTGAGAAATTTTTATTTACATACGATTACGAAAAATATTCTTTTCATGCATGAATGCATAATTCTTTAAACTTCAGAATTAATGCGAAGAAACGCAGGCAGAAATTTATAGGCTATGGGATAAGAGTTACTTTTATAGAAGCCACTTTGGTATAAATATCCCACACCCTAACTACGATAATGACCGGAACATACATTTGTTTCGTTTTGTTCCACATTTTTCGTCCTCGATGCTGTGAAAGTCCGAGATTCGCATAATCGATCTAGTTATTCCCCTCACTCTGTAGTCTCTGTAGATCTGTCACTAACCATTACCTATACAGAAACAAGCCCGCAGGTGATAAAGCTAGATATATAGATAAAGATATTAAATTATAGATAAATATATAAAGATAAAGATGTAGCTGGAAACACTTTTTATCACAGTTTACACGTGGCATATATTCTTTTACGCTTTCACACCATAGCATAAACAAGGTATTCCGCTGATCAACTGAATTCCACGAAAATTCGCAACTCGAACATCCGGTTTCCTAATAGAAACAGATTGAATAAAAGTTACAGAGTCCGGAGACATAAAATTCTCTCTTCAGCGAAATCATTCAGTCGAGCTAAAATTGATTGAAAAATCAACCCGATGATAAACCAGGGTAGTTGTAACGACTACATAGGATTTGAGGAATGATATTAAAGTACTGAAAAAAGTTGAAAAACTTTCATCCTATAAAAGATTCTCAGCATGGAACTGAAAGACGTTATGCAATAACTTCAAAAACTTAATATCACCAGTTAATTTAATAAAAATTTAGAATAAATAAGAATTCAGGAATGATATTTAAGTATTGAAAAAAAGTTGAAAAACTTTCATCCTATAAAAGATTCTCAGCATGGAACTGGAAGACGTTATTCAAAGGCTTAACATCTTTAGTAAATTTAAAGAAAAAACTTCGAAAAATATCATTGCCGTGTCCGTGAACTGGCCAAAGTAATGAACAATAAAAACCCAGACGTGGCGGAAGTGAAATTGAAAACAAAGATATTGAAAGGTCGGCCTCTCAGACACGGGTTTGAAAGGATAAGAACTCGGAATACTTGAATCGCTAATGAATCGACAATGACCGGGCAGCTTTTCATGCTTTTTAAAGGCGCAACACGGTGTGGAAACCTCGAAAGGTCAAGTCAGGTCAGGAAGGAAAGAAAAGAACCCTCCTATCTTTTGTTTCTGTCCCTCGGATTTAGATCTAAGTTTCAGACGACGATAGGAACGAGAGAAAGGTCAACGGAATAATTTTCCTGAAAGATCGAAACTAGAAAAATGTCTCTGCTTTACCATGATTTTTCAAAATGATCAGTAGTAGTTATTTGTGAATCTTAATACTACACTTGCTAATATTATTTTGTTTACTCTTATGTTAACGTTGCTATTTGAGGATGTAATGTTGTTAATAATTTTCCGTATAATTTTTCAAACTACATACTTCTCTTTATCTCCTTCTTACGCATTTTCTATTAATACTTTAATTTTGTTTGGTTTTTCTATACTATTGTAGTGTTACTACGTCATATTCTTATTTATAGTACCTAAGTATGTTTTAAATCAGTTTTCGCAGTTATTTTCACCCCCTTTTCTATGGGTATTTTACCGCAACGATATTTCTTTGTCAACCTTAAGTTGCAAAGATTTGTCCCACACAACAACCTTTCCTTCTTGTTTTTAAGAAATTCTTGTAAATATTACAACGACATACGAGGTTATGTAGAAAAGGGCTTACCCCTAGCTCAGCTAATAAGTCTATCTATATCGAATTATATGAGCGAAACTCAAATCGATCTTAATTTCAAATGTTACGGACTGATCATTAAAGTTCCCTTATACCACTTAACTAGTTTCATAATTTCAAATACTTAAGCTCAAAATGTGTGTCATTTATTTTATAGATATTTTATTGATGAGAAGCCAAGGAAGTTCAAGAAATGTAAATGGATAATTTTCGACTTGATACATTTTGCGATTATGAGAACTGAAACTGAGAGTAAACTGAACTTGAAGATATCAAAGAAAAACATTTCCGATGACAAACCTTAATCTATCTCGTACGCATGCAGCGACCAGAATGAAAGAATGTGGAAACTGAAATACATTCAAATCACGATACTTTAGCCTTCATATCGTGGAGCCTGGGTATATCCCTCATCATATTCGCCTCGTATATCACTCATCGCGAAAAATCGAACAAGATATTACTTTTAACAAAATTTTATTTTTGGAAACCGATATACTTTGTCCAGTTCTTCACGTAGAATTATACTTTCAAATTAATTAAGAGTAACCTTGTACGGTTCCATGAAATTAAGCCGGAAGCAGAGAATTATTTCATTTCCTTTTCATTGTCTTTCGCGTTCGACAAGACAAGCATTTCGAGGATAACATTTCAGGTTCTCCCGAGACTCCATACTTCTCCCCAGGTACAACTTGAAATTACTGATTCTTTCGAAAACTTCTGCTAATCCTTCGCAACTGAACTTGCGAAGTGAGCTAAATCGCACACTAATCCGCTGTACTTGCATGGAATCGCGAAACGCTTTCGTCCCAAGAGTCTGCTTCTCGCATATTATAATTTCTGTCAAAGATGTGCCTTTCAACGCATTCCCAAGACGCCCGATTAACTAGGGAGCTGTCAAAGAAATGCTTAAAGTGTTACGGAATTCTCGGGATTTACAAAGAAAGTACGCCACTTAGGTTGTGAACTTCACGCCACATGTGGCACCATTTATTTTCCTGCTTGAGCTCAAAGAAAGCCTAGCAAGTGGCGACTAGAGAGGTAGTCTATTTGAAGCTTAAGAATTTCACAGCAATAATAATCTCGAGTATCACCACGGGATTACTTCAGTTGAGGATAATCCCGTCTGCGGGAAGAATTAGAGGGGCATCTGTTTTGAAATTTCCTTTGTTTAACACGCAGAAAAAAATATAGCATTGACGGGTGTTTAGTGGTGATGTAATATCCCAATGAGAGAGAGTGAAATGAAAAAAGAACTATGATATCACGACCGCAGAAGTCAGTCTCTTTCCTATATTTACAGCTAAGTAAACGTGCAAAAGTAACTATTACGTCAGGCTAGAGGTTAAATCGTTTCTCATATTACTTAATTAAATGAGCTACTATCAAAGACAGAAAAAGATTGCTTCGAAAAATCGAAAATATAAAGGAAACAAAATAAGGAAATTGAAACATCTCGTTTTAAGAATGTATGCTGAATAGATTTTTCCTGTAATTTAACAAAGTATTCGTTCGTAAACTTATCCAAAATCAACATTAATTCTAGGTTCAATTTATATCGGGTATTTTTAATGAATACGGTTGAACTTTAGTTCAGCTATATCTTATGAATTAATTACTGATTT
This sequence comes from Pachydiplax longipennis, assembly GCA_036926295.1. Classification (NCBI taxonomy): domain Eukaryota; kingdom Metazoa; phylum Arthropoda; class Insecta; order Odonata; family Libellulidae; genus Pachydiplax; species Pachydiplax longipennis. The sequence goes on along the minus strand of JAVFKF010000003.1, from coordinate 23,528,024 downwards.
TTTATTACTCAGTAAGTCCAAATATCTGTCGGTACACGAAAGTTGGCCGTTTCTTCGATGATTAGCCAGTCTGTCATCTCTTAGAGTAGTCGAGAATAGCTGAGAATAGCATGAATTAGAGGAGGATAAAATTTCAGAGATTGTTAGCATAAAAATGTATTCAGGAATCATGACTTGCGTCAGCACCTACAAGCCTATATATGCTAGCCAAGGGCCTGAGTGTCTCGTCATTACTGATAATAACTTCTGTGTAAAATTTTAATAAATGCCGTATACATTTAATTTCGTTATACTGATGTTAAATGTATTAAGTTAACGATCTCATTTGGACTTCTGAATTGAATGGTCTGACATGTCACTTCTCTTTCCAAAATAAAATAATTAAAGCAGATCACCTAACAAAACTACAAAACTAGCAACCCAATATATCCCCGTACAAACAAACTCAAGACAGTATTAGCGACCGTTACAGCGACTAAATATACGGCCATTCTTCCATCACGAAGGCTACAAATGGAGCGCGAATCCTGGTGAAATTCTTTCGCAGTAACTCGAATAGTTACGCCTATCTCCAACTCTCGAAATGACTACGTAGCATCTCTCCGCACACTGTGCGAGTGTTTTCTCGCCCAAATGAGCCCTCAACTCGCGCTTCTAATCTTTGCTCCAAGTTCTGATGCAGGCTTGATTTGCTTCGTGGCAGCTGATCTCCGCCCGCGGAATTCTCACCGCGTCTTCTTCTCGTGTTCATACACGCCAGCTAATGTAAAGAGAGAGAATACAAAATAAACAGGCCAAACCCCGCGCAAAATCTTCTCATATAGCCTCCTCCGTCTTCTCGAGAAACTTCTATTTGTTAGATACCTCCTCATAAGCTCCAAAGACACGTATTTTCATGTCGGGAGCAGTTGACTGTACGCGATGCTAGTGTACCTCTGATTCCGACTTACAATTAGCCGTATTCTGTGAAATAAAATATAAAAGACAGTTACTCTAACGTCGAGAGGAGGGTTTTGGTGTTAAATCTCTCTTAACTTTAAATCTCTCTAACTCATAACGCAGCTAACTTGGTTAATATTATGTTTCATGAGAGAATAATCGTTATCTTATTCGGAATTTTAATGTCATTTGACGGAATTGATTCTCAAAAGGAAATAATTTTAAATAACGTATCATTAACAAAATTATTACTACAAAAAGTAATTTCAATTGTACTTTTGAATTGACTTGTACCTTTATGTTATCTTGAATATCTATACATGTAAGTATAGATGAATTCTCAATTTTTCTTTAAATTTCTGTTCTATATGGTCGTTCACTTTTACCGTTTACTGTAATTAAGAAATTGTATGCGATCGATATTTATCTATATTATGTCGATATATTGCCTATTATAATCTAAAAAATATGCTATTAGAGGCTTTATTCGTGCAAAAAATAGTATCCTTTACTTTATTGACAGTAAAAAATCTCCCATTTTTACTGATCAACTGCAAATGATTCCCTTGAAATCATGCGCAATATAAAAGATGCCTAATGAAACAGTACATATGGCATTTTCGTGATAAAATTTATTGATGTAATACTCTGGATCTTCTTTTAAAAAATTTTAATATTAAACCTGTTAAATTGATCGCTAACAAAAAGCTTTGGACTACGAACGGCCAGCGAGTGAATATCAGAAGTTTCCAATTCTCTTCCAACGACGATAAAGAGAGTCGCTAATCTGTTTTCCATACAAGGATATTTTGTCTGTTCAGGTACTTCATTTTATTCCAATTCTGAAACTTCTAAAGGAAGATTTCTCAATCCGAACTATCCCAACCGTAAAGATCGAATTAATTAGAAATCCCGCAAACTTTTTCCTTAACCCACAGCTTGAGGAAAACGCGATGTCATATTCTCGGGAACGAGCTCTTAACATTTTAAATCATCGGCTAAGTTAAGAAAAAGTGAGTAAAACATGACCGAGTTCCTTTCTCCGACCTTTTCTCTCCTCACGTGATTATTCATTTTCTGCCGTTTATTCGCGTGCTTCCGAATCGTAAAGTGGTTTTTTATCAAAATTCTTTAAGGAAAATTTTGAAGCAAATCGATATTTAGAGAAAAAAAAAAGACTTGAAAACTTTAGCTTTCTCAGATAACCAGATTGCTAAATAAACGTAGCCTTGCCGTGCAAGGATTCGAACTCCTGACGAAACCTTCACGACAGCTTTCGATAAGTGAGGGTTAGTTCCAAGAGTGTGTCTTAGTATTAAATAATGGCAGAATGAAATATCACATGCCTAACATGGAATCCAAAAGAAAACTTGCTGAATATTATCCAATGCAGCGATAGGCACGCAGCTGAATATCACGCACCTTTCATAACTATAGCAATGATTTACTATGTATAATACTGAACTGTTTTGAAGAAAAACCGGAAAAGCAGTTGGAATAAAATTAAGAGGAAAATTCATTGGAAACTCTTGAGAGTTTTCGCTATTCCGCGTTAGAGGGTTAAGGTTATATCCGATATAAAATACACGATAAACAAGGGAGGGGAATCTTTTTCAATCTAAAAACCATATAAATATACGTACAAACAATAAACTCAGCTGCATAAGAATCGTTAGGCCGCTTTTGAATTGCGTATTGCCCGTTTCCAAATATCTCAACATGGAATTGCACATGAAAACGAATTTATTCGTTGAGTGAGCCAAAATATAACACAAATTAAGGTAATGAATTTTGAGAAAGCACAAAAAATTGTGCGACTTGACCTACGGTTAAGTGAGTGAAAAATAATGACTTGACCGGGACTCGAACCCAGGTCTCCCACTTTCCAAGCAGGTATTCTAGAATTCTAGGTATTAGAATACCTACCTGGGTTCGAGTCCCAGTCAAGTAACTGTTTTTCACTTCTTCTGCAACCAAAAGATACCATTTTGTACTTCACATTCACTTTGCGTCACTAGCCAGATTGAGAAAGGAAATAATTTAAATAATAGCAATTTTTAGGCAACGAAAAAGCCGCACTGCACGCCCGAAAAGACCACAAGTTCCCAAACTCTGTCGTAAAATTAATATTTAACATGTCTTACACAACGAATATGAATAAGGAGAGAACATAGAGTACATATTCGACGAGGAGCAAAGCTGGCGAACAAAGACAAACTGCTAAAGGATACCAATTTCTTCCCACCTCGGAGATCCATAAAAACGTCTCGAACAAAATATACCGGACATTCCTCGCTTAAGAAAGCGGGGAAATACGGTATGAAGAGAGCGGAAGTTTATCAGCCGGTCGCAGGGGTGTCGCCAGCGGAAGAGTTACCTTCCCTATTAACCCCACCCTACATATTAATCCTCGCACCTATCCATTCTCTTCCCTTCGAAACTACTTCAGCAACATTCATGCCTTATCGCTGATACGTGCTGGGAATCCGAAGGCTCGTGCGCTCCATCTCGCGGCTTTTCCTATCATCTGAGCGCCATCTACAATTCCCGGGAGCGGAGGCCGCACTTTCGCAGGGAAATGAGCTTTCGGAGGGCGACGCGATGTTCTTCGATATAACCGCAGGAGGAGATGAGGTACGCGTGCCGCCGTACCCCCCTTCCGACCCACGGCACCCTTTGATTGAAACTTGTCCGTGTATATTCGAGTTCACAACCAAAGGTTTACGTTTCTGCTCGCTCCCTCCAACAACTTTTACTTGCTTTCTGATCCCCGCTTCCTTCGGTATTTCCCAGAAGAAATGTGCCGCCGTCGGGGAGTGCGCCCCCGATGTCGGTTATGCATTTGCGGATGCCGAAATGACTTGAGCACAAAGCTACAGAGCATACAAAGTTCAACGTGGGTTCAAACAGAAATATGAGGCCAAAATATTCAGAAACCAGGGATTGCTAAGAACGAAAAATAATAGCTGAGATAAGAAGGAAATGGAATTTTTGAATGAAGAAGAATTTGAGACTCAAAAAGTTCGATCTCTGAATTAATGGATCTCATCTTTGTTCTGCCAAGACGCATTGACGGGTCCAGTGGGTTACAAAGTCCTCTTGATAACTCTGCAATACTAGCAATTTATCTAGGATTTAACAAAATCAGATGGTGAAGGTTTTCACTATACATCTACCTTGGAGATGAGTTCACAATAAAATTTCCTAACATAGCCCACCTTCATGACAAATACCACCCCAAGCAAGTTTCTAGATCCCCTTGCCAAGACAATTTGCATAATACAATAAATATACATGGAAGAATCTGTACCAATTTATTTTAATATCAGTTCAAGTTGTTGGACACATTGAATTCTGTGCACATTTACATCTTACAGCAATGGAATTTGCTATCGATTTTTATGCTATGTTTGACTACGTGATTCATATTTTTAAGTGTGAAAACACACACAAAAGTAGTCCGTAGGCACAGTGACTTATTACCAACACAAAAAAGATCGCTAAGTAACTTCAAATGATTAAAGAATTACAGAAACATAAGCTACTCTTCATACGTGAAACGCAGATACTGTTTGCAGAATTCCAATGGGTGGTTTTTGATCATTTTGCATAGTTTATTAACCACGCGCACAAGATATCTATATAGATTGAGGAGTTGTACAAATATTTAATTATGCGTCGAACAAATTCAAAGCGTCGAGTAAATTTTGCGAAAAAAGATTCTCCAAATTTGAACGAAAGTAAAAGAGAATTCGAAACTTCAGGGCATACGTGGATTGAGAGTTGGAAAATCGAAAAATTCTGAGTCCAGCTGTGTAAATAACTGATCTTACATTGGAAAATACAGCCTAGTTACAAATCGTAGAGTACAGAAAACATATTCGCTTTTCCAACAAAAAATTCCTCTTAAATATATCCTCCGATTAGTGGAGTAGGGCAATTACTGAACTCGTAGATCCTAATAATTTTCCACAAGTATAACTTAAAATTAAAATCAACCAACACCCGTGAATAACATGCCTCGCATAGACTTCGTTCCTTGCTTTTTTCCCTTGGGCTAGCGAAACGTATTTTGCAGCTTCACAAAGCTGTTGAAACAAACGCAGTTCATTTCAAGAGAAGCAAATGGTTCGTAATGGAGGCAGCTCGAATGTTTGGATAAGTCACGAAGACCGTTTCGCAAGCTCGTGGCTTCTTTGCGCCTTCGCCACATGTTTTTTTATTGCAAACAAGCGCACTTTAAAGTGACGCTATCCAAGGCGCCAAGTTATATCACCCTTAAAGTCGTCCGCATGAATTTTTCAAGAATGATGAAAATTTTGATTACTCAGCTAAATATAGATTTATAAAAATATGGGATTAATTTTGTAGACTCTAATATCATATGGACGATGAGAATCATTTTACATTGAGAAATTAATCCGACTTTTGAATATACTTTAGATAGCCAGCATGGAGTCAATTCATGCTAATACTACTTCTGAAAATGCAATAGGGATTAAATATCGATTTCAAAACAGACGAAGAGCTCATAGAATAATAAATAAGAACATTAAGTTCTAATAAAAAAAAGATACAGAAAAGATAAGTTTATCTTGTGCTATCATCTTGCGCTAGCTCTTCTCTTTTTTGCAAGATTCATCTTCTTAAAACACTTGCTTTCTTTTCCTTGACTACCTACATAGAGAACTTTCATTACTGCACAGTTCCTTCTCAATCTATATCAAATAACTTCAATCTAAGTCAAAATACTTCCTTTTCCGTAATTACGTTGTTTAAATCTACGCTTTCCATCTTTTCCGCATGCTTGCTAAGCATCAGGAAGGAAAAAGTACAACAACAAATCATTGAAAATCATCAGGTTTCTTTTTAAGCCTTTCCAGATTAATTCAAACTCGAACAAAAAATCTAAGAAGGATAAATAACGTAGATTTAACATGCCCTCAGCCATGACAGCTAAGAGAAATTCCGCTCCCAATCTGGCACGCAACACGTTTTTTACACAAAAAATTTCCCTTTAACATTTAATCTTCACTTTCCAGCCCACGGATAATCGGGAGTAAGAAATGTTAAGCCCGATGAAGAGTCGGCACGCGAGATAAGCTCTCAATTGTGGTTTAAATAAAAAACTCCCACATCCGCCTCGACTTTCTTTCCTCACGGAGGACACGTGATTTCTGCGGAGAGCAAAAGAGCAGAAAAAAATAGAGAACCATCGTCGGTCGGTAATCGGGCGAGTGGTAATGCAATCTCGTTCAACGGAAGATCCACTCCAGCCGCTAAAGGAATCTCTTTGAGTCACTCTCAGGTAAAGAGGGAAGTGCTTATCTTACGAGATAACCTCTGCCGTCTGTGCTGGATCATTTCCTGAGGTCAAAATAATGCAGACGACGCCGGCTAGAAACGAGCGCACCGAGGCGAACTGTAGCGCTCGAAACAATGCTCTTGGTTGGTGTTCGAAGCGTATCCTACTTCTTGCAGCAATTCTCGGTTCAGGTGCTCTCCGAAGATGCGAACTTCAATAACGGAGTTAAGGTAAGCCCACGGTTGGATCGATTCGGAGGGCTAAACTTGATTAGGATTACCGCTGACGAAACTTGGTTAAAAAGGGGGCCATATTAATTATCTGTCGATTATCATCCTCTGCATATTGTATCAAAACATCTATTTACGGTGACCGGGACTTTTCTCTCTTCACACTCCATCATGTAAACCACATGAGCTTTGGCGAATATAAAGGTTTGTGTTACACTTTAAGACAGCTGAAATAGTCATTTCATTTTAACTACCGCTTTCTTTTAATTAACTTGTATGTAACCCAGTGACCATTTGGGCGAAATAATCGCACGCGACAACTAGTAAACAGTAAATTATAAAAAATTCTTATTCTGGCCAAATTTTCCGTCAACCAGCTTTTATAGCTTCGCTTTCTTTTTATGTAAACCAATTTATTCACGGATAATTAAATTGCTTAATTAGCAAAATAGCTTAGCACGCTTAGGAGAATTAATCTCAAAATATGAAATCATCGATGAAGAAATTTACAAAACTTAGCCATAGTTATCATAACTAATTCACGAACTCAAACATCCAAAAATGCTTGGAAAAAGCAGCCTCCAGGAAAGAGGATGCTGGGTTCGAGCCCCGTTCCAGTCAAACCAGATGTCCGTTTCTCCATGGGATATTTCCAGGATGCAAAATGTGTTTGATGATGAATTGATGCACAATGTGTCATTTTGCACAAATGCGCATCCTTATATGCCAAATATCCCTTCTCCTTGTGTTTTCCTAACATTTAAGCATGAATTTACGATTTTATTCAACAAAATTCCATCCTATTTTAATGATGTTTTTCTTCTATTAATAAATCGAGTGCGATAAAATTTTAGTATCGTAAAATATTAACGATTCAAATAACACATGTGAGAGCGATTCATTAGGAGGAGACTTTGAGAGATAAATGACGATGCAGTTCGGCAAAACGTGACTAGGATACAAAAGATACAACGTCTACTGTACAATTTAACGCTTGAATGAGCGTTAATGAATAATTAGTCCATCAATTCCATCATCAAAGCGGCGCAACCCCTTTGAAGATAACGGTTATAGAGTAAGCTGCATTACGACATTCTGGTAATAAAAGTGGGTGATTCTACAGAATGGAGACTAATTATAAGTACTTTTTCAAAGCACGTATCTCTCCATTAGCTCCTTCATAGACCTTCTTATCGGGTTGAAAGAGATGAGGATCTTCAAACGAAGTGATTGGAAAAACTCCAAAAATCATGAATTGAGAATAAGTGCACACAGTCAACATGCAAGCGCTTCCTTCTAGCTATCGGGAATTCAAATGAGATCGTTCGGAGGATAAAAATACTCTTAAAAATCCCTTTAGATGGTATTATAGACGAGGATGCGATTTTCAATCAAATATTCAGCTAGAATCCTCCTAATTAAGAATGTATTTATGCAAGTGATCCAAACGGAGGAAACATTGAATAGATTTCACCGAGTGATGGTAAGAGCTTCCGTGCTTTATACTTAAAATGTGACTAATGAATAAGTAATTTACGAGTATAACGGCGTATTAAGTTCTGTACAGAAATTAAGAAACAATTTATAAATAAAAGCCCAGATTTCAGAATGATCGAGTAAGGGCGAAAGATAAATTAGTCTTGAGCACTTCTATACTGTTTACTTTCTGCTTCAATTCATATGTCCCCAATTCAGCCTCAATTATTATTGCGTAACATACTATTTTCCCAACAACCACCAAATACTCCGCATTTCCCTCAAGTTAAGCATTAACAATGAATATCTCAAATATGTAATTCAATTAGGCCAAATGGTAACGAATGATGCACAGCTTAAATTTGATTAAATTTTCCATTTTTATTTAGAGAAGCGCTCAAGCAGTATTAAATAATTACTTCCGATGATATTATTCGCCTTGAGGTAATTGCTTAACCTTCTTGTTACATGAATATTCGGCATACTATTTCACATTTCCATCAATAAAAGATCATAAAACAAAGAAGATAAATCTGGAGGCGTAAAGCTCCGGTTCATCATTTACGCTATGAAAGAGATACTGCACCCACCATAGCAGCCTCAAATGCATCGGATCCAGATAGCAGATAAGTTCCTTCAGAATAGATTCCGTATTTATATCTAGCTCGTAAAGCTTTCCGAATGGGCTGGGAGATATAACTAACAGCACGCGCTATAAGAAAGCCATTACAACGCGAATCAATTCATTTCCCTGATGTTTTCTATCAACGCACGGTTTCGAAATCACGAGACGTCCACGCACTCGAGAGAAATTTCTTCCGCCAATGGGATTCAGGGACGCAGTAGGAGATTGTGTTCAGGTCACAAGGGGAATGCGTGATGCAACAGTGGGGTGACCCATGCAGTCTGCCAGTGAATCAGTTCCGGGATTTACAAGGAAAAGAAAACTTACCACTGGGTTGGTTAAAAACGACACTTGCGACATTTTTGCTATCCTTCAAGAGTATATTTTTTATGGGATGGATCTGAGGGAGGGCTGAGACGTTCAGTGGGATTGAACCTGATGAAATTTAAGTGCATCTTGAATAGTGTAGAACTAGTATTTCTAACTAATTGAAACTAGAAACCATAAAAATCCAGCATATTTTTTTTGGTGTAAGCAGTTTAAAAACTTGCTAAACAAGACCGTATGGGACAACTTCATTCGAAACCAATGTTCCGATAACAATAATATTAGTTTCTTCATTCACTCCAATTAATTTAAAAATGCAGATTTTTTTCCTTAAAAAACCAAACAAATGCTAAATTAAAATACCCAAGGAGAAGAATGAAATGACATGAAAAAATTCTGACTATACTGCGACACGAACCCGGGTCTCCTTAGCATCCAATATTGGGAGATTTGGGTTCGAATCCCGGTCCCGTCAGTCTAGGTAAACATTCTTATGTACCAAATCACCTATACCCTTTCCCAGATGTACACTTATTACGGAAACATATTCGTATTAATTTAATTTCTCTTCATGCTTTAGCATAGGTTAATACGGTAGGGATGTGGGTGGGGTGATCGTCAGCATGACCCCCTTTTCTCTGTATACATCCCTTATTTACTTTATAATTATACACCTTTGAGAATTGGTCGAGAAATCCTGGTCAAGGTATAAAAAATATATTCAATTAAATTCAGCCGTTTTCATAAGCAAAGTAGAATTTGCGCTTCATGCTAATCCTTTAGCTCTTCTTAAACTCCCACCCAAAGCGTCAGACAAACGTGTATAATAAAATGCGACACATTAATGAGGAACTCAAGGACAGCAATGCTCTCCTCCATCAACGCTCCTTTCACTAAATACGGAGGATTATGATGAAAGCTTGAATGCGATTATAAAGTGAAAGCGACTTCGAATCGACAAGTAGCCCTTAATCTTTAATATTCAACATGGCGGAGCTTGAATATCACCGCCTTGAGAGACACAAAAATGGAAAACAAAGAAAAGCAATTTGCGGTAAGTAAGGCGAAGGTTTACCAATTGCATGTTTCTTGAGACCTTCCGGGTTCGGAATCACGAAATGAGTACCATTAAGGAGTAAATATATGTTTTTAAATCGCGGTGAATATCAAAAAGTCAAGTAATCTAAACAGAAAATGAAACAATTTGGTAAATACTAGTAGTACCTAAAATTTAGAGGATATAAAAATAAGCAATCATAAGCAAAATATACATATATGGATGAAGGAGTAAGATATTTCATGACTTAAGATGTTAGAAGGGCATGGAAATAGTGAATTCCTGATAACAAATGATAAGAAATGAACCACGAAAACTTAAGAGAATAGATAGGCGTTCGATAACCATTCGGACCACAGGAACTACAAAACGTACAATTTTTAATCACTCATTCCATAAATAAGGATGATTACATAAGGTACAAGTACTAATAAAATAACTGTGATTTCATAATTGTACAGAGATAGCTGTCTTTCATCAGTATCTAGTCAGAGTAACGAAGAGAATTCAGAATATAGCAAAAGAGAAGAATATAAATTGGCAAATAACGCCCGAATATCTTCACGGATCTACATAAGGTTCTAACGGACCATCAGTGATAATCTGGTACTCTAGTTCTTCATCACTTAATAGGGTCACAATCACCGAAGACTTGCAAAACCTTCATAAGTTACTTAGACACATGGCACCTTTCATCATTCTCCGCTACATTTAAGTTATCGATAGTTATACAACATTTCAATTAAAATCAACTCACTGCATCAACTCCTTCGGAACGGACTGATGGAAAAACAATTACAACTGCTGCTCTCCGCCGGCAACGACTGTACCACGAGTGTTTATTCCGAGAGAATCTCTTCCGATGACCCAATCTTGTATGTTTCACACAAAAGCGTCAAAGATAAAGTGAGTTGAGAGAGAATCGCCGGCGAATTTATCGCGACCTACTTAGAATCGGCGAATTGATGACTCCTCAGCTCAAGTATTTCCGGAATTTGATAAGGCGTAAGAAGTAAGCCTTGTTATAACAGAAGAATGAGCAGATAAGGCGACTTCTTGAAAACTCTGAGCTATATAAAGCTACTGATGAGAATACAGCTGACGCGACGGTAGACTAAGACATTCTCGGGTATTGTCATAAGTACGATTTTTAAATATGATATGATCAAGTTCGACTTTGAGAACAGGCGCCATGATAAACTAAACGATGTTCTCTTAGTTAGTTCCACGGATGTATTTTTAAGGTGATTAGTTTCGTCAATGAATTTATATCTTCAGGCACATCGGCCAAGTAATATATATTCTTGTACTTTCTTGACCGATGTGAATGAAGAGGTTGATTCATTGACGAAACTAGTCGCCTAAAAAATTAATCCGTGGAAGTTACTAAGTATATATTTTATCATTTATTATAATGGTTTTTCCTTTAGTGCATAAACGTCCACTTCTGAAAGTGAGTGGTATAATGTAAATAATTTAATAAAGCAAACTGGACGTAGTAACCATTTTATTCATATAATAAAACATTACAAACACACACTCACAACCCAAGTTTCGATGCATGAGATCACCATCAGGATAGTGATTCAAGTAAAATTAAGCAGTGGATCATGATGGCATGCATCGGAATCTGAATCGTATATACTTGTATTTTGCATTGTGCACATAGTATGTTCAACCAGTTTATTTTATTCTACTCTAAAATACCACCTAAGGCCGAAACCATCGATGTTAAATGACGTTAATTATTAACTAGTAAAAATTTGGATTATAGAGTTTTCAGTAGATATCTTTCTGTATAATTCACGTACGTAACACTGGCAAAATAAAAAACAGAGTGAATTCTAAATTGAAGGGATGAAGAATCAGACCTCAGGACCCAACTCATGCTCCACCATCTATAGACAAAGTTATCTACCACCGACCACACATCTCGATTCCCTCCGCACGAGCCGTGGAATTCACCGCGATCCGAGAAGCTGCTAACACGGAGGTAAACCAACGCACGCGAAGAGTAACAGCGTCGGAGTGAACTCTCGTGCGGGAATTTCGAAAGCCAATGACGAGGATTGATTACGCTAAAAAGGATGAATGCGGGAATGGAGAAAAAGCCCTATCGCGTGAGCAAGAAACGGAATGCTGCGGGAAGAAGCAAGGAGTGGTGAACAGAAAACAAACAAAAGAGCTGTCTTCAGCCGCTCCCCTCCCAACGCTTTATTCGTTCTGCCTTCATTCCATTTTATGGCCAAGGATTAGATTAGCGGTTCGGAAATGCGTTGCCACAACTAAAGGGGTGCAGCTTTTTCAGGAATGCCTGAGGAACATATCGGTTTTTATGCCGTGAAATGTTATGGAAATTTTACGGGCAGGGACGCCAACCTTCCGGTTTCCTTGTTCTCGACGAGGGAAGAGAAAAGATAAATATGGGAAAACCCGGTTAACGCTTAAGACGCTATCCCGCCTTACATGTGCTTTCCTTCCGTTCCCTTGAACTTTCTCGTGCAACACGAGTTTAAAACTTCCGCGCGGCGTCAACCACTTACAAGGGGGGTCGGAAACATGCAACGAAAGAAACAACAAAGAAATTCCCTTCTGTGGGCGTGCTGGAAGGGTTAAATTTCAAAGAATTTTAAACAAAAGGGTGGAAAGGTTTACTTGTTAAGTGGGCGATGGTTCTCTCTTATTTTGACCTGAATGTTCAAATTGAATTAAATGGATGTAAGAAATGAGACGGAAATGATGGGATAAGGATAAAGCAGTGATATACTATCCAGAACACCACAATTTATCACTATTGTGAACATTATAGTGATAAAAAACCATCTTGAATCGATACAGTCTCATTCATATACTTTCTTGTGAGTCATTTTTTGGGTATAATGTTTATCTAAACCAAACACGAAATGCTATACTAATCTCAAAAAAGTAAAGGGAAACTAGACATTAAATGTGAGAAAAACCAAATAACAACAATCAAATAATTCGACTGTTTGCTTATATTGAATAATTTGAATTAAACGTTTCGATTTTTCACTCCATCCTAACTTGAATATATACGATTGCTCGAATGGAATAATTTACTCGTTGGGGAGAAGCGAGTGAAAAACAGAACGGATCCATTTGATTATTCTAAGCGAGTGATTGATAAATAATGTGGAATATGATAAAATTGGAAAAAGATACATAGATGAATTGTCTTTTTCAATCGATTGCCCCATCTCTACTAGACATTTCAGTAGGTGAAAACAAACGGAAATCGGGTAGCAACATTCGACAATATATGCTCATGCAGAGTAAAAAGTTTGTTAATTTCCGCTCGCCATAGGCAAAGCTCTCAAATCAACAAGTTGGTTACTATGGATGCAAAGAACCAATAGAAACGCTTCTTCGATGGAATACGCGCTTTAATTGGTTTTCCGATTCCGTTGCAGCCAAGTTAATCTGCAAGCGATCCTGCCTATGGCAAACAAATAGTATACGCGCAAATGTTTCTGTCAGGGTCGACCAGTGGGAAATCAAACGTTGCAAACGATTAAATCTAACGCTGTCGCAAACTAATCTCCGTTTTCAGGTCAAAGAATCCATCTATGTTCCTGAATAAATGACTGAGTAGAGGTAGAAAGATCAAAAGACACATCAATGAAAAATTGAGGCGATTAATTGGAAGAGGAAAATAACACTTTTCCTCGAAGAAAACATACACCACCCACCCGAAAGAAAAACAATCAATTTCGCCTACGATATATAACATCGTACACAAACTAAAACATAGATGATTATAATCCGTATTTCTTCCCGTCATTAAAACCTGAGAACCTTTTATCCAGTTAGAAAAGTTTCCTGTTTTCATTACGAAATTTCAGGATCGCCTACGATTTTTAGAATGAGATACGAACGCTCTCGGGTCAACGTCTCCGCGTCTTTTGTCCGTAAAATTTCTACCGTTGTGTTGTGTCGTAAATCGCATAAACGAGTGGGCCTCGGAGAGATTTTGAGGGCAAGAGTCACATGTACAGCAGAGATATACCAAAGGCTGGTGAAACGTGGGTTTAATTCCAAAGCAGAGCCAAACATTTTCGCTAAAATAAGCTGAAAACATACGACGAGACTCACTATTTTGTAAGAGTGGTGACGTGAGCATAAGAAAGGAGCATACACGTATACATGTACTTCGCAATACACCGCTTATTTCTTTGTGGATTGTATTCGCCTCAAGGCTATCGAGTGCTTTCGCATTATGAGGATATGAAATCATTCTAAGATTTACGCTTCTTAGCGAATAATCAAGGTCTAAAGGGAAGGATAAACAAAGGAAACTCCATTCACCGAAGAGGTGAGGAAAAGTTCCAGATACTGCATTAATTCTTTCAGGAGTGATTTTGCAAACAGTTATCACCACAGGTGTGAATTAAAAAGAAATCGAATCCTTTACCTTGCAATCAATTTTTTAAACAACTAAGGTACGATCAGATCTTCTTAATGATAACTTCATGATTACGAAAGAATTATTAAAATTATCTCAACGTTGATGACTTCATATTCATTATTATGAATGGTAAAGAAAATTTCAAGCTAATAAAGGATTATTATGACAACAATTCTTTATTTCATCATGGCTGGACTTCAGAAACGCAGTATTCTTTGAACGGGTAATCATCACAAATGACTTGCAAATGATTCAATGAGTCAGAATAGCTGAGTATATTTGAAATCCACGAAAGTTCTGTTTTTCTGGCTACCCATCCCCTTGCATTGAACAACGAATGCAATTGTTAATGAGGAGCTCATATATTTTCTGGAGAAAATGGATAAAATTGAAGCTCTTTTTTATTTTAAGATGATAAAAAAGATGAAGACGACCTGAATGCTAATGTGAAAACTGATGCAAATACCCTCTATCACGCATTATTATAGACTTTTATTTAAGTTAAGTTTCAGGATGCTTTAGGCCACAATTTCCATCAAGTTTCATGATGTTTGACGAGAGATTTATCAATGTAGAATACTTGTATTGTACAATTCGTATGGTTAACACTGCTCTTGTTATTAGGAAAACAAAAACGTACAATTACTCAAGTATCATAGTTCTAAAGTGACTTTGTAATGCCCTGAAAAGACAAGGTACCTGCAGTTTTAACTGCTGACCACGATGTTATTCCCGCTTGAGGAAGTAATTCAAAATTTCTGATAAATAGAACATTCAAAAGTCATTTTGGATCGAAACCTATTTCTGCTGGCGGCAATATTTCTTATCGACAGCGACGCACAGCTGACTCACTCAATCCCAAGCTCCCAGTGCATACGCTCCTGCGATATTCCCCAGGCGCGTGAAGTTTTCCGTATCTGACAATGGTGGCCTAGGGGTCACGAGACGCGAGAGTCACCTGGTGGCAGAATGCGAAGAATTGGGAATGCGAGGGCAACAGCACGCGTGAGCTTCTCCAGACCGGAAAAGATGCAGGAAATGCGCACGGCGTGCATCGCTACGGAATAGAACTTTCTTTTGTGGCCGACACAAAACCACCAGCACCTGCCGATGGGCCAAAGATGAAAAGGGCCGAAGTAAATAACTCAATCTCACGAGAAAATAACCCATTTCCTTTCACAAAGGAATTTCTCCCAAGGATAACAAATACCGTCGGATACAAGGTAATTACTCCCTGAGAATAGAGATGACAAAGCGAATGTTTAATATAATTGATCACAATCGGTGGTATAATTGCTCGATAGGTTGTAACGATGTAATATTTAGATATAGCTACTTCTAATTCTTGAGGCCCCAACACGAAGATCTGCTAGCACCTGAAGAAATAAGTACCGGAGATTCTCTAGTAACTTCTACATCGAGGCTTACGATTCACATTCAGTTCTGCAGCTTCCTTACAATCAACCATGAACCATCCAAAACTTGAGTAACAATGCAAAAACAAATTATAACTTATCATAATAAACAAACATATAATATGAAGAATTCTTGAAACCATGGCATCTTAAAATATGAAGGACTTTCCAAAAGTTATGGGAATCAGGTGTTATCAAATCTGGGGTTATTTCAAAATGAAATAAAATGTACGATATTTTAGCCCAGCATTGCTGTAATGTAACTTGTTTCAATGGGGAAATTTCCCAAGAAAATGCAGCACTTAAAAATGGGAAGTAAGAAAAACAACTTGCGATGGACAACGAATGCCTTCCTATAACTTTTTAATCGTTCAGCTTTTATATGTCATATTCATTTCATATGTTAAGATATATTAATCGAAGTCGCACTTATACATTTTTCTGTGTAAAATCAGGCCCATATAAAACTAATGGTAGCAAAGAAGACTTTAACACGCATTGTTCGAGTGAATATAAAGTTTTACTGATTTCAGCAAACAACTTACTATATTTCCCTATACTCGGTCATCTTCGGTCTATCTGTAAGGTATTCAGCCTGAAGATCAGTTGAAACCTCATACCTTCAACCATTAGTTGCGAAGAGTTAAGTGAGGGGAATATAGCTTTCTAGGAAAGATGAGGAGTGAGGCAGTTTCCTTTCGTCTCTGAGCCAGAATGCTATAAACGAAACAAGTCCACGTATCCCTTTTATCACAGACATAAATTTATCTATTTTAAACACATTTAGGTGAAGATGAAGAGTGCTTACGAAGTTTAATGTTGGAATAGATCTCTTCTACATTTTTCGCTGTTATGGCCATGAACAAACTGGTGGAAACGCGGCGACTAATTTAAAATCAAACTGAATTGATGCTGATGACTAATTGCTTCTCGTTTTATCCTCCGCGTAGTCGAGATAATAACGAAATTTAAATTTCCACTCCCGTGAAAATCCACGAGTTTAACACCCAAAAACGTGCTAGAACTAAGCCAAAGAGACTTGGACCGTACGGCGGATCCCACGGAAACCTAATTTTCGAGCCGAAAAGTCGGGAAAGCGATTAAAAATTCGAGGTGAAAGTGGCGGCGTGTGAGGTCACTGGATAATTAACCAGGAAAATTATTCCGCGAATGGAAACTATTACCAATTGCGATTGATATTCATCGAGTCGGTAATCACAAGCTCCCAGCATCATGTAGCGTCATTCTCCCCAGATGACTTCGGCTGAATCATAGCCGTTCGATTGACTTTCACTTGAGGGAACGCTCAATCGACAATCGTATTTTATTCTGAAGGTATCCGAGCAGCGATAATTTCCCATGCGATGCGAATTGAATATGAAGCTGATATCGTTAAAGCAAGAAAGAAATGCGTTGGAAAGGGGAGCAAACTTTTAAAGTCGGCGACTTTAAAGTTATACGAGGTAATTGCGACCGTTAATTAGATCCGGGGGCAGAATTAGCGTTATTGTAACATTTCATTCCATTTCATCACAGCCATCTTGGGAATATTTTCCATTACATCGAGTGACTAACGGTTTTCAAACGGCTCGTATTTGGCTCGAAATTGACCAATGAAAATTTCAACAGTAAATTAAAGTTATATTCGGGGAAGGTACAACATAAAAGAAAGATATATATTTTCCTAGAATACACGAATTCATGCCGTAAACAGTATCTTCCAAAAGAAAAAATGATGTTATATATATTTCTCAGGAAATTCTACGTAAATTTATTAGCTGCAGTTGAAACTTTCGCTTCAAGTTCTTCAACGATAGGCCATTACGAATAAAATTTTGTAGCAAAAGACTTAGAAAAATAAAATAATCCTCGCATATAGCTTAAAATGAGAAAACTGATTTTGAAAAAGTTGGAAGGTCATTCGATTTACTTACATCAAAGGAAATATTCTGCCATAGGTTTTTTCTAGGGTGTAAGCAATTTGAATAAAACCATTTTCGTGTTTTATGGATTAAAATGAAACTAATGATATCATTAACCAGATTAAACATACGTATAAGGAAGAGCACTCTCAAAGAAAAAATTCATATTACTTATTTTGGAGCGGATCTCATTATACAAATCACAAGCGGAATCTACTACTTATTTTAATGCTAACGCTGGCAAGGATAAGAAGAGTCATACCATACAACAACTGTATCGATTCACTCATTTTCTGCATCGGTGACCTGGGGAAAAACAATTACGCACCCCAACAATGGAGTCGGCTACCACCAGAACCAAGGATGATACTCGATAACAGTCATTAATGGAATAATGAGACATTCTGTAGGCAGATAGCAGCTCTTATAAGCAGCCTTAATGTCTTCGATGTGATTTTGAGTATAGCAACTCTCAATTGAGCGATCAATTGGAATGGCAGTCCATTACCATCGATGGCCAGATGAGAAAGCGTAAACAGAATTAGCATAATCGATTTCCCAACGCGAACGAATGAAGATGTATCAGATGATGACAGAGCTGCGTCTTAGCGCATCTGTATAAATACGTTTTAAGCATTATGTAATAATCGAGAGAACTGCTGCGTGCTGCATACACATTCTAAGTGAATTAGTAAAACGCAATAGGAATTACTCGTCGTTTATAGGGAATTGAAAATATTCAAGTTTCCAACTACCAGGGTCACTCGAGTTCTCCAAGTTCCTCTTTAGATTAAGCAACTTTTCAAAGAATTTTCATAATTATATACATCATAATTGGGGTAATATAAATTGAATACAATAAACTCTCGATCATCCGTGGTCGGTTTATCCGTTTTGCGGATTATGCGTATTTTTTTACTCTTCGTCGAAATTTCTCGTGTACTTAAAAACAGTCATTATTATGTATTTACGAAATTTATGATCATTATTAGATATAAAAGTAAAAGTTCGGATTATTCGTGTTCACGACGATTTTTGCATCTTCTTCCCATCATTAAGCCGGATAATCGAGAGTTTACGGTAATTTTAGATATCAATAAATTGAAGAAATAAGAATCACTTGATGACGGAGTCCAGCCGAAACCGGTAGTCCAGAATATACGCTTTTGGAAACAACAAAGTGATTCATAATTCTTCATCAAGGCTTTCCACGAAGTATGACCAAAGATTGATTACGTCAATAAATTGCATTAAATTAGTAATATATTTGAAATACAAGATCATTCAATGCATTCGTGCTTAAGACGCATCTAGGGAATTAGGTTGGAATAGAAAAAAATACTTTCTTGGGCCAAATCATACCAACAAGCAGTAGCTAAATATTTTATTTAAACCATGTTAAACAACAGATATTGAGTTCATTTCTACATTCGATTTTTCTGGAAAACTCAACATTTTCAGATTTCAAAGCTACCTTCATTAGTGTATCTCTAATGACAATAATCCTAAAATTCACACTAATCCAACTAGATTCAGTCAATCGTTGAAAAGATGCAACTCGATTTCCAACGTCAGTCGACAACGTGCAACTCCGTATTCGACACTCACAGTTAGTCAAATCTTCTGAATAGACGGAAAATCAAGCTCAATGTCGCGTGTTTGAGTACTCGATCTTAGATTCCCTCATCATTTAGCACGTTTAACTTTAAGAGACCACTCAGAAAGCTCTAAATCATGATTTTCGGATGGGCTTTCAACAAAGCATTTTAGGCTTTCATGCGTGTATTCCGTAAGATGTTCCGGAACGCCTACTGTCTCTGTTATCGATTAGAACTTGTGGCTGTTTTTTGCCGCACTGTTTACAGAAGGACCCAGATAAACCTCAACGAGACCGAACATTTAGCCGGATAAACGTTGGGCTATTCGTTCCACATACAAAACAACATTAATTATTAAAGCAAATGTGATCTAAAATAAAGGAAATAGCCAATGTTTTTGATATACGCGCAATAAATCGTAGCTCAAAAATTTGAATGGCTTATTCAATGGAAAAAGACGCCGTCTTTCTGTAAACATAGATTAGATAAAATGTATCCCCCTAAGTACACCATAGGACTGTGACCTCTCTCGAATGAACTTTACATTTCTTACGAAGAAATATGTGCATTGTAAACGAGTATAAAGCACCGCTCATTTATCGGGAATAGCCTTGGGGTATCTTTGTCCCTGAAAAAAAGCCGAGAAGTAAATAAAACCGGGTCTATAACCGATTAAGAACAAGCAAACACGAATTCCTCAGAGAAAGCTTTGAAGTTTTTCAAAGAATACCAAGAGGAATACATAAGATAATTCAATTCAACAAACTGTTTTTTTCTGGTCCATAAACACCGTTTCAATTTATTCAAGGATTTATAACTTCAGAACTTTCACAGAAAGTGAAAACATGGTAACATATCCATTAGATCTCCTTAAACATTTTCACTACTTACATCAGTTAAATACATATTTTAATGTTATATTTTAAGTTATAAATAATCAATCTAAAATGAAATAAAAAGAGGATTATCGAGTTTTCATTAAGATAAACCAGGAAGGGAAAACTGAAAATATTTTACAATTTGAATAATCTTTTAAAAAATTCGGTATGATCGATAGTAGAAGAATTTCTTGGAAATTCCTAGGAGAAACAAAACTGTGTAGCAGTTTAAAAATATGGAAATTTAACAGTTTCATTTTAAATTCTTTTTCGGTCAGATACTTAAAGTATATCCAAACTATCTTGTCTTCGTATTTTTTCCCAATGTGAGTAGCATTTGTAGGTCTCACGAAATGGTTAGAGCATCTGTCTGGTAAGTGGAAGATCCGAGGTCGAGTCTCATTAACGTTGAATTTTTCTTTTCTTCATAAGAAAGTGGGTTTAATTGTGCATCTTGTCATCATACATGCACCACTCTCATCAAAATCGCTAAAATAATTTAAATCGTGAATTTTTACATATATTTCTGTGAAATTGGTTACATTGCTTAATAAATATACTTTCATTTTACCAAAATTTACTAAATTCTCAAATTTTTATCAGAGGGTAAATATACAGACTGTCAGAGAATAATTGAAATGTCAGTTTTTGGAAATTCGGAAATAAATCGCAAAATCACCATAGTTCTGTTTTTATTCATTGCGATAAAAATATCCGTTTTCTCAACGCATTCTTAAGAACCACAGCCCAAAACATTTCCTTCACATTTCCCATAGAGGCAAACCCTTTTCCCACAAGCCTTTCGGAGCATCTCCAAGTCTGCGTTCGTCCATCACCCCAGAACTGCTGACTCTACTGCTTTTTACACATCTTTTCCTGTCCCTTCTCCGATTCCAATTGCGTCGAGATTCATCGGACATAAAAAATAACGGAGCGCATCTCTTTATCGCGATGGGTAGAGGGAAAGTGAGGATTGGAATAAACAGAAGCGGGGTCCTTGACCTCAAGCGATAGAGAACGCTGCGACGGGCACGTTCCCGCGATGCTGCCCCCTATACACTCCATCGCGCACGCACAAGTTCGACTTATGGATATCCAAGGATCTTCACGCTTAAAACAGTCGTTGGAAGTCCCTCGGTATGAACGGAAGGCGGATGGATCCTGCGGCACTCGTGTGCCATAAAAAAGGGCTGTCATAAAAAGCGCAGCCATGTTATGTCTCTTACATGTCGGTATATTATTAACTCATGTCGCGATGATACTGAAGGTAAACAAAATATTTTGAAATGAAGAAGTCTACGCTAGAAATTCGTAAGTGGACATTGCAGATGCTACTTCTGTAGACTACAAAGATATATCTTAACCGTACAATTAAAAATCATTCCCGAAGCACAAAAAAGTATAACAGTCGCTCATATAATTTATCTACTTCTAAATGTTAACTTGGCATTATATGTTAATTTGAATATAACGGAATTTTATATTTTTCGTTTTCATTTTACCCACTGGCACTAGGTCGTGCATCTCCTTGTAGTGTGGATATTGTATTAATATTAATAAATAAATACAAACAAGAATTACATGGCCTTATCCTAGGTCATGATATTTTGGGAAAATCGAAAACTGATAATTAAAATCACATCAACAGCTGGAAAAAAAAACTTAAAAAGCCATTTTGCAAAAGGAACAAGAAAATCATGACTGCAGTAAATCGGGTTTCGAATCCCACCCACGTCGACATTTTTCATTCCAATTTCTTGAGGCAGGAAAATAAAAAAAAAATAATAAAACGACAAAGTTTTAGATTGTCATAAAATACTGGTAAATTCCATTTAGGAGATAGTCGTTCAGGATACCTTATTGCTAGGGTTCCGAATTACAATTGCGCAAGATGTCATTCTGATCACACACGTGTTTTGAGATCATCCAAAGTAATCCCGGAGGTAGGAATCGGTATGAATAATTATTCATTCGTAATTTTTATTCCAAGGATGACGAGTTATTTCTCATTCTTACTGAAGGTAAGCTGGTTAAAAATATAAGACCAAGAAATCAACTCCCAGACGAGGTAAATCGTTTAAAACAAAAAGAAGAGGAAATTATGGTTTAATTTAAATAATTACGGCTACATTTACTGAGATATTTACGAATTTTTCGAAAAAGCACCACAATAACTTCCGTCAACAATGCATATTAGGGCATCAGTACCCTCCATCTAACTAACCTCCCCATAAACAATCGAACAATAGACGATCAAATTATCAGACGGAAGTGAGCTTCAAGAACCAAATTATAACCACAAAGTATAAAATTAGATGCAAATAGCACTATCAGCCTTTTTCCAACGCATAAAGATTGCGTCACGAGAATAATGACGGACTGCAGCAGCTGCATACGAAGGCGGGGGTGAACTTCACGGGTTGGGGCCATCGAAGATAATAGTCCACAACAAAGGTCATACACTGTGACAAGCGGCGACGGGATTCTAATAGTTCTCCATCGAGATTCCATTGTATCTATGCAACGTAAGCTAGAGCACCTCACCACGAAATGAAATGCTAGCTAACACTTGCATTCCGGATGAAAACTGGGATAAATTCTTCCCGATTTCCACCGATTTCAATGTTTGCACGGTCTGTTTGCATTCATCCGATGATGAGATGATTACCACTCGCTTACCGACACCGGATTTCCAGGTTCGATCCTAATAAATAAATCGTATGTACCGAATCAGGTGCAGTTACTGGCTACTCTTAGTGTTGATATACACCGGAATGTGATAGGATTAATATTACATGTACGCTGGACGTTTTAATAATGAGAAACCGTTAACGAAGAAAAATCGGCGTGAAGTTTCTATAGGAAATGCAATACAATCGTGCATGCATACTAATCGAGTTCTCACTCATAAGCTTAGGAAAACAGGTTGCCTATTTTGTAGAGTATTACGCCAGATCCGTTCGTCCTTGCATGCTACTTTCGTTCAGCACATCCGTACATCATTTATAGATCGCCTTTAATCGCTCCAACTTCCGTTTCTTTCTTAGATCTTACTAACGTCCCGTAATTCACCTATTTATACTCCTTCCAAACATTCGTTCCACTTATAATACTGATTTCACCGAAGCAGTCCAAATTCAAAGCTTTAACCCGAGCTTAACTATCTAATTGATTATTCCGCTGAATTTTAAGGCTTTAAAGTCTAAATTTGGTATATTTGGATGAAAAGTTAACAGTTTGATAATTCAAGGCTATGAAATATTCGAATAGTTTATGCGTGACGTGATGACATAGCGTTTATCGCATCGAATACAACGTGAAATCATCAAGTGAATAGGCTTCAGTTCCGGATGGGCGGGTCAAGTCGTCATCACCTCTAAATACCTATTGTCCGATGACGGATAAATAAATGGGCGAGTTGCCTCAGAAGATGTGAATTCCATGAAAAATCGGCCCTCGACGATATTGCGCTCTTTCATTCATGAGTGTTTCGACTAATATAGCTAACGATTACTTCAAAGCATTTCAACGAATCCTCCTATGTTTTCATCTTTATTTGATCGATCAGATTGTATATATTTAAGACTTGGAAAGCTTATCATTAAAGGAATATGATATATCCCTTCGCGGTCATCATAGCAAATAAATAAGAATGGTAAATCAAAGCGAATCTCAACAATTCCTGGAATCTATTAGGAAGAGATACATGGAATGTATTCGTCCTATCGAATTCAACATATATGTAAGTACACAGGGAAAAAATCAACCTGGAAAAGAAATTTCTACTATAGGAGTGGTTCGTATTTTTCTTCACAGCTTCCAACAAATCTTCCACGTTACAAGCCACTAATCAATGGGCGACGGCTGTGCAACCAATAAATACGTTTCTTAACTTTATTAAGAATTCAAGCCAGTTGAAAAGACAACACACTGAATGGAATTGAAATTTCTGATAATTTTTCAACGATATCCTGCTACACAATGAAATATTCCTGAAAATAAAGGGCATAGATTAATCAGGACCAGACGGTCCGTTTAGGAATTCTGCGGCTAACAAAGAATATTATCGGAAATCTCGGTTAGGAAGCACCACTGTAGACATTCATGATATTACCTTACTTTTTTTCCCTCATTGGCAAATATTATACGCCCGGATTTTTAAACATTCTTTTTAGTGAATCTTGCTTTGTCAACTAATTAAATGGGTTATACTAATTATGTGAAAATACGTAGAACTTCTACCTTCGATAATAATGAATTTCCGCTTGTAAACAATTTTTTCTAACCGAAAAATGTACGGTGATACGACAATATTTGGCTACGCATAATCATTTTTAATTACCATTTAAAGGGAACGAGAGGCTATTATAACCTAACCCCTCAAAAGAGAAAATAATAATCATAATTTCGATCACAATACCTCCTTAATTACATGTATGAACATCAAATAATTTACACCTCCCTCGCGAGTGATGATTAAAGTGGATGATCAGACGGTTACGCTTTCATTTTTCGTCATGGATTTCATCGGAGAGATAACAAATGAAACGATCAGATAGATTCCCTGAAAAGGATTTTGCTCACCTGCGCTGTGGAGCTAAACAAAGGATTTCGATAACGTGACACAGAAACTATACCATCAACGCCGACTCTTCACAACTCCGCCACATATAACACAGAAACTGCGATTTAATCGACCCTTTATCGTCCAATTGCTATTGACCGTCGCGACCGCTAAAGGATAAAGGAGAATGAAAACCCCTTTTGAATAACAGGGGCGTTTTAAGGGTCGACAGAGATGATTCGAGAGGAGAGGGGACTAGGATAAATCGGACGATATTTCCAATCGACGGAATCCTCGATATCGACGTCGACGGAAAAAAATAAAGCGACTCCTTTTGCACGACGTCCAAATCGGCCAACTGCTTCCGCCAAATATTCACCAATTTGCGGATTTTTTCCTCAAAACTTTGCTTAATGGAGCCGTGGGGGATTTTCATTTTTCAAAGGGCCAAAGAAATTGGATGTGTGGAAGCTGAAAGGATTTTTGTTCGCTTGTAATGAGAATCGTTTTGGGATAGAACACGGAGAGTATGAGTGGATGCGACGCTTCCGGTTTGAGACCGACAGGGGGAAAGGGTTCATACAGGGATGCCACCTGTAAAGATTCAAAATGTGTTAAATGATACAGAATCAGGCGTAACTTTGTGGTATTTATTAATGCAAGAGAATTCCACGAGAAAGTGTTGACTACACCACAAGATTATTACGATATACGACTATGGTTTCGTAGGGTCGCTATATCATCAGGTGATGTCATGTCTTCATCAGGTGATTTCATCGTCTGACCTCATGATATAGCAACGCTACAAAACCATGGTCGTATATTGTAATTATCATTTAGTTTAGTAAACGTTTTCTAATGGAGTTCTTCGAAGTATGATATTGCCGAGAAAGGCTGCAGTAATCGTAATCTCCATCGAAACTAACTCCTGATCTCCACCATGCATGAGAACCTATAAATATTAGACAAGTAACGATATAATAGAATAAGATAAAAGCACATCGAAGCGAAGGTTAACGCAATTTCACTGCTGCCAGCACGAAAATACCAACAGAAATGAAAACTATTAATAACAATGAATAGACAAAGAAAATTCTGTCATATCTAATTCATTGAATATAATATTAAGAACGAAAAGATGTCTGGGAGTACACTCCTGGAAAAAAAGCTGCACGATGAAAGAAATGTTACCTCCTTCAAAGGCTACTAATACTAAAAAATGAAAAATTAATCGTAGGCTACCGTTCCTTCTACTTCATGACAGTTTACAGATATTCTAAATAATTAACAGAAAGGAAGCATCTCAACCGTAAAAATGAGGAAAACATTTTCTGTGAGTAGGCGTGAAGAGTGGTTCAAGCGCCAGTTTTTATTGGTATACTTATCTGCCTAGAAAATAGGCCTCGACAACATTTTCATAACGTTTATCTATTATATATTACTCATGAAAATGTTATTGATTTACAAAACCAATTGCTCCGAGCAATTTTGATGGTTTTCTCATAAAACATCAAGAAAACAGAAAGAAGAGGTCACTCATACTTCACTCTCACCCATATACACGATAGATCGCATCACTTCTTTCTCGGTATTTGGAATCGGTAATAGAGGTCTTTTAGAACTATGCGAACCAACACATATATTTCTTCAGCTTAACAAAAAATGCAGGATTCCGAATCAGACCTCGATTCGACATTACATTTTCATACACAGCATACGTCGGAGAAACAAAACCATACTTAATGCGGAATTAACGGCATAATTATTATCCGTAATAACTCCACCCTCTCCCCTCGACTTCCGACAGCAACTCCGCTCACGCAATTACAATCCCAAAAAAGTAATTTCCGACACAAAAGAATTTGTAATGGAACTTTTATTTAGGGACGGGGGAGGTGCATCGAGGCGCGGAGGAATAAGCGCGGCACTCCTAAGTGGCGTCGGGCGCAATTGGTGGTAGATGAACGTGTGGGTGCAGAACCAGGGGAAAGAGTTAGATAATTGCCCTCTAGGGCGGCGCTCCGAACACGTTCAGCGGCCAATCAGCCGATTAGAGGCGATTAGAGTGGAAACAGGGATGCCAAACGCGGAAATTTTAACGCGACCTATAGTAAAAGGCAACAGATTTACTGGCACCATCCGAGGTTGAAACGGGCACTTTTTCCGCTAATCCTAGCCCAGCTCAAAAGCCGTCATTAAAGGCTGAAATAATCGAACGATTCTCATTCAGAAGTATAATTCATGGGGACTGGATGGACAACTTTCTGGGGCGATGGACGTTAAAGCGGGAGGGAATCACCTGAAATGAATGTGCCCCGGGATGATTGTGCGTTTAGAATGGGAAAACATGGTTATCCGACGTTGAGTGGAAAGCAAACAGAATTTTAAACTTGGTTTACGTTTATGCGCTCCCAATTACGGCCGTTTTCATTCCCTCCGAAAGTGAAGGACTGCCAAATGTCTCCGCAATCAACTCTACTTCTTCCACCAAATCTCGTTTCCTCATACATTTGTTCCGCTTGTTTTTTCCCTCTTCATACCCGTTCATACTTCAAAAGCTTCTAATCTGTTTCGATTCGAATTGTTTTCACTGAAAGCTACTCGATTCAGATTGATACTTTAGAAACATCAGTTTTGCCATACAAGTACTCGTCATTCATTATGTCCTATCTCGATCTGAATTGCTGCGGTGATCTTTTATGTCCGGATTCGGATGTGTTCAGTAGCAGCAGTACTAAATGTACACGAAATGAATAGATACACACTGCTTTTTTGATAATCGCATGATGAATTTCATGATGGAGCGGTACCAAAACTCAGCAATGGGGAAATTTCAAAACGGCATGCATGATTTATTGTGACATTTGCAACGAATCTCGTTTTCCTCCAAACTGTCTGATAAAATAATGAAATCAGGCAGATGCAGACCTGAAAGGTTAGAGGCACAAAAGCCTATGGCACACGTGTCCAAAAATGCACACGAGAAAAATCTTTTGGCACGCGGAACTCTGACGGCGCTATTCTTGTTATACATTACGAAACGTAAATTTTAATATATGTGGAAAAAGAAAAATATGAAAAGTGATGTATACTACTCCCACATAAATTTTACACTTGAAGACCGTTTCCGTTTTACATAGCAATTATAAGGTCACTAGTAAGTTCCTTCTTCATATTATTAGCGATCTGACGAAGGCTACATAAAGCAGAGTCCATATCAAATTATACATTTACGCGGAAACAGTTTACGTCACCGTTCATCTGATTAATTGAATATGGATTTCCACGACATCTCGACCACCCCCACAGATTTCAATGTGGGATCAGTTAATTAATAATTGATTTCATCTTAGGCTCATCTTTAATAATAATAATATGGAAAATGTCAGCATCCCACGCTACGAATTGGAATCACATTAGAGGGAAATTATTCCATCAAATACAGAACTCTTCCGGAAAAAGGTTCATCATCCCTGCCCTAAGGTGGTATTTTGCGCACACTTCAGCAGATAAAAGAAAAAATGTTGATGAGTGATGAATCAGGCTATAGTAGAATAAATTACTCTAATATATTTATATTTAAAATGTGAAAATTGAATTTATAAGTTCGATCTCGGTATGGTAAGAAATTCATGGTACCTTGTCTAGGCACACGCATCTTCAAATGGTTCTACACATAGACAAGCCCGTAACAATTCCTTGAAGCAAAAGCGCGTATAAAATATTGTTTCTTTCTCTTCAGTTTATTGAATTCCTCTGTCAATCCGGAATAATCCCAGGGGTTGATTTCCTTACCTTTTTCTGATGGTATTGCAAATCACATTATCCTCATCGTTTATCAGAGAAAGATTTGAATTATTGCCTGTGTACGAAGCTGACTTTTTGAATCTGATGTTTTCTAAATTTCCGATATTCTAAGCCGACTATTTTTAAAGCGAGAGCCTTAGTCGATCGTCTATTTCTCTTCTGCCTCCAGGAGTGCGCATAAAGTTTAGTTACGTACTTCAATTAAAAGCATGAATCAGAATTAGCTGAAGCATTCATGTACTTATAAATTGCACTCGAGGAGCAAGAGCAAGTTTAAATCAAGGAGAAGAAGTAATTGGGGAAATTTTCCAAGTCATACACTCCATATCTTTGAAATATACAAATCGAATGAAACGATGTAATCATGGCATACCTAATTGATTATAAGATGTGAATAATATAGTAATGGCATACCAAGTAAAATCAAAGGATGTCATTATTATAAGGATTTCAATCTAGATTAGTCATAAGCAGCATTTTTGGCAGGAGGAAATAAGAGTATAAAGATAAGACAACCAACTATATAGATACATCAGATTAGACCGGAAGAGTGACAGGTCTGAAATTAAAAAAGAAGATGTATGTACTGGAAACTGAGATAAGCCATCGTTTCTTCGATAAATAAGTTTGAAGTAGTTGGCAGGGAAATTGAAACGATAATGGAGATAACGATCGTCAGTTTTTTTGCCCAATTTGGTGCGTTTTACATCTCATTGATTCAACGAACACCTCAAACTCGGTGCGCAGCACAACTGTGAATGCAGTTTCGTCGAATCCCCACGCTATTGTTCCTAATTAGAAGTTCACGGTGGAATATTTTGGGGAATTTTTCCCTTTGAAATTCGAATCAGTCTTCCGCATCATCTCGACAATGCGATCTCCCTTTGGTGGAACGATTGGGGTCGGGAAGACATTCTTATTGCTTTTAATTTGTCCTACAGTCGCGTTGCGATGGCAGAGAAAGACAGCTAAATGGGGAACTCCTCGAGAAAAGAAACCACTGCTTTGAATGTGTTTTTCCCTCCGTGATCCCTTTACAGAATACTTAATTAAAAGCGGAAAAAAACGACCGCAATTCTCTTTTCCCCCTTTAAGGGCGAGCCATCCGAATTAAGCCGTTCTTTCGACTTTCCCCGCCTTCCTCTCGATGCGCTAAAGCGTTGGAATCGATAAATTACTTGCCACATTATCTTCAATGGTACGAAAGCGAAAGCCAGCTCAGAAAAAGGTGAATCAAAGAGAGACGCACTGACGCAGAGGTATTCTTAAGATTTTCCGATTGGTTAGGGAATTATAGATCTATGGCTGGCCCGAAAATACAAGCAAACCAAGCCACGGTTGGGGCGGAAAAATTTTGGGGGTGAACATTTTGATTCGCAAGATAGATTTGTATCGATGGAGTACGTATCTTTACTAAGGTCTATCGATAAAATCTGGATTGATGTCAAATTAACCCTTATCTGATCTCAGCCAAAAACTTACACAAAAGGTCGCGTCGGGTCATTATCACCCGAGGAACATAAAATGCAATTAACAAAATGTTTTCTCGATAATTTTACATTACGTTTACTTTTTTGATTAATTGACTCCCTTGTATAAGATTAATATAATTACAATATTATATTACATAATAGATTCTAATTAAAATCATGTATAATTAAATATAATACTGTATAATAGCTTCTTATTTAAAATATTAGCCACTCTTTTATACACGAAAAACATCATAAATATACAACCAAATCGCAAAAGTTCTGTCTTGTCCATATGACAAGACGAAATTAGAATTGAGGGAACAAATGCAAGACTTACAAATATTTAAGTTTAAATGGCAACGGTTTAAGAAGATGCGAAGGGGGATAGAAAAATTCTTCTCTTCATTCATCTTAAAATCCTCGCAAACATTTCATAATCATAGGATTTTACGATCTTTCACATCTACATTTTTTAACAAAGATATTTCGAATAGCATTGTTGACCTAATATTAAACCCTCTATCATGACACCGTTTGACTAGAAAATTTCATTCAAATTTCAATTTTATGAAACAATATTGTTCTATCACTTGCTGAAAAGGCTGCAATTAAAAAAAAATCTACCGAGGGCGCCGCAAACATTCCTCGCTTGAGGCACTAAAATGCCTTTGGCCGTTACCGAATACGTCGTGTTTTCGAGGATTGGATGGAAAAGGTGCCCCGAGAGAATCCTCAAGACTGCGACATGAGGTATTTCCGTAATGCCATCAACTTTCGGCAATGGGGATGAAGATAATCTAAAACACTGGAAGAACAAGAGGAAGTTTTTCAAAGAAAAATTTCTTCTTCAAGTAGTTAGCTGAGGTTTATTAAGGTTAAGACTGAAAAGTCTCTCCTTCCATCACAACTTTAACGCGAAGAACAATTATAAAAGTAAACAGGAAAGAAAAAAATGGTTTCAAAAAGAGCAAAATAAGAGTAGAAAAATAAGAGGATCGTTTAAAAGCTGTAGAAGTGCAGGGACGAAAATTTGCTCGATAAAAATTCTCGAGACAGGAAAACATCCGCAAAGAATCGGAGTTAAAAGTCTGGAACAACCACTTAAGGCTGTATTAATAGTTGTTTCAGGCTTCACGAAATTGCCAAATCTAAAAGCCGTTAATCAAACACTCGCATAAAAACAAGTGGTGCTTCGTAAAAATAAACGAAGTAAAAACTTAACCTGAAGGGGTGTGCTTGTGCATTGTCAATGTATTGCTGGAATTTATTCAGGAATTTTCGCTGCATGAACCAATTCATGCGAGGTCTGCTTCACCAGTTAATACTAAAATTTATTAACATTCAATGAGATGAATATTTTTTATTATTACCTCATAATCCAAATAAACCGATTTACGGGTAAATAGATGAAATATTCTGTTTCTAAATTATGCAAGAGCATTCCAACTGAAATGTTAAAGACGTATATAATGCTAATATTTACCTCCACTTGGATAAACAATTGGTAGACAGAATGGGTAACGAGAAAACTCAAATGGGGTAAAATTAAACAAACATACTTATATGTAAACGCATCATTTACAGCCTTGAATTTTAAACTAAACGTAACGATAATTTCCGAAGAAACAGATACGGGTCATATATTACACATTTTGAATGAGAAGCGGCGCTTTTCCGATAAAATTAATCTAATAAAGAATAGGTTACACAAGTGAAGTGTATGTACTTAGAGATAATACACGTCATCACGCAATATCGGCTCCTTCATCAGGAAAAAGCAAAGATAAGGAATCATGAGAGAGTAATAATAGGAATCTGAACATTTCCGTACATGAATTACGTATTATCAGTAAAAATTAGGAGATAATTATCGTAGATTATCAAACAAAGATGTTGTCTACTTAAAAAAGTTGGGTAATTGAACGAATTCTCCGGAAAGAACAGCGAATCATCTTGAAGAGCTCTCGGGATGACTGCATACGAAATGTATTACAGTGAAAGTATCATACAAAGTTCTCCATTTCACAAGAGTTGACAAACGATGCTCGTAAACAACGCAAAAAAGTAGAGAATAACACGAGAGAACGAGAAGAACAAATTCAGTTTCTGAAAAAAAAAAAACGTTTGCAAATAAACCGAGCTAATATCTATCACTTCTTTAGCAACTCATGCTTGCAGTAAAAGGAGGGAAAAGATATGTGGCACCACTACGGGCCTTCTGATATGAGAGCGAAATGTATAAAATGAAAATGCAATTTTCGTGGAAAAAAAACGAATGAAGGGAGCCACGCGTATGTTTTATTTCAGGAAGCAACCAATACGTCATTTTCGCAACGGAGCCATTTTCAAGAGAAGGGCATTTTTACACTCGCTCGCCCTTAACGTCCGCGGATTTTTCGAGATAATGTATTTTAAAATCAAACAGATTTTTCTCCCGTGATTTAAAAGCCCATTAAGCATCTGTCGCCATGAGAGTGTGGTAGGGGTACCATCCTTTAATTTGCGAATGAGTTGGAGATTGGAGAAAATTCGTCGAAAGTGAGATGAGTTGGTTCCAAATTAAAGCGGCATTGAAATATCAGCGAGAATTTGTTTTGCGCAAATAAAGAAATTTTTCCTAAAAGCCGAAAAGAAAGAAGAAAATTGTCCTGATTAAGAAGAAGAAATAAGTATTACAGGAGAAAGTCGACAAACCTTAAAAATTTGATATAAACAAATAACTATCGATGATATATTCTATATTAGATGCACTTATTGTTAGAATACGCTTCTAAAACTGTAAAATGGATGGATCAGAAATTTAGGTGGAAGAAAATGGTTAGGAAAACTGCAGTGATCCAGATGAGATGGTAAAGTAAAATCTGAGACGAGAGTAAATACAAACAAATAACTATCGGCGATATATTCTATATTAGATGCACTTATTGTAAGAATACGCTCCTTAAACTGTTAAATGGATGGATCAGAAATTTAGGTGGAAGAAAATGGTTAGGAAAACTGCAGGAATCCAGATTTGATGGTAAAGAAAAATCTGAGACGAGAGTAAATACAAATGGAGTCGGATTCTATTAAGAGAAGAGTTGTGATTAATTGAGAGTAAATGGATGGTAAATGTAACGTTAACAACTTTACATTTCTAGTTAACTACGATAGCAAACCAAAGAATTCCCAAAGAAAATTTCTAAAGAAAAGTATACAGCACACGTAAATGAATTGATCTCTTTCGGAAAAAAATCGAAAAATAGTGTTGTGATAAATGAAAATTTTTCGAGTTTCTTTCCATTATGGATTGGCACAATACGTCACCTGATACAGTGAAGTTTGATCTCTTTTGTGTTGATCTTATCCTATTGTATTACCTTTTTTAATGTTTAATCCATTATTTTGTTTACAATGACTTTAAATGCTTTGTTGCTTTATCTTATCTTAGCTATCTGTTATTTTAGCTATTAGCTATGTAATCTTAGTACACTAAAGTGAACATAGTTTTCTCCAGCTGTTAATGCTATGACTGAGAAATGAATTATGTATTTGTGTTCATTTTACGGTAAATAAGGCATAGCCCCTCCTAACATATTTATACTAGGAAGATTTCAGTAAAGAATATAATTTTCTGTAAATTATCAACTATGCGTGGAAGAATATTAAATTTAAAAGGTTACTATATTCCGAGTAACTAGTAAATTTTTTTATTCCGCTACTGCAGGATTTTCCCTTTTAGATTGAATGATACCGATGAAATATAACTATTGAATAAATCCTCGGTATACGCGTGAATATCATGGGATATCTTACACAGGTTTTATATTGGTTACGGGTTCTGTGATGAAATGGTAGGAAAAACGGAGCTCCAATCCAAAATCTGTTCACCCTATGTCAGGCACACGCCTTAGCACGTTCAGGGCAGGATGAGACCACACGGCGAAGCACGTTCGTGAATCGAGTGCCAAACGGCGTGGGCGAATTATCGCCTTCGTTTGGGAGCCTTCACGACTCAACGCATGGCAACGCACACTTTCACGGGTGACGCAAC
Organism: Pachydiplax longipennis; assembly: GCA_036926295.1. Taxonomy (NCBI): domain Eukaryota; kingdom Metazoa; phylum Arthropoda; class Insecta; order Odonata; family Libellulidae; genus Pachydiplax; species Pachydiplax longipennis. The sequence goes on along the minus strand of JAVFKF010000003.1, from coordinate 23,493,947 downwards.
TGTGAACATTTGAAAAAGATCTCAGAATAGATTCCACCGAAAGATAAATATACAACTGAAGGTGGTCGCGGGCGAGCGATAATACGGGAACAATACGCGGAGGGCACCTAAGGTCTGGAATTTGTTAACACTTTCCGACAGAAAAAAACCGTCTCTATATCTAAAAATGTCACCGTGATGCGAACAAATACGAAGCGGAGGCGATAATCGTTTCGATTCATCACAAGTCGTGTTCGATAACGATAATGCTGAAACGAGCTGAAAATTTAAAAGAAGAAATCGGGGAGAATAAAATTTTTTTCCAGGCCATCATTTTATTGAAGGTGAAGGTAGTATCACCTTGATAACGTGATTTTATTCATCACGACTGAGAACGAATAATTTAAGCAGGCTATTTTCCAGCTAAGCACAAAGAATGTCTTGTGTCGTACCTCAAAATTTCGAGGACGTGAGACATTCTGACCAATAAATCTGTCAGTTTTGAAGTAATTCAAGTTTTTGATCCAAAATAAGGTATATAGTAAGGTAAGCTACATGTTACTGATAAAGCTGGAAACATTAAAATGCAAACAAGAATTCCGCAGAGAAAGAAGATTGGAAATAACTTCAAGCTAACACTGAAAAATGAAGGCAACGTAAGAAGGCATACTTGCAACTGCCTACATATTTAACAGCATGGACTTCATCTTGACCTGGTCTCATTAACAAACGATTAGTAATCATGATATACGAAAATATACAGTTATGCTTGTATTTAGTATCAAATTTTACGAGTAAAAAAAAATAAATTTCATAGAATCAGGCTAGGTATTGTGGTAATTCATAATGGAAAGGAACTTAAAAGATTTGTACTTAACTATTTGTAAAAGTACAAATCTTATTAAGTTCCTTTCCAAGTAAAATTAAGCTTCAACTATCAAAGGGATAGATGTACAGTCTAAAACCACCACACGATAAGTTTCTTTCTCGACTTTAGGAAAATACCATAATATTTAGATAGCAAAAATTAAAATAGAGTTAATTTCCATCAAGTATGTGAATATAAAACATGAAAAAAATCCTCAAATGAAAATAACGTAAAAAGATGAAACAAATGTGATTTATATCTACCATCCAAAGCCACTTTTGCATTTCACACAGAGAAGCTGTTTTATACATCGCGACTTTTTTTTTAATAAAACCACCGCTTGAATCCAAAATCTCAGCACTCGCAAGGGACTTAATAAGAGCTAGAATAGATAACCAAAGGATAAGCCGATTAATTCATTTGTCATAACAAACGCTCGTGATGTGACACCGACGTCACTGCTGAGGTCATCACATTAAACCGTCAGGCCCATGAAAGAAGAGATGGAAATTGGGATCTCACCATTCCGTTGTTGTGTCTACTTGGGCCGCAAACGACTTGGGGGGTTGGAATAAGAGAAAAATGATTTCTGCTGGCGAAGCGAAACGTGGGGCGGTTTCGTCGCGGCTCCCAAACGATATGGCCGAACTCGTTCTGGAATCGATCTTTTGACTCAATGATATTGCGTTCGTAAGCGGTATTTTGAAAGTTTTATCAAACGTTGGAAATAATTCCGAGGGCCTCATTTCCTTTGGAACGCCTCGAAACGCTTTGTTCTGGTTGCCATACGGAAGTGCTTTTTTTCCGAAAACTCTTTCTGGAATCATATCTCCTGGCATTATGAATTATTGATGGACGTAGATATGCTGAATCTCTAATTTTATTTACCATAAGGAATGAGAAATCTATGGATAGCGATGGTAAAAAGATGAGGATATTAAATTGAAGAGGAGATAGGGTACGATTCTGTACTGTTTTGTCCTATCTTTGGAATGGTGACACAATGAAAACTATTTCAAAGAGATAAAATGTGAGTTAAAAATCCCAGAAAGTGCTGGCCATAAAATGCAGATTGGTATGCTGACTTAGCAATACTGAAGTTCTCGGTTTGAATTTTTGATCAAGTATTGAACTTCGATGTACCCTTTATTACAGCTTTTCACGACTGGTTTTTATAATTAATAATAGATCTGGATTTTAAAATATTAATTCGAAATACGTTATATTAAATAATACTTAATTTAATAAGTACGATTAAAATACTCTAATTATAATTCTGGATTTCAGGATTCAAATATAAAAACTAGATTTTCCATAATCAATTTAATGCTTTTATTTGCAATTAATTTAATAATTACAATTAAAATTGAATAATATAACAAAATAACATAAACTCTAATCGTTTGTCAGAGTTTATGGGATTAAATATCATGGGTAGGTGATTTAGAAATTATTTCCTTAATTATTAAAACAATTACTGAATATCTTAATATATTCAATTCTATTTAATAATCTTTTGTAATAATGATTCCACTAAACATTTTATTAATAAATATATTTTGTTCATTAAGTGCTTTCTTCATACAAACGGTAATTAAAATTGGTGAATTTTATTAGCAGGAATCAGAATCAAATTTGTGCATTGTATCAAAATCAGAAAACTTTTATTATAGTCACATCACTACTTCTAATAATTCTCCAAGCTCCTAGAGTAGTCATATACTCATATTCACTTTCAAACCATTTCATTCGGCATAGATAAGAATCGCAGCGTTGAAATATCCATTGTGTATTCGGCGCTCTCCTTGAATGAATAAAATTGAAACCGATGCTGGCAAGCATCTGTGACGTGAGGTAAGAGCAAATACGCAAATACACCGCTAAGGGGAAAGGCAAATGCTCAACCATGGAGGGTTCTTTCGCACCAACAGTAATTAAGAGAAACCGTATTTGCCCGTTTGTGGCTAACATCGGCGTTAATTGCATGAAAATTCATAATTCATCCATATCGATCCGCGTAACATATCATACAAACACAAAGTACACTAGCCGTCGTGTACCGTGCGCGATTCATTACTTTGAGCTGGAAAAAATGGGAGCTTGAAAGCTCTCAGATAAAATTCATTCATTAAGATTGCTTTCGTGTTTGGACTCGAAAACAGATGACAGACGCATGAAAGGTTCAAAAGACGTGGCGTGAGAGGGATTGCATGACGGGAAATGAGAAGTTAAAGAGGACGCGTATGAGTTTACACCATCGGGAGCGGTAAAAAAAGTTCGCAGCATGTTAAAACGATATGATATCTGCGACGGGAAGATGGCAGCTTCATGGAGTGCCCTTGGACAGAGGCTCTCGAGTGCCCACACCGTCGCCCACTCTTATAACTCACTTCCATATGAACTACGCACTCCACCAACTTGATGATGTCTAGAACGCTCTCATTTCCTAAGACATCATCTCCATCCCCAACAGAACCGTGCCCTATATATACACTCAGGATGCCCATAACCAGCGAGGGCATAATCTACCATAACCAAAACGTAGACAAGCAAAAGCTCTTTGTTTAAGCTATGGCGTAAAAAGTTCGGTAGTAAAATATATGCACATGCACGACTTCATTTAGCGCGCAATACGATTTCTAAGTCCCGTAATACATATAACCAATTTAATTCTTAATTATTGCTAATCCATTCGTTGCAAATGGACTAACAGACCGCTGGAAACGTTATTACAATACTATCTAACACTAATGCAATTATTTATTAAGCCTGCAATAGAACTTCTAAATACATATAACATATTTGATTCTTGCTGAAGAATTTCTTCAACTAACCTTCCACCGGGAAAGCCTCAAGTCCTATATTTAATTCTTAATTATTATTAATCCATTCGTTGTATCGTATATGGACTAAAATCCGGTGGGAACGTTATCAAATTTCTATCTTACTCAAAAAAATGGCAGTGCAACATACAGTATTAATTACTTAATAAATCAGTACTGATATTAACAGAACATAAGCATATAGCTACAATAATATACTTTTGCAATACAGCAATGAATATTTTATGAGAAAGAACGTAATATTTTTATGAAATCAAACCAAAACTGTAAAATTTGCAGAATTTTCACTGAGAATAGCGCACATTCCAAATCAATATATTCGTAGTCAAAGGAGTAGTAATGCAGTCTTAATCGAATCAAAGAATTTTATAAATCAAATCCTATCACATCAAGGAATGCAGTTAGGCAAACTATACGATTATCAAACACCGTCAATATGCAGAATTACTCATGAAACGATATTTATTGTAAGGTTTAAAAAAGAAATATAGTTATACAATGCGTAACTGCATAAAAGCACGGCTCATTTCCAATATATTATTTTATAATATTTGATAATATATTTTATGCTTTAAAAATAACGTTCAAAGCAATTAAATTCCTAAGAGTATCCATGAAAAACGTTAAATTCCGCAATCAGGAACTGCTTAGCAACACCAAATTCATAACCCATTATAAGGACGTCCTCATGTAATAATCGTGAGAAAATTGCCTCAGAGAAGGAACTCTTCTCCGATACATCTCTCACATTCCAGGGGCTGAGAGGCGTAAAACGAGAACTTCCTGCGAAGTAAAAAGACCTGTACCCCATGGCAGGTCATTTTCCTGCCTAAGGTAAGAGTTTTTTACATCCCAAAATGTAACTCGCTCATTTCCTTTTACATTTTTCTAACTTTTAAAATTTGAATTGAAAATATATTTTTCTTTATCCAAATTTAATGCGAATATACCTATACTTCTCTGGGCCCTTGCAGCTATATAGAGAACCCAAAGAAATGTATAAATAGATTTTAATGATTTTAATAACAAAATGAATGGTTTTAACTGTCTTTTGATATACAAGGACATGACCAAAACAACTAGCGGAAGATAGAAATGATAAAAGGAACTGGGCAGAGACCTAGAGAAAACATACGAGTATATTCCAGTCTGAACTGTTTTCGGATTTTTACCCATAACTTCATGTTCATAAAATGTGTTGAAAACATTTTTGGATGCTAGACAAAACCTCCTGATTTCTATCTGAATCGAATAGACTCGTTACGATATCATTTTGGGAACTGAAGGGACTTAGCACAATTTCGCTCATATTACAGAAGTTTGCTAACTTTTGGAAAACTCACTTATTTCCGTTGAGATAGAAGTTGCACAGTTTTCGGTTCATATTCCAGATTACTACCACTTTGGTCGGAAATTCCCTTTTCTTGCCACTCCTTGAAAACTGAAATTTCATCAAAAGAATCGTCGACAAGTTTATCGATTGCCTGCTCTCAGACGAAAGGAAAGTTTTACTTCAAAGTATTGCGTTGAAAATACCCAATGCATAACCTTTATAGACGATGAATTTCTAATTGATTACCAAGGCATTACATCGCGGAAATGTCAAAACACGAACTTCGATTCATCGACGAAAACCGGATTTCCTTGAATATTAAGAGCTCTCTTTCGAAAGAACTGCTGCGAGAGTAAAAATAAGAATTTAATATGCAAACAAATGACGATCGATTTTATCACTCGCCACAGGAGTAAATAGAACGAACAAAGAGGGACTATTTATTCATAAAAACACGTACGATAAGTAAACGAAGCAGGAATCGAGGGAAACGAGGCTTCCTGGATGACGAATATAGTCGACAAAGGTGTGTCTTGCCTTAAAACTCACACCTTTCAAACAAAATCACACTTTCATCGACCAAAATTGGACGGATATTAACCATCAAAACATCCATCGCTAAATGATTAATGACTCGTTAAGCGTACGATCACGAAAGCACGGTGAAACACATCTCAAGTGGCACTTTGGGAGGAAATTTAAAAATCCGTGAGAGGCTTCTTCTGGGAGGGGATACGTGCGGATCTCAGACGCCGCAAGAACTCGCTAAACATTAAAAAAATATCTTGGGCGACACCCATCCCATCCCGTCCCTAGAAACCGGTTGGATCTACCGGTGTAGGTGAACATGCCAGCGTCCATCACGTCAGAGATTATAATATCTCGGAGAAGGACAGAATGCCCTTGTGACGACAGATAATGCTTCCTCTCTTATCCCTCGAAAGGAAAGAATTTGACAGAAAAAGAAAATTACATGTAACGCAGTTTATAACACCACGCACGCGAGATTTTAAGACAGGAACTCAATGTTTTATTCATAATAAGTAAAGCAGTATGAATAGCATGCACCTGAGCTCGGGCGTGATGAATATAAACACCGATTCATTTTAAGTGCATTCTCACGACTTTCTACGAGCTGCTTCCAACTATTCAGCTAATCTACGTAAACTGAATTACCATAAAACAAATGAGTTCCTTTAGAATTCTTTACAGAGTATTTAAAGTCGCACCAGATTGAGCGTATTCCGTCGGCGAAGACGTTTATTTCTTTTCCGTGAAAAGGTCAATCAGATTACGACAGCCAATCCCGTCAAAAGAGAGCTGCCTCTAGTTTCCTTTCAATTATTCACTCTCGCTTTCCTGAAAGGAATAGGGAAGGAATAGCGATTTACATTGAATTTTTAAAGAAAGAGAAAACCATAAGACAGACTGCTAATCGTTCGAGAGCAGCGCTTGCTAGCGTTTCTGTTCCATTTCTCTCTTTAATCAGATATACTTAAAAGCTTTCCGATCCTATTTGTAGCTGACTTCTTCAGATTCAAATTTTAATGTTATTTACATATTATTTCTGTAAAATAGTCCAGGAAAACCATTCGTCACCTACTGAAAAATGCACGAAAAATACTGTTACAGGTTAATTTTTAAAAGTTTGCCTTAACTCCCTAATTACCCTAATTACGTAACGATAACTAAAATTTAATATTATGTGATTGTTTCTAAAGTTATCTAAATTTATCATCTATAATGCTATCGCATCAAAGTCAGTTAAAAGTATGGAACAGTTATTAATGAAAATTCTACGACGTTAACAGAGGAATATTTTGTGTTTTATTAGATTAGATCGGACAGCTTCGTTGTGATTGAAATTAGGCGTACAAGTAAAAATTTCGTATAAAATTTATGTATCAAATCAATCAATTTTATTCATGTGATTCTGAAATATTCGTGATTTCCCAATCAAGAAGTATATATGTTACTAATTATTAGAAAGCTAGATATTCGTTTATAGTCTCCAACAATGTATTTCAACAAAAAACTAGCAGAGAAAGGATAAAGAGCATCTCGTTTTCACAGTATTTACTTCTTTTAGGCGTTGAACGTAACATAAACTTAATTAAAGATTGAATCATAACAAAAATATCGATTAAAACAAAGTTTTTAGCAGCCATAAATAAATAGCAGTGATAATAAATCATGTAAATTACATTAATAATTCCCAGAAATATGGGCTATCGATTCTTTCGTTCATATCTCTAGTCTAAAAATCATTCAATATACTTCTCCTATGGGAACACGCTCTGCTAGAAAAGCGTTACGTCTATTAGTTTCATAAAAGTTAATTACTTTCGCAAACATCTTTCGTAACCATTTCGCAAGAGTTCCTCAATGGATTGATACGAAAAACACCACATCCTCGCATTTAGCACCGCATCGTCTCCCCTTCATTTGATCAAACGCAGTAGAGATACCTTCTCAAACAATACGAGATGAATCACAACTTCGTTTCGATTAACACAGACAATCCAGGGCAGGGAAGTGCGAAATCAGTTTATTGAAGCTAACAAACAAGTCCTATAAAATGTAACGAGAAAACTTTCATAACTGGGATGGTAACAACGATTCTGCGAAGGCTTCCTGAGAATTGAAGGCTTATGCGTGACTTACCGACAACCGATGCACACAACTAATCCGGCAGGAATAAGGTAATCACGCTTCCACGGCCATGAAAGCGTGACTCTACCTCTCTTGTTGAACGAAAGCGTCATGCATGTTTACCCGGTGAGAACGCTTCGCTAATAAAGCAAGTGGGCCGCCAGCTGCGAATTAAACTTCTCTCGCTTATTTTTCCGTCCATACGCTAATTCGAGCTCGCGAATTTATCTTGACGACTCTTCCCCGCTTTCTGAATCCGCCTCCAGAGTTCTCCACGTGCGACGACTTGGGGCTACGGAATGCGAATCGAACATGAATTTGCCGATCACGTCCCCAGTCTAATCTCCGAACTGTAGTTTTCCAGGAATAAATGATGTCAAAACGCAATGAAGAAACTTCCTCGGGCACGGATCCGTGAGAAATAAACCATCGAACTGCTTTTCCAGGAAGGGTTATCGAGTCAAACGTAGCCCTCCCTGCAGCACGGCCTTCTGGGGACTTACAGCTGATACAACATTTTTATCTTTGTACCGAAGCTCTGTCCTCGATTGTGGTATTCTTGTGATCGATAAATATTTGTTTTGGAAATGTTTCCGCGCCAACTATTTGAAGAATAAGTAATGCAAAATTTCTCGTTTGATTTGAAGATAAATAGAAGTGAATTAGAGTCTATTTCAGGCATTGTGAACCTTTTGCAGCAAGAACGCTAACGTATAAAGAATTAACTATATAGATATCAAAATTAACTATATAAATAATAAACATATTTGATGTATAAAGTCTCAATTTGAAGCAAAGCCATAAAATAAGATATTAATGTTATTTATTTTATTAAGTCAATGATGGGATTCAGCATCAATGCTTGACGTCAATGAAATAATCCATAATTACATCGCCTATAAAAAATCCAATTTTGTTTACTCTGAGATTTAAATTTTTAGTGAAGAACTCGTAACTAGGATAGTGAGTTTCTGGTGTCCAAAATATTCTCTCGAAAACCACTTAGGGCGTGTGTGTCATGGTTTTGGTTTAGCTATTAGACCTCGATTTGTCATGATATCTTAATAAAAAAGAATGGAAAAAATATACACCAACCGGTATCTCAACTAAATACAGATTCCGCAACATACAATTCAACATCAAAGGAATGAAATGCAAGCCGAGGTATGGAATAAAAATGTTTATTTTTCGATAAGATAATTATTCTTGAAGTAGAAATATTTTTTTATCTGCTAAATACACTGGAATCTGTATTTTAGCTGAAATTCATTATCAACTGCAATGTGAGGCGGAAGGATTCTTGCCGAAAAGAAGAAATTACAGGCAAATAATGTTGCTCAGCATACTTACAAAAGCTGTACCTACTGCAATAAAACCTAAAGTTTTTTCTCCGCAAATCAAACTAACCGATCTCCACCGCGCATTTCATCATTTCGTTTTATAATCAACTATCGCGTTTGTTTCAAATACCCGTCCGACTGATGTGAATCAAGGAGTAGGCTCTTATCAAACGAAAAAATCTATCCTGTTCTTTTCAAACCAAAATCCAAATTTGCAACAGTATGATTAACCCATAACTGAATCGACTTGACTTAAATAAAATTTTACGCTTAAACAAGAAAATAACGCGAAGTTCACGCGCATGTTTTTCTACAGTTGCCCCTTACATTTATGTTACACGCCACATTCGAAGGATCCACCATTTTCCTCGTATTCTGAAAGGTGCTGAAACATCTCTTTTCCGCCAACGGCTAATTCAGAGGGAAAAAAGGGATAAAACTCCCAATCGTTTTGGCCCAAAGCGATTTTTCGATGCGCGCCACGCAATCCTGCATCGGAGAATTGCGACGGTTTTTACGGCGCCAATTACAACTTCCGCCGTTTGGAGGCAAAAGAGTGCGGATTGCGCGAGCTGTACTCTTTGACACGGGAGATAAAAGAAGAGAGAGGATTCACAAAGGGAAAAAGGGAGACGCGTATAGCAAATGGCCGTCAGAGGAAGCCCGTTTGAAAATCCGTCCTTTTACGACCATTCTTTGCCGCGAGTCGTAAAAGACTCGCTATAAACTGCTTTCTGCATAAGCCACGACGCAGCCGCGAAACGCGCACCGCGACGGAAAAACTTTCGCTTCATTGAGGATGTGAGCAGCACCTGGGCGGTCGCCCACGGCATTCCCTGGCCACTCCCAAACCAGTTCTGGGGCGCGTGGGCGCCTGGATGGACTCCAAGCGCAGGTGAAGAGGCCTTCGGACGCCCACTTGGGCCTTCCGCACCTTCCACCGCAGCCAAGTTCGCCGACTCCTCTTTGCTCATTCACTGCAGACTTGCGATAAAGACGTCTTAATGAACGGGGACCAGTACGGAATTGGGGATGTGGAGAGACTGCATATTTTTGTTGGTATAACCGTACAATGATTCAGTAAAATAAAAAACAATTTGTAAATTCCACAGAAATAATATATAATAACATAATAATATATTTCTATGAAATTTTCAAGTATGTTTTTTTACCGTTCTTCATCTACATCTACATCTGTACCCTGCAAGCCGCCTTTCGGCGTGTGGCAGGGGGTGCAAGCACCAGAATTCAAAGTCAGGCTTGACCATGTCAGTAACTTACAATGATTACAAAACTATTTCGATTTCTAATTGAAAAAGAATGTTACCCTCGGAAGAGGATTGCAATTAAGGTCTTAAAGGTCTTTATTAAGGCGAGATCGAGACAAAAAGACTCTTCTTCCACCTAATCTCTTGTCTACGATATTAATAAAAACGTAACCAATGTGGGTGTAAATAGAGATATAGTGGGAAAACTTTAGAAGGAGTGGATGTAAAAAAACCTAAGGTGTTATCTTTGGGAAAAAGATCCACAGCAGGGAAACGCCAACACAGAAGGGGGTGTGAAAAACAAGCGCAAACCTACTGATAGTATAGGCGAAAAGATTAAATGGAAAGCTGTCTATCGCTTTGAAAAAAACAAATCATATGACATAAGTTACATAAAATGAAACCAATTATAATAAGAGGGAATGATTTTCTAAGAAAATATTAATGGAACTTGTGACTGTTTTCCTTATTGTATTTCCTTGAGTATTTTCCTTATTAATTTCAATTCATTGATAACGAATTTATTCCGTGTATTTCGGCACTGGACAGAAAGATTAGCAAATCCAATTTTTGCTAACTGAAGCCACAACTGCGCACAATTATCAGAAACCCGAAAATCAAGTTCCAAGCATTTCACAGGTATTCACGTACAGACAAATAACATATATATCTTTGGGTATAAATATTACTAACCACCAGCTTTGAAACAAGAACGACACTCTCACGTTTTAATTACAGTCTTGCGAAGTATTTTCATAAAAACCGTTAATGTTGGGCTGCCATGAAATACATAAATGTTGAAAATAATGAAGACTAACTCGCAGCTATATAAAAAGTTACGATACATTTACCGTGAATGAGAGAGATGTATTAAAAAAAATAACAAAAGAAATCAAAATATATGTAAAGATGAAAATTATAGATAGAAAAAAGGGGATGTAAAGATACTATTTTTAGTTTGTCCGACGCTTTTTCGTTAGGAATATGAATAATTTTTACGAATAGGCAAATTTCGGGCTCTAAATTGTTCTATTGAAAAGTTACAATACATATTTGGAAATATAATTTGGGATTCGAAATTCGTCGATCACTTTCGCAGGAGAGGCAGGATTAATTTTTAAAGCCGCACCGTTTTGAATTCTAAATTGACCTTTGGACATAAAAATGTAGTTTGGAAAATCGTATTTCCAAAGCGGATATCTTGTTAAAATTAAAACTTCGCGTAAATTCTCCGCGGTACTAAACTATTACATTCAAAAATCTACAGCAAACACCTAAATATTCATATTTCCATATTCAAAACGTAAGCTGATGTGAGAATAAACAAAAAAATCTTACAGAGAACTAATTTTTTCATTTAACGGAAAAAGCTAGAGCAAATTTATGAAAGAGTTGAAATGCATTTTCTACCCATCCATTTTCAATAGGAATTCACCCAAAACGCTTGAAAATATTTATACACACAAATTCCACTATTTTCGAAACATGGATAGCTTACTTTATAGAATTCTTTCGCTTATTAAAAAATCATTCTTCTTCACGAAGTTAAATTTGCGAAACTTTAGCAACTTCTCTTTAATTTCAGTTTCCTTTGAGTGGAACCCTTTCCCGCAAAAACTCTACAAATTTTTTTGGGGCAAATCGAGCTCAACTGCTTTCTGCATTTTTATCCGCAAACTAAAGGTTGAGGGGGGAAAGTTTTTCCGCTACCATACATTTTTCATAAGTGTAGTACCGAGGTCGGCCACCGAGTCAACTGGCGTTGAAGAGGGAAATTGCTATTCACGAATGGACAAGTGCTTTCCTCTCGGCTCTGACTCTTCCACACTTTACAGAGGAATCCTCGGCAGAATCCCTCGGCGCAGTCTTCAAACATCCCCACACCGCGCCGCCGCGGCCGTAGTCGGAACTGGGCTAACCGGAAACTCGGAGTGGGCATTCGACGAACCAATTCCGCGATCATTAGAAACTCGCACGAGTTCGATAAGTGCGAGTGCAAAACAAACACACGGCATCACCTATATTTCCAGAACGGGTCGGAATTAGAATGCGAAGAATCGATTCCGCGATCCGCGGGGAATTGAAGAATGGGACTCGCAATCGACGATTACGCGGGATAATTGAAAACGAAAACGTCGGAAAACAGAGGGCGCTCCAAATTCCATTACTGTCGAAGTATAAAAGAGTGGAATACGTCGTTTGCTCGGTGAAAGAAAATGTGCAGGATTCTGATACTGCAGGTGGGCATAACTAAGTGGCGACTCGGTGACAAGTTGAGAAAAAACGCGACTTAATTCAACGACAAAACTAAAATGACTTTTTCTATCTATACGCTTGCACAAGGAATTTTAGAATACTCATATACGAGAATTAAGTTATGTTAATTATAAACGTTTCATGAGAAAATGTAGCTGAGAGATTACTCTACGCTTTCAACCCTTTCAAAACCTGAGAATAGAATCTTACTAGAATTTTGAATCAAAATCTTCCTCCCAATGATGATACGTTGAGACTGACTTGCCAAATAAAATCGCTTTGTTACGCGACATGAAAGAGTAGAATCCTTCCAAATTTCACGTAGTAGGTAGCTTGAATATTATATAAGAAATGCAGCATATTCTGCCAGCTTAATACTAATAGAGTAAACATTATTAAATATATTGAGTTATCTACGAGATGAAATCTACCAAGGCTCCGAGATATGGTAATATAGTTTGCTCTTAAATCAGTACTTAAGTATTTAGTATCATCATTCAGTAAAACTGCTAACCATCATAATTGTTTTCAAAGTAAATAAATCATCGATAAGTTTATTATTTTCTAGCAATATTTTATAATGAATCAGTTACATAATTTGCTTCTGGTTTTGGTTTTATACCATCCATAAACCCAATTTCAATTTTCCTTTGTATACAAGAGCAACAGTACCCGCTTACAGTTTTCCATACCTCCGGTTTATTCTGGTGGTATCATCAAATCATCGAGGTTCTACTGCAGAATTTTTAAGTTTGGTGCACCGGACCTATAATGAACTTTTTGGAACGATGGAAGATTTTATTCTCTAAAACTACTTCGGATAATGTCATTAACGAAATATCCTGAACGATACTCCTCTTTTCTTTTTTGCACGCTTCAGCTCCCTCCCGTATAAGTTCAACCTATACTCCCCAGGAGCTCATACTCCAAGCATTATCTCCCAACCCTCCAATCCACTTCTCCTCCTCTCAACCCTTTATTCTGCACGTCTGCCTACTTAGCACCCAACTAAACCCCCTTTTCCCTATACATACGTCATCTTGTTGGTAACTTCCTCGCCTGATGATGGCCAATCTGTGCCGAAATCGGGCGTGAAATATATCAAAAATTTGTAAAGCGTAAAATTTTCCTACATTTCTTGCCAAGGATATCCACACAGAAAAGCCCTCCACAATTGATTTCATTTGATGTATTGGCCTGTGAGAGGGATCGAAAGACGAATGAAAAAAAAATATTGACAGGTTCCTCTAAGTCAACGATATAACTAGGTATAAACCAACTGTAAGCTTTACTAGGTCACAAGGAGAGACTGACTGAGGGAAGTATACAATATGTTAACCACCTCCTAGAGGGTAATTTGCGAATGCAAGTGACAAATAGTTACAAGAGGCGAGCGTTGGTCAGGTCCCACGCATATCAGCCGCTACAAAGCAGGTCGTCCTCGTGCATAAATACGGACGACTAAAATCAACCTTCTATGTTGCTTGTGTCAACACGTACGCTTACTCTTTGCATGTCGTACCCTATGTTAGGTATGCTCCTGATCTCTCGCCACGTGTCTAGCACGGCATCAGAGGGGTTGCATCGAAAATTCTCTTTGCTTTCACTTCGTTTCATTAAGCTAATGAATGTCAATTCATTCACAAACAGACTAATGTCAAACAGGTTAAGATTTTTCATTTTGATTTTATTGGAAATATGATTATTTAAAGTAATACTGAATAATATGATGATTATTATGAACAATTAAGGTCAAAATTAATCGAGGATATCGAGTAAAAACAGCTTACTGCATTTTCGTAATCATTAGAATACGTTTTGAATTGAAATTTCAGATATTTATACTACAATTTGTTGTGGCAGGGGCAGCATTAAAGATTATGAGGCCGAAAACAGAAGGTATATTTAAGCCCAAAAACGAGGTAACGATTTTTGCATATTTACCAATAAATCTCACGATAAAACGAATAGATGGTATTATAAACACTAGACGTAAATATAAACTATTTCGTGTAATATTTATAGTTAGTAAATTCGGTAGTCTTTTGACCTATGAGGTCCTGCTACGGTATCTTGAAAGACGGAATGTTTTACATCCGTCTTTTAGGACAAGACTGAGAAAAATGTCTTTCATTTCCCTTGTCTCAATCTTTCTCATGGGTGCGATGTAACTGAGAGAGTAACTGATGAGAATAACTGAGGTCTGAGTGATGCTGTATAATGGATTTGATCAAACTTTCTCCAAGGGTTACTTGTAGAGTCATTGTGCCTCAATTAGGAGTAATTTAAGAGGAAAGCAAGGGTAATCTATATCACTCCTCATCTTGCCTGGTAAGCCGCAATCCCCTCTTATAGCTCCTATACTTCGTCCAACGTCATGGAGAGACCACGCAAATCTTGTGTGTATTACTTACGGGGAATGACGCGAGCTCTTGCGAATTCTGCACAGAAAAGGAAAGCTGGCGATAATTCATTTAGAAGATATTCAAAGTTCAGTAAAATCTCATTTCAGTTTATTTATTTCTTATAGAACAATACGAAGAGCGCGCCATTCTCCCGTAAGGAATACATTGTGCCATACGCGTTCTCTTCATAATGTAGGACGTAGTAGCTAACAGTGCCGGGGATGCGGATCCAAACGCCTTTGGGCTGAATACTATATTTCACTGACAGACATGATCTATGAAAGAGAGGGGAAGAGTGGTGGAATCATCACGTATTTTTTTGGCGATTATGATTCAATCACTTTCAATCCTCTTTCTATTACTCTGTGGAATTCATATGTTATTCGCAATAGCCGAATTCGAGTATTGCCTGAAATCTTTATTCACTCGGCGGAGTGTCTATTTCCATTTTGGCAATAACTGAATGGATTTTGATTTATGATTAGTGTTTTGGAGTAACTTTGGCTGGGTTAGGTTGAGTCTTTTTAGGTTGGGTACGGCGTATTAGATTTTGAATTAAACGCAATCATGATCTGAGACTACCACTCCGTTTATTGAGTAAATATTTTGGACAATACCCGAATTCAGCATCTGATAGTAACATATATACTAATAAAACTTTGAGTTCCGAATAAACTGTCGTTTGTATCGCTGATATCTTTACATTGTGGATAATGCTTTAATTGAATAAGGGGTAATTGGACTAGAAAAAGACACTCCGCTCTGCACCACTACAGACGACCTCGGCAATTGATAACGACATGTATCACTAAAACTTCGCGTTTGGAATAAACTGATGGTAGCATCACTGATATATTTACTCCGTGGATGTCGCTTTAATTAAATAAGGGGACGTTGGAATAGAAAGAGACACTCCGCTCTGCCCCACTACAGACGACAGGAAAGCTATGTCTCTACACCCAACGACAGACGTGCTCGGTACGCTCGTGTGACTCGGGCATAAAGGGTCTCATCCTTGGCAAACTATTTGCTCTTGCAGAAGAAGAGGAATACATTCGTTAAGCTCTCTTTAAAACGAAGAGTAAACAAGGACACGCGTGCGTCTAACAGGGCGGAAGTGGGTTCCCAGAAGGTCTCCTCTGAGACCCTTTCACAATTAACGCCGGTTGCCAAGGGGAACTGCATCAGAACCCTCGCCAGCCCAGAAAGAAACAAGCGTCACAATGACGTCACGGACTCCCACCCCCACCGCTCAACTTTGCCCTCTCTGTAAAGCCGAAAATTTCTCTCCGTTCAACTCCTTCACAATTCCCCTGGCAAACTCCTGGGAAATGGACGAAGACGGTGCGGGAAAAAGGGTCTCATTAGGATAGCATCCTCCAATTCACTCCAAATGTTCCGAATTCCAATGGAGATGAATTTAATCCTGCGAGGAGGACGGTGCACAGTGGACCGTGAAGGAGGGAACGTCTGGCATAAATACGGGATGAAAAGAAGCTGGTACAAAAGAGGACAAAGCGATTCGGGGCCGTGTTTATGCAGTACATTACGGTTGATTCGAGGCGTGGTTAACTTGGAGCTATTACACAGTTCGACACTGGTGTTGGCCAATGGAGACGAGTTAGATATGCGATGGGTGAATTGGTTTTGCTTGTCGTATCACTTGATCCATCTCTATGGCTAATACGTCGTCCCATGGCCTAGAGTAAGGTGACGATCTTATTGTCTGGAGTATGAATACTGTAAAAAGTTCTTTTGATTAAAAAATCAGGACATAAATTTGACAGAAAAATCGACTGAAATGTAAGGGAAGCACGATATTTGAACTGGAGAGGCATTCTCACTAATGATGGACTATATAAATCAAAACATGGGTGAATGTATAGAAATGAAAAGGATGATGATGAAAATACTTAAGTTTAACCCAATAAAAGAGCATCGTTGTCCAACAATTTTAATACAATCCAGCGTAGTAAACTGAGAATTTCGTTTTCATAATATTCATGCCCTATTTTTTTACGTAGATCTTAATCTAAAGGCATCAAAATCAAGAATAAAAGCATCCTTCAGTAACTGTGTCAGCCAGATTATAGGCTGAAAGTAAACTTAAAACGCTCGTAAACGTAAAGAACAATGGAGCACTTGACTTCAAAAGCGAGTAAATTTCTTACTCGAAACAGTACAATCCCTCGCTATAAAAAAATGATAGTAACATCAGAACCTAACTTTCCACTAGCATAATCAACTAAATAGTATTAGATACTTAATCCCTTGATTCAGGTTCATTTTTAGCCAAGATAAATAAAATTTTTACTTTCTTGCTCATTATTTTCTAATTTACATTCCAGTCACTCTCGATCATGCCTCCTTGTCCCTTCCATTACAGTGCATTTGTGATTATGCCTGAAATCAGCAACGTTGTTTATAGTAAGAAATCAAGGGTAGTTAAGTTTGAACCAGTTAGCTTTGAAGATGTAGATATTCAAACGATGAGGGAAAAAGCACTGATATAAACGGTATAAAACTCATTGCCAACAATAGAGTGACAATAGCGTCAGATAATTACTTCGATGCTTCAAAACAATTAATTGTAGAATTGGCACGGATTCAGCATACTGCAATAACGTGCATGAGTAATGCACTCGTACGAGAGGAGTAGAAAAACGTAAAAATCCTCCTGAAATGTTTCGCGAAGTGTTGGAAATAGAAAAATATTTATGATGTGCAGAGAGAGGGACAGAGATCTCAAAGCAAGGTCAGCCCATTCTTCAAAAAAAATATGCACTTGAGAGAGTCTTGGAAGCACAGCTCGTGTCAAAACGATGACGCTTTTGGAAAAATATCCAGCTATTCAACGAAAACGGGGGAAATGATCACTGTTTTGGAAACTCGTGCTTTACTACGTGCATCATTGTGTCCTTGTCTACGGGACTCAAGGACGGAACCCGGTTTTCGATGGTGCATTTTTTGGCATTCGCCAGGAATTTTAATGCGTCCAATTCACGAGGAGAGTGCCTTACATAAAACGACATTTCCCAAAATAATTCGCTCACGAAATGAGCTTTAAAAGCGGGCGGAATGGAGGCGGAATGGAGGCGGGAGATGAAATTTTTCGACTTTCATTAGCCTCCTAATGAGTAATGAAGAACATTCTACGTGGAGCACTGAGACAATGATATAAAGCTTAAGGGAGATGTTCAATTATCGCGACCAGATTTGCCGTTTGGTTAATTGAATCCCGCCGAATAAGTTGAACTCTCAATCTTGAACAAAGGCCGTAATGTAAACAACGGGGTTATAAAATAACTAAGTTTCTTTACTTAGAAAGAGGTTGCTGGTCCCCTCGAGAAAGCATTTCTGCTCTGAGATTGATCATTTTATACTCCCGCATCTCTAGGTAGACTTCTGAACTACCATGAAAAGTAAAATTACATTGCAAAACTAATTCAATTTCAAAATTGGAAAAGAATATCACCCTCGGAAGAGGATTTTAATTATATTAGGAGAGAATGTTAGTATCAGAAGAATATAAATTCGAAATTCGAAACTTTATTTTTCCTTAATACTTTCATTTCCTTTGCAAGATATCGGCATATTCCGGCATTCGACAGAAAAATTAACGAACCAAAGTTTTGCTAAATAAAGCAAAAATTACTATACATGATTATCATAATCACGAAAATCAATTTCCAATAACTTCAATTTATCCTTTACCGACAGCTTAAAGAGTTATACCCCAGGGGATTTAAGTCACTAATCATCATCTTCGAAACAAGAACTATACTCTCACAATTTAATTACATACTTGAAAATAATTTCCATAAAAAACATAAATGTTGAGAAAAAAATCAAGACTAAGTCTTAGCTATATAACAACGATGCTATGTTTAGCGTGAATAAACATTTAGAATTGGACATATAAAAGCAATCGAAAAGTATATAAGGATAAAAATGATAAACAATTTTACAAAATATCGAGTTGAAATCAGAGTCCCTGCCTGTAGAAAAAATTCAAAAATAATTTCAAACAAAAAGTTACGAAAAAACACTCAAATTTCGCCGAGAACTTCAGACATTATCCTCCGGACCGGATGCAATAAAGCCGGGATACCAGACATTTCCTCCTCTAAGTTAATATGTCATACGGCGAAATAATAATAAAGGGATATCAAAAGGGAAAATGTCAACAGGATATAAGGATCAATCGGAAAATAACGAAAAAAAAAACATAAAAAAGGAGGACTTCCGGAATCAAACTAACGATAATCGAACGGATCACATCGTCGATTTCCCGGAAATTGATAATCGGATTGAACTGTTAGCACGCCGTACGAAGGTTGACGTACTCAGCACAAAGAGTGAATGACTCCGCAAAGAGAAATGCACAGGAAACTCCCAGCGATCACGTCTCAGCAATAATTCTCAAGATGACGCTCGGATTGAGAATTTGACTGCAATAAAAAGAAACTTCAAAGAAATCCGCCGCTTAACGTATAGCCCAAACCTATGAGCCCCCCATTGTAAATTTGACGGAAGTTTTGGGTAGCTCATTATTTATAGAAACAAGCTTAAGTTCGTATTTGTTGATTATTGAAGAATATCATAGTAATTTCCTGATTACTTTATAAAAGAATCGGGAAAAGAACAGGGATTTTCATTCATTTATTCCAATTTGAAGTTCCATCATTACGACCAGGTCACACTGATAGTACATGTACATGGTACCTCGGTTAACGACGTACTTGTTTAACGATGAGTGCTTGTAATAAAAGAACATCTTGGGTAACGACGCAGGCTTCGGTTTACGACGCCTCACCGAAGGGTAGCGGATTTCATAAAACTTTCAAGAAGAGATTTAAATGGGATTAAGCTGCATATTTGTCAATTGCTATGGTCGTAGGCAAGCTATAAATCGATGTTTACATTTGTAGGAAACTGTGCCTTGGATATCGATGATTTTGGTTAACAGAGATAAACTGCCTTTTAAAAATTTCATTATTGCATGACATTTAACAATTAATACATAATTAGGTTATAATTTATTCGTAACAGAGGGAATTTAAAGGGGAAAGCGGGATCGGATGCAGATATTCACGGGATTTTCATAAAACACTCCTGTGATTACAATCATAGCTTTACATTTCCAGTTTATTTCTGATTATAAATGCTAATGAACTGTTTGGTGACTGTATTTACTATAAGCCGATCAACTAATTACTTCAGACTAAGCTACTTTTATTTAACGAAAGTGCTGTAATTTTCCAGCTGATCTCATTACAAATGCATAATTGCTGATGCAAAACTATTCCATTCGGTGAAATATCTTTACAACCTATTCAGAGATTAAACGAATGGAATGATACAGTCGAGTAAGTAAGCAGAAACGGCGATCTTTATTTCATAAATTTCTGAAAAGGCAAATGTTTTTTTAGCGTGATAACTACCGAGATTGGAATGATGGTTGCGTGCATTTCAGGGTCAACCAAACCATTCCATTCACATCGGCAATCCATATCCTCAGTCACTCGTCGTACATTCGCAGAGAAATGGTTAGACTATCATTCAAACCATACTTCGTGTCCACAAATGTAGAGAGTAAAGAAATAGACGCATTGTAGGTCACGATTTTGGCTTCTCCATTCTTTCCATTAACGTTAAGGGACTTTTTCGAATTTACAGCGATGCGAAACGTCCGGGCGATTGCCTACAATATTTCAGTCACATCTCCACGGATATTTAACGATTCCAGCAGACGGCAGTCGTTTTGCTCACCTCCAATCAATATTTTCAATACTCGAGGAGCGATCGATGGGAGAGGTTCGAAATGAGCAAACTCATTAGTTTCTCTTCCGCATTTTAATGAATCATCATTTCAGCATAAAAAAGCGAATTGTTGACTTTTACCTCTCATTTGAGCTTTTATATTTGCCGCATCTCTCTCAAACAATGCGGATGACGCACTTAACAGGAAATGCACACATTAAGGCTAAGATTGGGAGAATATTTATCGGAATTCTTTCGACGCTTTAAATTCGTCTCTTGATAGCACGACGAAAGGCACAATGTCAGCGAAAGAAATGGACGGAAACCATTAAACGGTGAAGACATATACCAATGACAGCAGAAAATGGTATCAGCTGAAACCTAATGCGTCAGACCTTGTTTCAAATACTGTCTCATTTATCTTGTTGCTTAAATTTTCTTTAAAGGAAAGCTATTATCATTATTCATCATAAAATGAATATAATCTGTAAGCCACGGATATAACTTCTCGATAATGATTTACTTCTCTTCGACGTATATCTACATGTCAAAACAATTACTAACATTCTACACCTACTTCTGTTTCTCTGTGAATATAAAAATGTGAATTAAAAAATAAGTTCATCAAAATACTATTTATATACAGTAAAGGCATTTCTGCAGTGACGTTGACGGGGCATAAATCAATGCATCATTGCAGGGTAAAAACTGATGGAATACATCTGCTTTGCTATAAGTGGCTCTCGGATAGCCATGTGGGCAATGCGTTCGACTTCGGTGAAAGCGGTCCTGGGTTTGATTCCTGATGGGAGCCCACGCACGAAATGACCTCAGGTGTCGAAGCACTTTTAACAATACTTCTACTTTTCTTAGCTTTAACATACATAATTATCACATGCAATTGATAATGGAACAGTATTCTTAATAAGAGGGCTATGTATGATATAAAATTTGAAGGCATTAGCCAGGCAAACTGTCACCCTCTATAATGTTGCATTAAGAATTAAAATAGACCAGAATTGGTTTCTATGAAGGATGTTCGAAGATTAAAGGCCCTCTTTCTCATCAAACTATGCAAATTTTCAATAAAGTAAAAAAATGCACAAAAACCCTGAAATAATGTAGGAAGAATCAAGCTACATTGACAAGCCTCTAAATACTTTAGTACTAAATGTATCACCAGATCTATGATATACCTTATAATTAAATATTTCGTCAAAGTAGCAGCTAAATGCATGGCGCTTTGCATAAAAGCGAATTTCAGCAAATTGATGCGTATCAGACACGGCTAAATGCACCTATATAGCTAGCCAAAGGAAAATAGATCACATTTCTTTCACCTCCCTTATTACTAGACGCATCTGTCTTCAGGGTTCAATTTAAACTGCACCAGCTTTGGCGGAAGGGCGACCAATCAGCATCCGAATCAATCGGCAGCCGACTGTCAGATTTCCAGGACTTTTATACGGACCTCTCTCTCCTTTTTCCCAAAATCCAGGAACTCGTTTCCGTGACCCTCGTAAAGCCCAGTGGGTGTCCCTCTAAGCGATCCACCAATAGCCACTGCCCATATTCCACTGGAATAACGTTTCCACGGCATTTTCGCACCGCCCGTCAATCAAAGTCCGTTTTATTCATCGACGGCGCCCAATTCACGATGAGGAAGCGATTTCCCCGCTATCGTGACGGGAACACTGTTTCGACCCCTCTTTAACTCCCTTTTTTACCGCGGGTGTCGCTCCCATCACCCTGCATTTACCTCGTTACTCGTCGAAACTCGAATAATTACAAATGCGTGTGAATTAATGCGATGAGAACTATTTCGACAGCGATAGGTGTGAATTAAAATGACGCCTTACAACAATACTCCATGATTTTCACTCTGGTTAATGTTGGATACAATTTCTAAAAATGCTGTGAAATGGTCATTGTTTGGCAATTCATATTTAACGAAATTATTCTCTAGCCTATTCAAACACTATCATGAAGTGCTGTACACACGATGCTGCAATGGAATAACAATTTAACAAAACTATGCTCAATTAATAACGTCGAGAAATTTTCTATTCAGGGAGATATATAGTAGTTATGTTGACCGGTATTCTGACAAGAAAAAACATTCATAACTATTTATGTCACTGTCTCCAATGAGAATCCGGTATTTTATGACGAAAAATCACTATAATAACCTATTAAGGTTCGAAATGAACTATATCCATTGAAAAGCTATATTACATGTTATTGGTTTACCCATAAGTAGAGAAATTACTTTAGAGTAATTACATTACGATTGATACTACATCATATTCTGCAATATTCACCCGGTATAACATTCACGAGATACAATCTAAATAACTCAACGTCATACACAATGTATACCACTATTAGTTAAAGGTATAGATTATAGTAAAATACATCTCGGGTTACAAGGATAGGAATCTGAATTCACCTGTATCCAAATTCACGAACAATGATCATTACACACTGAAACTTTAATATTCCCCATGTGGTAAAAAGCGAAAGGGGAAGGATGGAATTAAATAATGAGGATAAAATCCTTGATTACTGTGAATGATACTAAAATATCCAGAAAAACGAAATATTAATCATAGTTAACAACCATAATTAACTACATAAGGTTGACTGTCTGTTAGTGTTATGATTATTCGGGCTTATATCAGGCGAGGTTAGGCCCTAGTGGGCCTTAAATCCACCTAACTTCGTAAGATATTTTTACATGAGGATAAAAGAGAGAAAATATATAAAATAAAACGCATTAGAAGAGGATAAAAAGGAAAATAGGAAATTTATGATTGTGGGAATGATCTCCACAACTGGAGATTGATAAAGAAAAAATATATTTCCAGATATATTAAACTTAAGATTTCCAGATAAATTCAATATTTCTAGGAAAGAATATGGGGGAAAGAACGAAATTAGACCGATACAAGCTCAGGCACCAAGTTGTAAACTCCTGGATGGAAATCGAAAATTCAACTCCATTGAACCGATGAAATTCCAGTTAGATAAACCCAGAAAAAATGAACTTAGAGGGAAAAAGTTACCGTTCCTTTCATTCTGACGGCGGGAGTACACGCTGAACTTGAACATCTAAGCCCTCATTCATCAGTTGCAGCAACTCGCACGCTGCACAAAACCCTCGAGTTTTTTCCACATTAAACGCATCGATGCAATAAAGATGGCTGCGCTCCACTTCAGCGCCCAACTGAGACTGTCTCCATCGCGACAAAAACAAAAGAAGGCATTAATCCGGACCACTCGCGGCGGGAAACAATTTATGCTTTACTCGTCGCTTAAGGCGAGATAACGGAATTAAAATGCAGCATGAGAGCGAATAAGAATTACTTGGTCACGGAATCCTCGTTCTTTATTTCTCCGGCAGCAACTCCTAATGTCCGAGTTATCTTACACGTGCTATGCGAAAAATTAATACCCATTTACATAGAGGACGGGGAAAATGACGCACGAAAGAAATCCCTTGCTTTTATCAATGGTAAAGAGACATCAAAGCTTTTCTTTCGCATATTTATGAGGTTGAGCTCCGCTCCCAAGACGTTGAATTTAAAGCTGATGCACCAAGATACGATTTTCGGAGAAAATGCAATAAGCACTGTATACGAGGAAGTATTATTTGGTTTATCTATTACATACAATCTATGTCACAAGAATCGAACACAAAGCAAAAAACCACAGTAGTGAAAAGAATATAGGAACGAAATAAATGCAAATAAAATAGAGATTGAAGCATAAAATAGATAAAGATTCATAGGATTAAAGTCCATTAATAGCTTGCGAACGTAACCTATAACTAAGAAATTAAGAAGGTGCAGCCCAAAGTGATACGTTTTGTAGAAAGATGCATACAAAATACAGAGAACGATACGAAAACGCTGATGCATTAAGAGTCCTTCATAGAAAGAGGATTAAACACAAGGATTTAATTGTTAAAATATAATCAGAGTAAGTGCCTTTAAAGAAGCCGTTAAGGTTATTGTAAATGGGATTACCATACGTTGTGTTTTGATCGGGACCATTCCTGTTTAGAGGTACCGTACTAGTCAATATTCAATCTAGTTCTGATTTGGATAATAACTACGATAAAATAAACACTGGGATACGCAATGATAGGAAAGAAAAATTATTGAATAACAATAATTAATTTACGGTAGAACGCTGCAAAATTGCTGATAGTGTCCAATGAACTCATAAAATTTGCAAAACCAAATTTTAAAGATAACGCATTAGTTTTGACCCGTTTTAATATACTTTTAAATTTGTTGCGTTCCGATGTTGGGATGGGCATATTGTAATCTTATAAATAAAAAGTCCCAGCAGGTCACTCCCACAATGAGCATGAAATATGAAAGATAGATGCACGTAAAAGTCTTTTGAAAACCGTCTTTCTAGGAACAATTCGCGAAGGTAGCATAGAATTGAATTACATTGATCGGTCTGTATATATATCCCTTATATATAAGGAGTTTGCAGGGTATCAGCATTGATATAGATTTTAACCAAACCTCATTGATAATACATATCTCTAGGGTAGAAAACTATGACGCTCAGGATTAAAATTTAAAAGATGAAAGATAGATGACAGTGAATTGTTAGCCCTAGCATAATTTCGCGATACAGAGATATCAAACGGGGAAAGGAGATATTTTCGAATCAGATAAGAAAACTCCGAAATGCAAACTCGAAGTTCCCCTCCGAATCCGCAGTTTCTCTTTAAAGAGAAAGTGAAAGCAATAAACGCGTCTCAGATATTACGCAAATGATCCTGATTTCGCGAACCTCGCAAAAATATCGTAAAATTATTTACCGCCCACGTTTTTCGATAACAAACATTCTTTTCACCGTCACTTAGACTTTCATGACTGAAAAGCGGACGGTGGGGGGAAAAGACGAAATAAAAACGGAGCTTCGAGAAGATTTCGCAAACGGAGAATGGCGCTTGCATCGACTTATCCATTTGCATGAAACCGTGGCTTCGCTCTCTGTTGCTCTAAGCATTCCATTAAATTTTGACTCGCTTCCACAATACATGCTTAATTTCCAAGATTTTCGCAGACGTATGAAATACGACGCACCGCCAAGAAGTCACGGAAACGTGGGTACGTGATGTATTCAAAGCATTCCCTAAGTAGACCGGCAGCATCACCGGAATTTTTAAACGAACTCGAATAACACATGGCAAAATCCCAACGTACGACAGTTGGCGCTATGAAAATGAGATAAAGCAATTTCCATACTCTGGGGAGGACTCTCATTAAACTTGGGATAGGGAAGTAGCAGGAACGGAGTAAGCAGGAATTTTGATTTGGAGAGACTTTTAATTGTTTTTGAAGCTACTTAGATACTGGTTGATGCCCAAGGCTAAGGAAACTACGGCCACCTAGCCGTGTGCGACCTAGCCGCCCGGATTTATTGCGGCCTGCATATTGTAGCTGCTGTGGTGTAAAAAATTAAATGCCAAAATATTATCATATCTCATACTGGTCATGTCTTAATTAATTAAATTGTTTTTCTACTTGAATCCAAGTATCATTAAAAATTTTATTCCTTCAGCAGCGTCTTACCGTAAGGATTTGTTTGGTTAATTTTCCGAGTTTTATGCAGCTATTATTAACTAAAATTTATTGGTAGCCATAGATTTTGTGCTTTGACAAATGTTATTTTGACCGAGCGAGCTGCAACTAGGAATCGAACCCGGGACGGGTTTCACCAAAGGCGAACGTGTTACCCACTTGGCTATCCGGAAATTTAATAAAATAAAGTTAAAAAAATAAAAGGTTTGGGTAGAGGGAAAAAATCACCTCATGTTCATACTTATGAAACGACAGTTATTTGGTTATCAAAATAACGAAACACCCAAAGACTTTCTGCACTTGAATAATATTTCTGAACACTAATGACCTTATATTTTTTGATCGGACACAGATTCTGGACCCAAATTCAAATCTCACTCAAACAAAGCATTGCAGCACTCACAATTTGATCCAACATTTAAAGTCACCGAAGTTTTTAAATCCGGCCTACTTTAGTAGACGCAGCTAATTTAATTATTAAACCCTTAAGCCCGCTTTCCGTGGGAGTGAATAGAGAAATGTAAATAGTTTCACCGAAGCATCGCGGTTTGCTCTCAACACCGCACCCGGGCGCCGAACCTCAGCCTCCCACCGCCCCTGGAAGCAGTTTCGCTTTAATACGAAACACCGACTTACGCAAGAGATGTCTATTTTTGGGGGACGCGATGCACTGTCCGAAGCGGCGATTATGTCATATATGAATGAGGCAGTTAATACTGCGGGGCTGTTCCGCGAACACATCAGAGATCCGCTAAGTCAGTTTCGACAAAGCAAAACTGACTTTAACGTACTGTGTGGATTAAGAGGAGGACCCCGGGGGACGTCGGGAGTGAAAGTACAAGTCGGCTAGAATCGTGTTTCGCCGAGTGGATTATTCAACGAGGAGGGCGATAACAGATAAAAAACAGATAGGAATGTAAATCACGGATTGGTGTTTTGGAAGGAGGGCCGGTGAATTTTTCCGAACGGGAAAATACAATGAATTCTTGAAAAACAAAGCAGTTTCCCGAAGGAGAAAGTTCGAATTGATGTCCAAAATGAATCCAACTACGGTTAATTGAAATAAAAATGGAATGATGATGCCGGTAATTAATGGCGTTGAAAGACTAAACTAAATGGAAAAATTAATGGCTTTGAAAGACTAAACTAAATGACAAGGAAAAAACATATTAATAGGATAATTAAAATGTAAGTTTTAATTAATTCCTTGAATTGATAGAAATGTAATTGCATGGTTCCATATAATAGGCACAAATTACTAACTAGTTTTACGCGATTTTCTATATTTTCTTATGATCTATAAGGATTTTATTTTCTATTCATATGATTTGTCTCAATTTTCTTTGATTTACGAGTTGGTATCTCCATTCCATGCGATTTAAACCCATGATATTATTCACATTTTCTATTGATTTAAAATCGTCAGGTCTTTCTAAATACGCTAACAAAAGCGGAAACAAGGTAACCAATGTATACACAAATTCCTCCTTATATTTTTCTAAATTTACCTAAGAATTTATCTAAGTAATGAAACTCTACTTCTTACCGCTATAAAATAAATCCGGCTTTGAGACATTTTACATTATCTTATACCCATAAGTCTTGGAAACAAATTCCTAGCCCAGTAAACGTTCCGATACACGAAAGGAATTCGAATCCTATTCAAAAATCGAACACGGAATCCGATCTTGAAAACCGAGGTAACGGAATTGCCACAAAATGCAAATCAAAGCCAGTTATTTAATGAAATGCGTCTCTAGAGGCAATAAAAATATTCCGTGACGTCAAAAGATTTCCCTCGTTTTAAATCGGCCAACTTCTGGAAAGCAAGGAAAACGGTGAGCGATGAATTTCGTACGGTTCGACCTGATTGAGCCACGTTGAGCAAGATCTCCCGGTATGTTTGCTGTTCGATTAGCAGCAACGCTACGGTCATTTGCATAATTGAACCCATATAGTTGACCGTGAGATACGGCTGATTTGGGCCAACAGCTGGACGGAGTGGAGGAGTTTCCATTCACTAGAATGGCTTATACCGCCGCTGCGGAATTCACTAAGCCACTGATTCTTCCGTATGCGGAGTTTCGCCGTAGATGATGCCATGACAGAAAGCCACAAAACTGTGTGCCCGTTTCTAAAAAGAGTTTAGATTCGTTTCAAAATGGTACTACTCCTTGGTGAAAGAGTTTGAATTTCCTCGCCTGACGTATTATTATCGGTGGAAATTAGGGTAATTGAAAATCTTGCCTGAACTTAAAAAATATTATAAAAATAGTTCAAGAATTTAGAATAAATAAAAATTATATGCGTAACACCTTCCCTGACGATACTAATTGTAAGTAAAATTTTCTAGTGAGAGATTCCGGCTACAACTCTAGTTAAACTGAGTTAAATTGGTCCTAACTATATTATTTGTCTTTCCTGACGGAATTTTTCTCAATGTGTAAGCAATCCTCTATCGATTTATAACATACCTTAACAAGTTTATAACTTTTTAAAATCGTCATTTCGTATATAATTATATTCCGTATAATTTGTTAATAATCGTATTTCTTTAATACGAATATAACGATTAGTTTGTTACATTAAAGAATTTGCAATCTCGCAAGAAATACAATTCCGCAAAAGTTGATAACACTCATGTTTTTTTTAACAGCAAAAATTCAATTTCATAAAAGTTATTGAAGACAATATTTTTCTAGCTATTTCACACGTTGATGACATAGAATTTTTCTACACAAAATATTTTCCGCCTGTTATATAAGAAATCATCTAAAACCCATCTGAGATAAACTTTAATTACTCAAACTACGGGGAAAAGTATAATTTTCCGAAATATGCATATTTTCATAAACATTTCAAATTCCATAGAGTCCTTCAAAACGTAACTCCGTAATCCATGAACAGAAGTAACGCAACTTTCATATCAGTATTGACTGTGGAAGGGAACAGAACATGAAATATGGATTTGGACGCTACTTCTTTGAAGGTTTTGAAGATTTGAAAGCATCCGGAATGCGCATTACCGGAGTATTTTTCTTTCTGCGGTCCGCGTGCACTGGGAATCCGCTAGAAAAGTTCGCCATGAAGTTCCTGCCGCTTTCACGATTTTTTTTTCAGTTTGTTATAACATTCGAGTCCCGGGCTCTAACCTCGCCTCAAAATACCTCGCATATTTCGATGTTTAATTTTTTTTTCCCTCATATTTCATCTTTAAGTGTTCATCCCTCTAATTTTCAATCTGATTTTTCCACATCGATATTTAACGAGTAAGTAAGACAATACATACACAATAATACACATAAATTTTATTCCTGCAAGGAATCACTAAACACAATGACGTTTTTATACCTCACGAATAGATTAAAGAATGAAAAATGGAAGGGATAAACATGAATGAAGAATTGAGTCCATTTGTAATTTTTAAGCGTCTTTTTTTCTAAAACATTTTTGAGAAAAAAAATTGCTGTAGCCTTAATCTCTCGTAACTTAGGCTATCAACAAATATTTGATGAGTGGTAAGAAATATATGCTACATATTTATTACAATAGAGCACGAATTCGAACACTATGCTTAAATTAAATCGAATTATGGAAACATAAGAAAATTCGCGATGAAAAAACCTACCCGTCAAAAATTTCGACCAACTTTTTGAAACTCCACTACTACCGCGAAAAATTTTTAGAGTGCGAAAACTTCTACTCTTAAAACGAAGAGTCACTTAATCAATGAGGCGTTTCGAGGAAATTATTTAAGCTCTAATTAATCTCGAGAGACCGACGAAAACTGGGAAAACTTTTACGATGAGGCAGAAAAAAATCGTACTTAAAAGGTCAATCCCTGACACTGCTCACTCGAATTTTTCTTCAACCGTTAACTATGTTACATAAATATGGAAATAACAAGAAGTCTGATATCGTATATATCTTGGTGGCTTTAGCATAGCTCTTTTAAAGCAGAAATTCTAATGTATAAAGTAATGGAATATTGGGTCGTATACGTAAATTATTATCCAAATAAAAGACTATTTAAATGAGGTCTATCTTGAAGAAAAGTCAACGGAGAGTAATAGGCATGTGTTAAATTTAGAACTCTCTATAAAATATCAAATGATGGAAATTTGAATCCTTCAAGCAGTACTCACCGAAATTATTCCGCGGTTACTGACAGAAAGTCAGGTGGAATTCATCTGAAAAATAAGAATGAAATAATTAGCAAATCTCAAAGTTTTCTGTAATTTTTTTTGGAATGCATACTAGTATGATAGGGTGATAAATACGTACTAGTGTGAACAACAACCAAAGCTCATGATATGGCGAAAACAGCTTTATGCTCCAACTAAAACAAGAATAGTTGAAGTTAAATCAATTTTTTCTCAGGATTTCCAAATCATCACTCATAACAAGCATTAATTTTTTTCGAATTCTTATCAAAAGAAAGAAAAAAATATATAAATTGTATTAATATACGTATAAAAATAATGAATAGAGGTTAAAAAATTAAATAATTCACAACTCTAAATTATTTCACAAAATAATCAAACTTCTTAGAAAATTAGAACATTTTTAAGGAAAGGATACTTCTCGGACTTTATTTTTCTAAGAAAGTACAGAGAAACGGACCTCCGTAATAGCTTCAAAGTCAGCCATTGTTAAATTTCTACATTGCTCTCAAGATCGCTTTATCAAGTTTCCGTCCTTTCAAGAATAGCAGTACTCCCGGCGGGGCAACAGACCAAAATGAAACAGTCTACTGCGTGAATTAAACTTCCAAAGAAGTTCCACACAAAGTTCAAGGACGATATCGAAGTACAGAATTCCTTACAAATACCAAGCGGGAAGTCTCTGATAAAATATGCAAAATTGTTTCCATGTCTGTGCATAGCGTCTCACCTGGATTACATAAGGCATTATCCAAGTCTGAAAAGATCTCGGATAAAGCCGAGTACAAATCAAACGTATAAAATATTCTTGCGAATTTTGAAAAAGATAGCTTCGTGAGATAGGGAAAAATCACGAGAAAAAGTTTCGGTAAATGATTAAAGGCCACAAAGCCATTCTCCGACTGAAAGAGAAAAATATGTCATACAGAATTCATCTCACGAATATTCCAGCGAGATTTCCCACTGTATTCCTCCGCGGATAAATAAGCTGCAACAAGGATTTGGAGTGGATAAATCGAGATAAAACCGCCGGCGTGATATTGAATTTCCCT
Source organism: Pachydiplax longipennis (assembly GCA_036926295.1). Lineage (NCBI taxonomy): Eukaryota > Metazoa > Arthropoda > Insecta > Odonata > Libellulidae > Pachydiplax > Pachydiplax longipennis. The sequence continues at coordinate 23,462,416 of JAVFKF010000003.1, read as the reverse complement.
AAAGGACGAAGAGCTCTTCTTGAAAACTCCGAGAAATACCAATTCGGTAAAATTCGTAGAGAAGGAGATGGCCCAAATGTAGGATGCTTGCCTTGGAGTGGTAAGAAGACTACAAGTTCACAATTTTTCGTGACTTGACAAAGGGACAAAATAACCGAGAAATGAGTTTCCGGAAGAAGGCAACATGGTAAATAATGCAAAAGTTTCTTAGTCTTTGAACTAGAAAACACAGTGTTTCAGTTTTTGCAACTATTACATAAAAAGGAGGCCCTGCTACCGTATCTTGATGACTGGAGTCTTTTCCATTTGTCCTTTGGTATAAGATGGAGAAAAATGCATCTTACTTACTGATTACTGTTGTCCCATTGTCAGTCTTGTTCAAGTATGATGATATGGAAGCTACTGAGATATGGCATTGAGCATGGTTATGGATTGTTATATGTAGAGACATGCCTTTTATTTACTTGGACTTGTTCTATTAGTGGTGTGGGCGTGTTGAACGTGGACTTTTTCTATTGGTGGTGTGATGAAAGCAAGGAGAAACTATCTCACTACTCATCCTGCCTGGTAAGCCTCATTCTCCTTTTGTAAATCCTAGCAGCTAATGGTAGAAGGGATGAGATGTTTTTACCGACCTTCTTGCTCAACCTTACTTACAACCCAACTTGCTCACTTTACAGACAGACACAGAAAGGTAAGCTTCAAATTAAAAAATCTTCGTATTTCTAGAATAGTATTGAACTTTTTAGTATAGCAACTAAGAGGCATGCATACAATTTAAACAACTAGCAGAAAACCATAATCAAAATTGAATCAATAATTGATTTTAATAAACTGTACTCTGTAATATTAAGCGCCTACTTCCAGAAAAATTCGCCAACACATATTGGATCTCAATCTCCATATCTTAAAACTAACTCTTTCCAACATGTCGGTCCATTAGAAACGTATCCAGAGACGTGATAAATGGCAAATACATAAGTATATGCTTCGGGCGACATAATGTGGGCGGACTGAACCTCGTTTTAAAAAGTCCGAGGAGAAAGTTTTGTGTGAACTTAAGTGAATCATCCTTGGGTAGACCGTCTACTGGGTGCAAATCATTCCGGGAGAAACTTCTTGGGTTGGCTCTCGGTTGAGTTAACACGGATGACTAAGGATAAATTTTAGTTGTAGAGTGATTCTATAATTATACAGAGAGGCTTGAGATGACGTAAGATTGTTTTTAAAGTAACACCGCTAATAGCGACCCTGATCTTGTTTTCGGGTAAGACGGTGGACCTCAGTACGTCAAAAGCATTAAGAAGTTAAGTTGGTGCTTAAATTGAAGAAATTCTTCAAGGTCCGTCGCAATACCGGATTTATCTATGATGTAATTCAGAATTTTCGAGGACCAAGACCAAGGTGGCGGAAGGGAGAAGATGCTTGAGAGAATCATCTTTTTTTATGTACCCTGCAAGCCGCCTTTCGGCGTGACTCAATCTTCCTGATCGATTATTTTCGTGTGTCGAAGGAAATGAATTCTCGGATCGACTGTTTCAATCCTATTCTAGATCTATTTCTTTGATTTTTCTCGCGATTTTAGAACGGCATAAAACTGCGACACTTAGTATAAGTTGGACTACAATTACAGTTTTCGGCAATCAAACTGACCGGAAAAACTGCAACGCAGTATAGGTCGATCCTCTTAATTTCGTGTTAATTGATTTCCATTTTGGCGATTGATGTATTGCTATACTTTTTTATATTATTGCAGCTGATGTCACTTAGCAAACATAGGCCTCCACCAGGAGTCAAACCTTGGACCACTTTCACCGCGCTACCCACTTGGCTATTAAGGAGCCGATTTCCCTTGTATTTCATCATTTATAATTGCCGAAACAGCCGCTGAGGATAAAATGTTAGACATCAAAGTTCTATTTCAATTAAGATATTCAATTCGCTAATCTTTTAAACGGGATCGTACCATATAGATATTGATAACTAAGGCCAAATTGAAGACTCCTTCGATACACGTGGTTTACGAGCATCAATCGCGAGAGAAAATCCATTTCGTGACAATAGTGCTTTAGAAACTTTTAGAGCCCTTTCAAGAAAACAACCCTTTTAGGGAATGAAATAAAGCTCTCCTCGCCAAAATGAATCCTGTAAAAATGGGATATCGAGTGAGTTAGCACGTTGGGAATGATAGTCCAAATCCTTATAACATTTCCCTCCCATTTTCCGAATTATGCAAAGGGTCTCGGCACGCCTTTCATAATGGCGCTGCAAATATTTCAACGCAATGGAATGCTGGAATGCTTTATCGAGCTATACCGAGACTATTTCTCGGATTAAATTGGCATTTCCAGACGGGGAAATCGACGACGAGACGTCTTCAAAACGATTCCCGCTCATAAATTTACGCAAATCGACTCCCAGGGAACATCTACTTCTCCGATTTCGTTCTTCAGATCCCGAATTTCTCCGACAAAGGCTTAATTACATCGAGCAGATGGAGTGAGTCTTGCAAATGCGATCCGAAAAACAATCGACTGTTAACGAGCGCATTTTGCCTCCGCTTCCATTTAATCAGGGACCCATTTCTGCAGTTTCCTAGCCCTTTGCCTCGTGTGAATGACCTCACTTTAAAATTTAGGCATTTCTCAACATCGATTCGTCCGTTGAAAATTCTGCATCCACCCATGAAATCGTTTCAACGTTTCGTTTACTTTTCCATCCTGCGCTTTCCTCACGGTTTCCGCGACCAAACAGCTGAAGAAGTTTTCGTCTTAAATTTAACGGCTGAGATATTGTCTAATGCTACGTCTCTTTATGCATTTATGTGGGATCAGCATTGGAGAGTAATTTATCATATTTAGGTCCATCTATTTTCTTTGAGAAGTAGAAATGGGTCAGAATCATCAAAACGAATATAAATTACGCTTATCATCGAGAAATATTTTAAAATATAAAATGTGATGATAAGTAAAGTCTGATTGTAAGGCGGGGTGAAGAATCTTTTGTGGAAAGACTGCCATATCTGCAAATTATAATATCTTGTGCAAAATTATTGAGTGAGATGTTGGTATTGTATATCTTTTTACGTTAATGATAAGGTGAAAATTTTACAATTGAAGTAAATAACCATCAAAAATCAATATTAATGAGCATTAATTCAACTTAGGAATTCAGTTATAAGAGAAGAAAATAACAAAGATTGTGCCATCAGAGCTCGCCTCTTGCGTGTCATAGATTCTACCCCTGCACTATGGTAATCCAATAAGTAAGTTAATATGAGTATAAGATATTTCAGCCTCTTTTTAGGATAGAATAGTATTATTTTACAATCACTTTTATTCTAGCATTCCAACCATTTAACAAGAAGAAGTCCTCAAAATAGTGGCATAATACCATTCACAATAAATTTGACAATGAGTGCTACTCTACAGAATCACTGCATTTTATTTAAACAGAAATTTCAGTAAAGAAATTAATAATAATAGGAAGATGATTACGTAATAGCCAATTATTTAATTACATGGACTTTCGGTGGATATGTTGCCGGAATGTTCTAACTGACCGGTCACTGCAAGACACACTTCAGTAAAAGTCATAATACAGGGATGCACTAATTATGTACTTCCTTTCTCTGAAGTATTGATCATTATTGAATAAACACATAACGGGACTCTCTTTGTCCAATCTTATCCTTAACTCGTTTGTAATCATTTTGGGTTTTGGGTTCAAATATATGCTAACAGCGCTCCATAATTAAATTGGCACATATAACTGAGGAAAACCCATAAATTTATTATCATTCAGAAAAATGGGGTACGGCGGGCAAAGATCTAAATCTCATAAGAGGACGTTAATGCGGTACTTTATGGCCATTTGAACCTCTTTTTTCATGCACGAGATGTGAAACAGAAAGGCCGAGAGAAAAGTAGGCGCGCACTGCGATAGAAGATGGAATTTTTTTATCATCTTTCCAACTTCTTTCAGCGAAAAAAGAAGGAATCTCGTTGGAAAGAAGGCCACTTATGGACCACTCGTTCGCGGATGAAGAGCTACGGATTTGGGTTGCCTAAAACTAATTCGCCAACGCTGAGTGTCTAATTAAGTAATTAAGTGCCCTCTAGCGAGGGATTAATTTAGGCACACTCGCGGATAGTTGCGCGGACTTCTACTTTTAAAAATAAAAGTCTCGAATCGCATCGCATTCATCCACTCCTGGATTATATTCCTTCGCTTCGTAAAGATACAGAGCGACAAAAGTGCATCCCCACAAATATAAGGCGAGTGGTGAGGATTCATCTTGACCTTTCACGTGAAATTCAGGTTCAGAAGATAATTAAAGATGTACTCGAAAAATGTGGAGAGCGACCTTTACGTGACATTTCCGCTCTCTCGAAAAAGAGTGCTAAGAGGCGACAGTGCCCTTGAAACATAGTCAATCAATGACAGCATGGAGTTTCATCAAATCCGCCTCCGGATAAGCCATCCGTTTCTTTGTCGCGATGTTTACGACTTCAAACACTTTTCTCCTAGTTCCGTTTTGGAATCATTCTCGTAGCTCATCTCATAACTTGGCTACGAAAATAACGTAAGTACTCACGCTATATTTGCTAAGCTTGACTTAAATATTCAACTTGACTATTCATTTGATATCAGTGAAGTTTCAATCCGATAAACCACCAAAAAGGAATAATTTCTAATAGAAGTTAAATGTAATGCTGTTTGATGCCAAAAATTAATACTTGATGATGACTTATGGCAATAAAAAGTAATTAATACTTTCTGATAACTTATCGTAGTGGTATTCTTGACAATATGTACATGATTTATGTAAATTCAACATGAATTTACAGGCCAACAGTGATTGTTTAAAGTACAAATAGAAATTGTATTTATATTGAAATTGCATACTTAGCATTCATTTTGACTAGGATTTAAACATTGGATTTTATTGTACTTCGATTAATACAGAGTCATCTTGTATTTTAATAATAAGTGTACTAATTCGCCAATCATTTTCTGCATCGTATTTTGATTGTTTTCACGTTTCTTTTAACTTCTGTTAAATCCCATCTATGTGTGTGTTTTCCTTCACCGCGGGGTCTATTTTCTTCTTCAGCCTTCACTTGAGAAGATGCTTCTTCCAAAACACAAATCTATAAGTGTTGTTCCAGTTTTTTCTCTTATAATTTTAGCGTTAAATTCAAATATGTATTAAGTTAAGTAGAAAAGAGGCCACAGTGGGCCTAACCTCGTATGAATAAAGAGTTTATTCGTTCATTCATAGTCTCCATCTATAACTTACATAAGTAAACAATTTCACATCAAAAATACACCGCCTACTTGCTCCGACTTCTCTCCGTTTTTTTAAATAAAAAATACTTCCCTCTCCTGAACTACTACATTTTATTGATTCAACCCTTCCTTTACCCGACTTTCTCCAATATTTGTCACAGTCACACCTCACAATCCTATGGTTTATGATCTTTATTTCTTATCTTCACACCCACACAATGACTCACTCAGGTGAGAATTTTCCATGACGAATAATGATGTCACAGTCCAAACCCATAAATTAACTCACCTTATCCCTATCCGAGATATCATTTCCTTCGCAGGAAATAACGTTCTCAAAGCATATGCGTAATTTATTTTCTTATTCCAGTTTTTCACTATGTCTTCCCTATATTGTTTCTGCCACGATATTGCGTCGAACCACTTTAACAGATTTCGTAATCCTCTCTTCAATTCGTTTTCTTAGAAAAACTGAACGGTTAAGCATCATAATAGCATATTTTGTAAAGCTATTAGTTGTCGTTCTTCCTCATACTCTTTCCTTCAGGAAAAAATTGAAAATCTATCATTAACATGTAATACTTAGCACTAAGTAAACAAGGATACTTCATCGTAAATCGTGCTAGATGGTCCACATTACACACCAAAATGGCATCAACCTCGAAAAACGAAACTAAAATATAGCGCGAATAAAATGAAAATAAAATATTGAGGAAAGAAAACAATTTACAAAGACAGCAATCATGGAATAAGAGGTTTGAAAAGCCGTATTTTATAGCTGTGCGTCGGTACTGGGATTAGCGTCGATGCCAAGGTTTGTAAGCAACGGGAGTTCCGGGATTACCGACTTTTCAGTAATCATTCAATGCGAATTTTGATAGCCCTGTTACTATCCTAAAAGATAAAAAACAGAAAATAAAATATTCAGACCCTGTTAAAGTAGCTAGTCTGAATATCGACATTGAGCTATAGGAAATTCTTCAAAACTCAAACAAAATTATTTAACAAAATAAGAATAATAATGATGTAATAATGAATGATTAGTAGTCATTTTAAAATTATTTCGCCAATGGAGGTCATTTTGCAAGTGAGCTCCCACCATGGGAATCGAACCCGGGACCGCCTAAAAGAAAGCCGAACGCGTTGCCCACTTGGCTATCCGGATGATAAATAAATAAATATTTATTATTAAAATCAATTTCTACTACGTAATTGATTTATCAATATAACTCCAAGAAATCAGCAATACGATCGTCCAACAATTCCCTGAGATACCAAAACAATCACATTCAAATTCGTATTTATTCAGGTGCTCCACAGCAAATCCTTCACTTTCCTCCCATTTGGAACCGGGCCAGAGACTAGTTTCATCACCACCAGAGTAGACCGATCACGTCCCTGGAGGCCCACATGTTCATCGCATTGACAACCATTTTACTGTTGTGAAGGCAAAAGCAGTGAAGTATCAACCACGTCCGCCTCAATGGAAAATTTTCCCCCGCGCAAGAATCGAGGTGAATCATCCTTTTTTCCATGTCCTGTAAGATTTCCTCCATGTAAAATGGTGCACGCCCGATGGTGTCGCGCCCGGAGGGTCGCACCCCGCCGCCGCATAATGGTGCACGACTACTTTACGAGCGGAGGACTTCGTAGACGTCCATTTCCTCGCCCAGAAGGTCGGTAACAATGCAGGGGCAGGACGCAGCTGTCCGCTTCGGAGCGATAAAAAGACTCGCATAGTAAGAATCAGATAAGACCCTTCCATTCAGCCATTTCCTACCACCGCAGTCCTGCAGCGGTTCCTTTATGCTTCGGGTGAAACGTCAATCAATCTTCATAAGTGGAGCGGATCGCGGTGGGGAGTCGAAGATATTGCTATGCATTCGGACAGTGAGACCGATACAATGCGAGCTATTCGTTCTATTTATCATACTCATTCGCTAAATTGGGCCCCAAATTCTGATTATCTGGAGCTCGACGGAAAGTCATCTGGAGGCAGAAGGCAGCGGGGGATTTTCCGGAGACTGTTCATAAGTGCCTGAAACGAATTTATATAACTAATGGAACATAGGACGGATGGTTGAAGCTTATAATCATCAAGAAGACAAACAAGTACCAACCAACGATGTAATTACTATGCTCATTACAGACTATGATGAAAGAATACTCTCACGTATTTCCTAACAATAGGTGCTTTTTCCTTTAATCATATGGGGAGAGTTATGATTAATTGAGCGATTAACATATTTTTCGCGTCAGTCATAAATGAGATGAGTATAGTTTTAATGAGGTACCTCTTACTTCTAAATTCGCGTTAAATACTGAGCTGTGGATTCGAGTAAAATTCATCAACTCCGAATCCCTTTTACAGATTTGAGGTCATCAGCGAAAGAGTATAATGGATGCTATTATTTTTCTCAGAGTAAATTTTCGATTGATTTATCAGTGGTATTATGTGCGTATGTAGCGCAATTTTGTATATTTTCTTGCATTTTTCTGATTTTTTTTCAAATGAATCTACTTTCAAAGCATTTAAAATTCGTAATAAATATATTTAATTTCGAGATTCGGGTTGGAGTCAGAGGCGATTCAACTTCACAGCCTTGATTTAAGGATATTATCAATAAGTACACAGTTAAGATATTGGGATATCTTTTTATTAATCGCTTAAAACGTTATTTTAAAACAGAAAAGGACGAAAATGTAAAAGTAATAAACGCTTAAAAAGTATTAATACTAAAAATCCTTGCTATTTCCATTTCCTTTAAGTATAGCCATAACTACCTTTAAATCTTATCAATTAATTAGATTAATTTCGTTAAATAAATGACTATATTTATTGGCTAAGATATTATATCAAAACATACTCCTACATCTTCATCAAACGTTCGAAATTGCTGTACACAGTGGCTTGCGTTACGTACAACTTCCGAGATATAGGGTTGGTTAGAATTAGAAAAATTAAGTAGGGTTAAAGAAGACACAGATGAGGAAGAAGGCTATAAAACGATACAATCCCCAGTATTTCCCGCAAAAGACGTCAGACCACTGATGATATCGGCCGTCATTAAATTTTTCGGAGGAGAACACTTAGAATTTTATTGTTTTATTGCATAAGAAGCCATTCCACGAAGCGGCGCGGGACTTAAAGGAAATTAACAGGGAAAAAAAATAAATTTTACGAGGGAGGAACAAGGATAAGACGAATGTGAACACGAAAACTTTAAAAGAGTCGAAATAAAGTTGAGGACAAAGAAAGATGTTTGGGGTGGATAGGAAGAAACTGTTTGCAAAATTCAAAAAAGAAATATTGTGTATATACGTGTGGATATATACGTGCAATCGATACCTAGCACATTTCAACCTCGTGCTTCCAAGTCTGCCCACAATAGAGTAAGGTATGATACAAAAAGCTTCCATACACTCATCTTCGCTTCTTTGACTTTTTCACGTTCTATATAACCTGCCATTGCTTCCAACCGCTATTCTGAACGCATCCACATATCTTTCTTTCTCACAGCCCTTTGTTTCCTTCGCAGAAAAAAAATCGCGTTTTCAAGATCGATATACCTCCAGAAAGCATTTGGAATATTAAACTTCCGCCTTGTTCGACGTATATGCCTTTACTGAAGCGGTGACATTCGCACAAATATCAGCTCCCAATTCGGGAGACTTTACCTAAATGAGGTGTCATGAATCTAACCATTTGAAAAAACAAACTGAATGTATGCTTTGTTGCATTCTTTTAGGAGACATTAGGAAATGAGGAAACTTATTTCTTACAGATCGCAAGCGGTCTTATACGGCTTTAAGTGCGGCCTATCCAGCCAGAGGTAAATTTAAGCTATCAGAGACCCTAAACGCCAATATTACACCATGATCCCACTAAGAATTACGAGAGTTAAAATTCGATTATTTTCATGAAACACACAAAAATACATGCCACAGAAAACTCAGTTGCTTTGCTACAGGAAAAATAAACAAATATTGAAGTATAAGTAGAATTTCTATAATATATTATGAGTTATATAGAGATATTTATGTAGTGATATATTGAAGTATAAGCAGTATTTCTATATTTTATTACGATTTATATAGTGATATTAAGTAGGTAATTTTTATTTTATGAGCAGGTTATTGAAACTTACTCTACAGAAAATTCTCTCTTGGAGAGAAAAACAGGTACTCATGAACAAGTCATACCTCTAAAAATTCGAAAAACGAAGCATAATATTGAAGGTCCATGTAACAATAGTATTGAGTTTCCCCAATGCATGAGGCACTCAGGTAGCTCCAATTGCCCAGTTATTAATCCGTTCGATTCCGCACTTACTTTTACATTACATTCTTCTCTATCGTAAAACCAATGAGGTACGTAAAACTTTCTGAATTTCAACTAATCAACCTAGTCTTCGAGGGTAAACTCCAATCGGGTAGGGCTTGAATAGACAATGAAAGAGGGGCCAGATGGACTCAAGAGGGGCTTTCAGATGGAAAAGCTTCCGAATCCTTGAGTGAGATATCCTTTTTGCGCAGGACGCGCTCCGCAAAGTACCAATCCAAAAAAACCTAAAACAAACAATTCCGCTTGTCCGGAATTCGATAATGGATGAATGGAAATGATCGCAGACGGGATCAAACAGGAAGTGAGAGTCCGAAACCGAAGAAAATAATTTGGGGAGAAGTGAAAACCGAACCGAACCGTAAAATTAATACCTTTGAACCTCGAGCGAAACCGAAAACCATAATTTCTTTCCGATTTTCAGATCCCCCACACACAGGAAATGGTGTTGTTTCGTCGCTGAAGAATCCGCCTTTGAAAAAACCTCCGCAACCGAAAGGGACAGTGGGCTCTCTGGGGCAGATGCAGCCTTTAGATAATGCGGGCTGACTTCACGGTCTCCATAGGAGAAAATGAGCATCAAGGATGCTATTAAGGGTAAATAGTATGGGTTTCTTTGTCTACCGCAAACTTTCACCGGAAAGTACTCCACAAATATTCAGCTGAATTTTCTACGGTTTTATTTGGTCTTCATTCTATGGATCTATCCTGCAATAACTAAACCAGAAGGGGGGAATCTGCAGCTTTCGGACCAAATACGGACTTTTTGGCTGTTAAGTCTGGCCTTTTTGTCACTATTGCAATAAAGGAACATATTTGAAGAATTCGTTTCCTATTCTTGCTAATACCACCTAGTAAAAACAAAATGGGAAATATTCTCGTAAGCTCGATAATTCATTAGCGAATTGATACATTATTTCAAACACGAATTCGATATTAAACTTTTTGAATGAGGGAAATACCCTATTGGCGGCCTGATGGTTTCACATCTGGTCTACTTTATTCAACCGAATGGTAAATATGGCCTTTTTATGAAATAAAGGTTCCCTACCTCTGACCTATATTAACACGAAAGATAAACATTCGGCCGTTACATTTATTTATTAATTTCATACTAAATAAACAGAAATAGGCCTTAACAACAGATAAGAAACAATAAAAATTAAAATTAAAACAGAAAAAATATACATTAATAAATTTTTAACGGAAAATTTGGATGCTGAATATATATAAATAAGTAAAAATTCCACAATTTCAGGATAAAAAACAAAAAAGAAGAATTTTACTTGAAAACCTCTTCAATTATTTCACATAATTATTGATATTTTGCAAGACTGGTTTTATTTGCGACTAAAATTTAATTTAAAAGATTCAGTTACACAGGAATAATAACAGCGTTCAAGAAACGTGTTATTTTATCGTCGCGAAGAAAAGTTTGAACGGGTTTCGCGCTGAGTGAAGGAACGAAGGCAGAATCGATATTTCGTGCTTTTACGGAACCGATACGAAAACCGGGGCGTGAAAAATTACGGCTGGATGCACTGTGACCAATGCATAAAAACATGCTCCGGAAAGGAACGGTGCACCTGGAAAGTCGAATGATCGGTCAAGTGGACTTAGCAGATTATCGGAGCAAATGTTTGGTGGGATAAAATGAGAGGAAAACATGGGTCAGCAATTTTGGGTCTTATTCACACATTTATGAAAAATCAACGCCTTTTTTCAAATCTGGAACACCACTTTGAAGTTAACAGCTCCATTGAAACCAAAATAACTCGGCTGAGAGGTAATGTTTTATGAATAGTAATTTTTACGCATTCAAGTTTTTATCCATTGCGTTATTATTTCATTTTTCAGCTTTCTAACGGTATTTTACACGATTCGTTCTTAAATTTTCTTTTTAACCCAATAATTTTTATTTTAGTTGTTGAATATTTTTGTTTTCATCGATGTTTTTTTAATCCATATTATTTATTGTAATCAACTGTAAAGGTTTATTGAAATAAATAATAAATTATAAAATATATCCGATATCTTCGGAATATATTCTATAGTTGAAATTCTTCTTTAAATTAAAAATATATTTATACATTTAAATAATTATAAAATAATATAATAAATTAAGCGAGTATTTAATGATTCATTGATGAAATAAAATTTATAAGCACAATAAATTAGGACGATTTTCATCACAGATCCCATTGTGAGAAATTAAATATATATAATACTGGTATTGTTACTCGGTTAACAGTATCTTTGGCAATTTTAATTTGTCAATAGACCTCTCTTATAAATGTTTGTCAATCAGAACAGGCGAAGACTAAGCGCTTAAAGGTAAAGTAACGTAGGACGTTCGTTGATAACTACATATGCAGCATTCAAAGTGGTAGTGAAAAACTCATATCTGCGACCGGTAATCAATTCCGAAACAAATAATAAATACATTTAAATTTCTTTTCAGTCGATTCACAATTACCGCTCGTCATCATTAACTATCGGAGAAAAAGATTTTCACGGAGAAACTAGAACCGAATCGATCGAAAAAACAGACTAGTCAATTACTAGGAATGGAGTACGAAATCCCAAGCGTCGGAGGACTAGGCACTCCTTGGATAGCAGCGCTAAATTGCTTCTGGGAGGAAAGAGCAGCACTAAAGTTCTAAAAGATTTCCCCTTTGCCGTAATCAACAAAATAAATCACCCGCGCCTTCGCTACTAAATCGCCGTTAATGGAGACTTCCAAGATCCGCCTCTCGAACCGATGTGTACATGCAAATCGATCTCTTCGATTCGATTAATTCCGAGCGAAACTTAATCGATGGAGCGTTGGGGCGAGACGAGGCCTACGAAAGCAATTTCGGAATCGCAAGATACCCTCGCCTCAACCAAAACTCTTCCGACGCCGTTTTCCGGAGTTATGTCGCACATGCGTTGCGCTTTGGGCATCCAAAACGGTTATGACCGAACCGAGTAAACGTTTCTTTATGTTATTCGCGCCATGAAAAAGCGGAGATTGTTTCGTTCGATCGGTTTCGTTTCATGTTACGCGATTGCATAAATCATATTACGACTGTGTAAAAATCTTTCATTAAAAATATTTTTTTGAGCTGAAAAGCTAGATATATTGACAATTATTTTCTCTCGATAGCGTATGGGTCATGTTCAACCGCTGATACTATTAGCATAATTAAAGTTAATAAAAAGCAAGACTTTGATAGTGTATTTATAAAATATCTTTTTTAAGAAAAATAATTTTTTTGAGAAAAATTAAAATATAAGCTTTATATCGTTTCTTACCATCTTTTTAGTAACGACTATCGGTAGGTTTGCGCTGGTTTTTCACACCCCCTTTCTTAGTGGGCGTTTTCCTGCAGTAGATAAATTTTTTCCCCAAGAATTTCTTAGGTTTTTTACATCCACAATTCCTCTCATATCTTTTTCATACAATCTCTTTAAATAAATTATTTACACATTGTATGACGATGGGTTATAGATGGAATAGGAGACTTTTAGTCTCAATCTCGCCCGAATAAAGCTGTTTTACTATTATTATTATTATCATTACTTGTCTAATGCCACTAATATTTATTTCACTGCTACCGGTTTCAAGGTATCACCTCATCTTCAGAGGCAACCTTAACATTAATGAGCAACGTTGATAAATAAGTTCCACCACGAATCGCTTGATTTAGTTAATTATATTAGCATAAGATTTTATTTTGCTGTGTTCAATTGGTACAGTCAATCTTACACGCAGTAGAATGCATTGCAATAGTTCTTCTATCGGAAATCTGCGACAAAGTATCGCCCTGGATATTAAAGTCAGGGTTGCACAGTACAAATTCTTATAGTGCTATTCTTGTGGAGAGCACCAAAGTTATATCATAGTTAGCACCATCATAGTTATAGTAATATTTTCATACCTGAATCATAAATTCGCATTTGAATTTGAATTTAATAAAATCGTCCATTATCGCCTAATCAGCTGCCCCTTAGTTAAATTCAATCGGTATCTTAAGGAAATGTCTTCAGGACTACTAACAGATTACAATAAGAAACGTTTGCGTTATACTAGAACAAGAATACTTAGGACACTCCAGACAACAGTAACCAAAAATCCGTTTTTTCAAATTTACGGTTTTCTTTTGGATGCCCTAGTTACACTTTTCGCGGTTAAGACGCCACCTCTTATATGCGTCGCCCCTAAAGATGAGAAATGTTATTTTTTCCCGAAGTTAGAACGCCCTTCTCGCAGATGCGTTGGGCGCTTGGACGTGGTTTGCGGTTCCAGGGCGTTCCTCCAAAAATATTTTTCTCAAAAGAAGATGTTAAAGGGATGGTTCACCTTTGGGGATATTCAGCCAGAGATATCACACCCAAGACTTTCTACTCAAGAATTTTTCTTTCAACAATCGGTTCACCCAAGAGATATTTCATGTTTAGACGTTTTTTCACTCTGTATTGTCTTCTCGTTTAACAAGCGCAGTTTTTAAAGGTAATTATAATTAATGCCCATACTCGTTCATATTTTTAAGTATTTTCTTGGTCATACTTGATTCACTTTCCAAAATACCATTTGATGCTATATATCTATACTTCGTCCAACGTCATGAAGAAAGCAAAACCCTGTGTGTTACTTACGGGAGAATGGCGCGAGCTGTTGCGACTTTTGCATAGAAAAAGATAGTGATAATTAATTTTGAATAATGATTATTTTCGCGTATCGTTCTCCGAAAAGATGGAATCTTGAATCGACTGGTTCTGGTATCTATTTCTCTGATCTTTCTCGCGGAATCAGAACGGCCTATAAAGCCAGGAGGACGCATAATATAGGTTATATCTTCAATGAACGTAGTCTCTCTGAATTTGAACAAGTAAAGAGAGCAAGACTTTGTATGTTTCACAATTGCTTCATAGCAAAAAGTCTTGCTCTCTTTACTAGTTCAGAATGGCGATTCAAGAAGTAAAGCCATCCCAGATTAACTTTTCTCCCTGAATTTATTAAGTAATTTAAATCTCTGATTGCGCCTTCGTTCTTCTAAAGATTCCCATCCTGCCTCCAGTAGCATCTTAATAATGCTTACCGATTTAATGTAACGATATTTACCCAGAGTTGAAACATAAATGCTTTCTACCCCCCAAGCTCGCGACACCATCTCGGATATACGTCGCTCTAATAAAGAAAAGTAACGAATTTTCCCGAATTTACGTCGCATAGTCATTCCGCTCCCCGTGGTTGCGACACCATCTCGGACAAGCGTCACTGTCAAAGATATTAACAATGTTTCCCCCTGAGTTACGTCGCAAATGCGTTCCGCTCCCCGTGGTTGCGATACCATTTCGAACATGCGTCGCCCAAAAAAGTAAAATAACGACATTTTCCCGGAGTTACGTCGCATACGCATTCCGCTCCCCGCGGTTGCGACACCATCTCGGATGTGCGTCGCCCCAAAAAAGAGTAGTAACTCGAGCAGACGAAATCGACGTCTTATTCCAGTCCACTTACTGCCGGTTACGCTCTATGAGCATTCATCCTCGGCCGGAAATAAATCCTCGGCTGTCCAAATGGGCGCCGAGTCGAATCAAGGGCCGGCCGAGGATGAGTTGAGGAGTCTCGCGTGACTTGTGAGGATCGATTCTAAGAGCGCATATGCAATTGCAGCAAAGAAACATCTCGGGGAAGAGGAAAAAGCAACGTCATCGCCGCAGAATGGGCTTTTCGACGTGATTAGGGCGTGTCGATCGACAATAGGCGTCACTCGATTTCGGACGGTGATATGATCCCGATGAGTGGCGCGTTAGAAAGTCATATTTCATAAGCAGATGATGATGCATGATGGATGCGATTTAGAAAGTGGGCGAAGAGTTTAAGGAGAAGAGCTGTATTACTTTAAAGAGAAGTGTTAAGAGTCTGGTCTAAACTGTGTAGATGGAAGGGATGACTAGGAAGTTGAAATGTTTATACACGTGTATCTAAATCTTAAATTTACTCAAAAATTTAGAATTTCACTGGGAATTGAACCCGAGTCTCTTGATGCGGAGATGTAAATTAACTTTGATAAATAATGAGTAAATCGAAGTATTTCAACCGTATGTTAAAAAGTTGAAATATCTATTCACGTGTATCTAAATCTTAGGTTCAACCAAAAATTTAGGACTCCACTGGGAATTGCACCCGGGTCTCTTGATACGGAAGCATACATTTACTTCGACATCTAGTGATTATATTAAATTATTTCAAATACATGTAATGTTAACCTTGAGCTTCAGATTCATATAAATGCTCTACTCAAAGACAAAAGTTGACATGTGAATGCTTACCAGGAATTGGAGAAAGAATGGTAACGAAAACGTATTCTGGTGAAAAATCTTCGTAAAGCAGACTTTTCGAATATAGTTATATCAGGCGCATTGGGGGCATTGCAATAGAAAAGACAAACTATGCAGGAATTATAATAGCTCGACAGACCTGCAAATAGGCAAACATTAAGGATCTCATCTTCGAACGAGACAGTTGCGCAGGAACAGGATAAAATCATACTCTCTACCCTCTCTACCGCAGTATTTTTATGTGGATTAATTATATCCGATCTAGCAATATTTTTTCACGTCGATTAATTCATAATTACCTTCCGTTGAAAATAGTAGTAATTTTAAGATGGAATTCATTTTTTTGACTCGCTACGGAAATGTTTCCGCGCAGTTGATTCCATATCTTAAATCACCAAAGAATCTATTCAGCCATGAATGTGACCGATTGGCCTCTATTCATAAGTCGTCGAACTGAAAACACATTCTAAAGGTCGAATTTTTCGTCTTGAGATATCTCTTAAAGTAAGATTTACTTTCTTCTTCTGCCTCCTTCCTCACCAATTAAATGAGCTAAACGAAAAAGTTAAATTAAGATGTATTTCTCTTGAGCTGAATACCACTTTATCTCCAACGTAAATACTTTGGGGTTTGAACCTCCCACCCATTGGAAAGAATTTGCTTTGATGTTGCCAGGAATACTGGGGATTGAAATAAAGGTTGCCAATTTTAGAGAGGGAGCTATCGTGAAAGATGATTTAATTTAGATATTCAAAGAGAAACCAACCACGAGAAGGCCCTTAAGATGTCTTAAGTGCGAGTAAGTAGGAATAGATCTGCATAAAATTGCATTGAAACGAACTTGGGAAAGCTATGTGTGTGTGCAAAGCCGAGAATGTAACCGACAGACTGTGTCTCTTTTATAAATTAAAGAATGGAATAGATGGAATAATAGAATGGAATAAATAAATGGGAAATAAAATAAAATAACCGATTAAATTAGAAATGCCTCAATTTTACTTTTGAATTTCGACGAAGAGCAAGGTGTCTACATAATTCTCTAGTATTTTGAACCGCTTTTTCATTTCGCTCATTACCCGCTATCAGTTATTGAGAATAACAGAAACACTTTCGGTCTTTATTCCTGTAAATTTCATTTACCGTCAACGCGCTAATATGATGATTTTCAATCGCAAAACGACAAATATGAAACTCCGAAAGTCACGGAGCCTTCCAAATCATCAGCACTTTCCGCTAATGACAAAGAGAAGAGATTACCTCCGAAAAAAGAATCCCACTAAATAATTCCACATTCGCGGCAGATAATGCGGTGCCGCTTGAAAAATTTTTCCCGCAAAATATTCCCAAGGACGAGAAAGCCTTCGTTTCCGGATCAAGGGAATTTTTGAACGGTAATCTTCACTTTCCCACCGCTGTACCAGGCAGATTACCTTTAAAACTCTGCGTTTGACCGGAACGTCTTTAATTATTTCAGCAAACTCGTCCATGCTGCGTATTCATCTTCTTTAATTAGGACCCTCTAAATTATCAAAAGGTTATCTAACTTTAAAATCCGGTTCCTTTTTAACCCATCGCTGATGAAGACGCCGCCACTTTGGGCTATCATAATTGGAATCACATTTAATTGCGTGAGTAATCAGCAACTTTATCTCAGCTTTTATTGACTAAAATTACCAGCAGAAATAAACGAAATCCAATCTCCTTCCTAAAACTACTAAGCTACCAATGAGGTAAAAGTTCATTATTTCATCTCATAAAATTTTATTTTACTTTCATTAAGTTTATAAATTAGCTAGCAAATCGTCAATTTTTATTCGCTTACTTCACTAGAAAATAAATGCACATAAATTTTCCACACGATCGTTTGTGAATAGAATCAATTGTTTACTTTATTGCAGCTTCAATTAAAGTGTTTGTCATATTTTCCAGTACGCTAAATCTGATTGAATTTAAGCATAAATATCTTAGAAAAAGGTTAAACTTTATTATTTTATCCCATAAAACATTTTTCCCAGCTAGAGCGGTTGTAAATTTGCTAAAACACCATCAATTTTGGGAATTGCTTACTTTAGTGAATAATAATGCTCATAACTTTTCCAATATCAACAGAATTAATCGCTCATTTAATTTCAGTTGCAATTATTGGGTTTTCCGGAAAATATATCGTTTTTAGTACGCAGGTCAGGTTGAATTTTCGTTGCGTAAGCATCAATATATGTGAAAGAGGTAAAAGTTTATTATTTTATTCCATAAAACATATTGTTTCGCTTTCAGAATAGTTACAAATTACCTAGAAAATCATCAATTTCGGCAATCGCTTACTTCAGTGGATAATAACTGCTCATAATTTTTTCACGATCATTGTCCGATAGCAAAATTAATCGTTTCTTTTATTGCAGCTTCAATTATTGTGTTTATTGGAAAATAAGTCGTTTCTAGTACGCTTGTCTGATTGAACATAAATTTTTAAGCATAAATATCTTAGAAAGAGAAGTTTCAGAGACTTCTACACTCAATTGGTGATTATTTTAATTAGCTACAAAAGATAAGAAAATTCTACCACTGGGATCGTTTTTATCTTATTTTTATTCATCAGACTAGTAAGAATAAAGTCGATTCCTTGCTCGCGACTTCATATCGGGCGTTGTGTAAACGCATTTCACATCTTCAAACAACGTATGTTCCCAATCTCGAATCGACCAATCATAACATGAGTGAAGGTTCCCTAACATATTACTCCAGTCCCGGCATTTATACGCTTTGGCGATCATGACTCGCCATGTTTCGAGTCGAGAGTTCTCGCTTCCTCTAATCAAATTCAATCACACGAATTGATGGGCAAAACAATAGAACTGGCTTTCGAAATCAGAGGACCGCGTGCGTAATTGCAGCCGCCTGCTATGGGAGACATCGATTAACTGGAGTGCAGAATTAAGACTGCTCGCTCATCTAAATCCCCACTCAAAGGGGGGAGACTACAGAAAATCTTATATCTTAAGCAGAAATCGATGTGCATTTTATGCGAGTGGTATTATACGGTCTAAAAAAAAGGGGATGGTAAAAGCGTGGGACCCAAGAGCACGCCTCCATGGATGTCTTTCCATTAAATCCCCAGCCACATGTCATTGGCGGCAAGCGGGGAATTAATTTGAATGTGAAATACCGCTTCCGAAAAGCATTAGACTAGGAACAGCTGCTGAAAAACTCACGCTTCAATAGTACCCCTACGGTTGTCATGGGGAAACGTTTCTAGGCTGGAATCGGTGGAAAGCAAATAGGAAGACGAAAACTATTTAGAAACAGTTTCGACTCAAACAAAACAAATACAAACTGTTACAAATAATAACAAGCGGAAAGTGGGGCTATACTTTTTCACCTAAAAAAGTTTCGTCCAATATGGGACACGATACCAACTACATCTCTAGTAACTTTTGGAGGCAGTTGGTGATGACGGTGAATTAAAATAGATGTAGGGAACGATTTGAAGTAATCGTACTTCTTATGCAGCAGTTCTTCGGTCGATATCTACCTATGCTGAATAAATATCGTGAATACGGATTCCCGTCATGATTAACGTATTCTCCATACGAACAGATTTCAAGCACGTATATTTATTATTTTCATTACGCAATGAATAGCAATTGCGGCCATGAGGTCAGGTGGCTATTAAGAGCACATAGTTAAACAAACTTGCAACTCTCACGGGAAAGAGATTCATCTCTTGAATCCACAGGCAGGGAGGGTTTCATAAGTCAACTTATTAAGAGCATGAATGAGATGCTTGATTATTCAAATACATAAATCCTTAGCGTACTTCGTCATCTCGAACTGCTGGATTATCCTACTTTAAACCAAGGTAGAAACGAAACAGGAATGCTTTCATTCAAAATATTATAATAAAAAATTGATAAATATGTGCTTCTTGAATATCAATCGATCCAAATGCTTACAAATAATTTACATCTCAAACATAAAAATTAATAAATCAATAAAGCTGATGATATAATTTAATTCAATAACATATCAAGCGTAAGTGTTTCAAAAGCTTTCACTAACAAAATGGCGTTCAAAGAAACCTTTATATTTGGATAAAGGGATAAAACAAACAATAATACTTTTTTTATGAGTAGTTATTTTTAATCAGTTGGCGGAATAAGGACTACTAGCTAAAGAAGAAGACTAACGATCTACCATTCAAGTAGACCAACTATTTACCGTTTAAGAAAATAGCTATGCAAATAAATTTTTAATACCAACAAGAAAATAGAAAATGAAAAAATGTAATAAAGAAATCCACGAGAAACGATTTCTCGATGAATAAAAAATAGTACTATATCATTAGAAAAAATACGAACATAAAATATATGAATTCGATATGGGAGACATACGCTAAGGGTTCATAACAATAATGAAAATGAAAACACTTGGTGCTTTTCCAAAGACTGATTTTTATTTCGACATGATTTACAAACTAGCCTTCAGGTCAGAAGATGCTAGATGTGAAACATTTCGCAATTCAGCCAGTGGAAGTTTATGATGTTTTCATTTTCATTTTCGAAACATTTAGGATGGAATATCAAATTTACGACCATTTGATTAGGTATTTCTTGAGTTATGAGATACATTCAGAGAACAAATTTAAATTCTTCCCTATTAATAAGAAACAGCTAGTTTAGATAGCCGTATAGTTGCGTCAGCTGAGTGAAAAATCAGCTGAGTCCTCACAACATGCCATGCCCGATTTCTTATAAACATATTACGGAGAAAAAACAAATGATGACGAAACTAGACCGACTGTAATCCTTTGGGAGTCAAGTTTCCTAAACAGCATATATCACCCGTATTCTTTTTATGTATTTCTTTTCTTTTAGTATTTCTTTTCTTTGAGTATTTTTTTCTTTATGTATTTCTTTTCTTTATGTATTTCATTTCTTTGTGTATTTCATTTCTTTATGTATTTCTTTTCTTTATGTATTTCTTTTCTTCATGTATATCTTTTTATGTATTTTATGTATTTCTTCCTTTTAGATTCCTGCAATTTCCGTAAAATCTTAGTTATTCTATCCACAGATTTCGTAGGTTTATCATACCCCTTCTTGTGGGTGTTTTCCTGCTGTGGGCTATTTTTCATAAGCATCATCTTAGGTTTTAGAACCCACAATATAATATTCTTCTGTGCACTTTTTTATGCTATCTCTTTCGTACTAATTGAAGAAGGGTTAGATGTAAGAAGAGACTTTCTAGTCTCAATCTCTCCCGAATAAAGACGATTCCATTCTGTTTTTTCAATTTCAATTTTCATTTTTGATCAAATAAACGAAGCGGGGAATTCAAAACATCATAAAGAAAAACCGAAGAAATTTATTTTCTAATTCCGATCGACAAAACCCGTATCTCTTCAATGTAAGATCCTTCTCGCTTTCCGTCCACGACGTTCGAGTTGTTTTCCCCTTACGCGTGCCTGCATTTCGAGAGTGTATTACTGCAGTTGCTGGGCGTGTGTCGCGCTTAAGGTGACGTACTTAGGTCTTCGTGGGCGAAGCACACCTGGGCGACCTCCCTCACTGCGCATGCGCACATCTCGCGATTGGAATGCGACAATAATTCGAATCGCCGCTCTTGAGGCGTGAAACTTTTTATCTTTGGTATACGTGCTGGGCATACCGGTACCCACAGCGAGAGAAAAATTGCTCGCCTACGATTTAATGATACGGCGATAAAAATCACCGAAGAAGAAAATGCGGAAACTTTTTTCGACAACCGGAAGCGGTTTACGATCAGATATTATCTCGCTATGATTTCTTAGTCTGTCACGAATTTCTCTCCGTTTTATCCAACATTCATCGGCACGTGTGCTCAATTTTTCAATCTACTAAATTCTCGAGTTATTTCAACGGTGTGTCACGTAAATATGCTGACGACACCTTCATTCGAACCTTCCTCGATCGAAATTCCAGGACTGTGTGTTTAACTGATATTTTTTACCGAAGAATGCTAAAAACGGAAAGTTCCCAGGTTAAATCATTGCTTAAAATCATTCCGTGCTACTTGTCAAAATTAGCGAAATAGATTAAACTAATTAAAGGTTTATTTTTTTAATTAAAGGTCACAAGAAATAATTATCACCTATCTTGTCATACATGAATAATGGAAAGAAGAGAGAGAGACACGGTCGTTAGTATAAACTTTAAAAATAAATTACTCCTAAACCGTTTAAGGTATAAATAAATAATAAACCTTAAACTCCTTTAGGAGTAATTTATTTTTAAAGTTCATACATGAATACCTTAAGATGTAGTAGTGCAGGAAAATTTAAATCAGCTATACTAATCCACATTATAAAGTTTTGAATATAATTACTTTACATTTAGGTGGAAGCGATGATAACTAAAAAGTGTTCTATTACCTTCTTATTTAATTTACAACTTTAATATTAAATCATTTCTCATTGTATAAATGTTCCTACAATTGCTATATCATAATATAAATATTTTAATTTTAAGATACAAAATACCTTCTTCTTCAATGGATTACAATTCCACAGTTTCTAAAGTTTCCTGAGCTAAGAGTGGCTTCCCACGACAGTTGAATTTGATTACTTGGCATTTGCAAACACAGCACAGGAAATAAAACTGCTACTCTCAAAATGAGTGCGAATAAATAATTTATTCCTTTTTATCATGTAAAATGTGAAAATGAGAGGAAACGACTAGAACAATTCCATTCGTATTCAATGAAATAGTTCAGATCCTGATATTTTACGACTAATGATTTGATAGTGGGAACAACGTAATTTGATTTTTAAAATGCCATTTCATTAACTTGAAGTTAAGTGAAAGTGGTCGATTGCAACACAATGGAGCGAAGGGTACATTTTAGGCAATAATTTTCCTTAAAAAGTCGATGAGTTGAACACCTTTACTTTCACTCAAGCACTTGAATGAGTCTCTCCATGAAAATGATGGACTGAAGACAGATGACAGCCCATTGATTAATAAAAATTTCTCCTGGAGGAAGAAACCCAAATACATGCCCAATTCCGCAACAAATGAATAGCTAGTATTTTTTGGTGATATCGTAAATTACACATCTAAAATGCCTATAGAGGAACAGGTGAAAGTGCTTTGTGTCCTTTGATTTCTTCCCAAGAACTCACGATTTGCAACTCGGAGGAACACGTATATTGCGACGATCCTCAGAGAGGAGAACCGTTTAGTTAAGCTACGGAGAGAAAGTAAATACTAAAGGTGAAGTTGCGAAATATTGCATTCGTGACTAGTCGGCCAATAGAGAATGTGGAATAATTCGGAACCGGAGGCTATTTGATATCTATGAGAAACCTTTAGAAGATTTACGCCGATGTCAATGGGGGAAACCGCCGACAAAATCCTGCATCCAACCCTCAGTGGTTTAAACAGACCGTTCTCTTGCAGACAAAAGGGCACCGATAAATTCAGCATCCCATCCTAACATCAAACCTTCCCAGTTATCTTAGCGTCCGAGGGTTTCGAATGCCCGATTCATCAATGGTTAACACGACTATTCGAGAGCCCAATAAAAATGTTGACAAAAATGCTGCTTTAAGTACTGATTATCAGCGCCCTTTCTACTTTTTCAAACAAAACCTATGATACATTTCTATCGTAGAATAACTGATGATAAAAACTTCTTTATTTTTTAATTTTTAAATATGAAATATATATGAATTGCAATGCTTTAAAGATTAAAACGACTAACTTCATAATATAGTGCGTTTATAATGTGCAAAAATAATTTTCAAGTAGAATAACACAGTTAATACTCGAGAAAACTGCCTTCAATGGGCAATCAATAATAACTAAATGGTAACGAATTACTGAATTCTTCATTAACAAACAAGTTTGACGCGCGTGAACGTGCTTTCATTTCAAATGAGCAAGTATTCTCGTTCCCTCGAACACAGTTGCTTAATTACTTTAAAAGTACTTTATGTATTACAACCATATCATACTAGATCGAGCGATATGAAATGGATCCTATTCATACTTTATTATAATCGAAAAAAGTAGAGATGGATAGAGATAGAATAAGATGAATGACTATTTATTCTTTTTTTATTGGACCTATTTAATTTTGGAATCTTTAAATGAATCCATTATAGCCGTTCGGTAAGTTGCATCCTACGATAAGACTCGTGTTAGATCGACTGCAATCAGTATGCTGTTTCGTATTATTTCAAATTAGGTGAACATGAAACTATATAACTAATAAATCGGGTAATTTACACTAAGGGTAAAAATTAGTTAGTGTGAGACTACGACCAACGACGCAGCACAGAACGATAAAATTCAACATTCCCAAATATGCAAATCAAGGAACATCTTAGTAAGCGCGAATGCAAGAACATCCATCTTGTGCAAAGAGTACGACTGAATTCGGCGCGTTTAATGTACGTTTCCCAGAATTCCAGATTGATTTCAGAAGCATTTAATTAATGCCCGTTACGGATGTGCTTGGGAACGGCATAAGCGCCTTTCCGGGATGGAAGTCATGCCCTCTGCACCTGGATAGCTGCGCTAGATGAATACAAATCGAAAAACAAACGGAAGGTTTTCGAGCTGAGTCTGCCTTTGTCCTTCATTATCCTCTTAACCAATTCAGCAGGGTAATCGTATTATAACTGCGCCTCTGATGTTCTCGAATCACACTACTGATTTCATACTTAAGGATACCCAGGCGCGGTTTCATTGTCTCCCAACGCATCAACAACTGTTTTCTTTCGACGATAGTGAGCTCTTTTCCTGACACTGAATTAACAAGGTCTTCTATAAAGCAGTAAAATTAATGCATAAATATCATGCTCTTTTTCGTGTGCTGTACATTGAATTTTCGAATTTTTGATATTCTCGTCATGAATCCGTAAGTACTAAAAAGATATATCTTCTAAATATATAAACAGCTTCCATGTCATGGTATAATAATAATGTTCGTTTCAGAAGACATAATTTATTTTATTTACAAAAAATTTACGATTATTAACCAAATTTTATTCTCCTCGAAAATCTTGCCAAAAATCAAAACAGGAAGGTGTAAGATCTACTTATATTAACTCCAAAATAATATAAAATGTTTCTTTTTCGATGAAAATTTAACGCAGGATTTATTGAATAAAAAACACTTAAATATTTATAAGATATAAGGATATTAAGATAGGCATAAAAATTTAAGCGAATATAAATAGGCAATATAGTATCAGTAAAAGTAATTTGGTTAGTCACTATTAACTAAAGGGTATCTGCAAAGAAAAACTAAATCTACATTTTTTATCACTTAGTTGTGATGAGTGTAATACAAGGATTTTATTATACATAAAGGTTGATAGGAAAACTAGAGGGGGAATTTTTTATCTCGGGAATTGGGCGAGCGCCAAGCTGGATTCCCCCATTGAAATGTTAGCGAAAAATATTATATGGGAGAACGATGTTGATCAATAAATAAGAATTCGGGGAAATTCAAAGAGATTTTTAAGAACGATACGAAATGTAATAAAAGGTGAGATGAATATATAACGACATGTTCCGGCATAACTTCGTGGAATGGTACCATCATGCAAAGAAAAAAACACGGTAAATTTCACAGAAATATATTGAATGTAACTAGTTTTGTCTATCAGATATCATCAGGCACTGATGATGCCTGATACCACCAATACCTGATGATATCTGATAGACGAAACAAGTTGCATTCAATATATTTCTGTGAAATTTACAAAGTGTGTTTTTTTCTCTGCATGGTGTGATAAATAAGTAATCACAACCGTTACCAATAGAGGCGGTCAACTATTAACGATAAATAGATGTAAATGATCGTTCTACAAGCGATGATGCTGTTCCTGATGAACATGGGGGGTTTAGTAGTTACATCGGATCAAAAGAACCAGGGTTCTTTGCGGTTCTGCGTAAAGTGGATTACGACATGGAGCGTAAATAAAACTTGATTCCGAACTCATCCCTTCGGAAAGTTGCTCATCTAAGAACGCGAACGAATCTCTCCGGACTCATTCTTCCGCTAATGGCATGGATTAGTCTAACAGCCATCACGATTTGATCTCCTCCCTAAAATTTCCAATGGCTGAATTCACGATCCCTTTCGAGTAACGAGGTCCGGATGTCTTCCTACGGATTTGGGTTCGCCATCCCCAGATTGCAAGATTGCGTAGTTCTCCGCTTTATGACGGCCGACTAAATACGAGGCTATTTCTCCCGCTAATTGCATTGCCTTGTCATCGGGGAGGCGACCTTTGACCCGGCGGGGGAAGGCCTGCGAGGGATCCCACGATGCAATGCGCTCCCGCCCAAAAAATACTCCGAAAATGCATTTCCTGAAAATGGGTCGCTGCCATTGCTTCTAGCGGAGTTTTTTTAATCCCAGTCCGGTGGAAAACTTCAATTCCATACGCTTGAAACATGCGCGAAAAATGAATGGAAATTGTGATACGAGAGGCGCGGTCAGGATGGCGGATTTAATGAAATTTATAATTTCGTAATAAGATCGTCAAGTTCCGCTGGCGTGATGAATCCACCTCTCTCCGCTTTTGGAACCTCCCCTTTAACCCAAAGAAAGGAACGGAAAATTCGGAAATCCTAAAAACAAATTTAGATACCTGCTTATTCACCGGGCAAATACCACATGTGCAATATTTACTTTAGCTGCTATCGCATGAACGAAGTCTTCAGGTCATGTTTATTCTCCCTCTCCCAGAGATGCAAGATCTATACACCAACACTAGAACTGCAAAAGGTAAAACTTCGATTCCGGTGACAAATTCAGCAGAAAGAAATGAATTCTGCACATTCAGCCTTGATGTTGTGTATATCAAGATGAAAATCAATATCCCGGGCTTTTTCTGCTTAATTAACGTTTGTTTTGGCAAATAATTATAAAGTCCAGGAAATCTTTCAGTAGAAAAAGCGGGGAAAATTCATTTATTTGCGCGGCATGGTATATCATTCTATATATTCCGGAATACTCGAATGAAAACTATTTATATAAATTTAATTACCAGAGGAAACTTGATGTATTTCCGAATTGAGTTTCGCGCATAAAACTTCATTCTGAAGGAATAAACGGAAATGAAAAGGTCATGGAACGGGACTCAAACCTAGGTATTTTTAAAAACACTGGGGGAAAGTCGTCAACAAGAGGGGAATATATTTTATTTATTCATGGTTCGAATATACCATTTTGCTTCGTAAAAGAACCACAAGGCCGCATACGGAACCATCAAGCCGCACTTGCTTTGCGTGTTGCCTACAATCAAGAAGCCGCACAAAGAAATATTACAAATGTGAAGTTTAATAAATAAGATAAGAAGACTAGTAGATGAGATCAACGAGACTTGAGACTGCAAAATTATTGAAATATGAGTATATTTTCCAGAAAGATACGAAAAGGTCGTACTGAACGCCCGTAAAAGTTCCCATCTCTAAACAAAGCCAATTAAGCTATCGGTCTCATTTCATTTTTAGGAAATTTTGTAAGTAAAAGGAGCATTGACTCCGACTGGGCAGAGTTTAGATGGGCGTTGCCAAGAGTTGTTACTATGTACTACTAGTGTGTACTATATTTTTCGACATTCTTTTTCTATAATAGTTCCTCCTTTTTGGATTTCATTGTCCCTAATTAATGAAGAATTTAATTGTTGGATTTTCAAGAGGTAGAGGCTATTTAAGAATTTTGGGTAGTCATCTTGCAATTAAAACACGAAGTCATGATTGTACATATGAATTTTAATTCGGTTGGCTTGTAAAATTTATTAATCCTACCCTATCTTTAACCAATCATCAACGATTTACGCTTATATCTTCGCGGGATGAATGAAATAACGGGGCGGGGCGGATTAGGCTCCACATTTTTGAACCACTGCTTTCAAGCATCTCCTAGGAATTAGAAAATTATAATCCGAGTTCCGTTACGTACAATTTATACCTCAACCTTTATTCCTTGGATTCCATCAGATAGTTCCCATGCAAAATTATTCCTGAATCCCTCCCCACCCATTCATCAAATTATAGATAAATATGAAATGCAACTTTGAGAGCTCCACTCCATCCATCACAGTTCTGCGCTTCATTCTTGTAATGCAGCGCATCATTCTCGTGACTCCCGCACCCATTGAGAGTTCATCGAGGTCGCACGCGCCGCACCTTTTACATGATATTTGAGGCGCAGGGAGAATGGGAGAGGCTGATTAATTCCACCCATTTTACTTTTAAAACGGAAAGAGGGGATGTATTTGAGACCCGCCCAAGGCCTGTAACTCCCAAAGGCAATGTTGGAGACGGCTCTAGTCACGGTGAAACCACCCTTAATGTTATGACAATGATTAAAAGATAATTGCTAAATCAATTTCTCTCCGAATAATTAGGGAAGTTTTAAAGCTGATATCTAGGAGGAAAATTTGCATGAGATAGAGTGTTTTGGTTACATAATGCGGACCTAACTGATCACGGTCTTTGTTTTCCTCTTCAAAAAAAGAAAAAAAAACGTTTGACACGGATTAAGTTATTCATTCAAACTTTATTGCATCTCATCTAAGATACGAATGTTTAAATTATATTCAGGTTTAATGGAGTTATATCTGACATAAATGAGAAGGACCATTAATAGAAGCTTTATCAAAACATGATAAAGAGAAAGACCCAAAGAACACAGATGATAAATGCACAAAAGAGACTAATATTAAACATGGAAAATAGGATGGAATAATGGACGACCGTAATGATTAGAAGAATGGAATAAAGGAATGATTAGGACGAATGATAAAATGTACTCTAAGCAATAATGATATGATTAAATTAGTCATAATGATATGGTGAGTGAATCACAGAAAACATAGTTATAATATAAGGAAATATACTCCCAAGTATCGAGGAAAACTTATGAAAAAGGAATGTCGAAAATGTAAAATTTAGTAAAGGTTAATAGAGAAAGAAAATCTAAGATATTAATACAACGGTTTCCTGAGCCAATGATATACCTAATGCTTGAAAAAAAACTGAAGCGAAAAGAGAGGAAGACGAAATGCTATAAATACTCGAAAGTAAGAAAATGATTCAGAGAGAATACCAAATGTGATAGAATTGAACTGAAATATCGACTTCGGAATTTTATAGCACATATACCAGCGTTTACTCTATATAAATTCTATTCCCATGCAGTGAAAATAGATTAAACATTCATTCAAATCAGACTATTTTAGAATTTTAACCAAACTGCTCATGACATCAATTGCAAGTATAAATAAAATCGCACAAGGATTCCGTTGTACCATTATTTCGGCTAGTATACAACCACGGCGCTATTGAGAAAAACTTGGATATTTTGACTTCCGCAGCTTGACCAAAGGAAGAACTATTACACTTTTGTCCGAGGATATTCCTGTCAGCATTACAATACCCATCGTATACCTATATAGACATCAAGGAAACAGCCGATACGTGTCCAGGAGACACACATTTCCGGTGAGATCGTAGCCACTGTTTCTTAAAGAAAGACAAATTTTCAACACGTGTGGAAATGTGAAAGGAGGAAGTGTGGGTTAGAAAAAAGAATGCGGCAACAGAGAGAGACCGGTAACAAAGGCTGATTATTGAACTAAAACAAGACATTGCTCGGATTAAAATAAATGGAACGGAAAAACGTCGACTTGAGAACATGAGCGTACTGCAAAAAATCACCCAAGGTTATGAGCGCGCAATTAAATCATGAGGGCTTTATTTTAATTAGCTGAGATTGCAAGACCTTGAACTAACAGTGTAAACAGAATCGCGTGATATCGAATGGTAAACAATTCAATGGTCTATTTCCTGTTTGGACTTTTAATAACCCGAAAAGACTGTCGCCTTTGCAGATGTAAAATAGGAAACTATACGATAATTGATTAGGATCTAAAATTATAAAGAATATACATCCGATTTAAAACTTAAGATCTTTATCTGGCATGGATGTGAAACATGACTTTCATACGCGATAAAAGGGAAAATGCTGACTAACAAGATATCATTAAAATTCCATTTTTCCTTAGAAGCAATGGACTGACAATGTCAGCTGGTAATCATTAGGAATAAAATCGTAATGGAATTAAATTGATTAGATTATTTGATTATTAGATTAAACCTTAGCAAAGTCGATCTTTTAGATATAGCTTGCTTTATTGAATTAAGACCTTTATTCTTATTATTATCTTTATATTTGTGTATAGTAAATTTTTTATTACTTTCTATATAAGAATTTTCTTGCGATCTTGAAAGGCTATCTTAAGTTTGTATCCGAAGAGAACTTCGTTTTACAATGAGAAAAATTAAATAAAAATAATAATTTATTGTAGTAAATGATAAAATTAAGGATATCTCTGACTATCTACGATAAAACAGGACGCTATATCTATACTGTTTATGTAAATTAAATCTTTCAACAGTGTCATGTTTTGCGCTATCTTGAAGAATATTTAACTTTCCCAGAAGGTATTCTTGCTTGAGAGGTAATCAATAAAGGAACTTAACTACAGTGAAATAGTTTTTCCACGAACTTAGCATAAATCAACTCAAATTACGGATTGTTAAACTAAGATAGGTTCTTGTTGAGATCAAACGAGGATAAAGAGATACATATACTTAAAATTAAAAATAAACCGGCAAGAAAAGAAAACTGTAATATAAGAGCAGTAAATTATCACGACAACCTATTTCCCTTGTATCGGAATCATCTAAGGAGAGAGCAGCATCTTCAGACAGCAACAACTCAGGTAAGGATGCTTCACCTCATTCACAAAGACGTAACAACCTTAAGAGGCAAAGATGTCCGATCCAGTTTTGTTTTCCGAGCTAAAAAGTCACTCCATTTTCTTCTCCTTATCAGCGGTAAATTCTTGACCGCCTTTCCATTATCACTCCTCCGCCCCCACTAAAAACGCAGACGAGACGATAACAGTTTCCAGACAAAAGGTCGTTAGCGCTGCTGGCGCCGTGCTTACGGCAGAGTGGAGAACTGCGAGATGAGATCACACGTATAAACGAAGTCGTGTTTGTTTAAAAAAAACTTCAGCCAGCGGCACGATCATATTTTCGAGGAACTGTACGCGTCCCTTCCATGAAATCACTGCAGTCGAAGCAGGGAGAAGTCGCACGACGAGTTCAGGACTTGCGTCGAGGAAAACTCGCCGAGGCGTGGAGAACCTGACAGGGCTGCCAACCGAACAGCACGTTCCGCATAAAAACTTTTCTCGCATATGATCAACGCCGGGATGTGTGGACACCGACTGTGGGCATACGCGAAGTTTACGTGTTTTCTCCAACGACGGAGATTTCTGTCCCTGGCGCTAATGACTGATGGACCAATGGTGACCAGCCGGTGACGGCGTAACTTCGTTAGCGTAGATACAATCTGGCAAACGGAAAGTTTGGTTAAGTGCGATGAACTTCTGCGATGGCGGAGAAGCAGGAACCAGAAGATCACAAGACGTCCGTTACTACAACGTGGAGATGGGACGATCGAGTGAAGAAAATAATCGAATAGTTATTCGAATGATTTTTTACTCTATTGTCAAAAAGTTATTCGATTGCTTCTGCATTTATTAGTGTGTTCATCAGGCAGTTAATCGAATCTTCATTCATGTCTATTCATCGCGACATGTGATCTATAAATCTAAAATATCTAATTAAATTTTTATTAGATCTAATTACATTTGTTCTATGTATTTCTGAAGAAATTCGAAGATATTTTAATCACTCGCTTCGAACAATCGAATAGATTCACTCGGTTGGGATCGAGCGAAAAATCGAAATGCTATAATCGAATTATTCTACAGAAGCAAACAATTAAATTATTCTGTTGTTTTCATTCGATCGTTACCACATCTACTACACCAAGTCTTTTTCTTCACAATCGAAGATTTCTCATAGGCTAATGTTCGCCACTCTTCCGTGACGTAACTACTCTTTCTTTCATTAAATTTAAATTACTACTATTTACATACGCACGAAATACAAAAGCAGTACAGAAATGTCCTTTTAAGGACTGAAATCTTTAAGTTCATTTCAATCAAACTAACATCCATTTTATATTGATTTTTTTCGGATTGAAATCTATCTGAAGAAAGAAAACTAGAAAAAAATCTCGTGGTAAGCGATCTAGGTTTAGAACGTTTCGTTCATCTTCAGACAGCAGAAACTTCCGTAGAAATTGTATCTATTTATTTCTGTATCGAAAATATAGAATTCTAGGAATTATCGCTCGAGAAGATTGATAAATACCAACCGAATTCCGAAAATGCAAGATTTTTGATTATAGATACAAAATTTACAAAACATTCGACATTCAAAAGTTATTAATCATGAGATTTCCCAGTAAACCAACGCAAATCAACTTTCTCCACAACTTTTAATGCTATTTAGCATGAAAGAATGAGAATAAAAAGAAAATATAGTAAATGCTAACAAGAAAACAATTTACACGAGGCCACTTCATCATCCACGACCACTATTCAATAAGGTCTGAGATGAAGGCGAAAACTGACAAGGGATAAAATCTCTTTCCTCATAGAGCTTTAAAAATGCGATATTAACCAACGCTTCGTGATATCAAATAATTGGACACGACCGGTTTACGAACATTTTGAGAATTCCTCGAAACCACGGATAACCGGGATCCATGAAAACAGGTTTTGGACCCGAGTTGGATGGGATTCGTCTTAGGCAAGCACCACGATTATGACGAAGGAGAGGTGAGTTGAAAAAAATGCGTGGTCACAATGCCCGAGACATTCGGCCGAGGTGAGCAGGTACAGAACTTTCGAAAAATCAACGACTTTATCCGTAAATACTCTTCCGCTTAATGGCAGAGCTTAACCTTTGCAAGGTCTCGTAAGAATTGAAGGGAAATCGAATTAAAAATTTAAAGCTTAAGGTGCCTGCAGAGGAAAAAGTACGAAGGCAACGTTCAATGAAGCAGCTGAACAACTTTTGTGAGGAAGGTAAAAGTTATTCGATTTTGTATTAGAATTTGACCCTTGGGATTCTTTTCTCCACTAAGATTCCGACGCTAATGAATTTTACAAAGTTTCGATCCATTTGGTAATTATTAAATGCTCCTATCATTTATCTTTAAGATGAAAATTCACTTATAAAAAGTTTCATTCTGGAATAACGATATGTGCAGCACTTTGCATCCCTTAATACAGACTAACAAGTTTTCCCGAAATAATATTACGGAACACTAATAGCCTAAATTTATTAAATACGTAATATTTTTACGTTACATTCGCTTTACTATGTTTTACATAACGATATGAACCTTAATTACGTGATATTTATCCGTTAAAGAAGACGTTCAACGCAAAAATCCCCTGTCCAATTCCATGATTTTCAGTATCATTTTATGGAAAAGATATCGGATAGAAAATTTGGAGGATATTGATAAGACGAAGGAAACGGTCAGACAAAGAGGCAATAAAAAACCTGATTAGATAAGAATAGTTCTGAGAAGAAAGGATAAAAACGAGAGTGAAATGAAACGCTGATTGGCAGGGGATCAATAGATTCGATAAGGCTTCAAATGCTAACAATTGAGAAGTCAAAGAAAGATTTCCGAGACCAAAAATTATAGCTGAAAATACAATGAATAGTAAAGCTGCAAAGCGCTGATAATTGAGGTGCTCTTATGGTTATTTCTGCTCAATGAATTACAGCAAAAGTTTCGTTAGTAAAAAAGTTGTAACAATGCTCTCATTAGTCATCCAATTCTCCCGTATGAGTTATTTTTTCCTCAACTTCACAACAAATATCGCCAAACTTCACAGCAATGAGTATTCACAATGAAGAGAAGATCAAATGCAAGTACTTACATGGATATAAATGGACTACTAAAATATTAGGAAAACCAAACAAAACCAAATCAATTACGCGAATTATCTACTAAAATTTTGATCGTGAAGCCAAAAGTTCAGTACATTAAAAGTACAGTTCATCTAACTAAAACTGAAATAATAATTGAGAAAAGTCGATGATACTACTAAAAGCAACACCAACGAAAATATTTACGTTTATTATTTATGAATCAATGAACTTTCTATTAACGGATGAAGAATATTTTAATTACTATGCAACTATTCGAAAGATCTTTTAATAATATTACGAAAAGCGCTTCCGATACCTTTTATCGAGACAAAACTATTTATCTTTGGTTGAGTAATCAGTGAACAGCTTTTAATAAAGCTATACAGTATTTTAATGTCATTTTTAAAAGACGATATTAAAAACATGCCTCACTGACAACACATTTTTTAGTTGGCGATGGAGTAATCTCATTACTTTTTCATTTCATAAAGCGCTTCATACAGAGATGACGAACATTTTTCGATAATATAATAGGAAAAGTAATATCGACAAATTCATTCATCGCTAGAGCATGAAATAGATGAAAATATCAATCTGCTACACCGAAACGGATTTTAGATTAATTTTTGAAGAATGCGCTCGATTTTCATAAACCTAGTAAATAATTCATTAAGCATGTTTATATAACTGGATTTCTAAATAAACTCGCTCAAAACGTCATTTAATTAACGCAATAGTCTGACGGCATTATTCAAACCAAGCTGGGATTAATAATACAAACAATTATAACTTCTCTGGCATTCAATACCGTTTTCCATATATTTGCTTAGCTCTTTTCATTGTCTAATATTATGAGAAAGGGAAATAATTTAATTTCAGAATCAATTTCACACTACCCAAATCACAGTCATTTCTAAAGGCAACGCAAAGAAAATTCCTAAGGGATTTTTTCCTAACGTATCGCTTGTTATCTCGCACAGTTATGAGTTGCCTCTACAAGCTTTCACGTCACGACATACACCTTTTATTCAAAGATAGAATCCCCTACGTTTCGCTCAAACTTCTTCTGTCGAAAGACTGATACGTTGGCAAACCGATGCCGAAACTTAGTCTTCCTACTTCCGGATATTATCCTAAATACCTCTCTCTCTCTTTCTCTTAGGATATGGGTCGGATGAGTGAGACGTTACGGAGATCACTTTCTCCTTCAAAAAATAATTTACGATTCTTGGTCCAGATTCCGAGTGGAGAGCTTAGTGGAATGACCGCCACTTTAGAGGCTTTTTAAACCTGCTTTCATAGTGTTACCAGTTCCTTTACTTATCAAAACCCCGTCGTTTTCCTGTCATACTTACTAATCCGACACCCCAAAATTATGAGAAAAACGAATATTCGGCTTTGTTCGATAGCAAGGATTATTTACGAATGGTTTCA
Organism: Pachydiplax longipennis; assembly: GCA_036926295.1. Taxonomy (NCBI): domain Eukaryota; kingdom Metazoa; phylum Arthropoda; class Insecta; order Odonata; family Libellulidae; genus Pachydiplax; species Pachydiplax longipennis. The sequence goes on along the minus strand of JAVFKF010000003.1, from coordinate 23,427,145 downwards.
GGAAATTTTTAACGCGTACTGGTCGTACGAGTTTTCAGAACAGCCGAAACATCGTAAAAGAATGCTCCTCACTGCTTTGGGAGATATTGACTTTACCTTATCTTTACAGCGTTCATAGGTGAAATCAAGCGAAGGTTGGAATCTGACTATGGTAAAGTTATTGAGACATTAAAAAAGGCTAACGATTCGATTACTCGTTGCTGCAGTTTCTCCCGATACTTTCTCGTTAAAGTCACTAATAACCAATGCTTAAAGAACCTTTAATCGATACCTGTGAATAATTAGGTACAGTTTTCTTTGGATACCACCGATTTATCGAATGATTATATTGTAATTTATTTTGTATTAATCGTATACTTCAATTCCATATACTTTTAGGATAAAAATATTACTTTACAGTAATGGCATATTTTATGGTATACCTGAAAATAAGACGCAAATTGAAAAAATAAATTAAACAACTGAGGAATCAAGTTGTCTCTTAAAAAGTCTATTAGATCACAGATATGATTAACTAGGAATACACAATGATGAATTAAACAGAGGATTTACTATATTATAATGCTTAGTATTATATCTAATACAATTAAAGTAGCCAAGATCGATCCTACAATCCGGCATTTATTTAACTTAAATCAATGAATATACCCATCCAAGTTACAATTGTCTTATCAGATTAACGAAAATTAAAAATAAAGGTGATTTTGGAAAGTCGCTTCATTTCAGGATGCATGCTACTCTCTTAATTAATGCTGCTGTCACTCAAATTTAAATTCCTGTATTACAACGTTTTAATACATTAATCGACTTAAAGTTTTACTTTTACCGGTGGCACCCCTGCCGTTTGAAAGCCAGAGCTTATAATGGGTAAGCCCAAGTACAAAACAGAATTTCTTTCACTTGAACCCTGCCTTGACATGAGTTTCCCGCATAATGAAAGGGTTAAATCAATTTTGAAAGAATTCAGAAAGGAAAAAAGAGCCAAGATTAAAGAGCGAAAAGACATTTTTATAACATTTCATAGCAAATGTTCGCGACACAAACAGAGATAGCCGAAATCGTCGATTGTCCAGCAATGCGATGCAATTAGATTAAATTGGATCCGAGAATAGCCGATTGGCAGAGAGACAAACGGAGCTGTTACGTAACATAATTTGCGGATGAGATGTATGATATCAAGCAGCTAGTTGGAATTGGAATGCATTCAGCACTTCGATGATGGTAAATAAACTACAGGGAAATCTTCCCAAGCAACATAAGAGACAGAAGAACAAGAAGTACATGTCTTGATGCATAAACAACGTAAAAGAGTAACATATTATATAGATTCAGAGGATTTCAAACAGCAGAATAAATTGGATGATAATCAACACTTCTAAGATAGAAACAAGGAATGATAATACCATCAACGCAAACCTTCACGACTTAGAAAGGCTTAAAGTAACGAAATATTGACATTTTAAGTATTCGACGACGCTGTATAACCCGAAAGATCATTTCATTCTATCGAGTTGTTTAAGAATGGTAAACCAACTTTGAAAATGCTTTCGGTTTTAAAAATATGAATGATTGAGGTTAATTAATAATTTTCGAAATAAATGATAATCATTAGTGATCATTACCTAATTTTAAAGTAATTAAGTTCTTTGTCAGCGTATAAGCATAAATTTTATTTTAATCTGAAAGTGGTTTATTGCGATAAATTAAAAGGTAATAATGGTCAGTGAGTCATTAAATTCAACTTCTGCGTAAGTGTATCATTAATCAAAATGACGCTTTCAGAACAGTAGAAAAAAGTAAGCACACTGACGCATGTAAAAAGTCTCACATAGAGCTAAAATGAGATAAATTAGTTTTGAAACATTGCCAATCACAACAACTGTCTCGCTACGGTATACATCGGTGGTCAACCTTTGTAACGTGAGCGCCGCGCTACCGCGAACCAGGTAATGAAAGCACCTAACCTTCACACGGAGGAAAAAGACTTTAAACCGCTTTTCCTTGTGACCAACACAGTTTGGCATCCATCTATAGTAACAAAATAGAACGGATGCACGCACTAATAAAATTTATGCATTAAAATTCACGTGTTCAAGCGTAACTTTGTGGCACAACGCACATGATGGAGAAGAAATGTTACACATGGATATGTCTACTCGTTGACGAAACTACTCGGTAATAAATCTCTCGTGGAATTATAGTAATGCAAGAATTTATTTCTTCTCCATCATCTTTATATATTGCATCTTTAGTTTATTATTCTTTATAGTTTTAATTTTTTCATCTGTAGTAATTTGAAATTTATACCTTACTATTTTTGTATATTTTACACTCTAATGTCTCCTGATTTGTAATCCTAAGCTTTATATTTGTTATTGTTATTCGTAATATTTGTACAACAAACTGGTGTGACATATTTACTATACTTTGTATCACAATGGGTAGATCCTGTTGAAAGAATAAAAAAATATATATATGTTAGTATTGATATTATATTATTATTGATTATTATTAATGGATTAAATCTATAACATATGGGTAATATCTACCCATATGTTATAGATTTAATCCATTTTCGATTGAACAATGGTAAATCTATAAAGCAAGTTACCCAAGCAAGATCCAAGCCATCTTCGGCAAAATTTAAAGCAAATCAAGGAGAATTTCGGTCTTTTTATAGGTATAAAACATCTTCCGCATTTACCTAACTGAGCAACTCCCATCTGGAAGAATAGAGAAGTTGACATAAGGGTCAAGGTTAAGTAGACAAATAAAAGATCAGCAAATCTGGACATAACGGCAGCAGAAAAAGACACAGGAAGAGTCATAATAAAACCTATAAATAGTGACAGAACTCCGGCAGCAGAATTAGCGGAAGAAAACACTGCTCATTCGGTAAAAGCAATCTCCTATCCACTTCCAGTCGGAGGAACAGGCTATCCTTGACTTTCCGAAGTAACAACTTTCCTCATTCCGTCTTCAATGGACCAACGTAAGATCTTCGGCGACGTAATAATTCAATAGCCATTCGATTGGGGGATCCCTTGAAGGCGGATGGAATTCTTTAAAACCCTCCGGAAGGAGAGTTCCCATCTTTCCTGGCCGAGGTCCAGTGGCGTAACAGCCTCCGACGGAGACGAAGCAAATGTAGAAGTAATTCGGATGCAAATGTATCGCTTCCTCCGTAAACCGGATACGAAACCACCGAGGGATCTCTGCTGACCGCATGAGGTGTATGGGATTCTCGGTCTGGAGGATAACCCTTCGACTCCCGCTCCAATGGGTTGATATGTCGATGGCATTGAGGAGATAAGCTTAGCGCACGGCGCTGATGAAAACTTTAATGCGGAAAATGCGACTGAATGTCGGGGAAGGGAGTTGAGAACGGGGAGAGTAAACAGAGACTTGCTCCGAAAAACGGAAAATTCTCATTTTTGAGCAAACAAACTCCTGTGAATGGATAAGAAAGCTACGAAAGTACCGTTCGAGATGTAACTGGACAACTTATCCGACGTAAAGTGAAAAATACGCGATAATTGCCAAACGAAGACGGGTTCACGAGTCCTTTGCTTTCAGAGGCCGTTCTTAAAGGAAAGCTATTCCGTGAAATACAAATTTTAGCGATGCGTTTCCTTCGGCTTTGCTCTATCACTCCACAGCCTAAATGAAGAATAAAAACTACATTCTAAATTTTGCTACGCTTCCGATGTTTATTTGCTGCCAAAGGTTTGGAATATGCGTTTCCCCAACTTGCTAGGTACACTACGAAAGGTTTCAATAGATGGCACCATGCTTAAGGAATTGCCAAATATAAGTGCTTTAAAGCGATCAATCTTACAGAATATTTTGCGAGAGAAGCCTACGTTATGCATTTATCACTCGTAATCATTAATTCAATGAACTTTAACGACGATTTTCTACTTTAATTCCCGTTGTACGGGAATGAAGGCAAAGCCGACTTCAACAACGCTAATCTTTCAATGCCATAGAAATAAACACATATCCTAAAAGCGAATGATTTCATACAGATTAATTCCTGTTTTAAATAATTTCAGATTTTCCACCATAAAGAGTGCAAACTTTACAGCATAACAAAACTGAATTTCAGCGATGTTCAATATAAACAGCGTACTGAAGATATTCTAACATTATTTTATTAACAAGATCGTTTAAGAGATACGCTGGAATAATTGGGAAGCTTTCCTACTAAAATGCGTGAAGTCTGTAATAGGTATCGTATAACACCGATTTAGATATCAATCACTACGACAGATGATAACACGGACTTTCATCACCTTTAGGTGAAAAATGGAACAGGATTTCAACCCTTGTAGTAGCCGTATCTTTAACCGAACATACACAGAGTACAACCCCAAAACTTGAAGAATTAGGCTTCGCTATTATCCACTAGTCTCTCCATCGCTAACCTATCCATTTACCCACCGCTTCAACAACAAACACAGGGATCTCGGATTAGACCGGAGTAACGCATAAACCAACCCAGCACACCCCACGTCATCTTACCCATCGCGTGGTCTCTTTAGGGGAGAGATATTCACGAAAGCAGGCAGCCCTAAAAGCGTCGTAACTCCAATCAAAGTTATGGGAAGTGAAAACAGCATAACCGAGCCCTCCTTCGCCCACTTCAATGGGAAAAACAACCCGATGCGCGAGATTTCGGTCGAGAAAACAAACCGAAGGAGATGCGAGCACTCCATTTCCATTCGGCGGACACTCAATCCGGCCAAAAGCTTTACTCCGAGCACATCGCTAAAACAAACAACCGAAAAACTCCCGCATTAATTGAAGTCGATACGACCTGCACTGAACGAGACTTCGGAGTCAAAAAATCAACAAGACACGGTCCTGAGCGGGCGTTCTTGCCACATCTGCCGCCGGAGGAAAGAGAGGACAATTCGGAATTATTTAACGAGTCGTGAAATGGAACGGGGGGTCCGGGGGCGGGAAGCAGTGCAGATGGGGGCGGGCAGATGCGGGGAGTCCCTCGGAGTCGGACGGTGGACCCGATGACAAAACACGGCTCATCAATTCCCTCAAATTCGGATCGATAGCATTAAAACCGTACGCGGACCGGAAGTTGGGAAAAAATCGCCGGGATCCGGTGAAAGAATCGCCGGAACCCGGTGAAAAAATCCCCGGTATCCGGAGAAAGAATCGCCGGAATTCGGTCGAAGTCGGTCGGGCGAAAGGGGCAAAAATCCTCACCACGTAGCGTCTCCTTCCCGGGCAGTAGGACGTTCTCAAGCGCGGCGACTCCAGGTCGTCGCTCCGGTATCCACTGAGACCTGGAGGATGGGTCGTACTGTCCAATGATCACGGGGGGTTCACTGGGCGACGGGACACTCGGGCTCATCGCACGGTAAACCGCGCATTTCCCGCTCCTCCGCTTAAGGGGGTCACACACTATTTCACGAGGTCACACGGTTCACTTTTTATTTCTCATAAAAATCCTTCTAAATCGGAAGACACCAGCCACCGTACGAGGGGTCTGCTGTGTTCCCAACCGCTAAGAGAAGACCCTTCCACCACGGAGTTCACTCGCTTACTGAGGGCTTGTTGCCGACTCGTCTCGGGCGAGGTCTCCCCGCGCCCCCCCACCCATTCCGTGCCCCCCCTCTGCTCTGCTGCACGGCCTCAGCGGCAACAGGGCTGCGGAGGGATGGAAAACGTAGAGGGGGACACTCTGAGGAGAGGGACGCCGCACTAGAGCGATCTGCGCATGCGCACCGAAACCTAGAAAACCAAAATAATAAAGCGATTTCCTTCGACGCCCTCTTATATAGCGCTAAAAATTGAAAATGCTTCTTTTTCGTGCCCTCTTTAATCTGAGCGGAGAGGCGATAAACGCGGTGTAAGTGAGCTGATTGGCGGGGCGGAGTCGAATTTATAGAGGACGGCGGAAACAATGCGTGCGGAATTGCGGCCGGCGCCGAAGAAAATGAAGTGAATCGTCGCGGATAAATTATTCGCGCCCAAATTGCGCCGTCGACGGAAAAAAGGCGCGCTTTCCAGAAATTCGAGTATCGTTTGCTTTTTCGAACGAGCTATTGGGGGTGCGGATTGTTCTTTCGGGACATGAAAGACGTGCAGAGAGAGGGTAGGGGAACTTTTTCCATCGGAGGGACCCTTTTACCATTAGGCAGAGTTCTAAACCATTAAGCAGCATAAGAAACCATTAGGCTGTACTCGAGTGACGTATGCGTTCATACATTAGTAGTCCTGCGTCGAATCATGAGATTAGTTCCTTTGATATTGTAGCAAAATCTCACACGCGTTAGAAAACTTCCACATCTTACGATTAAATTACTTTCCCTAAAAGGTTTACAAGAAATCTTCATCATTTTTAACTTTTTTCATGTACAGCATGATTAACTCCCATACCGAATCTTCCGAGTTAGTTTCATTACTTATGTATCATTTCTTCCCTTGATATACTAGGGTTACTCCTCTATGTTCCCACATTTGTCACATACCTACTCCAAGGGATATTCCTAAACTGCTTTGATTGCTGCGGATACACATTTTTAAATAAGTCTGAAATATTGAGCACCAATATTAATTCATCTCAGCATACTTAAACCTTAGATATTCAAGCTTGGCAGGCTTGGTCCTTACGAGAAACTATACGGTAACATAAGTTTCCGATTATCCGTAGATGTTCATTCTATGCGTCCGAAATTAACTTTTTATCAAAGCTGAAATACTGGTGAATCGAGAAGTACCTCTCATCGAATAAAATCCTCAGCTTTCTCTTTTACATCAAACAAACTTTTTTATCACGTTTTGCTAATTTATTCACTCATGGCAGTGCTTCCGACCATTACGCAGCAATGAAGCCCTTGATAGGGCCGTACAATTACCGATATTTTTATATATGCTTCATTTTGTAAAGAGTACTTTTGTTTAGAATACAGGACATCTACTTTAACTTATCCAAGTCGTTTTAACATTCCTTCTTCCTGAAAAAATCAGAAAATTTTAATTTTGTCGTTAGAGGCTTCTCATTTATTAATCCGTTTCTAGGTTAACTAGCAATGAATAATATTACAGTCACAGAAAATTTAAGTAAATTCTTCACTTAATCAAAGAGAAAATAAATATCAGAATTTACTGACCTGCAGAATTTAATTCGGCATTATAATCGCAAATTAGACCGCCTATACTTCAATTGCCTCTAGAAGCATTACGTATCGTATATTTAATGTAAATCAAACATTCCGAAAATGTATATTTGTATTTCACTTGCTATTTCATTACTTCTAAGAAATGCATTTCATCGCAAGAAATAGCGTGGTGACTAATTAATAATAACAATCCCGAATTTGTTGGCCGAATTTTAGGCCGTTCTCACAATTTAGTTTTTAAAAGCAAATAAAAACAACCAGGCCCTAACCAATATTTCTACTCGGGACCTTGGCGCTTCTAGGCTAATCCCTACACTATTTCCCTCAATTATTCTAAATTAATTCAAGAAAAATGTCGGGGAACAAAAGAAATTTACAGTGCGACGTGACTTTCGGTTTTTTACGCTACTTCAATGCGAAATGAAGGAATATGAGCAAAATCAGATAACCGAGCATGAAATCGAATTCAACCATTTCTAACTAGTTCACGTCAGTATATGACTCTTCCATGAAATGGAACATCACGTCTTCGCACGGATTAAGCGAGAACACGCAGAAGTGTGAATGTATTTCTGACCTATATGACTAATCAGAAGCTGTTTAACACTCTTCCATATGTGATTCGAGGGCGCGACGATTCTAATTTTCTCTTTCAAGGCTGTGCTCTGCTAATAGTAAATCTCATGGGGCGTAAAAACTCCATGCTAAATTTCACAGAGGACTGTAATCCTGGGCGTTAGAGGAAAACAATTAGAAATATTTTGCCCTCTTTCCCATTTACGCGAAGTATAATTGGATTTTGGACGTTTGGATGCGCGAGAACACTCCATTTATTTAAATAAATAATTTACATTTACTGTTTAAGCATATATTTGCCGACCTTGGTGTCGTGCGGGTTAGCAAGCTAGTCTAGTTAAACTGAGGTCCTGGGTTTGATCCTAGTAAGGATATGGTTGTTTGCGTTAGTCATTAACAAGGATTCAATGCTAGATTTTACTATGTTACTAAAATCCGTCTAATAAAGACATTAATTACTTCTGGTTGTATAATTACCATGATTTTTTATAGAAAAATCAATATTAATATTTTTCACTATTTTCATTAAATACTTCAGTGATAACTCAAGTTGATAACTTTTTCGGTTGTGATTATTGCCTTTTTACTTGTCAGTCTCTGAACTTAAATTTACGGTTTGAAATATAAAAAATATTTTTCAAATCTTATAAAGATCACGATAATTTCTTTCCTTCCACGATTAACTGTTAGATATAATTCTACATTGCCAAATCAATCGGTATTAATATACATAATTATAATTCTAGACTAAAATACCATTAAATATATTTCTCTTCTAGACTTTGCCTATCTAGAAAGAAACATATCCCCAATCTTCTAACTAATGCACAGCTAATTCACAAGCTAACTCTACTAATTTTAATTTACGTAGTGATTTCCGTGACGCGTCATATAATTCTACATTGCGAAAAAACCGATAGTAAAGTACAAAATTATAACACGAGCCTTGAATACCATTCAATATATATTGCTCTTCATATCTCCTAGTAGAGAATCATTTCCCCAATCCTCCAATTAATACTTAACTTATTCACAAGTTAACTCCACCGATTTGCATGTACGCTGTGATTTCTACGCGACGCGTCATCCGAGGAAGTAACCGATCGCACTTACAGAATGCGCGAAGAATGTTCAACGACCTCATCATCGAACCATTTCGTAGAATTCAAATGAAACCGAAGTGTCCGGGATTTCCTGTTCTGCGGGTATTTTTGGAAAGGGATTCACACTTCCACGGAAGGGTGGTTAGCATCCGTCGCGTGTCGCGGTTATTAGTCAGTCCGACGACCGCAATTCCTTTCGCTTCCCTCGATGCAAATGCACGCTTTAAAGAGTATGCTTTCTGCTTGGTCTCCTGCACAGGGGGATGCTGCACCGGGAGATGCGCGCAGGCGGCTCTGAATTTAAATTGAAAACGTAAATATGAGAAGGGGCTGATGTACCAACACGTACTGTACCCGCAAAACATCGCGATCCAGGGGTGGGTTCTCCGAGGTTTAGATTTTCCCCCCCAGGATTTTTCGGTACCCCAATGTTTGAATATGAGTGGTAGCGAATGTTATTCCATCAGATGGATATCGTAAAACTATATTGAAGAGGTGAATCACAGATACAGGGTTGAAAGAGTACCTCTAAGTGATTTCACGCAATAATAAATTTTACAAAGATTCGGTTATAATACAAATCTACCGACTGGTTAGCGCTGACCCAGTAATTATAAAAAAATCTTGTACAATTTCACAAGATATTTCCATTTCTTATACTTGTACAATTACGATACTTATACTTGTACAATACGAAAATTTTCCATCCATTGAGTTAATAATATGAATTTTCGCAGAATAACGCTGAAGAATATTTATTTGAAGTGGTTAGCGTGCTAGTATGCTAAACGCTCCAACATCGAGGTCCTGGGTTCAAATCCCGGTCGTGTGTTATCGTCTATTGATACTGCTTTCAGTTTGAATTGGCAAGTTTTCTGTACGTGAAAGAAAAATAAACTACTAGAAATTAATAAATAATTTGTTTCATTGTGAATATTTATATTTTATTTTGTTAAAGTATACCGTAAATGTCAACGAATCAGGAAATCAAGAAATTAACCTCTCCCCATTCATTTTTTCGTTTTGAGATATAGATATCGTGTGGATAATTGCCGTAGTGAAGTCAGAATCTGTAATTTATACGTAATCTTCGATGTTAGTCGACAAAGTCATCAGCCCGAAGGCTATTGGGATCACCATCCCCTCTACCATTAGCGATCGAAAATTTTGGGAAGGGAGTGAGGCGACTAGGCAAGGTTAAGAGTGATAAATTATGCCCTTGTTTTCTCTCATAGAAAGCTATGAGTGGAACGCGCCTACGTAAGTGAAGCACATTGACCTCATGAATAATATTTGGCCAGAATGAATGACGTTGATAAGCCTCTATAGCTTTCATATTATCACAGCCATGAACTAGACTGATGCAAAAGTAAACGAAATATACATTTTTCTCACTTCTGTACCAAAGATTAAGATGTAGTATTGATCGAAAATCAATACCTTTTGGCTACCGTCGAATATTATCAGCTAACTAACAAACCAACTGACAAAGTCCAATTATTATCAAGTAAATGACAACTAATAATTAAAGTGTTTCATTCATTCACCATCTACTGAGTAATATAATTAGAAATGGTCTCTTTAGTTTCATAGATCGATGATTCTTAATGTAGATTGAGATTAAGAGTGAAATCAATCATTATTTTATCGGTAAAACGCATCAGAGATACACATGTTCATAAAGTAACCGGTAATCTTTAATTTAATCTGTTCGTCTAGCTAGTTTTTACAGTCTTTTTGTTTCAAGGGAATAAGGAATCTGAAACGTATCAATAGCTATTCACCCATTACATTTACACAGAGAATAAAATATAGAAAACCTAACAAGAATATCTTCATAAGCGAATCAAATCGATATATTACGTAAACCTGCTTTTTGGAGTCCCTGTGTGACGTCACAGTGGGAGGGGGCGGAGGAAAAATGGAGGGGGGAAAGGCAGAAAAAACAATAAAACATGAATAAAACATTTCGGGAGGACCGATCTTTTTATTTAAAGTATTCTTTTCCTTTCACAAAAAATGGAATGGTAACGTTTATACCGAGAGGAAATGAATGCTGCTTCGCAGAATTGGCCAGGAGTGGAAGGAGAATCGAAAGTTTTATATAAAATTTCGGCTTCCTTCATAATAACCACAGGGAATGTGTATCGCGGTTTCAATGGTCATTGGAGCTTTATCTCCTCAAAGAAGAAAAGGGTGATCCTACGTTTAGCTTCCTCTTTATATTAATTCATCCAAAATTGTATTTTTCGTGTTAATTCTTTTTATTTCACTAGAGTTTGCTATGAATCCCTACCCATGCTTAGGTATTCGGGTTCTGACGTTTCGTTCACTGGTTTTTAGGCCAAATAACAATGATTTCTGAATGACATTTTTCTTTGCTTTAACTCATACTATTACCATGTAAGTGATTAAGATAATAATGAGAACGTCATTAATTTATTCTCGCAAGAGATTGTTTTAGGAAAGTGCCACTCATTAAATTTGGGGATTTTTGTCTTAATATTCTTTACTTTTAGTTCTTTATAACTGGAAGTTTTTGAGCCGTTGCTTCCTGTAATACGTTTATTTGCATTTCTGTCTTTCCATATACTTTCATTATTTTCCTTTGTGGGCAGAAGATAGAATTCGTTGGTCTGCCGATCTCCTACTTAAAGCAAAGTATTCAAAGTTTGCTTCACAATTGGTTCATTTATTGTACTTTAAGTTTACCAACTCAGGGTGACTAAAACCAAAATCGGTCGTTACATAATATATACTAACTAGCAGCGCATGCAAAAATTTCGCTTTGGTGACTGAATTTAAATATTGTAACCAATCGCAACTTAAGTGTGATACAATTGAAGTTGAAATTCAGACTTATTATTCTAATTATAATCCTAATTATACGATGAAAAGTATCGACAGAAATGTTTCAGTTCTTGGGCTACTTATTGATAAATCCTTAAGAATTTTTAAAGTTCTAACACCTCTTCTGGATCTATTTCGACTCTTTCATCTATCTTATTAATTCCCCAAAATTGCATGAAAGACTTTCTTTTAACATTTTACTCAATTCATCATCACTATATGTTCAATTCTCACATACAGGCGTTATTGCAGGGCTTCTTCTTTCAGGAGGATTTCCTTTTTAGGATTACTACCAACAGCATGCTGAATGTGCTTAGATGTGAAAACAGTTTGCTTAGGAAAAGTGGGAATAATAAAGAAATTTTAAGCTCGTACTCAGATATCCGCAGAATCACCTGAGAGGCTGTAGACAGCCACTTCTACATAATTGCTCGCACCTACATCTTATATTAGAATTTTCTGATGCGACTTAACTTTCAAGAATCGCTTTCTATCGTTGTACGTGGCTGAAGAATGAAACTCGAAATCGGCTTCATTTAGGGATTTAGATTCACGTTAAATTTAGTATTCCATCCCAATTATGTGAGCAAAGTATCTGAAATAGACGTAGCGTCTCTAATCTATCAATTAAAGGCAGGTTGAATAGATTAATCTTCCGAAGTGAATGACTTCCTTAGAAGCAAGGACCGGTTATCTGGTAATTATTCTCTGGAAAGAGGATTTCAGTGAATAATTCTTGTATTTAAAAGGCTATATTAGCCAATTTAAGGTATTCGCATCAAAATTTTCGGATTCCAGGAGGCAGATGTTCTCTCGAGATATTCACAGTCCAGATCGACATAACAATTCGCTCTGATTAACTCGTGAATGACTTATTTTCCATAATTGACTGATTATATAATCATCGCGAATTTTGTATAATCTGAGTATCCGGAAAATTATACTTCTTGAATAGCAATTATGGAATAACTACTCAAAACCAGAAAATCTTTTGTGCGTTAATAGCATCGATTTTCATCAGAAGAATCTTAATGAAGTTGCGAGCAGCTGAAGAGAGAAAGTGGAATATCTTTACGTATGAAACAAATATTATATGTATCTGCGTTTCAAGGTGAATTTAAATCAAGGTTCACGGGCTACATATTTAGCATTTGCCCTGTTGGTACACCGTCATTAACATGTCTTAAAAATGAGAAGCTTCACAGAAATGTCGAATATTTGAAATACTAAAGACTTAATTTATTATGGACGAACAGGGCTTATACTTGAGGGTCAGACGTGAGTTAAATAAAGCTTTCGAATCAAAAATTTAGTCTATTCAAAGAGGACCGTAGCATCAACCCGGTACCAAATGAGCAGTATACGTACTAAGTTCATTTTCAGGGAAGATGTATTATTTAGTTCATTATTCGAAGCAATTTACTTCCACGTTTATAAAACAAAACTGAAAAGATCTGCAGATGAAACAAACAATACGAAAGCAATACTAATTCTAGATCAATTAGGCTAGATGTATCTAGCTATAACTAGAAGAAGCACAGGTAAGATTTTCTTTAAATTAGTCCTTTATTAATTTCATTGCCGTACATTTTGTTTCCTATTATTTTATCTCTTCGAGGAATTTTTATAATAAAACTGCGATAAGGAAGTAAAAAGATTAATTTCTTTCCTTCACGATAAAAGTAAGTCATACACCCGGTACATACGAGTATAAATAAATCTAAGCGTCTTGTAACAATTCTTTCTGAAATGCACTTCTTGGAATCGTTGAAATTCATAATATTTTTTACCCATAGTCATGCCCTTAAGAACAACACCCTTGCGTGTCTCCAGGGGTCTAGCCAAAGATTCAGGCCAGGATCCCTCTTTTAGGTTGTGGTAGTAACAAGGGTATTCATTTGGAAAGGAAGAATTTGCACTCTGCCGGGACTGTTGCACCGAAAACTGATTATCACCCCACTTTAAGATCGGAAAATTCCCTCCGTGTCTCATCTCCACAAATATTCCCGTGTTTTTCGACATAGGCGCCCATCATGCTTCGTGGCCGAGGTCTATAATTTCCTCTTTCCCTGGGACGTTTGGCCAAAGTTAAGCGCACCCTAAGGACTCCGGCACCGCCCCCTCTTACAGCTGCCTCAGCTCTCTTAAGACACCACCTCTTATTACGAATTTCGGAAGACCACACACATCTCGAGGTCCCAACCACTGTATTAGTCCCTTTCCCTAAATATTCCTTAGGAAGAGCTTATAAAAAAGTCATCGTCTCTCTCTCTCATTCTCTTGCGAGGCGAAACTGGTTCTCATCCGAGTTCTTAACATTGGCCTTCAAACGGTTAATTAATGCTCGGAGTGTAACTGCGCGAGACGAAGCCTTTAGCTGCTCTGATCTCATCGCGGTCTTCTCTTTCTTAATGCGAATCGCCAATTACGTGATGAGTCTAGAGGATTCGCTTATTACTTCCACATGAGCAAGGAAGCACTATAGTCGCCGATTTTCTTTAGAAAACGCTATGGTATATGCTCTAGAATGCTAAATTAAAGTCTGCATGGACATTTTTACGATTCAAACACTGGCATCAGCATAAACGTAATCTCTTCCACGTGATATGCTTCCTACATGTTAACATTAACGGAAAACTATCGCACAAATTTAGCATAATATGTAATTTTTAATGTCCACTACGTTGCAATCTCCTCATTTTCTCTCACTCTTTTCTAAGAATTTCCCACGCCTTCCACATCCGCTTCTCTGCGTGGGTGTTTTCCTGAAGTGGAAATATTTTTTCTGTGATCAGAAATATCTCTTTTTTCCTCTGCAAAAATCTTTATCTCCTTTTCCCTGCACAAATTTTATTTTAGGCTACTGCTTCAAATCTGAATTTTATTTACGTATGTAACTTGCATTACATTCTGACGAGAGTTAAATGGAAGATGGGACTACTTAATCCTAATTTATCCTGAGAATAAAAAAGCTTTGCATAATATAGTTAATTTATGAGAAGTCTGAGTTTGGAAGTACAAGCGAAGTATCTTGGGGAGGTAAAATTTTAAGGAGCGAAAATCTGAATTTGCAAGTTAATATTCTGATTCCATTGCATTAGTAGTTGATAAATATATTTTATTTTATCAATATATCAAAGTAAGAGAGCGCGCAGATTAAGCTTAAGGATATGTTCTTAAGATTACTCTTTAAGAATGAGAACCGTTCTGTTTATTTCATTGTGGAGAAGAAAAAGAATGTGATTCACTATCGACGTGTAAAAACCCGTTGAGGTGGCGTTAAAATGTATGTTGGGAATTCTCATTACGTTCAGAATATTTTAGACATCAACGCCAGTTCAAACGCCAGCTTAAACCATAAGCTGCGTCGAAAAATTTCCTTCCAAAATTAGAAATCACGTGTGAACTATTCTATTTTAAAACGAGATTCAGTGTTGTAAGCGTGTTGTAAACACAATATATAAAAACAAAATTTTCAATCATTAATAATTTTTTTCGAACGTTTGATGGAGAAATGTGGCTCAATCTATCTTTGAAATTCGTTTTCTTGCTTTATAGGTAAGAATCCACTCTCTAAAATCAAGTTAGCAAGTTTAGAACTAAGATACACAGAAATGGAACTTGTTATTCAAAGAGATATCTAAAGGAATAGGTGATATACATAACGATGAATGTAATCAACATGGCTAAGTCGTAATTTGTGGGAAACCATACAGAATTAAATGAAAATTACTCAGTAGTTTCCACAGAAATTTTAATAAACACCGGTTTCGACTCGAGTTTTTATCAGGTTACCTTCATTAGAGTCGAAGGCGCTCGTCATTAAAATATGCCGTGGAAACTACTGAGTAATTTAAACGTAGATCTCACTGAGAAATATTATGAGGACAAAGAGAAACTATGATATTTCCCAAAGGGTTTACGAGTTTAATTTTAGTGGAAATGTAAATATGTATGCTCAAATGGGATGGGTCTCGGAAAGTATATCCAAGGATTATTTCCGAAAAAGGAAAATTGAGCACTTTCCAAATAAATGCATATTTTTCGTAGTTTTTCTTTCCCGAGGGCTCTGCGCATTTTATTAGCAAAGAATAGCAAAAGTTCTGGAAAAAGAGAATACAGGAAACTACGAAAAAAAAAATATGTATATATGTATGATTCGTATATTTCTAAGTAATTAATCTTCGCTCAGACGCTGAAAAACTACCTTTCTTTTGGGGTATTTATTAAGGCGAGATTGAGACTTGTCTTCCATCGAATCTACTGTCAGTATTGATTATAACATAAGTTAAGTGTGAATAGAAGTAGAGTGGAACATCTGTAGGAGTGGATGTAAAAAACCTGCAAACCTACTGATAGCACAAGCTAAAAATGTTATAAAAGATAAAAGATGTCATGCAACGTACAAGGTATAAGATAATAATTTTTCTTGCATGCCCAATTTCAGCTGGTTTCAATTATAGGTCATGCTTGTCATTTCCTAAATTTTCTTTAAATGTTTTATCTTGAAGAGCACGAGAATAAAATAAGGCTTTAAGATAGTGCTTAGGCCATGAAGAAAATTTCACTCTCTCCACCCATTTCAGAGCCCCTCTGTGGCCTCTATTAACCTGAGATGGTAAAGTCTGTGTGGCATTTCCATATTTGAATGGAAAATTTGAATTCGGCAGCAGTGTGTGAGAGTTGATATGGAATTTGGACGGATCAATAAAATCCGAAGAGAAATATGTGGGAGTCCCCCCGAGAAATTCAAATCCATCGATGACGTGAATGTAAAATTGGTAAAAGACTTAATCAAAATATTGGGCGAAATCGCTTGGTTTTCCTCTTGATTATTTTCTTTACGTTAATAATAGAAAGGGACTGAGTTTTAAGATGGTACTTAATTAGATTTTTCGAAGTTATAAGGTGTACATACATTGAACTGAAGATAAGATGATTAAGATTATTATATATGAGATTTTTGAGATGAGATTTTTTGCTATGAGATTTTTTTCTTAATGACTAGAAATCGTTTGATTAGATTTATTCAAGACCAGGAAGTCGTTTGAAAACTAATTCAGAATTTTATCTAGGTTGAACGGAAATCGATGTAACGCCAACAATAGCAATGTGTAAAAGGATGTCAGGAGACTTTCACTGTTTATCTACAAAAGTGTAGAATGCATCTTTTGTACTATGTATCTTTCGCAATCAGTGTCTACCAACTCGTGTCTAAAATTAAATAATAAAACTCAAGAAACCGCTGTTTCTATATATGTTGCTATTAATATCACAGACGTGCGTATCTCAAATAACTTTAAATTTTTTCCTTTAACCTTTAAGTCTTATTTCTTAGTATAAATGCACCATGTTGATTTTTTGCTCTTATATATACATTTTAATTCGTTTCTATTTGAAACACCGTTAATTAGAAATAATATATTTTCTTTCGCACTAGGTTATTTATCTTTAGATCACATGATGAAGTTAGGAATATGAACCATCGCATGTTTTTGTATTTATCTCGAGATAAACTTACTTGATAGACAAGCAGTATCTATAGTTACTCATTAGTTTATTTCATGACTTGTTTCTCTCTGATAACGAAGCCGTCAAATAAATAAGCTAATACCAATATGTATTTCTTCATGTCATAAAGTGAATAGTAATTTTAAGGAAATAAACTCAAGCAGAGAAAGAAACGAAGAAGTCCATCGGGACATGTATTAGGGACGGACTTGTCCTCTTTCATGTCTTCCTCAAATCAATCATTTAATTATGTATACATGATTGTTTATTTAACTCAAACAGCTTCACTCATCACCGTATTTTCAACTTTTTTCGGTGTAGTTATTGATGTTAACGGCAGACTGACCTCGGTCAGAAGTTTCAGAAGACTTCTTTTGGGACTACTACATTGAATTTCCTCACAGGATGACTTTTATCGCTTTCCAACGGGCCTTCTGCATATGCAGTGGTACCCTCATCTATTGTTTCCTGTTTTTATCGTTCCCACACATCTAGCGTTTACTTTCCTTGCAGGTTTCCAAGCTGGGAACTCCTGTGACCGCCCAATGCTTTTTTGAGTGCCGCTAGAACTATTTCCCGAGCAATATCTACATTTCACACGTTAGAGCTGCCAGTAGTCGGAACGGGTTTGAGGATTTTTAAGAGGTGAAGAATATTTCAAGATTCCTATTGGTAGTATATTTATTAAATGAGGATATGAGGATATAAAAATATTTTTACGCTTCAAATTTCATTCAGGTTAATATGGAATTTCAACTGTGTTAGTGAGTTTCTCATCATTGCTTCTCAAAATTTTCATAGAATAGGAAATATCTAACTTAGCTTGAATACTATTATACTTCACTAGCGTGAATACTATAAAGTGATGGTCCGATTTTGAGTACGTGATGCACAAAATTAAAATTTGATAATCATCTGTGTAAAGGTTAATGCAAATCTAAAAGTGATTTGAAAACACGAAGAATTTGCAGTGAAATGTAGTATGATAGTATGAGTATGATAAAGTATGATCCTAGTTTCTTCTTTCCACCTTGTATGACTGTGGAACTATTTTTTATTTGCCTCCCTAAATATCCAATTGGAACAAGATTGTCCTAAATATGGTGCTTTGATAACTGTTCACAAGCAGTTTTCAAACGAAAATAGAACCAGAAAGAATAGAAATGAGAAATAAAGAATGGGAAGAATGAAAACCAATGGACAAACAAAGTGGTAGTAAATGTAGAGCTGATGAGAGAGTCAAACATCTCGATTTTCAAAAGGAAACCCCGAATGAATTCACCAGGGTGGGGAAGAAAGGAAAGATGTTTGGGGAATAATGAATTTACCACGCAAGGGATACGACTGCAAAGGATAGGGGGAATCGATTGGGGGAATTAAGGAAGGGCAGAGCACTGACGAGGAGCAAGTGACTCATACGGTTTCTTCTGGGGAAGATACACCGAGATTGTCCCATATCTCTACTCGTATCTCATCGGAAGGAACTCATGAAGCCCTCGCAAATTGACGAGAACGTCCAAGGCTGCCAGGTGAGAGTTTTTTCTTACACCCAGGTACTGCTACCCTTAAGAACGCATTAAGAAAGGCACCGATCCATGGCTATAAGCGAAGGAAACCATGGGACTGTGCGGTCCGCCCGTGCCGTCGGCTTTTTTCATTTGGGATGCACTTGGAGGCGGAATATCTCGTTGGAGGCCTGGCACCTGTACTGCCTTGGGCATCTTTTCTCCCCCCCATTCCTCGGGTCGCTGTTGCCAGACCTCTCCCGTTTCCCCTACGATGTGGCTCTCATTTTGCCTTCAATTCCCTCTCCGTCTGAGAAGAAACGGGCGATAGTTGGTCTTAGTTGAAGTGACAAGAGGAGTAAGCAGATCACGTACGGGATGCGGGAAGGGAAGGCACAAGTCGAGTGGCGAGAGATTGCCGGACCAAGAAACAGCTGAGAATCGATGGATCGGCGATAGTCTTCTTTTCCGCAGCTCGAGTGCATTTTCATGAATGTGAGCATGCAGACCATGTCCGTTACGGATGTGCGTCCGTTGCCATGCGGTCAGCAAGGATTCATTTCTATGTTTATTAATTCTACGAGGCTTTTGAGATGTGGGTATGGCGGAGAAAAGAGTAATGATTGAATTAATTAAAAATAGACAAAAGAAATGGGTGGGTCAAATATTGAGAGGGGAGGGATTGTTGAAGAAAGCGATCGAGGGAAGAATGCTAGGGAAAAGACAGAGGGGAAGACAAAGACAAAAGTTATTAGACGAATTAAGGGGTGGGATAAGTTACCGGGAATTGAAGGAGAGGGAATTAGATAGGGAATGTGGGGGCACATGAACCTACCGAAAGGTAGAACACTCTATATATATTTATTCATACGGCGCTTTGTATGGTCTTTATTGGGGGAACAATTGAACGAAACAAATACGTAAGAGATTAAAAATATATCCCTCGGGACGGATACTTGTATCCAAGGTTGTGAGAGTTCTCCATTAAATTGGGGGGGAAAGAGAAAACCCTTAAGTACAGGATCAAGGGTGAACGATAAAATTGTAATATCGATGCTGGAATATTAAACATTTCGACAAAATGATGCTAAGGTCCTAAAATATCTCATTTCCCGTCTACGGAAACATTAAAAGTTGAGATGGAGGGTAATTTTTTTTATTACCATTGTTCAACATTGGTTGATGCTGCATGAGATAGAAAATTTGCTTAGATTGTGTATAAAATAGTACTGTACTGAGTCATACCGAGTGCAATTACTTTAAGCTTTTTCGTAATCTTTTTTGAAATGTAATTTTTTTGTTGCTATCTCAATTTTTTGGAACTATCCTTACGTAACACTCAATATGGGTGAAATGAAAAAGGTGACAATATAGTCTCAATTTCGCCCAAAATAAAGACTAAATTTATTTATTTACTTATACCTTTTCTTTTTCCTGTTTTTCCTTTTTACCTTGATTAGTATGTAAGAAGAGCCAGTAACGCAGGATGTATATTTCTAAGAGGACCCACATTCCTCTTAAGAGATTCATATTTTGTGTTTGGTTCAGTGAGAGGAAAAAAATCAGGATATCAATTGACAAATCCGCCCCAACCCCTGAAAACTGGATCCCTGCCCCCTTGGCAAATTCACCCCGACCTCTGCAAGTTTCAAGATCAGCCTCTGCTTTCAAGTCCTATCTGATCGTAACAAATGCGGTCTTTTGTAACAGTAGTATTGTCAAAAGTGCTTGGACAGCTGAGGTCATTTCTCACGTGGGCTACTACCGGGAATCGAACCCGGGACCACTTTCATCGAAGTCGAAAGTGCTGCCCGTATGGCTATTTGGAAGCCGCGGCCTAGTGATTTCCTATGCTGATACTTTAAAAACGCAAAAAATACAAAAGTATATATGTATTTGGCAAACGAAAATATTGTACGGAGTATTTAAACTCATGAATTAGATCCTAAAGGAATTCAATATAGAAAGTGTCTCTATAGAAGTTTCTCACTCGTTATTGAATCACTCAAAATTTAATGAAAGAAGATTATGAATTCCTCCTATTTTACTGTAACTATTATCTTTTAAACGAGGTCATTATCGATAAATATTGCTCTGATTTCATATTTTGTACAAAACATATACAGTTTTCAGAAAAGAATAGCAGTGTTTGAATAAGTATCTCGGAAAATCCAAGCAACAAATTAGATATATATATATATAGATAGCTCTTCTAATGATACCTGTCTGATATATAGTAAACGGTACTTCAACCGACGTAAATAATCAAATAATTTAGAATTATTCATTATGGATGAGTGAGTATTTAAGTTGTGCGTAAGAAGTCATGAATATTTATCAAGCATTAGTACGCATTTATAATGACCTCCATTTTTCCTCCAAGAGACGTAATTCCTTTCAAACGACGTAGAACTACGCAAATGAGAATGCCTGGGAAACATTCCAATCTTTAATCCCAAGTTCAAAAGTCACACGTCAGCGAAACACAAACCTCACTTCGCTATGTTATTTTGATCCTCTAAACAACACTGAAACTATGCTTAGTTTGCAAATAGGTGCTCGGACATGCGTTAGTAGGCGAAAATGTCACGGAGTATTTATTACCTACGGTTTCGCTCACAACTTTCGCTTTATGTTACATAATTCATCAGAAGTGCAGGTGGACTATGCTGTGGGTGGAATCCAATGATTTTAGGAACAGGCTCTCATCCCTAACGGATATGCAACCACGCGCATACATCTTCCCTTATTTATCTTATTTTAGAGTACTTTAAAGGAACTTTAAGAAAAATGAGATTAAATATCATTAACGAAAGCCAGCGATACGTGGTCGAACTTATTCATGTTTGAATGAAACGAAAAAGAAGATTATTTTAGTGGAATCAGTCATGTTTTTCGTATCATTTAAGCATGAGAATGAAGAATTTCATGATCCATGATTGCAATTATATTCTCTTTGTAATGAACGGATTGTATTACCTCTAAGTACATACAATCCATAACTATCGTATCAAATACATTCAGGAACCGGTTGGGCGAACACAGGAAATTCTTAGAACCGGTTCCCGTGTATCAGTGAAAACCGAATGAGTCCCACCACTGTTGATGCTATCATGAGTTATAAATGTAGCACAAAAATGATTGTCACAAAATAAATTTATTAAAATTGAACCAATTTTAATCTTTCTTTAATTTCTTCTATCCTTATATTCTTGTTTCAGATTTGTCCTTTACTTTCACGTAAAAAATGTCGTTACCGTAGTGTGACTGAATAAAATCACAATGGTGACCGCTAGATAGCCGCAGCTTATGAGATTCGTGAATCCGCGGATGATATTTATTAGGAAATTAAATTTGAACCTGGTCCAATGTACTTCAAGTCATGAACTTAAGTATTTGAAAATTCAATCGTGTCTGGCCGTACTTCGTGGAAAGACATTTTAACTAAGGAAGAGAAACACTGTAAATTCCCACACTTAAGTTTTTATATCATTTTACGAAATGTTTCGGCACAGAGGCCATCCTCAGGTCAACTTTTAGAAAATCACTTTTATTGGTAATTCAACGTTCATTTTGGTTACATTATGATCTACTTAGAAGGATTCCTTCGACGAAGAATATAACAATATTTATTGTTGTAATTTGCGTGCATAAAAATATTGTAACATCAGGTTCAGAATTTTCACATCACAGAAAATTTTGCAACCAAAAGGCTACAGAAAACAAGATTCAATAAAAAATAAAGAGTATAAGGTAATATGTAATACAACAAATTATGTATACATACATAGATATATTAGATATTATAGATTAATGCAAGTGTAAGCGGGTTATAATTTTTGAAATCAGTAATTAGATAGCTTTTTTATTAAAACTTTGAGGATTAACGCCGTTTTTCAAATTATCTGGCCAGACATTCAAATTTATCGTGGAGTTAATGATAAAAGATTTATCGAACGTCGAAGTTTTATGCAAGGGCAAAGTCTTCGGCGAAGGATCACCGTAAAATAAAATTCCGCACGGACCTGTGACCTCTAAACGAAATAATCTTACCGAAAATCTTCATCGATTTCCACTCCACATGCCGCAACTTCTAACAACACCGTCGACAATTTCGCGAATTGTGAGGTGACATTTAGAAATTTTTTATTTGGGATTAATAGGCTTGATGGTTATTCGATCGTAAACTAAAATTTTCCGGACATTAGGTTTTTCATTGGTAGGGTTGGAGCGCTCAATGAAACGGAAAATGTATCTCCACAAACTATCGGCGAACGTTACTCTTCCGTTACATGAGAGAAAGAGAGGACCCGTGGTACTCGACAATTTTTTCGATTAAGTTATACGAATGTTATGGAGTCCACGTTTTTCATGGATAATAAACGAGGAAAGTTGACGTTTTACTGAACGTTTGACGAGTACTTGTAATTAGAACGTTTATGCACAAAATAAGAAAGGATGTTTTTGATAAATTTAATTATTTAATATAATAATAATAATAAAACATCTTTATTCGGGCGAGTATGAGACTGGATGAATTCAACTCTTACATTCAGCATTTAAGCAACATGAATTCGAAATAAGCTCATAAAATCGCTCTGAAGTGAAATGAAACAAAAGTGAAATAAGAGGTGAAGAAGAAAGAAGAAACAAAGAAGATAATATATACCCCAAATGTTGCTGATATCATTATTGTTTCAAAAATTTTATTTTCGATACATATCTTTCTCTGCCTTTGGACTATCAATTTGGCGAAAAAATCGCTTTTCAAGTTAAAAATAGCCATTATTTTTCGTTTGCAAAAGACAACATAAAAGGAAAGCTTTTCTAAGGAAATTCAAGAAAATAAATTCTTCAAATGAAAATAAATTCTACGTCAAAAATTTACTATTTTTCTTCATCAAAGCATGGTTACTCATGAGATAAATTCATCGCTTAAAAGTTTCATTTAATTGAACACAAGATTCATGGTCTAAATAAAAAGAAAATACAAAGAGTGAGTGCATTTTGACATGCCGTATTTGAAAGAAAAGGAGGAGAAATTGGAGGTGATATGTAGTGTTGGGTGCTGAATATAAATAATGGAATTTCTTGTTTTTCACCTATAGAATACTACGACCATGATATTTATCACATATATCAAGAAATAAAAGTCACGCTTTTAGGAGAAGAGCCACTGTACTATAGACAGAATGTATTCTAATGAAATCATGATAAATAGAAATGTATTGATGGTTGGTTAAAGGTTAAATTTTCTTTTTGTAATTTCGGATTTGGAGGGAGTTGATTTCCTCGTTTTAGAGAAAACAGAAAACAGCTAATTTAGTCGAGCTATTATAAGGATCTCAAGCTAAATGCCATTGGCAGAAAGATTGGAAAATTACAATTTATGTCTTGGATTTGTAACGACCATATGACATTTTTAATGTTGAATATAGACTTCGAATATAGAGTAAATATAACTATCAGGCATCCAGATTACTAAAATGGTGTTAATAGTCCAAGCCTTTTCTTGGTGGAACCGTCTTAAACACCACATTAAAGAAGACAGCAATCTCTTTATTCCTCTAGAATTTCAAGATTATAGTTACTTAAGTACACAAGTAAATTGCCCCCTTGGGAAAATTTCAAGATCCTCCGGGGTCTTAAAATGGATAGCTCTATCCATAGAGTTGGCTATTCTAGTTTCAATTTCCGCCCTTACTCCAATAACATGTTACACTAACAACATCACACTGCTGTTTGGGATAGTTATGAAGTTCAATCTACCACTAGCCACTTCGTAAGAGTTTGATAATTGATGTTGATTATGTAATGGCTACCACACTTACGCCCCTTTCCTCGAAATACTCCGTTTCGCAGAGTTACTCTCTTTCCTCGGTAGGCATTCCCTCTTATGGTTGTTAAGATGTCATTCTTCAATTAGGAACGTTTAGGGAGTCGGGGAAAGAGGGAGTTGGACACGCTAAGGATTAGATTGATGGCATCGGTTAATTTCCCGTTTAGGCTTCCATCGGTTGAGGAAAAAACGCCCTCTGCCGTCGGCAATAGGAACGAATAGTCACGAACGTAATCTTTCTAAAAGCAATCAACTGCACACCAACGGCAGATCGTCAGTTTGCTAGAGGAAGCGATTAATTCTCATGACGTGGAGTTTCACAAAAAAATTGCCCGATAGAGCAAATTAATTTATCACATGATTCGATAATGATTTTTAATTTTATCTATTAATTGATGTGATCGTTTATAGATAGCCGCGGGTTTAATGGTGATGGAGTGTCATGTCGGTGGGGAAAGTTTCGTCTCCAGGATAGCCAAGTGGGTAGGACGTTCGTCTATGGTGAAAGCGGTCTCGGATTCAGTTGCTGGAGGGAACCCCTATGTTCGAAATAACCTCAGGTCTCGAAGCACTTAAAACGAAACTAACACTACGGGTTTAATCTATATAGTCATTATCTAATTAGCTTGTTATATTTATCTATCGAGAGTTCAGCTAATATCTACTGAAAGTACAGAAAGGAATAACTGGCTGCAACGTTATGGGCCCATAGAAGACAAGAGAAAATGTCCTGCAGATTACCACAGAAAATTCATTCTAGATGCAGCTAGTTTCATCCACAAGTATATGTATAGATTTTCTGATACTTGTAGAGAAGCATGAGTAGACTTCTTGTAGGTGAAACTAGGGGCAAATAAAAATACTTTTCTGTTGAAATAAGAAGTGTTATATTTTGGAATAATGTATCACCTTTTCTTAAAGTTGGGGTTGCTAATAAATTTAAATTTTGGTTTTTTGATTATTTTACCTAAGACTGCTTCAACGGATACATTATTTCATTGCCGTAAAAAATACTTCTTTAACAATTTTAGATAAATATTAGATAAATATTAGAAAATAGATATTTATAGAGCATTTCCAGTTTTTAAAATCGATTATCTTTCTTATTAATTTTTAATCTCCGCCAACAATACGGTTTTTAATTTTATCAATTTAATTCATTAATAGATTGATATATTTATTGATATATAAAGTTCTCGACAGTCAAAAATATTGAAAAATGTATCATGTAAATCTACAGTATGGAATTTCAGTTCAGAATAACTTTTAGAAGAGTACTGCTTTTCTGATGGAAGTAGTTACCCATCTTGGGAAACAGAACGCCCTTTCTTATGATGAAACTGTGATTAAAGAAAAATGCGCTAAAAAACATGACACTCTGATTCGGAGGTTTTACAAAGAGAAAATTGATAGAAGAGTTTATAACGAAAATATCCTAGATGCGGAACAGAAGGAAATAAAGAAGTTGAAGGTGTAATGAATTTAATTACATCCAGTGTCATTTAAATCCTATCAAAAGGTGAAGAGATTTCCTGAATTAAACTTTTCATATATTAAAAGCGAGCTATTACGGTGCTGCCAATAGCTGAACTGATTACCTAGATAGCTAAGGCAAGGTCTATGTCCACCGCAACACCTCTACAGCTGCATCCGGCTCCAGAAAATAATGCAGGGGAGTGAGATCAATTTAATATTTCGAGCATGTCCTCTCCCATTCCTAGATGTTTCCATTCCGTTGGCTCCTTTGACTGCTTCGGAGATCATAAGGGAGAGAGACCCTTAGATCTTGAATGTCCGCTTCGACTCTAATCCCTTCCATCAATTCAGGAAAGAATTCCGGCATGATCAGGCATAGCATGTACAGTTAACTCTCGTTAGCATAAACTCTTAAAGCGTAAAATAAGCTTCTTTTAATGGGAACCGTTCTACCTGATCCGGAATCTGGACTTCCACTACCTTTCTAGCTGGAAAACTATTCATAATTCCTATCATTCGAGTAATTTTCGTAAGCTACTAGGCTTGAAATATCAGAAGCGATGTGGTAATGATAATGATAAATACTTCCAGGCTGTGTGAATATCCTCTACCAGATTATAACTCTCACAAGTGTTAGGTCTTTATAATGTTTGCTCGACCTTTTTCCATGTAGCTAAGGCTGAGTTACTGCAAATGTAAGCCAGGTTTAAAGGAATTACTTACAAGAATGTGGGAATACAATGAAGAAGTATCGCCATCATCACATTAAATGGGGATCCTGATACTGTTCTTCCCACACCTTGGTAACTCATACAAAGAATTATTTCTTACTTAATAGAAGGTCAGATTAATGAGTATTCACCATAGATTTGTTGTAATAAATAAAATTGAAAATAAATTTTGGTCGGTAAAAAGATCCCCTTAGAGAGTTTATTCAACTTTTACCTCAACACGTTAAATGTACGCAAGTTTTACTTTTACTAAATATATTACAGAAAAACTTTCCTTGCCGATAAAGTTGAGAAAAAGTAATTTAACTGATGATATAATGGGCATTACTCGATTATACACAAGCAGTTCTTAAAGTGAAGGTAAAATGAGTAAATAAACTCGAAGACTTATGGTGTTTCGAGAGCTTTTACTGCATAGGCGATAAGAAATTAATAAAGAAGATAAGACATAATCGATTGTGAAGGACTTCACTTCATGGAATACCATAAGGAAAAAAAAAATAAACTTCATAAACTAGCACTTTTATAAACAAATGCAGGCAGTGATGTACATTGCAAATTACTCCCACATTCGGTTCCCACAGATCTGCAGTGAGTAGATTTGGGTGTTAGTTGTATATTCATAATATTTTGAGAAATTTCGACAGAACTACTATCTATATACATCATCTTGTTTCACAATGTATAAATCGAAATTTTTTATTAAATAAATTAAATGAATGTAGTCGCAACTGCTAGTAATAAGATGGTGACAACTGTGAATGTTCTATCGTCACTCAGCTGAGCATCACAATAGACGTCGCTGCCAAACTCTCGGGCGTAAGTGGAACCAGAGGAATTCGTAAATGGACGACTACCTGTACGACCGTCACAAAGTCATGTCTTTGAAACTGTTCGTAATTTGTTAATAAAATGGCAATAAGATAGCAATGAGATATTTATAAAGGAAATAACGTGGTGTAAGGCGGCAAGCTAGGAATGACTATTAATGTAGAAAATGAATTAATAGAAATTCGATGAGTAAAAAAATTGGTATGGCATCCACTTACTTCCTATTCAGTATCGCCTACCTAAGAAATGGGCGTGTCCCCTTGCCTTCTTGACTTCTAAATAAGCCTTAAATTACGCGAAGTTCAACTTAGTTTTTGTTAAAAATGTGTACAATATGAAATTTATTTACATCACGTAACTAATCTACTACACTTTGATCGAAAAAAAATTTAATCCAAATTATGCATTCCTACACTAGCATTTTTTAAAAACAAGGAATTCCTCATTACACTCAGTGATTGATGCTTTATCAAAAATTATTCGATACTTGAGAGGACAGGGATAAAGAGCATTTTTTCTTTAAAGTTAACATTACTTCGCTTATTGGCAAAGTTTTCAAATAAACTTTCTGCCTCTATGAACGGATTGCTTTCAGATTTCACTATGAAAATCGAAAATTTTGTCTCCCAATCTATGAAGGTTCGCGGAAAGTAGATAATTTTTTAAGTTCACTGGAAGCCAAAAATTCTTTTAGCAATTAAGTCTCAATTTCATTGGTGTCTGTTTGTTTGAAATCGTCACACGGGAATCAACAAAGATAATATACCCCTTTCACGTGATGAGTTTACCATTCATTGCTCTGTAAACAGAAATTATGATGGAATTTGTTCTTCAAATAAATGCGTTAGATATTTCGCTCTGGAATACGAGTTATGGGACGGAAAATTGAATTTTTGATGCCAAACAAACTTCATAAGTAATTCGCAAACCAAATGTAATCATCTCCGAACAAATGGACGCTAGCAATTGCAGTTTCATCTATCAAAGTCATCACAGTATCAAAATCGCTATCGGAATCCCCATCGTCTGTTCTATATAGTGCTTGCAGGAAAGTTTATTTTCCTCTCTCATCCGCATTGAAATTTAATTTTTGGATTTATATGCAATGGTGCTCAGATTATCATTAATGAGACTGAAGACAAAGCCAAAGAATAATTATACTGATTGAATCATCGGTCTCGACTTAGTGGAATTTCATCTTAAAACACAAGGTTGATGATACACCTTTGTTTTAATCCGACTGATAATGTATGGCACTACCCGTTTCGAAGTTTCACTTCAGTCCATCAATAGTGTCAATTAATATTTGTGGGAGAAAGACGAAGTCGTACTATTAATGATGAATTTCAATAGTTATCATATATCAGAGGAAATTAAAGTTTATAAACCCAATTTATCAACGAGGAAAACGATTGATAGAATATAATTCTCCTTCAGATAGTAAATTTTCTGTTTAATTTAATTATTAAATTTTAGGTTTATCTAAACATATAACAGTTGATTTTGTTTAACTTATTTTCAAGTTTTGTTTGACCTATTTTCAAAATGTATTCCTATACACCTAATGATACTCAAGCAGCATACTAGATTACTCTCAGTGAAAAATTAATTTCATTTTTATGATTGCGAAAATTGCGAAAAATTTGAAATTATAAAATTAGTTGGGGAAAAAATTCATCAACCGTATCTCTTAAGATAACTTTTATGAAGAACGAAATACTTTCGACTTTCATAAAAGTTTTTCCTTTTCCTCTTCCGAATTATTAAGAATAAATTATTAAAATTAGCTCGCATGGGCAGTGAAATTATGCCTGTGGTATAGGTATCAAATAATCCAACAACCAACTCCTACAGAAATCGCAAAATTCAAAGTTTAATCGATAAGAAAGAGGGAGTAACTTGGAAAAAGAAACGCAAAGTTCACGAATGCAAGGACTTCTCTCTGATCGACAGTATTCTGCAATTAAGAAAAAGATAGTTAAACGAATAGGGCTGTTTGCGAGTGCCTTACTATTTCACTCCTTTTGAAAGAGGAGAGCATTCTGAGTAAACTCAAAGTTGAAAGCTTCGTTTGAGTTAGCATATATATTCCATCTTACGGAAAACGATATTGCATTTACAGTTACAGAAAGACGGTGATATCAGACCAAGTGCTTTCAAAGGGACTTTGCTTTTACGATTCGACTCTGCTTTTAGGGTTTTATTTCATTCTGCAAAACTGCGAACGCATCGATTTCTGGAACCGTACCTACTGAAGAGCTTAAAACAATTTAAAGAAGGAATCCTAGGCGATTGGATAGTTAGAGATAACATATGCTAATTCAATGACGTATCGGAAATTCTTCGTCAGATAATACCGTTATCTCCGATTATTTGAAATCCATTGAATTGAAAGGAGGAAACGGTTTAGTACAGTAAAACCAGTTAGGTTTAGTCAGTTAAGACGCTTTTCAGGGGACTAGACGAAAACGTAATATAAGCAGGATAGCATTATAACCGGGTTGTGATGTTGCTGGATCCCTTTTCATCATATTTTTGAAGAATCTGGATTTTCGCGCATAGAGAATATTCTCCTTAGTAAATTTATTTAAGATATTTTTAACTCTACAAAGAACAATTTTTACCAAATAAACAATTAGATAAAGGAAAGATAAACGAATTTTTAACAGCCATAGCGAGACACACAATCTCTTTATGACTACGCTCAACAGTTCGCTAAATATAATTTATACATACGTTCACAACTTAGGTTGCAAAGAAATACCTGCCAAGCGATTTTTATCTAGAATTTCTAATTTAGCCTACTGTCCTGAAACAAAATTGATAACGAAGATCTTAAATCGATTAAAGAAATCTATAATATCGGTCGTATCAGCTCTGCTATCTGCTCTGAGAGAATAAATGTTTTAAAGAAAAAAGGCTACTACCGTACCAGAAAAATAAAGCTAGCCTTTCTTACATCTAACATGGAGCCCTACCATCATATCACGGTGTAAATATTCGATTCTATCGAAAATGCTTAAATAAGTAAAATAATTTTTCCTATGAGAAAATATATTTCTTTCCCTTATAATGACTATTCTTTGATCGCTATTCAAATATATCAGAGGAAGAAATAGCGCCCGAGAAAAATATCGAGCTCAACCGACCTGGGGGAAAATGAGTAAATTGGAATCGAGTACATTTAATCCAATACAAAACATTAAAAATATCATGAGAGGTTGATGCATTTAGCCTCAAGTAAAACAGAATGAAAAGCTTTCTATAGACACATTATTCCATGATTTAAATGTATTCTTTCAATCGAGATTTGTGGTTTCTCTGTATGATTCAGAGGGGTGATGTCCGTGGGTCATGACTATGAGTGTGCGATTCGCTGGGAAAGAAAGCATCATTGTCCAAAGGAAGATCGACAGTTATCAGGCTGATTGCATTCCTCAGCGGACAAAATGAAAGGCACCGATCAGATCTCATGAGGCTTAATCACTATTTTTCGGAACAAAAATTGCCATCAATTACGAAAAGACAATGACGGTCTCGGAGGACTCTAGTAAAAAGCTCTGCGAGAGGTTTAAATGGAAGAGGCGGATACTTGGACCATGTGCGTCCCTTATCTAATCTGTATCTACCCCATTCACGGTCGAGGACATTTTCTCTCACAGTCATCAGCCAGACTTTGAGTGACCGCCGCCAACTGGGCTATGGAGACATCTGCTCCGCCTCATGCTGAGAATTTGAGCGTGGGAATTGGGAAATTTTATAATCATCAGCATTTTATAGAGAGGAAATATCCTTGCTCAATATGAGCGTAAATTGAGTAACTTCCCCTAAAATTTTTGGAAAAAAATTCAGAGTAATAATTGGTTCCGCAATATTTGCTTCGAAGGCCATTCTGGAAGGCACAGATGAGTGACCAAGATTGAAAATTCCTGTCCGGCCCGAGCTAAGAGCGACCTAGGCACCTGCGTTACCTTTTCATGTATTTTTTTCGTTAATTTAACAGTAGGAATTTGTCGACAGGGTCTTCGAGATGTCTTCAGACTTCCAGCTGCCCTGATGTAGGAGGCTTCTGGCTGCTTCAACTTAACTCCCTATAATGACGAGGAAACGAACCGAAAACTGCTATCTCCGCCGAAGTGAAAATCAAACCCGAACCGAATACATCGAAATTCTTGAACCTTATGTGAAATCGAAGACCGTTATTTATTCCGTTCTATATTTTCGGTTAAGAAAAAAACATATTTTACCTGAATTTAGTTGGTGAAAGCTTTTCTACGTATTTGATTTGGTACCAACTATTACTAAGCTTTATTTTATAGTTGTCTAATTTAATGAAAAAATCATAATGTATGAAAATTTATAAATAATAAAACAAAATTTAAGAAAAATATGATATTACAACTATCGGAGCGAGAAACAACAGCTGTGCTCGCTTTCATGCTATCAGAAAAGCTAAAACCGGAACTAAACCGATGTTTGTTTCTTTCATCGAACCTAAACGAAAATCGGAACGAAAGATGTTACGGTTCCATGATTTGCCAGACTCTTATACATAATTGGCATTAAAAGTATCACTAGATATTTGATATTTATTAGATATTACTAGATGTTATTAGATATTTACACCATTATGGTCAGAGATTAAATCTTCTGCACACTAGACATCGAAGAGATATCGCCAGTTATTTTTCGATTATTAACTCATACATTGTTTAATACGTAACTTTGTCTCCTTATATTTTTAAAAGGTAGCACACAGAAAGTATTAAATTTAATTGGATGAAACCGATTGGAAGAACCGTAAATCTGGTCTGGAGTATTTTGAAAAGCTCTCCCTTCTGTCTAAAACAAAGAGCATGGATTATTTCGCCAGTTTGATAAGTATTGAGCCTTTTTCGATTTCATCAAATTCCTCAAGTTATGAAGTATGTCCACGTAAGACACTAATTTTGCTGTGAGATTTGAAAAGATCAGAAGGAGATGCACAATTCTAGCTACCAACAACATTAGGTCCCTTCCAATTTACGTCTGAAGTCCTCACTTGCATATCGTCTGAAGAGGTTTCAGAGTGATACAAACAGAGGGCTTAGTTACTAAGAAGTAATATAAATGGAGAGTCACGAAGTATGATTTGTGACAATTGGCAAAATATAACCGGAATAAAGGCAGATTTTCTTATTACTATCCCAAAGAAAAATGGCATGGTTAGCTGACAATGTGTAGCTCTAAATAACCACAATTTTTAATCCCAAACACAGTTTGTGTTCTCTTTCTTCCTTGCCCCCGCATTTCCTTCATCTCCCGTTCCGAAAAATGAAATCCCCTACCGCTGCCTTTCTCCCTTGAGTTACAATTGCTCAACTAAGCTTATATTATTCCATACGCATACATATCAAAAGCTCCGAGCACGATGAAATTAAATTTCTGTAGTCCATGTTTCGCTTTTATTGAATTCTGCACTTCTGAAGTTTTTCGTTGCTTGCATGTCTGGACGTTTACTTTGGCGATGGGGATAAATTTATAAAGAACCGACTTTAATTAAACCGTTGCCTGCGTTCTAATTACGTTTTTAAATAATAACCTACATCACAGAAACGTTGCAATCCCAAGCACTTTGCAAACTTTTCTAAGCTCTTCTTCCTTTTGGAACTGCATATGGAACTTAAAGGTATAAAAAGTTGACATTTCGGATGTTTCTCTATTAATTTCATAGACATATAGACATAAGCAAATCTAAATGGGTAAACTGTAAGTGTTGGCGAATATACTACTCATAATAAAACCTTAAGTTATACCACATTATAATATAATATAATATAATATAATATAATATAATATAATATAATATAATATAATATAATATAATATAATATAATATAATATAATATAATATAATATAATATAATATAATATAATATAATATAATATAATATAATATAATATAATATAATATAATATAATATAATATAATATAATATAATATAATATAATATAATATAATATAATATAATATAATATAATATGAGTCAAACGCCTAAAGTCAGCTTCAATCAATGTTGGGGTTAAACAGGTATACACAATTACGTAACAATGAATATTGAGGATAATAATAACTAATCATATTACTTTTAACCAACTAGTATTTAGTCTAAACAAATGCAATTAATAACTGTGAATGTTAGGTGTCACGTCCCAACTTCAACTTGTTATTGCAATTTCCCGTCCTTTTTGGTTGATTTTTTTATCATTACCTCTTCCTTTGGAATCAATTTCTCATAGATTTTTCCCGTCGAGAAACTCTCTAAATTTCTCAAGTAACTTCTATAAAGTTCTCTATCTCTTTATCTTGATATCCAGTAACTGTCACAGAGATCGTGACTTATTTCTTTGCCTTAATCTCGATATTGGATTTATGGGTACTTTAAGCTACTCCCAGGTGTCGGGCACCATATACTTGATCCTTGTTAGAATTATCCTAGTATCTATCATTTTCTGACACGTTTGAGTGTTACAGCAACAATATTTTTAACAAATTTGAACACTTCAGAAAATAACTCTAAATCGCTCTTATATTTATTAATTTATTAATATTTGTACAGCAGGAAAATCATACTTAATACATATCTATCAATATCACTTAAATTATCCTTACCAGCATAACTACTTTATAATATTTATCTTAATCTTCAAGGCCTGCATTGCTTAAATCGCACTTTCGAAAGCTCTTTATTTTCCGTCTACTCTTCTCCTTTTTTCTTTTCAGGTAAATGACATCCATAGTCTACCACCTACTAATTTACACGACTACAACTATGCAGCTAGCGATTTACCTGCTTTTATTTATTTACATCTGTGTTTTCGCGGGTTTTTTTCGCTCCCCTTCTTGTGTGAGCGTTTTCCCGCACAGTGGGTTTTTCTCTGAAAGCCTTCAGCCGAGGAGTTTTTTCCCACATCACAAATCTTTATTTTTACCTCTTTTTTTATCTTCTTTTTATAGTTATATTTGTATTTCATTTTTTTTTCTTTTTTTTTTCTTTCTAACCTCGCTTGTAATTTACATATGTACCCATAATGGTTAGGTGTAAGAGAGGTCCTAATGGGCCTAACCTCGCCGAATAAAGAGTTATTATTATTATTATATGTAAAGATATACTTATGTCTTTCTAATGAAGCAAAGCGAAAAATTAAGTGGAAAATGTTCATTTATAATTAACTCAGCGAATCAATTCGTTCTCATATAAAATTTCGATTTTAAAATCTTGGATGTAGGCAACACGCAACAAAAATTGACCTGGTGGTTTCGCATGCGGTTTTCCGTATGAGATTAAAAGGTAAACGTTGCCGTCCCTTGGAAAAAGGTTCCCTACCCATAGTCATAACTAATCATTTAAGGAGAAGAGACCTTTTAATCTCAATCTCGTCCTAATAAAGACCTTAAGCGTTACGGTGGTTAGACGGTACTAGGCACCTCAATTACGGGGTTCTCTAAATATTGGGTCATCGGGAAAGTTCTGCAGCTTTTCGAATGAGAAATATAATTAAATAATTTGAAAATGTGTAGAGATGCATTCAGTAGCTTTCTATATCGTTTCATCTCTTCTTGCCAACCTTCAGGTAATTGGAATTGGAAAAGTAAGTCATTCAAGAAGCTTATAATAGTATTGATCTATCTGAAATTTTAACTCGCGCATATGTGAAAAACAGCAAAACTTTCCAGATGATCCAGTATATTCTACACAATGGCGCTATCCACTTTCTATATTTGCTCTATTTATCATATCGGAGGCAATAGAGACCTCTTGGAAAAATACAATTCGTGAAAATCCTTTGCTGATTCTTGCCTCTGTAGGGGTAACTTTTGATAATATCCATGGCAAATTCTCTAATTTCGTTCTTCGTGATAAAAAATATTTTGGAAATAATCAAGGTTTGTATACGGTGTAAATCAACAAAGAAAAAAGGATTATTAGAGTGCCCAGACGTTCCGGTTTGCTACGGCAGAAATAAATGGAACATAGTATTTCCAAATTTTTTGGTTTGCAGGGTACGTGTGTAGATGCAGATGTAGACGAAATTTTCCATCTCAACGTGTAAACGATCCCAATCACGTAATAACTGTCTCTGGACACCTTAATCCTAATCGTTACTTCCGTAGATGAAGTCAAAGAACACGGCCCGATAATCACGCTTAGCTGATTCCTTTTTGCCACCTTATCATCCTAATTCCCACTCCCTCATTATTCGCATGCTTCATTTCATGACTCGCTGAGGCAATTCCGAATTGCTCGTAACTCGAGCCCTAGTTGGCGCTCGCCTCCGGTGCTTTGAGATGAATAAATAGATCCAGGGGACTCACGGTTTTTGTGCAGGGACGTAAGATAAGGCCAGGGTAAGGGAAAGGGGCGAGGGAAAGGGTATGGGCAGGGTAAGGCGGAGTAATGAGGAGTAGCTGGTAGGCGTGGCTGCGAGCGAGGGTCCCAACTTCTCAAACTTTTCAGCAAAGGGATGATCTTCTCTCTTAGAGTCGGGATAAAAAACGCCTTTCTTACCTACTCTCCCTTGTGATACGCCAGCGTTCCCGAAAACTTTTCCCTCTTTTTTTTTAATCAAGAGCGGGGAGCTCTTAGGGGGGGTGTGGATAATATTCATTCGCAGATATCTTCCCAATTTCATCATTTCGAACCGACGTGCCGTTTCCGCTTAATTGGTTTCTCGGTCGATGATTGGCCTTTTGAAACGTCATTAAGTTGCTTGGAAAGATTATCGAGGGCATTGATTAAGTGCAAGGTGAGGAGTTTCCTCCGGTTCAATGCTGCAATCAGCGCGGACTTTTTCGCCAGAAAAGAGCGCTTATTATTCTAAAAGTGGGATGTTTTCGACGCCCGCACTGCGCCGAAACCGCTGAA
This sequence comes from Pachydiplax longipennis, assembly GCA_036926295.1. Taxonomy (NCBI): domain Eukaryota; kingdom Metazoa; phylum Arthropoda; class Insecta; order Odonata; family Libellulidae; genus Pachydiplax; species Pachydiplax longipennis. The sequence continues at coordinate 23,390,672 of JAVFKF010000003.1, read as the reverse complement.
TGTTTTTCTCCGTTGTAGCTCGTTTCCGGCGGCTTGGTTCAGGCCGCAAAAATACATCGCAGCGTGAGACATCCTAAACAGTCGTTGAAAAGCGCGGTGCGCAGTTTGCAGCGTCGAATTGGGTTGGCCGAACCGACTCATGCTGTATTTTAAAATATGGACTGATGAAAAGGGTAACAAATTATTCACTCCGAAGGGAAGGACTTTTTTGTATGTGGATGGCGAAAGGAAGGTTCTCCCAAAAGTGGGGAAGAAGGTGATTTAAGGGAAGTTTAAAACGTACTGGTCAAATTAAAATGCACAGAATTGATAATTATGTGATTCATTGTATGTTTGTACTGAAATCAATTCGGAAATCGCAACTTTCAAACGGAAAGTAAATTCTTAGAAGGTATCTTAAACTGCATAAATTTATTAAAATATAATTGTGACAATTGGAAGGTACGTACCTGTGATTGTAATTCATCACAGCAAAATTTAATTCTACTTAATCGAATAAAATTTAATACTTTCATGAATGAAAATTGAAGCCAACAATTTAGCAAAATAGAATAATTAAAGTGCAAAAGATATCCAAAATTAACAGATGATATTTTAGAGGAAGTTATTTATCTTTGCTTAAAAAAATTTTGTACGCAAATTTTATATTTTTCAAAACTAGTGTTCGTGATCCAATTGAAGTGGTACGATTCCTTTTTAATTGAGGCTTCGTGAGAAAATTAATTCATTGACCGTTTATTTCATGGAAACTCTCTTGCGAAAGATTCCGATGATTGTAAAAATATATTACATACAAGTACGAACGAAAATTAAACAAAAGAAGAAAAATTAAACTAAATATTCAACTTTATTTCCATTGCATTTTTCTTTATTTATGTATTTCCACGAATTGAAGACTTCCACAATCGAATTTATCATATATATTTATTGAAATTTTCAAGGATAATTTAAGCTTCCTTCGTAAGTATCTCTATTTTATAATTGGGACAGCCAAAATATGTAATATAATCAATTAATATAAGAGAGACTATTTGAGGTACTGGGAAAGCAGTACAGTTAAATAAAGTTGCAATGAGTAATATGTTGAGAACAAAATGGAGATATCAGTTAAAATAATATACATACTCGTACCTCATTATAGTTATCTTAAATATGATAACAATAAACGAAAACAAGCTGAAGACTATTTTAATCCATTAATTGATTTTCCATTGTTTAAACTATGCCATTAATTTTCCATTAGTATTCTCTTTCAATCTTGAAAGGAAAATAATTTATAACCATCTTACTTGGATAAAGCTAAAGCTTGGTTATAGAGGAGTAATTCAGAATCAATGGGAGATTCACTCTATTTAATGTGCTTTTGATGTCTTCTTTTAAGGTTTCTAACAGGCTATTCTTTTTCTCATGCTAAAATATTGTACCGCCTAAGGTTCCGAAATTTGCCTCTTACGGGATACCGAACCTAAAACAGAAAACTCGTTCAAGGATATTTTTAAAATGAGAGGGTCTCTCAGAGGCTCAAGAGATATTTAGAGGCGTGAAAAATTCGAGATAGCCCGAAAGTTTAGAGGGGGAAAAAAGAGAATTTTTCTTTTCCGTAATGGAAAGAGCGGCTGATAATTCTTTGGCCGGAACTCTAATACACCTCGGGCTTGATCAAAGGTATTGGCTGAGAAATTATTAATGAGCAAATTTCGAACTTGAAACTTTTAAGGAGTAGCCCGGCATCCAATCAACACCAGTGAACCACTATCTTGAAGACAGTGGTTTCCAGATCCGAGAATTACCCCTTTATTCCCCAGAGCCTCGGGTACTTAATAGAGAAATTAGGTCTGCTCATTTGAAATATGGGTCAAGTAGTATGAAAACCTCGATCGCTAATGAAATCTGAATTCATTTCATGGGCGGAGTACGTCGTTACTCCCAAAACTTTGAACCACTTTTTCGTTATTTCCTTATAGAGAATTTTTCCTTTAAAATTACTCGCCTAATTATTCTGGAAGTATATTTGTTTACAAAAGGTTATTCTATCACAACGTTAGACAAAAGTAAATGTTTGAAGTTTCAAATACGATACCACCCTTTGATGATGTGCGATATATTTTTCTATATTCATGGAGAGTTGCGGGAGAATATGATTTTTAGTCATTTTTAGATCTGGAGGCTTAAAATTTTAATTCGAAGTCCTGGGACACCTAGTAAAATATTATACTCAACAAATTATCACAACATTTGGTTCGTCTCTGTCAGAGTGCATTCTGGTCGAAAACTCTTAAAAGAATCTTATGAAGTGTTTGACATGCATCTGCTCAAAACTATGAAGAAAGAAAAGAAATCTTGTATGCAGCAATCTTTTTGACTTCCAATATTTAATCGAGAACATTTAGTCAAGATTAAATTTTTAACATTAACTAAACTAGTTGTATCTTCAAATTCGTGATCTTTGGTCGTTATGACAATATCTTTGTTTCCGATATTACTGAAAGTCGATTTCTCTCATTTATATTTAAACATATATTTTTCCGATACGACTTGAATTTTCAAAGTTTTGCATAGATCGCAAGGACTAAAGACTGCCTGATGCTTAGCTATAAATGAAGGACAATTTTTGCCAAAATATTCTTAATCCGAAATAATACAATCCATAAATTTACATTCCCAAAGATCCACAATTAGAAAACGTATTGATATAGTTATGATTATTACATTTAGCTATATTTTGTATGTGTATCAACCGAGGCTTGTTGAGTATGAGCGCTCCTCACCAGAACAGAAGAGGAAGGAAAATAGTTTAAAATGGAGGAAGCTGTTTATTTTAAGATGATATTTGCGGAGGACTTGACATTTCGCGTCGATCCCACGGCAGTTACGAGAAAGCGCTTTGGGCACATTCGCTCATTCCAATTTCAGGCCTCATTTGTTTCATTAATAGAATCACAGGTAACGATTCTCTTTCATTATCACCTGTGTTTGCCTCCACTTTTTCCGGGATTAGCTCCTTAAAGAACATTCCCCGCGGCGGAAAGAAAATTCCCGGGGCCCTTTCGCGGCTTATCCTCTATTTCCTATCGCTGAATAAGGGCCAGAAGAGAGTTATGCTCACCCCTCCGCCCGCTTTTTATTTTCCCTATGAAATAAATGACGGCCCTGGCTGCTTCCATAATCTGGATTATGTTAGGACAGCAATTAAGGCGCTGTGTCTCCATTCGCCTAAAACTCGCGCTGGGGATTATAACCTCAGCGCCTCTTCCTCCGTTTTTCTCTCCTGTAAAGCCCACCTTCCCTCCCACTGTCCAACTTCCCTTTTTTGTCACAAGTGCAGGAGTCAAGCGCTTCCCGCTTCGCTTCTGTTTACCGAACGTTTGAAAGGCGTCACCTGCTGATATCCTCTTCTCCGAACCCTTTTGCGCTTGTATGGCCGCCTTAATATTTATCTTCCACTCCCTTTTCTTTCCTTTGACCTATGCCCACGTCCAGGGCCGGCGGAGCAAAGGGCAAACACTCCACTCGGAACGGGAGGCGTGTCCTTGAGCAATTGCCTTTTCGCAAAATGGCCCTTTCCGAGCGGCTCGCAAAATGGCCGCACAAGTTTGCATTCTTGTCCGGGTGACAAGCGAGCCAAGATTGGGAAGAACCCTCATTTCGAATATCTTACGCCTCTACGTTCGCTTCTAAGCCTACGCTTGTCTGGGAGGAGAAATGCCGTCTTTCACCGCCTTTCTAAACTCATTTCGAGATATTACTCAGCGTGACGTGCGCTGTTCAAACGTGAGACGTGTTCGCACATGTGATTTCCGTGGAGGAGGTGGAATAAGACTGGCGAATGTGCAAAATTACGGAGAGTTTTGAATAAATTTGCGAAAGCTTGCGGCGGGAGCATGTCGAAAGCCTCCTCAATCAGGTGGATCTATATTTGATGACGGAAAATTTTAAGAAATAGAAGACCGAGCAAATCTGGCTCATCAGTAGCTTCCTTCAGGTTCAAAGTTCAATCAGCCATCTGATTTTAAAAGGTGACTATTCGACTATGATTTTAGGTTCATCACGGAATTTAAATTGTATAGATGGTTTGAAGACCTAAATTTCAAGGATTCCAGAAGGCTTCTTAAGAAAGCAAATGATACCATAACCCTACGACCAGACGGTTATTATGAAGTTAACTAACTTATCCATCATTCTATCCTTTAAAAACACCCATATTATATATTCATAATTTCAATTTACCTCAGCTTAGTAACTTTCTTTCTTGACTCAACAACCTTTACCGATTCAAGAAACAAACGGAAAGAGATATCTTATTCTTCTAACTCGATGATGGATTCTCCTATTTAAAATATAATTTATAGTACTTAAGTTTTGATTCCTTTAAATATAAATAAGTATTAGGGAAAAGAAAAATCAATTTTTGTACTTCAACCCTTTTGCGTAATCCAAACCATTTGCTATGAAGACAATCATATCGATCTATTATGATAATATTCCACATCAGCGAACAAAACAAAACTGGTAATATCTATAGAAATGACAAGTACAACTTGATTATATTCCACATCCTTTATGTCTTTGGACCTAACTCTTCAACAGTTTTCCCGAATTCATTCCCGATTCTACAAGTACATTAAAGTATTTATCGAAAAAATAATAACGTGCCCCGCCCGTGAGGGGTACTTTCCCCATTCGTTTTTATCGCTCCGGAAATTTATAAAAACGATTCGTTTTAAAAATCACAATGGCTACTAAATTCGGGTTTTCACGAAAGCCCCTGAATGGACGCTTAATTCAATAAGTTCGAAAATCCCCGTGGTCTTGTTGGCAAATCCGATTTTTTGAAGTTGGGCATCCTTCACGGGCCAATCAGGTGTGGGATATCGCGTTCCCCGATAAACGCTGAATTGGAAATCGCTTGATTAATTCGGCTTCGGAGGATGTGATCAATGCTAAGCCCGGCGACGGCCGTGCTCCATATAAATTAATCACACTTTTTAGCCTTTACCCTATGAACGGAGGACAAACAGACCCCCTCCGATCCCTTTCCTGCTCTGTGTACGTTTTTATTTCATTAGCATTTCGAATATCTTAAATCAAAGTTTAGGGATTAATTTTGGAGGCGCAGTGGGATCGTCCCTTTCCCCACTTCCTACGTTCCGAATGATAAACTTGTATCCTTCGCTTCGCTAGAAGAGTGCGTTAGAATGTTATTGTGTCATTATTTATCGAAAATAATTGGTTTATAACTTTAAGTAAATTATTCGGCGCAAATAGATGGTGCTGATTAGTTCTCGCACCTTGAAACGGAGTGTGATATTTGCTCTTTACATTTAACACGTTGATGGTTTTAGAAAGATAGAATTTATTCAAAAGTGATACAAAGAGGTAGGATCGAAGTGAGAGGAATGCTATCAAGTTAGATGCCCAGGGCACAGTTTCGTTATGTTCAAATAGAAGCTGTAATTTATAAAATGTAGAAGCCCCAATAATTTCCTCGTCTTGGGAATCCTAAATTTCACGCAACAATTTTGAAGGAGCACTTACTATTGGATATCTAATAAATAACCTATAAAAGTTCGAGCTCTTTTCTTCAGGCAATTCAAAGAGAAAAATTGATTTGACATTTTAAAGATTATATCAAGTCATCATTTTAAATAATTAAGTTTTTGGGGAATCGGTAAATATATTCGAAATACCAGAGGACTATATTCATATTACAGGGCATAGAAATCGTGCGTTCCATGTATTTCCCTTAGGAGCTTTTATCTGGCATTGAATGTCACTTTAAGAAACGAGGAAACATAGTGTAGCTATATTTTATATTTATGTTGATGTTTTTATGAAAATTATAAAATTTTTCAATATATTACATAATGTGAAATCAAAGGCACTTGCTCAAATAATCATTTAAAGCCATACTCAATTTAGGTATCTCCCTTTTAGGTTTCACATACGTAGGCCTTTCGTATATAACTCCGTAACACTGACCTCAGTGCACCAGAATTCTTTAGAAGTGTTATAGATATCACTGTGGTTATAATCGCATCAGATAAGCAAATAAACACGTCACAGATGGGCGACTGAGTTTAATAAGTCGATTTACGTTCAAAGAGTATAATTATTTGAATATTATTTATCACGGATGAATACATCAAAGGTTTGTGCGTGGCGCGAGCAGAATTATGTTGATATGGAAATGCGATTTCATAAATGTGCGCGTTTACTGATAACTGAAATTAACGATGTAAGCAGCAGCTGCGACTCGGAAGGATTTCATTTCGACACGACTGCGAGCACTTTGGCCTGAATTATCGTAGGAGTGATATGTTCTAAGCTTCAGATCTCCACCCACGATTCAAATATGCTTTCTGCATTTCCATCCAAAAGCTTCGCTTCGTACCAAAAGTCGTTCGCGACTTACTCTTCATATTGCGTTTCATGGGATTCATGATGCAGTGCTCTATAAAGTTTAATTAATATCTGAGTGCAGTCTTAGTGATATTTCGAGAATCTGTTCCAATGCTTCGACGCTTGAGATAGAATTTAAATTTCTAAGTACTAATACTTAAGCGGATCTCGTGTCTGTGTGTATCAGCGACTTTTCTATCTAGGTATTAAATAGTATTGAAAGCTGTTTTACATAATTATGTTTGATATTCTTTGACGCAGATAGTTGTTTTCAAAACTTACAATGACTTACGATTAGGCGAAGATATTAATGTAGAATGAAAAAAGACAACTTTTTCCACGATAATATTTTTATTCTTTTGTATTTTAGATATTATTATGAATAATACGTGTTATTATACATAAAATTTATAATGATATATTATATATAATTATTTTTATTTCTTTAGACGACACGGTTTCAACGGGTATTTATGATTATCATTACTCGGTGAAGTCTGGTCGACTGTTTTAATCATAAATAAAAATTATGTTATGGAAAAAGTACTGTCTTTTCCTCACTCAACATTATGGTATTTACAAAACGTCGCCTTAGACTTTGCATTTTATAAATATAGCAACATTTTTACACTGAAGAAGTTGAATAATATAGTAAGTTATTCGAAATATTTTTGAAACTTTCATTAAATTTCACATCAAGAGTATTCATACTTTGGGATATTATAATTTAGTTTTACTGGTGGGAAATTAAGATAAGGCGGCATTTAGTTGATGGTTAGTCCAAAAATCAACAATGACTCTGAGAAATAAGGAAAGGGAAAAACATTTACTTTGTTGATGGGAAATGATTATTTCTAGACCTAAAGGATTGAATCCTCAGTTAATGTCCGTAATCAATTGCGGGAGATATATTAAAGTAATTTAATAACACTACATGGAGCCACAGTATTGACGATTCAGATTTTTGCTAAAGCTGTTTTGGAATTAAGAACCCTGAGCTGGTATGAATAAGTTATGAATTAAGGGTCGGAAAAAATTAAGTATTGTAGGATGAACTTTTTTGATCAAATTAAGAATGTACGCAAGTGCGTTTATAATATGCTGATTTTCAATGCAGTTGAATCAAGTTTAACCTAAGGGAAGATGATGTTGAAATGAATTTAAAACGCGTTAAAATATCGTGCTCATCACGTGAATTTCACTACGCTATTAGTTACTAATAATGTGTGAGTAAGTGTTCCCGAAAGGCAAAAGAGCGCGTAACTGGCTTAAATTCAGACTATCACCTATGCGCTTAGTCATACGTGGTAAAAGGTATGGTAAAATGATTAGGTTATGAGAAGGAGAACCAAAAATACTAGAGGACAGGGAAGAGAGTGACTAAATGAAAAAGAGCGTAATTGTGAGAGTAAAGGATAGGAAGAGGGAGAGTGAGAAGAAAGCAGGAAGGAGGGTTGGGATGGAATTGGTGGGAGGGGACACTTACGCTCTCATGAAACTTTACTCCAATCTGAACCTTTCACTTCCTTCCTTTTAACGACACTCTTAATGCCTCACGTCCTAATCTAGAACTATAACTACCTGCGATATCAAACAGCTTCGTCGCGAATGCCATCGGATTAAGCACTAGTTGCATTCATTCAATCTACATTCCTTTTACTCAAATTGTATAGAAAGCATTGTTTCTAGAAAGAAAAGTGACAAGACTTGGCATAGGTCTTGGAGGGTACTTGGAGTACATCCGAGTTAATGATAAACAAATATTGCTTTGTTAGGACATAGATATTTCTGTACACATTTGAAATGTTAGAATATGTGTATGCAAAAAGGGACTTAAATTAATTTGTGCTTGAGAAATAAATACTCATATATAATTAATAATTTAATTGAGATATTTACAATTATAGATATAAATAGCAGTCACCATGTAACGATGATTTGGAAAGGAGAAGTTGCATTGAAAAGGAAAATTGAACCTTCAAAACCTTGAAAATTGTTGATTATCCTGTAAGTAAAAATAAAGCTCTTCTTAGATACTTTTGGAATTAGCGGAATTCTATGTAAACATACAATAATTAACTCTTGTCCAGAATACTTTCAAGCATTCAGTCCTTTTACGATAACATTCATATTACAACGATTTATGTTTATATCTTGTGTTCATAAGTAGATCGATTATGAGAGCTAAAATATTTTCTAACTAATACAAAAGTTTTGAAATAAAATTCTAACCATGTATTTGCTCCAACGCCCAAAACTCGGATGAAAATATTTTGCTTTCAATTAATTAAGTAAAGATATCAGATTAAATTGATTCAAAACAAAACGATCCAATGCTATAAGGAAAATGATGGTGTTACATTGTTTTGCGAAGGATAAGAAGATGTGTGCTTAAAATTAGTAATAATATATTCATGTTCGACAACATATTGATAGAAGAAAGATATCGTGTAACCCAAATCAAGAAGATTTATGATATAGAATTTCGGAGGGTTAAGAGGTTGTTGGTTAATTTATATATCATTATTTACATCATATGATATTCTGAGACGGAGGGAAGAAAAATCTTAATTGTAATTATACGTAAGAAAGTTTGGAGGATACAGAATGAAGATGAGAAGAACCAAATCATTTTATTCTAAAAAGTAATTATCGAGGCGAGCTTAAGACTGAAAAGTCTCTTTTTCATCTAATCTGCCGTCAGTGGTGTTAAAAGAACATAAATAATGTGTAAGTAAGTAGAAATGGAAGAGGAAAGTTTAGGTGGAGTGGTTGTAAAAAAACTTATTGTTTCATCATCGAGAAAAAAGATCCAAAGTAGAAAAACAGAAATAAGTGGAGTGTGAAAAGTGAAGTGGAAAACCTGCGGTCTTTAAGAACTTCTTTGGAATTTCATCAACCCTCTGCTCCACATCCATTTTTATTACAGAGCTCTAACAGCGATAAGCATTTACTCCCAAAGGAAAAATTGGAATGTTTGAAAGGAATAATTTGAAAATGTAGCTACCAATTTCTAAGTCTTTTTTGAGAGAATTATCGGAAGGAGCTCTACATCTTGTAATCCCTGAAAAACTATATTTATTAATATATATGCTGCAAGTATAATTTCTTCCGGTAGTAGCTCCAACTATTATTGTCTATAAGTAACATAATTCAAACCCAAATCCCTCACACCAGACGTTACACAGATAAATATTCCAAAAATAACTTCATCATCAGGCTGTATTTGAACACCAAAACACTACAACAAGACCCAATTTACAGACACATCCTTGTTACCCCACCAAAACATATACGAAATACCAACCAAAATATACCAAAACATATAATCGTACAGCACATACGAGTATATCCTCTAATCACAAAAAAACAGTACAGAGTCACAGTTTGTAATGCTACTTTTCAGTCCAAATTGTCACTTCGTCGTTTTCACTTTGTCACGTTCACAAACATTCCAATAATACAAAACATAAACATAACAATATTGGATATCACAGTATCTTTTCATGAAATTTCGCAAGAAGGCACACTACATTCCGGAAAAATAGCAATTATTCTTTTGCGGTTTCTTTCCACATAAGCAATTCCAATATTTCGCTCAACTAGCAGCCCTTGTTCCGCAGATTGGCTTTGACTGATTCAGATCACAACATCCGGCAATTTGACAATCAGAGGGGGTCGCCCAACAAAAAGAGCGCTGCTCTAACATCTAAGGCCCTTTTTGGTCCTCAGCATCCCTCTTCCACTCTTTTCCGAGAAATCTCTCCCTCAGAAAGATCCATCTAAAAGAAGCTCCTCCATTTAAAAAGGACTTGTGCGTCTCGTTGCCTTCTCCACCAGTAAAAATAGAAGTCTCGCGAACCGCAGATGCTTCTCTGCCGGGGCTCTTCCGTGACTGGAATGCCTAATGTCCTCCTTTCCTTCCCTTTCCCAATTCCGCTTTCCTCGCTCCCTTCTTTCCCATGCAGTCTCTTCCCTTGTTGTCGATGCGTTCGATAAAAATATATATATACACCCTTTTGCCGGACGCCCTTGTGTTTTACAGGGGTCAAAGTTGAGAGAGAGAGAGAGAGTTCTTATTTTTGCATGCGTCATTCGATGGAGATTTGTGTCCATCGCATCGGCGGAGAGACGTTTGTTTGGACGCTTTATGTGTTCGCGTACGTGCCCCGATGCGTAGCACGGCAAAACCCGGGTAAGACGCTCGTGGACAAAGCGTAAACAGCTTCTTAAGCGAGACAGCGTTTTAACCGGGTTTTTAATACTGGTATATATATATTTTTATGAAGAATCGTCTGATTTTTGTACAAAGACAATGTCTTAGTTACTTAATTTTGGTCGTTTTTTACTCGGAAATGAAACAAATTTTTCCAGATTGACTCTGATTTTTGCGCTAAGAGAGCGTTACTTAAGTATGTTCTTTTTTACTTGAAAATGAAACAATTTTTACCAGAAAGAAAATTAGGGTAGGGAATGACGAATTTTTGACAGCAGTGGTAATATGGCATCATAGAGCATCTCTCTCATACCATGTTCACAAATCACTGCATTCCCTTTCTTTATTATAATTTTATTCCATATGATTATGAAATATGTATACACCTTGAGATTGCATCGAAAGGAAACACTCCCTAGAGAATTTCTAATTGAACACACTGCCATGAGTAGAAGTGAAAAAGGATATCTCACTCATCAAAAACAGATCTCACCTTATCTCAGAGCATCAGTTCCTATATAGGGATATAGATTGCTCTTCTTCGCGATACCTTTATTTTATTCTCACAAAATGAGCCATTCTAATGGGGAAATTCACAAGGAACTATTCTAGAGACAGGTGTAAACGTGTAAGAAGGACTGTGAAAATAACGTAAAGAAATTTTAGTGTATCAGAAGAATTAAGAGACAAAGTTCTCCAAATCATTGCTCAAACATCAATTCATTGGACCCCCTATGAAGATGGAAGCATTGTTTCCGAAATGCGCATCGGGATTCTGAATAACTGGTGACCGCCGAGCGATTATCCGTTTCCCGGGAATTGCCCTAGACGGTTGCCGCTGTCGGCGCTTGGAGAACCTTTGTCTCTTAGTTCATTGAACGCCGAGTTCCTTTTTTCTTTCTTCTTGTATCAGAAGAGACAAACAAGAGGGTAAGGCGGGTTGCAGTGATTACGGGGACGGAAAAAAATCTACGTCTTAACAGGTATTTTGTACCAGGTAAAGGATATTTTTCGTTTGTATGAAAGGGAAGAAAACGAATATTCAGCGGAATAGCGTCTTAAGGAGCAGCATCTTAAACAAGTTTTACTGTAAACACACCCTTTTTCCGGACGCCCTTGAGTTTTACAGGGGTCAAAGTTGAGGGAAAGAGAGTCTTCTTATCTTTGCATGCGTCAGTCGATGGAGATTTGTGTCCACGCATCGCATTGGCAGAACTCCGCTTGTTTGGACGCATTACGTATTCGCATACGTGCTTCGATGCGAAATATTTGCACAATGCGCGGATGTTCATCGAGTGGGAAACTGTGGGTATTCGCGGATTTGGGCTCCCAAGATTCCGTTGATTGCCTCCGCCGGAGCATTTTAGGGTTCCCTCCCTTTTCGAATTAGGGAATCGAGTTAGCGTTTCTGCAGAAATACTTTCTGTTTAGATGCCGCAAGAAAACTTCCCTAACGTAATTTGAAGTCGCTGTATTTTACGGAGACATTGAAGGAATTCGTTTATTTATCCACTCCGCAGTAGTCGCGACTATTGATTCAATTCGAATTCGTGAGGCTATATTTATTGTACGTAAATTTCGAGAGTATTCCATTGAATTTTCTTCATTAGCGAATCAAGCTAGTAAGCGGTAAGTAGGCAGTTCTAATGCTGCCTAGAGAACGAGTGATCATGTACTTAACAGTTGACACCAAGAATGGTCTTAGGTGAAAAAATTCGTCAATTAAAGTCGATATTCGGATATTAATTCGGATATTTATTACTATGGAAGTATGAAACATAGCACGTGAATTTCAAATTTATAAAATTTTAGAAATATAAAAATTGTCAGACTCATGAAAAACGGTGCAGGTTTCCGGTAGAATTGTGCAAAAAACAAAAAATCTAAAATTTATTTCTATTGTTAACTACTTTAAATATAATATGTCGATCAATTAGCAGATCATAAAAATATTCATTGTACCTGTACTCCATAACAAACTCCACATTTACTACGAATAATCTGATAGGTATGCTATTATATTTAAGTATAGTATCTCTACGGTGAAACAAAACAAATCTATTTGATACTTAAACTTTACTATAAATTTATTTTCTTAGAATCAACAGCTTCGGCCGTGACTTCGTGGTAAGTCGCCATCAGGAACAAATGAAAGTCGAACTTTTACCAACCACAAATAATTTTATTACGAAACGACCTAGGTTTCGACTCATGGAGTCATTTGAAATCTTTTTCCTTTACCTGAAGATGACTCCATGAGTCGAAACCTAGGTCGTTTCGTAATAAAATTATTTGTGGTTGGTAAAAGTTCGACTTTCATTTGTTTCTTTATTTTCTTAATAAATGCTCAAGAAAATTAATAAGCAGATTCAGTGACATCATCCAATGAAGATCAGATTATTATGAATATGAAAGCAAGAAACCTACCAGGGAAATCTCTATTTTATAATATTGCACATATATACAACTAACAGATTCACGAGATATAAATTAAAATCGAATATAATCATATTTAAATTTATAAGGTAAATGCAAATAAAACATACATTAGCCAGCGCAAACTTAGTTTCATAGGAAATACTCGGCAGAAGTGATAAGATTGACAACCCTTGTGTAGATGATTTGCAGGAAACACTAACCCTTCAATATCGGAGAAAGACCGAAAGAAAAAAGACATGTAACCTTCACTCGAACCCGAACCTCCCACATGTCAGGCGGTTACACAATTGAGTTAACCAATTGAGTTACATCTGCAGATTTCGGAGCTTTCGATGAAACATACTTTACCAATGTAGTAGCAATAAATCTCACGAATAAAAAAAAGCCTGCTGCTATCATTTTCTACCATTTATCCTGCAAAATGAATACTTTGGTCTCTGATTTGGGTTTTTCTTGATAAAATAGTTTTTTAACATTGGATGCATACTGTTGCCGTGGATTTAGAAGTCGAAGCATGTTGCCCAAGTAACTGTAAAGACTGGTCGAATCAAGAAACCATATTGGCGATCGGATAGAATGAATTGGGACTTGTGCGGAACCATAACTCGATCAGCAGAATGGCCTTGGATCCCGATGACTCATCACTTGAACATTCTCAGTCACTGAAGCAGCCTCAGCGATGTACAGTCCTCCAAGAAAAAATCGAACGGTGTATTCCGTGGTGCATAAGATTGAGGGGTTTCAAATTTCTGGCTTTACCCCTTCCACCCACCTTTCTATTACATTTTGGCAACACCGGAAGAGTCCGAAGCCTTCCCTTCCATCTGACCGTGGGCCTCGGAGCGAGCGGAAGGGAGGAAACAATAGGTTTTATGGTGAGGCCTAGCTAAGCGCACAGTGTACTGGAGTTTCTGCGGCCAAGAAAAGATTTCCAAAATGTTTTCGTAAGGACTCAAAAACTTACTGGTGTAGAAGAAACAAGTCCATTTGGATCGAAAACGGACATTTTTCCTCTTTGATAATTTTTGCAGAAAAATTTGGGGATCAAACCTGAATGATATTGATGGGCGTAATTTCGTAAAATTTTTCCCCATATTCGCTCTAAAGATTTCCTCAGTATAATTGCTTCATTTGCTACGAAAGTTATTTGAAAGCATTAGCGTATTCTTTTCTATGTTAAAAAACAGTATGTCACTGCATTACTTCCAATTCACAGTAAATGAAAAAGATTTTGATTGATTTGAATATCTATTAACAAGAGGATAACAAAGAATCAGCTGCAGTTCTGTTAGTTACTCGAAGATTTGTAACATTGCTACGCCAACAGCTGTGCGCACCAGATTGGTGGTTGCAGGTGTAAACAATGAAATCTTAGGCAATTTTCAAATCCATCATCCTCTTTCTCAAACTAACATAGAAACTTCTTCATTACATATCTAGTTAACAGAGAGGCTTTTTTATTGCTAATATATTGCTTAATTGCTCAAAACATTTAGAAAGGGATTTGAGGACAGTAGTTTTGTAGCTTTCAACGAACTAAATCATAATATTTCTACATAAACTAGCTGAAGTGTCACATACAAAATAGTCATACATAACACCCCGTGTCTGGGTCGAAGGGCACCTTAGACTTAGGTCCGTACTAAGAAAGTTAATGCTGCAATTCACAAACAAATAGAGACAAAGATTTGTTCGGTCATCTGTAGTTACCATACACCATGTTTTTCCGAAAAAATTACTTACCTCTAAACATTGTTTTCGGAAACGTGAAAGTGAAATTTCTGAGAAGATGAATTTTGCCTAAATATACTGAAAATCATTTTGAAATCTTTCACTAACGGCTGCTTGTGGAAGACATTAAGAAACACCCGAAATCACGTGTGGGACTAAGGAGAGAAAGATATGCAGATAATACAATAGGTGGGGGGTAGCTTAGTTAGGTAGCTGGTATAGAAAAGAGGTTCACTGAATTCCGCGTATAGTGAGAGTTATGAATAGGGAGGAAAATGGGTGAATAGAACTGAAGGATCTCGGAAAGAATAGAAAGGTCTAAAGAGATACGAAGTAAACAGCGGGGGATGCGACGGATGCCAGTCGTGAAAGTGCTTTTTAAATCGCCTTCCCTTCCTAGGAAGTTCTTCCTTATCGCTCATTTTCTGTATACCACTATTCCAGATCAATAGTATCCTTACCATACGCAGATTGAATATTTTTCTCTGTGCTCCACAGCTCGGATTCTTTCTTTTATTTTCGAGGAATAATCTTCAAAAATCCCTTTTCAATCCAAATAACATGTGACAAAATAAAATCGTTATTATTAATCATATAATATCGAAGCGGCAAGCACTATTCGTTATGATTCAATAAGTGCACTAAACACAGTTGATGCAAGATTTTCAATTAAGAATATGATAATCGGAAAATTCCCTAAAACTTTTGATTCTACATCATTCCATTAGCAATGAAATTTAAAAAAGAATATTATAAATATATAAATTATATATATTATATATAATACTATATATAGCGTCCGGCTCGCTGTCTGATTTGTTAGGAATTCTACTAGAAAATTTCATGCAATATGGCAGAAAGCTTTGAAATGGTCCCAAACCAACTTCTTCATTACAGTCTTTTCAGGACACCGCTTCCTTAAAGGAGTTAATCCTGGAATCCCCGTTCACTACCTTCTTCCGATAAGTGAAACCAAAAAACCCCACCCCAAAACCCCTCTCGCACGACAAACAGTTACATATACCTCAATCTCCACACTTTCTTTTCATTATGCATTTAACCCCCCTTGATGAGAAAGGCATTGTCTCCAAAATGCGCATTAGGTGTTTCTGAAAACTGGCCGCCGCACCTGGGGTTAATCCTTTTCTTAGGAATTGCGCCCGATGGTTCCCGGCATACAGCGATTGGAGAGTTCTTGAATCTCCCATTCCCCAAAATACTTTTCCTCTTTTACCTTATCCCGATGATTATCAGCGTTTCAATCATGAAAGGAATAATTTCGCTCATTTACTGAGGGATACCGATATCCTAAAGAACATTCTAACCCTTTACCGTTTCGAGTGATATTTCTCTTTCTCTACCACTATAATTTCCGTCTCTAATCAATTCTCTATATCGTCCCGTTTTGGATGGACAACTCCGATGAAGTGAAATATATGTGACTGAAATAAGTAGAAGACTGAATGTAATCGATATCGTGATGCTTAAGCTACTTACACCTTATTAATTAAATAAGCTACTAGTAGGTCTTAAATTATAGATTTTCCGAAATTCGTTTCCCGGTATCTTTTCTAAAGTAAGTAACCCTACATACATAAAAAACACTGTGTAAAAAGACTGATGCATTGGATATTCGACCTCAAGTTATAGTTAAAAATACAGTATATAAAAATAAGTATGGTTTAAAAGGAAGCGTAAAAATAGGGTTATTCGTACTGAACGTTTGAAAAACGTATGGCATCAAATAAATAGTAGCTAAATGCTACGGTAATTCGTAAACAATTTAAGACCCTAATGAAAATTTTATTTTTAGGCATAGCGGCATTTCGACTGAAATAAGAGCTCTAAATAAAGTTCCAGAGATGTGTTATGATTATGCATACGAAGTGATACATAATGAAGGATAAAGTCAACCGTATCTAATGGTAAATGGTTCATGATTTAAATGACTTAAACGAAATAAGCATCGGGAAAAGGAGAGACTGTCGGAAGGGAGTTTAAGGGGATTCATCTACAGAACTGGAATAAGAAGAATAAAGTAAAAACATGTATTATAAAAAGAATTTTTCCAAGATTCATTTATGAGATCGCCCATACGGTCTCGATGAGGTAAACCACTTGTGGTTAAAAATAACTTAAATCAAGGCATGAAAAGGTTTGTATGAGAAAAGCTCGAAGATGATCATAAATTATTGTGGAAGACATGTTACCAACTTGGATATTTATTGTAATGATTGGGCCAGTCAGATCGGAGCACTAGAGGGCTTTTAATGCCAAAATAAAAGAGAGGCTTCCGGATAGTCATATTAGCAGCGCGTTCTACTTGGATGAAAGCGGTCCCGGGTTCGATTCCCGGTGGGAGACCATGTGCGAAATGACCTCCGCAGTCGAATGCCTTTTAAAAATACAACTCATAAAAGCGAGAAATAATGAACGTTTAGTTATCGATATTACTTGCTTGATTGTGATTTCTTAGGATAATCGTAGAATAAATATTTTACTGCATTTGTTTGTGTAAATATGGTTTCAGCAAGCTCATAGTCCTCATGCATTTTATGATATTGTCTTTTAACTACGACGAACGACATTGTAAAAATGATGGGTTCCAACAGATTGAACCTTTATGGCTGCTTTTATCAATTCTGTCGAATTTAACGCGATTTAAATATGACATTTCAGGATTCTCTTCCTGCTATTTGAAAGCCTGAGTCAGGACATCCAAGGGCAATTTGTTCGAATCAGAATCTTAATTCCTTTTCTTCGATTTAACGATTAATATTATTATATAAATCAGTTGTAGTCCTCAATATTCAAGGGAGCTGGAAATTATGTCAGGGTGGAAAATATTGGTTCTCGTAAAGAATAAAGAGGAATCTGTTTCAAACTTAAGGCCATTGCCCTTTCAAAATATAATTCCTTACGATCTACCGAAAATTTCCCAGCAATCGCTGGTACCGCTTTCCTTTAGACCTCGCGATATATATCCTCATCGGACGGAGCGTAGGCACATGGGTACGCACCGGCCTAGCCGCGGCAAAGGCAAAATTCCGGTGTTGCCAAAATGTAATGGAAGGGCGGGTGGAAGGGGTAAAGAGTAAAATTTGAAACCCCTCAATCTTATGCACCACGTAGTACACCGTTCGATTTTTTCTGGGCCGACTGTACCTCGGATGCTACACATGGCTTGAAGAAGACGTGCGAAGATAGTTTTACCGTCTTCCACCTTTTGCGGTCGATTTTTTATCCTAATGCTTTCTTCTTCACTGGCAGCTTACAAGAAGTTAATAATTTACTGAGAATTCACCTATGTTTCTTTTTTTCCTCATATATGTCTTTCTATTCTGGTTTTCTTTCCAATTATGTTGTCAATGTAAGTCGACTTCCTTTATTAAAACCTTATGATCATGGTTCCCATTAAACAGCGATCATAACGGCCGCGATGTACTTTTTAAGTCCATCCCAAAGTTTGTTGAGCTCATTCTATTTATTAAAATTTTAAAATCTTTTAGCTTTACTTTTCAGAAACAAATTGCTGATTTCGCTGATTATGAACTGAATAGTAGGATCACATGGATCATTTCGTTATTTAGATGCTGAAAATCAGAAAAGTAATTTTCTTGCCACCCAAATTCGGAAAAGATAGTATGTGATTCATCAACTTTTCATACTACTCTCTATATCTACTATTAAAAATGTATTTCCCTTAAATACGAATAATTTAAACCGATGACATCAATGATGATCTATACTTAAAAAAACGATTCCTTTGATCGTCCTTTAACTGCAAGAAATGTGGTAGAGGGGCTAAAATTTTTTTATTTACCTACAACTCTTGTAGTATAGTGCACTCAGAAAGGAATAATTGTTGAGAAATACTGTTTAAGCATAGCATGGCAAGTTTAAGCACCTCAATAAAGTCACTCGTAGAAAGTAAATCGAAACATTTAATGTAGGAAAACTTATATTTATGGCTTGAACATAAGGTGACATGCTTATTAAAAAAACGAGATATTGCAAAATACCGACGGAATGAGATGCATATAAATAAAAGAATAATGATAAAAATTAACAATAAAATTCCCAAAAACATGACGATTTTACGGGAAGCATTAATTCAATGGCAATGCAATGACATTAATAACGACTCGGTTCTCTCAGTAAATTCCGAAAATCAATAAGATAATTATATGAACGTTTTCCATTAGCTTAGAGAAATTAATTCTCTTTTTCAATTTTTAAAAATTAATTGGAGATTTTTTTCAATATTTCCAACGCGTATAAAAGAGATTTCTTAAAATTAAGATATTTACAAATCGTGCGATGAAAAATATCCGTTGCGTTATCATTTTCTCTGACATTCAAAATTAGGTGATCGCTCTGAAATTATTCCCCGATAGATAAATTTCTTTTCAAAACGAAAAAGAAAAGAGGAAGCCCAGGAAGGCTTCAGTATCGACGGCGTTGCGTGAAAAAGATGTGACGCGATTAATTTTCGGGAAAAAAGTGGAAGCATCACGAGAATAAATCAGACGGGGCGGCCCGCTATATTGTCCGGCCTTCGATTCTGATTTATTTATTACTTCCAGAATAATATATCCTTCCTCCCTCCGAATAAAATAGCAAAAACGAAAGCTTACAGGGCTGTAAAAAGAGAAGATAAATTTATTGACTGGGCAAAAACCTTGATTTAAGAACCGATGAAGTCAGGGATTGGTTCGACATTAAGTTAACGTCGCCGAAATAAATAGTTGGATGAAAAGCTCAATGTAGGACGTTAAACGGAATGGAGAAATACAGAACTGAGCTATTTGCCGTTTACATTTCACAACAGAGTACTAAAACGGTCTGTGCAAAGCATTAATAACTGATCACTTTTTATGATTTTGGTTAGTTTTCTAACTTCAGAATGCTTGTGGGGTCAAAATCAATCTGAATCAAACTGTGATACAATATTTGATAGCGAATAATTTAAAGGTGATTCGTTCTTCTGTGGAAATAAATATCACAACGGGAGCTTGCGTTCAGGAATGTTTTACAGAAGAGAAGCTAACGTTGACCAGTTAAATAAGACGTATTTCATTCTCGAATCTTATTTACCGGTGACGGATAAACAAATGGAAAATCGTCATTTAATAAAAATGATGATTAAATTTGCATTAGGATCTTGTGAAACTTTAAACAACGTCCATAGATAAATCCTTTGCAATCGCAAGAAACGGGTATATCAAGTTCGATTTACATTAGCCTCGCTTTCAGTGTGTACACACATGTTATACATCTGTACTCCTCTGTTATTGACACTTCCAATCGCTTCTGATAACTTCTATAACAAAATAAATTCTCATCTACGTATTCCTTTATCAATGGAAAGTTAAGATATTTCCCTATGTATACTCCCATATATTTTGTTTCATCTTAGCTACAACATTTATAAAACCGTCATCGATTTATAGATACTACATTGTACATTTCCTAGTGATGACAGCTCTCATATTTCGGACAATCAAAGATAGTAAAATTTCAATTAATTCACAGTTCAAATGAAAGAAGAGGTCTATGAAAGAAAGAAAAAGGAACTCGGCGTTCAATGAATAAGAGACAAAAGTTATCATGAAAGTATTGCTTTCGAAATGCGCATTAGGTAATTCTGAGTAACTGGTTGCCGCCGGACGATTATCCTTTTCCGGAGAATTGCCCTGGACGGTTGCCGCTGCTGGCGATTGGAGAAACCTTTGTTTCTTATAAGAGGTCTATGCTCTAAAAATTATTAAAACAAGCTTAACTTCGAAATAATTTCTAGAGAAATCTAAAAACACTTGGTTCTATTCAAAGACCTAAAAGAGCGGCCTCCAATTAATCAATCAATCAAGTAGGCTCCTTTTATGTATATTTTACAGAAATTTTCGTCTAATAAAAAAACATTTATCAAGATACTCACCGTATCAAGCATTAATTATCAAATGATGAAATAAAAATCTATCAATATAAAACATAAGAAAGGCCTGAAAATATACCTAATAATATCAGTCCGATGACAAATTGGATACCTTATCATTTAGTCTGAGTGATATAAAAATTATTTTCTGGTGCTAGCTTATGCTAAAATTATATAGAGAAAATAAGTGAAGTTAATAGAAAAGGAAAGGAGTGCTTGAGATGTGGATTATAAAGAATGTGCGCCAAATGTTTTTCCTTGATTTTATTCTATTATAAATCTTTAATAGACACAGTAATGATTTAATTTATTCAGACAGATTCAATTTTAAGTTACATAATTAGGTATTTCATCACTGTTTATATACTCTTTTACATAATTATAGTGGAAATATTTTCAGTTAGTTCAAAGTTTACACGTTAGATACATTTCCGCATAATTCGTTGAGCAACTCAAAGGAGTGGTGCGGAATGGAGACCCTCATGAAAGATTTACCTTTCCGCATACGTGCATATACAGCGACATGGCTTATAGTTTGTCTTACTGTGAGAGGCGACGCGATTGGTGGAGAGTTGGCGCCAATGGAACCGGAAAGCGGGAACACACGCACGGCTATTAGGGCGCCATCTCCATTCGCCCTGATTTACCTAATTGATTGCGATCAGTCCTAATTCCGGAATGCGATTGGGCGAAGGTTCACGTTCATTATCGACTCAAATAACTAGCCGTGAGTGGATAAGTAACGTTAGCATTTGGGAGCGAGAGATTCCCCTAATGAGCCCCGGACCTTCCCACGTCTTTCTTTCGACTCTGATCGAATTCATTTGCCGTTTAAGCGCTGCACATCCGTCAATGAAGCGAAGAAGCGCTCTTCGCCAACTGCGTTATCGCCGAATTTCCAAGTGATGAATCCCCCTCGCGACTAAAGCCTCCGGTCGTGAGGATAAAAAAAGTTGGACTGCTCATATCTCCTGACCGCTTTTAATGGGGTATGAAACGATGAAATTTTCACCGAGAAAATTTTCGGCTCCTCTTAGGTGATGTAACACTTGCACAAACTACTGATGATCCATTAGGATCCTTTACTTACCGTTTTTTTAATTTCTTTTTTGACGGTTTCCTTTAAAGTTTTCTTACCATTTATTGTAATATAATTAAATTTATTATTATTAATTTGTGTTTCATATTATTATTTTATCATATTATTTTATTATATTATTACATTATATTATTCTATTGTATTAACCATTTAAATAATATGCATGACTTCATTCAGCTACTTATAAACTATGACGTGGCTGTGGAATTCATATTACGATAACTCATTATCATAAAACTTCTGAAATTACATTTACTTAATCAATAATGGCATATAAATTGAACTCCCTTTGATCCATATGGAATGTAACTCACAATCAGTAATATATAAATTGACATAGTTTCCCAATTTGCATACGGTTGTTATTAATGTTGATAAAATCGTACGATTTCGATTGATAACACTGAGATCAACCGATACAAATGTTTCATTTTTCACTTCTGCATTCACATTGAAGTTTCCCATCTATGCGCTATTAAAATGTACAAAAATGCCCAAAGATAAAGAAAGAGACGTGAAGAGTAACAACATGACTGGGACTTGAATCCAGCTCTCCTACTTTCCTTCCAGATGTTCTGAATATAATAAATATAAGTTATATATTGTGAATATATGTAATTATTATACATTATAAGAGGCAGGCATTCCGAAATATATTACTCAAAATACGTGCCTGGGAATTGGGTTCGATATTTCTGCGAATGATTCGTCGATGAAGATCGAGCAATGACTAAATGAAAACATAAGCAGATCCGCGTTTCATCTCGCTGCCCTAATGCCAGTGGAGATGTAATTCACCATTGCAAATCCTTAAATCACATTAAAGGGATAAGCATCAGCGTATTTACTACACTTCCGGCTAAACAGGTGTCTAAAGGCGTCTCGTATCTCTTCTCTTGCATTCCCCCTTATGAAACCTTACAACGTAGAGCTTCCATTCAAGAGGGAACCAAGGTAGAGAAGGAAATGATAACTCATCTAATGAAAACCTTTCTTCGGGAAACTCATTTCCGATTAAACGAAACAGTCTATCAAACAAACGGAGGCATAATATGGATTCCACTCTTAATTGACAGAATATTTATCGAGCTTCATAAACTATAAGGAACTATTTATACTGAAAATTAAAGAATTAAACTCAGTACGTATTAATATGTGATTCTCAACCTACCACTGGGTAGGTTCTTAGCGACAGGTCGTTAGTTGATATAGGTGAGGTCAAGTTAGTTAAACCAAAATTAACTATTAAACTATAGTATAAGTACAATTTTGTTTTATTTAGCTATCTCAGAAGTGCTAAAAAACTGATGAAATTTCACAAACATTTATTTAGCGACGAATGTTTGACAGTTGTGAGGATATTGTTTCCTAAGTTTTAGGCAATCATACTCACATGAAAGACGAAATTAAATTGGTTGTAAGTCGCATAGGTCATGAGTGGATAACCACTACTGTATCATAACATTCCTTGGTGCCGGAGTTGAAAAGTAAATAATGTATATTTTAATTCTAATATGTCCTGAGATGAGAAGATTCCTAATACGTGTAAAGCTTTTATAATAATGATAATTTACCATTATTGATGATGGTTATGATTTTTGCCGTTCTGAATTACATAAAATTACTCTGTATTTCACGCCGAGTGTTTTCAGGCTTCACGGACCATGAAAAAATTTGCTTTAATCTGTCTTGCAAAATTCGTACCTTCTATGGAGTGCTTCTGTTAAAATTTCGCTCATGTAACATTCTCAAAGACCAGATAAATAAAATCTGACTGTACGATCAACTCTAATTTGCGGTTACCTTTCATAGTTGTGCCTTTCTTATAGGATCGAATTAAACAATATTCGTTGGGTAACCTTTCACAATATCTAACGGTGTTTTAGAATCTTTCATAGTTACATATTTATAAGCAGTCGATTCAATAATTCATTTTTTCCGAAAATAATATGAGAAGGTAAACGACTAGGAAAGTAGAGTCATGGTGCATGCGCCCCCTGCCAATCGCAAAGGCAACCTATGGTGTACATATGTAGATGTAGATATTTCAGTTACTCAACCGTTAAAGTAAGAAAAGATAATTCGAGAGAGCACAGTAAAACCTTCAATTACAATACGAAAACGAGCAGGAATTTTTTCTCCGAAGTCTTCAGATAAGGAAAAGCTACAACATTCCTCTATGATATTTCACTCATTTACGAATGAATTAATAAATTATACGGAAAAGCATCGACTCTGAGTGATTAATTAGGATTGCTTATCTCTCAGTACACTCGGTTCTTCCCAAGGCAAGACCCAGTGACCTTTTTATAGGCGGCTTCTCAAGAAAATTCCGCAAGATAGACCATGCGTCAAATAAGGGCATCTCATTTATGTCAAAGGCATATCCATAAGCCATATCTGCGACCCTGAATCGGGTCGCCATCCATCGCTTCAGATTTCCTTATATCTTGAAATATGACGACGTTGAAACCACGGATAACCTCATGCATTTCTTGATTATTTTTCAAGGAAATGCAATTAGAATATGTGCATTAATTGGAAGATACAACGAGTGGGTGATAAGGTATAAATAAAGCTGATTTTGATCTAATATAGAATAAAATTTTATTGAAATGATAGCATTTAGGCGAAAATTTATGATAATAACCCTTTCCTGTGAGCATGACGAGGAAGTAATTGATTCAAATGCTTCAAATAAAATGTATGTACTTGTCATACATAAATATTTTAACCCTTAAACTGCGGGGAACGTTTAAAAACGTTTTCCTAAGCGAACTGCGGGAAAACGTTTTTAAACGTTTGACCTGCTCTTCCATCCCCATACTTGGCCTTCCCCAATTTTATGGCCCTGCCTGTGAACGAGACGCACCCTCGCAAAATCTGTTTCATTGTCCTAAATGTGGAAAACCCTATCTATGGGATTTCCGGCCTCCGGGTAATTCCAAGATTTGCAGAAATTGAAAGTGCATACGTACTTTCATATTTCCAAATATCAATGTATCTACTAACTGTTTGGTATCAAATTAATCAGCAAACAGCAACGGAAAGAAATAGGACACCAATTTTAATCAAGAATCGTTAATAAACAATAAAATCATTGGCAGTTGCTTCTACGTTAGAGAAGCAACCAAAACAATAACGTTGACCGCAGTCATCGGAAAAAGGTCTACCCGGATTATGGGGGTTTTCTACCTGCTGCGACTAGTCGGACGCACCAGGAGAAGGGACGGTTTCTCTAACTTTCCTCCCGCACACGGTTGTCGCGAAAAAATATACTCCCGCATCTTAAGGGTTAAATACTTTTAGTAAGGGCTATATTTTTATTTTCACTTTTCTATGTTGTATCATTTTGGGCTGAAATCATAATTAATGAATTATTTTTTATCCTTAAAAGACTTAGATTATTTATAATTCGACCAATAGCGAAAAATATTTCAGTTAAAATCTTCGTTAGGTTCTCAGAAAAATTCATCGACAACATTTTAGCCTCCAAATTTCATTCCTTTATCAAACGTTTATAAATATCGAATAATAATTATTTCCGACCGCAGAGTTCCTGTCTCTCATATGCTTTCTCAAATCTCGAAATTTGTTTCGTTATGTGGGAATCGGTCCGCCCTTTTGTACTTCTGTATATTAGTAACGACAAAAAGACCTTTATTCCCTTTCATCTTTTATTTAGAAATACGTGTTAATCTTGAAACTAAGCCATTTTCATGGATTCATTTATTTTCACTTACAGATGTGTGTTTTGTGAACGATTGCGACATAAAATGGCACCATCTCGGTTTTCGAGAGTCTAAAAATTTTTCTTTTCTGCTACGACGTAAATATTTTCGTTGAAATCCTCAACCGATATTTTCCCAAAGCTTTACGGCACGTCCTATTTATAAATACTGTGTATATTATTGTGAGTAACAGTATTTTTAGGAGAAATTACGCACTATACTATATTTTTTAATCATCGGTTAACAAAACATTCACCATAGGGTCGTATTTCGTGAGTAATAATATGAGAATAAAACCCAAAATCAATAAAAACAGGAAGGTGAAATACTCGATGATTTCCAAAATAATTTAAAATTATTTTAGTAATTTCTGACATATATTAAAGAATATATCTCATGATCAAGCTGCAGTTTCTACAAAAATCGTGCAATAGAGCGACGCATTTAAAAACGCTACAGAGCATTTCAAACCCAGTTTCCCGTGTGTTTACTTTAATTAGATGGGAAACTAGCGAATAAATAACGGTCGAGAGCGATTTTTTTCGCTAAACTAACCTAGCGGAGGCAATTTTCTCCAAAATTATACGATTTAATTAAAAATTTGACATCGTCAGGGGTAAACAAAAATTAATATAAAAATACAAGCAAACAAATACACTCCTATTACGTCACTGTGGCGTTTTGGGACGCACGGACAACTAAATTAAGTGCATTATGCTGCCATTAAAGCGATCTGATTAACGCTTACCACAGCTCAGGCGTATATAATAAGCCCGTGGTCGTGAATGTGGGATTCTAGCCGGGATAGAAAATAACGGGAAAATATTTTAAGTGCCGCCAGCATGCTACCGTAGCCAACTAATATCTTTGAAACCGAAATGCAACAAGAGATTGAGGATGAACGTTTTCTACGGATATGGGGAAATGAGTAAGAGAAGAATGGAACACGATAATAGATACTCCTGGGAAAGGAAATTATGAACGTGTTAGCCATTCGTAAAGTTGATTAGTTATAGAAATATCTTAAGTTTAGAAACTTAACATCACGAATTCCAAACATTCAAAAATAGGAATTTTCGAGGATCAATATACCAAACTTATCAATTAGTCGATATCTGTATTATTGTATAATTAATCAGCCGCCGGATAGGTGATAGCTCATATCTAAAGTGGCTAAGGAAGGAACAAGAATATTTTTTTTATATCGATCAAAACTTTTGGAAATTATCACCTCCTTGCAATTCTAGTCAATCCTTCTATGAGCCCAAATACGTAATATAGACGCGGAAAAAGATATTTTAAAACTCATTTTTTCTATCCATGATCCACGATAGGGGAAACCAAGAAAACATTAATTATGTATAGTTATTACTACCCTTTTTATATCATAACCTAAATAAGCAAGATACCAAACCCAATTCGTGTTTCATTAAAATATTCATCTATCCAATAGAATGATTTACAAAGCAAGTATTTTTTATTTTTGTAAAAAAATATTCCCTCTTTACATTTTTTAATTCATCTGGTAACATATTGTGCATTTTTAGAGCCATGATCTCAAAGCTCCTACCAGTTAAATCTATAAAGATCATAGCCTTAGAACCTTTGAAACAACAGAATTAGATGCCTCCAGCGAAAAACTCTACAATACGGGATTCTTTAGACACGTCAACAAAAGATTAAACATAAGCTATTGTGAGACGCGAGGAAGCAAAAACCGAAGAGAGGAGACCTTGCTAAGACGTGGATTTGGGGAAAACAAGAGAATGTAAAGTGGGCGGATGAAATGAGAATGGGCTGAATAAAGCTAAAGAATAGAAGGCGTGCGAAGAGTAAGAGGGCAAGATCCTGGTCAAGATGTCAAGCTAAGGTAGAAAATGAAGATGAAGATACAAAAGCCGAGCTTTACACTAGAGGATAAAGAGAATGTCTGGAAAGGGAATAAAAAAGACTTGTTAATACAAAACAGTAAGCTTTATGAAGTTGCTCTCTTACAGCGAGAAAAGAAAGGAGATTTGAAGCTAAAATGAAAGAAATTCAAGAAATTTGGAGAGAGAGCTCTTGCTCGTATGATGTTGGAGTTTATACTTCTCTGCTTCTATTCTAGGCGTTAAGACATGAAAAAAAGAATAAGTAACAAATGCTTTTACTCCTTTTCATTTCTAGTTCCCTAGAGTTAAGTGGAAGGGTGTTATTTATGTTCTTAATACCCTATATGTTTCCATATAATTCTTATATTTTTATTATTATTAATTTATTC
Source organism: Pachydiplax longipennis (assembly GCA_036926295.1). NCBI lineage: Eukaryota > Metazoa > Arthropoda > Insecta > Odonata > Libellulidae > Pachydiplax > Pachydiplax longipennis. The sequence continues at coordinate 23,362,862 of JAVFKF010000003.1, read as the reverse complement.
GTAAGTAGAAAAAAGTGGGAACGAAAGAAGCGGTGGGATTATAAGCCATCAAATAAAACTTGTACTAAGAAACTAAAAATAAAAAGGAGTAAAGAAAAGGCTTTTGTCTAGTTAATACTTTATAATATATCAGTTAAGTCAAGTATATTAATTTAATATTGGATACATACGGTAAACACGCCTGATTTATTTTCAGAGCATAGGCATATTTTGTAGGGCTCAATTATTTCAAAGCCGATTCAAATGCTAATATAAATAGAAATTCATTTCTTCTTTTTTCTGCGATTTTGAGACTGAGTTTTTCATCTATTTGATTATCTTTTGTTCCAATAGTAATAGATTGTTGAAAAACAGATATTAGTAACCAATATTGGAAAAGGCTATCGAATGGAACGTTCCTTTCCATAAGAATATCTTTTGAGGCCTCAAAAAACTATGAAAAGTCAAGTTATTATTCTTATGTATATATACTTATTCCAACACTAATTGTATGAAGATATACATGATATTAAGAATATAAAAATTTTTCTGTTCAATCGCTAACATACAAACACGCCTAAACAGATATTCTAACTAAATAAATGCAAGAAGCAAACATAATCTATAGGATTCACATCCAAATTACTTTCATTTCATTCATCATTCGCTCATTTCATCTCCTCTAACTTATTTTCCAATTGTATGAACAACATTTTCCTCAGGAAAACGTATTCATTGTGCGCATCTTCAGATACCTCCGGAAAAATTGTTGGAGTGAACTAGGAGAGTGGTAAGAAAAGAAGCGATGGGATTATAAGCTATCAAATGGAACAAACTCATCTCACGCTAATTGAGATGGAGAGAATGTTTTTATTTCATCACTTGCCAGTGGTACAGCAATATTACATGCTGCATACGCATTAAACTTCCTTGATATTACAAATTTCTGGCACTATTACCATCACTATAATCTTCCTATAATGGGAAAACTTTCCTCTCCTAAATTTCTTGGAAGAAAGATCCCGTCTGGTACGCGTTACCTAAATAGATTCACAATCCAGATGAAGCATAGTTCAGTGGTTTGAATGCAGATGAACGTAGAAAAGCTTCAGACACCGGTGAAGACGAATTTGGTTGGTTCCGTGCAAGAGGTCGAGGATCCGAGTTCTGGACCGAGGCAAATCGGTAAAATTTCGTAAACGATGGTACACAATCGAGTTTTTGACATCGTGAATCTGTGGATTCGAAATTCAGTTCAAATGCGATAGTTAACCATTGTACACTTGTATTATAATTCAAAATGATTTTAAGTTTGCGATTAAATCTACCAAGCTACTTATATCGATACAACTTGCGTAGTATCACTGTATGGATTTCTAAAAATCTGATGTTCCTGCTAGCTTTTAACAATAAAATTTATGGCTTAAAGATAATTCTTTTCTTCTTTTCTAATGGTTATAAAATTGACATATTTATTTACCATTTAAATTAGCATTTCACTTTTGATTTGTATACGTGCCTTTTCCGTTTTAATATGTCTACTCAATAAATGTATTCAACTCTGTGTTACTTTTAAATAATTTAATGTGATCATTTATTCTTCATGATAACAAACTCAGCCATCTGGTTTAACCTATATACGGAGTTTTTCCAATAATACATAAATACTATACTGTACTGTACTATACTGAACTATACTATATTGTACTATACTATACTATACTATACTATAATATACTATACAATACTATACTATAATATACTATACTTTACTATACTTTACTATACTTTACTATACTTTACTATACTTTACTATACTGTACTATACTATACTAATATACCGTACACTCCAGAACTATATACTACCTCCATATATTTAAGAAGAACAGCTTTATTCGAAATTCATCCGGAATCAATCAAGCGAAAAGTAAATTCATATAGACTCACAATTCACTCCTTTTATGCAGAAGGATCAGACGCATACAATTATACTTATTCAAAAAAAAAACAATTAATTCCCATCTTTCTCAAGGAGAGAATTCACCTGTTTACAGTAAAATGCAAATCGCGAGAAAGACACTTGAAGGAGCATCGCCGAGTTGGAACCAGCACTCCGGAGAAGTGAAAGGAGAGAGTTGGGACTGATGAGGGAGAAAAAGTTGCAAAATTCGAGGCGTCCGTTGTGTGGGAATGACTTTGGCCTTTCTAAGAAGAGGGCTTGAGGCGTGGGAGGGCATCCCGTTTCAAGAGAGCGCCGTCGACACCCGATTCCGATGAGTGGGGTTTCAGGAATTATGTTTCTGAGGGTCCTTTAGGCGGTCTCAAGTGAAAGACGAGCAGAGCATCCGCACGAAGAACCGCGGAAAGCGGAGACCCAACTTCTTCCATATTCCGCGCCGACGGATTCGCTCCGTCAAAAATTAAGGAGTTTTAATCGCTTCGGATGCACTCCTAAGAGCTGTGTCGCACTTTAATAAGTGCCCGCCGGTTTTGCGAGGTCCGTGTGAGATACGTCGAGGCCCGACTAAATTATGAGGACTACTTTTTCTGGTTGCAAATGAAGAACGAGGGATTTGTATCATTATATGTAAGGGATTATATCATTATGGATGTAAATGATGTTCGGGAAATTCCGTGCAACGCTAAAAGGATCTTATGAAGAACTCAGAAGGCTTTGCAGCGAAAATAAAGGCGAATAAATATCGTGCCAGATGCAGGTATATAATTATTTCCTTCGATTTATTATCTTTAATTATTGCCTGTCCTATCTATTACTAATACACATGAGTTACAAAAGGAAAAATTCAGGTGATAGATTTTCATGTTATTTAATAATAATGTGTTTATTACACCCCATTGAAAATTTACAAATAAAGTCTTTGTAGAGTTATAAACTACCATCAGAATACGATATGTAAAAATAATATATAATCATTAAATTACATTCTAGGGAATACTATCAAGAGATTCCAATTAATAAACAAGATCAAGAAAATACAATAAAGAAAGTACAATGAATGAAATATAATCTGGAAAATACAATTACGGAGATATAATCAATATAATACAGACGAGAAAATACTATCAATAAAATACAATCAAAGAAATTACAATCAATGTTATAAAGTTGACTGAATTCTACATTATCAGCTACGCTAAATAAACGGAATATTGACTGCTTGAGGTGTATGAGTTTGGAACTTCTTCATAATCACAGAGAAATAAAAAATAACCTTGTGGGGTCTACAAATACTTTTCTTTGTGGATACTGAATATTTGTGGATTCAACAGAGTGAGTTTTTATTTCTCTGCGATATAGAATATTGAAGCATTTATTGTCCAAAACATTAATAAAAGAAGAAAAAACAAAACAATTTTAAATTTATTACTAATGACAAATGATAACTGAAACTTTTTCAGTGCCCGATGATGTCTTGTAGACGAAATTAGTTGCTCTTAAATACATATCTGTGGAATTTACTTAATGCTTTTTTCCCTTGCATTATGACGCCATTCCGCAAAGTTGGGCTGGAACATATCAATTTTACAGTTTTGCCTGCTATCCTACGGGCGTATTCAGTTCGTTGACGAGATAATAAAATTCCACAGATTGCCATAATTGATGCACACGGCGAAACATCTATCAAAGGGTGAAAAATGAAAAATCACCTCAGTGAAATGCATCCCATTCAAACAGGGGGCTCGAATGCTAGAAATTTACATCCCCCATCTTGACCGATTCTGTTGATACATTAACTACCTAACATTCATTCTCCATGTTCGCTTTGTGATCGTAAGTTGAAAGAGATAAGGAAATGTAACTGCATCGGGTCGCTTTCCTTTACACGACGCAAACAGACAACTTTCTGCAAGCGAGTTCACCTCCTTCTGAAATTCCTTTGCGCCCCTAGCAGAACTTTGTATCGCCGCATAAACTGGGCTGAAATGAACGTACTTATGCGAATCAAAGTTTAGCGTACGGATCGCTTTGAGCTAATTAGCGTCTTGTGTAGTCGATTTCTGATCCTACGCCTTACTTTGCAAGAAATATTCCAACACTTCGCTAAGGGTTTCAAGTTCAAAGAGAAGGAACTCTGTGCACGAAGTGAGACGGCATGAGAGAAATTTGAAAAAAATAGTCGCGGTGGTATTCAGAGGGAAGAATGAGCCCGTCTAAATACAGGCATTCTCCTCTCAGCTTCAGATGTCTTTGTGCTCAGATATTGTTTTCTAATGCAGGAGAAAAATAAACTCAAAATTCTCCACCTAGTATGAAGTTCTAGAGCAGGGATGGACAAAACAGGGCTCTTTGTTCCTTTGTATGAAGCTCCATACCGTCAACAGTTAATAATTTATTGGATTTTTGATTCGAAACTCATTGAATCCGATCTCATAGAATAACTTACAAGTCAACATCATACGGCTTTGCTTCGTATAGTCCATGAAAACTACAAAACTGACTTCAGATGCGTGGTGAATCAAGTAAAAATCCATTCAAATGAAAAGGAGATAACTTCTTAAACCTACTATTAATTACCTATTTTTTTAAATTAAGAACTAGGAAATTGTACGTTTTTTAACGAATCGACGATAAATTAACAATCAGTACATCGTAAGTAAGTAAACAATCAATGTTTACGTAAAACTAATGGAGGCTCCCAATTCTCAGTAACATGAAGTTTCACCACCCCTGTTTAAGGGTTTTTCTTTAAGTATTTTCTCTTTATAATTGAAAAATACCTTACTTAAATTGACACTGACTGTACTGTAATTCACTATTTTCACCTTCTTTGTTTCGCAGATTGAACATTCTTTATAGAATTACAGACCTTAACCAAAACTGTCGTTAATAGTCGTGATTGACTAAGATGCAATATATCACAAATGTAATAATCATTTACTTCTCTACGTTTCTTCTCACAGCCTTCGAACACTCAGTTAAATGTTTGGTTTTATTGATTTCGATGAAACGTCGTAAACCAAGGCCTGCGTCGTTATCCAAGACATTTTTTGGTTACAGTCAGTCGTCGTTAACTAAGACCATCGTTAATCGAGGAGCAACTGTACTAGAAATGTATGGCTTCCTAGTTTTGATAAAATATTCTTGGGAACACATAGCTCCATGGTTGAATTTTGAAACTCTCCACATGGAATGGAAAATTATATCTTAGAGAGAAAGAAAATGTAAGTGTAATGTATCTGTCTAACGATATTTTCCAGAACCATTGATGGTATTTCAATATGTACGTACACTTTAAAGAAAGAAGGAGCATCAGCAGTTAAAGAAATAGCACAGATGCATATATTCTGTATGTGTACTCCATAGAGAAACAGCTCTTACTATACTATACACAATAATATATAATAACAGCTTTGTGTGAGATAAATGATGATGGAAGTTAATCGTGCGCCGTAGCATAGGAAGGTAAGACAGTATTGCAAGGGAAGGGAGAAATGGCAGAGGAAGACTTAGATTACATAATCAGGGGCATTCCCCCCCTTAGGTGATGCATCAGCCACACCTAAGGAGGGATTATAGCGATTGGCTGGAGATGTGACGTCCTCGATATCTCTAGCAAACCAATCTTCAGAATGTTAACTAAATACCGAAGTTGATAGGCAACTAAATTTAATACGAAGTTCACGAAAGTTAAAAATGAAAGGTATATAGGAAATTGTGTTAGTATTTTGATAATATATCTCATTAGATTGTATGGGCTATGCATGAAAATATATTCCCCAAGACCTTAGAAAATATCACTGCAGAATAAAAAGAGACACATGAAAATTCTAAAGCTTGAAGTCGTTATCCATCAAACATTTTTAAAATTAAAACCTCAAATTCTTTAATTCCAAAGTCAACGTCATTCACTCCTAATTCCGATCCGATTGAAGATTAAATAATTATATATAGAGGAGTAAAATGTTATTAAAAAGTTATATTCTCCTGTTGTAGCAATAAACGAATATCTTATACTATACTTCTAAATATACAAAATTGTGTAAATATGGCGTTTGAAGTAATCTTTACCTAATTTAAGAGAAAGGGCACTAACCCAATATCTGCCACCTCCATGTGCTTAAGTTGTAATTTCCGACAACTTCACGTTCTACCATTGAACCTTAATTCCTAGAAGAGTGGTAACCGGGCTGCGCATTCTTTTCTCGGAACACAGCTTTCCCTTACAAGCGTATCCTTTCCATCTTAACGACGGTTCTTATTACTTTCCCCACCGTGATGACGCCGGAATAACTGCTAAGATCCTCAGTTTCCCTAGAACAGATTGAATCCGCATGACACCACGGGCCCGTGGACTCGCTTTTGATCGCCCTAACTATCTTTTAAACTCCCTTAATCGTACTTAGACCTAATTGCTTTCCTTGAATAAATCGCAGCCCGGGGGATAAAAACGTCGGGGTAGCAAGCCGGACACTCCCGCCATCTGTTCTTACAACCACGAGCCGTCCTCTCACATCTTCTGCGTGTTTGTCTGCGAGAAAAACGGAGTGGAGATACCTAGGATGCGGTGTGGCGCCTACCCTCTTGAGCGTGTTTTGATGAGCAGGCGCCAGGTGGCGTTATGGCTATCGCGTTGCGGGAGTGTGGGCAGGAGAGGGCGGAAATGCGGGAGACGGAAGAGGACGGGCCGACAGATTGACAAACTACTTTATTCCTTCGGAGAAATAGGAACCAACAGGGGATCCGAGATGCTGGAGTAAGTCATGGAATACCCGGAGTTATCCCAAAAGTAATCTTGAAATAGAGGGATTGTAGGTGAAGTTTTCTTTCTTGCACTCCGCGGCGGGGATTCTTAGAAGTAGGATATCTCGGGGTTTTAGTTTTTTGTGGAGGAAAAGTATGGGATGAGGGGATCGTAGTAGGAAATAATCATGGGATTACTTGGCTAGTGTATTGATTTGGAGGGCGTAGAAGCGGTAACAGCGGTGATAATAAAATGTATTTCGGCGGAATTGAAACTAAAAATCTTCTCTTCTATCTAACACATATTCATAATCTAAGCAACTATTACTATTAAAGTAATGTTCTGAGAAAAATGAGGACAATAATGCAGATGAAATACAATCTAAGAGATCATTAGGAAATAATTATTTACTGCAGGAAAATATTCGCTAAGGTGAGAGATTTAATAAACCTTCGAAAACAACCAATATCAATAGCCAAACGATAAATTACATAGGTTTGAGAATAAATTTGTGTAGTATTCCAGAAAAAATAAATCTGGAAATAAAATTCACGAGGAAACTATATCCTGTTGTATTATGGTAATTTGCTAAGTTATTTTAACACGATATAGCATCAAAAAACTTTTTTCTTCATATACTTCTAATACCTAAAAGATGTTACAGAACATAAAATTAAAGAAAATATATAAATAAATAGAGGATATGATTGTAACAAATGTAGGATTTCTGAATGTATGTTTTGCCCCCTTAAGATTGCGATAATTCTTTCTATTCCTCACTTCGTGAGTAAGCATCCGCATAACTGAAATAAATGATGCAATTTTCACATCTTTTTCACTGCTATAATAACAGAATTTTCTTTTTCTAGGGAACTTTCTTTTTCATTATGATAATTCCCATAAAAGGGGTTCTCAGATGAATTCTCGGTGAATATTAAATCTTATTCTATACAAGATAATGAAGATGAAGTCAAAAGTGGGACCAATGGAAATTGTCACACCTCAAAAACATTTTTTTTTGACATAACACATTCATTTATTACATCTTGAGGTCATCTCTTGAGAATTATTTATAAATCATCTATGCAGAAAAATCAACTTCCATACTTATGGTTAAGAAATTCATTGAGGAACATCCAGCATCCCATCCCAAGGTAATAATAGAAGCAGTTGTAAAACTAATCACTAGTTGTATTCTCAAGGAAATTTAGACAATCGCTTACATGTAAATTAATTAGCTGAAGAGAGAGAGGAACCAATAAAAAGAGGGGGATATTTTGAAGACGATCGCATAAAATATACATTATAAATATATATAATAAAGATTTTTCAAAACTCCTTTATAGTAGCGCTGTCTCAGTGACGGGTAAAGGAAAAGCGAGGAAAGATTTTCGAAGAAGGAAAGCCAGCGCGTTTGTTTGGGCGTAAGAAAAACAAAGAGAAGTATATTCTTACCAAATGTTTAGAGTTGAGGGAGAAAGAAAGAAGAACGTGGGGAAAAGGACGCGAATCCTCTCAGAATTAGAAGCCACGATCCCTGGAAGTCTATAACGATCGAAACGTTCCCCGAACGCCCAAGGTTTTCCAAAATTGTGAATAATATCGATAAAATGAATGAAAATAGAAACGCAAATATATAATAATATATATCGTGAAAATAAATTTCTATGTAATATATCGATACAATATGCATCGATACAATATTTAGGTATTATACAATAGATAAGATGTTATCGATTTTCGAAAGTAAATGTGAATGTGACGTAGATGATCCTGTATTAATTTTTACACATTTTTTGTCTATTATTTTAGCCATGTTTACCTTCACATATATTTTAATACCCCATTCTAGGCTTCTCCAATATCTGTTTCAACTTTAGTTCACCTGTCGCCGTGTTTGTGTGTTCTTATCTGTTATGAAAATAACCAGATTCTGAGGTCGTCTGAGAAGAATAGAAATATTTTGGAAAACTATTTCCGTTATTATAGCGCTTATTTTTATACTTTTAATGTAAATCTTTGGTGAAACTTTCTAAAAAAATTCCTTTTTAGTATTTACATGCGAGTTTGTAAATACAGATAATTTGTATTCTCAAAGTTTATCTCAGAAATAGATCTATTTAGAGGTCCATGTAACTGTAAATTTTGATGCAATTCTTTGAATTTCGCCATTCAGGACGTAAGTTGCAGGTACATGACATGTGATAAATTGGTTAACTATTTTTTCTACCCGTTTTTGAAGAACGAAGTATTACTTTATGTTTCAATACTGTCATTTCTAATACAAGGAAAGAAGAATTTCAATAAAGAATTTGTCTCGTATTTTCTGTTTATTTGAGAAGCACTCCTAATGAAAAGTTACCTTTACCTAATGAAACAAAATTCTCTGGCATTCTATACCATGATAAAATAAAGATCGAACAGACATATTAAGATTAGACCTATTGGCACAGGATCAGATATTAAATGTGTACTTATGGGTTGAATATAGAGGAGCCAAATTTCTGTAATATTCGTGTAAACGAAAACTTAGAATTGTACGATGTACGATTTAAAGTAAACGTTGTACCAATGTAGCCATGAGATTTTTGATGCCAATATTTCTGAACACCAATACATAACTACAGCTGTGAAAAAGAAACTGTTACTCACATTAAGGTTATCCGAGTTTTTTTCCAGATTCTTCACTCCTTTCTGCGTTCTGTGGAAGAATGAAAAAGGATAATGAGACAGCCATTAAGGATATCTTATGTTACATAATTGGATAAAATGGAAAATGTGACATTATTTGAGTTTTAGGAAATTAAGGACTTAAGGAGAAGGGTTACCAAATTGACAAAAGGTAATATTATAAGGAATATTGTACCTGACTAATCTAAGGAATATAATGAAGCTCTTTGCATTATAACATGGATGATAATTTGGATTTCATTGCATCTAATTCAGAAGGATAGATGTCTTATTTTTTGGAAAGAAGTTAATTTAAGCTTTCTGTGAAGACAACCTTTCCCGATGAGAGTACGTTTCACCATTTAATCCCTTTATAGCTGAGGAAGTAGCGCGACTTGAGTTCATTTTACGTCGCGGAACGTAAATGTAGAGTGGAACAAGATGGCAGCTGATAATATACTGCGTGCTACATTACTATTCCTTTTACACTTAAGTGGAAGGACTTGGCAAATTCAACAAAACCAAGGAAAAACTGCAATTTCGAGCGTAATAGGATGAGAATTTCAACGTCGCTGCAACTGCTTTTCATCGCCGAACAATTCTACAGTTTAAAAAGGGTAAGACATTTCGAGTTTGCTTTGGATCCAAAGGCTCGAACCAGACTGCTGCAAAAATTGGACGCTTAGCGCAAAAAATACTGGAGTTTGATCAAGTGGCGAGTAGCAAGTTCTGTTTCGGACGGATCCGGTAGACATTTCCTTCGTGACGAGAATACGCTCAGTCGCTCGTCTTTTTTTCTTTCATACGACTGCAGCGTCCCACGGAGCATCGGGGAACTGAAGGAACCCAATTACACATGGCGTGCACCCTGTGAAACTGCAGCTTAAACCGTTGAGACGGAAGCCGTGATGATTGAAACGGAAGGATAAAATTGCGGAAAGGTGAAAAAAGGAGAACTAGGAACTCGTTGTACGTTCTCTCCCCGTAAGCGCTAGAAAGTAATGAGGCGCGAAGCGGACCGAGTTCCCGTTCGTAAATTGTCGGAGGTATTTATAAGAAAGGAAGCAGTTATTGTTCAGTTGGTGAATCTTTAGAATGCCTCTCGCGGAATATTCCGTCTCCAATAGTCGACTGCGTGCTGTGAGGTACTTGGATGTCCAATTTATTTCCGTGTCAACTTCAAAGTAACTTCTGAGGAAGTACTAAAAGCTCATGTCTATCAGGAAAGGAAGGGAATTCTTTACATCGATGATTTGTGCAGTTAGTTAGCTATAATACAGTAATATGAGTGATAATAATTGATAAAACACAAATAAAATGCGATTGCTTTTCTAAGTGGATCCCGTTTGGACTGTGAAATATGCCAGGCACGATGTTTTTTCCTCTCTTTTGTGCATCTGTTAGCAAGATAATAACTAATCTGATGAAATGATCCCACTCTTTCAAGGACTATAATTTGCGCTGGTATCAGTCATTTATCAATTTTCAGCGATGGGAATTAATGTTAAAACCAGGTCTTGTTTCACTGAAGAAAATTTTTTTGGAAAAGGTGCAACGCCTCTCATCATTTTACATTTCTTAGATTTATTTTTGTTCTTTGGGAAACAGGTGTCTCTAAGTGCACTCAAATCTGTGTGACGACCTGTATATCTCTTTAGTTTAGAGTATTTGCTGCCCGAAAAAGATCAACGACTTCTTCTCGGACCGATAAAAAGGGTGCCATTTCATAATTTATTCATTCTAAAACTTGCCTTTGAAAGTTAGTCCCGCAGTGAAAAATTTCTTGATTCAACAACTCTCATTTGCAAGCGTTTTATTTTAATAAGACAATTTGTCTTTGCCTCTTCATATGTTTCCAATAACTTTTTCCGGTAATAATTATATTAGATTTCTTTTGTGTTTCGCTTATGGAGTCTAAATCACCATGAACTTTATACATAATGACTGCTTTTTTATATATTTACAATCCCTTATATGTACAGCAAATTATGTTCAGTGGTTTTACATCCATTCTCACGTTAACAAAACTGTTTTTAATGTCATTACACACTAATATATTGTGCTAACGGTATTTCTGTGTTACATTGCCTCTTTAGTTTTCTGTATATATTTGTTTCTGCACTGAGACCATACAGAGCCCATGTCCTAGAACGTAATTTATAGTATACTTTTTTAATAATTGTGATATCCGTAACGTAATTGAAGAAATATTAAGATTCAGAACTGTTAACTGAAGGTATTCTGGCCTAACGTTGTGGAACGCTATTAAAAATGATTTGCTGAAGTTTTTCGTATTGTTCACATGTTTTATAAAAAAAAACGACCGGTTTCTACTACACAATCATAATCAGGCCATTTTCCCTGGTGATGATGGCTGTATATTCGAAACCGGTGGTTTTTTTGGTAAAACTTGCGGACACCCGTTCTGATACCGCGAGAAAGATCAGAGAAATAGATTGTAGCACCAGTCGATTTAAGAATTCATTTTTTTCCGAGAACGATGCGCGATAATAATCGCCTAGGAAAGTAGAGTCCTAGTGCTTGCACCCCCTGCCACACGCCGAAGGGCGGATTGCAGGGTATATATGTAGATGTAGTTGTAGAAAATACGAAGAACTTTATCAAATCATTTATTAAGAACTATGTTTTATATTAAAATCACCAGTTCTGGATTGACTTCCTCGATAATGACTCAAAAATACACACTGACAAGCTGACGGTATCGAAACAATTTTTCCCAGTATTTTTGATAAACTGGGTTAATGACAGACGAGGACTGGGAGCCATGACGTGAGCGGAATCCGAAACCATACATTCAGCAGAAGCATCGCCGCATATCTGGGCTTATTTCTCGATTTGGAAGGTTCTTCGTCAAAAATGATTTAGCTTCGGAGGCACCAGATGTCCCCGCTTCAGAATCGCAGCAAGGGCGTCGACAGAAAGTTATCTTCCGAAGCGTCGACGTGACAAACCAAAGATGAACAGATCGCTGCACGGGAAATATAACAGAAATGGAAATTAAAACGAAATGATCCCGCAAGTACTTCCCGCCGCAGATCCCGTCTGTTATCCAATTGGACGGGCTGCCAGAGGACGTTGTTTAATTAGTGGTAACCGAACCTTATTACTCTTCTCTCGGTTAATTAATATCCTACGGCTGAAAAATAAGTTGGTGAGATCACCGTTCGGTTTAAATCAGACGAAAGCATGAATAATCTCTGCTTTGGCTTAATTAATGTCCCCGGGCGTACTTCCGTGATTTGGGCAATAAAATGCTTTTCCCAATCAGTACCGACAGTGAAGGGCCAACGAGTTCATTGGTTTTCGCAGCAACTGATTTATTTCTCCGTCTGCCACGGGCTGTGGACGCAAATAAGCGTGGCGTTTGAGCTCTCTGCTCACTCCAATTATGTCTTGGTCGTCTTAGGAAACGGCGTTAAATTGGGGGGCAGGTGTGGCTAAAATGCGTTCCCTTCGAACTCCTATTTCCCGTTGAAAAATGTTTCAACGCTGGAAGCAGTTTATGATCAAAGTGAATCGACTGTTGTTTTGCAATTTTGGGCTCCAATCGGGAATCAAACGCACTATTACGTGCACCAATCATGCCTACCGCTACCATATCTTGATGTAAGGGACATTGGTAGTTCAGATTTGTTCAAAATTTGTCTTTCATTTACTTTCGTCCCAATATTATTTTTGGCTGCAATTTCATGAAGTATACCGAGATATTAATGATGACAGTAATTTTGGTCATTCCTTATTAAACACTATAATAGTCCTATTGTCCTTCACCTTAGGTTTCGGGAAGGCATAACGATGGTCAAGTCGAAATAACGGTGAAAAGAAGTTTTTTGATAATTTTTTCCCGAATAAAAATGTTCAATTAATTCGAAAAATAAAGTTAAATAAATCATGAGAACGCAGGAGATAATAATTTGCGACTGTTAAGGTGACTTTGCTTTCGTTAAAACTCCGAATTCTTAAATTTAAATCATATAAAAATAACAATTTGATCAGTAATAATGATGTAAACTCGATGAATATTATTTATTACATTCATTGTGATGAACATCAAAAACATTCTCTCAAAAGGCAAAAGTTTTAAATAATTTTACTAGTATGTTAATGGAAGGGATCTTCATGAACCCTGCTCAGGGCGCCAGTACACCTCAAGACGGCGCTGGTAATAGAGTATTTCTTCATAATTCATCTCACCTTTCCGCTAGCCCCTTAAGAGATGAGTTACGTCTGTCTTCAGTATTTGTATGCATACATTATGCTCAGAAAACAATGGAGCATCCAACAAAAGATGTCATCGCTTCACAGTGTAAATCAGTTTCCTATTTCGAGATTGAGGAAATGAATACATAAGTAAGAATGTCTCACTTAAGATGAACATATGTTTAAGATACTATCGAGTTAGTTTACAGGAAATTACGTGAAGATAATATCAATGTATTGTTAAAGACGTGTCAATCGTTAATCATCAATTAAAGTGTGGTGATCCGAACTGAATAAGGTACGGACAAGTGTGGATGTCCAATTCAAATGGATGGCAAGAAAAAGTAAATTGTCAACCCACTTGGTTCATGTATAACGTAAAATGGGGGGAAATAAAAGCGTTCTGAATAAGTAATTAGTACAACATTAAAAATAGAATTAGATAATCATTAGATAGGGAATAAGACTGGGATCCAAGATGCTCTTCATGAACGTTTTGGTCTTTCATTTCGAGATTCTCGTTAATGTTCACTTTCAGACTGTTTACTTTAAAAGTTTTAGCGGAAATTACGTTGCTTAATTTTTAGAACTGTTATAAAATGGAGGTCCTCTTTGATTATGTTTCAAACTATCTGGATGCCAGATCTATCCGTCTCCTGCAAAATCACGATTTTCGTTGGTTTGAATTTTTGGAAAAAATAATTCGTCCATATTAAAATTGTCATGAGTCGATCTTCGTGACCTAGTAACTTCGATGAGGACGTTCGTTTCTATAACAAATACTTTTCATTCACTCCTAAACCAGAAAGTTCCACACTTTATCTTGGCCCTCTTATTTTCAAACCCTCCGTTTTCCCAAGGGCTGTCTTAGATTTATGATTTTGCATGGATTTTTACGGCCGGAAGACCTTTCTGACACCATCCCTAACCTTCCCCGGGTCGAAGACTCGAAACCCCGCTGGGAATCGAATGTGGAACCCCTTACGCCGCTAAACAAGGCTGTGAAAGAATCCTTACTAGAATATGATACATCAAAACAAAGATACAAGCAAAACATGCATACAGAATACACACACAAAATAGGTCACTGGAGGATACAGATCTGACCGCAAGGGAAACCTCGGGATTTGGGGGCCCAGAATGATTTCTCCAAGAGGGTATCACTATAACATGCTGCGAAAGGCTCCAGATTTTTCGGTGGGCCAAAAAAGTCACATATTACAAACATTTAACAGTCTTAAAAATATAGGCGAGTATTTAGATTTAAGTAAATTTTCACTTTCACATGAGGAGATTTTTTCCCGCGAATGAAATCTTGCTCATTTAAAAAAAATGCGCTTCATTTTCTACTTTGTGAAGAAAATTATCTAATTTCCTGATGAAGGGTCGAATACTTATTATAATATACAGAGGGGTTTAGAAATACGAGAATTCTTACTACTCGATTGAGTACAACGTTAAAAAATTTAAAAGATGCTGCGTGAAGTTTCTATCTCTTACTTCAGTAAACGATAAAACGTCGTTTTTGACGGCCTCATCTAGCACCTAATGGCCCTTTCCATAACGCGCTTGTTGTTATGAAAAATAGCTAGTAAATAAAATACGTTCATGCTTTGAAAGGGGCTACCAAATAGCCAAGTTGGTAGCACGTTCGCATTGGTGAAAGAGGTCTTGGGTTCGATTCCTGGTGGGGGTAATATGTGCGAAATTACCTCAGCTATTGAAGCATTTTAAAATTACGACTACTTTCTGTAAAATCCTTATATAATATTCCTAAACATCCGATTTCTGTGACCAGCAGTTTTCTTCCTCCACACTCCATCAAAACATATAATTGACAAACTATTTTAAGGAAAACATTTCTCACACCCTACCAAAAATAGCCCAACAAATGGAAAATGCACAATTTGGTCAAAAAATCAAGCTAAAATTCGAATTTCCCGTAGAGTTTCGTCACTGAATGTGTAGTTATCGGTCGAAATATATGGACAGTGATACTTTATTTCCCCACCGAAATGCCGACAGTCACTACAAACGAATACACAAACACATACCTAAAAAACACACCTCTATAAATTAATCATTTTCAATGTAGTTAGACGAAATTATCGGACGGGACATCTAGTTACTAGCTAGTAAAGTTCGGAAATCCCAATTCTCACATCTCCAGCGAATGAAAATTTTACGCTTTCGGCAAAGGGCAGCGACAACCCACTTTCGGACGAACGGCAGTGGCTGAGAAACACTGCTCACATTTCCACATCGTCGAAGGCCTGCGGAAGCCCCGCCCACTCTTCAGTACCTCAGCTATGACGCGGAAACCTTAGGCATGCATAGCCTCGGCTAGATACAAACGAGCCAAAGCTCGGAAACCGTGGGTACGGCGCCTGCGACCGGTCGGATACATTTCTCATCCGTGAACCTGCCCTGGGTGTCGGAACCCCCTGCCACACGCCTCAGGCTGTAAATGTAAAAACATCCCCATCGCACGTGCAACGAATGATTTAATAAATCGATGGACGTGAGCCCTTCACAGCCTTTGCAAGAGCCGCCGGACGCTGCATAAAGAGAATGTGTGAGTGGTCAGCGCGCATCGGTTTTTACGAGCGGGGACATGGGATGGGTGTGGATTTAAAGGTGCCGCTGTGATGATAAAGGAGGAAGATGGCGAGGCCATAACTCTGGAGAACTTTTCCACTCGCTTATCTCCCCCGCAACTAAAGGCGGCGTCCCCGCAGTTCGCTTTAACTTCCCGTCGTCGCTTAGTCACAAGGGAACGGGCCTTCTCCAAGGATTTTCTCCACTCCTTCCTAAAACATGGGGAAATTTGCCCCGGCTATAAAATTTTAACCTCATCTCCCTGATTTTCCCTTTTTCGAACTCGGGGAAAGGAGGGAGGAATTTGAATGGGGAAAAATTCGGCGCCGAGGATCAGTATGGGTACGTGTACTGAAGTTTTCGTTGGAGCACTGAGTTTTGGATATGTTAGTTATGTGACGTACACCTTGAAAGGCGATTAATTATTCTTTCACTCTGTTAGTAAATTTGAATCAATAATTTCTATTTGTGAATATTTGAATCAATAATTTCTATTTTCTGTCATGATATGTTATCCACTAAATAAATGGATGAACATTCATGATAGTTCTGGTTTTTATGATCGTATGGTAACCAATTATGGTAGCTTCGTAAAAAAAATCCTTGTCAAATGTTCGTAATTGAACGAGTTGCAGCCCTTTTGATTTGTAAGTTAATTGACATACGTAGGACATCAAATGTACGAGAGATTAAGTGAAGTATGATGAACAGTGGTCAACAGATGGACTCCGCAATCCCCACAATGATGTCATCCTTGATTTAGGACCTCTAACTGTATCAATTTAGGACTCCCTTATTTATTTTCTCTAGAGGATCTCGGATTCTTCAGTACGCGGGAAATCAGATCTAGCACCTTCTAAAATATATTCTAGCATCAAAATCTAAACCGAATACCAGTATTTATCCCGTTCCATTTTTCGGTTCCTAATAAGGCACATCTTACTTACACATGTGTAATTGTAGGAAGGTTTACTAAGCAAGTGTATCTACAATTTGCAACTACCAATTATTACAAAGTTTTATTCTAAAATTTGGTGTAGTATGAATAAAGCTACGAATAACAAAATAAACTCTCAGAGGGGTAAAATATCGAAGGAAAAAATCGGTTCAAAATGGATAACAATAATAGGAGAAGCAAAAACGGAAAACTTGCTTTATTCGTTGAAACATTGAAATATCACGGTTCAATGCCCTGTTAGTACGCCACGATAATTTATTTATTTTATTTATTCGACCCTTTATTTATTCGACCCTCGCCCTTTGGCGAGGTTAGGCCCGAGTGGGCCTCTCTTCCACCTAATAATGATGTAAGTTTCATATGTTTTTCTCAGTAGATGAACTTGAATCGTTTGTCATAAGCGAAACAGACTTTAACCCACTTACTATTCCAAGAATCATGAGATGGGGTACTCGTGTGATCCCTAAGTTGACCATTACTGCGGCATCTTCCAATGATCACTCCTTCCGCACCTACGGCGTTAGTCAACACGTCACGTAATATCCGCGTGTGCCACACAGCATTCAAACAGTCAAAAAATTGAATACAATGGTTAGAACATCACGTTAATACTCTGAACAAAAATCCACTCTAAAAGCTAATTTATGTGAGTGGAGTGGTGCTGGATATTATTCCTACCGTGTTCGGATATTACTCCCCGATTTGGGAATGTGTTCACTTGGTCACGTGCTTTCTGATCGAAGGAACTTGTCTAGACTTGAAAACTGAAGACTTCCCTAAACGCATTTTGATTTTGAAGTGTTTCTCCAATACCTGTAATCAGAGAAATATGAAAAAGTAACTGCTACCATTTTAATAAGGGAGATATCTGCAATGGTAAGGAACATTACATTTCTTCCTCCCCAGTGCCAGCCCTTTCCTCACTGTTTAAATATGATTACTTTACTTCGTTTTGGCCCTAATGATGGAGATCAATCGCCGAAACCAGTCGTATTCGTGAAAATTTTCTGTAGAAGAAATATGATTTTTGATTCATTCCTTTTATTTGTTATATTCCATTAATATTTACAAATGGTACAGTATTTTGGATGACCTGAAGGGTGACGAGGTCTGTTGTACTTGGGACCGCAATCATATTCTTGGTCTGTGTTAGACCATGACTTAAAACCATAGAACGTTTTAAGTGTATTCTTAAAAGCACCAGCCATTTACCTTCTTTCTTTCATTATCTTAGTCTCTTACAAATCAGTTTCGACAATGACCAAAAATTGCAAAATGTTGGGGGATTGCTATTGACTCAGAATCTCTGCCCCCAGCTGCCTTTAATGCCCCTTATTACGTTGTTTAATTGGTATAATCGAAATTCACTGTTTTTTGGTGTTGAGAATGATGAGGATATACGACAAAGGCAACGAATAAGAAAATTAAAAAAGCTTTACAAGAGACATGGAGCGACCTGAGGGTCCCACGAAGCACGTCTGGTCTTTTCTGCTACCATTATATGTTCAGAAATTATATTCATAATTAAGATTTAGTCTGATATATATTGGGTGCAATATTTGTAATCGTTCTAAAAGTTCGCGAAAGAGTATGATTCATGAATTCTTCTTATTCCCTAATAAAAGAATTTCCTGTATGGCCCTCACGAAGATTAATCTCTACGCGGTCAGCCGTGTTTTCTCGCCACTAATCCATAGGAAAATGCTGAATTCAGTAGGAAAATAAACCGGTTTAGTCCAGCGGTTCTTCTTCACATATTCCTCTATGAATACATTTCGCTATTGAATCCCCTTGTAAAGTTACACGAGCATAGCTTTCATGCAGCACCTCGTACCTGACCTGCCATTTATTGCGGATTACAGAGCCGTAACATGCGTGAAGCTCACGCGTAAATACGTCGTAAATTATCCATTGAAAGTTTCGATTCTCCGCGTGGTTTATTTTTACTTTTCGCATGGAAAACTTGAGCGGTAACGGAGTGAAGCATCTAGTACCATCTCGTTGTCAGTTCGCGTGACTGATCGAAGACCACTTCTCGTGAATCAGGTTCCATTCAGAGCGCACCATTTCCGAATCGCTTTGCCTCATTTCCGGTTATTAATTTCCCCATTCAATTCAGAATCCTTCTTCCTGTTCCTGAACTGCTTATCTGACGTTCAACAAATGACGCATTCTCGTGTACTAATTCGAAAAATCTATTTGCCGCCGTTTGGAACGATGACAGTTCGGTGATTGACGTCGAATTTGAGCGGGATGCACGTGTCAGTGAATTAGCGTGCGAGTATCATTTAATTAGCTTTTCTCGCTTCTAACGCTCGATAAATATCGGAGCTGTCAGGGTAATTTGATGGGATAAATAGTACCTTTCGACCATAAGAGGTTAAAAAAATGCGCGGTGATGGGTTTGAATGTATAGATATGATACGAGGAAATATTTCAATGATTGAAAAGTGTGGATGGGGATTATAAGTCAAAGAAACTTGTTAATGCTTGCTTTCTGGATCTAAAAGTAAAAATCGTGAGAGCTGCGTTCGTACTTGTAATTAAAAATTCCAAGTCTTTTCTAAGTTCCACTAGTTTCTTTTCTTAAACTTTATTACACATGTTTCTTTTACGTTCACTTAATTTTTTTTTGTATTTCAATATGTCAAATTACAATTCAGTTAACTCTCCTTTAGTTAGCTCCTTCTTTTGCAACGCATGAATGTACTCTTTGTATGATGGTTGCCTCCACACAAGTACCTTTTAAGGAAACGTAATGCTTCCAAAGCCGTTTTCGTAAATGTTTTAAAAATTTGATTTATTTTTGGGAGCAATAAACTAAAATAAACTAAACTAACAAAAAAGGCTAAAGAAAGAAAGTAAAAATTATTGGAAGGGAAAATGGCAAGTATTCCATAGAAAGGATATTCTTTCAAAATTACATGTATATAATGCGAAGCAAGACTAATCTTGTAAGAGTCCTTCTGGTAAGTAACCCCTCCACAGTGTAATATTTCATTCAGATTAAATCAAAACCTAAATTCTAATAAAATTTACAAGTTATCTCAAGCCAAATACGTTAGGATATAAAACATAAAGTTATTGGAGTTATGGGTGAAGATTAAACGCGTTTCAAATAAGCGTTAAGCTTGCCCTCCAAATGGTGACATTTATTATTATTCATTTACTATAAGTAAAAATCAGTGACAGGCACGGTTCTCTCTAATAGCTTTTTAAGTACTGTCAAACTAATTTGGTGAGCGTCCACTTTTTGTTAAAACACATAATTGAAAGCCTTTTGCTTTAATTTCAAAAATGAACCAATGATTTTGCATGTTATGCGTTGTATAATAGGATTAATTTGTTCATTTCATCAGCTAAATGAAGAAAATCAGAAAAATTGCAATTTCCAATTCTTACTTGGTAAAAGTGGCACTGCTCAGTAAACTAAGCGCCCGGTATAATTTTCTTGCCCTCTAAAGATGGAAAGAGTCAAAGAAAACTACGGTTACAAGGTCTATCGGCTTGTTGAAGTAAACGTTTCGCTAAACTTGATGAAAGGACCGCAATCATGATTTTGACATCAAATCACGAGTAAGCACTATGACTAGCCGAGCGTTAATTGCGCTAACTAGTTACGGAGTAAATGGAAGTGGAAATATCTGCGTATCACTTTAGCCATAATTCACTCATGACCATCTTATTTTAAACCTCCTGTGTTCTATATACTGTGTATTTTAGTACATCTGTGTACTACGTACAAGTGGAACATGACCTCTATCACACAGCCTAAAAATACAAACATCATCATCCTATTAAACCTTCAGAGTTACCTCACCTTTGTAAGGTTATGTCGAAAGTGTTTCATATAAACCCCAATTGGGTTTCTCGGCACATTTGTACCATGAAAGAAAAGGTATTGGAACTCGGTTGTTAATGAATAAGAGGACTAAAAACTTCGTAAGCCGAATGCGTCAATGAAACGTCGCGCCTCTTCCCCGAATGTAGAAGTGAACCTGCGAGTTACTGACGTATTTTTGTCTGTTTCAATGACTGTTTACTTGGCGTATTCGACTTACGGAGTATCTTTCGATCTCTTAACCTTATAGTACTTTCACAATGTTAATGATACACATATCTAATATATTTGAGCCGGATATTTGGGTGTTAGCTGTGATATGAGTGAAACCATAGAACGTCAATTATAATTCCTAGCGAAAAAATTTTGTGCTCGTCTTAAAAGGTCTTAAAAGTCTTAATAAAGGCGAGATTGAAACTAAGTCTCTTCTCCCATCTAACTTCCTGTAAATGATATTAATAAAAACATAAGTAATGTGGGTGTAAAGAGAAATATAGTGGATAAACTTTAGAAGGAGTAGGTGTAAAATAACCTAAATTGTAATCTTAGGGAAAAAGATACACAGCAGAAAAACACCCACAAAGAAGGGGGTGTGAACAACCTGCGCAAACCTACTGATAAAGAAGAAGAAGCTAAAAGATGAAATGGAAAGCTGTGTGACAATGAAAATGATAAAAGCAAATAATATGACATAAGTTACATAAAATCAAACCAATAAATTGACTTATTGCAATCATTCACTCATTAGAAGAAGAAAAATAGAAATAACAAACAAATTAGTATTCGAAAATATCCAAATATTGAATAGATAATGAATTAAAAGTAGGAATATTCAATAGCAAATAATATGTAAGTAATAAACGTTTGGAAATGTACATATAAAATAATCACTGTTATATATAGAGATTTAGCTTGTCCGTGCGTATGATTCAAAGAATTTGCAATAAGTATCGAGAGGAAACAGGAGGTGTTGAAAAGTACTGGGTAATCGATGGCGTGATAAATCCAAATAAAGAGCACACAGATACATTCTTAATGTAGTGAAAACCTGTTGAATCCTTTTTCATTGTAAAAAGTACTTTCAAGAGAAATAATTTCTACGGATTAATCTCCTCAGGAAACGGGAAATTCCGTTTTACGGCGCATCCTCTTATTTAATCTGGAACTTCAACGTTGTTTCATCCCATAACATGCAAAAATTAAATGAATTTTTTTTGCGGCAAAGCCTTCCTTTCAATCAAACTTCTTCCGAATATAAGCTTAAGCTTACAAAGTCTAAAAAGGGCGTCACATATTCATTTCCGCCTCGTTTATCTTCGTTATCAAACGAGGGATAATCTTGTTTCCTAGCCACCTAGATTGAAAAATTTACCAAAATACTCTTTCTGAGTGTAAACTAGAGCAAAAAAATATAACTTGAGTTAAATCAATTAAATATATAAAATGATTAACTAAAACGAACAAGATAAAGCGTAGTGTAGAGGATAGCCTGAAATAAAATAAGGAAACTTTGCATTAATCACAATGGAAACTCCTTAATTAACTATGGAAAACTGTGTAAAGGAATTCTTGGTATTTCGTTGTTTTGTCTTTTCATTTACCATGTTTCGCCAAATCTATTGTAGACTTATTTATGTCTAACTGCTTAATTATAAATACTGAGTATTTAATCCTGGCCTACAACCTGCTGGATACTGAAAAATTTCTTTATCATGGAATATCAACGCAACGAAAACTTTCGTAGTGTGGAAAACTTGTTGAAATTATCATAAAACAATGTTAATGATGAATGACACTGTAGGAGAAGCAATGAGGTGGTATATACGACTATACACTCGTACTATACGTGGAAAAAAGGAGTGGTGATGTGTAATAAGGATAACTAATGGTAGGAATCGGAGACATCAAGATACACGATCGCTCATCTTGTCCCTAATGATAACTAATGACATTTTCGTCCGTTAAAAAAATGGAAAATAGAAGTGCTATCTTTATACGATATCACAAAGTTAAAAGCAAAAAAATCCTAGTTATGGTGCTCTCTTCTCTTCCTTCTTATATACTCAGGACAATTTTAGGAATACTTTGTTATTGTCTACTATATTTCAATCTATTATTTCCGTCTATAAAATGTTATCGTGTAAACAAAACAGTCACATTTTACTTCTTCAAATAAAAGAAGCATACAGATTAAGTTGCTTAGAAGATGATAATTCGTTCACGTACATTTGCACATTTTTAGTAAAATATTTAGCGAAACCTGAACGAGAGATCAAAATGAATTATTAGTATATGAACAAAGTTTTTATATGAACATACTTAATATTAAAACCACTAAATCTAAGAATACGACTTAATAGTAATCATATATGAGGAAATCTATTCATTACGTCGCTTTGGAAGCCATTATACTTGATGAGAAACTTCAGAGTGCAGGCTCGTTCTTAGGGTCCTAAATTACGATCTTTTTCGAAAAACACTGGAAAAATACGAGTTCTTAAAATGAACCTAGCGTTTAAGATTCGTGGTCCGTAATTACCCCCTAAGCCCCCATGCATCCGCCACCACCGTAAGAAATTCGCCGGAGATAATTAGCACTTTCCGCCCAAGGCTAACTAAATAGTGAATTTCCGGGCGGGGTTTTGGTTGAAGTGCGTCCACTTGACAGTAATGAGCACGACGAAGGGGAGGTGGACATTGGGTTGGACAGTTTGGGGAAGAGAAGACGCAGGTACCGGAAGAGAAAGAACCGCCTTTCAAATCACACATGCTGTTCTAAAGGCGAACCCCGACCGATTTTCCACGAAACCTCTCACTTCATTTACGACGAGGAGGGTCTTTTTTCATTTACCGAACGCACAACAACTGAGCCATATGGGGTCCAGCGTACTCTTGGAGAGAGGAGAGAAACTAGGGTATATGGCCTGCTCGTCAACTCCTTGTCGCGTGCCTCGGGAGCGTATATTGCTCTTTTCCGAGAAATTCTGGAACATGCACCTTGACCTTGTGTATTTGAACGTACTTCTTCAAATTTCTAAAGTTTCTCCCGTAACAAAAGCCTCGTGCGTGGTATGTATCCTTGCTCGGTGGGCTTCAGAGGCTGTAGGAACTTGTCAAGGGGAATGAACTTGCCAAGGGGGGACCGGTGTAAGCTAATTCTCCGTAAGAACTAATTAACTTCTAAAATGCAACTTTTTGGCATAAATGAATTAGGTTTATGGTGATCTTAAGAAAGTTTTACAATAAGATTTTAATTAAGGCTCCCCTTCACATCATAGGCAAATTACTAGTACAATTATGAATACAATTGTTTTGAATTATTACGTTTATTATAAATTATAGTACTTAAATTATCGCTACCAATACAATAGCGGCATTATGAAGTCATGAAGTTCTATGGGCGATCCGTCAAAAGTATGTCTTGGTAAACCGGTTTCCATACCGTCGGATTACTGGCAGGCTATCGAAGAATTCTCATAAATTAAACGTAAAAAATGAAACACTGCAATATTATTTTGATGAATGTGAAATTATACCAATGGAAACTATACCAATAAACATACACAATAGGGCTTAATTCCTTATGCTGGAGTCACTATTTAATTCTGTAATTACATAATTAATTCAGCTATTTACGCACAGCTGAAGAGAACTGAGAAATGATTACAATTTCAGCGAAAATCAATGATTTGTTTCAAAGTTATCTGTTTGATTTGAATTAAGATATCTGGAAGTCTCATATTTTTTCTTCTTATGGAAAACGTTGAATGATCAAGGAAGTTGAAGAAAATATTTTCCATGTTACTAAAGGGAAGGAAATTTATTTTAAATTACTATTTAGCCAAATCAGGTAATATTTAGCTGATGATAACTATATATAGTAACCCCAGCCTGTGAATTATATAAAGTGTCCTATCTTTAAAATGATCATCTACACTATCTCGTCTTCTTGACTAACTTAACTCTCCATATTAAGACTTGCATCAGATTAGAACTTTGGTGGAGCAGACGAAACGTTTCCTTGAGAAAATTCGCCTTCTTACAGACATGCCAGTTCTAATTTGGATGCAACAATGTCGGAGTAACAAAGCGAAGGGAATATCTTGAATGAAGTATCTTCCACATTGCCATTTATGTAAGGTTTACTCTTATTTTTGGACAAATTGCCTCGAGTAAGGGGACAAATATCCTAGGCGCCAGTTACCCTTCGGAACAATTTGCATCTCTGACCGCGAGGATCCGGAACTCCAATTAGGGAATAAAAAACTGTCCAAAGACGAGGAATATCTTGCGGAAAATGGTTTGGAGGTCGTAACACGTGCTTACGACGCTGCGATACCTGTTGCGATGGGGCACGC
Source organism: Pachydiplax longipennis (assembly GCA_036926295.1). NCBI lineage: Eukaryota > Metazoa > Arthropoda > Insecta > Odonata > Libellulidae > Pachydiplax > Pachydiplax longipennis. Next base: position 23,337,533 of record JAVFKF010000003.1, on the reverse strand, counting down.
TAATGAAGTTTGGGGCTTGTTTCATTTTTGCCTCGATGAAAACTTTGCGCGGAGTTGTGAGTGGAGTCGGAGGACTTAACTATTCATCGGCGAAACTAATTAAGCGGAGACCTTCTTAATGGCCGTTCACTGCAGCGATAGCAGTGACCCCTTCGAGGAAGACCACTCTCAGGCAGTTGCACTCCAGCAACACTCACTCGTCCCGGAAATTGGGAAGGTGTGAGCGATGTTTAGAATAAACACTTTTCTCCTAATTGCGACATCACCCCAAGATTACGATTTACCTCCTTAAAGTAAAGTATTTTTTCAACATCAAAATTGTGGATGATTTATGAGATTTTTAGCATGATTTAAATTCGTGGATTTTTGTGATTTCTCTAATCCGTTGCACTAAAGATGTGAGAGGGAATTTGAAGCTAAAATGGGCATTTAAAAATCTAGGGTAAAATATTGCATTATATCTGTTTCATGGTTTAAATATTTAAGAATAAATAATATTTTAAATGAAATAAAAGACTAAAGAAATCTACGAGATAAAAATTTTAAAAGTAACGAAATGTATATCTCCACATTTAACATGTGTAGAGTCCATATTATTTTCATTAGAAAAATTGCAATAGCAAGACCTGGTGTCAGTGGAGACAATAATACGAAAATTAAATGCCTAGGTAAATTAAAATAATTTCTCTTGCATTAAAGCTGAACATTTTACAATTCAGTTTGGAGATACATAAAAGAAAAACGTTGTAAATTATTTTATTCCTAAGCAAATGGAAATTGAAAATGAGTTTTCTAAATTTAGGAGAAGGAAAATATGACATGCGTGTGTCATAACTTACTTAAAAATTCTAGCCAAGTAAGATAAATGCTTATTTGTTTATTGACAATTTGTTATTTTAATTTTCTATGCGAAACAAAATATCTTATAGTCTTTATAGAATACAACAGCCACTTTTCTTTTTCAATAAAAACTGATGAGGATTCATTTCTCTCTGATGTCACTCATCTTCTGACTATCAGGTGTCTAATAGCTTTAATCACTGAAGGGAATATAAGATGTCTCCCTGAAAATCATCTCTTTGTTCCCAATCAATTGTATGTAAGAGCTGATGTAAAATGCTAAGATATCATCCGCTTGAAAGAAAGAAAATTTTACTTTTATCTTCCTTCTGTACGCTATTGATTGGTGTTTGTTTTTCAGGCCAGTGTTGTCCTGCTTATTCCTTACAATTTAGTTATATATCAGAAGGCTTCGCAGGTTTTTTACAACCCTTTCTTGATTTTCGTGCTGTGGTGTACGTTTTCCAAAGAGCAAAGTCAGGTTTTTCAATATCACAAAGTAGTTCTCTTCTGTGTACCTCCTATCTCTTCCTTTAAAATTTTATATGAAGAAGGGTTAGGTGTAAGAAGATACTCATCAGTCACCGTCTCACCCTAATAAAGTCACCTTATTATTATTTTACTAGGAATGTGGCGTGATAATCAGCCATTTAGGAATTTCCTGTGAATGAAGGTGCTTAAGGAGAGAGATTGAATGCGATGGAAAGGGTCTATCTTGGGACACCGAAAGGGATGAGTTGAAAAGGATCTTTTCCCTTTCTAAGAATTAAATTACCCGATCTTTTGTTGCCTAAAATGCTGACTTGCGAGGAAAGATTTATGGTGTCAGGTAGATTTACTTCCTTTAACACTGCTTTCCAAATGAATGGTAAGGCATTAGCGTGAGGTTTCCAAATTTTGTACGGCTCCCACTTTTAGGGCGTCTCTCTTTTGGATTAGGCTAAGTGAACTTCTAATCGTAACATACAACCATTGATCTGCGGTTCCCACTATATCGCTATATCTAGAAAAGCCGTGCAATAGATAAAAGTGGGAAATCTAAATTCTAGTAAATTCTAGAGATATTAGCATCGAAGTTAAGCTATTGGTTTCCTCAGTAATCAGATTAGATTCATCGTTTATCTTTGCAGTCGAAATACTAATATAATATCAACAATTTAGGTGGCTTAAACCCATTATTCAAGGATTGTTACAATAATCTCACGTAGAAATTAGAGTTTTTTATTTCTCAGTATAAATCATTCTACACTTTAAGTGTATTACTGAACCTCTAAAGACCTTTTGGGGAAACAAAAATGCTTTTATCGGACTGTGTCAGTTTCCTACATGAATTTAATTGAAAAATCTTTTGAATCGTTCCCCCCTAAAATTTCTTCCAATTTTTGATCTCCAGTGCTTACAATTATCATATTTAGTTTCCAAACATCGAGATAATCTAATGAAGAAATATTTTCAAGAGTGAACCAATGATTCTCACTTCAATTTCTCTTGTTTCTTCTTCAAACGTTTCCTGATCAAGCTATAAAGTTTATTTATAAATTTTATATTAAATGCTGTTTTGATTTATGATTTTAACGTTCATTTTTATTGTCAGATTCTTGTAAAATATGTACGGACGTATGGACTTCTTTCTTCTTTAAAATCTGCTCGTACTTAACATGCACGTTTGCGTATACAAATTTATTTCTCCCACATTTGTCGTTGTTTTCTTTCTTGGAAAAATTTTCCGTTTAGAGCAGTCTTATTTTTCATAATTCATAAAATTTTCTAGAATTTACTAGATCAGGGTTGATTTTAGTCATCAAGGTGTTATTTAGCTTCGACAGCTAAGTTTCTTCTGAACGTTTAAATATTTTCATTGGAATAGACTACTCTTTTCTCTCATTATTTTCCTACATTTTTATGATTTCCTAAATGTGATAAGATCGTTTTTTAGATCTCACATTTTCCTTCTTTTATATCGTTTTAGAAACTCTTTTTCGTCTTATCTCTCGATCGATCTTTTTTTCAGGTTCCCAATCATCGGGGAGAAATCAGACTCCCTCGATCTACACCGTAACTATTATATCTTGACTGATCATCCTTTATTAAAGTCTATGTTTGATATGCATCAATTTCCTCAAAGATAGAATATCCTCTTAGTGGTATGAGGATATATTAAATCTTGCCAAATATACAGTATCATAGAAAAATAGTGGCAGATTAAGGACATTGATGGAGGTTGATACAGAAGTTGGTGGTACACGAGAAGGATCATACCTACTATAAAATATATTTTTCGTTGATTTGCTTCCTTAGAAAATTTTTCCGTTTAGAGCAGTCTTATTTTTCATAAAACATAAAATTTTCTAAGGTTTACTAGATCAGGGTTGATTTTAGTCATCAAGATGTAATTTAGCTTCGACAGCTAAGTTCATTTCGCTTGTCACCCAGTGGGAATCTAACCTGAGACCACGTTTACGGAAGTTGACCGCGCCACCTTACTTGGCTATCCGAGAGCCGATGAAACAATAAGTCTGCAGATGAGTGTCTCATAGTATTGTATCATCAATCGCTGATTCATTGCCTTCTAATTATTAAAAGACCAATTAAAGATTGCTTTCTTTTGAACCTGCCGCATGAGATGAAGAATGACGATATTGGAAGACGTTCAACTTCTATTTCTAGATGGAGCTGATTAATCCCTCACGGGAATACCTAATGTCACATCATTTTCCGAGAGGATATCCTTCTTTCAAGGTGGACTCCCAAACTGGAATACTAATCAGCGTAATTACTTGCAACAAAGTTAGAGGGGGTCCCCATGGGTTCGAAACGATTAAGTTTCAGCACTAAGGTAAGAAATTTAGGGTCAATAAGTCCAATAATCTACCCGAAGTTTACTTTTAAGTAAATTCACCGGAGAGGGAATTAAATATGATTAATACTTCGTACATACATAAATACAAATTTAAATTTTAAAAACATACCTTCGGCTATCCGAAGGGAAAAGACATGCAAATATTTTTCTAAATGTAATGATGAAAATAAAAATAATACGTCTTTATTCGGGCGAGACTGAGACTAAACAGTCTCTTCTTATATATATCGTCCTTCGTCATATAATACTTGAAAGAAAGACATAGCTTATGGGTTATTTATTAAGAACCTAAGTTAATGCTAAGGAAAAAATACTCCAGCTCAGAAAATAACTCACAGAAAGGGGGTGTGAACAACCTGCGAAACCTATAGATGGAAAAGTTTTCGGTAAAGGCGGGATAAAACATCTGGAAACATAAAACAATACATGTACACTGTGTATGCCAGTACAAAAGAAATATGTTGACAAAAATATTAAAATACTAATAAAAAGATAATGAAAGACAAGATTCCATTTAAGGAAAGAGATTTACAACTCAGCTGTTAATGAATTAGATTTTTTAAGAGGCTCCCAAAGCAGTTTGTCGGTGCCTACCTGTTTATCTCCAGTTCTCAGAGGAACGGAAAAGGATTACCGACCTTCTGAGAAATCCAATGCGCAAGCTACATCTTCAGGGATATAAGAATATTGCCCTATAATCAGTAATATTCTGTCTTGGCTGTCGAAATGTGTATTATTGTTTCATAGAAGGTGGGTAATCTGGGCTTTCCAGAACAAGTGATAATGCTGGCACGCACCGACAAGCGGCTTTAGAAGAGCTAAAAACCTTTTACTAAATTCAATATTCTACAATACTGAAATACGTTTTGATATCAAAGGAATAAACGGAAGTGTAAAAGTCATACGTGACTCGGACTCTAACCCATATCTAGGATATGATCCCAGTCAGCCAATTTCACATCACATTTCGACGAATAATTAGATCCGTTTCCGTCGTACGGTTTTCTCATTTGCACCTACGGAAAGCAGCATGGGTGTCGACTTCGGTTTAACGTCTCGAAGCTTTACGCCCTCGGCAAGAGGCAGTAAAGGAGCGTTGTAATTCCTTGTTTCGCACATCTCCGAGATGCGAAATTTAATCGCTAACACGGTGAGTAACGCACACGAAATAATAACTCCGCTATCCTCGGGAAGAACCTTAAAAGGTTTCTCATTTTCCGAACTCTAATGAAAAAAGTCTCGTCGAATTTATAGCCGAAGGCGCCGTGACGCGGCCGACACCTTTCTCTCGCCCATGAATTCCTGTTACGCGTATTTTCCTCTTCATAATGCGTTTAGGGATCATCGTCACATGAAAGACGCGCGTGCATAAAGCCAACTTCAGATTTACGGTTTCCTATTCATCCGCCTTTATAAAGGCGTCTTCACTCACGGAACGCTAAATCTTTCCGGAGTGCTTCGGTAACGAATTCATGTGTGAGGCGTTCCAGTTTACATTTCGCCTACGCGGAATATATTGCCCTCGCTTTTATTTCCCTCCCTTAAAATGTTTTCGAAAAAATGAAGATATGGCCTCAGTCTGGATGTTTCGGGGGAAAGTATGATGTGCTCGGAAAAGTATTTTCGCTTGAATGAGTAATTTTTAGGTGAAAACATACTTGTTTGCTAACATTTTTCCGCGGAGGTTTTCTTCTAAACGTTTTAATATTTCCAATGGTATAGTCTGCTCTTTTCTCTCATTCTTTTCTTATATTCTTACGGTTTCCTACATGTGATAAGATCGTTTTTTAGATCTCAAATTTCCTTCTTTTATATCATTTCAGACAACCTTATTCGTCTTATCCCTCGATCGATCATTTTTTCAGGTTCCCAACCATCGGGGAGAAATCAGACTCCCCTGATTCGCACCGTAACTTTCATACCTTTTCTGGCCATCCTTTATTTAAGTCTGCTTTTGATATACGTCAATTTCCTCAAACGATAGCATATCCTCTACATTCTAGTTAGGGGTATGAGGACATCTTGAACTTTGCCAAATATACATAATCATAGAATAACAGTGGCAGATTAAGGGTATTGATGGAGGTAGATACAGAAGTTGGTGGTACACGAAAAGGATCATTCCTGTTATAAAATATTATGTTTCAACATACATCTTAATGTTAATATTCCTTCTAAAATACGAGAATTCCAATACATAACATATATAAGATTGAATTTCCTCATTAACTCAGTATTTTACATTTTCTATCGAGTTTTGAGTTATGTTTTCACTGAGAAGTTTCCGTTTAAAGAACAGAATGCTTTGTGGAGGTTATTGAGTCATTAACTTCAAAATGTTTGTTTACTCTTGGGAAAATTGGTTCATGTAATCGATTCGCTATAGATTTCCACGATATTATCGTCTTTCATAGACGTTTGAATTGCTCATATTATAGTCAATATTGAATATTATCACTATATTCTACGACATAATAAACTCCCAAACTGATTCTCGCTAATTAGTTTCACTATTTAAATATCATTTTCCACCTAGGGCAACTTGGCTGACTCCACTTCTCTATCTTCCTATATTCAGGGTATCACATGCACAAGTTCCTATTCTATAAACATTCTAACCTTCTGAACTCCCTACCTCCACCCATAGACGCTTTCAGGCTGTCCCTTACAAACTTTCTTCAAGAGTGTTTGCATCAATATTCATATGTACACAATTTTGCATTTAAAACATATCTATATATTACTTTGATATAACTTTAGTCGATTTGAACATGACAAATTTCGGTGAAGCATGGAGGAACTCCTTCATGATTACACACAAAGAAGAACTCACTAGGTCCACTAGAGTCCACAAAAACTTTTTTATATTAATGGTGTGTATATATATATACACAATTTATTATATACATATTATTAATTCACACAATACATTATATATATATATATAATGTATTGTAATATATATTTTGCGGATTCATTTCTAGATCACGCATTCTTGAATATCTGCTGTAAGTTCGATATATATTTCGTATTGTTTAGATTTCACTCTAAGATGGTGAAATCACTGTAAGTGAATCTCCTAATTAAATAAATGAATAAATATTGTAATTAAATTTTTCTCATGTATATGACTTCTTATGAAGTAGCCGAAGCTTTGGACTTCGAAAATTCAACCCGGATGCAAACCCGAGACGAACCTCTTAATCAACTTTCTCACGGTATTTCCTCCAGCAAAATAAGATGAGAAAAAGTAGAAAACAACCTTAAACAATCCATTACACTGTTTTTGTTTGCCCATGAGATGAACACGTCGGAAGTGACTCGTTACAACTTATTCCGAGAGCGCCGCTCTTCTCCGCCTTAACTAATGCATTTATGCGTGCAGTTTGCCATCGGCGGCGGTTTTGAGGCGGACCTTGCGAGAGTCACAAAACTGCCCGCGCGACTCAAAGACTGACGTTTCCAAAGCTGGAAATTGTTTACGACGCCCAAGTTTTCCTTTGGGACAGCGTCGCTCCGTTTTAAGGCCTCCGCCGGGGAAAAGGGATTTTCCCGGAGAAATATATTGCACGTCCTCCTCTCCTAGTTGCTATTACAATTCCTTAACGTGAGACGCTGTCCAGATACTAATATCTGCATGAATTAGGGACGGAGCTGTTCTGATGGACAGTTCTTGCATATACATGGGTGGTCTGAAAAGCTTCCGACATTTCGCCATTTCTCGACGTGTTTTCTGAAAATTTCTGAAAAATCTGGGGTCGGAAACTTTTCAGACCACCCTCGTATATGGGTATAGCACGTGGTATTTTGGAGTTCTGTGGTGGTGTGGTTCCATAATCGATTAGGAGAATTGATTATCTGCAACCACATAGATTTAATAGTGTATTCTCTCTGTTTTCAACGCTGATGCCCGAATCTGAAAAAATCAACGGTTCTTGAAGAATTTAATGGAAGAAAATCATAAGTTATTACTTAAATAGTTGACTCTTTCGTCAAAAATGAAGGAACTTATTTAACTTATAAAATTATGTTTATCTATCATTGTATATATCTGATTCTTCTAACCCAGGATGTGAAGATAGTCAGTCCATAAAAATTGAAAATATTTTTATTCATAATAATAAATATAGAGGGGTCTCTGGGTACGGAATAAATTTATCGTTTATTGTTGCAGGAAAATGCAAAAACTCGAACTCAACAATCACCTAAAAGGATGGGTTGTTTATAAACTCAAATATTCCCAAATTTTCGTCTATTTTATCAAAATTTTGGTAATATTGAATATTAAACGATATTTGGAGTTTAAAATACGGATATTTATTGAATTTCCTTTCCTTTGGCACTTTTTATTTTTTAGAATCATCATTTTTAATTTAATTCTAAAAAAGATAAAACGCCTGGAATTCGTCCAAATGAAATCAATATGCATTTCTTATGGGAGTATTTTTGAGTCTTAGTAGTAGACACCACGATACTTTTTCCCAATCATGCTTAAATGATTAAGCATTCACCCTTTATGGATGGAAATACAGTCTCCGAAATGGGAACTTCTAAGAGTGCTGATAATCAGCGGTTTCCGTGATCCTTTGGAGAAATTAGCGCCCGATAGTCTCCGGAATATCGGCAATTGGAGTTTTTGGAATCTCTTATTCATTCGACAGCCGAGTTCCACTTTCCATTCTTTTAGCATTTCCTCATTAAGAAAATTAGAATTTGTCGCATTCTGTTTATTCTTCAAAGGGTTGCGAGGATGTGCCCGATGCCCTCTGAAGGTCGTGCAGTCACCGACAATCTCATTTTGAGTCGTCGTCGCTCAGCGGGGCGGCGATGTATATCCCTGCGGCAAATTATCATCGGTGGGATCAAACGGGTGAGTGACATTGTCTCCGTGCCTGTGCGTGAGTCCATACTCTCCCCGTCTCAATACAGAGAGACGCAATCGTAATTGGGAATGGAAACGACCGTCCACTTAAGCGTCCTAGCTCAAATTAACGCGATAATATTCGAGCTGAATGGGCCGCGATGCCATAAATATGTTTCGAAACGACTCCCTACGCGCAATTCTCGTTCTCCAAGGGATTCTCGATCCTAACGAGATTACTCTAAGAATGGGCGTAATGAGTGGACGCTGAAGACGTTCCCGAAGATTATTCAGTAAGTGGAACGCCCACCAAAGTAGCGGTGGAAGATTGCGAGCCTTAACGAGATACTTTCTTCAGAACCCGAATCAAGGTTCCTAATCTCGGGATAGAACCTTATGCCTACGATAAAAAGAAAAGTGCCGCATTTACTGATGCTTTACTCCAAAGGGTAAAGGACCGGATAAAGAATTGACCGAGGTAATATTAACCGCAGGCGTCGTTAGCCGAATTGCGGCACTTAGCTGTGTTGTCCTGCAAGAAAAATCCATAAATTTTTAATGTAATGTCCCCAGTTAGGTCACATTAAGCGTGTGGTAGTAGTACCGACAGCAGTACCAGGGCCGTTGACCCCCGTAAAACTTTTGGGTTGAGTTGTCCTAAGTTACAGGGTTTGATGTAATTTGTGACCGACCATAAAATTGGTGCGCGGTCTTATATGGACCTAATTTCTGTAATTTTCTGTCGAATAATACCTTTGGGCTGATTAACCTTTAATTTATGCTCTCACTCATAATCTACTTTGTGAAAAATGCATGGTCCATGGAAAGGAGGGAATTGCAGTACTTTAGTAAGAATTATAAATTGACCTTTGTGGAGCCATCTGTAAATTGAATCAAGTATTTATTGTTTTGAATAGTTTTCACGACGTCCGTACTTTCATGTAAGATCTTGAACTGGAATTGAATGTAAAACCGAAATTGAAGCCGAAAAATGTCATTTTTGCCGGAGTGAAAACCGGCCTAAAATTAATAATTGAAATTATCGAAACCGAACCGAAACCGAATACCGCCTCCGTTCCCATTTGCAATTCCCAAAAATGCACAATTGCGTAAGGTAACTTGGAAAAATATATACTAAATTAGTGTAGAAACAGATTGCAACTTACTATTTTTAAGCATTACTCTCAAGTTTAGCATAATGTAATGTGAAAGAAATATGATACAAATAATAAAACGAACTCTCCGAAGGATGTAATATTACAATGGTAGGGGTGGTAAAAAACAGTTCTAACCGATTCCAATTGGCGGAATAAGCTAAACCGGAATCGAACCTTAATTTGTCTTTTTTGTTGAACTGGGGCGAAAACCATAACGAAAAAGTACGATCTGATGCCCTTTAATTCAATTCAAACAAAATTCAAATAAAAAATAACTGATGCATGTAACAGTCGAATATTCCAGCACTTCATGAAAGTGAGATGAAAACTTTGAAGATTTCACTTCCTAAAGAATTTATTACTGCAACCCAGATTTCACTGAAAAGTAATCATTTCAGGCAATTTCTACGTGATATGTCAAATGATTTTAATATGCAAATAAATAAGGTGGTAATATTAAAGTCTCTCTTAATTGAAATATATATAATTTGTTTTCCGCTTTTGCTTAATTTCAATAAACACTATGTCGCATTTTTATTTTTAGCTTAAATTTGCATTCATAATCAGAAAAACAATTGCAAGAGAAGGAAAGGGCATTCTACATTGTGATCATTTCAATCAAAAACTATTAAAAATCTAAAATAATTAAACAACTAAAAATTGAAGCACGCTTATTGTAGATTTTTGTAAACATTGAAAGATAACGTTGTAAATTAAGAGATTTTTTGAAAACTTCTATATCACGTCACTTTGTTGATAAGCCATTATTACACATATCCCTTCAGTTTCATTGCTCGTTCTTTGAAAGGGGAAAGTAGAACTTTGCAGACAATTTTACCGACAAAGCAAAATATAAACGTAAAACCAGAAAAACATGAGGAACATATTTCAAAACATGCTTTATTTCGGGATAGAATTTCATTTAGTATTATCAAATATAACAGAAGTATGCAGAAAATCGATGAATTTTTAAAGGGATCTTTTTGAGTAAAAGCAATTTTCAACTCCAACATAAAGTTTTAGTTCCAAGTTTGCAATTTCTGTGCAATAAACGAATCACAATTCCGGAGCTCTCAAAGCACGCCTTCTTTTTCAATTAGCCTCCTAGTGAAAGAAAGAATGAGGAAACATCAGAATTCGTGGAGAGGATACTCAAAACATACCTTTTATGACGTATTTGCGGAAAGAATTCAAAGGATGATCAACTCTTTGTAGCCTCGCGAAGCCTTTCCTTTATAAATTTTCGAAAGGGTCCGCAGATATTGTCGCTGCGGAAATAAAATACCTAATTCCGGAATTTTCGATGAATGGAAGAAGGCGACTGATTGTATCCCACAAATATACATGCCGCGATTATCGGATTAAGAGGGGAAACCAATTTCGGGCTTCATTTACCCTTAAAATTAGTAACATTTGATCCTTGGCTCTTGGGAGGATTAACTCCGAACTGGAACTAGGAGTTTCCCACTAAAGATTTCGTAGCCGCTGATGTCTTAAAATTCATTATTTTGTATACTTGTGGGGGAATTCTTAGAGAGGTTTTTTATATTTAAAAAAACTTCTGTGTTGTGTATTCATAAACCTGCATATATGTAATCTGCTTTTCGGCGTGTAGCAGGGGGGAAATACTATCTGATTTGGTGTAAATATGTATATTTATATAGAAAATGAACATTTTTCCAAAGAACGTTCGTCTATCATCGTAGCTATAAAGCAAATTAACACTACTATTCACTTTGAATACCACGAGAACTGAAGGTGGAACCATGCATATACGTACTAGAGTTAGTCTGGTAGTAGTATCTTTTGCTCTCGAGTAATAAGAAACTTTCTCTCCTAGTTAGTGACGAATAACTGTCGTGAGTTTTAATGTTCTACAATATTTATGCCTTAATGTACCATAAATATTTATATCAGTAGTATTACCAACATTCTCCTCCAAAAAGTGATACGCAAATGTAGAAGAGTTTTTATATACAGTATATAGAAAGTCAAAGCCTTAATAAATCATTCAAGTTCTTCCCATCTCTTTATTAAGTGGAAAATAACTTTCTCTCGTTCTGTAGAAGGAGTTCTTCAAAATATCCAATTCTATCAGTCTATTCTAGTAATACTAGAATAATTTTACCTTCCAAGGAAAAACGGACATGAAAAAGTCTGGAAGGACCGGAATTCGAATATGGTCTTCCATGGAAGATCCGGGTTCGGACCTCGATGCTCTCAGCCTTTTTTCATGTCTGTTTTTCTACGTCATTTTTCTTTCTCTAAAATATAAGCTATCTGAGAAAGTTCATAAGGACAATTATCTGCTGGTTTAAACTATGAAAGCTTGCAAGGATCGAACACAATAAAAAAAATTGAGCGTTATAAAATAATAAAGAGAAAAGTTCAAAATGAAATTAAGTCTGGCAACTGCCTAAGCAGAGATTGAGAGGCTCATATGTTATCACAGAATCGCAAAAAAATCCAGTAAACTAGTATATAAAATTGATTCTAATCTCCAATATTCAGCACTAATTTCAAGAACAATTCTGACAAAGAAGCATTCATTCATCATCCTACCAAAATGGAAAAGGAGAAAAATTCAACGTGTTAACATGTTAATGCATCATAATGGTGGATTGAAAAGTTTGACATTGTGATCTGATCCTGATAACTCCCTAATTCCCTTTATGGCCACATTTCCGATGCTGAATATTCATGGGATTAAAAGAAAAAGCTAAATCTTCTCTATGCGATTCTGCCAAAGATACCAAACCTAGAAAATGCTCTACTGGAAGATTCAAAGACAACTACGTCAAACCATCATGACCCGCAAAATATATTCATTACGAGCTGGCGATGAAATAATGAATACAAGATACGAATCGTTCACCGAAATAATTTCCACATTAATTAATTTTTTCTCCATAAAAAAACGCTGCTTTGGCCAGAACGGAGGCTGCTCGGAAATTTGCAGCGTAACTCATTCCATCAGCGTGCAAACAAACGATAAATTACGCAAAGCGGACACGAGCAAAATTTCGGTCAGCATATTATCACGCCGAGATCTTCTGGAGCGAAATTAATGAGCGGAGATCATGCAAAGAGATTAAAACCTATGTTGATTAGCCATCTCCCCCATCATCTCCCTAGTCGTACAAAAGCGTAAATGAAATTGGCTGATAAACCTCACTTCCTCTTCCGGGATGCTAACCGTAAGAAAAGAAATGACGATGAGATGATGTTTTCACGTAACAGCCACCTTCATACAAAAATCCACACCCCTCAGAGACATATATTTCTTGGTTCTGACAGCTTGTGAATGACTTTCCATCAGCTAAAGTGTACATAAGGATACGATCAAACGAGAGCGGATTTAAGTTATGTGAGTTCCTAAGCGCAAAGATTTTTACGTGGCCCTCACTATGAATCATGAAAGTTAAAATTCGATTTTTTTTTCATAGATTCCATAGAAAACTCAGTTGCTGCCCTTCGTCAAGAATAAAATTTGAAGTATGTATCCTATTTCCATAAATTATTGAGAATTATATAGCTATACTTATTAGGTAGTTTAGTCTCTAAGCAGTTTTTGCATTAACGTTCATGATATAATACGATATCTTTCTATAACATCATTGAGTTTGATATTTTGCTGGTTAAGTTATCGCTTTTGTCATTGATTTATTTTCAACTTTCATATTCGCTAATCCAAAGAGGATGTGAAAAATTTTGCGGTAAGCAAACAAAGACTGGAATTTCCTTCCTGGATAGATATAAGTACAAGTACTGCATCACTCCAGAAACAGTTGTGAAGAATTCCCAAAATAGAATGATTCGCAAGATTCCTAGTGATGACACAATTCTAGCAATTCTTTGGAAACCAAAATATCTTATTCTTATTTTTGTATTTGCGAAGATCTTCTTACACATAATATGTATCTAGATATCTCTGAATATTAACTGACGAGGAGAAAATCCGTTCTTAATTTGGATTCGAAATACAGAAGAACACCTGAAAGTTAAACAAACATTTATATTCCCCATTGATAGATGCATAAATGGATAGACTCATTATCGGCGAGTTTAAGCTCATGTCAGGCTCTTCCCTACCTAACCTCAAGTGTTGTCTGTTTAATACTTGCAGAGATTAAATCGAATAAAGTGTTGGAAAAAGTCTTTGGAACATAAGGCAGAAAAGGAAAAAAATCTAATCTCTAGACCCGCGAAAACACAAAAGAAAAAATTGCTTAGAAAAATATTGCATAAAAAATATTGCATAAAAATATTGCCTGGACAACAAACAGATAAATAGATCGAAATCAGGTATTACCGATAGTATTTTAATTCTTCAAGTAGAAATCCTTATTTCACTATTAGAAACGCTTAGCTCAGCTGAATTTTCGTTATCTAGTAATCGGTTTAGAACGGCACGGGATTACATCGCCTTTAGCATTACCTCGCAGGAACCTCTATTCCCGATTAAAATTCTACGAATCCGACATCCGCGATCGAACTGAATACGGGGAAACGTTCCAAGAAAAAGCGCCTACTAATCCACGGGAGGATTCGCACTACTTTCCTTCTCTCTTAATTAGAAACTCGTTTTCGGAGAGCGATAAATCGAGCGGAAACGGACGGAAACCGCAGATTCTCCTTACGGCGACTGTCCATCTTTCCCGAAGCCATCGCTCGTCCCCGTGGTGTGGCTTGTGTGTATTGTGTAGTCATAATCGAATGGGATCGCCCCTCTCTGTGCACAGTTACGCGGCCGCATTAAGCGATCAGGGCGCAAATTAGCTGGCTAATATTGGGGATTGAGTGCAGGGGCCAATCAACGGGAAAGGGTGCCCTCCCAAAGTCATTCGGAGACTTTTTATGGCTTACGCGAGAACTGCAAACACTCCATTAAAGATTGATTAGGGCCGGATTCCGTTGATGGCAGATGATACACGTTAATCGCTACAAGGAGCATCCCTGCCGTAGAAGTTTGGTTCCCTGCGTCGTCTTCTCGATCGAACGCTTTAACTTGTTCTTGTTAACTTCTGAATTTGTTCGCGGAGACGTTTTTCAAACGTTTTTCGTCTTGATACGCCAGTAAAATTAAGCCTCACGGAACCACTTACAAAACTGCGTACTTTAAGCTACGCTACTATTTTGAAGAAATCTATTTGATGAGTAGTGAAGCCAAATTAGTATTGAAATTTTATTTATATTAGTAACTATAAATTTATATAACATATAATTTATTTATATTTGTAATTTTAATTATAAATACGAAGTAAAGTGGAAGAGAGGCGTATTAATAATAAATTGTCATTTAATTATATTATATAATAATTAATTAAAATATAAAATAATAACAACGAAATAATAATTAATATAAAATTCGTTATATTTCTATATATTTTAATTTCATTAATTCATTATATTAATCAATACTTCGAACCAAAAGTGCTCCTACCCTCACGATTGCACTACATATCGCATTCTTTAACAAGATACTGAAAATTTTCATTAAAGAATATAATAGATTTAAATAAAAAGGCACTGAAAATTGTCATCAAAGAATATAGTAGATGAAAATACGAGTATAAAATTTTGGAACATCATGATACTGTCCCATAAAAAGAACAGATCTGTCTTTAAGGTTCATGCACAAAGTTCATCTCACCTTATCTATCATCATTGCTTGGACGTTAAATCCTATGTAGATGTAGCGTAATAAAGAATTTTCCGTTTCATATGCATTTATGGGAAGGGAGGATGCATTTATTGTTTCAATAGCTTAAAAAGCGTGGCCAGTTCCTCCTAATTCTCAAAAGAAAATACATTTTGACATGTATTTCCATCCATAAAATCCCACTCGAGTAGCTATATTTCAGTGTATCTGGGAATGCATTAAATTAAGTATATGGGGATTGCCTTTGCTAATGTCCGACATCAGATGTGTTAAGTAGAGACGATGGATGCATCTTCGATAAATTGTGTGATCCTCTTAAGTAGCAGCGAAGGCTATCTGCAGGGCGATTAGCAGAAGACACACACAAACAAGCGTTAGGGGAAATGATGATCGAGGATGCCAACCATCTGAATGAATGCATGAATGAACCAAGCATTGAACGTATGTACTCGTAGAGCTCCAAGAAAAATACTATAAGAAGAAAAAGAATGAGGGTTAACAGAGAGCTATGCATAGTATATTCTATGCATAGCTGGACAGATATCGTAAGGGATTTTCCTACTAAGTATAACTCTCTTATAAATGACTTTGTTAGCTTAACAACGTAAAAGAATTAACCATATAATTGAAATTTATGCATTTTTGGATCTCAGTGAAAAAAATTCTGCTGCGAATAACAAGAAGGAAAAACAATCCGAGCAAATAAGTTTAAAAACAGTAATTGATCGATTTAAAAACGTGTATCAACACCATTTAATTAAAAGTAGATGAAATTAATGACAGTAAATATAACGGGAAAAAACGCAAAAATAAAAAATGGGAACAGGTTAATAACAATAATTATGCGAAAAATTACCTTTTTTTCACAATGTTTGCAAAACTTACAGTGATATTTACAGTTCAGTATAAACATGGCACCATTAAAGGTGAACTGCAGCAGTTAAAAATTTCAAGGGGTGCTCATATAAAGTGGCACTACATTTTAGATGTGGAGACGTTTTTATCGGATTTATTTTTCAGAGCTCGAATCCTCTCTTAAACCATTGAGTACCAGAACGCGAAAACCGTCGCAGTGTGGAGAAGAGCATCCAATTAAAAAACCCTTGCGAGAGCTTCGTGCAGTAAAAGATTAAGAAGAAACATCAAGAGGGAGAAGTGACAACTTTGCCGAGAAAAGTTATCTCTCAAAAGATTCTCTTACACGGCGAGTTAAGGAAATTAACTCCGACGGGCTGGGAGAGATATTTATTCTTGATAACGTATTACAAACCCGCGAAAACTTTCTCCTTTGACATGTTAATGATGCGTTCCGGGAAGAGCGATAAATATGAGCAAAGCTAAGTGACCAGAAATTTGCTCGAAATTATAGCGGAGGGTTTTAAGAGGGGAAGGTAAATGGATTAGAAAGGGAGGTGAGAGTAAATAGTAGAGGAAGAGGTGAAGGGAATCACATTTGGGCGGACAGAGAAGAATTAACGTGAGAGAAGGGAAGAGGACGTATGGAAATAAAGAGAAATAAGAATCAAATAGATTGCAAAGGGGGAAAAAGCAGTTGAGGAATGAAAGCAAGGGAAGCAATCAAGGGGGAGGCCGCGGTTTAATTTTTCAAGTAATATGAACTCGGTTTGCAATCACTGCGAGATATCGCGCTGATAAAATTTACCAAATACATACGCGGGGAATTTCGAATTTGGATTACTCTGCGGTGGAAACTCGTATGATGCCGTAAACATATTTCCTTTGCTGAAAACATCATAGGAAAGTGTGATCTGAGATCTCTTTGGTCTGGGATGAATTTTTCAGAGCTCTATCCTTAAATTAAGACCTGTCCTATGGAAACAAATTGGTCTTCTAAAGATACAGGGATCTTCATTGAGAACGTTAAGCCCATGTTGGTACTCTCCTTCACCTAAGCTCGTATACAATTTAAATGGTTAAAAAGTTAATTAATAACACAAGAATGATTACAGACGGGAAAAACCTTTGCAACAGAAGGTCGACATAGAAATATTCCTACGTTGTAGAAATACCCAAAAATATGGGGGGATGAAAAAGTACGAAAAACAGTAAAAGATGCATACTTAAAGTAAGCAATATAAATTAAGTTACAAAAATATATGTTAATGGAATAAAAAAATTCAAGAGACACAAAAATACAGGATAAGAAAATAAAATTCTTGCAAAAAATACACAGAAAATTATAGATTCTTAAGTATTATATATATTAACGTAAATAAGTTTGCACTCTTAGTGAAAATAAGGAATATTATCAATTAAAAGGAAACTATCCTTATATAAAGGTAGGCTAAAGCGGATAGTGTATAAGATAATTCTACTCATTCGATAAGAAATGGATTTTCAGTAATAACACAATTACTGTCATTACTGTAAAATACATCGAAATGTTCTTCTGGAATGCTATAGAGCACGATATGTGCAGATTTTACTTCCTGATATTTTTATGAATATATTTACCGTTCTTTTCAAATCGGAATTCTCACAAAATCGACTGAAATAGTCTGAAAATTATTTACTCTTGGTACCTAGTACATACATACCAATTCATTCTCGAAGAAAGGTATACGGAAGGACTCCAAACACTGGACCATGTACTTCATAATCATTGAAAAATATTTCGCTTGTAATTATTTTATTATTAACTCAAAGCTGTTTTGTTAAATTAAATATCAAGCTAAGATTTCGCCTCTCAATGTCTTGGAATTTCTTCAACTAAATACATGCATTGTTACCTCATTTAGTCGGTAATAATGGTAAGCATTCAATTTTATACATCTAATAACATCGTGTGTGATCCATCTATCATGAGTGTATACAAATACAATGCAAACAACACAAAATAAAAGTACAATAGTCAGACGTGCACCCAGGCGTTTCGCTTAGGGGGCTCAACTAAAGAACGTCATTAGTAATATAATGAATGCATTTCAAATTTAGCATGCAGAGGAACATAATAATTCTCAGGATAAGAAACAGTATAGATAAGGCGTACTTTTATTACAGTTCACTGTACGTAATTAAACGTCTTATCGTAAGCTTGAGGGCAATCAAAATAAATGGTGTACTTGAATAATCTTATGAGACGAGGCCCATCAACCCTTGGGTGCGCGGCTACTCTAGTAGAGTCGCATAAACTCCTATTTTGCTTCTTTGCAATCTAGTCATTCTTTGACTAAAATTTCCGCATTCGTTTACTGGGAAAAATAAGGCGGATGATGAGGCCGGGAACCCGCTCTGCCGTGTTATGGGAAACGGTGCGACTTTTGTAAAGAAGGCAGAAGAGTGGGGAGGCAGATGAAAGAGAGGTGGACATTAAAAATGCAGAGAATGGAGAGATGGGAATGAAGATATAGGTGGAGGAGGAACGAAATGAAATTGGACAGAGGGCCGCAAATGGAAGGGGGAGAGAGGGTTAAATTGTAAGTTTCGATCCTGAACCGCATCCATTGCGGCCCCGCCCCCGGGGACCTCTCTGCACCTCATTTGCTCCTATACGGACGGCCTGACCGCAGCCTCGCTCGCAATCGGCTCTCCGACCCCCGCTAACCCTCCTTAATCTCGTGGACATCGCCGAGGAAAAACACTTGCAGTTAGCGCTGTCCATTACTATTCTGCGAAGGGTTGGCATGCAGACGAAAGATTGGCGGGGGCATACACCCACACGTACTCGACTAACTTTCGGGGAGATGTCCTTCATTATTACTATCATTGCACAGCCCTGCTTACTGATAAATAACGTCTGGGTGTAACTATCTTTTATGAATATGAAAATATGATGCAACCCTGTCCATTTACACAATGAAAACTGAATTGTGTACATGGTGCGGTAAAAAATGCGCAACACAATAATTAAAATGGAAGCATATATCGTAGCTTATGGTAAATTTTATTAAAAATCGTAATTTCCGTAAAAATCTTAATGTACGATGATTTATCTCTAACCATTTACACAATAAAAATCTGAATTGCATACATGATGTGGTAACAAACATGCAACATGTCAATTAAAATAGAAGCATATATTGTACATAAATATAGTAAATATATAGTATATATATCGTATAAATATGTAGTATAAATATGTAGTATAAATATGTAGTATAAATATGTAGTATAAATATATAGTATAAATATATTGCATAAATATAAAGCTTTTAGTAAATTTTATTAAAAATCGAAATTGATGAAATAAACGTCTACAACTTAACGAGGAAATAAAATATATACATTACCTACGAAATGTTTAGCTAGCGGTTTAACTGCAAACCATACGATAATTCCCAATGATTAACACTGTAGCTGACAATAAGGTAAAGTGCAGTAAAAATTGTATAATATTGCTGAAGAAATGAAATACTTATTCCTATAAAAGAAAATTTTTGATTCAATGAATTATTTAAAATGATGATACTCACTACCTATGTTGACTCCATTATATCAACTTATGTATAATATTTATTATTTAACTGAAAATTGTTGTAGTTGCGATAGTTATTATTAAGCTTATCGCTAATATCAGACGTGAATATCAATAAAAAATTATCGCTTCTACGAAGGAGATAAGGGAAGATATCAAATTAACATGATAATATCGCATATATTTATTTCTTATTACTACAACTCCACAGATAGCTAAAGACCAGGTGGCAGAGTTTGATACCACAATGAATTATCACATTAAGTTGTTTGCAAGTAATACAGAGTAGAGTACATTTGATGAGTAGACATTAAAAATTAAAAAGGAAAGCATAATAATCAATTAGTAAAAAAACCAAACATACTTCTCACAACTTAACCTTAAGAACCGCGCTTTCACGTGGACTGTCAAAAATTTAAGTTTAAAAATTTATAATAACCTTCACAGCATCTACATGTCTGCCACTTACAGGCGTTCCCTCTTAGCATTCCCTAGAGTACAACATTTACCACCACCACCAGTGCGAAGTTCTCCATAAAGGTGTTTGCAAACGACAACGAGAGCTTATTTCAGAAAGCGAAAAGAAGTCGACAAAATGCGATCCGCGCATTGAAATTAACAACGATGAGGGCTCGACAACACGGACTGAAGTAGAACTAATTTTCAGCATTTTAAAGAGTCAAGCCGGAATAAACTGTCGATTTTATATGAGCCTGTCTACAGAGCGCTGGTGGAAAGCAAAAAGCGCTCAAATCCCTTTGGCACGTACGCATCGCTCTAGACTTTTCATCTTTTATATCTTAGCCCCCCGCCGACTGCCTCTCCGGCAATACACGTGCGCAGTACACACGCATGCACGCACACGAGGCGAAATTTTGCCGCCGCTGTTGGGAGTTTTTTGCCCGCTTTGGTGAAATTCGGAACTATGATGGTAAAAAATTTATAACGTTGGGGTTTTTACTTTGTGATTTTCTCCTTTCATTCCGCCATTGTGCGTCGAGGGAACAATCATGCACTATGTCTGCCATTCACCCCGCCGCCCACGCTGGGGTCCCCGCTTTGATTCTCGGTTATCGAACCGGCGATTGTGCTCGTCCCAAGCGACACTGTGAAAAGTCCTGCGCTGTTTTGTGGGAGACGATAAAAAAAGTGGGGTTAAACTGTGAAATAGCCGGTCTAACATTTTGAGCTCACACTCGTGATTCGTGCGCTTAAAAGTGTTCTTTAGCATTCGGAATTTGTTTGTAAGAATGGCTCACTGAAGTACTTCGGCCATTTGAAACATGTGCTCCAAATGTTCCAAACACGTTATGGAGAAATTTTGGATCAGAACACAACTTTCTTAATTACAAGTTAAATTCTAAAAAGACGGTGTCTGGCGATTGATTTTCCCAATGTCGACGAAGATTAAATTTTGAGTAAATCATAATTGTGGATACTATGTATCGCAGCAGCGGTAAATTTCTGGAATCGCTAAAGCAACATACTTTATCGTAAAACTTATAGAATTTTCCATGATGACGGTGCATGGAAATAACCCGAAAACGCGAATTTCATGCTTAAATGTGATATAATATTATGCAAGATGAAATCAAAACTCATCACTTAAGTCACGAATTTTCTACTTATTTACTTTGAAATTCTTCTTCGTTTTGTTGTATGTTTTGTAAATTTGTGAGCTTTAATAATGAGAGATGGAAGCCGATTTTGATGAGTGAATGATTTTAAAACCTGGGTTACTTTCAGAAGGAGAATCTTTGCCAAATCTGTCAAAAATCAAAATGTCAAATAATCTTCTACTTAACGTTAAAATGGCGTAAAGACTCTTGATAAAGTATTATTCCAAGAGAAATATTCCTTCGATGGAAGCATTAGGAACTGCGATCGAAAAATAAATTATTCATTTATAAATAAATCAAAAATGGGTGTTTGAGTTCTTATCCTATTTGATCCTTCAATTCTAAACAAGTTGTATTCGGTATCGAATGTCTCTGAACTACTTTGATCAATCGAATTTCTTTCAGAATTTTACATCAAAGAATTCGGTGGTTGAGCCACGGAATCACAGGAAAAGAACACAAGTAGCACATGCTTATATGTTACTCTCAGTCGTTTTAATTGCATGTGAGATTCAGAACGAGACTCACGAATAATTTGAAGTACACATACGATCTTAGATTGAAATTACTTTTAGAATACGTGATTCTTATTTCGGAAATTTCCTCCCTGTATTTAAGTTATAAGGAAACTCACTTGGTACAAAGAGCCGTTAGTTCTACTGCCATTCAAACAGATTGCAGTATCGCATTCTGATGTCGAGTCACAGAGACAGGGAACAGAGATAGGTTTCTGCCACAGAATTGGGAACTAACTATAGTGCTTGTATCTGTAGTGCTCCCTTTGGACTCGATGTCCAATCCGCTCTCCGAATTCACAGAGGTAGCTGTACTGCAAAGAGCTCTCTTTACTTTCCCTCCGATATATTCTTTTATCGGTCCGTTTGAAGTTTACCTTTAGCAAAAGAAGAATAGTAAATTTTTCGAATTTATTTTATCTGTTTGGTTTAAAGAGAAAAATATTTCGACTATAACGAAATGGCTGACTTAACAACTTTCGACTGCATTTAGTTTGAATGGTATAAGTTTCCCGAAATTCATCATTATTTTACACCCCGTTAATAAAATGGTGAAATCGTAACGAAAAGAAAAAGTTAAAAAGGCAAAAGCTATATAATACATTTTTATATATTTTAAACATGTTTGTAATCCCGATTATAAATTCTCCTTCCAATTATACTCTAATTTATTTTTAATTTTATTTTCTTTGGGCGGGTATTATGTTTAGGCAAGTTTTGATTGAAATGCTTATTCGAAAATACTTCCAAGTACGACTCCAAGAATTAGGACGAAGAAAATTTGCAACCATAAATAACCATCTAGTTACGAGAATTTTCAGTAATGAATCACAAAATAGAGAGAAGCACATTTATCAGCTAGAAGGCGAGGTACTAATTGTGAAAACTAAAGTGGTTGATATACTAGAAAATGTTTCATAACATTTTCTAAGCAGCTGAAAGTGAACAAGTGATTATGCGAAAATATATCAGCAGTATAGATATATCTAGTATATTTCTTTTACTTTAATTTTCTACTTCATCATCATTCTTTTTCCTAACACGAAAGTAGTTTTTATTCCAATTTCAGAATGCCCGCCTCGCTATATGCCACATGATGATTATAAGTAAAGGTAAATTAAGACTTGAAACATCTACACTAAACAACCTTAATATTGGGAAGTGACTAGTAAATTGCTTTTATTTTAGTTGTGTCAATACACTTTGGCTTTAAGATAGATAGATAGAATTCCACTAAGAAATGGACGAAAAAAATCTTAGCAATTTCTCATTAAGACATTCGGAGACTCCTCCCCATATGATGCCAATTTCGAAACAGCTCTTACGCGACATATAAAAAACAGCGAGAGTAAAATTTCTTCCCGGTATTTCAATTAGCACATTGTTCTCTCAAAATACTCTCAGTCTAGTGGTACGGAGAAGAATAATTGGACAGACGAGAGAACATCGCAATTCGGTTAAATATTTCCGCCGAAATGGCAATTTCACACAATTTCCCCGCGTTCGAAATTTCGCATAAAGATAACAAAATCTCTTTTGTTTTCCCAGCCTCGTTTTAAATCTCATTTTCCAGTCTCCGCATGCAAATTCGGGTGAAAGTGAAAAATTGCCCATCTTCGTCGCGAGTAATTTATGTGGAGGAGAAGAGGAAGCGAAATAATTTTTAATTTGAATGTCAATTCCACCGCGCCCTGTTCATCTATATACATTACATGTAGTCTACAACGGACAAATTCCGACCGTCGAATTACGTCAGAAACACGTTTATGACTGCGGATAAAATTCGTAAGGTTTCGCAGAGATGGAATTTGGGCGAAAAAAAGGTTGGGAAGGGGCGAACGGAGAGAAATCGGAAGGAACGGGATTTGAAGGAATCGCAACATTTGCTGGATATTAATTTCCCGTCGCGTGGGAAGAAAAGGGCTCGCAGTTGGATGTCGCCCGGGAAGATGTTTTCATTAAGTGAAGAGAGACAGAGGTTTAAAGGAGAAAGAATTAATTGAAGAGGTCGGAAGGAGGGGAGATGGAAACGAAGAGTGAAGATGAAGAGGAGTCAAAAATGGGAGGCGAGGAAGGCGGTGATATTAGATTACTTCTCCTTTATTTGTGGGAGTGGGGGCGGAAGGGAAGTGGGAGGGGTTATCGGGGGGGTAACAGGGCTGCCAGCCCAAAATCTTCGCTGGCCCTCAAATGTTTGCAATCCACTCTGGAGATTTAACATACGTGCACTTTTGATGGGGGTTTGAAGCGCGATTTTAACCCCTTCATTCATCTGCCTTTTCGGCATGCAAGTGATTGCGTGTTATATTCGGTACTCCTTCGTTCACCACTTCACGCTCATATCTTAAGATTCCGTTGACTTCACGAAGAGTAAATAAACGAGTTGTTTAAAATATCAGCCGAGTCATGTTTTTGCTAATTTTTCATGCTTTCTGTTATTTCTGCGATAACCTTAATATACTTTCTCATGTAGTGCTCTAAGGATTCGTTTCACTTTCTTCCTGATCATTCGAACTCTCTTTGTATCTCCAAGTTTTATGATCAAAATTTTCATTCAACCAGAAACCTCTTCCATTGGATATATTCTTCCTTACATTTATTACTTTTTAGGATATTTTAATTGTTTTATTTATTTTTCATTTATTTATTTGTATTGCAGGTCAGGTGGAAGCACCAACAATTGACTTTCAACATTTACAACAAAAACACATCCCACAATTCCTTACGAGGGACTACAATAGGAGGTCTCAGGCCGATTCAATTTCAACAATAAGACCACATTATTTACAACCCATATAAGAATACACACAAGGACGACAATATATATCTCAATTAATACAAAACCCCCTTGTAAAACATTAACACAACAGATATCCCATAATTACAATTACTATGTTCATCACCCAGCAGTTATTACAGCGGAGTACAGCATACATACATACAAAAATGTTAAAAATCTTATGAAATAATTTTACGGAAAATAAATTACCCTTCGCCATCCTTTCTAAAAAATCATATAAGAGTAACCATGCGTGTAATTTGGTTAGAAAAACGTCTACAGCCTGGTTGTTTTCATACTAAGTTTACAGGTGACTCGGAAATATGCTTTCAGAAATAATGAAAGAAAATATCTTATCCCTTTGATTTAACTTCAATTTTCTATCAAAACAAACGTGCCCATGGGATACTAAGTGGTTTAGTAAGAATTACTCAGAGGTACGAAACAGAAGATCTGACTTGTTTCATAGTGAGTACTCTTGAGGTGTGTAAACGTCGTCGAATTTCGAAATCTTCACTGAGGCTAGAATACAAGACTCCCATAGAGCCACTCCCAAAGATGTTTATTCTAAAATATCGTTTTATACCAAAAGAGAAGTAATACACTTAAAATGATTTGTAATGATGAACTCTGGGTGTAAGGATTTTTGAAAGATTTTGTTATTAAGGTCAAGAGTGGATGAATCTCTGAAATATTTAAGTGGTTGAAGTTCTTCAAAGTAATGCTTAAATTCCTTGGGTGACTTAATGGAAAAGCTTCCTTAGCTACAAAGATTTCAAGTTTCATTGGAACGACTAAGTAAACAATATACAGAAATAGAATCATTTCATTGCCTAAGAAATTTATCCTATTTACTGTTTTTCTGTTTTTACTTAATATTTCACCAACTATTCGCAATTGTTTCCTTTCTTATTAAATTCTCATCCAACTGATGTGGATACATTTTCATTGACCAAAGACTCCTTCATAAAGAAGTGAATAATTATTTCTTCACAGGAAATAATTTTGCCTCCTCATTTACTAATTGTCCTTCTGATGATGTACTGTTTCTTATGTGTTATGTTATGTCTTTTTTGTCTCTATTTTTTAGCAATAATTTGTTTATATTTCGCTGTAAATTGGATTACTTGCTGTGTGTGAATTTTGATTTAAATGAATAAATATGGAGTTATGACGAGGAGACAAAATATTATAATTATTTTATTCGGATCTTTTAATAATTGAAAATAGTAAAGAGAGAGGTTTATATGTAAATCCGCCTTCATTTCTGAAAATGTTTTCCATTGCGTCGAAATTCATTACTGCAAAAAATTCGCGTAAAGAATCCACGAATATTCTTCAACAACGTGGCTCAGAAATGTTTGGAGCATCCCAGCGGCCATTACTCGAGCGCATGTGCAATTGCACCGCTATATAATGCCGAGTATTTAGAATTTGAATGAAAAACCGATAATTCTTTCATTACGTACCGCCGGTGTTCGTACAACTTTCTGAATCGAAAAAAAAGGAAACGCCCCCTCCTCTATGTTTCCCGAATTAACGCCATGCTGCCGCCGCCGCGGGATGAAAATGTTGTTCTATTCGCGGAGAAGCAAATAAAGAATGACGCCAATTTCGGAAATATTCGCGTTGACGAGTGTCCGTTCGACACGGAATGGGGGAGCGAAGCCGTGGTGTTGGCAGCGCCGAATGGCGTCGGTGGAGAGGGTAGGGCGCTTAGGGGAAAAATTAAAGTGGAGAAAATTACAGTTCGGCTGAGAGGTACACAGGGATGGAAGGGAGGAAAAAAAAGCCCGTGAGTTAAAGTTGTTGGGGAATTCAATTATTTATGAAGCTAAAATTTTGCGCTATAAATGAAATTAGAAAAGCAGTTAGTTTGACCGTGCGGGAAGCGGTTACAAAAGGAGAGAGAGAGACTGAGCATATTAATTAATTCCGGAATGAAAAATCATACATTTTTGAGGGAGCTGTTTTTTAACTGATGGTAATGTTATTCCGACTGTCGTATTGTGAGCCATTTTCGAAAAATTATAGCCAGCGATCGATGAGAGGGACGGGGAATTAATCGCTGTCAATAATCACAAAGGAATTTCGTTTCGAATTTTCGCGTATTATAGTAATAACTTGTCGGTCGGAATCGTTAATCTCACAATGATGCTCTTTCCACGAGAATTAAAAATGATTGCATTGCGACTTTGTAGTATCGATCGTATTGGAAGGCAACGAATAACCATTGGGTAGATATATATTTTCTGGAAATAGCAAAAAATATTAGTATTCTCTAAAAAATATCATATCAGCGAAATATGTCATTGCTTATGCTATCATAACTTGAGCCTAAGCTGAACCTCACACGGATGGTAAACATCAGGGTATTTGTGCTATTTATTGATGTATACTCTATGGTCGCTTTTTATGCGGATCATTTAATGCGATTTAGAAGCCATTTGGTTTGTATTTCATCCCAAAATATCTTGTACAAACACATATATGCTTGTTTACGAAGCTCGCGTATAGACAGTCTCAGAAAATAGTGGTACACTCAAAGCTCAATCCATTTGTTCCACTGGCATTTAACATTTATGGATGTAAAGAGCTGCTAAATCTACATGAAATCTTTATCCATATGTCAGTGATATGTTTTAAAAAATAAGCTTTTGCGATTCGGGAATTCCCCCTAGATACACAACGATTCCTATTACATCATTCTGAGTTTCGCGTTGAACGGTATTGATGGTATATGTCCAGAAATTAATTTCTTTTCATATTAGAGGTGATTTGTGCCCTTTTATGGCAGCGAATTCATATATTTCTGATTGCAATTTAAAGTAATGAGTCGCAAATTCTGATTTTTGATTGAAATGTTTAAAAGTGGGTATTGTGAGGTAAGGTTTGGAAAACTTCGGAACGAATCCCTACTTTTTCGAGGTAAGTAAAGTCTTTTTAATGTAATGATTTTACATGAGTTTTCCTGCGAAATGTATTCACCGCATAAAACGAGACATTAGAATAATTATTTCTATCACTTGCGGATTTATTCCGCGAAAAGAACCAATTATTGAATTATTAGTACATGTTTCCATAAATGATTATGAAAGATGAATAGATTTTACATCATACGTTGATATTAATTATTTAGTATATTCTATAAACATGCTATACATTTCTTTCAAGAAGCGAAAAACAAGTACCAGTAATCACTTCGAAGCTCTAAAAAATTGGAAAATTGTGGTACGTTGTTCATATTCATACATCAGTTCAAATTCATTGCTCATAAAAACTTTTGAGGTCCGAAATGGATGAAGCCATCAGCTAGCGTCTGTTGTGCCCAATCATAAATTCAAGAATAAGAAAATAAATCTGAAACTTAAAGCTGTAACGTGAATTTTATGATGTAATTTTTATAATGTAAATTTCATAATGTAAATTTTATAATGTAAATTTCATAATGTGAATTTTATGATGTGAATTTTATGATGTAAATTTTATGATGTAAATTCTATAATGCAAATTTTAAAATGTGAACTTTATAATTTAAAATTAATGAAGTAAATTGCATTATGTAAATTTTATAATTTAAAATTTATAGTGGAATATTATAATATAAATTTTATGAAGTAAATTTTCTAATGTAACTGTTTTAAGGCATAAATATGTTTCAAAGAAGCAGCAAGTGACGAGATACTAACTTGTAAACAGTTGCTTCTTTAGCTCGATTAGGGAAGCAGGTGTTTTTATCAATGAACTATTCTACTCCTTTCAAGAGAGATAGACCAGTGAGAAAATCTTTACAAGAACTCACCCTTCCACAAACGAATCGCCATTGTCAATAAAATTAATTAATCCCGAGAAAGTTTGCCCAATCGCCACTTGTATTTCTTCCCAGCATTAGCGTGAACCCTCCCCATCCAATCCCTTCCCTCACCCACCTTCGTTCCCAATCTTTGCTCACCGAATTCCCCGAACCACCTTCCCATCATCGCATTTTGATCATCTTCACCTCCTGATTTCTCGGAATCCAGGTCAAAAGTTATAGGGTCTGAGTGCAATTGACAGAGAGCGTGGGCGTCTTCGAATCGGAGGTGAGTTGCGGTGAAGGGATAATCCCGAGGATTGTGTCCGATGAGGAACGGTGCAAAAAGTGAGGGTTTTCCTCGAGACGGCAGGAAAGTGGCGTCGGGTATTTATCATTCTTCGCAGGGTTTAATTTGGGGAAAGTGGGCATTCACGGTGAAGGATTTATCCCCAAGACTCTTATTCTGAGAGGAGAAGAAGCGTCGCGGGGTTTTAACTCGGCCTTCTTCGCTGACAAATTTCTCGGTGAACGCATGGGAGTCACCAGAGTTATCTCCTTCTCCGTGTAATATTTTGAACATTTTGGCCGAGTTCCTCACTTTTTCTCCCGTTAAGCGAAGAAAGCATACTTTCGGTGGATGATGTGGCTAATAATGACGCTTGCTCTCGTTCCTTCTGTAAACAGGATTCTTTATTGCTTTTTTCTCATCTGTTTGTTCGAATAATTTGAATGTCTCAGTTGCCTTGAGAAGTGGCTATCTATTCTTTTGAATATAATATCGTGAAGGGTAGCAAATTTTAGGATAGTATATTCGACTATGAGAAAATTAATATATTGTTAGTTGCTCCGGCGTTAT
Source organism: Pachydiplax longipennis (assembly GCA_036926295.1). NCBI lineage: Eukaryota > Metazoa > Arthropoda > Insecta > Odonata > Libellulidae > Pachydiplax > Pachydiplax longipennis. The sequence continues at coordinate 23,308,153 of JAVFKF010000003.1, read as the reverse complement.
TATGTTTTTATTAATTTTATAAAATAATACTTATACTTTGTGTTACGTAATATATCAAATTTATACCTCTTTTCTAGTTATTACACTGCTTTAATATCATCTGATTTCGCATTTCTGATATTAAGTTTAGGTATTAAATAGGATTTAAATTGTGCTATTTATTTTTTGTAAGGAAAATAATGAACTATTCCAATGGAATTGTGTGATAGATTTTCCGAAATTTTTGTCATATTCTATTTAATAACTTCAATTTGCATTTAATTTAATGCATTAATTGCATTTAATTCCAATTTCTATGAGTTGAATCTTTAGTGTATCATAGATGTGTGTGAATTATAGAAATACAGGAAGAGTGGTATTCGTAGTAGAATTCCATGAAAGATACTTATAGCTAATCCTATAGATCTATAAAAATAACACCTTAAATGTTCACAGTTAAAATTTTAAGGTAGAAGGATTCATCGATACTTTTCACCGCAATAATTTCTTTCTAAATACCTTTAGAGGACTCTCCTTTCTTAAAGGATACAGCATCGAAGCTAAATCGTTGAAATGAACTAACAAATTAACTTTTATATGCTTTTAAAATTACGAGTAAAACAAAGTCGTTCAATCCGAAGATGTTGAAACTAGGTAAAGGATTGGTGAATTTGACGCTGAGATTGATGATATACATTTAATCGATTGACAGAGTACAACTACTTCCAATATAACTATAAATTGATAATATATTTTTTTAATTTTCTCCCCTCAGATACTTTTCTACCCTTTGCTAAAATTATCACCATATATTTATCATACACCAAGTGATTTCATAAAATGATGTGTAACAATGTTGCCTTATTCTTGTCATTATTTACCAAGTGCCAGAGAAAATAAAGTAATATGGGTTGCAAAGTTAACAGATCAGAAAAGTCGTTTGCACTTCCAAAATTTAAGAGGTCCCCCAACATGACCCTGGAGGACACAGAGTTACTTTTCTCTCTTTTCGCTCGAAATTCTTTTCTTGGTTACTGTCTCACGAGTTGAGCAATGGAATTCCAGCTCTGTGACAATACATCATCCGTATTTCCTCCTTAGCTGGCGTAAATGATAGCCAACCTGGGGTGCAGCGTTCGAGTACCCGACAATGACTGTCACAACAAGAGAACTCTGAGCACCTTTACTTTTGGTGGACTGCTTTCCGTTGGCGCAGAATCTTTTGCACGAGTCCTCCTACGGCCCTTCCATTCTTAACCCTCCCCATTTCCATCCTAAACCGCACCATTTAGCCGATCCCTTTTCAAACGGAAGCGGATAAATACGCGCGGGTCCTTTCTTGCTTCTCAGAAAGGACGCACTTTTGTTGTATTGAATGCTCCCTCGGCAGCTGCTGAGGGAAGAAGTCTGCGAGAGCCTTGAATAATTATTTTGGAGGGAAATTTTCGCCTCTCATCTTCGCCATTTCTGCAAAAATAGGGTATCTTTCGGAGATGAGATTGCATGCGAAGGAGATTACATCGAATTCGGTAACGATAGCGTGAAATAGCGCTGCATATGCCGATTCTTATCGCGGGTTTTCTCCATAACAGCTTCTCCCAATGGTCTATTATACTTGACAACCGATGTGGTTTACCGAATAGACAGGCGGTTGCCCATAGCGGTGAGTTGAAGTCGAAATCTTCCTTGGAGGTTGGAGAAGGGCTATTATGAGGTTGGACGTAAGACGCCAGATACCGAAAGAAGGTAGCATTCACGTGTGATTGAAGACAACCGGTGAGGAAGAAGTGCTGTAGCGAAAAACGTTCTTAAGGGTTTCATTGGGGATCGGTGTTTTCGAAGCTCGTGAGCATACATTGCAATAACCGTGTCCGAAACTTGAGGTTCTCTTTCCTTTAAAACCAAACCAGTGTAACTAATAGTAACACATGTATGTTTTAAATCCTCGGTATTCCCTTTCAGCTCGGATAATTTTCTTTCATTGCTATGCATGGGGAAATTTTATTTTAGGACTGATTGTAAGCCTCTCCAACCGTTTTCATTTCTTCTTCTGATATTGCTTCCGGTGATGCCCGAATGTCACCAAAAACAGCACTACTCAAGCATGTGTGTTATTTTCTATCATGTACTTATACTCTGATATTCCTAAGGTCTCTAAACTGAGTGTGGTAGGGAATAATACTTTGCCTCCTCTGCAATTTCTGAGTCCCAAAACCTCGTTTATAGTAGGATTTATCTAAACCATTTATCCAACAGCATTTTCCATGTTTTAATAAAGTGTTCCAAAGGATCCATTCTAAGCCTAGGCCAACAGTAAGATATATTTTCTTGCATACAGAATATTATTGGAGCTTATGATCATCTTAAAATACTGTAGGATGTTTGATTGATTGATGATTCTTATCATAATTCCTCTGCAGTCATTCATTGCAACAATGTGAGGAATACTTTGAAATTAATAGCAAGGAGAATCAATGTTGTCGCTGATTGTTCTGACATTGATACAGATGGGAATAATCATGATGAAGAAACATTATCTACTACACACTGACCAATGGTGGGTTTTGGAGAACACAACGGAAATATTATTTATATAATTCACATTTTTAAAAGTAAATCGCTTTTTAGGTAACTGAATATTTTATTCACCTTCATAGGATATTTTTCTCGGAAATAACTCGGAATAACTAATAATTTTGGAAATAATAATAATAATAATAATAATAAGACTTTATTTAGTGCGAGATTGAGACTATAAAGTATCCTTTAAATCTAAGGAAATAAGTAACGAGTACGTTGACAAAGAAAAGGCTTAATCATTTTACCCTTGAGTCATATCTCCTGTATTATATTATCTCCTATATGTCTTATGCTATCCTAAAATAATGTCTCCTTCTGTTGATAATTTTAATTACAGTTTTATCAGAGTCCCTTTTCCTTTGAGCCGTTATTACTACCTACCTCTGCTGTTTTAGACTTCTGCCATTCTCTCCCTTTGAGCAAACAAACATAGCACACCCTTTCACTACAGTCTCCGAGACTATCTTTCTGCCCACATTCTATCACCTCTAGCTCCAACTCTCCCCGTTTTTAAACCACTCCCACCACTCTCAGCACGCTCAGTTTACACATCCACCTCTCGTCACACAACCGAGTGTAACAATGGCGGAGTTATTCTTCCGAAAATTCGGGCGAAATCGTGAAATTAACGGTAATATGGAAAGCTCAAACAGTGAGGAAATTCGCCGTAGATTTGCATACTTGTTTGAGAGCGACGTACGCCACTCCCAATGCTCTAAATCGCCTCCAAACCGACGCCGGATTCGTAATCGCCGACGACAATCTCTGCTTCGCTGATTGCGTGTTTTATTCATTTCCGGACGCCGAAGAAAAATTGAAATCATTTATGGAGGCGGATCACGCTATCGGTGCAAAGTTATGGTGCCGTGCGTGAGTCCACTTAAAAGCGGGCGCATCCCAATGAGAGACGTTCGCGCAGTCAACACTCGTTACGTTCATTCCGCGGCAGTCTGTTTCACGCGGAATTCACGCACTTTCCTATCCCTTTCCCCCGTCTCATTCCCATTCCGAGTGCGCCCGTTAAAACACTCCCGTTATTTCATTATAACTCTGCGAGCTTTTTCACCCATTACTGGAATGTGTGCGTAGGTTCACTGGAAGTGCGTGAGAGAGATGTGCCGTCGTCTGACTTTTATATGTTAATCTTGCGACGGGTTCGTCTATTAGAGACGGGGATGCAGGAAGAGGCATTTACTTAGCACATTAATAAATAAATGACGTCTTCATTTATGGGCGAAGTAGATACTATAAGTCTTTTCTCCCATTGAACTAATTTTTAATGATAAAAGAGATCATATTATTAAGTACTAATATAAGGCGATTTAAATTGATATAAAATCAGATAAATTTGGTTGTAGATTTAAAACTCTTAAGTAGTAGAAACACTTACAAAAGCCAAAACTTGTACTAATTCCACAGAATTGTGAAATCTATAATGAAGTTCCACCCGGAAAACAGCTACAAAGAAGGGGGTGTGAAAAACCTGCACAAAACTACTGAGGGCATTAAAAAAACATAGTAAAACAGATAACCTCATCATGACCTAGAAACGAAGAAAAGAAAATAGCAATAAAAGCAGTCAAATAACATACACTACAGATCAAATGCATAACAAATAATGTAGATCATATTTACATATAGTATGTACAGAGTCAACTTCTATGAAAGGTCAATGGGAAATATGGAAGCCATCGGGATAGACTCACTAGATTAAATATTATATGGCCTTGCTACTCCCATAGCATGAATGTTTTTTTGTTCAATAATATCACTATATATCCTCCGTGTTTCTTTATATTTTCCTGTGAATGATAGGATTGTTTTTAGCTTCTCGTTTTTCTGAGCTTAATCTCAAAGATATTCTTCACCGATAGGACAATTTATTTCCATTCACGGATTTTTGTTCAAGATTATTAATGAAATAAGTGAATATAAACTCCAGAAGATTAATTTTCTTGTAGGATCGATGATATCAGCAATATAATTCAGATTTTGTAACTTGGTTACTTAATATCTTCATGAAATATTTGACTATGCCACTAGAAAGTTTAAAAATGTTCCACATGTATCTTTTGCGATGCAATTAAAGAATATATCATTATTTATTGAAAGCAACTTCTCATGAAATACTCACTACCGTTGCCCTTACTTTCGATTTATCACGTCAGTAATTGCGTACTATATTCAATTCTTGATTGAACTTTTTTTATTTCCACGCTGTTGAGATCCATGATAGTTCTGTACATGCTCGTGCTAATATGTTTCGTTTCCCGAAGTGGACTCTCAGATAGCTGAGTGGAAATGCGTTCAATTTGGTGAAAGCTTCCCGAGTTCGATTACCAGTGGGTGCGAAATGACTTTAGCCGTGGAAGCATTTTTATAATAACAAAAACTGTTTCCTGAAATAGAAGTTTCCTGAAATTTTCAAGATATATTATCGAGTGCAATACGAACGTGCAGGTTTTTCACGCACCCTTTTTCTGGGGGTTTTTCCTGCTATGGATTATTTCTCATTAGGTTTTATAAGTCCTTACTTACTTAGTAAATTCATCAGTTTCTTTATTCTACATCTACATCGGCATAAATACCCTGCTAGCTGTCTTTCGGCGTTTGGCAGGGGTATAAACACAGAACGATTGAGCTGCATTCTCAGCCGATTATTATCACGTATCGTTTGCAGAAAGAATGGGTCCTTAAAACAACTTGTTTTGGTATCTATTTCTTTAATTTTATGCTCATTGTAGGATCGGCCGAAGTAGCAAGGTCATACCGATTACGTCTATTAATTTGAATTAACGTTTAATTTGTGATATGATTTAATAATGATATGATTTTTATTGGCTAGATGGAAAAGGAGACTCTATAATCTCAATTTCAACCACAATAAAGATTACATTTATTTATTTGTATATTACTTTTCTAAACGATTGACTAATCTTATGTACAAATAATGATGCACTTAAGTTCTGTCATGCAGAAGTTATAGTTTTTCTGGTCTTTTTAAGTATGACTCTCTAGCATGGAGGAATGTTGGTAATTATGATCATGCAATAACCTCATCCCATTATAAAAAATAATATGTATTAATAACAATAAAAATTCACAACTACGGATGCCTTACTTAAGTCTGTTATATTTTAGGCAACTGCATCACCAAGCAACTAGCATAGCGTTGAAGGTAAACATGCATGCGTATAGTAGGCACTTCTACCAAGCCTCTCAAACCTTTTCACAAAAGGATATCACCATCTCAATGCATAGGAAACTCGTACACTTAGGAATTATAATTCGTTACGTGTACGTCCCCAAATGGGACCGAGTCACAGATCCACTCGTATCTCCTTCAATTCAAACAATCGCACGCACCGACACGTCTGCAAAGGGGGTCCATAATCTCGGCTTTTATGCCCTTCTGCTGTTGTTCTCTGCATCCAATCCGATGCATGCTCCCCCTTTACGCCATTTGGGACTCCCTCCGAGAAAATGAATTCCGAAAGCGGCGAACTCACGCACCCACGCCGGCCGAGTAAATTAAACGCTCCCCAAATCCGCCTCTCTCGCCACGCATCTTCAGAAATCTCGCACATCCCAACTCAATCTCTTCCCTTCCCCTAAATCATCCCGTATGCAGCCTCTGATTATGAAGACAGGTGGCGGTGTTGCATTAATTCCGTTCCGCTGCAATTTATGGTTTAATTTCCCTTCCTCAGGAATTAAGCTTTTTGACACAGGCGGGAGTTGATTGCTTCCGAACTGGCTCTCGTGTTTGGGCTTTATCATACACGAGTTTGAATCCGCATTCATTAGATTGCTTCGTCTAGGTAGGGAGTTGAACAAGAGGGGTCCGAGTTTTGTGGCTTTTTATGATTCGATTTGATCGAGTGCCACCTTTGAATGTGTTTGGATTAAAGCCGGAGTGAGATTGACAATACAAAGTGGGCCAAAGTTTGATGGGATTCCAAGAAGGAAATGAATAAAAATTCTGAGGAATCATGAATGTTCGATCTATCTGCAAATTAGGCGGCCTCACGCCATGTTAAAATGAGGACTCTTCTCGATATTCCTTGTAATATGATATATATGGCAATCAAACCTCTTGGGAATACAAAGAAAGGGAGAAAATTAAGCAAATCCAATCTAATTCTGTATTACACCTATTGAGCATGTGATTGATGACTTGTTTATCATTGTTCCAAGAAAGGAGACTGAGATATTGGAGTATATACTCATACATAATTTATCTATTACAAACGAAATTTCAATGGTAATAACGACTTGTACGTAAGAGAGGTATCTTTACCCGTTAAATAAAATACATTATTCGAAAATGGTTTGGTGTATTAAAAGAGTAAATATTTTGAAATATTAGCAATAAATATCGATCACATGTAGCTGGATGAATACTGTAGCTTTCTAAAATTGACGAACTTAAAAAACGTATTTCTTTAAAAATTAAGCAAGTACTTGACTTAGTTTTTTTAATCTACACATCTTTACCTCCCTCTTTTATCTTTTCATTTTCCTCGATCCTTGTCTTCATCTAAGGGTTGGCCGTGAGACGAGGCTTCTCAGGATCTCAGTCTCGCGCTAAATAAGGCCGTGTTCTATTCTAATCTAATAAATAGAAAAGCATTCTACTTAACGGTGAGGTTTATGTGCTCCCAAATTCCCTATTTAATGCTCTCCCTTCAATTCCTGGTAACTCATCCCACCCCATAATTCATCTAGCGTCTTTTGTATTTGTTTTCCCCTCTGTTTTTTCCTAGCATTCTTCCCTCGATCGTTCTCTTCAGCAATTCCTCTCCTCTATATATTTGACCCAACCATTTCCTTTCACGATTTCTAGTTCAATTCTATTCTAATAATAAAATATAAATTGGCTCATCACTCATCGCTCATATTCCCAAATTGGGGCCCTCTGTAGATGGTTAAAAGTAGGATCCACACAGTAGTTACTTCCATCTTTCCACTTTTCTCATTGTTTTATTTTCCCCTGTCATCATTTTCATCTTTCATAGATGAAAGAGAAGACTTAATAGTCTCAGCCTCACGCTAAATAAACCCGTGTTCTGCTCTAATAGTAAAATATTATACATTTTATCATTCATCGTTCGTATTCCTGAATTGGGGCCCTCTGTAGAAGGTCAAAAGTAGGATCCACACAGTAGTTACTTCCATCTATACACTTTTCTCATTGTTATATTTTCCCCATCATTTTCATCTAAGGGTTAGATGAAAGAGAAGACTTCATAGTTTCAATCTCATGTTAAGTAAAGCCGTGTTCTGCTCTAATAGTAAAATATTATACTTTTCATCATTCATCGTTCGTATTCCTGAATTTGGGTCCTTTCGGCAAGTAGAAGGGTTAAAGTAGGAGTGCCACGGCGGTTCGCTGCACTCTCCACACAACCCCGTGCTAAAAGTACGTGTTAACAGGCTGCAGCTCTTCCAAAAGACGGAAAAGAGCGTTCAAGAAAAAAGCGTTCGAAGAGAGAGGGGAGAGGCCTTCTGGTCGAAGGCAACGGCAGTTGGCGGCACTACCTGTCGGTGACAAAAGGCGAACGGAGAGACTTCCTTGTGCCTCTTCCTCTTCTTTTGAGATGAATGGAGGGTGGCAGGATGCGAGCCTTTGGCTAGCAACTGCCCTTTCTTCTCCTCTGGCCCTCTTTCAAAAGCCATATCCACAGGAAATGAATAGTTGTTTACCATGTGCTGCGAGCGATCTCCGCGTATTGAGTCTAAATAAATAAATAAACAGTTTAATCCCGAAAATCCCCTTCGTTTCTCTAATTCCTCTCGATTCTTTGTGAGTAGTGAATGCGCGAATAAATAAATTTGTTGTAAAGGTGGGTGATGAATTAGAAAATAAGTGGGAAATAGTGATGTTGATTGAGGAGTGAATGTGACTTACTATGAGGGTATAAAGAGGTCAGCTGTCTCCCTATATTCTTTAAGTGATGTTGACAGAGGAAGTGTTGCCGATAAAAGGGGTTAAACAGGAAACTACGATGAAAATAAATAACTCATTTAAACCATGGAATTTTTTCGCGTAAAAGTGCATAATTTTACTTGCACGAATAGCAGAGGAGGATATCCTTTCGTGATATTTGTGTTATTTGACTCTCTCTTATTTTTGATATGTTTCACGATATAGCCAAGTCAAACCCATAATCTATCAACTTCACAGAATTTAGTTAATAAGTAAATGTAAAAAATCGGGGATACAGATATAAGAGGAAAAGGGGGTGATAATTATGGGTTCGTACGTGATACAGTAAGGATAAGGTGATCCTCGGTTACGTTCTTTTTTTCATATTTGGGGATTTGTATTTAACTACATCGAGGTAAAATTCAAAGAAATATAAGTTAGTAATCGATGTATTTTTTCCTTTTTTCGACATTTTCAATCTAGACATTTGCAATGGGGCAATTCAAGACAATTCTTTATATATTCCTTTTACAGTGTAAGCATTATTTATGCCTTAATTCTCTGCCATTATCCATTATGATATCATTTTGTAGAAATCTTACCCAGACATATATTGTAATGGTATAAACATTTCGATAAACATCGATATTTGGTTTTAATCCACCAAAATATCACCAAATAACCTTGAAAAGTTTACTTATGGCGGAAAATAGACCTCTAAGTAATAGGAATAATAATCTAAAAATGGTGAAACTTCACAAAAAATTATTAACGACTATTTCTCTCTTACATTACAGAGATTACATCAGGATACACATTTTGCGGTCGAGAAAAATACCTACTGACCATTTCATGTACAACCATTTTGTAATTTTCGAGGTAATTTGTCTTAAGAATACTGAGCCATTCTCGGTACTTAACTTCGCTAAAGGATTATCAGGAAAGGGGTGTTCCCCAGCTCTCTTAAAACCTAAGAACTACGAGTGTCATCGACTCTATGTAAGAGTTTTCTTGAGCACAACATCTATCGATCATTCTTTCATAAGAAACATGCAGAGCACCCACTTTAAGCTGGAAACTCTTTGGGAACCTCAGTCGAGATGCTTGTTATCTAAGGGATATTGTAAGAAAAAAAGACTCGAAGAAGTACTGCAAAAATGATACGTTCCTAAAATCCACTGAATCCAAGAGCGATTCTCACTTCAGCTATCCTCTTGAAAAGTTCTTTGTATTGGAGGGAGACGTCCCAACCAGTGTGTCCAACCAAGAATGAAATGTCTGCACGTCACTCACGTCTGGAAGATAGTTGTCGTCGATTCGAATTCCGCTCTAAACAATGAAAGAATTAAGGATGAAAAAGGACTATGCTGGGGTAACTATTTAATGATGTCGTTTGAGGAATTCGAACTTCGCTTCGCTATTTGGAAACGTTGACGGAAACTCAAATTACTGAATGTCCGTAGATTCAACTAAAGGAGCTCTCCCTCGCATTTTAAACTGCGGTCCTCTGTTGTAGAAGTCGTGCGTAGCAGAAAGCGTGCGGGTTATGGGCGCACACAAAGGCTACAGAGCTGCAGAGCCAGAAAACACAATCGCACATTCATAAAAATATATGTCAAAGTTTCCTGTTTTATTCTCTCTTTTTCACGAAAACGGAATTCAAACTGTATTCAAGCTGAAGATATAGTGATTTGGGAAACCCTAACCTGGTACAGATGGCATCCCGTCATCCTCCTTTGAAATATTTAAAATACATAAATAAAGAGACACACTGAAAGAGCAAATAAATGGTTATTACTCTAAATAAGGTAAATTAACGAACAAATCCTATTCTATTTGAATTATACATACAATATTCCATATAACGTTTAAATGAATGTCCAGAATGAATGAAAATTAAATTTTGCTTACAAGGAATGGGTGAAGGTGATTTTTTGCACGATATGGCGTGCATCCAGGAAAAATCCCTAGGAAGAAAAGACTTGAAAAAAGTCCGACGGAACCGGGAATCGAACCCGGGTCTCCCGATTGCCGATTAAATTTAGCATGCTATTTTGGTTTCTTGATTCTTGAAACGATATTCTTTTACGCTTTAAAGTTAGTAGATGAGTTTTTCAATCTATTGTGCTTGCACCCCCTGCCACAAGCCGAAAGGCAGCTTGTAGGGTTCGTATGTAGATGTAAATGTAGATGTAGATGTATTAAATGACTCATCAGGACCCCATCAAGTTATTTCCGGATTTATGACAATATTCATCAAAATGTGATGTTGAAGATTATCTGTTGGATACAAGTCCGAATATGTATGACAGCCGTTTGTCCAACTGTTTAGATTATGCTGAAAGTAGCATGATCCTGAATAAGAACGTATACGAATCGATTATTTTAGGAAAATAAATACATGTAGGGTTACGAAAATACCAGGGGAAAAGATAACATAGAAAGAAAATGAAAGTGGGTTAACGTTTATTTTGCACCGTGCATTTTGAGTGTAACTGCGCCGAAATCGTTAATTAGCAGCGTGTGAATAAAGCAGCTGTTTGGGCGTGGGCGAATTTAAACTGTTTATGCCCACACTAAATCGAGGAAGCGAGGTTTTCATGTTGTTTGGTAACTTACGACTCTTTGGGTGTCGTATTACAACTCATAATCCCCATTAACCCATCCGTGGACCATGGTATTATTCACTTGTCTTCACCTAAAGAGTGATGGAATCGACGTACGCTTTTGTGCTCCGTTTGCAGCGCCGAAGAAAGGCGACGGCGCAGGTGAAGCCGATACATTTATCCCAAATTACGTTAAGGCGAAAGAGGCCGAATCCAACAAGGGATTCCCTCCCGAACATCCATTTTTATCGGTCGGAGTAATGGTTCCATCGAAAGGCGGACTTGTTTTCGGTATGAATCGCGATGGTCATGACCCACGACTTGTTTACAGGTACATACACGGCCGACCCCTGCTGTATAATAACGCACACTCGAGGAATAACATTGACGGGGAAACTGGGCGATGGAGACCTCAGCCTCACGTGCATTTGAACCACAGCGGGGAAAAAAGGTTTTCTTCGTCCCCTCTCATGGTGCCTCTCGAGGTGGGTGGGGTGGAGGGCCCTCCCTTTGTTGTACCTCTGTTTCTGAGCGGGGCCTTTAGTTAGGCGTCCTCAGGGTCTGAGGAGGAGGGCAGGTGGGCAGCAATTCAAGGGACCTTTACTTTCCCCTTTTTTTCTCTTTCTTTTGTGGAAGGGAAAACGGCGTGCCTTCTCTTTCTCGGGCTATGGTTGCCTCTGGGGCACCGTTCCCTCCCCCAGAAAACCACGTCGGTTTCCTTGCGGAAGATAACTGGGAAAACGACAATCGCTGGCACGCTTCTTAGGCCATCGACGGATGTATGTTCTCGTATCTGAGAAAGTTCTATCAGTCGGAAAAGACGGATTGGGAAAGTGACTATTGTTCCTTTGCTCCTTCCGTGCTTTCCCTTAAAGTGTTAATATCCGGGGTGGAATATCGATCGGAACAGTGGTTCATTGAGACGTACGAGCGTCTTTCTTGAGGGAAAAAGACTGAGGAGTACCAAAATGCGGTTGATTTTTAAGTACGAAACTTAAAGTAATAAGAATGCAAAATGCAGATAGGGGTAAGAAGGCATATACAAACTACGCATTAAAGTAAAGAGTCTGATTCTGGTTGAGAAAAACCTCTATATTTATTTCATATAGAATGAATGCTCTAAGGGGAAGGAACTCTCCCGAAATGAAAGGCTGCGAAAATATGAAAATTTGAGATAGAAAGTGAGGTACATACAATCTCAAGGACTGTGATAAAGGAGTATTCATTCGCGTCTTGCGATATTGGGCTCAATCTTTAAAGAATAGACAGTTTCCACTGACGTAAAAGTCATCATTAATACATCTGTACCTCATAGCAGCCTACTGTGAAGCATTTTAATCAAATTTAGGTGAATGATTAGGCATCAAAGTTTTCGTACTTCAAATGAGAACAAGAATGAAAAACAAAATTATCGAGACGATTAGTGAAGTCGTGCATAAAATGGAATTATTATATCACTTGATTTCAATTCACTTAATTTTTAATCGATTAAAATTTAACTTTATGAATAATAACATTGATATTAAAGTAATAATGGTAATTAAAGTAAATACCCTGTAACGGGCCGATCTGATACTGCAAGGAAGATCAAAGACATTAATACAAGAATCAGTCGATTCAAGAAGAATTAATTTTTTCCGCGAGCCATACGTGACAGTAATCGATTAGAGAAGCGAAGTCGTGGTGCATGCACCCCCTGCCACACGCCAAAAGGTGGCTTGCAGGGTATGTAATAAATGAAGTAAAAATAAATTCCGTGATTGAAGAATGAGAGAATTAATGAGATTCTTCGTCGTGAAAGAGATTCCGACATTGACATGTGTGCTGTCATACGCCGACAATATTTTATGTTGTGTTGCTCTTCCTTGGATTGGTAAATAGTACTCTTGAAATAAAAATACCACAGCCGAAGTGTGTCAAATATATGGTGGGTATATTCTTTACCCTTTTTACACATTACTTCCTAGATTAGATCCGCCGAAACAGGTGAATATATCTCATTGGCATTTTGCTTCATCTCTACCTGCAAACTCATTGATTCGCAATCTCAAACACGTCAGAATACTTTAGGAGAAGGCTGCAGAAGATGAGATTTTCCGGCGGTCGTCAGCGGTTATCTGAAAGCTGGAGATCCGCATTACAAGACGGGAGAATCGCCGCAGAATACGGTGGTCTTAGGGCGTTAATTTACATCCCCAACCATCTTACGTCAACAGGATTAAAGCTTAGCCCAACTACAATTCAAGCCCCATAAATGGCGTGCAGATTTAGAAGATTATACACGCTTCGAATCGCACCGGGAGAAAATTTTCAGTTCTTCGGATTGCCACGGATACGAATTCAATTCCCCAACGGCAATTAATCATAAGACACGAAATGATTCTCGAGCGAATTCTTCCGGAAGAGGGCTTCCACATCCACTCACCGATACCTGTCCGAGATAATGTTTCAAGTTGGGTCTTTGAGAAGGTGATTAAGGACGAGCCTTAAGATGTCCGCATTCACGGTGTTGCCTGTTAATTGAATGACTCGGCGAGAAGGAGTAGGAATGCCGGGAAAAGAGGGGGTCAGCTGCTGAAGAAGGGAAGATGGCAGCTCGTACCGAAAGGGCTCCGGGTGGTTGTCGTGGGGCGGAGACGGGTGATTTACCGTCGGTGCACGCAAGAAATGTCTTACGGCGGCCCCTTGAAAGACGATGAAAGCGATTTCGAGTCCATCTGCAGGAGAGAACATATATTGGTCCCTTTACGGGGACACCACGGTTCAGTTATTTCTCCTTTGACGGCTGAAACCAAGTGTGCTACGACCGCAGAATGGGGTTCGCAGGTAGAGATGGGAATTCTAGGGGAGGAAGGGGAAAAAGGAGATCGATTTCGTGAAAGAAGAAATGAACAAAATTGGACATGATGGAAAATCGTGCTTGGATGGATACGGGAGGGTTATTCAATATATATTCGATATGCTCAAAACCGGTGCATCCTCGTACCACGCTCATCTTGAATCTCAAAGAGTGCTCCGGGTTTTTGGGAAGGAAATATACGGCGAATGGAATGGAATGGAACTGCAGGCTTCGTTCTTAAAATATAGCCATTTCTTTCTGCTTTTATATCTACTCCCTTTCTCGTTTTCATTTAATCCATATATCTTTCGGTTGCTTTTCATTTTCCTCTTTATATATTTTTATATCAAATGTATGCCTCTTTCTATATATTTTATATTAAATGTTTGCTTATCAAAGCAAGCTCTACCTCTTCTTTTACTATGATTCATTCACCACTTTAGGAAGTATTATGCAGTTTTTTGAAGAAACAGAAATGATTAATGTTTAAAAATTAGTAGCATATATACATACCAATTTAGAAATTGTTAAATATTCAATATAGCTTTTTATTTTACTAAATTTAAGTATCTTCACCATGTTCTCAATCTCTTAAACCTTAATATCAGGACTTATCAATATCACTCTACAAAACGCATATCTCTCACTAAAAGTTAAATTTGCTAATTTTGTCCACAAATATCCGAAAAAATTCTTAAATTTTAAATGACGGATTCAAAACTTTAATGTCTCATAAAATAAGCTATCGAATTAAATAAAGAGAAATCTTTAATAAAAGTATTTTCTGCTTTTTAGCTATTCACAAAAATAGAATATAGGAAGAACACAACGTTTACATTTTTCAAATCGTACGTATATTGAATAAAAGAAAACTTTAACCTACATGTAGATGTAGGAAAACAATTCCTTCTCAATCTTGGCGGAAGAAAATTATATCTAAAAATTTATGCTATTTAAGAGTAATTCAAGTAGTTAAGTTAATGATGGGTGACACACAATTTTTAAATTCTATCATTTTTCTCAAAAAGTGAAAGGGAGAAATCAATTAATAATAATGTTTAAAATTATTATCGACAGAAACATTAGGAAAATATAAATTTGATAATTTGCAGTATAGCTCATACAGAAAGTAGAAAATCGAAATGATATTTGATAGATGAGAAAGTCAACGACAGCAAAGAAGCATAAGGAAAATATAGCATATAATTTCAAAGCGAAATTACCGTGATCACAACGGTAAAAAAGATCAAACGCATGGCCATTATCCTTTCGTAATTCCTGTAAAAACAAATCGTTGCATTGATGTGAACCCGTCGGATCAAACGATACTTTACTTCGCGACTGGGTGTCTTTGAAAGTATTTTATCGGATAGCAAATAAAGGGACGGGGGCTAAGACAACCTCACAGACGTAAACTAAAGGTCAGTCGATGCGTAAGGACGATCGAGGTGGAAAGACAAAGCACAAGTGAAAACAAAGGATAAGCGGAGCTGTAAAGCTAAGGGAGCAGAAACCTCTATTGAATGTCCCTCCGTGGTTATGCTACGATAAACGGATACAAGCCCCGGGCGGAGATGTGTTTATTTGGCGTTTCGGCGTGATTTAAGTGTCAATAAGTCTACGATTTTCTTTCCAAAGGTTGAGATTTCTTATCCCTTGCCATCTACGCATTTAGATGCCCATGCGTATGAATGTGTTATACTCTATCTTTTATATATTTTCCTTATTTCCAAGAGTAGTATTTATTTATTCATTCAATCAAAGGAATCTATGCATTTTGATTCAAAGTAAAGAATGTCAAAGTAGCAAATCACATAAAATATTACAGATAACAGGATATAAATTACAGGATCCCAAATCAGAAGCAATGAAAGTGTAAATTATAGAAAAATAGTGAGATATAAATTATAAATTACTACAAATGAAGAAATTTAAAGCTATGAAGTATAATTAATTTAATATGCTTCAGCATTCCTCCAGTGTAAAGTATCATAAATAATAAGATAACAAAAATATAAGTCACAAACAACAGGATAAAATATCATTGTGAATGAAGAGAGATTTATTATACTAAAAAGAATATACCCACTTTGTTGCAAACTAAAAAAGGATGTCGAAATGACATTATTTAATCACATTATAACACGTTATGAGCAGGATTAAAATATCAGAATAAAACAAATTTTCCCAAAAAATATCATTAAAGTGATACAATAAATGTGGATAAACAAAACAGCGAATTTCAGCGATTATCAACCAATAGCGATTTCAGATTCTTTTACTTTTAAATTCATAAATATGAGTTGAAAATAAACTATTAATTATCAGTTGAAAAAGTAAACTATGATATATCTTCGGCATTTATTATGGAGAAAAATATCGAATACAACTGTTTCCACGTGTAGGCTAAGTTGTAAATTATATTGTGTTTTATTGGTTGAAATGATAGTAAATATTTAACTTTAGATCGATACAAAATTCAATTTTTTAAAGCATCTTCAACCAAAAGCTTTAAAGATATATTTTCAAAGATAAATTTAGTAAAATAACTTCGTGAATTTTCTGATTCTAAAGACTATTCTTTGGAATCTTTTTGTGTAACACCCAATCTCCCAGTTTTTCACTAATGATAGAGAGATACTTACTGATTTAACTATCTACAGAACTGAAATCTATGGAGCCTAATGTTTAGCAAGAGAAAGGTGGAAACTAGCACCCCCTCTTCCGTAGAAAGTCAATGATTATTTAGTGTTGGAGGTAAAATTTACCTATTAAAAATAAATAGACTGAAATTCGTAAGATTGTAGAATAGGACAACCGTGAATTATTTAATATATTTACCGGATGTCCTCAATTAGGAGGTTTGCGACGAATCGTTAAGTGAAATAAATTTAATGGGCCTTAATTATGTGGGAAAGAAGGCTAAAGAGAAATTTTCGTGAAAGGAAAGTTTGTTCTGACAAAAGATAATGATTACAACTTAAAAGATATAATAGCATCATTTTCTAAACGCCAAAGATATTAATATTATTCAAAAAATTAACGTATACATGCTTGTATTTATTCTTGTAGTTTGATACTACTCCGAATGAGTAGTTGTATTTAAATCCACCCTGTGATTATGCTACACTTTGAACTTTAAATACAATAAAGTACAAAAAAGCGATACTGCAGAGATCATAGTATTTATGCATTGTAAGTTAAGAAGTTTAGGACTCAAACATGAATAGATATGTATCTTGAAGATTTAAATAAAGGAATTTTTCTCTTCATTGTTTACCTTTTACCCAAGTTTTCTAATGAAAAGGATATCCTAATCTATTTTATAAACTTTTTTAATGATTATTCTACTTAATATTATGAATATAGATGCTTTATGCATTAAGTGTTAGTTTCCAGAACCATCAGTAACTAAAAACATCAATGTTAGTCATTGAATCAATAGGAAATAATATCGGAATCAGAAGTTGTAAGAGTAACAAACTAAATCATTACTTACAATTATTATTTTTTACCATGGAGAATACTAAGGGTAGATTCAGTTTGTTACGATAGCGTTCAACAAAGTTCGACCAGAAAACCTTGAGTTTATCACTTTAGAGTAGTATCGGAATAGGTCAACATTTTGGCATCGTCTCATCACTAATAATTATGCATTTAAACGATCGTCGGTCACTTGTATAAATGCAGACGGTTGAGGTGTATCGAAGGCTCATGATCGGGAGAAGATCTGCCAGTCTGCAGTGCGGCGGCCTCCGGGGGCTAACGAGATTGTGGTAATAAGAAGGGAGAGGGGGAGGGGTTGATTGCGAGGGACGTGCGAAACCTAATCTGGTCAGAGCGAGGGAATGCAGTATGGACAGGTGATTGGAGGCTGCGTCAAAGGGGTGGAATTTATAACCGCGGAAAGAAGTTTGCTGGGGGTAGCGGAATTGAAACGACTCGAGAATTACCTCTCGTAAGCGCAAGTTCAGCGAACTGCTTTTAGAGAGATTGCCGAGTTCGATGCCTGGATCGAAATTAAACGTGAAAAAGTTTAATTTACAGACATACCCTATTAAAAGAGTTTTTTAATGCGAAAATCTCTTCTTTATGCAATAGTTTCTGATTTTATTATTTATGTTAAGTATTAGATAATTTGGTTTCATTGTTTTTTGTTTTTCAAGTATACTTTTTTAGGTTTGTGTTCGCCACTATTTTACTTTTGACAAAAAAGGCACATTCTGACAGGTCTTTTGGCTTAGCAGGACCTATAATGGTTGTTTAACCTCATCTGAATGTAAATATTGTATGATTTTCTTAGCATTTATATGTACATGTTTCTCTATCTTTGTTAACTATGTGAATTTACTAATGAGAAATGCTTTGTTGACTTCCTTATGACTTAGAAATGCTTAAATGTTAACTGTATATCGACTAAAGATTATTATTTGCAACAAATAAGTTCTTTGTGTTCTGTCTCTGCCTAGATATGAAACCGTTTATTATACTATACCTTTTTCTTTTTGTATTCCATTGCTTGATTTAATAAATTATTTAAAAAATTCAGATCTGTGTTAACATGCTTTTCACATGAAATTCAGTTAACTATCCGTAGGTTCCACTGATTTTTTTACACTCCTCTTCCCGCGAGTATTTTCCTGCCGTACTGTATTTTTTCCTAATTGCAAACTTGGATTTTTCAACCCACCAACGAACCCACGAACCCACGTATTCCTCCGTGCTATTTTTTTCGAGCTGCCTTTTCCCTTTAGATTTCATATAAGGAAGAGTTATGTGTAGGGAGGAACTTACCATCCCCAATCTCGCCCGAATAAGGTCGTTTTATGATGATTAATGTAATATTATTATTATATTAAGGGTTAAGAGAGATCATGAAATTCAAGGATAGAGTCAGTAATTATGGTAATACTGTAATGCTTACAGCAATTAAATAAAATAATGCCACAAATGAAAATAAGATTTAAATAAAAAAGATATTATACCTAAATGGATTTGGATCATTACGACAAAATAAAATCACATCTTAATGATCAATTACAATAATATTATTTTCTACAGCTATTGATATTACTATAAGTTTCTATTGTAATAAAGTACGTTATTAATTAGAGATTATATTACAGATTTGAAGCCCTTCCTAACTAGGTAGTGGGAATAGTGTAGGCGTGAAGTATTAATCTGAACAGAAAATGTGTTTAAGGAGATACTTTGTGCTTTAAGCTTTGTGTTTTGGTTGAAATTAATGGAAATATTGAAACCATCAAAATAGTCAAACAGTTTTGAAACATTCAAAATATTTAAGTAAAATACATAAATATGGGAGCCAAAGTATTAAAGAGACTATATCAATTCAATGATTATGTTAGTGTTTCCACTCCTCATGAATTGTCAATATTCAAACGAGAAATTGAAATTTCTAAAAACTTTTATGATTTTCAGTTTATTTTTTACAAAATTGAAAGCAGAACATAGAAACTAGTTGAACTTAACGGTAACATTAAAACCGCATGATATTAGTGATGATGACCACTGATGTGTTTTGCGTGAAACTGTTTAAATCTATTATTATAATAGAATCATATTTCTATTTAAATCTAAACTATTTAAATCTATTATTATAATAGAATTAAAGCATCATTATAAGTATCTCCCACCTCGATTAATCATGTCGTATATGAAAAATTCAGCCATATATGGACAGAGTCAAACCCACATTCCCTTGTATGCTTGCGGGTAAGGGTCCAGTTTTTCCGAGCATATTTAGGACCCACGGCGCTATGCAAGGAGTGAAAATAACCCTTTTTCACGCCAAGGCAAAGGAGGGCGTTATCGTAAAGTGGGCCTGGAATTCCGATCTCTTTTGTTTCGAGGGCATAGCGCATCCCATGATTATCAAACAGCAAAGTGGGGGGTCGGCTTATTTTCGGGAGCAATTGCCCTCCCATTAATTGCCTATTGCACTTGATATTCCCCGAAAGACCTTCTTCTTCTTCACACCCTTGTGCTATGCACCGCATTCCTGAATCTCTTATCGGCCGTATTTCACCCGAATAACGCCCCGTAATACCTTCTCCGCATAATTTTCGCTTCTTTGATGAGCACCTGAACGAGGTCAGAGGGCAAAAGTCCTTTCAGCACATTCCACGGAGGTTAACGTACACTATCTCATCTTCCATCATTTAGTAATTCGAAATATTTAACGATCTATTGAAATTTACGCGGTATGAATATCGAGGTTCTTCTGAGGTGAGCAATTGTTTAAGCTTATCACGCTGGGTTATTTTTACGATATCCACTTTGAGATTTTCTCTGGACGAAATCGATTGTTCCTTGAAAAAGTATGGTAAGTTAAAGATTTATCTGAAATATCGGATGAAAATTCCAAATCCCTCTACTCTTCAATGGGTTCTTACAACCAATTCTAAACGTTCTAAATGAACGTATGTTAATTGTATTCAGCGTATTTATAATGAATTTATTTTAGAATAATTACTCATCCATTAGTACAGGGAAAACATGGTAAGTTATAAAAATTATCTCAGATATAGTATAAAACTTCTCCATACTCTTCAATGCGTCATAATATCTGCCGATCCAAATCGTTGTAAATAAGCATATGTCAGCTGTGGTAAGAGTATTTGGAAAGCTCATTGATTTATTTTAGAATTTAATATGCGAGAATCAGCTTCCATTAGATCTGTGAAAATACAATAAAAGATTGATAGAAGAAGTGAGGAAAAAATATGCATCAGTACCTCTTTTACTTAGTTTTCATCACTCATTCGTTAAGCGACGAAATTATAATAAAATACTTTAAAGTAGTTTCTACTTTACTAGTCAAATGTTATAAATCTAATTAACTACGACTGGCACGATCTAGAGTTCTCTGCTATTTAATAGCAGTTACATTGTATGGTAAAGAAGCGAAATTCTCCAACATTTAGTGAAAGCAACTTTCACTATTCTAGTTTACTCTATACGCTTAATAGATATTTGATGAATGTGTCGGTAGTATTTCAGAGAGAGGCTTGAAAATTCAAATAAGAGAATATCACAGCAAAATTAGAAATTGATTCGTCTTATATGTTTGAAAATGTATATATATGAAAGTTCCATTTCTATAAAGCTATAATTTAATGCTATAATTTGGAATGACAACTTGAGGGGTACCATTATAAAGGTAGTGAAAGACAATCACACATATAAACAAAAAATCGCTATTTTAGTTTCAAAAAGAACATTAAGCAACCAAAAGAAATATTTCACCGGAGATAATATAGCAACGACCTTTTTCAGAGAGTGGTGCGGTTCTTACCAATTTTCTAATATTGGTAAAAATGTATTGAAAATGCTGTGCAATTTTGTTTCCATTTTACTTAGCAAGTATTATCAACTATTTACTAGACGCTAACGGCAGTTGAAATGATAAAATTCTATACCGCTATTTAAAAATATCACTCGCTTTGTTTCATTACAATGAAATCACAAACGATGGAAATGAAATTTAATGCAATGAAATTCATTGAAATGGTTACAAAGGTAAATGTTAAAAATATTAATTAATAATTGATAAATAATAATTTAAAATGTTTACTTTTTTATTTATCTTAGAATTAATTTTTCAATTTGTGATTATATGATGTTTA
Source organism: Pachydiplax longipennis (assembly GCA_036926295.1). Lineage (NCBI taxonomy): Eukaryota > Metazoa > Arthropoda > Insecta > Odonata > Libellulidae > Pachydiplax > Pachydiplax longipennis. The sequence goes on along the minus strand of JAVFKF010000003.1, from coordinate 23,286,571 downwards.
TTTTTACCATTTTACGCATCATAGTAATTTAATAAAAGTGTGATTCAGTCGAAAACTACGTGTATGAGTATAATCGGTTGAAATATCCTCATTATACCCTTATAGGAAATAAATTAGGAAGTGGTGTATCTGACATTACTATTTCTTAAAGGTTTCAATTTCTCAACATTTTTAGAATTACTTTTCCAATTTTTTCATCTTTTCGATTCAAGCTTTTTTCATAGCCACATTTATAGTGTTGTACTTATGAAACGTGAATGTATGCAAAGAAAGACGTAAGACGAGCCAACGGTAAAGAAGGCTACCTTCCTTCGCTTCACTCGTGCTTTCCAATTTCCGCCGATAAAGAAGGAGCGTAAAAAATATCCCAGAAAAATTTCGCGAAAAAAGGACGCATTTTAAACTTCCTCTCCAACTTCCAAGGGATTCGACAACTTCAATGGGATAAATACCAATAAAACTTCCCCGGAGTAGTAGCTTTTATTCACTTACTTTCCAGCTAATAAATTAGAAAATAATTTGAAAGGCTTTTCCCTAAGGGGTGGGCTTTTTCCATCCCTTTGAAGCGTACGATCCAAGTCTTTTTCTTCCTAAAAGGCGGAATAATCGCCCTCTCTCGGAAACGCGCTGAATTATTCCTATTTTTATCTCGCAGAATTCGAGATATGAAAATGAGGGACCGATATGCTTATGTGCTTCTTCGCGGGTAATCCGGGCTCAAGCAGATTGTATGGGAGTCCATCTGCGTAGGATCCGATTCGACGTAATATAAACGTGGTAGCATCCGCAGTTCATTCATACCTTCCCTCGGTCCGAATATCCAACTCCCCTTTCCATTCATCATCCCGTACAATAAGAACCCAAATCTATTGTGGACCACCCCACGACCTTTCCCCACCGTACTGCCCTCTTTTTAGGGCGACAAATACCCTCTGCCTCACTTCCTCCCCACGCATTCTTTGCCCAGACCGCAGATTTTCTCTTTGTCATCTCCTCTCCTTGGACCTGCACATCATTCCACGTTTCTTCCCTATTTATTCCCGCTCGATTCCTTTCATATCCATTCTCCTTTCGCTATCGTCCTATTTTATTATTTTTTTTCTCCTCTTCCTTTTCCAAGAATAAGGTTTTTCTGAAAGGGATGGAGAAAGTATGAATTTGTGAGTGGGATCTTGAGCTAGATGTGTCGGAGGTCTAACACTTTCGCGTTAAAGTAGCCAAGATCTGAAAGAGGTGAAAACGTATTGGTGAAAATTGTGTTGTATATTAACAACGGTTCTGTGTGAAAAATGATTATGCAAGTTTGCTTGCTTTTATACGCTTTCCGAGTATTTTTGCACAGTATTCTTTTGATCTTTTCTTATCCACTATCAGGTATCAGATATAATATATTAGGGGATATATTTAAGATATATGTGAGAATTATAACTAGGTATCTCAAGGAAGGAGTGCATTACCTGACGATGAAAACATAAAAAGGTTGAAGGTTGATGTTAGAAATGCATATCTAAGAAATCCAGAATTAAATGTACTAGCACAATTCGAACAAATGTAAATTTATTTTTAATCATTGTCGGTCATTTTAACATTCCTATACCCTCAGATATTGCCAATAACTGTAAGCATCTAGAAATAATAACTTATATTTCATTTCCCTTTTTATTTCAGCTTTTACTTAGCCGTGTAATTACCATCAATTCTAATGTAAATATGGAAAAAACGGTTTATATGTGTAGTGAATACAAACTTGCATAAGAAATCTTAAACAAAACTTAAGTATCGTTAGTTTTAAAGCATTGAAAATGAAAAAGGTATTAAAGGAACAAGAATGAGAACGTTTCCTCATTTATTTAATATTCATTAGCTTTTAGCCATTTATTGCTAGTTGTTATATTTGAATTTCTTTTTATATTTCATTTATTCATGTCTTTGATTGTGTGGTGTATCCGTTTGCTACATCATTTAAAATATCTTTTTATCTTTTATGTGAATAAGACATACTATGAAGGACTATTTCGCAATCAAAGATAAACAATAATAATATTCTATTAAACGTAAGGGTTTCTTCCGTTGATTAAAGAAAATTAAATTAAAGATTTTTTTGCAAGATGACTTAATGACCGTGTGTATTGACATGCTATGTTAACAGAGAAGTTAGCGTGGGTTATTAGCCTGGTTTGAGTCTCAGCTGGTCTGCTTTTTCTGATTAGGGAATTGAAGTATATTTTGGTCAATAATGATAAATATAATTGGGATTATCTTTCTGTTTTCATTATGGAGACTAAGATTATATCGTAGATTATATTATTATTATGATGTGGCAATATTTCTCTTCTCACTCATCATATCATGTTTACTTCTATTCTTTCCTACAGCTGCTTCGATCAAATTGAAAAAATTATATCACATTTATCTATGTAAACTAGCTTTTATTTTTAATAACTCTACTTACAAAGAGAATAAGCTTTAAAATCATTGTTTGACCATATTCATTTATTAACTGCTATAATGCATTCAATATACCAGTGGTTTTCTACCATTACTCTAGTGTATGTTTCACAGAAACAAGAATTTCCCACTGTGAAAGGCTAATACCATTCCTTGTTCTGTCTTTTACATCTCGGTAATTTCTCTGATTGTTATGTTGAGGGAAAGCAGCTATTCACAGAGGATTCTAAACTGCTCTATTTCCGGCGCTAGATTCCTTTTGATCTTAAATAGAAGTAGTTCGAAAGCCTCAACCGAAGCTGAGAGATGATATAGGAGTTTAATTGAAGAGAAACTAAGAAGTTAACTGCCTCATAAAAGCTGCTTTTGAAATAGGAAGATCTTCTTACAAGCGCGAACTGTTTTCTAATTGGGGCGTGCCGATTATGAATTCGCTAATTGAATAAATTACTCATTAACAGAGATGGTCATCTCTGTAAATAATGATTTTCTTCGCTTAATTATTTTTTTGGTATTTTCAATATACAAAATTGTGTAGTGTAATATGAATATACGATACATCATATTATCATACATGGTATCATTTACCAAAGGTAAAACTGAATACGACAAATGGAGCCATTGATAAAGCAAATAACAAAGTGAGTAATCTTGGTGATTGGAACTTCACTTAATGTATATTTATGTTTTGCACATGATTGCACATATATTAAATTACAAATTGTATGGTAATCATAGGCTTCTGAAAGCGGGCAGTCGCTCATGGCACCGCATCTATGGGTCTTGAGCTGTATTGAGTCTTTGACAATCGCCGTTGAAGCAAATTCGAAAGAAGCATACAAAAACACAGAAATACTTTCTAAAATAATTCTATAAATGCCAGGAACAGTGGAATGGGCTTAAGGATCCTTTTAAAAGTCAAAATTAAAAAAAAAACTTTACTTCAGATCGAAGATTTCCCAAGGGACGCTCACAGGTTTATGCACATAGTCTGTCAATAAACACGATGAAGTTCGTAAGATTGATAAAACGAAAATGATTCACAAATTTGCGTCTGCTAAAGCTATAAAAATAAATCTTTAAATTCCAATAGTCTTATTATTTTTCTATAAATCAGTCTAAATATTAAGAGCTATTTTTAAAATATATTTTCCGAGTTTGGAAGAATTTTTATAACACAAACATTTGAATTCGTCTTTTCCTCATCCTGCTTATCATAAAAGTACTTTTAAAAATAACAGGATTAATTGAATTTTAATTAAATAATAGTAATTTATGAAACCTATTGAAGTGAGACTGCGCGACTCGGTAGTTTAATGGATAGAATACCTGCCCGGAAAGTGGGAGACCCGGGTGCGAGTCCCGGCCAAGTCGCATTTTATCACTTCTTGTATAACCTTGGGTTAGTCGCACAACTTAATGTGTAATGTAAAATTTACATTTCCATCGTTCTTTTATTTTTAGAAATAATTAATTTCCAATTACATAAATTGATAGAAAACAGACGAATCATAAAAATTGAAAATGCACCAACAGCTGAATCCGTCGCTCAATAATATAGAAGAATCAACTACGTTATTATACCGCATCTAGAAACAATAGATAAGATCAAAAATTTGTAATAGAGAGTGAAGAGCCGATATAAAAAATACATAAATTTCCCACCGTGCACCTCTCTCGGAACACTTTTTTCACATGCAGAAAGCGTAAGTAATTTCAACGGCGGGAACGCACTGAAAAAGTCCTTTAACTCTCTCGTCCCCTTTTGTGAAGAAGGCAGGGATTTAAATAGATTCCGATGGACAGTCACTCAATCAACTGCTTCGTCAACCGAGGCTTCTTTTTTAATTTCATTTTCCCAGAAAAATTTGAATCGCAAAAATCCCGGGGCGGCGGGGGGGCGAAGCGGGGCCTCCCGTTCACAATGCCATCGGAGTGAACCCGCGGCCTAAATCATATTCCATGAATACGAAACTCGCGAAATGACCACTTTCGATGAAAAAAGCGACGAATCCGGAGTCCTTAAATCGGACCGCGTAATGGAATATCGCTTAATGCACACGCATAGAAACAGGACGACCGCCAGAGTCGCCTCTCTCACGTGAAATACGCGGCCGCACGCTTTCCAGCCGGGGACGAATCGCTCCCAGATTCGAAGGGTTTTTTTGCATCCACTCAATCGGTCGTGCGCTCGATGAGAGTTCACGCGCGTTTTCCCATCGCAAATTTCGCTTCCTTCCCTCTTTTTTGATTTCCATACTCTCTCGCCTCCGCGGCTTTTCCTCCCCGACCTGAATTCCTCCCGATCCTTTGTTGGATCTAGCCATTGTTCGCTCCATCGCTTAACCCATCGATAATGAAACAAAAGACGCGCAGCTTTTTTTCCCCGCGGAATTAGGAGAGACCGGCGTGTTTATGCTGCGACGCCTTGGGTGGTTAAAAAACAGGATTAGGCTGATTTTTTATCAGGGATCCGATAACTATGTGGGGCAGAGATGCGATTTATTGCGTGATGATGCGAGATATTTTTGAAACTCATTTTCGAAATTGGTTGATTGGAGTTGGCGTGCATCGGTGCATCTAAATTAAAAATACGGGAGAAAGGTCGATTATTTTTAATCGTCTTATATCTTAACAAAATGAAAGTTGTGCTAAGCAGGAATAAACCACGGCCTCGGTAATTGCCAGCGTCCTTGAATTCTTAATCTGAATTTGGCAGTTAGGAGAAGATTGTTTATTCAATAAAACCTTCACACAATAAAACTGAGATTTCCTGATGAAAAAATATACAGTGATATCTCGGCTAACGAGTAAACCGGTTAACGAAGATGTACGAGTATATCTTTGTTTTTCGGGTTGTTAACGAATATGGATTCGGTTGACGAATGCCTTAGTGGGATGCGCATAGAGGTGGAACGACCAAATGAAAACAATCGAATCATTCGTTTCTTTCCTCCCATTGAATAATTTGAATAAAAAGTTTCGATATTTCACTCTATCGCTAGCGCGGCGGACAACCAAATGATTCTATTCTGTTTTCCCTCGCTCCTCCCCATCGAGTGAGTCATTCGATTTCGATGAGATTTCACTCGTGTTACTCTAATTCTTTAAATTGTGGGCAACATCGAGAATTAAAGGAAACTTATGAGAAATCACCCTTCAGCTAAGGAAGATTCTGACTAAGCAATGTGATTCCGGATCAAATTATCTTTGATTGCCGAAGTATCACTGTATTAATACCGCTGGACGTAATGGTTGAAGGAAATGATACTGTTAATTATTTATTACGCCTTTTTTTACATGATTAGCACATAATCTTTTGGTGGAAAAAGAAAGAAACAAGATCAGGAAGATCAAAAAGGAAAGGGGGAATATAGGTAACCCTCTGGGAAATCACTGTCAGGGTTATCTAAAATTGCGTTTGCGTGTAGCCTAGAAATCACAATTTCTGGTGAATTCACAAATATATTTTCGAAATATTTCATTGAATTCAGAATACAAAATTATGGGTATTATTAATTATAACTTTCTTTATTCCCATTTGAAACGAGCCATTTTCCCCGTCTTAAATAAGAAAATTCAGATCTTAAGTTGACCAGATTACCAGGAAGAAGAATAAATAATGTAGACCCTAAGTACAAATAGAAATGTTTAGAAACATATTTAGGTCCTCGTTTATTAACAGATGGTCCAGGTCTCATAACTTTTGGGTATCTTTAATTTTAATTTCGTATCCTCCCTTGACGTAAAACATCTTAAAACCTAGTGAAAAAATAAATGTCTAAATGCCAACTTCTAATGCCACTGAGTAGCGGATATGAATCTACCGTAATTTTTTGCTAAAATAATTTTAAATTTATTCATGAAATCAATTACCACCTCATTATATTTTTTATGTTGTCTTAATTGGAGTCTTTACATAATGCAAATAATACTCTTCTGTGCGTTCAATGCAGGAGGTATTAGTTAGGGCTGAGATGAGTTTTCATTGCCAAATAAAGACTTTTCGCTGTCCCTTTTCCCTATTCCTCCCCATTCTCAACTTTCGCCCATTATTCGTCCTCTCCCCAGTGTTCTTCGGCCGATGTATTCTTGTTTTACACCTTCGCCTTTCCGGAATTCCCAAAATGGCAAACGTCCATTTTCCTCTGTTCATGTTTTACCACGCGAGTTTCATAAATTTCTCGCCGAGAGAAGGTGATAATTAGTGGAAAGTTTTCCGCAGGTACGGCGTTCTGGCGTCTAATGGAAGCGGTGGGAAACTAATTGCGGAACGAGGTAAAGATTCCGTCGTTGGCGTATTTGCCGACTCATTCACTGTTTAAAGAGCCGACGTGAAAGGATTCCTATGCGTGATTTGAGGATGTCCATTTTATATATCGAGCGCTCGTTCCTCGTGTAAATGCATTGAGTTTGTAGATGTACGTCGAGAAGTTAGAATGGGCTGATTACACTGCCTACTCGGACGTGACGGAATAAATGAGAATATTTTAGGAGTAGTCTGATTGAGATTTTGGAATTAAATCAATCATTGAACGAAAGTACTATTAAAAGTCCTTCGGTAGCTCATCTCGACAGGTCATTTTGCATGTGGGCTCCCACCAGGAATCGAACCCGTGACCCACATGACTATCTGAGAGCCCTAAAACGAATGTGGTATAGAACCCTAGGATTCCAGTCAACATGATAAATTAAATGCTTTTTAGATATCTTGTGGTTATAATTTAGAAAATCTTTATTGGGAAACTTTCAAAATTAGGAATCACCTAAATAACTGGAAGTTAAAGTTCTTCTGTCCAGAATTATATGATTAAAGTGATGAAATGGTAATAACAGTACTCAAATGTTGTGGGCGATTAAAGTAGGTGTTTCTTCAACAACTATTGTCTGAAATTCATCAAATTAATAAAATGTAAACTTTTCATTTGCAATTGATAACTTATAATGTTGATGGATTGTAAACTGTATCTATTGTTCAGCAAGAAAAATCTTATTTTCTGAGCATGTTCTGTCCTTATTTTTCTATTTAGATTTTGGATTTTTACTAAGTTATCGGAATGAGATGGAGAAAATCTATGGAGGTTTTAAAAACCAATCGTTTCAATACAAAAATGAAACTCAGCAGGCAATAACGGTCAGTGTTTAAAGTAAAAACAGAAAAGTAGCAGAAATTTATAAACAAAGATATAGATTAGTTGAGATTCATACTCTCCACTCCTTGTTGGTTTTCTGCTCCCTTTTTACTTCACCGTAAAAAGGACACATGTGCATATAAATAATTTAATGACGATGAAAAAATGCTACCCAAACCCAGTATCTATAGGTTGACTAACTATGCAATGCCGTTTTTACTTACCTAGGAAAAAAATAGAGACAAGTACTACTCATAAAAAAGTGTTCGGTTATGAAGATGCTCAATTTTATTGTGAAAACACATCTGCAGGCAACAAATCATGAGAATAACTCCTTCATAGTAAGGCGGGTATCGCTTCAGACGGTGGAGTACGGTTTCCCAGCTTCGGTATCCGGTGAGAGCTTTTCGAGGGCTTACTTGTACAGCTGTCACATATTCATATTTGAATCCCGCCTCGGTTATTAATGTCTGTGACCATTCTTTGGTGAGAGGACAATTCCCAAACTCACCAGACCAGCTTGGCATTTGGCCGCATCTGAGGGGACGATAGCTAGGGTAATAGGGGTGGTATTGGAAGAGGAGAATATAGATCTGCCCTGGCATTGTACTCCCGTTTCAGAATCACAATGGTTACACCTACCTCTCACCCCTTTTTGCTTTCTCCGGGTAATTGATACTTTTGACTTTATTCGTGTCTATGAATTATGCATACGTCTTCACGTATTCATTGCTGACGAAGGACTCGTATTCCCTGGAGTAAAAGATTTGCATTCAAATTAGTACGTACATAGTAATCTATGAGAAATCGAAGATATCTGGCTTTAGAAATCAAACGGCCTTTTTTCTGAACGAATTCTTGAGCGATTCAAGCAGATATAAAAGAGATGCCTTACAATATGACTACTATTTTCTGGGTTTCCCGTGAAGAATAAAGTAAATTCCCTTGATCCTCCCATCATTTTTAATACTACGTCACACTAAGTTTGGAGTCTATACTATAGCCCGTGGACCATATCCGGCGAAAAATTTCAATATAGCCTGCAAGCAAATTGGATGTTACTCTCAATACACCCTCACGGTGATATGCTTAATATTCTCACTTAGTCGTTTTCGAGAATTTCACATGTATTTATATTATAAATATTCTTTTATATAAAACTAAATCAGCTATTATTTTTAACCAGATGTGTTATATATTCGATAGTTATAAAATAAATTTCTTTTCCATTCTACCCGCTAAGCTCTTTCTATGAAGGTTAGAAGACCATTGTAGTAAATGCTGTTAGGGAAGAAGTTGGGTAAACGCTGAAGTCGAATTCTTGAGATGGTAAATAATTCTCATCCAAATTCCTTTAATTTTTCCAAAATGAATCGCTTTACTTTTAGAAGTGCTTAAAAATGATATCCAAATATTACTGATTCCACTTTCTCACAATAAAAAGATTAGCTGTGGTACTAATGTGGCTGCACTAGGATTATAGCTAGAAAATATGTGGCTTTTGACGTCTCCTACGTAAATGTAATTAAAAATCGTTGGATTATGAGGCACAAATCGTATTTGTTTGAAATATCATGTTTTAGATGAGGTCATAATACACTTGCTTCTAAAATTACTCTATAGGAAAATTACGCAATACACTTACGGAAAAGATGAAATCTAAATAATACATAATTGTGTTGTACATAATTAATTCCTTGTTTTGTTAAAGTTTTTAATTACTAGATCACCACCAGATAAGATTCATTTTATGTTTAGAACTGTAAAACTTCGAAGTTATGTTTCTATTTTACAGAAATAACTTATTCCGTATATTCCCATACATCGGAGTACGGACAAAAGGAAACTAGAAGTGAAATAAAGTCCTATTAACATTTCAACCATGAGAAGAGAAGCTAGATAGTAACGCTTATGCTCTAAAACTTTAGTCTCCTTTTGCTAAGAAAACAGGCAAGCGTCCCATTTCCCAGTTCCCATGTATTTTTGGGGATTAACAATAACATTGAACCTGATACCCCACATTCTGCATTATTCAACCCTCGATGGTACTCTCGATTTCTCGGTCGACAAACTTCCCTAATTTATACAGTTTCAGCTACGGCGTAGTTTACATAGTTCATGTAGAACTTATTTTAAGTCCTTGGCTGTTTCATATTGCCAAGGATTCTTTGGGCATGGCATTGCCTACAACGTACGTAGAACAGCAACCAACTCCGCTTTCCAGTATCTTCCAAGTCTTCGCTTTATCCGTGCTTTCAGAATATTCTTGTTACGGAGTTATCTTCACTCCCGGGTTATTCGAGTGCTTCCGTTGCTTGTGTTATCTAAGTTACCTCGTTATCCGTATTCGAATTAACGAGGATAAACTGTTTATCACCCTGGGTTCCCATGTAATATGGTTCTATCTCCTGAATGAAACCCTTTCTCTATTTCCCTCTCCTTCGCATCTTCCCCTTGCAATCTCAATGGATATATATATTCTTCGCAGAACCACTCTATGGGCTGCCGTTTCACCCTTTACATGCACAGCGGGGATCGAGTATAGGGACCGTCAAGGAAAGGGGATTGCGTAGAAGGGGCTTTATGTACATAATAACGTATGGCTTTTGTGTGGAGGACTCAGGGACTTCGTCGGCCCAAACCGAGTCACGAGGAATCGGCCGAGTATTGAATTAATTAATTGGAATGAATGGATATTTCCTGCGCGGGCCTTAAAACTGATTAAAGAGGCAGGTGACTGGGATTCCGGGCGCAGTTTTCGGCGACTTGTTCTTGGAAACAACGGGAGCTTTCTTGGGACGGAGGGAGTTAATCATGTTCGCGGAAATTGGCTAACATATTTGGAGTCATCAAGACTGCCTTTGAATGGAAGATAATTAAATGAAGAGAAGGAGATACAATGCAAGGTATTGGAGCTACAGTTCGGGATGTAGATGGATATAGTCCTATCTGAACTTGCACTGATAGCTAGTCAGTTTCGACTTCATGAAGTATTCCCTCAGTGATTTTCGAAATAAAAAAATCTTAGGAAGTTCATTTTGGTGTGATTTACAAAAATTTTAATTGACTTGTATATTTAGATCCAAAAAATAAGGCACTTGAAGTGTAACTTTTCTATCAGAGTATAGAATAAAATTTTTGGTTGAGTGTACTTACAGTATTCACCAGTGATGTAACTTCATCTCCAGATTAATCAATAAATGATTAATACAGCTAGTTGAGTTAAGAAATACTTTATTCTATGATTTATAACACTGATTTGTATCATAAAGGTCATATAGAAGTCCGCATTGATTGTCTGTCGATACTAATACCAGTTTTGTTATAATTGATGGAGATAGGATTATTACTGATATTACAGCTTTTTGAGGAAGAAATGGCTCCATAGAATAAATATAACATCATTTTCTGTCTCTTTCAGGTTTATTGGATTTCTCGCTTCTGAAAGCTGAAAAAAACATTATTTTCAGGGAATCGCTTACAAATAATGCTGAACTGATGCATCCTTGATAACACGATTAAAAATAACACAATATTTTTGTTGCTAATTGAACAATTAACGCGGACAAAGCGGGTGACATTAGTTTTTTAACCTTTCTTAGATATACAATAATAATTTAATGATGGAAGGAACTCTAAAAATTCCTCTTGCATAGCGGTATGCGAGCTCCGTCTTTTAATCTAAAATTTTACTTCAGTATGCTCTGTGTGGCTTCGAATTTAAAGAAAACACAACGCGAGGATTTTCAATAAATTAAATCCATTTATTTTTAGCGCGAATCTATAATTCTTAGTGTTACAATATCACAATGAATCGACTAAAAGTGGCTCTATGTAGTTCTGAGATCCCCCCTCAAAAGAAATCCTTCCGTATTTTTTAGCTCGCTCTTCCAACCCCAGCCCATTGTGCAGACAATTCTTGGATCTTCTCCGAATCAGGCGGGGGATCCGCGAGTATCAGCTTCATTACGAGCGTGTCTTGGAAGTTTTAGTGGGAATTATGGGAAGGGAGAGGCGTCGCGTAATTAGCAGTAATGGCGGCTTTATTGAAGCTGCGTGTGAGCTGTATTGCCGATTCAATAACTGCGATAAGGCCTATGGCGGAAGAGAGGGTTATGTGGTAGAACGGTTCGGGAAATAAGAGTTTTGGGCGGGAAACAAGTCTTCGGCGCGGGACACCGTGCTCGAGGTGTTTGGAAGCACAAAAGGGTCAAAGTGGAATAATGGCACACCCCCGTGATTTAGGGATTAGGTCATAATTAATGATTTAGTGAGGCCATTCTATCCCCCGTCTTTCTCTCCGATAATGGCCCTTATGCCCTCCTCCTTTTCCAGTGGGATCCATTCCGCCCTTTCTTCCATTGTCCCGCGCTTTCTACAAAAGGATGGCGCTACTGGTGCTGCGGACGACATGAGAAATAATTAAGTCGCCCATATGACCGAGTGGTGAATAAATATCTGCCATCGGCGGGTTTAGTTTTAAGGGATTAAGGAGGTGCCATTTTCACCCGTAGGATGGCGTTCGCAATTAATTCATCGTTTCGTCACGTTCGGTGTATCGTTGCGTGAAATACAGCCGATAACAACGAATTGCGGTATCTGAACAGAGTTCTAATTACTCATCGCCTTTCGAAATGGGTGCAGAAATCGTCCGAATGGTTATTTTTTCCTCAGAACTGTGATGATTTACGATTCCTGCTCTTACAATCAAAATTATATCTTCGGTGATTCTAATTCGATTATACAAACCGTTTGGTTATTATTCCGGGTATACAATGCATTACAAAAATGGTTTTTTGTTTGCAAATCTTTGTGAACGATTACCCTTGAAGACTGCAGAAATCCAAGGGGCTGCGTTAACTAGATAACTCCCATAAAGCACTCACACACACATGATATGCATTGTATCTGTTCATACATTTTGTAGTTTTTACATTTACTTTTGTAGTTTCCTCCACGTTATAGTCTATTTCTTTCTTTCTGTAACCCTTACCTACAAATTCCGCAGACTTTTAACGATCTCATTCTTTCGTGTGGGTCTTTTCCTACGGTGGAAAAATTTTTTCTTTGATAAAGAAATCAATGTTACTTTTTCCTCCTGAGAATCATTCTTTCTTTCCTTTTTCCCTCTCCACTACTACCTTACTTATTAAAAAAATCTGTATATGTAATATTTTATACTCTCGTTTTAAATCTTAATCTGCTAAAAGTTTTTGTACTAAATTCTGAGCAGTATTAAATGGAAAATGTGACTATTTAGTCCTAGTTTCGCTCAAATAAATAAGTTTTTATTATATTTAGTATCTTAAAAGATCATTTATTAAAAATAGAAGAAGAAAGGGTACTACTGGAGAAGTTTTTTCTATGACGATACTTGTTAAAAAGTTAGGAGCTTTCAGTTTCAAGAGGAATAAGGGCAAAGATATTATTTAAAAATGTAGCTGAACTATTCAGAAAGCGTAGGTTTGAATGCTCGAGGCTAGATTCACTAGACAAAATTCTTTCTTGATAGCTATGAGTACGAATTTCATCCTAAGATATTCTATTTTGGAGAAACTTACAATATTCATAATACAATACTGCGTGTAGGCTATGGAACGCACAGCCATCAGATATTCAGAATTCTTGTTCATTACCAGTATTTACGAATCGCTACTATGAGCATCTCTCTAAAACAATTCTATATTGACGCTGGCGAACTAGAACTTAATTTTTCAGAAAAATGAACTTACTCCTTTTTCTCCTTGATATCTTTCCTTTTCACCCCATCTCTCCTTCCTTTTTTATCAATTTTTTTAATTTTCTATCCTTTTATTATTTCTATTTATTTATTTTTATTACAAAATCAATCCTGACTTTGTGATTTTCCTCACCTCTCTTTGTGGAACCGAAGCCATTATTATCTCACTGTATATTGTTTCATTACATAATAGTTCAATTTTCATTGTAAATGAATTTGTGTTAAAGTTAATCTGGGCTGGCTGTACTTCGCGGAACGCCATTCTGAACAAGTAAAGAGAGCAAAAATTTGTATGTTTGACAATTAGTTTTTATTTCCGACCAGTCTCGGCCATGACGGCCATTTTCAAGGTGAAATTAAAAAAGTAATTGTGAAACATACAAAGTCTTAATCTCCTTACTTGTTCAGAATTTGTGTTGTTATCATGTTTTCATAAATGTTCTTTGTTTTCATCTTCCTTGTAATTTTTGTATGCCTCACTTACACGAGAGTGATCTGAAAAGTTTCCGACCCCAGATTATTCAGAAATCTTCAGAAAATTTTCAGAAAACATGTCGAGGAATGGCGAAATGTCGGAAACTTTTCAGACCACCCATGTACTCATCAGGTAAAATGTAAGATGGGACTAGGAGTATTAAGTCCCAATTTCTCCTGTGATAATAAAGTCGTATGTAGATATGAATGAACAGTATGTCCTGGGGATTTTCTTTTGTGGAAATTGAATTCGCCTTTCTAAGACTCAGGGTACCTCCGTCTCATACGCATCACTTGTTATCCTTGTCCTTCCCTTTGTGTACGGAAAAATGGGGAGAGCACTCAGGGGAGCAAACAAGTGGCCCATAATCTCGGGGCCGAGGTAACCGCTGATTTAGAGTCTTCTCACCAATATCGAAATTTTTTTGTGGATACACATAAAACGATGGAGTGGACTGGGTTTGCTGAAGGAATAGATGCGAAGAGGGGAGATAAAAAACACACGTGAATCAAATGGGAAAACATAAATTGCGCTGGGGTGAGATGCTGCCGAAGATAAGGTGGGCGAGGCAAGAATTTCCGTTTTGCATATCTGAAGGATAACTGGTGATAACGTCCTAAAAAGCGGCTTAAAAATTTTTGTATAAATAATGATGAGGTTTGAAAGGAAGTTTGCTATGAGGGCTGGGTTTCAATCGTAGTGAAAAGAATGCATTCAAAAATTGAGCTAGGTTATTGTAGGAATATATAAAGAGCTATTCCAAAAACGACTCAACAACTTGGTAATATTATATGGATTTATTCCATTAGGATTACATGTGAGAAGAGACTGATTAGTATCAATCTCGTCCTGAAATAAATATTTATTTTTATAAACTGAAAATATCGCTTGTGATTATCGATTTGGTGCTGTGAAACTGGGTGAGTTGAAATTTAATGTATTTTGCATGTAAATGACACCAAAATCAGATCTGTATACCATAAAAATAGATGTAACAATAAAAGGTTCGATAGGTTTTTGCCGAGGAAACTTGTATAGCAGAAACAGAAATATAATAATTTTCTTTAATTTTCTGGTTAAATATTTTCCACTTAGCTACATCTACTTATACTTTTTATAACAGTGGTAAGTTATGAATCAAACTACATATTTTTACACCTTGTATATAATACGGTAGATTTTATTGTTTCTTCAACGGAGTATTAAATTTTATGTATTGATAACAGTTAAATATCAGGAAAGGAGCACAATTTCAAATTTTTCAGCAAGAATAATTTTTTATACATTTTTAAGGAAAACCACGTTTAAAAGTAAATCAAAATCGTGAAAACAAAGATTGGAAACTGTGGAATAAGATGAAAGATACTGAATAACTGTCACATATGAAAGTTTTCTTACCAGTGTATGATAACATTTTACAGACAAAGACCATGTTTTCAGGAAAATACGCAATCAATATTTCCATTTTTCTCTTCATTATATACATATGTTTGGATAAGGAAATTAAATTGAAAATTACGGAAGGGTTACCAAGAAAGCGAAATCCATAAAGCTCCATCGAAATTTAGCGCCATGCATGAGAATCTTTCACTCCTTAGCTATTTTCTTGAGATATGTTTTTCTTAATACGCTTTCAGCCTAAACTTCTGCGAGAAGAAATGAAGCAGATTTATTTAACAATGTCAAAATCACTCTTAGCTTTTCACGAACATAATCTCAATTTATTTTCAGTTAATACCGAGCTTCAGCAATATGTCAAAGTTGTTACTATACGTAAATTGTTACATAGTTGACACGTAGTTACGTCCTGCATATTGGAATTCGTTATTCTCTACAAAATTCTCAATTTATTTTCAGTTAATACCGAGCTTCAGCAATATGTCAAAGTTGTTACTATACGTAAATTGTTACATAGTTGACACGTAGTTACGTCCTGCATATTGGAATTCGTTATTCTCTACAAAATGTTTTCGTTTTTATGAGGATTTCTGAGAGTTATCTATAGTCAACGTAGTTCCATATATTGCGCTCAAATTGCTCAATCACGGGGTAATAACCCACTTCATTGGGTAAAAAACAAGATAAATAAACAAAATTGAATGCGAGTCATTATTTCCTAAAATTCCCAAACAGTCCTCTATTGGCGCTTGAAAATACTACAGGAAGTACGGAAAATTTTAATTTTGCTGTTTAAATATTAATACCTTACCCTGTATTTCAATTAGTTGCGTTTTGCCTCATGAATCTGGAATGAGTATCGGGATATCAGTTTCGATGAAAAAGTATTAATAATGTAGTACCTACGCAAGGGGACGTGATATGATCAATCGCCCTGCAGAGTTAATAAAAAAGCGGCAATGAACTTGACGCTGCTCACTCTACCCTGTATTAGTTAAAACGAAGCTCGGTGGCGAATAAAAAAATCATTCCCTCTTGTTTTATCTTCGTCATTAACAAAAGTAGATCCTGGACACGTCGAGCCATTTAAAAATAAAAGAAGCGGCAAGTTTCTTTAGGATAGCCCGTGCGGCTGAGGATCTCAATCACGTTCCCCTTTATTATTTTATAACGTAAAATAAAAACCCGGCGTTCCGCACGAAAACGCAGACGTTGTAAGTGCTATGTGCCTTTTGAAAATAAACCGCCGCCTTAAATTAATAGCGCTCGGGCATTCCAGCTCCCGCCAACATTATAAAGTTTCTAATTATCCTCCGCCGAGTTCTGCTGCAGCTTATCACTTCTCCCTCTCCACATTCATTTTCTCCCTTTCCTTTAAGGCGTCCGTTTCCTTGAATTCTCGATTGCGGCTAAGAAATCCACGGAGGGTAAAAAAGCGAACATGGGACCTCCATCTAGCGCAAAAAACCGCGTAAATCACAAAGTGTTTCGGAGGAACGCGGTTTTACAGTGGGGAGGGAGAGATACGAGCCGCTGTACGTGTCTGTTGCTCCATTTTTTGCGGCTTGCGAAGGATCCAGGAGGCTTATATAGTTTCCTCGGAATGTACGAATGTTATAGAAAGAAGCGGGAGTTATCGGGGAGTGCTTTACGACGGGGCGATATCGCATTCGAAAACAGAGTCTGGCTCCGATAATCATAAAATCTGCAATATGGATTCGGGAAGTGCGCAGTTCGCGAAATAATTGTGAAATCGTTTGCGAGGCTCGATACCCTCCCATGGCAGTAAACCTGCTGTGTTGAATTGTACAAAAAATAGGGCATAACCACGTTGTAACTCATCGAATCATTGATAAAAATTTAATGTGGTAAAATGGGTATTGTTATAACATATTTATTAGATGACTGTGTCGTATGAACACGTTGATTGCATTTGGATTACAAAATTAAATTTCAGTAATGTGTAACTGATTATGAATATTAGTTAACGAAACTTGCAGAAATGAATTGTTATAATTGACAATATCATCCTAACTTTTGCCTATCATAGTTAGACCATTTAAATTTTCAATATCGGCATCATACTTTTGATGTAGAATAATATTAACCTTAAACTATTATTCATATCCATCATTTACTCTTACTTTTAAAAACTTTCAAGCTATGCACTTTACATTGAAATTGTGGGAAAAAAGTATTTCGCAATATTATTTTTACTGTATAAAATTGAAATGCTATTTATTGCCGGACTGCAGATGAATATAACACAAATTTTACAGGGATATTGCTATTCCTTTATGATGTAACATGCTAACGATGGAATTAAGTGGAGAGTAGAAAAAATAGTCAGAAATAAATGAAATTATCTTCACAAAATTCAGACGTAAATGCTCATTGTAACTCTAGAGTTAAAAACATAAAAAATCGATTATACAACTATTTTTTTCTTAAGTTGACTTAAGTCCCCAGGTAGTTTTTTCTTTTCCGTCTCTGCATTGATAAATATCTTATTTGCCCGCCTCCTTCATTGTGAGAAAGATACATAACTGTCCCTTTAGTAGTGTGCCAAATCGAACTGATTAAGAGTCATCCTTTATCGATCGTTATTTCGACCCAGCAATTTGTCATCGCAAATGAAAGATGCTGAAATTGCCTTCTCTTCATATAGCCTATCATTAATTCTTACCCTTACATTCGAATGGGCCTAAATTCCCCTTGTATTCTCATGGGAAAATACACGAGCCCGGAGTCAACAATTTCCTTGGTTGTTAGGGAGGTGGGTTGTTTACAACTTTAGAAATTCACGAAGGTTTCGTACTTTTTATCTAACTCCCTCAACTTTAAATAATATTTCACGACCAGAATAAGAATTTTTATTCAATTTCTCTTCTTTTGCCGTTTGTCTCAATTTCATACGACTATTCGTTCTATTTTAATTTGCCTGAAAACGATGAAGAGAATTTACATGTATGGGGACGATATGACTTGTCTGGGGACGAACCGAGTACGATTAGGTAAATGAAAAGTAGTGTATTGTCTGTGTAGAGAAAGCGTATAAAAATGTTTGATTTTTGAAACTTCTGGTTCTTTTAAACGAATATACAAACACACATGGAAGTTTTTATACTTTATTTATAAGATTTAAACCAGAGCTGTATAAATCGTGGCCCGCGGGCCGCAGTTACCCAAACACTGCACTATACTTCTGGTTTATTCGATGTTTACACCTTGAGATTACGAAGAAAGGAAAAAAAACGTTAAGCGAATTTCAATCGAATGATCTGCTCTGAGAAAAAACTAAGAATGAAAATCTCACTCTTTCTCAGAGTTTGTATCAGCTCCGATAGTGGGAGAAAGATGGCTCTGCTTCGCGATACTATTATTATTGCACAAACTGCAGGTAGGCTGAAAGCCTGGTGGCAGTTTTTTATACCTACATAAATACATATCAGTGATAAACATTAGCATAAAATACATACCATGATAAGCATACAAATCCCACATAATGATTTCATACATATTCCATACCTTACAACAAAATAATGAACTTTACAACTAAATAATTACCTTGAAATGAAATGATATCATGATTAATTCTCACAAAATTAGTCATTCCAGTGGAAAATTTCAAAATGAACTATTTTAGAGACAAAGTGGAGGTGAGGAGAAAGATTGAGAACGGCGACACAGATTACGTAAAATTTTTTGTCTATTGAATGATGTGAACGGTTGGCTACAGCGGATTCCAATATAATAATATAAGAATATTTAAGTGTCTTAAGCGGGTATCAGAGCGTCTTAAGCGGTGTTTTTTCCCCATGTGTATCGTGTGAAAGGGACCGGGAGAAATCAGCGTATTAGCGTCTCAAGCGAGAACCTCATTAACTAGTGTTAATATAGGTGTTCCTTTGTTACTTTACGTATCTACTAATGTCATGAATGATTCAGATATATGAAGTAATTTACTTTTACTAATTATTTTCCAAGTGAGGCCTACAAGCATGAATAATATCTCTTTTGCAGCTCCTTGATTGGCATAGATTGCGCGCCGCTGTATTATTGCGACTCACGATGGCGTACTTTCTTGAAATGGGGCTAAGTACTACTTATCTTCCTCACTGATCTGCCTCCGTATGTGATCTCAAGACGCAAAGGAGCTTTTACAGGTTTCAACATGAGGAGCTAAAACAAAGAAGAATAAACATAACGAGATCATACGGCGAGCGCTTTCATATCATATACGGGGTTCTGAGCAGAGAAATTCTTAGAATTCTTGTTACTCGGGAAGAAAATTCACTCCATTCGAGAGAAAACTCCCGACCAAATTATACGCTAAGTGCAACGTTCACATAATTTTCGCTTCATTTTTTCTTTCCCGTGCGTTCATTTCTCTCCTCTAGTTAGGGGAACATTTGTCGTCCTTAAGCCTTCCTATTTCTGCCTCAACTTAACGTCGGCAGCAAAGATCTGCGCGCTCAAGATCACGTGAATCGGCGAGGTAATGGAGCTTTGTAATGCCCTTATTCTGCCAAGATGACGTGCAAGAGTGCTTTATCGTGGGCTTCGTTTGTCTAGGGTAAGTAACTAACTCACCTTCTCTCCCTTCGTACTTACATTAGATGCTCTAAGATCAATGCTCAAGTCAAAGGTCGATCGCTCGACTCTAATTGGTGCGTGGATCCAAACACGATCAAAGTTTCGTAAGCAATTCTCCTCCCAGAACAACCGCCTTCCTTGTTAAAAAAAACGACTAACGATGGTATTTGTAAAAAAAATATGTTTCAAATACTCAGTCGAAACTTACCGATCGGTCATATGTAAAATTTTACCCAAACTATCTTAAATATAAAGAAACATTTTCTAACTTCAACAATATGTCATCTGACAAAAGATGTTAATACGTTAACGGAACTGGTATATGCGGATGTCACTAAGTTTATTTATCTAAGATGGATAGAGCACCATTTAACGAGGTCAATATTGAACATATTAATTTCATTCTTTTTTCATTCCATTTTTTTCTGTATTTCATACTGCATACTTCAGTATAGTATTTGTATCTGATTATATTAACATCTTTCTTTTATTTAGATATTTTATAGAATAAAATTATACTTATCATTGGATGACAAAAAATTTTGCATCAGTGTGTATTTGTTAATTATTATTTTTTTACTGCGAATTTAGGCTAAAATTACCTCTCTTGCACTTAAACACTGAAGTTACAATATAAAAATTTTAAAATTTTGCATGAAAGCAATCGAAGAAAGATAAGCTTACATCTATAAAAATAGATTGATAAATATAAACAAAATTAAGTACTAGATATAGCTAATAAAAATGAAGATATGGGCTGGAAAAACTTCTCTGATGAACGGAGAAAAAGCAACGATGCGGAAAAACACCCTAAAAAGAATGTGGCGTAGAAAAAAGCGCGGAAACACAGAAGTGTTAACAGAAATAACTATTAATGATGAAAAATGCAGAAGAAATTATCAACGTATTTTTATCGATCGGCCAAATGACATATAGACTATTTTAATACCTAAGATTAATTTCTCTAGAATAGAATGGCATGTAAAACATGTATTATACAACGATGTAGTTTCGAAAGGGAAGAGCATTTAAGAGAACTTTTAAGATGAGAAATAAGTCGGATTTTTAGTTTCTGATTTTACGAGCAGAAATTAAATACTAATTAATTACTCCGTTAGCAAGAAAGGTTAATTACTGAACCGGAAACTAGGCCATGATAAGCTGAATCTTTTTTTCTGGAACACTTTTGGAATTAATCGTCGAAGATAAAGAATAAAGGAAAAATAATTCATAGCGTATTTTTTCGATACATTAACAGGTTATCGTACAAAGGTAAGTTCTAATATTCGATTAAGCGTTCATATATAATTATTTATGTGAAAATGAGTTCATTTATATAATATAACAACATAAATTAAAGGAGGATACCAAGAAAATTTCAGTGTTCTCGTGGAATTTCAAAATTTCAGTATTCTCCTGGAAAATCCACTTCAAAATTGATGAATGTATCAAATGGAAATTATACTTATAAACTTGCGCGGTAGACACTTCGCGGAAAGTGAAATGAGAATAATTGTTCTGCATTAATTTTGCTTTAAAAATAAAAATTAATCATATTTTTAAAACCTTTCTTTTAATTTCATCAGATGAAAATTTAATTATATCCACCTACGGACGAAAATCCTTACTTTGATCAACTTCTCTGGAGGAAAATTAATAAATATTTAATTTTGAAATGAAAATTATGAAATAAATGAAAAATAAATTGAAAAACTGAAAAATGAAAGAATATTCGATAAAACAATTGAATGAATGTAGAAAAGAAATGTGTACAATTAATACCGTACTCCGAAGATGATATTAACAAAACACTATTTCCTCCTCATCTCATTTACGTACTCGCAGTATGAAAAAAAAAGATTTCGAAGAATTACATTCGACTATTTGGGAAATTTCTGAACATGAAGTTTGAAAACGTCTCATTTCGAAAGAAGATGAAGCATTTGCTGCAAAACTCCCTCATATTCTTCTGCTTCATTTCAAATGTTTTTCTCAAATTCGGAAATCTAAAACTTGATATGAAAAGTCATGGGAGTCTCCGTCCGGATCCAGGACGTAATCTTTAATAGTTTTCCGTCAGGGTGGAAGCTAAGAAGAAGGATTTCAGGCAGATAAGTTGCTACGAATGGCCTCAATACTTTAAGCCTTGTTTGACAGTTCCCTTGATTAATAACGGAGCCCATAAAGTAGACAAAGGCAGTTGGCAAACTTCACCTTCGGTTCCCCGTCTAAACTTGACTAAGTGGATTTTTTGTTCACCTCCGTCTGCCAAACGTTTTTCCGGCGGTTTATATTCGCCGAACTCAAATTTTTAAATATTTCACGGCGTATAAACCCCTCTAAAGTAGCCCAATTTCCCTCCCTCCCCTCATTTCCAATATAGTAATCCGTTTTAGGGCAGCTGACGTCCCTATACTTCAGTCATGGCGGATTTGCCTTCGGCAGCTTATCTGCGCGGCTGGGAATGGAAAAAATTCGCGGATAAAACCTCTTTTGTTATTTGCTTCGCGATTCTTTCTCTCTCTTTCCCGCCCTCTCTTTTCTCATTTCTCCTCGAATTGCCATTCTAGGGTCGAACTCCCTTATCGGCACCATTCCTTTTCCCTTTTGCTAATGCCTTATCTCCGGAGATTACGTCACTTCTCACGCACCCGTTCACCTATTCGCTCAGCCAATCGGATCTCTCCCCACTAACTCATTCCCCTTCATTGTTCTCACTCCATTCAATCACTTTGCGGAATTTTCATTCCCGCCTCTATTCTTCCCAATTCACTTTTCCTTCTCTGGAACCCTTTCCCGTATCCGGGCATTTGTCTTATTTTCGCCTTTCAATTTATTCCTTTTTCTCATCGAGACCGAATTCCTTCCGATCGGGATTGCTATCCGTCAGGGTTCGATTACCAGTCCGCGGTCAACAATGACGGTGGTATGATAAGAGATGAATTCTTAGAGTAACAGAGTAACTCTGGAGGAAATTTAACGAATTTTCTACGAAAGGAAGGAATATTGTGTGTATAGGGGTTGGGTGTCACGTGGGAGAAAGAGAGGACTTAAGGACTACTCGGCGAAAGACGGTTCGGTGAAGACACAATTCGGCGAAGGGTTAGCGGGATACGTGACGCTTAGGCGAAGTTACACCTAGAGAGATTAATTATAACTACCTATCGATTTATTTATATTTATCGATTATTGATGGATTAATTAAATTTACTGTCTTAAGTAAAGCCGATCCTGTGAATGAGTAGTTACTTCCGAAGTAGTATAGAAATTTCGCGATAAAATCTTTAGTACCAGAGGATATTTTCTTTAAATAAGAATGAGTGAAAATAGAGGTTCTAAGATGAAAATTTGATTAATTTTTGTTAAAGAAATTCGCCTTGATATCATGGGTCTCATGAGAGAAATCGGAGAACCGCCAGTTTGACCCCCTTGTAGTGAAGAGAATCATCAATGCAAAGATGATCAAGGAAGATTTCGGAGGAAGACCAACTCGGGAGAGGTGTGATATAAAGGTATGTAGGATTAATGTAGCTCAATAATTGCGTTTAAGAAGTAGAATGTGGAGGAGTACGATCAGATTTGTGAATATCATCGGTTAACGAAATTTTGGTTTGGAAAAAGAGTTGCGGTTTGCGATTAAAGATGTTCGAGAAAATTTTTGAAAAAACTTAATTTATTCCACGTTGATGAGGTTCTCTGACAAGAGATGTAAATGTATAAACATAAAATAAGATGAATTAAAAAAGTAATATTTTTCAAGCATCCAGTATCTATGTTTTTGTAAGAACTCATTAAATTATAATGAAATTTTACGTCCTTAGAGATATCTAAAAGTAAAATGTTTTGATGACTGATCTCATGCAGTGGTTTTCGAGATAACTCATATTTTAGTCAGTCAAATAATCCCCATAGATAGGAAGGATTTCTGTTAAAAATTTAATTCAATACGTAGATAATTTTGGCTTATAAATAATAGTTGAATTCTTCGGCGAAGAAATTATTTTCAAAAGCTTGGCTCAACCTCGTTGTCAATAACTTCCTTAAACAAGAAACTACCCTTCCATAAATTGCTGAACCTTTCTCCTTTCGACTCCTTTCACATTTCATCGCTTCTTTTATTCTTAGCTACCTGGCTTTAGATGCCAAATCACGTATGAAAACCTTATCTCCATAAATATGGACATTGAAGTAGATGCAACGTGCTACATATAGTGGGAGAGTTGGATTCCTATGGAACCCTCGATATGCTGTTACATACGTTTTCATGTAATCACTGGAATGTTTTATTTGCAAATATACAATACGCAATCTTTCAGTTCAATGTAACAGAGGGCTTAAAATAGCCGAATATAAAATATAATTGCTTAGATGAGTTATTATTTCTATCAATAGGTGGCACTTATTAACGGAAAAGCATCTCATGAATTAAATTTCATTTTTGAGCCAACAGAAACAATACTGATCAGTTAAAGTTCGAACACTGATTAGAGTTAGATTTATCTTTTCAGTGTCTTCAACACGTTTTTTCTAAATAACAGCGCTCTGATGTCCGCATTGGTTACAATTGATTCCCTAACGAAGCTTTCAGAATCATCTTTATGATTATATTTGAACATACCGAACACTCATAAACACACTTATAGTGGAAACAATTCTACAGCAGATATATACCCAGTCCTATACGACAGAACATTTCGATCATGACAGACCTATTCATACACAGCAAAACTACCAGCGAAAACTTTGTAAGGTTTCATTTTCTTTCTGAATGAAAAGTTAAGGAAATATTTAAGATGTGGTTAGTTTTCTAAGTTATTGTCTCCTGTGTGGATCGATCTGATGACTAATTGACTGCTGTTTGGTTGATGGACGCTTTCCAATCTTCACGTTTCTGAGTCTTCCTTCTCACCTATTTATTATTCCTATATCTAACGTTTTTCTTAACCTGCTTTTCAAATTACAGTTTTCCCATTCACATATCCCTCTATTATTTCTTTAGGTGTCTCTGACGTCGCAATAAATGCCCTTTAAATTGGGCTCTATTGTTTACAGTAGATTTCCACAAGCTTATTTTCTCGCTCATTCTTTCGAGCACCTCATTAGATATCTTATTCGTACAGTTAATTTTCAGCTTAAGTACTACTTTATATCTATTATCTATAGTCCTAAAGGTATGCAATTATTTAGGAAATTTTTATTTACACTTGTATAACAAAAATAAAGACATTTAATATTTATATATTTTTATATATTCTGTTAGTACTGTAAGTATTAAAAAAAATATAATACTTTATTCATTCGTATTCGACTTAATGTAAACTTCTCATCGTAGAAGTACTTATTCATCAAAAAATCAATTTTCGCATATTCCAGGCTAAGGAGGCTGGCACGAAAAGCGTTAAGGAAGTAGCTCAATAATTCGCGGAACTTCACAGACGTTTTTGTATGTAATTGCCCCAATACAGTACTTTCGGTCTTCAATTGCGATAGCGCAAACATTTACTTAATTCTAGCACTTAATACCAGTTTATCTTGGCTAATGGTAGGTCATAAAGCTAACTCTGACAATTAATTCGCTTCATTTTCATCGACATTTCATTTAAACATCAGAAACCATTCCCTACCAGAATTCGAAATTAGGTTCACGTAGTTGCTAGACTGCTGTGTTGGCCTTTCTACCGTCTAAGCTGGAATCAACGTCACACTAAATAATAAACACGTATTTTTATTACTTTATTGATTTATTTTGTAAATATATATCACTTATTACCCATGAAATTTTACTTTTGGAATTAGTATCATTTTCATTAGAATGCATCGGAGTCGTTTCCTTTAAAGACGGAACGTGGATGCAGAAAGTCCAAGTAAGAAAAGTTCCTTTGGAATTCCCATACATCTTGGAGTACACGGTGAGTGGCGTGATATTGCAATGAGAGAAAAGGTACGCCATTTTGCGTTTCAAAGGACGATGTCGTCTGCTTCCCTCAGTTCCTTACCTGTCCTCTTCTGACTTCTTCAGCGTAGAAGTTGCGAGGGTAAACGTAAGAAGAGACCCTATAGTCTCAATGCTCGAGTTTAAATAAAGCCTTTTGTCTGTCTGTCCCTCCGCTCGCACTTTCTTATTTTGAGGGCGCTCTCTCTCTCTCTCTCCTTCTTCTTCTTCGATCCTGTCTTTCCTTTCATAAAAGCCACGCCTTCTTCTACTTCGCAAACAGACCTCTCTCTTTCTATTTTTTCCTTCCCTCATTACGATTTATTCTCGGGGTCATTCCCCTTCCTTACTCTCCCGCTTTTCCCGTATTCTCTCCCAGCACACTCTTATCACCATTCGGCAAGTAAACAGTTTAGCTTATTTATCCCTCCATTTTCGATTCTCGCAGCGGCGCTCTCTCTTTCTCATTAAATCTCTCAATCTGACCCGTTTTCCCTATCCTCTCCCATTTCAAAATTGGAGGAAAATCTCTCTATCTCGAGGAGGAATTTAAATCCCGGCTAACGTAGCGGAGCCCTGCTGGATAATTCATCTGCGAAGCCGGCCAAAGAGTTAAGCTTCGGATACTTTCGTTTTCTAAATAGGCATTAATATCTTTTGTTGATATTGGTTATTGATATTATCTTGGATTTATTTCTTCGATAAGATAAGAAAAGGTAAGGAAGGTCGTCCCGATTAAGGAATTTGGTATGGGAATGGAATTTATTTTCAAAATACTTTTTAGCAAAGTTTTCTGAGTTAATTTTAGCTACGGTCTGAACGAATCAATATGGATTTTAACTACTAATCAATCATAATTGATATTTGAAACAAAATTTTGCGCGGAAAGAAGACAAATTTTTGTTTAAATGTAGTTTTTAATTTAATTTCTGAGTGCTGTACGGCTGTGCTGCTTTTTACTGTTTCATTCTTCATGAATTCTACCGTGTTCGCATAGCATAGACTTAAAAGATATATCTTGCAAAATACTCACCACCGTTTATTCCTATATAGCGATCAACTATTTCACCATTTGATGCTTTCAGCAGTTCCCGCAAATGTTCTTTTTGCCTGAATAGGCGATATAAAGCAATAAGATTAATCATTTCAAACACAAGATTTGTGTAATACTGTATTGACTAAAGTAATTAATTTTCCAGGAGCTTCCACCGCACGAGAGCATTCTGTTAATGACAATAAGGGTTGAGATGTCAATATCTGTGAGTGGATATGAAACGTAATAAAACTTAATAGAGTCAAAATTCACTGCTCGCGGTATTTACATAGTTCAGTTTATTTTCTCTTAAGATTCAGAAACATGAATTATGTTTCTGTAAGGCAATACTTACTATAAATATCCGTAGTAGATAGAAGCAACTTTACCCTTTCATGAATTTATTTTCTTTATCGTCCTCTTTATCGCCAAAAGTTAGTGATGAAAATTAAATTAATACAGATCTAGCGATCTTAATCACAAGCAGGTATAAAGAATTTTGCCGATCTCCTTTACGGAATGGTTGATTCGCTTTTCATTTCAGCACCAAGGTCCCGAGTTCGATTCCTGTGTAATTGGTTTTTCCTGCTAGAAAAGATTTTTTGCGATCGTCAACCTGTTCATGTGTTTCGAGTCATTAAAACGGATTTAATTCGAAATAATTGAATAAAATTAATAAATATTGGTAATATATTGTAAAGGGAATAATAATATAACAATAATAATATACCGAGATAAAAACAACATTCATTTTCACCGGTTCAAATACCTCAGCGGAACTCAAGTTGCAACAATTCAGCTACCGTATGCACCACTGAGGTGACGGTGAGCACGCGAATTTTCGAGAGAGGTAAAAAAAACAATTTTACGATCCTTTGGCGAGCTTTTTGGATGTCGTGGAGCGGCACCCAAGTGTGCGGACGGGGGCGATGCTCGAGGGAACTTAGCGTTGGGACTCTCCTCGTTGTCACTCGAGCAGTTTCTTCCGAGGTCATAAAATCGGCTGGAATCTAGTCCATTCATCTCCCATTTCTCTCTCCCTCGATCTCTTCTTTTTCCTCGGGGACTTCTTTCTCTCCCAACTTCCCTAGGACATATGCCAAACTTCACCGATTCCTTATCTACCCTCAAATTTCAGTATTTGGGCCGTTCTCAATCTGCCACGGCGGAGCTAATTCAACCGATTCGGGTCCAGAACCACAGATCTGACTTAAACTGGTGGGAGAGTTGGAAAGAGAAAGGAAAATCCGATAAAGGGAATGGAAGGGGTGTAGAGACGGATGGAGGGGAGGTGAAGTGCTTGAGGATTGATTGAAGATTGTTACTTGTGCTAATACTTCAGTAGCGGTGAAAGAGTAGTGTTATGGTAATCTTTGTCTCTTATAATTTGAGAAGGGATTTATACCAATACTTATATGACTGTGATGAAATCAAGGTGATATATAATGATATACATTCTGATATTTGGAGAAGCAGTAACTATCACTATCACTTGCACTATACTGCGTCCAACGTCATGAAAGGCCACGTAAATCTTATAACCCTGTGTATTACTTACGGAGAATGGTGTGAGCTGTTGTGAATTTCGCATAGAAAAAGAAAGTTAACTATGATTGATTTTGAAGACATTCATTATGGAGTAAAATTGATTTCTGATTGACAAGTATTTAAAGATTTTTGTGAAAATATCATTTAATGATGATATATTAACATCGACTTTAGGCGCTGAGACGGTACACGATATGTCGCGTAAGAGCAATTTGCTCAATAGAGCAATATTTTTCGTATTATCGAAAAAATCGTTCTAATTGAAAATGTCGTAAATTTTAATGAAAAATGGTTTAATCAGAACTCATTGCTCTATATGGATTAGCTTATTAGAATATTTAAACTATAAACAGGAAATCTTACATTATTGTTACGTATCTTGTTGAGCGATGTCCGATTTCACTCTAACGTTCTTGTTCTTGATTTAACCAAGTTGTCTCTATGTGTTTCCATGTAATTCGCGTATCTATTTCCTTATGCTGTGATTGCTTAGCAAGTGAACTCGAAAAATTCAATAAGTTCAGGCTTAAACTTTTGGGATCTCGCATTTAAAATAAATATTGTTTTTATTCACAATTTAAATATAACAAGAGCTTATACTCTTCCATCAACTTTAAAAAACACAAAACCACGAACTGATCGTGTTATTGTGCAAAATTCACACTCATTTCTTCCTGGTTAGTACAATGATTAACATAATTGACATGCATTTTATTAATATAAACTCATCATTTTATTATTATGACAATTTTCACAAGGTTTTAATGAATTTAGTTTTGTTTATTGTGAACACCTCTGACATTTCAGGTTTGATTTTATGGAACCAAACCTCTGCACTTTATTACACCCATAATTTAACATTCATTCAAATACATACACTGATTTCTCAACAGCGGTTGAGCGATTTACATCAAGTTACCCAGGCAAAATAGGACACTCGGTATTCACTTCCGTCCTAGCACTCATTTACATCTGCATACAACATTTGTTTATTTTATATGAAACGTTCTCGCTCGCCCATGAATTTCCTCCCTAACCCCAGGATAATAACAAATGATTGTAATTTCTACATTTAAGCCCAGGGTATACAAAAATTCATGTCCTCGACCCTTTTCCCGGGCGCTATAAGGTGGGCACGATTGCAATTTCTGGAAAGGAAAATAGAAAAGGGTAACAAGGAGGGAATTGGTAAGGGGTGCCGGGGGAGGCTGATTCGGAAGCAGAAGAAAATGAGGAAAGAAAGGGAAAGGGTAGGCAGAGCAGGATAGGGAGAAAGGAAAGGTAATGAGAAAGAATAGAGGGTTGCGAGAGACGGAAAAAAGAGGGACGGAGAAATAAGGAGGCGCGTGAGAAATGGCTGCTTGAGAAGCTGAGGAAGAATAAACAAAGGGAATGGAGGAACGGTGGAGATAGCAGAAAGAGGATGAAATATAGAAGGGAGAGGCGGTGGAATTATAGGAAGCGCTATTTTATGATCCATATTTAGGGTGTCCACATTCTGAGGGGAGAAAATACTCCCCGGAAAAGTGAAGTATCGTTGGGGCATGAGGGAAATACTCCACGGACTCGGGGTCTCATAACGCTATCGTAATGAAATACAACGAATAAAATACGGCGAATGGATTCCGAAAGGGTTAGTGTGTAAACGGAACCCTTTTTTCTTTGCATTTGGGCTTAAGTTATATTTTAATTTCATTGAAACTAAATAGTATGGAAAGTGACAGGCTGCTGATTACTAAAACATTTGCTTCTACTAATCTCGGCTCGACTTTGTGGTAGTCATCCATAGTAACTATAAATGAAACTAAATACATATACCGTACAACTGAAACAGTTTTAGTGGTACGGTATACATATTTAGTTTCATTTATAATTACAAAACATTTGCTATATAATTAAAACATGAAATAAACCTTTATATGCAATATCCATTACTTTGTAGAACAGATTACTGACAAGTGCTATTTCTGTGTGCTTTCACGCGTTGGTATAAGGTTGTTTCACCTTTCGGGTTTTCTTACTCCTGTATGTTGTTAAAATTTCTCCCTACAAAATACATACAGTAAAACCCGGTTAAAACGCTCCCGCCTAAGACTCTAACCCGCGTAATACGCGGTTTTCTCTCTGCCCTGGTCCCTTTCACGCAAACACAAGGTAAAAATGCCGCTTAAGACGTTCTGATAACGGCTTCTAAGGCGGATTTCTCCAGTCCCTAGATGCAATTCAAGATGCTGTAGCAAATCTTTCTTTCTGATAGGCAGAAAAGAATTTAATAATTTATTTAAACCTAATTTTCCTGGTTGAAATTGCTTTTACAAAAGGATGATAATAATCAAAATGAAGTAACAATGGAAAACGCTCATTAGGCATGAAAAGTAGGCCATTCTTAAAAATAAGACGAGAAGACAACAATTATTTCATAGCAATATTTCGCGGACTCCTTAAACATATAGAAGAATTTAGGTAAAGAAAACTAAAGAAGATTCGTTTTCGTTATTAGGATGTAAAAACTTATCTATCATTTAAAGAGCCAATAATACCCTTCACTTTTGTTTTTTGATGTAAAATAAATTAAAGTTCAATATAAAGTTAAAAGTGAAATATTTCGGTTGTAAGGCGGTTTTCACTTGGTCCCCGTGAAAGCATCTTAGCCGGGTTAACTGTACTTTGTTCTAAGGTTTTGCTGCCTAAAAAATTTCCTTGCAAAATGAAGGGAAAATCATAAAAAATAATTTAAGCTTTATTCTTTGTGTAGGGATCGGTTTATTCCTGAAAAACAGGTCTCAAATGTTTTCTAGAAATTACAAAGCAGATGGGTTGGCTTGGGTTTAAGGCAAAGATTACTTGAAATTTCGTTGTACTAGCAATATTTACTCGAGTTCCAATTATATGGAAATGCATTCTCTGCCATCTTCCTTGCGTTTAGATAATTTTCTCATAAATATTGGGCTAACGAGAATTTCTTGTCTTTTTATGTTCATTTGCAGTAATTACGGTCGCAGTCCGATCCTCATTTCCGCAAGCGGATATTCTTGCACTAGCGTCTTCTTTTATTTGTAATGGTGTGTTTATGACAGTTAGTACGTTGCCTGTTTATCATTTATCTTCAATATTAATTGATTCATGTCAGTCTCAGTCGTTTACATGCCATAAAAATGGAATGAGTTTTGAACGCCCAAAAATGAAAACGTTAAAATTTATATATCCATAAATTCAAATGATATTGAGAAAGCAATATAAATTTTGTGGCTCATATTTTCAATAGATAAAAACATCATTAATTCAATATTTTGGATCCTACAGCAAATATAATTAATTAATTAGAAATTAACTAAGAATAATATGAATAGATTATACGTCAACTATCGTACATACACAAATCGTAATTGCACTCTCTTTCGTGTACTTATTTGACGGACAACTTGTAGTATAAATAAGTTAGAAATACCAGGTCAAAATACCATGAACACAAGTACACATTATCATTTCCTTCATCCTTTGTGAATTTTAATAAAAAACTCGCTATGGCTGTAAAATACCCAAAAGGATATCTAATAACACGGTGTGAAAATGTTCCTAACGTGGAAAGCCTTGGGCATTCAGCTACAGGGTTTTGGGAGAATTATTTTATTTTTTCAGATTGGGCTTGCCGAAATAGGATTGCACCTTCCACGCTTCTGAGCCTTATACTCTGAGAAAAGGGTA
The DNA here is from genome assembly GCA_036926295.1 of Pachydiplax longipennis. Lineage (NCBI taxonomy): Eukaryota > Metazoa > Arthropoda > Insecta > Odonata > Libellulidae > Pachydiplax > Pachydiplax longipennis. Next base: position 23,254,564 of record JAVFKF010000003.1, on the reverse strand, counting down.
ATTGAAATATGGAGAAAGCTTATAATATTTTGCGCTTATAATAATATATGTAGTTGATATGAAAAGATGATTTCCTTAAGATACCTTAACATACATTTGCACTTCAATGTTTATATTTGAGAATAATTCATTACTTTCACTGCTATGAAAACGTATGCCACAATGATATTGCTAAAATTTTAGAGTATGAAATTTTCCTAAAAATATCTATACTTTCTTGCATACTCGAGATATATTTTCTTAGTCTGCTATGGGAAATTTAGGAATAAAGCTGTTTAAAATGTAATGAAATTCATACTAGTTTCCACTTAAAACGGCAAATAACGTGGAAAACAAATAATCTACTTTTATGAAAAAGAAAGACTGAAAGATGAAGGCTATACGCATTTCAGAAGGAATATATGTTTTAAGTATTTGTCAGGTAAAATTTTCTGAATCCATTAGAAGGGCAGGGATGCGAGTTCCTAAGGTGAAGTCTATTCAAGCTATCGGGGAAAGTAATTCAAAATTTAGATTTTCGCCATTCTTCAATATAAATTCCTATCCATCGAAAAATACCGATCGTTCCTAAATGGTTTTTCATGGAAATTAGTTCGCATCCAAATGGGTCTTATGGGAACCAAGGAATTCCAATAAGAGGATAATTGCTTTCGTAAAAACGAAAGGTATTCTATTATGCTACACCTTCCCATATTTCCTTTATAAAAAGTATTGGATGAATAAAATCGATAGGGTATTTTTTCCTAGATAGTAGATATTAAAGAAACACCAGTAAATTTTCCAATACAAGTTGTACCCATTGTGAAACGTTACTAATTTGTGAAATAATTTTAATGAGTATGAAGATTTTTATTACTGCTTTTGTATATTCAGCTCTTAGAACATTAGTCAAATCGATAGTGATTCGACATTTAAAGAATTAATAGAATCAGGCCTGATGATGAAGTGAAGCGCACGAATGCAGCAAAATGAACATTTTTATCATATTTCTAAAATATACAACAAACATAACAAGAGAAAAATGTTTAGATTATCTGAATCAACAGTGGGGGGAATTAGATAAGAAAAAACTAATTAACAATAAGAACGGAGATGGGTGGTAGCCATCTTCATCCCCAACGGACATTAAAGGACCTCAAAACCTAATTTTCTTTAAAAAAGTTTCTGTAAACAGGATTTGAACCACTAAAGATTAGTTTGGGATAATTTGAAAATTCGATCGGACTCTCAAACCACTCGGATATTTTGATTGTACGTTGACAGATTGCCGCACAAAAGTTTTATAAATGCAGCCCAGTTGATCAATATAGCCCAATGCCCAATATTTATAGAAAGATAGTAATCATTAGTTCTAGAATCCATTAACTTTAGATTCAGAAATGTATCGATCATTTTGTATATTATGAATTTAATACAGTAGATAATATGGTACATTTCGACATTTAAATGACAAAAATCAGAAAAATAGTTACTTAAAGCGCTCTTTTTCGGAAATAGCGGCGCAGCTCAGTAAACTAAGCGACCTCAGTGACTTTTTCGTCGCCCAGATATGGAAAAATTAGAAAAAACTAAGGTCATTTGGTTAAAATTTCAAAGGATTTCCACTCGCGTTTGTGCACAGAAATATGCTATAGAATCGGACGGGAATGGATTTTTGAAGAGATGAAAAAATTGGATTAAAAAAAAATGAATAAAAATGCCGCAGATGGCGTGATGTTCCATGTGCAGCATCTCGAGGGCGCTCATGTCTCGAGTGCGCGTGAATTTCCTCTTCTGGCGAATTAAACGAACCGTTCGTTAAGTCACCCAGTTCTCACTTCGAATCGGATGCTCTTTGCGTTGGGAATCTTCCTCATACGAACTGCTCCCTACTTGACTTTACTTATTCATCACCTAAAGTAAAGCTCAACTTCAACTGAGAGATACCTCTCTAACGCTAATTGCCCTTTTTACTACGTTTTTTCCACTATAATTACACCGCAGTGAATTTTAGTGATGGGATAAAGATCAATGAACAAAATCCAGTTTTATGAAACTTTTACAACTACGTTCATCGACATGTATATTTTACATATTAATTATTTGATCTGACCTGATTGATTTTAGGAAATACCCTATTGTATAGGCATTTATACATTTACATAGAGCAATCGTTCATTATTTATCTGAAGTAATTTCTAATATTATGTTCACTATTTTAAACAGATTACTTTAGTTTTAACAAAAAAGCGTCATTATTTAATGGAGCATAGCTTTCTGATGAAGTCTCTTCTGATTTTAGTTCGGAGACATAATATCAGAGAAGTATTAAATTAATCTATTCCTCCTATTTTACTGAATATCAAAGTAAAAATATATTTCCTCCACAATGCTATTCACGGATTTGTGACAACATTAAATTACGAAAAATTCGAAGAAGAAGATGAGCAAATGTGTATGGTTGTACTCGTATATGATCAGCATAAACTATATCTAATATTTAAGAACAAAGTTTGATCCTTCCTTCCCAACAAGCTTCGTGCTGAGATGTAATGCTAGGAAAGTGTCAAACATCAAGTACCTGTTTTCTTTACATAAGTGTGTTTCATTTATGAGAGATTTATGATGAAAACTGTTCACAAGAGGAAAAAAAGTATTTGGAATAAGATGGGCATAACATAAAAAAATTTCATCATACTTCTACTAGTGTAAGACTTAATTTATCTCACTCTCACGTAATAACTTTACCAAGTGTGGATTCTATCTGATTGCCTCAGAATCGTAAATTCTCATCAACTCATGCAGCCAGGAATTAATTTGAAAAGGAAAGATATCTGTTGAAGGAATGCTTTCAAATATAGTAGGTGAGTGAAATATCAAGTAAGAACTTGAGAATTCTCTGCAACGGCGACACTTGATGCGCGAGTTGTTATAATGCAGCTCGGAAACTTGTGATAGTACTCTATAAAAGTTTTGGAAACCTTGTGACATGATATGCAAATATATTCAGGTAATGACAGTGACCCTTTGGAAGGCAATTATTAGGGCTTGAACTTGTTGAAGAAAGAGAATAAACTATTAAATGTAAATCACAGTTCATTATTTGCTTGCTTATATGAGCTTCTAGGATTTAATTCTAAGATTAATTTCGTAAAATCTATCGATCAAATAGAATGCGCGCATCTCCTTCTTTACGCTCAAAAGGGTTAAGTATGTAGATATACGTATAATTCAATTAGATAAAGTATTCCATTAATAAGTAAGGGGATTGCTTCGTTGAAATAAAGAAACCGAGACAACGCGTGACGTATGAAGAAATGAGTCCAAATGAGAACTAAAGTAAACGTTTAGTGTCTTAAGAGTAGGAAATATGAATTATGAATAATTATACATGTATGTAACTGTGCTTCATTAAAATAAATAATTGTGAAACCAATAAAAGAATGGCATTATTAAAACTAGCAAGCTAAGGAAATATCTTACCTTCTTCTTATGAAACTTCTTAGCGAACTTGAAACTTAATTTTCTGAAAAAAAATTTTCCCTAAACAGGATTTGAACCACTGAGGATAAACTTTTGGATTAATCTTTGGAATTGTTGGAAATTTTGGAAATTAGAACCAGACACTCTAACCACTCGGCCACTTTGATGACGATGATCACGCTAGGTTATGATATGTAAGTATACTACTGAATGCCAGATAATGATAGGTACGTTTAAATTAATCCCTGACGTTTTTAACGGGATATTTTGACATACATAAGATGCATGTGATAACAGTTGTACATTTTTATATAAATTGAATTAATTTCCGTTATTTCTGACGGGGTAATTCACTAGCTGTATACATAATACGAACTTACCGCCTATGTCACCTGTACGCTGATTAGGTAAGCGGTAAGTGAAGGTCTTAAAAGGTCTTAAAGATCCGTATTTAGGCGATATTGAGGCTAGTGAATGATGGAAATTCGTGATGAAGGACAATGAAATAAAGAGTGTAATCTAGTTCGACGGGAATGTAGACGGGCATAAAAATGGAAATTAAACTAATGGTCCTATTTTACCTTTTTAGTAGAGAAAATGAAAGGCGTAAGGAATGCAAAGCAAAATTTGACGACAACAAATGGTACAAATACTTTATTTATATTTGTTTGTGGGAACTATATAATCAATCCATCTAATCGGAGAAAATAGTTGTACAAAAATCTATCAGAATATTTGAAGATTTTTTGAGTGATTTATAAAATAAGACAAGCTCCTAAGAAAATGCTTTTTGAACGAAAAAACATTTTAATGTTACCAATCTTGTCCTTTAATTGTTATTTATCGAGAGACTTGATCGATAAAAATCGTAATTAAATCTTGAAATACGTGGGAAGCCAATTTTTGGTTTGAATCAAGGCATGGAATTCTGATATCATACTCTACCGAAAATTATTAAGTCCATAAATCGATGATCCTGTGATATATCGATTCATAAAACTGATTGGATTCTTTGGCGAACATAAATTTCACCTTTTGTATTAAAAGTGAATTCTTTCGGTACTCTTCCGAGTCCTGGAATATCTCTAGCGGAATTAATTTTGAGAGTTATTGACTCCGTTTTTTTTTCAAGAGTTCTGGTGGGACATTTATAAATGGACGATTTTCCATGATTAATTGTGGCTTGCGCCGAAAGATCGGCGATAGGAATCTTAAGGGGATTCTGGTTGAAAATGAATTCGCAGAAGAATAAAAATGTATTCCACTCTTCAGTTAACCTAAATTGCATTAGGGATATGGAATTTTTGGGTCATTTTTCACCCTAGTAAACTCACCCTAATGAATGACTTAGCTCTTTAATCTACCTCTTTATTTGAGAATGTGCTTGAGGTATTGAACATTTTTAGGTCAAGTACTCCAAAGAATCGGTGGTCCGCATGATTCGATTTTAGCATTCTAATAGGGACAATAATACAGGAGTAACCAAGTAGAAATTAATTTCATTTTCAAACGGTAGAAAAAAGGTCACCCGTAACATATATATTTTAGTTGTTCTTAAAAGAATTCACTGCAGTATTCCTTAGTTTAGGAAAGTTGAAGAATCTGAAATATATTTCTACATGAAAATGGCTAAACAGTGCAAAATTTAGCATCAGAATATTTTCAGCTTTCACCTTCTCCATATTTTGCTATGATATTTTAGATGAAAAACGATAAGTAATAAAACGCTAAGAATATATTCCATGGTTACAAAATGTTACTTCATGTTTCCTTAATTCTTTTGCATAAGCCTTTATATACACCTGTTTTTGATGATACATTTAAACAAAACTAGTGGTAAAAATTATCTATGTAAAACCAGCATAACAAAGGGAAGCATACGTTAAAACAGTTGAGGAAATGAGTAATTCTGATGTTGAACTTATTGTAGGGAAAATGTATACAATGGTGTGAAAAGACTAAGGATTCTTAGGACAGCATTGGATCTTTTTAAATAGTACCAATAAATGGCATAAGTTGAATAACGGGAGATAGGAGATGGAATATGCTAAGGTTGGAATATATGAGGGATTAAAGGGGATTGGATAGCCTGATAAACCAATAAAAGCTACTTATAATGAGGGATGTAAATTAAGGAAAAATTGTTTAAAATATAAGTGAATATGTGTTGAGTAACCCAGTCTTTATGTGAACATGTATTGTTTGTAAGTGAGATATTAGCATTGTATTAAGTTCAGTAATTGTAGCTAGGAGGTATTTAAATTTTAATAGTATATTTTAGGAAGGTAAATAGACAATATATGTATAGAAAAATTGTTTATTTGAAGCTAAATGTGTATGTCCTGTTATACTCATTAATGTTGTGTTATGTAATGAGTATTAACGTGTCATTTTATTTAGCTAGTAATTTAATTACGTTGCCACCAGACTGCTAGTCCTTATGCAACGACTGGATTAATAATAATTACAATGAAATATAGCTGATTATGACCGATGAATGAATTTAAATAGTAAAATATATCGTGTATGAATAGTATAAAGAATATTTAAATACTCTAAATGCACAGAGATCGGAATCACATAATGATAAAAAAATTAGCTGAATAATAAAATTCAGGATAGTGAGAAAAATATACGATAACACTTCATCAGTTACCGGATTAAATACTTAGGAAAAATACTTTTATTTTCATTTAGTATGCACAATCTTTAGTGAAAACATCACTAAGTATGATAGTATCTTCCCTACGATCGATATCAGAATACTTGAATATCATGATTTAAATTCCTAATACATGCACACTGACGATAGCGATAATGCTATGCGTTCGAAGGCCGGTCCTATTTACACGAAGCAAGGTTTGGAAAGATAGGCTCTACCTTTAATTAATAAAGAGGATCTCTTAGCGGAGGCATCAATCAGACCCTGTCCCTTATATCAGATGACCCCATCTACACTCCACTGAGGCTCTCCAACCCTCACTCCCTAGAGAAGAGAGTCTCTTTCCTTTTCCCAACTCACCTCCGTACTAGAGATTGTGGAGAGGTCTGATTATCTTTCTCGAATCTTTTTTTCCACGCTGGAAAAATAAGAGTTCAGTATATTCAAAAGGGGGAGCTATCTACGCTGAATTTCTTGCACACTAAGGGGTGCTGTTGAACCTTTTTTAAGCTTGGAATTTCTGTCCGTTTCACTCGTCTTGCTCTATAATATTTAGGGTAAGTATGAATGTTGGCAGCGTATGCATGTTTTCTACATTTGAAGAACAAGCTCAGATAAAAAATTATGAGCTGCATTAAAGGGACAGAATTCTGTATAGGTTACTTTTCTCGAAAAGATTTTTGGATTCGACTTCTGCTCATTCAGAAAGTCCTCTATTAAGAGATCACACGAATCTATTTTATCGTACGTAGAATTTATTTAATTTAATTTTAAAACCTTATGAATGAAACTTTGAGCTGAAATAATACAGCTTGTAAGGAATCTAGGTTATGACTGAATTCCTTGTGAAATAAGGCACTTTTACACGGATATCTTTAAGTTCAATTAAACTAGAGTTATCCACGCTTAAAATATTGTCGTTGGTATAAGGTTATATATAGAGATTGAAGTAGCAACCAACATCCACAAAGTAACAGGTGATCCGTGGTAAAATATTTAACAAGATTTTGCAGTCATAAACAAGAGTCATTTAGCTAAAGATATTAATAGGAAAGAGTTAATAAAATAGATCACAAAATGTTTACTACTGCCATAAATTCTTTAATTAGCGTTAATATGCATGTCATGGTTTATGTAAAAATATTTTACCTTTTATATTCGTTATTTAATTTACCTTCAGCATATACTTATGGTCAGTCTTAAGTCAACTTACCATGGGTAACCAGTTATAGAATTTCCTCGCTTAGTCCCTAACATAGTCTGAAAATTAACCCACAATGCATTTCCTACAATCTGGGTATTTTTCAAAAGTTTCCGTTGGATTGCATAGCCCTTACCGCAATCCCTGATAATTTAATATGGTAAACAAGTTTAATTACTGGATGATACAATTATTAAACGAGGGTTATCTTGTTTCGATGCAATATTCTACAAAATTCCGTTATCTCTCCGAATCCATGTAGCTAAATACATTTGATTATCTCTTGTGGGTTTCACCGGCTGGATTGAGGTAATTAAAATGTTAAAAGCTGACATAGTCAAATAATCGTCCATTTTTAAATGCAAACGTCGACGGAAAAATAATTTGTAAATATTCAAACAAGAGAGTTAAATTAAGCGTCGCAATGAAATGTTTTAGTATCAAATAAAGACAGTTAACATTTGACATTCTCATGCAGGGATTCGAAAATTAGGCGGCGAATTATAAACTGGTGTGCGTGAAAAAAATTCAATTTCAATCTCAAAAACGACTGCATAATCTGAAATAATTTGCAGAACGATTAAATTTATATTAATCGGAAAATGAATTTCGTTATGATAGGGAAAAATGGATCCGGGAGGTGAATTAATAATTAATAATAAACGACAAGGAAAGGTGAAATTTTTTGTTCGTGACTGCGAAGTAGGAGGGGAGCTGAATTGGAACGAGTGCAATTGATAGCTTATTTAGTTATTAGTTACATAAAAAACATACGGCGGTATATTATCGAAATTCAAAGACACACTACCAAATTGCCATTAAATGGCTCGATTGAGTGTTCTTCCCTTTAAAAGTACGATTTTGATCACCGATAGATTTGCAAATGGGCCATACTGCATCAGGAGCAATCATTCTTAGAAATATGTTGGGATACTCGAACTTTTGAAACTTTGTGAACAGGCAAGGTCTATGAAGTTATTAATACACAATCCCCTTATATGCAAATATTTCTAAATAAAGTAAGAAAATTTTTCGGAAATGATTCGTTTGCTTTAAGTATTGATTTGGAAATTAATCTGGAATAATCTAAGAATAAATTTTGGCTATACAATTCCATTCCTCTCACAATATCAACCAAATGTTACTAAACAATGACAAAATGTATCTGTTGGACAAATGAAACACTTTGTATCAAATTCCACTACTTTTTAGCGTCCAGTAACGGAATTCCACAAAGTAATGGCTGTTACTATTGATTTCAAAATGTATTTATTAAATGATAGAGGAATAAACCTCTTTAGATGGTTGGGGTTCAACGACAAACAGAATATTCCCTACTGGTTTGTAGTTGAAGATGCGATGTAGTTAGCATTCATGTATATTTCGCGGAATGGAACGATAAAGGTAACTAATGGGTAGTAAAACTTATTCACCATGTTACTCTTTTAAAAATTTTGACGCCCTCCAAAGTATTGCTGATCGTAAAACGTTTTTTCTCCCCCAAACCTCGACACCCCGGGCTGCTGCTCATCTCACCCGTATCTTGAACTGGCTCTGATTGTGACTATTCACCACATTCAAGGAAAATCTAAATTTGATGATAAAATTTGAGCAGATGCATCATACCAACGAATCGACTTAACTCGAAATAAAGAATAACTTTCCGTAAAATAAGATTGATTTTATACTTCTAAATTCAAATGTTCTTTCCACAATTCCATTATTTTTAATTTAATAGTTGTAATTTTCATTATTTCCCTTCATTTCGAGGTGTTTTTCTCTCCTTGCTGAATGGGCGTTTTCACGTGACATGGGCTTCTTCGTAGCCTTCCTTTAGTTTGAAATATTTTCCCACGTTTTCTCCCCATTCACCGTACAAAAATCTACAAAATATGAATAGAAGAGGTAAATAAGCCCGTTTGGATATGACCGTTCTTATATGTAGTTTACCATAACCATACATAGTTATGAGCTTTTGTAAATATCCAGCAATTATATTGCCATCGGAAATACATTTCCCCTCGCTTATTCAGTATTTCAGACCGTTCTTAGGATTCCGTCCAGGGTCCGATTCAAATCAAGAGTCACGTGATCGACTTTTTTCTGATCCAGAAACTTTCGGGCGCTTTTTTTCTGAGATTATTTCATTAATATCTTTCCTTGGGGAGTTTCCCGGAACGGAATTTTAAAATATAATCGGAAATTAATTAGATAATGGCCGTCGAAAATTCTTCGCAAAAAGCGGGAGGGGCGAGAAAGTCTTTTAATTAATGGGAGAAAAATAAGAAACGGAGGGGGAAAGAGAGGAAAAAATGAGAATTGAGGAGAAATCTAAATGGAAGATTCGGAAAAGGACGTAACGATTTCGTTCGCTGGAATAATTATGCAACGGAGGGAAGCTATGCAAAACTCAGATTTCCATATTATGCTCTCATATTTTTTTTCTGGTTGAAATTTGGGTTGCTGGTTTATGATAAGGACGACATGAATAAGCAGTAACATAATTAAGTTAATTGCTGATTCTGCAGCAAGTTTTTAATGGTTAATTTGAATTTTTTATAATTATATTGGTATAATATCACTCATCGCTATGATTAACAGCTGTGCATAATCTGAAAATGCATAGCAAAATGAGCAGTAGACGTGATAGTGATATTTGTATTAAAATTTTTGTGAATAACTGATACTTTTCAGTTGATATCACCAAATATATATGGGAACCTACTTTTTGTCACGGTATCGGAAAATCAAATTAAAAAATATTTTGCCTCTACCTGCAAATAGTTTTCCTATACTGCATTCCAGTCTTTCTAGTCAGATAGATAGCTAATTAGTGTAGTTGAAATTTACTTATTTAAGCGACGAGTTTTAAATTTAATTTGTAAACACCCTATACAGACGCCGTAGTATGAGGCTATTCTTCAAACGGAGACAAATACATACATTCTCATATTAAAGAGAATTACTGAGTAGAAATAATGGAATAGTACTATTGTATTAAATAGTACCATCACATCACATAGGGTAGTATACTTCTACAAAAGTCATTATTGATATATTGGTTTATTAAAGAGAAAGTGATTAATATACATGACTAATACTATCAGGAACCACTGTTAAGGGAAGTTTTTTGTTGATTAAACGCTATTGGTTAATATCTATTTATTTACTGTACTTTAGACTACAAGTAGGCACCAGGCTAGGTGGTAGTCATTCAAAGGGGGAAGGGAAATACAAAATACCCTGACTGGTATTCACCCATGTCGGGAGGAAAACCCCCCAAAACCTCCCGAAGGCATTGCGCCATACAATTCATTACAACTAAAAAATTATAAAAACTTTAAACCGTGGTTAAAATAATTGTAAACAACTAAATCTTTACAAGTATGAAATTTTCACATGACTATCAAGTAAAATGTCATACATTATAAGATATGTTACACTACAAATTAATAGTCTAATAATATTTGCAAACAAACTAATTATTACTTGAAATTTACAATGTAATATATAATATAAAATACATGACTACTGACTAGTTCAACTATTAATATTTCTTAACTTGGCTTTGAATTTTATTTGCGTTTTCTGGCATTGGAATGAGAAGTTATCCAGGAAAAGCATTCCATTCCCTCATACCTCTATTAATGAAAGAATATTTAGCAACATCCGTTTTCTGTTCCCATTCCTTTATTTTTGAATTGTGATCGCCGCTTCCGATATAATTTGTATTATTAAATGTTTCGCATAATTCTCCCCAACCATCTTTACAGTTCCACGCGTTAAATAATCCCGCTAATCTGAAAGACTTCCTTATTGACCCAAACGATTCCCATCCTAGCTGATCTAACATTTTGCTAAAACTCTCATCCTTCTTATGCTTTCCAACTACGTAGCCAGTCGCCTTCTCTTGCGAATATACATGGACACAACTCGCAGTAATTAGAAATAGCATAAATTTTTATCATAGTTTCCGTTATTTGTGTAGATGATAAGGTGCTTTAGCGATGACAAGTAGGAATGGAAGCCCATGACTGACGTACTTCCCGCATACATTCACAATCTTTCGAAATGAAGAATTACCTCCACTGCAAAGTCCAGAAAGCAAGTATCAGCTGCAATAGCATATGTTCGTAGTCACTCGCGCTTGTCAAACACGTAACGGGACGTAACTTACGGTGGGAAATAAATCCGAGGAAACTACTCCATCGATCGTTCCACAAGAATGTACTTGCAGGCAATATCTGTTTAACATTCGCATTTAGGTTCCGAGAACTACCATTGGGTGGTGGCGAATGGGTTGGAAACACGAAATAAGCGCAGTAAATCTTGGAACCTTTCGTGCTCCTAATGCGGGGAAGCACAATTAACTATCTGGGATTGCATTTGCTTCCGCAAGGTGTAATTCATACGGCGGGAAGAGTCGCGATATTTATTCGTGCCTAATGCATCAACGCGAAATTCATTTGGAGAGATTCGTTTATGAAGGCTGCGAACAACTTAAAAATTAACCTCGCGTTATGGATTAAAAATGCAAACATTCCCGGCGAATTTCATTTTTCGTCAGGATACGTGGTTTTCGGAGCACTCTTTAATGTTTGGATATGTTCTCAGGCCAATTTATGGAGCATTATTTGTTTGGGAATTGTGAGAAACGACCTGTGCCATCCAGACATGGGAGGAACTGAAATTGTTAGAAAAAATGTCGTCCGTTCAGGTGCATTATATGAACTTTTAATGTTTTTCAAGACCTCATAAATCGTTAGTCATGTATAGTCATGTATCCTTACTCTCTAGTATGAGCTCACTGACAAACTCATAACAGTGAAGTGACTTTATGTTTAAAAATTCTAATAAGATAGATTTAAGAGTAGGGAATAAAAATCTATGTACTTTTATGAATAAAAAAACAAAGGAAGGAATAATGTTTGCTCTTCGAACATAATGCGAGGAGTTCAACATTAAAATTGTTTTCTTCAAAGTATATTTCGTGTTTCGTTTTAGTATTAGCAACTAATCGAATTGATGGGACAAACTTTTTCCTCTTACAGATTAAAAGTAAAGTGTTTTCTCTAATCATATTTTTAATCTGTTAGAATTTTGATCTAAAATGAATCTGGATTAATATCTATAGTGTAAAAACCCCTTCAATGTTATAAGAAAAGAAAATAGCGTTGATGAGATAATTGTGTAACAAATGAACCTAAGGAAATGTTGAAGACTAATTTGCAAATACATATCTATTCCACATTCACTCTTTTCTCAGTGTAAAAGCTTTTGATTTTTCATTCTATTACTATTCAACCATTCACGATTAATGCCGCCTGGATTGAATTTATCTCTCAAGGGGATATCGCGCCATGTACCTTACTTCTTCACTTTTCAACCGGGAAACAAAAGATGCCTTACAGCTTACAACTTCAGAGGAAATCATTATGACTGATAATGTGGATGGGTAGAAATCTTTCGCGGATAAGTGCTATGGAACGAAAACTCAAAAAGGAGATTGAGGCAGATCTAAACATGTGAAGCACATCAGGGAAACAAAAGAGGGAAACACAGAACGAACGAAAATTCGGCGAAAGACTTGTAACGCCCACTTAACTCCCAGTCAAAGCTTGTTCCAACTCATTGAATTATGTTTCTGTTAAGGACACGTATTGGCTGTGGGCTTAAAATGTAAATTTTCTCTCCGATATTTACGCTCCTCTTCCTCAGTTTGTGGGATACCTTCACCTAGAGACCACTTATACGCCGTGGAAAACTTACTTTTCCCAATTGATACATATTTCTACGTATATAAGAGAGGACTCGAAAAGCAGGAATGTGAATTTAATGGAAAATTAAAATAGATACTGTTATTAGCACATGCTTGGCGAATTGGAGAATAGCCGATAAAAATGCCCGAAATGTTTTCATGATTTAATTTTAGATATAAAACGGAAACAATGAGAGTTGAGGGATGCAATTTTAAGAGAATTTATTGTTTTTCATTATTAATAATTATAATTGCTAATAAATAATTCTAATTAAAACATTTGAGATGGTTACGTTTGATCTAAAATACTCATATTAAAACGAACTTACAAAATTTATTCGCAATTTACTATGTTATTACTGATAATTTGTAACATAAAATATAAAAGTGCCATTTGTGTCAGTAATCAGTTCAATAATATGAATCTTATCGAGCGATATCTGGGGATAATCAAATTTAAAACTTTAATATGAAAGAGAATGGCTAACTCACAATCCCACAAATATGTTTAATATCACAATCATTATCGTTTTCATTATCCAATCCCTTTTTGTTAAAATTCAATTAAATATACCTCACCGTAAAATATATAGCTAATGAAAACGAACGTATCTATTAGCTGTACATTTTATTTGGCAGCATATTTTATTCCGCAGTAACTATAATTTTATTTCATAATAGCTATGTGATATTCCTCGTTAATATAGTATGATGTGTTTATTTAGCATAACATTCAATATGAGAAAGTAGTGACAAGAGTGAGATGCTTGGTATGCGATAGAGAGTGTAAACAAAGATCTGCTAATGGGAATTTAGCTTAATGATGCAGAGACTCTATCGTCTAGTGGAAAACATATGGAGAGGTTATCAGCGAGTTAGGAAGATGACGAGAAGTGGGAAATTTTTTTACGTATAAACTCCCTAGTTCCGGACTTCTTTTTTACTTGACAGGATGGAGGAAACTCAGGAAGAAAATACAGAATAAGGTTGAATGCATGGAGAGGGCCACGTTTAATTAGAAACAGGGCTCAGAAACTATTTCCTAATTCTGTTCTAAGCATTTTTATTTGATAAATTTATCACTTTTATTCGCTTCAGATTCATATTTTGTGTTAACTAAGTTTGACGCATTAGTTTCGCAGTCACACCACCGTATCAAAGAGGAAGCGAGTTAAAGAAAAACCATTCCACCCAACAATTCCTGTCTCTCAACCATCTGAAAAAGCTCACGATAAAAACGCGAGACCTTTTTATTAGACTAGCGAAATCTTCGGTTCCACAGCGCTTCTCGGCAGACCGCACCCCTGAGGGTCATGATTCGGGACACTCAGCATTCTCATCGATCGATGCGAGGAAATAAATCACCCGGAGCGATATAACTTATTTCGTAATCATTCATCCTTCACATTTCGGATATCCACTAATACTTTACTCCAGATCGTGTGTGTGAGCGAGGGGGGGAGGTGTCAATAACCACGGTTCTAGGGGGGGAATCCGAGTTTCGCCTCGTTAGGCTCGCTTCGAGAGGGAAACCATGGGAGGGAAAAGGTGTGCCGCGTGGTTTGGGTCGACTGTGAGATAGGTAGCCATCTACTTGGCACTCTGAGAGTAATGGGATGGGAGATAAGGGGGGATGTGGGTGGAGATTTATAGAGGAGTGAAAGCTCAGGAATAAGGGCGCAAAAAAAGGAAATAATCTTTCTCCGAGCGGATTTTTCGAGTGGTGCACTTCACCTTTAATCTCTTAGAGTACAGTCATGTGGGCGGAGGAATTACTTCGGATGGGATATTTATTACTCCACGTGCCCGCGGGAACGAGGATTTTTGCGCAATTTGCTGATTTCGGAGTGGAGGTACGCGAAATTTTAAAGGGTTTAATTAGGGTGAGGGTTCCCGAGTGCGTGTGGGCATAAGTAGCACGTACGTGTACATATGTCCGTTTCTATATTAAGCGGAGGAGAAAAGATGCAAAGCTCAGCGATATTGCCTCGAATCGTTGCAGTAATGCTTTAGAGAGAGAAATAAGTGACCTGTAAGAATGATAATTATCACAAATTATGGAAATCAAATTTGCACATTAAGTTGTGCGAATAAACCCAATAGAAGAAGTGAAAAATTGTGACTTGACTGGGACTCTAACCCAGATCTCCCACTTTCCAGGCAGGTATTCTAACAAAGGCGTGGCTTGATAGTTTAGTTGATTAGAATACCTGCCGGAAAGTGGGAGACCTGGGTTCGAGTCCCAGTCAAGTCACGATTTTCACTTATTGTATAACTTTGGGATAATAACTATCATTTCACTCTTGCGGCGAGATTAGGCAAAAGTATTAACTCATTAAGTCTCTTCTTCCGCTTAACTTCTGATATGCATATTTCCAAATGTTACACAAAAATAATTGAAAAAAGATAAGCTTACATCTATATTAATAGATCAATACATACAAACAAACGTTAGGTAGTGGATTTAAGTAATAAAACTAATGATTTGGGTGGGAAAAACTCATCAGTTGAGGGTTTACGGAGAAAACCAAGGTATTTGTATCGTCCTGTCTGATGACGTGCAGGATACGTATGCGATTATATGGTTTGTAACTGGTACTTAGATTTCCTTTTAACAATTATTTTTAAGGGTTTATGCAGACTTTTTTTCTCATTTTAGCTTTCTCAGGTGATTTCATCGATCATGGATTTTTCATGGCTTATAAATAAAGCAGTAAGGTTACCCGAGACGCTTATAAATTACTCAATTATTTTCCACTTCAAATGCTTCATTTCCGCATCTGGCGACTCATTGTAATATTCTCATATCTGCCTCTCTTCCATAAATCTGCTTAGAATAAAATGAAACTATTTTAGTTTCAGGAGGTACTATTTCCTTTCCTCGCCATCTAACATGGCACGTTCTGCAATGCTCAAGGAAATATAAAATGGAACATCTATTTAATTTTTAAATTTTCCTGCGAGATTGAACTAGAATCCCAAACGGGAAATGGGCGAATAACTGAGAAAACTTCCATCCCAACGTTGGCTATTCCAAAAAAATTCGATTAACGCTTAACAACTGTAAAAATCTCTAAAATTATGGTAAGCTGTTACGGGGTTTCATATCGCATGAAATTTAAATGTATTACATTTTGCAGATATCTTACGTTGTAGAAGAATATTTTTTTGCGCAAAGAGAGCAACAGAAAATCTGAGGAAACTTACCAAGTTATTCGATGAAAGTGTTTACATGGCCGTCGATGAAGATTTCAGCTGAGTTGAAACCTGAAAGAAAAATGGCAATTTTTGAATGACGTGGACTCTGTTAAAACAATACTTATATACGAGACTGCTAAGGAGCTATATGTGGTCTTTTTAGTTGCGTGAAAACTTCGGGATAGCAGCTTTTGTTACGGCATAATTGCATAATAAACTGGTTTCCTGAATTTCTTGAAGACAGGTATTTATTTTCTGGAATGCAACTCCTAATACACATTAACGCCTTCTTAATGATGTAACGATGGATATTAAAACATAAAGATATACACGAGAACAGAATTTAAAGTCACTGGAGACTTAATTTAGATAATTCTATTTTTGAATAATTTCTAGGGAATTTTTCGACTTTTGCAAATGTTTCTACATTCAGCGAAATTCAAATCTAGTCTTCGTGTACCATTCAAATGATATAAATATTCATTTTGCATACAAAAATTTAAAAGCCATTGAACCAGTGGAATTACTAATGGTCCGTTCATAATGCTCTCGGGTTATCAAATGATTCACGATCTTACAATAAAAATTTTTCAATTATCGCCTATGTTAAAACATGATTGCCTTGATATGACATATTAAGATCTTGAAAATGACATATTAAGATCTTGAAACAGCTATCAGGAGATATTTAAGATTGGGTAAAAATCACTTATTCAACCTGGAAAAACTGCATGGAAGGAGCGGTGAAAATACAGATAGCGTCGGATAGTTACTTTGATGCATTGCATCCGAGGAGTCTAGCACGCCCCCGCTGTTCTTTTGTTTGATTTTGGGAATGCCATTGCGACCCTTGTTGGAATTTATAAGGGCAAAGTTTTCCAGTTCGTCATGAGGTAAAAACTTTAGTGATGAAACGGAAAAAAATTCTGTTAAAGCCTTCGGCGTTCTTATGTCTTCAGTTCTACTTCATAACTAATTTAAACGAGGTCTGAAAGGTAGTGAAGGATTTTATACCTCATTAGTATTAGGCACACGCAAAGAATTCTTTTTCTCTTTCTATTGAGATGAAAAATAGTTTACTAATAGGAACAGTCTTTGAAGATAGTTTTATCCTTGTTATTACTTTTAATTTTAAAAATTTATTTTGCGTGACTTCTTTTGATGAGGAATATTTCAGGAATTCCGATATAACTCTCTTGAATATAACTGTGAAATACGTTTTAGAATACAAGAGAAAAGGATTATAATTCGTTTATAATGATGTTGATGATATGAAATATATAAAGTTGTTCGGTCTTACAGTTATTTTGAAGCTCATTATAAATTTAAAAGGAGTACTTTTAGGTAGTTTTACATTTTACCTTCCTAATGAGTTCATGTTATATTATTTCTTAACACGAGCCTATAAGGTAAGTATATGTTACAAAACATTCTTGGGACAAAGAAGTTAGAAGAAGACAAAGTAGTACAGAGTAGGTGAGTGTAAAACTACTCTTAATGACCCATCATAATAGACCGCAAAAAGTAGTTCTACGTTTAACAATTAGCAGAATATCCTTTTTTTGATGAAAATTCATGCCATCGCATGAAAATATATTTTCGACTCAATCTGTAAAATAACATCTTATAGAACACTAATATTGTGCAATCTACTGGGAGGCTTTCGACGAATCTTTTCGATTTTCATTTTGTAGTAGTTTATTCTCAGTTAACGTTTTCAATCTTTCAATTTCATTTCTTTCTGAGAATTTTCAGTTAATTATTAATGGTTGAATGGAATGTTTTCATCTTGTACACCTATGCTTTATTTGTAACTTAAACTTCGATATTTTTCATTTTGCTTTCCCAATATTTTACATCAATTTTTCATAATGTATATCATAAAAAATTTAATATTTCCTTTATATAATCAGAAGATCTCCGAATTTGATCAATTACTCCTATAAAAACAAGAACTGAATAGATACTCATACTCCCAAAATTGGAAAGATGCCAATGAAGGAAATGAGAACAAAAAGCCTTTGGAGCTTGTACCCTATGCAAGTAAAATCAGAGAATAACCCCCAAAGATCCTCAAATCATACAGCATCACGAGCCATCTTAATCCCTCTCATATGTAAATTGATTTCATTTGATAGAGACCCGTTTCACCTGCTTTTCAATCCCTGTGTTCGGGCACTGGAAGTATAGCAATGTCGAGAATCAAAGATTTATCGATAAAGTGAACCTTTCCTGGGAGCAGAAAAATCCATCGTCCGACTCCAGCAGCAAAGTTCCCCTAAACACAAACAGAAAGACATACGGCGAACTCGTAAAAAATGCTCCCAAATTGACCCGTCTGGGATACCGAGAGTCAGGGGATCATTTATTCATCGACCAATTACTCAGATGACGTCATGCTAGACAAACGCTGAAGTAAGGAAAACAGGAAAGAAATAACTCATGGAGACGAAAGGCAGTCCTCATGTTCCTGTCCTCCATTTGTTTTTCATGGGAATTTAATGCTAGACTGAGTGGGCATCTCTTCTGCAAGGATGGAAGAATGCAAGGGACGGCGCGGAATGCAGCAAAAATGCACTGAGATGGAGAAAGTCAAACTTCCTGCCTCGCGTTTCTGTGTGTTCTAACTTTTAAATTCCCGTTTTTTCTCCCGCTCGTTGTTTTCCTTACCTGCTCCGTTTTTTCTAATTAACTGTCGCGTTTCGTTTACTTCAATCTAATTTCCATCCGTTCTTCCTAATTATACCAAATAGTCTCAACTTTGATAATTTAGGGCATCTACGCTATAATATCCGTGATAAACCTCATTCAAACATTTTTTGTTCTTTATAGTTTTATGAACGAGCTGTTGAATTCATATTATCTGCCGTTTTTATTTTTCTGCGGCTTGTTCTTTTTTCATAATTATCATACATACTTGATTGTAAGCTTTTCTTTACTTATTTGTTATTTATTGAAATCTTACCACGGTGTAACTTACCTCATAACGTTACGGGTTTTTCTTTTTTAGGTAGATTATTAGGTAGAGATTGTAGAGGAGGTTACAAGATTAACCGACTATTTACGGTAGTATCCATTTTTACGATCCTATTTTCACTTATGATTTCTGATAAATTTTGGTTTGTTAAATTCAGAGAATTGCAAGATCATACTAAAACATACCATTTTCCATTTCTCTCCGAAATCACCACGTTTCGGTATACTTTGGCACACATTTTAGTATCACAATTCCTCACCTGATACTAAAAACTAACTTCCCAAAGAAACAAACTTCTCTCATTTTCCTCTCCATTCGATGAAAAGACAAAATAAACCTATAGCAAATGACAGGAAACACATCTCGATCACGAAAAGAAGTTAAGAGAGGCTATCTAAATTAATTATAGTTGTGTTAATGTATATGAAGATCACGTGGAATTTCTGTCTATTTTCCAGATTTGGATGTGATGATATTCTCCCCTTTAAGGGAGAAGAAAGCAAAGATGGAATGACGCCGGAAGTGAGGAGACCGAGAGGAATGTCGGGCGACAGTTTAAAAAGAGAAAGAATGAATCACAAGAATAAAATAGCTGGAGAAGAATGGCGAAATAATTTCACATGGTAGCCTCAGAATTCATGCTATTGTTTCATCAGAACTTCAAGAATTTCTATGTCCTTCTATTCAGTAGCGAATTAACTGTTAATTTTATTATAATAGATTCGGTTGTATTTCTGTAAACATTATTGCTGACTCCTAAAATTTCTCACGTTGATCACTACAGTTATCTGCTGTAAATTTGTTTTAATCGAAATTTGGTTTGTAGGATTTCTTAATTTAACTAAATGTATTCTGAAAAAATTTCCGATACGTTTAAGGAACAAAAGGGAAATTCCATGAACAAACTAAAGGCTATGCTTTGTCGGTGCAACAATCTCTCTCTCACTTTAGCTGCTCTTTTAATCCTGCTGTAATCGGAATATTCCATTCTTTTTCCTACGTCCTCGAAATAATTCTCCCTTAGCCTACACCTTCCTTTCTTTCCCAGTAACTTACATTCAAAAATGTTGTTAAGAAAGGCACAAAGGGAAAATCAGAGTTAAATAACCTGCCGAACACGAAAAGAAATAGCACGAGTGACATTTATAATTTACGAAAATTACATCCTTAAAAACCAAATTCTATGAGTCTAAAACCAGCATAAAGAGGAGAAACACAGTATAAGAACAGAAGAACTCTTGGGTCTATAGAGACTTCAAAACCCAAATCGAAACAAAAAGAAAATGTATTTCTTAGCAATTTTTTGTGGGACGTGTGTTAGCCGAAATACGGTGCTTTGTGTAAACCTAAAGGAAAATCAATACAAAAGTGTTACGGTACGGCCAGCTTACAGCACATCCTCAAAGTCTCTGATAGGTTTCCTTTCATCAGAAGCATCCCGGCTCCACCATACGCCCAGCTCTCACCCTCACATTCCCTCAGCATCAAGCTCACTTATCCAAAAACTTTTTTCATCCCCTTAATGAATTCCTATCCCAGGGATACAAGGGGTTTCGCCAAAGAAGGAGCGGAAAGTCGGACGCGAAATAAAAACAAGTGACTCTCGCACGGCGCGGCATAAATGACTGACGCGGATTTGACGAGTGGTGCACTCGGTGCTTCAAGGGAACAGGGGTCATGGGCTGAGGGGCGCGCGCTCTGGCGATGAGAAATCGAATCACAAAATGCGCGCGGAGAGGTGGGCGTGAATAAGTGATGGAGTAGGAGAGGGGTTGCATTAATAAAAGAGGGAGAGGTGGGCCATTAATGCTCGGGCCAAAGGGATATCATTTATGAGAGCTTCGGAGTGGTCCCGAAAGGCACGCCGCCTGCGGAGATGGAATCTCCTTCCTTTAAAGTGCATCTCTCCGCCTCGTCGGCCACGCTCCACGACCGTCGCTTTTTTTCCACGCTGAAAAGTGCGGCACGTGAAAGGTGTCGCGTGCGGAAGGGATTTCTCCGCGGGGATTCGATTAGTGAATCTGCGTGAGGCCGATTCCGCGAGTTAGCGTCGGTGAGGTTGTGCACGCAGCGGCCGAAGTTCCGTTTGTGATGTGGATGCTGTTTGCGTTCGGATTTGAACCGATCGCGAAATATGGAAGTGCCCATTTGATAGATGGTCGTGTTGTTTAGAATCTCTATGTTGATTGGCAGCTTCCGGAAGGAAATTTGGAAAATTCCGTGATGAGGGCGAGTGGAATGGTAAATTGATAATTATCTAAACCCTTAACTAAACCCTACTTGATAACTTAACCTTTAACTTAACCCTTAACTTTACCCCTAACTTAACCCTTAACTGAACCCTAAACTAGATAATTAAATTTTTGATAATCAACTAATTGATATTACACTTATCGATAGTTAACTTGTGGATCGTTAACTTGTAGATAGTTAACTCACTCATATTAAACTTACTGATAATTAACTTATTATTACTTTGTTATTGTGAAGTTACTTATTAATTTATATTCAAACTCATTAACCCGGTCCAGGTAGCAGAATGATTAGCATTCTAGTTCTATCGATCCTACCCGAAGGTCCCAGGTTCGAATCTCGGCTGTCCGGAATTTCCTGATAAGGGAATGTACGTGTCCACTGTAACTATTGCCTTGGTTAAGCTCCTACTGATGAGCTCTGTAGAGCTAAGGAGGAATTGAATCAATTTCAGTACAACAGCAGCAGATCAGGAAAGAAGTGATATGTGACGTTAGAATGTGTACTTCCGCCGTATGATTATTAAGATTTTACTTCAGAATGAGAACAGTACGATAAGGCGTGACTTCGTGGAAAGCCGTGAAATAGAAGAGACAACACTTTGAAGTTTCCACACGTTTAAACTATATTATAGTCCCGCACGTTTAAACATGAGGAAACTACAAAATGTTAATCTCTTCTAAGTTTTTACTTCAGCTTACTGAGAAGGTGCAAACTGAGACAAGCGCGGTGTATCCTAGGTAATAGCTCACAAACTACAAAAGGCTCTATTGGGAGGAATACGCGGAGAAACAGCTATTTAAATAATATTATAACAATATAGAACTGAATTTCAAGGCAGGAAAAATTTCAACAGTAGAACGGGAAGTTACCTTTGGTGTGATTAAACTGCTGCATCTGGGACGGTCCAACGTTGCTGGGAAACATACAGGAGTCGAGACCACTAGAAACGTATTTCGGAAACTAAGTTTCCATCTTCAGTAGTATTGTCAGAATATAGGTTGTGGGAGTCCCACAATACTATTGAAGATGGAAACTTAGTTCTCGAAATACGTATCTAGTGGCTCCTGTGTGTTTCATTGCAGCGTTGGGCCGCCCTAGATGCAGAAGTGGAACCACACCAAAGGTATGTCCCATTTTACCTTTGACATTTCTGATGGCTTTAAAGTTTATTTCTATACTGAAATTAAAGGTTCGATCAACGAACTTATTATGATATTGTATGCTATCTCTGATTAATACATCATCAAGGCGTTACTACCAAGAGAAAGGCGGATTTTGCATTGATTAGAACTGCATATGACACATTTTGCACGACCAAGAGCTGCTTAAAATATCACTTATATTCATGAAATCCACATAAAGTTTTATCCGGATCATCTAAGAGGTCATAATTTTATACAAAGGCCTTTTCTTACTTATTTTAAAAATGATAATAAGATATTCATTATTTTGGTATCTGCCATTCAACCTTAGATTAGTTAGGAAAACTTTGGGAAAATGTTGAAGAAAACAAATATTGTCTCTGTATTTGCAGAGAGTAGGTATTAGTAGTAGTAGAGGCATCGTTGAAGTCTTTGAAGGATTAGTAACCTCTCATGAGGTTAAAAAGCCACAGATCATATAAAGGCCAAGAAATGAAAATTAATTCTCCATCACTCTCTGATACTACTTAAATTAATTAGAAGATCAAAGTCGGGATGCAGTATTTGACAAAATTGAATCAAAATGACTCTAAACCCGATTTGCTAGTGTATGAAATTTTTAGTATTCACGGAACTTGAACAGGCGAGAAGAAGGGAAGCTAAATGCAGCTGGTTCATATCGTATTTAGATAATGAGAGAAAAGAGCCATATCAGCTACAAGATGAAAGAAAAGAGTTCCTATAGGTTACAATAGAGATAGTTGCTAGCATGATTATTGCTACGATGAAAATAATGAGAATCGAAGAACATTAAGAGCATATTTGCGATGAATTTTATTAGGTGAATAACTCAAGAGCAGACATACATCTACTTCCAGGAATAGAAGATTACATGACACGACTAAATGGAAATAATTATTTTTGGAAGAGAAGTAATAAAGAATAAGGTAGATACACAGTTTGACACAGAGGTAAATATTGTTCTCTCCATGGGAGAAGAGTCATCATTCATGTATGTAAGCATAACAAATCTCGAAACAAACCAATGTTCATTAGAGTTGCAGCAGTAGTTAACACGAATATCCTCTCATGGGGGATTGTGAGTTCATAACGTTTATCGTTTACTGTTTGTGTACACGAAAAGTGACTTAGTTACCTGATAATTCATCCGCTGAAATGAGCTTGTTTCTCAGAATTCTAATTCATTACGACCATTATACGAATAAGTATTAACATAAGAAATACAAGTACCTGAGGTTTTGAGACAAAATACACTCCTTTAGTAAAATAATATTTGGATTGAATATTGTGTATTTGAATGTCCGTTTGAGTAAACAAAAGTGATGTATTTAATTTATACTCAAAAATTAAATATGAACTTCATTATTTGGATACTAATCCATTAGAAGTATATATAATAAATATCGTAAAAGAAAAACTTAACAGTACATTCACAAAAAACAAAAGATAATCCAAGAAGTTAAGTTGTTCTTTTTGCTTATACAAGAGGCGGTGCTCGTTTATATAATGTAGTTCTTGCTTATTTAAAAAAACAATGCTTTAAAAGAAAAGGATAGGAAGTTATATATAATCATCTGAAATTTGGCAAATAGAAAGCACACTATTTATAAATAATTTTATTACCAAAAATCGCAGTAATACTTTCCATGCATTATGAATGGTTTTTAATCCATAGCTATTCTTGGTTTTATTGCTATTGATGGTTTTTAATCCATTGCTGATTGGAATCTTCCATCTGATTTAATGGGACATTTGTTCCTGTGTCCACTCCAACTAAAAAAATCACTTCTCAGAGAACCTTCAGTATATTTATAGAAGTTAGCATCCACTTTTTCCCGTTTTCCCAGACAGAGTTTTGTTTTTCCCTCAATGCTCACGAAACATCCACGGAAATGAAAATGCGACCATCTTCCATGCCCCCGGAGCAGGTAAACATTTCCTCGACTTCTGCCCTGAAAGTAATTGGCCTTCGCCAAATTCTCCCCCAAAGGCAGTCCTTTACAATCGTTTTGTAATATTAAGCACGACTACAACCCCTGCTTCATTTTGAAAAGTGTCTGCCAGCGCTGCAGACGGACGGGGCTAACATCAAACATTTACGCGCAGATATCGGCGGACGGACAGTTGATTGTGCGGCGGTTATATTTCTTCTCCTCCTCGTAAAGCTTCATGAAATATTAATGCGAGGATGGGATCACAGCCAGTAAACCTCTTTTCCTTCGCCTCTCTCCACCACTCTAAGGGTACGGAAAAGGGTCAGGGGTAGAGTTGTCTTGCGAGTCAACGTACTGGGGCCGCTAAATGGAAAATGACAAAGGAAGGGGAGTTTGTCTGCGGATGGAACTTTGAAAGTGTCGGAGACATAACGAGTGGAGGAGGATTAATGCAGGGGCTTTCGTGGGGGTCAAGACTGGTCCCGTGGGGAGTGGGGGATGTAAGAGGGGCCCCCTTTCGCGGCCCCAAAGGAGTGATGATTCCTCTAATTAGACGTCTATCTCTCATTCCTTCTGCAACTCTCCCTTTTAGCTCCCCTTTGCGCCCATATTTCCACGGGCCCCTTCATCAAACCGCCCTCTTCATTACGTCTTCTGAAGGCGAAGGAGAAATAACTAATTAAAGAGAAGCGGTCAGGTGGTGGGCCCCGATTTGGGTAGAGGGGGGAGACGGAGGAAGAGGCGAGTCAGGTAGAAAATGCGCAGGCGGGGAATGATTCGGAGAGAGAGGAAGTTGGGAGAGCTTTCGTGGGAGAAGATGATATCTTTTTAATAACATAATACGGGGACTTTCGCATCGAAACCAGAATGTAATATTTATACGGATAAAGAGGGGAAATTGAGGGCAGAAAACTACGCGCTTTTTTCGTTCTGATCTTTGTTTACGTGGCGGTTATTTTATTTTCACCGTGATTTAACAGGAAGAAAGTGCAGTCTACACACGATAGGTACAAAACTAAACTTTAATACCAACTGAAATCGCCTCCTTTGCAAATTTCATTCTAGGGAATAAAGATATGTCAATCGAAATGATGAAATGAGAGCTTTGCAAACAACAATACACATGAAAATTTTTTAATGTTATACATTTCTTAGTATACTATGGATATTAGTATCCACGAACGTGTTATTTGCAAATGGATTTGGTTACTGACCTATTGACCATTTGCTTATATATCATTACTTAGTAATTGACTTGATTACTAATGAAAATTAAGAGGAAGAATACTGAGCATCTTCCAGTGTCAGTTTTCCTTTCATAGTCTCTAGATTTCCTAATAATAAAATTAATAACCTATTATTATCATGTTGCTGCAATAAAATAATGAATGATATTCATAAAAACAGAGTAAAAATATCATAAAAGACAGATTCGTACAGTTTTCATCTCATTTTGGGCAATGAATCATTAAAAACGTCCACCTTGGACGGCGACAAAAACTCATTGGTTTCCCTCAATATTCTAGGGATGGGAAAGAACTTAAAAACATTTATTTGTGAGAATGGTAGGTATGGCAACGCTTGATGTCAGATATGTCTGCTCGGGACGGAAATACCAATGTGATTAAGTGGCGAGGGGAAGTCAGTAGTGTTGGAGATGAGTTTCTTTAAAAGACAATTTCAGCTGTCTTTCTCCTACGTATTCATGAATACATTCTGCCAGTAAATAGTTTCTTAGATAACTTGTTAAAATACATTCTGTAGTATTACCCAGGCTTTGGCTTCAGTGAACTAGATCATGTTTTTCATGTACGAGATAATATTATCCATGTAATAATCAAGAGGGATACAAAAATGTATTTAAATATATACCTCAGATTTAAGAAATGACGAACATGCCTCATTAAAACCGTTATAGAGCCTCATTTGTTGCCCACCTCTGCTGTAATCAAAGTGAGCTATTAAGGGAACGGCAAAATTGTGTATTCCTAACGTTTAAACCGTCAAACGGTAGAGAAAATATATAAAAACTCGTATTCCGAAAAGAAAGTTCAAAAGATAATTTATCTTAGAGATTTAATACCGATATCGTTGCTAGAGTAAAGACGAAGTCATAAACATCGTTTGGCATTATATCAATATGAGTCTGCTTTAATAGCCAAACTGAAATATTTTTTCTTAGTAATACCGAATGCCACTTCAAATATGATGAATGCTTTTGTAAAAAAAAATTATGCCGTATATACGGTGACTTAAATACGGTGAATTAGAAATTAGGTATTTTATGACGCCGATCATTGATTTGGAATTAGATATGCCCAGTATTTTCACGCGCGGAATCAAATTCGAATAACGAAAGATTTGGAAGAATCATTTGAAATAAGTATAAAGGTTGAATATATGATGATAGAGAATAAGCCTTATATTCCCAACATTAATAAAGAATTATGAGTATCATTTTATGGCTAATACAAGGAGCTGGAATGAGACCACCAGAAAAATCGTATTTCATGACGATTAGAAGTATGGATTATTCTCTCGAATGTATAAAGAATGAGCAAGAAAGATACGGTAAGGAATGAAAAAGATACGCGCTTTCGATGAATAAAGCCTTGGAATTTACGAAGGATAAAGAATGTGGTTGTTAGGTATTTATTTACTCCGAAGTACGTCCTATCCTTTGGATTAGGTAGGGATTCGATCGCTTGATAAAAATCTTAGCGGTATCAATAGAATTGAATTTAGTGTTAGAGTACGTTCAAAGTAGAATTAATGAAAGAATCTTTGGGGATAAGGTAAGTTCTTTAGAATGAAAACGGGAATCGCAAAGGTTCTACTACAAAGAGATTCCATCGGATGCATCCGAAGCTCTACCTTGATTTTTTTCAAGGAGATTAAGTTTTAGAAGTAAGTGTAAATAATCGATGTTTTCAGGTAAGCATAATAAAAACTGATACCATTTGAGCTAGGGTATTAAAGAGACTTAGTATAACCCTCTTACTAGATCAAAGTTTAGAATTCTAAGGGACGGAATTCCTTTGAAGGAATGTTTCTCTTGACTAATCTCAATAATCTTCCCCTTCATTTTCACGGATATGAGAAATAGAAGTAAAAATTGTTGATGTGTTTTTGGAATATTCGGCAACTCAGTTTCCATAAAATGCTTCTTTTTTCAAGAGTATATGAAAGGAAAGTTTAATGAATATTTTAAAGTAGAGGCTTTGAAGGTACCATCAGTACTTCTGATATGATTTCTATGTACCGTAATAATTAAGATAAATAATTCATTCTCCTACAGTGTGTACGGTCAATGAGAATTCTGATGCTATTAGATGTAAATAGAGATATTATCATGATGTTTCCCCAATATCATATTTTTTCACTTTACCTTCGACTTAATACATTAATTAAGACGAAATAACCGAAGAAGAATATGTTGACATCAACAAGTTAAAAATCATTATAAATTGCTTTTAATTCTTAAATCAGTGCGATTACCCTCCTTTTAATACCGCTGATAGATTTTTGCTTCAATGCTTCCCCACGTTTTCATTTGTGATGATAAAGTTTATTCATTTCAAAAAACTTCAGAAAATTTACGCAGTTTTGGAGCATTTTCCCCTGAAATAGCGGCCACAAGCACAGCTTAGCCCCTATTTACATGCAACCCGCAACTCATGACTGTGCCGCGTGTAGCGTGTACTTCAGGCAATACTACCGGTCGGCAAAACATCTTTACAAGTCGTATTTGAATTGGATTTTACTTATGAGGCTTGAACGATATGAATACTTCTTTGAAGAAGCTAAGTTACACATTAATTAAATAGGGAATAATATATTTTATAAAATTCAGAAATATTTTAAAGGTACCGAGGTAAATTACTGTCCCGGGTAAATTTATTCACTGCACATTCGAATTTACTTCCACTAAAAAGTATAATTGGATAAAATACTTATGATAGAAACGTTATTTTGTATCAATGTACATTTACCATCTGATGGTGGTAAGGACAGATATTTCCTCAAATAAATCTTCACATATTTGTATTGTCTTTTCCTTCATGATAGAAAAGGTATCTCAAAGATGATTTCTTTATTTCGTGTTCGAGATTATCAGAAATGTAAGTTCAGATTTTTATTACCTGTAAATTAAAAATCAAGAGGGAGAATTTTGAATGTATTTATCCATAGAGTGGATAACTACCTAATATATTTGTGTATATATGCACATGGTTTAAGGATATAGGTTTTAGGATATGATGTCTGTAAGAAATGCAGCTAATATCTGGAATACGTGAATGATTTTGAGTATATGGGATTATTAGTAACAGATATAATGTAGTCTAAAGCATATTGCGGAGGAATTCTGATCCTTACTTGGCAGATATTCTTCGTAGAATCAGTAAGTGATATTTAAATACGTACAACGTATCTTCGGAACATCAGTGCATGGGAGAACGACTCAGTCATCACCCAGAAAGGGAAATCAATCCAATCGTAACCTCTGGTAACATTTCCCATCTTTCCCCACCACATTTTTTCAGCCCGCAGACAAAAGGCATCTAAAATTCACGATCGGTCATTCGTTGTAACGTCAGAATGCACGCGGAGACACTGCATTAATTTGGGCAGGTCGAGAGGAGCTTTTCCTTTTTCGAGCGTCCGTGAAATCAAACAGCGCTTTCAATTTCGTCTCCAATTCTCGGGGCATCCTTCCGTTTCTCGTGCATCAATTTCCGAGGACAAACAGCTCCGGCTCAGAACACAGTCGAAAGTTACGCGTCCACGACTAGAGAGGTCATCGTGGTTTGAAGGAACGGAGGGGGGCAGGTGAGGGTGGAATTACTACGAATAGTTTGCAGATGGCGTGGCGGATGGACTGTCGTGCCCCGCGCGGAGATTGGTAGCATACATTAAGAATGAGATTTACAATGCTTGGCGGTGGGATTTTTCCACGGGTTCCATTCCTCTTCCCCCTTTTTTATCTTGCATCCCCTTTTATTTCGTTCTCTTGGTCTCTCTTCCTGGTGGTGGAGGATTGTAACAAGGAAAAAAAATCGGCTTAGAGGTTTTGACGGCTTTTGGTCATCCTTTGGTTTACGAGCGTGGCTGTCGCAGCTTAGGTGCTCTCCCCGAGGATTCGACTAATGCGTCGGAGTTTTGCGTGCCTCTTTTCTCTGAATTTCGCGGGGAATGATGCATATGTAAATGCCAAATGATATAGCGCTTACGAATGCTTTGGGATGGCAGAAACCATTTCGATAGTTTTCCTTGGCTATCCTCAATAGAATGACACTCGGTTGCCTGACACTTGGCCTACCATATTTCAGTTACGTATTTTCACGTTCGTACGGTGTTTACAGTCCCTGCCACATGCTGAAAGGCGGCTTGTAGGGTATTTATGTAGATGTAGATTCGTTTGCTTCCTTATTCAACCGATAGCTCTATATTTTCCAGCATTTGTTTGTTCCCTGATTCAGCCAACATCTCTATTTTTTGTTTCTGTCACATTAATAGAGTTATAAGACTTTTGAAGTCAAACATGTCAGGGAGATAGTCCCAGGAAAATTATCCTCTGTATCGCGTAGCAAACAATATGGTCGTCTACTAATACGATATACGCCTACTTAATATAAGAAGCTTAGCTAAGGTGAAGTTTTATATTCTCTTCGATCTAAAGTGGACTGCGTTATAAGGTATTATATATATTCATAGGCTCTAAAGTGCTTCAATTATATTTTATTTTATTCTTTACGTTAGGTATCACCCCTCCCTCCATAATCAACGAATAGTTCAGCGAGTTACTAATGAATGTTAAGAAAGACTTGTAACTGATTGTAAATAGACACCGTGGAAAGATAATTGGCTACTATTTTATTTAGCAATGTTCGAAACCAATTCATTAAAGCATTGAGAAATGCAAAGGATGAATTCTAATATGATCATTGAACGGACTTGAAATTTAAATAATATGAATGATGAGAAATAATTTTTGATCACTGAAAATACTTTCTAAATCGATCGACATCTCTCTGTAGACATTGATTACAGAAACCTGTGAATCATATCTGTAATTTTCAAGCACACAAAGCATATATGAAAAAATATGATAATATACTTGGCAAAGGAGAAGATATCTTATGTTCAGAAATAGTAACAACGTGATAATAAATCAAAGGGTTGTAATAGCGATTATACTCATAATAATTCCTACGATAAATAGTAAATAGTTTCACATTAAGATATCTAATTTTTATTTACATATTGAAGTATCCATATAATAATTATATTACTGGATTTAATTTAATCCATTTAATCCTCGTGTTATAAGTATATCTAAAAGCATTCCTTTTCAATAGAAAGGTTAGTTTAACCTTGTTACATACAAATATTGTCTTCTAAAGAAATGATTATATAATGTTAGAAAAGATAAATAAATAAATAAATAAAAATACGATACGGAATACTTGCCAAGAACGATATCCAGCAAATCCGAAATCTTATATCCTCGAGGAATAGTATTTGATACATTGCTAGTCTCTCTCTTCTATAGCCGAAAGCGGTCATTTCATCAGTCCTCTCCTGCGAGGAAATTGAATACGCCTTAAAATATGCATGCAAGCATGGGTAGTGATACACACCCTCACGGTCACCAGTAAATTCCATGCTAAAACAAATATACGTTCGAGTCCATTCACGAGAACTTGAAAACATCAAACATCGGATCTCTTTCAGATTGTTTCCCCTCAATAATATTTTCCTTCTGGCTCTTGTATGAAGCATCGACTCGCGCCAACTGCACACCGGTGCCAAAACTCTCAACTAATGGCCGGGCAGCGTGTCCTAAGAACTTTTATTCTCGCCTCTGCTCGTTTAATGAAGATGGATGCCGCTGCAACGTCCTCTCGACCCATTGTCCTTCTGCAGGTGCGTCGCTCTACACAATCGGACTGTTTTGAATAATATAAAAGTGAGAAGCGAGGGAGCCCATTTAAAATTCGAATTTATAAGAGAGAAGGGGGTGGATTTAGGAAGAGTCTGCATCGTGGAAGACAGCATCCCCGTGGTGAGAAAGGAAAAGATCCTCTTTCTGGGAGCTTTTTCCCTCGCGGCTTAATTCTCTCTCTTGCTTCTGCAAATGGGTACTCTGAAGAGATGCTGAAGTTGATGTGTTATACGATACGACTGGTGAGTTTGTAAATTCTGGAAAATCTATTTACAACTAATCATGCCATCTATACTCTGTATTCGTAATTGAGTAACTATTGCTAGGAATGTCTCAGAAAGGATTATAAGGTACTAAATATCGCTTGTACAACTTTATGCATAACTTCATTATGCCATGTGTAGCATTTTTAAATCTTTTTTTCAACAAACTGAATGTTTCTAAATTCTAGAGTATATGGATGATTGAAATCTCCGTATTCTGTACCTTCCACAGCTACTTTACTATATAAAGTGTTAAATGTAATACTCTAAACAATGATAATGGCTCCGTAACTGATTATGGATAACATAGAAAAGTGGCTGTGTAATATTGCCAATTTATATTTATATTTGGCCCGAAAAAAAGTTTGATACATTAAACTACTTAAAAACTTTTATAATACATCTATTTCATTAATCCATAAAAAACCAACTTAGGTATATTATTTTGCGGAATATTACTTCTTAGGTTCAATTGTTTTGATACGAAAGAAGCAATCAACACAAGTGCAGTTTTACTCGGACCTTGTAAGACTTTTTTAATATAACTGTGTTTATATTTTCGGTAAACGATAAAATGCTTTCGTTTTTTGGTTTCAAATA
The DNA here is from genome assembly GCA_036926295.1 of Pachydiplax longipennis. NCBI lineage: Eukaryota > Metazoa > Arthropoda > Insecta > Odonata > Libellulidae > Pachydiplax > Pachydiplax longipennis. The sequence continues at coordinate 23,222,144 of JAVFKF010000003.1, read as the reverse complement.
TCCATTAGACGCGTGCAGGTGTATGTGCATTTCATTTTGTCATGGTACCTTACTGTATGGCTAACTTATATGGGTTTTCTGACTGGTTTCTGAAGTAGTAGAAAGACATCACTCTCCATGTGGTCATATAGAGGCGTTTTCCATTAAAGTCAGTAGTATTTTCGGCGAATATAATGAGATATATTAAAGGAGCAATTACCACCTGGCGAAGAAATAATACTTCAAAATGTGATGCATTATTCTCGAAGTCAATACATATTGGAATACTTTTATAATTTTCCATATTATAGAGGCACATTCTTAATAACTATTGGAGAAAAAGGAATGGGTTTGGGTGATCTTTGCACGAGATGGCGTGTACCAAGAATAGATCCCGTTGGACTTTTTCAGGTGTTTTCTTCCTTGGGCATTAGAAAAAAAACATGCACTGCTTTCAAATCGTACCAAACTGATAAACTTAAATGATCTAACGTTTTTACTGTTTATAAAGAGATTATTTAGATACTGATACCCATATCACAGTGTTTTACTTTACCGACACATACTGTCTTTTATACCTCGTAGGATTCTTGCCTGTTTTATTGCATTTTTAATAACATTAGAATTATCTTCGGTCAGAGTCTGAATGTAAGAATGCTCCAGGTGATTTCATGTGATTTATTTCGGACTCTTCAAATGGCTGAGATGCGGAACGTGTTTGACTAAGACATAGGAGGGAGTGGGGAGAAAGGAAAGCTGAAAGGAAAGACAGATGGTGGAAGTGAGGTGAATGCGTGAAAGAGGATTAGAAATGGCGTCAGAGCAATCGGTGGCAGAGGTTGGCATGGTCACTCACTAACACTCAAAGCCTGTAATCCCTTTAATCCACTCTTCTCCGCAGATTTCATTCGAGAAAGATAACACATGTATCGAGACCCTTGAAAACACCTCAGCCGACGCTTGATCAGGGTGAAAAATCCCTTTTCCTCTGAGGCCTCTTTGAAGGGGGATTATTTATCACGATCACCGAGAGAGATGTTACTCTCCCTTCCTTCTTCTGCTTTCTTACTTCCTTTTAAAGGAATCGGAGCAGATTTCGGACTGTAAACGTCAATCTCTAGACCAACCGCAAAGCTATGCATGGAACCCTCTGTATGTTACCTATCAAATAGAGAATCTTATGAGATTCCTTGATATTATTACAGACATTAACCGTTGAACTTACCTGAACAAATATGTAATATCTAATTTTAATAGATTCCGCCAGTTCGGCCTTGACCTTGTGATAATCTTCCATTATGGAAAGAAGAAGAATAAACTTATACTATATCACACAATTATTGTGTTGTGTGATATAGTATAAGTTTATTCACCTTATATCTCTAATTTTAATAATCGAATGCTTTAGACGTTGATGATGCTAATGATTTTTCTGCCAAAATTCTGCTGTAGAGAGCATAGTCTGCTATGATTGGGAAATTCCTGTAATACATTTCGTTACTATAAGTTAACTATATAGTTCCATGCATATTTATTTGGTTTATAAACAATATCAATAGATATTTGCAATAGAGTACACTCTTAGTATATGCTCTATATACTGCCAACTGCTTTGATACTGCAATTTTTGCCGCAAACGCATTCTCCAAAAATATGGCAGCAGCTTCTTTCTTCCGAAGGCATGTTTTTATGTTTACTTTAGAGATTGTAAGCAGATTGGCATTTTTATTTGGCATTCTCTTAATTGTTTTACTTTTATATTAAATTCAGAAAAGGTTTGTCTTTTATACCTTCGATAGAATTGATTCCAAGACAGCAATACTAAGGAACCATCTTTGCTCGGTTATTATTTTCAGATAAATGTTCCTAAAACTAATAAGTAATTTATTAAATATTACTATTAACCTAGTAATAAAGTATTTATTCTGATGAATTTAAATCTGGGCATCTCAATTCGTTAAAGCGACTTTTTCATCAAACGAAAAAGCATTCAAGCTCGAACTTTCGCGAATTTTCCATCAATGTGAATTCATTTTGATATCGAAACCAAAATCATTCTTGAATGAAAAATCTCCGGTGTTCCCTTGTAATTTTCTACTAATAAAGGCCTGACTTTTGGGCTCAATTCCCCGGTATATAAATCGGTATGATGTTTACTCTTCAATGGGAAAGGTTTCTCAAAAGCATCCTTCCCGGATCCCCTTAACTGATGGAGGTAATTCGTTCCGATCGAATAAGTGGAGAAATGGCTTTTGACATGATCGCCAGGAGCATATTTTGAGGGAGCCCCTAATTTTTCAAGTCTTAATAATGTGTCATATGTGAGTAGGGTCGCTGGGTTAACCTCAGCCTTCGATTTCTCTTTTCCCTGACTCAGCCTTGAGCTGTAATCGAATGACGTTCTATTGGTCACTCAAACTTCTTCCCCCACTCATCAATTGCACGCATACAAGAGTCCTCCCTTCGGCTCGGGTAATATCGATCAAAAAGTAATGACTGTATTCCCCAATCCGCTTATGATATTTTGAGGTAAAATTTAAAAATTTCTCATATTGAGCTTTCGCTTATCATAATTACCGGGAATGGAGAAACCTGATTAAAAACTTCTTCGGTGCATAAATGTACAGATAAGTTTTATTCGAGAGTCGTTCCACCTAATTTGAAAGACGTAAAACATATACTTTAAAAATACTGAATACGTTTGCTCTTCATGATTCCTTATTAAGTAACCTTAATTTCAAATAAAATTAATACGAAACGCGTAGTTTCTTTTTCCATGGACTACAGAAGGAATTTATCTGATAAAATTGGTGGCGGAGATCATGTTGGAAACATTAAGAGTAGTGAAAAAACCATCAGGTCACTCTTGGCATATAAAAAATATAAATTTTATAGCATATAATATGCATTTTAATTGTAATCACTAATATAAAACCTTTTTCCTTTTATTCATACCTACATGGATGTGTATTAGAAAATGAATAGAAAGAAATACTTAATCAATCAAGGAGATCTTTCCTTCATCTAATAACTTATTATTATTATTAATTGAATTTTTACAGTTAGACTTCTAGTCCGGTGGCAACAACATATTAAATTAAACAAACACCAAGATAACGACTTTAAATTAAAAATACAAAACTCAATCACTCAACAACACAATTACAATACTAATTATCTTAAAAATGGCAACACTTAACTACAGTACAACAACAACGCTAGTCCGCATTATGTAATGTTACAGATAGTAACTTAGTAACATTAGCTGTCATGAATTTTGCTGTTCAATAGGTTATCGTATAAAAGACAAATCCATTAACTTATAATTAAATTTAATTCTGTGCGGAACTTGATATTGCTGTTGTGTTAACATGTCTTCTCCCAATTTGTTGGAGAAAGCGGTTAGTTGCAACCAGATTCCATTAGCTCAGGCAAAGATGCTTGACTCGAAGCAAAAAAGTACCTGGGGTTTGATTATTTCGACCACCAGTAAGTCGTAGGTTCGCGTGACCCCTCCATCCGGACACCTGCCTTGAGAGACCGGAGGATTGGCAGGTATATTTCTTTCGGGATGAGCGGCATAGGGGAAGCTGTTTGACGAGTACTTAACCTGTCTCTACCGTGATATTCCAGGCTAAAACCATCACGCGTAGTCTCCCCATTAAACACAAGTCTTCCCTATGATAGAAGGATTTCATTTACCCTATGTAGCATCATCCAACATATGACACTGTTCTAATTGAATATAGCGGAAATGATAGTGACGTTTTTGGATATTAACTTTTGTTATTTAATCAAAAACAGGGTTTCGATTCGTAATCTTCCCACGATAACCTATAGCTTTGACCAATAGGGATAATTGGATTATAGGATCTATTCAAGAGATATCAAGCTAACTTAAACTCTCAAATAAATGGAGAAGGAATGTCGAAGAAACAAGCCGGCTAAAGTATGTGCGAGGATTACTACTGCAGACATTCAAAACATACCTCTAAGCTCATTAATTTATTTAATTACAACATACCTTCGGCAAGGTATTTACATGATTGTAACTTCCGAAAAAGTGAATTAATCCGCTTTATTGTTTCATATTACCGATGTTAAACTAAAATCATCAGTAATTCACATGCAACAGGTAGTGAAATTATTTATGATATATTTTACATTTATATATAATTTTAAACGGAAAAAATTAAAAACCACGATATAAATTTTTAAGTTTTATCATTTTCTCGCATTAATCAGATGAAAGAACGATGGGGAGTTTTGAAGATTTTTGAAATCCAATTCTTTCCTAGATCCTCAATATGAGGCTATGCTCTCGCCAAATAATTAGTATAAATAATACTAATTATATAAATAATAATAATAATTATGATAAATATTACTAACTCAAAGCTTAATTAATTAAAGTCAAAACCTAATAGAACTTTCTTTCGCTGGTTGAATGCAATGAACCGATGAAATGCGTCCACAGAAACATTTTCAACCTCTCTGTCCAAAGAATGATTCCGCAGAATTTTTCATTTTGAGGAAATGCGGATTCCTAAGGAATCATAAATTCTGCGTCACGGTGAAAATGCAACCCAAAATCATAAATTAGAGACGTTGAGAAACGACGTCCGCTCTGAGAATCTTTATAAGGAGCGAATTTTTACATTATAGCGCGTGCAAATGGGTTGTGAAGGAATGAAAACAGTGGGAATGCATGGAAGCGGTAAGCAAAGAGCGTTCGTACACTAAGACCAGTAATGGGAATTTATATTCTCAATTGCCACGCCTGTAAATTTCCTTATACTGCCCAAACTACAGTCGGCTTCGCGTTAGAGTCGGGCACATAAAGGCGATTTATAAAGCTTTTTAGACTTCTCACCGAATAAAAACAAAAGCTGCTCCGGAGACTTCACTAGCGCTGTTCCACTTGAAGGAAACGATAACTATTCCCTTTCGGACGGGGAGAGATAACGAAGCATTTCCCATATTCGAAGTTTTAACCTCGTTACCGAGAGCTCTCCATTCCTCCGCAATGGTCAGCTTCCTCTCTTCAGACGCGACACCTTCGCAAGTCATTTGGTCTTCCTGCAGACGAGGGGGCGGATGGAAGCGATCTTTACAGACTCATTTCCGATATTCGTACAACGGCAGGCATCAACGGGAGCGGATTTAATGGGAAGGAAAATCCTATTTTAGGGAAAATAATAAAGGAAGTCCTCGTAAGTATCTTTCTGAACGTGACACACCTTGTAAAAATCGTGTTTTGGTAAAAAGTTATTTTTAAATACAATCAATTGGATTAATAAGAGAACACTGGGAACTCTCCAATAGCCGAATGCCGGCAACCGACGGGAGCAATTCCTGAGAAAAGGATTGTCGCCAGGTGCAGCTGCCAGTTAAAAGAGGTGCCCGATGCGCATTTCAAGAGCTATCTACATCTACATCTACATCTGTACCCTGCAAGCCGCCTTTCGGCGTGTGGCAGGGGGTTTCGGCGTGTGGCAGGGGGTGGGAGCAGCTATGCTCCCATCATCAAGGATGATTAAATGCTGAATGAAAAGAATACTTCACACTCCACAATTTCTTTTTATCCAGCATTTAACCCCACTTGATGATGGAGACATTCTTCGAAATGCGCATAGGGAATTTCTGAAAACAGCCGAACCGAACCGCCGAACCTGGCGACAATCCTTTTCTCAGGAATTGCGCCCGTCGGTTGCTGGCATTCGGTGATTAGAGAGTTCCTAGATTTCTGTTATTCATTTACCGCCGAGTTCCTTTTCTTTTTCAATTAGATCATTTCTCATTCTCATGGGAGAGATTCTATAATTAAGTAGATGGCGAAATCTATTGTTTCATAAAACACCCAGAATTCAAAATAGTTAGTTGGATACCCATAGAGAAGACTATGATTAGCAACATAATTATTAATTAAAATTAATAACCCTTCAGATATTTTCACGATTTTTAGGTAGGTTGGATGGCGAGTTAGTGGACGGGGAAAACGGGAGATTGCTATTTTCACAGAATTTTTATCTGTCGTGCTACTGTTTTCAACATTTGTTTTTAACATTTTTAACATTTAACATATTATGACTATCCGAAACTGGCCAGAATGCGGCGTGCATAAATTTACCAATTTTATCTAATTTTGATTAATAAATTTTTATCTCATAAACTTGTATCCATAATCGGTTTCCCCAATAAAAAAATAAGCTCAAAGTTTTCTAAAAACCTCATTCACACACAGAATATTTTTTATAGTTTGCATATGTATTTCTTAAGCTATTATTTTACGATATTTCACCTTGTTAGCTCTCTCGTTGGCTTAAGTAAAACAAAGGATAGATATGCAAAAATATAATGCTTATCCTGATATAAGAAGAATTTGCTATTTCGCGTTGTTTATAGAATTTATATCGTGGATCTCCTACCAAAATATTGGAATATAACAATGAAAAATGTTTACTTGCAAAATATTTCTTTATAAAAAATCAGAAATAGCTAACTAACATTGATAAGGAAAGAAATTGAAATGTTACAGCTTACATTAAAACATTTCGCTGCGATTATTAAGTGATAAATTTAATGATCCATAGATAAGTTTTGAGATGTAATGGAGACAGGATATAGTAAAGGAACAGGGTGTTAGGGGTCTGAAATGCTCGGTGAAACATCGATTTCTGGGAGATGAAGAGGCGGAAGTTTGTCTGGTTTTGGTGGTAGGAAGTTAGAGCGAGACGAGGACAGAGTTTGGATAAAAAGAAGGGAAAACATTAGGATATGCGAACTGGGATTAGTGTTAGGACGATTTGTATCGTTGCCTGCTATGCTCTCTAAATTTTCATCGATGGCATTGAAACTAAAAGGATATGAATATGCCAGGGGTGCAGCCAGTATCTGTCTATAGGGGCGATCCGAGACCAAAGAAAGAACGAAAAAATGTCTACCTTTCAGAGGCCGGTATATTCATACAAGCTACATGCTACAAAATCTCAGATTTCTTGGTATAAATATAGGAAACTGAAATTCGTTATTATGTACCTACGGATTGGCGAGAAGCATCATTCTAATGTTCTCATTAATCTAGAATATGAAAACGAACAATTAAATCTGAAATTTATAAAAGTATTTATTTCATTTTTCCGTTATTATAGGAATAGTTAGAAAGTGGTCATATTTTTCCGTATTTCGCAAATAAAATTTTGAGAGTAGATCAGTCGTAAGGCTAGTAATAGAACTAATAATCAGAATCGAAAACGCATTTACATAGTAATGATTTCTTCCTTAAAGAATTTAACCCTCTTGGGGTTGGGACTGAGCCCCTTAACCCCTGGAATATGCTATTCTCTAACACCGTCTAAATTAATGTATTGACTAGAAGATCTGTGGCTTTGTTCGAATAACGGAGTATGTTCTGATGATCAACACGAAGGAATTATTCAACGAGCCAATTACTTTCTAAATCTGTCTGCAGACTAAGGTTATCGAACTGTTCCACAGATATAGATTGAAAGTTGAACAAATGGAATGTTTTGTGTATTTTGTGTCCGTGGTTAGGACGTTTTGGAGCAAAGGAAAGATATGCATAGCAAATGGAGGGATCGCCGAGTGAAGCAACATGTCGACCGTCGAACATGAGGAAATGTCAACGGACAAAAAAATTCGCTCGTGGAAATGTGCCGGAACCAATTTTTTATGTAGCGAATCTTGTGCATGGTGGAGGAGGAGCGCGTGAGTAAACTGCATGCGCCGGTTTACGTGAGGAGTTGAAAAAGCAGGACGGATCTCGTAATACTCGAGCGATGAACTGCTGTGGACTGAAAGTCAGAGAACATCTCAGAGTTGGAAATGGGGAAGGTATAAAGGTAACGCGTAGAAGCGTTGTTTCTGAGAGCAGCAGATACCTAAAACTATCCAGGAATTTAGACAACCGCCACTTATTAAAGCTTTATTATGTATTTTTTCAATCTGATTTTAGTATTCGAAAAAAATACACATTTAGAAGCATTTTTGTGACCTATAGGAAGTAAAAATTATGAAGTGACAAGGATCCTAGGTGTGATTTTTTGTGCATCAATAAGAATGTAATAATACTATCATAATGAAAAGAAGAGGATTCACCTATCGAAATAATAACTTTCTCATCGGCGAACCTTAATGATAATCAGTGGTTATAGACTCCAATTGATGGTTATATAAATTTCAATGTAAGAAACAAGAAAAGTGTGAAACGATAAAATCTTGATATATCAAATTATTATTCCAAATATTTTGTCGAAGATGTCATAACTTTTTCCTAAACAGTGCTCGCAATTGGATTTTAGAAAGGGAAAGAAAAGGAGAAAAAATAATAAAACTTTCCAAACTTTCAGCTGCAATCTAAGTTTGAGGCTGCTTGCAGTTTCGACTGCAGCTGAAAATTTGGCGGATTTTTATTTATTTTACTTTTTCCAATTACTTCCCTTCCAATTTATCCTTGCAATGACGTTTGCAGCCATGTAATATTAAACTTAATAAAACGTAATTAATCTTAATTAAAATCTTAATTAATTACTACTTTAAAATTAGTGGGATTAATGAACTGTTTTATTCCGTAGATACACTATTTATACATAACGGAAACGAATATTTTACGGGTACATAATAAATAACATGATACTCTAAGACTATATAGTACCGAAACCTTAAAATTACCGTAAGAAAAGAACCATCGTTAAAGAAATAACATTCTAATGAGTAGAGATAAAAGATATAACGCAAATATTTAAATATTTTGTAAGTATTTGTAAATATTTATAAGTCAACATAAATATATTTGAATGTATACAATTACAATTGTACGTAATAATGTATTTATTAACTATAGAACTAATAAATATGCTTAAATATGTTTTATGTTATTAAATACTCTTTTACGTATGTTTAATCTCTCTAAAACTTAATATACCATGTCTCTAACTGGTTGATGATTCTGTCTGTTGATATAATTAGTGACAAAATTACAAGTGTAAAAAATATTGTCATTATTAATTAGATGCCAAAATATTTTGATAGATGGCCTGATTCTTCGTCCAATTAAATGACCTACTTACTTTAAGCTATTTAACTTTAGCTGCTATTATTTATTTTATTTCATGTCCTTGAACTATCTTACGACAAAAATAGGAAACAGCAAGAAAAGGTAGGAATTTAACGAGAATTCATTTCCATATAACGGCTCCAGCACGAATAGAACTTAATAAAAGCATAACTGAAGAAAGAATATTCAAGGTGAATTTTCATATACCCCAATCTATTGTCAAATTTTCTAATCGTCATTCAATATATAAACAGATTTTTAAGCGAAAACATGTAAATCACACTAGATAATAGAATAGAATAGAACTTATTAAAAGCATAACTGAAGAAAGAATTTTCACGGTGAATTTTTATATACCCCAATCAATAGTAATATTTCGTTCGTTCAATAAATTTATTAAGTTCAATAAACAGATTTTTAAGCGAAAATATGTAAATCGCACGGAAGAAAAGCACCCGTTAGCTTAACTTTGACGAATCGGCGTTCGCTGAAATGATAAATGAAGTTTAGCTCGGCAATATTCGGAGGGCAAGCTCGAATAATTCAAATTTAATAGCCCGGAAGTTTATGAAGAAATGAATGTGTACTCGGGTGATCGATATGGGCTAGGAAACCCGAGAGGTCTCCGTTAAGTCGTGATGAACGTCTTTTCGCCGATATTAAGGGCGCGGATTTGCGAAATTCATAGCGCTGACCGGAGAAGTCGTAAGAAACGAATTGGCACCGCAAACCGCAGAGCAGTATGTGCCATCCAAACTCCGTTCTATGATGCAAAAACGGCCCTTATTATGGGAGAATTTCCTATCATTTTCTTATGTAGAATCATTATTATCTGGCCATTATGCATTATTCACATCAAATAGGTATCTAACTTCCTTCTCGTGGTTCTTGAGCTTCAAAATCTGATTCCATGTTCAAACATCAAAAGCTATGACTCAAATAAAATATGCAAAAATAAATTAACTTGAAGGAAATAACATAGGTAATATGCAATTTCTTGATATTTATATACTATTATATTTAAATTTACTTACAGTAAAGAAATGAGTTGAGCCGGTGGCAGATTATAACTACAAAATGATATTGATTTCTCTTTTTGTCAATTAAAATTTTAATCCTTGAAAGTATTCTCATTCTATTATCAGCGCTAATTCTTCTAGTGAATTCTGTCTTTCCCTCAGAATTGAAATTTTCATCCATTCTGAACAGTACTTTCTCCTCCGCTATAACTTTCATCGTATAAATTTAGTCAAATTATCATCAAAAATGAGTAAAGCAATGAAGTTTCTATTTTACAGTTAGATTGATAGAGCTATTCTTTTTATTTCACACACAATCAAAACGTATATTGCGGATATATATTTTACTTAAATACGGGCATACAATATTTTATTTTATATTTACTTATTTCTTTGCAAACTTCCACTGCAGTAAGGCATAAGTCTGGTGACAGCTTAATCACTCAATATACAATTGATTTCTGAGAAATAAATCAATTTACAATGTTGAGTTGATAAGGTTATTTGAATACTTAATTAAGCGATTTCCGCCATAATGCAATAATCAATTCTATAGTTAATAATTTAAAATATTTTTGTAAAGTTATATAAAATCGGTAAAGGAATCACTGCTTATTTCGATGAAAATTTCCGACAAAAATTTTAATTCGAATCTTCATGATTCACGGAATATCTAAGATTCTCTTACATAGAAAGCAGATATAATACCGTTATTTCCACGATGATTATTCACAAATAATATCGCCTCTTCGTGACATGGGAACCGCAAGAAATCGATAAAAATTCATTCCACCGTCTTCGATACAGTCCTCAATCGGAAGGATTTTCCCTTCAAAGAGTATGAAAATCTCAACCGAAGAAAACCATCAAGAAGAGAACGTTCGAAAGAAACCATTAGAAAACCCGATATCGCCACGTTCTTTTGTATTTCTGCCAACTTTGAGGAATCATTTCGGACAATAAAGCAGCCGATAGAGGTATATTTTACAGCGCACGGCCCAAAGGACGGCTTCACAGAATGAAAGAGAGAAAGGAAATAAAGATTCGATTTCACCGCATTCTCCCTGTCTTTCGCCAGACGGCAATTTATTTCCCCTCAAACGAGATCTCCGACTTGAGACGTTTTCGACCAATCTAGGCAACTTTCAGTGGAGGACAGCGAAACCTTTTGCTCCCAAAGTGTCAAAGATAACAGTTGAGCCCGTGTCTCCCACATAAAGCCTTATGGGAAACACTTTTTCTCTCTGCGGAACACCGTTATTATCTCTCCCTATCCCAATAAATAATTCACGACTTCGCTCTTCAGCCTTGACACTCCCTCCGCCTGAAAAATCTTCCACCCCCTCATCAATCACTTAACCCCAAACGTCTCCTTACGATCTCTTTCCTTAAGCTGTTTAACCGAGTATAATTAAGATTTTCTCCCAAAGGAATACTGAATGGTAGTATAACTACATTGAATTCATATGGTTATATAATATACGATTATTTAATATCGCTCGAAAAAGATTTTGATATGCAAAAAAGCCGATTCAATAATGATTGAATGATTGAATGATTTAATTAGATTGAATTCTATTTAATCTATTTATTATATTCTAAGGATATTTTGAGAACATTATCATTTAGATACGGGACCAAATCATTGAACCTAAATCTCTGCCAAGTAGTTTAATGAGTGAAATACATTGCAGTGAAATACTAATGCCACTGTATTTCCTCGAATGTTATATTACATTTGTTCGTATTGCCATTTTTCATCTCTTACATAATTTGGAGCCATTTTTTTACTTCAACATGTTCATTTTCCGTTCATTTCTTTTTACATAAACGTATTTCCTTTAATATTTACAATTTTAGATCTATTTGCATTGTTTCTTTCTTTCGTCTGTCTTTTCCGTAAAATTTTATTTTTCCCTCTATCTAAAATCCATAACAGCCCCCTCGTGTGGATGTTTTTCTGAGTCCTAGTTAAGGTTTTTTATCCAAAAATTAGTTTTCTTCTATGCACCTTTTAATGCTTCATATTTTTTTATGTTTTGATGGACGAAGTGTCAGGTTAAGGTAGAAGATAAGGAGAGACTTTTTAGTCCCAAACTCGCCAAAATAAAGACGTTAAATTATTATAACTTACAATAAAATTTATAAAAAAATGCAACCTGAGAGGAAAGGAAAATAATGCCATTTTAAACGATTCTAATCTCTAAACGTCTCCTTACGATCTCTTCCCTTAAGCTTTTTAATAGATTTTCTCCCGAGAGTATACTGAATGGTAGTATAATCATATTGAGGTCATGTGATTATATAATATACGCTTATTTAATATCGTTCAAAAAGGATTTTAATATGCAAAAAGCCGATTCAATAATGATTGACTTCTATTTCGTGCTGAAGGATATTTTGAGAACTTTATCATTTAGATACGGAACAAATACTTTGAACTTTGAACCTTGATTTCTCCCACGTAATTAATGAATGAAGGGTAATACCACTCTATTCCTTATAGTGGTATATCATTAAAACTTTATAAAATATTATAACCTGAAAGGAGAGGAAAATAATGATACATTAAGTGAATTTTCAAAGCTCCATTACATCTACAGTACTGCATTTTGTTTTTATGTACTTAAGTATAATATACGAACTGAATTAATGATGATATATCGTCATTTCTATAATTTTCCAAAGGAAAGAGTAAAGCAATATTGATACCCACAAAAGTACAGAACAGTATGTTCATAGAAACCTAATTGATGTGATTAGCTGCATATTAGGAGTACCAAAGACAAAATCGAAAATATTTTGTTTTAATTGGAAGCTTTGGAGAGAAATCAAGTAACCTGATTTTTTTCTTGAAAATATCTTGGATGTATAAAATTTTGCGTTTCTGATTACGTACATACATTTCAAATGCCGATACTGAAATATAGCCAAAAAGGATTAATTCATTAACATCCTTTCCATAAAAGTTAAATGTAATAATGTAAACATTAGTAATATAAAAGCGCTAAGGGCAGTAAAAGGTAATTTGCAGAAAATGCTTCCTTGTTGCTTTCTGAATGAATAAGGAAATATTTCCTTATTTTATGGAAATTTAACCTATACTTTTTTTATCCTTTAGAATGCTCTAACAAGGAAAATTCCGCTCATAAATTGATGCATTCGTAGGTTTTTCTGCTGACTTCAATAAATATCATAATCAAATCTAGGAATCGAAATCCATGACGTATAAAAGTTTGCTTTCGTAATAAAAAGATACAGGGACACAACAAACTGCTATTTCAACGCATCTAAATAGTCTAGCATCTAAATAAACCTATAATAGTAATTTTACTCCATTATTAATAAAAACTAAAATCCTCTATAATGGAATTTCACATTCAGAAGTCACTGAGGAGAACGGTAGGAAAATTGATTTCTCAAAATTTTACGTTTTAAAAAGCCTTCAAGCCAATCTTTGTTACTCAATTATTTGCTTTTGAACTCTTAATTAAAGGAAATATTACGTACAATACCCGAACTGAATATATATTGAAAATCAAAGTTGATAAATTTAAGTCCAAAGAATCTAAATTTAATGAATTCCGAACCAGGAAAAGCTAAGATTTCCCATTTTATTACAGAGGTTGTGGTTCGTGATTTTATTAGTTTGTCTTGCGATGTAGAGTGAATAAAAATATCTTTAATTTAATTATATCCCTATCTTGCTATCGCTGTAAAAATATGAAAGCTACGGTGAGCGGTGAAGATTAATGACATTCATTTAAGTTACCTTTCTTGAAACGCTACAAATAGCTTTATTAGGATCAGTGTACTGCAATGGTTGTCTTGCCCAGTGGAAAATCATGGAAAATGACTTCATTCCTCGTCTTGCCTATTTTTATAAATTCCTTCCTGGTAATTTTGGATGATATGAGGCTAAGCTTTAGGACCGATGACCTTTTAGAATTTACTGGCATAAATCATTAACATGCTACCCAAAGTGGATAAGACCCAAGCAACAGAAATCATTAGAATTCTTCAATTTCAAAGAAATTACTGAATATTTTAAAAGGTAAAAAGAAAGGAATGTAGAATCATGTAAATTAGGTTTTCCAACGTATCGATAAGATATAAATTATAGAATAGGGAACTTTTGTGATAAAAAAATGCTTATTTATTTTTGAAAATGTTGTTAGATGCACCCAAAAAAGTAGCTAAAAAGTCACTGAACTCAGAAAAAAATCTTGCGAAAAAGTATAATAATTAAAATAACTTAAATTCCCCTCTATAATGAGAAAATCAGTTAAGAATTTACAGAAATTAAGTTTATAACATAAATATCAAATCGTTTATCAACTGACTGTGGTACTATTTTAATTTTAAACAAAAATAATGTTAAGAGTACTTTGTGCTGCATGCTACTTAGAATAAGAGATATCACGTGAACACAAAAAAGAAATCGCTAAAAGAAGGAAAAATCGCTTTCCATTTTTTCTATGCTGGTGAATGGACAAACTTACAACGTTATACAGTTACTACGTTGGATAACTTAATTGTTTCTTCATTTTGAAAAGTCGTACAGCTAAATAGAATACTTAAGGATTTTAATTTTAAAAAAGCATGCTTCAATTAAAGTATTTAAATTTCGTTCTAGGAAAGACCCAAAAAATATCCGGGAGGGATTTCGTCCGCTTATTTTCTTTTTGAAACGTTTATTACTGAGAATGATATATGTCTCACGATATGCATCGCCCGTGAGCGGATCTCGCGTCAACTTTGTCCAACGAGCGTAAAACCGCTTGAGAGATGCTCGAGAAGATTATATCGCTATGGAAATGGGATGCGCGGATTTATGAATGAATATAACTGCTAATTCGAGCTGGAAAAACAAAAGTCACTCTTGAGGATATTTCTGTGAGAGATAGCGCTTTAAAGCAACACTTTTTGAACCCTTTTTGGTGCTACAAAAGCAACGTTCTTTTGAGTTGGAAAGGGTTGAAAGCTGACATCTCACGGAATTGAAGGATGTCAAGGTCATTTTATGTTCGTGTGGTCATTTCTCGTAAACAAATCTATTTTAATATTATTAAAAAGTAATTTTACATGAGAGAAATGAAACAGCAACTTCAGTTGCTTCGGACGCATTTACTCCTTGAGGATGGCGTCATAGTAGCCGAATTGTGCATTAGTTGTTTCCTTGTAGGTCGATCATTCGCGGCTTCTTTTCTCCTTCTGAGGAGCTCTACGTTATTCGGCGATTGGAGAGATTTTCGAACCTCTTATCTTTCCAGTTGTTTAAATTTCTTTCTACGATGCTCCTCCTCATAGTCACTGTTATAACTCTACATTATACTTTCACATACTTAACTTATGAACGACTGCAGTAATTCCTATCCATAGACAAATGGTCAAATTCGTTGAGCCCACGCAGTTTTCTGGCTCAACCGCTTTTGGTATGGTTGTCTAACCATTTCTGATGCAAACTATATTCAGGTGCAAATTCAGCAGGAATAAGGCTTAATGGTCTCAAAGACCGGAAATATGTCTATTATTTTGGAACAAGGAACCGTCTAGAAAATTTATGTCAGTAAAAATATTGTAAATGAAGTAAATGTTACTTTTATATACAAGTAATGTTTACTTCATCAATTCATCATTGGTATAGCTAAAAATAAAAGCTCATCATCGTTTTATAGTACAGGAAAAGAAACCTACCATTCAACCGAATAAAAGTTTCATGCCTATTAAGATAAAATAAATCCCATTCTTATTTTCAATCATTACTTCACGTAGATTCTAATTAACCATCTAAATAAGAAAATAAGTAAAAAGAAATTTCAACAGTTAAGTTTTAATTTGGCCAGTTTCGTCAAGGTGTTGATGTCTTTAGATGAAGATCTTCAGTATATTTTCTTTATAAAGACGGTTGAAAAACTTTCAAATAATTATGTTCGGTAGCTGTCCACTTAAGAGAGGTTGACAGAAAAATACTAATGAATGATGACAATATGACTTCATTCACATTGTAATTAATTCATGCGAGTAGTTTTGAAAACACCTTTAAAACACAATATGCAGAGAACGAACATTTAGCGGGGCGTTACGTTTATATTGCTAGCAGTAATCACTACATTGAGCAAGCAATGTCTTAAATTTGATTTATCTATACGCAGATGGCAGCTATGCCAACAATTCGCGCAGCAATCACTACTCGGTGATTCCCTGGGTAACAAATGTGCAATTTATATTCCGCGGCATCTTTGTGCGATGCCTTTATCTGCTTAGGCGTGGAGCTATAAATCTTGCTCAGCGAAGATTCAAAGTAGCGGTGGCGTTTTCCGAAGTGAGCAATTCATCAAAATATCAGTGACGACAAAAGAGATCTCCTCTGATCACAAAAACCGCACTAAAATATGCTTCCCTGTTTATCATATTTGAGGAATTTCATTTTGCTTTTGACTTTCGCTTGTAATTTTCTCCTTATGAATGCGGCAATAAAACACGCCGCATCATCCCGGATTATTTTCTGTCTTTCGTGGAGGAATGAAGGTGAAATTAAAGCATGAACGCTGTGGGTTTCTATTTGATCGTGCAAACATTCCCATATACTTTAAATGTACGCGAATATTAATTTTTGCCTTTCTTACAGTTCAGGTTTTCTGCAATGAGTTAATTGTCTCAAATAATTATCGACTCTCTAAATTTATATCAACTGCTTCTATACGCTGATTTTTAGAAGTATTTTCGTCTATATTACCGAAAATTCCTCTTACTTATGTTTCGCACTTTCACTACCATAATTTACTTCATTAATGAAATACAATTTCCTTATTTCATTTCCTTCCTCTCTTTGGTTTACGTCCTCTTTTCATTTATGCATCACTTAATAGCTTTGAAAATAACCTCTCCGGCATCGTTCTCGCGAGCTAAGGTTCTCCTTCGTAACATTTTTGGTCTTTATTAAATAGAACAGGTATAAATCACGATAAAAATTCAGATTATAATTTTTTTGTTTTCTTGTTAAATTCTAAGGAAAGAATTAATGAGACCGAATTCGTCAACGAGTAGACACTATCGCATACAATGTGCGGGATTTAGAATCCTTTGCAACGACGACACAGACTGAATTATGATTCAGCGGAATTTATCTTTAGTTTTTCTCTAAGATGTATGTTTATCTCCATAAATTTTCGCTTACACATACCAATTTTATTAAAAACCAATAAATAAAAGAAATAAATTATGCACAAACCAATTGTCTAGAATCTGTGATAGAGAGGAAATTATTAAGGAGTAGAATTAAGGACGAAAGGAATTTTTGGATAAAACAAAGAATTTGTAGACTTAAAAATAAAGCTGAAGTGACAGAGAAGATCATTATAGAAATATGTATAAATAACTACAAATGTATATGTTTAAGTAATAGAAATTTAAACTGTTTTTCGGCTTACTGGTGTTGAGCATGAAAATTCTTGACTTGTCGTATGATTTCTGGTTATAGCCTTTGTTATTCGAGTGACAGCAGATGCGAAGATCGATTAAAACCTTCGTAATGAAGCTTTATCGCTCCTGAGGTACTTTCAAACCAAATATCCGAGTAATATTGTCCTCGAACTAGTGTTGAGTGATGGAAAATCCCGAAAAGCTCACGCATGGGTTGATGAGATGTGAAAATAGCGTTCAATGGGTGACAATTGAGCTTCTCTCGGGAACTTTATGAATCCTCCTAAGTTTTTCCTTCAATTTGCGGAATAGCTTATGATTTTGCTTAATGAAAACCCTTAAGCATATTATTCTCATATAGTATATCTCATGCTCCTTACAGACTATATTGAATGTGATTAGACGTTACCTCGTGGAAGGCAATAATTAAAGAAATTAGTTAAAACTTATCTTCCACAGAATAATTTTTTTATTTACGACTAGCTTCACTGGCGAGCAAGCATTATCAAGCAAGGAAATTTACTTGCATGGAGATTTAAAGCTGTCTCACCAGTCAGACCAGTCGCAATTAAAAAACATATTCTGTGGAAGTTTGCGAAATTTTAACTCAATTCTTTTCTCCCTATAGTCACCTAAGTTTAAAACCTTAATTTTTATATCTGCAGAGACAGACTAAAATTAAGTATAAAGTCGTGTTTTAGTGGTAAATTTGCAAGTACCATGATGGAAAGGATACTGAAAAGGATTTCGTCGAGGAACCAAAAGAGACGGATTTTAATGAAAAAATCATAAAATTAAAAATTAAATAAAAAATTATATTCCGGAATATTCTTAAACGTTCGCAAATTCATGGGAAGACAGCTGCTTTAGGTCGTAAAATTTACTTATTTACTTACGGCGATGGGTGTAGACACATAGTACGGTACCTTGAAATCCGGAGACGTGGCGGAAAATTCTAAGAAATCCTAAAGCGGAGCATCGTTGACAGATTTATTTCTCTCTCCGCAATAGGCGGTGAGAGAATTCCTTAAAGTAATTGAAAATGTGTCGCCCAACGGCTTCCTGCTTTCGATTTCCAGCGCCATCTTCATGAATGGGAGAAGCCCTTTATCTGTTTGATCCACGACCTCAGCGCGACACCTCGTCAATAAGAGTGAGTGGAAGAGGAAAAAGACGGCTAAAGGATTTGGAGAGGGAGTCTAGGGATCTTCAGTTCCTCAAAGAGACCAAATTTTCGAAAAGTCAATTTTTCCCAAATAAACTTAGGATGAAATGAGGGGGGATATGCTAAGATAGACTGGAAGGTTTTTACGGAAGATAAACGCGAATGGTTATTTTTGTAAAAATAAAGAGATAGTCTTGAAGATTTTAGACAAATGCACAAAGTACCAGAGAAATAGGAATAGAAATTTTACATAAAAAATAGAAATTTTATTATATTTTTTGAATATCTGTATGATATTAGTTTAGGAAAATATTCTATTTCTTTGAACACGTCATTTAAATCCTTCGACAATTTTCACAATCATCTCAATTTGGAAAAACATCGATTTTTTTACTCAAAAGTCTGAGTGGTGTAAGCAAGACGGCTCCTAAATTCATTTTAATAAAGCATTTTTGTCCAAAATAAAGGAAATGTATATTGATTGCATATACGTAAATTTCCCGTACTACATTTTGACATTTTTAATGCATGATAATATACATTAATTGGTACAGCATAGTTAACGCTACTATATTTTGATGAATGGATATCTTGAATATTTTTGTCTGTGGCATAATACAGAGGAAAATTTATACTTCATATTTTTGTTTTCCATATTGTTTATGGCTGTGATGATACAATATTTTATTCCGATAGTAACTAAGGTACGCATATTAGTAAAGTATTTAGCCCGAACGCCAGTTGGAACCTCAGTCCCTCAACAGTCTGTCACCAAGAGATAGCTGAGGAGACTGAGGCTATGGAAGAGGAGGAGTGAGGCAGTTTTCCTTCGTTTTCCTCACCGATTCAGAATGCCGTAAGCACAGTAAGTCTACGCAAGTAAAACAGAATGACTAAAGGACTATATATATTACTATTCGTAGCATCCTATTAGGATAAATATTAATCAATGCCACTATTCAATATCAATCATATCTAAGAAGCTTAATTTATCGGCGCGGTAATGAACAAGATTGAGACAAAAGTAAATGAAAGATTATTATATCTTTATCTTTTACCATAAAACAAATAAATTGAGGTATGAATGACTGAATAATGGCATACACTTTTACTACCGGTTATTGAATGCTATGAGAATTGTTATTGATATAGTAATTGTGTTGTCCTTACGTGGTCTTATACATTCAGATCATTCTAGTTGAGAGGGGAAAGCAATGGAAAACTACCTGATATTGGTTAACCCTCATTTCTTTCTCAAAACTTTCGGTACTTAATGGTGGAATGGAAGAGGATTCTATGAGGTTAAGGACTGATCACTCTACAGAAAAATTGAAATAAAGCAAGGAAATTTATCGTGGAACCAGAAAAGTTTTAAATAATTTCTCTATAAACATAATTCTCACAGTGTGGCGAATATTATGGAAAAATTACAAGCGAGAAATAAAAAAGATAACAAAAAATCAGTATTTATCCTAAAGATGAGCTTTGGGTTAGAATTCAGGTCTTTAAATTACAAAAATGGAAATCGGTGGTAACCATACCACTTAGCAAAGGCCGATATGTGTTTGAGGGCCCGATTCACAGCGGACGAGCCATAACATCGCAGAGGAAGTGATTTTACATAGGAAAAAGAGGACAGGGAAGGAACAAATGGAAGGGTGTCGGAGAGGGGGATTTTTATGTGGGCTCCGTTCATTTGTTTGTCGTTTTCTTCCCCGCCGTTGATGTACGGCGTATCGGGCGCTGCGGAGTCCCTCGTAAATTCGCCCGGATACTAATTCACGGCGGAAAACTCAACGGCGACGCTCCAACTCCGAAAACTCATCTCATCCTGTGTGCTCTCCCCCCACAGCCCACCAGGCCATTGCTGGCCTAGCGCAAATGAAGACAAGTCTATCCCCCCACCGTCCTCATTGTTACATCACTTCCTTGATCGCTCCATTCTACACGGACTCCTTAAACTCCTCCTTTCCTTCCATTTGCGTGTTTCATCTCTCTCTCGGACTGTTTCATTTGGAAAAGATTCGACTGCGAAATGCGGGGTTCGGCACGGAAATTTCAGAGTCCGAGTTTTCGTCCCGTTGAGATTTTTTGGGGGCAAAGTGGAGGATTTCTGCAATGTAATGTCTTTAATTTGTTTCGTATATTTCTTCTTGATTTAATTTTACGTTCTACATAAGTTAATGAATATGAATATAAATAAATAAATATGAAACATATGTTATCATTATATGCTCTTATTGAGCCATGATAAGTAACAACAGGTGCTGCATTTTCTCATACTAATAGTAATGTGTAATTTTCTAATTATTCCTAGATTTATGTAATGATTTTCATGCGAAATTGATGTTTTAGTAGTAATTTAGAGGAAGGATACGGATAATTAAAGCAAAATTTTTATTTTCAGTTTCGCTACATCGGAGAATTTTCGGTTTACTATATGTGAAAATGATAGCCACCGCAATAAATAACTACAGGTGATATTTACAACAAATATACTGTTTTAAAGGAAGTTTCAAGGAGAAGTTTTCCCGAAATACTTTTCTTAACTATGAGCATATTTCTTCTACGTATATAAAGAGGATTCGACAAAGGTTTCAGGATTTTCTACCAATCCTTCATTTTCCACAAGAAATTATATTCAAGAATTGCATAAATGAGAAAAACAGCTTTCATGCAGGAAGAGTTTTCGGGTTTCAAGTCGGGTTAAGTCATCTGCAATGGACGACATTTCGGTCTCTTTGATAGAGATCGACTTCGGGAACAGCTTTCATTTGTTGTATACGTCCACACAAAAGTTATTGACTTCTAAATTGCATTATATAAAATTATTAAGGAGAAAGTGATGCTTAATAAATGTACCAGGATTCAAAGAGACATTTACAGATCGTTTATGCTGCATTCTGCTGAAAACCATAAATTTCAAATTACATATCTGTGTATAAGACAGTCGTTGGGATATCTAAGAAGTGGGGTATTCAATTCCCCTATAACTACGTCTTTGGTAATTGCTTCATAGTGGTAGTAAAACAAGACCCGCTAACGACTTCGCGGGCATAAATCGTCCAATTCAAAGGATTAATCATCGAACTTACTCAGGCAGTTGGTCCATAGCTTTTATGCACGGAGGCAATACTTCATCTGATAATGCTTATTCTGTCGTGTAGAAACGAAACGACCACCGCTGGCATAGAATTGTTTTTATCTCTGGTATCGTACAACTAAACTGCATTATTTTGCATCTAAACTCCCTCGGAAACCAAGTCTCCAGAATCGAAAAATATCGAGTTCCCTCAAAGATTAGACCCATTTCAGATGCATCGTCGCCAGGAATATCGGACACCTGGCGGGAGGCGCTCTATTCGACTATGAAATGATTGCAGGAACCGTTGCATCTGCGATGTAAGGCAGACGTCATCGGCATTATTTTCAAAGGACCTTTTTGCGTTGGAGGCAGACCGCGGTTCCATCACCAGCCACCTGCGGCGCTCGATGCTTCCCTCCGCGTAAATTGAGTCCGGGGGCGCGATCACACTGGCTGAGCACACGAGTTCGGATTCTAGGCATGCAAAGAGAAAGTAGCTGGAGGAGAGTTGGAATTGGAATTGGCTATGACGACTTTCCCATGGGTTGCTAAAAAGCTCGATTATTTCCTTGTCGACGAGCATTACATTTATCAGTAAGGGGCTATCTTTATGCATTAATTGTAAATATCCGGTGACTAACGCTTTCCTCCCTAGATACTCCATCAAAATATATAAACGGCACAACATTTTATATAGAATGTTTCCCACATCCTGCTGAAAATCAGACCCAAAGATAAAAAAGCATCATTTGGTGAAAAAATCGAGTTAAAATTTGAATTTTCCCATAGAGTTTCGTTATTGGAAGTAATATTATCGCTATCAATCGATACAAACGATGTATATCGAAACTGACACTATTATTCTATTTCTCCGCCCACATACACGAGGTATATCGAAATTGTCACTGATACTCCCCACTGGGATATTTCCCCACCCAAATACATTTTAAAAACAGTCCAATTATTACAAACTAACACAAAAACACTAAAAAACTTACCTTTGCGGATAAATCAATCACTTTCCATTTAGTTAGGCGAAATTTTCGTACAGGGAAAATAGTCATTTATTAATAAAGAGTTAGGGACTAAAGCAGTGTTTACCATGGAGCAAAAGAGTAAGGTAAATAGAAGTCAGCGTAAAAATTCAGTAAGATTTGAAAATCTAAATTAATCAAATTTAAATATATTTCTCCTCTTTACGACTAAAAGATCGAGCTATTTCCCGGATTTTACATTAAATATCTTGAATTACACCAAGAAAATATTTTGTTTTAATTACAGCTATGATGGGTCATAAACCAGCTCTGAGGAAAATAAGTCTACATTGATGCAAGACGCCCATCTGTTTGTGACAAGGAGTGTATACGCCCAGCGATCGATCTATTTCTTTCGCTTGTTATTACTGCGTATCTTATGTGAAAGGAATTGGATTATAAAACGATTTTTCCGTACGTTAATTTCTTATATTTTACGATCATCATTGGATTGGCTGAAGTATCAGGAGATCGTATGATACTGGTTGTGATTGGTAGGATGAGATTTGAGGATGATCTTTACGTATTATCACCTCGAGTAATTAAAAAAATATACGAGAATAATCTAAAGTAAAACCACATGGAACTTTATAATCGAATCACGACAGAAAAAAATAAAAATTAACGACACGTGGAAAAATTTTATTTATAATTAGTATCGTCTAACCATGACATAATAAAGAATTACTTTATTCTTCGAAATGGTCTTTGATCATACTAGGCAAAAATAAAAGGAATGCTTCTATTTCAAAGTGCTATGGCATTTCAAAAAAAAAATTAAAGGTAGTCCGAATCAAAAAGTAAGAAAGAATCTGTATCGTTTTAAAGTCCCTTGCGGTACAATAAATTCTCCAACTCTGAATAGTGCTCTTGCAATTCCAAAACACTGTGGAATATCCTACTTGATGTCATATAGACCTTTGGATTAAGTTATGACCGAAATAAAATCTACGTCGAGAATTGCCGGTTAAACTTTTATTCCTAACTTGTCATTAACCCATGAACAGTCGTGTGTAGTAAATGTTGTATCGTGGAATGTATTTTCTTTAATTAAACAAACGCAGTTAGAGATAGCTCTTCTACTTTTGGAAATATCTTTGTCATTTAGATTTATGATTACAATTTGAGAAAATCGTCATTGTTTACTTATATATTAGTATTTTATTTATGCAGAATCTCCATTTTCAGTGTTTTTCAAGGCAAAGAAAGAGGATGTTTCTCTGTTTAAAGTTTGTTTTTGTTTAGTCTGAAATGAAATTGCATTACTGATAAAACGCGAGTATATTCAATCGATATTTTGGACCTTCCACTTGATTTCCTGAAAATTTTACATTAAAATGACTATTTTCAATAGGAAAGTATTTCCAATACATAGTTAACAGCAAATTTTGAATATGTATTAATGCCAATTTTAAAATACACGATAGAAAGTCACTTTTTTGTTTAACGGTCTATTACTTAGTGCAGATTGGTCGAATCAACCATAAATCCATTTTAAAAGTCCAAAAAAATTCAAAGATATTTGGGGTAGAATAGATTCCAAGTGTCTAATTTAGGAACATTTTTATAATATGATCAACTAGGCGTAAAATACAGAATCAAACTACAAAGGCGTTATAGAATAAATCCTCAGCTGTAAATATCCTGGACAAATTGGAGTGTTCGGCCTTCGTCAGTAAACTGGATGAATACTGCGAAGGGAGATCAGTAAAACTGTGTCGCTGGCTTGGGGCCTTTAGTCGGAGGGTCGTGCTAGGTCGGCTCCTAATAATCGAGCTCCCTTTCATCTCGCTACAGTTTTCCTCCTCTCCGTTTGAAACTTTAAATTACCTCTTAAAGGCCATTCTGAAAAGGCAATGAACTCTCAATAAGAATGAGCAACAGAATATTCGACGTAACCTACATGAGCGATATATTTAGAATTAATAAAAATGGTAGTAAATGCTCATATTTATTTGCTTTTCGCCAGATAAGATTTCAGTTTTGTCAATTACCATTGAGAGTAAGATAAATATCCAAACTTAGGGATTATTAATTATTCGAAAAAGTTGAGTTTTGAATTTTAAGCCCCGTTATAAAGAAAAGAAAGGAATTGTTAAAAGATTTTAATATTCAACGCATAGTGTTTGTCTGATAAATCATAAGCTCGGTGGCAGGATTTCTAACTCTCCAACAATATGCTGACAAAACCTTTGGAGAATGAATGAGAAGATCAGATAATAAGTGATTCCTTTGACCGTATAATCTTCCCTGAATGAGAATGCTATCAGAGAAAATGTTCTACTCAAGTGTAGCATAATAAGGCTATAAATAACTCTCTTGATAGTATTCATTAAGGAGTTACCAAGACGCTAACCATTTTCATTATCAATATATTCCTCCGAATTTTTCATATTGTAAAATCGATAAATTTGCTGACGATTTATTATGGACAAAATATAGACTTAAGTCTCCTCTTCTTCATAGGAGGAGATCGATGAGAAGAACTGTGACAAAAGTGAATGAAATAAAAATTGTTCTCAGTTCTATATCTAAACATGGCTGAATAATGTACGTAACATTAACCTATACATAAAAAGCAGTGCAAAGTATAAAACTGAATAGGAATGGAAATATCTTTCATTATAATTCAAGAATCTTAAAATGAAATCTGAATACGAGGGAGCTGAAATATTTAATGATACATTTATTTTGTAAAAATGTAATCACGTCCCGAGGGTACAAAACTTACTGAAAGAGGCGCCACATCATTAAGAGAAAAAAATTCCTAACCTAAAAATTTTAGCATTCATTTTATTTTCTTAAAATTCTTTGTTACAGCCTTAAAACGAAAGATATTTATTTGTGCGAAAAGCATATAATAAAACTACTCAGAATACTAGCAACAGTAATAGGATTATCATATGTCTTACTCGAGGGACTGGTGTATTATATTTACATCGCTACAAGGGCCGAGGTTCAGAAACCGCTGGTTTGCGTAATGAACTCCGGCAGTCCTCACACGCGTTGTCCGTCGCATACATTAAAAGAGACCACTCCGAAATTCCAACACCGAAAACGAACTTTGTAGCACTTCAAATTAACCGATGATTTTCATTGTGTATCCACCCAAGGGTAAAATTTTGGACACGTTAAAAGAGATTCAAAGTCTCCATGCGTATAGAAAAGCGTGAAACGGAAACATGGTCTCAATATCTGGCCTAGACAAACCCAGAAAGCTTTGAATCCGTCCCTCTAACCGTCCCCCGCTCACTTCCCCCACCTGACCTCCCAAATAGAACCGACTCATCTTCCCTCACAAGCCCCAGAATTACAGAATCCCTTTTCCGAGCAATAAGCGAGCTCCATTTTCTCTATCCGACGAAATATACGAAAGTGTGGTGGAGGCGCAGAAATCGACGAAACTATGGCACGTCTGGGGATTGACTTTGGCTGCGGAGCACATCCAAAACAACACTTGGAGCGAAAGCTCGCGATCATCGCAGATTAATCACTCGTTATTGGGCGTGCGATTGCGTGCTTCCCGACTGGACCGAGTCGCGCATTAATCTCAGACTCCAATAAGGAACGCAATTGGCTTCCTATCATCTACATTCAAATTTACGATCCGTTTGATGATATTGACGGGATGGAGATTTTCAGGTGGCACTAGGATGTACGATTTGGAAAAGTGCTCCAATAAGCTTGACAGTGATAGAAACGCTTATTTCTATTTTTCATACTCTTGTTACCTAAATATTCGTATTTATCAACGGTCTGTTTTATTTTTTGCAAACTTTATTTTCCATACAAACTTAATTTTTAATGAAAACCGCTTTTATGCATATATTTATTTTAATGTGAATATCTCAGTTTATATAATCTGTATAAAGTCTGCCTGAATTGTTTGTTTGCCTTTCAGATTTATCTTAACCAGCCTTTTCCTTTAAAATTAAATAGATTTCATGATTTTATAGTTTCAGCATGATTTAAAAAAGGCCAAACTTTCTCTTTTATTTTCTAAGTGAAATACTTCCTGTGTTTAACCCGTGGAGTGATGGAAATTAATGTATTGTAATTATTTAAAAATACTGAGATTTTTTGAAGCTATACAGTAAATTAATATGTATATGCAACATCTCAAACATTTATACGAAAAAAGTTGCATCTTTGTGATTATGGATGATTTAAATTACAAGGGTAAACTCTAGGAAGGGGTATATCTACAATTTGTCAGTAAATCATTTATATAAAATGTTCGTACGCATGAAATCATACTACGAATAGTTAGATCTATAAGCCCCAAGATGAATATTAGGAATGGATAAAATTTAATGGCTATAATTCGTGATAAAATTTAGATAATGTCTAAGTATATGATCATGTTTAAAAAATATACATAGTGGAACATAACAGGGATAATAATATACACAATACTTAATCTTCACACAGTAATCACGCAAATGCTGACCTGTAATGCAACGGTATGATACTACAAATTATTACTGCTCTTTTAGATTTAGCCTTACTTTGCACGTTGTCCAATACATATTGCATGAGTCTTCAGAAATACTTTAAGGAGTGAACTTTATCGTAGTGAATTCGATTGATCGTCAATCAGTCACTTGGAGTAAAATACCTAAGTGATAGCCTCAAAAGAATGAAGTCACGTACACGGATATTGGAGAAACTCCTGGTGAGCTAAGTATAAAATTCGGAGTCTGAAACTTACTGCTGAGAGTAGCAATACGGGAGTGGAGGCAACTATTTCTAGTTACTTTCTGGAATTTGCGCTCGGTATTGGGGAACTTGCACGTAAAACTAGCATTCAAGGAGTTGAAAAAATCTAAAGGTAGGCAGTGGGTTCTGTTAAGAAAGTCTTAAAAGCAAGAAACCTTGGGCAGATTTTTTCGAACCTCAGCCGTAATTTGCTAGGAAAAACGTACAAAGATCCGATCAAATAAAGTGAAGAAATTTACGGAGATAAAATCTAGGATAAAGAATTAGGACATGGAAAATCATATAAAAACTTTTTATTTTCATTTTAGTTATCCGGCGAATATATAAGGTAGAAGTGTATGTAAAATACTTGTGTCAGGGATTAATTCAGCTGGCGAGTCATCTTGAAGGTGCAGTCCTTAGAAAATATTCGCGACATTCTTCCGCGTACTTCATTTCAGGTGTAAAATTAAAGTTCCTTAATCTTATATCCCGTCTGAGGCTTGTCTTAGATGCGAAATACGAAGAAAAATTTCAGGAATTTCCGTTTTACTTTGATTAATTGCATATCAGTTTCCTTCAGAAGTTGATGTAGGTCAAACACGAGTCTGTGCTTCTATTTGCTGAGTGCGAGCACAAGAAAAAAAAATTGATTTTGTCAGATTATTAAAAAATAATTCATTTTCTAATAAAAATTATTCATTCAGAAGCCCTAATGACTCGACAACATAATTTTTTCGTGCAGAAATCAGGGAACCATAGCCTATGATGCAGGATAGACAGCTTAGTTCTGACTTTCGAAATGCAGCAGAATGTTCGCTTATAAAAACATATGGAAAATCCTCAAAGAGGAAACGTTAAGATGCAAAACGTACTTAAGAGGATGCCATGAACAAAATCAGTGAGCGTTTCCTTGTAAGAAATTTTAACTTCTCTCTCGTGAAGAAGTTTATTTTCTGAGGAAAAAGCGTAAGCCTTACTATACATCCTCCATCAAAACACGTGAAATAACTATTTTACTTAAGTGCTTAAGAAGATTCTGTACCAGAATTTCCCCTTCATGACACCGACATCTTGCATCATCATCATCTGTACTTCTTATATCGATGAAAGTCGGTTTCATCATTACAGGGCTTTTTGCGTCAAATTCTGATATGTACGACTAGCAACTAAATATTAGCACGTTTTGTTCTAGAACTTAGTGAAATATAGTATAAATGAAAACATATAGAAATAAAAAACAAACTTTCAGAAGTATATGCATAATATTACAATGGTAGGAGAGAAAGAAAAACAATTTGAATCAGTTTGATTTTGGAAGGAGGGAAACAGAACTAACCGATTTGTTTCTTTCGCTGAATGGAGTGAAAACAGAAACGAAATATATTTTGGATACCCTGGATAGAAACACACTACTTATGAAGTCTTCCGAACGGCATGCCGGGATATTTTGGTCGGATAATTCAATAGATAAAGCAACCAATCAAGCTTCCGAATAGTGCACGTTCAGGCAGTTTAAGCTAAGTGGCCGCACCCTTTTTTTTAAGAAAGCTGTTTTGGGTTCGATTCCCGGTGGAGGCGCATATGTGCGAAATGACTTCAGCCGTCAAAGCTATTTTAATTATGATACTAATGCCACAAACAAACCAATCGGAAAACGGGAGATCCGGGTTCGAGTCCCGATCATGTCAGACCTTTTGATACTCATTTCTCCTGTAGATTATTATTTTTTCATTTTACATTAAAAATTAAATATAATAAGCTAAAGCTTGAAAATTTTTCACTAAAAGATTTCTGGAATAGCAAGGTAACGACTTGAAATAAGTATGGCATGATAGTGAAAATGATAGGAACACTTCTACCTTTACTACAGTACTTGTTTATTAAGCGAAAACGTTTTCGACCTTTTAGAACATCTTCTTCTACCTAAAAGATCGAAAAGATGTTCACTCAATAAATAACTTCTGCAGTAAAAGAGGTGTTATTATGGTTTTTATTTACATTATAACGGAAACTTACCACAAAGTCGAGGCCGAATTAATAGATTCTACGTATGGCACGACTTAAGATATATTACCTCACAAGGAGAGTAAAGATGAACACATGGAAACACGCAGTTATAATCTTCCGGATGTATCACTTCTTTCCCCCCATATCAATAAAAATAGTCACGTTTTTCGAATAATGGGTTGAACTTTAAACGGGGAAAGCGTAAAAGGGGGAAGGGCGTGTGCGTGGGCAATTAATCACTCGTTATTAGGCGTGTTATTGCGTGTTTTCAAGCCCCCGTTAATCGGGTCTCCCTCCTGAAGCTATGCGCGCCCACTGTGGCAATAAGCGAAGAGTGTTTCCACCGCAAGGCTTTGCTTTTGCGGTATCGATCACCGCAACTCCGTTTGCGATAAGAGCGCACGCAGTTACGCGATCAAATTAACGCCACCCCTCCTACACACACACAAACACTCGCTCCCCGCAAATTTCCACTTCTGCTTAAACGTGTGAGTTTTTCCGACTGTCCGTCGCTTGCCCATTAAGTACGGACTGATTACTTGGGTGGAGAATTCCTACAGTGAAGACGGTGGAATCTCCCGGCTTGTTTACGGATTCTGAGTGTATCGTAAAGTTTGGGAATTGAGAACAGGAAATCCTGATGTTTATCGAGAATTTAAAAAATCACCTTTCTTTTTTATGAGTATTTTTTTCTATGAGACGCCTTTCGGAGTGTGGCGGGTGGTACCTGTATTTCTCATAACTCTATTATATATTTCTCATAACTCTATTTCCCTAATTGGTCGCGGAATATTTCGCGGAAAATTCGCGGAAATTTCGCAGGTAGGGAATCCTCGAAAGGAAGGAGACTAGAAGCTTGTTTGAGATTCCTTGACAAATTTAGAGACAGTATGTTTACAGAGGATGTAAATGATACTATGCGACCCCACCTGCTACTTCGGCCGATCCGAGTATGAGAATAAAATAAGAGAAATAGATGCTAGAAAAAGTCGTTTTAAGGACTCAATCTTTCCGCGAACAATACGCGATAATAACTGGCTAAAAAGTAGCTCAATGTTTCAGCTCGGTGTTTACACCCCCTGCAAGACGCCGAAAGGCAGCTTGCAAGGTATTAATGTTGATGCATATTTAGTAGAAAAACTCGAATTTTTAAAACTACTAGTCCCAAGTATTTATTTTCCTGATTTTACTTACAGAGTCAGATTGACTCATTTAATTGAGAAGACCTAGGATCCGTGGGACACAATTAAAATACAATTACTTATTTAGTTATAATTATTTCAAGCACATGTTAATATTACTGTGATTCAGAGAAAAAATATTGAGCAATATTTTAAGATTTAGGACCATTGGAATTCTAAGATTAATATTTCTTGCTTTAGTACTCGCAAAGCTATCGATAATTTTTATCAAATATTAGATGGGCAAAAATTATAAACCTGTCAGCCTCTCTTGGGAAATCTTTGATCTATGTAACTTTCTATAAATTTTATGTTGGGAAAGGATCTTTTATTTGAAGCAACTCTAACTGGCATTGCTAGGAGTATTATAGGAAGTATTTTGTGAAACTTCTTTCAAATTTATTTTCACGGCAATTTCCTTTGGTGAATCTCAAAGACTCTAACGACTAGAGACGTGGTTCCCTATCGATACGAGGCCCGGAGCTACTGTTCCTCTAGCCCATCCTCCATGGGGACGACATATGATATCTCTTGCGTCAATGGAGTATGAATGTCTCTCTTTGATTAGTTTTCTACATTTGAAATATCTTTAGTTTGAAAGATATCTGAATTTCGTGAGAAGCATTACAAGTTCCTGTCGTTGAGTCGTTCGCTGCATATCTTAGAATAGCGCACTGCTAATAGAAACACTAGCTCTCTTTGTAATTTTTCGGTAATAGTGATCTTACAAAAGAAGTGTTGAACTTACCAAGGATGGCTTGAGGAAACACTGGAGGCAGGCGTCAACCTGGAAAAAGAAGCGATAAATCAAGCAAGTTGAAACACCAGAAAGATATTAATAGCTATTTTAAGACTTTAAACTAATTCTATAAGTTCATAATTTAATAGATTTTACTTCGAAGAAAATCAAATACCAAAAAACGAGATATGGATTTGGTATATATATATATTAAATTTATGAGCTATAGATACACATCTTGATTTGTTAAGAGGTCTATTCATACAAAGGATCTCATGAAGGGTTTCTAGGTATATGTACTCTCCATTTATTAGTTTTATAGCAAGTACTGCAGTGAATGTAAAGAGAAAACGAATTTAATTCTCTAATTTTAGCCAAAAATGGGAAAAATACAACACGCATCCTTCATATTCTAATAATAACATGGAAAATAGCCGTTTATCGTTCACACATTGACATAACACGATTTGGAAAATGGATGTATCCTGGTGCAAATTTTCTATGGGGGCCGAGACCACTTTAAAAATGCCGTAAATATACATACAAATTATTTAATTCTGCACTAATTACCATCAAAATATTTATAATATTAAATTTCATTCAAGTATGGAATATTAAGTTTCTTGATATCGTGGGAATATGTTCCAGTTCCAAGTTGATATCGCAGTCAAATCGTTTTTTCTAAGACAGAGATGAGGAACCTGCGGCCCTGATGCCAAAAGCGGTCTTCAATTCAAATCAACTAATTTTCCGTAGTCTCATTTGTCTCGTTAAGGACGAATGAATGGAAAAATGTTTCTCCTTTGATTTACTAAACTATTAAATTCGTTTTTTAATGCACAGTTCTCATGCTTGACTGTTTGAATATATGTAAAACGTAACTAAAATGTATAAGGGCTCTAATACAGCCTAATAGATTAATATACGGCCTCTTTGTGCATGAGGCCTTAAGATGGAAAATGGCTCCACCGATCCTCAAGTCATCAAGGGGGGACCATTGCTCTACTCAACACCTTTTTTATCAGCCAAAGCAGAACCCTATTGAAATTCACGAAGCATTTCACATTAATTCATCAAATTTGGAGCGATTCACAGGATAAAGTAAATGTCTTAACAGGAGCCTAATTTGAGAGATCTTACATGGCACGAGAAATTAAGTATACTCGGAATTTAACGATTGAAAGTGCGTTCAAATGAAGCACAAAACAATCATTAACGGAAAATTCAAGGTCGGGAATAAGGCTGGGGAATAGGGTCAAGGCAAATGGTGATCAAATGAGAGAGGTATGGAAAGAACAATGCTACCTTGCCTCCAGAGACTGCATAGCAGAAGCAAAAGATAATGAAGGCTAGAGCGGGCTTCAGCAGGAAAATTCTCTCTTAACGAGCGAAATAAATGAAATCCCGGAGAAAAATAACTGCTGTTCAGACTCTGCGTATCTCGTTTTTCCCCTTTGCTATCGAGGAAGAAAGATCGAGCAATAAGAAAATAATGACACCGGCTGCTTCAAAAGGCGAGTTTTAGAGGATGCAGAAAATGAACTTAACATGTGACGCTAAGAATAGAAAACGAATTTGATGAAGAGTTATTTCCTCTGTACACGATTCATAAGGGAAATGCATTAAAATATTTCATTAAACACGAGATGAAATTAAAATGCTGGAGGAACGGGGCAGGAATTTTTTTCTGAAGGAAACTTGGTTTCAGTGAGTAAAGAGTACGAGGATTTTGAAAGCCTAGGTGTCAAGTTACTCCATTCCATATCTTAAATTTATGACACACTCAATCATTTTGATATATTCGGTCTCGCTACATTCACACATATACGTGGGTGGTTTGAAAAGTTTTCGACATTTCGCCATTTCTCGAGATGTTTTCTGAAAATTTCTGAAAATTTTCTGAAGATTTCTGAAAAATCCGGGGTCGGAAACTTTACAGAGCACCCTCGTATTAAAATTCCCTCCTGATTCAATATTTTTTACTAATTTTATCGTTGACCTGTATTTCTGTATGACTCCATTCTATATCTTAAATTTATATTTTAAATTTACAATGCGCACTTTATCATTTAAACATTACTCGATTACATCCTCGTTATATTCACAACACATTTATATTCCCTCCTAATTCAAACTTTTTCTATCATTGCAATCGTTGAACTGAACCGTAATGGGAAAAACAAGTTACGTGAAATTGAGTTTGCCCCGAGTTTTGCAGTAAAGCTACCCAAAAACGACCCCTTCGGCTATGATTTTCATGTGTATTAAGTGACGCGGAATAACATAAAAAAACTTTCATTAGCGGTCGAGATAGATATGAAATGGGAACGGACTGAAAATTTAATATGTCACAAACATTAGCGGATTTCACGCGTCGAATTTCCGGGACACATATTCCGCATTCGCTCACCGAAATGGTAGTTTTGCTATAAAAACGTGGGAAAATATTAACATCTGTAATTGATAAAGTAATACAATTGCGTTCTAGACGCTTGTGATGGAAATGCCGCTGGGACGCCAAGCGTATGGAATTTCAAATGAATCGTGTATGCTCATTTTCCTAGTGGAATCGCGTAGGAGGAACTAGAGAGTCGTCGGACAAAGGCTCGGAAATAAATACGTATATGCATTCGGTGATGCATACTAACTCCTGAAATATTATCATGCGCCATGGAACGATTAAATTGCATTTAAAATGATCAGCGAGGGACTCGAATGACGAAAATGAATAATGCAGGAGTTAATTCGATTGTGTTCGCGGGCATGGAAATCTCTCCGGCTTCGCAAACCCTCGGCTTAAGGAAGACGGAATGTTTTAAAATTCAAACTTAAGTTCCGCCTGCACACTCAACAATAATCTTACCGCAACCACAGGAAATAATTCGTGTGGGATTAGGTGATTAATGACCGCGCTTGAAACCTTCTATGGTTTCAGCGTTACCATCTTGCTCGGTATTATAAAAGGTGCCTCCTTGAGCCAGAAGGAGACTGGAATTAGCGATAGAGGCGAGGGTCCTAAGTACGATGTAAAGACAATCAAAATGTGGCTTAAGAGATTAAGGAAGCGGCGAATACAGAAGACGTAATTCTTAAGTCACGCAAGATTAGTTGTAATCCACAAATGGATCAGGAAGTTTCAGGATGCAACTCGCATCCTTTGAATGCTTGTGCTCCATTTAACGGGGATATCTGTGACGTCGTGTACAGCCGTTTTATAGCCGGCGAACGATTCCGCCATGAAGATGAGATCACTGGAAGCGAAGAATGCACCGTGGAGGTTTTGATGAGGAATTATGGGCTTTAATTGACTGCACTTTTGGTTGATGAGTAATATTAAGTGCTTCAGGGGTACGTGAGCTTTTTGCGTCTGTTTTGTGTCCCTTCATGTAACTACCGGTCTTCTGTTTGGAATTCTCGTTAAATCTATTTAGAGGAAACCGACTAACTGTGAAGTGCTTATGTTAAGTTTAACGGTGGGGAAATATACGTAATTATGTGTGGCTATTATCATTAAAACTAGTCGAAAAATTATGTTGCGTCACTTCCAGTAAGATCTAACCCGTAGAAGTAACAATTGTTTAATAATAATTTAAATTATTTTATTTTTTCTTATGAATCATAATTTAACGTCATGTATTTTTATGTAATTCATTATATAATTTATTATATATTTAACTATAATTTATATATAATACTTTTATCTGCAACTTAATTTTTCTCCATGAATATTCATTAAATTTCTAAAAAAAACCATTAACGTATTTCATGTTGCACCTAGTATCTAATTTTTACATAATATCGCGTTTGAGGTGCATTCTTTCATATAATAATTGATAACATAGCTTTTATGCGGGTTTCGATGCAGTCTAGAGTATCTAGAGTATCTTCAGTAGAGTAGTATCTTCAATTTTCTTTGCTTGTATGTACTTTGGCAGTGATAATATGAAAGCTTCTGAAGTAAGAGTATTGCTTCGTAATGACACTGATCTTAGACGCTTCATATTAAATGCTGTCAAAAGTATTACTCACTGTAATTAGCAAGGGCAAAGTACCTCACTTCTCATCTTGTTCAGTGTGGCCCCTTTCCTTTTGATTACAACCCGGCTGAATATTTTACAGACAAAGATTGTGAGATAAAAATGCTAATATTGCATCACAGGCAATACTGCGTACGTAATTGTGCAAGTTCTGTATATTTCCTTGGAAATTTGAAGTAAAGCTATTTGATAACTATGGGTCCTTCCCCCTTACATAGGCTAGGGAAAAGAAAGGATCGCAAAAGAATTTTTTTCGTTTTTCCTTTCCGCTTTGTGAGAACAAGGAAAAAGAACTTCCATCGAAGGCCATCGGGCAATGTTTACGTAGTCAAAGAATTCTATTTAAGGAAAACTGCGTTCACTCTACATATATATCGCTACGATTTAACAAAATTTTTTACCTTATCGAATGGAATTACTTGTCAAAGAACTCAGCACTTCCAGCTTGCATAAATTTATGCTCAGTTTTCCACTGTAATTGTTCCTATGATGTTATGGGTATAAAAGCGATTCACGGAACAAAATAATTAATCATCTAACACAAATTAAAATTCAGTGACGTTACGTGCAAAGGTGTGACATTTTTGTTGCTCATTATATTCCATTTTAAATATCTATTGCGAAGGAGTACGGTGCTTTCGTAATACAAAATTATGGTTGCTAGAGTAATAAAAGAGTAACTTAAATAACTACAGTTCTTAGGAGAGTTTTTTGTTGAGCGTTAGCAATGGTTTAATGGTAAGAAAGGAAGAAAATATATACGTTATGTATAAAATATATATGATCAAATCTTGTCCTTTTATTTTATAAGAATATAGATTCTTATACTTAGGACTATATATTTTAAAACAGTTTATATCCTTTCTCTATTATACTAAGTAACGAAATTGTTCATAGATATTCTGTAAGATTTTTTAAATTTTTTCTAACTCTATACTCCATAATGTTTCTAACCTAAGCCAACCTTGATGACTCCATGTTATCATTCCATGTTGTCTGAAGTAATGTAATGTTTTGAATTGGTCTGATTGTGAATAATAAAAAATCGTAATGAAAACGAATTATGAATTATCAGCAAATTAAAACACTTCGGATAATTTTACTTTCATATTTCAACTTTTTTTGAAAATTTCGGTGTGAAACATGGCATTACCATCCCCTTTCCTTTGGCACGACCGGGCGTTAGGACCTAAGTGTGCGATACGCAATTAGGTTTTATCGTCAAAGGGGAAATCAATGCTAAAAATTTATCTTACGGCGTGCGAATTCCCTTCCGAGTCGAATCCACGCATCGTAACTTCTTATTTATTTTCTCCTTCACGCACCCTTTCCCGTGTTCGACTCGCTCATGAGGATAACAGTTCGTCTTCCGAAAGTCGATATAAGCAGTGGACCAGAAAAGAAGCGGAGAATATTTTTCCGAACGTGTATGTGTAAGGGCACGGGAAGTGGGATGGAGGCGTAGGCAGTTAAGCCCGGAATAATGGGAAATTCGATTCTGGAGAATGGAGAAGAGTGGGGAGGAGATGAGTTATGGGAAGAAAATGGGGGGAGAAGCCACACGCGCGTCCTAAGGTCTCCTGCATTTCGGAAAGTTAACTTTAGGGGCGCAATAAGTCTAGCTTAGGAACGATCTCTGACGCAAAGGACATTAAAATGGAGTCACGGCGTAAGTGAGACGGGAAAGCCTTGCAAGGAGGCTAAGTGCCGCGCTGCTTGAATTCTTAACGGAGGGTCACGGGTGTCAAATTAGAAATCTGCGACGCATACTAGGACTTGGACCTTCAAAACCTGTTCAAACTGAGGCTTTGGAATCGCGAGTCTTGGGAAAATTCGTGCCAATCAAGCTGAAATCGAAGTTAATTTCCTTACGAATCCTCGTGAATGGACGTGAATTATGATTCATTCCAAAGGAAAAGGTCAAATAGGACAAATGCGTACATGGTAAATATGATGATTTCTCGCAATTATGTGAAGTTTTTCAAGACGTATTCCTTGAAGATTATGGAGAAGATTTCTTGAATAATTCATTGATAGATTGAAATATTTTCACATGTCTCAAATATTTAACACGTTTGTAATACTACATGTAAAATTCTATACACAAAAAACTAAGAAATCAGTCCTATTTTGAATTGAAATGAATCTCTACAGGAATAAGTTCAGAAATTACTAAATAATTACGCATATAAATGTAAATTATATCTGTTTTACGCGCGTATGATACATTACATAAATATATTATTCAATTAAGGACATAAATAATAATTTTCTGTGCGATAAAGCATAGTTTTCTGTAGTTGAAACCTCGAATGTATATATTATTTACTTAATAAGAACGATAAAATATATGAATTATAGTTTTAAAAATTACCTCATCAGTTACTTAATTCCCCATTACTCTTCAGAAATAATATTCATTGAGGCAATTTTTACATAGAGAAAACATTATATAATGACGTCTGGGATTTGCTTACAATTTGTCCTCCGGTAATAATTATTTCAATTTTTTTCGAATACTATTAGCTATCGATCCATAGAATCGACACAAGCAGAAGGCATTTCTTGCGAAAATAATGTTGAAAAGATAAAAGACAGAATATATACATTCTCTCAAATGTTCGTGGAATTCAAAAGACCATACATTATTAGAATGACCCACTCTATAGAAGGGGATTTTCCGATTAAAATAAATTTGGACCAGTCAGAAATACTGGTAAATTATACACTGCAAACTGAATCTGGGTCAAAATAACCACTCAAATATCGGTAAATTAATGACTAAATTTCACTCAAAATAGGCAATGAAAACTATGAACAGTGAATAATTTCTTTAATTCCCTGTTAGGTATGACTTATTGTTTATACTTCTTCAATGAAAACTTTTGAAAATCGTCCTTAATTATCAAGAAGATGTCGTGGTCATTATGTGCATTAATCGAGGGCTACCGTTTCATACACCCTTTACTTCTTCAAACTGAATCCTAAACCCACAAGATCTTACAATCAAATGATACTGTAAACTGTTCACCGGAAGTTACAAGGCTTTATCTCTCATTTGTAAGACATAGCCGAAACTTAACAACCCACTACCACCGTGAACAAGAGAATAGGGCTTCCGCATATGGTGTAAGGATCCCAGGTTCGATTACCGGCGAGGGATCAAGAAACAAAACGTGGTTTCAACTATAGACGTGTGAAAAACCCGATCTGTAGAGTAAGGGTAATTGTAAATGGGGTTCCAATAGCTGATTTCGTGATGCTACATCACTCCCTACGCCGTTACAACAGCTAGTCTCCCACAAACAGAAGACGGTGGAAAGAAAGAACTTCAGAGGGAGTGTTAAGAGCTCGTGAAGAAAGGGTAATAATGAGGCCAATTGACGCATGGATCTAATGAGGCGGAAGTAGGAATCCACACCGGAAGACCGGTGGCGCTGCGGCGGAGATTGTCAGAAGCTCCGTGCAGGGAAGAAGAGGAAGAAAAGAGACAATGAAGAGACAGAAAGAAAGGAAAGAGTGGGAAGTAAACGTGCAAGCAATGGCGAGCGAAGGAAGCACTCATTAACTGGAAGAAAATCCATCGGCGAAGCCTTTTCGAGTCCGAAATGAAGCGAGCTGGAGTTCCCCGGTGAAAAGAACCGAGAAATACAGGGGAGAAGATCGGTAAAAGTCAAAATACGGGAAGGGGATACGAAGAATTAAATAAAGGAGAGGAGAGAAGAAATGAGGCGGCGAGGATAAGCTCGGGAAGGGACATAAAAAAGGTGAAATAAAAGTCGGGGAGGGAATAAATATAAACGGGAGAAAAAAGAATTAAAGGGAAG
Organism: Pachydiplax longipennis; assembly: GCA_036926295.1. Classification (NCBI taxonomy): domain Eukaryota; kingdom Metazoa; phylum Arthropoda; class Insecta; order Odonata; family Libellulidae; genus Pachydiplax; species Pachydiplax longipennis. The sequence goes on along the minus strand of JAVFKF010000003.1, from coordinate 23,182,869 downwards.
AAAGTGGAGAAAGGAAAGGAATCGGCATTAGGATGGAAGGTGCGGATTATGGGGAGAAGAAGTTTTATAAGAAAGAGATGAAATAAGGGTGAAGGGGTTGTTGAAGGCGCTGAAAGAGGATGTGAAAAGAGTTTTAAGGGCGATTTCAAGGGAGGGAACTTGATGCTATATGATTCCTTCCCGTGTTAAACTATTAGAGAAGTAATTTCACATGCGATTTGAGTGCCATTGAGATTAAAGCGGAAGTTATTGCGACTGAGAATTCGATGAGAGTCTTATAGATGCAATAAAATGAGATAGAATGAGCTAAGGATATATTAAACAAATATATATAATTACGAAATATCGCTATTACTTGCTACAAAAGTTTGAGGCGCCTGAGAATTCGATGAGAATCTTATAGATGCAGTAAATAGGTAAAGGATGATCTAAGGATATATTAAGCAAATATTTAATTACGAATTATCGTTAATACTTGGTAGAAAAATTTGAGGCGCCTCCGAATTCGATGAGAATCTTATAAATGCAATAAATGAGGGAAAATGAGCTAAGTAAATATTTAGCAAATATATCATTACAAAGTATCGGTAATATATCCTATGAAATTCGAGGAGTATTTAAATCTCCCTGTATTTAAAATAAGGGTAATTATAAACTTGGTGGAAAAGTGCATTTTTAAAGTTATTTCTATGAGGGTATGTATGTTATTAACTCTGGTGTAAGAATATTTTGTTAAATTTCTGCATATCTCTGAATGTGTGTCTATAAGATCTCTTTGGATTCAAAATGAGTCCTGAATCATACAACTATTACCTAAAAAGGCTTTGTAAAGGGTCGAGGGAAAACAGGAGACTTGTGACGCTATTTACCCTTGCTTATTTTCAACCAGCTAAAATGCTATGAGCGGAAAAAGACTATGAAAGTGAAGTAAGTGACACGATGAATAACAATTTTCACGGCATTCTGTAAGAAGGGAAGAATAATGAAACGAAGACCTATACGCAGTCTCCATTAATTATTCGTTAATAATGACACGAAGACTTATAGGCAGTGTTCGTTTCATTATTCTTTGTGATGGAAACCTACCACAAAGCAGAGGCCGACTTATGACATTCTATTTTATAAGGAGTGATAAAAATAAATGCCATCGTTCATCATCGCGCAGTCAGAAAGCAACAGCTTTGGTGGAAACCTTCTTTTATTGAAGGGCCTCACTTAGTATCTGGTCTTATAAGAAAGACAGCATGTGAAACAATTAGGCCAACATTGTGCTAGGCGTTGCCTGCATTCAAATATGTAAACACTGAAATTTTATATGAGAAAGCGAATTTATTCGCTGAGTAAATTGAAAAAGAAATTTTATACATCAATTTTCACTTGGCGTCATTAGCAAGATTAGAAAATAAGCCTATTTACATAGGAGTATTCGTTTCAGAGAATGTCTAAAGGCCGCGATGAACGCCCAAAAATGCTACATTTGGCTTTAAAGACGTAGGATCTTCACCTTTGGACTACACTGAGACGAAGACAATGAATGTTATATTATCTTCTATTCTATGCCGGAAGGAAATGGAGCATATTCCATCCTTCAAGGTATTCCGAAGGGAAATCATATAATAAGTACAACTAGTTTCCCCCCTGCGAAAATTTCTCAGTCGGACACTTATACTCCATTTCCCACCCAAATACATCTTAACAAGCACTGAAATAACTGCGAATGATCACCTAAACACTAAAACATTTTTAAGAAACACCATGTTTTGTTTCTGCATCCGTATCGATAAACATAGTTTATATCGATAGATATCGGCATCTTTAATCCAGTGACAAAACTCTATGGGAAAATTCAAGTTTTGGATATCAAGATTTTGAGCAAATGGTGCATTTTTCAATTGTTGGTTTACTTTGAGTTGAAATCGGGGAAATTTAATTTTAAAATGGTGTGTCACTTATACGTTTTTATGGAGTTAAGGAAGAAAAGCGCTGGTCACCGAAAACGAATATTTAGAAAAATATAGAAATATAATAATTATTCTAATAATACTAATCTTTATCTCTACTTAAATGTTACCAATATGCTGTAATTTTAACATAACCTGGCACCTCCTGAAGAGCCACAAACTGGCTCAGGAGGACCAAAATTGTTATATTAATTCTCAACTTATAATTCTTTTGTTTTTCTAATGATTACTAATGCTCTATTGTATACATGATTGAAATACTTGTAAATGTGCTATTATTGCAAAGAATAAATAATTATTATTATTATTAAAATAATTAATATAGAAATATAATATAGAAACATAAAATAGAAATATAATATAGAAATATAGTAATTATTCATTTCGGTGTGGGATTTTGTAACCATTGCACAGCAGCCGTAGAACACAATCGAATCGCATACTTTTTAAAATTTTACACTGACTTATAATCTCCATCTTCTATCCTTACGGCAGACTTCACTAGCAGAAGAATTTCAACGAAAGAACAAAGACCGAACTACTGGAGGAAGATTGTAAATGCAGTGATTGCACTCGTACCGAAACTCAATGGCGCGATCCTTCATCCACTTGAGCGTAAAAGCAGAACGTAATGAAAAGGAAAACCTTCGCAGGAACAAATGCTCAGCCGGTTTTATTTGAGCGAGAAATTTGAAGTAATGGCGCTTGAACTGTGACACACGAGGAAGATTTCGAACTGTCGCTGGGAAGGTCTTAAGATTTGTTGTGGATTTCCGTGAGAGATTTGAAGTACGTTACTTCTTCTGGTGAAGGGGCAATGTTCATTTTTCCAAGGAAGAGAAAAATACAAAGAGAAAAAGAAGACGGAGAGGAAGCTGACGGTAAAAAAGTTCTTCTTTCTCTCCAAACTAATTTCTCCGAATCTTCTATTAAACTCGTTGCCTGCTATTCAAACAGCTTCCTGTCTAGCAGAATAACAACGGAAATTCTTTAAGTTGATATTTGCACAGACATCATTTCGTTCGAATGCTCGCTCCCTAAAAGTTTCGTGCGGAGTTAATGAAGGCGCTACCCAGAGAGTGATGGCCTAATGAGAAGGAAAGACAACAGCCGTGTTAATCGAAGTTAAATGCAAATTGGAGTAATTGGAGTCCGAGTGTAAACCGAATGTAGGCGAAGCTAACAGAATTACGGGAATTTTTTAAAGGTTAATGAAGGTCGGGCCCGATTTTTCACGGATGGATCTACTTCCGAGTTAACGGAGGACTTTTTTGTTAGCCTAATTTCGTAGTTCAATCATTTCTTTAATCCTCCCATAGTCGCTATAACTCCTGGGACACAGCTGTTCGCATTGTTTCCCGGAGATTCGTTTTTGTTTATCTGTACCAACGAGTTATTTCTTATATCACACCTCCATATTCTATTGTTATAATCATTATTTATTTGGATACGAATGTAGTTACGGAATATAATTCCAAATCTTTGAAATGGTCGCAATATATATCTTATATAAAATCCACAATAAAAATCTGATTATGAACCATCAACGGTAGGTTAAAAAAATGCAAGGCTATTATAAATTATAATTATTTAAACTAATGTGAAATGAAAAATTCAGATCAAAATTCTCGCATCGACGGTCGCATTGTATCCCACAGATATTGTAGACTAAAAGTGTTGACTTCCATTTATTGGCATATGACAAGTTTTCGGCCAAATTATTTATTAATTAATTTATTTATATATTAATAAATTATTTATTTATATATTACTAAAAACGCTGCATTTTGGTCTTTGGAACAAATGGCAACGGGGGGAGGGGAAACAAGGAATTAAAATTATTATATATAAATATTTATGTTAATATATATGTTATTTATAAATATTTATGTTACACTTAATAATATAAATATTTAATAAAAATAAACTTTATTAATAATAAAATATTGAATAAAAGTAAACTTTATTTTGCAGCATCGTCTATATATTCAGTACCGTAATAAGATGTATAATGTATAAATTTTCCGAGTAGATAACTCTTATTTTCATGAGGAGTTCTTTCATTTTCGATAAATTCTCTTTAGATAGAAGATATCGGTCGTAAACATTACTTTGGAGCATGTCAGCTGTCCTTTTATCCTTCATAAGAACTATGAAGGAAAACAGAAGATACTGACCCTTATATATTTGTTGCTTCGTCGGAAAACTTATCTCCTCCGAGAGAAACGCGGGTGGCCTTTTTTGTTCACTCCGTTGGTACTTTTCCAAGTTATCTATCTGCCATAGAAACACAGCTCATAAGCTGTTTACATAGCCTTTCATAGAATATACTAAACTCAACTGCATGATATCTTTTGTGTGTTCATCTCATGAAATGAGATTATAAGTTATGGAATGGTTAAGAAATGAATAAGTGAAGATAGAGTTCCGCCGGATTTCACTTTAGAAGATTAATTTTATGAGAAGGAAACTATGATATTGTGTACTTCGCGAAATAACTCATTGATTTATTTTCTAAAGAAGTAATGATGGAGAAATGATCAACCAACGTTTTCTTTTGGCCATGTTCATCACACGTATTATTAGTGTAATATGGATCCACATAAAGATAACATAATGTGTATTCCAAAATTCGCAAATTTCAATGACGGACCTCATCACCATTAGATACTTCTTACAGAGTATTTAGTCCAAAACCTCTAAAACATTTTTATATGAATGAGGATTTGAAAATTTGATTTTCAAACCCTCTTTGAGGAAAAATTTAAAAATAAATGTTGCCATCAAATACTCCGCTAATGACTATTTTAAAGTTTAATTAAAATTAGTTAACCCTTATCTCAAAACTCATTCTCTGAGGAGTCCGATCATTCTATCTCTGAGATAAGGCAGTTGTAATTGCCGAAAGCATATGACATTGATTTCTTGAATAACTCATGAGTTGAAAGCATTTAAGCGCTGAAAGTAGAAGGTAAAGAATTCGCTTCACGAAGACTATAAATCCCATTCTAAAGTTCTTGATTGCTATTATGATGTACCATATATAAACTCAACCTCTAATATGCCACTCCATTATAGATAAGTCATTTTTACAGTTTGAAGTTCGGAAGTATGTGATATCTAATTTCCTGTATTAGTTTTCATTAAACTGAAGAATATCTGTCTTCTACGTTAGCTTACAATTACTTATTTTCATTCTGGTGTAAATACCTTTTATTTCAAGTGTAAAATACGCATTTTATTTCGAGTTTCGGCGCGAGATATTTCGCAATTCCGGATCTCTATGGACTATACGGAAATATCGAAGGAAGGAACGAGGAGGAGCAATTTTTCAGTATTTTGCAGTGTGTGCGCTTGAATGGCGGGATGCGCTGTATCCAGAAGCACTCATTAGGGAGAAGACGCATCCAAAGTCAGTGTTCTACGTAAATAATGAGAAAGAAGTTGAAAGCAAGCAGTGAGGAGCAGGTGGAGTGGATGGAGGGTGGGAAGGGAGGCTGAATGGATCGAAAAAGAAGGGAAGAATAGAGTGTTGGTTAAACTGTCTCTACCACAATATGGTTAGCCAGAGTTTAAAAGTATATATATCGCATATCAGCGGAGCTACCAATTAATTCTTATGGGGTAAGTAAAATTAGACAATGACATAGTAAGTGTGACATACAAGGCAGTATATTAAGACGCAAAATTAAATATTTACTTTACGAAAACGCATATTGATTGATAGATATATCACTTACGAGGGTGGTCTAAAAAGTTTCCGACCCCAGATTATTCAGAAATCTTCATAAAATTTTTAGAAAACATGTCGAGAAGTGGCGAAATGTCGGAAACTTTTCAGACCACCCATGTATAAGTAAGTTTTATTTCCGCTCGTAAATTCGTCTCCCTCGATAGAATCGTGGTTTTCTCTATCTTTTTATATACTTAAATATAAAATAAAATTCCATCAAATGTATGAAATAAAACAATGGCTCCAGGAAATGAGTAGTAACGTATTCTAAATTTCATTTTCATTCTGATACAATATCTTACTTTTCCTAAAAGCAATAATGATTCTCGGATTATTTACAAAATTTATTTCATGAAATTTGATACTTATTCTCCGTATCTGTTTCCCACCGTTAAAATGCTCTTTCAATCCATGACATTTCGGAAGGTAACCCCGCGCTTCGTATGCTATTAGCTTAATAAGCACCGAGATGTATACACAAAATATCAATTTGAAAAAGCTGGAACCCATGTTCAGCAAATTTGGCTACGCTTCGAATAGAAATCAATCTTACTTATACAGCGATGTATGTATTCAATACTGTACACCTGTTTCGGCTTGAGAGACGGTGATCGTCATGTAATGAGTCAACAATAGGCACATTTAAGCTGCAGAGAGTAATGGCCGTTAGATACACGAGGAAACCTTACACGTATGGGAAAATGCAGCAACAACGGTGATGAAGATCAGAAAATAAATGAGCTGAGAGTGGAAATTAGCCAATGGGAGTCGAAGACAGGTAGAGGTACGTTGTGAATCGTAATTTCTGACAAACGTTGATTAGCTTTGGCGTAACGACGTTTAGTTTACGAATTCAGATATATGATCTGTTGAAGTGAATCACTTTAGCCAACGAACTTTGGTCGAAACGAAAACTTATAGTAGGATTTCATCGGAGCTGGCCTATTATTCATGTGAGATTTAGTTTACTAGTTGCAACTCATATTTGTTGTCGAGATTTCCTTTGGGATTTATGACGGCAAACTGCATTGTGGGATGCAAGAGTGAATGGGCAGCAAATGTTCATGTTCATAATCAATATGATTTGGTCGTACCTAAAGGAATGTCACATCAGGCTTCAAATTAATAGGACTTCGTAATCCTACGGTCTTTCAATTAAACAATGGTTTGGGATTTTTAACAATTTAATATTGGCCTTCTAGATTTTTTCTTGAAGGTTTTTGAAATGATAACAGCAGTCTTCGGAATTTCCATTCTTTTAATAACAAGAAATTTTTGGGAAAATTGTAATATTTACCCTACACATTAATAAAACTGTATTATTTCTTCGCACGTAAAGATATGTATCAGATTAAATGCAGTTAAATGTATTCTGTACTTCCTTAAACTACTTTCCTCTTTTGCTGTCTCCACTGATGAGTTATCTGCGCAAGATTGCATGTAAGAAATACTTAATCATACTTTACTTACTTACTTAATACTTGTATACTTTTCATATAATGAATATAATATGGATAAATAGGGAAATGCTAGTGATTTCTATACCATCATAATTAAAAACTAAATATTAAATGCTACTTTTCATTTTTTATTGCTAATAATTCATGCATACGTATTATAAGTTAGATAATTATTCAGCCAATTTTGGGTTTTCTCCATTAATCACGAAGTTGTGCATCACAATAATACAAATTTGTATAATGAAACATCATCAAGATGGGCTTTCCAACTGCTGCCAAGTAGCTAATAACTTTCATATGGATCGCCTTATTTCCTTGCTTGTCCTCATATTTTTAATAATCTATCATTCTTAGTTAATTTCATATCGAAAGAAAGCACTGCAATTGCAACTGTCTTACCAATATCTAACCTAGCTCACTGACTATTAGATTAATTTTTGTCAGAAAAAAATAACATAGGGGGTGTTCCATCTCTTTGAGATGTAAACAGACTTTTCTTCAGTTGTGTTATTTTGCAAATCAACAAGTTACGCTAGATAATACCAAAATATTTATGTATTCATTTCTCTTATATGAGTCATATATATTTGAGCTATTTCTTCTTCTTACGCGTATCAGTACATGATTTCTTCAATAGTTTATACAAATTATTATATCCGATAAATTCCATTAAATTTGTATATCTCACATGAATATGTATGAAGATAATGCTACTTTACTTTACAGTAGGTCATAATTCTTCTTGAATGAAGAATAAAGAAGGATTTAAATGCATGAGAGACACATTCTGCCGATCCGTTTGACGAGTAGCGCGAGAACATCGTCGGAACCACAATTAAGTTAAACCATCCAAAGAGAGGGGGAACTTTTACAGTCACTGTTCTAATCCTTTGTGTTTCTGTTGATGCACGAATTGCTCGAGTGTTTACGGGTGAATTCCTTCTTTGAGGAGCTTCCAAGAAGACCGTGAAGAAACCTCATTTTCTACTGAACTCATCCGATATCTTGAGACTCTTAATCCCCGACGAGGGAAACTGCTTTATAGTGCCTATTCGAGTTTCTAATTGGAAGGCTCCAGAACTCGCTGCGACGGGAAATCGCTTCAATATGAATTCGCTCATGTTTGACGAGCTAATCTAATAGAATAATTACTGCAGGAATCGATGATATCAAGACCTCACACTATATGGGACAGCGCTGCCGATGGAAATGAGGCTGGATGCATAAAATGTTACGGTGCAAACGTGACCCACATGGCAGGTCAATGTTGAACGAACGGATTCCGTACTACTAATGGGAAGGCAATGATATTTTCAATGCTCTTAATTTAAATTGAAAGTTATGCTAACTGGTTGAAATGGCGGGCAGTTCGGATATCCTATTCGAAAGCTTTCGACCGGAAATCAGCGAGATATGACGTCTCTGTATATTGGGTCAACATGAGCGTGAGCCAAAACATTTCTCAAGGAATATATTTCACTGAATTACTGTTTGTACTAAGTAAGAAGAAAAAACCTCGAGCATGACTTTTGGCATGAAATGTTTTGTATTTTTTTATGAGTCTTTATATTTTCTTAACCTCTTCAGCATGAATTGATTTTAATATTTTTATAGGACTTACGTTAAAAATGATTTATTTAACCGGAAAATAACTACGCTAGTACTTTGAACTATAATTACGTGATATTCATTTCAGTTCAATAATATTTACATTGAATTCAAAAAGTTTTAAATTTAAAAAATAAAATAATATTTACATTGAATTTTATGTAGCAAAGAATCTAGTTTTAAACTTTAAATTAAATTCTTTGCTCCATATTACAATAAAATTTGGAAAAAATCCTCTTTCGAAAATTTTTATGAGCATCAAAGTCCTATCTGATGTTACCGCTATTTATTTTAATGTTAATTCATCATTATTAATCTCAATAAAGTATTATTACATCAAGAATCAGTAGTGTTTAATGTTTCCGCTCGATATTAATCTCCTCATCATCTCATATATTTCTATACGTTCTGACGATACTATATAAGATATCATGTGTCATTTTCGATATTTCTATTTAAATCCATTATTTTAATTGTCATCACTCCATAAATAACTTTTTCATGAACAATTCATAGCTAATTTTGTGCTCATCTCATCCTAATAATATAAGGAACCGAATTTTTAAACAAAGAATGATATAATGAATAAATGACAAGAAAGCACTTATACCTTTATCATCAATACATATTAATCGTAAAGGTATAATTGCTTTATAGTCATTTGATCATTATAATGGAGACCTACCACTAAGTCGAGGACGAAATAATAGATTCAAAGCTGGATTTATCTACCATGATACTTACAGTCCCAAGCACTAATGTGGTAGCCTAAAGGCCAGGTAAGTTCCCATGCGACTGCGATAATTGCCACCGATCAAACTTCTGCTTATCGAAAGGTCAGGTCGAGTAATACTAGTACTCATTCAGGACGGAGCTTCAGGGAGGAAGAAGGTATTCGACGAAAGAAATGGTGAGCAGATGCTTCAAATTAGGCATGAAAGGTTATCAAAGGGACGCAGATAAGAGAAGAGTGAGTAAGAACGCATTTTAGAAGTATCCGAAGCATATTACGAAGTCGTATTCGTCCCCTGAGGAAGGCAAAGGATGGAGATTTGAGGAGAGATATTGGAGAGAGAGAGAATCTTGAGGAGGGGACGAAATTTAATTAAATCTGATACCCTCGTCGCGACCAATTCTCTTTTCCCGATTTCCATCGCTGCTTGCTCTCTTTATCTCTCCATCTTTATTGCCGTGACCCTATTCTTGTCCTCATCAGAGAACGGTCTCCTAGCAGCACCTGTGTACTCAAAAGGGGAGGGATTGGAGAGAAAATTGAGACGGGGATGGTAAGAAATGATGGAATCATAAAACTATAGAGGTAGACGGATTTCAGGGGAGATTCGGTAAAACCTTTCAATGGGAACCCAAATTATTTCTCCGACGATTGAAATATTAAAAGAAATTTTATGATTGAAAGTTTGAGAGATGACTGAATTTTTTTACCACGCCGAGCTGTGTTTCCTTTGACTTAAGTGGTCTTGATGAATGGATAAATTTTATTGTGTGCCTATTAATTATCCATTTTTAAAAAGGAACAGGGGAAGGTATATAATATGCACGACTAAGCGTAAATATCGAGCCAAAGCATTATTGATTATATAAAATTATATTTATTTTATTTTATGTGCAATTCACAAAATAAAATGTCTTTGAATCAAAGATACGATTGGTTATCGTTAGGATATAATTAAATGTTTGAAGAAAAAGTATATGAGCTAACAGAAGAGTATATAAATGGAATTTGAAAGCTTCAATAACACCCAAAAGGAGAGCTTAATGTGATCATTATTAAATTATAAATCTCAAAGACAATTTATATTCTAAAATTTACTTCACTGATTTTGTTCAATCTATAGGGAAGAATTGGTCATGGTGTGAGTATTCTCGGGAAAGAATAGGAAAAGAGAAACAATTGTCAACGTAAAACTAATTGGGTATCAATGTAAACTTTGCTTATTTATACCTTCAGTAACTTATGGTTTAGATGCTTGATTATACAAACTCAATTTTGTTTAGAAAATGCGATATTTGTAGATAACTTTTCTTCCAAAAGCTCTATTGTTCTCGATTTCTGGCCAGAGGAAGATACGTATTGTATGTTAGTTACTCCTTGCTCTTATTTAACTGAAAATATTCTAAAAACATTAAATAGGTTCTAAATCATAGAAAAATTTTTATCTTGGTTTCCTCTTTCTGAACTCCGAGAAAGATAGGTAGAGGAGAAGAACAATTCTTAGAATTTCTTATTCCTCATAATATTTAAATATACATGTTAGATTCATATCATAACCTATTCCTTGTAATATGTAAATGTCACTATAAAATTTGATCACATTAAATTAAATATATATCAACTTTGACAAAGCTACCCCTGGTAAAGTTAATTAAAACTTGATATCAACGGGTTGAACTGAAATTTTTCGAGAAAAAGTACCCAAAAATTGGCGCGAAAAAGAATTGTATCACTTCCCAAAAAGACTCATACGTTAATAAAAATGTAAATATCTTAGCAGGAAACTTTCTCATCAAATGGAACTTTGATTGGCGCAATATGGAACAGCTATATTAAATATATTCGAATTTGCTGCAATATTGAGCTCTTTTCTCTGAGAACCGGAGATGTTCTTTCCTGAGTTAATTTGTAACTTCACATTTCTCTAGATAGAGAAATAGCCAAGAAAAAACAACAACTCCCTTGACGGTCCCTGAAGAAGAGATGATTTATCGAGGAAAATGTTATCAGAGGGAGCTGTTATTTTTTTGACATCGATTTTTGATGATGAATGAGTCGGGATGACTGAAACAATGAAAAAGACATTTACTGAAAACGATCAACTGGAGCGACAGTTAACCCAGTTCGAGTTGAAGAAATGGCGCAAAAACAAGAGGAATACCATTGGTGGTACAAAGGAAGGAGATGGGTGGCATAAAGGGAAACAATAAAGTATACTTTAATGGATCCGAAAGAAACCTAAGACAATATCAAAGATGCTATCTTAAACTGGGGCAATTTTTACAGCAGTATCCATCTTAGAAAGAGAAATAACAGTTAAGGAGATTGAGAACTCTTATATTAATGGAATATTATGTTTAATTGTCGAATCAATTAGAATATCTAAGATGACAACCTATTACGTGAACATTATCAACAGTATCCTCGATTTGTTAGGTAATCTAGTCTATAGGTGATGTGGTAATTGCCTGTTATGGAAGTAAATTTTTAACTACGGAGAAAATACGGATCTGGGAATTTACAACGATTCGTATAAGAATCGTTATAATTTGTATTTTCAACGAAAGACTAGGAATTTAGGAACTACATATCTGGTATATGAATTTTTCCGTCAAGAAGTCACACTTCCATATCTTCATAGCTCCTTGAAGATTAGCATAATATATTGATAAGTTGATAAGTATAATTAACTATCTAAAGATGTGTAAGAGAGTTATATCTTAAGAAAAGGTAGCAAGGGTAATTGACGATAAAGAATTATTTGGTTAAACCTATATTTTCAAAATTTACTATAAATGAAAAACAAATTTCGACAACAAAAAAACGAACAGAAATTTAAAGGAGGGAAACACTTTTCGTCAGAGAAATATGCTCCATTTTATGATAAAAAGTACGCTGAATGTATTAAAGTAAGCATTCTTACAGAGAATCACACTTAAATTAAGTGGAAAGACTTGAGAATGAGAAGAGTTTGCCAAAAATAATCTTGAACGACTACAAAGCCCTGTTCTGGATTATTCTATTGTTGGAGACTTAAATAGGGCTATATAATAAGACTAAATGTGAGTTTAGCCTTGAATAAGACGAAATATGGAAGGAATGAAAGAAAATATATGAAAAGATATACTAGTAAAAGGAGGAAGAATGAGAAGATTTCGCTGAGGAAACTGAATGAATGGAAAAGAGTTACAAAATATCGGGAAAGAATATTCTTAACCGAAGAATATGTGAAGCAGAGGGAAGGAAATAGAAAACATATTTTGTTTTATAAGGAGAAGAGTTGCGTTTTATTTGATCTGAACAGCGTATCGAATCAGAAGAGCATGGAGACTATAATGAGGTAGAGATAGAGGATTATAGAAATTTATTACGGCCGTTATTACAAAATATTAAGAGATTATAATCTGATAATCCTACGAACCATCAAAAAGATTAGAATATGTTAATCGTAACATTTAATCACACTTAATCAAAATGGTGTTTTTATTCCTTGAAAGTTGCATATATGTATGTGATATTTTGATGTGCAATATTGTGTATTATTTGTAGATGAATTGTATGATTGTTGTTATTGGTTTGTAAGAATGATGTATATTTATTTATGTTTTTTCTTTTTTATCACTTGTATTTATTAGAATGTTCTTCTAAATAAATTTCTACTACTACTACTACTTACATACGATACAATACTCTTATACTTGTTTTACTTACGTTACCTTATATTTCAAAAAAGAAACAGTAATCATTCAGTCTAGGTTCATCCACAATGTATTTAGCACGTCTTAGTCGAATTCCCCGAAAGAATACTGTTGAGTACACTATGAGCAGATTTGTTGCTTTCCCTGCCTTTTTCCGTCTGGGAGACGCTAAAACGAGAATAATTACTGCTGAGGATATAAGAGCGAGCTTGACGTAATTTCACGGTGACGAGAGAAGTCCGTCAGTCTTCGAAAACACCTCAGGAGGTGCCTCATCAAGGGGACGATTAAATGAACCTAGAATTCGGGACGTATTCTCGCAAATTATACGGAAAAATACCAACCTCGCCTCGCGCTGAAAAAGGAGGATAAAAAGAATTTCCAGAATTACGCTCCCCGCAAAAACTTCCGTTGAATTAAAGAATGGTGAATAAAAAAGGTAAGATTTATTCTCTCAATTAAAATTGAAAAGAGGAGAAATCCCCTGAGAATTGGGGCGAACAACGAGAAGTTCCTTCGGAGAAAAAATAAAAGGAGTATGCCTTTGCGATTCATTACTCTTCGCTGTTGGAAGAGGTTTTGTGAGGTGGTGAAACGGAAGGGGCATTTGGACAGACAAACGACTTTATTTAAGGAGGAGGGCTGAAAGAATGGGATTGGAGTGGGGAAAGAATTGTTACACATCTCCGCTCGTATACCATGCGTTTTTAATGATGGAGTAAACAGTGGAGACAGCGATTGGTCTCTCTGATTTGGAAGAAAGAGAAGGATACTTGATTTCAGGGATATCCAAAATAGTTCCGCATACCTTAACATTGACCATTGTCTGGATCTGAGAGATTCAATATAGCGTAGGTGAAATGTAGTATGTCTTGCGAATGTAGGTTAAGTCGATATTTCTGATCCTTTCGTTTATAATAGCCGTCCTAGTTTGATTAATAACAAATAATTAAACGTATGACAATCTTGAAATAATATGAAGATATACAATCAAGAAGAAGGTCTGCGGGAACAATTGAATATGTAAGATCTTTTGATTCAAATTTGTATTTAATCTGAAATAACTGTAAGGGAAAAATTATTATCAGCGGAGAATGTAGGTTTCATCATAATTTGTAATACTTTAGTTTTAACATTTCTCCCCTTATTTATACAATTAGTTAATGCGTGACCCTCTTAAAATCATAAGAGAGTATTCATTTTAAAGAAAACGCTCTACGAACAAATATTACTATTTACGAGCTTCTGAACCAAGTTAACATTCAATCTGCAATGGATGTAAAGAGCGTTAATTAACTGTAAATAGGATGGGAACAATTAAAGTCCAGCGAGTAAATTGTTTCAGAGAGTTAATAAGATTAAACCGCGGAGGCGGTCAAGGCAATATAATTGAATTAAATTCTGAGAGGAAGGATACTTACTTTTTCACACAATTCTTCTTCTTTTCCAAGCAAATAATTGTTTATTTTTTAGTACATAAGGTTACACGCTCAATATTTTCGTAAGTTAACAGGTAAATTAATAAGAGCAGGAAATGTTTTCCGTAGAAGGTCATTGGCAACAAACTTTGGGTGATTTCTAAGAATAATTCCGACGAAAACGCAGGAAAATTAATAGTTAAGGAAACCTAATGCGGTTTGGATGGTATAATGAGATGTCAAGGACACAGAAGATCTTCAAATCTTAAAAGAAGAAGACATCAAAGAATGTTCGTCACATTAGAATAACCTAATAAATTATTAAGAATTTCCAGGAATCATCCCACAAAAGAACTCAAGCCTGAGATACAGAAAAGAAATAGGAACTTTAAGAAAGAATAATTTGAATATAGGAGAGGAAGAAGTGTAACGAATGGCGCTTTTAACTTTTAATACAGCGTGTTGAGGCTTGCATAAAAAATACATTTCATTGAATATTAAATTCAAATATAAACAGAAACCATTGCTGATCGAACAAAATCGACGTTTCCGTAGAGTAATATGATAATATTTAGAATTTTAATGTATCAAGATGTACCATACACAAAAAAAACAAGAGAAATATGAAGGGTGAATGATAAATAAATTAATTCCGCCTTTTTAAATATCTGAACATATCTATGCTCAATTTACTGATAATTGTGCTCGTAAAAAACATAGAATTAATTATTGGAGAGGTACACTTGCCAAAGGATTCGTTGATTTCAAAGGTATAGATTTAATTATTTTGTGAATCTTTTGAATGATTCTTTTAAACCATCTTAAGCACATTTCGAGAATTCGTTCAAAGAAACTAATTCTTAAATTATAAAAACGATCAAAAATGAGGAAATAGGTGATTCGAAAGCAAGGCGTGTGTACGTTGTAAGCGGCACGAGATGCTTAAATTCGAAATTTCCGAATGGGACCGAATAATTTGTCGACCTTCTCCTAGGGTTGGTTATCACCCGTTACAGAAGCGAGCGAAGCACGTCCGTTTGCGAAATATGAAATGTGTACGTGAACTGTGGGAAAAGGGACGTGTTTCGTTGCTTACGTTGGGATAGTGCTCCGCGCAGAAATGGCAGAGTGCATTTAAACTGCGATGGCTTGGGAAAATTAGATGCATTAGCTGCCCCCGGCAAAATGCACTTCTTTATTTCGGAGGAGGTAAACGGCTAAATGGGCAATCAACAACATAATATCATATGCACGGAGTAAATGCAAATAGCGATTTCGTACGAATGCGATTCTAGACTGCAGAAGCTGCAAAGGGCATGCCGGATGAGGAACAAAAATACACACACCGCGCCCCGCAATATGATTCACGAATCGTGATCTAGAGGCAACAATCAAATGTGCTGGGAAGGATATGATTTATTCATTTCTCTTGGTTAAATGAGGAGCAGGTGCGGAAAAAGTAGCGAGTACTGTATGTCCATGTGCCGGGAATGGATGCAAAGGTAAAGAAATTCAGAAGCGCTGCATTAAGAGAGGGCTTTGAGGTGGGAGGGAATGGATGGAGTCCTAATGAACATGTGCATTGTTTGGTTTTGGGAAAGATCGGAATAGTGGCGGAAAGAATGGGGGAAGGTCTGAAAGAAGGAAAACACGAGGAAGAAAAAAATATGAGATAAAATCCGCACGTTCTTGCTTGATTTTGCAGTAGAATACTTAAGGAGGGAATATCTGCCACGCAACAAATAAGTAAAAATCGGGAACCATCTTAATGGATATGGCTTCACATATTCACGAACGTTACATAGAATTTATGATTTGTAAATTTTTAATGATTTTGTAGAAATCTTCATAAAGTAAGAAGGAAGGGAGAGTAAACAAACAAAAATGGACACACTTATGTTGTAAAATATGTTTGATATGAGAATTCATCAAATTCTGTGATTTTTGCGATTTGAAGTGCATTGCGCTCTAGAATAGTAGTAGTAATATAGCGCTCTAATAGAATAGAAGAGAAGCGGAAATGTTTTGAAATTTAATCGCCGTCATTCAGCTAAAATCCATAGGCAATCATTGTAACTAATCGTTTACACGAATAAAATATGTGGTTCTTCGTTGTAATATACATCCATGATACTCAAGAAACATACTACTTAAAAATAAAATTCATTTCAGATACTATAGGAAGCTCCATTCATCGATGGAACTAAGCGTTTACTCGAATAAAATATATGGTTCTTCGTTATTATATGAATCCGTAAAATTTAAGAAGTGCATCACTTGAAAATAAAATTCATTTCAGATACTTAAGGAAACTTACGGATCGAAATAAAAGTAAATACGAGACAGAATAAGGGAAAATAAGAAGAATTGGATTAGAATGCATGAAGAACCTAACCCATTACATTTAAGAAACGTATCGCATAAAAAATACATTTAGAGAGCACAGCGAAATAACGAATCGTATGAAAATGAAGTACGATAAAAATCGAGATAAAACGTTCTCAGCAACGATTCTAAAGCCATAAAAGGCGTCTCCCAGATCGACGACTTCATACAGCTCGCCTCACGGAGTCAGCATAGCACGTCCCTGCATTTGCAAACGACAAACAATCCAGAAACAGGCATCCCAATTAACCATCGATAAAAAGGAACCGAAGAGGCAGATTGACTTGAACTTGGTCCAATTTGCGGCCCCGACGCTTGGGATATAGAATGTTTCCATCGTGACCATTGTTAGGGCGCTGGGAGCGTAGGACAAAGGCTCTACGGCTGGTGGATATTTGGAGAGGAGTTGGGATTTGGAATTGATTCGATTCCGAACGGGAATATTTTGCTGCCGGGAGGTATGGCAAATGAAGCAAAGGTAGAGCGGGAAAGGACTAATTGGGGACTCACTTGAGGCAATGAAGAAGCTCCCACACTACGGGTGTCTCCGATCGATTAATCCGACCTTCGCTTATTTTTCTACCTCCCTTAGCTTCTCCACTTCCCATGCAAATTTCCTCTCTTTCCACCTCCCGTACCTGTGACTCTAATGCCTCTGTCCATCTTACGGGGGATCGAAATTGGTTCGGGCCGAGGATCTCCTTAATCTGGAAAACAGGTGGCCGGTGGATTCGGGGGTAATCAGAGTGTCTACCTTTTCCACGTACTTCGCCTTTAAGAACAGATGGAGTTTCCGGCGAAATAAATTTATTCGGATCCTGTTACTTGGACCGTGGAGCACGGGGAGAACGAACCGAGGTGGGAAGTTTGGCCCTTTCGTTCACTCTAGTACGGAAGACAAAAATGCTTCATATAGTGATTTATGTAACGGCTCTTTGGACTTGAAAAAGATTGAAGTGGAGCGCATTCATGCCTTTGTTTTAAGTTGTAATGGATTTTATGGGGAAAATAATCGGAATACGGCTCATTTCCAAAGGTTGCGATCGGTAAAAATATCAATGATCACGATCATGAGTATTCCCAATGGAATCATTAAGATTATTTTATGCGAAGATGCGAAAGGTTTTACATAAACATGAAGCATAGATTTATAAAAAAATATTCAAGTATGATAGAATACTGTTTTGCGTGCCCTAGTATATTCACATTACGCGCAACTCTGCTAATTACAAACACTGGCCATGCATGAGATTTACAACTCAAGCCAGTGATATCAATAAAAAGTACTTAAGTATTCTCAAACGTGAATTTGATGCTTTGTTGCGAAAAGAAGTTCATTATAGAATTACCTCTTTCCATTCATTCAATGCAATGAATTCGGATGTTTGAAGTATGAAAGGGCAAAATATTTTTTATGATAGATTTTTAAATAAATACTTATTCCCGAATATATACCTCATTGCTTTTGAAATTTACCATTTGAAATGCAAAAATTATTACTATGTTACCAGACTTATCTTTCCACTATTGCTTCATTGAGTAAATTATAAGGAAATGTAACATATGATCCACTATGAATCTGATGCAAAATCAAAAGGAATATCTCATCCATGTACTCAAAACTGAGATAAAAATGAGGTAGTCATTCCGATTTCAGCTATGGTATTAGAGACGATCCACAATTTCGAGAAAAGCATACAGAATACACATGAGATACTCTTACTGTCGATGGATCATATCGCCACAACATCATTTCCCTTTAGTGCTTTGTTTGTGCACATGAGTGGAAATTTCGTATTCTGCTTACAGTGACAGTCATTAGGGTCCTTTCCCGATAAACTGAATTCTCTCGAAATACCCTTCCAAAAATTATCTCGAACCACATTTCGGACTTAAATTCTATTTAAGCCATGCGCGTAGTTTGATAACGCGGAGATGCGTCTTTGAAGAGATATTTTTTCTCGATTTATGCGGACGTTATTCGGTTATCTAAAAATCGAAAGGGAATCGAGGATGGCAGGTGAGTACGGTGCACTTTCTACTTCCACAGCAACGGTTGTGGTTCCTCTGACGTTCTCCACTGCTCTTGTATGCATAGAAGCCCTGTTCTGTTTGCATTTCGGGGACGCTTTGTTTATCAGTAATGCGGAATGTTGTTCTATATCTCGGAAACGGATTCCTCAATTACGATCAATCATATGCCTGAGTCCTGAAAGGACTGCACTGAATTTCTAACTTCATAACTCCCACACTCGTATTTCGTTAACACTAGAATACTTACACTTGATCAATATATGAAGAGTATATTTAGGATCTTTTAAGTTTTGATTTTAATATTTTAAAATATGAAAAGAGTTTTAGAGCTGACTGATGGTATTTAGGGAAGAAATTTTGGAAGTTGTTCTCGTAGTTTTAGTCTTGGCGAGATTTCGGTACTAAAAGCAGTGTGAAAATTTATTGGTTCTTTTCGCTTTTATATCTGATACAGCTCAATCCTCTCTTTTCTCAACCATAGATATGAGTTTCATAGTCCTCTTTACACAGCGAAATTGTAAAGATTTAAAACAATAGTGGCCTATTAAAAATTCGCGTTGTAATTTCCCAGGGCCAAGAAGTTATTTACCGAGACGAAATTAGTTTAAATATATTTATTTATTTATATGATTAACTTATATAATATTTAAATATAAATATATTTAAATATTTGAACTGTATATAATTGGCAAGGTAGTATCATTATCATCAAGCAGAAATAACCGAATAAAAGTATGTGACGGGTCGTACTTTGTGCACCTCCAACGGAAAAATACGTATCCTTGTGGTTGCACAACCCGCAGTACAAATGTGAAAGTTGGGTTGCCTGCTTTCAAGGGGTCTGTAGCAGTGCAGGTATAGAGAGAAGGGGTGTTCAGAAGATTTTGATAGGTGGATTAGAGTTAGTCTGGCAGAATCTAAAGGATTTTAATATCCTTAATATAAAGGATAATAATATTATAAATATTAATTTAAATTTAATCTTCCAACATATCATTGCGCTTGAAAATAAATAATTTAAGTAAAATTAACATATTAATAAAAATATAGAAATGCTGGAAAATAACGTTGAAAAGTTTAATAAAGTAGATGTTTAAATCCATATTTAGATGATGACGATTAAATCTTTTGTAATTTGAGAAAAGAAATTTTCTTTAACGAAACCTGACTCATTTGAAAAGAAAATTCTTTTTTTGATTTTAAATACTCATAAAATAGGAATCGTATTAGAATAGCACCAGGGAATTTTGATTTCAGAATAGATAGCTTTTTAGATAAATCCAGGGGCATACTTTGAAGTGTTCTGGGTTTAATAGAATATTAAATAGAAAGATATAGTAATTATGAATCTTGTGAAGGACCTCATTCTACACTAGTTAATAAAGCATACTAATATGACTGATTATTTTTCATGACTCTGACTATTTTTGAGTATGCATGACTCCAAGAAAATTAGGGCTGCGTAATTCATAGTTATTAGGTATACAAATATCTTTGCAGCATCTTCACTAAGTTTGGGTTAGTGAAAAAACATCTGAAACTCTCACAAGGAGTATAGATAAGATCTTGCTAAAAGGACGCTTATTCACGGATGTAATTATTTCAGACTAACTTAAGCTATTATGAAAAATAAAGAACTTTATAATACTGATTTTCCATTAATATTCTTAAATATGCACCATTCGGAATGCCCTCATTCTACATCAATCCTTCAAATGAAGTTCAAATCTTTACAATCGCGATAGCTCATTCAGTCATTATAGTCTGCGTGGAGTGTTATGGTATAGTGATTTCCGAGAGTTTTTGCTGTGTGGAGAGATTTAGGGCATTTTGGTCGGTTTCCACAAAAGTCGCCGACCTTTAGCGTACTTGTGTACATCAATCAGCCTATCATGAGCCCTCTTCCCTCTGTATTCACCGGAGTGCGGCAGAGTTGGAGAGAATGCGCGTTCAAAATGTGTTCTTTCCCAAGTCAAAGTTTGAGGAATAGGGATGGATATCCTAGGTCAAGAAGTCTACCCAAATAGATTGATTCTGTGAACATGGCTATAAGTTCAATGACCGATTTAATTGAGTTTGTGATGGATTACCCGTTCCGGTGCATCCGCATTCTATCTGCTCCCTCGCCCCATTAATAAAAGTCTCTCTTGTAAAACTTACGCGTTGCTGGATGAATTTTTCAGAAAAACCTTTGATGTTACATATTTTGCCCGTAGGAATTGACCCGAAATTCGGAGTGAAAATAAATCATGTAAAAAAACACCGTTATTGATTTTCATGAAGTGAATATGTTGTTAACTGACTAATAGAAAAATTATTGACGGGTAAAAATCAATCTTGAAAGATTTTTAAATTCTAAAAGAGATAAAAAGGAACAATACGTAGTAATCTTATCTACAACTTCGGGAATGATTCGAGTACCACTAAATAATTTGATTAAATAAGAATTCGTATGTGTTGATTTATTTTTATATTTATTTGCAAAGCATCATTAACAACTATATATTAAAGATTGAAAGTCTATACCGAAATTAAAGGTTGTAATTAAATAAAAGTGTAAGTATCGTATAAAGTGTCTGAGGTAATTTTGCACGTGGACCTCCACCGGGAATCGAACGTGGGGGCGCTTTCATTAAAGTTGAAAGCGCTTCCCACTTGGCTATATTCTCTATCGTTAGAAACTAATATATCTTGCATTCAATCTGACGTCACTTATTTGTTATCAATTTATACAATTCAATTTTCCCTATTTCTAGGATAACCATAAACCGTATTATTGCATAGAAGAAATAACTGTCAATACACTGGTCTTATTGTAAATTATTATGGAGAACAATTATCATTAAATATACAGTCAGTTTACTTTTAAGTATTTTTATATTTACATTCATGTATTATAATACGTAGGCATCGAGTTTGATTATATGCTTGCAAATTTTGTTTTATCCAATTATTTGTGATTATTTCCTTGGAGAAAGAGATCATACATATGAAATTGGATAAAACAAGTTGACATTAAAATATTTCTCCATGGGTGTCCAAAGCTTATTCCGTTGTCATACCATGGCACACTATAATGCCGAGCTTACTGTACCTTAGTTATTATTTCCGTTCTGCTTCTACTTTAAAATTATAAACTTCATTATATGTTAATTGATGATTACGTATTTCATCAATATAAATTTCAACTAAATTCATCAGATCTGAATATTTACTGCGCCGGGGGTGGAATCAACGGTGACAAAGCGTGGCTACCATTCGACAATAGGAGTCTTTTAATTTCGATTTCTTAATTTCCTTAAGGATATCCGTGGCACATTTTCCCTCCTCCTGAGGGGATAATAGTCCCGTTCCGACCATTGGAGTTTGGACTGATGAACTTCGGGAATAACTTTCGGGCTCCGAATCCTTCATTAGTAAGATTGTTTTCTTTTGCGCTGCACGAAGATCATCCAACCACTTCACTTCCCTCCTAATTTTCTTATCAAATCTTTGCCTCTCCAATCCTCAGCTCCATTTCCCACCAAAGGAATATTTCGTCCCAGGAGTGATAAATCGGTTCTTTTGGCCGACCTAAAATATCTGGGTGAGACGACTGATTAATTTATTTGCATAGTTGATAAAAGTGGGACAATTTAATTTTCTGCCCCGTAGGAGCATTAAGCAAATGTTTTCGCTCTGCTGGCTTCTTTCAAACCGTCTTTGGAGGTTTCATTTCCATCTTTAATGAGTTTCATAGTCAGAAATTCCTGCCTGTTTGGGAATTAAGCACAGTTTATGCTAAAGACGCTTCGGAAGAGGAGCCGGATACTATGGAATTTTATAAGGAAGCGTAATGATTCAAAACTAATTTTTAGAGCAGTGTTTGTTAATGTGTGTGGCATTTTACAATGAAAATATTTGATATATCTTCATCGACTTAAGGAATACGGCATAATGATGTCAACATGCAATAAATATATAGGGTGAATAAAAATTCATACTATTATTATTTCGTATTGTATTTCGTGAAGTGTAACAGTATATCTATTTGGAAGAAATAAAAAGGAACCACTTTTCAAAAATGAACCTAGTTCCTAATTTATTTAAAAAAACAACTATGCAAGATAAATTAGGAACTAGGTTCATTTTTGAAAAGTGGTTCCTTTTTATTTCTTCCATATTGTCATGGAATACCACAAAGTGACCCGCCAATCAGTTGATTTTATGTATATCTATTTAAATAAAATATGTATTATTCGTTCTTCGTTTGGTAACCGATACAGTTTTATAATGGATTGCATCGAGGAAAGCGGTAGCAACATTTACGCTTGAAATGATCAAACATTAAGTTCTTTTGGGAAAATTTAGATAAACCATATCTTATAAAAAGCATTATTTAATTGTTATGATACTTTCTTTTATACGTAAAAGCATTCGTGCAAATATTTTTCGTAGCCGATTGTGGGTTATCGTGCAATTTCTCCTCGCATTAGTGAAATCTATAATATGACATGATGGAAGTACTATGAATGAGGTACTATAATAGAATGAAACCATGTACAAAGTTATTGATAATAATTAAGTAGAATACCTTCAACTTCACTCTTTTTTAATACATGCGGGAAATTTTTTCTACATATGTAAATAAGAAGAAAAAATTATCTGAGAAAACTTGTTTTTACATCGGTTGATTATTCAGTAATAATTTAGGAAAATATTAGTTAACAATCAAATTGGTTTATTTGGAAAGAAAATCTACATTTGGAACGTCTTTGTCCAACTGCAATTGTCTAAAAAGATTGAAGACGTGTCTCCTGCTGCATATTTTTTTTCGTCCGCAAAACTAATGCGAAAATTTTCCTGCAGCATACGTTATATAAAATCTGGAAATTCTCTAAATTATTTAATTGATTAGCGACATTAATTTCGTTCTCGGAGCGAAGCAATTTGAATCGGCGCTTATCCGCACAATGGGACGAAAAACCGGAACAAAGTCCTACTTAATTAATTAATTCTGAGGCATCCTCTGATAAATCATGCGCCGCGGCCTACAGAAGAGAGCTAATCCGAAGAACCTTAAATTTCTTAGCGCCTAATCGGGAGTTAAGAAGGAGTCTCTTTGTTCTGCCGCTGATATAGGATGAAATGTGACGAAGACAAAAGCCGAGAAGGAACTAAAGGCGGCCCTAGGATTCCTCTCAATCTCTCTTCCCTTCCCCAACCTAAAAACAAGGATCCATTCTCGACCTTCCCAATTCGAGTGTTGGATCACAGCCAGAGCACTCAAGAAGGCAAGGTGGAGGGCAGCAATCGAGGGCTCAGCTGTGTGCGGGGGAGTTGAAGGCGGCGAACTGCTTTGAATAGTGCAATAGCTTTCGTCCCTATTAGACCAGAAGAGACCCGCTATCGAGCTGATATCACCGCGTTCCATTTGCTTTTCCAACAAGGATATCGCTCCTATAAAAACAGCATGTTGTTGGTTGCTGATAATCTACTGCAGACCCACATGTGGAAGAAATGGGAGTTTGTAGCGCTGACGTTTAGCTTTTTCCTTCCGTTAACCTCCAAAATATCTCTGATGTACGATATTGGAACAACTGACGTAATGGTTGACTTTTTCTATGGTCTGAGATTAAGGGAATAGGTTGGGAGGATTAAAATGTTCGCTATTATATGGTTAAAACGAATCTTATCCATACCAAAACAAGTTTTTATGTATAAAAATATCCTTAAAGTAATATTTGTTAGTTTACTTCCCCAGGTTGAGTCCAAATATTCCTTTCTTCCATATTTCACTTTCTCCTATGTTCCTTTGCCATGGAAGGAAAGGATGATTCACTTCTATAAACAAACAAAAAGAAGGATATGGTCCATGAAAAGTCTATACGACAGGAGACTGAAGGAGAAAAACAAAATATTATGAAACAAGAAGTCATTGCAATTGTTTATGGTGCGATAACATTAATGAAGTTTTTCTTGTTCCTTGACAGATGAAGTATTTTTTTCTTTAAAGATTCTAGGCCAGTTTATATTGATCTTTGAAAAATAGAGACAGGTTTTATAAAACATTACACTATCTGCAACGCCATTGTTAATAGATGAAGTCGCTGCGGCATTGAGTTTCATTGTTTACTAGCGCCAATGGTGGCCTATCTCTCACTTTTCTAAAGTAGTAATTCACTTTCGTTATTTATTCTCTGACATTCTTACCCCTCTAAGCGAATACAAATTGAAAAGCTCCCTTTTACTAGTTTAGGTTTGTATAAGATTCGATTTCTCTGTTTGATCTCGATACTGATAGCTGGAAACATTCAATTAGGACTAAATTCAAGTGTGGCATAATATAAATTATGAATACACACAACCTGCTGAGGAGAAAATTTATCTACTAATTAAAAGTGTTGTAATAAAAAATACAAAATTCACAAAAAAATTAAGTATACAAAGTAAAATAAATAAAATATATTGAAGGTAGGTGTATCACATGAATTACTAAGGGTTTAAAATAATCACCGTTGAGGGGAACATTGAAATTATCTCAGTCCCCTGTTCATATTTCATTCGTCGCCCTCATTACTTTTTTATAATAGGAACACAATCTTACTCATATCTATCCTTCCAAATTGATCACGAAAGAGAGAGGTTTTGCGGGTTCAACGATAAAAAAACGTTAAAATTTATCAAGATGAGCAGGTTTTTGGAGTCTCGTTCCCTCTTAAAATATTTTAAGAAATACAAGATAATAAATTTTTCTTCTTGCAGTAAGGGATATGAGATTAAAAATTTTACATAAAAGTTAGGTAGTTCTTGTCACTAAACACTGGATTGTTTGCTATTAAGCATGTCCATTGGAGAAAACGCATCTGTACTTATTCATTTTATTGTTCACAAGTAACATTATGTGGATTCCAGATCATATAAGCGCAAGGAATTCCAAATATTAACTCGCGAAAAATTCAGAAATCATTTCTGGGACAGAAAAAAATTCACACGCAAATCTATCGTATAATAAGAACCTTAGAGCGATAATGAAAAATTTTCAAACTTGGATACGAACAGGAGGATTATAAAACAGAGCAGCTGATTCCTCAGCCCCATTTATCAGTCCCTACATACTGATCACCCCGTAACAATGTAGGATAGTGCTTCTCAACTCTTTTTTTACCGGGAAAAAAGTTCGTAATACATGAGACTAAAATCATATCTATAGATGGTGGAAGTAGCTATCGAAATATAAAAAAAATGATCTATAGAATTCGGATGTAGCAACATTCGGAGCAACCAACGTTAAACCAGTTATTCTTGCAGCAGATTGAGTTACGGAGTTGCGATTCGATTACCGCATAACTCGCAGATCGATACAAAGGTGGCCTCGGGGAAAGCTCGCGAAAGATGTAAACTTCGCGTAAACCTGGATTCGAAGAAAAACGTAACGGCAAAATTACATTTGCCTTCCGGGATAACTTTAGTCGATCCTGAGTTAATTTCCAGAAAGCTCTCCATCGAAAAATAATCAGGGGCGCGTCGAACACTACGGGCACAGGGCGTCAACCAGAAATCGTGGGGAGAACAGTTCGCGGGGTTCAAAGAAACAAGGAAGGCGGATGGGAGAGATTTTAAGGGAAAATCCCGCAATAAGTCCCTCGGAGCTAATCTCAGCATCTGAATCGGCCCTCTGGCGGGAGTTCTTCCAAACAACCACCTTTATTAAATGACAAAGGCGGATCGTATCTCGCGAAAGAGAGGAGAAAGAGTGAGTGGAGGAAGGAGGAGGAAAGGAGAGATGTGATAACGAGTCTATCGCATCGCCTTAATACGGTGGGGATCAGATCCCAAGTGCGCTGCGACGGGCGCACGACCGCTGGGTCTCCGTTTTTACACGAAAAAGTCTTCATTAATATGCGGGACAGAAACTTGAGAGACTAGAATATGTAAACTTTGGAGGAAAAACGGGGGTGGAGATTTTCCTAAATGAAATAGCCATAAAGTGTTGCGAAGGGTTTACATTTTAATTTTCGAGAGCGACGTTTAATTCTTAAGGTGGATTTTCATATTGTTATTGCTTCAATCTCTTACTTAATGGTATTTTTTTATTAACTGATTAATGAATGCCTTTATTGGAATAGAATAAGTAAATACATAAATTAATTGTCGTTTTTTGGTACTGAAATCGTATCCTTAGCTCAAAAATAGGAGTCAATTTCTATTTCTTTGCTTTTTAAAATTTTGACACATATGAAAGTTTGGTCATTAAATGTTCACTAAAAATTTCCACCTCCAATTACCGACTAATATTACACATTTTAAATACAATTTGCTACAACCTCCATTTAATCCGGCTTGGAGCGGTGCGTGTAGTAAAATATTCTTACAAAATCAGTAATAAGCGGTAGGTGAAGAATATTCTCTCATTAGAGATGAATTTTTTATAGAAATATAATTAAAAGATAAGTTATACTTTCTTCATGAATTTATGAGAAAAACATCTTTGAAGGCAAATTCGATATAAATCCTCTCGTTTACTACAATCAACATCTGAGGGGACGAAATAAATCAAGGAGGTTTACTTTATGACCAGTGGGCTAAGTTATAATTTTCTCATTACATTCCAGATGGTTAAAGTGATAAAATTAGTATAGAAGTACCAAAGTTGCCCGCTAAAAGCCATAAGATAAATACTAAGATACTTTTGCAGATATAGGTTTAGATTCGCCTAGTAATAATATTATAATCAAGAAATATAATGATTAATGCAACCTTCTCAGGAAAATCCAATCATAATGCATAATAATTATGATTATGCATTGTGATTGGATTATAAACCATAGCTTAAAAATTTCTATGAAAATGCATACAATGCTTCCAAAACTTGAGAGCCTAAGTTTCAATTAACATTAAATTGGGCTTTAAACTAAACTAATCATTACCCTTGGACTTGAACAGTAATTCCAATGATGGAATCGTTAAACTTCCTACTCTTCTTTTCCTCTTCCTGTAACCTTTAGAAAAGAATAGCTTATTTTCTTTACTTTACGCTACTGAATATTGATGAATATAGATAACAAATTGAATCTGATGAATAAGTGGCATCAAAGCAGCTAGCTCTCATATATATTCCTTAATGAATATTTCCAAACTTATTATCAGATGGAGCATTATGCTTGTACACAAAAGTGGGCGAACTAAAACACACCAAGTTATTTGACCCGATAAATTCTATACGTGAAAGGACGCTAAAGGAATGAAATGCGGGGGATCGCGTGTGTGTGAGAGGCGGGTTAGTTTTATCTTTGCGCGGTGGTGAGGAGTTATTGAAGCAAACAGAAAGCGGAGAGAAACAGAGTGGAAAGAGAACGGAAAGGGAATAAAAGCCATCGGAGGGAAGCTGATTGAATATCGGAAATAGAGGCGAAGAAAGAAAAGAAAACATAGCCGAAAGAAAAGAAGAAAAGAGTAGAGAGGAGATTATGGATTAAATATAGAAGAAGGACAGAGAAGTAGAAAGAGCACGCCCACGTTTTTAGGGTTATCTCTTATTTGCCGTATATAAATTCAAATGAGCTTTATCGCACGAAAGAACGAGTGGCATAATCGATAAAGATATCTTCATTGCTTATAATGGTTTATATTATATCCGCGCTATCCGATATTAAGCTTTGGAAGTTGTGAGTCTGACCTCTACAATATTTTGTTGCTCTTTACGAAGTATGATACAATTCATAAGAGTAAGAGGTTCGAAAAACTCTACGACAGCCGAAAAACGTCGGTGAGCGTCGAACCAGTTCATTGGATAGAAACGTAAGCTTCGGATAACTGACTTTTTTGGAATAACCTAATCCGCACTTTGAAAGCTATATCATCTTCAGGGGTTCAATTCAGAATGATGTCTTTTCTTTCCTGGTATAACTCATCAAGCTAATAATGAACCCAATAATTGATCACTAGTACCATTGATTTTTATCCCAAATTTTCAGGTTTCTACAATTCCGATAGATTGCTTCTATGATTTACTGGTGCGAGCTTGTAATATACCTCTTATGCTTATGAACGTACATTACGTCTATTTGCAGAGTTATGGTTCAAATAAATCTTAAAATAAATTTTAAAGATAGTTAGGTTCACTCTTATTAAGCCCTCACGGATCCATGAAAGTAATTTTCCTTCATATTTAGGGAAAAAATATTAAATATTTCAGTTCAATCGAAAAGATTCTAACAATAGACCCAACTTTATAGTTGAACAATTTGCTTTCATTGGATTTATATGTCATTACTGTTACTTAAGGAAGTCGTTACTTGATTCGATTGCATTCTTACCTATACCCCTTATACATAATTCATTATTGCCTGGATATAAAGAAAAAATACTTTTACGCTGGGTATTAAAAATATGCATAATAGTGAAGTAAACAAATTTGTATTGAAATGTACAAATGTACTAAAGTTAGATGGTAGACTTTGCATAAGGACTGAAGATCTTTGAAAATCTTTCCCTACGTAGAATACTCCGTATAGTGAATCACGGCAATCGGGAATTATCGATACTACAGAAATCGGCGAATCTATAGGTTAGTAAAAAGATATCACTTGATAAACCATTTTAAAAATTCCATTTTTTGGACAAAAAATAGCTCAAATCTAAAACAAAGGCTCCTTTATAAGTCAATTTTATCCTCCTCTGTGAGATTAATTCCGTAGCTTTGTAATTCCTTTAGTTTCGCGCCTCAGTGCCTAATATGTTCGTTCAAGCAGCATCTTATATGCGCGTTCTTGGTCACAGAGAGGAGATAAATAGAAGATAAGGAAAATAATTATTTTAGGACGCTATTCGGTGTCAGTGGAAAAAGTATATAAAAGGGGCTTAAACGGAGGACATATTGATGAAAGGTGTTGCATATTTCATACCAGTAAACAAATGCTTTTATCTTTTAATAACTGATGAAATTTCACACTGAGAATAATCAATATAATAGCCATCATAAAACAACTTAGTGCAAGTCGGTCACCTTTAAACAATATTCAGCAACACATCGTGCATATGCTTCAGCACTACTAAAAAGCTTTTGTTACTGAACTGTATAAAACTGAATGCCAATCAGGAAACAAAGAGGCGATTCGTTCATAATTAAGATATTTTATTTATAGATTAGTGTAATAATTACCTTAAATCTCCCTTGACACGGAAATCATCGGCACTGTATAATTAATGAGAGGATGGTGCAATTAACCTCGTACATTGCCAAACCTCTTTTATTTTCCTATCCCAAATACAGATTGAGCAGTCTAATCAGCTAATGAACGTTTTTGCCGATTTTGAACGGATAAAATTGAGATATACTGATTAGATTTATTTTCCTGGAAATAACGGGCTCTAGCCATTGTCACGGTGTATGTAGGCAGACGTTCTCCGGTGCCTGTCGACATTGTCCATCAACTGGTTGGGAGTCGATTATTCTAAAACATGGGCTGCAAGCAAAAAACATCGTCCGATCATTATGTAACCAAAAGCGAAACAGGAGCAAAAAGTGTGAGCCATTTTAGAATAACACGATCCTCGATATTCAATGAGTTTTTGTGATGCGATGAGAATAGAATTTTGTACACAAATAAAATTTCCCAGATACCTTCAGCTATGAATGCCACCCGATCCTTTCCTTTTGTATTTAGATTGTTTTCGAATAATACAAGGGTTTTTCTTTTGGAATAGCAGTCCGCAAGAGTCAGTTATTTGTTTCTTTGCTTGTGAATAATCTTGTACTCTCTTTCTTCAGCTAAATTCCATAATTTCATATCGCATTTGATCCCAAAAGTGATTAATAACGCTTGGTTTGTTCAATAAATTATGTACGCGTAACGATTCAAATGTAGTTGTGAATTAATGTTTCTGTTCAAAGAGAGATATTAACCTATGATATACTTGATATATCCATGTGAATAAAAGAGATATTTTTGCTTGTATATTTTCCATACCTTTTACCATATCGGCATAACTATAAGAGAGAACATTCGTTCAAAAATTAAAAGATTATTCCCAAAGCCTTGCATATAACAGATTTAAATAATTAAAGTGGAATGAACCAAAGAACTTCTATCTCGTTTATTTATTGAATCCTTTGAAAATTGAACTCCTTTAGGTGAACTAAGTAAATAATAACTTAAAAGTTATTACTGACTTGTTTTACTTTTAACATTCACTGTGTAATTACACTCATCATTTTCTATAGCTGTATATCTCTTTACTCATTGTGCCATTTATGTTTCTAGAAAACAAGAAAAATTGGCCTCATGCATCTTTTAGCAGGCAGCTAAATATATTTCCTCCGTAATTAATGAAAGGAAGATTTCACAGATTTTGAATGGGATGAGCCTAAGAACAGTGAAAGAAGGACGATTTATGACTTGAGGGTGTTTAATGTCTCAAGAGATCAATTTGCATAT
Source organism: Pachydiplax longipennis (assembly GCA_036926295.1). Classification (NCBI taxonomy): domain Eukaryota; kingdom Metazoa; phylum Arthropoda; class Insecta; order Odonata; family Libellulidae; genus Pachydiplax; species Pachydiplax longipennis. The sequence continues at coordinate 23,151,420 of JAVFKF010000003.1, read as the reverse complement.
CGTTACAATTTCACGGAGTGAAACGTCATTAATTCATCCGACGTTGATTGTGTTTTCTTCCCCAATTATTCTAACTTAGTTTATACTCTTGTTCTTGGCTTGCGAATTTCGCATGCTCTGAACGCTTCGGCGAATATGTCTTATATTTTAAATGAATACAGAATCTAAACAATAACCTGGAAAGAAGCGACGTGATGCATTAAATGTATACCAAATTTGGTCTCATCTTTAGAAATATAGTTCTGGAAATAGACATTACTCGGCAGCACATAAAGTTTAGAGAGTTGACGTAAATAAGTTTTGTAGAACATGAAACAAAAAGTTTCGAGAAAGACTGATTTTCATCATTTGCTGAAAATAAGAAGCTTAAGATAGATCTCGGTGACCTAAATTCGTGTTCTAGAACTGTTGAAGTTTGTGCTAAGATAAGAAAATAAAACAGGAATAACGGAAGTTTTGAGGATAGTTTTTGCATCTGGAATAACCAAAATTTTGCAGATTATCGTCAAAGCTTGTTCTCGCAGAATATCAAAGCTATATTTCGGTGAAATTGATGTAACGATGATCCAATGAGATGTCCAAGCAAGATTTTGAAACTATTGCATTTGTGTTTCTAGAATTGTAATCAAAATAGTTTGTCCTCGCAAATTTTTCTGTTATCTTTCAGAGTTCTGTCATAATAATATATCCAATTCCAATATAATATATACAATTCTGGAATTATACGAAATTCAAATCAAATAGAGCAAGTTTAAATAACATATTAGGTTAGTCAATAAGCCACAAATAAGCATATAAAATATTTTTTGAGAAAATATCTGAACTTCACGAACTGCATAAACAGTATGAAGTAATAAAATACCCTATAGCCTCTACAGGTCGATTTAAAGGAAATCTTTGATATTTTAAAGTTTTGTTAAGTAAATAATAAATTGGTAATATTCTTTAGCTATTTAAAAGTCGATTTTCAATTCTTTAACAGTTTTAACTGAAAGCTATGAAAGAAAATGAAGAAAACTAAATCATGGTAGGTAAAATAGATATTGTGGAAATTAAATTGCAAAAAAATTCTTAGGATCTTCATTATCTTGTTTTCGCCCAAAATTTTTCAATTACTTAACAATTTAAGGACCCTAATTATTAAATGCCCTATAAGTTTAGTATCGGAATATTTTTAAATCCACTGATATAGTTTGATATAGTACATGTAATGTGTACTGCCTCCTTGTCATAAGAAAATACACTTGTTGTATTTCCGGAAAATAAGGCATTTAGAAGTCCACTGCTGGAAAAGTTAAACAGGTCAATCTTTTACAATATATATAAATTTAAACGGAAGAGCATCGCTTGCCGTACTTAAAACGAACTAAATTAATAGAATAGAATTGTTTCGGAAAACAATCCTAATTTAAGAGATGACGTGTAGATGTGGTAAGATATATTTCCGAAATTCATCCTTCAAGACTTTGAGATTCTTATAAAAAGAAATTCCGCCGGAGTTTTTCTCCCTCCCAAACTCTTGCTTTTTATAAGAATCAAAGGATATTTAATCAGTTGACAAGAACCACTGGCAATAAATCTTTGAATTAGAGCAAGAAGAAACCACGAACGAAGAAACCGAGAAAAGCTTTCCTTTATAAATCATATAAACAGACACAACTGTGGATGGCAGTAATGGAGCGGATCCCATACCGTGGCTTTGATAAGACACCAGAGAGAGAGAGACTGGGTTTGTGTGTGTAAAAAAGGAAACTTGGCCGCTTCCGAAGGAAAGGGGATCCAAGGCAGATCTTGCACAAATAAACTCGAATAAAAAGACTTTCTTCCTCAAAATATTGCGCCTATAGAAATATTTTTCGAGAGCTGCCCGTACGGATTTTTTCGGAAGAAATTATCTCAACGTTTTGCGAAAGATTGAGGTCAGCACTAAAAGGAAGCGAATTAATGTCAAATGCGGGATTGAAGGAAATCTCGAATCGCTCTCTCAAGTAGATTTCCCATTAAATCCATTTTAATGCGATTTTAAGTAGAGCGCTGATTGCAGTTTGATCATCGGAAGAATTTTCTCCGTTCCCCATTGAAATGTCCCTTTCGACTGAGCTTGAATTACGCTGAAGAAGGAATATTCGGATAAGAGGCGTAGCAATCGCGTATAGCGGATTCGCATGCTCGAGATTCCTCGGTGATGCCAATTATGAAGATTCTATTCTGACCATTTCCCAAGAGGTTTGCTTATTTAAGATCATCGAAATTCCTTACCGATTAGAAAGCGATTGATAGCATCTTGATGCCATTAAAACTGTATCGTATCAAAATATATATTTCATTTTAAATCAATTAATAGAATCTCTTTGCGGTCGTTTCTTGTTGCTTTTTAACGGAAATCGATCAAATGGAGAGATTCAAACGTAAATAAAATTCATATCTCATTCTTTATATGATTACAAGCAATTTTTCGTTTCATTTGAAATGGAAGATAGAGAAGCGCATTGGCTCTATTTAATTTCCGTCATCAATTAGGTTGATATAAAGGCAAGTTGCAGTGCCGTTCTGTAGATTAAAAATTATTAATGAAGTATGCAGCTCATCTAAACTTTTGACCCAAGGCAAATCATTAAAATTTGAAAATTTAATTTACTACACTAAAATTGCCACGTTTTTACTGAAAATCGCTTCTCTTGATTTAAATACATTCCAATTAGTTTTTGCCATTCACCGTTCTTCACAGTTTTTTTTATTAATTTAAAAACGCTTATTATTTCAAAGTATAAGCAATATCCTAGAATTTTATTGTATTTCTACATCTACATCTACATGAATATCCTGCAAGCCGCCTTTCGGCGTGTGGCAGGGGGTGTAAACACCAATCGATTGAGCTACTTTTTTAGCCTATTACTATCGCGTATTGTTCGCGGAAAGAATGAGTTCTTAAATCGACTAGTTCTAGCGTCTATTTCTCTTATTTTGCTCTCATCGTCGGATCGGCCGAAGTAACAGGGGGGTCGCATAATATCAACTACGTCATGGGAAAACGTGCTTTCTCTAAATTTATTAAGGAGTCGCAACCTAGCTTCTAACCGCCTCTCTATCAATGATGCCCAACCTGTATCTGAGAGCATCTTCGTGACGCTTACCTTTTTCTCGTAGCATTTTTTAACGAAACGTATCGCTTTGCGTTGAATTTTCTCAAGTTCGCGGGTACCCGTTTCATCCGCTGGGTCCCATATACTTGCCGCGTATTCAAGATGGGGATTCTAATATATCGTGACGAATTTCCATCTTAAACTATTTGTTGTTTATCTGAAATTTTGCCGTAAAACCCGTCATTTGTAATATTTTATAAATCATTGTAACGAGAAAAATATTTTCATGATTTTCATTGGGATAATCAACTTTTAAAGCGACTTTAAGTTTTGGGTTAATATGACCCAATACTACTGGTCACATAACTAGGAGGAACTACATATCACGCATCATCTTAAGATTTAATGACAGACAATGACTAAATGACTGAATTCGGATCTAATTCACCATTCTCCATAACGCCTACTTGGTATTCGTATTTTCAGCATCCTTACCAGCCAGGAAGGTAATTCTGTCTAAAGAGTTCGAAGAAATAAATGGAACTGCGAGGTTCACTTTAAGATTCCATTGATTTTGAGTGATTGATTTCTATACCCTTCATTTAATTCCAATTTTATTTGTTTTACTTGATTTACAAAATAACTCGTATTCAACAAGAGTCACTCGGCCCGTGGAGCAATGGAATTCAAGACAAATACATTACTTAAATCTCAAGAAGCACTTGAAGACATTGATTTCCAATGGTTTCTTATATTTACCTCTTGAAAAGGAATGAAAAGATTTAAAAAGTATTCCAATGATATTCAACGTTTTATTGAGACTCAATTCATTAATTGAAAATTATTTATCATTTATCAAGTATTACATTGAGAGAACGCTTCCTTGAATCAATTATCTGTATTTTTTTCGAATTAAGATATTTTGCAATTATCAATATTCATTTGCTTCTTTATAATTCTGAGAGGGAGTCATGTGACTGATAAAGGTATAGAAAAGACCCTGCGGATATATACAAGATATAGATACATACAAGAGAAACTTATTGATGGAAAATTAACGTTAATGCCAACGACCAATGTTGAAAAGATGAAGTGATGTAATGGGAAAGGTAACATTGTTCTATATAAAATAGGAAGAAAATGTTTAAAAAAGAAAAAAATTGTTGCTTAGAGAAGAGCGTAAATAGTAGGAGTAGAAAGGATCTATTAGTGTTCAGAAAATGCATTACATTCTCAGAGAATGTTCAAGAATTTCAAAAAATTTAATTTTGAAGCGAGCGATTATTTCGATTAAGTAAACTTTTACGAGTTTCAAAAAATTAATTTTGAAGCAAGCGATTATTTTGATTCTGCAGTCAGAGAGTTTTTCTAGAAAAACGAAAACACTGAATGTGGAGAGTTCAAAGAAAATGTATGTACACCAGTGAAAATTGAGAAGCTATAACTTACAATATTTTTATGACTTCATTAATCCATGAAATCTTTTAAATTTTAGAGTTAAGAAGTATAGAAGTTTATGTAATAAATGTAACCTAGACTTCGAAATATTCGCAACATTAAAACCAAATATTGTGGAAAATTTCGAAGTCTAGTTTTATTTTATTAAGTGATGTTTCATCTAGTCAGGTCAAATCATACTGATTACAGAATTTATATACTTGTTCTGCTGGATGGTGAAAAAATTTTCTACGAGAGCCCCACAGGGTGTCTCGTTTAAAGCAGATACTAACGAATATTTCCAAAAAATCTTAATCAACTTTCCGAAATCGCAAAAAAATTTCCATCCCAACACATCCTTACATAAGGAATCGTTTAGGTACTCAAGAAAAATGCAGGAACCAAAAGAGCAGCTTCATCGAACGCAATTTTCCCGTTGATTTAAACGCAGACGGTCATACAGAGTTAATGGACGGAGACGGGAGCGCGGAATTGCATTAAGCCATCATTCAGTTTATAAGAATGACCCAAAAAAATCGCAATCCGCCAGAATTAATTTCTTCATCGGCGCAGCGTTGCGGAAGAAGATACAATTATTCGGAAGTCGATTTCTAAAAGGGTAATTCCGATGCACTTGATCGGATGGAGACTCCTTTGGGACTCGGGGCAGACGAATTTAAATCGCGACTAATGCAAGTCATTGAATTCGACGTCAGCGAAGCCTAAAACCTATTGAAGGCAGGATTCACGGATTGGCGATCTGGTTGGGGTGCTTAATGAGCCCCGGACGATTTTTCTAACGTAATTACGAGATTTTTCCGAGTGGAATTTTACAACGGGATCGATTTGGAATTATTTTCGTTGGGGAGGGGCGTAGATCCGCGTAATCATGGGCGTCTTAGGCGCTGAAGCGAAAACTACATTTTGGAGTTGAGTAAGTGAACAAAGCTCTCTTCAAATTTACGCCAATTACGTAAGAGGAACTTTTTATGTTTTCTCTCTAATCGTAGCCTACTCCGATTCTTACATAGCCGAATAATCGAAGGGAATTAGGAATATTTTTTTAAGAAACAGCGCATAGATGAGATCTGAATTACCATTTTCAATACTTGCAGTCGTAAATGTAATTTTATCTATTTCTAAAATCGTTAAACTATTTAATTGGAAATATATTTTAAATTGAAAGGAAATTTAGAATTCGTTGATATGAAATATTTAGATCAACCTTTCTACCTCTCTGGAGTTTTTGGCATTAATATGAATGACCTTGGTAAAAACAATAATGATTCTTGATATTCATTTAGCTATGAATTTATTTAGATAAGAAATAATACATCTATTTATTTCCGTCCAAGGTGCTATATTTTCATCCATTTTTAAAATTTATTGATAATAATGTTTTTTAATTTATTATTTCTTAATGAGTCTTGGCTCAACTTACAGAATCTGAAGAAGCCTAGTTGAGAAACGTCGATTTGTAAAATTAATTCTAATGAAATCGGTATATGGGTGCTGGTTTATATTTAATCAGTTATGATAGATAAATATATATACCGATTTATATAGTTATTTGAAATAGTAAGAACGTATTAAGTTAGGTTTCTAAACTCAAGGAGTAGCTTTCTTCTAAGATCTACTTTAAAGCTAACTCCTTTAAAATTTTATGACAGTGTTAGGTTTGAAAGACGGGATATAAGGAAATAAATGATAACCATCCAAAATATACATGAAAAATTCCGAGGGATGGGTTAAGTAAGATAAAATTGAATCATGGAACTTATATTTAATGCCAGTATTCCAATTAAACGTATACAAAAAGTGAAATTTTCTAAGTATTCGTAAAAATAAGGAATCCATCACAAGTCTTCCGCTATCTTTTATAGAAGATCAATTTGAAAACTGAGTAGAATGAAACCATGTTTCATCAATACAGAGAGCAGAGATGTTAATTTTTATTATGGTATTTATCGAAAAAATAGATCAACAAAATATATCAAAAAGGAAATGGTGAACCCATAAATAGCAGAAAATGATTGGTATTTATTTAAAATTTCTAGTTCTTATTCATAAGACGATGAATCTAACGAGGTTATTTTTTAAGAAAAATGAATAAAAATATAAGTTTCAAGTACTTTCAGTCAGTTGCATAATCTTCATGATGACATTCATGCCAGGATTGGCATCTTTCAACTTCAGCAAAAGCAACTTCAGCCTCGTGCACAAAAGTAGCGAAAGTTTCGCTATAGAAGCGGTAGGTTTTCCCAAGTCCGCGACCTCTCTCCAAATCCGAGGCCTTGTGTAATCGTTCGAATGATCGCTGCGGGGAGAGCATTAATAGAGCCCGGAGAATGCATCGGTAAACACGTGTGCTGCAAATGGATTCCTTTGGGCGAGCACACGCGATATTCCTATTAAGAATTTGCCCACGCTCGCTTAATCGTTGACGTCATGCACAAGCTCACGCAAGCACTCAATAGCGCCGCAGCCTGAGGCGCCTTCTGCCATTGGCAACGGAAGAACATGCAAGAGAAGCGGACACCGCCAAGGAAATAGTTTATCACGGTTTCGCCTCCTCTAACGTGAGCACGAAGTGGCGCGTGCGGATGGATTCACGCATCTCAGAATAATGGAAAAACCTTGCTTCGTGGTGCCATTGTGATATGAAGGAGTTTTATTGCCACATTTTTATAGTGAAAGCCTATAATGGACAGTCCATTCTAAAAATGAAAATGATATACTTAAGTGATATTTATTATATCATCTAGCGATTAAGGAAACCAAGGCACCTCAAGACAAGTGTTTCAGGTTTTTGAGGTCCTGAATATTATTGCTTCAACTTCCATTGCAGAAAATATCGAGGATAAATTGAGAAAAGATTGTAATGAAAAAATTCCCACAGATGGGAAAAATCAGGAAAAGAGGTTGGGAAAACTTGTTAAGATAATTTATGCTATTAACTAAATTAAGATGTGGAGTACATTTTTACGTGTAGATTTTAAAATTATTTTTAGCTCTCTAACTTCATGAAGAACCGTTTTGAGTGAACTGGCTCCATTTTTTATGAAATCCGATTCTAAAACACAAAATTAAAATATATAGACATCGAGAAATATATATGAAATCGAGCTATATTTGACATCGAGAACTCCATAAAACTTAACTCTATAGCTCACAAATATAAACAAAAACAGGAATATCCATTGAAAATACTTCAATTATATACTATATCTAGGTTAAATAAAGTTTGTTAATAAAATTGATATTAAATTATTATTAATTTTACACTTGAGATTGCCAAATTTAGGTATATAAAGCCAAGAATACATATTTGCCAGAGGTTGATACTCCGAATCGGAATTTGGATAAAATAATTAAATTTAGAGAGCATTTAAGGTAAAGGTTGTGTTTTGATTGCAAATTTTATGAAAACTATTTTAGCGATCTTCCATTTAAGAGATAAATTTACAAAAAATTATATACCTCTCTTAGTTGAATGTAAAAGCTTTTAACAAGAAACCTTAGAAATTAATTTCCTTGAATTGGCTCTTTCCATGAAATTCGTTATCAAAAAGACGAAGAAAATCTTTTCCTTTGAATAAATTAAAAACTTAAATTTATTTAATGTTAAAAAGGAGAGAGTCTATAAAAGGGAAAATGAAATTTGGTGCAGTTTTTACGAATGCTTGAAAAGTAATATGAAAATGTAAAAATTAACTATACTTTCTTACTTAATTGCATAATATAAAGAAATATATATTATTCAATACCAGTATAATATATAGATTCATTACAGAAATTAATTGGGTTGAATTTTTTCGTACTCCAAACACCACTGAGTTGATAATTCCTCTAACAAGTAAGCGGTCCTATCAGGCAGAGGTAAACCAGGAATAAAAAACTTATACACCGGAAGTCCTCAAGTATTATTTTAATCAAAGAAAATTACAAGACCGCACATATATGGAATATTTCCGACATTTAAATAGTATATTTTCGCTTTCTACCAAGGTAAAAGAATTAATCGCGAAGACATTAGGTAGGGCATTTCCGATTTGTTTCATTTGACTTCATTGTGAAATGATTTTAGCTTTTATTTGTGTCACGAATACATCGCAGTATACGTCCAAAAAGGCCACGGGACTTTGGGCCTTTTCCACATTTGGGAAAACTTTCCAAAAAGATAGATCACCCATCACTGCATACACGTGAAGCATATCTTTCATTACAGCTCATTCATCGCATAGATAGACCTCCTAACTTGTAGGAACGACTGAAGATGAGGGATGAGAGTCTGTAGAGAAGGAAGATTGGGAGAATAATGGCATTCGCAGCATTTGATGAAAGCGACACGTATTCGAAACAGCGGAACATCGGAGATCGATGGTTAAGGTTGTCTCTCTCCTCTCGACACGTCCTCCCGAATCGACGGTTCCTCTTCCCCCTTCATTCCCCGTACTCCTTCCGCTTCCTCCCCCTTCGACACCCATTTCCTTATTTCTGCTTCTTCTAATCCCCCTTCTTTAATTTCCCCCTCGAAAATTCCTCTGTTCTCATTCCCTCTCTTTCTCCTCTAATTCTTCCTCTCCTATTTCTCCCCCTCGTGAATTTTTTTTATAAGAGCGAACATTATTAATGGAGTAATTTTCCGCGAAAAATGTACTCCCCGAGGATTTGAATATCTCCTCCCTTCTCGCTAGCTATTTCCGGAATTATGTTCCTATGCGTGTGCGGCTCGGTGTCATTACAGAGGCTCAATCTTCTGGGGAAAATTTCGAGTCATTATCTTATTTCGTTTCAAGAATTAAGGCGTGGTAGGAATTAAAGAAAATATTAGATTACTCAGTCGGTTTTGATGTTTTCTCATGGGGACGCCCACGTGGAATACGCAAACAGTAACGCTCAGCAATATATTACTCAATGAAATGTTGTGTTTTTTAAATTTAGTAAATAACGACTAGACAAAATGTTTTACACCTCATTGAGAAGAATATACTGAGATTTCTTTACTATAAACGCTTCTTTTACTGTGCTTAACCCCGAAATTCTTAGCGAAACCATAAATAAAATATTTAAAACAAATTGATTGGAGTGAAAATATTTTTGCAGTGGATATTTCACGATTTGTCACGTAGTAATCTAATCGAATATCAATTATTATAAACTGCGAAACACTAGAAACAACAATGTCTGCAATTACTCTACTACCAGGGCCGCATAAAATGTTGAGTGGCAATAATTCTGGAAAATGGTAGTTAATGATACCCAAACACAGTAAATTTATGATTACTTTAACTGAAAGAATCTGGGAAAGTTCGGATTCCCTTTAAACGGATTATGAACATAAAAATTATCAGAATTTTCTAAAAATTAAATTTATCAAATGAACGTTTCTCGGATTTCCAACCGGGTTGTTTCTTTGATCAATCGTCGACACAAGTCCCTGAGTCATCTTCTATATATGAGTAATAACAAACATACCTGTTGAAACAATAACTAAAAGCTATATAAATCCAATAATATATAAATAATATTGAAATAATGACGATAATATAAATGTTATTTATAAATAATAATAATACTATAATAATAATCATAATACTATATATAATTATAATAATCATAAAACGGAATCCAAGAAGGATGTTTCATCGTGGAATTCACCAGAAAATACGAGATAATTTTCGATACTCTTTTACCCATACTTTCATATTCATCGACTGTCATAGACGAATATAAATCTCGGCATATCGTATTGTTTCTTTCGGATCCAAATAAATCACCGGTATTAAAAGTCTCCTAAACGAATCAATTGGACATAGATGAGTTTAATTCCGTCCGTAATTGAGTCCCTCGTATTCCCTTTTGCATATGTGATCCCCTTTCCTCACATATCCTCCAACCGCAGAGTGGCCTCAAAAAGGCGTAGAAAGAGAGCGCCTCATTCGGCACTTGTGTCAGAGGAAGTGATTTCTCTCGGTCTACGATAGCACTGGGAAATCTCTCTCCGCTTCCCTTGTACGGATGCCCGTGTTAAAAGATTAACCTAGAGAACGTATCGCATTACCCACGGTGGGAAGCGGAAGAGTCGGATTCCCGGCCAAAAGACATTTTAAGGCGCCTTTCGCCTCCAATGGGAATTTAGACGTTATTTTTTCGTAATTTTCTTCGAGTGGTTGGCGCTATTCAAGCGACTCCCGTAGAGTAGTGAGGAACCTTACCTCTTCCAATATAATTGACTCAATCACGCCAAGGATCGTCTGGTTTGTATCCGGGAGGACCGTGTTTTAGTCCGTTCTGCAGAAAAGCGAGAGTTAAGGGGTTTTAATTTCGGATGCAGATCTTTGATTCCTTGTTACGAGTTTATCAAGCCTGTCTGAAGGTTCTCATAAACGATCTTCAATGTACAAAATAAATTAAATGGGTCAATTTGTTGGTGTTACAAGGAAATTAGTAGAGAAATAACTGAAATTTTAAAAGCAAACGTTTGATTGCTTGTTACGAGTTTATTTTGTGTTTGAAGTTTCCCGTAAATCAACGATCTTAAATATATAAAAATTTATGTAGGTCATAACTTGGTGTTGTTACATGACAAAAATATGACAGTACCTAAAATATTAGTATCACTTACAATTATTGTTAGCATAAATTTATTTTTATTTTGCATGCACATGCCACAAAGAAGGAACAGCATGATCCGGGTGTCAATACCTTACATCCTCATCAAGTTAAGTAAAATAAACAAAGAATAAAAAATGACTGCAACAAAACCCGGTTAGGATGTTTTTCAGGGAATTTATGTGAAAAGTGTGTTATAAATGAGACAGCGTTTTAACCGTGTATAAATCTAATTGTCTATTCGTCATATTTCTGAAGAATTATCTTTGTGCACAAACAGAGCGACTTCTTTAATTACTTAATTTTGGTAATTGTTCATGATGGAAATGTTCTACAATAAAACAATTTGTACCAGATTAGCAATTATCTAAATGGAAGAATAACGAATCTTTTAACACCAGTGGTGAAAGGGCATCACTGAACACAATCTCCTCAAGACTACCCTCAACAAACCACAAAGGGCATGTCTCCATTTCTAGTTTATTCGGTACGTTTACAGCTTGAGTATGCTACGGTAGGAAACACCGCCAAGCGAATTTTTAATCTAACGTTCATCCCTGAGAAAAAATTGGTCAGAATTCCCTCTACCTCAGAGTTCGTATGAGGTCTAACAGTGGGATTTTATTTTCACAAAATTAGTCATTTCAAAGAAAAGATTCACAAGGAACCCTTTCTGAGACAAGGTGAAACGTTAGAGAGGATAGAGGACGGCGACACAGATGATGTAAAAAAAAGTTTGGTCCACCGAATGAGGCAAACGATTGGCAATAGTGGGCCGCAGTGCATCTGGGGACGAAAGAATCCTCTTCTTAAGCGAAAGGGAACTGACTGTGCATGGTAATTTGGTGCTTCAAATACCTGATTACAAAGACATGAGTTCGAGTCCCAGTCATTTTTCTTTTCTGTATAATTTCAGGTTTTAGACTTAGACTTTAGACTTGCTTCTACGGGCAAAGCTCAACGTATTCCCTATCATCCATAGAATTTATCGGTTGATCTTCCACAACTGATTTTTTTCAAAACCTAACGAAATTATTATAAAAGTAATGTTCCTTAAAGCGTGTTATGGAGTAAATTTGCCAATAGCAAGAGGGAAAGAAAGGAGATGAAAATACAGTGCTGCTGAAAAATGATAGCGATAGAATAAACCGAGCGAGGTGCTTTAGAGAGAGATCAAAATGTATATAAAGAGCATATTAGACAGACTCGATAATTTACGACGTACTATAAAGTAGGAAATTGCTGCGGAATAGAACTACTGAGGAGAGCTCACAGGATAAACTGCACGGCAATACGCTTTAGAATGGAGTCAAGAAGGCTAAAATATTTCTATTCGTAAGATAGAAGTGAATAAATACAAAAAAATCGGTAGTTCCATTCTCTGAAGAGCTAAACTCCGATAACAAAAGCTAAACCGTCTATCGATTAATTTCAGGTACGTATGCATGGAAGAATGATTTGAAATGTTGGTGTAATTTATTAATAATACTAAGTCACTACGGGTGTAACCCCATTTTCTATTTTACAATAAGTCTATACATATACTCATATGATAATGTAAATATATAATATCATACGCATGCTAATAATGTTTTAACCGTTAATTACAATTAATTGTTTCATAAAACAAACAAAAAATAAAAATGACATGCAATTATTGGTCTTTTAAATATCTAAGAATGTTATTTAAATAGAATAATTTGAAAAATTTCAGCTGGTTCTTGCTTTAAATGCACACGATCGAATGAATTGATAAAATGAATTCATAGTGGGACTACGCAAAATGAGAAATAAATACTGTAGAATTTACTTCTACTTCTAATAAGCTCTTCGAACTTCTACAAAATGGAAAAAGCGGTCTATCTAAATCGGACATTCAAGGCTACATATAATTCCAGCGACTATTAAGTTCTTCTCCTTACTTTCTAGCGTGTTAGGTGAAGAATACGGAGGGAAACCTTATACCTGCGGTCGCCAAGCTATTTCTCACCCAGCCCTTACCCTCGTTCCACCATCTTAATTCAGAGCTTGTGGGCTAACCACATCAAAAATATTTACGAGAAGAATAATTTTTATTGACAAAATGCATCAACTTAATTCGAGCTTACATGGATGTTCAAATTGGTGAATTCTCGTATATACCACATAAAATACAAGTGTAATTTTTAGAAAGAGTACTTCAAAGTATTACAATGTTAAAATAACATGTAAGGAGATTAATCTCTCAACTTATTTTGGAAATTTTAATTGAGAATTTCGAAAACTGTCACCTTAACATCTCCATTTCTTTATTTAAATACATCAATCTTATAGCATTACTTTTCCACGAGATACATTTTTCATCATCTTCCTTATGTAGTGTCATTGAATTTCTCTAACCATTTATTTTCATTCATTGTCCGTTTCGACGCCGATTCTATCATCTGTGAAATACTAACCGCACCTCTAAAGACTGAAAGAGGCCCACTAATGAGCGATAGGGACCATAATGGCCACCAATCCATATTAAAAATTAATGCACTTTAACTAGACTAATAGAGGTAAAAATGTTGGAAGCTACGTTGGAAAATCGTATTTTTTAACATAAGAATCATATCAAGAACAACAAATCCTGTCTTAAATTAAATTAAATTATGGGAGAATTTTTACTTGACACGATGAAAAATGAAGAGAAAAATATGTATGACTACATAAAGATGTGCATAAAAGGCCGCGAAAATTACTGTGATAGGACCTCAATTCTTTCTCAGACCCCTGTACGTTTGTTGTTTCCGTCTGTGGATGCTGCAGAACCCATTAACTTGAGTACCGCCTGTCATTCACATCCCGGGATAAAAATTCAAGACGAGTATGAATTAAAAACTACCTCCAAATCACTGCCTAGATCGATGGGGTATTTCCTTCCCCGAAAAGTACCGCATTGAGTTCCATACCCGGCTCTCCATCATCCTCTTCTCCAGGACGTTGAAGATAATTCGCGAGTGGTCCATTCATTCAATCCGTCACCCTCTTATCGGAGAGGGCCTCTTTCCATTCTTCCTATAATTCCCTGCTCGAGCCTTGACCGTTATCTCCGTCCTTCCTTTCAACCGAGGGAAATAAAAAGAATCGCAGCCGTTCCTTCTACTCGGAGAACACATCTCGCTTTTTCTCTCTCCCAATCCTTTCGCCCCTCTTTTGAACTCCATTAGCGTTATGAGACCGCGGCGTGTGTCCGACTTCGGGAGAGAAATGAGGTAGAGGAATAAAGAGATTAGGAGTAACCAGGTGAAAAAGTTGCCTCCATATTGATGTTGCAAATGCTGCCGCGGCGATCTCTTCGAGCAGTTTCACGTGATGAAGCGTCCCTCTTATCGTCCTCGGAAACTTTTTTCGTCCTTAACGAAACGGAGGGGTACTTTTTATTTTATGCGAATCGGTCCTGCAAAGACATACGTATCACTTTTCAGCGTCCTGAGATATACTCTTTACCATTATGAGTTCATAAGGCAGAGATTGCTCAAAGCCTGGAAGCTGTTACGTACGTGAAGAAGCTACTGGAAGGGGTGGACTGGATAAACACGAAGGAAATGGAATTACTGGTAGCATAAAGCAGTACTTATTCACCGGAATTTAGCGCATTCCAGCTTGTGATTGACCCTTTGGTGTTCCGCATAATTTTTAATATTATTCGATGTTATATTCGAGGATATTTTGAAAATATTAACACATTCAATGACACGATTTTTACATAAGTAAGGTTCTTTATGACATTATTTTTTTCTGCAGTTGGTCTTTTCTTATTTTTAGGTTTTTTTGGCTGAAGTTGAGCTTAATATCCAAGACATTTTTGGAAGTAAACATTTTGGGAGACAAGAAATTTTTGGAAATAAACTGACTAAAATAACTTTGAATAACTTCCCACTAGGTGTTTACAATAAGCTCAACTTGTGTTCCTTACTTTCCAAATGTGAAGACCACATTAACACATCATTTAATCAGGGATACATAGGCTGGACTGGATTGACTGCAATGCACCATAAATTGGTCAAACAGGAAGGAATTTCAAAATTGGCCTAGGAGCACATGATGGCCTATATCAAGAAATCGAGAGATTGTGTTCTACTGAATTGCTTAAAGATCTTGTTTGCCCTACTTATCCTTCCAGCTTCCGAAGAAATAAAATTGGCCCTTCAATAGATTCCTTAAATTTAGTGCCATAGGCGCCATTAATTAATATTCTCGGCCATGCTTTTACCATCAGTCCTCCATCACCTGCACCACGAGCTTTAGGCTGATTCATACCACCACCACCCCCTTTTCAAACAAAACCCCTCTTATGTGTCTGCATGCAAACCTGATATTCCCACCTTCTCCCTTTCTCAGTCTTTTTAAGCCCATCTCCCAAATATTTCTGAATGCCTGATGATGATGCTAACAACCCGAAACCGGTCGTGTTTTAGTTAATTCTATAAGAATTGCGGTGAAGTACACACTTTGTGATTTCCTTTTTGTTTAACATGGATTAATTCCATTAAATATCATGGGATTATTTCAATGATATTAGATTAGAAAGATGGCTCTCAGATATGCAGCGCTTTCGAATTTGATGACAGCGGTCCCGGGTTTGATTGTCGGTGTGAGCTATCGTGAGAAATGACCTCAGCTATCGAGGAACTTTTAACAACACTACTATTAGATTAGAGCTGTACACGAAAGAATCATTACTAGAAGGAATAAAAAGGCGAGCTCTTCTATGTTACATTCGAAACGTTCATGAGGAAGGAGTGTCATCATTTTGTTAAGCATTTAAGTAGTTAAAACAAAATATAGACGCTTAAAGAAAACGTGGATTGGAGGAACAGCATCAATGTTGAGTTAAAGAGTCATGGTAGGACAGAGATTGCAGATTGGAATATAGGGTAACCACTGCAAAGTGGAAAGCCTCTTAAAATTAAGTAATGCAAGTAACTTTGAAGGGCATCCCCTTCTGAACGATATTTAAGACGCCATCTGTTGGAAGTATTCGCGGCCGAGAGGTGTAGAAAGGCGAAATAATTATCTGCAAAAGACGCTCGCGAGTGACCTAATTACTTCCGAGATTCATATTTGAAGCGATGCTCGCTGCAATTTCAGTGGACCAGGGTTAAGAAGTAGGTATTGTGCACGTGAAGCAATTACGGCTCGAGTCAATTTGATTTCGAGCCCTGCAGTCTAATTTTTATTTCCCATCGTTCGCTTAATCGAATCCAGAAGGCGGTGGATAACGTTTTGGGAGGAATATCCCGAGAGGAGCTTTTTGCGCTCCCAAGTTGAGGAAGGAAAAAATTGGCTTTAAGAGCAGTAATTCCGTCCTAGCGCTTACCAAAGGGTATTCTGCACTATAAATACATACTTGTTATCTTAATAAGATTCCTCTTGCATAGCTTACGAAGAAATGCATCTCAGCCACGTAGCGGAGTCACTCAATAATGCGCAGTAATTTCGATGACCCGCTTTAAAATGTGAAGGAAAATTTGTTGCCATCAAACTTACTGTTCATGTGTAGTCATTATTCATAGATTGGAAGAATAATCACTTTCAATCATCGACTATGAAGTTCTTAGTAAGCAGTAGATATTTGATTCTCTAAGGCAATGAAATGTTCAAAACATTTTACTGATATACTAATACGCATCCCAGCTAAAATAAACGGTATTTTCGAAAATATAAAATATTATATACCTATGTATATTTATTTATCTATTGGAATCATCGTTGGTAATATATAAAACATAGGCTTCTTAAGGAAAACCAATTGCCTCAATAACTCTAATTTATTGTGCGAATTCTTTTTAAGGAATTTAAAAGGAACTGCATTTCGGATATCTTTATACTATGTGTGCCTTTAGTACAGTTAAATATCTTTAATATATTTTGGAATACTTAGAAAATTTTTGGTGGAAATAAATGGGAGAAATATCGATTATCAACATATTGGTAGAGCGTAATTTAATGTTTCAGAAATAATTATTAGAGTAAATAGGGTTACAGTAATACAAGATAGGATTATATTTTAGGAATATCTACTAAATTAGAAGTTAAAAGAGACAGGAGATTTTTATTACTTCCTTTGACTTTGCTCATTCCTCACTTTATATATTTTCCAAGTGTCTCTAAAATAATAACCTTAAATCTTTGTGTATAAAACTTGCTTTTCATTAAAAAATAGGTTAAATTCTCTTTTATCTTTATATTTTACGAATTTTTAAGATGAGGAAATGAGCTATGAACCTACTAGATTTATCATTCAAGTTCCTTCCTAGGGTTCATATGTTGGACTGTGAACGTTATTGTTTAAGCGACTGAAATCCACAGCATTCAAAATTCTCCAGTTCCTCTTTCATAATTTTTTGTTAAGAGGGTGTGACTCTGACAGAGCTGCTGCCGTCGGATTCGAAATTCTTCTTACGGACTGGACCCTCCATTGGAAAACTTAGTGACCTCTGGGGACGCCAAACTATTAGGTAGGCTAAATGCCCTGAAGAGGCCGACCTCCAGAAAAAGGGCGCATACAAATGTCATATAAAAAGACAGCCGCTGGAATACTAAAGCGTGGGGACGGCAAATTCGTTCTGGGTCGTTTGTCGTGGCAGAAAAGAAGCCTCATTGTTGGAAGCTTTTTAAAGTTCGAAAAATAAGCTTAGTGTTTTCACACTCCACACATTTAGTAGGAGTTCCTGTCTAAAATGTTGAAAAGTCAAAGTGTAAATTACACCCTCTGAATGAAATAAATGTTACTAATTACGAACACGAAACGGGATTCAATTGAGGATAAATGACTCGGGAAATTAGGATGCAGGAGAAGAAACACGTGCTCTGTCATAATTTGGAGACGTTTTTTCTTGCTTTGTTTTCAGCGAATTCGGTCATTTTTTCCACTTATTCTCATTAAAAATCTCGAAGCATGAGCGCTATTCTGGCCTTTTTAAATGAGCTAATTTATACCTAACGAAAATTTTCAATTCAAGATATTCCTCGATGAGGTATTAAAGGTGGGAACTAAAATATACAATGACAATATTATGGACGCAAATAAAACCTGAAACTATTTTTATAGGCTGGCAAATTTTCTATGTTGGATTTGATTCTTTATTAATAAAGAAGTCAAAACCTCAATAAATGGGAATTATGTAGTACTCATGTTCATAAGAAGAAGATGATGTAAATGCTAATAAAGTAGAGATTCCCTAAAAAGCGTTAGAGTTATGATCATTATGATGCATAAAATTGGCTTGATTCCCTATACAATCTTTATAAGCGCAGATTCTAAGAAGATATATAATGACTAGAAACACATATTATTTGTAGTTGATTATTTGAATTGAGAGAAATAAAATAAATTGTGTCGAGCGGAAATACTACAGGTTAGTCTATTAAATATATTATAAAAATATTTTCTCTTATGATTTGGATGAAAATATAACGATATTCCTAACTAAAAAAATGAAATATCCGAGAAGAAAATATTTTGCATCAAGGTGTTTCTCCCTCCAAAAAAAATGTAATGAAATTTGCGATTGTGTTTCATTAATCATGATGTAGTCCATGGGTGCGCTAAACAGTCTTCAATAATCAATAAGAGAACACTGGATTTAATAGAGGGTTTAGAACTCCCCGATAGTCATGTGGGTATCACTTACGTCTTTGGGGGCAGCGGTTCTGGGTTGATTCCCGGTGAAAGCCCATATGTGCATCTTAGCTGTTGAAGCCTTTAAAAATATAGGCAATTATTCATAGATGCCATTCATTTTGCCAAAACGCAGTCATTGTTGATATCGCTAAATTTACTTTAAACTGAAATTTATCTGAAGAGCCAAAAGTTCCTCGTAAACTGAAATGTCATTTCGCAAAGAAAACATAGTCGAAACTGAAACTTTTGACCAAACAGGAATCGTAGCCTAACCTCTTTTCCTGGATGAAGTACCACCATGAAGCTATGACAGAACGAAATCCACCGTTGCGGCCTCAACTTTGAGGTAGCTCTTCATAGTAATAGTTCTATGGCAATAAGCTAAAGTCGTGTTTTATCTCTCTTTTATTATGACAAAACAGTTTCCTTACTGTGACTGAAAGATATTTGGTCAACACTCAGTCATGTGTAACACTTCTACAAAGCTTTTAATCCCGCTTCCTCATCCAGGGATTCGTATCATTGACATCTGACATCTATGCAAAGTTACTTATGTGTAATCTTTAATCTTGAAATGTTTTGCATTATCTTCCAAAGACTATTCTATTAATTAGAATTGGGCGTTCTTAATCCAACTTAATTACAGAATTAATTGTTATATTTAAAAGTATACTTTAATTATTATATTTGATGTTATATCTTAAATTGTGTGTAACAATGGGGAGAAAAAGTATAGACTCGGTCGTTAGAGTAAATATAAATATGGAAACCAAGTCCAAATTTACGAGGAATTTTTTTACAGCTTTCGAGTTTATGTCTATATTGATATTGCGCGTATTAATGTACGTATAAGTTCTACGGAATAGTAAAATATAATCAAGTATAAAATAAAAATATTTATATAATGAAATTTTTTCCCTTCGAGTTAATTATTCTTAAATCTGAAAACTTAAGCTTTGCGGCTTTTCTATCTTGAATATTTAAGAAAATAATGAGCAAGAACAATTTGTACTTTTTCCACAAATTTTTATTGTAAACAATAGAAGAAAGTAAAACACGACTAGTTTCGGAGATTGATCTCCATCAAGAAAATTATTTAAGAAAAGATGAAAAATTCAGCAAATCAACTGTGTTAAATCCAGTGGTTTATATTCTGCATTCTGAGAAATAAGAAGCTATAATTTTTCTATTTCCCTAATAATATCTCCTCTGGAATCATAAACAAAGACAACAATTCTTATACTTGCCATTGATACCACTTTTGATTACAAAGCTTGAATTATTCCGATGGGAAAATTACGGCGTTTAATGATGACCATGTCAATTATCAACCCATCAATGGTTCTATGTTGCTTCACTACGGTTGGGAAACATCCCCATTTTAAACCTCAGAATAGGGGCAATTGCTATTTGCCTTGATAAAGGGAGCGATACAACTGATCATCCCGCATTTGCCTCGTCTATTTGCTCTAAGACGGTCGGCAGCATCTCATCGTCCCTCTGACCGACTCCGCCTGTGGATATTTGAAGACCGTGGAACGCGTGCTTAGTCCCCTGAGGAAGGCCATCCGCACCCGGATGTGTTTACACGCGCCGCTTTCCTTATCCTTACGATCCGCTCCAATTACTCCGCCGGATTAAGGTGAGGCCGAAAAGTCAAGTGAAAAGGGGAGGCAACTTTTTTGAAGGGGAGAACCCAATGGATGCAAAAGCCTTTAATTCTCCTTTCCCTTTCTTTGCCCTCTAACCCCCCGAGACCGCCGAGGACCTCCCTCCCTGAAAAATTTAACCCCTCCCTGAAACCCTTGGGTAACTTTTTTCGTGCCTCTCTTAATTAAAGGAAGAGAAGGGGAGAAGTTTTCCTAGTGCTACCCGAGCAAAAATTAATACGCACATTTTTGTGATGGTTTGCGAGGAGCAAGGGGGAGGGATGACGCAGATAGCGGCATTTTTATCCTCGAATAAAAAAGGGGAAAAGTTCCTCAAGGTGAGCGGAATATTTGTAAGGGACGGAGGATAAGGGGTTCGCCAGGGAAGGGCGGAAATGAGGGATGAGAAATCGGGATGGAAAGTCGTGGAAGAATCCAATGACGGCGAACCGAATGTCTTGAAAGAGCGAAAGAGGATAGAAAGTGTTGAGAATGGATATTAACGACGTGGGCTGCAAAAATACTGTTTGAGGTGTTGGGGGGAGAGGTGAGACCCATTCAAAGGGAAAGTTGCGTATCTTTTAAATAAGGCGCGGATTTTCGGAGGGAATTGTTGCGGAAAATCATTCTGTGACGTGCGGGAGAATGCTGACGTCAGATGAGCTGGGTGTTGAAGTATTGGGTCGAATATCTTCGAAACCGTATCTAAAATCGTTCATATTCCGGTATACAGTAAGTTCACTGGTAATCAATCACTCATCACAGGTAGGTATTTTTCAAAGAACAAATGTATAGAAAAAATCGTTACATAGTCGTTTAATTAGTAAGATTGTCAAGAAAACAAAACTATGTAAGTTGTGACTGACGAAAAAATTATGATTTTAAATGCATATATAATAAGGAATAGTAAAAAAATTATAAATTACGTTCATTAAACCATTTTAATCTTTTTTGCAAAGTAATTTATATATTTAAAAAAATTGAGACTAAAGCTGCTTAAAAATAATGATCTTGAATGCGTATATATTGTTTAAACCTTTATTTAGATTCATCAGTAATCGATGAATATTCATCACAAGAAGGTAATTTTCAAGGAATAAATGTATGAAAAAATCGTTACATAGTCGTATGGTTACATTCGTATCGTTGTCAATGGAACGAGCTTAAATAAGACTGATGATTACAGGGCTGATCTAATTTATTCACGAGAAATAGCCAAAGTCAAGAAACGTTTAATATAACTGTGTTCTATGTGTGTAAAACTAAGAATGTCGGGGTGTTTTAGGCATCAAACATCGTTTTAAATCATTAATCTACTTACAATCTCCTTAATGTACTTAGTAAATACTTATAAATAAAACTAAATTTACAGTAACATAAATTTTAGAAAAAGAGATTTTGCACACATGAAATGCTTGCGAAAGCTCTAAAAACTTATAAATATACGAGTATAACATATTTTATTTGCAAAAACGTAGTTTATTTTAATCATTTTAATCCATACTAGTGTAAGAGAAATTTGAAAATTCATACATTTATCGATTTTAAAAATATAGGCAAAAATAGCTGAAATATATCTGTTCAAAAGAGATGGTTTTTAAGGCGATTTCACCCAGGCATGCACCTAGGAAAATTCCCAAATTGGGGATACTTTATCACAGAAAGTTATCTCTACGGATTTTTTAAACTACATTGTCCAACTTTACAAATCGAAGACTGGGTTAAAGGTCATAAAAGTATGCTACCAAGGTTAGAAAGAGATTCAACCATAATTAAATCGTAAAACAATTCAGAAAAGTATAATTACTGTTTGCATAAAAGAACTAGTCATAAACGTATCGGGTGTTGTGATCAATTTAATGGTCTGTAATAGGCATGCAATTATAAATGCACAGTTATCTTCACGTGATTAATAATTGAAGTTTTTATGATCGACTAAAATATCATAAAACGAACCGTTTGTCATGAACAGTTAAATTCGAAACTCGGATTAATCGTTGCAGCCATAAAAGCAATACTTGGCTGAAGCTTCCATTTGCGATCTTATTTATTGCAAAAATCATTGCCAAATCTAATAATCCCTTTCAGGGAAAATAGGATGGTAAGTGGAGCGCATTTTACTATTTAGTTCAATAGCAAACAGATAGCCACCATATTCCCGTAATTGGAATCTGTATCAATGCAGAGTGATGCTGGAATGATCATTGCTGCTTTGTACACTGAATTATGAAAGGAGGTCATTTATATACGGTGAAAATGTAATCAGATTTAATCAGGGTAAATTAATATGTTCTTGTAGAAATCTGGCCAGAATTACGATACTACACTCTGTATTATGAGAATTTTTTATTTGCAATTTCTTCTTGCTACATATAATTACGTTTCATGATATGCATATTGTAATATTATTTTGTTTTATTTTAGGTCTAAAGGTTCTGTTTCAACATCCTTTATATATTAATCTCAATAATTTTGTTCAGTTATTCACACACATCTTCTTGTGGGTATTTTACTGCTGTGGATATTTTTTTCTAAGCCTCACTCAGGATTTTTACACTACTAAATTTTTCCTTATTTTCTATTACATTGATTCGCCTTTTATTTTTTTAAAGAGCAATGCATCTTGAAATTCGGTGACAACTAGTTGACCCATGCAAAAGTTCAACTAAATTGAAAGTAATTGATTTATACACAGTGGTATGTTTTTGAGATATGTTTTAGTGTATGTGTATTTTTTTATAGTGAATGGAGTGTTTGTTGAAATGTATTTGGGTTTATAAATGGAGTATAAGTCCAATTTCGACACATTACGTTTTTATCGATATTTAAACATTTACGAATAACGAAGCTCTATGGGCAAATTCAAATTTAACTCGATTTTTTTACCGAATGGTGCATTTTTCATTTGTTGGTCTATTCTTAGCAAGAAGAACCGGAGAACTTTCTCTTTAAAACAGTGCATCATTTATATTTTTAATTGAGTGTAAAGGGAGAAAAGGTCATTAAAAATAGATTTTTAGGAAAAATATATATCTCAGATTTTGTGTTCTCGAATCTATATCTACATATGTACCCTGCAAGCCGCCTTTCGGCGTGTGGCAGGGGGTGCAAGCACCAGGACTCTATTTTCCTAGTCGATTATTTTCGCGTATTGTTCTCGGAAAAAATGAATTCTTGAATCGACTGGTTTTAGCATCTATTTCTCTGATCTTTCTCGCTGTATCAGAACGGCCTATAAAGCAAGGAAGGCGCATAATATCGGCTACATCTTCTATGAACGTGCTCTGTCTGAATGTATCTAGTAATTTAAATACGAATATAAATTAAATTTAATTAAGCAGCATTTTCCATTGCGATACCATTAAAATCAAGCGAAGATCATTAAGGTCAAATTTTCAAGAGCAATAAACCTTCAAATATGGTGACCATCCTTCGATATGTGTTCTTTACTATACTAGACACTTCAAGAGCTGAAAGTAGAACGGAAAGCGATGGTCATAGTTATAGAGTTTTGGGAGAGGAAGCGGAGGACGTCGCTCGGAGGAGATTCGAATTATGAGAAGACGCGGGTGTACTGAAGCGACAAGTAAAGGAAGCGATGGGAGACGTTCATTTTGGGGAGGGAAACGGATTGCGGTTGACAGCCAACTGTAATCAAAAGGGACAAATTTTCCGCCGACGAAATTCAAAGTCCAGTTAAACTTCCGTTAGATTTACTCAGGTCGGAACTTATTCAAATGCGGAAGGGCGGAATAGAACTCCGAGAGGCTATTACCCCTAACAATTTCCAACTCAATTTACAACGGCGACGTAATAAAATTCCTACAAGTTAGAGTGGAAACAATGCGATGCTTCTGGACTTCCATTGGTCTTTTTTATTCTGCTTGTAATCGGGAAATCACGAGGCAACAAATTCACGCTTCCAGTGTGATTGCTGCGTGAAGCCGTAAACTTTAAGTACCTTGTATGTCACAAAGCAATGATAAATTAAAAATATAGTAAGTGTTTGTATAGTTTCCTTTTAATCATCCATTGAAGGAGATTTTAGTTAGCTATCGAAAATAAATCAGCACAAACGAACACACAATTATTGCAAAAATTTAAAAATTGCTAAAGTATAATACGAAGAAACTAATGGTTAAAGTAAAACAAATACACGATTTTAAACTCAATAGATGCATTCAATAAGTACAGGCTTAACCTTGTGGAGTCTCATATTTAAAATCAATAACGTTGGAAATGTTTAATGTCTTTTATTTTGTGAATAAAATTAATATACTAAATTGATACCATATAATATGAACAAATTAAAACATAGATAATAAACAAAGATACGTTTTTAAACTTGAGCTAGAGACAATAAAGACTGGCTTAGCCTTGCGTAATCTTATATTTAAAATCAATTATGGCGGAAATGTGTAAGATATTTTAATTTTTATTTTGTGCACAAAAATTATATTCATTTAAAATTCCTAGCTAGATATAATAAATGTCGAAAGAGGTCAAGGGTAAAACTCTTCAATTGAAGGTTTACAGAGAAAACCCCACAACACCAATAGAAAGGAGAAAAAATTGTAATTAATGGTGCAAAGAGAGAACAAAGGAAAATCGTGTAAATATGGTTGAATTGGAGGAGAAAACTCATAAAAGTGAACATTGTAGTAAAAACAGAATTATTAAAGCTTTATTTTCTAACCGTAACCAGTAAACAGACTTCTAAGTTTCCAAAAAATCTGATAATAATACAGTGACGCACCTTCCAAAAAACCTGCCGATTAAAGGCCATCAAAAATATTTTAGTATAACTGCCGCAAGAAATAATGGCAAAATTATCCGAACGAAACGTCTTTTTCCTCATCTCCTTCGTCTCCTTTCCACGAAACTTGCTCGAACAGTTTGTCTCCCTCAGCAATCTCTCACATATTTCCACTTCTTCCCAAGTTTCCCAAAACATTTCAACTTTTCTACCCTTATAACTTTTCCACACCTTGCATCAATTCATATCCCTTTACACGTCCAGTTATAAGCTGAATCAATCTGCGGTGCTCCCGAGACGAAGCTTGCGCCTCGAAATTCAAACTGAATAAGTGAAAAGCTCTTTTCTTGAGACAGAATTCCGAGCGTTAGTGCCTTATTGAATCCAGCCACAGTGCTCACCTAAATTTAATTTAGGAAATGTAATTATTGGGTTGGGGAATAAGTCGTGGTCGTTTGTTTAAATTCAAATTAAATTAATGTTTTAGCAAATATTAAATCACATTCAGAAGCGTATTGCTTCAACTACCCGCTCATCTTTTTGGTTTTTAGAGGTATTTATTGTAATTTCTTTTTTCTCAGTATTTTATCTTTTATCTTTATAATTTTTTTATTTAGTTGAAACCCTCACCAGCATCCACTCTTGGACAGTAACAGGAGAATTATTACGCTAGACAAACACATATGACCGTTCCCTAACCAGAAAAATCCGGTTAATCAGTATTCGAAGCCGGGACCCTTAGCATTGGAGCATTAGTACGCTAGCACGTTAACCTATTATTATATTCCTATATTGTTTTCTATTTAGAGTTTCAAGTTAAAAGAAAAAATATTGATACGTTAATGTATGTTTTCAATAGTGACGGAAAAGATGTTTAGATGCTAGGCGACGAAAATAGTTTGTTTACATCGATATTAAGCAGCGAAAATATTAATGGATCAGTTCAAATGAACAGGCGATACCGCGAGTAAACGAGAACTTAATCCTCGAGAATGATGCTGTGGGTATAGTGGGATTGTAAGGTGTCATTCACGATGAACTTCTTGTAAACAACAAGACGATCAATGCAGGATAAATGCATTGACTCAACGTAGTAATTCATCAAAGGCCAACTGACGTTGTGGTCTCCTTCTACGGCACGGCAACGCTCGTCCTCACATGTGAGGACGAGCGTTGCCATCACACTAATATGGCAAAGGCGGCTATCCAAAAGCATAGTTGGGAAGTCCTGCAGCGTCAGCCATATTATCTAGACTTAATTTAACAGGATTTTTATTTTACCAACCGCTCATCATATATTTTTTCAATAATTAAGTAGAATTTAAAACCTGGTTGGGAAAATTATTTTAGTCATCATTAAATATTTATTTATAAGGCACCTAAAAATTGTTGAACGTTGGAAATAAGTCGTGAATAACAACGGAGATATCATATTGACTATCGTTATTTTTACTGCTTTCGTATAAATATTTTTTTTATTTGACGATAATAGCAAAAACATCACTCTACCCAATAATTAAACTTGTTACCTCAAAGTTCCACATATTTCAGGTATAGACTGATTATGATATATTTTAAACTTAGCGTTGCAGGAGAATATACTACGAGAATTCTCTAAACGAATTCAAACAAAAGGTATCAGCTTTTGTTTACGTTCAGCGGAAAGGGTTGATTTCACACAAATAAATTTATTTCATTACGACAGTAAAATATTGAAAAATAATTGAATAAGAATTGGAGTACTCAAAATAACCTATCTACCTATTGAGATAAAATTCGCAGATATAGTTGAACAGTAAATTAGACATTCTTAGAGTACTTTGAAAGCTTATATATCTTTATAACATTTCTGCCTGTCATGCAGCCTTCGAGATTCTTTCTTACAAATGAGAAAAAAGCTTACTTTCTTGCATAACGAATAAACGAGCAAAATTATCAATAACGACTGTGACTCCATTCAGCTAGAATACGGTCTAAATAATTTACAAAACACAAAGAAATCCACTTCAATAGCTGAAATTTCTAGCTCATAGCACTGATTCGTATTTAAAATATCGACAATTCACTTTAATGATATTCCTCCAGAGCAGCCAGAATTTCTACCAAATCTAAGTAGAAAGATTTCGATTAGCATAATTTTTCGAGAAACCCCAGTGAACTGGATACGGTTAGAGGAGGTTTGGATGCCCTACTTCAGAGGCGACAACTGAGTCTCTACCGATTCTATCCTAATAAGCATTCGAATAGCTCTCGTCCCACTCGGAGAACTTGCTCTCCTGACCGAACGGCACTCCATTAAAATATCACGCTTGGTAACGTCCGTAAAGCCCCCTTTTTCCGATCTCTTCCCTTCTCAAATACTTGACTTGCTTAGGGAAAAAGTAAGCCATAAAAAAAATTTGGGCTATATTATCACTTGGCGATGTTTTCCTCTATAAACCCAGTTCGATAATTGTGATAATCGATACATAGCTGGAATGAGACTGTCGTAAAGGATGCCATAAAGAAATCTCTCCATAATGAATGTATAAGCTTTATAAACAGATTTTCATGTGATGTAAAAGCTTAAGCGAGCTAATGAGTATGTGAAACGTAATCAGATTTAGAATTTATGCCATCTGCTAGAGTTCTTGTGGCCTGAGGATATCCTTAGAGCGCGAACACTCTATATTTATTTTAATAGGAGAGACAAAATAATTTGAAATATTTTTACGGAATTTCACATAAGTTAATATTATATATTACAGAGAAAAAATGAATTAAGGAAAGAAATAGTTACATATATGGAGTAAAGAGGGAAAATTTATTCCTAAGAAAATATGAAAATATCAAGGCTCGATTTGATATTTACCTCATGTCTTATCTTCTATGATAATATTTTCTATAAAGTAGCAAACATAAAAAGAGAAAAACAGGGTAGGAGCAGGGAACTTTTAAAATTTTCTAAAAATCTTAGCAATGGCTAAAAATTAATTTATAGGTTTAGAAATGACTTTGCACAAAATTGATAACTTTTCGCAAAATTAAGAAGTTTGTGCCAATAAGAAGAGATTAACTGAAGCGAAAAAGTCATGCGCGATTGAGAATTGAACGCTGGCCTTCCGCTTGGACTGTTATATAAGTTGACTACTTTGCTAACTGCATCTATGAGAGCCGTGGTTGCGACGGGTGCCACTAAATAGAGCAAGCAGTCATATTGCCTACAAAGCTTCCCTAAAAACAACCTGATTACTTAAATAGCAATAGAGCAGTCGCCCGAGAGTCGGAAGATTTGACATTCTGGAGTGGAAAGTGAAGATTTGAGAGTCCTGGACACGTCTGAGGTTTATAAATCCGTTTACTCCTTCAGATAAAAATCAATATTAGAAAACCAAGGAGTAGTGGTAAAATAATTAAAAGTGCTTTAACAGCTCCTTTTCGTTCTTGAATGGAACTTTCAGTCAGATAATATGAATCCATCAGAATGTTCACCAAATTCTCCACTGATTGATTATACTGAGCACATAATAAACGTCTTTGGTTTACTTACTAACTTCCGGAAGAAAACTCCCCATAAAAATGAATATTCATATGCATATTCGTGATTAAATATTTCATTCGTATTCTTCTGAGACAGATATGAGACGGAGTTGAGGTTTTCAAGAGACGGACAGACAGGGGTTTGAAATCATATT
Source organism: Pachydiplax longipennis (assembly GCA_036926295.1). NCBI lineage: Eukaryota > Metazoa > Arthropoda > Insecta > Odonata > Libellulidae > Pachydiplax > Pachydiplax longipennis. Next base: position 23,122,555 of record JAVFKF010000003.1, on the reverse strand, counting down.
TAAAATAGGAAATAACGAAAAATCTAATCACACTCCAATAATCCCCTCTTTTCCTTCCCAATAATCACCACTCTCGTTAATGAATTTATCTCCCCTTAGGTCTAATTTTTTCTCCCACGTTGCTTCCTTGCACTTACTCATACCCTTGACTGCTTACTATATTTTCTTACTTTTTCCAAAAACCAAGTCTTGATGAATCAATGAAGTAGCAATCTAATCACATAAAACCAATCTTATGAGAGTCTATCTTGTCCAAAGCTAAAACAAAGAGTTAACGCAACTGGAGAGGCACATAATAATCAAACTTGAGTTCGAAATACCGATATAAATTATTTCAATCTTTTAAACATCAATTAATGTACTAAGAGACAAAGGTTCTCCAAGCGCCGACAGCGGCAACCGTCTAGGGCGATTCCCGGGAAACGGATAATCGCTTAGCGGTCACCAGTTCTTCAGGGATTCTGAATATGTTAAAATCAGATCTAGTTTTGATTGAAAATCTTCTATCTAAAATCTAGATCAAAATTAAGGCACAAATTATATGAAATAAGTGCTTGAAGATCTCGGTATTTGGAGGAATACAGAAGTTGAATTACCTTTGAGGAGAAGCAGCTCGAAAGGGTTGGGACTGGTTAATGTTGAGTCCAATTGCTTCCTGTAAGAAAAGTAACAATTAGTAACTACCAATAATGAAATATAAAAAATATTGATATTTTAATTCTAATCTAATTTATTGATTACCGTAATTTAATCATATAATCCACAGAAAACATCCGCAAGGTTTGTATTGGAAAAGATATGCATGATCTCATGAAAACAATCCTTTGTTTATAACACAATAATTATGATGCCGTGTATGTTGGAGAAACTGGCCATGATTTCACAGATATAGCAAGAGAACATGAGAGATCTATGAGTAATTATTAATATTCTTCACACTTTGCTAAACGCTTGTTATAACTTAGCCATTTCAGACACAATCCTCGATACCCTATGTCTTGTAAATAAAGGACAAAGCGTTATCTTCTAAGAGCTCGTTATTAAATAGTTCACACAAATTCTGATAGAAACACATTAATGAACAGGCGTCTCTTCCTTTCCCACTTCCCACTGCTCTAGTCCATTCTTCCCCCAAAACGTTAGTTCTCCTTCATCTCTTGTTTCATGCATACCTTGAAACATTTCCTGTTTCCACTCATATCCTTTGCCCCCTCTTGTCTTCTCCTCTCTTTCCACCCACTTATGTTGCTACTTGAGGCTTTTTGGTAAAGTGTTTGGTACTTGAAGATGGAGATCATTTGCCGAAACAGGTCTTGTTGCCCTTAGAGAAATAATAATTCTCGGCGCAAGTATCAACTTTAGTTTCCTTTCTAGTTCGTGATGGATTTCCTCTTCTCCTCATGCCGTTTAGTTTATTCGTAAGGTCTTCAATAATTAATCAAATGATTCCTATGAAATAATTTAAGAACGGAATTCAAAATAAAACCCCTACGAGTTTTATACAATGAAGGAAATTGACTCTATCCTATAAAAATCACGGCCTCCTCCGTTAATTTTATTTGATATAATAATCCTTTTATTAATGACATAAAGAAGATGAATAGATGACTATTTTTCCCAATTTTCATCGTATAATATCTTAATTCAATACGATCAGAAATAATATCATAGAAATCCATCACACCAGGGAGTGTAATCTGCGTTATTTTAATTAAAAATTATTTTATATTAATCCGAATATATTTTTCTTATGTTATATGACTGTTATGATGAAATTTTAGAGAGCATTACGCAACCTTTTGAATCAACTACACTATTATAGAGAGAAATGGTCAGAAAACTTACTTAACGTAAAATTTACTCGACCACTCTCCTACTAGTGCTCCTCGGTCGCACATTGAGCAATTTCAACAGATCACTGAATAAAAGAACGACCGAATTATTTTCTCTTAATGGAGTTTTAATCACGTTTTATTTTTCCACTTCTCCACGAACATAGTTTCGACACATGGCGTCAACACCAGGTCTAGACGGTTGTTTTCACCTTTTATTATGGGCCAGATATTCAGCAATGGCGTTTCGATTTGCCGTCTGCCATCCGTCTCATTTGTCCTAAAGGGACACAAAATTTGTCCTCGTGTCTCCGAACAAATTTCTAAGGCAATTCACGTCTTCCGAGTGCGACTAGACTGGACTTCACCCGAAAGGGCGGTCTTCGTCATTTTTTCACCTCCGCGCAGCTGCTGCAGCAGTTTCCAAAGTCACTTTTCTTAACTTCACCATCTATTACGGCGTGCAATTCAACCTCTTTTTTTCCGGAAAACGTTGATTCCGAATCGCATGCCAGTGGTCAGATATAAATGGACTAGAAGGAATTTGCTACAGACAACGAGGGACTAAGCAAGGGATAGAAGAGAAAGAGGAGGAAATTTTTAGGGGGTGACTGAACTTTCAGTACATTTTTACATTTTATTAAATTTTCATTGGAGCTTAAAGTAAGTCATTTAAGTAATCAAGACTAATTTTTAAATATAAACTGTATGCTGAAGTATAAACTGCAATTCTGAAATCTAAATTGTACTCTGAAATCTGAATTGTGTTATGAAATCTAAATTGCTTGTTTAAATGACACTCGTTTATTATTATTACGATCCTGTCACATTTTTATTCCATAAAGTAAGGAGTTTTAATAAGTTGAGAAAATGTGATATTGAATGATATAGGTATATTGGTATTTGTAAAGTTTCATTTACTTATAATTTTGTGGTTATGTAATGTACCTGACACTTTAATTCACAATGTAGAATTGTTGATATCTTTGCAATTGAATAGTAATATTTATTAAATAACTTGCACGACTTGCTATTTTTAGGTGTTTTTGGAAGGTTTTCATATCCCGTCGAAGGTGAAAACAAAGCAGAGATTTTGTTTTTCGATTAGTTCCTCAAATTACTGCAATCAGGAAAGAGGCTCAATTCTAGAAATAAAATATAGATAAATAAAAACAAATTAAATTAGTATTCATACGGAAACTTTCTTTTGTAAAAAAATTAAAAGAAAACTATAATAGAAGATCGGTAATATCGATAGTTTTGCATCTTAAAACAAATTTTAAAACGCTATATTAGGAAATTTATTCCCTTCTACGAGAACTTTGTATAGTTTTAGAGAAATGTATAGACGTTCACTAGGAAACGATCAACTTAGCTCTCATCGAGTATTTTCTCCTGTTGGGCCAAATACTTTGGATACTTTGGGCCAAAAACTTTGGCTGGGAAGAGATTTTCTCTGGGAAAGTAAATTAAATAGCTAGAATACTACCAACTTAGCTTTTAACAAGTATATACTTTCGCGACCCTTTTATCGAAAAGTTTGGATACCCTAAAGGGAATAGATTTGTTGTTGGAGAATAAATAAAATAACTTAGGGGGGATTCAGGTGCGCACGACCGAGAAAAACAAACTTAGATGACGGGTCAGAACCATTTCCGAATCTCAAGAAAGGATGGTTATCTAATCACGATATTTCCCGATCCTAGACAGTTTCCAATCTGTTTATATCTTCCCATTTCAGGTTTTGATCCCATCCTAATCCCTTCTCTTTCCTCCCTTCACTTTTCACGCTCCTGCCCGGTTCCCTGGTGCCGAGAGCTCGACGAAAGTTCTATAAAATATAGTGGCTCGATGGATTCCCAAGTGGGAGTCTCTCTCCTTTTCGCTTGTAATCGGAACTCTCTTTGCTTCCCTTCAATCGACTCATTTCCATTCAACTCTCGCTCCAATGGAACTTACAGACGCCTAACTCAACCCTCTCCATCATCTGCTACGGATAACATCTTCTTAATAAAGAATGGCACCGATGCGATAGCTTCCTTCACGAACGGCCTCCGATCCATTGATTCCGATTCCACGGGCTTCCTACTCCTATCATATCTCTATGTAGATCAAGGATAAATAGAATTAACATTCGCTCGATACGACTTCTTTAGGTCGCTGAATAAATCATATCCGGTCCCATTCACACGGTGCCATTCAATACGAGTGCAGGGTGCATTGTATGCTGGGGTTGGGTTGAGTAACAACATCTCTGTTTATTGATGCAGTAGTGGAGATGAGGGGTAAGGAAATTCCCAAGGTAAATCTGCACCGTTCTTAGGGTTAATATGAATGTTTACGTCACGTAGAAGTTTATTGATGTTGGTAATATCGTGGAGATTGTATCGTGGAGAATTGTACTGATATACTTTTTCACGTCGTATTACCACTATCTTTTTTAATTTTATAATTTTCAATACTTTAATGTTATTTTTACTGTGATTTCGCGGAATTTTTTCATCTTTCTTCTCTATGGGTGTTTCCCGCAACGTGGGTTTTTTTCTTTTTCGACGTTCAGTAGCAGACTTTCCCCACAATCTATTCCGTCTTTCTGTTATAATTTATAACTGTACACATTTTAACGACATAGGCCTATCATCGTATTATTTTTCTCTTCGTTTACGATATTTTTAATGAACTTATTTGTCTTTTAAACATGCACCGCATACCATCTGAAGTTTTATCAGCGCAGATCAATCAGAGTTCAGATTCGAAAATGGCTAAATGAAATCAGAATTATCTGTCGGGGTTTACACCCCCTGCCATATGGTGGCTATTGTAGCGAAGTACTTATATAAATGTAAATGTATCTGTAATATTACCTGCCATTATCTAAAATGCGCATACAGTAGTCTTCCTAACCAACCTATTGTCGAATCAAAATTATCAAAATGGCCGAGTGGGTAGAGTGTCTGCTCTAAGTATCCGAAGTTTCCAAAATATCAGAAGTCATCCTTAGTGGTTCAAATTCTGTCCAAAGAAAATTTTTTCCGCAAAATTAAGTTTTCAGGTCCTGTGATTACTCAGTTTAACTTATCTAATCCCCACCCCACTGGTTAATAAGTTAATTTAATCATATTTCTCTTGTTATACTTTTGGTCCCGTGTGTTTAATTTAGAAGTAAGATAAGAGTGTTTGTTTTTCTGTTGTGTACACGGCTTATTACTTGCGATAGCTCGATAACCACCGCGCCGCAGCTGCCAGCAAATTCGGTCACGGTCAAGAGTGTCAAGTCAGTCTCCATTACAATGAATTGTAAAATTAAAAAATCACTGTAAAGTACGTTTATTTTGTCTATTTTCAGAAATTTACGTGATGAGAGCTATACAATGAAAATAATAGAAGAAAATCAGTACCTAAACACCGAAATTGAACGTTTTGAAGATCAAATACAGCGTAAACGAAATGGAGAGAGTTGTTAGAAAATGGCATTAAATTACATTCGAAAAGAAAAGTCACGAATTCCTTTCCCTCTTAAATTCCACAGGCAATTAGTCACCCAATTATCGTGACATGATTAAACATCTACGGTGATGTCCCTACTGCAGAAACATGTTTCGAGTGATTGGTTTACCAATTTCATCACGAGATTGATCAGAGTGAAAATTCCATTCCGCATTAAATTTCCTAACTGATTTCATTATTGGCTTAAAGAGTTTAGTTTTCGCCCCGACTTAAGCCATTAGTGAAGCTAAGTGGGCAATTAATTCGGAGAAACAAACAACGAGATAAATTCATTTAAATATATTAAAGCTGATAATGACGTTTGCACCCGGTTAGATCGGTTCCAATCCAAAATACATTTCAATTTTAATTTGGAGTGCCGGCGAACGAAATCGTGTAAGTAAAACCGCAGGGGTTGATCCTAAAATGCAACGGAGTACGGAGATTCGTTCGGCCCCCCGAAATGTAACTTCAATTTCAAGAATATTCATGAATTTACCGCGGTGGCGTATTTGGGGATGTAATTTTAATGTCGATCGAAGTGGAAATCGAGCGGATGCAAAAGAAAGGCTAAGGGAGTTACTCGGATAAAAACATTAATATTTCAGGAGACATCAGGAATAATTAAGCGACGTTATGGAGGAAGTAAACATCGGATGCTACAGTGGTTTGACGTTTCAATTGCACTGAACATGCAGAGTGATTTAGAAATTCGAATTAAGTGAAATTGTAGAATTTTTATGAACTTTATACATTCGCATGTAATTCGTCCGCATCGCTGCACTTATTGAGAGTTACATTCCTTTGATAATGCTTGTAAATATTCGATTGGTAAGTGAAAAATTCTGGTCCTGCATCGGTACCTTGATGAATGGAATACTGTTCACGGCATGCATTGCATTTTCATAGATAATTGTAAAACTCCTTCAGAAGTTAGTTGTTAGTATAGGAGTCTACTGTTGCAGTTGCCAACGGACTTGCGCTTCAACTGCAATAGATACAATAACAAATAATTATAACTTAAATGTATTATGCTACAGGATTGAAAAATATGTATCTTTAATTTTCTTTTGTGTCAGTCAAGGTGTTACTTTAAGAATATTAGTTTCTATACTTTCGCGTGCTTTTTCCTCTTATAGTATTCTGGATAGATAGAAAACTAAGGGCAAAAAATTAAAATATTAAATAAAAAATTCGACAGCTAAGATCATTTCGCACAAATAGTTCTCTACCAAGAATCGGACCTGGGACCATTTTCACCTTAATCGAACCCATTGCCGACTTGGCTATCCGGGAGTCTTAGTTATCTCACTTCTCATCTTGCCCAGTAAGCCTCATTCCACTCTCCTAGCTCTTGGTAGCCAATGGTAGAAGGAATGAGTTCCAACCAACCTTCGGGCTACCTATATTCCGGACAATTGATAATTCCCACCTCGATTATATGGGGCCCAGATGATAGAGATTGCTTCGCTACAAGAAAAACTTTACTTCTCTTGAACGGTAGATGAAAAATATCTGGGGCTAGCGTAATTTGGTTTCGTCTATTCGCTTGCACATACGTTGGCAGCTGATAAATAGGCCTCTAATACAGTATACACACTTCCACCTAATTTTAAATAGGAAGCTAATATTACGCGGAAGCGAAGCGCCTCACGAACAATTCCGAGGTGAAACTTTATAGACCACCTCCAAACATATTCCACTCCGACATTTATGACGCGGTATACTAGTCTGCGGCGTTTTCGGACATAGAGAAGCCGATATGGCATCTAGCGCACCCCATCCTTCCGTTTCAATTTTCTGCCCCACATTTTTTTACATCGCGACAGATCCTTCAATCAATGTTCACTGAAAGAAGAAGGAATTTTATCGCCGGAGGAGAAGTTTACGATACCTCAGGGGGCGTGCGACTTTTGGGTCGCAAGAGTTGGATGCTGAAGAGATATAAAAAGGGCGGGTAAGGAAGGAACGAGACGAGTGGGAAATGTTTCGAGGCGGAGACGGAAAGTGACGGAGAAAGCGAAAGAGAAAAAGTATTAAAAGAGGAAATAAATAGGGAGGGAAATTGAATGAGTCACGGGAGGATTGCGTGCTGCGGAATACAGAGAGAGAGGTCTCACGACATCCCATTGTTCGCCTTAAATTTGTTGTGCCATTTGTTAACATTATTGTTTATTTTACGAGCAGTCACTCACGTGTCGTTTACGACTGTATCCGGGGGAAGAAATATATACGGCCACTGCGAGAATTAGATGGGGCAAAAGTGGATAACGAATTAGCTGGAAGAGTGGAGGGAATGAATTGCGCGGCCGAATAGCCTACTTGGAAATTAGAAATTTTACGCGGGAATTCGCCGGAATGGGAGAAAAGAAGCGGGAATACAATGGTACCAGTTTATTCCCTAGGTTACGTTACGCTGTTACATTTTGGGTCTAAAGTTTTACAATGGAACTAGGACCCTCGCATAAACTCTAGGTTTCAAGGAATTATTTAAGTGCTATTGTGTCTATCCTCCTTCTTCTTCAGTTGACAATCCTTCGGGATTGGTTGGCGACAGCTCTCCATATCTTTCCCTCATCCGCCATACTCCATAACCGTCTACATTCCATGATCTTATGGTTGTCAGACGTCCCGATTTTTGTGGGATTTTACCGTCTTGTGATAAATGACTGTTAAATATCGTGTTTTCCAGAACACTATGAAGCGTATGATCGAATATTTAGCCCTGTAGTAGCTGAGTACAAATAGCATAGGATAAGTCGGCGGAAGATGCCTAACTTTTTTTTGTGTAGCTACAACTCCGGAACGAAAGAAGACAAGGCGATGTTAACAATAGCAGAAACAAACGAGGATATAATGAGTGATAAAAGATGTATTTTGTATAATTCAGGTTATCAGATATTCTAAAAAACAAATTTTTGTGAAAGCCTACACTTATAGGCATCTTCCTCCAAAGCATTGAGGTAAGATGCCAAGACTTGCAGATGATTATTAACCCTTTAAAAATATGGTATAGTTTAAAATATATTTTACTTTTGAATGTCATTAGTACAAAATAATAAATGACCTCAAAAATTTATTTCCTCCTCTTTAAAATCAAAGTTGTTTAATATTGTTTATAAATAAAAAACGCTATTGTTCTGAAAAGTCAAAAACACGAATTAAAACGATTTGACCATCTTCCCCATTTGACATCTTCCCCCGACTTACCCTATACTAAACTACAGCTCTCATATTTGAAAGAAAAACTATTAATTATCACTGAGAATTTCATATCTATCTGGTTATGAATGCCGAAAGGATATTATAGAAAATACAAGATGAAAACTCATGTAAGAATGATACATTATATTCTGTTCATAACGCGTTTTCATAAGCATTATATTCAAGGTTTTCAATCTTTAACATATCGTATTTTAATGGAAACTATTTTCCTCGTGCGAAAATTTCGCCAAACTGAATAGAAATAACTTGATTTATATGCAAAGGCGTGTTTTTAAGGTGTGCTTTAGTGTTTGTGTATTCGTTTTTAGGGATTGGAGTGTTTGTTGAAATGTATTTGGTTGGGGAAAAAGAGTATCACTGTCATTTTCGATAAACCTCATTTGTATCTATATATATTGATGTCTACACATGTAGAAACAAAACTCTATGGGCATATTCAAATTTTAACTCGATTTTTTGACAAAGTGGTGCATTTTTTATTTTTTGGTCTACATTTAGCAGGAAGTGGGAAACGTTCTCTTTAAAATGGTGTGTCGTTTATATGTTTTGATAGAGTGTGAAGGGAAAAAAGCGCTGGTCATGGAAACGGATGTTTAGCATTCATAAATAAAGATTGTTTTGATATAATTTGACATTTTTGAATTATGATGATTAATAATTATTATAAATTATTATTAATTTTAATAAAACTTTTTTATTCGTAACGGCCTCTACTTCATTTTTCATCGAATCTTTAAACTCTATATACTAACTCTTTAAAAAATCTGGCATACCTTCCTGTCCTCCATTTTCATCTTCAAATATTTCTATCTAGGTCATCCTCTGTAATTTTTGCTTCCTTTCTTTCTATCCACGAAATAAAAAGATACTTCAACTTTTCCAAACAGTGAAACAACTCTTGTTATTACATACTTACATATTTGGAAAGGGAGAAATGAAATAAAACATTTTAGTTTAAAATAAAACCCGATGAAAGAGCAGGCATGAAATCGTTCTCACTTTTGATTGAGTTCTGATAGAAGAATATTCGCTGTTTCGGTATTTTGATGGAAAGAAAACATATCACCGAGTAATTTGTCAAATATAAATTCATCGAAAATACGTAGCGTCATGATTGAGTGAAATTTTCATTCTTGGAAATAGATATTTTGATCGTTAACTAATAGCTTAATAGAACCCGACAAGTAATGTTGATTCTACCCATGAGTGATTTATGCAGTAATCGTTTTCTTGGTAATTGAATACTTAGAGAATGACTTATTTAAAACCATGCTATTATTTAAATGAATACATCTTTTTTCAACACCAGAAGTTTATAAGAATCACATACGAGTCCCTAAGACAATTGAGAGCAGATATTTCTCTAGAGAAATCCCATATATTATTTGGGATTGTTTAATTTTATAACTATCCAACACTTGCTTCATTTGAGCAGAAATTGTGATGTCGTATAACAGCGTTTCATCCATCTGTTGTAAATTTCCTTCCCATTCAATCGAAGCTAGTATAATTAACTTCTTCTAGCTGAAGCATGACACATCTCTTATGAACAAATAGTCAATTTTGATCACAATCTAGATGTGCACGATAAGTATACTTCTTTCCTATATGAATAATAGCTATTGCATCCTTGATGTTATGGTAATTAAAAGTAAAATATGTATGAAATTGCTCCGTCAATTGCTTGGAATAGGGACGAGAATGATGAAATGAATTGATATCCTTCACGAGAGTTAATTGCGAAATTCATGAGAGGCCTCTGCCCGGCAATTAATATTTCCCAACTCCGTGGTAATTACAGAGTAATACAAATTCATGTTGATTGATTGTAACTGCAATGGATACGTAGGCTAGCGATAATTCGAAGAGAAAATCATTTCCCGTTGATAGTTACGTTCCGTTTAGATGTAAAAGGTGGATTGTGAAAGTTTCTGAGAAACTCCACAGCATCTATGTTCTGAAGGGCAACAAAAATCACTTCCAATGTGATTATGAAAATAGTTAAAACCACTTAATTATTCCCTGTGAACTCCGCATCAGAGAAAACCTTTGCACGACAAGGGTATCTACTATTAGATTTTTCATTCCCCTCAATGCTTAAGTCATTCGTACATTCTTCAAACATTCATCATTTAGCTCTGCCTCAATTCTCTATTAGGTATTTATTACACGAACGGTTTCATAACGAAAGATTTAGAACCAAAATAAGTTGCAGGAATTTCATATTAGCATACAAATTTGAAACTGTTAAATTCATCCTTTTCCATTTTTATTGATTTGTGAATGAATTCCTTAATGGATATTCTTAGTCGTTCTAAAAACGCTTTAAAATGTCTATAATCTTCCGATTTTAAATAAACGAGAATGTTTTCTTCAACCAAAGACTCTTTTTATAAAAGTTTCTCAAAAGAATAATATGGAAACGATATTGCTTTTCCTAAAATAGGAGTCCCAACATCTCGCTTAAAATTTCATCTTCCGTAAATATCATCAAAGAAAGTATTGTATATAAAAATTCTAACTTACTTGTTTGAGCTTTAGCGCATGGAAGACTTGAGGGTCGTAAGGAGTAAATACTTAAGCACTCTTTTACGATGTTTACAGATGTTCCAGTGATTTATTGCCTGAACCAATCCCACGTTGTAATCTCACGGAGCTATACTCGTATAAATAAATAGATAGACTGGGTAGTACATATAAGAATTTATGATCATTATGATAATATTTTTGCTGCATTATTATAAGTCTTTCATACAAGCTTATTAAAAATAAATATTTTAAAATATTTTTCTTATTTTAACTGTGCTTGCAATATTAGTGATATCACTGCAGAGGTAATATTAAAAATAAGGCTTGGTTAAATAAAGGTTTTCTCTACATGAAAAATTAGGTTTGTATATATTTGTATCAATATAATTTCTCACAATAAATGCAGTAAGTATAAAGAAGCAAAGATAACACAATGCTGTCAAAAAGATGAAAATAAAATTTCAATCGCTTGGGAATCAAATTTAAAACAAATTAATTCAATCATTATCGGATCCTTCATAAATATTTTCCTTATTGAATTCTCCTGTTTATGCCTGAAGTGAGAGTATATCCTTAAATTGCAACGAATTATTTGATGATCAAAATAAAATTAACCGTAATAGAATTATCTTAATTTACTTTTGTAGTGCATATCCGAGACTCATATTTCAAGTATGATTTTTAATTTGAATAAAATAAGAATTCACATATTTTATGGAAAAAGTGATTTTATACCATATATATTCTTGAGTATCCCAGTGTGATTTTCCATCTCATGTCAAAAATCATTATTTCTACTTTCCTCATAAAATGGAGCTGCATATATTATAGTAGGTTTTAATTCTACATACAAAGAAATTCATGTGATATTAGTTGACAGCATTTATCCTAGTTATTAAATGGAATATCAAGAACTGCCGCGCGAATTAATGAATATTTCATACATCCTCATATTTTATTAAAATTATACCTCAGTACTTGATCCTCTTTTGGAGACTGAACTAAGTTGAATATAGTCATCCACAAGCAAGTGATTTGGTTCTACATTGTGAACTACTACTACGTCAGAGCTCCGTTAACGAGATTCCCATTCCCATCGGATCCGACAATTATCGATGACAAAGTTCGCTTCCCAGTTGAAATGCCTATGCGATTTAATGAAACCATTTTACTGGTAAATGAAGCGAGCAGATCCTTTATTAGTTCCAACGCGTGATAGAACTTCCGAGCGATTTTATTACCCTGAATTATCGATATTTATTAAAACCCTTAACTGACACGGTATGAATAACTCTGCCTATTTTATAATGGGGGTTAATTTTGCTACTTGAATTATTTACTGTAGCCGATAACCAATTGGGAGGTGAGTTGGATAGTTTAAAAAGTTTCGTGGACGATAATTGTTTGTCATGGAAATTTCGAGAGAGAGAATTCCTATGAATTTTGTAGCTTTGCAACAGGAGTTGCCTACATTTTGCATTAAACCGATAATTGATTGGTTGGGCGTGAAGATCGACTTATTCGGGTTGGGCAAGTTGGTCTTTAGATGAGTTACTCTAACGTGGAAATCCAGAATTAGATTTCGCGGCATTAAATTCTGCGCAAATACTCGCGGCTAAATATCTCGTCTGATTATAAACTTCAGATTTATGAATTAATCCTAATACCTCGAAAATTCGCAAGCGGCCGCTGCTCTAATTACAACTTCTGGAATTCAGCAGAGAAACTCGTAAATTGAATTGAAGTATCAGAATACTGAATTCAATACCATGACCTGTAAGAATGGCTCATAAAGTAGATTATAGCTCTCCATGTTTACTTAGGGGAAAATTTGAACTTTGAGCCGAATTCTATGTTATCGCCTGAATTTCGTGAATTCTAATTTTTACAAAATATTTCCTTGCGGATTGAAAACACTTGTTTGATGTGTAAAATGCTGTCTTTACCCACGTATGAATTCACATATGAGCTACCCCGAGTATTCTCAAAATATTCTAAACTTGTCGATTCTGCTTGCAACTTCAGATGTTCAAGTGCCCTGGTACATAGATTTAAAATTCAATTTTGATACTAGTATATAGTTGAGAGCTGATATAATTCTATCAATTAAATGGAAATAGTAATAAAACATCGTCCTTATCCTCATTCTAAGCAGTAACTGTAAATACATGACTGTATTTTGAGCTAGATATCTCGAAAAATTCAAAAATGTAACAAGAGAGTAGAAATATTACGTGGGTAGATTTAATATTGTTCACAAATATTTGTCAAAATAAGTAAAAGTTTGAACTAAAGTGAAGATCTTAAAAATTACTCTAATAAATGAATATATCATCCGGCTTCGAAAACAAGAATGCAATTTATAATTTACATCTTCAATAAAATGATTTGAGAGAGTAAACATTTCAGGCTGCTTGAAACGTAAAATGATTCCAGTTAATTGGTAAGAACATATCACGAGAAATTATTTCATCTCTGTAACTTCACGGGACAAGGGCACATATTATTCCTTCCCGAAGAAAATTATAATGCTAAGTACTTTTCTTAGGTATTTTTATTACTGATTTCCTTCTTTGTGTTGGGTAAGATTATACTATAATACGTTCCTATGACTCCTTCCAGCTTACTTCAGTTCCGCTGAACTGACCCTTACTCTATATGTTTATCTTAGCATACTTTCCTGCCATCCTAGTACTCCTAAGTAGACCTTTGAAACTTCAGCGGTAACTTTGATGCATAATCGATTGCCTGAACAAGTTACCCACAACAGGATGGCAAGGAAAACTTTATATGCGTTGCTATTATCTGGCTACCGCAGCGATGTAAGCAAAACAGGCCATAATCACAAGTGCAAATACGTAAGGTATTTATAAGTAATACAACTTACAAGGCAATTTGAGGAACGATAAAAATGATACATGATACATAACATAATAAATAACATCTTGGCCCAATGACAAGGCAGTACCTCATAGATAGTATCAACTTAGTCTGATGATGTTGATTCTTTGATTTCCATGGCGATCGTTTGATCTCTCTGTGGTCTGATAATTTAATCCTTTAACAGTACCGGAGCATAAATAAAATCCGAAGAAAATGGATGTACAACCTGCGGCAGTTTTTTTAAATTTCTCGCAGCCAGGTAGGCACATATATTCGTGAAAGTTCCATAAAAAAGCCCAAAGCAAGATGACTGAAGTCAAAAAATGCTTATTTCAGCGGGAAGTTACAGTGAAAAGGGAAAGACTAATTACATTTTTCAATTAAACGATTCGGGTATTGCGAAGGGGAATATACCTACTCGACGAATTCCGCAATTGTGAATAACAAATACACTGTTCACATTCTTTAGCCGAGCTCATCATTTTCTCGTAGCTTCTACATTAATTCTTTAAGCCTGAATAAGTTGCGTTTACTTAATAAATCATCAATTAATCGCGCACCGTATATTCTCCAGTAACTTCTATAATATTAATTCGAATAACAAATATACTTCTCATGATCTATAGTGGAACACTTCATTTTCTCTTAGCTTCTACATTACTAATTCGTTGAGTTTTAATAACTCCTCTCTATTTTAAAATACGAGAATCATAAATTAATCGCGCACCGTATGTTCTCCAGTAACTAAGTTTTGCCTAGCCAAACCCAGTTTGAAAAGAATTAGACAACAGAATTGACCTAGTTGTAGCATCCTCACAACCTATTTCTCCCCCAGCGGAGCAAATGACATTTCCTTCTATCGGAGCAATCGAGGGTAACAAAGAGGCGCGTGACACGAACGAGGAAAAAGAGCAAAAACAAAACACAAGGAAACGAGCCTTTGTCCACCTTCCGAACTTTTCCCCTCCGTATGGCACCTCTTTTCCGAGAAGCAAAAATGTTTCGAGAACACCGAGTTATCCCCAGAATCTTTGATTAAAATAAACTTTTCAAATTATTCGGAAAAAAAACTCACGCGGAGGTAGTCATTTAAAAAGGAAAACACCATCTCCCTCTCCGATAATAAAGACGGCCCTCGTTCGGAAATTGTATAATTTCTCGGCAAATGAAAAAATTCTCTTCCGCCATAATAGTCCTAACTGGGATCTCTCCTGTTTTTATCTCCATATCTCTCTCCCAGTCCATCCATCTCCCTTTTCATTCCCTCTTTCCAAACTTTCGGACGAGTCTTATCCTACAGAATCCTCTCCTCCCTTTTAACTTGGTCCCTGGCCCACCCCCTCTATTCCCGGGGACACGTACCCTCACCACGGCTGTGCTGATTGGGGGTCCCCTTCTGTTACTCCTAAATTCGTTATCGCCCCCGTCGGATAGCCCGCCCTCCGTGGCGAACTTCTCAAACTAGCCAATCGTTCTAGAGCAACAAGGAGGTATGCTCCTTTCATCTATATGCCTCCACCGCCCTTTTTCCCCGCAATCTGGACCTTTCCTATCCCACACCCCCCTGGCAGGCCCTTGCTAATTCACTGTCCTCCACAGCGAAATCCTACCCCGTCGCCCCATCTTTTCTTCCCTGGGCGTGGAATTTTACGAATGATTTAAGCGTGCCATTGATAAGTTGGTTTCGCGCTCTGAATGTTGTGAGAGTAATGAAAGGAGCGTTGATGTAGGGAAACCGAGAGATGAGATGGAATAAAAGTCTATTGGAGATGGCTCTTATCCCTCTACGGTGCTCCTTTCCCCAGTGTGTGAGAGAGATGGTGGATCATTTAAAAGTCGGATCGAGTCGAGTTCTCGTGAAAGTACTTGCGTCAAATCTATGCACGCTTCTAAACGTATCTGTATACTTTCATGAAACGAAGGGAACTGATGACAAAGGGACTTGATAAAGGAATCAGGAAGAGATTGGTAAAATCCTTGGTGTGGAGTGTAATGTTGTACGGGTGTGAAACGTGGACGTTAAGAAAAGAGGATGTCAAAAGATTGGAGGCTTTTGAGATGTGAGTATGGCGTAGAATGGAGAAATTTAGTTGGGTTGACAGAAAAACGAACGAGGAGGTTCTAGAGATGGTTGGGGAGAAAAGAGTAATGATTGAAGTAATTAAAAATTGACAAAAGAAATGGGTGGGTCAAATATTGAGAGGGGAGGGATTGTTGAAGAAAGCGATCGAGGGAAGAATGCTAGGTAAAAGACAGAGGGGAAGACAAAGATAAAAGTTATTAGACGAATTAAGGGGTGGGATAAGTTACCGGGAATTGAAGGAGAGGGAATTAAATAGGGAATGTGGGGGCACATGAACCTACCGAAAGGTAGAACACTTTATATATAAGCTGATGAAGTGTGCTCATCTAAGCGAAGATAAGTGTTGAAAGCAACTTAGTGGTAGTGATTGTCTACAAACCCGTTGAATTTAATCCGAATTTCTACCAACATATATTTACTGTAAGGCTTTTGAAAGTGATATCAATATAATATTCTAAGGAATTAAAGGAATAATTTCCACACACAATGAATATATTTGTGACAACTAATTTTGTAGTAGCTTTGTTAAAAGTGCCTCGATATCTGAGGTAATTTCACACGTGAACCTCTACCAGGAATCGAACCCTAGGCCGCTATCACCAAAGTCAAACGCGTTGCTCACTTGGCTATCTGGAAGTTCCTTTTGTTTGCAAGCAACCAGAAGCTCTCTACTTGACAAAACTAGTCAAATAAATTCACAAATAAATTCATTGTATAAGGAAATTACATGTTTTTATTTTATTCTACAGTAAAGCTCCCTACCACAAAGCTGAGTATGGTCACAAAAAATTTTATACCGAATTCCATGCGTATGCCAGATCTAATGAGTTATCAAGAGGTGAAGGGAGGAGCGTTAGGTAAGAAATTTTGTGGCAAATAAGCCTTCAGTAAAACCCAGGTAAACGATTGAATAATTATTTAATGAGATTGACTTACTCAGCCTTGAGGTATGAGAGTAACTCTCACATTACATTAATAATTCATGGTAACTGATAATGGAAGCCAATCTTTGATGCATCTTTCTTATTTTTCACTTAGAAATTACCTTTTTCCTTGTTAACATGTAGAGACTTCCAGGAGAAGATTTTTTTGTATGAACCAATTAATTATGCACATAATTATTATACATAGAGATAAGAAATGGATAACTTTAATAGAAGTTGATTTTTATTTTGCTTATTTGCGGATTCTCGTTAATAAAAAGCAATATGCTACACCGAATCTCGTCGGTTATTATTTAGAAAGTGATAATTATTACATAAATGGTTTTCATTCGATTGTACATTTTATTTCATCTTTATTATTTTATAAAAGAGATATAATTTTATCGAATTCGATATTTTATGTATCACATTACGGCAAAATTTTTTATCTATTAATTTAATTTTTATTCTTCAAATGGTGACATACCTTTAAATATCCACAACTATTAATGACCAACTTCCAAATTTTAAAGAGAATAGACTCATACGAGATTCAATTCATTCCAGAGTAATTTCTCACGGAAGAGCCATCAAAAGCACAATAAATAAAAAGGGGGAGGAGTACCAGAGTGGCTCCACGTTGAAACTACCTCAATCGATTGCTACTTTTTGACTCCTGTCCGTACAGAATGACGCAATCCAATTAATCACACCTTCGTCAATCGCCTGTACTTCAGAACATTTTCATGAGTTGGAAAAGAGATATGCCCAAGTTTGCCGTGATTCCTGCAAAAATGCTCATTCAGTTATCTGCTTTTTCGACTGCCTTGGGTGACAGTTGAATTTCGCTACGACGTCTGGTGATTGATGTCAAACCGAACGAATAAAATAATCAACCGGAATCTTTTTTTATTTGGCTCAAGGTGATACAAGAAAAATCCGATGATCATGAAACTGAATAAAAGAAACGTGGATACAAGTTGGGAAAGTATATTGGGCAAAGAACGTTTATTTGGCGGATACTATCTAGATGTTGATAAGCAGATCTGATGGCAAATTGTCATTTCCGGGTTTATATACAGTTTTCCATTATGCCAGCGGTATCAGACGGATCGGATACTGCCCTTCAACTTCTCTTGTGTTGCCCACGATGGTAAAGCGAGTGCAGTTTTATAATATAGCGCATAAGAATCTCCTTTTCGGCTCGATGCCTCAATTTCTATTCATTATATCTTAGTAAAATATCCCCACGTTTAGAAAAATTGCCTCATAATTTCTAACAATTCTAATGCAAACAATTACCTTTGCGCATGTAGCTCAATGAAAAAAAAAACAAGTTTCCGACAAGAAGGTATTAAAATCCAGTAATATTTCAAATGTTGTTGTACGAGGGTGGTCTGAAAAGTTTCCGACCCCAGATTTTTCAGAAATCTTCAGAAAATTTACAGAAAACATGTCCAGAATTGTGTTTCTTAAATTCATTTACCTTTACTTAACTTAACCTTATCCAGAAGAGAAAAAGACTACTACAGTTGGACCATATGGAGATTCAACCAGTAGAATTATTAAGAACAAAAATATTTCTGATCTGTGTTCAAGATCTAATTGGCAACTGATTGTAGGCTTTGAAAAGACTATTAATAGAAGAGTAATATTTTCCGAATTCGAAAAACTGCACTTTATAAGCCGAAGCTGCTGTTTGAAACAACTCTTTCAAAGGACTTTGCTTGCAAACAGAGCGTAGAATGTCATTACCCTAGTTGACGGAGATAAAAGACTATGACGAAAACCAGCAGTAATTAAGTCGTTATAAAAATAGGGAGTTATTGAGTTGTTGTCGAGTAGTGTGGGGCTTTGACATCCAAAAAGCGTAGAAAATCTTGACTTTGAGTTAAGTAAGCAGCATAGATTCAAAGGAACAATATCCATTCGCGTACACATCAGTAACGCACCTCGCCTCATCGAGCATAGAAACGTGATTTTCTCAGAAATATCGCAATATTTCCGTCCAGGTATGTACAAAAGGCAAACCCGGCTTCATAACCGCTTCTCATGCGTCAGCATTCTCATCTCTTTTTCCTTGAGACTCATCCATCACAACAACTTTACTTTTTTCGCCCTTCCTCTCCATTTCAATTAACGTGCGCTACCATCTCATATGCCATTTCAGCGCCCATCAATTCTCTCCATATGCCTAAGCCATCGCATACCGTGCTGCCCTCTCCAAATTTTCTTTCCCTCCGCATTAATTTATCACCCATGCATCCCTGACTCTTCTGCTTTTTCCACACATGATCCTCATACAGCCCGTTTCGTCTGAGTTCACTTTAATCACATGTTCTGCTGACGTTGCCAAGCTCTGCCACCACGAGGAAAGGTACTCCCAAGTACACTCGAGCCAGTGGTCGTGAATACCTGTCATTTGCTGCGTAATTTAAAAGATATTCTCTCCCGGATTAAATTCAGTAGCTTGATGGTTCTTGACGATAAAAATGGAAAGTGAATTTCTTGGCAAAAGCTTTCCAACGAAGGTTTTTATTAATTTTCAAGTTCGTTTTCCTTGACCTTCAATGAATTTTGGTGAAAAATATTATTCTTTTAATGAAATCATGAACTTATTAAAATTTATGGAGACACGAGCTACATATCTAAAGAATTTAATCAAGTAATGTTACATTTTGATGATGAGCTAAGTGAATGCTCCTCGTAAGGTAAAATTAACTGTAAGTCATACAAATTACCAGACAATATTCCTTCCTATTCAGGTGATGGAAATACCTAATCGAGACATATCCAACATAAATTCATGAAAACAGATTACTCCTTTCTATATTGATACGATATAGCGTACATTTTGTATAACAAATATCATTCATTTAAATATACATGCTAAACTAAGTACCGAAAATTTGAACATACCTTTATGCAAAAGCCTTAGAATTGTATAAATATACTTAAATAGTTCGTTTACTTGAAATATGATTATGTAAACATACATGAATCTTAAATTCAATAGTTCTCAAAGAAAAAGGAAGAAAAATGAAAACAGCTCTTTTTGAAACCTCTCTCTTTGAAAATGCTTTTCGAGTTCAGTGCTTAAATTCCGAAAATTCAGGATGATAAAACTTCAATAATCTTCCTTTAAAATGGATGGATTTTAATAGATTCTTCAAACATTAGAGCGGGAAATTTGAAAAGTTAAACCCTAGGATAAAGGGTTATGAGACATAATCAAGAAACAGGTGTAACTTACGTAGTATACTTGCAATCATAAAGTTATGCAAGCTGTTGTATCTAAGAATTATTTCAAATGTCTCGGCTTCTCCGATTGCTCTTTGTCGTGAAATAACGTAGTGATAAAGTATAAGCTTATATTCACCGAAGTTTCAATACATTTAGTTAATAATGAAATGGTATATAAAGTTTATTTTCAGATGTATACTCCTATAATAGTACAGTATAAGTAAGTTTACAGCGAATTTTAATTTTTGCAAAATTAAAATATGTAACCAAAAATAAAAATTTTTTCAGCATAAATACAAATGAGAGATTTGAAAAAAGGTCCTCCTAAAAATAAGATTTCGTAACATCAGAATATGTAAAATAAATTAGAGCGGCAATTATATTAAAAAATATTACAAATCCCGTAAAAGCTCAAACGAAACATCTCGAGCCGCGGTAAATAATTCCCTCCCTCACAGCCGCATCCTAAACGGCACCAATACAATTATTACAGCGTTTTTGCATCGCAAGTACAAGCGATCTGCTTTGCGATCCATTAAAGCTTTTTCGCGGCGCTCCCTTCCGGGCCATTCTCCTCTCCTTTGTCCAACCTCTTGACCCTCCCATACGACAACCATGGGACCGTAAACAAGGACGGAAACCACCATATTTCATCGGGAGACACACGATATCACGAACAGAGTCCCCTCCGCGACCTCTGTCCTGCCACTGAGAACCTACGGCTTCGCACATATTCTCATACACGGCGTGGAATCTATACGCACGACCGGTGTTTCGTGGCCCTCTCTAATCCCCTCTTTGGCTGGATGCTGCAACCTCCAGGGAGTCGCCACGCCCACACTTCCAAGGATCGACCCCCCTCAGCCGCTCTTTATGTATGTGCCTGTATTTATATTCCAGTTTCTTCATTTCCTATTCCAGCCCCCGCACTCGTTCTCTCCCTCGGTGAAGGACTATGTTTTCCTTCAATCAGCGACGCACACGAGTTTTTACTCGCTGGGAGGATGTTTACGTTTTAATGCTTTCTTAATATACCTCTCCCCATCTGAGCCTTCCCCACCTTCCATTGTGAACTTGTTTGTTTGATTCATTTTGAAATGAGATTGGAACGCGGTGAGTAGTCATGTCACCATCCTGTATTGTTACCTGAAACATGGATTGGCTTTTAAATAATCTTAAATTATAATTAACATTAAATTGTGTATTTCGATCAACTGATGATATGAAATATAACTGCATAATTGCCTCCAAATTTTAACTTAAAAAACAGCCAAAATTATATTTCACAGAGCACCAAAGTAGTTAGTTCTTCTAATAGTTCTTTAATAGTTCTCTCCAGTAGTTCCTTGTAAGAAAAATTTGAAAAATTCATGTACATAAATCAATATTAAAATTTGAATATTCGGCGCGAGAAATATTTCATAATTAGCTCTGGTAATCACGTCATATGAGAAATCTCATTATGCATTTAAAATATTTCAATTGAACCAAATGAAAGGAAATGTCAATCTCAAAAAAATTCACTTCTGATTATCTTAGGACATTTTAGGTGCACCATTCAACAAAGACCAATACCTTTCCTTTGTCCTTGAAATCTCAAATTAATGAAATTAAAAACTAAAACTAAAGGCCTGAAACAATAATCTTTTACGTCCATTTAAACAAAATCTATATTTTAAACCCTAGAAGTATTTGAGTAGCTGTATTACTCTTCTTCAAAATCATCACCAAAGCACTTACAGAGCTACATTTTCATTTAATCTTCCAAGGAAAGTATTTCTCGCTTAAATTAATTCTAATTCCAACTCTAACAGGTAAGCGATAACTTACCTATGGCTAAACAACATTTGACTGTGTCCACAAAAATATTATAATACTTTTAAAATATCTTTTTTGAGAACAAAGTGAAGTTTTGCTTTATTTCGTTTAGATATTTTTTGCTTGTTCAGTATGAATTATCTAAGTCAATTATTTAATTTTTACTCAATTGTAATCCCTTTTTCTGTAAACTACTCCATAGTATGCCATTTGTACTTTATTATCTCACGTTCCATGGTTTTGCAAGTAGTATGGTGTCGTGATAGGGTGTTTCTAAACATATTTATTTATGCAATCCTATCTCCATTTACCATTCTAAACCCTCGGACCCTTGAGGTGTCCGTCTGAGTTTATCTCAAACCCTTCCTCCCTCCTCATTAATGCAACCCTTTCGTAAATCAATATTCAACGACCATTTACGAAGCATTGGCTTGATCTATAATACTCATTGCAGATATATTTCTATTATTAAGACCATGGCTGTTTGCAAAACTAGATTTTTGGGGATAAAGCAGTGGTAAAAGTGTCTAAAACCCGGACATAACGACGATGATAATTCATTCGCCCATTTTAATAAATCATAGACCGTGAAAACCACAGAAAAATGAACCTCCGCAGCTATTACTTCGCGAGAGTAACAAAAGAACACAGTTCTGCACTTCGAACTAAAGTCATTTATTACAGCACACAGCCATCTATCCATTCCCTTTTTATTTACACGATGCTCACGTATTTTGTTAAAGTTAATTTATCACTTTTTCTTTTATCTTTTGAAAATCATCCAGGGGCGATAAATCCTAGGGCTAAAAAATGTCTTGAATAATTCTTCTTTTGATTTAATCCGGCTAAGGTTACTTTCTCTCGCGGAGGTACTCTTTCGATAAATAATACACTTCATTGTCCCAGCCTCCTCCCTCTTTGTTATTAATAGTTAAATGTAAGGAGGGACGGAGAGACTGGATTTTTTCCCTTCTAGCAGAGTTAATTTTTCTGTTTTTCAGCCTCCCTTTTCTCTCTTTTTTTCTCTTACATAGAGGGTTTTCACCCTCTCTCTTTGATTTCTCTTATTTCCCTTTCTCTTTCCTTCTTCCCCGTGGGATACACACAGCCTCTCTCATATCATCTCCCCTTTTTCATTACTCCTCTTCCCACTCTTTCCCCACCCCAGGACTTCACTTAATTTCAACCAAAATGTCACTGCATTAGCCCATCTCCGTGCGAAACATCGCTCATTTTTCTACGGTAGAGACGGTGCGTTACAAGCGAATAAAATCTGCGGAAACATTACACGTGTGTAGAGCAGTCTGACTAGGCTTCATACCACCTGGGGCTAGCAGACGCCCTTCGCCGATGGTGGTGTTCAAGCTACCATAAATATATATCTGCATATCCATTCGTGTGTACGTGTGACGATAAGGGGAGGCCAATATCGGGCTGCAGTTTGGGTGTTTTACTGTTCTACAGTGCACTGCGTGAGGTGGTTGTGGTATACGATGCTTTCGTTGGTTATGATTGTCTATCCATGTGATAGCTCTGTAACTAATTCGGTTTCCTTCTAGTTTTCCGGTATTTCTGATAAATTTATTCTTCTACCATTTCCAATCTTTGCACCCTCATGGGGCGCTTCGTATTTCTCTCATACTTATAATTCACACTTTCGATATGTTATGCACACACAATAATACACTTTTATGGATTATTTCTATATGCAGTTTGAAGTGTAAATATGTTTCTTGCTTTTTGATTCTAGCCTTTTCTATAAATTTCAGTTTCTTATTTATCTGTAGGTTTTGCAGGTTTTTCACACCCTCTTCTGGGGTGTTTTCCTGCTGTGGGATATTTTTCCTATCCTAGGTTTTTAAGCCCACAATATAAATTTCTTCCGTGCACTTTTTTTCTGCTATCTCTTTCTTACAAATTGACGAAGGGTTAGATGTAAGAAGAGACTATTCAGTCTCAATCTCGCTCGAATAAAGACGTTTTATTATTACATTATTAGCATCACATAGTATGCGCAGATGTAGATCGATTACAGTCGAATACTATAATTCCGCCAAGTAAATATTTGCAGTCTGGAAAATATATTTATAATGTTTCACGGTTTGCAATAAACAGCTGCTACGGTAGGATGCGTTCTATCAAAGGATTCTTTTGTTAGAGAACAGATAAAAAGTTCCATTTTCTCTTTCATCATGAAATTTGCTGTTTATTCAATTCATGAGGCTAAACATTACGGCACAAAACACACTGCATATTATAAATATAAAATAGTAGATTTACGAGAGTTTCAGGAACTCTATAGATTAATAAATTTCTATTTATACGTATATCGTGACAAACAATGATTAATATTAATTGGTTTCTAAATTATAAATGACAATTTACCACTATGTATGATTCTTGAAACCGCTAAATCACCCTAATTAAAGCAAACATCTCAAATAAATTTCCGTTTGGTATATTGTATAATCATGCTCATATATATGACTCTATTTATTTTCATGTATTAGGTAATCATATAATATTTGTTTATTTAATCTTTCTGATACACAAAAATGAAATTTAATGAAAACTGTAGTACCCTGTAGCCCATTTTCCGTTTCTAATCAAATTATTATCACTAAATCATATTTTTGACGTTCGTTACAGTCACTTTTGATCAAATTAAACTTTCAAACTCTATCATATTATATTTGTTCATTTAATCTTTCTGATATTCAAAAATGAAATTTGATGAAAACTGTAGTGTTTCGTAGCGCATTTTCCCTGTTTCTAATCAAATTGTTATCACTAAATTATATTTTTGACGCTCGTTACCGTCACTTTTGATCAAACTAAACTTTCAAACTCTATTATATTAAATTTGTTCATTTAATCTTTCAGATATTCAAAAATGAAATTTTATGAAAACTTTAGCCCATTTTCTCTGCTTCTAACCAAATTGTTATCACTAAATTATATTTTTGACGCTCGTTACGGTCACTTTTGATCAAATCAAACTTTGAAACTCTTGTCCGGCATAAAAGCGCAAATATCAGATGCGACGCACGTACCAGTCGCATTTAAAGAACTTCATAGTCGCGCCGGTTTAAGTGTCGGAGTTGGAGCGTTCCATTATAAATGAATCCTTATTCCCTTTCTTTCATGAAACGGAGCGGTCGATATGGACGGGGAGTGGGGATGATTGATGGAAAAGTCGGAAATCACAAAACCTGTGTGACTATCCCCCCTCACCAGGATTAAAGTCGGTGTGAGATATCTGGAGCCATCCAGAAATCCACGACCGTGAATGAAAAATATGAGCTCAATTGAATGTTCACCACGCCTTTCGGACCGACTATTCTGAATGGGTGAAACAATTTTGAATGCGCTGACAAAAATCCCTCCGAACTAAGGGAGAGACCTTTTTGGTAATTTTCATATTTAGGGGCATCCTTTATTCGAAGAAAAACAGGGGATTGCGAGAGGATTCTGCGGATCACTGAACCCTTCAGTTTCTTCAACAGACCATCCCCATCCAACTGTCCGCTACTCTTTCACGTCCAAACCCTTTTACGATTTATTTTTTAAGCAGCTTTTTGAGGGCAAAGGGGACGAAAATGTATGACAAAAGTAAGTTAGCCTCGACGTTCATGTGCGTCGAAGGGTGTTTCATTGGAAGGGTCTTAGTCAAACGACAATGGGGCTAAATGGATAATTTGCTTCGTAGACACGCCAATGATGTTTGGGCTGCGGGCGCGATCAATCTTTCGGTGAACATTTTTCTCTTTCCCAACCTTTACACACTGGAAGTCGTTGACTTCTATCATGGTGTCGTTATAGTGGGACTGGTATAGGAATGGCATTGAAATCAAACTGGGCAGCTTAATCTTCCCACTGCTTGCACAGATTATTTGGAGAGAATAAATCATTCCAGAATAATTTTATCAGCCAACGTCTTCGATGTATTTTCTCACCAATGAACTTACTCGACAAAAACATGGAAAATGTTTAGGTTGCTTTTATTCAATGAAGTAATTAAGCATTGAAAGAGGAAATGGGTGGATCAAATATTGAGGTGTTGTGTTTCCTAAAGGAACCAACTGAAGGAAGAATTTTAAGGAAAGGACCAAGGGGTAGCCAAAGACAAAATATGTTAGATTACTTGAAGAGTAGGATTGAGTACACAAAAATAACTAGGAAAACTATTTAAGAAGCAAAATAACTAAAAAAGATTATATACAAGTATAATCAATTGAAGAAGGCTTTACAACGTGGAAATCAATATCAAGTAGCCTAAGAAATAAAAACTCACAAATAAAATAAATACAAATCCCTTTTCCTTTTTGGGAGAAAGTATTTTTAGTGTATTTTTATTTCTTAGATAACTAATATGCAATCATCCAAAGTATGTATGAATTAGCAAGTTCAGTGTTCTTTTAAATGACCAGAGGATGGAGTTAATTTTTTGATAATAGTCACTTAAATAAACATGATATTGACCGCAACTGAGTTCTTGGTTTATCCTTATCGTAGAACCCAAAAAAGAAGAGATTAGAGAGCAATTAGTGAGGTATTAATAAAATCATTCGGTTTACTAGGAGATAAGTATCTTAGATTAACCAATTACAAAAAATTAAGGACGAAAAATTAGCATCGAACCAAATTTCACAAAACATTGAAATTATTCACATGACATACGGAAATTTATCTATGTTAAGCATATAGTATGACGCAAAACGCGCTTAAAACTTTCCCAAAACTTTAATTAGACAAAGTAAAAGATCACCGGTATATATGTGTCACTTTAATTATCAAACGTGATGACGGGGGCGTTTAGTAGGTACGTGATAAGTCTTTAGTTGGTTTTAAGTGATCTGAAATAATTCGGCAATTGAAGGAACATATTTGAACGTTAAATTAAGGTGAATGAAATCGTTCAATCGATTGAAAGCTAAAGGCACTTGATACGATGAACCGATATTACATTCTAGAAGTTAAAATCAAAAATTGGGTAACTATCAATCATGAATATTTCCTGTACCCAATGATAAATAACAGGATTGCTAAACCGAATTTACCCATTTCACCAGTGAGGGATATGATGATTGGCAATAATTATGAATCGGAGAATTATTGCCCGAAAGTTGTTCCATTACGTGAATCACATAACCGAATGAATCGTAAAGGTCACTTTTACAAGAGCACTCGTATTTAGAATCAAAGCAGACTGTCCACTCAAATCAAACTACGGAGGTAGACGTTTTATAATTCATGCCCCATTAATTATAAGCTGTCTGTCACAGGAAACCTTTGAATGGCAAGAGGGACTTCCAGTATTAGATTTTGGATTCCCCTTGTGATGATCCGCTTAAATCTGTGTATGTTCATTTGAGATGATACACGGAAAACCACTTCACAAAAAATACAACCGAGAACGTTTCCCGTGCAGTTTTATAGGGGAGGTGTAAATGTAAGCCATGATACTATTAAAATGCCACATGATGATGTTTGAGTCATTGCGGCTGATAGAGATTAGCGAAAAATTTTTGCTTGCGGGAAATATTTTGTGATATCCCTGCGTAAGATCCGTAAGTAATGAGGAATTAAAGCCCTGCAGTTTATACGCTGGAGAATAATATGTGTCAATAAATAACAGAGCATAATTTTTTCATATTATTTCTGTAATAAATTCACATTTGTTACTTATCCTAAGGAGTTCTTTTGCCACTACCAGTCTTGATTTTCAAATAAAAATTTTGTTTAATTACTCAGTTTATCCATAAGTGTTTCGGCATTAATAAGAACATTTATTAATAATCAATTATTAAGTTGTATACTATTTTATACCTTAGTTACGTAAATACAAGTACATTAAAATGAGCTCATCATAATTTTTTATATAAAATTACTACTTTGTTAGAGTATCAGATAACAAGCTTTATTTCTGGATAAGATATTTAACTCTTAACTTTGGAACATCTAAGCTAAAATATAATGATAAACATTGGAAGTTTAGCTTAATACTTCCAAATTCTTCAGGATATATCTATATATCAAGTTTCTAAGGCATTGCCTTTTCAATTAAATTAGAATATACAGTAGAGGTTGTGATTCTATACCTAAATCCCAAAAAAGATCGTTTTTCGCCGCTAAAAGACCACAAGGAAGCTTATGCCCTTCCAAAATCCAGACAAAAAATACTGAGGCAAAGCAGACACTGATGAATCTAGCATTAACCATTTACGTATTGTATATTACACTGTTTAAATATCCTTTTCGACTAAGTATCGGATAAAAGATGGCAATATTATCTATAACCTAATAGCGTCTAAATAGTCACGTGCTCTTTAGAACATGTTCCTTGTTGCATCTTCAACTATTAAAGCACTCCATCTTCTCAATTATTTTCGGAAGAAATCATACGTTTCTATACCACCTAACCATCCTTTTCTATATATATATATCTTTGACTTTACTTTTAGCCCTCTTCCACTCCATCTCTCTCCCCGCTTTCATATTTCGAATTTATTTCCCTGGCCACCATGCTTTTTCTATACCTCTCCTTTCGACATTTATTCCCCGAGATCCATCCCTCTTTCCCTTTCGCAAAAGAGCTTCTTTCATTTCGCGAGAATGATACCTTCTCCGCGCCTCTCGTATTCTTCCCCCGACGTAGCCCAACCAGAATGGTCCGTTGAATAGGATATATTCTCCGGGAGATCGCTAAGGAGAGAGATAACGACCATGAAAATGGCGCCGGGTCAGAGGGAGGTGAAGGAGTCAAATAGTAGAGAATGAGGGAATGAAAAAGGGGATGAAAATACATCCTTCAAAGTGCGGATTTCTCATACGCGAATTACCCCGCGCATTAATTAATTCTTCTGTTTAATTAAAGAACGCCCACGACGCAAAAACCGTTAACGGTGGCAATTGCAGTAGACGCCCGATTAGAAGCCTTCAATGGAAATGGGTAAAGAGATGATTAATCTTACATAGAGGCGGCTATCAGTTGAGGCGCGCTGATTAGTTTTGGGGAAAAAATTCCACGTCAGGGCTGTGGATGGAATTTTGGAGGTGGCATTCTGTATTTCTGAGATAAAACCGGGGTGAGATAAAGGTTGGTAAAGTGTTAGAATAATACGTGCTGTATTAATATTAAGTCGGAAGTAGAGGACCGAGATTTACGTACCTTTAAGATTTAGAGGAAATGAAGGGGGGATTATTTGAAGTAGATGGTCTATTCAATATCGTGAGAATGATTCCGACATATGAATAATTGTTGATCTTGAAATTGCCTATCAACAAATTGATTATTATCTTCAAATACCTTATTAACTCTCATGTAATCCATCAATTGATTCAGGATTGAAAAATAGCATTTACAGATTTCTTTTTCTACTCTACCCATTATAAATCTTCACTATAGTTTTATTTAATGCAAAAATACATACATATATAAATATATACATTAATATCCGCCAGGAGTTATTACTTATTATTACTATAATTTATTCAATTGTACTACGATATATACAACTTCCTTCATTATCTTGTCGTTATTGTCGTTTCGTTATTGCAGTGTTCGTTATTTTCAAATTAATTTAACTTTTCATAGAATCAATAAATCTCAACAAATAAAAAGGATATGATATTTCTTCTCCAATAAATTTTAATGGAATGACCTTTATTCAACTGAGCTGCGGTAGATAGTCGGTCGTTCGACTAAAATTTACTGTAGAAATGGTACATCCTTTTTATCTGTTTTGAAGATTGACTTCTACAACTTCAAGATGGCATCGGTTGAATTTTTCCTTTATAGTTTGACTGCGTTAACATAGTGTATCTTTAAATAGGATTGGCATGGTATATGAGCAATTTTAAAAGGAGAAAGATTTTAACCATGATGGAAGGTAGAAAATTGCGATTTTTGCCAAGTTTTACATATATTCCATATATTTGTTGCAATAGCCGCCTCCGTAACAAATAAAGGTTCCAATGGTCGCTCTTTTATATTTTTTGACTAATTATAACAGGAAATAAATTTTTAAAGACAACAGATATACTTTTTCGGAATTCTCGGAAGTAATGCCTGGGGATGTTATTACAAGTTGAATGTGAAAGGGGACAAATAAAATGCTATTGATTCTGATGGATAGGACGTGCTTCACGAATATGTTGCATTTGGTGAGTGGTAAGTTATGAAAGAAGCATAGATAAAAACTCACAAAATCAATAAGTATAAAAAGCCGATAACGACTAAAAAGAACCGAAATGAGTGTGTGGAAAAATGGGAGCAATAGCCAGTCATCCATCATTTCATCTTCCTATCGATAGTTACGTAAACAAGCCTGTTATTACAATTTAAATTGAGCGAGTCATGAAAGAGATTACTCTGCAAAGCTAATATTTACGTTGCATCAAGAAGCTGAATCAACGTATTGGCCATATCGTGTTTGCTTATCTTTAAAGAATTGGCAAGTAGGCCGGGTTTAAACGATCTATTTGTTATGCTTTAATTATTTCATAAAGCAGAAAGGAGATTTTGGCATCAAGTGAACGTGGATCCAGAATTGAAATTTTATCATTCATTGTTCTCATTGTTGAATAGCTCATTAACCCAACGAAGTTGAAATATTTGTTTTCTTTTCGAAGTGAAAGTAATGTTATCAATATCTTTAGAGGGACTTTCACATTTGGCGAAGTAACAAAAATTTCTGTCATGTAAGATTCTCTGAGTATGACTAAAAATTCGACTATTTTAGCGATTGATTGGCATACGTGCTACACGTGTCTAGATTGTGATGAAATATATATAAATAAAATAGATGAAATAAAATTTTTACTGCTGGTTCCACTCACATATCCACTCTGAT
This sequence comes from Pachydiplax longipennis, assembly GCA_036926295.1. Taxonomy (NCBI): domain Eukaryota; kingdom Metazoa; phylum Arthropoda; class Insecta; order Odonata; family Libellulidae; genus Pachydiplax; species Pachydiplax longipennis. The sequence continues at coordinate 23,091,678 of JAVFKF010000003.1, read as the reverse complement.
CACTTGATTATCCTAATCGTTCCGGGGCTAGGGAAAAAACTCCGTTCCATGTATGAATACATATTAAAGGTACGTTTCATGAAATTTTGAAATAATTCTTATAATGATTAATACTTTGGCTAGTAGAATCAGGGAGTAAAATTCAAAACCTGATAAAAAATCAAGACCAGTTTTGGATGGAAAAAGTAATTTTTACGGGACATAAAGGAATTTTTTAATCAGTAATTTGCGAACTGTAACAAAGTCCACATTTCATAAAAATAAGGTTGTTTTCATGCTTCATGGAATTTCACATAATGTAGTTTTCGCTGATTGCGTTTAATGTTAGAAACAAAACGTCTATATTTCAGGGCGAGATTGAGACTTATGAGTCTCTTCTTACATCTGACCGTAGTATATGGGGTGTATGTGAAATTTTGTAATAATACAATCATTAACATAAAATAATAATATAAAAATTTATAAGATAAGGTAATGTGAAATAAGGAAAAACAAATATTTCTCGAGGAAAATATTAAGAGATAAGCGAAAATTTTTGTCAAATCAATAAAATTTTAAGGAAAATACAATTCAAAAAAGATTAGTTTTAAATAATTTGGAGCACAATTGTATATAATCGACTACCTCAGCATTCAATTTGGAATCAAGCTTTGTTATTAATGGCAAAAAAATCCATTGATTCTCTTTTACGATAAATGTTTGCTGTTTTGATGTAATCTATGAAAACGTGGGTTTGCTGGGTAACAAACAAGGAAGAATTAAATAGGAGAGAAATACTTTTGGACAAGGAAATTCAAAACCGGGAAACTGAATAAAAATCAAGAAAAGTTTACGGAGATGGGCTCGTTGAATATTCAGAAGGTATAACTAACTAAAGCAAAGGTTAGTTGGTTGGTTAAAAGGCTAATTTTTTTTAAATGGGTGGTAGAAAGAGCTATTTTACCTAATGAGGAAGCATTTAAGCACAAATAATTATCCAAGGTTAATGATTTGATATATACGAAGCTTGCAAAGGACCCCATATCAAGGGAAAAATGTGAAATGATGACAAATTAATAACCAGATGCTTAAGACAGTTCAATTGTGTATAATAATGGCCTATATCGATATAAAATCCCTTAGCTTCAAAAATAAGTATCAGAGCGAATTGAAAGGAAAAATTGAAAAAGTATTGGGTTCTATAAGAGAAAATATCGGAAAAAGGTATAAAAAATATCTAGGCACATGACCCTGGAGAGAATTGGCGCTCTGAAGATAATATCTAGTATTCCAACTTCCGAAGATTTTATAAGTTAACAAGGGAAAGGTATCAATTCGGTAGAAAGTAAATGGTGGAAAAAAGGGTGGAAGTAAGTGACACGGAAGAATTGGACGGTATCACTGCGACAATCGCTTTTTCTACGGCGGTGCGAAGTGGTCAATATCTCGATTTCCAATTCCTGCTCTAATACGGAATTTCCCTTCATGCAAAGTATATGGGGAGATAATAAGCGTCGGACGGCGTAGAAGTAGATCAGGGCGAACGAAATGAAGAGAGCAACAATTGGGAATGAAATGTTACGAGGATCGTAGGGCCGTGGGCTATGGCGGGGAAAAGTGGAGGGAAGCGAGCGGTTTTTGCCTCTTGTTATTGGAAAAAGCGGAGGGAATTCGGAATTTATTGGGAGAATATGGAAAATTCGAGAGGAGGCAGGTGAAAGCGGGCTAAAATGAAGACGATATATAGAATATAGGAGTGGAAATTGGTGTTCGGCAACGAAATATTTATTGAACTGACAAAAGAGTTGGCGGATCCCTTTTTCGGCGGGCGTAGAATTTTACGCGAATTTTGATGTTCTTCCGAGATCCCCTTCCGTCGATGACTTTCTTCGAAATTTTCCTACGGGGAAGATGTTTGAGGCTGAGTTGGAGAAAATTTCGAGAGCAGAAGAAAGGAGTCGATGGAGTAAATGAACAATTCGAAAATACTCAACTCTTGAAAAAAATGAGACAGTGTTTCTTCTATGGGTGCTTTGTCGATCGTTTTAGAATGCGAGCGCCAGAAGCTGTAAAAGTTTCGAAATCTGCGAACCTTTGGATGGTGCGACTTCTCTGAAAATAGAGTTCTGCTTTTTCTACAAAGAGGTCCCTTTCGAATTTAATTCAGATTTGGCCTTTCTCTGTAAGGTAACTACTTGATAATCAGTCCAGCTACACGAGCTAAAGAAGATAATTCGTTCCGGAAACGCATACGTTTGCCGAGGCTTGATTTCCGATAGATTTCTATAAAAATCACTTAATTCATTCGAGATGCCGTCCATATATATACGCTTTATAACATAAAACACTGGAAAGCACGCTACAATTGGCCAAAACTCACCAAATACTGAGATTAACAGCTACTCCATTGGATGAAGGGATTGGAAAGAAGAAAGAAAAACATTATGGCTCATCATAAAATTAAAAATGTTTGAGAATAAACCTGCAACAATTTTTTTGCCATCATTAAAAAACCTTTTTTTTACAATATCATAATCAGGACAGAAAGTCAAGAAATTTTACAACACCGCACTAGCTAATCATTCAGGAGAAGTCTGGCACTGCTTGAAATAATTGTTTCTATTGCCAGGTTTGAGATGGCAATGATGAAAATAACATATGAAATTTGGGATTTAAAAATGAGTGTTACCGAAGGCGAGCGCAGGAACAGCTGACTGGCAAGATAGAATTATTTGCTACATAAAGTTAACGGTTGTTCGCAGCCTTAAGAATTGAGTTAAAAATGGGAAGGTTTCATTAGAATTTTTTGATTGAAGCAAAAAGTGGAATTATTTGATTGTTTCAATTCAGTTGTTCCCAACTAAATTTTTATACATATTTTTAATGTATAAATTAATATTAACGCCAAAAGTATTATCATTTGACTCTCTGTAGGCGAAGTTAAAAGAATCTACTTTCTACGGTTTACTTTGGTACTCAGCTATGTCCGGTGTAATAGATACAAATAAAGTATTCGCTTCGAATAATTTACCATCATTAGAATATCTTCGTCTACGAGTAATGCTAATACAGTCACACGATGATGACTCTATAACTCTAACCTGATAATTAATGTATTTAATTATGATCAATCCTCTAGCTTCTCTTGTGTCTATCATACGGAATTATCATACACTTTTGATCTTGATCTAGTCTTGATTGGGTTTGCCCCGGTTTGATGAGAAAACTCAAAGAAATAATACAATAAGAGATAAGATTTCATTTGACAGAATTGACATTTTGTTTCAGTGTACGTTAGATGTTTATTGGTTTGGGCGATCTACTGGGTTTGAGTTCTAGTCAATTTTGTATGACTGTGAATGTGACCGTATGACATCAATTTTATATATCCTTAGGGAAATAATTAGATTAAGTATATTCATTTGACGTGGAAACATTAGAAAACTACTGCATGTGCCTAATGCATCATCGCGAATGGTAGATTAAGAGATGATCTCCGCAGTGGATTGCTTTATCATTCCCCTTCTAACCAGTTTTTCCTGAGTTCCCAAATATAGAACAGGAGCCCCTGTGAGCGAAAATGTTCCACCTCTCGACGCCGCGGAAGAACCTCCCCTTCCAAAGCTGCTAAGGCGACAACATACCCCTCGATAGAAAAAAGTTTATTTTCATAGCGCGGAATGCGAAAAAAGAGTTTCGGCGCGAGAGAGTAAACATACGTCTGAGAGATGAAAAAGAGTCAAAGATAGGGAGAAGCGTAAGAGAATGAAAGGGAATAAAAGAAAAGAGAATAATAGATGGAGCGAAATCGCATTCAAGAGGTGAGAGTAGAAAAGGCTCCTTTTTTTCCTTTTGCTGGAAGCGTCTTTTTCAAACGGCAGACGTTTCAAAAATGGAATAAGGCGAGCCGAGAGTTCCAGCAGGATATCCGAGAATGGGGAAATGGGACGAATATGTAGAAAAGGATGGAGGGTTTATGAGGAAGAAAGGCGGAAAGGGAAAGTGATGAAGGGAGAAGTAGGAGGAGTGGAATTAGGCGTCCGAAAGTAAGCCGATTATGTTCCGTAAATAAAGAAAGGGCTTCACTAACCGTTTCTCCGGCGGAACATTCCATTGACCGGGATGTTCTAGTTCCCCTTCCGGGAATATTCATATAGCGGTGAATTCTGCGTGAATGGCGGAGAGAGATATCTTGGAATTCAAATTTGAATATCAACGTGTGCGTGGATGAAAAAATGTAGTATATGACCGTAAAGGAATTACTTACGAGACTTCGGAGTGCTAGTTTTCTCGGAACTCCTCCCACGTTTTAACGGCGTATTATGGCGTACTGCCTCTCATAGTTTTCGGATGGATCCAACGCCAAAGTGTAGGAAAGAATATGCTCTTTCAAAGAATTGTGTAGTAAAGGACATGTTTTTTGTAAATATACTGCGAGAATGATAAAAATCAAAATGTGTAAATAAAACTTAAATTAAAAAATACGTAAGAACTGAACTAGAAGTACTAAAACACGATTGCAAAATAAGACGTTTAGGACGTTTCAAGAAACTACTACGAGTAAGATCAAGATTGAACATCTGCTCCGTAACAGGAAGACACAGGTATTATGTAAGCAAAGCAGAAAAAAGAAGATACTTTTTACAGATATTTCTTACTAAGAATATTATAAATGAACCTTCCATTGAAACATTGAAACCTTACCAATTTTACGATTACATCCATCATAAATGGTGCTCATACTAAATCACGGCGTATACGTTAAATATTATATGCGTATTTCATAGGTGACATTTAATAGATTATAAATTTATTTAACTGCATTATCACTCATGATGCTTAGTTCAATTAACTCTTAGTTTAATTCAGATCACAGAAATAATCGATTAGGCTTAGTGAAGCGAACACTAGTAACTGCGGTCCGCCAACCTATGAGGAATATGTTATCTAGCACACCAGGTAAAATATTCATCACTACTGTTTTGTCTAGGTAAATATTATTATATTTAGCCATTGAGTAGTATAAATAATAAGTAATTATTGATAAAGAGGAAATATCCACACTAATCGTAAATTTACGTATCTAAAATTTGTTAGTACATCATCTAAAAATTGCTTTTTAGCTAGTTTTAGGATTTTTAGGACCTTTTTATTGTGAATATAAATAATTACCTTCTCCACCTTAATGGAAATATATATTCGAAACTTAATTTGCATCACGGGAAAAGTAACTGGTAAAGGTTTAGAGGAGGAGCCGGAAATTAATACAGCTATTAAAATATATACAGCAGAATAAAAACTGAATTTTTATGAGCAACTTTTGTTATTTTTCTCACTTTTGAGCAATTCTTAGGAAACTGAATCATCATAATCAAACTTTTTCATCGGCATCATATTTGATGATGAGTCTCTTTTAGGAAAAAATAACTTGACAACCGGGCTATTTACTTAAAGATATTTAAAATAAAATATAGCAATTAAGACATCATGAAAAATAATTATCCTCAGTAGATCCTATATTTGCAAGATAATCGGGCAAAAGTAATTTGAGGACGGATTTATTGCTCAATTATAGATATTTTTAATTTTATTCCCTTTCATAGCTCAACTGGAGGAGATTTGCACATCAATGAAAAGTTTTCGAGATACATGGCAGTGTGTCGAAGAGTCTTTTCAACTGAGGCTCACTCAGCTACATTTTTTGTGTATTAATTGCGAATAATTTTCAGGAGTTTTGCTTAAAGGGGAAAGTCTAAAAAAAAATTGACTTCATATAGGTGATTCAGCTTTCATTATATTTAAATATTTAGCATATAACCTTTCCAAATTAAATATTATGAGTAAACACAGATTATTTTGTGGGAAAGGTGTTGAAAAATAATCCCAGAACCCCAAACGATCCCAGAATATTGTGATTCAAGCAATGCGCTAATAATTTATTTACCGAGAGTCTCCCAGGAGTAAAATAAAATATACTATTTTTGAGGGAAAACATTATTGAGGCCCAAATATACGTGTCAAAAGTCAGATTCATTTCCCCAAATCCCATACTATCCTTCTTTTCCATGTTTTAACATGTGAAGGCATAGTTTTCATATACCATGTTCCGTAGTCAGTCACTATAAGTTTTTTTATTTTCTTAAACAATGGAAAAGCTACTTAAATTGTTTATGACAGGGCATATAATAATAATAAAAAGACTTTATTTAGGGTGAGATTGAGACTATAAAGTCTCCTCTTACATCTAACCCTTCGTCATATAAGATTAAAAAAGAGATAGCTTGAAAAAACAGAACAGAGAATATATGCATATGCATAATGCATATCGCACTAAAGATGGTCAAACTATGATAAATTTGCCAAAAGTAACGCATTATGTGACTATAAGTTGCACATTGAATCCAGAAAAATTTTAAAATAAATTATTGCATAACTTACTTTTATACATTCAAATAAACATACCAAATCACGCGACAAACTACCGCTAAATTCCAGAGGACGAATTTATTGTAACTTATTATTAAAGTCTATGGCTCATTGCTGTAGTTAATGGCACATTTTAGCTTGCATTAAGTACCTCAGAAATGAAACTCAGAAAATAGACTTACGTGAGAATGTACTATGAAATGTTCGCAACCTCTGTGCTAAAGCATTCATAAAAACACGTGAGTTGCGCGTTTGATAATTTATTCTTTTATAATACTTTATTGAAATCCGATGAAACCAATATTAGCATGAATTCTTGTGATAAGCATAACTTCTTAGAGTCAAACCATGTATCTTTAAGAAGTATGCTATGTTTTTAAGCGTGGATAAATGTTTTATTTCTGTAATAGTAAATGGATTCTATGACGATTTGCGAACTTGAAAACTTTTAGTTTGCTTTAGTTATCAATGATAGCAAACATAAAAAGTAAGAACAATCTTTCTACTTTACATGGTAGATACTGGAGGGACCCCAGTTAAAAATTTCTCCCCCCAAAAATACGAATAATTATTTTCAATTTTCCCAAAAAATATTCGACAGTAAACAACGACGGTCTATCCACGCCCGGGGGGTCACGTGTCATTGCATCCAGACCGTTGTGTAGGCATTCTCGGAAGGCGAGCTAAAAGTCGACCAATTCAACCGATCATAATTCCAGCCTCTCGATCAAAGGAGCGTGTGGGGTAAACAAGTCTACGAGGCATGCGATCGAGTACAAGGGAGGAAGCGGAAAGAAATATCACCGAATGCTCGCCGGAATAAATATGAGGACGTGATATTTAAAAGGAGGAAAAAAGCGAGGTTTTGAAAATGAGGGAAAAAAGGGGGATCTAAGAGATTAGGGTGAGGTCGAGGGAGGAAATGGAGTGAAAGGAGACGCGGTCCATTTCGGATCTCCTCAAAAGGCGTTTGACGGAATGCAAGAAAGGGAGCAGAAAAGGTATGGGAGGAGTGGAGATGGATGGAAGAAAAGGAAGAGGCCTTCGATTACGTCCAGGAAAGCGAAAGGGCACGAGGAAAGGGAGTGGAAGAAGGATTGATGAATCAGAAGGAGAATAAATAACCGAGATCATTAAAGAGATTGAAAAAAAGGGTCTCCTCGGAGAAAAGGAATGGAAAGATATTGGTTAATGAATTGGAATGGAACAGCGTCGCGGCAAAAAAATATCCCAATTGATAAGTTTAAAACATCTAAAATGGTATACGCTAAGTGGAAATGATTACGGGAACCGATATTGAAAAAAGTTGGAGATATATCTCCGAAACGTGGGTATGAGTTTTATTGATTCGGACGCTGCGAGGATCCGTGGGGAAAGGAGAAGAAATATCTCCGAATTCACTTTTAATATCGCGAATAAATCTTGTCTTCGCTATAGCAGATTTATGTCCTCCCTCCGATATCCGTCCGGAGTGAAATCTTCGCTTTACTCCGGTGAATTATGCTAAACCGAACGGTGGTAACGAGATTATAATTGATCGTGAAAGAAGCGCGGGAATTCTACGATATAGGATTCCCGGAATAAAATAGGTCTTTACGCCAGTGTTACAGAGTAAGAGAATTCGGAATCGATCATTCGACGAAATATGCGTAAGTTTACCTTTACATATGATAGGGAGGGTTACTTATCTCTGTACTCTTATTTACATTCAATGTTGGTAATATTGAGTTATCTTATTCTGAAATATTTTCACCTATTTCTATTCGGTTTCTTATAACTTAGGTCTTTGAGAGGACCCTTTTCTTGAAACAAACTGAAATTACATTTACATTGATAAAGTACTCTATAGATAAATTATTTAGAAATATAAGTAGATATAATCCTAAATAACGCATTAATATTGAAATAACCCTTATTGCATGGTTCGTACACATAATGCTGACACTATTCCTGACAAATATAACGCAAGCATCATCCAGTATCCACTATTTCATCTAAATATATACATCTGCAAGCCGTCTTTTGGCGTTAAGCAGTGGGAAATTTTGGTTCTTATGAAATTTTCGCAGAACATATACCACGTGGAGACCTTGGTATCAGCGTATATGCTAACTACGTAGCAACTCCAACTGTGAATCAGTTTTCCCTATTATTTTTGGGGAGAATTCGCGTTGTAGTTGCATTTTAAGTTGAGATGTATCTTACGAGCTTATCGTTGATTTTAGGATGTAATCCTACAATCATAAAAAAGTTGCGCATTTGCAGGTTTTGTTAGTAAACCTTTTGAATCATTACGTAATTGAACAGTTACGATTGAATGAATAGTTTGATCTTTATCCTAATAGCATCTATAACGAAATGGATATGAAAAAATTAAAAGAAATAAATAAGTGATTGAAAATAAATAAAAAGAAAAGGAAACCAAATGTGGTGGAAAACTATATGGTATTGTGGTATAGTGGTATTGATGATTTGAGTGTACTGAGATTACACAACCAATTATCAGTTTGAGATTATTCCAAGTAAATTTAAATACATATCCAAAATAACCAAATCACGGACAACAATGTCTTTAGAAGTATTTATATAGTAGGAGGCCTAAACTAAACTTTGCTCTGGCGTCAAAACACCTTAGGCAGGCTCTGTAAACACCCGAAAAGAAGAGTGAAAGCCATCGCAATTGTCATCGTATATGTGATTAACTAGTGAAAACAACACTTCAATTTAAAAATTCTGCGGATAAATTAAGGTGAAAATAAAATCAACAAGCCTTAGATGCTTGGTAAACTTTTCTGTCACCCAATACACATTAAAAAATGTATTACGGTTGACAGCTTGCGATTTCATAGGCTTAAGAGATATACGGATCCTAATATTGGAACATAGGACAACCTACGCAGGTTACACTAAGGAGTCCCAGGAATATGAATGATTCGGAACTCTTCTTTTACCGCATATAAAGAGAGCCTTGAATAAACATTTGCTCTTCTTTGAATAAACATGGGATTTTCACCCCTTTGATGAAACTCTTTCTTTTGCTGTAACAGAATAGCGAGATGGTTGTGGGGAATGGATTCTTGAAATTGGCGAGAGTTAGTTGAAGCCTTCTCAGAAAGTGAAAGAGAAAAAGAGAAATTACTTGTTTGTTTATGAATCGTGCTAAAGGTTGATGTTTGCCGAAAGAAAGTATCGTAGAGAGTGTATTAAGTATTGAAAGATCCTAATGAAGGTAGCCGTTTATCTGGGTGTATTTTATAATAAAAGAAAATGGATGTTAGCAAAGTAAATCCTATAAAATAATGGGAAATAAAATATTTAGGGATATGATTGGTGGTAAATGAAGAGTCCAATCTCTTGAGGGTTACTCTGTTGTTTTTGACCGTTGATTAGTTAATCTCTTTTACAGCGAATTATTCGATGATAATTAAGAATAAATAATTGAAAATCAGTGTGATTAATTCTTTCTCAAATTCAAGCAAGACTATTCACGAATAAGCGGTTTACCGTCAAGTTATAATAATTACAATTGAAGTTTATGTATATACTTTTTCGGATTAGTTGTAGAATCTTTCCAAATGACACGAGGAATTCTCACAATTTGCATTCGCTAAATAAATTAATAAACTTATGCCACACTACGTTAATTTCACTAGAAATCCTCAATCACAATTTTACAATTGAATATAATTGGAATAAAGATTCTCCAATTGGTGAAATCGGGGGAGGATTCTACAAACGAATCAATTTTTCTTTTTATAACTCTTATATAGGATCATTAACCCTGTACAGTTCAAATTTTATTTATCCTGCAAAAATTTTATCATGGCAAATTCCTGGACATTTTTACTTAGAAGACGCAACATGCGGTGCAACAAGGAGATGCATTTACATAATAGGTTACTTCTAAGTCATAAATAATTATAGAGGCTCGCTCTGTTATTCACGTAACACCAAAGCTTCTTATGCACCACAAGAGGTATGCGCACCACTGCTAAAGAATCCCCTGGGCAGGGGTATTAGGAAGAGAGAAGAGTAATAATATTTTGGATACAAACTAAACTGCTAGGGCTAAATCTGAATAAAGATCCAAATGATGAGTTTTAGGGTATTCGTCGTCACCACTTCCCGCGAAATATCTCACTCCCGCCGTTTCGCCGCATGTAATATCATTTCATCGATGAATACAGTGCAAAATATAATTTATGGTGTATTCTTAATGTCTTTTGGCTCTTAGAAATGCATTCTTGGGTAGAGGAAATTATTCCGAGCTGATGAAGGTTTGTGAAAGCACCGTATCTATCAGATCAGTATCAGCACCTTACTGGCATCACATAGCGATACTTAATCAATGAATGATTCAACGCTTTTAAGTAATTAAAGCTAATTCAGTCTTCAGTAAGTTCTTCTATCATTGGCTTCATTGTAAACTCAAGCGAAGAACTACCTTTCACCAACCAAACCCACCACACATCGCCCCAACCCAACCGATGACTAAATAATGAAAAAAGATGGGGGACCTTTTTATATCGGAAGGCCTCATTTATCATTCGGCTGCATAAGAAAGGCCGCATGTCAGACCATTAGAGCTCTATTGACTTGCGCGTTGACTACATTCAAATAAATCGAAATTGTGAATGAGAAAACAAATTCATTACTGAGTGAACTATAGTGAACTCTAAGAGAACATATTCCGATGTATTTTCCTCTGGTGTCATGAGAAATATTGTGAAGAGCAATAATTTTAATAAGGGGATCCGTTTCCCGGAATATTTAAAAGGCGGCATTGAACGTTCATAAAGGCCTGAAGGTCCCAGGTATTCTCGGAATATACACCCGTTTTGAAGCAAACTCTCTATTCACGCTAGGTATTAATTTTCTTCGCCCTTTGATAGGATTTCAACGGAACGATACCTGTAAATGAAAGAAAAAATTCCCAAATATTCTACAAACATGGAAAGTATTTTAAGTCCTCAAAAACTCGTGGAGACGAAACGGCAAAGGCGATATGTTCCCTTTACCCCAGGGCAAAAATAGCTTGCAGTGTACGCCTACATATATACCCTGCAAGCCGCCTTCCGGCAAGTTCATGGGGTTCATGCAGAGTGACTCTACTTTCCTAATAGATTAATTTCGCGCATCGCTCTCGGAAAAAATGAATTTTTGAATCGACTGATCTTGTATCCATTTCTCTGATCCTCCTCGCAGATTCAGACCATTTAAATAACAAGAAGGAGCACGATATCGGCTACATGTTCTAGAAACGCTCTCTCCCTGAATGTATTAAGCAAATTAACTTAATTCTTCTAAATATTCCCTTACTACCTATTGAAGAATCCGAGTAAATTCAAAAGAAGAGAATCTTTGTACTTTTTTACAGTATTGCAATTAGTACATACAATGATTTTAATCTTTTAACGTGACGTATTTCCATAAGACATCGCCGAAGATTGTGAAATTCATCCGAGAAACACTCACCGATTTGTCATAGCAATTCCGTATGCAGATATAGGTTATCGAAAATTTCCATCAACTTGACCAAACGCATGGGGGTAATATGAGAGTGCTATTCTGAATAAAGTTAAATGAAAAAGTAAGAACTTGACTCCATAGTCAGCTCTAACAGTCCAAGAAAGTTCGCTGGATCGACGGAGGGACATTTTTACGCAAATCAGACCTCCGTACGCGGACCGCAGCCTAAGTATTTCTCCTACTTCGAACCACTCAAAACCCCGAATGCCGCACAATCCTGCGCTGGCATAGAGAGAGGTCTGTGTACACACACACACCCATCCAAAAGAACCTTCCGAACGGAATTCCTGCTTATACGCCTCCCTGGCAACGGACTCGGACATTGACTCGGCTTCGATGGACCACGCAAATCCCGGCAAAAAAAGGCCAGCGGGCTGCCGATTTAAAACCCGAAGCACGCACAACGTGCCTCTTTATCTCCCCTCTGTTCGCACTCGACTCCTTCACTGTCCCCGATTCACCGTTATCTACCCCATCAATATTTTCGCCGTCGTTGGAAACACACCGCCCATCTCACGTACGCGCCATCCGAAGCCATCGAAGAAACGGTTGCGTTAAAAATCTCGCGGAAAATCCAGCCAATAAGTCCGTGCGACAGTCTATATTCCCCGGGCGATAATGCGGAGTAGATAAATCTCCTAATTGGGAAGTGGCGCACGGAGTTGTGACTTCATATAAGACCGGCCGATTCGACCGAATTCGCCGGTCGGCTCGTAAATCAGCGCCGTGTTCGAAGGTGGGCTTTCCCATTATGCAATCTGCGACGCTTAACGCCAACAGCTCTCGCGACCTTTGCATTTTCTGCCCGCCGATAAATGGTCTCCTCTTTCGCCTGCGTGAGGCCTCTTTTGTAGTTTAGGAATGGCGTGCACGGAATGATCACTGATGCATTAGCCGGTTTCACCTTTCTAATGGGAACGTCGGAGTCGTGTTCGACATTAGCGACACCTGTATCGTTTTAATGTTCGCTACGAGGATGACAAAATCATTTTTGAGGGCTGCTCACTTTGTTCTCGGAAGCAGTCGGTCGATTTAATGGAGCTTTTTTTTTACAAAACTCCGTGAGTTTTCAAATAACTCAAATTTTCGATAAATGGGGTACTTTATTAATGTATATAATCCTGTAAATTTATTAATACATTTATTTTACATTGATGATAGATTCAGTAGAAGAGGAGAAAACCTCAGTTTCGTCCAAAATAAAGACGTTTTAATTTTATCGATTATATATTTATATTGAAAATCGATTATTGCCTCGATTTTTAATATAAGCATAATAATTTTGTGTATATGTATTAGTTTCAAAATTAATTTTAATGAATATTGGGTTACTCGTTTGGATCAAACTGAAGCGATAAAAGTACAAATAGCTCCTGGATGCTAAAAATTTGTGATCTTGCCTCATAGTGTATAGGATCATTTTATTAGCACCATTATCGAAAATAAGCAATCAGTAGAATATATACACCGAATCGGCGAAAAATACATCTGTCATTCGCGAAAAGAAAGAATGATGTAGAGATGTTAATACAGAAGCTATCGAGACTTCATGATGTGTATAAAAATTTTCTTTCTTCTATAGAATTGTAAGGAGCGTTTAAAGTGGTGGGCTTGTTATATTCAAAATATTTAATATAACTATTATATAAAATCATTGTAAGTAGATGCAGGATAAGGTGGTAGCGGAAAAGCATTGCCCAATACACATACATAAATTCTTACAAAGTCAACTAAATATAACTTTTATCGTTATACTTATATCGCATTGGAGTAAAAATAGTTCTGATCTTTTAAATTAAATATATAAATAATATAACGTAGGAGTAAATTAAAAAATTATATCCCTTTAATGGAAGATATTTTGACCCACAGAAACTTAAACATAAAGCGATTGAAAGTTTTTACCATTTATCATTACGTTTGTCGTCTAAAAAGAGAGATTATTGTCTGCGTTACTTTGCATTTTATCATATCACCTGAAGAAATGCATGCTACTGAATAACTCATTTCAATGCATCCTGACGCTTGCTGATTCCGACTGTATCATAAAAATAGCTTGTCCTCCATTCTATTATTAGCTTATACGTAAATCAAAAGATGCATCAATATGTGACAGAATAAGCTTCTCTGTTATGATATCTTCTAGAGATTGGATGTTTGCCTTAATAAAATCTCTTCTAGATGAAGACACGGAAGAATTAATTACTTGATAATGTTAATGTATCTAAATTGGGATTCGACCTACATTATAACACGACGTTTATAGATGTTTATTTTGCATTTTAAATTCCCTGATTTTATCCGCCTCGGAATGCCTTCATTCTTCGCATCCGCCTCTGTTCGTGGAATCTTAAGTGGAAGATAAATCTTTGGGCGATGTTCCATCATATTACGAGATGGCTTTCTTATCGTCACTTATCTGCTTATCTTCAACGTCTATCGCGAATACAGATGAGATCCCAAGCCATAATGCCTGCTTCGGTGCATGCCCACCAGTCACAGAATCTTCCACAAGGATTTTCGTCATTCCTTTCCATCATAGTAATAAATTACCTCGCATCGGCGCTGCGGAATTTATTGCTTTCTCAAAGGTGATTGATTTACACAAGCTAAGGGTAAGAAAATAAGAAAAATCGTATCCACTTTGATGCTTTGGTGAATAATTAAAAGTTCTTTGCTCATATCACCAGAAGCATTGGTTTAATACAAAAGAAATGAGGATGAAAAAGCTGACGTTTATCCTTTAGGGGTTTCCTGAAAGCACGCTGATCTATAGGAAGATAATTTCCTTCCTTCAGCTTCTTCAAATAATCGCATCTTGTATCCATAAGTATGCAATCTACCCATAAGTTTTCCTTTTTAAGATTGAGCTATTTATTTAAATATTTAAGATACTTTATGTAGTAATGTGACGATTATTTGGAATCTCATATTCAGTGATATATTTTTGTTATTGGAATCAGCGAAGGAATCGAAACATTTTTAACCTGATTTCCTATCTCAGAAACGATTCTTTCGAATTTAAATCTCAATCTTTCATTTTTGAACTAATGACAATAGTTGAATATTTATTGATTTGATCTATCAATTTTCAATTTAATATATCAATCTATGGATTTAATCTAATCTTTATATATAAATCTCTGTATCGGATAAATATGGCATTTAAATTTAATTGATTTTACTTTTGAGTCATTCTTTCTGTCTTTCAAAATCCAACATATTTTGATACATTTTCTATCTTTCTACCCATGAATTTCCTCTTTCCGAGTTAACCATGTACAGTATATATTCTTAAGACTTATCCATCTCAGGTGTAATCTCTAATTCAAAGTCCTTCTTTCTGCCGATAAATTCCGAATAAATCCAAGGAAATTAATTTAATAAATGAAATTATTTAATATTGAAATTAATTTAATAAATGTATTTATTTAAGCAATTTTACTTTTTTTTATAATGTTCAAAATAGTTACTGAATCTCAGGGAAGATGTCGATCGTAAAAATGTGTTTAAAGTACGTGAGTGAAAGCTGTCGCTGTCATCCAGATGTTAGAAGTGAGGTTTATTGGTTTACGATTTAGTCTGGAGATTGCTACACCTTCAATAGGACGATCGATAGAGTCTCCGTAATGTTGTTTTATAGTAAAACCGAATTAGATGGTAACAGGTTGGTCTGAGGTGAATTCAACGCGTATGAATTAAGACACAAAAATAATAACGGAAAATTTAATAACAGTTTTAACTGTCCAATTAAGGAATGTAATTGTTGCTCACATCACAAAACAGTGACAGAGAATGTCCAAGAAATGCAATACTACAAGACAGCAACCGTCTTTAAGCGATTTATTTTCTGCGGAAGTTGCATTAACATAATCTCTTAAAATCTGATAATTATATATGAAAGTTCCATGAAACCATCTTACAAAGGCAAAGTTGGAGGATCGAAAACATTTCAATCACCAAGGATGCATAAAATCCTATAATGCAACTCATTTGCTTAAAATATAATTCATCTTCCTGCATTTTTTTCAGAATAACTCAATTCTTTTAAAATTAATATAAATGATCGGAAGGAATTTTTGCTATTTATTTCTTTTCATGAGGGTGGTATTGTAATGATATATGATTTATCATACCAGATAAAATTAATTTTTAATGCAACAGAATAATTAATTATTAATTAACATAATAATTAACTATTAATTAACTTACTCAATTGTAACTAAGATTACTATTGCTTTTATAGTATGTACCCTTATATGGAGCTTATAAATGCGTAATTATTCACGTAATACATAAGAATATGAATATGTATTAATATCTTCCTTATGTATAATATAAAGGAATAATATGTATTGCTTAAAAGTTTTAAATGATTTATTAAACGTTTTATAAAAATATATAAGAGCGTAGCAGGGAGAGGAGTCGCGAAAACTTTCCATTCAAAATTAATAATATACCGCGAACGATGGAACTATATTCTTCCTTCATTAACTCTCGAACTTCTCCGCTCCAAATTTCCAGCATAAATTTCTCCGGATTAAGTTTTACCGGACGAAAAACTCTCCTCTCTAGAAAAAGGACTCTTATCTAGGCATAAAAAGAGGACGAAAATTCTCCTTCCTAGAGAGGCATATCCCCCCGCAGTCCCATGTAACGCGAAATTAGTTTCGTGAAGTTCGCTCCGCGGAATCTATCTCGCTGAACCAGTTTCGCTAGGGTGTCGCGAGATTATAGATTTAAATATTCCGAATATGTTCTGTTTATTCCGCTGCGCTAAGTTTCCCAACACCTTGAGGAAAGACGTTCGACCTCCCCATTCCTTTAAGCCTGCCTCGGTGGTGTTTGGCCGGAGATCATTCCTCCGCTTACGAAAGCGTCGTGTGTCCAATAATGTGTGGCGAATAACAATGAGATGGGAGTGTGTGCCTCCCATAATGCCCCTGTGCCAGCGGATTTTTATTCATCCCTCAGACTATGTTCGATGCTCCATAATGGAATCTGCTTAGGCGAAACACGTCAACCCGTGATTCATTTCGCAGATAGAGCGGTTTTCCTTATTCTGGGCCATAAATCTAGCGCGTCTGGAAAAAAGCGGAACACGACAAAATGGTAATTATGCTAGTCCATAAATCAGGGGAAAGTTATTTCGTGGAACCGTAAATGAATTCGGCCGTTTAGCGGATGCAGCGTTTAACTACTATCCCCCGCTTTTAATTTATATGCAATGAACTTCGCGTCCAGAAACGATGTTGTGCGTCGTTTGTTTGTTTTGGAAAGAATTTTGGTTTACATTCGTAATTATAGTAAATATACCCGTAGTATTATTAAGTGGCAGTAAGATTCATAAATATTACTAAATCAACTATTATTTATCCGTACCATTAGAATTATTGTTTTTAAAGGCGCATCGGCAGATTAGGCTATGTCGAGATATTCGGAAATCGAGCTCGACGATTCACTTGTCTATCCGGTACTCTAGACTCATTTTTACATTTACATATATGCTACAAGTAGCCATATTTTGTAAGGTTAAAGAAACAGATATTTAACTCGCTAATGCTACACAGAAATGTCATAAATTTTTAACGCAAATTCATCAACATTTCAAATCATCGATAATAATTACTCTCTGCGAAGATCTGATCACATACGAAACCAAACTCATTACCCCACTTTAAGGTATTTAAAAAAACCTCATTATTCTTCTTTAGCTGAAATCCCTCAATAATCGCACAAACAGTATTTTTTTAATACGGAGGGTATACGTGATATCATGTGCTTTTAGGTTTTTCATATCTATCACTCTTCAGCTGCCATTACGTTGAATCCGATCTCTACCTCCTACGAAATAACCTTTTCAGTTACTGTAAATAGAGAGTTAATACGGAAGATTATATAAACGTCATCATAGAATTACCCACTCCAATTCCGAAAGAACATTTTATCTTAGAGTGTATCTTCCACCATCTCTCCAGGAATGGTGACCTCAGCGTTTGTACCAAGGTAAATCATATCCTTCAGTAAAATTTTTCAGTTTTAATTCATTGAGTTAATTATATTGAAATTTATCACTATTTCATCGTCATGTTTTATATGAACGCTAAAGTAACGAAGTTTGACAAAGGCAAGAAATCTGGTTCACTTTTCACTTTGTGGTAAGTCATAAAAATACAGAATGTTTACCATAATAATTCATTTAATCCATGTCACCGATCAGGATTGATGGGGAAGAACTAAAAGAGACGGATCAATTCCCTTACTTGGGTAGTTTTCTTTCCTGGGATATCTACACACATGAGGTTCGGAAAGAATAACATTAGCTAAAGAAGGTTTCGTGAAGGGAAGGGGACTGATGACAAGTCGTCTTGAGAAAGGAATCAGGAAAGGATTGAAAAAACCCTTAATGTGGAGTGTTTTCTTGTATCAGTGTGAACAGTGGACCTTAAGAAAGGGGGAAATAAGAAATTTGGAGGTCTTCATGATTTGGATTGGTATAGAATCGAAAAAGAAAGTTGGACTGATAGAAAAATAAATACGGAAGTGTGGGAGATTGTTGTGGGAATAGTGGGTCTTAACTAAAGTAATTAAGCGTCGACAGAGGAAATGGGTGGGTCAGATATCGAGAGGAGAGGAACTGCTAAAGAAAGTACTTGAAGGTAGAATGCAAGGAAAAAGATAGAGGAGAAGACAAAGACGGAAGAAGTTAGGTAGTATAAAGGGATAGATAAGTTTCTATGCTCCCGGATAATCAAGTGGACAATGTGCTCAACTTTAGAAAAAAGTTCTTTGAACCGGGTTCAATGCCCGGTGGGTATATATGTGAAATGACTTGTGAAATGAAAGCTGTCAAAGCGCTTTTAAAAATACTACTACTATAAGTTACCCAGAGGCAGAAAAAATTGCATTGGTAAAGATATATTATGGTATACTCGCCTACCGAATAGGAGAATGTATATGCATTTATGTATGTTTCATCCTTAAATGTAACCGATGAATGTGTGATTACTATCATTTTGATAAGAAAAAAGTAATTTCTATTTGCTTAATCAACCAAGTTAAATGCTTTAGTATTTAAATAAAAACATCAAGTTGAATGCTTAAGAGAAGTTCACCTTTTAATGAACCTTGAAAACAGGTATAAAATTGATTTAATATTCAAAAGGAATCCTACAGAATTAGATCGACTGTACAGCTGAATACTGCATTGTTAATGTTTGAGCACTGGGTATGACCGAAAATCATTTTTGAAATCTCAACATCACTAGCCCAGTTACCAATTAATAAAACTAAATAAAATATTTACTGAACGCCATGTACTCAGCATCCAGCCAAAATTACGAAAAATTCACCAAAGAAATAAAGTTTGAGTTCACGAATAATGCGTGTCCCTTTTTCTTCCGTAATTACGGACGAGCGGACTTCTGCGAAGCTGATCCGAATCCCAAAAAAATTTACAGAACAATCCGCTTGGGACATTCGATATAAATATTCCACCACCGTAGTCGCGTAACATCCTTCAAACGTAAGGAATACAAAGGGAATTTCTCAAATGAGGCTTCAAACACGACAGAGGAAAAATCGGCTGGTGTGAACGCCGTCGTCATGGCAACTAAAAAGCGGCGGATTCCATAGATTCGGATTCGGTTAATTGAGTTATGGTTCGAGAGAGTGCGGCCGCAAGGCAATGAAGGAACGAGGATAGAGGGGATTGGAGGGAAGAGGAACACAATTCGATCAAGAGAAAACGGCGCCGCGAAGATTTCCCAAGATGACGATGCAGGGAGGAAAAAGAAAGAATCCCAACGAAGAGCGGGCCGTACGTCTTCTTGCGCCTGGGACTGCAAATTAACATCCCTCGCTGCACATACGTTCCGCGAGGTCTTCCGTTAATATTTCGCCGTGTGAGGCACGCCTCGATACATTTTACATGTACGAACGTGTGTTGAAGAGGGGATGGGGAGGTTATAAAGTGAGGGTGCCGTTTAAGGAGTATTAGTTTCGTGAATTTTAAGGACTATTTGCTCGCTGTGAGTTTGGATTGAGCTAATAAGGACGGGAGTTCGCGTGCTTAGATTGCTAACTAAATGAAACCAGCTACCTGTTTCAAAAATGGCGCGGATACTATTTCCCCTGGGTGCCATTAGATACTGAAGATAACGTTCGATGAATGCTTTTTCCGAACGAAATTCGCGCTTGCAATCGGCACCTGTGTATACACATTCTGTACTAATTAGTAAGTGATGGCAGATTTCAGTGGTGGGATATTTCTTGCTCGCGTAATGTTGAGGAAAAATTATATTTTCTTTTTAAATCAAGGCTGAAAGATTACCTATTATAATCCTGTTGAAATCTGTTCCATTTTAAATTTGCGATTTTATGTTCTAGTTCGGATCAATTTCATTGATTGAGCTCATCCAATTCACGATATTCCAAAATGCTTCAGTTATGAAAGTTAACTTGGAAAAATGTTTCATTTGAAATTTTCTTAAATCAAACCCTATTTAGGGTATTCGTGGAATGTTAAATTGTAAAAATTCAAACTCCAAATCCACGTGATAATTGTCGAAAAATATTTTCTAGCTAGAATATCCTCCCTAAACGAAGAAGTTTTTGCATTAGGTTTGACAATACTACCAAAGTACAGTATATAATAAGCGAAAGGAAACATGAATTCCGGGAATAATTCTCCGAATACATATAGCTTCTTTATAAATCTATTGTATTCTTCAGCGCAAATTTGATAATAGAAAAAACAAACACTAATACAAGAAATTTGTAAGGGAGCCGATATTAGAAAAGAGTAAGTCAGCAGAATGTAATTATACCAAAAGAATAGTATCTCCAGCTATTAGGGAAAAGTTTTGCTTAATTCACATTTGAAAATCACACAACTGCAATGGACATTAGAAACAATACCGTGAGTGCGTGCAGGAGGCTATCAAATCTACATGGCTCGAATTCAGGAACGAATTTCAGAAATGACGTATCATCTGTCGTTCAAGCTTGCGTACAACTAATTTTCTGTCCTTTAATTCACTTAACTCAAAGACTTCAATAACTGAGTTTTGAAGTTATCCTCTTTTGATCCGTTTCCCTTTTCATGTCTGTCGAATTTATCGCAAATGAATTCGAGAGGAAAGAGACCTCCACAAAGGAGAAAATAGAAAAAGGAAAACAGCTTTTTCCTTGCTTCACACCGTGTTTGGAATACTAAGTTTCTTACTGAATTCAGGCAGGAATGAAGTAACATACATAATAGGACCTTAGCATTTGAAGTTCCCTTTTGCGAATTTGTTACTGATCTTGATATTCTTCGTCAGAACTGATGAAAAATCAGTGATAAGTTCTGATTCGATTTCGTTAAATTTGAGAATACACAAATTTTATGAAATTATTTTATTTTTCACGGACAATCGTTTTCAATGATCATACAGTATTATAAAAAAATTCCTATTACCAGCAGACTTTTGAATATTCAAAACTATTTCTGAACTAAACTAGCACGAAATTTCAGAATTCATCACTGACGCATAAAACCTAGCTGTTTGTATAATGGCAGGCTGCTTATCCGGAGATTAAAACTCATGGAAATATCTCATTTGGCATTCATGCGCCATTCGTTGTTCATACCCAATGCACTCTTCATGCCCCACTCAAAATTTACATAACGGAAACATTTTTTGGTTGAGCGGTCAGTGTATTGAGAAGTATTAATTTTCTTACAGTGAAGAAGATGGAGTTTCTCTATATAGAACAACAAGTCATAAGGAAATATTACTTAAAATAATACATTTCTGTTGATGTTAATTAAATGAAAATTATTCTTTAGTTAAATCGGGTCTCCTTAACTCGATTTTTAAATTCTTTTGGTTGTTCTTGAACGATTCTATTAATAAAAAATAGACGACAAAAGATATACTTTTGGAAAGGGGACTAATATTCAATATGAATATCCTTCTCGATATAGATCTTATCTAATAAAATTTGTAATGAATTTTTTATCCGATTCTTCCGTCCTATAAATTCTCCTGGACTGCCACGCCTTATAAATTATTTCATTTCGCTCTTCAACAAATCAAGAAAGTAAAGTAGATGCTTAATGGAGTGTACGTGCCGCTAAGAACTTGATTAGGAATGATTCATAAGGACTCGACTAGCTCATTGCCCTTGGCCTTACTGAAACCATTATCCAGTAGTATAACCTGACCTTGGCGAGGCCTCGTTTGAAAATTCTAGCAATTAGAGCAGCTTATCTCAGCCAAATAATTCTTCCTGGTTATACGACTAGGTCACATTGTAATCAGGAAGGAGTTTACGCCAAAAAGGAACACAAGAAAATCCAGGAACATGAAATTTCTTGCTGTCTCTCAAGTTATGAGATGTTGTGCAACGCCAAGTTATGAAATGTTATGTTGAGTCTCAATTTACGAAACCCATCGGCGTATATATGAAGCCTTCAGAGAAAAACCGATATGTGGAAAATTTTAGCATAATCAGCATCTGAGGAAATGAGGAATTAAATTTCAGTCTCTGCAAAACAGATTTTGTTTGTTACAGGAAGGAATTTCTCTGCTACATGCAATCTTGAATGATTGATGAAACCTTAAACAATTGTATATTAATTTTAAAATCGCTGTAATGAGAAACTTGACATAGGTGAATTTTTCAGTGATTTTTACAACTAACGCTTATTTCTGAGAGCAATTCAGGGAATTTCTTCCTTCGGGGCAGAAGTATAGCTCATCTTTTTCAAGCAAATCATGGTAAATAAGTTTGGTTGAATTATCAACTTAGAATTAATTGCAATGAATCCCTGCATCTTTCAACCCCAGTGTGACCTAATTCTAGTATTTCATCAAAGTACGTTTGCCCTTCCGATAGGTAGGAATAGGAAATAAGGAAGGAAGTAAACAAGGAGGTCTTCCTACACAAGAAACAGCGTTTGAATAACAATACCTTGATTAGCAGTGTTTGAAGTTTCATCGATAATTTGGAACGAAGGCTGTTTGGATCCTTCTCCATCGTTAGATACAAATAACCTTGGGGAAATGAGGCAAATATGCATGATGAACTTTGATGCAGTTTAAGTAACTTCTAAAATTCTAAATAAATAAGTATATAAATATATAATAAATTACACCAGTATGATATATGATTAGTACATCAGTAATTCTTGCATAGCTTACCACAAGGAATGAAAATTATTGGTATGAAAGGAAAATAATTTGTAATGAACTTACTTAATAATTCTTCTGCATAAAAATTTTTCTACCTTTCTTACAATACCTCAAATTTTATCTTTAAAAACGTATTGGCGTAAGAAGGTTCATATCCATTCTTTTTGAAAAACGATATTATCCAGTATTTTCATGACAAAAACAGGATGTTCTTTGAATGAAATCCTCCAAAAAATTCTAGCCAGAATTCATTTTAAATTGATATGGTTAATCAACGATCAGAGGCAGAATAAATAAAATGGAAAAATCTTCAAAACCTGATTTTAATATTAACTTAACATTGAGCGATAAAACATCAACGCACGGTGATTCGCGAATTAAAAGTTTCTCTTTTGAATCTTGGGAAAACAGATGCTCGACCAATCTCAAAGCGATCCCACACAACCAAATAAGAAATGTACGGTACGTGTGTTGCGACAACGGGAGCTAAGACACGCAAAAAGAAAAGGCATAGAAACGAGAGCCTCTTTGACTGCGAAATGTCTTTCTCACTTTGAATTGTTGCCACAGAGACGAGGCCTTATTGTTGGCGACGCTTTCTGAGCCGTACTTCGGATTCCAAGGAGATCTCGTTTACGTGGGAAGGTAAGGCGAAATAAAACAAAAAGGAAAGATTACGATGATACAGGAGTGGCAGATGAAAGAAGTCCCTTTTCATTGCCAAATACGTGAGACTTCGTGTGTGTGCGAGATCCTTGGCCTCGAAACATGTCATTGACTACGGCGATGCAGTGCTATTTCGCCATGGCCCATTTGCAGTCGAATTTCCTCACCTTTAGGGTTTCACAGCTATCAAGGCGATTTTCGTACAAATAAATGGACAACTAGAACAATAAATATCCAACTGCTACTTGGCCCTAAAAGACTGCTTATACGACATTCTGAGTATAGGTAATTTGCGGCAGCCTAAAACATAAATTTCGTCGGGTCAGTTTATAATGGAGGAATCCCAAAATGTTTCGAATTCTTCTACTCAAATCTTCAATATACTATATAATAACAATTACTTGAACATTTATTCCGTAAAATTTTATCAGTTTGCGGTTTTATTTTGGAACATAGATGTAGAATATGAAAACGTGAAATATCAAAATTTGTAATTTGGAATAGAAAAATGGAAGAGGTGTCTTGCCTGTATAAAATTGAATTTAAACACAACAAAAACTATCATTACTAAGCAGGAACTGCATGCATAACTAATGTTTAAAAAAGGGTAACGAAAGGCTTTGTAAATCCATCAGGTACTTAATCAAGTAGTTAGACAGGCAATAGCATTGAGTAAGAACAAGAAAATCAGAGAATTGCAAAATTCTTAGATAATTTTTAACATTCATAGCAATAATTTTGCTCGAAAAGAGTGCAAAATTATGTGAAATTATCGAATTTTATGCTTTCGCGCTTAATCTTATTTTAAAATCAAACAATAGATTCAGCATTATTACGAGTCTCTAGGTACGATTCGAGCGAGAACTTTACCGTTTGGGATAACGTTAATAAAAACTTCTGCCATGAGGTGTCACTGAAGTGGAATGCAGTCACGCTATTTCTGCTGATGTATAAAACAGTCCAGTGTAAATAATTATCATCACAATATATAACAAACTTTACGGACAAACTGTTATTTTTGACTCCTGATTGTAGAGGCGGACGGCAAATTATTAGTTAAATGAGTAGAGAAGTTGCTGTGAAGGTTTATTTTAGAGCTTAATTTCATGGAGCTTAATTTGTTGATTTAGTAGTTTTTTGGAGTTGACTATGCAACTTTTGTTAGAGTTTCGTCGAGTTTACTTTTACGACAACGCTGGGGATTCGTGAGAGGCTTCAGAGTTTCACATTACGAATGAAATTACTTCATCCGTTAGAGGAGCTCTTTCGCAGGTACATCACATTTGCGAGTTAATTATTTTTCGGTCCAAAAAATAATATTTGCTATATATGAAATCAGGATTATTACGTCGTATATTTACGACCGAGATTTGGCATAAGTATTCATCATATCTTCATCGAATACTAAAATTATATTGTTTTACTTTCAATCTGACGTAATATATATCTACCAGGGATGGATTTAAAAACTAAGAGGAAGATTTAATACGATGGATAGAAACCACCAGTTACAATCTCCATAAAGCCATCAATAATTGATTAGAACTCATTAACAAACCCAGCAATATTAGATCAATTAGATTAGATTGATTAGGTTCTAATCAGTCATTGATGGCTTCATGGAGATTGTGACTCTTTTTGTTACTTTTGCCATCAACAGTAAGCTCGTTTGAACAATGGATAGAAAGACTAAATACCATTTTCTTATGTAACTTCTAAGTAATAACAGTCATAAAGTAATTAGTAATCAACCGCAAAGGGATATAAATACAGGTGACAGTAAAATTTAAGGGAACGAGTTTCTGATCCGGTATCTGTGGCTAATATTGACACCAATAATATTATTATAAATATTTTTGTGTTTTAAAGAATAGCTTTTCTAACGCTGGCGCTCAAGAGACTTCTACATCTTTTGGTTGAATTTCGAATACAAACTGCTTTATAAAGCCGTTCTTTAGTTGAGGTATTTCGATAATAGTGATAATAAATGAAATGGAAAATAAAACGTTGATGGGATGTATTGTCAACTGTTGACAGTTTCAAAAATATCTATGCTGCTTTAATATTTCTGTAAATAACTCATGCTTGTGAACTATTATATTTATAGGTTCTGTGAAGACTAACGCAGAATGGAAATAAAAATAGAAAATGAGCTAATAATGACATAAAATATTTCAGACCCTATTTCATCGAGAAATCAGGTTATTCAGTAGAAATAGAAGTAATATTTTCTTAACTATCTCGATAGTTAAGATCAATTCACACATATAAGCTATTTCACCTAGAATCGAACCCGGGACCGCTTTCACCAAAGTTAAACCCGTTGCCTACTAGGGCAACAGGAATGCATCAAGTAACGTTGTGCATTTACTATAGGCCTCAACAGCTATGAGAGTATTTCAGTGCCAAGGTAAAATCACAAAAAAATCGTATGCCTTACTGTTTGAGCTTTTAAATCATGCATTCACAACAATGATTCGTGATTTATACGTTTACAATGGCTTAAGGGTTAAGGTCGACCCCGTAAAAACGACATTTACCGCGTGCCATCTAACGATCAAAACAGCGGAAGAGGAATGGAAATGAACATTTCCAAAAGAATACTTCTTCTGAACAGTTGGTTTGAAATTATGCACGTATTTCCCTAATTCCCATTTCGTGGGAAGGATCACGCTCTAGTTGCTGCCACGGTGACTTTCCTCGTGACCGCGCTCATATTTTTCGATATTATTTTGAATCGCGAGAAAAGAGAGCTGAATTCTGAACTTTCGATCGGATTCCATTCCCCGTAATCCGAATTTGCACCGAATTTTGAAAGAAAACAAACAGATTTGGGTTATTATGTGAATAATCCCGTGGGTAATTCGTAAATATGTTAACACAGCAGTATTTTCTTGGCTAAAAGCCAGGGGATGTACTGCATCACCAATCCGTGATTGCTTCAAAAAAGGGAGATACCATTAAACGTTACGCCATATACCCACAAAATAAATAGCCACGTTTGTAAAGCAGCACCACCGTCATCCAATAGCAATATCACATATTAACGACGCTTGACTCAACGTAGAGATGCATGAATTCAAAGTGATAATTGCAACCAATGCTTACTTTAGCTCATAGATGGAATCGAGGGAATAATAATACATTCCGGTGTCATAACTGATGAATATTGCATAATATAGACTCTATTTATTTGCTGAGCGAAAACATCACGTGTTCCGATGAAGAATAAGCCCGTGATAGTGAATCAATTCGTATGCAAAGCTCTATTTTAGCCCTGACTTCGAATTGAAATGAAATATTTTATTTTCGCGAAATATTGATATTTGCGAATGCTTTGATATGTGTAAATAATGAAGGCATGAGACCCAAATATTTCCCCCGATATATATTGTATGAGCGATTATAAGCGGGAATTTAGCTTACAGCTTCGTACTGTAAGTAAATAGAGAAAATTACACCGAGGAATTGAAATGATATCGAGTTATGAATTCGCCGTGATGAGAGTTTTAGAATGAAATGAGTTTTATGGAATATAATTTCTTCGTATCCTAATAGTAAGACATTAAAGCAATAACAATGTTATCCGTATATCTACTATTTATTAGTTAAGTAAAATTACTCAAAGTGAAAATCTTTCTATCCGATTAAATGATTTCAATAATTTAGATTTGACCGGTTAAAGTAAATAGAAATTGAATTTTGTTTAAATCAATGATTTCAAATGGTAATTCAATGAATCACAATTTACCTTTGAAGCACAGAACATAAAAATCTTAAGACTAAAAAATCGTTTCCTCTATTTTGGAAAAGTACATATTTATGATAATGAAGCCTTGGAGGATCATATTAGATGGTAACATAGGATGAGTAAAACATTATGGATATTATATATCTATAGAAAACAATCTGAAAACAAATCAATTGTTCAAGAAGTGCATTACATCAGGAAAAAGTTATCAGTCCGGTTATTAAATTTATTTAAGGCTAAGTGGATGGCAATGAAAAGTATGAGAGTCCTCTAATTGGCTAGTTAAAATAGAAAATGTTTTTCAAATAAAGTCTCCTCCTCCAAAAATTTAGCAATAACAGTTACATTTCACTCTACTTTTGGGATATTTTGCTGTCGGGAAATTAGGAGAACAGCGAAAGTAATCGCCAAAAAATATTTAAATTTAACGATGTTGGCCGGAGGGTGCACAACGGTGCACCTGTTTCCTCAGCAAGATGAGGCACAAGTACATCAAAAGCAACATCTCTATAAAGACTAAGGCGAATTCTAGGAAAAATTTCTGATAACGGAAACACGAGTACCAAGAAGGCAGTGAACGAAACGATCTCCGCTCCATCCCTATAAGGACGCTTCTTTATCATTCTTCCTGATAGGAATAGGTTGCGTTCCTCCAGGCAATCTTCTCTATCTCATACCTCTTACATCACCTCCCACTCTTTTCTCCTCTGCCTTACCTCAAGTCTCCGTCCCCACAATTCCGTCCCAACTTTCGACTACCTCTCCAATTCATAACCTCCCCACTTTTCTTTTCTCAGCCTTGTTTCTCCATTGTAGTACCCCTTCTGCCTTTGACCTCCTTCCCCTGCCTTCATTTTCCCTGTCAATCTACAAAGGACGCTCACCCTTATTCACTCTGTTGAACGAATGCCACATGATCGATTCCCGAATTCCCTTTCACTAATCTTAGTTTTAGTATATTCACATTTTTGGCGAGTTATATTTGTGAGGAAATGATGGAGTGAGCGATATTTCTGCTTCATTCGTTCTTTGAAACACTAAGTTTCTGCTCTGCTTATTATGGGTGCCATAACATATGAACATTTACTGTTTTTCCGTATACTTAAGCAATTTTTCTATATGCACGGCTCATTCGGACTAATCATTGATACATGTCAGAATAAAAATATCCCAGCTAAAAAAATCATTAACATTTTGTCTATGTTAAGAAATTACGATTCCCCATAAATAACGTAGATGTGTCCATATTGTTAGTCTTTGTGGATTTTCCTTACATACTCTAAATTCTAATAAAAGTAAAATATTTGAATTAACACCTCATTCACTAGAGATAGCCAAGAAAGTTCAAGGAAGCATAAGGAATTGTCTTACAATAATATCTCTCAGATGTCACATCGAAACAGAATTCAATTGATGAGGTGATATATCTCCAATATCGAGTAACCCCATATGATTGAGTCGGAAAGATTCTTGATACTTCATAAAAGAGAATTGTTTTGGCATTAGTCTCAAATTTTAAAATAATTCAACTAATGTTAGCTCATATATAACCCTTAAAGAATATGCATTTTAGTAAAAATGGATTATTGTGCAAACTAGAATGTGTTGGATCCATTTCACACATGTTCAATCCGATTAAATATAACTTAGGAGATTCCGTAGCGCAGGATAAAAATCATTTCCATTGACATATTTAAGGATTAAAAATGAGAATTTTCTCCTATATTTTAGTTCAATCTAACGCCTGTGTGTTACTTTCGCTTTTCTTCTATGACTTAAATCTTCCACATGTCACTTCTGAAACTTCAGTCACTTTTTCCCTCCTTTCACTCCCCCCCACTCCTGGTGTCATAAGTCTCACCTTCACTCCGTTTGCCCTTTCACTTTTCTATCTTCTTACTTTTTTTACCTTTCAACATTTCTCAATGCTCTGCACCTTCTTTTGAACCATATAATTTTCCTCTCACTTTCACTTCTCAGTGTTACTTTCACTTTCTCTACTACCGCCTATTAAACTAACGTTTACACCTTTGCACTCTTAATTTTCGATTATCTCACTTTTCCCGTTTAACACATCTCGTCTTTCACCTCCCTTTGGGCTATATAATTTTTCCCTCTTCCTTTCACTTCCCAGTTTTCCTTTCACTTTCTATCATTTCTCCCGTTCCTTTCACTTTCTAACCTTTACACTTTTGCTCTCTCACTTTGCGATTCTCTAATTTTTCCGTACGAAATCTCTCCTCTTTCACCTTTGAGCCAAATCATTTCCCTCTTCCTTTCAGTTTTCGGTATCCCTTTCAGTTTTCGGTATCCCTTTCACTTCTCGGTATTATTTTCACTTTCTCTCCCACTGCCATTCAACTAACCGTTACACATTTGAACTTTTACTTTTCGATTCTCTCATTTTCCCGTTCAACACATCTCTTCTTTCACCTTCCCTTGAGCCATATCATTTTTCCCTCTTCCTTTCACTTCTCGGTATCCCTTTCACTTCTCTCCCCCTTTCACCTCCCACCCACCCCCTCTCGAAAGCGCAAAAATTGTATCGGAATGGGCGATTCCGCACCGGTCGTGGGAAAGTCGAAACGTGCGTTGATGACGGAAGAGGGGGTGTGGGAAGTGAAATTAGGAGTGGGATGCTGGATGAGTGTGCGGAATAGTCGTAGGAAGTGGACGGTGGGAAAAATGACTGCAAAGAGAGATGAAGGAGATAAAAAGGGGAAGCGGTAAATGCGAAAGAGAGGACGTTAAGAAAGAGGAGGCTGGGGAGGAGTTAAGATAAGAGGTTGTAGGTCGAGATAAAAATGGGGGAGGAACAAATTGGAAGGGGAGAAGGATGGGAATATTGGGTGAAAATGGAGAGGAATACGGCCTGCAGGAGTTAATGATAATTGGGTGGGAGAAGAGGGAAATTTAAGTAGGATAGAGATAGAAGAGAGGGAAAGAGATGGGGATGTATGTTATAGAAAGGGAGAGATCCTGCAGGTGAAGGGGGATTGAGGAGGAGATATGGCGAGGACAGATGTGTGGAGAGAAGATGGGAATGAAGAGTGAGGATGAAGACATAATGGGAGGAGAGGCAGGTGGAAGGGAATGGGGAAGATTGGAATCGGCAGGGGAATATTGGAAGAGGAGGAGGAGGAAATGGATTGGGAGTCATAGACATGCGAGCAAAGGGAAGATATGGAGATATGCAGATGCATCAGAAGATGAAAAGGGAGAGCGAGGGGAGAGACGTTAGGAGGGAATAAATAGAGATGGGGCTCGAGAATATGGGAGATTGAGAGGGAAGATACGGAGAAAGAGAGAGTACTGAGAAATTCGCAGAGAAAAGGGGGAGCTATATTTCAGAATTATGAAACATTTTGAAATATTCGAACCACAAAGGCATACAACTACACTGTTTGAAGATAGATTAAATTTCGGCTTAGAAATTTAGGAAGAATCACTTGGAAGTATTCAGAGAAGAAAGTAATATAAATATAAGAAAACACGAAACGCACTAGTAAACGAGCAGAAAGTAATACATACACAAGAAAACTCTAAAAGTACAAATTACATGTTTATTATAATAGACGATTTCACAGATTAATGCAAGTAATTGAAGATTTTCAAATTATAACATCCTTAGGAAACGAAAGTCAGATTTTGTAAAAATGAGTCAACTGAATAAAAAGTAATGATTCATCAAAAAAGTTAGTACTTATTGTTTAGTTCAAGACAATGCATCACCTGGAGTTACATTGACCCTACTATATGTGAATGAATGAGGGTTAAGCGTGGAAGCTGACTAAGGGGTTGAAAGCTTTTGATTAAATATCATTATAAACAAAAGTAACACAGCAATTGGAATTATATAAAGGACGATAAAAGTTATGATAAAGTAGTGAATTTCCATACCACAAAATATCATATGCTTATTGCATTATCGTAGTGATCTTCATTAATTTCCTTGCCTAATAATGAGTATACTGGACATAATAATATCTCAAAGGTTTTTCTAATTAAATAACTCTTCCCATGAAATACTGTACCTAATATTAACGTACAATTTAATCTTATTTTTGTATTATACTTACATATTTGTAGTCTGAAGAGTGAGAAAACAATTAATTACTGAAAAAACTATAAAAAGAATTAAAGAAAAATTAAATTTCCTAGCATCCGAAGATATTAAGGAAAAATTTGTCCTAATATGTTTTCTGATCATCATTTCATCGGATCATCTCTGACACCTTTGATGTAGAATGGACTTCCTATTGAAGAAAACAGAAAAATGGATGGCACCTCGCAAATCATTTATATCAAAGATAAATAAATGTCACCTCCATTTAAGACCTACAATTCTCAGCCGCCGGATTGGGTGTTTCGTGAGGAGTGTTGAAAAGCGAATAGTGCTGAATAGATAGGAAGACATGCGAAGGGAATGCGAACTTGAAAGATGATGACTGAGGCATAGGAGTGCCGCGGACAGGTGCACACAAAGAAAACCATTTGAAAAGCCGTCTAGGAAATTAATGATTTATCCAGCGAGAAAGAGATGGATAGATGGAGCAATATCTCGAATGAGCGGAGTAATGATAGCGGAGAGTTTGGGACAACGTTCCTCATTCATTCGGAGATTATCGATTGCCTTATGAAAGGCATTAACACTCGATAACGGTTGGCATCGTTTTATTGCCTGTGAAGTACGGAAGATAAGGGATTGATAGTGTAAGCAGTTAAATAATACGGGCGACTCAAGGGTGTGTAATGTCCTTCATTTGGGATAAGCAGCAAAATGGGATGAATTCAGAGAAGAAGAATGTTACAGTATGATGATCAAAGGAACGGTTTCAATAAGGTGACTTAAAGAATAGGAAAGAATTTACTCAAGGTCACCATCTTAACACCCACTATGAGGTGGCGCTACAAAGATTACAAATTAAAAGATCAAGTTCAATAGGTAATTTACGAACAGGGTGCAACAAATGGTGCTTGGGGTATCGGAAGTCGATCTCGAAGTCTTAATCAGAGTTCCATTCATGCATGAATTCGTGCGCAATATGAAAGAAAAGGAAGGCCACACACATCTTCATTAGCGTTCCATAGTTCTACATGATTAGCGTTTTTCAAGTATGCCTTAAAGGCAAAGTGATAAAGAATGATGTCAAAGAGAAAAATAAAAAGGCTCTGCCTTTTTTAGTTTTTCTCATTTTGAGGGTGCTTTTAAGAATCTAACTCAAATTACTGTTAACGTGTGGGGATTATTACTTGTTCATAAAACTGTTCTTCGACTTTGAATCGGTGAAATATATTACTTATAACACACGGTGTTATATCAAGCATTTCGAACTTTAACTAACCACAAATTCCAATCAATAATATTTGGATATTGTTAATGCTACAAATGAGGCACACTTAGACGCGTGTGAGAGAGAAATAAAATGTATTAGTTCTTCTTACATCCTTTTTAATTTCGTTTCCCTATACTTTATGTTTCATGAGATATTGAAATTTGAGAGGTTTTAATTGAACCATGACTCGCTGAATTTCCAGAATTTGAAAAATTTCCAACAATTGCTGTATTTTTATGGAATGAGAATAAAAATTATCAATCACATTTTAAATGAACGAAATGTTATGAGAAAACTTTTAGGTAATGCTTACTATTCTATTACTTTTATCTATAATTAGTACTCTACTAATTAAATATTACTTAGAATAAAAAATGGGGGGTATTGAGTAGTCTATTAAGCATACCAAGCACATGAGAATAGTCAATCAGACGAAACTATGAAGAAAAACCAATGCAATGCACGCAACACTTTTTCCAATTGTTATCCAAACACGCTTGTTATAATGGTGTGAAGCGGCCTGAGTATGGGTATATTCTCATTGAGTACACCGTCCCTCTCAACCGGACCACACCCTCCGTGAGATAAGATTAAAATTTTAGCTTTGTATTGATTCGCCACTCATCGAATGGACGAGCAACTGGAAATAGCTCTGTAACGCCGCCTTACCATTCGAATTCGCACCTCCCAATCGGTCGCCGGAAAAATCCCTCTTGTTTTATCCTCATACTTCTACGTGTCGCTGCGGTCGTTTGCTTCATTGCGTCGAAACGAATGCATGACGAAATCCGAGTGCACTCCCAGAGAATCTCTTTAGGTGGAAAAAGGTGAGGAGATTTTTTTCGATTGTATTTTTTTTAGTTTGGTAGATTAAGTCTTGCACGTAGCCCTTCCAACCTAGCGAAGGGGTAGATAAGTTGTTACCTGTTCTCTCAACTAGAAAAAAGGATGGGGATAATTATTCTCGAAAATAATTTATCACTACTTCAAAAGGAGTTAATTCTCTAGTGATTTTCTTTATCGACGAAAAATGCAATGACAATTTTATAAATATTTAGAAATTAGTTTAAAGCATAACACGAAATAACAAGCACAAAATCGTGCTTGTTATTTCGTTCGTAAGACAAAACACACGAAAATTTAATCTCGAATTTATATATTTTAAGCTAGATTACTTCGAAAATTAGTAGACATCTTTCATTCGAAAGCATTCCTTTCATTTCTAAAATTGTAACTTACGTTCTACAAAGCGGTAATACGCTTATGGCAAGGAAAGTACAGTTTAGGCGAGTTAAAGGAGCCTGTCTTTGCAGCCTGGATAGCTCTTATGTCCGTGGTCACAATTTATGTATGAAATTCATCGTGCAGTTAATTTGGAAAAGCTTTTTAAAAATCGTAGAATATGAATGAGTGACAAATCAGTCATACCTAAAAACAGTATATTCTCGAATCTAAGACGCATGTAAGTTTTGAATTCATGCAGGAAAAAATAACACGATTATAAGATGTATGCTACTGAGACATGGTTCGAGTCCCAACATCTCTGGATTTGCTTTCGATAGAACAAAAGTTATTACTTACTTTATGGAACGTATATATTCCGATAATCCTTTAATAAAGAAGAATTTTATGATAAGCAAGTTCTTAATTTATCATAACCTACCGGCAAAACGTTGAAGGATAGCACGATAGTGTCAGGGTTGGCTATATTTGTACGAGCAAATTAACTTATTAAAAATTTTCCATTTCAACTATTATTCTTGCGGTCGGAATATCGATCTCATGTCAATGATTAACGGGTAATGACTCAGCCAATTCTTTTGTATTATTTCTTCCAGCTCTCGGATACATCATTCATTTCTAAAAACTGGAACAGTGAGGAAGGGGTGATGCTATATAAAAGCTGCCAACATAAATTATAATTTTTATCTTGTTCCCTGTGTTATGAGATACTCTCGATGATATTGCATATTCTTTTAATCAGGGATTTTTGAGGGATCCTGCTTGTAAAAGCTTTGACAAAAAATCAATGCAATGGACAAAATTCGAAACGAGCCGCCTATCTCTTATTATCCTTAAATATTTTTAAATTGTTTTTTTTTCTTTTTTTGTTTTCCTGTTTACCTTCACTCACATGACTTTTCAGAGTTATTTCATCAAAATTTTCTCACCAAAATTTTCCAAAAAAAATATCTGACCGTATCTCATTATCGAATGATTAACGATATTTGCACTGCGAACAGTACAAATATACTTAATGTATGAGCTTTCCATGTTATTATTATATATTATTATTTTATTTATTACGTTGCAATTTGGCCTTCTGAGTATCCCGAGGGGAGTGTAACGTAATAAATAATTTTTAACATTGCCTGGAATTTGGCCAAACACGGAAGGAAAACCCCTATCCCATATATTTTAATGCATAATATCAGAGTTGACTTCGTTTAAGAATCACATACAAGCAAGTTCCTTCTCTTAAAAATTGCTGTGAATTTTTTTATTCGTATCTTTAACCATACACTCAATTCTGGAAGAAGTGCCAATTTTATAATTCAAATATGCCTCTTAAAGGGCTAACTATACTCACTGTTCTCGCACTAATTTTCACAGATCTTCCAACGTGGGTGGAAAAATTCGTTCTATATTTGAGATATTGCTTTCACTTTGGCTTCTGAAGGTCAGTATTATATTTCTCAGCAAATATGGACACTCAATCAATATATGGAGGACGGTAAATATAATCATATTAAGTGATTGAATATCCTTAATCTTTGTCTTGTAAATTTTTGGCGATGGGCAGTTAATTAACCTAAGCATCGTAATAAAAGAGGCTAGTTTTAAATAGTAAGGACCGTTCACTTCTGCAACCAATAAGGAATAGTTATGATGAGATATCCAAATTGGCTTTGAATACACTTACCTAATGCCAATGAAGTACGAGTTATAAAATTCAAAATTTCCTTCACTCGTGATCATCAGACAGATTCTCCAAATCCAAAGTTTAAAATTGATATCTTGTACGTGTGAAATTTCCTTAGATAAGACTATTCACATTGTATAATCCGAAAACGATATTGACGAAAGTCAAACCAGGGTTATTAGAAGTAACGTAACTTCTCCTTAAGCTACAATCTAAAAAAAATTATCTTCCTGTGCAGCATAATGACGTAAAATAAATCATGAAGAAGGCCAGGAAATATGCCATAAGAAATGAAGCAATAAAGGCGACGCAAAAGCCGTTCAGAATCGATCGTAATCACATTGAGCTGACGGATTGATGAGCGTTCGTAATTTAGGGCGAAATTTTAACCTATAGCCTCAGAATTTGTGCCACATTCCCGTCATATGTCGAGGGACATTTATTAATTACTTAGCCCCGTGACAGAAAAGGCGCCGCGTTCTACATATTCTCACAAAATCCTCCTGCTCCAGATCTCCATAGTAACGGCATAAATTCGCCTTTGGAACCGATTGAGATTTAAGGCAACGGGAAAAACCTTCCTGGCAATTGAAGGACTTGGAGAGTTTGAGGGCCGTTCCACGTCAAAGAATTGCAACAGATTTCCTACTCCAACAGTTCTATTCATCCGCCGCAGAATGCATTCGTGGAAACTGCATCGGAAGCAACGGAAAAGGACGGATGCGGAGTTACTTTTATTTTCTCGGGATTTCTGAAAGTTCTCGAGTCTCGAGAAATTCAGGGATTTTGGGTTATATTGATCGAAAACAGTTTTCAGAATGAAAGGTATCGATATGCGATAGGAAATGTATATAAATTTGGAAATAAGAATCATTCTAGTCTTGAAAATAGCGAGTTAGAGATGGGATTCAAAATGTACATATATCAAGTAAAAACGTAACTTTTAAGTAATACCCTCATCATGCACTCTTCTTATGAGGTACGTAAGTTTCATTCCTTAAAATTTAATATCTAGAAAGTAAAAATACTCCATAAAAAGAAGTGATCTTGGATTTTATAATACATTAATTTTCTTAACGGTTCAATACAAATTTTACAGCTCCTTTAATATCCAACAACGATAGATTTTCTTGAAAATCCTTATTTATCGACAAGAGTAACAAATTTGAGATTAATATAAATTCAAAAAGTTATTTATAATCACAGAGTGTGATTGAGGCTGTGATAAAGGCATGGTTTCAGCAAACCATGCCTTCATCACAGGTACCTTAAAAAGTATTAAGAACAAATGCTTAAGCAAAGTTTCTGTTATGATTCCCTCTCTCGTGTTATTCCTAAAAGAATCTTATGATCGTTATAAATTGCAACATGTTGAAATCTTACAAAAAATCATCAGCGAGGAATATTGAGATGGACAATTAAGCGAAGAGTTCACAGAAATAATTATATCGTAAAAAATTCCTTCCCAGATTCGATACTCGACTATACAATTGAAACGCACGAAATTAAAAAATCGATTTTTAAAATTTACGATCGTGAACAACTAACATTAATTGTTATAATGAGTAATCTATTTGCCTTTTTGAGTTCAGTTTGACCGCTTAAAAAAAAGAATGACCATCGTCAATAGCTTTAAATAAACATCATCCTCTATCAGCAGCAATTATGCATTTGTGTTTGATGTTTTTATTGGCTACTAAGTACGTATCTACAACACCAATAAAATTCCTTTAAATTTCAGAATTCATTTTTAAGAAAAAAGTTTATTTTTCGGTAGCCTAGGTGGAGAAAACCCCTGTTCACAAACACCAATTGTTTGTCATCTAATAAAAGATATAAATATTAGCTATTATCACGCTTATATATCCAACAAGCCTGCTAACAACGGATGTCATGGGATTTATGCACCTTTCCCTCTATTTTCCTAATCCGTTTCTGGCGTGGATCTTTCGTTATGATGAGTAAAACATGAAAATAATTCCTGAAACATTCTATTTATGGCTGTCCAATGAAATCGTACTGCATTAATAACTCCTAATTTAGAATTAGGAGGCAAACAAAGAAGAGCATCGTTGCACGTGCAGAAAATTTACAAGGAAATGTCAGAAGTATTTACTCGCTCGAAATATC
This sequence comes from Pachydiplax longipennis, assembly GCA_036926295.1. Taxonomy (NCBI): domain Eukaryota; kingdom Metazoa; phylum Arthropoda; class Insecta; order Odonata; family Libellulidae; genus Pachydiplax; species Pachydiplax longipennis. The sequence continues at coordinate 23,053,758 of JAVFKF010000003.1, read as the reverse complement.
CATATAAATATTTGACTGGGAATCTTTCTCATGTCAAAACACCTAAATTAATGCGCTTTAATGAGAAAGCGGAGCAAATGCAATTTATTTACAATCCATGTGATCGCTTTGGAGAGAAATTTTACCTGAGGATTTTCAATTGCTACCTTTTTGCTATTTAATGATTTTCAAGGTAATAACCGCGTTGAAATACGATATTCATGACAGAATAATAGCTTCTAACTTCAACGGAAGCAGTCTCTTCAGTATTCTAACAACTGGAAAGTAATAGGCACTGTTTCTAGGAGAAGAAGGTATTTCAAAATGAATGATGGACTTCTAAGATACTATTATTTTACATTAACGAATAGGTGTTTTAAGAGTGATTTGTTTAATCAAGAAATAAAGAAATAATCTCATCTATCAGATCCATCAATCTATCGATAATCAGATCCTCGTTAGAAAATTAAATTTCTCAGATCTTATTGTTTCTATTCAAGAATCTGTTAAAATGAATTTTACAGTTAGAGAGACGTAATGGTAAATATATTTTCAGTATAGAGAGAATAAATACATGTACTTGATAGATAAAATTTCAAAAGTTTCTAAAAATATCCAATAAATTAAAAGAGTAAAAATTTTACTAAGTATCTTGGGCCCGTTTGTTCTGGAATCTTTATAAGAAAGCGTTATCAAGGGTTGAATTTCACAAATATCAAAGCTAGCCAATACCTCTTTCGATTTGTATTTAACCTGATGTGTTATTTTTTGATCATTTTAATTTTTGAATATATAATAGTATCCAATTGGATATTTTTGTTGGCGAATTAAGATTTTGAGGAAAGACGATCATTATGATACATTGCGGGGCTGCATATGAATATTGGGCCTTTTGGAAAATGTTTTTCTAGGAAAACCAAAATCGGTACTTTTTAGCGAAGAGTGATATATAAGCGATAGTCTTTTTGAAGCACGGAAAAAATATAGAATCATTTATAGTAAAATAAAAACATTTCGTAGTTACCGCAATATTTTATGATGGAGACTAGTCGAGACTAATATAGACAACGCCTCGCAATATTATGGTAAATAACAAGTAATTTTAAATTTTATTGTACGTGAAGTTCCACGAAGTATGTCAGAGATTATATTAATGTAGTATCGTTGTAACTTGTAACAAATATCCTTATGTATAAAATGCAGGTCACCGAAGACGGATTCAACTCATTTAATCCAAAATATAATTTAGGAGCCTAGGATCAAAACGCAGTTAGTATAGATGTTGGATATCTATACTCCAATATAATTCTATGTATTATGGTATAAATATTGGATATCTATACTACAGTATATTTATATGTATTCTAGTTGTATAGATGTTGAAATGAGCATCACAACACTATGTGAATCACAAATTTATAACTTTTGGACAAATTGCGTTTTAATCCTAAGCTTCTAATTCGTTGCAAACCTATAAATCTTTATATGCGAAACCAAGAATCTGCCGAGAAAATGATGATATAAAATAGCGAAGAAAGACTTCCTTACTTTTCGCAACTTAAATAGCCTTACTTGCAGTTCATATAAACTTCCAAACATTTCTTGAGATTTCACGGTCAAATCCGTTCCGGTGTGTTCGTAAATACCACGGACGGCTGGCAAGTCTATTTGAGACGGAGGAAAGATTTTCAGAGGAGTCTATGGCTTTAGATTGATATGAGATAGTGAGAGAAGAGATAAGAAGAAGGGATAAAAGGCGGAGCTCCACATCCGAGATTCCCCATAAATACGCCATGGGCCCTTTTTTTCTTCTTGGAGCCGTCCTACGTTGCCCATTGTTTGGAACGCTGTATAAACTGTACGACTTGGCAGTAACCTACTTTCCTTAGCGTAATGCTCTAACCAATGCGCAAATTTGGAGTCGCCGAATCAATTACCGTTTTGGTGAAATATGCCCCGGTCTCCTCGATTTATAGGGCCCGATGGCACCCTACTATCTTTTTCCTACCTCCATAAAAATGGTTGTAAAACACCCCAGGACCAGCGTTGGTTTGATAGGTGAAATAAGGGGACGAAGATTATACAAAAAATGTACAAAAAGTGTTGGTTTGCGTAGATGTTAATTTTGTTTGATTCTACATTCCGGTATTGAGTAGGTTGGTCATACTGTTTTACGAAGTTAATAAAGACTGCACAGTTTATACGGAAGAGATTCCTTCCCTAAAAATTCGTAGGGAAGTTTGTAGGTAACATACCTTTATAAACAACAAAAATAACACGGAACATTGACAAAAATGAAAAAATAAGATAGGTAACATGTTCTTGAATAACGTTAAAAGATATTGACTGAAATCTGGTAGAATTTCATCTTAAATCCAATTGAATTAAAAGTTACACTTAATGATCTTGATCTTAAAAGTCAAATATCAGTGGAGGGTTTAGTCCTAAATTGCTTCAATAAAATCGATCAATAATAACCACGTTTTACCTATGGTTGTAAAGAGTTGTCCAAAGACAAGTTACAACCTCATTACCAATAACATTAAGTACCTTCTACCATTAGCTTAACTAAGAGTTAGTTGAAGGTAATGTGGCTTATTAGGCAAGATGAGGAGTGAGGTTATTTGTCCTTGCTTTCCTCACCGAGCCATAGCGCTACAATATAAATGGAACAAGTCTAAGTAAGTGAAGCAAAAAAACTCTAGGTGAAACAATTTTCTTAGAGTTCCATATAGAGAGATCTTAATTAATTCTATTATTTGGCATCAATCACACCTCAGTAGCTTTCGTATTATCACAGCTATGAACAAGCTGACTGTGAGACAAATGTAAATGAAAGATATATTTTTCTCTACCCACAAAAAGCACAAAAAGTAAATAAAAAAATATAACATTCATCGAAACACGCAGGAGCATTTTACCTGTACGACTGCTAAAGGTTACGCGTTGCTAATTAGTATTTCGTAATTTACGATTGTTTTCACGAAAGTTATTTTAGGGAACAATTTTGCTCTTTTCATTTTGATTTTTTAATAAATTAATTTTGCATGTATATCACAATTCTGTCTTCCGGGCACCTATTTCATCTAAAATAGCACCTCTGCGATCCGTTCTGCTTGAATAACAAAACGGGCTGGGCTGAAGTGAAAAAATCGCACATCTAAAAGTTCGTGTTTGTTTTGTTAATTTCTCTCTCTACAAAACGTACATATCGCGTTTTACATTAGCCCATCCTTCCAATGAGCGTGTGTAAAACGCGGTAAATTTTCAAAGCCCCCACTTGAAAATATAAAACAAACTAATAAAAAAGTCGTCCTAGTTTATGCGAATGATTACGTTTCCCTTCCGCTTGGTGTGAAACTTAAATTTCTTTTATTCTCATTATGGAATCCAATTACCGAACAGAGCGGCCCAGTCATTGACTTTAATTAGATACAAAATTCATTAGCTGCGATTTTAAAATGAGATATCTCTCTTTTAATCGCCAAGATTATTTAATGCGCATGGCGAATAGCCGCCCAATCAAATTTTTTTCCTCAAAATTCCGAAAGTAGCCCTCTTATAAGTCACGAGGGAACACGGTTTAGATCTTATCTCGGACGTGTAAGTGATGGTTGAGGTTTCCTTCTCCTCTTGATCGTATATCTTTCCGCCGAAAAAAAAAGATTAGCAGTCCCATTCCAGGTTTTTCTTTTCCTTGTCCATTATTCAAAAGGACATAAGTTAGCCATTCTTGGAAAACCATCCTTTTCCCATCCTGCACCGCTCAATAACTCCGCTTGCCGAATTCCGCGCAATGATTAATGAGTCGGCGAAAAAGGGATACAGAAGTATGCACGGTGCAGTAGAGCACGGTGCCAAGTGCAGCAAAAAAGGGTTAATATAAATACGAGTTCCTTAACGAGATTTTGTTCCTGAGTCAATCTCTCCACGTTTCCCATCCTCGCCACCGAGCGGCGCTGCTTATAGCGACCCAATCGGGAGCATTCCGGATCACTTACCTTGCTACACATTCGAACAAGCACCCGTGAATGTATGCACGTGCTGAAGAAGCCTCTCCACTTACTGCAATCCTCTATGTGCAAGCCAAAATTCATGCCTTTCATATTCAGACTATACACACTTGTGTTACATTAACTTTATCCAATATGTAATATACGTTTCCGAAATTACTAAGGTTGGAATGGCAGTGTTTTTTATTTCAGAATTAATTTCTACATCTGAGATGTAACCAATTTCAATCTAAACGCTTTAACAAACTTAATAGCTACATGAACTTTCAAAAGTTCTATGAATACAATAACTACACGAACTAGTGTGAAAAGTTCCCATAAGAAATTTAATCATCCCAAAGATAAATCTCTAACACACTGAACACGAAATTTCTTCATCGTTATTAGTGATACGTCATGTAGTTTTTGAATTTTATGAACAATAAAATATGGTATTGACATTAAACTTAGGAGGTAGCATAAAGCTTTTTAACTGGAAATATTATTCTTATTTTTATTAAAAATAAACTAACTGGATACATGTACTATTTTTTCCTTAAAAAGCAAATTAAGACAAAGTTGAGGTAGAGGTTACTCAAACTTCAGCAGCAGTTTTCATTAGAATCCTTTTAACCATCATTTAAAGAAGCATATTAATTAATTTAAAATATATAGATTACATTTTCACAATGTAGATGAATCAACAGACATTCCCAACTTCATAAAAAGAAATATATCATGCCAAAAGATTACGTCAAAGTACATGAAAGTATATGAAAAAGTCCAAGTATATGAACGATACATTCGCCGCTGTAATGTATTCCTGATGAAAATGATCTCGTACACGTCAAAAATAGCTAAAAGATTATCAATTCATTTAATTACCTAGGTTTGTGGAAAAGAGCAATCAATGAAAATGATACCCCCATATTAAATTGAGCATATTAGCATTTAAGCATTAAAAGTGAGAGCTCAATAGATATCAGATGTTGAATGTGCTTTGTGGACTAGTAACTGGAATTAATAAGGAAAACATAGTCCTTTAATTTTCCCCATAAACGCTTTAATAGATTTCCAAGAAAATTTAATCTTCTTATTCGAGATGCAAGCTCTCAATCTCATCACACTAATTCCGAAACACCATACAAATTTCCTCATACTGAAAGCAAAACAAATCGTCGACGTTCATTTAGAACTGGATTTATTTTACCTTCATAGAATGCTTTGAAATTTGTTAAGATATACATTTAGTATTGGCAAACCATGTTGATAAAAGTCATCTCTTGTTCAACATTAAATATATTTTGCTTCCAATTTAATGTACTATTAATGTCCTTTGAAATGACCGGGAGAAAAATCACGTGTAAACTTCACTTGTGTTTTTACCAAAAAGAGATCCATTGCAATACCATGTATTTTAAAATTAATGCAAAAATATATGGATCGAGTGCAGAATCGCAAATTTTCATCGGCACTGAATATGAATTCAGAATGAAGTATTGTATGGTCTAATTTCCCTAGGTGTTCTATGAATAAAAGAACTAAGAAAGTCGAAGAAGCATTGCTATAAATATCTCCATAACAGGAAAGTAGATACGTAAAATTATATCTAAATAACCACTGATATTATCGAATGCATAAAGAGATTTTAAAAATATATGTCGAAATTACATTTCCATGAAAGAACCACTGTTGATTCCTTAGTTTGATCTAAGCTTAGGTACTATGATCTTTAACGAAAAAAAACCAAATCGTATTCCACAAACATCTTTACCATTTAAGACCACGTCGGTTAATAACTTCGTAACATTATTTCGAAATCTTGAAACTTTTAGAATTTTCAACTTCACAACTGGCGATTTTTCCTCGACTTTAGGGACTTTTCGAGGGAAACTGCGGCACGCTCCGAATGATTTTGACGACCACGCGTGCATCTCTGTACAGATCGATAAACCCGTGCCTATATGGGAGTCACGGCAAAGCTCTCGAGGCCCCGCGTGCCAAGTGTGCTCCGAAATACGACACGCAGGAAATTCGGAGAAAATTCTATATTCCACTCACGAAATTTCGTATAGGTACCGCTTGTATTCTGTACAGGTGAGGCCTTTACATTTCTGAACTTATTACTGCAGAAAAAGGAAAATTAGTTTGAGCTCCGAAACAGAATTCAGGAGGTAAGAATAAAAGCGTCTCTTGGGAGTTGAGCATTCCCTTCTCGGTACCTTTACCATGAGTGAAAAAGGAAATTGACTGCAAGTATGAAAGGTTCGTTAAGATACTTCTTATTTTGGAAACGTAAATATACTCTTTTGTTTCATTTACAACATGGTTGAGTGTGTTTATTTTAAATTTCATAAAGAGTGAAGAAAGGACGTTATACTTCTCCACAACTTCATAAACACAAAAACACGACTGGTTTAAAAATGTAAATGATAATTCATTTAAACTGGTCGTGTGTTTAATGAAAATGTAATGTAAAAATTGCAACTTATCATCATTAATCAGGATGGATGCCCACCAGAAATCACCCCTTACTGTTAATTTTTATATTTACAGTCATTCAAATTGATTCACATTTTTTTAAATTGCTAAAATTTCTCGAAAATTAATTTTCCGGAAGGATGTGAAATTTTCGTTTACAGAACATACTTTTTGATTTCCTGAAAAACGCTTTACCACGGGGGTCAACCATATGATAGCACTGTTAATTCCTATCAATCCTCAAAAAAGGATTCGATAAAATATTTGCTATTGTTTCGGATAATTTTGATTTTTAGATAATCTACAAATTCATGCTTAAGACAGCTGAAACTCCGAGTAGACAAGTATTAAATAGAAGCAAATACGTATTTTTCATTTTTAACATATCAAAGAATATCCACTGTTGACAACCTCCAACAACGTAAGATACCATAAAAAGCAGGGAAAAACAAAAAATTACGATGTGAAAAATAAAATAGAAGAAAAGACCCAAAATTTATCGATAGACCAGAGAGAAGAGTAGAGAATGTGATAGAATAAGGTTCGGCAGACGTTTTAACGATATGATTGAAATCCGATAGAATAAAATGCCAAAGGAAGACATAAAAGAAGGGATGAGTGAAAGTATTTTCTATGAGAAAAGTGAAAGGTAAATTAAATACTTACAAGGCTTCGAGGAAAAATATCGCGGAGAATTTTTGCGGAAATTTAAGATATTTTCCCTTTTTGTTTTAAAAATGCGGTGTCTGAAGTTACATTTAACGGAAAATCTTTATTTAATAAGTGCACGTACGTACACTCCGACAATATTTCTGTCAGTTTCACACGAACTATCATTGTAGCACGCTGTTAGTGGATTTCGAAATTAACATCTACGAGCACCAAAACCAATACTAAGAACAAATATGATTAAATAGATGGTTGATGTATTTTACGGTAACATTTTTAATTTTCCACGAAATCTACACAAAGCTCACATGAATGCTTTCAATAGCATTCGAAAGAAACGAGTGAACGCACGGTATTCAATCAAACAGGGATTTTTTGCCAAATTTATATGAACAAGTGAAAAGTCCCCTTTAAGCATGACGGTATTAAATTCAAATCGAATTTCAAGCGTGTAAAAAGTTATTCATACCGTAAATTTTATCACTATGAAACAGAATATAATTTAAAATATAAATATGGGACTTCGTTGCTTGAAGTAGGACAGTTTACTAAATATTCGAGTATTTAATAAAAATTCTCGGAAATCTGAATTGGAAACATTAATCCCCTACCAACATAAGACTCTATATTATCCCTCCTTCCTTTTGGTGTTGTATTTATTTCATAGAGCCGTTATTCATAGTTTAATTTAGTAGAAAAAGGAGATTCTCACAGGAGATCAAAAGAACGTTTCTGGTTTGGATAATGCTTTACTTTCTTGTGAGTGCATTCAAAACGATCTAAGGTCGATTTTGGAATTTAGAGGAATGAAATTTTTTACTGTTTCTTCCTGCCTTCCTAAGTTTCAGGCACGCTAAGTTTTGTTAATTACGGGGATGGATGATCAATAAATATAAACACGAATCATAGACAGAAAAGTTCCTTGTCTACATCTACATAAATACCCCGTTTGGGTTATGCTTTACTTTCTCATGGGTCACCATTGCGAACGATCTGGGGCCAAATCTGAAACTTTCAGAGCAATGAAATTTCCGCTGTGTTTCCTTCTGCGTTCCTAAGTTTCAGGTCCTTAAAATATTGTTGAAATGGATTGATCAGGATGGACGATCCATACATATAAAAACGAATCTCAAGTAGAAAACTCTACATTTATATCAATACTCCGCAGGCGTTATTACGGCGTTTGGCAGGGGGTGTATGCACCGAACGTTCGATCTGTCTCTATAGTTATTTCATTATCGCGTTCGTATTCTTCTTAATAATAGTGATAATGAAACGTCATTATGTCAGGACGAGATTGAGACTCAAAAGTATCTTCTTACATCCAGCCCAATGTATCGATAGATTAAAAGCATTTTTATAATTTTCGCTTATTATTACCGTTCACGCAAAGTATTAATCCAGATAACGGATGGTTCTGGAATCTATTTCTCTTATATTATGCTCATCGGCCGAAGTAGCGGAACTTCGAAAACTACACGACTGATTTCATCAAAATGCCTCCAATAACACTTAGTGGAAACTTGTTAACACAGGACATTAAAGCGAGACAAACAATTTCGATATGAAACGAGGTGTTAGTGGACTGAAAAACCCCGCGGATCCTCATGCAGCAGAACGGCGCGGACGTATTACCCACGGTGGGTAAATCTGGAGCCATCGTCCATTAAAAACAAAAGCCGTAGAAGTCTCTTTTGGAGATTCGTAAAGAGACAGAATCCCGTATTGCGGTTCCCAGAGCAACGCATTTGCGTCGATCGGACGGCGGAGAGAGAGCGAAACGAAAGAAAAAAAACACCAGAGGTCTCTCTAATAGGAACCACTCATCCAAGAGGGAAAAACAAAACATGGGGTGAAACGGGGGGGAGAGAGCTGGTGCGGGCGAAGGGGGGGGAGAGCAAGAGAATAGGAAAGAAAATAAAGGAGAGGAGAAATGGAATTTTGAGGAGCATTCGAGTGTCACAAATTGCCCGTGTCTAGAACGGGGAAGGATCGAATCCAAAGATGGTCGCAAAAAAGAGGCCGGTGAGTTGCAAAAAATTTAATACGGTACACATGGAAATGTATTCTGCGTGTGCGAGCGAGCGACGCGAGTAATGGAGTTGAAAGAGGGAAAACAGAATTGTGAGGGGAAAAATTACGGGGAAATTGAGCCTGGATAAAGCATTCAGCAGATTGTAAGTTGGCCTATTTATAGCTAAATTACGGAGTAGAGAGATTCCGCGCGTTGGAAAGCTCCCCCCTTGAGGAATTTAATTTACGCGGCTTTGGAGTCACGAAATCGCGCTATACTTAAATAGATCCGAAAAGGCTCGGTTAAATATTAACTCCCCCTGTTCATGACAAGGTGAGTCTGGAATGGGAATGTGTGTGCGATTAAACTCCGATTGGTTTCGAATACAGTCGTGGCGGAATCAATAAAAAGGATACGTTGAAGTGAACGAAAATTTTAGTGGCGAAAATTTTATTCCGCGGAAAATTGGCTTAGACTTAACTATGTCATATTCAGCCCCGTCGCCAGTTCCTCGTTTCCGCGAAAATATAAATTTTGCAGGAAATTTTAATTAATTATGAATATGCACGAGATGCCAGTCAAAATTTTCATTTCACGTGTCACGTTATCATCGGCAAGAACTGAAGCGGCAATAACTCGTCAATATAATTATAAATTTTAATATTCGCCGGAATAAATAATTGAGCATAAAAATTAGGATCTCGACCAAGGTTTAATGTTTGTTCATTCCGAAACTGCGTTGTGTTCGAGCCAGTTCTACCATATCACAATAAAGATACTACCTTCCTCGAGTAGATTATGCCTATTTAATTCTTTGGCTAAATAATTGAAGATAAAATCATGTATGAACGTGATCATCAGCTAATAATTTCAGCTAAATATTTCATACTTTCTTTATTCGAAAAATAAGTAAAAGATATATTTCTCCAATACTTTTATTTCTAGAAAATGGGAAATGGTGAGGTTCAAGATAAATATACGCTGAAAATATGAATAAACAACATATATCCTTATTAGGAGTATATTATCGTACTTAAGACAAAGGGTGGAGAACCTTCTCTATCAGGAGGTCAAATCAAGTTTTCGGTCTCCTAAGGGAGATCGCATATGAAACAATTGTGTTGCGTGTTGCCTATATTCAAACAGTTATAAGCTTAATTTTTATATGAGTAAACGAATTCATTTTGCTTTGTCCCGAAAAAAAATTTTCTAATTTATTTTCCAATTAGCTTCATTTACACGAATACAAAATTATCTAAATAATATACATTTTTAAGAAGAAACTAGAAGGCCACAATGAATACCCAAAAACTCTACAAGTTACCTGAAAACCGCAAGATCTCCTACCACCTTTGCTCTAGACTACATTAATTGAACTTCATTACAGGACTATATGTAAGCATATACATTAAGAAAGGACTATTTTATGTGATACACGTAATGTAATCAAAGTTAATTACTGGAATATCTAAGTTAACAGAGGAACAACAGTAGTAAATCTCTAAGGGTTTAAATCGCTTTAAATTCTGTAGAAACGGTGTACAGAGTAAACTTTCCTAATTAAATAAAGAAATATGAATAAATGAGAATAATATATGAAATGAGAATGAATCCGAGCTTGTGCCTGTGACTTACGTCGTATCCCAGAAATGTGTCGTACCATGGTATAAAATTTCATAACTTGCAGGTAAGTTTGAATATATAGTTTTACTTTGAACTTTGAGCTAAATTTCTTAAACAGTAAAAAAATGATGAAACCTTGTGTCTAAAATGTTCTTCCTAGGAATGAATCTGTTTGGAGTATTTCATCATTATTTATTCACTCAACAGACACAAACCTCTTCATATGATTTCATAGCAATTCTATGTTCATAAAGCGAGTCTATTTATTTTGAAGTTAAATTTTTGTCATGTAACGTACTATTTAATTACCGACATGAAAAACAACTAAGGAACACTACGCTCTTAATTCGATAATGATGAAAAGATGAATTCGATAATGATGAATTCGATATGAATAATAAGATGTATTCTTGTCTATTCAAATCATTTTGTTCTCAAACCATAGTTATAGAAGTATTGTTATCCAAATCACATACCATGAACACCAAAGCCCAGGGCTTTATAAGTCATTATCAACCCAACTTTGGTATATTTACCACCATTGTGATAGATTTGCCATCACTTAAATTTTAGACATTTGCGAATAACAAATACGAAGAATTTTCTCTTCCATTCGGAGAAACTCGATGAGGCATTAAGGATTTGGATATCGTCCATCCCAACGATCAGATTTCGATTCCCTTGAGAGAGAGATTTTGATGGGGAAGCAATCGGAACTGACTTATGCTTATTTCCAAATATTCGTAATCCATTAATTTAGAGGAGAATTCGAAGCGAATGGGAGCGGAGGGAAGGATGGGATATTGTATAGAAAAAAGAGGTCCCTCCTCTAGCGGAATAAAATTTGAGTAGGGATGGGGAAACATGTAAAGCAGCTGGAGCGAAGAAGAGGCGCTTAAGAAAGAAATAAGTTCTGCCAAGAAAGAAGTTAGAGTGGAAAGGATGGAGAGAGACGCACTTTCTCGGGAAATTAGAGTTTCCCCATTGAGAGAGAGGGAAAAACTGATGAAAGAGCACCAGTGGGAGAATAAAGGGAAAAGCCTAATTTGAGATTCTATATCAAACGCAAACTACGTCGTAAATGAAGAAGACGGTGAGGATTCGAGTACTTAAATTAATTCGAAGATTTATATTGGAATTTTTGTCAAATCAAGAAGATACATTATAAATGAAAGTATTAATGGAATAAATGGAAAGATGCGACCATTGGAGCTAGCATTCAGCTTGAACCATTGACCAATAACTCTGGAGGAGGAATGAGGGTTACTATGTAGGATGAATGAGATAGTTTGCACTGTCTCAGTATGTTAAAAGAGCAAAATTTACCCATGTAGGATTTACCTCTTGAAAATTCCATATGGAACTTGAATTAGTTAATGTAATTAATGCAAACTCACATAATACACGAATGAGCATCTCTATTCATAGCATTCAATAAGTGGCCTTATACGAGGGTGGTCTGAAAAATTTACGACCCCAGATTCTTCAGAGATCTTCAGAAAATTTTCAGAAATTTTCAGAAAACATGTCGAGAAATGGCGAAATGTCGGAAAATTTTCAGACCACCCATGTATATAAAGCCATTTTCCAGTATCATTCCCATATTCCACTAGCTTCTACATTATCGTAGCTATTAATAGGACTGAAAGGGATAAAAGTGAATGAAAGACACATTATTATTATTCTGTACCCTGCTCAAAATCCACATGATAAACATCCCATACTTCAAGATATGGTAGCAAGAACCAGGTGAAAGGTGAGACGAAGAGATTTCAATTATCCTTTTTGATATTCTGAATCAGGGAAATATCACAATGGATGGAACGTAAAGAAACTTTGCACATGAACTTGTGCGACTGACCCATAGTTTTCTTTTTTCATTTCTCGCATAACTTCAGGGAAATATCCTTTGAGTTAGGCTACCCGGCGACGATATGGCTTTGCCAATTAAATGCCATGTCATGAGCTCAATTCTACTAAACCAACATATGATAAAACATAAAAGTTTAAAGCTTCTAATAATTAGTAAATATTAACATATCTCAATTACGATACTTACATTACAGAGCTTGGGATACAAGCATTTATGAATATGTACACGTTATATGCTTAAGCGCATTAAAAGTCCTAATTATCAATTTGTAAAAACGGTCCACAGATTTTCAAGGTAATCCTTGAATAATAATGGAAATATTTACATTAATAAAATTTATTAATTAATTTAAAATTTATTTATGCGTAATAATAGGGAGATTAAATTATTTTAATGTGTGTACGAATAAATTCTGCATATTTATCACAAAAGATGTTACAGTTTCGGAAAAAATTATAGAATTTTTAAACTGCCTAAAATATGATCAGAAAGAATTAATTATCAAAAATTTTCGCGAAAGTTTCAAAAAAGTTACGAGGAATATAATGAAGGCTTCTGTTTCATATTTATGTTATTCATATATGTTATTTTATTTATTCCCAAAAGAACAAAAATGCGATGAAAATATACAATGAAGAAGAACACAGCAAGTCGATAACAAAATTTTTTAGTTAGTGAAAAGAAGGAAAATCCTCCGGGGTGAAAAATTATGCTACAGCAACAAAATTTAACGTTCAATGAATCGCGGAGTAAATATAAACATCTATATGAAACAAATGCTTCGCTGGATCAATCAAAGCAGATATACAGGAAAATGTGACGAAGTAGAGAAGCCATTGAGATGGATTCAAATGGAAATATATGGAGCTAGAATGCTAAATAGGGAATCAACGATGATATATGAGTTAACTCAATTTTGAAATGCATGAAAAATTGCAGACTTCTGGTGAATGGAAACTGAATCAGAAGTATCAAGGGCTTTTACACGACAAGCAGAATCAAAACCCCCATCGAATAATAGCTCATAAAGTGGGAATGAACAGGAATACTATAAAACGAATCTCGTAATGTAGTACTGGCTGTGAAAGAATAGGTTTGAACGGATTCGGCAAAGTTTTAAATTTTGAGGGCAATCAAATAACTATAGTAAACATCGTCCTAAGGATAGATAACTTTCATCACATATCCTTAATGACACAAAGTAGGTGATTATGATATGTTTGCGCCTACTCACCGAAAACCTTCCTTAAGATGGGTGGAGTCACGGAGCACGGTGGCAGGGTTTTAGCCAAATCTGTAATTAAATAGAGGATAAAAGTACATTAGACATATTTGTTACAGTAGATGACATAGTGAGATAGCTGAAAATCAAACTAATACGATTGTAGCAATGTAATAGTCTGTATCTGACGGCTAAACCCAGAGAAAGAGTTAACAGGAATTCAACTTTGTCGTTACGTCAGCACGTATATTTTACGAGTAATATCATACTAGTCTCACTTGCAAAAAATTTGCAGACGGAAACTGATGCCACATTTCTCTACCCAAATAAATTGCAAAAAACACTCCAATCACTATAAACGAAAACACAAACACTAAAACAAACAATAAAACACACATTCTTATTCTGTATCAGTGTCCACTTCGATATACGTTGTTCGTATATATAGATGTCGATATCTACAAGTCCAGTAACAAAACTGTGGGAAAATTCAAATTTTAGCAGAATTTTTTGACAAAATGGTGCATTTTTCATTTTTTAGTCCATCTTTAGCAGGAAAGAGGAAATTTCCTCTTTAAAATGGTGTGATATTTACACGTTTTGATAGAGTGTGAAGTGAGAAAAGCGCTGGTCACCAAAACCAGACGTTTAGAAATAATATATAAAGAATAGGTATACTCAATTTCCTTATATCACGCCACTCTTAGATTCACAAAAGCGTCGCGCGAATACCTCAAAATATTCCCCAGCTTTAATACATGAGAAAAAAAATAAAAGCGAAGAATTTATTGAACGGGCAATATTCCGATTCATTTTGAGCGGGGAGCAATATGGGAAATTTAGACGATACGGAGGGCATATCTACCAAAACAGGCGGGAGAAGTTATGCAACCAGTGGAATGTGTCCAGCTTTGTCCCGTTGATAATCCGCTGGGGACTGAGGGGTGTGAAGCCGCTTGGTTTCGTGTGTTTGCTGATATAAAACGCCGCCGATTCACGTATTGCCAAGACGCGTTAAGGTGCGGTTCCGCTGCAGTGACAGCTCGTTGCGGCTTTCGCCAGACGTCTCTCCGACTCTTTCAACGCGTTTCAAATATCAGTGGACCATGTTAGCGCGTGCTTCCCGTCGGAATGAAACACTTGACAGTGGCAGACACAGTATCGCTTCACTTTGGCCGAATTACCATTAGGTAATAGTGCAGACATCTCGTGGAATGTGATGAGTATTCGTCCACACAGCGTTCTAATAGAGGGCATGTTGGAGGACATTTCGGCATGTACACGTATAAGGCATGCTAAGTTGATTTACAATTCAATCTTCTTAGAGAATATTATATTAAAATATTTTGCTACATTATCCTCTTCAATTTATCTTTCGCTAACTTAGGAGGTCGGTCGTCGTTGTCGAATTCGGAAATTAAACTTTTATATGTCAGAAGAATTTAGTTTCATTTTGAAACTGAAGCGAGTTTTATCTGATTTACTTCAGCAGACGTTAAATTGAATATAATATGATTAAAAGTTTTTTAAAAATGGATGAAGTCGAAGATACGTACCCTTCCTTGCTGATTGGATATCACCAATCTTTTCTTTTTCAATGTTGTTACCATGTACGGTATGCTCACTTTCGAATCCTAGGTGGGGTTGGTCTAAGAGATGAACTCAAAATTTTTTCATCTGATCTTTTTATTTGCTCGAAAAAATTAATGCGAAAAACCACTAGTTTCTTAAATTTTTAATTATATTTGGTCTTAAATATGTTAAATAAGAGTGTTATAGAATGGAATACAACGCATATGTTTTGATATGGATGAAAATGGATAGGTTAAACTATCCGTTAGTGATTGGAAGCACAAAATTTAGAAAGTATCATAAAATCTGCGTGAGCTCAAACGAGACACTCGAAGACTCAATAAATTCACTCTCGAACGGAATTTTATATCATATTTATTACGTACATTTCAATTTTATGATTGTAGTCGTATGATTATTCAATGAATATTATGACACATATGTTATATATAATATAAATATATATTGACCATAGTTATAACGAATTTTATTTTCTCCATTTTTCCTAGACATTTTAAAATATAAATTCTCAAAATTTTAGTTTGAACGTATAACTTAGAATTAGTAATGTTACCAGTAAATCGTTAAAATTTATATACTCAAACTAGTGGAAAGCAGAAGTGCGTGATTTAAATTTTCTCCCGCCAATATTACTATAATTTTTCCAATATTTTTATACGAGCTAGAACTAACTACACTGTAAAAAATGTCCAATTCAAACGACCCCGAAAAAGCAGCACGAAACAGTGTCATGGAACTCTTCTGCTGCTGCCAGTGCATTCAAGAGTATCGGAAGTTTTCGCGAGGGATAAAAAGATTATAAAACATAAAAAATTCATCCTTTACATCATTCCTTACAGCATCCTCAAAACATTCGACCAGCTCTGGAGCAGCATCGGGAGTTGCACGGTCATTATCATTTACCATTCGTTTCAACTGCGCCGGTATTTTGCTCGCGCATTGAATGTTGCATTTATCCGAATTTTCCTTAATATTCCGAGCCTCCCCAAGACGAGAATTCTATTATGCGACTTCCGTATTTTCCCGAAGGATTTTCTTAATCCCTTCTCGGGCGTATCTCTTTGCAGTTCCGGACAATCGCTGCCCAGGAACGCCGAATACGGGCCAAGGACAAGTGGTCGTTCCACTTACGCTATGCTCTTCCTTCCACGCTATTATCGACTCATCTGATATAGCTCTTGTATGGAAACTTCTTGCGACGTTCGGGAGGGGGCTTTCTGGATGTTTTGTGCGAAGGACAGTTAATGCTATCCGAACGGATTTATTTGCGGTTTGGATTGCATAAAGGATCCTTTCTTGCCATTCTGCCCTATTTCCATCGTGGTCAATGGGATTACGAGACGTCTTAATGATAAAGGAATATGTTTTATGTTCCCTGCGTCGTGCGATGTGATTACTCTCGTTTAACTGCACGGAAAATCTAGGAATGCGGTCCTGAATGCACTCTATCGTTGGGGAGAGGGTTGGAAATTTCATTCCGTGAAAATTAATCTGAGAACAGGGGTCCCAAAAATGGCACTGCAAAGGCCCCTTATGGTGGCCGCAAAGTGAGGGTTTGTATT
This sequence comes from Pachydiplax longipennis, assembly GCA_036926295.1. Taxonomy (NCBI): domain Eukaryota; kingdom Metazoa; phylum Arthropoda; class Insecta; order Odonata; family Libellulidae; genus Pachydiplax; species Pachydiplax longipennis. Next base: position 23,036,750 of record JAVFKF010000003.1, on the reverse strand, counting down.
TAAGAAAACTTCGGCTGGTTTTCATATGCAACTTATGGAAGCCCGTCCACAATTTCTATATTAAGACTCTAGAGTTGAAGATACTCTTACATGAGATAAGCCAAAGAAATTTAAAAATGCATGCTGTATTTGGAAATCAAAACATATTCGGATTATCATGATTATAAATTTCCCGGATTATCAAGGAGTATTTGGAGAATTTCATATCGTCGAAGTGATAAATAAAAAATATGATTTTAAAACTACTCGTTCTTTAGGCAAATATTTGTGTTCTTGAGCAAAACTTGGCAGAATTTCACAATAATTTCCATAAAAAAGTTAGTTATCAATAAATGGAATTAATCATGAATTCTTCGTTTGCGAATATCATTATTTTTAACTTCATTAACTGTTAAATTTAAGTTCTTAAGGAAACGCATCCGTTTTCGTTGAGTTTGAGAGATAGATCAATTGGAATAAATGTGATCTTGATGATAAGTTGTATAAGCTTTATTAATTAATAATTTTTGTAGGATTTCGCAAATTATTGCAAAGTTTTAAGTCGAAAAATTAGCGATAACTGCCTCTCCATTCCATAGAACCGCTGGTTTCAGGATTCAAACTCTCATTTTCACGCATAATTATTACTAGCAAACGAAAGAATTCTTTCTTTCTTTAAATACGTAGGCAAAGGAAAAGATGCAATTATGCTGACGTAGATACTTATTTCAAATTATTGGAGTTTGTTCGTCTTACCAATTCTTAACTAGAAGGATCTCTTCCTGCAACGTCGTATAGCTCATCAGAACAGAAAAACGATTTCAGAGAGAGATTTTGATAGGCAATAACAGCGGAGCATTAAGGTGATTAGAAAATCCCAGGTGCTAGGATCTATGATTTGCACCACAGAGCAATACTGTAATTAAAGGTACGCTATCTCCAACTTCTGCTAGACATCAGCTGGGTATGTAGTACGTGACTAACTTAAGGATTAAGTGAATATTAGATCGATTCTAACATGCTACGATTCTTTCAATTGATTTTCATAGATTTGGTTTTAGATTAGTAGCGGTAACTACAAAATAACATTTTGTATCTCAAAAATGCTATATAAGAAACAAAAGTATCTTGAATGATCTTAGATTTATCATTTTTTTCATCAGATCATACTGAAACTGACGTAATAACAATAATTTCAATCGCAAACAATTGATAAGATACATATTTAATTGAATAGGAGACAAACATGAAATAGATGCATAGCCATTTAGGAATATTAAATTCAGTACATAGCAGGCAAAAGATTTAAACTGAAATAAAACCATTACTTTTCAAAAATAGTGAACATATATTTTTCACATCAAATGATATTCATAAGTATAACTAAATGGTAATGCTGATAAATAGTATTTGAAAAATTCGGATCAAAAAGATTTACTCTTGGGATATGAAAAAAATTGTTGGATGTATCTGATAAGCTAGAATTTTCTCAGAAATTTCTATAGTAATTTTTCAGGAATTTGTATAACAATTCGACAAATAAAATGTTAGCATTTCTAAGTAATTATTCAGTAAGATTCAAATAATTCCACACATAATTCCACGTTGATTTTAACGTGATTCCATTTGAGATGTAGAGTTCTCACCGCGATTAGAATTACAGCATATTATGTATAGAATTATATATTGTAGATTTCTACAACTAGGTAAGAACGCTAAAACACTAATGAAATTACGAAATGATTAAAGTTACATTTTATTGAAGTCGAAATGGGCTCCATGTTAAACCTAACATTCATTTCCCGAGCTTATTGGTTTTATCTCAATAAGGAAAAATGACCGATACTGGAGCTCTGCCAGCAATTTATAAGGGAAGAATTCTTGCCTATATATTTTTGGGAATGAAACTTTCATTCTATATAATTTAATGGAAATTATTTTGTTTCTCGAACGAAATCTCAGTTTCTGAGTCCGCTATTAGTCTTCCAAAGGGTTCGATACCCCGTCATGAGGTAGACATGGATTTAACGGAAAAGCACTAGCTTTTCCTATAAACTCCAACTTTACAGCGATCCCGCCCGAACCCCTATTTTTTATCTAAATTTCACTCTTTTGCTCGAAGGTCTCATTTGTCACGGAAATTCCTTTCCCCATCTGCATTTCTTCATTCGTCACTCCGTAATTAAAAAAGAGTTATAAATCTCGGCTGGCATCAATCTTGAAAAGGGAGTGGCTGGAAACAGTTTAATGAACTACCATCGAAAATTATTCCCAACTTCATTTTCAGGGAGGGGTGAGAGTGGATTGCTTTAATATATCAAGTTTATGGACTTCCACGATAAATTTACGTCACCTAAATGCAAAGCGCGCTTCGCTAATGTTTGGGGCAAACAAGAAATTCCTCATTGGAGAGGAATGTTCCTCTGAAGTTACTAATGGAACTGATTTTTGGAAATATGGCTTAGTTGGGGAAAGAATGAGTTGTACCGCTTGCTAAACAAATTGAGTAGTAATACGGTTGTGCTCTTACTTACGTGTGTGCGCTAATGGATTACTCTGAAATGATAATTCACAATCATCGATATGGGGAAAGAAGTCCATGAATATCCATGACTCTTAGTTTCGAGAGATTAATTTTGAAAATAAATCAGTTTTTAGTATACCGTTGCATACTTTTGGTTAGATAAATGTCCTGGAATTAATCTAATACTAAAATATTGACTAAAGGATACGAAATTTTTCCTTAAATTTACCTTATTTTATTCATCAATAATCAAAAATATAGCGAGAGTAAATGAAGGATTAAAATATGAAATGCAGTTTCATAATAGGGAGTGAACATCTGATTCTCAAGTGTCCACTTATAATATAATACTGATAAAATTCCTTCTCAAAGGATTGTTAAAGGTCCTTTGATAGTTATTACGCACACAGGGGCACCCGTCAGGAATCGAACCCGGAACATTTCCAACCCGAGTCTACAACACTGCCCATTTGGTTATCCAGGAACCTTAGAACTCCCCTGCTGTGAATTCATATGCACAATATATATTTGGATTTATAGCTGTTTGAAGAGGAGATCATTGTGTCCTTCATGTAATGGGGATTATATACTAAGATGAGTTACTAGAGACAAAATATCCAACAAGTCGTAATAATTTTGACAAAATATCTTCAATTTTCTTTACAAATCATTTGCACCCTATAAGTGAGCAATGGCTGTGTTCACTTTTCTTTCTGTAGCCTTTAATGACAATGCATTCACGTATAAAACGTATGATGTACCGATATAGATATAATAATTTATGCTAATATTTATCATTAAATAATAATACTACTTTAGAATAGATTTCACATTTCATTGGTGCTATTTAAAAAAAAAAAAAAACTCAACTTTTAAAGTATGTATTCTAAATTGATGCTAATGATCGGTAAGTTAAGTAATTTTTATCCAATTTGCAGAACATTTACTACTGTGTGTTCCTCTTAAATATGTAGCTCTTACTTATACAAAAAATAAGTAAATAAATGAAAAAAAAATCAGGCCCCAAAAAATTAGACAAACGAATTCCGGCAGCAGTAGAGAAACGGGGACATCGGGTATAAAACTCTCGGGAAGGAAATATAGCTCTGTCCCATAAAAGATACCGAAGAAATCGTACTTCTACACATTAAACGCGCGGAGTGGGTAACTGAATTGCGGTCAGTGCGGTATCTTTTAAAAATTTTCGACGCGAGTCACGGGAATTGCTCCCGCATAGAATAATACCGATTTAAAAATAAAGCGGGGCCTTAGTTGTGGCTGAAATACACATATCCTATTATCACTTCATCTTCCGTGAGAAAATCCAGTGGGCCGCAATCCCCTTCCATCTCACACGTAATGGGCACTTAAAGGCGACTATGGACTCCACCGCTATGGCCTTGCAACACTCATTCGCCCATTCCGGCTTATTTACGATCCAGAAATGTACACAGACTAGGAGCAGAGATTGGCAGAGGTGCGACTAGTTCCGAATATTGCATTCTTCACTATGAAATTACCACACCGCACTCCCTTTCTGCTCTTTTTCCCACTCTGCCTGTGTGCATTTCTGTCTCTTTTCCTGTCCCTCCACATGTCTCTATCTCGTTCACGAATGTTTTACTCGTGAACTCCGGCATACATTTCTAATTCCCTCTCCTTTTCCATTTCTAATCCTTCATTTTTTATTTATGTGTTTTATCTGAATTATATTAAATTTCATTTTTAACACTTTAGGTTCTGTAATTGGTCTTACTGTCTACCATGTACCATTGGAACTGAATTTCGTTGCATTTCTAGCAATATACCTATTCTCTAACCTGTTTTATAATTTATTTAATAGCAAATTAATTTACAGTACACAAATTATGTGTTGCATCGGAGACATGTCAAAATCAGCGGAATATAAAAAGGAGTTAGATGTCGAAAAAAAAATGAAAAAGACAAAAATATAAGCATACACAGTGACACTTATCTTTCCCTTGGTTACTTTGGATGATTAAAGTGGATTATGGGCGAATTGCATCACATAAAAAGTACATAACTTCTAGTACTACACTTTAAGTACTACAAAGTCACAAAAAATCTGCAAAGGAAATAGACTTTGTAAAACAAATCAAGGATATATCTCACCACTATCTAGTAATTAGTGTATCACTCGATCTACTAATATATGCATCATCCTGTCCTGCAGAATATAAACTCATTCAATACAATGTCACCCATGGACTAAATAACTTACGTAAATATTTAAATAATTTAGAGACATTCCTGAAATCCTTGTTCATTTTTACCGTATTTTTGGATATTTTTTGCAATTTTATATTTTTAGCGTCATTTCAAAAACACGGGTATTTTCTGATATTCAATATATTATGATGCTCATGGTAAACCAGTTCATATACACATTTAGAAAGGAACCATAAGCGTGATCTCAAAATAATGAAGCAATTAAAGGTACTTTTCGGTGCGAAAATAGTTATTTCTGCGTCTCGTTTGTTACACTATCCATTATTTTTTTGATAACTTTGAGAGCCGAAATTATAACGGTGCTTATCAGTTACCATGTCAATCAAAAACGGGAGAATCAACGGGAACTTTAGCTAGTATAATAATGTGATACATTTCCCTTTGAATTTCGTGGTATTTCATTTACTTATCGGATGTTTTTTTCTATTTTAATTAATTCTATTCATAATACACGTCCTATACTTGTCCAGCTTAGCACTTTGACTTCTATTCTTATTATTAAAATAACAAGTATTTTCTGCATACAATTTAAGTATATCAGTAGTCCTTTCATATTTCTCATTTATTTTTATTACTATGTTTGGGCTAAGTTTTCACATCATCCTATTCATCCGAAATTAATTTTTCCTAATTTTTATTTACGTTCTTATATCCAGAAACTTTAATTTCCCCCCATTTTGTTGCTATTTATTTATATCCTCTACTTGGGATAAGAAAATTAACGGTGAGTTAGAAAGGATACGAGAACTATGCGTCTTCTTTTCGCCCAAAATAAAAGCGTTACTTATCTTTTCACATATAACTTATCTTCAACTGATTCCCATAATTTTCTTTACAAGAGGGTTCTTGTTCTTAATCTAAGGATTTACTCATGCAGTGAATGGTGTTGTTACTGCCGCGGCTATTCTGTCCATTTGCTCTACCATTACACGCGTGATAATAATGTAGGTCAACGGTTATTTGTGTTGGTGATAATTTGAGTTAATGGTGATGATGAGAATCTTGTCTTGTCTGCGTAGTTGAGCTAATGCTGTGCGTCATTACGCTAGAGCTACAATTTTATGGTGCAATTATATTACCATCTAAACCTGCGCACAAATCTAATCTGCATTCATAAGAATCAAATTAGCGATATAATAACGTACAAAGTAATATAAATATATAAAATTATTATAATAGAGGTAATTTTATAAACTACCATTTTTCAGAAAAATATTATCATAAAATAAAAATTTCTGAAATTTTGCGCTACATCATACAATCTTCAAAAACATTAGGATTATTTCCTAAAAAGAGAGGTAATAAGTTATAATTTTCATGATCTTAACACTTTTTCTTCTTTTTTATTTTCTTTCTACATTTCCAAAATTATTTTCACTGATTCGTCTAACTTCTTTACATATTGATGTAATTATTAATATATTTTAAGAAATATTTTACTGTCTTGATTGCAAATTACGCTAAAAATTTTGTACTTTTACCTGAATTCTCATTTTCACGTCTCTATTATCTTGTATTTAATAATCGTATTTCAATGTTTGACATCATCTGGTGTGAAAACATTTTTTCCCCGCTTTCCTTCGTGTTCTGCTTTCAGACGTTATCTTTCAAGCATCGGAAAATAATTTCTTTAAAATTTAAAATTTAGATACATATATTAGTAAGCTTCACGAATTCTTCACACCACCCTTCATGCGGGCGTTTTCCTTCATAGGAATTCTTTTCTAAATGTTTGACTTTGGTTTTTTCAACGCTTACAATAGTTACTTTTCTATATCGTATCGCTCTATTTTCCTATATCCTTTCCTTCGTCTAAAATGACAAATGTTTATATGTAAGAGGAGACTTGATAGTCCTTCAATAGCGTCGTATTCTACTCCACATTTCCATTTATGGGCAGACAAACATTTCGCGGCGGTTTTAGGTAACTCGTGAAATATCTGGGATATCCCTTCTTTCCGCCGTTTACTTTTCCCTTGTTTTTATTTCTGGTCTCTCTCCCCCAATACACTATCAATCGGGCCAGCAGCATTGAAGCGGCGTCATGTTGGCTTCGTTGACTGCTTTTGGCCGTTAAATAAATGCGCCGAGATAGCCGCCGTTAGCTACCGCAGCGATTTTCCACAGTGGGATTTCCCTGCAGAAAAATGAGAATGGCTCTTTAATGTCTTGAAATTTTTGAAAGAATAAACGCTGTCCTCCTCAGGCATCAAACAGATTCTGAAAGTACCGAAAATGTTATCTAGGTGGATGAGGTTATGCTCGTTGACCATCCTTTCAGGTATGGCGTAAAATGATGTAAATCAATCAATGTAAATTATGTTAATGTAAGAAATATAAATAATTTACATGACAATATTATCATTCACTACAGGCATGTTGTTAAATAATGATGAATTTAGGAATAAAATCTCTATTAAGGTGAGATTAACCCTAGGTCTGCCTCTCTTACACCTAATCTCAATTGTTTATACGATAGTTTTTTATTATTAAGTTATAAAAGGAAAAACTACAACAACGAAACAAAAAGAAACGGTTTTTGAAGAAAATTCTCTTCTTAAATTGGTTAAAAAGACAAAAACCTTGTTATGGAAAAGTAAAGTTGAGAATATTATGTAATATTTAATGCATCAGTAAATGTTGCGATTTCATATACCAAGCTCTACATCGTTTTATTAGAATGTGCTCCTAAATGAATTAATTTTCTCGTACGATACACAACTAGAATTATGTATTTGCTCATTTCGATAAATTGCAAAGTTTTAAGGGAGCTTACAGTGTATTTTATGATTTACGATTTGTAACTCAGAAGCAAATGTAGTATTCAAAGAATTATTTAGGTAGCCTGACATTTTCTCACCGTATTCTAAAAAGTAGCGTTTTGTGGGCTTACGTCAAGGTTTTTAGCTTTTGGTTAGCAAGGTTTGGGTATGACTTCAAATTTTTTAATGCGACAGACAACTATAATACACAAAATTAAATAGTAAAGTCTCTCAGAAATATCTTGTATGCACTACTTGCGACGTAATAAGCGCTTCAAAATCAGATACGTAATCTTAAAATTAATTTTTAAGGGTTTAGTTGCGTCATAGTACGTCAAGTTTTCACCTTATGGTTATAATACGTCAACTTTTCACCTTATTATTAATAAGGCTTGGATGTGACTTCGATTTTAAATGTGACAGACAACTAAAATATACAAAATTAAGTAGGAAAGACACTTAGAATCATCCTGTATGCAAAAATATAGCATATAGTGCGCTTCGAACCCGGATACTCAGCTGCAGTATCTAAGGATTCAGAAATAATTAATGAAAATTGTTGGCCGAGATTATGTTTATGAATTACTACAAAATGTATGAACCTTCCGAAAAAAACGTCTCTGCTGAAGTAAAATACCCAACTAATTTCGATGAAAATTATACCTATGGGAACAGGAAAAAATCAAACGGTGAGTTATCTTAGAGGATAATAAAAATTAGGAAAACTTTTGGGTGACTTAGACGGGGAAATGGCGAATCGAAAGCAGTCCGCAAATAAAAAAGGGCAACTGGAAAAGTGAAGCGATACGACAGAGGGAGAGAGAGAGAGGAAGGGAGGGAAGCGTGGGAAAAAGGAGATGGATTGACTTTGGATACTCTCAAGGATTTGAAGAGTCGAACTGAGGCCATTCCGATAAATTCCCTTTTTCCACTTTACGCATTCCACTCTCTTTCTAGCCCATCCTTCCAACTGAGAACCAAAATGGCCGCCGCCGTCCCTTCGACTAATAGTCCTTGCGGTTTGCGCGCCACAGGAGCAAGTGTTTGGATCCCTTTATTTGAGCGGGCCTCAATGCAAAATATACTCCACTGTCAATATAATTTGCTCGTTTAAATAAATATCTCACAAAGGAAGCAGCGTGGCGGAAAAATCGAAGGGTCGAGGGGAAAAAATCGCTTTGGAGAGGCCGAAACAAAAGAAGGACCAAAAACAACGAGAGCAGAAAAAACAGAAATATGGTAAACTCCCGATCATTCGCGATAATGAGTGGCTTTAAAGATGAAAATCCTGCATAATCAAAAGAAAAGAAAAATCGGAACTATTGCCGCTCGCTGTGATTTTTGGAAACTCTCGCGATGCTGTGTTTTAACATATTCAGTGCTGAGGACTCAATTAAAATGGAAGATGAAAGCGTATGGGGATTGAGGATACGTAACAATTCCGATAGATAAACAAGAGTTGGATTTTTCAAGCATGTTGAAGCATCTTCAATCAGGCCTCGAGAACTTTTCTCTTTAATTTTTTTTTACTTATCCGTACCAAATTCAAGCTTGACGATTTAGACAAGTACCTCCAAACTTTCTTGATATGAAAGAGGTAGTATTATTTGATATACATTTTCCCTCAACTTCGTTGCTACTTTCCAATATATCTACAGATTTTGATTTACGATGGTAGGGGACCGCAGTGCGGTTAAAATGTACAGATTTAAATTGCATCGATTCATAATTTACTTTTCACATCGGAAGGATATATTGATTTTCTATATCCTCTAGAAGAGCGAAGTTAATCAATGATTGTGGAGATAGATTTGGGTATAGTTGATCAGTTAGTTAATTTATAAGCTAATCTACGATAACAGAATACCGACTTATCCACGTTTTACAACGGTTTAAAGACACCATCTCATATTCTGTTGCAAGAATTTTTTTGTATGTAATGCATATATACTCAAAACATCTTTCTCTTAACGTATAATGAATATGCTGATAAGCAATTTAAAATAATACAAGAACCTATAGTATTGTCTAATATGCTAGAAAATAGATTAAATAATAAGTGTCTTTGACTCGACGAAGCCACGTTCTAAAATCCAGATAATTTGCCATATATTTGTTGCGTAATATATGAACATAATTTTCATTTACCTTCTCTAATATGTTATTAGATACCACAATAGGAGGTCTTTCATCATTTCAAAAATTGGAAACATTCAGAATGTTTTACATCGATTTCGGGATCACTTTCATAAAAAAATGTTCAGGAGTGTTTAATATGTTGTATTTGGTAAATAAAAAAAGTCCGAGAAAGGATGATTTAATCAAACCTACTGATACATGTAAGAAACTAAAAAATGTCATAATTACGAATGAACGATTTAAATTGGTGAACAATGCTTATGAGTTCAAAATTGACCATTGTACAACTAGAATCCTGGAAATATTTATCACTACATTTATTTCATGGTGTAATATTGGTTGCTTATCAATGAATAAATTCGTTCGTTCCGAAATATTGAGATTTTGATGAATTTACCAGTATTTTATTGTATTAATATATTTCAGACGGCATTTAATCCTCGTATTGTGGAAATAAGAATCGAATTTATCACCGGCACCTCATCACGAAGCAAAGCATTCAAATTCCGAAAAGCAATAACAACAAGCTACACTATTTCATAAAACTAAGAATTTGCAATCCTGTCCTATTATCCACAAGCTTCCCCAACCGACTTATTCGAGGCGGATGTTCCAGGCTGTATATCTCACGTGGAAACGCGAAATTAACCGTGGGTGCAGAGAGAGGGAAGGAGCGTGAGGAAATAGTGTCTCTAAGGAGCGGAACTGTCGGTGGCGACACTGGTGGTTGGCACCGAAACCACACCACTACGTCTGAAAGGAAGCATTTTATTCCCGTCCCTTGGCGTTTCCTCGGGACTTCTCCCGATCATCAAACAGATCCGCGATCCCTAAGGTGTGACTCCTTTTCCCGCAAAACACTCTCAACTCACGTTCCTTCAATTCCCGCCGGAACCCCTGACCATGACGTCAAAGATCTTCGAATATCATTCCCCCTTCCCAAGACCACTCCTTCCATTCCAATATCCCGGGAGCGTTGGTAATCCATTCCCCCAGTTTCCATTTCTTAAATGTTTTATTCGCATCAGTTCGTCGACTTGAAAATGGGCTTTCACTATCATTTTCCCGGCGGTAATTACTGTTATTGCCTGACCGCGTTCTCAATATCGAATGAATTGAAAAGTCTCTAGATTACGCAAAGTAAAGAATACTCTATTAGAAACAATAAAAACTTAGTCATTTTACACAGAGGCTCTAATTCGCTACCGGTTTCGGAACTTATAAAAAGTATAGATAAGTAAGTAAGTAAAGTACTTGTTTCCCAACAACGTACTTACATCTTCAGGCAAAGAGAAGATTTGTCATAGTGCATATTAGACTGTGGAAGGAGGATATAAGGTATGGAACAAATGTTTTCTCAGCGCTTAAAGATGTAAGTATGCATAGGAAACCGGTGGAGAATGAAGGTCCCTGTAGAAAAGTGAAGTTTTTTCATTTTCGCAATGGTTTTCCACGAAGTCACGTCCGCGATTATCGATTTAATTATCCTCTATTACTAGTGCTTTGGATCTTATTTAAATATGTATATATTCAACTATAGATGTTATATTATTATATAGATGTTATATAGATGTAGTAGATAGTGATATATAGATGTTATATATTCAACTGCTAGATGTTCTAAGTCCACTTGCGAAAGCTCCGGACGCAAAATACTTTTCCGAATAAAAAATAGCATTAACAATTCGTACAAAAATATGACAAAATCTATCATCTGAATAGTTAAAATGTACCCAAATCTAATATATAACTATTATATAAGAAATCTAACATATAACTATTATACAAGTCCATGGTATAAAAATTATACAAGGACTTAATTTTCAGTATATTCCGATTTTGTTGGTCTAATAAATTATATTATGCTTAGGTAGAATATTACGGCACATATCGTAATAGTAATCAGAAGTAAAGAAACTTACATTTGTCAAAGAGTCACGATGGTTTATAGGAGTAATAAAATTGGAGTGTAGTTTGCACTAACCACTTGCGTTACTACATAAACTAATAATTTTGTAGGATCCGTAAGAACATTGTTCCCTAACCATGTAGTAAAATCATCTCCAGTAAACAAGAAAAAAACAAGAAATTAATGTGAAATTTTTATGTGAATATAGAGAAACGCCTAACTGGTTGATTTGAAACTTTTTTTCTAATACGCGATTTTTTAAACTCAGCATTGAATGATAATTCGATATTATCGACCTTCTAGATAGGATGATTTGGTTACACCCCTTTCTAAAACGTTAAATTAAGTGCCAGTTTTTGTAGAAAATTATGATTTATGAAACCAATTACGGGCAGCAGGATGAACACCATATGGCCTTCTGGTTGCATATTCTGCAGGATTCCATTAGATTATTCTTTACGGAAGACTTAGGCGATATTTTCAGTAATTTTAGATCGTACAAATCACCCTCTTGCACTTACTTTGCAGTTTCAGTTTGCCCTTCTTTTCTATAAAATGTACATAAATTTATTGTAAAATATTTAATCATTCTTTAAGGAAGACTTAAGTAATTTTAGATCGTACCAAACAGAATCACAATTCAATCACCCTTTTGCAGCTCCATTGCAGTTTCAGTCCCTCCTTTTCTATGAAAACTCACATGAATATATTGATGTTGAAATGTAAAATTTATTCGCGAATAGCAAGAAATTTTGAAATTACGCTTGAACGTACTTTCAAATTAGCTGCGTGTAATCAGCTGGAAATGTACGCAGTTAGCCAATTAATAACGGCAAAATAACTTATATTTAACGCTTAGTCACGTAAAAGCGCTGACACCCCGGTATAATAAATAAATCGCCACATCGGTGGAAAATTCATCAAGCCTTTATCCTGATTCATTAATTCATATGTTAGTTCACGCCCAAAAAGACAGTCATTGATAGGATGACGCATTTGCGACGCAAATAAATTGAATTATCCGCAGAACGCCGTTGTAAAAGCTTTTCCAAATCATGTTTTACGCCGTCAAACATTGACGGTTGTCGTGCAATCAATTGGAAAGTAGCAGCGGAAAGCTACCTTTCATCGCGAAATATAAATCATCTCATTAGTTTTACGACTGTTGTCATTGAGCAAACAGAACTTCGTTCTCGAAAAGACACGTAAGCAGAGGCTTTGGAGATATAATGCCGCGATGCACTAAAATCAGCACTTTTCGCAGTTTTGGTTCACGTGCACTGCAATATTTCCGTTGCCATTTCGTTAAACAATCGCGCGTTATTTCTCTCCGCGGAGAAAACGCGGGGAAATGCGAGGGGAGACGAGCATGTGATAAGCAAATAAACGCGCGGCTGTGAGTCGGTATCGCTGCAAGCAGCCGCTCGATACTTTCACAAATATAGAAAAAGTAATGAAAGAGAGCGCACGGAAAGGAAACACGAGTGAATTCACCTATTGCAGCATCGGTCGTGAATGGAAAACGACTCCTGCATTATTTTCGCGATTTTCCATGCGGGTTTTTTTCTGATTTTTCTGGGGATGTGTGCGGAATAAACATGCCGGAGGATGTCTTGAAAGTGATTGTAATATCATTGAACGGCTGAAGGTTATTCTTAAAAATTCATATGGGTGATTTTATATACTACGTATCCGTTTGGTGTCTTTAATCGTCAAGAACTGGGATAAATATCCAAATATGGAGTCAAATAGTTTATATAAAGGAAAAACTGTAAAATATACAGAACAGAAAGAATTTTCTTTCTTTTATAGAATTTATAAATGCCAAATGTTATGAAAGACAAAGGTAAGGTAGGGTTATGTTTTCTAAATAATAATAGCAATAATGTTAGGAAACTCATAATTACATAATGGTGGGGAACTGGGACTTAACAACTTCTTAATCGGGTAAAACCGGGACAAAACCGGAGCATTGCTTTAACAGGTAGTCGGAATTAATTTGATGTGCTTTAAAGACACTTCATCACAATTAGTGTTTGAATGATTTCTATAATTTAAATCTCCATATCTCACATTAAGTTTTTTTAATAAATTATTCATTACAACTGGACGACAGAAAAAATGATAGGGGACAGTCCCGGTCAAAAAGGTACGTAGAGCAAGTCTAAGTAAAGGTATTTTCTGTCTATTAGATCACATAGATATCTTACTGTTAGAATCTCACACTAAACATAGTTATGAACTGACTAGCATGGCACTGCAATAGCATTTTTATTGTGAAGAAGAATCAAATATGACCAAAAAGAGAGTGTTATCTACTTAATCTCTTTCAGAACCAAGTAAATCGCTTTTATTTTATCCCAATGGATATTTCAAAGGCTTTTACATTGGCACCAAATATCTGTGTTCATATTTGACAAATGGATAAATAATAATCTCGTGCTGATATTTTATAAGATACAGCTAAACTTTAGAATGCACGTAAGAAATATAGGAAGGGAAGGCAAATATGTTTCATTTGCGTTTTTATATAATTTTTTCAGAATCGAGAGTGAGCGAATTAAAGAATGGAATAATTTCCAGATGATACTGCCCATATGTCAAGAGAAAAGGAATATGAGGAATTGCATTGATACAAAAAGTGTAACAAATTACTCTGAGTCATTATATCAATTAGTTAATTACATTCAGCATCATAAATTACGGAGGCATATGGAATTCAGAATAAGGATATGGATGCTCAGTAATCCTCAAATGCTAGATGTAAGTTTAGAATTCGTATTTTAGGAAACTAATACAAATCTTTAATTAATTTCAAGAGAATGCTGTTTTTACTTCTCGGCAGACGTTTCACCTCCTTCCGAAAAGGTCAGCTTCCCCGAAATGAAAAATCAATGAAACCGAAACAAAGCTTTTATGGTCTATCCTTTCTACTTCATTTTCCATTGAAATCCTGTGATTTTGCTCTATTGTTAGTGTACGAATATCAAGTCAACTGTAATTACTCGCTGAGTCCTCTGGTAGTACTTTTACTATGAATTATATTTCTTCACCTTAATAAGAGTTTTTTTATTCTTTTTTTAGCCAAATAAACATAATCTCGAACGTATCAATAGACGAATGGCAGTGAACGTGAATAAAAAAACTTGGAAATGTATTCATCATTACTACACCAAGTAGTCGTCATTTACGAATTGAAATGATTATTCTGAGGCGATAACATTATAAATGTATACAATAATCTAATCCTTTCATATTTTATAAGATTTTGGAAATATCCTCCTTAATTATGCTTTTCAAAAGTTTATATTATTAATTTATCCACGAATATTTGGAAAATAATCAGTCTTTTCTTTGAAAGATATCTTATATAATGAACATGCAATTTTTATAAACTGTTATATCTCAGATTCTCAAGTTGAAGAAACTAAGTGTGGCATAAATATCGAATGTGTTCTGATTGTAAATATTAATTGATATCATTGCTAATAAATTCTACAGTCAGTTGTTAGCGTATAACTTCCAACGACTGACATCAAGGAAATAAATATATCTTTGAATGTGAGTAAATGACTAAGTAAATCTTTCATCCTAAGAAAATATATTAGGTTTTATCACATCCACTCCTAAAGTTATCCACTCTTTTTTCTATTAACATACACATTATATATGTTTTTATCATTATCATTGACTGCAGGTTAGATGAAAGAGAAGTGTTAATCTCGACTAAATAAAGACCTTTATATTTTTTGCGTTAGACGACGGATCTTGTTGTGACGGACATTGTCGAATTCGTGTCTCAATTTTTGTATGTCTTATACACATTTTTCTATCTTTTACGGCACCAGAAAGAAACGCTGATTTCGCTCCTCGCTTCATTAATTTATTCGTCTATATAAGCCAAAAATATAAACGGCCCAATTACGCCGCATCGCGAGAAAATTTCAATTTTATCATCCCCTTCAGTGGCGCAGAAAGTCCTAAAGGCTGAGTGATAGGCGATGGGGAAAAAGCTACGTCTATTCGGCAGTCGATGGAATGAAATGCTCGATTCGACAAAGCCTCGAGGTGAAGGGCGGTGGAGGGATATTCCTCGAGGGAATGGAGGAGAAGGCGTGGATCTCTTCGGTTACGAGCTCCAGGCGACTTCCGCCTCGCTATGTGCGAGATTGATTCTTAAGACGACCCATCCAATGCATACTCCTTGGGGCTCATCTTTACGGATGAGGGTCCACATCCCCGGCCCTCATTTATTCCTCTCCGAATACACTTTCATCCTTCCATTTTGCTCACGTAGCCTCACCCTTTCTCTCGCCAACAACTTCCAACTTTTCCCAGATCACTATTTCCGCATTACCGCTGTCTTTTTTCATATAGAACTTCGATCGGAAACTCTTTTTCCAATCGCTCTCTTCCCGACTTCTTTCTCGCCAACTCGCCCCAAGTCGTGCAGTCACGTCAGCGTGCAATATCAGCCAGGCGAACAAGAAGTGGGAACAAATTCCTGCGTAACCTTAAAGCGACTCCTGTTTGCAAAGCTAACAGCTGTTTAACTGGCTTCTCTTTGAAAGTTGGACGGATTCAAAGCTCGTGCCTCAGAGCTGAAGTGATTATTTGTGTGTCAAAACTAGGCAATCAAACAGGAACTTAATCGAATCTTTGCACAGAAAACAAGTATTAACTATACTACATGTATGAATTAGGTTTAATGTTCGCAAATTATATGCACTTTAGTTATAATTACTTTCAACAAGCATGCTACAATCCTAGCACCAACATAGAAATGCATTAAAAACCTTTTAAAATACTATTCAAAATTTTTAAAAACTATACTTCAGGTGGAAGGGGATGTATAATAATTTAAATCATTTCTCCAAAACTAATAATACATTTTATACACACTGGTGTTACTGTAGTCGTTCATTACCAATACACAAAACCTGTTCCTTAATAACGTATGGCATATTATAAAATATAGAAGAGTCTATAACATTCAGAATAATAAAATAGCCACGGATTGAGCTTGATAGAATCCTCGTTTCGGATAAATATTTGCCTCTTCATTCAAAACAATGGCTTGTTTACTAACAAAAATCATGATTTTACGGATTACATGCAACATAACGATTCTTTTCAACGTACAGAAATAGGTATGTATTTACACATAAATGTCCTCTGACGCAAGAATATATGCTCACGTGTTGTTACAATACTTTGTTTGTGCTTCTTATTTACTTTACATATTCAGAATGTTCTAATTATATTTTCTTTTATGAAGCGGTCTCTACTCGATTATTTATCTTTCCCTCTGGTAGATAAAGGAGGATACAATTTACGTAATAATACAGTCACAGTAATAGAAATAAAATACTTATATAAAATACTTTAGAATTTGTGGTGTAGGTATCATTATTAGGCATTATTAGAGTGAAATATTTAGTTACTATTTTTATTTATATTCCCTAATTGCATTACATCCCCTTTTTTGCGTAGTCACAAAATTTATAAGCAGACATCCATAGTCAACTGTAATCATTTAATTTAAAAAATGAATAAACGTTATAATGGACCAATTAACAGAGTAAGAGTCTCATCAAAATGAATAAACTTTATAAAAAGACAAACATTTCGACTCTCTCAATCCTTTTTTTTTGATATTAAGCATTAATTTAAGGGTAAAAATTTAAATAGGGTACCTGTATAAATAATATAGTGGTTAATTTTACTTAGTCAATTTCTACTCTCAACTGTTTGCCTAGTTGTGGCTTTTATTTGCTCAAAGTCTTTTGACAAGGCTGTGAGGACCCTCCAGACTATGCAGTCTTTGGGGTAGTAATTACGACCTAAACGTAGATAAAAGTAACCTAACGCAGATAAAATAAACTGAGATAAAATTAAAAAGCATACTATTATTTATACAGATCATAATCATTATCGGCTCATAGGTTTCTCCGTTCTTATTCTCCTAAATGCTGTTGGAAGGTAGTTTCCTGCGATAAGATTTTAGTTATAATAGTTATTTTGTGACGAAAATTCTTCTTTATTTCGTTGCCAGAACGAAAAATGGAAATATATGGAAAGATATATATCCAAGGGGTTCATATAAGTAAAGCTATGTGCAAAATTTATCCAATAGCCGTCAAAAGTGATAGATCGATGGGATAGGTGGTTCGATTCCTTAGATATTACCAGAATCAAATTGACTCCAGCTAGAGAAAATTATTCTCGAAAAAGCCACGAGATAATGGTAGACAACGGAGAGAATACTAGAGTACGTAATGAAAATCTCCCGCGAAGAAATAAAGGGCTATAAACATGTTAGTACAAATAACACTTCCTGTCAAACTTAAATCAGAGCACCTACTGCAGTGGGTTTCTGTTGAGAGCAACATTGCAGCATGCCTTCTCCACAGTGATAGAATATGGACGGATTAGCATAAACGGCTGACTGCTAGAGCTATCATTCCGCTACATTTCCAAGAAGATTGGTGTTGGACGGAGCCCCGGCATATGAAGGCGGTAACAACGCTGGGAACGTCTTCGTTGAATTCTGCGCCGGTAAACTTTTCGAAGAGCTTTCGCATGTATTCCGTTCCTCTAGATCTCAGCGATTGCCAACACAAGTCACTGTGAATCTCCAACACTGCTATTTTACCCGAACTCTCCTTTCACAGAACTCCGCGTTGAATCCTTCCTCACTCCCTAGTTTTGCCTTTCTCGAGAACCACCACGCGGCGCTGCAATATCAGAGAGCTATATGAACGAATTTCTCTTTAAAACCTTCGTCAAAGTTGGGAACTGTCGGTTCGATCATAACGCACTTCTTCCGCAAAACTGTTGGGAACTTTTCTCATGCATTCGTTATGGATTGGTAATTATTTCTGACGGAATATACTAATGTTCGTGTTGTTTATATAATATCGGAAGACCAAAATGTTTTTGCTTCCAAATTACTCATATAACTGACCTGAAAGAGACCAGAAAAAACTCATTCTAACCTAAATTCAGCAGAAATAGTTTATCACACTAGAAACATTCACAAGTGAAAAATATAAATGTCTTATTCCCATATGTTGCTTTTAAACGATGCAAAAATAAGGGCTATCATGGAATGAGTGTTAAAAATCTTTCTGAAAACGCATTCTTGTTCTAAATTTTCCGTAATAAATACAGGACAAGTATTATATTTACTATCCCTCATTTCATGTGCTCATATTAAGTGATAAATTCAAATTTATTTCCTAAAACTGTGGTCATCTATTGAGGATTTAAACACTTTTAGAGCGGAAGGATATTTCAACGCCATAAAATATCAACTTATTATTGAGGTAATATTCACTAACACATACATTAATTCAACAAATATTTGGTAATATTTGAAGGTATTGAAACTTCACAAAAGATATGTACGGCTACAGTATAAAAAGACGCAAAAAAATGAAAATGCAGTGAGAAAATACACAAATTTCCTAGTGCACTCAAAATGAAATTATATATTAGGTTATTGAAAACTTATTATTGAAGCCACTGACATAATAGTATAAATGTAATAAAATAAAAGGTAGCCTATATAACTCTTAGTAGAGGTTTTAGATTAATATGAAAACAATATTGAGTATGTGAATATTGAGCATTATAAGAAATCACAAAAAATAAGGTAGGCCGATGTACACTTTTCCACACAAGTTTATTAAAAAAAGCGACTATCGGTTTCAGTGGAACTCCACCATCATCAGGTGTAACGGCCTCCGTCGATCTTGTTCTAAAAACTCGTTTTTCTTGCTTTCCATCTTCAGAATTAGTCAACCATTTCTTTTTTCTAAATAATACGTAAATTATGCAGCCCTCGGAACCCAATTTTTCTTCATCTAGATTTTATGCAGCATAAGAAATACGGTTTCGGTTAGAAAACTCCTGCGACCCCCTTTGCATTCGCGCAAGACGCGCAGTTCATTTCCGAATCGCAAAAGTAAGGAAAAAAGTAGAGACGCTCCCGAAAGCCTCACCATTTCTTCCTCGGAACCATTTCATTGCAGACTGTATCATTTGTGTATGGGTGGGTAATAGCACAGCGATACTCAAAGGTGTATTTCCGCGCGGCTTCTTTTATAAATTACCTTTTGGGTCGTAAATTTTTCAGCTTCGCGTCGCGTCTCCCAGGAGGCGCAGCTGTCGCCCTCTCCGCGGCTCTTTTCTCCGCCTGCATCGCGTTCTCGGGGCAATAAATCCATCTCCGCAGATTCTCTCATTCTTTAGGACGCCAAACAGAAAGAGGTCCTCCCAAGAATTTCGCGTTGGAGGAATCGGACGCCTCGGAATACTCTGAATAGAGAATCGCAGACGACGCAGCGGGGGAAAGTGGTGGTGCGGAATAGATTTACAATGGTGGCCATACCTTGAGAGATTGAACTGGTTCACGCGTGTAGAGTTGTAGGACGGGGTGAATGAGACTGGGGCCCAATAAGCCTAATGGAACGGCTGAGGTATTGTCTAGGAATCTCGAGGCAGTGAGCCTTGCAGAGAGGTTGGATTGTGGACGTCAATACAGTGATACCTCGGGTAACGAGTAACCAGGATAACGAAGATTTTTTAAAGTTTTTCGGATAACCTCGGCTAACGAATTTTCCTGGAGGAAGATAGAGTTGAAAACAACTGAATGAAAACAATCTAATGATTCAATATTTTTCAATTTCGTTTCGATTTTTCAATCTATCCTATTATGCTACCCTCTATATTATCTATTCATCAAGTGCTGAACAACGAATAAGTATATATGGGTTTTCTTTAGCTCTTCTGCATCGAATGAACCATTTGATGGATTTGATGTTTCACTCGATCCTCCCTATCGTTTGAACCGTTCGATATTTCACTCATTTACTCTTTATCTTTAAATAGTGGGCAGCATCCAGAACAAACGTAAGGGATTTCTTATATAAATAAATAGAAAATCACGTTTTGGCTAATGAACAGAATTCCAGAACAAATTCTCTTCGTAAGCCGAATTAGCACTGTACTCGGACCAAACCAGGTGTACGAAAATCATTTTTAGGAAAAATAAACAGTTTATCTATTGGATCGTATTATTGCGCAGTTCTATCACGAAGAATTTGGGGAATCAAGGGGAAATTTTAATGCCATATTTAAGTCCATAAAGCTGAGAGATTGAATACTGAAGGATTCTTAAGTTTTTCTCACAAGGTAAAATGATTATCAGAAGAATAGGTGATACTATGGTGCTAGCTATTTATACATCGATATTCGCATACTACAAGTAGTCTACTAATCTGTAGGGGACGAAAACATCAATCTGTTAACACATTTCATTCTCTCGTTACAATCTAGGATAAATAGCGGAAAAATATATTTCAAAATTAATGATCTGTTAGTCTAGCTCATTTTACGCTCATTGGTTGCTCAGCGATTTTAGCAGGGAGTTCCATCACACCTAAAACGTACTTCGTAAATGAACTTTATCTAATTGGGGTATCGATAGATTCTCCCATTAAAATAATTACATGTATAGAGGATGATGGACAATTAAAGCAGCGTTAAAACATTTTAAACTTCGGGATAGCATATTTGAATTATTAATAATTTACTCATTATTTGGAGTTTTAGTTACACTTACTTTACTTGCTGTTGACTGGAATTTGGAATATTCCCGACTTTAAAACATTAATTATGTTCAATGATGATTTATCTATTGTCGAATTACGATGCGGATTCTAGTATATGAATAATGAATGTATATTTATTAATGTGAATTTACCTAAGGCTGAATTTCAGCATCCCCATAAACAACAAATGAGCTCAAATGACAAGATAAAAATTTCCACACTAAATCACAATAATTCAATTTAAGTATCACTTAATTGATTAAGATTTACAAAATAGTAAACCCTCGACCAGCTCGTTTCGAAATTACTTACAGTATGATAATCGTCAAAATTCGTATTTGAAATTCCCGCATCGTGAGTTTTTCTTCGCATACCTTACATTTAGAATTTTTCCCCACAACACGCATCTTTCTGTGTTTATTTTCATCTACATTTAGTACTTAATTTTATCTGTTTATTTGTATGTATTGATTTATTTCCCTAGATTTAAGCCAATTCTTTTACATATAATGCTCTGAAGTAATCAACTTTAGAGGCTAGGTGTAAGAGTGACCATTTTGGCCAAAAGTCGAGGTATGTGCATAGATGATGTAAACAACAACCCTGGAAATCACTAAGAAAATTAATCAACAAAATATATTTTATCTTAAAACTTCCTCAAAAACGTATGTTCCTAGCAGATGATAAGATAAAAATCGTTTCACTTACAGCATCTCTTTCAGATTGCAAGACAGAATCATGCACCTATTGGATGAAAAGGTAACCTTGGAATTGAAAAGCTAAGGATGGATCTTGGATTTGAATTCATTGGAATTTAATCGTATAAAACTGAAATTCTCACAATGGAATGAAACAGGATTGAAATTCCAGTACACCAGACACAAAACACTGAAAAAATTCGAGCGTATGTATTCCCTTTTACCATATCGTATCCCTTCTGGTACTTCAGCTACAAGAATAAGAATTTACCCGTTTAAAAAGCCTTTTTTGCCCTTTCTTCCAAAGTTACCCGGGAATTATTCAAATTCATTCATAGAATATTCTATTAAGACTCCTGCCAAATCTTAAGGAGGGACTTTCTCCTTCAGGAACCGTCTCGCCGTCCTGTATCCATCAATGTCTTTTTTCTATCGCAACTGAGGGAGACATCGCCATTCTCGCAGTTAGAAGAATGCTAATGCAAGCCTTTATCCGCTCCAGTTTCCCCTTTGGAATGACAGCGGATCCGCCTAAGCATAACCTCTCTGCGGCGAAATATATGCCCAAAGCCCCTTTTCTGATATCCCGAATCACTTGGAATATTTCGCGGCTGTGTCATGCCGCTCTAACATTCTTAGATCCAATCTCCGCTTATTTCGGAAAATTCGAGATGAGACTGGGGAGATATTGGATAAGCCCGACTTGCAGGAGCTCGTACTAACCAAAAACCTTTAGTAAAAGAGATTTTCGGGAATTGCAGTCGCGATTTCCTGCATCAAAAGGCACGTTCTTCTTACGTCTCAGAGGCATTGTGGGGCTTTTTCGAAAAGGGTGAAAGACAATCGAAATAGAACGCCAGGTTTCTAATCATCCATGTTTGTCATGTAATATCCATAAATTTACATTCTAAATTCCTCTTGAACTCATACGCATGTTTTATATTGATAATAATAGAAATAATTAGAACCGATTCAAGGAGAGATCCTCCAGATATTATAATCACCAAACATACGAAATTTAACGCAGACATTAAATTAAAATATTAAGCGAATCCTAAATCAATGACGTTCAAGAAACACAAGGTGGTGAATCTTCGTAGATGAAAAGTCGTACAATTCTATGTCGTTGGTATAATAAATAGAAAATATTGAGAAAGCAGCACTAGTAAAACTAAGGTACATAAAGGCTGTAGTGTTTGGCATTGCAATAAGGTCATTGTGAGTAATTATTGCTTAAAACCGTGAGTTTCTGAAACATATCGAAATAAAATTACAATATCACTGTAATTTTTCAAAAAATTAATAAATTATATAAATAGTGCGATAATTTTGTCTTTGGAGTTCCATGAAATTATATAAAACTCTGTGACTGTCTATTATTTAGCTACCCTGCGGTGGATTGTAGACTAGACAAGAATACCGCAATAAAGAGCAATATGACATTAACCTTGAAGTATCACAAAAATATTATTCGTAACATTTAAGAGAAGCGTTGTACTTTTTCTAAAGAGTAATATTTAAAAAACAAGCACACAAATACCTTAAGAATATTTGCTATATCATCCGATGATGGCGATCAATCGCTGAAACCTTTTCGTCGTGATTTTTTATGTATGATTTTTTATTATTACAATTCTGAGGAAAAGGTACAGCGTTCCTCTTCTCTAGACAAAACGTATTTCGATAAGACATGGTCAGCGGCGTGAATTTTATTCGTAACGTTTGTTTTATAATTCTCAAACTAGCAATAAAAATATACGACTTTTTTGGCTTACTTTTGATCTACATTTGTAACACTTTCCTTGAAGTGAGTTGAGGTGAATGATGGGTTTGAGGAAAGGGGAACAAATATGACTATTATCGTGCGGTAATGTAGGCTTAGGAGTTTCCTTTTGTACAGCATTCCAAAGATGGAGGAAAGGTCGCTGTCGTGAAGTTTGTTTACGAAGGAACCATTTCCGTGAGGTTTAGAAG
Source organism: Pachydiplax longipennis (assembly GCA_036926295.1). NCBI lineage: Eukaryota > Metazoa > Arthropoda > Insecta > Odonata > Libellulidae > Pachydiplax > Pachydiplax longipennis. The sequence goes on along the minus strand of JAVFKF010000003.1, from coordinate 23,012,898 downwards.
AGCACCATTGGTCACTCCCGAAAATCCTGAGACAAAAAAATACAGAAATGTGAAGTCTGCGTAAAAAAAAGCCCAGAAGCTCTCTCTCAGTTTCTCGTAAATCTAGAAAATGGGAGGAAGGAAGGGAGTAAAGAATATTATGGCCCAAAAAGGACTCTACATACATAAAAACGGCATTCGCAGATAAATATTTACAACGGCGAAATGTATCATATTAATCAGCAAAAAGAAGGTGGATTTTTAAGAAGAGAAAGGGCCGAAAGACAGGAACAAAAGGGGAAGAAGAAGATTGAAGAGAAAGAATGGAAAAAGAGAAACGGGAGACAGGGAAGGATAGGTTGGAATGCAGGCGGGGTTCGCTCAGAAAAACGAATGAGGTTTTTTCAAGAAATTATCCTTATATCCCGGGACGTCTTTTAGATGACAAGCCCTTTTGTAAAAATCCGTCCCGGAATTGCAAAAGAGGCTCAAGCGAGCATTCAGAGGGGAATCCTTAATGTCCTGCATCCTTGCTGCGACGAAACTGTGAATGTCCCCGCGGAAAATAAATACTCCTCCAACTTCTGCGCCATCGATGCCCCGAAATAATCCGTATCAATGAGAATTTGGGTCAACGAGGCCCCCGATGCTGAATTTTCAATTCGGGAATTCCTTCCTTCCTCTCTCCGGCGGAAGTCGTAGCACAACAGACGTAGAGGTCACCCACAAATATCGATTATGTTGATCCTCTTATCTGAAGGAGGACCCCGAGTACCTGTGCCACGTCTCAGAGGCGGTCAAGGGTAAGCGAGCACTAAAGCGAGCAATTGCTTTTCCGTCCCTTTACACTTGACATCTCGTAGTACGGGCAAAAACGGGATGAATAAAATGCGGAGGATGTATTTCCGATTCTCCTCCGCCCACGTTCATTCATACGGGCATTTTAAACGCCTTAATGTAATGTTCGTTGTGGGATTAATACACTAATAATCATTGTTTGATCGCTTGACTAAATTAAATTTATAATTACATATTATTATTCAGCTGCGTTTCCTAGCTAATAAACAATCAGAGGGAAATTAAAAATACAACTTTTTATATTTATTTATAAATGTTATCGAATACTAACAACGGATTCCACCAAATTATTACAAATATTTTGGAAAAAACATTTTAACATTATCGCGTCACTTAAAGTCATTCCATTACATTTACACTGGCACTAATACATCTTGATTGCTCATTGATTACTGATATGCTGTTTAAAAAGCTATTATCAAGGGCAATGTTTAATATATTTATCCAAAATAATCTTATTTATTCTCTACTAACGCACACCCACAAATCATGAGCTAATTTACTGCTCGAATATAGAAATTTGCCCTATCATTAATTCATTTGTGGTACGTAATATTTATGAGCTTTTAATAATAATAAACGATTACTGTTTAAATAATCAATTAAATTACTTAAAATCAGGTCTAATGGGATTTTAAACTATAAGAGGAAGTAATATTCAGAGCGTATCTGATAGGTCTAATATAATTCCCGATATCATAGTGCGTAATTAAAAATCCATTTCCTCATTAACAGTGATTATTATTCAAGTATATTGAAGAAGAGTAACGAGGAAACTATTGTAATATTCATACATTCTTCTGTACACTTACTTTCAATCGAAAAAATCTCATTTTTATACTACGAAAGTATAAATGTAAGAAAAGATCAATTAGTCTCGAGGTCGAATAAAGTCGTATTACTATTATTATTACTTATGGTGAATTATTAGAATAATTTTTGTATAAATTTTGTGTTTATAAAATTGCTTAAAACTGTAAGAATGAATTATTGAAATATATATCAATAAAAATAAATGAGTTGAGGTAGGTTTAATAAATTTAAGTGAGTCGATTTTTCATCTCATTTCGCTACCTCTGGAACTCAGTCAACTCATATTTGACTGTTCGTTGACAATCATAATTGATGATAATTATATACTTCGGTCATTGATTTTCTTTATCAAAAGAGTAGAATTGTAAAAAATATTTTAATTTTCCATCATCTATTTCTCCATTATATACAACGAGAAGATTTCTTGAATTACTCCTGTAATGTATACTAGCACATTTTTAAAAGTGCTTGGACAGTTGAGGTCATTTCGCGCCCGGAAACTCTTTCACGAAACGTGAACGCGCTACTCACTTGGCTACACAGGAGCCTCCGTTATGTTTCTTGAAACCAGATACACTTCTCTCTTTATGATAAGGAAACCTTCTGTGATGATAGAATCAAACAGAATTTAATTCCTCAATGTAATCATGATACTGTTACTTTATAACTGGAATCGCTTCTTTTTCGAATCAGTGATAAAGCAGTTATTCCACTTGGACGTCACGTCCTCGTGCGGAAAATTTGCATTTACTTAAGAGCGACAATAGCTACGGTGTTGATGGCTCTATAAAAAAATCTCCCATATCTGCGTCCCTCCGGCTGCCCTTTCTCCCTTTCCAATGACCTTTTTCATACCTATTTCATTGTCTGCAGTAACGGCTCTCTCCTCTCACACGAGAGAAATCCAATCCCGTCGGACCGCATCTGCACCCGATGCCTTCCCATAAAATATTTTACTATCTTCCTCGCAAAAAGAGTCCATATAATTCTCATAACACATCCACAAGACGCGTTTCCGCAAAATGTGGACGGGAGGCTGAGATTCCATAGCCCCCGACGGACTTTCAATCACACCCGCCGACTCTCCAACTCCCCGAAACGCTGTAATTAAGGCGTTTTTAGCTCGTTGCGGGAATAATTCCCGGGACGAGACACTTTTAACGGCGGGGATTTCATTCGCAGAAACTTTTAAGAGAGGTTTCCGTAAAATGTGGCCGCTGAAGACGCCGTGGAGAGGGGTTTCTCGCGGCGGAATCCCATGCGCAAGATTGCAGCGGATGAATTAATTTGAATCCGGTGAGGAAGGGGTACTAACAGAGGTGCGCGGATGGAAGTTGTTCGATAAATAAGAGAGAAGTTTCCTTGTCTGTGCGTACACGCAGCTGTCCTTTGTACGGGAAACTCCTTAGCCGAAGTGGGGAACCATGTAAAATCATCGGTCTTGTTAGAGGTGTGCGTTACCTATATTTAAAACTTATACGTAAATCAACGATAATTTGATGATTCATGCGGATCGATTGTAGATTCATCCCCTTATGTCGATTTGGGGAGAGATTCTACAATTGATTCATCCTGGGTGGGATTCAACGAAAATTATATTCTTATATCCCCATTTAAATATCGATATTTGGTAATTAACAATCAATTATTGGAAGTTTTCACTTTTCATAATACGAACATCGACAGTCAATGATATTGGGGATGCTGTGATGTTGTATTATTACATATCTATGACCCTTAAGTACGCATTTACGCTAAGCTATTACATTTAAGGACTGTCGATTCAGATATTTTCTTGAATCTTCGCATGAAAACGTTTAAGAAGCCATGGTATCGCGTATTCCTTCAGCATAGTGATAAAGTTATTTTTATGTATTTTACGGAATCTAGTGTTAGATTACAAGTTTCATGTAGTATTTATCAAGGATCAATCTAACTGATACTTTATTCCTTTCATTCAGGTATTATTAACGACGGTGAAAATTGCTAAATTTTTTAGTTCGCTCCACTACACTACACTACAAATGTATGACTGAGTTATATTCGATGTCTTGCATAAAATATTAAAGGTGTGAACTTCAGAGTTAAATTAATAAAACAAATTTAATTAAGTAGCAATAAGTTTACGAATATTAAGTTGGTATTTAAAGAGATATTATGACAATTGGTATAGCAGATTCGATGTAATGATTAATATAATTTTTTAATTATCGGACATTTATAATTCTACGAAAATCATTGAAGAGGTTGTGATGGTAAGATTCGTAAAGTAGAAAAATAATATGAGATTAAATTGATTTAATCGTTATAATTAATGGCCTTTTTTAGTCTGCTCAGAAAGATAACGATTGAGAAAAAATAAATTATATTATGTTATGATAATGTAGATAATATGGTTTCTGTATTTTCGGATTATTTCATTACAGTTTAGTGCCTTTAATGTATTTTTGGGGTCCATTTAGCGCTAACATAAATATTCTTCTCGACAACATTAGTATTTAACCTTTACTAGAGCTAAGAATTGTTGCAGTGCTGGTTTTCAGCTGGAAGGTAAACGTTTTAGTTGTGGGTTGCATACTTATGCACGTTCCAACATCTGAATCTACTTCTGAAAGCAAATTTAATTGATAATTAATTAAAGGACAGTTTTGAGATGAGGCTGAGAAGGAAAATAATCTAAATCTCTCAATTTGTTTTAATAGACGATGGAGAGACGGCGTTGGCCGCTTAACAATGCCGTAGTTTCCTCATTTCTCCTTCAAAATGAAAATATCTCCGCTAATTAATGTTATGAATTGTAGCTCGCTAAATTTCTTGCGAAAGAAAAAAAAATTATCAAGAAATGCGTTACAAAGACCTTACATTTGTACCAAGCAAGTGAGATAGGTTTTAAACCTGACGAAAATAGGAATATGCTTGTTTCCAAAGTTGCATCAAAGAGTAATTTTACGGCTGCAGTCGGCATTCCATCAAAGGCAACCAACAGCTTGCATTTGGGAGCGTAGATTTTATTGAGAGAACTTGTAACGTCTTTTATGTGATCCATGAACGATGAATAGCTGCTGAAATAGATGACGATGCACCTTGAACCGGACCCGAAACAAGTTTGGTAAAAATAGCTTCATTTTGTCTGATTCTTTAACTTATTTGTACAGCAAACTAAATACAAACTATATAGACTTAGGAATCATAAATATATTTATTATCTACGAAGAATTTCAAAGGACGTAATCACAAATACCCGATAAAATTAAAGAAATTTATTATAAAGAATAGTAATAGCTCTTGATTTAATTAAAATAGATATTAAACTTGATATTAAAACATTTAAAACATAAAATTGTCAATAGAAATAAATTAAGAGTAAGCTTAGAGAAAATAAATCAGACAACGTTAATTTACATCAAGTTCAACATATAAATTTGAAATTATAAAGCCAAAGTATATGGAAAAAGCAATTAATTATTCATATGATTAAAAAACTATGAGTGACTAACACCATAAACATTGATATAAAACCTATGAACTTAAAGATTCAAATTAATAAAATCAATTTAATTAAGTAGCAATAAGATTAAGAGTATTAAGTTGGTATTTAAAGTAGGATTGAGTTATACTGTACAAACGGAAGAGATAATATCTAAAGCAAACGAAAATACTGCATCCCACAGTTCACAACGAAAATTCCATTTTATTTATTTATTAACAAGCATCAACATACAGCACAAAGCCAATTACTGCTGACGATTAACAACGAATCAAACATATAATAGTATAACAAATGAAGCAACAACAAATTAAACATATAATAGTATAACAAGGGAAGAAGCAAAAAAATCATTGAAATATAGTATTTTCCCACGTCAAACTCTCGTAACCATGCTTTGGATAGATTTCGGAGGTAGAAAGAAAGGATCGAAATGAGTATTGGAGGAAAGGGAATTAAAAATTGATGGAATACGGAGGAAGAGTGATCGTTTTACTAATGATAAACGAGGAGTAATTAAAGAGAAGGTATCGGATAGACGTGTTGTTCTTGAGGGAACTCGGAAAGAGAAAAGGGAGAGTAAGAATGGGGAATCAATTTTGCTATTTATTACATTATGTAAGAAGGAAAGGTCGGAGAAAGTATGAGAGGCTTTGATTGAGGTAAGGTTGAGGTGACTGAGAAGATGATCTTTTGGCATATTTCTACAAGACGGCACTCGAAAATAGACTATTTTTACAAAGAAATTTATGACATGGTTGAGAGAAGAGAGGTTTGATTCGGATGACATGGTCCAGATAGGAGAATTTATAGACCATTCGTGTGACTGCACTCTAAATACCGTATTTCATATCGTCAACTTTTTTAAAAATAATTTCAAAAGGATATCTCCACAAAGGGCCAACTTAATTTTCAAGCAGGATTGAGCTTTCTGCTAATGAATTAGGGTACTAGGAATCTAGACAATTCAGTAGAAACGGTAGTCGGAGCCTAAGAATAAGCTTTATAAAGGTAAGGATAAGCTTTATAATGTTTTAAGAATTTCCACAAATAGAAAGTGGACATTCTCCAATCGTCTCCATTATCCAATTCCACGAAATGCTCTGGATTTTTAAAAATCGGATAAGGGAAATGAATTTTCCGATCTATAGAATCAGTAAGTTCCATTTTTGCCGCGACTAGCAAGTAAAAGCTGGCTGAACAACTACTATGGTAAATAATTGAATTGAATGCAATAAAAATTCAAACGTGGAAATGGACGAATCGTCAATAGAAACGTCATTACATTAATATGCAAGAATTCCGCCCGGTATTTTTTGTAAAATTCGTAAAAAAGTGTAGTGCAGGAACTCTATTATTAAATTTTACAAAATGGAAAATTTAGAGAGCGTTTTTAGTTCTCGCGCACGACTTAATTAACGAGGCGAACGGAAAATGTGGAATATGATTATTGGGACAGAAGTACTCCCCTTTACAAAGATAATGAATTTTTGAATTTCATAAACCTTTGACGAAGTACCGGACAATGCAAACTTAAATTAGGTTACAGTTAATATATCGGGATTTGAAATTGGGAACGTCCCTGACCTTTTCGAAACTGTCCTCGTTTCTGGATCGGGAGCATATTCTGCAGATCTTCCTATTTCCCTCGTGTTGGACGCGAGTTTTATCGCCGGAGCTGCCTGATTTCCGTGGTGTGTGTAGTGAATCAGTCCTGAAGTGACACCATTGTCTCGTTTGAGGCGTTTGAGTGTTGCCCATTCGTCAGCGCACACAATAGGCCGACAAATCGATCCGTCCATTTCCTGTTCCTAAGTCCATCCATGTCACTTAATGGACGGACTCCGATCTGATCTCGTAAATATACCTGGAGAAAGGAGACCCCGAACAACAAACTTGAATTTGCTCCGCTAATTCGGAGAAAACTATTTCTCGGAAGACGGAGTGGTGATAATGCGCTCTTACCTTGTTGGGATAGAAAAGTTGAGAAGATGGAGCAGAGAATAGAGTGAGAATCAGAGAATTCTAGGGCTCGTACTTCCAAATGTACATTCTGAAGCCTTTCTATTCTAATCCTGTTATCTATTTAGCCTGATCCTAAGAACCATTTATGTTATATTTTTTAGATATGAAATAACAAAATAATGAAATCCATTACCCCCAAGAACCATTTGTCATTACTGCTCGATGATTGTTTACTTCCTTTTTTTTAGAATTATTGGGCTTTTACTTTTTAAATTTTCCAGAACATTTATTTTATGTTTTTATTCTTAATTACATCTAAATTACTTTGAGCTATCTGTGGACAAAAATTTCGAGTAAATATAACTTAAATGAACCACTCAATTTTAATCATCAGATTATTATTGCCAAAAAAATCCAATCGCAAATAGTGACAATTATTTCCAGAATTCCAAAATTGGAATATTTAATACGTTCTTGAAACTCCAAATGATTATCTCATCTCATCTCATCGAATGCATTAAACAAAATTATACGCGTAAGAAGCTTTATTTTCTTTCAGTTCAGTGACTAAAACGTCAGAAAGTAATTGTTTGAAGATTAAGAATGTTAAATGTAATTAATTTTAATTGTTAAGCGCTGTTAAACATGAATATTATTAGCGTATTTTAAGAATATAAGGTTTCATTCCTCATCTATAACAGAGGAATAGCAAAGGAAAGAAACACACGTAAAGCAATATAATTCCAATCTGCTTTTCTTTAAAACTTTTCACGTTAGGAACAAATTGGAAAGCTCCAGGCGTAAGTAGAATAGCATTTTATTCCTCGATTTAGAGGTTCAATTCCAGGAGATTTTCATGAATTTTTTGTGCTATCTTTTCACGAATTCACTCAATTTTTAGAATAAAAGTATGGTGAACTCAGAAAGGCAGAAACGTATACGGACCATTCAATTTACAACAAATATAGGACGTTATTAATCTTTCTTTCAAAAAAGCAAGCTCTGGCAGTTAGATAAATTTTCTATAAATTTAAAATCTCTTCATTTTCCGTGAAATCGGAAATTTCAGGAATGAGATTCTGTCATAAGTAAGGAAACCAGTGATATTTTGTGTGTTCGCAGAGTTCTATCTTCTAAATTTTAAATCAAAAGGAGATTTCTTTGGCTCAAACATTGATTTCCGAACTGATTACAGAATTTGCATTCGTCATTGGGCACATCAGTAACAACTTCGGTGTACCGTAAATAATATGCAAGGAGTAAGATAAAACGATTCCTTTCTTATATAGAGGCTGTGGATTCCAATTCTGTGACACGAAAAGAACGCTCGCGGCGACTCCAGGAACATCTCCGTCTCTTCTAATGGAAAAAGGTTGGAACCGAATGAATTTTCCTTACACGGTCAATATATATTTGCGAAAAAAAGCATGGCTCCGCTCCGGAACTGGAAAACAGGACATAGAGTGTAATAATTTTCTTTCCAGAGTCCCGCGACAATCGTGGCATAGACTCCACAGTCAAAAACACGCTTTCTGACAATTTTCGATGTATTTTTCTTGCGTTCTAGATTCCTTTTTTTTTAAGCAATCTTCATCCTATGAAGTTGTCTCGTTTTTTTTCTTTCGTTCATCAGGGGCCAGTCTGTCTCTCTACTCGTTTATACCTGCATTTAGAATTTTTCTTCTCCGTTTTCCTCATATCGACCCTGTGGTGGACCGACGCAAAGCTATTTTGACTTTTCTGAGAATCAGAATCTCATAACCCAATTTTCCTTTCAATTTTTCCAGAGAACATTTCGTCTTTCAATGTCATTCCGACGAATGATTGAATAACTATCATCATATCAGGACGCAGATAATTTCGTACTGATTCATTTATTTCTGTAATTCTTGTGTAAACTCAATCATTTTTGTATTAGGAACGTAAAGTGTACGTGTGTTGTCCTATGCTTTCAGAGGTCTGCCTGCCTTTTCCGTAAAATTTAGTTTTATTTCTCTATCAGTTGGTTTCACAAATTTTTCATACCCCCACTTCGTGCGGGTGTTTTCCTCTTCTTAGTTATTTTAATTAAAAATTATATATTCTTCCATGCACACTCGCAAGCTATGAGTTTCTTTCAAATGTTACAAGACAAAGGGTTACAGGTAAGAAGAGAAACCTCTGTGTGGAAAGCAAAAGTTACTTTGGTGTTTTTTTAAAACGTTTTTATTTAACGATTCTTCGATTAAAATAGCTAGAGATTTTTGAGACACGAATTTAAATAGTCTATTTATCAATTGGTCATTCCCTTTGCTATTATTACTAAGTTGGGTTGGTTAGTTATAATCATTGATTTGGTTATGAATGATTATGAAAATTCTACATTTTTAGTTAATAGCTGAAATAAACAAAGGAAGCAGCAATTAAGAGCATCATAGACTCCCTATTTTTCTTGTGATTTATTAATTAAAATTTTTTGTATTAGGAATACTATTTTTTTTCTCTGGAGAATTGTTAACCAGACGTTGGGAATGGTATCGCCATATGAACTTCTATTGCCTAACTCGATAAATCCGTATTATGTAAAATAAGAATGAATCAGGATTTCAATAAATAAGTCAGACTTGTTGTCACTGAGGTTAGAACACTATTTTCACTAGCATGAATGATGGTGTAATAGAATTTTATAGGTGAAATACAAATCAAGAATAACACATTATACGGTGTACATATATCTTTGAGTTTTTTCGTAATGTAGTCGAGACGAGCTTCCAAAACGTTGCGACATACTAAAAATCACAAAAACATTGAAAAAACCGGCGAAAAACAAAGAAGACGAAGACGAAAGAGGAATGGAAAGGATACTCATGCGAAATTCTAATTTAGTTTCCAACATTGCGTTTCAGCTAGACTGCGACACAAAAACGTAACGCGAACGTGTGACGTAATTAAATTTTTACATTTCGGAGTCGGAAATCATCGGGAACGGGAAAATGCTACAAACGGATTTTGAGAACAATCTTCATACGCACACGACGTGAGTTCACGGCGAGTTTTTCGTGGGAGAGAAAGCTACTTTTGCCTCGTAGTCTCGGGAAAGCGTATTCCCGGGATGACAAGTGGGGGCGTGGGATGGAAAAGGGGTGAGGGGAACGAAGGTGGAATGCCCGAGGCCCGGTCCTCGACTACGCAACAGAAAATATGAGCGGACGGACTCGGATTCCTTGGAAAAATACGGCGGTGTGTTGCTTTTTTGGAAGGGAGAAAAGCGGAGGGAGGAGTAGAAATGCTGCATTGGGAGGATTCGATTGCAGGAAAAGGAAACAGCGGACGTGGAAGATGGACGACTCTGTTGGGGAATGGAATTTCATGAAGTTTAGCGCCGGTTTAGAAGTAATAATTCGCATAGAGTCCGAGTGCTTAAATGCATTCCGTAGAGGTTTGTTGCAAAAATCTCTCCCGGGTTATTTCCGGTGTTTCCGACGAATCCAAAAGTTGCGTGTCTGCTGTTTTTTCAGCGCAAATCTTCGCAAAAACTTCCATTATTCATTTGAAATTGTGGCCATCTATGGTATCGGTTAGAAGCAGCCGTCTGGCGTTCAACTATTGAAGTTTTAAAAAGCAAAATTCCTTGATGGTGGTGAGATTATTGAATTTACGGATCAGTTCGAAGAATTCTCATTTTACGGCTAAGTAAACATAACAGTAAAAATGTTCACTTTTTTCTGTAATCATAAAATGCTGAAATTTTCACTCAGAAAAACAAGGCAATCAGAATATCGCAGATATTTTTATTCATCAGTCAACTTTTCTCTAACACACTTTAATAATTGTGTACAAGATATGATTGCTTTGGTTATGACGCATATGAAAATATTCTCAAAGTCAACCCGGAGTCATAGAAGCTTTCAGGGAAATTTCAATATGAAGCTATAATTTTCCGCAACTTCTGTATGAGTATTCTAAATACCATAGGGAGGTTGCGAGATAGGTTCGGTAAGAATTCTGCACATACTTCACCGATACAGCTCCTTTCTCATGATACTTCTCCAGAAAGTTAGAGTTTACAGTTCAGCAGTCTGAAGGTGAACTTGCTAGATCAATTCCTGCCAGAACTTCCCATCATGTGATTGCTTTGAATATTAGAGAATTTGCTACGCTATATTTCTTGATAATAACTGAAATTAAGAAGGTAGAGAGGATACGAGTAAACCAAAAATTTTTATCCATCTCTTTGTTGTTCAGCACGTATTACAGTCTTGTGTATTTGAATTAAGTTATTTTTGCATGGAATATTGTTCCCAACGTTTGGGACTTTTATTATCAGCCGGACTCGAGTACGTTGATTTCGTTTTAAATTATTTGATTTATAATTTCATTTTCTAACGTTTTGATTAATATTTTATATTCTTTTGATTCCCTGTAATAGTATCACAGACATTTATCATATCACTCTTGTGTTATTATTAAATGAAGTTCATTTAGAAATATAGTAATTGCGTATCTATAAATCTATACATTTCTGTTCCATCTCTGTTAGAACCTTCTACACTTTCCATTATAATTTCAACGTAGAAGTACGATTCATTCCTTTAAAAGCGATGGAAATTCAGTTATTAAAGGATTACGTGAAACCTTTGACGATATCCGGGCGAAGATCGCTAATTTATACTTTATCGAGAGCATCAGTGGGAGATCGAAACGACAGCAGTGCTCGCATAAAATTCCTCCCCAATGACAATTTGCATTCGCGTATCTTCACCATTTTCTATTTGAATTTTGCACAGCAGATAGGGACGCTGAAATTCAGACGGCAATTTTTTCGAAACGGCGCGACTTTCAGTTCTGTCCAAACGTTGCGCTAGAAATGTAGTCAATTAGGATTTCTTTTTATTGAATAACACTGCGCTGGGTGGCAAGTTCACCTTGCTGAATTAAGGGAGTCAGGCCATATGCCGTCAGTCACACGTTCGGATGGTGCATCTACGCTTGGAGTAGTCCCCGAAAGCTGGGATGGAATTTTGCAAGAATTACAATTTTAAATTTGAGATATGAAGATTCGCGCTTTTTAGCAACATCTGGAGGGTACGCAAATAACGTGAGAGATACTAAAAAGAAAATTTGTGGAGCTGGCTATGTTAGGGCAAATATACTAAGTAAGTCCATAACAAAATATTCGAAGAGAAACCTTTCGCCATTAGCTTGGAATAATTTATCAGAATATAGGATAATTTATGCACAATGTCTGTTATTTTATACAAAAATGATGCTTAGAAATGATTTATAAATTATGCTTGTAAAGAAAAATTAAAATTTAGAACTACAGAAAAATAGAATGAAATAAAAATAAAATTATGATTTCGAAATACAGCTTATATAGGAAAATCGCTTAGAAAAATGTACGTCTTCGAATAGCCAATGAAATAAGTCAGTTTATTGAAAATCACAATCGATCCATGCCGATAATTTAATGTTGTCATCAGGGAAAGCTATACATAGGCATCAAGTATCTTATAATAGCTCCAGTCATTTTATCAATGGATGAAGCCGTTCCGTTGTTCACTTTACAAACTTCCATAACTGGCAAACTCAAAACACTCCTAAGTTTTCCTGTTCCTGTAAGTTTTCTTGTTACATCGTAGTCATCTGTTTATCTTAAGTTGAAGCGAAGCTAGCTAATCTGCGATATAACGGAACCCTCATCTTTAAATTCTGTTACTTTGAACCATGCGATGCTTCTCGTACGAATGCCAATGCCGTAAAATTCATCTCCCATATCCATAAAATGCGTACCTGGCTGGTTCTTTTTTTAAAGAATTATCAATAAATTATTCTAACATAAAGCTGGAATTAAGATGCTTAAATAAAACACCGGTATTTTAAAATATTTGTGGAAGAATTTTGTTGGCATTTATAAAGGTAATCTCCCAAAGAGATATGACGAAATACGTTCCATATTACTTTCCATTCCACACACTTTAGTTACGAATTCATTTTATGCAACACATTACCTTAGTTCATTGATATATGCGAAGAAAAGGTTACGCAATAGTGCAACTGGAAAAAAGAGGGAAGAAAATTTTTTCTGGAATAAGATTTGTCGATTTTTTTACTACAATTGCTGTAATTTCACATGTATACATTCCTGAGATGTAAAATAGACATGCTCTGCTCCCTTTGGTGAAGAGATCGTTCACATTTAAAGTTCCTGAAAGATTAAGATCGGCTAATGTTATTAAATTGGTGTGCTCACCTAAACTTCAAATAAAAAGTTAATTATATAGATAGCAATAACATTGCTTATCCTTCTGTTTGCGGTAAGAGGATATAATAGAAAGAAAGCTTACCTAAGGCGGCAAAATCACATCCTGTTTCGTCCGAACTACGCTTACTGGAAGTTACCTAAGATTTCCTGGTCAGGCCTTTGCCCTAGGTAACAATAGGATTGCTTTGTCTTTCCTTTCAGTTTTCATTCCAAGATTTCTGTCCTTCAATATTTGCGCGTCATCATATATTGCAGTGTATAGCGGGACTGCAAACGGAAATTTGAATACCGGAAAAATATTCTGACGGCAAGGTGGTTCGGGTAAGAGAAAAACTGACGATAAAACCATCTGAGAGATAATATACAGTAGAGGAGAGAATATACTGTAGAAGAAAAATAATGCAATCAAATAAATATTCCGAAATTTTCATATCATAGGTACCCAAAGATGTTTCAAGAGCAGTGCTTAACATGAGACTATGCGATACACTTCTCCTATTCCAACCATGAGGTCATACCGGTGGACTTTGGGTGTGCTCATGATGCTTTCCTGCTGCGAAAGGGGAGAAGGTAGACAGCGAAATTGATGTGGGACGGAGGGTGAGAAAGAGAAAAGAAGAGGAAAAACAGGAAAAGAGGTAGGATAAGGGAGAGATGAGGATAAGAGGGAAATAGAGTACAGGACGGGAAAGGGAGTGAGGGAAAATGGATGAATAGGGGAGACGGGTCGGAAGAAAACATATGAGATATGAAAGGGGGGAAGGGTAGAGAAAAAAGATAGGGTAAAGGAAGGACTTAAAGGGTATGGAGTGAGAGAATTAAGCGGAAGAGGAAGAGAATGGAGATGGTGAAATGGTGGAAAGTTAAAGATGACGTGAAAGTGAGAGAGAGTGAGAGTAAGGAAAGTGAATAGGAGATGAAGTCGCACCAAATGGCCTGGAAATAGTTCCGAATGAGTGGAATTATTAGTTTAAGGAAGAGAGCAGCAGATAAAGGGGAAAAAAGAGAGAAGTGAAAGGATGAGATGTGCAAAGTGAAAGGAGGAGGGAAAGTGAAAGGAGGGAAACTGGAAAGTGGAATGAGGGGAATAAAAGAAAGTAAGAAGTAGTCAAATTAAGTGGAAACACGAGGAAGACTGGGAAGAGATAAGTAAGAAATTAAAGAGAATGGTTATGTTAAGTAATTGAAATAATTTGGGTGTAATTCTAAAGTCTCCTCTTCCATCTTACCTAACGTCAATGTTATTACAATGAAACATAATGTAACAGGAAATAGAAAGGAATACCTTTAAGAGGAATAATGAATGTAAAATACCTAGTAGAAAATATTAGGAAAAATGACCAGGTGAGAATCTGAAAAGAAGGGGTTGTGAATATCCCGCGCAGACCTTCCAGTGAAAGCTGAAAGAAGCTAAAGAAAATTGTTGTAAAGCATATCTGTAAACACAAGTATCATCTGATTGATAGATGAAAAAACACGGCTTTAGAACTGGCCACGAGTAAAAACTAATGAATATAAAATGTCCAAACTTGTAAGATAAAATGCAAAACAGGCTACCAAAATTTTAAAGTAAGATAAATCAAGTTAGAAAAATGAGTTAATCAGGAGAAAGGAGAGACGAGAGTGCAAAAGTAGTAACATAATTAAGAGAGATACAGCAAAAGAAAAAAGTAATACTGATAGATGAAAACACTGCGATAAGTCAGGTCAAGAGATATATATAAAATGCCCAAAACTTGTATACTAAAAATGCAAAAAAACTCTATTAAATTTTAAAGTAGGTTACAACAAGGTAGAAAATTGAGTAAATCAGGGAA
Source organism: Pachydiplax longipennis (assembly GCA_036926295.1). NCBI lineage: Eukaryota > Metazoa > Arthropoda > Insecta > Odonata > Libellulidae > Pachydiplax > Pachydiplax longipennis. Next base: position 22,997,735 of record JAVFKF010000003.1, on the reverse strand, counting down.
TAAGGATAGAAAAATTGGAAAAAATAGAAACAGATTAGGAGAGGTGAAGTTAAAGATGAAAAGCAATACCGATAGACAAAAACAAAATATGACCGGTCAAAAAGATATAGATCAATATAAAATGCCCAAATATGTATAATAAAAATGCAAAGCTCGCTATTAATATTTAAAATATGATAAATTACGTTAGAGAATCGAGTCCATATTGAGAAAAGAAAGGATAAGCGGGAGAGAATATTAACAGATTAAAATCGGTTAATTCAGAGAAGAAAAGCAATGAAAACACCAAAAAATGGAAATATTCCAGCAGATAAACGGATGACGAAGAAATAAGCCTGGGGAAAGACGGAAGAAACCGTGAAAAGAGGAATTAGAGAAGCAGTAACTCAAACAAGAGGGAATATTGAGACCCCTAAGTCTTAGATCCAATCCACGGCAACATTAACGGAAGCAGTTACACCCAGTGGAGAGAGGGAAAATATCTCTTGAGGGAAACGCGTAATGACAAAAGAATGTGCGAAGGGCAGACAGAGGCGAGGAAGCAGAAAATAGATGGTGGCATAGGGTGTCCACGCCACTGTGATTGAGAGCCCCTGACTCTTTCGCTTCCGGATATAAGGGTATTACGGAGAAATGTGAACGATCAGAGGGGGAAGAGAAAGGAAAGTTGAAGGAGAAGAGGAAGATAATTAGTGTGGATGAAGAGGAGGAGATAGGCATGAAATAAGGGCTTGCATTATGCATGTGCTCGGAAGAGGGAGTTATGAAAATGAGGATGATTGAGTGTATGAACATAAGGGAGAAGGAAAGGGAGTGTCTGAGATGGAAGGAGCTCCCCTCATGCGATGCAGGTGTCATCTATGGAGTGTTCATACCAGGACTAAGGTGGAAATCCCCAGTCCTCTTTCGCGACGCCCCCGTACGGCGTTTTCATTTTACGAGAATATCAGCCTTTCCTATATTAAAAGTAATTATGTAAGGTTTTTTCAAGATGACGTTCTTATTCATAACAAATCATGAGGATAAGCACTACCTCAACGGGAAATTTGAATATTAAAAGTAATTATATAAGGTTTCTTTAAGATAAAATTCCTTTTCAGAACAAACATTAAGGACATCGGCTACTTGTATGGGAAATTTTAATTCGAACATGTACGGTTTTGGTGGCTTATCGTCATCGTCAGATAAAAATGAAGTATAGAAAGCGTTTTTAAACAGTGATTTCATCCCCAAAGATTTCTATATTAATGCAAAAGGATAGAGATAACATTCTTGAGGAATACGAAATAATTCTTTACCGAATAGCTGCAAGCTTCTCCATTCTCAATGAGCAACTTTTTGCATCGTATTTCCCGCTGATTCAGTCTTTGTTTGCACAACTTAACTCATTGCACTCGCTTCCCTAAACGCTCCTATTTATTTTTATGCAGCCTACTCATTTCTTTCTTTTTCTTATCTATCTCATATGCCAAACTAGACACTTTTCCTCATCTTCGCCCACTACCTCTCCCCACACATCGTCATATTCTCACTCTCCTTCCCTTGATTCTTGCACCATACTTCCTCCATTATTCACCTCCTCTTTAACTTTCCCTCTTCCCCTCCTCAACCCTTTCCTCATTGTTTTAATATGCTCACTTTACTTTGTATTAAACCAGATGATGCGATCAATTGAAACCTATCGCATTCGAATAGAAATTTCTTGTAGAAGTAGTAACGCATTCTCAATATCTGTTGTGACGATGGACTTCCGCTTCAACAAGAACTTATTGGTTGACGACATTCTTAATGATGGACAAAAAAGTACATTTTCCCAGATAAGTATTGCGACATCTGCACATATTTACCAATAATCACCTTTTCCAATTCATCGACAAATAAATTTGTCGATATTTCTGTCTAAGATTCCGTGTTCTGGGCTACATGGATGAGGTACACATAACAAAAAGTGATTTTGAACAGACATTTACAATATCACGTGCGAGTGATTTAATTGAAGAAATCTTTTCAATGATAAAATCCTCTAAGAAACTTTCACGTAATCTATAATGTGCTCAAGTTTTTTAGTCAATTTGATAGCTGAAAACCTTAGTTGAAATCTTCTAATGTAAGCTTCGAGTCGTAATTTTAATCTGTAGATTAAATAATGATTTAATCTGGAGATAATCGGGGAAGACCACATAGAGACGACCTGGAATGAGGCTCTCCTAGCATTACGGAGAAAAATACAAAGGATATCATTCCCACATAATCCATCCCGCACGTAAGCTCAATAGGAAATAACCCTAACAACCACTGAGGAAAATCATTTAAAAAGACTGGTTATTAGAAAAGTATACTTCGTAGAATACGGCCAATGGAGGCATCTTTATGTAATGGAAAATAAAATAAACAATAAATAATGAATAAAATATCAATAAATAATGAAGAAATAGCTCGGATTATGAAAGTTCAAATAATCAGCTGATTGGGGCATACTGTACAAATGAATGATATCAGAATATTATGACAGAAATGCAAAAATAATGCTGATGGCAAAAGAAAATGAGGACAAACAAAGGAAAGATGGAAGGATGACGTCATGGATGACCTAAAAACAATGAGAATACAAAGCTAACAGCTAAAATTTAGAAACAGACAATCAAACAAGAGAGTCATTAGAGAAAAAACTAAGGCTTACACTGAGCTGTACTGCAGAAAGAAGAAAAAGACATAGGCTCGTGCCAATAATCTTTAACATATGTATAACTCGTTTAACTTTAAACTGCTTTTACTTTGATAAAGTTAAACGCATCGGTGTGGCGACATTACTGAAGATAAGCAATCACATTCAGCAACACCCAAGAAAATTAAATCCGCTCCGTGTAGCGCAAAAATGCAGACTGTTTAGTTTTAATTTTTACGCTGTCTTTTCCGAGGATTAGCACCTCAGCTTTAAGTTCGCGAGACCGTCATGCGACTCGGGGAACGTGTCCCGTAGAAAGAAGAGTCGCTTTGACGCGCTGTTAAAATCATCTCAAGATGGGTCTTAAATGTGCGTTGACGGGAAAATGTACCATCATTTTGAGTCGTCTGTTGGTATGCATCGACGAGACACCACGCGGGGAACAGTAGAAGTTCTCGTTGTATTCGCGCTCGGTGGTGGCGCTGTGTTGGGTTTGCGTGTTGTCGTATTCTGTCGGGAGAATGATCGAGAGAGAAGAAGTGGTATAAAGGGACGAGACAAATGAAAAAGAAGAAAGCCCTCGGGAAAAGAATGTTTGGAAGAGACCCGCATTCGGATAGTGCTGTCCTTCTGGAGGCCCTTTTCCACGGACATCGACTTATCTCGTTCTGTCCTCCTTAAAGCGCCCTATTTCTACAAAAGCCATTTATCCGTATTTATTTTGTTGTCACCGTTGATATACTAAGCGATTAATGAGTTTCGGAAAGACTTAATTTACGCTTAACTTTTATTTATCGATCGTAAGGAATATTAAACTTAAAATAAATGTTTTTATATCTTCTCAAAATATATTTTTCTTGATGAAAAATAAATGAAAGATATGGGTTATTACTTTTCAACCATCTTTAAAGAATTAATTATATTCTACGATTCCTTCTAGAGATGACTGATGTCACAATTCCTGCTCCAAATTGGATTACATTTTCTATTCAAAGGTCTACTAGTTACACAAAAATTTTGTTCTGATACGAGTCTAATTTAACGTCTTGATAATTCTTATTTTCCATTCCTTAGATGCAATAAACAACAATTACCCTATTTAAAAGTAAATATAATATTCTGAGTTGATTTTTCACTTCAATCGTAATCTCGCACGAATGTTGTTATCGTTGTAAACAAAAGTATGCAGTTTTGAAACTTTAGCTTACTGAATTCTTCGAGTTTCATTTTCTAAAAATATTTCTGAATCAACCTATTAAAATATTTTAGAAAACGTATGAACATTCTGTAAATTATACGTTAAGTCGATGACTGCATATGATGTTTTTTACGATTATAAGGGTAATAATAAAGCTCCGTCTTTGAGCAAGATTAGGATTGAAAATGATTCACCTCCAACAAACCGATAGTCTATTATATTAAATTAAGATAGAACTTTAAATAAAATAAAGAAGAAAAATTAAATACAATGGGGATCGAAATTAATGATAAATGAGTTCATGATGATTGTGAAGCCACCACCAACGTGGGAACCCCATGCTTGTTTCTTTGAAGATTGAGACCTTATATATTTTTAAAGAAGAAGGAGAGTTAGTTTTAAAGGAAGGCTAATGCAGTACTCTGCGGCTGAAGCATTTACCTAAACAGGGCACAAGAGTACATCGAACTCAAATCACTTCTTGTGGTCTTTTTCTCGCCTTTAATGCTTATCAGAGATTTTCAAGGAGATACGGTAGTATCAAAAAATCACCGTCTCGGAAAATGCAGGAGAGGATGCCTTATCCTAACATCAACGTGCCAAAAGGGTTCAGGACATCGATCTTTAGAACTCTCAGATTTACTTGACGTTATGTTTTTATAAAATGATAAAATAAACTCCAAGGCGGAGGCCGAGATGTCGCAGGAATTAAGCTTCATCTGATGAAGTAGAGGTATGTACATTTCACACAATTTTTATTCTGGAGACTACCGGTTTAACCTTAAAAAGTCGAAAAGATTCAGGTTCTCAAGTCTCCAGCGCTAAAATGTCATCTTTAGACAAGAAAATAATAGGAGTAAAAATTCTGTAGAATAATACACATTTAATTTTTTCAAAATGCTTAAACTGAAAATAATAAGAATAGATAATCTAAGATTATTCCCATGATAATCAAAATAATGAGTAAAATAACCTTCGTGAATCTACGTGAGAGAGGGAGATAAATTTTACTTTCCATAGAAATGATCCTAACAAATTTAATTACGTTAGCATACATAGTATCGAAATTATACCGGAAATCTTAAAAATTTTATGAAATGTGCAATAAAGTTATTAAGATTCATTCCTGTTTATATAAATAAATATGAATCTAATTTTAATAGTCCTCACATTTGAAATCTAAAACGTTAGTTTTTAAATCAGTGTCTACTTCTGGAAATTGTCAAACGTTATATCCAGTCAATCTCTTTCTAATATGTATTTTCGTAAAAATCACTGCGAGTCACTGGAATCCATTCATGAAAAATTTTCTGCTGCACGAAACAAGAAATTATTCAGATGTATGTTAAGGTACTGATATATAACATAATGGAATTGAACATACAATCCAAACATACACACTCAAATCCAACAGAATATCGTGGCTACATTGTGTCGTGATAGAGTCGGTGAGCACAGCAAGTATCACAACTGGATCAGATATGGGTTAACGCCCACGTTTTATTTCCAAATCAGACGCTATCGAGATAAGCGGCTTTTATTATTCTCTGGAGAGCGCTATTATTTGCTAATCGAACCGAGCCATCTCTTTCCCATCTTCTCCCTCATCCATCTCTGAAAACCACTTTTCTTAACAGAAAATATTAAATACTGTACAAGCTTTTCTCGTTGCCGCTACTCCAGAGGACGATGGTATACAATTTCCCCTTATCGCTTTTAGACCTATGAAAATTAGTTCGATTTTGACTTTTAAAAAATCATTATTTTTTTCAGATCCTATGCGCTTACATGTCTTTTGCGGTCAACGTTAGCATGTAATGATCTGATGAGAGAGCAGATATATTCACTGAATAATACATATCCAAAGTATGATATTTTAAACAGATCTAAATAAGGGTGTCTTAAAAATCAATAACTCAAAATTAAGGAAAAATTATCGCGTTTTCAATTAACTCTAGTTAGTTCTCTAGCTAGTACTCAATCGTAGAAACTTTTACTTGGTGGAACTCCGTGCTAGAAAGCATGCTGAAAGATAAGCTATACGAAGTTCCACAAAGGAATAATTAATTAATATATTAAGTAATACATAAGTTGATTAAAATCAATCATACCTAATTAATATATAAATTAATTAAATAACAATTCTTTTGTGAAACTTCGTCTAGTTTTTCACCATATCTCCTAATTCTAGTACTCTGCGTGTTTCCAAGATATGATAAGAAAACGATTACTTTTAATATACATCGTTTCTCTGTCAAAGATGTCGAGAATAAGTTTAAACTCTAATCTTGAACGTTCTCTTTCTAAGAGATGCTAACGAACTTCCAACTCAACGGTGGTCGTATTTGAAATCTCTTAGTAATCACGTTAATTAGTATATCCAAGAGCAATTATTCTTTTGTATATTTCTTATGTAATTGCAAGCAGTTGCTTGCTCTAATAAAAGCACAATAGCAAAAGATTTCTATACATGGTTCAATAAAAATTAGTGCATTTCTCCTAACAGTGAGATTCAGGAAAATTTATCTATACAAGAATCATCTATTTCCCAAAGACCGTTTAAGATATCTCAATTTTTTATCGCTGACAACACACGACATGAATATCGGTCATCACTCTAAAAAAATTGTATAACATTCCATATCATTGTGAAACTAAGCGAAATCTCATTCTTGTATTCTGTCGTAAATTTTACCAGAGATAAAATAGTTTTTCAATTTCGATATTGAAGCGTAGAGAAAAATACCAAGAAATGGAATTATAAAAAATTGAGAGAGAAAAATGAGAAAAATTCTGAAGGTTAATTAAAAAAATATATGGTTATGATACAATTAATAATTTACTCACAGTACTCATATTACCACAAGGCATGATATTTCCTTCTATTCTTATATTTTAAGAGAACTTGTTTAAGCTATTACTGGCTGCGTAACTCTTACAGCGGAGAGTTACAGTGTAAGAGAGGCACTGTAAGTTATAATTTTTTTCTTATGCGCAACTCTCGTTAGACTCATTTCGTTGGATAGTTTTGAATACGCTTCTAATTAACTGTATCTTTTACTGAGTACACCAATATTTACAATGAGTGAGCCTTTTTCACAGTTTTTCTTACTGCTGTGCCATGTAAATTTTAAATTACGACGACCGTGGTGATTAATGAACGTAGTGAGAATTAATCCGACCCCTGAGGCCCCAAGGCTTTTCGTGGAGATGCATTACAGTTCCATATTTCGTAGCGAAGGCTCTAGATTGCATTCTCAGCTCGTTTATTTAATCCTCAGAATTTGGAGAGAAAATTACTGTCGCTCATTTACGTTCGATGCTTAAAATTCTCCGTGCGACTTATCTCATGGGATTTGATACATGATTGATGGCCAAAGCATTGATTTTTATCATGCACTTAACGAAGAGTCATACATTTGGTTAACTATGAGAAGAACGAAGAAAGCATGCATAGCCGCCTTTATCCAGACGTCATTCAGTTCAAAATCCAAAAATAATAATAGTAGAAGCTCTACACCGGATAAAAAATTCATTTTATGCATCTACGTGACGTATTTCCACAAAAAAATTGGCATTCTTTGGAAAATTGTGTTCAATTAAAATTCGCAGAATGTCGTGGTTTTATACACGTTGAAAAATGTTCTCTTACTACAATCGAGATTAAATAAAGAAAGGATACCATAAAATTCAAAAATAGAATTAAGAAAATATGTAGTAAATATTTTTAAAGAGGCATTGTGATCTTGTTCTCTATGTTATCCTTTTGATTACACAATTTTAATGAGTGTGTAATGAGAAACTGTTACATGAACGAGTAGAAATATCATCAATATAGAAATGAAACATTATATCAATATTATCGAAACTATTTTCGACACATTAGCGTTATCTTCAAGGAAAACAAAAACATAATCAACTCTAAATAAGCCGCGCGTATTTCTCGACTGCGTTTTGACTGCTAAGTTACTAAACAAGGTCTTGTTTCCTGGCCCAAAATTGATTCGTATCGTATCATGTGTTACGAAATCTCGCAAAACTACAGTCTATTCTACAAAATATAATCCTCAATCTCATCCGATTCTAACAAAATGAATCTTTGTGGTCTTATGATTAAATCAAAGAAAAATCAACCCAACGATGAATTTAAAAATGAATTCATCAAAGAGAGAGATCAGAGTTTTTACCAAGGACAAATGAATCTGAGTAGAGTGTGGTAGCATGAGATGAATATCAGAGAAATGAATGAATGCTTCAAACTATTTTCTGCACGTGCTGAAATTTCTTATCTGAATTCCCGTTTATTGACAAATCCAACCTTTTTCCAAACCAGCCCACGTTCGTCCAGTGTACGTTACATTTTAATACGCTAAAATTATCGACTTTTTATTTACTAAGTTAATCAAATTTCAACAAAGATAATTATGTTAAAGTGTACAATAAAAATTTAATAACCATCCTGAATAAAAAATGAGAAAGAAAAGGCTTTTATGAGAGTCTGACAGGTGGAGATTTAAATGCGAATGTCCGAAAAATTTTACTTCCAATCCAAGTCATAAAAATATAATTAAGACAATGGAATAAGTTGTGGATGTATCTATCCTAAATGTACTGATTAAAGGAAGGTGGTGTAAAATGTATACGAAATAATGAAATTTCTGTTTCTAAAACATAAGGGTCCCAATCAATCCAGATATTATGCATTTAGTGCTGTGATGATATGATTAGGCTCGAACCCAGCCCGAAAACGAACTGTTACCCGACTCGATCCCGTGCAGACTTCTACTTTAAACCTTTCCCGGCACAAGAAAACTACATTCACAGCAGATTATGGTCGGACATTCAAGCTAGCACACCCATTTCATCTGGATTTGAGCAGTGGAAATAAATCTGCAAGAGTTTCGCAGGTCGTATGATATCCATCCCTATTAAAAGAGTTCGAATTTCGCTGGAGGAGTATGAGGAACGTTATGGCAGAATCTTCAGGATCCGCTGTCTGGGAGACAAATGCGGGATGGAAGGTCCTTTCACCTGCGCTATTTACGCAAAATCTCGGTCCAGGCTTTTTTGATGCTCGGAAAACATCTGAAAAGCGCCTCAAAGCCGTAGCGCCATCTCGTCGCCCCGGTGAAAGGCGAAATCCGTCAGGCGCACAACGCTTATGTCATTAATTTAAACACTAATCTATTAAAGTGACTTATGGACGTATTTTCCACGCCGGAGGGAAAGACAACGATTATCTTGAACGTACTTGGAGTGTGGGGGCATCGTCAAACATGCCCGGGAATAATCCGAAGGGGAAGATTCAAAGGAGCCACGTCACAAAGTATTTCAGCGAGAACAAAATGAATTTGATGCCGATAACAGCTCCGCCTACTGACTCCACGTCACTTTCCTAAGCCTTCAACCTTGCTTGAAAAACAAAAGCCATTTCCTCCTCCGTTATCGCTCATCATTTCCACGAACAAGATCGTTTCTTTTTTCTCTCAATTTTTAATTAACGTTAAAAATAGCCCCTCGCTTCCTTTCTAATTTCCATCAAAAAAGCGATGGAATTTATGGAAAGTTTGAACAAATTATACTTTATCCGATTGATAGAATCGAGGCACTTGCGGGTAGTTTTTGGTTCCGTAGAAAGTAAGGTTTGTTTCCGCCTCTACCAACTTAGGTAAATTTGGTAAATAAAGTTTGACCTTAGAAACTTCTATCGTTAGATAGAAATGTAAATCCCTACATAATCATTCATTGAATTTATCTTTGTATTGAGAAAAATTAACGTTATTTGGGTACTTCATAGCTTATTACTTCGTTATTAAGCATATTTTTAATTATATAGATACAATTTCATTTAAATTCTGCCCACCCAGAATCTTGGTGAATATGAGCTACCTGAATTAAGAGATGTATTGTCACGGAAAGCTGAATTTGGCGGCGTGGGAGTTGATGCGCTGACCACTTATCGCCCACGGTGAAAGACTCCTGACTAGGCTTTATCCCTCAAAGGTATGGCACTCCAAGGACTTAACTATGCTCTTTTTGGCATCAATTTAGTTGAGAATCTATAGGTTCCGCAGGTTTTTCACAGCCACTCCTTACGAGTATTTTCCTGCTGTGGTGCCTTTTTTTTCAAGTCCAAGTGAAAGTATTTTATATTAAGAATACCATGTTTCCCGAAAATAAGACAGGGAATTTCATTGATTTTTCGTCTAAAATACGCATTAGGGTTAACATTTAGGGGGTATTGTATTTCCGTGTACAAGAATCAATATTTTATCAATTACAAGAATAGAGTTTAAATAAAGTAATTATTCAAGTCTACACTTACTCCAGTACGTTTACCCAAGAACCAACTTCAATCATCCAATGATAAGAAGAAAAGGAAAAATATAATTCTCAAATATAATGATTTATGAAACCTAATAAATGACAACTCTACAGCAAAATTTTAACTTCACAACAAATATTTAAAATCCAAATTCGTTGTAATACAATACTATTTCAAGATGTAATAGCTCTTAAAGTGTATTAATGAGTGTTTTCAGAATAGTCAAAACAACGGCGAAGAATAATGAATGTTAAAAAAATGGATCTTGGGATACATCAAGAACATCGATTTTATGGAAAAACACCTATTTTCGGACCTTATATTTCTAATGACGCAAACACTCGCGTTGGGTAAAAAAGTTTGTTTAGATGAGCTGTTTATGTGGTCATCAGGTTAGATTCTCCAGAATGGTAGATAAATCTCTAAACCTAAATTTAACCAACTAAACTAATATATAAAATTTGGGTCAAGTAAACTCGATACAACTACTTAAGCACCAAATGTATTAAAAAAGAGTCTGTTTGTATTTACACAGCTTCCAATTTTACGAAATCAGCTACATACCCAGCAAATTTCTACTTAATTCTCCCACAAGCATCATCAAACCGTGAACGAGGCAATAGGAAAATATGATTAAAGGCGGATCGAATCAAAATGGGGATGCTGAATAGAAAGCGCTGATTTGCATATCTTGCAATAGAGATCGACCAGTATCTCAGGCTATCAATTAATTCCAAACAGAGATGCAAGCGAAACACGACGTGAATCAGGTCAATTGGTGCAACAGGCAGACTGCCCCCAGGCACTGACCATAAGGCTTCCCTCTATAGTTGCAGAATTGCATTTTTACGGGTAACGCCAATGTGTAATGCATTCGAACCAAGAATCTCTAATTAGCAGTGATGTATGGCTGCAACGACCGCGGGATAGAGAATCTGTGGGCCGCAAAATGAGATCCTGTAGTCCATAACTCGCAGGCCGCATGCTGACAGATTTATCACATAAATGGAAGGGTAACTGATATTCCAGTGACTAACGCGTGGGTAGATCACTCACTTATTGATTAAATTCCGTACTGAAGGATTTTTTATATTTCACGCTTGCCCACAGAAATAACAGTTAAAGATATCTACCGCATAATATAAAAAGGCAAATGGTGTCGCTTAGAATGGGACGTCAATGGATTGGCTTAAGTTGCGAATATCATACTTTATATACAGCCTCTCATTAGATGGTAATACATGTCATAATGAAACGAGGAACGTAAAATTATATAATTTGAAGAAAAATGGTACTGGATATTGAGCATTTTTGTACTATATTTTCTCTCGGAATAAATGCGAGTAATAAAGTTAATTTCAATTTATATAATATTAGTGATTATTATTAATGTTCTAGGTAACTGAAACTTTATCCAGAAAATGAGCAACAAAAGTTGAATCTATAGAAACTAGGATTAACGGCATCAAAATGGCAGAAACGTAGATTTTGATATGAAAAAATCTTAAATAAATGCATGGAATTTCCGCAATGTCAGTTTTAATTGGAAAGAAAATAATATAAGTTCATAAATTTTACAGATAGCAATATCATATTAAAATATTATCATATAGCTTACATAAAAATATTATTGCAAAATCATGTAAATATATTAAGAGCAAATAACGAATTTACATCAGTGCAATGTGGTAGATTATTATTTAGCTTTTAAGTTAATTTTCTTTGTAATAATAATTCAACTATCATTACATTTACGAATATTTTTTGAAAGGGAATACACTGAGCTTGTAAGTTTGTTTCAATATTTTTCTCTTATAATATTCTCTTTCTTTACGAATACAGTTTCTCTGTAAGTATATTCAATAATTTAAAGGAAAATTGGTAAGACAAGAGAAACAATATTGACCAGTGTTCAGTTATATCCGGTGAATATTCCATGAAGCGTAAAAGGTATGACACTGGAGAATTTTGTTTTACTTTACAGCGAATAAATAGTTAAAATTGCACGATTAACATGTTTACTAAACTTTAAAATTCCAAAATTCTGATTAAATTATTGAAACTTTTCGTCGTGATCGTGTAACTGAACGTATGGTTTCTGCGAAATAATTGATTTGATACGATTTTCAGAGCTAGTAGGCGGGCCCTATGATTTAAACTGCATGTTAAAAACTGTTTTTTTTACACCATTGACTTCTTCATAAATACTTAGTAAATATGCAAGTTTCCATGCTCACATCGAATATAGAAACCACACCCGGTAAACTTTTAATGTTACATAACGGGGCAACAAAATAGCGAGTAACTCTATACCTCGTAGTTTTTAAAAATGCATGGGTTGAAATATTTCATGGGCATATTAATGATGTACCTATGCCTATCTCGTATCATTCGACGTTTTCTGACAAAAACCACCTCTCCGTAGGCGGAAACGTCCTTTATTTATTTTTGTTCCCTCCGCAGTAGCCTTCCGAATTGGTCATCCCATGTTTTTTCCCGCCGAAAGCTAATGAACTAATGTCGCAGATATTAAAACGTATATTATGGAAGAGTCCCGAATCCGTCAGATATGAAATTAGTCCACGTGACGAGTCCTCATCTGATCACGGTATTATTTATTTATAGACCCGCGCACCCTTCGGAATTGCTTATTCCGCCAATTTTTGTGCGCATGCCGCTTCGCCTTGCCTCTCTCGACGTTCTAATTATCGTCCCTGATAAACTTGATTATTTCATTCGTGTCCTCAGGTAACAATTTCCGCGTCCCAAAGAGTTGCGGCATGAAAAAAAAACCGGCTGGTTAGGCAAGTTGTAGTTCAAATTGAAAATTTTCATCTTAGGCCGAAACAAAAGCGACGGGCGAATTTATTTCTCCTCTTTTGCGGGGGAATGATTCCGTATTCATTTGCTCCCTGCAATTTTCCGTTTAGCTCGAAAAAAACTCTAATTTCCATACACGTGTTTGTGTCTTCCTTTGGACGCCTTCACAAATACAGGAGCGTAAAAGAAAACATTCAGAAGAGGAGGTTATTTTGAGCATTATCCTTAATTGATTTATGTAAGTCTTTACAACGATATTAATCATTATTATAGATAAATATCGGGTAACGTAAAGACATGACTTTATATTGAAACCGCTGTACTCTTATGTCTTATTAATTTTGATGACTTATTTCGTACCCTTGATAGCTTTTTCTAACTTTTAACCTGTATAATGACGAAAAGAATCTAAAAGTGATTTGTACTTTTTATTAAACTTTATTTTTGAAAGTAAAATTTGTGGTAAGACTAAAAATCACCCTTAGATTCATTCCATAATGGATTACCTCGCCGGATTCTGTGAAGTTTACTGTATGAAGATGGATAAATTTTAGAAATATACTACATCGTGAGAATATTGAGTGATATTAAACCCTAATCCATCGATAACTATGTGGAACTCCACGCCATGGAGCAAGATGAAATAACTAAGCGTAACTTCCACAGGAGAACTGCTTTAATCATGCCACCGTTTCTAACTATAAGAAGTTCATCTTCAGACAAAGAGACACCGCAAGCCAGCCCTCGTACTCAAAGAGGAAGAAACGTCAAATCAACAACCACCAATCAAATATCGGATAAATCAGTCGCTGGTGTAGGTATTTGTGTGTTGGAAAAGGGGAAGGAGCAGGTTGACAATGGACGGCAGGGGGAAATAGCTAGGCATGAGGTTATTATTTTTTAGTTATAAACAGGCAGAAAATAAGTGAACGCATAGAAATTATATTACAAGTTAGGAGTAAACTTAGCAGTTGACCTATACAGAAGGTACCTTCCTTTGGGCTGGAGAAGAGGGTTCTGCGTTACACATCCACGCATTTTTAAATGTGACAGTAATGAAAAAAGACAAGAGGAATAAATGAAAGAAAAAAAAGTACGCCGTAGTCAGGACTTAAACCAGGATCTCCCAGCTGTCGTTGGAATTAGATTATCATTTAAGATTTAATTTCTCCAATTGCCGAGTAAATCCACCGAGTAGTTTCTTAAGCCAGTTAAGTTCATCTAATAGATTGCTTAACTGAATAGTAACCACCTCACAAATGGAAGATCCGGGTTCGAGTCCCGGCTAGGATGGAATGTTTCTGGTATATTTCTTTCTTTAAATTTATGCATGTGTAACATGCTCCTTTCATCGTATATACAAAAGAAAGAAAATATTTTTCGAAAAGAAACCAAATTTTAAAATAGGATCAAGTCAGATTATTTCATAACATCAACAAAAAATCACTTTTCATATTAATACACACCTAATGGGCAACCAAAAAAATGCCTTCAGTATAGCGTAGCTTTTAATTTCTCAATTCATGACTTTAACGAGTATATTTTTCGGCTCCACACACGCCACAGTTGCCCGGGGCCCTGCAATCCCCAAGGACACCTCCGAATGAGATCGACCAGTACAGGAAAATATGCGGTAATCAAAAGGATAGCCGAGAAATCCATCAAAAAAGTAAATTAAATACTTGGACGCCAACCGATACGATTAATGCACCTCGCTAAATTATCCACAACTTTTGAAATTCGAAGTTTCGGGAACGGAGTTTTCGCGAACGGAAAATCAGAGCCGCGCTGTTTTCTTTTTCCCATTAAAAAGCACGAGGACCATTTATCTGCGAAGCATATAAGCCTTGGGGCAAAACGATTTCGATCTGCTCCATAACGTGGAATAATAAAACCGGCAAAAGTTGAGTGAGACGGCAGGAGACTTTGCTGGAAACCCTTTCACGTAACAAAGCTCAATTCGGATCAATTGTCTTAATTGAAGGCTGCCTTTTAAGCTTCTCGATATTAATTCGCGGTGATTATCCGAAAGGAAAACTCAGACGTCTCGGCAGAAGAGGCCACGAAAGAGTGGAATTTTGAGTGATGAAGCGAGGAAGAGAGCTGCGGGAGGTGGTTTGAGGGAGATAAACCAATTCATTACGCTCGAAATTTCATCATTCTTCGCGATGATGGAGTTGAAATAAAACTTTACAACTGATTTGCATAACGAATGAGAATTATTAGACCCGTTTATGCCTTATGAGATAGCATTTATGTTAAGGGTTTGGCGGAATTTTCATTTAGGGGGGAACCGCGCGGCAATAAAACACACGCGTAAAAGGCGATAAAAATTGTGAGTTTATTTCATTTATTATTACGACATGGGAAAATTATGGAAAAATTAACGCTGGTATTTTTCCCTCAAAAATATCATGTTATTCGTAATAATGGGAGCATGATGATGACGAAGTGCGAATGGTATTTTAAGTTATTTTAATGACTTGAAGTAATTTTGACAGATGCGATCGTACTGTTGGCACGATTTTTTATGACAATAATAACGATGAAAAGTTTTCAAAATTCGCAAATGTAAAATTAAGGCAATTAAAATTAATACATTTATTACGTCATTAAAGGCGAGCAACGGTCTAGAAAAGAAACCCCAAGTAAATAAATCAGCAGGCGATTGCATGACGATAAATTTCCATTTATACAAATTGATGCAAAGAAAATTCAGAGTAAACCCCAATATTGTCGAATTAGCAAAATGAACTCAATATTTAAAGATGCCTTTTATTGTTTATAATAAAAAAAATTGTGGAATAAGTAAAAATTGTTCTTGCTCATTATTGAAAGATACATTCATCTCTAAGTTTTTCTTCAAAGCACGGTAAACTGTTTTATGTAATTAGTGAAACAGGTCACTTCGAGGCTTAGAAATGACGTATGAAAAAGAAAATATTGAGCAAACATTATTATTACTTCATGACAAGACTATTCACTACACCGCACAACTAAATACCTGAAGATGTAACTTTTCTACGAATCGTGGATCGTGTTTTTATTGTGTGATATAGCAAATAGTCTTGTTATGAAGATTTTTTCTAAAAAAATAACAAGAATTGAAAACTGAGTCTGTACTGGAATAAATTGGTTTTCGGTTTCAGTTTGGGTCCAAGAATTTAAATTTTCATCTACATTTACATCTACATAAATACCCTGCAAGCCGCCTTTCGGCGAGTGGTAGGGGGTGTAAACACCGAACGATTGAGCTACTTTTTAGCCAATTATCATCGCGTATTGTTTGCGGAAATAATGAGTCCCTAAAACGACTTGTTTTAGCGTCTACTTCTCTTATTTTGCTCTCATTATTGGATCAGCCGAAGTAACAGGGGGGTCGTATAATATCAACTACGTCTTCGGAAAAGGTAGTTTCTCTAAGCTTATTAAGAAGTCGCAACCTAGCTTCTAACCTCCTTTATTTCAATGATAAAAATTTTCGGTTCGATTACGGTTTTCACTCCGACAAAATTACGGTTCTTTTCGGTTAAAGTTTCCGGTTCGACACCCTGGGTTATGTTACCTATGAGAGCGACCCCAAAATATCCAACTGAATCCACTGGATTAACGTACATTCCAATAAATGTCCGCGGCTATTCTTGGATTTTTGACCATTCCGAGTAGATCGCCAATAACGGCATGGAAATAAAATGAAAAGTGGATATGAGAAGGCGTGAAGGATGAAGGAAGGGACGGCGGAAGGATGAGAGTGGAGTGGTGAGGATCCCCGCATTAACTATGTCCAATCTGGTCGCGGTGAGGACAATGCGGGAACTGAATGGGCGGCGATTCACACGGGTCAGTGGATTGCCCATGGGGTCAGCTGCTGAGTGTTGGACACCGAAGTGGAGCAGGGAACAATGAAAGGACAACTAATTCGGAATTCGTCTAGAAGAATCGGGCATAATTAGTATCGCGAGGGGAGAGAAATCAAGGTAAGAAAGTAATTGGATGAGGCGGATTTGAGGTGAGACGTAGGGGACTGTGAGAAAACGATAAGGAAAGGGGCTCGAATACGTGCCGCCGAGAATATTGCGACTCGGTCTCCTTTTATTCCTTCCATTCTCATTTATCGACTGAGGGGAGATCTGTTCCAACTATGGCCATGGATTTTCCATGTCATGAGCGGCACAGATGTTTAAATTACCCTCGACATGCTGTGTATGTTGCCGATGTTAAAGATGAGCTCGTGCAAGCGATTATATTAACTCGCAGTGATTTTGGGATCAATCTGTAAAAGATCCCATGCTGTTAGTGACCTCGTCTAGCGACGGATCAATGATCGCAAATGAATCACGAAGGGTTCATAGAAAATTCTCGATTGTTCGATGTTAAATCAATAATATTCTCATTCAAATCTCATTTCAATAAATGGAATGGAGTATTAAAGTTTTACTGATCATTTTTTACGGAAATGGTAGTTCGGTCCTTGATATCTAACCCAATAGCATTTGAAATTGGAAAAAATTACTATATTTAAGTAATAGAATCCAAATTATAAAAGCACTAGATTAAAAAGATCCTCCAAAAGTAATTTCAGGAATGAATTTTATCAAAGCTGCAAAATAACTGTATTATTATACCCATACTTAGAACATTTTTGCAGAATATAATCAATTTCAACTGGATATAAAAAAATGCAAATATAATAACAGCCAGGGAAAAAATTTCAAGAGATAGCTAATAAAGCTTTCGTTGGCTTACTTGAAAGAACCTGCAATGAAATACCTACAGTTTCAAAAGAGCTCCGCAATTAACAACGGGAAGAGAGGGATGGAAGTTAAGCCGAGCAAAGAAATAAGGAGGAAAATAATGTTGGAAATTTGTTTACATAGTAAAAATTTTTATCCTAGGAGCCTACCAGTTTATTAATAATATGGAAACGACATGTTTGGTAAACATATCTAAGTCATCATTTGAAGTTTTCTGATTTCCTAGAGAAGTCACATAAGTAAAATAGGTCGATTTGAAAAAGGAGACTTGAGTTTCATATCAGTAAAAAATATTCGACATTATGGTCGATCCATTGAAACGTTTGTTAGACATCGGACTGATACATAAAAGCGATTCTTAAATGAATGGAAGGATTTAGAAGGTTAGTTAAGAAAATTTTTTGGTTACATACGATTGACTTCCTTGTATCGATCATATGAGTTTAAGATTTGACTTTTGAGAGCGGATCGATTGGCACGTAAGAATTACATTACATTTTTTAGCCCGTGAGATACACAAAAATTAAATCAAAAATTTAGCATTAATATACCTAAAGCCAAATAATTTTTGGATGCCTTATATCCCAAATTTAACCTGACAAATTTAAGGCAAGAGATACCTGTCAATGGACTTAACCTTGCTAAGGATTCAGAATTATTTTATTTATGAAACAAGCTCGATGGTCATAGGAAAAACAGTTAAAGCAAAAACAACTCCCTGAAGAATATAATAATAACTGTGCTCATTCTCAAGACAGAGTGACGCCATATTCCTACGGTATCGAAGAAAATGAAGCCAGCTACGAGGAAAATTAAAGGAAGGTTATCTTTCGATGATTTCATGGCTCGCTTGAGCCCTCCCGTTCCGTAGCTAAGCGTATATTGAAGCCGAGTTGAAAGCAATGAATACGGAGCGACCAATTACACGGACAAGTACATTTGCGAATGAATCGCGCCGTCGAGTTCGGAAGTCACGACCAGCGTCGAAGATCCCAGTCGCATGTTTCTTGAGGAAGAAATAAACGGAGCACGCATTAAAAGGTTACTGATAATGAGTTTGGAGGAGAATCATCCTGCGATCGGGAAGAAGCGAACGAGAAAGAAGGGCTGCGGGCAATTCCGACTCGATTGGTAACTATTCCAATCACTACCCTGACAAATCCAATCCACCTCAATATTCCGCCGCCTGCGCCGAGGTACAAATTCTCTCCTTCCACAGATCGATTTTTAAGCCGACGAGTTTTAAGATCATAACAGAGATGCGCTGCTGCTGATAAAGTTTAGCGAGGGAAAGGTCACGCCTGCATGAGATAAGGGGTGCGCTTACGTCGGTGGGCTGAAACAAGCCTCTCAAGCAGGGGCGAAAGGCAGCTTTTTCCGTTGGAAAGAGCGATAGGCAATGGTTGATTTTAATTTGCAAGCAATTGACCTTCGATACACGGGTAAAGGAGGATAAAGAAAATACGGTAAAACCCGTTTAAGACGCTCCATCTTTAGATTTTAAAGGCTCCAGCTTCACATCCCAGTCCCCAGTACGCAAAACATTTGGTAAAATTCCGCTTAAGACGTTCTACTAACTTATAAAGCGGATTTTTACGTCTCCAGGCGCTATACAACCCGCTAATGCTAATATTCCGTCTGATATTATAAACCTATAATGCGTTTACTCTTTTCTAGTAAGAAGTGATGGAATATGGGATTGAAATCCTAAGAATTTTACCGTATTACGAAAATTGCCTCAATACAAGTTGTCTCTATGCGGTGTTCTCGATCAAAAGGTAAAATTACGAATTGTAGTTAACAATAGAAGATTTCAGCAACAGTTTTTATCGGAATGACTAGAAAAACTGAAACTTAGAAAGTGGTTTGCATTACTTTTATCTTACAATTGTTAGTCCTCCTCTCTTTTATTTAGCTTCGCCCTGCCTTTAACAGGGTTTCTTTTCCATTGATTAATTTCAAAGGGAATGTGCATAGTACATTATGCCCATAAGGGTATGTGTAGAATAAATTATGCACATGCCCTTCGAATTTGGTAGCATAACCGCCGGAATGCGCATTGAGTATTTCCTAGAAGGTCAGTAATTCTCGGTTTCCTTGCTCTTTTCGAGGAATTGGCTCGACTTTTACAGACATATTCGGCGATTGAAGAGTCTTTCAGCATATTAGTAGAAAGACTATTAGATAACTGATTAATTGAAGATTTTCTGAGATGAAAAAGATTTAATTTAGCAGAAAGGCGGCTTGCAGGGTACATATGTAGATGTAGATGTAGATTTATTGAGACAGACAGATTTTTTTGAGTATGCATAAAACCTGGCCATGAAAAACAAACCATTCACAAACCACTCAAGATTTTCCTACACCAGAACTTAAGGAAGAAATATTAAATTTCATTACATCAAAAATGATGAATTTAAGCCACGTAATGCTATATGGAAAGAATTCATATCTTGGGGAACGTACTAAGTGGAAGATTGAGGGAGTTATGTTAAAGAAAGCGAAGCAAGAAAATAATGAGTTGATGTACACAAATGATTCACTTAGTGTCCATTTGAGAAATACATTTAAATTTCGACCACGGGTGCCTATTTACGCAGCTTAAACGGCGTTTAGTAATGTCTTTATTGATTTTCACTAATCTTGACATTTTATCTCCAAGGCAATAATGAAATGTCACGATTTCCTTTGCATTTCCCAACCGTTGTCGCCTTCGAAACCGATCCTCGTTTACTTTTCGCTCCATTTCATTCCATTTCTCCGTATCTTTCGCTTCCTAAGAGGTCTATAAAACTCAACTACGAGACTTTCTTCGTGTTTTTCGTCCCATTTTGCATTAAAACGGTCGTTCGAAAGTTTATCACCCAGATGTACGCGGAGATTTCTGCCGTCATTAAAATCTCGACTTTTTCAACTGGGCGAATTTCGACGTAACAATAACGCTGCCATGGAGCCTTTATTTTGGACTTCATGTTTGGGATTCCCCTATAAAATAATGAATGCCAATGATTCCCAAGGATAGACGGACATGAATGAGGCTGATGGGGACTTGAAGTATGATATTGATGATCGGCCGGAAAGCAATCGAATGGCAATTGGCAGATCTGGGTTCGAGTCCCGGTCCTGTCGGCGTATTTCATGTCCGTTTCACCTTGAATTTTTTCTAGATGCACGCTTTTACAGTCCAAGTATCTGTGACCTTTTTCTTTACATTTCAATACTCAATTTTTCCGAAATTTTGAACAAAATATTCATTAATATCCACAGAAGCAAAGATAAGTTATGAGAAAATTAAGGAATAATCAAGACTATGATCTAACCAACTCTATAATCCAACCGGCACTAAAATATAACAGCATAATTTAACTAACACTGTAACATACGCTATAATTTAAATAACATACACTAACAGGACATTGAACCGTAATGTTATCATTTACTGTTTACTCCGGTGCAATGAAAACCCCAAATTTCGATTCAGTTCCAGTTTCTAACCGTCTGCCAACACCAAACTGGTTTGAAAAGGTTTTCTTCGTTCGCCCAATTTTTATTTATATCTTTATGAAAGTTTTCTACTGAATAATATAGCTAAAATATAAGCAAACATATATACTAAATAATATAGCTATTATATAATATAAGCTAAATAAAAGCTTACTTTTTAAAAATTTACATAAATTTTAGAAAGAAACTTTTAGACCACTAAATTTTTAAATATAGATTATATAAAAGTAAATCTAAAGCATTCCTTTAAATTATTAGCACGGTGCTAACTATGTTTAGTAAAACCTCGATTCACGCTAAGGCTGAATTGTATTATTTGGGTCCAAACATTGGAAATGAAATATAGGTAGGAATTTTGATTTTTTATATGCCCCTCGAACGACTACAATCTGCCCGTCACAAATTTGAAGTTATAACATAAATAAACAAAGAGATAAAGTATTATCACTACTCTATTAAGGCAGAGCTGCTGATGAATTTGAGAAAACGTAGCACGTCAGAAAATTTCCACACAAAAACTCAATTATAATTAAGAACCCAGAGAAAGGGGATATCACGCTTTCAAGAAAGTGCTTAGAGTAGAATGGAAGTGTTTCGAAGTGTTGAAGTGGAAATGAAGCGGATGGGATGTGGAAATGAGAGGGACGATGAAAACGTCAAGGTGCCCGACGCCTGGGAAACAAACAAATTCCGGAATGTAACACTTGATCTTGCGTTGATGGTCCATTAATACAACCAAGGAAATGGTCTTCAAACTGCGGAGCGAAGTTGGGCGCTGAGCCAAGGAACACCAGTCGAATAGCACGCCAAAGAGATAATACAGCTTTAGCTGCCTTCTGAGGCGAAAGCTGAGGAATAGGAGAATTGGAGCATCTTCCTTACCTCACTCTCCATGAGAAAATGTCATATTACACAACATTCTATGGCAAACAACTAAATACGTAATCGATTTCGAAGTTACTTGGTTAATTTAAATTATTGAAACTATCACCATAGGCTAAGAACAGCTTCTATTTTGTAAATTTGGTCCTTTATAATATGACATAATTTTGGAAGAACGTTGAAAATCAATTGCAAGGCATTAAATTCAAAGGCAATTCAAAATTCGTCAATTTTCTGTTTAATTGATAATAATCTCGGAATACCTGGATTTTGCTAGAGATCCTTGTATTGTGTTGGGTATTTTGCGTTTTACGTAAATATTTCCTTCTATGTGTGGTGATTGTATTATAAAGGTGAATGAAGTAATGTAACACTCAGGTTTATTACTTGGAAGTTTTAGATTAAGTTAAGTTTTCCAATACTAGGATTCGAATTATATCTCTAATATTACGGGATTATCATGACTTGGTTTAGTTCTATTTTTTTAAGTTTAGGCATTAGAAAGCATTAGTTTTTAAACTAATGCTTTTTAATGCCTTTCGAGATTTTAAAGAAGATTAAGTGGGTTCTGATCTTATTTATTTTAATTTTATTAAATAGCTTTCTACAAAGAAGAGATCATATGGAAATTTTATTTTGAAATTCAGCGTTGCCTTAAAAGTTATAGCACCTCCACAATTAAAAAATGTATATAAAATGAAATAGTATTTCCTTAAATTTTAGCAAGATCGGTAACCCTCATGACAAAATGTTTTACACCAAAAGAAAAACAATGATTTCTCAGAGATTTGATTCTTGAGATTGATCAGCTTTGGTATGCACAAGAAAATTTTTGTATTTTCTAAATGCGGATAACAGTACAGTTAAATGATTATAAATCTCACTGTAATTAAAAAAGGATGAAAAATTACTGTTACACTAGAATTGAACTTAGGATTATATCAAAATTTTTTTGCCATTAATTTGATTTGATAAAGATGACGATGTTGGATAATACTTTTTCTAGGAAAATAGAATTGTTAATCCCTCACTGGTTTTGAGTATTAGAATTCAAATCTAAAATGGTGCTCAAGTTCATAAAAATTTCATAAATGTCTATCGAGGAGATTGAGCATTTCAGTTTCCTTCTAAATTCCCAATACACGTGAGAAGAACCCAAATCTTCAAGGAAAAAGACGGGCGCTCCATCAGTTTATTCAAGATAATTTAAGAGATAGATTCCGCCGGTGACATGCAATTATCTTTCTATGTGAGATACCCGAGACACGGGCATTATCTCCAGGTTTCCACTAGGCTGGAAAGATTGAGGAAGGAGAACTTATCATCCCTTAAAGTTCTCACGAGGACGATATTTTTCCGCGGAATAAATTAACCTCGGAAAACAAGAATAATTCCCCCACTATTTTCACAGTTTCTATGTATGTTACTCTTTGGGTGATACTCCTCCTTGGATAAAGCCGTATGGGAAGTCGTCGTCGTGATATGGTCCTAAGCTTCCCGACCAAGGCGTACTTATTAACCGTCTCTGTCAACCCCACAATGCTTGGGCTGCAATCGAGGCAGGAGAGCGCGAAATGACGTCCCGGGAACAGAGCCTGAAGCGGTGGCGACGACAGCATAAGCAATGGGATGAGAAGATCATTTGGAGCATAATTCCTAACATCGATTGCACTAGAGGGCTCCTCTCTCTCCTCTTGAGGGAATACTGGAGGGTTTTCTATAAAACGAGGATTTCCGACGAGGACAAATGTGCATACCTTTCCCTGACACGTCATTATTTGCGTTCGTTCTCGGGGTTTTATAGTAATTTATTACGTAAGAGAATTTTTTGATCGACGTCAAAACTGAGATATTCTTTTATATTCTCAGGAAGCGGAAGATACTTATTCTTACTAGCCCCTCTCTGTCTCTTTTAAAATCTGGGCTTCCTTTTCTTAGGAGTATGGGAATTATTTCTAATGGTGGAAATAATTCTAAAAGAGCATTGTCAGCTAAGGTCACTAAAGGTACATAACCCTAGGGAATTTGGGATTTAGGAGCGTTTTCACTAATGTTGATCATGTTGCTCACTTGGCTATCTTAAAGTCTGAGTGTGGAAACTATTTGCATACTTTATGAAAACCATGATCTTCGATTCCTTCACGATTTAAGTTGAAGATAAGCAAATAATTAAGACAGTTCGTATAAGGTGCCCCAAATCCTCTTTACATAACAACTATATTTGTAGATTAAACTTTTTCTTTAAAGTTTTAGGTAGTCTATGAAGAGCTGAGGATCCCACCAGCTTTCGGTCTGATTACAAATAATTATATATTAGAATATATACTATTGAAGTCCAAGAAAAAGATAAAACGATTACGAAAGACATATTTCTCTAGTGGAAGGATAACAGAATAGCCGAAGCTGTTGATATATTAGAAGTAATAAATAAAGTCCGTCCCTCATATCCAAAGTCCATAATCCTAACCCTTCGTCCAGTATAACTTGAATTAAAATCCCTACATAATTAGTGAATTCCTGTTCCGGAGTAAGTAGAACGATAACTTGTCCTCTTGCCTGGAGAGGAATTTGCCAATATAGAGTAAATTACAAAATACTTGTCCTACTGTGTCCTTAAGGAAGGAACCTTATAGCAATGGAAATCTATGCATGCTATCTCTATAAAACGTTTAGAGAGAAGACGATGACAACAAAAACAGAGAAAATTGCTTTCGCATAGTTTAGATTAGAAACATTAGTACGTTAAGACGTAGTATCTCTCAATATTTCAAGTGTATCTCATTTCTAGTATGCTTTTAGTTTCTTTCTGGAGCAGTCCATATTCTTTAAATACTTGGGTATGCCATATCTTCTGCCACCGATATCCAAATTTTTCCTGTACAGTCTTTAATGCTGACACGTTTGTTTTCCAATCGAAGCAGTTGAATTTTGGATGGCTTCAAAAAGCACATATCTTAAAAGCCTTTTCGGTTATATTCTCCATCTCTCTTTGAATTCTTTTTCAATATTAGCTGTATAATTCAACGCTTTCACAAATGGTTTGCTTACAATCTTCTGAATTCCTTTCTCTATTTCTCTTTGCATCATTAGAGCTTCTAAGTACTGTGATTCCCATATAATTTACTTAGTGCATCTCCCATCCCCACATTCTACGGGAACTCTATCAAACGCCTGATAGGTAATAACACTATACTGGAACCAATATACTACGATTTTCATTAGATACAAACAAAGTTTGAAAGTATTAAAGCACAAGAAAATGTAGTAAATTATAAATTTATCATTATTGTATTTCTTTCCTTATTTAAAAGACAATGCTCCAGCTCTTGATGCTTTTACAGCGATTGAGAATATTTTCAAGATTAAACACATAAAATTGCCGATGAAGTTTTTAGATTTTGAAAAGTTAATTCATAAATAGATAAAACAAGTCTGGATATCTTTAGGCATCAAACACTGGAAATAAATATTTCATTCTCAAATAGGTTTGAAGATTTCATTCTAAAAGTTCATATGATCATCAAGTTCTTACGCAAAATTTGATATTGTCGTTTTTATGCTTACTGTAGTTTTATTCATGTGAATTTTATGCAACAAAGAAACAACTTTAGATACATAAAAACAAAATTAAACAGCATATGATCATTATTTGAATCCCCGCCAATTTTGACGGTGGAGTTCCGTTGCATAAATTGTGTGTGTTCGAGTAACACTTTGCAACAATAAAAGATCATTTCGAATAAACAACAGATGGCAGTTGGTTGTGAAATAATCACTTTCTCAGAATGTAAACTGAATTTAGATCAAAAAAACTATCTTTTGAGATTTGATTAGGCTGTAGTTTTAGCAGAGTTACTTTAGCAGAGCGACATTAAAAATTATTTCTAAAAATTAAGAAATCATTTTGAAATTCATATATTACGACAATTTTTAAAGTTCGATCTTCAATATAAAAGAAGCGTGGAACGTTTTTAATCATAACGGCGATCGAATCAAGTTCATTTGGCAAACAAAGCAAACCGTCACTATTATGAGAGTAATGAAGTCGTGCTTCTGGATAGCTAAAAATCACAATAAATGTCGGAATGAGTGACCCACAGCAATTCGGTTCAACGATCCGCCAGCGGCGTACTAGATAATCGGAATTAATTAAAACAATTTTGGTTTCTGATTTTCATATTCAAAGTTCATTTAGTGAATCAGGAGGTCTAATTGAAGTGAACCGATATAATAAGAATAACGCTCGTTTTTAGATGCAAATAAGGCCGGGGCAAAATAATGCATGCGCGAAATGCAATTTTAAACAGAGGTTGTTTATTTTAATACTCTCATTAAATATTTATGGAATAAATTTCCTCTCCGTTCTTTTTTATTACTGTCAGCGATGAATATTCATCATGGCCCTTTATCAAGACGTCATTGGAGAAAATAATGAAGTGATGAATGTTGAAACTGTCAACGGTTCATTCATAATATAATATAACGGTTTATTTTTTAATGAAGTGAAAAAGGGACTAGGAATTCGTTTGAGATATGTCTGTATTAACGTCAAACTGTTTTTCTTTTAATTTAATTGAAACTAAGTTGCTAGAGAAACATGCTTATGGTTACGCACTTACTAATGTTTGATGCTTATAACGAATGAATGTACGAATAAAATTAATAATTTTTGCATCCCTGCAATTGCTACTACAACATCTCAGTTGAATAAGATTTATGTTCGGATAAAGGTAATATAATGTTATTAATTATGAATAATGTTAAAAGTGCCTCAACAGCTGAGGTCTTTTCGTATAAATCGCTCTTCGTCCCTACCAGGAAACGAACCTGAGACAGCTCTTACCAAAGGACACTTGGCTTTCTAAGACCCTCTTATTTGTTATCATACAAGAAATATAGAAAGACATATTATAAGCCGAAATACATAGTATATATGAAAATGTTAATAATACCATTCTAACAAAATACGACCGTGTATTCTCGAATATATGACGCATTTAAGTTTTGAAAGTCATGAAGGGGGAAAATATAATAAATTACATCAGTAAGACAAATGCTATTCGATGTAGGTCCCAACACATTCGAACAGGAAAAGTTTCAACTATCAATCAAAATAATTCCGCGACTTTAATGGTAAAATTTGTCAGAAGTGACATTCAATGGTATATTAAATACAAAGATAAAACAAGCCTCAATACGAAACGACCGCGATTTATATTCCCGCAAACATTTATTCATACAATCGCTGGAATATCGATTTGAGTGATAAAAAATCACTTTCCCACTAAACAAAATCAGTGGAAGGTCTTTGAAAGGTTGCCAGATATATTCTTTCTTCCTTCCTCATAGATAAATACAAGATATTCTACAACGGGTTTACTACCTGAGTGTATTTAACTTATATTAACTATGTGATTAAAATGGTCATTGAAGTACGCATTTGTTAGCACAATGCTCATCGGTGACGATATTCCCTATGACTTTTATCCAGCTGGGCTCTCAGATTTTCTCAAGTACTTCTCAACCAAAGAAAATTGTCTTAAGAAACTATAATTTACGACTTCACAATATTTTACATATCTATTGGGAAATTTACTGTGTTTTGACTCAAAACTGAATTCTATAGCGGGATTTCCCTTCACCACGAGATATGTAATGTTGAGTACATGACCAAAATCTACTTGATTTCTTTGAAATTTCAGATTATTCTTATTATCGTGAATGGCAACCCTACTACAAATATAATGATAAAACATCGGTCATTCAAAACCAATACATAGAAAATCTAAAATTCGCGCTCAACGTATATGAAATCAAATACTGCCAGAAGAAAATACGAGATACAAATACTGGTAATAACTTCAGTTGTATAGAATAAAAAGTTAGAATTTCGGACTAATATATAAAACGTTTGAATATAGAGAGTAAAATCAAAAATTGGAAAATACTCCCAAAAATTTCAGTTGAATACTCCTTAAACCTTAACTTAGCCAGGAAAAAATGTTATGAAATGAATATTTCTATTATAATAAGTCTTCCTGAGTTTTGCCGCAGTTTCCGAAAAGTTTCTAAATTACGTCGTTGGCTACTATCTTGATTTCAATTCTGCGGAGACTGAATGCGGTGCATTACCAAGAGAGCACGCTGGCGGTAAATCGCTCTCTAATCGCGGTAATTAAATATAAGTAAGTCCTCGAAGAAGAGGAAGTTTGGGGAAATAGTGGGCTGCTTAAAAGATCTGTTAAAGTGATTAAGAGAGACGGAGTGCTATTTTACCAAACTTTTCCGCCTTAATTTTGGTCTTATTCAAATCGGTGAGACTGAAATATTTCTTTTATCTTACGAGGATAAAGTGAACGGTGTTTAGACTTGTCTGATACCAAATACTCCGTGGAAAGTTACCCACTTATTGTGAGTTACTGTATAAATCACTTGGGTATAGACATTTTTCAAACGGAGGACATTTCAAAGAGCATGCAGGAATACCGAACAAAAGGATGCATAAATGCGAAGGATAGATTAAAATTTCATTTAGGAAGACTTGTGAGGACTGAAAAGTGAGGACGATTCTCTTTGCCGAATTCATTATCATGGTGAGCTTCGTTATCATTTTTCTTCGTTTGCTGCAGATTGAAAAATATGACAGAAAATCCCATGAAAAACTGAAAATAGTCTGGTAGAACCGGGATACGAATCTGAGATCTTTAAATGACCAATGTTTTATCCTGGAGACTACTTTAGCCAACTATCACAGTAGACTCCCGGATAGAGGAAGATTCCAGACTCCCGTCAGATTTTTTCAAGTTCATTTTTACGTGGGATTTTTCCTGGGTGCATGCCCTAATGTACAAAGGTACCTTAAAAACCTTTCCTTGAAAAAATCAGCAATACTTTACTCTTTTTCTATACTTACTTATTCTATTTTAGTATGAATCATCCTCGTTAAATGGATCACAGAATTGTGTCGAAATGTAAATATAAAAATATTTCGAAAATTCTCAAATGACCAATGCTAACTATCATTCTCATTACTTTCTGTAAATATTAACATTTCTACTAAGTATTTGCTTCTAATAAACGAAATGGAAATATTTGGTTTAGATTTAAGATAATTTTTTGAAGCAATAATTACAGTTAAATATTATTGAAGTTTAACACTTGATTTGTTCCATCGTTGTAAGTACTTGAAAATATCACATATAATCTAGAGCATTGTTCTAAGTTTATGGACTACATGATTACTAAATGAAATAATAATGTCTGTACATTACCAATATTTCCTGAAAAGGACGTCTGGCTGGAGCAGATTTTCACAATGGTAATTCCACTCGAATATTTTCCGCTTGAATTAGCTCGAAGTTAGCGTGCGAAAGTCTTTCTGAGATGATTTCAATCGTCAATTTAGAAGTTCCATTGACTTATTGACCGTCGATATACACTGATAACTCTTTAGTTTTTGCACTAAGTACTACAAGTAGTTAATTCCACCGATTGAACGTTGTCTATTATGCAACCGCATGGTTTGACACATCACACCAAATACCCACAATCCTGTAAATAGAGATAAAAGAAAATTAGCATCTTTAGAATGTCACAAGTGTACAAACATTTTGTATGGTAAACAAGGTACATGGCTTTATATGCAAGAATAATAAAATGATAGGTAAAGATAAATGGTGATAATGAAATTATTTACTCATCAACATACACAAGCATGTATACGACGAGTCATTGTCATGGGTTACAATCATACTATGACTGATAATTACAAATCTAAGTTACAATTAATTATATTTACATCATTTTAATTTTCATAGCATCTATAAATTACTTAGTAATTACAAGTAGTACCTTAAAATCACAATGAATTACATATATATTAGAGTTGCATTGCGTCATATTTTGTGTATAATTTCTTCATGTTTCCGAATTCAGGAGGTGACAAATAATTTATATCAATTATTTCTCTACTTATTTTTCTTATCAAACTAATTGTAAATATCGAACCTTTAATTGGACCAATGAATAATTGGTCGTGTGCCTGCGAAAATTGAAAAAATAAAAATCGCGAGTATAACAATTTTATCGGTGTCAAGTGGAATGTTGATTTAATTGAAATAAATTATGGATGATACTGACCTCCTGAGGTTTTCGAAAATAGGGAAGGACAAAAATATTTTAACTTTTCAAGTAGATGATGACCTAATTGTAAAGCAAAATGATGATAGCAAAATGTTAGTTCATTTAATTTAATTTTTAAAATTTCAGTTCCTAGTATATCTTCCATAAAATTTAAATTAGCAGTGTGGGCGATGACTCATTACCAGAATTTTATTTATACTCGTACTTCTAGAACTTTAACAGAAATTCGCCTTTTTAACCAACAGAATACCAGTGTCAATAATTTACAATGAAGCAGATTAGGTAATTTAAAAGCAGGTATAATGCACGAATGTTTTACGCTCTATTTCAAATGTTAAATTCATTTGTTAGCTCTTTGACTAAATAACACGTAATGGAGCGAACCATTCCTTTTTCTTTCACTTTGAAGTCCTACTCATCCAAATGTTGTAACTCGACAAAATGGAACTAATTAATCAAATTTTGTAAATGTCATTTAAAAGCTCCATTTGTAGACTGAAGTTTCAAAAGTAAAATAAATAAATAATAGATAGCCGTGCCTTCTTGTATCCTTTGTTTATCCAGAATTTGCAATGCTAGCTTACATAGCAGCATAAATTTGATGTGACAAACGTTTTAACGAATTTAGCTTTAAAGTCAATCACATGTTATTCTTTACTTGGAGCAAAAGGAAGAAGCTCCATTCGTTTTGATATAAAACACATCAAAGTTAATGCTTGAAAAGCAAGCTTTCACTACTGCATATTTTTCAAAATGTCATTCAGGGTAATGAAAAGAAGTTGACTATATGTCATCGGATTTCAGTCAGTTCATTTAATCACCCTTTGTAGAAAAGGGCAGTTTTAACTTAAATAAAGGAGGATATCTTTTTGACAATCATTCTATAGTATAGTTCTAATTTCAAAATAAAATTAGCATGTGCACCCTTTTTTAATTTTTTTAGTATAAAAATACATATTTTTTTCTAAATTTCGATTGATCTATACAAAAAGACCAAAGGAAGTATAGTTTAGGAGATATTTATCTAGCAACTGCGAAATCAAAATATTTTTAGCTGGTTTTATCTCCTCGAGGAATCAGACAAAAGTATTCGTTATCTCTATTTATTCATCCCACGAGAACTTCAATTTATCATCAAAGAGAGAGGGGAAACTTCCATGCAACGTTGCTGCTAAAGAGATTTTTATCCCTTGATATTCGAGAAAATCTTTTTCTTTTTAACTCTTATCATATAAGCTGAATTAAAGTATTCCTTAGACATTCATTTAAAATTACATTTAGCTACCTGATAAAAACTTAGGGGGTTCTGAAAACGGTAATAATAATAGTATTTATAATAGCATAAAACAAATAGTGAATTTTATTCCACAAAAATAACCCACGACGAAAATGATAACTATTATATAATATTTTGGAAAGGGCAGCGGCTGTATGCTAGAAACAGATTCTTCTTTATTTCTCCTCTCAAGCCCCTTAATCTTATGCAACAACGAATGCACCGATATTTTTGAGAACTATATATAACATTGAAATCGTAATATCTAAATGCAACGTAATTAGCAGATATTGTTTCAACTTCAAAAGTTTTACCAGTGGTTATTGCTTTTTTACCAGAGATACATAAGAACATAAACGACATAATAAAACAGTCACAATTAAATAATTTCATCCTTCAGATCCGAATTTAGAATAAATCCAATTTATAAAATATCACAGTCTGATTGTGTTTAAATTCAAACTGGAAAAATTATCTAGCGTCAAATAATACACTCGATCCATCGCAAGATACTCATTACTAAATAAGAGTCCATGGTTGGAACGGAGTTTTAACTTGAACTTTTTTAATTTGAAAACCGGACGTATTATTTGGCAGCATATGAAATCATCGAGCATCACATACATTCCTCATCTTGCACATAAATGATGTATTGCACTTATTCTGCCTAACATAAAATTGTTCGTAATGAAATGAATTTGATTCCCAAGTGAACTTGAAGAGATAATTTTCCATTTTCCTTTTGCGCTTAAAAGGACGGATCCCCATTTCTTTTCTTGGTAATATTGTATCTTAAATATAACTGGTGCACAATGCTAGGTTGAAAATCCTTTCCAAAACCGCCGGCTAAAATTAACGATTCAATCAAAAACCCCAGCAAAGGAAGCATCAAAACTTCGCGTTACTCCTAGAGCGAGATAGAGCGAACCAGATATTTCGGAAAATCTCGAGAATGTAGGACAGGCCTCTATCTCTATTCTGAAAACCATCAGTTGAGACACGGAATGTCATTTACCCCGCTCTGGGGGTTGAGATGGAAATCTCTCTCCCCGAGTCCGGACGTGATCCAGCGAGAGCCTGCATGCCCTAAGTACTGCGACCCCTTCCTTGAGTTCCCATTGAAATTCAACGGATATTTACGCCGCTTTTACTAACGTCGAAATATGTTTGACTGCCTCGGCGACGCATCCCAGCCGACCTCTGCGCCGGATTTCCTTAAGGGCAATGATATTGGGAATTAGACTGGAAAGAGGGGCTGCGGGGAGGGGAGATTAGCACTGCAGAAGCTGATATGGGTGTTGCTATTCGTCGACCGTCTCAGATGGAGTATCGAGAGGGAGTGGAAGGGGCAGAGGATATTATCCCTCGAATTAAGAGATTGGTTTCCAGATGGAGCGGAGTGGAAGGGGGCCTCAGAAACGCTTTCAGTATTTTGGAAGAGTGTGTGGATGAATTAGAGATGCATAACACCGCCCATTTCCTTAAAAGATACGCAGACTGCGACGGAAAGCGATTCGCCTTCGTTTTCGAGTGATTACGAATTAATGAATATTGCGCAGTGGAAACGCCCACGTTAATGTTCTTATCAATTATTTCCGGGAGGGTTTTTCCGTGGCCCAGCTTCCCTTTCAGCGTATCCTAAAAGTACTCCGTCCGAATTAAAAATTCTTCCTCCACTTTAACTCCCGAAATGGTTTGCGGAATTTCTAAATGCTCGGATGACTGCAATGTCGATTAAACTTTTCGGGATCCTATGTCTTCCCTGCTGTGAGCCCTTTCAACGGTTCACTTGAGGTCTTTTTGCATTATGTATCAGCATATGAAAATTCCACGAAGACAATCTTTTCAAGGGTAATTTTGCTTTTACGTAATAAGTTCCAGTTGAGACTTAGGGATAGGAATTACCTATGGAATTATGCATGGGAATTTTAAGGATAGGAATTTCTTCTTTTTATCTATGTCTTCTTCTTATTTACTTATTTCTTTTTATTATATCTTCTTATTCATATTTTAAAGACTTGAATTTCTTATGAAATTTCACGTGGTTTTCAAGACGTCTTCAGATTTCTCCAAGTATCTCTTTCAAGATTCTTGGAAGGGATGAATGATAGAATATAACTTATTTATGCTGCTGTAACATTTGATTTACACTTGACACAAACATTAAGTACTTTGTAAGTATCTTCTGGTAATCTCATAATGTCATGATGGAGGTTGTATCATCAGGAATGGAGAAAACTATATGTTTGTAAGATATTGGGAATAAAGAAAAAATTAAATATTAATAATCACGGAATATTTAATGTAATATAAAATTTCTTTCATCAGCAATAACTCGAATGATAAATATAATTTTTTATATGATTGGTACAAAAAAGTATTTTAGTATTTTAAAATTTGGTTACACAATGCAAGAGTAGACTTTTTCAAGTGGAAAATATGTGCCCTCTCTTCCCATTGTATGCGACAATGGCTGATAACACTACCGCTGTGAGTGTTTGATTCACTGAAAACATTCCTTTTTTAAACCCAAACCGTTGGAAAAATATTTCCAAAACTTCCTTTCTTTTTAGAATAAAGGTTTTCCTCCCCAAGAAGGAAATGCCTTAAACAATGAATGCGAATATCGAGTGCAGTTTTAGTGAATGGGATCTTTGAAAAATCGATGGATCCATTATCTTTTCAGGATTGAAGGTAATAAAACTAAATCCTGCATGGAGGGAATATGTTTGTGGTGGTAACAAATGGTCTTTTTCAACTCAAAGCCGGACATTCTACCGGAGGGATCGGAAACAAATTAAACTACTTCTATGGATAGAAGGGATATTCTTTTATGAAGAATAGGTGGAATTGAACGATCCTAAATTTCCCTTTGGGAAGAATGGTCGATAAATCCAAGCGATTTATTCCTCTCTATCACATTTATGGGACTCGAAGCGGTAACTAATTTTTTAGGAAAAGAGCCTAGCTTTCGGAATAATAATATCCTGGCTAAGAAGATCGGTGATTCTTCAGAAATAAAAATGGATTATAAAATAACCTAATATCACCTGTCTCTATCAATCATTTTCAACGTAAATTCCTCGTTGAAAAATGATATTGCAGAAAAGTCAACGTATGTATATGAAGTAGTTAAAAATATAAAAATAGATTATAAAATAAACTAATTACACCTGTCTCTACCAATCACATTGATAGAAAATTCCTCATTTCCGGACTATTATTAGAGAATAACATACCAACATATTCATATGAAGAAGAGAGGTTTTTAAGCATAGGGGAAGATGTCTAATTACTTCGAGCAGAATCGCTATGTGAAGAAATGTAATTCAAAAAAGTTCGTTAATTCCTATAATATTTCATAAGAATTGATTTGATTTGTAAATGTTGGGAGGGCAAATATCATGTATGGCTCAAAGCTGTGATTCAGACTTATACATACAGCATCTGAATAGTCGAATCTGGTGAGGCTTTGTAGAATTAATAGATTAGAATATAGGTAGGTAAGAAATGGGATGATTCCTATTTCGAGAGATCATTTTATCCGTGTTTTCATCTATAAAATTGAGAATAAGGAATCGCTAATAGTAAATATCATTGAATTACTAACTTCGAAATTCGTGAAAGATTTCTTATTTACTTGAAAAGTGACCGATATTATACATGGTTTTCTAGATTGGCGTCTTACAAATTGACAAATGTTCTTAACTGAATAGATTAAGCTATAAGTTTTGATAATTGGATTCATCAAATTTTCCGTATCACCTCACATCCAATACTAGTCAAATAGAGATTATTGTATCACCTTTTGCACTCATCATTTCTTCAATATTTTGCTTCCACGATTATTCTGACACCGCGTGCTTTTGCGACGGTAAAAAATGCAAACTACCTTTAAATTCCCTTGGCCAAATATGCCATTCAGAAAAGATCATCACGCCAGTTATTACAATTCCTCAAGTGGTCCTTCCGAATGAAACCCTTTGATTGATGGTGGGCCAAGGTCGCGGAACTAACTCTGACCAAGGCGACTCACACTATAGCACGCTTGATCGATCGCCTCTGTTCCTTTGTTTGTCCAACAATGGGACACTGTTATGCCCTCCTGCTGGTAACGTTGCGCAGCTGCAGGATTAATCCACCCATAGACGACACAGCGGTAATTCTCCAATGACTGCGAAAATCATTTGTATTCACCCGTTACATGCTCTATTTTCAACCCTATCGGCTCTTACGGGATGCCGTACGCTGGTATAAAGTAGCTATTTCTGGTTTAGCTGGATCAAGGTGACGTAACTAAGTGCGGGTCGTAAATTTTCGAATTGTCCACTTTCCAGATCTGCTTCCTAGGCTGCAGATACGTGATCAAATACGCGTGGGTGCGTGCTGGTGCACGAGCTGCTGTAAACCTGCGAAAGCCGTGTCAATTACGGTGGAAATGCGGAGTGGGGCCATCTGTATTACGTGGTTTACAGTCGCTTATAATACCACAAGATGTTTTTGCACCAAAGGAGTTTTGCATACCAAAAAGATCGTCACTCATTCCGAAATCATCGATAACCAGCTGAGCTTCCCGTTGAGTCTCAACGGGGAGAAACAGTGTTAAAGACCATATTATATGCAGTTAACTGGACTCCGAACCGAACAAAAGATAGAAAATGTAACTTAGGCGAAGGAGACGTTAATATTATTTTCTTATTCGTAGTATTCCTTCTGTTACTTAAATAATCTATTAAGAAGGAGGTGATGATACAATTTTTTTACTTTCAAACTAAAGTATGTACTGCATTGATAATCAATCTCGATTAAATCAATTCGACAGCATACATTGTGGCCACACAATTCGAAATTTTTGACGTGCCTCCGATAAAAGACGACTCTAGATTTTTATACCTCTTAACATATATGCAACCATGTAAAACAAATCATTACATGTACCAATGACCAACAATCATTGGCTGTCAAAGTTAAGAAAATTTGTTGATTGACAAATCCAGAGAAGGTAAGAGAAAAAAAATTAGTTATACAGACAGCTACCCATACAGTTATACCTGTTCTGGTAGATAAGCACTTATTCTAAGCCTGTGAAAAAGCAAGACTAGATATCTACAAGAGCTAATAGCTCACGCTAATGATCCGTCGGTGAGCAAGGTTGCCAAACCGGTCGTTCATTAAAAGCTACAGTGGAAAACTACTAAATATTCAACTCTGGATATGGAATTTCGCGAAATCAGACCTGTGAATATCCATTTCATTCCTTAAATTAGTTGCCGTTGTGACATTATGTAAATACTACTGGGGATAAAAGCATATTAAAATAAAAAAATACCTTTCGGGTTAAATTAAATGATATATAGAAAATCGAACATTTATTGCCTATTTTCTGTTTTGGACATTCCTATAATTACACGATATCACTTCAACTGCTGATAACGAATTAGTGGGTCGATCTACTTTGTAACTTAGCCCCGTAACAGAAAAATGGTTCCCATAGCGTTCGTAATAGTTTCTTTGTTCTTTCATAACCGAAAAAGCAATCCAGAATATTTCTCAAGCATTTCAGAAATTTCTTCAACGATTTTCTATGTAGAGAATAACAAAAACAAATCATTTGCGGTGACGAATTGAAACGAACTTTGAAGATTTCCTCCCGAGGGAGGCCTACCATTTAGTCTAGGGCGGAAGACCCTATTTTTCTCTTCAAATCAGAGAAATGGCGATAATCTGCAGGATGACAAAGGGCGTTTCCCTTCCAATGTCTTGAGGGGCTAAATATGAACGACGGAGAGAAAGAAGTCAAATACGAGGAATACGGCGAACGAGGTAAAGCGAAAGGTTTATTTGCCGACTAGAAAAAGATGACTCCATCAGAGTGTCCCGCCATTTTATCCCCTTTTCCACACACTCATCTATTATTCCCGAATGGAGGGACAGAGGTTATTCTCCGTCGTAATCATCCCCTCATCCCGCAATAAATATCTTAGGGGCGATAGCGGAGGCGCTCGCAAACCACGGGGCCTCCTTCCGCGGGTGAATAAACAAAGCATAAAACACGAGAGGAGAGCGTAAAAATGGAAAAAAATATCGGATGGGAAGGGAATTGATGCCTGCGTTCGTGTGTAAGACAAGTCGGGAAATGGGGATTTCCAAAGGGGAAAGAAAGGAGCTCCTGTCCACGGCTAATGCGCCCATTTCCTTTCCGACGTGCGTTTAAAAACGGGTTTCCTTTATCTGTGATGTGAGACAAGCTGAGGAGTTCTATAATATTTTGGGTGCTGGAAAGAATGATGCACTTTTCTATGCGTTCTTATCTACGTATACGAGAGTGAAGTTATTTCAAACAGTAATGCACCATTATAATTCAGATTAGATCATCTTGGGATATAGGGCTGCCATAACTATCTATAACTATCTGTTACGCTATTCTATAATGGAGGAAATACGCTTCGGAGGATCCATCTAAAATTGATAGATAAAATAAATCTAAGGATGTGACCTGAAGTTTTTTATTGCTGATTTTTTGAAACTATTAACTATAAATCTACACCAAAATCGCTTTTATATAACAAAAAGTTGCCCCAAGAAGGTAAAATATAGCATAATTCGATCAAATATAACTAAAACGTTATGAACTATAAAACACTTATAAAAGATGCATCTTTTATGTTTATCAACTTCTCTTCCTTTCTAAACGATCAGCGGAAAATATTTTCAATTCCCTCTAGCTTATTAAATAATTCACCAAAATCTGGAGTTATCATTCCAAAACAACGAAAAATAATAAATTTGATTTTTTGTTGTGCTTCGGTATTCCGTACACAGTGAGCCTAGCTTTCTTAGCTTAGGTTTTATTCGGTTTATCTAGACAGTGGCAAAATTCCTACATTGTGGAATGGAAAAGTGGTTTAAAGCATGTGTGTATTCATTACTAATATACCAGTATACATAGGATGACAACTTTTATGAAAGTTCCTAAATAGAGGCTGAAAACGAGTCAATGTAAGAAGATTTAGGTAAAGATAATTATATTCACTTGAAGTTGCTGAGGTAGGAAAGCAGTTAAGTCAAAAATTAATCGGTAGTTAAGCCAACTAATTTATGTCCCATCTTGAAATGGCACTGTATTGCAGAAATATTCGTGCAAGATTTATTCAAAGGGATTCATTGTGAAACATATAGCAATAACAAAGCATTATACTCAGCCCATAACAATTTCCTGCTCCGTATTTATTTCATACAAGTGCAATAGCTAAACAATGCCTTTAAAACAGAAGATGCCACTTGGAGTAAATGTGGCAGTACTTCCTGGAGTTCTTATGCGAGCTTGATATCCCCATAAATTTTTATATCTCAAAATTTACGACCGGTTTTCAAAATTAATAACCGAACCTGAGGAAATGCTTATTTTACGTCGGAAAGTAAGTTAAATCTTCTTTGTGCCCGTAATATTTATGAGATATTTCCCCTTACTCCGCGTACCTTCTTATACTATCATATTTTATTTATTTTAATTTCAAGCTTCCAGACCTTAGTCTATAAAAAGATGCTGTCAGAGTCTCCACACTCTGATGTTTTAACGTAATGGTCTTAAAATTTCGGATCATATACAATATAAATTTTTGACATTGAATATACGGATACATCTATACGTTCAACTCTTCCTCACATAATAAGATATTAGTGAAACCGAAAACATATACTTTCTTCCACGATATCAAAGCTTAAATATTACTTACATTTTGTATTTATGGTGAAGTTGGCTTAAAAATCCAGGACCTAGATGAAGTAGTGAATTACTGCTAATATACTCGTATTACTGCATCAACACATGTGTTCCTGTGGTCAATTCAATTTCCTAATGATCTTTATAAAATGATTCCTACTTTTATTAATTTAAGACGCTCAACATGGACACTGAGATGCTGTTTAAGCTCCTAAAACACAGAGAATCTCACCGTAATTGTCTGACTGCTTTCGCCAACGTTCTAAGGTTCTGAAGCTATACTGGTGTCCTATGCACAAGTAACAGGTTTTTTGGACAGATTTTACACCCACTCACCATTTTGTTCAAACCCTCGAATAAATATTATTTCGAGGTCAATGGTTCAAAATTCTTGAGTTCTACGAAAAACTTTATCACAGGGTGAGCCTTTAAAGAGATGGTATTCAACTTCATATTTCAAACGTATCATCTCATTAATTAAGAAAATGCCTTTTTCCCTCATACTTTTTCTTAGACAATTGTGTAAGTTAAAAGAAATAAAATTTTTTCATTCTATTTTTTTAAATGTTTTTTCTTGTATTACAAAATTCGTGAATAAAATTGTCATGTATCTACATTATGTGATCATTGCAAATTCATCGAATAAGTATTTTTCTTTTATTTTTAGTTTCTTCTTTTGTTTGTTTCTACCATAAGAGCAAAAACAAATTGTAATATATGTTATTGATATAATTCATGCATACTTTCCTGTTTGATTCTCATGAACTATATTAAAGTTGTCGATATGTTAAGAAACTGCACACAGTAAGTAAATATATAATCCTCAAAATCCAAAATTCTAGGAGTTCACAATACCCATTCCCTCCTAATCCAGATGCCCATTCTTCCACGTTTCCTCACCACACGCAGATATTAATCATGACGAAAAATACCAAAAAATACCAAGGAGTGATGAACCTACTTTCATCTCATGAACTGCGACTCATTGCTGTCCCTTGGCATATTTAACCCAACATCACGTTTCTGGAGTAAGGGAACAACGAGGCTCAAATTGTCATGGGAGGCACATGCGGACAGCCTGAATATCTCATAAGGGTTACTTTCCTATGTTTTATGGGAGAGTAGAGCAAAATGAATTGGGAGAGAGGCAGGAGAGGGGAGAGAGAATTGGGCGCTGCACGGACGTTATGAAAAATTCCAGGCGAGACAAGGTAGGTGAGTGGAGGCGGGGGCATTCTGCGGAAATATGGGATGTTTGAAAGTACTGCGGGAAACCGTCGTCTATTTGCTGTTCGGAGCATCATTTATGGGATTTTCTGAAGACCTTTATTGGAGGGTGACGATAAAAATCTTACTGCCAGTAGATGAAAAGGGCATCTCCTGACTTCCACGGGAACTTAAGATTGCTTCTCCGTCACCGTTTCTTAACCCCGCGGAAGGCCTTTCGGTACATATTTGTAAGCTACTGGTGAGGTGTTGCACCCCAAAACGAGAGGAGTTTTACTGTTATTATATATTATTATATGATCATAAAATTTTTCTCATGAGGAATTGATCAAGAATGAAATCACGGCCTTGATTTCAATTCTGTTTAAGTCATTTGAAGGAATTTACATCGTAGACAAGTCGCTAACCTTGTGCTAACCGCCTATCAATATGCGTTTTAAGTTTTCAGTTAGTACCCTATATAAAATTATTTTTAAGAGATCGATAATTTT
This sequence comes from Pachydiplax longipennis, assembly GCA_036926295.1. NCBI lineage: Eukaryota > Metazoa > Arthropoda > Insecta > Odonata > Libellulidae > Pachydiplax > Pachydiplax longipennis. The sequence goes on along the minus strand of JAVFKF010000003.1, from coordinate 22,956,728 downwards.
AATTAAAAGAATAAAGATACTAGTGCAACCACATAAATATTCGATTTGAGGTGTGTCCGTGGGAGTTTTAGACTAATGACTACAATGTTCATATAATAATTAGAGTGTCCCTACAAGCTTTACATCTCCACACGTCAATTGCGTCCGTAAATGATGAGAAGCTACCTTATTTTCCTATTTTGTTTGATAGTACTAACGTTTAGGAAATTATGCTGAGAAAAATTCACGGAGGAGGCCGAAATTTTGTGGAATTCCCGCATAATAGAAGAATTGTTAAATAAAGTAAATTTTTAAAAACAACAAAGTAACTTTTACTTTCCACACAGGTTTCAGCGGCTAGTTTCCGTTCTAAAAAAGCTGTGTGGAAAACAAAAATTACGTTTTTGTTTTTTAAAAACTGTTTTATTTAACAATTCTTCAATAATGCTTAGGCTTACCGTCGTTCTTTTATAATGGTATCCTATTCTCAAGAAAACTCATATTTTATTTATTAACTCTCGGTGGTTATATAAGAGGCGGTTAAATTTTATTTTTGCTACCTCCGTCAATCGATACAGCAATGAATTTGAAGCAGAACATTAGTTATCAGGTATTGACTTTTTGATCCCATCTCTTATCTGCTACAACGAGCGACCATTTCCCCGGAGTCTTTGAAGCTGCAGTAAAAGTTTTAAATTGATTTCTGTTGAAATATTACTTTCAAGACCGATAGTGAAAGGTATATATTTTACCACATCAGCCATTGATTTATTTTTCCACAATGAAATACGAATACTCAAAGCTCTTGTTGCAGAAAATATATTAAGTTTTGAGGCAAAGAAAATATGATAATTTTATTATTCAGATCGATTACTCAAACAAGAAAACGCAACAAGGCAGTATAAACTATGCTTTTTCACAATATGAGTTTGGAAATTGTTTGGTTGGGTCTAGTAACATAAAATTAACTTGTTTTATTCAACTTTCCTCCTTGAGACAATAGTGAAAATAATTATAAATAGATACATAAATTGAAAGGTTTACGCTGGGAGTCTAATTGGTAGTATTCATTGAAAAATAACGGTTGTAATTTATATCTCTGTACCATTCATCGCTAAATTGAGATACCTATAGCTGGAGCATTATTTTATAATGGATCCCTGGATATTTTAATTCAAAAGTTAAATCCGATTCCTGCACTGTATTACTCATTCAGTCAGGTTCAATTCGGGTCTATATATTGGACAATGAATTATATTTTTTATTTATTTTTATTTAATTAAATATATAAATTATTATTATATAATATATAATTATTATATTAATACAATATATAAATTATTATTAATTTAAAGCATATAAAAATATAGCGAATATAATATTATTTTTTCTTCTTCATAATTAGTACTTTAGATTTACGTGGAAGCGATGAGTTTTTACATCTCACGCTATTTTTTTCAGAAACTTCAAAAATCGGTATCACCAGTAAAAAATCTACTTTTTCCGCTGGTTGGACGATAAGTTTACGTTCATGCATGATGGGAAAGTGAGGCGCAAAATCGGCCGATACACAACGCGCACAATGAAAAATCCGAAAAAGGTGAACTCCGACGACGATAACAGTTGTAAATTTGCGGAATTACGGCACAACCTCAACGCCGATGCATCCAAAGAAACATATTTTCATTCGTTTTCCGGGATTAGCTCGTCCGGAACGCCGTCCGAAATAATGCGAGTCCTTCGGAACGGAAAAATCGCCCGTTTTTTGTCATTGTCTCCCGATCGAGTGCGTTACCGATCCGAGCGCCAATACCCGGCTATTAATCTATCGAATATTCGTATTAATAAAATTCTGATAACGAGCGATATTTATTCTCTTCGTTTGACGGGCAAGATCCGATTCCCGGGAATAAATTCCCCCCCCTATTTTGGACAATCAGTCGAGTGTAAATCACACGTGCCCATGAATACGAAATTCACTTCCGGTTATACTTCAACCCCTCCGATCAGTCACCCAGCGGCTCAATCGGCCCTTGTCACCCGCTGCTTTCTGTTCGCCGTCTATCGCGTGTCGTAAAACACGTGAACGCTCGAATGCGTCACTGTTGCCATTCTTTTATTCCCCAATCGATTTCACTGAAAGCTGAGCCCTACCCAGATTTCCTTATGAATTGTTACCCCTGTTAACACGCGCTACAAATCACCAGCCTTTTATGTGGCGAGCGGACAAAAAATCGATTCGAATACCAGCGTTCCGACAAACTACCGGAAGAAAATAAGAAAGTATTCTAGGTTTAGCAGCATTCATTCAAAGTATGGGACGATTTTCCTGCTGGTGAGGGTTGCTTTACCATCTTAAAGACCTGGCGATGGGCAATTGCTTCGATGGACCAGTTCCACACTATTAACGAGAAGTAATTAATTCGGTAGTCTAGGAAGTAGTAGTTTATGGTAATATACTGGTCAGAACACATGCCTGGAAAGTGGGACCCGGGTTCGAGTCCCAATCATCTCGATAGTTTTTTAACATCTGTTTCTTCTTGGTTTGTCAGCCACTCAACTATCGTCCTAAGTTATATACCTTTTCTTCATCCTTGTTATGTCTTTCGGGAGAATTCCTCAAACATCGTTTTGTGAGTCGAATGCCTCGATAATGATCTCTGAAGGTAGCTGGTGCCACTATGTTGACCCTGCTAACACCTTGCTGAATACACATTCCGCTAAAAAGGTAGAAAGTGGTTGAAACACCTGTCCGGAAAGTGGTGGACATGCTTTCAAATCCCTGTCTTGTCAATGGTTTTTCTTATCTGTTTCTCCTTTTGTTTCGATGAAATTTCTTACGGTTTTCTTTACAAAATTGACAATTTCCATGGAGAGCGTACCGTCCATATTCGAAGAATGGATTACCGTAGTCGTGGTTTGGAATGTTTTCATAAGAAATATTCAGAGAGCATTTCTATTTGGATAATACCATAGGTTTCTCAGGCATTCCTCTTCCAAGTGTGTTTTCCAGCAATGGGACGTTTTTTCCCCTTAGGCTTAAATTCTTATTTTTTGTATTATATCATATCCATCTTTATATTAAACACTTACTCATGAGCTATGTTAGGTACAGCGAGCAACTGAGTATCCACATCTTTATCTGTATAATATATCCAGATTCACTTACGAAATAGGCATTTCTTTGCTAGGAATAATCGGCAATTTTCAAAATATGGGTTATCGTGGAACTGTTTTGAGATTTATTGGTAAGAAATCTCTTGAAAAGGATTGACACTCAGATCATACTAACGGTAGCTATATCATGTTTCCCTTCTCTTTCTGTGAGTGCATTCCATAAGAAGTCGCTATTACTATGGATTGTCACTATACACTAGGTCTTTTCGAATTATATCATTTAAATGATAACTATGATCATACGCTTATCTGCTCATTTATACAGTAAAAATTATCTAACAAGGAGACTACACACCGTCGGACGCGATTTAAGTGGTAAGACTCGGTAATTTGATAGATATCGAGTCAAGATTGACGAATCACCCCCAAAGTTGGGTTTTATGAGCGATAGTTTTCACGGAAAATGAACTTAAAGTTTACGAAAAATTGTCAGGTAGGCTATAAAGCTAAGCGTAGCGACCTTCGTCATTCGTCATTTCCCTGAAAAGGCAACAAAAGGGGAATTTCTCAATGTAATGTATAATGACCAAAAGACCAATAAACGCTTTTCAAAACAACAACTTCGTCATTCGAACGTTTGGCGCAGTGGTATGGTATCCGCTTCCAAAGTCCTTTTGGTCGGGTTCGAGCCCTCATGCGGGAAAATTTCTTTCCTCTTTTTTTCTTTTACGTACTCTGTCATAATCTTAATCTATATCTGTTTTCTTCTTTATTAAGGAATGAATTCTGAATGCGCGAAATAAAAATCTTTACTTTACTCAAACAGTTGTCGGCTTCTATATTTAAACCAATGTGTTCAGAGTTCAGAATTGGTAAATGTAAGTCGGGTATTGTAATAAAAGTTGCCGTTACAGCGAGCAGCTGGATGTAGGAGAGATTTGAAATAGTCCTCTGCGTTACCTCTCTAGTATTGTAGTTTTCAGATAATAAATGCGGACATAAGTATTTGCGCATAATTTGAAGAAACGGGTGACTCACAGCGGAAAAATACTCTAACTTTTGGAAAATAAGTTCAAAATCCACCAAAAGAAGAAAACAGATATAGATTAAGATTATGACAGAGTACGTAAAAGAAAAAAAGAGGAAAGAAATTTTCCCGCATGAGGGCTCGAACCCGACCAAAAGGACTATGGAAGCGGATACCATACCACTGCGCCAAACGTTCGAATAACGAAGTTGTTGTTTTGAAAAGCGTTTATTGGTCTTTTGGTCATTATACATTACATTGAGAAGTTCCCCTGCTTTAGGCTGTGTTGCCTTTTCAGGGAAATGACGAATGACGAAGGTCGCTACGCTTAGCTTTATAGCCTACCTGACAATTTTTCGTAAACTTTAAGTTCATTTTCCGTGAAAACTATCGCTCATAAAACCCAACTTTGGGGGTGATTCGTCAATCTTGACTCGATATCTATCAAATTACCGAGTCTTACCACTTAAATCGCGTCCGACGGTGTGTAGTCTCCTTGTAAGTAGAAAAAATTTAATTTTAAACGAATGTTAATTGTTAAACGATTTTTTTCGTATATCACTGACGAGAATTCAGGAATATCATTATAATAGTTCTTATAATATTAATGTTATCAGTTAGTAAACTTTTATTTACCTATGTCAGATTTCCACTAAATGTATAGTATGACCATCACAAAATTCAGGCTTAAATAACTCAGGATTCGTGATAAATATTCCTCACGCAAAAATTTTAAAAGCGACAACCCTACGGCCAATCTGCCATTTCTCAATCAGATTAAACAAATCGTTGTTTCATTAAATAATATAAATTCCGAATGAATTTAAACAGCTTTAAATTGAAAATTTTAATTTAAATATGGAAATTATCCCTGTGTTTATATATAAATTATTTTTAACTATTATTTGATAATTCATAATAAAAATATACTCAATTCCTTAAAATTTCACTTAACTCTGCGTTCATATTTTCGTAATAATTTCATTGACAATAATAAGTATGGGACCGATCACGATTGAATTTTTATAGTATGATTTGGTAAGCAACATTCAGATGTATATTTTCAGGTTCGATGTTTTGAAGACCATTATATTTTTACGAAAAATTGTACAATATTTTATATAAAATTTCATTAAAACCGTCAGAACTGCGAAGTTATTTTACGGAGCCTTATTGAGCGATCTTGATCAAAAGTGAACTTTATGTCAGGAATGTAGTGTCGGAAGAGAAAACAGCAGAATTGAAGGGGTAATAGAACTCCCAGATTACGGAAAGGCTTGTTCTCATTCTTATCGGCTTGAAGAAAGAATGCTGAGATAGTTGGATCGAACATTTTATCTTACTCTCGTTTGATGTGGACGGGACACGCGAGTAATTTCAAAGCTTTCCCGAGTGATAAGGCCTCTTATTTTCTAGCCAATATTGTCCTCTTGGAGAGAAAAATAGAACTCGAGCGGTATTTTCCCTTTAGTCGCATTTTTTCGTAATCAAGTGCTTCAGTTATTCCTCATTTTTCGTCATGGAAGTAGCTTCGCGCATCTCGAATTCGGAATTAATATTTCGCGGGAGACGCAAAGCTTCCCGTTCAAAGAGACAATGCATTATGAAGGAATTAAAAAAAAATGTTTTCCGAGAATGAGATGTGGAGCCTCTCTGCAGATCCAATCCTCCACATTTTTATGTCCGAGAGCGTTTTTATTCTTAATTCTCCGACTCAAATCCTCCTCAATTTGTCTCCGGGTTTCCCTTTTCGTCCGTGCGGCTCAATGCCTTTCGATGTAATCAGCTTAGACGTTGGACGCCTTATGTTTACTCTTGCGGTTAACTCTTTGGAATCTCCCGCGGGACAATCACGGATGAGATAAAATTACGTGCTTTTTCTCTCTCCAGCTTTTAACTCAGTTCAATACCGCCTTAAATTGGTCTTAACACGCTCTATGTATCGAATGCACTCAATGATACCTCGCCGTGCCGGATCTTCTATTTGACCAATTCTAATTACAGAGCGATGTAATTAAGTGTCGGTGTTCAAGTCCATTTCAATTAAGAATAAAACAGTTAAAAATAGATGACTAAAAAGGTTTAATCCAAAGCGATGGGTATTGTGATTTAGATTTAACAAATATTGTCGCTGTATTTAATTACCTACGTCTTCTGCGGCAGTTTTCATTTAATTGCTATATTATTCTTTCTTGTGTGATAAGGGTAATTTGGTTGAAAGAACTGCTTCATTACTGCGATACACTGTGAGGTTAGGTGAAGATTATGATGTAGCAATTGATATGAACTTGGTTTTAGCATTAGTTTTCATTAGAGCGTCATTTAATCAACCCTTCAACTTCACGATATTTTAGGATATTTTACTATACATTAACAATTAAATAGATATAATTTATAGCCATGAATGTATATTTCCCTTTCAAAATTAAAAATTTCAATTTAAATTCGTTTAAATTGATTGAAAATTTTTATAAATGAAATTAAATCAGAAATTCTTCAAATTTCCTGGCAAACGGTAGATTTGCCGTAGGGTTTTTGCTTTTAAAATTGCATAAAGAATACTTATCACGCAGCCTGAGTTATTTAAGCCTGAATTTCAGGTTTTCACTTAAATTATATCTGTTATAAGGTATAGCTATCACACTTCCTGAGTTTTATATTTATTGAATAAGTTCAAAAATTACCGAATTGAAATGGAAAGAAATATAAATATTGACAAGAAAACCAAAAAAAAACGAAATAAATATAATAAACAAAAATAGGACTAAATTAGCTCAACTCCAGAGGTTAATTAATGAAAGAATGGAATAAATCAATAGGGGAAAACAGTTCACTAGAAGGGCTTAGAGAAAAAGGGAAGTCGTAAATCGGTATGATGGAATTTCGACTGAATTGTGCAATATTTCGTATGCCTATAGTAGCAGATTACTCTACGTATACACCAGTTTATTAATTGATGACATAATTATAAGAAATATTAAAAGTAGGATCCACAGCTGGATCGATCTCAGGTTCCCGTCCTCAGAAAAAAACGTGCTACCAATGCCACTTAACGAGAGCTAGGTTGATTCGATAAAATTTTTATTTTGCTTATTTTTACCATTAAAATAACTATCGAATTATCAGCTAGTTCACAGTGATAGCTCTGTTTTGTAACTGGGATAAGATAATGATTATTTCGAGTTGGACATTCGTGACTGGTGGAAACAAGGAAAAAAATTCGCTACTATCGGAAAAACAGGCATTAGCGCAATGGGAACGATACTAAACTATCTTTTTTCCGGGTAAGGTTGTTCGATTAGCTCTCTTTTAATTAACAATTAAATCGTTCAAATTTGTGGGAACTGGGAAACAAGTTCCATGAAGCCTGTTAATAAGCATTGTACAAGTGTTGAGGAGAATTTAATGCTCTTTTGAACTAAATCTCATTGTGAAACCGTTAAAATTGGAAAGAGAAACAGGAATCGGAATAATTTTTGTTCTTCATTTCCTACGTGTTTTTTTGCCTTAGTCTACTTTTCAGTTTTGATTATAATTTCAATCAAAAGCGTGACTAAGAACCATGAAATATATTGATGTAACGCAGTTTTTCTGAAAAAAATTTTGGAATCTAATTAACAGAAACATTTCGCAACATTTTAGAGAGATATTTTAAATGTGGCTATTTTTCTAGCCGTATCTATAATTGAATATTATCCTCTTAAATCAAAATTTTTTCAGCCTCTCAAAGTCATTTGCAGTTTTCCATTCTTGTAAGTGAGTAAGAGTGGTTCTACTATTCTAAGGAAATAAATGTTTCTACTTGGATAAAAGGTTTCAGAAGCTGAAGGTAGAAAAAAATCAAAATCGTTGATGGAATGCATTGGTGATGAACCTAATAATAGACTCATTAGAGCTAGGTTACCATATCCTGATGGCACGAACCGAAACGTACGTTGCTATCCAGAACGTTGCTTAAAAGTAAATATTTCATATTAAAACGATTTCTCTTAATTTACCACAATGTAAATCAAAACGAACAGTATAAAGATAAAAATTTTCACCTAGTTTGGTATTGAAAATATATCAGAAAATACATACTTAAGAGGATTTTCATAATTATTTATTTCTATTTTAGTTTATTAAAATTATATATTTCATAAACTTGGATTTTATATAAAAGCGATTGAATTTTAAATGGGTTCGAAATTTTCCGATACATTTAATTTAAATACAGCAATTATTGCTATATGACAATTGGGTAAGCAAAAGTAACTTCAAAAAAAATACCTCAAGTGCATAAAATTTGATTAGTTTCTTATTTTATAATTTTGATTTCGGATGGAAAATTTGTTTGGTACGATAATTTAGTAATCCTCGATTTATGACGTCAAAAATATGTTGAAATAAACCTCTCGAATCGTTTCTCCTTTAATGTATGTGCATACTCCGTAATTTCCTTCCCCAAAGTTCCTCCTCGGATTCGGGACGGAATGAAAAGTTCACCGGGACCGCGCGATCAAACCAGGACAGTTCCGGTCACAGCAGGTCGTATGACAAGCCTCCGCGTAAGCCGTAGCTGCTGATATGCCGCATTTAGGTGTATATAACATCTCGGGTACGAAGTTTCCGCACCCATGCATTAGTGCCTCTTGTTTATATATCGCGTATCAAAGCAAGGAGAGGGAATATATAATGGCCGCTTGCGTGAGTGCCGGGGGAAAGTAGATGCGGAAATGTGAGGAAGGCCAAAAAGCGGAAATGACGAGATGCTGAGATCTCACCTTTTTGCGGCTTCCTTCTAGCTGCTACATCCGCAGCCTCAATCCCCACCACCCCGACCCACACCCCCATCCCATCTCCCTTCTGTTTGTACATTTGTCTTGCAACAACAGACGCTAAAATGTACCGTCTCTTAAAAGAAACAAAGGGTTCTGAAGAGAAAGGGAAGAAGAACTCGGGGTAACTGTTGGATCATACGGAGGGCACTTACCCTAGGGCTCTACGGTAGGTTACCTCTACGACATCCTACGGAATGCTGCAGTAATTTGGACGGTTTTAATATCCTCCAGGAGGAAAATGAAATGGATTAAAACTGCTCGTCTCCATCGGTCGGAAGGTGTGTGCTCAGTAATTTGGATAAATAGATATAAATACTGAGAAAGGTTTCTGGAAAATGGGGAAACAAGCTCGAGGCTCTAGAGTGAGAATCATTACCTTACTTCTGCTGCTTAACTTACATTGCGTAACAACACTGCAGCACTCTGCGCTTTTAGATCCGCTTCTCTACTCGCGGATAAAATTTTTTGCGGGGCGAACGGAGTGTAAATACGTACGGGAATGGAAAAAATTTGGAATCTGAACTAATGAAATTCATGTCGCAGCACAGATTAGAGAAGTCATCCTTTTATTAATTAAGATTTTGACGTGTCTATGTGATCTATGTCGTGCCTAAAATCTGAACATACAGATACAGATTCTTGAAATTTTCCTTACTGCTAATTAAGTATTGGGTAGACGAGGGAACTAAATCCCTTGGTAGGATTCCTGATAACTCCTAAAATTGACCGAAATTTTTGCTATTCAGCGTGCTGCAACACCTTTCACTTCACCATTGAATGAGAATTAATCATTAGATGTATTAGATGTATTATAAGATGTACAGAGAGTCACTAAGGATGAAAAACCGATGAAGATTATATACTTTACATTAAATTTTATTCTTGGTAATAAATTCGATAAAATTCATCATCATACAGGTACAGATTCTTGAAATTTTGATTATTTTCCTTTCTCTTAATTAAGTATTTGGTAGACGAGGGAACTAAATCCCTTGGTAGGATTCCTGATCACCTAGTATTTACTCTTGATTTGGACCGAAATTTTTACTACTCAGATAGTTTCTTCACAACACCCTTCACTTCATCATTAAATGAGAATTGATAATTAGGTGTACTTTTAGGGTCACTAAGGTAAAAAAGATGATGAAGATGATAAACTTCAAATTAAATTTTATTCTTGGTAATAAATTTGTTGTAATTCATCATCATATAGTGACATATCTATATATTAGAAGTCAAAATCATGGGTAATGAAATCTTTTTCTCCCTAGAATAATTAATAAAATTAAATCATCATAAATCAACGAAGGATGAAGAAGTTCTTTTCTTCGCGCAAAATTAATGAAATTTGTGGATTATTCATATGTTGAATATATTCATAAATTAGTGCCAACTCTCTAATAATCCATAAAATTTTATTCTCAAATAATCTTAAAATTTTTTGATTTATTTTGATTAATTCTTATTAACTCTTATTCATTTTTGTTAATTTTATTCCCTCATGTTATTTTTATATAGGTTTTGATTAATTATTCGACTAATTTTTCGTAACGAATTTAACTTATCATTATTCTGCGAATATTTGATTAAGGGCAATGTTCTGAGAAATAATAGAGGACAATTAAGAAATTAAGACAGTTATATAACCTACCAGTTGAAAGGCTTGTAAATATTTTACAATGCCATTGCAAGGCATTTCTTTTCCTGATTACAGTTCCAAAAAGAAGTCGTTACGGGGAACTTATACGTTGCAGATGCGAGAACCCGGCGTATTTTCCTCAGGTGAATTTCAACGTGTACTCCTACTGGTTATAAATAAGCGTGATTAAGGACGAAAGATAAAATTCGCGAAATAGTAAAATGTGGAGGAGATAAGGATGCAGAGTAAAAGCTGGGAGTGAAACACGACCTGGATGAGGGGCTAAAATATTGCCGCTCTATGCCAAATGCGAGAATTTTCAGAGAGGTTCCGTAATTAAGGTTGGTTCAACTGTGTTTGCGTTCCATTATCCTCGTTAAGGGCGTACGGAGATGGAAAGTGAAAGAAATATTAGGGAGAGAAATAGAAATTGGGAGAAATGAGGGAGGAGAAATAGCGCCGCGTGAGCACGTAATCCTGGGCTTAGCTGAGGTCACAGAATGTGCTATAAAGCCGAAGATGTTTGCGGCGAATGTGCGAAAACAAATATGCGTCCCGTCACTACGTAATTCAAATTCCCACGTCCCTTCCGCTATGCTACCGCGATATTATGTGCTTCGCGGGATTCTCTTGCTTCGCGCGATTCCCTTCATACGCGTCTTTCATTGAGATTTCATGAGAGAAAGAATCTGCATCATAGAGGTGCCTTGCATACGTCAGATTTCGTATCACTCACTCCGTACACGAGCCCAGGAGTGGAACGTTAACGCCCTCACATGTTCACGGACTACTAACTACGTATGTGTCGCTTTTTCTGAGCGTTGAAATTATTTCGTATGTCGTTAAAAGTAATATGTACGTCTTTAAGTATGAGTTTCTGGGATTTACTTCTAAGAAACTGGGTTGGTGATCTATGATAGTTAAAACGAAAAGTGGATTCGAAAAAGATATTTTTGTGTTTGTAACACTCATTGAATGCCATTCAATTCTGAATATAATCGAATAATGCAAGCAAAAGATTTCTGAAAATATATCCGATAGGTCCGATTCGATTAGTCGAATTGTAATTAAAAACAAATGTTTATTAAATAAACTGTGGAAAGACGGGTTTCGACTAGTTTAAGAGTTTAGTTTAGTTTCCTCACGGAATTAGCAAAGATATTATATATTATAACTAATCGGGAAGGTTAGCGCAATTGCGTTCCCAGACATATTCCAGATGAGGAACGCAAGAAAACCTGGCGTATAGAATTGAAAATGATTTGTAAAATTTCGGTAAGTTCATACAACAAAACACTACGAGCAATGTAGCTTACTAGCCTTGAAAAGGGATGTTTTTTAATGCACCTAGGTCAATTTTTTTAAAATCAAAGATACTTAAAATATTAGGTATTCCCAAGGAAAAATCGACATGAAAAAAGTCCGAAAGAACCGGCACTCGATTCCGGATCTTCCACGGTATGTTTAGTATGTATTAAATATTGTTAGATGAGTATTTTACTAAAAAAGACGGTTTTCTGAAACTGCATCAGTTAAACAGAAATTTGTTTCAAATGTGATACAAATTTAAGAAAAACTTGTTTCGACTTTGTTACAAAGATATGATGATGTTATTAAGCGCATCCAAACTAGTATTGGAAATAATTATTCTCAAGCAGAATAAGTTTCTTCCTCTTCATGTTTTGTTTTTTAATATAATTAGAGATTGATCTTCACTATAATAAGACGTAATGCTTTATTTATCAAAGGGGAAACTCAAAATACATATGGCAGGCTTTGAGAAAACAGCCATAGATTGACCGGCAACGTAAAGAGGATCAAACACATGCATCCATATTTTAACATGGTTTCGAACCCAGGAGCCTGCCAGATATATACGCAAACCCACACTAAAAGAGCAGTAATCTTCAGCTTAAAACTTACATTAGACTGAAGAATGATCGCTGATATAATTCTTCGATTGACAATGAGAACTAGTTACTCTTTTGTAATACAGAATCCGTATTATTATTTCTGTAAAAAGCTTAATCGTAAAAACTAGAAGTGTCTATGCAATCATTTATTTTAATAATCATTTTTAAATTGTAAAATTAATTAAATAAAAACTTTATAATTTCCACAGTACATATTCTGTATGGCAACTAGTCTATCTATGTATCTAGGAGTCGCTTGAACACAATGTATTTATTTTTAAGTTTAGTAGTTGTTTAATAATTCCGAGAAACAGTTCGTTAATTTCAATCTGTTTCCTTCAATCTAAACTCAATCCATCCAGCAATCTATCGATAAATTATTTCCTTGTGGCCTGCAGTCATGTTGCAATAGTCATACGGTATTTTCGCTGCGGAAATGAAGTTAGTGCCTCTATTAATTACTTTCCACAACTAGATTGGATCTCTCATTTCAGGTGCTCCCTTAATGTGTCGTTGAACTGGACCAACATTGGTAAATTCCAATTTCTCCTGGGAGTGAAATCAGGTACCGTTTGCATCATTAGCGACTTGCAAATTATCCATGAGAGTGTAATTCTTTGGGAATGTATTCCAATTTCTGAATCGTTCAATGGGATTTGCATGATTAATATTAATTTTATATTGCATCCAATTAACTCAAAATCAAACTGAATACTGTAAATACATGTACATATTTTAATTTGCATTTGAATTAGCTTTTATTCAATAATCGTCATATTACGTCAGATTTTCCAAAGATGATCACACAAAAACTATTTGTACTTACAATCTTTTTATTATAGCAAGTTTCTATCAACTGAAATAAACCTTTAATTCAACCAAAATAATTCTTTTTTTTAATCAATTTTTTAGCAGACATTTCGAAGAATTCCTTAATCAATAAATTTAAATATATGTTACATTACAGAAATAATATGTTAAAGAATTTCCTACTTTATGTTATTTCTTTTTAATGTTTCACCTCAGCGTTTCATGCCACGGTTTCTTTAATTCGATTTGAAAATCGTCAATCCTATTCCATTCCGAATTCTTAAATATACGAACGCTTATTTCGTACATTGGATATATAAATAAATCGTTAGCAAAAGTCACCATTGGAAAATTTAATATTTCGTCTGACTTTCTGATTACCCTTGCAGTACGTGTAGCGAATATCAAGAGAAGATTCCCTGCAGGCTTCAGTTTACGTTAATATATTTTCCAATTTTATTTCTTTAGAAAAATCTTCACGTCTTTTCCTTGAGAATAAAAAACGTCTTGGGCTAACGAAGGTGGAACTCGGATTATTGAATTAAGCTGCTCTCTCATTTCCCAAGGAAATCAAAATTTGGTGCGTAGAAATACAATATAAGTAGTAGTAGATGATTTATGTCTGAGATCTTCTCGTCTAAAATTAGCCCTAGAATATGGTATTTTGAAGAAGTAATTTTAAAATTTGCACATTTATAGAACTTTGGCATCATTCTTCTTAGAAATAATTTTTACCAGTTTATAACCTTTTATCGTTTACATTACCTTTTTATCGTTTATAATTTAAATTTAGTTTTATTTTGTTAAAATTTTCCTTTAGGTATCTCAGTTATCTATGCGATTATGCAGGTTCTTTAGAAACCCTTTCTTTATGGGTTCATTACTGAATCGAATTCATTTCTCTGAACTTTACTATTACGTTTTATTATATTCGAAATTTTGCCTTCTGTATTTCCATAGCCTTTTATGTAGAAAGTAATAATAAGTATGATGCCGAGGAAATTTATTTAAGGTGCGTTTAATGAAACCACTGTCATAGCAGCCTCAATAGAGGTCTACTAAAACGAATTAAAAATTGCTATTTTATATTAAGTCCTATTATTTATATTTTTCTTTTTGTCTCGTATATAACATAGTGCTTATCATTTCATAATATGGAAACCGATATTTTAATTAAAAACTATAATCGATAATGTATAACAATGAAACTAAAATAACAACAAAAAGTCCTCTTATTTATATTTTTCTTTTTTCGAGTAAATAACATATCAATAATGATCTTAGAATAATACGTAAAACGGTGTTTTAATTAAAAATTATAATCGATAATGTATAACAATGAAACTAAAATAGCAACAATTGTAATAATAATAAATAATTTTTTTATATCACCATTTAATTGTGTCAATCGCTGTAGCTGAAAAAACAGGTACATATTCTTTAGAGAAAATGATTCAAGTTATTCAACATTATTAAAGCTCCAGACGCAGAGACATTTCTAGAACATTCCGTTTGGGAATTTTCCGCGGAGGAAAATTATGTTCAAGTCGCATTCGTAACTTAAATAAGCCGCAGAGCTTGTTTTGAGGTTATTTTAGCGTACATTTGTCTATTCATATCATCTTCCATACCATTTCCTTTGCACCGTTTTCTCCTCTGCGCCACACTCACTTTATTTTGCATGTTCGCTTAACGAATGCCTCTCTTGCTACGCGAGAATGGTCGAGATGTTCCGCTATTTTTTTTCCGCGGAATTTTTGCGCATCCTTTGTCTCAGAGGTGCTGCAGGACGCTTTCCATTCATTCCCATTGTCTAATTTCGAGGCGTTGCTCAAAGCGGATAATTATTTTTGGATCCGCCGCACACAGCAAGTTCCGAGTTCCTTTAGTAGGTTGGCTGTTGTTTAATAACATAAAAATACCTCCCGTGGTCAGCGCCGACTTTCCCTACATTTAGACGTAGAGATCTTACTTCTTCTCTCGAAATTTAATTAAATTTTACTCTTTGTTACACTTTTGAAATCTACTCTTCTGATGGGGGATGATAAATAGTTTTGATGCCTACGTTCCTGCAGCGAATACCATCTCAGTTAGACCGCTACTTCGCACTATTTAGTCCATCGTAAATATCGTTAAAGCATTCACCAGAAATATTCACAGCTGTTGGAATGGCGACTATGGTTTCTTCTTTTCCAAGTATTTTTAACGTATTTCTTGTTTAAGGAGAATAAAAATGTTAGCTTTAATGCCCCAGTTTCTCATAATAGAATGTAATGGATATCCTTGTCTGTGTATGCGAAGCGGATTGGGACTGTATCCCTTTAAAAATGTTTGTGTACAAAATAAACTGATAGCAAGAAGACAATATATTTACACCTCTTTATACATAAAATCATTATGAATAAATTCTATGATTGGCAACAATGTTTTAGAAATCTACATGAAAGTATTCTTTCAACCTACTCCATCATAAAAATAATTAAACATTACATATAAAGGGAGCCTGTGGCATTTTTAGACGTTCAATGCGGCCTTTCATTCACTTCTTGGAACAAATTCCCGTATTTAAATAGTCTTTTCCCATGATTTCTAAAGATACCAAGTGAAAAGAAATGTAAAATATTCTCGTTTAGTTCTCTGAACGAATAAATTCGTTTCATTGCATGCAACATCGATGTTAACTATTGGAATTTAAGAAATTCGCAACTCAAGAGCGGCCTGGTGGTTTCGCATGTGGGCTTTCGTATGCGACGGAGTGGTAAATGCGGCCTTTCAGTGAAAATAGGTTTCCTACTCTTTTCATACGTCCTACTAAATGATAATACTCTCTTCGGCCGAATGTTTTTGATAGCCTTATGTTACCTTGGCTTTTTGTTTGTACCAATACATTTATCCGTCTGCTTGTACATTTATCAGCCCATAGGCTAGTTGCACCATTGACATTCCTCTACTATCAGCTACTAAAAGCTTTGATGAGAAAACAGGATAAAATCCTGAAAAATCTTGCATGGGTGATTATGTTTTTCTTGCACATTGTTATTATCGTATGCATGTAAAATTTACAATATATATAACAAATATATATTACAAATTTCAAATATATATTACAAATTTCATTTCACAGTTAATACACAATTATATATATATATATATATATATATATATATATATATATATATAATTGTGTATTAACTGTGAAATGAAATTTGTATTGCAATTGTAACTATGATGTAATTCCAACTGTTATGTAATTGTAATTTTCAATCTTAAAATTGTAATGTATTGTGATAATTACGCTGCCACCAGGTATAAGTCTAATTACGGTGGAGTCATAATAATAAAATATTTCTTCAATGCGTCTTCATAAGGCGATGTTTCCAAATTGTCTACGGATGAATAGACAAGAAGAGGCGTGAGGTACTTCTCCCTAGCTTCTTGGTGGAAGGCTTGTGAATGACTTTTAGTTGCAGATACTTCTAATGATTGGATTGAACCAGTAAAGAAAATGGAATGGTGTTGCTGAGGAGCATGCCAATAAGTAAAACAAATTCTTTTCGTGCGATACAAATCGATCAAGAGGTAATCAATAATGTTTATGTCGATACTGGGTGGTAGTTAATGACTGTCTACAAAAGAAATCAAATATAAAAAGAGCAGGAGCGGAATAAAGCATTCCCTTTTAATCAATAATAAGATTTATTACACTATTATAACTATTTTCATTTCATTATTTCAAGAGGTGATGTTTTTCTCTTTCTTCAATTATGATTAGTTAACATCTTCAAAATTTCAACTTGCGTGTTTTAATCTTTTCAAAATTTTATACACATAAAAATTACAATCGCATGCAACTCATAATAGCTTAAAGATATTTCGCCTTTACACAATGATGAAACAAAGACGAAAAGAGTATATTGTTAAGAACAGAATTTTACATTTGAAAGTGGACGAGATATTTTACCGTGTGAAATCAAATTAATAAGAGAAAATTTTCTACGCTAGGATGCAAAGAAAAGAACATTATCTTAATTTAAATATTATCACTGGAAGTACATGGGTGGTCTGAAAAGTTTCCGACATTTCGCCATTTCTCGACATGATTTCTGAACGTTTCTGAAAAATCTGGGGTCGGAAACTTTTCAGACCACCCTCGTATATATCAACTTATTAGATGAAAATGTGAGAAATAAAATAGCCATGAAGTCTTTTCACTACAAAAAATTATAAATAGCTATAATAACAGATTCTTATGTATTTGAATGGGGCTTATTATAATTTGGAATTTTAAAATCGTATCGAATTCACGTTTGACTCAATTGTAAGATTGAAATACCGTCAGTATTTTGATCTTCAAAAATTAAACTGTAAAACAACAAACTTGAAAATTTCAGTCATTTCTGCTGGAGTTATATTACTATTCTAATTTGTCAGAAGTAAAACTATCGTTATTGTAGGTTAAAAAAGTTCCAACTTATGGTTGAAATATATTTCTTCACCATAATTTATTTCTGTTTAGGAGCACTTTAAGGATTACTTTTAACTCATTCTCCTTGACCATCATTTATTAGTATCTCTTGGATGTACTTCGACAGCTAAGGCCATTTCACACATTTTGGCCCAACAGGAAAACGAACTCGGAACCACTTCTACTAAAGTTGGGCGCGCTGTCCACTTGACTAACTGGTAGCCCTGACTAATATTTCGTATCTAACTTTTGCCTATTTTCTAACTTTTATGGTTTATGACTTTTGCATTTAAGTCAATTTTATTTTTTCTCGATTTTCATCCATTATATCATTCTAATTCCCCTCAAAGTCACGGTGCGGTGATTAAAGATACCTTTTTGTTTCTCTACTTCGAGTGTCACTGCAGAAAGTTCTTTCCGGGATTAGGATTTCACTAATCTCCTTGTAACACTTTCATCGAGGCATTTCGTCGGGTATTCTTTTCTTGCAGCTTTGACGCATACCTCAAACAATGAAAACACCATTATACGCCAAGCGTTTGTGCATAACATATTCATGAAAAAGAGGAGTGTACCCTCACGATAGGAAGAGAAAGGAAAAAGTTGGGAAGAAAGGAGACAGTATGAAATAGGATCGAGATGCAAACAACCTTCGCCCGATTTGCAATTTACATTTTTATTTCCCAAGGAATCCGAAATCAGAGGGTAGAAACTTCTCCACAAAGTCTCGTGGCAAGTGTTTCCGGAATGAGGCGTTTACTTTTGCGACTCGAATACCTTTTGTTGCGTCCGTCATATATGTATTCTCCCCCACCGAATTCCCAGATGCATCGCCCGAGACATTCCTGCGCGAGGATCCGAAAATTGGAATCGGAAGGCTGGCGATTGCATATTTGAGTGCCCTTCCGACCCACTTCGCCCTTTGACCGGCCCCTCAAAGTAATCCCGCCTTCTTTACGTGCTCACGTGCGCGGCCTCAAGGAGACGTAATCACGTGCACTCCCTTCATAAAGGAAATGTTTGGGAAAAATGGACGACGCAAAGAGATAAGGCATTCGGGATCCATGAAATGGTTCGTTTGTCTTTCACAAACGAATGCCTATACAAAGCGACGGATGGAATTTCAAATTCCGTGCCATTTTTATCCCCTCTCTCTGTACTTTGCTTTGCGGAATAATCGACGGTTTTGGGATGCTCGAAAAATTTTCCCCGGGGAAAACGTCATTTTGTTGAAAACTTGGGATGTTTTCGGTAAACGCTGAGAATGATTTTTCTTTGTCGCGGCTGAGTTTTCGTGCCAATATGTTTCCATATATAGAGAAATACTTGGATGGATTATGGAAATAAATTTTATTCGGGAATGAATGAGGATAAAACATTTTCTTTAGGAAAAAATACTAATTAAAATAAACTAATAAAATAATAATAAATAACTAAAATTACTAATAATTAAGATCAAATTCTAGCGCTTTTAGAATTTTCGATAAAAAAGGGTGCATCTTAGTGAGTGTTCCTTATATTAGCGATCTTTAATGTATTACCGAAAATATTAAAAGTAAGTAAAAAGCAGCAGATAAAATTTAATTTACCTAAAACTTTGAAATCTCTGATTCATTTTCTCCCGGCTCAGTCAAGGGACTATTCGTGAGCAATCATCAACACTCGCATAGTCCTTCACGGTTTACTAGGTTAAAGTAAAGTCGCATAAGAAGTGTCCTTCCTGTATTGCTGAATATGGTGCAACAGAGGAATGATAAAAAAATCACATATACCAGAGTAACACATGAAAAAAGTCCTTTGAGTCCAAAAGGACTTTAGTCCAATCCAAAACTTTAAATCCAAAAACAGTAAAATAGACGAAGGTTGATGTGCGTTGAATTTCTTTATTAGAACGGCTAATTGAAAGCTTAAACATCTACTTTCTAATAATCGCTTGAATTAATAGCCATTTAGGCCCATTATGTCCGATCACTGCCAATATTTCATAATGCTGCTTTGCAGAAATCTACATCTATATAAATACCCTGAAAGCCACCCTTCTACCTGTGGTAGGGAGTGTAAACACCTAGAAAATAGAAGAATACACTAGAATTCGAAAAGTTCTTAACACTTCTTATGGATCAAGCTTTCTAAGGATCAAAAAATACTTAATTATAAAGTGGTTCTGTATTTGAAAAATTAGATATTCGATATTCATCGGATTCTCCTGTTAAGTATTTCGCAGTTTTATCACTTTTGTTGAGGCTCAAAGCCTTTCCCCAGGTCGTTAAGGATTACAAACTCTGAGAGAAGAAACGATACACTCACGCGTACTCGGAGGATCAAAATATCTACCGGGAAGTCTATAGGGAGAAGCCCTAAAAAAGAGAGACCCGGAATAATAAATCACTATGAAAAAAAATGAATCCATAAAAGTTTGAGTGCGAAGATAACCATTACCTGAAACTCTGTAGACGGTCTCTTAAGAGAAGGTGAAATTGAGAGCCGAGCCATTAAGGGATCGGAACGCAATGGAAGGGATCTTTCGATTGATTCCCTCCGACCCTTTTTCACGGATGGCAGCCATCGGAGTCGATACAGAAAAAGAAGGCCAATAAACGGCGCAGAAAGAATGGCTCGAAAAACAAATCGACAAATTGCCGGAAGAGAATGTTGGCCGATTCGAATGGTGTTTCCAGGTAATTAAGGAGAAGTCGATCCATGAACTTATCTCGCATTACTGTGTTCAATACAGACGCGATTAAATATTCGTCTCGTTAATTTTGGATGAAACAATTTTAAAGATGTTTTTAATAAAAAAAGTGAAGTCTTACATGATCGGTATTAGAAGGGCTACTGCTGCCAGAGAGTATTTTTCTTTTATTTAATTTTACAATTCAATTATGTTCATTGCAATGATCTAAATAGGTATTTAAATGTTATATCATGTTTGTGTATATATTTGTAAATTGAATTCTTTTAGTGTATAAACTAACAAGTGTAATAGTTGATGTAGTGTGTGCATGCTGTAGATTACATTACGGATTCTATATTGTATTTAACTTTATATGTGTATTGTTTACGTATTAGATAGTGTGTAACAATCATGTACCGTATAAACGTCGCCACCTGACATAATGTCTATCTGCGTAGGTTTTGTGTAATGATAATAATAATAATAATAATATTTACTACAGGTATAACAGTATTCTGTGAGAGTAAATTCACGAAGGAGACTTAATTTGATCCCAAATTTTCATTTTAAGCTCATTTTCTCAAACAGATTTTTCTTAATTTTATTTGATAAATTATAAAAACTAAGTGTTGTCAGTTAGTTCTAATCAGAATGCTATTCCTCAATGTTAGACCGGAAAAAATGAGGTTTATACAGCTTTCACGTTTCGGTATTTACCCATTCTCTGGAGGAAATTCTCTAATTTTTACTTCAGTTTCGTCTTGAAAAATTAATACGTTTCTGGAAAGGGTTATGCTTAGTCACGATTGTCGGATAACTCTTTCCACCTACAACATTTATTTAATTCATATGAGGCAAATTATAAAACAAAAATATGTCAATCATGCGGTGTAATATTGTTTTACATTGTTTATAAAATAATGGATTATAGAAGCATACGATTTATTTCTGCAATTTATACCTCAATTATCTCTTACAGTCTATCTAAAGACTTCTTAGTAATAAGAGAATTTCATTCTAAGGAATAGGATGATATGTACAACTTGCTACTTTAACGATCTTGATTTGCAATCTTGTGTGATGATTGACTTTCCCGCTTAAGGGTTATATATTTTTTGATGAAAGTATGTAATTTAAATATAGTGATAATGTGGAATTTTAGTACGCAATTTTTTGTAGCGAAACATCAATTTAAATCGATTGTCAATCAACAATGATTTCCCTCATATTTCAATTATATTTATTATTTATTTATATTTAATGGAGACATTGCTTCCTTTGAAACGGAATCACCCTTTATTATTGTATTAACCAATTTCTTTGATCATGAATATTCACAAAAAAATTACATATTTTAAAACTTGAAGTGGTCAAAAGCTTGGGTTCCCACTTGCAACTAATGGATAAAACCAAAAATATAGGCAAGATTAATCCAATAAATCGGTTTACAAATAAGTAAAAGATCGCTACCCAAGATGGAACTATTGCCTTAATAGTTTTCCGACTCTTGACAAATACCATTTGTTTAACTCAGTGGTTTACAATGACATTACTTTCAAGATTGGTCTGTTTTTCTGTCCTTTTCATGGCAGTGATTCATTCGTTAAGCTCTTTTTGAGACCTTGCGATCACTTTTTCGACCATCGCCGCTTAAATTTTGATCCAAACTAGAACACATCGCGTTAATTTTGCAAAAGTTCTCCCGATTTATAACCCCGTAGAGACTAGTCCGAGGTTACCATGGAAAACTCAATTTGGCAGTGAATGGTGGTATTTCAATTGATCACTTACGCGCTCTGCCTATATTGCATTCATAATCCCACATCAAAGCTCAATAGAAATTCCTGTTTGCATAGCCTCGCGCAGTTAACTCGACATATTGCATTTTTGCCGCTAAGATTGAACATTTGTGGTCATCTGAATCCACCGTGGCTGTATATTTTCCATTGCATTCAAACCCATTTCAATCCAATGCAACGAATCGCAACGGGCAAGATTTTAAATCGACCTTCAATTTGATAACATTTATTTGACTCTGATATCGAGTTACTAATAGTGGCTCTGCAAAGCAGGAATCAGTAACATGAGCTAAATAAAATTCTAAACAGAAAGTATAGGAGGGAAACATCCAGGCAATTGACTTTAGATTTGGCTTATTTATTTTTTATTCAATTCTAACATTAGAATCTAATTTATGAGTCAATGAAAATGAGTAGAACATAAAAATTTATACTCAGCCTATTCGCGAAAATATTCACCAAGATATATCTCCTGTTTCGACCGACCCTCGATTCTTATAGAAATTTTCCGTTTCTTACACAGTTTAATTTTCTGTCCTTAAAAAATTACAGTTGTTATCAAAATTAAGAAGATACATATTTATTTTAGTAATTTCTACGTATAAACTGATAGAATATGTGAAAGGGAATATATGGAAGCCTTAATACGCACATTTATCATTATGTTTTCTCATTAATTTGAAATTCCTCTTTCGATTTTTTATTTTAAGGTCGATTTATTGCACGATAAGATACGATAAATATGTCTGTTGTACACTTATAAAAATATTTTGATTAGTTGTAAGGCATAAAATCTCTTAAGTGAAGGAAAGAAATTTGGAATTTTACTGCTTTGATATCCTCAAAGTGCAAAAAAAAACGGAAAAAATAATCTTCTCAAATCCTACACGTTGAAGCACTAAAATTACATCATAACTGAAATTATGGGTCATAGAAATTATGCTTAACCAATTTACTCTCTCTCGTTTTGAGTTTAGCGTATCATTGACCTGATCAGCGTTGATCTAAATGCTTTACATAAATTTACTTCGTGCACAATTTTTTTAGCATATTGGAACGTATCCTTCGTCAATCGACAACGAACAACATATTTCCAACTCGCTATCCTCTTTTTCCTTATTAAATTTTTAATCACGTATAGTTCTATAGACTGCTTCCAGAACTTCACTTTTATTACGTATAAATGAGTATGCATTCCCAGCGGAACAATGTTCAGCCCTCTAAATTGGTTCCTCGTAAACGAAGGGGGGTCAGCTCCGTGCTACGGACCACGCCAGACTCCGAGATGACTTTTTTTAATAGCCCATACTCGGCGAGCGGATTCGTTCCGAGGAGCGCAAGTGGAACGAGTTCTGCGTTTAACGCGTGTAATTTCAATGTAGAACCTCTTGCGGCCCACCGAGAACCATCTCGACTGGCTAGTTAAGCCACCGAAACTGCGAGATGGTATCATTCTCGACCGTAGCTAAGCCGAACGCGGAAGGAATGCGCTGCAACGACCGCAGAACTAGATGGATAAGAAATTCTGAGCGGGGATCGCCTTGGCCCAAGATGTCTCGTTATTTGTAGCGGCAAAAAGGGACGACTTAATCCGAGTTCACGCGGAAACAAAAGGACGGAGATTAGAGAATCGGAAACTACTGGAGACCTCGACGTTTGGTGTGAGGGGAACCTCATTAATGATCTCCTTTCCCCAAAGCATTCCTCGCTCTCTTAATCTTTTTCCGATTCCTCTAATGACGAATCTTGTGCCACGTATTGGCTTATCGCTACCCGGAGTGCCATCTTCCGTCGCGTGCGTGAATTACGACCGAAGTGATGCTCGTGAGTGATACCCTCGGAGAATTACACGGCATTCATTTCATTTCTCATATATTTGAGACTTACGGCCGGATTCAGAGTTACCGGAGCCGAAGTTCTTCCATTGATAAGCATTAAAAATTAAGAGAAACTCATCATAAGGCAGGGATAAATCTAGAAAATTTGGGAGGAAAATCGAGACAAATTCTTTATGAATTAAATTTTAGTTAACTTTTGAAATATCATTTCGTCGAGATGAATGTAGAAAGTGCGCAGTGATGGTGGAGTCGGAATTAAATCTATTTTTATCTAAGCTCCTCGTCCGATCCTAGGCAAAATACTAATACTACAAACTCATTATAGGGAGGCGTATATCCCTTTCTCACTCCTTCCATCCGCCAATGAAATGGTGCGGTAAATTTAGATCAAAGGTTGGGAACTAAAAGGCTTTTTCTTGCATTCACTGCAGACTTTCTTCACTTCTTGGAGCTCACCAAGATGCTCATATTATCTAGGTTCTCAATCATACTAATAAAAGCATAAGAGACAATGGTTCTCCAAGCGCCGACAGCGGCAGACGTCTAGGGCGATTCCCGGGAAGCGGATAATCGCTTAGCGGTCACCAGTTATTCAGAATCCCTAATGCGCATTTCGAAAGCAATGCTTTCATGATCACAGGGGGTCCAATGCTGACGCCGAGTTCCTTTTTTCTTTCTTCTAATAAAAGCATATGAAAATAAAATGGAAATGTTCACTCTTAACTTTTAGCTTACTCTCTAACCTGAAATTTCATACCATATAGTCCATTTTCAGCCATTGTCAATCCAACATCTGATGTAGACCCGGAAAGGAATTTTCAATTCTCTCTATTCTTAGCCCTTCCTCGTCAATAATGAAAATTTATCTCGTCGTATACACCCATCGCTATCAAATCATGTATCATACTGTATATTCTCAAATTTAAGACGCACTTTTTTGCGTTGTTAGGGCGTCCGAAAATTGGGTGCGTCTTAGATTCGAATGCGTTTTAGAATTGCGGTCTAAAATGTGTCATAGTAATGCAGCTATCGTGGAGACAAGTCACTATATCTATAACGCTCATCGACAGTCCTTCGAGGTGATAGATACCCGATGGGCCTTGTCACCCCACCACCCTAGCTTGTTCCATTGCAAGCTTGTCCGGACGTGTTGGGGCACGTACCACGGCGAAGAGCATGCGTCTTACAATCGCGCTTTATTTTCTCCTTACACGACTTCCAACATTTGTCCCAGTCTTAGATTCTGGAGAATATTAGATTCAAAAATGTACAATGTGTATATCTATGATACATTATTGATGTTTGACTCTCTGAACACATGCGATGCGCTACTTAGTGCTACTTAACAGTTTAGAATAGGTCCATCTATTCTCTAAGTTCGACTTCCCTGATTAATGACGAAGGAAATAAAAAATATAATACCTGACTCATTAGCTTTGAACTGATTTATGATCTGGTACTACACATAAATTCAAAACTACTTGCGATGGGATCACGAACAGAAAATCAGTGTCCAATATCAATAAGGAATATTATTAAATGGTTCCAAAAAAGTCACAGTCAAATCAAAATCTTTCACTTCTCGTAAATATTAAATGGTTTTTTACGTGATTAAAAAGATGATGTAAATCAGATAAGAAACTTCAGTACAGAGGATGAAATTTATTTTGAAATGAACATATAAAATGGCTTTGATGACAAGCTTATACCGTACATCTAGTATTATTTCTCTCGATAATAGTGCAAAGGTGCATTTGTAAAAAGGACATCTCTTCATATAGATAAAATAGATCAGAGATAGGGCATGTAGAATACTTCAAAAGAATTGGCTAAGAAAACTTCAAAGTTATCATAAGAATATTTGATGAAAGTCCACAAGGAAAATAAGATCCCTCTGCTGTACCATACTTTCTTTACACCCCAGCGAACCCTGCGTCATACACGATCCCATATCTGCTTTTGAAAAGGCAAAGGTTCCAATTAACGTTCCATCAAAGTCGGCAGTTTTTTCACAGATTTAAAAGACGTCATTCGGCCGATCTCCGTCATTTACATATTAAGCCCCATTTGCATCGGAATCTCCTCAAAAACTACAATCATCTCCGTTACTTTTGAAACCATGCGATTTCGATTAATAGACATGCCATCGGGAATCAGGAAGGGAAACATTTAGCGAAACGTCAAAACGTTGGGAATTGCCTTCAGTCTATAAAATCTTTTCAATATTCAAAGGCCCGATATTCGTGAGGGGCGCACGGATTGGATTACGTATGCAAATACGGTCGGACGTACGTCCGGCAGTCGGTGGAAAAAAGCGCTAGCTTTCCATTCTGAAAAGCAGAGGCGAGCTAGAAGAGAAGTCGTAAATGGGCACATTTGAAATTCGAGTGGTGGAAACACGGAGATGACAAGTGATTTTACTACCCCTTATTCCGCCTATACTCGCGGATTTTCATTAGCGCGACTTGCGGAGAAAGACAAAACTGGATGCCGGGGCGTTTGCGCAAACGGCAAAATTCGGGAATCTGCGCGAAAAAGCGGAAGAGGCGGAATTAATATCGGCGCAACGCGTCCCGAGTTCCATTACCCTACATTTACTCCGCTAAATTGAAAAAGGCCCCGATATATATATACATTTTTAAACTTCGGCAAAAGTGGGATTGCTTATGCTAATTCAATTTAGAGGGACGTCGGGGAGAGTGGTTATTTTACATTCTAATATAAATTTGCCCTTAACCGGCGCAGCGGAACGCCAGCGCAGTCGTGCACCCGTATGCATTATTTCCCCGTTTCGGAAAATTGCGTTATAAAGCGTGATTAAGCCAAGGACTGCCACAAGGTAATGAAATCGGTAATTAGCGCGAGATTGGGTATGTCTGTCTGCCCGCCGTATGAATAAATTTGATTTAAATGCGGGAAATTAGGAGAGCGCGCACGTTTTTCGAATCGGGACGACTTATGGAATACGCAAATTGGATATTCGAGAATAGATATGAAAATTTAGCAGTACCGACGGGGATGGGGTAGCGAATCGTTTTTTTATGATTTGAATTAACGTTAATAATTTAATTTGCGAAGCTGTTGTTATCAGTAATTATAAATTTGAATTAGTCCGAATCCCTCCGCGTTACAAGCGGTTAAAAGTTAATGAGTTTTAAATGAAAGTGGAAAGTGCTTCTTCACCTGAAACACGTGTTGCCAAGCAATGTTTGCGTAAATGAAAAATCTAAATTTTGATCGAAATTTTTCCTATTTTCATTGGTGCACTCGAGTTTTACGATTTGCCTACTCAGAGGATTCTTCATGTAGTTCTAAGAGTTTCATAGGACGTAAGAAGAAAATCTGGGCGTAGGAGGCATTCTCGAATCCTCTATAAGTCTTTGGAGGAATCAAAAATGCTCATGTGATGGCCCAGCGAAGATGTTTTGTGAAGAGGCCTACGTTTTTCAGCTACGTTCCTTCCTGAGGTGGGGAATTTGCGACCTTTTACATTTACATATAGACCATGCAAACCGCCACTGGCGCATGGCAGGGGGTGTGAAACACCGAAAACCCTATTTACCTTTGACCGCTGTTGGCTTCTCTAATACTTCGCGGAAAAAATTACCAGAAATAACTATCTGTCCTGGCAACTATTTCCCTGTAACGCTTCGTCGTTTTGTCTCAAAGATCACGTATGCTAACTGGTATACTAACTGGTATAACAATAACTATCTCCTCCCTGAGATCCGTAGTGATAAATTTATGAAAAAGCCTCCTACGATAATCAAGTCTTCTATCACTAAGCGAATCCCAACCGAGGGATTCTATCATAGCTGAAACACTGCTGTCAAATCTGAAATCTCCCTTAACAAATCTAGCTGCCCTATGTTGAACCATCTCAAGGCTGGAAGTTAATCCCACTTCGTGCGGATCCCAAATCGCGCAGCAGTACTCAAGGAGAGGTCGAATCAGGGAGAAGTACGCTATTTCTTTTACTCTCCATGAGCAACCCCTTAGGATTCTACTAGCTAAACTTTGCATCATATTCGCTTTACCTACTAAGTTTTGAATATGCTCTTTGAAGGAAAAATTACTACTGAGGGTAATACCAAGATATTTATGATGCTTCACGAACTGCAACGGATATCCTCAAATATCATATGGTATGGGGGTAACATTAGTGGAACGTGTAAAATTCATGGCTACGCACTTCTTTACGTTCAAATCTAACTGCCAATCCCTGCACAAACCTGAAATAAGATTTAGATCGTTCTGTAAGCAAACAATGTCATCTGCGCTTGCATTCTCTCTATAAATAACAGTATCATCTGCAAATAGCCTCACCTTTCATCGAACATTATCCACTATATCGTTGATATAAATTAGGAACAGAATAGGACCTTTACTGACATTCAACGCGCCTATTTATGATTTCTTGAAACATATCCGAATCAATTTAATAGCTTTCTCATTCTGGATAACTAATCAATGTTCGTTTACACCAGTGAAATTCCGTTCTTAATCTTGTTTCTTATTTGTTAGATATAAGGAACATATATTTCGAGTAAGGCTTGATGGATTCTGAGCCAAAAATGTACGCAATTTTACGCTGAAAAAAGGTTTCCCATTTCTGTGTTAATTACATTATAAGTTCCTTACTGTGAAGTAAACCATCTTAGAGTTAGAAGAAAGAAAAAATTGGACATTTGACCCCCTATGAAGATGGAAACATTGTTTCCGAAATGCGCATCGGGATTCTGAATAACTGGTGACCGCTGAGCGATTTTCCATTTTCCTGGAATCGCCCTAGACGGTTGCCGCTGTCGGCGCTTGGAGAACCTTTGTCTCTTAGTACATTTTAGAGTTATGCAGGAATTGAAATTATATTCAGAAATTACACGATATAAAAAGATATATTTCTCCTAGAGATATTCTTCGATAACTTCCAAGATATACTATTTCGGTCACTAGATTGCTGCCAACAATTTCTACAAATATGGCAAAATAAGGAAAATAATTAAAAAATCGTTTCGTCGAATTTTAGAGATAATTCAAAGCCATTTCTAAATATTTATAACTATGTTAGTTGATAGATCACCTTTTCGTCCTTTCTTTCAGTGTTCCTTATATTGAGATACTGTGGTATTTCTATTCGTCGAATACTAATCGCTACTGCCAGATATAAGCGTAGGTGTTAGATATAAGAATTCAATGAGAAAGTCAATCTTTCTTTCTTAGGACTATATTCTAGTGAATCTTAAGTTTTTGATATCAATTGGTAAGTAATGGGGCCTGTGAAATGTCTAATACAAGGAGGTAGTATTATCCCCATTATGATGTATAGCGCTTATAAATTATAGTTTGATGGAGGATATCAAGACAGAAACAATAAGGGAGTGGCCTTTTCCATTGTGAATCGGTTTTGGAAAGAGAAACATCAAATTATATAAAGTTGAATAGTAAGGTCTACCTTTCGTCTATATTATATAGCTAAAATATACAGTGAATGCAAGATTATTGCTGCAGCTGTAGATTAAGTTTGTAAATAGGTATATAGAAATGATGAAAATTAAAATAGTCACCATCCACTGTCCTTAATGAAATTGATAATTCATTACAGTTTCAGTCATATTATAGTGAATTAAATTGGAGTAAAATGAAATTAATAGCTTAAAATTTAATTTCTGTGTGTGAATTCCAAATAAACCTCGGGGAGGCGAAAATGAGCTTGCTATATAAGAGAGATGCAGTACTTTTATTCCTGTCATTACTGTGTTAATAGCGTGTTCCCAATTTTCAATTATTGCAGAATAAATGTAGCAAAAACAATAACATTCCAAACCTTGTTTAATAAATGTGAGATTAGGTTGTTTCATTGCCTAAAACATTCCTCTTTAAATTAATCATTCTTAATGATGCATGGTGTATAATCGTAATAATGATTTTGGTGGCCAAATAAACGAGAAAAGAAAATGTGTCGCAATAACATCGAAAATGGTTGTAAAAATAGAGAACGGTGATCGGAAAAAAGAACGCATATAATGGTATAAAGAAATAGGTCAAAAATTTTAATTGATTGATAATTAAATTTTACTTTTAATTTTCTATATTAATGAATAATTGATAGCGATGAAATGGAAATAAATACTTAGCACTCGTATATCAATTTTACAGCATTAATCCTTGTCTTAAGTCTCACTTTCGTACTTGTATGAATTGAAAATAGCTCACGAAACACTCTGTTTCGTGAGCTATTTACCATTGCTATGATACGAAGATTTTAGTTATAAAACGATTTCATACAAAGTTTTCTTATTAATTACTTTATAAATAAAGTTGGAGAAAGTGGTATGTATTTATGACCTTCTACTTTTAGGAAAGGAAGACAAAAGAGAACTTTTTCTTCATATATAAGAGGATAAAAGATCTAGGAGAAAAAAGAGGGTTACCTCTCTTAAAAAGAGATATCATGACCATCCTTATAACTCTACGTGCTCTTTCTTCCTTAAAATTCATCACATAACTCTCGAAAGTTCAAAAGTATCATCAATTGAAGACGTATTTTTTCCTTCATAAAAATAATTGCATTTTTGTTAACTCGAGGGTGCGTAGAAAAAGAATAATTAATATTGTCAAGCAAAAATCATTATTTATAATAAGTATATTTTATATCATCATCTACAATTACCCTTATGCTATCTTATAATTTATTACACAAATCTTGAAGCTATTTAAGTTAAAGCTTAATAAGTTTGATTATATGTTGGATAGAAGAAGAGAGTTTCAGTCCTGATACATATTCTAATAACATTACCCTAGCATAGCATCTGCCCAAAATAAATATCACAGTTATCATGATAATAACTATTTTCACTTTCAAAAAATTTTCTTTCGTAAATGTTTATTTTCTTCTAAAAACTTTTATTTTTATTTAATTTATCTAACTCTTTCATGTAATGATAATAATTGAAATCATATCTATTGAACATTAAAAAATTCTTGGAATTATTATATTTAAAATTTAAGCCTCGTACTTATAGTATTTTCTTAGTGGAAAGGGAATATTAGTTATAGGAAACGATAAAACGATCCTTCACGTTTAGCATGAAAATCTAATATAACAGAATAAAATTCACAGTCTCAGGCGTTGTCTTGTGAAAATATTCCATAATGAGCAAGAGCAATTTGTACTTTTTCCACAAATTATAATTCTTTATGAACAATAAAAGACAGTAAAACACACACGACTAGCTTCGGATGAATCATGAAAATTATGGAGATCAATCTCTGAAACTAATCGTGTGTGTTTTACTGTCTTTTATTGTTTATAATAAAATGATTTGTGGAAAAAGTACAAATTGTTCTTGCTCATTAATATAACAGAGTTATAATTCTCTCTGACAAATTAAATACAATAAATAATAATAATATTCGTCTTTATTCGTGTCTTCTAACATCTAATCCTACACATAACGTTCATTTCCAAACGTTCGTGAATATTCAATAGTTTTTCAAAGGAAGAAAACCGGATATACCTCACCGTTTACATAGCTAGCGAGAAAATAAAGTATCGGTTCCTGTTTATGACTAGAAACTTGTAAGATGGGTTCGAGAGTAAATCCAAAGATTCCAAGTCGGCGGTGCATCTGGGCATTTGGAATGATGCGGTCCTTATAAATGGGGAATAGGTCGTAAGGCGTCCACGTTAGTGCATCGATAAGAAGCAATTCCCTCGTTGTCAATATCAGCGCCATCGCCTCCACCTAATGGACTTGCTTTGCTCCATCGCTCCACGTAACCTGGAATGCTATCCCATTGGGGATTCTTTTCCCAACGGTTATTATCAGGGCTACCAACCATCAAAGTCACCATTAATCGATGCTTGATAATCGATTATGTTGTCATCATCGAGAACGATCCATTTCGTCTCGAGGGACCTCTTTCCACGGTGTAATGGCTCACCGTAAGGTTTAACGATTATTTTTTATCATTCGACTCCCCCATCGCCTGAGACTGCTGTTTGGCCTCATAGAACAATCAATTTAGAGCCATCCAGTCGAATTTAGAGTAAAGTAAGCGGGTGTATGCGATTATCAAGGAAATAACACTTAAGTTCCTTAAGAAATGATCGTACTTACGGAGTGCTGATGAGGAAATTCAATAATCGAAGGTTATAGTCTAGTGCCGTGGAGGAAAAAAAATAAGTGATATTCTTATATAAAACGTATGCACGAGTTTTTAAAAATAATGACAACTTTGAAAACTTTATGGGGTCATGATGGTAATATTATTTTAATCCATTCATACGGATTCGCATGTGATTTTGGCCTTGTATGTAAGATAGAATTACGGAATCAGCAGATAAATATTTTTAAGGTACAAATTGATTCGGTTGTACACACTGATGTAAAGAGGTCATGTTAATCCGCAACTCTCTTACGCACTACCGTATCAAAATTCAATTTAGAGCCATCCAGTCGAATTTAAAGTAAAGTAATCGGGTGTATGCGATTATCAAGGAAATAACACTTACGATCCTTAAGAAATGATCGTGTAAGGATCGTTAAGGAGATGAGGAAATTCAATAATCGAAGCTTATAGTTTAGGGAAAAAAATAAGTAATGTTTCGTATATGAAACGTACACACGAATTCTCAAAAATAATAACAAATTTGAAAATTACAATTAACATCAAAATAAAATTGATAGTAAAAGTAGAAGTGGAAGTGCGGTAAACCATCATAAAAATAAGCATAAAAAGGTGTCATTCGAATTGGAACACATTAACAGCAATTCATACGAAAAGTTAAAGCAATGTTTTCATCAAATAAACAATAGGTGAGAAAATTTCAATGAATGGCGTAAATACATTTTCGCATCATAGAGCAGTTGATTTGTACGATAATTTCGCGATTCCAATCTAAATTTTCCACTCATTTCCATTATAAAGTATCTTCGGTTTTATTTACAATAGATGGATGTAATTTGTATCTTAATGAATTTACACTGATTTGTACGTGATTTTAAATTTATATGTCATATAGAGCTACGGAATGAGTAGATAAACATTAATAAGGTAGAGATTGCTTAGATTGACATAGAAATATAAAGAGGTCATGTTTATCTGCAACACTCCTACGTATGTACGTACTACCGTATCCAATTTTATCTTTCAACACGTATATACTCGAATATATTTTTCATACATTCCCTTTAATTTCTTAAGGTGTCCTACGTATATTTTTTTCTCGTTCACCTCATTCTACTACCTTTTTCTTAGTAAAAAAAGTAGTCTTAGTAGACTTAGTCTTTTCAATAATTTCTTTTAACTTTTTAAAAATAAGTTCAATTACTCCGAATAAAATATAATTTTAATTAAATATTTAATATATTATTTATAATGCTATATACGGTCTTACTATATCAACAATGTTTATATGTAATAAAATATCTTCATTTAAGTTAATAAGGCACCCGCCTGGAATTGAAAGAACCAGGTTCGAGTCTCGGTCCAGTCAAACCTTTTATGCCCGTTTCCCTTGAGAATTTTCCAAGCTTTTTGTCTTCACGTGCAAAGTTACCTTTCAACCTTTGCCTTGAGGTCTTCCTATCGTTTTACTGAAATCCACAATCTTCGTGTGCCATATTAGCCATTCTGCATCCATCCTTTCTATAAATTCAAATCAACGTAAAACCCCTCTTTCACGCTCGTGAAGCCCCTTTCATACCGGTAAGTTTTCACGGTTTTTATACCACGCTTCGGGATGAAAATACCCGATAATTCCTGACTCCAACACCGAAACTGAAACGTTTCGTGCTTCGATACAACATCTCCGTTGTTCTATTCGGTTCGAAATATTAATCCGTGGGTGAGATCGTGATGAAAAGCCCGTCGTCCTCCTTTCGTCGGGTGACTGCGCTATTGAGATGATCCGATCGATGCTAAGGAGTAAATGCTTCGCTCCAAGGATTGGACGGCGATGGGATTAGAGGAGGAAATTAAATGTGCGGTTAACGGCGCCACCTCCCCCTTCGAGCGCTCTTAAAAGCTTATCCAGTGCCCTCCAAGGCACTCGTGTACGCTCCGACGCTGATTCGGTATTTTTGAAGCGAAAAGCTCATCACCAAAGGGGAGAAATAGAAGGAAAGGTTCTTTAGAAAGTGAGTTTGCTCTCTCACGCGTCGCGCGTTAAAAATTTCCGGGGGAAAAAGTCGATTGGACGGGGGAAGAGGCCGTTTTCTGGAGGTAAAACGTCGTCGGGGTAACTCGATTGCGGCCGTTATTCCATATTTGGGAATGCGGGGCGATCCGCGGCCACATGCTGCGACATGCCGCGATGTTTCCGACTAATCTGCACTTATGCAAATGGGGCGTTCTCGTGGAGATGGCGGATACGCTATCTTATTCGAAAGGAGGCCTTGACCCGGCCACACCTGCTGGCTGCGATCGAATCGCAAAGGGACGGGCCAAATATTCGCTTTTTTTCTCCATCCCTCCCTTCCGCTATTCTTCTCCGATGATCCCTCTTTGATTTGCCACCTGTTCTGTTATCACCCGGGAAATGAAAGCATTCGTGTGCTTATTGACTTGCTCTTTTCCTTCCTGCCTAACCGAAGCCACAAAGGAGTACTATTATGGCTATGGAAAATTCACTGTTTCCGGGATGAGGGTAATTGTACCAAATATTCAACGACCAAATAGCATTGTCGCCGGACGATTTAAGATACCGAAAATAAAATCCACGAATAAGATTTGACCAATTATTATTACCGTATATTTCTATTAAAAAGCTTCTTTTCACAGAGAGAACGTCCACGAAATAAAAATATTTTTATATTCATTATCCGGCAGCATTGTCACCGAACGATTTAAGTTACCGAAAATAAAATCCACGGATAAGATTTAAGATTATTTAGAAGATTGACCTATTATATGATAACAGTATAATACCCTTGAAGAAATATCCTCTTGGACATACACAAAATGCCCTAAAGCTAAGACTATTTTCAATTCCTTCCCTGAAAATGAAATTACATTTAATGATAACGTCTTTAGGTATTAATTTGGAAGATAGAATAGTATGAAATGCAATGCTCCATCATTTAACTTTCATGAAAACTGGTGGATGCATTGCGGCACTATTCAACTGTATTTTTAAAGGGTTTCACATTTCTCAAAATTAATCTGTATTTTAAGATATTTTATTGCATGAAACTGTATCGCACGGTATCAATTTCATAATATATCATAAATCTGAACCATTATATAATATTTGGCATTATAATGCCTTGTGTGATAGGATAGTCACTTTTTTCCGACCAATTTTCATAACTGATTAATTCTAGTTAAGCATAGTTTTGCATATGCGAATAGTTTTTATTCAAGTTAATATGAATCTGGTTCATATTTTTGGTCTGATTATTTAAATGGTACTGTCAGAGATATGCTATCTTAACCAAAGGACGTGATGCTTTTTCGTTACCGAGTTCATCATTGTAACCTACTTTCTATTCTACTAACAAGATTTTGATAAACTTCCATTATTCATAGGAAAATCTCTCAGCAAATAACTTTTCTTAACAATTTCTCTCCTAACTTGGGATGAGTCATCTAATAGAATATGTATTCCCTTCTCAGATGAAGAGACCTATTCGTTTATCTTACATAGCAATTTCCTTCTATCTTTCAATCTTTTTAGATTCTCATTGGTAATTTAGACTATTAATTTTAACACTTCGAATTTCTTCTTTTATCAGAAAAAGCAAGAAAAATAATTTTAGAAATGTATTTTCCACACTTCACAAGACTTTTGTGTATATTTCTGGTTAATGCATCGAATGACGAAGAAAATGGTAGATGGCCCAATGTGTGTATAGTATGTATATCTAGTATTATGTATGGAATGAAAATGATGTTATGGTTGAATTGCTGAGGATTCTGATCAAAATGATTTCTTTGGACTCTCAAGAAATGAGATAGTAAGCTTCGTCCGCATTCTTCTTTCCATCCTACTTCACGTAAAGACGATGTATAAAGGCGTTAGGTAGCAAGAAGTATACAAAAACTGGAACACATGGAAAAGAGTTATAAATCATAGAAACGGTGGACTTTCCTACCGATTCAGGGAATTGAGAGACATACAGGGAACACGTGTATGTATTCAACTGAAAGCCTACTTTAATAATTTTTTACCTCGTTAACCGTTTTCTCCATTTCGAAGATGAAAGACTATGATATTATGTTTTAGATATACGTATTAAAACCCTTCAGAGATTTAAGGAAATATGATAAATTTCGTCTTTATGGATGATCCTTCAATAAATATCCAGCATCGAATTATATTAATTTTGTAATAACATTTCTAAGCATTGAGTGTACCAATTCTTCGAAGATAAAATACTACCAGACTTCATCCAAGATTTTCAAGAATTGCATTAATCTAATTCATTGTAAATGTAAGGTAAGGGCATAGCTTGAAAGATATCATTTAGTCAATGATACAAATTTTATGCGCTTTCAACCAATATGTATATGGATTTTTTTTAAATTGCATTTATTCGGGCGAATTTTTAAGCCCAAATAAATAATGAAAAGCTCATTTATAAATTTATTTTTTCCATTTTTAGCCGGTAATAAGAACCATTTAAGCGTAAACTAACAGCGCATAAAATAATGATCAAATCAAAGGACTGTAAAAATAATGAGCACATTAACAGAACATAAAATAAAAACAAACAAATTAGTTGACAAAACAAAACTTTTATAAACGATGACCCAGTTGAGAAAAATTACAACGAAAGTTTTAATCAGAAGCGCCCTTTAATTATTATCGTGTAGACCATTTGGATTTTAAATTATAAGCATAAAATTTCTTAGCTAAAGTGTTTAATCAAAGTGAAAAACAGCTAACAATCATTGGAGTCAGTGCCAAAAGCGAGTAATCGTCCTTCTTACATTTCATCATAATGGAACTATGCAGCTTACTGTTTCAGATAAATTAGTTTTGATTTCAAACTATAACGAAGTACATTGAATACAGCCCGCGAAGTACTTAAGTGAGCTGATGCGGCCCGCTGGTGTTAAAATTTGATATTCTTGCTTAAGATGAATATGGAATGCCTTCTAAAGGACACACGTTTATTTCCCGAAGGGTACGATAAAAAAACCGTCGTATTTTCTATTTTCATCGAAATGGCTCTTTAGAATTCTTCACGATTTGAGGTTAGTCGTGATAAGAAGTGGTAATCAATATATCGATGCCGATACTTTTATTGAGGCAAGACGTCAAGTGGGTTGGTGACAGTGAATTGAGTCTAAGGAATAAATACTGAAGTTAATTAGAGATTATGAGTCCTGGGAGTGGTTTTAATTTGTTGTGTACTTTTTTTAAAATTAGAAGTATTAGATTTTTATTAAGATAATGTAGCAAATGGGAACCTTAAAGCAGGATAGTTCTTACCTAGAAGATTGAGGAAATTATAATAATAATAATAAAACGTCTTTATTCGGGCGAGATTGAGACTGAATAGTCTTTTCTTACATCTAACCCTTCGTCAATTTGTAAGAAAGAGATAGCAAAAAGTGCACGGAAGGAATTTATATTGTGGGCTTAAAAACCTAGGATAGGAATAATTGCCCACAGCAGGAAAACACCCCAGAAGAGGGTGAGAAAAATCTGCGAAAGCTACAAATAGATAATAAACTGAAATTTATAGAAAAGGCTGGAATCAGAAAGCAAGGAACATATTTACACTTCAAACTGCATATAGAAATAGTCCATAAAAGAATAACAGTTAGGTTATTGGTAAGTCGTTAAACATTTTTCAAAATATCTCATAGAGCAGACGTTCTATGAGGGAGATTGAAGATATATCAGCACAGATAAAGTTACCATGTCATGTAGTACAATCGCGTAATGTAATAAATAGAATTCTAACACTGGTTGTATGAGAGAAGTCATCTCAAAAGGACATCCAAATTTGAATTCCTTGGAAAATCTTTCATACGGCAATCTCAAGAAAAAAGTTTTGAAATTAAGCAATATAAATTTAAAACGGTGTATCTATTTCCTTTTCAAAATCATTCAAAATTCAAAATGATCGAGTATATAAAGAGCTGGGTTGGGATTTCACTGGATCATGAACCATAAGTAACTGTCTCTAACTTACAAGTTAGAGTAATCGCGTGACATGTATTTGCGTGTCTACTCGTGCTGGATAACATTGACCTGAAATTTAAAACCGCTATTCAGATATGATTATCCGAATGAACAAATGAAAATTCGTGACTCGTATGATGCATATGTTATAAAAATATGAAGAGTTTTACAGCAAAGTTTCCGCTGAAGAAAAAGTACTTAAAGATTAGAATCCGTTTCGATGCAATGGTTCTCTCAAATACAAATAGTTCTCAAAACATCGGTGAGGAATAGTGAAAGGGAACAACGGATTGAAGTTTAGGAAAGTCAAGAACAGTGATTTTCATTCCAACAAATCTTTTTTAATCTCTGATCAATTAAGTAAAACTATCACTACATGTGTTGGTAAGTGCGAATTTTATTTGATTTTTCCTTGATTTTCGTTGTAACTTTAATCAATCTTCTTTAAGAAATGAACGGGATATACGGAACTTTCTTCGATACTCTTCCCTATGCTTCTTCTGTACTAGAAAGTTAGAGGAGACGCTCCCATAACATGCAATGATATGTATGGAAATTTGTATGGGTTCGACTGCAGACCATGTATTGCATCTCTCTTAAGATATATCTTCTCAAGACATGGAGTCGGAATCAATAATGTTTTTTTGCGACAATATCCAAATAATTGATTATCGAATTCTTTTATGATGATAGCATAAGTAATTTATATGTATTTCAGCACTTTCCATTTTCCAAAATAATACGAAGTTCTCTTCCAGGAGATTTAAACCTCACTGGATTTAAATAATGTCTAATAAGTAATGTACAGTATTTTTGGAATTGGAGTAATAGGAAACAGTTGCATTGGAATCTATCAGTAAAGGTTTGCTTGGATCTGATTTGGGTCTTTAAAGCTCCTTTATCTTCTGCATTCGTATAAAAGAAACTTAAATCATATTATGAATAACATTAAATGAATACAAATAAAATCTTAGACTTATACTTATAAGTATTTACTATCCAAACATTATAAATATCGTTCCTGGTTAAATTTCATACAATGAAAGCTTAAATGCATACCTATATATAAACCATTAAGTGATCAACCTAAAGGCTCGGAGGGTCTTGGACTCCTATATGTGTGTCTAAATTCTTTGGAGAGGATAATTTCGTTTCTACACAAATAGCATTACTAATTTAATCCTACATCTATTTTCCCCGTTGAAAATCAACGGGAGATTCAGCTAGTAATTTATAAATGAGTAAATTTCTGATCAATTTTACGATCTCTCTCCCCCTATTAACGCATCTAGGGGAGATTCTACAATAAA
This sequence comes from Pachydiplax longipennis, assembly GCA_036926295.1. Taxonomy (NCBI): domain Eukaryota; kingdom Metazoa; phylum Arthropoda; class Insecta; order Odonata; family Libellulidae; genus Pachydiplax; species Pachydiplax longipennis. The sequence continues at coordinate 22,917,197 of JAVFKF010000003.1, read as the reverse complement.
TACAAGTTGAATTAACAGTTGATTCAGCTCTATGCACGAACTCGTAATTAGCTGCGTTGGATTAATTCGCGGGCGGGAAATTCCTTCAATGCGAAAAAACTTGTACTGCCATCTCCAACAAATAAAGTTCATAGTAAACTTCTTTTTAACTAAAATATTTTAGTCTAAAATTTTTTAAAAATTTAACTAGATATCCTCAGCCAACATTTATGCTAGGTTTTTATTCTACAAGTGAATGTAGAGTAAGTGGATATTCTAAAATTGGACAAATCGGAGGGGGAGTGTCTACGAATGATCCTAAATTTCTACGCGTCTGGTCAAATCGTATTTGCACGAAAACTTATCAATTTAAACTCTATAGATTTGTAGATTAGATAAGAGAAAAAAGTGTTCCATATTTTTGCTCTGAACCTACAAATATATATTTTTCAATAATTCATGATAGACCCGACGCGACTGCTAAAGGTCAAGTGGCAAATTCAAGAAATTCATAGGACAAATAGATGACATAGAGAAATGAATAATGTATAAGGAACATATATGGTACAAATAGAGAGTTTCCTAAAAAAAGTCATTATATTTAGAGGAGAAACAAAATTGTTGCCTGATTCATCCAATCCACTGCAATTAAATTAATCAAAAGTAAAAGCATAAAACAATTAATTTCATTACGTGCAACAACTGCGAAAGTTTTGAAACGGAGAGGTTTTTAAAGATACGCATCATGTTATTATTTCGTCCTTTTTTTCGAAAATTGGCCGAACGGTAATGAATTCAGATCGTTAAAAATACACCATTTCCACACATTAATTCCGGATACGTCACGATTGAAATTTATCGGTAATTTTCTCCTTTTTTGCGGACGGCTCGGATCCGAAGATAAACTCATAGATTCGAGAAATAAAACAGTAAACAAAATCGGGACGCGTAGGTTATTTCGACACTAACTCTCACGTTTCGTATTCACGCCTGCAGCCTGAGAACAATGAATCCCAAATTTTGTCGAACGAAAAAAAAAGATAAAAGGACGTCATTTCGAAGAGAAACATTCGGCATAAACTAATTTTTCGTCGGTGGGGAATTGTCACAGAGGCAATGGCGCGATTAATGCAGATGGGTATTTTTATCACGCTAACTGACCGGTGGAGGACCACCAAAACGAATCAGGTGCAGATCGCCTGGGGCAAAAACGCATCACGAGAGGAATTCATTCGAATTACGCGGAATATGTGATCACTGCATTAATAAGTATTCCTGATTGTGACGTCGGATTGGAGGCAATATCCGGAGGGCATAATGGAGTAATGCGTCAGTTTTAATAGCGCTCGCCCTCATTCAATAAACGAATCCACTCTGATTCATCTAAGTCTCATTAGAGGCGATGATATTTGCTGCGCAATCGTGTGGTTTCTCAAATAATAACGTATTCTTTCCATAATTGGAATCTGGTCAGACATTTCAGGATTCTTATTAATAACAAAGTTTAGAAGGCTCATTGTAGATGCATTTATGTATATTATTTACGTGAAACTATAGCATACTCAATCATATATACATTTTTGAAATGATCCAATAATGAGCTGGGATTCAACAAACGCTTTAGTCGGGTTGGTTGCAAATATGAATTTGACAACATATTAATATACTATACTTTTCGGAATTTTTCAAAAACAATATCATTATAGTATTTGGAACGACATACTTTTGAGGAATAAGGCCTAGCCATGCTGCATTCATAGTGGGTGACACGTGGTCAGCCCATCAACTCTCACCGTATTCATCTTTTCGAGACTCAAAAAAGGTATACAGAACTAAAACTTTCGTTCAAATTTCTTTCTATTCCATATATCTTAGGACCAATATTATTAATTTATATTTTTAAAATGACCGAAGCCTGTTTCAGATAAAAATGAACTTCATGCGCATTGCTAATGGTAATTTTTTCGAGTCGCCTAGAGTCTAACCAGGATACTTTTGTAAAAGTAACGAAGAATTTTCACATTGAATCCTTCTTGATGATCCTTTAGTATCACACATCATATCGAGAAGTGCGGCCAAATACTTTTTGAAATCTCCCAATGCATTTTTCATGGTTGGTTAGAGACACCGGAGGTACAACTGTACACAGGACGGTGATTATTATGGTAGGTTGAGATTATCTCTAATATCTATTTTAGATTATTTTAGTACTATCTAATTGAGATTATCGAGCACTTTGCATTGTCGCCTCAAAAAGTTTCAAAAGTGGCTTAAAGCTAGATTAAGAATAACCTGAGCCAAAAGACATCCCGTACTGATTTGCTGGAAAGGTGCGGCAATCGAGAATACGCTTCCCAATCCCCACTCATTTGTACCGCTCCTGAGCAATCGTCCGCCCGTAAGGGAAACAGGGATCTATAGACGTTGTTAAGAAAAGGAAGAGTCTCGATTTGTTAAGGGATTTAAATTTAATACGGTGTTTCCTAGTGGATAAGTGATTTACGCCGGGAATCGCTGAAAGTCAGAGGAAAAGAACATATAACAAGCACTCTTCAGGAAATGTTTCCCCGGAGAATTCATCGATTTTGCGAGTAGAATTATTAAAGTTAACGGCTGCAATTTCTTCGCCCTGAAAAAGCACGGGATAGCGTGATAACCCTGCAACATTCGTGTAGCACAACACACGACTCGGATATTTATTTTACCCTACCTCTTTTTTAGAGAATAAGGGTATAGAGATAACAGCAACAGATGAAATAATATCCAAGAAAGGCAAAGGAAATAAAATTAACCTTGAGAAAATAATGGAACAACAATTCCTGATTTCAACCCTAACAAATTTACTTTAATTATTTTGACTTGAAATGTGTAAAATATACATCTAATGGGGAGTATTATAAGGTGTTAGGTAGATTTCGTGGAGATACATTTTCAAGAGATAAATGAGAAACTATGGAAGTTTCATTTCATTTTAAAGAAACAACCGGTTTCAGCTAAAAAGCTGTATATAGGTGACACAATATATATTTCATGTTTATAGTAGCATTATTTCAGAGAGTAATTTAATGGGAATGTACAATGATACCATATATCATATGATTTTACGTTCGCTTTGGAGTCTTGGCATATTTGCAGCAACTGATATACACTCTTACAGGAAGAAAAATACGTTAATTATAAAAGAATAATACATTTTCAGAACAGACAATCGATCTTATACGATATCTAGTCAAACGCAAATGTATAGAAAACCACAGCATATTGCTTCCTGCTTAAACGGTTACTTATCCCTTGCTACAGCTTTTATATAAGTGGCGGGTTATCGGAAACTGATGCTGTATTATGTTGAGGACTACTCAACAGTTCGCAAGTCATTAAGAAAATTAAATTTTAAAGCTGAGAGAATTAGAACATTGAGATTAAAATTTTTGGTGGCTCTACGGGCAAGATGCGTAAGGTGAAAGTAACAGAGATTACAAATGCAGCGAAAGTGCCGTACGCAAACAGCTGATTGCAACGTAACCGCGTACACCTAAAGGTAAACAAGCGTAATCCGTATTCCACGCGCAGCACTTTATCCTTCCAGCCTCATCATCATTTTCATCGTGATATTTTTTCCTCTAAGGGAGCTTACGTTGCCATCAAAGGTCGTCTGTAATTTCGGCGAAATCAAATCCCTTGAGATAAGATCTTATACGAGGATTATTTCCATCGCAGTTTCAACAGTGTCACATCTTTGAATTCCTGGGGGCACACAGAATGTATGCGACGAATGTTTATCCAGCTGGTGATTCAATGTGAATATAATTCGATTGAGATAGATTAATTCAAAATATTCGATGAATATAATATAAAGAAAATGGTATAAATAAATGAAGTAACTATCTGAAAAATAATTCCCAAAAAATGGAAAATACGTCATCCTTTTGTGTATGCACCACCGAAAATTAAGTTAAAGTAGTAGATATGAGGAAGTGCTATATGACACATATGGTATTTTCCTGTGAATCTACATGATGTGAGAAATTACCACCTGGTGTATACCTACTTGGAACATATGAACCTATAATAATAAAAATAATAATAAATATAATAATAAATATAATAATAAATATAATAATAAATATAATAATAAATATAATAATAAATATAATAATAAAAGGAATAATAATAGTAATAAGAAATAATAAAACAATATAAATAATAATAAAATAATTAAAAAATAATAATAAAAATAATGAAATAATAATAAAAATAACAAAATAATAATAATAAAATAATAACAAAACAATAACAAAAATAATAATAAAAGGGCGGAAACAAACAGTATATGACGTATAAAACAATATGTCGGGTGAAACGTATCGCATAAATTTACCCAGAATATATAACGATTATTTGTAACTAATATGAAGATGTATCGGCATCATATAGATCGATAGGAAGAAAGAGAATTAAATATGAATGAGGGGTGGTGGTGGAAGGAGTAAATATGGGGATTGAAGAAAAAGGAGGGAGGGGAGTATGAATGCGGTGAAAAGAGTGCATGGAGTAAAGGGTTGAAATGGGATTGGGGTCGGATAGGTCTCCAGGCGAGGCGAGATGCAAGTTCGCATCATCACAGCGGGAACTCTGTGCAATGTAGAGACAAAAAAAGAGTAGCGAAAAGCGAGGGGGATGTTGCTAGGAAGCAAGAGGGGATTCGGAAGAGGGACGGTTATCGGCTGAACTGTGTAATCACACGCACAGAGCCCCACAGTACATTCACACAATGCACGTTAGCCCCTCTTTTATCCCTGAAATTTACTACCAATCCCCCATATTACCCCTTGCCTCCACCCTTTGCTTCACTGCTCTCGCTTTACCCTTCCCTTCCGAATAGTTTCCCTCTTTTTTATTTAAAATTCGCATGCCGTGCCTTCATACTTCATCGCGCCTGAAATAACATTCATTCTCATGGCATTAACCAAGAAATGTTTCTACTTTTATGTTAAATAAATTCTTAAGTATTTAAATCCACACCAAAGATTCTAGCTCGATGTTAACTCATTTCATGAAAACGATTGTTTGTTCTAGATTTCATAAATATTTCGTTCATTACAGATTCAATGCGTGATACTGTATGGAATTTTGGCATAATTTATTTAGGCAGTCATTTTTTGTTTCTTCGATCGAATGAAATATTTCATTTGTGGCTGAGATTATGATATAACTAAAGATCAGTAGAATCGAGTTATACCTCTGAAAATTCAGTCAGAGGTGCTGTTCAATCAGTTATCCAGGACTATTTTTTTTTAAATCTTTGGTGGAATGGTGAAAAGGAATTCAAGTGTTTCTATTTCCAGGTGAAGAGGTTTAGCGATGAAATTAGCATTTCAGATTATATGCCACGATTCTGATAGCTTTCGATTAGGTCTTAAGGGCATAAGTTATAAAATTAAAATGTTTGAAATCGAAAATTTTATGATGACTCTGTTGATTGATTTGAGCGTGAGATATAAAAGTAATCGTAGAATGTTTTTAAACGGAGGTTTCCGGTTTCAAAACATGGCGTAAGAAGGGAATCTTACGTTTAATCAATTTTTAACAGACGTCTTATACTTCTGCCTATTCAGAATAGTTTTTCCAAATTTTAGGCTCATGATTCTGACGGATAACTGTATTTTTAAAATATTGATGTTCACAAAGGGTCAAAATTTATCTCAACATATTTAAGGCCACTGTTGCTGGACATCATACTCCATCGTTCATGCTAAACCTCCATATAACATCGATGTGGTAAACCAATAATTAAGTATTAACGGTTCTACATGTTTACATTATTTCATATAATCATGAGTCAAGCGGATGAAGCTTACATTTCCGAACATTCATCTTCAGAACTATTCGAGAATCGAACCTACGTTCTCTTACACCCCAGGCGACATTCTACGTTCTAAAAATCTTCATTTTTTTATCTTTAAAAAATAATAATGATTGTCATGATTGCTATTTTGTCAATAATAGATGTATATTAATTCCTGCAAATGGCACGACATTAAATTACACCGTTGGTAAACTATTGCTGGCGACACACTCCAGGTGTGGCGTAGAATGGTAGGAGTAAGCAGTGTTGGTAAAGAAAGAGACGAGGGAGACTATGATAGGCTATGAGATGAAAGGATTTTGATTAAAGAAATAAAGCGGAGTCAGAGGAAATGGGGGGGTAAAACATCCAAAGGGAATTTATTGATAGAGAAAGTCAATGACGGTAGGATGCATGGGAAAAGACTTAGAGGAAGACAAAGGCAGTTGTTCGACGATATGAAGGGGGAATTCGTTATCGAGTAAGAGAAAATGTTTGATGGTATGTACATGAAACTAGAGGTGGGATATACTACTATAGTATAGTGGAAGGTGGAATCTTGGGAAGGAGTTACAAAGTGTATTGTATTGCAACTATTATCACGAAGATAAAATTTAGGCCAAATGTCGAGTTTGAGACTTGGAGATAAAATAGTTAATAAATATTAATACCTAAGTAATTTAAACTTATGTATCTAAACAACAGAACGATGAAGAATAAGGATTAACTTTGTAGTCATTATTGATATCCATGAGAGTTTTAAAACTACTTAATTTACTACTTTTTACTAAGCCACAATATAATGAGAGAAACATCACAGTTTCGTAGCATTGCTACACATTTCGTACATCGCTTATATTCTTTGGAAGATTTACTGATACTATGAAACCAAGGTCGTTCCTTTCAGATCATTATGGTTTAGAAAAAGTTTAAAACCCTCATGAATTTTTCTAGAACACTGCTGTAAACCCCTGTTAGCAGATCAAACGAACGAATTCCTATACCAATTTCACAGAGATAGCCGAGCTCTAGAGGTGCCATGTCATGTGGATTGAAGAGATAGTTATATTTTTCCAAAAATGTTTACTGAGAACAGACAACCGATTTCAGCGGATAATGACAATCGTTGTGTAACATAATAACACCATAAACATATGTAAAGAAGAAAAATACCGACGAAGAGGGAGTGTGCAAGTAAGTCTTTCTTCCTCACGCCTCTTCCTCTGTTCCTCTTTTTCCCTCATTTTTCATGTATAAATGTTACTTGCTATTTCTATGTTACCTGATGACGCTGAAACTGAGCCTATTTATAATAAATATAAGCGGCAAAAATACACGCCTCCTCTTCATCCCACGCAACAAATTCCTCCCGAAAAATAACATTACGGCGCGTTTAAAATATGGCCGCGGTTTGGCGCCTTTTGAAAGCAGTAAATTTTAATAATGCAGTCGACATCACCCCGATTTCTCTTTCTCCTCCCTTTACTGCTGCATTTTCCCCATTCCGTCCCACCCCAAGAGAGCCCCAAGGCCCCCTTTCCTCCACCGGAGTTTTCCTCGCGGTCTCCGTACCACGTCCTCATTCTCTCCGCTATTTGCGATACCCTTAGGATCCTTCGCGTACCTCACTCCATCTTGCGGTCGACTGAGGAACGAGGATCCCGAACAGAAGTGGGAGTAAACGGGATGAAAAAAGATGGGGAAAGGTGGTCTACGACTAAGGAAAATGATCCGAGAGGGCCTTTTTAGACCCGGAGGAGTATGCCCACGGTATATCATCCTATCGTGGATATTGTCGTGGTTGGGTACGCGTTGGCCGTTCGATTGAAAAACAAGGGGGAAAATACCTTACGGGAGTTCCTTTGAGCCGCGATTGCCCAAAGAGTGGGCGGATTCCTGTCCGTTGGAGCCACTTTGGAGGGCTTTCTTCCCCCGCATGCCAAAGGACGCCAATCGCTGCAATCGATAGCGACTTCAATTACCTGCCGCCTATGCGTCATCTTCGCTATTTACTATAATTTATATTCCACACAATGGTTATGTTGTTCTCGGAGAAGCGATTGTTTTGCTGGTGATTTCCGTAACAGAACGAGGAAGAAAAAAAATGACTGAATAGCACATATACCTTTACCACCAATATTTAGTGTCAAATTTATGCATGTTATTAGTGCTTATTGGAATTAATAGATTCTAGAGCGAGAAAGAAAATATTTTGCAAGCCTCACCTTAAGTTATGTTATTCTTCAAAGAAATTCGGATCACGACTAAAATATTAGAAAGCTTTTACGTATTCTGGCTCAATTGTGCCAAATATAATTGCTGTAAATCTAATAAAACATCCTGTATAATGATGAAGACTAAAGGTAAGCAGCAGTTATTGCAGATAAGAGAAATTGCTATGGTAACTAATGTTAAAGCATTTTTTTTCTAATAGTCACTAGGAGTTTTTATTTTGTGAATCTAAGTAATTCATGATTATGAAATGTTTTTCGCATATTATTGTAAAGTTGCAATAATATGCAAAAACAATGCGTTGCATATTATTTAATGTTTTTGCATAGTTTTATGCATAATTAATATCAATCGAATGACATATTTTTGTATATGGTATGGTATAACTACTAAAGATGTAATCGAATCAGAAAAAACAAACAGGAAATATTAGCACCCTGCAATAATTTAATTCAAATCTTCATCCTTGGTGACTATCTTACTGCAAAATTGCCAAATATTTTTGCAAATCATATAACAGCAGATATTTTCTCTTTGATAGAGAATATATATTATGTATTCATTATTCTAATATAGGTATTTATCTTTTAGTTGCAATCACTCGGTGCTTCTCCTTACATATCAAAAGAATCCAGGGGGATCAAACAAGGAAATTTCACGCAATACATTACCTCTTCTAATCTGATACAAATTATCTCTATTACCCTTAAGTTTCAGTTCATACTTACTACGAAGTAAAGATTTTAATTTCATCGAAAAAGAAAACGAATAAAAGACACGGAAAACCCTTAATAGGGTACTTTTCCGAAAGGAAAATCCTTTGAAGTAGCTCCTTGAATTTTGATAAGGTGATATTTATTGGAGGAAAAACTCCCTTCTCTTTTCCTAACGGCATTGAATTGGTGGGGAATGTCGGGAGTTTATCTAGTACCGGAGATCTAAAATTGCTTGAAAATTGCTTCTGATAGGATGATCCGCGCGGATGAGGTCAATGGAGTCTCACCTCAAAGAGGCTTCAAACGGTCTTCCTCGGTGGATAATGATTTCACGCCGTTAACATTGGCAAAGGGTGACTGAGTTTTTTACGAAGCATTCTCTTGAATGACATCGGACAGGAGCGCACATCGTAGAAAATGACGCTTATAATTCCATTATTAATTTACCTATGTACAAGATATACATTAAGGTATTTTATAACCGTTTTCTAATAATAAAGGCTCAAGTTTAGGGCGAATATTTTTTCATGAGCCATTTAAACATATCATTAAATACGAATGGATATAGGGAGCAAATTGATGTACGATTAATAATTATACCGCACTTTTGTTTTTATGGTAAGTATAAAAAGTGAAAGCTGCAGTGGATATCTACGAATGTATTTAGTTATCTGGATGTCTCCATCAAGTTAAAAAATATTACTATTATATTTTTATCTCATTATGATGTAAGTAGGAAAACCCTTGTTTTCCTTATCCAAAGAAGAAAGACATCAAGCAGAATGAGAGAGGGATCAACTAACGCATTTGAGTTAGTTAATTTCTCAATTTCTTATGATTTGATATACTCGTTTTCTATCGTCGCCTTATTCTGCTGAAGAATTAGCTACCTGGTTTTGAAAATATATATAAAATATCGGAATCTATCCAAAGCTTGCACACAATAAGGCTCGCGAACCATATGCGGCTTGCGATGAGTTTTGGAAACTATCCTAATTTACGAATATCGGTAAATATTTAAAATTGCCAATTATAGACAACAATTTGGGTTTGGCTACCGAAGAGGATTTAAAAATTATTCGCCTCTCTTCTAATTCAGAATTTCAAAAAAAAGAGGAAATATCCAGCGTATATCTAGCGGTAAATAAAAAACGCTATTTTTGTCCTTAATATAACTCCCAATTACATAAAATTTTCTATATAATGTCCCCGCAAAATTGTGGCGATATTCCTCACTGGTAGAAATTTTGGAAAATAAAAAGATATATTTTTCAATTTAGTCGCTAATAATAGTAGGTAGTAATGAGCTAGAGGGTAGCAATAGATATATTACAATTGCAATAATGATCGACTCTAAGAAGAGAAGGGGCATAAAATAATTACTACGGATTATTTATAAAGCTATTGCTGTAGTAGTACAAGGCTTAATTTATAAGAACGAAAATAGAAAACGAAAATTTGCCCACGCTATTGAGTTGCTGAATAAAATTTTTAAAATTCTAAGCATAAAATATATTTATCGTTAAAGTTTCGAAATACTAAAGAAGGAATGTTTATGTAGAAAATGCTGGATTAGAATTTCTATATAAACTAATAAAACTGTGTCTAAAAACAAGTTTAAACAATGAAAACGCCGAGGATAAGCTATCGAAGTATAAAAAATGGGGTTGAATATCCGTTACACCATCTAGTACGTGTAAAGTGAAAATATTGCTGAAATAGATCTCAATGATGAAAGGTTGAATGCAAGAGAAAAAGAAAGATATGAGTCATGAATAAAGTTATTTAGAAATGGAGAAGATTGGAAATTAAAAGAGAAAGCAACAAACATGAAAAGCGCCAAGCAGAGTATCGGATATGCAAAGAAGATTAAGAGGAATGTAGATTGGGAGAGGTACAGTTCTCTATAAGATTACCAAAGAATAGAGGTACATAATCCTCATGAATATTCAGAAAACTGTTATCTATATTAGAGTATGATTTAATATCTAGTAAAGTTTCACGTTGATAAATGAATTTGCTTTTGCGTGTCGCGACGTGTAGAAAAAGAAAAGTTCATAACGACAAAGTAATATTTCCTTTCCCGTGCAAACTTCACAACTGTCGTATATTAAATCTAAGTTCTACATCTGTTTGTGACTTTAAATTAATAGATATTTTGGTACTTTTGATGGAATACTAAACTTTAGAGCGATTCTAATTCATTACTTATGTTCCACTGTCCATTTTATTATAAGATGACTTATGATTCTGAAGCAGTCATGTGCTTACATTTCTATATACTAAGTTACTTAATATATTTTATCATGTTCGAGCTTCTTAAAAGTAAAATTAAAGAAAGTTTAGAAATTGAATGAAAAGACAATCCCTTAATCTGAGTTCGGAGCCTTATGGAATTTTTTAAATCTCTCTTCTTTGTGAGATTTTTCCTGCAAATAATTTATAATCGGTTCAATTCCTAAAGTTTTAAAATTTATGTTGGAACTTCATATGTTTAACTGCGAATTCCATACTGCGAAACCAAAAGGTATTTACAATTCAATTTACTCTTCATAAATATCTCAATTCAGCACATGCATAATCATTTACTATTTTGTTTCGTGTATTTATATTTAAATGACTCCACTAAATCTCTAATTTTCATGTCATGTAACTGGAAACTAAAATTACATGTGAAACATTTTCAATCAGTAAATACTTTCGGTTGACATTATTTCAGTAACAACATCCATACATTAAATAGTATCTCAGTCGATAAGTCGCTGAAGCTAATCTGTCATTTCCATCCTCAATTTACGTGAAAAATTAATCTTACATTGATTGAACTCACGGCATAATGTGTTCCGCGGATTAATTAAAATTCGTCGAAACAAAGGCGTTATTAATCTGACTATTCTCTTGCTATCCCACAAATTTTACGATGATATTTTTGTTGGTTATTGCTGTGATTTTTTTCATCGTTAAATCAATTTTACAAATTAATCTCTTATGCATGGTGCGAAATGAATTTTAATTTTATTTCTTTGAATTGATTTGTCACAGAAACAGTATTAATCGAATTCGTTATTTTGTTAAAATGATATTTCAGCATATGAATTATTGCTTGATTTCATTGTGAGATTTGTTATGAAAATTATTTCTCCAAAGTTACCTTTTAAAATCTTCTCCTGTGTTTAACGTGTAGAATTTAATTGATTTCTACCGATTCCGTAGTCTTTATTTCTCCTCTTATATTACAAGTTATTAGTTAGTTTTGAAAAAATTACTAAACTCGTCTGTAGGAATAGTGTCTTAAAGATACTTGAAGCACCGAAAAAACTCTCAAAAACTCACCTCCCAATTCTTCGTAACAAAAATTACTGCTTAAATATTACTGTTAGAATTGATCATAAAGTCATCAAATTTTAATCCAACTAACTTAATATTTGCTTCCCTCTCACTTATTCAACCTTATACGCATATATTAAATAGCGAATCGTATAGAGTTAAAAAAAAGGAAAAGAGGATTAATAGAGGAAAATGGGTTTTCGTAATTTTATAATTCCGTGGAGAGTCCAGAGTGAAATGGACAACGGAAGATAGAATTACCTGGATACAGTGACAAGTCGCATCCTTTAGTAATAGATAAATAGATGTAAATTAAAATGTTTTCATGATATGTTTGGTATGTTCATATGCCTATAATTTATGGGAATTTTTGTACTTAATTTTCATATTTATTTTACCTCTCTTAATTATTACCATTTATTTTTGTTTTATTCAAATCCTTGGTTACGGCTAAATATATGAGGTATGATTATAAAATTATAAATAAATATATCATAAATATAAACAATTAAGCTATGATTATTCAGTCTCAGTTACGCCCGAAAAATATAATAATTATATACGGTAAGATATATCTATAAGACATATCATAAATATATAAGGTAAGATTATTAATTATGATTAAATATATAAGGTAAGATTATTTTTTAATGACGTCTTAGTTTCGTTCGAAATATGTATGCTCTACGGCTCCGCATGAAACGAAATTATTCCTCTATATCCACATTAAACCTGCATTAATTCGATTTCTCTCTAGTCGACGCATTTCTCTACCTAACTCCCTTCCTATGATCGAGTTCAGCCCACCGCTCAAAGTTCGAGCCTATCTAACGAGACCGTTCCGTGTCTCGCATACGCCCACGAATTTCGCCATTTCCGGGAATCACTTTTAAGAGCGCGTTTAACGCGGCCGCATCCACTGCGAGAAACTTGCAGAGGATCAAGTTCTCCCGGGGCGAAAAAAAGAGAGGATATATATAGTTGAGACAAAAGTGCGATGGGATCAGAATTCCGAGGAGTGGTTTCGGGAGTGCGTGTGCCGCGGGCATCGCTGAGGTACAGAGAGAAGGTGTGGTGTCGAACGCTGTGGGAGGAGGTTAGATTGGATCGATAGAGGCGGGCGCCCACACCCAATGTGGTAGAGGAGTCCGTGGTTGTGAGGAAGGGTTGGAGATTTGGGCGTGGCACTGTATTAAGTCCATTAACTGCGAATCCTCGCAACTTTCTCTTTTATTAAAGGACTAAACGCCGGAGGGAGTGGCGGGACTCGGATGGTCAACTAGGGGGCCTCGTGAGGGGGCGGAAGTGACGACGGAACCCCGTCCCGCGAGTCGCACCGAAGGGGTTTTTACGGCGGTTTAATTGATGCCGTTTTAATGCGCGGAAAGAGTCCTCGATGGATGCGGGAAAGAGTGAGTCTTTGGCAGGTTTTCGGTGGCGATGAGATGGCCACGTGGGCGGGAGAAATGACCGTAGTTTTGGGAGGGATTTCGGGGGATATTTAACTAACAAGGGAGGGAAAAATACGGATGGGACGAGAATAGCGTAGGGTTCCTTGGAGAAACGTGGGGAAGTGGGGCAGGAGACGGGTCAACAAAGGGAGTATTCCTACGCGGTCTTGTATTTATCGGCGTGAATAAAAGGTTTGGGGCTCACAGATGGAAACTTTCTGAAAGGGCAAGAACCTCACTTTCTAAGGACTCCAACCCTTAACTGGTTCACTGGAAAAACTTCAAATTTTATTCTATATGGAAGACACTTAAAAAATCCGCAGAGATGGGTGGATCTACGTGATCTCAGAGTCATGGAGTGAATTTCCGGCATTCTTTGAAGATTTTGCGTAGAAGGATAACCATAGTTCCAAATCGTTTTTCTGCTGCGGAGTTTCCCCGATTAAACTGATAATTGTGAATAAAAAGCATGTCTACAAATTGTAGGAGCATATGAAAGAGGGATCTCGAAGAACTTTAAAGTTTTAATCGATGTTTTGAGAATATTATGATCGATCCCTTCAAGGAATAAGAAAGGAGACGAAAGAAACTACATTTAGTCTGAATGAGGATAAAAATGTAAAAAAAATCAATATTATGGCGATAATCTTCCTAGAAATGAACAGAAATTTCTAATCTATTGGAAATAATCTATTATTCTATCTATTGTAACATCCATTATAATATCTATTATGATAGATGGAACTCATCATCCTATTCATCTATTGTAATGCCACACGTGATATTTCATAGCCTTTGTAAAGAAAGGGTAAAAGCTCTGTTTTCATTTCATTGATCTGTGACTAGACTTAAACGTCTTACTCTAATTTTAATGAAAATAATGATGAGTCTAATTTGGCATTATTTTCCCACTGATTTGGTATTTTGTGAACTAGTACATCTATAAAATATAAGAAACTGAGTATGATAGCTTACCTACTACTTCGATTTGGATAATTTTGTGTGGTGCAGGTTTCTCATCCTCGGTCGGGGAGGTTCACTAGGTGTACTCTGTAATAAAGAGTAAATTTGAACTATAAGAAAACATCTTAGCGTAAAATAGTTGGAGCATATTAATGAATATATTCACTTACTTCTAACTACAACCTTAGAGAAAAAGAAATCGATTTCATCATTATTCATTTCGTAAACATTCTCATGAGAATATGTTCTGATATAACCGTTTTCTTGATTACCAATATTCAGAATGTATGTAGCAATGGAAGGAAAATTTTTTCACAGGAAAAATTCTAAGGTTAGTAAAAAAAAGCTTACTTAACATATATTTCGTTATCTACTTGGCTATCTGGGCCATTTTATGGTAACGCCACTCCCCCCTAAATTGTAACGTATTTTTTAATATATATAATTCGACTGAAATAGAAATTGGACAATAGAATATGAGAAATCGTTAGCGGCATCCTTTATACAGATGAGATTAACATTTAATTATTCTATTTAATAGGATAACAGCTATATTAGGGATTTCCAATTCTATTTGATAATTCGATTTTCTATCATGATTTGGAGCCTGGAACGCTTTAATTACAAATTAGCCTACTTTAAAATAACGGACAACCAATAGTTGTAATTTTCACTGATATGAAGATTAGCTTTTACCTCAATGTGTAAAGATTAGAGAAGCTAAATTTGATTGAACTAAAAGCTCAAAACTAAAAATTGGTGACGAAAGAAATTGAATCAAAAGTAAAGCCTGAAACACGTGTTTCCAATGCATAATGGATATAAACGCCCTTTATTTTGCATTAGTGACGATACTAATGGGATTTTAAGCAAAGATAAAATCGCTCTGACGATGGCATGTATATCTGCGGAGATTAAATAGATCAGTCCATTTAAATAACATTTGGAATGCTTTGACGAATTGTCATCGCAAAATCCAATTTGCTGCTTCGATTCGCAGCGGCTGCAAGTTAGAAAGTTGGGGGAATTTCAATAATTCGGAAATATACGACTAAATAATTTCAATTGGATTTCGCTCATTTGCTCCGTTGATTGATTAATTGATTGAAACATTTAGCGATGGGTTAAGCCTAAGTGGAGACCCTCTTTTAGCTAGTTTCAATAAAATATGAAGATGCACTATTAATGAAAACGAATACGGAAAAAGCAGAAAGAGAAGTTTGCGGGGAAATATTCCCTGAGATTAAAGGTGAAAGATGCAAAAGAAAGTAGGTCGTGGAAAAACGCCCACGAAAAGTGGATGCAAATTTTTAATGCACAAATGACTGCGAGTAAAACATATTGCTTCAATAAGATTACACATGGAAAGAAGAGTGTGGAAATGAAAGTAGATTAAAAATGCTTCGAAGACTAGCATGTAAATAATTAAAATATTTAAATACATATTAGTATGAAAGCCGTTTCAATTGCGGAACGATGTCAAAAAACAGTCTTTATTTTCACCAATTGGCCGAAAAGGATCTATCTGTCTCTCATTGTAGCGGTATTTTATGTAGTAAAAGTGAATTTTATTATTTAATTTCAAGTCTCAATTTACTCTTTAGTATCAGGATTGTAATGCGAGTTTAAATTTTTTCTTGTGTTAACGGTTTACGGGAATATCAGAGAAAATATAGAAGAAATCGAGGTCAAGTGCATAATGAATCTCATCAAAGATAAAATAGTAGGAATAATACAAGTTTCACTCTGTAGTTAAGAATGAAGAACAATCTATGATTATCTTATATTATAATCTATGATTAAAACTTAAATTTTTTGTCAAAAGGTTAAAATTTCGGTACAAGAAAGAAAACTTTGCCGAACGCAAATCTTTAAATACATGGGTGGTCTGAAAAGTTTCCGACATTTCGCCATTTTTCGACATGTTTTCTGATAATTTCTGACAATTTTTTGAAAGATCTGGGGTCGGAAACTTTTCAGACCACCCTCGTAATTTTATAAATAAGGTAATTCCTTCCAAAGCATTGAGTATAGATATTTGAGAGCTGTATAAATATTCTTATAACAATAATTAATCTATGAATAATACAGCTACCACTGAACTCCTTTTCTCAACAACCAGTTGTATCACAACAATTTTGAATGGAATATTCATAAAAATTCACAGAAATCAATAATTATTATCCTCAAGAACATGTGTTTTGTTATCGGACTCATTTATTTCACACTGCGCGAGCATCCTAATTTTAGCAGCTGATATTGCAACCGAGATGGAATTAATCCTCTAAACTCCATTTCAAGATTCGGCCAAATCCTTCTCTAAGATAGGCAAGATTTCTGCAATTAATTGTCCCGCAGCTCGTCTCGTGCTGCCAAAATTACACGATTACTGCACATTAATACAGAGGGAATATCCCATCAAGGAATAATTAATGAAATGACAAATCCCGCACTCGCCTGGGAGATCTTCAGTGCCTCGGATGGGAAATAAACCATTGAATGCATCTGCCGGTGCTCTTACACTCCCTCCTTAACATGCAGTTTACTCCCTCAGAGTGCTTATCCCAAACACTTCGGATCCCTTTGTCTCGATTCGAAAGAAGATTCCCGCCGTCTCAATCTTCAGCTGACCTCGTTTCCTCTCTTTTTGCACTCGCTTACGGAAAGGAGACTTGTGAAATGGCCGCTTCCTTTGAGTTTACATACGTCTCTTCCCAATTTACGTCTGACACACCTGAGCAGTTTCCTCGAAACGGCTTATTATGCCTCGTTCTGTGTTGCAGCGCCAGACGGAGTTTCATTGTTTATCGAAATCGGGACGAATCCAACCGACCGATGTTTCTTAATCTTGAGTAGATTTTGTGCGATTTCGCATGGACATCAGAGAGACTGTTAAACATACTAGGGCTCTGATCTTTAAGCATGATGCCTACATTAAGAACATTTATTTTCTATTACGCTCTACCAGGAGTGGGTTATCTTCTTCTACTTAGATGCTAATCTTTCGACCGCTTTCGACTATGAGAAATAAAATTCTACATTCACAATTAAGATTCGCATTTTTGCATCTCCGAGACTATTATGTCAAAACTTTATAGTTTTATATTAAATTTAATTGAAATTAGATATATATTAATGATAAATAAATGAAGTGATAAAAATTATTCTAAAGATTAGAATTCCTTGGAATGTTCATTTATTATAGATAATCATAGATATTATAATAGGAAATTATAAATATAGATAAAGATAAATCAATCGCAATCGGCCTGTTGGTAACCCCTGCGCTTTATAAAAAAGAAAATTTTAAATATTATTGCTGATAGAATAACAATTCGTCCTATCTTGTTACAAGCAATTTTGAACATTATCAGAAAATAAGGTAATTTACCAGATGGCCCAAGGGTAAGAATTACAAATAAGGAAAATAGAGAAGCCGATTTTGCACGCGCTTCCAGGAAAAATCTCAAAGAAAAACAGACATGAAAAAAGTTATAGTTCTGTCCGACTTTTTTCAGGTTCACTTTCATTGAGAAAACAAAAAATATTTGCAAGTTAAATGACTAAAATTAAATGATCCATAAATGACAAACAATTCATAACGTATGAAATGTAGGTATCGAGATTAGCATCAAATGAAATTAAAGATTAGAATAAGGATAAAAATTTTGCTATGAGATTGCTAGGCTTAAAGATCGTAGCTAGTTTTTCACATTCTAAGTAAAGAGTATATCTTCAGGAAAACGATGAGTCCAAAGATAGTGAAAATTCGGCCAAACCTACCGTTTCACCAACTTCTACTATTAATGAAATATGTTAGGACGTGTCAACATATTTAATTAATAGTAGAAGTGTTGTAAAATATACTTCGACAGCTGAGAACATTTAGCACATGGGCTGCCAGTGGGAAACAAACCCGGGATCTCGTGTTCAAAAATTCATCAATTCTCGTGTTCAAAGTTGCCTACTTAGCTATACGAGATCCCATTTTAATTGCTAGAATGAAAACAAGCAATGGATAATTTTTGTGACACCACAAAATTTATTTTCATTCTACCGTATTTTAGAAATTTGCCATCGCTTTTTTTTAAGTTTAGAATAGAGTACTACCAAATATCGCCTGAGAAGATTCATTTCATACGTTAAATATTGATTTTATTCGATAAAATGTGAGTTCACTGCAATCTACGTGAAATGTTAGATATATAGTTTTGAAAAACGTACAAATCAAGGAAATCGGAACGTAACGAGTATAAAATTTGAGATTTGGTGTAGGGGTGGTGTATTGTCTCCAATTCCATTAGTCTGCTTCACTATCATAATTCTATTTGAGTATTCAGCGTAGGGGTTGTACATTAACTGGATTTCAATAGATAATAGCTTTCAATTCAGATCAATTCACGTCAATCCTCAGTTTTACCGTATCTAACAAAATAATTTTGACTCTTTTTTTGATTGATTATGAGAAAATGCTCACATTCAAAGTCAATAATCTAATCCAAAGCGGAACTTACGGGAGGATGAGAAGCATTTAAGAAAAGAACTTATCCATCAGGGCTTTTGGTTGTATAACTACGAAGAATGCAAAAGAATGTTTTGTTCACACTCGAGTAAATTCTTTGTTTCAGTTGAAATCTCTATAAGAAGCCCGATTAATGAGTAATTTGACGAGACATAATGTCACCTCTTCACGGTCGAACCTTCCTTTCACTCGTACGGATCCCGTTGCCAAAAGGCACCGTTTCTGAGTCGCAAACTCCACAGAACCCTATCAATCTCACACGAACCCTTTCCTACGGATTATTGAGATGCCACTCAGCTCCTCCTTTCTGCCCCACTTCAAATATCACTTCCCATTCCCAGAAATTAAGCCTTCCCAGAGAGCATTGCGAGGATCGGAACTTCAGTGATTCAGGCGAACTTTGTTACTCGAGAGGGGCCCGACCCTACTTTTTTCTTTCTTTCGTTTGGAATGTACGATTTACGATCTATCCGTATTAATACACTGTATCAATAAAATAAGTAACAAAATATGACGAATTGAATTGTATACTTATAAAAACATTTAAATATTAACATACAGACATTTTGTTAAAAGTTTGTAGTGCTAGCAACTGTCGGATTTTATTTGCGCTGTGTTATAGCAAATATAATATCGCTACCACTTTGGTAATATGTTTAGATTTTTTAACAAAAAATATCATCAAAATTATTTCACCGATGTTTCAATAAACAGAATAGATATTAAAAAATTACAAACTAATCTCTATGTAAATCTGAATCGACCTTTTCTGTGGTAAGTATTTATTTTTCAGATGAATCTGGGGTTACTATAGTAGTTGTATAGTCATAATGTCAATGAACCATGAAAAATAAAATAGAATAGGTGCTGAACTCGAGATCTTTCAGGGAGGAAATCTCTTCTATTTTGAGTATGGTAACTAAATTTTGATTTCGTATATTTACAAGAAAATTTTCAGATGACTACAGATACTTATTTAATTCGCTGTCTCAAAAAACTATGAAAATGATTCTCGAAAATCAGGTCCATACGGCTACCCTCAGCATTCTGTATTAAAGAAATAAAAATAAATTACGTATTTTCTGAGCTATATTTCAAACGACGGCATAGACCTTTCTCTATTTCTAGAGCACATGGAATAAAAACTAGCGGCCGTAACTCTAATTAAAAACGACTATCCAACAGATGTCTATTTTTCAACCTCTACTAAGTTATAGCTATCAACCCGTTAGAGAACAATAAAAAAATCAATATCCTGAGAATTTATTCAGTAGGTTGGACTGGACCTGGCAGTTTCTCACTAAATATGATTCTTAAGGATGGTGTTCGTTTCGACTACCCTTTTAAAATGTATGAGCTTGGTTAACTCATTCTCAGCTGACACCTGTCGTACAGCCGTCAAGCTGTGATTTCAAAGAAAGATTTTCTTAGAAATTGAAATATGCATGATGAATTTTATCCTCCAAGTGTTGTCAAATTTCCTTATTTCTTATTTCGAAAGGACTTCTTAAAAACGATGTTTGATTTCAGGAGCACAAGGTAAGGAAAGGGAGTTTTTAATAAAATAATAAGAAATTTACGTAACATGTGTAAGTAAATATACAAGAACGTTGCTCAAATCGTTCTTGTAGAAACTAAGTTTACCATCGTTATTTTCTCCATCTTATCTTAATACTTTGAATTATTATTTAGGAGATTTATGTTGATAAATTTTATTTCAACCATAAATAGTATAATATTTCCCTCCTTTCCATCTATGGAACTTGAATGCACAATTTTATTTTCTTAAGAACGCAAGGGAATGTGTTATAGGGAAATTTCGAAAGAAACTTAACAATCTTTGGTTTGTGATATTTTGTTGATTTTTCGGAGGTATTTTCCTTATCCTGGATGAAGAAAATTCTTGTAAAAATACGGAAAGATATTTAAGGTACATACCTTAAAATTGGTAAAACTTCCTCCTGAAGAAACATGAAATCGTTAGTATATCTAAATTTTAGCTATAACGATCTCATGTTTGAGCTAAATCTGAAATATCACCCTGATTTTATATTACAATAAAAATGTAAGAAAAACATACTAGTAAATTGGAATACTGTTTTTTATCTATCTTTCTTGCCAAAACACAATTTATGTGTTGTCAGGTGATTTACGGAGTACATTACCAAGTAATAATTTATCGGAAAAAGAAATGTGAAGAAAAACAGCTAATAAATATCTACTGATTTGATTTAGAGACATTATATGGGGAAATTATGGAGAAATAAGGCTAAACAGCAATGAAAGTAACGTAGTGAGTAGAACTCGAATCAAGAAATATCACTTTCCGAGAATTATAACTGTTAAACTACCATGCCAAGTCAATATCATCCTGTTGACGGGAAGATTTGTGACCAAAGCAAGTAAAAATGTTTCCAACTAACAGAGGTCCTTATCTTTTCAGCAAATAAATAATAAAAAATAATATTAAAAAGAACAAAATGAGGTAAAATAATAAAGTGAGTAGAGAAACCAAATTAAGCGCAATATATATAATAAGTTTGAATTTAGGCCTATCAGGGATTTTTCTCATTTGGAACGGTATTATATAGCCAGATTCAGATTTTAAGGTATTTTTAATTTCATGACATTCTATGCTACCATTTCTCAACCGTTCATCGGCATGACTCATACGATTGATAACACTAGCTACATGACAATTTAGCATAAAATATTTTATGTAGTATGATATTTGAAATTCCAATTTTCCCCTCTTTTATTCCCTATGAATCGAAAATTTAATTCGCTCTCAAATTAAGATGTATATCCCATTTGTATTTAAGCATTCTCTTAAACGATGATCCGCCGTAATATACATAGAGTTAGCGATTATCACGGGTTTCCATCAGGTTGGGTTATCTCCTTTGTAAAATTCATTGGCATTCAACTCATCGTACAGCTACCCTCCTGTCACCTTAAACCATCGCATCGCAGCTCTCAAACCCTCTAGAAGACCTTCCGCCATCGAAATTCCCCCTCACAAGTCTCTACTTACAAAACAAGCAATCTTTTCCTTCCGACTCCTAACTTTCTCGATTTACTTTGGCGTAAGGAACGTCCCAAATCCTCCTATTTGCTCTCACTGAGCTCACATGGTTGTAATAGACTTCGTCGTCCCAACCAAGTGCCCTCTCTATCCGTTGCCGGGACGCCCGCATCGCGAAAAATATCTTCTAACCTACGTCAAAGGACGGCGAGGCTATTGCAAGAGCTTCGTTTCGAGTTATAGCCGTGATACTGCACGGATATACAACTCGCAACTTCGATAAATATGCTGGTTGCGATTCCGTTATTGAAAATACTACTCTTGCGTTCACGTCATTTCACGAGGTGTTATATTCAGATTCGCGGTTAGGTAGATATAGATTATATTTACTCTATTTCCTTTAGTTTTTTATCGTCATTTGAGTATTTTGATGGTTACTTCTAAAAGGATAAGAAATAGTACGGATTTATCCTATACTAGTCATACTAGTTAAAGAATTATTTTTTCCAATTAATAAACCGTGGAGGGATTTGTTACAGAAAGGAAAGTAAAGCAATTGACAGTAATTGTATGAGAATATTTCTATAATCTTAAAAAATTAGATTTACACGACGAGAATATCTACATATTGATACTTTTTTATGAAAGAAAAAGAAAAACTGCTTACGGATAAATTTTAGTTTTTCGTTCAAAAATAAATTATGGAAAGTTCTGAAGACTATTAAGAAAGGCCACGAAATGGTAAGAATACATACTATACTAGTCATACAAGTTTAACTGTTCATTTCTTTAATGAATAAACCATGGAGTGAATTATTACAAAATTGAATAAAAGTAATTGTACGGGAAGATTTCTGTAATATTGTTTGAAACATTTGGACTTGCACCGCGAGAATATCTCAATTTAATAATGGTAGAAAAATTTAACAACCCTAGGGGATAAGTTTTTGTTTTTCATCCAAAAAATTATGGAAAGTTATGAGAAAATCAAAAGAAAAGTCAGAAATCTCTAGACGCAGCTAAATATTTCAGCATATTCAACAAAAAGGGTTCCGTTAATATTTTAGATTTTTGGTGATGAAAGCAGCCAACTACTCGAACGAGATTTCCCCCAACTTAAAATTTTATTCTAAGAATGAATATTAAAAATTATCAGTCGTAGAGAAAATACTACGTTTGCCATAAACGTGACCATTCCATTCTTCAGTTAGAATATTAGTTTGACATTTACGTCAGAGATTTCACAATATATACATTTTCTTCTTTACCTCAGTTTATTTCACTGAATTACTTCTGCGAGTAGAAAATTACATCTGCATACATTGCAACGCTCAGAGCGAGCTTGAATAGCACGAGAATTTCCTCTGGATTTTTGAATTTCTTTATAATAAAAAAGGAGTCAAATGCAGAGAGCCTAAAATAAAATTCGTATAAAAAAGGTTTTTATGTTTTGATCGCACTTCAACTGCATTTTTTACTGCCTCAATTAGAGGAATGATAGTATTTGGAATTAATAAGAAGAGAAAAAATTAAGAGGATTTTCCGCTAGACCGTAAATAGTACATTCAAACTGAAATTTTACTTTTTTGACGTTGTCGCTGTTATAATGGAGGTCACGTAGAATAGAAGTAAGGCACAATCTAAACATTACACAACTCGCTGTACATGCAGATGTATGTTATAAATAAAGTATAAATTTATAAAGTTTATTTCATTCAATATGAGCTTGCAGCTTCAACGGAGAATTTCATTGATTTTATTATTTTTAAAAAGAAATATTGAATACGTGATACGAAAAAAACAAGCATTCTCTTTTTTTACAGAACAGAAATACTGAGACGAACAGCAAAAAACAACAGTGCATTTTGTGAAAAGGAATTAGTAAAAACAGTAAATATTTAAAACAGATAACATCTATAAACAAGAAGAATGGAAAAGAAAAAACATATAAACGGAATATATACAACTAGAATAGCAAAAATAGCCAGAGATCATCTCGCAGTAGAACTAAGATAGCCATGAAGGCCAAAGAAAAGGTAATAAAAGTAACATGCTGGCTTAATATCAGAAAGAAACAGGTTGTGCCTACTGAACGAAAAGAATTTTCATGGATTAGCAGGGAAAAGAGAAACTTAAAACAGTATCTTTGAATATATTTGCAATAGTACGTGGACGAACCTGAAAATGCTTTTCGCTTCCTTCAATCACACCACTTGAATTTTGGTTCTTCATAATATCCTGCTAAAAATTCAGTGGTTGCACTCAATAACGTAAACCGGATTCGTTATTCCGGCGTGGTCTGGAGAGTAAGACGTCTTCAATAAGGAAGTTGAACATTCGCCCCACTTGCTCCGACAGATTAGAATGAGGGGATCGAGCGACGTCATTGGCAGTAATCCCTTAAGCCGATAGCAAATCTGATCCAAGTGTGACACCTGAACGCAGGCAGGAGTGCACTATAGACAAGGGAAACAATAGCGCATCTGTAGTTTGGTTTTTCGATCTGGTTTAGCGTAAAAAAACGCTATCACCGTCAGCCTCTCCCAGGATTCTCAAAAAAATGAAATACCAAAAACATAGGTGATTAAATGAAGTGACTATTCCGTGCCAACCAATGCTTCGAGAATAATGAAAATCCTAAACATCAAACAAAATTCTTCCACCGCGAAATGGAGCTGCTGAGGTGAGCGTTTCTCGTCATTTGGAATGCCAAATATCCGAATTTCGGTCGTTCCGAGGGTTGGGAATATTTGGATAAATATGGCTATCCTAAGGCCCTTAGGATTAAAATTACTGACATTTCCTTCGCCTGTGTTCCTTTAGCAACTTGAAATTGTAATTCTCACTTTACGTTTCTGTGTACCTGAGATGTGTTTGGATTCATTGAAATGACTGTGGCATTTCATGCGTTTGTCCTAATATTGATTCACGTCAAAAAATCGTATTTTTAAATGAAAAAGAAACTCGCTGAAAGTACTGAATTAAGATATTACGAAATTTATCGCTAAGTCATTTTTACAAGAATTTCACTTCCGCCTCATTTTAAAAGGGATTTGAATTATTTTGACTTTTGGATTATTTTTATAAAAGCTTTCAGGAAAGTGTGTTTATTCAAAGTAGACACCTTAATTTGATTAAATTAAAGAGAACGGTTATAAGTTCTAGGAATTAATATTGCATAAAAGGGGCATTCTACAGAATGAAATTGAGCTCTAAATACAATGAATATAATATGTATATACAAACGAAATAAACTTTCCTGGAATGCAGGAAAGGAAATTATAAATGTTTTCAAAATATTCAAGTTTAAAACGGTAACTACACTTTCTTTGAAACATTTTGATGATTATTCCCAAATATAAATAAAGATTTCCAACGAAAATTCATTTTTGGAGAATTCCGATTTAAAAATTTTGTTTGGGTTATTTTTAAAAGTATCCCAATCCTAAATAAAATAATTATCAGTTGAGTCGGAAAAGTTGATGGCTAGCTATATATTACACTATAATTAGCTAGCAAATCCTTGCACATGAAAGCTTAACCTTTCCCATACCATAAAAATACGATATCCATAAAAATCAATTATTTTTCACCTATCGCAATTAGTCAATTTTTGCAAAAGAGCCGACGATTGTGGAGTGAAATTCGTTTCTCGATGCACCCCATTAACTTAATGGATAGAGGATCTGCAGTTTTGTTTTCGCTCACGGATACAGCAGTTCTTATGACGCCGCATGCACGCGGTCTCCCGAATATCCACGGGAAGTAATGCAGCTAAGACTTTCCCGTTCCGCATGATTTTCTCGCTCCGCTTGAGCGAGAATTCAATCCAGTTCTTTCTAATTCTCCTCCGTAACTCTCCTCAAATTAATCCTCACCTCTTAAAACAGTCCCCGCATCGACGGCCACTCCCACGTAAACCTCTTCACTCGCTATCCTCGTTACCGCTTCTTAATCTTCACCACTTAATCCCCGGCTAATTTTCGCATTCCAGCGGAGACCCCTTCCCTTAATAAGCCCCTCTCTTAATCTACTTCTGCCTGGATTAGCCACTTCCGCTATGAACCCTAACTCACTCCCCTAAGTCCTAAATCCCGATAATGCGTCACCCATATCCCTACCAGACGCCGCTGCGTTATTCCAGTATCCATTTCTCTCCACGCATACCCGCAGTCATCCTCTCCTATACGCCTAATCGCATTCCATTATCTGGGTCAATTAATGCCTCTCCTGCTGCACAAGTAAATCCCCTTCGTTAAGGCGTTTTCCACCTGTTAAAGAGCCGCGTTCCTTTTCCCTCTCACATCCTTACCACCTCCGCTACGGTAGACCGTAAACAGGAGGGCTTCTGGTGCTTGACCAATAACTTCCGAGGCAACCAGTCCCCTTCTGTTGGGTCTACCGTGTCCTTCTTCACGCGACGTTTGAATGAATCTATTCACCGTTTTAAATCCTATTACAATTAAACTATTTTTTAAATTATTAATTATATTTGTATGTCATCACTATTTAGCTCTCCTTAATTCCCATTATTAATAGCTCCCTGGAAATTCTTGCAATAGGATGAGGTAGTTTGATTACCATTTTCTTTAAGTATAAAAAGAAATTTTATCAAAAATATCACAGTGAATTTATTGGAGATTGCAAGAGTTATTGTTTTTATAGTTACAAGAACGAACTATCCACTAAAAGTCACGAAAAAAGTTAGAGAATTCGAAATATATGCACAGAGATAGACGACTACATAGAGAAGGCCTTTAATGAGGGTATATTTGTAACAAAATAATTATTGTAATAAATATTGTAAGAGTATGACATATACGAGGGTTGCCTGAAAATTTTCCGACCCCAGATTTTTCAGAAATCTTGAAAAAGTTTTTAGAAAACATGTCGAGAAATGGCGAAATGTTTTCTAAAAATTTCTGAAGATTTCTGAAAAATCTGGGGCCGGAAACTTTTCAGACCACTCTCGTATATTCACATATAATATAACATTACGGGATAGTATTATGCAAGCAACGCTCAAATAAAATATCATGGTCGAACCACTAACGTAATCTTTTACATAACAGGAACAATTACTGATAGAAATTGAGAGTAATATTTGGTGGTATAGATGCATATCTATGCATTATCTTCCATCTCGTTTTTTGGTATTCTCTCAAGAATGATGATTCATCCAATGAACCGGTATTAGCTCACGATTTTCACATTTTTTCCTTATTGACGCGGGAGGATTACCCCAATCTCTTATTACCTTTTTTCCATTTTCCTGGTAACAGAAAACTGCACTTTGCCTCGACTCCTTTTAATTATTAATCCCCTTTAATCTCCTCGGATCGGTCTTTCGCGGGCATTGGAAGACGAGAAGAAAAAGCTTTTTAGAGATAAAGAAACTTTTCCTTATTAGTTTTTAACTTAATCTGCAAATGATAATTCCTTCCTCATTAGTCGGTGGAATATTCGAACCACCGCGTCGCAGAATCTTCAGAAATTGAACTAATCCATTGAGGTTATATTCATATACTCAAGATTCGAGGAATTTTTTCCTAGGAAGGATTCCCAGGACAGTATACGCCTGTTTATTTTACTCTTTAAGCTGCAAATTGTTCAGGTCCGAAATGTTTCCAGACGTAACAGAGAACAAGAAGGGACATAAAAACCAAAGATATTTTGCCTATATTTGCCGGCGGTGAAATTTTATTAATAATAATAAGTCGACAATATCAGAACTAATAGTTTTTAAAATAATCGATTCTTTGATCATTAGAGGGCAAATAAGTAGACCATAAAAATATTATTTTGTTGAAAGTTTTAGGTACAGTAACTTATATCTTAACTATTAATCAGCTGGAAAGATGTAATTTGCATAGCGCTGTATTTTTCTTAAGTGTTTAATAGCTGTGATGCGTGATATTCCATCCAAATGTACAATAAAACATTTTTTATTGTTTATAGATATTAGAGTTTCATTCTAAGTCAAGTATATGTATTGCTATTTTGAAAACATCCCTGATACTTTGAAAAACGTCGAAATACATTGATAAATATGTTACATTTATACAAAAGCTAGTTTTTCATCCTCTGTAATTCTCAAAAATATTATTCCAATAACCTTATAATATATTTAGTACTCTGAGCTTATCCTCCAAAATATTTGTCTTCCAAACTAGTACTCTTAGCTACGATTTAAAGATTCGCCAAAAGCAAAAAATCTAACTTCGAAGAGTCACTCGTTAGCCGAAGTATCACTACCATCTAAAAATACATGTGATGTGATTGCTTTGGAAACTGCCCCAGAAAATTCAAATAGAGTTCTCTAACGGTATAGCTCTAAGGTATGGTAGCAAAGCAAATTAGTTTAATCTCCCGGAATCGCCTTCCTTCCATAATAGGAGATCTCCAGAAATCAACCCTTCAAGAGTAGACAGCCCGAGTTAGAACTTAAGTATGCCGCATTACAATTCCCAAGAGGAATATTCTGCACAATTTCAACAATGCAGATATCCGGAGAACACATCGGGCGGCATATTAGCATATTTTCAATTAAGACTTCCAGCGTCTAATAATTGATTTACTCCTAGCGAAAGAAATGCAAATATGTGAGTCGGGCGAGCACACTACCATAGTATTGGAACCTCTTTCAACTTTTAGGCCGGTTTTGCGCTGCAGCAATTTGAAATACCCGTAGCTTCGGCCCTTTTGTAGAGATAATGCCAAGTAGATGCAAAGCTTAACTTTGCATTTCGGTCCTATGACTTCGAAATTCGAACGGACTAGTTTTCCACGTTTGGGAATTGGCACTGAGATCGCTTGCCAAACCTCAATGGCTCCTGCCAACGCAAACCTTCAAAGGTAAATACTATCGATTTTGGGTCCACTAATTTACTATACTCACTGTTCCTAAATTCAAGCATCAGGCTGCCAAGGCACTCGCGTGGTAATACAAATGCGTGGGTAAATATGAAGAATATGCGGGAACTCGATCAAGGATGTACAAAGAAAGTGATCGCAAACAATAGGAAATTGTGGTGGAGCATGCTATGAATCAAAGGTGTAAAACCAGCCTATTGAGATTTAGTGGCCGAGAGCGAAGTGATTTCTGGTAAAGTTCTTTTTCTTGCAGTTACTTGTATGTAGAATTTTTGAATGTGTTGATCCTAGTTAGGTAACCTGAAATCACTATTATATCAATGTCACTATAAGGATGAAAGAGGGTTGCATATGCCATATGAATTCTTGCATGCTTCTTTCTTATCATATTCCTTCTATTTCATATATAATGTTGATTTTTAGCAAAATATTTGAGCTTATAATGTTGATGAATTTCATCCTCGTTATGTAATATTTGTACTTCGATGTTCATCTTGTCATGCTGATTTTTTTGTTTTGATATTTATACTGTTTGCTGTTTAGATATGTTTCAAAACGTTGAGATAAGGTTATATTCTTTTCTTCCCGGAACTATTAACGTAACAGTTTTTGGTGACTGAAATTCGATTTCGTTCTTCTAACCGGAGGGTCTTTCATCTTCGAAAGTTTGAGTAGGATTCATCGTAATTTCAGGGAAAACTTGGAGATCATAGAGAGAAAATTGAGGACTTTCTAGGAAAGGTCTCAATTCGATCTGAGGTTTGAGGTCATACTAAATAATGAGGATTTTTAATGTTTTTCTTAAGTCCGTGAATAATGTTACTTTGTGCCAGTTAGACCACACCTTTCAGTATGCATGTAGTGCTTGGAGCCTTACTGAAAAAAATGTATATGCGAATTGAGAATCCTTAGAAAAGATAAGATTTGAAAACGTGTTGATTTAATTAATACATTCAGAGAAAGTGCGTTCATATTAGATGATTTAAGCGATATTATGCGCCCTCCGCAGACGTCTAAGCTAGACGGGCCGACCTGATTCTGCTATGAAAATCAGAGAAAAGGTTGATAATTTTATTCAAAAATTAATTTATTCCACGAGCAATACACGAAAGCAGTCAATTAGGGAAATAAAGTCATAGTGCATAAACCCCCTGCCACGCGCCGAAAGGCAGCTTGCCGGGTACGTACGTAGAAGAAGATAACGGGAAACCACGCTGGTTAACCGAGGAGCACAAACTCAAAAACTGAACAGGATTCCTTCGAGTGTAAGATCGCACAATATTATTCGAAAGCACCATTTGGAAGATTAGAAATCACATCAAAATCTCGAATCACTCAGAATTTCTCATTCACGAGCTTATCTGCACGGCCGCTTCACCTCTCCCGCTTATTTTCTTTAAACTCGAAAACGCACAAGTGCGCTCTCGGGAGCGGGATTTTTATTTCAAAGCAATTACAGTTCATCCTCCTCATCTTAAACAGCGCGTGCTTCCTCTCCGTCTTAATTCCACCCACCCAAATGCCCTTCTTTCGTCTTCACGCTCTGCCCCCTTAATCTTTCCTCCTTTTACCCCGGAATTTGCTTTGGTTCTTCATTCCTCTTAAGCCCGTCGCTCCTAATTCCTCTCCCACTGTCTCCACCGCCGCTCTCTCTTTACATGCTACCCGGAAAATCTCCAGATCGCTGCTTGGCAGAGTGGGAA
This sequence comes from Pachydiplax longipennis, assembly GCA_036926295.1. Taxonomy (NCBI): domain Eukaryota; kingdom Metazoa; phylum Arthropoda; class Insecta; order Odonata; family Libellulidae; genus Pachydiplax; species Pachydiplax longipennis. The sequence continues at coordinate 22,886,561 of JAVFKF010000003.1, read as the reverse complement.
ACACACAAAATGTATCCCGGGCTGCTCGTCCCAAAATCTCCCTTAAGGTTTTTCGATTTTTACTAGCGAGGCCTCGCCATAATATATCTTGGTTTTAAAATAAATCTCTTGGATTTGCTCGTCCTGGTGCCGTCTCCCATTGTTCGCCACGATTTCGGATTACCGTAAGGACGTTTATTATGTAAGGGTGGAGATTAGCGGGGACTCTGAAATTCTTGCTCTTGTTTTGTCGAACAATTACTCGCTACGAATTCATGGATTCCGATGCAATCCTTGCTCCCTTGGGATGAGTTCCTTGTTATAATTCTCGCACAATGGTATATGCCTCTTTGTCCAATTTATTTGCCACCTTTTGCATTCATTTAGCTTTTTGGCCACCTTCACATTTGAGTGTACCCTATATCCTGCCTAATTGGTCCACGTTGAACTAGTTCTTTATTTTTTCCAAATTTCTGTCACTAAATTTTGGGGTAATGGTAACTTAATGAAGATTTTATATCTATTAATCACGTTATAAGTGACAGAAAATGATGAGATGAAATGAAGACAATTTTTAGCATAGAAGTGGAGGAAGTAATCCTTCTCTTCAATCACATTTACTTATAACATTCATATAGTTTACCGCATGAATAATTGAAAATACTTTAAATAACATAAGCATTTATAAATTTCATTATTTTATATTCACGTGCCACTTTATCAGGCTTTTCTATTGCCATACATTACTAACTGAACTGCCCGTTTACTTTAACTAGAACGGAGTTGCATCTGGATTTCATGTATACTAAATTTTTGTAAATGATAAAGTTATCCGTTTAGGTAATAAAGGTCAAAAAACTGGATTACGTTCACTCAATCAGCAACTAATTTTTTTTCCGGAAGTTAATTTGAGCTACTTAAAATCTTCCCATTCACATTCAGGCATACCACAGTTGGAATCAAGCGAGATGAATGAAAATTTAATTTAGTCAATGAGTCATTTTATACAGGGTAGAGAGTGGCAAACATTAATACCAGAAGTAGGAATACGAGCATATGCTTAGCAAAATGACCTCATTGAAGTAAAAATTTCAATGTTTTCAAATTATTAAGATTTCTATGAATGAAAAGTTCATGTTAAAGTTCAAGCATCATTGCCAATGTACCGGTTTTTCTATTCTATTTAGCGATTATTTTGTTTATTACTCCAAATTAATAACGATGCAGAATTTCATTGAGTTATTTAAATTATGAATAGATGTAAGTAATCAACATATTGCAATAAACAGTAAAGCGGACACAAAATGACTTAAGATTTAAGAATGTTTTAGAAAGAATAAAGACCAATCGTCAAATGTTATTATGTAAATTTTATTATTACGTTTATGTCATAATCCACGTTGAGATAGTAATTTTAATTTCAACGCACGTTCTTAAATTTAATGAACTATTAAGTTTGTTATTAACATCAAGATTTAGTACTCTAACAAAGTTTTGCATTGTTACAAATCAATCCTGAAAATAAATAAACTTACAGAATGAATTTTCTTAAATTTAAAAGCACCTACGTCCGAAACATATGTTTCGAGAAATTCAGGTATGCAGCTCAATCATTCAAATAATCAACCTCTAATTTATCAGACTAAGAATTTCTTGTCCATTATCATGGAGGAAATGACAAGCAATTCATTGCAATGTTAATAGACCTTTAATTTAGAGATCTGCTTCATCTCAACGATGTATTCTTCGGAAGAGGTTTTTCTAACGCCACTTTTTTTTAATTATTGCAGGAACGGAATAAAAATAGCTTCGGGATCTCTCATTCGTATTTATCTTCATCTGAACTTATGGTGATTGTCGAGGGCCGAAGTGGGTTACAGTTTTTTTTAGGCATTTTACGTGCAACGTGGATTCTTTTGCGAAATAGACTCGTTCTTTTCAGGCCAGTTACTCCTACTCGCTAAATGTGCGTGTGAAACAGGGGCATTTGTGTTATTTTATGACTTAAGCAAAGCTTAAGCAGTGGCAAGCGCTTTTAACTGGCTCGCTTCACTTCGTGGGCGATTCTGGGTTCGTTATTTTCATTGTCCAGAGGCCTATTTCCCCATACAGACGGGTTATTCGGAAGCGAGGTAGTATGGAAAATAGAATATTGCCCGTCTGCAAAAATGCAGCATAGAGTTCTTCTGATATCGCCAAATTGTTCCTCTGGGACTCTCTCTCTCCAACTATTAAATTACTTGCCAATTTTCTCACCGGAGTTGTTATGAGATTACGCAGAAGTTAATGGGACTTCTCCCTTCCCGAGACTAAGTCTGCATAGCAAATTTCCATTTTTATGTAAATCGTACATTTATCTGGTGCAAAATTAGATTTCGGTATGAAATTGGGGGTTGCTTATCTAGAATCTCACCCTTATCATTTATACAAATATTTTGAAATTTTCCGCTAACTTCGTGAGATTTCGTTGGTGGCTTTTATAAACTAAAATACGTATTACAAGTATTTGCAAATTAATTTGTGCCTTTCATTAAGCGACTAAATATCCGCCGGTTTTTTAACATGCAAGAAATTAGTTACACAAGATTTATGCAAATAAAGACTGAATAACTTCTTTGCAACCAAAGAGTGATATCTAAAATCAAATTTTTCTCCTATTTCGTTTTAGATCATTTTTTCCGTGAGTGTGTTTTTTATTTAATTTCGAAAAGGTAATTTTTTCAATTCTGAATTATATACTAAAGTGGAAAATTGCTCTCCTATTCCGCTATAAAATAAGGAAATACCCTTATTACTTCTGAGGTACTTGGAAGCGAATTCTATTTTTAAAATATTTTACTCATTTTATTCGTGTAAAATGAGTTCTGCTTCAAACCCCCTAGTTTTTACATTAATGTGAATCAATCTAAATTCGTTAATTAGCGATTTTCCATTTTTAATGTACGATTTCACGCGCAGTAATACATCAGAAAAATTTCACTTTATTCGAATAGTGTGTAGGAATTCTTCTTGGGTTGACACTTGCGTATTTTTACGGGAAAATGTTACCCAAAACGATGGTTTCTCGTGGAATCACCTGAATGTCAGCAACAGAAAATTTTCTACACTAAATTATAAGGAAAAATAACATTCTCATATGTAACTACTTTCCAGTAAGAACTAGCAAAAACTTCCTCCATTTATCCCTTGTAAAAAATCCTACATTTATACATTATGCGCGATCTAAAAGAATAAAAGAAAAACCTTTTTGCAGCTGGAAATGAATTCGTAATTTACTTGAGACAATGCTACAAGAGTGTTAATGATAGATTTCCTTGTTGCATTAATAGTCCTTTTTCCGATAAATAGCAACTCAGCGTGCATGTACGCTTGAGGATGAAAAACGCCAAACTACATTTGCATCACTTAAGATCCCGTTCCCGGAAAAATCCCATATTTTAATTTATAAAGACGTCAATTTGAACGAAAGAGGGCGTGAGATCTCTCGTGGCACCGTAATGTGCCCGTTATTGCACGTAAATTCTTTGAGCGTGGAATAAAATCTCAAAAAAGCATGTCTTTAAGGAAATTCCCTTAGAGAAAATTGACGTAATGAAGTCGGATGGCCTTTGTGTCCCATCGCACGCTTCGCCAGAGATTCTTCCTTCCATGTCGATATATCGATTGTCATCTGTTTCATTGTCGCCACTTGAGAGGCGGCTGCGGGAAGGCGTCGCAAATGTAAAAAGAAGTTTAAACGAGAGAAGTGGGATAATCTGAGATCAATGTTCTAACCTCAGAGGTACGTGTACAAGATGGGAGATCAAAGAACCCAGAGTTACTGGAACGAGACCATCAGACATCGCGTACATAAAGAGGGGTCAACGTATTAACCATTGGTCATTAGCCTTTAAAAAGAGTCTTTTCTTCTCATTTTTACCTTAGCTGATGAGCTACAAGGTAATAAAAGAACATAGGCTCGCTCTGCAGTCATTCTTATTAACAAATACTGTCTCCCATAAAATCTCAAAGACAAAATAAATATAGTACTTCCATAGATATTGTGTTTATATAAACATATATGCTGTTTGAGCGTTCTCCTAATTTTCTCTAGCCTTGTTTCAGCGCTTTTCTTCGCATTTGTTTGAAAATCTACATAAAATACATTCACGTCATGTCTTATTATCATGTATTATTATCTTCCTATCCTGCTACAATCATTAGCTAATTTAAAACGGTTTCTATTATGACTTATTAGGTATTCGCGATAGTAAGAATCAAAGGTAATACTTCAGGGATGCCCAGCTTTAATAAATTATTCCAATCAAAATGCTTGATAATATTTTGTTAATTACCAACAAATAGTGTTAGTAATTCTAGTAATTTCAAATGCGGTTAAAGGAACTGAATTTCAGTCATTAAATATATAAAACCATTTCTTTCACAGGAATAAGAAAATAATCCTGTGTAGACAATGAGTATTTTTACGATAGGTATATCTACTCTTTAAAGTGGCAAATGAAAAATACTCAATAATGTACTCAATAATGTACTCAAAAGTCAATTTCTCTTGATACCCATTGTTGAAGAGCCATACACCGAAGGGCAGGCAGGATATTTATGCGGATGTAGGAGCGAATTTCCAAGAATCTTACTTCCACATTTTTTCTTAGCATTAATATACAGTAAATTCCACTCCGAAGCATTCTTTAGTATTTACAAGCTAATAAAGAAACCCTCAAATCCCGCGTTAAACTTCCTGATTCAGTTATTTACTACTTCTAATGAAAAACCTCGGTAGCATTACTGAAAGGGACAAAGAGATTAATAATTTTCATAGGTCATTCTACCTAAATTTGTTTATCTTACGTGTACTAATGACCTCGCGATATCTAAAATCTCATTTTATTGCAAACAAAGCTTTGTCTTCAAGCCACAACCATTCCAACTGCAATATTTCCAAAGCCGTTTCAGCCTTTACCTTTTCCTCAGCGTCTCTCGTCTTTCTATATAGGATCACTTTATTCAAAATAATTTTTTTAATTTATTAAATATCAACACATTTCCTTGAAATCAAACCATAAGCCTAAAATTTTCATTTTCTTTTAAGTAGCGGTGTTTATAAGAGCATGCTAAGAATACAACGACATTCCAAAGGTCATTCCTGTATCATGTACGATAAAATCTTTACGCAATATTTTTCATTCTGGATAACAAAAGCTTCTGCTATTTTCCTTTCGTCCGGATTTTGTTCATATTCCCGGGAATGAATTTCTTTAAAATATAAGCTTGTTTTCTTTGCTCAAAAGCTCACAGATTTTTGAATTTTCATCAGATATTTTATCATATCTTACATAAAGGAAGCCTTTTCTTAAAGGTGCTTTAGCGGAAAAGGAAAATTTACTCGAGCATATTTACTTCCTCATCGGTTCGGAAAATACTTTCTCTTACTATTTCACTATTTTTTCAGCGAGTGTACAAAATCTTTTTCAAATAGGATTTGATTAATCATAACCCTCTTAAAAATATGTATTTCATTATTTCCATTTCATCCTTTCTTCCTTAGCCCTCTGAATCCTAACATTTTCTCCTGAGGCCTATCCCCTACGTCCGCTTCCTATTTTATTTCCTAACCGCATGCAAACTGGCCTTCTTCTTTACTTCTCGATATAATTCTGTATCCAACTTACTCTATCTCACCTACTCTTGCATACGGAACAACCATGTCGTTTTTATCTAGCCTTTGCATCGAAAATGTGAAAGATTTCAATAATATGTGAAAGAGTCGCCTCCCATGGTGGACGAAAAATTTAGTACTTAGGTACGTGATATTATGTCATAGACTGTTAGAATATTATTTAACATTTCCTGACAGTTACAATGATGAATATTATTGTTTAGAATATAATTCAGTACAAATCAAAGAATTTGAAGCTGAAAACAATCCGTTATTCTTTCGTCGGGGCCAGCTTCTTCCATGTAGAGGAGAACCGGGAAATTCTTATTCAACACTATTTTTATCGAATACATTAATTCATCAAATTTCCTATCTAAAGCCAAAAATGAACAGAAAATTAAGATCGTTTACTCACATTTGGGTAAAATCTTCAAATATAGAATCACGAAATAGTTTAAAAATCAAATTTAAGGACTATCTAAATCATACTATAATTCAAACCGGGATTAAAGATTTCTAGAAACCACTATAATTTACTTCTAGCAATTCAATGATTTTATTAATTTGAGCAAAGACCCTTCTCACGAAGTTAAAGTAAAATGCAATGCCATTTGTGCCAACCGTAGATCAAAGGGTTATATGATATATTTCAAACGCGAAACTAAACAGGGAACATTTTAATAGGAGTTTAAAATAAACTTGAAATTTATGCTGCAAATTACGAAGAAAAGATGTTAAAATTAGAATTCAAGGCTTAAAATGAAGAATTCCTCATTCTCCACAGGAGGAAAGATGCATCAACCAGGGCCTTAAATTGGAAAATCTTTCCACTCAAAAGCAGTTTGGCTTAGATCAAAGATGCTTTTTGTTGCAGTAATGGCGACAAAATTATTCATCGCTAGATTAGGAATTTTAGTTCATTAATGCAGAGGAGAGGGCTCTCAAAGGGGTTTTCTTCTCGAGATTAGCGCCTTTTAATCAAGGGGAGGGCATCGTAGAGGCCAAAAGGGCCTTGCACATCGAGCCCATCTCCATTACTCCTCTTCCATATTACCGCATTTCAACTTCCCTCTCTCGCATTCAACGTGCACAGGCCGTCCTCTTCCACGAGCATTCCTTAATTCTCTATCCACAGCGCTTATGACTCTCCTTTCTTGCACCTGCTCAGCCCTTTTCTCTTTCACAACCCTGGGAACATTTTCCTTCCTCATGTCTCTCATTATAGCTCCCCGTATAACTTATTACTTATTGTACCACGTAACGTGTTATCACTTAAAACGTCTATTATCACATAAAATAAGTAAAGAAAAGAAAATTAAAAGAAAACATGCTTTCGTTATAAGAAGAGAAATCTTAAATTGAGGTATTTTATGTGAAGAGCTGTATCTAAACTTAAAATAAATATGATGATAAAAGTATATAATTAAATACTGGTTCACCTCCATATAAGTGTTTATTATATTAATCTACACTACCAGTTCCATTTTTAATATTGTTGATATCTTCAGGAGCTGTGGAAATATATAATTATTTAAAGTTTAGATATGAAAAAAATAACCTAGTGACGCCGCAATGTGTTTAATGACGAGTTTTAATAAGTAGAATGTTTTTCAATTGCCATCTTGCACAAAATAGAGAAAAGATATAATTCTTATTTAATTTACTGTATAATATGCACATCCTATAGGTATCTGTGGTCGATCTTACCATATGTTGATGATTATAACATTGTTTTGCATTCTTATTTGGACTAATCGTAAGGGAAAATATATTTTAAATGTTGTTTTGCCTCAGTTTTCGTTACTACTGTGACGACATGCAAGCCACTCCTCGAAAGTTATGCAAGAGTTGACCATTCATTGAGGGATTTTGCTGAACTTATTTGCACTTTCTTCACTTACATCATTCTGTCTTATGAGGAAAAGGGAGGCAAATTATTTCATTCCTCAACTTCCTTAGTGAGCAGAACTTCCCCTTCGGGACCTTTGGTGGCTAATTGTGGACGTTTTTCTCAACTGACATATACGTTTAATGCGATGCAGTACAAAATTTGTAGCTCATACAATCAATTAAAAATAGAGTAAATCATTACTTTGTTCCTGATATAAATAATTATGTATACTAAAGTGGTTGCAAAAGATCTTTAATTTTCATTCAAGGGCTGTAGCTGTTCTTTAATTCCGATTAATATTTATTAAAAATCGATGAATAGGAAACAATAGCTAAATTTATTCTGGTTACGTAAAAACATATACCTTTCTATATCTGCTAATATTCCCAAAATTAGACTTATTTTGGAAAGATTTAAATTCCATTAAGTTTTCTGAGGAGATCTTTTCATCTTAACCATTTAAGATCCATTAACTCGCTGAAGAAGAATTTTTGCAAAACTAAGTTCTTTTCCTCTTTTTTTCTTCCATTTAGTACCGTCGAAAACAAAAATGACCATTATCTCTACCTCAGATGAACTACTTAAACTCATTTCCTTATGAGATCTTTAAGACAAAAAGAAGGAAATTACAGTCTTTTTATCTTGCACATATTTTTCATCAAATTACATTTAATTGATGTACGTTTTACAAAATTCTTCAATTCTGTGGCGAATCGTAATGTTTTATTTCGCCAGTGGGAATACCATAAAAGTTTTAGTATCAGTTTTTGCGTCGAGTAAGAAGGTTATTTATTTTGAGTTTCACCTGAAAGGTTCTATTATGTACTACGTTTTATACTGCGGTAACAGCTAATTGTACATTGCTACGTAGATTGGAAAATTTTTGTAGGAAGAATCGAAAATTAAATCTTCATTTACATTGAAAGCTGGAAAGCACTATTAAAAATTTATAGTAGGTATCATTTTATATTTATTTAAATATTACTCTGAACTATAATCTAATATATTTGTTAAAATACCGAAAAATATTCCGCGAATAGGGATGCATGTTGATCATTTCCTCTAAAGCTAATACATTTACGTTATTGAAATCAAACATCTATTCAGTCACAAAATTCAGATGGAAACCCCAGTAAGTCTTTTGTATAAGTAAATCATTTCTTTATTATTGAATTTGAACGTTCAAATTCCATACAGTTCATCTCCCCAGAATGTCGTGGTAACGAAGACTGAAGTTCAATAATGCTAGCGATACTAGATGATGACTATCTTGCACACATAAACGTCATATATATCGAACACACCGATATCGATATATTTGAACACACCTCGTACATACTACACACATATTGTAATAGTCGTTACAAGTTTTCCTTTCGTATCTAGAACCCCAAACATAATTTTGTGAAATCGTTTGTTTTCTTGTGTACTTTGACGTGAGGTGTCTTGGCGCAGTAAATTCGCGTTCCCATCGAGGTCTCCTAGACGGAGTTTTGCGAAAAAAGAATTGTAAACTTCCGCATTAGTGACTGAGAGGAGCAGTTCTTTAGAGATTTCAGCGGCGTAGGACACGAGAAGATTATTAGATGTAGTTCTTCGCAGGACCTGACAAGAGCACGAAGGAGAACATCGCTGTTCGACTTACATCATCTCTATACTATATACTGACTGATATTTGTTTTACTGATATAATCAAACGTGGAAAATAATTTAAAATATTATATTTTTTTGCTTATCTGGCGTGATGGTGACTGATGAGAGTGATAAAATATAATAATCTACATATGCACGTTGAAAGCTGCAGGGGAAAAAATTCGTCCAACGTGGGATGATAGTCTACCATTCATAGCTTATGAAGGCCTTATGGAATAGGAAGGCTAAGGATGCTAATACCAATGATAACGGTATTAAATGAATGCAGTGTGATAGGCATTGAGCTTCTACTGTCTATCAATTTATCAATTTTTATCTGTGGTACTCATTTTCACAGGCTGAATAAATATGCGGCCTAAAACCTGGTAGTTAAACTGCCGTAGCTGGGGATCGAACCCAAACCATCTGCGCATCAGGCAAACATTTTAACTGTTACCATCGTATCAATATATTTTACCAAAATATCTCGGATATACTTGGTTAGTCTTACTTAAGAATGTGAATGATTTATTTATACCATAAGAGGTTGAAAACACTCTGTTATACTTCTTCCTAGGTTATAAAGAGAGCACGTAAATCTTAGGACAGCGTATTCCTTACGGGAGAATGGCGCGCGCTGTTCGTACTGTTCTATTGGAAATCAATTTTACTCCACACTGAATGTCCTCAAAATCAATTATAGCCAACTTTCCCTTTCTACACAAAAGTCGCAACAGCTCCAGCCATTCCACCGTAGGTAATACAAGAGATCATAAGATTTACGTGGTCTCTTCATGACGTTAGATGAAGTACAATTGGAGCCAGCGTCTTATAGATCCTGGAACCAGGCCTTTACCGTTGTCTCGCTACATAGAAGACACTGGCATCGAGTAACGACTAACGAAATTTTTTTCAGGCACTAATTCATTAACAGTTGTATTCCAACTTTTGGTCCTTTTGCTTATGCCCTACTAATATTTTCTATACATCCGGTTGAATTAGTTTAACCTAATCCACCACTGTAAACCCTCATTTTTCTATATATAACCACATTAGATAGAATAACATTATGGGCGATTAAATAGAGATATGAGCGAAAAATCCACTCCGTTCACCTAAGCTAGAATCTCAGGCCCTCCCATTCCCTTTCTCTATAATCGTTCAATATTTTTTTCTGTTTACTGCTCTTCTCCGCCCGATATTCTCGCATCCTCTCAACTCCATCTGACCCGTGCCAATGGAATGATTACAATGGCACCCACGGCGATGCACTCAATCGATTGACCCAGTTTCCCGGATTTCGTCAAACAATTATCGAGGGCTGATTTTTTCGAAGATAAATCCTTGAGTCCATTAATCACTCTGCCTTTCTTCTAACTACTACATGAATCTGTAACGGACGAATCTCACAGTCTTTCGTGTTGATCAGAGATAAGCAAATTCTCAGAAAATTAAAGGACAGAGTATCATGTCTCGGGACGTAAAAGGTGTTCAAGTCTCTGACATACGCATAAGAATGTAGGATATATTTCTCTTAAGCTAGCAGATTAAGAAAATATTTCTTAATTTTAAACATAAATATCTCAATATTTTAAACTGGAATGTAAAATTTTCGGCCTAGATCACGAATTCTAACTTAACGTAGAAAACGTATTTGGCTCAACCCTATTCAATGAAGATTGGATCTTAATTCAATTACGATCTTCTTCATCGCATGCAATTATCGTATTTAGAGCATCGAGTGATTAAAGAGAAACTAAATTAAGTTGAATACTACAAAAATAACTTCAAAACATTTAATTACGCTCATACATGCAATACAATTATGGGCTATTCTAAATTTAAAAATTAATCATGAATATTTTATACATGGCATTCAAATTTAAGTACGTCCTATTGCCCACAGATTTCGAAGGAAAGAATGAACGAATTAGAAAGATTATTTTTAATATACCAAAAGTGTAATATATCCTATATTTTTCCATATGAGGAATTTTCTTAAGTGTTGGTGATGAAATTCGAAATACATCTTGTTTTAGATTACATTTTTTCTCGAATTTCAATTCGTATCATTCATCGCTTTCATTTCACGTAAAATTAGATATCTATATTACCATTGTCGTATATGAACTAGAACGTATTCATTTGAGCTTCATTTTTTAAAATTTAGTAAGTTTAATTTAATTAAATTAAGTGCATTTTCGCTTGAAATATATTTTCTGAAACTATGAAAAAATTATTCCAAAAACGTTTTTCCTAATGAAAGGCTTATTCTTGATTCTCAAATACATTGTAAGTTTTAGAATATAGCGTGTTTATGTAAGCCGATACGAATTCCGAGATCAAAGTGACTCAACTTCCTTATGCTAAAATTAAGGAAGGATTAATCCTTGAAAGATGAGGACACTCAATGAGCTTCGCCTTTCAAAGCCGGACATTGTTTAAAATGAATTAAAAAAAAAGGGAAAAACCTGATCGTCATTATGGAGAAATGCTGTAAAATATGAGAAAAATTTTTCATATACATGTATGGTTAATTTTCAGTTATAAAGCATGAAGCAATCATGTCAAAAAAAATAAAAGAAATTCCAAGGAAAAACGGAGATGAGAAAAGTCTGACAGGAGTGGGAATCGAATCTGAGATCTTCCTCTATCCGGCTGAGGCAGGGTTCCGGGTTCGATTCCCGGTTCTGTCAGACTTTTTCAAGTCCATTTCTCCTGAATTTTTCTGAGTGATGCTCTTATGTGCAAATTCATCCTAACCCTCTCTTTTAAAGTAATCTAAATTATCAATAGCTATTTATGATACATTTTAAATTATCAAGTATTTCAACATACCCTTTCATATTTTGATCCTATGTTTGTAAATATATCACCAAAGGTATTCATTGCTTCGATTTCATTTCACATCTATTGTTCCCTAAAATCAATGCCTTTACACCACGCAGAGGATTTCAAGAGATCTCGGCCTCAAGTGAGGAACGCAGACCTCTAAATTACTCAGTCAACGCTCAGCTTCCAACGCACGAGAGCTTCCTCTTCAGCCAAGTCAGTTACGATCGGTTACAAATCAGAATTAATAACTCCGTTAAAGTTGTGTGGAATGGGCGTAATAAGGCGAGACACACCTTCAACAAAATTATCTCAAGCCGATGTAGATGGGGTTAGAAAGGTCGTCGCTATGCGGGAGTGCGTCGTAGGAATCCGACTTTAAGTGGGCCACTACCCCTCAGAAGGGCATTTGATGGCCGCGGAGGTTTAAGTGGCGGGAACTGCGGCACACAAGTGCTGATAATACACTGGGAATCTGGAACGGCGAAACCTAATCTGAAATGAAGCTCCGATGGGGTCGCCACTGGTCATCCTCTCCAATGGCCACTTAGACACAATGGGAGCGATAGGCATTTTCCTCCGACAAAACTCTATTGCCTTAAATATGAAGGACATTAGCCTACTTGCGGAGGAAAAATGGAAGTGCGGTCTTGCGAGGGCTTTCGTATGTGTCCGTCCTTTTTTTTGGAAACTGTTACTTTAGAGGTATCCAAAACGCATATCATAGACGCACATATAGAAAATCCCCTCTGTTAATTACAAAATACTATGTTTAATTGGACCCAAGGACTCAAGAATTCCATCGCTGTAATAGATTCTATTGGTTTGGCTTAAGCTTCTTGGTATCTATGTAGAGTGGGATGGATAATAACGACAAATTCTTGCGTAAAGTGCCTTTTACGAGAGTTAAGTAATTCTTCGATTTGTTTAAGATATTGCATATATTACACTGAGCAGTATAAAAAAATACTATCAATAAAGTGAATAATAGGAATTATCTATAGAGGATTGGTAAATTTCTTAATTTTATTTTAGTATTTTCGGAAATAAAACCATTAATTTTTAGGGTGAATATTTAAACAGACAATATTTCTGGAGTTGTCTTGGGCATGAGGTGACACATTGATTTCAGATGAACTGTACCTTAAATTTAGTCATAAACAGAGAATAACTGTCTTAAGTTTGAAGCAAAATAGTTAAAATTTTCTTTAATGGTTGATATTTAGGATATCGCTTCATGAACAAATCCAGTTGCTTGTAAATATTTCTTCAAAATTGTAAAGGTTTTAAAAAAATCATTCCATGAAAAAAAATTGGATGAATGCTTCTGAATAGATAGAAACAAACACTTAATTGTTTAGTGATTCCCCTTACTTAAAAATTCTTTGAATTATTTGTCATTGTAGAAGCTCTTCTGAGTTATATTTTTGTTAGAAAAGTCTTCATCGATCATTGAACTCGTTGGCAACTACATTATGTCACATCTCAGCTGACCTGATTGAATGTATTTGAATATTCCACATCTCCCTTTTATAGTTAACGTATTCAACAAACACTCAATGCCTAATTTTTGATCGGATGTACTGCTCCATCACTCACAACTATTGCATAAAATATAGCATTGATTCTGCCTTTATTCACTTGCGAAGGATCTGAAAATGAAGCCAATGAATTTAGAATAAAATCCTCCTCTGCCTACGCAGCCACTGATTTATGTAAGAGAGGGCGCGAAATCCGTGTTACGCAGCGCGATCACGTCCGCCGCATATTTGGAAAATATAGACAAACTTTTCTTTTGTGAGCGAGACTTTACATTTATCACTTTCTTTGCACTTAATATTCAGCTCAAACGCGATCTTCCCGTAATGTATATTTTTTTGAGAATCCCTTTGTCAACTCATCAATTTTGGACTCAATATGCAAAGAAAACTTATTCTGCTTCGGGCCGTACTTTTTAACTCTCTTATTTAGAATTTGGTGGGTTATTAGAGCCGTAAATATGACATTCAAATCAATAAAATTAGGATACATTTCAGATAAATATCTCATCTCTTTAATCCTTCTTATCCTATTTAATGCATTCATGAATGAGACCAGTTAAGGCATGAACGTTCAACTTTAAACACTAATTGTATATTGAGTTTGATCAATTGGGTAAAAAATACTACTGAACCTTGATATATTAGTTTAATACAAGATAAATAGAAGATAAGTGAACTAAAATGAGAGAATTTTTATTGGTAAACATAACTAAAATATTAACCCGGTAGAAATAATTATAGCATGAAATTAGTAGTTTCCGTTAAAACGAATTAAGCAGTTCTTTTGTGGCACTGATCCTTACTGAATAAGTATAAAATAAAGTTTTAATTGATATTAGAGGGGTATAGAAACAGTATAGCGTCCTCAAGATAAATTTAATAAATTAATTTGAAACAATTGTGAAACAATTCCTCTATACAAAAAACACGGATTAAAAGAATCAGAAAATACGAATATTATGTAAATTTGGGGATAAATTGATCTTAAGGTGTATTGCAGAAAAAATATTTAAGCCGATTAATTTTTTATAATGGTAGCTAATGGTAGAGTAGTTTAAAAATTAAACTAGTCCTTCGGCCGATGATAGTACAGATAATTCTTAATGTTTTTTATATGACACAATATATATTATTGAATCTAATTTTCATAACATGGCAAAGTACATTAGTAGTTTTAGTATAAAATCGTTCGCACTCTTATTAGTACAATTAGTACTATTGGTACATATATATTATATTAATCCATTTGTATGCCTAATGTTTTATTTTGTCCTTAATACTAATATAAAATAATTGAAATGTTACTCCATTAGTCAAAAAGTTAAAGTTTTTCTTCTGAAAAAGTGTGATAGAGAATACCCAATGTAACCTAATCATACTGCCCAAAATCTTTACGTTAAGGCTCAAATTCAATTATATTGTTCAATTCACCATGATGTGCTAATAAGGAGGATATATACTTTTCTAATGGAATAAAAAAGTAAAGACTTATGCATCAATAAAAATAATTCTGGGAGCCGTTCATTAAGAACTGAAATGTAGAAAAAAAAGATCCGAAGGATTAAATTGAGTGTCTAGAGATGAATTCTTTAACTCTCATGGAAGTCTGAAATTTTCGGCTACAGGTAGAATACTTCAAAAAAGGTGTTCTATATTTTTAAGCGTTTCACTAAAAGGTATCAGGAAAAATTTCTACGACTCTTGCAATGTCAACGTCCTATCCTTGGCAGATATATATGTGCAAGTTGGGTTGCGGAAATTCAGGGGCAATGCATTAGTTGTTGCCTGCATCACAGGGGTAGAAGTCTCTCTTCGTCAGTTGTATTTTCAACAGGAAGAAATGTTTACATTGATCACAATGGGATTTTTGTAGGAAACGAGTAATAAAAGTTTTACAATTTATCTAGCCGATAAAAATTACCTATACAAATATTAAATTTAGGTTAAAATAATGAAATATTCAAAGATGGGGTACACAAGAAAATCATTCCAAAAAATACACAGAGATCACATCCGCTAATCGGATTAAAAATCGTCTTTTGTTTAACGAGACGTCTTTCATTTCAACGCGATTAAATTCCGGCAGTCGAGAATGATCATTTCCGTCATTGTCCTTAAAAACGCATTAAATTTCAGCTCGTATTAGCGCTTTTAATTCCTTCCCTTTAATTTCCAGCGAAACTTTTTGCGCGACTTGCGGAATTGGGTTAAGATGGAAACACCTGAACGTCTAATGGGATTTTCAATAATTTAGTTTTTTTTTGCAGTGTACCGGCTCTTGAAAATTCCTCCACTCGAAGCGGGATAAAATATCAGAAACGGGGTCACCCGCAAAAAATATTATTATTCATTGCTGTTTGCCGTACCGCCCCAAATAATCTCCTGGTTTTGAATCAAGCCATCGAATCGCTGGGAGCTTCGCGCCCACCTCCCCATTCCCTGAGGATCCTTATATCCCTTCAGAACACACTCCAAACTTATCCTCGAACCACATTCTCTGGCGGCACATTCCAGAGTTTTCCATTTCTCTGTGAGCACATTTCGGGCGAAGTTCAGCGGTCGACCTTCCTGAAATCGTTCCGTTGGATGAAGAGGAGGCAGCGATCGAGGAGATGGATTTCCAATCGACAGCCAAAGGGATTCCGAAAAGATCGCGGGATGACACAAAGAACGCCTTAGAGTCAAAGGAATGCTTAACCCGACCAAAATCTCGAGGAAATATTTACGGGGTTGAGCGACGAAGTTTACTTATATTTCAAGCGTGGTTGGCTGTTAAATTAGTCGTGGAATCGCTTGAACTGATGACACTGATGAGTTTCATTAAGTAAATCAGATGTAACGTCATCAAAGGCCACGACAATGAACAAGAGATATATTCCTTACTCTTAAAAAGAAAAAAATAAAAACATTCTTTGTAACCTCCCAAACAGTTTAACAGCTGGTTTCCGGATAGATCCCGTATCGCGTTCTACTTTGGTGAAAGTGGTCACAGGTACGATGCGGGTGGGGACCTGTACGTGCAAAATAAATTAGGCCACCGAAGTTCTTTTAAAAATAACACTAGCTTAGCTCACTCTCTAAAGTGTTTGCCTTTTAAGAGTTACTTGTAAGAGTTCCACTGTTTCAAATCGCTTACCCTAACATCTTACGCGATATATCCCATTAACTGCTGTATATACGTCCTCGAGATCTTCCTTCACTCTTTTCTCAACTTTAACTTTAGTTTTGGGTGAAATAGTCCCTAGTGATTGTGTACCATTACAATCCATGATTTTCCTTTTTTGGCAGATTTTTACATTTTTCCAAATATTCCCCTTTTCTGCTGAGAATATCTTCATATGTTATTTTATAACACCATTTTACCTTTAAAAATTCGTCTAAAGTACCACAATTCTGAGGTCTCTACCTTTCTCATTCTCAGTCTATGCAATATCTTCTGTCCATATATTACTACGATGCAGTTTCTCTTGAGAGCTGGTATCTTTATACCTGAATATGTTACACCTTGGAGAGGCTAGGTACCATTGAATTTTCTTTTGCAAAAGACTTGCAAAAGAACGAGAAAATGAATATCCGTTTCCCATGGAACTCTCATCGTTTCTATTATTTCAATGGCATAAATAAATTGAATAGAAATCGCCGAAGGGATTACGTTTGAACAGAATCACAGATTTTGAGCTCGATTAATCGTCGTTAATTTCATGCCCATTGGATTCCTGTTTGCACACCGAAAATATTCTCTTTTCATTTTCATTTCGCGGAAATGATGACTCGCGGAAGAGCACAGTCATGGGTGAGATTTCCGTTAAATTGACATTTCTTTCCATCTATTGTATTCTCTAAAATCTCATCATTCGATTCTATAATCTTCAATGTTTCGATTTTATCCAAATATTCTTACCATTATAAACTTCATAGAGTACCTCTAAACATAAATGAGAACAGTCAAGTAAGTGATATAATAAATGGAGGCATTTAAAATGGTGTGAAGTTTACTTATACGAATTATAGGATATGAAAGATACAAAAAAATTGAGATAATTTTCACACTATATCTCTCCAAAAATCAAATGATAAAGCAATGATGGTGAAATAAAGTAATGTATTCTGTCTTTGTTTTTAATTGCGACGATTTAGGGACTATATTATCCTCAATTCAGAATAACTAACTGTGAGATAGCGGGTAGATATAGTCCATTATCTAACCGGGCTAGGGTTAAAAAGCTATAAAATTTCCTGATCCTAATCTCTGGATCGTAAAGGTATATTCTATATATAAGCTATATTCACGAATGTACCCGTGCTTGAGCGCCTTACCTAAGGCTCTAGCTGATAAAAAACACTATCATGCAAAGTATTTCGTTTTATCTTAACTATAGGACTAAAATCATCATTAAATAGTTATTAATACTGTACGAAGTAGTGTATTCATCGAAATACTCATTTATGACGGCCATTTGTCTAATGCAGCATAGAAATTTGCATTATGGATGGTAAATTATCCTGCCCAAACTTTTTTTGAGTCTCATCTCCACCATCATATCCTACCAATGACTTTGGAGAATTTACTCCTATCTTTCATATGAGGAATGAGTTATTTTACCTTTACTTTCTACGCTGGGCTAGAATCTGATGGGTTAAAGATGTCTACATATATGTGACATAATGATCCTCTAAATAATAAATTAAGTATTTAATAGAGAGAGAACAAAATTAATGCCATAATATTTAATATTCCGATGACTTTTATATTACCACAGATGTGGACAAGACTGAGACAAAAGTGATTAAAAGATGAATTTTCCTCTCCTTTTAGCCGGAGGAAAAATTAAAAATAGGACAATCATCTGTTGTGTAAAAAGGTAGCAGGACTGGTAGTTATATTATATTTTTAAAGAGGATAGGAAAATGTCTGTTTTAATCACTTTTGTGTCTGTCTTGTCCGCGTCTTTGGTAATATACAACAGCTAGACTAGCCTAGAGTTCAACGACCATAGGTGAACAAACTTCAAAGGAGATTGTTAGTAATGACAGTATCCAAAAACATAGAAATAAAGACTCTAAAACTCTTCAGGTATGTATGAAATTTCATTGAAGAAGAAATTTTTATCTGATTAGACACGCAAATATTATATTGATAAGGAATTGACTCATTGGAACACATTTATTGCATTGTTATCATATTTTGAATAATGAGTGTATACCAGCTCATCTCCTAGATAATGAATTTAGGATCGACCTTCATATTACAGATGCTTTTATCAGTCTTTCTTCATTATAGCCCCTGCTCGTCCATTCACCACTCGAATTCATACTAAACTTACTTACACAAGAAAAATCTACAGGTAAAACAGAATCCGATTCATATCCTGATAGAACGCATAACCTCAATTCATTGAAGCACACTGGGTTGCATAACATAAAGGCGTTCGATTCCATTATCGAGGTTTACTTATTTTTTTAATCTGCCCTCTTTGTTGGAGAAAACAATGAGAAGGGACTAGAGCATAGAAAGAAGGATGAGATTAAAAAAAGCACTGGAATTGAAGAGGGAAGCTGTACCTGCTATTTTCTTGTTTTAGCGAAAAGTTTTGATAGCGTAAATACGCTGATTACGGTGAATGGAGGTTGAAAAGAGCCTCTTTCTGGAGCGTTCCTTTAGTCCCCCATCCGCTGACCAATCGATTGCCGCGCGTAGACTAGAGCGAGAATTTCGCGAAACAGACTGGAATTTTAGGTGAAAGAAAACCTCAATTCGATGTCGACCTAACAATCGGCCGGCGCTCGAGCATGTAATGACCGTCAAATTATGTGCAGAGGAGAGGAAAACGGAATCCAATTCAGCGGAATGGAAATCAGCAGCGCGTCTTGAATCATATGAATTTGGGAGAATGATATAGCAGGGGAATCATTTGTTTACGTTGTGTATTTTAAAAGCAATCAAGTCCATCCATGTTAGAGTTATAATTCGACATGAGGAACAACTTGATGCTCTTTTTTCTATACATAAAAGAAGAATTTCTGCAATTTTATAAAATATTATACACCTTTTGCAGATTTCAGAATCATGTATTTAAGATCGTTTAACTTACTTTTATAAAAATTAACTTCATTATATGTATATTATTATTATATGCATTAAGTTAACTATACATGTATTATGGAAATGAATTATAAAAATTGCTAACACTTCCGTAATACATGAATGTATGGAAACTTTCTTGTACTGTTTCAATTAATTTTATACAAACGTATAAGTTACTCTTGATTAACATATAAAATGTTCACTTTATTATTTAAATCTATATGATATTCTACTTATAAGGTGGTTTTCGCTTGTTCCCCTCAAAGGCGCTTTAATCGATAATTAAATTAAACGGGTTTTACAGTATTTAAATTCTCAATGGTACTCTGGGTGTGATAGAATGAAATGCCAATTGTAGATTGACAAAAATAATGTTCAAATAGTCGATCCCTATTTAATTTAGCATCGGTTTTCCCTAAATGAAGATTCTTTTAAAGTTCTTCACCGATATGTTCCATACAAGATACACACTCCGTATCATCAGGATAGAATTACAAATTCTTTGCTGCTAGCATTCACTATGCTTTCTTTCATGGCAATCTTTCTTTCTGCATAGTCATTCAGAATTTCAGAGAAATACTAAGTCGTTCGTCCAAAATATAGGATAACTTCCTCAAACAGTCACTTTACCTTTCCAAAGGCTACCTTTCCAAAGGCCTTCACTGCCTCCTTGGATACTGCGTATCTATAGATCTCTTACCTTCTTCAACTACTTGTTTTTATTCCGAAAAACAGTCGATGAAATCGTGAAGATTTTTATCATTGTTACCTCATCTTTGTAATCGTATTTCCTTCTGATAAGGGACTACGTTATTTTTATATTTCATTTTCCTTCTTCAGTATTTCTTAACTCAAACGCAGAAATATATCCTTGATAAGATCTCTCAAGACTGTTTATCTCTGAAATCAAGCTCAACACCCACTGAATAAAAATAATTTATTCGCCGTCTATTCCCAAAAATAAGACAACCCGAAAATAAGCCGTGTATGAGTTTTCAAGATGTTCTTAATATAATCCTTACCACTAGTAGAAACCCTAGATCGTCAACCAGAGGATCGCATTGATTAATAAAGTAATGAATCTGCCAATAGATAAAAATATTATTGGTATTACTTATTTGAATAAACGATAAACAAAAAAATAGTCGTGGTAATAAAAGAATGAATATAAAATAAAGTGACGATTTGTATGCCTGGAATATCCTTAACCAGTAATAAAATTTACGAAACTTTAAAAATAATCTCTAAGATGTCTTTAGGAGCAAAGTTTATTCGTACAAGAGCCAAGATTACTTCGCAAGAAACACGGTATATTAACTGAAACGTACATAATTATTTTTTCTTTTAAAAATATTACGTGAAAGATTTAATCGAGAGCAGTCTATCTGATCAACAGTATTCTTGAAGTTGAGTTAAACGTTCTACTCATATGTTCAGAATCGGAAAAATAGAAAATATTCGTACGAAATATCTAGTAAAATATTTCCTTAATTATTGAATGAAAAAAGATAGATACGTACATCTACCGCTATTCCATCCAAATTAACCAGCTTGTCAGACTGCTTCGTAACATTTCTTTACAAAGTAATTCTTGAGATGAAATTTGCGTGCGGCAGATGTTTGCAAAGTGTAAGATAAGCCAGAAGTGTTGTCCGCGACACCTCGCGTGTTACGGCGTCAACAGTAGGAAGTGAGAAGTGCTCATATTCATGTGTTTCCTTTTGATAGCCATTTTTCAGCGTGTATGTTCTCTCGGGGTTCATTTCTTTGCGTCTTGTCCCTTACATAAGACTTCTCAAACGTTCCTACTGAGGACACTTATCCACAGCAACAGCTTATTCTGACAACCTCGCGCCTCCAGTTCACCTGCCACATTACGCCATTACCCAGACTGGGAGGGAGAATTCCCTCGGAATGGCTGAGTAGAAAACATCGAAGGAAAACGGTTGAGCGGAAATTGCAGAAGACAGAGGAAATGTTAAGAGTGGGTTGAGGAGTGGGGAAGGAGGGGGCATATGCTCCTTTATTTGTCCTGAGACAAAGACGGCATTGTATCTGTTTCCACTCAGTCAGTCGCAATTATTGCGGAATGAAAAGACACAGTTTCCAATTAAAAGACATTATAAGATGGAGAGGAAGAGAACATCAGACCTCCGGAAATATTCTTTTGTATTAAGGGAGGGATGCTAGGTTCTGCGCCACTCCGATCTATTAAACTATTAATGCAGGAGGAAATGGCTAATATACTTATGCATAGAGGATGAAGGCGGAGGATACATCAAGGAAGCAATTTTGCTAAATAAGTCCCTAACGTAGGCGAATGTCCATTCTTAGACGATTTTATTCGAATCGCCTGGACTCCTTCAGCAGGAAATTTAAATTGAACGATACCGTGCCAGTTCATAATTTATATGTAATTTTCTTTTTTCAAAGATCATATTTAAGAATTTTCCTATCAAAAAATCGATTGCTAATTGCTCCATTTGTCTCGCAGGTGTTACGAATTCGTTTCCTTCCCTGGGTATATTGCTGTATTAGAACAAATTCATGTGTTAATTATTGATGTTAATTAAGTTTGTCGAAAAATACCTTGAACAAATTAAAATATTTATGTCACCAGTTTCATTAATTAACATCAAGTACTAAGAAATACTCTTCAGTTCAAGATATTAAGGAACTCAGGATCTTCTAGCTCTGGAAGAATCTTATTGTTAGATTCCTGTTGTTACCCAATGATGTTACATTGTAAGGAAACAGACAGAAAGTGCTAGATATGTTTGGAACAAAAGAGGTGATTTTATTAATATCTTTGTGATTATGATATACTTCTACCTAGTTACACCCTAAACAATCATGTTGATTTAAGTCGAAAATTTTGCAATTTATTCAATCATTGGCGGACGATCATTCTAAAGGCAACGTCACAGTCAAATTATCAAATATATCAAACCGTGAAACTTATTCTTTATAATGAATTCATGAAATTAGTTTGTTATGCATCAAACATTTATCTCATCTACCTTTCGGTATTGTATCTGTAATTAGGTAATTTTAAATTCTGTGATTATGTAAAAATGTAATTCTAGCAACGGGTTGAATGTAAAATGGGAATCCTAAGTCTCAATTCGAGTCGAGAAAAATTCTTTTGTCCATTAATATTTGTGATATTGTATTAACAAATTTTAGACTAAATCTTTCTCAATACGCTAAATAACATAAGCAGTAAAGTATATTTTTATGACACGAATACACTGAATTCAATTTAGATTTTTTTGTGTCGAATTTAAATAGTTGGTCGACTTGACAGTCATCCAGTATTTGGTAAGTTATGTAAAAAGCACTCCGGAAATAGATGAATAAGATTATGTTATCAAAATATATGCAAATAAGTTAGATATAGGTCAACGATTCCATAGCTTTATAAAAAAGAGAGATGAGTTAGATCTTGGGTAAACTTGGGGATAGCAGTGTTTATTTGAACACTTGCGTAAATATTTAAAGTGCCACCAATTGAAAAAATACTTCCCTAACTTATCCACGAGGATCACGTAAAGTGTATTCCTTGCTTGCGAGAAGATCGCTGCACCATCTCCGTGAGACCCGCATTTAGATCCTGGAATTTACCGACGATATGACCTCGTATTTACTCAGCCCCGTCGTATTTACTATTTTTCGGGAGGCGTGTGCATTTGGTTGTTATATCTGCAACTCGGCTGCATCGGCGCGCACTCCGCTAACGCCCAAACTTGCTACGAGCAGCTGTATCAGACCGATTCGATTATCGGGCACACATTGGAAGTGGAATTTTACTTCTCTTGGCGAAGGGAAAAAATCACAGAAGTTTACTTAGCCATTTAGGGTGCGCGCGTGAGAGGGGAATGGAATGGAGTCATGTGATATTTGGAGCGATAAGAAAAAGTCTTAGAAAAGGGAAGAAGGGAAGACTAACGAGGGGCACAAAGGGGAGAGTTGGGAGAGAGCGAAATTCCCTGGAAGGAGATTAAGGATCGTGGAGGGGGAAGGAAGAGGAGGATCGAGATAAAAAAGAGGAGCGAAAGAGGGAAGAAGTGGAGAGATGGGAATAATTGAGAGCCCCTTTTACCGGCAGATCTCTCATCATGCCCCATTCATTCGACTCTCCTTACCGTCGGACATTGTCTCTTCCCACACGAGCCTCCCACCCCACGCATCTCCATACCCAGAGTGCCCTTTAATCTTCCGCAAAAATTTCGAGCGTCCTTCATGCTATTGGTTTCCTCTAAATCGGATCAGAATTCCTGCTTTTTAATTTTAATTGCCGGGTCCCCTGACGAATTTTCCTTTCCGCAGCATCTTTTCGAGCGATACAAAAGTTTATCTCCTCGTACAGAATAAATTAAAAATCAGTCAGTTAACCGCTTGACAAAGGATATGAAGATTTTAATCTGATTACCTTTTCAAAATGAAATATTCGTGTCTATACGCAGATGTAAAGAAGTTGTGATTGTTGGAGTTGTGTTCGAATACCGATTGTTACATGTGGTAATGAAGTCTTAAGAATCAATTCACCTGCATGCTACAACGCCTCCTTAGAAAAAACAGCAGTTCAAACTTTATTAGACGTCTACTCGATGTTTACTTTAATCATTGACTTTGAAAATTTTTGGGTGTTGGGCCTTCTGATTGATTCTCAGAATGCTATATTCCTTACTTTTAGTAACCTTTCAATCTCTAAAAGCTGTAAAATGTTATCAACAAGATGACTCCCATTAGAAGGTTAACTTAATGGAATAATGATACGATCTCTTTAAATGTGTAAAAGTTAGTTTTATATTCAGTTATATATGAACGGCTTATTATAACCCAGGAAGATTCCGGGTTCGATTCCCGCTCCCATCAGACATTTCAAGTCTGTTTTTCTATGGGGGGATTCTTGATGTCAAGTCACTTCAATTTAGCATCTGGACACCAAAGATGAACTTACTCATCTCATCCGGTATGGCGATTAAAAACCTTCACGGTTCTCTTCTTACTCCGGTTCTGAGTTCAGTAAGACATGTATTCCCTTGGAAATAGAAAATGGGACCATTGGAAAGCGATTGCAGAAATGGCTGCTCTAAGATCAAATAATACCGCCACTTTGTTTCTTTCAAAACTCTTGACTGGAGAGATTTGAATGGCAATCTCAAGAGGTTGGTAAAAATGATAGCCGAGAGATAGTTAAAGTAAGCGGTCGTTTTTTCAGCTCGGGCGATCCAATTGAAGAAAGGGACATCTTCCTATAAGAGTAGTAGTCCACTAGATAAAGTACGATGGAGAAGAAGTTCGGTTGACTCTATAAATCTAATTGAAAGGCGTGTTCCACGGATTATTATTCAAGAAAGCTTTTCTAGTTATTGAAAACCATTAAGTTAACGTTGATTAGTGTCCGATAGTCTATAAAGTCTTTGAGTGCACCAATTTGTTGGAGCCGAATGGAATAACAAAATTAATGTTACTATTTCATATGGAATCAGGTGATAAATGGTAAAGAAGAGTTGGACAAGTTAATTAACGATAATATCCAAGCGTAATTCAGGATTAATTGAAACTTTTGTTTAAATCCATAATTAAGGCAAAATAACTGATTGAGTCGTAATCCTTGGATCGATCTCCATGAATTTAAATGCTTGATTGTAGGCAGAATAAGAAATTTGCAATATTTTAGTTACCGTCAGTAACAAAATCTTACAAGATTAGATTTCTGGTACTGTAATAAGCGCCAACATGAGATAATGATAATTATTTTTACGAAGTTGGTATACAATGACAAGAAATACAAAGAAAATTCGAATCATATGAATTGCTTATACTGCTGAGTTTCTTACATTGACTCAAAACATTAAGAAAAACTTGATTTCAATTTCTTTCGGAAAATTCCGTATGGATTTTGACACTAAGCTGAGCTGCTGACACTTTACCTCTTCTAATTTCTGACAATCTGCTCTTAAAAATTCTGTTAAGTAATACTATGCATGTTACATAGGTTTCTACATGATCTACGATATTTTAGTATTTTTCACCAAATACCTCAACTTTTCTAGGAAGGGCTTCACCTTTAATTAATTTATTAATCTTAGTGTAGATCATGAAGCGTAAAAGGAAACTACTTAAGTTAACACGCAATCATTATGAATATTCTCATTTAAGATACATGCGCAACAATCTTCAGTTTACTAGAGCAGAGAATTTCTAATAAGTACCGAATTAACGTTTGACCTCAGCGTTCCAACGTGCATCTGCTAGTAACAGCATCTTTTATATTTCTTGCAAGACCTTCCAATCATCCGCTCAATATAGGTGATCTCCCGGGGTTTTCCGCTACCGTTCTCTTACTAAACTCTCCATTCCGGTGTCATTAGAAGCACTCCACCATGTCTCAGAAGCGCCCAATTATATCACATCATCTTTCCCATTTCGCCCAAAGCAGTTCTTTACCGCTGCCTACTAGGAAGCCGCTCTCTCTCCTTGCCCTATATTTTCACATTATTCTTAACGTCCTCACCATATTTCAAGAGCTTCAAGTTTATTCCTTCTACTTTGCACACAGGAAAACCAAACAATGAGTCACTCCGAATTTGTGTGTTTAAGAATCCCCCATTTCAGCCACAAAATGAAAAATCCGAGTAATATAGAGTCCCCAGTCTTTAAATGGCTCTGCGAGAAATATCGCTTTCCCGTGAGAACTATTTATTGCAGCTACTTGACACAACGAGGAAACAGGCTTATCTGAGATCTATGCTGGCAATTGCCATTTACTGTATCGCTTTATCTTGAAGTACGAGATGTTTGAGGAGGTTAAGGTCATTCGCTAAGTTGAACCAGATATTTTTTCTTAGTTTGAATGCCTATACTGCTGTTAATAATATATTTTTTTCTGAGAATCCTTTGAATAGGATCAAAATAATGATCATTTCCGATTATTCTCATTAGTGAAAGGAAAGTAAAAAGGATATCAAATTCCCAATACTATTCTATTTATTGAGAAAAAATTGAATATATGTCGGTTAATAGAGTAAATTTCTCCAATCAGTGGGAGGCATAGATTCATGGAATGCATGGATAAAATTCTTGGCATTTAGTAATGAATCATATAAGCATTCGGTACAGTATGCTATTGTTTTAGAAAACGGTCATGAAAATATATTCAACCTAAGAATCCTTCTGTTAATCCCAATGAAGATGTTTACGCTGACTTATAACATTTAATTCATAATAATGATGATAATAACTAAACGTCTTTATGTGGGCGAGATTGAGACTATAATTCTCTTCCTCCACCTAATCTATCGTCATATTTTACACAGATAATTTAAAAGAGAAAGAGAAAAATGAAATGAAGTGTGAGTATGAAAGACATAAGATACTTCTAAGAAAAAATATTTACTGCAGGAAATACCCACATAGAAGGGAAGTGTAAAAAGAATGCGCACACCAACCCATAGTAACCCATAAGAGATTTGAAAGACGATGATAAGTGAATGTGAATACACAATTGAAATAGTCACATGTATGTAGTATATTAACCAATATAATACATAATACATCAATCAATCGATAAATAATATATATTCAACCAATTCATCAATAAATCCTTTCCTTTTAGCGGGATCGAACCGTATATATTTGAAATATCCGCTGAAATTTAATAAAAAAAAACAAACAAACTAAAAGGTACGTTTTCAGGTCAAATATCTCGAGAGAGATTTAAACCCACCAAAATCACTCCAGGAGGAAGGTCAATTAAATGATGAAGGGGGATTTTTCAATTACACAGAAAGTTGTAATTTCGGAAAGGGGGAAAGCACCAGTTCATTAGCCATTAATGGACCTCATGTTTCGCACCCGTATTCCCACAGCACTTTCCTAGCACCTTTTAATTTCACAGCCCTGTGTTAAGGTCCAGGTTTTTCCCGATAATTGTGTAGGAGAGATTGAGTGGGCGGAGAAAGGACACTGCGTGAAGCGTAGGTCCAGACAATGGATCAATCGCGAAGTGATCAGGTACGGCCAAGAGGAACGAGTTCTGGACAAACGGACGACAAATTGGAGAGCAGCTGATGGAGGTACGGGGATTCTAGGTGTTTCCAATGAAATAACAACGTTAGAATTAAAGGAAGATTCACATAAACCAGTGTTTTTCAAATTGTGATCTGCAGCATAATCGTATGCTACGTGAAGCATTTCATGTGCCGATAGCATAAAATTAAATGGTCGATGCGTGACTTTTGAAGTGTTTCTGAAGTGGCTGTAAATTTTCTACACCATAAGTTGGAGCGAAGTAGAAAACTTTCTCCAGAGAGCTAATGTTGTTTGCAAAATTCAACAGTTGTGTACCATTATCTATTATTTGGTTGGTGATCTGTTGCAGTAGATGCATATAAATATTTAGCCAATCGTAGATTACAGTGGAAATGTTTCGGTTATCTACTAGTTTTCCGCTTACTTCTGTTTCTGGGCGAATACACACTTTAACCTTGGTAAGAGACCTATTCATCATAACCTCGAGTGTTAAAATTTGTAGAAGTATCTTATTACTATTATGATTCCAAAATTTAATGTTTGACGCACAAATTACTTTTTCATTAAGAGCAATTAAGAGAACCAAGAATTCTCCAATCGCTGTATGCCGGAGACCGTCGACCAATTCCTAAGATAGGATTATCGCCAGGTACGACTACCAATATTCAGAAACCCCCTTTGGAACCTAACCCATAAAAGTCATTGAGGATTTTAAACATTGTGGCAATTCTCATCGGAATACAGCGTACATATTCAACCTATTCTCATGAGAGCTATATTACTTTTATTGCTACTCAAAAGCTTCATTTAATAATTTATTGCAGTTTATTATTTTCCACAGAACGTAATGATTACAGCAAGAGATGTCAATCATTAACAGAGAATGATAACATGAAAAACAAGTTACGCAGTAAATCATTTGATTAAAAAGTATGCAAAAAAC
The DNA here is from genome assembly GCA_036926295.1 of Pachydiplax longipennis. Lineage (NCBI taxonomy): Eukaryota > Metazoa > Arthropoda > Insecta > Odonata > Libellulidae > Pachydiplax > Pachydiplax longipennis. The sequence goes on along the minus strand of JAVFKF010000003.1, from coordinate 22,857,962 downwards.
TGTAACTAAAAACTTTCATATCTTACGGTACACATTAAAAATGTGTATGATTCTGAGTTTTCATTGGAACTAAGAAATATAAGGGCGATAATCTCTGAACATTCTAAAAAATGGCTTCATGACGCATACGAAAAGTTTGCTTGGAGTCATTGAGTGTGAAATCATTTGGATGCACATTATCAAAGTTGACGACCGGCTTTGCTGCAAAGGATTTTATAACCTTAGTGACGGGGATTTAGGATTTTTATTTCTGGCTTGGTTTTATTATTTATAATTTTTGGAGCGGAGAAAAAATTTTTCGTGCATATAATAATATTCAATTAGAGTCTCGTTAGCATAACCAATAAAAGTTTTAATAAGTAATATGGTAACTCTTCAACCACCGCAATGATGGTAATGTACTCGGTAGAATTCCCTAAGAAACCGCTGGTGATTGTACGTCCCGGTCCCATAAAACGACAGAATTGCACCGTTATATTTTAACCTTCCCATATAGGCGGTCAACAGAGATGTTATGGGGAACCTGGAAAAATTAACTTTGGAATTGAATGGATCTACTCATTGTTGCCCATTGGGAATTCGGACCAAATTTTTTTGTAATGGAGTCCTTCTCCCTGCCTGAGGCCCGAAAGGATTTGACCTAATCTAACGAAAGGGGACATTTTGGCTCCGAATCAAAATGGTATATGTGATGCGGTGGAACGTAATTTCTAGGCCGATAGTTTATTCTTGATCAGTTACGTGAATTGTCGACTATTCCCATAACTTCCGACCAAATTTGGAATAAGCGGAGGTCGTTAAAAGTATGTTTGCAGATTCAATGAGCAGTAAACGCAAATCATGCTTCGTTTAGAATGTATACGGTCTAAATTCTTTCGAAATGTACCGCTCAAATGCACGCTGCGGCAATTTATTATTTGATTTTGCGGAAAAAGGAATATTTAAATGAGTGACTCCGATATTTGCATGAAATGTTCGTAAACGGACGATTTAATAGCTCAAGTGGCAATGATACAGTGAATATATCACATAATTACTCTCATATCACAAATTAATTATTAATAATGAAATCAAGTATCTGAATTATTTTAGTGTACTTATCAACGTAATCAAATTGTTTAGAATCATTATTTTCGTCCTCAAAATTAGAAGGAATATAAAGTACGTATAACAGTATTTATGACCTCGCTGGTATGAAAAACTGGGGGAATTTAATCTAACTTTTCACAGTCATAACAGTTAATAACGTATTTTCGGTAAAGTATCATACTTTGGAATCATTGAAATGAATCATTTTTCATTATGATTTATGCAATCAAGTTCGCAGATTAATTAAATCACAAACTCAAATTAGGAAGCGTGATAGTTATAATTTTATATTTTTATAATTATTGTTTTTTTTCATCTATAGATTCAGCGACAGAAAGGTATTGCTTCTCAAATCAAATATACTGTTTCATTAAAATGAAAATCCTTCATATATTACCGAAAATTATTTTTCCAATACGTTACCCTTAAAACGAATCCTAGAATTTACTTTATAAGTTTATGAAACTTAACACTTGTAGAAACTGTAAATTCGGCCTCGACTTCATGATAAATGTAAAGAAAAAGTTATTAAAAGGAACATAAACCTGTACCACGAGGATGATGACCCAATCGGTTTACTTGCTTTTTAGTGATATATTCTTTATCACTTGAGAATGATACCAGAGTAAGAATTTATCTTATTTCTGTTAATTTTTATGCTTAATTTTCTTAATAAACGAGATTCTGTGACATTTTAAATGTGCATCATTTTGTATGAAAATTTCACTTAGTTTTACAAATTCCTTAGAGAATAAATATTTTTCAGCGTTATTTGGTGGAATTTCACATTTACTCACTCAATAATTACGAAAAAACTTGTGCAATTCCAAAAAGAATTCTAATTTTTCTGATGATGGTACTTTGTACTGCTTAAGCAATATGACACTTTTTTGTGGAATTACCCAAGTGTTTTCGTAATTATTGAGTCATTAAAGTCCTGAGAGCTTTAACGCTGAAAATGCATCAGTCTTAAATCCACTGTCAAAGAATTTTGACCAATCGGCTTCCTCATAGCAAAATAATGACACTGTGAACGTAGGTGCAACATCTACTATATGCTCCCGCCCTTTTGGAATGACACATCAGTCCGCGTATCCAATAGACTAATTGGCACAAGCGAAAACTTTGGTTCGCATATGGCGACAGAATCCGATCCGATAATTTCTCGCTGTTAAAACTGCATTCCACGGCAGCCTACGTCGACAAGTGCAGCGTTTAAACCTCAGTCTGGAACTTGGGGAGGACGAGTGTTTCCAAACAGCAGGTTATGCAGAAAATGACGATGAGAGGAAGGGAGAAGCCCTTGTTCGGGGTGTAGGGGATGCGGCGGTGGGGAGAATAAAATGAAGCGGTTTCTGTCCAATGGTTATCTCTCTTTTGCCCATTTACGGTTCGCCAGCGGTGATTAGCGATCGTCCGTGCGGAGTTTACGTGCTGTCGCGCATCCAAAGCGAGTGCTATAATTGTCGCTGCGACGAACACTCTATTTGCCGCTTCGATACCTCCCAATGCTATCGCGCGATGAAACTATTTTTCCGCTATCTTAAGTTGCCTCCTCGCTCTTTTCTCGCACGTCCTAGGTGTTCAAGGGTGGGTGTTCGGATATCAGAGGATTGTACGTTCTATTTATAGGGAAATTCGATGAATAAAATTGTTTTTTTGATTGAGTGTATACATACAATCTCGAAAGTAAACGTACTCATCTTATCGGTGGTGATGTATTTCTGCTATGAGGCAGCTATATAACTTCCCTTATGTATTATGGCTTCTATGAATTTAACAATATGTTAGCTGTATGTTATTGCAGAAAAAGAATTAATTATCGCAGAAAAATGAATCAATCTATCTACCAATATCAATATCTATCAATATCAATCAATTCTATCAATAAAAATGATGAGTAATCCTAAAGCGAAGGGTGCAAATGGTTGAGTATTTTTAAATGTCAACGATTTTTTTAAGGATTTCGCTATCTCCTTGTGAAATTTCTAAACATAAATCTAAAGGACATTATGCGTGAAGATGATCTTAGTTTATATGCAAGAACTTACATACAATTTTTTACATAGTAGAATGGAGGGATAGAATAAAATTCACTTTAGAATAGGTAGTAAGAAACTATTAAAATTTAAGGAAGAAATTTAACTTTATAAAATTAATATATTTATCTTTTAAAACTGAATACTTCTATACATATTAGATTGGATGAATGTTCAAATTAACTTCATAATCCTCATGAATTTGTATATACACTTAATAAATTAGTTAAAAAAGCTTCCCCTAGATAATATAGTTCTTGAGTGAACGTATACATCGGACCTGGTAGTATGACAGGGCCGAAAAATCTTAAACATCTCGAGTCTCCGTTCTTGGAAACCTATTCCGTCAAAACCAACTACTTTCAGCGTCGCAATCTCAGCGTTAGGAGAAACTGCAGCATTTCCGCCAGAACTTGTTAGCATTAAACTCCCGTGCGAGCTTCATGTTGTAGTTGCATGGGTTACCACTTCTCATTATTAAACTCGCGGTTCCGAGTCTTGCTTCGTTACTGGGATGCATGACAACCTCATATTGACGCTCAGATAACTCAGTCAAAATTTCAACCGGATTCATATGGCCGTGTATTTCTCCTATTATCTATTGCCCATTTTTATGTTATACAGAAAGTAAATAGAAGAATGCCTAATTATAAGGAGCTGAACCTGTCATCTTTAGCGTTTAGAGACAAAGGATAACTAACTTTCGATTTATCCTTATCGTTAAATTTTTGAAGATCAAAAGGTATAACTTGGTGGATGGAAGGTGCAAAATAAAAAATTGGAGGCTGATGTATCAACGTAAAAGGTATAGTGAAATTTGATTACTAACAATTTATCTGAAATCTTTTAATATAAATTTAATGCCTGAACATTTGTATTGAAAATAGTGCCTAACGTTATGATTCAAAGAAATTCATGGGGTTTCTTTCACTTACATTAACAGTAATCATTGAAAAGAATCTGACCATAAACATTGCGTTACAGCAGAAATACAGCATTTATACGCAATAAATGTGAGCGTCAATGATTAGCTTCACCTTAGAAATGTCTTTAAGATCATCACTGGATATTGTAGTACTTGATTTAAAATTTAGTTAATTTCTGTATTAAATGTATCATTTTCGAAAATGGCAGGTAAGATTCTCTATTCACGATTTACTGTCAGGTAAGGCTGAGCTTTAGCTCTTTCGGAGTCAAAAAATTCTGCCTAAATGTGATTTAATAATAACTTATCTTAATAATTATTCTTCTTAATAACTTATCTTAATATTTATTATCAATGCGAAACCTCAAAAATGTTGTTTTTAATGTTGAAATAAATAACCTTATGCTTAAAGAGGGGATTTGAAAATTTCAAGGTTAGTGAGAATAAGAGCTTTGTGATATCAAATGTTTGGGAAAACCTATCAGTTGCAAATGCCAAAAGTTTGATCTCGACAGAAAAATTGAGTCAAAACAGATTCGGAGGATGAAACGCTTTCAACACTTGTGCTTCCGGCAGAAACGTGTATTTTCAAAACCTCAGAGTAAATCACGTCAAGAACAAATAAAGTTTCTGTTCCCCAAACATCAGCAAAACAGCAAAATAATTCTTCGAAGAAAACTTTCGATAACAGAGGCGTATTGATCGTAAAATTAATATCATAATGGCGTATTTATAGAAGTACTGGAATCCTTTGAGTGAGCCAAAGAGAGGGCTTTCACTTATTTATGCACGTAAAAGAGGAATCTTGCGTCAAAGCTTGCGTAGCAGCCCATTCTAGAAAGGTAACAGACAGCGATCAATTACGTTTGACATAAATGTTAAAAGTGCCTCTAGAAAAAGATCTGCTCGGAGGATTTTCTGATCGCGGCAACACTGCTCGTCACCTGTGCTATGAGGGTGACAGAAGCTGCAGGCGAGGGGAGGCCTATATTCAAGGGGAGGCGGAATGGGGAGGAGAGGTGCTTAGCCGCCAATTACACCGCCCGCGGTTTGACAGGGCTGGAGGAGTGCTGAGCAAGTACTCACACTCTCTACCACTCCTTTCCTCCTACGTGTACTATTAGGGGGAAAAAGTCGCATTTAATTAAAAAATCACCACCGATGATTTTTCCCTGCATATTTAAGAATCAATTAAAAGCACCGTACTTCCCACGCGATCTTCTTTGATGCTGGATGATGCTCTCGCTGATGAGTCTTTTTTTTATTTTCCGATAACTATCGGAGGTGGAGGTCATTAACGTTCGTTAATTTAAGCGTTTTGACAGATTTTTAATTGCGATATTTAAGTTGGCCGCACACACGCGAAGAGATTTTCGGAGTAAGAGTTATAAATTATGGAATATGAATAATTTAGCAAGGACTTGTACACTTTCTTCGTTGCAGATACTTAGCTATTTGTTTGTTTCACTCAAAGTTCTTTCGTTAACGTGATTCAACGGTACACGTGAAAATAAAACTCCATTTTATATACATCCTCAAACAATCATGCGTATCGAAGCATGTTTTCAAGCAATATGAAAAGTTGTTAAAATCGATGACAATTAATTTTATCATATTATATGCATATTCATTCCTATATTGTGCAAAATAATTGACATTTCGATTAAAAATTCTTTTCCATACATTCCTGTCTCAGCAAGTATTTTTCCAATAAATAGTATAACGGGAGGAGATATACTTAAAAATTTAATATCGTTTGTAAAATTTTGGCGAATTAACTGGAAATTTCAATTAACTTTTAATTGATCATTTCCAAAAAATATGATACATTTAATCAAACTTTTGGAATTAAATACATTGAGTTAAGGAAAAAATTCTTTTTGATAAACCTTTAATAAAAATAACTACTTACTTAATCTACTAATTCTACTAACTAAATAAGAAAAATGATGTATACGAAACAAGAATATGTTTTTAGAGAATTCTTGATTAAATGTATTTAAAGATAAAGTTACTGAAGAAATAAAGTAATTTGCGATCTTATTAAAGACTCAGAAAATTATCCACGAAGAAGAATATTTTTCATAAAAGTAATGTTATTTACATAAAACTAAGCTGTTTTCGGTGCTAAATATCAACGTAGAGGAATCATGCATCGCCTCTTTCATAAAGTTCTTCCCTTGCACTTCAATATCTCCCATCACCGATGTATCAAATCACCCTCGAATACCCACTAAAACGGTGATGAATATCCCCATTACCTCTTATTACCCACGCTCAATCAATACCCCTAATTAAGACGCACTCTAGTAGGCGAGAAAAAAGAGCTCCCCCTCACTTTTTCACGGAGTAACCGTACATGAATATAGTATTTGTATCCCATAAGCGACTGCCACCCACTTGACAATCGCCCACTCCGCATACCAGACCTCTCTCTTTAGATCCGCACTCCATCTGCAACCGCTCCGCACAACCCATTTCAGTTTAACTCTCAACGGCGCAACCGCTACATCCCCAAAACCTTCCGACCCCTAGCGAACCCTTTCCTCCCAAATAAACACCCTATCCGTCGCTCCGAGGCCCACAATCCCATCTGACGGCTTACCCTTTTTCCTCCCCCGGCACTTCCTCCACTTGGATGTACCACACTTGTAATTGCCCCATCTCTCGTTACCCACATACTCCACACCGCCTCCCCAGAGCGCCCTCCCCGATGACGCACCTCCCTTCGTTCCCCACGCATCTCCTCGCCGATATCGCTCAAATCCCGATTCGCCAATCCACTGTTTCCGCTCTTCTTCACGGACGCATAATGTTTCCTAATAAAGTCGACTTCCAGAGTGGATTATTTATTTATTCGCGTGGGGTCGCCTAATGGAAACGATATGATACATCAAATCCAAGTGCAACTAATCTTGTTGATGAATAAATGAATTGCGGTTTCCTCGTCGTAAGCGATGTTCTGGATGTTTGCGGTATTTAAGCTATGGTCTATATTTTAAATATCAACCATTTCCATTTGAAATTTCCTGTTTTGCAATTTTTAGATCTTTACTAGTACTCGGAGTGAAAATATAGATGGTCTAAAGAGAATTTACGAATATATCAATATTTTAATGTAAAATAGTAGGTGATATCACTCTAATATCGCTTGGTCCTACGTGCAGATAAATCAAACCTTAGTTTGGCATTAAATTCTCCTCAAGCGTAAAAGATATTTAAGATGATTTAATCCTTCAAAATTATTAGGGATAACATTATCATGCAATAGAACATATAGCGAATATCATTCAACATGATTGGAACAGTATATACACAGGAATGCTATTCTACTACTATGCTGTTCAGTATGCTTCTATGCAACTCAGTTTGATACAAGAGATAACCCCTCTGATTTCTTCCATTGATATTAACAAAATAAACTCTTTAAAAAGAAATTTATCGTGATATTCCATTTCGTCTATAGTTCTGTACATTTTAAGTAACGTTCCTAAGGTGTCTGAGCTGACAGAAGGCTGATTTATGAGAACATGGTATGCTCTACCTAAACATATTTTTTACACGCTATTTTCAGGATTTGAAGGATTCGACAATTTAGACAATATTACAATCTCATTGTTTCGATTGTCATATGTTCCTATTAGTATTATAATTCTAACAGATGCAAGCAATATAGATCCTTTAATTGAGATCGTATCTATTCCACATTGGAGAAACAGAAACAAACAGACAATAAGAGGTAAAGAAGAATTCATTCCTTATTAATTTAAAGAGATAGATTGATGAATGAACTGGAGTGCTGACTCGATTTAGACATCGTCTACAATATTAAAATGATTTGAGCTCAATAGAGTACGAAAAATATAAGGTTTAAAACTATGACCACGCAACGAACTTAAGTTCTACTTTCAGATTCACTTGTTTTGAATAGAGATAATAATAAATTTAGCGAATTTTGCTGCCAATCCAAAATTTGTTAATCTTGTAAAAAAAAATTTCCTAGAGTATTATTTCGAAAGTAATCTTGTACAACATCGATTATTCTTAAAATTGATGTAAATGTCAGAATACTATTACTGTTTCAACACAGTTCTACATTTTATAAGCAGATTTCGAAAAAAATAAGAAAAAAATTAAAGGATTTCGGATCATAAGAATATGCATATGGATAGATTTTGAGATTTCTCAAGAGCATGACTGAATCTCGAGGCAATATTTTTTATCATTATGACTTCACCTACTACGTGAAATTTTCTACATATTTAATCCTTTTATTTCAAGCAACATTTCCTCGGAAGATTTTAGATATCAAAATAGCTACATTCTGCATCTTTTACATTTCACATTATTTTTTGTATGAACGTATGCACACACCCATCTCTATTTTGCATAATAAAGTAATAATTATATAGTTTCCATCATGACCTACAACCAGGATGCTATCTTGCGAATAGAATATCAGTATATTTATAGGTTTAATCTATTATTACTAGAAATATTGTTAAATTACTCATTCTTTTCAAGCTTTTTGAACATTCAAAAATATGTACCAAATGTCTTTTTATTCTTTGGAAAAAGTACGTGACGTTTTCACACATAACATATCAACAATTTTTATTCGATTTTCGAAGGCAAGACTTCGTGGAGAGGAATAGCGGAAATGTTAAACTTTGTCTAATAATTTTTCAAATCAAATTTGGAACGGTTCTTATAAAAATTACGAAGTATTTCTTCTCCGTCTAAAAGATTTTCCACGAAAACGTTACTAATTTCATTAACCAATGTGAATCGCACGCTCCAAGGAAGAATTTATTTCTACCGAAGTCAAACATATTTACACCATACATTCTTGGTACTGTATCTGTGGGCTTACAGAATTTCACGCAGTTCTACGCGTCCCTAGAGGGAGTTGCGTCCAAGTATTACAGATCGTGAACAATGGGAAAGATGAAAAGATACTACAATAACCTTAGTCCAATATGCATGACTTTATTTGTAGCGCGCTTCACCTCTGCCACGGCACTACCTCTTTGTGTTTTATTCAATGATACGAAACAATAAAGTGAACATCGTGTTGTTACAATGTCTATCCCATACCCATTGTACTGGTTCGCAATTTAGGCCAGTCGTGAGCTAGTGCAACGCATATTAGTTGAGCGTTTGATGGATCGCGGGAAGAGCTAATTGGGTTACACGAAACTCCTAATGAAATTTTCAACAAAACGCTCTATTTACTTCATTTTATTTTCTACAGTCCCCACAATAGGAACATACATGAATTGTCAATGCCTGAGCAATCTTTCCGTTTCTAATTAGATTAAAGTGGTTTTTATTTTTCACCTATCCTAGGAATATGTCGAGAGCACCTGCTTTTATGTGGTGATTATCATTGTTCTGCTTCGGACAGGAATTTTTATCTAGGAATTCGCTTTATATGCTTAGGTTTTCGTATAATCCCTTAATATTTATTATAATGAAGTATATTTTGCTCAACAATATATTTAAATGGATTATATAAAAATATACTATAAATGTAATACCTCACTTTGGTGTGTAGGTTATTTCTAGTTGCGTTAAAATAAAAAGGTGTTACTTATCAACATAAAATATAATTCTAGAGAGCGTTACTTTATTTAACTACTTTGTTTCACATTTTCGGCATCAATAAATTAATATATAAACAGGGCTAAAATTTGCGAATTAAATTAATATAGAAAAGAAATTAATGTGAACTGCATACATGCATTCTATTCTAGTTTCAAAATTTAAACCGAGGAAGTCAAAGAGAATCCGATATTTTGCAAGCATAGTAGAATATATGTGTGTTTATATATGAGGTACCCAACGATTTATGGATGATGCATCTTCCCTGTTCATGCTTACGGTGCAGTATTTCGTACTACGCAAGCGCAAAACCCTACCTCTACGATACCTGATACTACGTCACTCGCATTTACATCAGAAATGTTATTCTTTCCGCTTTGCTAATGTATGTTTGAACTAGCAACTGTATGAATAAAACGAGAATTCACCTACAGAAACTGCAGTAGTGTTCCTGTGTAAAATATCAGAGACTTTGAGTTTATTTTGCAGAAGAGCATAGTATAAATTCAGAAATATAGTTTTATAAATAAATCTGGGCAAAGAGGCACTGTAAAGTTCAGGAAATGGAATAAAATATAGGAACCGTATTTTCTCTCTTGAATTTTTCTCAAGTTAACTCATAGCTCTTGCTCTTCTATATTCGCAGTATTTATAATTCAAGTTATTTTTATATTTAGATTCTTACCTATATTTAAATTTTCTCCATCACCTTAATTAAGGTTTGGATCAGATTCTATTCAAGTTCAAACTTTATGAGAATTAATCCAAGTTTTAGATTTTTATACCTCGCTATGAACCTTATGAGCACTTTTTTTGATAGAAATCACGTTTTTGTTATTAAAATATAAGGAAAAAGTGTTAATATCTGCAAGACTTAGGATGAATTGTTGACACTTACTTGGCGATCAATCCTCAAGCTTCCCAGTGACATAAGGATTCATATTTTAGATTCATATATTCATAAGTTGAATAGTGTGCACAATATATTGAGTATTTATTGCTATAAATTCCATATTTGTGAAATATATCTCTCTCATAACATTTAAATTCTGTAAGAAAAAAATAAAATTTAAGTAGCCCTTTATGTGTGGCTCCTGTTAAATTTCCTTATTTAATGAAAATTAACTTAAATTATAAGAAAAAAACCTTACTCTTTTAAACTACAAACGCCTATCTGACTACCCGATAACTCGCCGGGACTCTAAAGTCTCAATTTCGTCCGTAATAAAGTCGTCCTGTCAGTCGGTATTTCATCAATCTTGAAACTCCAATATCCATCAATCTACCCTATGTTCTACAGCTTGTGCCCTGACAATTTCCCTGTCATATCTAACTCAGCGCCAATCTGTTTCAATCTCATATCAACTACCCATTCTCCCCTCTCCCTTTCTCACTTTCTTTCTTCTTTGTCTCCTACCCTTCCCTACTCCCCTTTTCCCTCAGCCATTTCTCTTTTTCACATTTTCCTCAATTTCCACTTTTCGGCTCATCCCCTTTTAGCCTTCGGCTACATTCTTTTCCTCGGACTTTGTCTTCTATGGGAGTTGCGTTCGAACTTGGATGGTGAAACAATACTATTACTTAATCCACAGGAAAATTGAAGATAGGATATATAAAAAATACTTAATGTACAGATGGAGGAAGAATATTTTACGAAACATTAAGTTTAATGCATACTTTAAAAGTTATTGAAATTTCTTTATCTGCTAAAACTATTTTAATTGTATCGTAATATAGTATGCATCGATTTAAATTCAAAGTTCGACTATGATACTCTTGATTCTTATTTATATACTCTTTTCTTTTACTACTAACATCACCTCAGAATCAATTTCAAACATTTTATATACTTTTCCTTTAATTTTTTTCCTCTCCCTCTTGTAGCATTCAAATCTATCACAATCATATATCAATGTACTAGGTGGAAATAAATAAACACTGCAAGGAATGGCTAACTACGCTATCAATAGTATAGTTAATCTACTTTTATTTTCAATAGTATAATTAATCTTTGTATATTTTGGAGATTAGAGAGCAGTTTAGGCATTATGTATCTAGAGTTAAACAAAATTAAAATATTTCAATGAGGCTAGGACTCGAACCCATGTCTTTCACTTTCTGGACAGCTTTCCTAACCGCAAATTTATAGCAGTTATTTCCATATTTTTTACTTCTGTTATTCTTAAGTTTAATGGAGATATGGGGACCATACTTGCTAAGTGTTTACCTTTTACTGATCCTTTTTACTATATGCATAATGATATGAGAGTCGTAACATTATCATAACATGTGCTATCTTTACTATTATTTCATTACCTATCTCTCTTACATATCGTTTAAAAGAAGAAAAGTGAAGAAGTCTTTACCACTTCACGCACAGGTTTGGGAAGCGGAATCGCAATCGGGATATCCGGGTTCGAGTACCGATCCTGTCAGAATATTTTCACCTCCTTTAGAATTTTCCTAGGTGCTCACCTTTACGTGCAAAGTTACCTTTATCTTGTGATCTCTTTAATGTTTAGGAATTAGTGGATGCGAGCACTTTAGGTGAGGCATCGTAGCTCTTATACGATATACAGTTCAACAACAAAAGAGAGATAAATAAAGCGTGCCTCCGTACATAAAAGATATGTTTTCTTCCCTATCCTTCCATTATTATTTCCTCCCTCATTCCTTCCTGTTTTCTGTTTCCCACACCCATCCTCCCCGTGGGAGAAGAAAGGGATGTATGCGGACATGAGGACGCCTCCTCAGCTGTAATTACAAATTCCGATGGCTATATGGAGAATCCGATAGAGGGCGCTTTACGGAGGTCGGGAGATTGGTGGGTCCGCCGCTAGGGGGGAGCACAGATATGCGGGGATGCCAAGGTGGGGAAGAGATGAAGAGAACGAATGAAGGGGATAAAGAAGAGGCAGAGAAGAGGATTGTAATTGTAGTGCGGCTGCGGTTAGCGGGGAAGTGATTTCGAGTCCCTCTTTCGCCGATGGAGTCGTAGAATTTTAGAGGAGGAAGAGTTGTTTCGAACGCAAAGCAAAGCCTAAAGCGTTATCTTTATTTCGAAGTCGAGAGGACAGGCAGACTGACCTGTCTCGCCGCAATGAAGAGCTGATTTCCGTATTATTACGAATTAATGGCTGGAGGCAAAAATTGTCGATGAAAGATTGCGGCTCGAACGAAACACTCTGAATGGAAAGAGACAATGAGGCTGTCAGAATAGCACGCGATGTAACTAGAGGAAATTTATTACTTACAATGCGAAGTAAATAACTATGTAATGAATGGAATTGATGGGTTTGTCTCTAATTGTCTTAGATTGTCGATTCAAAAGTACATATTATTTCGTATAATATCATACTTTCAAAACACAAAGTGATCTCAGGTAAACGATTTTTTCATGTCTGACTCACCTGAAACACCTGATGTAAATTAAACAATATATGTATAAAACATATTGTGTCCTTAATGGCTTCATTCTAAGAGTTATCATTTTAAGAATTAAAAGGTTCAATTCGTTACTAATATCAGACACCGATATACAGCTTTTTACTCATGTTAAACGAGATTTTTAACGTTAAAATTACCATGTTTCAACGGTATTATATTTTCTTAAAGTTATAAATTAATTACAAATATGTTGAATATTATCATTATAGTTTAGGAGTTCTTAATCAGTAAGTGTTTAATGGTTTGCAAACATCATTCTATAATGAAATTTTTACAAAACTTGTCTAGAATGCATATTTCATGCTATCACTTTCCAACATTTATGTGTAATATGATACAACTCCATTAAAATTGACCTTTGAACTCGTATTTCTCATAAATTCTTCGCCAGCAAGGGTGAGTGAAGGAATGCGATTCACATTCTCTTTAGACTAAAGCTGAGCTGTTTATTGACTGTCTCAAATACCCACTTTTTGCGTTTCTTTTTTCGTTCTCTTCTAATTCGATCCTTTAATAACTATCTCAGTCATATGATCGCGCTTTATATTTTCATATTAATATAACATTAAGGTGAAGATTATGTTTCTAACTTATGGGCGTAAAAATTAAGTCGCAATTTAATAACCTTCCTTGAAATAATCATGTCCAAATAAAAATTAAACCTCTCTTATTATCGCGGTTTATTGCAGAAATATCAGGTCTCGTAGAGAGCTTGAAGCCATTCGTTCCACAGTAAAACTGATTAGGAGATATCGGTGTATTTACGGCCAAAACATTGCTCCCAATTTCCCAAAACCTTTCGAATCTCACGAAGTAGTAAATCTTAATCTCCTGCGGAAAGAGGTAGAAAAAAAGGAGCGTTCGGATCTTTTATAACGCCGCTATCTCTCTTGTGTCCAGTCGGGCGAAATCCACATTGGATACAGCTGCTTTCGCAAGAGCTCCTTATCAGACCATTTGAAGACACACCTCGTCCCTCTCTAGCCTCCTCCTTCATCCTGCAGAGGGAGCCCAACTGTGAAAGGGAGAAGCAAAGGGCTTTTGGGAGGAGTCCCCGCACGTGTTTGGGGAGAGGAGATAGGAGATCCCAATATGATGCAATCAACGTACCGGTGTCGGGCGAAGTCGGGGAAATAACACAGAAAAAACGAAACTGCGGAGGAACAAAGAGGTGGGCAAACTGGCAGGACCAACATAATAGAAGAGCGCTTAAGGCTACGACCGATCCCTTTTCCCTTACCAAGCGACGCCTTTTCACTCTTCTCCTCAATCATTTCCCCCGCGTCAGTGCCCAGAGGCATGTCCGCCACTGTTGTTCGATAGCCTCCATTCCATCGGACGCCGCTTAGTGATTCCGAAGGCTCTTTGCGTTGAAAGAAAGGGTGGTATTGCATTTCTATCGGAAAGGAATCAGTCAGAGGAGAATGGCGTTCCTCTCCTTTCTACCCTCCTTTCATAAAAATACACTCAAAACCCCTCCGAATTCTAAACGACTCTAGGTCTTTGCTCTCCTCTTGAGCGCCTCCTATTGAAGAGGACTTCGGAGGAAAGGGTCGCGGTTTTCCCAATGGACAAAACGAGTAAATTGACATGGGGGTTCTATTATGAACAGTGATTCGCCGGCCCAGTTGAACTTCTTTAAATTTACCGCCGCGTTGGAATGCATCTAAAGAACGATTGTTCGTCACGGGGTGGTGAGTGGAAGAGAGTGTTACGGAATGAAATGCAGAGAGAAACCTAATTTCGAAATTCTTTATCTTATCTAAAATAAATCACGAATGATTTCGAGAAGAAAAATTGTTCTTTTAGTTACTTAGTTTTTCTTGGATGGATTATAAATTTTATGTTTGGGTAGAATATGCTAGTAAGTTTTTCTTTAGTCAGAATAACCTCTATAAAATTGTACTGAATGCTTACTTGTGAGATTAAATTGCAAGTTTATCTGGAAATTCAAATACTATCAAATGTAGGATACAACATTATGAAAGAATTCTAAAGACAATACTTTCAAATCATTTGATTTCGTCACTTGGGCTTGCCTTTCTTCTTATAATCAGTTAAATTATTAAAATTTCATTATAACTCGCCAAAACGTACCGTAATTTCATCAAAATTACGATGATTTCCTCTAATTCTTTGTTATCAGAATGTTTCTCTTTCACAGAAAATTAATTTTACTGAGACTAATACCGTAAATTTGATACCCAATGCATTAATAGATATAAATCTTGTTAAATACACCCATTTAAGTTTCAAGAGAGCATATGCTTAAACAGGAAAAAATTATGAAAAAGAACTCACGTACACTATCTTTTAGAAAATCTTGATAAGAAAAGTTTACGAATATTCATATCCCTTAACAAATTATACAACCTAAGTAAGAGGGTTCATTACATACATAATACAATTCTCCATTATATCTCCATTTATGTCCATTACGGCAAGAAAAGTTTAAGTCGGTGTAAAAATTTGCAATATTGCTGTGTGGGCCCAAACTTCACCGGTGAGGAAATTACTTCATCATTATTCATTAGAAAATTACCATTAAAATTACTTTAAGATGCTTTTCTAGCGATGCTCAATCCTTGTAATTAAAATGTACGTAAAATGTCTACGGAGAACGTTAATTTGATAGAATTTTACGCGCAATTGGTTTATCTACTCATTCTAACTAATTCAACTTAGTGGAAATTCACCTTTCCAAAATTTTCCGCGGGTTCATGTTGAAACTCTTAGTGTAAAAGTTTCATCTGAAGGATCTAGGTTGGTTCTCCTAATTGCTAATTATCTAGTTCAGCTCTCGCTTCTGAAATGCGAATATTATGCGGTGAAATTAAAATTCATTCGCTTATAAGACTCCAGTAACGCCAAAATTGCAATCTAGGATGCTCCACATTTTTTTAACGGCGTCGCAGCGGCTATAGGTAAATTTCTACTGTTATTGTTACAACTCGAGATCTTTTTAGTGCCGGAGCGCGATTTTTTAAAGTCCGCAGGAATACACGCTAACGAAGATATACAGTAGCTAAAATTAATCCGGTTGAACTCGGATGTGGAAACAAGTTCTCAACTTTTCGGCGCAAAGTGTTAGTCATTTAAGTTACCGAGCTGGCATTATTTTAACACTCTTCGTCTAAAAGTTTCGCCAATCTAGTTCCGGAGTTAGGAGGAAAATATATTTCGGACTAAAAACTGGAAGGCTGGAAAAACGACAAATAAAAATTTAAGCGATAAATTATTGAAGGAATGGAAAATAGTGCATGATTACTTATTCTTGGGCCCCGCCGAAGTTATCCCCTGAATTTTGAACTGATCGTCCATTGTGGAGAAATGAGGAACAATGACGGCTACCGATAGCACAAAATTACTGGATAATTTTATGGTATGCATTTCTGGAGCTTCAACGCTAATGGAAGAAATAAAATTAACTTAGCTTTAGCATACTATTTTATAACAACTCAAGCTTGAACAAGTTTTCAAAGTTTGTAGCTTCTCGTATAAGCATAAGGATCAATTTACACTACACTAAAAATCGATGTCATTAACTGAAATAACATGATGAGATATTCCAGGCCATTTCTATTCACATACATTGATAATTGTTTATTTTTTTACAAACATCTATACCTACAAGTGCCCCTTGATTGAACTTGAAATTGAAACTAGGACATTTAAAAATAAAATTTGTTCTCAAATCAATCAAATTATTTTGGCGGAAAAAATATTTTCTTATTTGTAACTAGGCATCTCATAGTAATAATTAATCGAAATTAACTTTCCTTTCAGTATGATTTGTATAAGGAATAGGACTAGCGCCCTAGATAAAGACAAAAGTAATAAAAAAACTAATTATTTGTGGCACAGAATCAACTTAAATAATAGTATACATCATGATTGGTCTATGGGACAGGCCGATTTTTATCTATATCATTACCGGTGAGGAATATTTCTTCGTGCAAGACTGGGAATTGAGATTCCACTAAACTGAAAGAACTTTAAATATTTTAAATAAATAATGAATTTAATAAGCAAAAAGCATATGTTGATATCATATGCATGTGCAAACTAGAATGATCAGATTTTTTAAGTTTGCAACATAAAACTTTCAAATCATCATGATTCGTTTACATCTCAATAAATCCCATATTTTGTCGATTGTAATAGATAAATCAAGGTTAAATTCTATGACGAAAAGATATTTATTGATCATTCCTGTGTTAATCTTAATTCTGTGATTGAGTTAGAAAGTTTACATAAATATAGAATGCTGCTAAGTACAAGTAGATTACATTCAGTAAATAGAAATGTCTATTTCATAAAATTGCAACTGATTTTGTATAGTAGTAGACAGAAATACCTAAGGAATTTATTATCACTACTTCGTGCCACCACTAAATAGTACATCCATTACCAGCGTCTAAACTGTTTAGCTCATTAACGTATTCTCATACCATTGATCATCCCTGTGGCGTATTAATGAATTTCCATTAAATTATGATATTTCGCTCGTCATAAATTCATCGAAGTCCTACAATGTGGCGCTAAGAATAACTTATGAATAACGCCAAACTACAGGTAAGACAGAATGAGCAGTGTCCCTGTATTTGAAACAACTTCAGAAAAAGAGAGGAAACATATCGGAATGCATGAGCGAGAGAATTCGCAGGGAGAAGTAAGATATTCGCAAGCTGTGTTTTCCGGTACTTTTGCAACACTTCAATGGATACAAATTCGCTGCCTCACAGCATTCGCGATCTTTTACACGAAAAACTAAGA
The DNA here is from genome assembly GCA_036926295.1 of Pachydiplax longipennis. Taxonomy (NCBI): domain Eukaryota; kingdom Metazoa; phylum Arthropoda; class Insecta; order Odonata; family Libellulidae; genus Pachydiplax; species Pachydiplax longipennis. The sequence continues at coordinate 22,840,082 of JAVFKF010000003.1, read as the reverse complement.
TATTAAAAGTTTACTCCTCGAGTCCGGATCTCGCTTTATGCACATCCATAAAGATTTTTAAAACCTCCCAAAACTTCCGTATTAGCCGGGAAATCGTGCATGCGACGTATACCCTGGTAGAAGAGGATATCGGAAAAAAATTTGCGAACCTAAAGGGTCTACAAATTGATCCTATGGCCTTGAGGAAATTTATCAAAACGGCCGAGTTTAACGCGCATCCGTGCGGAGGTGCAATTTAAGACCTCCTGCAAAACTTGCGCATAACGACGCTCTGCTTTATTCGCAAAACAAACGCCCCCTTATCCAATTTAATCTCGAGAGCGCATCCCAAGGAGGATAGTAAACCGATGACTGTACAAACGTGGTTGATATCGGGTTCAAGTCTCAAGACGCCATCGCGAAAAGGAAAAGGCTAGGTATAAAAAGGATTTTAATTAATTCTTTTTCGGTGTGGTGGAGTGTAAGATCCGGAAAATTAAATTTTGAGCAGTCGGGAAAAAAATGAGGGGAAACTTTTTTGCCGGAAACTTCTCCGTAACTTATTCCTGCATAAAATGAAAGACGGCTGCATATTGCCTTCGAAACAGGCGATGTTCTTCTGTCGCAGAGACCCCTTCTCCCCGATTCGGGTCCCCTTCCCCCCCAATATCTCAACGCCGTCCCATCTCCCTATATTCTTCCTTTCCCTTCACAGTATCAGCATTTTAATTTGTTATCTTTCTATTTCCGAGCCCTTTTTATCCCCGAAAGGAAAACTTGGGGGAGTCTCGCAAATTTCGATATCCCACTTGCGCACTTAAGATAATATTTTTGTGCGGTCATCAGTCGAAACACTTTCAATCCTCGGCCTATAATAACAAATCTTTCCATCATTTAGGGTGGGTTATGATCATAGGTTTTTCGGATTTGAGGGACTAATTAACGATATTGCCTTGAGGAAGAAAAGTGAAATCAGTCGCATATGAATTTGTAAGAAAAAAGGAAAGATAATATTTTCGTACGGTCAAAACCCTTTCTATTACTAGCCTCATCCTAAGATAACGAATCTCTCCATATTTAGGGAGGATTATACTCATAGGTTTCTCGGATTAGAGTAACTAATAAATGATAGAAAAGACTTCGAGGAAGAAAAACCAAATTATTCACATGCTAATGTAAAAGAAAAAAAAAAGAAAGGTAATATTTTCGTGCGATCACTCGTGCGATTTCGTGCGAAACACTCATTAGCCAAAAAACTTTCAATTCTCGATCTAATTCTCACTATCCATAAGGCATATTATATTCATAGGTTTTTTTATATTAGAGGAACTAATTTACGCTAGAAAATGCTTTGAGGAAGAAAAGTGAAATTAGACGCAGGTGAATGTATGAGAAAGAACGAGAAAAAGAGGGAAAGAAACTCGGAATTTTAAAAGGAAAATAAATAAGGAAAATGTGGAGGGATGGTTTGCGTTAAGGGAGAAGGAAAGGGAGTTATAAAATTGAGAAAGGGAATGAGACTGTCATTTGAAGATGGTTGCTGAGAACGAGACAAAAGAAAAACAACGTGCGAGGAGGATTATTAAAGAAAAGAAGGAGCGAATAAGAGAGCGAGAAATGGGATATTGACCAGCAAAATATAATGCGAGAAAAATAATGCAAGGTATCCAGGCATGAGATTGTAATATTTTCAGATTTCCTCTTTAAGCAGAACTTAGCAAAAGAGGAACGACAATTCTGCAGAAATTTATCATTCTTTGCAACGTTTCCTTTCCTAAAGACAACCAATGTCTCGGAGATATTAACACAGAACTGGAAGTTTTAGAAAAGTATTGTGCATATCAATGTAGTTGTTAATTTTAAATAACAAATTATTCATTATTAAATTTACAAGATACCTATTGCTTACTCAGCTGCGCTACATCAGTTTAAACTTTTATTTAACTATCAATGACTTACAAGAAAAAAGACTCAGAGAAGAATCAGAGAAATCGATTTCTCAAGCTATTACGGCTTTACTTCGATTTTTTTGCTACTATTTTCTAAAATTACAATCAAACTTTCCTTTGTCATGAACAAATCATATAGAAAATAGCATACGTAGAACAAAAATAAAACACAAGGGATGGAATAGACTTCTTTTGGTAGTAGGCTCAAACATGGTTCCGTAATCATTGTCAATGGCTTACGAAAGTTTGATTTTGCGACCTAATCCCATAAAATGAAGCGTCAGGTGGTCTCTCAATAATCCCACTTAAATGATATCTTTAAATATTAACGACAGGGGCATTGATATCCACATAAAAATATTAATGGAAGAACGAGCCACGCGGAAGTAATGGAAAGCAGTCGAATAACGCAGTTAATGAAGAAGCTGAAAAAATATGTGTTTTAATGTATAAAATAACAATATACGCATGATAGAATATTGAATAATAAAGCCCTGAAGTCAACTAAGGGAAAATCGTTTTCAATTACCCCGTGAATGAAATCGCTGTGTGACTTGTAAGAGTAATTTATAACTAATTACAAAATAAACTCATTTACGCTTCGTCGAAGCAAAAAATACGGTTCTCTTTTGTGAAATATAGAAAGAGCATGTACACAGACTATTGAACGGGAAATAATTTTGGGTTTTAGGTTTAAAGGAGGTAAATAATTGGCAAAATACATTGACAATATGGCAAATTATTCCAAATAAATTATTTACGATGTAATAATAATTTAAATACGGTTTATATATGCAAAGTCAAATCCTCTGAAAACGACAGGGATTAAATATTTTAAATAAAATACACAGTTTCAGGCGTTGTCTTGTGGAAATATTCCATAATCAGCAAGAAAAATTTTGTACTTTTTCCACAAATTAATTTTATTATAAACATAAGACTGTAAAACACACACGACTAGTTTCGGAGATTGATCTCCATCATCATAAAATTAATTTGTGGAAAAAGTACAACATTTTTCTTGCTGATTATTAAATATTTTCTTAAAATGTCTTACGTCCCACATGAATGCATAGGAATCAAAATTGGAGCCACTCGGAATACTAGTATAATAGAAATTGAAAAGAAAATAAGAATCATCTACGTGACCTATCAAATACTAAGTTTATCTAGCTTAAAGACGAAGAGAAAATTTTGCAGACTTAGTATAGTTTTAAGCAATATCGTCAGGTTAATTTTCCGTCAATGACAGGAAATTTACCGTCGAAACATATTGTGAAGATTCTTTATTTCTTCTTTCCCGTTAAGTCTTTCAGCCTGTTCCGGCTTCACTTTTCTATCCCATTCTTGGCCTTCCGAGACTCCTACGCATTAGCTTATACTTCAAAGCCTGCTTTGGATACCTTTCCTTAGGCATTCGTAGTACATACTCTTTGCAACCACTTTTAGATTAGACTGATTTATCTGATGTAGGTTGAACAGCTAGTTCTTCTCTTATAGATGAATTAGTCAATACGTTAAACCCTGCACATCCTTTCAACCTGATGGAGAAGAGCGATCATACCCATTACTTTCATTCAATGGCACAGTGTTGAATTGAAATTTGCATTGGGGCGTTCCTTTTATCGCAATTCATGTTGTATACTAATCAAACCAGCCAAATTTTCAGTTCAGTGTTTTTGGGCTATTAAGAGAAGTATTGGAGAGATAAACTCTGTGACATGCTCTGTGACGACCTCTCAACACCGATGATAAATAATTCGTGATTTTTTCATGGTTGTTAATTTGGTAAAAGTTGCTTCATTATAGAGTAAAAATTGACCAAACTGAATTAGATGTGTTTTAACCTGATAGGTGGATATACAACTAGGAAGGTACCTGGAATATAGACACACCCTTTGAACAAAAAGCTTACAATCTTTTCAAAACCATGAAGAGTAGGCAGCCATTAATACACAACCATAACTAACGCCGGCTCTCTATGCATCCTATCTTCAGATTTCAGATTTGACAGCAGTTTTTCAGCTATGATGGAATCCCTCGGCTGGGATTCGCTTAGTGGTAGAAGACTTGATTATCTTGGGAAGCTTTTGAATAAATTTATCACTACGGATCTTGGGGAGGAGATAGTTGATATTGTTATACCAGTTAGTAGCGTACGTGATCTTCGAGACAAAACGATGTAGCGTTACAGGGAAATAGTTGTCAGGACTGATAGTTATCTAGTCCCTTTTTCCACGAATTATTAGAGAAGCCAACAGCAGTCAAGGGTAGATAGGGTTTTCGGTGTTTTACACCCCCTGCCATGCGCCAGTGGCGGTTTGAAGGGTTAAGATGTATTTTTAAATGTAAAATGTATATTTAAATGTAATGTATATATGTATAAATAAAAGAAATATTCCATTCCGTTCTCATAGGTTAATTAATTATTTAAACATTAAAAAAAATCGCATCCCTTTCATTTAGGAAAATATAAATAACAGAAATAATTAGCTGTCATACCCAGGTTATAACGTTATTCGGCTTATTACGCCGTGTTTACTAGGTCCCTTCAGAGGTGTCTTAACCTGATAGGTGGATATACAACGAGGAAGTTACCTGGATCATAGACATAAGCCTCTGCCTATCCAATCAAACGCTCCAAAGAAATTGCCGTCCCCGATAATGAGTCACAGCGACCCATAAAGTAAAGTCACTTTTCCAGCCATGCGGGATATCAAACTAAACGGGTAATTTTCATACATTTATATAAGCGACACAGAATATTCATCGAAACGCATCGATTCGCAACGTAAACCAGCCTATTTACGATCACCCTTTTCCCAAACCTAATTAATATCCTTTGTTGTTAGCAACGTTCACCTCAGCTTAATCAGCACTGTTTTGAAAGGAAGTGGCTCTACTAATTAATAGGCCAGCCCTTTGTTCGCCTCCATGTTAAATTAAAGTTACGCCCTCGCTTTACTTATGCAATATGTTGACTCTATGCCTCTACGTGAGAACGCATACATTTTTCAGCTTTAAATTTTCCAGAAAACCTCTCGTGTCATGTTCAACGCGTTTTCGACTAACGAAATGCATTCAGGAAACGCATTTTCGGCGTTAAAAGGAGAGTTCCTGCAAATGGGAGAGGTGAAATGGATATCAACGCGAGAGAGGAAAAACACGTGATATGTGTACACACCGCGAGCGGAAGAGCGTTGTATATCCGAGAGGAAAGATAGAAGATGAGGAAGGAGAGTTGAATCTCGTAGGTGGAGAGGAAGTCTGAATAAACCATCGCCCGAGTCCCACAGGAAAATCTTTGGGAAAGAGGAGAAAAGACTATGCAGAAATGGAAAAAGAAAGGGCGAATGTGAGAAGCGTTGGAATGGCAAAAAGGAGAGAAAATGGAGGTGAAAAGTGTGGAGTTATTCTGCGCGATATATATTATGCGGATATATGGCTCCCTGTCCCTTCCAGTGCGTTAGAGCGAGCATGTATGGGCGTGGGTGTCGATTCTCGTGCATCTACCTGTACGTAAATCTTGTTTAAATTTTTTCGATTTAACCGGGCTATTTCAGGGTTTACATCCTAGCCGATAATCGCTTTCTCTCATGCTTTTCCATCGTGAGACAAATTTAATTAGAATCTGAGAAATAGTACGAACCAATACGCCATTATTTAAACGCTAAAAGGTGAATTTTTTTATCACGATCGAAAACAAATCTCTTTTCTTTTACCAGCGATGCTGCAGGCCTCTTCGGGTCAGAAGAACTGATTGAATTGGAAAAATCGACTTCTGACCTGAAGAAACCAGAGGCATTGCTGGAAAACGACATCGATTATGTTGATAACCGCCCCGTGATCCTGAAAATCTTCGAAGTTGAATCTTCATGCAGCAGAAGCCTTCATACGAGATGGAATGAGAGAATTCCTAAGTAGTAATAGTTTATGAACTCTAACAGAGGTACAAATAAACGTCAGGAATAATTTTACTCTTACGCCAACTATTTTATTTCAGGTGTATTTAAGGAATGCGTATTTTATGATATGCGTAGATGAGTACAATGTATGAAAACTGATCGACAACCTTTGTACTCCCGTTTCATAGCGCTGTTATTGAGTAATTTATAAAAATAACCAAGTTTTATGTAACTGAAAGCTATTTTTGGATTTTCCCTGTTTTTAAAGATCTAAAGATCAGGTAGGCACACTATAGCGATACCTGATGATGACCATTAGGATCGAAACCGATCATGAAAATAAAAATAGTGGAAAATACGAAGTAACGTTTTCATTAGTTATGATGGCATTCCATAAAGTTTAGCAAGAACATCTGGATTTTACGATAACTTAATAGCTGAGTATGACAGTGTGCAATTATTTCATTCAAACATCTAGTTTGGCAATAATTTAAGAACCTGCCTAAAACGTTACGCGCGAAGTATGCAAGCTGCAAATTTTTACCCTCAAGAACAGTGAATACAGTGTTTTTCTAACGAAAATAGAATCGGATAGATGAAAATTCCACTATACCTTAAAAGGCGGGAGCAGACACCCCATGGAATCGAGGTCATATGCAGTCAAACGCGCATCAAATGGTATCTCATAAATACATGAAATGCAAACAAGGCAATGACTAAAAAGAAGATTGCAGAACCGAACGAGAAAGAGGAAATTCCTGCAGCGTCTTACGATGCGCCAGATAAAGTTCCTCCAACATAAAATTTTTGATTTATCCCGGTTACTTGCGCCAGTTTAAAGAGGTTTTAAGGTAGCAGAGGGAAGGAGGAATCACTTAGGAGTTTGCAAACGCGGGCTAAGGTGGCGGAGTAGCAAATCACTCCTCCCTTTAGGCGAATTCTCCGTTTGCGTTTGAAAGTGCCGTCTGAACATCCAGTGATATAGAGCGAGAGGATCCGAGGAAAAGGTACCCAATATTTCCTTAAAAACCGACTTCATACAGCCGCATCTTTATATTGACAGCTTGCGCCTCACATCCAACCTTTGATATATAGATATTCGCGGGGGAAATGTGTACAGTTTATTGAACCGGCCAGGATCGATTATTCGATAGGAATTCGTTTTCATATTCTCCCACGTCCTCGTCGCAGGAAATTCCTATACGTTTATCCATTATTTGCGCAAATTACCTTTCAATGCTGTGGAAATCTTTCTTGCGGGTCTGAGAAACGACCGGCTATGAATTGACGGTGAAGAGGTATTTTAACAATCACAATTGTTATCCTTAGAAATTTAATTAGTGTAAATGCTACTACTTAGGGTTGTAACTAGGCTGCTTCAGCAAGGTAGAATTTAATATTCCTTCAATTTCAGTAGCGCATTCCATCGACTTCAAAAATAACCTGTATGTAGGAACCAACTTCTACATAAGTTAAAAATAACTATAACTAATTAAACTATAATGACACTTTATTCATACCGACATGTTTGGAAGAATCTTGTACTGAATAAAACATTTGTTTAGGCTCAAATTGATATCATGATGAAGTAGTCTCTTGTGGAGGCCGTTACAAATTTTTTCCTTCCGAAAGAACTATAAAACGCGATACATAGTAGATAAAAGCGAAAAAATCAATATAGTTTATGTTTCTAAACTGGCTAGAACTTTAAAAAAATTACTAAAAGAACTGGCGACAACTCTGATTAGAACTAAAATATAATTACTTCTCCTAAATGTAAAAATACCTGTCATTGTAGTAGCCATTTTCTGGAAGAATTTAATAGTTTATCGGTATTTATGGTTTTCTATGGAGTTTCAAAACATTTCGGCCTCCTCTGCATGTAGATACTCGTATTTATGATCTTTACCGGTAACCGTATGATAACATAACATCAAGATATAATCCGGAAGTTTTGATCGTATCATTTCCGTTGAGAAGTTGAGATAAGGTCCAAACTTTTTATTCATATATTTTAGGCACATATCATATTATCATTGTTATTAGCGTCTAATAATACGCATGCACAAACTAACTTATCCATCATTTTCCTTAATCCTCAACACTCTTTACCTTACAGCGAGTTTTAAGCGTATGCTCTCCCGTATAGCGTCAGTTTCCGTTTTTTCCCTCGACGTCATAATTCAATCATCTCTACGCCTCTTATTGCTAACGCTATCACCCATATTTTTCATCATGCACGCCTCCGCTCATGCAAAGGAGCACTAGCGTTGGGCTTTTCTATCCTCTCTCTACAGCGTTGCCTTTTGTTTTTTTTTGTGCTTTTTGACTTTTTCCTACGCCTGTTTTAATCGAACTGACACTACGGTGCTTCATTCAATTTTTCTCAAGGTTACACTAGTACGCGAATCGGCTTTTCTCTCTCGAACGTATCCGTTTGTGTTGCCGAATTTTCGGCTGGAAAACATTCTTTTAAAAGTTGTACAACTCTTTAACAATTCGTTGAAATTCCACATCTTTATTACAGTTTCTTGAACGAAGGAAGGCAGACTGATAAGTTTAGTTGAACAGTAGATGAGAAATGGGGAATTTTAGATATTTTTCAATGACTTAAGACATGATGATTTCATTATACCTGGCTTGGTAAAAGTATCGCCTGGAGCGATCGATTTTGATACTAAACGTTGGACCGGGATCAACTTAGGGAAACGAAATTATTGAAACCAAATAATTAATAGTATTTCCGAGCAAAAGTCTGTATTTTGTGAAACTTGCCAATCCAATTTAATTATACGTAGATGAATAGATGAGTTAAATAATTGAAGTAATAAAGGCTGGATACCAACAAGTCTTTTACTCTTCCGTTCAACATACTCTCTAAAACAGTAAAGCTTCATAACCTTTTAGAAAGATTTTGTATTAGAATATTATTTTCATGAAAGAGATGATATAATATATGTACAATGAAGATTACATCGACATCTATATTATATACATCTATATATTTATAGAATGCACAGTGTAGGAACAATCTATATATTTCGTGCTTCAAAAGAAAAAATTAAGATGAAATATCATCAATAAGAATTTTTGATAATGTTATATATTTCTTACGCTCCACGAAGTTTCTACTAATTAATTAATTCATAATAAAATTAAATTAAATTAATATGGCCAGTATTCACTTGGTGGAGTTTTGCAGCACTCACCTTGATAGGGTAAAAGTAACCTCCAGAGTAGATTTTTAATTCGACATTTTTCGACAACGAGTTGACATCCTCAGGTGAAAAACTGGATGCCAAAAATAAATAATAAAGGAAAAATGTCGAATTAAAAACCTACTGAGGAAGTAATTGAGTGTTTTCCTTTTAAGATGGCTATCAAACAAAATATCCATCGATGACATTGAAGAGGAAATAATGAACAAACGCCGATACCAGGTGAAGTGTAAGAAAGGCCCCTGTTCTCATTCACTCAGATTAATTCGTGTGCTGTCACTGTTATCTTAATTTATTCCGATTTCTAAAGATGGAAAACCGTATCAATCCCCTTCATATATACGTCCCTACTACCTGATTTAGTTGCTCTAATATAAGGCAAGAGAACGTTCTGAAGTAAAATAATCCATCCCCATCATTTCCGCAATCTACATTCTCCTTTCAAAACCCGGTTTTTGTCGTAATTGGATTCTTCATGTACTAATGACGCCCTTCTTTCGGAGTTCTTCGAAATCAAAACGGGGATAATTTTATGTAATAAACCAAGGAAGTCATTACTCGCGAAGTTTACTCTCGGCGGTTCGCTCAACATATTTTATACTTATCCGGTGCTTTTTTCAGCACTTTTGGGCCCTTCTAGCGCAAATTTAAATGTGCAGACGGCAACGACGCCCCTTTTCTATCCTTTTTCCTTCGCCGAGTGGAACTGCTCTCCACCGCCCAACTCGAGCGGAGAGAGCTGCACCAGACTCCGCTAAAAGCAAACGATTTCTGAGTCTGGCTGTTGCTCTTACCTTGCCTTACTCTCAACTTCGGCATGTGCATCGGATAAGTGGAGAGGAGGGCGGCGTTGGCGCCCAAATGACGTTAAGAAGAACCTTCTCGGACGAAAGGAAGTTTTATTCGGCGCTCACTCCTTTCGAGTTTTAACTCCGAAATTAAATCTCCGTCCGCTCGTGCATTTAAACCCGCGTGCATAATCGGCCGAGAGATAAGACGCGTGAGGGAAAATAGACTAATGTTGTTTGCTCCGAGCGCGCCCATGTTTTGATGAAAAATTCACCGTATTCCATTCCCCGGTTTCCTTGAACTTCAATTTTCTCCGGGTTTCCGTATCCTCGTCGACACTTAGTGAGTAGTGCTCCTTGAATAATGCGTCACCATTCACGTGACGAGACGTAAATTCGCCTCTACGTTCAAGGAATCGTTTAGTTCTTACTAATCATCTTGATGATGTTTTTAATTGTTTTTATCAAAAAAATTCATGATTTTATCAACTTAAATTCAACTGAAAATTATCTCCCGGAGCGAGACGTATCTTGAATGTTAACAAAATTGTGCATATTTCGTATACATCTGCAATAGATAATATATAAATTATACACAATTCTATAAACTGCAAGTAGTTAATATTTTATTTAGTTATTATTTTAACCACTTTGCCAGGTTATCATGGGTTTCCTTTTAACTTTTTTGAAATTATCCCTTCGTCGTTATACAAGCTTAAATCCTGAAAATTAAACCGTACACACTTAGTAAATAACTAAAGGGTCTTAAAACAAGTAAGTAGTGAAAAACAACTTAATGATGTTTGCTCAAAGTGAGCTCAGGTTTTCATGAAAAATTAAACACATTCCTTTCCAAGTTTCCTCGAACTTTAATTTTCTCCAGATTTTCATTTACTCGTCAACACCCAAGTAGCGCTCCTTGAATTATGCGTCACGATTTACGTGAAACACCTTAAATCTTACCTTTCCATTCCAGAAATAATTTAAGTCCGACTTACGCTCTTGGCAGAAATTTTAATACAATTTTTATTTAAAATTTAAATGTTCTCAAAAATTGATTATCTGTTAAAAGTTCCACGGATAGTAAAAAGAATCTAAAGGGTTAAGAAAAAAATCATGTTTACAATTTCAGTGTAAAATATTGTGCATGTAACATACATACTCTTAGGACAAAAATATATAAACTGTGCTATATTTCCAAAACTATTAATTATTCTAAAACTCATCTATTTAACATACTTTGATGGTCTTTCCGTTATTACGTTATGTTTCCGCTAGATATTGAAAATCAGTGGCATAAAGGATACTCGAACCCAATTATCCCACTTTCTGAGCAGATATTCTAACCAATCCTATAATGCAATAATACCAATACGGGGTTCGAGTACCTATCATATAAATATTTTTCTGTTTTCCTTTAGTTTTTAAGACGTGTGCCTCCTATTGCAATATAACACCTTTCTCTCGTCCCTATTCGCTGATTCCCTTGTTGTCTCGCATTATTTTCAGGATGATGAGTATTTCTTGAGAAAACTCTAGTAAGAAAACTCTGAATTTTGCCCTCGTAGAAATAAACGTTGAGGAAAATCCTCTTCAGAGGCCCTGTGCTTTTAATATTTCCTCACATCAACATATTGGCCGGTTGTATTAAATATTAAAGGCTGTTTCATTTTAAAGATTGGTAGAAGAAAGATATGGCTCCAGTAATAAAGCAAAGAAGAATGGGATGGTTCTAGAATTATGATATTCTATAAAGGGAAAAATTAAAAGGCCACAGATATAGGTTACATCTATTAGTGGTGAAATAAAGGCAGTGAATGAATAAATGAAATAAATAATGCAGAATATAGGCAATTTCTATGGATCTGAATCTTTTGAACATTACCCTAGAAATATCATGGTTCGGTAGACATAGAAGTAACGTCATCATGGGGCACAAAGTGAATCTCTTTGCGTGGATTCCTACAGTATCTTCAAAGAAATCAAAGTACTTCAATTGGACCATAAATTCCTTAGCCTCAATAGCCTCCCGTAGTTTTCGTTCAAGCGAATGATCATCTTAGGATAAGCATCTCGGATCTTCTGTGTGAAAACTATGACGTCTTCTAGTAGACGGAAGAGGCCTTCTGATCTCCAAAAGAATTCCGCGTCCGGCGGTTTTATTCCCCGAGAATGGTACTTGAGCCTCCCTTCTTATTTGGAGTGCATCTTTTCGCGTGATTCATCGATTGAATTCCGGTGAAATATCTAATCTTTGAGTCTATCGAAAGGATCATTCGGTCGGAGGACATAAGTGCCGCCGGTTTCTTTGAAATTTCATTCCATCGGCCAGAATAAATCTTCCCCCTCACTTATCTCTCTCTCCCTTTTCCTTCCGATGCATTATACATTCAACCCTTCGCCACCTTTCCCTTTTTTGCCCTTCTACCGCCGGAGGGATTGAAATTTCGACCCCTCTCTCTCTATATCTTTCGCTCCCAATTTATTTGAAATGCTTCTTTTCCTCTCTTTTACGATTCCACCTTTCCTCCTCTTTTCTCGAATATCCACTCTTGGTGTGCTTCACCTCGTTTCCTGCTACCACTCCCATTGCGAACGGCTCCTTTACCTCTAAAACTCTCTCTATAAAATACATTTTACTCGCCTTAAAAAACGATTTCCCGACCTTTTTATGATTTGCAACCCGATTTTCGGAGTTATTTTCGTAGCTTGTAATTGAAAAGCTTCTTTCGAGGGGGGGGATTGGCTTCAAGGAATTGGATGACTCGTGAAATCACAAGCCCGGATGATTCGGATAAGAATTGATACGGGACCTTTATTCCACGTGGAATTTTTAATACGTAATGTTTACCTGAGTCAGGTTACCCAAAAACTTTGAACTTCTCTGTGAATACTCACTTGAAGCCGTACAGTTAATCAATGGAAGCACTAATGCCTCAGTTACAAGGAGGACAGATAATGCTATGTAAATTTCGACCTATTACTATATGGTAATTTCCTTATATTTATTGGAACGAAATTTAGATTTAAAATTCTCTCTTGCAAATCAACCGTTTGTAGACAAAACCAAGCGAGTTTAAATCCTTACATAAATAAAAAGGACGATTAAATGCTTTTGTTTTAACGGTCAAAAAATAGCTTATATGGGGAAAGCTGGAAAGATTTCTTGGTGCAGAAAGTATTCCAGAGATAACAATAAATATCACTATATAAAGAAGATGAAAACAGTGATAGTTAACGAAGAATAAAAACTATAAGTAGCTACATAAGATGCACAAGACTCTGATGGGTTTGGAACTATTGATCGATCGATATTCAGCCCTGTTGACCACCCTTCTTGGCTCTTTACTATCGGGGAAAAATTGCGGGGGTTTGTTTTGCAAGCTCTGCAATACTTTCAAAGCATTTTCGTTCGAATCTTGAAATTGGAGAAAATACACATCTTGGCTTAATAAAAATCATCACTTTCAATTTATTTTAATAATAAATACATTAAAACCACGCTATTACGGCGAGATAAGGACTAAGAGAATACGTCTCTTCTTATGTCTAACCATTCATCACATAAGGTTTAAAATATAGATAGCCTAAAAAAATATGCAAATAAAAAAGCGTCTGAAACGGTAATTTCAACGAAATAACCAATGCAAAATAATATAAAGAAGCTTATTTTTGGAATTCTCTATGCAAAATCTATGCCATGAATTCTCGACGCATTCCAGCCTACTGAAATCGAGATTATTTAACGGATAAAGTGTGTCATAATTTCAAATTATTATCTGTTGCTAATGACAAAATTAAATGAAAAATTCCACTTGTATAAACAACAAAAATATATGAAAATAATGAGGCAATCATTGCAGCCAATTTTCAGAAAGCTGGAGCGGAAATAACGTCAAAGTTTTGAAAATTTCACGCTCAATATACAGTTTCAATTTCTACTACTGCATATCTTTGTCTTTATTTTTTGAGGATTACCCATAAATTTTGCGATTTCCGAATTCTTCTCGGGATTCCGATTTTCCAAAAAATTCCAAAACGCGGAAAGAAAGAGGCATGATTATAAAAAAATTCTAACCTAATAAGCCAAATGGAAGATAACTTTAAAATCAAATCATGAACTCCGGGGGAATCTACATTCCTCCATTCTTCACTCTCTTGTTTGAGATGGTAATGAAATTGCCTATTCCGTTCTCATTTCTATCATTTTAATATTCTGCTTTTCTATGCGGGAGCATGGCAGAAAGGAAGTTACTTCCTCTCCGCAAAAGAGGGCGCCGTGATTATGTAGATAAATAAATGAAGACGCTTAATAAATTATGTAAGCAATTCATTTCTTTCAAATTAAAGGAAACCTTCCTAAACATTGCCTTAAGGGGAACTTGTCTCTTGAACTTTTCGCATTTAACTTTTCTTTTTACATTTATATGAAACAAAAGCTCTTTAATAATTGCCGAATTTTCTCATTCTATTAATGAAGCCGAAATAACAGTTTAATTAACTACCGTAATTTCATATCGAAAATGTATTTTATTCTTGATCTGAATTTACTTGTATGTTAATGAATTCACTCTGAATGGTTTTGGCCGTATTTTTGTGGAATTTCATAACACAAGATCATTAAAGAAATTTATTTAAATATATTTTTCATTGAATTTTATTAATGAAGAAATAGAATATTCTGTGAAAAGTATATATAAATATTTTTTTAACCATCTTGTGTTTAAGAATCTTTGATAAAGCAAAGAAATTCAACGATGTTTTTCCCTGGCTAAATTTAGGTCTACTTTAAAAAAAAATATTAAATAGACTTTTTTCCGTTACACCATACACAGTTTACATTGTGCGAGTCTAGCATGGGCTAGCAATAGAAAAAAATTTTCATCGTGTTTTTTGCTTCTCTATAGTTTTTGTTTTTATGGGGGTAAAAGTGTAGACCTCAGTCAAATATCCTCCCTCGTATTTTGAAGGAGAAGTGCTTGAGAGACTACTTCAGCTATTCCTAGGGCTCTATCATCTGTTCTTCTATACAGCGACATCCCTGCACGTTATTACTTCTCCTTCCATGGAAGCTCATGATTTTTTCCTCAAGGTTGTCAGTGAAACTTTCACGATACCTTTTCTATGTTCAGCTTTTTGGTTCAGCACTACTATCCCCCTATGCTTCGCCATCGAAATGTGATGGTGATGTTGATATTTGGAAACTTATGGATTACGGATTATTTATTATATTTACTGAAAACTTTGGGGCAGAGATCCGAAGCCTTTTATTTGTTCTTTTCCTGGAAGTCCGTATTTGAATGTTTTTTTTTTCATTGTCGCTAATGATTTCAAGTTTAACAATGTTTAACAAGAACATCCTCGATGTATTCGATAAATGAAAAAAACTTTTCCATACTGTCAGTATCGGCGTTAAAATATTTGAATTCACGCAACACAATGGCCTGATGATTGTTCCTTTCTTATGCGATCGAATGAAACATGCGGCCTTCTGATCTAAAAAGTTTCCTTACCTCCTATACATTTTTTTTTTCATTCGAAATTTGGAGATTTATTGCATATTTGAAGATATCTCCATAAGTCATCTACATTTAAAGTGGATGTCTCACATAACCCAATTATATAGTCTTCTAATTTTTTTCTTCTTTAATGAATTTATAATACAATCCCTTCTTTATTTGTTTCGTAAAGACTAGCGATAATGT
Organism: Pachydiplax longipennis; assembly: GCA_036926295.1. Taxonomy (NCBI): domain Eukaryota; kingdom Metazoa; phylum Arthropoda; class Insecta; order Odonata; family Libellulidae; genus Pachydiplax; species Pachydiplax longipennis. The sequence continues at coordinate 22,824,538 of JAVFKF010000003.1, read as the reverse complement.
AGATATAAGTTTCTTATATAAGTTGCTTATTTTTCTATTTCAATGATAATTCTTCCGGGTAATTTTCCACAGCTTATACAGAGTTTGAATTTTCTTGTTATTTGTGTTCAGTCGTATGGGACATTTAACTAAATCTATAAATCTGTATAAATACACAGCATAATGGTATAAACGACGTATAGTATTAACAATCATAAGCGTTTAACATTTTTTCTCTGATCTAACAGAGCAAATGATGATATCTCAATAGTTATCCATACTGCTTTTAAGTAAACTCGAACCTTCACAATTTCCTTTAAAATTAAAGATCTAAACTAAAGAACCTACTGATACAAAATGATCTCATTCAACGAACAAAGAGTTAAGTGGCTGTTTTTGGCTCTGGTCTTACTGAAAATATTGTTCGAGTTTCTTTCAATTTAGCGATTTAGAAATTTCGAATTGAAAGCTTTTTTTAAATAAGCGGTATAACACCAAATACTACCGATAATAGACTCGAGACCTAATCGAAGGATCTTGAAATTCCTATAAAGTAGAAAATTACCCCAATTCAACATAGAAAATCGTGTGGGAAATCGTGTAAATGAAAATAATTTCAATTCGTGTCGATAATTAATTAAGTTATTTTTTATGTTGACTAGAATCGACACGTTGAAAACAGCAAGAAAATATCCCATATTCATAAGACGAATATGGAATTCATCGTGAGAAAGATAAGAATAATCTCGCAGAAAAAGAATAAAAATTGCCGATCTCGAAGGAAAGTTAATGGTATCCTTTCCTCTGTTCTGGTCCATTTCCCGATCCCATTTCTAAGCCTCCTTCACAGGTTTCTATCAATTCCTTTCGCCTTTCCATTCCCCGATTTCCCTCTTATCCCGTCCTTTCTACCTTTCCGTTTTCTTCGACCTTCATCCGACTACTTCACGGATGTTAGCTAACGAATGGCCAATTACGCTACTGACCCGATTTTCGAGGGCTTCGAATATTAAAAACGGAATGAGTGCAATCGAAGAAAGTCGCAGACGTATCTTAATATTGATAACTTCGTCAAGAGTGGAGTTCGAATGCAGCGGGAGAGTTCTGCTTTATCGATTTCGGAATAAGTAACTCTCATCTGCGCTTGACATTCCGGGAATAAAAATTAATTGACTCTTCCACGCTCATTATCGAGTGAGTTGACATTGAGCTGGTGTAGTCAAGGTTTCGAGAGAACATGTTTTTCCTTTATCTCTCTTCCACTTGCCCCTCTTTCATTTGCTGACTTTATTAAATGCTGAAACGTGTCCTACTTTTTATTCACTATTTCGTGAAATTTGAGCTTTTAATGCATTATTTACCTCATTTTGTCTCCTATGTGAGTATGGTACCTTAAATCCGAAGAAAGAACGCACTAGGAACATCATACCACGTTAGAAAAATGTTCAAACCATAATACATACAGTAAAACCCGTTTAAGACGCTCTCGCCTAGAACGCTATCCCGCTTGATACACGGTTTTCTCACGGTCCCTTTTACACCAACACATGGTAAAAATACCCTTTAAGACGCTATGATAACCGCTTAAACTGCGGATTTTTCCTGTGCCGTGATGCACTGCATTCGTTACGTTTAAATTCGTCCGCCTCATTAGATGGACCAAATTTTTTTATTATCTGTATCCTATCTGTCCTCTTCCTGAACTAAATTCTGAAGTGTTATGAGAATTAATAAAATCGACCGTGACTTACACATGAATTACATAAATACACAACTGTATTAAAGTTTAACTCAAGTTAGGGCCGAGAAAAAAATTCCTGAGGGATATTGCAGATAAATTTGTTTAATTCCTAATGAATAGCTTCATGGAAGAATATCCAGAGAATTTTCTTCTACAAATCAAAAATAAATCATGGTATCCTTGTAAATTAATACCAGCGAAAATGTGGAGCAATATAGATGTCTCTAAAAGAGCAATATTGGAAATTTGTACGAATACCCGAAGTTTTTCTTGGAAATAATTATTTAATTTTGTAAACCTATCGTAACGATAGATTTTTCTGAGAATCAAAGGTAGTTTATATTACAATATTTTCAATTTTCCATCGTTTAACGATTTCAAAATTGGAGTTACTTAGAACGGCCATCTAATATGACCTGAAATCGCCAGCGAACTACTAATTTCCTGGATGTAATTAAATTCGACGCAAAATACGTAAACACCACATATTTTCTCTAAATTTGCGTTTACGCAGTGGCATTGAGCATCAAAACGATAAATTCCCGTTAATCGGAGCAGAAACCTAAAATCTAGCAGTTCCCATAGAGGCAATTTTTCCAACGTCAACGATCTTTCACGGGGATTCCGCTCCCTTTCACCGAGTAATTAGATTTTCTAAGCGCGAATAATTGTGGAAATGAAGGCAGCGAGCCATTTCCACGCACAAGTCACCTCTTATTAGAGTTCAGTGGATTTTAACGGCCCCTTGAGCATATTGCGCCGCGAAAAAGTTAATCTGCCATTCAGAGCTAAATTTCATATTACTCTCGGAGTACGCGCCGTATTAAATTCTGACATTTCCTTGCCAATACGAGTTGGTGGTTGATTAGTTTCAAAGTATCGGAACCAGCGGTTTGGGAAAGTTGTTCCCCGTCATCCCACACCTCGGGCTGAATCGGTCCTACAACCACACCCTTATTTTCACCCTCTCTTCTCCACACCCCTTTTTTGCATCCCTCCGTACCACTTGGACCCTTAAGGGACACTCCAGAACGTAGCCCCTTTCAGAAGCTTTCCCTTTCATTTTCACCCAATAAAACGCCCCCGTTTCGGGGCCCCGGGCCCTGAAAGAGGCGAGCGTTACAATGAGACACCTTAGCCCCTCGTGTCCCGATCTCACAGGGAAAGATTAGTTCATCAAACGAGAGAGAGTATCGCTTTACTGCAACAATAGCTCCGTTTACCCTTCCTTCGTAATGCATACGTTTCATTTAGAGAGTTCCGCTTTATGTACGCTCAGGAGGAAGGTCTAACGAGGCCTGGTTTCTTTCTACCTAAAAACTGAATTTTTAAAGTCGTTTTGCTGCCATGAGCGGAGAGATTATGGTACCTCAGCAATAGCCTTTTTAATTTCAACATAAGTAGAGTAAATGTACTGCATTCTTTATCTCAATGAGGCAATCCTATGAAGGCAGTCTTTAATGGTTTGAATTAAACTGCACTAAAAATCTAAGAAACACTCAGACAAACGGAGCTTGCTATGCAGAGAGGTAAGAATAGAATAAGTTGAAATGCATTAGAAACGCCTTTTCGTACATAAGTACAATCAGATATTCGATTCTGACAACAGAAACATTAGTTTATGTTTGAATATGATTTTTCTCATTCTTTCTTACCAATACTATCATAGAGAGGCAGAATTTTATTTAAGTCTAAAGTAGCAAATTTTTCAATCATTCTTTATGGAAATTATTCCAGTTTAATCGTATAAAATACGGGGAGCTTGAAATTAAATATCGATGAGGTTTTATACTATGTTACATAATTGGTAGAGTTGTATTTTTATACAGAAATGAATTCTATTATATGTTAAACGATATTGAGGTAGTCTCTCTACTTTATTCTCTATATATACCTAGCTATATACATATAGCTCGATATATAGCTATACCAGCGTATTAGCTCGCTTATGAAATGTTGATTGCGTTTTTCATGAGTTTAAATTCTCTTTATGTTGAGGTTTTTAACTCTATTTCTGCTTACAATCTACTATACATCAGGATGGTAAACTTAGGGCACGTCCACCAAGAGTGATTTTATTTTATATTTAATACTATAAACGACGCATCGAACTCAGAGGAAAGGAAAAAACAAATATCTTAAACATTTTAAATTTACATGCACAAAACCACATACAAACCTAACATAACCTACCATTTAATGCTCGAGAGCGCATTTATCACAGTTTATAGCTCATTATAACCCTTTATTCGGCAAATATAGAATGAGAGATAGAATGATTGACGCATGAACCATAAAGGACGACCGTTCCTGCCCTACATTGTTCTCGATTTATCTCCGCTATGTATCGGGTTCGTGAAGCGAGAAATAACAAACGTGCAAAACTGCTATGTGATGATCGCTGTGATCGGCTTAAGGATTTTCAGTAATTATTTTCCTAGGAAAAGAAGAAAGATCTTTACTTGATGGCAGCTTTTGGTCATTTAGATAGGCAACCAACATATTTCTGTCATCAGGAAGTCATATCGGGAGTCGATTCCGAGATCACCTCCCCATTACCCAAAAGATTATTTTAGTTTATGGTGACAGATGTATCCACAGGTCCTGTTTCTCAAGCACGTTAGGAAGCGCCGCTGCTCGTTTAGGAGTGCGTGGTGGAAGCGTTTCCAAAGGGTGGAAGCGCCCCTAACAGCCGCACTGTCCGCCTGTCGCCACTGCCAGCCGCCTATAATATCAGCAGCCCCGCTTCCCTTGTTTACATTTGAGGCATTGTGGGCTTTCTCAAGAGCGTACGCGCACGGAGCGCGGTTTGTAGCGCCGTGTCACGCGAGTGGTAATCACGGGTGTAGTCAACGATTTAATACGGAATTGATGGCAATTAGGTTCCCTCAGAATGGGTAGAAATTGAATTGATTTGAGGCTACTGAACGAGCTGTAAGCGAATAACAAGTACAGCATTAATCGAGCGTTTCGCTAAATTTTTCTTAGTAATAAAATTTTTCCTTTATTTTCTACATTTTCTTTATAAACCTATGTTGCGAGGATTTTCGTTCTTACTTCAAATTTCAATAACTATAATTCAGTCCTAAGATATCATGTAGAAAAGAGATATCCCAACTATTTCCTAATTTATAAGTTCTCTACTTTACGACAGAATCATAATATTTCCTCTCCCCTAAGTCCTTTCCTTATCTTGTTGTTAACTTATCCAGTAAATTATTTACTTAAGACTACTTTTTGTTATTCTACCACACGGTCTCTTTTCCTTTAATTTACTTTCAATTACTTTAATCGGTAATGCATCCACTTAGTATTATAGCTTTCACTTTTCTTCACAAATAAAGGACCTACCTAATGTAATGTTAAGAATAATGAATATTGCTTGTGTATTAATGAGAAGCTATGTAAATACCAAGAGGTAAGTTAAGGATAAAATACAGTCAAAATCTTATAAATAACGTAGAAGCTTTGAGTGTTTGAGTATCTGTGTGTGTGTTTATGTTCGCTCAAAACTTTAGAACAGGAAGTTGCAGAAATTTCAAACTTCTGATGCTGCTAAATGTCTTCCCTGAGTAGATAATAGGCTACTTTCTATTTATTACCATTATTATTATTATTATTATTCTAATTTCACTTTCGGACGAACTACAACACGGATGAAACTGTACTGTGTCAGTCTCACGAGCAAAAGCTTCTCAAGATATTATCAAATACTGGCAAAAATGCTTAATAAATTCAGTTTCAACTTAGTTCGAAGACGTAGTAAAGCAATACGAGTAACCTTTCACACGTATCTCGTATTTCGAATCCCGAATCAAATTCCGAGTCACGTTCTTTCCATGATATCGTCACTTCATACTTTGATTATAAATATCAAATTATTTTAGTTCAAGCGAGTAAGATAGTGTTCCGGAAAATCTTTCCCTTACTTTTTTCAGAATCCGAATTTGTTCTCATGAATTCAAAAACACGAAAACGAATCGAGTGATTTTCAGCGAACAATTTGCGCATGCTGAAGTTACGTCTGACGCAATGCAACACGGCGTGCACTTGTTTGTAGGAAAACACTGGAAAACTCGCCGAATGTTAGCATTCCATTCAGTCCGTATGGATATCGATTCTCTATCCAGTTAGCTTTCCATATGATGATTAATAATTCAGGGTCAAAGTCTGTCTCCCGCATTCAGAAGCAGTGTGTACACATGAGCAGATATATTTGCTCGTATTCCGAGCGCCGAAGGCGGTGGAATCGAAACTCGGGACGGCTATTTCAAGTATAAATACAATGGCTTGCCGCAATGACCTTATCTAAACTGCTATATAGAAGATAAAGTGAAAGACGAGCATTAGATTTACAACTCAGCAGAACTTGGGCAGTGATACGAGAAGCGGCATACCATCCGCGGAACAGTGAAGCGGTGAAATTCTGGAAACCAATCGTATGATACTCCCACGCCAAAGTATGAGTCAAAGCTTTATTTTACATATTCATATCCTATGAACAGATGATACGTAGACTGTACTCCCAACTTTTAAATAATGGTGAAAAAAGAATGTCTAAATTAAAAAACTGCAAGAGAGACATTGCGAAAGATTTTTAAATAAAACATAGAGCAGGGTTTCCCAACACCAATTTTTGTTCCACATTCAAATTTATTTCTCAATAAATGATTGCGAAGCGCTATGTGTCATAATGAAAATAATATAATAAAAAATAATCTGAATGGAAATAAAATTACATGAAATAGCAGGGAAATTTTAGTGAAACTACTCTTTTGGATTATACTGATGATGTAAGAAATCAAGAAACAAAAAAGGCTGTTAACCAAATGAAGATTTTAAATATTCTTTAAGCTGTTAAGCAGTTTAAGCTATGATCAGTTCAAGGAACCTGGGATACCCTCCTTTCTCAGTAACTGAAACGTATTTCAATAGATCCGGTGTTACCCATTTCAATAGCTAAATTATTATCTAATCCTGAAGATGACAGCAGACGATATTCCAAAGTTTACTAGAAGTAGCACATTTAAGTACTTCGACAGATTTCTCAGATATACGTCTCCACCAGGAATCAAACCCAGGACAGCGTGCACCAATGGCTAACGCGCTACCCCCTTGGCTATCCGGAAACGCCCAAAGTTTGCTAGATTCACTTAATTGGTCATAGCGTAATCTCAATGGCAGCTACCAAAATTTCAAAGGAGTATTTTAAATATCTAACGTTAAGAGCAGTCATATATAATTATTTAATTACTTTTCACTTGACCTCTGGTTTTGGTATAGATACCAGCAGAAGTTATCCAAGGTTGAGAACCCCTGATGCAGATTAATAATGTACGACATTAACATTATCGCATCCCTAAAAGATTTCACTCAAGCATAGGAAATCAGCAATGTTCAAAATGTTCTAATTCTGTTTCAATCACGCTGAAATATTATATAGCCCTAGAGTTACATAAAATTCAAATTATGCTACGGAACACATTAGAATCAATTCAGAAGTACCCCAAGTATCCTAATTATATCTCGAATTCGGCGAAATATAATGCAGTCATAATGTTAGCTGACGTGAAACTAATATTATATAGCTTAAACCAGATTTTATCTTTTTTACTGTACGAAATTTTTCAAATTAATTTTTAAAGTCATTGTTTGAAATTAGCTAAACGAAAAAAAACGTGATTATTTTCCCCTCCATTCCTCTTAGGCAATTGAGATGTAATTCCTATGCAATCCAACTGCCATTACTGCGTACAATTTTGAGTAATATTTCGTAAAATTGATCTCCTCTGGAAGCCGAAATCGATTCAAAACTTACAAAAATGGGGATTAAACGCTTCCTGTTTGCTATTTGGATTATCTGCGGCAATGAAAGCCATTACATTTTCGATTCAAATTTTGGCACTTGGCATTCGCGTCCATTATTATCGGTGAATGTACTCTTTTTGTGAAAGTCAAATCGGCAAAGGGACCCTTATTGCATTATGGGTAATTATTAAAAGGGATTTTCGAATTAGTTTTTAACAAAGACTGAAAGTGAAAGGAGATTATATACGTCAATCCGACAGCGGAAAATTTCGAAAGGAAGTCCACTTTCACCCCTTATCGCGGCCTTTTATAATGCCTAAAACGAGAAGTAACAACTTCCTATAATTCTTTCCTATTATGAAAGTTGATTAAACAGAATGCTCCTCGGAAATATTACATGAGAAAAAGGTGTGGAGAAAAGAGGGTAGCGGCTGGATGGTGAATAATATTAAGGTTACGTAACGAGTACGCGAGAAAACTGAGTTTATTGTATAAGGGCGTCCTGGTCAGAAATAAAATGAAACGGGGAAATAAATGAAACAAGGAAAGGATGATTGAATTTAATAAATCCAAGCGTGTAGAACAAGAGATACTTTATCTGAGAAACAATAGGAAATCTACGAAAATTTACATACATGTGCCTAATGTAGAGATGGTAAACTTATGGATAATCTGCCAATACTGCTTCGCTATAAACATGGCACTCATTATCATTAGCACATATGCACACATGAGCACAAAATTATAATATGCGTTACTAAATCACACGTATTTGAAGACTAAACATTTTCAATTAGAAAACGGGAAAAGTTTTTTCCGCCCGATTTTTCTCGATGAATTTTTAATCACTTCAATTCAGATATTATTGTAAAGAATAATTGGCCATTTTATTGACAGAAATTTTGTTTTACCCAGAGATAAAGTGTACCCATTCCCGGGGAACAAATTAGCTATGAACCATTGTGGATTAATAAAATTTAAAGGCTAAATACTAGCTAACATAGGGGAGCTAATTTTTTTTCACCGTAACCTCAGCTAAGATTTTATTCGTAAAAGTTAATAATTCTTATATAAGAAATAAACTACGACCATTTTTAAATACGGAATAGTGGAACTACGTACCATTAGTCCTGTATAATGTAATAAGTATGAAAGGAGGTAAATTTGGAAGATTATAGTGAATGAACGTAGATTATCCATGTACCCTATCGGGAATATTGCGAACATATACCGGTATGTGCATAATGTTATACCAAATATTACTTCAGTTATTCAGTTATTATTCAGTTCCGGGAAACAAATAAATTGCAAATCATTGTGGATTAATAAAATTTAAAGACCAAATAGCTTACTTTTTGGGAGCTAATTTTTTCCACCGTAACCTCAGAAAAAGACTTTATTCGTAGAAGTTAATAATTCTTCTATAAAAAATATACTACGATCATTTTTAAATACGGAATAGTGGAACTACGTACCATTAGTCCTGTCTAATTAAATAAGTATGAAAGGAGGGGAAAATGGAAGAATGTAGACAATGAACGTAGGTTATCATAATACCCTAACGGTAATACTACGATCTTTTACCGGTATGTGTATAATGTTATTTTAATCGTTGCTTCATTTATTACTAGGTGATGAAAAGCAACTGTATTTTGTTGCTGCTCGAATTATCGACGCAACCTTCCTCGAAGGGAATCAGAACCCTTAGATGCGTAGGAAAGCGAGTGAAGAGGATAAAGTAGACGTGGACAGGTACTCTCTCCACCAGAAAAAGGCTTAAAGGATAAAGGGTCTCCAGAGAGTGAGGAATTTGAATGAGCAGCGAGAGTCCAAGATCTGACAGCCTCAAGTTTTTATAAATACAGGGATCGCTTTATCAAAACTTCAGCTAACTTGGAGAGTGTGTCAGGCATCTTTCAGAACGAATCTTCCATCGGAGAAAGCAAAGAGGGGCAGTGTAGATAACGAGAATTCAGAAATGACCACACATTCAAGGTGATGTGTGGAGGAAACAGTATCGATAAAAGAGGTATGAAACTTGTGATATCTTTGCAATGATATACGACTTATTATAAAAAGAATATACATTTAAAATTTAATTTTTCGTATATTATATATTAGAGGTCAAATATGTATTCCACTGACAAATAATAATTTTAAGTTTTGTGAATTTTAATTTTACCATTTGTAGAACGAGATGAAAGCTTCAAATGATCTGCATTTTAATATAATAATATCTTAAATTTACGCATTCGGTCAATATGAGCTTTGGAAAGTGATGAGTTCCATGGAAAATATTGGAAGGCATCGAAAATGCTAACAGCAAATCTATAAAAGGTTTTCTTATTTCAAGCCTTCGACGTGATATTTCATTATCCACTCTGGTGACAGTTACATTCAATTTAACATTACGTATGAATGCACATCATCGTATATTAAGTTGGGTAAGGCTTAAACAAACAAAAAACAAAACTTAAATTCGTAGGCTATAAAATCAGTCAGGTTTCGAGCGTTTAAAAACTTTCTCAAGAAGAAATGACATAGTTTTATAAAACTCCTCAAGCTGAAAAATTAAGTTTTTAGAAATTGAAATGCATTACGTTCTTAAATAAATAAAAGGATTGATCCCAAATTCATGAGAAACTAATAGAATTCTCTCAAATTTAATGAGTAAAAATTGTTCTTAATTCTTGTCAAATTTTGTTCCTTGTTAAGAAAAATTAATTAACTGATGGCTTGAGGACGCAAAATTTATATAAGTTGCAAAATCCTCTAACCTCACTAATGATTGGTACTAGTAACAGTAATGATCTCGCTTGCATTTCCATACCACAATTTTAGAAGAAATCAAAAGAAAAAAATGGAAAAAAGGCGAGAGAAGCTTAGCATAAATATCCTTTAAAAATTCACAGCCAAATAACGGAAGTGGTGGTTCGTTAAGTCAAAAGAAGAAAAGATTGTAGTAAGGAAAATAAGTACGTAAAAATCCCTACTTTACAATAGCGCCTTCTGAATTGTCACTGGAAAAACAGAAATGCGCTTGAATCAGTTTAGAAGGGTCTCCGACGGAAGAGGTAAAAACTCCATCGGCATGTTGACTTTCTCTTACACACTCCTTCCACTTCCGTAATTGAGACGGAACAAACCTTTTACTCTTCCATTTCCTCCTCCTTTTTAGCCCGAAGCCCAGAAAAGTGGTGAAGTGGCATTTTCATTGCAATCTAACGATAAGATATGCTAGTATACAAATCGCAATGAGCTTATGTTGAGTGGACTTTTAAAAAATTCACAACAAATATATTAGAGGAAAAAAGACCAATACTAATTTAATAGATACTACAACAGTGATGAGATATACGTTAACGTTTTACGCTAGAACTTAACGTCTGAATCATTTTGAAACTCAGAAAAGCATAACGAAATTTGGTCTTCTAGAGGAGGAGTCCTTTTTTCTATATGTGGCCACCTAAGTTCTTTAGTCAATAATAAAATTCCCCTACCACTCACAAATGCCTCAAGAAAGTAATTTAGAGCTTATCGCAAGTGCTGTGAAAAACGTATCAACTGTAAATAAGAAATGTACAATATTATCTGACGTAACGGTAAACTTTGCTTTGTAAACTGGTCTTCGTCCAAGAAAACAAATTATATACACCAAACGATGCACAATATTAAATATACCAGAAAAATTGTTCGTGGAATTTTACTGATATAATAATAATATTAGAAAACAAAGGCTTCTGCTACTTAAAATGATCGGAAACGGGTTATCTTTTATTGTGTTCAGTAATGTTTCGCAGGTTTGTCACATTACCGTTCTCTTTATTGATGCTTTACTTCTGACGAAATATTATTCTATGTTCCCAAAATATTGTTGTTGCTACCTGGATTTTTTCTTTAATTGCTTAGCTTCTTAATTTATTAACGAATACGTTAATCATAATATGTTAGTTCAAGTAAGTGCACATATATCCTATGTATTTTTGACAATGGGCAAAATGATTAGAGTTGAAATGCTCCGAAAACTACAGATGCAGTTAGCCAAGTGCAATATCCAGGGGAGCTCTCTCCGTCCCATAAAGGGGGCAACTTACTAGCTGAAATACATATTCAGGACGCAAAGTCCTAGCCCCTGGGTGGTTTCCTGGATTTTGCAGGTGAACATTCCATGTGGCTAGCGGTATCTACGTCTGTTGGAGTATTTGAACCCTAACGTTTTAACACATCCGTTTTTCTATTGGAAAATTCCACGCCAAAGCGAACAAGAAAAAAATTACATACGATATTTGGATCTAAGACTCTTTCATAACATTTTAATGACAATCGAAGCATTTTTGTTATTTATTATACCAATAATCCAAATACTCACAAAATAATTGCTGAATTCGGCACACGCGCACTTATTCAAACGCTACCTTCTTAAAGGGTGTTAAACATAAATTGCATCGCGTGTATTAATTTTAAAGCTTTTAAGTAAAAAATTCTTATATTATAGAACTCGATTCCATTTATAAGATACGATGTCCGTTTTGTAGGCTAAATGAATTTAGAATAGATTAAAACAAAAAAATACATCTCTTTTAAAAAGCACCAAAAGTAAACTTAAGTTTCCTTAGGATGCTTTGAATATAAAATTGGAGAAGGAACGGGATCTATGATTGAAATACATGATTTATCTCTAAGTTAAGTCACGCCGTTCGTATCCAACGCGGGTCTTAGTCTCTGGAATACATCAATGGGTCTACCTTTCTAGCTGTAAGCATTCTCCCTATATCCTTGAATGACCATCAATTATGCCGTGTTTAAATAAAGAAACAAATCAATGCTTTTACCCTCGAAATTTATCCAACTCATATTTTTTACTCTAAGAAAATACGGTATCAACTATGGCAATTAGAGGATGTAGAAGAGCTGGAGCTAGAAAGGGAGACCCATTAATGTTTAAGAGAAATTAAAAAGAGAAAAGGAAAATCCCTTTTATTTATAATGAGTTGAATGGTAGATGGGAATCCTCAGTTCCAATTTCCCCATAAAAACTTTCGCATGTACGAGCGTACATTCCTTTATTTTTCGAGTCGTGGTTCACATCACCGTGATTATGTCCGAACTCTTTCCCCAGCCCAGTCGATGCGCGGGCTTTCGTAAAAGTCCATCCCTTTTTTGGGGCGTGTGCTGAAGACCGAGAGATAGCGCTCCTCCCCACCGCTTATTTACGTTGATTAAAAGGGGATTTGAAGAAGCCGGGATGCACCGGCGATTAAAAAGATGAACTCTGAGGGCAAATGGAGCCGAGGATGCGGAGGCAAGAATGAGCGAGCGTTCGATAAAGGCTGAGGGAAAGGATTGGGTCATTTGGGCTTCTGTCGGTAGAGCGCGCCACGATAGCGGCCGTGCACCAGCCGTTAATGTCACTTCTTCTGGTGGAGACTTTCGCAGATCCTAACCACCGATTAAGCGAAACTCTAGGAAGCGATCGGCCATTGGAGCAAACGCCTCGCTTTTAGAACTGCTCAGATAGTCTAACGGTCGCCTCTCCACGGGGTGTCGATTTAGCCCCCCAGAAAATGGGGAAATAGTCCCAATAGATGACCAGCGCCGTGAGAAGATTCGCATTTTAGATACGTGGAAGCCTCCGTCAAAGGTAATTTACCCTTCTGGAATGGAACATTTGGCCGCGGCGATGTTTCTCTCGAACTTTTCCTCCGGATGACTTCGTCCGCATTAAAATTGAGAGACCGATAAAGTTCTTTAAATATATTTCTCTCTGAAACGAACCGTTGAAATTGAGGGAATAAATTTAGAGACTTTTGTAATGAAACATAACGAAGCATTTACCATCCAAGATGATGCTACTCACTTGTCAGTTTTGCTGACTTTAGATTTTTGTAGTTTTGTTATTTAAAATGGCTTCGACAGCTGAGGTCACTTCGCATGCAGGTTCCCACCAAGAATCGAACCCAAAATCGGCTATCTGGGAGTTTACTTTAGATTTAATTACTAAAAATATTTGCATAATTAAAATAATTTTACCGAACTACGTGAAAAGATGTAAAAAAATAAAAGGTTTTAAAAAATTAAAGGAAACTTCTACTAGGGTCCTATTCTTGATACGGGATAGAAAGAAATACATCTTTCCTTTATTTGTCCAGTTTTGATCATGGAGAAGATAATATGAAAGATACTGCGATAAACTCGTAAATGATGCAGGTAATTACTTTTAGGTTACTCCTCTTTCATTGCAATTAAAAGCGAAAAGGTAACTTTGCACATAAAGGCGTGCACTCAGGAATCCCAAGGAGAAATAGACTCGAAAAAAGTTCGACGGGACCGGGAATCGAACCCGGGATCTTCCTTTATCCAGGAGGCTGCTTGCACATGAGACATAACGTGGAAGATGCCGCAAAGTCGGACGAAACCACAAATGCCTTTGCCAACAAAGTTCCCAAAACGGGTTGAGAAGTTGTTCTGATCGGATAGCTTAGTTGGATAATGCAGCCTCTCGGATAGAAGAAGATCCCGGGTTCGATTCCCGGTCTTGTAAGTCGTTTTTTAAGTCCGTTTCTCCGTGGGATAAAATAAATGAAATGATGGAAACGAAATTTACCTTAGCACATTAAATTGTGCGACTAAACCCAAGGTTATACAAGAAGTGAAAAATTGTGACTTTGCTGGGACTCGAACCCACCTCTCCCACTTTCCAGGGCAGGTATTCTCCCGATTACAGAAGTTAGAAGAATTGAGTGGCTCGGTAGTTCAATGGATAGGTTGCCTGCCCGGAAAGTGGGATACCTGTGTTCGAGTCCCAGCCAAGTCACAATTTTTCACTTCTTGTATAACCTTGGAAAAATAAATAAAATAAATTAAGATCAAATTATTAAGGGAATTTCATATTTATAAAAATATACCATATAGCTGTCATCTTCTGGTTTTTCTGCTCCCCAAAACATTCCACTGACACGCAATGACAACAGGAACGTCCGGCGCTCTTCTCTAGCACTTTCTCCTCTGAAACTGCGAATCCTCAACTTCTTCCATAACCATTAATAAGTAAACTCGGAGGCCTACTTCCTACCCTTTTCGCCAAGCATTTTTCCATCTTCCGCAGCGGGAAATTTCACACACTATGAATAGCTAACGTCCCGATCCACATCCTCCTGCCATAAAAATGACAATCCAAAACTTTTGCTGCCAGTCTTAGAAATTCCGCTCGATAAGAAAAATAATTTTTAACGCGGCGAATTTCGAACATCTCTGCGAATCTCCCTCTCTTTCCCAATTCCAACTTCCAATTTCTCACAAATATAGTTTTCCTGCTCTCCTATTTCATCCCATCAAATAGACTCCCTTATATCGTCTTACGGTCGGTGAGGCATTTCAAAGATTCTTGCGCCATGAATGTCTGAATATATGCCGAAGCCGATTTTAACAGCTGACTGGGACCGTTCCTTTCTTAGAAATCTAGTTCAGTCTAGATTGCATAAAGACGGGACCGAACTTTTTCCAGAATATTCTTCTGATGTAAAATGTTTGACATCTTATAACGTCAAGAATCTCGGTGAACATCGTGACGCGGTTATAGCTTTCATAAATTATTATTCGCCCAGAAACAACATTCCTTGCGAAAAGCGTTAACAACAGTCCTAAATGTCCCAATTCTAGTTAGATGCGGAAGTAGTACTTAGGTGATAACCCTTATCGTTAGGTTTCTTTAGTGATAAAGATCCTATGAATGCCAAGAAAACTTATAATAGTAGTAACTTATCTTATTTCAAGTTCAAGTTTTTATTCCTATCTAAATATAATTTTGTAATAAGAAGTGGTTTAAAGTCTCTTGCCAAAATATATCACTGTGTTTTTCAATGTATCTATTTTAATACTTTTCGATTTCTGAAAATGGCTCTCAGCAGTTTTTGACAATCTACTTCTAATTTTCATTCCATTTCCACTCATGATCCTGTGCACTGAAGTAACAGTTCTTTTTCATTTACATTAAGGTGTAAGACCCTTTCTCATTTCAGCAGGTAGAAATACGGATTTAAGAATCTCTTTCCGGGCTTAAAAATGTCTAAAATCGCTGAATCGCATAAGTGAGCAAAGATGGGTAATTTCCTGAATCAAACTGATTTCTAAAAGATCAAAAGATCCTTATGTTCAGAATATTTATACAACCTTAAATATTTTGGTATGGCTTCTCCAAATACATCTCCTTATATTGAAGGAACAAACATAATTATGCAGCGGCGAAGCAATACTACTTCTAAGATTTGTCATTGGCAAAAAAACGTTTCTCCTTTGCAATAAAAATACTTACCACACTCTCCACATAAATCTTTCTTACTAAGGAGCATATTTCTTTCTGTATGCTTTGTAGAAAGCCAAACTTTTCTAAAGAAATTTCCTTTGAGGTTAATCTATGCTAGTTGATGAATTATGTATTGGTCCCAACTTGAACCATCATTTTTGGGATAAGACCTCTATGTGTAATTTATGACAGTAAAGGAAGCATTGATCAGATTAAACTTCAAAGCATAGAGAGACAGCAATTCTTGTTTGTGAACATAAATATTTGGAAGTTCTTACATTCTTCAAAATTTTATTGCCAATGAATGCAATAAAAGCACTCAAATTAATAATCATTGATGTATATTTTGAGACCATCGACTGGGGGTATTTTTTCCAGTATTTCCTTTGATGTTAGGTCGATTTATGCGAATCGTACTAAAATATAACCGGACTAGTTTTAGAATACATTTTTTATGAACTCCAAATATTTCCAATCACGACTTTGCTTTACGCTACCGAAAGCTAAGTGGCACATGTAATTTATCTTATTTTAAGAATTTAATAAAAATAATACGGAATTAAGTACCGAATGATGGAATCAAACTCACTTAGTTGGAATTCGAAATGAATCAGAAGTTTATTTGTTATTTTATTAAACTACGGAAGATCAATGATGATCCTCCAAAGGACAGAGTAATGAAATATGTGAATTCCTTCCTTTATCTTTCACCGAAAGACTTACATCATCTAGTTGACTTAGGGGTAGAATTCTAAGATGATGTAATAAAGTTTATAGGATATGAAAGAATTTAATGTAAGGAAGAGAAAAAAGAGGAGGAAGTAGTTGATTCTGATTAGAAGAGGATATAAACTACTGAAGGGAGAATAAAGGAAAAACGAAAATGTAGAAAAACAAGTATTTGGATACAAAAGGTCTTATCAAATAGATAAAGAGTTAAATAATTTATTGGCAATGTTAGGACCGCGTAGGCCTTCTCCACCTAATCTCATATATCATTCTAATATATAAAAATGTAAAAAAGGCGCAAAGAGTTCAATGTGTGAAAATATCTGTGCAACAGAAAGTCGATCAAGAAAATACCCTCATTTTGGGGAAACAACCCTAGAATAGGAAGGTGAAGAAAACGACGGAAACACAGTAAAAATGGTAGGAAGTAAATGAAGAAGATAAAGAATAAAAATAAAAAAGAATTCAAATACAAAAGTATAAAACAGAGATAAAGGTAAGTTTAAAAGTTAAGATATCAGGGACGGCCACCAACGAGAGCGGACCAGAATACAAATTTCAAGGTTCATTTTTCTTTATTCTTTCCTCATGAGACGAGTAAGTGTTATGTAACAAAGCTTGATATTTTACGCACAAAATCTTATGCTGGTTTACTGTTGATTCTCAACAAAACAGCAGAGTTGCTTTCAAAAATGAGACTCTCAAAATGAGGGCCCAGAGACTAAGCATCTTCATCTTTTTTGTTTAACATAAGATATGAGCTAAATCAAATGATGAAGATAATGAAAATAAATAAAGAACTCTTGTGATTGACCTACTAAGAGGTATGTCTCTGAATGCGATTAAAGACTTAATTTATGAATCGTTACTAATTCAGTGACCCAAATCAACTTAACCAGGTCGGCGACCATGCCTAGGATCCTGACAAATCTCCCTAACCCTTGTCAGTCCGTAGGATAGCCTACTTATCGACACGTGCTCGGACAACACCGTTCGCAGCGCCGCCATATTGCGTCGTGACACGGGCCTTCTTACTCCGGAATTACAGGGTCTCCGCGCCGCATCGCCTATGTGTGTGTGTCCCTTACGTCACTAGCCTCCACTTTAAGGGTCGCATCCGTTCTCGGACACAATGACCTTCCCGAAAACCCTTTCTCTCCTACTTAATGAAGAGCTTTTATCTCTCGATGAGTTTCGCGAACTATCCGACGCACACAGAGATATTATCTGCTCCATAAAACGAGGACGGGTTAAAGGAACGCCGCTTAATTGAAATTACAATTATTCGCTTCGCGGCAAACTAACAAGCCCGCCTTTAAAAAAAAGAAATGAAACGCGTAAATTTAATCCCGAATTCAATATGGTTTCCTTCTCGGGTCTTCCTTTTTATTCAATGCTCCACATAATTTCGGGACTACTCGGATTAAGGAATTTAAACGGGGATTATTTGCTCCGGATCCTCGCTCGGTTCATTGAAAACATCTATAAAATGCGCCTACAAGCGGATCAGAAAATATTTCATCGGATGTGACGTATGCTGACATTCAGACGGTTTTACTCTTCCGAAGAATTCATGGAAAACAGGACGGGTATTTTTAATGGGATTGGATTCTTTGTTCCGATATCCAAGAAGAATGGTAAACGAATGAGAGCGAAATTTGAAAATTTACTTTCTGTTATTGAATAATGTTTCTGTGCTAAAACTCATGTACGGTTGAAATTTGATTCTTAGTTTCTTTTATTTGCCATTTGATCATAGAATTCGAGACAATTTTTAATGATTCCAGCGAGGAATAAAAATTTTTCAGAAAGAATGCAGAATTAGAAATGGATACACCGGAGTATCAATGAAATAAACTCCACTGCCTATAAATATTTATCATTTAATTTTTATTATGTTATCAATTATAATTAACTACTAATTATTTATTACCATTATCAATTGATGAAAATGCATGACAGTGTCTTTTGAGTTTGTGAGTTTGAAATCTTCGATACATCGAATTTTAGCTGTCGCGTTTTTTTATTTTCATGATTTTCATGAAGATGCATACCTAATATTTTACAAGTATTCTATTAACAGCTGAATTTATCGACAAAAGAAAATAATATTAATTTTATGTTATGTATGTACGATTAGAAATTAAACAGACTATTCAAGTGCCACTTTTTCGGTTTGTTTTACACTACTCACATATTTTCACGTAATTGAGACAAAATGTAGCAATTGCATTTTCTACATTTGTATCTACAAACAGTACAGTACACAAGCAATACAGTTTTTGCTCCAAATTGACACCCACAACATCTTCTCTGACACCTGGTAGAGAAGCTTAAAACTCAGTATCCAGGCCTTCATACCATAGTCATGTACCAACCAATACATTGTCATTATATAATTACATGAGAAGTAGAGAGTAGATATGCTGAGTCTAAAAGAAGCTAATTATGAAATGTATTTATTGCTCATAGTAAAAACGGAAAGATAAGTTGTAATTGGTAAGTGTCTTTAGGGAATGTAATACTTTGGATAAACAGGTGAAGATGAATACCGAGAGTAATGAAGTTTGACCTAGGAATGGTAGATGCCGAAGCCGAAATTTAGTCGAAAGAGAAAGAGAGGAAAACAAAAGAGGATGAGCAACAAATAGAGAGCGTTGTCAAATAAAATGACGCAAGAACGATGAGATGTGAGTCAGAGAAAAATTGTTGATGTAGGAACAAGAGTTGTATCACAGTGATTACAGAATTAATACTTAATAAGCGTTAGGTTCTCAAATAATTTCGAATTAGAAGTGTAATATTAAAAAAATGTTTTAGCAGCATGTTGCACTTGAGGGCCTGCACCGGAACCAAATTTTTCACCAAAGTCGAATGCATAGCCCGCTTGATTATCCGAGACTCAGCTTTAGAATTTCAAAGGGATTAAGAGCTATCAATCAAGAGCCCGATATTCATTGTAAAAAAGTCGTAGTGGTGTAATATTTATCACGCGAAATTATGATTCATCATCAACCCTGGATAAAAACATCCTAATGCACTCTATCACCTCAACTTACAGTCAGATGAAAGGGAGCACTTAATGAATCAGAACTTACGAAGTCGGTCTCGCTGATACCTCGCCAACAAAAGAAGCCCATTATCTCTTTAAAAAATGGACTTTCGGTATGAGATTTCAATCTGTTGCCATTGCGATCCCGAATCACTTGGCAAGCAGACCAGAATGATTCGAAAACTTCAGAAGTATTCGGAAAGATATATTCGAGATCCACTTTTTAAAAACTTCTTGCGGCAGTTATTCAAAGAGTCTGATAAACAAGCAACTTATGAACGTCGCGCCCTAGTAACATTTTCTCGGAAACTGTTACGGAATAGCTTTAGCAAAGGATAACAATTTAATCACAGGGCTTACAGGATTAAATTACTTCGGCGTCAACGAAGTTGTATAGTCTATTTCCAGCGTATTAACTCTCTATGTCACTCCTGAACTTGGAATTAACATAAATAATTACAAATTGATTTGAAACCAAGTAAGCAATTAAGTCAGCAATAATCTTTGACGTGTAGTGAACAATCATCAGAAGTGAATGATGAAGTCATTTTTAAATAATTCAGTAAGTTAAAATTAAGTTAAATAAACAGTTTAGTATTTCTGAGATTGTTTTTAATTTAGTTTCACGCTTACTTTCATTTTTTCTTCATCGTTCACGTATTTGAGCAAACCAATAACCGAATAGAACAGAAATAGAGCATTTTCTTGCTCGGATGTTCAGAAAGAAGCGTAATATTTATATATTAAAAACGTCATTTGTGGACCAATTTGAGTAAATAAACGAAAACTAAGCTTTTAATGATTGAAATGAGATCTCGAACTTAAATTTAACTGAAAATCATAAAGTACGTTTACTTATTGGATAGGAAATTCTTAGGAGTAAATATGATATCTTCTTTTCATACCAGTCCCGCTAGTTTGGCGCTAATTTTAAAATTATTTTAAAATTCCTGTTCAAACAAAAACCTACTATCGATGGAAAAGCATAGAATGAATTCCAGTTGATACGAGAACTAAAACTTTATAATATTTTAGACCTATAGAATCATCCTGATGGATAGAATCTTACAAAAATATCTGTTTTATTTCAAAACAGATTCGAGAACAATGGCTTCGCTTTGAAGTGGAAATATGTAATTTATTCATAATTTAATAAGGATGGTCTCTTTCTAAGAACTTCAGGCGTAATTCATTAATTCACATCCTGAATATTTAAGCATGATATACATTAGCATGAGTGTATTGAACAAAGAAAATGATTTGTATTTATATCGACGATCCTGATAAAATACTATCAGCAAGAGCGTATCACCCTTTGACAAATCATTAATAAGCGATGAAGGACATTTTTCTTAAAAACCCATATGGTTTTGATTCTATACTGAGATATACATATGTAAAATTTGCATAACAAAATTGATTTTTATTGGCATATAGAGGAATTGAATGCTTTTTCCATTAATCCTCAATGAAAAAATGTCTAGTTTGTAATTGAAAATTATATCTAAATAATAATATGGAGAAAAGGTAAAGCTAAATACGGCTGAACCTCTGTCGGGCACAGTGCTAGATATCGTTCATCCCATCCAAAAATAAAACATTCTTTTTTATGTATTAAGAGAGATGACTGAAAACGATAACATCAATCAAACAGATTATAAAAATCTAATATAGCTTATAAGAATTAAGAATCAATTAAACTTTTTACTAAGGATTCTATTTTCTCTTATTCTATATACTACCATCCTAATTTTGGAATTAGTTACTAAATACGACCAGGCGAATGTTTAGAATTTTTTCTCGCAAACTGCTCGTTTGTAAAGAGGAATTAAGTACGCCTTAACGGTTGCTTGTTTCGGTATGCAGCTATGGCGAAATGCATCTTCATCTTACTGGTAATTTGCAAGTTAAACGAGGTCATATATCTATCATGCACCGACCTAGGCCTCTGAAATTCGTAATCAAAATTTCTGATAGAGTTAAATTAAGAATTAAACACGTAAAGAAGGACAATATTATTCATAATTAAGGGTACAAACAGTAAATTTATAATTAGTATTCCTATTATGTAATACCTATTATATAAATTGGAATTAGTATGTTATCTTTTATTTTGAATATTCCTTATCAGATTATTCACTAGACAAATAAAACACTTCAAAGTTTTTCTGGGATAAATAGTGACTTCTGTTCATTTTTCGTTACATTATATTTTTCTTTTTAACCTTTGCAACATTATTGGAGTAAGAAGACAATCATAATCTTGCTGATATGAAATTCCAAAACTAAAATTTATCGAATATTTATAGACTAATTTTAACTTTTCGGATAACTCAAATCAAGCACAAAGAATCCATTATGAAAAAGCCGAACAAAAGAAAAACTATTATTAAGGCTGGTTAAAAACTAACTAAACCGGTTTACCCGTCTCATCATATTCAACATATGATACGAAATTGGATTATGTAATTGATATTCTACAATTACTTCATCCATCTGTAATTATTTTCTGTTTATTTATGTTCATTGTTAATTACATGGGAAGTATCCTACACATTAAACGTAAATTATATATCTCTTGGACGAATATTATCTGATAACACGTGGATAAAAGAACCCTGGATTAAATACATCCTTTTCTTCTGGAGATCGTCTTTAACCGTGATGATAAATATTTTGCACCCCAGAACTTACGCATAATATAGGCTATTGAAAAATGACTTGTAGAAGACAGTTTCGCGTATTACGGGAGTATAAGAGGCACAAGTACTATCGAAACCACAGGATTCCACCAAGCCTCGGTTCTAGGCGTGAACTATTAATGTCTCCAACGAACGATTTTGGGAGAATCGACGAGAACGGTTAAACTCGAAAGCATGCGATAGATAAAATCGCAAAATATTGGATTTTCTTCTGCATGGCATTTAAAATAATCCTAAAATAAAATAGAGATGCCTCTGCGAGCGTGTTTTTGCGTATGAGCGCTGCCCGAGGGCCACTTTTCGTTGGATGGCCGATTAATTCTACGCCGTTACATGAAATGAGCGGGCGACTCCCATTACTAAAGATATCTGGGAAAAGGTGTCCATCGGAGGATACAATGATTGCGTTGACTGAACTGGAAATTTTCATTACACTGGGAGAGTACAGAATTGCAGGATTTGTTCAAGCGCAAAACTCATAGCGCTCTGGAACTCTGTATGTGACCACAGTTGAAGAGATAACCTATATTTAATTGGATTAGACTCGTAGGAATTTAAACTCGGTGAATGCAATATTCAACGGTGGAAGACGACGAAAAAGTGTCGTAGAGGCATTCGGAATTAATTTAGATTTCGCCCGCGGCTTAATTTTTTACATTTATTATGTTTTCGGCAGTGTTTTTCATTGCCAAGATACAAATGTAGTGTGCTTTCAAGCAAAACACATTTGTTTCATGGATATATCATTCAGTTTTCACGGAATGAAAATGACTCAGGCCCGGCATTTACCTAAATGGTCCAACTTCGAACTGAAAATAACTTAAGATACCCGAAAAAAGAGTAAGGACAAGAAATAAATACTTAGCGGATATGTTATACTTAAAAATGAGATGGTAATGATGAATGTCGAATTAAAATTTTATTTGCTGCCATAAAAGAAGGGTATTGATATAAAACACTACGTAGTAGATTTGATAAAAACCTTTACAAGACGGAGATCTATAAAAAAGAAATTAATCATAATTATCAATGTAGGAGATATAGTAAAGTAGGAGTGATTTCGAACAATAATATGTCACTTTTACGATGAATATAACTACTCCTGTAAATAGCAAAAGTTTGTTTAATCAAATAGAGAATGACTGCACTGAAATGATAAGCCTCACTAAATCATATTTATACTAGGAAAGGCTTTCATTTTCATGACTACCTGAAAGGACGACTAGCTCAGGATGAGACTTGAAAAAAATAATTAAAGACGCCTACGAGTACAACTTGGCAGTACCACAGCATGAAAAGGGTTGAGGCATTTAACAACGGTCAGATCCATTCTACGGCAGTAAACACGAGGCTGCGGAAAGGTTTACCTGGTAAAAGGGAAAGTGAGGGAAAAACATGGTCAGCAGCTGGGTTGTCTACGGAACCAACCGTTGCCTGTCATTCGTGAGCACGAGGTACTAGAAAAGGTTGATTTGACATTCCTTTAGTTAACCCAAACGCGGTAACCAGCGTAGAAAAGTGTTGTCATAGACTCGTAAAGTAAACTACCTCTAACGACTATAGTCGAATGGGGCAATTTCTGATGACCGGTTCGGAATTCGATTTATCCAGCGCATTTGACGAACGAAAAAATGAAGACATGGGGATGAAGACCGTTTATGAGGACAGAGGGATTAAAAACGCCGCCAACGAACCCTGAAGAAGTCCGCGAGTATTTTTCGCGGGCTTCGATAAAAGCCAACGAGGCGAGGGATTAATCCTCCGCCGTTTTGAATTTGCCCGCTTAATGGCATTAGCCAACCCACGGCCCCTGTCGTGGACATTGTTCCCGCCGCTATTATCGAATCCGCCGTAAATTAAGACTCGACCATGCAAAGCAATCAATCAACCGCCCCCTCCGACCACAAAAGACACGCCGCGAAAAACAACAAACAAACAAGGGGAGAACTCACCTTTTTCCACACCGTCTCCTCCCCGCGGATGGGGTGCGAAACCTCCTCCTGCCGGCAAAGTCCGTAACAAAGCACAATTTGACGGGATGGCCACAGTTTGCACTAACAAAATGATCGATCTAAAAATCTGGTCGTCCGTTATTTCCGCACGCGACGTCTCCAGGGGTTGGCCGTGGAGGTGCTGATCACGCACTGGTAAGCGCAGAATCCGCTCGCGAAGGAGCGGAGGAGCGGCGCTAACGGAGGGCAGCGCAGAACTGAGTGAGTTGGGATCCGTGTGGAGGTGAGGAGGGGCTGAGGATTGGAGGGGAACAATGGAGGCGAGGGGCGACTCCGGCGAAGAAAAATGGAAGCGAATATGTAAGCGGTGGAGACATTTTTGCGGGAGGACGCAAAGGTTGCGAATTTGTGCGAATGAGACCCTGGGGGTTATTTGCGGATACAACCGTAGCCGATATTTCCTCGGTGCCTGTCGGTGACGTGTGCCGAAAATATGCTCTCCGTCGATGACGCGATTTTTTTTACTCGGGGTTTTCTTTGAGGGGGTATGATGCGGGAGAAATCGGGGTTTGAGTAGTGTTTCTGTTGGAAGCGAACGTAGCACCGAAAGATGATTCGATGAAGATTTGGAATCGTATGCTCTAATTTCCTGATAAAATTTCGTGCGCTGAATGAGATAGTAGAAGTGAAAGTTTATGTAGTAATTTTCAAATATAATCGTTGAAAATGAGAAAATAAATTCGTTTAGATATGAAATTGCAAGTTTGATCATGGGAATATAATTATAGTTATTCCTAAGCTCAACCGACTAACAGACTTTGTGGCATTCCATGACTAAGAAAAAAGGAATAAAAAGGAAAACTACTTGCCTCAAACATTTTTCGCAGAGTTATTTATTATAAATAAGGAACTAGTTTCCTCTAGAAGTGGAGATATTTTTTATATTTTCCTATAGTTATTCCGCCTATCTCACGTCGATAGGTAGCTAGCAAGGGCATCAATGTAGTTTCTGATAGTTTCAATCAATTAAGCCTATGTTTATAGAATTGAATGTTGAATATTTATCTCGAGTTCAGTTGAACTAATAGTAGCGCTCTATGAAGGTTAAATAAAATACTTGTGTGTAACTATAACATGAACCAACTAATGATGAGGATCTAAGAGAAATGTACAAATTAGTATGATAAAATTTGGAAAAAGTCTTCCGTAGTCGAAGCAGCTAAAATGACCCATCCAGGACTGCTACGGCAAACTGTTTCTCATTCGTTTCTTCCCCCAAAAATTGACCAATTAATAAGTAATAATTCAATATTTTTTTTAAGCAGAAAAAAGATAAAATACTTTCTCCACATCAATCAATCTTATGCGTTTAAACGGTAGCAAAATTTGCTGTTTATAACGAGTTTACTACATTCCTTACCTTCCTAAAAATATTGGGATTTAATGGATTTTTCAAATTTTATTGATATATGCCAATCTACATTAAATGAAATGAAAATGCTCTGAGTGAATTTAAAGAGGATCTTAAGCACTTATTCTGTAATGATCGTCTGGAATTTACAAATTTACACACTTATTTTAGAACATTGAAATGGAAAAGCTCTTAATGAATCAAAAAAAGGTCACAAATAGTTATCCTGTAATGCTCACGTAGAATTTGCGAAGGATAATCCACATAAAGACGATGCTTCCAGTTTCCTCGTTTTATTTATCTTTTCTAGTCGTGTTTACATAACCGGAGGGTTGATCACAGAAGAGCCTCTTTGGCAAATTTCTAAAACCTTAGAGACATTCTGCGAGATTCCCCAAAACCGTTCATAATCGACGTTGTTTTTTTTCTCCGCAGTGTATCGGATTCCCTCAAAATTTTCCCGATCCCTTTCTCACAGAGAGCTCCTGCGCGAACGAAAGCAATTCGTCGGTAAATAGAAACTAGCTTCGTATGTTTTCTCAGTCTGTTTGACCCGATTTGCGTGATTCTTACTAATGAGTACGCCTTCTCTTTTCGCGCTAAGGACGTCTCCCATTCTCGCAGCGCTCCTTCCCAATTAGAATTTGTCTTTCAAACCCCCAAACCTCTCGATCCCACCAGGTGTACACGGTCACAACACGTGCCAGTCCCACCTAATTAATCCTTTCCAAGAAACTTCTCAGAATGTTTATAAACATGGAGAGATTCGTTCCTTTTGCAGCGCTTTTCAGGACCTCCTCGCTACGAGGTGTTCAACTACCCCTGTCCGTTTGCCTGTCCGCTTCCATTCAAGGGCTCAATTACCGGTGGGCGACTATTTGCCCGATGCACGTCTATTAGCACCGAGACTAAAATTAAGACCCAGATGACGTTAAAGGGCACGAGTACCATCACGCACTTAAGGTTTTAAAATTTTCTCTTTCTTCGAATTTTGATCTCGCAATACATCATTTTATTTGAGACCGTATCATTTTATATGTATTATATAATTTAAATTCTATTTTTATATTTCGTTTTCTTTATAGGATCTCGTAAGACGTGATTTGAATAGCCTGATTTAATTTTCTCGCTCTAAAACAGCTATTCATAAAATTGGCTTCGGTTCAATCTTGACGAGGTCATTTTGTTTCAAGTTCAAGGACTGAGTTTTAAAGACCTTCTAAGCATCTACGGATATAATCCGTGGTTTATTTTTTCCTGAGTACAAACATAGGTTTATAAACCATAGAAATTTTTACTCTTCTCTTTAGAGATTCTTTTTCATTTTTTTATTTCTTTTACATTTTATACGACGGTTTGGATGTGCATAAACACTAATTGCTCTCAATCTCGGCCTAATAAATTTCTTTTAATAATATTGTTAATATCTTCAAAAGATTCTATAAATACCAAGAGTAATGTAGATAAGTTTTATATAATTATATATCTTTTATAATTTAATGAAGTATGTATAGGAAAAGCAAATACATGCAGGATTTACTCCTTCATTAAATCACCAAATATTAACTAGAAAATATCCGAACTTCCAGCAAATTGTTATGCATCATTGTTTTATGTCAGAAGATAATATTTTGAATGAACTTCTATGATGATAAAACAGATCTCATGTATTAACTAGTAGTTGTTTTAGGCAGTATGTATCTATTTGTGTCTTAACACTAGTAGTTTCGTTTTATTCTTTAAGGAATTAATTCACGTATTTTTTATCAAATGATAATTGTATATTACGCATTCAGTAAGTATCTATAAATTATCCATTCTATCAGTTGATATAATTATATCTCAAGACTTTTAAAGTATGTCAAAGAATCTTAAGATATCCTGCTATCTATATTGTAATTGTGCCTGGTAAGCTCAAACTTTCGTAACCCAATAAATCTTACGATATACATGCCCTTGGAATTATTATTTACAGTTTATAAATACTATGTCAATATTTACTCGTACTATATTTATAATCCTATATTAAAAGTATCTATTATAGAAGATTTTAAATCTTAAACAACTTTATATCTTAAGCTATTCTGTTTTCTTGAGAAATAAAATATAAAGTAAAATTATAATTCGTAATTACAGTAATTTGCGCGAGCATTAATGACTTTCACCTCTGAAGTTACAGTTACTTTCAATTGCGAATTTCGAATACGTATCAGATCATACATTAAGGACAGTAAGAATGATGTATGCTTTGCGTTCAATTGTAGAAGGCTATTCCGAAGACGTTTAATCATAATCTGAAAAATGTAAATCATATCCGTAAATGCCTAAGACATGATAGGTTTTTCAGTAAAAATATGTCTTTTTAAAATTCCAGTCCATTGGAAATCTCGAATCCACCATCTGCTTCTGACATTTTTCTTAATTGGGAGCGCGAAGGGTTAGTTCTCTATCTTTTTCATATCTAGCCTTTTCAAAATGCTTGATATCTGAAAGTTGAATAATGACAACGAAAAATTTTTCTGTGATTGTTTATCTCCTTTGCATACTCATTCGCAACAGTCTCATTGGATAAGTTATTCTCACTTTTTGCAGATCTCCTTACTTTGTTGAATTGAGAAAATTGAATCCTCCAGAGTTTAATTAATCTTCGATGAATTATATAGCTTAAAATTCTTTTTTATCGCTCTTCTTTGTCTCTTTTTGTGAATGGCATAGGAAAGCTTTTCTTCTTTTATGAACAAAATTTTGTATTTTTTGTAGTTTTTAAATAAATGAAGTTTTTTTGAGTATCGCAGTGTTGATTTTACATGCGATAGCATGGCACGCATCAGGAACACCCAAAGCTTTCGATAATGATTTGCTAATTTATTCAATTAGGTAGACATCGTTTACCTTTCTACTTAACATTTCATTTCGACATACGCCTACCTCGATAATCAAATTTTCATTAAAATATTTTCACGAATCTGTTGTTCTTTGTGCAAATGTCTTTCAAGTCCTTTCATATGTAAATATTTGAGAAAAATCTTTATCCCATAACTACCAAGAGTATCTGAACAGTTAAAATTCTTATCAAAGATGTAATCATATTCAAATATTTCAAAGTGCATAAATTTCAAGGCAAATTACCATTTAAGTCACGAATTGGTATATTAGGTATTTATTGGTCCCTATTCACATAGACTAACATAATATAAAATTGATCTTGCTGTTTTTGTAGGCAGTTCTTAAATTCTTTTTACCATCAATAAAGAATAAATAAAAAATTCGGAAAATAATTGATTATTATGTAGGTGTAGTTTAATTGATGACCGTATTATATTAATATGATATTATGTTATTTATTACCGACACATCTTTCAAGAAATCCTTAATCCTTGATTACGGTTAGCTTAATACCTTTCTTTCATAAACATAAGTGTTTCTCAAACTTCAAAAAATAATCGTCCCTAACTTCTCAGAATATCTCGCGAATTTCCTGTTGAATCTTTTCATTCTGCTTGAAATTTTCCGGAGACCAAAAAAGATTTTCAGCTGAAAATTGTCAACTTTAAGATTTATGACAAATTATGATTAAATTAAGCCTCTAAATTCCAATTACCGTTTCGATACAAAATAAGATTCAACTAAAAGTATAAGGATACCCAAAGGAAAGCATGGGAATGCACCCAAATTATATTTACTTCGAAACATGAGGCTATTAATAGCAGAGGTATTTAATGGACAGCGTTCTCTCACTCGCCATGGGATCGGATGATGTGGGAGGAAGGCTGGCGTCGGCGTATCCTTACCTCTGCAAAAGACGCTTAAAACTCTGCTTTGCTTTCCTTCCGACGTACAGATTTCAAAGCTCAACACAAGTTTGAAATACATCCCTAACGCCGGACATATCGTCTTCACCTGGTTCCAAGCTCTGGATATGGCAGGATAATTCTCATCACTTCTCCCTGGGATTATTGTGAGGATCGTTAAGGAATTTTCAAAGCCTTTGCACAATTTCACTTTCGAAAATTTTCATTACCTAAGTTCTTAGTTTGAAGTGTTAATCCTCGGTAATTAATCTCTCGCGTACTGCTGTCTAACCTTGATATAGAGAAAATATTATAGCAATTAGTCCATGTTAAAATTTCAATTTTTGGAATAAACTTCGGTACAAAACTTTTTGGAAGACCAATCCTAAGAAAAACGCCATTTTACAATAATTCCTATGAAAAATACTATCAGCGATTGTGATACAAGATTAACTATTCTCTGCTATTAGCATTCTGCGTAACAAAGGGTATCAGATGAAAAAATAAGCCCAGTAATAATTTACAGCATCGAAGCTTAATAAGATATGCAATTCAAATGAAGGTCTATAAAGTCATCAGTCCGAAGACCGGTTGAATCTCCACCGCTTCCATCATTACCGTTAAAATGGAATCAGACCATATATCACTAGCCAAGGTGAGGATTGAGGGAATTATTCATTTCTTTCATAAGTTAGCCACAATGAGTCGAACAAGCCCATATAAGTGTATCATTATGACTTTAGGAATAGCAATTTTCATTGCAATTCATTCCATGATCTAAAAATTAGCATTATCAGTATCATTAGTCATACTTCCTGCAGCTTTATTTTTTCCACAGTCAAGAAAAAGACTGGGACGTAATGGAAAAGATGGTTATACAGTATATCTGATTTGTTCCTAAAGACAAAGAAAATTACCGCAATCACAAAGATAGTTTTAACTTCTACCAACAATTAAAATATTTATCGCGAAAACTCATTTCATACTGCCCACGCCTTAATGAGGATTAGTAATTGTGAGTTTACCGAAATATGCTCCAACTCAGAATAATTTTCACTCTTTCAACGAGGCGTAGAAGTCCATTTTCCGTAATTTTCCCTCCCAGACTCCCGTCGCACGCATCTCCAAAAATATCCACGTCCGTAACGCGAATCACTGAAAAGTTTTCACCGCTCATTTTTTTCTCGAATTTAGGTAGGAACAAGACCATTAAACCCATTCAGGTCGGCGAAGGAAAAAATCGCAACCACACGCGCAACCCTCGAGGCTCATTACACCTGCACGACGGACATAATATCCCAAATCTCACGTAATCTCTCGACTTTGAAGCATCGGAAAAATAGTAGCGCGACGGCTGAGTGCGCGGGGACATGTCCGGAGGGCGTTGCAATTATTTCTATCTTTTGATAGTCTCCGGGAGATGTAAACGCAATAATTGGCCAAATTTCGAGGGGATGGGGCGAGCGGAAGAATGTGCCGGGGTGCTCCTCGAAAAAGGGAACCGCGCTTTGCTCCCTAGCGCCGCCTGCTAATGAGAGGGGTTGGCGCAGTTTAAAGCGGAAGAATTGAAGTCCCTCCATGTCTCGGATTTATTCCCGTTCCCTCTCGTTTATTTAATCCAGTCGTTGCCGAGTTTCGTGGTAACTTCTCCCGCCCCTCTCCACTTCATTACGCCGCCGCATTCTTCCTCGATCTCTAAATATTTCGCGTTCTCCACGTCTTCTTCCCCCGACTTTCCCTCTCTCTCGCAAAGTCTCTGTTTAAACTGGGAAAAAGCTACGCGAGACGAAAGGAAACGGCGCGGGTCTTTCGCATTACTTTAATACAAAGAGTTATGGAAAACTTGAGGATATTTTCAGGGAAAAACTCCCGAGCGAAATCCTGCATTGATAATCCGAGCTCGAGTTTTGTAATGTGGAGAGTTTGAGAAAAAGGTTCGGAAGGAATGACTCCGTATGGTCGCGGAGGGTCTTTCTTCGACGCTAACCACGGTTTCGGCGTTCCGTTTCCGTGCCGCAAGATTATGCTAACAGTAGAACCGACGAAAGATGTTAAATATAAATTTGGTTTAATACATTCCGATGCTTTTTCCTTAGTTTGGAATCTGTGAGGCCATTAGGCCAGACCTCTCCTCTGACTATTCTTAAAGGAAAAGGCAAAAAGAGCAATATCCCTTTATGCAATGGAATCTCTCTTATAAGACAAGATAAAATGACCGCAGGGTCGTTGGAATGATTCTTCCGCCATGGTAGCTCGATTGGGTAGGGTAGAATCATAAGAAAGTTATAAGTAGAAATTTACCAAGAACCACGATTCTAAATTAATTCCAAGGTATTTCTCCGTTCTTAAAGGGAATGGAATATAATTACTCGTATAGTAAAATCTGGATATTTCAAGAGGAATCTGTATAAGGTAAATACTCTCAAATCACAAAATATCAAAGTTTTACTGCATAATGAAAATTTTTACTCGAGAGAGTTTCCCCGTAATCAATACGGTTTTCGTCTATTCATCATTTCATCGTGGTTTTATTGCTGGACAATAATAAAGTGAAATCCGGAGAGAAAGGTTATGATTTTCATTTGCCGAGGTATTTTTAAATGTCTCAAGAGGTCTGCGGTGATTCCGAAAAATAACAAAGAGAATTGAAAATAAACAAATTACAGTGTTTATCTAAATATGTTAGGTACGGAGTAGAGTCTAATTATTTTTTCAAGGGCCCTTGGGAGCCATACCGCGCCTCTGATAACAGTCATCGATTAATTCACTTGAGATTCTCCATAAAAATACAGCAATGCCCCTAAACCATGGTTATAAGTAATAGTGACTGCGCTATCTTGAAGTTTTCGATGGCTATTTAAGTTGTGTATTCGTATACTTAAAGGTAAACAGTGTAAGAAATTTATTTTAAAGTTCAATTTGAATTCAATCCGCCGCTTTTAATAATGCGACGCCTCACTTGGGCAAAAACACCCTAGGTTGGCAACCTCTAAGTTAGAGCTCTCATCCTACGAATGGCAGATTCAGATACAAGCCCAGTCAAACTTTTTCTCTCATTTCTTTCTTTAGTCAAGGAGATAGATAGAAGAAGGATATTGCAGTTACAAAAATATTTGTGCTTCATAAGAGCGTATCAGAGAAGAGAGAGAAATCAAACAAAGGAGAAACCTTATCAAAAAATAACACCATAAGAAATAATACAGGAGAAAATTTTCTCAAGGGAACTAGACTCTGCTTTAATTATGATTGAACAAAAACGCCGTAAGCCAACTGACTTGAAGATGCCGCTTGAGCGTCAAAACTAGTAGTGTTTTTTTCTACCGTGAGATTTTTGCTCAATTATTACTAAAACAGGATCTGTTCAACTTGCGAACCATTTACTCCTGTGCTATTCCTCCTATTACGGAATACAGCAGAGTTATTCCCGATTCTGTTGAGGTTATTTGATACATGCTACATTCAATCATTCACAAAAATTACAGTTCTATATCAAAATCTAAGACAATTCTGAGAATTTATTAAAGGTTTGCGAAAGCTGTGAGAAATGATTACATAAAAGATTTAATTCATGATGCAGCGATGAAACAATTCATGGAAATTGAATGAGATTATAGAAGGGCTCGATTTTTTCCATTGTTTAAAAAATTTCTCGCTTTAAAAATTATTTTTCATTGAAAGTAGACATTTAGAAGATAAAGCGAGGGATTACGCTTAGTAAATTAGCAAAAAAGTACAGACTGGAGTAAGATCAAAATTACGCCGAAGCAATTAAACATAAAAAGAAGATAATAGGGATAATAGTAATAAAAACAGGGCCATGAAACCGAGCTAATGATTACCCGGGTAATCGACGACACGCGAAAAGGTAATTGAACTAGAGCAGGGAATAAACTAGCCGTGGCAAAAAACTGTACAATCTATACCATCACCCATCGGAACCCTATCCTGGAACTCTCTATTTTTCGCCTTTCAGACTATTTTCCTTTGTCTTTTGTTTGCTTCTTCCGCAGAGTTTGCTAATTCTTCCATCTACTTTCCTGTTCTCTCTCGCATTACGCTTTCTCCCCATCATCGATTCGCTCCCTTCCCAATCCCCATTACCATTTTATTTTCCGCCATTTTGTCTCTTTAAGTTTCTCTCTTTTTTATTAGTTTCCTTCTTCCGAATCCCCTTCATTTTCTTTCTCAGTATCCATTTCTGGTCCTTTCGATTGGATTATGTATCTCGTTCGTCAAGAAGTTGCTTGTTCGCTAACACCCCTCTTTCCCGTCATTTTTTTCCTCCTAACTCCCTTGCATATCTTTTTTTGCCTTCCCTTTTCACTCTATTACCCTTATTCATTTGTCATTCGCTTCGAGATTAGTTTTGCTCTCCCGTTCTTTTCCATTTATTTTCATCTCCCTCTTTTTCCATTCCTTGTTTCCGGTATTATTTTTTTCTTCGACGTTTTCTTATTTAACCACTCATCATTCTTATTCTTATCTTCCGGCCCTCTTGGAGTAGCATCAACATTTTTCTCGTGTCCATCGCTTTCTTCGTTCTTTTACACTATCATCCATGCTTTTCCAAGATTCTTTTCCTCGATCCCCCTTTTTACTACATTTTGTGCCATCATTAGATTTTTGATGCCTATACTTTACTCAGATTTATTAATATTAATACACGGATTTCATCCAATCCTGAATAGAGAATATTTTTATTCCTCGGGGCGATTATTTATCGTGCTTTCATTTCAGTATCAGCTCTACCCCAGTATAGGTATTTATTTTCGTTGTAAAATATATTTATATAAAAACGGACCCTTTGAAGTTCGGGGAGGTTTAGCTTCCAAAATGCTTTTCAAACGTAAATTATACAAACAAATTATATTTTATGCATGAGATTTTCCAATAATTTAATCTTTTTTCCCGAATGTAGAAATTCGTAAACATCAATATGTCACGATTTGCTTAAAATCAAATGAATCAAATCTCATTTAGACTGAAATTAGAGGGTAAATTTTTACTGCGATCTCACTAGCCTGGAAAATAAAAGGAAATTTGACGTAAAATTTTATTTCAAGTTAAATTGTTGTTTACACCTGAGTAGGTTTAGATCCGTTAAAAATGTATCGCTATAGCAAATATACACTCGTTAATTTTAAACCTGGGAAAACTGAGATCCAAAGAAAAGTTTTCGCTATATATGTGAGATCATTATCGTAAGGAGCGAATTTTTAAATCGAGTACTATATCGCAATTTACTCTCCTCAATTCCAACGCAGATTTATCAATCAGAAGCTTATTTGATGAGCTTTTAAGTCTGCAACCTCTCTTCAGTAGGTTAGGCGGAAAAGACCCACATGATTCTAACCCCTCCAATAAAGGGAAAATCTACCCATCTACCCATCAATTTAAGATCATTTAATGGAATAAAACATTTTCTCCCCAAAATCCAACCTACTTTGCATACCTATATACGTATCTTCTTTCCATTCTAGGAGTATTCGTACCGAATATTTCTAGCATCGAAAGATAGGATAGGTAATGCAATCTGAATGGGGGTCTATCTTCGAATTCGATCTAGTTCCTAGATTAACTCCTAATCGTTTAATTTCCCTTCCACCTTTTTCTTCTTTATCTCTTCTTTCAGTGTCTTTTTCCTCGTCTTTTCTCTATTTCCGCATCCATTTATAAGCAGGTCTTTACCGTCCTTAGTTGATCATGACCCTCGATATATCTGGATATTTGGATTATAGAAAGCTGCTAAATCTTAGTTAAGAGTAATAGTTTCGAATATGTTCAATGCATGGGACACGCTATTGGGACATCAGTATCTATTTAATGGATATTCTTTTTGAGTATTAATCTTCATCCCTTGACTCAATCCACATCCTTTTCCTTTACTCATTACGTTCTTCGTTATCTGCCACTTCTTTCTCGATCTTTTCCCACCTTTCCTTCATTTCCGTCCTCATTCATCTCTTCGAATCCTTTTCATCGCCACTCTTTGATTCCCCTTCATTTCCCTCCGCATCTACTTAATGAAAATAGAGAGCTCCTTCAGCGCGAGAGACGTTTAATATTTCCGCGTTCCATTTCCCAGTCACTCGCCTCCACTCATTTCCCAAAGTATTCATTAAAAAGCCGCGAATAATCCGGCGTGGTGCCGCGCCGTGCGCCAGTTAACCTCTCCCGCACCCCCCGCTCTCACTTATCACGGCACCTGCCTCTCCCGCATCTTTTAACGGAGAAATAACCAAGTGCTGAGAGAGAGCCATCTAGTTTTCGACACCGCGATTACTTCCTTTGTGGGCCTGGAGAGGGCAGGCTGAAGAATTAGGGAGTTAGGAAAAGTGCAGAGTTCAAGGTGAGTGAGAAAGGCTCCTCTGAAAGCTCCTTAACTCCCGACTTTGGTTTGTTTCCCTCAAGAGAGCAGCCATTTTGTTCTTCCGTTTGATTCCGGGATAGTTTTCGAGTGCAAGAAGGAAATGCACGTGTTTCTATTCGGGGATAAAAGGAGCCATTTCTGCTCAGCCCTTTGATTGCATTACACCTTAATTACTTAATAGCGATGCGGGAAGGAATTCAAAGGAATAAAAGGCTGCTCTCGAGATCCTCGGCCGATGATGCCAGAGGGGAAGGAGAGTCTGAGAAAAAGGCGATACGTAGAAATCTCGGGCCGAAAATAATCCATTTAGCCAGGGCGAGACAAGGAGAATTCATAAAGGGAGGGCTGCAAACGTTTGTCATTAGACAAAACCTCAAGCAGTTTCCATTTGAAGACTCTGGGGAAATTCGAGGAAAGGATCGGTCCTTGAGAGCGGTGGAAATTTGAATAAGGTTGGGTTTAATCAAGCACTTACCGCGCCTTCAAAAAAGAAAAGATGTTCTCCGAAATATATATAAAGGTATTCTCTCAGAGATTTCGTATGTTTTTATGGAACACTAACGCTAAGCCCTCCCTCGTACGGCGGCATAAATTCTTTTCATCATTTTTAATCCTAGTTCCGTATAATCTTTCAAAGCAGAATGGTTTCAGATTGCGACTATGCCCGAGAAATTCCTTTTGTGCTAGTTTTCGCTCAATGGTACAACCGTTCTAATTTAATTAAAGTTTCTCAATTTTTCTTTCGTCGGTGAAATTTTCTTCAACCAAATCCTGTCCGTTATTTCCATAAAAAATTCAAAAGAAATGGGAATGTTTACTCATTATGTGGAAATCTTATAGAAGTAAATTGTCAAGGAAAATATCTTTGAAATAGCTTAACAAATTTTTGACAGCGATATTCACTTAGGTTCATTTAACTAGACTGTTTGCTTTGCTTAGCTCTCATGCATTTCTATTCGTACATTCCTTCCAAGCCCGATGTAAAGAAGTAATGAGGTTCTATTCAGAATTTCTGCTATTCTGGTTCCTGATTTGTTTAGGCTAGAAGCAGTAATTATTTGCTTTAATGTATAAAAAATATCGACTGGCAAATGGAAACGGCATTTAATTACACTGTATCATGTTGCATGCCATAACGTACCCGGGAGTAAGTCTCGAAAAATACCATACGTAAATTCATGAAAAGTCTAATTAATTCTGCTCTTTCACGGAAGTAGATCCTAAATTATCGTTGAATAAAGAAAAAGTTTCAATTTTCTTTGATGGTATTTCGAAAAAATCTATTTTTAAAAAGCACGATATTCTCCCTCATACTCACTTTCTTCTATAGTTGATTAATACACAACCATGCTGTTTGAAATGTATTTTCAATAATATGATGGTGATGTGAGTACATCAAAGCAATGATAGCTAATCGATAAATTCGTGGGATTAATCGAGCTTAATACACATCGATAAGACGTGAATATATTATTTCAGGATAAATGTAAATTCATTTGTATATTATAACCATTTATTCGCGTTGTATAGGTAATATATTGTGAATTCTTGGTGATGCTGTTTTTTACTAATACTTTGCATTACATATGAAATGCTTGTGTACCTAGCTCTAGCATCGTTTGGGTTTATGTTGTGAAGTTAACGTTGCCACATAACCCAGTGTAGCTATAGATGCGGTGGAATATTATGAAATAAACATTAATTAAAGGATGTTTAAGCCTGCAGTAAACTTTAGCTTATTGTTAGTAGTTTTATTTCAATAAATCTGTCTTGAATACGATGAAATAAAAGACTGATTTCAGATAGAAACCAAGTGTATTTCTTTCAACGACCTTGTTACGCTTGCCTCTTTTTAGGTGATTACTTGCAATACAAAATCCCCTTGACTACGAGTATTTGGTATATTATGTCAATGAATCTTGGTTCTATTTTTACGAAAGAGATCATTACTGGAGAAAACAGAACCCTCGAAAATGTTCCTTATAAAATATGAATAGGTGATAACTTAATAGAACGGTATTTAAACGATTATTATTCTATTCATCAAAAGTTCAATTGGTGGTTTTATAAACTCTGAGGAGGTAGAGAGCATCAAGATATAGTGCCATAACTATGTGGTATTTTCCGTTTATTAGAAAAGCATGACATGTATGACTAGAAATTCAGTGAAAGTATTCGGTTTGCCTTATTGAAATATTTTAATTTTTTAAATATTTCCACAATCATACAATAGGCTTGGAGCAGACAATTTTTTGGAAATTTATTATTTTTGAGCATGTCGCTAGATGCGTAAATTGTCGCTAATGTCAACAAAAGTCCTGCAAGACGAACTTCGAAAAAATTTAATCAAAATTCAAAGAAAAGTAAAAGTTACATTTGCTTCTATAATTAGAATACCAGTTCATAAAATGCACAGTTTAAACGTATAATATAGATATTATGTTTTCAACAAGTAAATTTAACGCTAATTTAATCTTAAAGTAAGTCAAACGTGCTCTATTAAGAGCAAGATCGACGAAATAATAAAAAAATACTTCATGAAGTACGAAGTCTCTAAAGTACGATGTCTTTAAAAAAAAGTCGCCAAAAGATGGAAAAAGTCGTTAAATCTAATAAAATAATAGTTAAGTTATAACACTTGAAAATAACGTTGACATAGAATAAATTGAATCAGCGATTCATCCTTAATATTACATATCTTGTAAAATTCTATAAAGTTTCCGCGTGGTAAGACAGAAGAAACTCCGCACAAAGCATTATAATCTCTGGTTAGCCTAAACACCACGTATGAGGAAGTACCAGGAGTTATGGAGAGAGGCAAGAGGTAGAACGCGATCCAAGTTATTGCGTATCCACAAATTCTACTGTTCGGGAGAAGAATGGGAGTGGTGTGGACGAGGGAGGCATGAATTTAGGTCAGCCACTTCGTGTACCTCGTCCTTTCTGTCACGCGTGCATCGGTCGCAGGCGTGTTTGGTTGTTCCCACGTGATAAACGCACTGCGCTAATTCCGCGGTAATGTGCTTAAACCGCAAAAAGTAGAGAATATCCCAACTCCGCTTCCCATCTGCTCCCAATTGGACCGAATGCGCTCTTTGAAGAGGTAAGGGGCGATGTTCCGTTGGCTCCTCCCGAACGACCATTGGGAAGCGTCCGTGCGTCCAAAGGAAAGTAGATGCGATTATGAGGCGTTGGACGGACAACTACTGGGTGGGAATTAGCAAACCGTGGGTCCTCTTCTGCTAAGACGGCGTTGCTTGTCGCTATGGAGACCTTCCTATATTTTTATTCTGGAAGAACACTCTCTATATTAACATGATGTAAGACTTGGGCTGTTGAACATTTTGTGGAGATATATGTTATAGGGTAATGCTTAGGCCTGACAGGATGAAGCGAAATGTAATGCGAGTCTGTACTATGTTCATATCACAAATGTGTTTACCACATGTAGTTTGTAAGGGGTATGTAAAAATTTTGTTTTAAGATTTGTTGTGGATAGGTTTAAAGCTGCCACGTAACGTTTTTCGTACTACAGCAAGATTTAAATAAGAAATGTTTATGTATTTGGAAAAGGGACTAACTATACCAAAACACGATTTATTATTCTATATTATAAATTTCAAATGAAACTTATTAAATACCTTGTTGTACATGCTCAATTGGTTGTACTTCATTGTAACTCATGGCTCTCTATTTATTTTACTTTCCATTTTTTGCTGTGATTTAGTTGATTTTTTATCAAATTTATTTGTCATATATATTATTTGTAGTGTATGTCATTTGCTAAATGTACCTGTTTTTACATCTCTTAGTTAATACATGTTTGTGTAGGTTTTTCATAACTGTTTCTGATGGTTTATTTTCTGCTTTAGATACATTATCCTGCTTTTCACTTGTTTTTATATACAGAGAAGGTAGAAACTTTTCCTTCTTTATTTTGATTTAAAATTCTTCTTCTATTTTCCTAACTAGATTAATTTTATCATAACTGCGGGTTTGACTTGACTTGAATACTCATATAATCATGCGAGAAGAGATTTTTCAAGTACAAGTAAATAAAACATTCATTTACTTATCGAGAAAAGTAAATCGAGGTAAATAAAAATTTTACCAGAAAATATGACATGATTCTTACACGAAAGATATATTTACGGTCATTTGAAAAATATGATAACTGCGTTGTGAGTAGAATTTCTACGAATACGACATAGAGGCCGGAAACGGCAGATATATTAAAAATATTTAAAATATATAAGCCATTTGATTATTAATGCCATTTGTAGATGATGAATGAGCATAGCATATATAAGAAAGAACATATACTTGGGAAAAACTGAGAAATCGTAGTAGACATAATTTAGGGAGCACAGGCTCGCGTGAATGGTGTCTAATACCAAAGAATTACTCAGAAGTAGGCTTGCCTTAATAATGCCCTCACTATTAAATCTGGATATCCTGCAAATGTGAGACCACTTTTCATTTTCCTATTCCCGCTTAGCTAGACACGACTGGGCACCAATTATATGAATGACCCAAGTAAGAAATGCAACGTTAATGAAAGATTATGCCGATCATTGTTCTTGAGGTTGGAGAAAGAACCGGTCAAAGGTCACGTATAGATGCTTAAAGCGACATAAACACATTGGAGAGCGTAATCAGCAGCGCCTTCGCTAAACTCCAAAGTGAACAATGGGGAAGTCGGTGCAGGGAGTTGCTAACTCAATTGGTTCTTCGGAGGCTTAGTACTGAAAGAATGACGAAGGTTGGCTACTTCATTCTTTGTTTTCTAGGCACTGTTCTTCAAGAAAAAGGCCCTTCAACTGCCCTCTGTTGTTACTTCGCTCAGCTAAAATAAATATTTCGCAATCTATATCCAGCACGAAGTATCCTTTCCTCCCACATATTGCTTTTCTAGGATTTGAAACAATGAGAAACTCTGATTAATTGAACTGAACTCTTTGTAATTTTCTTCCATTCTTAATCATATACGTTTCCTCTCCTATTAATTAGATTGACATTTTACTAAGGGTCGATGTAAACCACCCAACGTAAATCTAGGAACTTTAAAACTATTATATTTTCCTATATCAAAGATATTTCTAACAAGAATTTGCGATCAAGATACTTAGGTGTTTTCTACTATTAATTTTCCAGTCGATATTTACCTACTTTACTCGTGAGTAATGCTTAAGAGTTTCTGCCTAATCTTTCTGGATAATCGCTGTGATTGGACATGGTTTCCAAACTCACCTTTATTGTAGGTTTATTCCGCTGGAAATATATTTTTTGCGCTTCACGTAGGTGCTTTTTATACTGAGGTAATTTAATTATTTTTGCGATTTCGAAGGCTTGGAATCGTGCTTGGGAGGATATCCTACCTATTCCAACTTCATTAAAGTAAATATGATTTATCCCTTTCTTTTCAACTTTTTCTGTTTAAACTTAGTAATTATTAGGCTACATAATTTCGTTTTTCGTGAAGAAAATTACGAAAAGGGCTAATATTAATTCATTTTCTGCTCGATCGGACACACGGACAGCTATTCCTTGGCTTGGAAAATCCAAATAGCCGGGAGTCGAACCTAGAACCTTAAGGCACCACTCCGCTACCACGGCTGGCTGCTAAGTAACAGGTAAATCAAATAGCTTAATTTAATCTATCTCGCACGATTATGCCACTAATAGAGTAAATCG
This sequence comes from Pachydiplax longipennis, assembly GCA_036926295.1. Classification (NCBI taxonomy): domain Eukaryota; kingdom Metazoa; phylum Arthropoda; class Insecta; order Odonata; family Libellulidae; genus Pachydiplax; species Pachydiplax longipennis. The sequence goes on along the minus strand of JAVFKF010000003.1, from coordinate 22,783,007 downwards.
TGATAGTATTCCAAACCTATGGTACCGGATTCGAATCCAGGCTAATTGGATTTTTCTGGCTGGAGAACGGTTGTAGGCCATTTCCCAATTTCCCCGATGGGTTTGATGTCAGGAAAGTCATCCGGTCGTAAATATCATCACCAAAAACTAAAATCCATCATTAACATCACCACCAATCAGAAATATATCACCAGCCGATTTCTTAAGCGATGAAGACGGGACTGAGAAGAAAAAAGAATGCATATAGTAAATCGCGATACCTTAGTATGGAAGAAGGAAATCGAAGTTGAGTGCGTTTGTGAGTGCGAGGTGTTTGTAACACGAGGCGAGTTACGCAGACTTCGCAGCAAATTGAGTGGACACAAAGACGGCGAAATATGACTCCGCCGAGGAGATGGCGCTCGGAGATTAAAGGCCGAGATATGGTATGGGCGTGCCAAAGGTCCCGACAATGTGTTTCCATGGGGATGCCCGTAGAGATGCAGTGATTCTTTTTTAAAACCTCGCTTCCCTTTGTGAAGGCGGTGGGAGGAAGTTTTATTGCGCGCTGAAAAATCCCTGTGACCTGAGCAAAAACTCTCTTGCGCTGCCAAAATTAGAGTGAAGTGCTGCTTAGAGACGCACGCCCTTTGCAGGTCTTGCTAAAAAGGAAACTATTCCTTCGTTTAAAACGTTATGCATATACAGCAAAACTCGCTTAAGACTTATATTACTTAAGACGCGGTTTTCTCCCGGTCTCATTCCGTACCATAGGAATCACATGGTAAAAATACTGCTTATGGTAAAAATACGGCTCTGCTGCCCGCTTAAGACGCTGATTTTTCCTCCTTAAGATCGTTCCAATGAAACTCGCTTTGGCAAATTCACTATCTCACTTGATAGACCGCAAATTGTTCATCTTATGAATCCATCCCACTGAATACGCCGTTTTCTATCGGTGCAACTCGCTTTCACCCTAAACGTATATAATAAGAATACCGCTTAAAAATCTGTTACCCGCTAATAAGGCGGATTTTTCTCTTACCTAGAACTGCAACCCTCAGTAAGCAACAGTCCGCTTCCACACAGTTTTGATTAGGTAAAGTTGGATCTGAAACGGAAAATTTAATTTTTGAGATAATTAAGAACCTAGTTCCGTAAGAAAAACTCACGTATGCATGTAAAAGTTAATAATTATATGAAATATATCATATTATTACAGGAAACAGCTACTATTCTTAAGCAATAGTTAGGTTACCTAATCTTGGGTCTTTCAATTTTTCAAACTTTTTATTATAGAATTTTTTCTGTAAAATTTTAGTAATGTAGTTATACTCTAAATAATTATTTAGCTATTTTTTGATGTTACTTACGTTAATTATGTATCAAAGTTATTAATTTTGCATAACGTCCGATGGAAAAATTCGGACAAATATATCTTTTCCTGTATTACTATATCGGTGTGAAATCGACCCAATATATCTAAGTAGTCATCTGAGATGCATGAAAACAAATGTAATCTGTCAATATTTTCAAAATTCCATGTACTGAAATATATTTTGTATTATGTGATCCAATTAAACAAAGGCACAAATATCACCTGAATCAGTGTGATTAGAATAATGTTTAGCTACATCAATAAGGAGTAAAATCTAAAAAGAATGAAAAGGGATACGATTGTTTGTCACCGATGCCTGCTTCAATAAGAACTCAATGAAAAGGTATCACAGCTCTAAACGATTGAGGACATACGATAAATTTTGACAAACTTTTATTCTTATGATCAAAAATATCGCTTGGGATAGCTAATCATGGCAGTATAAAATAATGTTGACTTTCTGGATTATAACGTCGAATTCAAGTACGTTCCCGTAAAATGAGGCTCGAGTTAGGAATCGGCAAGGACTTTCAGCTTTCCTTCCCCCGACTCAATACTTTCTCGGAAATTAAACGCAGGATCGCAGAGTACATTCGGAGGCCAAAGCGCCACTGCAAATGAGAGATCCTTGTTCCTCAACGCAATTAATTTAATGAGGGAAAAGTGCGCGCTGAGTGGGGCTACAGGAGGAGGCGATAATACAGGAAGAGCTGAAAATATATCCTTAATCCGGTGCTGATAAGACAAAACAGGATTAGGGTCCCCTTCCCTTACCCACTTTGCAGCGGAAACGAATGAAAAATGGGATTCGCAAATAGAGATAAATATGACAAAGAACATGTTTACCGTAATCCGCGGAAATATCTCAAACAAATGCCGGGTCATAAATCCCGCCGCCCGGAATTTACGGAGACGAAGAGCACGGCCATGAAAAATATCGCGCATCACGCAAATCGGTCCGAAATTTGCATCGGAATAATATTCGGGATCGGCGGAAAAAAGGAGAAGCTCCAACGATTGACTAATTTATTTTTCCATCATAATCCAATGAGCGCTCTCTCTATTCGGAGATTAGGATTAAGGACCCGGTCAAACACTACCCGTCATTTGCCGACTGCGCCAATAAAGTTTCATGCGCGATCGCAGGAGTAATTAGGCTGATAAATTTGTTTGAATCTTCGGAATGCGTCGAGATCTGTCAAAGCCCTGCGTTAATTCGGGCCCGCTAACGAGGAAAATCCGGAGAGAGCACAATGATCCTCGTCAAAAGAATAATCAATTTTTCCGGATTTAGCGTTTTCCCAGCGCCGTTTATCCGATGATCCTAATTTCCCTCCCTCGGAAACGAGAGTTGCAATAAACATGGATTTCAAATCAGCGCATTATTTTCCGAATGACATCTGTAATATGGGACCGATGCGTAAATACGAATAGTAAAATTTTTCTAAATTATCGTTTTCACGCTGTTTCACCTCGGTAGGACACTTGGTCTGGTGGAAAATTTTATCCCCTCATTATAATTTATGTATAAACTATCATCTACGTAATGAGTAGTAACGATTGCAATAAAAATTCATTAAGTTTAACCCCCAACACCGACTATAGGTATAATTGACAGCTTTTCGTTTTAATAAATTTTGCAGAGTCAACCAAAGCATGTGTACAAACTTTGGGAATTAAAAAATATTAAAAGTGAATTTATTGAGATTCGAGTCATATATCTAATCACTCATGAAATTTACACAATCAATCTCCAGTCTCTACAGTTAAAAGAGGTGTTCAAAAAAGGCAGATCATTAGCTTCAAGACATATCACCTTAGCAAATACTGATCGAGTAACTATGGTCAGATTATCCATTGAGGCAGCTAAGGCTGGGCGCAACCCTGAAGCTAATGGCCACTATATTATGTACCTAGGGTAATTGAAGAGAACAAAAATAACTTGCATTCATCCTATTAACCTTGAATCGCCGAAGTTAAATGTTCAGAAACGGGGTCTATTGCCGGAATTTATTTTGAGGTACAATTCTTATGTACAGCTAGTTCCAAAAAAAACTTACCACCTAAGCCGCAACCCGCATAACAGGCAGTGAGTTTCCTGCAAGCGAGCCTTAAGAAGTGAGAGAGAGAGAGAGAGAGAGGGAAAACATGGAGGAGATAGTCTGCTTCTGTCCTGGCTCCGCTTGCAGAGTTGAAATGGATTTATTTGCGTTATTGATATTGCAAAGATTTACTAGTATCCTTAGTTTGGTGGCATTGGCGTAGCAGAATAGTATTATAATGATATGGATGTTGTAATGAAAGAATTGAGTTATTATAAAATGGTTAATACGAATCAGTATATATTCTAGCTTTGCTTCTCGCAAAGAGGGAACCGTAGCACACGAGGTTCCGTTATCCCGAGGATACCGAGGCATCCCCTTCCCTTCCCTTCCTGTCATAAAATTCGAGTCTGAGACGAAAGGCACAAGCAGGAAGAAGGAAATTTTCGCAAACCCTGCCTTTGAGCCGCTCTGAGCTTATGTTTTGGACTGAGATGGGAGAATGAAAATTTCCGCGCAGTTTGAATCATTGTCGGACCAAAATTATATAGATCTCGAATTTGACGCCTTCGCTTGCAAAACTCTGCGGTTATAATGGGTTATATTACATAATATAATAGTAGATAATATTATACATCGTTCAAGAGAGCAGTTATTAGCCTCTAAAATTATATACGTAAGGAGTCCATATCGATCACCTGTTTTATCACAGCCTGTGTGAATGCAATCTACACAAGTAAAGTAAGGCAAACTCATGGCCATATCTAGGCTATTACTTTAAATACATTTAAAAATACTATAATTAAATATGTAGTATGAAGTCTCGAGGCATTCTCTGTGTATTTTAGATAAATTTTGTTTCATTTGATAAGCATCGAAATTAAAACTCGATCGGTAAAAAATCAGTAAATTTTATCATCTATGCAGTTGGAATATTTACTATACCGTCCAAATCAATTGAGAGAAAATCTGCAAGGATAGATTTTCCTGAGCGAATAAAGATGACGGATACAAGACTACCATCTTTCACATTAATTTTGAATTCATTAATTAATTTTTTCGGTGTCATTGAAGTGTGAATCAAATAAACTTGATTTCTCCTGTGGATTCCTCTTGAAATGGTTGAAGTCACAAACCATTAAGTTCTTAAACATTCTTCTCGCTATATTTATCACCTTTAAAAGTTCTAAAATACACAAAAAGATAGTGCGAATGAGGTTTGGTCATAATGCTCATTGAATGCTACTGTTAGCTATGAATGTAAAATTTTCAATTAATTTTGAATGTATACAAAACAATCTACATTATTTATATTTCAATTGATTATTATAACGTTTACAATTATTATAATGTAGAAAACGTTAAAAATACGCAAAATAATAGGGACTTGGTGAAATAGTTTTTCCCAGGGCCTTTTTACCTGTAATTCCAACCCTGTAATATCACATGGGGAAGCGCATATGAGGCTCATGTTGAAATTTTGCTCCCCTCGGTTGATGGCTGGCCCTGCGTAACTCTCATATTTTTCGACAGAATTTTAATGATTGAGATGAATGGGTGGTGGTTTGGTATGGCTAGTCTATCTACATATTTATCGATTGGTGATATTGAAAATATTCCTTCGTATTTAAAATGTATTGACTATGAGAAACTTTTCATCTCTCCACATTCCGTGACAAATTTGAAAAGCAAGATACAGGAGTGATTGGAAGAAGTGAATAAAGCAATGATTTCACCAGGACTTCAAGAGAGGGACTGTTTTGATAGAGATAGGGAAGTGAGAAGTGACGGCAACAGTAATATATACACTCACATGAATTTAACAACCAAAAGTGTAAGAGGTATGTTAATTCCAGATTTTTGGATGAATCACAATAGGTAGGCGCATTTTTTGCTTTCCTAGTCGACCAATTGTTTACTTTGAGTAGGAGGAACGACCTCTTTTAAAAGTATAACCCACTCGCTCACCTTCTCAATTTTCTCATCCAACATATATTTTTTCCGTTTATGACTGCCTCCAGAGAAACTACTCATTTATCCAATTTAAGTAATATCTTAGTCAAACATGGTTAACATTCAAATATACAGGATATAACGTCAATGGCTTATCATACTTTCAGAAATTTCCTTCTGATGCATCAGTTTATTCCCAGGATCTCCGAAATTGTATACAATAGAGATGTTCAATGTTTTATAGCAACCTCCTTTTAGTTCTATAAGAAAGTTCGAGTAGTTCACTAAGCCAGTACCTAAGCCAGTCTTCTTATCAGCAATTTATTTTGGAAAGAGATTTCGGTCTTTTCAAACCGATAAAAATTGCTAACATTAGTATTACTATCTATGCAAGCCAATGGATTCTAAATCTTACCTAACTTAAGAGATGTAATTTATCGGTAATCGGCGTATAATCTTCAAGTTTCTGCGACATTGAATATGCGGAGTGTCTACAATTCCGTATTTACGTTTCAATTCATATTTTAGTGACATTATAATAGAAACATTAGTCGATCTAGTAAGATCATCTTCAACGCTCTATCAACTTTGTATCATAGATGTTATAAGAGAAGTTAAACGATTTGGTTCTCGTAAGCGTAAGGAATAAATATTAGATGGCATTTCTCTAGTTCATTGTTCATTTCTCAAGTTATTCTTCCATGACTCCTTTTACCCATCATTCATAATTATTGATAGTGATTTTTCTATTAATTATTATACACATTATGCACCATTCAAACGATTCGGGTTATATAGCTTACTTGAGGCATTCAGAAACCGAAGCAGCGATCATTAATCATTAGTCTAACTTTCACCTAGCGCATAATTCTGAAAATCATTTCAGTATAACATTGGAAATCGTGTTGTGGGTGTTTTCACACCCCCTGACATACGTCATACGGCGACTCGCGGGGTATTAATGTAAATGTAAATAAACCAGGTGTTAACGTGTAAACCTGCAATATGCAAGTATAGGAAACCTGTAGTTTATATGCAATATGCAAATCAGTCTTAAGGTTCTGATTTGCCATACTAACTGTTGTTTCTTAACCATCTTAAACTGTATTCCTTGCAAGAAGTCCTGAAAGGTCGTCTACCTCAAAAATAGAGTTGAATATCTTCATTCCCTAAGGGAATACCCGCGGCGAAGATTACAAATCGCGGATCCACCATTTCCCACCTTACTTGTGATCGGTCGCCGCCACCATACCCTAACCTTAGATACCTGCTCAGCAGGGGTGCGGTCGGGAACCCTCATTAGCGCTTTCCTATTCGCTACCCCGGATACATACGACCATCCACAATATGCCGAAAAGGGGTTTTTCTTCTCATAGCTGAGTTCACCTTCACCCATCGGCCGTTTTATGGTTCCTTTGAGAAAATAGACAATACCTTTCGATGGACAAAACAAAAGGAAAAGAAACAACAAAGGAATGAATAGGAGATACTCCTAGGGCCAGGGTGGAGGGAAGGAAAGACCTCCTTTCTCTATGGAAGAATTAGTGAAACCTCAGACGCGAATTTGTCAGAAACAGCCAAATCTCATCTCAAAATCATAATGCTTCATCTGATACCGTCATCACGAATGCCTGGTGGAAGTAAGAACAGAGTGGCATGTTGATGCATACATTCTGAAATACCTAATGCTCAAATTATTTGCTTCTCTGTATTGCAGAATAATTCAACTGCGAAGAAATCGAGTCAAAATTTGCACCACGGGGCAAGAAAGAGATTTAGCATCATATAAAATTTGGGACAGCATAATTTTGCAAGGAACATTAACTTGATTTAATTAAAGGGATAGTTTTTCTGGGACTGGCAATGAACAATATTTTCGGAAAAGTGTTACGAGATGCTGGCGTTAATTTCGTGGTAAATTAATTTTTTATTCGATACGTGAAAAAATTTTGTAGCCCTCAGTATTTAAATTAAGAGTGCTACTATTCTAATATCTATGTTATTTTCTAAAATATTAAATTAGCAATTTGAATTTTAAACAATTACCTTAGAAAATGATGATAGCACACCAATTAATATTTTACTTTCTATCATATGATTTGATGGTATATAAAATTTTTATAATATTTGATGTAATTATCTGATGTATTTCATCGTAATTTACTTGGTTTACTTTATTGTAATATGTTTTGGGTCTAATTTTCAGAGCTCTCTACCATGTTGACTTAAAATTATTCTTTCTCGGTGTATTCGTCCAGATAAAGTTTCTTTTCATCTTTGCTTTCCTCAGTAGGTTTCGCAGTTTTTTCATACTCCCCTTCTCGAAGGCATTTTTCTGCAATATAAATTAGTTGAAATACAGTTGATTGTGTTCTTATTCCTAATTATTCTTTATCTCCTTGCAGAGTTTTCGTTCATCTTTCTATTTGAGTCATAGTCGTGAATTTCCTCTAAATAAATTTAAACGATCGTCCTGTAGGCGTCAAGAGCATAAAAAACGTAATAATATAATCCCTTTCTAATCTTGCAATGACATAATTTTTTATTGGATAATTGAAGCAGCTAAAGTAAGTTTACCCGATGCCTCCAGAAAAAGGTAAATTACGCAGAAATTTGAGGCCGAAATAAGGAGATCCGATTTTCATTCATTTTTTAATACTATGCTGCTGACATAATAGTAAAATGTAACACTAAATTTAAAGTAGATTTCGTGCTAATAAAGACGGTACAAATACGTTCAACGCGTTTCACAACGGTTTAAAAAGGCGCCGTCAGAATGCTCCTCCTTCCAAGAGCCAATAGAATGCGTGGAAAACTCGAGACTCGCTCTCATCGAGCTTCACGTCTGTTGTGCGGGTTGCGGCTTAGGTGGTAAGTTTTTTTTGGAACTAGCTGTACTATTGTTCTTAATTTCAGCACCACCTATTTTTGGAAATTTCACGATTCTATAACGAATACGACATTTGTTTGGAAGATTAAATTAGAAATCCTTAGAATCAAACTTAGAATCCCTGTACCGAAACGTTAGAGATCGACTGGAGCATCCTCCGTGCCCATATGGGAACGCCAGGTGTTTAAAGGTTACGTCTCTACAAAGCATATTACGTCTATATAAAATATTTATATAAGAGTTTTATTTCTCATAATATTTACACATTTTATACATTTACACGCTATCAAATGTCTAAATTTTCCTTTAATTGAGGTCAGTTCAGTTTATTAAGCACGCAACGCAAATTCTTTCAACCTATCCTACCTTGGTTTGGTTACCCTAAATGACTGAAGTAGTAAGCATATTGCTGAATCTTTTCCTCCGCTAAATTTAAATGCACTGCACTAAATAAAGTATAAAGTAAAGATTGAAATTTTTATATCAGGATCTAACTTAGAGTTTTAAATGAAAACTTCCATGGAAAAAATACAATATGTTACTCAAGGATATCAGAAATCATTTTAGGTAAAAGATACTGCCATCCAATTTTTAAATATCACAGTATCCTTCCTAGATTCACTAAATATCTGTCCATCGATGCTTAAATGTAATGAATTTAAATTTCAAAGATAATATACACGTTTTCAAATTTAATTATGAATGGAGTTTCACGAATAACTGTCAACATATATAGAAAACTTTAAATAAGAATCTAATGTCAACTATGATATGAATTTATATATGATTAATGAAACTGATGCTTAAGTACAGGAAATAGCGAGCACGATTCCACGAAGACACAAGCGGAAATTCGTCCTCCTCTTCTCTTGGAAATATTAAAATCCACCGCAAAAAAGGATTTCGTCACGTTTTAGAGAAAGCTTCCCATATATATCAACCTTTGGTTCCTTTCTACTGAGAAGCGTCCCTGAAGCAAAATAAGGAGCTACCATAGGAAAAAACTAAGATGAGAAACTTGAAAAATTTCCCTTCGTAACCCAAGTACATACATAAGAAACGGCGATGCTAGATCTATCAAATAGTAGGAAAATCTATACATTCTGGAAGGATTAAAAGAATAACGAATGAAATCCAAGGCAAGAATTCGGATTTCCGTGAATATCGACCAGTTCTGTAGAGTGAGCAACAGTCTGATCTGTCGAAGAAGAATGGAAACAGTGAACCCATGTTGTGTGAACCACTGATTTAAAGCAAAGAGAGAAAACCTTTCTCTTTAAACTGAAATATTTTTACGAATTTCTTGCGAGATTTAATACCGTATTGGTTTCAAGGAGATGATATATTTCTCTTTTATCGTAATGATCATTTTGTTGTTTATAAATTCATTTAATTTTAGCTTAAAAATTTTGTATATTTTCCCTAATAACCAAATTGTTTTCTAGAGAGAGAAAGAAATTGGTGGAGAACTAGAAACTTATTTAGGAGTTACTTCTCAGGTGAAATATTTAAGAGCAACCTATAATCACTATCTCTCATAAAATTTAAAATAGAGGTGGCGGACACATCAGCAAAAGTGGTTTCCTCCTTAACTATTTCCCTGCATATGTTAAAACCGGAAGAAAGAGTGAATTTAACGAAGTATTCTAATGTTCATCGATTTACTATTGGCTTTTTATATTAATACTTTGCGAGCCTCCGTACGGCGTATGGCAGAGGGTAAATCTTTAAAAAAAAATTTCATAGGTCTATAAGCAGTAGCTGTCTACCAACACCTCAACAGGTTACCATCTACTTCTCTAACAGTGTGACGGAAGTTCTTCAGCAACTATTTCAGAGTTATTTATTTATATTAAACGTATAAAACAAATGTTTCATCATTGGCTTGACGGGACAGTTGCGGTAGAATTGTACATGCTGCTTATCGAAGACAAAAAGACCCCCTTTGACTGCTATTTTGAAAGTTAATGTTCCATTTACAATTATTTTTTATTATGTTATCTTGCAGCAACCGAATAAGGAAACCATCAGGATGCTGATTTTTAAGTGAGCCTTACAATGCAATAATATTTTAAAATGTTGAAGGTTATTTCCGTATATCACGACGTGCTAGCCATCTATGAACAACCGATGGGCAACCGGATTCAAGGGATTACTTAGAGTATTTTATTTTACCAAATATTTGGAATGTTTATCAAAAGCTATTTTTTGTCAAGCTGATTTTATTAAACTATAAGAATATATAAGAATACCTTTGGAATCCTTGTTTGATCAGAATAAAAAGTCGAGAGTCTGACCATGTTTTATTATTATATAAATTGAAATAAACTGTAATGTACTAAGGTTTGATGAATTTTGATTTCATTCCCATAATGGACAAAGTATTATTTCATTTATTTAATCTTGAATAAAATTCCTCAGTAATACTCAGTATAAAACAAATCAATTACTGGTCAAAAATATATTAAATTATCATAGACCTACAGTTCACTCTCTCTGTCTACAAAAAGTTAGACGTGTGCAATGATAGATTTATATTTTAAAATATGCGAAATTACGATCGGCTACGATTAAATTTTACTAGTAATAATAAATTCTCCAAATCTCATTTCGGCATAAACAGAGCATCTTATCTACTATCGCTCATGTTTTTCGTTGACTTTCCGCTTTATTATTCACTCGTCAGAGATCACGATCGTTCTCGACACTTCCCAGAAAAATTTAAACAATCCTCCACTTTTTTCCACCCACGATGAGTCGAATCGGAACAGTTCTATCAAAGTCTAGTGATTTTATTCAAAGCTCCAGCGTGCGAAGAGATGCGATCGCAATAAGACCGGTGTAAAAACGAGAATTTAAAGAGGCAGTAAACATTGACAGTGCCCTCCCCACTGCACTTTCCCCCTCGACAACCATCCCAGTCCTTTGACTCTGTTAAATTCCAAATACGTTCGAACTGTTACCGCACAGGTAAAGCGGCGCGCCATTCGTGGCTACCAGAGGCTATTCGACCAATGGGAATGCAGATAGCATACGGCGTATGGAACGGGAACCCCGCGGCAGTTCCATTACGATGAGCGGGACAACCGTGGAGACTGGCCGTTACGTCTGGTTGAACACCCAAAGCGATTTGGCGGATCCCTCCCCCCCTCAGGGCACCCCTCCTCCCCAATCGCTATTTCGTTGGAGGAGAGGATTATTCCATCAAACGGAGAATTTCACTCCAAAAGAAGTTATTAATTATCGAACACGGTTTGGAACGCCCGACGGTTTCTGAGCACAAAACCTTCATTTAGCGACATTTAGCGAGCAATTTATTCGATCGGCGGAAAAAATGAATAGCCTTCGAAACCCTTTTACGTGGCGGATGGGGAAAAACGCGTGTTTTTAGCCCGTTTCAAAACGCGCATTAAAATAAAGTTGGGGGAGTCGTTTGAAAAATCCTGCGTTGATCTATAATTGGTTCATGAATACATTTTGCCCGGATCTGCATGCATGAGGTAAAAATCGACCGTCTGTCCAGATCTTTGTTGGAATTCCACGCTGGATTTGACGCCGGATGGCTAATTGACCGTTTCCCGAAATTGCCATTTGGTCAAAAATACTCGTGTCTCTTAATTTTTTGCCCAAACCACCATATTTTCGTTTCCTTTTGATATCAAAACGTAGCGAATCATGATTTTCGTTAGCTGTGAAATTGAGGGGTGCGTCCTATTCCCTTTAATCCGCTACAAAAATATGAACACAACTATTATGTTTACGTCGGCCTCTACTCTTTGCATTCTAAAATTATATTGATACTCTCGTTTATATTCACAAGTTCTTTCTTTGATCACAAGGTATTCTGGAATTGTAATTTGGCTAGGAGCTAATTTTATATTTTGGTTGTACCTAAGTGCTCTTTCCAATTGAATTGAAATGTGTGAAGTATTCAATCCTTTAAACCCTTTACTTTAAACCCTTTACAACCATCGAATGAATTTCTTTTTGTTCTGGCATAGGATACAAGAAAATATATATTTCATTTGATCTTCACCTCACTTCGCACTTCGTTTATGGCTGTAAAATTCAGTGTTTTTGGTCAGTCTTTACTGAATTTATTTGATGTATTCTGACTTATTGAAGTGTGAAATAATACGAACTTTGCTCCTTACCTAGCCTAGGAAGTCTCATTATCTCTCCAGAGCATTCGATAAGTAATCGTGGAGGGTTTGATCCAACCGGCCTTTGACATAATGAGATAAAATGATTTTAAAAACAGACATAACTTAAACACATCTTAAATTTATCTCTAACGAATCAGCAAATACCTTTTTCCCCAAATGAATCTTTTTAACTAATAGTAATTAATGATGTGGATACATTCAAGATTTTTCTCATCTAAAACGGATTATATGAAACGAGAGAGATACTGCACCGTTATATATTAATAATGATGAATTCCTGTATCTGAATATTAAGTATATTTTGGCCGCGCCAAGTGGGCAACGCGTTCACTTCCGTGAAATCGGTTACAGGTTTGATTCCCGGTGAGGGCTCACGTGCGAAATGACTCAAGATATCGAAAGACTTTTGAAATCACAACTTGGAAAGTATTACTAAAATTATTTACTATAATTTTGGCTGCGCATACTGTAGCTTGTGTGACCATTGCCATTAAAAATTTAGTTACTATTAAATAAGCGAATATTTTGTATATTTCATGATGGAAAGAAATCGTCGTTGAAAATGACGAAGCACAGAGCGCAGAAGGATGTTTCATTCAGTTCGCTGTTGATTCATATGATTATAGATGAAGCACCACACAAACGCCCAATTCCTCATCATCCTCTGTTTTGATGAAGCCCTCTGGATCTTCGGATAGATGAGACTTATGGGGTACACAGTCCTTGGGCTCGAAGCCTTTAGGACTTCGATTTCCCCCTGGCGGTCTTTCTCCAGTGGCTTTTTCTATCTGCATACCAATGTTTCTTTGGTAATATCGCTTAATTTTTTCCTCACTATGTTTTCGCGGGTTTTTTCGCCCCCCTTCTTGTGTGGGTGTTTTACCGCACCGTAGGTTTTTTCTCTATCAACCCTCAGTTATGGAGACTTTTCCCACAAATCATATCTTTTCTTTTTCGTTTTTTTTTTCTCTTTTTTCTAAGTACTATTTTATGTTTTTCCTTTATAGATAATCTTTGTAAAATTTTCATACGTGGTTAGGCGGAAGAGAGGCCCACTCGGGCCTAACCTTGCCAAATAAAGGGTCGAATAATTATAATAATACTTAAAAGAAAGTAACGTAAAGTATTGCTCCCATTTACTTCATGCAATAATTAAAAGAAATATTTAAAATTCCACGATTCTTCTCGGTCTACATTCAACGTTCCTACGACGGATTCATCGGATAGCTATGCATCAAGTGTAGGGGTATATTTGGGTTTCATAGGTTAGAAGCGTAAAATAATAATAGGAGTAGTTGTACAGTGTAAGAATGTTTTCAGTCTAGCGTGGTATGCGAGTGAATTCGAACAAAACAGACGTTCATTTATGCGAACGGAAAATTCGTAACAGCGTGAAGACAAATAATGCACTAGAGAAATTGGTTTAAGGGCAACACAGTACGAAATCGGGGATCGATAATGAATGAAAATTCTATCCAAGCAATGAATCGCCCATTAATAGCAATTCTGAGGCAATAACGCACCGATTCAAATCCATAAAGCCGAAGGAATTAATGGGGAATGTAAGGGGATTTGAAAGAAATCCAGCCATGAATAGCAATTTAATGGGCGTTTTTAGAATTGATAGATTGGACCTAGTAGGAGAATTACGCTGAATCGAATGATGGAATCCGCAAGAAAATCGGTGGGATGGAGAAGTGCAATGAATATGAATACATATTTGCTGTATATGACCTGTTCCGGAATTCGTAAAAGTATGCCTTAACGCAAAAGTGTTAGGAGAAATTGTAACCAAGTAAAGAAACATCAGTGTGAAATAGGCAAGAGACGTAAGAAAGGAAAACTTTTATTGTATCCTAAGAGCACGTTCATCATTATCTCAGTAATTGTTCATAATAAAGCAATCTCAGACACCGAAGGCCATTTGATGGAACGTGATGGAATGACTATAATCTGATGCTGGTCTGATTCTGGGAATCTGGTTATGACATAATTACAAATTATCTGGCATTGGCCAAAAGCAAATATCTAATTCTGGTTGCATTTAAGCCTCTGAATCTTCCATCTACTCCAAATTACTATTTTCGTGCTTCATTATCACATTTAAAGCTTTGACATTTGGACTTTTTTTATAAGGATACTTTTATTCAGAATTGATTCTTTATTGTTGTAATTATATAATATATTTTTAATAGTTTATGCCTTGTATTGGAATCATAGGTGTCATATGTGGAAAATAACGGTGAAGGATTTTTACTGTGAGAACTACAAATACGAAAAACGTATTTTTAGACATTTTCGATTCCTGAAACGTTGGATTCAGAAAGACTACTTTCTATGATACGTATCTCAAATCAAATATCTTTTTCTCGTCAAAATATTGCTGTGACCAAAATATCTTATACTAAGTTTGGTTTCAAATTTTGTTACACGGAAAAATAGAGAGATCCAAAAGGATGAAATTCCTGCGTTCCTTAATTTTTTCAAAGTCATAAAGCCTTAGCAAACTCTAACATTTGTATCATAACATTGAGATAAAAGATTAAGCATTTTGAAGTTAATTTTACAGAGCATCTAGGATATGTATTAGTCGCTATCGACGAATATCACCAATCACAGATTGATCGCATCTGCCATATAAATTAAAATCACTACGCAGTAGGCGACTTAATATTGTTATTTGTTACTATATGGAAAAAACTGTAAGTAGACTATCAGCCTTGTGGGCATCAATTAGATTGGTATGCAGTCAGATAAGGTTTACTATCTCCCTTATAATAACAGCTACAGAAATAATACTAGAAACCCTAAAGAAGCCTTGTAGGAGTCTCTTGTGTGAAGAACTAATCTTTCATTATGAGCAATACGCTCCCAGTATTGGGAAAGTTATGAGAATGTAATAATGTATAAAAAATGATGAACAGAAATTCGTCGAATTTTCACAAAAGTTTTCCGAAAAGAGATTCGACGTCTTTCTTAGAAAACAGCCATTTTTTCTCAGAAACATAAATGTACGAAAAATCTTTTCCATTTTCATTGTTTCGGATAACATGTTGCAAACTTTTTGCCCTTCGTACAGAAATGATCTTTGAAAAGATCTAACATGAGATTGGGAAAGAATAACTGCCGCTTGATTCTCAGAGAATGAACATGCCATTCAGAAATTAATTGCGGTGTCTAACCACAAAAAAAGGATAGAAAGGTTGTTTTACGTGTGTAAAAGTACGTACAGGTAAATGAAATCACATACATATACGTCACATAGCCTACTTGATTTAGTATTATATTTATGTTTATCTTGGTCTTTGGGTTTTTCATGTACCTATAAAAATCTTTCCATATACCAGAGACTGGAGTGAGAGACAACTCGCACAAACAATGTGACACCTTCACTCAGCTATTTGGAAGAATATGGCACGGTGTGAGAATCTCTAACGACGACCAAGGAAACTTTGATTTGAATTTGGAGGCACTTTATGTTTATTAAAACGCTTCCCATCCAAAACGAGTTAGCCTTTCGAATTTAGGTCAATGTCATTAAAAAGTTTTTACCAATTTTTTCGCGTGTTCTCCGCAGCAGACATGAGCAAGTTCGCTGTAGCGACTCAATCAGCGCGCATGGGAAAATAAACTTTTCCATTCTTTGCGAAGTGGCGAAAGAATGGAATTCCGCGCGAATGTTCGACTCGGTTATTTTCCAAATTAAGAGAAGATAAAGATGAGAATTTCCATTCCTAAAAATTTAATTTGAGAATACGAAGTTTACGGCTCGGATAACGTAATGGAAACGAGTTCGAAAATTGCGCGGAAAATAAATTTTCCTTCTTTCAGCAGAAATTTTTGAAGACTTTTTCTTCCTAAGTAGATAAGTTAATTTGCAAGCAAATTGCCCGTTTACTGTATATATTGACTTGCTTGTTGACTTTAATTGGTGGAGAAGCTACGTGGAGAATATTGCTCCTCTTGTAGCGTATAGTATGAAGGATCTGGAGTCCGATAATAATGTTTAGTGAATGGGAACAAGTAAGAATAAGTAGAGAAAAGAAAATCTCGTTGAATTATGCTTAAGAGTGAGCAGAAGACTATGTGAGACTCATACACTAAAAGGATCATTAATATCTATTCATACTTAATGCTACTTCAGATAGAAAAGACTACTATTTGTTTTATATATTTTACTGCAAATATGTTCATAATTGAGTAATCTAAGAGAAGTTATACACTAATGCATTCTAATCACTAGGTTAAGATTGCTTCATACGGATCAGGGTTTGGGTAATATTACATTGATTTTACATTGGATTTTTATCCTCTTTGTTTTCGCAGTATTTTCACACCCTTTCTTTTGTTGATGTTCCCGTAGCATGGGTATTTTCTGTGTCAACCTCGTAGTTGTGGTGAATTTTCACACCAACCAAATCTTTTCTTTTGCTTTTCCTTATTTACGGATTTCATGATCAATAATCATAGACAAATTACATGCGAGGTAAGTTGAAAAAGAGGTATATATTTGGGCCTAACGCTGCCTATAAATGGTCCAATAATAATAATCATAATCAACTGAGGTTATTTTTTCTATTTTATCCCTATAGAGACATAAATTTTCCATTTTTTGCCAGAAGTTGATAATTTTTCGTTAATCTGTTTTGTTTCAGTGTTCTCCACAGTTGTGATAATATGATTGCTACCGAGGCATATCGTACTCAGCTGAATATATCTTTTATTCATTTTTTAAGTGCTTCAAGAGCTAAGGTAATTTCAAGAATCCCATCCCCCATCCCCCATCAAGAATCGAATACGGGACCACTTTCACCAAATTTTAACGCACTACCAACTTGTTTATCCGGGAACCCTGAGTTTATCTTGGTATCTCATTGAATCCTAAGAAAAGGTTAACTTGTTACAATCAAGATAAATGAAATTAAAAGATATTCCTCGGGAAACGGTGCTGTACTTTCAAGGAATTGTTCCACTAACTATATTCTGACTTAGAGAGGAAAGAGATAGTTAATTACTTTACTCTTCATTTTATCTACTTTGCCTTATGCTCCTGATTCTCTCTTCAAGCTTCGATGGAAGGGTTTGAGAATACCACTTTAAGTCTTCAGACTTAAAGTAGGTTCCTCAACAGTGCATGCGCCTTCAATTAGATTAACTATAAAGTAACATAGCTTTGATAAGCCTCCAAATTAATTCTCAGGAACGCGAATATACGGCTATTAATAAGTTTTAATTCAACAAAAGCCAAAGTTTGTTCCTCTCTGTCGATCGCGGTCGAAGGATTATTAGTATCAAAGTCGATACAGTGGGAAATAAATTGGCCATACTTGAAATACATTATCATGAATAATAAGATATAGTGCCTTTAAAGTAGTTTGATCCTGCACTTTACTAATATTGATACATGTTTTATGAATCTCAGATCAGATGAGTGATCATGTCAAAATGTATGCGGTTAATGTAGGATAAATGGAATGATTATTTCTGGCACAAATATTGCTGATGTCACTTTAAAAACTTGATCCAAATCGCAAAATTTCTCGTAATTCAACAGTAGGGTGTTAAGTTTTATAAAAGAGTAGCTATCAATGCGAAAGTAAAATGGAAACGCCACTGAATAAATAAAAATGACTCTGCAATTCCAATTTAATAAACGAATTCCTCTTAAAGAAATTGTAGCGCCTCCTTCATGGTTATGAAAGGCAATTGTATTTATGCATTTAACTGAAATCCAAAGCAACAAGTAAGGGGGACCTCAATCAATACTCGGACTGCCAAGACGCCATAATATTGAAGTATGGACTCTTTGCCGAGAGAGGAAATTTCAACGCAGAATAGCCCATATATATTATTGAGATATACTCTTACTTTGGATAAGGATGATCTCCTGGAAATAAATTATCGGAATTCGATGAAAGGAGTGCTTTTCGGGTGGTCAATAAAATGAGTTATGCCATTTAGATCCTCAAGGAGTTGGGGTGAAGATTTAGTGGAATTCAGTAGGGGAAGAAGACTGAACAGGTATGGATTGGCGAATTCTAAATTTCCGATGATTAGAACATCCTTTGCATTCCATTGTTCCCTAATGGTAATTTCTCCTGCAGTCCCAAGCCCCTGAACGCTCCGGTATCGAAAAGTTCAAGTCGATGCCTCTCCAAGTACGGGTCTACCCACCATTCCCTTTTGAGTGTATAGACGTCAATAAGTGCCTTTACGTGTAAGGGTGTGAAGCATTGTTGTCCAACATAGCTCAATAGCACGCAAATTTAATAAAAACCTAGTAAAATCAAAATGAAGAGGAGAGTCTTTGTACTTTCTCTACATTACGTTTATTAAAACAATTATAAATAATAATATACACGACTGGTTTCAGTGATTGATCGCCGTCATCAAGTGATGATTTGATGTGTTTTTACAACATATCGCAAATGACTGTGAATAGTCATAAAGTTAATTAAAATCAAGTCCAATCATAGGATTGTCCTTTGATGTCCTCAAAACCACCTCATTATCTGATAATTATTAATGATATTTTATGTTTCTTATTTAAGTTGAGTTTTTGCGGTAATAATGGCGAAATGAGTAATAGAAACTTATTTCCAAACGGAAATATAATCTATTCTCTGTTTCCTAGCAAGTCAATACTCTATATTTTTGCTAAAATCTTTGAATAGCTCGTAATTTTAATTATTAAGGTAATTATCAGGCAAATAAGCCTTCTTCGGAGAAATTAATTCTTTATTTTGACTTCGATATACATTTCTCGCCGGTGAATGATGATTAGAGTTCAAAATAGGCTTGTTTCAAGGTTTTCGTTGCTTCAAAGCATAATTTACTCACACTGATTATCAGTTTCGTTTTCTGGATTAGAGCAACATACGATTCATCATCGCTAAAAATAAAATATGAGTAGTAAAAAGTGAGAAAATTATATTTCATGATTCTCCTCCATTAGCGATAGCCCTCTGTATCCTTTACACTGAGCATGCTTCAGTTCAGTGAGTAATCAAAAAAAAACTGAGAGAAATAGTTTGTGATTATAGTTTGAGAATTAAGATATCACATCTATAAGAAAGATAAATACTATTCTCAGAGAGAGCTTTAGAGTAATCACATACAATTAGTTTTGAAACCAAAATAAAAATACCCGATTCTTCCCTATGAATTTCAAAGAAGGATCTTAGGTTCTTTCATGATAGTCAGGAATTCTTAATTATAATGGTGAAAGAGCTTGAAGGTAAAGAAAGTATTTGAAATTTATATATGATACGATTGAAGAAAAATCACCGGTTTCGTTTAAATTGCCTTCCGCTGTTAATGCACAAGAAAATATTTATATAATAACTCTTATATTTGCATTTTTTTACATAATCTGATGGTCAGAGATTTAGCCGGCCGTTCCTGTTTTTTCTAAATTGAATCGTGTGGAAATGACAGAGATTTTTTTACCCTGATATGTCTCTTGATAAAGTCCTGCTAAAGATATCTGGGAAAGTATTTGATATCCTGCGTTGTGGAACGTGAAGTAAACTAAAAGTGGCTAGCAATATTTTTTTAGGTGTTGCAATACACAATAGCAGGTATTTTAATCACGAAGAAAAGCAATCGAGCCCTGATTGATTCATGAGGTGTGTTTTGTATGCGCTCCCAGCCATATGTTAAAAGGAACCTTGCTGGGTACATACGTTGATATGTAGATGTAGAGAGGACCATTTTAATGCTATAATTACCGAAATGGATCGCGTTAAAACACGGAATACCAAATTTAGAGAGCCTTTTCGTACGGCGTTGATAGTGTGTACTGTAAATTCCCCGAGAGCTGAAATGTAAATAAGGGGAAAAATTTCGTACATTGAAGGGATGGAAGCAGGAGGCGAATGCTAGAAGAGCCTTCTCAATGAGGCGGTTTCCTCCGCTCCGGTAATATCCGGACCAAAAAAAGCCGCTTTGCTGCGAGAGAACTCCTCGATTAAGGTGGAAATACGTGCGAATGTTGAAAAATGAAGGGCAGAGTGGGGGCGGAGATTTATTTGGTGGCAAGAGGGAGGAATGGGGGGCAGATATATCGCTAATGGGGCCGAGAGCGGATGCCATGAGAACTCTGGAATGAGAAGTCGATTTAGAAGCGAATGGGTTAAGAAGGGCGAAATGTTTTAAAAAATTATAACGCTTTCAAAGCATCGATGCCCGCTCTATTTACCGTTCCGTTATCCCTTAAATAATTGTTCCACAATGCCCGAGAGAGGTGGGTTGTTACAACTCACTGCAACGCTACGAGTTTCCCGGTTTTATTTATTAGAAATGCGTCCAGCAATACGGCGTAAGGCTCGCTGGCACCTTTTTAATGAGTCTCGCCTTTTGCGAGAATTTCTCTCGCTGTTAACGAGAGAAGGGCCTCGCAGCTGAAGCTCATAATGAGATATATTCGCCAGAAAGAAAACTTCTCCCTGATTAATTCTAATCCGTATTTGTCAAATAAATTCCTGGGAGAATGGGAAATATCTGCGCGGCCCATTCTCCTTGTAATTTTTAATAATATCCTTCTGAAGAGAAATAACGCGTGAGGTTCGAAATATTTCACGATAAACCTCAGTAATTCGAATGCGCTAAATCAATGGTGGAATTCCGGTAAGAGCTCGAGAAAAAGAGCGTGAAAAATGATTACGGAGTGTTTGCAAAAGGGTATAGTTTCATAGGAGAGCTAGAAACCTTCAGTTCGTGGTAACATGTGTAAATTATTTTTACGTTAGTAAAGGTCAGAATCAGTGATTCAGAATTTTGGAGGCTATTACACTGAATTATATTTGTAATATTCATACTACGATTTATTCGAATTTCCGTAGTGAAATCAGTGTAGAGAAAGAGCATGAGACCATCTAATTCAGTTGTTCATTAGTTCTGTAACTATACGAGTATAGCGTGCAATTTCTCAGTCAGAGCTACTAGCGACATTTACTTGACTTTTTCATTTCCTATGGATCCCAAGGGTAGACCACTATAAATATGAGATATCTAACCTAGCTATTATAAGTTCGATCCTAGAAGGCCTCAAATTCTCGGTGTTTCCCTTAGAGTACATTCTGTGTACTTTCGGAAATGTTTCGTTATACTTCCGGGACGGAGGAGAATTAAGAACCAATGCATTGTAGGTAAACATGCTTTTCTGACGTATACTATAAGGAAATCACCGAAAATGATCCTGAGTTTGGCGTCAGGCCGATATAATATTATCTTATCTTCAAAACTAAGCAAAAATTGTAATGCCAAGAGACAAATCTCTACTATTTTGGAAACTGCTTATAAGAATTTAAAGCAGTCTTTTTCACATTTTCTCCAACTCGCAATATATGTGTTGGATATTTTTCTGTGGTGGATAGTTTTCCCCTAAGTATCTCTTAATGTTTTTATAACTACATTCCTTATTTTCTCAATTTATCTCTTTAATAACGCTGAAATATGGACATTTTGATATTATTATTATTAAATAAAGTACTATCGTTCTAGATAAGAGAGAAAAATAGAAAGAGATACATTAAAGCTAAGAAATTTAAAGGAGACGATTTGTAAAGATTATTATTGATCATGTGTGTGTTAGCATCAATACCGCTGATGGTAAAGACTAAGTAATAAGATGGTAATAAGATTAATTTCTTTGGGGCAAATGCGCAGAGGGAAAATACTTGAATCATTTTCATTTTCATGGCAACCTTATTGACAATGGTAGTATTTTAAAACAATTATGTGAATACTAGTAAAATCATATATACCATTTCATACGATGAACGATTAATTAATAATCCAAAAACAAAAGCAAAGTTTCCGAAACGTATTTTTCAAGTTATTCTAGCCCGAAAGATTTGCACCGTCGCAGTCGTCCTTTGAGATGAGCAGAGACAAAAATTCCTCATACGATTCCGACTCGAGAAAAATGAATAAAAGCCATTGCATTAGCAAATGAAGTATTTGACGAAGATTCCCCGCCGAGGTCCACTCGAGACACTTTTATAAAACTGAAACTTGAGCACTCCATTGAAAAAAAAAGGTATTTTCTCAATCGCCGATCTCTCTTTTCCCATAAAATACGTTCGGCAATCTCAAAATTTCCAATAAATTATTCTTTTCTTATCGTTATTACTTCCCCTGGAGGCCACGGCGGAAAGAAGGCGCTGGGGTCTCCTACCCCTCCCACCTTCAGCGACTTTGAGTCTCGATTTCCCGCATTTTTCCCTTTCATTTCCTCTACGAGAGTGGCCTTTCGTGGAAATATATGGCCAAGGAAGCGGAGGAGTGGGGGATCGGGCAGATTCGTTACTGAGGAGTAATGTATGTTATAAAGGAAGACGGATGGATTCCCGACTGAGGAATACAGAAATATTATATACGCCTACCTATATGGTAAGTGGGACGAGGTATTGTTTTTCCCCTGGAATCTCTTTCATCTTTTTCTCAAATGAGGAGGATTAGGAGCATCAATTATTTCGCTTCCAATTATCCAGCTTTGGAAACAATACCCGTAATCCAATGAAAAATTCCCAGGTGTGAACTGTAACAATTATATCACGATGTTAGCTAGTTATTGGTTGGCTATTTCGTTTACGTTCTGTTGTGTATAAGATGGATTTGTAAGGACGATTGTTAAATGTACATACTGTTTAAAGTGGCTGTAGATTAATATGTAAAAGAGTAGTAGAATTTTTCAAATACTTCGTCAACGAAGGTCATATTGCAAAAATAGGCCCCCGCAAAGAGTCGAACCAAGGACTAAAGGCGAACGCGCTACCCACTACGCTAACCAAGAGACCTAATATATAACTTATAGAAATTTATCCATCATCAGTTGCCGGGTTGTTTACGCTCAAATGTTCCGTGTTTGTAAATATTGAAATTCATAATATTACTTGAGGTTTATTGAATATTGCTTAAGTTAACGTCGCCACCTGAGTCAACGTCATAGTGTGACAGAAGTGTTTAATAAATTAATAAATGGTGAATAAAATTCATAAGTGGTAAATTTAGTAGCTAAAAAATTTTTGAGGTTATTAAAAAGTCAACTTCAGCTCCTTATATTCCAAATATTCTTCAGTTCGCAAGTGAATGACTCAAGACAGATAATGAGTAACGGCCGAAAGAAAAGTAAAATATTATTTTTCGATCAAAATTCTTCAACGACTGACTCTAAGCAGTAAATTTTATCTTTAACTCACATATTTGCCTATACGAAGAAGTCGATGACGAAGCATTTGAAAAAAAATGATTATCAGTAAAATATTCCATCTAAGCAGCTATCTCTGCGCGGAAATGATTTACCGAAGTAAAAGCGATATGAAAAATAAGCACATGGCTCCAGACATTTATTTACAATTAGTTATTTACTTTACCTATTAAAAAGACGTTTTTATAGAACGGTAACTAATTTTAACTGTTCCACAATTCTGGGATCTTACGTTGCATCACGTCACATCAAATATAAAAATGTTTTTAAGTTCACAGATTTGTTCGATATTTCGTGAAATTCATTTAGGAACATAAGTTGGATAGTTATGGTATAAGTTTCAAGCAAGAAACGATTAAGACTTCAGGAATTAATAGTAATATGTTTAAGTTATCCTTGAAACCTTTAAAGAGGAAGAGTTTAGTGAAATTCTCCAAAATTATTAAGTCGTGATATATTATTCAACAAGTCTCTACGGGACAACATTCAGAATTCTGTATCAGAATAAAAGATTTGGCAATTAACATTCGTTCTTGCTGCAGAATGTAAAGGTAAAGGGAGTGGTAGTGTGGGAGATGACCTGACGATGGAATGGGTACGAACGAGGAAGTTGGCGAGTCCAAAGTCAAGCGGAAGTTAGGGAATTTATCTTTTATATTAGTTCTGAGACGCGTTGGATTGTGGATAGTGAGTTATCGAGCCAATTCTCTTTTATTTTGGAATAAGTATGAGCAAGAGTTCCAGGAGTTGAATCTATATCCAGGAGGTTAAATTGACCGGAAGTTATAGATTGCAACGAGAGAGACATTCTTGGTTAAGCTTGGTTCTTTGGTTTTATAAATTTTCCTATCTACTACTTTCTTTGATATATACGTACATTGTATGAATATGACCCGAATCTAGTTTTCGAATTCATTGATGACCTAAAGATTAAATGTAGATTGGAAGAGGGGAATATTCCAGATATTACAACATGGGAATATTCCAGAGATCTTGGACACCATAAGCTAATGGAAAACTCCAAATTAAAAAAGTCTTTAAATCGTTTCCGAATGGAAAATTAAGGATTTTTATATATTTGTGCTTTCAAAAAAATTTAATTATAAGCCTCAATATGTGAATATTTCCCACCAACGACTCATGTATAATAGATTACTGAAGATGAAACTGGTCTCTGAATTATTTTCTAAATTGTAAAGAATTTTGTCCTAAATAATTTTATAAAAGTAACACATCTTCCATTTTTATTTCACTTTTAGCGGGAACAATGCAGGATTTTTTCATATTATTAGTATGTAAAAAAATATATTTAAGCAAAAATACCTTGCTTGTATCATTAGTTTCGATAGTTTCTTGCGGTGGAAATTTCGCTAGTATTTCACCCGAAATCGATCGAATAAAGTTTTTATGGCATTAAAATGCTTCGTTTAGTGAAAGAGGTCAAGTGGATTAAGGGATTTGATGCCTCCATGTTACTAAGCTTAACATAATTAACTTTATTCATTAATTCGCTCGTTCATATTTTAGCGGAATGTTTACTTTTGAGCTTTATAGCGCTTAATTTTTATTCGATTCGTTATAAACGAAGCAAATGGAAGATTTGATGGACGAGGCATTCGATCTCCTGAGATTAAATTTAGTTTATCCTGCAGCAGGAGATTTTAATTCCCTCAAAAGTAATTACTAAATGGCATTCGTTATGAATAACCTAAATTTAATCAAGTGATAAAATATTTCTTTCCAGCGAATAGTACTGATAAATTTTAAAATACTTTTTAATGGAGTGAGTTCATCAATAAATACCCTCCTCAAAACAGAGATGCTCCATAATTATATAGATTAACTCAATGAGGTAGCTGCTCGTTTAGAGCAAGGAGACAAGCTGTGTTTATGTAGAAGTTGAATCGTAGTCAGATCATGGATTCTAATGCTATCATCAATAGGCTTACCTACACCGCAGTCAAACTGCCGCTAATTAACTCAAATAGCTTTTCTATCTTTTTACATAGCACGGACGACATCACAGTCCCCCGTCGAAAATCAAATTTCTACTGCTTAGGAAAACGCTTACCTACTAACTATTAGGAAATCATCAGTTTAACTATCAATTCTACGATATTTTTGGTTGTCATTCATGTGAAATGAACCTTACTCAAATTTTAAACAGCCACATCTTTTGTAAAACCCGCATGAATTTCGATTTACATCCAATCATATATTATCTGCTTATGAAAAATTTTAATGAACGATATACGTGACCAGAATCGTTTGATAAATCACAAGATGTGTTATTACATGCCTTTATTGCCTTAAATGCAGCATTACAGATCGAAATTTTGGTTACGGGTCGCTGCTTTTCAAGACTACACATTAGGGACATTCCGCTTTAGTTTCATCAACCTCACGTAAATAATTAAACTAATGTGCTCGATATGACCGTTTTAAATGTCCTGAATTTAATTAAAAATCATTCGTCATTCATCGAGTCAGATGAAGCGACCGTAACGACCATCACTTAAGCACACGCCTTCCAAAATGAACTACGCAAATGGAATGGATAAAGATTCCTTTGATTCACGTCTGTGTATTAATTCGTGAGAAAGCCGAAAGCCTGAAACGTACCTTTTAGAGGAATCACTGGAAATTAACGAAAGATTGTTCGTGTACAAGACTGCTTTTTCACCTAGCAAATTCTTCTCTGCTTAGCAAAGAGAGTAAAGTTTTCAGAATAAATCAGGTATTCAACGCTAGTTTAGATACAGATGAGTCTAGAATAGGGTTGTCGATCATATTGCCCATGGGCCAGAATGAATGAGTTGCTGAAGTTCTTAAGCCAATTTTTAAAGCTTGGTAAATAAATTTCTTTCTCTGAAATTTGTATTCATAGATAAAGTAGTTTATCGACAACATTTCAGCTTATTTTATGATTCAAACTTACAGTGTACTAAAATGCTCATTATTCTGTTTGTGATCATGGTTTCTCTAATTTAATTAGGTAAATGCTTATGCGAATGTGCTTACTGGCGTAAAAGATTCTAAAATAAGTATTTGCATTGAAATATATGCATTAGTTTTACAAAACATTGATCGCTAAGGGCAAGGTTGGCCATCTTATCTCGTACTACGATCGATTTTGATAGCTAATCTTTCTACCGCGACTAAGGGAAACGATAATTAGCATTTATAGAAAGCATAATTAATAATGGTCGTATTTTCGTGTTTATGAGACTTATTTTGTATTTTATCAAAGCATTGGAACTTTAAAGTTAGCTTTATTAGGCACAGATAGAATAAATGATAGATATTCGCATTGATAAAAAATATTCGGAAGATAGGAATTTTTCGATTACTAATCGACCAAATGTCCCTCGGCGATCGACTGGTCTACGGCGGTCGACCTGTTGTCCTCCACTGTTCTAGGGAGTAAGGGAAAGGAATAACTTTGCATCTATTGCAGTGCTCCTTAAAACTCCGAGGTGAAACATATCGACATGTCACGGGAAGCGGCGCTCTACATAGTGGCACCATCTATCGCCAAAGAGGCGGCCAACTCACAGTGCGATTTAATAGGGAATCTTCGCTAAAAAATAATACAAAATGGGATACAGGTTAGGGCGTAAGAGTTATGACTACCGTTAAGCGAAATTGACGCTGCGTGATTGTTTAGTGGTTAGAATACTTGAGCATCCATTTCTCCTTGGTGATTTAGTTTAAGGGGACTCAATCGGCCTGGATGTTCGACGAACGAACGAATCTTTGTTTTTCGTTTTTTTTTCTTTCTCTTTTTTAATTCTCTTAGTATTATTTTGAATCTTTATAACGATGTATCTTCATACGAGGTTAGGTGGAAGAGAGGCCCACTCGGGCCTAACCTCGCCTAATAAAGGGTCAAATAAATAAATAAATAATAAAGCTCACTTCCTGTCGGAAATTCTGGTCATGGCTCCTGACTCGGGGTCTTATCCATGATTTTCCAATTAAAAACTTTATAGTTCACTTTCTATTCAAATTCACGGGGTAAGGGAGAGCTTCTGGCACAGTGTAAGGTACAGTGGCTAGGATAAGGGTTTAATCATTTGAAGCAGATTTTGGGCGACAGTATTTGTTGATTTTTGTATTTAGAGTGTAATTCCATATTGTTGAAAGTAAGGAATTTTGAATGTATTTCAGTTTTGAGTTGAATCTTTGTGTTATTCTATTTCAAGTTGTGGAGAGAGGTGATATTTTACGGAATTTATATATTTTGGAAGCACTGGTGTGATGTGGAACGTTTAAAATCCTTTTGAGTGTTTTAGTTTGGAATCTATACAACTTTTGTAAATAGGTGTTGAATGTTTAATGCCAAGCGGGTGATCTATAGGTGGTCAAAGGTCGTATAATTGTTAAATACGTTAGGAGTTTAGTTTTTATGTTTTCTTGAGAACTCGGGGTGTTCGACGATGTGTCCCCCTCATCCTAGAGGTTAGGCAACCCCTATCTACACGCATGTATATTACCTTGCATACCCGTAAGTCGATGAACTTTCGCACGCCTAATTTCATATTTATAAATTATAATTTTAGATTCCCCTCACGGGAGAGAAAATAATCACCTCTGCGGAAGTGAAATGAATAAAATGTGAGACCGAAATAAAGAAAAATAGTTATTAAATTGAAATGAAAATCACGTGCACCTATATGACATAACAACGTTAACAGAAGTGCACGCATGTTGTGAATGATTAATGAACATGGAGTCAAACGATCCGCGAATTTCCAAACCCTCGATGTTAAATAGCCCATCCGTGTTATTCGTTTGCATTGCGTACGAAAGTCTGTATTCTACCGAATGTATCGCGAGCGAATTTTTATGATCCTAGCGGAATACTCGTTTATATTCAATGATAAAATATGGGAATGATTCAGGTAAATTGGATTAGAGGGCCTGAAAAATTTATAGCCTGTCTATAAATCTGCATTTTGTTAGTTTAAACATGCCTGCAATCCTATTAAAGAGCTAAAATTTATTGGCGTTTCAACTGTGTATTTTAAATAACTCTGGATATAATGGTAATTGATACCCGGTGGCATACTCTGCTCATAGAATCATTATGTTTGTACCGTAAATATATTGCCTTACTTTTTATGATAATTTACTGTGTGTTTCATGAGGTAATATCTATAATTTAGTTAACAAAAAAAAGGAAACCGAGTGGATTAGTGATATTTAATAATTATTTTTAAAAAGATGAAAGATAAGCAGAGAGACAACTTTTAGATGGAAGACAAAATTATAAAAAATGAATACATTTTTCAAATTTATATAATAAGAATGCCTCAATAACTAGGTAAATATAAGTGCTGCGTTAAAAAGTGTTTCAGCAACAATTGTTTGCATGAGTCCCTCAGTTACATAGAGCAGCGAGTGTAGCGTACTTAAGAAAAAATATGCATGGTTTCTGTAGATTCATAGGATTTCTACGTCTTCACATTACGAACATTTTCTTCCGATGAATGCAGGTTTAAGAAAATTAAGCTAAAGATGGTAGTTTCGTCTACCATCCTCGAACTTACTGACTGAGGATACGACCACAACCATCGTAGTTGCAGTTTCACGCAGTCCTTACCGCGTTAGCTCCCGCCTTCTTATTTTACCCAACATTCGGACAAAGCCTCCACTCAGAGGAAGAGACAAAGCACCTAATTAACCGTTCCTCGCCAATTGTATGTACCTCCTCCACCGTTTTCTTCCTTTCTATTTACAGCTTTTTGGTGCTAATGAAAATCTGGGAACAAAACCATCCTAAGGTTCATAGGTTCGCTGACAAAGAAAATTGTTTCTTACCTGCTTTAACCGTCTAAACCTCGTTCAATCTCGCTGAAATGGGATATGCTACCTTGGATTGGAATAATAGTTGTAATTTTTCTTACATATTTCTTCCGGTGAATTGAAATAAATTGAAGAGAGTAGGAATCTAAAGAGGAATGTTGGGGCTGGTTATATTTGAAAAGAGATTATGTTACAATACAAAACATCCTTATTATTGGGTGACTTTAGCATTAGATAGTCTTATCTTACACTTGATAAATTTAATGTTACTTAATTTCAAATTAAGATATGAGTTGAAAAGAAAATAGGTAAAGTTAGAAGAGCAATGGAAGGAATAAATTCTGGTTGGTAGGTTAAATAAGAAAGAATAACGAAAAAATCACTATAATTATGGGAATAAATCGTATACTCCCATAATGATCACCTTCTACGATGTAACACTTTCCCATACTATGTTTATTGAGGAAAACCTCTGATAGCAACGATCTCTTTATCTAATTTAATGAAGGAAAATGGACATTAAGTATGATTATTTGCATGGTATTCTATTAAGTCATTCAATAATGAAAGAGCCGCAATTAGGGATACGAATTTTACAATTTAGATTTTTTCAAATAAAAGAAAAAGATCCCTCAGTTATTTAAAAATTTTATCGACTTTTTCGTTTAGTAAAAATTTTCGTTGGATCGTGAATTGTCTAAAAGCCTCTAACTATTTCATATCAGGAGTTTTCTTTTGCATTCACAGTAGTACAGAATGTCATTCAGATAGTGTAATGTATATAATGACTAACTTCAAGAGTTGTTTTAATTCACAACACACTGTAGTGGTAACTATTTACGTCTAGTTATTTAATCATAAACGTAATATTGCATAAAATTTACAGAAATGCTGCATAAAATTTACTGAAAATTAAATTAAGATGAATTGCGGACCTTTTAATCAGGCTGAAACTCCTCAAGAGAAGGTTCTATTGTGGTGGATAACTCCCCCAAACAGGAGCTTATTTGACATATAACCATCACAAGGGAACGAATTCTTTTCGCAGTTCGCATTGAACGGACGATTAGCCTAACACTGGTCCCGTTCATGCGTCGTCGGCCGCTCCTCGGGGTCATTTGGAGTGCGGAGGGGCTTGAGCAGCGTGGGCTGACAATGTTAATAATGAGCGTCCCTCTTCGTAATAGGAAAGGGAATTCAGACCTGGAAGGAAGGGCATTGTACTGAGAGGGTACGCAAACCTCCAGCGAGTCATGGCGCCTTCACAGGAAAATGTTGAACACGAAGGGCAGTGCACTGAGGGTTGCATCTTGTTCTATACCCCCTGTGGGGCATTCAGATGTTGCTGGGGAAGTGTACTTCAGCGCTCACGAGTCGCTCCATTCCGAGGATGACGGTCAATGCGGAGTCGATTACATCTATTTGGCGTCCCAAATCGCGAGCATCCGTCCTGTGTGGACCATCTAAGCCATCGCTCGATTGTGTCTTTGAGTTCGGACGTTATTGTATGGAGTGAGAACGTGCAGGTGTGGGAAGTTGACTTACTTGGAGATATTTCTCTCGAGTGAATGGTGATTCCTGCCCAAGTGTGACGTGCTTACAAAGGAGGATCACGCTAGAATGATCGCGTTGGTCCATCTACCAGTTTCAAAGCATTTGAAATGTCTTCGAAACTTATTAAAAGAAACAAAAACCATTTCTGATATATTTTTCGGAAGAAAATATATATTTTAAGATTTTAGTCGCGTACAGTTAAAAAAAGGATAACTAGTTGTCTATCTTGCTGTCATTTCATCGAAGTGTTTGAATCGAGGATTACGAGTCTAAGTTTTATCATGCATGTTTTCCTTGAGCTTTTTATTTGAATGCTCAACAAAACGAGGTTGATCAAAAGTTTCAATTCACAATTTTATATGACAATATGGCTTGGTATAGGTAATGTGGAAAACGTAAGTTATTTGAAATATCTTGTTACGTTTAGAGGGAATTTTCTATGTGAGAGAAAAGGCTTAACTCCTAATACCAATTTAATTAAAGTAGATACTATGATGAGCATTTATAATTCATTTTGGACCATCAAGACAAAAATATATATTCCGAGAATTGATGAAACGTGCCAAGTTATATATTTATTAAACGTCATAAACCAGGAAAGGCGTATGCATATTACCGATTCTATGAAAATGACCATCGAATTACGGAAAACAGTTCAGAGTGCACTCAGGCGTAGTATGAAAATCTCCGTATCCTAGCTTAAATCGTTATCGTATGATTCTCGTAAGTTACATTATCCTCATAACCATTCCATTCCTCACACTCCTAATCTTCATAAAATATTCATTTTCCGCTTCAGGGTTTTATAATACGTAGACTCCCTCTTTACACGATTAGCATTTTACACATTCCGAGCATAATGAAGACAAAACACCACCCGTAAATTAAAGCAGAATGCTGAAAACGACGTCACAGAAAATTTAATATTCAGACGCTATAGTTGTGGGCATCTTTTTTCCCGAATGCGATACGAAACAAAACGAAAAAGGAGGCCTGAGCTTTGTTTCGCTCCGCTTAGACCTAACCACTTCAGAAAGTATTCATAAGCAAAAAACGCTCGGAATACGTAATGGCATTCTCTAGCCTTTTGTAACATTTGGAACTGAATATACACAAAATGGATTCCTCCCCCATCTTTTATTTATTAATCTCCACTCCATTCCGCCTCTTCCTTCCGCCCCGCGCCGCCACTAAGAGCGGAAGCTGGCGGGAATATTTCTCACGGGCCGCGAAGTATGGGAGAAAAGGAGAGTCGGATAATGAGGGGCGTTTGTTTGTGTGGAATGGAGGGAGAAATGGAGGGCTGTAGAAACGGATTTATGGAGGAAGGAAGAGAGCGCCCTCAGGTGAGAAAGCAGACCAAGACAATAGACGATCGCCTCGTCTAAACATCCGCCGACGGTGTCACCACCGTTGCGTGAATAACGGCCGCTCCCATCCGAGGGACCCATTTTACCGTCTGAGTGTGTGTGTGGGCCCGCCCCATTCAACGAAAAAGAGTGGCCCCTGAAGAGAGGAAATGGAGGTGTTACGAGGGTCTCTCTCTTTCCTTTTATTACGTTTTTATGATCGCCGACTGTTAATTTGCGAAGGTAATCCAAGTTTCCCTTTCGATGTTGTGCGGTTGGCGGTACCTAATTGAATATGACAGCCGGCCCTCCGGGTGGTTTAATGCTTCGTCAACAGGTCTGCGCCGATTCTTTCGCAAACTTCCTTCCATTTGGAAGCCATAAAAAAAGATATTGATATCGGCTACAAAGGCTGTCTATTCGCAATTTGTGGTAAATAAAGTGGCTTATATTGCTTGGACAGAGTGGCGCACGGAATTGTAAAAAAAAAATTGAAATACTTCACTGATCAATTGAATCACTGTCACGAGCGAAAGTTTTGGCCAACCACATTGAAATTGATTGACTTACATGTTTCATAATTTATTTACATTATTTGATTTTCATATAAAGTTTGTTTTAGGTACGTAGTGATTGGAATGTTGGCTGAAATGTATTAGGGTGGGGAAATAGAGTATCAGTTCGATATACCTCACTTTCGTTGACAGATATCAATATATACACACCCAGTAACGAAAATAAATGGGAAAATTCAAATTTTAACTCAATTTATTGCATAAGTGGAACATTTTCATTTTTTAGTCTATTTTTGTGAAAAGTGGGAAATTTTCTCTATAAAATTGTGTTATTTCTGTGTTTTGATGGAGTGTGAAGAGGGAAGAGCGCTAGTCACGGAAAACGAATATTTGAAAATAATATGTTCAGATTGAAAATTTAATAGTAATTAAACGACAAAAATTAATAATACTAGGGAACAATAAATATCTGATTTTATTTGGCATTTCTATTATAAAACGATTAAGAAGTAGGGCTCCTTATCTTCTGATTCTTACCGGTACGCTATGGGTCTAAATTGGATGTTTTGATATCCATCTTAGACCTGAAGCAATGGAGATAGTGTTGAGCTCAGTGCTCCACACTGTAAGCTAGTGAAATAAAAGCCTCAGGGTAACCTCGAAGGGTGGCATTTTATTTAAATATCGGATAGTTGTATTAATTGGATGATTTATGTATGTTGAATATCGGAATCGCTAACACCCTGAATTGTAGATACTAAATTCCCGTTACTGGATGACAGTTTTACGTCTTTCCCACAAATATGCTACGTCCACTGGATTCACAACTCCGGATTTGCCCGTTTACCAGCACCATCTAGTACGTTTCGTGCCCTTTTACAAATGAACTAATTTGCGATATTAAAATAATGAAACGATTGTATCGATGAACATGAGGAAACCTTATTTCTGCAGAGATTATGAAGGCAGATCAAACTCAAATGCAACGATACAGAGTAGAGGTCCGCAAACGACCTAGTAACTAAATTTAACCAACAAATTGCATCATGGAGCCCGAGAAAGATATTAATTTTATAAACACGCTTGTCCAGCTGTAAACCTTCCAGATTTAATACAAAACTCCAAGTCAAAAATTGCTCGAATTAATTTGCGAAAACTAGATTTCGGAATGTATTCATTCTTTCATTTGAAGAAGAAAAATTTTCCAAGTTGAAATGTAAATTTATTTTCTTTCTGAAGATTGCAACTCAAAATTCGGTGAGGATTACGTCATCATCGTGTATAATAGTTCCCGAGCCAAATTTCACATTTTTGATCATCCGCAATTTCCAACTTAATTCTGAATTTCATTTACCTCCCAATTTACGGATGATTTCCGAGTCTCTCCCAGAGTTTCTGTCGCCACATTCTTCAAAGAGGTATTTACTCAAAACACATATTTTAAAACTCTAAAATTTACGACTTTCGTTATCATTGTGCGGGAAATATGGAGATAGTTATTTTTGGCGCATCCGTTCATCATTCGCGGAGTAATATTTATTTAGTCCTTCCCAGTATAAGTATTTTATGCACTATTTGGATTCCGCCATTCACGACTCAGATTCCTATTAGATCCGCGGGATGGGGTTGGAATTCGGCATCGTTTGTATGAATATTTTATTCGTTGAAACGATCACAATTCATTGGGAATGGCGGTAGAGGTTCGGGCGGAGTAAGATGAATAGGAGCGGTTTCGTGGAGGGACTGAGTAAATAGGACGAATGCGGTGTCGATGGAAATGGTCGGTTATGATTGGAAGGAGGGATAATTGGTGAGACCGAGACTGTATTCACGGTGCCATTTTCCCAAATATTTTCTCTCGGAAGCACAATTATTCTCTAACAAAATTTCCGCGGATCATCTTCGCTTTCAGAGATCAACTTGAATTTTTACTCGGACTCGGACTTTAATTTTTTATCAATTTTACATGCTCGCTAAAGCCTTCCGGCGTAAAGTGAAAATTATGAGGAAATTAATTTCTGCTGCGGATCATAGAAGGGATCACTGGAAGTTAACGTCATCTCTCACGCTCGATTTTGAGTTAAAACGCACGGAAAAATTGTGGTATGTGTTAGAATTATAGGACCTGCAGAGAATATGTTCGTTACTACTAAATTGTTGAACATACTTATATGTGTCAGAATTTTTCATGTATTTCGTTATTTTTTTCTATTTATCTTGGGTTTTTATTTTCTGAACTCTCCAATCTGAGCACTACCTCGCATTGACTGAAGGATTCTCTAACATGTTGACATTGCTTTCCTTTAAGGAATAGAAAAGATAATTAAACTAATAATCTAATAAAAATTAAAATTTTACAGATCTAGGTCTCTAAACCGAATATTTAAATATGGGATACATTCAAATTTAATATTTTTCCTATTTACAAGTTTTTCATAATTATTAGGTAAAAAATATCCCCTTGAATACTTCATATTTAATCACAAAAATCAAATTTTTAAATAAAAAGGTTTAAATTAATCACTGAAATTTACAAAAAAAAACTTCATACTGTAAAATTTATATTTGCAGTAAGGAAATTGAAGTTCATATTTCGAGTTTAATCATAAAATCACAAACTAACATGGTAATACCGTAAAAACTACCTAAGATGTTATGGGCTGGATTGAGTTTTATTCTAAAAATGAAAACATATTTGCTTTCACATTTTAAAGCAATGTAGAAACGTGGTTTTGGCTCTTTCGTTTTTGAATAAGTGCGTTTTATCTTAGAAAATATGAGTCTACCTTAGTTTCCTTTGTTTGCTACAGTTAGGAGGATAGTATATCTAGAGAGTCCGCGAAACTAAATGAGTAAAAGATTTGATGTATTCACATCGTATGATTGATTAATGCTAAGATTTTCGGACAATTAGCGCTCCTCTGATGTTTTATTTTTCTCACATTTACTTTATATAGCAGCAGTTTTTGTTCCTAATTTACAAATAGAGATGAATAAATAATTGCTTAGCAACAGCAGTGGTAGGCCATTGCAGGATAAGATCTCAAAACTAGCAGCTCACCAAACGCCGCGCTGTCCCTCTGGTTTATTAGATATGTTTACAAGTTGAGTTTGTGACGAAAGAAAACACCTCCAAACGACGTTTTATTTAACTTCCTGCCCTAAGAGCAGACTAATAGGAAGGGTCTCTATATCTCAGAGTTATAATGGGCTCTGACAGAAAGATGGAGATTTTGATTCGTGATATCATCATTTACATCAAGCAAAATTAGTCACCGCAAACATGAAAGACATAAGGCACCACTTAGAGACTGGGAGATGAGTGATAGGGTAACGGAGGACGGCAAGATAGAAAACGTAAACAATTTTTATTCATCAACTCAGGTGGACGGACGGCTATAGCATACCACAGTCTGAGAAGAGTAAATTCTGCCTTATAAAAGAAGAGGGATCCTTCTTAAGCTGTATTTTTACCAAGTATTTCCTGTGAAACGGATCGGAACCGGTAGTAGAGAGATTTTTCAACAGGAGAATTTGAGACATATTTCTCTGCATTTTCATTTGCTTTGATATTGAAATATCTTCTCTCTATCATCTATCGTTTTCCTTCATCATTTGCGTTTATCCATTCAATTAATTCCTGAGATTTCAATTCGTCTATATATGATCTGAAATGTGGAGGATATTGTCCTTCATCTCTCAGTAAGTTTATGTTATTCTCTTCGATTAATGAATATACTTTTCGCTTTACCTTTCTGTATCTCATAATAATATCGTCTAATGTCATCGCTGAGTTTATTTTTGAATAAGGTAAAGGCAAAATTCATCTCTAAAAAAAATTCCGGCAAAACAAAATTAGACGTTTTAATTTCTCGTAAAGTCTCGCTTATCATGCAAGTATTCTCTCTTATAATGTTTGCTCGTGTTCCAGAATCTTTTGATGCCGTCTTTTATCCTCCGCGACCTTGATTTTTCGTGCTTCTCTTCTGCGCGAGAATATCTCTCTCAAGAGCACATAGCTCCAAAGGCCCTTTACAATACCGCACGTGTAGCAATGCTTGTTTGATAAAAACGAGCCGCTTCGGAACACACCTTAGAAATCTCTCTATAAAACATGCACAAAGGACAGATGTAAGGGATAACCGCATTATAGCAGCTCAGCGTCTTGAGATATCTGGATAAGTCTTTCCGATAAGCCTCTTATCTGAGTCGCGGCACCTTCGTGGAGGAGGATCCATAATGAAAGTGGAACACCACTCAATAGAAAAGGGTTTTTTGTGTCTGAGAAGACGCAGTGGTCAAAGAGGTGTTGTGAGAAGTGGGGCGGACAAGGCGTGTGACGGCGGCTTTTGATCCGGGGAGGCGTTGCTCGGGGCAACTGCGACGGTGACGAGGGCACACGGCGCCCCAAAGCAGTGGTTCCCAAAGAAAATTTCAGATGTCACTTAAAGCTCCCGTAAAAGCGTCTCTGACCTCAAAGAGGCGCTTTGGAAAACTTATCTGCATACGAAATTTTTGGAATTAATTCCGTTGTTTGTTGTTTTGACTGCGCGGCGGAGAGATTCTGTATTTAATTGGGATGACCTATTTCTGGTTTTTGGGTGGAGCGAGACGAGAAAGCTCCGTTTGAAAACGAGTGAGAGCGCGAATGTTTGTCATTTTTAATGAATTATGGACGGATTAGTTTATTTTATATCTTGATATCCGAATTCCTTCGTAATTTTTATAGGGCTCAGTAGGAACATTTATTTTGTTTCCTGATGAATGAGACTGTATTTGAAACTGCCGTCTATGATATCAAATTACGGCTTTATAATTCTTTGAATACTTTCTTATAGTTAATAGATACTGTGATATCTCGGCTAACGAGGATAATTCGCTCCGGAATCACATTCACTAACCAAAATCTTCGTTAGCCGAACAGTGATTTCCTATAGGTTACTGTAGAGAATCCTTTAATTTCACCTGGATGCTGCCCACCATTTACAGATATGTACTAAATTAGAGAAAAAAATCGAATACCCGATGGGGAGGGGAGAGTGAAGTACCGAATGGAGCAATCCAGTTGATGTTCGCACTAAGGATAGAATGAATAATTAAAACGTTTTATGCAAATTATTTGATTCGATTCGAATTATTCGGTTGTTTCCGTCTCTACTCTCATCCAAAACCTACTTGTTAGACGAGAACGAAAAACAGCGAAAAAATCTTCCTTAGCCAAAATATTCGTTGACATGGTTCCTCGTTAGCCAAGGTATCGCTGTACTATGTCTTCCATGTAATAAGAATCGATTTTTCAGGCTATTAAAATTTGGGTTTGTTGTAGATTCATTAGTTATATCCTCAGCCTATTTATATTTTTTGATAATTAGAAAAGTGGATTGATTAAACTGAGAACCCAAAATATCAAAAGCAAATATTTATTTTCCAAAATTATAGTAATAGAAAATAACATCTTCACAAGAGCTAATATTATGTGAATACACAAAAGTGTCTGATGTTGATTTTTCTTGTACTAGAATATTTTGCAAATCATAGCCTACGAAATAAAAGAAGATTAATATAAAATATGGAATATTAAGAATTAAATTACGCACAGTGCGATCTTATGCTCCCGATTTAAAAGGGTCTGACCTAATACTTTTCGGATGAATCGGAGCTAATTTCATATTTCTTTTTCATAAATATATCACAGAAGACTTTCTTGTATCATTTCATCTCTAAGAATAATGATTTAAAAAATATAAAAGTAACTAAATTTTCCAAACACTTTGGTGACTGTAAACTCAAGAAGAATATTTAAACACTTCAATTCCTTTGGAATTAAAAGGTGAATTATAACCGTATTGTAAATAAACAAGCGGTGATTAAAAGCAAGTAGGAGTTGAAGATCGATAACATATATCGAAAAAGAGAATAGGACGGAAAAGACGTCCGGATGGCCCGTAGAAAAAGTGCAGAGAATGGAGCATATAGAAGCACTGAGGCGACATGCCTCTACTTCGGCGAAAGAACTACTTGCATCTCTTTCATGTCCTTGTGTTCACTCTCCAACATAGCTCTCTTCCTTCTGCACTAGCTCACAGCATGACATAAAGAGCAAAAAAAAAGGTCGATATCGAGTCCTAAGGATTGTGATACCAAGACGTGCATTTAAAATTCTTTTCGAAATATTTCGGAAGAAGATTTGGAGATCTGAGACTGCCATAAGAGATACGTCCTCAAAAAGATTTTATTACATGATTATAAGATGGATAATTTAATTTTCAGGCACTGAGCGAACTTACGAGCATTGGAATTTCCTAGCCTAAATGCGCATTTTTATGCATAAATCAATGTTTCGCACGTGCGCTCATGGCCGTTTTTGTCATCTACCATCACAAATCTAATTTTTTCTAGTGGGCAGATGAATTTTCTCATGGTGAATGTTAAGTAATTCACAGACGCATAGAGGGGGGGAAATATATTTTCTTACATTTCTTTTAAAGCTTAGTAGTATCTTAGACGAAACAGCCACGACAATAGCTGCGGCAACTTTTAATGCTGAATAGTCACGATTATCCGACATAAAAGAAACACATATTCTTAACGCGTTCAGATCTATAACGTGAAGATATGGCAAAAAATAAGAATTCGATTCTGTATAAGCCATCGTAAAATACGTCATTTCTTTATCTATCATTCCCCCCTGCCACACGCCGAAAGGCGGCTTGCAGGGTATTCATGTAGATGTAGATGTAGATCATAATTATCACCGTCATATACATATTTATCCATCCGACGTCTGCAACTCCCATAATGAATGCATAGAGGAAGTGTTTCGGAAATCATTTACCGCACTTCCCGATAAGGAACAACTTCTTTGGAGGCATAATTCTAATGATCTACGGAAAAAAAACCAGAAGTAACTATCTGCTTTTATGATTATGTCTTTGTAACTCTTTGACGATTTCTCTTGAAGTTTGCACTTGTTGTTCAATGGAATTGCGACGTCATCAACTCCGTCGAGAAGTTTTGAAGCAATGGAATTTTCCGTATGTTATCGTAGAACTGATTAACATTGCATTCATGATAAAAGGATTTCCACAAAGATTTCACTCAAAGGCCTTTCTTATCCTGATGTTTCATTGCCTGTTTGGAAAGTGTAGGTCTAACCCTAATGGGATATATGTAAGTATAAGTACATCATTACATCTCTGACTAATGAACTTCCATCGAAAATTTCTAGTTACGTAGTTAAAACTCTTACTGCGTTATGAAGATACTCAAACACATAATAAAATATTTGAAAATCTCGTAAACTGTATCAAATTCATTTTTAATTATCTCCTTTACCTCTATTGTTATGGTTGAATTCAAGTTTGTGTTTACTTTCTCGCATTACTGATTAAATTAAATGCTAATTCAGATTTATTAGGATAAAGAAAGAATTAATTTTGATCTGTGAATTTGAATTTAAAATTTTTTGCGATGCTATAAATGTGATCATTTAAAAACTATAGGGGGTAATGAATCTTGCAATTCATATCCTAGAGTTGAACTTGGACATTAAAAAACCATTTTTCAAGTATACATCCTTATTGTCACCTGAATATTTTAATATTTCATCGATTACAGTCGAGGGAATCAGAGCTGAATTTCGCCTTAATTTATATTACTATATATTAGATTAATTTGCACATTTATTTTATAATCAATGTGAAAATTTATATTCTTACGCGAGAATTAATCAAAATCTTCTCATTCCCATTTGTTTATGTTTGCAGATTAAACATTTTCATTTGGAGAAGTTACAACTTAAAAGATTATAATGAATTGAAAGATTTACGGCGGTTGTACCCTATCAGATGGAAAGAGATTTACATAGGTTTATTTAGAGGATTTTGTTTATATACTAGTCCCAGAAGACAAATTAAAAGTTTCTGAATGAATGATAAAAGCTCTTGCTTTTTAACTACTCTGTCTTTCTGGATAAAATAACTGGATACATCGTTTCGAGCGAGCTTCGTCCCACCGCCAACAGATGTAAGTGTGGGCGGCAGCTCAAAATCACAGCGCACACCTGAAATATCTCGAATTGCTATGTTTAATCAAACTGGAATCTTTGATTCGGCGTTTTCCTTTTAGTTGTACATTCAAATCCTGAGATTAAACCAGCGCTTTTGCCTCTTACACTGAATTTAGCTTAAGAGATAATACATTTTTAGCCGATGTATAATTTTCTTAAACTTTTTATTTATCAATTTATATTTGCTCTTTATTTCGAATTCTCCCCCATTTGACGATCTGATCAAGGATCGCATTCAGAAAGCAGAAATTACTATCGCCGAATATCTATTCTAATAGATTTAGCAGGGTTGTACTCGTTAAATTGATAAATTAAGTAGATCATTACAAACTCAACCAACCCAATCGAATAACGTTCTTATATGAGTATATAACAATCGCACATTTTAGGTCATAACTACTGATTTTTCGGATATTTCACGATTGTAAATGGAGACATTTTATGATAAATTATAACTTTTGTTTCGCATGTTAAGAGATAAATGACACCTTATTGAAAATTTCAAGCGCTAGTGAATGTGAGAACCAAATGTAACACAATAAATACCAATTGTAGTTATTTTTCTACACTTCACTCAACAGTACCAGAAACGCATAAAATCAAAATTCTTAGGCGTTAATTTGTGGAAAATCATCACAGGAGAGAAAGAAACTACATAATTTATCACAAGGTTTTTATTGTTCGACCGGTTTCGCTAATGAAGTTAGTACCTTATTTTCTGAGCCAGATGATGCTAAGTCCATAGTGAAACCGGTCGCACAATGGAAAACTTGTGTAAAATTACAAAGTTTCTTTATCTCCTATCAGGAACGCAATCTTCCTAACGCATCGAACGGATGAAATGTTTGTGAGGAAATGTAACGCAAATCAGCTGAGTGAAATGATATTTCAGGCTGGGTAAGAGTTACTTCAACAAATAGGAGTATTTCTCAGTACATGTAAATACTATCCATGGAGTGAAAGTGTTTGCTACAAACTAACTCATCCAGCTTCTTTCCGCCTTAATGAAATGAAAGCTTGATTGAACAGTCATTACCCAAAGGAAAGGGAAAAAGGATGGCCAATTTTTCTCAGAGTAAACGATCTCCAAATAGAAAGCAGAGTTGAGAACATCTTCCGCCGAATACACTCGCAACTTGGAACGGGAGCAGTTCTTCCAGGGGTGGATGATATGCATTGAAATTATCGTTGATGTGGTAATCCAGTTTGAATCGGTGGATTACCTTTGGGAGGGCTGCCGACGAGAAGAGCCCGATTTTATATTCCGGTCCTGTTCGGCAGAGGCCGTTTATCCGTAGGTATCGATGGCCGGAATCCAGGGAATGGAAAGTTGTACAAGGACAAGGGGGCGGAAGAACTGTGAGGGTATGTGCGCGCGTGTAGCACCGGCTGCGTTAAGGGGAAAGTGGAAAACATCGCCGTGTTCCCAGTTTTGCCAAATGAGCCGGAAATAATCTCACGCAAACGTAGTCGGATAGAAATTTCAAACGCCTCCCCGAGTTTTGGAATCTTCCTGAGGAATTTTTTTGCGCCCGTCCCGACACGAAGCTGGGACTACATAAGGAAATCTTAGCACGACTCCCGTGTAAAGTTGTTCGCTCAGAAGAGGGACGTAAGGAGAGAAGGGCTGGAATATGAAAATGAATTTTCAGGAATTCGAATCGTTTTCCGCGAGAATAAGTGCGAGATCCGTATCGATTCTTATATCCCCGTTAGAGTCACATATAGCAGGTATGAATCCGTAAGTTCCTGATGTAGGAACCTAACTTAAACCATCGTTTGGGGGATACTGAAGCAGATTTATAGCTATCCATTGTGTAAATTCAACGACTATGTCTTGTCTTCTGCCGAGTTCTTGAGTTAGAAGTATCCGACCTCTGCCGTCTTTGTCTGGATTTGGTTGGTATGATTATTTCTAGGTCCACCTCTTCCCTTCTTACCCAATACTGATTTTACAGACGGACTTAAAAAAAGGATATTTTTGTATTAATTTCATATGACGTGGATATCTTTATCTTCTTTTTTGCTTCTGTTCAGAATGTTTTCAACTGTGTATTCGTCTCCATAGCATTCTGTCTAGATCCTTTCTCTTCATCTCTGCATAATTCCTTTCTTTGACATCCGTCTGCATTCCATGCTTTCTCCCTACTTCTCTCTTCCCCATACTGTTTATTTTTCTATACTGAATATTTCTTCTCTATCTTTCTCTTCCTCCAACCTAT
This sequence comes from Pachydiplax longipennis, assembly GCA_036926295.1. Taxonomy (NCBI): domain Eukaryota; kingdom Metazoa; phylum Arthropoda; class Insecta; order Odonata; family Libellulidae; genus Pachydiplax; species Pachydiplax longipennis. Next base: position 22,739,871 of record JAVFKF010000003.1, on the reverse strand, counting down.
TGTACCTTCTGCTTTTTAATTTCTACCAGAATGCATCCTTCACCTCCAATCCTTCACAGAACTTCATTTCCTATTTAATTTCCATCCAATCTTTTCCATTCGTTACTATAACCACGTTTCAAAGCTTTATAAGTACTTTTCTTCTCTCTTCCTCCATATTCATATCCTTACAATACAAGATTTCACGTTAAGCGTTTTGCAAATATTTTTTAGGAAAATTATACACTCACTTTGTAAATTCTACTATTTTTATTATTATACTTGCCATATTCGAAAGTATAATAAAAATACTAGAATTTTATAAAGTGAGTGCTTATTTTTCCAGTAATGGAAGTCTACAAAGTAACGGCAAACGCAATAGATCAAATATTTTTTAATATCTATCTGAATATCACTTATCACCAGTTCCTTAATCTTGCTAATGACTTCTTTTCCTATTGCGACTCTACTTTAAACTTCTTCGATACAGTTTTCATTCTGTGTTACTTTATTTTTATACTATCCCAGATCTTTCTTGTTATCCTCAGCCATACGTTTAATGGTACTACTCCCTGCACTATTCTCGTCACTTTCGTTTTTTCTATATTTTTTGTTCCGTATTCTTCATTCTTCTTTCAAATTCTTTCCATCATCTTCTGCAGTTCATCTTGACTCTCCGCTACAATCTGGTCATCCGCGTATTCTATGGATTTTATTATTTCAGAGATGTATTTTAACCTTTTTCCTTGTTTTCCGTGATTGAACGTTCGACACACTATTCTGTCATAGACTTCATTAAAAGCCCAAATATGATGAGCAGCTAGATCGCGCGCTAATCCCTTTACAGCTATTCGCATTTGGAGAAGTACTGAATCTGACAGCTCAAAATCAATTTTATTCCTCTACATGCATCAGCTCTTCGTTTCTAGCGTTTTCAAAATATCCTTTATATTCAGGATCAGTGCTTCCCAAACGATTAGCTGCGGCATATTAATTTGCCGTTGCTAAGGTCATGGAGCGCCGCGTAATTCGCGAGAGATGATTCTAGCATCTCATCACAAACGCGCTGTAAACTGCAATATGTTTTTCGTTTTATTGAGATATTAATAAAATCTCTTACCCCGTACTCACTGTTTTCTCGTCTTTTTTCAATTCTACTTTCCGCTTCAACTTACAAACTCTTGGTTTATCGTGCCAAAAAAGTAGAGTTGATGGATATGCCGTGCGAGAGAAAAAGATTGAGAAGCACTTCCATAGAGGATTAAAATAAGAATAAAATTCTAAATTTGCAATTCATAATTTCAAATTATTTTATTTCCAGGTTACGTTTAAAATAACATTATATAACATACCTCCACCTTCCGTGTTCCATTTAAGAAGAAGTTGAATAAAACACGGTAAGAATTTTTATTGCTAAGAATACCTGCCCTTAAAGTGGGAGACCCGGGATCGAGACACAGTCACGTCGCTTTTTTCACTTTTGCTTGACTTTGGGTTTTGAGACACGTTACTACTTGCAATTTTAACACCTTAAAATTAATTTAAACAGATATTTCTGGTTTTTTGTCAATTTTCTCTATCAGATAATTACTTGTTACATAATTTTTTGCATTTAACAATTCTGTAAAATTTAGGTAAATGGAAGACTTGAATTAAGGTAAGCTAAAATGTTAAATTAAGGTAATTTTAACCATAAGTCACCATTCAAGTTAATTTTCTTTTTCATCAAGAAATTGCATTGCGCGCCTCATATCGTTTATCCAACTATTGCTGGGTATGATTAGTATTTCATCTCTGTCATGATCACAGATAGGAAGAATCACGTAATCTAAGCATATTATATTCCACTCCATTTCTCTAATCTTGGTAGAATGTGGAAATAACTTTCATCGATAGCCTCCTGTCATTAATAAACTCCTATTCTACTACTACTACTACTACTACTAATGAATCAGTTCTGTCAACCAGTAATCATAGGTTTTGAAAGGCATGGGATTTTCAAAAACGAATAATTACTTAAATTATTATCTCTGCCTTGCTTCAAGTTTGATTTAAGCGAAATATCAAGGAATATTTTAATTATTGTCATGAGAAACTAAATTTTTTAAAATGAAAACTCATATTTCACGAAGCATACACACTTTTTCCCCTACACCTTCGTGGCATCGAGCGAACTTCTGCCTGTTAAAAATGACTTTCTACACACAAACTATTTACAAATTCCTCTGCTTTCTGGGAAATAATAAATTAAAAGGCTCCATATAAAACATATATTTCAATTCAGAGAAACGGAGGACAAGGAAATAAAAGCACTCTCACAGCACGGCCAATGAACAATTCCTCATGCATAGCTTTCATATACAGCCGCAAGTGAATAAAACAGAAATTATACGTGATTTATAGTTACCCTAGTACACCTCGAAATGTGAGCATTTGAAATATGACGGTATTTTAGAACGATTAACATTGAGGTCACCTTCGCAGAATATATGCAATTTTTATTCACCGAAAAGAACGCGGAAGAGAGAACATTCATACCATAAAATATTGTTTAGATATGAATATATATGTACACAAATACACATTAATATACGTATAATGCGTCTTTACATACATCGATATATACTATACATGTGCATTCACGCATGGTCACAAAAAAGAAATGCCTCTACAGTTAATTGAAATAAAACTAGAGAAAACGATGCCAAAAAGATAATTTTCACCATCTAAATTCTCAAAATATGAGGCTTCCAAATGAAGCATTTCAAGCTTAGATGGTACAATGATTTTATAAATTCGGGTATTGGTTGGTTTTCTTTTACTTCCATTTAGCTTTCCTGTCTTTCTTAGGAAACGGGTTAAAAATTAATTCTCAATGACTTAATACATTTTCAATGTATATTATGTTGTAATTTGAAATTTTGATATGATAATTTTCTTTGGCCAACCAACTTCTGAAGAGAATTTTTTAAACCCAAAGAATGAAATGTCCGTGATTTTTGCATTTAGGTAACAGAATTCTATTTTCATAGGCATTGCTTCAGATTCATTCTAAATTCATCTATCAAATTATTTCAGATGGATTCTGTAAATATAAAAACAGTTATCACAACTAATAAAGTGCGGAAATATTTAATGGACTACCTCAGCTTAGGGGAAAGGTTCTGCCAGGAAAACTTTTCAGGAAACTGTAATTTTAAGTGTATTTTATTTCGACAATGATCGGGAGTATTGAAATTATTACGCTTGAAGTTGTTATTTGATACAGCTCATAGCAGGGCTGCGAAACATTCCTCTGTCGGAAGGTCACATTTACCATTTAGTCGAGTAAAAAAGCATCACACAACCTTCTTGAGTTACGTGTTATTATATAAATTCGAACAGTTTAACACCGATATTGTAATTAAGAAAAGAAATTAATTCGTTGAGCGAACTACAAGAGAAAATTTTAAATTTCCTTTTCTCATGACGCCATTAGCAAGATTTTGAAGTAAAATTATTTAATAATGGGAATTCGGTTCAAGAAATGACGAAAATGCCGCATGGAACACCCATAAGTGCCGCATGTGTCATTAAGACCGCAGGATCTCCACTCTGGCATATATTTTTTAAGATGTAAAAACCCTTAATCGATAATTTAATTTCGTATAATCCTGATTAAATCGAGTATCACAGCATCAGAAAATTTTATTAAAATCGATAATTTAATTTCGTATAATCCTGATTAAATCGAGTATCACAGCATCAGAAAATTTTATTATCAGAAACAAAACGCAAAATAGCATAGATGGCGCACGTTTTGAAGTTTAAATCGAGATACCGCTCGAGAGAAAATAAACACATTCGCTTCGGCGGAATCCTCAAAATTTTCCTAAATAAGGAAATATAGAGGCAGAAATTCCGCGAATTCTTTCATCTTCCCAATATCAGCGGTAACCTCTCCATCCCTTAACCGTAAAGGCCTCCGCTGTCGTGATTCCCGCAAAAGGAAACACCATTTCACGTCGGAATAGTCGTACATCAGTATTCGCGGAGTAAAAATGATAAAATATACCCCTCCTGATGGAAGCGAGTAAACCAGAAAAACGGCTATGGTTAAGAGATACGCGGGGCAACATTTTCATAAAATTGGAGCAACGAAAAGAAGAGTGAGGGCTGGAAAAAATAGGGCGGATTTATGGTGAGAGAAGAGCAGTGACGTATTCGAATGCAATGCGTCAACTCAGAGGAAATGTGAGCGCAAGAGCGGGATATGGGGCGGATGGAAGGGGTGTATTGGGGTGGATGCGAAAAAGGAAGAGTAAAGGAGTGGGAAAAGCGGAGTGAAGGGGAAAATGTAAAGCTTTCAATCGCGGAAAATGGCGATGAGAATTTTTCGAATCCCAGGATACCAAGATAACCTTTACAAGCATTAAGGCATTAAATGAAAGAACACATTCTGGTGTTGTTGGAGGAAACGTCGCTTTTTTCGAAGTGCAAATAGTGGAATGCCCGAAAAGTGAATTAATCAATGATTTATCGATTTGCGTGCTCGAAGGTTGGTCCCAGCGGGATCTTTTTTGAATCTGATATTTTAAAGAATTGATGTTTCGGAAGCTTTGGTAGGTCACAATGTTTGCCATTATTCTATTGATGCTCATGATATTTTGATTGATTATTAGAATTTTAGATTATAATCGTTTGATAGATCATATAAATTATACCATATTTTTCATCCCGATCATTTCGTTACCCAATGAAAATTGAAAACACAGAAATATCACCATTAACAAAAACATATAAGAGAAAATTCACACTCTGAAATTCAGGGTTGAAATACAAACGTATTTCAAGATATAGGTCAACGAAAGCTTAGAAGAGTTCAAATAAATAAATAAAGAAAGAAAGAAAGAATAAATTTTGCTTTAATACTCCGCCTGATTAATTTGATTAGGTGAATAAGACGAGGTTACCTGAAATTCATCAAAACATGCCGGAATCTATTTTAACAGTGAAATATAAACTTGATAAATACGGTAAATTTAAGCGGATAGTCACAAACATATTTTGAAAATTGATAGTCGATATTTTGCTTTTTAGAATGAGATATCGACTGTGTTGAGGTTTTGGGGGAAATTATTTTCAATGCAATGCATGCACTTAATCTTGAAACGCCACGCAAGTGAATTAGAATGTAAATTGAATTCGAAAATACCCAGCGAATACGAATAATTTCTCGAGTGGAACCTGTTGGATAAAGAGCATGACCTTCAATTTCCCATTTCGTATCTTAGTACTATTTGTCTCATTTTCGGGATACGTTCACCGGTTTGTTTCAACTAAACGATTTCCCTCGCATTCAATTTCGATTTAATCACAGAGGGTTTCGCCAAGTTGTTTTTCCAATGCAAATCACTAGGAAAAATTATAGTGCAACGTAGCTAAAGATAACACATCGCGCCGTCTAAAACGGAATTTTAAGTTAACAAGGGAGAGTTCGCACGTTTAGGATTTACGTGATAGGTCACGCGTAAAGACTTTATCTAGCGCGCTTGCCAAACACAGGTTTAATCGATTCCATCGCACGCTCACGCTGATTACCCTTAGAAAATATCTAACCCGATTTCCCTTACATAAAACGAAAGAATCTCCGGTAGATAGCAGCAGCTCACCCGGGAATAATTATCATTCCACTGCGTGGGCAATAGCCTTGTCAAACTGAAGCACGAATCTCCTTTTAAAAACAATTGGACTGCAAAGGGGTATTTTCCATTTTAATCGAAAAAGGGAATATCTTATTGCTTGACGAATTTCAGGTTAATTTTTTCTATAAAATAATACGTATAGTGCTCTTCTTGCACAGCCCACTTCATTGACAACTGCATTGTCGAAATGAAGGGATTTATGGTTCAAAAAATATTGAACTGGTACCTGGCTAGCCAAGTCGGTAACGAGCTCACCTTTAGGGCAAGCGGTCCTGGGTTTGATCTCGGTGGGGGCTGATATTTGCAAATTTCAACATACCTTTATGTAAAAAGCAATTAAAGTACTATCCAGCGAAGGAATATTGACTGGTTTCAATCAAGTAGATTTATAATTCACAATAAATTAATCCGACTATTTTAGGCCAGTATAGCAATCCATCAGTTATGATACATCCTACAGCCCGTGGTAATATCGAGAAATCATCAAAATTATCACATATCACATTCAAATCAATAATGACTAATGGTTGCAAAACAAAAAGCGTTTAAAAACAAACACGGGTATCATGGAAGATGAATTAACCGATTGGACCCCTAATCCAAAATAAATACAGACCAATTGGGATTTAATTCAAAATAAAAGCAATCAAATTTTGATTGAATACAAATTTTCCAATCGTTTTTCACCGAAAAATATGTGATTTTACGTACCAATTATTCATTCTTTTATCATTATCATGGATCGCGTTAAATTTGCTTAAAAGCTGGTGGGAATACCACTTAATATAACAATACTATAACCGCATAAATTTATATATACACATGTTCACATATGCAGAACGGAACCACTACATATATTACTTCTCCTAACGTAAATAGTCTTTGGAGTATAGAATAAATATTGCCTGCCAAAACTTCACTTGGGGCCGCCCCTCCTAAATCCTTACACTGAATCTGATTAAGACTGCTTTTGCCGTTCTTTTTATACCACATAAGCACCATGATTATGTAAAAGTTGCGATTAACCGAGCGTTCGCTCATCCAACTTTAGTCTTAGTCCAATGAAGGCCGGTTAATGGGATGTATCCCGTAACTAGTGGAGAAAAGACTACGTTCCGAGAGTAATAGAGGGACCGGAAGTGAAAGGAGGGTAGGGAAGTGAAAGGGTGTAGGTGAAAGGAAGGGTGGGGTGGGAGGGGCCGAAAGAGGACCACATCCATATTCCCCATCTGGTTACCCTCCGCGATTTTTATTCCTTTTAACCCGATCATCGATTTATTCGTTTTACGGGAATTAGGTCGCGTCACAGCTCATGTCAAAGGAAAGAGGAAAGCCATATCCAATGGAATGGGATCAGATAGTCAATGAAGGCAGGGGAGGGGTCAATTGGAATGGGAAAAGGGAGAAGCAAGTCTTTTCCGCGACGTGTTATCGCTCAAAACGAAACGAAAGCATTTGTTGTACGCCGGAGCAGATTCGAAATCATCGAACTGAGGGAAGGAAACGCATTTGACAATCCAATTTTGCAAATGCCGGATCAGTCAACCTCGATTCCCACCGCCCCATCGTTCATCTCTCATTTCCCATCTTCGCCACTCCTTCTTTCTCGCGTTTATCGCTTCCCTATTGATATTTTCCCTTTTTCTTTCTCTTTCGGAATATTCGCAAACTCCATCCTGTTTCTCTCCCTCTCTCTCTCTTGTTTTATGGCGATTCATGTACTTTGACATGCATATCGTCCGTTAGAGTAAGACTATCTGTTCCAGCTGTTAATCTGTAACACAAGTGTCTATTTATCATATCATCACTATTATTGCCTATTGAAATTAGGCAGAATCCTGGTACCAATATTACCACACAATTCACAAATATTCTAAATTTTCCACTTACGTTACAGCAATACTTATGTGTACCGTACTATATAGCCTGCGATATATTATACGTTAAAAAATAGTTATACCATTAAATTGAGCGCTAAGCACCTATGTAGATGGAACAAACGCAATTGGAACTAGAATTGGAAATTGGCTGTTAACGAATAAGAAATTGGATTTCGGTTTTTAATGAATCGGAGGTCGAAATCTTATCGTAAGCCAATCAAATCAATGAAGCACGACTCTTCCTCGAAAAGAGAATTCTCATACTGCATCTACCCCAGGAGGATAGTGACACAGTCACCAAAATGCGCATTGGATGAGTGACTTCAAGGCAGCACTGTCTGACTTAAGAAAGTTTTAGCAAGGGCTATAATACTATTCTAAATTAATACGCGTTGAAAATGATAGTCGCCTAGGTTAAATCTCTTGATACTGGTTCAACCCCTAAAATACTTCTCGAAATAATTAAAAATCTACATTCAGAAAAGTACGGAAAGTATTCTCTATTGAATTCACATTGTTTTGAACTTGAAAATTCAAGTTAACGAACTTCTGTGGAATATTTTCAACTTATCAGTACATATATAGACTACAAGAGTTCTAATGATGCTCACGCCTTAAATAACTAAGTGAAAAAGGGTTTGCAGTATGACTGAATGTTACGTATGATTGTATTGCCTTACTTTCCCGTGTTCTCCACAAATAATCTCCCTCGTTCAGGTGATGCTTTGAAATTTAACGTTGAATTTTATCTAATTTATAATCAAATTTTCAATCAAAGAAAGCCAGATTTATTTGTTTTGCAGTTCTATCCCTATCCAAATGAGGGTCATATTTAAAATTCGCGCAAGGAAAGATTCAAAAAGAAGATTATTCGATGCGATTTGAAGAATTTTACATGAGAAAAATTAGACCCTAAAAAGTACTACTGATTGTGGAAATTACCTCATACCAGATAATGTAAAATAACTAGAAACACTAGTAATGGCAACCGTAAAGTGTATGAGGAATAGACAGGTATACGTTACTACGAAATGTTCCGAATCTTTTTCCACGTTCTCTGATTCTAATTTGCAGCGTTTGTCTTTCCTATCCTCTCGTTTGGGTCTCCTTGTCCTCCATTCTCCGATACTCTTTCCTCATTACCTCTTCCTCTTCCCAATGCTGGGGCTGATGCATGCATTTGGTTGGGACACGAGTCCTCGATGCGGTAATTGGTGACAGGAATTTGTAATGGGATAGGATCATGGCCGCAACGAATGTTTCGTGAGTGCAATCGCACAAAATTTCTGATTGGGTCATTGAAGAGGGAATCGGAGAATAGAATCTTTATATCGCGATTACAGAGTGGCTAACAACATTGGATGGCGATGCTTGTCATCAGCTCTCTCTCTCTCTCTGGCCATAAAATCAGAATTTTTAATTGATCTTCCAGCGCAAATACGGACAAATACCTCGCTTTTATTCCATGCCAACGAGGGAATAATTGCTCCGTCATTCATTGCTTTTCCTGTTGCTTGATTAGTTTTCCATTTGTTCTCTCGCAAATATTGTACTTTGATCGATATGCAATAAAGATGATGATTATGTGATGGTTTTTATATATAGCTGTTAACATAAATTACATCACTGTGTAAGAATTTGTAAATTTACATGGTACTTTTAGAATATGAGAAAAGCTATCTAAACCTCTTCAAAGGCCTCTGAATCGGCATTTATAGACATTTCTCGTTTCTGTTTTTACACAGCTAAAAGAGTTTAGAACATGCTCTGATTCCGATATTTTATCTTAATTCAATATTGGATTTGTATTAATTAATGGTTTGTAAATGAAAACAGGATCTGCGGTACTAAATATTCTGAAGTACGAAATCATACAAAACAAATATTGAAAATCAACTTATATACCCTTTAATCAAGCATAAACTCCTAAGAAGGTTTTATTTCAAAGTAAATAGTGCTACTTTGGCTCAAGGATACCTCTTTAAATTAAATTTAATGTTACATAAAATGTATTTGTATTGGATACTTTGTATTCATTTTTACTACCATTGAACTTGGATTGTATATTTTTATTGTGTCTAGATTCATTTACACTGAATTACCTTCTATTTTAATTTTGGACGGAATAATTTAAAAATATTTTTCTGTATTCTCTGTTTTTGTGAAGTTTTTCACCTTATCTGTTTTATTTTCCACACAATATTTTTCCTTCAGCACAACGCTCAGGTGAGATGATGTTTCCCCAAGAACCGGAATCTTTTTCTGTTTTTCTTTTATATTTCTCCTCTAATTTAAGTATTATATTCAAAGATAAATACAAATGAGCTTAGATGTAGGAAAATGTATCTTGACCCTACATCGTCTGAATATATATTTTCTTCGTCATTCGTTTAAGAGTTTATCTAGCTGAAACGTCTATCTGGATTCTTCATCTTTTCTTTTCTTTCTCTTTTGTATGATTACATTAGCTTTAAATTTCTAGGCACGATGAGAAATTTGCTATTTCCTACTGTTTAAATGATACTATTCGTGGGCCTTCGAAAAGTAAACGAAGAATTTCTAAAAATCGCACTAAAATCGCACTTTGCACTTTCCGGGAGATGAGCGTTGAGGAAAATTGGTTGTAACAGATAAAAGTATCTTAGAAAATACGCAGAGATGATTTTCGTGTGTTAAAAAGATAGTGTTCCATAAAGTCACGCCGGATTATTTAGACTCTGCGAGCACATTAAATGAAATCTGATATAGGTAGAATATTACCTCCGAAGACCAACGAATTATCCACAGGAATAAATAAATAAGATACGAGGGAGATATTTCCAGTTTGATTCGGAAGAGAGTGAAAGCCTTAAGGGAGAAGAGTCTGAAAGTGGCAGCGAAAAAGTGAAATTCGTAGGCAGCAGGAAAAATGCGGAAAAGAAGTGTCGAGGAAGCGATACTCGAAAAAATTCTCCTTTTTATTTTCTGCGAAAAACATAGCAAATCCATCGAGCGATAAGTAACTACAAGGGCTTGTTGTCGAAAGTAATGGAAAGTCTGCATGACAAGTATCTAAAAAGACGAGGGATCAATCCACTTACGTCCCATTCTACGAAACAAGTCGGAGTTTAGGCGGCATATTTTGTTAAAAGGATCCGTTTCACACATGCATCAGTCCTTTTTACTTAATTATAACACCAATTTTTTCACGAGCAGCGTTGTAAATAATAAGATAAAACTTTATTTTAATTAAACAGGATTTGAAAAGAAAATAAAGAATTTTCTCGTAGTTTCTGAATAACTGTAACTGATTTTAACAGAAGTTGGGAAAATATTTTCTTCTCTCCCATCATGATACATAATATTTTTCACGTAACACTTTATTATGTTTCTGTAATTATATTTTCAGAGCCATTTCATCCTTTTTGATACAGTCGGTATGCAGCATGATAAGAACTTAGTTACTTAGTAATTTGAGAATAAAATCTTTCTTTTTCTGAAAATAATTAAGTCGCCAGTCACCTAATATCTCAGTTAGTATTAAAGTATAATTAATTTATTTCATTATTATGTAGCAAATATATATTTTCCTATGATTACTTATACTTATGGGAAAAATATTTGAAAGTAAATATCTTGAAGCCTTCTCTAATCTTTTACATCGTTAGATTAATTTTGGAGCTATTATTAAAAAAATTCATAGTAAAGACAACAAATAAACAAGACTCTTTGGAAAATAGCCACTAAATGAATATCTGTTGCAAATTGGGAAGATAGAATACATCAAAACGATGCAATTAAGTACACAGTGATATGTACATATTTTGGGTGCCTTGATGCATAAAATATACGCTTTCGGAGAATTACGTTACAAAGAAATTAGCAAATATAGAAATGTTTACTCATAGAGGATGACACAATCTGATCGGTTTTCGAGGCAAAAAGTTTGTTAGAAGAGCTTCGATTTTAGTTGATCATTCGTATGTAATCTCAAAACAGCTAAAAAATATACTAACGAGCAATAATACGAAAAGTAATGCATTTCATTTACGGAATGGCTAATTTAAAAGTTGCTGAAATATATGGCAGGGCCCTTCCATGGCTGAAATTCTGAATTTAGACTGGAAATTATACCTTCAAGCCTCCGAGAAGATTTTTAATTAAGATGAATGATCAATTTTTTCTCCTAATCTCAAATTTTAACCTCATTAGAAGCCCAGAGTATTTGTTTGCTTTCATAAAATGTAACCTCCAACACCACACGTAGAGGAGTACCTTTACATAATAAATGATACAGCTTGAAAGGCGGCAATTCAAAAACGAATGCTATCTCATTTTATGTCATCTTAATTGCCTTCGGATTTACTTTAAACGGGCGCTATTAAATGAAGATGAATTTCATATTCCTGATTAAAATCCCCTTCGTTTCTTTTCTCGAGAGAGGATGCGAGTCTTTGTTTACGTGATAAATTCCCCTTCTAAGGTAAAACGTGTTTGGTTAGTAATTACGCTCCCTATCTGTTAAACATAAAGCTGTGCTCTAAACGGTTTCGTGGAAGGGACTCGTAAATAACACCGCCAGAGATACAAGATAGCGGTAATGGTCGCGAAAATTCCTCCCGTTAACTTTTTCATGGATACAGATGGCTTTTAATACTTTCTGTGTCACTTAGCCGATATTCACTTGCTCTTCGAGTGCTTTCAGGAGGCGAAATGCAGCCGATAAAAATATCCCTTTCACAATGAACTATGTTGCCTTAATTTGCCACCTATGGGGATCATAGAATTATTGAAGTAGTTATTTGCGTAGAACTAAGCTGTCGTAGGCAAACATTTCCAAAAGATAAATATTATACTTAATCGTTTTAAATCATTTTTTATTCATCACCACGGATATGAGGTAGTGAAGAAAACTAAAATAAATTATGGTCCGTTCACATTATATTTACGGCTAAAATAATTTGAAAGATATCTTAAAAGCCATTAAGACATCTTGAACGGGTATTATTCGAGTTTTATGTAGTGAAATTCTCGTGAAAGCATTTTCCGTTTTCGTATTCTAGTCTGCATACATCACACTGTTTTTTCTCCGTATGTTAGATATTACAAATGCAGATGTTACAAATATATTTATAAATGCCTCTATATGAGTCTGTATTTTTTATCGTTTTTATTCTTCGAAGCATGATTCTCCTTAGATTGTGCACCGTTCCGAAATGAATCTCATGCTAAAGCCCTGGACAAATGATTTGTTGATACTGGCAAAGCACACTATCTAAATCATAAACGAAGTAAATATAAAATAATACGTAATAAAATATGTGAATATAAAGGATGTGAATTAGGTTAAGTAACAGCACCCACTTGGTCTTTACATCTACATCTACATAAATACCCTGCAAGCCGCCTATCGGCGTGTGGCAGGGGGAGATTTTAATGAGCGTCCGTGGATGAAGCTCGTGGTCAATAAGTGAAGTGTTGTCGGGCCTAAATACGCGGCGAATCAATCCTCCAACACACTATAATTATCGAAATGTTACAGCGATTTCTATACCTTGCTTTTCATTTACAGCAGTGCCTCTACTTGGCACCTGGTCAAATATTCTCTCAATAGTTCAATTCATACTTCCACGTATGGAAGTTTTGAAAAGTCTTTCAGTTAAATATTCATTCCTCTAATGATTACTGAAAGTTATTGAATGGAGATAAGGTATATTTGAAATCACTTAATTAAATACCGTTGAGCCTATTATTCTTGAATATTTAATAGTACCTGCCAAATCAAAGTTTTAAATACATTTCTTTTGATCTCCAAAAAGATAGCATCTCCTTTGTTGAAAGGGACAGATTAGATTCTGTTGATCTCGAATATATAATAAATTTTTAGGGTATAATCACATTAATCGGAAGTCTAATATGTTCATTTTCAGGTGCTTTCATTAAAATTCCAATGATATATGGAAACGTTCTATACAAATTGATTACAACATACTCCACAGAAATGAGATAATCCTAAATTCAACATAGGTATTGATTATCAATCATTGTTATTCACTTATTCGCATCACTTTCAAAAATAGATTTAAAATATGAGCCCTATCAATTTTGACAAGTCATCTACGTTCAAGTGATGTGAACTCTAAATGAGATTATTTTTCTTTTTACGAGTTCGTTCACATTTTAAAGAGCTGTTACAAAGGCCAAACTTCATTTTTCATGTAGGTACAGATGAAAAATAAAAAGATTGCAAATTCGTAGTACAATGAAAAATTGAGAAACTTGCAAATCGGTATGATACCTCAATTTCATACATTATTCATTAAGTACAAATAAAATTTGTAAATAAATTTTAAGCTCTTGTTCTGAAAACGAGAGGGAAAACAGATCGATTGCATGGGATAAGAATTTGCATTAAAATATCCTGTAAAGGCAATAAATATTCCCTTCATGAGTAAATTCACATTACTATTTGAAAAATGTTGCACTAGTTTCCCTCTATGTGATATCTGATTTGATATCTTAAGATTTGTTTAAGATTTGTGACATCTATAACCAGAACATGGGTAGAAAAGTAATGCTTCTAGTTTTTGTTTTCGTATTGGTTCAATAACAAAAACTTAACTTTGGTTCAGTTCTGGTTTAGATTTGTCTTTGTCCAACCGGTTCTAACAGATTTTTTTCGCTCCAAAATAAAAGATTTATACCATTCTGAAATTTAATTTAATATAAATGCGTTTTTCTATTAAATTCAACTTTAGAATTTAACTTCCGAAATTATATCAATAATAATTAAAAATTTAAACGGATGCATGTAAATGTCAAGCAATCAATTTAGTTATTTTCAAGGTGCATCGACTAGTAAATTTAAAGATGATATCATTTGACAGAAATTAGGAAATGGATAAAAACAGTCCTCGGTTTTTCTTTGCGTTTAAGAAATTTAATGCTGTTTTGGCTCGGGTTCTGTTTTCACTTTAGGGAAAATAACTGTATTTCCGTTCCGATTCCGTTTCATTTTGTTTAAAATTCTGTGTTGTGATTGCAGGAAATGGATGCTGAATCCAATCTATTTAGCATTAGATTCACGAATCAACTCTCTCACAATATAAAAATTATGGAAATGTTGCTCCAATGACCAATAAAGTCATGTTAATTTGCGGTGCAAACGAAAAAGATTTTATATTAAGACGATTGTGAGCGAATAAGATCAAAAATATTTTAAAATCAACCACAGGACCCAGTTATCATTTTCAAACGGAAAAATCTTTATTCATGTTAAATATACGGTTATATTTATTTATTTAACTCAAAGACTAAAGGCCCACTGAGTTCAGTTATAACAAAAACAAAATATATCCGTAGAATAAAATTAAGAGAAGCTGAAGGAAAATGAAAATAAAAACATTTGATAACAAAATTACCTATATATAGTAGATAGAACATATAACGAAATTGTGAGTTGGCAAGTCGTCAGATACACACAAAATTGTAAATGACTTTGGATTCATAAAATTTTATTAGCGATTAGCGAGTTCACCTTAAGGCTTAAATATCAACGAAAGGTGCCGAATTTCACTAGCAGTTAAAAGATCAAAGGTCCTATCCCTAATTACATGACCGAGAGTCATATTTTGACTTAACTTCAACTTCCCTGACTCATTTCCAAAAAAAACCTGCGTTGCCTCCGGACACAGAGTACAGCATCTGTTTCTAGACTCCGCAATAGAGATTTGAATCACGTAAAAACATCAAAACACGACCTTCAAAGGGGAGTTCAGTTAAAGCAAAAAGGTAACAGAAGAGCGCGGCGAAAAATAAGTCTCTGTTTTGACGACGTGCTCCTAATAGAGGATATTTTCTGTCACATAAATGCGATACAGACAAAGAAACTTTGGAAAAGAGACGAGAGAGCGGGGGAGAAAACCGAAGACCGAGGAACACGACAGGGTTTTTGGAAGTTTTGACATATCACTCCGCATTTCGCAAATATTCCAAATCGAAGCTTACAAATTGGAAAAATATACAATGGGGATATTTCGGAAGGCAGCGAGATGCAGGAAATTCTGGGAAAGGTTAGCGTGAGGAAAAGGGAGATGTATGGAGAA
Organism: Pachydiplax longipennis; assembly: GCA_036926295.1. NCBI lineage: Eukaryota > Metazoa > Arthropoda > Insecta > Odonata > Libellulidae > Pachydiplax > Pachydiplax longipennis. The sequence goes on along the minus strand of JAVFKF010000003.1, from coordinate 22,724,244 downwards.
AGGGAACGAGTGAGTTTGAGGGTAATGGAGCAGGACGGGAGTGGGGGAAGGGAAGTTTTAATATGGTTGTGTATTGCAGTGTGTACGTGTAGCAAAGGAGACCCGTGGATTTCGCCGGAAGGGGCCGGGAGTATTAATAGCCGGGGAATGGGCAAATTTCGCAATATTCACTCCACGTATTTCGAATAGAGTTACGTCTAATTATAGGAGCATATTGGATACTGCCAATTTTGTTTGTACACGCGCAAGTATTTACGATATTTGTGACCGGCCTCGGTGATAGGTAGTTTGTGTATCAAAGGTTTTCTCAGACGCGGAGTTTGATTTGGAACAAGGGTTAAAAGATGAAAGGAGCGAGATAGTTGTTTGGCAAAACTTTAATCCAAACGTGCTCGTGATATAACTAATAAGCTGCGGTGTGGTGTGTATTTGCAGTACGGCAATTTACCATATCGCCACACATCCAATGTCACCAAGCCGAAAAAATCAAATCCCATCGGCGATATTCGGGGATATTTATAGTTCATCTATTCCACCGAACTCTGTGTAGTTAAATAAAACACGATTTTTTCTTAAAAAATCAGCATTAACTATATTAGGCTGTGTTATTTGGCGATAAAAATTAACTGTGTTCCTTTCTTTTCGCATCCTTCATTCCGTCGATCGCTTCAGTATCGTGATCCAATAGTAAACAGGATTATTGAATTAATTTTCAAAATTTGGTTTGATTAATATTAACGTTGAATAATATCTAACGTTCTCGGAAACGTAATCATTTTCGGGCAATAGTGACTCAGCATCTGCGGATTCGTATTCCTTTGAATACTAATTAATCAAATTTCAAAATGTATAATTTATGCCCTCCACCGCAATCTTATATCAACTAAAATAAAGTTGCAAGAATATCTGGGTTAATTTATATCGATCACCATTTAGAAAACTATAACTACCTGAAATTATTAAAAATCTAAAATTGACCATACAAGTAATTTTTGATCTTCATCTAGAAAAACCATCGAAATTTATGCCTTTCGAATTCATATTATCATCACATTTGCAACATTACTCTGCAAAAATTGAGGATAACAAATATCTGAAATGCTACAACCATTTTCCCTTAACCAACAAAACTATTTTGTTATACCTAATTTCAAATCCTTCAATGATGCATGCCATGGATCATGGGTGTTGATTGGGGATTTTTTGTTTACTCTGTTCCCCTTTCATGCTTTAATCCTTTCTATAGTGCGTTCCAGTTTCTCTAGTTAATATCTATGGAATATGAAGGATTAGTATTCTATGTATTCTTCCCTAGGCTGCAAAAAGTCTCATGCCAGGTTGCCTTTGTGTATAGTTCAACGAAAGGATAGATAAAAACATGCTCCTACATTTACATTCTTTGTTTTCAAATGCAGTTCCTATTTTAATACTGACAAGGGATAAAACCAGCTTAGTGGAAAACTGATTCGCTCTTTCAGGGCACGTTCCTTGCTTAAAAATAATGGATAAGTGTCTGACCGTTCAACTCAATGGGCTTTTGTTTATGAAAAATTAGCAACTGACTCTCGGAGTTGGGCAACCACGCCATAAATTTGCATTAACCTATATATCTTGTGATATTACACTTATGAAATTAATTTCTTCGATTATTTTTCTGATAACTTATCTTTTTGCGATCAATATGAGTAGAAAAGTGGAATGCAGTAGAACATATGTGTGAAGATTTTATCGCACCTATACGCACCCTATCAATTTTAAGAAACTCGATTATGGCATTCTAAAACTAGAGAGTAACAATTTTTAACCTTTAAAGATAGCTATTTCAAAAGTAATCTTATTAACGAATGTTAATGAAAATACCACTAAATTATCGCATCACTTTAATTTGACTTAATTTTAAATCTTGGCTATCTGTGGTGAAGAACTCTTTCGTTTCTCATAATTTACCCTAAACGCACGCTACTAAGTCTCGGATTATATACTAAACTAATCCTAATTACTCTGCCGGCAATTCGTCCAGAGAGTGGGGAACCACGGCATATTGCGAGCGCATGACAAAGTTCTGCTGGTCGAGAACTCCAGAATAGGCAACGAAAGTCATTAAATACATGGCCACGGCAAACAGCACTGGATTGCACTTCCCTCGTTTGCTACCCTTTCATTCCCACTACGGTTAATTTTCAATCTGCACTCCCTTCCGCTTCCCAAGGACTTTAATTTTTGGGTCACTCAAGGTGGAGTAGAGTCTTTCTCACGGTTCTTAAATAACTTCATTTTGTCATTCTCGAAGGCATATTTAAGGATTGAAACTTCGCCGAGGGATATCATATTTTCTCCAAGTGATTAAATTAATGAAACCAAATCCTTCAACCCTATGATTTCATTCTATGTGTTACAGAATATCATATATAACATATGTTTTCGTTCCTATATAATTTTATTGTACCTATTTAACAGTAAATTCTCCACGCAATGTTATTGCCTCCATGTAATATCATTTTTCCTTATGATTACCGTAAAGTTCAAATGTAAATAAAAGAGAATGCAATCAAATGTAAACAAAAGAAAAAAGTTGCAATCTTACCTTATGAATTCATTTCAGAAATAGATGGAAAATTATTATTTTCTTTTCATAAGTCAACACAAATTGATAAATTGAAATTAAAGGATGATCAAATATAGAACAGTGAACTTTCTCTAGGAATATAAGTTCATAAGATAAGATTGTCACCAAAACTTCTTATGTCACAAAAATTGCCTAAATCATTAAATTTACTCTTACAAGTCCAATTTACATATGTTGTGCATAAAGATCTGTCATGGAGTAGGATATGTAGAGATATATACTCGTTAAAAACAATATCGTTTGATACAAAAGATAATCGACTGATGATCGAAATTAATAGAAAATCCATTACTCCTTTACTTCTGTACTAAAACGATTGACTGATCGGCCAATATTTATACTGTTTTTGAAAGTGTAGAAAAGAAAGCATTCTGTTCCCCATAGTTTAAGAAATTAAACAAAAGATTGATCTTTTGTAGCAGCTTAATTGGATAAAGCAGCTCCCGACAAGCAGAAGATCTCGGTTCTTGTCCCGGCTACATTAAATTTTTTCTTTTTCATTTCTTTCTTAACATTTAAGCATGTGAATTTAAGCGGTTCTTATTTTTTATACATCACATAATTATATACAAGAATTTTCTTGATAATGGTCATTAGTTCCCAAATTTTTCATGCGAATGCGGAGCATTTTCCAATTCACCATAGAATACAGTTTTAGCTTCCTACTAACGAAGTAATTATACAAACGTGTTCTTCCGGGGTAATACGTTAATCGTATATTAGCCCCAAAAAGATAATGCTAGATATGACAATTTTAGTCATAAATTGTACCAGATACATACGAAGATGCACAAAATAAATCTACACCCTACTTTTTTAATTATTAAAATGTATTACGTAAAATATCAACATGTAAAAAAATTAGTCATTTCGGTCATTCACACAGGTAGCGAACTACATGGCAAGTAATGGAAAATATTTTAAATGCATTTCCACGTTTTTCGCGCAGTGACATCTCGTAAACTCCATACGGTCAAAACAAGAGGATTTTCGAATAATTGTTTGTCATATTTAATCCCTTAAGCTTAGAAACACCGGTGCACATGGAACGCCATGGAAATCGCATTGAAATAACAACGGTTACTGTATAATTAGTTAAGAGGATATGAATGCATAACATTTGTAAAGCTTTGGCGGAATTATTTGTCAGGGGTTCATAAAATGTCTCGTAAATGTGAAATGTAATGTGTGCATAGGAATTGATAGAAATGAAATGTAAACGAACAGCTTGAAATGAAGGAGATGTACATACACTGGAATCGCATTTAATATTCATGAGAATTTTTCTCATAAAACCATATGCTATCTAGTACATAAACCTTAGGTGACAAATATAATTATCGAAGGAGAGATATATGACCCATTATTAGCTTAAAATCGAACAATTCGGTGAGAAACGTTCAGCTCAAAATTAACGCGAGTTTTCCGGTCGGTCATTTATGTCGATCCTTTTTAATGCTTTGCTAAGGTAATGAATGGGATTGTAAATCTTTGTCAGCTATACAAATCGGCATCGATCCATAAAAGACGTTTCCAAACATGATAATGGATGAGGAAAAAAATATTTTTTGTCAAAGACCCAAAAGGTGGGGTAACTCCAGGACTTTTCCCTTTTCGGGGAGAATTTTGTGACTTGAATTAGTTGTACACGCAAAATGTTGGGGGACGATCTGAAGTCTTCGCGAATATTGACTACTAGAAACAAAAGAGGAATCTGTACGCTTTCATGTTTCGAATGGTTATCCAGTGTTGCTATTTATAATTTTACTCGCCACTCAAGGGTTATAATGCAATATTAAGATCTATTTCAATACATCTTTCTGTAAAACAGTAAGTTAATGTATTTTCCGGTTTGGGAGAAATTGTTGAAAAATTAAATCTAAGCTAACAAATACAACCAAAACTCTAAGTAAGATTCATATTACATTACATATACACAAAAAATCTTACTGTGAATATGAAACCACTCTAATAAGGTAGGAAGATAATATTTAAAAATCATTTCAGATATTTTCATCCGTTTTCATGTCGGTGGTACACTCGGTACAATCGGTGTACGTTTCATGGAAATATTAAATAATACATAGTATGGAATATAATGGCAGGTATATATAACCGGTCGCATTCTAATATACCAGCCTAACCTGTAGCATAATTCGACACCAAGATCCCGGTTTTGAATCCCTGATAACCGAATTTCACGGATTAGGAAAAGTTGTGCATGCGTACGATTTTTCCAAAAAGGATTGGCGGCATGGAGAACATCCGGCAGTTAATATCAGTACCAACAAATCAAATTCATCACCATCATCATCACTAATTATTAAAAATTCCTTAGCCAACCCCGTAAGTAACGAAAATAAACCTAAAGAAGGAGATGATAGACACAGGTTGTTCTAAAAATTATGGTTTTGTTAAATTACGCATGTTATTCGGAGTAGAATGCAGCAAAGGGTATATTTCTATCCCTTTTTGATTTTCAATTAATAACCATGAAGCAAACCCTCCCTTTTGGGAAGCATTTTATCTACCATTTCCTTCATAGGCTTATTTTCAGCACTTACTGGGTCGGATAAGAATATAGAATAGTATAGTTTCTATGATATGGTATCTTATATATAAAATATAAAATCTTATTGTTCTGTATTCCTTGTTAGTCTTGAAATGGTAGAAAAGTGAGAACCCCTGTTATTGCGTGAGGTTTTGTTAGTGAGTTATTGGTATGCGTGCATGGATGCGATTGAGAAATTTCCCTCAGGATTCAATGGGAAATTTGGTTTCGAACTACGGAATTCTCGAGATGCACCACTAGGTATGGAGCGAATTAAGTCGAGGTGGGAGTACATTTCAGTATTTCTTCCCGGATTCCTTCGCCTATCTCACGCAGCTCTCTTTTATTCCGGCATATGTACGCCTCGGCGGAATCCACGCGGTTCTTTGTCACCCCAAGGCGACAACTTCTTCGTCTAAATCTCTTCCGAAAGAGGACGACGGCCTAATTTCACCATCTCTCCGTAGTCCTTCCGAATCGGGGAAACAAATATATCGCGGCGGAAAGCCATCGTAAAAATGCGGCTACGCCTTTATTGGCCGCATATCTTTTGGAGGAGAAATCGCGCGGATTAATGGAGTGCGGAGGGATTGAATGGGGAAGGAGATGCGATGGGTTTCATTGTGCGTGGAGGCAGCTGCGGCGTCGATAAGAATGGCACGAGGATAAACAGAGGCAATGAGGGAAGGCTGATGAAAGGGAGCCACTGAGAACAGGGAATTATGAGCTGTTGATTTAACCGGAGACGCCATTCCACCTGACTCAGAGTTTACCTTCACAGGAATTCTGGTATCTGCGGCAAAGCCCAATCGTTGCAAACGTAGGAACTCGCTTCTTATGTCTTCGGTGACCTATGTTATCTCTATGGATGTGACCATTTATCGAATATTCAAACCCTCCGAGGCTTAACCTTATCTTACGTATCTTTAAGTACACATAACGAAGACGTAAAATTCACATGAGATTGCATTGATGAAATTTTTGACAAGACTTAAGTTTTCCAAACTATTCCAATATCTGAAAATCAAACTTCTAGTCGAGTTATTTTGTATTCTTAGTACTGTGGTGTATTCAACGAAAAAATTATTCGTGCCCTACCCAGTTGGGAGATAGGATCCACATGGGACTAACCTTATCGATAAACGGTCTATTTATCTATCTTTATGAGTAACCACCGATTATCATATATCCTAATATCCTATATCCTATATATATTTTTATTCATGTTTTCTTCTTATCCTTTCATGTATATTTCCCCTCAGATTTATTCGTGCAACTTTGCATATATTCTCTCTTATTATTGAAGCTATTCTCTACTTTAATACTTCAAAAATTTAATTGATATATCTCTAGGATCTCTTTCTATTCATCAATCTGGATTTTGGAAAATATTACTGATATTCGCATATCTACGTCACCCTATATACACAAATTGAAAAACAATAAGAATGCGATTAAAACTAATAAGCATTCACACATATACACTCATATTTACGAAGCAAGAGCGTTTGAAGTGCTCATCATGTTCACACAGCTCTGTGACTTCGACGATAAAGTAGGAACTCGAAGAAAAAAACTTTATTTTTTCTTTCTAAGTATTATTCTATATTATATATTCTTTTTTACCGGCCGTGGTGGCGGAGTGGTTAGCGTGCCAGCGCGTTAACGCTCCAATCACACGGTCCCGGGTTCGAATCCCGGCTAATCGGATTTTTCCGGTTAGGGAATGGTTGTCTGTGTTTGTCCCACGCCGATAAGCCAGGCTAGTAACCTACTTAAAGGCGTTAAAAGTTATTACTCAAAGTACCAGTACCAATCCTCGATTGGGGCGTGGTACTGAAGGAAACAGGCATAAGCCTAGGAGGAAAGAAGAAAGAAGAAGAAGACTAAATATGTAACCCGCATGCTGCCTTTCGGCGTGTGGCAAGGGGTTGCATACACCATAACCGTACTTTCCAAATCGATTACTTATTCTATTGTAGTATATTGTTTTTGTAAAAATGTAATGTTTTATGTAATGTAATGTTTTTGTAAAAAAAAGGAGGAAAGAAGGAAGAAGAAGAAGATATATTCTTTTACTAGCCAATTTTTGTGCTTAAATCCTGAGATTCTTTTTAATGATATTAATTTATTGAAACTCCGATAATAATAAAAATAACAATTAAGTAATCTGCACTACTTGAATACTTAAGCATATCTTATGATCCTCAATGGAAAAATTACTGAAATATATTCGAAGTAAGAAAAGTATGTAAATGTAATTAACCTCGAACGAATCATTAAAATATGATTAATTTTAATAAAAATACATGTATTTGAATAACGTTGCTGAATTTCTATGGCCAATATTTGTTAACTTTTATTCTCACCTGAATGTTAATTTTTGTTTTGATTATTCCCATTCCACTTTTTGATTAAATTTGAAATTGAGTACAGGAAAAAAGGTGTATGGTTTTAATGATTTATCTGTTTAAAAACATGTCAAGTTTTCCTAAGTTAAGCAAACGCAGGTTGACTGCATTAATTATTATTAGTTATTCATCAACCATATAGTCTTTTGATTGTGTAAAAATCGTAATTTTGGATGAAAGAGCCTTCAAAGTGATTTTCGTTACGGAGCATTTCATTCCTTAAGGAGCGATACACAATTATATTCACCTTTTGAGCATTAATGTATTAAACGCAAACAGTTAAAAAAGAGATTTCCTTTAGATGACTCATATAAATGATGTGCAATTTACTGAAAATAAGATTATTACATATTTGAATCTTTCACAAATATAGTAGTTCGGTGCTACAGTATTACAATAGTAAAAATGCTACTTCCGAATTATAAGCAAAAGATATTACAGGCAATCGATTTTCATACGGGAAATGGATATGAAATGGATATGAATTCTAAATGTCAGGAACGACTTAATCCACTGAATAATTTGATGATCGATTGTAAGGGATGTAACTTCGTGTGTGACACTGTATGGAATGCTTTCCTAACATTCACGACCTTTACGAAAACCAGGTTGATTGCGCATGATTGCAATGCTTTCACGTGTGTCAGTGACTTTAAGTGAAAGGGTGATTTGGACAGTGAGGTGGAGCTGTGACAGTATCCATTTGCGATATAAATTATTTCCCCATGTAAGAGGCGACCCATGATTTCGGGGCCGGTATATAGAAATCGTACCCAATGTAAATGACCATGTAAGCCTAGCTTCATAAGTGCGAGAGAATGAGTCCAAAGAAAAAAATGCGAAAGTAAAATAAAGCAAATACTATTGTGAAAGTCGCCCATATTGCGGTGGTCTGCCTAGGCTATTGTAGAAGTTGTTTAAATATACTTGTTAAAGATGAGTGACTTCTTTACCTTTTCAGGTGAGAATAGTTTAAACTTTACAAACAAAGATCAGTGTACTGCTAGTTGGTTTGAGAAGTGACATAGCTAGTGGTCTCAAAGGTATACAGCAAAAACAGTTAACATCCAGTGATTTTAAAACTGAAAAACTAAATAATTAATGGCAAATAGAGAATTAAAATGAAAATTATTCGTCTCTTAATTCCATGTAAACATGTAGGTTAAACAGTCGGCCATTTAAGAGAAAATATATTTAAATGATAGAAACGTGGTTTAAATCGTTATTTGAAAAATATATACTATTTAATGCAAAGAAGTTTTATGAATTTTTTCGATATTTTCCCGATATGCATGTAGGTAATGGTGCTCCAATAGAGTGGCATATTTCCAATCTATAAACTAGAGCGAATAGGTGTACAATTTTCATATAAGAGAAAGAAGCAACTTTCAAAAAGTCGATTCGTATACATGAGGAAGGTTTTACGGTATGATGCATCCTGAAATATTTTCATTATATTCTCCATATCCGAAATCGGTTAAGCGCTTCCAAGTCAAAATTTTATCAAATTCATCATCAAATTCCTAATAATTCAAGATTTCTATCCTTAAATTGTATTTAAAATATTCGTAAATGCATCCTTACGTAAAAAATTATAACAACTGAGAAGTTAATTGAATTCCTAACTGCTAACATATCCTAAATCTTTCCAAGATTATCAAATTTCTCGTTGTTCTTCTCACACGCTCTGCATTATTACCAACACCGAAACTTACTCCTGGGTGCGGCACATCGTCGCTTATCGTGGTTCTCCGATGACTCAGCCGATGAGGGAGGGAAGGGAGGATTTGGGGGGACACTCTATAAAGCCCTAAGAAGTGGACCCTCCAGGCCGTCGTGACGTGCTATAGGGTTCACCTCTATGCCTAGAGGGCCCCCTGCCACAACTTCAAGGACAAGCTCCGACCTCATAGACAGAAAGAACGAGCAGGTGAGAAGTGAGTGCTTAGTTACCTCACCCCTGCAGAAGAAGGTGAAAGAAAGGCCCCTGAAATAGATGCCTGCGACTGTAGGCCTACAAGTAGGCTAAGGTTGTAAGGAATGCCTTCCCTACGCCCCCTACAGAGCAGGTGGTTAATACATATGTGGTGCACTTCTTAAAAAAACTACTGCCAACTATGGACAAATTCATTACAGTATTTGATTTTGTCCTGGCCGCAATAAACCACAGCTCATTTTGAGAGTGATAGCAGTTTTGGAACGTGAAAATAAAATTAATTTGATGGTTAAATTCTAGTCTTATTAATGAATGCAGAGCATGTTTAAAATCAGAGTTTGAGAACAAGTACTTAGGCTTAACGATAGAAATAACTGCATTTATAGGCTCAGTGCTCGAGTGAGTATCCTCTTAGATAAAGATTTTTTGATTAAATAGAGGGACTTAAGCCTGTAATCTTCTGAGTAGAAAAGAAACTGAGTACTCACGTCTACTTCAGAGGTGGATGATGCTGAATGCCTCTGTAAGAAATGAGAATAAATTCATTAATAGATAGAATTCTCCTTATATACTCACGAATCCATTCCAATATTATATACATTTGTTAAAGTGAAGGTTAAGCTTAGCATTCTAAGGCATTTTATATAAGCAATATACTTTGGCTGTACAAATCTATGTAGAGCGCCTCTTCATGGATGTAGTTAATGAGAAATGCAGCTTTGACGCGCAATTCTATGAGTTATGACTTCCTACCTGACTGAAATTAACAGGTAGCAAAGCTTTTTACATTCCCAGTTAATATCAAATCAACATCTGCAAAATTGTAACGATTCGAAGCATCAAGGGTTAAATTTAAAAATTACAACATTAATCCCTGTGCTTCCTGATCAAGGCGTATAAGGAACAATATACATTGCTTCCAAAACATGTTACTTATTTTCCTGACACATTCCGTTGAAAAATATTAAATGTATTAAAGCATTAGGACATTAGATATGAGACGTTAGCGAAAATACATTATGACGAAGAAAGGAAGTACCGGGGGTATCTCTAAATTAAAAACTTTCCTCATTATAAACATGAATATATAGTGGCTAAACATGATAAGCAAAAATCGAAGAAAAAGCGAAATCATGTTTAGGAATTTCACAAGTGTCATACGGAGAGAGCAGAAATCGATATTGGTAGGCGTGACTTCGTGGAAAGCCATAATACAATGAGAGTAAAGACTTGGTAGATGAGGCCAGAAGATGTAAGTGAACCTACGACATCGGTCGCACAATAAATTCAGTGTTGAAAAGTACCAAGTCTATTTACTTTTATTGTCGGAGAAAGGTGATTATAAATCGAATTGGATATTAGTGCTTTGATTCTATTCGAAGTGAGATATTATAGTAAGGAGTTCAGTTATAACTTACTTTGGACTTTTTTGCGCGTTGCGATTATGCGAAATTGTGGTAAAACCTGAAGATTTAAGTAAGAGGAATTGTCCATAAATCATGAGTTCCGGATTCACAGATGCAATTTTAAGTGTATTACCAATGACAACTCAGCGATTTTATGTTAAAACTCAATGACTGTTTATGAACAGACTGGAGGAGATGCAAGGATAATATTTAATGTTATGTTTACTGTATCTGTTTACAAAAATCAGAAGGAACTAAAACTTGATTGTAGGCGCGAAGGTCAGTGAAAACAGGGCTGTACCAGATGCTGATGTCGTAACGGAGAGCCACCTGTCCTTGGGTTGATAACGAAGGCGTTTTCCAAAATGTCGATGTAGACTTCACTCCACTCTCATTTTTATTCAATGTAAACAAAGGAGGAAAAAAACCCTTCGTGTTTAAGAGGAAGTGACTAAGAGGAAAAGTGTTTTGCAGAAGATTTGTTTGTATCGTTTGATTGTATCTACAAATACTTCAATTATTCAGCAATGAGGTACCCTAGGACTTTCAAATAAGCTACATTGATTTCAGTACAGTCTGGCCTATGAAATAAAACCATAATAACCAAATTATATGTATTTCTTAAACATTTTTAACACCTTAAAGTTATTGGCCATAAATGAACAAAATTCAACATTTGACGAGAAACTTTTCAAAGAAGGAACGATTTCTCAGCCTTAATATTTTTTGGGCTGTTACACTATAAGTTATAGATACTGTTAACCAAGTATCAATGTTGGCAAGATTACCGTTCAAGAAATATTCATTTAAAAGATCACATTTCTGAACTTTTTCAAATTTCCACTTCCAATATCTTGGTTAGGGGACCAGATAAAAATACGAAAATTGCACACAGTAAAGATCTTTATTATATAATACTTCAGTATAAATTTCAACTTTGAAATTCGACTTTCATACAAATTTCAACTTTGAATATACGAAAATATTTTTATTAATATTTATTTATTTATTACTGATTTTGAAACGTTAATCTTGCCAACATTAATACTTTGTTAAAACTAATTATAAAATAAAATTTAACAACAAAAAATCTACGGACCAAAAATACAGTATGTGCCAGTCCAGATTTCCTGCTATCCATATTTACGTCAGTCAGTTTAAACTGCATTATTCACTTAATTTTCAATCGAAAATAAAACAAGCTTAGCATAACGTTTTAGCAATAACACATTTCCATCGAAAGAGGAAATACAAAAGTGAAAACATTCTTAACTGCTCACCACTTGTGGTTTTCCAGTTAGCCTTGGTCCTGCTAATTCCTCTTCAGTGCCCTTCCACGATCACACAGGAGAAACTCCAAATTAATGGAAGTGTCGAGAAGGAAAGGATGACACAACCTGGAAAATGAAAATGCCAAATTAATTTATTAGCGAATAATGAATGTAATCTGGATGTTATATTGTATTCAAGTTTAAATTTTAAATAATAGAAAAAATCCCAAAACATTGGATCTACACAATATATCACCTAATGCTATGAAGTTTATTTAAATATATAATATTCTAAAATCAAATTGAAATTACTGTATGTATCTACCCACTGAAATATTATATGCATTATCTTTAAGTTACAGAATTAAATAATTATAATTCGATAATTGAATTTAAAAAGTAAACAGGTATGAACAAGAACAATTTGTATTTTTTCCACAAATTGTTCTTGTCCATTATGGCATATTTCCACAAGTCATCGCCCGAGACAGTGAATTTTATCAGTAAACAAGTATAAACTGGTTGTCTTTGATTAGTGCAAAAACAGGAGACAAATCCAAGAAAATTTTTATTCAACTCTACACACTGGCATTTGAAGTCAAGGAAACAAGAAATATGAAATAAAATTTTGAATTAATTGAGAATAAATGGGAAAAAAACGCAGAAAAATTACAAGTAGACGTCATTGATTAAGGAGAAAATTCAAAAGAGAATGTGATTAACTTTTAATTATGGCTTTCACTTAGGTAATCTTACATATCGTTTGCACTAAAGATCCGACTTCCAAACATCCATAAAGAATTTACCTGATATTATGAACTGAAACCAACGAAAACCATTATTATAAAAAATAATTTTTATTCAAAACCGTGATTCGAATCCGCTAATTACGTTCACTTGAAATTCAAATGATAATTTCCGTTAAAATGCCGGACGGCAGTATCTTCTACTCACCCTAATAAGAATGTTGCCAAAAATTACTCTGCGCCTAAATACAGCGGATATCTAAAGAATAAGAGTTGTATCGGAAACGATTCGAAAGTATTATTTGGGACCCTTGTCAGATAACGTCGTGAGAAGTTGAGTCGCTGTTTCATTTTCTAAATATCGGTCTTCGGAAAAAGTGATAAAAATAGACGTATTGGAAATCATCAAACAATAAAAGATAGTAATATAATCAACATAAGACGAATCATCCATACATCGGTTTCGTAACTATTTCTAAGAGTCTAACGTAACGTAATAATTTATACGTACAAACACTGTAACAAGATAAACAGCTAAACAAACTACAACGATAATAATAATTTTTAAACACAGAAATAACTCAAGTAACTTAAATACTATTAAGTTATTTACTTACCAAAACTCAAGAATCCCAATGATGCACCAAGGATGTCTTGACGCCGGAAATTGACTTACTTCCCGTTATTTATTTAATAATCATGATATGATTTTAATTCGCTAGTTGATTAGGTTACGCCAAATGTAAATTTCATGGTTTTTCAATGTCGAATATACCTCATTTCAAGCAATTAAAATTTTAACGTTCTTCTCGAAAAATTATTCAAAATGGCTGAACCACACGAACTTTCTAAAGTCACTAAAGTTTGAAAAAACGGTGAAATCTGATTGGTGGCTGCCGTTACTTTTTCTGTCACCCCCCCTTTTATCCCCCTACCGGATAAAAATGTAACTTTCTCCTTATATATTGGTTAAGTATTAAATTAATATTTTATTGTTATTAAATAATCAAATTTAAATTTGAAGATTTTTGGAAAAGAAAATAAATTTTACGCTTGTTAGTTATAGAACACGAAAATTTTGTTGATGTCCACGTATAGTATGATTATCGGTAGTCTTTTGTTTAATTATATCCATTTACAAAATAAACGAAATGCTTTGAATTTTTAATTAATTTAGAATGAAATATATTAAATAATTTACGCTACCTATGACTACGTTACCTACGTAATACATTCTTTGAGTTACTGAGATCCTAAACATAACAAGATTAACGTAAGAATTGGAAAAGATTATGGTATTTTTATTTTGTCATATGGAAGCCAGTTAAATTAAATCTAAGATCTAAATATTGTTAAATCAAAGCCATAACACCGAATATTTCAATTAATCATATTGAAGATATGTAACAATGCTTTGGCAATTATTTTAGAAACTTTAGGAGATATCTTTATCCGCAGCTAAGAAAATTCATTAGGAATCGTGAATGAATCAAACAAGCTATTTTCTTTAAGACTGAAAACAAAAATGTGAAACACTTTTCTCCATTGAATGCTACAAAATATAAATGCATATTATTTATCCATTTATTTTAAAAGATGGATATGAAAATGAACTCAGCCTATTTAGTAATGAACTTCTTATTTAAGGAGATCAAAAAATACTTTTCTGTGTACATTAATCACTATCCATTCCTTTATATCTGTGTTTCTAGTGTTCAGAAAATACCCTATTTGAAAATACAATGAGGCTTACAGGCAGAATGAGGAGGGAAGTATTTTCTGTTCTTTCCCCATTGAGCTGGAAAACGTCTAAGTTACGATCTTATGATTATGAAATATGTCTGCAAGAATACACTGGAAAATAATGTACACTATTTTTCTCTTCATCTAATTCAACGGAAAATTGTCCATTTAGAATACAAAGATTAGAAACAGAGAAACACTTAATTTATCAACATTGCATTTAAATGGTAAATTATAATAAATAATATAAGACTTAAATTTTTCTATTACCATACATTGAAGTGGTAATACTAAATGTAATACACAAAGGCCATAATATTAACTATTATATAGAGTTTAGTATGAGATGTTGGAAGGAATGAGGCTTACAAGGGCAGATAAGGAATGAGGTACTTTGCCTTTGCTTTCCTGTCTGAGCTATTATGCTAAGAGTATCAACATAAAATGAAACAGTGCTATTCTTGTCATACAAAGTGATGATGGATTCAATATCTTTGATACCTCGGAAGAGTTTATTTTAAGGCAGCTTGCTCAGAACAACAGTAAATACTATAAGTTCACTATGTAATTTCAAAGACATTTACAAATGTCATGAAGAATGAATAGTAACAATATTCTATGAAATAAATCCCATTGAGTCAAACCAGTCTGAAAATTATGTGGAAAATGTAAGCAAACATACCATGAAAATTGCATGATTTATTAAGGAAATTTAAGACAATGCCAAATATAAATTTGTGATATTCTTAACACCATACATAGAATAATGAGGATTTGACAGTTATCTTTCAGTACAGAAACATTGTTAATTACATTCCCCAGTTATATTCATGGCAGAGTAATAGGATATGTACTGAGGTATCAGTGATTCATGATCATTAGAACAATATCAAATTTAAGATGCTAAGAAAAGTTTTATGCTACAGTACACTCAGACTTAAGACTTGTATTTACAGTGGAAACTCAACGCTATACATTTGGAAATATGGTGAAACAAATGTGTTATTAAAAGAATAACAAATTGCCATTCATGCTACCGTACCTTTAAAATTTGCTTATAATTATGTTAATAATGATATAGATACTGAATTTGAGCTTTTGAAATAAATAAAGTGTTTCACAATTAAATTCATATCAACACCATGCCTATTACCTAACATTAGCCAACTCAGATGGCAAGTGAAATAAATCATAATCCTCGCATATCTTCTTGGCTGAGTAACTATACCTTCCTGTTCTATGTAGTGCAACATGTGAAAATACAATAAGAACGCTATATCCAGTGATCTCCAAGCAGAAATCCATCCATGTTGGTTGCGTTGGCATCTTAACACTGTTATGTTACAGACAGAATTTCACAGAAATAGTGCTGATTTGTGTTAACACCTGCATTCATAAGAGCTGAGTATTTCTAAAGAAATAAGCAATATACCGAAGACTTCTCACTGCTACACTTTGGTGCACACACAAAAAAATCACCGATCGTAAATCTGAGTTTCTAATATACCTTTAATATGATACTCGACACACACTCACAGCACATGTTAAACATATTACGATTCATTTTACACCGGTTAGCACTGTCCCAAGACTTCTAAATCAACTAATAGATGACAAATAATTGAGATTTTTCGTTCACAGAAGCATGAGCAACCTCTTCCTGATGACATGGCGAGGTATTAATGTATTTCCGCGCTTTTGAAAGAATTCTGGTATTGAAATACTGAATAACGAAACTCGTTCTTCACGCCATGCGACCTTCCTAAAGCTTTGTCTCAAGTCTTTGTCTAGCTAAGTGGACTGTGTTAAATATGTTGCGAGTTACATCCTCCAGCGATTTTCACATAAAACCACTACTGAAATGAAGTTTGTGTAGTGTTAATTTAGAGTTATTTTCAGTGATTTTCTTGAAAAAAGCGTGAGTGGAATCAAAGGATTATGGTGTGTGATGTGCATTTTTTTGAGTATGGAAGACCTGTTATAGTGATGGTAACCCGAAAACGTTCTTCACTCCCTTTGAA
Organism: Pachydiplax longipennis; assembly: GCA_036926295.1. Lineage (NCBI taxonomy): Eukaryota > Metazoa > Arthropoda > Insecta > Odonata > Libellulidae > Pachydiplax > Pachydiplax longipennis. The sequence goes on along the minus strand of JAVFKF010000003.1, from coordinate 22,707,533 downwards.
TTCGTTTGTACGAAAGAAGCTAATAAGTCTTAAGAAAGCCCAATATATGTATGCAGATGACGGAAAATTCTTCGCAGTTAAATGAACGTCAGCTTTACAAGCATATAAAGGTAAGTTCGAAAGTATACGTGTGTCCAGACTCAATATTCCGGGTATGATGAGAAATAACGAAAATAATCTCCAATGGTTAGAAATTTATTTTAATATTCTGCGGAAATTTGCTGAAAGACTATCGAATGACGTGTTAATAGGAACATGACGAATAGCAGTGAGTTTAGGGAATCACAGTGACATATCATTCACTTTATTTGCAAACTTAAACATCAGTTTGATAACTTCATTAATGACTATACATAGCAATGAAGTGTTAAATCCAAAATGATTACTCTGAATACTCTTGAAATAAATTATCTTATATCCGATTTCCTCTGCCAATGCTTCCTTTCTTATTTTGCTCATTAATCTTCAGGATTTCTTTCCCATTTAGGCTGTCGATTTATTTTTTTCGGCAGATAGTATTACTTTTATCGGTACGTTTATAATACGCGAATTTTTAATCATACTGAGTGTAAAAAGATAGCAAGATGATTGGCAAAACGTCAGTAAGTGATAATTATTCTCAGATGCCGTTTCTTCGGAATCTGCCGAGAGAAGATTAGGATTGAACAATTCTCAGATTCGTAATTATTATCGTAATATTCGTAATATTATCGTAATTTCTATTTTAGCAGTGAAAAATTACAATATGAGTTACATTGGCATTTATAAAATTTCATTATTATGTGTTTATCGCATGTGAAGTAAAATATAAAATACAATAATGAACATTAATTTTATATATTAACTATAGGTAATCATTTAATCAGTAAATTTTCAATTCCTGGGCGTCGTTTCACAAATGATTAAAATTCTTTCATTATCGCATACCGTTCGTTGTACGTCATCATTACGTCACACGGAATCGTCACCTGTTTTATGTCGAGTTTAGCTTAGTTACGACATTTTAGTAGAACCTAATGTGTCCAAAGAATTTAAAATTAAATTTAAATTACGTTTATATCAATAAATATGTAATTAAATCTATTAATTATTAATAAATAAATTGCAATTTTCTCCGGTAGGGGGATAAGAGGGGGGTGACTAAAAAGTAACAGCGGCAGCAACCAATCAGAACTCGCCATTTTGTTTAACCGTTGATTTTTAAGGATAAATCCTTATTTTCTTTGGAGGCATCGCATTGTGAAGACGTTTTGAATCATTTTTTGAAAAACCGTTAGAATTTTGAATTTTTGAAGTGCGTTAGATTCGAAATTCAGTAACCCTGAAGCAAAGTTTAAGTTTAACGTAATAAATATTTTTTACATGATTACTAATTAAATTAAGGGATAGAAGTTATTTTTCGTTGATGACGTCAAGCTGACCGTTGGACCTCTTGAGGATTTCTTTAGATCTGGTAAGTAACATAAACCAATATTTGATAAACTTATGAAATAATTCATCTATTCAACGTAATAGTACATATTCTGTGGTATTTTTTCCTCTATATGTAACTACAGTTGTGACGCAATCTTAATTGCGTATATTTATTCGTGACGCATGATATTCTTCTGGGAAGCTGCAAATCATACTTCTGGATCACTAATCATGTTTATGATTTTAAAAATTCTTATTCTTGAGTAATGTTTTCAGTTACCTACGTCTTATTTTACCCATTTCTAATCCATGATGATATTTTTGATATGAAGCCTCGAGTTTAAGTTCTGAAGACGCTTTCTGAAGTAAGTTAAAAATAATGCTTCGAAATTTCCCCACGGCCGGTTTTAATCTTCAAATTGGCTGTTTAGATCCAAAATAGAGTATCCGTTATATTTATCTACTTGTAATTTTTTCTGCTAACCGATATTCTAATGGAAACTTACTTTTGAATTTTTATTTAAACTTAGTGATTAGTTATTAATCAAATCAATTTATTTTCCTTCGTTTTAAATTCGATTCCAATTCCAACCTAACCTGTATTCTAGATCTGATTTCGACTACTCATTTTCATTGAATTAGTATCGTATAGTATAGTATATCGTATTCTATTCCTACTTAGACATCGGTTTCACTTTACTTATTAATCAAGAAGATTTTCTCGACTCACAATTAAAAGATTATGATGCGGCAAAAAGGGGAAAAGAATGAAACTACTTTCCAGTGGACTTATTGGGCGATTAATATTTCAGCACACCTTTTGGGATTTTGAATTGATTTTAAAACCGATTGTATAATGCATTTAGCATTTAAATTTGAAAATTGTGATTGGGATCAGGTTTTAGGATTTTAATCCCTTTTTAATAATAGATTGACACTTAAGGTGAGTTGAAGTTTAGGTTCTCGGTTTGTTGAAAGTTAGGTTCTCACTTATTTGAATTTTCACTGAAGGGTGGTTAGATAGCTAACAGTAAGGAAGTCAGTAAGAAGTTTCTCGCAACTTATTTTTGGGTTAAATTCATATTGAAGTGTCATTCTTGATAATTATTTAGGGTAACGCTGACGGTGTAATTTAGTATTAACGATGCTCTCAATCGAGATTCATGTATTTAATTTCGTACTTTAATTAAATATTATTTTAAAACAAATTCCTTTGTTGATTTACCAATAGATCCTTATTTATTCCTCATATATTTTTGGGTCGAATTTGCAAATTTATTTCAGTTCTAAATTTCCGTTAATTACATCATGTATTACATGTAATACCATTTTAGTGCTTATTAGTGAATTAAATAGAATACGAAAAAACTCTACCGTAATATTCAGGACATGGAAAAGATCTTTTTGATATGATTTTCACTCAAAAGTTAATTTCAATCATCATCATTGGCAACATCTTGATATCATATAGATGCAATAGTTCATCACCCCAGAATATATTCACTATTCCAAAATGAATTAATTCGGTGTTTCTATTTTTCCAGATTATGACTTCCTTCCGACTTGGCACTTCTATTACTAGGGCGTTGATCCTGCTTGATCGTGAAAGGGCACAGGAGAGGTCAAGGATAACCGAAGAACAACAAGTGGTAAGTGTTAAAGCATTGGTATTAATTAATTTAACTATTGGTAATCAATTCGGTGTGCCTCATATTGAATTCATGAAATCTGAGTAGAGAGGATGTTGGGTGACCTTAAATGGACAAAGATAAATATTGCATTTGTCATTTCTGTTTCCAATAGCATTCAATGCATATGAATTTGTAGAGGACGAAACGATTAAGACGGGAGAACGGTTAACCTGATGATGGTTTCCTGACAATATTATTAAATATTATTAAATTATTTATTGATTACCAATGATTAATATTTTACTGATTTATCTCTAGAAAAAAGGGCTTTATTGTTGGATTTTTCAATCAAACAGTGATTTAAATTAATTTATATTTTCATAATTTCCTAACTTCTCTATGATCAGCATTTATGATATAAGTTTTCAAATACATTTAATGAATGTCAACTTGGGATCCCATCATTCTGAAATACTTTCAATACGTATTCTTTGATCATAAGCACTCAAATCGAGTTATCAAGTTATTCGCAGAGTACCAGATTAAACAAAAAATAAACTGCAGAGTATACTCGGCTACCTCGATCTTAGTATCTCGATCTTACTCTCTCGATCTTACTATCTCGATCAACGCGCGATCGCCTTAGGACAAGAAACGGTGAAAACAGTTGGATTTTAATCAACGAGTAATTTATAACTCCCTCTACAAATAGCTGTTAATTCTTTTCATTATTTTCCAACTATTTTATTATAAGCATTTATGAGTTATCAAGAGCATTCAATTAATATCAAGTTCCTATCATCTTCAATATGTTATTAGATGGAAAGGGGATTTAGATGGGTTCACTAGATTGCGTGTTATCCAATTTACAAACTCTTGTTTCTTATTATTTAGGAGGCCTTTATTCTGGCCACCAATCTAAAAATTGAATAAATAAACCCTTCAACTCATGTACCAATGATAATTCAAAAGGAATCTGATCGTTCATTATATATAAACTTGAATCTCATGATGAGTTAGTAACCTTTGTCCTTTATCTTTGGATCAAAAGTAAGAATAGAAGATATGAACCAGGATAGGCATAAATGCTCCGCTCTAATTGATCCTCTCCTGCCTTCTGAAGGAATTTATTCCAATTAAATCATGAAAAACTACATTCTGCATCAATTCAAAAATATATTCTTTTAAGGCAATCACCTCTTGGAACATAAAGACATGAAATGGATATGTCTACGTATCTTTGATTAAATTTACAAATAAATTCAAGAACTCAATGTTTTATTTTTCGTGCATTTGCACTTAATTTCTTTATACTCGAAAGCTATTTCGGCGTCAATTCGACTTTTCTTTGTTCTATATCCTGCAAGCACTTTTCTCTTTAAACACTCCCTCGTAAACACGGAGCACTTTCATTTTCTCCTTTGTTTACATTGAATAGAAATGAGAGTATTGTGTGGTGTACATCGATATTTTGGAAAAAGGCTTTGTTATCATGCCAAGGACAGATAGCTCTCCATTGCCTTTACCGTTAAGACATTAGCATCTGAAACAGCCCTGTTTACATACACCTTCGCGTCTACGATAACCTTCAAGTTCCTTCTGATTCCTGAAGAAAATCAAGGTCTTAATTGTTATTATTTTTATTTACTTACTTTATCTTACTTCCTCTTCTAGTCTATCCACAAACCATTCATAGGGTTTTACCGTAATACTGCTCATTTATCATTGGAAAGTGCTCACAAATGTTGGAACAAATATGCATCTCAATGTTTACGGCTGTTTCCCCTAAACTGTTTGCTAGGGCTTAACAGAATTTCGCATAATTGGGACGCGAAAAATAAGGCTTCGCAGTTTCTGAATCGTTCTTACATTTAATGCGCCTAATAAGTTTCATTTATATACATTTTCTTCAGACTCTATGCTATTTTCACACCAAAGATTATTCGAAAATTTCAGTGTAAAATTATATTCACTTACAACTCACATTTAATGCTCTCATGCTTCCATTCAGCTCAGATTGTTTTCCACTGTAATGTGTAGCAGGAAGATATATATAAAATTATTGGAATCAATGTGTATAGCTCCAAAATGCCTCGAGCAGAAAGCTCAGGGATTCTAAATATTAAATAAAATACTTTGATGGTCCTAAATAAGAATATTTAAATTCTATTCACATTTTCAACTAATTGATATTCTAGCTTCCAGTTAGAATGGTCGCATGTAAATCAAGCATATACATATGAAACCAAAATAAGGTAAACTTAAATGCGAATTTCCAAAGTAACACTCTATTAATACATTTGTCCTCGTTTCTTACAGGAAGATTCAGCATCATCCACAACTGAATTAGACGTGAGTACTCAGTTTCTCTTTTGTTCAGAATATTAAAGGCTTAAGTCTCTCTATTAAATAAAAGAAATCTTTATCTAAGAGGATACTCACTCGAGCACTGAGCCTATAAATGCAGTTACTTCTGTCGTTAAGCCTAAGTGCTTGTTATCAAACTCTGATTTTAAACATGCTCTGTATTCATTAATAAGACTAGAATTTAACCATCAAATTAACTTATAATTTTTACGTTCCAAAACTGCTATCACTCTCAAAATGAGCTGTGGTTTATTGCGGCCAGGACAAAATCAAATACTGTAATTTGTCCATAGTTGGCAGTAGTTTTCTTAAGAAGTGTACCATATATGTATTAACCACCTGCTCTGTAGGGGGCGTAGGGAAGGCATTCCTTACAACCTTAGCCTACTTGTAGGCCTACAGTCGCAGGCATCTATTTCAGGGGCCTTTCTTTCACCTTCTTCTGCAGGGGTGAGGTAACTAAGCACTCACTTCTCACCTGCTCGTTCTTTTTGTCTATGAGGTCGGAGCTTGTCCTTGAAGTTGTGGCAGGGGGCCCTCTAGGCATAGAGGTGAACCCTATAGCACGTCACAACGGCCTGGAGGGTCCACTTCTTAGGGCTTTATAGAGTGTCCCCCCAAACCCTCCCTTCCCTCCCTCATCGGCTGAGTCATCGGAGAACCGTCATAAGCGACGGTGTGCCGCATCCAGGAGTAAGTTTTGGTATTGGTAAAAATACAGAGCGTGTGAAGAGTTAGAAATTCTTGGAATAGTTAAGGACATGTCAGCAGTCAGGAATATAATTAACTTTTCATTGGTTTTAATTTTCTTCTGAGAGATGCATTTATGAATTTTAAAATACAATCAAAGGATAGAATTATGAAAATATCATGTGATAGGATATGAAATAGGAGCGATTAAATGAATTCGGATATGGTGAATATTCTAAGAACTTTTCATGACACACCTTATCTTAAAACTTTCCTAATGTACGTGAATAATGTTTTCGAAATTGTTACTATACTCCGTCCAACGTCTATACTACGTAATATTTTTACTACGTTTTGGTTGATCAAAAATAAATATTGTGTAATTTTTATTTGTGCTGGCTATTTAGCGAGCAATCGAGGAAAAAGCTGGCGTCTTACACTGAATTGGAAGGGAGTAATGACTTTTTAAAAATGTACACGGGTGATAAATACAAACTTTCATTCTTTTTTCGCTTCAAAAATATACTTATTGCTGTAAATGTACAAAAGTTTCACTGCACTGTTGATAATGTCATTATAATTCAAATCTAATAAGAAATAAAGTGAAATCGTCCGCGAATGAAGAGCAGGATGCGAGTGGGCTCAGATCTCGGAACGAATTCAAATACTCCGATGAGGTTTCCGGAGCTGAGTACCGTATTTACATCTTAGAAACGTTTCAAGTACCGCGTCAAATTCTATACCTAACTTATAGTAGACACAGGGCCCTCTAAATAAAATTACTCCATGGTCTTACTAAAATTACTTCATGGTATTACATTGTCCCCGGATTAACAACTCTGTTTGAAATATAGTATACCGTTTCTAACAAATGAACACGCATAAATGAAACTTTTCCAGATATTTCGATATATATTTACTACCAGTCTTTAATTAATTATTTATTATAATAGTTATTATTTGACGTTCAATGACAGGGGAGAATTAAAAAAACTACCAACAATTACTTGTATCCGAGAGCCATAGTGGCGTACCATAAAAATAATGATACTCTACCAAAGTTCAGTAACAATTTTATTTTGACGAAATATACTGTACTTAAGGAGCAACTTCTCTCTCAGTTTTAACTATCACTACACGCACTAGCCTAGCCCAATCGTTGGTCATATGAAGACCTCAAGAAGGGGGCGTTCACCCCACTCCGGACAATTCCCTGTCCTCATCACGCAATTGCCGACCCCGCTCACATTTGTCAGCACTCATTACTCTTATACAACAGAAGAATGTTACCTGATGAGCGTATAACAAGGTTAATACTGCATTAGCGAGAGTGAACATAAGGTCGTGTAGTGTTGTTTCGCTGCTAAAAAGGTTTATCTGGCGGAAGAATGATCCCCTCTTCATCATTCAAATGCACTTACTTTCGGAATCGATATGCGTGAGTTCATTATTCAAAAGAGGGGCCGGCCAATGGCATCGGCATCCATCTTTGCAGCCTCCCGCCGAGGCCAATTACACGGTCCTTTTGTGCTCAGCTATAATTTGGGATGTAGCATGCGTTATTAACCATAGTCGAAACGCAGATTCGAACATTTCCACCGTCTGAGGCGGACAAGAAACGTTGACGAACGACCAATGAAATGCAGACGCGGTGGATTAGTCCATTTACGCCCGCGTGCTCCCATTGTGTCCGCCCCACCCCTACAATCCACGTGCACCGTACACTCAAACCGCACGCGAAACTCGCCCATGGAAACTAACGAGAGGGGCACATAGTGTCCTCCGTGGTATTCTTTCAGACCTCCCAATAGCTGGAGACGGAATGCACAAGCGTTGGAATTCATTTCTTTATCGATACTAGATCTCTCTGAGTGTTTACGCCAAACTCTGACGTCAGGCTGGTATGACTCGATATTTTTGGGTTAATTGTGTAAGCTAAGAGTATGGCCTGGGGGGTTACTATGACTGTTCGGTTCACCGCGGCGGCTATTTCAATGAGAGAATTCTCTTTTACCATTTTTTTCTTACTTTAGAACAGATTCAATTCTAAGCTATGTGGTTAAAATTCAGAATACAAACCATTCGCGAAGTTTTACTCTAAATTTTTAAGATAACCCAAGGCAATATAAATTTTGCAAGGTAATTCCATTTCATCTGTCTCCACCACAAAAATATGCAATAGTTTACGAATAGTTTAAGTTTTCAGCATTGACATATTATATCGAGGTAGTAATTCAGTAGATTTTGGATAAATACTCTGATTTTCAAAGCACCGCGTCAGTTGATGAGTTGATTGCTAGCTATATTTAAGTATGGAGAATTTGTAAGGATAAAAGCCTTATCATTTGTTCCATTTTGAGCGAGATGGTGCCAATTCAAAACATTATCCCGGTCATTCTATTTGTTTCTCCGGTTTGAAAGAAAAACTCAGATGAAGAATTTCATGTAAGATGCGAAGATTTCACCGATAGGAATCATTAAAAAACAAATTTCATTAATTACTGGCACACACAGTGTCTTAAAAGCGCACGAAGTTAACTTAGATTAATTTTTAAGGCAACGTCCCGGTCTCATTCCGGTTTTACCCGCTTCAGAATTTGATAATTTTTGGATTCTTATCATCAAAACATTCACTCTAATGAATAATTGCAATAAATTTTCATAAAGTAGACTTTTTCCATATATTATATAGGAGAACTTATGTTTTATTAATAAACTCGGTTTTGTCACTCCGTGCTCCTTTTCATTTAGATACATAAATATGCCTCGCAAACCTTTTAACCATCCATATTTTAAGATTTAATCCATCATTTCATCTTTAACGTAATTATGACTTTGAGCAATAATTCTTAACCATGTCCTCATTTCCATTCGTTTAAACTCCCGTGCTCACTATGTGTGGCTTGTCCTTTTGATTTGGAATGGCCAGTCGCGGAAGAGATGTTTCTTTATCACATCGGATGTGCAACTCCGTCGGGAGAAGGACGTGAGGAGACGCGGGCAAAGGTAGTAATTGTTAGTCCGTTTGTACCTCTAATGAGCAATCATCAACACCTCGGGTCAAACAGAACGCGCGTGGAAAGGGCCCCTATGTCCCAAGCGCTTAATTCTGTTGCCAAAGCAACCGATGGCGAAGAGGGAGAAATTCCGCGCGGATTGGAAACTTCCTCTTAAGTTCAAAGCGAAGCTCCCAGCGACTTTTTCTCCGCCTGCATTCGGGCTGATGAGCAGCCCAACCAAGGCTTTGAGTTTTTCCAGACTCTGATGACATTCCGTCTCAAATTGACCTTTATTTTTCCGCGACGAAACTCAATTTTCCGATCGAAACGGCAACTTTCTGCGCCGGCCGACGCATCTCGTTCCGCGTTTTGTCATCAAACAGGCTTTATCACTCCCACAATCCTTCCCTCCGCCGCTAATCTTCTCTGCCGCCGTAGGTAACTCTAATTTAAACTAAATGGGTTTACGCATAATTATGGGACTGCAAGTCCCTCGCTGTGGTCAGTGCTTCCTTTCGCTCGCGCGATGTTTGCCGGATGAATTACGCTCTGTTTAGAGTCGCATTCGGACGGTTGAAAGGGTGGGCGCGAACCCCGCGGCGCTGTTCAAATGCCGACGAATATCCACTCGTACAACTCTCCGCGTCGTGTTTACGCTCCATCCTATTTATGCCTCGGCTAGATAATCCCGAGAGCCTCTCCAAGAAGGAGGTTGCAATCCTCGCTGGATGAAATCGCATGCAATTTTGAGATGGGTTTCATAACTGAGGACGCAAAAGTAAATAACAATGTGGATTACGTTCCTTGGTCGAAGTTGCTCTTGAATTGTATGTCTGATTCTAGGACTGAATTTCAATTTTCGGGGAGTCAAAAGCGGAGACTAATCAGATTAAGTATGTGTACAGAAATCCTAGATGGTCATTATTCTTTTGCGTCCTTCCGTCTACTCTCATCAGTCCAATGACTATTACGTTGTTTATGAAGAATATTGTTTTTCGCACTTAGATTAAGAGATTATCTTACAAACACCGAATTTCAAATATTCAATTTCGTATGAGAAATTATATTACAATGGTTAAAGCGGTTATGACTTACTTGTACTTACATGGTTAATTGGGCATTGTTTGGGATTTATATCACTAATTACCATATCGAAAGGTAATCAGCTTTGATGTCATCAAAATACTCGTTTAGGGTTATTGAGATAATTCTTTACCTTTATTCTTGCGAGGAGCAATAGTATTGCAAAGGGGCTTACCTATGTCAAGAAATCAGTAAAATTTAAGAGTAGGCAACTACGCAATAATTTAATTTAAGCAGCTATAACTTTATGGTAAAAGGAGAGGCAGATAGTTTTAGAGTAACTTTTAAGTAACAAGAGAAGGTACACATACTTGTTTTTAAGGAACGAATTATCACCAAAATTATCAAGAGAAGCAAATAATATGCCCTTATATCTACCCTAGTGATCGTTCATAATGTTTAATTCTAAAATCTGGATCATTGGATTTGACCAATACTTCCCAAAATATAAACGACAATCTATTCATCAAATTCATGAATTTCATTCTTTGATCAGTTTAAAAACGAGCAAAATATATGTTGATACAAGGAACGAGGAACGATAACGTTTTTCCTCGTATCAAAAAAAATGTTTCTTAATATTATTAAATAGAAATTAAATATAACATACCAATTCAGTGGAAGGCTGTCAGAGCGCACCTTCTCTGCAAGACCTCACAAAACACTGCACAGCCTATCTGACAAAGTCGACATATTTAGATCTCGAATGTTTACGACCAAACAAAACACCTCATAGCTACCTTTTATCTAGCTTTCCGGATGGGGAAAGACTGATAGGGACGTTCTCACCTTATCTTAGATCTAAAATCGGCTCCGAAGGTGGTATGCAGTTTGTTCTGTTTCCCTGTATCCTCCTTTTCTTCTCACTAATTATGTCATCGGAAATGTGAGGGTCAGAAGTAACCACCTTAGAGTAAGACAAAGTAGAGAAAAGGGCGGCCAAGATAAGGAAAAACTTTTGATCTATCATATGAGGCGGACATTTGGTTAAAGCGGCTTGTAGCAGAATGGGGGAAGAGCCAAATTCGGAAAAAGCTTAAAGTCTTAAGCGGGAAACAGTGCGTCTCAAGTGGTATATTTACAATTAATTTCGTGTGAAAGAGACCGGGAGAAAACCGCGTTTTAAGTGGGAGTGTCTCAAAAAGGTTTTACTCTATTTAATTCGGCTTTTATATTGTCAAATTTAAGAATTTTTTATTTTCAACATTCCAATTCTGCTCTGAGCCATCCAAGTACACTTCTATGAATTTAACCAAGTTCTGATAGAAATTATTCCTTGAATATTATTTTTAGTATGTCGATTCCAAAAAACAGATAACCAACAAATGCTCAGGGTATATATTTTATTTTAGATTAATGAGAGAAAGAGGTATTAACATGAAAGCATCTCATAAAGCGGAAATTTTCTAGAATCTACCAGCGTCATTTAGCTGTAAATTTATTCTTTAGCTATAGATTGTACATCTATCTATTTACATTTATATATTATTTCTCTAATTATCGATATACTTCAATATCTATCTATATCGGTAACATCCTACAGAAATACACATATTCGCGATTTGAACGAACGGTAAAAATTATCTTCCCTCAATAATTCGAGGCCTCACTCATCAGTCGTTAAACTAAAACCTCTATGAACTGAGTGCCATTTATAAATTAGGCTCAAAGATCGACGTGCGCACGTTACATTCCGAGTTCATTTGCAGCGCAGTGAAGTTAATGCACAACTTAAGCAATTTGACTAGCGGATAGAAGCGGCTTTAGCACATAGCACATCCCGCTCGTTCGAAATTCCATTTAGAGTTGCGATGAAAGGTAGAATTGCTTAAACGTCATCAATCATGTCCTGAAGATCGTTACGTCAATCTAATTGGCATTTGGAGAGGTATGGCCGACGGGAAATGGATGTGAGGAAAGGAAGGAGAGAGGGATTCGTTTAGAGTTAAGCTCGTTTTCTTACACCTATAGGACAGGCCCAAGCGTATTACCGCACCCGATTGTGAGGTAATAACTTCTTACCGATGAATATGCGATAAACTTTGGTGCTCTTCCTATTAGTATAACATTCCCCTTTTCAAAGTGAGGTGATAGCCTACATAGATATAGCTAACGAGGTTGCTAATACATTGAAATTTTATTCGATCTAAAATTTATTTTATTCGAGCTAAAAAGTGGCATGTTATGTATAACAGCTAAGTAATGAGACTAATTTACACTTAGAGCTCGTAAAGTGAGACTAAGCAAGGGCCGATTGGTCTTATGACCGAAATACCTAAATTCAATAACTGAAGAGTTAGAAATTGGAAAATAGCATTGCTGGTTGGTAAACGGATTCTCCTAACAACATACTTTATACATAGCTACGTTAAATTAATGTTCTCAAATTATCTTGAAAATAAATATGTGAATAAATTAATGGATCATATGATATATGAACAAGTATCCAATGATTACCATCACTCAGACAAACGAGAAGATGGCTTCCAGATAACCGAGCGGGTATAACGTTTTAGCGCTATTTTTCAATTTATCTTTTTAACATAATATGTTTAAAATTTTGATTGCTATATTGTATTGTATGACTCCAGGAAAGCCAAAAGAGTAGCACCATCGCTATCAATGATAGAGGTCCCGGGTTTGATTCCCGAATAAGGATCCGTATGTGAAATCTGATCTCGGATGCCGAAGCATTTTAACTTATAAATTAATACTACATTTACATTTACGGTATAACCCCTCGAGCCATCGTTTGGTGTACGGCAGGGGATGTGAAAACACCGAACTCCCTATTTAGGTATCAGTTTTATATTCCTAATGCTATCAGTAAAGAGAGTCCAGAAGTAACTGTCCGTTCTCGTGATTATCTCGCCAAATCTCCTCGACGTCTGACCTCTAAAATTGCGTTCGTTAAGTACGGGAATCACGATGATGATAATACTATATTACTAAGATAATATTACTATTACTAAGAAGTAAAATACTTCCGGCTGTTCGATGCTGTGATCGAATAACAATATAGAAATAGCAAATGAAAAAAGAAGTTATAAATGTATCCTTTAGATCATTTACGGAAGTGAAGTTTTTAGGAGAGGTCCTCTATATTCTGTTCGCAGTATTGCCAGAGAATGTCACCTCATCGACTCAGTACTGCTAATCATTTACATTTACATGCCATTGTTAACTGGAGCTCGTGAATAGAGATACCATAGTTTTTAGTATTAACCATTTAGATTGAAAATTATTTCATCGAATTTGTAACTAAGCTGTCGGCCGGCATCAATACTTACTTCAATATAACATTAATTAAACTTAAAATTTTAAGAATATCAAGGGCTCTCAGATAGCAATGTGCAGTGCGTTAGACTTTGGTCTCAGGTTCGATACCCGGTGGGAGACCTCGTGCGAAATGACTTCATCTGTCGAAGCGTTTTAAACAATACTAATACAGGAATATCAAAATATTAATAGCCAAGGCGTCTGTGATTGAGTCTAAATCGAATTTTTGCTTCTCGAAATTTTTAAAAGGTTACTCCTAATGCGGTATACATCCACGATACTTAATCTGTGCTATGATATAGAAGTATCCTTCCTTTCTTCAAATCCTAGTATCCTATCTGTGTGAAAGCTTAAAATTAGGAAGCGAAAGTTTTTTAGCCCTCTCAACGCTTGCACGCACATTAGCGGGGCGCCGTTCGTGGATTGCGGCCGATGGTAAGGTGCACAAACCCCAGAAGAAAATACAAGCTCTTTTTCCTCTCACGTCTTCCCTCTACACCTTATCCCTCATACTTCCGCGTACCGGGAAAGAGGAAGAGGAGGAAGGCGGAAGAATAGGGAGAGAAGAGGAAGGAAGGAAAAAAGGGGAGAAAAGGAAACAGGGTGGGGAAGAATAATGGGAAGAGAGAATGAAAGAGCGGAAGAGGTGGAAAGGCAAACTGCGAGAGAGAGACGAAGTGCCCTCCAGAACGAAAGAGGCGGAGATTTCAATGTTTGTATTTGTTTATTATTCGCGGAATTAAGGAAAGGAAAGACGGAAGAGTGAAGCGGAGCGCAAAAAAGGAGCGGAGGAGGAAAAAACCGAAGGAGGAAATATGGGGATTTGGAGTAAAAATTAGGAGAAAAAGAGAGTCGAGGATTAGGAGTGGAGGATTAGGGGAAGAGGCGATTTTAAGGGGAGAAAAAGCGGAGACAATAGGGCCACGCCCTCCCCATCCTCGCTTCCCCGCAGACGTCCTCAATTTATTTGATTAACATACATTAATTTGTCATGTACAAAGGGAGGCAGAGGGTGGCCACGTCGCATGACGAGGCGCTGCGATTAGCGTGGGGCAGGTGGGGTACACTCCCCAGGGGGCTGGCCGTTGGCAACAGAAAGGGCATAGGGCATGACGGTATCCTGCGGCCCTTATTCCTCGGGGCGAAGGTGGGGCGTTGCATCCAACTTTTTTGTCGTGCGAAACACAACCCGCTGCGAGCCTGTTTGTTGTCTTATCTCTCGTAGCCTTTTCTTCCCTTTTGGCAGAGTCGTCGTTAATCGCGGAAATAAATAGAAAGAGCGTCGGAGTCTAACGTTTTAACGGATTGGGGGTTTTAAAAAAGTAGCGAAGAGAGGACGTTATGGCCGTAGGTGGGGCCGGTTGGGGGTTATGCAAAATGCAGGCGTCGGGAAATGTTAATGGGTTTCACGCTTTTTTCATTATCTCTTATTCAATGTCCGGCGGCCGAATTAATGCCTCCCCCACGACTACAATCATGGACAAGCGATATAATTCCACCGGGTAGTTTCTTCGTGTCGGAAGAACGAAATGGATTATGAGAAAAGTACATCTGATATTTATACTAATCGGATAGAAAATTATCCACGAAATTAATTATTAAATTTTTCATAACTTCTCCATATCAATCTCCTCTCTAAATATGGGGGTTTGAATATTTGTTGGACGAGTAATTTTTACAGATTTTATACGCTTACACTCTTTAAACGTTACTCCATCATTACAACAACGTGGAAACGTAAATTTTCTTTAATTAGGATAAAGTTTTATTTTTTCCACTCTTCTCAATTCCACGTTCCAAAGAGATATCGTTACCCTTATCTGCTTGAGAATAATCCTCAAGCTGAATATTTACGTAAATTTTTATATAAAAATGTATAAAATATGCGTATTATAAAAACCCAATATAATAATCTAATTAAAGGCGTAATAAATTTTTGCCTAAATAAGTTCTGATTCCTATGCTAGCAAGGTAATATCGTTAACATATAAACGAAGTATTAATTCTTTAATTATCACCACACATATTTCTGCGTATTTTTACTGTCTGTTTTCACATATTATTTTCTCATATCTCGCTTATTATTTCCTTCTACGTTCGCTGTCAACCCTCGAGAATTTTTTATTCTTTATTTCAACTCATTCTACTGATATACATTTTTTATTTTAACTGCCAAGAGAGTTAGATGAAAAAGTCTCTCCTCCCAGTAACGAATATAGTTCATCAACGTGAATGAAAATATAGCTCTGATCTCATAGTCTGTTACTTACATGGGGTAATTTTCCTCTACTGAATGAATCTCCGCGACAATTTTAATCGATTAAAAAGGATGCTGTATTTACGCTATCGGAAAATTTCCTCGAGATATTTAACCAAACTTAATTTGGCATTTTTACATTTGGATTATTTCCGTCACAGATTCGGATTTTATGATGTTTTACGTCCTTCATTCATCTACCCGCGAGAAAAGCGCAATGTCCAATATTGCCTGTTAATCTAGGATGAATATTTCAGAATTAGTCGGCATAAATATATAGTCAGTATAAATGTAACTTATGCTTAGTTTAGTGGATATCTCACTTGAATGGATCTTTAACTTACCTCCTTTATATATAAGATAAAAGTTCATAGAGAACTCGTTTATAAAAGAAATTATTTAGATAGACGAGGAAAAGAGCGTTTAACTTTGAAAGTTGCGCCTGACAATTCAAAATTAGCGACTTGAAAAAGAAGCCTTCCGAAGCCCTTGTTTATACTTGGGTATTATTTAGATACTTGGATATTTTATTCTTCCCTGTTCGAAGGTATTTCAATTACGTTGCACGTATTCAACAAGTAAATGCTTACCTTATCCTTGCGAGATAACAGTACCCTGTCTAGTTATTTCCTTTACTTCAATATTTTTCCACTCATTTTCAAAGTGAAAGTTTCAAGATGTAGCTGCTGAGACGTTCTTTTGACAGTCCGATCGATTGAATTACTTTCTCAAAATAGGGAAAAGAGGGATCCTTTATTAATGCAAGCCTCGAGAGAGAACTTGCTGTTTTTCTTACCTAAAAGAAGCTAAACTTCACCTTTGAAGTGAACAATATGATTCTTAACTGAAAACTCTTTTTCTCAAATACTTCTAGGCTAATGTCTTAAGGAAAGAGGAAAATAATTCTTTATAAAAGGTACATCGAAATATTGAAATCGCAATGAAAGTGTTCTATTTGTGCTATATAGTGCTTAAAACTTAAAAATCTGACCGCTTATCATCTGATTTCAAGTTCTTAGTGAATTTTTACTCATCGTCAGGGCTAATAGTAAATTTCTGCAGTTTTTTTAAGAAATTCTACGTTATCCATTTGAATCATCTGGTATCCTGTGAAATAAAATTGGATGAAGCCTTTTTGATATTAAATTTGAAAGCTTTCAGGAATGAATTTAAAATTTTCAGTGATGCCGTTCAGAAAGGAATGATAAATTAGTGAACTCATTCCGAAATATTCTCTCGCAATCAAAATCGTATGTATGTTGTTTACATTAAATAAAGCTCGCTTAACATTAAGACAATCATCGAGAAATGGTTCAGATCAATAAAACTACGTATAGCTCTAACATTGTTTCACTAGAATAATCAACTTGAATCCAAGAATTTATCTCCGAGAATTTGTTTCCAAACCCGGAATACATGAAAACGGCAAGAGAAATTTTCTTCTGCGGTACCGCTATCATCGAAGGCAAGCTAGATCGTTAACGTACGTGAAGGGCCTATATTTATCTTTCTTAGCTCCTAACGCTTTCCCTGGAATCCCAGTCTGTTATCGCTGTGCACACACGTGTCCGCATATGGTACCATCCCTTGGTACGGCGAGCGCTACGGTTAATATATAAAGAAAGCGCCTCTCCTTGCGAAGACGTTGATACGCCGCAGCATCAGCTGCTACGGATTGTTACGGATTTAACTTTGGACTTTGGAGCCGGAGAACACGGATACCCCCGCTTTCTTTGCCGCCGACGCCCGATCTTGTCCATCAAATTGCCTCCGCTGCAACGACCCAAGTCCCAGCGAACATTCATATTTCACTTCGAACAACGCAGCAGTGACACGGGAAGCAAATCACGGCAACTTCATAGGGAAAGAGTCCCCCGCACCGCCTCCTTCGGCACCTTCTCAATTTACCCAGCAACCCTCGCCTATTTACCCGACCTCTATCCTCAGCATCAATCACTTTCACCTTTCACCCGTTGCCTTCCCACGCTCCTTTTTTACCCACTCCTCCGATCCTCTACAAGGCAGGCAACGTAGACGCATCGCTTCGGAGGCGTGATGCGGAGATGGCTAGATTACTTTCCCATAATGTTGTATCGAAACTTGTGAGGGATACACTATGTTAAGCACAGAGTTTTTTTCATTCGCAAAGGAAGTTTTTTCATTAATCCCTCATACGTCATCTGTGTGTTGCTAATCCTTTCTTCAACAGCCAATCTAATTCTGTAATTTTAATCTTAGGAAACTCAAACTGAATATGTAGACGCGCTAACTATCTGGTGTTTTTCGTTTCTGTATTAACTAATTTTCATTTTAGCTAGTTGAAACTGTTTCCGACCAGAATGATAAAGTAGCAAATACTACAACAGACTGTTCGGAAATAAGAAAATCTAACAGCTATAATATATGCTTAGTTACTGTATTTTAAATTTGAAATGTCAAACAGTACATGCAGACAAGGAATTCATGAAGGAATTAATTCGTATCGAGGTTTAATTTTTATTTCTGGAATTCGAGAACCAAGATATTATTTTAATTTTATTCATACTATCTGAACTGCCGGTTGATTCTCAAGGGGTAATAAAAGAGTGATAAATACTATATTGATTGTAACTTACTGGACTAGACTAAAACTAGTCACCAACTTTTCTTCTGATACTTATCTCGACTCCGTAAAATGCGTCCTTCAATTTTTTTGAGCCATTAGGGAAACGGTCGATTGCCTAAATAAAATTATTCATAATTTCTGTTTACCTGTTGGGTTATACATTTCCATGTTTTCGGGAAGCTTCAAAAAATATTTAAAATCGCCGTAATGTAGTTTAAATTGAATAATTTCGCACCCGCTAGGCAGTGTCCATTTGAGGTCGTTGCGCCAGTGCCATGATTATTACTATACAATATTTTGCCTTCTTGGAGCCCCGTGATTCTTAATTCTCTATCTTATCGGGTAATTCCTCATGAAAATATTTCGAATACCCGCAAAATTAAGCCTTTTGGGAAAAAATTGGATTTTTTAAGCCTTCTGGGGGCCCAAACTGGGGCTATCTTAGTTACGAGAATTGTTTTCCTAGGGATTTTTACCCATGAACCCTTGTTCAAACCATCATTTAATGATAGAGTAGTTTGTATATCAAAAACCTTTGTTCTTAGGAAAGAAATAGAATTAAACTCACAGCCGCGAAAGTAGCTTACGAGAAAAAGATGGTGAGCGATAATTAAGTATTCAAGAAAGAACCACCCAGGAGCATTGGAACTTTCGTTTCCTTTTAATTACTGTAAATCCGCATGTCTCGTCTGCGAGAATTGCGTCTCGCTCTGACGTCTTCGCAGAACAAACAAGTGAACCTCATCGAAAGATTTCCACTGTTTACTTTCGTATTAGTAAATCTACAAACTCGTTTATAATATAAGCGTATGATTCGATGAGTGATTATATAAAGGAATGATAGCTAAATAAGTTCTATAGATCAATTTGTGAATCGATGCTTTCGCAAAGGATGAGTTCATAAAATGAGGTACTCACATCTTCACCTCCCCTGAGTTTCCCACCATATCTTCGCTTCTCAAGTTCTTTTTTAAGAGATAATGGGAAAAAACTTTAATTCGGAATTCAGGGCTATCTAAAATTCTTTATCAACCAAGATTATGAGAAGAGGGAAAATATTATGATTCCTTCCATTGAAAGAGGAAATTATTTAAAATGTCTTAGGGAGTTACATAAATTAGGTAGAACTGATTTGAACATCATTTTTATCGACTTGTCATATATGTCAGTCGGACTTAGTGAAAATTGCAGACGCATAAATCATTCTGATTATAAGCGATAAATGTGCTACAAAATGTAGTATTCCCAGTATATTACAAACGGGTTTCGATCTGAAAGGAGAAACTTATTTATTAGAACATCGATTACAATTTTCTAAATTCTGTGAGGTTCGTATATTATTGAAGGTTGATTAATTACGTATCTTACATATTTAGTTCCGTAAAATACAAATATGTTTGTAGAAATGGAGCGACACGTGTGCGCTAATTTATAGATCGATGCACGAGTAGCTATTTGAGTGCGTCGGTAATAGAATTTCATTTGATTTTTTTATATCGAGCATACCATAGAAATTTAGTGCAAAATTTGGAATATTTTTTTCAATCCAATTCAATTGCATTGCATATTTTGAATCCTATCTTTCGAATGCGTCCTTTAGATTGAATTAGGCACGAATGTACTGCGAATGCAGATCATGTCATTGTTCAAAGTAATACGGAAAACATTTATGGAAAAAAATATTTATTGTATTTATTTATTTAATTTTATTTTAAGTATATTTTAAGTACTTGCTCAGTCATTGACAGGTCTATGAATGTTAAATATGCAATTGGATCGACATGACTATCCTGAAGTGTATAAGGGGATAGGCGCTAATAACCATGCTGTTGAAGCGCTTAACTACTAACTAACTAATACGGAAAACGAAAGAATGTTCAGCTATTAGCATCAGTTTTCTCGAGTTGCATAGAGAAAAAACGGTGTATTAAGCAGGATGGCGTCATAAGCAAGGGTTTTAAATGGGTTTTACTGTATAGTGTTAAAAAGATAAATAGAACAAGAGCTATAAACTCCATAGTGATCATTACTTGAGGCTGCGTCTTAGAGAGAGGTTTTGTCATGGCTGCACTGCCCGAAGGAATTACCTCGCTGAGATTAGAGAGGGTTGCATCCGGAGATGGGATGGTAATTATGATAAAGGAGAGCAGAGGGGTTTCAAATGGGAGCGTTTCTATGGAGGCAATATTGTGTACGAGGGACTCTACCCCCTGCTACCCACGTTAGGGTTCCTAGGGAAGGTTCCAACCTTCAACCCCACGTTTCAATTCTAAAGCTAGTGTGCGTACTCAGCAGTCCAGATCATACCTCTATGGGGTTATTTTATTAGAATTTCGATTTCTACTGAAATTAGCAAAATTAAGAAATAAATATACATGGGTAGTCTGAAAAGTTTCCGACGTTTCGCCATTTCTCGACATGTTTTCTGAAAATTTTTGAAAATATTCTGAAGATTTCTGAAAAATCTGGAGTCGGAAACTTTTCAGACCACCCTCGTATTTGGTTAAATTATTATACGAGTATAAATACAAAATATACCCTATTCATTTTATAAAGGTTCTGAGCCAAATTTTCCGGAAGCTTTTCTTTATAAAATACATTCAATAGAGATGCGAAGTAAATTCTTCGGCAATGATCCGGTGATTAATATATCCTCCAACGTTGAAAATTGGAACAAGTAACCAAGATAGCACACGCTTCGGATACGTAATTCCGAACCTGTTCGAAGGGTGTGGCCGTTTACAAGAGTCGCTCTGTCGCTAAGTCCACACCAAATGCTCTATTACTTTAATGAAGAATTACTTTAGTAATATCACAAAATAAGCTATTTCGCTTCTAATTACATGGAATTCCTAAAGTATAGCTTCCTAAAAATCTTTAAATGATTTTAATGACAAATAATGAGAACCTCTAAATGGGACCTAAACTATCGCCATGTTTTATCGAAAAATATTTGCTTCCATGAATATTGTTCAACCGAAACGATTGAATCTGACGTTTGGTATGGATGGCTTCTATCAGAGATTAACCACTCATCAATGTTAATGGTAATAATAAATGGAAATATCTCTACCGGAAATCGAGTGGTAACTGCTAATATATATGGCCCAAATTGGTGGTAATCATGCCATGCAAATTATTGGATGGATATGGAAGAGAATTGATGGATAAATAATAGAAATACACAAAGAAGGCATTATTCCATTTATCATATGGATGAAATCAGGTTTCACCACAATTGAAGGAAAGCTTTTAAGAAATTAAGCTAGGAAATTAAGCTTTTTTACAAATTATTCCATATGAGCACTATGATACATATGTAACAAAGATATGTTAGAGATTGTCATAAAACGAGTGCTATTCATAGTGAACGTGTATCATGGAAATAAGTTATAACGATTTGGAACTTTACAATACTTGATTAAACCCTTTATTCTAAACCCGATAAGAGTAACCTGAGGCCATTCTGGGAGCTCAATACAGCCCATTCTAATTTATTTAAAGAAATACCATCATTTAAATTATTCGGTTTCTTATTCCGCTATTGACGCCAATTGAAAATAAAAATATGAAAATATTTGCTTACATCTCACGTAAAATATTAATACGTATATTAAGCTATGTGATCAATACTATGTGATAATACTTAACAAATACGAAAGCTTTAGTGTGGTGTAATGGTTCGGACGATAGTTTCCCACCTCTGGTCAAATTATTATCACAATCAGCTCCACAAATTAAGGGAGACTGCACTTGCATAAAAATGATGAGTTTAGTGGCTGATTGGAATTAAATGTAATAACAGAAGTTACGCATCGATCCTGGTTCAAGTGCCAACTCAGATACCGATAGAAAAATCTGGAATATAAGTAATATGACTAGCCGCTTCATTTGTTCCCATTAATTTCCTCCACGAACTGAACGTGAAACTAACCTGTTGGAAACCGTACGGTGCCCTTTCCGCGCAGCCAGAATGGTGTAGATGTAGATTTGGATAAGACACACGAAACATAAAATTTTGCATCCTAAATGCTTTAAAATGTGCCACGATCATGCATCCCCTAAGAGATCATAGATAAAAGAAACCACTCTATAGGAGATAAAGATACTAATAGAGCTTTATTAGTATACAGTCTCCATATACTTCAACAGCTGCACTCCGCGGGGGAGCGTGGGAAAAAACATTGAAAGAGGGTTACAACAATCCACAAATCAAATTTCCGAATAACACGACGGATTCTCTAATCGGTTTAACCGGCATAAAGCGCACGAGCACAAACAATATGTCGCGTGTCTCTCCCCATTTCCCCTTCACAATATGGCGAGGCGTGTTATCTCAAAAAATAAAATCTGATTCGTACGATTCCTCTTTCCGAACGTCTGTTACTCCGACTGCAGCGGCGTTGGGGAGGAAATTTAATTGTTCGATAAATAGAAAGATACTCTCTGATGGAATTTTGCGGAGTATGGTTTCGTAAACTATGTGATTTAGGAATTCCGAGGATGAATCGAGGAGAGAAAGCCCGATTTGAGATTTCCGCTAAAAGAGATTTGAAAGTGAGAGCTGAAAACGCTTGTGTTGCTACTATTGAATCGAACTTTAAATTTCGAATATTTTATCACAAGTTCTCCTCTCTAGTTAAAGATAGAACAACTGTTGGGAAGCATCGGTAAAGTCTTCCACCTCACTGAAAGCATCGCAATTCCATATTTAGAAGGTTTTTATTAAAATGTTAACGATATTGAGCAATAATCATGAATGTCAGTGCTTGGCAAATCTTATTTTTAAGGTTATTTAGGCTTCTTTGGGTACTGTAACACTGAATAAAACAATGGAATTATTAAAAATTGGCAGTTAAATGAAGTAAGGCAGAAAAATAGGCCTTTTAATCTGAACTTAAAAATATTTCAACATCCTTACGTATGTTTAACTTCGCGTATTCATATTATAATTCAAACTTACGCATGTCTAAATATTTCCAGAAATTTAATTAACCTATATTGACGTCTACATATATTGGGAGGATATAAATGCATATTCAAATATTTAAATGAATAATGAAAATGCTCCGCAGAGAGTTACTGACTGATACGTTTCATGTAAAAGCTTTGAAGATGTTTATGATTCAAATAGAAATAAAATTCTAACCCATTACAGACGGCTTAATCTATTAACTCTCTCTACCCGATGGACGAAGGGTATTTGATGAAAATAGCTGGCTTTTAAGCATTTCTGCATAAACGTTCATAGGTGTTTTTCTAGTCACTCATCATATCTTTCAAATATAGTTGAAATACAAACATTAAAACCTGCGAAAAACAGAATAGCACTAATTTAAATTAAGTGCGGTAGGGTTGTTATATAGACGCCAACCGCTTGGAAGGCAATCTGGGTCCGCACCACGTACCAGCGCCGTCCTTGATGGTATAAATAAAGAATAAACTATTAGAAAGAGACTTTCTTGTCACGAATAATTCTTTCCACAAGATTAGAAGTTGAAAATTCTGCATATAAGGTATTTCTTTAGTATGTACATAAAGTTTTAAGTCTCTCCCACAATCAAGGGGACATATCAATAAACTATGTTTATTTTTCCAAAATTTTAAACGAAGATTCTATTGTGAAACCCCCAAACCAAACATTAAGATCCACTTTGTTATTGCAATTGAAATCAATTATTAATCAAATACAGCCCCGATATCGTTTCCAAAGCTCTAAAGGAGTTCTTCAAAATATGAAAGTATACGAGTTTATCCACGATCTTAAATGTTAATAATCACCTTAAAGACATATTAATACTACTTAAGTTACTTAAATCTTAATTTCATATATTCTTGAATAAATTAATACCACTCTGTTCATTTACGCTATTCCGGTTGGGTTTTTCCGATTCTTGAACTTCTGAACCCTGCTGCCAGTGAAATTATATAATACACAATTAGATTTATCACTTACTTGGGAATTCCTAAGAAAACCTATCGTTGTTTCATGAGCATGCTTTCTATTTGAAAGCAGAAAACACCATCCAGTTTCCGTAATGATACTAATATTCTTGGACTTTCAGTACTAATATTCTCGGACTTCCAGCCGGTTCTTCCGCTTTTAACTGGATATCTATGATAGAACTCATGTAAGATTAGCTCAGCTTTGCTCTTAGTACGAGAGTAGCACTCTGGCATTATCACAATCAACTAGCAGTGCCTCCGGATATCACGTTTAGCAGCAAAGTTCCTTTTTAATGAAAAATGATGCACATCAACGTTATTCCTATGTTTAGTTTCACAGACCTCTAAGAAAATCTGGACGTGGAAGTGAAATATCCACTCCTCCACTCGCACAAATGCTCACTTCAATGGGCGAAAGAGTCCCCCAGTCCTGCCGTGTAACTACCAACGAGTTGCATTCAAATTGATGATCTCCCCAAAAACTGGGGACTTTAAACGTAAATGATCATAATGAGTTATGGCTAATTACAAAAGCCTATTTCCTTCGCTTGGGTCGGAAATAATTCCGGCAGGAGCTCGGCGGCGATAATGGGAATGAAAATCAAGTCCTATTCTTAACTCCGCCCTTCCACGGCGCCGTGACGTAATTCTCTCCTCGAAAGGTGCCGCGCGAGTTTTCCTCGCAAGAATTAATGCATTTTGGAAGAAAGGACACGTGAAATATAGAGTACGTGCCGGTCTTGAAAAACTCGGGAGCCGTGAAATTAATTATTAAAAAAAAGGAGATGTTTCCGGGAGTGAATTATAAAGTATAATGGCTCAATACATGGGCGATGTAGGTGCGGGGGCGGAGTTAATTAGGGGAAAAAGGAAGGTGATGATGGAACGGCGTAATGCGTGACAAGAAGCCCTCGGAAAGGAGAAGGGCGAAGGTGTTTTGTGCGGAGAAAATGGAGGTTGTGAAGGAACCGAGGAAGGAAGGGTTCAAAAGAAATAAAAGTGGGGAGAGATTAGGGGAGGAAGCGCCTGGGATGAGTTTTTATATCTCGGGGAAAGATAAAATGCGGAAAAGGAGAAAATATTTTGAGCCGAAAATGAAGAAAATTTATCGGGGCGGAAAAGAGCTCTCACAATTGAAGGAGACTTGGTTTCCTTTTCGGGCGAGCAAAACTTTTTTTTTCCGCCGAAGGAAATTCCGGGCGTTTATCTATAAGCTGTAATTTGCTTCTTTTCCTTATTCGACGCGGTGATTACGCGGTCACGTCGGGCGGATGCTTCACTTTTCGTAAAACTTCGCGGAAAGGAGATTACTGCGCTTTAATCGTAGATACGGAGAACAGAAGGGAGAATAGATTGAGTTCTTTCTTAAATTTATTTCGTGAAAAAGGGGGAAATTCGTATTGAAGGTTCAAGAATTAGTTATCTCAGATAGCAATATAAAGGTAAAAAAAGATTGACCGCGTACGTTAAGCCGCTACTATTTCAATGGGAGTCCCATGGGGCTCTATTCTAGGCCCTATAAAATTTCTTATAATTATTTTCATATACATATTTTTTATTTAGAGTTGTAAAACATAGTAGCCTCATATTATATGCTAATGATACCCTTTCATAATTTCTGCCTAAAAAGTACGCGTCCACCTTGTTAGGTCCGAGTGACGCTAGGATATTTTAAAAAGAGTAAGTAATTAGGTTCAACGCAGTTATAATGGATTATGTAAGGGTCACTTATGGAAAGAAGAGAAAGGAAAAAAATAAGGGAAAATTAATAAAATGGGAAAGAGAAAGTGAACATTATGGTAAAAGGACGATACGGTACTTAGAACTCAAAGAGAAAACAGGAACAATATGAATAAGATTGTATTTATGAGTATGAGAAAGGTACCACGGTAGAGTAAGACCTATAAAAGCTGAATATGGTGATTGAGATTCTAAAGAAATAGGACGAATACATTGGGAGGAATAAAAGGATATGTATGAAAATGTATATATCTCGTCGGAATGGGAAGCTTTTTCCTATTAGAGAAATACCGTTAGCATAAAGGAACGTTATCCGCCTTTCCGAAGAGAGCATATCGGAATTTTTATGTGTTCAATTGTATTGTCGTACTTTATTCCATTCAAGGATTACTCAAAGGTATTTAAACAACTAATACACAGATGAATACATCATACAATGGAAAGGAAATGCATTTGTTAATCTAATAGGCACGATTTTCCGATAGCTTTGAGGACTTTAGTAAGGGAACAGAATGTAATTATTTGACGTATCTATTTGCATGATATTCTTCTCTATGCGTATAATTTATTTTTAACGGGGATGAAGCAGTAAAAATTGAATGGAAGTAAATATTTTGAAGAAATATATGTTGAAATTTGACAAATATTTGTGCTTAGGAGTTCTTATGCAGTTTTCTACAAGGATATCTTGGTTGGATATTTCAATTTGTACTTAATACCGAGATCTTTTAAGCGTTCATGAAATCCTAAAGGTATCCTATCCTAGTACAAACTGCTAGTACAAAAATTCAGTTTTATATGGAATTCAATAATTAACGTACAGTCTAGTCTAACTTGGCGCATGTACCTTTAGACTGCAAGGTTATTTCCCTAATAAGAAAATGGTTTCGATTCTATAAAAATGATTTCAGTAATCTCAAACCAACCAACGAAATAAGCTCAAAATAAGATAAAAATCAAAAGACAATATCTCAGTGCTTATGATTTAATATAAATGACTTCAAACTCATTAACTGGATCTAGGTCACAACACTTCATTCTTAGTATTTGTGAATGTAATATACAATGCATTTTTACTCATTAATCAAAGCACGATAGATCGCTATGGAAATTGCCATTCAACAAAGTTTTACGATAGATAATATGGTAAATTTTGCAAAAATTACCTCAAGTTCAATGTAATTGATTTTTATTTTTAAAGTCTTTTGGTGAAAATATTTAAGTCCCATAATTTGACCTTAATGAACATCCTAAGCTAGGTATGGTAAATAATTGGTCACGTATTGTTGACCGATAATTACACACCTAAAAACGATGTACCAATATTAACCATCAGATTCACATTTAATTTGAATAATGTCTTGTGGAAATTATGTTTTTCTACATGAACAAATAAGGCGAGATTTAAAAAAAACACCAACCGTCGGTAGTATAATTATTCTCATTTCCCTCAGTTTTAGTCACGACGTAGAATCCTTCACATTATACGTATATCTAAATTAAATAGTATCAGAGAAGTCATTTAAGGATTCCCAAAGGCTTAAACATTGGGACAGAATCCCGCGAACCAGTCGAGGAGTGGAGGGATTTGCTCTTTCCAAACAGACTGTCACGTTTAGCTTATCTTATGGCCGACGTTGCTGTTAGAGTTGTTATCCCCCTTTTATTTTATTCCGATGGATGCTCCGATCACTTGTGATGTGAAAGGTTTTGTTTTCGTAAGAACTTTAGTTTTCGCGCCGACCATTTTATGGGCAGTGACTGCGTGCTCGGAGGCCACCGCTTTGCTTCGTTCATTCTGTGGAACGATTCTTTTGCCTTCTCCCAATCGCTTTTAGCCTGATTGCTTTCCATTTTGTTTCTTACTCGCTTTTCAGAACGAGTGCTATGGTCTCCCAAATAGCATCGCCCTCATGTATTTGATGCTCCAAATTTATGTGCGTTGATTAGGTTTGTGTATAGTTTTGATATTGGATTTCTCCGAGAAATCATCTCCGCCCGCAGTTCATATAGGGCCCAAAATATCTTCTCTTTCTGGAGATCGGATCGTAGTATAATAAGAACATATTTTTCCGCGCCCTATTGTCGTTACTTTGTTTCGTGCTTTCTTTATCTTTCACAAATATTCTGATTGCTTACAGTTGGTTATTCCCAAATAGGGCTTCGGATCAGTTCAAACACACTACTATAATTTAATATACAAATGAGACGTCTCTTAAAAGACATCATCTGCAAAAATCATAGTGGAAGAAATTGAGTGTTTGCTTAATAATTTGGGTTAGGGGGAAGATAGATTTCTGTTTACGTGGTGGACTTAAAAGAAATCATAATCTCTATTAATATTGAAACCATAAGGTTAGACTCGAAGGCCTCTGTTGCAGTGTAGCGATAGAAACTGAAATTAAACTCCCAATTTTTAAACCGCACAGGGCGATACTGGAAGCGTTATGAATAATATATTCAAGGGTGAGAAAATTTAAAATTTTCAAGGAGTTTCTCTATAGCTTCTTATTAGTTACTTTTTGAGAATTTACTCAAACGAAAGTCGTTTCGTATGCCTCTGATAGATTTTAGAGGTGATCAAAATACAATACTATCACCTTTATATTTTTAACGTTCATTAACTGCATTTTTAGAAATGAAAGATACTGAAGAATGAAATTGTAGCTTTAGACAACCAAGTCTGAAAAAGAGCTGAGATACCGATGTGGTATAAAACGTACCGTTGGTATTTTCGATGCAATGAATCATTTCTATGAGTCTAACAATGAAACTGATATTTTATAACTATAATAATAAGGAATTTTTCATTAAGACTTAAAAAGGATAACACTATTTTCAATGCAAAATTCATGTTATAAAGTACATCATTAATTGATTCAGTAGCATTCTTTTGGACTGTCCGGTGTTTTGTATCCTGGCTTAACGTTTTCGGAACAATCAGGAGAATCTAAACGATTATATCCCAGATAAAGCCAAAGGTCAGAAGTTTAATTTCCGAATTGCAATTAGATAGTAAATATGTAAATTATTTATAAAAATAATCATTTAATTGAAAATCGAATTCAAGATGAGGGATCCGCGAGCAACTCACTCGATTTTGCTTTGGTGTATTCATAATAAAATATTGAAATTTAATCGTCATGTTCACAGTGTTATGAGGTCAAATAGAGCACTAATTTTTTTCTTGATTTTTTATCTAGTTTAAAATAGATTTCGGAGAAATTAGATCAAGTTTTCCCCCAAAGAATTTTAATGATTCAATTCGTGCACGGAGTGTAAGACTTATTTTAATCAATGAGTATAGAAATTAAGGTTATAACAACAGTTATTTAGTAATAGTGAGTAGTTTTTGTAAAAAGATTAGTTTCGACAGTTTTTTTTATTGAACTTTCTAAGAAGAGAAGGGAAAGAATGATATATTTGAAATTGCCTCATATCTGCACGACCTTTAAAAGCTATCAAAAAGTTTAAAAACTTTCTCTGAGATCCTAATATTCCTCCAAGATAAATCTCTGTATATTTTTGGTTACAGAATTCTCTCGGAATAAGATTCATGCAAACATGTATAGAATGCTATGGTAGTAAAATACCCCCAAACTACAGAAAGTTCGTTTCCTTAGCTGTGTACACTAAGAAAAATCATTTCGTAAAGAGTATTCTACGGATTCAAATGGTACGAATGGATAATCTACATCTTATATCCGTCTCTTATTGTGCAGTTGAAAAATTAATTATCAAATACAGTTTTTTAAAATACCACAAAACTTTCCAATTCCACGCTTTTCATAACTTTTGTAACAAAGATTTAGAAACTGGTTTTATGACCTTATATTTGTTCGTCGACCCCTCGCGTAATGTCTTACCTTACGGCGAGGTAATGACGGATATTAATAACCCGTCGTTTATCATCGCCAAATTCCCTAAATTGCCAAGCCGAACGAACGGCAGTAGGTAAAACTACATCACTTAAATTTAATACCTAACATTTTCGTGAATCTCTGTTGACTCGAGATTCCAAAGGCTGAGATTCATTTCTCTACGGAGACATTATTCCTTAGTCGTCAGTGAAAGCACCGCTTATTAATCAAGCCGCGACACTTTGTTCGGAGATGCTAAACTATATTAAGAGATTTTAGGCTTCTATTTGTTCACTCCACGAGGTTAACATGACGTAACCATTTCCCTAGCGAAAGAATGAAGAATTAATAAGTCTTGTAAATGATTTGATGTTTATATTAAACTTTTTTGTTACCAAGGAAAGTTTCCGTAAAGGTTTTTCTACAAAAAACTTATTGTGTACGTATTACCTTTACCTTTCATATCATAGCGATGGTAGTGGTACAGCTAGTTCCAAAAAAAACTTACCACCTAAGCCGCAACCCGCATAACAGGCAGTGAATTTCCTCCGTGCGAGCCTTAAGAAGTGAGAGAGAGAGAGAGAGGAAAAACATGGAGGAGATAGTCTGCTTCTGTCCTGGCTCCGCTTGCAGAGTTGAAATGGATTTATTTGCATTATTGATATTGCAAAGATTTATTAGTATCCTTAGTTTGGTGGCATTGGCGTAGCAGAATAGTATTATAACAATATGGATGTTGTAATGCAAGAATTCAGTTATTATAAAATGGTTATTACAAATCAGTACATATTCTAGCTTTGCTTCTCGCACCGAGGGAACCATCGCACACGAGGTCCCGTTATTCCTAGGAAACCGAGGCAAACCCCCTTCCCCTCATAAAATTCGAGTCTGAGACGAAAGGCACAAGCAGGACGAAGGAAATTTTTGCAAAATCTGCCTCTGAGCCGCTCTGAGCTTTTAGGACTGAGATGGGAGGAGGAAAATTTCCGCGCAGTTTGAATCAGTGTCGGACCCAAAATGTATAGACCTCGAATTCGACGCCTTCGTTTGCAAAACTCTGCGGTTATAATGGGTCGTATTATATATTATAATAGTAGATAATATTATACATCGTTCAAGAGAAGAGTTATTAGCCTTTAAAATTATATACCTAAGGAGTCCATATCGATCACCTGTTTTATCACAGCCTGTGTGAATGCAATCTACACAAGTAAAGTAAGGCGAACTCATGGCCATATCTATGCTATTACTTTAAATAGATAAAAAATCTATAAGTAAATATGTAGTATGAAGTCTTGAGGCATTCTCTGCGTATTTTAAATAAATTTTGTTTCATTTGATAAGCATCAAAATTAAAACTCGATCGGTAAAAAATCAGTAGATTTTATCATCTATGCAGTTGGTATTTTTAATACACCGTCCAAATCAATTGATAGAAAATGTGCTAGGATCGATTTTCCTGAATTAATAAAGATGACGGATACGAGACAACCATCTTTCACATTAATTTTGAATCCAAAATGAATTTTTTTGGTGTCATTGAAGTGTGAATCGAATAAACGTGATTTCTTCTGTGGATTCCTCTTGAAATGGTTGCAGTCACAAACCATTACGTTCTTAAACGTTCTTCTCTCGTATTTATCAAGTTCTAAAATACACAAAAAGAGAGGGCGAATGAGGTTTTGTCATAATGCTCATTGAATGCTACTGTAAGCTATGAATGTAAAATTTTCAATTAATTTTGAATGCATACAAAACTACTTGCATTGTTTATATTTCAACTGTTTATTATTATCACGTTTACAATTATTATAATGTAGAAAACGTTAAAAATACGCGAAATAATAGGGACTTAGTGAAATAGTTTTAGGGCCTTTTTACCTGTAATTCCAACCCTATAAGTATCACACGGGGATAGAAGCACATATAAGGCTCATGTTGAAATTTTGCTCCCCTCGGTTGATGGCTGGCCCTACGTAACTCTCATATTTTTCGACAGAATTTTAATGATTGAGATGAATGGGCGGTGGTTTGGTATGAATAGTCTATCTACATATTTATCGCTCGGTGATATTGAAAATATTCCTTCGTATTTAAAATGTATGGCTATGAGAAACTTTTCATCTCTCCACATTCCATGACAAATTTGAAAAGCAAGATAGAGGAGTGATTGGAAGAAGTGGTTAAAGCAATGAGTTCACCAGGACTTCAAAAGGGGGCCTGCTTTGATAGAGATAGGGAAGTGAGAAACGACGGCAACAGTAATACATACACTCACATGAATTTAACAACCGAAAGTGTAAGAGGTATGTTAATTCCAGATTTTTTGATAAATCACAATAGATAATGGCATTTCTTGCGTTCCTCGTTGACCAATTGGTTACTTTGAGTAGGAGCAACGACCTCTTTTAAAAGTATAACCCACTCACTCACCTTCTCAATTTTCTCATCCAACATATATTTTTCCGTTTATGACAGCCTCCAGAGAAACTACTCATTTATCCAATTTAAGTAATATCTTAGTCAAACATGGTTAACATTCAAATATACAGGATATAACGCCCATGGCTTATCATACTTTCAGAAATTTCCTTCTGATGCATTAGTAATTCCCAGGATCTCGGAAATTGTATACAATAGCGATGTTCAATGTATCGTACCAATATTTTAATTCTATAAGAATGTTCGAGTAGTTTACTAAGCCAGAACCTAAACCATCTTCTTATCAGCAATTTATTTTGGAAAGAGAGTTCGGTTTTTTCAAACCGATAAAAATTGCTAACATTGGTATTACTATCTATGCAAGCCAATGGTTTATTCTAAATCTTACCTAACTTTAGAGATGTAATTTATCTGTAATCGGCGTATAAACTTCAAGTTTCTGCGACACTGAATATGCGGAGTATCTAAAATTCCATATTTACGTTGCAAGTCATATTTTAGTGACATGATAATAGAAACTTTAGTCGATGTAGTAAGATCATCTTCAACGCTCTATCTATTTTGTATCATAGATGTTATAAGAGAAGTGAAACGATTTGGTTCTCGTAAGCGTAAGGAATAAATATTAGATGGCGTTTCTCTAGTTCATTGTTCATTTCTCAAGTTATTTCAAACTGCGAAATATTTAGCTCAATGTAGGGACAAAATAAAGCATAAAAAACAATTTATATAAATAAAGTAAACAATCATTGACGAAGAGCTTGATTGATATAAGTTGACGATAGGCAGCATTACTTATTTTTTCATTTTTGTTATTGCATTAGTTATTTAGTATAATCTAATACAGTTTATACCATTCACTTTAAAAGCAGAATATAGAGATACTAATTCTGATATGATGCACCCAAACATTGTCAGCTTTATGTTATCGTTCAGATTTTCCGAAGGTCCTATTTTAACTGGAATGATCTTCCTTGCATTACTATTTAAAAATACTATAAAAAAATTTAAAAAACTTCTTCGCAGAGTTCGTAGAGAATTATGATGTGCCTAGGATGAGGGTGTTACGAAGGTCCTTGAAGTGAATATTGGAGTAATGGATTACATATAGAACCAAGAATATTTTAACAGCTAACGTATGAATCATGAGAATTAGAGGAATATTCTCATGTAAGTACGGTTACCATCCGTTGGTTTCTATTTTTAACGTGTTCTTCCATGACTCCTTTTACCCATCATTCATAATTATTGATAGTGATTTTTCTTTTAATTATTATACATATTATACACCATTCAAATAATTCGGGTTATATAGTTTACTTGAGGCATTCAGAAACCGAAGCAGCGATCATTAATCATTAGTTTCACTTTCACCTAGCGCATAGTTCTGAAAATCATTTCAGTATAACAATGGAAATCGTGTTGTGGGTGTTTTCACACCCCCTGACATACGTCATACGGCAGCTCGCCGGGTATAAATGAAAATGTAAATAAAGCAGGTGTTAACATGTAAACCTGCAATATGCAAGTATAGAAAACCTGGAATTTATATGCAATATGCAAATCAGTCTTAAGGTTCTGATTTTCCATACTAACTGTTGTTTCTTAACCATCTTAAATTCCTTGCAAGAAGTCCTGAAAGGTCGTCTACCTCAAAAATAGAGTTGAATATCTTCATTCCCTAATGGAATACCCGCGGCGAAGATTACAAATCGCGGATCCACCATTTCCCACCTTACTTGTGATCGGTCGCCGCCACCATACCCTAACCTTGGATACCTGCTCAGCAGGGGTGCGGTCGGTAATCCTCATTAGCGCTTTCAAATTCGCTACCCCGGATACATACGACCATCCACAATATGCCGAAAAGGGGGTTTTCTTTCTCAGAGAGGAGTTCACCTTCATCCATCGGCCGTTTTATGGTTCCTTTGAGAAAATAGATAATACCTTTCGATGGACGAAACAAAAGAAAAAGAAACAACAAAGGAATGAATAGGGGATACTCCTAGGGCCAGAGTGGAGGTCCTCCGCTCTCTCTGAAAGACTCAGTAAAACTTCAGACGGAAATTTGTCAGAAACAGCCAAATCTCATCTCAAAATCATAATGCTTCATCTGATACAATCATCACGAATGCCTGATGGAAGTAAGAACAGAATGGCATGTTGATGCATATATTCTGAATTACCTAATGCTCTGTTAATTGTAGTATCAAGCAAATTTTATACCTCTCTGTATTGCAGAATAATTCAACTGCGAAGAAATCGAGTCAAAATTTGCACCACGGGGCAAGAAAGAGATTTAGCATCAGATAAAAGTTGGGACAGCATAATTTTGCAAGTAACATGAACTTGATTTAATTAAAGGGATATTTTTTCTGGGACTGGCAATGAACAATATTTTCGGAAAAATGTTACGAGATGCTGGCGTTAATTTCGTGGTAAATTAATTTTTAATTCGATACGTGAAAAAAATTTGTAGCCTTCAGTATTTAAATTGTGCTACTATTCTAATATCTATGTTATTTTCTAAAATATTAAATTAGCAATTTGAATTTTAAACAATTACCTTAGAAAATGATGATAGCACACCAATTAATATTTTACTTTCTATCAATTGATTTGGTGGTATTTAAAATTTTTGTAATATTTGATGTAATTATCTGATGTAGTTGACCGTAATTTACTTGGTTTACTTTATTGTAATATGTTTTGGGTCTAATTTTCAGAGCTCTCTACCAGGTTGACTTAAAATGATTCTTTCTCAGTGTATTCGTCCAGATAAAGTTTCTTTTCATCTTTGCTTTCCTCAGTAGGTATCGAAGTTTTTTCATACTCCCCTTTTCGATAGCATTTTTCTGCAACATAAATTAGTTTACATACAGTTGATTGTGTTCTTATTCCTAATTATTCTTTATCTCCTTGCAGAGTTTTCGTTCATCTTTCTATTTAAGTCATAGTCGTGAATTTCCTCTAAATAAATTTAAAAGTTCTTCCTGTAGGCGTCAAGAGCATAAAAAACGTAATAATATAATCCTTTTTAATCTTGCAATGACATAATTTTTTATTGGATAATTGAAGCAGCTAAATTAAGTTTACCCGATGCCTACAGAAAAAGGTGAATTACGCAGAAATTTCAGGCCGAAATAAGGAGATCCGATTTCCATTCATTTTTTAATACTATGCTGCTGACATAGTAAAAATTAACACTAAATTTAAACTAGATTTCATGCTAATAAAGACGGTACAAATACGTTCAACGCGTTTCACAACGGTTTAAAAAGGCGCCGTCAGAATGCTCCTCCTTCCAAGAGCCAATAGAATGCGTGGAAAACTCTAGACTCGCTCTCATCGAGCTTCACGTCTGTTATGCGGGTTGCGGCTTAGGTGGTAAGTTTTTTTTGGAACTAGCTGTACTTAAGGGTAGTTAAGTAAAATTAAGTTCACGATTCGATGAATGAGTTTAGATACTCTTTTCCAAACAAAGAAAAGATACATAAATTCTTGAATGCAAGACCACTTAGTGACTCTTGGGATGTACTATGGAAATCAAAAACATTATTTTATTGTGAGAAATATTGCAAAATCAATAAATTAATAGTATATGTTCCTTAAAAAAACTTGCTGTTTCTCTTGGAAACCTTTTTTTAGGCAAAGTTTCGGAATAACACGAATTATTTCCTTTGATTTGAAAATTTCCATTACTATGAAATCATGTATTTTATAAATTATTCACATAATCATCATAACCTTCGAAATGTATTAGACAGTAAATTACTGTTTCAAAAATCAAATTTTAAAGTTTATTAAATAAATAAGCTAAAGAGGAACATTTTCTGATGATATTGTGTTCTTGATTAACAGAATACAAGTACAGAAAACCAGAAAGGAAAATACAGAAGGCTAAATATGTTACGCTCGCATTCATAAAGAGAAAGAAAATGATGTTTCTCATTTTTTTCATAAAACAGGAGCCTAAGAATCGATTGAAATTAACGAAGAAATTGTTTAAGATTATAAATACAGCTAAATATACCCATAAAAGGGCTTGTCGGCGTGTTTCTGGGGATGCTTGCACCTTAAGATTATTATCCTATTTCACGAGTATTAAAGCTTTGTGTCATCCGCGGAAAAAGATGACGCTTTGACGTGCTAGCTGTAGCATATTTTTCTAATCATTCACGCAAGATTTGATTGGAGAATGTATCAGGGTGGACGCATTAATATCTCACTTCGAAGACCATCTTGGCAACACTTATCGTTTTGTAGTAACAAATCGCAAAAAATTACGCTGAAACTTTTATTACCTACGAGAACTGTGTTATGAAATAATAGAGATTACTATCAAATTATTTCGCTGATTCATAGATATTCGTAATATTAAAGATACCTATATGGTTACAAATGTGGGCATAAATGTTATGAATTTGGGAATACGCTCCAAAGCCGAAAGAAAATTCAAAGATTAAAACCAAACCTACTTTAGGCGTGAAATACTGCCAAATCTGGGACGGTTCAATGTTACATATGTATTTTAGAAACGTATTTTTCAAGATGCGCATTTTGCAAACGAGGTCCTCAGCTTCAAAGCTGGAATACCTCAGTTGTAGTAGTAACTCACGCAAAAGGAAAGTAATCTTTTTACCTTTGAATGTTCTTATAGCTTTGGAGTTTATCTCTTCATGGATATCATTCTAACATCCATGTTTCTGCTTATCTTTCCAAGATGATTGTTGTCATTGAGTACCATTCCGGATTAGAATCGTCATTCATATAGATAGGTGAAAATACCTGTTAACAGTATTCCCTATCCATGCTCATGATTTTTTATTAATGGATCTTCGAATTCTATTGCTTTCTCTCATGATTTTATTCTCCCTCTACATGCATTGAACTCGACCGTCTGGAAGAATCACGCAAGCGCATAACCTCAATACTCGTGAATGAAAAGCTATAGGAAGGAATCCCATTTCTGTAAACGTGTATTATCCTTTTAAATTATTCACAAAGATCGTTGCAGTCAAGCAGCGACGTTAGCTTCCAGCGGAGGAAAGTTAATCCTGAACAGTAGACGCGGTTTTCTCCGAAGAAAGGGTTATCGTACATATGACGTGATTTTCCTCACAAAAAATTACAACCTCAGAAAACGGAGGCGAGTATTCAGCCGAGAATTCCCTGTTTTTCTCGCGGAATCGTCCCCTTCGGCTGATATGGAAGAAGACATCGACCTGAAGAAGATAACGACGTTGTTGCCGCGGTGTCGGCGAAAAAAAATCCGCTCTTACCGGCGGCTGAACGGAATGCGAAAACACATACAGTTAGCTGATGAAATTCACAAATGAAATAGAGAAGATTAGGACGCCTCGTGGGAATTCTCCTGCAGTCGAAAAACATGAAAAGGACAATTTTGTGCGAGTTTGCGTGTTCTGAGAGCATAGAGGATGAGATGATAATGCGAGGAGGGGACGGGCTCTATAGGAAAGGGTTAAAAAAGGGAGAAAGAGAGGAAGGTAATTTTGCGACCGCAGACTTAGATAAGAGAGCGAGGGAGGAGTGGGTGGGAGGGAAAGATAAGGGGATCGAGGAAGAGAGAAAGAATGATGAATAGATAGAGGAAGAGGAGAGGGAGGGCACAAGATATGTTTCGATCCTTTATTGGGGATTCTAATCTTGATCTAACCTCTTAACCACCTTATTCCGGATTCCTTTTGATGTAAAACTGTCCCAATATATTTATGTATCAATGTATTAGGAAGAGAGATAAAAGGATGAAATTTTTGGAGTGGAGATAAATTTTACGGAGAATTGCGTAACGGAATACTAATATGAGAATGTTTTAGAAGATATTTTGATGTGATACTAAACGTTACGCGAATTTTGAGAATAAAACATAAAAAAAGACTAAATACGTATCTCTTATTTAATACAGTACTTTATATTTAATACAACTACGATATAAAATAAGTTAGTTACCTTTAATAAACAATTATACATACACACGGGACGCATTTTGATATCTTTTTGATTCACTTATATCACTGCTCCTTTTGATGATCCAACTCATTTCGTCTTTGAAATTCAATTTGAAGCTTTAGAGCGTAAGACTAACCCAAACTTTATATTGCCGGGCTAGGAACCGCATTCGTGTGAAAGAAACTCATTGGCTTGCGTCAAAGAGCCGCCGCTTTAAATAATCTGCTTTATATAATAGCGTTAATGAAAGAAAAATTATAAGGCGTTAGTCTTTATTGAGATAGGAATCTCCAGTGAAATACTTTGGTATAAATTCTAATCGAAATTAAAACACATTTATTCTCTTCAATACATCAAAATATTTTATTTCGTGATAAGTATACTCATATCCATGCAAAATATATGCGTATAATATAAATATAAGTAATATTCAAACTTGAGGAATTTTGATCTCATATTTCATATTCTATTATCGATGGCATACATTTTTTTATGATTTCCTTATTGATTTAATTTCAGCTATATAGCTCCGTAGATCTAACAAAATTTGTAAACTCAAGCCTAAGCAACGGCGAATTTAAACATTTCTGCTATAATAAAGAATATAATATACCATAAAGACCAATTATTAGTCCTACATTAAATATTTTAGCTTACATCATCCATTATTAAGGTATGTAATCTATTAAGCCACATTTAAAGTTTAAAGTAATGGTTTTCTACCAAGTTCAGCCAACCTTTATTAGTCACTTATAACAACGCATATGTCCGCAAAAGAATTATTTTTATTTTTCACGTTTTATCTCATATCTGCAACATTATGGAGGGTGTATAATGACTCCTCTTTCTGCATTTACACTCTTGTAGGACTTAACGTATGAATCAGTAAACGATAATCATATCCAATAATACTAGAAGTTGTACTCTGTGATAGAGAGACGGCAGCATTAAAATGAGGGAGAGACGTGGAGAAAGACAGGGAGCGATGGGAAGCAGGGTTCCTGATGTTGACTGCAGATGTCGCGCCCGTATGGCTTTTAGAAGGCGCGATAGAGTGAGGGATGAAGACGCAAAAGAAGGGAAAAGAGATGGAATGGAACGGCAGGGATGAGTATCGGCGGAATAGCAAAAGCTCGTTATGAGGTCGCCGATAACAAGTTATGAGCAAAGGGGGCGAATTCAGCGATAAGGAGAATGTATGGGAAGGGAAAAAGTAACGCGAAAAGGGGGGGGGGGTCTCGCCCTCCAATCTGGAGATCCCCGAAACGGGGATCGGTTTCCCGCGAATTTCGCAAGGAAAACACCGCGCGATGGTTACCTTGTAAATGAGATTGCATGCGGAATGACGCCGAGTATTTTTGATTCGCATCTGTTTTCGCGTGAGTGTTGCGAGGCACGGAATGGGTCTCCAGCCGCTCCTCATCCAATTTCGAGACACTCCCTCCCGCGAAGGATTAATAGGGGAAGACAAGAGTAGGAGCGGAGGGGGCGTGTCAACTTAATGCGATGTCTCGACGAGGCGTTTATGAAAATCATGCATCAGGGCAGAAGGGAGATAAGGGAAAGGCGACGTAAATTGGGCGGAAGATGATGGGGGGAAAAGAATGAGGGTGACGGGAGGTATGCGAAGAAAGTGGATGGGAGAGAGGGGAAAACATGTAAGGGATGTACGCGGAATGGTCGCTTAACTCTGATCCCGGAATTTTATGGAAAATCGAATATGAAAGATGCGCTCTCTAAATCAGTGCTTGGTTGCTGATTTGTGGATGACTGAAAGGAGGCGTGGTGAGTTTGCGTTTTCCGGGATTATCTAAGCCAGAAGTATTGAAACTTTGCGTGAGAAAATTAGACGGGGAAATTGTGTACGATGAAGGGTTCGGCGGGTTTAATGGAAGATTCAAAGACACGAAAAGAGGGCATCAATGAAGTTAGGTGAATGATTTTGGCTTCCGTAATATAAAAGTTATCAATCCATCAAGCTTAAAACTCCGCCACCGTGGTAATTCATAGTTAAACAAAAAATGAAAACATGTCAACTCTACGAAGAAATTACTGTACTTATCTGGCCAGTAAAGACAGATTACCTAGGAATGAAATCGTATGTATTTTTCTCCATTACCAGAATAGCCTCATTTGAGGTTGCATCTATGCATGATTTCTAGATGTGACAATTAAAATGACTATACCTAGCCTACATTAGAAGGTTACAACTACCAATTTCAGCAACAAAAGAGACTACGAAAACTGAAATGCAGTATAAACATCGTCACTTAAGCAACTGATACTTCTTTCTGGTGTGATGACAAAGATATTTTATTGTATATCACTATCAAAGAAGCCAATTATTGTCAGAATTGCACTTTTACAGAAAGTTGCAGAAAATGACGTTAACGGTAGCAGACAGAATATCTTGCGATGATTTCTCCATATTTCAACAAAGTTGTAATTTAGAGATGTATAGATGACAACTTTTGGTTGGCATTTTAATATTATATGACTTATTAGAGTGTAACACTCAATGATTTGTCCAGAAGAGTCATTAATTGCGGATTATTTCGTGTTTATCAAAACATTTAAAAACGTATAGGCTCTATAGTGGCTCATGTGGTCAAAATTTTTCTAGAAGAGGTTCTTCGAATCTAGCAAAAATGATTCATGATGATATCGCTTGTTTTTATTACAGTATGAATACATTCAAAAGGTTTAACACTAGATTGCGAGAGCTTTTTGAGCCCGCCACGGAAAAGCACGATTCATTTATATAGCGCATAATTATTTACATTTCAATATAGAAACATTTTAAAGAGTAATGAAGAGAACATTTCTACCGTTACCACAGATTATACTTTATTGAGTGACCAAGGTATCAACCCTTTGGATCCTCATCAGGTGACATTATATTCTGTTATATGAAATCTGTAAATAAGAAGTGTTTCGGAAAATAGTTGCTGGGGGACTATATGGCATTCTAGACACCGGCTCTCCACCAGAACCAAACTGACTCCGTAAGGAATGTACGAATAACTTGTATAAAATCAAAAATCATGGCACCGATCAATACACGAATATCTCAAAGTTGGGATTACCTGGAGTTTTGCGGAGGAGTAAGCTAAAAACTTATGTTTGTCAAGAAAGAAGGTATGAGGAAGTCAGAGAGCGACGTTCTTTACGTCACTCAGACGTCATTTAGAGCGCGCATCGGAGATCTAGCTATATTTGTGTATTCAAAAATACAGAATCTGACTCAGTATGATTCCCAAAAATAACGAAACAAGGCACTGAAAATTCTGATCTTTTCCAGCTTCGGTTCATCTCTGGTAGGAAAGGAACTAGATGTTTCGTTAAGATTATAAATGAATTCAATGAGAGTGGACAACGAATTAAAGGGTACTATTTTTCCTTCCATCCACTTTTATTAATTCAGTTAACGTAAATATATGGAAAGTTGAGACAACTTGTCCACAAAACTATTTCTATCATAGAAAACCAGATAAAAAATGCAGTGAAGGAAGTGCGGTAAACATAAATTCCTTACGGAGATCTTTCTCATGCTTATGTTACTTTTACTTTTTCAATTTAAGTTTACTTAATCCTATGTTGTGATGTACGAGGATAAGCGGCTATCTAGCTCACAGTGTGCTCTCCATACAAAGATATGCATAATATTAATACCCTTCATATACTGCTTCATTTACTGCTCTGATTTGATCGTTATACACTTTTATTATTGATATGGATTCGTAGTGACAATTTTCGCCGTCCTAAGGAGAAGAGATTTTAGCGCCTGAAGATATTAAATACAAAGATTTAAAATAATATATTTCTACTTATTTATAGTTTTAAATTTCTGGCTAACTTAAGTCAAATATGCTTTCTCTGTTACCGAAACGTATGTCAGAATAAATACGTACATAAAGGGCCGGGCCAGAAAGACTTTCAGTTCTTCGGGGACCACAAAAATTTACCTCGATTTCTATTTATTGAATGACTCCACCGTCAAAATTAATTCGGCAAATTTTATGAAAGTATAATTTTCACAATGAGATTTGAACTGAGAAGTTCACATTCGTACGGAATGTTTAAAATTTCTGCGGAATTTTCCATTTTTTTACCGTAGGAAAGTGGCGATTAAGATGAAACATTCATCCATTAACCCTCTTAACTGTACATATATCATCCTTAGATTATTATTGTGGCCTATGAATACTTTTGGTGAATATGGTGAATTTTTGAGAGCGAAATCCTCAATGAACGGGTCCAAAAGAACCTATTTCGTAACATTTTCCCCTCATACGGATTTCGGACTGTTTCACGAGAAGAATGATTGATACTCCCGAAATATAGTTTAGGGGAAATAATTTCCGTTATTCGCGATGCCGGAAGGGCATGAAGTGGATATAATGAGACGGAAGTAGATGGAGAAAAGGATAGCGGAGGAGGAGATTTGAGATGAAAATGCATTAATCATCTTGAGTGAACCGCGAAGACATGGTTGTCCAATTAATGGCGAAAGGTGAGTAGTGACGAAGGCAGAGGGGGTCTTAGTGGAGGAGATTGGTGTCGTCATGTTTTCCTGGAGCAGCAACTTGGCTCAAATGATCTCTCCGCCGCCTCAATATCCCTGCACTCGATCCGTGCTCGTCACACCGTCGATGACAAGTCGAATATGCGAGTGAATATATTTCCGACGAAACGAAGATGCCTCGGAGTAGTTAGTTATTCTTAGAGGGCGCCCGGATTTCCCAAAGTTGTCCCCTTTTAATGATGCCCAAAGTTGCCTTCTGTCGGGTTCCCGGATTTTGATTTCGTCGACACGTGATGGAGAACAATATCTCGGAATATTATAGGGCGAACTTTGGAGGTATCTACTAGGTCGAAATTTTACCGATTTCAGCGTTTTAGCAAGGACATAACTTTGCTTTTCTAACTCGCACTTCGTTCCTATGAATAATCATATATTTAATTCGCTGCAATGAAAATAGCTCCTTACTGAATCATCTTAATATTCGATTAGAGCATGTGCTTCTTAGTTACCAAACAAGTGATTATTTGTAGATGTATCTATTAGATTACACGAGGGAATTCTATTCGTATATAACATAATTTCCATAAATTGTGAGATTGCGATTCACGAACGAGAAGATATGAAAAATTTCACAGAATTCGTAAAGGAAAACGAAGAAGTAATATAAAAATCCAAGATGATTATTTCCGTAGTTATAATAATCAGTTCCCTGATTTCCCGGAATAACATTATGCACTAGTCTTTCGTACAAGGAATTAAGTTATTGTTCTCGAGGATGTTTTGACGTAATACGTAGTAATGCATTTCAGTGAAGATCTTATTAACTTTATAATAAAATCTATTAATCGAGGCTAAATATGAAGTACTTATTTAATTTTTGAGAATCATGGAAGTAAGTTTCCCTTCATACTAAAGGCCTAGCAGTCAACTATTAGACCGATTTTTTTACATCAAGTAAATAGAAATATTCGAGCTATGTGAATGGCGAAATCTTTGCCTAGTTTCAAGTTTATTAACACTATTACAATTCTGTACATAACTTTATGAAAACAACGATCACGACAAGAAAAGATTTTTTAAATCTCATAAAATATTTATAAATTGATAATGACTATGGCATAATATGTAGTAAATTTATATAATACAAGGGACTTCCGGGTAGCCACGTGGATCCCGGGTTAGATTCCCGATGGGGGCCTATGTGCGAAATAATTACCTCAGCTATCAAATCACTTTTGATTACTAACTAACTAACTAACAGAATTTACGTGAATTGTGATATTATGATTATTGCACATTACGTCGTCCTTGTCATAAAAAATATACTTATATATTATCAAAGAACTTTGCGTTTAGCATTTAGAGGTCATCGAATAATTATTGTTATCAAACACCTCTCTATAAATTCTCAGACGTAACATAACGAAGAGAATTTCATGTGCCGCAGTTATTTACGGCGAAGGAATGTGTTTACATAAATTTACAAAGGCCGATAACATGATGAGAGGCGTTTCATCTTCATATACTACGGGTAAGCGTAACTGCATCAAGTCGACTAAGTTTTAACCTTAGGAATGTCGCCACTTGATTTTCTAATTGACAGGAATCGAAGTTGACGCAACAGCCTCCTCACCGAGTATTGAAATTCTATTCCTCCATGTCGTGGGTTTGAATATTAACCTCAAAGGATCTCGACACCAAGCAATTTATTAATTTGTAATTGAAAGCGACGCTCTTGACTCTTGCGGTCGGGAACGGAATTCAATTTGTATCTGTGCTGTTATT
Source organism: Pachydiplax longipennis (assembly GCA_036926295.1). Classification (NCBI taxonomy): domain Eukaryota; kingdom Metazoa; phylum Arthropoda; class Insecta; order Odonata; family Libellulidae; genus Pachydiplax; species Pachydiplax longipennis. Next base: position 22,662,941 of record JAVFKF010000003.1, on the reverse strand, counting down.
AGCATCTCTTTACCTTTGTTGCTATGACAAGCCTTTATAAATTACTTCCCCCAGAACGAGTTTTCCCAAAACTTGGGCAACCAGATGAACTTTTCGTTCTACTCGGTGACAGGATAATGGGAAAAAGTATTTTGCGTGATCATTCATTCGATTAGAAAATTCTGCTCGCGGATTTTTAAACACGGATTGGTTTTAATCTCGTGTCTGTCACACTAGGTTGACTGATTAATTTAGCAAAGGGAAAATCAACTGTAGTAAATATGCATTTGCATGATGATGATTTTCAAACATGCATTATTCAGGAGACAAAATTATCTGAACCGAGATGTGTGTGATACAGGTGTGTGTTCTCATTAAAAGCTTAAAAGCACTCCACTAACTATTTTCATGTCCACAATTGTAATAGAATATCGTATTGTAAAAGAATATTTCTTTGATTTCTTAGTGAGGTATGTACATACAAAATTCAGATAATATTAAGCAGTACTATTCATTCTTATTAAAATGTATTGTAGATGTGTTAATTGAATAAATTATAAAGAAAATAATAATATATAAAGTGAAAATTATTATTTTATAAAATACGGGAGTTTAACCACAAGTTTAAGTTCATTGTTCAAGTTTTAAGTTTACTTAACTGGAAATTTTAACCTAAATTATTTCGAGCAGCCTATGAAAAACGAAAATAATTTTAAAACTTATGTAAAATTTCTACAGGATAGTTTTCAGGATTTTAATTGAGCACGGGCCCTCAAGAATAAACGATAAATGACAATCAAATAGTCTATACGTAAGTTTTACTTGAATAAATTCTTTTAAATTTGAATAATACTCAATCATAGTCACAAAATTCCTTTATGGCTTTTTATCTCATCATAAAATTGTAGAAAGGGATTTTATTCAATAAAAACAGAGAGGGTTTCAAATTCCGAATAGTGTCCTGACTCTTCTTCATCTAAATAGATCAAAATCTTACGATAGTCATTCTCACAGCAATATTTGCAACGGTTAGAATGGCTCGGCATAGTATGCATAACATACATAGCAAACACGTGAGAAGCGCATTTCGGCTATGGAACTACACGTACCTTGTATGCGACTAGATATATGAATAGGAATTTCGAGGGAATATAAATAAAACGCTTTTACGACACCACCTCATATTCTGCTAACCACATTACGAACATAGTCTCAAAATTTTCGAAAGGGGAGTATACGACGTAGGTTATGTATATGCTTCCACCATGATCTGCTTTTGAACGCGTATGACTCACGCTTTAAGAGATCGATTCCCTCGGTGGGTATTGGTGTTTGCGTTCTTTTATGGGGCATAGAAAGGTTTTCGGCTCAGAAAGCCTTCTCACCACAACAAAAACAATATATCCTATTACAAAAGACGAAGGTAAAAGAGAGGAAGATTGAAGAGATCTTTGAAAAATGTTTCGAAGAGGAAGACAGGCGGCGAGGGAAAGAAAGAAAAGGAAAGGGAGAGTGGGTTGGAGGAGTGGGATGGAAACGTGGGATGCAGAATTGGAAGAGAGAGAGAGAGACAAGTGGCTGAGATAAGAAGTTTGTCTTGTAAAGAGTTTGAGGATTAAAGTGGTAAGAATGGGTCTGAGAAAGGGATGGGGAAGCCTTCCATTGGGCGGTTCGGAGATGGAGAAAAGGGAGATATGGAAGTATGGAACAAAAGAGGGGAAAGCGAGATCAAAAGAGGAGGGAAGGGAAGTGTGAAAGGGAAAATAGAGGGAGCGGAAGAAGAGGGGAACGGAAAGAAACCTTAACACCTCCTCACGCGATATACGTCAGAATGTCGCGTGGAAGGGAAAAAAAGTCCGTGGCAGCCGCGTCGTTCGATTTATACTTTCGAGAATTACTTTTTTAAATTCCGAAATTCCGAATGTATTTTAAGGACGTAAAATCCATACCCCCGCGATTTATTTTAGCTTATCTCCAAGAGGAGATCGAATAATTCATTGATTTTATCACTTTTCCATTTACAGAGGTAAATGTATATGCTGATACCTTAAAATTTTACCCAGCTATCGTGGTTCTTACACAATTGTAACTTGATAAAAGTAAATGTACTTATACTATCAAAGTATACACATTTTCAACTGCACACACCTACATGAAATACGTAAAATAAACCAAATTCGCAAGATATGAATAACGCCCTCCCGATTTCATACCTCTAGAGCCTATGGAGTTTGGAAAAAAGGCGATAAGTAAATATTCTAAATTGTTCTAAAATTTCTATCTTAGATCTCACCTAGTAGCAAGAGTAGCTATATAGCAAATCACTAAACCGCTAAGTAGGTCACAATTAAAAACTCATGGTTTTATCACCTATTATAATCGCAATCCTATAACAATCGAGCTTCAAAATATATATAAATGAAGGAGTTAGCCACTCTAAGAAGGTGCTACAACAAAATATTTTGAAATATTTTATTGCAGCACCATTTTTTTAAAGCTTTTTCCAAGCATCTTTCGCAGGAGCTAGGGCACGATTAAATTGGAATATCAGGGTATAATTCCCCGTTGTGAATAAAAAAATCATTTTTCATCGAAAAACAAAAATGATAGACACAATAATTTATCATTAAATTCCAAGTAATATATTGCTCAAATTTGTGGTCTGCATGAACAATTATATTTGACTAATAAAATTCAATTTAACTCTGCCGCAGTATTAGAAGTATGATTCCGAATATTTGAATAGTTAGGATCATACAGTCGTACCGTCTCATTTTATTATCTAAGAGGATGATACATAACCCTTTCAATTACAAAACAAGCTAAGAACCCTAATCTTTTCTTCTTGAAACTTCGTATAGTTTGAGGGCGCTCTCTTCAGTATGATATGAATTTATTGACCGCAAAATATATTAAAATTAATAATTATATTGTTATAAAAACGGTATCATAAACATGAAGCAATATATTTGTAACTAAAATACTTCAACTATAATCATAAATATAACAGGAGAATTTTTTCATTGTTTGGGTGCGCCATGTTCAGTATATCAATTTATTAAATGCAAAACCACAAAAAATTAATGATCATATGATTAATAAAATAATCTTATAACAATCTATTTATCTATAAAGCACTTCGATTGTAATCATAAATATAGCACAGGAATTGATTCCTAAGAAATCGAATAATCCGATCTCATAAAAAGGAGTTGAACAAGGCGAAGAGGGAAACCTATTCTCACGAGACACTTCGGTTTATCCGCAGTAGTGGAAGTCATAAGTGCTTAGATTCCCTCCCTCCCAAAAATCTCAAGAACAAAAGGAAAGGAAAGTGAGGAGACAAAAAGAGGGTGAATGGAAAAGAAGAAGAGAGAGATGTTTGCAGAAGTGTGAAGAACAGGGGAGATGACGATGCTATAGAGATGATCTCGATCAAAACAGGAACCATAGAGAAGTAGGCGATGTTTTTACGCGAGATGCTATACCGTTGAGAGCGGTGACTGCAGTGAGATGTAGGTATTTTGAAGTTTTTCATCCAATAGAAAAAGGAGAACGTGAACTTTCAATATGAATAGTGGAGAAACATATCTATATAGTGAGGATATCAACATGTAATGATAATCCAATGAAGTTAGGTCCACTATCAAATTATTGAAGAGTATATTTGAAGCATTAAATTTATTACTTTACATTTAGTATTTTTAACCACGAAAAGAATATTTTTTCCTTCAGTCATGCACTAAAGAAGAAAATAACAGCTATCACCCAAGAGAGATTAACCAAAATGAATAAGTTAAATATTTGCAGCATTGCTGAATATTGTTATGGCATATCTAAATTGTGTAACAATGAGTGAAATAGTTCAATATTACTCCTCATATTATATCAAATAGGAAAGTTCAAGCAGGAAAATATTCCACGAATTTGCTTTTTTAATAGCTGGTCAGTGACTTATTCACATTTATTGTAGTAATGAAACAATGATGATCCTGTCTGATTAGATGTGACAGATGAAAATTTTATATTTTATTAATATTATATTTCCAGAAATGATTAGCATTTTTCAAAATATTCAATAAGCACGAAACTGACCTCTTGCGTATCGGCAACGTGCAGTACTTACGTGCTATTTGTATTGCCTACCCTCCAGGCGCTTAGTACCGTAACAGAATTAATACTTGCATTCCACTTGCAGTCTCTTATCCTTGAATTATGATAGAAAATTACAAATTCAAAGTAGAATTTCCGAATAATATCTACAAATATTGAAGGCGCCTGAATATGAATAAGCTTAGTGTAACGTGTTTTTGAAGGTGGAAGGTAATGATGAAGCATGTAACCTACGGTTCTCGACTGGGGTATTTTGATCCGAAGACACTAGAAGGAACGATATTTCTCTGGGTTCAGATTAGTTTTCCCAGGTTATCCTCTAATACAAAGAACAGACAGAGACAACAATAAAGTTAATTATGTAGATATTCCAATTGAAACAATATTTTCGTAAAAAAAAATCTTTTAAATCAAACCTTGTGAATACCTTTAAATTTAAACATATTGAAATGCCTAAATCCCATATTTAGGTAGCTTATATTGATTAAAAGATTTTATAATTGTAAAATATAAATTATCCTTAAGAAATATACCCTGATAAAGATGAGTCTGAGGTATTAATGTACTAAACCATATGCATATTCATATTCTGCGATCCCTTACAGGAATCAAAGTAATGTATCTCTAACAATTATCCATAAATGCAAAATTAATGCTGCGTATGCTGTAGTAAATTACGATCGCTGTGCGTGATACTTAACTGGAAAGGTATGAGATAAGAAAATTCAAAGTCCTGAGTATCTGTCACGTACCTTAGAAGTGTCATATATCTCTCCAGTTCTGTTAGCATATCGAGAAAAGCAAGTCGACACCCAGTAACTCTAGAACCCGCAAAATAAATTGTTTTTCAAATCAACGTATAATATCATCTCTACATAATGCATCACTGTCGAGTTCGGGAGGGAAGTAAACCGGAAGTAGAGCGAAAGAGGATCTCGTCCCATAATTCCACAGCCATCACCTAAGAAACACAATTTCGTAGACCCATCAAATGCGAGACTGCAGAATTTAACTGGAAGATTCGGATTAAGGAGCTCTCTCTCTCTGGAGGAGAGAAAGTGGAATCATATCAGCAAGTAAAAATAGACGAGAATTGAATAATGAATACGGTTCGAGGGAATTTATAATGACCTCAGGATGTTTGCAAAAAGGGCCGCGAGGGGGTACAGTGGAAAATGTTGTGGAGAGAATCTAATACGTTGACAGCAATTATAACAGAATGAAAATAGGTATATAAAACGAAACTGTGTGGATTAAGTAGAACAAAAGTTCGATAAAAGCATGAATATAATTTCTATCTCACGGGTAGTGTTAAAAACTTTCTAAAAGTACCTCAGTTATCATACAGACATATTTCTATGATTTACTTATTATGCAAATTTAAATTTATTTAGCATGCTGATAAGCAGATGTATTAGTGTAACTTTTTAACGAGTAGAATAACTCACGACGGATATAACAGTTCATTACTTACTCAAAGATGTTTCTAAAGTACTGGAAAATTTATAAACAAATTTTAAATGCAAGTAAAGGTACCGAATGAAAATTTAGTGCGATTGAAATTCCACGGTGAATGCCGTTTCGTTTTGTCCGGAGAATATTGTTGGACATGTCCTTTCTAGACATTTTTTGCTATAATCATTATTTTCTGTTCACCGTTTTGCGTTAAACGAGTTGATATTCATTCAGGAAATAGAACAGACCAATTGGAGCATTGTATTAACAGGTATCTTTCCTTATTCGTTTTCGAGGAAATCGACCTCCACCGTAAGTTCTCCTAATGAAATAATAATTTCCTTGTGTTGAGTCGAGTATTTATGCTCATGTTCTAACTTCAAGTATTTTTTAATTTAATACATTTCTTTGAATGAAAATCCGTAAAAGGGCACTCACACCAGCTTTACTCTCGGATATTTTATGATAGTAATTTCCTAAAGTCAAGGTACAGGTGTGACTGCGATAAGCTTGGGTGTTTATGTCATTCTCATATAACTTGCCCATGAAGAGGAATCGTTATCACCTGAGTGAATCCATCTCCTTCAAGTCCTTCTGATGACTTACGACGATTTTTATGCGTATAAAAACTACCCAAATAAAATTACGGTTTATGATCGATGAACATATCTCGGTAAATATGAAAGTGGTAGATAAAATAACTTCGTTTTATTGCCTCAGTATTTTTTAACGTTACTGCATGAATCGTAAACCTATTTAGACTGCATAAGAATGCAGTGTTAATAATTCAATGTGGATATATTTAAATCTTTATCAATGCAGATGCTTTATCGCTTTGAGACTTCATACTTATGCTCCGTTATAACAGTAAAAAGCGAAAGATTATTTTATGGTTGTGTTAGCAATTAATAATAATGCTAAATTTAAATTATTAGGCGGCTGTTAATCCAAAGACACAAAGTCATGTCTAATTTAAGTAAATATTAAGAAAAAGAAAAGAAATAATGTACAGCGATGAAATCTATTGATACAGAATATAAGGTAAGAGAAGTTGGAAATTAGACATATCTGTATTTAATATATTAAAAGAAAGATCAATCAATTAATCGCTAGTATTTTTACCACTAAATATATTTCATAATTTGAAAAGACAACTTCATGTTTCATAGATTAATATAACACATTTGTCATCCAAAACGAAATATCCTATACCTTGTAGACTACAGTAAATGTTGAATAATATGGATGATCTATCTCTACAGTTGTAACGCCATTTCTTATCACTTGAATTTATAGTTCGCAAAATACTAAGGAACAAAGGTGAAAAGGCACGTGATATTTTATAAAATACAAGAATGAATTTTCAAAGATGATACAGGATATATGACGTCACGGAGATAGGCATGAAATTCATTCGTGAGTAAGAGGCCGCATATAGGTATCTATTTACATAACGTTGGAACAAGTATGTTTATAGTAATTAATGCTGCTATACATAATTTTCGCTTAATATTCACGTAAATTGAAACGCTGAACGTGAACGAACATTATATGACCGGACCTAATACTAAAAACTTCAATTTTACGTGTAATTAAGTTCATACAAAGAACTTTCGATTGCCACAGAAGTATTACAAAAATAGGAAAAAAAACTTTTACATACCTGGCTAATTTATATGCAAGCCTACTTGGGAAGCGTATGATATCTTTTGAGAAAAAGTATACATACAAATGTAATACTAACTTTTATGTTGTACATAATAAGTAATATTACGTTACGTGTCATTATAGTGACGTTATAGTGTCATAAAAACTTAATAGTATTATGCTACTTTTAAATATTTTTAATTCAACGGTCTGCAAATTAAGAAACTTGAAAATGTTTACCTTTTGAGAAAGGGGTGAAGTAAGCAGATTCACAACTGGATGAATTCTCCGCAATCTAGACTTCCGTGGTATTTACGATGTTAATTGACGTGGTTCACAGATCGCCTTAGCTACAAATCTTAGAATGATGTTCAATCGCAATGCATCATGGTTGTAAACACATCCATGATGCATTACGGCTAAATCAATATGGCGGATATGTATGTGTATCGGCATTATAATGTTCGGTAGAATGGAAATATCGCTCTGGTATCGATTCAAGGACCATTAGGAAAAAGTTCGATTGCCTATATAAAGTGTATTCATAATTTCTGTTTACCTGCCGGGTTATACATTTTATTATGTTTTCGGGAAAGTCTTCAAAAAGAGTATATAAAATCGCCGTAATGAGAGAATTTCGCACCCGTTAGTCACGTCCATTCGTGGGACCCACTGTCATCTTGTAGCAGTTCCTTCATAATTATTATGGAAGAATGTGTCTTTTCGGAGCTCTGTGGTTTTTTTTTCTATCTTATCGGATAGTGTATCAAAACATATTTCGAATATCCCCGTAAATACTTTTTCTTACGGAAAAAATCGGATTCTTGGGTCCTTTTGGGGTTCGAACCCGGGTTTTATTAGTAATAGGTATAGGTATTTTACCTTGTAGAAACGCAATCCAGTTTGTCTCATATCTCTATGTGAAATCGTTTCTGAAATAGAGGAGGGGGCTAAGAAAAATATGTATAAGGATGCTGCTACAATGTGAACGTTAACGTTTTGAAGAAGGTTTCTTCCTAGAGAAAGGAATGGAAAATATTATACTGAGAACGTTCCTTGCTCTAATGCTTTTGAGACATGAGAGTAAAGCAAAAGAGATAACTGTGCCGGTGGTGCAGAAAACAAATTTGGAAGCAGTAAAAAATGATGGAAAAGAGGTATGAAACGGAATAAAAATAAAGGATATATTGTTTGGTGCGGACGTTAAGACGAACTGAAATGCTAAATTTTAAAATGAATGAAGCGTGTTTTTGCTCAGAATGACCAAACGATGAAAGATCATTTCATCGTACTAAGGAATAATAACAGTTGGGCAGGAAAATGGATTCCATAAATTTTAGGTAAGTCTTGAACAATCTCTACGCTCGGTTAGACATGTATAGAATACTCGCTATGAACATTTTCATGCATGAAACCCGAGTTGACATATATTCGCAATATCTAGGATTCCTAATGTTTAGATGTTGCTTGTCCTAGCCTTCATAATTTTGATCTTTTGTAGACATTTAGATAACCAGAAGTTACTTTTGTCTGTGCAAAATATTTAAAACGATAGATTTTGGCTTGCAGTAATTTAGGAGGATTAAAGTATCGTGGAAATATGTAACAAAGAAGCACATGGGTGATCTGAAAAGTTTCCGACATTTCGCCATTTCTCGACATGTTTTCTGAAAATTTCTGAAAATTTTCTGAAGATTTCTGAAAAATTTTCTGAAAATTTCTTTTCAGACCACCCTCGTAAATATAAAGACAACTGAAATTCAAGATAAATGTTTCGAAATTAATGTTTTAGGTCTTTCCTCTAGAGAGAATGTCTAAAGTAAAGGGAGTTTAAGGGAATACTGAAGGGAAAGCCAATAAGCATCAAGACGAAAGGGTGACCAAGTAAGAAATAGATAAATCACGGACTTACCTTTCCGATATTGGTATCCAAGGGTAGGAAATACCTGTATCGGATAACGGAAATGGAAGGAAGTCGTTGAGGAAGGTGAAGCCCACCAATAATTTTAGCACAAAAGAAACCTGACATTAGTGAGAAGAAAGATAAACGACGGATGCGTTACCCGTTTTTACGATAGATTAGACACATTTATAAAAATCCATTTTCTCATTGCTGAATATTCAATGTTAATTCTAGGAAAATGTTTTACATTGAAAACATTTCTTGATTATTCATTACATGCAATTTTTACATGCAATTTTTAAAAAGTACTGCTTGCTATTTCGGGAATTTTTTCTGTTCACATAGCTTATCATCAACTCTCAGCAACGAAATCTTCGTATGTTTAATCTACATGACTTGGTCTGAGGTGAAATTCTCAGCATATATATGAAAAATAGGTCCGATCAATACTAGCTTGTGCTCACAGAATACTTCTAACAATATAATATATTAATTAATAAAATATCGATTACATTATGTCCTTGAATCTGTGATCTTCCATCCCTTTCTTCTACGAATTCCAAATTTAGTCACTTGCTATGAATTCCAATGTATTTATTCCGGCAATTTTCGTCTATAATTCGCTTTTTGTCTTATGTAAATAAAACAAACCAAACTTTATTCCTTCATGATGAGAAATGAGGAAAACATTCTCCTGTTTCTGTTTATAAACATCAATAGCAGATTTATAATATAAGGAAATGAATAAGAATCTTATTATGATAATACTTCAGGCTGATGTTTAAATTATTGCTACGCGCCCTTATAGAATAAGTATCCATATGTATACTTTCATTCCTCTAAGTTTATCTACTTTGGTTGATTAATAATACACGATTGTAGTTTTCTTCTAACCTTATCAGGAAATTTAAAAAAGATTATTACCCATAGTACATATAGCTTTTGGAAAATAAAGAGATAAGTTATATACAGCCTCTCTCTCCCCCATTATCATTACATATCATTTGAGTCCCAAATTTTCTGTCACTCTACTGATACCTTCATAAAACACATTGCCAATTTATTTTTTATGGAACTCGTTTTATATTTCTTAGAAACCAACATTTCACCTTCTTTCATATCTCTTTTTCCTCGAGCCTCCCATAACGACCACGAAGCTAGATTGAGGAGCTCTTGGTCCTCGTTATTGTACAAATCCCTTTAAATTGTATAGAAATAAACAGGAAAACAGGAGGATTTCCTCAGAAGTGATTCCACAAAGTTATCGAGCTGAAGTGGATTTCGAAAAGTTGCGTAGGATTGAATACCACTTAATATTTCGGTCTTTATCAACTTTTGATTGATTTATTTTTCTTCTTCTCCTCCATTCCTCTTACGCAGCTCATATAGTGGTTTTATTTCTATCTACTCAAAGGTTACGAAAGTTCAAGTTGTATCTTCTTTAACCTCCATCATAATATCACTTTCACGTAATTGTAAGTACATAATTTTGAATTTTTTCCCTTTACTTGCAAATGTGGGTTTATACTTCCATTGCTATAGCCTTCAACATTTTATCGCATGAGTAAACATTTTGGAATATTTATACATTGTTGAAAAGTGTACATAAATACTTTGCCCAGTCATAGTCCATGCTCCTATAATTTTATTTCTAATTCAATGAAACTCAGAATCATAATAAACTATCGAATTTACATAATTAATTACATATTTTATAGAAAGAGATTCAATTAATATCAATCACAGACATTGACTGTTGAATGGCTTTTTATTACCACTAGCAGTTCGAATATAAGTAAAATTAATTGTACATCATGGCAGACAATAACGATAGATATTCCATAGTTTAACTGGAACCAATGTTTGCATAGGTTGTGTAAAAATCACACTTTAAATTTTATGTCATTAATAATATTTTTATCATAGGTTACTGCGAAAATTTTGGGCTGAGCAAAATCAATTACATTTGATTGCTATAATTTCTCAGATAATCACAGGAAAACAGGAAAAAAACGGCGTTGTCTTTTTGCATCCTTCTCATTCATTTTGGGAAACATTAATTCCACTCATCTTCCTTTGTGTCATTAGTTCAAGTAGATTATAAAATGTTTAAAAAACTCATACCTCTTTATGATACAGTTATTGTAATTATGGTATGTTTATTCGGCTCTCAGCTCATGTCAAGTTCCTGCTACAAGCTATTAACAATTCAAAAAATACCTAAGATTCAGATTTTTGTCAGATACCGCAAATTTCAATTTTTCTTGTAAAACTCTGGGATTACCAAGACGATAAATTATAATTAATGCACTGAATATGGCCAAGACAGCTGCATTTTTATCTTTGTAATGTAGGATCTGTAAAAATATACAGCATCTTATTTGGATTCGATAAAAAACATCGTCTTGGGGCGTTTTCACCAAGTTGTTCATCACGGATTAATTAAAATCTCCTTTACGGTTTCTTGTACCAAATGCTCTCTGAGATGTCTCAAACAATCACTGAGTGGGAAGTTGAAAAGCTGCAATAAACGTCTCACTTCCGAAAACTAGCGTTACGTAAACTCTGCCACGATATCACGTCACTTTATGCCGAGTGATGCAGAGTAATAAAATCAGATTCACGAATTTTCCCTCATTTCTGCGGCGATCCATAAAAAGCGTTCCCTGAAGGTGATTGTAATTTACTGGAACATCGCTCTAGATTCCTCTGTCAAAAGAAAAATGTGCAGATCAGGAAGTTCTAGAGCCGATAAATGACCAAGAAATATGTGAGAAGGAGGCAAAAACTTTTGGAATACAGAGGATCAATATTAGGGCAAGAAATCGTGGAAGAGATAAGATTGGCTTAAAGCAGAAAAGAAGAGGGGGAGTGGGAGGTTAGGAGTGTGGGAGAGATGTGATGGGAGGAGTGGGGGAAGTTTGAAAGACACGAATGAGGCGAAAAATAGGGAAAGGTTACTCATATAAAGTGCCATGGGAATAGATGTGCCTTAGTTGAAGTAATGATGAAATTTTATTTTAAGATCAAAATTAATTTGCATTTATGCTTATGAGTAATGGACTAAGGGCCTTAATGATAAATGTTGATTAAAATTCGTATAACATGTTAGGTAAATATTTATTTATGAGAATTTGAAATTTTTGGAATATCGCAGATTAAAATTCGTATAACATGTTATGTAAATAATTATTTATGAGAATTCAAAATTTTTTAAAAATATTTCGTTTACTAATTAGTATTAATAATAAAATATAATGAGTGATAATTCATTAACTTATAATTATTATTGAAGTGAAGAAGTGCAGTCCTTTTGACATATATTTACATGACATTATAAGAGAGAAATTTTTCAAATCTTTTCTTAATCTTTCATGAAACGTATCTTTAGAATACAAAATCATAGTGAATTCATATATAAAAACGTGTCGAGATATAATTTTTATGAAGGTTTCTTAGTAAATTTCGAGGATTTTAAGGAAAAACATTTCAGAAATTTCTGTAATAATAATAGCGGTTCTCATTAGAGGACAATAGTCCAAAGACGTGCTAAATATGTTTCGGCGTAGGATTAATGTTAAATATTTGATTTGTCAAAAGTGCCCTGACACAGTCTAATATCACATGCGAACGTGCATTTGCACTTTGCTATGCATAAGGTTTATTTACCAGGAAATAAATGAGGGGATTCATTTATTTAGAAATCAAGATTTCAGTGTAGAATTAGTTACTAATGAGAATTCTTGTTAAGAGCGTGTTAGTGTCAAGAGCGAAATAGCGTAATTCTACCAAAAAGCTTGAAAAGATGTAATACAAATTAAATACTTGGATGCGATATTTCGGTAATAGAAAAGAATGGGAAATTAATTATTTCTCTATAGGCTATCAAGCGTACATGAAATTCCGCACTCTAATTTATCGCGGTTCAGAATTGTCAATTCATAAGTTAAATTAGATTTTATGAGATTGAAAAATAAGTTAGAGAGTAGATTTCCCAAAGATACTTACATATAATATAAAATAAAATGTATTAGTTCTTTTTTGCCTTTTTCGTCTGCGTAAATTTTATTATCACCTTATTTTTCAATTAATTTAGCATCAATTATGGATAAATCGCAGATTAAATTAGAAGCTTTCTCATATATTATTTGAAAAAGAAGTGGAAGGATAAATCTTGGAAACGTGTTCATTATTATTAATTAATCAGACTTAATTTCTCTTTACTTACTGAGGAAATAAATTTTAAAAATTAATTTATGAAATATTAATAAGTGGATCCGGTGTCTGAGGAAGTCTCTTGCAACTAACTGTTCCCAAAAGCCGTATAATTTATTGGAAATCGTGGAGGTAAACATGGATGTATGGGAATGAAATGTTGCTTGTGACCTTAACTCTCAAGTAAAGATGTTTATCAAATGCGTTTTGGATAAAAAATTCTATCTTCATGCTCCTAGAAAGGTGAATTATTTCCATAACGTGTTTAAAATTTCGTTGACTTAGATTTTGTGAAAACGTCACGCTTTCCAAGCAACCAATATATTTGCCGTAAATTTAAACGCTCAGAGGCAATTTTATACACCCGAACTACTTCCTCAATAGATTTTATATTCGTTTAGAAACCAAAACGAATATACTGAATTTAAATCTCGACCTATTTGCATTTCGAAATCCGTAATGAAATCGTATCGAATATAAGTTCATCGGAATATAAGTAGATTTTTCCAAGGAAATGCAGATGTTTGCTACGTGGAAGAACCAAACTCCTGCTGGGTTATCAAATATTTAATGCCATTTTCTTCGTACTTTTTCCGCGACAAAGAACGAATTTTCCTCGAAGGAACGAATTCTCCATCTGTAAAATCCTAGATACTCCAGACGCACGTGTGCATTAGGTACAACATTGAAGTTTTCCGTCTCAAAATATACGTTTTTTCCCCGATAAGACTCCGTAAGTTACCGGGGATGGCAAGAAACAATCTGCAACGTCAACCTCACGCCCCTCGCTCGATTCAGGTAAGCCTTGCCTCGCTCACTTCCCTAGTTTAAGGATCCTTCCCAAATCTCCCGGAATCCCTCCCACCATCCCAAGGCTTTTTACATCTGTCCTGCACACTTTTCTCAATTTATCGACTTACGTGTCCCGCGAGGATTCGAAAAGTTCCGAGTTCGCCGTAGCAAAACTCGTTGAAGAGGCGTTTCCCTCCGTGGCGCACCCCTTTCCTCAACTCCTCTCCTCAATAATTAACCGTCCCCTGTTAATCGTTTGCACGCACCCTTTCACGGAATACCGAATTTTGTAAAGGTGATTCCCTTTTACGGTGCTGCCCTTTTGCCTCTTTTCTACGCAGGCAGTTTTACTTTTTCATCGGATACACTTTTACCTTTTAACGCTATCCCAACGAGATTACGTCAGTGTTACGTTTTAGATTATATTCCCCAACCTCCAGACACTTATTAAATATTTACCACTCTCCAGTTCTTCTGAATAGATTATTTTCAATATGGCCCCAGCTTAATTTTGCGTATAAGATAGCAATTACTTCTATTGTAAACGTGTATTATTTTTAAGATCATCCGCCTCATTTCATACATGAAAACTGTTTACTCTCTTTTTTGCCTCGCCTTTTTTTTAAAGATTTGCAATAATTATCTTGTTTGCATTTATCAATTTTATGAGAAGAAAATAAAATACCCTTACCTCTTGTTTTCCAACAATCGAAAATTTAAATGTGGCCCTATCCCTGTTAAACCACTATTCCGCTGATAATGCGGTTCTACTAAGACACTTTTCGGCATATTAAACGGGCTAAGTATCTTCAGCCCTTATTTGATTATCTGATACAATGGTTTATAGCGATGAAGGAATTGAGTGTTGTGGAGTACAGCAGTAGCAGTGGCTGGAAAGAACATTGCATTTCCACAAAGATTGCTATGTAGTAACCAAAGAGTTTTCTTTTCTAATACGTTATATTCAGTGTATTATAAATATTACTATAGTATATAGCAAGACAATAAAAGTAGATATTCAAAATATAAATAGTAATATTACGTTCCATTACCACCGTAATCTACATAGAAAAGAGAATGGTCTTAATTTTCACGGAGTAGGAATCGTAGAGTCCTCTCTTGATATCCTAGTAGGCAATAAAAATTTTTGTAGACCCATACATCGACGAATAAGACTTTTAGTTCAATTTTAAAACAACGCAATCTTTTACTGTCATATTACTTCGTACATATCTCACTTATACGTCACCCTAAAAGGTAATAATATAAAATATTTACCTCAATTCAACAGTCTATATCACCGTGAGCACCATAACACCTAGATAGAAAATTCTCAAATTTTCCTAAATTTACTGAAGAAATTTATACTGTAAACATAATGCCAATATCTAAATAGTTTACGTTCGAATCTTTTGAATTTATTTCCCGTAATTCTTGAAGTGACATTGAGAGTAGTAGTCGATAAAAATCAAGAATTTATATATAAAAATATAAAATTAAATTTATAATGTATTTTAATTATTTGATAATTTTGCGTATGTTTACCTTTACACATAAATATATATAAAAATTGAATATTCGAAGGATGTGGGGCGAATGAAAGTTTGCTCATATGATCCATCGCTGACCTCAATATATCACAAGCTGAGAAGGGGAGCGAACCGGTTTAATCACAAAAAAATCCAACACTTGGATATTGACAAATTATCCTTTGCTCGCCCACCTATTAATAAGTACCCTTCCCAATATCAATCTCCCGTTCATCACCTGATACTGGAATTCTCCTTTTTTTCCTTCTTTTCGTAATAACATTCACTTCCTTTCCTTTATCCCTCTTCACATATCTTGTTCCGTCTAATGCCTTCTCATCCGTTCATTTATCCATCGTTTCCTCCTCAATGATCCCTCCACATTTTCCTCATACTCATCCTCCGCCATTCTCTCCATTTTTCCAATAGAGGTCGCTTCTTTCCCCATTCTTCCCGCTAACCTCCAGCATCCTCAGAGAGATTCTCTTTCGCTTTGTCTGTATACAGTCCCAATAGAGAAAAGAACTTCGCCCAAAAAGAATTATTTTATTAACGTTCATTCCAGGAAATCCAGCTCATGATACTCTTATTTGGTCGATTTTATTTTATGCGTGTTTGTTTGCCAATCAATGCTTTAACATATCAGCACTCTCTTTTAGGCGGCTGAGCTTTACCAAAAGAAACCTTTGATGGTGTCTATTGTGAGGGTGTCTATGTTATTTCTTCATCGTTACTTCACAGCATAGGGATTAACTCTCAAACGATAAGGCCTAAATTATATAGCCAAGCGGACTCTGTTTATCCCACAGTTTTCCTTACAGGCCATTGAGCAACTTTTCTACCGAATTTGGGAGTTACTTTGTGAATACTTGTAAAGTATTCGGGCGTTACTTTGTGAAAAGCCATAATAATAATAATGGAGAAATTTGTAATTTTTCTACAGGATATTTATTTGCGACAAGTTTTGATACTGAGGTAGACTGTTTATTTTTAGATTTCAGAGGGTTTAGCTCTAGCTGATGGGGACGCTGCTAGTATTGTTTGCTTTACTCAGCAGACTGGGGCATAGTAATTACTGTTTTTAGTGGCACATAGGACGCACTTCTGGTATGAAAGTTATGGCTAAAAATGACCCGCATTCAAGCCAGGGTTCGGCCTTCTTCACTGATTAGCTCGCATCTGCAATATCGAAGAAAATGCGATCGAGATATCAAATGACCTTGATAGATTGGAAATTATTAGCTTAAAAGACGTAACCTGAAAACGGAAATTTTGTAGTTAAATGGAGCTATAACTTACGTTTCAACAGTAAAACTTTTTCTTGAGTAAGGTTGCGTGTTATATTCCATCCATTACGGTAAATAGTTAGCATTGATTAATAACAGTTTAGGAACGATCATAACCTATGCAAGATTATGGGATCGATTAAACCCCAATAGTATATAAAACTAACCATCCAACTGATTTCCTTTATTCAAAACATCTAGCGTGATTCTTGATAATTCAATGTAAGCTTTCTTTTTTCTGCTAAGTTTACAATAAGTTATCCATACTTACTCGTGCAGAGCGATTACATCTGTAAGCGAGAGCATGGACTTTATATTACTGTTGAACCAATCTTAAACTCATCGCGAAACTTGCATGCAAGGTCAACTATGCAGGAGTATTTCTAAAATGTAAATGAAGTTGGAGCATATAATTGAACGTTTCGTTGCAAAATATTAAGGATATTGACAAATTATTCTTATCTAGTGCAATTTACTGCATTGATACCCAAACTTCCTCCACGGTAAACTTATTCATATTACCCTTAGATCGCCTCACTCTGAGCCTTGTATTTATTTCTTTTAATAAAATTTCATATCGATAAAGAATAAAAGTCTACATGAATAATGGATTTTTTTTCTTGATTCTTCCCTCAATCCAATCAATATAAAGAAAGATTGGAAGGACATGGTCCGGTTATGAGTCTCATTTCACTTAGACACATCTCACGTAAGTTGCTCTGTATCCTAGAGAAAAAAGTACCGATCTATTATACCCTGCCTGCCTCTAAAATTCATCTAAGGAAAGTCTGGATGAGAGGCAAATTCGAACCCCTCCCTCATGTGTTTCAGGTCATATACTTTCAGCTAATTATGTTAATAGTGAAGCTTTCCCTAGGGTCGAAAAATGTAAAAACGCATCCTTCATATGTTAACTCTAATTCATATGGTATGCACTTGAGCTGTATATCTGAAACCCGCAACGGGAGGAAACTACCACATCTCCTAAGCCCTCAAACGATGGCATTTTCTTAAGTTCCGACACTGTTCGCACAATCGAGATTTGGCCTCTCCAGCATCCATTTCTCTTCCTATTCTTTTCGAACATACTGTTCCATTCTTCCTATCGCACCTTTCCTGTAATCGCCTTCTTCTTCTTCCCCTGTGAAGGCAATCTTCTCAAACTTCTTTCTCTTATCGTTCTCTCTAAATCCTCGCCCTTCTCTACTGTATTAAAAACTCTGCTGTCCGAACTCTGACCTCGATCTTCCTCCCTTCCCATCATTTAGCCAATTTCCTGCCCTCCTTTACCCATTTATATTTCTCACCCAATTTCCTAAGCCCCTCTTTCTCCTCCTATCACGCATTTCACGGTCTTCCTCACGCTTTGGTTCTATTTCCTTTCCCATCTCTTCTCTTCCTTTGCTAATGTTTCTGCCCGGTTGTTAAATTCGTTTGAAGCTCGTCTCACACGCAAGTCTCCTCTTTTGCCATGCCATCCCTGCGTTTATTTTTGGTAATCTACTATATTAAATACTAGGGGTATGATACTAACTATGATTCAAATGTGTGTCGATGGCAAGCGAGCGAGATGTACGTTCTCCGCTAAATGAAGGAATGTGAGGGTGTATGTATTTTTCAAAATGAACAGATTATTCTTTCGAAAAAAATAGGTATATATATTTACCATAGTGAATTAATTAGTTAGATTTTAACAAGCATTTATATATGTATGTACATACATACATAGATAGACTTTTTTTGCCAAAGGTAAAATAACTTAAATTTCTAATTAATTCTTTACATTCTGTCAAGAACACCAGGTTAAGTGTAGTAGTAAAAAAATAACACATTTACATAAGACAGTATTTCAATGCATAATTTTATACGTAACTGTCTATAATTAATCTATTAACTTCCGTTTTCATCATTATAACGTCAATTATAGTAAAAATTTAAGAAATGTATATAAAAATATTTTGATCTTTGAGAATACTAAGCAGTAACTTCTTCTCTAGAGGCTCAATTTGTATTACATTCATTTACAACACCAACTAATTAATGTAATACATAAATTTTAGCACATTATAGTATAAAATATAACGATAACATTAAAATAGTTTTTCTAATTAGTAACCGATTTATTTCATTCCAATTCTGAATTCCAAATAATTTAAATTGATTTTATTTGTTTTTTCGATAAACATATCTGTGCAAAGGGAGTTCCCGATGATTAATAATTGGTTCAATTTTCCCCTTTCATGATATTTCCGGAGTTTTCTCATCCTCTCCTTAGCACTATCTTCCGTTTCATAAAAGTTTCTCCTCTCATGTTTTGCTCTTATTTTATCTAACCTTTCCCCTCTTCTCATTCCCTTGTGCTGCAAAAATTGCGCCTTGTCATTTTTCTTCTCTTCATCCCCACCCTATCAAGATTTCCCTCCAATCTCACGTCCTCTCCCTCTTCCAAGTTTCCCTTCCCTCTGCAAAACCGTCTGTTCTTTCTTATCCCGAAGGCATGTGCTAATCTCTCCCTCCGTGGACTTCCAATGTTTTCCTATTTGATGTTCCGCTTATCACACTAAAGTTCCTCACCCTGACACGCTGCCTCACAAATAAAATTGAGCGGGTGGCCAGTGAGTTTCCATGGACGAGCAAGATGTTTAATTAGAATGGTTTGTGCGGCCACGCTCATTTCTTACGGGGAATGAGATGTATGAAGTTATGTACGCCTTGAAAAAGAAGCCGCGAAATTCCGGCCCTGTTCATTATTCCCTCTCATTGTTATCAAGTCTCCGCGTGGAGTTTTAAAACTTTCTTGCGTTATCTTACGTGGCGGAAGAGGAGCCCGGCCTCTGATTATTTTGTTCTTTTTCGTGCTCTTGGTTTCCTACCGGAGGGCATCATCAGGTGCTCTACGCCCGCTGTATGAAATCTTCATTTTCTTGGACGGCGAATCTTGAATTTCGTGAGCGTGTTACTAGAAATTTGAACTACACCTTACGGCTTTTTCGGTACCTGATTATTAGGGTTTCTGTACAGTACAGTAAACGTATCAGGGCAATTTCATGTTTCCTACGATGACTAAGTTTAAATTAGGAAGGTTCAATGAAATAGAAACGCGAAAAAATAACAAAAAACTGTTTTTGGTTGCTTTTATCAGGCAAACCACTCTTATATCAATTTGTAACACCAGCGGGAAAGAACTTGAAAAGATTCTTCAGGTAAGAAGGTTTAAAGATATGAAATGGCTACAATAAAAGGTGATGAAGGCTAAAAGCAAGTTGTTATTATCGTTTATGTTCATTTTATTATTACATCAGATCACTCACTTTTCCGTGATTCGCCATCTTTAACGTGAATTCCTATGAACATCTTTTCACCATCTTGAAAACTTGTTGGGAAGCCTATCCCATTATTTTGTTAATCCAAAGATTAGCCTCGTCTGCCACAATTTGAATTATTTCTGCATTTTTAGAAAGTTTTTGCTGTATAAAATTTGAACATGGATACCAAAATGAGGTGTAATTTTGCCTTGAAAATTGCGATGGTAATGAAGGCTTGCGATTTGTTATTATATTTGGGAAAGATGCGTAAAATTTAATTTATGATTCAACTACAGCTTCAATTACAGTCTCTAATATTCAATTTTATTGGTTTGAATTCCAACTATCCTAGAATATCTAACGAATTCTTCATTTTTGCTCCTAAGTTTGACGTAAAAGGTTTACTGCGGAGATTGCATGACTGGGAAGTTCCGCTTTAAAATAAAAATTCCCGAATTCTGACAAATAATATATTTGACGTTTGCACTTAACCATAATCACTCCTAGTACCAGTAAAAAGTGACTGATTTAATTGAGTACATGTAATAAAAAAACTCGCAGAATATGACGACGTAATACCGATAACTAATAAAATTACATGACGATTCTCACAACTGTAGAGCTGTGTGTGTTAATTACAAGTCAAAGGTGAGTATGACATGGACTGGAAAAAGTAAATTGGATTAATACGGAAGCAAACGAATGAGTCCTGGGAATGGTACGGGAAAAATGGTGTTGATTAAAGAAGTGAGATGGATGTAGAAGGTCAAATATTGAGAGATGATGGATTGCTGAAGAACTGAAGATTGGATGCACGGGAATGGATATAAAAAATAAAATATTCTGAGTGTAGAATTAGAGGACTTACGAGGGAAGAGCGATTGCTACAGATAAATACATTAAATAGGATCATTTGTGAGGAATTTTCGATGTTCATTTATCATGGATTGATGGATTTAGATAGATATTTTAAAAGTATTCATCAACGAATTTTACGACCGGAATCATCGTATTTTCTTGTACTAATACCACGAAAAACGATATACAAATCCAAATATACCAAAAACGAAATGTAAATATAAAACGATAATATATTTTTCTATTTAAACCGATTCTATTAGTTGAAAAAACAATCAATAGCAATGAAAATAAAACAAAAATATATATATTTCGTAAAGTACATTTTCATTGTTCATGGATCTTGTGTATAAACTTTTAGTAAATTTTAGCTCGCAAATTATTTTATTATCTTTCATTTCACTTCATATTTTACAAACCGAGGGTAAGGGACATTTTTGACGTGTTTCCTGTCAAATTCGGTCCATCAGCATTGGAAATACCCAAATTTCGAAGAAGTGACAAAGCGGATACATCACGTGATATGCGTTCCATTTGATGGGTGGGTCATCAATGCGTTTGACATCTCTCGAATATTGAGCTTTTATCGCTTTGTGACACCTTACAGAAAGGATGTCTTATCATTTGTTAACGGGGAAATTTATTTATACTAATTCAATAAACCGAGCAAGTTTACTTTGGAGCATTATTCTTATCTTTGTTCCCTATTACTATTAATAATTTAATCTTATAAGCTCTAATCATTTCAAACATTCGGAATTTAGAAACAAATAATCTTGCACAAGCCATAAATTGGTAAATTAGTTACTTAAGGTATTAAAATCGATAACCGTGAATATATAGGTTATATGCGTGCCATTAGATTTAGAAAACAAAAATTAGAAATAAAAATTACTCCGTAAGAAAAAACAAAATATATTCTCTCGAGTAAAGTAAAGTTTAATTTGCGCCTAGAGAAGGTTACCGAAATGAGATTGATGATTATTGGTTATCTATTTTTCAACATAATTGTAACACTGTCCCTTTGATGCCGATAAGATTTTAGACAGTAAGAATGAATCACACTGAAGAAATTTTTAGTTCTTGGTAGAAATACACCTAAAAATAAACTTCACGCTCTGATCAGTTACTCAATGAAACTAAAGTACTGCAAATTAAGATTAAGATACGACACTCGTACTTTTTCAAGTCGGAACCACAGCTTCATTATGTCTTTCGTAACTAAAATGGTTGCTCTCTCGTTCTCGCCGGATTCACTTAAATTTTCCTCCTACGGCAGCACCACGAATAACCACAAAGAATTTTATAACTCGGTGATCTACGAAGAGCAGTGATCCGCAATGTATATCATTGAGCGTCACTCTTCTCCAAAAGAAATGAGTAAATGGGAGCACGACGTGCTCTGGTGTGATATACCATCTGATGCACGGCGATTTAGGTTTAGTGGGTACAGCCGTAGGAATACAATGGTGAACTTTCCAGAAGAGATTCCTCCCGACGCAAAATTACTCACGATTTGTTCGAAAATCTAGCATGAGACGGCTCTAAGCGAATATGCGTGGCGTAGATGCTTATTCAGAGAGGGCGCTTGATGTCACAAAATCGCACGTGACAAGTGACGCCGGCAGTTCTTCTGTGGAAAATAGAGGGAAAAGATAAGGAGGAGGGGCTCTGGAGAATGATGGATGGTGCGTTGTGAAAATGTAAGAGATTCATTCCATTCTGGATTCCATATTACATTCCCATTCCTCACATAATAAAGAGGAGGAAAATAATAAATAAATTATAAAACAGCTCGTATAATCGATGTAAGTAGGTGAAACGGTGTCGTAGGCAAACCACGCCCACATTTCAATATTCTGAAGTTCGACCTAAGAAATTGAATGAAATTTAGTGATTTTAATGATAGTATTTTATGGTTTTGTTATTCCTAGGGACATGTCTGAATCAGTTACGTTTCTGACCTACATTATATTTTCCTCAAATTTATGCGCGGTATTTTTCAATCATACGTAATTAAATGTCTGAGTATAAAATATTTTCATCCTTTATCAAAATATTTCAACTGTGTAAATAGTGAGAAATTGTAACAAAATATAGAATTTATTTGATTATGATACAATTTATAATCTTAAAATGAAAATTATCTGTAGCATTTCATCGCGCATTTGGCTCGAAATTTTTATGCACAGAAAATTCCCGGGATCCAAGGATTGTCAATTATTTACTCCGTAATTGTGGATAACCGGAGAATGACATGCACTAGTAAATACGTCTGACAAAGGCTCTATTTCTGCTGACAAAGTAAATCATAAACGAGCAAAATATCTCGATCTGGCATTTGCAGAAAAAATATTGCCTCTGAACTATTTCCCTCGTGTTGGAATAGCTAATTAATCCCAAAAAGTAGAATTTTCCAAAAGTACAAACGAATACTACATCAGAAAGGACGGAAACTTGTATATGGCATGTCAAAATGATCCTTTGTGAATCTTAATTAATGACTGCAGCTTGCAGTAAAAAATTTTACTCAGTATTTTTAAGCACAAAAATATTGCAACATGAAACACATACGATAGGATATCATTAATGAAGCAGAAGTTAATGATGGGATCAAAATTAGTTGAATCTAAAAATATTTTAACGGAAATATTTTTAGAGAGATATATGCAGTATCTCACAATTAGTGTCAATTCGTCTGCATGTAGATCAATACCGAAAATTTTAATTTATGGTTTAAAAATACGTTTGAGAGATCTTGTGGGAAGGAATAATTCTTTTTTCCAACGGGATTCAAGGCTAAAAATTCATTTTAACAAACAAATCATGGAGTCATACCTTTACCAAATAGGAATGTTTTATACATTTGTTCGAACCTTTTTTAGATGAAAAACTATTTCTTTGATTGCAATATACCAGATCTCTGAGGTCAAAATGGCGAGGAATTATTGCGAAAAAACATTGATTTTTATTCTTTTTGGTAAAATCAAGAAAAAGAGAGGAACGAAAAAGATACTTTCAGTAAAGGATGTTGGGAATCGCTGACTCTTTGGTTCCCCAATGGTTCTCGACGACCTTGAAAAGTGAAGCAAAGAATAATGAATGAGCCACACCATTTCCATGCCCCAGTATTCATGCCTACGGAGGATACCGACCGCAAGTGACTCACGACCACGCGACCTTGCGGGCTCCAGCC
Source organism: Pachydiplax longipennis (assembly GCA_036926295.1). Taxonomy (NCBI): domain Eukaryota; kingdom Metazoa; phylum Arthropoda; class Insecta; order Odonata; family Libellulidae; genus Pachydiplax; species Pachydiplax longipennis. The sequence goes on along the minus strand of JAVFKF010000003.1, from coordinate 22,638,663 downwards.
GTTTCGTCGAGTAGCGACCGCACCCTTATTTCACAGGTGCATTTCTACCTTAGTGTATTTGGGTTGCAACTCAGCGAAAGAATGTAGGCTTAAATCTGTCGGTACACCCATTGAAACGTAACATCTCCAAACTCGAAGAGCACAAAAGATCAATTGTGTGGCATCATACAATTTAAGTAATGCCCTCATGAACTAAAAATATTTTATAAAGATTGTGTAATCCCTGGCTAAAGAAAAAATTACTAGTTCCCCTAATCTAAATAGCATTGATGTTTTCTACCCTTACTTGATGTATGCCATATTAACATGAGATAATGGAATTGACAATAATTTATTCTACACCACATTAAATACACAAACTCACGACCTAGGTTTCACAGAATAGCAAAATCATCAAGTAATTGTATTTAAATAATACCCTTATGAACTAAAAATATTTTATAAAGATTGTGTAACCCCTGGCTATAGAAAAAACTACTAGACTAATCTTAACTATGTTGATGCTTTCCGACTTCACTTGGTGGTGTACCATAATAATGTTAAGAGTTAGAGTTGGCACTTTAATTCATACAATGCCACATTAAGTACTCAAGCACACGACCTAGGTGTCATAGCATAAGCATAAGCATAACCATCATAATGTGACCTGACCAGGGAACCCGATGATGATGCTATGCATTGAAACCTTGGTCTTAAGCGTGTATTTAATGTATGTACTATTGTTTAAATTAAAGTTTTAATTCTACCATATTATGACTAGACTAGATAAAAACAAAAGGACTATAAACTATATTTTACTAAACTAAGATAGAAACAAAAATTAAATTAATAGTAGTATTTTTGAGAGCGCTTCAACAGCTGCGGTCATTTCGCAAATATGGGCTCCTACCGGGAATCGAACCCGGGACCGCTTTCACAAATGCCTAACGCGCTACCCACTTGGCTACTCGGGAACCCCTAAAGGAAAACCGGAACGAAACTTATTTCGGTTCAGTGCCCCGGTTAAGAGGATATAAAATCTACCCGGAAAGCGGACCACGGATCGAGTCCCAGTCGTGTCGAAATTTCCCACTCCCATCCGCCAAATCTCTTTTATCGCATCATCTTAATATTTTCATGAAACCCATTTCTTCCCATGGGCGTAGATGGAGAGCAATATGAATATAGAGATTTTCTTCGGGAGTAGGGTGAGGGATTAAGAGGGGAGAGTGAGGGACAGCAGAGCGTGAGTTATTAGCACTCGGCGTTGGAGATAAATCAAGAGCTCTCGACCGATTACCCGCGGCGCCATATATTATCAGGATAGTGCGCTTTTCAGCGACTAATGAACAATGGCTCTCGTTATATTTTCGGATCCAGATGAACGGCACCGATTTATTTATATATTTTTTTAAGGAAATGACGCTGTATTGTGAATAGTTAAAACGGCTCTCTTTTGTTCCACTTTCGCATTAATATTGTCCGATAAGCGACTGGCAATACCGCCGGAGGATGTGCGAGGAAAATCTGTACTGCGGATTTGAGTCGTTTATTTTGCCCTTTTATTTTGCCGGAACGACGTGTTGCTTTCTGGCATGGCTTTTTGCGGAATGGAGATATTTCGAGGCCTTTCAGAATTCTGAACTGTGGAGGATATCCACTTTTGCATCTATAATCATCGAATTTTCGCATTTATTTCCTGCGAAGGTTTTAAGAGAATTATTACCAAAGTATTTTATAATTTTGAATACAGTTAGGGTTAAGTGGATGACTGAACTCCACTTATTTTTATTATGTGTTTAAATTGCGTGATAGTTCTAAGTAAAATTATTATAAATTATGATTACTGTTTCATTTGATGGAATTTATAAAGTAAAATTACATTATTACCATGTTATATTATAGAAATACAAATAAGTTAGTCTGCTCTCTGTGTATTTTTACATATTTTCGGAAAAGTACTACAATTATATGTGGTGTATTTTGCAGCATCCATTTATTGATGTCTATGAAAGTAAATTTGATTTTGTTTGTAAACAAGTTTCATCTATTATTATATTACAATATGCATGTTTATCCCATGAGAGATAATCTCGTAATCTATCCTTGGCCCCCTTGCGACTTAGAATTGAATAAATAAAATATGTGGACGTTACTTCACAAAATAAATAATACTATGATAAAGTGTTTATTGGGGGTAAATATTCTTTTTCTTTCCACAGTCTTCGTTCCATCCTCACAGTAGTTGATTTAATGCTACAGTGCTCGCAGATTTCCGCTGCTCTTAAATTATTTCAATAATTCTACTTATTTCATCCGTCGATAATAAGTTAACAACTTAATCCTGCTATATTTCTCCAATTCAGTAACTTCAGATCAATTAAAAACTCACTTTTATAATCAGTCAAACCTTATTTAGTGCTTCGTGATTCTGATTTTGCCCCTCACATTTAATCGTCAGCGCCATTCTTATGTCCAAATACCCAAGTCCGATAGATACTGGATACTTGAACTCCCTCTGATGCATAAATATCTGGGAAATAAAATAAATTATTGACTGACAAATTATTGTCAGATTAATATATAATGCATCTGAATCTGCGGAAAGGTAAAATAGTAGTACGATAAAATTTATCCCAGAAATATAAAAAGTAAGAAAAGAATGCGATATGGAATTTTTCCCATGAATTGATCTTTCATTGTAAGGTTGTAACCAAAGTCGAAAATTTTACTTTGTCGAACTCTTTGATACCGAAACTGTGAGAAGAACGTATACGCTTTAGAAAAGAATGTATGTACGTTCACCCTAGAAAAGCTAGGTCAAAAGGGCGGCATTACAGGATGTGCAAGGACAAGAATCGCAACTACCATTCATATGCTATCGTATGATATCTCGATCAAATCTCAAAGGATCGCCTTAGAATGTTCTCTTCTCAGAAGAATATCAATGCGTATTCGAATGTTCTCATTTCATAGGTTAGGTCAAGATCAAACGGCACACTTCTGAGGATGGAGCTCATGACTATGATCGTTATGCTAAACATTAATTTCATAATTCGGATTTTGATATTTCATGTTTGGATGTAACATGAAAACCTTTTTGAATTTGAAAAGTTAAAATATCAAATAAAATAAATGATATATTAATTAAAAATAATGTACAGGATGTATAAATTATACGCATGTATAAGAAATAAAAATGGAAAGACAGGAAAGCATATATATATTATGTTAAATTGTTTTCTTCACAGGGTGTACGATTAATCGAAAATGACGCACAGCTTATGTCTATATCCGCATTTATTATTTATACATTTAGTCCTAGTTACTAAGCAGGGAAAAGGACGTCTTTTTCTATGTAGTCTGGGATTAGGTGGAAGATTGTCTATTTCACATTTATAAATTTCACATTCATACCAAATGAAACCTGAATAAATGGACCAACCTCTACTGGAGAGAGCTTTAAAAGTACGTTTTGAGTTGGTAAATTGTACACACAAGAGTGTTAGAAATATTATTTCAATTTAATTAAATATATGATGCGGGTGCAGGTATTTCCTCCCTATCAACGGAGGAACACCTACATCCCTGTTCATATGATGAAGGCTAGCGGATCCCTGCTAAACTTTTATTTTATTCACGACTTGTGAATGAATTTCAAGATCTTACAATTATTTTGATTTACCAAATACTATTGAAATAAAATTTTAGTGCTACATCATTGGATTGAAGCATTCATAGATTGATACAGGTTGATTTACAAGTTAAAGGCATACTTATGAGGTGAGATGAATTTTGAGTAGACATTTTGCGAGGCACGCCTGTCGTACAAGATGTTACTATTAAAGTAAATCAAAGGAAACTTAAGTAGTTTTAAATTAAGACCATAAATATTCCATATCTTCTAAACCTAAAGGACTCTTGGTTATACTTTAAAACCTTTCATGGCTTTTCAAGTTGTCCGGCCAGACCATATTGATTGTAAGGTAAAAGAAAATTTTCGCGGCAAAAATTTCGCAGATAAAGATCACAGTATATACCTCTGACTTGTGCTTGTCCTAATGGAAGAATCGCTCGTAGGAATTTTTAACTGCCGCATCTAGAAAGAGGCGTTTGCATGAAATTATTCATAGATCCCAAAGTAACTGCAAAATGAATTCTATCGGATCGCCGTATTACTGTACGAAGTAATGAAATAGCCTCCAAATGATTAATTAAAGAGCTAGAAAATCGTAGAGTATTATTATGGAAGCAGAGTATGAAAAGATTTTTTTCATTTTTTTTTTCGCAAGAGCGTAAAGAATCCTTTCTCGGAGCTTTGGAATGCTCCTGTAGCTGAAGCTATTTCGTAGTTCTCCTCTTCTTTCCTGTGACCTATATAAGACTCTCTAAAGCATGAGATACGGCATAAAAATATTTCAACATTTAGAGCCACTTAAATTTCTTGCGACAGCCTCACCAGCGATAACTAAGTTAATAAGATTAATGCGAGAGTATGTTAAGGTCTTGAGATTTTAAGGAGAAAATTCATCTTTAGGACCCCACTCGTTACTGGGAATACCGTAACGTAAATATATACATAATTGTGTATATAAAGGATTAAAGTAGAGAAAATTTTAATTGGCGCACCCAATCCCTAAACGCAGTCATTTGGGATATGCTTAAGAGTTGCTGGAAATTCTGAATCGTTTGAGGATGAATAAACCCAACGACTGTCAATAATGATCATTTAAGAAATAGGAAATGTGGATGCAAAGCTTCTAAACTAGGAAAGCGAGAGAGTTTTAATGCAAATTCTGAGGCTAAGCAGAACTAATCGATTCCAAATAACATTACTGAATGAGAAATATCATTCATAGAGTAATCTCTAATAATAATATGATTGCATTTTGTACGTAACATAGACCATATTCTGTAAGGGAGCTTTTAGTACTTATTCTTTTCAAGATTGTGAGTTTAAATTTGGTTAACACTCAAAGCTCCTCTTTAAATCCTCTAAACTTCTTGTAAACGAAATGGTAATATGCCAATACAGAGTATCTCGCCTATGGAATGATCAAATAGGTTTGAAAACAAAATAGAATATACATAAATTTGTTACCTGAGGTATTTAGCTAATCTACAAAGTCATATGGTTCGTGTTTCGCACTTAATGATGCGGTGATAAATAATACTGTTAGGATCGTTATCGACGTAAAGTGTGAAATGACTTCGAAGATGGAATGGAGAAGTAAACGTACGCACTCAAAGGATATATTCTCCACTTCCTTTAAAATTCATGATGATTTTTATTCACTTTTCTTTTCGTTTATCTCCTTCATCTTCCTTTTCCCCTTAAATACTCCATTTCATTTGAGAGAGAAATGAATTTTCTTAACACTTTGATGATTTTCACTTACAAAACACCACCACTGTATCTGAAGGATGAGGTTTTGAAGGGTATTATAAAACCGCAAACCATCTTTTAGGCTCCATTAGTTACGATAGGTGTTAATGTTTAAAAATAAAATACTCCTAAACCGTATATAAATAAACCTATAAATAAAACAATAAAAAACCTATTAAAAATAAACTTATAAATAAACAATAAGATGTTTATATACGGTTTAGGAGTATATTATTTTTAAACATTATACTAACGGCCGTGTCTCTCTCTCTCTCTTCTTTCCATTACGATAAGTGTCTTCCCCGAATAGAAGCTGTTCTTAGTCGAACTTAATTTTTAAAATTCTATTGGAAGGGACTAATATTAATTTATCCTAGGGTGGATATAGCTCAGCGGTTACTAAGAAATAGATATAACATACAAGATAATTATATAATTTCTTCCTCTTAGAATATTATTAAATATACAGTTTGTATAGATTGTAACGAAAGTAGCTGTGATATAGCATAGAAAATAAAAAATAGGGCTTTGTTTGATGTGGAAGCATTCAGGAAAGAATGAAGGTAAAGTAGATAATGATAACGATTTTTAAGAGCATTATGAAGCTATTAAAACTCCTCTAGAGGTACTATGAAGCTCCTAGTCTATGACAACATCTGACGGTAGAGAACATTGAGGAGACCGTGAGCACGAACTTTCAGACAAAATGGTTGTAACATCCGTGGCCAAAGAAAAAATAAGGAAGACGATAAAAGAAACGATGGGAAAAGGAACCCAAATATCTAGATATGATCGGCTAAAGGCGATAGACTCGTAGGTCCTTTATAGCAAAGAAGATGCGATATCGAAGTAGTAGCTACAGATGGGACGTAAGTGGAAAGAAATTAAACATAAAAGGCCTGAGACGCTTTTTTTTGACTCAATGAAGCGCTTATTATTCAAATAGTTAATGTAAGGCAGTAATTTCTAACTGCTGTGCCACGGCATACTGGTGTTTCGGGATTATGCTGTCAATGTGCTGCGAAATACTATTATATTTATACTAGACTATGAGTAACATAAAGTTCGAATCATGAACTATTTGCGATATCAATTTTTTAGTAATTTTTTTAAAAATGCGATTCATTTAAACCGCGGAAATACATTATTCTACGCGCGTTGTTTTTGTCGTTAAGAGTATGTTCTTGATATGGAACGTGGCTTTTTAATGCTCAGTACTTTTACTTTTACAATACTTATTTTACATTATTTATATGATTTATTTTTCGAAATATTACATCGCTTCGTTTCATTTAGTAGCGGATCAACAGTTATCATCCTAGCTGCTCTCTTTGAATGAAACGCAGATTATTCTTAAGAAATATGACGAGAAGGTAACCAGTATTTCACAACAATGGCTCGCGGACTATATATCCTGCTGTGGCAGGTAGAGAAAACTTACGAAATTTCCTTTGCGCTTATAAGATATAAAGCACTTATTTAAAAATTAAAGGGCCGAAACCAACCCTACCTTTTTTCTTATGTAAAATAAAAATGCATTTGTAATATAACGGTTATAACGCTATGCCGCTTATAAGGTGATTCTTACACTGTCCTCAAAAGAGAATTAAACCGTGTTTTACAGTACTTGGTAGCAAATTATTCTAAGCTTTTCCTTTATAATTCACGAAAAAATACAAAATATCATAAAATAATTCTATTGCTTTCGTGAATTCTCAATAAATTGTTCGGCTTCCCAAAATTATTTATTATCATTTCTTTCGATTTAATCTCTGTAGCATTATATCAGCGAGTTTAATCGTAGATCTGACTTACAATGTAGAGGATCACCAAAGTCAAGGTTTTATGTTGCATAATCTCAGCCGACAGCTAACCGTCGATCTGTTATGCAAGGGAAAAGGATTTTTTATCGGATTCAAGGGAGAACAAAGCTACCGTTTCTCGCTCTTGCTATGGGATTACGTAACAAGAATAGGAAGAAAAAGAGATCTCGATACTCAGCCGATGGGACTTCAATTTTAACCCGGAAGTGTGACATTCGAATGTTATTAGGATTCAGATACCATCTAAAAAATTGTCAATTAAAAAACATCCCCTTCATGATTGTATTTTATTTCATTCTGATTTCCTTGGGGAATTCAAATAAATGAGATAAAAATAAATTCTCGTGCAGTACAAATCCCAGGCGTACAACGATTCTTATATAATATTTATTGATTCAAAAATCGACGATGTGAAATTAGTTACAGAATATACTTTCAATTAAGAACTTTATTTTTACATTAAAATATGCTCTTCCTAAAAGCAATTAGCCCCTTTATTGCGGAAGAAAAATCTCTATATTCGACCTCATAGTTTCCTAACTCAGTATTGCAAGATCCTCTGTGACCGAAGTACACGGTGTAGTTTTCGAGAAGTTTGAAGGTAACTTGTCAAGTACTGCAAGAAGTCGTCGGAAAGACCGTCGTAAACAAAAAGAAAAGAGAAGGATTCAGCTGTAGCTGTGTATCCTACATACAAGAGGCACATGTAAGATTCGAATGTCCATTCGTCATTGAATGTCTCTAGGTGAAATGTATTCTTCGTTCCCAATTAAATTCGAAACGATTCCCCTATAAAATCAGTAATAATGAGAGGATCCTGCAATGCATATTACATTTAAAATTTAAAACTTCACGAATAGCCAGATTGGTACCACGTTCTCCTTAGGTGAAAACGGACTCGGGTTGAACTCACGATGGAAGTTCATATGTGTGAAATGATCTCAACTGTTGAAGCACATCTTACAAAACGAGTACTACACGATTAGTACTTCGTTCACGAAATAAAACATTTTTTTAAATGTAATAATTTTCTAGTGCAGTCGGTTCTCTTTTCTTCTTTCCCGGTATTTACCAACGGAAGAAATTAAAATGCAGGAGTATTTTCCATAAAGTTACTGTACCAGCATCACAATTATTTCATCGTGATCCAATAAACTCTGCGAAATGAATCTCTTTTGAAGATATAAAGTAATAAAACCAATAGTAGCAAGATAGCGAAATTAATGGACTATTCCTTTAGTAAACTAATTAACAGTAACGCTTGAGCCTCTTGACTGTCACAATAATATAAATTGAATAATTAAGATAACCTTAATGCAAGCGATGGAAATTTAACTTAGCACATTAAGGTGTGCGACTTAACCCTTAATGCGTTTGCTTTTATTTAGTCGAACAATCGATGTAGGATATTTCTTAAGATTGACTGCATCGTAATTACCCATTACCATTTTGAAAATAGTTACTATGACCAAGATCAGAGAAAATTACTCCGAAGTCAAATATATCAAGGTGTAAGTTTGCATTCCTACTAAAATATCCAGCAACACCTTCAAATAAAACTCATTAAAGCATCAAACAGTGAATACTAAAATAAAAGACAGGTGAGTCCATTACTTATTCCGGAATATGAAATGTATTTCCGTCTTTAATGCTGGAAAAGCATCTCTCACTAGACATTAGTATACCACTTTACTAAAGAGTAACAGAAAACGATGCCACGAAAGGCAATGAGAATGGACAAACACTGTCTTTCAGTCTTCGATGTCAAAGGATACGCTATTTATCGGGACTCTCATATCCGCGTTTTAAAATAAGCGTGCGGCTAAACGCTGCAAAACGTTCTTCGTTTTTCAGCTTCCTATCTATAGACGTCGGCCAACTCAAAAGCCATAGTCACCGCCATTCTCCCTCAGAAAGATTCGCTCACATTTTCACGCCAACCGATCTCGCTCGCATCTCTCCAGAATGTTCATTTTTTACGTTTTAAGCTTAATGCCTTCCCCGAGAGGTGCTTTAACAAGAGGGACGAAACAGCTCGTTTTAAAAAGCGATTTCGAATCAAAACTGTTTCGAAAACAAATAATAAAAGAGGGACCTCTCCTTCGCTCGCACTTTTATTTTTTTATTCGCCCGCATTTAATTGCGAGCGCGTTTTCGGGCGATCGCAGTTGCGAGAGTCGCCGCTAGAGGCGCTCGGCGGTGTTGACAGAGGGAGATGATTCCATCGGAGTTGTCGCGGTAATGGAGGCTGCCGATGGGTCGGAACAATGGTCCGCAAATTGCAGTCAAATATTTTGACGTGTTGTTTGTCGCCTCCGCTGTATCTGTTTCCTGGGAAAAAAGGGGGGCGGGGTCCGAGTGTGACAGCTACGGAAGCGCCCATGCTGCGATAAGGGAAATGGGGAGTGATATGAGTATCTCGACCCTTTTACCCAAACTAACGCCTTTTCTCCCGCTCTCATTACTTCCTTCTTCTGCCCCTTTCCCTTTTTTGTTACTCTCCGCTACAACTTACCATCCCATTTCCCTTCTGCCTGCTTCCAATTTCCTCTCCGCTTTCTTCTCGGATTTCCCCGTCGATTATCACCTCTGTTGCTTCTCCATGTTCAACAGCGGCGGAGATCATAGGGCTGGAATAACAGACACGAAGAGTTCCCCATGTAGTATCAGATTAAGTAAACTAGAGAAATAAATTAATACAAAGTACTAGAACGAAAGATCCTAGTACACAAATCGTTGGTGTTAAATATAATCAGACAAAATACGAATACAGAAGTTAGGACACGTCGTTTATGAAAGATGGGGATCTTACCCGACTAGTATCAATTTTTTAAAATTTTTTATACGTTTGCATCATCATAGTAGCCTATTTAGTGACTTTGTCTTTTTTGTCGATTTTCACAACTTTCTACCAGTCTTTACCACTTCTCACATACTATGGGACACCTTTGAATACGTTAATCCTCCGCTCTATGCTCTTAACCTAGCATTTTTTATTTTTTCTTAAGTTAAAACAGCATTGCATTCAGTTGTTTTCATTTCATTTTCACTTTTTCTACTCTCGCCAGTTATATTTTAATTTCCTAAAATACTCCATGGTTTCTCCCCTTAATTTCACCACCATCAATTGAAGCCATCTCTATACAGTCGCTAATTTCTGATCATGTAATTTTTCTACACGATATTAGGAAAGTTTATATGTTGCCTATTTTACGTGGGTTTATCAATTTATAATAAATGCTAGAGAATTAATTTTCCGCATAGAAATTATTTCCTGATTGAGATATCCTGCTTAAAAACTGCTTTAAACATTACTAATAGATACTTGAGTAATTCAAAACAAAGATCCGTACGTCCTACATATAATTTTTAATTCGATTAATACTGAATGTAATCTTCAATGTTTGATTGGTATCCGATGATTTATATTTCGAATCGACATCCCATTGACATATTACATTTTTCTATTAATATATTTAATCGGTATAATGTATTTAAATTAAATCCCTTAAATAAAATGATTAAATAGCTCCGGTTCCAGGAGAAACAACCGCGAAGTTTATAATCATTCAATCAAGAGCTTTTCTGCGGAAATTTATTTCGATATTTATAAAAAGAAAATAATTGCACATTGAATAGTTCCCGTATATTGTATCATACTTCATACAAACAAAAGGTTTCATTTACTTGTAAAGGAATTAATTCCCTGAGTTCTTTAATTGATTGCGTGCATGTAGTATCATTAATGTAATGTTTATATATTTTTATTGATTCTAGAAATGTATTTCCAGATATGCGACTTCTAATCTTTTAAACTAGTAATAATTGCTTATGCACTACATAGCAAGATATGCAAACAGCCAAATTTCTCATTCCTGCTACAGTTTAAAAATATCTGCCGTGGAAATTCCACGTTTATTTGAACCTTTTATTATATTTGAGTATCATGAGGGACAATGAAATTATATAATCCAGAAGAAGAATCATGATAACGCGGCAGGACTCTATCAGGAGACATTGAAATAATTATTTCTTCGCCACATCATACGTTTTGTCCGAATAATGAGAAGAGAAAAAGTCGAAACTCGAATCTAGATTTTTGGTTTTTTGTTTTTAATATAGCAAATATAGTTTTGAGAGACAAAAATCTATGGAATGTTTAAAAGTTTCTGGATTTTTTAAGTTAGTTACATTTTATGTTATTGGAAAAATACCTCTCAAAGAGCGGATTAAATATTTGGTCATATGAGTTATAATAAAATGAAGAAAAGACTGAACAGTAAAAATTGTACTTTTTCCACAAAGTTAAAGTCGTCAAAAAAGTACAATTTTTCGAGTTTCTTTCTATTGCAGATTTCCATAATACATCGCCTGATTCTGTGAAGTATATTGAAAGACAAAAACTTCATCTAGTAAATATTTTCTTATTTTCTTGAAGATTGCATCATATAAAGGAAATTGACATGTTATGAGGAATAAAACGGCACTACATAAAAATTATATACAGTAAGTCACTAAAGTTAGGAAGAGTTTTAGCATAGTAACTATTAGATTTTTCAATCATTTCAATCAAGGAATCATCGACTTTGTGGTCCATACTAGGAAGGATGATGAAATACATAAGCTTCGTCACATTCTCTTGAGAAAGTTACAATTAATTATATTACCATGATCCTTGATGGGTTTCTGAATTAATTTTAGAAATTTTTCCTTAAATCTTGTTGATTGATGTTAGGTTCCCAGTATATTACGACTGAGTAATATATTTATTAATTTTACCATCCACGTTCCATCCCTTGTAAAGCCATTTGTCTGTTATTCTCCTACAGAAACTCCCTTTTTACCCTTACCAGAGCCATATCTCCCCTTCTCATCCGCACCAATTCCCCTCATTCCTCCAGACCCTTTCAAACTTCCAAATCTCTCCCCATCAAACCGCTGGCTGTTTTCTTTTCCAAGGGTCTGCAGTACCAGAATAAAAGATCCATCCTCATTAATTAGAATCGCGCTTAGAGACTTTTTATCCAATTACGGGAGACATTTTTGGAAGCGAGATACAAAGTCTACATTCCAAAGCGCACGAAAATAAATGATCAGCGTGAATATCGGGAAGGTGGGGCTGGCGAGAGAGCGACGCTGCCACTGAGATTCTCAAATGAAGGCAATCCTTTTTCGTGGAAGATGTGACGATGGTCAATTAATCGCCCCGTACTGGATTTCTCCCCTAATAGGGCGATGAATTACATGCGTCTAGAAGGGGAAAAGATTGCCTTTTTTGCGGATTCTTTCGACCAAACCCACTGTTGGACTGTCTCCGTTGACATTCTGCGGAGTAAGAGTGTAAATGAGCCCCAGGTAAACAAGAAAAGGACGGCAGCTTCTGTCGATACACGCTGAAAATATAAATTCGATGTTTCTATGGGGAAAAGTAAGAACTCTTTTTATTGAGATAACTGGGAATTCTGGTTCGCATGATTTTCACACGGGATGAATTATGAAATCACTTTCAATATGAGTTAAAACGAATATTCAGTGGAATTTTGATTCACATGAGTCCATAGAAAATGAAAATTTCGTTTTAAAACAATATATTATTTAATAATATGCGGTACTTTGGTTAGCGGTGGTTATCTTAAAAAGGAATAATTGACCGACGATAATCCGTTCCAAGATTACCCCATTATGCAAAATCGTCACTATTAAAGGCGCGATTTCCCACAAATATATTTCATCAGGTTCTTCTTCAAAATATATAATTGCACAATAACTGAATTCAAGGAAATAGGCGAAACTTAGTTTTGGGGCAACTGCTCAAAATACTTCAGCATTTATTTTATTCGTAATTTTACTTGTCCCGATGTTTTGTTGTCAGAATATGGGAACTGTTAGAAAGATAAATGTGCTACTAATGGTGTATGTATCCCTAATTCCAAAACCGTCTACCTCCACAAAAATCGGCGTATAATAAAATTTCCTACAAAGGGATACGTCGAGTATCGATGATATCTTCAAAGAAGAATTTGAATTTGCACTAATGACATCTTCAGAGTGTATCAGGCAGCATCGAAGGATTACCGTAACAGTATGGAGAGATAGTGAACTGAAAAAGTAGTCGCTGAGCAGTGGTCGAAGTAATTCATCAGTATCAAACGAATTAAATTCACGTTCTTTTAAGTCTGATTGTCAAGGGATTTATTGATTCACTAGAATACTCCAGGAAATTTACCTGCTTGTGGTCTACTCATGGTGATGAATCACCGAAATCGCTCAGTCTATTCGCAATTTAATTATTATCTATTTTTCTCACCCACCAGTTCCACCACTGCTGCTTTCCTGCATGAATACTGAATTTAGGGTATCACCCTAGAGTATTTAGTTTATTCGTTATCTTTATTGAAGATATCGGATATTTTGAGGCTAGAAGTGGAGATCGTCCACCTCTAGCCTTATCCTTTTTTCTCTCTTTCTCTTCGTATATCTTTGTGTTAACGAATCTCTTCATAGAAAATGACTTAAGCAATCGCCGTGAATATACCCACGCATAGAATGCGCTGTGGTATAATTTAGAGTCTTTGGTCGATCTATTTTTGGTCTATCATAGGAAATGCCATACAAAATTTATGCCCTACCATAGGACGCACCCTGATTTTTACCCTAAAGCTCTGATAAAGAGCCTCTTACACGCGGGTACATACGATACTGGTATAAACATATAATCAGCCAGAGCTGCACCGCAGAGGAATTTTTGTAATTTACCTGTTACCCTCAACATTTCTCGCAAAAGGCCAGGAACGGGAAAATTAGTAGGATTTATTAAACGCTTTGGTTTTGCAAAATATATCCCCGCAAATCGCCACTCTCAGCTGCGATCGAAAGATTTAGCAAACCCCTCCTCAAGAATTATCACACGCAGTTGCAAAAACAACCCCGAAAGCTCGGCATTAACCATACAGCTGTTACAAAGAGAATAAATAAAACCGCTGATGATTCCGTAAGCAGCAATTCTGGCGCTCGAAAGTGCTTTCCCATCGGGTCGCCGCACGGCCTGAACTTCCCTAACTTCTAAACAGAAAAAGCTCCAAATGAAACCACAAAGGAAACGGCGCAAAAAGTTTTGCCTTCCATTTTTATCCGTTTGTGAGGGGAGAAAATCCGACAATGTGCCACACTGTAAACCGCAAACAGGAGGGAACACCTGAATGCGGCTCGGCGCCATATTTTAGCGAAAAAAAGACACCTGCGGTCGAGGCACCTGACCGCGAAACAAAGGCTACATAGGAACAGGAATCGATAAAAAGAAGCGGGATCCAATGTATCGTGCACGATAAATATGTGATTTTATGCGATCCCTCGCAAGCAATAGAACGGAAATGGAAGGCGGAAACAAACGGGGGAGAGAAGCTATCGGCGGGTGGGAATCGTTATTCGTGTAGAAATTCTATCCACTTCGGAGGAGAGCTCCCCATTGAGTTCCATCGGCCCTTTAAGAGCGAACTAAAGTAGTGTAGCGCAGGATGTGTTTGGGGATTGCAACACTAGGCACAGGTTGAAACGAAATCCAAGGAGCGTGTTCCACAGCGGTTATCGCCATAGATGCAGAGATGGACTCGAGTATGTAGTCAGATTCTCCATGAAATTGTCTCTAAGCATGTTATTACTGATAACGGAGAATATGCAAACGAAGTGGTATTTCTGTATCATTTATTAATACTGTATGGTGCATACATAGACCTGTTACCATATCCTTACGAATGGAATATTTTTCATTTGCCTTTTGGTTCAGGATGTACGTGTCGTTTTCCATTGCCTTGGTCTTATTCAAATTGTGAAAAAATGTATGTCTCGTTTACTATTGCTCCAGTCTTGTTCAACGTTGTGATAATATGAAATTTACTGAGGTATGAATGATCCTTAATAATGACATTGATTAAGGTCCGTCGTAATGGAATGCTACGAAAAGTGTTACTCATAGAGTCATTCTGCTTCACATACGTGAACTTTAATGAAAAATATGCTTATTTCCATTAATTGAAAAATTAAATTCTTGTAATTCTTCCTTTTACCATAAGTTGAGATAATCAGCAGTTTTTGTTGTTTTTTTTGGTATGATGAGAGGTACAAGGAATATATCCTCGATCTTTTACTTAAATCTCAGCCTTATTCATAGCGATGATAATATGAATGCTTCTTAGGTTTCATTTACTCTGAATAATGGTATGCATCGTGGTCACTACTTACAGAATTTTATGATAAATATTCCTCATGGGGTAAAGGTGCTACACTTACGTGCACTAGTTCCCCTTGTAACATTCCGGGTCACTGGGAAAAGCTCTCGCAAACGACCCCTCTTCACCTAGCCTAGTAAGCGTGATTCTCACTCCAAAGCTTTCGGTAGTCAATATTGAAGGGGTATGGATTCAGCCTGGTGATCTTCTTTTGCCTGATGACTTTACAAACAGACACTTGAAATTAGATGAATCAAATAGTCTTGACCATTTTGCAAATTTTTATTAGAAACGACTCCTTAAAGCTTTTATCATCCTCATTATTTCATTAATGCCATGTTTCTGTATATCCTTGTATTTTTTGACTTATGCAAAATTTCTATCAAGTTTTCTAAGTAATCCTAAAGGCAGGAAATGTGTAATTAAAATTAATTATTGAACTCATTTGTGAGCGCTATAATTCTCTTGACCCGGAATCCTGTTTTCTAAATTTAAAAGGAGTAAAATAAGATAAAGAATTAAATTTCTCTAAAACAATTCAAAAGAATAAACATTAATCATAAGAATGTATTGTAAAAATCTTAAATTAAATCCAGCAAAATATTGGTTGTTTCCCTTAACAGAACAAAGAAAGCAGTAACTATCATCGTACAGGTATTCCATTATCCCCAAAAATACCTTCACTAATTATATATTACCTGCTAATCCCTCAATAATTACTCGTATATTGGTTATCATAAGATTCAACATAGGTTTTCGCATTCCTTCTGAGCAGAAGTATTTCTTAATTCATGAAGACGGAGCGTTTCAGCTTTCATTCCCTTTGAAGTCAAACGGATGATTTGGCTCAATCGTCAGAATGGGAATAACATATCATCGACGTAACTCTCGAAATGACATCACAGACATTAGGCTGATCCAGATAACGGATGAATTAGCAAGATATTTGTTATGTCCCGTCATCACTCGCATCATTGAGGCTGCCTAATCAGACTCCTGCATTTCCGTCCATCCATCCCCATCCTTAACAGCCAACATTCCAATTTCAAATGGCTAACTCTACAATGCAAATGTTGCTGCATACTGGGCCGGACGTGACCACTTGATAAGCTAAACGCTAACAGACGAAATATCAACGTTTTATCTGTGTTTATTCAACTATGGATGCAGACTGCCGTAAAGAGCAGGTTAACATGAAGCATACCTCTAGCGTTACCATGGCCGCTATTGAGACGTGAAAGAAAGTTTGAAATTGATATTCCCGAATTCAGATTCAGCATTTACATGCTATCTTAAAAGATAGTAAGAAGAAATTATATAAATAGGTTTAGCATACACAAACTTACTTTTAAGTACTTATTTTACTTTTTATTGACAAAAATATCTCAGAGCATATCGAAAAGAGAGGCCTTTAAAAGAGGTTTTCCGATGGGTTTTCCTCCATTCTTTAGAAAATGCCAGGCAGGTGTCAAATATCATATACTTTCGTTGCTGGTTCGTATTGTCATAATACGTATTTATTTCTGCATTGTATCCTCCGACACCAGGTCACGCATCTACTTATAGTGTGGAATTTGTAGTAATGATGTAATGAACAAATAATTTCAAAAATGTCGAGGAGCTTTCAATATACGAGAGTGGTCTGAAAAGTTTCAGACCCCAGATTTTTCAGAAATCTTCAGAAAAAATGTCGCGAAATGGCAAAATGTCGGAAACCTTTCAGACCACCCATGTATAATACAATAATATTCAGACCACCCATGTATAATAATATAATATTTTAGAAGGACAATTAAGCAACATATATATGTATACTTGAATCCATAATTTATTACTTAATCAGAGAGATCAATGGTTGAGTTAACTACTGGAACTGAATTATATTATTAATAAGAATTTTTTCTTACTTAAATTAATCATTTGAAGTAATATCCGGTGAAAATTCATCTTCACAATAGAAATAAAAATAAGATATGTATATCTTTTATAAAGATTTTTTCATTTATGGAAAATGTAAAATATCTATGTAATCAATCGTTTTTGGCCGTACTTCGTGGACTTGATGTTTATAGCTTATTGTAAAAATAGATTCTAGATTATACTACTATGAACATTTGACGAAAATTACCAGAATAATTCACATTATGGGTATGAAAATTTCAATTCAAGGACGAATAAATCAATAAGGCTAGTATGAAATGCAAGAAGCAGGGAAAAAAATTTTTAAAATAAACAATGAGATACGGAGAAAAATTTCGCCGTACTCAAAATGTGTTGTCATACCTTCATGAATATAAAATAAAAACGACAAAATACGACTGGTGATCTTTTGATATAAGAAAAAGGTTTAGTATTTTTACAATTTCCTTTATTCATCCGTGCAAGTTTTATTAGATTCTGATATGGAACTCAGGCTGGTAAGCAGGCTTAAGCCAATAGTATTTCGAAAATTCGCACCGATATATTGGAAAATCAAATTGAAGCTGCACAGATATGTAGGGGAATGAAAGCGAGGAATCCGAAATCTATCTGCAACAAATCCTTCTTTCCTTCAAGTCTCACTTTTCTCCAACACAATTTCTCTCTGCTTAAGAGAGAGCAATATCGCCATATCTCCAACTCACAGGCCGTGCCTCTTCCCAATCCATCTCCCCTCCAACGCTTCCTTCTGCTCTTCACCTTTATCGGACATTCAGCCATTCCATTCTCCTCCGCTTTGCAAATCGTTCTATTTCGCTTTCTTCTAAATCTTAACCTAATCTAACTTTTCCAACATTTCATTCTTTTCGTTCATATAATAAAAGCTGTCACTCCCGCTTCATTGTTTAAATTCATGTATTCGCCAGCAATGGGTACATTTTTTACTATTCGGTGTGACTTTCCGAGATTTTATATTTCTTGATGTTCGGCAGGAATGTTAATTAAAGAAGGGCTCCTGGATAGAAAAGTGGGGAATTCGCAGTATTTAAGATCATTACTCAACTACAGCAAGCAGTATCGTCGACTATGAGCATTGAAATTACATTCTAAAACAATTCAGAGATACCCAAAGAAATTATGCCTTGAACAGGAAACAAAAAAAAGTTACAATCTCATTACGGTCAAGATAAATCTGATGAAATATTAAAGAGAAAAGTTCTTTTTCTTCCACATTAAATATATATTGATGCACATAATCTCCAATCATGACACTCTGTCGTTTCTATGCCATAAAATATATTTAAATTTACTTTCCTTTTCATAAACAACGTTTCACCCCTTTTTATTCTACTAATTTCCTCTTCCACGTAAAGCTGATCTTTCCTACTGTGGTTACAACAACCGCAGAAACTCATGAGCGTATCCTCCGTGGTTGGCTGGGATTACGATATTTGGTTTCATTAAATCGAAAAACATCACATAAAACGTTTCCATCCTATATTTAGTTTCGACAACTTTTGTACAGGTAAATCGATAATTTGCCTCTAAGAGAATATTTGGGACATCTGCACTTTTAAAAATTTCTTCTTCTTTCTACATTATAAACTGGCACTCTACATTACACAGTATAAATTATTATCGAATTAGAAAATGTTTAACGATAGGCAATACGCTTGCTAAAGAATTACTATGCGAAATCGGTGAGCGTTACTCGGATGCTTCAGGAGGCAGGATGGTAATTATTAAGAAGGTTCAATCAGAGATTTAATTTACTTAATAAACTAATAACATTTACTTAAACTCAGTATGTTTATACTGTCCATACAGACGCAACCGATATTATGCGTTATCCTTGTTATGTAGGCCGTTCTGATAATGCGAATAAGATCGGAGAAATAGATCTTAGAACCAGTAGATTAAGGGATATATTTTTTTCCGATAGGATATATGAAAGTTTTCTATCAGGGAAGTAGAATCATAGTGCATGCACCCCTGCCACACACCGAAAGGCTGCTTGCAGGGTACATAAGTATATGTAAACTCTCACAATCACGGCAACCATAATGGATAAGCTCCTGATACTGTGCAACCCGCATGTCATTCCTAAACTGCTTTTAGCCTAAGATAACGGCGAGATTCGGGAACAATGGTTTCTGTTCATTAGACCATTACGTGATCTCACAGGATAGAGTTTTCTTGCAGGACGCATATGAAGTTTTAGATGTAGATAAGCTTTGCCTTGATGGGACCTTCCAACGCCTATGTTCTCTGGAGGAGCCGCGACATTAAACTAATTGAATTATTACTTTGTTGAAATATATGGATGGTCGGAAATTTTTAAAATCCAAAAAAGATTCCTTCCTATCAAATTACAAATTCTGAAAAAAGACTAACTTGTAAACCACTGTTCAAAAACTACAGGATTCTTACCCTCCCATCATCATATATGTATATATGAATTAATGAAATTTGCACGTAAGAATTTTTCAACCCTAACAAAATACTTGCCAAACCATCAGCATAATACCAGAAATAAACAACTGTTCAATTATCCCATATACAGGTTGAAATTACATGAGCATTGCCCCATTTACATAGGAATAAAAATATTTAACAATCTGCCGACTACACTTAGGGAAAAATTTCATGTAGATTTTAAAATTGTTTTGATAGAATTAAAAAATGTGTTAATAGAAAAATGTCTGTATTCAATTGAAGAATTTTTTACTACGTAATATAGAAGATAAGTAATAAGTATTTCATGTTATTTATTATGTATGATATTGCTTAATATTGTGTATAGTATGTAATAAGTATTTTATGTGGTATGTATGTATTCTGTGTAAAACTTTTTTATCTAACGAGACATCAATTCATCATCATTGTTTTTTCAATGTATATAATATGCATTTATCGTGTCAATAAATGACTATGACTATGAAATAAATGAATTATTATTTTGTTGAATTATAAGAAAAAATTCCCATCCGATTCGCAAAATTGCAGCAAATTTGCCCAATGACCATGCCTGAACTTTCAAACCAGAATGGCACTAATCCAGCAACGGAATAAATCAGTCTGAACTCTTCTATTAAGACATCTTCTTTCAATAACTTTCACGATATATTTACTCTCAAGACCCGCATTAGAGCAAATAGGAGAAGTCGAAAATCACCCTTTTGGGCGACTTCTCAAATGGGACACGTTTAGAAGGTCACTCACCAGACTTTATCTCACTTTCTTCCTCGCTTTACGTCCTCCCCATTTGCACGCCATTTCAGGCTTTCTCCGAACGTAGCGGCTTCCGACCACGAAATAGCCTTTCTATGAGTGGCACTTTATTATTCCTGCGATTGAAGGTCGGTGGGTGCTCTTAGCACCGAATCGAGCCTCGGAGACCAGAAGATGGAACATCAGCGAGATAAAATTGGGGCATTCCCGTATAATAACGCCACCGGGTAATCACAATAAATTCTGGAGCTGACGTAGCTATCCTAGGAAAGGAGGTACTTATATAAATTCCCCACCGGATTTTTTTGCGTCCTCCGACTTCAGATATCTGCAACTTATGATGGATTTTATCGATTTGCGGAAACCGGTGTGATAGCGGTTCAGACCTTAATTTTAATAATTGCTACCGGGGGTTCATTGGGGGAGGGACTGTTACAGTGAAGAGTGAATTCGGTCATACATCCGAATGCAGCCTATCGATCCACTGTATTATTTCCTATACTTAATCTTCTTATACATTAAATTTTAAAACACTCAGGAAAAGAAAAATTTGATAAAGAAATTCATTTTTTTCTTAAATACCGCACAATGGTATTGAACATAAGGGCATGTAGTTTTTAGGATTATTTAAATAAGTAGGTATCAGGTATGTTTATATATTTCCCAGCACCACAAAATGACCGTTTAAGGTCTTCTTACAAATCGTATTAGTTTCTATACTTAATCTTCATTTTTATTAAATTTTAATAAAAACACACCGGAAAAGAAATATTTGAAAAAAACTATTTTTTCTTAAATAGTGTACAATGGTATTGAACATAAGAGCATGGAGTTGTTAGGATTATGAAATAAGAGGTAAGTAGATATCAAGTACAGGTATGTATCTTCCAGCACCACAAATTGACTCTTTAAGTTCTTCTCTTGTGGAAAAACCCTGCTGAAATTGGGTTTCGCGATAAAACATCGTCAAAGAAAGCTGCCACACGATATCTCAACTGGAAATAACAAATAATCCTATAGCACTCCGTTTCAAATTCCCAAAATATCGAAAGACGTTACTCGTCAAAAGAGAATTTTTGCATGTAATTCAGCAGAGAGACTAAATTCAGCTCAAAACTCTTCGCAGTGAGAAGAGACGGGTGTTATGTATACCATCAAAAGTTGTGATTTGTATGTCTTGTATAAGAGATTAATTTCTGCTTAGAGCACACCAAAAGGTTTTTCAAATCTAAGAAGTGGTTCATGCTATTTCACAAAAAATTCGAATTTCATAAGAGCTCATTAAAAAAGTCTAATTTTACAAACGTGTTAGCAAGTATTATAAAAGTGAAAAACGAGGTTATCGATTGCTTTCTTACTTACTCAATTCTTGAAAATTTGGCCGCTGCCATTAGTAAACGAACGAAAATATTTTTTCTCCTATTTTCCTGTACTGCAATGAAAAGCTATTAAAACTGTCATATTACGATGAAGAATAATATTTGAGCTTTTATTTGATAACCTTCTATTCTTAGCATAACCATGAGAGAAGGATTGAAAAAAGGAAGTTCATCTAGAGAAAATGGTAATTAATTATTTCATTTAAATTCTTCGAGAGATATTTTAAAGAGACGAGTAATACCAAAGATTTAATTTAATTTGCCAAATATTTTATTGGGAGGGAATTAATTCAACTAACTTAAAACTTGTATTGAAAACAGTGCCTTATGTTTTATTCCCATTTATAATGTTGTAAGTTTCTACGTAAATATTTAAAGATAAATTTTGATTCTATAATTTAAAAGAAGTTTCAAATTTAAAGTAATGCTATTCCGCAATATTTTTCCCATTTTATATTTTTAACCGTTAAAAATTTATCCCGTATATCGTTTAAGCCCGCAGTTAGTTTTCTATCTTATTATTTGCATATATTTTACTTCCAAAATATATTATGGTAATGTATTTAAAGTAATTTAAAGCTATGTCTTGAGATCAGTTAACTTATCACCAAGGATCGAAATATTATTCGGTATTTTCATAAAGTTTCATCGAATTACTTAGTTTGGCACTCTAAAATAATTGAGATGTTTTTCTTCCAACTCTAGCTTTATTAAATTATTCTCTTCGAGTATTCGCTCGCCTAATCAAATCTGACTAAATTGGAACCATTCGCGAGGCCGTTGAAGTAACTCCTTCGAAATGGTATTTCCTCCAGTATCGTTCACTATGGGAATTATAATTAACCTATTCAATTATGCCTCCTTCCTCCGTATTTTTCCTCTTTTATTTCCCGGCTATAGCTAATGCCTCTTTGATGTAGGGTACTTTGGGTAGAGAGCGTGCGAATCATCGGAGAAGCTTCGCTCCGTAAGCATTTAGGTCGAGCAAAATGGATCTCGCCGGATGAAACGCTTAACGCGCATGCGCGGGGAGCGAAGAAAGCGTTATGAGTAAGAATTCCGCCCAAGGCAATTGGTGTTTCGTTTAGACTAGCGCGAAATTATCGTTAGACTCGAGCGTCAGAATAAGCTTTCTGCAATTAACGTGAAAAATTCGTATTCTAATTAAAGAACATGCAGCGCTGGAAGGAGGGATGGCCCCATAAGGATGTTTCAATTTGGGCGTCCTTCGAAAATCCCTATCCGTGAAATGCTCCTCTTGCGGAGAAAAATGGGGCTTGTGGATGATAATGAAATTTAATCATTCGGTCGCAAAGCCGAAAAAAATGTTCCATCCTCTTTAACGTGGAATAGAATAATATCTTGCAGCGAATGTATAGGCAAGTTAAAAACATACTGTAGAGAAACTTTGTTAGTTAGACTCTTGCGATTTTATTGCGATACTGGTGCTACAGCGAATACAAACATGCCCCACGTTTTACTTTAATTTCACGCTACATTCTACTTAATAAGACTTCATTTGAATCTTTAATCCTCTCTATTTTCAACTAGTCTCTATCACTTAAATAATCGTAGATTCTCGGAAGTGTAATAAATATTGTTTGTAAGAAATGAATCCCAATGTGAACGAAACGAAATGGAGATGTACTTTTTAGTGAACGCAAAAAACTGACTCTATAAAATCATATCTCTTTTTACAATCAGTAAAGTTGTGCGTAATAAGGAATTTTGAAATTTGTACGTATAAAGTCGTTATATAAAATGAAGTTTTCATCCAGTCCCTATACCTATTGTCACGTGAATGCTTCTCTATCTCTATACAGAAAATTGGAAGTTATGTTATTGACTAAATATCGTTCCAAGGGCAGTGCTGAAGACAATATTGCTATTAAATTACAAAGGGTTCTTCGAATCAAAATAAGAAGGAGTATTTTTAACTCATTACGCTTTATGAAATGAGCCCTTACATTGTTCATTCTAGTCTTCTCTTTCATCTCATTTGATTATATTTGAAATTATCCAAAGCCAACACTCATGCAAAGATCCAGTTAGATCAGACAATTTCATGCAAATGATATAAAACTGGGAGCACAAGCGATTGTAATCTTGCTTTTGTGAATATCTAAACGTTAATTTCATCAAGCAGTTGATCCCTTGCTTTCAAAATGGATATAGTTAATTACAACGTTACGGCCGATTGAATGCTCAAAAAAGATATAACGAAAGGAAAATGGAATGGAAAACTACATCACCCATCTATTTTTACTTCTTCATTTGTAATCTCGCCTCGGGAAAATCTTTTTGCTCCATGAATGATTTACTCCTGTAATTGATTGATATTTTCCTGTGTCTTTTTTAACCATTTCGGAAGGAATAATTCGAGGCGATAAAATAAGTAAATGTATTTCTACGTAATTCAATGCCATTTTCATGACTTTTAATTGAAATCTACTAGACATTTTGATAATCGGTTCATCCCGTAATAGCAGTCTCGATGATATAATTTAATCCCTTTGATGGAAAGACTTGAAGTTTTCATCATGTCGAAATTACATCGATTGAAATATTCTACATTTCGTAGGTTTTAAGGTATTCTGAATTAAATTTATATTACGAAGCGTATATTATTTTTGACAATTCATTTACATTCATTAAATGAAACCTATTTTTAAAATCAAATATATTTAAAAGAATAGGCGAGGTATCTCTTAAATTTGCACCACAAAACATGGCATAGTCTTCATAGTTTATAATAAAGTTATTCACCAAGTTTTCGTTTATTTATTGCTATTTTTATCTATAACTTAATGATCTGGGAGAAAGAGAAGGACAAAAAAGTTGTATGAAATATAATAAATATATATAAAAATATGTATAAAAATAATCTTTCATCAATGTTCACGTAGCTTCCAAAAGTTATTACAATACTTAAAATTCATGATATATGCATTAATATATGTATATTCATTTGCAATTGAATGAAACAAACAACAGGAAAGTATAGAATTAAAATGTCTAATAGGTTTTGGTAGTTAGGTCGGCGAACGCGTTGTGAATACGAAACACCTAGCAACAAGCTTATTATTCTTATAAGTTACTGATATGATGAGTATTTACCAAAAATCCAGTATTTACCAAAAATACAGTATTAACAAGCTTCATTCAAACTTACTAATACGCCTTCACAGATGAACCGATCGAATTATGTGATACCAGATTGATAAACCTTCATTCAATTCGATCATAACTATAGCTGAGGATCGTTGTTGCGAAGTTATAAATGAAGTCTAGAGTCTTGATAATTGAAAGACCGAGACACGGCTGCTGGATGGGGTTCATAAGTAAAAGACACGGAATAATCTAGCAAAGGGTTCATCCTGCTCTACTCTTAATTGAGTATTGGAGTGGAGCTGAACTATTCAATCTTTCGGAACTATTATAAAATGTCAATTGAAGACCAGAAGAACCGGTCAATCTTTCTTCAAGCCAGCAAACAAACAACAATTGACAGGTTGCCCTTGTCTTCAGTCAGATTTCTACTAATCATTCATAAATATCGAATTGTTTCAATGCCACACCGCTACACAATTACGGCTTAAGGAGGTCGAACCTTAGCTACATTTTCTCGGAGTAGAACTACTTGATATCTCCACTCATAAACTCCCACTAAACGACATTTCATCGCGCAAACCGAGATAATAACACCAAAGAATGAAGAAAGCAGGACTCGCAGCGTGGTAACGTAACAGGAAAAATAAACAGAATTTTTGGAAACAGTAACGCATGCATTTTCTGAAATATAATAAAGCATACATTCAGCAACGTTTTCCCAAGGATAGAAATAAGGCGTCTTTGGAAGAAACAGCGTGAGGAGGGCAACGTAAAGGGCTGATATAATTTCTCATCGCGTCCTCCGCAGAAAACGGAGTTTAGGTTAACCATAAAACTGTGCGGGAGATCCCCGGGAGAGATAATTGCGAATGCTAGATAGTAAAAGAGGTCGGGAGAATTAGAGTGAGAGAGATAAAGAGAGGAAAATAACATTAAAGCGAATGAATGCCCGAGAGGGTGTGCTTTTTCATTCCTAGATGTTGGGACTCTTGAAACAAGCATGTCCTGGGAAAGGTCGAGACGTCATTGCTGCGAAGACTGTAGCAGGGTGAGTTATGGAGTCGGCAAGAAGTAAGCCAGTTTGTGGATAGTTGAAGAAGGAAATTTTATGGCAGTTATGAACTGAAGTTCAAGGTCGGTGCTGTTTCAGGTGTAAATCTGCCAGAAGGAGGTGGCCGTGGTTCGAATCAAACAAACTGAAGGGCTAAGGAGAGGATAATTTTGTTATGGATAAGATATTAGACTAAAACGAAACTTGGGGACTGATTGTAGACATATGAAGGTGATAATTAATACATTTTTAGGAAAGTCTTTATCGCGTGTAGAAACATGACACACAATGATACCTTAGTTTAGAAATTGACCCAGATACTGAGCTTTTGAAACTGAAAGTTGTCTACTTAAAGGAAAAGAAGAACTTTATGAACCTTCCTCAAAAAACTTGTATTCAGTTATTTATTATTATTATAAGTTATTTATTCCTATACTTAATTTTAAAAATTTATTTCTCAATTAATGCCATATAACTGAGAAGTCTCATAGAAGAAGAAAAGAGGAATTTTCGAATCAATTTTTAGGGTAAATCCTAACGTGATATAGATAGTAACAAAGTAAGCTTTGTGATTTGAGAGAATATGAAGGCAAGAAAACATATCAAGTAGTCTATTTTTAGTAAAGTAAAAGACCACCTAAGAAAGAATAAGAATAGCTATTACGAACTGAGAAGTGCATCCATTTGCAAGGAGAATTCAGTACAACATTCCTCGACGAACAATACCATGTATAGAAGTGGCTTTGAAAATTAGTGTCATTCATTTCGGTTATCTTAAAATTAGCGGTTTACTAATTATCATAATTATATAAATTTCATTTTGAAACACTAACATTCATATCACACATAATTTACTGAACAACAGCTGTTATCAGGGATTTTTACTATGAAGTTCTGTAAGAGAGATGGTCTAAATATATCAAAACACCTGGGGCTCGTTGGTAGCCAAGTGGGTAGGGCGTTCGCGGCTGGTGAAAGCTGTCCCGAGTTCGACTGATGAATTTGCCCACATGTGCTAAATGATGAAATCTACATGATCAGGCGTAACTTTGTTGAAAAAAATTTCCCACACTGTTTATTGCTGTCGACCGGTTTCGCTACCCGGAGTAGCATCTTCTGGTGTGTGCTAAATGATCTTAAGTTGAAACGTTCTTTTAAGAACACTATCACTGAACACAGCATCTATAAGGAGCACACGTAAAACCGCTTAGTCCTGAAGAAAGAGTAACATTACCAGAAAAGGAAGAATATAACCTTGTCGTGAGTGTAATTATCGATAAGTAAAAGCTTATATTAATCTTAATTTTTATTTTTATGTATTTATTTTATGGATTTTACTCGCTATCAATAGATCTTGCAGCTATCAGTAGAGAAAATTTCTCATTTATGATATAAAAGATTCGCATGAGTCCATCTTGCCTCTTCAAGCTCCTAGTAAAAAATGGCTGCAAGACTCTCATTCAAATGCTTGACATACTCATATTTTTGACCCTTTCACCGACATTTACCCCTTAAATACAACACTGATGAGAAACTTTTTCATCCCCGTTTAAGACGCGCCATTTCATCTCCCGCCATTCATCAAAGACACAAAGTTTCAAACATGGATCCAAATGAAAACGGGCGCATTCGTTCCTCCCAGAAGTACTTGTCTGAGCGCGTCTTCCAATTCTCGAGTCACATGACCGAGCGCTCCCTGAATGCGACGTGGAGATCAAAGGCGGCAAAGAATGTTTTTCCTCGTCGAATTAAGGTCTCCCGCTCAGGAATCCAGTCCGCGAGAGAAATCCGATGGAGATGAGAAAGAATGCGATTCCGCTTCTTTTCGCGTAGGATTCTGCAGTCACTTTGGGATTACCCGTAAGGTTGAGATACAAGTGGGTCAGGAGGCCTCGAGGGGTTCGCGAGAGATGTCGGGTTATTACGCCACCCTATGCAGCGTCCGAAGAGGAAGATACAGTGCTGCCCGCTGGCGGTACGCTGCAGGAAAAGGTATACTCCCTCGTATGCTTATCTGTCTCGGAGTGATCCGATGGAAGGCCTTCGGCGATCCCTGGCGTGCCCTCGTCAACTGTCTCTGCGGCCGCGATAAGAGAGCCTCTGTTGGGAGGGAGGAGAAACATCGAGTAGCGATCTTTTCTTACACGCCGTCTTGAGAAGAGGGATTAAGTTAAAACGGCGATTACTTAGAGCCGTCGCCCCTTATCCCTTTATCTTATAAACTGCCGGGCGTTTCCCGCTGCCGCGATTTCAATTGACTGGAGCTTCTGAGATACACTCTTGGGTTCTTTTTGTGCTTTTTATGTCCGCGTGTCTTACGGAGAAGTGCAGCTTGTGTTTCGCTAGGGGGAAGGAGAAATTTTGGATTCTCTAAAGGTATAGTTGCACATGCGTGACCAAGCCAGCGATACGTCTCGATATCCGTGACATTTCATTCTTGAAATCACAACTTTGATGTTCAATATATCTTAATGCAGATTAATTCCCAAAATTTCTTCCGAACTATTTTTGAATGCATTTCTTTATTCCCCCAAAATAGCGGAGGAAATCAAATTTCCCATCTGCACAAAAATTTCCGTTTTTCCAGAGCCAACTCACCTAAAAAAATTGTGATTAACTACACCAGTCCATAGTAAAACTCAAGTCATTAAGTTAGTTCATAACTTTTAAAAATTTGCGGTTGACGTTAATGTTACATTAACATGAAATTAACTATCAGATGATGTGCATGCCTTGATGGACCTTTTATTCTAGCTTTAATAACATGGTAAGAATTAAATCATATATGATGGTACCTCGACTTTAGAACTTAATTCGTTCGTTCTAAGTTCGTGAATCTAAACGTCTGTATCTAGAGGTCAGAATGGAGACAGAAAAAATTTCATATGCAGAGAGATCCGTAAGTTGAGATACCACTGTATTAGAAGTTATTACGAATATATTCGTGATGATATAAATGATTCAAGGAATACGTGTTTTGACTAGCCGTTAAAATAAAATTTAACATTCTTGTAACCTATCTAGATCAGCAGATCACCCAAACAAAAACTGATTTCACACTCTAAAAAATTCACTAATTAATTACACAGGCAAGTTTTTACCGCAGTGTTTCGCAAATTTATATCAGTTTTAGCAACCAAAAGCTTGCTACTTTAGCTGATATTTTTTGAATGACTGTGCTCCGTTCCCATGCATAGGTAGAGGCAATTCGGCAAATACTAAGCCTTATTCCTTCTCATAATGTTTACCATCCTCATAATGTATTCACGTTCTCCCGGTACGATCGTCAGCGAATTTGCAAATTTGCAAATGGTATGAAATCCTCGTGTGTTCTGTTTGAACATTTTAGACGCTGAGTGCGTCCTCCAAAGATGAGAATTCGACTTATTACTTCTCTTCTACTTACACTTTTCAGCCATCTTCTTGAGATTATTTCTCTTTGCTTTTTTTAGAGCTTATGATTTTGATATGCTTTGGCGGATGGTTCGCAATAGCTTAAGTTATCTGATAGTCAATCAATCATCCATAGGTAAACACAACGAGAAACCATATCATTCCTCCTAGTAATAAATCAATACATCGTGAAAATCCTAATAAAACTTTGATCAGAAACACCGCGGGGGATTGCTATCGAAAGATATCCTTCCAAAGTGAAATGGCGTCAATACCCGCAAGAAGTTTCACGGGATTTTCTGCACTTAGTGCGGCCAAGAGTTTTGTGAACAACTATTCCAACGACGAAATTCTGGTGATTACTCTTCGTGGATTTAATAGTTTTATCCTCTCCACCCTCACTTTCGTGGCTGTGCCCAGGAACAGTTGGAGGGAGCCATCAATACAAAGTCCAAATTTTTACGAGCAACTTCGCAAATTGGGTTAAGGACAAACCACGAAAAGCGCCCGTGCTGTGGTATTCTTTTGTCTTCCTGGCTGATGAGAATGGCGATGCTAAAGCCTAAACCAAGGTCCGCATTTTCCCAATAGATTTCCGGGCATTACGGATGATTTCATTTAACGAACACCATCATATCATCAAATGTAATGTTCGACATAAGTTATTCATTCTGAAAAAGGATTGAATATCACACCTAAAACTTTTCCTATTGAAATATCGAATGTTCTTTTTACCACAGATTTACGCTGGTTAAGTTGCAATTTTCAAATCAATTTCGATTACCTTACTTAAATCCATCCAATCAATAAATTATAATCATTTCTTTCAAATAAAATTTCATAACGTGCTGGAAAAAGATCGAATATCAGACCTAAAAATTTTCCTATAGTAATATCGAATTTTCTTTTACCATAATCATTAGAATCTCTTGACACAGATTGAGTTGCAATTTTTCAATCATTTTGTATCACCTTGAAACCCATCCCATCAATAATTTATAATCAATACTTTCGATAAAATTTCATAACGTGAATCCGTAAAAGTGTGTTGAAGGAAGAAGAGGGGGTGTGCGACATTAATCTTAGAACTGAAGAGAGAATAATTACAGTTAAAGATAATAAAGGTTACAGGGGCTCTCTAGTAAATGCATTTTGTTGGTTACATTAGCGTAAAATTCATATGAATATGTGTCAGTCTAAAACATTCCCATTAAATTCCATTTATTTAGCGGTACATAATGCACGTAAATTCATTTCCGTCCGGTCCTTTAAACATCTGACCCATATTTGGACTCAAATAGCGTGGCTTAAAGTACATCGAGTAAATAGGAATTGGGGCGAAATTGAAAAACAAAGCTTTTTATTCGATTATCAAATCATTTGATATTTACGTTGGCAACCGCAGACGAGGGGTTATGCGGAAGTGAATTCCTCTGGTCCCTCTGCACCGCAGTCGGTATCGAAATGTGCAAACATGTTCCTTAAAAATACTAACAAGCGTCGGATATCGCTTTCGGTGTTTTAAAGTTCGGTTTACGGAACGCTGCTTTAATTCACTTTTTTTACGGTGCAAGGCCGGAAGAGTTCTGCATTGAATCCGGGTGTCTTCTTTCATTATGAACTCGTATAAAAGTGGCACGCAAAAAATATTTAGGGTGCCCCTGATGCTCGTCTGAAATTTGAAATAGTAATAAGTTTTCGATAATGGGATTTTTTGTTGATGGTTAGAAATTATAAGAGGGGTCAGTATGCTTAAGGTATTCAGTTATTGCCTAGGCATATTGTTAATTTTAGTTAAAAATTTCATATTAACGTCAGGCTTCTTAAGGAGAGAAAATTGGAAAATTAGAGCCTGTTTATGAATATTTACATCTTAATACACTTCGAATTCATGTGTGGTGCTTTTCTCGCATCAGGTAAGGAAAAGGTTTCCTCGCCTGATGATGTCAGGTCATCCTTACGAAACCTAGAAGTGTTTTTTATGTAAATCTGTGGTGTAGTAAAAGTTTACAATGGGGCAGTTTTGTATTTATTAACACCACAAAGTAACAACAGAATCTGAGTCGTTTATAATGAAAATAATTAAATAATTCAATTTTTGTTTCCACCATATGATTAGAATAAAGATTTCGATTTTCAATCTATTCTTAGCGAAAAACCAAATGGTTCTAATTGGTTTTTCATGTTTCATTCTATATAATGATACATTATATGCTCCTTCACTCCATACTTAAAATAGTGGGCAGCATCCAGAATGAATTAAACGTTTTTAGTATCGTAATTTGAAATATAAAAAAATCGAGGAAATTAATGTTTTGGCAAATGAAGATTTTGGCTAACGAATGTCATTCAGGAACAATCTTTGCTATCTGAGGTATCACTGCATTTATTCGAGGAAACGGATGTATTTACCCGCCTGGAAAAGCACCATGTAGAAAAGTTACAAAATGAACATCATAGTAATTATGCCACAGTGAGTTCCTTCCCCCCTTCTATTACGGATGCACTCAAACACGCCAAATGTCCGTTCATTTCCGTGTAATCGAGAGAAAAATTTTCCGATGCCAATCCACGTTTTAGTCAGGGAGAAAAATACTCGTTCGATAGCAAATCTGCGCCCATTACTCTTCAAATGCGTAATTTTAGTGGTCCACTCGATGGCGACTTTGATGCACTCAGAGCGGCATTCGGCAGTGAATCATCCATTAAGGAGAGGAAGGGCGGCAAAGAGTAATAATTGACGAATGGGAGATGCCCTCTTTAAAAGGGATAAAGGACGCATTTGTCTCAATCAGAGCCATTCTCCTTGACGACGAGCGGAAAGAGGGTGACTCGCACCCTGGGGAGCGCACCCTAACTGACTCCTGCCCTTCTTCCCCTAGAATACCTTCCAAGTCCCCCGTGAATTTACTTTCGGCATCGAAGCTGAGATCCCCGATAAGGGACTCACACGAGCTTCATATTTACCATTCCAGATGCGCTCAATATTCATTACGTACCACTTTTTAATATGCAATTGATGTTTCTTTAATTACAATTTATCGCAAACATGCATATATACTCCCCTAACCAATCCCTTTGGGAATGACAAACTAAAGATATACAATGATTTTCCCCCATTCAACTCTCTCTTCTACCCGCTTCCGGCATCCAGGCTTTTTATGCAAAGCCTTTTTTGTCATCAAACAGAATCTCTCTCTTCTAATCAGATATTCATCAGTATTTGTCAGCATTTATCTTCCATCATTCCTACAGCATACACCAACTTCATTTTCCAGCAAACATCTATTTCCATTATATATTAAAAAACGCGTTTTACACCATTATTATGCAGTTTGATGATTCATATGCTTCTAAATCAGTATCAGACAAGCTGGTCTGGATGGAATTGGGATTAGTGAGCTAGCCTACTAGCCTAATCCTAGATCTCGGGTTCGCATCTCCTGAGAGGTAACCAACATTTTTTCACCCGCCGCCCACCTTTTATGAAAAAAATGTTCATTTATACAATTATTTTACTAAATGCAGCCTGTTACGGTTTGATCCGGCCTCCAGATACCCGCCTTACAAAATATAGTGTCAACTAATGAAAATGTAATTATGCGCAGTGTTCTATAATCAGCTATAGAAATAAGAATAGAAAAATTATGGACTACCAGTACAATAATAATAGAGCATAAAATATTCATAACGTGTATTAAAGTTATCATTACTATTTTAATATTAAGTAAATGCAGTCCAAATTTTTCTCTATTACCATAACTTAACAGAAGTACAAAAACAGGAAGGCGCGCGGCGTTTCCGCTCCCCGCGGTGGGCTCCGATGAGACTTTTGTTTAAACACAGCCATTGGAATATTTCATACTGTTTCATCATTATCATTATCCTTTCGTCATCATTTTTTATCATTCAGAAACACCGCAAAAGTGAAATCTCAAATCGTTCAATAGAAAACTTCAAATCGCTCAATAGTGGGGAGTAGAGACCAGGATGGTAACTACAGCCCAAAGTATGGTGTTTGTTTAAAGATAAATTGCGATACTGATCCCTTAAGACAAAATAGAATATTCAAGTCATCATTATTGCTATCCTATGCTGATTATCTCCCAATCTTTTTGAGAATCTCTCAATACGACTTTATTTCCTAGATTCATAAGCTAATTTTAAATATTTAAGTTATATAGAATTTATGTCAATTATAAAAATACAGTTTAGATTCTAAACTGTAAAGCTTTAAGCTTGAAACTATCTGGTAGAGCTTATAACGATTTTAAGAATAACATAGTCACTCAAAAACCAATTGTAAGGGTTTACTTTTTCTGAAGACTTATAAAAATTTATCTTAAGTTCTAATGAATAGCATAAATTAAAGTTTAACTTATCTTTTCAAAAAACATTTTTCGATTAGAATTATCGGAACAATGTATGATGTTAATTACCGGAGCAATCATTCAGGAAATGAAAATATTCCCTCAAAATTAATGCTTTGACTTTGAATGCATAACTTATTCTGAAAAGGCGTTTTCTCTTAGCTCTCCATAGTATATTCTTAATTAAATTATTATTTTTTGTATGCCTCAATGTCAGAAAATTACTGTCCAATCAGATTTTATACTGCGCAGGAAACTATGAAATGTGAATAAAAATAAAGATAGTGTGTGTAGAACAACCCAAACGGGCTTTAAATTTACTTTTTCTTAGTATTTTATATTCAATTCATTAATGATACTCCATTATCGATAATTATTGCACCCAAATTGGTGCCAATATATTTCGAAGAATACTAATTACCTTTTAGAAGTAATTAAAAACCACAATAAATGCTATTTCAAGTATTAATTCTAACAACATGAAGGGTACATAGCGAATGGAAATGTGACATTTCCAAATCCATATCGTATCAAGAGAATAATATCAGCAAATACTCTGGACGGGTAACAAATACCTCTCTTAGTGTATACAGAGTAGAACTGTGCGTTTCTTTTAGGAAGAATCCCAGTCTGCTTTCATCTTTAATTTTAAAATGTCGGACTCAGCGCCCTCTCGGTATCGCACTCCGGATTAAGATATCCTCTTTCTAAAATCCTTATTAAGTCGTCTCTTTCCACTTCGCCTCCTCAAAGCTTCTTTCGCCGCCTTTTTATTTTTCTGCATTCAAATCCGCTGAAATCACCAAAAGAAACTTCCGCCACTCCCACATTTTCGTATCCGTGTTACTATTTCACTCTGGAGTAAATCTTAAGTATTTCCTACACAATTTGAAAAGTAAGCCAAAGTGCTGTGGAAATCCATCTTCTATTTATCTGTGAATAAAACACTCCGTTTTCTACGCTTTGTAAACAAAGAACTGTAATCGTGAGCAAATCCTATTTAGTTATTATAATCTTTAGTAAAATATTGTGATATATAGTATAGCTATATATAATAGATATTATACATAGTATACAAATAGATTCGATGTAAAATTGTAAAGTTTATATTATCGTAGGATAAAAACTTAATTTCTGTACAATTGACGCTCATGTTTTCCTATATTGCAGAAATTCTGAGCATGAAATAATTATACTTCTGCCGAAGAATCGGAGGAAAGAAATACATACACAAATTGCGAGTAATTCCTTTATGACTACTCAAAACTAACCACAAATTTATACTATTTTGAATTGAATGAATCAATTGGGATTAATTATTATGTGGCTGTGAAATAAAGTCCTCAAGAAATGGATAAAATGAATTTTACTTCGAAAAGCTAATTTGACGACACCATTTTTTCCCTATCTACGTAAAAATATTAATTTAAAATAAGGCATCTTTTTTCATAAAGATATGTAATATTATAAACTTAGAATGTTACCAATGTTACCATTGAGCTTTCGGGTAATCACCGCGATGTTAAATTTAAAAGTTTGACGGTTTCGCCTAGATTCCACCGAAGGAATTTTTAGGCGAAAAAATTGTTCTAAATTCTTCATAGCCATGATCACTCGAAAGCTTAATGAAAATTTTTGAAATAATTCCACAAAGATGCGTATCTTTATAAAGATTTTTAATGAGAATTTTCAATATTAATTTTTATAACGGTGTTAAGTATGAGGGGAAGGTGTTAAATTTGCACAAAGAGGTACGCAGCTTAATATTCAAAGGCTAACAGAAGTAAAAAATAGTCACATAAAAGGTATTTTTATAAATAATTTTAATAAGCTTGTAAAAGATCCTGTTAATTAATCCTGTTAAATGTCTTCAAAATAATATCTCTCTCTCTCTCTCTCTGCAGTGTTACTTTTAGCGTGTTTTGGTCACTTCAAATAATCTTAAACATAGCTGCTTCACATGCGGGGAATTATTATTATATGCAGAAAGAATACATTCATTTTCTTCGAAACCCTGATACTCATATTGATGTATAAGTATCGGGGTAACCAAGAAATCATCCTGATCCTTATCACTCAGGATAAGGTGTATCCTTTGTGCTGAATGACATTCATCAAACGGAACAATATAGGATAACAAGGTAACAACCTGGTGCCATTACACAGCAAACAATATCGGAATTCAAAAAGAGCGATATTTCGGTGTCCAGATCCAGGTAATAAAATCCATTTAGAGCAGGTAACGAATAATCAGTTGAAAGGTAATTTCAGCGTAATTTCGTTTCTCTCCGAGAGAGAGAGGCAGTTTCTCTCGAGAGTGCTTCTGCGACTATTATTTATGTGAAGGTCCTCGCCAGAGGTGAAGCGAATAGAATCGTCCGTTTGCTGAGCTGAATGCGGAGAGCGTAAACAGGTGTTACTCTTATAGGCAAACTGATCTAATCCAACGGATATATTTTCCCCAAACGCCATGTTCCGCCTGCAGCTGCTTGCTTCCTTTGTTTACAGTTTATTTTTGGTGTCGACGCTCTCCCTGAGAGTGCTTCGGGAACGGTTCCGTAAATCATTTCGGACTCTTCAAGACAAACATTCCCTCTGCGTTCACTTAACTCCGGTAATACTCCATGTCATTGCTGGCAGATATTTCGTCGCAGGCATTTGAGGAGGGATGGAAAATTGAAGGGACCTTCTTTCTTATAGGAAACCAAATATTCTTAAAGATAAGAATTAACTGTGGCCTTATCGCTTGCAATTCGTGAGGGTGTATCGTTAGAATGGCTACTTATTGAGACATTGAGGCTATTTATTGAGACATTGGTTAGGAGATTAGGCTTATTAACACATTGGTAATAAATACAAATAAGGTAAAAATAAAAATCATAATGTGGAAATCCCGCAATAAAAGAAAATGACCGGATTCGAACTTAAATTGAAATTAATGACACTAATTTCATGGTTCCACGTTATGTAGTTCCACAAAGTAAAGGCTTCATCCATACATTTTAAGTATAAATGCCTCTATAAGATATTAATTGTAATTTCATTCTATGTCACTCGACCAACGCTCTGTCAGTTAAAACTAATTCACAGATTATAATTACGTTTGTCTTATGTTGATTAAAAAGAATATATACTCAGATACATATTTTTATTCGTAATTACCTATACTGATGTTTATTGACGAAACGATTATTCCAGTCAGTTGCCATCGTGTTTTGTGAAACGTAGGGCCAATTATAAGCAAAGCTGATTGGCTTTACTTCATCCTTCATTTAGTGACTCGAAACTAATTGACGCAGACAGCTTTCATATAGATTACGAAACCATAAATTCAGCCTGGGTGTCTCTGTAAAGGGACTATAATTACCGATTGAATTGGATTGCCGGAATTGAAACATTTGATGCACTATGCAAGCCTGATAATTAAACAGAAATTAAAACTGATGAAAATAGAAAATTTCGAGCTCTCCAAGGTTTAATAGTTCATCGGTATCAATAAAAAGTTAGAGCTGACGGAAATTCGAATTCTAAAAGTGTTAAACACCTATGGATTTATCTGTGAAAACTTTCATACCCTTCAATATTTTATCTGAAAACGATTGTAGTTGTGAAATTTGAATGGCACTGGCATTTAAGCAGTTTAGAAGTGAAATATCACCGATAATAATTACGAAATAGGGAGATACCTTATCCTCATCTCAAACAACTTGTCAATATAATTTGAATTATACTCATTGCGGTTTACGGACAGGGAAACAAATCATACGCGCTGTTTCATATTTTCATTAAAAGAATTTATGCAAAGGCATATAGGGATGAAATGTTGCTGAAAGAAGCCATTCAGGGATCATGTAGGCTGCATTAATTCAAAAGCAATTAAGAGGTGTAGTGTGTGTTACTAAATCTGTCAGGAATTTGTAGAACCTGAGCTCAATCGAAATTTTTCCCTCCTCAAACTTTTCTTCCGAGTTCTCCATGTTAAGGACATTATAGTGTGAACTATGCTTGTGAAAATGAATTTAATGCTCAGCGTTGACTATGCAGATGTACCACAGCTCAGTTTCAAAGTCTTTCTTCTTAAAAAATAACTTGAAAGGGACTGAACAACGGTAAAGAGTAAGAACTGCTGAGTAAATTACGAATTCTTACTCAACGAAAGAGTCATTTACATTTTTTCAAGGCAAAATTAACAAAAATGGCATATTCTTGAAGTTTCTTTAACGAAATTACAAAATCTCGACTCGTTAATACAGCCAAGGCTTAGAAAATTAGCATTCCTCATTACCTCAGGAGTCTTTTAAAATACTTTTTAAATTGTCCTACTTCCATCGAATTTTTATCCATGCATACTCGTCATTTCTTTGCCTAGTTAATGAGATAATTATATTTGCTTATTCATGATTCGAAATGAAGAACACAGAACATTAGTTATATAATAATTAAAAGTACACTTAAATTGGATAGCAACACCATCACATGAAATGCAATTGTACATTTTTATGTGTATAACATTGTAATATTGTATAATAAATTTTATTGTACTTGATAATTTAATCGAATGATTCTCATAAACCTTAGATTTACAGCAATTTTATTCAATATACATTACCATAACAGCTCGATATGACTGTGTATGCATATACAGGCCCTTACCTGAAAATAAAAAATCTTTCAAAAAGAAATGTTTTCATATGTTATAGTTATGTTGTGAAATACTGTGTAATGTGTATTAGTCATATAGGGACTTCTGGAAAAGTAGGGGATTGCATGACAGGGTGATTTACGGTGGGGTTTCTACCCCGTGACCGCTACGGTAGCCGAGAAGGCCTGTCATGAACTCCGAAAAAACCAGAAAAAAAACAGTTACAAATAATATTATTATAAGTGTAAAAGGGTGTGTAATTTAACGATGTTTGTGGCTGCCACCTGACAAATGTCAAACTGTAGCAATATATTAATAATAATAATATAAAATCACAGATACTAATGTCGGCATCAATAATTTTCTAACGGAATAAGTAATTAACTATACTTTTTCATAGTATCGAGAGAACAGTATTATTGCAGAAACCAATCCGTTCGTACGTGGCTACGGAGTGATATTTGGGTTTAATTATTCAGCAGTACACTTTGTTATTCATAACCGCAAACCACAAAAGTCTGGTAAAAAGAAATCTTTCATTTCTCCGAATTGAGGAAAAAAGGAAGTCCTTGGCCAAAGTCCTGAGACACGCGAACGAAATAATGAGCGCACGAGAAAAAGGATGCCCCCTGGTGAATGCTTTTAATACTAAACTCATTAAATGTTGCGAGGAAACTTTTCGACGTCATTTTATGAAGACAGAGTGCCATTGAGTTGAGAAGGCAAAGAGAAGAATTCCGCGCAAGTGGGATCTGCATTTGTACCTCAACTCTCTCGAGAAGAGAAGGCTTCTTGAAGAATTTAAAAACTTCTTCCTCTTTCACTCGGGAGAATTTTGCAGTCTTTCGCCGCTTTCCGGGCAAAAGACCTTTTCTCACTTCCGGAGATTTCCGTAAATAATCTTTTTTTAAATGGTTTGATTAATCTATGAATAAGCTACCAGGGAGGAGGTTAATCTGTACCTCGTGAAGATGTTAATATGTACAGGTCGTGTAGAAATCTGAGATCAGATAGTATTTAAGCCGCACGTCAATCACGAGGTATTAAAGAAGCTAATCTCTGACATCGTTACTTCCACTTTAGGCATCCGTAAACTGGAATCAACGACGGTTATTCTAAATCTGGTCTATAATTCTGGACATAAATTACACTTGGGCATTATATTACACTTCAATGTTTATTATTATTGTAAGTTGTACTTCATGATTGATTTTATCATCCTAAACCCTTTGAATTCATAAGCATTTTTATTGGATTTTTTCCTATCTTTTATTAGTTCTAAGCTAAATTTTTAACAAAAAATGATGAACACAAATCTAGTTTGCCTTTTACGCAGCTGTATTCTCACTCCTTGACTCCTTAAGTAAAGATTGATGAATAGTCTATTCCATGTAGAATTTATCCAGACATAGAAAATCAAATAGATTTATTATAATCATTCTACTGCTTTGCATAATTTGCTTAATTTGTTCTCATACAACCAAGTTTAACATCATCTTTCTATTACATGGGCCTCTAGATAAATATGGGTATCTTAACTTTGGAAACTAAAATACCTGATAACAATATTTGACCATTACTCAAGTTCCGTTTGAACATTTTTACATAAGTTGTCACTATTATAGCAACATTTTAAAACTACTATTACTGTCAGTAAATTATGCCAAAAATTATATTTACCTACTTTTCCTCGCAAAAGCAGATGAAATTCACTCAGTAAATTTGAATTCAGTTCTTTTTTACAATTTGCTCAAGTGATCCTTAAATGTCTCTTATTTCTTGCTTTGTATTCTCTATTTTATCCTAAGATCCTTCGTTTTGGAAATTATGGCATTTGCGAGCAGATGTGCGCTGCCCTAGCTGTCTACCCTATGAAAGGACCTTTGCATTAATGGTCCCATCTTTTCGTGAAACTCGACACGAGGTAACTTTAACCACGGTCAACCTCAGAATCATCAATTATTTGTCCACTAATGATCTCTGTATTTGATTTCAGGAAAATTTGAGGATTAAAGAAGGTTTAGAATTTCTTAGTTTAGGTGGTGATCTTTGGAAAGAAGACTTTTCCTGGCGACTGCAGCGAATACCCGTTCTCTAATTTCAGGTGCGTACTTTCAATTGCTATGTATCAACTATCTTAGGCTCATGGAAAGGAATTTTGATGGAATCGGAAAGGTTGACCTTTAACATACCAAGAGAGTCCCTCAGAGGACCCCATATTTTTAATGGTCATGCGATAACTATAGCAAATATAGTAAATTTCTTTAATTTTTGTACGTCCCGCGTCAGTTTGATATCAAAAGAATATAATTAGGTTCTTTTGAAATGCTTCATAAGAATAAAAATATATGAAAACTCCCTTGGCAAGACCCCGCTCGGTACACTACGTTATTACTGTTCTGGCTCTAACCGGCCGCAGCTTTTTCATATATGTACGCTCGGATTGTAACATGTGGTAAGAAGTGTAAGAAGCGGCAAAAAATTAATCAGTGTCATATATTTTAGTTAAACCATAAGGTTTGTTTTTAATCCACAAGCAGTCGAAGCAAAATATCTGAACACCTTCATGAGTAAAAACATATAGATAGTAATTTGTTTGCTTTTATTACTGTGAAAATAAATAAAAATATAGTTGAAAATAAGCGATGTAGCTTTAGAAAACCAGAAACTCTATTTTTCGTAATTTGCCGCATAATTTTATGTATGATGTGTTTTGTTTGTGCCTGTAGAATATTAAAATTTAACGATTCACGTATTGCTCCATTTCATCAGTTTATTTTGTGAGGCAAAAAGTGCCTTCGATACTTTAATTTTCAATTAGTTTATTTTTCTCTCTTGCCTAACAATAACATTCCCGTGAAATCTAAGGGAAGGAGTCATGTTATTCAATTTAAATAATATAACTGCATATATAAATAATAAACTCCCTTTCCATAATGAGTGTCAATGTAAACTCTTATACTCTCATCGACTGAATGTTAAACAATCTTAGCTCGAGCGGTAAAAGTTTATTTTCAGTTATTCAAACAGGCATCGAAGGAAATGTTGACGAACAGTACGTGAGAGATAACTTAAATAATATCTCATCCTTCGTATTAAAGCATTAAAATAATGGAAAGGTTCAATTTGGCAGTAATTTCGCGGAGAATTATGTGAGGAATCATAGTCTTTTCCTACGCCGAAACTCGCACAGACAAAAGCCTATCCAACGTTTTCTTGGGGAACCGATGTGTAACTTTATCGCCATTTCCATACTCGTGAATTTCGCGTTTGGAAACAGCCCTTTCTTTCCCGTGGTTCCTCGAGGCCGCAACTTACGCTCCCTTTCCATTCTTTTTCCTCATTTGCGTTGGATTTCAAGTTGCATGCGGAATGGCCCCAAAGTTTCTTCTATTCCAAAGTCTCTCCCGCGAAATAAGAAATCGCCCCCGGCAACCGTAAAAAAAGAAACAAAAAGACAACAATCGCATATAGCGTTGGGGATGCATAGAGGACGCAAGGGAATGGTACAAGTTGGAGAATTCCCAGCAGTCATCAGCGCGAATTGAGCGGCGGACAATGTGGTATTGAGGGAAGAAAAATGGGATCCATAGAGAGGTGAGAGAAAGAGTTTGGGAAGCAGGGAAGAAGAGAAAAGAGAGGAAAGTGATAAAGAGGAGGAGGCATTCTGAAGAATTAATGGCGTTGATGGTGTTTTAAAGGTCTGATGGAAAGTTAAGTCTCAAGTAACAGGTACATTCTGGCGCCGTGAATAGCTGAATATGTCTCAGATAAGAATTATAGAAGTATCAAAAAATTGGAATGAAGAAAGTTTTAAAAAATATATTAATTCAATTTAATAAGAAGTATTAAATGAATAATGATATAATTGTAATAGATTTCAGCAAAGATTCACTCTTTTCTGAATATATTACTATTCGTATGTCTATATACTTATCATTGAACTCTAGCTAAGTATTTAAATGAAATGTTTAGACTAGTGTACCTGGACAAATTACGTTCAATCTAATAAGTTCTTAGGAGGGAAATATTTATTTATTTCAATGAAAGTTTTCAGAGATATGAAATATGACCCTTTCTTTAATTTTCCATTATGGAATCTATAGCATATTTTTAGATATGTATTGGACTGATTATGATAGCATAAAGTCAGAACAAATTAGTTACATTGCATATCTCACTATTGGCCACTAATCACAGGTAATAAAATTAAAATCAATATATCATAGTTAATTTCAATCATTTATTAATGTATAGTGACGTATTTACATTGCTACATAGAGACGTATTTATAAGTATTCATGCTAAAATCTCAAAATCAATAGTAAGATATTTAAGATTTACAATCGTAATAGTTAACGTAATTATATTTATAGAGAATTCTTCCCTTGCTAAATCTAGGCATGGGAATCCACTTATAGAGTAAAATATATTAGGGATATTAAGGATTATATTTCTGTAATATCAAAGTAAAATACATTTTTTGAAAACGTAGAACTCCTTAGCAAAATCCTGAATTTGATATAATAGATATGTTATCCATGTTCTTTCAGAGTTAAAGCG
The DNA here is from genome assembly GCA_036926295.1 of Pachydiplax longipennis. Lineage (NCBI taxonomy): Eukaryota > Metazoa > Arthropoda > Insecta > Odonata > Libellulidae > Pachydiplax > Pachydiplax longipennis. The sequence continues at coordinate 22,595,590 of JAVFKF010000003.1, read as the reverse complement.
TTGAGTAGCATAAAAACGTAGGTTAGATTGACAGCTAGACAAACAAGGAAAAGCTGGAAATAGTGGGAATTAAGAATGCTTTGATTAAAGAGATAAGGCGAAGACAGAAGAAGTGGGTGGATCAAATATCGAGAAAGGATTGATTGCTAAAGAGGGGACAAGATAGAGGAAAAGAGCTTGTGTAACTTCCGATAAACCCACAAGGAAGTGCGGTTCATTATTCTTCGTCTCATATTTCCTTGTTTGGGGAATATTCAAGATAACTGCAATAATGGGAATAGCGACTGAATTGATATCCCTTAGTGCATTTTATAATCGTTCTAATTCATCCGAATTCAGAGATAACATTCCAAAGGCTTCTCTTACTCGCAAAAGTCCATTAGATTTTGCTACATTATACTTCTACAAAATCATATTAAATCTTAATGGATTTTAAAAGAGGCTCTGTATTGAAGTAACAATGTGGAAACGTCTATCTGTCAAAAGTCGGCAAAACTGATTTTAGAAAGTAGTTCGTAAAATTTCTCCTAGATTATAAAAGAACAGGCTACATCGCGTAACATGTAAGATCACCTTTAAAGAAAATTAGCGCGTTCCAGAATCGACATTATTTCAGCAGCTTTTCTCCACATCTCCTGGCGTTTTAGACTCGGCAAACAAACGCTGCGACTGCATTGTTGCTACCGTTTGTCAAGAAGATTCTAAGCTATTCCATTTTAAAAAACTTCTGCCAAGACTTCGAAATTTATGAGTGTTCTCTTCCCGAGCGAGCGGTGGCTGAGGGAAATTGAGTCGAGGCTCGTTCGTGCAGAGGCATCTCTTGGTCCAAAGATGGCTTCCATACCCTTATTCCATTTTACAGTGTCGCTCTCTCTCTCACGCCTTTGTCACCCTTACCCACGCTGCTAGCCACGGCTTTGTTTCATTAGACAACGTTTGCTCTTGCCACAAGCTCTTGTAATTCGATATTAGGGAAAGTACGTGTCCACTTGACGGTATACGTGTTTAGTTTTAACAGAGATGTTTTCGTACGTGGAGCTGCTTGAAGGTGTGTGAAGGTGTTATATCATCATCTGAAATTCTATGCTTAACAGTAAGTTCAATCTTGATTTACGATAAATTCATACATAAAGACAAATTATATATATGTACACATCCTTTATGTAGAAAAACTAATACTGATAACGGATATTAACTTTGGTAATGCTTAAGAAATACTATGATTGAAAGGAATTTTCATGTTGTGTCTAAAGTTTACAATAAATATGGCGACAGAGAACTAAATACTAATACCGTTTTCCTAACTTACTAAATAAATGCAAGATTTCTGATTATTACTGTGGAAGTGGTAAACACAATTCCAAAACATCTGTAATCAAATTAATACTGAAAAAAATTTCATTAAAATCTAGAGTATTTGTTCGGATATAATTTGTTATAATTTCTTACTGAAATTTGTGTGGTCGAGATTTGAATGCTAAATGTCATATCCAAGTATTGTTATTGGATTATTAAATAATGAGGAAATGTAAAATTTTAGTAACTTTAAAGTGCCTATTGTCATTCCGCGTTTGACCCTAAGCTGCATGTTAGTTTTATTATATTCTATTTATTCTATTAAATAACTTTTTTTCAAATCAAATTGTTTAAATATGTACCCATAACAGATTTTAATAGATACAAAATTAGCGTAAATGACGATTAAAATTTTTTAAATAATACTTAATATAAAAATAAATATTTATTAGACTTATTAATCTATTCCTTTAACCATACTTTTACAGTTAACACACGGCAACCTTTGCATAACGCTAAAGATTATAATTAATTCATCGTGTTACTTTACTTGTTGGCAATAAAATGTGCTAAATTGACTCTCCAGGGCATAAATTATATAATAAAGCATTGATTAATTTAAGATCTTGGAATAAGTTGGAGATGCCCCTTGAATCTTATGCAACTGGCACATCAAACTTGTAATGCATACAACCTAACTAACTGGATACTTCCTAACCTATCTAGATTTTACCCCGTAAGCTATTCAGAAATTTCACTCCACTCAATTTTCGGAGCTTCTATTAATTTTTTTATCCGCCGTAAATAAAAGAGGAAAATTCTTTTCAAAATTTTACTAGTATTGGAAATTTCTCGAAAATTGAATTTGAAAATAATTGAGAATACCTGAATCAAAGTTATTCTGCGGGTAATAAAAGAGTTTTCAATGAATGATTTATTTCTCTACCAGTCAATCTTCGAGAGATAAGCCGATTAAATGTAATGCAGAATTACAATGAAAGAAATGTACTTTTTCAAATTACGGCTCTATTTTAAACTATATTTAAGTATACTTTTTTGTATAAATATCGCAAAACTTTTAACTGATAGAAAAGGAAAAATAAGACAGGCAAGCATTAACAGGTGAGAAATGTAAATTAATTGATGAATTGAGTAGTAATTGTTTTGAAATTTAGAATGATGTAACAAGGCAAAACTTACACATATTTAACGAACTTTTAATCTAGTATAAAGTAAAATCTCGAAAATTAATAGTGTTTTAAACTAGCCTCCTATTTCGTTATCTCTTAATCCGTCCTACTCTATAAAATCGAGCATTAGAATTATTTATTCTCCTTGGCCATAAGATAACATGGAATTTAAAATTTACCAAGAATTGATACACTGATTCTGCTCGTAAAGCTGATATAGTCGCAGTACTTCGCGGTAGTTAAGTAATGCGCGAGCATCAGACATCAAAACCGAGTTCAAATCAACGTGTCAGATACTCCACTCTGTCCCAAGGAAATCTTCCTCTGTTATGCCCTTGAACGAAGTAATTTTTCCCCTAAATCAACGTTATTCATCGAGAGCATTTCTTCTCGGGCGCGCAGAAAATTATAATCTCGGAAACTACACGTTGCAGCGTAGTTACGGCTCATGGCTTTCTTTCCTAAATCAGAGAGAAGTTGAGAGCGGAGACAAATGTTACACTCAGCGCCCCATAACGCGGGCATCTTACTAATTCAAACAAATGACTTCGCTCTCTACTTCCGGAAGTTGACGAGAGAATCTTTTGTGCGTGATTTTCCTCGACGAATTCTAACGAATGGCGCGATCATTCATCGATGATAATCCGCGTGAAATAACGAATTACGCGGGCGAATGGAATGTTTCTATGGGAGAGCCCTATCACGCGCGCATGCACTTTTATGTCAAATGTATCCAGTGATCTACGAAACGCCCTCGCCGATGGAAAGTTGTTGAAATGAAGTATTTTCCCGATTTACGCGTCTCCGCCCGCGCGCGATTTTTTTCTCTCTTTCTCTTGTTTTGCATTTGCGTTTCAGAACTCGGTTTTAATGCGATTTTTACCCATGACTGCGTCTCTATTTTAATTATCTACTACTCTACAAGGCACGTTTATCTTGACCATTACCGTTTACAAAATCATAATTTTGCGTTTAGAATTATTAGTATAATTAAAAGTGCTTCGACAGCTAAAGTGATTCCACACACATGAGTTTTCACCGGGATTCGAACCCGGGCCGCTTTAATCAAAGTTAAAATAAAAGATTAACTTTGAAATACCGAATCCTTGCGTTTGGTTAAGGTGATTCAATCATTCTCAGGAAAGCCGGGTATCCAAATGGACTACGAGTTCAACTTTGGAGAAAGTGGTCCCGGGTTCGATTTCAGGTGGGAGTCCAAATGTGCAAAATGACCTTAGCTGTCGAAATACTTTCAGCAATACTATTTCTGCTGATTAATTCTCTTCGGACAACCAATCATTCATCACATATATATTCATCGTGTAGATAAAAGTATAGCATTGAGAATGTTTAGTGTGGTGAAATATAAAGGTTATTTTCTAATCATTCTTAAACATAGAGGAGTAATATCGAACACCCGATGACCTCTACTCGTACACCATCATCTCTGTATACACCTGCATTCGGAAAATTTTCATTGAATTCATTCTCAGAACGACATACGTAAGTAATCGATTAGAAAAGTAAATTTTTTATGCATTCACCCCCTGCCAAACTCTAAAAAATCGGTTTTCAGGATGCATATGTAGATTTAGATGCCCATTACCCTTGCTTTAATTTCCGAGAGAAACTCAATGTACCCTTCACTTGAAATTATGAGAATATTTGTTCGCCATCGGTTTTTAAATGTGTGACGTTACTAGAATATAATGTAAATGCGTTACGTTTATCTATCTAGTTGGCGATTTCGAGGGATGATACAATTTCTTCACAGATTGCCTTCCTAGAATCAATTTGAAGAGTGACGAGCAAACATCGGCTCTCGAGCCCCACGTAGCTCCCAATGCTACTCTATAGATCTCAGGAGAGATTTCTCAAGGCTAACTCAGAACCGTTAATATGAACTGAGAACAGCTCTGACATCTTACCAGCAAGATTTTAAGCTATTAACAGTAAAAATTGAAATTCAATCAAAAACTTCAACGAGTGGAGATAAAACATATTCATCTTTGGTAACTTTGACCCTATCTATCTTTTATATTTTACTATTTATAGATATAATTTTATATTAATAATATATTACGCGGATACATACGAACAAACGAAACTTATTCTACAAAGCTATCGATAGTGAAAAACTTGCACACCTTCGAACTAGGATAAAAATTCTGAGAGAAAGTAATTGTAAAAGTAATAGTCTCCGGTGATGTCTTGTGGAAATATGCCACAGCGAACAAGAACAATTTGTACTTTTTCCACAAATTTTTATTATAAACAATAAAAGACGGTAAAACATGACTAGTTTCGGAGATTCATCTCCATCATGACTTGATGATGGAGATCAATCTCCGAAACTATTCGTGTTTTACTGTCTTTTATTGTTTATAATAAAAATTTGTGGAAAAAGTACAAATTGTTTTCGTTCATTAATTGGGGAATAACGGAATATTTAGCGTAACACCTCACGACAGACTGGATGGGCTTGTGGGGCTTTGAAAGAAGGAGGAGGTATTACATGTGAAGGATTTGGAGTATATACAAGAAGCGTCCATCTACTCTCTCATTTACTCTCTCCGGAAGGAACCGCTCAAAATGGTCCTCTTTTATTTCCTTCCCCTCCAATCCTCTGCATAATTCATTCCGTCCAAGACATCCGTCTCCCAGGTCTACGCATACTCATTCCTCTCTTAATCCTTCCTCCCTCTGGACCCAATCTGTTGGGATGGATTCGCCGAAGGCGGGGTTAACTGGCAAAGATCTCACGGCCCAATCATTGAGGATGATGAAAAATCCCTCGCTTCGTTTACCCGATTCCCTATACATCAAAGGATTTAAATTTCCAGTCGATATCATTCGCAGGCTTTATTTATTTGTGCCATTAAATAGAACGGATCTCCTTAACCGTTTTTCGCCTCGGTGTGCTTTCAGCGAGGGAATATTCCCGAGGATTCCTATTTTCCATTAATGTTGTCTCTCAATAAAGGATTTCCGCGGGAACTTTTTCACGGGATCATGTTGGCAGTTGATTACAGAGACGATATCGTTTTCGAAATCTTTTTTTCTGCTCGAATAAGCGTTGTTTACATAGAGCTTTGACGAGCGGTGTTATTGCGCTACATCTATAGGTATTTTTGTACTATACAGCCTAAATGAAGGCCTATTGACGCGAGTACAAATCTAATAAGTGCATCAGCTAAAAAGTAAACTATTTTATTCAAGCCTTATTTTAAGTTACTATATCCTTTATACAAAATCGTCTCTTTAAAGTAATGCTAATAACTCCTGATAATAATCTTAAAGTTTCTGTATTTTTGATTTATAAAATTAAAATTTAACTCAGAAAGTTATATATTTTCTATGACACGTTCAATTCAATAAATGCTATAACATACTATACATTATATAATTAGCAAAATTCATAAATAATAAATCTTAAATTAGAGTATCTATTCTACAAAAATTTTAATAGTTAAATATTTATTTCCTTCTTTGACTTGTCTAAATCAAATGTCATAAATTTCTCGGCCTGATAGCTTAATAACCAACAATTATGTAGATAAAATTACGTCCTTGATAATATTTTATTTTTCAGTGTGTAGAGGCTGTTGATTAACTGTTAATAAAGATTGTTTTCACTTCAATTGACATTTCAAAATCATAATAATTTTCCTTTCTGAAAGAGAGGATGAAAGGCTATATGAATATATGCTATTGATACGAACGTAATTAACAATGGAATGTAATCTATAATAGTTAAGAAACAAAGCTGGTAATATACGTATATTTCATTTGTAAAAATAAGATATAGTTTTCCATCATTTGAGAACCTTTGGGCATATTTCCATTCGCTTTGTATTTTGTATCTTAGTACTTATAGTGTATCAATATGTATTCTATATGTATAATTACAAAAGTCAGGATTTGATTGAGCCTGCAGTATAATTTATCCTCGGCATGTAATTTTCGATTACTTTAATAACTTGATAAATTTATCCAATAGAAATAGGTATCGAACTAATTCTAATTCTAATGCTTCCAATATATATTGTGATAGATTTTTACTGTGGTTAAAATTGTGTTCGGTGGCGGGTTTACTGATTTTTTGTCGCCCTTTCTAAGTTAATGCTACTTTAGTTTCTTGCTAATTGTCCTCTGAGGGGTATTCGTAAGAGAATCCCTTCCGATATATCTAAGAACGTAAAAAGTCCGAAGCATGAGAAGATAATGATTCATCTCACCCTCTTAATACCGACGTGATAGTAATTTTTGACACTCTCCAAATTACCAAGTGCCAGAGAAATATGTTACGGCCCGTATCAAAAGGAACTCCCCAAATTTATGATCAGGCGGTACTCTTTTAAGAAGGAGGAAATTCCTTGGATAGGAGTGACACTATCATAAGACAAAACGTTGGACAGGAGGTTCGAGAAAAATGGGAGTTTTAATACGTATCCAGCCTCATTCTTTTCGGTGTCCTAAAAAAATCCCTGGGATAAAAAAGAAGTGAAATGAGTGGAAGGAGATGGAGTGCGTGGCAGAGCGGGGGAGTGGTATGGGAAGAGAAGGGATGTGTATAAATAGCGGAGGCGTAAATTGTGGCCAAAGACTCTTCAGTATTAATCTTCTCAGGCCGCCGCTACAGTGTAACAGGCGCGCACCCCACCCCGAGCGTACTCTCTCTCTCCCCCCTCGAATTCATCGCCGAAGTCCCAATCGACGAGCTTTCTCCCACCTCCACGCTACCACGATTTAAACTCCCTCTTTCGCATTCATTCCAACATCCATCGGCCATTACTCGATTCTTTTTTCCCCGCGCCGAAAGAACATGGGCGTGAACCATTCCGATTTTCGCAATTACCACTTACTCTTCGCCTCTCCATTCGATCTCCGCTTCGGGAAACGGTTTTTCCGTAATTTTTGCTCCCATAAAGTTGCGTCGAAAACAAGGATCCGATTACCGCAAATTGAAGCGCTTTCTCATCGCCTGACCCGGCGCATTATCAAGATTTAATTTGGGTGGTGATTCCTCAGGTGAGACTATGATTGAAATAATAGGTCGGTGTATAAATGGAGACGGGATTCTCGATCGTGGAGAATCGCTGAGATGATGTCACAGATAAGGCTTAGAATTATTTTTTCCAGTTAAAGAAAGAAAGCAATAATGTCTTTATTTCGGGAACAGAGTATTTCCATTTTCAGAGTAATTCTCCATTTTTTTCTCTGTTTCTGACCCGAAACTTCTGATTCGATGCCCCGAGTAGAATATCTTTTGAAGTAATGGTACGGTGAATTCTATGATTATCTACTTAAAATGTTAAATTTGTATATAACTAAGTGTCACTGATATCGTATAGTAATCAATGCTCATCAATGAACTTCATTAAGATCGCGATCTGTATATTGAAATAAGCAGCATTATCAACTGACGTTCTTGAGGAACTTCTCTAACTTTAAGGATATTTATTTTTGAGATATGATACCCTAGCTGACCTATGAATTATTTTGAGTTATGCTAAATTTTAACACTTGGAAAGGAAAATGTTTCTGGTTGGACATGGAAATCAAAGGAACGCAGAATGATAGTAAATATTAACAGACATTCCTTAAATTTAATAATATGCTAAAAATGATTTTTTATAATTCCAGGAGGGAAGCCTCAATAAAAGTTCCATCAAGTGTCAACTAAAATAAGCGGAAACATAGGAATGTAAGGTTTTCGGAATTGAGATCATAATTTCTATAAATATAAAATGCTGTATTATATTGAACATGTGGGAGATGAATGAAATTTATTTCCTACAACATCTGAAATAAAATTAAATGATTAATTCTTCGAATTATGTCATTCAGAAAGAAATGTATCCATGGTTAATTCACCGATGAATAGATTTTTATCACGTTTCAAAAATTAAATATGAAATACATGCATAATAATAATTCATACTTATGAAAACATCTTATCTCATAAAAAATGTATTTCTAAATAATAAGCGTTCATTGAGCTTTTAATTATTAAACGTTTTTACGAATGGTACTTAAATTTAAGCTGTTAATGATGGCGGTGAATCTGAATTTCGTAAATATTATTGCCTCGGCTCCAAAAAATGTTCTATTTTACTAAAATCTTATATATTATGATGATTTTACCCTTTTTTATTTATCAAGGTTATATGCCAAAGGCTTAAACATCCTGGTTCCGTCTTCTATAAGAACAGTAAAAGACGTAGCGCTCCGAGCTGTCGATGAGCGTAAATAAAATGCTTCTACTACTGTTAGATGGAGAAAATTTACGACCCATCGGAGTGGTTAATTTCGTTTCTATTTCTTCTATCTGTTTTCGTGTATTTTTGCTGACGGTCGCTCGTCCTATTTCTTCCCTAAGTTCCATTTTCCGGCACGTTCACTTCCATTATTTAAAGCGCTATTGTTTTCCTTTATATTTTCTTTCTCGCCCCCATTCTTTTTTCCCTCCCTCTCCTTCCTCCGCATATTCTTCCTCACTCTCCCCTCCACAATCCCTCACTTAAGTGATTTATCGTCCTTCACATTTCGCGTTTTTTATCGCAATCCTTCAAGCCTCCTCCCTCCACTCCGCCATCCCTCACCTGACTCTACTTCATCCTCTCTCTTTTTTGTCCCTTTTCCTCAGGCGTCTCCCTAATGTTGCCCCCTTCTCTACTTGTGCAACCACATCATTTGTATCGGACCTCTTACGGGAAAAGAGTGCAATTAAGTATATCTGGAGATATGCTATCTAATGTGTGGGCGGAGTTGATGTATCTGGAAAATCCTCTTCTTTTCTCGTAAGGTTTAAATTTGAAGCTGGATTAATTCGCTTCCTATCTTACTGGGTCAAATAAGGGCGAGTGGAGACCTTGATGAGATACTACCGAAATTAAGCGTTGCTGTTGTTGGAATGTATCTTTTCGGAAACGATATAACGACTTCATAATTTGAAATCTACTGAAGATCTTCATCCTCATTCTTGGAAAGTTTAGTCTTTGGCGGTTTTTTAGATTAATACCTCGCGGCATTCTTGATTACAGTTTTTTTCTTTCCGTAGAAATGAAAACATTCAGAATATACAGAATTCTACAGAGTTATACAGAATTTGATTTTTACTTTAGTACCTTTTGATAGTTACCTTTAAAATTCTCGCTCAATTAAAATTATTTGCTGAAGTAAAAGAAAATAGCACTCAGGCTGCTAATGAATGAGAGGCTTGAAAAACACTCTAGCCGAACCGTCGGACCATTACCAAGGGAAGGAAGCGGAAATTCCGGATTACGGACCTTCTAAGAATCACCCAAGGCATATTTCGATAGCTATGCTATCCTCAGGGAGTCAACACAGAATGAAAAATATATTTTTTCCAATCTAATAATTCTGCCCTCACATTGTGCTGCTTTATTCTAAAGAATGATAAAAAGAATACTGGTACCTCTATTAAAGAATGTTTAATTGCAGGACCGTGTGCTCGAACTTTTTATTAACTAACTAGCGGTACTCTACTGTGGAGTTGCACGCCAATTAGAATGTGCCGGATCAAGGAACTATCCAAAACGTATTTCTATGTTTAATATTTATATATATATTTACTAATGCGTTCATAAGTTATTATATATTCTCGGTGAAGCATATGCTACTTCGAGATAAACATCCTTTTCATCTTTTATGTTGATTAATTGCTTGGTATTAATTTTTAAATTAATGGGACTTAATATTCTTTCCATCGGAATCAAAACATGAGTTAGCTTCTTAATAAATTGAGAGTTTTAAATTTTAAGAGAAAAATTCCCCCAAAGTTACATTTTGGATGAATATTTTCAGTATATTATAATTTGGGAAGATTAAATTTATATTTGGAGCAGTAAATATTTAATTATGACCTCAAGTGATATTTACCTGCTTTTGAGTTATCATTTTAATTTACATTTTTTCTAAAATTCAATCGACATAGTGGATAATATTCGCGAAAGAATAATTTGCTTCATTTTGTTACTTATCTACTACTTATTTACATGTTGTTACTTATTTCGGAGCAGGAATAATATCCAAATTATGACATTGTCTAATGATTATAAATTAGCACGAGTATCTTTGAACTAATACGATCAAGTGAAAGAAAATCATGTAATGAAGGGTTGTCCTCAGTGTGAAAATGTAAGATTCACATACCTTCCTAAGACTTAACCGCAGAATGGTTCGGAAAATTATGTGAGATAGTCATTATTTACTACTAATACTACTCAATGATGGCTAAAGCAAAATGATGTAGATTAAAACTGAAACCTTTCGACATCGTCATTGGGTATATATTTCTCATTAAAAGCCACAGATCACATAAAATCTCAACAAATACGTTGCAAAATCTGTACTGCGGATAAAATTATGACCCATCCGTAGTAGCAGGATGAACTTTCTCTCTACAAATCGGAACCACCTCGTTAGTCCTCGATGGATAGCGTTTCTTAACAAATTTGTACATTAACTTTATACGTGAAGGCCATAAAAAGGACATTCCTGAATGCCTATCAAATAGAATCTCGTCTCTCGGCAAGTGCCCTCACTTTCCCGTCGCTAAACTCAAAGTGGCACTTCAGTCATAACCACTCATCAAAAGAAACTCAGTTAACGTAATGGAGGCATTCCGCCGAATCCTAGACCAACCTGCCAAAAGCCGAGATGACATTGTGAGCTAGTAGCTGGTGAATGGAACGGAGAAAGTGTTCGCGTCATCATCATTTCGACTAATGCAGTTGAGACTACGCCGTACATAGCCGCCGATCCTATTCACTCGCTAAAAGGCATTCTTTTGCCCGTAAACCGAAAAATTGTTACCCCTTCAGAAGCGATCTACGAGGAGCTCTAGCAACGCTCCACAAAAGAAATCCCGCACACCCATTCGGTTTTTATATGACGTCAACGATTCATTGACGCCACCTTCCCCTCGAGAGTAATTCAGGCGCTGAGGGGAAAGCTCGCTTTGAGAAAGTGCACCTCAAAGTTATTTGTGAGAGGAGTAATTAAAATCCCTCGCGCCGAATTACATTTAATTAACGAAGTCTAGCGTTTACCATGAAGTATTTTGAGTCGCTTTGAGAGAATCCGAACCGAATGAAGATTTAAAAAGTGGAAAGTAAATAGTTTTTCTTGACAGCGGTGCTAAATCTTTCCACGGGCTTTCATCCACTATCGGTAGGCGGAGAAAGAAAACTATGTGAGGAAAAACTTAATGAAATGTACGAGCAGCCGTCTTGCCGTATTAATTATCTCGACTGAAATGACACATCGGTTTATTACAGAGAGGCGTATGATTATGAGGGTAAAAAATACTGGAGTGCTAAGTCTATAAACCTTCACACGATTTTTCAGAGGTTTCTCAATTAATTTAATTGGTTTTTAGTAGAAACCCGGAAGTAGAATACTTATTGGAAAGGCGTATACTTTCTACTTAATGTACTAATCGAGGTAATAATACAGATAACATTAATGAGGCTGCTTAATTATACATGCCAATCATAAAACTGAGAAAGCTGTAAATTTTCTAAGATAATTTCATATTCATATTTTTAATTTGGCCGAAAATCAAAGAGAATATTTGCACTCAAGAACTTAAATCGGAGTTCTTTTGCATTTAAATTGAATATGATTCGTTTCGTTTAATTGAAGTTTACTCAGGTCCTTCTACACATAATTTTCCTGGAAAAATGCCATGTTGAAACATTAACATTCACAAATATTTTTTAAACTTAAAATACGACTTGTATTCCTGCACAATGCGATAAAGATCCTACAAAGTGCCGAAGTCACTGTAACAATTAAATTATTTTTGTTTGTATAAATCTTTAACTTTAACTTCCAAATAGGATATAGAACTCCATCTCTAAATTAACACATAAATATCCAAATTTTTAAGGAGATTCATTATTTGCAAATGTGTGTAATATTCCGATAGGCAGAATAATTAGAAATCGGTTTTTCTTTATTAAATAGTATGGAATGATAGTATTTTCCCACTTTCATTATCCATCTTGTAAATAAATAGACTTGGAGGATATTTAAGCAATTATGTCAATCAACTTTTTTCAAGAGTTATAACTAAAATAAAAGTTAAAAAGCAGTGCAAAATCTAAATATTTATTTTAATTATTGGTGAGCGGAGTAATCGATCACCACAAAATAAGCATTTTTAGTGCAGACTATATTTTTGGGGAATATCTTAAAATCATATAGGTTCAAATATATCAACTCCGCAGAACTCAAATCAGAAATGCCTCAAAAACATTTTCACTTTAAGAATAGTCTCAAGAAACTAGCGCACACTGCCTGCTGAGATGCAGGTCCGCCAGTGAAACTTCGGGTTTTAAAATGGGAGCACTTTCATTGCCTTGTGCAGAGAATGAGGAGGAGGCAGAATCTCTTAGAAGAGATCATTACAAAGAAGCCTTCGCCGTTGACAAGAGTAGCGTGTGGGTACGAAGATTCCGCATATTAGTTGTGTTTCGCAGGTGCTGCCGACGACCGAGTTTATATTAAACATCAGAAGCTATTTTCCTTACGAGTATCATAAATTTCAATTTCCTAGCCCCGGCGCCTTGCTCTATTATATTAATATCTAGGCCATTCAGAAACACGCGCTGCAAGACCTCTTGTTTTGACTTCGAATCAAGAACAATGGCGTGGGCTCGTAAGGAAGGAAGTTGCGTACCTTAATACAGTTGGAGCTGGTGTTCCTTGGTTAATACGATTATTGTTTTGCGGCTGCGTAAATATTTAGGTTTATCACCCTCGGGTTTCCCGATCTCAGTTAACTAGAGAAGTTCGTATAGCTGGGAATGTGACGGAAATTAAAGAACTTGTATTCAAAATTATATGCATGTTTACTATTGATTCCTTTCTTATCGTTTTATAAGTATGTTTTTTGACTATAGTACTATATTATTGTGATAAAAAACATCCTATACAGTAATATAATAATATAAATAATTAACTACAATAATAAAAATAATCGTCCATTACATTACAAGCATTAGCCTTATAAACAAAAAATTTTCACGAAATAGATTAAACATTCTATGCAAATTCATACATCAATTATTGATACATAATGAAGTCTAAATAAATTTAATATTTTTCTTTTTACGAGGATGGTATTTTGACAATTCAAAAATTAGTGTTAGTAAATAAATTCAGTTAAGTTTAAATTAGCCTGATTCATGTAAATTAACAAACAACCACGTCATAACGGTGTCAGAAACTACATCAAATGGAGCAAGAGCGTTCTCGAAAGCCTTAAACTAATTTGACTTAAATTAAGGTATACTTCTGTTAATGTTTTTAAATTCCAAATATATTCCCTTGGAATACATAAGCTAATTAGTTGGGAAAAAATTTTAATACTTTTTTTCGACTACATAGAAGCTTTGGATGCCTCACCATCTGCATTTGATTCATAAATGTAATTATGGACAGATACCATAAGTATATCCACGAAAACAAAAAGGAGCGGGATCTTATATTGGGAATTTCCCTCTCTAATTTTCTGAAAAAATATCTTTCCTTGAGAGCTTTCTTTTGTGACCGAGAATCTTATTTTTTCCCTCTCTGAACTCAGATTAAATTTTACTCATTATTTCGAAGGTCATTTTAGGCACAGAATTTATTTGGAATTTCAATATATATCATTCAATGGCTTTTATGAACTAATTTCCATAAAAATCGAAACTCTGGCTGCTGCATACCCTGGATATCTCCTAATTATATTATTTTCCTTTTAAAATACTTATAAGTTGGGGGATTATAAAGATGACTTTTTCAATTTCTTGGACAAATGCTCGATTCTCGGTTAAAGGAAACGCAATCGTGGGATTACCTTTTATATACCATCGGATTTATTTCATTTGCATGCCACAATTTTTAATTTTCGTAGCGTGGTTAATCTATCGACTAAAGAGTAACCTTTTATTCAAAATAATTCATTACTAGTTGCCCCGTGCGAAAATTTCGCAGACGATCAGTAATACTCAATTTCCCCAACCAAATACATTACAGCAACTACTCTAATCACTACAGACGAATACACAAACAATAAGACATGCCAAAAAAATCGTACCTTGATATTCCATGTCAGTGTCAGTTTCGACATACGTCGTTTGTGGCGATAGATTTGTAGAGAGAATTTTCTTTTAGCACTATAATCACGAATAGTACGCGTCATTTATATAACGACGTATATGCATTTTATCCTATACCGAATACCCCAATTCACTTAATGCATTTATTACATCATGAATTTAGACAAAAATACAAAACATCACTACCACAGTTTGGTAAACTCTGTTCTTCAAAATGCCACTTCCTTTTATGATGTGTCACTTAAGGCTTCGTGTTTAACATATATAACCAAGATAAAACAACAAAAATACTTCCTGCATCCACGTTACTTATTCATTTTCTATTTTTTCTCTTCAAACACGAAATATAAAAATAATTACTGCTCGTCTGCAGTGAAATTGCATCTCATAAATTCACTGAATCAGATTTATTCAAGTACTGAAAGATATATAGTCAGCAATAATCAGTTGAAAGCTTGTTGTCCTGCTGGTGTAGAATGAGAGAAAATGTTACTAATTTGGGAGAAGGAGGCATGAGGGGGAAGCATCTGCGGTGTGTCTCACTTTCAGAAGACCATAAATTGTGATTTATTGTCGAAGTGCAAAGTAAAGTATCGCAAATGTAGCAAACCCATTGCCCCGCATTATTTGAATGTCTCTCACACAAATATAGTAGTCAATCATGGTATTTTAACCCATTCACAAAACTTAGATTTTAAAATACTACTCTTACGTCTACTACTACACATACTATTAAATTGGTTGAGCATATTTTTGTACTACGGGCATAGCGAAAGGGAATGGAGGCTTGGGCTTTCGTTACGCTTGTATTCCATAGAGGTGAGTTTTCTTGAATCGCAGGTATGATATCCTATTCTTTACTCCAAGGTATGAATAAATATAGAATACTATCTATTCAGTGAGTAAAATATACACACTAAAAATCATTTGATACCAGGTTTAGGTATATAGAAAATTTGCAACACAAAAGTTTCACCAAAATTAATTTGAATTGAACGACCTAATTGTTTTGATCGGTATGGGGTATGACTCATAATTAGAACCTTACATTTTTTCTATGAATACTCCAAAATCTAATCATGATACTAAAAATCGAATATTCTACTATGTTCGATCTTAAATTTAAATGACCGAGAAGTAATACGCTGCAACGTTATTCAAACATACCAAGCGATACTCCTGTGACACAAACATTAACAATCCGGCAATTCTCATGTTTCTGTAGTTGACCTTCTGCTCCCAAAAGATGTAAAGTAGCCGGTTTATTAACCTGTTATAGTTGCGTGCAATCTTAAGTTCTTCGTTTATGGAGACCATATATTACTTCCGAGTACTTTTTCAATCATTATAAGACCAATTATTAAAATCACTTTCTCATTTTTGAAATTGTTTACACTCGTCACTAAGTAAACAAATATAATCTGTATACAGCAACCAGGGCATTGTTTCGTCCAGTTAACAACGCGATGATGTTAATTCAATTTGTTTAACAAATGGTGGATTTTTAATCCACCATTTCTTTGAACTAAAACATACCTAAAAATACACTCCTTAATATTGTTTATCAGTGTCTGTTTCGATACACCTCGTTTGTAGCGATAGGTATCGGTATCTACAAATCCAGTAACGAAACTCAATGGCCAAATAAAATGTCTTGCGTTTTCTAACGCCATACCGTATAACCCCAAGCAAAATTCCTATTATATTAGAGAACGTGATAGTATAAATGTTATCGAATGTTTTAAAAATTTTCTTATAGTAGTATAATCACGAATGGTGCGCGTCATCACTATAACGATACATGTATCTTATCCTATACCGAATACCTCAATTCACTCAATGCATTTATGACTAAATGAATTATGGTAAAGATAGAAAATATCACTGCCAGCTTTACCTTAATTTGTCGTTATAAAAACCACTTCCATTTTTACCGGCAATGAAGTGTCACTTAAATAACCAAGATAAAAGAACGAAACATACCTTCTGCATCCACGTTATTTATTTATTTTCTATGTTCTTCTCTTCATACATGAAATACAAAAATAACTACTACTCGTCTGCAGTGATCTGATCTGATCTGGAAGAGGAGAGCTAGAGGGGAAGCTAAATGTCACACTTTCATACGAATACATTGTGTTACATTGTCAAAGCGCATAGCATTCTCCCCGCATTGAAAGTCTCTAACATCGTTAATGTGGCAAAATGATACATTTTTGTGCTTCGGAGAAGGCGATTGGGAATAAAAGCTTGGGCTTTCGTTAAGCTTGTACTACATGCTGGTGAGTTTTCTGAAATCGCAGGACATCCTTTTCTTTACTCAGAAATATGATTAAATGTTGAATATTATCTATTCAATGAGTGAAATATAAACAATAAAAATCATTTGATATCAGGTTTAGATATATAGAAAAAATTTGCAACATACGAAACCGGGAAGTAATATGATGCAAAATTATTCAAACATACCACATGATATAACCGTGACGCAAACTTTCATATTCGGCAATGTTCATGTTTCTTTGGCTGTCGTTCTGCTCCCGCAAGATGCAATGTAGCTTGCTTATTCAACTGTTATGGTTGCGTACGACGTCGAAGTTTTCGTTCATGGAGACTGAAATGTTAATTGCGAATCACTTTATGCCCGAGAATAGATGCATTATCTGATTTAAAAATTTGTTTACACTCGTCACTAAGTAAACAAATTGAATCTGTATATAGCAACCCGGGCCTTTTTTCGTCCAGTAAAAAATGGGATGATTAAAATATTATTTCAATTTGTTTAACAAATGGTGCATTTTTGATTTGTCTGACTATTTTTCGCAGGAACCTGACAACTTTTGCCATCAAACGGTCATTCATTTATGTATATTGATGGAGTAATAAGGGAGAAAAGTCCCGATCACCAAAAAAGCATGTTTTAAAATAATATATAGATAGATAGATTTTTTAGAAATACGAGTTTTAAAATAGATTTAGTACAACCAAATAAAAACTATTTATGGTCAACATAGATTAATAAAATTCTTTCTATCATACACAAAGAGACTTTTATTAACTATTCCTATCTCTATTAAACATCTGCATCTATACACTACCTACATCCTTTAAATATATTTAGCAAAATCATTTTTTTAATCGAAAACAGAGTAGGTTATTTTATATTGAATGTGACTAAAACTAGTTGTATTGTTTGTCCATGTTACATATTTCTCTATAAACTGGCCATGTTAAGTTCTGATGAAATAAATTTTCATAAGAATATTGTCTCAAAATAACGTCGAAAGGTATCGAATTTTATCCCGTCTCCATGAGGATAATATCCTGTAAAGGTTCGGGTGTCACGAACCCACCATCCTCCTTGAGGCATTGTTTTACAGCCATGATTACCCCCGAAAGAGAAAGTCTATTTTGAAGTCGTTCCCTCTGATCAATTAACTAATTTAGCAAAAGGTTAACTTTCGAAAATGTACTTCCTCATCCTAGTTTAAGGAGGAGAACTTCAAAAATAGAACCAGTATATGAGATTTGAGACGCAGGAAGCTAAATTTCTGGAAATACAATGAAGAAGATGGTAAACTATAGGTAGAAGGTTCGTTAAGAAGAAGCAATGGCAGTGTAGGTTTAATAAAAGGAAGGTATGGAAAAATAGATAAACCTCGATGGTCAGAGTCGTTGAACACTTTCTTTCTACGCTGTTTTATCTCTGGCATAGGTGCTAATGAGGTAAATGAACTTTATATTCACCCGTAGTTCCCCATAAAGAGCTTTCACATTTTTCCCCACTCTTCCCCAAGTCCGCGGATGAATACTAAAACCATTTAACGCATGGTATCCTTTTTTCATAAGCGACGTCCTCCGCATTATTTTTCTACTTATTTCATTCATTTCCAACTGAAAGACCCAAGTTTCTTCCTTCGCTTATCCCCCACGTTATGCCCAACTTTTTGGAATTCATTATCCAAATAATAGAGATGAGATGCTTAAACTTAAACTTTGGATTCGATAAGGCAGAAAGAATGGGAATTTCTAAGGATTTGAATAAAAATGTCTTGGATGTAACTGCAATCTGTAAGCGCATTAAGAAGTGACGTAGAACTAAATTAGAAGCACCGATTCTGCTTGTATTGCTGCAAGCCGTTCGTTAAGTTTCTAATCGCTATGATTAGACGCCCGCGAAAAAAATGAAAGTAGCATCATCGGATCAAGTACTGAGAATTAAAGAGCAATCTAATTCCTAGCGGATTACCTAATTTCCGGAATATATGTCTCAATTTGGAGTCGTACAACTTCCGTATTTTCTGGTGTAAATTTACTGGTTTGGGACTAAATTATCCTGTTCCTCATACCTTCGTGTTATCTTTGTATTTTGCTCATACACAACGGTAAGTATCCGAAATTTTTTACCTCTAAGTATTTTTAAGTTGACATCAGCGGTTTTCAGTATGACAGATATTAATGTGAATAACTTGAAGTTTTCAACCGCCTATCTTTAGAGATGGGGATTAATGAGGAAGGATTACTGCACTGAGTAACTTTTTATTCGCTCGAGACTCTTACATTTGTCTTGATTTCCTTTTCCCAATTCCACCCAATAAAGATGTTTGTCTGTCTGTTTGCCTGAGTTCCCCCCGTCTTCTAGCGCCCCTCCTCTTGTCGTTAGTCCCTTTCTTTCTTTCTTTAATTCCTTTCCCCTTTCTTTGCTCTCTCGTTTCTTTGTGTTTGTCTCTAACAACTTCTCCCCATCTCTGCTTCCCCTCATTCCACGAATCCTCTTCTGTCAGCTGCTACCGACCACTCTTTGTACCCCCTTAATTGCAGATCCTACTTCGTTACTCTCACTTATTTATCACATGTATTATCAGTAAGTTTGATGTATCTCCTGTAGAGACTGCGATGTATCAAAGTTTATTATTTGCCATTTTAATGGAAATACTTTCATTCTGTTATCATAATAATAATAAATCGACTTAATTTGAGCGACTTTGGGACTGGCAAGTTTTTCCTTACGCCTCACCATCCGTCATATGAAAGTTAAAAGAAAGCGATACCTTGAAAAGAAAGAGCGAAAAGAAAACTACCTTGTGGGTTTAAAATCCAAGGTTTGCACGGATAAAAAATACACAACAGCTAGATAACAACCACAGGATGCCAAAATTTGCGAAACCAATCGATGGTTCACTAAATTTAAGGAGAGGGTAGGTTAAAACATATGCGAAAGGCAAAAGACCAAGTACACTTTACATGGATAAAACAAATAGAGATATTGGCTTAATAAATAAACAATGGCATAAAACGTGTAGAAGAAAGAACATTATAGAATACACCTTTTTGAGCTGGTGAATTTAGATTTACATACTATGTATTAAAGAGTACATATCTTAATACGAGCAAAAGCTTTTTCGCTAAAAAGTCTGCTGGATTAAAAGGTTTCATAATCCATAAAATAAGATAGACATTGATAATTAAAAGAATTGCGAATTTGAGAACGGAAATTAAACCTCACGTTTTTTTTTCTGTTTTAAGAAGCACTGTACAAGGCGTGTTCCTGGCTGAATTGTGATAGAACCTCAAACGATATTGCTGGCAATCTTGGGTGATTATTGTGCATCAAGGATTTGAGTTATAGAGTCATTGCTTATAGCATGGTGATTGAACTTTGTAATGACGAACGCTGGAGTTGTAGGTCTTAAGGCATGCTGAATGTGACTAAATTTATTTAATTGTGCAAACGTCATGGTTGGTTTTAAGATCTGTATCTAACGATCGATCTTCTCATCTGAATTACTATTATATAGTATCTTATAATTCTATATCTTCTACTATTACTATTATTCATGATAATTTTAGAACTTACGATTCCTTGAACATATAGGTTCCCCATGTTCTCACACTTACGCAGGGTGTAAGCTTGAATTTAAACGACGTCAATAGGTATGATTTTCATATACAAGCGGAATGGGAACGTCACGTTGGACCGAAACAAGATGAAAATGAATATTTTCAACTCATCCTTCAACGACGTTCAAGTTCCATCGAGTGTCTCCAGTAATTTTTCAATGATGATAAACATTGTGGCACCTTAAGACACTAACCCCCTCGGTTTGAATTATAGAGAGGATTACCGAAACGACTAAGACTGAATATCGATTTCTGATACGATGCTTTACACCGGGAGGGAACAATGATGAGTTATGCCTTATCTCCTCGGTATAGAATTGAGAAATATACAAAACTATAAACGTCATCTCGAATAATTTGTCCTGCGCGAGATTTTCAGTAACTTACTGAATTATTTTAAAGCATTTTCCATTATTATCAACACTGAAAGAGGATACTTTTATATTTTAATACCGTAAATAAGCAATAACAAGGGCACTTATTCTTCCAGTATTATCAAGTGTCATACGCTCTTCCTAAATGAACGGAAAAAACCGATATATAAGCTGAAATAAATTAGGATTGGAGAGATCAAATGGTTAAAGTGGTGGAACATTCCAGTCCTGTGATATTCTTTTATGGGAATGCTCCAAACGCAAGGAATCGAAGAGAATCCCTATCAGTTTTTAATATCGAGGAAGAGGAAGATATACAAAAGATTTACTCAGGAGAGCCATTCACAGGTTCAACCTCGAAATTAAAGCCACAAGGATTTCCTTAGAGAGTCATTTATTCTTTTATTTATATTCGAAGGCTTTCGCAACACCCTTGAGACGGAGATATTTCTCGTTATTTTTTTATCCTCGTCCCATTCCCAATTTAACTGTTCAGATATCTTTATTACCAGTACACGTTGGCTACATATATCTGCGTACAGTTTTGAAAAATTAAAAAAAATCCCTTTAAAGCATGTATGTTTTTTTACTATCTACGTGCTTCAAAAACCCTGTCTTTGTGTTATAAAAGTGTAGTACGGTGTAATACCACTATCATACCTAAAACATTATTATTGATGTAGGCATTCATCAAACCTTTATTTTGGTACAAAAACGTAATATGTATTTAAAAACACTGTTTTAAAAATAGTAAATAATATATAGGGATAGTGTTTAATGAGTGGAAAATTCCAAAGTGATTAAAAAAGTTAGTCTTTCCTCTGAGTTGGGAGATCTTCTACGCGGGAGATATATCTTTTAAGACAGAAAAAGCAAAACATTCGGCTGATTGAAGGATAATAGGAAAGAATTTAGAGATTCATTTCCTGCAGCTTTATAATTGCAACTGAATGTAAAACTATTTAATATTGTCTTTGGTTTAAAATATATTATGTATTAATAGCAGGAAACTTATACGTATGAAGCTGCATTATATGAAAAATAAAATTACATGATAAAATAATTATAATAAAAATTATATTTGTACTTTGTAAAATTATAAATAAAGTACAAATAATGATATACAAATATCAAATCAGCATATACTCTACAATTCGCATAAATATAATTATACTATGAAAAAAATTAAACCACCAAATGTAATCAACTACAAGAAATCTTGAATATAGAAAAACGACGAGAAGCTTCTTGTATGGAATAAAATCTCCCAAATTTCATCGGAAACTCCATTTCATTTCGCCGAGATCCAAAAGTCGGATTCCAGGTAAATCAAATGCAAGGTTACACAATACGAACACCGAAAACGATCCGCGGCACCCATATATTGGCGGGGAACCTCTTTTATAAATCCGATCACCCCATTGTTATATCTGATAAGGCGAAATTCGTTCGATGAAACCCTCGGTAAAAGGCGACGAAACAAACTCTATCAATAAGATTTCTGATTTAATAGGAGGAGCCCCGGTTTTCATACACAATAGCGGAGAGTAAGAGGTGAATTAGATTTGATGTGTCCCAAAAAGAGAAAGAGATAGAAAGGTGGGGCTTTGATCTTCTTTCCCATGGCGCCGCCTACTGTGGAAGGGGAAAAAGGCCGTCTACGGCGTACACGAATTCTCGCCTCCATTCCGACTTCGATTTCCACTCCCTCTCCCAGCTCATCCGCTCTCTATCTCACTTCTGCACATCGGAAAGCGGAGAACTCGAAAGCAACCTCTCCATCTCCATCTCACGCCTGATTTCGGCTTCCCATCCCCAGCATCCCTCTAACCACGGCTCCATACACTTCATCCCCTCTCTCTTTTTCCTCTTCATCCACTGCTTTCTGCCATCCCAATCTACTTTCTTTATCGATCTCCGGAATCTACGCCTCATCTTTCCCTTCATGCCCGAAATTTCATTTCTTTAGATGATCAGCATCGGATGACCTGTTTTCCTAATCACGGATGTGATATATCCGAGTTTCATCAAAGACTTACATCAGCCTATGAGTTAGTGGAAGCTTTTACTTCTTGGACCTCATCTACGGATGAACTAATTTATTTTCGCACTCGTAAAATAAATAGAATTAGCTGCTTACCAACGTTGATCCTATCTCACTTCTTTACAACCCCAAATAATTCCTCTAGGTTTCATGCTTTCCTTAATTCTGGTGTACCACTTTTCCCAAATTTTCCACCCTCTTTTTTCCCTATATTCATGGTTACCTTCTTACGCTCCACCTGGTGATGGTCATAGTTGGCCCAAAATGTTGGTTTGTTTTAATATTCTTTTTATTTTTACTTCCTATCCAGTTTTAGTTAAATCTACTTATTTTCCGTTTGTAAAAATAATGTATTCATGACTAATATTAACTTTAAAGTGACATCTGATGAAGAAAGGTTCAATCTCACAGGGAAAAAAAGTTAAGCATCAATAAAAAGTTTATTATTCTTTCTGAATAGTACAATTAGACGGAATATTGATTTCTGATGTGATGCATTGAAAAGAAGAGAAAATGGACAATGATCAGTGTGATCTTTAAAAGGGAAAAATAGCCACTGAATAATTTCAACTTATTATTTTATTTCCTTTGACGCGAAATTTATAGAAACTAATGTAATCTACTGAATAACTTTGAGGAAATTCTCCATTCTTATCCATAATTCTCCACTCTTAAAGAAGATGGTTAAATATTTTGATATCGTAAATTAGTTATAACATTCCAACATTCATTCCAAAAGGGTGTCACTTTCCTCCTAAAACAGAATATTACTAATAAATTTACTAAAATAAATTAAGATTTGGAAAGATCAACTAATGATAACCAACTAATATTACCTTTAAACATGAACAATCTGATTAAAAAGGTTCCTTCTCGCTAGGAATAAGGTCACGCACTAAAACAAACTTTATTATTCTTTCTACTAAACTGAAAGCAGCCGAGGTATTCCACTTTTTAGATGGCAAAAAGCACCCGTGGAAGATGCGAAAGATAAATGGTAAGTAGAACAGCTGAAGCGAAGAGAGCTTTCTACGAAGAAAAACGAATGCTTGCAGCAAATAATACAAGCTACTCCTACACACGAGTTGTCTTTAGTGCAACTATGAATTGAGCACAATAAAAATAAAGATAAAAGAATATTAGACGGAATGGTGATGTTGTGTTGCAGGAGAAAATTGAAAATCAAATGAATAGATGGAGTAACTAACGAAGAAATCGTTCGGATAAGAAATGAAAGGGTATCGGTAGAAAAACTGGATTAAAAGAAGAAGGGCGTGATGATTTATGAAAGAAGAATTACATACAATGATGAAGCCAAGAATTATATACAGGTAGATCTAGAATGAATTGCAAGAGGCAGGTGATGGTGAGTATCAAAGCTAGGATTTATACCAATATGAAGCGATTGGCACGAGAATACATGAATGAATACTTGTCAGTCATCTCATTCATTATGTTATGCTACACGAAAGAAAATTCATGTTGGGAAAACACCATTTACTTCCAGAAGAAACATTTTTGGAAAGCAAAGAAATTGAGTAATATTTCATCTCAAAACCTCAGGAAAACGCCTTCAGGAAAAGTGATTATTTAAAATTAAAACCTGTTTAATTCATAGAATGTGGATAGACTGGAAAATACAGTAAGATATAATCAATTTGTAATGATGTTTTAGCACACCATACCGTCATCTCTTCAGTCGCATGACCTAAAGCTGTTTAAGTTTCGTTGATTCTAAGATACCGCATGTACTTTAGCAACTAAATTGAATGTACTGTGGATCTATTTATGTTGGAAAGATCAGCTTACACTTCCTCCATGCAAGGTAGTGACGATTGAGTTCAACCGAAGTTCTCAAACTTAACCGTGCTATGGAGGCTGACATGATATACATGGCGTAGCACGGAAATGTATGTTATCTTAAGCGTTTCTTTGAAAAATTCAATGTACTTGGATTCTTCTTTTAAGCCTGCGGTTTACCTTTACGAAAATCCTTGAATAGTACAATCATTCTGTGTATAATCGGAATTTTTTTGTTAACTCGTAGCAGAGAAGAGGTACATATATCCTCTGAAGAATATTTCGATTTCACAGGCTTCGACTTCTTCGATACTCTCTCAATCATATAAATTTATATAAATGCGTCATTAACTATGTAGGCATAAGTGCATTTGGTCTTATGAATGTAAGAATTTAATTTTTTCATACAGAAATATTTGCTATTTTCCAAAAATTCCCATAAATTGCCTTTGATGTAGTAGAAACTGAAATAATCTCTCATTTTTGCTTTAATACATATCATAAATGCAAGGACTTTAGTTTAAGTTTATTATAGCTACCGTAATACATATTTGAAATTTAAAAAATCAGAGTTAATCCTTTGGTTGCGTATATAAAGAATATTTTTAAGTAAATCTTAAATGCTGGTCGTTGAGAAATACCCTTTATAAGTTATAAATTTAATCTCGAATGTTTTGCTCTCATGCAGAGGATAATGGAATTCGATATTCACCATTAGTTCTAACGTTCTATTGAAAAGTTATAGTTTTTGTTAACATTCCACCAAATATGACTTCATTAACATTTGATATTTCGCCATCTCAATATCAAATGTTAATACACTTATGAGGTTTGTTGTTATTTTCAAACATTTCGATTTAAGCTGCATTTAATAACTAAACTTAAGTTTTGAATATTATACTTTACTTTTCAGCATCCACTTCAATTCATCGTGGACCATTTTTCATCTCTATACACCAGAATTGCACTGAATCTTAGCTCCTACGATTTCAAAGAAGACACTTTAGGAAAACTCTTCCGAAATATGTTTTGGTGCTGTAGATAACCTTCAAATAATAGCGCATCGAAGCGGAACTGAACCGAGGAAACAGTATTTTTGAATCCGAGCCAGAACAGAACATAATAAATAACACTAAACGCGCCTATACGAAAACAAATTCAAGCGGAACCAAAGCGAGGTGAACCAATACTAACCATAACCCGTCGTGAAATAAATCAATCAAGAATATTACGTATTCATACCTTCGCAATACTAGAAGAAAGAAAAAAGGAACTCGGCGGTCAATTAACTAAGAGACAAAGGTTCTCCAAGCGCCGACAGCGGCGACAGTCTAAGGGCGATTCCCGGGAAACGGATAATCGCTTAGCGGTCACCAGTTATTCAGAATCCCGATGCGCATTTCGGAAACAATGCTTCCATCTTCATGGGGGGTCCAACATTTAGCACCTTTGCTATACTCTCAACCAAACTAAGAACAGATTATTATTTCCTAAGAAGGAAAGAGAAAATTTCTGAAAATCGGTAGCCGCACTTGGAGATAATCCTTTCTTAGAAATTACTGCTGACGGTTGCCAAAATTCGGCGATGGGAGAATTCCAGGTTCTTTTTCCATTGACAGCCAAGTTGTATCCCTTTTCTCCAAAACAAATAAATGCATGTTGGAATGTAAATAGGATAAGAAAAAAGTGATTAACTTAGTAAGAAGCAGCGTGCGTCTTAAAACCGAAGGAATGACAATAAAGGAAAATAGCGGTATGATTGGGAATGGAGCCTAGATATCCCACTATCCTGGTAGGTAACCCTTACAGTATCATCCTGCGCCAATTAACAGTAGAGGAATTTATGCAACATAGTGGTCTCATGGTTGGAACACCTGGTCGGAAAGTGGAAGTATTGGGTCCAAACCCCAGCCATGTCGCTACTTTTCACCTCTGTCATTCCTTTTCATGCGAAAAGTCAGACGTGAATGGTTCTCGAACCCAATGATTCTATTTTGCATACAAAAGCAATTGCGAATTCAGCAATCAGAATCAGGATTTTGAAAAATGTTATTTCCTGATTCTTTTCCAGATATGTGCTCATAGACATTTTTAGGAATTTCTCAGCCTTAGTGACTTGGTGACCTCATTTATAAAAGAATCTTGCCTTCAAGAGGAGACTTGTAGATCATCCGCTGTTTCATTAGAATTTTCAATCTCTCCTCATCGTTGGGTTAATCCTGATGCACATCCTCGTAATCTTATTCATTCAATCATTTCTTTTGATGTTTTTGCGAATGAGCCTCAATTCAAGGTCTGCCACTTTGTGGGCATTAGATTCAGCCAATTGAATTTACGTTTAAGGGAAATTTTACTTCCTGAATCCCTTCCTAATCCCTACTTCATATCCCTTATTCTATGGTATCTCTAAGAATTGGTAGTTTTTATGAATGTGCTTACACAGGTGAGCTCATTTTTGCCCATTTATAGGTCCCAACGGTAATCGAACCGGGAACCGCTATCAGCAAGTCAAACGCGTTAATCCCTTGGCAATATAGGAGCCCATTTTTAATAGTTTCCCTTTCTTAAAGGCATCACTTATTATATAATATAATATATCCGCCCTGTGAGAGGATCATAGTGATTAATCCCTGACCTTTTCATACTTCTAACCTCCGTTTATCCTTCGGTTTACCCTTGCTTTCGCCCTAACGCACAAAATATCGTACCCTCAATCTCACTAGCGCTCCCAAATTTTTCTCTTTCAACTCAACCGAAGAAAATTACGGTTCGACGCCCTGGAAATAAGGAAAATCGGCGGATGACTCTGTGGTAGCGCTCTCCCCTCACGTTTCTCTCCATTCCTTCAATCTTACTGCTCCGTCTATCCTCACCGTCTCTCCCAACTGCCACCTTCTGCTCCCTCTACCATCTCATTCCGTCTCCTCCACATAATCCCCCTCTTCTCCTCAAGAGACAGCCACCGATTACCAGAAGATGTGAGGGCACTCACCGGCGGAGACGCATGTGGGACTCTAAGAGAGGCGTTATTGGTCGCAGGGGATGGGTTTTAAAACGGGAGTGGGCCAATGAGGCAGCGGAGGGAGAGCGATGCGTGAAATATGAGAGCAATTGAGAGAATATGAGATATTGATGGACATGAGGAGAGAGGAGACATCGGCGAGGAAATCCATGCGAGGAATTGCTCTCGGAAGAGATTTTCCGGAAAAAGCGGATGAGTGAGAGGGATCGATTCAGTTCGAAAGGCATCCCCAAAAGACGTACATCTCTCGCTTTTAAGAGCGGATAAATGTTGCGCATTAAATAGAAACCTTTGCGATGGATTCCGATAAGTTCTACGCCAACTATCACTCATATTATTTTGAAAGTAGAAGGATATTTGCGTATGAAATCCGTGAATTAATGGCATCGGTCTTAAATGAAACCAATATAAATTATTAGTTTTAGTGGTTGTTTTTACCATCGATGGATGCGGCCGTGATGTTGTGGAACGTCATAATTATAGTTAATTAAAGATATATTTGTACTTTTCCACAAAAACCAATAGTGTATAAACCCAATACTGTATAAAATCAATACTTAATATCTTTGTAAAAAGTACAAATCTATCTCTAATTAACTATAATTAACTATAGGTGTTTTTATTTGAAATTTTCTAATATTTCAACCATGAATTTCTCTATAATCAACAAATTTATAATTTAGTAATTAAAACTATACTTTAGAGAAACAAAAAATCTAAATGAGTGGAAAAATAGTTCATCAGAAAAAAGGACGGGAAAGAAAAAATAGCACCTTTGCAAATACATTTACATTGCTGCCTCAATCTATTTTTATATAATTTATACAGTCCCTAATAAAGGATTTTAATTCTCTAAAAATCTTCTTGTCCATTTATGTAATGAATTATGTAAATGGAGTCATGGATGATGATGGAGAAATGGACTCATGGAGAAATGTATGAAATTAAAACTTTCTTATGCATTTATTATGGAAGTTACTATTATCCGATGAATAATTATGTAATCAAATACATGAATGTGATCATTATATTATATTACTAAAAATATATTATAATTATAAGATAATAAATTTTTTAATATTTTAAACAACAATCTAAACGGGTAATATATGATCCCTCCGCCTTATCTTAACGGTAAAAGTTGTACACATTTTACAAGATAACCGAGCATTTGATAACTGAGAGAAACATATTTTGTATTGAAAAAATCAAAAATGTGTTTAATTTGTACGAAACAATAAGAAAAAGATGAAAACCATGAATTAAACCAAATATGTATATGTATGAATTTCTTCCGGGAGCCATTAATCTGAAAAAGTGAAAAATATGAAAGACATTCTATTTCTGTAGCAATAAAATTTCTTTAATCCTTGAAGAACAGCAGGCATATAGAACTTCGGGAAAAGGAGAAATTTCTAGGAAATTTTATAAAGAAATACGGGAATGAGAAATAAGAGGATTAAACATTCCCGTTACACTTACCAAGATATATCAATTCCTATTTTTTCCTTCACTTACAGGATATGAATACTATTCTATCTAAAATTAACAAGAACCAGGTAAGGGATAACTCATCGAGGACATATGTCAGTATACTCAGGAATCTGTAAATTACCACTTGTCATAAGTTCTCACGATTTCCATCGAACAGATAAATTTAACTATCATAAAATTAATCGTATTAAGCACTGGAAATATTAGATTAATCTCCTTGACATCAAGTTTTCCTCTCAATCTTGTTGATTAAGGATAATCAAATTAGCAAATCAGGAATGCGGATATAGAAAGAGACTCAAACAAAATTTCTTGGAAACAATTTGACCAGATTTAATTAGCCTTCCCGTCCCCAAACTAAATAATTCAGCACCTACGCCCCCATTGAAATTTTAAAATTCCCCTTTAGAAATTCTTAACGTCATTCACGAGGAAAAGGCGAGTGGGTAGCGCTGCAAACACACGAGTGCTTCACGGGTGAGGAAGCAATGCAGAAGAGGGAAGTGGAATTGGCTTTTGGAAAGGCGAACGTAGCAGAAAAACAAAAGAAAGTCCAGACGTCTCTTTTCGGCTGAGAGAATAGTAGGGTCTCGAAGTAAGGGAATCGGTCGGAGGTGAAAAAACAGAAGAAAGAGAGACTGCGCAGGGGAAAAGAAGTGAGGAAGAGGGATTGAGATATTGGGACGCGAAATGGCATTCGGCAACTATCGGAAAGGCGACGGCCCGTGAGGGACATTACCAACTCTCTTCCTGCTCATACTTGCCCCACATTGGCCCTTCTTCCCTCCTTCCCCACTTGCTTCGTCCCTCATCCATGCCGATTTATGATCCTTTTCCCCACTCCCCATTGTTTGTCAATCCCCATTCCATTTGCTCCACTTTTTCTTCGTTAGATCATCACGTACATCAATAGCAAGAAATGTCTGGCTCATAAGACACGGATCTAGCACATCATTGCGGTATCATAATGACATTTATTCCACCCTTTCAGCATAATTTGTGCAGCATGCATTTTTTACAAAAATATTCACAACGAAAGAAAGAAAACCAATAAGAATAAAAAGAAAAGAGGAAATATGGGTACCCCAGATAAAAAAACCTGTCGGGGTGATGTCTCAAGTTATATTCTCATGCGACCACGAAGTTAAAATTACAAAAAAAAATTAAACCAATGGAAAACTTTGTTGAAACACTTAATAGAAAGAGGAAACAAAGATGTCTAAGTTTATGTAATATTTTCTAGTTCTCACTTGAAAAGGGTCAATTCTTAATCGTCTTCAATCAGTATTCGGATCCTAAGTTGGTCAATTAAAATGAAAGGGACTAAATAATTTTGGCTCTAAATGTCGTACTTATAGAAATGCTCAAAAACTTCATATTTAGAACTAAGTTTATTAAAAAATGATTCTGAAATTATTCATAGTAGTGAATCTTTTTTAATTATATAATTTTGAATAATAAAGGTGTATCTATTATCGTATATTATTAAATATGTAGTATAGTAATATTTTTTCGTTGACGAACATTTTAGCTTCGAGGAATCTTGAAACAGAAATTTTACCAATCATAATAGATTCCATAGGTTTTTTTCTCGTGAGAACAAGGTTCAGGACAAAAGCTTCATTATGAGGTAAAATAGACACAAAAAATTACATATATATGAACCGTCGGCTCAGGAAGAGACGGTTAGAATTGAGAGCAAAGAATATATTTTCCAAAAGACATACAATGAAGAACAGATGTGTGATTGTAACATGTATCCCTTGTAGATCGAAAACCTAGCTTCTGCTGAATCCGCCTCTTTTATATTTTTGCTTCGCGATCCCTCCAACGACTTTGTACAGCTACAGTACTTGACAAGTTACTTTCAAACATCTCGTGAATTACAATGCGTTCTTTGGTCGGCAAAGAATGGTGCTTTACTGAATGGGACAAGGACTGAACGGATTGAAGAATGTTTTCGTCTGTTCTAGTTTAAGAGAAAAATCGCTCATGATAAAAAAGTAAATAATTAAAAACGTAAATTACTTAATAACCAAACTTATTTGTTAGTTATTCGAACGGTACCTTGGAAGGAATTAATCTTCATCTTTTTTTCTACGTTGATTCTATTGCACTAATTTATTCGTCTACGATTGAAGATTCAAGATACTTTACCAGCATTAATTCAATCAAGCATAATCGTTTCTATAAGATCATTTAACACATTTTTATCTAATTTTAATTGAAGGTGGTTTAATAATATGTACTACGATTTACAAATCCTTATACTATTTTATCAGTCGTTTGGTCCTTACGGGATGCTTCTTTCGTCGTAAACGCAATGAGTGTAAGAATAAAGGACCATTCGAGATATTTTACGGTGTTACAATCTATCTTTACCAAGGTTCTACACGCCGTAAAGCGGTACCGACGTTTAAGTATCGGATTTACCGCTTCGAGAAAACGAGCTGGTCATGTCACCGTAGTTTGAACGAAACGAACCCCTGGGAATAAGAATTCCCTTCGAAAAGAGTATAGTTCTAGGTAATGGTCTCAAACGTGGAGCGCTAAGGCCTAAAGTATCATCCATCTGTCGGAAAAATCATTGGATTTATTCATATTCAAGCCCATTTTATGCGATCAATTCTCCCGGAATACATATTGTCGCACCTACCTTATTTACTATAACAACAACACCTATACCATATTATACCATTTGCTATGCATTAAGTGAGACATTTTTTCATGCTGATCCCACACACTGTACCAGAATTGAAACAAAATTGGAAAAATTAAGTTGAAAAGAAATTACAAGGATGGACATTTGAAAATTTTTTTCTTGGTAACAGACCTAAACTCAGGATGAAATCGATTTAATTTGAATTATACTATATTAGCACAAATATTTGTCAAACCTGTATATAATATAAGATTGGATTGGAACAGAATAAGATTGTACTGTTAATTATTCTTCAAAACTAGAAAAAGATTTTAAATTGATTCTCACAGCACTCCATGAGGAAAATAAAAGAACCAATTATTGTATTATTATTAATATTCATTTCTTAACGTCTACTACAAGTATAAGGTGGCTTTCATCCAGCTTAAAAGCTTACGATCCACATAAATTATATAATACAACAATTTTTGAATAAATATTTAATTATAATTCATTGTTATTTAACATAATCGAAAATCCTCGATCTTGAAAAAAAATTATCCTGAAAAAAGCAACTTATATAAGCACCACCAAAGACGGAGGATTATTAATTAATTTTGCTAATGCAATACGTATTGTAATTTTATGGTGATCCCGATTGTAAATTTATTGTGTAGATAACGTACACAAGAAAGAAGTAAGCATATACACTGGGAAAAAATATACAAAAAATCTCCATTCCTTTTCAATGGTTCTGTATCAATATTTCTGCATTCATCACACCAAAGCATTTATTTACAGCCCTTTAAAGGGTTACAAAAACGTTCCCCTTTGCACCCAAAACAGCTGAGCTCCCTGATTATATATTGGTATCTGGTTCATACTATTTCCTAAACTTTTTGAATAACTTTTCCTCCCTTAAAAAGAGAGCCGGTGAGCATTTTCCGAAAAAAAAATTACATAAATATGAGAGGAAAGGGAGAGGGATGCATGGTGCGGTTTGGAAAGGGACAGGGTTACGAGAGAATGAGAGAGAAAAAGGGTTAGAGAAGGTGGGGCTCAGATGAAGTGTTTCAATTGCTATGTCCGTCGGTATTCTTTTATTCTTCTCTTGGGGAAGAGTCTCCGTATATCTCGGGCGGAGTGAGAATGCAAATTCCAGCGCGTATTTCAAGCGCTAAACAGAGTCATTTGCTTTCAGAAAACGCTCACCTCGCACCGCTCGCGACTTACGATCAGAAGCTACGGATTTTATTTCCATATTCTTCCGCTTTCCGAGGAACCCACCGAAATACGCTTCTGATTCTCCTTCTTCCTCCACCCGGTAAACGAAAATCACCACCGTGAAACAGTGCGGAACGCGAGTTACTGCCTTACTTTCTCTTTCCGATAAATTCCCCTCGCCTGCAAATGGCTGTGCATTTTAAATATTGCACCTTCTGCTCCTTCTCATAGTAAAAAGATGCCTATTTCATCCGGGAGCAATAATACGCCCGTGGGGACGTATTTACTGTTCTCCGGTGTCGAAGGAGTTCATTTCTTTCCCCCAAACGTGATATGAAATACGTAATGTAAGGAGAGACTCATAAAATTAGAAATTCATCGATTTATAGTAAAATCATGAGGTTATTTAACCCCTTCCGTGACGCCTCAGTTAGTGTACTTTCGACGAAAATTTCATATTTAACGAAAGTTGCAAATTTTTAAGGGGTAATTTTTGGAAATGACATTTTACTAAATGATTTTCTCAAGCTAATAATATCACCATTTATGACGAAATCGAATTATTTCTCATTTTTTTAATCTTCGCCACAAAATTTTCGATCATTGCGCTTATGATTTATTACGATTATTTTAGTGAAATTGTGATTGTTTTCAACTTAAGTATATTTCAAGTACGTATGTGTAAGTTATTCACAGCAGTTTACAATAGGTGAACCTTGATAATGTCATGATATCTCAAAAGACCCAATCTCTTGCTATTTCTTATATTTTATATCGAATATTTCCGCCTCCTTCTCAGCGTTTTAACACATTTCAAGATTTGTGTATTTGGTAATTCGTACAGAAGCATGTTTACTCGCTATGAACATAAATATGGAGGAAGATGAAGGCATTACAAAGGAGTGTAAATGGGGAAAAAGAAACGTAAAAATGAAAATAAGTTGCTAATTCACGTAAAAAAGCAGAGCAAATAGTAGCTTGAGATATTATTCATGAAGTAAATTAAAGTAATTAAGTTAAGGTGAAACAGAGAAATAAAGAATGTTGAATAGAAGTACATAATACCATGTAGGTTTTAAGGCGAAACAGGTTGAATCAAAAATAGGAGGAAAATTGAAATCATAATCATGGAGGAATGAAACAGGGGACTCTTACATACAGATTATAGAAAAGGGATAGGACAGCGTTTGGGAACCTAATGCGGCAGAAAAACTTTCAACATCAACGGAAAAGGAGAAAAGGAAAAGGATGACAGAGACTGTCATATGTCAAGAGCGTCATCATCCAGAAGAAAGCAAAGTTCATACAAAGCGATGTGGAGATCAGCTATGACGAGAGAAAGTAGCTCCAGGACTTCGCTGATGACGAAAATGAATAAACCTCTTCCGTTAAACCACGCAACCATATTCAAAGCCAGAGCTTACTAATTTATTACCACTTTTCCTCACTTTTCAAATTGTAAAGCGCTTAATTTTTTTTCCTTTTCGCATCCTAGGGAATCGAAATAAATCGCTTAGCTCTGATTTTTCACTTGTAAATATTTTCTATGATGATTAATTCAAGGGCTCCGATTGCATTTCGAACGCCTCTATCCACGGTAATAACCACATGTTTCCATTAACAGTTATTCGGCAGCAAAGGGGGAGAGCATTGTGATCGAGGTGTGTTCTCTCCAACACTCGATGCAAAAAGTGGGCGAGCAAACGCCCGCCCGTTTTAGTTTTTCCGTGAAAATACACTCACTTTTGCCCTCACTTCAGGAAGTTCCGACACAGTTAAAAGGCATTGCCTCTCGACAAAGGCAAATAAGAATAAATAGCAGTAATTTGCATAAAACGACGGGCCAAATCCCACCTTAAACAAACAGGATGGCGGAGCAATTGTCACCGACTAAAAACACCGGCTTGTACCCTTTCGCTGAGGGTTCGATACATATTAGCGAAAAGGGATTGATGGAGATTTTTGAACGGGGAAAGGCGTTATCCCAGAGGTCAAATCGGATAAAATTGCCTGACGAGCGACTGGAATATATATCTAAAAGGATAAAGGTAATATTGTAATTAATTATTGAAATTGGAAGCAGAAACAAAAAGATAACGTAAGAGGGAATTCTAGGCATATTATCCGAAGAAATTAATGATGTTGAAAAATAACACTTCACATTTACAGCTGCAAAGGGAAAGTTACATTATAAGCATGTTTTCTGAACGAATATTCTTACAGCCTATCGACCTTTATGAGTTTACAGTCTCATTTTAAACAGAATCAATAAAAATCACAACTATAAGGTCTATTAAATTTCTGTTGTTATCATAAGTGAGGTTAATGATCATAAAATGCATCAGAATCGAACCAAATATCAAGTGGTTTTCTCGGTTACCTCCATGTTATATAATGAACTATATTTCATTATAACCTAGTTCAAAACATTGTGCACAAGAATATTTTGGCAACACTATAGCAACAGATTTCCTATAACGTTTACAATGAGGCTTAAATTAGTGGTGTAGAGGAACACGCTTGGAATTCATTATCACATGTAGATAATCGTAGAGCACATAAATCATCGGGTTTTGGAGCTAGGTTTCATCATAAAAGAAAAGGATATGACAAACTCACTAATTTTCCGCAAAAAATTAAAATTAACAATTTCAGGTTCTGATGATGTAAGCAAGCATAGGAAACTCTTCGTAAATTGCATTTGATTTTAAACGTCTTCCATTAGTTTAATGCTTTCCCACTAAGTCACGCATCCCAATGAAAAGTTATTTGTTCGTCTGATGATGATTTGCGACCCTAAAAAATCTCGGTGATGCGTTTTATTTTCTGTAAACGTTTTGAAGAATTAAATTCCATTTTCCATGAAAAGTTGTTTACGAAAAGGAAAAATACATACATTAAAATTAGATTTCTAAGAATTACAAATACCATATTCAAATACAGATCAGATTATAAATACAAACTAGACCCCAGATTTTTCAGAAATCTTCAGAAAATTTTCGGAAATTTTCAGAAAACATGTCGAGAAATGGCGAAATGTCGGAAACTTTTCAGACCACCCATGTATGAATAAGAATCACTAATGATAATAAATTTGTCATGGAAGAGGGAACGTAACAAAAGAGAATATGATGAGCTCTGAAAACAAAAATTGAAAAAATTCTGACTGAAAATACTGTTACTAATTACAGAAAATATTCCTCTTTTAGTTTCTCCCGAAAAAAGATTTCTGTTTTTTGACATGAAGTTATAAATTATGTGTTAGGCTAAGTTGTGTCTTCGGCATTAATCTATCTCCTTTCAATTCAGGATACATTAAGGGTAGCTGAGTACTCCATCACACATACGCTGCGAGAGAAAACCTGTAGTTCCATAAATGCGAATTCTAACAGTTGCACACGTTGTTATCCGAGTAATTCTCCCTTATCCCTCTCCACTAAATCCACTTCCCACCCCATTCACCCTGAATTCCCATTCTTCTCCTTGCTTACCCCCTTCATTTTTCTTCGAAACGCTATATTCGAAGGAAAGAATAAGGCCTCACCTCCGCCATCTGGCGCCACGCTCCCCAAACTACATTACTCAGCTCCTCTCGGATACTGTATCTCGGGCGGTCTTCGTGACAAGAGTCCCAGCGATGGGGGGGAAAAGGTGGGAATTCTGAGTGGGGGGGCGTTATGGGCGAATGAAGACAAGGAGAGAACGAGAAAAGTCCGCGAGTTGAATGCAAAGAAGAGATTAAAACGGGAGCCAACATATATACGAGAGAACACTCGCAGCCTAAGAATGCGAATCTGAAGTTAATTTCTCGAAGTGACGTTCCAAGTGTTATATTCTCTCCATTTGATGTAAAATATTTCATGTTTATGAACAGCGAAATGTACTTTTTCCCAGCGCTATCTCCCCGAACGCGACTCGATTTATTTGTTTATTTGGAGAGCATCTGTTCCGAGAGAATGTCTAGAGGAGCATTAGCAATGATAACTCATGTTGGAGGGTTGTTCATCTTTCGTATTTGAGCAAAGGGGAGAGAGTGCTTTCTTCCATTGCTGCCTACTTTAATCTAAATCTCGTGTCCAACATGTGTAATTCTAAGACCATTAGTGCATGTTAGAAATGAAGGGGCTTAGATATATGGTCTAATCTTTTTAAGAAAAAAAAAGTTTTATTAACGTACATACAGATTTTTATGAAATAAATACGTTTCCCTATGGTCATCTTCTGATATATGATTTAAATATTTAAAGTCGTAAAAGATTAATCAAACCTCTACAAAAAAATCTGTTTCAGCCACTTTTGTAGATAAAATTTAAGTTAAGTTTACGTTTTCTTAAGTACGACATTTCTATAGAAATTAAATTTTTTAAATACAGAAAGCTGCTTCAAATAACTCAAATCCGATAGTAAAATATTAGACTCAAGCATTCATTTTTACACAGATAAAGTCCAAAAGTAAGATTTCATTTTGCTATTGGGTGTTGTAGTAATTTTAAAAATACTTC
Organism: Pachydiplax longipennis; assembly: GCA_036926295.1. NCBI lineage: Eukaryota > Metazoa > Arthropoda > Insecta > Odonata > Libellulidae > Pachydiplax > Pachydiplax longipennis. The sequence continues at coordinate 22,557,965 of JAVFKF010000003.1, read as the reverse complement.
GAGAGAGATTGTCATTTTGCACGTGGTCCTCCATCAAGAATCGACTTTGAGACTGCTTTAACCGAAGCCTAAAGTGTTCCCATTTGGCTATCCGAGAGCACTATCGTATATTTTCCCGAATATGTTTTCTATGTATCAAATGGCACTTGATAAAGTATGTGAATAATAAAGCATCTATTCAATTGATTCATGCATTCAAATCCGTGAAATATTTATTAATATTGATATTTCTATTTTAATTTCCATCGAATATTAAATTAATATATAAATAGAAAGTAACGTTTCTTGTAATGATATCGAAGTCCTGGTAATTTTCAAAAATCCTGAGCTGATACTTTTTCGAACATTTAATCTCATCAAATAAATTGAATTCCCTCTCTCGCTTTGTTCGCGTGGCCATTTGTATTCAAAACGTAAAAACTGCAAAAACATACGACTTACTAAAATACAACCTCTTTCATGTTTTCAGCTACATATCATCAAGTCTGATGATGGCATATAACTAAAACGGTTAGTAAATTGAAATATGTTTCGTGGAAATTACAAGGTTTATCCTCACTTCATTTCAGTAAGTCGTTCCACTGAGTCCGCCCTACCATGATAGATTACACTTACAGAATTACCCCAAGAAAAGGTGTACATATTGACTCAGTCAGTTTTGATTGAAATCTTCTCTAAAAAATTTTTAAAGGGTGTTCCATTGCTGCAATAAAGCAAGTAGCTCTCGTGATATGAATGATGGCGTTTCAATAAATTGAATACGAGATGAAGTGAGTACAGTTAGTGCCCAAAGAAAGAGCAATAACCTACGATACGACGTAGTATGTTTGGATAAACTGAAAGTTCGTTACACAAACAAAACTTCTATCGAACCACGTTTCTATCTTCCATTTTATCCGCACACAAAAGGTTCCCCAAATTGATTAATAAATATTTGACCTACGTCACAGAGTCTCATACATTTAGACAGGAAAAAATTAATGAAATATTTTTTATCTCGTCTTCCATGACACTTTCCCTAAAATAATTTACGCATGACTGGCCGGCGATCTTGGCATTCATGCATACAGAATGGAAAAAAGGAAGAAAATTTTCTTTTTCTTTTGCATTTTAATTTGAGTTTTTTGCTTCATAGTTAACTAACAATCAAAACTTTTACACCTCTTCCTCTCTTTTCTGTCTCTTGATGAACTAAAGACATTTCATAACGATATTATTCGATGAAAATTTTGAAAATTGGTTATTCAAAAAGACTAAGATGTTTGAAAAGGAATACTGGACGTTGTGGAATTTTGATATATTAATGTAGTAGGCTACTAAGCATATTAAACAATCTCACTTATTTATCTTTTTTTTTCCTGTAGGTCTGCAATTTTAAACCACTGCAGGGGTTTCAATTGCTGACCAAATGTTAGCATAATTGTCAAACTTGAGTTCTATAAATTTATATGACTTCTTGCTGTTATCCAATATCAAAAGTGAGGCTCTGCGATGATTGTACAGGAGTATAACAGAAGGACGGTAAGTTGATGGAGACTGAGGCAAAATTAAAGAAAAAGAGCTAATTTTTAATTATATTTATTTCTTTCTTTATTATAAACCAGGGAAAGTTTTCCGATTGATATTAGCGGGCCAAATAAGGCAAACACTGTTTGGTCAGCCGGCCAGAATATTAAACTCAATTTTCGAAAATATTTTTAGAAATAGATATATTGAGCAGTAACTTGTTTTAAATATAAATATGCATTTTTTAGGCAAAAAGAGGTATTAAAGCATAATATCAAATAAAATATTTAGCCATAACGAAGGAGAATAAGCAGATATCGTGGAAATATTCCGCAGGTTTCGAGAAAATAGCTACAGGGCTACACCCGTGAGAGAGCCGCTATTTTCCCTATCTACTTTTCATAACTGAAAGGCTGTCTTTAGTTTGCTAGTCTCGTTATAGTTCATTATAGCTATATATAATAGATACGGCTTCTCTTATATAATAATAATAATAATAATAATAAACGTCTTTATTAGAGGGCGAGATTGAGGCTGGTAAGCCTCTTCTTACATCTAACCCTTATTATTAGTATTATTATAACCCTATTATTATATCTAACCCTTATTATTAGTATTATTATAACCGGCGCATAATACCAGCCGCACAAATTGCTGTAGTTGCAACTCAGTGATACCCCATGCAGGTTAAGTTCTATAAAATTGAAGTTTTTCGGAGGTAAAATAAAAAAAAGTAGTTAAAGACATCGAGGAAGTTAGGTGGAAAGGAAGGAAAATTCAGCAATATTCGGGTCTACATGTACTGAAAAAAATCTATCCTAGCTTCTCATCGCAAAATCGAAATTAAATTTACTTTTAATTATATTGATAAGTAATGTACACCATATAATGTACACGATTCCACTGTTATCTGGATACGATTAAAAAAACACTCCATCATATCTTAAATAATAGGAGTCTCACGGTAAAATTTGAACAGGATTCTTTCTCAAACGAAATTTCGATCATCCACGACCACAATTTCCTTCATCGAAAACCACAAGCGAGACGATTCCCTCGGGAAATCTCGCGTTGTCTTCATCTTCGCACCTAGTTTCATAACTGTTAAAGCGGCGTTCCATCTCAGACAAATCCGCAGTTTCTGTGACAAAAGGGAATGTTGAAAAATCTTCCGACATGAGAGGGGGATTTGGTGGGGTTTTTGGAGATAATCGTGTAAAATGCGCCGCCCTCTTTCCTCCCGAACCCTCCGCATGTCCTCCTGGGACGACGGGGGAATGCAACGAACAGCATCGGCCTCACCCGCGGTGCCACTCCAACAGCCGACGATTCTTATTTCTCCCGACTGAGGCCCTTCTCGTAACGTTGCTTGAGTTTCCAGGAACGTAGAAGACGCCCTCCAATTGAAACGTTTTAGGCCAAAAAAAGCATGGGAAGTAGTGGCGTGAGGAGAGAGGAATTGGTTCGATGTCAATTCTATTGCCACAATCGTCTGCTACTCCTCAAACATATCGTGAAAGTGTAAAGATTCACGTTGCACTGTGAGACTACATATTCGGTCATTGATTGTACACTATACATAAATTTATTCAATGTATCCGCGGGATGTTATGTATAACAATGACCGCTGTGTAAGTTAAATAAATTCAGATATTTATGTATGTTTACATTTATATACTTATTTATTCTACGCCAGCGATTCTTCGTAAGAAATTCATCAGTGTATTTATTTAAATAAAAATATTAGAATACTTCATATGTATATCTTATATATTTAATGAATTTAATGAAAATAAAAAAATACATAACATGACACCAATTACGCTTCTCTTATCTAACATTAATTATCTGAAAATAGAATTCCTATTTTTAAGATATCTTTAAAGTAATCTGGAATACCATATGCACAGTAGAAATTAACAATTTTACAGATGAATGAGAACTTTCCTTTATTATCGCAGTGCCAACTTTTATTCTCAAAAAATTATTTTTCAGATCGTTAGATTTATTATTTATTATTTACTATTTGATTATATTTAGATTAGATTAGATCAAAAATTTTTAGAGTCAAAACAGATTAATCCCTGGCTGGATAAATAGACTTTCATAACTTAATAATTACAATAAAATGTCCAAATATTTTTTTACTTATATTTATTTTTTTAAACCAGTTAATTTCTTCTATAGGATCTTGCATCAACTAATGTCTGCAGATATAATAAAAGAGATTATCTTATATGACGTACCATGGAAGGAATGAGGAAACAACCAGGCTCCGTAGGTAATGGCTTTACATACAAAAAAGGAGTATTGCATCCTCGGGGGAAAATTTAAAGGCAATAAAACATGAAAGAACAAAATGAGGTAGAGAGCGGATTAGTTACAAAACATTTTTCACCAATCCACTGCAGCAGATTCCACTTAATATCTCATCATCCAACAATTTCCAGCAATCCTCACTTTCATGAACACTAATTATTAAATTAAAAACGTTTCATTCTGCTTGATTTATGAATTGGAGGAAGCTGTTACCGAATTTATGGCTGAACTTCCGGAACAGATTTCTTTTCCGATTAAACACAGATGAAAATAACAACTCGTTGATCAACTTCAGGCAAACGAATTGAGTTGAACATTTGGCTTTGATTTAATTAAACTCCCATTAAATCAGTAATCGCTTTTAGAGGCAACTTACATAGATCTTTACCGTCAAAAATTTTGGATTTACATCTGAAAATTCATTGGCCACATGAGATCAATCTAAGCTTTTTTTCGTGAAGGGAGATTCATTTGTGATGTTTTTAACAGAAATAGTTTATTATACGATACTCTGTAGCGTAACTGCTGTTATACTTTACAAAAAGCGGTGCATAACCTTAGATATTGGTTTCATTTCAGCTGAGCAACGCATATGCGTACAATATATAGTCAATTATAGAATAATTCATAAGATGTGGGATCGCGTAAATATGCCGGAGGGACTGCCGATACTCAGCAAATTCATTACATTGCTGCGGGTGTCAGAACAAAATATATCTCGTGAGAAGCTATCAAGGGGAAAATACAATCCGTGGGATACTTTTACCGTTAAGATACTATTTGACCTTTTAGGTTACTACAAAACTGTTCTTAGTAAGAAGAGGACTCACTAGGTTTAGTAAGTAATAAAATAATTTCATCGACAATTTTAATGATCTCTGCATGCATGAGTATTAAATATTCAGAATTACGCCCTAATTTTAGTGAAGCGATATTTATTTCACGAAATCTTTCAGAGGAGTACTTCATTGACGAAGAATTGATTAGGAATCCATTATTGATGTTGTTACAGGTATATCCACGCAGCTAAAGGGAATATGTATTACCGATATGTATTTCCCCTAGACTGCAGTTGAAACGGCCTAGAGCGATAAGATATACGTTAAACAAATTAAAATAATACCAAAAGCTACATAAAATTAGTATTTCACACGGTTTTTACAAAACTCTTAATGAACTGAGGAGCATCTCTGTGGAGTAACATAGAAATAGGAACAAGCGCTGTGTAATTTATGATTCGATTATTGTCCCATAAGTAATAGTTGACCATTGTAATTAAAATGGATAGTATGAATAAGTTCTTTATTCATTTATTATATACTGAAAATTCTATTTAATTTAAATTCCGTCATAACTGGAGGGAAAGTATACGAAACACGATGTTCGTCATCATTCTATTATCCATCAACTATACACGAGAATGTGAGAAAATGACAGTTTTTTTCTCTTTTATAATCAACAGATTATAAGGTAAAAATATAAAACGTTTACGAATTTTGACTCCACTAAATTGCAAAGTACACCTAAAGAAATAAGATTCATTAGCAATTTTATTGGAAATTTATCCGGTACTATAATCTGTCGATTCAGCCGAGATGTGGTGGAAATACATAAATGAACACAGATTTTTACTTTTCCATAAATATATCAAATAGCTACAATGATTTAGAACGAAAATTTTAGAAAGTAAAAAAGTGCACTTATAATAATAGAAGATAACATACTTTTGTGGAAAAGGAAAAATCTGTGCTCAGTTATCCGGTACTCATCAAAACCTTGAGCAAATAATATCTCATTAATTTTTAAATAGTAAATACATTAAATTTTTAAGGAAAAACAATCATAAAATTCCATCATAAGTAGGTGTTTAAATTAAAAAATTATCAAATACGTAAAATTTAGTTCCAAATTATTTGGATAATATAAGTAATAATAACTGTTTGAGGGACTAACCTAGTGTTTTTCTTACATACCGCCATCGGTGAATCCAACAAACAAGGGTAAATAAATGGCCTCCATAGAAAAGCCATCCCAAATAGGTTATTTGAGTGAATGAGTGCAGGTCGGGAGGAAGGACGGGTGCGGTAGGAAAGAAGCGGACGGCAAAACGATAAAGAGGATGGTCGTGTAAGAGAGGTTTGGGTTCGGAGGATCGTTTTAAGGTTTTTGGCGCGGTGGCGAAACATGGCCGAAGAAGGCTTCGATGAATGCGTTGGCAAAAGTAGCTCGGCCACGTAAACTTCATTCAAATGAGTGAACATCAAGCAGGTTACTTCTATCTAAGCTCTCTTTATAAGAGGCTTCTTCATTAAGTCAGGTCTGCTCTACCAGTGGTACTGGTAACGTATTTGAAATCTGAATCGTTTCAATTTACCAAGGAGTGATGAGATCAGAAGAAAATAATTCTCTTATTCCCTATTACCCAGCTGTGCATAATACGCATTCCTTTACGTGTAATATTTCCGTTATTTTCTACATTATTAGTCTGTATGGAAATTTATTGAAAGCTGGTTGGATCCTCAACCTCTCCTCCATTCGTCGTTAATTTTATTCTGATTCCTTACTCTTTTTTGCAGCATAGCCAGTAAGAATGTGCAGAAGCACATTCAATACCAATGCACCAATGGAATTAGAAACCAAAAGGTGAGACCACATACTGGTAAAAATGACAGGGATTGATATAATTTAGGTGTATTCATAGTTTGATGAAGTGAAAAAAGATTGAAAAATAACGCTAATAAGATTTTTCGTGTTCATTCAATGAAGCTTGAATTAAATTAAGACTGATCGGTGCCTCAGTTGTTGGGTAAATAAACTGCCGAAGAAATCTTTCCGTAATTAATTTTTCAATCAAACTAATTCCGCAAAAACATTAAATTATTCCTAGCATATGAACTAGGAATCTGCTTGCTTACAGAATTTAGACGAATTAGTAAATAAACTCTGCTACTAAACTGAGTATGAATGAGTTTTGATTTTAATGAAATGTATCCTAATTGCTCTTGAATATTTTCTTGAAAATTATTGCGTGACGGAAAGAGAAAAATGACTCTCTAGAATTTGACTGGATGACGTTTCCAATTGTTGGCAGCTGATCTACACCTCGTGGATTATGAAAACCTTATCGGGATTGGTGGAGTTAGAGTAGTTAAACATTGATTAATCCACCTATCATCTCATTGATTCAACTTGCTACCCAGCATGAAAAATATATTCATATGCTTCACAATGTCTTTATTATTTTCTTCGCAGCTGCGCCCAAAATAATTGCGTGATAGATTCATAGGGCGGGATCGCATTGCTAATTCACACAAATACTGCGGTCATTTTTAATTAATAGATCGTCGAGGTCACGCAAAATCATTGTTCATCCTCGCAGACAAAGCGCGATGACCTAGCTACAGAACAGTGGCTGACGTGACATAATTCATGGGCTTTACAGCCAGCCTCGCATGGGCTTTATCGAAAAAGTCCGCACATTTTTTCGGTACGGAACGTAGCTATTCTACCAAGGTTTTATGAAGGCACAAAGGGAAGGGCACAGGTGACATTCGTAATAGAAATTTTTATGCGCTAATCAGACCTGCCAAATTATAACGTTGATTTTAGGGTAAAAGCAATCGAAATTAAGTCCGAAATCCGTGAAAATGATCGCTAAATATTACCAAAAATTCTGAAATAGAAAATATATGGAACATTGACATTTAAATAAATCTTTGCGTTCTAATGTTTCTTTTTAATAAACAGCTTTACTTAGTTCGCATTGCGGGACGTCTATGGTGGGAAAACTTTCGAAGGTAGAACGGTATTTTATAAAATTCTGAAAATAGTATTTACAAAATTTACATTAGGTCCAACGTTTAATCCTCCACTTCGTAAGAGTTTGCTGGAATAAAATTATTGAATAGAGAATCATGTAGACTTTTCAATTATTGTGGGTATTTGTTACTACTTAATTTCACCCACATCCGGCCGTTTTCCACAAAGTTGACATTTCCTCCGCTAAGTGACTGCAAATCCGCTAAATCTAGCAGAGAAAAGCCAAATTGGCAATCGTGGAAAACGCTTTAAAATATTTTGCCATCTTCAAAGCACGTATAATTCGTAGATTTTTACCATCGCCATTCTCTCCATGGCTGGCTGAGGGCTTGAACACACAGTCGGATAAGGGTGTATCGCATTGACAAGGTAAGAGGTTAAGGACATGGAGCCCGCTCTCGAAAGGGGGAGATAAATTGTGGCCCAGTTCTCCAATGGGTTATGTTCCGCACTAACCCAAGAGCGAAGAAGTAGGAGCTGGAATAGTATCGGCGGGTGATTGGGACCCCTTACAAACGAACGGGGTGGGGAAAGGGTATTTGGGATGAATGCTCCGGCAACGAATTCCGAACTTCTACCCCCGTCGGCGCATGTGTTTCTACTCGCTTCATCGAACTTGACAAAATTACGCCATCCCGACCCCTTGGTACGTGACCGTGAAGGGGAGGGAAGGAGAAGCGGTTGCGGGAAAAAATGACGCAACTTGACCGAGAACGTGTTCCTTGGAGTTTTTTCCACGGAATATTGAAATCGATAAGGATGTATGGGGGTCGAATGCGACCTTGGAGAATAAGAGCAAAGGCGTGATGAATTGGCTTGAGCCGGCGGCGAAATTTGCAAGTCGCTCTAAGGCGAAGCAAATACGCCCGGTGACGGATATTCCGGGACAAAACACTCGGCGCAAACAATCGAATTCGTGCTTCCTCCGCGGCCCAAATTCGGGGAAAATTGAAAGGTCTCTTTGAGCCAAGAATTCGGGCTTTTTTCGTCTCCTGCGCCGTAAACGATTCCTCAATTAAAGGAGTATGATACGTCGGGTTACTATGTGCCGTCGATATCTTCACGGAATGTTAGATTTGGTTGATTTTAAAATAGGAGTATTGGATCACATCTGTTTTTCTATCTGTGTCAGGTATGTCTGCCCTCAATCAATTTTAAACATAATTGCATAGGAAATGATGAAGGAAACTTGGGAAGAATTAGATAAATGATTAATAGTTGGTGGAAAAGTAGTGAAGCATGTTGAGATGATAAAGTTATTGAAGGTGATTCCGGAAGTCATTTGAAATTTCATGTAAATGTATTAATTGATAAACCAAGAGAGTATGTAACGAAGACATCTCTTAAAACTTAACTTTGACTTTTAGCTAACTTGAAAGAGTTTTTTTTCTCTCTGTTGGGTTGTAGTTTTCTATTTCCGATATTTCTGATTCCGATCAAATTTTCTATTAATAATATTTTAATATTCATTCTTAAGTTCCTTATTTACAGCTATTTCTATACTTACCATTTCTATGCGTGCGATGGAGAATTCACTTACTGCTTTACATTAGAATGCTAATTTACTAAATAGTCCATTTTAAAGTTCGATGTTTAAGAAGTAATAATAGAGCGATGAATGAAATAGAGGAGAGTAATGGAGGAAAAGAAATTCATTCCTTATTTATGCTGTATAGATTCTACATAGCATTAGTTATAATTTTCTGTTTCTACCTTCGAAGCCTTTGTAGTGATAGATATATTTCATTACTGGATGCTTCTCCAAGTAACTCAGAGCGGCTGTAATGCAATGTTACATTCAAGCATCAAGTTTTACCTTATTAATAGCATAAAACGCATATTTATTCTCATTTTATTATCGCCCCGTTCTCGAATATATCTTTAAATATTTCCAATGGCACTTAAGAAGATCAATGATGTCAATTAATTCGTGCATATATATCTCTTTGAATATTTATGAATTACATCTTTTCTTACTTCGCTGAATTTTAGTTGAAAATTTAGTAGTAACCGTATTCAATCGAAAGCTAATCATCCCGTATATTTACATGACCTTTGCTCGAATGAATCAAACAGATAAGAGCTCAATCACTTGAATGAGATGAATCAGCATTATTCCGCAAATGGAAGTCGCTGAATGATACTCGAGTGTAATTCGAAGCCTAACTCGGTGAAGAAGTTCCCAGTGCGTCTATCTTCCCGGAACTGGGTCACGAATACAAGTCCAGTCGAAGGCAAAGATGATTGTGACCTTCCATGCTTTGCCTTTATCGACTATTTTTCACAGGTAAATTGATTGATGATGAAATCGCGTCGATAAATTGCTTCCGAAATGCATTTCAGATGCACTTATGCAATGCAATTTCAGATTAACATCACATCTATAGCATTCACTTTGCCTATCATCTGTACGAATTAGTCTATCATTACAATATAGGAAAATATCTCGAAATGTCCTATTACTTTATATTATCTCAATGCCTGAATTCACAGGAAATGATTCTGTATGTTTGAATTACTCTTGAATCCACCCACCTACCCCTAAGTCTTGTAAAAAGAGACTACAGACGACATTTCGACATTTGGAATTTCCTTTTATGGTAATTGTTTTTGCATCTGTTTTCCCCAATAGTCAGAAAATTTATTAATTGCATTTGTTTGATTCTTTAACTCTATCTCCTATTCAAACTGGTTTTGTTTGAATGTAATAGGCAGCTGATATTCTAGATTCAAGGAAGATTCATTTAACTTAACAACTTCAAGCTCTATTTGCTTTAGTTTTACCTACCTACTAATAGCCTTTATTTTACTGGTAAATTTCATTGGTTAGTGAGGGTACTATATTGACGAATAAATGACTAAATCTTTTTTATGATTATTGTAAGTTAAATAGAGATTTTGGAAAGTTTCTGAGAAAACTTTTCGCATGCTCTTCTCCTTTACCTCCTCAACCTTTGGGGTTTTGGGAAGCATTTATCCTCTTATTGTGAGAGGAAGGCTTTCCAAGTCCTAATCTTTCTCTGTTCTGTACGGTCTTCCATTTTCTATTTCCGCTAAAAATTCTTTCCTTGACATTCTTACTTTCCTTTTGGCCTTTTTCTCACCTGCTATAAGATTGGTTCATTAGTCTGAATGCCTTAGCAGGTTTCCTATCCGATTTCCTCTTCTGCTCTCTATTCCTTGTATCTCTCATGTATTATTCACATCCATCCTTCTAACTCTTATACATTGGTTACTTTGTTATTTTATGGTATTTTGAACATTCTGCACCAGCAACACAATTTCAAGGCCTCTATTTTCATTTAATACTAAAAATAGAGAGTCTAAGAGAGTCCAGTATTTCTCACTTTTACCAGATAACTACCTTCTATCACAAGAATTCGAATTTCTCAGTGTTTTTGATTTGGAATTACAGTCGGAGCAAAAATCTTTTTCCTTTAAAAAATTAGGAATAGGTATTTTGAAAATTAGGTAATTTCGGCGAAATCGATAAGAGCCCTCCAACAGTTTAAGGGTTGTAATTGATGGGAAATTTTAATCTCATCCTCATGTTATTTTAACCGTAGGATTCCGACCTGATTCATCTTTGGGTGCGGTCATAACTTCAATCGGGGCAGATTAGCCATTTATAAGAGCGCATCTCCGTGCCGGAAAGCTAAACGCTTCGGAATCGAGTAAAGCCCACGAAATTCGATAATTGTGACACTTTTATTTTCGGGCGACGCATCGATAAATTCAGGCGACGCCAATCGCATTGATTTTGCGGAAGTCGCGGTCACGTGACATCGCGGATATGAGGATCGTTAATGGAATAACGAATCACGAGCCCAGCGAGAATGTCAATAGGAAAAGGCCCTTTAAAAATTGCATGGAACTGATTAATGGATTAAATTGGGAATGCAAATCGTTGGCAATGGTGGCGTAGCGACTGAGGAGTCCACTTCCCTTGAGGATTCCCGAATGCATCACTGCAACTGCTTCGCTACTCTTCCAAACCGCATATACGCCCCCTTCCAATAGCTTCCCTGAGCTCCAAATCCCATTTTCCCATTCCACTTCTTCCCACACGCGCTAACCTTATCGAAAAATCCGCCTCGATCCAACTGAAGCTCGTTTTAATTTATAGACGTGATGGTAGACCGAAAAAAGGAGAGAAAGAGAGAATACCTTTCAAATGAAAATCTCTGATGTGGCCAGAGCATGACATCCTCCGTATTTTAAGTTTATAAATCGCTAGTCGATGCTCTTTTGAAATGCCGTTTCTCTACGAATCGCGATTCGTAATCTCGATGATATATCTTCTAAATAAAATTCCATGATTAAATTTAAGAAAACATTACTAAAAATACCGTACAGAATATTCAGTCGCAAATGAATGGCTTTTGTATCGCTATTTATTGAATGTTGAACCATTTTCTGATTGAGCCATCAGGTCGTTATTGAAATTCACGAAAATAAGCCTCAAGAAAATATATCACGGTAGTTAAGCGTGGAACACTATCTGATATCTGTTTCTTGAAATAATACAGATAATGCAACAAGAGCCGTATTTGCTTCTTAACACAAGGGAAACATTTTCATTAGCTACCAACATAAAATCCTATTTCAATATATTCTCCTGATTGGCCTTAGTACATCATTATTTTTGTCGTGAACATTATATTCTGCGAAGGTGAAATGAAGCCTCTAGAATATTTATGAACAAGATTTATGACATGTTGACGAAGTTTTACGGTTAGTACCTAAATAAAACAGTAATTATCTTTATCTTATTGAGACTAATTTAAAAAATGAAAAATCATTTTAGGAGACATATTAAAGACTAGATACTTTATACTTTTGATAAATGCAAGTACTTCTACAGACTAATAACAATCGTTAGAGCTAGAAGAGTTCGTATTATATATTACGTTGATTCCCTCTTTATATTCATTATAATTTGTAAGTTTAATTTAACACATTAATTTCAATTTACGATACTAATTCGTAATTAGTACATCAAAACTTCCAACGACCATCTGATTTGAATCCTGTGGTGCTTTGACACTTCAATCTGAAGACGCCCGCAGGATAGCCAGCGATAGAATGAAGAAGAAAACACGAGGTTAAACCAAAATAACATAGAATTCATTCAATCAGCGCCGTAGAAACCTACGTAGTAATTATCATCTCACTTTGTCATATTTTGTTTTTTATTTTCGCACTCAAATGAAATTATCACAGCATATTCACAGGATAACATCTGCATAGGATGGTAAAATTGAGGATGAACGTTTTCATGATATTTCAATGACTATGATAGTGTTTTTTTACTATCACAGAAAATTTCTCTGTATTCGTAGGACAAATGGGAGCATTTTCGAAACAGAGAAGCTAAATCTTGAATGTTTAATGCGGAACCCGACCGCATCTTACTAATATCAGTTTACCGTTCCGAGCGATCGCTTTCATCAAATCGGATCGCATGGATTGCGGTGCTCTTATCCCAACTGAGTGCCACAGTTGATGTGGTATCCCAGCGATCCTGCACTTCCCATCTTCATCATTAAAGCCTCACTATCGAGCATTCCACACTCAATTTGGAAATATATATAATGAATATATAGATTATACAAGATTAGCGTTACCATCAATATATTCTAGGTCCATTAAGTATAATTAATTCCTTTACAAAAACAATCGTATACCCAATTCGACCGCAGAGCGTAAAACCACACGTCCCACAAGCTTTAAGATTAAAGTTTCAACATATTCTGCTCAAAATAAATTTACTATTATCTCAGACAGCCGTCGATTTAAACTTGAAAGCTTCATTAATATTAATGGGATGGTATTACAAAATGATTCAGTGGGAATATTTTCACGCTTCACGTGCAAAACAAATTCATAAAGATTAGTATATATTACCCATTTTTATATTTAACGAGCATAAATATAATCGCCAGCACATTCTGAAAATGCGTGAGAAAACATTAAATTTTAATTAATTACGATATACAGTTATAATTTGGTGGAATTCATTTGCATTTTCAAATAAATGAAGTCGAAAAATGTACGTCACGGATTAGGCATAGTCCTGATGCTCATTAAAAGTTACAATATTTTAGTAATAAACTTTGGAATAATTGAAAAAATAATTCAATATTAATTAACTAATAACTAAGATATTTCAAAATAGAGGAACAGGAATGTTTTATAATTCTAGCTCATGAATGTTATATACATTTCCTATGTTTTAAAATTTATATTACTAATAAATGAAGGAAAGTTATGCTATAAAAATTTTATGCCTGCAGCAATCAATTATTTTATTCCTCAGCCTTATTGTTACAGTACCTGATTCCTATTAAAACCTATAATTATTAATAACAATAATAATGTTAATAAACAAAAAATATACAATATTAAGGTATCCCTGTACCAAAATTTACTCGTCAGAGTGGCATATTACCGATACAAAACAATATCATACATGCAAATAATACATTAGTAAAGGAAAAAGATTACTGAGAAAACAGAGAACATTAAATAGATAGATAAATAAATATATATGAACAATTTTGAGAGTTGAGTAAATGGAGCTTTAAAAATAATTAGAATAAAAAATTGAAATGGCTAGATATAATAAAATTGCATAATACATTAAGTAGATGATAAATATATACGTAACATCAAATTGGAAAATTGCATGTGATATATTCGTCTTAATACATCATAAAAATATAAATATTTACTTATCATAATTTGTAAATTATTCGCTATAACTTGACAATAGAACTATACGGTAGTTAAATCATTCTTCAATGTAACTGAAGGTATTATATAATTTTTTACTCGATTTCACATGGATAATTATATTACTTCTTCAAACAGGTTGCTGTCAGAACTTTCCCTCTTTTATTATTTCATTAAAATTCCCAGGTTTTTGGAAGAGTGAACAGCGTTTGCCGATTGAAACCTGCTCGGCTAAAAACTACACGTCAACGCTCAAATACTTTAATTTGTATAATACACAAGAATGAATTGTCATCCTCACCAATTCTTTGCCTGATACTGAGTTTCACTGAAAGGCATAAATGATTGAGGTACCAAATAGGAATGCTGTGATCAAAGTTGGGGATAACGCGGCGAACCCTTCACTCAAAAAAACAAAGCCCCTAAAATGCATCCAGCGAACAGGATAACTACGGCGTTAGTAGTAGATGTTGGAGTGAAAAGGGAACATAAAAGAGAAAAAGAACGCCTTTTTCCCGAGTCGCACTCGGAAGGGTGTGGTCGGCGAGGTATTGCTTCTACTATGGAATTACCGAACGTCCTGCTTTACGAATCCTCTTGGACAGGAAAAAAAGGTCTCTGACGCAAACGGCAGTCCGATATAAAAGAGGAAATAAAAACCACATTCCGAATAAATAAATAGGGAAGGAAGCGTGGGTCGGAAGAGCCGTACAAAACGCATCTGCAACACGCACTTGGGGGGCACACGTCCTCCCCCGCTACATTCGAAAGGGATCCACATTCCCCGTTGCAATTCCTCCCACATTCCTCTTCCGACCACCTAAACTTCCTCCCGTGTCCTCTGGCTCCCTCTTTCGGGGAAATTCTGCAACCCTCGGCTCTCCTGTTCCATTCTTAGAGACCCTGGGGAACGCTTTAACGAATGTATTTCACGAAAACGGAATCGAGTCCCGATAAATAACGCCCGGGAGGGTAGTGGAGAAGAGAGCGGTGGCGAGAGGGTGGAATATAGAAGGGGTTATGTAAAGTGGAGCGCTGGGGATGGGGAAAATAGAGGAATGGGAGTTTATTTGGGGTGTAGAGATTGGAAAGGAAACGGATATAGATATTCTTACGGCGGCAAATTTTATCCGTGTCAGAATGCAGAGGGAATGAGGGGGGATTGAATCAAACGTTGGGAAGATGGATAGGGGTGAGGGCGCCCTAAATAACAGGCTAGATATGAGATAAAAAGGGATTGATGACATGGCGGAAATCCAATGAGAATTATACTAGGAGAGAAGCTACTGCCATCCGCTGACCGATTTCCGATGTGTTTTGCGTTTCCCTATTTGTATTTCATTAGATATACCGAGCGGTACAAAACAAAAGCAAAGATCTTGAGGATTGAAGCTGGTTAAATCACCATAATTTAATACGATGCTTAGCTTTAAATGTTGAATATCTGGAATATTTTTAAAAATCATGGAATATTTACATCAACGAACTGATGTTTTTGCTCCGGTTCTCGCTATGGTTCGATGGTAACACCATATTTCGGTTAATTTCGGTTTCTATCGGAAAGTAGCTTTCGAACCGGTTTCTTTTCTTTAAATATGTTTTATGACAGGAAATATAACTTATTGAATTGAATTATTTTATGTTTAATAATATTCTATCAAGCATTTTATTGCATATTTACGTAGGAACTAGGATTATAGCATGCTTTATAGAAGTAGTTACAATTTTCTTGAGGCGATGATGCCTTGCTTTACCAATACCAAACCTAAAGCTAAAATCCCACTTAGATTTTTGGTTTAAGTTCAAGAATTTCAGTTCGGGTTAGATTTTAACTCTGGAAAATAGAACCGTTTTTCAGTTTTTGTTATCGGTTTGGTTCTAATTCTATTCCCTGGCTTATAACAGCACTAAGTCAATGCTTTTCGTTTAAATTTCTTAATAGCTGTACTGATACTATTTTCAGTAACTGAAATCAATCAATCTCGTTGAAGTAATCTTACGTTGCTCGTAAAATTATATTTGTTTCCTTACATTTTCGGTTGAAAGTTATGATGTATCGAAATGTTTAATTAAGAGTACACACCATAAATATTACTTTAAAAAATTAATGACATATTTAAATGAGAAATAATAATAAGAGGTATATACATCCCACGAGAGCAAAAAATCAAGTTATGAGTGAATATCTCATTACTCTATAATACTTTAACTTATCCGAATGATGGTAGGCATTGAAAGCTATCATTATCCACATGGAAAAGCAAAAGTTGTTGGCTGCAGAAAATTTTGAATTAACGTTTCCAGCTGTTATGCAGAAAATGAGATAGCGTTATATTTTAAACGTATCCATTTTAGCCAAAGTTTACACAACATTCGAACACAAAGAATTCACGTGGGCGTAAGCACTCTGAGTTTCAGTTTGACAATGTGTATATGCATGCATATTTCGAGGAAAGGAAAAACTCGAAATGCAGAGATACTTTTCAGACAGGTGTTTGTGCACACATGACTGTGTCCAAAGGCTGCCTGAGGCGAGATAAAATGTGGCGATTGTTGGCTGACCTACCCTCGAAGGGTAAACAGGGATGTCGCCATCATTTTGCTGAGAGTTGAACCGTACAATTTATGACGAACGGTCTAAGGGCCATACATTTTGATATGTTTTTTCCCTCTCGTGAAGGTTTTCGTAAAGTCTGTTGTTTTTTTGTAAATAGAGAACCTCTTTGTTGAGTCGTTTCAGAAATGGTAGAACCGTATTATTTTTGCGTATATATGAATATATATTAGAATTAGAAGTATTCAGCTTTTCATGCTAGTTATTTTACTCAGAAAATAAGATGCAAGATAGAGGAATAAAAGACAGTATAATGCCAAAAAACCCTAGCATTGTTTTCTGCTTTTAATCATTTTGTCAAAATTCAAATAAGATTTAAGGATATTACTCTTCGATGACGTCGCATATAATTCGACGCTACCTTTGTCAATATGGGTGTATATTAGAGTATAAAGTGAAATATTCCTGTATGTTTATGAATAGCATGTCTATGTCTCATTCAGAATTACCCCCTGATAATTTTCCAAGCATGCATGTCCTCCATACTAAAGATATTATCATATCATTAGATATTCTCACGGTTGGTGGTTAATTCTCAAGTTAAACATAATTAGGAATGACAAACCTCAGATTACATCTGCATGCAAATCATTATATGATTTGGCTCATTATATCAACCTTATAAAACTACAGTAACTTAACCTATACTGAAAAATATACATACCTCATTTAATTCATGCTTTAAGTAAAATCTCTCTGAAAATTAAAATCTTTTTTCTAAAATTTTACTCGATTAGGTTCAAGCACATAACCACAAGGTAAACGTAAAAGCAAAAATCTAGAAAGATACCTCATGAGCTGTATTGAATAGTAGATATAATTATTTAGGATATAAAACAATGAAATCAGTCTCGAACTATTCTTTTACGTAGCTTTAAAGGAACTTACTAACAGTCATATTTTAAAAATGTGATCCGCTCTCCTAAATAGGTCTAGCTAGGGATTTGCATATAGTTATACTAAATATAAAGCATTTACCTTTCATTGAGTTGACCGTCTGATGAGCATTCTCCTTTAATTTTCCCCGAGCAGTATTTCCCGCAGTCGCTAACAGAGCTGCAATTTAAAAATAAATTCAAGTCAATTTTTTAATGAGAAAACGTTATGAAATTTTCTTGTTCATGTGTTAACATTACTAGGGACCAGTTTTAATATGCCATTTCTAATCAAGAAAAAAATTGTAATATTTCGAATAAATTAACACTCATACTTATCCTAATGACCAACTGTATACTCATTTGGAGTTGATGATTTTTTAAAAATAGATTCCGTTCAGTGAACACGCCTATCGAAATGTAATTTGCGCTTAACATCTATTTTGAGGTAAAGAGAAAATGACTACGCAAAGTTCCATGTGAAGTATTTATTTGAACAGGCGACCAATTTCGAACTACAAGTTCCTCACCGGCCTGTTTAAATAAATACTCCATGAGAAATTCCGCAAATTTTCTCCTCATCTAGGATAGAGTTTCACAAACTGACGGGTTATTAGATCGATTTTATTCTATTTTAAGAGTTAGCAAATTTACCCCATATCA
Source organism: Pachydiplax longipennis (assembly GCA_036926295.1). Taxonomy (NCBI): domain Eukaryota; kingdom Metazoa; phylum Arthropoda; class Insecta; order Odonata; family Libellulidae; genus Pachydiplax; species Pachydiplax longipennis. Next base: position 22,539,434 of record JAVFKF010000003.1, on the reverse strand, counting down.
GCTATAAGGTTACATTTAGAACATACCTTTACCTGATATTATCTTAAAAAAATGTAGGCTTTTTACAGATAAAATTAAGGTAAGGGCCGATCTCACAAAGTGGGTGCTTATATATCCGAAACTGTTTCAAAAGTGTGTTATCTGTGAATACTTGGTGTAATTTTACACTAAAATTCAATCTGTTATCCTCTAACAAAGCCTATTTTGAATCAAGAGGAATCGAGATAAGGCGAGAATTGAAAACCCAAATTTACGGCAACCCCAAGTTATGATGGAATCATTGTACTGTAATACATATTCTTCAAATATCAACAGAAAGAAAATGAGGGATATTACGCTAAAGTACCAAGGTATCAGAACCTCATAAAAAATACCGTATATAGTTTAATTTAGCTCTAGCAATTGGGATCAACATTCAGAGAGAGAACTAGGGGCTCGAGCTATACGCGAGTGATATTTTGAGGCTTTAAATCTCAACTCAAAATAATTCGTTATGCTTTGCTGTCATTTCTGTTTACGTCCAAAAAATCGGGGATAAATGGTGAAAATTATTTAAACAATCAGTTCCTTCTTATCATTTAACTACCGATCATTTAGATTTCACGAAGTCTACAACGAACTTTCCATAAGAAATTGGAAAAAAGATCTATTTCTTTCACTGAGATATCTGGGATTGAGTCATGCACGTGTCCGAATCACACGTAAGGAGACACAGCACGAGTTGGCGTGAATATTTCCCCCATCATTACAGTACACCCCTTAAAAAGTCCTTGAGGTGCCCCCGATTTGAAGTCCGCTGCTCTAGACAATCAAAATAGAACGTGCGGAATATGATGCATCCAACGAGCATTGTGGAAACGAGCGGGGATAAACATTCCGAGTAGTATTTGCATCCCTCAAATTAACCGTCTCACGGAGTTGAATTTGCATGGAGATTGGATGTAAGGGGCAGTAGATAAGGGCGGGGTGACGATGCAAAATGGAGAGGTGTGTTAGGGGAGGGAAGTGCAAGGGCAGGTGTCGCTTTTTCCGCACCTCGACGGAAGGAAATCGCGGTCCTCGAATGGGCGAGCGCGGGAAACAGATTGAGAGGCACTAAACAAGAGACAGACGGAGTGCGTGGGTGCGGATGAATGGCTTTTAACATGCGAATCCCCTCTCGCCCGCACCAACGCTCTCTCTCCATCTTCCCCGAGTTTTTTTTTTCGTTCCCACACACATCGCTTTTTTTTCGTTCCCGGTTTCCACTGCACTCTAAAATAGCGAAACAAACACGTGCGTATTTTATCAGCGACTGCGATGGATTTATTCCACTGCAACGTTTCGCTATTCTGCGGGACGAGAAATGGAAATCGGAAATCAAAGGAGCGAAGTTTTTGATTTCCCGTAGAGAGGATCCATTCTGAAGTTGTTCGAAACTATAGCTATTTACTGACCAAAACGTTATCATAGTTCACAAAATTGGAATTCTACTTTAAGATGAAGCCTTGGTTAACGAAGATAATTCGCTCCGGAATCGAGCTGTTAAATGAAACGTGATTTCACATAGGCTTCTATAGAATATCAGGAAAATGTTTAATTCGTTCTGGATGCTTTTCACTATTTAAAAAGAAGTTTTATGAAGAGGTAAAAAGCACACTATAAAATGCAAATCCTTGTCCATTGGCGTTGGCATTTTTGTCAGAATAATAATATTCTAAGACAGTAATATGAGAAACGAAAACATTTAAACATATGGATGACGAACAAAGATTAGGGTCTTTCTTTGTCCATCACCACTTTCAATGTTATATACGAATAGAGATACTGAACTGTTCTGATTCATCAATTATTTACTAGAGAATTGGAAATGATAAGTCGATTGGCACCTGAATTGGCGTTTTTTCTGCAAAGAAGGCCCTTCCTAATTTTTCTATATCATGCAATATTTCATACACGTTATTAAGCAGGGAGGGTAGTCCTCAGGGCACAGCATTATCAATCAATCATTCTTTCCCCTTCTCTCTCGTGATCATTAGCTTATGCTCCACTCTTTTTATACGATAAATATGATACAAATATTCTTGTTCTGACATAAATCGAGGCATCGGCTGTCGTCATGAATGAAATTGACGAGCATGAGACGATTTCCCGTTTGAGCATTCATATATCTACATAAATCTCTCGTTCATTTATCTGGTTTATTTTCCTCTTCATTTCAGACTGTCCATGAGATCGATGATCTGCATTAAGAATCAGCGAAAACGGTTTCAAGAGACACATTCAGGAGACAGCGTGGGAGTCGTCGCACAGGCCACGTGTCACCCATTAAAATGCCGCCTGCTTCGGTATCGCCCTCAAGCTCCAATACACCGATACGGACAGATAAGGTTAGTAATCGCCATGCTCACAATAGTGGTGGCTATATTCTAGAAGCATTATTTTCCGATAACGAGAGGTAGTATATTGTAGCTCATTTGTCTGTAAATCATCAATGCCCAAGATCATTCCGGATCTTTCATCTCACAATAAAACACGGATTTTCACCACTACAGTTGATTTTCCATGTTAAAATCCACCTTCTAGACTCGAAGCCTATGTTATAATCTATTATTTATAATCTATCTCTGTTTTATTTGGAAATTGTTTTAGAATTTCTCCAATATCCATACTATTCATACATACACCTTTTTACTTACTACCATCTTTTGAAAAAGTGTGTGATTCCGCTATCTTATTGCTGATTAACATATTTCTTAAAGCAGTACGTTTGAGATCTTCACGACTCTACTGATTTTTTAATTGTTTATATATATAACCTTTCACAAGACTTATTGTTGATAGGATCTGATTAGAAAGTAAGGTGGTCTCTTGGTGTTAGTCTGATTGGTAAACAATTTTATTCACCGAAACATAGACAGAATATCTGATTATGCACTATCATCATCATCATTTTTGAAACACTATTTTGTACAGCGATTTCAAGTCGCGCTTATGGGTAAACTATGATTGATGAGCTCTAACTGCTCTCAATTTTAAGCCCTGCTTCGAACGATCATGATAACTCTCTTTCGAAATACTGTCCTCTATTATTCATTAAACCATTTCCATGATCATACCTCCACAACGGCTTCTTCTATTCTCTCTTTTTAACGATTTTATAACCAGTGCGGTGATAGATATTGTCTGTCTGTATGTATGACCATGTCTACATACTTCTCTGTTAAATGCAGGCCATATTTAAATAGAAATAGACCACTATGTACAATCGACATTATTAGGTCCCTACAACTTAAAGCATATTAAACTATGGTTGACAATGACCTTTCTGAATGTGATTTATGACTACTGTATTTTAAATTAAAAAATAAATAATTGATGTCAAAACAGGAGCCAGCACAACTCTATATGTATAGTTTCCAATATATCTTCACAGCATTTCGCTGCAATCTCTCGGACAATCACTTCAATACGAAGCTAAAATAGAAGAATATATCATCAAATAAAACGGATATTATTTCTCAAGAGCAGGTGTTATGCAAAATCATACCTTGTAGCCGAATTTACAAAATAACTAAGAATATTGCGAAACAAGCAAATACGTAGGGTGATTTTGCATGAGATGGCGTGCAGCCAGGAAAATCCCTAGGAACAGAAAAGGATATTTCTTGAGAATATTACGAAATTCATTATATATAGCTCCTGATTATTGACACTAAACTTAGCCAACCTATGCTTTCTGCTGATGATTTTCACAGCATATAAACAGTAAAGATGTGATAATAGGAGAGTGATGTGATAGGAGAGTATAAGAGAGTAACCCGTCTGGCGTATGGAAGGGAGGAAGTGTGCACGAAGGTATTTGGTTCAGATGAAAGAAAAGATTTCTCTGTTGTCAGTCTCCCACGCGCATTCTACTTATCCCAGAAGCACCACTCTCCTCCGCCACACAATTCAACCGATAGCGTCATTCATACCCAATACATCTCCCAAAGTGTCCATTCGTGCATAACGAGCGTGGTTCTGCGGAGCGTCTCTTGCCCAAGTAGCCGCACTGTGAGCCGCACGCATTTACACTACGCGGATTAACTCTCTCCCCTCTCTCTCTCTCCATTACCCAATACAGGTCCTCAATTCCAGTTGCTAATCGAATACGAAAGTTATGAGCCGCTGCCTTTGAGCGTCGCTTTTTCCTTGCACTCTCTTGCTTGCGTATTCTCCGGCATGGGCTTTTTTTAATTTCCTACGCCGAGGCCCCACAAACGTAGCTCAATCTGCATTTGATAGCGACCTACGCCCGAAGCACTCCCAGGTAAAAATTTCTCGGCAAAATGTATCGACATTATTCATTGTCGGCAAGTTGGTTAAGCGTGGATGTAGAACTCCGTGTGATGTTGATCTGTGCCGATTCCACCAAATTCGTGCGTATCCCGCGTGTTTGCCCTCTTCCGGTCCTGATTTAATTTTTTGAAGTGCTCTCTCTCATTCTAAAGACCCCGTTCCACTCCCATCTCACATTGATTAGTTATTTTATGTCTTTGCAATCACAGAATTACAGTTTGTTACCACCGTCATTTCCATATGGAAATCGGGTAACTTTTTTATGTATAATAGAACGATTTCCATAATACGAGGTATTGCAATAATGTAAATTGCAAATTTTTCAAAGACAGAACACACATTGGTCAATTTAGATTATTTTCTAGTCCATAGGTGGAGACATTTTATCACTGAAATTCATGCACTATTCATTTACAAAACAAAATGATACGCAGCATGTGAAGCCGTATGGGTATTTGATTAGAACAATGTCGAACTTCAAGTAGTTTATCATGAAAATCGTACGGTTCAAATCGAATTTATTGCTAAGCAAACCAAGTAAGGATATTTTTCAATTTATTTCGTGCTAAAATAATCAACAAAATTGGAATATTACATCGATAAATGCATGCGTATGTTTGAATTTTTAACCTTAACCCTTTTTTCCATAACAATAGAAAATGATTCTACTCGATTAAAATTCTCGAGGCTATTCTGAATGAAATAATAATTTGAAAATGAAATAGATTCCGATCAAAAACTGAGCTCAAACATTTAGTATGTTAACGTTGTCGCTCCGAATACCAATTGAGATAAAACACCTTGTTGCGTTTAACTCATTGACCTGAATACAAGAGCCTTTACCACCTCCTCATTTTAACTATTAAAGCATGGCCCAGAACGGAAGCAAACACTTCTTGGTCAAGAGCGAACAACTTCAAATCCACGCGCCGATATTCACCAAAAATCAACAGTTTTCTTTATGTGGATTTTTCATTTCACAGGTCAGGTTTGCTCACTAGCACGATGAAGAGTTTTAATTAATAAACAGAGGCCAAAAAACTCGTTATCTTCCCTATTGCGCTAGGTATCCCGTAAAATCATCCTGAAAGTTTCTAACTCTACTGCTTTGTTAGCCAAGGACTAAATTGCGATTTAACGTGTAAGTGAATCAGGTCTCGACTTAGAATGAACGTTTGTAGAGTACTAATCATTAAAGAGAGCTGAATCATATCTATATTTACTCTTCCGCGATAGATGGCGGATATTCACGAAACTTTACGAAACAAGACGTATGTACGGTCATGATAGATGTTACGGACAATGACTGGGCTATGTATTTTTGGTAATAGATTTTACTTTATCACTGAATGATTCCCATACTTATACTTTCTTGTATTTAGTTTTGAAAAAATTGAAATAATATATCTTATAATATTAATAATAGCTGATATGGTGAGATTGAATACTATCATTGGAAATAAATAGAAAATGTCTGACACTTTCCAAAAATGATGGATAAGCTCCACGAGATGTCGCTTCATCTCAATCATTTATTTTTTAAAATTAATTTCTTACACTATTATTACCATGATGTACTATTCACCATGTTATAGTTGATTTTATATTGAATAAAAATTGGTTTCAGTGAGCCAAAATCGGCTTAGAAACATTACTTGTTGATTTACCTTATTCTTAAACTAGCATTGGAATTTTCTACAAAATAAATTGATTCTCCGAAAAAAAGACATTGGGGAAAAAGGAATATAAATTAATACAAAGTGGAAAACATGCTATGTGTACGCGTTTTATATATTCTGTAAGAAACCTAACCCGCTCTTGATATATCGTTTGAACTCATCGGATTCCCATTAGTATTATGAAACAACCTTTAAAAAACGGTTCTCTGCACTCAACGTACTTTTTCCGAAAATCCCACTCGAGCGATAATTAATTCTCTTTGGGCGTTAGGTTTAACCCGAGCGGAAGATGCAGTTCGAAGCGATCTCGCCAACGCACAAATAGAAGCTTGCATACTCACGGACACGACCATTTCCCAGGCGCTTTTTTTACCCCTCGGGAGCCTAAGAGGGGAAGAAACAGTTTAGGAGGAAGGGTTTGACAAAAAAGGAGGGAAAGAGCTCAAAGGAGGGAAAAAAAGGTAGCAAAGTTGTAGTTGGAGGGGTCCTAAAAACGGAGTCTGTGCACTTAGTGAACATCATTCGTCAGGCGAATGCGGCATGAAAAAGTGAGTGCGTGGACAGGTTAATGAGAGCGTGAAAGCTAACGGTTAAAGAGGAGAGGGCGGGGGTGGGAAACCGCTTCCCGTCCGTCACACGGGGCACCCTGAATAATTAATGTCCCTGCGCAGTGCTAATTAAGAATGGACCTCTGTCGGTGCCAAAATCCCATTCCTGCACCCACCTGCCGCTCCAATTTACCCCTCCCGCGCTACGGTTTTTTACTCCGCCGCATCCCCTTCCCTGCCCCCTCTTTACCCACTTTTAAGTTGATTTTCTTCGCGAAAACAGCCCTCCGAAACTCGTGTATATAGGGGGGGCTCGGTCCTTCAGAACTTGGAAATGTTATGGAATACTTCGTGAAAGTGGACCGTCGAACGCCAGTATTAACTGTAGAACAAGTTTACAAGAAGACTTAGTATATTCTGCAAATTGTTAAAATTCGTATTTCGACATGTACGACCAGTGCTTTCTGAATTGACATTCGTTCTGTTTCGTATTCCTGATCCCCTTCCAATCTGCCGTCTTTCCGAAAGTGTGAATAAAAATAATGAACTTACCGCTCAAATCATTCTGAAATAACTTCATCAAAATATTTATATACTCTTTTATACAAACATCGAGAGAAAATCGCAACTTCTTGATGGTCTACGATCTGTAACAAGTAGTTGATGGACTGTTGTAATAGGTGTAGAAAAGTCAAAATTGAAAAAATAATCAGTTGCTGTATATTACGATTCAGTTATCATAATTAGACGCCAATGTATTTCGATATGTTTCATTTCTAATTTTTATAAATTGTAAACTTTTGGCCATACGATGTACTCGTAACAAGGAATTGATATAGCAATTTTTACTGCAACAAATTGACAATTTAAATATCTATCGAGTCGCCCAAGGCGATGTTTTTCAAGAGAGTTTTCCTGCAATTAAATTATTCTAAATTACTACTAAACATCAGCATCGCAAAATTAAATGCGTAATACTCCATAGTGTTATATGATTGTATACTCTAGGAAATTTGAAGAATGAACGAAATACCAAAACTGTTTATTTCGTTTCCGTTCAAACTCATCTGCTGGAATCAAATCTGAAATCTACGAATAGCTATAGATTTGGAACCAAAGTTTTTTTTTAATAAGAAGGCATCTTTTCCTCTTAGGACTAATTGTCTTGCTTATGAAGGCGCGATATGATACCAGGTTAATTTCAAAGATTTTGCCTACGATTTTTAGATTCTATTTTGATCAATTTCTATTTGACTTATAAAGGCATTTTAGACACAATTTTTCTATTCCATTTATGATATATATCCTAGGAAGCAACCGGCGACTTGAAGAACAACATTTAAGTATCTATCCGACTAATCCCCTTGAGGGTATATTTCTTGCTGAATTGCTCACTTTTTGTATAAAATTCAAACTAGTATGATGAATGCTAAAGTAATCATTGAAAGCGTGAATCTATATCGAACTGAATCCGATGTTACAATCGTTATCTCACCCTTTCCACTCACCATTTCCGAATGCTCCGTTCCTCTTCACTTTCTCCACCGCTCTACACACCAAAGTAGTCGAATAGACTCCTCTCTATTTCCTGTCCATCACAACTTTCCCTCTTCCCCTTTCACTTAAACTCCTTTTTTTCTCCTCTTCCTGCAATTCCTAGCTCTTCCTCCTCCCTCATTCCCTTTAATTTGTTTTCACCTTTTTTACCTCCCTCGCCAAACGCCGATTCCCACCCTTTCTTTCTCTCTTCTCACTCTCCCCCTCCTTAACTTACAGTCGTTCGATCCCAGGGAGGAGTTGAAACACGTCCGCATACTTCCCGTGTGCGGCTGGCTTCAATTAAGAACAGCAGTTCTAGTGGAGACTCGGGCTTTTTTTCCGGGGAAGTTGTTTTAATTGGGAAAATAAGGTTAATGACGAGCGCTATTTCACCGCACTACGGAAATTACTATGAGCTATCTCGACGTTGGACATCATAGAGGACGCGGAGGTTAAGTAAGGAGAGAACTATTTACTTATCACTTCTTTGGCGAAATTAGAATGAGGTGCAGGTTCTCGTGAATTTGAATTCCTACCTTATTCTTTATTTCTCTCAAGACTCAAACTTTTCGTTTAAGTGGAGTATGGTACTTCGTCCACCAAAACGTAGCACTAAGAGTTGAACTTATATATTATTTACTACAAATAAAGAAGATGTTTACTGAAAACTTCAACCTGGTAACTATGTTTCAGTTGAAATTTCTTTTCTTTCAAGGAGTAAATATACTTTCGTGAAAATAAAACATTTTTATGGAGATGAAAGCAGCTAGGTTATACGATGAGACTTTCTTCATTTAAATGAGATCAGGTCAATAAAATTAAACCGAATTTCTGAGAGGTTAATATCGAAAACCACGGAAATTGTATCAGTCGTCAAAAATGTCGTCAAAGGATTCTTAGTATAAACATTGGTTTCGTACAGGACATAAGAGAGATGTCTACTTCGTTACACAGAAATGACAAAACGTTCTGAAAATTTTGCGAAGTAAGTTCGTCTTTTTCATCTTTGAGGACTCTTAGCTCAATATAACCTTAAATTTTTAGGAAAATGTAAGAATGTTAAATATGGGTTTCCCTTATATAATTTAAAACAAACTCTTAGCTACAAATATTTATAGCTACAATCGCAATGAAATTAATGATAGTTGTTATTTTGCGAAATTTGCGAGTGTAGATTTTTCTTAAATGTTTAATCAAATTGCCTCGGCGGCGAATTTTTGCTTGCTACGCCGAGGGCTGGGATTTGATTCTCGTTAACGGCAATCCACAATCAAATATTTTATGATTGGTCAGGGACTAAAAGGCAAATCAGTCATTGAATACAGTACAACAGTTGCACAAGGAGTAATTAAGGCGGTAAAATCGTAGCGGTGGTCACATTAAATTTACTTACACCGTTACGTCAATAACTAGCAGACATAACTGGGTAATCTCCCGAGGCTGAACGCAATGAACAAATGCCACTATTACTATAATTATTAATTTAACACTACAGATTTGATAACTGATAATTTCTTGAAAAATGTCGCACGTGGAGCATGTTAAAGAAAGATGAGTAAGAAACTATTATGCGACTTCGTAATCTCTTATTCAAAAGTTTGATGTTGAAATTTTAATACTCTTTTCTTTACTTTCGTTTATCCATATTTGAGTTCTCAACTCTCAGCCACAGACTTTGCTTCTTTTGTAATGTTATCTCTTAGCAATTTTTCCTCTACGTGGGAGCCTTTTTAGGTGTCCTTCTTTCTGCGGTATGATTTTTTTATCACTACTTCCTTTCTCTCCTCTTTTTCACCAGAATACCACAGTGAACTTCCCATAGCCCGTTTTATTTCTTTTCTTTCGGTGGAATTAGGTCACAATTTTGTCATGAATTCTGTATCAATCTGCCCTTACTTTGGAAGTCCATGCCGTTTCCAGAATCACCAAATCCTTCACTGAGTTAACTGAACTTACCATAGCGAGTTACGCTTCATTAATTCGTACCGTTGAGGTTTATTCCTCGTATGCTACGTTAATTAGTTAATTAATTAATTGTAGTAGCATAATTTATTTTAATTTTACTCACGCTCAAAGATTCCTGATATGGACACTTATCTTGACTTAAGATCACTATTTGGTGGAATTTATTATAAGAATTTACGATTACTAAATGAAGTTGTGGGTTTAATAATTATTTCATTTTTAAACAGGGATATTAGTCAGTGATCTCTTGAATCGAATTTTATCTAAGAAAATGATGCTTTTTTTCCGGAAATGGAAATTCCTTATGGTATATGATAAGAATATTTGTGATACGAATATGAATTAAGCCTGTATATTTTTCATTCAGGTTTTAATGGTGATATAAAAACAATGCAGTGAAGCGAGTATTTGATGATGACTGTCTGAGAATGACTGCGTTTTGAGCGATTTCATTCGACTGATCGTCAATAAATCACTATTTATTGTGAAAAGAGGCTTCTGATTCAACACAGTTACATCGAAATTGATTCTCAGAGAGGAAAATAAGACAAGGTCTGAATAATCGACTTAAATTCGGCGAAGAAGCTGATAACGAATAAAGGAAGCAAATTTAAATTACGAAATGTAATTACTGAATGCGGAAAACTTCTCTATGAGATAGCAAAAATATCCTTCCTAAGAATAATTTTCCTATTTCCAAAATGATTTGTAAATATAGATTGAGTCACAACGTTGATGACAAGTAATTAGGGTGAATACCAGGCAGGATATTTTATATTTCCCTCCCCCCACAGGGAACGGCTACCACCTGGCCTCGTGCCTGATCGTAGTCTAAAGTATAATAAATAAATAAATAAATTATTTTGTTATCGAGGAGATGCAATAAATAAGAAAGATTAAAATTTTTATTTCAATTCATTAAAAGACCTGAGATTATGACTTACAAGGATCACATGCATGCACTAATGGGTATCCAATTTTAAATAATTTAATTAATTTCCAATCATTTTTAAGGGACAGTTTACTATCTTTCAAATAATGAAAATCCCGAACCTCAACCTTACTGATAATGAAGACCTTGAACGTTAACTACCCTCTGGCTTCAGGTCAGTGTTGTTGGAGGAAAGTTTGATTACATTTCTCCTTTGGTGAGGACAATTAATTCAGCCTGGTTTTCACCCTAAAGCAACTGGGAAACATCACGGTAAACTTCCGCCAGACAGTGCAAATCCGAATCAGAAACATAAGCCTCTCAACTCCTGCATCATTGCAGTCAAGAACCTCTAATTGAAAATATTCAACTCTTTACGATCAATAAATTTAAGATGGACCACAATTATCATTCTAATTCAACAATTCCATTCTAATTTTATCTAAATACTATTCTAACTAATTTTTTGACTTTTGAACTAAATTACAACAGTATTTAATTTAGTTCAATTTTTTTTTTTGATTTTAATGTAACAAATTGATATCAATATATACCGTATTAAATACATGTAGTATATAAATATTATAACGTGTAATAAAAGTTAAAGATTTAGAAATATTACACCTTGCTATAACCTTATCCATTCTTCCTTGTATTTATAACATGCGAAAAACATACGAAAATTTTTAAATTATAATTTATTTAGATTAAGAAAGTGTCCCTCATACGCTAATTTAGATTTGAAAATCGTATTTTACAAGGATAACTTGTTATCAGTTGACAACTTTAATTACAAATTTATACAGTATACAGCGTTGAATTCAGATATCATCTCAATTTTGTTTCCGATGGCAAAACCAAAATGAAAAAGAATTTCCACTCCTGCTTACACACCGACCTTCTTACAACACACTTTCACGAATTTAATATTCAAATCAAGATGAATTTCAGAGCCACGAATATAATTTATAGTTAATGTCGCTGAATCTCTCCCAGGGAGTGTGTATAAAGTCGACCGATCCGCTCCCAGAACAAAGTATATCTCGAAATTTAAGCCATTAAGTAGCGTCGGAATAACGATAATGGAATTCGAAACATTATGTGTCGCGAGGTGATATGTGTCCTGTCGACGCCCTACTGGTGGAATGTGAAATATTCACTGCATTCATATAGGTACAGTTATCGAAGCGGGCTAAGCAAAATTTATTAGTTCTAGAAAATAATTCAATGGCTCCATAATTGAGCTCCATTTCTTAAGCCATTAATTACCGCTCCGTACGTGTCAGAAACAAAGGGCCTTACCTCCCATCCGTTCCTTTTATAACTCTCCCATACTTTCACTCCACTTTCACCCTTCCGCTTCACTACCTATTCCATCCCAACCCTCCCAATCATCCCTCCCTTTTACTCTCAGCCCCATTCCCTTTCCCCCATCACAAAGAATTCTTTTTTAAAGGAAGAAGAGTAATTTTCCTGAAAAAATAGGCTTCAATCGTCGTTAATAAAAGAATAGTTGTCATTAGCCAGATGGGCATATTGCTAGCATCTAAGGCAGCGGTTCGAATTTTTTTTAGCTGAGTTCTCATAAGGGTCGGAATATTCGAAAGAACATACAAATATATAAAAGAATGTTTATTTCATTTTGGATTCGAATGAGCATGATTTTATCTTCCATGGAATGATGCGTAGTACACTTGCGAAGTATTGTATGAATTTTTGTTTTTGCGGTACCCTTTCATGGAATCCATTATGTTCGAGGGACACATGAATATCTTATCTACGATCATATTTGCTTATTTTCGTGGCTTGTGAGCTCCTAAAAGAAGATAAAAACGGATCTTATTCTCTACGATCCATGTGAAGAGGGAGTATTATTGGCTTAAGTTATGCAATCTTTGCCGTAGAAACAAGAATCTAAGCAAAATCTTACAGACTAAGTCTCCATTGAGGTACTATATAGTCAGAATAAAATCCCGATCTTCAATGAGATAAATGATATCTTTATGATTCACTTTAGATAATAGTTTCCTATTTCTTAATACTTCATTTAAGTTTAAACAGAATAAAGTAAGAGTAACCAACGTAATATTGTTTAAGCGTCAATTATTATGTCTCCTATATGTCTACTTCAAATGAGTCATACACCACAATAATGCGCTATAGAAACCATATAAGTAAACTATAATAAAGACATACCTTCTGTTATGTTAAATAGTAAAACCAAATACGAATGTATAATATAAATTTTAAAATAAAATACCATAATAAACTGTAATAATAAAGTATAATTAAAAACTTAAGTAATATTCCAAAGCGATAAAATATAATGAATGAGCGTTCTATAATTCAGCGGTTGGATTCATAAGTATGTGAGTATAAATTGTGTGATAATGAATTTTTGTCTTGATTAATTGCGCCATTTATAATTTTGTAATGACCACTTTTGACAGAGGCGACATAGGTTGGACATCCCGAGACTACAGCATAAATATTTTGTGGCAAAATGTAAAACTAGATCAAGATAATGAACTAGATGGTACTAGATGTACTACATTTTCAGAAATAAAATTTTAACAGAAGAATCACTAATTAAATGTTACTTGTGGCTCGATTGATGGATTTTGTTACGTGAAAATTCCTTTTGCATCCAGTTAGATCTTTGTACGATAGAGAAAGGCGTGAGACTTCGTTATAAACAAGAGCAGTCGCACTGGACCCAACGGAATCGTGGATGTAAGTAAGCGGGGAGCTGATTCGATATTTTGGATTCTATTTAATTGGATTGCTCATCATGGCGATCATCTGATTCCCTTTCCGAGGGCGGAAAAAAGAGAGGAGAGAAATAAACGGTTGCGGTTCGGAGGAAAATATCGAGGGTAAGAGAAAAGGGAGATAAATAAGAGAGGAAGGGAGCGAAGGAAGTATTAATATATAAGCGGTGGAATGGGGAGCGTCCTTTCCTCAGATGAGAAATGGCTTTAGGGATGAACTGTTCGCAGGCGTTATTTTTTTCCCTCGGCATAATATGCGCGAGAAGAGGGAGCCAACGGCTAACTTAATTTTATTCCGAGAGGTGGCGGGCAAAAAAAGGGGCCATTTAGGAACGAGGTAAAATCTGCAGCTCTTTTTCGGGAGGAATAGGCGACTGAAAATGTATTCCGCCTAATTTCGCGTCTATTTGAGCTGAATTGAAACATTCCGCAGAATTCGATTTATCCCTGATGAGGTTCGTTGGTGGCGGTGGATGCGTAAAAGGTAGGATCGGAAACAAAGTGTTCTCTTTTTGCTCGCGATGAACCTGACGTCAAAGGTTTAGGACGGAGGTGGGATCCGAATAAATTAGGAGAGAGCAAACGTGTATTTCGCCGGAATCCTATCTTAATGAACCTGAATTTCTCCAGAGACTATTGGCGGAATTCTAAATCTTACGGTCGGAGCCGAGATATGAGAATTCGCCGTTGGCCATTTAAGCGCAAAAATTGTGTTTTCAATGAAACAATCGCGTGGGTTTAATTTTGCGAATTGCACTGCTATCTTTGTGCACTTCAGGTATTATTCAAATTTTTAAAATCAAATTTCTATGACCTGCATTAAAGTAATATTCCAAGTGATAAAATTATCCTTCCAGAAGATGCATTCCATATAAAATAGCTTCTTACTAATAGCACTATAGAGGTTGAGCATAATTCTTCTTATGCAAATTTATGTCCAACGTATGGCACATTCTTCTACATATATTTTTTTATTTTCTCCAACGGGAGAATTTTTAAGTTATTCTAACTTCGAAAACATTTTTCAAATACCGTCGATCTCCCTCTTCCCATGTGGATATACATCTCAAAGTAATCTTACCATTTCACCATATCTATCTAACAAATGGTCGTGGCTTCAGTTAGATAATTGAAAAATATGCTTAGAAAATAATAAAGATTTCCGAGCGCAAATGTTCATCTGTTGTTACATAGACAATAATTGACTTTAGCTTTTCTTTTGATCTAATACACAACATTTCACAATAATACACAACACACAAAATTTCAATAGCCAACCGTAATTTATACACCCTTACACCTTGTTCAATGGAGACGAATTCATTAAGATTAACTAATAAGATACGCAAATTTTCTGATATTTCCGAAAAGGTCAATCGAATAAAATTAACGAGACCCAATCATAAAATATGCCATAAAGTTTCATCTAAAGTCATAGAATTGACTTTTATTGATATTATTACTTTACTTTTTCTCGTGGATTTGGTAATATTTATACGATTGTAGAATGTTCAGTAAAGATAAATAGTGTATTCTAGTCTAGTAACAATTATTCCAATATTTGCCAATATAACGCCACTCTTTTTGGAGATGTTTAAAGCTTAACACATATTTGCGTACTATATTTTTTGATACATTATTCTGTATTTGGTGTATATATGTAGATGATGGTTATTTATATTTCTAATGTACCCATTATTATATCATCGATTTTTAATTATTTGATGCATACGGGCTATTCTTATTTAAAATAATTCACCGCTACATGCATCACGGTTTATCGCTATAGATACTTTCTTAACAATTCCACTACTCTTCTCAATACATTCCACTGAATTCGTGTTAGTAGGTAAGGAGACGTGGGGAAGAGTATCTGCGAAGAGTCACAAAGTTGGCACGAGGAAAAGTCCATCGTTAAGCAGGAAATGGGAATAAGTTGAAGGGATGGAATGGAGTCGTCTCGATGCGGGTGTAGAGGGCGGGATTGATGGTTGGCCGTGGAATCCGCTCCTTCTAAGCGGCCGTCGTTTGTCATCTTAAGTTAGCGCAGGAAATAAGTTCCCCTTCGATCGCACGTCTTTCTCGGCAATGTGTCCTTCGCGTTAATCCCCTCTCCACACCGACGCCCTGTCACTCTCATGCTACGGATTCGAGTGCCAGAGACTGATCGCTACACGTCTATTCGCCCTCCCCAACCTGATAAAGAGACGCCCATGTGACGGCCGGTGCTGAAAACAAACGCATTATTCTAGTAATGATAGCCGCCGTAATTTATTACGCCGACGTCGGAGCTGCGTTAAGGTGGTGCTTTTCCACACTTACAAGGTTTGTTCCACTTATCTCTCACGAAGGTATTTCCGAAACTAAAACGATTTCGTTAACATGATTTTGGGATTAGCCTTTGAAACCTCAGAAACTAAAACGATTTAGTTAACATGATTTCCTTACCTTGCATTTGAAAATTCATTAAATTGCGAAGGTTAAGTATAATAATTATTTTATAAAAGTTAATAAAAAGTATATTCAATTATAGGCCAGCCAACTAGTACCACGACTAATGAACGTTATTCCGCTATTTCTTCGGACTCGGCTACCGAATGTGTATTCGGCTAACGAATATTTTGCTAGATGAGCGTAGAGATAAAAAAGGCCGCATGAAAACAATAGAATGATTCGATTGTTTGCTTCCATAGAATATTCTAAATACGAGGGCTGTTCAAAAAGTTCCCGAACTTTATTTATTACAGCACAAATATTTCACTTACAAATTATTGCTCCGAGTCTCCTTAAAAGCACTCCCCACCCCAACGTATACACTTATCCAAATGGTATTTCCACTATTTAAAACAGTCTTGGGACGCTTCTTTCGGACTGTTCATAAGCTCCTCCGTCGAATTTTTCTTTATTTCTCGAATGGTGGCAAATCTTTTTCCTTTGAGCGGGGTTTTTAGCTTAGGAAATAGGAAAATGTCACATGGAGCCAGGCTTGGTGAATAGGGTGGTTGAAGAAGCACAGTGGTCTTGTTTTTTGGCTAAAAAGTCACGAGTTGCTCGTGTTGCTCCTGGTCTGCTGTCATCAGGCGAGGCATGAATTTGTCCTCGACTCGATGCATCCTTAATTTTTTTTAGTTAGGATTTCGTAGCAGAACCAATCGGAATGCCACGCTCTTCTGCAAGCTCCCTGACAGTCAAACGTCAATTTGCACGAACGATATCGTTCACTTTTTCGATGTGGGGGTCATCTGTGGACGTTGATGGTATTCCAGAACACTCGTCATCTTCGCCCGTCTTTGAACCGTATAAACCACTCATAACACGCGGTACGTTTCATAGCATGCTCACCAATAGCCTTGGTAATCAACTCAAAAGTTTCCGTGAAAGATTTGCCCACTTTCACGCAGAATTTTACAGAAGAACGCTGCTCCATCAAAGAGCTCATTTCTGCGGACCCGATTTTTCGCCGCACTCTACGATCATCTGTTCACATAAACATCCGTAACTAATGAACAAAGCAAGATATCGACAAAGTGATTGAAGGTAGGTGGTTATTTGGAAAGCTTTCGCGGATACAACGCCTACAGGCAGATTAAAAAATAACCAACTGGAGGCACACTATAAAAAAAGTTCGGGAACTTTTTGAACAGACCTCGTAAAATATTTCGATTTGTCGCTCTATCCTTATTGCGCAAAATAACCGAATTGTTCCATTCGGTGTTTCTTTCGCTCCTTCTCATCGAGTGAACAAAATGATGTATTTGATGCTTTACTCAATTAATCAATTACTCAAAGTATCTCAGGGAGTGATGTAAACGGTTTTCTATTGAAATTTGTGGAAAATCTCCCTTAGTGGTAACAGCTAAAAAAGCGATTCCGGAACGAATTATCTTCGTTTTTCGAATTATCTTTGTATACTGCAGATGATCATTTCATCGCATGCGTTTGATTCGGGTAAAATTGCACAACCATTAGAAAGACTACGCTACTAAAACCATATACATAAGGATATTCATCAATTTCCGTTAAACTAGCTTTTCTATTTCGATCGAAAACAAGTAGATACATTTATAAGTTCGATTTTCAAAGAACTATTCATCTCAGAAGCTATAATACCAAAATGTAAAATCATGTGTAATTACTTTGACATTTTTTATAATGCTAAAATTCAGTGTAGCCCAAAAATACAGAATTAGAACTTTAAATTAGGAAATCATGATTTGAATCTCTATATTGCCAGTGGGTCAGTTTTCTCTATCACCCGAATTTGTATAAGATATTTTTATTCATATAGCTCATTAAATTTACTTTTACAGTTGATTCTTTTATCCTTGTCTCCTATAAAATTCCAACTACTATATCATATTCCGCTTCTCTTCTTGTCTAAATGCAATGTTCATCTTTCAAAGCCTATTTCATAGTATATTACTTTCCTCCAGTAACAAGGCGACTGTTTCGTGGACTCATATCTTTATATCTTGGGTTCTCCTACACATTTCACCTCTTCAGTATCTCCATCAAATACGGTACTTAAATCGGAGATAGGAAAAATAATATTCATAAAATGTTTCGCGATAGAACACCCCATCAAAATTTAATTCTGGCTCGAGAAACACATTAGCGAAGAACATATTAAAGCGTTAATGTATTCATGAAATTTCGGTGTTGGAAAAGTGCAATCGGTTTATTACGGAGCGGAGTCGTATTTTCACGGGCAGCTTCTATGAATCTCGGTGAAGACGTAAAGCAGACGCGGTACAGTATTTTGCTGGGAACCACATTCCCCCAAAACGCCTTCATATCTTCGCTCTTCCCATGTTTTCGCCCGCAGAAATGCCCCCAACGTATAGCTAGCTAGCAGATCGGAATCTTATTTCGCCACGTCATAAATCTCCTTCTCCCGCTGCCTCGCCACCCATATCTCATCCTCACCCTCTCCCCCTCTACGCTTCTCTTTCTACCTCTAACCCTCCCCTCATTCTCTCCTAATCACCCCCCACTTAAGGTCACGCCATACTTTCCGACCCCTTTCTTTTAAACCTCGCATTTTCTTCTTCTTTCTCATCGCAGTTTCTCGTGTAACACACCGAAATGGCGCATTCGTTTTAACCTCATCCTACTTTGCTCCATACGTTACTGCGATTTACCCTAGGACACCTTAAAACGGACGATGAAGTTCAAACAGCTGTATGAATGAAATATGTGTTTAAAGACAGTGATTTTGAGCTTCTTAATTAAGCTAAAAGATCAAATCTTAATTCTAGCTTTGTGTTTGTTAGTAAAAATTTAATCATATTTTACTGTATATAAACCAAATTGGAATGAAAATTTGAAAAACACGCATAAAAGATAGTTAACCCTCCAGACCTAAGCAGATGATCGTTCGTAAAATAAATTTGATTACAATACCTTCAAAACCAAGTAAGAGAAGTACTTTATTCTCTCGTGAGGAATCAATAGCTATGTCAGGCACTTTTAGGCTCAGAATGTAAGTCACGAAGTCTATTCTTACTATGTTTGAGCTAGTTATATTTTACAAGGACATATGCTTATATAAAGATTATTAGTTCCAAAAATGCTGTCTTGAATTATTTTATTCCTAGTCGAACTTAATTATGCGTTATATCCTCAACTATTTCTCAGAACATTCATAACTACATTCAGCTATCATCAGGTTACTGTGTCATAACACAGAAGAAATAACTAACTTGTGCTTTCTTATTCAACACAGACTTATTTTTCATTCAACGTTTATTTAAATATTCCAAAAATTTATGTCCTACATCATGGAATAATCTTTATTTCATTTATGCATGAGATGATACAAAATTTATGATAATATTTTAGTATTGCTATAAACTAAAATTACATTATGAATAACATAACAATAAAGTTCTTTTATGTTAAGTCGACAAAATCTTTGTCCTCCATTCCGGTAAAATCTACATTAGATTCGATTAAAATGTGTAGTAAACCTTCTATTATATTTAGGCAATGATAAATGTCTAATTTCTAAATAATTAGCATCGCGTGATCAATTACGTACGAAATAAATTTCGTCCCCTCATTTTTCACTCTTCTTCAGAAATATTCCGCGCGTTTGGTAAGCTTGTTATTCTCTTCCACTTTGCAACTAATTTCTTTCAGCTTAACCACGTGGATTCATCTTCCTTACTTTCCTTTCCTTTGCCCTCTTTCTCCCTTTTCATATTTTCTGATCCTCCATTCACCCCTTTCTCCGAATTACTGCGGACTACTCCGCTGGGAAGACCCTCTGCAAATTATGCACTCTTTCGGTACGACTGTCATAGAGACTCGGATTACTGCTCGAGAAACAAGGAAACAACTGAGCGTGATTGCTGCGAGATGAAGGTCTCCTGTAGGAGTGGACCGAATGGTGGAAATGAAATATGAACGATCATACATTCTCAAATACCACTGCGGTTTCATTATGCGGTTCGGGGATACATACGCCAGCATTCATAGGAAAGATGAACGGTCAAGTGAGAGCGAATGATTATGCTACAGCACAACAACTATGAGATAGATCTGATTCACTCTATAATAATTAATAGCGTCCAACGTGACATACGATGAAATTTGACGCTTTACTGTGATACTCTAACAACACGCCAAAATTTTGCTCCATGACGGCTATCACTGTGGAAACTACTTAGATTGGAAGAAGTTTCTCGGTAGATACTTGGAGAAGATATTACTATATATATTTTCAGTGATATTAGTTGTTTTAATGAACTCTATCACGTAGGCATTTAAAAAAATCTAACATCTAAAAAATCTAATATCTGTTTCTTATTATAACCAATTACTATTTTTATAGTATGTTGATCCTGTTAAAGATAAATTATAGAAATGTTTCATAAATTTTTATCTGTAACGTGACCTTTGCAATGTGTTCCTGTGTGCAGGGTTCCCTATGAATAAGGATATCCGTCACCGAAAAGTTTATATTGCAAATCAATAACTCATGCTTGTCGGATGATATCTTATGCATATTCTCCTTCATTTACTCTTCATGAAACGGAAAGTAAAAGATACAATTAGAATGGCAACCCTCGATTAAAAGTAATTTTGTTGGAATTGAACATAAATTACTATTAAATATATAAGTATAATTCACTAATGATAAATGTAAGAATTCAAATTTTGTTTATATTGGTGAAAGCGTTCATTCATTGGAACCTCACTCATACAATGTAATCCATAAATGAAATCTGAAAAAGCCTAGACATTCCGACGGATAGTAAACTTAAAAATGCATAACCAGAAAGTATTTCATTACAAATTCGTTGATAGAAAAACAGAAGATACGTGAATTTCACGGCTAACATGTAAGAATACCGCGATTAACCCTATCCTCGAACCTCTGCTACCCGCAACGCAGTACTGTGTACCGCGTTGCCTAAGATTCGGGCGCCCTCATTTGCATAAGAAGGGTATGGTTAATGAGTCATTTCTACAAATTATTTTTAATTTCTTCTTTATTTCTCTCTCTGAATTATGTGGCGCATCTGGTTCACTATAAAATTAATCTCATGAGTACAGATTATATAAGAATTTCCTTGATAAGATATTTGTAAAGATGAAAAATGATATAGAAATGCCTTTGGAGTGTGCATTTATATATCAATTAAACTGTATACTTTCAATTTATTACGTTATTACTATGAAAGGGGAATATGGAGTAATTTTTCCAGATTATTCATCTTATGCGGAGTGGATGTGGATCATAAATTATGAAAACACAAATTTTAATTAGAGCAAAGAAATAAAAAACAGAAGATGAAACAGAAAGGTCATGCTTGAGTTCTTTTCCTTCGATTTATATAAATTTATAAATTGTGAGGCAATGACCCTAGAGAGAATGAGAGAGAAAAGCAATAACCAAGATCTAACGCTGCCCTCAGATTCAATGAAAAAGTTGCAGTTCTATATAAAATTATATTTTTCAAAGTATAGAAAATTGAGCAATTCAGGGCCATTATGGAATGAGAACGAGGAGGGATATGAGAAGAATTAACGAATTCTAAGTAGGAGTGGATTGGAAAAGTTGAGGAAGGGAAAGGCTGCGAGCGAAGTAGGCCTGGGGAGGAGCTGAATTGAAGAAGGGGGGCAGATCGCTTCGGAGGGTCTCTCACTTTTTGGTCTCTGAGAAAATCCCAAGCAGTGAAACAAATGAGGCCATAGAGGAGGGAGATCAGACTTTATTATTATTATTACGGTGACCCTTTATCCTTTGTTTCCCCGTTTTTCCTTCGCTCCTCTCTTTCGCCCCTCTAATACTCCCCATTTTCCGCTCTATCGCCCTTCCATTTCCTTTCCTCCAATATGTTCCTTCTCATTCATCTCTTCTCGTCTCCTTTCTCTCCACCGAATCATCCTTACCTTCCCTCCATCGCGCACATTTCATTTTCTCGACGTCTCACTTTGAAGTCGTAACTTGACGAAATTCTTTCTCGGGACGGAAGGGGATAACTTCCTGTCTCTGTTTTTTACGTATTCCGCTAGGTCTATGAGAAGAGTGTGGCCGCCTATGGGGACATCATTTTTCCAGAGAACGCAAGCGAAGAGTTTTACAACTCTTGATATTTTACCCTTTCGTTGATTAAGATATGAAGTAAAATTTCCATTTCTACGCGTATTTCAGCTATGCTTTGGTGTTATGTTTCAAGCCTATGATGTTTGGACATGTTGCTATATTTTTAACCAGTTAAATTGGTACTCATCACATTCTTTAAAACATAATTCACGGCTTTAAAAAATTTAGGCGTAAAACCTATTGATTGAATTCCACATTTTAAATTTTTTATTTGAATAATGAGAAAATTTCATTTTGTTTTCATATTATCTTTGAGTCTTTCAATAACCTCCGTAAAAATACGTAACGTCACACCAATAATCATAAAAATAAAATAAACAATTTAGCATATATATTATAAGAATCGTCCATGCGGTATTTGAAGTTAAACTAATTCAGTCTTTGATCTTATATTTTTAAATGAAGGTCAAAAACTGCTATTCCTGTCGCTATACATTCGAGCTCAATACTTCTCTTGAACAGGAAATACACTTCTAGGATATTAATATCAGTTTAAAATTACGCTATGAAATGATTTAGTTCTATAAACTACGTTATTTCATCATTGATTTGCTCTTTAAAAATTTTTGTGGTATGGCTCTAACAATACACAGATTCCTTTTGGTAGGGTGAAAATTATCCTTTTTTCTCAATCCTGAACCATATTTGTGATCAGTCTCCAACACATTTCGCATATTGTAAGTTTCAAATTGCTGCGATAATTTTTCAAAACGAACGCTCTCTATTTAGTGCAACCTCTAGGAAGGGCAGTGAGTAACTTGCGCCCAACAACTAGCAAGAGCACGGCAGTGATCCCTAACGGAGGAATAACGCCACCACTCCGTCAAGCCCTCAAATGTGACCGACAATAGCGATGGCCTTCAACTCTCGGCGTTAACAGCGACAAGAAACGGAGGAAAAAATGCCCGAGACGTTGATTTGAATGAGTCGCAGTCGCAATACTCGCTAAATAATGCACGCGAAACGGAGCCCTGTATTTACTTCTCCCTCGCCTCCTGAATTTTTAAGCCACCTGCATCAATATCTAATACGCACAGCTTCCCGAAGGCCCACTAAAACCACCGCCCACGGACGACGGACTCTTCTCGAACGACTCCTGGACCCGCGACACGGATCTTTTCTAATTTCCGGTGGCAGTTTGCCAAAGACGGGAGCCTTAGTAACACGGAGAAAATAGCGGAGGACCAGGAGGAGACGGATGGAAAGAGGAAAGCATCGGAGAAGAATGAGAGCTCTTTGGAAGAGGAAAAGACGAGAGCAGTCCTTTTCTTAGAAATATTCCACTCGTGGAAAATAAATTGAAGGAATTTATCAGGAGGCGAGGATAGAGCCGTGAAGGGAGAGTGGAAAGTGTGCTGATGGTACCTTGGGGTTTGGACGATCCCAGCGCAGAAATTAACGTAATGTAGCCCTTATCGCCGGATGCAGGGAGAGATTCTCAAAGCGGAGGAAATGGGAGAGGAAAGGGAGGATAATGGGAGGGAGGGGAATTGGCGAATGACACAAGATGGCGGAGGGTATGCAGTCGTAGGGAAGGATCCGAGTATTAGGGAATCAATGGAATGGAGAAAGGAAATAGAGTCAGGTGGTGGAATGCTTTATCCCGAGACGTTTCTCCATTTGATTCCTTCGTTTATTTAATTGAGGTTCGAGAGGATTATATTCGTAATCGACGTGATCATTCGGTACAACTTAGCTTTTCACCCTCGAAAAATATTAACCATTCAAAGTATTCAATGAGAATTTTTATGATGATCTTAAGGTCTAATAACAGTTCGTTTATCTTACGTTAATGCTTGACTATTGCTTCAGTGAATACTAAATTCTATATTGAAAAGAACAATGTGCCGTACTTTTATCAACTACCCTCATAAAAATTAATGTTTTTGAAGATATCATAATAGAATATTCATTATAAATAATATATGATTCAAAAGACGCGCTCGCATAAAAATATTAATAAATTTATATATCTTAATCTAATAGATTTACATTAGCTACGAAGATGGTCTGAAAAGTTTCC
The DNA here is from genome assembly GCA_036926295.1 of Pachydiplax longipennis. NCBI lineage: Eukaryota > Metazoa > Arthropoda > Insecta > Odonata > Libellulidae > Pachydiplax > Pachydiplax longipennis. Next base: position 22,515,044 of record JAVFKF010000003.1, on the reverse strand, counting down.
GACTCCAGATTTTTAAGATATCTTCAGAAAATTTTCAGAAATTTTCAGAAAACATGTCGAGAAATGGCGATATGTCGGAAACTTATCAGACCTACCATGTATATTTGTATTTTTTAATCGCTTTGATTGGCTTCCAGTTACGCATAATGATACGCATTCAGCAGTGTAGAACTAGGAATGAGCATTGGTCTCTTTTCATGTTTCACCGATCACATAAGTATTAAATTTTAAACTGTTCGCATAATCAAAAACTTGGAATGAATTGTTGAGAAGAATTCACACATTATAAATCGAAAAAAAGGTTAATAAATGTAGATAGAGCATTGATTTTCCTCTGCCTCTTAGTTATAGCCTTTGTCAAGATTGAATAGTCTTTTTTTATTAATAACTAAACAAAAGGCAGGGATATATTTTGCGAGCTATCCACGCAATGAGAATTTAGCTGCGCATATTTTCTTTATCTTTCTAGCCAATGAAATACTGTTGATAATATAATTTTTAACTAGAAAAAATTTTCAAATTGAAATCTTGTCGTAGTTAATGAATGAGCGATATTTGTTACCTCACCATTGCATATTTTAGTGAATAATTCAATCTTCGCCCTCCTTTGTGTCCTAACTCTGTAACTCTTAACAATGAAATAGGACAATAAATAGAATAGACAGGAATTAATGCGTTTCCTAGAACTAGCTTTGTATTAACCATGACCAAACGGCTTTTGAGAAAAGACCATTCGCTTCTGCAAGGTCCCGGATCTATTTGAATAAAAGGAACGGAATGAAGGAATAATAGGTAGGCATTTCCAGGGAAGGATTATATCTTTTTTCCTTTGGATATCTTGAGATGGAGGGCAAGAGAAAGAGGCGTTTTCTGGAGCTTTGCAGAAGGACGCATAATATTTCGGGAGCCCGTGGAGAGCATTGAGTGGCCTGGAAGTGGTATTTGGAGTCGAGATGGAGAAGTAAAGCTGAGGAGAGGAGGAAGTCGAGGTAAAGCCGCGCCGGAATGAGCCGTGGGGAGAGGGATTAGGAGGTGAACAGGGAATAAAAGTGACGAAGAGGAGGAAAGCAATATGACGCAAGATAAGTTTCTCGTTGCATCCTTCATAAAAACAGGTCCGTTTATGATGCGACCCGCGTTATTTATATATCTCGCTGTAATTGTATTCCGCTGATGAGTTTTCCATGTCCTTTCGGAAAAAATACATCCTTCCGCGAAATGCCTTTCTCCCCGCCTTACATTTTACGCCGCGTAAATATTTAATTTGATTAATTCGTTAGAAATTAAAGATTTGCGCCGAGGGCGTCGTTTTTTGAGACGGTAATAATTCGTCGCAGTCTAATTTCCGTCGCGTGCGGTTAAAACGTACGGAAATACACGGATGTAAAGAAAGGAGAGGTAAACAAAGGCAAATAGGGCTAATCTTTTTCGTGATACAAGGGCATTTCTCGAGGGAAAAGTTGCGAAAATTTAATGGAATATCATCTAGTGCGACTCGTAAAGTCCGAGGCTTTGTATTCAGTTTCGTATTCACTGCTGTCACAAACAAGTTCCTTCTCATTTGAACGCAAAAATTCCATCTTCTTCCTTTTATCCTAAATTTACATTATGTGACCAGTAGAAAATATTCATTGATAATTTTATTCTCGTTCATTTTAATTTTAATTCATTTTAATTTTAATACAACAGAATCTGGCTCCCATAGAAAATACTCTTTTCAGCACAAATTAACTAATTTTACAATGCAATTCTTCAAAGGAATATTTGAAAATATCCTAAACCAGGGGCGGTGAACCTTTTTTACCGGAGGGCACCATATACCCGTACATACCACTTAGCCGCATATTAAATGATTAGATCACAAATGCGTGGCCTACATAAACATGGTTTCGTATTCGAATAATACGAAAGAATCCGAATTTAATTTCCAAGTAAACTTAGGTGGATAAATTGTAATCCCATTTCCTGTTAAAATAAAAGAGATTGGGAAAAAATTCATTAAATGCCTTTAATATTTAAAGGAAACATAAAAAGACCGCATTGAACGCCCGAAAAGCCTCAAACAGACGTACTGAGAACCCAATCTCTATTCTACACTATGTATCGCATTTATAGAAGAGATTCACATATAAATAAATATACTTACATACAATACAGTGTCAATATCAGCAGAGAAAATCAGCTGGCTATTCTGATTACTTCTGATTACATTCTCATTACTTTTCTTGGAGAAATTGTACGGAAAATAAACAAAAACACTTTCTAACTACTAAGGGGTAGAAACTTTTTTACGTTTCATCCTTAATATTTAGTGCGAGATTTGAAGCTTATTTTCTAAGATGTCTATTTTAGTTCAGTCATTTCTCATTCATTATACTGTCTAAGAGGTTATACCAACTTCTTTTTATATATATAATAAAAATTATACATATGTACTCCATACATTTCAGTATCGATTTAGTTTGAAGATAGACTTAAAAAGCTGAAGGCTCGAATCAACCTTACTTAAACTGAAAAAATCTAATTCTTTCCTTAACCAAGGAATTTTAATGCGTGGAAAATTTTTTTTCTCTGAATCCATGTTTGGGTTTTCATCCGTTAAATTAAATTATTAATTAATTAATTCTTTTATACATTTTTGTAAAAATTCTAAGAACCTTCCCTCTAAATAAAATAAACGTAAAAATGAAATTGAATTACGACAGTCAAGAATTTGATTACTACTTATACAAAACATTGCACACATTAACCAAGTTTTGCTTCAATAAAAACTTCAATAAATTGTAAGTAAATTAATATTTAACGATACATTAAAAATTTCCAAATCGTGATCTTATTGATAAACAAATGAGATACGATGGTTTATATGTATGAAATTCATATCTTTCACAGCTCAGTATGAAATTTCAATTGCATGTAAATTATATTTCATCGCAAAAACATATAAATTCTGAAGAACATTTTCTTGGTGTTTAAAAATTTCTTATCTCAGGCTACAATCTCCAAGAACTTGTCACAGGAAAAGGGCCTTCAATTGCATAATTAACTAACGTATTAATTTCGGCAAATAGCCTCATAATTAATCCATGGACTTCTACGAAGTTGACGAGCAATTATTTGACTTTAAAAAAAATCATTATTCATTATTCTATGGAAGGGAACGTTTCCCACGAAAACTTTCGAGTTCTTATATGAGTATAGAATTTTTCGCTTTTGGAGAGTTGGCAAACATAAAGAAAAAGAAAGCGAGGCTCGCTTATAAGTTCGAAAGAAAGGAGAATGTCTGGAATTTTTGTGTATGAGTTGAAAGTGTAGGCAGCTGAGATGAGGGCCTTAAACCGCACGCCAAGAAGGCCTTTTGGGAGGAAAGTTGGAATCGTAGTCGCGAGACAACCGCACGGTTCTATCCTTGCAACGAGCCCGTGCATTCCGTTAATGTACTTTCTTCTCACAAAAAGAACTTCGGCCATACTCTCATACTGAATGGAAATATAACGCGACAGAGAATTAGAAGACTCCTTGTCCCAGAAGAGTTTGCTACGGTATACACACATGCTTACATTTACTTTGAGCAGTGGTGCACAACCAACAGCCCACCACAACTTAAGCTAAGGTAGGTATATTTTATTCCTTAATTAAAATAATATTTATCGAAGGCTTAATAAGGAAAAACACGGCTTTCTATATAAAATATTTGATGTTGCGGTCCACAAGACCCGGAAAATATCTACCCTGAGGCTCCCAGCTGTAAATCCAGGCTTCATACTATTCCCATAGCAACTTTTTTCTTTTAAAATTCATATTAATACAATATGATTCATACCTTATAATATAAAGGTTTCAGCATTTTTCCCAAGAGATGGAAAATAAATTTAAGCTTGAATTTGTGAATTGAGAAATCGCTTTATGTCGAAAAAGTTAATTCTTGAAAATTATACCAAAATATCTTCAGTATAATCACAAGCAATATTATTATTATGCATTACTATTGACTTTCAAATCATGAACTCATAAAACCGAACATCGGTGATGATTGACCATTATTTTCCGTAATTATAAAAATTAGGTAATCTACTGATACTGTTATCACTGAGCATGGTAATCATAGTGAAAAAATATTCATCCAGTAAAGGGTATACACTAGGGCGTACCGAAAAACAAAAATTTTTAGAAGCGGGAACGTAATAGGTTGGAAAAGTTGCCTTTTAGGCTCAATAATAAATGTGCAAAAGATGGGCTCTAACAAAGTTCGTCTTGGGCCTGACCAAAGAGCTCAAAAATTCGAAATTTTAGTGAAAATTGCGTTTTTTTAGGTAAGTTAAATTTTTGACGGAGCATACATACATTTGATTAAATGGCTGTTTTAATTCGTTTTGATCGAGGAACAATTAAATTAAGCCATTAAAACCGAATATGACGAGGTATCATACGTTTAAAATTTTTGGAAACACCATTGAAAGTGGCAGCTCCTCACTGGTTCAGCTGCAGTGAGCTATCCAGGACTCATCATGAGACAGTGACTGCAAATCGAGTCCCGCCCGCCTACACACCCGTGGAAGCATACCAGATAACTAGCTGATGTCTTTGAAGGCTGATTTTTTTCCAGTTTTTGGTATTCGCGAGAGGATCATCTCTCCTATGAACCCATCTCTTGCATCGTGGCCGTAGACTAAACGTGAGGCCTCTGTGATTTCTTTTACGTTTCGTTCGACTGCTTGAGAATCATTTGGGAGGGCAAATAATGCAAAAGCTGCTTTATAGGTTCCTTTGCATTACCTTTAATGTTTTGAAGATCCTCGGGAGAAAGACTGACATTAAGTGGTGGCATGGTGACAGTGACTTTATCCCAATCTATCAATTCTTCATAAGAAGGCACGTCGAACTTCTGTTGCGGGATGATGAACTGCCTTTATGAATTCTATTCATCACTGAAGTGGTGAATCGTTATGCTTCATAAAAATTGTATCATTCATATTATCCGTATCTTTAAGATTTAATTAAACTGGAAAACCATTTCTCGCAGTGTTATCTAATATCAGTACCAACGTACTCGAAAAAGACGGAAATTAGAATATCCAAAAGCGATAAAAACTATACTCTGGGTCATCTCAGCGACACATATGTTAATCAAAGCGCTGATGATTTATTAAATTATAACATTCACATAATTGTGATTTCCTTATGAAAATTTATCAAATGTAAATAGAGTATCTTAAATTTTAATAGTATTAGATCGAGCCAGAAACCCACGATTATTGATTTAGACAATATCGCTACTGAAATGAATATGCATCATAGTTCTGGAATGTTCTCTTTAGGCTTGAAATAGAATGCCGCTCATTATTTATGTATTATGTATGCCACGTGTTTATTTATGTTACTGATATTTGCTAGCCAACGATAATTTTTGGAGCCGAAACTACTAGGATTTTACGGAGTGCAGGTATATTACTTTTCAGCAGGAGACTCTAATTATAGTTAAATTACAAATTCGTTAATTTTTTTGGAGTACAATTTTCCAGCACTTCTCAATAATTCTGCATTTTAACTCTGAATTTAAAGTGATATCAATATTTATAGATAAATTCATAAATTCTTTACTTTGTGTAACTGAGAGAGAAATATCACAAAGTATAGCGATAACGAATGCTAGCACGTATTTTTTGTAAGTATTAACTACCTAAATTGTTTTATACCTACTCTTTTGTTTCATGAGAAACATTGAAATCTTTAAAAATATTTCCTTCTCTTTGGTATTGGTTAAATTATGTATTGCTATTAAATGTGTTTTTCAAATAGGTCACAATACAAGCAGGTTCAAACTCTTGAGATTCCACCCCAAGATACTTTAACGATAATTTCAAAGAAGTTTTTTTCGAGAGAATGGTGTGTACGTGTTTTATCTCGCAATTTATACTACCTCAGTCTCTTCCAGAACCTCTATAAATTAACTTTTCAATATTCCGCGTTTCTTAATGATCTAAAATTTCAGAAATATTTACCCTATGAATATACATGGACATTTTATGGGACTTTTTGCGCGTATTATCTTATGATAAGCAAAAGAGTGCGGCCTAGAGTTGAGAAATATTTTTGGCCCATAAATTAATGTTTAATTAAAACGCGTCAATGTTACTACATTTCTTTACTTTTTTATTTCTCTGCTCAAGGTAAATGATGTTTTCCACTTATAACGTTAAATGTGTAGCATAAGAATAATCAGAAAGCTTTGTCTTTCTCTATTCATCGATAACCAACCTCTCTGTTGAAAGATTTCAAAAGAAAAAGGTAATTACAACAGAAAGTTATAGGCGTAATATTTCGATACTCTTTTAGAGCTACATTATTTCATCGATGCTAAATTACGGGCAAGCCAATGTAAAATTAAAATAGGCTTCATACCCCTAAAATGCATTAAAATATTCTATTTATTGGGCTTCCTGGAACTATGTAATCGAGAATCCAATATATATGATATTTAATAATGATAAACCGAGATTTTGTTGTTTCATAAGCTCCCATAAAAGAGAAATCTAAGTTAATGCTATAAGTTAATGGTTACAGCAAATTTATTTAGAGGTGAATAGTTTCTTTTTTACCTCCCGATGTATTTAGTTTTGCAATTTTATCCATTCTAATGGTTTAAATTTTCCATTTGAGTCTCTCTCTTTCACTTAATATTCCAAAATTTACTCTCTTTAGAGTTCCAGGGAAAAGGGCCTCCGGCACGTGATTCAAGGGTTTCATTCTCTATTTAAGCACCTCGATTTACCAACAGAGACCGAAATCTCCATCCTTCCATCACTTAGGTTTTGAATTGGACATCATTACCCTTTTCAGCGAGATCTAAGGATATTTAATAGATAATAAAAGTAAACAAGCGCGCTCGGATTGCCAAAGATGATTAGGGAAGGCATTCAAAGGGGGAAAGAGCGGCAAAGTAAATTGAGCTTGCGCTCGCGTGATAAAGAGACGCCGGCGTCTTGGACCGGCTGGGCTTAGCGCGGGAAGAGCGAAAGGTGAGGGAGAATGGAGATCTCATCTTTAAGAGAATGTGGAAGGAAAGAAGACGTGAGGGATCTTCCGAGGAGGGTGCAACGGCTAGGTGGCAGCAGTGTGGGATCTTAGGGGATTATGAAAAGCAGAGAGAAATAGGTGGAATTCAACGGGAGCTGAGGAAGAAACGTGGAAAGGGACTAGTTTTAAACGAAGGGCAAAGGGAAAAGGGAGGGGGGGCGGGATAAGGAAAGGTGGGGAGGCTCGATCAGAAGGGCCGTTTTCGCTCAAGAGGAAATAAAAGGGGGAAGAAGTCGAAGAAGAAGATGAAACGTGGAAAAGGCGCGACATGTTGTGAGAAGATAAACAGTTGAAGGGGGAGAGGGCGTGCTTGAGTGAGAGGAGGAGATTCGGAGAAGGAATAAGGGAGAGAATGAGGAAAGGATAGAGAGAAAGGGAGGCCTAAGTAGAGGCAGTCAAGTGGAAAAAGCAGAAGGGAGAAGCTAGGAAAGGGATGGAGTGGAACCCACTCGTGTACCTCGATTGTAAAAATGAAAGAAACATATCGTAAAACTTTAGTGGCATTAGGTTACCCGAAGCTGATCGATATCCCTTCTTTCTCTCGGAAGTCGCACCCGGAAAGCATTTTAAGAAAGAGAGAGGTAACAATTAACTCATGCAACCGGGGCGTTACAAGGAAAATTTTTGAGTTTTAATTACTTTCGCATAATCATTTTCATTGCGTAACTCGTTCGAAAATACGACTTCCCTTTCTTTTCCTGCAGTTGCCAAAGAAAGCCGCAACTTAATCGTTACTGTGCAATATAAAAAATGGCTGCCAAATAGGAAGTTTGAAATCTTCATAAAGATAGGATACACCAAAGGCGTGTTCAGAAGAGAGCCAAAGGGGTATATTCCTACTTTTAAAACTTCAAAAGCCTTTTCTTCACATTTTAGGCTATAATTGATAAGCTATAAATATTAGTGATAAGTTGTTAAATGATATACCAATTTTGTGATAAAAAGTAACAAATATTATATATCCTCTGAAACTTATGTAAAGAAAACTAAACAATAATATTTCATTATGCTTTCTTTAGCCTTTCCCAGGATATTTATCCTGTAAAACGTAAGCTTCATGCAAATTCCCCCCCAAGATGGCTCCTAAATGTGCTACTCACAGATATTATCCTCATTCTTTCACTGTAAACTCTGTCGAGAGCTTCTATCATATACTTTTGGTACATACTCTATTTTTATCTCCGTAATTGATAAAATTTGACAAATATTATCATCGCATATTATATTTTGTCTTATCTCCAAGTACAGAAATATAACATTCACTTAAAAAACTGATTTTCTCACTGAATTTAAAAATTTATGATAGATACGGCACTTTTTATTATTCATTTAGTAAAGATAAAATTCATTTAGTAAAGATGGGTAAATTCACAGAAATATGTTATGCATAACTCCAGCCATAGGAATATAGTGCTGTAGTTGCATTTGTATATTTGATTCCTTCATGTCCTCAAATCTTCATCCTTTTCTTACCGTTATTGATCAATACTACATAATAAGTAAAGTCTCTAATTATCTGTTTGGAATACTTCAAAACTTCTCTGCTTTGCTTCCCTCTTCAAGTCAGTCATTCTAGCGGTTTTATAAATCTTATTCTTCTGTCGAAGGAAATATCTCTTATAAGTTTCTGCTTTTTTCATTTCTTTGCTTGGATTGTGGTAATTTATGGTTGTGAAACTCGGTTGTTAGAGAGAAGACAAGTACCTGAAAAGTTTTAAAATATGGCTGGAGAATAATAGTGAAGGTGAAATGAAAAGATAAACAGAGGAATGAAGATGTGTTGATGAGTATCAGAGAGGAGAAGAAACTACTTAAAGAAATAAAATAGGAATATTATCTTGGATGGGACATATACTACGCCAGAAGAATCATAAAGGTAGAAATTGAAGGAATTCGATAAACGGAGGGGAAAATGGTTAGGAAATCTAAATTAATATGATCAGGACCGGGAGTCCAGGTAGAAGAAACCCAGCATAAACCTGTCGGAAAACAGTTCCACTAAGAACAAGACACCTTTCTAAGTGTAAAGTCACCTTTCCTTGTACGCTTTCCTTGAGGGGGGATCTCCTTTCCATCGCTTTGTATTGCCGGTGCCCCTATGAGACCGTTGGCAATAAACGATGCCGCATAGTCGGACGAACTCACACCCTTGGGTACAAAGTCTCTCAAATAGCAGATCAGATAGATCAGAGGGTAAAACAGCCAAACAGCAATTGAGACGCTTGGTTCATATCCCGATACCATCAGAGATTAGCTCCATTTCTTCTTGGAACTCAAAGTATAAATGTACAAAACAATCGACGAAGAATAAGCTTACACCTCGGAGATGAACTTATAAGAATTTCATTCAATTTAAAGAATACTCGGTAAAAGCGAAGAAAAAGTCCCCGAGCTATGTTACTTTGCGCTAGTTAGGCCTCGAGTATGCATGCAGTGTATGGGAACCTACAGAAAAGTGTTGTATTCGCGAGATAGAAAAGATACAACGAAAGGCAATACGCTTTGTAAAAAAATTGCTATGATATATTAGTAAGTGTTACTCAGATGCTTCAGGAGGCAGGATGGGAATCTTTAGAAGAAAGAAGGCTCAATCAGAGATTTAAATTACTAGATATAATCAGACAGAGCACGTTCATAGAAGATGTAGCCGAAATTATGCACCCTCCTTGCTATATAGGCTGTTCTGATCCCGCGAGAAAGATCAGAGAAATAGATGCTAGAACTAGTCGATTCAAGAATTCATTTTTTCCGAGAACAATACGCGAAAATAATCGACTAGGAAAATAGAATCATGGTGCTTACACCCCCTGCCACACGCCGAAAGGCGGCTTGCAGGGTACATATGTAGATGTAGATCTTGTTTTAGTAGATCTTTTTATTTCTGACGAGTTACTTCAGCTCCATAACCTAGTTGTGCATTATAGAAAGCGCAGAAGAGCAATATCCTATACTCTCATGGCTCATTCATTACTCGGTGATTCCTACCAACGATAATCGGTCAAATCTCTTCTCACAGCGGGACCCAAATTGGTCTATTTTAACTCTTCGCCATGATATCCGCATTAGCAAGCCCGTTGTCGTTGGGCTTCCGCGCTAAAAGCACGGCGTAGAGCGGCGCGGACGCTAAGAAATTGATAAGCAAAGCAGGTGTCGGGAGATCAATTATTCAGAGGATGGCACAGTGGCGTCTCTAAGACAACGGAGGCTTGTTCAGAAGACGTAGCTTTCTTAAGTTCCGGGATTTCGCGTTTATCTCGCCTCTTCTTTAAGCGCCTCCTTAAGACGAGACCCTGTCATCCGGCAAACTCTTATCCTCTCTCCGTATTTATCTGCTTCCCCATTGCGTTCTCTTCCTCTTCGGCCCCTCCCTCTCCATGTCTACCCTCTATTTACCTAAGCATATATCCGTGCCTCTCTTCCGAATTCCGCGAATTCCGGCATTTTCATCTCCCGCTTAGAATTATTCGTTCCGTGGCTCATTATTTCAGATAATTTACACTACAAAGCTTAATTTTGGTGCCATGAGGCCATTTGCTCCTTAGGGCAAATGGCTAAAATAGCGATTAACGAGATTTATCTCCCGAATAAGAAGATTCCTAAGATTGAAGTTCCTATTCAAGTAGTTATCTGCATCCACATATATTTACGAGTCGCCTCTCCGTGGATCTAGGGGTGCATCATCAAATTCTTTTATCTACTCTATTACTCTCGTATTTTGTTCGCGGAAGAAAGTCTTTGAAGCGACTTTCCACAGCACTTACCTTATTTTCCCTACTATGACAGGATGGACGCATTTTATCTACTACCTAATGTGATGGAATGTGCTATCTCCAAATTTAATTAAGTAAGATCAACCCATTGTTTAATACCCTTCCCCCTCATTCAAACGATTCCCATCCCATTCCGAAGAGCACATGGGAAAAATTATCGTAACGATTCTTATGAAAACGTAAAAATTGCCACATTGCGTTAGATAATATACGAATGCTTCATTCATCTGATTGATACCATACATGGGATGTAAATTCTAGTAGATGCACACATATAGTTCTAGAAAGATGTAGTATAAGATAACTTTTTCTGTAGGCTATTTAGATACAGTAATTCATTTTTGTATTTCTCAATAGGAAACTATAACTGAAAACTACCTACTATAATGGTTACATAATGAAGTTTCAATAACATCTGAGGGTAGAAAATATTGGAAGCGATGAAGGGGTAAGTGTCCGGAAGTAATAAAAACATTTTTATTACACTTGCGTCTCGTAAATACTTCTTCACAGAACATTATATAGAAAAGTTGCCCTCATACACTTATTGATGCATTGGTGAAAAACCTTCGATTTCAACGAAACGATGTTTAAGCAAAATCTTTCTACATGTATTTGATATCTACTCCATAAAGGCAAAGATACCTTCCTCATAAATTTTCCATAGACATGTTATCCATTCGAGGTATTTTGGCTTTCCTATCTTCCGGAGTAATATCATTTACAATTCATAAGCCTGGGGAGAACGAGAATTCCCAACGAGCCATACGTTCATCCAGAGATTCGCTTCAGTATACAAAAGCAAATCACGGAATTATAATTAATGTCTGTGAGTTGATAATAAAAATTAAGGACACGCCTTTTACCAAAATAATTGTTTATTTGTATTCGATTCAGCTATTCTATTTGCGGAAGTAGCGGAGTAAGAAGTGGAGAAAGTCTACTTGATTAATTATCTATGGCTAGAATACATAATGTAAATTTTCGCCATCATTTTAATTTGTTCGATATTACAAGAATTTCAAAGGCCTGTGTCCAGTGGCTCAACCACCTGGAGTAGAAAGGTCTAGTTCGATTGCATGAATATATATTAGGTCCTGCATTACCAGGAATTCTGTTAATTTCATTTCATTGGATCTCCGACATTGATAGAGCTATCTCAGATAGTGAAGTGCGATTCGGAAGGAATAGGATATAGGTGAGAACACAACGGAGATTCATTCCTTCAAAATTAAATAATTTGAGCCCTTGTAATCCAAAAATTTCTTGAAATTAAAAATCAAGGGGTCACATTGTCCGCAAAGAAAGGAATTCTTTTTGCATATCCCTTTGCATGAATCATTCATGAATTCGAAGGTTCGAATAAAAGGTCATCGTGGAGTTATAGTTGCCCTAATATCATAATATGATTTTGGTGGAAAAAAAGACTGGAGTTAAACTTTTTCAATCGAAATCCGCACAAACTCAATTTGCTGAGAAAAACTGAAAACTTCCATTTTAACGGTGGAAATCGAGAAAATCAATCGGTGGTCTTTCCTTCAATTGTATTAGGGTTTCGGAAAATTGTTCCCAATTCCCAATTGAGGGCTTGTCGATTTCCATTATTCATTATCAGATTCGTCGAATTCTTCCCTCGTTCCATATTTTAGAGAATATACATAAAGTCTTAGCCGACTCCGAGAGAGAATCAGACATCTCACGTGATAGTTCATCACTTTTAAGAATCACATATGATTTCCATCTTGTCCATTTATTCGATGGATTATCTCATTAGATTATTCTCTGTTTTAGAGATATTATTTGTGATTTGAAAGTGTTTCACCTCAACCGAACTTAAAGTTTCCATTGGTATATTTATCTAAACATTTCAGCATACGGCAAATGTAGGAATTTTTCCTATGATTAGGGGTCATTATACTCATCTGAATTAGGTGAATACACTTTAAGCAAAATAAATATGAGAAAAGACACTAAATGATAACTTAGTGACTAAGTAGGGAAAAAATATCTAAAAATTTAATTTGACACGCTCGACTGGTTACGTAGCAATTTTATCTTTCCTGGTTAATGGTTGGCTAAAAGCAGTAAAGAAATATACCCTATACGTGAAGGCGCCACAAAGTGGAAGGTAAAGGACTACTACATTACTATTTCTCCTCTAAATAAGATGTTGTTTAAAGGTATCTCATAAATAAGATTTACTCAATTTGCCTACTTGTATATTTACTATATGTTACGCGCCCGTAAGTTCATGCTTCACTAGAGTGAATTCTATAAAGGAATCAAATTACATTTATTCGTACTCACGCGTATATAATTTGATTCTAAATACCTTTCATGTTGTCCGCTCTCCCGAACGGAGCATTAAGGTATGAAAAGGGAAACCTTACCCTTGGCATAGCATACCTCTGTGAATTGGGTGATGGAAAACGTCTCCGAAAAAGGCCACGGGTCACCGATTCATCCCAAGAGAGAAAGAGAGAGAGAGAGTTGCTTCCTTGCGATAAATCGTTCCCCGATGAATTGTTCCCAAAATTTGCATTTAAATCTGGGTAATACCGCAACAAGTTTAAAGGAAAAAATTACCAGATTGTTGCGTTACGTACTTCACTTAAGGTTTCCGTCATTTTTTTATGCTTGATACAAGTACAATTTTTTGTAAGAGATTTTACAAACGTAATTGATGATACTTTCATTCCTCCCTTTTGATTACTAGCTAAAACTTAGCATTTTAAAGTTTACGCGGCCTTATTAATTCTTTATAAGTATTAAATTCCATGAATATTATTAAAATTGAAGAAGAATAGTCTTAATATTTTCATACCTAATTTACAAAAAGCTAAATTAAGTTCTCTAAGTTTAGTAGTCATCGATTTAACGATTCATTGTAAATTAGATCTAAGTAAATAATCAACTATTATTTATCGTTATTCAACGATAAAATCAAATTATAAAAACTTTGTATCAGGCTTTTAAAATATCCAAATCTCTAAAGCGTTTATTATGTATTTTTGGCTTAAAATTAGGTAACAAATGTTCTACTGATTGATATGGATCCTTTGGAGTGAAATTAATCTAATAAATAAAAAATACAGCTTCCGAGAATCAACAATATGAAAAGATAACGTAATTAATTCAGAAATTTACGTTATAGTTTAATGTAAAATATATTATACACTAATAATTATGAGTAAAATTCTTATTAAGAGTGTCGCCTAGTTACTATAGCATTAAATATTAGGACAACAAATGAAATTTTCATTCTTAAGGCATAGAGCCCGCAAATAACCCTTGAAATATTTCCGTTTATATTTAATTTGCGATCCTATTTCTATTATGCATGAACATCATCACTCTACACTAAAGAGATTCATTGGTTGATTAAAACTGCTCGTTGGACGGAAGCTACATTTTGAGCAAAGCGTTCAATTGCTCGAGAGACCTGTGTCAGCTTCGGAAGAGGTGGGATTACTATTTAACGAGTTGTTAGGAGACTTTCGCTTTCAAACTTCCTAAAAAGATAAACGAGGACATATGCCAATCAAATTCAATGCTCGTTTAGCATGGTGATGATATCTGACATTTCCCGCACCCGACCTTTTGCGTTTGCCTTAGAGCTGATGAAACAGGCAGCACGAATTTTGAAAAATATATATTCACAGTGGAAATGAGGGAACTAATTTCGTATGACACGAGGAGGATTTACGGAAAACATTGGTTATTATCAAGAGAGAGAGTTATTTTGTTGATTAAGGTTAGGAGTTAGGATGCACTATGTGCTACAGTTACCAATAATTTATAATACAATCATAAGATCTTAAGATTGTAATTGCCCACAGTTTTGGTAGCAATAGCTATAGTTTTAGGAGCAATGCAGGTATGATTATTCATAATTTTTTCTACGTGAGGAAGACATTTATGACAAGCCTTTTAAGTTCTCGTCCATGAAGTTTTATTTCCAGAAAATTTTCACAAATTGGTTTCTAAAATCGAATATTCATTAGACTTTCACATCGATAATCACAAAATAAAACTACTTCATCTTATGTATCCGATGTAGATTTGCGATGTAAAAGTATACATAGTCGAAAATTTTACATCCACAGCTTTTTGATGTTGAAATAGAATTTAACGACTCCTGTATATTTTGAGTACTGCACCCAAAATGTCAGATGCATTTCGTCTCGCAAAACGCTACCTTTAGTGCATACTCGTCGAACTTAACTACATTGGCTGATCGACTTTTTCGTATACGGAATCCAGAAATACGTACTTGTACTGTGCTCCTTCGGAAAAAAACATATCTTTATTTGCATAAACACATACGTATTTATATTTCATCAAAAGTTGGCGTGGGATCTTCTATTAATGCAAATATATCTTTATCGCTGTTCATAAAGGTTCGTTGAACCCATCGTTCTCCCTATCCTTTCTTCCTTGAGCGTCATCGCAAATACAGAATAAATGAGAATGAAGCAATAAATCGCTATGAGAGGAGTCATATTGCTGCATATTAATAAATACAGTTCACGCGAGAGTTGCCGAGAAGAGCAGAACCAATAATGTCGAGTATTTTAGATTTGTATAGCTCTCCATTCCAGTCTCCAATTTTATCCTTCCTAAGAGACTTTCATATATATTTTAGCGGTAGGGTACCTAAAAAGTCCGCATTTTCGACATGAACCATTATTAATCGGTAAAGAAAAAGTTTAAAAATCATGCGATACGGTACAAATAATGGTCTTAAAGGTCTTTGTCTAGAGATTTCTCGAGATTGAGACAAAATGTCTCTTCTTCAACCTAACTTGACCCTCATAACATAAATTTTATAGAATCATGTCGCCAAAAGTATGCTCTCAGTTTACCTAAACTCTCAAGAGACTGTTAACCGACATCTCTAATGCATTTTTTTTAAATTTACATTACTGTATTTTTTTAATATACTTAACTCGTTCTAAGCACCTGGATACTAACCTTATAAAACACCTACATATCCCTGAGTATAAGTAAAATCAAGAAACACCACCCAAAGAATCCAAAATACAATCCGTGATAGATGAGGCGCACACCTCTTTGTGTACCACTTTCCTTCATCCTTGTTGATTTCCTTTGGGAGTAATACCTCCATCGCTTTGTGAGTTGGCTGACTCGTTGAGGACCTCTGGAGGTGGTTAGTGCCACTATGTGAAGCGTCACTTGCTTTGCTGTCATTTGCAGCATCTCTGGAACATTATAGAATGGAGTCGGGATGGTAGTATAGTGATTAAAATAACTGCCTGGGCAGTAGGAGACATGGGTTTGCGTCCCAGTCTCGTTATTTTCACTTCTATTTATTCTTCGGTTGGTAATTTATATTTTACCGTGTTCCATGGCATGTTTTATTCATTGAATTCTGTTAAAAGTGGATATTCAACGTCAGAAAAACTGTCATAGTATGTTACGTATATATTAGATATTGATGAGAAGGGTGATTTTTCATGATTAATTCTAGAATAGCATACTGTCATCGGTTAGAAGAGAAGCGAGTATCATCGATGCAGTTATCAAGGAATTTTCTGAAGGTGATTTACAAGAAATGATACCCTTAATTGGCCTCCTAACCGCAAGAGGAATTTTCAAGGGTCAAATACACAGATGTTCGGGCTTTCCGAACATTTCCTCTCTTCCGTTTCCTTTGTCCTCCATCAATCATTTTCCGCTTTTCCTTTCACTTGCTAAGGTTTCTCTCTTTTTTTCAATCTCTTCTGCCCTTTTCTGTCTCCTTCGGGTAATTGATATGGAGAAGAACTTTCTTCGCTAGAGTAACAACCAGTCAAGCCTAAAATATATACCGTACGGCCGGTGGCGTTTGTTTTGGACGAATACATTTGAACAGACGTATTTCAGTAAATATAAAGAAGATTTATTCCTAAATGATGGAAAATTTTCAATATCGGAGAAAATTTAAACTGTAAATTTTTATCGTTAAATTTTCGGACAAGAAAAAAACCTGCGAAAAGATAACTGTGAGTAAGCCTTATCAACTTAAAATTTCTGTCGTTTCACTAACTTCCTAAGTTAGAAGGAAGATGTTTGATGAGTTAATCAAGAGAGCTTTCCTTGAAAAAATTCGCGATGCATTCATTAAAATTTCAGACCAAGTGAATGAATTTCACGAACAAGAATTTTGGAAACTTCTCCCTTTGCATTTATCTGCAATCAATCCAACAGAGAACCTTGATAACTCAAATGGATACAGGTTGGAATTCATTCCTTCCATAATCAATTTCATTAACAACGTTTTCAACCTTTAGATATGAAGAATTCCGAAGATAAAGATGGAGGATTGAAATGATAATGAATAGAATTGTAATTAATACACTGTTAATGCATAGTCACGCAAAGAGTTTCGAAAAGCATGTGGAATACAGATACATTTGTATTGGTGAAAGTTATCGATGACTTTATTTTTATTTTCAGTATGATTATGGCACAAGTTTTAGCTAATAATTTTGATAATTTTCTTCATACTTTTTCGTATCGCAGGTAGGGCCCACATGAAAATATCGTTTTCTTACAATTCGTTTTACATTTCTCCAATATTTTTCACATTTTTCTTTTCCTTTCTTCGGACCTCTTTTTGCCTTCTTTCTCTCTCTTTCGCTTTGGAATTCCTTCATTACTTCATTCGTCTTTCTATCTTCTGCATTTTTCTTTTTTGTTGTTCTTTTTCAAGTCTTCCTTTAGATCTTGGATCCAATCAGTCGATATTACCCTTCTGTCCTAAAGATATTAGAAGATCTATATAGTTCAAACTCGTTTTGGATAGAAACGAAATATTTATCAATTTTATTCGTAAGTGAAATTTTAATTCATTTAAATTTTATAATTCTGAAGCTTCTGAGGATCACAGTCAAAGTATATCCCTAAAGATCCGTATATACAGGGGTGCTCTAAAAAGTTTCAGACATTTCGCCATTTCTCGACATGTTTTCTGAAAATTTTTTGAAGATTTCTGAAGAATCTAGGGTCGGAAACTTTTCAGACCACCCTCTTATATCCCTTTTTAGTATCTTAATTATTATACACTGCAAGACATACTCTTGCTTATAAGCAAGCATCCTATCTTAACTACTTTATCAGAATGTAATATTTTCGCGTAGCGTCTACTTCCCTTGTGGCTAACCTTGTTATGCCGTACACTCTTTGTATCCTATCCTCAATTTCCGATTCTCACAAGACCCATTTTCTTGCACTATTCAACCTGAATACTCGAAATTCTTAACCCACTCTATTTGACCAATGGTTCGGGGGATTTTAATTCGCCGGGATCTTGAATCCCGTGCTTTTTCCGTATCTTATCCATCCGAACAAAGGGACGCATCCAGCCGCGTCGACAGACAAGTTAGCAACGCGAATCCGCCGAGGAAATCATTAAAGTGCTCCAATTCTCGAAAAAGCCCGATGCTTCCATTCTGACGGCCAACCGCCGGCGCTTACGCGGGGAAAATTAACGGGAATAGGATCAAGAGCAGTCCGGTTGATTTAAAGAGGAATTCTGGGTAATGCTCCGTGAAGAGTGAAAAGAGCCGTCCCGGTGTGAAAATCCTCGTCTCATAGTTGCCTTTCTTCCCGCGTTGAGGAGGCGCAAATTCTTGGCTGCGAGATGAATGCCTTCGAAAGGGGGGTGTGGAGTGGAACAATTGAGTTAGGAAAGCTCTGATGGCAAGGAAACAGGACGGCGTTGCTTCGATGCGAGGGATTAAGATTGAGAGTTTTTGAGATGAGGAATCGCGAGGTAAGTGGAGAGAGGGGAAGAAGAGGAGGCTTTATTAAAATGTCACGTGATTGCTTTTTGCGAGTGGAATGGCAATCGAGATAAGGTAATGAGAAAAAGAGAGTCCCGCGGGATTGGAGAGAGAGAAAATTGAAAAAGGTCGGGGAAGGGGCTTGAGTGGAAGACGGAAAAATTGAATGGATTGTCTGGGAGATGGAGCGTTTTCCTTCTTCTATTAATGCACTGATCGCATGAGTTCCAAAGGAGTACGTGCACCTCAAAAACCTTCCGCGGTAAGTGTTTTACTCTCTTTAAGGAGGAGGGAATGGTTAATCTATTGTGAAGTGCATCGGAGAGGAAAAGAGTATGCCTCGGATTCTTGAAATAGAAAGATTTTTGAGGTATTTATTCCAGGCATTTTAAGAACTTGGTCATGTACAGAGGAGAATCTTACGCTTCAATGTTCTTCTATTCCATGGTTTCCTTTCAAGGGGACGCCAATAATATATATTGAAGTGTTTTAACCTTAATCTTTAACCGAAACGGAGCAAGGATCGGAAGGGCAAATTAATAAGCTTGCCTTATTTACATCAGTCTTCGATGAATCGCATTCTCCGTAACTACTTCAATTTCTAGTAATAACGAGCCTTAGCTAAGAAAATAAGTTTGTATAGTACAATGGCTCTTATTTCCCAGAAATAAATTTATTCTCCAAAAAAAACGACGTATATAACGGGACCAGGGATGGAGAATTTTTTTTACAGGAAAGCCCCATTTAGCACTTGGTCACATAATAAAGGCCGCATGTGAAACCACAAGGATCATGTTTCGCGTTCAAATAGTTTATATAACATTGATAGCGTGTGTGAGGAAATGAATTCATTCACAGGGTCAACTGGAACAAAATATTTTCTTCTTTGTTTTACACTAGGCTTCATCAGGAAAATTAGAAAACAAAATGATTTGATAAGACTTTTTGTACAAATCATTCATTCTTTGCTTTTATTTGAACTAACATAGGATTACCACCAGATATTGCCTGAGGAGAATCATTTTATTAAATAGGAATATTTGCTTCAATAAGGGAGAAAAAGGCAGGAATAAAAAACGTAAACAGCCACATACTGCCTGAAGACCGCAGGTTCCCTACATCTGGTTGTAAACAAATAAAATTGACATGACTATCACTTAAAATTTTGTTCAATTACAAGGCTTTCGCACAATTCTGCGACCGATTTCCAGATAAACTTTTTTTGCGCTCTTTTCCGCAATACGATCAGACAGTTTGTGCTGATATTATTCCTTGAGGTCTGATTTTCTTACTATTAGATGCAGCCGCTTTGAGGCTTGTTTATCTCAATGTATAAAAGAAAATTCCGAGTCCGAAATATATATTTTTGCATACGCATCGAACGCACTTAAAGTATTAGCTCTATACTTGACAGCAATTCGCGTGTGAACGATTCTTATCGATGTTTATCAAAATATTGCAATAGAAAACCTCTTATAATGAATCGTTTGCGGAAGTCGTTCACGGATTCCACTTCTCTAAAATTATAGTTGGTGGTTGAATAAAAATCGTTACATAAAGAGATGGGTTCAACGTACCTCTATAACCAGCTATGAAGATATATTTGCATTAATTGACGAAGTTTAAAATGGAAATGAAAGCAAATACATGCATTCAATTCCGTTGGTCAACCCGGAAATGCAGTGAACAGTTCGGGACTCACAGAATATTTGTATCTCCTCGTAAAAGGAATTTATCTCATTCGCTATTTGAATAGTATCTGATAAAATAACCCATATGTGTATATTTCTCTAATATAGTAACAGCAGTGAACTCTTCAGCCAGTGGATCTCCAGAGGGTTTCGGAAGAGTTAATCAACCCCAACATCAATAAATCATTCATTTGGAAAAACAGGAAAACTTTATACAGCTTGTATAGACTCCTTGAGTCGAAACTAGTAGCATCTGATGTAAAATTAAGTTAACTTAATAAATTTGTTTTGCTTTTCCATTCTTGTTATGGAGTTTTACAAAGTGCTGGCTTCAACCGTCGATTTTATGACTATTTATTTAATCCCAAGAATATAAGGAAACGTAAAATGTCGGACAGGACCGGGATTGAAATAAAATCTTCCGACTTTCGGGTCTAAGGAATTTAGCTATCTTGCAATAAAAATCAGATATGCCCATCTGGAGAAATTTATAGGCAAGGGCGTGTAGGCCGTATGACTATAAAGTATTGCCCACAACCGCGGCCTCAAGGAGGCACCGGCCGTACAAAGTGATGGGAAACAGCTTTACATGCAATATCGCACATGGCCCCTTCCTTATTTCTTTAGATACTAGAATGAAATAATTTTGGGGGTAAATAATTTTCAGGTATCTCCAGTGAGCTTGACATTCGCCCAAATTCATATAACAAATAAAAGGAAAAAGATTATGTTGTCTTCTAAAGGAAATTCCGATGACTTAATACATAACATGTCATTCACGCTACTCCCTTTTAAAGTAAGCGCATTATCTGTCTCGTTTCTTCGCCATACTACCTCATACCTTCCTATTCTCTTATTCTCTCAAAAATGTATACGCAACTTCTATACAGCATATCATTTACAAATTTATTCTCAAGCTTCCTCCCCTTTAAAGCCATTGATATTCTTCTCATAAACACATTCCGCTTCAATTGATCCTTTGTTTACATCTATATCAGAGGCAGGAAAATTTTTCCCCTTCGAAAAGCTTCATATGAAACATTTTGACCTTTGATCGAACCATTCGGTAGCACATGAAAAGAGTATTCAGTATACGTACATATAACAATATATGTATATTGAATTTGTATTACATAGGATGTACGTGAGTAAAAAAATATTAAAACGCACAAGTTTGTAATAAAAACTGAATATCGGGACGCATCGTACACCCTGAAAGGCTGAATGTGGTCTAAAGGCCGCATTTTCCCACGTTTTATCCAAACCAAAGTAAAACACCACTTTCATACCGCTAGGCTGGCATTTCTTTTACACTCAGGTACCATACAGTAAGCGCTGTCTCTATCTTGCAGTAACGAAAATAACCATCGATATGTGTAGAATTCGTTTTAACATCTAGTTTTGGAATCACGGGTTTCGATCTCGAGATTGATGTCATCTCTTGAGTCGATGAATTTTATTGCGATAGAGATATTACTCAGTGAAAAAGATAGTCTTGAAAACTTTTCCCTCGGGGAAGCTTCGGTTGATCTAAATCGTTTGTTTACCGCGCCAAACGTGGTTAAGCAAACAATCTCGTTATAAACGAAACTTCCTTTGAACCGAAGATGTAGACGAAATCACGATTTGTAGTAACACACTAGCAACATTATCAGTTTCGATAAAGTGATTTTTCAATGAAAATATTATAAAGAATACTGTTATTCCAGAGTTGAATCTTAATGCCGTTGAAATCTGTTAATCGGAACATAATCGGAGAAATTCGGAAAAAATTCCTCCCCAATAGAAACGTAGATTTCAATAGGGGCTGACCGAACGCCTTCAGCGAAATGTTCCCGTAAAAGGCAATTCTGATCCTTTTTCATTCCAAAATTAGATGTAGTGAGAGTATTGTTTTCGAACAATCTGCCACTCTTCATTGTGAACGAGCTGCTGTGAAAGGGAAAAGCTTTGCTCTCAAATCGCTTTCCTGGAATGAAATGAATCTCGTAATGCGACCACTTTGATGTTAAACCTTAAGATAAAGGCTATATTAAGAGACCAATTACCGTTAGAATCCCCAAAGGAAAACTTTCGACGAATGTGGCACTCTGACCTGACGGAACGAAACAATGCCGCAATATTCTGAAAAATCTTCGTTCCCAGTCTTCCTCTTTCATTGCGTTACCTCCTGGGAATAATCGTAGGGATTTGGAATCTAACTTCTTTGATAATGTCGGCTTATTATTCTGTCTCTGAATGACCGGTCCTGAAAAGCCGTTTTCACTGGGAATAAATATCAGTTTCTTTACGCAACTCCCAGATATTAGGATTATCATCTAGGTTTCGGATTTAGGTTTATGCTCAATAAAATGGGGTAAATTTATTTATAAAAATAATAAAAAAAACTTTTGATTTAAACGTAATAACTGCTTCAATAAATTTTGTTATTTCGAAGTTAATTTTCTTCCATTTAGAGAATTTCTTTACCAACAAAAGGTAAACTTGACGAAAACTGAGCCTATCGACCATTTTAACAGTTAATCTATCTTAAGAATAAAAAAGACATAACCTCCATTAGACATACTAAATGGAAAAGTTTCATGAAACTACTTCATGCGAAAGAGGACCTACTTAAAACTAATATAGATTCAATTAAAGACAAACTACGCCACAAACAATTTCTTCGCCTTTGTATGATAGTGAAGATTATCATTTCTTCATTATTGTCCATAAAATCGTGTCGTGCCAAACTCAGCTGGGCCTGTTCGGCATTTCGGTCCCTTAATTCAAGCTTGCAGGATATTTATGTAACGTAAAAAATCATAAAGTAAGAAAAAATTATTTAAACCGTTTTATTCTATCAGATGTTCGTTGACGGCCAATTTAATGATTTATAATTTAAACCGATGCGAATTTGATCATGTAGAATTCCATCGTCACCACAATGAACAAAAATGTCGTACTTTTTCTACAACAAATACGATATTTCCTGTGTTAATGACTTATAATCTTTCAATAAACTATAGAAATTAATAAAGTATTTCATGTTTTCCGACAAATATGCTTGAAATATAAGAAAACCCTTGTTCTACTTGGTCTTGGTCCACCTTCAAGTCATAAGCTACCAAACTCAACGAATATAAAGTATGGAAACTACTAATATAATTGACGTCTGTGACATAGTGGATCAACAGAAAAAATTTCTTACGGGTATTGTAATCAGTACTTATGCGTTAAATAAGTACTTTAGTAATACGTTTAATCAGCCGTCTTTTTTATCTACCATTAGCTAAAATGAAAAGAAGATATACAACAATGGAAACAACATTTAGGGACCCAAGCACTTTATCTCCTGCTAAATTTCTACGCACACTCTTATTAACTTTTGAGTTGAATAAGGAAGTCTGAGTTTAGACTTCCAAGTTCATAATGGTGGGCATCAAATTTTACTTATGGAGTATTAAGCTCTCTTTAAACAAAACCAAAGTTGTCTTCAAAAAGTTTAAACCATTTTCACCGTCATTAATTGCACTTTTTTATTCCTGGATTTCCTTAGAGAGGAAGCAAGAGTATTAGCTCTAGCTATCTAAGATTTGTAGGCACAGATTTTCACGAGGAAGTCTTAAGGTATACGCCTCAAGGGCACTGATGTATATGCGTAGCACTATGAATAAAATGAGCGAAAAAACCTCAGCCGCGGGATATATGCTTCCACCTCATTTTGATTGAGCAAACACAAAAAAGAGAGACTTAAAAATCTTCCGCCCGGCGGAATTCATTTATTTTCGAAGGAAAGATGATGAGGGCGATGGAGGAGAGTTGAGTCAATAGAATAGAATCGGCGGAAAGTTTTAATTGAAAGAGTGCAAAGCGAAAAGGCGCTGTTTATACTGCTCTTCTCTACCTCGACTCTGGATGATGGAAAATTAAAAAATCTCGAAGTGTATGGTCATCGAACGAAAAGAATGCTCCTTGCTATCCCGCGATACATTCCGTGCGTTTAATTCCGAATAAAAGGTATTCTATTGTGCTGTGGGATATCCAATCCAATCCAGCCGCATACGTTGCTTTATACAGCATGATGCCGATGCAGTCTCATGCATTAACCGGATAGATTACTAACTTATTTGCTCCGGGGATGCTTTTAACGTTGAATGAAATATTCCTATATTATTAATGAGCTTCATAAAAGGAATGCGTAACTTTCAACGGGTTGATACCAGCAGTATGGTGAACTGATTCATTCTGGTCTACTCCATCTATGAAATTATTTTCTCCAGCAAAGAAATGTACGAAATGCCGCATCACTCGAATATTCATCCGCTGTGATAGATTCTATATGTGAAGTAAGAGAAGCTTCGGCGCTAATACGGATAGCAACATGCTGAATATCTAAATCTCGTTTTTTGAACTATATATAGATCTATGAAAGTTAGCATTTAGTCAAAATGAGAATAATGAGCTGTTAAGTAACAATTATTGTATACTGGAATCATGGATTAGTAATCGTGGAAACGGCGTGTAAATACGAAATTTTCACCTACATGATTCTATTTTACTGTTTTAGAAATATATCCACCAAAAGTAAATTACCGCTCTCTTAGGGGCTCACGATTAGTTTCTACGCATGGCGTAAAAGTAGGAGTTTTATTCCATTATCAGTGAGATTTCTTTCAATTGAATTTCACTGGGTTCTATAAAATGATAAAGTTGTAATATAGCGATTCAATTTATTTTTTTACAATTGTGGTTTTTATTTGCGTCTTTTTATTCTCTGGATTAGATCGTACAGATAATAATTTTTATAGATGACGGTTGAGAGTGGTTATATGCTTTATATGAAACCAAGGAGGCGGTAGCATAGGAAATACTGTTTTATAAAAATCAGGTAAGAGATTTAGAAAGCTAACCTATGTTTACCTAGTTCGAAACTTTCGTGAATATAGCAAGGCTAACCAAAATTAAATGAGTTACCCAGATGCTTGTGAAATCAATTTTCTTAAAAAATGAGGTATCTAGGTTATTTTAACAATCAATATTTCGAACAAAATCGAAATTATAAAGATAAGAAGTTTTGGAAAGTTTCACTCAAAGCGTTTCGATCAAGGGACGTTTCAACCAAAGACGATTCATTCAGGAGACTGTTCACCCAGATACTATGCATCATTGGGTGAAAAGTCTTGGGTGATATGACTGAATAAAACGCCTCCTGAGGGAACTGTCTCGTCCCGTGGGCGTATCGTCCTTTGGATGAAGCGTCCTTGGGTGAAGTGCCTTTGGGCGAAACGTCCGGATTCCATTGATGATCTAACAAGGTACATGACCCGAATAATCAGGGGTATCATAAAACATTTTCTAATATAGAAATTAAAATCTATCGCCAAATATTACTCGTTTTATTTCTTTTTAATTTGACAGTTTTATGCGCCAAAATATGTATGAAACAGCCACAGAAATTTGCGATTGAATCGCCAAATTGCTCTTCTTTAAATAAGCCATTGATTTATGGAAAGAGAATGGAGTTGCTTAGGATCGGATATCGATAGCACAGTGGACAGACGGCTAAAGCGGCTTATTTACTTTTATTCCTTTGTTGTATTTACTCTTCGACAACGCGCGTCTCTCCATTTTGAATTCTCACGGGAATGAGTAGATTTCGGGCAGCCCAAGTCTATTTCGGATCTCGAAATTTCCGGGAGAGTGAATAACAGGGAAATACGATTTCGTTTTCAAATACGAAGCAAATATTAGGATAACGATGGAGGTTGATTCTAATTGATGAGCAACTTCCAGTATTGTTCATATATATTCATAGATTAAAATTTGTCAATAAATTCTATTGACGCTTCAAAGGCCTAGTATATGCCTAGGTAGATTTAGCCTATTAATATATGAATTAATAGATATTAAGAAACAGATCAATTAAACATCACAATCCTTTATAACTACATAAAAAGGCAGCAAGCTGTCGTCAGATATATGGTAATCTAAGTGATACCATAGTAATTTTTATGGAGGATTCATAGTTTACCTATGATGCAGGAGTACAAAATCACCGTAATATTCGTCTTACAATACATAAACCTATATCAATACTCTTACCATAGTCTTAGGTCTCAGTAAAATATCTTAATGTAAGAGATAATTTGAACACGGTTATTATTAAGATCGGTGTTTTCTTACAGTGGCTGTCGGTTTACTTGATACTGACCCTAGCAGCCAACGTTTTAAAATGTTCATCTAACCACAGAAACATAAAAATTGAAAGGAAAGGAGGTATTTTGATCGAAAAAGTTTTTATTACCATATTAGTTGTACATAAAATAATATCCATCCTATGCAAAAAAAATCGTTCATAAAGGAAGAAAATCACGATTTTAAGTCTTTAATGCCTAATATAGACTTCATCATTTATTTTACCAACATTATAAGGATAAATTAGTAAAGATATTAGTAAAGATTGCGTTACAGAGGTAGAGAGTTTAGTTTCGCCGTTCTTTGTTTGAATAAACATTTAGCTGTACGTTAAGATCTTCCTTTTAATGTTATATCCGCAAGAACGTATACCGTTAGCACAAACAATGTATGGTATTGAATGTAGTAGGTAAACCTTGCCTATGTTATTGAACGCAAACTAGGCCAAGGTCGACCACCCCTCTGTAGGACTTGCGGTATACAATGCGTACGATCTCCGTAACTTTATTTACGAATATCCGAGGACTTGAAATTTTAAACTCGGTCTTTCAGATAATTCCATTAAGCGTGGCATATTCCATGGTGAATTAGCCAAGCTGGTGCAAATCCTGGGCGACATCTGGAATTTATCAAGGTGGAGGCCTCGTCCTGTTCAAATTCATAAAACTCTTCGAATTCCTTTATTGTCCTGCCACTTTTATCGCAAGAACTTCTTTACACTGCCGCATGATATATTACTCAGTGGGAATGTAAATGCATTCGCATTATGAGTTATTTAATTCTTATAATCTTATTTAGTTTGCATCTAAAAATTGCGCAATCAAATATTTTTAACAATAGAAACGTTACGAAATATCGTCACTTCAATTTATCGTCGATGATTATCTAGTAATGCTGCCATTAATCTAATAAGAATGTTTTCATCATTATATGTAAGTTGAGAAGAATGGTAACATTTTGAGTAAAGAAAAAATTGTTACAAGTACGGAATTGGTAAAATCGACGGAGCGGCGATTCACTTGGTAGTATTCTATGACAGGTAATGAAAAAATAACCACTTACACCAGTTCTGCTGTGAAAGTGGTTATTTTTTCATTATCTACGGAATTGGTATTTGATTTGAATACAATTTTAATTCTTTTGGACTTTCTCCTAATTAAAATAATTCATTATTTCAATTTGACATTTATTCACGAAGATATCAAATTCACTGAATAAACGAGGTTTTTAATTATTATCTTTATAAACAATTATACATAGATTGTAAGGTTCCTCATTAGAATGGTCTTGAGGTGGTTTACGAATTGACGAACTAATTTGTGATGCCTTTTGTTGGTACAAATAAATTTGGGCATCGCTTTCAATTTGATTTGTATTATACCAAATCAAATTTTGAATCCTAGAAAACATGGTGAAGAAAACTAACCGTAAGCTTAGTAGATAATGCTGAACTTATACCAAGTTATTTCATCATGCAACCTAGTTCCAAAAAGTCAAGCCTCCTCAATTCATTTTACTCTGGATTTTCTTCGTGTCACGAATAAAGGTAGATGAGTGACAGCATTCGTATTAAAAAAATTATAGTAAAATTATTTTATACATGTTTTTATCGTGAAAGATCGCATTAATGTTGTACGGTCTTCAAAACTATTAGTTTAGTTGTCTGTGAAGTCCGAATGGTTAGTCTAGACAATGATTATAATAATCACGACTTTATTTAGGGCAAAATTTAGTCTTATAAGACTAGTCTTACAAGATTAGTCTTACAAGACTAGTCTTCTACATACAATCAATCCTCGAGTGACACGACAGGGACCACAATTTTAACCCCAGTACCTCAATGTTGCTCTCTAGCACTTATTACGCTAAGCTATACTCCACCAAGGACGCACCAACCAAAATAAACTGTAGTAATTATAATATGAGATAAGCACCAACTAAAGACAAATTTAGCAATTATAATCATAAACTAATAATTATATTCGTTTCATTCAATTTAGAAGAACATTCACGTCAATAAAAAGTAATATCCCGCAGTGAAATGATAATAGCGAGACAGTAGATAGAAGCTTCTACGAAGTAATTTCATAGACTTCCGTTACATCAGGTATCTCTCGAGAGTCTGACGCACGAGTACACGGCAAAAAACTAATTGACGCAGCATTTTCAGTTACTTCAAGCTACATTCCAGTGAAGAGCGAATTGAGACGGAAAAAACAACAGAGTCGTCAAAGGAGGGCCTAACTCGCAAATATTGCTAATGAGGCATGAATGCGCTTTACGTGCCGTGTCTCCGAAAAATACTGCATGCTTTATTCTGCGTCTACCTCATTCAAATCGTTTAACGTGCTCCTTCGAGACGAAAAAGCCAATTATCTTCGGAGAAAAGAGGGGAAGGAACAATTGTCAAAAAAGTTAATGAGGGAGGCGAAAGATTATCGGGGCGTAAACATGACTCCGAGGGAATTCACGTCGAACGTTTTCCTTCTTCTGTCTCGAAAATGGTGGATCCCGAAGTAGCGGAGGCTTATGAGTAAAACGTTTCATAATTCATGTGCGGCAGAATAGCTAATGCGGAGTTGTAATGACAAAAGATGCGATGAAAGCGGATCTCATTGGTAAAGGAGGAGTTGAGGATGGAAAGGGGGCTGAATGCAATAGAGCAGGAAATTTATAATGGAAAAGAAAATGTAAGGGGATGATGGGACGCAAAGAAGGATGTTAAGGAGAGGAGGATCTCGAGACAAGGGAAGCAGGTGGGATAAATATTAAATCGCGAAGCAGACTGCAAAAGGAAGGGGATCAAATACAGGCGCAGGAGGTATATTTATTGCGGGCTCTTCAGTATATATAATATGTGCTCGTATTTGAGCGAGTGGAGATGTGTGTATTTGTATGAGGATATCATAGGCTTAAAATAGAATAGTTTCTAGTTCCTATTTTCAAGCAGGAGAAACGCAACGCTTAACCTAATTACATTTATGCAAAATAGTGAGTGATTTTCGTATTGAATTCATTACACCACTGTCATGTGATGTTAATGATTAACCTACAAATTAATATTTGTCTGTTGTAGCATTGCGCACGGATGAATTTGAATCGTTCAAGATATTTCATAAGCTAAAAGTAAACACGCTGCGTATTTTGTTGAATAATACGTGCTATTCTGGTTCTAAAATTTACATTTTGTGGTCAAATGTCCCACATTATTTGAAGCAGTTACATCCATGCTACATTTCCTGGAACATATCCTATTTAATGTCATCTATTTTCTTTCATTTCTCGGAACGTTTTTAAATTTCATCAAATTCCAGAAGAATCTTTAATTTAGATGCTTGTACTAAATTCACAAGAAAGACAGATTTTTTCTTCTGGATTTCGTATAAGTGTCTAAATTAAAGATTCTTCTAGCAATAAAATTCCAACAAGCATCGCTAAATTATATTCATTGTTCCTTAAATTCCTTTAAATTTTTCAGTTCATGACTTAATATTCTGCGTAGGTTTCATAGCGTAAATAGAATATTGATAAGTCTAGGAAGGGACTTTTTTTCTACACGAAAGAAGGCTGACAAAGTTAATCCTGAAGTAATACATATAATCCATATCCATGCAATGTATAAAACATATCCAATAGATACATTACCTGTAATATACTGTAGAAGCAAAATTAAGAAAAAATTACAAAATGGTTGCGTCCTATGCGGATGGAATACGCTCCATAGACAACCATTTCTTGTTTACACTGAATTTTTCCTTAGATCGCATGCTAGATCTAGCTAAATATGTGCTCATAAGCTTCCGATTGCAGAAGTGAAAAGACGTTACTTCATAGTTTAGTTGGTTAGAATACATGCCCGGAAAGTGGGAGACTTGGGTCCGAGTCCCAGTCAAGTAAAAATTTTTCACTTCTTGTATAACTTTGGGTTTAGTCGCACAACTTAATGTGCCAAGTTAAATTTCATTTCCATCATAAGATTATAAAATTAGTTCCCCAGTAGAATCCAGTGCATATTCGAACATCTCTGATTAAGTGAAGAATTCCCCGCTCAGAAGAAAATTTTCCCGATGAAATATTACGTAAGACAATAGAGCGTGATAAGACATCGCATATTGCGTCCCACGACGATGAATTGCGTGTATTTTCCTTATGTGCTCCTCCTTTTCCCCCTTGAACAAATGCAAGGCACTCGAATCGAGGAAGAGAGGATGATCTCTTGGCAAGCTGTCAATCCGCGTGTCTCGCAGGGAAAATCCTGAAGATGGCGCGGAGAAATGTATTATGGGGAAAGGGGAACGTTAGCTGAAGACGGAATGGGAGTGACGGCGGGGGAAAGAGGAAAGAATGGAATGGAAAGATGAATCAATGAGGAGAGAATGCGACGGAAAATGAAATAGGAGGAGGGAAATGGGAAATGAGAAGGAGGGAGAGCAGCTGGATAGAAAATCGAAAATAATAGAGGAATAAACGAAGATAAAAATGGGGATAAAAAGTGGAATCCAATTATACTCCGAATTTAGATCGAAAAACAGTAGGGAAAGATTGATGTGAGGATGAACGGAAAGATAAATAAATAGATGTAATACGAAAGGGAGAAAATATTAGTGTCAATTATACACGGACATTTCTAAAATAGTAACAATGAGAATAGATATATAGAGAAATTCTTGAAGTAAAATACAAGCGGGCTTCTCTTATGGTTAACCATGTATGTCGGTCTAATATTTACGCTAATTGAATAAATAAAAGCGAAAAATCTAGAAAAACCTCTGCAATTTAGTTTTGATTATAAAAATACCCAAATAGAAGAAAATAGCCACGGAGAAGTGTGGGAAGTGTGTGTCTATCTATGTTATATATTTCACTGTAAATTGTCGATAATTAATAAATGATGAGATGAATAAATTTATAGTTTTCATTCCTGTTTAGCGAGAGACAAAAACAGAAAAATATAGAGGGAGTAGATAAGAAATTTTAAGATAGTCCGAAAACATTTTGCGAGTGTTACATAAAGGAAGGATAGCGATAAATAGAAAAGAAAAGAAATAGAATAACTAAGGCAAAATTAAGATATAAAATGAAGCATTTAAGATTTTTTATTCACAGCGTAAGGGACTATTTATCGATCGCATGTAAGTATTAACACATATGAGTCAAAGAAGTTTAAAATATAATTATGGTGAAAGAAAAAGCAATGGCCATCGGAAGAGGAGACGCCTGAATAAAGAGCGATGAGGAAAGTTGGAAAGAGATAAAGTAGAGTAATACAATTGCAGGAGGTAATAGGATAAGAGAGAATGGACAATGAGGAAGATCAAAAGAAGTGTGGAGAGTAAACGGAATGAAGAAGCCAAAGAATTGAGATGATGGAGCAAGAAGGAAGAATGGAGACAAAGGCTATAAAGAAAGAGTACGAAGGTGTCTAAAATGAAATCAATGACAAAGGGGCAGAAAGTGGAAACAGGAGAAGAGCACAAAGTAAATTTAAGGACGACGGACGAGGAAAACAAACACCGGAAAAGGAGGGGATCTATACTGCGTCAAAGAAATTATAGCAATTCTTGTAATGGGAGTGATTCTTTCCATAAAGAGACCAAGTTCTTCATCCGAATTCAAAATCTATCAATGACGATGAAAATTTCATACGACATTAATGACGATGAAATTTTCGAAAAAAATTTCAACTCAGTATGAAAAAGAGGAGTTCAATAAATTTTACAACTCAATAGATGAATTTACGTCACGAATAGTTTCGAATAGTTATAACCATCTTAAAGATTAAATGTCATCAAGCCAAAAGTAATTTTGTCCTCGTTGTCATAAAACTGTTTTATATTCAACCTTCACATTGTCATTTCGAAATTCCACAGTGACGGCCTATTTCGAAACTTTTATTTTACTTTTGATTATTTAAATCACACGATCTTTAACTTTAAAAAAAATAATTTCGGATTGGGAGTCTGGAAGTACTTTACAGAATTATATCATAGGGATTTACTTTTATTTCAATCTAAGAATTCATCCTTGACTGACAAAACAAGATGTTGAAGGAGGAAGTAGACAAAAATAACAGTTGAAGGATAATGCAAAGGGAGAGGTGTGTTAACCAAGAGTTAAGAAACGACATATAGCAGGAAATTTTTGGGTTCAACATGGGACTGTTGATGTTCTAGATATATAATGAAACTTTATTTTTATCCTATAAAATCTTTAAAAAAATTTCTGCTTTCACTCAAGTTTCAGTTTTTCTTCTTTCTCTTTGCGTTGGACCGAGCTCCGGATAGCCAAGTGGGCAGCGCCTTCGACTTATGTGAAAGCAGTCCTGTGTTAGACCCACGTGCGAAATGGCCTGAGCTGTCGAAGCACTTTTAGAAATTGCTATTACGAATGCGTTGATTTACATTACATTTAGTAAGAATTCGATACCATGGCAAGACACCTTCGGTTCTTCATCACCTAATAATCCGCCTAATTTAGCATCATCTTGGAAATTAATCGGTAGTAAACATAATTTCTGTTTAATTTAACTAAGGGTTTTAAATGCTTCCAACTTTAAAATATGCGATACCTGGATTTCCTTTTCAACGTGTATGTCTCGGATAAATTTAACATCCAAATGTTATTCAATTCTAACATTCGATCAATTTAAACATTTAGTTACCCTAAAGAGAAAGATTTCGAATATTTACTGAGAAGGTGGCAGATGAAAAAATTAAACGCGGTAGTAAAACTCCACTACATGTAAGTTTTACTAAGTAAATCGTATCGCAAATGAAATTTATCAGAGGCTTATTTCGACGATTAAATAATTTTCAAGCAAAAAAAACCGTCAAGGAATTAAGTTTTATAAAGGGATATAAGAAAAATTAAGGATTTGCGAGGGTAGGTTGGAGAAAGGTCGGTCTCTTTCGCGAATTTCCTAATTTTCCTTGTCTTCGCCTCTTTTTTTGTTGCCTTCTTTTATTTCAAATACGGCGAAACCAGTCACCCATCCTCGGAATTTTCCTCCTTTAGAAACCATGGCTTAAATTTTCATGAAAAACTGAAATCCTTCTTGGACATAAAATGTAATGTCACTCATGGTTTACTATTCCTTTCCCTTCTCTATCCTTTCATTGAGTAATTGCCAATTGTCTAACCTCTTCAAATTCTTACCATTAACATCTATTCTTCTACTTAAAGTATATTACCGTATACTACCTCAGATCCTATCTATTCTAACGCTTCGTTTACATTCCTCCGGCTGAAGACTACTTTACCCCGTCGAAATTAACTTTCAATATACTTCCCAGGTAATACAGGATAGTGTAATGTCTGCCCTAATGTAAGTTTATAGCTCCTTTACACATACCACTATGGGAAGTGTTGCAGCACTTTCTCCATGCTGATTATCTTGGGTATCCCTGAAAGCGAAAATTTAATTGCGGCTCATTAATCTCAGGAAACTCAAAATTCATTGCCATAATCCACTTAATTTTCTTATTGATTTGATAAATGAAAAGATTATCAGCGATGTTGCATCTTACCAATGTTACTATTGAGACTGCATCCACATAATAACTCTTATCTCTATACTAACTTGATATATCTCTTAGTTAATATATTTTTCTGAACGTAGATTTCCAGATATCCTATATTCCTAACGCTAATCATATATTCTCTTCTCAGGTTATTTTA
The DNA here is from genome assembly GCA_036926295.1 of Pachydiplax longipennis. Taxonomy (NCBI): domain Eukaryota; kingdom Metazoa; phylum Arthropoda; class Insecta; order Odonata; family Libellulidae; genus Pachydiplax; species Pachydiplax longipennis. The sequence goes on along the minus strand of JAVFKF010000003.1, from coordinate 22,480,865 downwards.
TGTCTACATATCCTTATCTTCTTCACTATTTACCGATTATTTCTGATCAATTTTCAACAGAGCATTTGGTAGTATGGATATTTTTTCAGACGCTTGGGATTACAACTTTGGTGTAATACATAACTCCTGCCTTAGCCCATTGGTCGCTTAGAGGATAAATATGGAATGTAAATAATGAGAAAGATACTGAGAGTGATACTGAATGATAGCATTCATCCTCTTCAATTTCTATTGACTTTAATGAAGAATGTTATTCGTAAGGTCAATGTGTAACACTTACTGCTATGAGTTGACGTTTTCTGCTTATGGCAGTCTATCTCAGGAAAATAAGGCAATCTATCTCAGGAACTACCACACTCCCATACTATCTATTAACCATCATCCCCTCCTTTGGTAAGTAATAGTGGAGGCATAGCTTGTCTGCGACTCGGGCAAGACGGGCGTTTGCCCCGGGCACCAAAGTATGGGGATGCATGACTCTAGTACGAGGCTTTCATGAGTAGTGGAAAAATCCTTTCATTGAAAATATATTTTATTTTTTTCTGTTATGCGACAATTTCTGGGTCTAACATGTACCGATTAAACCCAGTTTAAGCATTAACTTAAGAAAACGATTTTAGAATGTAAAGAAAGCATTCTGATGTAAAGGATGCGATTTATGAAGTTTTCTGGTAAAATCATTCTTGAATCGTTTTCAAAAACTCATTTAAAATAATTTTTTAATGAATAATAAATCGCAAATTATCATAATCGCTGATTCTTAAGGTGCATTCGATTTCTTTTAATCGATATATTTTCTTGATACTTTTAATATTATAGTGATTGTAATATTAATCGCATTAACTTAACGAATGTTATTTTTTAATTCATAATAATAAATTCCGAAAAATATCTAATCTAAATAGGTATCCCAAAAGATGGAATCTGTATGGAAGAGACACCTGCGTGTTTTCCGGCCTTGGACGCCTATACACCTCGCGGAGGGCTTGAGGTTCAAATCGCGTTGAAATAGGTCTCCGGGCTGAGTAGTGCACGGAAAGACTCGCGTACAGTAAAAATGGGAAAAGTTGGAGAGTGATGGACAAGGATGTACAAGTCGATGGCAAGAAAGAGGGGAAAAGAGGAAGAAGATGAAGTTTAAAGGGAAAGGGAGGGAGGTGGGGGTGGAGCACGTGCCCGGTGGGGGAGAAACAAAGACGAGGAGGAATAAGAAGGACTCCTCCTCTGCATAATTCATCGCATCCCGACCCGCATACCTCCCCTCCTCGCGAATACTCCTTTTATTGCCCGCCTCTACCCCTTCTTTTGTTTCGACGACTAATTCTTTCTTTCTTCTCTTGCTCTTTTAAATTCTCTCTTGGGCTTCCCGAAACGGGAATCTTGTAATGGAGGAGAGGATATTGGGAGATAAAGGGAAGTGGATAAAAGGCCGCTTGAAAAGGAACGAACCAAATTGAAAAGTTATTGCACGTTTCGTATTATACAAGTCCGGAGTGGATGAAGGACGCCCAGCCTCGGAACGTGCGTGATTTTTCACGTTTATATACGAACGTCCCTCATAAGGAATGGAGGGTTTTGTTTAATCCTGAGTTTTTCATAACTATACATTAGATTTAAAATTTTATATAGAAGCGATCTCTTTCTCTTTCTGAACGTCGTGCAAGAAAATAAAATGGGGGAGGAATATTCCGGAAAGAGTAGGATTACAATAACTATCTTAGCAGAGATCCTCATTTGAGATCAAAACGTCTTTTATGGTCATTAAAACTGCCTCTTTATGTGAACTCATATAGCTTAGCTAACGTTATTTGTCATCATTGTGGAAATAATAATTTGGTATAAAACTTCATGTAAAACCGTCCACTATGTAGATGCAGGCCTTCAAATGCAACTAAAATAATATATATTAGATACTTTATTTACTCATTGATTGATTACTGATCTTACTTCACACTATTCAGAGACTACTAATCATTAATAATTAATTTTCACACAATATCTCAGTGAATTTCCCATCCATAAATATATTAACAACATATCCGGTACCTATTTATACATTTGCTTGCTTATATAAGAAATAGACGGATAAAAATTATCTCTGCGAAGACTTTCTTTTCCATTACCTGAAATTTCTATCATTCCTTCTCAACATACAATTCAATTAAAATGGACAGCTTTAAATAATCAGATTTTAATGAAATGGTATCGTAGAGTTCATGTTCTACATATTTATGGTAAAATTTAAATTGAAATAATCATATATAAAAATACATATAATCGCGCGTTTTATGGCACACCTAGGGTACGATCTCCCTCCCTCTGTAACAGAGTGTGCGTCGAAAGCAATTAGTACTAAATGAACTGCTAAAGAGAACGCCTTTGAAATGTGAGATATCAAAGGAATCAAGGGGTTAAAAGCAAAGGTCTCGGCGTTTAGATTTCATCGTTGAAAAACTGCATCTACGTGCAACATTTTCCGGTATCAGTGCCAGTTGAAATAAATTTAACAGTTAGGTGACGTTCAATTTATCGAAAAGTCTTTACTTGAGCTTTGTTACTTATCCTGACGCTGATGAAGAGCTGCGAAATTATTTCGATATTTTTTGCGAGAAAGGTATGCTTCTGAGGCTAAAACTACTGTTTTTATTGTAATTTTATTCAAAAAGAAAGATTTAGTGACAATAATACGCAGCTTGATGATTTAAAACATGCCGTAACGACTGATCACGTTGCAACAGCGAATCCCAAACGTGACCCCATAAGAACAGTGGAAGAAAGTTGGCCTCACACAGAGGAAGTCGACGGAAGCGACGAAAAAGAAAATGAACCAAACATAAAATATAAACCCTACTAAAAAAAAACTGTAACTTAATTCCGAAAAAGAGGATTTTCGTTTATGAGGAAAATAAAAAAGTCCTGTGACGAAGGGAAAAGTAAATGACTGAAGGGATATGGGCTGACGGGAAGGGAGTTAACTTTGTTAGCCATTTTGAGACGGATACAGGGTGGTGAGGGGGAGGGTAAAAGCCAGGGTATCGGCAAAAAATGAATAGGAGATCCCTGGTAAACGAAATGCAGCTTTTCCTCCGTAACTCACGGCGGGGCGAAAGGTAAAGAGATTAATATTTAGTTGCAATTTCCCAGAAATTAAGCCCGTCCTCCGTAAGAATAGCCGTATTACGAGAGGACGTTTGCTTTACTCTCCATAATCCGCGCTGAAATACGGGATTAGGAGAATAACTTTTGCATTGGACTACTTAATGCTCTGCTCAAAGGATATACTAGATGAATGCGAGGGCTTCCCCTCCCTTCGGCAGGAAAAACGGCTTTATGAAATGATCACGGCTGTGTATGCATGTACCTATTAATATTTCAGCCATTGCGCCATTCTACGCGATAGTCAAATGCGGTCCAATTGAATTTCGTTTGCTTTTCCGGGTTCCTCGCTGTCCTTAGTTCGAGTTTTCATTTAAAAAACTATAGTTTTAGCGCACCTGAGCGAACGTCGGGGCAGAGTCATGGGTGAATAGGCCGAACTAAATTTTAAATTCGACCGCATTTTGCTCCAACTTTCGACTTTTCCGTCCGCTTGGTCTGATATTAATTCGTTCCGTAAGATTCTCATTGGCATAGAAAACTCTGAAGAGTGAAATAAAATTCATTCAAATTCATGCTAAACCTATCGATTCTTGATTAAATCTAGATCCTTTCTACCTTAAATCCATTATGATCGCAAATCATGCAAGAGCAATATGAATTAATGTTATTAATTTTATATGATATAACATAAGAGTGATATATAACTGTATGAGTTATAGGTTATTTTCTCTTTTGAAGTTTGAGAATCTGGCATTATAGTATAGTATTTATAGTATGTACTTTGCCAATCAGTGTATGATCTAATTCATGATACTATAGCCTTATTATTCATACGATAAAATTTCAGAAACCTTACGTCACTTATAATAAGTATCTCGTCTCAGTGAATAAGACGCAAAAGGGACGTAAATGGTGCACACTAATGCAGCAAATGTTCTTGGGTAAAGAAACAAGTAAATACAGCGTTCATAACTAAAATGTCAATTTAAATACGATGCATGCAGTCACGTAAGACTGAATAAAACTTAGTGTACGGAACATGTACATATGTTGTTTTACATGACATTTCTCGCAATAATCTTTCTTTCTCACAATAATCATTCATTCTGATCTTCTTTTCCCTTTGTACTCCTATCAAAGAGAGGATGTTTTAATAGATAATCGACTAAATATCCGCAGATAATTATGAAAGGCGAAAGCATAATATAAAAGTGTCTGAATAAAATATGAATGAAATTAGGGATCTTCCCAAGATACTTGGAAGTGATTAGCAAAATTTAACTTTTTACTAAAGTTTTTTCACTAAAGTATAAAGAGACGACCTAAAATCAACTTAAATATACCTTGGCCTGAAATGGAGTATTTCAGGGTTAACAGGAAAAAGGTGCAGGAATATGGGGTTAACGAGGATAGGAAATTTGGTGAATAATTGCAAGAGTGATATAATTTGCATAGTTTTCAACATTCGGAGATTCCATTGGAAATTATAGACTGGAGCATACGGACAGTTAACAATATACTGTATGAGAGGAGTCTAATAAATTTTATTCGCAAATCAAAGCGGTGAAATCTAACTGTGAAATTTTGTGAATATTGAATGGTAAAATAGAGATTTTATTGAAACGGTCAGCTATACTACTTATTTAGTCTTTAGTGTATAAACAAGTCAATTCCGTGACTATACCGAATGGAAGACCGGTGATATTTTCTTCCGCGGCTAATTGTCAATAACACTATTTGGAAAGAGCTTTCGCATGTGGTTTTGTGATTTATTCGGACGTGTGCTTGGGTCAAGGCGGGTCGTGCTCTGCGGGCGGCTTTCAAACGCAGTATCCGCCGTAGGGACTTTGGCGCACCAATTCATACCCAAACTCTGGAAAGTTTGTCGGAGCTCCTCGAAGGTGACCCGAGCCCGGAATATGATCCGCCACGAGAAAGATGCCCATTCCCGGCAGAAGTAGGAATAAAAAATGAGAATCTGTTAAGCGGAAGTTGTGACGAAGTAAGCAATACCTCGGGAGAGTCGGAGAAGAGGGCTGTTAGGAAAGGGAAAGAGAGAGGGATGGGATTAGAGGATGTGGGGGAAGATTAATTAGGTCGGGGAGACGGAGAGGGTTTCGATTAGAGCTCTAACTTGGACGGAATTCAAGAGTGAAATCAAATACTAAAAGCATGTTGGAGTATGTGGACTTTTTGCGCTGATTTCTTTATGGGTTTTCTTTTGCTCCTATGGCTATTCACCGGCTTTGCGACTCGGATGAAATTAATTCTAACCTGATTCACTAAAAAGCTAAATTGTATGCGTTATTAAAGCCGCATCGAGCCAGAACCTTGAAAAAGTTTTCGCAAAGAAATCAAGAGCACATCACTCTTTGATAAAATTGAGTATCAACATTTTATTATCACGCATAATGTCTTCGACCTCTAGAGTATTGCAGTAAAATTATGAATTTCCTTTTGACATTGCTGCAACTAGAAATCGAATTATTCCCTATATGCCGTAAACTATAAACTTTCTCAGATCAAATTAATGATCTTTTTCTAGTAATTTCTCCTGTTTTCTTTTATTATATTACCTTTTAATTTTTACTCTGTTATCGCAGTTTATCCTAACCCCCCGCTCTGAGGGTTTTTTCCAGTAACGTGGGTTTTTTTTGTTTTTCAACCTTCGGTTGCAAAGATTTCTTTCCCACTTTGGATTCTTTTATGCTTCTAATTCGTCTGTGAATATATAATATAGGAAGTTCGATGGAAGAAAGGTTCACATGGGCTTAATCTCACCAATAAAGTGCTGATCTATCTATCTCTGTTTCGCACAAACATGATGAATGTTTCGGTAACACGACTGGCTAATGATGAGAAATTTAAGAATAATTTTCCATTGACTAACTGGTGAACAGATTGGTTTGAAAATCTATCAGGAGGATACGATAAGCCAAACGGCTAATTGGATTTAATGACGGCATATTTTACGACAAAATATAAGATTCCGTTCTCCCTAATGGGTTGGCGCCATGATATGGATATATCTGACCGTAAAATTAAAGCCAGAACAGAATTTCAATATCATCGTCATTCATCAATAAAATTAGAAAAATTTCAAAGAAAAAACTAAATTTTCCAAAACATTACTGAATACAGTATCGCATTAAATAAACAATTCTGGAAAACGACGATTTAGATTACTAGTACAGTAAATTTTGGAGATACTATTGAATATATCTTACCCACTTTGGATAGATCGTACACCAGAGGAACCTAGATCTGTTTTTAATCGAGGTTAGGGTAGTTTGTGGCAAGAAGATGGGATGAAAAGAGAAATGCCTTGGTTCTCGGTAGAGGTCGCTTCTTTTTATACACTTGCAGAAGCTAATTTCACCACAAAAAAAGAACATATATCCCTACTCAAGATAATGCATGCATGCATCTCTACTCAAGATAATGACAGAATCGTACGAAGGAAGATAACCTAATAGATATGTACGTAAATGCTTTTAATAACCAAGATTTAAATAATACCCTTATGCATACATAAGGAAAATTTGATTTACGCGCTGTTCTAAGAGAGAAATAACTTACTGTGAGGAATTATTTTGGAAGATTATTCCTATATCTCGATCGTAGAGTTCGATATTTTGTCGATGTAGATATTTTTCAACAAAAATGATCTAAGTATACTTGTAACTAGTGATAGTATAAAAACTTCATTTTATTTTTCTAATGATACCTCGACCTCGCTGTCCCTGAATTCGCCATACAGTCTCTTTCGATCCTAGTCTTTGCTCCATTTTTCCTCTTCGCAATCTTCATAAGAACCTCCTCGATTGTATCGGTGAATCTAGTCTCAAGCATAAACGCTGCAGATTCCTTCGGTACGACACGACAAGGGTATTTTGCAGTCACTCGAAAATTTCGTTACACTGAGGTCGTAACTTGAAATACAAGTCGTTCGAGAGTGTGCTTAAAACGTTCTGAATTCATGTGTACACGAAGGGCTTTGAAGCAAAGAAAATCGAGAAATCGAGAACAACACGAATTTCTCTCAGTGATTAGGTAAACGCTTATAAACTCAGATCCTTCGTGATTCGTTCTCGCACGATTGAGAGTGATTTTTGTCCCGTAGAATACAAAGAATCCCAATATTTTGGAAATAAAGCGTCAAAAATTTCAAATATTTAAGAATCGGTTTGATGTTAGAAAGGTAAATAATTTTTCCATGGCCGTTATTTACAAATAGGTCTTTCTCAATGTTTCGTGGAAAGAATTCTGCTTCTGGAAATAAAAACTTGTTCTATCAGCTCATTTAGGGAGGTAGTGGTTTAACTGTAAAAGAAAAATGTGCTCTTTTGATTTGTACATAAGATTGAGATTGAGAAATGTTTACCTATCTACGAATATTGTATGAATTCAAAATTCGAATTTTTCTTTAATTTTAAATTGAAGCTCTGCTAATCGTTACGCCAGCAACACTCAGATAACCTAAAAGTTAGCTCAAATGTAAAATATTAAGTTTTAAATAAGGGTGAAAGCCGTCATCTTTTGAAACTGTATATCAGACGATATTAAAAATTGATGCATAAATTTTAAAATTATTATTCGTCCATATCTCTAACAATTTAGTTAATTATTGACTCGATAATTACTAATAACCTCGAATTGCGCCTTAGGATATTTATTTCCACAATCAGCAATAAGATGTCATTCTTCTTGTAGAGGAAAATTTTATCCGAAACCGGTCGTATTCGAATATATATTTCCCGTAAAAGAAGTACGATATCATTATTTGTCGTGACAATGGACTTCTACATAATAAAGGTTGAATATAATTTATTTTTCTGTCTGATTCAGTTCAGAACTCTTACTTGTAGCCTTAAGTATGATTTTGAATTCAAGGTTATTTATTTTAAATTTATCAATTAATTAATAATTGAAGTAACCGACTTTATTCACGGCACTCAGGGGATTCTTTCACTTCAGCTATCCCTGTTTTATCCTTAATTTAGTTGGCTCAGACGTCACTTTCTTTCTCGCATCGTTTCATATCTAATTTCCAAGAACATCCACGCCATCTATCCACCAATTTCAGACGAGATTCCCTCCTGATTCCATTTCGAACAGTGACTTAAGAAGGGAGGCCTCCCATTAATGTCGACGTGAAAAATCGTGCATGAGAGCAGTTGAGGGAGGAGTCGGGAAGGCAAAAGGTTGGAGGTGAGAGAAAGGGTAATGTGAGTGGAGAGGGAGAAAAACAGGGGAGGGAAGGGCAAATTAGAGGCTCAACCAGAATTCGCCTTCGGAATCCGTCCTCATAAGATCCTTGAACGAGATCTCGTCTTCAGGGACTTTATTGGACCGACTTCCAAGATGCTAATTTGAACCTTCCGCCGTTTTTTTCTCCTTATTTTAGCTCAGCTGCAGATGAACTTGTAGCGAGATAAAAGTTTTGGAGACTCCGGCATTGCACCGCTGCAAAAATGAGATGTGATATTAATTGCTTTGAGAGGGCGAAGCATGATTTTTCCCGTGAATTATTCACGAATCTCTTAACCGCTACACTCTTCCGATACGGGCGCCTTTTCGTATCCATGAGGAATACCGAGATTAGAGAAGCGTTTTCGTCGATACATAATGTATGAGATGCAGTGCCACGTACCTTACATGTGCGATAAATCAGCGGAAAGACCCCCACGGAAACAATGGATGTTCGCCAAAAATTCTGAGTGCTTTGACGTACAGACATTAATTATCTGAGAGTAATTCATTTTAAAGTAACGTCCCTTTCTAGATATTCATTTATTCAATAGATGATATCGTCTCTAGTAAAAACGAATTACATTGTATTATAATTGTAATAAAGCGGTGCTTTGGTTAACGACGGTTTTAGATAACGATGTGCTTTAGTTATCGACGAGTGCCTGTAATCAAGGTATGTCTTGGGTAACAACTCAGGCTTCGGTTTTATTAAGAAATCATTTAAATATGAGCATTATCTGCATATTTGAAATTTATTACGGTTATGGAGAGAAGACGGAGGATATCGACCGATTATTATACATGTGAGAAAACGTCTTAATTAAAGACTTTGGTTGAGGAAGGTAATCCTGGAATGGATTATTAACGTTTAGCACGGTATATAAATTACAACTATTTTTATAGTAATCATTCATAAGTGGACTTGTGCTTTGACAAAGTCAGCATTAAAAAAAAAATCCGTACACATCCAATCCATACAGAAATATGCACAACTCCCATCATGTTCAACTAAACAACACACTGAAGTATACCCTGACACCACAATAAAATTAATCGATAATGGCAGAAAATTTGATAATCGTTTGTTTAAATTTGCTGATGCTAATTGTTTATCTTTGGATTAAACTGAATTACATTGGGACCATAAATTTAAAATTGAGTTATGATATTCTTCACTACACACGAAAGGTTTTCTATTAAAATCATTGATAGAAAAAAGCTACTTATAATAAATTTTCCCAGTTTGAAGGGCTATTTTGCAGGTACGAGCATCGTAAACATTACCCACTCCGGCTTTCACCAACTAATACCCTATTTTTAGCTCCTAATACTCGACAAGTTGTAGCAAAGAAATTACTAAAAGGTTTGCTACTGAAAAACTTCAGAAAATTTATCCTGAATGACTATAAGCCCTAAGCTACGGTATTAGGTAAGAGAAAATGCGTTTTTTAGAAAATATTTCAATATTTCATCTTTCTTACTTATAGACGTAAGTATAAGCTCAATCATGCTTTAAATATTCTTAAGTATATATATAATCTCGCAACAAAGTGAGTCAAAAACATAAATCTGATTTGCATCCAAAATATCTCCATTCTCTGTTTACTTAGTATTCATATACGGCGGAATGAGTAAGTGTAAACCTGTCCCACCATGGCTTCGCCAGCATAATCGTTGAAGACTAAGTGTGGAAGCACAACCTTAAAGATGAAGGGAGATAAGAGGGAAAATTTTGTTTGTCAAGGATAATTGGGAGAAAGGCAGCCCAAGATACGACGTTTTCTGAGGACATATTACGTGGATTCCGAAAGGTTTTATTAGCAGAGGAAAGTTTTGGAGATACAGCAGTAAGATAGCTACGTCTAAAATTAGCGAAATTAAATCTTTTAGAAAAGGTCACATGCTCCAGTATATCAAACATTCACTAACTACTGTTGCCATAAAAAGTTAGTCCCAAATAAAGATTAATATAAATTAATAAAATTAATATAAGCTTATTAAATGACTTTTATCTGACATTTACGGTACTTTTGTACTATGATTTCCATTCAAGATATTTGTTTTCTACTTCCATAGATAAATGTCACCAACTTTATACTATTTCGATGTAAGTTAATTATTTTCTTCATTCATCTATAGCTTCAGGCAATTTCATGCATCGATTTCCTTTTACTCTAAAGCCTATGAACTGAAGCACCTCTTTCGAAAATCAAAAATTCGAGAAAGAAATAATAATTCACAGGATGATCATGTGTTTATTGAAATATTACAGATGGATCTGAGGCAGTGTGGAAGGGATTTTAAGTAAATATGATGTGAAAAAATTGTTATTGGTGAAAGATGTGGCATGGTACTTTTGTACTGAAGTTTGCACTGAAGTATATAATTTAGTTTTTCTGGATAGGGTGATGCATTGAAGGAAATCAGAGAAAGTAAGTCATCAGCAGTGTTATCATGAATTCGATATCTTTTTGGACTAAATAAATAAAAGTATGCCGACAGTGGTTCTTACTCGTGAATTAGAAAGGACAGGGAAAAGCAAAACGATTGGTCAAGAACTGCTACGAATAATCCGTGAGCGTTACTCAGATCCTCCAGGATGGGAATCTTTAGATGGAAGAAAAGTTAAATCAACGCTTAATTTACTTGATAAATTCAAAGAGAGAACGTCTTTAGACTATGTACTCCATATTATGCGTCTTCCCAGTTACATAAGGGGTTCTTAAACCGCGAGAAAAATCAGAGGAATATATATAAATGCTAGAACTAGTCACTTCAAAAATTCATTTTTGCCGCGAACGATACGCGAAAGTAATCGATCAGGGAAGAAGATTCATGGTGCATGCATACCCTGTCACATGCCGAAAGAAGGCTTGCAGGGCACATTATAAGATGTGTATGTAAAGATTGTAGTACAGTATGGCCCTTGTGGCTCGTACTAGAAATCATTTGAACCGTCTCTATCCTCTGATAGAGCAACTCTAGGTAAAATCTTCTGAATATGCGTGGAAAAGATGTCTTTTTTTGCCTATGATTCAAGCACTCACCCACCGCATCACTTCACACGCAGGTAAATAGAATTCGATCCACGCACTTAAAAGTATCGGGAGAAAGATATCATCGGGAGCGATTTTTTTGCAAAATCCTTCCGTGTGAAGGAGAATTCGATCTCCCTTTTCCACTTTCTCTTCCTCTTCCAACACGCAACCTCACCCTCAGCGTTCGCTGCAGACTTAAAACACAGCCGCCATTCACCGCTTCTTCCTCCAACCCCTTCCTTCCCTCCCACACCTCTCTCCCGTTACTCTCGCCATCTTGTAAGGCGCCAAGATTTTCCCATGGAGTGCAATTACCATTACAAAGAGTGCGTAATGGAACCCACTCCCGAAAGGCCGCCTCCCCGGGCGTTTCCCCCCCACGCGTCCCAGACGTTCTCCCCGAGGGCCTCTCCGACGAGGAGCTCTGAATCAGCGGCAAGAGTGCGTCTGAAAGCGTTTCCAGTCTTTTTGAATTCCTTCGCCGCCGCCTCGCAATGAAATCCCGTTTAAGTCTTCCTCGGTTGGGGAAGAAGGGAAATGGAGGGTTCGAGGGAGGCGAGCAGACTTACCACTTTTACCCAAATGTAGTCCTCGCGGTGCCCTCTTCTCCCGTGTAACCTGCCTTTGCATTCGGATGCGCATATTTACAGGTCAACGTACCCGTCTTATTTATGATCGATAGTTTGCGAGGTTTTCCGTAAGGAGTGTTACGGCTTTTCCAGAGGATATCCCTTACCTTCCGAGTTTCGAGCGGTCTAGGATTTGATTCCCGCTAAAAATCAAAATAATCTAACCATAGACTTTTACAGAGCCTGAGTTGTTTCTATTTAATACTTTCAACAAATTGAGGTCAACTTCCGTTTTTTACGATGCTAAAGACTCGACTTTTCAATGAAATACATCCGTAAAAAGAATAAAAATTACGTAGTAGCTCTTGGCAGATCATAATTGAGAAGCACTCATATAATCGATTTGGTTCAGCATTACTTGGTGAACTCCATAGATAAGTAATCAAAAACATACTGTAGAAAAAATTTTAACCTAACCGGTTTCGCCTCAACCCATCTTCAGATCACCAGAAGATAACTTGAGTCAAAACCCGTCGGATTAAAAAATTTTATTCTATAGGAACTACTAAATATATTTTTTCTTTATGGAGAACTGCTCTTTTATCAATTTAGATCTCTAGCGGAAAAAGAACTTTAAAGATTTCTCGTGGAGTGGAGGCAAACAGTAGCGAGAGTTGCGCGGAAGTTCAGTTTAGAGAGAAAAAGAAAATATGATCTACAATAGTAGATAATCAATATATAGTTATAATTGATATTATAGTTTATTATAGTTTTATATAATTTATTATTTAGGAATGCTAATAAAATTCATATACCATCTTGAGAACAATTTTGGGAAGCTAATCCCTTCCTCTGGGGTTCTGTTATCATATCTTGGTAAAATGGAATATTTTCCATTCGTCATCTGGTCCAAGAGAGAGAGAAAATCATCTTTAATTTACTTTTTTCTATTACAGGCTGTGATGATATTCGTATGACAGCTACTGAGACATGAATGATGCTGGATAATTAAGTACTCTTCTGAAAATTAAATTAAAAGTTACGAAAAGTGTTACTCTTAAAGTCATTGTGCTTTCCTTACGTGGGTTTGTTCCTATCATAGCATTCTGGTTCATTGAGGAAAGTAAAAACAAAGTATCTCACTCCTCATCTTGCTTAGTATACCTCATTACCATCACAAAGCTCATCGAAACCATTGGTAGAGGGGATGATTCCGACCTTATCGACCTTCGGGATAAATACTTTACAGACATCATCTTTCTTTATACATCCCGATTTGTACGACTTTGACATGTATTCTACTTACTATTGAGGAACCTACCCTCCGTTTAGATCTAGCTTTACTTGTAATGCGATATGTATTTTCAAAAATACTTCGGAATTACTTTTCGGGAAAAGTAAGTCTAAGTCCTCTCCCATTCACTGTACCTCTCTGCATTTTCCTCTTCCACGAATATCGTTCGCTTCATAGGCCTTCTTTTTTATGCCTTGAATTTCATTTCCCTGCTCTCACGTTTCTTCTTTCGAGCTCTTTTCACCATGTAAACCAACTTCCTCACTATCCCATATTGCACCACTCCTACAGCCGTCGTACCTGAGTTTTTCATATGATCTCCATCCACCCCTTCCGTATGCTGTTACCAGTGCAACATAGCCCTTTCATGTACACCACGCAGGCTTTCTCTCATTCCATATATTTTTATTACCCTTATACTAACTCTGTCTCCTGGATTTTGCATCTTATTAAACATTAATATCTAATTCCATCCCATTTATTTAAGGAAAATTTCTGTCGAATCACTCGAATAAGGATTCCACACCAACTAGACCAATCAGCAGAGACTTCACTATTTTCAACGTTGAAGAGATGTTTAATTCGAGATAAATCGGATATAAAGAGCTTAAACATGGCGAATTATAATACATACACAGGAAGTCATATTGATAATAATAGGAATTTGTGTTACTCAGTACATGATCAGCGTGGAGAAAACTCCATGGTTATCTATATGGCTATCTAATTTTTTTATGCAAAATACCAAAGCTATTTGAAAATAACTGAAATATTCTGCCATCTTGGGTAAGAAGAAATATTTAATGTAAAAGGAGAATTCGATTCAAATCTCGAAAAGCGGAATAAATTTAAATGTATAAATTACAATCCATTAAACGAACCAGTCATTGAGAAGTAATTTTAACGGCGCAATATAGATTACAAAAAATAAGGAAGAGTTAAGTAACAATATAATGAATTAATATAGTAATCAAAAACATATTTAATACAATAATTAATGCCATGATTAATAATAGTTTGAAACGTTACTCTCACTTATCAATTATACCGACTATAGAAAATACATTGTACATCATGTAAGATTTTTCAGGGTTCCTGATGGGTCTTCACGGCTACCGTGGCGGTCCCATAAACCTAGCGATTATAACGAAGTTCTTTCAAAATTTGGAGGCACAAAGGCTGGTTTTCAGATGAGAGGAATAATTTAACGTAGATCATCTCTCGAGGATTTTAATTCCAAGTCTTTGATGCTTAGTTTGAACAGCAATCGCGGAGATTAAAATACCATACTCATTCCTGTCCTTGGCTGTTTCTAACAGCCTACGAAGGAAATAACGTGATGTAGGGAAAGTATTGCTTCCCTCTCCTTCCACATGTCAGTCCGTCTCCTTCAATGAAGTTTGCTTGTATACCCTGAAGCGGTTACCACTTCCTCTTGATTTTCTATCACCGCCCTCTTGATATTAGCGTAGGAACTCCATTTGTGAAATTGGTTGTCATTTTCAGCGGTGTGTTTCTTTTTCCTCGTTTCATTTCATTTTTCTGGAATCATTCCAGTCCGGAAAACACGCGTAAGAAAAAGTAGCGACTATTTTGGAGGCAATGCAAAATTAAAGGTACATGACACCAGGTTATTTGGAGGAATACCGCTCTTTTTATATCAAAGTAGATAAAGATTTTAATGGAAAAAGGAACGGTTATTCTGATTCGTCATAAAAAAATTTTTCGAGGCCATCGACGAAACTTAGATTTCATCTTTTTTCATAGCTTTTATTAATACTAGTAGTATAGTTTCGTTAAAAGGGCTACGACAACTTAGGTCATTTCGCCCATATGGCCCCCCATCGGGAATCGAGCCCGGGATCGCTTTCACTGATTCGGAGCACTTCTCCTATAGGCTATAAACCACAGAGCTCATTTGACGAAAGAGAAGTCATTCACAATTTATTAAAATTACAATGTCACAAATACGGGCGACGCGCCTCTGGTGAAGGTGTGCGAAACGGAGCACTATTAAAGTGTCTATACTACTGGAAAAGCAGAAGTAATCTTTTTTTCTTAATCTTTTCTCAAAAATAAAAGATTATCTTTGATGAATGGTGATTAATTAAAGGACACGCCTTTTACTTTTAAAAATAATTAAGTAACGAGCACGATTTTGGACTTAAAATGCTCCTTATAAATCTACTATATTCCATTTATTGTGTAATATTTGAGCAATTATTTAAAAGACTTTTCTAGCTTCTACACCAATTTTATTCAATAGTTATGTATGAAAGTAAAAAATCATCATAAAAATATCCAATTTACATAAAACCTTCGAGAAATATTGTTATGAAAGTTAATAAAAACTGTACCCTTCCATATTAAAATATGAAACACACACACACTATGAATACTTAATTGTCATTTTCTTGTTCAGAATTAATACATTGAAGGCAATAAACGTTAGCTTGAAATGTATATCTATTTAAATGGGTATACGTATTATTATATCCTTATCAAAAATTAAACATGCTCTTTCTAGCATATTTCATTACTTCTGACAATATCTAGATGTTCAATTTTTTTTCTGCGTTACAATTTACATATTTTAAGCACAAAGCAATAATAATTCAATTTATAATGTAATGGAATTTCCGTAAATTACAACTAAGTCAGGAAACAACTTATTACCCAAAAATATAAGGTTCCTACGGAAGGAAAGTTTAAATTAATGAATGCAGCGGAATGCATCCAAATGGAATGCATTCATTTCCCAAAGAAAGCCGCTATCATTAAGAAGTCTCGAAGATTGAGAACGGGAGCAGAAACTTTATAGCCCAAAATAGCTCCGCCAGATATTCAGACATCCATCTTCCGTCATTCTAGGAACGAAACCTTTCCTGAGAGCGCAGAGCAGCTTCTTGTAAGCAACGGTGCGAGTCCGCGGTTCCTCCATCTTGTTTTCGATCATGCGTCGCAGAAAAACACGGCATGAACTCAAGGGAGCATTTTCCTCCTGCGATACGAAATGACCCAATTTCTCACATTAGCTGTCACTCGCTTGGTCCATCCTTCATCCCTCCTGCCTTCCCCACCAACCTCCAAATCATGCGCCTTCCGTAGCAACGTGTCCAAAAGGCCCTCCTCCTGCCACTTACCACTTTTTCCCTGCAAACATCCTTCAACCTATTCATCACGGAGGTCGACAGCACAATTTCGGAACCTATCTCATCCAGGAATTGAATCGCTGTGGCCACTCCTTCGAACTCCCAAACGAGGAAGACCAGAATTTCATTACAATGGAAGATGGCACCACTATCGCCCACGCTCCATTGTAGCTTAACGAAATAGGAGGGAATTCGAGTTAATGATAATTTAATATTTTTCCTTGGTTTCCTTTATTTTAAAGGATGACATTTAGGCTACCCTGATTCATGCTAATCTCATCAAGTTATTAAATGAAATGAAAAAAATAGCGGAACAAAAATTATTCACAACCAGCTGAATTTGACCGCGATGTAACGTCACAAATATAACGAAATCCGCAGTTTCCCACTTTCCGAGTAGAGAAAAAATCATTATTATGTCGTCTAAAACATCAATATATCCTAAACAAGTAACTAATTTGGATATAACAAATATCGTTTTAACGATCTAAATGGAGGCCGATTGTAAATTACGAAAGTGCACACAGTGGATAGCACTTTTACCTTTGGCGAAAGTGGTCCCGGATTCGATTCCCGGTGATATGCGCAAAATGACCTTATCTGTTGAAATACTCTTAACAATATTGCTAATACGTAAGTTATATAAAAATAATTTTTTCTCTCTCTTAGGAGAGTTTTGAGTGTTCTTTCTCTCTACGAAAGCAATGACGCTATATTCCCAATTTTCAGTGGATGTCTACTTTAATCTTAATATTAAAAATTCCCAAAATTGTCAGTATTGAGCGAGATTATGTAACCAAATATCGAAAACCTTATATGAGTTATTGAGGACAAGAAAATTAATAAAATAATAATTAATAAAGCGGCGTATTCCATCAATATAGAACGTCAAAGAGACTACTTAGCTACTTCTTTTAAGCTTTAAGCGACAAGCTTTCTTTCCATTTAAAGGAAAAATTATTCCACTTTAGACGATTCACAAATGGAAATATGCATCAAGTATTTTTATTCTAGGATATATCTTTCAATCGTCTACACCCAGGATATGAAAAACGAGGTCCTTACACCCCGGTCAACACGGTTTCTGAATACACTATCTAGGCGTAAAAGCAATATTTGTCTAGAATATGGAGGAAATGTGTATTATTTTCGTTTAGAGTCCTTTCTCTCTTTTTCACATAGAGTAGAACTTCTCTATATAGATATTAGCTACTGCTGGTGACATGAAAGGGTGAAACCTTAGTGACTCCATCCATTTCTTCGTAGAAACTTCCGTTGAAGAATTCTTGCATGAAACATTCGGGAGTTTCTGTACTTCTGCACATGCTTCAGAAAATTTTTCCTAGAATCCACTTGGATTTCAGATGGTAGACCCTCACATCGTTCTACCTTCTGTAGCTCTTTGAGGTCCGGGGCAGGACAGCTTGGCTTCCGTAAACAGGCAGGCAGCTCTCCGCGCTTGCCTTTTTCAACACGGCAATCGGAGGAAAAATGGCAAGCGAAATATAAGAATGACTTAAACTGAAATAAATCTGTGATAGAAATTTCATATGCATTCAAATTGTTACACTCCGAACATTTCGAACATCACGACTCTGCATTGAAATTCATCATAAAAGACGATGAATTATAAGACATTTTAGTAATTTTTATGGGCTCTGATTAAACGACAAATGTATGTAAAATTATAGCACTTATATGATGCAAAATTCCAAAAATATTACCCTCGATCATTAAGCGGCACACTAAACGCTTATTAACAGCCCATCACTGTGCCATGGTATGCCGGTTACGTAGAACAGCCGTGGACAATAAGATCCTAATATATGATACTTTTTTACTATACGAATTTTTTAAATGATAAAATAGAGAGATCCCTGAAATAGAGAAAGGCATGAGAAAAGTCTGACTGGACCGGGACTCGAACTCGGGTCTCCAGTCAGTTGCTCTGACTACAGCTATCGAGTCAAAACGTTCTTCCGTGCCGTTCGGGATGTTCGTTTCCCTGTCTCGTCAGTTTTTGCTCATACACGTTTCTTCTTAAGTTTTTTGTGCAAATCACCTATTGCCTTTTCTTAAATAGAGAAATCACTACCAAGAAAACCTTTATTTTTCGTGATTTACCGATTATTTGGCCGGCCGTGGTGGCGGAGTGGTTCGCATGCGAACGCGTTAACGCTCCAACCGCACGGTCCTGGGTTCGAATCCCAGCTAATCGGATTTTTCCGGTTAGGGAATGGTTTTCTGTGACTGTTGTATTTAATAAGAAAAAAATGAGAAAATAATATAAAATCCTGAGGACGGAAAAAAAACAAAAAGGGGTTAATTGTAAGAATGGCCTGCATTGGCTAAAATTCGCCCTGAAAAAAGACGGCATTGTTATGGAAAGAGACATGGGATTGGTTCAGCAGGGATAAATACGGTGTCCCGCAGTCATATTGGTGCACCTGCTTGCAGGTTTCGTTCCTAAAAACCATTTCGATTTGTTGGCGGCAAAGGCGGGAATAGATTTAAATGGTGTTTGTGGATCGATTGCAGGGCGTGGCAAATCGGGAAGCGAGGAAATTAATTGGGGCGAAGAGGGAAACTTGGACAGAGGTCAGGGGTTTAAAGGTAGTTTGCTTTGGGCAGTGGAGAGGAAGGGAATGACGGAGATGTAAGAGGAAAGGAACAAGGAAGACGCGGATCAAGAGTGAGGGCGGGATTAAGGAGGGACGGAGGATAAAGGATAGGTCAAAGAAGTAGTTAAGTAAATGAGGGAGCTATCCTCCAAGTAGAGGCGCTTTCTCCCGAATCTAAACTTTCAATGGGAGTCTCGCTTCCTTGGAATTAATTGCTTAAGCGAACGCTTTAAAGCCATAAATTCGCTGTCTTTCTAGTCGGCTGTCTGAAAAAGGCGAAATTTTTCTCGACTTCCGCAAAGCGGAGCCAAAAGAGATAGGTTCCCGAATTAATACTTTTAAATCGGCTTAAGGCTGCTCGGCAGAAATACTAGCAGTATGTGTGTGTGTGTGCGCGTGTGTATTTTTGGTTCATTTCCAGATGAAGGACAACACTCGCATCTTAGTCCTGTAAGTTCTAAAGTTCTATATATTTCCCGTTGCCATTTCGTATTTTATATACACTTATTTTGCAGTTATTTGATATATTAACAATTTATTGGTGGTATTCTTCCTATGTGAGACTTCCTTATTCCTTTAGTTTCAAATAATTTTATTACCACGTGTATATAATTCTTTCTTTCTTTGACTAATCTGTCTTTAATCATGAAGATTACATTTAGTTGAAGTAGAGGCTCCTGTGATAGTGACTACGTTACTGCTTGGGATCTTATCTTTTACAGTATCACCCAGATAATTCAACTGTGTAGCGTATTCTACAGTATGTAACTAATTTGATCTATGCCAAATGTGTTAATTATAGAGTTAGCTATAGTTAATATATAGTCTATGATTACTATGCAGATAGGCAATTTATATTCTTTTTACACCGGTTCAATAGCCTTCCCAGGCTCATCCAACACCCCTTTTTGTGGGTATCATATACTTTTGACTTTGTGTATTTATTCTTTTGCAAACTTATGTTTTTTATTAGTACTACTCTTAATTGCTGGTTTTTCAGACATCTCCTTCTTTTTAAAACGTCATAGGTAAGACGAGACTGATGATTCCATAATTAATAAGAGAGGAGAAATAATATTATTACTCTCTCGCGAGTAATGGGTCTATTCCTCTCAGAAGGGTTATTGTGAAAGTAAAAAAACGGTAGTTTTACATGCAATTATGCAAATTAAATTACTACCGACGGTTAAAAACGACCCTAACAACGTAAACTATTAAATACGAAACTTTATAGTAATATATAGGCAATGTATAGGCAATATATAGGCAATATATAATATATATTGCCTACCTTGATTTTCGAAGAAAGTTAAATTTATTATTCACGAGTAAAAACCAAGTACCATAAATATCTCGGTATCAAAATTATACGGCCGGTTGAGCAAACATGGTGAAAAAAATAACACGGTTGCTAATTTCGCTGAGGAGGGAAACTGATGAAATTGCAGAGAAGGTGAAAGGAAGATGAAATGGAATGGCCGATGCATTAACGCAGAAGGTGTCAAATAACGTATAATCGTTTCATCTTAGATTCTCACATGGCCTCCCGTTGCGTGAAGCTGCGAGAGTGGCTTGGTTTAGGAAAGGACTGCCTCCATTCGTAGATAATGGAAGAGGAGTCTGAGGTGTGGGGAAAGAGAACAGGGGAAGGCCAAAGAGAATGCTTTGCTGTAAAGGAGAGTTTGGAAATGATAAACCAAACATTTTCATAAAAGATAGCGATGGAGCAATCGGCTTCAAAACTATTAAGAAGCTTTTAACTTCGATATCAAATTTGCTTGGTTGCATTTATGGGAATTCGGTGAATATAATCTGGAGCTTGAAAAATCATGAGAACATTACACTTAGGCAAGAAATTAACACAATAAATGACAGCCTGTTCGGGGAAATTTTGTGAAGTACTTCTTGCCGAAATTGATTTGAAACTGTCATTTTTGCAGTTAAAAATGTTTCACGGGGATTTATTGTAAATGCATAAAATAATTTTGCAATATTAATTCTTGACACTATGGTATTTTACTATGAAAATAAAGCCTAAATCAATTAAAACTTCCTCTGATAAGAAGCATTTAAAAATTACTTCAAATATAAGTTCAAATTTCGCTATCGTTTTTACGAATAAAATTCGCTACTTCCTATGAGTTGTTCTACTTTCAGAACTCCAGTTGTGTTTTGGGTTCTATTACAGTTAGAGATATCTTCAAGCAATGCTATCATCATGAGTGGCATCAACTATACTATATTTATCTCTAGAAACAACTCGATAATGCAGATATAAATAGCACAAGGAAGCAGCAAACCCTTGTTTTCCAAATATTTCATTCGTCTTAAACTCCATGAATTATTTCGAAAAAATTGCAAACAGTAAGTATATTAAGACAAAAATATCAAAAGTGCAAGCTAGCATAATTAAGTGGTTATGATCAAGTTTTAGAAGGCCACAGCACTTGGAAAATTTTTACTATTAGCATTTTTCAAGTCCTTCAACAGCAGAGGTCATTTTACACTTACAGTTTTACACACCAACAGATTGGAAAAAAGCTATAGTTATACCTATTCACAAAGATGGTGATCGGACACAGCCTAAAAATTATAGACCAGTTAGTTTAACTTCAGTTGTTTGCAAAATAATGGAGAAGATTATTGCAGATTACTTGAGAAACTTTTGGATTGAAAACAATTGGCTTAGCAAATGCCAACATGGGTTTAGGAAAGGATACTCATGTGAGACACAATTGTTAGGTTTATATCAAGACATAGTTGAGGCGATAGATGATAAAGACACGGTTGATACTATTATAATCGATTTTGCCAAAGCGTTTGATACAGTCCCGCATGATATACTTTTAGCTAAATTAGATATGTTAAACATTGATAAAAGAATAATCATTTGGATTAAAAATTTTCTTAGAGACAGGAGTCAGAAGGTAAGAGTTAATGGGAGATATTCAAATGATATTAAAGTAACATCGGGAATTCCACAAGGGAGTGTATTAGGACCCTTACTTTTTCTAATATATGTTAACGATCTACCCTCGAGTATCAAGTCAAACATTCGTTTATTTGCAGATGACTGCATATTGTATAGAAGGATTAGGAGCAACGAAGATAGCGAAGTTTTACAGCAGGATTTTAATTCGTTAGAAGAATGGGTTAGAAAAAATAGAATGAGTATTAACACAAACAAGAGTAGGTGCGTCACCTTTTCAAACAAGAGATCGCAGTATTCCCATAGCTATCGTCTTAATGGTGAATTAATAAAAACTTCCGACCACTGCAAGTATTTAGGAATTACATTTGATAAAAATCTGAACTGGGAAAAACATATCAATTCAATCGTAGCGAAGGCGTTCAAAATGCTGCATTACGTGATGAGGAATTTAAAGGGATGTAGCCGAAAAGCGAAAGAAAAGGGTTATATGTCACTCGTAAGACCAATTCTTGAATATGCAACCACCGTGTGGGATCCGTATCAAAGTTGTCGAATAAAGAAAATAGAAAAAGTCCGATATGTAATGGGAATATTCAGAAAAACGGACAGTGTCACCGATATGTTAAAGATTCTTGGATGGGATACATTAGAAAAACGAAGAAAAATAAATAGACTATGTTGTATTTACAATATAATTGCAGGTACCGATGGGTGGGATGGTTTTAAAAATTCAGTCGAGAAACCGGAATTCCTCGGAAAAGGTTGCCATGAATTTAAAATTAAAGCTAGAAGGCAAAGAACGGACATAGCAAAATATTCTTTTCTTAACAGAGGTATTTCTGAGTGGAATAAGTTACCTGGATCACTCTTAAGGCCCTTACCTGAAAATAAAAAATGTTTCAAAAAGAAATGCTTTCATATGTTATAGTTATGTTGTGAAATACTGTGTAATGTGTATTAGTCATATAGGGACTTCTGGAAAAGTAGGGGATTGCATGGCAGGGTGATGTACGGTGGGGTTTCTACCCCGTGACCGCTACGGTAGCCGAGAAGGCCTGTCATGAACTCAGAAAAAAAAACGGTTACAAATAATATTATTATAAGTGTAAAAGGGTGTGTAATTTAACGATGTTTGTGGCTGCCACCTGACAAATGTCAAACTGTAGCAATATAATAATAATAATAATAATAAATAGGTGTAAAATCCACATTTTAGAAGTATTTGGACTTACATTTTGCACTCCCCACCGGGAATCGAATTCTGGACCTCTTTCACCAAAGGCGAACTTGTTAACGACTTCACTACCCATAATCCCGTGTATACTCCTTCCTTCTATGAAATTCTAGCAATGTATGTACGAAATAGTTAAGTCTGCGTGATTAAAAATAATGTATCGAAAAGGTTCTTGTTTGATGAAATTTATCATTGTGATACACATTTTTTCTAGTTTCTCGTAGAAGGAAAGGCCGAATTGAAATAGGAAAAACCTGGAAATGTTTCTGTGCTACGCTATACAAATAAGCTAGCCATTGTACTTCAAAATGAAAATTTTTGACGTCATTAAAGCAACGTTCATGTGACAATGGCATTCAATGTACTCCAATACAATATAAAAATTTGCTTCATTTATAAGTGTACATATTTTTACATGTTGACTATTCCCAAATGAAATACAAAAAAATATTGTGTGTTTAGTGAGCCACGATTTTGATACGATTTACATACTAAACACAATTTAATACTGTCAAAAATGCGGCTAACTATTCTACGTAAATGCTTTTCAATTCTGACTACATTTAAGATTGAATGCAAGTTATATTCGCTGTAAATTTATTCTAATTTCTTTGTTCGCCTATGCTTTATTTAAAACGTTTACAATCTCCTTGCTCAGCCCTCGTATTTGCAATAATGTTATTGAAAACAATGTTACGTAGCATAATTTCTAAAGCGTCACTATCTTGTAATATGATTTACTCCTGATATTCATGACGCAAGAGAAGTGAAACATCCCTTCGTAAGCATAATTTCGGACCGCGTATGGAGCGGCGCCGGTATCAAACGATTATTCACAAGATACTACAGTTACATGAACTTCAGCTCGCTTATTCCATTGAGGGTCTGAATCGCGTCTTGCTTTTTGTCGAGATAAGTTTCCAGTAATTCTCGGAGTTGGTCCGCAGTAATTTGGAAGCGTGGGAAGCGCTAGAAACTGACGGTGGTCTCTTTGAACTTACGAAACAATTTCTCCTAGGATTCCACGCTCCGCCGACATCTTCCCCTAATAGCAATCTCTTTCAACGTTTCCCACTCTCCCTCTTATCTCCATATGCCAAAGAACATCACGTAATTCCTTTATATCGCTGAAATATTTCCCTTCAATATCATCACCCCGTCCCCATTTTCAGTCTCTTTTGCCACTGCGTTCTCCACAAAGACGAGTTACGAAGTTTTCAGAACCATTTTCTTTGATCGCCGAACAATTCAGAGATGGTTGGGTCCTTTTTCATTGAGGTTACGTGTAAATAACGTAGCTATAATTCTATGTTTCAAAATTTAGTTTACGCTATTCTCATATAAAAGAGTGGCTACCGCAATGTTTGGTTTCCAGGATTATTCTATCTAAAATACAATTGCGATTTTTAATTTTAAAATCCGACATGGAACTTATGAAGGAGAAAACATTAGTTATATGGTCGGCTGTATTTTTAATGTGTTCCTCGTTCGCTTTGAGAAATATTCAGTGCTATCAATCATTATATCTTACGAATACATGCCAAAATTATCTACCAACTCAAATATTGATAGAATAAATAGTGATATCATTTATATAAGATATAAGATTTATCTCTTGAAGAATAAATAGTATATATAGTAATAAATAGTGGTATATAACTTTTATGGGAATAATTATTATTTTAGAGGAAGGTATTTCTGTTGTAAAACCGTATTGTTCCTGCGTCAGTGTTGAGTGATGTAAATTTCAACTATAACATTACTACTGGACTATTATTCAATCATTAACGTATAATAATTATATAAATATAATATAAAATAATAAATAGTTAATACAAATAAGTAATATTGCATGATAATTAACAACTTGATGATAATTCACAGTAATAAACTCAATAAACGACAGCTGGACTTCGTAGTTACCACAATATTATAATATCACAACGATTGTTTAGAATGCTGCAAGACCGTAATTGGCCCTTCATTAAAATAACGCGGAAAATCCAGCTTTCATCAATCAAAATTCGTTCCATGAAGTCAGCAGAACTCATTTTGATTAAAATAACAAACTCTTTAAAATTGTGAAATCTCATCTTCTTGGTGAATATTTTTACACTATATTGACGAACATTAAAGATGACATATGGAGCAATTTATCTTCGTTGCAGAGAACTCGAGGTTTCTCTTTCCTCAAGAACTCGGCAAGTTACTGTCCCCGAGTAAATTAATAGCGGAGAAAGGAGTAACTAGTTGACACAGAAACTGAAAGGCTGCGAAAAAAAAAATCCGGCCCGTGGAGATCTCTGAAATATTCAAATCGGTCCTAAGCAAAGGAACGGATATTTGAGAGTTTTCCTGTTTGTCCGAGAATTATTAAGACAGCGGAATAGTTAATCGGAGAGCGGCTCTGTTGTGGGATGAACCTTCGTTACGGCTGAACGGGACGACGCATTATTATTCAAAGCAAAGGCCCTATCGCCCGAAAGGGGACTCGAATTATGACGCTAACTTCCATCGACGGCGAGCGAATTTCCCCGCGCGGGAAAAACAATGGGAGGCAATCAGAGGCGAGTAAAAGGAGGGATTAAGGAGGATAAATAAGAGGAAGAAAGGGAAAACTAATGAATTCCATTACGTGCAGATTTATAAACGGCGTATGCGAGGAGATGAGAGCAGGAATGAGGGGGGGGGAAAGGTCCAAACGGTGGTTTGGGTGGGATTGGGCAGGTGGCGGCACTGAAGACATCAATCTTCCTCTCGATCTTCCTCCTTTCCTCTCCTATTTCCATCTTCCTTCCCTCCTCGCTCAACCTGGATTCTCCCTAAGCTAGGAGTCTAGGTCGCTCGCACTTTTTAAGTGCGTCTCACACAATATCCATCTTGTATACAAACTCTCTCACTTATTATTCACGGTCGCTTAAAGGTTTCGTATGGGTGCGGTACTACTAACGTACTTTGGTTTCCTAAAATGTAATCTCTTACAAAAATTCACGGGAAAAGTACAGATTTAGAATTAAATTAGAAATACTTCACAATGATTCTTTTTCTTGAATATATTACGCGATCGGTAGCGTAAAATGGTTGACCAAACGTCCCGACCTAGGCGGGAACTTCCTGCTTACGAATTGCCCATTTCATTATCAATTTAAGTCCACTTTTTTCAGTCGCGGAAAGTATAGTAGGAATACTACAACAATCCATACTGTTCTACGTAAAATGGTTGATTTTTTATGAAATAACCGACAAATTTTACAAATTCATGTATCTCAAAGAAGCATTGAAACCAACTTTACCTTAGTAAAAATCATTCTATGCACCAATTACACGTGTAATGAGAAACTACGACTTCGTTTCTGATGATAAATGTAATGTAAGACCTTTAAAATTGATAAGAAAACTGAAATTAAATTATTATCAAAAATGCAAAATCGTTGTAATCAAAGATATTCTTTAAACGGTAAAGAAAATTGTCATTAATAATTTCCAATTCTCAATCAATAGATTAAAAAACTAAAGATAAAAACCACCGTGGCCATTCGAATAGTAATATTGTTTAACTTGAAAGTACTTGAGAAGGTGAGATTACCCAAGCTGTACTTCGTTTCCTCGGTTTACTTATTCCTGATTCATTCCCTCATTTACGTCTTGTTTCTGAGCAATTCTTACCTTTACTGTCGTTTCTAAATTGTTCAACCCTTCTCTCAGCCTACTCCTGCAGAAATTACAATAAAGCTTAAAGCGTAGATGGTTTTACTCAAGCTGAGTCAAAATAAACACACTATGATTGCCTTGCAGTACGATGTAGAAGGTAAGCAACCAAAGGCAGTGCTCTGGTATGTTTGCGGCCGCTTCTGTGTACATACATTCATAAATGCAGATGTTGCGGAGGAAGATGCAACGATAGGAATTAAGTGGATGGATTTCCACTCGCAAATCCAAACCCTTTTCTTGTGGTTTTTGGTACATAGTCTTTCTGTGAAGGCCTAATTCAAAACTACGCCGCGAATTTACGTTATTCGTTACGCAAGCACTTAATGTTCTCGTAATGATTACTGGAATACAAATCTAATGAAAAATCTATAAATGTGCCTTATCCGTCTCGATTATATCAACTGAGCTTTCATAGTTCGTGAATATACGCTTTGCAAATACGTCTTTGCTCATACATAATGAGAAAGTCATGGGCGAAATTACTCCAGTATACCAGCAGACTTCATTCAACAGCTTGCCATCTGTGTACTTTCAGTTGGTTAGTAGTTGGAGGAGGTATTGTATTGGAAGAATGTCAGATTAACGTGGTAAGAATCGGAAAAGATTAATTTTCTATGAAAGATGAACAACAAAAGATAAAATATCGAAAGGTAAAAAATGTTCTGAGTCCTACTGATAATTTTTTTGCATTCTTTGTGAAGCATTCTCGAGTTCTATCAGTGGAATTCACAGTACTAACATATCTATAAGTTATCGACTAACTATTCTTAGCTTGCGATTGTTATACGCAGTATAATTATGATTATGTTCAGTATTTTGAGTAACTTTATATTATTTTAATCAGTAGCTAATTATTAAACGTATATTTCAACAATTTCCAGCATGGGCAATATTAAGGTATAAATATTTAACTTTTCTATATTTTCAAATTTTGGTTTTTTTTCTTCAAAATCTTTTCAAAAAATGTACACGATATCGTTTTAATTTGAAATATGTCTTTAAATGAATATTAATGTAACCATTAATCGAAAGTAATCAACATTCAAATGACAACTATAAATTTATTTGAAATTCTATAATTGAACTTTGCTGAGATAACGTAATCACGAAGATATTTCTACGTACCAGCAAAGTTCTCGTAATGTTTCTTAGAACATTTTACGCTATTTTCAGATATATTTTCGGACGTGTATTGCTCAATTAAAAAACTTTAGCCTATGATTAAAATATAGAATTCAAACTATACAATTAAAATCAGCTTTGATTTAAAATATTGAGGGAAAAATTTATTTAAATGCATACCTCACAAATTGGTAATTTTTCATTAATTTTATTAGCTAAGGAATTTTATTAATCGGGAACTAAGTTTTTTTAACTTTTATCACCACCTCATATCGGCTGTTAATATATTATCACATTTATATTAATTTCTAAAATTATTAATACTATTTATTCCATAAAGATAGGATTAGAGAACTAGCCTCATCGTGAAAAATGCAGTATAGTATATTTTATACACATGTAAATTAATTTAAACTTGTTGATCTAGACCGTTGAGCCATGTAATAGTTCAGCGTATTCAATAACTGTTTATGTTGGTAAGTTCGTTCATAATGCAATTGAAGTCGGTTGATGTTCGTCAAATATCCTTGAGCATCCCTCAATTCCACGGAGCTTGGCTTCTTCGATACGGAGTTATGCGTGGACAAAGTGGAGTGCACGGATCCTCGCAAGCCCCCCCACGCGTAAGGGATTATTTATGGGAATTAATGTTTTAAGAGTTAATTAACGCAACTTCCAAGTTTCTAAAGGAGGCAGCGAAGAAAGGAGAGGGCGTATGTGGAGGCGGGTGGAGGGGTAGCTTATAAGGCGTAATTGGATGAGGGGCCTGTTTGGGAAGAGCAAACGGGGGAAAACGGACGCTTAGGCAAATTCCTAGCAGATCCAACATCCAACGGATCGGAACTCTCTAGGATTCCCAATCGGGAGAAAAAAAAGGGGAATTGTGCCATTGAATGGGTCTGCTTGCTGAGTGCACCTACGTCATTACCCTGATGGCCACCTTGCGGAACGCGGCAGAGCTTCCCGTCTGACCTATTTACTTATTTCCTTTGCAGCCTAACTTTCCTTTTAAGCTGGCTCTCTTAAACGATTCTTCCTCGCATCTACTTCCGTAATTTTACCGTCAAATTTGTAGCTCTATCAAACGATTTACTTCGTATTCAGCGGTGGTGCAAAAATGGCAGCCGGGCTTTAATGAGAGTAAATGCTCCGTAGTTGATTTTCTCTTAATTGATTTCCTCGTAGATAATTTCCTGTTGCATCAGAATTACCCGTATATAATCAATGGAATAAATATAAATGTAATCGAGTCAGTTAAATATTTAGGGATAATTCTTACAAATAACTTAAGCAGTACGCAGATCCAAAATATCGCAGGTAAATAATGAAAAGGCTTGTTTTTTAAGCCTATAGTCAAAAGATGCGATGAAAAATTAAGAAAGCGATAAAATTTCGCTCTGTTTAGGCCTCATATGGAATAATTTGTAGATATATGGGATCTGGCGAATTAAGTACCCGCGAAGAGCTAGGCGATAAAATGTTTGTTAAAATGGCTATAATAAAAAAGCAATGAAACGGGAATGCTTTCAAGTTCAGATTAGAAAGCCTTGAAAGAAAGGATATGAGAAGCTATGTAGCGATTGCTTAATAAATTTAGATTCTGTTTAAAAAGTTATGGGACCGTAGGGATAAAATTCTACCGCAAATCATGCAAAGACAGATTTATGGTTAGAGCTCTGACAATCACAAAGTCTTCCTCTTCTAATACATTAACTTAAAATCCGACTGAAAGAATTATTAAAAAGAATTAAAATTAATTAATATCAATAAGTATTTATAATTCCTATTGCATTATATATTAAAAATTCCAGTTTGCATCGAATTGCTGCACATAACAGCATTTTGAAAATGGTTGTACTGGAAAAATAGAAAAGGTATAGCAAAAGACAACATTTATTGTTGCATTTTAATTACTAAAGCTCGGTAAGCGCTACTCAAATGCTTTAAAAGTAGAACAGTATTCTCTAGAAAAAAGAAGGCGTAAAATGAAGGTTAATTTGCTCAATAATTGAATGATGGTGCGTTCTCGGAAGGCAGTTAGAAATATTATGTATCCGCTCACTTAAGAGGGCAGATTGGAAATTTTGAGAAACAGGGAAATTTATGATAGGACTAGTAGTGATTTCAAAATCAAAAATATATCACTTCCGCTTGAAAGTTAAAGTGGATTATTAGATGGTGAAGAATGGTAAAACTGAATGTTACTTTCCGAAAACGATTAAATATATAGGCCGAAATATGAATAAACTCATCCAGAACAAGACCTCTTGCAGTGAATTCTGTGCAGTCAAACTGCATTCAATGAGAGATACTTCAGTGAATTAAATTTATAAAGAAGCTAAGTAAATAGTTTTAAGTAATATTTCAACTTTTTGGTTAAAATACTAATATCAAACTGGATGAAAAATGAAAACTCAGTCATACTAAGTCATCCTAAGCTGAAATGAGTGATGCATGTAAAAGTCATCCAGATGCAAAATGTACATTTACACCATGTATTAGCTGATATGGTTGACTTTGGATGGATTTCCTCACAAAGTTTTCCCTCCCTTCTTCGGTGACATCGGCCGTAGCATTTGCCCCCAACTTCTGTGCAGAAGCGCTCAATGAATTTATCCTTTAAATTAAGTATTCTCACATCGCTCACCGCCTGCCATACCAAAGTTAGGAATTTGCTACTTACGGATCTTCACATTCTCATGATAATTTCCCACTAATAGCGATGACATGTTAAAAATGCTATGTACTTAATCTTACATTTAATACTTTGTAAAACGTTACTTTTTACTTTCATTTAAGTAATGGTTTCAATTACAAGAATTTCTATCAGAAATTAATTCCAAATAATGTTAAGAATTATTTAAATTGTAGTATTTAAATTGATTGACTTTATATTCTTATGATATTAAATTAATTTAATATTTAAATTATTATCAATTACACATGTTGTTTATCTGAATGTATGTACGTAGGCAAATCCAATAAAAATATGGGACTGAAAACTGAAAATATATGTCTCATTCATCTCGAAGGGATGGTACAGTGTATTTTATCCTAAAAGTTAAATAGAAAGTAATTCTTGGATTTTGAGAGTAAATTCCCTTAATAGTCACATAAGAGTAGCTCTAACTTTCTGATTTGAAGTTAAACTAATAGGACCCAGGTAAATGGACGTGAATTCCGAAAATATCGTAACATTCCGATGAGTATTTTTTAGAAGATTCAGAACAAATTACTGAGAGTATATATTGAATTTGAAAGGAGTATCTCCTCTCTATCGCCACCCTACTAACTTTTACTGTTCATGAACTGATATGCGACTTATTTTGTATCTTATGAAATAAAATTATCCGAGTATTTTAACAAATGAATTAAATGATAACATCCTGTTTCTTAAAGCTCAAAAAAAATGCATTTTCCTCTACTTTCCAAAAAACTATATAATCGTTATTTCCCTTAGTGAAACAACTGGTAATATCAAAATTATATGCTATTCATAATCCAAAATTACATTCTATATTTAGATGTTCCTCTTTTACGCCTCCAGCAGTTGAATGAATACTTATGTGGTTTTGTGGTACGGTTAAAGTATCATCAAACGATGGATTAAAACTGTTTACAAGGGCAATGATATATGAATTAAATGAAAGATAACAGAGAAAATTTCAGCTACACACAGAAGCAGTAAGAAATAGACGACAAATTTCAACTTAAGCTACATTTATAAATATAAAAAGACGTAACGGAAAATATTGAGAATGGCGCGAAGGAATTCGATTGACAGAGACGTGAGTACGATAAAAGGATCCTGTAGTAAGCCATACTTTTTGCTTCACCTCGTGTTTCTTCTTGATCAATTTCTAACCTGAAACCATCGTGAAAATAAGATTGTAGAGATTAAACTGTTTATTTGGAAATGAAACGGAGACGCTAACCTTTGACACGAAGAATGCAATCGACTTAAGAAGATGACTATTTTAGAGAAGAATACACTGAATGGGAAAGAGGAGATAGAACCCACCTCTCTGTTGAAGTAACACCAACCCTTAGACTGAACATCCTCCCCATACCTTTCTCTTATCTCCCTTTATTTTCTCTCGCAAATCCTTCATTCGCTACTTCCCTCTTTGTTGGTGGCTATCAGTTTGGGTGCGAGGTTACCTCACCCCTCTGACCTCTTTATGACTCTTTTCCCTGATGCCCTTTGACCCCATCTTAGCATCCACTTTCCCCAATTCCCCCCACAAGATCGATCCTCAAGATACTGTTTGCCTCCATTCATCTGCATTCGCTTAAATCCCGACTCTGACTACAGAGGGGCTATCGAAGACCCACCAAATCACATCCCTTAACTTTACAATTATATCCAAGACTGTTTATTAATGGGAACATTAGGGATATGATACTTCCGCGTATAAGATGAAAGAGATTTTCGTTTTTATAACAGGAGGATATGTAGATTTCAACAGGATCCTTAATTTATATTTCCAAAAACATTCCGTTCGGCTTTACCCTTGGGAAAATTCATAGAAAGGAGCGATTCAAACCAATAATTCCGTTTAACTACACTGACAAAGACCATAAAATATACAGCATTTCCTGCAACTTGAACTTATTTGTTATTTTTTTCAGTACATATAAAGTCTATGAATTTTTAATTTTGGTTTCAATAGGGCTATTACGATACCTTGTTACTTTCAGGAGAGCCAAAAATAATATTTATTAGTAGATAAATAGTTTTTTCAACATCTTATGGCACATTGCGCGTTTATGCTGCCGACCGAAATCAACGAAACAGTAACTCAAATAACCAGTCATGTCATTAGTAAATAAAGTATTCAGTCGTGTCATTCATATCGAAGGATATCTCATACAATAAAATGTATGTGTTCAAGCGTAATTTTGTGGAATTCGACGCATATGATGGAAAAGTAATGAAATCTTAGTACTTAGTGGAATTGTACTAAGATTTCATTACTTCTCCATCATGTGGATATCTCATACAGTTGTTCCTCGGTTAGCACATTATTAATCTCAAAGCAACTTATTAACGAGCGACATACCGAAGTTGAATTAAATAAAACAACCCGACTATGACTGAATGTTTAAAAATACCCAGTCGAATTCAACAAAATTATATACATGTGTAGACATCTGTTTCCCCTCTGTTTCGTAAGATTCGTTACTTTTTCGGAAAATCTTTCCCTCATCTAGCTGAGTAACGATATCGAGCCTTCTAATTTTTCATCTTTGCTCCGTTCTCGAATGGTATTCATCCCAAGCATACACATCCTCAGTTTGCTCCTGACGCAGCCTCCTATCAATGAATCACTTCTACCAGAAACAGAAAATTTTCATATTTAGATCCTTTTCTTAGTTTATCTAACATATTGCCCTACATACTTCATAGTTGGCAAACAGTCTGATGCCCGATAATTTTATTCAGCATCGAATAATAATATCTTATCTCACAACCAGGTTCGATATTATTAACAATAAATTACTTATAGTTTAATTAAACTTTCCTGATACCTGAAAAGGCAACATATGCTAATATTCTCATGTTGTTCAGCTGATTATTTACGGCAATAAATAAGATAGGTTCACCGATTAACCCCATGTAATAGTTTCTCGGTTTAAAAAAGTCTGATCTAATTAATCATCTGGTAATATTTATAATTGGTCCACTCTGAATTTATTCACATCATTAAATGAGCATTTATGGTACAAATTTCACAAATATCCTCAATTTACCAAATTCTATGTATAAAAAATTAATACCCTAATAGCCCTCGAACAAGTTTGTTCGAAAACTCGTGTTCAGTAACCATGACCCAATTTCCACCTATAATTCTCTGCATATTCACATCCAGAGATCCTACATATATCCAAAACTTCAATCGAATTATCTTCACGATCTATTTCCTATAATATGTATGTACGCCGTTCCGATACCCAGTTTATCATTATTATCTGCATCGCTATATCTAAAACTATTTTTATGCTTATTGATTACGATCTTGAACTTCGATATGATGGGATGGAATGGCCCTATTTTGAATTCCAGTTAACACTAATGGATACGCGAATAATATCAACATTGCCCGAATTCTGCTATTTCAGCAAAATATAAAGCCATTTACAATTTTATCGCGGCTAATTCCAATGATAATTAATCCTCACTTTTGCCTTTTAGTAAATCTGCGAGAGTGCTTCAACGCCAACCTATTAAAATCACGATGGAAGCGTTGATACATCTCCCCGCTTTAATTTTAAAGGTTAATTACCCATTATGACTGGGCATGAAAAATCTTTAATTTTATTCGGGTCCACCGCAATTATAATTAATAACTTGATCTATCTTTCTCCCGCAGAGAGCTAATTAGCGGCGATAGTTTAGATAAAGATGATGGATGGATTCTCAGATATATTCAGTCTTTCATTGCCGTAATCTCTTAATTATACCCATATCAGATGTACTGCGAGAATGAATTACGACCAGGAAAAGTGTTTTTGCAATCACTGCTCAGAATCTTAAGAGCATTTATGATCTGATTAAATCGTTAAAACCATTATAGACTCAAGATTTGAGAACAAGAATTACATGAGAAATTTTCAGTCACAACGTTCACAAACCACCCGTTGGAATGAAATGCGATTTCTCAATTTATGTCGATCATTCTCTTTAATGATATTTACAGCGAAATAAAATGGAAAAATACAATTAGAAATAAATGTACTTTTCCATTTTTGTGATCGATTTAAACTAGTTTCAGGGTATTATTTTTGGTTCATCATTGTAGAAAATATATTTTTGTTGTAAATGTTATTATGATCTACACATCATCTACTCATCCATCCGCTTAACCCATTTCTTGGGGTCCAGTGATTGATCTCACCTGACGATTTCATACAATTTCCAATATTAACCCTTATTAACATAAGTGAATAACAGTACTCAAACAGTAAAATATATCGTCTTAAACAGAACAATTAATCTTAATATTTTCGAAGAATTACTACTGACTTAAAAAAATAAATATTTACATACATCGTCGAGTTCAAGATAAAATTTAATAAAAGTGCGTTTTGACACAAAGGTAGTAGGTTAAGAAAACAACGAGAAAATGATTTCGTGCAATTCCCAATAAGAGTAAACTCAAATGATACCATATATAAAAGACAGAGAATGAATAAAGTATCAGAAAATTCATCAGAAGTATGTTCTCTGGATCCCTTGGATCTATCGGGAGTAAGGTAATTGAATATTTGAAAACAGAGATGTCCACATCAGCAAATTCCATACAAAGAAACTTATAATAATATCATAACTTCAGATTGATTATTGTATTTACACGAGTTTTTAAGTTACGATACATTAGAATAGAAAAATTCATCTTTCTCCAAAGCACATCTCATTCATTTCGAAATATCATATCAAGACCTCGCGATTCATGAATTTCCCTTCCGATGGAATATGATTATGAAATGAATAAAAGCGGTGCGATCCTTCCACTAAGAATGTAAACAATGATCCAAAAACACCTTGTCCCTGAGTTTCTTGAAACACTTTATCTCCCACGTTTTTGAACAAGGATATAAAATACGTGGAGATCAAACACAAAACTTCTCCAGCGAATTCATAAGGCCTCAATATTCCTCACCGCTGACAAAACGTTAGAACATGATTAATCTTTTCCCAACTTTTGAATTTACCATTAGAATGTTCGACCCGAGTTTGTAGACTTTCGACTGTACATTTCCTCTCGGATTTGTTTCGCGGAGCGAGCTAAAAATTATTGACGAAATTAATTCATCATTTCCCTTTGAAGGCGCTGACAAAAGGCGCTTTTGCTCTAGAAGTTTTATATTTATCACATCGCCCGCCTTTTAGGTGAGCCTACGGCGAAGGGGCGGCCGGCCTTGTAAGTGTTTGTAGGAATAAGGGGAGGACTTAGGGATAAGGGTCGGGGGAGGATAACGGGTTTCCAACGCCCTATCCCTTTCTAGGGCCCCTTGTTCGGTCTCGTTAATATTCAGCATCCCTTTCCCGATGGGTCCAGATAATAGATGAGGCCACTCCTTCCCTATCTCGGCTCCATCAACACATTTCTTTCGCAAAGGGCCGAGGACAAGGGCGGTAAGTCGAAGAAAATGAATATCTGGGAAGAGAGGAGCTGCCGCCCTTCCCTTAAAGGGACTTTTTACTCGGACAACGGAAGATCCGATCGAGTTGCGATCTCGGCCTCTGGTTTCTTCGAGCGAAGTAAAACATCGCTCAAGAAATGGCCGCGTTATCACTTAAGCTTACCCGGGTTCGCTAAAAACCGTGTCGATTGTTTGGGCGTAGCAACGAGCTATCGATTGCGAATGAAAAAAAAGAACTAGCATCCTCAGGTTCATGATTGAAACTACTGAGGTTCTCTATTTGTAAGAGAAAACTTCAGTAACCCTACACATTATTTTACTATCAAAGGTTACGAAAAGAGCTCACAACAAAATAACAACAGTCAAACCTAGAACAGTGATCTCTCGAGTCGAAAGGATAGTGAACATTCATTCAGAAAAACCAATTGATTTCTCCACTAAAATTAATGCTTTGATATTTAAATAATGGCTAAATGATGCCATGATGCAACATGTGAAGACAACTGGAAACATCGACTTCGACATAATATAATAATATTCCTTATATGAAACTTTCATGGCCATCGCCCATTAATTTATACGCTTAAGCGGTGGTTATTGTTGAGCAGAACATTGATCTTAAGTCATGTTCTTTCATTTCACTTTTAAAATAATGATAATTAAAGGTACCTCCTTAACTGCCTATCGATGCAGGATAAGTGATTATTAATTAAAAGGATTATACAAGTGTTGGTAAATTAGATGGAAGTAAATCGACTTATCTTTTCGTAATACCGATATGAATAGTAATAATAATACTGAAAGTAGTACTAATAGCAATCATCGAAAACTTGAACCTAGTTGTATTTAAAAATAACAGTGTGTATTTTTATAAAGAAACTGGCTGATTCCTGCAAAAGAATGATCATACTAAAGTATTTCAGAATTAAATTTCCACGAACGAAGGTAGATACCAGGTACGCAGTGTTACATGGTACTTAATATTGGTGTCTAGAATTTAGCAACTTTGCTAATCTGACATTGTGCTAATTTTTAAGATACAGTGGGCAGGGTAAATGGCTCAAGATAAGGATGAACATTTAAAATTCTACATTTCATATTTTATTTTTGGAATAAGTTGCCGACAGAAACAAATTCTGTGATAAATTCCTGAAAATTTGGTACATAGAGTATAAGGATTTGCTACAGATGGTTTTCATATCAAAACAAAATTTAGTAAAAATTGTACTCAAAGTTAACTCCTACGAAATTCCTTAAAAAAATGGAAGAGAAAAAATGTCTTAACCGTAAAAATGGCAGGTTCCTTGTACGACACTAAATATAAACAATTGTACCACATTGTTACAGAGTTGTATACAGGCGCATTCTTTAATTGGTTTAGCGCTTATGTAAGTAAACCCTTCCTATCTTCCACAAAATTTCCACAAAAATATTCCACAAAAAACCTAAATATGGGATTTCTGGAGGGTAACATAACCCCTAATCATCTCCTATTACCCCTGTTATCCTACAGAAAATTTGAACCTCTCGAAGGGGACGAAACGATTTTCCTAAGAATGACGTAGCGAATTAAAGCATTTCGGACTCTTTATTAAGGAAGTATGGGTTGAATAAGTCATTTTACAAAAAGAATCATCCCCAAAAAACTCATCCCAACCACGAGATTTTTTAAAAGGTCGTAAGTGACTAGCTGTGACCAATACTCTGAATAATTATTAAGTAGTAAGGAATGGGTGAGGGTGTTTGCACGAGATGGCGTGCACCCAAGGAAAAATGGACTTGAAAAACGTCCGATGGGGCCGGGAAACCCAATTGCCGGTCGGGTGCTCTATCCATTGAGCTACCCCGCCAGAACGTTCTCTCAAATCATTCGGGAGACTTTGTCGGCATCGAGAGCAC
This sequence comes from Pachydiplax longipennis, assembly GCA_036926295.1. NCBI lineage: Eukaryota > Metazoa > Arthropoda > Insecta > Odonata > Libellulidae > Pachydiplax > Pachydiplax longipennis. Next base: position 22,442,793 of record JAVFKF010000003.1, on the reverse strand, counting down.
CCGATCGTGAATTGGGAGACTCGGGTTTGATTTCTGGCCCCTTAAAATTTTTTTAATTCTATTTTTTCTTGGGAATTATTCATTAAATGAAGCATTCCGGACCCTAATCCGTAAATACGCTGAATCTGTCTGAGATATGGTTATCTTTCACATTTAACCCACAGCAGGGATTGTGATTCAGAATTTGATTCGTCAATCATACCAGCAAATTTCCGTTAATTTGAGCCGTGGGCCTGATAAATGCAAAACTGAGTCTTAGAAATTACAGCTGTGGCTGCATAGCACGATTCTTACACGAAATTTTTAACATCCCGTTCAGCTTAACTTGAAGCACGATTGAATTTATTCATCCGCATGCTTCCTTCCACCTTCTCCTCACTATCCGATCCATCCTCCTTTCAGCCTTTTATCCATACCTAATCCTTTCTCACTAGTCTTCTTCCCTCTCCGATCACCCTCACTTTTCCTTTCCCATACCCTTTCACTCCCATTTCTCCTTAAGCAAGATTTGTTCGCAGTGATGGAGCTAATTCTTAAAACCCCGCTGCAAACTTCATCAGAGGCTAGATTTATCATTGAGCACCTCTAGCATCGAGATGAGAAAGTTTCTCAAGCATCAAATCCTTTTCGTAGCTTCTTCACGATATTGTAGGAAAGAGCATTTCTCCGCTCGATCGGAACTGCTTGAAAATTAATTCTACGCATTCATAAAGGTTATTAGGAGCTACAATACATGAATGGAGAAATCTAGACTTCAAACTTATACTATGTTGTACTCAGTTATATACTTTTGGTTAATCTCACCTTACGTGAAAGTGTTAATCTTTGACGCTAGATGTAGAAATATGAACTAAATATACAGCAAAACTGTAATCATGTCAAACTTTAATGTGTTAACTGTGTTAATGTGTTAAAATGCTTTTCAAGTTAACGAGTTAAAATCGTGATATAAGAAGGATATCGTTGTATCCAGGATATTTAAAATTTAATTTACATTACGTTGGAAAATGAAAGAGAAGGCTCTTTCATTTCTGAATAAGTGCTTTATGCCTTAAAAACAGAAATGAACCTTCCTTAGTTTGTTATACTTGACCCGGCTGTAGATATAGGGAGTATACGAACTACTCTTGAATAATACCGGCGGTCTTCTTGTCATCATTTTTAAGAACGGTATGCTTTTTTAACGAAGAGTGACTTTCTTTGTTACTTAATTTTGGAATTTTTCCAATTCAAGAGAGGCAACTTTACCTAATAGAAAATAAGGGAAGGGTAATATAAACAATTATCAGTCGATTAACCGAGGAGAAATATAGGCTGCAAAGATTTACAGAGTACCTGGGGAAGAAAAAATATAAGAGTAAAGTAGAGCGTCTTTAGCTGTATTTTTACCATTTTTTTAGTGTGAAAGGTACCGGGATCGAAGGAAACCGCGTATTAAGAAGGGTGGCATCTTAAGCGCGCGGGTTTTAAACGGGTTTCACTTTATTTGCTTTATAAAATTGAAGCCATGTCTAGAAATGCATTTAGTAAAGACAATAGTTAACGCATCTGCAAAGTACACAATAATCATACGTGTCATCTTCTGCCCTTCCAGTATCCTCGCAGAACTCTGGTTCAATTACAGAAAGTTTGCTCGAGCATCATATTTACGAATAATTACGCCAGAGATTACGATTGCGGTCACATACAAGTATCGGATTCCTGTCACGACGGTAAAAGTTGTTACAGTGCTCTTCTGTGCTTGCTCTCAGGATTATGTGCCTTCGACATCCACGGGGAAAATGATTTACAGCACCACCTGACGGCGTGAAGGGAAACGCACGTAAGTCTTCATTTAAAGCGGCCATTAATCTCTATAATTCGAAACAACATTCGAACTCGGCAGATTTGCGAAGCTGCGGATTCTACCGCACCATTACGAAATCAAAGATTTCATACCGTAAAGAATATTAATTGCAACTATCCTAATGAAAATGGGGATTTTTATATTCCTTTAATTTTAAACGCCACTTCATCACTATTCATTTGCATTTTGACCTGTGCTGCTGTAGAAACACTGAATCTAATAATAATGGCATCCCATCGAGATAGATGTAATCCATGATCTCATTTAATTAAAATGTATTTATTGTTAAATGAGGGAGAGGATGGCCTAAGGTTCTAAAGAAGGCTCGGAGAAAGGAATCAATGTGATAGTATCCTCGTATTTTCTAGAAATATGATGGTTTAAAAATATAGAGAAGGATAAAGTACAATAAGTAATGCTAATTTTTTGTCCAGCAAGGCCTTAAGTTCAAAATTTATATTGGTATATTCGATACATATGCTTCTAGCAACCAAGTAAATGAGTATTACGACGCGACGTCTCCGTTAATTGATTAATTTTACTCCTATGCTTATTTCTGCGACTTCATTCAACCTATTTCGAAAAAACATCTATGGCAATCTTTATAACCTTCTCATGGTCTTATCTTAAAGGCTGCTTGGAAATAAATGTTTAAGTTATCCTATAGAAGATTATATGATGGTAAAAATTATACCATGCGGCCATTGCGCGCGATTGGAAATTTTTGTAAATTACAAATCATTGCATAGTTCCATTTTTCGTTGATGCCTTTAATTTAAGAATCCTTTGTAAAATTCGCTCCGTAGGAACTATCTCGGATCATGCGTTGGAGGTTAACTATTTGGGTTGATCATAGACTAATTTTAAATTTTATGTGTAGCAAACTCTAATAGTAAGAGTGTAAGTATGTACACCAAAGTACAGTTAAAACCGATTTAAAAGTTCCCGCTCTCATTCTTAATACGCATTTTTCTCCCGGTTCCCATATTGTAACGTCCCAATATCACGAAACATATTGCAAAATACCGCTTAAGACTATCTCATTAGTGTATGAACAGATGGAATTTTCTTTCGTTCCGTTTACTTCCCCGGAAAATCTGGTGACCTTGCTGATGTAAGGTGGCTTGCGTACCTTAGAGGAGCAAAGAGACGGGTCGTGCTTTTAACAAGTTGGCGGTACCTCTAGGGCAATACCGGCACGCGCTACAGGCGACCCGGACCCCATCCTGACCGTTTCATTGTCACTTCCAAAATGAAAAACTATCCATTTGTTTCATATTTCCGTCAAGAACGGCGAGAAACCTTACAGGACATTCCCTCACAAAAATCTCTTCCGCATGCTGAAAAAGAGCTCGAATAAGACGGAATGCAGTTCATCTGGTCCTAGGAAAAGGGAAAGAATGAGTTTCCGAGGACTATCAAGTCTCGTACCGAGGGTAATAAATGATCCTTTACTTACGCGGTCAACACGTTTGTGACCAACGCGATTGAAAGTTAAAACTTGCGTACTTTCCTACAGGTATAGTTACCTATTTTTAGTCTTCCTCATTTTACTAATTGCTACTTTCAAAGAATCAGTGTTCCTAGCTTGTATAGTTGTGAAAGTGTCTTCGGTGTAAGGAAGAGATTGCTTTACATCCTGAAGAGCAGCTCGACGCCAAAATGGTAGGTGCATTGTTACTGAATAATTAATTTAGATTAAAAATCACAAGAAGACTGATATTGGCAATTTTCGATTGAGATATACGATGTAACTATAATTTTCAACGTCAATTTTCATCACATTAAAGTCCTGAAAATCGCTTCACATTCATGAAACCCTATTCCTCTTCTGATTGCTCATTTGGAAAAAAAACATTCCTAGTAAAAAACAGTCCTTTGGATAGTTTTCGTTTAACTAGCAGGTAAACATAATCATAATGAAATGTTCCAAAAATAAACAAATACATAAAACATGGGATTGGATACAGTCTCCATCCCGCTTTTCCGACTTCAATCAAATATTTTCTATTCAATTTCAAGTCGCTTACTTATTATCATAATCATCGATGTATCCGAATCAAATGATTTATAAAAAAAACAATCAGAGCCAATTCTCCACACATTAACTAGAGTGGGAAAGAAATTCCCTCTCGGATTCAGGGTTAGCGCTAAATATCACCACAACTGCCGTTGGAAACAAACGGGGTCAAGTGAAACGAGGTGATAACCGGAATTCCATAGCAGAGGGCACCGATAACCTTTCTCCTCTGACCCCACATCGCTCTTCCATAAAACCCCTATTTTGGCTAGCCCAAAACTTCCCTATCACTCTATCCCTGCCTCTCCATCTCTCTGTCTTTCCTTTAGCCCTTCCACTCATTCCTTGTCCTAATCCCACCTAATTACCATCTCCCGTTTAAAACACTTTCCGCAAGCAACATGCAGTAATTACGTTTCTTCCATGCATTGGAAAAGAGGTCGCACAATCTGAACAATTCCTCTTTTTTTAATCAAGCGAATTCGAAATACGAAATCATTGAGGCACCACTATGTTTCACCGTACCTCGTGGAATACCCTAAATTTACAATCAATTTACTCCGTACTTTCCTTCAATTGTTATTTTTCACTTTAATCCCAGATTGAACCTAAACATTTGATGATAGATGTTATTTAGAAAACCGCAAAATAAGAAACGGGTGGAAATTAGGATGTATATCTGTAAATACATTAAGTTCAAACTTCGATCATGAGTCTACTATCATTACTACTCAATCGTGCAACCCCATTTCTTTTCCCTCATTTTTGCATCCGATGATTAAATGAGTCAAATATTCCGTCCCATGCATACAAAAGATTAGAGACTGGTCATATAAATTCGTTTCAAATTTCAAGACTTATATTTGAATGCGAGAGAATACAAAAATTTTAAAAAAACACATAGAAAGATTTTAGGATATATAAGTTATTCGTGAAATAATACAATGATGGAAATAAAAAGCAATTCCTTCCGACAAGTAAACTTCCCAGTCAAAAATGACGAAATTTAATTGAATATGCGGTCTGTAACGATAAAATTCATAACTTATTCGTACCATGAAGCTTTTAAATATCATGTTAGTATTTAAAACTAAATACTCTCGAGATGCTTAAAAAGATGACTTGGTAAAATTTTAAAAATATTATGAATCACGTGAGACTCGATATTAAACAACTTCCTTTTACATCTAATTTTTGCTAAAAATCCAATCATCTCCAAAGTCCTTTACCTGACCTATCCCTACACTGATAAAAATCTTCATCCTTATTGATCGTGAATGCTTGACATGAGCGAAAACATTGCCAACTCGGAAATGGATTTAATTTTGTTTCTGTTAATTATTTATCATATCAAAATATTATAGAATCACAAAAAACTGCTTTTTCAATCAGACTAAATGATCTTACTGCCACAGTCAATGGGTCAAAAATTCCTAGAGTATTCATTTGGGAAAATGCATGAACTAGGTTTTAACAATCGCATTCATCAATCTCATTATTTATAATTTAATATAATTAGAAATATGATTGTAAATTTAGGAGGCATAAAAAATAGAAAGATTTTTGAATGAATTTCTTAGAATTAATATTCCCTTCTTTCATTTAATTCGTTGTTCCCTACCTTGGAAACAAACCATTTACTTTTCTAGCACTCTTTACGATAATAGATAAGCCTATATGATTTCAAATTATAATCGAATTTCGTAAATTTAAAGATAAACCCATTAAGTTACAGAACTATCTCAAACTTCCAACCACCTTATTAAAATTCACAGTAAGAGGTGAGGTTTTATAGAAATCCACCAGTTACAATGAAGAAAGGAGTTGAACTTATTACCAAATACAACCGTCTCTCATTATTCTCCACAAGTTTTCAATAAACAATAGAAAAGCATACTTTTCATAAAATGAAGGGCAATCCATTCGTAAGGAAAGAGGCCTCTAAAAAAGCCGAAGAAAAGTGAACGCGAAATTCCAATTTCTATCGCATTCCGGCATAGCGATCGCTGACTAGAACACTTATCATTCAGATAATTTGAAAGAAGATTTAGATGATATACGGGGGCGTTTAAACTCTTGCAAATTTCGGTGCGAATAGCCACGGAGATATTTTTATAAAATGGAAAAGCTCATAGGTGAGAATAGAGCTGGGCTCGTCGGCGGATTCCGGATGAATAATGTTTTCCCACGGACTTTCTCTACGGAACGCGAGGCTAAAATATGACATATTTTCGCTACAGTTGCAAACGAGTAAGCCCTTCAAATATTTCACCGCTTTATTTTGGATGGCAACCCATTGTCCTCCAGAAGATTCACTGCAGTCGTCGAGAAACAAAACGCACACGTACGAAAAAAGGAAGCGTATCAATTTCTGGTAGATATCCAGATCGAGTCGATATCTGGAAACGTGATAGTATGAGGGCAAAAATTTTTCGACGTATCATCAGATCGTTTAATAAGCTTTCGCTAAATCAGAAAAGAATTACAAGGAGAATGTTGGGCAACGATTGCTGACGTATTCTCATTTCCGCTCAGCATGTTGTAATGTTATCTATAACATCATACTACGACCCTCTACATCACTTGATCATTGCTGACTCCAAACTGTTTTCTTTAAGATGCTCCTAGCGTGATCCACCTTATCATCTATATACACATCAATATCCTGCAAGCTTTTTTTCATCGTGTGGCACGTGGTGTGAGCGTTCGAGCTACTTTAGCTCTCCGTCATAAAGAATGAGTTCTTAAAACTACTAGTCCTAGGATTTCTCTCTCTCTCATTTTAACATCATTATTTAATCGGCCGCAGAAGGTACTTCGACCGACAACAACCATTCCAACTTCATTCAGCATAAGCTGAATAATATTACTAGAAAGTAATATTTAAAAATTGCTTATGAAAAATTTGGATGCGAGTCGGTAATAGCTAGGTAATGGACGGATGATAAATTACAGAATGATTGTATAGACTTAGGGTCATATGCGTCCCGTTTTACGTGGGACAGTCGCTTTATTATAAAATATCCCGAGTTGATTTCTAGTCCCTCTTTCTTAGTCATCCTTCGAGAAGAAATTAATTAATGGATTTTATCCCATTATTGGAAACAATTTCCCTTACAATTTTTATAATAATAATCACTAATATTAAAATAACATCAATTAAAAATAATTAGTGGAAATAATGGCCATATTTTTTCCCGTCATTCCATTGCAACACTATTTTACTTAATCAGTACTGTGATACTTATCGTTTTATAGTCTTAGAGCAAAAGAGTAGTTTATATGATAATATTAGAAGAAAATTTCTCGTCACCTAAGCGCAGGAGAAAATGGGAAATCTACTTCATGTAACTGTGAATTCTGCATTTCATATACGCCGTTCAGACGTAATCAATTACATGAAGGCGAAAAATGATGCTGCTGTTGAAATGAAGGCTTTAAACTGCAGCATTAGAAATATGTAACCATAATAATCATGAGTGAAAGGAACTAAGAGAGATATCATTGGAAGCGCACGAAGAAAATCTCGCATACAACATAGTGGTGTGCACCTAGAGCTTTAGCTCCATGGACCTCTGTACATGAGAGTTATATCTGGTTTTCTTAATTTTTAACATGCCTCGTTTTCCATTCTCAGGTTTCTGTTAAATAAATTTCACAAAATCCCAGCTTTTGAGTAATACATTAGAACCCTAGTATAGATATATGTTTAGGATAAAGGAAAGCAGAATGAGAAATAGGAGTTTGAAAAAGAGAAAGTAGAAAAAGCATCTAAAACTAGCTGACTGTGGTGGATGAGATTGAGGAGATAAAAAAACGTGGTTTTCAGAATAATATTAAATATATGGAAATAAACCTGGATTAGAAGACAGCAAGTTATGTAAGCAAAGCAGAAAATTGTGGATTCTGCTATACGTCTTACCTCAAAGAAAAGGTGATTGTTTTTTATGTTTCATCTCTTAACGTATTATACGAGGGTGGTCTGAAAAGTTTCCGATCCCAGATTTTTCAGAAAGCTTCAGAAAATTTGCAGAAATTTTCAGAACACATGTCGAGAAATGGCGAAATGTCGGAAACTTTTCAGCCCACCCATGTATTACCCTTACATAAATCGCTGAGATAGAACGAAGTATTTTCGCCAAAGATTTATTTCGACAGTTTGCTATTCCCTGATGTGTGAATCAACTGTTGGAAATACAATGCCACTTTGCTCGTTGCAATTACTTAATCCGACAAAATGGAACAGTCCAGATTCTGTCCCATAGCTCAATTTTCTAATTATAAACGATGTCCTGATTGAATAATCATATGATTGACATACACTTAAATTAAAACTACACATCCAAATCTTTCCTCGAATATTTTGCTGCTTTGGTTTTTGGAGCAATTTACGAAATGTATCCGCGTCATTCTGGAACGCGGAATTTAAAGTGGTTTCCGAAGTAAAGTTCCCGCGCAGTATCCGAAAGGAACTCCGATATCAACGAGAAGTAACGGCAATTTTTTGCTACAAAATTAAGGAAGATAAGACTTCGAAGGAAGCCACCAAAGTTGAGAGGAGGAGGGAAAAGAAAGTTTGGGGCTCGCCTGGGGCGCCTCACTGCGGAAGAAAGCCGAAGGTATTAAGAGATAAGAATCTACGCAATCACACGAGATTGAAAGAGTACAAAGGGCGAGTGGCTTTCCCTCGGGGACACAGAGGGCTCTGCGACGCGGAAGGGGGACACAAAGGGGACATCAAGACGCGGTGGGCACAGATTGCAAGACACGGCACCTTCCCGCCCACGCAAACCCTCCCAACCTTTCAACTCGGGAGCTTCCTCACACGGACACCCATGGAATCCAAACATTTCACCGAAGCTTAGATGGTCTACATCCACGACACCTCACGACATTTTTATTTTCAATTATCTTGGATTCGAATGGTGGACGAAGAATGCATGTTTTCGCGGACGTGTTTCCACAAGCCAAATTAATACCTTTCGAGAGTAGTGGCTTAAATTGATACGAAATATTTAGTTCTTTTACGTTCACGGTCTATTCAAAACAGGACATGAAAATGTTTTCTATATATACGGCCGTAGCAAGTGAATGAATATGCTTAAGGTCCAGGAAAATGAAAATTATAATTTAATAAACTCGAAATTCCCGATGATTTCCTCGTACTGAGTATCCTCAAAAATCGATAAAAAATTTAAATATATTTATGTGATTCAACTTTAATTGTTGGAACTCCAGAGAGAATGCAATAAAAATACTTAATAGTTTACACAAAAATTTTACTCCGACCGGTTTCTACTCTATAGGGTGAGAGTTAAAATTGTTTTATGGAAATTAACTACTAAATTTTGTTTCTTTCTCAATTACTTTTAAGTCTGTGCCTGTTGCATAATATTAAAGAGGAGTAACTTATTGAGAAGTATCATTAGAGATGTTAAAACGACATATTAGGTAAAGATACTGGTGTTAATACACCTCTTGATGTACCTTACTGGCGGCTCGCGGACTATGTAATTAAATCTGAATTGATTAAGCCATAAAAATACCAGTATGTAAGAGGTAGATGAAAATAAGCTACAGTAAAGAATTATTCTATCCGATAGTTATTATGACACTTGTATTGGCGCGAGATTGGGAGTCTCTTTTTACATATATCTGTTAGATACTTAAGTTATATCATTAATCCTGTCAGATTGAGTCTTCATTTAATTTGAAACTAAGAAAAATAAGAGGGAGACCTTGAAAACTTAAACAGTAAATGTAAAAATCCTTTAATACTGTATGTCGATATCTTTATTATTCAGAAAATATCAAAAGAATGAGAGGCGATTAACAATCAGGTTATATTTATAATCCCTATGATAGTACTTTCATAAATACCATTCGATAGAACTGAAGCTCAAAATTTAGTTTCTATTATTATTTTCAACTCATAACTTAGGAGATGTCAAACGAAAACTAATTCAACGACTTTTATTTCCATTGGGAATAATAAATATTAAGGTAAATTTTTGAATCCTTAAACGTACTTTATCAAAAGTTATGTAATATCCGTATTTAATCGGGTAATTTCTCTTACTTTCCAGTAAATTTAAATCATTTGTAACTAAAATATATATTTAAAATTAATTTAAATCATACCCTCCCTGAATAAAAAACAAGGTAACGCTAGTCATACGTAACATTCACCATCGATAGATTCGAACACTAATGTGTCCGGTCTATGGGGTATACATACTAATATTCGTTGATTATTGTTTGACGGTTAGAGAGGTCCCACAGAACAAGAATTCCTCTCTCAGAGAACTTATCAATACTATGAACGTCTCCGTAATGCATGTGTTTCTATCGAGCGTCGTATTTTCGAAGATCATCCAAAAACCCCGACATGCTTTCGCCGAGAGCGAAGATCGCTCGGAAAGGTCTTTTGTAAACGCATAAGTTGCGATAGACTTGGTAACCAATTAATCCTCCGCCGCGCTTCAAAACACCGCCACTTCTCCCTTTCAACTTTCAGCAAATGCCGTCGCCCTCCGGAGAACACAAGTTTTCAACAATCAAACATTCCTTTGAACACTTTATTTCCTCCCAACTTCCGGCTTCTTTTATTTCCCCGCTTTCCTTCCCATAATTCAAAACCTCTGCTTTAGAGCTACCAAACCTTCCAGCCTTTCCTCTCTGCTAAGTTTCCCGCTAACTTGGAAGTGGCAGCGGCTTCAACTCCCACCCGTTCCCGTCCCTTCCCATTCTCCCTTTAAAACGCCCCTCAAAATAATGGAATATCTTGCCTTCGTGTCGTTTTTTATTTATTCCTTCCCCCGCTCATTCTCTACATTTTCATCTCCTACCTGTCCCTGCTTTTTACCATATTTTACCTCCCCGAAAGCGTTAGGAAAGCATTAAAAGAAGCACGGTGGGAAACTAAAGTTGCTGTGAAATACGGAGAGATAGCCATCTAATCCAAGATGAGAGGTTTTAGACAAAGGAATTCCGGTTTTCCGTTTCGCTGTAAATTTGAAGATGTTGTTAAGAGATATCTAAAAAAAAAAGAGGTTTGCAACTGCGAAAATGAATTTAAAATTAAGAAACATAAAAACGCCATTCTTTCTAAATGGGAAAACATAATAATAGAAATAAATCGACTTTTCGGGCAATATTGATGCTAGTAAGTCTCTTCTTGAATCCAACTCTTCTTCATATAAAACTTAAAAGAAAGTAATAGATTTAAAAGAGTGCAAAGAGGAAGACAAATTTGTAGGCCTAAAAACCTAGGTTTGCACTGAGGAAAAAATACGTCGCAAAACAACTCCGAGAAAATTCAGCGAAACAAACTGATAGTGTATTAAATTTTAAGGTTAAAATTTACAACATATCTGAAAGTGATATAGCCAATACAGGTACACTTTACATAGATGATGTAAACAGAGATGGTTGCATAAAAATCAACCTTTTGCATTAAAAATTAAAATTTTTGCTTAAAAATAAACACGTCATAAAATAAACATTTTTCATAAGAAATAAAGAGAATATGTGCCTGACATCTGATAACACTGTATAGTAGAAGGGAATGTACTCTCTTGCTTGATAAAATTTTCAAAATATTTATACTGCCTTGGGGCTACCAGATAACCAAGTGGGAAGCGCGTTCGCCTTCAGTGAAAGCTGTCCTTGGTTCGATTCCTGTTTATCGACCATACGTGCGATATGACCTCGGCTATCGTAGCACCTTTAGCAATACTATTGATTCTGACTTTCTGTAAATCCAAAGCCAAAAACGAAAATGTTTTCCGTCGCTTACTAAAAAAAGAGGTTGGAAAGACGATAGAAGAAAAGAAGAAGAAAAACTGTGAGGAAATATTTCCGTAAAAAATATCTTGCTATTCTCAAAATCACCAAACTTGGAAATATTCTCCGTGATGGCTTAATTGTCCTAACAATTCTCGATACGGGAACAAGTAAAACATCATACGCATACGATGGAAGATGTCGAAGAATTTTACTCTGGTAAAAAAAGGTTTGCGAAGTATTTGCGCTAGTCCCCGTTTCTCGAAAGTATTAGTAGTACAATTAGCGTTCGGAAAATAAATCGGAAATATCGAAACTTTTTTGGGTATAAGCAACGAAATCGAAGAATCTTTAACCCAATTTTCCGATCCCAAAAATGATACTTTGACTGTTTTGTATAAAATTCATTCTTCCATTTCTGAAAATTGATAAATTATCGGAATCAGAAGTTCGTAGTGTCGGTAAGAATTTGGTATTGCTCACCGCTAATAATAATGACGGTAAATCATTTTATTATTCTGACCTCTTAAAAAAAGTGTCCTTGAAGGTTGGAATGCAGTAGTAATACGAGGGGAAATATCCTTATTGAAAGGATATGACCTGTGAAGCGGTTAATATGGCTCAAAAATGAGTATTAACGTTTCATTAGAACCAAAATTTCAGTTGAGTCATATGGGATACACAAATTTCGCTTGTTTTGGTTTCTCCCTCTTGATTCTTAATTTTCACTTAATTTCCGTCCTCATTTCAATTTGACAATCGGTTCGTCTGTTTCGTCCACAGAAATTAAATTTAACACATATTTCTAGAACTGATATTAAAATTTAACTCAATGAAATCGACTATGTGGTCAGGAAAATTATAATCTACTTGAATTAACGTAATTATTTTACATATCTCCAGATAAGTATATAAGAGGTTGCAATTCAGAAAAACGTACGTTGAAGGGGCCTTAAGAAAGAGACATTCTTGAGTATTATTCCGCATCCTTATTTTAAATTGAGGAAATTGAAAGGCTTTTTTCCATAAGTTTTTCTTGTATACATTGTCGCCTGAATCTTGAAAGTAATTCCCTTGATAATACGGAATGCTAACAAAATGCTCAGAAATTCCTATCACTTTTTGTCTCCCTGCTTTATCCCAGTTTTTAACAAGATACGTGACAATTCTGCATCACAGGCGAAAACCTGGTCTGCAGTCCCCAAACAAATCTCCGAAACAATTTGCGTCACCAACACTGATATATCACTCCGAATTAAAACTTCTTTGCGCTGCACGAATTCACAAAGATTTGAAAACTTCGCGAAGGGCTCGACAAAAAAGATTTTCCTCTTTGAATGCTCCAGATTTGAGCAGAATTGAATCTCACTCTCCACTCGAGAAAAATTCTTTCATTCGGGGAAGAAGTCAAAGATATTTTTGAAATCTTTTACGGGATCAAAGCGCATAAGCCGAGGGGAAAAAAGACATGAAACGCCGGAAGAAAGTGGAAGGAAGTACTGACTGTTGTACAAAGCTCCGGAAAAATGTTCGCTGGAATCAGGAAAAGAGGTCAAGTGACCCATTGTTCTAATGAAAGGTCGTGTGTGCACGATAAGCAGGTCATGGAAAGGGCGATTTACGACTGATTTCACTTCTCAATAGGGCAATTATAAGCTCAAAAGACTCATTTGTTAGAATAGTATTATCATTAAGAATCTGGATTCGTATGAAAAAGCGGCTGTAAAAGCTAAAAATTGCAGCAACCCTCTATACAGTTAACTCGAGTCAAACCTCTCCATTGTATTATCAAGAAATATCTGAAAAGAAATTCTGATCGAACATAATACACACTCTTTTCCTCCGACCACTAATCATTTTCTGAGTGTGCATATCAATTTTCCGTAGGAATATTCCAGAACTATTGTTGTGAATAATTAAAACAGGAGATGAATCACATTTTTAAGATCTTTCTCAGATATAGTAGTTCAACACAGAACATCGAGATTTTCGATAATATACTAGTGCACTACGGTATGTTCTTTGAAATTCTCGTTCGGAGCCTATTAACTTGTCAGCCCTTATTTGTAACAACTTTTGATCGGAAAGTTCAGAGTATTGGAATCATGTATATATTTATCGATCAATAAAATGGTAGCAATTACCATAGATTCTTCTTTCACGCAATTATCTGAAAATTTATTAAGAGCCTAAATCTTAAATAAAATAAGCGAATGAGAGAGAATTCAAAATTTGAGAGAAATTAAAACTCTTGCTTCTAATTAAGCTCTTACTTGTTTGGAACTTACAGTTTGAATTCGTCAACAAAAAGGTAAACAAAGTAAGAATTACTGTATTTTGGGATTGGAACATTTTATAGAGAGGGTCTATGTAATATGGAGTATTTGATCAACAGTACCACGAAATATCTTTCAGATCTTATTCCCTTAGAAATTGCCCATCGGCTTAAAAAATTCAAAAAGGAAATAATTCCTGCCCTTAGAAAGATAAAGAATAACAAGGAAAGTAAATGTTTTAAAAATAAGTAAACTATGTTCTTTATCCTTAATAGAAATGAATGGCATTTACTGGGTCGGAAGAAAAAAATATCACATAAATAGTGCAAAGTGCTTCAAATTTGTCAATAACACAGGTGTAAAAGAAATATTTTTCCTCAACTGGGTTAGTCACCTTACGATAGAATAGACACGGTAAGGTACAACAACGCTTTTGTATACGCCCTTCGTCGTATTCAGAAAATTACGAGGTTACGTAGCACCCAATCTTTTAGCTTTCGAGATTCGACCGACTTTTCTCCGTAAAAAAAACGACATCTGGCGCGTAAAATTGGTGCGATTCGTTGAGAAACGCCTTGATTTTGATCGCGGGAAGCTTTTTTGTGCCTGAGCTTATAAATCTTGATAATTCCCGCGATCCCTAACGTCAGACGGAAGTCGCTCCCGTAATACTGGCGCCAAATCCTTTGACGCTTCTCGCTCAAAGCCTCGTGCTATTCAACGAAGAGTTTGACATTTTTATCACCCATCTTCCTCCCGGAGAATGAAGTCTGCACTGCAAAATTCACTCCTCCTACCATTAAACCCTAGGTGAAGACTTTATAATCGGCTTCCTAACACCTCTCCATCTGATGCTGCGATTTCTACAGGTAAAACAAGAAGGTAGATCTTCCATTAACCATTTTTCCACTGAAGAAAAGTGTGGCTTACGTATGAAAATATATACATGCCGAAAAAATACAGGAAAAATTCCTCTCTTATTCCATTAAATATGTGTTACAAAGAATATTTTTAGCATTATTATTATTAGCAAAAAAGCTTTTTTTAAGTGGAAAGTATCATAAAGGCATGCTTGAGCAAGTGATGGGCATCATAATTATTTCGATATATGATACTATAGTAGGTGTAGACTACAGACATTCAAATCGTTCACTTATACAGGAACAATGAAATTCACCATTTCCAAAAGTTTACAAAATGAGTCAAATGTGCTTAACACGAAAAGTCATGAATCCAGGACAATTCATCTATATACTTCACTCTTTTCCTTGTGTTTTCTTGGAGTTGGTTCTTTCTATCACTTTGTAGGCTGCTTGCCTAGAATGAAGACTAAGGCAGAGGACGATGCCACTTCAAAAAGCGGCCCAGTCTCCCTACCCTACTAAGCCTACCAAAATAATGCTGCAATTCAAATTGTTCTACAAGTTAGATGAATAGGTTAAAGCAGCCGCCCAGAAGGTGAAGTATCCGGGTACCAGTCCAGACATTTTTCCGTTTTATTTTGGGAAGTTTTCCCAAGTTTTGGATATTGATTATCATCAATTGCCAAAGCCTAGTCGTATAAGTATAAATCTGGCTGTCTCTTGTGCTCTCTTGTATCCAGGATTAGCAAATAGATGTTGTCCGCGGATGCGTAATAATCAAGCATGTTTTTAGGTAGTCGCATCCTAGAAAAGCAGCTTCCTTAGTAAGTGGTAGGCAATCAACATATCTATAGAAAATATTGTGACGTCAAATGCCATACTTTATTAAGAAACGATTATTTATCACAAGGGCAAAGTAAGAGGAGAAAGGGGCCATAATGAAATTTTCCCTTTTCTAGATGTCCGGTCTTGCACATACCCAACAACGATGCAAAATTAAAGAGAAAGGATGTGTGAAGGGCGAATGGTATGATGTGTGAGGATGAAAGCGTTATTCTCTGACCAACATCATAAAGAGACTCCTTATTTATCTCGTACAGAAGAATAGCATCATATGCACTAATAATGGAAAATATTACGGATATAGGTTGTTGATCTTTTTCATTATTATACCAACAGTTGCTACCCCGTCTTTTGCTTCACTGAACATGTGCATTGAAAAAGGAAGTTGTCGAAATTTGATTTAAAATACTTTCCGTAAAGGGTTAGAGTCACTCCGCCAATAATAGAGACGTTTAATCCAATAATAAACTATCCCTCCATAATGGTATTATTAACTATTACGAAAATTTAGTATTGAAATTCTTATGTCGATTTCCTACATATTTCATATATAGGAAAAATGAAAACATATAGAATAGCAAGGGAGAATTCTATATTAATTATAACAAACATTTGTACTCACAGACCCCTTTGGATTATTCCTTGGACCTCCAGGGCTGCCATAAAATAAGGATCATTAATCTATAGAAAAATACTCCTGAACTGAAAGGTTTTTGAACCAGTCTCTTAATTTCAGGATGATCTCATTGTACTCATTCTCTTACAATCCCATGTCATCATCTAAGAGAACATTTCCACAGTATCTACAACTGTAAATTTGAGGAATTCATATATTATTAGCAATTCATGATATGAGGGATGAATAATTTTACTAGATGTCAGGCTATGGACAACTGAGAAGCTGATCGCTCACCTACCATTCTGTAGTCTCTTCTTAATTTGTGCAGCAATGACATGGAAACAATCATTGCTTTGAATAAAGGCAGCCATTTAGGACTTCATTTCTTGAAAAGATGGATGATTCAAGTCCATGTACATCAAGATCACTTTCCATACACCAATAAAAATTTCTGTGACATAACTAGTTTGTATGTATGATCTGTTGTGGGCAATCTCAGGCTGTGCCACAATCATATCATTTCCCATTGAAACTAAGTTGACCAAGCACATGTGGATAATGCTTGTATGTAGATCCCTAACCAAAACTGATAATTTCATCTTTAATTTCTCCTCCAAGACCATTATTCTTGTCAGTCTTGTTTTTCTTTCTATTTGACAATTTCCTTCTTACATCTACATATCCTTTTGTGATTAAGAAGGCAAAATTTAACTTAAAACTTTCCTGCATCTCCTGAGTATTCATTTCCCTTTCCTCAAGCCCTATCCCCAACAGTTTCTACCTGAGGTTTATCTTTTTTTCTGACTCTGTGAAGTTTTCATTCTCTCCTTTTTTCTTCCTCTTCTTAGTAAATCTGATTTATTAGAATAAATGATTGGAGTATTTCCAAAGAAGAACTGCTAATGCTAATGTAATGGCTGTTTGTCCTTTCCTTCAAAGTTTCTCAACAGTATTACAGATTACAAAAGATGAGTACATGAAGTTAGAGAGATATCATGGTGACAAGGATTTGGCCTACAACAGTTTATATCTTACTTCTCCTTCTCCATAGACATGCCATCTCCACCCTTGATGAAATTATACTGCTCACACAAACTGAAATAAAAGAAAATAATCAATGAGGGAAATTATAAAATCTAATTTAATATATTTAAACCTATTATATCTATCTATCATCACTACACTTATTATATCCATCGTCATTATAACCCACACCATAGAAATAAATGCTTGCAGGAGGCAAAGGAGGTAAATCTTAAAGAGAACAAATTTATTATTTGTATTGAAAAATCTTCTCAAATGAAGATTGAAGAATACCCCACTAGCTGAGAAAATACCATGAGAATGGGGGTGAAAAACCAACTAAAACACAGATAAACATTGTAGGAAAATCAATCACAACTTATAAGTACAAGCAAACTAAACATTATTTTGCTCCTGGCAGCTAAGCAAAGGCAGAGATGAGCTTTGAATGACAAACATTATTAAGCATAGATAAAACCAGTCAGCACTCTCAGTGTTCTTTAAGGAGCAATAAAATTGCTGACCATTAATATGCTGCATTCAGTTTTTTTCCTGTGACCTTCAGAAACACAAAAAGTGTTTTACTTTCATTGATTATTAAATTTAAAAATTACCTCATTCTTGAAAGTGTCTTTTTTCAGATTTTGGAGATGATATGATTATTGGTCTGTAACTTGAAGGGTCTTTTTTCAAATTTATAACATATAGGAATAATAATTGTTTTAATTCCTTTGGGATTAGTTAACTCAAATATTCAATTAATTAATTCAAGAATTCTTGTTACTAGCATCTACTCTGGCTTATTTGCGTAATTTTTAAATATTTCCTCAGGGCTAAATTTATAATTAATAATTAAGATATAATTATAATTAAAGAGCCCAATGCCATCCTCTATTCACAATATTTGGCATATTAATGGTAACAAGTATCTACCTATACTACAATGTGCTGTATTTGGAAAAAACATATGCTAGACTTCATGAGGAATAGTTCTATTCATTCCTATCTTACCAAAAAAGTAGCAATTCACATGACAATAGAAGCACTTATACAGTGGCTCTTAAGGGCCCAAGAGCCATTTTCATTAGACTCTTTCATCATCTACCAAAGAACATAAAAGATGAGGTGAATTTTGTGATTTCAAAAGATATTTTAGAGATTTCTCATTTCCAAATATCTCTACAGTGTGAATATTTAGCCTTAATTTTGTAAAAAATATCTTTGTTGAAGTGATACTTATGTTTTTGCAAAAATTAAGCCACTATTTTGTATAATTAAGCCGCTATTTATTTTGTAACATCATCATTTCTACTTCTTGACATGAACCATGAACATAACTATGTATTGTTTCTTTATGAAAGAATAAATATATTATAGTTAAATACAATGCTTTCATTTGTGGATTTAAATCGACTTTTCATAAATATCTGTCTTTCTGCCATGTGGAACAAAGTATCTTTAAGCCAAAATATTTTCTAAAATCAATTTAAACCTTTTTTTTCTTTCAGGTGCACAGTCATTGGATTCATTCGCAAAGTTCCTACCAGAAATCTAAATTTACATAGGATGTTTTTAAGCATATCTTCAAGAAATTATTGGTTATTAGTATCCATTACAAAGTTAAACAATCAGTTGATTAGCCAATCTCCTAAAGTTAATCAATCTTTCAACTTTAGTGAAATCAGTCTTCTGGAATCTCAGTTATCTTACTGATTCCAACTGATTAGAATAATTTGCAATAATTCTGATTGATTTTTGTAAGAACATAGCAATACATTTTTCACCAATAGATGTAATATATGCATAATATCATCAGTTCAAATAAGCATTCTAATATTTCTTTTACTTGCAACTTTTATTAGCCAAAACAAAGATATTACACAAGAATGAGTTAGAAATTATTATACAGTGTTCAAGGACATAATGAATACTCCCATAAACTTGCAGTAGCTATCTGTTTAGAATATTGCACATTTTCTTTACATTTAAATTCATTGTCAGTACATTATCAGTAAGTGGTAAGATAGGAATGACACTAATGGACTACTTATTTACTATATTACTAGCTTCTACGAATTGCCGCCCAAATACATAAATCCTTCAGACTAATTTTCCTTAAGCCAGTGTGCCTTGCAATAAATTACTACCATAATTTCGATCAAATACTAAATTTATAAAGATATAGTAAACTAACTGCAGCAGTTACATAATCGGCTGTGAGTAAATAGGAAAGCATGAAATATTTTGCAAATTATATTTCAAGTTAACATTAGAATACATCTTCTTTCTACTTAAAGTTATATCAAAACCAGTTTAGTAGAAAAATTAAATTTCCACAAAAATTGGATCAATTTCCAAAATTCAAAGATGTTGATATAAGATATAACCACATGAATACAATCTATAATGCACTTTTGGATGGATATTTTCTGATTCAGTTCACTCTCATTCACATTTCAAGAAACATAATACCCTACCCAAAAAAGAACTGTTTCCTGGAACAAAATTAATATTCTTCCATAATTTGGTTTAAATTGTACTAGTATTCATTATTCAAAACTATATGCAGTTACTAGATTTATAATATGTTGAATCAAAGTAAAGATTACGGACGATAATGCTGGGTTTCCTTTTACTTATCAAATTAGCAATCATAATACAACAAGGTAAGTATATGACTGAAAGAAAAGATATTGGAGCTTGGCTGTTAATAAGTAAGAGTTTGAAAAAATCCCATAAGCTGACTACGTTGATGAAGCATCAGCACTCTTCCTTGAAAGTAAGAATTAAGAAAGAAAAAGCAGGCAAATTATTGATCTTCTAAGAATAACATGGGTGATGAATGACAACCATGAGTTGGTTATTTAGCTTTAAAGGAATGTTAAAAACTGAGGATCACCATAAACTAATCAGGACATTCAGTAATCCAGAAAAGCAAATGAGGCTACATAAAAAACACTGCGATTCCCTTACATATAATACATATGGGCCTCGTGGTAGCCAAGTGGGCAATGCATTCAGCTTTGGTAAAAGTGATTTCAGATTCAACCCCGGTGCAGGATCGTATGCAAAATGACCTCAACAGTCGATGCACTTTTAAAATTACTGCTATGTAATGATATATATGATAATATATGGTAGGGTCGTAGCCTTCTGTGGGCTATAGCAACAAGGATAATATAATTTTTTACCCATAAAAACTCATCAAGACAGGCTATAACAAGTATACTTGAGCTGTACTAGGTATTTTGAATTTCATGATTCATAGGGTCTCTGACAAGTGAATGTAAATTATAGAAATTTAATAAATGCAAACAATATATAACCAAAAAATATTTAAAAGATGGGAATCAATATAGAGTTAAATAAATTAATATATTGATAAAATTGTTTTCTTCGGAATGTGTTAGTATATCCAAACAGAGGATGAAGTTCCAAGACTTTCAAGAAACCAATGATGATGATGAACAGAAGACAAGAGGTTTTATAACTAAGAGATTAATCTTCCTTAAGAGACCACTTATTTTATGGCTACTATTACACATTCATGTAATGCTAATTAACAACTTAATGTTTTTTTGCATTACATGGATGATACTTCCTCCTGCCAAATGCCAAAAGGTGGCTTGCAGTGTACATATGTAGATATAGATGTACTTCCTAAACAGGAAATGGGGAGGAATTGGAGCAGAAATGCAAACTTGTTTAATTTTGAATGTCTTACCTTGTGTCTAAGAGTTCAATGTACTGAAGCCTTCACTTATTAAGTCATTTTGGAACAAATTTCTTTCTTATTCCATTGTAATTTTTCAATCTAGCTTTGATAAAGTCTCATTCATTAGAGTTTTGAAACTTTAATTCAGCTTAACCTATGCTAATCAGCTTAATACTTCCACTGTTTATGGGAAAAGTACACTATGTATATTCATGAATATGATTAAACAAAAACTCATTATTAGTATCAGTGTAAAGAATGAAAAATTTTTATTTCCAAGTCCATCATTTAAGAAACATAACCGAAACCACTAACATCGATGCTGATTGAGGTCATTAGTCATTAATAAACTTAAGGAGAAGAGATCTCAGAACTGTGAATAAATTTTATATGTAAATTGTAGCAAAAATATGTGTGGTTATTAATTTAAAGTATAATGACTATGGAGTAAAATAAATAGTATTGATAATATACCAAAAATATCAAATGTTTTCTATCATATTCTATATGATGTAAAACTTAACCTCAACTAAGTCATTCTCCTCAAAAGCATCTTCTGAATAAATCTTGTTAACATACATTTTATAATACAAGTTATGCATTATGATTGGTGCATAAGGAAGACATTTG
The DNA here is from genome assembly GCA_036926295.1 of Pachydiplax longipennis. Taxonomy (NCBI): domain Eukaryota; kingdom Metazoa; phylum Arthropoda; class Insecta; order Odonata; family Libellulidae; genus Pachydiplax; species Pachydiplax longipennis. The sequence goes on along the minus strand of JAVFKF010000003.1, from coordinate 22,421,173 downwards.
GAATTTCCTTTAGATCATCTGGTATCCAAACATTTTCAGAGTCATGCAACATAAAGTCGTAGGATTCATTATGAGAGCTATGCAAGCCTGATCTGTAGGATCTTCTTTTATGATAATCATATTTATAATTTTTTGTGCTTGAAAAGTAATAACTGAAGAAGGTTAAATATGCAGGAATACATACGATTTAATTACAACAGAAATTCCCAAAAATAACAAAGTAAGATCATTAAGTGTCTCACCACAACTGTGTACCAAGTATAATATTCAATTCCCTCCTGGACTTTATTTGATACACTGGGTTATTTATCCTCAGGTTCTTAATGAATGAGAAGCCCAATTATCAACAAAAATGTGAAACTCATTTGTTGTTTCTAGGCATGAAGTTCCAATAAGTAACAATACAACTGCAAAGTTAGAAAGAAACAATCATACATCAATAGTTCAACTTACATTTATAAATTTCATCAAGTTTGAATACAGCTATTGTCTTCAAAACACATGTTGTAATAATGGGGCTAGCAAGAATGGTACTCCATTGGGTAAAAATAATAGAGATGCATCTTTCAGAACATTAAAGATGGATTGTCATAATTTGCTTTATGAACTCTATTATTGAAATCATGGATAGCTAAAGAGTGTAAAAACTCCAGATACATAAAATAGAAAATGCATAAAATTACAAGCTAGGGATTTATCATCAAACTAACATGTTAGCAATGCTCTCTACATTTTACTCAAAATAGTAAATGATGGATCCATGGTCCTTATGGCTTAAAATGAAATCAGTAACCCACTGAACAAAAGGTTAAGCTGAAGCATCTGTTAGGAGCATGACCTACACAAACTCTGAGAGGTAACCAAAAATTTATCTACAATTCAGAAAATGTTTCTAAGCCAAAATTCTATAAACAAAATTCTATAATAAATTATATAAATACAGCTCTATTAACAGTGATTCTCCCTCAAATACCTGACGGAGACTCAACTGTTATCTTTCATAATTGCTGAGGATGAAGCACAGGTATCATTCAACTCCTTAATGAAACATGCAAAGTGTGGTATGGCAGAAGAGAAAGGATAATACACTCCCCAAAGAGTTAAGGTGTTTGATTTGGTCAAGAGTGTCATCACAATGTTTTAGAACTTCAAAGCAAAACTTTTGATAGACTGCCTGCATTGTAAAACATTGTTCAATGCTGTTCAATACTGTGCTGAGGGATCTGTAATGAACCATAAAAATGAAGCAAAATTTTTTCTCATCAACGTTGAGCAGTCACATTATGCCTGCAAACATCACTTGCATAAAAATTTGATATTAGATGTATGCAGTCATCCACCACTTTCACTTGTCCATCAATGGAGATGGAGTGGAGGCAATCCAATGATTACCATCTCTTCTAAGACCTCAAAATACATTAAACATCTGCTAATGATTACAAACTGAAAATGGAAATTGATTGTTGGGTGAGAAATTTGGTAGGATAGCAATGAAATGCAAGAATAAAGAAAATGCTCCAATCTATAAAAATTACTTTAAAAAAGGAGATAATGTAAAAAATATTTTATGGATGTTGATAAGGAATAGTTATTTTTCATTTGAAAGTCTTATTTTCTTTATCACAGTTACAAACTCTGCATTCAGTTACATAAGCCAAACCAGTCCAATGACTTATTACCACTGAATACCAACTATCTTAACAAAATTTCACTAAGAAGCAGAGCTGTTGATGTACAGCAATCACTATAGTCACTGTTAGCATAGAGCTGATGAAACTTAGGAAGCACTGGGGAATTCCTGGCTATCACTTTTTTACTGTGCTTTTTTCTAGGAATGTGCTTGACTGAATACACACTGAGTCTACAATTTAAACAATGGAGCATTGACTTTTCAAGGGCTCAAAAAAGTAAGATATATTTCTGGTGTGTACCCATGAAGAAATTAACTGTAACAGAGAAGGGTTTGGTATATTTTGGTTTGGATGTAGCAGAAAGGTTAGACAGTTACTTTTGCTTTGAACAAAAATTTCAGTAACTCTTCTACATTTAATGCTTTTTTAAGTTTTCACTTAATCACTTTTCTTTGAAACTTAACAATTGTTGAATTTATTCTGTAGAATGCCAAGATTTCTACTTATCTCACTGAAACATAGAGTTATAAGTAACTTATTTTTATTTGCTCTATGAGGTATGATAGCTTGAGAAATAATGACGGTAAAGTATAAACAATTTCTTTTACAAGGTACCAGTAGTTTTTGCTTTCTCAGATAAAAGGTTATTTGGAATGCTATCAACTCAAACTTAATGAAAAATGCTTTACTGTGTAATGAGGACATGCTCTTCCTTTAACTAGGTCTGATTTTATGGTAGAAGATTAAATCAACTTCTATAGTAAATGAATGGCATTGTCTGTTTATTTGCCCTGATGATATTGAAAGAAGAATATGATATATGGCTATGGCTTCAGATACTAAATGCAATAAAAATTTAAAGAAAGAGTTCAAATTTAGTAGAAATCAAATTCTGATGATAAAGATTAACTCCAATGAAATTGGAATAATCTTTTCAATTGTCTATTGTGATCATTCTGATGCTACTGAATGTAAATAAAAACACTAAAAAAAGCTCTGAATAACGAATGCAAAATTAGGGAATACACTTTTATCTTTTGTTTAAAGTCAGGAAGTCTGAATTTGCTTCATCAGCAAAGAATTCATTCATATACATCTCAGTATTTTATGGTCACAGCTTCAGATCTACAGACTACCACTAAACTGTAATTTATTAAAAGTTTATATGAAAAAAATTCAGATGAATATGGACAAAGGTGGAGAAAATAGTGAATGTTCTAATCCATCAATAGAAGAGGAAGTTAAAACTGATCTGAATGAGTTTAAATTCATACTATTATATACACATACTTCAAAATATCATGATTTAAGAATTAATTCCAATTATGTTTTGGTGTTTTAATCTATAACAAGGAGATTAGAATAGAAACTGCAAATTTGATAGCTAATCATTTTAAAGAGGTCCTAGAATTAAATCGCATTTTCAGTTGTTAACTTTGATTCAGATAACACTAAAACTGTTATAGATGGAATAAAGTAAGGTGGTAAAAAAAAGCCTATACTTTTTCCAACGTCATGAAGAGACCGCATAAATCTTATAGCACCATTTATTCCTTACAGGAAAATGGCACCCACTGTTCTGTTCTACTAGAAATCAATTTCACTCTTTGATAAACATTTTCAAAATCAATTATTGCCTACTTTCTATTTCTATGCAAAAGTTATAACAGCTCATAACATTCTTTCCTACACAGAGCTATAAAATTAAGTGGTTTCTTCATGACACTGGACAAAGTATAACAATTCTTCAAGGAAGAATTGGATCTAATATAATAAGAATAAGCTGTGTAAGACACATCCTTTACAACACAGCTAGATAAGCAGATGATCATCTTCCTTATGATTTTGAGATGATTGATATAGAGATACATGAACATTTTTTTACTGCTTAAGTAGTCAAATAGAAAGAAAATTCTTTATTTGCTCAAGCTGCATATAAAACCACTGGGAGATAACAGTATATGATGGTTACCATTACAGCCAGCAAATGAAAGAATACTCCAAATATACTAGGGCTTACATTTCCTTCATTTTTTGAAAATTCCCAGACAATATCTACAATGTTTTAAGAATTCTATCCTCATTATGAAAACAATATTTACTGTTATTAATTCAATTTAAACTAATAAATAGAACTTTCCTTACAATTGAAATGAAGAATATGTCTTTATTGGGAAACACTTGTCTCAGCTTATATGAGAAACCAATTCATAGAAAGGCCAACTTTTCAGGACAAAAGGTAATGAAATATTTCATAATGAATAAGACTTTAATTGTAACAGTTGATGGTTTCTTTTAGACTGCTTTTGAATACACAGCCTGCAAAATTATACTTTTTGAAGTTGGTTTTAGAAATTGTTGTACATTTTGTATTTTTATTTATTTATTTTGTATTTTAGCTGATTTCAAATATAATCTCTATCTTTTCTACCACATAAACGTTTTTCAAGGAATAACAATAAGGAATAAAAATATTTTTTAAGGGTGCAGAAAGAGGTTTTTCCTAATAAAGAAATATTCTTCTAAACCTTTGTGATACCTTTTCTGCAGACCATCAGTCTCTTCTGGAACATTTCCTCCTTTGAATGTTCAGAGGGTATTCTCTCCGAGGCACCCAGTAGAAGTCAATAGTCATCTTTGCATTCCATCTTCCTTGGATTCTTCTTTCCATTTCCTTAATACCTTGATAGAATCTTTCTTCTTGGTCTTCACTCACTGCACCAGTTTTTCAGAAAATAGTCAATGTACATATGATACACAAATCCAGGGCCTGTCATCTATCAAAGGAGACCTACATACAAGTGCTTACTTGAGCCCCTTCTCTGTAGTAGTATTTTTAAAATTGTGTAGACAGATGAGGTCATTTCATACTTTCATCAAAGGTTAACATGAAACTCTTTTTGGCTATTCAAATGCCACTCTTTCATTGCTTCCTCTATGTGATAAGTAATTTTTAATAAGTGAAAATATTGGAAATAAAAATACTACTAACTATTCATATATTGTTACCAGCCTGCAGAATAAAAAAGATACCCTCATAAAGTGGGGTGCCCTCAAAATCAGGGCAAGATGCAAGGAATCCACAGAGTCCCTCTCTTGGCTGGCCTTGAGTGAATCCGGAAAATATACTTAAAAGTTCATTTAACATCCCAATCCCTGATATTTCTCCAACATATTCTTGCCAATATTTTGATGGTAAGAGTCTTTTATTCCAATGAAATTCTTTGAATGTATTCAATGCTTCTTTTTTTCTTTTCTCCATGGTATATTTCATTCTTCATGAGCTCTCATATGTCTGACCCAACTAATACTCCAGCTTTCAGTAGCAATTGTGACACTGACAATCCTGGAATGCCTCAAGAAGTTACTTCATAAGGGCAGGTTTGATTTGCAGTGGAGATAGCAAGCCTTTGCTTGCATCAATTAAAAAGCTATAAATAATATTCTACTTCCTGGCATCCTTTCATGGCCAATCTTTCTTTATGTAACTTTGCATGGAGTCACGATTGTCTAATTCAGTATAACCACTCTGTAGACCATTAAGGAGAGAGAGTACCTTCAATTCTCCACAAATGACTCAATCATGGTCCTTGTATTTTAATGTGAAAGAACCTAACAAAGATTTTCATAAATATGTTTCAAAGATACAGAATGACCCTCTGACAAGGTGGTATACTTATTTCCATAGTGGAGCAAAACGGCTTTGTGACTTTTCAGTCAATAAAAATATCAATTCATCTGGCTTGTGTGGAACACTGAAACTTTTAGATTAACTTTCAAGAAACTAGCTTAGATTTTGAAAAAAGAAGTTAGTGAACCAAGAACTGTTCCAGAGCCAAAAAAAAAGAAGTTTCATAAGGTAATATTTTTTCTTTTAATCTAGAACCTAAAATCTCTGCAGTCTTTGGGCAGTTGTTAGTCCCTCACCAAGTAATTAAATTCCAATTGGGTGAATAGCTTTTCACAGCTTTGCTAACACTCGGACCTTCCACATTATCATCACTATGATCGCCATTCGATATACCGGGAACTGATATCAGATCCTTGTAAACATCGTCTAATTTCTCCAAATGAGCAAAAATTTCTGGTCCACGGGGTAAAGGACGAATCGCCGATAGATCTGGGTAAGATATCACTTTATCGCTTTTTTTACATTAAATCCCTGGAGATCGCATAAAAATAAAAGTTGTCACTTTAGTTTTGGTATTTCCTCCAACTTGTAGGTATTATAAACTTTAAGGAAGGTATTACTTTTGGACCTCTGTAGAAACACAACACAATAGGGACATAATTTATGCCCACGATTTCCTTAGTTTTCTTATTTTCACCTATTTGGTCTCCTATTTGACACATAAGTACGCATAATGTTCCTATCTCGAAATTCAATTATAGTTCTGCAGTTTTTTTTAAGTAGAGTTACAAAAAATACAACAAAAGGAATCAGTCGATTTTTTTAACAAACCTCTTAAAGCCATTTTAAGTGAAAAACGTAAAAGAAATCTAAAATAATTCTCAAAAACTGACAAGTGCTGCTAATTGAACTACGGAAGGTTTACAAAAAACTGAAGAGCAGTTACTCATGTACCTCACCATCGGCATGGCTATCTGAGTTACGCTACAACCTTACAATATTAAATTGTAGTGTTATGAAGAGTTAGGAGAGGCGAAAATTCATGCTTCTGTACGCATGCATGTCTCATTTTCTTTTATTTTCCGCTAAATGTCATATTACTGGTTCGCATAAACTTTTAATTTTATTCTGTTTATTTCTAACTTGCATGAAAAATGCATTGATTTCCACTTTTAAAGGTGTGATATCTATAAATAGTTATGTAAACAAATTAATATCAAATTAGCTGCATTTTAATGTCTACGGAGAATCAGAAATTAAACTTCATTATAAAATAAGGAAATATATGCGTTTTCCGCTATGATAAACAAATTGCTTGGAAAATTTTCTTATCTTTCTTTCTTCAGAATGTAACTGTAGCTTTCATACATAAGAATATAAAAATCACCTATTGTGATAAAAGCGTACGCGATGGAATGTTTTTTTCGTAATTATCACACGAAAAATACAACAATAACCTATTAATTTTGGAAAAATTTTACCATTGCAGGCCTGTGTTATTTATAAGAATGGATAAAAACTTGAATCTTCCTTCTACACTTGAATTGAAAATAGTAAACTCCTGCCTTTCCCTCCCTTTTTCAGCATTTTAAAGTCTTTGAGGTAAATTTTTGGATGTATAGAACTATCTTCTTCATTAGCATGAGTGAATAATGTAAACAAAAAGAATATAAATGTTTGAAGCTTTTTGTAAACCATAAAACTGCTGGTGCAATGTTATGCACAAAGTGATTCAGCAGAGTAGTAGTTTTAATGACAAGTGGACAACAAAGGTTGTGCGCTTGTCATTAAAACTAGTTGTTTTTATATGGTTGAATTCCACCTATATTATAATGTTAGATATGTTTAATTTTTTCATTCTATTTCACTGAACCAAATCATAGCTAAACCCTGACCACATATTTCTTCATTTATAGTGCCACCTATTAAAAGTTTTTTTGCTGTAAATAATACTTTTTATACTAACACAAAGTTCAGTTGAAACTTTAGATTATATGGCTGAGATTTAAGATGCTGACTGCTGCAGTCTTAAATACCAGAGGCCCTTAGAAATGAAACTCTCTACTTACAAGTTCTTTAAGAAAACCCAGTGCTTGATATGACTGCATTAATGTCAATGCAAGCTGAAAAGGAAGAAGATTTCTATGAATACTTATTAGCAAAAAATTTCTTTCTAAACAAGCCCAGTACTTCTCCCTTGTATGAAAACTTTAGTGATAACAACATCTCTTAATACCGTTAATCTCTCATCTTTAAAAATAAGAAATTGATTCACTCATTGCCATCCTCCATCAGGGGGTATATGCAAAAACTACTAGAACTTTGGAGGATGGAGAGTAACTTCAAAATACTAACTGATATTATTCTAGAGGAAAATATAAATACCTCATTTTAGATCAGTCAATTATCCTGATTTTTACTAGACAAATACAAATTATCAGCTGAGATAAGGGGCAAGTGTTCCAAAATCCAACTTATCTCATTCATACAGTTTCTGAGAACATGAAAAGTGAGGTGATGTATCAGCCCACTGGCAGTATAAAGGTTAACATTTGGGAATAATTCTGCACCTACTTATGAAATTTCTTTCTTCTCAGTTTGGAGAAAAATTTCTCTTTTGTAACCACCATCCTTGATTGCTTTTCACTATTTTTTGCTCTATATTTCTTTCTAAGAAGGTGAACATTGCCTCACAATATACTCATTTACTTTGGTCTTCTTGTATTAAGTACAAAACTACTTGTTGTGATAGCCTAGTTTCCAAAAACCAAGATAAAGACATTTTTAAATTTTAAGATATACGTTTTTCTTTAATTATATCCCATTGTGTATTGGTAAGAATTTCAAGTACCTTAGAAAATTGCAAATTTTCTGGGAATATAATTTGTCAAATTATTAGTTAGAAATTTAAAATTTTCCAACACCATCATGTAAAAAACTGTTAAAAATTAATTGATTACAGTATAACTTGATGCTAAGTGTGATTTGACAAATCTTCTATGAATGAGCTAAATATGTTTCATACCTACTGTCACAGAGCTCAAATTTTGGAGAAGGAATTCAACCTCATTTTCAAATGGCTTGGAGCTCACATTTGTTGTTTATGGTCTTCCTAATCACGCTTTCAAAACAGATGTATTTTAATAATATAAAGGCACTAAATTGATTTTACCTACTGCTCAAATTCTAATTTAACTCACATGATGGTAAATATAATTACTTCCTTCCAGCATACAGACTGATTGAAAGCTTGCTGTCTATGTAGAATGATGTGGAAAGTCCGTAAGGAGGAAGAACATGAGGGAAACCTTACTACTCAAAAATTAGCCCATGGGCATTACCAACTCTTGAAAGAAGATGATTATACCTGGTATCTCATTATTTTATAGTGAGTATAAACTTTGAAGGAGATTTTTATGGACTATAATGCCCAGAACCTGCCAATACATGGACAAGCAGTGCTGATGATGAAATTATTAAAATTTGTTCGTTATCTCAAATCTCAGTATCTCAAATAAATAAATGAAAGTGGTATTTAAAAATATCAATTTATTCTAAGTTATTTGCTAAAATCTCTTCATCATTTATAAGCTCTCATTTGAGTTTAATGAGATTTCTCATTTACATTCTTCGACATTTTTTTTCTTTTCAGAACATATTTTTTTTCCTCTATTGCTTTTACTTCCTTAAAAACACTCTTGCATTCTTCTTCCCCAAGTTCTTTCTCTTCCACTAAAGCTTGACGACCTCAAATTCAAATCTGTAAGATACTATGTAGTTTTCCATCATTCCATTCTTGTTATACCATGTTAGTTTCATTTAATTCTGAATGATGTGGGGTTAATCTCAGCATCAAGAGTTCATTTTTGTCTAAGATTCTATTTAAAATATACTTAGTTACCAAAATCTTTTTATCTTTTCAATACAACTTAATCTCAGTATTTTCACTGAATAGTGCATCCTCTGGTGCCAAGCAACTCCAATGCATTCTTCTTTATATTGCTGATCTTAGGACAGTTAAAAAGTGCATCATAATAAATTATATCTTCAATCACAACCAGTCTCCAGGATAGGTTTAGGAATGAATTGACCCTTTAAACATTTGAAATTATTTGTATGATTCATAACCCTGTTTTAATCCTGTTTTCAGTCCTGATTTAAAAATAAGGAGAGACCTACAAGCAAAGCCCAGCATTACTTCTGAATAGAGCAATCTTACCTTATTTCACATTTGATTTATTTCACTTAAAATTGTCATCTCTGTTTGATAAAAGTGAAACATAAAATTTACTTAACTCCATGAATGATAATCACACATGCCCTCTGAAATTTTGAAAGGCTCCTTTCAATTTGATTCAAGCTTAAATTCCATCTAAATATCTGCTTCTCCACTAGGAAAGAATGGTGAGATGGATTGACTGTAATAACCATACTTTACCTGATGACTTTAGAAAGTGATTGATTGCTAGCAGATATGTAATTGGTTTTCATCAAATGTTATTCTTTCACACAACTCTTGCATTATTGGTGATTATTATTGATCGTATCTGGTAATAAGCAAAACATTTTATAACCTATATCTCACATCTCAAATTATCAATATAATAGGCAGTAGATAAGTATCATTACTGGAATCTTTTTTATCCTAAAAGTACCTGAAAAGAATTGATCTTTCCATCAACTTATCTTTTCTTTCACTGTTGGCAGGAGTGTGTGGAATATCAGGCATTGCTTCTTTTTTTTGCAGAAATCATGAATGGTTCTTCATATTATTTGAACATTATAGTCATCCTCAGTAAAATTTGGGCACTCCTTTTACTTTTATCTTCTTGGGCTCAAAGCTGATGGAATGGATCCATGAGTAATATTTGTCAGACATTCGAAACATCAGTTACAGTAGTCTTGCACACTTCAAGGTGGAATTGAAATTCAGTTATCTGCTACCTATAGCCTGAAAAATAGCACTTTGTTATGATTTCTTTTTTTGCCCTGTAAAACCATTTCCTATCTTCAAAGATAACATCCTTCCATTTCAAACTACTCTATAAATTAGAGTTGCATAACTAGACTAATAAATTTATTAATATAGCCTCTTTAATATTAGTCCTAGGAAAAGTATATACAGCTTTAGGCAGTGAAAACTATTTCTATTGTCAATAAACATAAAAACTAGAATTAGAACTAGAAATTAAAATGACAGTTCAAGTTTTAAAATTGTCTTGAGAAGATGAGGAAACATTTTAAAAATCTATGGAGAACCTATTTAGTTACTAATTACTGTAAGACAAAAGCTTGCTAAACGAAATCAGTAAACTACTCAGGCTACTCTTACAATAACTGTAGGGTTTACAAGAATAGATTACCTTTAGAAATAATTTACAAAGGATGACAAGAAACACAAAAATACGAAGGTTGACAATGAACATATTGTATAAATTAGACTCAAAAAAGAATGTTTTTGCCCTAACACCTGCTATATGCACTTCTTGTTTGGTAGACTGAAACAATGCTTCTGCAGAAAGACCATAAGCTTCAACTGGATTAAGACTATTTTATTGTAGCCTAATGAAACTTAAATGATAAAATCAGTATATCATTTCAGGAAAATTGAAGAGGAACCACAATATACACACCCTAAAGTGTGTTTTAACCACTTCAAGATTAAAAAGTAATGGAAATGAATTATGGCTGATATTAATTGCAGAATTCATCTTGAATGAAGAGATCAACAGAATTGCCACTAAAGGAATAATACATTTTGGTTAGTAACATATTTCTTTCATTTACCTGGGCATGAAATATGGATGGTTTATGTGGAACTGGTCCAAGCTTCTACTATAGTCATTGCAGTGCTCCTGTGCACTTTTTGGCTCTGGAGAATCTCTCACCAGTACTTCTTACTGAAAAGTTTACGCTTAAGGCTTGTTAGAGCCATTAATATTTTACTCAAGACTTCCTACTACTCATCCTCTAATCCATATGACTGTTAATTCCTCAGTATAGTAATCATATGTATCCTAAACATAAATTACATTTTCTAACCAAGAAATTATACAAATTAAGCTACTGAAACATTGCGTCATTTCATATCCATTTTCTTCATTTGATATTCACTCTATCAACTATAAAAATCTGCCTATGATGAATTAATTTAAATTTCTATTACAATGCAAAAGCATATTCATGGATATGGAACAAATATTCTGTGTGAAATTAAATTCATCTCCTGATATATCCTACAGGATTACAATGCCCCTGTTTCATTGAAGTGTTTTGAGAAAACACAATCTTCCTCAAACTTGTTCAAGCCCCAGTAATCTTGTTTTGATGTAGCTCAGTTTCACTTTTCTTCATTTTAAGATGACAAAATCCTTTGAGCTCATGCTAAGAAAATTTTGTTAAAGAGAGTAATGGAAGATTTGAGAAACTCTTCAATCGATGAAAAGAGAATCTTTATTTAATCATCATATTGAAAAATTGCATCTGTAATTAATTGTTATCTTCATTTATATGTCAAAAATTTATAGTGGAAATAGATTGCTGCCTTTGTGTTTAGCAATGATCCTCAGAATCTTGTTTTTTTTTAATTAAAACCCTTCCTGAAACTGTTCAATCAACAATTGCCTTAATTTAATTTTCTTTCATTTTTATTAATTTCTTCATCTTTTTCAGGTTTATTTAATTTGTGATAGAGTCTCAAGGCCTTAGTGTAGTCTATGGTTGGTGTGTGTTGTTCTTCTCACATTTCAGGTCATTTTCTAGCTTCATTTGTGTTGTATCATTCACCTTAAAGGTTTGAGCTGTTATTTGAACACAAAAAGTAGTATACTGCCAAATCTTCTTCAGTCCTTTATCGCTATATTTTACCCCAGACCAATCAGGGCTACCCAAGAGGATGTTCTGCATATGCATCCCAGGAACCCAGTTTGATGAAACAACTCTTTAAGAAGACTATTTTCTTATTTTGTAGTGAGAAATAATATATCTGTAAGAAAATGATTAACTCGAATATCACTTTTCAAATATTATAAGTACTTATCATCTGGGCAGAGAAAGTGTTGAAGGTGACTAGGTAAAAATTTGCACCTGGGCCCTCCTAATTAGTATCCTCCGGCCAGGTTACTAATTAACAGCTTTCATAGAAAATTTCTGCTACCTTTATGTAATTTTAATTTCAATTCCGCCTTGCTTTTATCGTACAGTAGCGGTAAAAGTATTCCAAGTTAAAATTTGCGGTACAATTTACGTGTAGAATCGTCATAGGCGTCATTTTTTTCTTAATAGATATTTTATATTTTAGAATAATAGCCCCTTTATCTTCCAAAACAGAATTTAAACAGAGAGTACTAACAACATAGCACAGGAGCTAACCGGTACTATCGAAATTATTACTTAAAGATTTTTGTGGAAATTTGATTTGACGAAAAAATTATATTTGGACTCCGCCGAAAGAAAAGGAAAATCCTCTTATAACTTTTACTTAATGAACCCAATTAAAGCAATATATGGAAAGCCCCATGAGATTTTTCGTACACAATCTTGCGTCCGTTTTCCTGCATTCGAATAATGTCGTGACGATGATATTATTTATATTAAAGGACAAAACAACCGTTTGAAGTCTTCACTTACGAAGCTAAATTTATATCATGTTTTTAATTATAAATATATTGTCTTAGCATTCTTAATTTGCTCTGAGGTATTCTTAGACCTTCTTATAATTATATTTCTTTGGCGATCCCAAAGCACAATACCCGTAAGCAATACTCAAGAAATGTACGATTTGGCAGTTTCTGATTTTAGTTGGTCCACTGTTTTCTGCTTATTACTTGAATGGAGATCTCCTTTAAACTTCCGACGTTTTCCATACCTTGAGTTCACTGCGTGGAGAATTTTTGTAATATGGTCAGTGGTGGGATTCAACCGGTTCCCACCGGTTCCCAAGAACCGGTTCTTAGAATTTCGTAAGTTTGCCGAACCGGGTCCGAAATCTTTTTGATACGATAGTAGTAGAACGATATATTTACATATAGTTACTACAATCCGTTCCTTACAAAGTGAATATAGTTTTAAAATTAAAAATACCCCTCAGGAATATGAACTTGTTCCTAAAATTTTTAAATCCCGCTACTGAGTATTGCGCACGTTTTCATAGCACCCTTTGGCAAATTAAGTAAAGTACTTAATTAAGTTAGATTATCATCGCCCTTAATTACCGGGGGATGCCTCATTACACACGTTTTTCTCTCTTTCAAGAACTTGTTTTAAATCTAAAAAGACATAAATGTCAACTTTCTTTGTGACCAAATGGAATTGGATTTTCGTTAATAATGGCTGTGATATGATGCAATACTCAGCTTTAATTAGGTTTAGAATATTTTTTCTCTGCGGGACTCGTCTATCTAAGCTGCGTTTAAAATTAGGCTTTGAGATTGCTTTTAGCGTATTTCATGCACTTTCTATTGCCTAATTTTCCCAGTTTGAGGCAAATTTTTCCTCGCGATTTATCTGTTCGTTTCGGTCGATTTTGTCCCTTTTTCGGTTCCTTTTCCTCAAAAATTAAGGCTGAAACCATAAAATTTCACGGCCGTAGGAGTGCTTAATGTTGACGTGTCGACGGAGTGCTGAAGATCAAAGCTTTCCTCTGGGAAGCTTTTGACATCGAGGCGGCTGAAGTAATTTATAATAAAGAAAAGTATAGTCTGCACATAGCAGATATTTCATGGATCTAGTTAAGCATTTTTCAAGGGTGACGTAGTTTTGATTTATCAGTCAATGTTTCTAAGGTGGACGTTTCGTAGACCGTATTTGAGATATACGGTGACTGTACCCTTGAGAAGAGGTACTAATTCATACGGATATTACAGGTTTTCCATTCAAAGATTCAACTTCTTGGATACCTTTGCATACCAAAAGCGGAAGGGACGATGACGGTAGATTGAGGTTAACATTCTACTCTCATATGCATTGCTTCGAAAAATTATGGCAATTTATATCAATCGATAGTTTCACGTGCCCTTGAATTCCCTATTCACCCTTTCCAATGCAGCTTGTCAACTTACCCATCTCTCATGTAATTCAATTTGACCAGTCTTATGGATTTCTCTTCCCATATCTTTCCTCTTGAATTCTACTTCCGATCACTCTCTCTACCAATGAATCCATCCGTATCCAAAGAACCGTTTTTTTTCTTTCTCCGTTTTATTTCTTCTTGCCGAACCCTTATCTCTCCCATCAGCTCCAGATTTTCCTCGTTTTCCGCTCGCCATCACATACTTTTACCACTCCACATAAAAACCACATCTCAAAGGATTATGTCAACTATATTTTCAGCATCAATGTTTAACACCAGACTAAAGATTTTACACCTTCCCCTGATATGCTTTTCTTTCCTCTTTGTCAACAGGGTCCTCCGCCTTGCGAAAGCTTTCTTAGCGATAACCATTATTCCATTAACCGCTTCCATGTTTTCCCAGCCACAGTCTACTTTGATTTCTTTCATCTTTGCGCTGGAAGAAAATTTGCTTTGATCCCGGAGCTGCACCATGATTGCGAATCAGAAATGTAAATCATGAATGTTTTGCAATAAACCAAGTCTGCGATGAGAAATAAAATTTTTTAATGTGAAAACTCTATTGCAAAAGGTCTTCAATTATCTCGACAAAAATTTAGATCTCGAAACATTTGTTGAGCTGAATTAAGGTGCTATTGGTCAGCCATTCAGTCGCCTAGCTCAGAGCACCGCTTTCCGAACTTTTTCCTTCCACGTCACACATGAATCAAAACTTGCGACAAAGAACCATAGGGAAAGGAAATTTTAGGATGAGATGTAAAATTTCTAAATCCTTTAAAATAGCTCTTAATAAAAATTTGCTCTAACCAATAAAAACTGCAATGTAAAAATTGCAATTCATCACCATAAATCAGGGGTATTTAGATCTTAAGGAAATAGCCCGGAATACCAAGAAGTTACTTACAACAAATAAGTGTGCCGCGGCACCCCAATTTGGAAGCACTGACTTAGAGGAAACTCTGTCCCCAACTCAAGATAGACCCAGAAATGGGAATTGGTTCCGCTCTTCTGGTTTTGTTCGATTAACTATATTATATATCTTATATTTACAATAGTGATTTAATTGCAGAAGAAATCCAAGTCTTGCTTATGCTCTTTTTCATAGTAAAGTATGCGGAAGAAGTCCAGTCTTACTTCTCTACCAACTTCTACCCATTCTTGTGGCTTTAGCTATTCTCATTCGTGCTTTGTAATTTGTACGTAGATTCTGAACTAATATCCTATCTTTGTATCTAATCTAATGTTATTAACTCTTCATTGGATTTAGCAATTGCTCTCTCTCAAAAATTTTTCCAAAATCAACAATGGAGCTACGTCCTCCTCAAATATAAGTGGCTTTAATGATGAAGAGAAGTGAAAAATAGCTATATGACTGGGACTCGAAACCAGGTTTTCCACTTTCTGGTCAGGATGTAGATACCAATGAACTGCCATGCCAGGTCGATTTTTAGCATCACACCTATATGTCTTGCTTATGGCTGTCATATTGCTACAGTATATTGCGAAAACAGCAATATCATCCAAAAACATAGGGAAAAAATCGTAGTTCAGTAATCTGGATTCCTACCTTATAACGAAGGATATTCTTCTAATGCCTAGTGATGCCCACTACTGACGAGAGAAACGTAGACATGAAGATTTATGAAGAAGGCGTAGAAATTCGATAATGCCGTTTAAACGCCACATCATTTTGCCGTCAGTGGTATTTTTATTTTTCTGTCCGTAGAAGTATGTAAGAAAACGTTGACTTTAGCCATTTTGCCTTTACATCACAAAAATGGCCGATGTCTTAAATATACATTCGGCAGATTTTAATGACAGAATTCTCTTTTTATCTCTGTATATTTAATTTGGATAAAAGATTTAAATTCCACTTTTACTTTGCAAAGGCAAAAGAATGTGTTAACTTACGCTTGGAACTATTTGGCCATTTTATTGAATATACAGGTTTTAAGCTGATTGGTCGAATTGAAGTCTTTCGCAATTTCAGAAGCATCTAACGAATAGATTTGAGATCGCTCTACTATTTCTCTTCAATCGATATGTCTATCTATCACCGACAGACAGTTCATGAGCAAAAATCTTCTCCCTGACAGGATTGTGTGAGTAATAGGGGAGGTGAATGAGGGTAATGACTGTGAGGGCACATTAAGTGTTGAAGTCAAGGAAAAAAATTTTGACAGTTGATATACAAGGCCCAAAAGAAGTTTTGAATATTAATTTCATAAAATCCCCTTTTTAAATTACATACAGTTTCAACCATACATTAATATCCACTTTTAATATTTCATTCATCCAGCATCTACTTAACACACATTTTTGAAACTGAAACATTTTTGGACAATGGTAGAAATTTTTGCCCCTAACATTTCATCATGAAACCCTTATACCCACGTATAGCTGTATACAGAAAAAACTGCCTTAAAACGCCTTTACAGTCATTGAAGTTTTAAGCCCCTACATTTAGCTATGGAAAACGGCATATCGCAGTTCTGTGTTAGCTTGGGAATTTATTGTGGTAACAGAGCGAAAAGACAAATGACTATTCAGCTAAATTGAGAATGAGGAATCCCAGGTTCCATTCGACCGATAAGAAAAATTACAGCAAAAGAGAAGAAAATGACTAAATAAATATTAAGATTAAATATTTACAGAAAACAGAGAATAGATTGAAATTCAATTTTAAAAAAACAACTGCGAGGTTCAAGTTCGCAGACTGTAAAAATCATTCTTTAAGATTCAGAATGTTATGATAAAGGATATATCACCTTCACGTACGTAAAGGATACCTATTATGGAAGAAGAAATTTTGCTATTAAAAATTATAATGCATTATTTACGATGTTATCAGGTGAAGAAATTATTCCTTTAAACAGATAAATTGAACTAATGTGTTACTCGGTAAAATTAATAATTTGGGAAAATAATTATAATAATATAAATATATCACTAATAAGATGTTGAAATTCATTTCAATCTAATAAAAGAATTAAAACATTATCAGAAAGTAACTCCTCGTCAAAACATGTTTATATATCTTTCATTAACATGATTATTTTACAAGATTAGTTACAGAAGTTATTGAAAATAAACAGGACATTTATTAATATTACTTGTAATTTGAAAAATACTAGACAGTGTGAAATCTGTATAGTTATATTCAAGTCAAAATAAATAAATTTATTAACAAATTAAATCTGTATAATACGAATATTTATAAATTGGGTAAAATGGAAATCATATGCGCATTAAAGTTTAAGCAAAAGATTCGTCCGTAAAAAAAATCAGTCGCACAAAGAAATGTGATGACCAGTAGCATGACGTGTAATTAACAATAACGAAATGATCTGAGTATAAAGCTCTTGCCAAATCTGATCGCTGAAAATTTGTTTCCAGAGCACGAGAGAGCGGATTCCGTGGGATAAATGCTTCCCTCGTCAGGTTCACCCCTCAAGAGAGGCGACGCGCAGCATGCGTTCCGCCCCCGTCCACCCCCCTCCGCCTGCCGCCACGACCGCCTTTGCCAGTCGCCGTTCTGCCGTCGACATAGGAGGACTCTCGCGCCAAGAGAAGAAAGTGCGCCCGCGTGAACGCACCGTTGATCGCCTTCTGGTTTCCTTGCACCGGGTGCCGATGGAGCGGCAGGTAGAGGAGGAAGGGGCGCGGCCACATGCCCCGCACCCGCCCACTTCCGAAGGAAGAAGAGGTGAGTAATTTGGATCCATCGGGCGCGAAGGAATATTGTGTGGAGAGTTGTCTCAATGGACTCTTCTGATACAAATTTTGTAGGGGATTTGTAGCACAATTCTTCGTAGGTCTCTATTACAGTGTGGTTTGTGCTACTACCATGAAAACACCCTCGTGTTGGAATGCCTATAGCAAGTTTTATCAATGTCTATGATTTAAGTCTTCGAGTTAAGTTTGCCCAACGTCAGTGTTCTGTTATGGTTTGGTCCATTCCATAATCGTGATCTTCCTCGAAAATCAGTTCGTATCATTATAAAGAGCAACAATTATAGAAAGAAATACGGTGGCGAATTAGTTTCTCTAGGAATTGAATACTCTTTTCTTAAGTTTTACGTAAATTCGCAGAAGAGGCCAAAACTATGCGGTACTTCTTAATGACAGTTAATTATTCGAGCCTAATTTATAAAGCATGATTATGATCACTTTCGTAATTGCTTTATTTCTGACACACATGACAGTCCACTACGAAAAATCATACACAAGCAACAATTATCAATGGCTTATTGTCACTATACTTAATGTACATCTCTCGTTTCCATTCTTCGCTATCCCTATAAAGGTCGAAGTTTACCTCGGTCGGCCATTGACCGTTTTTGCCAATTTAGAGAAAAACTGCGCCTTATTTTATTTCTTCTCCCGGATGTAAATCGATAGAAAATTTGGTCATTTGACGCAAAGTAGTGCTTACGATTGGCAGTTAATCAGTTCGAGTCGCAACCTTTTCTTCATAACTGCATAACACTTATCGAGTGGCATTGTCTGTAAGCAAATCTTTTTCACCTGTCCGATTTAAACTCAAGAAGTTTCCGACTTCAATCCTGGATGTCCGAATGCCACCTGTCCGATTGCTGTCAATTGAGTTTTACTTTACCGAGCGAACGGTGCTTCCCAATTTAACGTTCTACACGGATAACTCGTGTATTTACTCAAATTTCGCGGCGAACTATACCACGAGTTTGTTTTGAATTCATATAGAGAAAGAAGAAAGCTAAAACTGTTACGTGAAATTTTTAACACTACCGTTACGGATTGTTATTGAATGAAAGATATATCGCGAAATAGAACGCAAATGTCTACACTATTAGAATACTGTTACATTACGCGGACCACGTAAGGTTGCAGGACTAAAAATACATTTTCGGCACATTAATAAGCCGTGGTACGCAAGTTGGTAAGCAAGGGGCTACGGAAGAGGGGCTCGGAAAGGCGGATGGCCGGCAGATCGCTGCCTTTTCTCCACTAACGCTTTTTCCGTCCTCATCACGCCGGACACTAGCATCTGCTTCGTGCATCAGCACACGCCCTCTCTCACGTGTGCGTGCACCATCGTTAGGAGCGAGACGCAGACTCGTCCAAGGCCGCGGTAAAAGTCTCTCTCCCGTTCTCCCTCCCCCCTTGTGTTTCCCTTTCGAGTTACGTACTTGTTCCCCTGACATATTTCTCGTTCGCGGAAAATCTCCCACAGCTTTGAACCTGAAAAGAGATTTTCTCGGATCCCCTGTTTCAGCCACTTCGCGCTCATCGTAGGCGAAAAGAGTGGAGGCGGTTCGGTGGATTGGTAAACTGGTCGAAGGCTGAATTCGGATTGGGCAGAGTCGAGCGAAGTCTTTTATTTACGTCTTCTATTGTCTGTGATTGAAGCGACGTAGGAATGAGCGGAATCGGAGCGGAGGCTGGTTGACGAGAGACGCGAATGCCAAAAATATCCCCGTTCTGTCCATCCACCGACTCTTTTGAGTTATCGATTAACCCCACCACATTATTGAAACATGATGGTATTACTTAGCTCCCGATGGAGACCATGCCGACGGAATTATGTTGCGAATTTCGAACGAGAATGACTTCGTCATTTCCATTCACTGGTATTGACTGGAAGAACCATCATTAGTTATAATACATGTCGAAGTAGAGCATGTATAATATGGCAAGCAATACTTAATTGTTAAACTTAAAGTTTAGACTTCGTTAAAATCTCTCGCAGTGGTGTGTCTAATTTTTTTGGCCAGAAGGTTACTTCGTATGTTTTGTTAACCTCGTGGGCTTACGAGGACCTCTTGAGCATCCATTTTTTAGTATAAATATTCGCATAACTCTCTTATATTTGCGCATCTTTCGATGGAAACACCAATAAACATGAATAGCTAAAATTTATAGCTATGTCGCTAAGGCTGTATGCGAAAATTAAGTATCAAAATCTGTATAAAAGGTACGTACGGTTTATTCTATTGAGAGATAATGTCAATGAGAAAATGCCCCAAAAGTTGCGCTTATATTCTATCCAAGTACAATTGTCCGAGGTCGAATTTTACTTCCCAATTTTTGGAAGACTGGCAAGCTTTTCCTAGTCTTCAGCGGTCCTCATACTTGCCAGTCCATCTAGAGTAGATTTGACAGAACCATTTAACCCTTAGTCAAATCATATTGCATTACTCATAAAAAATCTCAATTTTGGTATAAGATAATGTGTATTACGGCCGAAATTAGTCTGAATGAATTAGATGAGGAGGAGAACTTAGGTTTTTAAATTTCGGTAGTTACGTTCTTCCTCATCGAATGAGGAAAAACGAGCCGATCCAGCCATCTTAAACACGTTTCATGGATGATGTTCGAGTTAATGAAAACAAGGAAATCCTAGCGTTTTTCCCTAGTTAATGTCATGAAGACACTTTCGCATATAATGCAGATATTTTTCACCTTGCAGACAGCCTACTTTAAGGAAGTTTCTTCTGATGAACAGCGAACCAAATTGCCTTGCCCAAAGAATCTTGCGAGGACCGTGACCTTCATTTCTGGTTTTTGACTAGAAGACTTAGCTGTGAAGGTATCCGATCAATCGGCATTATTTCTGCGAGGCAACTTCCAAAAATTCATCCACTCACGACCATTATCTCCAGCATTTTTCCATTATCTACTCTTTGGGTTGAATATTCAGGGTAGTGTTGGAATTCCGAACCTCCTTTATTCCCCTACCTTCTGGAGTGAGAACTTATATAATCTATGCTTTTTCAACAGCGGTTAAAATCATTTTGTCGTTGCCCTAAAGTTACCCCCTTGAAAATGGAAAACTTGCCTTTAGGAGAAAGATAAGGTGGATGTTATTCTGAGGAATGACATTTTCTGAGAAGTGTTGTCCTCCACCGAATAACGGAATGCATTGTTATTCATACCAAAAGATATGAGCGGTTTTTAATGACACCTCTCATTAAGACTTAGGTGTGAGGGATATATTTTTCGGACACATTGTATTTCTACCGAAGTCAAAAAGAAGAAATCTGCCTATATCAAGTTTAGCATTTCACTTAATAGCGTCAGAACAGAGCAGATTTTTCGATGGCCCTTGGAACGCTTATTTTAAAAGATTGGGATGAAACGAAAATTTACCAATTGGTCTATGAATGAAACTTTCATTTTTAAACTATTTTATGTATTTAACTAGCTTTTTCCAAGGTCTTCTTTAAAAGGGGACGATATTTTTAATATTTTCGAGCATGCAATCGTTTTGGCAAAGAGCATCTGCAAACCTTTGCTTAAACTTATTTATTATTACTAATTAATAGAATCAGACATTTATATACAAGGTCCAATTATATTATTATTTAATATTATTATTTTTGTTGACAAAAACTGGCCGCGGGCAAACTCCAGTCACCGTAAGACCTATTCTGAGGACATCTAGTACAATCATCTCTCATCAGAGCTTTTCAATATCTATTACTTGGAAATAAAACCTCCTGCATTTATTCCTATAAAAAGATTGTTTTATACTAAGAAAATAGGTGAAATCTCGTTAACAATGGGCTCATCTTGCCTTTTTTAAGCACTAAAATTGTCAAATCTCTCAAATAGATTGGGTAGGGCTTTCCATATAAAAGGTTGGTGTTTTTTTTATTATCTTGATCTTCAAATCTTCCAAAAATCAAGCAATCCTCATTATAAATTGATAGCAGGAGTAGTGAATGCCTGTTAGTATCCTTTGTCCATTTTGGTATGTGGAGACTCTAGCTAGGACCGTTACTTTATGACTTGCAGCTGCGTAAATCTACTCTTGCTGATGTAAGAATTAATTTCATAGAATCATATTAATCTGAGGAGATGCCTTATTTATGTGCTGGCTTTTTTTACGGATGCTGGGTTGACTCATTGATTGATTTCCACTAAATGACAAATGTAAAATCAGCTGATGAGGAATGTGGAAAAATAAGGCAGCTAAGATATTTGAAAGTGAATGGTAAACCGAATGATTTTCATAAATTCGGAAGGTGTTAATTTCATTTCAATAGTTTGATAAGATGCATTTCCGAAAGGAATGGAAAAGGCGATTGCACGCCGAAAGTGATTCTTTTAATTAAATATTCCGGGGTACACTAAAGAGGACGTGAAATAACGTAGAGAAGTATGGAAAACAAAAAACCTGTGAAACGCCCGACTTAACTCCAAATCGCCTTGGGGTCAGTCTGTTGAAACCAAACTAGGTCGTGAGTCAGTGACCCACTGCTTTTCTACATTACGTAGTTTTCAATTTGGGGAAAGGTTGCGCTGTAAGTCCATGAAAAGAAATCTCGATTCATAGGGGGAAAAATATTTAGCCTTTGTTTTCTTGTGACTTCGGCAAATTTCGGGGAAAAGAGCCCGGAGCCTATTTCAAGTTTAAGTCACCAATATCTCATCGTCTAACGGTACTATGCTTCTATTTCACTCTTTCGACCAGACTCCGTGACTCATGCGTGGATCCAGAAAAGATAACAAGATTCAAGTTAGATTATGTATCCAAGAGAATGTTCGATGAAAGAATAGGAATAATTCGCTGGTAAGAATTTATTCATGTTGCCATTGACTCACGCGATGTGCGTCATGAAGGTAAGACTTTCACCCTAAGAGGATCTTGCCAAAATATATCCGTAGTATAACTGTATTTGGTAACCTGCGTTAACCCTATCGTCCTCATTGCCGATTGTATTTATACTCATAATTTGATTCATGAATCAAATCTAAATTTTTCAACAGTTAAAGGTATTTAAATGATTTATATGGATATATATAGATAGATAGATATAGATTTTTGAAGGTGGTGATCCTAAAATCATTCACGGAATGGTACTGCATCTTTCATTTTACACATGTATACTAAATATCAAATTGTATGCGAAAATAATTTGTTTCCGTTAATCTACATAGTATTAGTTGAGTTTTAACGAATACTCAGATTAATATTTTTAGTTCAAAATTGATTATTTATTAATTACACGATTACTCCAATTTTATAAATCTGTAAGCTTGTTTCGAATTCAAATTTACGGAAAATTTTGTTTGATAAGGGAAATCTTGACCAGTAACTATTTCGGACGTGCCAAAAATATTTGCAAGTTTTTCGCGAATCATTACTTGTCATTTTCTTGTTTTCGAAGAAGTTCTTATTTGAAGTTTGAAAGTGCGAAGTAAATAATTTCCTAGTATATAAAAGTATAGATAGTGCTCCAATGAAACAATTCATCATAAGAGACCCTAATTCTCCGAAGATGAATCTTTTAATTATTAATCAATGAAAGATTTACTCCATGCATTACTTTAATTGATTCGTTCTTTAATGATTGTCATCGTTTTCTCCGAAATTAATTTCGGAACGGCTGGGCCAGGCAACGGTGAAAGCTCTCGTAAGGAACTGACGAGAATTTAATTGCTATACTGGTCATTTTGAATGCAACGGCAGAAAAAATTGTTGCCAATATAATTTATGCCTTCTATGCTCAGAATTTTTCTTAATTTATTTCGTCACTTTTGGAGAATTCTTTGAAAACTTTTGATAAATTTTAGCTTTAATTTTGTGGTACGTGTACCGATGATTTGCCCCCTCTATTGGAGTCTAAGATAATTTGAATCAGTGAGAAATTTTGATTATCCCTTTGTCTTTCCTTAAGCTTATAAGAATGTATATATCTTATTCATGTGCGTTTATTTAATATAGTTAAACTAAGAAGTCAACTCTAGAGATTACGTTGAACTTTGAATTAACATAGTTTAACGTGTGAGACATTGTCAACTTGGACACTATATTTCTCGCTGGGAATCGAAGTGTAAAAATGTGATTGGTTTGTTGCTAATCACAATGTATCGCACTTTTTATTTGAAATATTTTCAAAAGATTATGATAAAATGTAATACTTTTGGTTGAATGAATTGCCTTAGCTGATTTAAATTGTTCATCTTATAATTTTCTTCCTAGGATTCATAATATGCCCTTTTACACCTTAATATACGAATATGTAGTTTTAGCAATTAAAAATTATTAAGTTTATTTTCATACAGTACACAGTATACGTATAATACGTTTCAGTTTCAGTTATACAGCTGGCGTTTGATTCAGTAGCCTTAGAAGATTCAAAGTCATCACTGGCACTGAAAGGGTTAAAGCGATAAACGTGAATGCATGAGTTCTGACTGACAAACTAGGGTAATCCTTGCATGCAGTTTCCTCTTCAGAGTAATAATGTATGGCGCTAACTAGATAATAGTATTTGCTCCCGAAATCTGGAGTGTAGGTAGTTTGTACGTCGTTGATATCAGCGTCACGATGAATCTTCCTAATAGAATCAAAGGACCTCTATCCGATAAACGCATCCTCTTGCAGGAATCCTTCCGTGATTCTAATGCTATGTGATTTCCCACTCGGCTGTTTCTCTTCACTATGTCACTGCTGGTATACATCGAGTCAAACCATACTTGATCGAATTACGAGAATCTTCATTCGAAGTAAGCCCTCTAAGGACTTTTTCGTTGTAAGTCCAGAACCCACAGTATGGCTTCATAATCTCAGGTATTAATAATCTATTTTCAGAAAATTCGATTGTGGTGTGATTCCATCGAAAGGTTAAATTTGGTAGAATTCCTTGGACATGAAATTTTACAGTATTAAACCGTGTATAACCATACAGTTTAATGCAGAACTACTTCGAGTTATTCCATATTTCTTGTTTATGAAGTAATTTCTGAAAATTTTTACTGCCAGTGTGTGTTCAAAACGGGTTAAAAATGCGCCGACATCAAGTTTATTGCTTCCGGGATAGTTTGAAACTAAAACACAATCTAGAGATATGATCTTGGAGATTTTATCGCTAGATATTGCTGCAAGGATCTAATAATGAAAAATATCTCGACAAGCTCACGCACACAATTTGAGATCTAAAAATAGCTTTTATGGAAAAATAAGGCCTCTTCCGTGAACTTTTTCATTGCCTTACATATTATACCTTTTTCTTCATCCATTATAGCTGAATTCTCCAAACTTTTTGAAAGAAGAGTCACAAAAGTACATGTGAAGCATTTGGCGGGTTCCATACGAGCCTCTTCTTTATTAAAATTGAGAAGTGGACTGTGAGAAATAAGTGAAAATTATTTTTTGGCAGGCAGTAAAAGTTAGTCAAACACGTGTTACAATTTTTAAGAAGGAATGAGGAAATAGGTTCTATTGTAAGGAAAGCCTTTGTAAGATAATCTTCGTGTTCGAGAACCAGTTCGTAATATCTTACCGGACGGATTCAACGAATGTGACATTTACTGGGGCCCATAACGATATAGCAGCCTTTCCAAAAATTGATTTTTCTTCAACCCTTGGATCCCAAAAGAAGATTTTTGGAACTCTCCGATGTCATTTTGTTTGCTGAAGGTTGAAAATTAAACCACTAACAAATTATGTTCTGTTTAACATCAATCCGTTCTGTGTTACCGGAACCGTCGTTTAAAAAAGCCTTTAAGTTTTTCCCGTTGGAATGCGGTCTTGACCTCGCGGAACTCGAGGGTACGGTCGAACCCGTGAACGCAATTGTCCTAGGACCGGCAGGATCTCATTTGGGAAACGCTGCGTTACAGGTTGGATAGGCAATTCCCAACCGGTCTTCCTGGGACGCCGCGTAATTGAAGTGTTTGCTATTTGACCGCACAAGAATTAACGCTACCTCAGGACGCTTCGTTACTTTCTCAAAATGAACTACTCTCTTTAACCGCCGTCTCCGTTAATTCACTGTCCGCCTGACATTGGCCAAAGCGATCTCCTTATATTTCCGAAGAGGAAAAGCAGTTTTAATTTTCCGCGGAAATTTTTTCCCCCGCGATCGCGGATCCGATCCCTTCAATTTTCGATCGAATCACCGGTTGCCATGACAACCCGGCCTAAGTCGATCCCGCGGGAAGTTTCCTCTCTCTCTCTCTCTTCTTTTTCACCGTCCCGTTCACCCTCCAAAAGGGGGCAGCGTGGTGGAAGTGTCTGCATTCCGCCCGAGGCCCCTCAAGGGCCCCACCCCGATGTTCACTCCACTCACTATTATTATGTTCGTTAAGTGCTCTTCCCAGTATCGATTGCGACCTCGCGCAGCCTCGCACGCGACCACCAGTTTGTCGCTATCTGCGGAGAGAGGCCCTTAAAACAACTTGGAGCAAATGAAACCCCTGAATCGCCACTCGGATGGGTCCGCACAGGTGGTCCGCCGCGCCTCGATTCCCCCAAACGCAGTCGTCGACGCCGGAGATGCGAATCCCCGTGATGATTAGGGAGCGGAGGAAATTTTGGAATGGTATTGTACGTGGGGATTAGTGATTAAAGGGGTTCCGGGATTTTCTCAGTCTCGGGATTCCGGAAATTTGTCGGTGATGCGGGAGTATCTTGGGATTCGGTTTTATGATTCGATTCGTAGAGTTCGATTTATTTATTTATTTAGAAATGTTCTTTGTGGGTAGAATACAAGCTAGGTGGCAAGATCTCATGCAATGTGCATTTATTCGTAGGCGATGTCATAATTAAAAAAACAACTTATAAAAAGATTACAATAAAATTAAAATTATAAAGAAATTGTTACCCTGGCGATGGAGGTGGTTAACGCGCTAATGCTCCTACCCAATAGTCAAGGGTTCGAGTCCCAGCTAACCACATTATTCTGGTTAGGAATGGTGAGTGTTCATCAGTTATTAATTATTAAAATGGGCGTAATTGGCGTTTCCGCCTGTTTGCATTCAAAGAAATAAAAACATCTTAAACAATAAATATAAAATAAATCTTAGAAATTAGTTTCAATCTCGTTTTTATTTCCCTTCAGTTGTTAGGAAAGGGCTCAATGATACTCTTTATTAAATTTTTCCAGTCCCTTCCGTTCTTGAGATAAAAGAATTATTACTCACGTCTTTTTCCTTTAATTTCGTCCACACCTTATGGGGATGGTTATTTTTCCCATAAAATTTTGGTTGGGAAAGTCTCTCTCTTTAAGCTCCTTCAATTCCGTTTTATTAGTGAGCTACTTGTAAAATAATAGCAATCCTCAATCCCTTCACCACTTTTCCAATGATTCATATCCATGGTTCGTTACTTGGACACTTTCCCTTCTTGAAAAACACCCCGTTATAAATCTGGCTGTATTCCTCTCGGATCATTTTTATTCTTCGTGTTTGTCCTTTAAAGTCCCACACACTCTTACGATATTCCATAATGGGTTTCACTAGGGATAGCACGCCAGTTATTTAGGTATTTTTTACTCTTCTTTAAATTTCGCATAAGGAAGTATTAAACCTTTTTTTACTACATCATTAACATGGCCTTCTCAATTAAGATCATCTCTCATATTAACTCTTAAATATTCATTGGTTTTTAAGAGATTGTAGGGGTTAGAGTATACCCTTGTCGGTATTCTACTTCATCTGAAGATGGTAGTTAGGCTATTGAAAAGCGTAACGCGATCTTCTCAGAATGGCAGCTTTTTGCTGAGCGTCAGCTGGGTTCTTTGAACTGATGAAGCGTAAGCTCTCGTGCACCTGCTTAACGGCTTATTAAATATCTCAGTTCGCAGATTTTTTAAGGAAATTACTGTGATCTCAATTCTAGTGGACAAATTTGAACTAATCTTATCCTTGTAACTATTTAATTGCAAGAATTTAAAGATCCAAAACATAGGGACCTTATATAGTCTGTCAAAAATTAATGCATGTTTAAGAAAATGTATGAATATATCAATGCTATCTGTATATATTTATGCATCAAAAAAGATTGCATGTGTTGAAGAAATATCCATCTAATTACACATTGTAGTGTTATTTCAATTTAATCAAATTGAAGGAGAATTAAAAATGCATGAGCTACAATAGCACTAGCCACGTTCGTTCAAGCAAAACTATTCTAATAAATGTCTGAAAGTCATTGGCCTCTTATTAAAGAATCTCTAAGTGACTGCAGAGGGTAAGGGGTAACTTGTAGGAATTTCATGATGTCAATTAAATTATAATCAACATTATTTACAAAACATTTCAATTTTTGAAAATTTTTCATTTTTCTGTATTTACGGCGTATTAACTTCCATTTTGCTGGATTAAATTAAAATAAATTTAAATTAGTATATCAGTACTCTTAGATCGAGTATAATTTAGGAGATGTACTCTTAAATATATATGGAGAAGTTTCAAATTGGATATCACTCCGATGATATAATAGGAAAAGTTCACACAATTTAAACGTGCTTTTTATTTGAAGTTTAATACCATGCCGCTTCAGAGAGCAGTGTTTTCACGCAGAAATTTTGGCCGTAATAGAATATGAGTTCCCCTTTGAGCATGAATATCAGGTACATGAAAGTGTCAAAGATATGTCTGACGCTCCAACCGCTACAACAAAGCTTTTAGGAAACTCATCCTATTAAAATCTCCTGAGATAATATGAAATATTCATGGCCGGAAACAATAGGAAAAGTCTTTTACAAATCGGCACAAAGTGGATGATCACCTCTGATGAATATAGAAAATTAATATTGGAGTACTGGTGACATCACCAAGAATATTGGAGTAAATTATAAATTTAATAATTTATTTTTTCCTTCACTGTGGAATGGCATTTAACTACCGTGGTGGAGTAGCAAGTTTCCGTAGTATCTCGTGGAATTTTATCAAATTCAAACACATTTCAGGTTCTTTAAAATTTTAGAGACTTTAAAGAAAATAAGGATTTAAGGCTGACAATCGATGAGTAATTCTTATAAATTACATTGAAAGGAATGATACTTTAAAATGTATTCGCAAATATAATTATTCAGAATTCAGCACAAACTCTCTAGAAGGAGAAGGCGAAATATGAAGATTAGTTTTCGTTAGCTTACAGTACGATGCCTTGAATTGAGATTTTATGAAAGATTTCATAGCTGAAATTAGATCAACCAATTAATATGGTTAATATTAATCAAAAAGTGGAATTTCTTATTCAGAAAAGTTTTAGTTAGATAATAGAGCTATCATTAGTATTTTTATCGAAATGGAGCTCTTTTCAGAATTTTGGTTTCAAGAGACGGGGATTTATTTTTGTCCTTTTCTTCAACTATCAAATTAGTATTATCAAATTACTCCATCTTTAGCATTGACGATGAATTCAATCAAACCTTTGGTGACGTCACTGCCGACCCTAAAACATTTTTATTGCGTCAATCAGAAACCGCTATGGCTTCCCTTACCTTCTCTAAGGATCCATTTCACATAAATCACTCTCATAAGGTTTATTGGAGTTGCGTAAACGGGAAAGTAATAAAAATGTATGTTATTCACTTTCACGGCGAATACCTTTCCCTCTTGGTAGTAAAGTATGTTTCAATTCTGACTAATACAAATCTATCGAAGAAAGATGAATATCTCCACGTTTACAGTTTTATACATTATTTTATAACTGAAATTATGCCTAGTTTTCGTCTTCTGATTACCCGTAGATTTAATTTTGGATCGAGACTCCAAAATTTACCCTGAGAAAATCTGAAACATTAATCATTTCTTTATTCCGTATTGACTCACCATCGACTTCCGTTTTGGCACGAAATAAATTAAAGAATATCGGAATATAACTAAATATTAATCGCGATGTGCGTAACAACATTAGTAGGAATAATTCAACAACGTGATGGCTTTTCCTAATGCGATATATAGGAAGAGGCAGTTTTAGGAACGTAAGTCCAAAAGCAGACAAATTTGTGATGAGTCAGAATTTTTTGAAAAATATTTCAATCTCATCATTAAAAATTAAGTGCGGATTCCAATATATCCATAAACTATAATAGGTCCGTAGGTATATCCTTACGGAGAAATAAACAAATTTCTTAATTTTGGGTGAAATTGAGATTATTAAGACTCCTCCACTAGACAAGACAACACTATCACAGAATAGAGTGCGGTGATATTTCCCGTAAGGAATAATCCTACTGGGGGTGTGGATTAAATAAGATTATTTTTAGTTTTTTCTGTGTTTGTCTAATGCATATTTTTCTGCAAGCGAACAGGATGGGTATCTCGGAAGAGGTGCGTGTATACGCATAATTTTTAGCAACAGCAGAAAGGACGATGGATGAGGTTTAAAAAACAGAAATGAATATATATATGGAAGTACTTACAGCAGTAATCCCTGTTGGCTCTAACGAGAGAATACCTTCATTCCTTTATTTCTATATTTCCTGTATTTTAATATTCTCAAACAATTTCATCCTTTTAATATAAAATTCGTATCCTTCAATAGATTATTCTCTTAATATATCAGCGGAAAATTGTCAGGTCGTTATGAAGTTGAGTTACCATTAGCTAGAATTATCGTGATTTCTGCTCGTCGTTCTCAGAAATTCTCAGATTGCTTGGACTGAGCCTTCTTTCCCCGTTCATTTAATTGTTTTCTTCCTGTGATTTTCTTTTTCCCATCTTGCTGCCTTTAAGCCTTAAATTCTGGGGTGATTCCCATTCATCTGTCTCGTCGTCTTATTAGCTGCTTTTCGATACGAAATCAGGATAGCTGCGGTAGACTTGGGCCGGGACTTCATAAAATATTATGCTTTTGGCCCCATAGGATTCATCGTGGTGTGCATTAGGTTTTGAAAATTTTCCTCATTTCCGAAAATAGGAAAAAATATAAAATTTACGAATTGCTGATAGTTTAAGAAAAGTGGATATTGAAGAGCAATATCAAGATTATTCATCTTTCATTTAATTCTAAATTTATATATAGGGCAAAATCCAGTAGATATGAACAATTTAACGTGTGAAAAATTAAGTAAAAGTATTTTAGTCGGAGATTACCTACCACTGCCATAATCTCTCGTCGTAGTATCTCCGTTGGCATATCATCGATATATTCTTTGACTGACGGGAAATTTTGGAAAATTAATAGATAAATTTTTTACTTAGTCGCCGACTATAGCATGTGTAGCTTTCAATAAGGAAATCTCCCAAATATTTCGTATTTTTATTTTTGAATAAGTTTTCCTTGAAAGCTATATAAATGATTCATTTTCCTAAAATTTGTCATCTGCGGCCCGCTACAGTTTTTCGCAATATCCACGCAATCCTTCTATTCTTGTAAGTTAAGGAATAAGGAAGGATAAGACTCAAGATTTTTCCATTCATAAATCATTACCTTCATTCCCGTGACTTATGTTTCCTCAGGAAAATTCCCCATCGCGCGTCACGTACTGAAAAAGTTGCACCTGCTAGGTTTTCGTTATAAAATTTTCCTTGATATATGCAGTGCCAGCAATGATAGTATATTGGGGATTAAAAAGAGAATACAACAATCTCTGTTAATCGGACCTCGACAACGTGAAAGAAATGGATACTCACAAGTGTTCCAGTGAAATCTTATTGTAGAAGTTCAGCTATCGTTGGGTATTCGAAATTTCTCATACTGTGGCGTAAGCTTTTCAAATTTTGAATAAAATTACGTATTAGAGATTACGTCGAGATTTTTCTCCTGTAAAAATTCCATTTCTGATGAATAGATAATTTATTTTTTATGTATCCGAAAGACCATGGCACCGAACCGGAACCGATCCGAACCCTGAATTACTGTGTGAACACTGAAAACTGATTTTAAGAACTTCAGAAAGATATAATATCACAATGGTCGGAGCGAAAAGAATGGTTAGAACCGGCTGGAAGTTATGGAAGGAGAGAAATCGGAACCGATGTTTGGTTTGTTTAGACCTAAGCGAAAACCGAAACTAAAGATATTTCGAAGCCCTGCGAAAAATGCCTTAAACTTTCTTGAGTACCCAAGGAAAAATACTTGAAAAGAGTCCGACGGGACCAAGAATCGAACCCGAGTCTCCCGATTGCCGGTCGGGTGTTCTGTCCGTTGAGATATCTTGCCGGAGCATTCTCTATAGCTATTCAATTCGACAAGGTCTCCCGAATAGCTTGAGAGAACATTCCGGCGAGATAGCTCAACTGACTGAGCACCCGACCGGCAATCGGGAGACCCGGGTTCGATTCTTGGTCCCGTCAGACTTTTTTCAAGTCTATTCTTCCTTGAAATTTCTCCTGGGTGCGTGCTATCTCATGCAATATCACCCTTAACCCATTCCTTGTTTCTTGAGTACTTTTACAGTGCCTCTCTCTATTTTTGTTGTAATTTGTATTCGACATTCTCTACCCAATGAAATGTATACACAGATAAATAATGTATAGGTAAATTTCATGCACAACTTAATCTTCGTTAATGTAAAAATTTTATAGCACTCTAACGATTCTGCATCTAAAAAAGTCACGGAATGCTTCACATCTTCACACTTATAAGGTATAACTCAGTTGTTTGGACTGTAATGTGAAAGCCAAGTAACCATTTCTTAGGGTTAATCTCTTAAGAGGTACAAATCTTTATCGTTCACCGCAAAGCTAACAGCAAATGACCTGTGTACTTGTAAGTCCGAGTCGCTACAGCCAATTATTGAAAACGTTATGTGGGTAGCCAAGTAGACAACGCCCACTTATTCAAAACTTGTTACAAGCTTTGTTTTGCCTGTAAACGTGATTCAACTCATGACTTTTAGGTATAATGGCATCTTGTTAGCGGCATTGAGATAAACGTGAGAAGCGTAGGAAATCGCCTGAAGCAAAGGGTGATGCATCAAAAGCGAGCCGACATATTTCGAGCGGCGTGAACGGCAAAGGGAATAGATACGGTAAATTTTAGGAAAATCATCGGTCAGCACGTGTCGGAGATGAGTTCCGCAAGTTTTGTGGAACGGACACTTGTTGATCGGGAAGAGAGTGAACGATTGCCATAGGAACACGTCTGTAAGCACGCCTTTCACCGCTGCAAAGGGCGGAGAAGAAAATGATTGATCCTTTAAATCTCATTGAGAAGTCAGGCGAGGAGGGTTCTGTTCCACCTAATTTCATATGTACTTAGATATTTACATTTTCTGTAATGATAATCGTGGTTGTTTGCGATATATCTGTTTATCTGATGTCATCGATGTTCAATTTAAAATCGTGGGTAGAATAATGGTGTGTGTTTTGTGGTATAAGAAAGATTCAAGGCGCTGTTGATGTATCAAAACAAGGGCTAGGGATGGAAGGGTTTTTGATGGACTATTAATCATAATTGTTGCTTTTACTGAAAGTTACGTTTATTTAATTTCATATATTATACAAAAACTTCCGCTAAAGATACAGGAAAAGTATATTTTTGGAAATGGTAGTTTTCTTTTCTCAGAATATAATTTAAGTGATGAAAGTATCTCTGTCACATAAGGAACTTGTCGATGACATACATGGGTGGTCTGAAAAGTTTTCGACATTTCACCATTTCTCGACATGTTTCCTGAAAATTTTCTGAAGAAATAAGTTAAGTGTTAAGTTTTCTATTTCGAAATAATTTTTCTTTCGACGTTCAGTTTTTTATACACCGCTTTAGGTAGTCATATCTGGACATTACAAACAATATTTTATAAATTTATTCAAATGCTATGCAATCTTATTGCTGATTACCGGCATATAGCTGTGAAAGTTCCGAATGAAAAGTAATTCGGTAAAAGTCAAAATAATTTTCAGGATATGAAAACCACTTAAGAAATGATAAAGTTTTTTAAATAGGTTTTCGAATTTATTTTTTAAGGAGTTTCACAAGGTAAAGTCTTCGCACATAGATTGTGACCTAATGCAGTACTTGCAACGAATTTCAATCGATTATTTTAAATTATGACCTCATTTTGATGTTACTGAAACTACATTGTTCCTCTTTGGAAATATCATTTTCATATCATAATAACCATATAACGACTTTTATTTGAGCAAGATTAAGGCTTCAAATTATGTGGTACGGGCAGCTGATTTGCAATGAAAATGTAGAAATTTATTATTGCGGGAAAAATTCCTTTAGAATTAATAAGGTAATATTAATAAATCGTCTTTATTCGACCGAGATTGAGGCTAAAAGTCTTCTGTTCCATCTAATTGGGAATTAGGGAAAAATGGAAGAGGAAAACCATTATCTTGGAAAGGAGAAGAGAATTTTCTTCGATACATTTTGATGTCGCTGTCACTGGAGAAAATATTAGATCCGGGGCAAACCCACGTTGAGACAATATTTAAAAGCTTTACGGTAGTATTTTATTTATATTTTATTCATGTATATTTTACGTTAATATTTGTCTCTTTGGCCAGGTGATGCTCAAGGGAAGTTTTAACATACTTAATACTTTTTTTATCTGGAATT
The DNA here is from genome assembly GCA_036926295.1 of Pachydiplax longipennis. Classification (NCBI taxonomy): domain Eukaryota; kingdom Metazoa; phylum Arthropoda; class Insecta; order Odonata; family Libellulidae; genus Pachydiplax; species Pachydiplax longipennis. The sequence continues at coordinate 22,386,608 of JAVFKF010000003.1, read as the reverse complement.
CGCTCAGAAATTGGAAGGAGAACTCTCCAAAGACTCCCGGAAGCAGTTAATTAAAACATGAATAAGTTATAAATTAGTCATCATGTCAAATGTTAGCATTCATTATATTATCCTATAAGTTGAAATATACGTAAACATATATTTGCTGGTACATATATTTGTTGTACAAACATTAGTAACATATTTTATACATTGTCGGAAAGTCAAACTTAGCGCAGGAAATGAGAAAATCAAATATTTGTTTAGTATAACAGTAAAGTGTCGAAGTACGAAAAGAAATATATGATAAATTACTTATAGTCACGTGCTTTATGGCTACTCTTCAGCGCTTACTTAAAAAGCGTTATAAATACTTAAGTATACTACAGTAATATACCGAGGTATACAGTTACATGACTAAGAAATAAATTTACGTAATGATAGATTACGAAAAGTTAAGGAGATAGCTGTGAGGTCACATAAAAATTTACACTAAAGATAATTTACGTTGAAACCACAAATACCTTAATATATATAAATAAATGTTATTACGATGCAAAAGTATTCCTTATATCGAAGTAGCTGTGCCTCCTCAAAAAAAGACCTTATCATAATTTTATCTTGCGTTTCCATAAATTTTACGGGATTGAATTGATTTCAAAGTGACTTATAATCGCATGGATTACTAAATCCGACGGTGCATCATAAACATACATTGCGGATTATATTCATATTATTTTTAATTTAATTTTGTCGAGTTGTCAGTTACGTCCTGGGCAGGACAAACGAGTTCATTTTCCTCGATGATTGTCATTAACAGTACGTTGAATAAGTTACCGTCGTTATTGATCCACGTGAATAAGGCAAATGCGACTTAATTCGATACCAAGTAGCAATAAATTTATCCGACGATGAATAATTCCTATCGTGAGCGGATTCGTGCATGAGTGATCGGAAATCCCCGTTCGGAGCCTCTGTTAATTTCCTTGCTTTTGAAATTGCAAGCAGGAGCTAACATGATATCGTGGCATACACATATCGCGAATCGGATAAACCTATCCCACAATGATTCAATCGAATTCAATCGATTTCACTCCTAATTCTTGCTCGTTGCCATTTGTCACATTCATCCTCAGATCTCCTACCATCCTATATTTGGTCGTATCCATTCAATAAATTAAGTAACGTGAAAAGAATCTACTATCGAACTAAGATTTTCTCTCTGGCATATACAAGAATGGTGTTAAAAATTTGCAGGAAGACAGATTTATTCCCGAATGGGTAAGTTTTCTACATGCCTTAAGCTGCATCGTTGGGTCAATTGTCCCTCTATCATTGGGATTCAATGGTGACCCCTTGATGACTTTGTGGTACCATCTATATGTTTAGGATCCGAGGTGGAGCTTAAATTTAAATCTAATTGTGAATCTTTTCCATGATTTTTTCCTATACACCTACATTTATCAAAATAAATGACATGTTAAGAGTTAATCGGAGGATTTATGAAGGAATCGTCTTAAGTTATCCCCCTCTCCTTGGCAAGTTTCTAGATCTTTTCCTACATCATCTTTGAGGTATCTTAAAGATCCTTAAAAAGAAAGCAGATGAAATGTATTGAAACTATACTGTTGTTATTATCTGTTTACAGAGCCATTTCTGACGTGATGAAATCCTTCTGTAGGTCATTCGCACAGTCACGTTAGTATTTTTCCCTTTAACAGTCGTTCAGCAAAAATATTTAAATTATTTGGCTAGGAAACTTTTAGAAACGGGAATAAATTTACTCAATTTCTCACGAAAATCTTCTCTAGAACTTTTCCAGGAGATTCAACGGTAACTTCCTGCTATGGGTATTATATCAGTAAGCTTTAAACACCATAAATTGACAACGAAAAAGGAAGGATAAATTTGGTCGATTTGATCTAATGTATTAGCGAAAATAATTTAAGATAAAATTTTTCGCATCTATTGTGATGAAGAAGAGTAAATTACTGGCTCTACATTGGCATTTGCGGAATGTTTGTAGCTTTGGTCCTTGTTGGCAACTTACGGCAGATGTATGTACTACATAAATACTTCTCGAGCCCTCTTTCGGCGAGTAGCTGGGTGTATTGTAGCACGAATTTAAAGGAATTTGCGAGAGCTTTGAGATATGTGGAGGGACCTTAAAAATCAAAAGCTGTTTTTCAAGTCGAACTTCATAACTCTGGTACGGGGACATTTTCATAGGTGTGAACCTTGACCGACTTTTGGCAGTAAGAATTCAAGTAATTTTTGAACATTTATGCCCTACCGCTTCTTATTTTTCTGCATCACTACAATGAGAGTCCAGCCATCATTTTCGAGATAATTCTCTCTTAAATTCTTTGCTCTGTTCCGGAAGTTTTGACGTAATTTCTCCCCGCAAAAAATTGTCTAGAAATTTTCGCTCTTCCTTCACGGTTTAAAGCTCACACAATTTAAATCGTCGTCTACCAATATTATTTTTGCTGAATTCACCGCAAAATATTAAATTCGTATTGATCTTGAAATGGCATTAGTCATATCTTTAACATACGCTTTGTTGGAAGCTGTATAGATGTATCTTGGAAGTATTATTCTGAGAGTACCTCCGCCAGTACGAGGTCTGTTCAAAAAGTTCCCGAACTTTTTTTATAGTGTGCCTCCAGTTGGTTATTTTTTAATCCGCTTGTATTCGTTGTATCCGCGAAAGCTTCTCAAATAACCACCTTTAATCACTTTGTCGATATCTTGATTTGTTCATTAGTTACGGATGTTTATGTGAACAGATGATCGTAGAGTGCGGCGAAAAATCGGGTCCGCGGAAATGAGCTCTTTGAAGGAGCAGCGTTCTTCTGTAAAATTCTGCGTGAAACTGGGCAAATCTTTCACGGAAACTTTTGAGTTGATTACCAAGGCTATTGGTGAGCATGCTATGAAACGTACCGCGTGTTATGAGTGGTTTATACGGTTCAAAGTCGGGCGGCAATCAGTGGAAGACGACGAGCGTTCCGGAAGACCATCAACGTCCACAGATGACCCCCACATCGAAAAAGTGAACGATCTCGTTCGTGCAAATTGACGTTTGACTGTCAGGGAGCTTGCAGAAGAGCGTGGCATCCCGATTGGTTCTGCTACGAAATCCTAACTAAAAAAAATTGAGGATGCATCGAGTCGAGGACAAATTCATGCCTCGCCTGATGACAACAGACCGGGAGCAACACGAGCAACTCGTGACTTTTTAGCCAAAAACAAGACCACTGTGCTTCTTCAACCACCCTATTCACCAAGCCTGGTTCCATGTGACATTTTCCTATTTCCTAAGCTAAAACCCCGCTCAAAGGAAAAAGATTTTCCACCATTCGAGAAATAAAGAAAAATTCGACGGAGGAGCTTATGAACAGTCCGAAAGAAGCGTCCCAAGACTATTTTAAATAGTGGAAATACCATTTGGATAAGTGTATACGTTGGGGTGGGGAGTATTTTGAAGGAGACTCGGAGAAATAATTTGTAAGTGAAATATTTATGCTGCAATAAATAAAGTTCGGGAACTTTTTGAACAGCCCTCGTATGTATGCAGTCATTTTTGTTTGTTTTCCTTCTTTGAATTGGATGAGAATAATCAAACTATTGATGGCTAGTACCTCTTTCACATGTCTAAAATAAAAGGATTTCTCCATAGAGCGACTGCTTCTTTTTTCCGCTTCAAGACAAGATGCATCGCTATAAATTATTCACCCACTACAAACTTAATGCTCCTCAGCAAGACTCCAATCTATATATCCTAAAAATATTAACATATTATCTATAAAACATGTTCTAAATTACCTAAAATCGGTAAGTTTCATCTGGAAGTAAAGTCAAGAACCGTGAATGCTTCTTGAATCTACAAATATCAAAATAACGTACCTATAAACGTGTTTTTTATTTCAGTAAGAAACCCCTAACTATAAATCCGCCTGTTTTTTAGAAAATAGAAATCAACCGGAGAGGAAGATGTGAAGCGAAAACTTTAAATGCGAACTGCTCGATTAAATTTTGTTGTCTCCTCATTTTCATGAGGAGGCTGGTTTCTCGCAATGGGATGAATATACCCCTAAAATTGCCGATTGTGCCCACTCTTCGTTAAAAACGTGTATGTTTGTCACCATCCCTTAAGATGCTGTTGATGTAAGTTTAGCGTGCAGATGAAACTTCCCACGCTTTGTTTTGTATTTAACGGAGCAATTCAGCGTTATAATGCAGCGGAGCGTAACGAAACCTCTAAAAATCGGAATATCATTGCACCGAGCGGTACGTACATCTGGGATGGATGGTGCGAAATGCGATTGGGGAATCATCGAGGCACGCTTATCGAGGGGAACACACCGCGAAAATCGGGTCTCCTGGCGATTCTCCTTCAATCGAGACGCCTTGAGCCGTGCTATGAATGGCGGGTGAATCGATGGCAGGTCATTGGGTGGGAGGGAAAAGTGGATAGGCGAGTGGTGGTGCTCCGTGACCTGGTTAACTCGTTTTTTGGCTCTTTTGTTTGGCTGCGAAATGTCAGCATAAGAAACCACACCGGCTCCTAAATATTGCCTTCTCGACTCCGGATTAGAAGCGATACGTCGATTTCTGGCGGCAAAGCGACGCTTTTTCCCGCCGTTTAGACAAGCTGAGACAAATGCGCCCGACGAAATCGTTTTGTTATTTTGGCGTCCCAAACTAGACTCCCATTTCTCGGTCGATTAACAGATGAAGGAAGGAAAGAAAATAGTCGGCGAATATCGATCACGGAGTCGATTCTGTACTATAGTTGATATTTATAGTCTATATCGTCTGCTTGATCGATAGATTTGACGATTTGGCAAATATTCTCTTTTCTGGTTCCCTCTCCTTTGCGGTGTTTTAGGCCATTAAAATCACGCTCAAAACTGACTCTTGTGTACGAGAATGAATATTTTTAGTTTGAAATTAGCGATGTGGAAGCTGGAAAATGAGAGGTACCTATTTCATAGAAATATCACTATCAATTACGTGAAGTAAACGTTTAAAATACACGAATTTCGAAGCTTTCAGCGATAAATGTTGGAAGTTAATGAATATAACTTTAATACTTCCAATACTATCTATCACTAACTTTGAATATATTGAGAATATGTAGATTTCATGAACGAATCTTTCAATCAACGAAGCTCATACTTTTATTCATGTATACTCAAGGTATATTTCATTACCTATGAAGTCTCTTTCTAATTTTCGCAACTGAATCATTTCAGACAGTTGTGATACTGTGCCATTGACGATCATAATTCAACGAAAGTTGCATTCAACTCCGAATCTCAAGGATTGGTGCAATTTTGCCATTCGTAGATCAATGAGGATACATGTTTTTGTAAGGTAGTGGAAGTATTCATTCTACATACGTGATTGATGATTTTGTAAAACTTAAATTTGTTCCACATATTACCTTTTTCAAAGGATGAAATTTTCACTTATGGTTTGTATGCATGTGCATAAAGCTTGCGTAATATTGAGTTCACGCAGTATGCCTGAGAGTTTGTTAGGTGGGGTTAAATTCATGGGTGTGATTCATTTCATCAGTGATTTCCATGCAAGCAATTTCGATGTCCCCGTTCCGTTCTTTATTGGAAGACTTACCCCACTTTTCCACGGTTCTCAAAGTGGACACCCACAAACATTCGTACATAATTCGTATGACAGGAGGTGCCATGACCTCTTTCATACATTTGCCCGTGTTGATGCATACCGCGCCAACTTTCCACGTCTCCGAAACTGTTGCTCTCCAGAAGTACTTTCCCTTTAATCTTTTTCAGCGATCCAGTTTTAATCGGTGCGTACTGCGCTCATTCTTCATTCTCGTTGAGTTTGGGTGTTAGTAATCTTAAATCGTTAGCTGTGGGTTTCGATGGAAAAAAGAAGATTACAAAAAATATAAAAATAGTTTTAAGGAGTACTAAAAAACATGTCTACTCTTGAATCAATTCTTCATACGATCACACCATTTAATTTAATTCTTAAGAATTAAAATTAACAAGGGAGGCAAGATTGACCGAAATCCGCTAAAAATGCCGGCCAACAATTTTCATCACGTTTTAAAATTCGAACCGATACAGACGTTAAGAATGATTTGATCTTGTGATTTTTTTCATCGCCCATTATTCTCCATTTTTATGATCACTGTTGAATATTCTTACGTTCTACGTCTTAAATTTAATTATTCCAAATTATTGTAGGTTGCGAATTCTAACATAAAGCGTAAATAGCCAGACGTGACATGGGGCAACATCACGAGAAATTCTAAGCCTCAATAAGAATCTCGAGGGAAATGTTATGACGATCTCCCACCGCAAGGAAAATTCAGACTTTTCGACAATTCTGCACAGGCCAAAACCTCATGTCGTATAGATTTCTAGTGGCCTAAGGATACGTCCGACTGTATTGTGTGCCCACACGTTGGGGCGCATCATTAAAGCCCGAGCAGTCTCCCCACGTTCTGTTACGAGGCTGTATAGTTTATCATCGATATAAAGTTTGGAAGTGATGACATATGAAGATATAGAGTTCAAGGTTTGTTATACTCAGGAAATGAAGGTATTTTGGAAAGCCAAAAATAGTACTTGGATTATCGTGGAAGAGCTTTGTCACGTTAAGAGACCAGGTAATCGGAATATATGTAACGTCCATGTGGAGCAAAATGAAGATAAGCAAGATCAATACTTTAACGTGGATGCATAGTGTTTGTAATTTCCTCCAAGATGTCTTTTACGGAACTGTAGATTTATTTAAAACCATTTCGTCATCCTTTTTGTCATATTTTGTTTCTTGGAATTGGTGGACGAATAGTCTATAATCCAAATTGACGAGAGTATCACCGAAAGTAACGTTTTAGATATAGGGATGTCTTTAATTGAATTTTTGCATGCTTGATTTTTTCGATTTTATCAGGAGATGTTATGGAATATATATTTACATATATGAGAGAAATATATAACTCGTGCGGCTTAGAAAAGAATGTAGCACAGGGCATCGGATTAAATTTTCTTGTTACAATTCCTCAACATTTAAGGTAAATGAAGGAAAATGAGTTATAATACTTTTTTAATATACTGAGGAAAGCATCAAGAGATATATTGCGAGCCCTTTTGAACTTACATATGCGATAGCTATGATACATAAGACGTTCGACTAAGTTTTCAAATTTATCATTTTCTGCATCGTGCGTTATCTAAGCAATCTATCCAATATTTTTTGGAGTGGTCATTTATACTACATAAAGAAATCAAATATTCTCGGTAAAATCGTATTTACGTTTTTTATTGCCGAACAAATTTATAATTTTATTTCCTAATTTTCCAGGAGATTTTATAGTGTACTAAACACGGAAGAGAATCGGAGAATTGTGCTATCCTTAGTGAAACTATTACAGATTGCCGTTATTCGGTTATAATTGCGTTATATTTTATAATTACGTTAGCGAACAGAATTAGCTGAGGGTGAATAATACCTAGTCCCAGCTAATTTTACGTTACAAGAAAAGCTTTCGATTAGTGGAATGCTCTTAACATCCCAATCCTCAATGAGTGTATCCAATTACGTTCTGATATTTCATGAGAGGCATTTTTATCAAACATTACACGTTCCACAGATGCACGGCTGTTATTTGATGAGGCGTTTGGTATTTGCGTCGCATAGAAACTACGGCTGGCTTGACATCTGCATTGCTTTTTATATGTATATTAAAATACGTGGATGAAATAGAGAGATTGCAAGAAAAAAACAATTCATCACTTTGTTGCACTCATGCAGCGAGAATTTTCTATTTTAAGAAATCAATGTGAACACATTTCAATTTCATTTTCAGCTGAGTGAGGAACCCAACATAAATGTATACAGTACAGTAAGTACTGTATATAAGTACAGTGTATGTTATACACTCTAAAAAGGAACCGAAAGAGTATAATTATTTACTACTGCTAGTCTTTCATTGCAACCCTTAAAATGTTTCATATTTTTCTTTTGATAGTAAAAGTGAAGTGAAATTCACTTGATTTATAAAAAGACCCGTTTATATGTCATGCATTTTCTATGATTGAATATTCTTCCTCTTTCATGCCAAACCCATGCGTTCTCTCTTAATCTTAGTATGTACCAGATGAAAGAAAGGCGTTTTCTTATAGTAACTTTTTTAAAGTTTTCTGCGAGATAAATTCATGTTATTTGATGGTAACCGTTACATTATAATAGGTGTCTGCAATCTTCACTTGAAAATAATGTCATGATATCATAATAAGTATACATATTAAATATCAAAAATTAGCTATAATGGTTGTGTTTTGTCATCTCCCTGAACGACATTTGAACCATATTCAGATAATTCATATGTACCGGGAAGTAAAAGCTACTTGTTCGATATTTAGTTTGATGAAACTGCTTCCGATTCAAAAGCTAGTACTTATCCAAAAGCTATTGACTCGATGATAGATTTCGTCACACAATTAAGAGCTGCTCCTATAAATTTTAATTTGCTTTGCAAGGTGTAGTACACGCAGACGAATACTCGAGTACGAAGGCAACAAGTGGATTTCCTTTTGTAGTAAAAGTATTTCCACCCGAAGTACCATGGATTTCTGTTTCCTCAGTCCAACGCGGTAGATGATAAATGTGTTTTTGAATCTTTTTATAGCAGCGATCGAATAAGGGAATTGCTTTTCTTATTTTCTGTGCAGCTGCAGGCATTCCTCGAATTAGGCAACTTTGTCACGTCGAATTAAGCGATAACTCGTATGTATTTTCCGTTTACGTGTTAGGAAAATCGGAAAGATTTCTTCATCCGCATATTACGAAACGCCAGCAACCTTTCATAACTACGGAGGGGTAGTTGAGCTCCGTTTGCTATAATTGTACAATGATGAGCTTGTTTATCATAGAATTCCTTTCGGATTTGCTTAGTGTATATTTATACGTGTACGTATAGTTATTTTTATTTGTACGTTTATCTTCCCCTCATTATCCCGATAGAAATTGCCGCGTATTCTCGAATCAAAGACGCACCCAATTTGGAAGTCATGCAGGAGGGAAAATATAATAACGGCAATGTAAAACGCATGATATTTACCATGGTTCTTGTTCCAACATCTGTGGGTAGGCTTGAGATGAAAAAACACTTATTAAATACTTAACAGTACGCATGTCTTTCGATAAATCTCTAATAAAGTAAGTCAGACGAAGCGTGTTCTTCATTTATCGTAACCCACCGGCGTACCGAATGAGGAAAAATGCGAATGTCAAAGATTATTTATGTAACGAAAGTTTACTGACATGGGGAAAACTGAATCATAGCTTTAAAAGTCATTGTTTAAGTTACTTTTATCTTCCATCTTTCCACTGCATTACAAACGTACATTTTAGATTGCAAATCTAAGACGTACTATTAGATGAATCTGATTTTGGAGACTCTAAAAACGTAATCTATATTTAAGATGCCCCCTTTTAAATAAATTTAATAAATATTTCAATTTTGATCCTTTTTCTTAGTTTAATTTCGTTGTATTTATTAATAATATCAGGATTATATTTTGTGAGCTACCCTCTGATTTAAACTCCTTAGATCTTTCTAAGTGTTTATCGCAATCTTCTCCCATCACATTTATTGTCCTTTAGTGAGGATTGGACTATTATAATTCCAATACCTGCAATACCCACCCTAAGTAATATTATCAATTAATTATATTATTATTTGTGGATTCCATGAAGCATATTTTAGCCAAGAAATATTAAACGGCATCTCTTTACTTGCTTTGGATTTAAGACTCTCTAATACAGTAAGATTCAATTTTAAAATTATAACGAATTTTCTGTGAATCAATCAAACGTGTTTTCTTAAAGCATTCTCATCATTAATTTAATTTATAACTCTCATTGCAAGTTGACATTCTCCTCAAGTGTTCTATTCAAAATAAATATTACATCAAAGAAAGTAGGTTCTTTCTTACTGTGATTCTTATTGATATAATAAATTTAAAGGCCCTTTGAAGCGCTAAGCTTGTAGAAAAAGAATAGTACGAGATATCATATTAAATCTATTTTTCAAAGATGTTTAAGATTGCTTTTTTCCGCTGATTTTGTACACTCGGTCGTGAATCGCTGTTTGATCAAAGCAAACATGTCTGAAATGTCACTTGAATCTGCAGCAAGGAGCAACTCTTTAAGAATGTAATACCTGCGGGCTGAATACCGGAGGAACATCTTAAAAAGATTAACATGAATGAGGAAATGCTCATAGACCGTGAAAATTCTAACTCACAGTTAGGAGTGCAAGTGCATTCGCGCTTAAATCGGCTTTGGAAGTCTAATAGTCTTCAAGGTGAGCCACGTGGGCAGGTGTTTTCATATGTATATATTTGAGCAAACTAGTTCAAACGAGAAAAGTAGACAAGTGAGACTAATGGGCGAGGAGGAAGGGTAACGTACGGCTAATGTATGAGCGCAGGCGACCCGATTATGCAGTTTTTCAGGGTCAAGTGAGAATGGCAATCTCGACGGAAGAGCACTCTCAATTATTTCAGGAAACGGGTAGAGAGCATGTGTGCTGCGGCAAAAAGAGAGCGTCGGTTAGTTGGAGTGGCATTTCCAATCTCTCGAGGATTCTCTAAATCTCTCATTTCAACATCCTTCTTCCTCAAAATCCACTTCTCTCCTCCCATACCTTCTCGGTACGCCCCCTATCTTTCCTCGATGCATTTTCTTAATTAATGCTTCGTCATCACCGCGACTCTGTGTTAACGGCGTTATTTTATTCGCCTCATCTTCACGGCTCATTTAATTCATTACTGCACACGCTAGATTGAGAGAGGTGATGGGAACATCCTTTTGAAATTGAAGATATTTTACCGTTTCTTCGCTTGCAGACTAAAAGAACTCGGGGTGTCGTTCCTCCAAATGATTTCCATTGAACGAATATACAGTAGGAATCGGTTAACACGAAATGTGTAGGTAATCAACCTATGCTTTTTAAAAGATATCGTTTTAACCGAATTTCACCCGTGTTTATAGTTCCTTAATTGCTTTTCTTACGCAACCCGCCGCTATGGGCAGCAAACATGAGAATAATTATTGTCTCTTACATAGAAAAATATTATTAGGTTACATTTATGAAACGAATGTAGTTTTAACATGTGAACTCAAGTTTAATTAGGCACAATCGGCTGTTATTGAACTTCTTGCAATTTATCAAAAAATTAAATAACAAAATTCAGAATGATAATACACGTCGTGTTATCGAATTAATTTATTTAGTAGAAATACTTTCCCTACGAACCATAAAATTTTATCATATCACCTATCTTACGATTAACGAATTAATATCATTTTAAAGTCACAGGAGACCAGTGCTGCACTTCGTGTTTACGATATTTCGTATTATCCGTTTTAGATTTAACCGTAAGCTTGCTCATGTGTATAACATTCATATGTAACTATGAAAATGATAATTCTATTTTATTCATTTCATGAATTCCTCTAAAATTCAGTGTTGAGTCTTCCATATGCATTCCAGATATTCTAGGAAACGATGATTAACTTGATCTAGTCGAGAGAGATAAGTCAGAGAGTAACGAGTAAATTTTAATTGAACGAAATAGATTTCAAAATACCTGAAGAGAAAAATATATTTTCCTCATGACTAAGGTATATAATTATTGAAACGTTTCATTCAGTATAATTATGTTTATACTTTAAACTATAATTATAGTTATATGATGAATAGAAAGTAGAGATTTCGTTTTCTATAGGCTATTTTCTATATCCATAGTTCTTTATTTTCAAAGCGAAATATAGTAAATCAGTCGTAAGAATGTTGATTGCTTGAGGTGAAAGTTAACGGTGATGGGGATAAATTTATGAGGAGCGTAGATAATTTAGCTGTAGTTTGCGTCTTGGAAGCGGCTATAAAATTACGATAATTAAAGTAGAACGGTGAGAGGATTGGGAATTAAAAGGTAACGCAAGAAAGATTGCTGTGAGGTTACCCTAGGGATAGAAAGCAAAAGTAACCTTAAGGATCGATGGAGAAAAGCTGGAGCACTTCCCGTACTCTGAAAAAGTGATATCTTGGGGTGAGAGATACCTTATCATGATTGCAGGAACAGTAGTAGGTAAGAATACTTTTATGAAGTGATAGGAATGGTAACCATATGAGGAATCTGATTTTAAAAGCTCTTGTCGAAACCTTGTTTGGAAGTGGATTTTATTCTGGTGTGAAGTTGGACCGCGAGATTTTTGAGGTCTTTAAAGATTTTGCGATGCGGGTTTTGCGAAGAAGTTGGGTCGATGGGAAAAGCAGAAAGGAAGATGGTGAGAGATGAAAAGGTGCTGACAAGAAGACTGAAACTGTGGGTGCATCAGATATTGAGAGAGAATTGTGTGGTGAAAGGAATGATCGAAGGTAAGATAGTACGGATGCTGTTAGTCATTGGCAAAAGATACAAAATGTGAAGGAAGGAGTTCTGAAAGAGGGATTAAAGGAAATGAAATGGGTAATATTAGTATACGTTCTTTAGATTCGCGAATAACTTTGTAGTATTTCATGTCAGGAAATTAATAGCATCTTCATGTGAAGAAGATGATGCTATGAAGTATCGAAACTAGCTTTTTGGTGTGTTGGTTACCCGTAGTGTTTTGTAAAGCTATCACACGGGATATAGTTTCCTCGTGAAAAATGTCTTAAATATTTTAAGTGCTCTAACAATCATATCTCATTCGTCAATTTTTTATTTTCTACAGCACTTTTTGAATTCGATTTTTTATAACCAACATTAGAGTTTTCGTGTAGATTTAATAGCTCCCCTAAACCTCCGACGGACGTTCGAATCCTTGCTTCTACAGGAATCCGTTTTTTTGTAATATGTTTGATATTTATGGATATAGTCATGAATACATTCAACATGGAAATTTAATATTCCAGTAGATGAAATTTGTCTCCATTAACCCTAAAATGGCATTTGGCAGCGACTTTTCATTCTCAATATTCCCCTACGTATTCCATTCTACTCACTATAGCTAATCTGAATTAATTCTGTGATCTCTTAATATATTCCTTTCCCTCTCGATTTACTTCAAATTGTAGTCCTTTGGTCTTTATTTTCCTTCTCTGCCTCTCTCTTGAATTCGACAGTCCCTGGTTAGTCCTTCCAAAATTAACGAGCTAAGGCGTTTTTTCCTCATTTTCTTTTTAATCCAACTGTCTTATTTTCTTTTCTTTTGTTCAAACTTCCGTCAGCAATTCCCTCACGAGATTTGTTTAACCTTCATTTGTTACTTCTTTGTTATTTCTTTCGGCGGAAACCTTTCTTTTCCTTTGGTATTTTATGATTTCAAACAGTTTACCCATTCAGCACTTTTTACCCATTCAAAACTTTGATGGTAACATTCTTTGGAAGGGGACGGTTTTACATGGGTCACGGAATTTATCATGAAGAAGGTATCCAAAAAAGATGTTTCGTGAAGAAAAGGGATAAAGAAAAGGATGTTTCGAGAAACCTTTCCATAATTTTTACCTTCTGCGGTAAGACTATCCAGAAATGCGCCTAAATTCCAGAGTTAAAAATTCGATATCGAAGTTAGGTGAACTACAAAATTTCATTCTCATATTTGACTCTTTATATTCTGTGGTCATGTGGGAAGAAATTTTATGATCACAAAGACATTTTCTCGATTTGATGGATAATAATCAATAAAATCAAATCAAGTATTGACGTCAACGAATGAACGGAATTTATTTGAAAACACATCAATTCTATCCCTAAACATATTTCTACTTAGATATGCACAAACATACAATGAATGGGGAAGTATAATTATTATGTAAGATAATGCTTAATTAGAAAATTTCCTTTTACTATCTCTTGATTGCATGTAAATTACAGGAAAACCCAGGAAAACTATTGTTATCTTTAAGAGGGCTTGCTCGGTCACATTTTTATTATGCTCTAGAATGTCGTTAATTTATCGTTTGTTATATTTAGGAAGACTTTCTAAATAATGATGTCTCAAATTTATTGCAGTAGGTATTTACAGGTAGTTAACTTTTTGCCGAGTCAGCGATCGATGTAGATACGCTCGGAATGATGTTTTAGTGAGGGACATACCTTTAAAGTTACAAAAATTATAATGAGCTAAACCTTAGCGTACACAAAATTTGCTTCGTTATTTAAAAGAAAAATCGTAAATTATATCAGTCAAAAAAATTTTAAATCTTTTGTGATTTCAAATTTAAGATGAAATTCGGTGATAAAAATAATAATTTCTGTTTAATATTCTTCTGATTTCGCACATTGATTATTTCTAGTTAAAATTTACGGAATAATAGTCGTCTGAGACGAGAGGAAAAATTAAGCTCATGCGTGCAGGAATATCTTGCATGAGTTTCTGACACCGCATAAATTAATATATATATCTGACGGTGTTTATTATAAGTACAGATAAACGAACTAGGGTAAGGTGAAACCAGTTCGAAATAAATTTTTGAATGGCAGCGGCAGGATTCCCCTCGCAGGAGCAGTGCTTTCGAATGGGCCATCCGAAATCGATCAATCGAATCGCATTGGTCAATGAATGACGCGAAGGGCGAATGCTCTTGCGTCATCATGTACGTAGCGTGACACAGGCAGACATCTGCTGAAACCGGATTTCATTCTGGGTTCTTCGCTCCGGGTTGCAGTTGTCCGAAGCGAAAGCATTTCTACGCGGCGGGGCTTATTTCGTGCAGCGGATGGAGTCCATGCAAAATTGAGATTCGCGGTTCGAGGGATCGAAAACAAACTCGTAATGGCGTTCTCAATAATAAACTCACGGATTTCCCACAGTCGATTTCCAAAGCGGTGACGTCAGTAAGAGCCGCAAAGAGAAGCAAATAACCAGTCCGCATCGACTGCGGAAAGGCGTTTTACAAGGGATGAAACGGAACGGGAAATCATTCGTTACGTAATTTTACTGGTTCATCTCATATTTTATATTGAAATTTATTCATAGAGATATTGTTTCCAGTATCTTTTGTTTGCGACTTACGAGGGTGGTCTGAAAAGTTTCCGACCCCAGATTTTTCAGTAACCTTCAGAAAATTTTCAGGAATTTTCAGAAAATATGTCGAGAAATGGCGAAATGTCGGAAACTTTTCAGACCACCCATGTATTTTAAAATCTATCTTTTACCAATGGAATTTTACTTTAAGTTTTTCTGTTTCGCATTTCTCTGGTTAGGTAAGAAAGAGGGAGGAAATACCTTGGAAAGACTTAGAATTCTGAATGAGTTAGTATAGAGGCCTATTAATTGACGTATTTAAATGACTACCATTCTAGGGAATCGGTAAAGATTGATTTAAAAAATAACATTTGATATATTTATTACGTATGATGTTTGTGTTTTTATTAACATATTAAACATGCTCAATTTCGCCGGAATTTTCGTACACAGAAAGAAATGGTGTAGTAAGATCAGACTGGAATATCATCATCAAACAGTAAGGCATAAGCATAACCGTAGACTCAACATTTCACATTTGAAACTCTATATGGAAGTCATACTCAAATAAATAACATAATCGTGGACTGGTTTAAAGTTGAACATGATGGGTTTAGGTGAGATACGGTGGAACTCCTTCATGATTACACACAAAAAAACACTTGGTAGTCCACAAAAGCTTTTCTATTAAAACGACCTAGATTTCGTTGGAGAGTAACATTATCAGTATCTGAAGTTTTTCTTTGTAGTTTAAAGTTATGTTTTAGTTTAATTTAGATGTAAGAAATACTAGAGGAGTAAGTGATGATTCTTTTACCTAATAATCTTTTCCCTGTATGTTTTAATGGGATAGCAATCAATCATCTTATCATATATTAACCAATTTGGTTTTTGTGCTTTATAATTATAGCGGTCAATTTAGATACATTATAATTATATGAAATATTCAGAAAACATTCTCTTCGTAACGGTTTTATCTACTGAATTTTCAATCCGCTAAGTTTCTTTATTCTTTATTTTATGTAATATTTGAGTAAATCTTAACCGTATCCGCGTTTGAATAACGGAATTATGCATTTTTTTAGGATGGTATTCTATAAGTTTTTACACCCTAGTGAGTTCAATCATACTCCGCATAGTAGTCACGTAAGCCAATGCAAATACTGCAGTTACATTTGATTCCGTAAAAGCTATGAGAAAGCATGCTGATTGAATGCAAAATTACGTATGTATTTTAGGGAAGATTACGTGTTTGAAATCGGTAACGTTGTGAGTAGCCTACTTTTGGCTCGCTGCTTCCAATGTAAATAAAATGTGGTGAAAGCGGGGAATCGAACCAAAGATGGCAATACATTTGAAACTGAGTGCATCACTCAGCTAATTCCAAAGTGACGCTGTCTGTTTTATCGAATAATCAGACATTGAGATTAAATGGTGCCGTAGTAAGATAAATCTACTATCCGTCGGTATTTTTATGATTGCTCGAAGTTATTAATGGTGTTTTGTTTTCCAAGGAGCTTCAAAGTTTCTGGAACTACTTAATATAGCTCACGTTATTTCAGCGTTTCTTTCATAAAATTTCAAGGGCGTGTAGAGTTTTCAAGTATTACTGTGATAACGGTATGCCCTTTAGTTTCGAGTACGGTCCTCAGTTTTTAAGGAGTTCTTCATTTCAAAACTTCATCCTTAAACACCTCATCGTAAAAAACGCTATCAAAGTTTTCAATTTTGTCTTCTTATTTAATGGGCCAACCTATAAAATTCTGAGATATAATGGAACACGAAGACGATCTTTTTTAAAAGGATATTTATTTGAACCCCTTTTAGAAGCTTTAGGTAACATTCAAGATTTTCATAATAGTAATAATTTTACTAGCACTAATTCATCACATTTTGATAAGATTCTAAAGAAACAACATTCATGTGTAAGTATATGAGGCTTAATGTCATTTTTATACATTCAAAGTAACGCGCATACGTAATTTATTTCCAATTTTTACTGATAGTTTCCGTCATCTTGAACTATCATTTGTAAAATGTGACATTGGAAATTCTGTACAATATGAACGAAGTTTCTTTAACATCCTGATTAAACTATCCAAGGCATTTTCCTTATGCTTGAGATCTCATTTCGTATTTGTTTATATTCATCAGGAAATGTAGCCATCGCAATTATTACGCAAAGAACCTGTCATCTCTGGAAGATTTATTAGTCATTTATCCATTTGCTCGGGAAATACTTTTCCTAATATGAATCTAGAAGTCCGGCTTCAGTGAATACCCAAGCTCAGTCTCATCGGTCTCTAAAAACACCTTTTTCCTTGTGCAAGCGGCCTTTAGCAGAATTATAACGGGTCGTTTCGTGTACGAGGTCGTGATGAAGGAAGAGTGCGTGTTTCCCAGTTTGTTTTCCTATTGTTGAGTAAGGCATTGACGGTTGCGAAACAGTCCGTTAACCCGGTGTTGTGGTTCTCTCTGGGGGACACTATTTCAACATCATGTTTCCATGCTTTAGATGGCGATCTATGCACAAATAGGTATTTCTGGAATTTAGGGATATTTATTCCTAAATCTTAAATTTGATTTGATCACCGTTTATGAGAGTTGGCCATTATGACAATAATACAAGTTCTTGAATAAATTAGGAGCGCAAAACATGCACGCTTAGATACAACAATAATTTGGAAAATAATAATAATTAAGGCGGGTGTCATAATATCACGGATTTGGAAACATAAACTATATGATAGAAAACGAATATTAATAATAATACAAATATTATTTATTGAATTACGAATACTACTAATTCCATACTTAAGTTCATGTTTTTCAAAGATTAGGAAGGGTGTCTTTTGAGAATTCAGAACTTTTGAGATTTACAAATGAAGTCGTGAAGATCTATCCATGTTTTCCGGTATTTGTCGATTTTATTCTCTCAGATTGAAGATCTATATTTTGATGGAACTAAGATTTAAATCTTGCTAAAGAAAATCATTTTAGGATCTGGTTAAGTATTTAAATATTTAAGATTTAACTGACGGTGTTCTGTTGATTTTACATTTCTCTTAGTTAAAACTGCAGAATTAATGGCATTCTCTAAACTGAGAATGCGTTTCTACTACTTCATTGAATATACTTGCAATTTAATGAGCATTATCTCCAACATTCAGATAAACTATCGGATTACGTTTGAATACAAATCTAGTACCACAGCCTTGGAATTGATGATTACAAATCTAGATGATATTGTAACAAAAAAATTCATTTAATTTAGCCAATCTTTTCATATTCAAGGCGCGATTTTATTAAATTTATAATTGACGTGATTCAAGCTTATATAACTTATATAAACGTACGTTTTACAGAGATTGCTCAATTAACATTTTCTTCTTCCTTCGGATTCGTGCATACTATCTATGATGTTAAATCTGTATATCTCATATATAACCCCTTAGAGATGGTAATCATAATTACAATGAAATATTCAATTTCTCAACTATCCGATTTAGACAATGACAGCAGTGAGAACGCTGGCGTATAATTTTGCAAGAATACGAAAGATACTCTCGTCTGAATATTTTTCCTCTGAAAGAGCCTCATTGTTTTCAGAAAACATCCATATACTATTAGGGTCACTTTGTTACAGCACCTTGCAGTTCATGGAATAATAAAAATCTCTAGAGATTCAAGATCTTATCCATATCTAGAAAATCGGACGGAAAAAATCTCGAGGAAAATGCATGCGTATTCTTTCTCCTTCTCTTGAACTAAAAGGTAACAATCAGAGAAACTTTCTTGAAAAAATTATTATATTCCATGAGGAAGAAAAATGATTTCTTGGTTCCCATCTCATTGTATCCATGCTGCCTTGGTACTCGTAAGCTACAACAGACGTTTATCCTTCTGTTTATTATTTTTCTTGAATTCTAGTCCTCATGAAAATAAACAAACTTTAGTGGTGCAGGAGAAATGTGTATTGTAAGCTTAATCGATTCAAGTATCGATTAACAGATCGATATATATTAACCGTTATCGTTCTTTCGGTTCGATCTATCGATACTGATTATTGAGATAATTATGAGTTAAAAAATACTTAATTTGTTGATGGTTAAGGTTATACATGATGTGAAAAATTGTGACTTGGCTGGGACTCGAACCTAGATCTCCCACTATCATTCGATTGTTGATGCTTATTAAAAAAATTAGTTGATTAAGGCAAAAAGGAATACGTAAGGAAATAAGAAGGTTGCCATGTAATTATAATTTATGTATATAAAATTTTAATTTACTCGAGTTGCGGATGCAAAAATAGCTATTTAGTAGGTGTTCTTTATAAAATTACCACGTGTCTCTTAACATAATACGCCCGTGAATACAAAAATGCGGGAGATAGCGCATTCGGAATAATCCGATGAAATCATGGAAATAGATAAAGATCTCCTTGCCTTAAATCTTGTTTTACTCCAGTTTCTGAAGTATCAAGAAGTAATTCTACGGATATAACTGTGCTCTTATAATATACGTCCTTCTCATTAGCCCAACGCACAACTCATTTGCCATCCCTAATACATTAGCTGAGATAATACTGGTTGATGGCGTCGTAAGTGAATTAAGAGCCTTTCCCGAAGTCGGAGTAGAATGAATGATCTGGTTTTATTATTCATTTTATTGCTCAAGTTATAGCCAAGAAGGGGGAAGGGATCATCTTCCAGCAAATGAGAAAGGAAATCCTCTGCTATTAGTCCTATTTTGGGAAAGCCACGAATTCGGTCAATGATTTCTGTTTGAGGTTATTCTACGTAAAAATCAATGGGGCAATAAAATGCGTGCGGAAAACGTCAGAAGGAACGTCTTAATTACAGAGATTATTCTTAGGACTAAATCCGGGTCGCGATGAGAGATTTAGGGAGATTTTTGCAAAAGGGCATTCAGTGCTCGCGATAAGTTCACCCTAATTTTGCTAACTCATAAGATAACGAATTTTATTTTCCAGGAATTATTAATAATAAAGAAATAATCTATATAAATTCTCTGAGATGACCTGTTGCCAGTTATATTTTGATAAAATATGTGCGTGTTGACAAATAACACTGTACTTTCCTCTCATAACTAGGCTGAAACTTGATCTAAAGGGTTCTAAGGCGGTTTATTCGATATTTATAGACTGAATGTATCCTTATTCCATTATAGTTAATTGCTAGAAGTTTAATATTACGCAAAATAAAAATTCAAGAAAAGTTTCTCCTATAATGTATCTTGTCTCTGGAACTTAAAAGAATTCCGCAGGATTCTCATTACCAAACAAAGTTGCCATCCTTTCGCATTTGACATTTCAAAACATTTTGAACATATTTCCAGTGTTTCGTGCATTCTAATTATTAGGGACATGCACAGTCTTAATTTATGCTTAAAAAGAAGTAAGCTACGATTTTAAAGCATCAAATTCATAGAAACAAATTTCATTTTTACATTCAACGAATTGAACGCACCACGAATATTGAAATGAAACATTCAAGGAGAATTCGGTTAGCACCCGATAATGACAACTACAAAATAAAATTCATTTAATTTTTAAACCCTTAATACTGTGCTCTCATTATGTAGACCATCTCATGATGATGATTCATTAGTTGAATCCGGGATTGCCTTCAATTCTTCAATTTGATGATCTTCAATTTCGGACCCAAGTATTTCCAGTTGCTTTTTATATTAATGAATAATTTCCCATGGATAAAAAGAAGACGCGACACTCGAAATCATCGTTCCCACTTTTCAGGCAAGTTTTCATACTCTAAACCGCCAACCCGTACCGTACCACTGTATGCAAAGTTATTAACTTTCCCTCATCCGCAAAGAATTTCTTGTTTAGCATTCTCATTTAATGGTCTTTAAGATGTAATAGCTCAATCAGAACTAGGAGACATTTTTATTTGACAGAAGAAAAATGTGGACGTCAGGAAATGATACTACTAAAAATATTTTTACGTTGGCACATGAGGCATGAATTAATATTCCAGCGAAATGTTTCTAAAAAAGTATCGTAGGCCACGAAATACCGAAAGTTGAGTTATTCTTGGCATACAAGGAAAGTGTCGAGGTCGCCACTGGTACAGAAGTGCAAAGGACCTGCGTCATACCTTTTTAATGGTTTATAGTGGCAGATCTTCGCGCTTATCCCACATTTCCTGCAGGAAACCGTGAACTTCAAACATCCACCATGACGCACGATTTTCGGCTGCAGTGGCTTTCAGATTTTTTCGCGTGAGAAGTTTAAATGGCATCGAAAGTGATCAAAAGAGAGGCAGCAGATGCGTTTTAGTAGAACTGAGATTTTGGCAAGGAAATCTTCTTCCAGATCCGAAAATGAGATCTTAAAACCAACATTTCCAGTTTTGAACGAATAGAGTCGATGACAATTCATGTTTATATGACGTTTTCTGGCTGTTTAAGTAAACTCCTCAGTCGTACATATCAGAGAAGCGAAATTTTAATTTATATCCGTTTTAATATAAATAAAATGGCCAGGATGATTGAGCTTGATTCATACAGTTCAGTGCTTCCTCACCAGTGTGCCACGATACATTGGTGTCCCATGAGTAAGCTCTTGCACCTCGTAAAATTCAGGTCTAACATTCTATAGATTTGGCATTATTTATGTATAGTATTCTGCAAGATATTTTCAGTATAATAAAAGTTAACAGTGAAAAGTTTTGAAAAATTATCTCAAATTTAGTTTATTTTGTTTTTATTCGAATTTTAGATGAAATGAATTTATGAAATAACTAATGAAAATGCATTTTAGAGTGCTGCGAAATCTGAGTCTAAAGATAAGCCTACTGCGGAAGCACTGGTAAAATCAAGGAATGGTCCGTTACTATTTGAATTTCTCTTTGGATTATGGTCCGTCTATAATTAATTCTTTACTTTCATATCAAGGTTAGATATGCAGTTATGTTTCACAAGATTTCTTACAGTTATTGTTTTGAGTATTAAAACTACCCCTGTGATGTAGACGCCGAATATTTTCCTATATCTGTCACTCGAGTGCTTTGAAGGAGCGATATCGGAAATTTACCATGGATGACAAATTCTAACATATTTTGAAACCTTCACTCACAAAATTTTCCTTTTCACTCCCTAATGGCAAGGAACTTCAGAACGATTGGTAGCGCCCGTACAGTTAGGGACATCTGAACTGCATCGATGGGCGAAGTAATTCAATTTTGGACTCCGTCAGTCCCACCAACACACATACTCCCCAGCTAGAGTATAAAAAGCCAATAAAATGGAAGATACATCTTTCTCTTTCGAGGTAATCGAATTAAAGCGGTACAAAACGTCCTGCGAAAAAACGTTTCATTCAGATGATTAGAAGGTTTAGAAAGCTGAATAGTCATGCGTGAAAAGGGGCGTACCCAGTAGCGCCCTTGGTAGCAATCCACTCATTTATTTTTCTTCCTTCTGAAAGTGAGTTTCTCCTTAATTCCAATAGCGCTTCTAAACGAATGTTTGCATTGTTAGTGACTGGCCAATTCCTCCCTTGCGATCGATCTTAAGCCAATTGAGGAGGTCCGCGCAATCCAACTACTCCACTCAGATCTGATTGAAGTAAATACTGAAGATCTTAAAATCTCGGAATAACTCGGAATATGAAACTGTCGTAGTCTCTTATCAAGATAAGAGATATGACTCTCTGAAGATACTTTCCCGTATCTGCTTGATAGACTATCCTTGTAATAAGTGGAATCTGAGCTAAGTGAAATGCCGTGTAAAAATCGCTTTCACGGGGGGAGGAGACTTTCGCCGAAAGAGGCGGCAAAGGGCTCTCTAAGAAATTCTGGAGACGATTTTCTCGTGAGTGAATTAACGCGTTAATGCGAACTGCTTTGTCGAAAGGACGACGGCATCTTCTCCTCGTTCAGCTCCAAGAAGCGCCGAATAATAAGCGTCGCAGCTTTAAGAGTTGAGCGGGAATAGATATGCCTAAACGGTTTAATGAAATTGGACGTATAGAGGTTAATAATAGATTAAACATATGATTTTGATTGAGGTTAGATTTGCGCAAAAAGTTTTTTCACATATTTTCACTAAAAACAGTAGGATTATAAATTCAATAGGTTATCATTAATATCAATCTGGCTATCTGTGGATACATTATTGGTAAATGATATCGACATTTTATTGAAAGGGATTGCCAAAAATGCATCTGAGGGTCGAAAGTAAGGGAAACTATGGATAGGAAGTCAAAGGAAAAAGTTGTTTGATCATATAGAGTGCGGGATGAATTATAGTACAAAGAAATGAAAAAAGGTCATTGAATAGGAATTGTCAGGGAACATGAACTTACGAAAAGGTAGATTTAATTAATCACCTAATTAAGTATGTATCAAGATAGTAATAATATTTCTTAAAAGAGTTGGAAGTCAGCCAAAGACTTGCTTAAAAGGATCGGTATTAACAGGTAGACAGTGATGTCTCCAGCTCTCGCATGCTACATTAAGACGTGGAAATCATTTATGACTTGTCATCTGGTATGTTAGAAGGCATCAGAAGCCATTTCATTGCATGTGAATCGTGTCTGGTGATATTCATTTGCGTGAAGATTATATACTAGTATGTAATACGTACATGTATTCTCATTTAGGGAGCTGGAGTAGGGAGAGAGATCTCTGTAATTTAGGCAGCTAAAGGTTTCCATTCCTTCAAATTTTCTCATATGTCGGCCAAAGTAATGAAATTTGGCAGGCGTATCAAGTATATTAAATTTTCCTCATTCTACAGATGCCAAAGCATCTATAATGTTAGGATGTATACATTCCATATTTTATACGAACTATTCTTTGATTGCTTCAGTTTATATTTATATGCATTATTAATATTAATTAATTATCATTATTACTTAGTGAGTGAAGGGTGTGTGAGGATTTCAACATATTATAAATCATTTACGATATCGTGCAGCTCACCCAGCCATTCCTTGGAAATCGTCAGTGATGAGACCACATTCCTAACATTCTCTAAGGAATCTCCTAAGGAAGAAACCCTTAAGTCTTTCTATTTATTAGAAATATTGATGAAATTCCAATCAAACTATGCAAATCGTTGATTATCTCTGATATTACAAGTTTCTTATCAACGAAGTAATTTATGCTACACAAATGTTTTGAGATACAAATTACCGTAACAGTCGAGGAACCCAGGATCGATAAGTAATTCATTATTTATCTCTCCATCTAATTAAATTTTTTTAAAGAAGGGTTATTGATTTTAATTAATTTGTCTTAATTTTAATTTTAAGTTCTATTCAAAGTTGTTGGATATTTAATTTGGGTATTTATAGAAAATTTAGGCGATCAATGAAGAAACGTGGCTTCCTGAATCGTTCAAGTTCGGAACCATCGCTTTGTTTTTGGTTACAGATATGGCAACGAAAATATGTCTTCGACTAGAATACTGGAGTAATTGGAAAAAACAAGCTCATTATCGTTTCATTTTCCCGCCAACTTTAAGTTTCACAACCATGATAACTCACATCGGTATCCTTCCAAACGGCAAGCAGTATTAACGATACGGATCCAAAATGCTGATTCCTATGCCGCCAAAATTTCAGTGCGTATATTTCCCGAAATTGCTCGTTTGACATTCCTGCTCATGCGCATTCCGAGTTTACGTTGGCTCCGTTTTTCACCTTTGTATCTCTTTGTATGCAAGTGCATTTCATCTTCCGAGAGGCGAATCCTCGCTTCACGGAGCGTGTGATCATGAGGATTACATGTGACGCTGGTTAGACAACTTAAAGGAGACGCGCTAAGTGCCGAAGAGGTAGAGGAGCAAATGGGGGAAATCTTCGTTCCGTTCAAGGAGTTCGGATGATTAATGATGTTCCTCCACCAGGATATTACGTATGGGAGATACTCTCCAATTTGTAGTATAAATCCTCACTTGATGAATGTTTTAAATTGTGTTATCATGTCGTACCGCTTAGAAAACGCTAGAAAATCGGGGTGCTTCTTTTGATGTAGGTTTGATTTTCCCCGTAGGAATTTCGTTTTTCTTCTTCCTCTCCATATTTTTAATAAGTTTTGCTTTCCTTTGGTCTTTTTCTAACTATCATCCCATCAAAATGAGGAAAGGTGTGAGTATTCGGCGTTATAATGCAGCGCTGAGATGAGATTGCAGATAATAACCTACAATTAATTGTTTAGTTACCTTCTCCCTGGTCCCAATATCGTGTTTATTAGGAGGCAGCCACGAGTACCGCTAGCTTGAATTTTCACTTACCAAAATTCATTCATTTGCTTTGCTATTCTTTTACGAACTTATTTTTTATTAATCTACATAAATTTATACCACGAAGTGAAGTTGGAAATGTAGATTATATACTGTGCTACTTATCTTTTAACATCATATTCCATCACAACAAACCCGATAAAAAAACAATGTAGAAGCAAAAAACTGTTTGCAAGGCTGAATGAAGGCATGTGTTTATGAACCTTCGGTAGCTCTGTCCTTACCTTTTGTTTGAATTTCCCTCTGTAATCTGGAGAGCCATTACTTACAAATGTATGCAATAGCTCTTCAGTTGATTAAATTCACTTCAATGCTTTTTGATAAAATATTCACGGAGTAGGTTTTCATAGAAAATTACCTTCTGGAAATGTTTTATTGTGAAATCCATATTCCAAATTCAATCAAGTTCACTTTTTTATGTACCATCTGAAAAATATGGGCATTACACTAGTGATTGCATGGTATATATTTAAAACTAAAAATATTGTTTCCAAATTTCGATATAACGACTAGGCCTTCGAAATAATATCTTTAAAAAATCAGGCGCAGTAATAGTTTCTCTCGCAATATTATGATGGTATTTCTAGTCTGAATTATTTTCAGCATCCTGGGTAATTTGGGTGAATTATTAAATATCCATCTCGTGACTGAAATAGATTTTAAGGGGATTTGACTTTCCTGTTAATTATAATATTAGAGAAACTTTTTCATGCATTCAACCTGCCAAGAGATAGGAAGGATAAACTCTCATTTCGTACTTGTAGTGCTTGCATATCGAATGCACTCATCATGAAAAGAGACGTAGACAGTCGTACAAGATGTCGACATCCTGAAACAACGTTTTCCTCAACTTTCCAAAGGTGAGGTGGAAGAGATTAGAGGATAGATGCAAGGAAGATTATGATTGAGAAGTTGCCAACTAGAAAACGACGAGAATGCTTCCGTGTAAAAGTAGCTGATACTTATATGGCATATGGTATCAACATCATACGTTATGCTGACGAGTATAAATAAATTGTCTTGCTAGGCTGTAATCATTAATCAATACTAATTTCATTCATCATCGTCTGCTCTGGCATATAGCGATGAATCGACTGATCTAAGATTTCGAATACCTTCAAGAACATACTTACATGACAGTATAAAGACGTGTTACGTAAAGGTCTGAATATGATGTCTTCAGTTAAACAAACGAAATAAATACTTTGGAAATCGGTCGACCTGAAATATCGTTTTTCGATACTTGCTTGCGATAAAACTTCCTGGAAGCAACGGAAAGCCCGGATTACCGACCTTCTCTAACCCAAACCCTCCCAAGCTAACGCAATATCGGTTATCGCGAAGTATAGCACTGGTCAGTTCCGTTTCCTATAACTTTCAATGTATATCAATTCGTTAAACGCGAATCGATTTACACGGAGCAAAGGTTAACACGAAAACATTTTATAGTCCACAAGGAATATATACCCGCAAAATTCTTCGGATGTCACTAAGCAGGATTTATTGCGAGGTTTCAATCGATATAATAATTATTATTATGTGTGGATGAGCATAATGAAAATTAGAATAAATGGAGCATAATTTTTTTTTCGGAAATTTTACAATTATTTCGTGAACAACTAACTTACGTGTTTTGAATTTACTGGTTAAAAGTTTATTTGTGTAATAAATGTGAAGTTATGATATAAATATAGGTCATTACAACTTTCGGCATAAGAGGTAATAAATACTCCAAAAGTTAGCGAGGAATTTGGTCAACACCAAAGTCGGTTGACGCAGAATGTGTTGGTTGGTCCCGTAAATTTCATGTTACCCGTATTTTTTACTCTTAGCTATCATTAACCCAATCATAAGAAAGGTCTGAGTCCGATATTTTCCCGTAAAAAGCAAATCGTTATATTTATAAATCTTTTGAGCTTAATATGAATATATAGTTTTGAAATTCTGGTTACTTTGATTGTAATCCTATTTTACGTACCTTGATGATAAAACAGAATTCCTCAGTTTTGGTATACAACATAATCGTAATAGAAGTTAATCCTGTTGATTCATCACCCATAAGGAAATTCCACACGTGGGTTTTAAAGCTGAGAGATGTTTTCGTACAAATATTGCTATTTTTGTGAATTTCGTAGTACAGTATCTACCACAAATGCATCATGAACACAATGCTCGCAGTGCACACGCAAACAAACATACAAAATCTATTTCCCTGAAAATTTAATATAGAACAGAAAACATCTGAGCAATTTTTAAGGGATGATAAGGTTTATTGTTATAAAAATTAAGATTTTTCATGGATCGCGAATCGCAATATTGTTGAATGTTTCATCAGCGTGAAGTCGGGTAATTTTGAGCGCTCGCTAAACATTTGAGAAGCCATTCTACTAAACCATACCAACGTGACAAATTTCTGAATCTATCTAGCCGCGGGAGAGTATCTTTACAAAAATAACCCATTTCATCAGAATGCAAGGCAGTAATCCTACAATCCGTTTAGGGGAAAGATGAACCTTGATGCATACCTTTTATCTCGGCGTCGAATAATCAAACCGTCCGATATTCTCCGCTGACCCTCCATTCAATCTCTCGAATCTCTTTCATCCCTAAATTTGCAGCATCTCTGTCAGGAACTGGAAGTCTTCTCGCACGTTTTGACTCCCGGCTGAGGTCAACGAGTGGAAGGGAACGGAGCAGGCCTCAAATAGGAAAGTGCAAATGGGGACAATAGGGTCAGTGTTCGGATCTTCTTTTACTCCGACCTCGCCCTGGAATATAAGTGGGCAAGTCAAAGGTCCCCCGCGTACGGAACGCATTGGCCGCTTTGTATATTGATTAAAAGACGACGAGTTGTAAAACATTGAGGGAATCTCTCGCTGACCCCTTGTTGCTACGTGAATCTTCAGGACTTCTTTCCACGTACGGGATGTGATTATGATGGATCGATTTGCCAGACGGGCAGATTGATTGGTGCCACTATGGGAAGTTGGACGGTAACGTAAAAGTGGACGAATAAGTATTTCAATTCGAGATTACCCTGGTTGGCCACGAGTTAACTCAGAGACCGTTGGATAATAAAGAAGCGTTGTGAATGTGGAAATCGTCGCATATGTATATACCAGGCGTTCGTGAAGAAGAGTGGAAGATTTTAGGGTACTCTTCCAATTTGAGGTATACGAGGTGTGTTCAAAAAGTAAGGTGACTTTTCAAGTGTTTCGAGGATTGGAAAAAGCGTTGGCACAAGTTTATTATATCTGAGGGGGACTACTTTGAAGGGGATAACATGAATATTGATGAATAAATAAATAGTTTTTCATGGAAACATAAAGTCACCTTACTTTTTGAACACACCTCGTACCTCCCGCAGCCATGTAGTGAATAACTAGAGAACCGTTTTGATGCAATTCTCTTTACTCCGTTTTGCTTCATTTCCTTGTTTAATTATGTTAACTTGAAAGGGGTTACCTTCCCAAATCTAAACCAGTGAGAAGAGAATCTGTGTGTGGAGTAGCGAAGAAATGACCGCAGTTTACCTACGTGAACATAATCTATTAGACTATCCTAAACATTGTGCGAATATAGTAGTGAGATAGGACTCCAACTAAAAGACGAAAAATTAGAGAAAACTAGAGAACTCAACCCCTTTCATATGATAGCAGATCACAATCGAGGTAAATATAATCATTGTGCTGGGTCTTACTCTGACCGGTAGCTAATATTGGAAGATAACCGATTTTACTAGTACATTTTGTACTAAGATATTCGTCTTGCTAAGATAATTGGTCATTCTTATTCATTGCTAGAAGGAGGTTAGAAACGTTCAAAGAAGTTTTCATAAAACAACATGAGGAACTGGCGACAGTATGTGAAACGGTCATCGTAAGAATAGGCATAGAATTCAATGTCTCTAGAATTTTTAATATATGCAATATGGTAGGTGGATCATAAGAAAGGGAGGAAACGTATTATCCATTGTTGATATTTGAATACTTGAAAATAAAAATATTTGATTGTTTTATTGAATTTATAATATCCAGGTACTGGAATATTACACCAATTTCCAGTACTTGAATATAACATTTGAATTCTGTATTACTAGATATAATGGAAAAAAGAGAAGATGGGCAAACTATGTAAGATGAGCTGGAAAATGGAACAGGAATGTGATTTTGACTGAGGAATTTGGATGGAGGCAAGAGAACGTGGTATCAAACTCTGAAGTGGATAAATCCCTGAAAAAAGTACTTCAATATAGTATGTTAGGAAAATGACAGAATGGAGGCCATAGCAAAATTTGTTGGAGGATATTAAGATTGGTATATCAGGAATTAAAAGAGGTTAGGGAAGAAGAAAATTTTGAGGAAAAATGTTGAAGACAAATACATGAAAAAATGCGAATGCAAGAAAGTGAATTCTCATCTCCCAATAAAATCCCGCGATTATTCCTTTCCAAAAATATCTAGGATTTCTTGGAAAATAACGCAGCTACTGTTTTAGATCTCGTCGGAATACCTTTTTGATGAACTTACGTGGTAAGTTATTTTGGGTACCTTTACTTCTAATGTTTATCATACATAATTCTTTCAAGCAGGCGTTATAAATTATGTGGCAAGGAAGGTTTTCAAAGACACAAAAATTATGGCTCCGATTTATACTTTGTTGCTCATTAAATTCATTACTTCCAAAGTAGCCATTTAGTGTATTGAGCCCTCTTGTCAATGAAGTAACTTTTACGTCACTATCTTAATGATTATCGACTGCCTAAGCTGCTTCCAGTTTCGGCGAGCGCACATACGTCAGTATGAAAGCTTTTACTCATAGCTTCTTATCATACTGTTTATTTCCTTCTTTCCCCGAATGGGAAGAGATAAATATCTTTTCCAATTTGGGGAAATCTCTTCTGAAAAGCCTCTTACGGGATGTCTATATTTTGCAGTGTTTTCCTCGTATCACGACTTGGCAAGATGATTTCTATTGCATTGCTACGTAGAGATGGGAAGGGAAATATTCCCGAAATTACGAAACACTTGCTGTTTTTGTGTTTCATCTCCAGATGCAGGCTGGATGCTGGAAATGGGTTTCTAATCTGTGGTCAAAAGAAGTCTTAGTTCCTATATATAATTTATCAATTGCTAATTTTTTGCTTTGCGTCATAGTTAGTAGTCCATATCTCACTTATAAAAGAAACTCGAGAATATTCCATTCCTGTGATATATTTAAAATTGTCTGTTCTCGTGCCTTGTAAAGTTGCTTGTATAGTTGTGTATTATACCGAATTCTATATTTTTTAATTTTAGTATCCAAACTTTTTCCAATCCTTTACTAAAATCGTTAATTTTTTCTGTCTTACATTCTGAAGAAAATGAATTTGTTCTGTTACTGTTTACAATATCCAGATGTGATTTTTTTTGTTGTGACCTCATCTTTGTTCCAATAGTACGTTATCTCCTACATCTAATTTAGAAGGAATCTTGGAAAATATATTCCTTAATTTTGATGATACACTTCGTTTCTCTACTCCTATTATCAGTTTAATTTTCAACCCTGATTTTTGACTGCAAAGAAACAAATTGGTTTACTTGTAAATATAGAAGTTTACTGTAGATATTTGCTCAGGAAAATGTTTATGCATATTTCCCTTAATTCTTGTGAAGTGGTCATTTGTTTTCATGATAGTCAAGATGCAATGCATTAGAACGATATTGCGGAATTTCTACTTGTTGTACTTAAAATAGAATTGAAGTGATATGCGATGTAGGCTCTAGGTTATAAAGATAATCGTTGTTCTATTTGCATGGACCTCTTATTCCAAAGTATGTCACGAGATTGAATGAGCTAGTTCCAGGCTTTTCGTGAATGGCATATTATCATCTATTCCAAGTTCTATATGACACGAGATTGGCGTAGTCAATTTTAACCTCCATACGTTTTCAGATATGTATGGCAGCATCAAGAATACAACTGCACCAATGAAAAGGTACACTTATTGAATTTATATGAATGAACTCGAAGCAACTTAAATCGGCGGAAATGGGAAATATTTTTCAATATTAAAAGAAGGGCATCGGTTAGGCGATGAGCGGATATGATATTGCTCACGCTCAACTTCCCGTCTTCTTTTGTGGATGTGAAGGATTTCCTTTCAGTCTGAAATCTCCTTTGGAATATGTTGGGATTGTATCTGAAATATTGTAGCGCTCTTATTTTCCATTGAGACGTCTCAAAATGGAACGCTTTGCTCGAAGAAGTCTGTTAAGTCGTGAGGTCATTGGCTCAAAGTAGTTGTCATCGCTTCTAAACGAAGACTTTTTGGAAATAGTTGCATTTTAATAATAATTTCCAATAGCTGAGATAGGTAAACAACCAGGGGGCTGAGTGTCGTTATATGCATCCTCAGTAATGCAAAAGATCTGGATTACAATAATAATTACATTAGAGTTAAAATATTAAAGATGTCTATTAGCACTTTAAGCTATTTCAATCATCACAATCTGTTACCAAAAATAAAAATATTCCACCTACTACTCTATCTTACATTAACAAACACGACTATGAAGAAAATAGAGTAGTGAAATGAGTCAAATATTTTTTATAAAAGGGTTATAATTAAGGTTGAGAACGCTATTACTAGTTTTGGTAACCCAGATAAATAGATCGTTAAAAAATGCGAGAATTATAAAATCCTCTTCATACACTGCAGCGGAGTAATAGGTAATTTATATTAATTTTGCGTTTATAAATAAAGAAACCGATAAATTTGTATTCTATTTTAAGACATAATTGGCTCCATGCTTTTTCCCACAGTGAAAGTAAGTTTGATTTAGTAAAATGTCTTTCATCAGAGTTTAAAAGATGATATGATAGGAATGTTCACCGTACGATAGAGAAAGGAAGACAAACGGCGGATTAAAGAGCCGACTGAAATGCTGAAGAGAAGGGATGGATGTAAAAGGTAATGATTACACATGGGTGAGAATGTATCAGATGCGGAAAAAGTGTTCAAGGACAGGAAAGTACAAAGGAGATTTAGAAACGAAGGCAATGAAAACGTGCTTACTCCGTGAGGAAATTCCATGATTATTGCGTTAAAATACGAGAAAGAGGGTGACTAATTGCGACTAAATGTATTCTATTAATGTAGGAACAGATCGACTGATTTATGCTAATAAAGAAAGTTGTAGGATGGCATTGACAGAGGATACTTAAAATTGTATAAGGTACGGTAGTACACGAACAAAAATCGATCTGAAGAAACGCGGTTCTCGTGTACAAAGGGGTCTTTTAAGAGGACGGTGTTTTTAGCCTCGAGTAAGACTGATTAGTAAGAAAGAATCCTCTTTGAATATTCCCTTATGGGAATGGCTTGGAAGGGGAATCATCCACCTTGAGAACGGCATCAAAAGACGATCCTAAAAAAAATGAAGAGGGAGAACTTTTTCAAAAGAAAAGATCTTGCGGGGAACATTCCCTCGCTTAAGACGAAAATTTCACCCTGTTTTCCCTTTATTCTTTTCGGTTTATCTCTATAATCTTGCAAATAAATTCTTATTCTTGCGATTAAGATATTTATTCGCGTTGAGAAAACAGCGCATTTATCGATTGTATCATTATTAATATAGAGGTTTCTCTAGCGATTTTTTAATATTTTAGGTGGAAAGGTGTCTATTGTTTACGTGAAATGTAAACTACGTCAGAATACATAATATCCGTTCATTGGATTTTTACTAATGATAATAATTTCATTCTCATTTTCCTAAATGTGTTTCTTCTCTCGGATATTCAATTTGATGGAATCAAACTTATAGATTATGTATGTTATTGAGGTTTTCACTAGAATTCCTTTCGAATAATGAACTTCTTAAACATCGTAGGTGATCACGGTCATGAAAGTTGCACAAAAGATGAAGAACGAATCACTAATTTATAAAAATCAGAGGAAATTGTCGAATAAAATGATTTAGCTATGATTAAAGCATCTCAGAAGATTGTGTTTCAGAAAATATTTCTTTGCTATGCTAAGGGAATCTATGAAGTTAATTGAGAATGATACACAATTCTTCAAGATAATCCGTATATATGTACATCACGAAAAAGTTTGATTGTGATTAAAAACTTTTTTATTCCTATGCCGTACAAGATCAAGTCACCAGGTCGTTAAAGAAAATGAGTGTTTCCTGTATAAAAAGTAAATTTTGTATATTTTTCCGAATTGATGGTGCTGAGACTCCTCCCACATCTTCAAGATTTCTTTAAAAAAGAACTCTCTTTTGTACATATGATATGGGGTAGAATATATTTCGAATCCTTTGTGTCCTCTCTGCTCCTTTCAAATCAACAAGCCCCACTAATAAGAAGGAAAGCACAGATCGGCTTTCGGGAAAGGATGTTTGAAAAGATTATTCACCTAATTGGGCACTTGTTTTATCTCATTCGGCATTCAATCTCTCTTAAGTTTTCTGCGGTTTACTGGCAAAAATATGTACAACATGCAATCATACCCGAGAAAACCCCTTTTTGAACTCTATTTAACTTCTTGAATGGTATTACTTTATAAAATAATTTTAATTTTAAAAAATTTAAAATTAATTTTAGTCTAATACGAATGCTGACACTCGAATAATTTGTATGGTATTCATTGTAATGCAAGCTCTAAAATTTTAAAATTTTCTCTTGAATCACACCGTGCTTGATTCCCTTTAAATTCTTAATATTTTAAATAAATTTCGGATCATCAATCGGTAATCTGCTTCTCGAGGCACTAGGAACAAAACTTGTACAAAAATCCGAAGATTATATTTAAAAATTTGTTCTTGAAATAAATATGCAAGTGTAAGGGTAAGATGCGTAAGAAAATCTTTTGGTTATTGCACTTCATAGCTATTTCTTCAGAGAGCGGAAACAAATAATATTTGAGAGAAATTAATCAATAAGCTCATTGTTTATTACGAATTTTCTGAGCATTTACTTTGGAAACGTTCTTTCAATAAAAGTTATAAGGATCAGCCTTTCTCCATTAAGTTTTCTACCAAACTAAAAATTTTAATCTAGTTCTTTTTCAACATCCATTTGTGCTTTTGGAAATTTCCCTTTGAATATGCCTATAATTTTGATTGAAATTTTATTGAACTTTGATGCTATCAATGGGTGGAGCTTGGTGGCAGTGTACTAAAAACCTTTTCCTCGTTAGAGTAAGTTAAGTTTGTTAGGTGGATCAGGGAGGATATTTCGGAGTCCATTACGCAAATTGGACCAAGGAGCTGCCGTCAGCGAAGTTTAGATCATCCGAGGTTGCTCAAATGCTGCTCATGTTCAAAGTTCGCTTCCGCTAATTATTACCCTGCGTGAAAAATTCTGAAGTTCGTTTCATGCTTTTTGAAATGTGTTCTCACTCATTGAAATGAATCTTCATCCCGCTAAAGCTAACTTTTGGGTGCCATGAGCTTTGCGAAATTTAGAATAGAAAAATATGGCTAATCACACTTGCGAGGGATTTAATATTTATCTTTCTAAGCGACTAATTAAATTAAACATATTGGACAATCTGTCAATAGAGTAATCTTTCTTGTTGTAAGTGGTAATGATAATGTAGTTACCACATCGAACGAGAGCAATAAATTATCCTGAAAT
Organism: Pachydiplax longipennis; assembly: GCA_036926295.1. Classification (NCBI taxonomy): domain Eukaryota; kingdom Metazoa; phylum Arthropoda; class Insecta; order Odonata; family Libellulidae; genus Pachydiplax; species Pachydiplax longipennis. Next base: position 22,351,691 of record JAVFKF010000003.1, on the reverse strand, counting down.
TTTCAACCAACTCCTTAACTAAATATTTTTCATAAAACCCACTTTCTAACATTCGTTTTATAAAGGTTAATTAGGTGATTAGTTTATTCAAAATCGAGCCTTACGCAGCATTTTCTGATCTCTTATAAAGTGCGCTTGTTGGTGTGTCTGTCATTCTCTCATCAGTATAGATTTTCTGAAAGAGGAGAGCTTAAAACTCGAGAACCAGAAGTTTCACTTTCGAACTTTACAGATTATTAAATGTCAACGACGAGCAGGCAACGGATTATATATACCTAATGGTCCCCTGTTCCATCTCAAGCGAATTAATAAGCTCCCATCCGAAATGCATTTTTAGTTCATTTTTATCGCTCGAAGACCTCATTTCATTTGCAGAATTAGATTAGATAGACGTTCAAATTCGAACACCATTGAAAGGAAAATTGAATAAAGATTCTAATCTAGGTCGTATAATATCTTTATGCAATCTTTTACTAGCTACATTGATAACCATTTTTCAATGATACCATTTATAAGTTCACGCTATAGTCTCCAAGCTTAGGTTTGAAATAAATACCCCGTGGAACTAGTCGAGTTTTGTGCCTTTATTTCATTTAAATATGGATGTGGGAAATTTAAGTCCACCTCGTTAGCATTACGGTTTCTTTTCAAAATATTTTTTCATTGAAGGCTTCCCCTCACATGCAGAATTATTCTAATAGTGCCATCCGAAAAATATGTACTTACTACTGGCCACTAAAAAAATTAATAGATATTAAAATTACTATTAAAATTAAATTGTTAAAAATATAAATATCAAATTAATTCATTAATAAAAATTACTATTAAAATGAAATACTATTAGAAGTTGAAGTAAAGTATTGAATCTATCTTCTAATAGCTTCTAAAAGTTAGTGAAGTTATCTTCTATATCTATCTCTATATATAATAGGCACTTCTAGTAACTCTAGAGAAAGAAGAGGGCATAGTTCTCATCTAATAAGTCTCGATGAATTTATTATTAAAATATTCATATAAGACTCCTTTAGGTGTGTGTGTGCACACATCTTTTGACTCTCTATCGGTTCCTCATATGTGTATGAAAGGAAATTATTATATCGCTACAGAAACTTCACCGTCGATGTTTTCTTTCTTTTCAATTACAATTCATCCTACAACTAATAATGTCATAGTTGGGCGTGCCAAGTAACAGAATATTTTTTTTATATTAGCATTAATTTTGGCTAGCGTACTTGTGCATTAATTTTTATAAATTCATAAGCATTCCGCGACGAGTAGGAGGTTCTTTACAGTGCAGCGTATTGATTATAACTTTGTACTCTCTATTGTACGCGTTTGTAGTTTTCCTGGCAGCGGGCGCGGTGGAAATGTTACATTTAGTCGGCGAAAGAAGTTAAGAAAAGCTTTTGGAGTAAAGTTCGAGCTCGCTAACGCAGCTTGTCCCGGGATGTAGTCGCGAAGAAGTGCGAGTGGGCGAAATGAGGTGGTGAGAGAATCGGAGGAGAGGAAGGTAGTGCATCCAGGCGACTCTGGATATGATTTCGGTCGGCGGATGTGGGAGGGAGGGGAGCCACATTCTAGTTTTGAGCGGATGGCTTCCGGTTGTCATGGCAACGCTCGAGCGACTCACGCAATTCCACTAGTTCTCACGCCCCCCACTCCCAGGTGGGGAGGCGGACAAGTTGGGAACATTTTGAGGAAGGTGGGGCAGATGGATGGGATTGAACGTAATCGCAAGTGTCAAAGTATCGACGTATTCATTTTCGCCCTTTCATTGTCGGCGGGGTAATCACTGAGCCGTGAGGGAGGCCCTGGGCGGTAAACATTCCTGCGATTCACTCCCACTTAGCTTTCCTTCACCCACCGAAATGCTACTTGCTCTTTTCCATCTGCTCCTGGAATCAAAAGGCTAGATCGATAGCCGTGCCATTATTGCGAGTTTAATCCTCCTTATTGTACACCTGGGGTGATCCTCCGCCCTTGGCGGTCGCCCATTTGCATTCACACTCGCGATTTGTAGGATAGAGGGCTGATTTGTAAAATGATTGCGATACTTCGATATCTGGATTTCTTGTTCGAATTTACTCCTTGGGCGGTCTTCCACGTAATCATCTTCCTATTTCGTAAAAGAAATTGAGTCAATATCGATGACCATCTATCCTCCATCAATAAACCCGTATGCCTTGCAGTACATAGTTAACTTCTTTCTGAAGCTTAAATGCGTTCCATTCATGGTCTATGAATTGGAGAGGCCCGAGGCGAACGCTTTTCACGTCTATATTAGCTCCTGAATAATGTTCAAATTTAGTTGATTTTATGAGGATCTAAAATTATGAATCTCCAAGTGATGTGGTAAGGGCCAGAAGGAAAGATTCCTTGGATCCCTAGCATACGGGCCCCCGATTTGTATGGCCCAGTTTTTAAACGGCAAATTTTTATTTTGCAGATAGCAAAGAATATATGTGTAAGAAAGTTGAGCTCCCAGCCAAGGGGGTAGCATGTTCTTCTTCGGTGAAAACGGTCCCGGGATCGATTCTCGGTGGGAGCCGATATGTCCAAAATGACCTCAGTTGTCGAAGCGCCTTTAATAATCAAATCCGCATTTATTTATTAGGAATTGCTTATCACTTGGACAAATATAGCGGAAATTGGAGCGGAACTCCACGTTTGTGTGTATGGCCGGGCTGTGTGAGGACTCATCCCAAATCTCAGATTTAACAATCAGTGTTATACTTAAACCAGCCTTTTCATCATTGGAATACCTTGATTAGGTGAATAGTCTTTGTTATAGAATTCATCGACATTCGGAGGAAATTTTATTTATAAGACCTCTTCCTTATAATACCATAATAATTTTTAATATAGCGAAAATAATTTAGTTGTAACTAAGAAATATTTCCGGATATTACGTAAAAGCTTAACCTACTTTTGCATCGTTGTTAACAATTTGACATCTTCAAATAAAATCTCCCAGAGTTTAAGAAGTACACAAAAGATCGCTCAGTTTTTAACTCATTGTATTTCTTGGTTATTTAGCTTTGAGACAAAGACTATTGCGTTTCCTATGGATATTTTGCACCGCTTGTCTTAAATTTATTTCATTTGATGTCCCAAATGTTTTTCTTTTTTAGTCAGTGTTGATTAAAGATGTGCTTTTACATTCAACACTTAATGCGAGGAAGGTATGTTGTTGGGTATCTTAATTTGTAAAATATCCCTTCGTTGATTTGGCGTTTGTTATTGATCCATCAGATTTAGACGGATAATCCTAATGGAACTGTCATATTTTCCCAACCCTCCATTGGTAATGGCATCTCAGCATAAAGCAATCAACCCTATGGATAATAGCAATTACCCAAGAAATGCCTTGATTTTACAATCATCAACCGAGGAATCTTGAAGGATAAGCAAAACCCAGAATGGCTCGCCAATATTGAGCAAATTAGTTTAAGCTCTGAATTATAATGGAAGGAATCCAAGGCGACTGGAAACCACTGATGTCACTTGGTCGGAAATGATATCAACCACTAGGCTCTGAAATTTCTCAAGAATCCCATTAGATTCTCTCGGAAGATACAAGCAAAGGCGGGAACCGAAGAGGAATTCGTAAATAGCTTCATGAACGAGGAAGTGCGAGATGTTATAATACCCATTCATGGCGAACGAGAATTCCGTAGCCAGACGACTAAGCGATTTCTCGAAATAATAACTGGAACAGATTGTTATTTTTAGCCTCTACTTCCAGATGGCATAAGGAATGCGAAGAAATTGGCGATTCGGTTATGGAACCAAGTGGTTTCATATCCCCTGCCGCAAGGGATGGGAAGGATAAGAGCGGAATTTCAAGTTATCCAGAGATAAACTTAAGCTCTTTTCTATAACTTCAGTAGAAATACGAGGAGAGCTGGCGTCCGTGAGGCTGTAGACGGAGTCTTACGGTGTTATTCCAGCCCCTTTCTTAAGTAAATAAATAAATAATATAAACACAAGCCTATATATTACTTGGCGACTGTCTAGGGTCTTGCGGTTGCCTCCTAAAATTTTTGAAATGAACTTACGCGTACGTAGAATTTATTGATTCTAATTTTTTAGAGGAATTAATTTTTATCTCGGAGAAATATTTCCCTTCATAGTCATAAGCAATGTGATTAATGGAAATTATTCGCAAACAGGAAGTGAATTGAATCAGATGAGCTTGAAAGATTTCTGATTAAACAGTAGAATTATGTACGACTAGGTTCCGTTTATTTCTTGGAAAAAATTTATTTGCGCAAAACTGCGCCTTCATGAGTGAATTTTATGAAAATGATTTGGTTATTTAGGATATATAGTAATATATATTTTAAACGAATCTTTGCTTGCGGTTGTCATTTGATATTTAAAGGCCGCTCCTACTTATCATGTCATTATTTAAATAACTTTGCTCGATATAACAGGTATTAAATGGAGAAAATCAGGATATGCAATCTTGCTTTGTTTCACGCAACAATTGTTTCAACTAATCTAAGCCAAACTCGAACCTTAGCAACGTCATAATCTATATCGACGTCGGATATATATTGCATTTTGTTCTAATGGTTGTATATTCTAGTTAGAGAATGGTATGTATCAGATTTTTCCGATATGAGTTATAGAAAAGGAGGGTATCTGGTCGTAAAAATCAGCACCAAAGCCAAATTCATTATCATCTTCACTACCATTCATCAGAAATCATCAGCCAACCCCATAATAACGAGACTAAGACATAAAAATGGTAGTTCTACTTTGTTTTAATATTCCTTCTATCATTCCTGTTAACCTTCGTATCCTTTATATCACTCCGTTCGTTTGTAACGAATTAAATCAGGAGTGAGGAACCTTTTTCCATCAGAAGGACATATTTATAATTTGGTCTCATGACGAAGGGCGTATGTGCAACCACCCAGCCACCTACTATATCGCATGTCGACTACATTCAAATAGTTAAATACTGAAACGGTGTATGAGAAAACGAATTCATTCGCTGAGTAAACAGAGAACATTGTCCTCTTCTATTTTCATCATTTTACTGGTTTGGGAATATTTGGAAACTAATAAATTTTATGAAATAATAATTAAATATAACTTAATAAATTATTCAGGTTCCTCTGATTAATGCATCATGGGAGTGTTAAGTCACGATTTCGTCCGAAACAAAGATATATGCATTCATGTACGAATGAAAGTGATTTATTTATTTAATATATCGCTACAATTTGACATTAGTCAGGTGGCAGCCACAAAAATCGTTAAAATACAACCCCTTTTACACTCATATTTTTAAATTTAACATTCCTAAATAACATCATATAGTCCAACAGGATAAGGTCACTTTTTTACAACAAAACATTATACATTTAACAATATATAACAAAAACAAAATCCCAACCCCCCCTCTTAATACATTTTTATAATATTTTAATACATCTAAGCTTAAAATATTTAACTGATTTAGGTAAGGGGTCGAAGGCCTCTTCAGGTAACATTTTCCATTCCCTTACTCCTCTATTTAGAAATGAGAATTAAGCCGTATCCGTCCTTTGTTTTCCCAATGTTACTTCTCATCATGATCGCCGCACGCAAAATAATTTGGTTTTTCTGATCTGTAACTTAATTCCCTCCATTGCTTTTTGTACTTGAAAAATCCCTACCATTTTACTTGATACAAAAAGCATTAAATTCAATTTGGCCAAATTATAGTCACGTAATTGATTTTGTAATCGATCTAATAATAAAGATTCGAATCGTACACAGAGACCATACGTAGGGTCCCGACGGTATTATTTACGCTGCAGCGATCAATGGCACGTTCCACTTCCCGAAGCTATGATACGATGAGGAATTCCAAATATAGAATATGTGAGCAGAAGAGGTTGGTTCGATCGTCCTAAGTGCCTTCTGCGGAACTGGCGAATGTGGAAATGTTCGTAGGAATGCTGGGAACGAGAGCAGACTCAAAGAGCGACAACACTAGGGTCAAATCGGGTATTTTAGGATGACCCTGAAGGAGAGTGTTTTCGGAGAGGTTTTGCGGAGACTTGCATATTTAAAGAAAGCAGTTGCCTCAATGATTCAGAATACGTTACGCCCGTGCTCTGGTTTATACAACGAGATTTGATTTTTACCGCGTCTTGCGATTACGCGAATTAACCCCCGTCTCTATTATGGCAATCACCAGAATACGCTGTTCACGTAAGGCGCAGTTCAGTTCCTTTCGATAAAGTTACCGAAATAGTAATTGAAATTAAGAAGAAAGAAGAAGAAGGAAAATGCCCTTTGAAAGGTAGTTTATTTTCTTTCGCGAATAAATTAGACTGTAAGAGTAACATAATTTGCCTATTCTATTGAGTTTCTTTAACTCATTCCTTTCCTGTATGAGTTTTTAAGAAATCGCTTTTTTATTATTTTTAATTATTTTTACGCTTCTCTTCGTTATTGGCGAAAATACAGTTTTTTATGTCTAATTTTGCTAAAAACTCAATTATATAATTATAATGCCGCATGAAACTGTAGCGGACACTGAAGGAGAGTTGAAAGCTTACGTTATATGAAATTGCACGTTTTTGCAATTACAACATTCTATTGAAAGAAAACATATTCCACTTTTTAACGAATTTTATTCGTATCTATAGATTGTAGTTTCAATTCCATCCTGTTATACTCCCTCTTCCACGAAGAATTAAGCCATAGAAATCACTGTACATAATTTAATTTACATATGTATGATGCACATTTATTACTTACATTACTGTATTTGTTTAATACTAAATATTCAGAAAAGATCTCCTGCTTTCCCGGTGATATTGTAAATAGAATTATTTTTTCAACACTAAATATACAGCTACTTTGAACTGTATATTTAAAATGCAATAATACCTTCTCTACATCTTTATATAATGAGCAGTATCCTGAACGAATTAAACGATTTACTTCAGAAACCTATGCAAAATTACATTTCGGCTAACGAAGATTTCAGCTAATGAATGTGATTCCGGAAATGTATTTCTTCGTTATCCGAGGCGTCACAGTAGTTGTTATTGTAGCAAACTCGACAGTAACTATAAAGATATTTTCACTCGATACCACTATATCCATAGCTTTTACTAGCTAGCCTATGGATTTAGCCAGTATTTAGCGAATACGATGAAAGTTTTCTGAACCAACATGGTAGCAAGACCTTCACGTTTAAATATGAAAGTTTCCAATATAATCTGTCATATGTTTGTAGAATGCTGCATTCTTAGTTCCCTGAAAATACAATGAAGGATTTTCTCCGAGTCTTTTGCGAAAAAAAAATAATCCTGCATTTTTTCCCATCTTTTAATGTAATTCATAAGCCAAATTAAGAGATAACAGTCAATAATTTTAGAATAAGCCAAGTGCTTGGTAATAACCGAGACAATTTGTGGCTAATATTCTTTGTCTTGACTACTACTATGGTTATTTATCGGAAAAATGTTTCAAGAAAAAAAATTTTCTCTAATGGTCCGTGACATTAAATTCGTATTTATGTTGGGATCTTGAATTAGCTCTTGTTTATATTGATGTGTGTTTTCTCCTGTTTAAAATATCTCGTGCAAAATATTAAGCTAACCAAATTAGCGTTGAGGGATATTTTATAAATTATTCACAAATAGGAATTCGAGATGCATTTTTTCTTCTCGGTATCAATTGCGAGGGTCACAGTTTCATTCAGGAAATTAAGCTCTCGCGCTCAACCGCTATTGATTGGTCCAGCCACGAGAAGGTTACGGGATCGAATCTCATTCAGAGCATGGATGTTTGCGCTCTTCTAAATGTGCCTGACATTGATTGGTTGATGCCACGAATAGCCGTGGCTGTTGACGAGACTGGAAAAATCCGATTACAGCTACTTAGATGAGACCCCGCAAACACTCACGATTAACTCATGACGTCTGAAGGACAGCGAAATTTGCCGTAAATAAAGTAACATCTCCAGATGGCCTTTGTATTAAGGTTTGACTGATACATGAGGAAACACCGTATGTTCGTCGGTTGCGGTATTTATTTAGAGGGAAATAGATACTCGAGGGAGACGCTATTAGACGATGGTGTTAATGATCTCTGTTTGAACTCTCAGCGGGGTTCTGCATATTTCAAATTTTCGCTTCTGTGACATGGCTACAACAGAAATATTCAGTGTACGTTAAACATAGAATGAAATGGAAAATTTTGCTCTCGTGCGCATGAACTTCTACAAGGATTGATAAGTAAACGTAAATTATACTGTGGTTTACGGCGAGGATGTAGAGTCATACGAATAGTATTTCTAGTTAATTAAATAGGAAAGTTACGAAAATGACAAGGGTTATTACGATTATATGTAGCGAAATATACAAAATTCGTTTTGCAATGCCATTTGTCCTTAACTGAAAATAATCATCGGAATTGTGCATGATCTTAAGTGTTAATGCCTGCGGTTAGCTAATGCAATGTGCTGCATTGTTTCTTTGCCCAATATATTTAATTGAATTTTAAGTTTCACATCTTACATATTATTCAGAGCTTAAAATTTAATGAATCTCCAAATAAAGATACTTTTCCTGAATTAACAAAGGAATAATAACGAACAAATAAATGGAAGAGAAGTTTAATTAGCGATAGACATCCTTCGCAGTAGAAAATAATCGTTCTTCGCTCGAAAATATAATAATTTTAAGTATAATTTTTCTCACGTTTCATGATTTTTCATTTTCGTTTCCGGCCAAAGGGAAGCTGGAGTCAATTTATTTCATTTCCTCATTCATTATTTTTCTTCTTTCCAATATTCTTTCATCTTTTCACTGTCTCTTGTTACCTTCCCTGAACATTAGACCATTCTTTTCCTCATTCTTCTTTGGTGACCCTTCATATTTGGCACGTTGTTTATCCTTTATTAATGAATAACTTAGGTCTCCGATTTAATAAAGTAAAAGTAAATTTTCTGTTTTAACAAAGCGTCGTCGGAGAAATTCGGATAACCAGATCCGATCCACGACTGCGGACTAATTGTAAGCATCACCAGCTTAATACGCTTTCCCGTAGAAACACCGCCGACCTCTACTTTTTAGAGAAGATTTAGAGAAAATCTCGTCTTATCCGCAATTCCTAACCGTCTCGATCAAAATCCATCAAATAAGTTTGCATAATACATCGTCCAAAACATTCCATCTTGGAAAACCCTCGTAGAGGAACTTTGGAGATAGAAGTAAATACTCCCGATCGACTCCACTTCGAATCCGCGATTCCTTAAAACAAGAGAATTGGCCTTCTGAGAGCGTCGAGTGGATGTGGAAATCCCACGCTCAGGGGGGGAGGAAGACACTCTCACACTCCGGGGTATCTCGGCGTTTCTTCGAAATGCCTCGGGTGGGAAATCCGAGAGAAAGAAAGAGGATCAATCCGCAGAGAGAGAGAGATAAAGGGAAGAGCGTATTTATAAACCTCTCCTCCGATTCGAGACACAAAACATCGCGATAGCACGCATGCGCCCTTCCGAAGGTGGTTTATTTTACAACCCTTAGCAGCTCTCAACGCAGCGGAAAGTGTACCAAGAGGGTTAAAGGGGGGGAAGGCCATTTGGCAGGAGGAAATGCATTGGCAGTTACTCAAGGAGACGACAAGCAGGAGCGCCCTCTGACGCCGGCTCTTCCTTTTTTTTTACTTTCGCCATCCGGGAAGGGAAAGTTTAGTGGCCGTGAAAAATACGGAGTTTAGCGGTGATTTGCTACTCCCGAGTTACGACGAGCGGATGCAATCACGCCGTGTGCGATGCGTTTAGCAACTCCTGGGAATGTGACGTTAAGAACCCCTTAAGCCGTTGGAGCAAGTTATGCGAGACTGGAAAACATGCGGAACTGTAATACGGACCGTGAAGAATTAGTAGCGTTGGTGAATAGTAGGTTGCGAAAGATGAAAAAAATATACTTTTCAAAAATTTCGTACTTTATTGAAAATAACGACTCAGAGTAATCTTCAAAATATCTCTTTTGATAAAGGGTATAATTTTTACAAATTCCCTTTTCCTTACTCTTCGTTATTTTATTCCTCAAGTGAAAGCTTTCACATGTGTAGTATGAAGTTTGCATTTTTGCAGTGTCGTCTGACACTCTGGGGCAACTTGATAAATTTAAGTGTTCTCATTGTTGCTTATTCATACAGTCTCTCTTTCACTCGTTTCACTTGGGTTTTATGTGAAGAATTCCCGAATTCCCTCACCCCATATGAGAGGACCACATCTTGTATGATATATATATATATATATATACCGCTCAAGCTGTGATAAGCATTGAAATAAAATGCATGCCTTCTCAAATATAATATTGGGGCATCTCCCTTAGAATGTAGAATTTTTTGATATTTCTACCTGGTGCGATTCCATTTTATCGCGCACATTTCTTTTACACTATATTTTGCATCATCCGAGGTGATTCTCTAATTGCAATACCGCTTTTTGCTAATCTAAGAAGAGAGCCTACATTTCATGAAAATTTTAACTTTCTCCGCATGCTCAAATCAATATAAGTGCATTTTCTTGTGGTAGTATGATAAATTCTGGGATTGTATTCTTAAAATAGTGTTAATATGAATTAAGGGACCTCTTAGTAACTTCGGTCGATCCGAAAATGAGTGTAAAATAAGAGAGACGCTAAAGCTGATCGTTCTTAAGCTCATTCATACAATAAACATCCAAGATCCAAGATAGTAACAAAATATAGAGGTTGATCATTTGGTGTTTACATCCCCTGCATCACACCGATAAGTAGTTTTTAAAGTTAAAACTTACACATTTAGAAGACCCTGCGAATGATTCCTCCTAATTTCCCATGAAAGAAATGTAAATTTAGAACGACAAAAAATTATGAAATTACTATTCAAGGAGTGGATTGGTTTTCTCGTGATTTTTCCTTTTAGATCATCTCAATAACTCTATAAGCCGATAACTGTCGCGAATTCTGGCATGGTTGATAAAGTTTTTGGCTGAAGGATATTTGCTTTTTCCGAATGAGGCCAAGTTGGGTTGCTAAACAAGGTTTTATATGGTTGTTGTGAATGTCACATTCAGATTATTTTACTCTGCTCTAATTGTTTGATTTCTTACCGACCAACCAGTGAACGGTTTCCGTTAAAATTTTCCTTAAATGTAATGTAGTTTTTAGGAAATCAGTTTTGGGAAATATTTATCAGTTTTTCACCTGAAACGTCTGTTTTCAGTAAAGATTATTACGTATTACGTGGGATTCTGATTTTCTTGCTTTTTAAATGTTAGGATCGACATTAACGTTGTTGTTTATTACTTTCTCTGCATGAATTATGTAAATGGACATTTTATATGATAGTAATGAAATGCAGTTTGCAATAGTCATTAATAGGTACCATGGCTTTCATCAATTCATCGATATATTTTATAATATTTTAAAACTATATGAATAAATTTCGGTGCATTCTTATTATGCACCGGGTGATCTCTTCCGTTCTAACAGAAGGTGAAGAATTTCTGTATTTACCCCCTAAATTGAAAATATGCATCCTTAGATTGTTTACTAAAATCTGACAGTTACTAATTTTACTATACAATAATGATCAATTATGAAAGTTAGAATATTTGCGAACGATACGGTAACTCACATGGAAATAGAAAATAAAGAAGATTGATTTATCTCGTCGAATGATTTAGCCATAATTCTAGTTATAAAATCGATTATTGAAATATTTATAAAATTGGTGAAATATTTTGCAGTAACCCTCACGAATAACATTCAAAAGGTACTCATAGCTTGTGTGTCATTGATATGTGAAAGAGCACTTTGGAAACGCGGCTTTGTCAAGAAAATAACCCGTAGGTGCGAAGGAAAACATCTGCTAGCGATGTTACTTTGCTCTCACCTTGAGCACACATGTAGTAAATCGGACCCTGCTGACAAATACTGTATAAGTGAATTTGAAAAGATAGGCAAATACGTTTTTTTAAGAATGGTTGCGAAAAATGAGGTATCTGATCAATTCTGATCCTTCAGAAGACGGAAGATTTAATCTAAGGCTTAATTTACTCTTTAAATTCAGAGAAAGTATTTCAGATATTAGACGACATCCCAGTTACATAGGGTGTTCTTACTCTGAGAGAAGGATAAGGGAAATGGTTGCTAGGACCAGTCATTCACAAGAATTCGTGTTTCCGCGAGCGTTACGCAACTTGAACAGCGAAATAGAGTGGACGGTGCATTCTTCTCATGCCGCCCTTATGAAGACGGCTTGTAAGATTTATAAATATTCATTATTAAAGTATACCCAGATTCTCAAAGTGGAAAGTAAATTTTTCAAAGCATCCGTCAAGTTTAGTTGATGGATGGGTCCTCAACTATATGGAATCTCATAATAGATAAAATAACTAAAAAATTCAGTTAGATTAAAAGAGATAAGACCAATTTCCCGTAGTTTATAGACATCATCATTTGTAGATTTAGAATTTGAGGATATTTATACATTAATCGAAAACAATGGTGTTTAATAAATACGGGGGAATTTATACGTGGTTATGTATTTTAATTAGTCTTCCAACAAGTTTTTCTTCTCCGCCTTTTTAAAGAATAGAAGGGCATCCCGTCGAGGTATCCTTAATTTTATCTCAACAACTGGCGATGTATATCAGTTCTTTCGTGACATCTTTACTCAACGGATCTTAAGGCGTAATTGTGGTTGACACTCTAGTCGAGTGTTTAATACGTTAGCCTATTGTTTTTTCCATCCCCTGAGGAGGCTCATCCACCGCTGTGGTCGCTGATCGATGCACTTCTCTTTAAAGTGATGCACGCCATGGAGAAGGGGGAAGAGACAGTCCGTGACCTCGGCCTTAAATTGACTCCCGAACCCTCATTCGCACACGCGCTGCGCCATGTTTTTTTACTAGCATCACCAGCTATACTTGGATTCCGCACAAAAAAGTTCCGCGCTCGAAAGAAAGCGAGAGGGACATTTGCTAGGTAAAGGGATTTATCTTGATTCTCCATCGAACGAAAAAAAGACGCTTTTACGACCCGATGCGTTTTTTTTTTCGGTGAATGAGAAGCGGGTGTATTTTTCATTGCGCTCCCGTTGGTCGAGTGAATTAGTTTTAACTAAGCTCATTAGCGTTTTCGCATACCTCGCGCGCGTTCTTTTTTTCTGTTGGATAACCCGCTATCGAATCAGTTTTATGACTAGTATCACATCAGCGTCACATAGATTGGTTAATAAGAGTGCGGAAAATAGTTTAGGACAAACTTTTTCTCTTCCGCTCACGTTGGTTAGCGTAAGATTTCAACGAGACTATCCAGTTTCGTCATACACTTTTATAGTATTCACAAAAAAAGTGAAAATTATTTACTCTTCATTCAGATGGTAAATAAGAGAATTTTGGAAAGAATACCTGGAACTACTTTCTAATATCTTGAAAGTGTACTCCCACAGTTTAAATCTAGTTCGATGAAAATAAGAAACTAAAATTTACGCATAACTTTTATGAATGAATGAATGCATTTGCTTATTCAGCATTTTCCTAATTATATTGTTCATGGTAAATTTCATTACCCTATTCAGCGCTCATGAAAATCTGCAAGGTATTCATTCTCAGTTCATTGAGTACAGGCTTTTATTTCCTCATGACAGCTGATTCATATGAGTAAATTTTATCGGTAATAATCATATAATCTTGCCGATGAATACATTGTATGAGTTACCTGAATTTCCTCCTAAATTAAGTGTGTTAACAGCCTAGCTCTGCGCTGTGATCGGAGGCATGGAAGGATATGGGTAGGGATAATTTCGATGATTTGATGGAATTTGTCAAAGCACAGTATTTCCCCGATTGCTGCCGGCATGTTAATTATCCCTTATTAAACTAAGGGTATTATCATGGCAATCTCATCCCTAATTCATAAATCAATTCTGAGTCGGATATTAATTTGAACGCAATTATTCTCGTATTCCGAATCTGCAGTGTCTATGGAAAACAAAATAAAATCAAGAAAATCATTCCAAGCTTTGAATGCCGTATTTTGCAGTTGAGGAAATAAATAAGAGAGTATCACTGCGCGATTACCTCTATTTCTATCTACCCATGTAGTTCTTAACTTATTATAAAGATTATTTTTTCGTATCATCTCTTTTAGGAAAAAAAATTAGCCTGTGGTTGCATAATATGATGAAGAAAAGTTTTTTTTATTATTTGGATACTAAACTACGAGGGAATAAATACGTGGATAAAAGGCAAAGACACTAATTTGTTGTTCACACCCGAATTTCATTTGTTTCTTTCTGTCCGCTCTCCCACGCTAATCTTATTACCGCATTCCAGTGACGCAAGCGCTTCCTCTGACACTGCCAAGACACACTTCCGCACGCTTAAGTGAGTGCATTCTTACACCTACAACTATTTTAGCTTCTATCTTGGAACACTCTCTCCTAGATACCAAGATTGTAAGAGTCTTTTTCTTATATGTTGAGGATAACCGTGTGGATGTTTTTTGTTTAAATTATTTAAAATAAAATCAAGTACGAATGCAAATCCCTTGAATTCCTTAAAATTTATTTCCACATATTCAATCTTTTGGTTTTAAATAAGAGAATTTCGTTATTCATTTATACTTCCTAACATATACCATTTGGCATTCCTCTTCAAATAAGCCTCATATCTAAAAGCATAAATTGACAAATATCAATCTCATGAGCGATTAAAATCCAGTTCACTAATATCTGAAGCATAGAAATACGTCCATGGCGGTGATGGTATCCAGCAACTTTTTTTAGACGTATACTTTAATTTCGATGGAAACTTAATAATGTCTAAATCAATGTTTTTTGGAGTGTGTTGCAAAATATTTCTTATTATCTAGCACAAAATTAGCCAAAGGAAGCAATTTGAATCGTTTCTAACTTATTGAAATATATATGAAATATATGAAATATTATTGAAATGTGCAATTTCAAAATAGTGTATATGCAAATTATTATTAATGCTTAGTCTCTGGCTTCTAAGCAAGAAATACACTATCCAACCATATAAGTATAATTTTAAAATAGCGAAAGTAATTTTAAATTAATATTTGGGTGAGTGAAAATATATTTCGTTGAAATCATCTTAATATACTCACCTTATTGCTTAAAAGTAATTAAATAAGCGCACGTCTTCAAATAATTTTTTTTATCTGGGAATTCTCACGGTTTTATTTGTTTTTTTTTATGTTTTGTTATTTTATTATTTGTTTTTATTTTTTAGTTTTTTATTATTTGTTTTTTTGTATTATTCTGAGTTATTGCTAACGGAATCACACATATCTTCACGCTGTCTGCGTTTTGACAGGATTTTCGACAAATTTTAACTTAATCCGAAGTTTTAATCGCTATAGTCTAGCTTCTTTCGTGAATTACGAATATTACCTGACATTCGCATTATTCCACTGACAGCAACAGGTCAACGCTTTGCCAGTAAATGTCTTCGGTAAAAAGTTACGAATGCCAATGTAGTCAGTATGTTCGAGCTAAATTACGTAGAATGACATAGAGGGAAATTTTTTCGACTCCAAAAAGTCATAGTCTGATACTAAATTATCCTAAAGCGGTCGGGTCCTAAAAATCAAACATGAAAACTACCAAGTACTATTATTTTTTTCGTTATGAAACCCTGTTACAGTCATCTGATTAATATAATTGATCCTCATTAAATAGTTTTGTTGTTAAACTGAAATAGAAATCATCGAAACGGCATTTCTCGTCTAGAGAGAGATTCACTAAAGGTGCCGCACCTTTTTGTCTCATAAGGAAAGTATTACTTTATTTACTTGCATCTCAATGAGCTTTAAGAAAATTCAATCCAAACATCGAGGAAATGTCTTCTTCGGTACCGAAAGATAGCCACCGTATCAGCGTGTGGCAAGTGTTAACGGAATTAAAGCTTTTTAATGCATGTTAAACGTTAATCAAAGTTGATGAAAGTCATCAGTCACGGGAAGCGGAGCTAATGAGAGCATCTCGGATATACTCCGTAATCGATCTATCAATTTAAAATTTAGCATCGATTGGAGATCGGGCAGCGTCCCTTTAAGGCGATGGGTACGGTCCATCGGTGTATTCGGGAGGGGACGGCGGCGATCGCATGCCCAATATGCACCGCAGCTTCGGTTATCGAATCATTAGCTGCAGCGATTGGGCGTCTCCAATAGATACGGGAGTTGTTGGAAGTGTCAGCGTTGCTATGGCAACCACCCTTTGTGTGCGTGTGCGTCAGTGTATCTATATCTGACACGCGTTGCTTTCTCCCAGCAGGGGCCCAAGCAGCGGCCGAGGACCTCCTGGGGCCCTCCAGCGAAGGAGACACGGCTCCAGCGGTCGCTACTGGAAGAAGTGATGACCTTCTAGAGTCACGCGTGCCTCCAGGGTTCAGGTGAGTCTTAGGATCTGCTCTTTAATTTTTATAATATAATACGAAAATATCAGACCCCGGTTCTATCTATTATACCCAGAGGAACTTGACATTCATCTCGTCAATTCCCACCTGAGGGAATCGTCTTCACTAGCCGCTCGTGTATATTTAATTTTACATTATAGAGCATAATAGGATGACTTATATTCTCGTCTGATTGATAGATATTCCGTGATGCTTGACTCCATTTTTAGTCTAGGGGTCTGCAAAAAAGTTTCACAAATAACATTCATACATAACGGTCACGAAGCAGTGCGCTGTTCCCTTTCTGTTTAAGCACGTTTACAGCCAATTCTATTAACCATATTCCACTCGGCTTTAGTACTCCTACATGTATGTTTTTCCTCGAATATCTTTATCTATAACGTATACTCCTTTATATTTAAAAATTCGCTTACTCGTTTTTTAGGATGTCATTTGTGTCTGATTTTTCTCTTCCTTTGATGTACATACATTTTAAACGTAATATTCTTTGTCATCCTGCTTCTATTGATCTACATCGTGTACCGAAAACAACGTAAACACCCTTTTCATACTGGCGACTCAGGCTTTCTTTTATTCCACATTCACTCACTATCCTGTCAATTCCAGCCACCCCCGTTTTGCCGATCATCCTCCCCATGTATTCCATTCCAAATGCATTCCCTCTGCTCACCCAAGTTTCTCTCATAACCTTATTTCTGCATAACGTATTCGGAAAAAAATATCAAGCGCCTCCCTGCTTATGAATAACTCTTCGGAACAAAGGTCCAATTACGTATGAAAATACGTTTGGGATAAAGAATAGAATGGTGAAATAAATTTTATTCTTGTCCCATTTCTACATTGATTGGATGAATTATTTAAAAGAATCCGACCGTAGTTCTTTCACTACTTTCCTTTGTGCGAAAATATGTCCTTTGCCGAAAAATACGAAATTATGGAACAACAACGAAATGAGGAAAACCTAACCAAACCCTCCAACGTGCTTTCTTCAAAACGTTTTCTCGCAACCCTCTTTCTCGTTTCAGAATACTAAATTCTGCCATCAAACAATCTTTTTATCCATTCATCGCCTCTCCATGCCTCTTCCGCTTCTTTTGTGTCCGTTTTATCTCCTCAATGATAACCCTTTTCTCCCCCACAATCTCTTATGTTTTACTCGTTTGTTTTCCTCCTGAAGGGAACACGGAACTCTATGAGAAGAAGGAAGATGATAATCTTGAAACTTCAAACGCAAATTCCTTCACTGCGAGATTTTTTTCTGTGCGTTGCTCTTTCTGATCATTTTCCTCTCTCGAATCTCGTCCCGAGTATGTTTGCTCGCTTAAGTTTGCGTAATATTTAAAGTGTCGCGATTTTCTTTTCGAAAGTACGTGTCTCGATTCAGGGGGCATGTATTCTTACCAAATCCTTCGCAATAAAATTAAGGGAGTCTGTGCCCTGTAGATTTATCTAGAATAAAGAACTTTTTATTGTTTAGTCTAGGACCTCTTTCTTTCAGCAGTTTTAAAACGAGGTCAATAGTAGGAATCTAAGTTGTTCTTTTGAGTGTGTTGAGGTAGCTGAATTTCTAAAAAGTCTCGAAAAACTATGAAAATCGATCAAAATTGAAATCGATTGCGGGAAGCTATACCCCGTGGAAATCTATAAAAAGGAAATCTAGAAATATAAGATGGATTATACAACTTTGTAATTTTCCACGTATTTTTTTAAAATTCAACTGAAGATGTAATATGAATTAATTTAATTTAACTGAAGATGTAAGAAGCTCTTACGAAACCGGTTGCCAATATTAAAAAAAAATAAATACGTGGAAAATTACAAAGTTGTATAATTTATTATGGCTTTCCACAAAGTAACGCCAGAACATATTGATTTCATATAAGATGGACCTGATGATGGCTTAGCAGTGCCGACATCGGTTGCGTTTTATATAAATATACTTCCACATAAAATATATGTGGAAGTACGTAAATTGCAACATTTTCTTACTTTTATTTACGGATATTAAATAGTTAAACCGAGATTTCGGACAGACTCTTGCAGTTTTCGGAGCCTGCCATTGGCATTTTTTCCTGTATCAACAGGTCTCTACTTAAGGAAGCAAGAACGCTGTGAACTCGGCCAGCAGTTTAAATGAAAGATACGTTTTCAGTTCAAGTTTAAATGAAAGATAGACTCGAAAGTACCGGTACGTTTCTGATCAAGTTTTTAATGAAGCAGTCCGAGAATAGGAAAAAATTGTCGTATGTTAATCTCCTGTGCGATTCATGCTCTGCTAATAAAGGAAGCGTTCCTATCTTAAATTGTTTTCTAATTCCAAGGCTTAATCCTCTTCACCTGTAACGGATGTTAATCCGAATTAAATATCAAAGCTTGAAGCTTTTTTATCATAATTTTTAACCACGTAGAAGAAATATCTGTTTTTCAGCGACACCAATTGCAACTGCGTTTACTGAATAATCAAAAAAGTAGATTAAGTAATAATTACTGCAATAACGATTGATTTATCAATCGGAGTATAACTCGATGTAAAACTTACAGAGTGAAGGTAATGTTGCGACATGTTTCGCTGGCATGATCGAAGTGTACGATTGCGATTATTTGCCTCCCAAGAGGAATCGCCTTCCAATAGTGAGTTCTTTGATTTGTTCATTGCTTTCGTCGCTAAAACTTTCGTGCATATTATCTCTATTCAATTGATTGTAGATTTCTTGCAAAATTTAATATTTCTGGAATTTTTTGCGATTGAGGGAATGCAATCTGTTTCTGTGACATCTGTGACTTTGTTTCTAAAATGAATTTTTGTAATTATTGATACTGGTTTGCTATTTATTTGGATTTTGTAACCTCCTCTTTTTATAGCTCTCGAATACTCTTTTAGCTACTCTTTCTTATGCAGAGAAAAAACCCGAAAATCGAAATTAGAGATTAAAATATCTAGAATTCCTAGAATTTGCTCATCTTAAAAATGGAGATCTTTTGTTTTTACTCGGTAAAGTTTCGTTATATTCATTAAAAGAAGCTATTAATTTGTTATTTTATAATTCTGGTTCATTTAATTTGTTCGCTGTTACAATAGGGTTGTTGGTATCAGTTAGCATAATGAAAGGAATCATCCTTAGGAGTACATACTACCAGGAAAGCTGGGGATCTTTCAAGAGCACATTTCATTAAGTTATTCGAAGCATGTATGAAATATATTTCACCTAACCCCTCTTCTGTGCAAAGTAACACGTTCATTTTAGGCAGTAGAATAATTCCTTGGCATCCCAACATCTTCTCAAGTTCCCACAATAAATAAGGCTGTGACATATCTCCGACCGCACGGAGCAAAGTAATCCCTTCGAAGTTGTTTTCGTCGCCCAATCGGAGACTGTGGCAATCCTCACGTCTGAAGCGGGGAATTGATTCCTCAAAAAGGTTACTTTTCGAGTCGATTCAATCCAATACATCTCAAACGCACGGCAACGTGACACACTCCAATCTTGCTCTGGTTCGCTCTTCAACTATATTAGATATGGAGAGTCTGCAGCAGCTTGTTCCTCCTAGTTGATATGAATTATTTGGTCGATCGCACAAAAGCTAAAGGAATGCGATCTTCTTTGTATTAAACAATTTTAATTTTTGCAAAATACAGTTTATGTGAAAATACACCTCGGTTGTGACATAAAATGTAATATAACTAAAACTTATATTTAGTCATCAGTTGTTTCAATAAAAAATCATATTCTTCCAATCACTTAAAATTTGCTGAATGATCTGGAATACGTTAGCTCGAATCCATAGTTATCCTGAATTAATATTTAAATAATTAAATAATAATTAATTAATAATTTAAATTGACTTTAAGAGTGGTTAAGAAATAATATTTTTGTTGATGGTACACTTTCGAAACCTGAATATGTTTTGGTGTTTATATCCTTGGAATGCATCTCATAAACTTAAAAGAATGACGTAACAAGTGTCCGCTACCGGCGGATTCCTGGACACTCAAGTATTTATATACAGTATTTTCTTGTATGTTTTTAAGCAATGTTTTTCGATGCTTTACCGCAGATAAAATTACAATTCATGCCATTGATTAGAGAACAATAAACGAAGTGAAGTTAGTGAGTGGAATAGGTTCCTCGTTCGCATTCTGGATTTAAATCCGATATATTCGATCTCTTTCCCAAGAAGCTTCTTGGGGGAGGGGATTTTTGCCTCATTCACCGACATCCGCCAGGAATTATCCGAGGGACCGCACACTACTAAGTGGCAGCAGTTAAGATTCCGGCGTATTGAGGAATGCCTGTAGTTGGAGTGTTGAAACACATGTGTTTGGAAAAATAAATTGATGAAAAGATATAATCGCAACATCCTCCGTAAAAGTGTTAAGAAATATGGAAGAATTAAATTATTTGTCAGTACTTAATCGTATCTTATACCATCCGTTGCCGCCCAAGATAATGGAAATGATTTACTCACCTTATGCTCAGGAAGGGTACTTCCGTAAGATTCTTAGAGTGTGTAATTACCGCTAATCTGTTTTAAACATGACTGATTTAAGTGAGATATGGTGGAACTCCTTCGTGATCACACGCAAAGAAAAACTCACTCGAGTCCGCAAAACTTCTTTATATTAAAATGACCTAGGTTTCGTTACGGAATAAAATCATCAGATGATAATGATGTTACTCCAGATGTTGTTACTCCGTAACGAAATCTAGGTAGTTTTAACATATAAAAAAAAACCTTTTGTGCACTCTTACCAAGTGAGTTTTTCTTCGTGTGGAATCTTGTATAAGTCTGAGAACGCACAAATAAATGAAAAGAACGACATGCGGCCAGTTATCCTTAGTTCGAACTTCTTAAGGCTCGGCTAATATTTCTCCATGGGTGCGTTTGCCGCCAAAAGGAGATGAAAATCGATATATCGAAGTCCTGCAGCGAGGGCGCCGAATTCGGAGGCGACAGTCGTTGAGTTGAAGGGCGAGTCGAAGAGGGGCCGCGCAGGGGCGAACCACATCCTTATCGCTAACGAAAGAAGGGCACGTTCGACGAAGCAGAGTGAGGGTGATTGGAGAGAGCTCCAGAAAGGAAAGATGTTCTCTGTGCCGCAGCAGTTCTCGTCCCTTTCCAGCCACCAACCGTACCTCACTCAAACTTCGGTCATACCGACCGCATTTCCCTTAACTTTCGTCTTACGGGAATCGGATTCACTTCATCGCTTCCAGTGGAAGAAGTAGCTCGTCAAATTGTCGCCGGGAGGTTGAAGGAGTGACGAAGTTACTTGGATAATTAGGGTGCGGAATATATGTTGGCGTTCGCCTTTTCCAAGTACTCTTTTGGGTCTTCAGAATAATTGACGTTAATCTTCTCGCTAGGTTAGGTGTCGTTTATGGAGGTTCCCCGTCATATGTCATTTCTTTCGCCCTCTCCTTAATATTCCTCCTTGTGTTATCATTAATTTGTCTTTGCCCTTCTACTGACTTTTGTTTCTTCTGAGCCTTAAATTTGGAGTAAATTAAGTATCAGTATCCTCTGACATTTCACCGATACCGGCTTATTAAAGAGTTCTGGTGGAAGGGAACTAAGTGAAGGGAAAACATGTCTACTTTGAGAAAAACGCAGAGAACAAATTAAATTTCTATAACAGTAAAATGGAATATTTATTAATATTTGCTGAATACTAACAGTTAGATATACGTTCTAATCGGAATTTTTTTAGAGTAATTTCTGTGCAAACTGAAAATATTAAATGTAAAGAAGACCACGAATGAGTAATTGACATATCCTCAAAACTTATAATCTCCTTCGGGGATTTAAGATCAACGCTAACGAAACGTTAGCATTAATACATAAATGATTATGCGTTTCTTTTCCGTCCACAGTTCAAGGATCAAATTTAACTGGTGATCTTTCAGTACTCAATTCATTCCTCTCGAGAAAATCGGTTGTCTTCGTTGGCAAGGTACCGAAGAATTTCAGTTTAATCCGCTGCTTAGATTTTGAAAAGCAATGGTGTTTTCTCCTCCGGTATTTCCGCATGTTTAAATAGAAAACAACGAAGATGTACGATTTCGTTTTTATTGCCAGTGTGTTACGTTAAATTATGGTTTTAAACGTTTAGAGAGAGAAATTTCCTGTTCGCCCTATGGTACAATTTGATTTTAGCTTGAGACGTAATTAAATATATCTGTCTACAATTATGTATGAACGCGTACCTACGAGTAGTGCGCCTATCCTTAAAATATAATTTAATGGTTTATCGAATATGCGGTGATATAGATGTTTCGTTAAAATCTTCAGGTATTTTCATTACAACAGAATGCTTTCCATCCAGAATCGATATTCTTCTCAATATTAAATCACTTGATACTTCAAATCATTAAAAATTGTTCTTGGAAGTATATTTAATCAATTAATCATCTCTAAGCAAAATCAATGAATTTTTACAGTTTTCAGGAGGTAGAATTTTTTGATCGGTTAAAAAAGCCAGGGTTGGTTTCACCTTTTATGCATTCAACATAACTTGCTTTCTTTCCAAAGTCGTGTAAAGCTTTCTCCGACTCATATTGAATATTGTACTATTTGTATTAATGTTTATTGCAGTGAGATAGCCTTGTAATGAGGTTCACTTTCATATAACTTTAGAAATGAATAGGAGACAGTTCTTATCTACTCTCATAGAATGTGATTTGGAATCTCTGAGAAAGCAAATAGCCGAGTGCGAAAATAAGATTAAGGCATTCTTAAGAATAGATTAGGACGCTTTTAAACTAGACGTCTACGCTAGCGCTTCCACTCCTAGCCTTTCCATTTTAGATATACTGTTTAAATAAAGCACGTAAGAGCTGTTGTGATTCGGAAACAATAAAGTTTCATCACAGTGCTCCACTATATATATAATGGCTGGCCCCTAAGTCCAATCCAATAGGACTTGGAAGGCCCTCTGGTAGAATGACGTTCGCTGCTTAAGAAACGCAGTGAAATGATTGATGTGGAGTGATTTAGGTGTTGTTATCGGATCTCGCACCTGTGACACTCATTCTATTGGTCGCTATTGATATCTGCAGACAGACTTCCGCGTCAGCAATTAATGTTACTACACGACGATGAAGTACGAAGTGACCAATGTTACGTACAGTTATTAAAGATGCTTGAATTTAAGTTCATTTACTGTGTGTTCTTTTGATATAACTCCGTAATTTTTTGAAAACCTCTCAGAGCCTCGTTCACACGGGCGAATTTCAGCAATCAGAGGCCCTAGGCGAAAGGTCCACATCCAAGCCCCATTATTTGCTCGTGAATCCGCGCCTTATGTTTTAAATATCATTCCCTTATCCGAATTCTTCTACTGCTTTCAAAGCTATTCATTTTCCCATAAGTCATCGAAGTTAAGGAATTTTGTGCTTCCAATTTATTCTATCCGAATCACTTTCAAATCTCTAATGGATTTCTCGAAGCCACATTTTGCCATTATATTTCTCGGTATTTTTCTTTTTTGTCATTAACCATCCTTCAGAAACCTTTCTTCCTTAGTTCTACTAATAAGATTTAACATGCTGATGGTACCTATTGTTTCCCGTTTTATTATTTTACTCCGTTTCATTTCTTTCGCTGATTGTGCACGTCATCAGCGTCGGAGTACTGTATTTTCAAGAGTTTTTAAATAGTAGATTGTATTTTCTTTTTCAGTACGTAAAGTAGATATAATATTTTTATACTTTTCATATTATACCGTTCAATTGGTCTAATTCTACCGTACTTAATTTGTCTCGTTTTGACTCCACGAACATCTATTTTCGTATATAAAGAGCCGAATGCGATCGTTTACATTTGTTATAACAAGGAGTATCCAAAAGTAAAGCCAAAGATTAGGATTCAACTCATAAATCATAAGTTGTTCGAAAGTAATTTTATTCGAACGTCGGAGTCATAAAAATACTACCGGATCTCGATGGTTTACAGTATGATTCTCGGTTAGCCTCGCAAACTCGATGTAGAGGTACAAAAGTTCACGCTATGTGGTGTACCTCAAAAAGTTATGTGCACCGTGGGTATTTAATAAAAAATTGCCCCAATTTGCCAGTGTGAGCATGAAAGAGGACTTGAGACGCAGTGGTGGCCGGGAAAGCTAAGAATAACTGCTTTAGAAGTTATAGTGGTGAGATTCACTGCATGGCGAACCCTTTTGTTTGGCAGAAATTGCTATGCCAAGCGTGTGAAGATATTTCGAAGCTTTGCCTAGCCACGCCCGAATTGCATTGCGGACTTAATCTCTTTGAGGGCAAATATTTTTACTTTCTTCGTGTGCGTAGTGCAGAGAAAGTATTTTAATCGGAGGGAATTTCGACCTCGACCTTTCGAAGGAATTGTATGCATGGAAGCTCGTAGAGCGATTTTAAATCACTTTCACCGTGTCAGCGTGAAGATCGAATGCTAAAAGCGCACCGTTTATTGATGCATTTGCCAACAGAATCGATACTCGGGAATTAGTTCTTGTATGAACTTGGGTTATTTCCTGAAATTAGTTCTGACTACTGCAGCTGTCTGTATTCGTGGTCGAATTTAATTAGGGTTAGATGTAAGAAGAGACTTGTTAGTCTAGATCTCACCTTGAAATAAATACGTTTTATTATTGTTATGATTTATTTAAGGGACGTTCCGTGTGTTCCGAAAATAATCTTCATTACCAGCAGACAAAGAATTATTCCAGGGGTTGATCCCGGCCAACGTATTTAAATATATTTGTGAGATAGGTCAATCCGATTTTTACAAAACTTAATCATTAGCGGAATCGAAGGATTCGCTCCTGCATTTCCGTTAAATATCTTTCTTTGTTTATTTTAGAGGTAATTCTGGTAGTTCAAAGGTAAACGGGACGATGAAAAAAGTACCTTGAATGAATATATTTATTTTAAAAGCTACTAATTTTTTTCGGAGGGACTAATCTAAGGACTATGTAAGCGTGTGGTTTTTTTAATACAAACTGTTTTTTTTTTTTAATCTCATCATTCGTCAGCTTGAATCACGGTACTAGTCTGCAAGTGGGAAATTTGTATATTCATAGCGCATGTTCTTCCGTATGCGCTCACTGTATAAGTTCAGAGTTAAAGTTGTGTGCATCCTGTGAAAATGAAATGCGCTCCGGTCCAACGTATAGGAAGAACGACGGATTTTCCACATCAAAAGTTGGCAAATTGCGGCCTGATGAGGACCTCCGAGGCCCGAGTAGTAAATTCAAGAATTAAACCACATTAATGGTTAATTAATGTTTAAGGTGCCATTTCTTCGTATACAATCTGAGAGTTTTCGTATAAAATATCTTGATGGAGTAATCAAACTTTTATGTTCCACGTTCCTAGCGTATTGCTCCTAACCTTATCCGATATTTTGCCGAAGAATTAAGAATTGTACGCGTTTAATTTTTCTTTGCCGATAATTGAAGAGATTTAAAAACTATGTGCATTAGGGTGGATCGAAAAAATATTTTTTTTTCGGAATCGGTCTGCGGCTATTGCTTAGTTTGTGGTTGGTGGTCCTTATAGAAAATTTCAGCTTGATTGGGTTATGTCCTGAGGCTGCGATTTCTAGTCAAAATTTGAAATTTTTATGAAAAAATGTCAAAAATTTTCAATTTTTTCTGATGGATTATCGATGTTTCGGAAGTGATGTAATGACAAAATATTACATACATATGTTGATTAATGATTAACAATTTATTGAGTTTGAATCAGGAAAAGAGGTTTCTTAGTTCACCAAAATTGTCAAAAAACGCCAAATATACAGAATTGTTAAGGATGTTGGGTAGGCAATAACCCGCTATAATAACTCGACCTCATCGACTTAAATTTATCAGGAACGATAAGATAATAGGAAAAGAAGTAAACCCACATTGTGCATCCCTCCTAGATACAGTAAAAAACTGTTGAGACGCATTTAGAAGAAAACCGCGTAACAAATTGGAGCGTGTTAAACGGGTTTTACCACATTACTAAGGGATTACCTTGGCCTGCAGAATACAAATTTCGCCCAACCATTTTTTTAAGTAACAATCATCAAAATGGCCGAGTGGTTAGTGTTTCTGGTTCTGAATCTCCAAAGTCTCCAACATATCCAAAGTTAAATCCGAAAGTGTATCCTCAGTGGTTCGAATCCTGTTTAGGGAGAACTTTGGAGGTGTGAAAAGCGTAGCAGCGTTTCTCGTATGTTAAAAGAATTAGGTTGGGATAATTTAGAAGCCAGGATGAAGAAAAAGAGATTATCAGGTTTCTTTAGGTCATTCGGGGGAATACCTGCGTATAAGGATGTACGCGACAGAATAAGAGGTAGAATACCTGGGTAGGCATGATCATAAATACAAAGTGAGCAAAGAACCGATAATAGGAAATACCCCTTTTTTTTAATAGGACTATCTAGGAACAGTCTGCCTGCAAAAGTCTTTAAGCCATTCCCAAAAAATTTAAAATGCTTTATGAATGGAATAAGTGAATTATGTAACATAACGAGTGAGCCTGCCGACGAAGAAATGTGAGACAAGTAAAGGATGGCCTGTTAGGGTGGGGACCTCGTGGGCCCCGTTGCCGCTGCGGTAGCCGTGAGGGCCTATCAGGAACCCTGAAAAATCTCGCAAGGTCAATTTTAATGACAATTGTATTATAATGTAAATTGTGTATTATAAAGTAAATTAGAATCTTTGAACATAGTATTTATGATGACAAACACTGCCATCCGATTTTTAATCTACATGTAGTGTTTAATTTTTAATGATAGTAATAAATCTAGCAGATTTCAGCGTCGCTCAAACCATTTCCTTTCTTTTAATAAATGTATGAGATTTTTTTGGGAGCACATCCATATGACTAACTAATCTTCAACTCTGTTATTACACCAGGCATCATCCATGGAAAGCAGTGTCCTTTTCATTTTCTTCTTGATTGATTTTAGAAAGCAATCCTTCGTTTTATTGCTCAAGCATGCATTCGTCAATATTCTTTCGCCAAATATTTTCTAACCAAATTAGGCCTGAAATCCTTCAATGTAATTCTAACTTTCCTATTCAAATACTTATAACTAAGAAATCTTCCTTACCCAACTTGCTTAAAAATCATAATAATAATAATGGGAAATTAGTAATACATTTGGTAATTTCGACGTAATTAATACGAGGGATTCCCAGTTTACCGGAGTATTAACAAAGAATCATCCAATTTCAAAAGGCTCTTTATTTTGTAATTATCAAACCAGACACTCAAAATAACTTTTGAAAAACACAGCTCAGTATAGATATTTACGTGAAAATGTTTAAAATGTTCGTAAGTTTTCAGGCCCCCTTTGGACGCTCGAGATATGTCAATATCGTAGGACAATTCCTCCCATACAGATGCGAACATGCCTTGAGTCACCGCTTCCGTGATCCGATTTACCAGTTAATCCACAACAGTCGGCAGTAAAGGCATATAAACAGTTTCTCGTGTACTCCCACAAGAAAAAAATCACGCACAGCGAGATCCGGTGACCCAGTAGCCCATTCGTACCATTCTTCATCCTTTGAACTCTTGCAACCTGTCCATCGTTGATGAATTGTATTTTTTCAGGAATCTTCGAACATCCCGCAATTATGTGAAAACTCACGGATCTTTGAGAAGTAAGAACTTCGATTAGTTTTAGCAAACGGTTACCGAAACAAACTGTACCCTTATCTTTTTTCACATTTCTGGCTGCCCTTTATTTCCTCTCTATTGGGGAGATGGATCTCATCAACTTTTGAAATATAATCACTCTTTAGTATTTGCCTCTTAGCACTGGAGATCGGTATAAATAGTGGTCTTACTGTTTAATCTTTTGCAATATTTTCCTTTAATATAGTTAGGAACACCATCTCACAGTCTTACAGTCTTCAGAGATTTCCTTGTAAATGTAAAGAAATAGGGTAATGAATAATCTCATCTTCCTTCGTCATGATGAAAGATATTATCTAACCTCGCTTACTATTATTAATCATAAATCATAAAATGAAGTTAAATTTACAATTCGATATTATGTATAAATATATTGCAGATGACAATTATAATATGAGTGAATTTTTATATCCATCCAGCAAGTTTTGTCGACTTGAAAGAATCGTCCTTAAATTGTATTCTTTGCTCCAATCACTTTTTGATAAGTAATCCACTCCTCTGTATTGTCCAACTTCTCCTAGTCTCCTACTTTCTCTTTTCCCCAGCACCCCAACCTTGATTACTTTCTGTTGTAATCCGTCTCCTTTCAATATCTCGCCCATCCACTTCTATTTCAGTTTGTTTTCTCAATCAGAGCCCTTCTTTTCCTCAGTTATTCCTATAGATTGAAGCCGGCACTTCCCCAGTTTTTCCCTCGGATTCAAGATACTTTTTCAAACAACAAGCGTCTTAAATGCATCCACAATCCAAAACCCCTCCAACTCTTTTTCTTCCTCCATTTATGGGTTCACATTTGTGCAGCAATACTCTCCTGGCAAATGTTTTCTCATATTTTCTCGATACACCAATTCCCACTATCGAATGAAAGCTTCCTTCATGATTGCTTTTCTTCTTAAGATTTCATATAATTATCGTGTATTGACACATTACTTAATTACGCTATAAAGGAGGCCTCTCTTGTTTTTTCTTCCGCAAAATGTAGTTATAAGCCAAACTTTCAAAAGTTATATGGCTAGCCAAAAGTTGTCCAATCAAAAGTTATATGGCCAAACTTCAGTGGATCACAGTTGGAGGACAGATTAGATTGTGAAGCATCATTAACTTCTCAACTTCAGGTTCTTTTATCATCAACGTTTAATCCATTATATTAATGGGGACTCATTTTCGTTAAATTGTTTAAAAATTATTTATGCCCATATCCTATTAAATGGTGCATGACTACTGCTGAATTCATAGAACAAAAATGACGATGGAATAACCAAAACACGGGACGAATAAGGCATAAAAATGCGATGGAATCATGTTTTCAATATCTTAGCTCCAATGATGTAAAGTAAGTGTATTTTCCATCAGTTTTAGATATGCGCTATAGTCAAAGGAATAAACAAAATTTGACTAAAACTTGAAAAAAAAATCAAGCGATCGGTTTCGAGGCTTCATCATAAGCCAACCGGAGCATACATGGGTGGTCTAAAAAGTTTCCGACATTTCGCCATTTCTCGACATGTTTTCTGAAAATTTTCCGAAGATTTCTGAAAAATCTGGGGTCGGAAAGTTTTCAGACTACCCTCGTATGTATTGAACAGAAACATGGATAGGTTCCGCAAAAATCGCAGGAGTCAATTAGTTTAGAAACAAGTCTAGAATTTTCAGTAATGAATGTTAAATTTTCTATCAATATTTGTGAATTTCACATGAAAATTTTGCAACAGAGTAATCCTTATGCCAATGCTTAAATAGTTTTTAAGCTTCTTTATTTATGTACTGTATAGCCAAGCAAAATGTCAATACTAAATTGCTTTACAAAGTCACTACACGTTTCTCTTCATGATAAGATTTCCCCCCGTGGATATTATTAGGGATGGAAAACAATTCTCACCGAAAGCCGCATAAGAAACAATTATACAGTATTTGCGTTCTGTGGTTGCTACATTCAAACTGCACACTCTAGAAACTCTCTTTACGTCAAGTAAAGACGTAATTTCATTTTTAATTCATTTCCCTTCGCGTCAAGAGTAGAAAACGAAATAATTTAAGTACCGGTATACCAGTGGGAATTGACGAAAAGCCCGCACGAATTCCACCTTCGGATCAGACGCTGATGATCGGATCCGCTCCTAAAATAGTTTCGAGCCGCGTGTGGCTCGCGAGCCGCACTTATGCTCCCATGCATAAAGAAACGGAACAGACCTTATGACTCACACGGTACATTTTTGTGGAATCAAAGTTCCCGTTAATCAATTTCGTACTCATCTCCCGCTCCTAATCTGCAGCATCCGCTCGATTTATCCAAGGCGCATCATCCTCTTCCCTTGGCAGCCTCTAACTCCTTTCACCGCGCCAAAAGAATCTTTCCTGTCCGCCAGTCTTATCGCGCGTTATTTGGCAAATTCGCTGTGCAGGTGAAATCAGCGGCGACTCTTGTCTGCCGTCTGAACACGGTGAAAAACTCTGGCATTACTCCGTGTTTCCTGCATCATTTTTATTCCCGTTGAAAGCCGAGAATAACACTTAGAGCACTCTCAACAACATCGAGGTTACGTTGGTTTGGGGAGAGGATTTAGTAGCTCGCGGATGAGGCATGTACCCTCAATCTTCCTCGCGAAAAGGGGGGGCGTATTTGTCAAAATACGCGATGTTTGGCTTTTTATCCGTCGCTGCATTATATTTCCCAGGGCGAGGAAATCTGCTTTTAAAAATACGCCGGTCCGTTAGCTTCTTTAAAATAACCGAATCATTGTAAACTGGGTGAGCGCGGAAAGTAACGTTGCGACATGAATTACACCGAGTTCAACGGAGCAAATGCAGTATGTTGAATGATCACGTTACTTTTTGTATTAGCGCTGCGTTAGTCTTGTTTTAAAAATGCCACTATGGCAGCGAGTGAACTTAAATAAAGGAACCTTGGTTGCTATGGAAGTAGCTTTGGTGCTCAAACATCGAGGAGGTAAATTAGATCTTTGGTAATATTTAATTTCATTTCGCGGGATTAGAATCTGAGGTACTAATAACAGTCACCATAGTGAAGGTCGAAGAGTAATAAATATCGAACATTTTTATCCAATAATTGACGGTAATACGTAAAAAATGTAAGAACGAGTAAGATCTAAAGTAACTTAAAAATATTATTTTTTACTTGCATATTATTACTAATAGAGAGTGAGAGGAGTTCGTATTTGAGAGACTAGAAAGCGTGTTTAGATTCATGAAAACTTAATTTCATCCTGCACTCGAATTCGGGTCTTACAAAAATTAAAACAGCTCTCCACAGACTTTCTCTTCCCTTAAAATCGAAAGAATTTCACTGCATATCTATAGCGTGAATCACACCTGATATAGAAAAGACCGATGGGCAGACATATCTTGTGTATTAAATTCTGCGCATAATGGTTAGACGCTAAAATTTCTGTTGAAAACCGCCGGAATTATCCATGAAACTTTATTAAATTTCCTTAAAATGTTCTCATCTTACCATACATTCATCTTATCTACTGCCGTAGCCTTTGAAAGCCAGCTGGGGACAATTAATAAATCAGGCTCACTATAAATGCAAAACAAAAGTAAATGGAATGTGATAACATATCTGTATTCAGTAAAAAATTGTAACAATATAAATTACGTTTCAAAATCCCTATTTATAGATTCAGAGCTAATTCTTTTCAAAATTTGATTGGAATTTGAGTCTTCATTCGTATAAGATCTTAATAAAACTAAATGCTTTGCGGAAATCTCCCAGACGTCTTTTCAAAACTGATGGAAATCGTATTGCTTTTCTGAAATGCGAGAAAAACCGCTGAGAATGTTCAACTAGGAGAGCCAGTGAAAGTGTTAGAAACCTAATTAATTTTCACCAATTCTTCTCACGTCAGTAGCCAAGTCTCGTACATAATGACTAATTCAAGCTTCCGTGAATAATTGGTTTAAAACTATGCTCTCTGCTATGTTGTATTGCCGTAAGCGCCAAACGAATACCGTCCATGGGTGAATTTTCATTTAATTTTACTCGTGATAAGTTTTTTACTTAAAAGTAATTTAAAAGAGATGGCTTACTAATAGCAATGAATTTTATTTTCTTTTATATATATAAAATGTTAATTTGATGCAGGCAATATAATATGATAACAATATCAAAGATTAAAATCAACTGATTGGCGGGTCACTTTGTGGTATTCCATAATATCAAAGATATTGATATTACTACAAATAAAGTCAAACCTGTTTTGTATCATGAAAGAAAAGTGATTTTATGAAACGAAACAGCCCTTTTCTACTTTAATAATAGTTTGCCGGAGTACAATTTTAATAAATAAAGAAATATCGTCTCTATGGAGGCCGAAATTTAGGCTGTTAATTTTATTTTCCATTTAAACATATCACTAAGTACTAATTAAATATGAATTCAAATTAATAGAAAATAGGATAAGTTAGTTGTGTACTAAGAAACCTCATGTGAAGCTTAAGAAAAAGGTCCACGGCAATTTTACTATTACACCTACAGCGATAAAAGATTTTTTAAAGTTACTTTCTATGTTAACTTTGAAGAATGAAGAAATTTTCTGTATTTTGAGCGACTCCTTTTTTAAATTAAATAATTACATAAAATTTCCTTAATGGTTTAATAACTACGTATAAGCAGGTTAATGAAAATAGCTGAGCAGTAAATGACTAACTCTACTAATGACTTTACTCTAACATCAGTCTGGCATATATTATTAGTTAATTTTTACTTTAATGGCATCTTTCATCTCCATACATTATCATTTTATTTATAATATCTTTCCTTTCACTACCATTTCTACTGAGTTTGTGTTCCTTTATCGTTTTTTTTCCATTATCAATGAGCTAAATGTAAGACGGAACGTTTAGTACAAATTTCACCGAGAATAAAGTTGCTTGTATGTAAAAGTCATCTGTATCTTAATCCGAATACCTTCGGTTAATATGTCTTATAACTTTCAAAAGAGTTTATGGCTGATCATAGCAAAGAGACTTTTTGAACCTTTCGCTTTGCTGTTATTTCTTGCTAACATTTCACTTGCCTCAGGGAAGGCCAGTTTGACTGTTGCTCCCGGCAGAATAATTCAAGGAATAATCTAAGGATTTGGCTTCGAATGAAAGAGAAAACAAGAGAAATCTAAATAAACATTTAAATTAATATCGATGATTCTAACGTAATTATTTGTATTGTTCGCTTCAAAAAATATTTCGCGCATAGTTAGAGTCTTGGATCCATGGACGAAATGTGAAAACGTTTTACTAAATGATACTGAAGTATAAAAGTTGAATACATCAATCCTTGATGTATAGGGTCTAAATATGTTTGGCTTGGACACTTCATTCCACAGGCATAATTTTTCCTGAAACTCCCATTCCCCTTTCGCTTTTGATACGACTGCAGTGGGCTTGAAAATTTGGGTCAGTCGCAGTTCGAAAGTCATTTTGAAGATTAAGCGAGTATTTAAGAGTTGATTTGATATTGAGTGCTGCTCGAGAACGTCCTTAATATTCGGCCATGAATGAGAACTTAATTGATGCTTATTGATTTGTAGAAATGTAGCCCGCCAGACCAATTCCAGGGTAGTAATTTTATACTGCCGACATGTATCTGTCTCCGTATTAGAGGCATTCAATCAACGATATCAATTAATCTGTCATATTATTCGAAATTTTATGGGATATTCAAAACTCATGAGAGAGCGTGAATGCATGATTCTCTCGTTCGCAAATGACAAGGTAAAACTTATCTTATTGTATAATATAGAGAAAGTATCGAATCATGAAGGAATGAATGAGAATTTTTATTTTGCATCTTAAATTCTCGGACGTTTTTAAATAATCCTTTATTTTAAGAAACAGTACGTATATTTCAACGAACATTCTCTTTCGCGATTTTTTTACCATTAGGTAATCAGTGGAATTTATTTATATCCTTCATAGATTTGAGTTATGAACGATGTTAATTTTTTTCGGAGCATGATCAAAAGAATTTGGAATTATTGGAGAATAATTATGGAAATATAAGCTATGTGTATCGGTGACCAAAAGTCATTTCCCTCTTACGCGCACACTTACAGTGATCGATTTTGGTTTTGTAAAGACTATGGGTGTATATAGAGGTAATTGAAATGTATATACGTACGTATACACTATAGAGGTCTGATGCTTCCACATGGGTCCTTCGATGGAAAACTTCCCAACCTTGTGAAAATGGTATGCATACACGTAACATAACTCTATTCACGTACTCTCCTCGTCGTTTTGGCGCAGTATAATCATATATTTAGTGGATGTAAACGGCAGACAGGTCAGGTGATGGTTACTATCATGGGGGATACTAAAATTTATAAGACCCTGTCTGGTATGAAAATGAATGAATGAGTGAATAACCATTTATTCAGCAGAGGTTAGACTCATATTGGCCTCTCTTCTACATTACCTCATTTGAAAGAAAATAAATTGGATATCGGCTCTTAATGAATAAGAGATTCGAGGAAATCTCCGCTAGCCGAATTTGTCGGAGAATCTTCGATCCTCTTCCCCGGATGGTGAAAGAATCGGCGGATTACCGACCTAAGAATCACCCAATGCAGATTTCGGTAGTTATGCCTCCATCTTCAGGGGATGAATACATTCTCCTTTTGCCCCCAGCATGTATGTATAATTTACATTGAACAAATGAGTATTGTATATGATTAATGATGCAGCAAATTTCAGCAACACTAAGTTTTACAACCTTTGCCAATTTCACTCAACTTAAAAAACCATTACAAGAAAAAGGTTCAAAACTTCAGATTAATTCAAATCGCAATATTAATTACACATCACTGACTTACACATAGCAATAAAGAAAAAATTGTCAACTTTCTTATATTTTTTAAATAAATTTCACTAAGTCAAGGCCGTTGTGATTGCTTTTCAGGTAAATTGTTCCACTCCGTTGCCCCCGATTCAGTAAAGAATATTTGCGAATGCCCTCATGTTCATACTGGTGGTAATGTCACCATGAGTAATCCAGATCTTTATTTATTTATTTGACCCATTATTAGGCGAGGTTAGGCCCGAGTGGGCCTCTCTTCCACCTAACCTCGTATGAAGATACATCATTATAAAGATTCAAAATAATACTAAGAGAATAAAAAAGAGAGAAAAAAAACGAGAAAGAAAGATTTGATTTGTGGGAAAAAATCTCCATAACTGAAGATTGATAGAGAAAAAACCCACAGTGCGGGAAAACACCCATACAAGAAGGGGGGCGAAAAAAAACCCGCGAAAACACAGTGAAAACATATAATAAATAAAATAATTTTTTAAAATTCACAAATCATGGAGAAAAGTACAAAAGTAAAGTAAAAAATATATAAGTAAAAATACAAGAAAAAAATAAAAAATAAAAATAATAATAAAAAAAATTATAAAATTTTTTTAAATAATGAAAATGGAGTAATGATATAAGTATAATATAACAATGAGCAACCAATGTCATATGCCTGTCTCTTCCTCAGTTGATATGTTCTGTATCAACAACAGTCGAGGTTGAGTATTGTCTTAAGTCTTTTCTTGAATTCCTTCATCGATGTTTTCGTTTTATAGTTGTGTAGCAAAAATAATCGTATGTTTCCGCTCTTGTGCAACACTGTGGTATCTTCCCATATGGTTCAAGAATTTCACAGAATTATTAATGCCATAACTATATCTCTCAAGCGAACAGAGAACTAGCAATTTTCATCCGTCGACCCTAGCATCATCCGTCGAGTTGAATTGAGGTGAGCATTTCGGAATACGCTCCCAACGATGTGGCTCATATTTTCCTTCCGTCCCTGACCGTCGGAGAAAATTGCATCCTTTAAGTGTACTGTCGCCAAAGGCAGAATAAACAAGCGTTCAAAGGACCCGCTGTTTTCCGTTGGCCCATCAACGGCGGCGGCCCTTTCCCAGTCCCTTCTTAGCGGTCCTTTTTCTAGCATCTGACCACCTTCGCTGACGTCGATAGTGACGAGTGGGGTCTTCATTTGACCTCAGCGGTGCGTGTGCTGTGGCCATTGGCGCACGTGAGTCACCGCTACCAGGGGGCAGATCTGTCGTCTCTTTGAACTCCGTTAACCCTTCATTATTAAGGGACTGGGAGGTATTGAGAAGCAATGGGTTTAGTAAGGCAGTGGAGATCGAGGTTGTAAATTTGGGATCGCACTCCCACGACGTAGTAATTCAGCGAGAAACCAAGCATAAAGATAGGAGATTAAAAGATGTCATCGAGTGGAAATTTACAAGACTCGAAGTCACCTATGCGAATTGAGGAATTCATAGTCGAAGTTCAAAAGTGTATTCTTCTGGTGATACATATTTATAATGTATGCACAAACGATCTTCCGAGAATGTGAGAATTAACGAATTGTGTCCTAACTCAGTATATTAAAGGTTAGATGGAAGAAGAGACTTTTCAGTCTCAATCTCGCTTTAATGAAGACCTTATAGACCTTATATTACATTTACTCAAAGCTAGATATCTTGTTTCAACGAGTAAGCATTCCCCACATTCCTTGTTTATAATGCACGTATACGGTAAGTTTCTGACTTATTATTCTTTTTTTGGTTTGGCCATCTTATTCCGTACGAATTAGCTTATATAAATAGTTGTTATCCTTGGGAATTTAGAAACCCGTGGAAGTAAACTTTGGACTAATTAATCTTTAGGTGGAGATAATTTAGTCAATATGATTTACGTCATATTTTACTCATTATGGTCATGCAATATGTGAGGGTTTATGTTTTCCAACAAAGCTTGTTTCAATTTATTTCCCCGTAGAAATCTAATATTCAATGGAAATCATCTCAAGTATTTTGCTTGGTGTACCCATGTAAAGAACGAATTAAAATTTCTATACTTCAAGATTATTAAGGAAATAACTAATCCACAATAACCATTTCGACCATACAATATGTATTGCCCTCTATCTTTTTGCGCTTTGCAGATGTATACATCCAAGACTATTTAAGCGCTTATAGATTGCTTTGGATTGTTGAAACATTCCGTCTCTTCTTGTCTCGCTCTTCTCGTTCTCACCATCTATTGCAATTTCCATATTCTTATCAGCAACTTTTATTCCATCCTTAGCAAATTCCCGTACACTTCACAGGTTGATCCTCTCTCTTAATGTTTTTTTATTTGTTTCATTGAAACAGGCATGGTAGGAAATTGTTCAATATTTGCTTTTCATCACTGATTATTCGACTCAACGCGCTATTATTGCTTCATTAATATTAATTGAATAAATTAAATTTATTTAACTTAATTAATTAAATTAAATTCATTCCAAAAAGTTTGGGAAATACCAAAAAGTTTACATTTTGACTAGCATTTAAGCGAGCATTATGACATTTCCTTCTGAGGAATTAATTTACCGTCATAATTTTCGTTAATTCGAATATTGGGTTCAGGATGCGCATGGAAATAAGAATCTGCGAATTCCGGGTGGTATTTATCTGAAATCTGAAAAAATTTGAAAATCTGACGACTCTGCATTCACCGTAAAATTCAATATGTAATACCACTTATATACTATTCCACTACCAAAGTAAATTGGCGTTTTCATCATCCAAAATGATTCATGGAATATTTTTTAACCCTAGTTTTCCTATCCACAGTCAAAATAATTATATTTGTATATGCTTGTTAAAATGTATTGAAAAAATTAATCCTCCATTTTCTCCGCAATAAGCTATACGCGATACAAAAGATTCTGATGAACTATTTCTCTCTGTTTTTGGATCCAACGTGGTAACTTTTTTCATGTACTACAGGCAGTCTTTGTTTTATAACTCGTCTACCTCAAGAATTGTCAATGTAATCCATCTATAGTCACTTCGTATTAAGATTTTTTGTCTCACACTAACATTATAATGATATATTGAAGCATGAAAGCAATTAGACCGAATTAATTTCTTCATTGGGAATGAAGGCGAGGCAACTGCCGCCAGAAGTTGTATCAGTCATACGCTTTTAGATTCGGTTTAAGAAATGGGAAGAATATTTGGCAATGCGAAGCACGCTTATTGTGTAGTTGGAGAGAGTGCCTAATGTGACGAAACTTAGACTTACAGAAATCTTTGATTAGTAGAATATTACTAAACCAAGTTTGAAATTGTTCAAGTTATGCAATTTGAGTAATTACCCAAATATGGAAAATGGAGGATCGTTTTTTATCGGAATTAATCCAGTACAAGGAACAAGTTATTTAAACAAGGAAATGAAAAATTAGTAATTTGGTCCCATATTTCAAGCTGAGGGAAGCAGTGATGAAGTGTCTTGCAACAATTCGAAACTGAAATAGCGATGGTACGTTATCATCTGGAATCTGACAAACCATACCAAAAAGTTATTTCCAAGAAAATCTATCGGTGAATATCTTCAGTATTACAGGTGAAATTCTCAAATCTCAAAAAATAAAAGAACGATGGAATACCATCTCTTTCTTTACAAAGTTATTTTAATGTCGCATATCAATGTATGACGGCAATAGCGATTAGAATGTTATCCTTTTGAATCTCATTATGTCCTTTTAGCAGTTCAAATGTAAAATGATTACGTTGTACGAATAAATAATCTCCTTGGAACAACGTCTATGATTATTATACTTTCTCCAAGTGTTATACTCTGCTCCAGGATTGTTGTCTTGTCTAAACTCGCCACATAAAACTTCTATTGTCCTTATGTTCGGTGATTCAGTTATGTGTGATGATTTAAAGGGAAAAGTATCAATTTTAATAATTCGTGCCTAAAAGAAAACATACTATCGAAGTCGAAATTTTAGAATAAAAAGGTTTTTATCATTTTACATTGTTGAAAACAAAGTTCGAAGATAATGATTTTTTATAATCGTTGAGTTGCTTGGAATATATAGGTAGAATAAAGATTTTGAGTCATGGAGATTAATTGTACAATAAAATCGGTCTCTAACAAAGCGAATAATTATTTCTCTTGTGGAATTTTCTTTGCGGCTAATTTCTTAAATAGAATATTTTTTAAAGTACCCATTTTGAACAATATTTCTTAGAAAGCTGCACGAATAAAGCGTACGCAAAGAATTTTCTAAGTTTCCGAGGTCAAAGAGTCTTTTGTTTGCTTCTAAAAATA
The DNA here is from genome assembly GCA_036926295.1 of Pachydiplax longipennis. Taxonomy (NCBI): domain Eukaryota; kingdom Metazoa; phylum Arthropoda; class Insecta; order Odonata; family Libellulidae; genus Pachydiplax; species Pachydiplax longipennis. The sequence continues at coordinate 22,312,435 of JAVFKF010000003.1, read as the reverse complement.
CGGTTCATATTCTATGTGATATTTCAATGCATGAGAAAAAAGCAGCTTAGCCATATTTCGCGAACGAATACCGTAACTCGATAATTTAAGCGAGTGGCATACCGAGGGAAAACTTAGATGTAGATAAAGGAGAGCGAAGAAAAGATCTTTTCAGCATTAAGTCGAGCGGAGTAGAGGATTTCCGTCGATGTACGGAAGATAAGCTGGTCGGTGTTGAAAGGAAGCATCAGCGTGCAGAGGTGAAGAAAATGAAGGAAGGTTTTAACCCTCGCCGCGGTACGTTCGTAGAAATGGGTTCAAAAGATTCGAAGACGTCAGGAGATGACGCAAGGAATACCGTGACCTCCGTCAACGCGACCACCAAATTGACCCAAATATCAGTGACTCCTTTCACCACAGCGCCAATGGGCGTCCTCGCCAAGCGGCATTCCCCGCAGCATTTCGATTTATGCAGTTTAACGAAGAATCTTCGCAATAGATCACGTTTTTCCAATCTAAAAGCTTCCCCGTTTTACTTCCCGTTCGAATGTCGAGGAAGTTCAGGCGGTTGTTTTCAGTTTCGGAGGTTACAGTAGGCATAGCGTGTTTTATCCCTGTGGGTTTAACTTGGAGGCGCGTTATAACCATTCTTTTGGTATTCGGAGCCGGATTTCGAATTCTTCTTGAGGTATATTGCGTGTTTTATACGTTTGGGAAGAGTATCTTAAATGTGAAACAGAAACGATGCGATAACATTGAGGGGTGATGGTTTCGGTGAACGCGCTGGAACTATCGTTAAATAAGAGCAGCATTATGAAACGTCTTTCAAGCTAGCAAATACCTCACTCTATTTGGGAAAAAGCTTAATTTTTGTCGACTACCCAAGTTTCGTTTCGTCTTAAGATCATCGGATGATTCTCTAGTAGATGCGGAGAGAGCAGAATATGAAATATTTCTTATTATTATTATTATTATTATTAATATATTGCTACAGTTTGACATTTGTCAGGTGGCAGCCACAAACATCGTTAAATTACACACCCTTTTACACTTATAATAATATTATTTGTAACTGTTTTTTTTCTGGTTTTTTCGGAGTTCATGACAGGCCTTCTCGGCTACCGTAGCAGTCACGGGGTAGAAACCCCACCTTACATCACCCTGCCATGCAATCCCCTACTTTTCCAGAAGTCCCTATATGACTACTACACATTACACAGTATTTCACAACATAACTATAACATATGAAAACATTTCTTTTTGAAAGATTTTTTTATTTTCAGGCAAGGGCCTTAAGAGTGATCCAGGTAACTTATTCCACTCAGAAATACCTCTGTTGAGAAAAGAATATTTGGCTATGTCCGTTGTTTGCCTTCTAGGTTTAATTTTAAATTCATGACAACCTTTTCCGAGGAATTTCGTTTTCTCGACTGAATTTTTAAAACCATCCCACCCATCGGTACCTGCAAATATATTGTAAAAACAACATAGTCTATTTATTTTTCTTCGTTTTTCTAATGTATCCCATCCAAGAATCTTTAACATATCGGTGACACTGTCCGTTTTTCTGAATCTTCCCATTACATTATCTATGTTCTCAAAAATTTTATCGATCGTTTTTCGTTTAGCTTAAATGTTTAAGAACAGCATTTAAGACTTAAATCTTGCTTCAAATGTAGTAAAAGGAAGAGCTCGCATAAAGAAGAAGTTCCTTGTTGAATTTAAAAGCGCTTAATTAAGACTGACATCATGCGAAAGTTTTCCGCAACAATCAATTTTTTTCGAGAAAAACAGGTAAAATAATTATATCATTTTCTTGCTAACATCATTAAAGATATACTCTGTTGTATACTAATATACCGCAAACAAACAAGGCTATAATCATATTATTATAAGAAGAAGCATCTGGCATGAACCCATATCGGCAGATTACGCTTAAATTACGATTAAACTGTGTTAATGGTAAATGTTAGATGAATTTAATGGAAATCATAAAATATGTAGTGCAGATCCATTGGAAATCATTCGCCTCGACCAGAGCTTAGAGCATACCATGAACAACTTAAAACAATATAGTCCAATGATCGTGAGATATTTATCTTTTTAGAGATGAATCAGAATAATGGCCTACATTTAATTCCTTTATCTTAAATGAACCTAAACCAACTACTCGCAAATCTATCGCCAGTATTTGCATATCAGTATCTATATGTTTAGAATTAACGAATGTCTTAGATGGATTTCGCAGGATGCTCCAGTATTTTTTTGACTTTTATTGCAGACTGTAATTGATTCAATGCTTTATAATCTCTTGTTCCAAGTTCAATATAACGTAAATGATATTAAATACTCGTGTACTCAGCATGAATATATGGCCTATTCTCCTGTAGATTAGGAAATGCATCTAAGAACATCACATTCTTCTATATTCTGCTCTATGTGAGCTACGTATTTCCATTTGTCTAAAATTGTACTCTCGTTTTACGCGCCCAAAAATATGATGAAATCCCAGATAGCCCAGTAGGCAGTTCCTCTACTGTAGGAAAAAGCAGTCCTTGGTTCAATTTCCGGTTGGGGCTCATAAGTGCAAATTGACCTCAGATGTCGAAGAACTTTTAACAACACCACTGCTGATAATAATAAACGAACGTTAATATTCAAGTGGGTACGCAATATTTTGATGAATGAGATGTTTATCTTTCTTTATAGAATAGAATAAGAGTTATCTTTCATTCACTTCTACCTCAACCTTGTTCATGGCAGTGATGGTATAGCAATCGGGGAGAGCGTGCTTCTGAATGTTGCCATTCATTTTGGTCACTCCTTCTGAATGCTATAGAAAGTGCTATTTATGGAGTCATTGTACTGAATTCACGAGGACAGTTTTCTGCTTATAACAATCGAGCGGGCTCCTGGATATCGCGTTCAACTTTGGTGAAAGCTGCCCCGGGTTCGATTCCCGATGGGGGCCTTGTATGTCCGAAATGACCCTAGCTGCCGCATCACTTTTAAAAATGCTACAAATAAAGTTCTTTCTGAATTAAACTTGTATATTTTCGTTGTGAAATGTAAAGCATGGGTAGAAGAGAGACCATACCAACCTTACCTCGACAAGAGAGTTAAATAATAACAACAGTCTGACTGAGTGAAGAAAGTGCAGGAAAATGTCATCACTCCCATCATTTCTAGTTCTTTGAAGCGAACGTGTAAGGGTTGAGGTCCTAACCAGCCTCCGTTCGGCCTGAATTCGCAAGCATCTCCCGAAAGTGAAGACACCTGTGAGCCACGACCACTAATCTTTGAGTTTTGATCGTGAAATTCGATTAAATGAAGGGCGATAAAGCAAGATGATAATTCAGTGAGCATCATCTCCGCTCACACGGAGTAAGGGAAGAATTGCTCTTCGAAACACAATCATCGATGTTTACAAATAAAAAAACTGCGCCGACGACGCCGACCGTCCAAAAGCGTAGCAGCCGCGCGTTGTTTTGGCGGAGAAATAGCGAGAGTCACTCGAAAAGAGGTTCTGAGGGAAAATGGTCAAGAGATGGACATTGGGAGTAGTTGTGTCCTCGCCAGACCGGTTTTCGACCGAAAGAGAGAAAAGGGTCGAATAAAAGAGAACGAAGCGATTAGTCGATACCCGCGCGATTTCGATTCGGAGGGAAAGATTTCACGCAGTCGGATTTCGGTCGAAAGTTTCGCATTTCCTTCGGCTCGTACCTATCACGTCGAAGTTTATGGAATAAAACTCGTGTCCCGTCATGTATCATCTATTTTGGAAGTAGAAGCTAGAGCTCCTTCACTTTCGCACACTCTTTCACTTCAAAAAATCAAGCTCCTCCGAAGTTTTCGGATCCGGAACGTAGTATAACAGTACTCAAAGCCCTGTTGTGTACACAGGATACACTGTCCAACAAAAAGGAAGTTTTTTAGTTTCTAAACTAGCTGAAGTTAATCATAGCTTATTTTGTGTCGATAAACACCTTCAAATATTTTCATTAGGTCTGTTTCTTTGATATCTTTTGTCTTTGATATCATTTTTTTTACAAGGCATACGTTCTGAAATTCGAACTCTTAAAGGCATATGTTGGAATTTTTTTATTTCTTTTCTTTTTGAACATAGAATTCAAGTAAATGAAAGAGAAAATTATGCTAATTTAATAGGATATATGTTTATGAATACTCTTTATGAATGTGGAAGTTCACAACCAAGCTGACTTATTCAACCGTGCACCTTCCCTTCGCGTGACTCTTGCAAAACTTATCTGGAATATTTCGTCTCAGAAAACAGCAGTAATCGGCGAGCATGGACACATTCCGCTTGCATTGATATCGTTTTTCCATATATATCAGCGGACAGAGCATGTATCACTTTCGACTATAAATCGTATCACATTGTCTCTGCAAAGAGCATACAGTGTCTCTTGAAGGTAGACTTGCATGGACCCGAGGTTCACTTGTACATTGAGATTTTAATGTCGCTGTATCAGTATGATTTCCATCAGTTTCCCCGTTTCCGTTTGAAAATTCCATTCGCTTCGAAGAATTTAAATTGTGTAGTAACGGTTTTTAAGGAATTTTAAGTCGATTAAATTATCATTTTCGAATCCAACTGAAGGGATTTGGGGCCCAAGGATTGTCAAGTGGGCAGCGCATTCAACTTTGGTGACAGCGATTCCGGACTCGATCCTCTGTGAGCGTGTCGCGACGACATTAGGGAGCTTTGTGGGAATTTAAATTAACCGATTGAAAGGGTTTAACACAAATTTTATTATATTAGCCATTCCCCTGTCCGCGAGTCCTAATTCCCGGTGGCCCTTTGAATAGCTGGTGGTGGCTTCGACCCCCCGACCCTCCGAGAGCAGTGCACGGCGGGGATACCCAAACTGCGGTCTCTGGTGGACCTCGGCCAACCGAAGAAGGCCCAGAATTTGGATGTCGTTCCGACGTGCAATCACTGACTGCTGCCGAGCCCTCCGATCGCGGGGTTTATATGGTAAACCCTTATCGCGGCCCGGACTTCTTGAGACTACTTCACCGCTAGCTTGGCGTCCTTTCCCACTTCAGGGCGGTATGACACGTGGGGCCCTCAAACAAATTCGTACTCATCCGCCCTGATCCCCTTAAGAACCGATAGGAGTTATCCTCTTAAGAAGCGATAACAGTTGTCGAAGCCATCCACACAACATCACCCCACCGGCAAATAAGACCCCGGGGCGAAAGGAACAAAATTATTGAATACAAACACGTAAAAAAAAGAAAAAATACAAATCAAAATTATCAATAAGAAAAAAATACAAGAACATAAAAACAAAAAACAAAAATTCACTACATTTCCATAAATAATGGCACATGATTCATTTTAAACTCCCGACTTCATCACTCTTTTAAAAATGCTTATAAACAGTACCTTTTTCCTTCACTTCCCAATGTTTGCTTTTGATTACTCATGTTTCTCCTGAAGTACCATAGCAAATTAGAAACTACTCACCACCTTAATTGTTAAGTTAGAGGCACCTTGTCACCTTCAAAATTGTCCACTAATATCCATGTTTTTTTTTGTGAAAAACTTGGGAATGAAAAATATTACACTACCACTATTACACTATTCCACCCTATTTTAACCTATTCGGGGACACGTGTTCTCCTCTACCCCTCCTAATTCTCGCCTTCTCCTCTCCGGCATACCCATATTCCTTGCACCGGAGGGAACTGTGGACCGCTCTCCCACATCGCCATTGTATTCGGCTAACTCACGTTCGGCGCCCCCTTTCTCTTCCTGGCTTATCCATTCCTTATTCTTCGTCGACGTCCTCTTATCCCGAGATTCCGAAGGATAGGCGGCGAGTCCCTCGACGTCGTCCGCGCCCTGCGGATTCCCGTGATCGGTGGTCCTTTCCTCTCTCTTCGTCGACGCCCTCTTATCCCGAGATTCGGAAGGATACGCGACGAGTCCCTCGACGTCGTCCGCGCCCTGCGGATTCCCGTATCGGTGGTCCTTTCCTCTCTCTTCGTCGACGCCCTCTTATCCCGAGATTCGGAAGGATACGCGACGAGTCCCTCGACGTCGTCAGCGTCCCGCGGATTCCCGTATCGGTGGTCCCTTCCTCTTTCATCGTCGACACCCTCTTATCCCGAGATTCGGAAGGATACGCGGCGAGTCCCTCGACGTCGTCCGCGCCCCGCGGATTTCCGCGATCGGTGGTCCTTTCCTCTCTCTTCGTCGACGTCCTCTTATCCCGAGAATCCGAAGGATAGGCGGCGAGTCCCTCGACGTCGTCCGCGCCCTGCGGATTTCCGCGATCGGTGGTCCTTTCCTCTTTCATCGTCGGCGCCCTCTTATCCCGAGATTCGGAAGGATACGCGACGAGTCCCTCGACGTCGTCAGCGTCCCGCGGATTCCCGCGATCGGAGGTCCGTTCCTCCGTTTCCCCGTCCTTATCTTCGAAGGCGCCATAATTTTCTCCTCGTCCAAAAATGGGTTTAAGCCCTGGGTGGATAATTCGTCCTCATTCTTATAATTAAAGGCGCCATCGTATTCATACTTATCCCAAAAAGGATTTAAATTTCGAGAAGCCCCTTGTTTTCTCTCTCGATGAGCTTCGTCGGAACTATCCTTGCTCTTAACTCCACTTGTGAAAGACTCCCAGCTTCCACTACCGGGGATTACAGCTTGCGAGTCGATAGCAGAAGCCCTCTTGGTTTCCTCCGTTATCGGCGTCGGGAAGTCGTCCTCCTCAAGGAGCTTACGCCGACTCCTGCACTTTTCACATTATACGGGGTTTGCTTCATGGGGGCCTGATCTTTATTCCTTATAACCCCTTTTAAAAATTACAAAAGCCAACACTTACGTGATGGCGGCATGCACGCCGAATCGCTTTCACGACGAAGCGGCATGACCCCACACCTGACACCAAAATAATGTCGCGACGACATTAGGGAGCTTTGTGGGAATTTAAATTAACCGATTGAAAGGGTTTAACACAAATTTTATTATATTAGCCATTCCCCTGTCCGCGAGTCCTAATTCCCGGTGGCCCTTTGAATAGCTGGTGGTGGCTTCGACCCCCCGACCCTCCGAGAGCAGTGCACGGCGGGGATACCCAAACTGCGGTCTCTGGTGGACCTCGGCCAACCGAAGAAGGCCCAGAGATTGGATACCGGTCCCGACGTGCATCCCCTGATGGCGTTGACTCCCGATCCACCGAAAGCGATGCACGGCGGGGACACCCAAATTGCGGTCTCTGGTGGACCTCGGCCAACCGAAGAAGGCCCAGAATTTGGATATCGTCCCGACGTGCAATCACCGACTGCCCCAGAAAGCGATGCACGGCGGGGACACCCAAATTGCGGTCTCTGGTGGACCTCGGCCAACCGAAGAAGGCCCAGAATTTGGATGTCGTTCCGACGTGCAATCACTGACTGCTGCCGAGCCCTCCGATCGCGGGGTTTATATGGTAAACCCTTATCGCGGCCCGGACTTCTTGAGACTACTTCACCGCTAGCTTGGCGTCCTTTCCCACTTCAGGGCGGTATGACACGTGGGGCCCTCAAACAAATTCGTACTCATCCGCCCTGATCCCCTTAAGAACCGATAGGAGTTATCCTCTTAAGAAGCGATAACAGTTGTCGAAGCCATCCACACAACAAGCGAATCAGCTCGTTGGTAATTTTATCAATTCCACTACTGTTGAAGGGATTTACAAATTATGAAAAGAATAATAAAAAATATAAGATTCTAATTGTAATGTATAGCAAGTGGTGTACTCACTGTTTACAAATTGACGGAACATAGGCATTCATTAATGAAAGAATCCAGATGCCAAATCCTCCGAATAAACGACGGAAGATAACGTTATGCATGAATTGCCTTTGGTAGTGGACGGTAATAGCAGAAGTAAGTCAAGAGTTAATCAATTCCATTGATGAAAAAGGAAAAGTATAAAGTTAGACACTGACGGTTGTTGTGGCCTTCAAAGGTAAGGTAATCCCAAAACCCCAATTTTAAGGCAGGAATGCTTTAAATGCCAGGAAATCTAACATGATAAAATGTTAACTCATCCAGTGATAAGCGAAAATTTTAGGTCATGGATTGTCTGAATAGTGACTAAGGAGGAAAAACAGCGACACATTCGCGAGTAAGATAATATGCGAAATGTAATGACACCTATTGAAGGAACTGGGACACCAGCTGTAGAACGATCATGGAACAATCAGAAAATTTGGCTTAAGGAAACTTCCGATTTCTATACATACACCCTATCTCGAAACGTTATGAATTTTTGTTAACTTGAAATTGCTAGTAGCCCAGGTGTTAAATTGTATCCACATGTATGCATAACCTGCAAGCGAACTATCGGCTACTTGCAGGCAATATATTAGCTTGCTTTATAAATATCTATATTTATCTTGAATTTATGAATATTCTAAGTAGAAATATATGGCGAATGAAATATGGAAAGGAAAAGTAGAGAGAATGTATCATAAGTTTAGAATTCATTTAATAAGAATCATCAAAGTTTCTTAACTTAAAATACGAGGACCTTAACTACTGTAAAATATAAATGTCTTTTGCGGGAGCTTAAGTATAGTTATTTCTTCTCCTGTAGTCATCGCGGCATCTTTCAAGAGAGAAATTTCGGATTATTTGCAATTTTCGTCATGTAAGCTGATTAAATAACCCTAGTTTATGAAGATCATCACTTTTAGGTGGTGAGTCACAACCAACGCTTGTTTAGGCTTATATGCTTTCGGCATTATAATTCTAGGACATTTTTTAATATTCCTAGGTTTGATTCGAATATATAATATCTTAATTAAGGAATTGAAGAAGAGTTTTCGCTGAAATATGTATTTCAATTCTCGATACCCTGGCTTGGTAGCAATATACTATCGAGTAAATATTGCTATAGTGCGTCGACAAATAGTTTTTTTCAGTCATCATACAGCTAAAATCATAGGCAGCCATATCTTGGCATGAAAATACTGAAGATAAATTTCCTTGAAGTTCGCTGAAATTGTGGGAACTTTTTCGAGGGAAATATTTCTTTCTTTCGAAAAAATGGAAAAAAGTCAGCGCTGAAATTTCAAGCGGCATTTTACTCTCGATTCCTCCTCCATAAAGAATCTTATCGAAAAAGGAAGTATCGGTGTCTTCTGAAGACGTCACGGAGTTTGAGAAGCTGGAAAATCTCGAGGAAAAAATTCAATTTCGCGCAGTCCCGATACACTCCAAATATCTTTCATTCGACCATTATGAAGAACTCTCTTTGACGGTATCTCCTCCAAATACCTAGTGCAAGAATCGTCCCTGGAATTTCGTGTTTACGCTTCGTATGAACGTATAGAGAAGTATTCAGTTGGAGACGATACGTGAGTCATTCTTAGGAGTGACGTTAAGTTGCCTAGCGACAGGATTGCAGGTTAAAGCTGAGGGAAGTGGGACATTTTTTTTATTTGGTTAAGTTTATATGCCTCCAGGTTTCTGGCTTTTATGTTAGCACACACATGAAGTTTTGTGGCAGAGATCAGCGACGCAATGCTGATTCACTTGATAGGGTTATGTATAGGGATTGCAAGCTCATATATGAGGGGATCCCGGGACCCCTTCCAATATGCCTCTACCGAAATTCCGGTAGAGAAAATGCAAATTCCGGTATTTCGGATTGATATTCCATCCTTTTGCTAAAGGTCGAAGATGAAAAGTTGTTGGAGCCTTTTGCAATAAGTTGGAGTTGCTAAAAGATGGAGATTAAGCTATATTTCAGGTGAAGTAAAACATAGCATCAGTCCGAATTTATCGAGAAAGCATTTTATATGATGCTATTATATGATATTTTATCAATAGAAGAAAATGGCTATAAATGAGAAAGAAATGAAATGACTTAAATAATATTGTTCAATATTCTATCATTATGCTGTTCCATGAAAAGATCGATACCCATCCCCAAACCAGCCAAATATCTCTGTGTTTAATTGATTAATATTTACGTATATAAGTAATAATTTAATTAATTAAATATTACTCTGCAGGTAAATGCCAACGTTGGCAATTGCGCTATTTTTTGCATTCTCATTCATGCTGAGAGGGGTAAAATTAATCGCACTTGAGGCATTTTTGATGTTATATTAAAAATAATGTTAATTTTTTAAGGAGATTTTCATCTAAAAATACTATTTATTTTGTAGATTCGCATATTTTCTTTCGGTTTAGCTAAAACAATTTTAATAAACTTTCCATGATTCGTGTTTTGCTTCGCTTTGACTCGATAAAAAATAGGTTTTTGTTAATGTTGTATGGTTATTATGCAATCATGAAAATGATAAACTAATGCAAATGATGCTTGATATAAAAGTGTCGTTCATAAATTATGAATATTCTTTATTTTCCTATAATAATTAATTTCTCGTCAGTTATGAGATTGGCATAATCAGAATACCTTTATCCCGGTATTAAATAATCCCTCTGGGATTGCAATTCCCAGTTATCGAATATTTTGCTAGAAAAACTGCTTGGGATGTTTTGTGGTTTTTTCCCTTCCATGATGAAGTAGATCCATGCGATCCGAAGTAGATAATTGTCCTTAATATCAATCAGGTGAGAAATAACTTGGTGGCATTCCATGACAAGTGACAGGAAGATATCAGAAAAGATTTATTAACAAAAAACATTCACGTTCAAGAAGACAAGATTATAAAAATAATTATAATGACCCTGATCGCACCATGAGTAATATGTGAGAGTCGATCTGCCATTAGCTTCGTGACTAAAAAATTGGAGTGGTGTACTCCTAGTTGAACAAACCAGTAAAGGGATGTCTATGAATGAAATTATGTTTGTTAGTAAATTCTTCATTCAACACTCGTTGTTAAATCAGATAATACAGATATTGCGGCAGGCTGCTGTGGGACGGAGTTAGGACGAGAGGCGGTCACGTCTTCATCTACATCTACATGAATACCCTGCAAGCCGCTTTTCGGCGTGTGGCAGGGGGTGTAAAAACCAATCAATTGAGCTACTTTTTTAGCCTGTTACTATCGCGTATTGTTCGCGGAAAGAATGATTTCTTAACACGACTTGTTCTAGCGTCTATTTCTCTTATTTTACTCTCATTGTCGGATCGGCCGAAGTAACAGGAGGTGGCATAATATCAACTACTTGGGAAATCGTGCTTTCTCTAAATTTGTTAAGAAGTCTCAATCTAGCTTCTAAGTTCCTTTCTATCAATGATGCCCAACCTGTATCTGAGAGCATCTTCGTGACGCTCATAGGATTCATTGACATTCTAAATATTATTACAAAATATTTGTCTCGTGCAGCTATATAACAAGGCATTTAAAAGGGAGAAATAAATTTTCATCGGATCCAGAGCCTGTACGTAAACTTTTTTTTTCCTTGGAGTGAATTCAGTTTCGTCTAGTATATAATATTTGGGGATAGCAAAAGTGTAGCGGTGGATGATGGCTGAGTTTGGCATTTTCATATAAGATTTTCATGACGTTCGAAAATTAAGAGCAGAAAACTTTTAGAATCTACTTTTAACGTAACTGATTTTGTACCGTCTCATTTATCACAGTCTTGTGGTAAACGACGTGGACGCTGAGGAACGAGGTGGAGAACCAGCGGAGGAAAGCAACGTGACCGAGAGCGGATTCGGGGTGGAGATGGTGGTAGCCGTGGAGGAATTGCAGCAGGAAACGTGCACTTCAGAGAGGACATTGAGGCATTCTTCCAGTCAAAAGGAACTATCCGATGCAAGGATAAAGCAAATTCAGGTGAGTTCTCTCGATTCCCAATCCTGTTAAGAGTATCGTCGGCACTTCTCTGTTACAGTCACCGACCTCGTGGATGTAACCACGATACCCTTGGGTTAATACAGCAAAACTTGGTTATGCATTTCTCACGGGACCTAGCTAAAAACAAGTTATGAGCGGTATAGATTTATAACCGCTTTTTGTGATGCCGGTCGCATTTTCGTCATGTTTTTGAAGAATGGTCTCCTTTTCGCACAAAGAGAGCGATTTAGTAACCTTAGTTACTTAATTTTGTCATCGTTCACTATACAATGAAGTAGTTTTTACAAGATCGACAGTTGAGGAAGAATAACGAATAACAGCAGTGATGGAAGAGCACCACAGAGTTCGATCTCTCCAGTATTTCGCTGAACAGCCTTCAAACACTCCTTTATGGTTTTTTCGATTTGTTTACTTCTTGAGATTATAACGTAGCAAATTTTTAATCTGAAGTTCTGTCCTGAGAAAAAACTGATAGAGAAAATCACACTATCTTAGAATATGATTAATATAGGATCCCTTTATTCGGGGTAAGGTTTTAATTTGTCGCGTATCCTTCCCTTTCTTAATCTCTCTATTTGTACTCTCTCGACGAGGTTAGACCAGAATGGCCTTATTTTACGTGAAAACATACAAAATCAATTGGAAACTATTGTCTTCAATTAAGAGAAAAAATCAATGTGAACAAAAAGCTTTTTTGTTTTTCATACTCTACTATCTTGTGTATTTTGTACTCGTGTATTTGCTGAAAGTCCTTCATTATCTTCCGCTTCAACAGACTACATACACAGCCTTTCAGAGGCTGTTCCTCTAATTTTTACTGTCCATCTGCTGGCTTGATCATCGGAGGTATCGAAACTCATTGAAGGTGGTTGATAGGATGGAGGTATTGAAGTTTTCTGAATAAATTTTTCATTCTCATCCTGGCACTCAACTTACTTCTCGTCAGAAGAAAGAAAAATGAACTCGGCGTTCAATGAACTAAGAGACAAAGGTTCTCCAAGTGCCGACAGCGGCAACCGTCGAGGGCAATTCCTGGGAAATTCTAATATTGGACCTCCTATGAAGATGGAAGCTTTGTTTCCGAAATGCTCATCGGGATTCTGAATAACTGGTGACCGTCGAGCGATTATCCTTTTCCCAGGAATTGCCCTCCACGGTTTCCGCTGTCGGCGCTTGGAGAACCTTTGTCTCTTAGTTACTTCTTATCCTTAATGTAAATAATTTCTGATCTTGCTCACCTCTTCCGACATTTCTCTCTAGAAATAAAATTTGTTTCGACCATTCCCTAAACTTCCTTCTCGCAAATGTATTTATTTATTCATCAAAGATTCACATACAGCGGTGCCGCCAGTTTAAAATGAATTCCGAAAAACAAACTAAAACGAATGTACATAACAATATGAAATAAGAAAATCAACAAATAAAATAAGACAAAAATATGTACACAAATACGAATTGAGAAAATTATTTACAAGGATCTTTATACAAGCATTCTTTCAAGAATGCATCAAGTAAAATCCTGAAAGGGTCTATGGAGGGAGGAAGGGAATTTAAAAGATTAGGAAGTCTGCATAATAGGGAACGTTGCGCGATGGATAGTCTAAATCTAGAGACATGTAAAAGAGGAGTTAGTCTGGTTGCCCTAGGTGGAACATGATAACTAAATAATGAAATTATTTCAGGGGAATCAATGTGGGCATTTTTATAAGTGAGGAAAAGATCAGCTTTTGTTAGCAAATCTTTTAGGGATCTTATGGATAGATGTTTTAAAACAGACTCTGCAGAGCTATTGCGTAGATAAGGCAAACGAGATTTTACAATATAGGCAAAAAAGTTGAAGACTTGATTGAGGGAGGAAATATTGGTAGTTGGCGGCGAATACATTGTTCATTGTAAAAGTAAACATCAGCTTTCAATTAGTTATTTCCACCACATCACGGCCGAGACTATTGAGTATACATTGTTCATTGTCCTTTGGCGTATCGGACCGACTTTCTTCAAGTATTTTCCTCTCCTTTTCCATCGCTGCATCTGAAAAATTTAGGCATTGCTGGTTTATGAATTGAGTTGAAGATGGTCGGAAAAGATACCCTATTTACAGGAAATCTCGGTTATGAAGCTTTTCGAGGGACCAATCGAATATCGCTTCTTAAGCGTCATAGCTACGAAAAATTTTCCGATTGTTTCGGTGTGTTTACTTATTAAGATCGTGACGAAAGGAAACACCAAAAAGCTACTTTTTTAATCCAAGTTTGGCTCGAGAAAAAATGACTGAGTAGATCTTAATCTATCTCAGAGTTTGCATCGGCTTCGACGGTGGGTTATAGATACTATCTTCGCGATATCTTCATTTTATTTTCTCAAAATTAGTCATTCAAGAATAGATATACGCAAGAAACCCTTTTAGAGACATGGAGAGGATAGAGGACGGGGACGCAGATAGTGTAAACAATTTTTGGTCTATCGAATGAGACAAATCAATGTCAATTGCGGTTTAGCTGGAGACGGGAAAATTCCGCGTCTTAAGCGGTATTTATTATTATATTATTACTAAACCTAGAGCTGTATGTTTCGTGTTAATGTATGTATGGGTCCGGGTCCGTGAGAAAACCGCGTTTTAAGCGGGTTATACTGTATTTATATCAGAATCCATTTATTCTTGTCCTTTCTTTTATCTTTCATCTCAGACAGATTTCTCTTTCACCTATATTTAAATTTCTCCTTGCAAGATTTGTCAGCAGTGTAATACTTTCATTAAGTTTCTTATCCAAAGCAATGAAAAATGACTGGTGTTCCCTTTCTTTTATAATTTTCTCTTCTATATTTCCTCTTCAAACGGACACTAATCGCCTTCTTATTCCTTTTCTCTTCCCATGAGGATCTTTGCTGAACTTGCGTCATTTGGAAACTTAAAATGCCGTATTTTACTCCCTGAAATCTTTCGCTTTAGGTTTTCCTTTGATAGATACCTCCTGACCCTGTACAATTTTTCAGATTACTGTCCTATAGTACGGGTAATACTTGCCTTACGAAATAATTCGTTCCAAACGAATTCGTTTATTGCAAAATAACTCCTTCCAGCAGTTACTAAGGTTGTTGACTTGAAAAAGAGTTCCAATTCTTAGAAAAAGTTTCCAATCCTCTACTACTAGTTGTTTTTTCCATTGCTTTAGCCATTCTACTTACTTTTCTCCATCACTGGTACAGAAGCGTTAATAAAATAGAATAAAAAATAAATTTTCTAATTGTCTATGAATTTATAAGCATTCTGTTCGAATGCTCAACCCCTCCACAGTTAGCTACCAAAAATTATGGAGGGGGAAAGAGGCGACTAGACGAGATGAGGATTAAGATAATTTGCAATTAAGGTGATTCTTTTCATTACTTTCGACAAGGACCAGAATGAATGTCATTATTCTCCAACGCGCATGCCTTTCTAGCTTTCATTCTATGGCAATCGTGAACGAGATTGAGATAAAAGTAAATGAAAGTCACATTTCTCTTTATCATTTTCCCTTTTTAGTCGAATATCTAGCACTCATTCTATGAATCAAATCTTGTTTCTTCCGTGGAAGAGTTTGCCGGTGTCTAATACATATTCACAAATATCAATAATTGTATACAGATTGTTTATTTCTTTTGCAATTATTGCACAGCATGAATTTCGTCTATAAAAATAATTAATTCCGTTATTCTTATTCGTGTTTTCTGGTTTTCATTTTCTAACTGGCATTTTACCGTATACAACCAAACTGTAATTAGATTACTGTCGATAGATATTGATCCGAAAAAGATGTACGAATTACGTCCAGTGTTTTTTTGCTCTTTACTATCCGTTTAAAATGTTTGCATAGTAAAATAAATTTAAATATAGCTCATTTTAAAAATACATAATCGTTTTCCGCATTTTTAATGGACACTGTCATTAATAGCCGTTACGTCTCACTACTTACCTTAAGGCTTATGGAGAAAAATAAGTAAATTTCCTCTGAAAATCATCCACAAGCTTTTAGTGAATACTATAAGGTCTCGTTTTATGCAGTGAATACCTTATACAGAAAAGTGCGTATCGAATATAGGATTGTGAAATCATATCTCGTAGACAACTTGAAAAAGTAAGGATATGTTCCGTTATTTTCGAAAATCGTGTAAAGGCAAAACAGCCAAACTAAAACCGCATAAAAATTTTTCAGAAATTTATAAGAATAGGTTGCGTAGAAATTTACTTCCTAATTTTTTCTTAGTTCCCAATTTTATTAAGGCAGAGTCATTTCTAGAAGTAAAATACCTCTAAAGAAAACTTTTCTTGATGACATTCATTTTTAAACGTTTCTATCCAAACATCCGAATGTGCGGATTGTTACTACAACTTCGAATCGACATTTAAGCTCGCTGTCAAAGAAATTTACTAATTATCTGTTATATAAAATTCGATATTAGAACAATTACAATTTATGCCTATCAATGCGAAACTCAGAATGATGTAATAGCGCTTCTCGTAATAAGTATAATACTTGTTAGTATGTATGGGAATTCCCGAATTGCAAAAGCTCACTGTTAAATCAAATTAATGACATGTGGAGCTTAGGTAGATATACATGTCCTTCGCATTCATATAAGTTATGTCTGTACTTTTGAGCGTGCAAAAATTTTTGGACACTGTCTATAAATAAGCTTAAATCTATTATATTCATAGACCATTCACCGTGACCTGTATTAATTTTTAGAATTCCTACTGCAGCGCGAGAAGTGCGTACTGTTGACAAGTTTTACTATCTTAAGTATGAATATGTGTTGAACGATTAGTTGTGCATTGTATGTATTAAGAAGGATCATTATGAAATCAATATGTTCTGGCGTTACTTTGTGGAAAGCCATAATAAATTATACAAATTTGTAATTTTCCACGTATTTTTTTAAATTTTTAATATTGGCAACCGGTTTCGTAAGAGCTTCTTACATCTTCAGGCCTGAGCCTGAAAATTACAAAGTTGTATAATTTGTAAGGATCATTATTTTATTGTTCTGAAAGTCTGATGTATGTACAGTCATATTGCTGCTTTATTCCGACTTTATGTAAGGTCTTAATGTTGCATTATTGGAATTTTCCTTTCCACCACAATTGGGGAAGTACACACTGTTTTCAAGTTTAAAATTATATCATATGAATATGTGATAAACCATAAGTTGTGTATTGTATCAATTGAGAAGGGCGATTCCCCTTTTTTGCTCTGTAGGTTATGACAATGCATAAGCTGTTTTGTATCGAATGTGATTTATGATTTTTGTTGACTCGTAAAAATGCACTAAGGTCTTCCAGAGGGCGTAAATACAAAATATTATTACTATTTTGACCTCCGTATAGCCAAGTGGACTAAGAGTTCGAATTTGGCGAAAGCGATCCCGGGTTCGATTCCCGATGGAGGCTCACGTGCGAAATGAGCTCAGATGTCGAGGTTTTGACTATACTATTATTAATATTAATATCACGATAAAAGAAAGAAAATTAGTAAGGTACTCAAGCAAGCCTGTTTGTATGTTAGTCCAAGAAAGTTTTGAACGAAATACAAACCGCACAACGTCAAAATCGCATAAAAATGATCTCCATAAAAATAGACTTAAGTATAATATAGAATTAAGAGACAAAGGTTCCCCAAGCGCCGAACGCGGCGACAGTCTAAGGGCGATTCCCGGGAAACGGATAATCGTTTAGCGGTCACCAGTTATTCAGAATTCCGATGTACATTTCGGAAACAATGCTTCCATCTTCATGGGGGGTCAAATGCTGAATGAACTGAACCTTTGTCTCTTAGTTCATTGACCGCCGAGTTCCTTTTTTCTCTCTTCTAATAATATAGAATGTTGAATTTTGAAATCTTTGAATTTCTTCCTCCTCAGGGTGAAGTTGAAAGCAGAAAGAATGAGTTCGCCAGACTGTTGGAAGAGCACGCTCAGGTAGTAAAGCAGCTAAAGGCGATGGAAGAAGAAGACGGTGGAGAAAGGGGGCAGCACTAAAGAAGAATGAAATGGAAGTGTCATCAACTGAATGTAATCAGGGTCGCAAGAGCTATATTTTGATGGCTTAGTTGGAGAAGACGGGAGATGTTTTTTAACCGAAGCACAAACGATAACAATAAAAAAATAATAAATTTGTATTTTTCCAGTGTATTTTTGGAGAAATACCTACAAATATGTTCTAATATCAATCGCTGGATTAAACGAAGCAGGTGTGACTGTAGAGAATTTATTAGTACCTGTATGGTGGAGTAAATGTTATTCATGACGTCAGTATGTAAGAATGTATAAAGCAAAATTTCCATATGATTAAATTGTACGAAAAAGAATGTTTCTGTAAATCCCTTCGATGTTATGACTTGTTTTTATTTCCATCCCAATTTTCCCCGCATGAAGCCCAAATTTTAAAATCGTCCAGAGTTTAAAACGTGAAATTTCCTAGGTTTGGTACCCATACGTCTCATATAATCCTTGGGAAATGTTGCGAATATGAAAACCTATAGTGAACATTTAATGGGTTATCTTTCTCTATTTTTCAGAGTTCTGTTTGTTAAAGAAAAGGACCGACTGGAAAGTACACGAATTCCTTAGGTTAGGTATGACTCACCTATGGTATATCCGCCACTGGCTCATTGAATACAGAGAAAATTATAAATATATTTCTTACACAGTTAACTTGAGTACCCACACGTACATAATATAACCCATTTGTTAATTTTTGACTTTGAGAGAAGAGAGAGAATCGCTGAATTACATGTCATGTATATAGTTTTTTGTGTTTATGGTACATTATTATATTTAGTTTCTCGTATGTCAAATAAATATTAAATGATGCAGTCTCGTAAAATCAACTTTTGGACTTCAGCCTCGGGGAAGCAGCTTAAGGAAAGAAAATCATGAAAGGCTCGTGGGGTAATGCTGTGATTCATCCAATGGTAAAATTGTCCTTGGGAAGAGCGTCTTCCCAGTTTTGCAGGGAAATGAATTTCGAAGGAAATAAGAAAATGAAAATATTTAGAATTGGAGTGAATTAAATTCTTGCTATATTCTGAGATTGCGTTATTCCACGCGAAACAATATTGATTACGAAGGTTTAATTCCTCTGATATGAAGAAAAACCCCCTTTTTGATGTTTTTTTGGATTTTGTCTCCTTTTCACCAATTTCTCTGATGAATTTTTCGTGTAGATATACCTAACACTAAAAGTAAAGAATGTAACATCACAAGGGGAAACGCAATCATGTTTCTATTTTAAGAAAAGAGTTGTTTTGATAAGGTGTAGTGCTGTAGAATTTTCGGGGTATTTTGCACTTCTTCGTAAGACATCAAGCAACTTTCGGGACAGGTCATCATAACATTTCGTGTATTTTCCATTTAAAATTTAGAAGGTTGGTATTTGGCAATGAATACTGCGTTGCAAAATTGGCAAGGTTAATAAAAAGACGATAAAAGAACACCAGAAGATGTTACGAGTACATTTATTGTTAATCACATTATAAGAAGTAATATAATTGGTTGAATTATTGCAGAGCTATCTAAGCGTGCAGCGAGGTAAAAAACAATAAGAGTTAAAGACCGCGCAATTCATGCCCAGGGAAATTTGATTAATATGTTATTCTCTCATAAATGCGTTATCACAGACATTTTTGAAAAGCGATCATGATTAGAATTACATTTAATAAAAATATTAATGTAATTACGATATTCTTCGGCTCAGATAAGTTTTTACTCGTGCACTTTCGTATTATTATGTAATATATAACTATACAAATATCACAATGCTGGATTTTTGATCCTCGTAATCAGTAATGTAACCCGTTTTCGCAAGAAAATACACGATTTTGAGATTTTGATTTTTTGAAAAAGGAAATAAACAAGAACTCAAAATAAATCGAATATCTGTTTCCTCTTAATTTCTCCTGAGTTATTCTTTCTAAATGCTTGTTTGATTGAATGGATTTTGTTCTGAAATTTTAAGGATTTTTTTTATTTTGTTAGAGGTTACTTTGTATGGTTACTTTTACCATAACGTGAGCAATTTAAGTCTTAGTTGTAGGTAAGTTGTTGGGTGCAATGAAGGACTTCTTCATGGCTTTGTATCTTTAGTTTGCAATTGTGATAGGGAAAAGATCGAAGCAATCATTGCAAATGACAAAAAATATCAGAATCGGAATTCTAAATGAAGAATCTGAATCATTTTCCATCGAATAAATATGGATAACTTCACGTGTTCAGCAAATTCTTCGAGTGCAAAATTAAATGAATTGTTCTCAACTATCCTGGATTTTTGAACAAAATGTTCACCATTTTCACAGCAATAATTATGATTAAACAATCCATTTCTCTGACAAAAATTCTTATTTACCCCGTGTGTTCATTGGCCTATAAATTATAGCGGTAGCTTTCTTTTCCTGAAACTTTGATAATTTATTACACGTGATTAATTAATTAGTGTTCGTAAATAGATCATCATTTAAAACAGAAACATCGCATGAACTCTGCGTTTCCTTTCACTTACTCTTTTATGGTTAAAAAAAAACGTGAATTTATGATTCTACCAATCGTTCTACTCAAGTAGCGCGCGTTAGCAAGTAGATATATATAGAAGTTCAACGTTTACCCAGTCGGTGGCAGCACGATGCAGGGGACATCATGGATCGCGGGGAGATGGAACAGCCACGGGTTACTAGTACTTACAGCTGTGGCCATAAGATGTCAGCACAATGCAGACAAACTTCGGAACCCCAAGCGGCATAAGGCGGAACTTTCTCGAGGACCGAAAAGAGGGAATATGAGAGTCGGAGGGGAAGGGGGGGGGATGGAGGGGAGGTTAAGGGGGAGGGAATCCAGAAGGAAGCAGCCAAAGAGTTCAGTCTTTTGCCACATGGGGTTCCTAAGTCTGTCTGCATTGTGCTGACATCTTCCGGTCAAAGTTCTAAGTAGTATTAACCTATGCCTTACGGATCCAAAAAAAGTCCCCTGCATTGTGCTGCCATCGATTGGGCAAACATTCAACTTTCATATATCGATCTGATGACGCGCGCTATTTGAGTAAAATAAAAGCTAGATTAATATAGATTCATGATCTTTTAAAAAAACCCATTTTAATTTCCCTTGATGCGGCTCATAAAAAATCACAGGAATTGGATCTTAATAATGACAGAATCATTATTTTCCTGAACCTTGGCAACCAAAAGGATGTAATGAGCATAATGAATAAAAATAATTCAATCATAAAATACATCAGTTAAAGGTTATCTTAAATACAAAAAATACAGTACCTGCTCAAATATTACCTGATATTTTTTGAGGGAAATTATTTCTCCTCAACGTAAATCAAAGACTAAGATAATAGTTGTATGTGCATGATTGAATGAAGTTAAAGTTTTGGTTCTAATTCTGTGTGAACCTTACATGGTAAGAGGCAATTATAATATATGAAGACAACATCATTGCAGCTGATTTCCTAGTCTGACTAGTACCTTATATACATTTTAGAAAGATGGATGAAATTATGACCACTAATGTGGAATAAATTATACAACTTTATAAAGTCATGGAAAAATATCAAACTTTCTTACAGAATGAGGTTTAATTTTCACAACATTATGGCTGCCACTGTGGACTTAAAGGTTAGTAATTTTATAAATTAAGTATATATACTGCTCCTCTTATAAGTATATATACTGCTGCAAAAGTTTTCATTATTGCCTGAAGATGTAAGAAGCTCTTACGAAACCGGTTGCCAATATTAAAAAAATACGTGGAAAATTACAAAGTTGTATAATTTATTATGGCTTTCCACAAAGTAATGCCAGAACATATTGATTTCACTAATGTGGAATATAGTGGTCATTAACAAATTTATAAAATTACTAACCTTTAAGTCCACAGTGGCAGCCATGATGTTGTGAAAATTAAACCTCATTCTGTAGGAAAGTTTGATATTTTTCCATGACTTTTCTGTATACTACTGGTTTCAGCATTGAAAATCCATCTACAGGTCACAAACAGCACAAAATATATCTGGGACAAGGAAAGAATGCAGGGCAGAGGAGGATCAGAGAGTTGTGTAGTGAAATGGTCATACAAGTCCAACAATCAATCAAATGCAAAGTAAGAGGATCTTCCAACGTTCATCATTCATTCCCTGATTTGTATCATGTGTTCTTCTGTGGCTCGTTGCAGAACCAGACTTTTCTAATATACAATTTTAACATAGATATGCATAGCTTTTTAAGAAGCATGCTACTTAAATGCATTAAATTTAGTTTCTTTTATTTTATTTGTACTTTTGGTATTTGTAAATATATTATTTAATTAAACCTTCAAATACGGATGGGTTGTTCGTTTGGGATTATTTACTGGTCATATGTCTTCTTTCACAAATAAGTGGGGATTACATTTTCTTTAACAATCACCAGATGGCAGGGCAAGATCCAGAAATATCCTTGGTAATATCCTTAGGTAACAAGACAGGCTTGTGATCACCTGTGTTGAATTGTAATGTAATGCACTGAAATTTAATTACAAAGTTTGTACAAAAATGATTGCTAAAAGTGTCTAATAAAGCCACCATAATCAATGAGACTCATTATACAACTTACATAGTTTTTTCATTTATTCATTCGAATACAAGGCATCAATAGAATCATAATTCATAATTTCTGCTCATTTAAAAAATATAGCTATTTCGAGTTACATAAAATTGTTTGAATAACAAGGAAATAAAAAAATACCTTTTTCATTAAAAGCAATTTTTAATAACCATTATCACATAAGGAATGCAGCAAAAGAAAGTGATAGCAAACTCTGATGATTCTCCAAACTTCCCACAAAAATATTAAAGTATTTCATGAGTAAGACTATCAGGATTGACATCATACTTGTGATCAGCCACTTCTAATAAGTAGGTTATTTTGATACAGCTTCCCTGGATATCCGTGATCTGAATTGCAAACATATAAGAATGTCTGGAAACTTCAAATTTTAAAATTTCACTCTGAATTTTCCACTCCCTTTGAATTGAAATAGCCAAATTAGTTCTTGAGAGGAATAATGAAAGGGCCATTAAAAACCTTCATTTTTAAGCATTATAATCAAATATTTGTACAAAGAAATCGAAGAAGAATCGAGCATTTCATGCTTACAAAAATGCTCCTATACTTATCCAAAATCATCCACTACACCTTGATATTAACTGGACATCCTTATGCGGATGCAATATGTTCGCTCCTCAAATCAATAAATCAGGAACTCAATGGTCAATTACAATTATCCTCACATCTGTAACTGGTATGCTGCTTACACTTTCAGATACTATCTGTCTATAATTCATGACTGCTGAATACACAAAAATGTAGGAAAGAGAGAAGAAGAAAGTACTGAATGAGCAAAAAAAAGGAATTTAACAAGTGTTATTGAGAAAATTATTTTGGAAATGCCTTACAATAGACAAGTGGGTAACCTAACTTTTCCACAAAGCAAATTTAAAGAATTCCAATAAATTCTCCTTGGCACTCATCAAGGTTCATCCGTTGCTGCTAAAATTAGATACAGTTATGTCCTTTAAATCTAAATATTCATTTTTTCAACCAACTTTGCAAGGTTTTAAGTTGTGCTTTTGCCTCTCTGTGCCTCAGTTGATGGCGTCTTCTACTATCTTCTCTCCCAAATTTCATTCCACAAACTACACAAGAATATGGCCTCTCATCATTATGTATTGCCATATGTCTTCTTAATTTGCCTCTTGAAGACAACTTTTTAAGGCAAATGTCACATGATGTACCAGTATCAACACCAATTATGTTACTTCCTGGACTCAATATGGTCAAAAGATTAATATTTTCATCATCAGCAGGCATGTGTAAAATGCTTCTGCAATCAGATATCATTATTCCCTCTCTCACCTCCTGAATTGAATTCCTTCCATCTGAACTAGAATCTGCATTTGTTATTGGCGATTTCACTGGGCTCTATAAATAAAACAACAAGAGCATAAACTTTAGTCAAAGGCAACCTGCAACATATGAGGGTCATACCAGAAGTCATGAGCAACAATTTTTTGGAAGGTAACAGGCATTATCATTGATAAATCAAATACACTACTTTATTCCAAGATAATCACCACTTCTTTATACCATTTCTCCCATTGTCCTGGAAATTTGCAAATTTCCTGCAGGAGAATACCTGCTTCCAGATTCCAGCTTCTGATGTGAGGTGAAGTGCAAGGAGGAGGCATTTTGTCCCAGATTTTTATCACACAGTGCAGAATTTTGTCATAACAAGCAGCAATGATGGTTAGCCCAGATATTTCGCAAAATTCAATCCTTTTGTAACCCAGAATACTCTGCCCAGATTATGCTACTGTCTTCTTTTTTGATGTAGAATGCAAATGGTGCCATTTTGTAAACTATCGTAATTTTCTGGCTCAAAATGGAGAAATCAGCTTTCATCAACTGTTGCCACACAGAGCAAAATATCATACCATTTGTGTCAATATCTTAGCAGCAGTATTAAGGTATTGACTTTCCACTGACTTTGTTGTCTAATAACCACAGGACCTAACAAGCAATTTTCCTACAGTCTCTCCAATTTTTCAATCATTAATGCACCCTACATTGAATTATGTCAAGTGTTTGGGCTTCTTATTGTGTTCAGTGGCGGTTGATTGAATTGTATTTCACATCTTGGATGATCATGTTCCTATCTTAAATCATTTCACCTAACTTTAAACTCTGCTCTCATACATCCACAAATTTCTACAAGCACCCAAAAAGTCTGATGAATTTGGGCAAAAGAAATTTCCTCTTTCACAAGGAATTCAATGCGAGTATGCTGACAAACTCTCACATCATTATTACTCCTTTTGTTAGGAGTGATATAGTTCATGTGATGCAAGCTGTTGATATCACAAGACACCAAAGGATAAAACAACAGCAGCTTCCGTTTACTAACCATATACCCTACCATTAACAATAACAATAAAATATAGATCTATCATGCTTTACTCCCTCAAATGCAATATGATTTTATTTCCTCAGTTAGGAACTGTATTAATTTACTCTAGAATCCCACATACCCTCAAAAAATTGCGTATTCTGATTATCTCTACATAAAAATGCAGTTCACTCCTTTTGCTGTGGCTTCGGTTAAGGTGGTTGAGTGAGAATGAGGAATTCGCTCATGAAAACAACTTTAATGTTAGCCACGTGCTACCGCCGAGGCATGATAACTATAGAAAAAGGTGTGCAGGCCAAAAACAAAAGACATGGAGATATAACTGCCTTCTGTTGTGCATTAAACTAACTACTTAGGCA
Organism: Pachydiplax longipennis; assembly: GCA_036926295.1. Taxonomy (NCBI): domain Eukaryota; kingdom Metazoa; phylum Arthropoda; class Insecta; order Odonata; family Libellulidae; genus Pachydiplax; species Pachydiplax longipennis. The sequence continues at coordinate 22,287,323 of JAVFKF010000003.1, read as the reverse complement.
TGGAGAGCAAATTAATTGATACAAAATATTGTACCGATTCTGGTTGGATCGCATCAATAATGCACCTTGCTACAAATTGTACATCTTATAAGTCTTTCAATATTGTCTGCATTCTCTTATTCTGTTTTTATCCCATAAAACAACAGAATCTTCCTTTCTTATAAAACTAGGAAATATAAATAAATATGTGAGAGGTATCAATAGTCTACAACAGAGGTTTCTGCATGTTAACAATGCTCTAAGCAAGAATATAAATACAAAGTTAACATACAAAGTTAACATGCATGAGACTGCTTTCAAACATGTTTACTTCACCCTAGAAAATGAAATTGTAAATTAAAGATTTACAAAAATATTATATACCTTATAGTCCGGTTTACAGTCCTCCTCATCTGATAAAATCACTTCTTCATGAAGACATGCAGTATATGCTGAAACATGCTCCTAAAAATTGAATACAACAGAGTATTAAAACTCTTCAAGCCAAAGGAAGGCCTTTATAAATCTTGCAAGAAGCAAAAACAATACATATGTTATTTATCATAACATCGATTCTATTAATGAATATTGTATTCAATGATGGTAAAACTTATCACACATCCACAAGATCTACCCAAACTTCATTACATATTTTCTGCAAAGTCCTGCCAATTATGTTAGATAATATGAATGAAGAAAAGGTTACTTGAAGTCTAGTTAACTTACCATCTTTAAGAGAACATTGTTTTTATCAGCTCTCACATTTTTGTCTGAAATATTTGAATGCATATCTTGAGGCCAAATATCCTCTCCATTTCCACGTGTTTCAACAGTTTCACCTTCCCCAATTGCACTCTGTAAAGGATATACCAAAAATGCTTTGTATGATTACATCATTTTTTAATGAATATTGCATTTAAGGAAGGTAAAGTAAATCTTATCACACATCCACAAGATCTACCCAAACTTCATTACATATTTTCTGCAAAGCCCTGCCAATTATGTTAGATAATATGATTATAATATGAATGAAGAAAAGGTTACTTGAAGTCTAGTTAACGTACCATCTTTAAGAGAACATTGTTTTTATCAGCTCTCACATTTTTGTCTGAAATATTTGAATGCATATCTTGAGGCCAAATATCCTCTCCATTTCCACGTGTTTCAACAGTTTCACCTTCCCCAATTGCACTCTGTAAAGGATATACCAAAAATGCTTTGTATGATTACATCATTTTTTAATGAATATTGCATTTAAGGAAGGTAAAGTAAATCTTATCACACATCCACAAGATCTACCCAAACTTCATTACATATTTTCTGCAAAGCCCTGCCAATTATGTTAGATAATATGATTATAATATGAATGAAGAAAAGGTTACTTGAAGTCTAGTTAACTTACCATCTTTAAGAGAACATTGTTTTTATCAGCTCTCACATTTTTGTCTGAAATATTTGAATGCATATCTTGAGGCCAAATATCCTCTCCATTTCCATGTGTTTCAACAGTTTCATCTTCCCCAATTGCACTCTGTAAAGGATATACCAAAAATGCTTATTTAATTACTAATTAAATTATATAATTACATCATTTTTTAATGAATACTGCATTTAAGGAAGGTAAAGTAAATATTATCACACATCCACAAGAACTACCCAACTTTTAAAACATCTTTCCACAAAATTCTGCAAATGTTGTTAGATTATATTATTATAATATGAATGAAGAAAAGGTTCGTTTAAGTCGAGTTAACTTACACACTTTGAGAGAACATTATTCCCATCAGATGCTATTGTATTTTCTTCAGAAAGATTTGAATTTGAATCATACTGCTCTGTCTAAATATAAGGAAATTAAAAATCCATGAAAGTTATATAGAATAAGTATTATCTAAAAATAAAATTCCATATAAAAAAGACAACAGCATTTACTGGGTTTTACCTCATGTGTATTTTGAGATCCACCATTTTCCTCATTCCTGGATGATTTTGCCTTTATCACAGTTTAAGAGAGTAATAAAAGTAACTTGATCAAAGTATCCACAAAATATAAGTAATTAGAACAAATGAAGGTCCAGTGTAAACTGTGAAAACATTATCGAATAACATAGGCTTCACACATTTTAAAGAGCTTCAAAATGCCTTAGATGCAGATACATTTGAGACAGAGTAAGGAAAATATTTATGATATAGCAGAGATGTAACCATAGCTCTTAACAGATCTAATAGTAAAAACACGTTTAAGATGGAATAAATTTCTCACACATGGTTCTTTTCTTTTTCTTTTAAATTCCCATAGCTCCAACCTTGCACAGTGAACGTTCTTCTTATACACTTCAAACTCTTTCATTTTCCAGAAACATGGTTTACAGATATGCGATGGAAGACCATCATCTGGGTATATCTAAAAACATACATACAAAGTTATTTATTCAAATTTATTACACCCAAGACTACATATAGAAGTATAGGCATTATCAATAGTTACATATAAAATTACATTAAGGGATAAAAAATAAACAAATTAGATAAAAACACAGTAACAAAAACATCAAGATTTTATAATTAGGCAGAAAAGATCACAAAACATCATTTAAAAATTCCTGAACATTGTAATAGGCCTTATGAGTAAGTCTAAGACCTGCGATTTGAAAGACCTATTAGAAGCAATGTTTTTGATATTTATAGGAAGTTTATTATAAATTTGTGAAATGGAGTGTTGAGGGGCTTTGAAAGTGTGAGTGAGTGGTGATGTAAGTGGATATTGCTATTTTGGCATGTATAGCGGCTATGTATGCTAGAGTTGAAAGGGAAAAGATTGAGATTGTTCCTTGCAAACATGAGGCAAGATAGGATGTAAAGACAGGGAAGGGTTAAAAGTTTTAAAAAATGAAAAAGTGGGCGTCCAGATGTTCAGCTGGAAACATTCAGGAGTGCTTTAATGGCCCTTTTCTGAGCTAAAAAGGCTTTCTTAGCTGCCAGTGATTTGCCCCAGAAGATGATTCCATAAGCCAAGTGGGAAGAAATATTAGCATGGTAAACGGCAATGACTGATTTGCGAGACACTATGTTAACTAATTTTCGAATGAGAAAAATATTGGAGGAAAGTTTCTTAGTAAGCTGATTAATATGGATAGACCAGTCAAAATTATCAGATACATGTACACCGAGGAATTTAACAGAGTCAGAACTGAAAATTTTACTGTTGTTAATTTTCAGAAGAGGGGTGTTAGTAGGTGGAGAAATTTTAGTATGAAATTGTAGGAACATAGTTACACACAAGTACACACAAAATATCAAAAATAATGACATCACAGAAAATTTTAAGTAAATCATAGCTGTAACATTAATTTGAATTCCTAAAGAAATCTTGAAGACTAATAAGACTTGTTTAGTAGAAAATGTTTTAAATTTCTTCTGAAAGCAACGATAGTGGTGATGCCCTAAGTACTTTGTGGTAATTTATTAAAAGTTACAGTGACTGAGTGACGAGGGTCATTTAGGGAGAGAGTAAGTTAGTAGTTATTGAGATGAACGTCATTTTTACTGTGAGCATTGTGAACGTGGTATGACGAATCAGTAGGGAAAATATTTGGTTTTTTTATGAATAGAGCAAGTTTAGTACATAAATTGACGGTAAGGTAAGAATTTTGAGGGATCTAAAATAATAAGGATATACTTACTTCTAAATTGTAGACGAAGTTCAGGGCTTGGTAAATCATACTGCCACCCAACGAGCGATCGGAAAATATATTGCATAATTGGAAGTGGTCAGTTAAACAAAGTCTACATACGTTCTGCAGAAGGTTTTCAGCCATATTATTCAAGCAATGAATGTAAATGTCTATGTCAAAAATCCTCTCTCGAGATCAAACGATCCTATTTCTGTAATGAGTAAAGCCGCGCAAAATCAAAACATTTTTGGAGACTGCATTAACGCGGGAACACATAGACAAAAGACATTCCAAATCCCGCACGTTAGATACCAAAGCAATTCCTGCCGCACGAACTGAACGCTTTTCGTGAGTCCTATTACAGGAAATTGCGGGATTCTCTTCGGTGAATTCGTTGGGATTCTACCAATTTAATGGGTGTTACTCAGGCATTTATCGTTTCGCTAAAGAGTGATAACCGTGATAACGGCGGAAAATCATCAGCGAAAATTCAGTAAAGTAGTTTGGGTAACCAACATCATGATATATCCTTATTTCTGTTCTTACTAATGAGAACAGAGACTGCTCTCTATTTTTGTGGTCTCTCTCCAAAATTTGCTCTTTGGCAGAAGATGCCTTGTGGTAAATGCACAGTTTTTGGTTGCCCAACTTCCGGGGGCAAGCAATTTCGTTTTCCACGAACCGTAAGGTAAGTACAACCTTTCGTAATTTATACTATTCAAGATTCGATTCTTTTAATTTGTTTCTTTTTCATTTTAATTTTCGACCCGTATAGAGATAAATAGTAATGGATTCACCATTCTCTCTTGGAATGTCAGTTGATTTGGAAACGTAAAAATAGAATGACATCTATGAAGTCTTTCGAAGCGGGAACTTTCCAAATGAAAATATTTGTTAAATGAACATTTTGCCGCCTATAAAATTCAACGGTCACATCACATATAAATTATATGGTTCTAATAACAATTCAGAGTGAATTTCTATATCACCTCGGATGATGACTGTTTGGCTGTCAAAATGCGTATAAGTGTAAGGTTGCTCTTTGACTGTTTATTTGATATTTTTACGGTTTCGGAGTTTTTTGTGTTCTGGGATGAATTTCTATACATCGTTGGCTGGTTGTGTCCGGATTACGTTTCAGTGGGATAAATTTAATCTTGTAACCTTAATTATCAATACATCGAAATTATTATATTAACGAAATGTCGGCACTTCTATTAAAGTTAATGACAGTATTAATGTTGTTAATGAATACATTATTAAGTGTCTAACGATGAATATGGGAAACTATCATGAATTGAAATGAGATAGTTAGCGTTGCTTAAGAATAATTTTACCATATTTCTAGCAGATTCTCGTTTGATTACTTCAACCCCCTACATAAATCTTTATAAAAGCCATATAGCGTTTCCATTTACATAGAAGAGGAAATTTACTTAAATGCAGCCAATACAAATTTCTTGACATCATCAGAAACTCATTTTTTTTACTGGTATACCCGCATCAAATTCTTTGTGAACATACCCATTTCCTATTTGAGAAATGGTTTTACTGAACTGATGAATATTTAGCTTTCCTGATCATTCATATAATTTATGTAATTTTTTTTCTATAACTGTACTGATAACACTATCCTTCCCTGTATCTGAAAGCAATAGATTTGGTTATCATCATTAAACCTTTGTTCATTGTTTGAGAAGGTTTCTTCAATTCTTTGGAGGAAATTATATTTACCTGACTTGCAAAGTCTTTCCTTTTTTCATGGAAAAGAATTTTGAAGAGATTAGTCATCATTGAATTTTAAAATGAAATCTTTTGGAAGAAAGTAAAGTTTCTGAAAGAGAAAATGATAAAATTGTACTTTCAAAATCATAGGAAGAAGTAAACAAAATTATTCATTTTGACGTTTTCATGGCTGACTCCTCCATTGAAACAGCAACAGGTCATCTGGCATGGTGGAGATACTTGGATTCACATAATTTGTTAATTTTTTGGCATTATTTTTTTGGATTGCTTGAATTGCCTAATAATGGTGGTTTTTGGCAATTATTGAGCTGTTTTTAGGAGTATAAATTGTAAGAAACTGTATTAGTAACTGTAGTTGTCTCTGCTTATGGTATGATTTGATGTTCAGACTACTTTGACTCCATATATCTTTCCCCCTACCCTACAGAGAAATATATTTAAATTTTATTGATCTCTTATAACATTGTTCCATCAAATGCTAATTGAACTCTCATTTTGGCACCTTTGTGCATTAATCTTCTGAAGTATTTATGTTTCAGGGCAATTGAATGGAGAAAATTTTGCCGAAATCCAAAGTTAGAGGTGATTGATTTCAGGAAACTTCATGATAGGTTTCATATTTGTCCCAAGCATTTTGAAGAGAGGTGTTATACATATCCATCATCTGGAAGGCTTCTTCGAAATGCATTGCCCACTCTTTTTCCACCATCTCTGCCTGAATCTGCTCCAGTATTGAATCAGTGGCCACCTACAACTTCATCTCCTGGTAATGAGTTAGTTCTCATGATATATTAGTACTCTTATTTTATTATGGTATCCAGTATTAAGTTGTCATAATAAAACCATATCATCAACTAGTTGTATAAAATATCCAATCTGGGATAACTCTTAAGTGATTGTGGAAAATGTTTTATATAAGCTGAAATGATTATTGACATTAGCAAAGCATATACATAAAAAGATGCAGTTAAGTGATTCCTCATAAATATTTCAGATGGAAGCTAATGTATCATGGATTTCATGATAATGTTGATACACAGGTCATAGTCTCTAATTCAGTGGCTCTAAATATCTTTAGCTACCCCTTGAACTCTCAGAATGCATTCTCTCTCCTTTTTCTTAAAGTTTCCCTATATTATTTATCATTGAGAATGAAAATAAGTCTTTGATCACGGTGAAAAATTTATGCTAATCCATATGATATTTGCATGTGATTTTAATAAAAAAAAGCTTCAAACCAGATATATATCTGGATAGTTATACCTTTTAAAAATTATTATTATTATAAGGAATATAAAATTTACTGTTCTTGGTTGAGACATTTTCGAATGGGGATACCTATTCAAAGCATTTTTCTGCAGTTTTAGAGATGTTATAAATTTTGTTTTATGAAGGTGCCTTCCCATGCCCAAAAAAGCTTCGTGCACCCCTCAGATTTCCTAGTTAAGAACTACTTTATTGTCTGATTGAAAATTTTATTCTAGTCTTCAATTCAATACATTAACATTACTGGAATTACTTACTGGAGAGGTAATATTACTTTTAGAGATTGTAGTGAAAATAACATTATGACCATAACTACATTCTTGGTCTTTAATTGTACATAGAAATTGAAGTCAATTACTTACAATTTTCTGGAATTCCTCTTTTATAAAATCTCAGAAAATTCAATACTTCAGAAACACTTCCAGATTCTTATCTTTGTTACATTTAGTTTCCAGCCAATTATTTGAGGAACTGACAGAATGTGATGAGAGGGCTTCTATATTAAGTAGTAATGAGTCATTCCTTTTCAACATAAACCGAGTTCACATGATAGAAGAACTACCAGAGGTGTATGCAAATATAACTCTTCCATATCTTGAGAATGAACCAATGTATGTGAAGGTGAGAATGTCTTTAAATTACCTTATATTCTCATATATAGTTCAGCATTTACATATGAAATCTCAATGAAAAAATTTAGTCTTTAACTATTGATGAGAGAGTTATGATTGTATTAAGTATTGCCATTAACATACTGCAAAGTAGGCTTAATGCTCTATAGCTTGTCGAGATGGAATATATTGATTTTCTATTAGTGAAAAGTCAGATCTGGCCTACTTTATAGTATTTTCAGCTTGCAAAAATATTGTCAATTTTAACAGCAGGTGTTAATAACAGTGGAAAGATCTAGTGTCAACTTATTCATAACATACATAAAAATGTACTTTTGAATTTCATTGTGATGAGTGATCTTTTCATTGGTATTTTGCCTTCTTTCTCAGCCCTCTCTCTTCATTGTCATACTCTGAAACTAATTTTTAAAATTGTGTTTCAAAATCTTAGGTATTTCAGTTTCTCTGAATTAGAAATGCATCATTCAATTCTGAAATCCCATCATGAGGGGCTTATTTGATTTAAAATTTTTTCTCAGTGGGTGTATGATATAATAAATGGAGAAGCAGATCAAGAACGAGTCGTGTTTCAGTGCCCATGTAAAGATGACAAAGATGGATTTTTGATGATTAGAGACAGAGGATGGGATGGAGAGAACATAGATAGGCTACATCTGATTGCCCTTCCATATAGACCTGGACTTCTCACTATAAGAGATTTAAGAGCTTCTCATCTACCTTTGCTCAGAAACATATACAAAATTGGAAAGGTAAGATAGTGATCTATGTATAGTCTCATTTCAACATTTCTTTACCTTTTCATAATGGTATTCAAGTGGTTGAGCCAACATGTATTGTAAGATTGCTTGTATTATCATCATTATTACTAAATTGTTGGAAGAATCTCCATCAGCGGAGTTAATTTGAAGTGTGTTGATTGTTCTTTGAAATCCTCTCCCTGGTCAAAATTTAATATGTACTATTGTATTTGGAATTATTCTTCCTACGTGTAGCTATTTGTATTTCATGCTCAGTTATGGTGATTGGAGTGTGAAGGTTCTTTTTAAAGAAGTTACTATCTTCCATCATCTTTTCTGAGTTTCCTTGCCCAAATTCTTCCACTTTTTCCCCATCTTTACCCCAAGTAACAGTTACATTCCTTCTTTACTATACTTTCATCTCCTCCTCACTTTCCTTTCTCCCTATCTCTTATATTTAATTCAGTTAGCAGACATCAAAGCTTCTCAAATTTTCTCGTCTAAGAGCTGTGACCCTCCTCCCTTTAGTATATCCTGCACTGCCTTTCTACAAGGACAAGATTGTAATCCAGAAAATTTCAATAAAATGTATACCAAAAGTATTGATTTTTTATGATAAAATTAATTTGCATCCCCAAGTAATATATAAATCATGTATTATAGATGTATGAGATATAATCTGTGTTATTTATGTATATATGAGATAAAAATTAATTTCCCACTTAAGATAAAATATACTCTTACATTTAAGATAATAATGAGGAAACAAATTTAAAATAGAATAAATAGTTTTGACATGAAAGCACTAGAACATTATACAAAAACCATCTGAACCAGAAATTTAACAAATAACTAGTGGTATAGAAACTCAGTATCAAAATATAAAAAAATATATTCACTCAGCAACATGGGACGCCTTATGAATAACTGAAGAGAAAAGAAAGCAACATGAGCCATATTGAGATGAGAATACTGAAAAATAAATAATACAAGATAAGGGACAAATACCAATGAATTCTAACTACATATAAGTACAATGATAATGTACAGAAAAGCAATAGCCATAGCAAGGCAGAAGATAAGAGAAGAAAAACAAATCTAAACAAAACAAACAACTGAATTAATACTTGAAGGAATAACAAAGTACAGAAAGCTAAAAGCTGGTCCAAATTGCCAAAATTCTTAGAATTCAGCAAGCATTACAGGGTAGAAGATATTGTCATCACCAATGACAGATGTAAACTAGTGTAAGTATAGTTGTTTAATAAAATATGTATTTTTGTTTTAGAATAGTCCCAGAAACAAAATTGCTTCATGAAATGGATATCCACATGAACATCACAGAGAATGATTTTCATTATTTGTCTGGAAATTCTTACAATTTTTGTCAAATTTGGTGAGAAAAGTTGGTTTGTGTGTTTTCAGGAAGTTGTTGAAGAGAAGTATGGAATTCCTGGGTCACAGTTAAGAATTTTTCTCCAATATCTTCCTTCATTTTATCATCTGAATGTTCACTTCACAATAGTGGATGAAGAAAGTTATGGTAAGATCAATAATGTAAAAATGTGAAATAACTTCTCAGTTGTAATTTATCCTAAGTAAAAGCATAGAGAAAACCATGACAAATGATTAACCTTTAAATTTCTTTTCTTAACTATAAAAAATGACTTGTATGAAGATGAACCATCATTATAATTTAAACAGTGTTTTGTGAATAGTTTGTTAACAAATCTTGAAATTAATTCTTTTAATTTTATGATCTCGTTAACTATTATATTTTTGTGATATCTTTTTATGGACTGAAAATAAAATCTCATTCGTAAATAAACTCATTAAATTTGTAAATAAATCCATTCACCTAATAAAGGATCTAATAATAATAATTTGGAATTTAAAAGGTTCTGAAATTATTAAAAAAATTGGTAGCAGCTATTTAAAAAGTCAAATCAACATTAACTCGGCTAAGATATTTTTCTAATATGAAGTTACATACATTAGTATCTAGGTCTTATTTTAATTATGTATTAAACTGCATTCAGGCTGACTGTAAGTTTATGTCCCCTTCACAGAAGTGAGTTTTTGATATGGATAAAACATATAGCTTCCCCTCTTACTTTCCTCCTGTAAAACTATTCCTTTCATGCAGACAGGCCATAATCTTTCAGTCAACCTATACTATTAAAGTACAATGTAGAATAATTATTAAACTTTTCAATATATAGGTACGCATGTGGGGAAGGCTCATTTGTTATATTCTGTGATAAACAACATAATGTTGTGTCCTAATTATTATGAAGTGGCAAGTCTTCAATTTTATGTGGGGGAATCTCATAAATTATATGGATTATTCAAAGGATACGGTAAGTTTTACTCTTTTCAAAAAGTGTTTCCTTTGATGGGATATTAATAATTTCTGAATTTCAGGGATGATTGGAAGACTCAGAAGGCACAATTCAAGACTGATTATTTAGAAAAGATGCAGTAATTGTATCAACTGATGCAAATTTTGCCAGCAGTTTTCATTTCAGCATCATAGAAATAAGGAAAACACCATTTTCAAGTATGTTTTTTAGAAAAAGAATGTATTGCAAGAGGAGAACTGAATGTGAATTTTTGTCCTTTGCCAATCATTGGGATTGTACCTTAAAAATCAATTATTTCGTGAACATCATATAAATGAATACATGTAAAATATTTGTTTCTGAACATGGTAGTGAGGTATCCCTATATATTCACCTTATGCAGTTGGTAATTAAATAATTTATGAAACAAGAATTTACTTATAAATAATTTTTAGTGAATCTTCATTGGAAATTATACCAATGTCATGCAAAATGTTTCCCTCCCTATGAATTGTAGAGAATAGTACAGAATAGTTTGGTACCTTGTAGGTTTGTAAATCATAATAAAATCTGAATTACACCAAAGGTATGGGTACACAAAGAAGATATGTATCAATTGTTTTCAATTTTAGATTAGGTGCAGAATTAATTTTTAAACCATTATGTAAAAGACTTCCAAAGAGGAGTTGTTCCAATTTCATTGCCGATGATAATTTAATAATGCACATGACTGCTTCCCTTTCTTTTCTTCACTAGAATTCAGAAAGGGGTTAAGTAGAACAAAAGGGCACTTAAAGCTGGCACTCTGTTTAAATTCATCACCTAGTCACTGTGACCTTTCTCTCACCTACCCTTTTTGTTTCCACTAACTTCTATATATTTGAGCTGTAAAAAATGGTGAAAGTGGAAATTTTAATGATATTCAGCAATTTCATGAAAGATGATCAACTCTATCTCATAAATTATAATGAGTGTAACATGAATTTGGTGAATGGTGAAAATATTATAATTTAGGCTAAATGACCTAACCTGATTGAGAATATTAGCCTTTTAACTGAAAAAGTTTTTGTTATAGAATATATATTATTAGCCACCTATTTGCAATCTAGAATCATTCCTCTTTTTTGTATAAGCGGGATAGTTTTAGATTATTTTCCAACTAAGTCAACTGTGGAAAGTTAATTTCTTAAAGCATTTGAAGGCCTCTCACTGATATTTTTAATAAATGTCTGGTATTAAACCCAGGTTTAACTGTCAAAGAAGAAAAATACAAATATTAATGCAAAATGTGTTCATGCAAATAGTAGACAACTTAACTCCACCAGAGAAGTTACAAAATACTGTTCTGATATTAAAAATTTAATGAATTCATCCACACTACCCGATTACAATCTTTCCAATTTATAGGCTCTTCCACTTCTCAACCAATTTTTGATTTCATAACCTAATTGAAAGGCTCTGAGACAATTTGCAGGAATTCCTATAAGAATTATATTAAGCCTTCTTATATTCAACATCTTAATACTATGTTTCTGGAGCCAGCTGCATTTGAGAACTAAGATATAGTTTGCCTGTGCATTTTACTCAGCTTCTCTAATGCTTTCCTACCTTTTGAACCTTTTCCTACTCTAGATGGAAATATATAATTGTAATAGAATTAGTTGAATGAATAAAAATCTAGCATAAAACTATCAGATAGATTTTTCAAGTAGTGACTGATAATTGTCCTAATTGAGAGAGAATCACTGACTCCCAATAAAAAATTGTTGCTATTTTGAGTTGCATAAAATTATTTGAATAACCAGGAAATAAAAAATTACCAATTTTATTAAAGCCAATTTTTCATAACCATTATCACATAAGAAATGCAGTAAAAGAAAGCGATGCCAAATTGATCATTCTTCAAACTTCCCTCAAAAATAATCTTAAAGTATTTCGTGAGTAAGGCTATCAGGATTGACATCAGCCTTGTGATCAGCAATATTAGGACGTGCCTCATACGTGCAGATGGTAACACCATGATGATGTGCTTCTTGCCATTCTCCTCTTAGCCCTATATAAATTATCTGGGTGGAATCTGATCCAAAATTTTTTGGAAAGTGGATAGTTAAGTGGTACACAGAAGAAAATTTAACTACTCTGAAAACAAAGAAAAACATAATAGATAGGGTTTTTCTGTCAATAATTACAGCATGTAAAATTAATTATAAGATGCTGAATTAATATTTGAAAATGAATTTAAGGGTTGAAACGAAAATTGTTTCAGATCCATGTGTTTCACTTCTATGAAGATATTGCATCAATCATCAATTTATCACTTACCCAGGTAAACATCTAAAACTTATCAGAAATCAAATATTTGAAAATTCAGAACACAATATATGTTTAGCAAACAAGCGAATAAAATAAACTGGAAGTCTGCATTAGTGATCTGTTCTAAATGTTCTTGAAGAGAATACAGAAAAAGGGATTTTTCATACCTATGTATACATATGATCAGTAACTTAAACTTGTCAACAGTTTTACTAGATTAATGATCATCCACAAATGTTTGATATTGATGTACAAATAAGAGGCAAAGAAAGAGTTTCAATACCTCAATTAGAGCACAATGTCACCAAAGGAGCTTGATGAGTAATATCTTTTGTTATTATCCTAAGATATTTGGTTAGGTTAGACTGCAGGGAGTAAAAACAGGGAAGAACCTATCATACTCACTTAGTGGCATATTCAAGGTTGGCATGGGTGTCATGGTGCAATTCAAATTCCTGATCAGCTTCTATTCTGGCATCATCAAAAGTCATGCGAGGCCGATTCTTGAATCTGCAAATAATTGTGCACATAGTAGGTAATTATTTATATTTGATAGATATAGAATTATATAAGAAAAAGAAATCCTAGTAAGCTCTGTAACCGATACAATAAACTTTTCTAACCTCAACATATTAAACTTTTCCAAAGGACAGCATTTTTACTTGATTTCCTCTGTATAAACTAATCTTCAAAGGAAAATTAATCATTAAGCTTAACAGCTTAATTATGAGGAAGCTTAACAGAAAAAAGGTTTAAACACGTCACTTCATAGATGAAAATGACTCGCATGAAAAGTTCTTCATAGTAAATGAGAAAATTTAAAGAACTGAATTTACAAATGCCGTACCACAAGACCAACCAGATATACGGTGTGTAGTACATACAGCCGCTACAAAGACAAAAATCAAGGGCCTGAAACTAAATAACTATTCAGCCACTTTTAAATTGTATATACAGAATTAATACCTAGTGTAATAAAATATTATAGTTGAATTCATGATAGTAATAATAGATTTAACGGGGGTTAATTCAAAACAGGGTTCGCCTATCACAATAACCCACCCTCGTTAACTAGAATATTAAGAGCACAAGGCCATCGCAAGAATATCAAGATAAAACCTATGCTGTCTGGCCGTTCCATTTCGATATACATAATTTATAGTGATTACTTGTATAAAGGAGAGCAGTTAATTGTAAAGAAAGCCAGAACGATTACTTTCCATTGATGTTCTCGAAATAAATATGAAGAGACAGTCTAGCGTGATGGAGCAATTACAGTTATTTATTAATCATTCAAATTTTATGAATAGAAGCAATAATAATTTTACTTTACTCACAGCCTCATTTTGGATGGGTGTGACTCATCATCTCTACCAGCTACGATGATTCCTTTAAGCTTTATGTTTCCAGTAAACCTGAAGACAGAATAAAATTAGAGATACTCAAACCATGACTTTCATTTCGGGAAGTCGAGGATATTACTTACGGGATATTAAATAATAGTTCCTCATCAACGTCACTTTCCACTATCTGCAAAACGCATACATTAAATCATAGTTCTCTGAGTGCATAAAACCCCAAATAACTGCGGTCATATATGACCGTACCTTGACTGTGTTCAATCGGTCTTCCCAGGTCTTGAAGACCTCCTTACCGGAACCTTCCACAGCTTCGTTCAAACATTCCAAATTTTCTTTGTCAATCTTTTGGTATAAACTATACTGTAACCCCATTTCCGGAGTTTCATCGTGGTCGTGATCGCCTTCACAACTATGTCCATGGCGATGCCCAGACATTTTCAACCAGTTAATCCAAAACTGATTATTGAAGATAGAAAACGGTGTGATACAATTTCAGCCGACAGGGCGCACTTAGCCCAACGAAAAAAATTAATTTACAAGTTGGCCAACAGCAAAAGTTGATTGGAAACAATAGGAAATAAAAACATAGTGTTTAAACGTGTATTTAAATACTAAGTTTTTATTTTAATCTTGTATTTCACTTGTGATTGCTGCGAATGAGTATGAGAAATTCAACAAATATCAGACGTAATTCAGTAAAAACCCACGGAAACCATCTTTCTACAAAAGATTTACCTTATATGTTGGCAAAATGAACAGTTCAAACCGGTTCAAACAGTAACGAAATGAAAGCCATTCGTACAGAATTTGGTGGGAACTGCGATGATTGTTTTCAATAGTGGTGAATTTAAGATTCAGTTAAATCATTAAGTTATGATGGAAATGGATAGTTTTCACGAAAGTAAGTACATTTTCTTGCATAAAATTAATTGCCGGTCATTGCAGACTTACGTTTTTCTTCCTATTTCAGAGAAAACCAACGCCGAGTGCGAAGAAATATTATGCCCGCTTTTGCCTTCAGTTGGCAAAGCATTGTTAAATGAAGTTGCAAGACATTTCAAAGAACGAGAAGAATGTAAGTAAACTTTCATACGTCATACTTTGTTGTGCTTAATGTATGTCATAAATATTTCTTCACTCAATTTTCATCTCAACAGTGAGTGATGATGTTCTGCTAGCTCTTCAGTCAGTCTTCGGAAATTCATTTGAAAAAGCATTGGAATTATTGGATTCATCGTCTTCTTCCGTTACATTCTTAAGATCTCCTAGTAAGCGTTATGCAGTGCAAGTAACTGGAAGTGCCGGAACTACGTACACCCTTTTTCCGGGAATAAATTACTGCCCTTGCCCAGCGTACAACTTTCACGTAATGCGGAAAAGATCTCGAATAACCTGCAAACATGTACTTGTCGCTTATTTATGTGAATTAATGAGAAAAGGAAGGCAAGTAGAGGTGACGAATGATGCTTTAACGAAGACTCTCTGCTTTTCTGCAAATTTATGTGATGGATAAACCGTCTGTCGTTTCGGAATGGTTTACACTGTTGTATATCCTTTAATCTCTAATTTATATATCACGAAAATAAATTAATTTAAGCATACGACGATTATTCATCAGATTCATTGGAAACCGTCCAAAATAAATTGTTTCACAGGTATTATCTGCAGATATTAGCGTGCGTGATCATTATTTGCTGAACAAAATACATGCAAAAGTTGGGATTGAAGTATAAGAATCCACGACGAAGTGCAGTTTGAGACTTTTCCGAAAAAAAATTTCGCCCAACAAGGATCAATAGAGAGGGAAAACATTAGATTTCGCGGATAGTTTGCAATGATATCTTCAACATAGAAAGAAAAGGAAAGAATTATAAGAAAGGTTGTTTGAAGAAAATATTACGCGCAACGAGATAAGGAGAAAATGAATTGTAAATCTGATATGCATAAAAGTAGTTTGGTACAGTAATTAATAAAATACAATATTGAAGCTGAAATTATACCCTCTTGAACAAAATGGAAATTCATGTATTGAGTGTGTAATGTGACCAAGGCAGATTGTGAGAAAATCAAGGGCTTTATCTCCCATTGAAATGAGTCAATTGGAGCTGAAAAATGATTCCATTAGCCCTCACCTCCTCCCATTGTTAACTATAGTAAGGTTAAGATTATCACTTTATGCCTGGGGTAGACAGGATATTGGTCATCATAATTTTGGGATTAATCTGATTCATTTGAAAAGAAACCTTCAAAATTAAGTCTATGTCCATTCCAAACTTAAGTCCCCCTCATTCTTGATCAACATACTGATCATGCAGTTTGCTGAGCTATGAAAGATCAATTCCTGATGCTGTGAGTAGATAGGATGTTATATTTTCAACTTTTTTTTCCCATTCTGTTTAGAATCAGATCAGGTTCTGAGAGAGTCATCGTATTTTTAGCAACGTATAAAAAAAAAGTGAACGATTTTTAAGTAAATTATTAATTTAAAGATGCTGTTTACTTTCATGAGTCAAAAGAAATTGTTACAATTAACATACTGCAACAATGGCTCCTTTCCAATCAAGATTTTACATTTATTTTCCATAGATCATGTTTTATACAAGTTTCACAGTATAAGTCATTTGTTAATTTTCTGCATACATTTTACTGATGTTCGACTGCATATGATTCTTGATATGAAATAATAATCTCAAAAATAGTTTTAATTTAACTGAAATTCCCATTTCTGAGATCCAGGATATGCAGTCCAGTGAAAGGTAAGTTACTTTGGAATGTACTGCAAACAGTTTACATTTTGTATAATGAAATCGTTTCTTAAGATTTTCCATAATTATAATCATCCAAGTTCTTGGTCCCCCAAAAAGAAAGAGTAAGTTTTCCAAAGCATGGAAATCAATGAACATTGCATTATGGCAACATCAAGACTGTACATATAAACACTGAGGAAAACAACATGAATGCTTAAGAAGGGCATGCTTTTAAGACACTAAAAATTTAGTATTTTTGAAAAATCACTTTTATTAATCACTTTAAAACAATTTTGGCTAGAAATATTTGTTCAATCACTGGTATCCAATGGTCCATAACAGTTTCTTAAGCACCCGAAAGGTATTTAACTGGAAAATAATTCAAATTTTGCATTCTTTCATTACAATAAAAATGAATATGTTACATCAATGGTATGCATTTCCATGGAAATTTTTTCATTAAATCATAAGTTGCTACTTTCAGGGGCCAAATTCCATACACTACTCAATACACAGCATAAAAAAATGATAATTTTTCAAATGTGAAGAACATGCATAATTTTACAATCAAAGGATAAACAAATTACACAAAATGTATTTACATTCTCAATTTATTAATGCCACAAAAATATAACTACACCTGACCATGGATCATGGAAGAAAATACATACATGCTACTCCCAAAACTCTTGATAAGTATGCCTTTTACTTATGGTTTTCCATTATCCACCAAGCTTGCTCTATCAGGGTAGCTTACCACTTACTACTCCTCATCAAAATTGTCCAAAATTCATCTCTCAATCACCAGATCTCTCTCCTCTCTGAGATCACAAACAAAATGACTCAAAAGAAAAAAATCTTGTGGACTATCACAATCAATTGCATTTAAATGATATTAAATAGAGGTGAACTTTGTTCACATACTGAAATTTACCCCAACTTATAAAGATTGCTTAATACTGATGCTTAGGATACAAAATTAATAAATCTTGATGAGTGGTTAACAACCAGATGATGGTTAAAAAAATATTTGACTGATATACAATTTTCTTTGCTTTGATTTAACAGCAGTAAATTAGACATCATCTGTCACTTACATTAAACACCATGCAATACTCTAATATCCCTTCACCAGCTCTTAAAGTTAACCTATACGCAAAAATAAATAACTCCTTAACTACTACACTGTACCAAGTTTACAGAGAGCAAGTGATAATGTGGTTAAAATAAAATAATTAAAAATATATTATGCACTATACTTGCGCAAGGAAGTCTCATGGTAACACCAAATAACAGTACAACATGAAAGGTGAAGGAATTTATTTGGATTTCAACATGGTGTGAATAATATTTATGAACAAATTCATTCATGAACATTTTTGTTTGGCTGTGGCCTCTCATTATCAAATAAATAATTAAAAAAAGTTTTCACAAGGATTAAGAAAAGGTGGATTTTTTTTATTTTCTCAGTGGAAAGTGCACCACCTTAGGTGCTCACCAGTGCTTAAAGCAAATGGTCCCATTTGGTGTGTCTATTAGTACAATAATTATTTTTACCAAAGATGCAACAATCCACAGCTCAACCAGTCACAATCCTAAAAATAAAAGTTACAGTGAAGTGAGCTCATCTGAGATGTGCCTAAACAAAGGAGAGCTGATGGAAGGGTAATTGCCTATTCTTTCAATACAGTGCATATGGCTAGCACTGGCGAGACATTTTCCCATTCCGTGTGCCTTTCTCCACTTCATGAAGGGTCAACTCCAACTCTTTGCAGCGCCTTTCAAAATATCGGCTGAGCCGCACACCAGCCCTGAAAGTTGCAAAATTTGTATTTATAAACCATACTAATTCAGACATTTTATCAGACATCAATTTTAAAGTAACCAACTGGATACACTAAATGATATTACACTTAAAACAAGATTGAGAAAATTTTCATCTTTCAGTAAAAGTTACTGCATCACTAAGCATTATGAGTATCAAGATATCAAATAAATAAATACATATGAACTATACATATTCTTTGTCATAAACTTGTGGTATAAGTCATTTTAGGAACAAAAAGAATGAGCTCACGGATGGTTTAACATAGCTTAATGATAAAATATTTAGAAATAAACAATTGGAAATGAAGATATTGACTGAAAGGTAAAATTTATAAGACAAAATTATCTCAATACCAATTCTCAAACACACTATTCAACAATTTAGACGAAAGAATATTGGTGCACACTAAAATTCAGCATAAAATAAATAGTTTCACTAAATGTACTTTGCCGTTAATTGCTGTGTATTATCGGTATTGAACTACGTTATATAGAATACAGTATTCTAGGTAATAGCATTGTAACTTTACCATTCAACTTCTCTTTTATGCAATTTGGCATTTTCAGGCATTCTAGCAGTTATTTTGATCTGAAATGTTCAGGCCACACAGTCAAAAATATTTAGGAACCCAGGGTACAAACCAAGAGCGTTTAGAAACCAATGGTACTTGGTCTTTCATGCTATGCAAATCAACAAAATAGTTTTAATTTAACCACCAATATTATGCGCTACATATTTTAACTTTCCCTTTATAGTGAATTTAATTGACTTTTCAAACAGATACTACTGATTACAATTTTACGTCAGAAAACTAAGCTAAACAGGCAAGTTATCAAATGCAGCACACCAAGAGTTATACACATTAAGGTATAATTTAAATATTTTGGAAAGGCATCTATATCTGAACTACTGGCATGATAATGAATGATAACAACAAATTATAAATTTAAAAATCCTTAACTTACTTGTATTCAGGTGTAGAGCTATTATTGTACATTTGACAGTTTTCAAATACCAACAAGGCATCGGCTAAAAATTCATTATTATTTTTGTATTCCATTATTTTTAACTTGTACTTCATTGTCCCGAAGTCCATGGGCCGCTTGATAATTAAGTGATAATCTGGTGCCTGAAATTAAAGAATCAGAATCAATGAAAGGAATACTTAAGAAAAGTTTAACTATTACTGAAATTAAATTATACTAATGAAATTTTAACTTGTGCAAACAATTTCCACAAAAAATACACATCTATGAATTAAATCTTGAACTGCAAACTAAATGAAACATAACTAACTTATATGAAGTCCAATTGATGATTCATGTCATTTGGATTAAATGGCAGGGGATCAATAGGTGAGATGTAGATTAAAAATTTGTGAATTAAGTATTAAGTTCTTACATCAATAGTTTTAGTGCAAATTACAAAAATCAATACCTCAGACTTCAAAACAGGTCGCATGAAAGGCCAAGCATCAGCATGTCTGGCTATATCTGCAAGCAGACTTTCAAGAATATCAAGATCCAAGGGGGCGGGCACCCCATCAAATATTTCACTCCTTCTCATACGCCTTTGACCTCTCAGTGATGCTGACCGCCTCCGCTTTTCCTCTAGATCATCATCATCATCTTCTTCTTCCTGCTCCTCTGCACGTTTTCTCCTCAGACTGCTCCTCTTATTGCGATCTTCGCTGCTGTGAGTGCTGTCTGTGTCTAAATTATAGGAGGAAAAAAAGAGAGAAGCAGATTAGTAATGTAACCATATGCAAAGGGGGCAGATGGCCTGCCAAAGAAAACATCAAATGCCCCTTGGAACAAACTAAAGGCAATCCTCATGCTGACATAAACCTAAAAGTACAAAATAAACAGCATACAGGAAATCTCTTTGAACTACCAGCTACAAAAAAAAACTACAAAAACTAAGAGGTTACAAGCAAAACAAAAGGAAAGAAAGAGAATAAGTACAGAAGCTATGGCATTTGAAAGGGGCAGGCAAGGCCATCAGGTCCCCCAACGCCACACAACAAGAATACAGAGGGACAGACCGTCCCAGGAGCTGCTGCGAAGGCGCTTGGCAATTGAAGAGATCTTGGCTACCGCTGCCGTGGCACACTGGCGCCTTCGGCTTGTGGTGCTGCCATCGTCCCACCAAGGGCCAGTGCCCTGCCCCCAGCCCTGCCAATCGCCACCCCAGCGCCGTCTTCTCCCTTCTCGCCAGGGGAAGTACATGCCACCATCTGAGAGGGGGAGGTGCTGTGCTGCAGATGGCAAGCTCTCTGCACAGGAGAGAGGCCTCATTAGCCAACCAACCTTCCCACACTCTCCCAATCATGTATATGTGATGATTACATTACATATGCTAGGCTTTAAATATCCTTGCATGGCAAAGACACAAAATGTAACAAGTTTAATGTAGAGTGATAAAGCACATATCAATCCTAATTTCACCCATGAATAAATAACAACGCTTCAGATAAGTCACTATTAGCAGTGAGATAACCCCACCTATC
Source organism: Pachydiplax longipennis (assembly GCA_036926295.1). Lineage (NCBI taxonomy): Eukaryota > Metazoa > Arthropoda > Insecta > Odonata > Libellulidae > Pachydiplax > Pachydiplax longipennis. Next base: position 22,266,189 of record JAVFKF010000003.1, on the reverse strand, counting down.
TAATTTAAAGGGAATATATTAACAATTTGACATTAAGTAACACCAATGTAATGTCATGATCTATAGGAACCTGCATTTTAGCAGACAGCAGCGTTAAGGATTATTCCTGCTGCTTCTAAAACCCAAATAGCTATGAAGTACCAGATATTCCAAGAAATGAAAGAATCAATCACCAATCATTCAGATCAATATTATAAGCCAGTTAATTGGCTAACCCACTGATGAGCAGTAGGACTGCGTAGCTGTACGCTAGGGTAACTGGGTTATGCATTCTGAAAGATTTATAAACAAAGAATTGCAAATTTTCTTTCAATTGATGAAATTTTTTTAATATTGAGGTTATTTTTAATCTTACTGGTTTAAAGTGATTGTTTCAACACCTCAAAAATAAAATAGAAATGAAATTCAGGGAAATATCAAGATTCTGCTAAAGGATGAGCTTAATGGCTCAAATACTGAGAGAATTCCAGCAGAGTTGGCAACTCTACAGTATATACAGATCCAAACTCTTTTTACACTTGAGTCTGCATTAAACAAAAAGTAGAAATTACACCCAAGGGTATGGGTGTCAGGAGGAATAAGATTCATTTCTCAATTAAGTAATACATAATGACCAAATAAAGTAAGGGAACATTTTCACTACAATTCTTTTTCTCAGCCAAGATGGCATGGGACATTACTATCAGTTAAGTACTAAACAATGTGCAAGAAGTTCGTCATTTAAATTCGGAGCTAAACGAAATTTCAAAATCTAGCCTAGAGTAGTTACAATGGAGGATCACTAAAAATCTGGATTCAATTACTGTAGAAGTCTTAAGTAAAAGTATTGTTTGTTTATACAAATCTAAAACTTTTAGTAAAAAGTTTCTCAGAAAGATAAAATTTATTTTCCAAATCCCTTAAGTCTAATAAAAATAACAGTTGATAGTAAAGTAGAATGGTACATACAGCAATTTTTTGAATACATAGGGTTCTAAGGATAAACATTTTCAAATAGACAAAACCTGCTCTCAAGATTATTTTTCCAAACCTTGAACATCTTCTTTGAATAATATCAGCGATATAAAAGATCAATAGCATCTCAAAGGACATAGTCTGAACTATGCATTTGTTCAAAAATTTAGCCTTCTCAAGTTTCTTTTCCACCTCCTTGTCTTTACAACGTTCAACTTCTCAACAACATTCAGTATGCCTGAAGATCCAAAAGAAAAGTATGAACATCAAGCACAGAAACAGGATGCATCACCTCATACATAATTAAGTACATGCCACTGGTACAAAATATATAGGAAATAATGTGGAAGTCCTATGTTTGCTAGGTGAGGTATTTTCTTTTCATCATTGCTGCAGTAAGTGAAAGTTGGCTTCATTATTTTGATTCTAAAAATATTCCAAAGCATGCACATGCTAAGAAACTGAGGACCACACCAATAGATCCCCAAGGCAATGGGAGCAGTGCTTAAGGATGCTGAAGCTTATATTTTGATATATCTCCTAGCCCACTAGAAATTAAGAATGCTGATCTGCATTATGAAAGCTTACAAATAAGTTGTTGAGCACTGAATTATAAATGACATAGCAGGGAAGTCATTGCTCAACTTTACATACCATATTTACTCAAATATGAGCATTTTTTTCCAAATTTTGCCTCAGAAAAATGAGGGGGTCATTGTATATTTATGAACAAAAGAATAAATTTTGAAAATATACTAATAGCAATTATTTCATTGTCTACAGTCTGATAATCCATATAATTATTATATACAATTAGTCCACATTTGTATTTGTTTACATGCTTTCACTGAAATGAGAGGATTGTATAAATAATACCAAACATTTACTTCAAAATTAATGGAAAATTGTACTCCCTATTGGTTTCAGTTGAAATAACGTGTCGATGATGGTGGATGATGCATGGTTAATCGCAAGTTGATCTATAGCAATTTTATCAAATTTTCATTAACTCAATACCACATGTATAAAAAATAACTTTATGACATAAGAAAAATTCAATAGTTTTCATTCAATCACCAGAAAAGCATCTTCAGCAGGCTTTAATGTGGATAATAATTGGAGAAAATTTTAATGTTAATAGTCTCCGATTTATTTTTAACCATTGATCACCCAAATTGAATGATAAACTTTAAATTTCTACATTATTGTTTTCTCCCTGTAGTGCTACTATATAGTTATCTAATTTGTAGTCAAACATTAAAAAATGAAAATAATTGTTAGAAGTAGGTATCTTATATATTTTTAACTAGATAGCATGCCAGAATTTATAGTTTTTTTGTGGCTGAACGTTTTTGTGAGGAGAATGCATTCATTATCAATAGGAAAACACAGTTATTCAAACTTTTAAAATGGGTATTGCAGTAACATACAATATTCTATATTTACACTCAATTATTAAGTATTATTGCGCATAATCAAAATAGTCATATGCCTAAAAAGTTGCTAATTGAATTTTCAAATTGAATTTTCAATATTATTGTTGTTTTTAAATATTCTGAATTTTCATGAAAATCGATTCTAGATATCTATTATTTTCTAATCTGAAGTTTAAGGATGATGGATCAATTTACAACAGAGTTGTCTCATATTAAGGTAAATATGGTAGCTTGTTCCATCATACAATGGATTTATAATTTTTAAAATATTGGGAAATACTTCCTCATTTCCATAAATTCTGATTTCATGAGTCATCTGTTTAAAACCACAATTGTCACATGGGAAAGTACTCCAAGATTACTTAACCCTTAAACTGCGGAGAACGTTTAAAAACATTTTCCTAAGCGAACTGCGGGAAAACGTTTTTAAACGTTTGACCTGCTCTTCATTCCCCATACTTGGCCTTCCCCAATTTTATGGCCCTGCCTGTGAACGAGACGCACCCTCGCAAAATCTTTTTATTGTCCTAAATGTGGAAAACCCTATCTATGGGATTTCCGGCCTCCGGGTAATTCCAAGATTTGCAGAAATTGAAAGTGCATACGTACTTTCATATTTCCAAATATCAATGTATCTACTAACTGTTTGGTATCAAATTAATCAGCAAACAGCAACAAAAAGAAATAGGACACCAATTTTAATCAAAAATCGTTAGTAAACAATTAAATCATTGGCAGTTGCTTCTACGTTAGAGAAGCAACCAAAACAATAACCGTTGACCGCAGTCATCGGAAAAAGGTCTACCCGGATTATGGGGGTTTTCTACCTGCTGCGACTAGTTGGACGCACCAGGAGAAGGGATGGTTTCTCTAACTTTCCTCCCGCACACAGTTGTCGCGAAAAAATATACTCCCGCATCTTAAGGGTTAAGAACTGCATAGAGCTATGCATGGCTGACTGTATAGTATTGGAATGGACACCTGTAACTAAATTTACCATATTTACTCAAAAATAACACGCATCTTTTTCAGCTCAAAAATTGGGGTGTGTTCTAGAATCAGTGGCACACTAGATTCAAGCACAGATCTACTTGTAAATATGTGAACGGCCTGTCGAATCCTGTGCTCACCCTGGTCCCATGTAACTCATCACCCATGTGCTATTTATGTTTTGCCTGTAAAGAGCCACCACATACTCAAGATCAAACTGTCGTCCAATAATTTTTAACTGAAAGGGAATTGAGAAGCCCAACAAGTATTTTAATAGGTCGAATTTGGATTAATGAATGCACACACGTAAATATTCATTGATCAGTAAATGGTTAATGTGCGCACTTTGCAAGCATTTATATAAATAATTTCTATAAACTCCCTATACAAGATAGATGGTTCAGCTTGGATAACTCACCAAAACTGGCGTTTTGTATACACATATACAATACTGCAACTGATGTTATCGCATATCTTAAGGGTGTATTAGCTTTGCTGGTAAATGATTTTTCAATTTCCAATGCTTGAATTTTGGTGTGCACATTATATTCAATGGTGCATTATTTTTGACTAAATGCGGTAATTGTCATTGATGACAGAAGTAAATGATTGTCCAGGAGATAGTAGGGAAATAAAGGAACTATTTATAATGAATAAGTGAAAGGTAATTTTATGATAACAGGAAATTAATACTCAGAAAGTAAGTATCAATGATGGCTTTCTGAACTACCCTTGTACATTCAGCTATGGCAAGTATAATTCTCTTAGAATAAAATTGATATGTTCAATCTTCACTCCACTGAATTTCCGACAACAAACTTGAAAAGGAAACACTTAGAATCTTCCATAGTAGATTTATTCCATCTATTGTGTAAGTTTACTATTATTTTTCTTTTCAAGATGATAATCAACTTAGTTTTCACATAACCTTACAAAACAATTTCCAGGCTCCTCAATTTAAGATTCAGGCAAAAGTTAACCACATGCGATAACGAAACTGAAAATTAATTTGATTTCACATAATACATACCTGACATCTAGAATTAAAATTACTTTTCTACACGAATTTGCAGAATTTTTAGAATAATTGTTATGGTAGTGAGTAAAATATTTCCGATATTACAACAGTAAAGGTCATAAATAATGTTAAGTCTACAAATTTGTTGATGATCAATTTAGCATGTAATATGAACTGAGAGAATAGTCAAGTCAGAACTACGTGAAAATCAGTTGAATAAAATAAACCAGAACACCATAGAAATCTAAAACTATATGAAAATCTACTAAGACACCTTAAAGATCCCCACTTTCCATTAAGAAGAATAACTTCAGCTGCAATACCTAAAAGTTATTAAAATCATCTACTTGAAATGTTTATCGTACTACTACAACAGTACTAATAATTATATCAGAAATTACATGATAAAATAAAAAGAGAAGAATAAGAGCTAATTTAAAAAATTCTTTTACCTTTCTTTGTTTGGTGATTTGCAAAATGAAGAGGTTTACATTTTGGACATGACCATGCCCCTCTGGGAACCTTCCGAAGAGGGGGATCTGTGCATTCCATATGAAATACTAATGGACAGGTGTCACAGCATATCACATGACCCCCAACTCCACACTGATGGCAAGTCTCATTGTGAACAGAGCCCTCCTCACTGTAAGACCAATAATTAAAAAAACGAATTCAGTCAAGGAAAATTTTCTCACCCAAACTTTATAATCTTATTTATGTAATAGATAAACAACTATAAATTGTTTAAAGATTCAAACAGTTGAAAAAAGATAAAAAATTAGCATTACCTTTCTTCCTCCTCTTCCTCTTCATCATCACCTTCTTCTTCCTCATCAGATTCCTCGGAGAAAAGCCTTCTAGACTTCCTTGGTGGTTGGGTTCTCTCTGGTGGCCGACAAGCATTGCAGAACCAATCACCCAATGGTATGGCCTGTGGAAAATGTCAATACCAAGTGTAATTATGAAGATTTTTGCAGATGAACCGATTGGTTAAAAAAATTAACTTTACTTGAAACCTTGATAAAAATAATCATGTTCATAATAAGGGTTATAAAGTATAAATTCAGTGCATTAACCTAGAACACTACACAAAAATTATTTTTGCACTAGATGATTAGAAAAAGCATACAACTGATGCATGGATTAAAAAACCCTAGGACTTTGAATGCTGAATGGAAAAGAAGATTAAAAATTATTGGAAAAATGTTCCAACTTATTATCTAACATGGGGAACCGGAAGCACGTCAGTAAATATAAAAATACTACACGACAAATTGAGAATTGAGGAAAATTTTGTCTTACACAAATAGCAGTTGTGTTTTCCACTCATTGAACTATGCATTGTTGATCTGACATTTGTTTTAGGTCATTCCTGAATGATAATCCAAATCTTGATAAAGAACTCTATGTGAGACAATCCCTCTAAATAATTAATAACCTTTAGAGATACCAACAGGATGAGTTACAAAAGCATGAGTTATCATTGACATTTTGAAGCTCCATATGTTCAAATAATTTTCCTAATCTTTTCAGAATCCTGGAAATAATGTTTGCATTTGCTATGTGTAAGTTAAGTTTTAAAATCTAACTATTTTTCCTGTTCCTGATTTGCATTGGATGTGTGGTAACAACATTGGAAGAGATATAACTAAACTTAAAATGCATTTTCAAGCAAAGACGTCCTGACACATTTAAATATTGATTCAATGGAAGATTCCTTATTTATTACATAAGGACTTCCATTTCGAAACGTTTCGCATACAATTTTTGTCTAAGAGAATAAGCTTCATTTTATGAATATTTAAGGAAATCATTTTTGCAGGGATTTACTTCCTATTCTTTGTAATATCACAATTTCAAGTAAACTAAAGCAATTGAAGAACTTACAGTCAATTTGGGCTTGAGGCAGTATAGATGGTATCCTTTGTTGCAGCCATCACATAACAGCATATTCTCTCCATCTCCTTGCTTCCTGCACACTCGACAACGGGCAAAGAGAGCTGATTTTGACCACTGGATGCTGTTATCTATAGAAAGAATTACTACATTAAAATTCTGCCAAATGAGGTGATACATCACAGTCAGCAGCTTCAGAATGAAAATAACCTGTGAACATCAAAAGTATTTAAGGAAGATCAAATCCATAATAGGATTTTTTTAAATATTACAAAATTTTGTAGGGGAAACATTAGTTCCAGATAGCTATGCTTATTAGATAAGCTATGAGTTGAAATAGCAGAAAACAAATTGAATAAACTAATTCAAACATAGGAGTTAAAATCTTAGATTTCCAATTCAAGATAAAAACCACAAGTTTTAAATTTTGAAATGAATATTCATCAGAATTTAGTCATGAGATGGATTTAAAATAACCACTTACACCATAGGTTTTTAAACTTATAGCTCCAATAGGCTGCGTTAGCATTTGCAAAGGATTCAGAGACTACAGTTAACGTACAGTTTCACCTACTCAATTTTTTTTTTACTATTTACCTTGATTTTCACAGTATCATTCTGTAATAACCATACACTATGCAATCTTTCACACTCACCTAATGTATAGAAATGGAGGTAGATCTGGGAGATGCTAGTTGAAGCCATCAGAGAGGTTTCCCATCTCTCCATAGGAGAGGTACTTGTTAGTATGTCATCCTTTTCCTTGCCATCTTCAGAACCTATAATTTGTAAGTAAATAACTTGAACATTGGTCAAAGCTAATTATGTAAGTGATGAAAGGGATCAGCTTGACTGGGTGATTGAAATTAAACTCTATTTTCCAAATATTATCACCTTGGATTTAGGAATATTAACCAAGATTCAGGAACATCACATCAGAGCTGTTATTTCTTATATTGCAAATATATTAAGCTATACTTTCCAAAAATTAAGAATCTTTAAAATATATCCCAGTTGTATAAGATCAAAATTTCAATTCTGATTTCATAAATAAATAAAAGGTTTTTAGACCTATAATTTGACATTCGTCATAAAGCTCTTTACGTCTAAGAATAAAAAAATTTTGACCAAGAAAATACATAGAAACTTGAAATCATTAGCCATTCTGAATTATCTATAAATATGGATTGTGTAAAATGCTAACCTTCTTCCATCTCTTCTTCTTTAGATTTCTTCTTTTGACTGAGGACTTTCAATCGTTTTTCCAGACTTTTTTGATCTTCAGCTAAAATGAAAATTGAAATATACAAAAATTATCAACGAATTCAGTCAATCATAGTTCTTTCATATTCACTTCACTTTATAGCATTTACAAGTCCAAGAGTACAGGTAAACCTACCTAGAGGTTTCTTAAGGTATCGCTGTTCAATGCACTGAGCAACTTGAAGGATAGCTGAAGCCAGTTGTCGGACGACAGGCTTCACCAACAAAGAATCACTGGCACCATTTACAATTACTCCACTGTCTTCTTCATCTTCTTGGTCATCTTCTTCTATCTTTATGATACTTAAGTGGCCACCAGGATCTTCATAGGAAGGAAGACCTCCATCAGATGAAACACTAGTAGTGTCTGGTGTATCTGGCCGACTTGTTTTTCCTAGAAGAAATTTACTTGTTAAGTTAGCAAGAACCCAATATCTAAGTAATACTGAATGTTTTATGCTTTACCTTCACTTTTAATTTTGGTCACTGTTTTATCAAATGCACAATCTTTCTGCAAGAAAGGAAGAAACAGAATGAACACAGGTATTCAAAGGATAATTATCTAAAATGCAGATTTCAAAAATGTTCTCCAAGTAACATCAAGCTGCTTTAACTTACCAATCCTTTGGATAGGTCCTTATTTCCCCAAACTAATTTATCACATTGCTGGTCATAGCCACCTGAATTGATGGCTTCTCTCCAGGCGTCTCTATCTTTAACCTGTAATGAAAAAAATGTTAATTTCCACCTTAAACGACACTTATATCATTTCAAGTTTACAAAAGTGCATACAAAAGAAAATTCATGATATTTTCTCCAACAATTCAAAATTTACTAATAGATTCAAAATCAACAACAATGATAAGACTACATATTGATAGGAATAAAAACCCAACTGTTAAACTATACCTTAAGGTTGCCAAACCCTCCCAAAGAAATCTTTTCTTCCATATCCAAGATGTAATCTCTGAGGGTTAGCTCAAACACTTCCTCAACTGGAAGACCTGCAGCAAAATTAAAATTGCTATTGTCTTTCTTGGATTGTTGACGCCCAGATTTGCGAGTTTCAGTGATTTCTACAGGTTCCTAAAAGTGGAAGAATAAATAGCGTATTTAGTATATATTAGTATTAATTAGCAGCATTATAGTATGTATTAGTAAGATTGCTAAGAAATTCAACATGATCTCATTAATCCTAGCTAGATAAGTGACGTATTTTTGCTTATCTCCTGGAGAGATTAAAATACTACTCCAGATATGATAATTGTATCAATGGTAAAAATTTTACATTACAATTATTTGATCACTAAAATAAAACAAAAAATATTGTGAGCACATTCAGCAGGTAAAAACTCAACATCATCATCCTGAGATGGCTGGAAAAGGAGCAAGAGAATCAATTCTGAAACTTTGCAAAGTGTAGATTAAAAATGAAGTATACCTCAGTTTAACTTGCATGTGGAGGTTCTAATAGAGGTAAAAGAGGAAGGCAACTTAATGAAGGCTAAGGAAGTTGGAAAATGAAATTTTTCAGACATGCTCTTAGACACCGTAACTTTATAAGAAATATCATGGAAGGAAAAGTTTTGAAAATGAAGGAAGAGGACAGCCTGGGAAGAAGTTCCTAGATGATATAATAAGTCCCATATGTATTAAAGTCCACCAGGAATTATAAAGAACAGTGGTGGAGAGCAACATGATTACAATGGAAAGGCCTTTAGAAAAAGACGGGGAAAATTTTAAACACACATTTTTTATGAAAGTTTTCTACAAATAAGAGCCTTCAATAACAGTGATTCTTGTCATTTTACAAAATACTAAAACTTACATAATGATATTATTTTACTTTCATATCAAAGAGAAGTAAACTTTCTGGTTTAACGGTTGATATATGGAATGGTCTCACATGAAATTTCATTTAAATTTGCCTACCATTAATCCAAAATTATTATAACTGATGTATAAGGTATCTACATCTACATACATGTGAGGTAAGTATCTACATCTACATATTTACCCTGCAAGATGCTTTTTAGCGATTGGTAGGGGGTTAGGTAAGAAGTATGAAAATCCCATCCTTCTACTAAGATTTTGGATACTTGGATAAGGAGAGTTAATAACCCATCTAATCTTTCATTTAAAGAATCAAGAATTCATTACTCACCTGTGTATGGTCTAGCTTGTGAACAGGACACTTGGACATAGAGGTCACTATACGTGCTCGGTGCTGGATCAGAACTTGTCTTAAATGACTTTCTCTCACTCCCCTGGGATTCAAGGCTCCCACCAAAGCATCCAACTCAGCTTCTCTCCAAAAAAATGCCCACCTTGTGCGTGGCAGGAATGTGGAGTGAACCTGACAAGATTTACTATCTGCAACACACACTAAATGGTGGGCAAGCTTAACATTCAGTTCAGCATCCTCTTCAATGTCACTTCCAGCACGTGAGTCCTGCCTTCTGTCCACCAAAGGATTACGAATCAACTCCACATCAGACTTCACACCTAATAGATTCTTCTTGTGATTGGAATTTAGTCCTCTATCACCTCCTTCATTCTCTTTGTCACTACCATTGCCACCACGCTCTTCAAACATTCTCTGTACGCATGCCAAAACTTCTTCTGGATCACTTGCCATAGCAAGGGCAGGAATGTGGGGAGTTGGAGAAGGAAGGCATGATCCTGGCAGTTCTTCATTGTCCTCCACAAACAAGCCAGGCAGGGAGTTAAATAACCAGAAGCGCCGATATGCACGGTCCCGACCTAATGGAGAGGCACGGGCAAGGATTTGATGAGTGGCCATGGCGTCACGGAGCTCTTTCTCCTTCTTTTGCAGTTCCTGTTTCCTTCGAATTTCATCCCTTTTTGGGCTTTGGGATTCAGGTTTGGCTTCCTGAACCACTCCTCCCTCTTTTAGCTTCTGCTTTTCTTCCTTCCTCTTTTTTCGTCTGAAATCATTCAAACCAAACATTTTCTCTTTAATGCATTTCTGGCATCTCTTAAGTATTTAGTTAAAAATGCATCAAAATCCTACTCATTCTTAGTCACAAATTGTAACTGACAATTACTGTAAAATATTTAGAAAGGAGTAATGAATAATCCTAAACATTCTTATATTTATGAATACATGCGCGATTACTTGCATCCATGACTACAAATATCATGAAATTATTTTAACTACATATATTCCTAAAAAATTAAAAGAATACATAAAATATAAACAAAATAAAAGATAATTCTGTCTCAAAAAGACTAGAATTTATCACATCAATTACCTTGCAGCAGCTTCATCTTTCTCCCTCTTGATTTCACCAGCTTGATGTTGCCGAAGGCTTATCTTTGCTAGTTTCAACTTTTCTACACTTTCTTCTATAACATCTCTGACAGCTGCATAGGTCAGAATTTGATTCACAAGACAAGTCAAAATTTTCAGTTTACAGCCTGAAAAAATTCAATTATGAGAAGATCAAGCAAATAAAGTAACCATGAAATATTATAATGAAAAAAAAATATATATATAACAATTTCAAATTCATACCTAAAGGTAAATCAAATATAGTTTTCACACTTAGTGCTCGTAAAATTTGAGGTTCCTCCAGCCGGAGTAATAAACCAGGATCGTCAAAATTTGTGTATCCTCCACGCTGCTGGTATCTATAATTATGAAAAATTATTTTTGAATGGTAGGTTTTGCTATGACACTTAGACAGGAGATATGCAGTATAGAATTACAAATCCATGTAACCAAATGAACTTTGATGAATGAATGATGAACTTTGACACTTTTTTAAATACTTAGTATCTTATGCAATGTCATTTACAATGAATTTAAGTACAATAGTACCTTATGCCATATAATAACCAAGTTTATTTTATAACATGATGCATTAACTTAATATAATTTTTCAATTTTACTCAAGTATCACAAAAACTTGGTTTAAAATAATTTTTCTACCCCAAGAAATACTAATTTACCATCCTAATCCCCTAATATTTTGATATTGTTAAGATTATAATAACAACCATTTAATAAAAACCATAAAAAATGAGTAAAATGTGCAAAAAATAATCTTTAGAGCATTTGAAGAACATATATAAAAATAATACTGAAATATATTTATAGAATTGTGAAACACTACATTTCTGAATGAAATACACCTATATATTGTTAATTCTAACCTCCATTTTGCATTCTTTTCAATGCATTTTCCTCCAGAGGTCAAAATGTGAAGACGAACTAGTTCAGAAAGTGTGGCACAATCCAAGGTGAGATTTTTAAGAGGAACTCCTTGATATAATTGGCACCAAGATGTAGCAGCAGTTGCAGCTTGAATTGCATCTTCTCTAGTTATATCTGTTGAGGCAGCCAAATCTAGCTCCACTGGAGAAACAAGAGCAAGCATAAGTCAGTAGAAGTTCTTGAAGTATTAGCCACATAATCCTCATAGGGACAAAATGCCCTCCAAATATGAAGATTCCACATAATTTTACTGAGTGACCATTATGCTTTACTACCCTTCGATGAACATAAGAAAATTCTTTAATAAATGCGTCATAGCTTTCTGATCCTATCTAATTATAGAGCAGCTTATCACTGAAATCGAGACAGATCTGACACTGTCTCTCAAAGTGACTTTCTCAACTCTCAGAAAGAGTTCGGCTTAAGCAAAATATATGGGATTAATTTTGAACTAATGCATATTGTAAGGTTAATTACTATCCCTTTTTCCAAGAGAATACACATTTTAACTTTAATTTATATTTGAATAAATTAGTTTAATTTTACAGTGGCTGAATATCTTAATGTAGCTAATCATTAATTTTCAAAATAATTAAGTACTAAAGTCAGTACATCTAAAATAACTATAAAAAGAAATACAATAGTTATTACAAAACTTAAACAGTTTGAGCTAGGAGTTTTTAAGACATTAATGCAGTGCTAAGCTGGTGACTGACATGATAAAGTTTTGGTTAAGCTTTTTAGGAAGTGACCACAAGTATACTTACCAACAGCTTGGCTTTCAGTTTCATGAACTTCATGATCTTCTTCCTCTTGCAGTTGAAACAAGGATGAAAGAAGAAGCTGTACCACATCAGCAAATGCATCTAAAGACATAATCATTAAGAAAGTATTTTCTCAGATTAGTATCAAAGAAAGGTTTTGAATGGGTGATGCCTTTTTTTTTAATATACCCACCTGTTCCATCTTTTTCAATCAATGCTTTCTCTAAAAGATCAAATGAGAGTCCACCAGGAAAGAAGTTTTCAGTGTATAGCACACTTTTGAAGCAAGTTACAAACTCGAGAACCATCAGAAAATCACCAAAAAGCTGATTGGGTATTCTACACTGAACAGCTGACGGGGCAGGAAGATGCTACAAAAAAAATTCAAAACTTAAGTACCAAGCCATAAATTAAAAGACAAACATGGGTTAAAACATATATAATTGCAGAAACAATGAGAAGGTTTAATCAGGTAAATACACTGGACTGCACAATTGGTAACGCATTCCTGATTCACTTGAATCAAAAATTTGTTTAGGAATAGGTTATTATAACATCAATATCCTGAGTGTAAATAAATATTATCCATCTTCTAAAAAAATATATACATTTACCTTAAGATCTTCACATTCTAGATCTTCTCTGGGCTTGTTCCACTCTTTAAGATGTAGAGCAAGGCGACGTTTTTCTTCCCTGACCCTCTCCCTTTTACTGACACGCTCTTCAATCTTTCGCTGTTTCTCCACCAGAGCCATCTGACGCCTTTCTTCTTCAGTTGGGGGTTTTCGAGGTTTAGGCATCTCATTCTCACTACAGTAAAACAATAAATTTCACTTTCTCTGAAAACAGTTTCCACTATCAGCAAGAGCATTTCTAAACTGAAGTCTGAAAATATTGTTATAATCTTATCATGAAACTTCAGGTCATTAGATTTATCTTTGTATCAAAAACATAATCCAATATTGAAAATTTAATTTAGACTGCAAATAAAAGATACAAATATAGCCTTCAGAAGATCATACGTATACTTTTGAGTATCTAAACCAACTGTCAAATTTCTTTAAAATTCCACTAATCAAATAAAATAATAATTAATACCAAAAAATGAAAATCATAAACACATCCGATTTTCAATCATTTAGTACACTCTAGAACCTAATAAAATCCCAAAATCATAACACAGTACACAAACTGGATCTCCTAACAAGAGGGTTCAAATCAAGAGGAAAATTGTTAACCACAAATGTTTACCTTTTACAGGACAGCATGTCATTTACCTTACACTGCCTAGTTTCAAGAACTTATGAGGCAAGAGGGGAATCACTTGGTGTGGGAATTCAGAATTCTATGCATTCATATCAACAGGAATGAATTTATGGAAGTTGTCTTGAGTGATAACGAAAACAATTATTTTAATTAGAAACTCACCCCTTCTTAATTTTCTTCATGTCCATAACCTGTGCAGTTAATTTTTGCTGGATCATTCGTTTCTTCTTTGGGCCTACACCTTCTTCGGAAACCATCTGTGATCCTTTAAGCATATCCTTTATCTTTCTTTTTCTGGATTTGACCTTATTTTCCTTATTAGGGGCCAGAGGTCTATTTTTCAATTTGCTTGATGAAGGTGGAGCATGCAGCTCCATTGTTTTCATCTTTTTGGGAACATCTTTGGTTGGTGATTTAACAAAAGAATCGCTAGATTTACGCGGTGATTTTGCTTTGTTAGAGATGAATTTTGATGGACTTGGAGGAATTCTTCCCTTTTTGGATGAGTCTTGGAAAGATGGCAGTGGCCCAGGGAAAAGTAATGAATATCTTGCATGTGTTATTTGATGCTTGTTGATGAAATCCTCCTGGAATGCAATTAATAATTGATAAAATGGCAAAGAAAATAAATTGCAACATTAAAAAATCAATTAAACAAGTAATGCGTAAAAATATCCTATGATTTTAATATATTTTTTGAAAGGATTTACTTGGCTACATAAGATTTTGATTTGAATTATGCTAAGTATATCAATTACCACTCAATAGCATCTTCAAGGTCTTAAAAAAATTAAGAGGAATTAAGATCTCTGGAAAAAACATAACTTTTCCATAAAGTAATTAATAATTTAACCAATGAATTAAAAACATATAGAAGAGGGAAAACAATTCAAAGAAAATGACACCACAAGACAATGTCAAATTAACATATGTTGCTCTTCATATAATGATCTTTTTATAAAAAAAACTTTCAAGTGAATCATCACTTAAAAAATAGTATAAAACTATATTCTCCTAAAAATTATAGTTAGAATACACACCTTGATTCCCCAAATCCCATTTTCAAAAGGAAAGGCAATCTGTCGAAGAAATAATCGATTCCGTTCCCTGGTGAATGACCCCTTTCGTCGCCTGACCTTATCAGCTGGGACACAGTGAAATCGCATGACATCCTGTGTGTTCCTATCACTGATGTCTCGCACCTCATATTGATATAGCACAGCAGGTGGCCAAAACTCATTATTATTACTGCGGATAAAACAAGGAATGTGTCATTCTTTTGTTTCACCTAAAAATACAGTAACATTACTAACTAATACTAATCCCAGAGTTGGGGAACCTATTTTCATTGGCAATGAACACGTCAAACCATCAGAACACACTTATGATGTATTGCATAGATTGAACCCCAGTATTATATTAATGAAAATTTTATCACTACTTAAATTTAAGTAGATATTACCTAATTTCTTTCTATTTTATATTATATAAAAGAATAGGTAACAAGATTAGTTAGATTTTTTTTAGGAAATGGAGAAAAGGCCATAAATTTCCTGCCTGTGACCAATTTATTGTTTGTGGTAGGTAAATTACATCATAAAAACATACTTCATTTAGTGGATTAGTCTCTTTAGCACATCCTATGCTCACTGAGTGATACATAGTCTCTGGAAATCTTATAACAACCCCCAAGAAGTGGTAATTCCACAATGTGTCATCTTTTGCTTCAATAATAAAAAGATGTTCATCTAATATAAATTTTATACCTTATCTTTTAAAGCAGTTAAATTTTCTGCAGATCAAAATAGGTATTTTATCAAGGTGTCAGAGAGAGACATATGATTGATGCAAATGTGCACATAATTTGCATCAAAACTTTTCAAAATTGAAAGCAATTCATAAACCTGCACAAATTATACTTCATCTTAACATTCTAGATAATAACTTCCAGATATTAAAGTTTCCCTGTGCAAAAATTTAGCAGATGTACATAGATGCTACTTTCCTCACCCAAATACATTTCCAGAATCACTCTAATCACTTCAAACAAATGTAAATACATTAAAACATACCCAAAAACACAACTTCATGTTCTGTATCAGTGCCCATTTCTGAATACCTCATTTTTAGATAGATATCTATATCTACATATTCAGCAATGAAACTATTGGCAAATTCAAATTAACTCAAATTTTGACCAAATAGTGAATTTTTCATTTGTTGGTCCATTTTTAACAGGAAGCAGCAAATGTCCTCTTGGAAATGGAACGGCATTAATATGTTTTGAAGGAGTGTGGAAGGAAAAAAATTCTGGTGACAAAAAATTGACGTTTAAAAATAAAATATAAGGATAAAACCAATACAACTAAAGAAAGGTAATACAACCATAACGCCGTAATTGCAGTAAAAGTGGAATTCCCACTGATAGCAAAAAATTATCAAAGGTATAACTTTGCAGAAATACCTCTTGGAAATAAGAGACTTATGTAATTATTCATTTCCAATTCTCAGTTCTAACTATTCACATAACACTGAAGCATGACTGGTTTTGTAAGTGGGCTTGTGAGGTTGTCCTTCAACCTAAAAGATTGTTTGTGACAGCAAAGCACAAAAATTTTGGGTAGAAGAAGTTTGCTTTCTAGGTAAAATATCTATTAGTCCCAATAGCAAAGCAGATGACTGAAGCTACTTCTTGTTCAAGCAATGTTCAACTAATATTATGTAGCAAGTTGGCATGATACTAGATAGGGCTACTTTGTGGCAAATAACTTGAAGATATCCAAGACTTGATTGTCTAAATAATATAATTATTGACAATTATGTAATAATTAATTATAGAAAATAATGTCATGATAAATAATCATTACTTAAAACTATGCAATCAATCTCCCTTACAAAAAGCTTCTCTAAAATATACATTTAAACCCAATTGGATTAAAATAGGGACAAAAATTAAGGTTGCAGGTTAATATCACTTTATGCTTCACACTTGACAAATTAAAACTAAAAATGTATGTAAGTATCTCAATAAATAAATCCTTAAAATTTATTGATAGTAGTTAAGAAAACAGTACAAGTGGAATGAAAATTAGTGAGAACATTCCTGAAACAGCTAAAAATATAACACCAACTGGAATGAGCTGCTGTTAATTTATATGCCAGAAAGAAACTTCAGTTTCCCTAAAGTAATAGTGCATGATGTGAAACTGGCACTCATAAATGACACATTTTCAGAATCAGAAGATCTACATGATAGGACATCTAGAGTTAAGACAGATATTATACAGCATCTCTTTACAACTGGTAGGAATATCTTTTTGCTAACCATAGGACCAGAGTGAAACAGAGCATTGGATATAGAGAAAAGATCACATTCATTGTAATAAATACAGATTCAAGATCCTAATATCTTTGGGAAAAGACAGGATATACAGATTTAAATTTAAACAAAATTACATCAGTAGTAGTATTTTTTGAGGATTTTTATTTCATCTCAAAATTTTTCGTTTTAGAGTTTAAAATTCAACTACTGCAAAAAGAAACTGCCTGCAAATGCCAGGCACAGCACAACAGAAATTTTTTTATCATAGAAAGTTTTCCAAGGTCATGCAAAAAGTGACACATTGATGATACACAGATTGAATTCTAGGGAACATGGAAGTTTAAAACTTAAATTAAGACTTGAATATCCTTCAATAATGATCAGAAAACAATAAGAAGTAATGTCGCCAATCTTCAGTTACTCTAATTGATGCGCCCAGCATTTTCACAGGTCACTTCACTTATATAAAACTATATATATATATATATATATATATATATATATATATATATATATATATATATATATATAAAAACTATATCCTACAGCCATAGGTATTAGAATTACAGTTTAGACCCATTAAAATTATGTAGCATTTTCACATGCCAAGTCTCATTTTAACTGTTACATATAGTGTTAAAAAGAAAACCAAATGAACCTTCCTTGATAAAGGTAATAATTAAATCACGTTGAAATAGCTACGCCACATCAGTGATATTTGTTTGCTGAAAAAAGCTGCAAAAAAACTTAGTCTTTTCTTAAAAATTCCCTTTCCCCCCTCCCTCCTTACCCCAAACACATGCTTCCACTTTCCTCATATTTCAAGTGTCAGCAAATGTAGGTGCACGAGGCTGTTAATTACTAAGATTAGCACTCCTTTTATGAATAAATGAAGATTACTTGGACCTATGATGTCCCCTTCAGTATCAGCTGTACACAGTCTTGCTAAAGCTTTCATTTCAATACAAATAACCAACTTGATAAATAACTGTTGAATAAAAAAAACACCAATACTCAAATGACACATTCATATAAACAAAGATGGTACAAATGGAGTACAATATTCTACACCCATTATGGAAACCAAGCCACTTTTGAGAATCAAATCTTAAAACCTTCTTTTCCATCCCTATATGCAGTGGTTTCCAAATTATGGCAATGGTTTCTTCTTCATAGATTCAGCAACTTCAAACCATATTAGAACCTAATCTCCACAATATATCCATCCAATCTAAGCCACAAAAATATTGTGAATAGCCTGGCTGATGAGTAATAATCACTTTCACAAATTTTACACTTTTGAAGACCTTCCAGAGATTATCACAATAAGCATTTCCCCAAGCCTTCATTCCAAAAGTTTCTTAGTGAAATTTGCCAAGTTTTATATCCCATATTTTTATCTTTAGAGGGTACAAGAGATATAAAAGTTGCAAGTATACTTATGAGGTCATATGCCACCTCATGCAATGCTAATCAAAGAATCTCTATGCCAGCAGTTACAAATAATACTGGCGAATTAGAAATGCAATGATAATAATAGATTTTGAGAAACAACATAATCTAAGGAGCTATATACAAGCTAGGTGTGAATTACCCATTCTTTCACCAGTTAAAATTTGAAGTAGCATATTCAGTAGAATTCTGTATTCTGTCTAATACTGAATAGCAACATAAATTTTCTGACAGGACTTAAGAACCTGCAGTAGGTAGATCTCAAGCTTTGACAGAAGATTAACAAAAATAACAAAAAATCTACGGTGGACGTATACTAATTAGGTGACTTAATGAGTTAAATACAGCTAAAATGTGCTTCTCATTACAAACTATCTGGCGAGAATGGAGTCGATCTAGAATGAAAATAGCAGTAATACTCACGCCATGGTTATACTATAATCACATTGATACGTTTTAATTATATACAAAAATTACTTCAGAAGTAAAAGAAAAATTTACTATGTTAATTATTATTTAGCTGATACTTTCCACAAAAATAATTCACTTATTACTATGAAAAAATTATGATCAATAATTGAAGGATATAGTAAATATTTACCTGGCGTTACCGTGCAAAGCAACGAATTTATCCACTTCACTCAAAGATGGGGCGATGACATTGAGAATTTGACAATCAACCCTGAAACCAAGAAAAATAATATGTAAATTGAAAACAAAAATTTAAATTTGATTCATGCAACCGAAAGATCGACAATGACCTAAATCGACAATTTATGAGTTCGAATCGACGTATTCAAACAAATTCATAGTAAAAATTTGAAAAATCTTACCAATGATTATCGTTAAGGCTGACTTCTACAGTTTCGCCTGCAAAATACCGATTTCTGACGTAGTTATACACATCATCCGCCAAGTCTCGTAAGCAAGTACGCCTTGTTTTTGAAGCCAAATAAATAACTGGCAGTTTCAGCTGTAATAGAAAATAAATAAATATTATTATTATAAAAGTATTTTTATAATGTTTTAGTTTAACAGCTTCTCGTGATAAACACCTCTTTGGGATATTCATTCAGAGTGTTTCTTGCACTAGCTTCGCTTCTAAGGGCTTCCGCATACGTGATATTGGGTTTTCCAGTAATTGAGCAGGACCATATTAATGAATTACACAAAATTACTCGTTCGTAGAATTCACTGAAAGAGAAATTGAGAATTACATTGGAAAAAATGTTCTAAACAAAATTAAAATAAATTAGCTCCGAGTATCTCCAAGGGCGGCTATAGTTATGAAATTCTACAGATTAAAAGTATGTCATCACGTAGCAAGTCGAAATTCATGATATCTTACGAGCATATGGCCGCCTCTGGTTGCAATTGAAAGTTTAGTACTTACTCGTAATCTCTAAAAAGTTCATTCGTCAATTTGCAATGAAAGACCTCCTCGTCAGGCCGAAGATTGGGAGGCGGCTTCTTCTTTTCGAAGGGCTTTTTACGCAGCAGTGGCATCTTGAAATTTGGAGGGAAATTTCCGAGCTTTGCTAGTTATAACCACTAATACGGATCTAATCGTAAAATTAAAAGTAACTTACTACAAGAAGTGACGTTTGGAGTTTCAAATAGCTACCGAAACTGCTATTTTAGCAAAACGTTAGCATTATGTGCCAACATACTGCGACTTAATCTTCGCAATCACATCCTATCATACAGAGCGAATGTCTGCGTAACGATTTAACGCACGACGGCGCCAGAGCACGTTGAGAACGGTTTAATTATTTCACTGATGTACAGAAAGTAAACTTCGATCACCAAGACGAACACCACAGAAGTGTAGTTAATTGATTCAGCTTTCTTGCAGAAAAACCTCACAAATTAAAAGTTGAAATTAATAAAACTTCAGCAATTAACTTTTTGGAGGTCCTTCCTCCTCACAACCCGTTTTTCAGGTAAGGAGATGAAAACACAATTCTCTCCTCTGATTGGCGGAGAATGGACCATGGTTACCCATTTTGTTGACAGAAGAAGCGATTCATGCGATTTCCCGCGTATATTCATAAGGAAAAGTGGTCATTTTCTTTTCATTTATATTCTTCTACTTATTATATAATTTAACCAACTCTTTACTCCAGTAGAGAGTGCATTTTAGATCGCAGGTTTCTCTTCGTGTTTGATCATTCTAGATCCGTTTCCAGCTCACCCAAGTCATAGCCCAGTGGATACCTTTTCTGGAGGCTTGTTTTCATTTATAATCAACCATATCGGTTATTTGATCATAAATCTTATTTTTTAACCGAAAATTCTGAATTTGTACTTTGTTAGGAATATAAAATCGTTTCAGGCGACTCAGCGATTGATTTTCATCTCCCTATTGGTGATTCGAGTATCGAGCCAAAATTCTCAAATTGTTACACACCGCCCGCTTTTTCGTCATCGTCGGGTATCATTCATGTTTAGTTTAATTATTTTTGTGTCTCTTTTTTAAACTTGTTTCGATCTTGAATTATCAAATGTAGATGAAGGCCTTTTACGTTGTTTCTCTCGCGCTATGCAAAGATAAAATTTTAAAATGTGTTAGCATCAACTAGTCTTTGTAAAATTTCGTGTACAATCAACATCAATACTGGTATCAAATTCTTATAATATAAGCCTGTTGAAGAAGATGAATGAATGTCCTTAGAATGTTTCTAGTACTAGAATTTGTTTTTGTATCCTTCAGTCTGACCTCTTTCTTCGCTTATCTTTGACAAGATCCGTTAGCTCTATGTCATCCAAAACGTGAATCAGAGTCATATCAGTTATTTACGTCAATGCTTACTATTATTCATTGAGGAAATGATTTTCCTGTAGTAATCATGTTAAAATTACATTCTAATTCTTCTATTTCGTTAGTTTATGGAATGACTGTAGTCGGGAGGCAAAGCAACTTTAATGAGGGGGCACAGCTACTTCGACAACGAAAGCCTTCATCATTATTGCTGAGTACTTATGCGATACAATTCGCAAGAAAGGCCATTACAGTAAACATTCACCTTGCAGTCCATACTGTATTATATCTAAGTTTTCTTTTTGTTTCTAAATGGCGAAGAAAAACTGAAGTTACCTTTTATCACTTGAGTAAACTGCATACTCAAGTATGTAGTTTATCCGAAGATAAATCCGCACAGCTTATCCTCAATATGTTCACTTCACTCTTCTTCCTTTATTATTGTCGGCTTTCTCACTAAGGATATCTTACTCATGAACATAATTGCACTATCGCAGCTTTAGCGGACAAAGAGTTTATTATATATCGAGTCTTTCATGTATAAATGGACCTATTTAGTATTGAATATGGTTGTTTATTGGGTTAGCTGATATCATTTCCCTGTTGTGACTAACCACCCATGGAAATTTTTCCATGCCTTATCTTTTGGCCAAATTAAATGACATCATTACTATGAAGAATCTTTTTTTATAATGTTTGAAAAAGTAAGGTGTGTGTATGTTCGCCTAAAACTATAGAACTAAAAATTGCATGACTATCAAACTTTAGATAATGTTAAATGTACTCCCTGTGCGGATAATAGACTACCTTTTAATTACCTTAGTGATCCTAGTTTTATATATTTTAGAAACCACTTTATCAATCTCTATCCTTCTGTTTTAATTATTGCGGTATTTTAAACCTAGAGAAAACGAAAGGAAAACCCTGTGAAAATTTGAGTGAGTTATTTTTAATGTATGTTTTTTCTTATGACAGCTTGGCAAATGGTATTTTATGGCACTAATAAACCAAATCATGAACTTTTATTGTAAACTGGGGAAACTAGAACGTCTCCATTTACTAAGTAAACATTATGATATGTTTTAGTGCGGCATTTTTGTTGGAAAAAAGGTTGATTTCCCTAATCCCTGCTCATCACATGGAAGTATGGTAGTGGAATTTTGTAAAGTGCTTCAATAGTTGAAGTTATGTTGCACATATGGGCTCCCGCTGGTAAGTGAACCCAGGACAACCTTCAAATAAGATGATCCCTCTACCCTTTTGGCTATTTGGGAGCCGTTCAAATGAGCCTTACATAAAGAACTATCAGGTAGTCCTCAGAAAAGAATGAAAATGCTCATGTATTTAAAATTCTTTTTGGTGATAAAAACTTAGGCCAAGCTGAGCTGCAATAATTGATCTTGTCCAGACATAATTAGGATTTGTGGTTGCAAATATTACCTCAGTGGACTGTATGAACTTTCCTGTAATGATCGCTCATCAAGTATATCAGCTGGATGGGCAAGAGTGTAAAGAAAAGAATACTTGAGCATTAGTGCTGCCTATGCACTGGTCCAGATTCTTCCTTTGAGACAAAACACAACTTCCAACTGAGAGGTGGAAAGATGCCCTCAAAATCATTGACATCTCTAACAATAATTAAAATTCCAAAGAATTTATGCCTCCCAATTTGCTCTCCTCCTTAATGTCTTCTCACCCACCGCTGTCCCTTAAGCTTACCCTTTGCCATCACCCCTTCCATCTCATATTTAAGTCCTTCTGTAAATATTCAACTGAAGTTATAATAATAATTCCTATTTAATAATGGAGCATACTGTAGTCGAAATTCATGATAATTGTAATGAACCATTTATGAATGCATTAAAATCCATGCCTTGACTAGGTTTCAAACCCAGGACCTTAGTGTTGCAAGGACCTCAATTGTTGACGATTGTTTTGGATTTTGCCATACAACCATCTTAGCATTGTCATCTTGTGGATTTACAAGGGCACAACAAAAGTGAAGAGTAGATTTTTTCTGGAAGACATCAGGTCCTTTATAGCCTCCCTGAGGTCCGAGGATTATTAGTCCATTCTGCTGCATAAAGTGACCTTTCCATCCAACACTTGCTTCATTTTGTTGCTGCTTCTACTGATTTCACATGGATGGTCTTCTATGTGATGTCTAGTTCTTTATGTTGTAACTCTGTTATATGCTATAGTTAGAGTTACCATATCCTGAAGAGCTGTTTCCAGAAGTTAACTATAGTAGAATAGATCATCCTTTAACTATTGTAGAATATGCATTCTTTGTTAATGAATGGCATAAATTTGTAGTTAAACTTGCTGTGCTGAGAGGTATAAGTTTGGACAGTTAAACAGGATTTCTGTAATAGAATCGTAGAAATTAGCTGAAAACTTCATCTCTAGAGGCTTCCAAAACATTGCCAAACATCACTAGACAGAGATGGAACATATTTTGGATTACATAGGGGACTTCTGACATTAACTGTACATACAATGTAAAGTCTCTAAAAGTTTTGAAACTAGATAAATTAGTGTATGAAGTAAGATCTTCAATTCCTTATACTGTCCCAGCATAGCTCTACAAATGCTCTTATGATAGAAATAGCTTTCTAAAATTTCTCTTTTTTCCCTCTTCCATCTATGAAAATTTGCTTCTGTAATACTATAATGTGGAGCAGTTTATGAGTTATTATGTCTTTCAGTCAAGTAACAAGGAGATGATGAATTGCTCCATTGCATTCTTAAGTCTGAGTGACTTCTTAACCCAGTATGCTTTAAGGATCAATTAAGTGTATAAATTTTACATAAAATTTGCTATAATCTGGCACTCAGCATATTCCTATTTGAACAAGAAAACTTTGAAAATGTATGATTGATAAATTTCAATAATTCCAACATTTTCTTTATCACAAACTCTTGATTTCCTCCAAGAATGTTTTAAAGCCATTTAACTCAAGACAGAATAAAATTAATGACATACTCGAGTCACTTTCTTTCCATACTCTGAAATTTACCTCAGATCTTCTCTATCTATTTTATCTTATCTATTTTATTCTTGATTATTCCTCAAATCCTTGCCACGGAATGGAAGAAAGTACACAGTTTACAGGAAATCACCAGAAACTCCTAGTCTACCACCTAAGAGTTGCTGGTAACATACTACCCCATAATCTATAGAAGTCTTTCATCAGACATTTTTCAATGGTACCAGTAGCTCATAATTAGACACAGAATTTCCATGATGTAAACAAACCCTATGAAATTCAGGAAAATCTCCCATTCACCCTGTGGGAACTGAGCTCAGAAATAGCCAAAGGAAAAGCACTGGGAAATGATAATGTCTGCAATTCTTTTATCAGGAATATTTCAGAGCTGACATTATCATTATTCTAAAAACTTTTAATCAACTCTAGGAACAAGACTCTTTCCCACCTTCGTGGCAAGAGTCTAAACTTAAACCTGCTTCTATAAGAGGCAGTGAAAGGTGTGACCCAAAAAATTTTTGTCCAAATCTCTTGTGCTGTTTGTGTAAACTGATGGAAAAGATGTTGAACAGGCAACTTGTGTTGTCTGGAGAGTATAAACTTCCTGTCTACCACCAAGGTGAATTCTGACATGGGTGCTCAATCCTGGACCATCTCATATTTTTAACCATATGCTCCTAGCATTTGTGAATTAAGTGTGAGCATAGTACACAGTATATAGGAATGAATTATACTTTAAACTAAAGTTGTTTCTATACAGTTCTCTTTCTGGCACACATTATAAACTAAAGTCACCATCAAATATTATTTATCAAAACACATCGTTTTTGTAATTAGTGGCTTTTTAACTGGATATTTCATTCAATTTCAAATTAATGACAAAACTTACTGCAATACAATTCCTGAGCCTCGCTGGGTTCAATGTGAGCTATCTTAATCTAATGAGCCTTTTACTTTCTAAATATGATTTATATTATTGTTAATTAATGTCAAAGTTTGAAAGCTATCTATTCTTAGTTTTTTCATCCTGGAGAATATTCATTGTACCATCATATTGTAAATATTAAACTGGACCAGAGAAGGATAGAAGCCTTTGAAACCTAGTGCTGGAGGAGGACGGTGAAGGTCAAATGAGCAGATAATGTGAGAAACAAAGAAGTATACAGAAGAATATAAGAGGTCAAAACAATATGGAGCATCATCTGGAAAAAAACTAGATGGATTGGATATATCTTGAGATATATTGAATTTGTCAGGAACATACTTGAAGTTGAAAGAGAAGGAAAAGCACCTAGATGAAGACCAAGGGAAACAAATTCCATCGTTAATCATGAAATTTAAAGGTTTTTCATTGTAATCCACACATTCCTTTCTGTTTAGACATGCTTAAGATTTTTCTCTTGCTTCTTTTGCTTTTTTCCTTGAATATTTCATAGTGAAATATGAAAAGTACTTATTTAATAACAATGAATTTATATTTTAGGAATGTTTGAAACAAAGTCTGATGGTAATCATGAAATATAAAGAAAGGTTTTTATTGTAATCCACACATTCCTTTATTCTTAGATGTCCAAGAATAACAGGAAGAATTGGAAGTATCCATATAATGGCTGAGGATTCTTAAGCAGTTCAAGCAGGGAAGAGAACATATCTTGGAGAAAAACTTATATATTATATAATATTTATTTGAATAAGGAAACAAACACCTATTACATCTTTTCACTTACTCATTATATTTGAGTATGGTAGAAATTGGCAAATAATTTCCTCAAACATGGGAAAACAAGCATTGAAATCCAAAATTAACCATCATCTTTATGAATCACTTTGTTGATGATTACCCACATCAATAAATTGTGAAAATATTTTTCATGACAGGGGGTATATGGAAGTCTTGAGTAACCAAGAGGAGCTACTCAGCATCAACTGTGCTACCATCAATGTATTACATTATAGTCTCCTAATTCTCTTCTCCAAGTGATCCCATAGCATAGCAGAATCCAATAGTTGGGAGTAGATGGTGCATCCATGTCTCAGGTTTCATTATTTTCTTCCCTTTAACAGATTGTGGATAGCTGCCAAAGAAATAGGTAATATGAATTTATCACTGCAGATGGGGAGTCATTTTTAAGATATTTTGAGTAATAGGAATTTTCAACATTTGATTGCCACAAGCAATGGAATCCAATCCTCTTATTTAATGTTTTCCCTCCACTCTGCTTCTGTTGCTGCTGAGATTTGCCTAAGTCTTCCAGATCTCATCAGGAGGTACTTAAGCAAGATAACAGTAATGGCGGATGAAAACATACAACCATTCTCTGTTTAGAAAAAATCAGTTGGGATTCGAACCTTGGGGCAGTAGTGCTTGAATATTAACCACTTTGCACCAAAGCCAGTGCTTAGGGTTCTGGCACTAATTTAAATAATAATTATTAAAATTTTCAAGACTCTCTCTTGATTATCTTCTTTAAAAGTTGAAATTTTGAATTGTAAGTATTGATCACAGGTGATAGTTTTTTATATTCCTCATTCATTCTGGAGTATAAGCTTGTTTCATCCAATAATATAAAGTATTTTTCACAGTATCAATTCCATACTTCATAGTTTTCAAGATTCTTTCAAAATGATAATTTGATGACTAGTATTGCATAGAACTACATAGTTTTTAGGTAAGAGTAGGGAGGGAGATGCAAAAAAGATTACCTTAGGATATATAAATGTTTATTCATTTTTAATTATTGGTTCTCTGACAATTATCACAGATTAAATATAAGATTTTATATTTGGAATGGAATAATACAAATTTAGAAGCTTTCAGAAATGAGGAGCACAGCAACACTGCTGTGTTCCACCCAGGAGGGTGTAGGGTAATAAAAACCTTTGCAAGGCAAAGATGGGGAAGAAGAGGGAAAGTTTGGATTAGGAAATAGAAATAACAGAGGGAAACATTGATAGACTTTTAGTAGGATAAATAACCTCTGCATAACCAACAACCTTTTTCAGCACCCTAACAGACAAAAGTGTACATTGAAAGGGCCAGGTACAAAATTTATTACATTTTGGTAAAGAAGAGGTATAGAAGTAGAGTTGAAGGCTAACAAAATTATCCTAAAAAGGTGACAATTCAGGCTTGGATCTCAGCTTGGTAATGATGAAAACTGAGCTTAAATTTAAAAATATCCTACAGGAAAAAATTGCACCAAATTGGACTTGGGAAGAACTAATGAATGGAAAGCTAGAGATTCAAGAGTCTGTCAATATGGTTCTAAAAGGTGAAGAAAGGGAACTTGCTATAGGCAAGGAATGAGAGAGATTAAAAGCACCATGAAGGATGGTGCCCAAAGTACTAATGTGTGAGTCCAACAGCAGAAAATAATAAAACCATGGATGAGGATAAAATAGAGGAAAGGAGAAAATGGAAAAGGGTCAACAGTGAGCACCGGCATAGAGAGTACAGGGCACTGAAAAACAAACTGAGAAGGAAAACAAATAGAGCAAAAGAACTGTGGTGGAAGGGACAGTGTAATGAAATAGAGAACCTGGACAAAAGTGGGAGGGTCAACTTATTATATAGAAGGGTGAAACACTTGACTGGGAATAAAGTTAGCAATGGAAATGCCACTATAAAAGATAGTAAGGGGAATTTATCTTATCCTTAAATCTTAAAAGATCCACCCAGCATTAGGGGATAGTGGGAAGAATATATAGAGGAACTGTATAGGAAAGGCATGAAGCCTACCAATATAACTATAGAAAGTGTGCAAAAAGTAGAAGATGCAAGGACGCCCATGTGGATGTAAGGGGGAGGATGTAGCGTGTTTTCCCTCTTTTTATTCCGCCATTTTGCAGGGAGCACCACATGGCGGAGAGTGTGGTAGTTGGAGAGTGTGTGCTGAGAGAGGACAGTTCACGTAGTCACTGTGAGTGTGTATATTGCCTGTGCAGCAATAAAGTTATTGTCAGAAAAATTTGCGTTTCTATCATTCACTATACATGTCCCCACGTTGGGCACCAGATTGTAGCGGGTTTTGAGGTGAATGATAGAAACGCATAGTTTTCTGACAATAACTTTATTGCTGCACGGGCAATACACACACAGCAACCACGTGAACTGTCCTCTCTCGGCACACACTCTCCAACTACCAGATTCTCCGCCATGTGGCGCTCCCCGCAAAATGGCGGAATAAAAAGGGGGGTACACCCGCTACAGCATGAATTTCATGACAAAAAAATTTTACATTAAATTTTTTCTGCACTCTGAAGAGATAATGCACCTCAGATTACCGTTTGCTTGTCGGACTTTGTCTCTCATGTCAATGATGATGATGATTCCGAAAGAGACAAATATAGAAATATGGCACTCGTTATACCAATACTTCAGAAATAACCACTCGTTACAATGGACATAACTCCCTATCCTTTTTGCCGTGAGACAAACAATGACAATGAAAAAGATCACTCCCTGTTATGCAACTCTCTTTGTAATACGTACTCGTTATGACGGACTTCTACTGTATTAATGAAAATTGGGTTGTACTAGAAAGATAGCGATTTACACTTAAAACAGACTACACAAACTATAGTTGCTGATGGATGATCGGAATGGGCAGAGTTAGGTAGGAGAGAGACAGGTCTGACCTTAATCACCATTGTTGTTTCAGAATTCAGAAGAAGTGGTTTAAGAAGGAAAAACAGTCTTGAAAAATGTCTAATAAGACCAGGAATCAAACCAAGGATTTTCCTTTATAGGGAAGCCGCTTTATCCAACAAAGCGCTTGCAGAATTCGTGTCTTTTACTCATTGAACGCCGAGTTCCGTTTTCTTTTCTTTCATTGGTTCATATGCCTGATGGGACCAGGAATTAAACCCAGGATTTTCCCCGACCTGGGAGGCTGCTTTATCCAACTAAACTCTCCAGCTAGAACATTTTCCCAAACAATTTAGGGTACTTAGGAGGCAAGGTCAAGTATGGTTCCATCTGGCTGTGCAGCATCACTTGATATATACTCATACAACACTCATATATATAATGCAAATAATGATACATAAGAAAATGGTAAAATCATAATGTTAAATTACCCGCAGGCTAGGTTACCAGGTTCTAGTTTGGCTTGTAGAACCCAATCTTTTTTATCCTCTCGCCAGAGTTCACTGGCAAGGATCAAATCTCCTTCAATCACTTCCATCAGTGGAATGATTTCACAGCCACAATTGATAGGGTTGTTATCCAACAGTAGGGTGGCATGGCTGTATCTATGCTGATCACACTTATGTGTTAGGTTGTTGATCAACTGTAAAATATTCAACACTGAGACTTATTCCTTAGTTTCTATAAAAATTATTTGATACCTTAGTTTCAATGAGACCCATTTCTATCGAGATGTATATTGACAACAAATGCCAGGAATTGAAGGAAAAGATTTTGTTAAGGACCATTATTGACAAGTAATTACCTTTGAGACCCAGGAGATTTAGTCCAATTCAAAGTTCTTAGATATAATTTTTAACACTGAAAAATTTCGAAATTCCCTTCATCAATGGTAAATGAGAATATTTTTTTCATCAATTGCAAAGATTGCAATTTGGTGGAGTGAATGTCTTAGGGTAGCATTATCCTCAATACAATTCTATTTAACTTGACTAAATGTCACACCCCCTTGATTCCTTGGGATCTTGATAGGTTCAAATGGAATATTTCTGACCCGATTAGAAGAGCAGTGATGTAAGCTCACCATATGACGAGGAAGTTCCACTTCTCGGATTGAGTTGTGTCTCAAATCCACTGTGAGATAGTATCCTCGATCATAAGGGATAACTGTGTGATCAGGACGGAGGTGAGAGGAAGTGTAGAGAAGATCGTGATGTAAAAGGTATTTGATTTTGTTATACCTTAAATCCAATATTTTTAATTTTGGGATCAAATTCCTCATGTCCATTGGGATATGCTCAATTTCATTGTGCGCAAGATACAGTTCCTGCAATAGTAACTCTGAATTATAAATTTTTGTTATCAATCATTGTATATTATTGAGCATAAAAAGACAAAATTGCAAAAATAGTGGAAAACATTGCATATTTTCTAAGCATTTTAATCCTTAGAAAAGAATTAGTTTATATAGTTGTAAACAAAGGCTAAATAATCAAAGGAGAGAAGGTCACCTATGAAGATCTCTTAGCTATGATCTAAACTATGATGGATTAATTATTAGCACTTAACATAATTTATACTCACCTCAAGATTTATTAGCCATGAAAACGGACTGTTTCTTCCAAGAGTTTTCCGAAGAGGATCATAACCTGTCTTCCAAGAATGAGAGTGGATATGATTGTGTGAGAGTTCTAGGATCCGAAGTTCAGATTCAAATATACAGAGCTCATAAGGAATAATTATTGATATATTGCATTCTCTTAAGAAGAGATTCTGCAATTTTCTCATTGAACATACCCAGCTCATGTCAAGTATGTTCAAGTTGTTACCAGTGAGGGATAGATTAGAAAGTATTTTACTAACATAGGGATGTTCTGTGTAAGAGCTGAATAAAATTAATTCAGCTGAATGGCCAGTTTGACTCAAGAAAAAACCATTAATGAGATTTTGAGACAACGACAGTTTTTTTAGAATTTTGCATTCTCTTAACACTCTGAAATCCAGAAAGTCAATGTAGTTGTCTGAGAGATTTAAGTGTTCTAAGTATGGCAATTTTAAATTGGGAATGGCCATAAAGAGATTGCTACTTAGCTGAAGCTCCTGAATGTTGAGAACCACAGTTTCATTGGAATCATAGGCTAAGGATATAATGCGATTTTTTGACAAAATTAGTTTTGTCAATGTTTCGCAATATGCTAACTTTTTTAAATCAATGATTTCAATGGCATTGTTGGCGAGGTTCAGATGTGTCAAGTTTGGCATCTTTAGAAAGGGAATTGACTTGAAACAATTGCTGCCTAGGTTAAGAACCCGAAGATACTCAGAACTCAGACTTTCTTGAAAGAGAGATTCTTGCAGAAGATTGCCATTGAGATTCAATTCCCATGATCCAGAAAATACACTATCTGGAATGAAATGTAACTGGTTATTTGATAAGGTCACGTTCTGTATGTAAAAATTCTCTGGGATGATAGGAAGAGATTGCAGATTGTTTTCAGAAAGATCCAAGATAAATTTAGTTGAGGTAGAAGCAGAAAAAATATTACTTAGGAAGTAATGATTCAGAATGTGCATGGATATGTTTCTCATGATTACTGTGTGCATGTATTCCCCTGAAATAATCTCACCCTCTTTACAATTTTCCCAAATCATATCACTAACATGAAACACTGTGAGATTAATCCATGTTAAATTCTTTTTTGGAAATCCAGACTTCCTATTTCCTAAAATCTTAAATTCTTTAATATCTTTAATGTAAGAGAAACATTCAGGATCTATGGAAAGTTTTTCATTACCTGTTATGATTAATGATGTAAAATTTTCAAAATTTTTACATTCTTCAGCATCAATGTTAATCACTGAGGTTCTGGATATGAAGAGTCTTCTCAAATTCAACATCTGGAAACTGTTTGGAAGTCTTGACACATTCCATCCCTCAATTGTAAGATCGGTTACCTTTGGAACTGTTTGAAAAATATCACTGTCTATGGTATTTAAATGAGACTCAACTATGTGTAGAGTTGATAAGGATATTAACCCTTCAAAATCACTTCTTTTTAGTGTTTTGATTCTGTTTCTCTTTAGGGAAAGTCGTTCTAAATTTGAAAGCTCTGCAAATACTCCATCATCTAGTTTCTCTATCTTTGTTCTTGAAATATATAGGACCTGTAAATTTGTCATTTTCCCATAAAACATAGCTTTTGGCAGTTTCATCCAGGGACAATTGATTTCTAGCCATTTGAGTTTACTTAGCTTGGTTAGAGGCAAGCTTACTGTCAGACTATCCTTGTAGTTTTTGCAAGTGATTGTCACCCTCTCTATTTCTATGTGATCCTGACTTAAGTAATATCCAATGTAATTACTGGGGCAACCTTCAATATTCAGAAATGAAGTGGGTGAGGTAGAAAATTTCATTATATTTGAGGTAATATTGCTTAACTCTTCTTCTTTTGAATTCTTAGCGCAAGTAACATAGACAAATAAACATTCTAAAGATATCTTTAGATGCAAATGTATTAGCTGGTCACAATGGTAAAATAATTCTTTTCTTGAGGTATTGATGTAGCATTTGTGGTTCCATTTTAAGTACTGTTCATTTATACTCATCTCCTTAATTGTTGCATATGGGGAAACTTTTGTCATCATTACCTCATGACAATACATGATAAAAGTAAGTATCATAAAATTCATCTTGACCAAAGAAAGCTGCAAAAAGGAGTCCAAGAAGGAAAGCAAGATGTATATGTTGTGGACTATATTCTCTTGCAACCCTAAGAAAAAGAGAGCAAAATAAGTCATTTTAATATTTTTTCGGAAAGATGTGGTGCTAGGATCCTCAGAGATTGAATTAGAAATATGAAGAAAATGTCACATGCAACTTACAACTATGAATTTTTATCCATTATATTTGTATCATTTCCATATGTTTTATATTTATATATCATTTCAATCAGTTTTATGCTTCCATATTGTATATCCATTGTAAGAAGGCAATTTACAGTTCTTTTTTATTTGTAAATCTGCTTTTAAAATTTTCAAATAGAAACTGTATACAAAATTTGGCCTGTTAACAATTTATGCAGTAATTTATTACACTCTTCATGTTTTGAAAACAAATGAGAAAAGGTGTTTTGGCTTTGTAGGGTGCAAAGCACTTATTTAAAAATGAAGTGAAAATTTCTTCAGTTTGCTTTAATTGCCACAGCTGAAGAGCTGAGCTGAAAGTCTGAGAACTATTGTTGAGTAATATACAGTGGGTGAAAAAGTACTTGCATACTAGTAATTCCGCAATAAAATTAAAGACTTAAATGACGATAAACACTTTATTACCTTGAGAAGTCAAATTGCAAACGAAATTAGGAGATAGAAATACACTATAATTGTAAAATGATAAGAAAAATGGATTTTTCACAGCCAAAAATGTATTTACACATTACAAGTGGTAATATGGAATGTACAGTGTACAAAAATTACATTGTACAACTATTAACTTACGAGTAAATTTTTTTAAATAGATATGTAACACATGTACAAAGTATAATAATGCCTAAAATATACAAAAAGAATGAATCAGAATCGTATTGGTTCGTTGTTCTTCTCAAAACACGAGAGCGTAACGGAGGATGGTGCTCTGCCGCGCGGATTTGGCCCTTGCAGCGTTGTCGAAAAGTCGACTTATATATTATTGGGGCAAGATTTTATTTCAGATTCCTATTAAGGAAGGTTTATAGCCTATCGTCGTGTAAGTAACCCCCTATCACACGGTGTCTCAATCTACTATTTTCCTCGCTTTATGTAAAAATTTGTTCCAAAATTAGGGTCGGCCATTTTGTAATGTAAAGTATATAAATATTCAACAGAGCTCATTGAAACGAAGTCTTATGAAGGACAAAGAACTTATTTATAATATGGCATCATATTTTACCCGGTGATTTTCCTAGTTTGGATTCACAATCGACTGGAAGTTGAAGAATTTCGCGAAAAATCGGAAACGGGAAATTTTCGCAAAAATTGGTCAACTTTGACTTCCTGTATAATTTTAATGCGAAGGATCGTTTTTATCTTGAGTCTTTTTTGCGATAAAGTGATTGTTGTCATTAAAGTAACCTCTTATAAAATTTTATCGTGGAAAAACTATCTGTGCAATTACTTGTTTTTCCCACTGTAAGTTGTTTTCTCATCATATATTTTGAAAAACAATTCAGCTCACGTGGTTGAAAAGTTATTTTTCAGTTTACAAGTAAGCAATTCTTTCCCACAAAGACAATCATGATCTAATAAGATACAGCAGTGCTGACAGGCAGCTCCGGAGCACGCTCTCTGTAACTGACTTCGCTCAAGAGTATGCTTTTAATCTTTAGACTGCACTGTTACTTAGGTTAACTTGACTATCGTGTATAGTCTGCAGTATTTTGTAACGAAAGAAATCAGCGCATAGCGACTTTTCTATCTACATTTTTATCCCAAGAAAAGACGCGGAAGATCTTACCGTATCTCAGACCTCGAATTAGCCCCGAAAAGGGAAGGAAATTTTTCTGCTTCACAATATCTAAGTTTTCTTCTCACAAAATTAGTCATTACAAACAAAGGAATCATAAGGAACATCTCAGGGTGAAACGTCCCTTGGGCGGAACCCGGAGACGGTTTGGAACGGAAAAGGATTGAAAAGTAATTATACAGAGACCAAGTAAACACTTTATGGTCTGAAAGAAAGGAAAAAGGAACTCGGCGTTCAATGACTAAGAGAGACAAAGGTTTCTCCAAGCGCCGACAGCGGCAATCGTCGAGGGCAATTCCTCGGAAAAAGATTATCGCTCGGGCGGCCACCAGTTTTCAGAAATTCCCGAAGCGCATTTCGGAAGCTACGCTTTCATGTTCACGGGGGGTCCAATGCTGAATGAGAGGGAATTTCTGAAAAGTGGTGGCCCGGGCGATAATCTTTTTCCGAGGAATTGCCCTCGACCGTTGGCGGCGCTTGGAGAAACCTTTGTCTTTCTTGCTTTATAGTCTATCAAATGAAATTGAGGATTAGCTATAGCAGGTAGCAGTGCATTTTGCAATGAGAGATTCTCAAGTGAAATCGTGATTTTGAGACTAGTGTAGTCCACATGAACGTAGTAGTAGTATTGTTAAAAGTGTTTCGACCGCTGAGGTCATTTCGCTCGTGGGCTTCCACTGGAAATGGAATCCGGGACCTTTTTCATTGATGTCCACTTGGCTATCCGGGAGCCCTTCTATTATAAAAGTTATCCCTTTTCGTCTCAGAGGTTTCTCTGACAAGAGTAAGATTTGTGAGTAAGATTTTTTAAATATCCCATCAACAGTACCAGATTAGATACCAACAACTAAGCATCTTACTTGTTAATCAGCCGATTACGCTCTTATGAACAGTTCACTATTGGGACCATATTATGGTGGAATTTTGAAGGAAGATCGTCCATTGCATTCCAGAACAAGCTGCTCAAACTCCGCTCAATATGAGGTACTCTTGTAAAAGGGATGGATGTTTTTTAAAGCTATGTAAAACGAAGAGAAAAACAATCTGTTGATAGGCCTCGATCGCAGCGAAACGCGAGCAGCCAAAATCAACGAGTCCCTGCGCCGTGACCACAACTGCTGGTAAGGGCCTCTGCTGCTGATTAGCAGCTGGTATCTAATCCGGCTTTTTCGTATATATTTAGTATATACATTCCATCATGTTACAATAAATTAAAAGTGCGCAGTAATTATTAGGGGTGCGTTGTCTATTATCATATAAGGGAAAAGAGAATTAGAACACGACTTTTATTGGATTAAAGGTTTGAAAATACTACTCTGTTAGCAGTTTGTCGGGCCTGCGTCTCCCATGTACTGAAACCGGGAATCCTGGCTTTTCCCGGTGCTTTCAGGGCCTAAAAGACGCTTGCACAAAAAAAGGCTCACGGGATATATTCAAACCACTAAATAATATACATAATCATGTGTATTTAAATCCGGAAGGCGGACGCTATCAATGATTAATTACAGCAAATGATTACACTTTCTCAGAAACAAGTTCAGAAATAGAGTTAGAGCCCTTAAATCTGCTACAACTCTGACGAATTGTTTAATCATAATTTTACTGCTCACATTTCGAAAGTATCTTGACATATACGTCACAAAGGGTACTATGCATACTCCTATAGATCACTCCACATTTAGTTGACAGTACGTGTTGTTATCGAGATACGATTCCCGTGTATTTCCTTTGGACCATTGATTGTGCACTGAATGGCAAATATACATACGGTTGATAGAAGACAAGAATAGGAGAAACCTGATTAGATTGAGTGTCTCTAATACCATGCCTAGAATTCCAGGTTAGGTATATGTGTATCACTTACACTAGAGAGATAAAGAGGTTGGAAAATCGCCGAATGCCGGTAACCGCCGATTCGCCGATTTCTCATAAGGGATTAACGCAAGCCGCGCCCACTCCCGTTTTTCGAACCTTTTATTCATTAACAGCCGAGTTCCATTTTATTTTCTGTCACTACTGAGATTGCTTGAAAAGTATCTCACGGAAAGTTGAGATATGAGTGGAGAGTAATGAATACTTACTGTTTATTTGGAGAAAAAACTTAAGACCTGAAGCGGAAGTCTGAGACCAATGCTTTGCAGCACGTAGAAACAGAGAGCGTCCTTATTTTATAAAAATTGAAGGAAAACTCACAGTGAAGACCGGGAACTTTGGAGGATGTGGAATTTTTATCAATCGATTCTCCGAATCTAACCAGGAACTATGGAATTAGATATGAGGATCAAATTTCGGTAGTCATCGCAAAATGTGGAGAATATTTTAAGTTAGTATTTAGAGTAAGTATTTTTCATGCGGTAGACTCTAAGAAAGCTCAGTGGATTCATCGTCATCTCTTGGAGAGTTCTTTAGTTGCTTTTGATACACGACTTTAGAATTCCGAATTTTATCGCCGAATGTCTGTTTTTCTGGTTTTTTTGTCACTACTGCCGCTTTCTTGGCGACTGCTATGAATCTGGCTTCCATCTCTATACCTGAATTGTATAAATCTTTATTTCAAGCTGGAAAACTTTAGTGCATTATTCTGTTTCCTGATTATTATTTCATTCAATCTTTCCTCCATCTTTAATAGAATAGGTGATCCTAGTTGAGGTTCATTGAGTATATCGATTTTCTTTTGAGTTTACTGACTCTAGCAAAATCTTAAAAAAAAAAAAAATACTCTCTGCTTCCCAGAAAACTCATCGTCTCCCAAGTCTTAAAATTGGGGCAGTTTAAGGGATATAATATATAGGGATAGCGCCATTTGAAAGAAAATTGCATGCAGCCACTTATTTTTGTCATCAAATTGAGGTTTTGAGAGCCAAAGGAAAATATTGTATGATATACGTTGATGTTTGTTGACATTAAAGAAGCATTTTTATTTGATGCTTACCTTGTTGTTGATAAAATTTTGGCTGCTAGGATAGAGGCAAGAGCTCTTCCAGAGTTTATTTATATTGGCCACTTAATCAGAGGCAACAATGGATGTGACATCCATTGTCAGTAATTACCGATAAGATTTAGAAAGATGTGATAAATCTAATATAATAATAAATACTTGTAGGGATATATAATTATTTTTGTCTATCCTATGTAAGTAACTCTCCATAAGATATAGTATGAAGCAATTATTTATAATTTCTTGCACTTCCTTGTGGGAAAGAAAAATATGAGATAAAATATAAATTTAATTCAAGGATTCATTATTATGTCAGTGGACTGTTATTACATATTGTATACTTTACCAAATATATCCTTTGTTTTGACTCTAGATGACTTCAAAATACTTCCATAAGAGTAAGTGTCAAAGCTCAGTCTGATTGACAATAGCCTTTTTTTCTTTTTCAGAGTCGAAATAATAATTATAGTCTGATGAGATCAAAACAAGTACACAAAACCCTGCTGGATTATTTAGATAGAATTATGAAATATTGAAATGACTGTCAATTGATGCTTAATATAAACAAATTTTCAGGAGTTAACTCTTTGTTTTTAAAATAAAATCTATTGTGAATGATTATTCAAACAGCCTCCAAGGGAAAAAAACTTGTCAACAGCAGAATTGGTGGTCTTGGAATAACCCTCACAAATAACACAGAGTATCCACATCTGTAATATGTGTGGGTGGGTAGACTTGGCTTCATCGAGAGATTCGGTAGGTGATGAAAAAGTCAGTGAGATATACTGTCAATTTTTTATCTAATTGAATGTTGTCAATATTTTTTGAATTATTTAATGGATAAATGATTAATATTATTTCATATAATAGAAACTAATCAGATAAGTAAACAAAAGAATATGAACCCCTAGGTAGCCAAGTGCATTAGCACATTTGTTTTTGGTGAATATGGTTCTTGACTTGATCTGCAATGGAGGTTGTGATGTTCACCCAATATCATGGTAATCTTTGAAAAGTTATTCAAATTAATAAGAGGCAGGTCCAAGTGTTTCAGAACAGCAAAATACAGTGTAGGAGTTGATTTGCTGACCAAATGTCACTCACGGTGAATGCTGCTGGGCTAGGCTATATTCCCCTCAAAGAAATAATCTTCCACGGGCTTCTTTTAATAAAATTAAGGAATAAAATTAATATTTCAAAAATGTACCAGCTACAACATAGATTCTTATGTGGTATATTTGGTCTGTCCAACTCACAGAATTTAAAACTAATTCTGTTTCATTAGGTTCATGAGGGCATTCTCTTAGAACCCCATCTATGCCCATCAATTGGAAGTTAAGAAAGAATTAGAAGAGATTAAAACTGCTCTTGAATTAACCTAACTTACTTTTCTTGAGATCTACTATGTTTGCCTCTCATTAGGGTCTAGATGGTCAAAAGTTTCACAAGTATTTCTGTGATACTTGTATTCTAATGGAGGAAATCAGAATCAAGTAACAATTACTTATATAAGTGCCTTATTAAATGTAAATAAAAATGCCATTTCTATTCAATAATAATTTTTATTTATTACTTACTGGTTTGCAATCTATATTTGGATTTTTCATCCACATTTTACAAAACGAATCTACAGTTCTTTCTGTCATATTTACATCTCCTTTGGTACTTTACCAGAAAAGGAACTGACAAGTGTATTGGTGGAAGAGAAGATTTCTTTAGTTTTGGTTACAAAAGATTTTTACTTGCTTCATTTATATAATGAAATTTTATGATTTAATATTATGCATTGTAAATGTGTTATATGTAGACTTCATATGCATGGTCAAAATGGTCTTACTTCAATATAAATTAATTATGAAGTTGTAACAACATTTTTACTCTTCCTTTGATTTCTTGTCAATCCTTCTCTATGGAATTAGGTACATATATTTAAAAATAACTTATGTATGAGTGCAGACGGTTATTCCTGCTGTGTTACAAGGGCGTTTTTGTCCCTTCCCTGGAAATGACACTATATCATTTGAAAATAATATACATTTAATGGAGAAAGTATTATTTAAACACTTATAACAGCAACAAAGTGACTATCAAAATAAAAAGGAAGTTTTCAATACAAGAAGTGTGTGGGAAATAAATTCAATATTTTTCACTTTAGCCTTGGAAATGTAAACCAACTAAAGAAATGAAATTATAGGGAAAACTATTATGTGGAAGCTTATTTATTCTTTCTTGTAGCTTATTCTACAATACTTTTATCTTTAACAGGATTACAACAGCACCTCAAGGTGGAATAGGTCTGGAGTTTGTCATCAATCTTTGAATATCATGTTTTATTAAGGGTTAAAATAATTTTCAAGGTAATGGGAAAACTCATATACCGTTTGTATATTGATGTATATTTTGGAAATCAAGGAAACATTTTCAAGGTTTATTTTCACCTTTATGCTATTGGGGCAGAGTAGTTAATCTGAGAATTAAATTAAGTCTTCAGTTTTCTCAGTAATGGTCACATCTGATGCAGAGGGAGAATTTGTGACAGGAGTTAAAAATAACTCACTTCAATTCACATATAAGATGATTGTGACTCTAAAAAATTATATTTATGTATACTCAGCTAACATATCCTAAGTAACCAAATCCATCAATTAATTAGTATATTTTAATCAAAGAGTATTGGGGAATTCTGATTCTTCTATTTGAGTATAATTCATCTTGTTATGAGATGTTGGCAGAGAACCCTGGGAATATCTCATACCTAGGATCATACCCATAGTATCCAGTGCTTGATCATGTATCATGCAATCTTTCTTTCCATTACACATTGCTCAATGAGAATGCAAATGGAATCTCCAGAATCTTGGAAAATTCAAAAGTACAAGTTTAGCAAGTCAAATGTCATTAGGTAGCATAAAGAGGAGACTTACTGATTTTATATGCTATTTGAATAAAAGAGTAAAATGTCAAATTAAAAAATATCAAGCTTTGGATTATTCCTTGCAAATTTTTAGATATCTTCATAGATGCACTTGGTGTGGCAATAACTCTTTCATTACAGGATATTCACTCTCCTTTATCTATTACTGTCACTAAGTTTTCTCTCTGGAATATGAACTCAGTTCTAATATATAAAGGATATAAATATAGATGATTCATGTGAGGGTATCTCGTACACTTTTGGATTTTAAGGGCTACTCTTCCATGGCATTAATTATGAAGGACAACTTGATAAATTCATGGTTAAATAAAGGGTCAGCTTCAAGAATTGGATCTATAAATTTTAAGTACACTAAGAAAGATAATTATCATCATCCTCATCTCATTTGTTTTTACTTGAAACCAGTGAAAGCATAACAGAGGATGGAAGGCAAAGTGTAAAAAATAAGTTTAAGTTAGAAATAAGAAAATTCAATTTCAAATATCAATCACATCTAAATCACATAAACAATATATCTTTCATAAATTTTATGTTTTGGAGAAATATGGTATCATTTAAACATGGAATCATTATTTTAGTGGTGGTAGAATAATACAATAATATTAATAATAACCATGTGGGAAAAATACTGCTATTCTGTAAATATAATTAGATTCCATGCCGGCTACAGTTATTTTCTTAGTGATGGGGGTTTGTATACTCAGAATGGTGTCAGAGTCATGATGAAGGAATTTGTAAAGGTAAATATACTCATCTAAGTTTTATTATTGTTCAGAAAAGAAACTGCTGTAATATTGAGTATGTAAAAGATCAAACAAAATGAAAGCAGAGAAGTACATCTTTTACTAAATGATTCATTTCAATTAGTCTATGTCTGGCACTTGATGCATTTTTCATACACTTAACTAAATTCATGAAAATAAGGTTATTGAACATGCTATAAATTATAATTATGAGAAAATATCTAACATTGCTTATGCAGGGTTTTCCACATTTTATACACATTTCTTAATGCATTATGTAACTGTTATTTTGCCATAAAACTATGCGTCATGAAAATAAATTGTACAGAATTTTTTTTGCATTTGTAATGCTACATCATTTTAGTTCAGGAATATCCTCGAGTAGCATTTCAGAGAAATTCTCTTCCAATTAAAAATTTTGCTAGTGTAGTTAAAAGTCTTTATTATTATTAATAACATTTTCCAATTATCATTAAATGAGGCCAAATAGTTCCAACTTTGTATTAATATTTGGTAGCAATCAATTATAATCGGCTGATAAAATATTAGATTCAAATTGGATGAAGTGTCAAAAAACAGTTTTATCATCCCAAGACAAAAATAGCTTCAAAATTTTCCTACAACTAAATGATTTTATTATTAAATTTACTTCATTTCCAAAAATTCTCACTTTTTCTAAAATACTGCATTTACGGAATTCAGAATGCAGTATAGTAGATTTTTAAATCGTGTGGCCGTTCAGTAAGTAATCCTTTGATTTACAATCACTTCAGTGGTCCACTTTTTTGATTACCTCTTCTGAAGGCCAGACCAATATCCTAAATTCTATAAAACAATCTGCCTGGTTGTTTTAAGCAGCATGTTATGAGGTTTTTAGTAGAATAAGGCCATTTTGACGATTTTGTCTCTTGCTTATTGATCTTTTTACACTTCTCTTACTCCTGTTATAGTCTTCGTATTGCTCGCCTCTTCCAACTTCTTGTAGGACATGTCTCATTCTTTCTTTCTCATGTAGACGATGTCGAAGTTTTGCTTCCACTCCAGCTAGGGTTCTTAGTTGCTCCTGTTGAAGAATATAGTAATTATAAGGAACTTAGTGAGCATTTGTCCAAAAGAGAAATATGTATATTTGCAGTGTACATGTATGTTCCGTATGAACTGATGTCACCAAAAATTTTTCTGGCTTCTCTGGATTTTGTGGAAATCTATATTAAACTATCAAATTTAAAGCAATGTATAGTATTTCCACATAAGCCTTTTTATTAAATGGTTTTGGCTTTATACAGCTATCTCTAAGTCACTAATAACATTAAAATTTCAAACAGATGCACAAACAGAAAGATTATGACCAAAAGCAAAATGTAACTGTAATAACGAAAATAAACTGAATAAAAACCACAACGCATTAGCGGGGGAAGGTTGGTGGCGTTGCGAATAGGACTATAAGAATCGGTAGGTGGTGAGAGGGCAGAATGAGGAACAAGGTAAGAGGATGTAGTACTCTTTAGCAAGGTTAATGAAACATGACGCAAATTTTTCAAATGCATTAGGACTAAGGCCAATGTTTGGTATATGGAAAATTTGGGCAAAAAATACGGAAATGATTTTTAGCAAATTGGAAAAGGGAAGATTTATGGAGAAAGGTCTTAAGATGTTTATTTTTGCAATTACTAAAATTTCTATAAGTTTTCCCAACAAATTATATTAAAGACTTCGCAATGTAATTTTAAAAATCTACGAACTGTTGATGGGCAGAAATTTGTCATTAGAGTTTGGTAATATATTCTTTAAAATATATTTGCTTTGATAACCAAGTATTTAATTATTATATTGGAAAATATTTTTGATACAAAATCAATTCTCAAAAGAAAAGACTACCAGCCGTAAAAATGGGGTGTCGTACAGTTATAATAGTTTCGTGTAGAGCGTTATTTATTAAGTTTTAAACTTATTAGTGACCCGACGATGGCTATATAAAGCCGAACCTGATATTCAACTATTAAATTTATATGGAAATAGTATACATCGCTTTACATTGTATGAGTTCATAATGTTTACTACTCAAAGTAGGATACTAAAATGGCAATAATCATAAATTTTGTTGACTTTAAAATTCATCGTGGTCTTATGCATCGAAGTTTGTATTAGAAAGGATGTTGAACGCTGGAAGTTAAATCACCCTTTGATCTTCAATTTAAAAAACCCAGTCCTCGCTATATTTACAATAATGAATTACTCTGGATTTCCTGTTTGATCATTGACTTTAGAACATTTATTTTAGTTTAAGGAAAAATGAAGCGATTTATGATTAAAGCCCTCACATAAATCGTGGAGGTATCAATCGTGTGTCGGAGACGGGAATTATGATTGAGATGGATTAAACTACGTAAATTTTTCTCGCGAAAATGCTTTCTACCCTTGAAAGATTGATGGGTTTTAAGCCCATTCTCATTGAACGATCACCAATCTCATTGGTGAGGTTTCATCTGAGTATGAATTTCTTACTTCATGCCTCGGAATTGCGGAAAGACAGCAATGGATGCTCTAAAAGGCGACAGGTTCCACACCTCTGGTCTGAGAACAATTACATGAGGTACTTGCAACCTATCTGAAAACAGTAGGAAAGGCATGTAATCCCAGTAGAAAAATACCAGGGATGTAACATTCCGAAAACTCCGAAAGACGCGCGAGATCAGCTTCTCGAAGCTGGTTGAAAAAGGCAGGGCAGAAGCGGATCCGGATAGAAAAAAGTAACAAATAAGCACTTATGAGACACAATACGAATTTATGAGGATCTAGTTCTACTGATGATGATGAAGAACAAGGAGAAGCGGTGCATTACCCTTAACCTAAGGAGTAATTGTGTAAATTAAGACTTGCTGTGTTGCTCTTAACACCAGATTGCAAAGGATCAATCAAATTATTCCTTTGATTTTTACTTGGCACTCAGCAGAAATAACTTTGCCTTAATTAAATGTAATTAAAATACGAAAATTCCTCACTTCCCCTCATTGCTTAGGAGGTATTACCTCTATGGGGTCTCCGTGGTCTTTGTGATGCCGTCCTCTTGAGGCCGCTTTCGCCACGCTTTCCACGATCTCTTCCTCCATCGGCTCCCTCAATGTCTCCTCTGAGATTTCTCTGCCTCCCACGTCCACCACCACCCTTGGCTGCGGAGGGACCATCTCTGGGGCTGGAGAGACAAAAAGCCTCCGGTAAGGCGCCTCAGGAGTAGGTGAGACGGCGTTCACGGGAGGGGGCGAAGGCAATGGTTTACTTGTGCCACCATGTCTTCCTTTCGGGGGAGTGATCACGGACACCGCAATGTAAGCGTTCCTGTGGTGCGGCGTGCCATCTTGATGGTTCTGCTGTTGTAGGAAGTACGGGTGCGGGGCGGTGGTGACTCGGTGGTAAGCGAATCTTGGCCAGTCTTTGTGGTGCGTGGAGGCGGAAGTGAGGGTAGAGGGAGTCTGAAGAGGCTGTTGAGTGGTGCTTGAGAGATTCTCTCCGTGCGTTCCGGAAGGAAGGCCAGACTTTGACATCTCGATTCTCCGTTGCTCCTTATCC
Source organism: Pachydiplax longipennis (assembly GCA_036926295.1). Classification (NCBI taxonomy): domain Eukaryota; kingdom Metazoa; phylum Arthropoda; class Insecta; order Odonata; family Libellulidae; genus Pachydiplax; species Pachydiplax longipennis. The sequence goes on along the minus strand of JAVFKF010000003.1, from coordinate 22,221,509 downwards.
TCCTGCTCGTCCTCCCCCGGTTTCTTCTTTCTTCCTTTTTTAGTCTCTCCCCTTCCCGATGATTTCTCCATAGCCAGTGCTTCCACGCGATGCATTGTGTTCTCGTAGGTGGTCAGGTCGTCATCGAGTTGTCCTTCATATGCAAAGAAATGGAATGAAATAATGAGGTAAAGGAAATAACACGTAGAGGTGTGCGCCTTGAAACACAATGATATACTGAAGTGAAAAGTATCAACGTAACTGGAACTCGTACTCAGGTCTCCAACTTTCCTGGATGATATTTACATTTAGTTAGGTTAGAGTTTAGGTCCCGGTAATGTCAATATTTTCCCTTCCGTTTCGTAAGTGAATTGAAAGTACTGGATTAAATCAAGTTTTCTATTGCTGATGATCACCTCTTTGTAAAGTCACAAGCAGGGAAATCAGTTGGAAAAACCGTACACAGCATGCTTTAGAGAGGAGATGACAGTTATAGTTTTGCTGTATTATAAAAGAGCTTTTTTATTTTTAAGTGTGAAAGCATTACTGTGAAATCATTTAGATATTTAGTCCCATTAATGTTAAGATATTTATATATCACTTGGATATTGTCATTTTTTCTCTCAAAAGCGTCCCAGTTTAATGATGTTACTATATTTTGACTGAAGTAAAGTCCAACGAACTTCACTTAACTAAATGGTTCATACATTTAAAACTCAATTCACTTCTCAACATCGTAGTAACGATATAACTGCATAACAGATTTCCTACAAACATCTCTTGTCGGTCCTTTTTGTTTCTGGAGCAATGAAATTCTGCGAGGTCTTAATACATTGGTAGAGAGGAAATGATAACGTATCGAAGTTTAATTTTGAATCTAGTATTCTCTAATAATGGCTGTCGGAGAAGCGAGACAAAGAACTGCAAAAATGAAACACTACTTCACACTATATTCTACTGCAACAACAGGCTCAAATTAACAAAATAGCTACATCGATTTTCTAAGTATACATGAAATATGCGAAGAAGCGGAATGTGATAAAAAAACGAGTTTTCTCTTGAAATGGGCGGAGACGCTACTGGGAACGCAACGGAACCCAAATAATGTTGCGGTATGCAAAGAGACAAAGGTTTTTTCAAGCGCCGAAAGCGGCAACCGTCGAGGGCAATTCCTCGGAAAAAAAGTATCACCCGGGCGGCCACCAGGTTTTGAATTTTTTTCATGTTCCAGAAGCTGTTTAATTGCCCTAAACATCTAGTTACGAAGCTGAATGATTTTTTTATTGCAGCAGCGTACAATCTGGCCTTTTTATGTCACGTTGGATCCATGTAGAAACTTCCAGAAAAAATTAATCGAAAAATTTATTTATCTATCATGGCATCGACTCCAGAATGTCAAAAAACCCCCAATTTTTCTATAAGAATGTATTTTGCAAATTTTCACGAATTTTTTTGAAGCACTTTCCGGAAAAATAGAGAATTAATAATCGATTCATTGTTAGAGGCAATATTGCTAACCACTCCGCCCCTGGCAATGGTGGCGCTCAAATCCCATAGTCGTGGGTTTAAGTCCCGGCACATCGCATTCTTCTGGTAAGAGAATGTTGTGAGTGTTCGTCGAGAATGATAATAATAATTCTTAAAATGGACGTAGCTGTGATCTCCTTGTTTAAGATACAGACATCATTATTAGCGTTAATAGGGATTTTCATACTTGGGGAAGAATAGTACATATTTCTCCATCCGGAAAGCATCATGGAAAAAATGAGATTGTACAGAACTTTGAACCAAAATTAAGAAAGCGAGACTCAAGAACATCATCATTTTTCGCCCTCAGCGCTTTATCGATGTGGGCTAAAATACTTCAGAATTGACGGGAAAGTTGTGAGGAACTAAACTAATTTCAATTCGTCACAAGCGAACCGCGTTCGAAAACTGTCGCAAGATAAATAAAAAAAGGGCGGGCGAGAAAGGATAGCGCGGGGAATGGATAGGACTGCAACAAAAGGAATTTTCGAGTGGAAACAGTTGACTGCTCCCGTTCTCTTCCTCCTCCACGTTTCCTTGAAATTCTCGAGCTTCGTCATCCGAGACCCTTACGCCGTTATACGCTTGGAAAGCCACGGCATTTGAGCGAAAGAAATTTTCCCATCGGAACCAAATGGTCCAGAAGTGGGGGGACGGGGAGGGAAAATGAAATATCTGGAGAAAGAGAAATGGGAGGAAGAGAAAGGCCTCTGGAAGGTGGAAAGAAGCTGGGAAGGAGGGCGGAGGGAATCAAATTACCTCCCACGAATAAGAGGGGCTATTTTCTCAGAGGAGGAACTGCCGAAATTTGATCCGCGAAAGGGGAAACTTTGTTCTCCGAATCCAAACGGAACTATTTCTTTTCTCCGCAAGACGAGATTTGTGTTTTTTTTTTATTTCGCCGCGGCTGATGAGAATGTGTGGAGGGCGTGACAGCAGATGGTCGGAAATAAGTCTGCGATGATTGGTATCGTTTCGGGAAATAAATCGGAAATGGGAAAAGTTAATTGAGGACGACCCGGGCCGGGTTTCTTTCCGGTTTAATTACGGGAAATCACGGGAAATCCATTAATGAAAATATAATGGGAATCCTCCGATAGAAGAATTCATAACCTGTCCCAGTATGCGATCGCCGAGGATTTATTTGCATGAGTTTTTTTCTTCTTCTGAGTGATGCACCAAGTAGGCTCGACTCATCAAAATTAAAAGGTCTTACATTTTTTACATTCTCCATATTGTAGCATTTTTCTCGAGCAATTAAGACATAAAGGAGGATTGGATATGCGAGCAACTGAGTAGAGAGAGGTGGAAAATTGGCTGAATTAGTTGTAGCGACAAGGCATGGCCTTTAGCTGACGAGTGTGATGATTAAGATATAAATAGGTATACATTGATTTTGTTAGAGAATCGCAAGGAATTTCATAATATATTCTCCCTTGTGAAGTGACCCTCCTTTTCTGAGGATACTCATTTATAAAGAAGAAGGATTTACTGATCGGGCTCTTAGATTGGATTCACTATTCAACAAATTTTATTTGTGTGTTGGGTATATCTTGCATTTTGCTCATGTTTCTGGCTATGATTACTGCGATTTCCCTCCGAATATATTTTAAATACTTCTTCAACTATCGAATAAGATTTAATTAATGACCTCTGGCGATATATGGTGGAATTTATTTATAATCAGTTAAAAAAAAACACAATTGGAATGCGTCCAAGGAAGTTAACTGATTTCCGATGAGTTAACTTACTAGAAACCGGTTGTTTTTTTCAAATATATTATATTCTGTGGACTCAGTCAAATTTTACTTTCTTTTAACTAACATTGAATAAAAATTACCAGCTTTCAAAAATATACTCATAATTAATCTTAAATTGTCTTCAATAACTATCTACAATTATTTTATTACCCTTACAGTCAGTAGAGAAAATGTTTTATCGAATTAGCCATAAGTACTCTGAAAGGAAAAAGTTTTACACATTTGTTGCAAGAAAAATTTTGTAATGGCCGCAGGAGAAGTAAGATCGTGGAATGTTTTGGCAATAGATTTATAGTCCATATGTTTCACGTGAACTTAAGGTAACTTATTGCTTTGTATCTCAATAATATACCTTGAAATAATCAACTACAATGAACTTCCAACAAATCCTGGCAATGAAGATCTTTTATCTGAATAATCGCTGCAAAGACTTAAGAATCCAAGTGGTAATGGTTTGAAAACCCACAACTGACTAGTAAAAACACGTCATAGAGTGTGAATCTATAGATTCTCTACAACTAACTGGTCTCTCCGTTTCTATAAGCCCTCAATTTTTTCTAACGTATGGTAGTCTTTTTCCTTCTCTTCCATCCATCGGTATCATGTCATATCACGCTTCTGGTGCTCTGCTGATCTTCAGTAAGTCGAAACATATCCCTTTCCACGAGCACGTTATATATCAGGCAGTCGAGCCCAATGAATCAAAAACTGATAAAAAAAGACCCGCTCCGTACCCTTGTTTACGAGTTTAGGACAACTTCAGGTTGAAGGAATTTAGGGGAATAGATAAATCGAATAGATTCGCTCGAAATTTATGGGAAGCAATACTTAAATTCTTTGGAAAGCTCACGATAAGTCAAGTCCTCTATCTGTTAGCTTGAATACTTTCCCTTTTACCAACGTGATCAACGATGTTTCCATCTCTCTCCACACCGAAAGAATTTTGGGAAATTTTCTTTCTATACAGAGTTCTTTACAGGAGGGTAATCTTATCAATGGTGTATCTTTAAAATCCCTACATTTCGCCTTACAAATGCTTAAGTTCGAGCAAATTTGATTGACTGCTAATATATAAAAACCAGCAGTCTCCGGTGGAAATTCAGCAGGGAAATTAGGGAGAGAAAATTAGAAATATGTAAGTTTGATGTAAAAAATATCTCTTATTGAAATCTATAAAAGTCTGAGTCATCAAAAACTCTTCGTAATTTCTTATATTTAACTTACACGAAATGTCACTCAATACTTAAACACAATTTAAAGACCCGCTGCATGATTTATCTTTGCTTATTCATTCTCTTTGCAAATTGGAACATCTAATATATCTTCGGCTATCCGTTTTAAAAGTTTGCAACAGGAGGAATCTGGTTTATCTTTCATGCTGCATTGCGTTTCCCATCTAAAAAACGTTAAGGGTAAGAGTTTATTTTAATTTTTTCGGGTCGTATCTATTATAAATATACAGTTTAGTAATATCAATTAGAGAAAGCTTTATAGTTTAGAATGCCATGGCAAAAGATTCATGGAAAATGAATCACACATGCACAAATGTTTCATGGGAATGTCTGTGAAAAAGAGGGAGATCCGTAAAATGCAATTCTTTTTCCCTCCGTCTTATGCAGTGTGATTATTTTTCTTACAGAAAAGATCCCAACAAAGCGTATAGCAAAAGGATGAATTTAACTTGTCGTTAATTTAATTTTGCTGAATTTTACATTTAATCGCTGAATTTAACAGACCGTTTCACCATTTATGACATCGGAGAAATTCTTGGCAACGAAGCGCCCATTACTGACGTATACGTCATCAACTGCTCACATTTCTCACCCGCTCGTTACTTTCGTGCATTGCTCCTTTATAAATTCCCAATTTCAATGAAAACTTCCCAGCAATGGGAACGAAATGAATTCCCTGGGAGAGCCGCTGCAGCGAAAGAATTGAATTTTTACCAACCACCTTTGAATCGAAATCAATTTGAAATTAGTTTCCAATCACATCCTAAAGAGGATGTACACAATCATTTGGCTCCAAAGTTTCCTGTATATCTCCGGCGGAGGAAAACATCAGCTACAGTGTGAAAATCATTGAAGGATCCATATTTATTCACGGAGTTGTAATTGTTTGAAATCTTTTCGCTTAATTACGAGCGTAAACAAAGTAAACCACCCAGAAGAAATGAATCGAAAAATCGAGTAATCAAAACTTGCAAAATCGAAGTGGGTATTAAGAGCAAGAAAATTGAATATATATATGTTCTTATTTTGATGGGGAAATATCGTTTCCGATTCGAATTTGCGAGAATTATGATGACAGAAATTAAAATGTTGTGAGATTTTGTGCTTGCAAACAACCCGTTCCCTTGACGACCAAGGTGATAGTTGAATCCGATTTCATTTATTTTCCCATTAGAATACACGCCCATATCAGAAATAACGGAAGACCATGTTTTAGATTCGGTCTGATAAGAAAGGCTACATGTGGAAACATCTGACCACTCCTGTGTTTTACCTACATTCCCATAAACGAATTTTCATATTTTAGATGAGAAATCGAATCCATTCACCGAGTAAACAGAGAGAGAAAATGTTCCCCGTTATATATTTCACTTGACGTCATTGGAAAGATTAGAAAACAAAATCATTAAAATAGAACCGTGTTTTTCAGAGAAAGACTAAAAGGCCGCACTCCTCGCTTAGAGAAAGAAGTATGAAACCAAAGAAATTTTATAAAAGTAAATAAAATATTTTTCATGAAGGGATAAATTTTCCGCTTCACTAGATGAAGATTGTTGTATTTGACTGAGGGCATTCTTATTTCGGAAAAAATGAACACGCATATCAAATCGGGTTTTCCCAAAGTCCCATCGCCTACTAAAATATCTCTATTGAGTTTTTCCCCACATCACAAATCTTTATTTTTACCTCTTTTTTATCTTCTTTTTATAGATATATTTGTATTTCATTTTTTTTCTTTCTAACCTCGTTTGTAATTAACATATGTATCCATAATGGTTAGGTGTAAGAGAGGTCCTAATGGGCCTAACCTCGCCGAATAAAGAGTTTATTATTATTATTATTATTATTGATGGAACGCATGCATTCGAAACCGCTGCTTACAAGGAGTTGTAACAGATACAATTGGAGGCAAAGGGTTTCGGAGAAGTACGGTAATATTTTGATGAAATCCTAAAGCGCAGTGGGAAAGCATTCATGTCTTTCTTCGAGTATATTCAACCGTCTACGGGTTCATTTCCTAAAACAAATTTCGATTCGATTCCGTGAATCATCATCCATCAGTACAGGAAGTGTAGAACAGGGTTCGACTAATCCTTAGACTACGTTCGACTCGCTATCTGTATCGATTCATTTCACGGTGATGTATTCGAGAAAAAATAGCTAGTATCACCTCGCTCCGGAATCCCTCACCCAAGGATTTTCATTCCCCATTCTTTCCCGATCCCAGCCCATATATCACGTCATTCCATTGCATCGCCTCCCGAGTCTCCTAACTGTCACCCTAAAGTTACGCCCCGACGCACCTGGTTTCGACCACCACACCCCCTACATGGCCACATCGGGAACTGCAACCAAACGTTCCGATCTCAGCTTGTCATATAATGACCTCCCGGCTTCGGTACCTATCGAATGCCAATCTCATTGGGGAGTACGACCGTGTGCCCACCCACAAAACCATCCCCGGACACCGTCGTCCCCCTTTGTGCCATCACTCTTCCATCTACGCCAGCGTTACCAAAGGAAGGAAGTCATTTCTTCGGAGTTTACGAGGCAGGGACGAATCATGCCTCTTCCCCGATCGGGAGGTCTAACTTTATGGGCTCTTTGAACTCATGCTTCGAACTTTTTTCTAATCAGGACATTTCTTAGACAGGCGTTGTCTATGTACCAAGCTAATTCGCAAATTATCCAAGGAAATACTTTCTAAACAGCTGCCTACTATTGGTAGGCTTCCAAGTTTTTCACGCCTTAATATCTTGGATTTCCTTTTCAATTATTTTATGCGTAGCATTAAGCATTATTTCTTCTGTCTAATAATTCTTGGATTTCAACTTTCGACCTTCGGAAAACGTACCTTATTTAAGTTATCAATGGATATTGAAAAATTTTTACCCTGGATTTTGAAAAGAAGAATAAACCTGGGGAATTTTATAGGCAGCAGCCGATTTTCGTTTGATAATTTTTCATATACTTTACGGATATTAATAAAAAACTGAGAATAAAATTATTATTTAATGTATGAAAGATGTATTCAGTTGATACTGATGCGATACATCTTCTATTACGTCTAATTAAATATTGAAAGCTTTTAGTTTTGGATTTTCTGGCTCTTTTTTGTTTTCTTTTCTCTTGGAGGAGGCTTGGATGCCGCAATGCTCTCGCTGGCTATAACACTAAATAGTGTTAGCGTTAGTTTAATAATAACTAGGCCTCTTTCCTTCTTCCTCAGTTGGAAGAGACACTAAAATTTTATAGACTGCTTTTAGTCATATCCTTGACAAATTTGTACAGCGAAAAGTTGTATCTTCAATACTGAAAAAAATCTATGCATAATTTGGGTGCGTCCGTTCGTCCGTGCCCCCTTTTATTTCAGGAATGGTTTGATTTAGAGATATGAAACAAATTTCAGTGTGTTATAACAAGTTAGAAACCCCTAGAAAATCTACTCATATCTCTAAGAAGGACCAGATTTGGGCTCCTAATATCCGATTTTTTTCCATAAGGGTACATTGAGCGGATATTCGAAAAATTTTTGAGGCACTTCTTGGTAAGATAGAGAACTAAAAATCGCGAAGCTCCTAGGAAACACAATCTTTTATGGTAATAATCAAGGAACTACCACTGCATGATGTTCTACGTCAGTTGGGCGCAAAATTCTCTAAACACATTGATGCTATATTGTGTATTTTGTTGAAGCCCTTCCCGAAAACATGGATATGTATAACCCGGCAGGTGAACAGAAATAATAAATATATTTTATATGGGAAATCGATCGTTTCCCTAATGATCCTTGGTTCGATGCCAGAGCGCCATTTTTCATTTTACCATACATTTTAATGCCGATACATATCCGCCATATTGTTTTAGCCGCAATGCATCATGGATGTGTTTACAACCGTGATGCATTGCGATTCAACATTATTGTAAGATTAAAAGCAAAGGCGATCTGTGAACTACGTCTATCAAGATTGGAAATACCACCGAAGACTTGAATGCGGATACAATATGGTTCGTTCGAGCTAAAGATAATTGGTAAACTCTATATTAAATATACAATATAAAACCAGGTTTCAGTATGTTGCTTGAAATTGCTTTCCTCAATTCTAGCGATTAGTCATAAGGTGGTAAATTGCGGAAAAGTAATTCAGCAGTGAATCATGCTCACCCCATCCCTGACTGAAAGGTAAACATATTCAAGTTTCTTTATTTACATTATTATCACAAAGAATTATTAGTTGCATAATACTAATAAGTTATTATGAACATATACTACCTCTGGTATATTATGTACATCAAAAGACTAAATTATAAACGTAAACATAGTGTTGTCTCGTAAGGTATCATAACCATCCCTTATAGGAATGTTTATGAATTGGTTAGACAGGCAAAAGAAAAAAATGTTTTTCTTGTTTCTGTTAAGCTTCTGTGACAGTCTAAATTTCATTTTAGCAACGTAACCATACGTAACTTTTTCGTGAGATACAAAACTGTCCCTTCAGTCCCGGTTATTTAATGCCTGTTCACATCAGCTTTTCAACTTGCATGAATATTAAGCGAAAATTATATTTATCAGCTAAACGAATTAGAAAACTAATTACACCAACATTTTATAACAGCCACAAAGATGCGGCTCCTTACCGCGAAGGAATTTAATGCCCGTCTCCGTGACGTTTTTCGAACAATTTCGCATTAAAATACTGCCCAGTCGTTTGATTTGAAGAATAAACAGGTTAAAAGTTCGATATTTGAACATTATTAGTAAATTTGGAAGAATTTATGGAAAGATTTGGGGTTTCCGGTGAGTGATGTAATAATGAAATAACATCCCAGAGTTCTTTTTGAAAAATATTCCAAACCGTTAGAACTGTCTTCTTAAAATATAATTAAATATCGATATGAATATTTATGACATTTTATATGAAACTCTGCAACATAAACGAACTTAATAAAAGAATACTAATGGAAGAGAGTGTCAAATTTGCTTGGATCCTTCGTTTTCATATTTCACCATCATAAATACGGAAGTGAACGATTTTCCGTCTGCGTAATGTCAAAATTATGAGGCGACAAAATGATTTCTTCGTCGAGCTACTGTTCGTCTCCGTCTCATAAGTTACATTTTATATCTTTCGGTTTTTTTTTCAAAGTTCAGTATGCTTCAGTTAGAATGGTATTTATCGCTTTTAATTCCCCCTTGAGAGTATTTTTTTATCATTATAAGCATTTCATTTCGAAGATTTCCTTAACCTGGCGTTTTAGTAACCACCATTTCTATCAAAGTCCCTCGGCAGCTACGGTAATTTTACACGTGGGCCCCCGCCGGGAATCGAACCCGGGACCGCTTTCACCGAAGTCGAACTCGCAACCCACTTTGCTATCCGGTAGCCTACGTGACAATTTCCGCGTCTTAAGCGGATTAAGTATGAACCATGCACTGATAATTTCAGTTCGGAATTTAAACCGCTACTTTTTAATACTTCCATGGTCTGAAAAGTTTCCGACATTTCGCCATTTCTCGACATGTTTTCTGAAAATTTTCTGAAGATTTCCGAAAAATCTGGGGTCAGAAACTTTTCAGACCACCCTCGTATTGGACGTGAATGATCTGGCAACGGCGAATCTCTCTGAGGCCTGAGGTGGCAACTCTCGTAAATAGATTATGTGAAATGACCAATATCACGTGTTGATAAGAATCGGATATTATTTTAAGCCCGCGAAAACGGATGTTTGCGGACAGTTGGCAGTTCCGTTCCTCACCCATACTTCCGTTTCTCACTTCAACACTCACCCTCATGAGCATTTCAAAACAAGGGAGGGACGCGCCAACTTTTTTTCTGAACACGGAAACCCTGGTTGCGGATCTAATTAAGGGCTTCGGAGTGGTATTCTCCGCTTCCCGTAGAGGGCGTGCCCCCATCGTACTTTTTCCGCAAATAATTCGACCATATCGTCCGAGGAAACACTTCTCCGGCACGGATACACCGAAATCGCTACCCTGAGATATGCGAATGGAAAAAGTCGTTCTTTAGAAGAGGCGATTATTGGAAATATGATATCATGGTTAAGGCTGATTCAGAGTGCTTCCACTTCCATTATTCGTGATAATAGATTATTTTATTATTATTAAGTGTTCGCGCGTTCGCCTGTGGTGTATGAAGGTGAAAGGTTTGGGTTCGATTCTCTGGGGGGCCTATATGTGCGAAACGACCTCGACTATGGAATCACTTTTAAAAATGCTATTACTTCTATTAATTGATTGCTTGAATAGTGTAGATCGCAGATAACGAACAGAAAGGTTTATACGTTTCCAACATTACTATGATCACATCTTCCTGTTTGACCTGCGCTTACTTTTTTATCAATTTTCGCGATATTCTGCTCCTGTTGAGTCATTGTTAGCGTTTGCTCCTTATGTATCAGGGATATTGGGTGGTCTGCGTAACAAAATTTTACTCTCTTCAATATAATTAAATATTCGTGGTTCAGTTCTTTCATACATTTCCCCATCAAAACAATCGTCTTCAAATGGCTTTTCGTTTCCCTACAAGAGGTAAGTTGCACGAATAGTTATTTTTCTTCATTTACTAAGCCTTCTTTGAGAAAACCCTCCTCAGCAATCACATTTACAGTTCTTCATGCGCTAACAAATCTCAAGCTACGTTTGTAGGTTCTTTCTATCTGATGTATAACTTGTTGCATAAATTAATTTAAATGGAAAATTTTATATTTCTATTTAATCGCGCTATTCTGTTTTCCGTTTATGTCCTAGGATCGGATCTCATGTAGTTGATATCACCTAGTTTTTGGATGTTTTAAATTAAAGTATTTTAAGATGTACTTATATTTTTATTTTGCTGTGGAAAAGTGGACGCGTTTTCGTTTTTACATCAAACTATCAATACATTTTATTTATAAAATAAATAATTCTCTTAGTATCATATATTTTACATGGAATTTTCTGTTTGTTATAATTTGGAATATTTCCTTCTTCTCATTCATAGAATTTCAAATATTATTATTTAGAAATAAATAGTATCACCGATATTTACCATACTCTTCGAATATTTTAGTTATTGAATTTAGTAAGAAATCAAGACTAGATCTCTGAGGGAGACATCTATTTTCTTACAGAGGTGCTAAAGTCGGAGGCATATGATTTGTAGTCAAGAAAGCACGGGAAAGATATCGCAAAAGTATAGAATGTATATGTTAGGGCGATGAAGGGCATTTTTAAAATAAACGAGCGTTATTATGTCCGAATAATCCAAGTACATCCAAGTAAGTCAGCAGGATGTGTTAAGTGTATGAAGTTGAAAACATAAGATCTTACGTTCGAAACCTGAAAATTTAATCACAATATGAAAGAATGAGGAAACTGTATACTGTCAAAAGTATTGTCTCCAGAATTTGTAGTCTTTTATTCTGCAGTCTTAGAAATTTAGGTAGTTAACAGAAAAACAAAAATATTAGGTTATGAGAGCAGATTTCTTCACGGAAAACCATCGGGTATTATCTTGCAGAACTATACACATCAGCTAATTTCGGTGTTTACGTATTACATGGAGATATTTACTAAGGGATTTAAGGTATACGAGTACTTTGTAGTTTCCATTGACTTGGAATTTTTTATTACGCCCAGTTTCTGTGGAAATTATAAATTTAAAAATCTTTTAGCATGGTTCCCTTCCACAAAGTTGAGCTTGGTCAGATCAGATTCATTGGGTATGTTTCCTGATTAACTAAGGATTCAGGAAAACGTTTTCTTTCGAAACGTTCGAGAAAGAGCTTTAATGACCTAGTCATTCCACTACTCTATTCCATCTAAAATCATTAACCGGAAATTGGTCCTTTCATTTCTAACTCTCCCGAAAAATCTCTGTGTTTTTAAGTTATTCTTCTTATCCTGTCGTACTTTTGTACATCATGAGAGAACAAAGCTGGCGCAATTCAGCTCCCTCTGGTTTTAATCCGCTCCGTTTGATTCGAGAGAATTTAGAGATCGCTATTGGTCACTAAACGCTTTTGCCCTGCGTCACAATGATCGCGTTCGCGGATCACTTGGCTCGAAAGAGGGAATGATTTGAATTCCAAAGAGTGGAGTCGCTGGTTCGCATTCCATCCGTTGCACGAGCTCATGCTGTTTCATCTCAATGAACAAAGACCGCACTATTTAATGGAATAGAAAAAGATAGTCGCTCTGTGACGTTCGACGGTAATTGTGTTTTTGTTTATGCGCTGTACGAGTAGATGAGTCAATTTAGCACCTTCGCATTTTCACCGGTTATGGATTCATCGGAAATTATGATTGCGTCTTCCGTTGACGAGTTCTAAACTATGTATGATCTCTTTATCCATGATTAGACCATTCTTTTCAATCAAATGGACTTTATTGACTTCGCATTTGCGGTTTGATCTCTAAGAGCTAGTTCTAAGTATTATTTTTGATATATTCTGTATAATAATCTTCCCTGATACCTTGGAGAGCTGTTTCAGGCATAATTTTGCACTGCATCATAGGTATATATAGTTATAGAATTATAATCGACATAAATAATGGGTATAAGATACTGTTATCGATAAAAAGCAATCATTAATTGAAATTATATTTGTTCATGTTGGAGTTCAGAATATTTTAATGAGAAATGCTTTACAAAGATAAAATCATCAAAGACTCCCATTTGTGAAAAAATCCTAATGAAGAAAATGGTGAATGGTTTTTTTCTCCTGGTTTAGCCTGTAAGCCTATTCCGCTGTCTTTGTACCGTTTCATCCATTTTTGTTTTTTTTCATGTATTTTATCCTTCTATTAGAGTTAATACTACAAGGCCTAGTTTGGATATATTTCCTTAGGCATTCGGAGTACATGCTCTTTCCACTTACTTTTGTACTCTACTATCTTTTCTTATATAGACTGAAAACTTAGTTCTTCTCTAACAGATGTATTTATTATTTTATCAAACGTTGTATACCCGTTCAAAGCTCGAAGAATTGATGAAAATTAATTTATGAAAATTATATTAATCAATGAAAACAATCATGGATTAATTGAGATCATATTTCTTTATGGAGGAGGTTAGAATGTTTTAACTGAAAATGTTTCACTGACCAGCCAACACAGCAGCAGCTTCTACCATTTAAAAACAATTTACGTGAATGCTATCATGGGTTCGTATGTAACAGGCTCACCAACCCCACAATAAACTGTTATCTATTTTACTAGCTTTTGGGACAAAAGCGTAGGAAATAAATTGGAAATGAAAACTATTCAATCACACATCGGGATATAGAAGGCGAGCGAGAGGTTAATTGAAAAGAATGGGAAATTAATTATTTAAAACAACCGCAGGATCAATTAAGCTTCTCTTTTGATTATGTTCGTACGAGAGGATTCGGCTTTCTCTTGTATCCAAATTCGAGTCATTAATTGTGAAAAAAAAAATCAAATCGCTTTTCGGATTGGTAACGCAGAGCACGCGATGAGGAAACCGCATCCAATTACTCACGCAAGATAAAAGGCATTTAATTGCGATTTTTGAGCGGATGCTTGAAAGAGGACCGGATCTCATTCCGCTTCCCAGCAACTATATTCGTTCTTTGGTGAAGGTTTTTTCCTGCACGACCTTGTCAAAAAAAGAAAGGTTTTCTTTCGAAGCAGCTCGTAATGACACGGGCAACGCATTCCGTTGTGACTGCACGTGAAAGGGAATGCTTGGGGATAATGCACCATTCTTTCGTAGGTGTCGCTGTAAGTTGCGTGAACGGCCTCGTTTTCGTACGCGCTATCGGAATGCGTTGCGGCAGAGGACAGCTAACCGCTGGGTTCGCAAATCAAGGGAGAATGTTACAGTCAAATGGACTTTTATCTACTTTCCCAAATTCCTACAGTGAACACGTAAAAATTTGCGAAGCCATTACGTCATTTGAAGACAATACGGTCCTCTCTCCTCATATTATGCGTTCCAATACTAGGTTGTACGTACAATGTACATACAAATGTACAATGTATATACAAATGTACAATGTACATTGTACTTACTCATAGGTAGGATTTTCTTGAACTGAAGGGTTTGAATGTGATAATTTTATGATTCTACGTTGAGCCTCTGAGAATGATAACATGGCTATCGAAATGTGCATTGGTGATTCCTAGAATTCGGTAATCCCGGCCTTCCTGGGTCCTTCGGTACCTAAAAGACGCTGGCCCAATAAACGACTAACGGGGTGTTTTCAAACCTCTAATTCATTAACGGTCAGTTTCAGTTTTTTTTCTTACACGGATACTACAGTTGGTTTAGAGAAATGATAACGATTTTCTTTAGATTGCACTCAGCTTTTCCCAGATTTGGAAGTCATTGAGGACTCTTGATTTTGAGCATTATCTTATATTCTTCTCTTTTGCAAGAATAGACGTCGCTAAAAGTTTTGAAGTGAACAGGAGATATTCTTATATTGGACGTTGTAAGACCAGGTAGGAAGTATATTTCCTATTTGTGGTTATTTTGTGGTCATTTGAAAGTCGTTCTCGGCGCAATGTATAGGTCAAAAACATCCGGAATATCAACGGAAAGAATGCAGGTACTTGTCATTTTTGTATTCTTTGGTTTAGATATATCAATACAAAAAAGATCATAAATCATATTTTCGTCGAAAAATTCGGGCTAGTATATCTCTCCTTATCGAAATCATTCACGGGAGAGCGATTGATTGATTCCTGACCGAATACCGTGAAACCGAAGCGTGTGAACACCGCAACCATGGGGGAACTGCACGGAAAAACGCAGCACTCGCGTGTTTGACTATTGCAGATTCCCTTCATATGAAACATTCCGATCAGCGCGCACATTCCATAGTCATCGTAAACCGGCTAACAAGCACGTACTTCGCCTCAGTCGCAGGGTTTGCGTCCGTAAAGAGAGAGAGAGAGAGAGGGTGCGAGGGTGAAGAAGACAGTGAGCTAAGCAGATGGAGAAGCGTGCGCTACCTGCCAAAGCGGCCGCACTTAAACGAGGGACTATTAACCAAGAGGGAAGCGTGACACGCTCCGCAGTGAAAGGGAAATCTCCATATCTCCCCTTTCTCTTCTCTCGGAGTGCGTGTCCTAGGCTTGCATGTTCGCCGCAGCAGTTTCCGAGGAGGGCGACTCCAAATGTGCAAGCAGTGCTTGTAAGCCGTGCGGATCTATGATATATGCTCGGCGTCCTCGCTCGCTTCTCTCTATTAAAGCGGTGACGAGCCATAAATAGCGGTTTCCGTAACAGGTTGTGATTACCCGTCTTGCCATGAGGTCAGTTTGTGATTCTCCGTATTATTCGCGACTGGAGAAAAAAGGGAATGAGCTTAAAGGATGTTATCTGCGAAAAATTAGCTAGATATATCCGACTGCTGTGGGTATAATCGCGCAGAGCGCTTTTGAAATGTACAATTTACGGAATTTCATTTAATCAAAATATATGTTCCGTCGGTACTGGCTCTAGGGTTATATTTATGCGAATTATATGTATGAATCATATTCATTGTATGATATATAATACGTATTTAAATATTTATTTATTTGCGGGTACAACGAGATACACAGTTGACAATTGAAACTGGGTACTATATAAGAGCAGGAAACAAATAAGTTGCTATATAAAATAATAAAGGAACAAATACATCAAAACAATGGGATATAAAGAACTGCCCGAAGGGTCTTATTAATGAAGAATTTCGACTTTAAAGAAAAAGGTCGATTGAAGGTGTTAGCGAGGACAAAGTTTTGAATATTTGAGGAAAGTAGATCAATTTGGTCGTGTTCAGAGAATTTAATAAGCAATAATAGCGCAACTATTCGAGCTAGTTAGACAATATCAGGAGAACTGAATATTTTCGTTTTCAATTACGTAGAATTTCAATTCTTATAAAACTGCATCAGATATAAAATTTTAGATGCATATCCATTTGGTATTCTTTCTGTGAAGTGAAAAATACACTGCTAATAATTTTAAAAGTGCTTCGACAGCTCAAGTCATTTTTACGTGATTCCCGATTGAAATTCGAACCCGGGACCACTTTCACAAAAGTCGAACGCGTGGCTTGCTTGGCTACTGGAGGCCTTAATCTAATTCGAATATCCTTGAATCGATCAAGAATCTATACGTCTAACATAAATTGAGTTCTCTGCTTAAAATCTTTCTAATCCTTGTCCAAATCCTTATTTTACTAGAGCTACTTACTATTTTACTACTTATTATTTTACTATTTTACTATCTATCGATTTCCAACTTTTCGTGTCTCCCGAATATTTATGTTTATGGGTACCGATCCACGTTATTCGGTTACGGTGCTAGCGGTTTACTAGAACTACCTCTCTGTGCATTGCATGTCGCCGCTAAGTACTGCTCGGAATCTCTATCGTTACGCACTTACTGAAGGTAATATCTTCAGAAAACAATTCCATGAATTCCCCTGAGCTCTCATTAGAAATGGAGAGTAGTCTGTTCAACGTCCTCTCAATGACATCTATGGAATAATTATGAGGTAAATCAGTAAATAGGATTAAAATAAAATTTCGCCCTGTTGATGGAGTTTGTCTTCGTGAGATGAAAAAAAGTTTTCAAGTACGAGGTTTTTTTCAGCTACTGCTGTTTTGAAAATGAACTCTTGGTAGTGAACTGTTCACAGAAAGAATAATACATATCAGTAGACGAATGTATATACTGTAAACACTGAGTATTTGCAAACCAAATTTTCCTATTTATATCGTCACAGCATGGTATTTGATATTGCAAAGATATTAAGAAAAGAACCTCAGAATATTCTTCATGCGTTAAACATTAACTACGGCGGAGGTTCGTTAGAATTATCTATTTGTTTGAACAAATAAATACCCTTTGAAATAAGCTGTTACACGTGTAACCGTCTAATCAGGCAAATTCGTGTTTTAACACGAGCCTTTCTTTTATGGTTATGGACAGTATTTAAGAAACAGAAAACATTAGTAGACGCAACGTAATGAAACTTTTGGGGCAGCCGTTAAACATTTCACTAAGTAGCTACGTTTTACGTTCGTTTAATAGGATGACTGGAGGTGTAATTTTTCGCAGGTTTAAAACCCCGCTACGGTTTTACGAGCTAAGAGAGGCGCGAATGGCTGATTAGGTGCTAAGAAAAGGAGAATGAAGGATGCGGATTTGGGTTAAGTTGGCTATGGGACGAAATGCCTTTTGGGAGAATTGGGGGAGAGAAGTTTCGTCATGCAGGATGATGAGAAGGCAAAATGTTTGCATGCATCCTACAAGATGTAGGGCGGAAGAAATCTTAATAATACATGTTCTTATGTAAAAAGTGAAGAAACTTTTAAGCTGACATCTACTCCAGTATTTTCGGGACAATGAAGTAATCTCCTTCGTTATTTCGTTGATATGAGCTGGTTAAAATTATGTAGCTTATCATTAATTAATGTCAGTAGTTAAGTTTTCAGTATAATTATCGTGACACCGTATTTCAACTCCCGTGTTGCTACTGAAAGTTTATTATCGCTATTGAGATTCATGACACTAATCAAATTACTGTATTTTCTTCATCTTTCTCAATTTTAATTATTTTGTGCTTGCTCCTTACTCTATCGACTCCCTATTTCCTTCTTAAATATTAAAATAATTCCATTCTAATGTTTCATCTTAAATAAATCTTATCATTTTTGAGTTTATTCCAACAAATCAACATTTATTAATGTAAATCGTACAGTACCACTTCAATAGAGCTTCAATCAATATGATATTCGTAAATAAGACATAAGTAAAGGTCGCCTTTATTATTTATTTCTAGGTATATGCCTTTTACTAGATAAATTAAAATCACTAATTATATTCCATACAAAATTTCTACTTAAACCTGGATGAATTTATTGCATAAATTCGAACTCAGTGAAAAATAAATTTTCAATTCTCAAACGCGACTTACTGACTTCAGTTGTCTGTAACAGAAATACCTATTCCATCTGAATACAGAACATCAGGACGTATTTGTCTCTCCTTCTTCTGTCAAATCCCTAGTTTACATAAGAAAGCTTTGATGTGCTATGCTTTGATGTTTTAATCTTTTTTCATGATAACCTAGTCTTTTTTAAATGATTCTAAAGCTAGGATATTGCAGCAAGTATTCATTTTGGTTGATTGTGGCGTCCGTTCTCTCAAATAAGTACGGTGGAAAGAATTCATATCTTTGTGAACTCGAACTTTTATGCAAAAGGACGGACGTCATACGGATGTTTCGGATATTTATGTTTTCGGAGATTGAATAAGGTTTGGACTTGATTTCGTAAAATGTCCCATATCATATGTGCCTAGAATTTCTCATTTAGAGTAAACAATAGATAAAAGTAAGAAAGGTAAGCTAGAAAATATAAGTGGAGAAGGTCATCAAAAATCACGGCATGAAGGGCATAAAAAAGAATGAGAGATGAAATAACGTTTGCGGTAAAATTGTGTACGACCCGACTTCAAAAGAAACCTTAATTAAGTGAGTGGATGGGGACTAGGAGAGCAGGCTTGGTAACATAGAGGACGCGTCAAAGCTAAGCTATCGAACCGTCATGTGGCAATTTCGCGTTAAAGGCGCCTCGCCGTCCCTCTGCACCCTGCAATTAAGTCCATCACTCTCTCCGCTCCGCACACCCATCCTCCTGCACCAGGGAAATCTGCGCTCCGTATGAACATCGTCCCAAATTGCAACGACCTTTCCCCTATAACACTTGACGAGTATCTCCTTTATTCCGAGCTTCCTTCTCCCGCCAATTTATTCCCCGCACCAAACCCCTATTTCTCTCTCCAACCGTTCCTTTCACTACGCTTACCACATATATATTTATGAAGATATCGTGCCTTGTTCGGGATATCAAGACTGTTTCACGGTGGTCTGGAAAAGGGATGATGCCATCAAATACAGCCAACTTTCGATTATTTCGATTCGTAGCGATGAAAGAGCGGGAGTTATAAGAACACGGGAGTTATAAAAACAACACGGCTGATTCAGATTGCGGGATGGCCAACTAATTTCCTAAGGTCCCCAAATTACAGAGTAGTAGGTGATCAAGAAATACCTTTCTCGATATAACCTCGTATCAAACGTATCATTTCAAAGTATGTACAAAATTGAACCTTATCAAACGTCTAAGAGACAAAGGTTCTCCAAGCGCCGACAGCAGCAACCGTCTAGGGCGATTTCCGGGAAACGGATAATCGCTTAGCGGTCACCAGTTGATCAGAATCCCTAATGCGCATTTCGAAAGCAATGCTTTCATGATCACAGGGGGTCCAATGCTGAAAAACAATGTTTTTCAGCATTGTACCCGTGATAATCTTTATAGAACTTACACTTTTTTAATAGAAAAATATAAAACTAAAATCTGACACGCATAAGTTTGACGGAATTTATTCAAGGCTTCGTGGATATTCCTTTGAACAGCAACATTAGCTCCTGCTTTAAAAATTTGTATTGTTTTTAGTTTTCGACTTTTAAAAATTCCATTGTATAAAATCATGTTCTTCTCTCATTCTTTGTAATAGAATTTGTAATAGAAATTTTCCGAATACTAATCAAGGGATATCAAGTTTATGTTTTATCTTGGGATTGACATTGGAAACAATGGCTGTCCAGACGAGAGGTACTAAAAATTATTCATCGGTTATGTGTGCGTAGGGGAGAACATTAGTATTATTTCACTCACTATAATAATATACAATTAAATATACCTTAGCACAATAAGTCTTTTCTTCATTGAAACAATCAGACTTCATGAAGTGTAAGAACTATTGCTTCATTTTTGTCCCACCGTCAACTTTAATCAAGCATAGTACTCTTTAGAAGTCAATGCATAATAAATTAATGTTGAGATTACTTACTCAGCAGATGATGAACTCGCTTCCATTCGTCTGGATTTTCTGCAATTCGCAGCATGAGTTCCAGTAGGTCTTCGTCCTTTTTAGGGTCCTCGGGATCCATCAACTGCGACAACCGTAAAAAGAAACAAAATAGCTATTATACGGTAACTGCACTCTTAAATTTAATTTACTCTTGTGATAGAATAGAGTACATCCTTTCTTAATATTTCCTTTATTACAAATATTCAGAAAAGCTTAGGTAGTCTCGTCTAACACAACAGTGTAATATTCAGCAACTGAATATCGTATTTCCCATCCGGTTCAATGCGCGTTACATTAAAAGAATTCAGTAAGGGAAAAAAAGGGAATTTCCAAACTTTTTGGATCGCTCATTGCATCTAATGCCGACGTTTTCTCGATTTAAGGTGATGGACGTTTTAGAATAACAAGAAAATTAATCGGAACTATCTGTGTTGAAGGCAAAAGAAGTTTCTCAACATACTTTCACTTAAATTTCACTATGCGTAGTGTACGTTATAATTTAGAAAATATACCTTTCACACAAAAGTAGTCATTTTATAGATGCTAGGGTAAGAGATGCTTTTACCAATTAAACCCTATAGTAGCAGTTATTTTTTGTGCACTACCCTAATGTCCTCGGATCCTATCATTCAATGAAAAAGGATTGCTTCTTCAGTTCTATTTATTGCAGCAAGATGGCCATATCAGTGGATAACCCAAAGAATGTTATTTTTAAACTCCTTGACAGAATTGCGAGCAAGAATCCGATAATTTGATCTTCATTGTTTAAGAGCAGGTTAAAATTGAATGCAGACCACTGTTGCAAGGATTTTCAATCGAGGAACTATCTCATTAGTCTGAGTTCGATTCTTCTCTACTGATACATATGTATCTTCTCTACCTTCCCTCCTGGTATGACTTATTCATTAGAGAGAGAAAACTATTGAAGGATAACGTAAATGTGTTGTTTGTACTTTACATGAATTTGATTTGCTTATTTTAATCTAAAACATAGGTTATTCGATAGGGTCCCTTCTTTTCCCATCTCCCGACATTTGACTCTTTCATTCACACTGTTGCCTGAGAATTGCTTCAGAGAATTTCATTAGCGACGCCTCAAATAATTTTAAATTTAATTTAACAGAAAAATGAATATCATATCGCCTGATGCCAGGAATTAAAATTTGAACCTCACACAGTACTGGGGCGGGGCTAACCTTTCTGGCCATGTGTGCCTTCTTCATCACAGCCCTGGATGTCTCGTCACCTTTCTCTTCATGCAGCGTGGGCATCTCCGGCGCGGAACTCGTTATCTCTCCCCCGATCGGATAAGTTCTCGGCACTCCTGGGTACGCTCCCGTTTCAGAATCTCCGGAGGCACCCAAAGCCGTTCCGGGAGCTGAAGCTGTTTCCGGTGCGGTGCCCGGACCTGATCCCTGGATGTAGAAACCGGAAGGGGAGTATCCCGCGTTGTACTCATCTAGCGCCGAAGACGGCAGCTTCCCTTCTGGGCCGTAACCCTTCTGGTCCTGCTTCCTCCGTTCCGCCAGCCTTCTCAGGGACTTCGAGAGCCGTGCTTCCAGCGAAGCCACTTCTCGCGCCGGGTCCTCGGTGGTCTCGTCTTCCTCATCCTCCTCTTCATCTTCCTCCTCGTCGTTACTCTCGTCATCTTCTTCCTCCGAATCATCTTCATCTTCATCGGAATCGTCCTCTTCCTCCGGTTTGGAGTAGTGGTCCTCGACGGGCCCGCCTATTCCAGTTCCGCTGGATTCCTCCACTTTGAAGGGCGGTCGAGTCGGAGGCTCCAGATGGGACGGGTCCATCGCGTCGTGGATTGCCGAGAGTTTCTTGAGTTCCTCCAGCACGTCGGCCTCGGATTCCAGGAGGTCGGTCTGCACGGGGAGATCCAGCGGTCTCGCTTCACCAGGGTCCTCTTCCTCCTTGTCGTCGTCGTCACCCTCCTTCTTGCCCCTTCTGGGCGGTGGGAAGAGGCTCACCTCTTCAACTCCCAGACCGGGGGTGAAAAGATCTATGCCCCGCGGCGGATTCGTCAGCGTGAAAAACCGAAATAAGCGTCTTATATAATATTCAATCGACACTTCACATCTACGACTAACTTGCTAAATTTTAGCCCTCTTTAGGCATGTTTTGAGAGTAAAATGGAAAAATTGAAAGAAGACTCATTTAAAGTTATCATCGTATTTTTTAATTTAGCGCAATTTTACTTTTAACTCAACAATTCAGTTTCAAAATTAGTGTTCTTAGTTACTAGATCGTTATTCTTGTTTTTTCAGGAGCTCTGGGAGACCGGTTATGAAATTTCTTTGTCAAGGAAAGTCTTGACAATCTATATAAGCCTTTTACTTGGTTTAATTAACAAATTATTTTCAAGTTATACCTATTCGAAAGAGAAGATCTATGTACTGATCACTGATTAATTACTACAAATTAAATTTAATTAGGTTACTCGCATTAAATATGATAACATTAAATAATATCGAAATATGGTAAATAGACAATAGTTACATGAAGAAAATGTAAAGGATGCATACAAGCATATGTTATATAAAGTTATAAGGTGATCAACATCTACTGCCGTGAAAATTATGAGAGTGGAATCAATTCTACTTGAGGAAAATGGTTCCTGTTTTCATAGCTAATCAAAAACACACGTGTTGGTTTTAAGTTTAATCTTAAGTTTTAATTACATTAGAAACTATCATAGTTTCATCATTAAGAATTGATCTCTGCTTTATTTCGCCTGTCATGGAATACTACGATGTTCTTAAAATC
Organism: Pachydiplax longipennis; assembly: GCA_036926295.1. NCBI lineage: Eukaryota > Metazoa > Arthropoda > Insecta > Odonata > Libellulidae > Pachydiplax > Pachydiplax longipennis. Next base: position 22,198,337 of record JAVFKF010000003.1, on the reverse strand, counting down.
ATTGTTTAGAGTGTTTTTTAAATGAATTTAGTGATCATTATCTCAGAGGATGGATTTACAAGTACCGTCTTTTCTGGAAACCGGCTTTATCGGTGTGTCATCTTCTACTATAGCCTGCTGTACTTTAGATTCCACAACCGATCCGGGGTCTTCTTTAAGCTGCGACAGCTGCTTTTCAAAATCAGGTAGTGGTTTTGGACTCTCCTCTTCTTGTGGCTGTTGTTGGTGATGGTGCTGTAAGCGAAAGATTAACCGTCAATTAGACAACGATGAACATGATGGATTCCATATGAATGTTTCGCAAACTTTAGACCTTTTCAAATGTGGAATATATAGCGCTTCAGTAATCATTTCATAACTAATATTAGGCATTTGAAAAATATTTATTATCATGTATCAGACTTAGTAACTTCTCATTTATCTATCCTTATAAAATTTAACTGGAATCCATTTACTGGTTTCACTTATTTTCAAGTCATATATATTCAAATATATCTTCTTATTACCTCAACAATATTTAGAGCAGCATTCATAACAACTTAAGGCTTATTATAAGTTGTGTTGGACAATGATTTTTTATACACTTTAAAATGTTGTAAAACAGACTACGAGGAATTAATGGCAATACAATTTAATTTTGGAGGAAAGACTCGATAACTTGTAGCCACTCATTTAACATTTTTCATTATAATTTGCTCTCAATTATGGTAACAGAGGCTTTTGATAAGACTCGCCGCGAAAATTTAATGACGGAACGTTATAATTTGAAAAAGAAAAGTCGTATGTGTCAGGTAGTCAGTAAAGTCCCAATCCCAATTAAGCCGTAACCCAATTGTATCCGAAAACAAAGACCATTGAGGGTTAAAACATGCCCTTAAGTTTCCGACATGTCATAATTTTGTATACAAAATATTTTAAAGCCTTTTTGATCTAATTGATAGTAATAAGAGAGAACAGAATGTATACCTTAACCATGAAAAATATGTTTCATAGAGAATTTTAAAATAGTGTGATGATTGGAAACTCTTAATCTGGAAAAATGTTAGCTTCTTTGTAGTAAACCTCTGTGAAGGAAAAAGTTGTAAATGTAAATTGTTGATAATACTTGTTGTGAATGATTATTTATACGACTTCCAATGAAAAAATTATCACCAGAATCGGTGAAATAAATTGGAGTAAAACTCACGAATAATTTAACATGGGGTAATGTATATTAACGATCACTTAAGAAAACCGACTTCGCCAAGGGAATAGTCGGTAGGAGCACAGAAAAAATCTGTAAGGGATGTTAATTTTTACTAATTAGGAACCCCCTTGAGTACGCATGCAGTTTATGGGACCCTGTCGACAAGTGTAGTATTCTCGCATTAGGAAAGGTACAGCGACAAACAATACATCTTGAAAAGAATTGCTACGACAAATCAGTAAGGGCACCTCAGGTAATTCAGAATGGGAACCCATGGAAGAAAGAATATTTAACTATTAATAATTAGCAAATTCAAAGAAAGAACATATTAAGTGTCCCCTCAGCTACTTAGGCTGTTCTAATACTGTGATATAATTGGGGAAATAGTAGCTAGTACATGTCTATGTACATGTCTCTTCTAGAATTCGTTTTTTCACAGTACACAATATTACACGAATTTGAGGTGCTTAGAATGATGATACAGATTGCAACTGTTTGTAAACCGCACCGAAAATGGCAGCGAGCTTCAGCTTCGCAGTAGAGAGCAGAAAGCGGTAAGGATATGATAGGCGTAAAGCTGCTCATAATTAGACAAGCTCGCTTCTCCACAAACGCGCAGCATGAAGACTCGGGTTAATTGGAATATACATTGGAAAACAAAGGGGAGGACATTTGGGACGTCCGAGTGCTGTGCATTGAGATGAGGGTCAGAAATAAAATGGGCGCATTCTAGGGATATGGGAGGTACGGATGAGATGGAAATGGGAACAGTTTGGATGGGCACCCTTGCTTGAATTGAACGGAGAATAGAATAACGCATCCCATCAAATCCACATATGGTTTGTTAGAATCTTTTCCTGAGGGGCATGCTGTAATTAAAAGTTCGTTTTGTTAATGGCGGAAGGATTTTCTCGTTCTTGAGTCAAGCGAAGAAAACTGTCCTTCCCTAAAGTATCAATGGATGTAATTACGGTTTAATCTTATTTAGTGAATGTAAGTTGTTACCCTCCTAATTATAACTTTGCTATATGCAAGATACATCGGAAAATATACGGAAAGTGATATCTCAAGTTCCTAAACCAAGATAGTATGTTTTGCATGAACTCACAAGAATGTTCGCGAATGCTAACGCATTGTTTGTAAACGTATAGCATAGCCTAAGAAAAGGGCAACTTTAAAGAAATTTTTGTTTCAAGGAAATAAGTTCAAGACAGCTTATTAATAGGAAATTATTTTAATCCTGATTCGTTTTCCTTGACGAACACAATAAAATGAACCACACAATAAGGATACAAGAATGAAATCCATTGTTTAATTTAGAATATCAAGTAAATAAGTTGTTACCGATAATTTTATAAATCTGCGAGATTACCCGCGATGTCTCTATAGAAATCAATGAACTACTGAAATTCCATCAATTCCGTCTGAATTTCTTTTCAGAGGTATAATGTATATAATGCTGAGTCTGCAGGTGTATGACAACAGTGAACGAAAATACCTTAATTTCTCAGCGAATTTCAATCGCTTTAAGATCGTTCACACATTTATGCCGTGGTATCAAAACGTATAACTTCTACATGTCAAGGAACCCTCGTTTCACTATGTTCCATGCAGGGTATATTTAGTCCACCTCTGGAACTGTGTCACGGAACGATTGCAACCTTCGGGTTTGGAGAATAGGTGGGAGTGTAAGCTGGAAGCTGCGGGTGTTCCGCAGGGACTTTTGATTGACCCCACGGACCCTCGTCTGAGTCCCAGATTGTGTTGCGCTCCCGTGAACCGTTCTGGGATTCATTATAACAATGCGGTGGCGAGAGAGGCAGATTGCACAATATCTCAGCCCTGTTAGAGATTTCAGATTTTAGGGTATTTCAATAAGCGGGCACGGTGAAGATGTAAGTTGAGACATTAAATTTTTGATCCTTTGGTTATGTATTATTCATGATGGGGCGTAGATTAATAAAACGAGAGCATCTAATATTCATTCAAAGGGAAGAGGGATGATGAGGGCTGAAGTTTACCTCTCGTGTGGTTTACGTAGTAGAAAAATTATTTTCCTTTTAGTTCCGCTTGGGTGAATTGAGATGCTTTGATAAATTTAGTCATAACGATGGGTTGATGAGAATGTTTCGTACAGTAAATTAAGTGCGTATTATTTTAGAGTTAGGGCTTTAATTCTTGGAACGGCGCCAACTCATTTAAATCAAATCTATGATTAGGTTTATAATTCGCTATTAGAATTATTTATTTCTACTGTTCATTTTTTTCTCATTATACTTACGATGTAAATTACTCGCATTTGCAGAATTTAATTCTGCATTCACACAATAACTTCGCAAAACAATCGACTGAAATCATTTCCTATTATCGTCAGGCGCAATTACAATCCTATGAGGAAAGTGTTCACAAGTGATTGCATATAATATTGATTTTAAGACACTATTTATTCATTTTCATGAAACGTTATATGTGTTTAAACAAAATCGCTAAATATTCATCGCCAATTTTCCCGTCTACCAATTTTCGTTCATGGGATATCTTAAAACACACGTCCCGTTTTCTACGTCACTCTTCCTGTTTCCGTACCATTTGTCCTCTCATTATCTTCAAAGATGTACTCATTTTATTTTTGCTTGGTGCTTCTTTCACTGATTTTCCAATTTCCTACGTTTAAAAAACATTTTCATTCGATTGAGTCATTTATAAATCCAAGACAAAGTGCGAATACGTTGATATCTCATTGATAAGCAGACGCGGATGCTGTAAAATTACCTTGAGGTGATTTGACTGAAAAATAAGCTTTATTTGTACTTTTTAGCAGTAATATTTATTGAAATACTTGAATGGATCATTGATGTCCTTTCTTACACCAAGAAATACCATGGTACCAAAGAAATTGCTGAGGTTGTTTTAAATAATATCGATATTTTATAAATGAGAGTATTGGAAAACTGAGGTAGTGACTATACCTTTTTTATGCCATCTCATTGATGGAGATTGCTCTGTTTTCTATTTATAGATGATCTATGATCTTTCTAATTCAGAAAGAAAGCTCAATTAGCTAAATACTCGTCGTCGTTGCATCCATTCTCGGCGTATGATCATGGACCTGCTCTGTTTTACTACCGTTTTATTGTCTTTCCTATTGCTGTACGTCATTTTGGTTTGAAATAATTTTATACTTTTATTTTATTTATATTTTCAATCCTGTTCAGATGTCTTTTCAAGTTTCCTTCGTATTTTTGTTTCCAATGGATCGACGTAATACTCTAATATCTCTCTTTTTGATATATCGGATATTTGCTCTAAGAAATTGAAGGATAGGTGACATCTATTATTGCCATCAACAAATGCCATCCAGAGGAAAATAACCGCTTATATATTATATATGGCGAATTCAAGCCACTATGATTCAATATAAAAGCTCGTTCATGTCAAACAGCATTGTCGTAATCGTCGATGGTCGAGCTTGAAAAACGAAATTTTCGATTCCTCTCCGCTTTTCGTTTTGACGGCATTCGTCAGTTTTTATCCTCCATCACATCCGATTTGAGCTATTTTATCCAAGGAGATTGACGGCTTATCGGTAAAACTGTGGGTGTCCATTCTGCATTCATTCACTTGCAATGCTGCGAGTGATCTCGCAAAACCGACCCACGTTGACGGTGGGAGAGCTGAGATTCGGAAGGGTAAAAAAGGTTTACGGAGCGGATTGGCATAATATGGTATCCGTTGGGCAGATTGAACTCACTTGGTTCCGGCTGCAGATCCCATCCACTGCGGGCGGAGATAAAAAATTATAACCTTTCGACGGCACACGTCCCTGAAAAGCACACATGACCTCGCAATAGCAGATTTAAAATTCATATTTCCTCCTTCTACGTCATTTTTCACATTGCTTCCTTTTGACTAAACCCTTCGACGCATAATAACTTCCGCACGTTTCCAACAGATGATATGGATTACGCGACACTTTTTAAATGTATCAAGGTGATATTTTATTCATTGATTGACTGAAAATAAGCCAAACCGACGTGCAACATTATATGAATTGGGATTGCTCGTATAAAAAGTCATCCGTTGGGAACATTGAACTGTTTGAGTGTTTATTCAGTGCAAAATTTGTGGTAAGATACATTGTTCAAAACTTATTTCTAGCAAAGACAATTTCCGCTGCCCATCATTTTGGTTTATAATTAGAAATTTAAATAAAAAATTAATCTGATTATCATGTTTTATAATGAGGTTGATAAAGATATTGAGATACATACCTTTTTGTTATTTTAGAATTATGATTTTGCTTTGATTAGATAAATGCTGCAGTGAATATTTATTGGAAGTATTTTCATGATGATGATGATTAATAATCTAAAGTTCAAATGTATGATTAACTAGATGTGCTGATTTTACTAATTGAGACTCCCGGATAGCCAATGAGTAGTCCGTTCACTTTTGGTAGGAAAGATGCCGGGTTCAATTACCGGTGGAATATGTGAAAAATCACATCAGCTATCCAAGAAATTTTTAGCTAAACTTATTCTGATTTTTATTCTACTATACTGAAAACAAAATTCTAGAAATTTGGGCTAATTTATCAAAGGTCTCTTGTTGACAGCTGTGCCCAACTTATTGATGCGTTAGCGAAATTTATTCATTTAATTAATTCATCTTTTACACTTTATTTATTTAAAATCATAACCATTTTTCATAATTCAATATTTCAATTTCTTTTCCTCAAGAAAGCGCTTCAATCGTGCTTTCTTCTCAGTGGATAAGAAAGCACGATTGATATTGAGAGAATGTCTTTAACTGTACTATATCTACGAAACCTGTCATTTCGTTCGCTAATGTTTTGGAATGTTTGCTGGCACTTTTTGCTTCATAGGCTGAATTTATTCTTATGTCATTTTCCTGTAGGTAATCTCGAAAATAAATGTCGCATTCACAATGCTATTACTCTCGATGTTTAGAAATTTTCGTAGCATTTCTGTAGATAACACATTTTTCTTGGAATCAGAAAACCGGAGTCTCATGTCAGAGCACCGAAAAACGTAACCTTACGTAGTTCTCAGTCATTGCTGATGCAGATCAATGGGTAGTTTGTCAGTTTTTCTGTAACTAGTGACGGGAACACTATGAGAAAAAGCTCCAAACGTAGAAATGTCTTGACATTTGCGTGCTCCTTATTAATTCCGCGTATTTTTAGTTCAAAGTTGCGGAACATTTCCAGTGAAATGAATTACTGCTTGTAGAAATCTATGGTTTTTTTGTTGTTAGTGTGCGGAATTTTCGCGAAACATCGCCCGAAAGCACCGTGATAGGTGTGAATAATGTACGAACTCACTATGGACGAGTTTTCTATTCGGATGGGAAGTGTTTTTTGCTTTTCTAACTAGTGTTTTCAGTATATCGCTGCGATTTTGTAAACGGTGAATGTAAATCCAGGAAAAGATCTAGGAATATAGCCATTTTGGTATTATCTTTGAGCATAAGGTTACAAGGGAGAAATCTATAGGTTTATAAGGATTATGATTGATTGAAATAGAGTAAATCACAGACATCGATTAAATTTTATAACTGATATAAATTTTGGGAGTGTAAGGATTATTTTACTCGAATTTCATGGGAGCTATGTAGTAGCAGTAATTAGTGTTTAAATCACTTCGACAATCGTGGTCATTTCACGTTAATCAATTTCATCCCGCATTTTCCCTCCCACTTGTTGTTTTATAGTAATTAGTTTTGTTAGAGACATCCTATTTCCTTTCATATCCTTTTCCAAAAGACGTGGTTTGATTAACTATAAGCGCAGTTCCTGATGAGGAAGAAGTATCTAGTATCGTCCCCCCTTAACCATCTTTTCACTCACATCAATCATTCGTCTGAAGAACCTTGGCTTCTTAGTTGCACTCACGAAGATTGAACGGATGCGGCTTTCCTCCGTAAGACGGATTCTCAAGCAGTGAACCGATTCCGCAGTAGTTTACTTAATGGTTTACACTTAAGCATATCTGGAAAATAATGTAAGGTTAGATCCTACCATTCACGGCTAATTGGCTCAACATAAGTCAACTGCTTTTCACCTGGGACTTTTCAGTAGCTTTCAGTTGCGAATTAATAAAGATGATACACATGGCCGGCTTATGTTTTACATTGCTGTTTATGATGATATATGTGAGAACTATGTATAATCAAGCAGCGAAGACCCAATTGTGAGGAACTTCGTGAATTATGATTATTAATATATTTGTGATAAGGCAAAAGTAAGAACAAGAACTACGAGTATTAATGATCCGCAGAAAAGAAATTAAAAGTTGTTATGCAATATTATATATATAATACCTATACCATTAAGATTAGGAAACCAAGGTAGCAAGATAACAGAGAGAAAACGGATGCTCCTGGAGAGTGTGCATAGATAGGTGGAATGCATTGAAACAGTGGGTGGGGGTTCAGGCAGCGGGATGAGTTTAGATCTTAAGTCTTGTTTGATGCAGTTTATTATTGGGCAGAATGAGGATGGATGATATTTTTTACGAAGTAACGTTTTTTACGAGATCAGAGATAGAAATATCTGTTTAATTTAATGGATGGATAGTTTTGGCGATTTTGCTTGGACTTATTAAACAGTGAGGTTGAAAGAGATAGAGTTGCAGAACAGGGAATAGAGAAGTGCGAGAAAAATTAATCGTCGGTGGAAATAAAAAATTGTATAATTAATTATAAGTTAATTCATTTTTGTAGAAATATTCCGATCAGTGTCTCACGTAAATCAAAATGCAGTAAAATTTTAGATCATAAACAGAAGCCCTTTGTGTTTTTTGATTTTGTCCTTAAGAAGAAAGTTGCTCTCCAAAAATAGAGTTCGATTGATGAGGGTAAAGAAACAGAGATGCCTCGACAAAATGCATGTCAGAAAGGTCTAGGTACATCCGGTTAAAATATATTAACAAAATAATGAGAAAATGTAATTTTAGTACGTTTTCATTGATGAAAACTGGACATATATTATGTCGTACATATTTATTGGAATTAAACATTTTTTTAAAATTTAGTCGTTCGCTTAATACGTTATTTTAAGCGCCAGTGAGTTTCTTTCATTATTAGTGCCTCTTATTAAGGCACCTTACCCAGGATGGCACGATATCTATTTCTCTAATAGTACGCTTATATACTTATGCATCTCCCTCCGTACTAAATAAAAGATACCTTTGCTAGATTATCATTCCTCGATTAGTATTGTCCGTCATCAGGGAGTGGCAAGTACTAGTACGAAGAATAATCGAAGCAACATTTAGTGTATGAATTATTACCGTCATCACTCGTCAAAAATTAACTTCAGTTACCCAAAATCATCGTGCAAAATTCTCTAGCGTCTTTCCTATTATTAAAAAAATTTTGATGGTAAATTCCTATAATGCCAGATTTTACGTTTTTAAGACCCTTTAAGACCAAGAGTCCCCTTTATGTAAATTCGGTAAACTTATATTTCTCGTCTCGTAAAACGTCGATAAATTTCCGGAATATCTAGAATTTTTGTTGACACGATCTGTGCATCAATTTGTCTCGAATTTTTCTTCGATAATAATAAGATCTCCTCCATCGTGGAGACGTAGGGGATTGAAATTCTTCGTCCATGATGGAACATGACCCAAAAGGGCAAAGGAAATATATGAAACGTGCCCGAGGAGGTCTGGGATTCCCTTCACTTGAGAGATATTTGGCCTCAAAAATTTGACTATGGACATCGGGTGAGTTAAGAGTGGCTGAGCCGAGAGTAACGTGAGGAGAAATTTTCGATGAGATTGGAAAATGGAAAAAAGGCTGTGGAAGAGTAAGGGGTAGAGGCCCAGTGAGAATAAAATAGGGTTTCGGATTGGGGAAGATCTCGGAAAAATATGGCAAGGCTATATCTGATCACCATCTCATCACCAGAACCAGAGGTTATTTCGGACACGAAGATTGATCTCAAATTTATTTTATATTACGAATCGAGCATGCTACATCTCTTGGAAATAAATCGGTAAAATTCGTCCTCAAATAAAAGTTGTGGAAACATTTCGCGTAGGCAATTTGAATTTTATTTCGCTTGAGGCAGGGTGTCATAGGAAATTCCCGAAAATTTCTGACCATGAAGGTAACGAGTTATTATCCTGAGCCCTAGCTATAAAATTTCATTTTTCATAAAAGATTTCTTCTCTGAAGAGTATAGCGACCAAATATTTACAGAGTTAACTACTTCCCTTTACATATTTTATGTTGCAAATTTGATGATAAGTTCTAAAAAAGATTTTGTCATGCCATGGCCAATTTTTTCATTTGGTTTCTCCAGTTTGAATTTACCTTCTTTATTATCATGTTCCGCAGGATGTGATAATCTGGAGGGATAAATGTAGAAAAGTTTCCATTGTAAATTAAATTTAGTTGAACTAAATACTAAATTATCATGAATTCTGAATATTTTACGAGAAGTATCCCTAGATTTTCTGCAATATTTTCAGTTTTAATTCAAGATGTTTTCATGATAGCTCAAAGACAATTGCCTTTAAATACTCTCGTTTGATTTATTCTAAGAAGTGGGAAGAAGGTAACTTGTTAGAAAAAATGAGTTGACGGATATGAACGAATAGATATTGACTAGAAAAAGCTTACGATAGGATGTAATTGAAAAAATATTATATAAAAAAATACCACGTGTAATATGGTAGAATTATTCTCGGTAAATTATTATATGAAAATTTTGCCAAAGCAATTGATTTCATTAACTTCATCAGTAGTGATAGCTGTAATTATCTAAAGCAGGAATTCTCAACCCGCGGATTACGAGTCATAAGCGGCCTTTCCATAAATTCTATGCGTACCTAGCTTCAGATTAATCTAGTCTATCCAAAGCCTCTCATTAATGTATTTCCAATTTTGATTTATTACTGATCCGAATGAAGCAAAATTGTCGCAACTGATACAGGATATTTTCTATAATTGTATAAGATAAAACAGCAGAAATTCACTATGGAACTTCACAGTATGAAACTGAAACAAGTTATCTGTAGCCCCGAAAACCTTTAAAATGCTACTTCAGTTAACAGGAACTATTAGTTGTGGGGCCCATAATCTAAATTGTGTTCGTTATTAAAATTTAAATCATAATTTAATATCTATCTCTGTACTTTCCAATGCATCGCAATCAATGCATTGGAAATTATAGAGTACCTAGACGTAGAGAAAAAATTATTGATGGAATAGAAAAAAAATATAAGCTATGAAAATAAAATTATAAAGAAAAACATTTTTCATTGACACTCTCTATGACCTTTTCGTTTGATGCCTGATGAACTGCTTGATTAAAAGATAGCCTCCTGGGGAAAAGAGTTCGGCATATCGTTTCGAGCTTCACGATGGCATAAGAAGAAAAAATCGCACATTAATTAATCTGCACTATGGTTTGATATTGAAACTAAAACCCTCTTCCTATCGCCTATTATAAAAGATGAATGAAGCGCACGCATATTCTCTGTAACGATCCCCCAAACAAAGAGATATCTTCTGATTAGATCTGGTACAAAATGTCTGTTTTTATTTCGAATCCTCCCGAAAGGTCTATTACGCCCAAGATGTTCTCGTAAAGTAAGCGCTCGAGGTGCTGTCGCCTGAAAAAAATAGGCCGTGAAGTTTACGGCTTCGAAATTTTGCTTTATTACTCTCATCACCGCGTCTCCCAGCGCCGTCTCATTTGGAATATACGCGGTGAGAATAAAACAGGACTTATGGCCTCTCTCGAAGACCTCTGTCATCTTTCCCATCAGATGCGCTCACATTTGGCCGTGGAAATACATTTCGCCGACCCTTTTAACGACTCCGAGTGCCTCCCCAGAGGGCAGGCGTATTCGGTTACCCGGGAAACGACGCAAAAATGAATAAAAGCTCCTTTAAAAGGTAGACCCCAAGGTTAACAACACTCCGAGGATGGAGTGGATGGCCTCTACACCACCACAATGATGGGGGATCGGAATTCTCGCTATGTGCGAGATTCGTAACGTAAAATGAATTCAGGGTTCCCAAAAGCTATGCCTTTGAGGGTGATGTGCGTAAGGGCAAGCAGTTTTTTTAAAATCAACGTTGAATACGTCCATTATACCAAACCGTTCAGATTATTAGTCGTTTATCCGAGTTTGTCTTTAATGTGGAAATCGGCTCGAAAGGAGAATACATTCATAGCTCATTACAGGATTTACTAAGGCGTAGCAACGTGAAGTCACTGTACCTCTTAGAGGGCTGAAAAGCATCATTCCTGAGATCGCTAAAGATTCAAGTTTTACCTGCATCATGTTCAATCTCTTGAATATGGTACTAATATTTAAATTTATTCCTCAGAGGGGAAAAGGAGTGGAAATTAGAATTTCGCAATTTTTGCTATCATTCTTTTTTAATTCGATAAGTGAAACCCAAGCTCCCTAGTGAATCTACAAAACAGTGGTTGAAGCAAGTGTTTTTTTTTTAATTACGCAATTAGACTGAAACATATGGGCTTAAAAGCATCTCCTGGGTGCTTGCAAGTGCCCCAAGAGCTATGCCTGTGAAAGATCTTTATTTACAATTGAAATCTATAAATTCGCATAATTTGTGAGCAGTCTTTTTCCTAGATCTTGTGTTTGATATTTGTGCCGCGAATATTCGCAAAGATGACGGAAACTTGGAACATTTGCAAACTCTTCGTAAATATTTCTTAGCCATATGTTTGTAAAAATAAGCGCCATAAGTTTGTAAAAAAGTTCACCATAGACCTGTTGATGCTTGGATATTTAAGAGTCTAATACGGTTGTTGGTCATTAGATTGATCAGCTGCCGTAAGAGATGCTTAGATTAAAATATTACTAGTAGTTTCAGTAGAAAATTATGGCGTATTTGCTTGTTTTTCGTTCATTGGGTTAATGATGCTTCCTAAAGGAACATACAATCCCTATAGCCTCGCGAATGTCGAAATTTTGAAAATATGAATTTTTCTATGATTATGATTCCAAAATCTAATGTTTTACATAAAGATTGCTTATATTTGACTGAAAATAAATCGCATTCCGAAACAAATTCCCAGTCCCCAGTGTGCCTTGGCCTACAATGTAAGTAAAAATATTGTTAAACACAGTGTGTCAGTGTGGTAAGATTGGCAGACACCTCACTCGAATCCTAGATAAGTGTAAAGTATTTTTCAACCAATGGATAATGTTTAGTATGTTCCATTCTAATAACAATTTTTATTATTTAAATGTTTTATTCTATTATTGTTTGTGATATTTATTATTTCCTCATAGCGTATTCCTGCAACATTCCTTCTTTTTGATTTGATTTTATTATTTTATTATTAAATTTTGTAATTTCGTTTAAATGTTTCATCTTATGTTTTTATCATATTTATTGCTCCTCATTGTTTACTATTGCAAATTTTCCTTTTTCTGAATTTATTTTATTTTTGTTTTTGTAGTAACTTTATAGTGCTGCTTTTGTAATTTCCAATTCATACACAGTTTTCTATTATATCTTTAAGCATGTGCTATCAGTAGGTTTGCGCAGCAACACCTCCCTTCTATGCGGGTGTTTTCCTGCAGTAGATCTTTCTTCCTAAGATATCACCTTAGGTTTTTTTTTACATCCACTCCTTCTAAAGTTTTCTTCTCTATTTCTATTCACCTACACAAAACTTTTTATGTATATAATATCATTGACGAAAGGTTAGATGGAAGAAGAGACTTTTCAGTCTCAACTTCGCCTTAAAAAAGACCTTATAGACCTTATTTCTTTAATGGAAACAGGAACTCCCAATTATACCAGTTTTAATAATTTGAGCGATCACAGACACAGCCAGGAAAAATCCTTTCATCTGGGATTCGAAACCAGGATCTCGGTCATCAGAATGCCACCTCATAAAATATTCCCTTACCGAGGTCAGTAGACAAGGGAAAATCATCAGCGATCAGAAAAAATCGCAAAATAAAATTTACCCGTAGTGAAGGCTACGCAACTCGGAAAATGTTGGGAAACTGGCGCTTTTCCATTCGATATCAGATAGCGATTATCTACAATTTGAGAAGTGGAACAATCCTTAGCTGGAACCGCATGCTTTCCTAATCCTAGTTCACATTCCCCATTTTTCGTCCCACTGCATTCCTTTCATCGATATAAAAAGCTCGCGACCCGATCCAATTCCCTTTCGGTATAAAAGCCGATTACCGATGTGTCTCCCTTCTTCCGATATAGAACATCAACTTCCCCTTCCTCTTCCGCATCTTCTTCCGCTTCCACCTCTCCCCAGAACTACTCTCTTACCCTCTTTCTGTCAACACTTCGCATCCTTTTCCCATAACCTTTTTTTACAACTTTCTCCTCGTCTCATATTTTTTACAGTCGTATCATTCCCCGGGCTTAGAACCGTCTTCCCTTCCTCCGCTCCGCTGAGCGACACGCATGTAACGAAACTCTCCTGGATAAAGATATCTCCTCATGCATGTCCTCTTCTTTCCTTCTGGAACATTTTCTTTGTAGATATTTAAGTTATTTCCGTGAATTTCTCTATACGGTATTAGAGGATAAGCCCGCTGTAGAGGAAGAGAAAGAGTGGGAGAGATGGGAGATGCTATTTTTCTGAATCTTCTGTAAACGTCTTATATGTCGGGGAACATAAATGCAGCTGGGGATTTTCTTTCGTGTCAATAGGAGATTGAAACGGATTCTTAGTAATAAAATATAACCTGATTTAGCCATGCACTATCAGCTTCTTCCCATCCAGCTTTTTAGGTAATAAAGTTTTTCGTCAGATCAAACCTTATGGTAGTAAACTTGATGAAAGCTTACTGGTACGTTCATTTCCAGTTTATATCTGGGGAGAAAAATTGGTAGACATAGAAGTTATCAAAACTGAAATACTCGAGGTTCTCATTCACTCATTATTTTTGTTCATTACTTTTTCATTTTGAATTCAAGCCGTGCTTTGGTATCATATTATCGTGCCATATTGCTTGAGCTGGATGTAAATATAAAGATGAAAAAATTAAGGCCTAGGAATAGCATCAAAATGCATATTTTCACGCTAATATATGAGGTACAAATTTCCTAGCTGGCTCAAAAATTACTGTGGAATAAGCTTTGATCTTTTCAGTCGGAATATAACATGACAAAGGATGAAAATTCGATGTAAGATTGCCGAAAATGTAGTGCGACTGAATTCGGGGTGTCCGTGGTATTTAGACGGACTCTGTCGCACTGTAGAAAAATTCATTACATTCCCAGAGTAGCAGGGGAAACTTAGCAGTTTCTTCAGATTCTATATTCAGAGACCTCAGAAATTGATGTGGTATAGGAAATTTGATAGTTTGTCGCATTTTTCTTATTTTTTCCTTATTTTATCTCAGAAATCGGCCATAAAAGCTGTTCTCTATTTCGTCACATAAAATAAGCAGAGAATCATCTATGAGCGCGAATACTATGACGAACTAAAATATAAAATTTTATATTAGAAAACTGTATCATATTTTTTTCCTATCGTTACTATCAACAGGCTCTACTAAACAGCAAATTTGAGCTTTTCCCCGAAAAATCCGAGAATCCCCTTTTCTATAAAAACTGGTCACGTTCGATGCCCTGTATGAATTTTATATGTAAGAAATGAAAAATAAGAAAAAGAAACGTGGAATTCAATCTTTTTGAATAGCAATGAGAAGCCTCAAGTCTCACACTAAATAAAACCATTGTTATCCAATTGAACAGCTTTTTTAGGTTCTACCCTGCTGTGAGTCGCGGAGAATGTTTTAAACCAGGAAATAATTTCGGTGAACATTAAATTACTATAGCTTTGCCATCACCCAAATCCATGTCCGAAGGGATGATGGTCAGAAATTCAGGACTTGGGAAGCATATATCGCAGCAAAATACTGCGAATCGAGGGCAAAACAAGTTAGATGGGTTCGAGCATAAAGTACGCACTTGGCTCATTCCCTTGACCTTTTTTCCATCATCACCACCGTGTGAAATCGCACTCATTTTCAAAAGAAATGGAAGCGAGAAATGGGTCACGAGAGGCAGTTTTCATTTCTCCCTCTTAACGTTACAATTTTTTATACTCTCGCGGACAACTGCCCCGACTTCCTCCGTCGAGCCCTTGTTTCCTCGCGTTGTAATGTCTCTCCATTCCGTTCCTTTCCTCAACAAGCAAAGGCTTCCTTCCTTCGCCATGCGTCGGGCATTATTGCACTTCGTCTCAGAGCGAGAGAGGACGCTCGCTTCTCTGGACGCTGTTTCTGAGGAGTTAACGACGCCGTGAAGCACGTGCTAGAAAATGGGCGGCCGAGCAATTTTTCTGAGAAGATTTCCTCGCCAGATAAATGCAATATTTTTTTCCGAGTTTCCTCCCGAGCAGCCACGCTTCCTCGGCTGGTCGAGGTTTTTCGTCGTTGTTTCTGTTTCGAATCCGTTACTCGCGCAGTCACTTTAGAATGGGAAGGGTAAGTAATGGGAACCCACTGTACTCGGAGTAAATTAGAGCGAAATGTCGCCCAAATTTTTTGTCGAGGGAGAGATTCGAAATTGTCTACTCGTGAAAAAAGTGTTATCACATTTATATCCGATTCCACTGTCAGATGAGGAAATTATACAATATTTCTATGGTGGTAGTTTTAATTGATAGGGCATCCGTATATAATCAATGTGCTCTAGCTTGACTTGGTGGAACGCCATAATGAAAGAATAAGTAAAACTTGGTAGTTTTCACACCTTGAAGATGACTCGCGAGATTCGAAACCGGTCGTAAATAAAAACCTTTTCTGTGGAAACTACCAAATTTTACTTTTTCTTTCATAGAGCAACCGTTCAAATCGCGATTGTAATGGTTTGATGACACGAGTCGTATATTTCTGTATTCAAGATACATGGGATTTAATGCAGGAAAAGTGATAGCGATGATGGCCACTGAACAATAACTGAAAACCCCTACGTGAGCCCCCGTTCGAGATGAGATATAATGTTAGAGATTGTCGCTTGAATTGGGGAAAGAAAGTCTTCAATAATGAATGATAAACATTGCCTTTTGAAAGATGTCATTTCATTAAATTTAAATTCATGCATTCAAAATCATAAAATAGTATATGGCTCTCAGATACGTCGATCCCTTTTGAACACTTTTAATGTGTGTTAAGGGTAAACAGTACTTGCTACTATAAGTTGATGAGGGAATGTTATCATTTGTCTTACAGTACAGGATAGAGGAAATGTAACTTTCGATTATTTGAAAGTTACTGAGGTATGGGTGATGCTGAATAATATAATTAATTTGGACTCCTTGTTGAGTTCTGTTAAGAGTGTATCCGTTCATATTTCTGTTTTAATATGTACCCTCTCCCCTCACCCTGGCTCAGAGAGTTACGTTAAGGTCTCAATCCTCATTTCTCAACTTGCCAAATAAGCCTCATTCTCTCTCTTTGGCTTTTGATTATTGATGTTAGAGAATCAAAGTTCTTACCAGCCGCATGGCTTTACTGATTGACTAGTGTACACACAAGGATTGTTACAGCTGTAAATGACTATCAGATAACCCGAAGAAGTTCAGTGCTGAATAATAGAATATTTTGCTTATCTCACGGGTAATGAAAAATTCCCGTTATTATTATCGCCTTTGTTGAAGACAAACTTTTCCGGATTTTTTGCTTTAAACCAATTGAAGACTCTCATATTAGACATTGAAGTATTTAAAACTCTGGCGCAACTGTTCATTGAATGTCTCAGCAAGGAATAGAAATATTTGATAGTACACATACATGCCATTGAAGCATTGCCAGTTATTGATAATTGATGTTTATTCTCGGAGAGAATGATGAAAGGATTTTAAGCGGCTCTGAATGCAACATTTTTGACTGCCAACTTATTCAGTGGAAATTTCATTAATATCGTCGCATTCAAATGAGAAGTATTTCGTGAATATGTTGAAAAAGAAAATTTTCGAGCTCTAGAAAAGCCAACGCAGCATTTTTTTATGCGGGGGGATAAAGCGGAAGGCCCATTTTGGGTTGCTGGATTTTGCCCTTGATAAAGGAGGATCGGGCGATGTGGATAAACGATGGTAATGGATATGGCCGAGATGTCAACGATAGCCCTCCGTGAATGGGATTTGAAAGTAGTTATGATGTGCCGTTTCGCATTAAATCCATAAAAAAGCGGAAGAAGAATTGCGCTCACGTCCGTGGATGGTGAATAGAGCATTGAATTTTTTCCCATCCACGAACCATCATTTCCATTCTGAATTCAGCTGCTCCCTAGTTAGCCATGGAATAAATGGAGGGGTTGATGAATAAAAAATCAAAGCCGAGAATAATGCCCTCTAGGGAATAAAAGTGGGAGCTAATTTCAGCATGAATGAAAAGATATTAGTGTAAGCTCAAAAAGTGGATTTTTTGTTTTTACCTAATCTCCAAGAAGCGTGACGTTAAGTATACCTCTGATAAATACTGGGTTTTATAAAATGAACCGATTTTTACATCAAAAATAGATTTGCGTTCAGGCCATACATAAAATAAAGTTTCTACGAACCTCATTCGGATGGATTACTGACGAGAATCGTAAAATGTCCACTATTTAAGCGCAGTTGGTATTTGAGATCCCCGGTTCGACCCCAGATGAGTAAAAGCGTTAAAATGCACATAAAGTTAATTTTTATGACTTGCTGGCTTTATTTATTTTTCAAAATCAAATTAGATTAGAAAGAGAAGTAGAAAGTATAGACAAGCACAAAAATGGAAGGAAAATTGATAAAAAATTCTTATGTCAATCCTAGTATACTCTTTTTGATTCGAATTTCCGATAATTTAAATAAAAAACGCGAATTTCGTCAGATTTTAAGGTCCTAAACAACCAGTCTACTTGATGACCAAAGCGATTGGCTCGAGTTCATGTGCGGACTTATGGATAGCTGTGGTCAGAGCGTTCGACTTTGGTGAAAGCGCTCCCGGGTTTGATTCCCGGTGGGATATGATCTCAGATGTCGAAGCGTTTTTAGCATTACTATAACTCGAGATCATGTATTTTCTCGTAATAATACGGTTGGCTCATATAGTGGTAAGAACTAATGATGGAAATGTTCTAGAGATTTTTACATTAACCTTGATAAATTGTTGGTTCAAACTTACTACTATGTTGGAGTGCTTCTTAATCAGCCTGGTTTTACGCATGGACAGTGGCAACATTGCTTGGTCACGATCAGAAAGAATAGAAAATAAGATTTTTATCAGTTCAAGGATAGAAAAGCGAAGCTGAAGTTTCATATACTTGTTTTATTTCCTCTTGGCCTCCCGTATTTAAAATTCTGCCATTTGAGTAAATACCTTACGCCTACCTCATTCATTGTACATTGTACATTGTATTGTACTCTAATACGGCATTTAATATTACGTTTTAGAAGGCAACAAAACTTTGCATTTGGAACATTTGAATCTTCTATCCAATTTAGCTGCTTCTTATTTGTCAAGTTATTTTTAAGCCTTGAATTTATTCATAATTTTAGCCCTATGGTTTTCAGCCATATCAGTTTCATATTTTGGACTTAACTTCCCTTTTTTTTATATGATTTGGTTCTTAAATCAACCTCGTTCTTTCTACTACATCTCGTCATTTTTTAAGCGTAGAACATTTTTTACACCCTTCAGCTTCGATGATGTATTACTAGGAATTGATAGGCACTCATACGAACTTTTCCGATCCAACAGCAGACAGTAGGTGCATTGCCAGTTCTATGATACCCACTCTTAAAAGGAGAATGTATCAAATGGGAGGGAACATCTGACGTATCACAATCTTTTCGGGAAGTGCCTCAACGATGTAATCCCTTCCTTTCTCTAAGTTTAGGCTATCCGCTCTCCGTCCTCTATTGCGTTAGCTTTGCTGAAGAATTTTCAGCGTTCGATGTGTTCCATGCGATTGTGTGTCTAACCGCAGCGTACGCCGAGTAACGGCGGCCATTAAGGCTGTTGGGGGCGCATCCATTAGACGGCGGGAAAAGGGCCACCGACGCCGTTCTGCGGAGGGTCGCTAGAGGAGGCCGTTTTGTGCCCCGAAGCCGGAGATAAAATTGGAAGGGTTTTTCCTAGGGTACGGTGGGTGGGATTTCATAGTGCCATGCTGAATACTGCGTTTAGGATTTGACTTCGGGTTCCTGTTTTTCTTGTTGTTTGTATAGATCTTTTTAGTTCATTGGTGGAAAATTAAGTAGATACTTCACGCTCAACTACCAACCATATTGTGATATTATTTCCTTCCAAAATAAGTTAAATACCACCAAAAACTCGGTAGTCTCTTTGTTTATCATTTTATTATCGAGTTTATTATTGAATCCGGGAATACATTTCTGCATTGACATTTATATTCACATATCGACTCTGTACAAGCAGCCTCCAGAAGCTCCAGAGATTCCCATTTATTTTTGAAAATATCACTAGAGGTACTTTGGAAAGTAGCTTAAAATTGCTAAAATCAGAAAAGTTATACTTTACATATAAAAGGGCATTCATTCGCTTACTTATATATAAAATAAACCAAGACATAACATGAATCCAATATTTAATAATTACTATGCCTTGTGTGAGCTAGGAAAAACTAATAGAAATAGCTATCCGTTCCGTCGATTGTTTCCTTGTAACAATTTTCGTAATCTCTCAAAACTCGCGAACTGGAATAACAATATCAGCTATGTCTTCAACGACATTTTTTCTGATTTTTGTACAGTATAATGTAATGCTTTACTTACAGAGCAGTATACTGCAGCACATTATCGTGTTTAAGCCACCGTTCTTCCAAAAACTATCAAAATGAACTTCGGTCTCATGTTCAAATTATTTTTGTTTCGAGAGAAACTGATTTCTACTTATTTCATCGCATTTTCTTAGAGTTGGCGATTCTGAGATGACCCCTCTAAATTGCTACTGATAAACTTCTAGTAAGAAGAAAGAAATAAAACTGGTGCTTATTCAAAGGGAGATCTAACCAACATCAAACAATTCGCTTTGAGATCTTAGAACTATACTTTTCATCATCTACTTTTTTAAAGAAGTCCTTCCTTAGCTAAATCTGCCGTTCTTGAATACTCTTTCCTAAGGATTGGTTAATGGTTTTATAATAAGCAAATATCAAACTTCTCTTCCATACTTTTCTGTTACTTTTGCAGCTGAAAATACCAAATTGAGATTACGTAGAAGGATTAACCATTCTAAAAATTAAATTTTCTTTATATCTCCGCGGTGTCAGGGATTTTCGACCTTCACGTTTCCCAAAAAGTGATTAAGGTGAACTCAGCTTTATGAACCGTCCGCAAAATCCTTAGAAAATATCTTATCTCAGCGAAACAGGTAACCGATAAATGTGTGTGATACGGAACAAGGTCCAGCGAAGGTTAAATTCGCATTCCTCCCACTCAAAAGTGATTTACTCGCAAGTGCTGCAGCTTGTTTTCCAATTTTAAGCACGTGGGGGCTCCCTCGGCGATATAAATTGTGGCGATGTAGAGAAAAGCTCGCCGAAGTGCGGTTATCGAGACATTAAGCGGTACGCATAAATTACCGATGCGGTCTGCAGTTTGGGAAACTTGCAAATTTACTAGATGGCTTTTTTTCTTTGATGCTACACCGCATTATGAACTCGGCAATAGACACTCACTGCAATCTAATACTTTAATTTCAGCGAAAATATGCGGATATATTTTTGTAAACTTTTGAAATTAGCAGTAGCAGAAACAATATGACGATGATGACTACCAATTCCTTAAAAGACTACGAAGCGTCTGGTTATTTGAAAATTAACGGAGAGATAAAAATGACGCGGTAATGAGTTTTTCCTTTTCAAAATGAAGAGGTAAAAATGTATAACGATCATAAAGTAAAAGTATTCCCTAAATTTGAAGCATGTTGACATATATTTCTTAAGGATTGTTTTTAAATCTGGTTCATGAGAGTTATTTTTAAATGTAAGTTATGATGAAATGAAAGAATGCAAAACCATTTACCGTACCACTTAATTAATTGGTACGGTAAATGGTTTTGCATTCTTTCATTTCATCATAATGGAGGCCTACCACAAAGTCAAGGCCAACATAGTAAATTCCAAATGTAAGTTACTAATTGATATCGTAATTTTTAATGTAATACATCGATAGTCTCTCGAACAGTGTTACTTCTGGTTACGTCCCATTTTTCCTGTTCAGGCTCTTCTTCTGGGTCTAATAAAATAAGTTCTATCCAAGAATACTAATTATTATAAACGACTATTAAAATCTTTCCTAATGTAGCAAATTCTTGGAAATCACTAATCTTTCTCTCTTGGCCTCATTTTTGTCACAATACTAATCTTCGTGAATAATTACATTTATTGATAATGCACGGCTATACCCCAGATATATGTAACGAATACACCTTGAAGCGGTGTTTTGGCTAACAAAGATTTTCTTGTCTTAACCTTCGGCCGTGTAATTCAGTTCCATGCAAAAATAATTGTTTACATAAGTATGTACTTCTGAATTAGCATAGAAATTGTACGGCACACCTTTCAATCTTAGGGGATTTCTTTGCCAAGTAAGAATGGATGGAAAGAGATGTTTCTAGTTGGAAAGGCGATCTTTATGCATAGAATTATGAGAACGGCACTTTCATGGAGCGGCCTTCCGGATAGCCATTTGAGCAATGCGTTCGACTTCGGCGAAAGCGGTCCCGAGTTCGATTCCCGGAGAGAGAACGCATGCGAAATTACCTCAGCTGTTGAAAAGCTTTTAAAAATACTACTATCACTTTTCTGGAGACGGACCGAATTCAACCCAAGGGACTTAAGTTTGACATTTCTTTTCTGTAGCGTTAGTTTTTCGTTACTTCTTCAAATCTTTCTCCTGCTGCCGTTGCACTCCAATTTGGAACTTTTAAATGTATGAAAAAATACTTCTCGAAGAGTAAATTCGGACTAACCAAAGGAGAAATTTTTGATGATTGAAGTTGACTCGGCTTGGTTAGCTCAGAATACGAAAAACCTATTGGGAACTGAATGTTCCTAAATGTCAGAAAAAGAGTTGAAGACTAATTTTTGTATCATGTTAAGAATAATCGTTCGAGAATGATTTGAGGATTCATTTACGGCGTTTTAAATCGGTACCAATTATATTTATTATATTTGGAATATTCCCCATCCCGCGATGTTAGTCTTTCTTTAAATGGTTTCGTCAGAAATAATATTGAGGTGCTTATAAAAATTTATTTCTTTGAGAAATAGTGTACATTACAGATGCAGCATATATTGAAGATGCGATAAGTAGTTAAGGCATGGCAGACATTGGAGTTGCGAGGTAAAAAATAAGGGAAAGCCTTCCGAAGAGTTCTAGACATGTTCATTATATGGTGTATTTATATTTTAAATCTAAATTATATTTCAAATCAAAAAAGAGATATTGCGTGGATTGCATATCACAGAAGAACTACACGGAAGGAAATATACACATACATAAACTGAGATTTACAAATAATCATGCAGAGGAAGAAATACAAGTCTATTATTCATTCTCAAACCAAAGAAGAAAAGAAAATAAAAGTAGAAGTCACATCATGAGGGTCCTGCCAAACCATAGGTTTGTCGGCAGGTTCCCAAATTGAAAACTATAGGTGGTAAAAATAGTTATTAAATAATATTAAATCCCCTTTATCTCTTGAAAAATGTTCAAGCTGTGTTTATAAAGCTCGGTATGTATTATAGGCGAAGAAGTTTTATCTGCAGAAGATATAGAGGTCGAAATCTCGACTCCTTACGAAATTGTTTTCCTTTCCTCGCAATCGTTCCAGTTCCGTATCCTAGGCAACGCCTCGTGGGAGATGTAAACCGTATCGTAGAGCCATTGGCGTCTCGTAGCATCCACTCACAATTTCACTATCTCTCCACGTGAAGTTTCTCACGCGAAACTTAGGAGGCAGCCTCGTAAAAGCGTTGCGTGCTCACGCGATCAAAAGAGTTGCGCGGAATCCTCGGGTACCCACCCGTGACCACGAATAAATGAAGCACGGGTTATTTGGGTGAGTGTCCGACGATAAAAAGTGTCTGGAGAGGTGGGAAAAGAGTGAGGGGAGAGCAGCTCTCGACGGAAAAAAATCCACGGAAATTCCTCGCTGTAGAAAGCGAGTGGGAGTTGGCAGTAATGCAAGTCACGCGCGCGCTCTTGAATGCAGTGTCTCGGCCATATTCCCCGCAGGCGACGGAGTATTAAGAGAGGAGTAGATGGGCAGAATGTGCGGAGGATACAGAGGGAAATGATGTGGTATAAGGAGAAGTAATATAAACGTGGGAGGAGAGGAAATAAGGCAAAGGGTTGGGAAGTGGGTGGAGAAAGTAGACAAACCAAACGTTTTTATTAGGAGGTGAAATTGAGGCTTAGAAGTTACTCCTCAGTGGTTAACCCCGCATGAAAATTGCCTGGAAATTGCGTAAGTTTTTGCAAAAGCAGGGAAAACTAAGTTTTTAATATCTCGCCAATTTAATTGAATTTGTAGTTCTGATTAAAGAATTTAACTTTCCTACTTTGTCTAGAATTAAGTAATTGCAAGTTAAATCAGATACTACCCTTGATCTCGCTGACTATTAAATATAATTAAATTAATAATTAAAATCATAATACATTAAAAATAATATATATATTACACCTCTATCACAGTTTCCCTACAAAAGTTTCGGATATATGTTGGTTTTCCATACATTTTTGATGCTACTTGATTTACTTGAATTTCGGCCTTTATAATATAACTGCTCATTTTATTAATTAAGGTAAGTCAATTTACTGAAAATAATAGTCGAATAGCTTGAAAAGGAGCTGGGAAGCGAAGCGGATGGTTAAATGTTATTGGAAGAGTTATATGCTCAACAAATAAAAGCTTTCATATTAGGAAAGTCGTAGGTGAGTTGAAATTTTCTCTCTTATCCTGTTAAACTTTAATTGACGAAGAAAAATTCGTCCTATATGAAGTTTTACACGTATCCTGAGTAATGGGACGAAATTTAAGCTTTTTCAGATTCCATTTTTAACGTAAGAATATAGATACTACTAGCTCCTCTCATTCACGAATTATTTGTTCAGCTAGGAAAGAAACTCGTTTTAGTAGAAAAATATATCAATCTAAAATGACTAACATTATCTTATTTCATTTACTTATTTTTAGTTTATCGAACTGTAAAAGTAATGAAACTCTTAATTTCAACACAAACATTTCAGGAAATAATGGAAACAATGGGTATTATGGAAATCGAGGCCTTACGGGATAATGGATTCTGAAAATGAAACCGATCCCGCGACGCGGCAAAAATATGGGACGAAGTATGTATCTAGAGTAAAATAATTCAAACACTGAGAGCGGTCTCAAAAATACCTTTGGATAATTGGTATTTCCGCCCGAAAAAACAATCCAATTAATCAAATAGGGATATGAAATGGAATTTACTTAAGGTCGTCCGTTTCCCCAAGACTTCCCGTATAATTTATTTCTTGGAGCCAAGGTAAATAATAGAATGCGGATGTCCTCATTCGCCATTCCATCTTTTTTAATCGAGAGCGACATTACGATAATTAAATCCGTTGAGCCTTAGTATTCTCCCGATTGATTTCCTCCATTACTTTAGGAAAATAAGAGACAAAAATATTACCTAGAATTTCATCTCATTTTGGACGAATCTGAGGACCCAATCTGTTTTTTTACGCTTATAGAAATGCAGCAGGTTTCGAATTCGAGAGTGTATTTGATTTAACGGTTCGATTTCTCTGAGGTTTGAAAATTTTGCCGTAGATACGGATATATGAAGCAGAGTATGGGAACGAATACCTTTTTCAAAATGAGTCGTAACCAAGAGAGTTATTGAAATAAGTGATAAAAACTGAAATAAAATATTAATTAATCTAATGAATTAATTCGTCCTGCATAGATGATATTGGAGTTGAGAGCATTGTCATGGGGTTGGAATCATTGGAAAATGTTGATTTATGACTGATACTCTTTCCTCTAAATCTTTATTTCGGGGATGGCGAACCTATGGTACGTTTCCTCCAGGTGGCACGCAGGAGAATTTTTGACTCGTGGAAACTTTAATTAAAAATTACACTAATGAATTTTGATCCCGTTTCTTGATAACGTTGATTAATAGTTAATATTGTCGACAACAGCAACTAAGGTGAATTATCGATGTAATGTCAGCCTCTTACGCTATGGTTTGGTACCGTTCTGGCATAGTCCTTTCTTTAATCAAATATAGCATATTTACCATGCCCCAAGTTTCAGTGAAAGAAATTGTGAATAAATATAAGGCTTTCCATTTATCATACCTTCGATAATCTATAAATGCTTATGAGAATGATGTACAATTTAGAAGAAATAATCCAAATAAATAAAAATGATAATAAATAATTATTTAAAAGAAATCAATGGTAGTATCACAAATAAAATAATAATTTTAAACAAAAATGAATAAAATCAGAATTTTCAACTGACGGCTAAGTTCGACCACGCGTAGAAAATATCATACTAAATTTTTTTGCCGTGACTGAATTTTTTTTTGCCTTTCTTTCGGTTACGATGAGTTTTATTTTACTGGAACTATATCATACTCTGTCTTAGGTGCGAAAAGAGACCGAAGAAAAGATATTCCCCAAAAGCGTGCCGATTAGCATTCGTCAGTCGGTACATTGCGACCGTAGTCGACAAGACTTAATGAAGTTGTCGCTCGAAAAGATTTAGTTTTACTCTAAAATAAATAAAGAACAAATTTGTTAACAAATAGAACCACTTAAAATGAAAAATCAAGCAATGAATCCTCAGTAAAAATTTGCAGACGTTTATCTTATTTGCAGCTTAATATCATTCAGTTCAAACCGCAGTAACATGCTGCAAGATGAAAAGGTGTGGCAGTTTGAGATTTTAGTTCTCCGTCTTTCGTTTAACCTATTATGAATAATTTTCTAAGTACCGTAATTTAAAATTATATAGAAGGACAGGAAAAGATTCAAATCAGAAAAACGTGGAAGCAAATAATAAAAGGCGAATTAAGCATATGAAAATGCTTGTGAAACCAATCAATTGAACATGAGGTTGAAAGGAAGTTGGGCATGTGATGGATGGAAAGTTGCCTTCAGTAGATCTTAAATTGTAATGCAAAGCAAAACATAATAAATGAATAATGAATAATAATGAAATGAATAATTTTATTTTTAAGATAAATTAGTTCAGGTGATATTTGGTGGAACTCATTCATGATTATAAGAGAAAAAACCCTATCACACAATCTGACTATGTTAAATTGTGGCCATAGTCAGATTGTGTTTTTTCCTCATCTAATTTATATTTAACGCTGAAATTGTCGTTAAATAACATTAAACGCCTTTTAACTAGACTAAAAAATCTCTCATTTATTATATTATTGCGTTATGTAGCCCTAGTCTGGTCTTGCAACCGCGGCAAACCGAAAAACATTCCCAAAAACGGTATCGTATTTTAGGAAATACTTCCTTTCTTCGGTTTACCGTGGGACACCTTAGGAAATCCGCCTCATTGGTCCATTCCCCAGACGATGTTAGCGCCAGCGAAGCAGAGTTACGCTATTTGGAGTCCGGCCACGTTCTCGCTAGATGTCGTCAGAGAGCCCTTGTTTCCGGAAGAGACAGCTATGAAAAAGACGGGTAAGGGGAATAATTCGACCGTAAGAGGGGAAAAAGGACGAATAGGGAGGAAAAGAGGGATCTGAGGAAACTCGAAAAGGAAGGGGAAGAAGGCTCGTATTGCCACGCTACTGAAGGAAATATTATCACAGGAATTAAGCACCGTTTATTTCCATAGGTCTGGAGGCACTCCGGATTTTTAATTAGGATAAACGTCCATAGGTCGGCTCTATCGGAAATACTCCTTCTTTAACACGATTTATTTCGTCTAGCTCTATTTTTGGTCCTTATTTGTAGATATTGATTGAGATCTTGAAGAAGAAGCTCAGAAAATTCCTCATGAGAATGCATTTTTGTATAAATTACTTGATTAGAGGAAAGAAATCAAAGGGTATACTTATCCTTAAAGCTACCAGAAAACTTTACTGTAAGTTTTAAGAAAAAATGTTCGAATTCGAATTTGAAAATTGGACTTATCTTATAATTTCGGTAATATGCTTTAAATTAAGAAAACTTTTATGATGAAATGAAAGGATTCAAAAATTTACCGTACCACTTGATTTTATTTATCACAACCTAGGTTTCGGCCCCTTAGGCCATCTTCAGGTGAAAAAAAAAATTTCACCTGAAGATGGCCTAAGGGGCCGAAACCTAGGTTGTGATAAATAAAATCAAGTGGTACGGTAAATTTTTGAATCCTTTCATTTCATCATAATGGAAGCCTACCACAAAGTCAAGGCCAACATAGTAAATTCTATTAAGAAAACTTTAAAAAGTTTTAATGGCGTATAAACATAAATTCGTAAATTTAGGTTAGACTTTAGGTAAATCGAATCATAGCCTTGATAATATTTATAGTCGTAAACAAACGCGGTCTATGTTCATATTTACTGTTCTTTTTATTTCAATAGGAAAATAAATATACAGCGAAATCTCATACATTCGATTTGGTTTTATAAGTACGATTATAAAGAAGGGAATCATTTCCAAGGCCGCCATCGATTATTAGAGTGAAAAAAACTGACTAGTTACATTTCGAAATTCATCGAGCGAAAGAGTCGTCTTTTCCAAAATATAATCCAACGAATTTGAAGGATAATGGGAATAAAACAGTGCACTGAGCACTTCCACAGAATGATTAATTTGATACTACAAATAATTTACTGAAATTTATAAATTTCTCGCTTGAAATAGCTAAATTAGTTTAGGGCAAACAATGAAAAATTAAGCGAGATAGAGCTTGAAAAGAACCAAATAAATTCAGTTGAATATATACAACTCAAAGTTAGTTGAATCCTATCCCGTTATTCGTATATAATCAAATATACTTTTAGAGCTCTAATTAATTAATACGACGAATTTATTTAATCGTGGTTGATGGCTATGAGGCGGCTTCTATAATGAAAGTATTAAGTAATGCTGTGATAAATATTTAACTCCGAATATAAGGTCACTTAATAAAAAGGCAAACTGCGAAATTAAAATATAAATAAATAAATAGAATCTGGCGTTTTTAGGGCGAATTTGAAACCTAAAATTCTCTTCTCCCATTAAACCTATAAAAAATTAATTATAAATGAAAGGAAATCATATTAGATGCAAATTAATTGTTTTCCGTTTTCCTTGAGGTTTTTTAAATATAAAATCAGTTTCAATTGCTTCATTACCACACCTTAACAAGCGGAAAACTCGCATACGACGGAAAAAATCCACAAGATATACAGTATTGAAGGAAATTATGATACTGTCGAAAAAGCCACCGATGATATTAGGAAATCATTGGAGCATTCATTAGGAATAAACATTAGGTCTCAAAAGCCCTCCGTATATAATGATCAACGCTGAAAACAAAAAAATAAAAACTGTAATCATCGCAGACGAACGAAAATCAACCAACGCGGAAACTACTTCAGGATCACCGGATGAAAGAAACAAAAAGAAATTCGTCGAAAACGCAGGAATTGGAGAGAGAGAGAGAACCCCTTACTTTTGGTGTCGACCCCGAAAAGTTCAGGAAACATCTGGAGTGTGATGAGAGGGCAACAAGATTGGCAGAGTTGGGCAAGCGGTCATTAGCGGAGGGCCTTTGGATTGCACTGGGATGAACCCGAGACGGATGGCCCGGGGAAATCGGGCGGATGATCGGAGAAGTGGGGGAGGAAGGAGGGGTGATAACGGAGAGATGATTATTAGCCTTAGAGTATCGGCCCGCGGCGCTGGACCACACGAGGTAGCAACAATTGCCGTAGGACATCCGATATGGCCAAATGAGATCCGTGAGGAGAATTGCTGAAGAGGGGCAAGGGGGATTCATGGGAAGCGAGGACGGCTGTTACAGTCCCCCTGGACAAGTTACGTCACAACCTTAAGAAACAGATGGGCAAACTTTCGGGTCAGTCACATGTTAACCAGGAGGTGATATCAGGACGCTGTTGAATACATCAACATATCGAGTGATGCAATGCTGCGTGGGAAACGTTTAGGGGCGACAACCTAGTTGCTGGGTGTCGGAGAGAAAATTTGTGTTCATGCAAGGTAATCGCGTAATTGCCTTTAGGAGTAAGTAAAATAATAGTATCCTTTGTAATTATCCTACATTTCTTCCTAGCGTTGCATACACAAACTCCAGTGGAAAATGTTTATAAAATTAACTGATATTTCCTGCCTGTTGTTTCACAGTAAAATAGTGCAAGAAAGGTAATATGTAGCTAAAAGTATTTACTGGTGTATAATGAATATAGTATAATCAATTGAAAACTTCCAAGGGAAAACGGAAATTTGAAAAGAAATGACTCTATCCAGGTGCTATTTCCTACAAAGTCTCCTACAGATTGGGCATTCCTAAATTTTCTGCGAGTTAGCTACGAATCATAGTTTTAATCTTCAGGAAAACCGCACAGAGACGAACTGGAAAGACGATACTTTTGCAACACGGAGAAAAACATAACATTTCACTGTCATATAATTCATCATCACCGATAAGTAAAACAGGAATGCAGTACAGAAATATTTTTCGGATTACGAGGCGAATGTCTCAATATTTCTATGCTCTCTCTTTCAGCAGATAGATACATATTCGATTGTTACGTTAATCAAGAAGTTTTTAAGTCTATTGTATTATCATATCAAACTGGTATATCTACTTCAACAATTGAGAGTGATTCGAATTTTTATCTGAATTTTTATTTTTTTTTTATTTTTTATAGAAATCTACAAAGAGTTCTATGTAGGGCTATATAAGGATCTTTAACAGGAGTTAGAATTAGGATTCGTAATCATTTTTATGAGTCAAATTCCTTATGGCTCTGTAACGCTAACGAAATTGGCCTAGTCGATTACTTCTAGTACTAGTCGAGATTAATAGAAAAGAATAGGCAATAGAGGTGGAAAGACCACAAGTAGGAAATTAACTCAATGTAATTATGATAGAACCTTATGCTCATAAAAGGGAAGTAACTGTGGTGAACACTCTAATTACCTCTTCCTACGGTTTGAAACACATTTCCGTTGGATCCATATGAACTCGCTACGCGAGAAGGAAGCGGATTATTCGCGAATTTTGGAAACAGCAAAAACTTTTTCGTATCTTTCCCAATACTACCAAACCTTAAGCGCTACAATGCACTCTGTGACGTTATCGGAAAATAGGATACACGCGTCATTATGGTCACGAGTTCCACAACGGCTCCAGCCATCTTCACGTGTGACCCATTTTTATAAAACTGTTTCGACGTTATTAATTTTTTGTTTTGTTTTCAGAGCGATTAAATCCAAAAAGTGGTAGGTTCCTTCTCACAACACTTCGACGTTACATAAGAGAGGAGAATTATGATTTATTTTAAGTTGGGAGCTGTCTTCGTAGCCACATTTCCGTTTAAATGATGTAGGAAATATATCTCTTAATTGTACCGCATTCGCAAATGACAAGTTAATGCGCAATAGTTAGATGGCAAACAAAAGAAATGAACATTCGGTGGACGGCGGTAAAAGTGGAGCAGGCCATTATGGCATTCAGCCGTTTCGAAACTTACTCTGAAGCGCGGACTGGAAGCAAAAAAATGTACGTTGATATGAAGGGCACGAAGTTAGCGCAGAAGTAAAACAATGCTCCGAAAGTTTTTTGCTACCCAAAGTGCGTAATACAAACTCTTGCATTTGTCTGACCCTATACAATGACATTAATATATTTTTTTCCGGGGATTAATTGAAAGTTGAAAGTATTGTTTTAAATCCAGGAAAATGATGAAAAATAGCTTGCTAAAAATAATAAAGCTTGCTTATCCTGACTTTATTTTCCTACAGACCTAATTTTGTTTAACTTCAGGTTATTAAATTTCTCTCTCACCCCTGTGTGACAATGTAACGATTCCCCTCTCCCATTCGCATAGGACGCAATTTAATTAAAATAAGTTTATTCTGCGGATAGCATGGAGGAAAATCTGTTTTGATTTCATTAATTCAATGGTGGAACTGAATTAACCCATTTTTCAAACGATTTGTTACCAGCGATATCATCTTAAAAATTGTCAGCGATGTGTTCGTAAATTCTCGAATGCAATTAATTTTCTCTATGACGATTGATTTCTTTTTCTAATTTTGATGTCGATTTGAACATAATCTATGGCTGTATATTCGCCACAACTAGAGTCTATCTATTTTTAGTTAATTTTTTTGCTTTTTATAATTTTTGTGCTCTCTTGTTATTATGGTCGATTGCTTTTTCAACAAGCAAATCATCTCTCCATATTTTGATTTTCGTCTTGGTATTCTTTAATTCCTTCCAATTCATATTTTATAACATAAATTTATTTAGCAGTCATTCACCATTCTCTTGCTACTGAGTTCATTCCACAACTTACCATTTTTTGGGAGTACTATATTATAACCTCCTTCCAAATTCCCAATCCTCGATCACTTAAATGCAATGTTTTTCCGAATCCATCCCTAATTACTTTAAAATTCGGCCGTTAACGAGGAACTGATGTTTAATTTTATATGAAAGTAAGTTTCGTCATCAACGAAAAGTTTTTCAATGTGTTACGACCTCGCAAGACTGAAACTGTCATCATGAGGAGTTATTGTTTTATTTTTTTTTGCCTCTCGCCGCCGCGTTTCAAAACTTTGTCCCTTAAAGCAGGGAATGACAGATGCGTCTAATATTGGACACAGGCGCTGCCTTCGTAACGGAAGCGCCGTCTGCCCAATCGCGGTTGACCTTACGGGAAAGTGTGGCCACAGCGGAAACATATGTTCTCTGCGTCATCGCTCTCCAGACCTCCAATTCTCCTAATTACTTCCTTCGGAGTCATTGAAACCCCCGGGCGATTCACGGCTTCTCAAAATAAAATCTGATAAAAGAAAAAACCGGGCGTATTTCTCTAAATGCGAAGGATTACCGAGCAAATTTAAGAGAGATGTAAAGGAATTGGCGTAGTCAAGAAACTCTCTCTGTTATGTTACGGATATCAATTTATCTGATAAATATTTATATATATATACCTAATATGAAATGAAATAAACCAATTGATGGGGTAGTGTATCCATGGTTTAATTCTTGTGCCTTTTTCTTCAAAATCTACCTCAATCCCAAGATTTTTTTAGTGGAATTTTGTGTTTTAATCATTATTTAGACAGGTGCATTCAAACTGGCGAAACATGCTAATTTTACCAGATGTACTTTATTAATAGAGATTGACAATAATCTGTTAGTCGCTTTTAGGGGGCTGGTTTCTTGTATAATAGCTACCGGAGAAATCCCCATTACCTAGCTATCTGAGGACTGTGGAAAGCTGGGATCACCGACTTCTAAGAATCACTTCTAGTTAGGTTTAGATAACCATACTATCATCCTCAGGGGACAAATTTTGAAAAGAAAAGAGGTTAAGTGTGGGTTTTAACCTAATGACAACCATCAAAGGTCCTGTACATAAAAGACGCTGCTCCCGACACATTACTAAGGGAGTGTTTTCAACTTCTAATCCATTAGCAATCGTGTTCCAATTTTCTTTTATTACGAATGTATTTTTTTCTGAGAATTCACAAAGGAACCCTTTAATAGATTCCCGACCAAGAATTTTCTTCTTCTCCAATTTAAAATCAAAGTGAAGGTAATTGAGTATATTAGTGCGCCGCGAAGTATGAGTTAATACGTGCCAATATGTTGTTTAAGTGTACTGCGGAAGGCAAGAGATGGGTAGCTCTGCCATTCAGGGTCTTTTCCGAATAACACTTCTTGAAAGTATAATCGATGAGACTAGATGGAGAACAGATAGAGCGCCATAGATAAACAAATAAAAATACTAAGTATTTTCTACAAGTAAGTTTTACTTCGATCTTCAAGTCTCGACTCTATTAAGCCCTTGCCTGAATATGATTCGATATAGACGTAACCGCTGGAAGTAATTTTTTGCGTTAACTATTGAGTAATTTTTATTTTTTTTCTCTTTCTGAAAAATCCTTTCTCTGTCCGAACCACGAAAAATGAGAAATATAAATTATTTATTAATTGAATAGTTATTAATTTGTATATTGATGACCGTATTTGAAACGGTATATACTTTTGAGCAGGTTGCATGTGAAAAGTTCTAACGTGTGATATAACAGATACGTCATGAACTGGATTTAACTATAAAAGAAAATTCTTTGGGTGCAAGACAATCACCGAATTTATTTTATAATCGACTGAATTATTGCCAGTAGTTTTTCTCGAATCTTACTGAGTATGCAATGAATCTCACTATAATAAATTATGAGATAATCTCTCTAAAATATGACCTGAGATTCCCCCACATAATACAAGATAGTAGTGGAATACGAAATAAAAAACAACCACACTCGATAAAAGACGAGCTGTATCACTCGGATATTCTTTTCCCTCTTGACCTGAATACATTTAAGGGCAGGGATAGAAGGGCATCCCTCTGGTTCAATCAGAAGCTTCTACGCCATTTTCCAACTGGCTTTCCTTTCAGTTGTAACCTCTCTCTCACTCACTCCTTTCCCAAACAATCAGTAAAGTGACCCTTCAACCGCCAACTATATCCACTTTCTCGCTCGCCACTTACGAGCCCTCTCTTCCTATCTCGCTCTCCTGGGAAGTGCATTTTATGCTCTCTTGTTTTCGATCGTGACCAAAATCATTCTCGGAAGCTCTATCCCGGTGCAATACTTTGCTGGATTACAAGAAGCTTTTTTTCTTAAAGTAATCACAGAGGTGGTAATCACATCATTCCTCTTTAGAACATGTTTCAGCTTAAGGTATTCATCTAGATGTGGTATATTTTTTGAGGTTGCCAAAGACTAAAAAAATCAATGTTTGAATAAATAATGAAAAAAAGGCCTAAAGGAAATAAGTCTTTTCCTCATGGTATTATGTTTCCGCTTCTTCTTTCGCTGAGATTTGCATTACACGGGATAGTCCACTGGAAACCATTATAGGTATATTATCAGTTTATTATTAACCAGAGTTTTCGAATAAGTGTTTCAGATATGGAGATTTGCTTTCAAAAAATGCGAAACGGTAAATTACTTCTCACGACATTCACAAAAATTGGGGAACATTCAAGAGTTCATAACGAAGAGCATTTGATAATTCTTATTTGTTTATCCTACTCGTTTATTCAGAATGAAGAATAGTGAAATACTGCACTAGTCACATCTCATTTATTTTTATAAGTAATTTTTGAAGTCGAGCGACTACAGCAAGTATAGCGGTTGCCCAATCATTATGGTCAATTTAAAAATGTAACAAGAAATCATTTCGTAAGTAATGAGCGAGTGACATTTGTTTATGTTATTTTTAATTCTTTCGATTTAAATTTCTTTAAGTATATTTACGTGATTGTCTCAAAATTATATCGCATTTACTTGATTTCGTTTAATGCATTGTCTTCCAGGGCTATTTAGTGTGCACCAACACATTAATAAATTGTTGAGATATTTAGCTGAATTTAGTCGTATGGTTTTTAATTTTAGTTTGTATTGGAAAAATCATCAGGCTACATATTAAAGGTATTTATGAATAAATCTAACTTTAATTTTTCATGTTCTAGAGTGCTGTATTTTTAGCTGAGGTTTCGGGTTCGTTTATCATTATTCTCGCTAAAGTAATCTACAGTAAATTATATGCTATATCTGTGACTTTCATTCAACAACTCTGTTTTATTGTCATAACCTACATATATTTTTGTAATTTTTGCAACCGAACTAATAATTTCCTGTTTAATACTAAAAATAGTATAACCTACAATTTGAACCCATATATACGATGTAGTAGCAATTAGCCAGTGTCCATCAAAATTTCTAGCGAATTATACATATATAATAAAGATATAATTTAAACCTTACTATTTTTAATTTATGTTAATGATATGCCGAAAATTGTTAAATCAAACGTTCGTTTGTTTGCTGACGATTGTATTATTTATCGAACTATAAGAAAACTTGAAGACTGCGCAGTATTACAAGAGGATCTAGCAGAATTGAATGCATGGCTTACCATCAATAAATTAAAATGTAATGCTAACAAGAGCAAATTAATAAACTTCAACCGGAATAAAATTAAATTTAATTATATATTAGGAGACTCATGCGTGCCAATAGATAAGGACATAAGATATCTAGGGATCACTTTCAGTAGTAATTTAAAATGGGCTAATCATATCGAGAATATAACCTACAAAGCAAACAGAACCCTTAACTTTGTAATCAGAAATCTTAAGAAATGCAATAGGGAAGTTAAAGAAACAGCATACTTAACGCTCGTTAGACCTATGCTTGAATATGGCGATAGCATTTGGGACCCGCATCATAAAGGACTTACAGACAAATTAGAAAGGGTGCAGAGAAAAGCAGCTAGGTTCGTTTTGGGCAGATTTGGGAAGACGGATAGCGTAACTGAAATGATTAAAGAACTTGGATGGGAAAAATTAGAATCGAGACGGAAAACAAAAAGATTGGGGAATATTTACAAAACTGTCACTGCAAAACCTTCGTTGAAAGAATTAAATAATAAACTCAGAGAACCGGATTACATTGGGAGAAACGATCACAAACACAAAATAGCTACCCTAAAACAGAGAACGGATACTTGCAAGTTTTCATTCCTTAATCGCGGAATAGTCGAATGGAACAATCTACCTGAAGAAGTTTTCGAACCTTTTCCTCCTTCCTGTAAAGCATTTGTAAATAGAATTAAAAGGGTTTTGTAGTTATATATTGCAATTATATTTGTATTTAGTAATTATTTCTTTATCTTGTAATTATATCTGTAATAATATTTGTTGTTTTATGATGATGTACTGCCTTCGGGAGGTTTTGGGGGTTTTTCCTCCCGACTAGGGTGAATACCAGGCAGGGTATTTTATTTTCTTTTCCCCTTTTGATACTACCACCTGGCCTGGTGCCTACTTGTAGTATTTAAGAATAAATAAATATAACTACATTTTGTAGTCAAACAATCTACGTAATCCGGCTTTGAAGGATCAGATATTTATGCAATAATAAACATAGATTAAAAAACTTAAATTAAATTCTGTAACGTTTGATAGGGCATCTTACTAGTGCTTGTATATTAAGTCAGATGTTCCAAAAAATATATTTAATTGGAATGGAACGAACTATTTTCCTTGTAATGTTCTGAAACATTGGAAACAGCAATCTTGACTGATGATAAACGTAAAAGTCGGGCCGAGATAAGAATAAGAAAGTAGTGCTGCGTGCACTGTCGAAGAAAGCTAATGAGAAATGAGTCCGGGTTATTTGTCGAATTCCGGCATTTTCAACGGGTCCGCATCCTTCAATCCCCGCGGAACTTGATTTACTGCTGACTCGGCGCCGTAAGAACATGTTAATCCTACGCACAGCCAAGCGGCTGAAGCTAGGAAACTCATTCACTTGTAGCGGTTTGCTTTATTTATCGCTCTCTCTCTCTCTGCACGCTTCTTTCTCCTTTCCCGGGAGGCCTTTCATTCGCCTCCGTCTGGAATTTGCCGAAGGACTGTTAGCGGGGTCCAAGGATAAGAAACAGCGGCGGGTCATTACTGGAGAGGGTTTGCGTATTTCCCTCAAGAGGAGAAGCAATTAATTAAGGACTTCCTCACGAAGTAAAATTAGGGAGAAAAAGGGA
Organism: Pachydiplax longipennis; assembly: GCA_036926295.1. Classification (NCBI taxonomy): domain Eukaryota; kingdom Metazoa; phylum Arthropoda; class Insecta; order Odonata; family Libellulidae; genus Pachydiplax; species Pachydiplax longipennis. The sequence goes on along the minus strand of JAVFKF010000003.1, from coordinate 22,161,338 downwards.
TTGAGGGGAACTTGGAGATTTGCCTCCGCAAAGGCACGGCTGTATCTGGAAGTGGAGCGAAGTGGAATGTTTGCTCGGATCAAGTAAACATGTCTGCAAAGGACGTATCGTAAGAATCGGTCATAAAAGAGGATTTTAAGCTCGGACCCCGGAGGCGAGAAAAATAAAATTAAAATCCTCCGGGGGATTTCTCAAATTTGGGGTAATGGAATGAAACCTACTCATAAGGGCTGCTGAAGTTTTGTTGATGTTTCTACTGATTTGGGTTGGTTTGGGAGACTTTAATTTAGTGAAACGCTTGCTTGAAAATTATTGGAAGGTCCCATTCGTGAATTTAGCATGGTGTTATTGATAAATATTTTCGTAAATAAACGAATTCACAGAATAAAAAGTGAAATCATCGCCAATCCAATTATAAACTGACTAAAGTCCAAAAAATATATTTTTTGTTTTAATTCATCTTTTGAAGGAAAAATATCTTCATCAATTGAAGATTGAAAATATAATAATATATAAATAACGCAATGATATGCTGTTGATTGGATTGTTATTTGCTGAAAATTTAATTAACCTTTTAAAGATTGCCACTCGGTTAAATCCCACGAATGCAAAATTAGCGTCCTAAATGTTATTCATAATTATACAATTATCTCGAACTTCTGTGGTAAATGGTATTGAGCAGGGGCCAACGTTTCTTTGTATAGCTATGCACTAGTATATACCGCCCTATAAAGTAAAGTAACTAATATAGTGATATAATTAAGGCGTAAAAACAGTAGTGTTTATAGAGATCCGTGAGGTAGTGAAAAAAGCAAAAACTTCTCGAAGCAAAAAATTGTAGTGAAATATTCTAGTTCACAAAGCGCTAATCACTCAAAAAGGCAGTAGGTATTCGTATAATACGGAATGCATACATGATTCAAGAGTGATGATCATTATATTGGGGTATAGAAATCAGAAGATAGGAAGACTGACCTTTCAGATACACGTACCAGTCGAGTTAGGATATTCGGTCAGTCGAAACAGTCTTTTGAGATGATCTTGGAACTTGGAATGATTTTAACTATTCAAAACATTTGAGTGTTACTATTTTCCTTGCATATAGTCAGTGCATGCATAATCAAATTACGGAGAGATTTCATGCAAGTAAAAAATATAATCCCTAACAGCGCTCACACTGTGAATTTTTAACCCCTATTAAAGGGTTCTTGACAGTAGAGAGGGTTTTCAAGTCTCTCAAGCACTCTTTGAGATGTAAATCAATAATATAATGTCATCTCAAAAGTTCTTAAAATTATGCTAGAAGAATAGGGTACTTTGTTTTGTATATACTACTTCAGGTTCGATCGATTTTTAATTTTAACGATGAAGCTAAAGATTTTATTGTAACACATTTACATTAATATAATACCGACCGTGTCAGCCTTAACTTTGTGATATTCGATAATAGAAACAATTATTGTAATATATAACTAACAGTTGTTTATTTATAGAAAATTAATTGTAACTCCCTCGCTGGTTTCCTTTTATTGTTTTTCTTCCATTACATGTGCTGATTCACTCTCCACTCTACCTGTTATGAATTTTTTCTTCTTATTTCTGTTTTATTTTTCTCTTTCGTCCATATGATTATCATCCCTTATACAGAATCATTGCGGTAACAATACATCTATTCAGCCTTGTATACCTTAAAGATATTATATATCACTCAAAATTATTTATCCTTATCTCTTTCGTATCCGAATCTCTTTCTAGATATTTATATTTTTAACTGAGTCAGTGTACCTTTTTCTGTTAAGGTGACATTGTCAATAGTTTCCTTTGAATCCACCGTTACGTATCATCCAAGAAGTGATCTGTGAATCAAATGGAGGGAGAATTTTCACTGGAGAAAGGAAAATTTGATTTGACTACTTAAAGGTTAAGAGGCATATTTACTTATACGGGGAATGGTTCTCATCCATTTTCAACAGTGTTTATGTGTAAATTCAACGGAACATGGCTCCGAAGTCTAAAATAGGAACGTGAAATTTCTACGCTAATATCATCACTGCGGAAAATGTTTACCTTTCCCCGGGAAAATTGAGCCAGCTTAAAGGGAAGTGCATAAGCGTTGGAATGCAGGAAAATCCTATGCATTCGGAACACCAATGTTTACAATTTGCACACAACGGGTTCATTATGCATTAGGTGTAAATCCGATGTTAATTTGGAATAGTCTGATTTTAAAACGAAAGTTACTGTTCCGTGAAATAGAATTTAGTGCTGCCTTTTGGAGCTCGGTTGGAGGAATTGAAATGTGCCCTGATTGTGATGTTTGAGATGATCTGCAAATCTTGCATCGCGGAAACTCACCCTCATTAGGAGTATTGCATCACGTGGAAAGTCAAGATTTGCCGAAAATAGCTTTACCATTCCTCGGAACATTTACGATTGCATCTCTCGGGAATACTTATCATACAAGGAGGAGGTATCACGTGGTACAGACGTTGAATTAATTTACTGTGCCGTCTGCAGAAAGTTGTGCACACATTGATTTTGTGAATTGCTATTTGTTTTCGTTGATTACGTACCTGAGCTTCTCAAAGCTTCGTAGAACGAAGCTCACTTTTAGATAAAAGCTTTTCCTAGTTTCTCAAGAAGAATTGCAAGAGAGATGTAGCATAGCTTTTGATTAACATATAAATATGTGTCGTATCTTGCTCGATCATGTGAAATACAATTCAAAATTTTTTCTACCCATAGAAATTGGATGGATTGTAATCTGTTATCCCCAACCAATACTTTTTTATTTCATTCTAAGAAATGCGTCTTAAGTTTGCCAGTAATATTAGTTTTTCTAATGGCTTAATGTGAATTTCTAATTCTTTACAGTCGATCTCACTTTCATTGGTTTCATATGGTGATTTTAATTCATTTATCACATCTTAATGTAAGACCTTAAAGAATTCACCGGAAGGTATACAAACAAACTCATTCTCACTCATTTAGCTGCCTTTCGTTTTATTTAACGAGATAGGGAAACGCCTTTTTATTTTTATTATTATCTAATACGAATTATGTATTACGTATGGATTATAGAAAATAATACTACCTTTGCTTAGAGAGAATCAGTTTCACGTACTACTTCCAATAATTAAATCTATGACTTTTTATTCTTCTTATTCTTCTACGAATTAGAAACCTACTGTGGATGTTACCTAGTGTTTTTCTTTCAAAATAGATGAGAAATATATCTTTAAATCTTTTGGGAGAACCCCAAGTTGGGAACCTATGCCATCAAAATCTTTTAATTACTCGAGTTATGAATAATTTGTCTCTTTAGAGGACCTCCTTAGAATTTCAATAGCAGCCTTCCGAAAGAAAATGGGATCGGTCAAGGATAGAGATGTCCTGAAAAGTTTCCAATCGATACCCGCAACCGAAACGCAGGGTGGGATCCACATTATGTAGTCATTTGCTCTCCTGGATGAAAAAACAATCAAGGGGAAATGCAAATCGCCATCGGACGGCCTTTTCTTGAGTGACCCCCTTCATCAGGAGCTTGCTCACAAATCGCGCAGCCGGACTTAGTTTGAGAGTTAACGTAACACCCCGGCCCCATATCCCGTTCGTGCCACTTTCCATATCCAATAGACAGGCCCCTTCTGGAGTTTCCCATTTCTAACATCCTGCCTTCACTCACACAAACACTCCCCGCCCGCCAAAAGCCATTTTCTCAAAAGTCGATGCCTTTTCGAACCTTCGGAACATGCCTTTCAACCCCCTGACGCCCCGCCCCCTTCTCGGGATACACTCCTTTCTAACCGAAAACCCCTCAGTGGAGAAAAACCTCACCCTTATTTCCATTCGCTTTGATCTCTCCTCATCCCATTCCCGAGGAAAAAAACCTTCCCCCTAGGGTAACTTATGCCCTCGGTCCCTAACGCATACTCCTGGACTACCAGCAGACCTATCTCTCTCTCTCTCTCTTCCACTCTCTTCGCTTTAAAACCCACGACCGCTTCTGCATCCTTTATGAGCTCCCTTTCCCTCTACTCCGCTGGGGAATATTTCCATTTTCTTTCCTACCGTCTCATCTTCTCTTTCTACTTTCTCCTTTTCCTCTAATCTTTCCCCTCGTGTCTCAACCGAAAATTCCTTCATTTTCAAACGCCCCATCTTTGACCCTTATAGAATGAGAGCATCTCATCTAGTCGGTTCCTTTTATCTATCTATTTGTTTACTGTTTTCGTTCTTTTTGGAGTTTCTACATAGTTCATAAGGCTCAAATACATGGATCTGGCCTCATGTGAAATTAATCCAAAATTTATGGACGCACAAGGTAGATCAGAGATGACACTATCAGCAATTTATTCGATATTTTGGAAAAATTTATCAAAGTCTACTAGCTCTTAGATTTTCAGGAATTGAAGATTTTCTTTCCTGATTAGTAAATGCAGGTATTAGGGTCTATTGAGGCTGCGATAATTATTTCAAATACATATTACTCTTGGATTTGAGGAATTTAAATCGTTTTATAACTGAATTTAGGATAAATATATTTTTAAAATATTTTTATTTTTATTAAGTAGAGGAAAATAGTGTTCTTTACTGAAGTAATGGGCTTCTACAAAAGAATAACTTACAAATCAAGAATATTTGCGTTTAACTTAAAGCATTTAAATTAACACCTTTTTCCTTAACTGAACGAACATAAGAAATCATTGTTGTTACTGAATAGCTCTGATGCTGAACTATTTTTTTCAATCCCATGATTAGGGATAGGGTTATAATAATTTGATGTTAAGAAACTGAAACTTATCAAATTCTGAAGCGGGACGAAATCAGAATATCGGCTTAAAATTTCATGCGATTTAAGGCATCGTCTTCGCCGATCAATCAAATATAAGTATGCTATATTATATTCTTTCTCCAAAATTTTCCATCAAATTGGGAAAGTAGAAAAATTAACCGAGACCACTTGTTAATAGAAAGTCCCGGTCAAAAAGGCATGTATGGTATACCTTTTATGGGTATTAGTGAATCTAAAATAAAGATTATTCTAAGAAGTGGTTTTTAAAGGAAATTTAAATTATTGCCGGGGTGTATTTAAATATACGTAAAATAACGTCCTGAGGTTCCAGAATAACCGTATGGGCTGCGCGTTCGACTTTGTTACAGGTGGTCCCGGGTTTGATTCCTGGTGGGAGTCCACGTGCGAAGTGACCTCAGCTGTCGAAGCACTTTTAACAATCTACTGCTACTAACAATATCCTGGCAAGGCATGATAATTTTTTGTTTTTATCAATTATATCCGTAAAACAGAAATTCATCATTGAGAAATATGCAAAATGAATACGCAAACAATATGATCAGATTCAGTTTCTGTTTCAGATTTGGTGTTTGATAGAAATTAGATATACTAGAATATGTAATGAAGCAGAAACATCCAAAAAAAACATAAAAAAACTATAGTTGTCGGAGGAGGACGTCAGAGTTTTATTAATTTTAATGTACACACATTCAGTTTAAATTACTTAATATGATCTGATATGTATAAGAACTGTTTTTTATACTTTTTTTCTTCTATGCTACGAAACCCACAAATATTGCTTCAGTCATTATCAGACGAATTGGTTACGTTTGTCTTAAAACATTCCACAAAATGTATTATTTGGATCTGTGTACTTACTGTCTTTCCCTTACCCTCACTCGGCATAAAGCTGTTGTTTTTAAAATGGCTACTATGCTGTCACATATATTATACTTCATGATCGTAAAATTGGCCCTTACAACATAAAACATAATTGTAGAGCGGAGAGTTACGATTGACATTTTCCCCTAGCTTGTTATCGAAGTTTACATATGCTTCTCACGTCGGGATAAGAAAAGCAGCTATTTATGTGACTCGTAGGTTTCCCAACTTCTTCTCCCGTATTTTCACAAGTTTTCAGACTTGTTTACACACTCGAATATGCGAAGAGTTTCCCCTTGTTTGTCCCTTTACTCTCTCTCTCCTCGTAGGCACCGTTTTTTTTATGCCTTCCACTTCTTTCTCCCAGCGTTCGGAAATTTTTGAAAGGAAGTTCGAGAAGTGTGTCGGGAAGCAAAGCTTTTTTCATCGCGCAGCCAGATGCTTGAGGGGCTCCGGTTTCGACGCCGGTGGGAGGGAAAAAAACTCCCAGTATGGATTAGATGAGTAGGGTTTTTGTTTTCCTCCGCATCAAACGCTTTTTTTCTCGCGGCGGGAGAACTTTTTTAACCAAAATTCTTCGAGCGTTTCGAAATAAACGGATGCTGGTGGTCACGAAAATCTCTCTCTTTATCGCCCTGGGAATCTATTATCGCCGCTTTGGAGGGATTAGTCGGGACCGTCGATCGTTTTAAAATGGCTGATACTCCGACGTTTCGGTTTCGGTTGAACAATGAAAAAGCGACGCCAGCACCGGTGCCGAAAAATTAAAAACCTCCGAATGCGGAACGAATAAGAATTCATAGGATGGCGACGTTTGGAAATTTCATGCACTGTTGAAAAGCGGACTTCGATAACGTGATGAATTGAAAAAAAAATATATCCGGCTATCGATGGAAGGGAATCAATCGGATTAAAATTTATCATTCATTTGCCGAATCCCGCAACTTTTAGCGCACTCTCTGATAGAAGAATCCCTTACTTAAATCACGGGAAAAAATCTAATTCTGCGACCTCGTTATCCGCAGGTGAATCTCAGAGATCCAATTAGGCGTTTGGACGTTAACGCTTGATAAATTCTTCGGACTGGAATTTAAAAAGCTTACCTATATTATTCTCCGAGCATTCAATTCATACACTATTCAGGAGTATAAATTCCTCTTTAGAGAGATCATACACTTTTATTAGCAGCGTATGATGCGTGTAGCAGTGCTTTGTAACCTTTAAAATTCAACGGCACACTTACGTAATAATTCAAACATCGCAGCACAAGCTTTTTGGTCTAAATTTAAATTATAAAAGAAGAAATCGCCTAGGGAATGTTAAAATTTTGTCATTTCTTACCAGCTTTTACTATGCGCGATATATTTCGCAAAATAAAGAAATATTCTTTCCCTATATCGTTGATTCGAAAAACAAAAGTAATTTCAAAGGCATCTTTAATGCAGTTGTTATGTTTTGTCTATTATTCTTTTTAGATATAGTACATTGACCAATTATTGAAAGACGTAATGATTCCTTACTGTAACTGGTTTGATTTTCCCTGGGGATATGGTTGAACCTCAGCTTCAATACGTATATACTATATGTATATTTCAAACTATTTTTATCGTTTCCCATATCAACTACTGCTACTGCAGAGAATCTTATTTCCAGAAAACTCATATCCGAGGTTGTAGGACCTCTCTTGGGAGTTCGATATGCGGGTTGCATAAGACGAGGTGACTGTATCTCTGGTTGTATAAGATCAAGGATACTTGAATTGTATTCACGCAAGGCAATGTGTAGCATGAATAACGCAAAGATCGAATGGAAAGTGAAGTATGCTCAAAGACTTGAATTTTTGAAGTGAAGCTGATATATACTGTTTATCTTTTATTCTCCTGGACAGAAATGGACTGAAAATGCTTTACTTACAGGTAATAAAAATGGATTTTTCCTTTTCTCGTTAAATTGATTTTACCTGTTAAGCCATGCATAATTTCTCTTTATTACTCTTGTGATTTATAAGCTTCGTCTTGAAGCGCATGCCATTTTAAACTATGTTCCATTGGAAAGCCTAAGCAGTAAATAACATGTGGTCCCCCTATCGATTAATTTGATTGTGACCCCTAAGCTCGGGGGCCTCTCCGTATTACGGGCTTTATCAGAAGTCCGCTGAGATCAACAATAATTTGTTGATGAATTGCTATTTAACACAAAGACGATATTATTCTTGGATTTTTGGTCGTTTCATATTATTACCTAGACTAGTGTTGCTGTAAATAATTGCTTGGAAAATATATTAAATACCTATCATAAATGTTTCGTTAAGATTCATTTCTAAGTTAAAAATATAAGTGACGATGCTTTTCTTAGAAATTTGTAGGGCGTTTCTTTCTCGGGGCATCAAACCGGAACCGATCTAAAAACCGAAACAAGAAAAAATGTTGATTTTGTTGGAGCGAAACCCGAATCAGACAATTGAACTCGAATCGTACCCGAAAACCATTTATTTATTCCGTTTCCATTTTCGGTTCCAAATAATATACTTTTTGCTCAGGTGTGATTGGAGGAAGATTTTCAACCAATTGCAATGTGTAACTACGACTTGCTTATAACTGTCTCTAAATTTTATTCTAGAATATAGTATAAAGAAAATGAACAAAGCTGAATGTAGTAAAAATAACTTTCGGATGGAAATATTATAATGGTCAGAGCGAAAATAATGGGTCAGAAGCGATTTGAACTTGGCTGGTTGTACCAACTACAAACCGGAACTGAGCCTAAATTTTGCTCTTTTGTGGAATTAGATCAAAAATCATAAAACGGTATAATTACGTACCCTGATTATTTCTTTCCTTTTTTCTATAAGAAACTTCTAACTTTATATTCATAACATTCTTTGTCCAGTATCAAAGACTGAAGAACTACGATTACGTTATCAGTAAAGTAAGAAGAATCTAGAATAAATATAAAGAATCTTTTAATATTTCCTTAATATGCGTAATGCGTAACTCAGCAATATAACAATTTACTACAATTCAATAATTTGGATGAATGAATATGGGTAAAGTCAACTTTCAATTACTATAGTTTTTAAGCATTTTTCATGTAGTCTTTTAAGAGTTCATTACTAATTTAAGTATACCTTTTACACCTATAGCTTAGTAGAAAATGAGGTATTTTTTCAAATTATTATACACCCTTTTCTAAAATACGTACATGAACGCATTTATCTTTGTATATTATTTAGAAATATTTAACGAGAAAGATATACAGTATTTATTATATTTCGTCACTGACACAACTTATAATCTCTTCGCCTCTACTTAAGGTAAGTTTCAATTCTTCAAGTGACGAATATTTTATAAAAAGAGGCTATGAAATTAAAACCAGGATGCTCTACATAAACTTGACTGAATAATTGAGTTAGCTCGTAGAAATGACATAGTTGGTTGCCTTGCGTTTTCAAAGGAAATAGAGCGGAACATGTCTAGCTATGGGGAAGAAAGATGGCAGAAAACTGACCCAAATTCTGCTTGCAAATGCAGTTAGAGGGAAATGTGCCCGAAGCAATTTCCGCATCCTTGTGACAGAGAAGCACTGTATATTCTTTATGGATCTCCATTCCTTTGAAGTAACATTGATTTCTGTTGCTTTCTTTCCGGACTTAATTTCTTGCATATGAAAAATCTTTCTAGGCAGTTTATCTCTCAGGCAAGTTTTTCTGAGAGCGCATCCCAATTTCACGTGGAATTTCTTGATTACTTGATCGATAAAAATAAAATTACTAATAAAAAATTTGAAATATATGCAATGGTGGGCTATCATAAAATGAAATAGCCGTTTTAAAGTTCACCTAACTGCACATTAAAACGTCCTGATGGATTTAAAGTTTTATAAATGCAACCCGTGTCTTTTTACCAACCAGTTCATCTTTTCTTTAACGTATTTTAATAGTAGAGTAATCTTTGGTAGTAAGTAAGCAAATTTAATAGTATATGCTTCGATCCCATATTCTAGTTAAAAAATATGAATACTTACACGCACTTCTATATTGAGTAAGGTTAAGCCATAATTTTTCAATTTAATGTACATAAATTTTCAATGTAGATTTTTACGTAAAAACTTTCAACCTTATGAATTTTAAACATGAGACTAGTTGATTTATAAAAAGTGTAATTTACGTCCTGTTTCGTTGATTTTATGTATAATAGCTTATTCCCCAATACATACAAGTGCATTCACCGTTTCAGTTTAATATGTTAATGAGTGTTTGAATTATAGGCAAATTCATCGGGAAGATTTTCATAATTTCGATGGAAGTTTTCCCTTGAACGAGAGGAATCCTTCGCATAAAGCCCTCTTTTCCACATTGGCTGAATTCAAAGAACCTAAATCCAAAACTCAATCCACATATCAAACGTTAACCTCAGCTTTCGTGTGTCTTCCATAGCGAATCTCTCAAACACAACTACATTTCAGCTCGTGTATACGCACTCTCTGAACTTAGTTACCTTTTCCAAAGGGAGCAACGAAGAATAAAAAGAAATCCCTCACAGAGGAATGGCTCTTCCCAAAACTTAGGCAATTCCCATTTGCTTCTTTCGAGGGAGGGATTTGAGGGGGTTTTGGAATGAACCCTCTCCCTTAACACCCTCTCATACTCTCTCCCTTTTCCACCAACTCACCTTCCTCCTTCCCTCTTCTATTCAGCATCTAATTGAAAAAAAATTGACGCGCCCAACGTATAACTTTCCCCATGCTAAAGGGGCAGAAAATATTTAAAAGTATTAAAACGGTTTTGTCCAGCATTTTACCACATTCCATTTGCATTTCAAAGGACGACGAGCAAATATATCCGCGATGTAAATCGTTTTGAAAGCGAATAAAAGAGGATTCTCATCATCCGCATGAATGCTTTAAAGTTGGAAAATCCACATTAAATTCTATTTTGGGCCGGAGCTCCGGAACTAAAGAATTTGATTATTCCCTGGCATTCAATGGAATAGATGTTTTGCAATCCTAATGTTCGGATGTTTTGTCATTTTTGGTGGAGAAAAATTATTTACGATGCACATAATTAATATCATAAAACTTTAGGCCCATTTATTATTATAAATATCCAATAGCCGAAATACACATTATCCAAAAGTTTTTATCCTATCTGCAGAGATTGTAAACAAAGCATATGTCACATCCTAGGACGGACTTGCCCCAATAATGTTTTCTGCCTCCGTAAAAAAGCTAATCTCACTTTGGTCTAGAAAAATTAGTGCTTCGGCGTAGAATCGCGGAATATATAGACATAATTTCGAGTGCAAACAAGATAACTCACCCACAAGAAATACTCAGAGATGCTGATTCAAAATCCAATTCACTACCATTCCCTAAAAAGTTGGAATGAAATTGCAGGATTAGAAAGAGCTCCTAATTGACCATGAAGATTCGTCTTTTCTTTTAGAAAAATATCCTGGGTACAACCTCGGCATCTTGGAAATACCAACATAAAATGCTGTATGCAAAGTTATATTTTTCATCTTTTGTAGAAATCAGTTCTCTCATAAAATTAAATCAGGACCATCGGTCCTACGAAATCGAGATGGCTATCATCGGAAGATGGAAAATTGAATACATATACTTATTTTGTTGGTGAAATATCAATTTTGATGTAAATTTCAATGAATTATGATGAAATACATCAAGGCTACGTGAAATTTTGTGGCTGTAAAGAACCTGAGGACCGTTGAATGTTGTTACTGTTGAATCCCATCCCTTGCATTTCCACGTAAGACTGCCCAGAGAATTTATCCCTAAATATATGATATAGGAAGTATATCAATGTTTTATTGGCTTACAATTCGCGCATTCCTGTTTAGAAGGGTTATAAGGATACCGTAAAGGATATGAATTTTAAAGAAGTTGAATTTAGTTCAATGATTTTTCACGGGAGAGTTCAATATTGGGTATATAAATAGTTATAAATACTTACGTAGTATGTAAGGAGGGAAACTATCTTAACAGTTCCAGATTCAAGTTTCAATTTATTTGATGAGAATGGGATTTATGAGAAATTATATTTTTGCGTTTTGTGCCAAGCTACACACATTGCCATTCCAACAAAATATTGTCTTCCCAAACATTATTTAATTGAAAGCATCAGAAACATATTTAAGCCTATTAATTAGCAATATATAGGATTTAAATTTAGTAATTTTGCAAAATTGCGACGAAGAATCACTGTTGAACTATACGAGCGAAATGTAGGTGACGTGGAAAAGGAATCTGAAAATCGAAAAACTCTTTCGCAGCTGATTTTTATCAAAGAACTTAAATTACTTGGGTCTGCACCGTCGTAGAAGTGGGAAATGTGTGGCAGATCTAGCAAAACCGACACATTCGTCTGACTTTTCCCTGAATCGCAGCCAAGACCCTTGTACAACCACCACAATTCATTCCTTCTCTCCCATTCCTACCTTTTCCTCTCTTTATTTCTTCTCTCTTTCCCTTCCCCTTTATCTCGGCTTCATTTTATTGCCCCTTTTAAGGAGTGGGAGGGGCAGACTAAACCATCTTATCCACTCCTGCCTTTTCCTTTTTTTTAACCTTTCCTTCCACTCCTTACTGCCGAGCAAAAATGAGTACCTTTTCCCTGCCTTCTCCCATCTTCTTCTCCTTTCTTTGCGCCATTACTAGCAATCTGCCCTATCTTTTACGATTCCAACGCCTTTTTCCATAATCAGGGAATCTCCTCACTGTGGTGAAGAGTAAAAGATAGATGCGCTGTTTTTAAGGGGGAGCTTTTCCTTCGGAGGTTTTCTCCTTGAGGTGATGCTTATGGTGAAATTCATTGCTGAATCGAGGGGATCCGCCCTTTCACTTTCAGTATGTAACATGCCAACCTCCGTAATGGAGCGTTTACTTAACGTTGTTAAGGTAAAATGTTCGAATCCTAGTCACAGTGTGGGTGTGAAATTCCACAGAAAAGTGCAGAATCTTTATATGTTTGAGGTTTTCAGAGAGAAACATTTTTACGGAAAATTTCAGAATGATCGAAAGTTAAGTACTTGGAAATATTTTATACGTATCATTTTATATATCCAAGGAATTTGGCTGTTTATTTAGCTATGGGCTTTATGTATTCCGTTGTGATCTACTTAACTGTAAATGTCCGACTTGGATTGACTGCAATTAGGATTTATCATAATAGTGGCAAAAATTATACGTACCATACCTGACTGATTAAGACTGATACGAAATCCTCATCCGATTTTTCTGATAAATTTCTTGACTAAATGCTAAGAATGTTGCGTTTGAAGTCATCGTCTTTCTGACGTTTCCATTCCGCATCTAAAAATAAGCGTTAATTTTAATGTGTGTACTATTCCTATTCCGAAATTGATGTAGCCATTAAAAATGAATGAAAAATTTACTATAATATCTTTCTTATATGGAAATAACTCTTTACAAAGTTCAAACGGTAATCCGAAATTTGAAAAACAGAAAATTTTGAATTGGTAATATACATACACATTAAGATAAAATGTTTTTTGACAATCTTATCTCTGATGAATTACAACAAGATTGTTCGGCAGTCACGGTAGTGAAAGGAAATCGATTAATGTATCGCATCAAAGGTGAAATTCGTTGTATATTCACTTCTCTTCTCAAAATGATGTGGTAATCTGTTCCGAAGATAAGGTCTTCTTCCCGATCCTATTTTCTCGGCTTTCAATCCCGAGAAGCATTTTCACGAATCGTTCGCAAAGTCGCGTAGATTCTCCATCTTTATAAAACAGGCAAATTGATACTCATTCAACTTTCGGATCCCCCAGATTTTCCATATCCCTTTAAAATTCCTTTTTTTTCCTCTCCGAAATGGTCGGAAACTATTGGATTTGAAACTCATTTCTGCGGATATAAAAGGTATATCCAGCACGTTGCGTTCGCACTATTGATTTTTTAGCGTTTTTCGCGGGATTCGGGGGTGAGGGCGCACTCTTTTTTAGAAAGGAAATGGAGATAAAATAATATCTCCAGATGTAGAATACGAGCGCAGTGCATGTGCAAGAGCAAGCAGCAGCAGCTGGTCCGTAGACCTTTTTCGAAAATAACGCTTTTCGGCATTTTTATTGAAGTACCAGCGCCTACTAACTTTTTCGTGCGCGAATAGAAACAGAATTTACGACGTTTGCTATTCGGAAAATCGGATGTTTCTGGTAGTTATTTACGCTTATAAAGAGGTTTTGACGACTTAAAATTGCGCAGAATTCCGCTTTCCTCTCTGAGGACAATGGGTAGACTCTGAAGCAAAATTTGAAACCTTCCGAAGTCTATCGGTGAATTATTTTTGAAAGTTTCTTGATACGTATATAATGGATATTATCTTATGAAAATACAGTAGATTACCCTTTTTATGCGGAAAGAACCATGGATCATTAAAAAGCTGATATAACACGCAACCTAATTTACGACTAAAGCAAGAAATTTCCAAGCCCAACTTCATATAATCATATATTATATATATTGTTTTTGATGGTAAGGTGTGGATTGAAATCTAAGGTTGAATGAAGGAAAAAGGTCTAACATGTCCTAAATTGCAACCCGAAACTTTTAAATTCTCAAAAATAAATCAAAATTAATGGAGATAATGTCTCGCCAAAATAGCATAGTATTTAGTGCATCTGGTAGGAATTGAAAGACTTTAGTTTGAGTCCTGGTTCCGTCTCTTTCTTGATATTTATTTCTGAAAGAAATATTTGGTGATAATTATAATTATAATTAATAAGGAACATTCTTGTATATCTTATTCATTACCATGTTTTAATGTTCGTTAGCATGAACTGTACTTGGTGCAGCAGCAAGATTCATAAGTTAGCATAAGTTGCTCTTCATCTGTAATGATATTTCTATTTCCATACAGTCGTCGAAATAGATGATGGGTGGAATTTAAAGGATTTTTAGAAAGACTCAAGTAGTCGAAATTGCTTCTGAATTATGTTTCCTTTATATTCTTAAATAAAATATGTGTGACGGACTCTATTTCCCTATGTAAACTATACATGACGCTAATGACGCTCTCAAACAAGTAGTAATAGTAGAGACCATAGCCAGTGTGTTGATGAAATTTTAAATTAAGTATTGTAAAATACGAAATAAAAGCAATCTGCATGTGGAAAACATTTCGATCGTAATGAACGTGCTCATTGTAGCAAAGCAACTATCAAAAAAGAACTACAATAATTAACAGTGGCAACTTGAATTGCGCTGCAGTCTGGAGGGTAATATCAGGATATAACCACAACAACAGTCTGTGTTCGAATGAGTTTTTACTGAATTCGGGTCATTTTAAGGATTGGAAGCTCTTTTAAGATTATGAAACAGTTTGAAAAGATATTAAATATGGAGTTTAGAAAGGAAATTAAAAGACTATTTCTATATAATTTCCACAGCACTAATAAATGTTTCTGAAAGGAAAACATTTCCTTGTTTTAAAAGGAATTTCCTTTAAAAACAAACGATTGAGGCTCGAAATTACTTGCAGATTATCGTCTCTTAGTACTGCTGCCAAATACTTTTAATATTCGTGTTGTAAAAGAGCAGAGAATCCACGTCTATCCACCGTCAAAACACGAAAATCAGGGCTGGAAAGAGAGAGAGAGAGAGGGAGGGAGGGCTGCAGAGATCCCTACAGGTTCAACGAAGCGTTTAATTAATGGGAACGCGTTTTAGGTCGTTTTGTTTGCCTCCCCGAAACTTCGGCCACCAGCCTCGGGACGGTTTATGAATCCGAATGAAAAATAAATCGGAGGAAGCGAGGAAAAACTTCCTACCATTAGCGGATGCGTATTGGAAAAATCAAATCCATTGTAGATTAGGATTTCAATTTGTTTGCTCCATAAAAATTGAAGAAAACGAGGGATTCGTGGCCGTTGGTAGCTCAAAGACTGATTCATCAGCCGCTCCAGTCTACAGTCGAATTAACCAAACATTCGGATTATACATCATAAAATTTAAAATATCTTTTGTGGCACTAGGTGGAAGTGATGATTTTTTTTGTGCTCTTTAATGACAGAATTTTAGAGAGTATTCATTCTTATAGAGGATTGATCTTTTATTATAATAATCAAGTTTGGGGTATTTAAATTTAAATTTCGAATCTGCACCGAGGAGGATAGGATTTATACCAATTGTTGGATGAGGTATTTATTTATTTATTCTTAAATACTACAAGTAGGCACCAGACCAGGTGGTAGTATCAAAAGGGGAAAAGAAAATTAAAATACCCTGCCTGGTATTCACCCTAGTCAAACCCCCCCCCCCAGAAAAACCCCCAAAACCTCCCGAAGGTATTACATCATCATAAAACAGCAAATATAATTACAGATATAATTACAAGATACAGAAATAATTACTAAATACAAATATAATTGCAATATATAACTACAAAACCCTTTTAATTCTATTTACAAATGCTTTACAGGAAGGAGGAAAAGGTTCGAAAACTTCTTCAGGTAGATTGTTCCATTCGACTATTCCGCGATTAAGGAATGAAAACTTGCAAGTATCCGTTCTCTGTTTTAGGGTAGCTATTTTGTGTTTGTGATCGTTTCTCCCAATGTAATCCGGTTCTCTGAGTATATTATTTAATTCTTTCAACGAAGGTTTTGCAGTGACAGTTTTTTAAATATTCCCCAATCTTTTTGTTTTCCGTCTCGATTCTAATTTTTCCCATCCAAGCTCTTTAATCATTTCAGTTACGCTATCCGTCTTCCCAAATCTGCCCAAAACGAACCTAGCTGCTTTTCTCTGCACCTTTTCTAATTTAGAATTTAGTGATTTACAGCTTAGGATTAGTATCCCCATTCCGAAATTCTGAATTCCGAAATATACCGATATCTGTAACGTTGGATAAAATAAATTTTCAGTATGCGCTGTATTTTTCAGCATATTTTGGAAAACGGCTGCAACACCATTACCATCGCTCTCCCTTTCAATCTTCCATCGGTATCTTTTCATACGCGGAAATGTTTAAAATGTTGATAATGCGATTTCTCATTTGAGCAATAAATATGCGTTTGCATTCTTTGCTTGCTGCATATGTACTAATTTCTCGTTTCAAATGCTCTGAAGTAATTTTCTTAAAATCTTTTTCTCAGTTCTTTTAAACTCCACGGAATTACGTATTCCTAAATTCAGAAAATTCCAAATTCCGAAACAACTTTGGTCCTTGAGTATGCCTTGTCCGCAGCCTGTCGGATAAGTGACACCTAATTTGTATTGTCTAATCTATATGTATTCTATATGTATAATCTGTAACTGAAATAAAGATAATTTTCAGTTGTGAAATTTGCAGGTCGACTAGGCAATCGTTTTAATCAGAAAAAGTAAGTTATAAATATATCCAATTATTACAGAGTTTTCAACACTGTACACTTAGATGTTCTAGTTCCATGATAACGTTTCATGGAATATAGTAGTTCTTGCTTTGTGATTGAAACAATCAGTATGTGTAATGAAAGTTTTCTTTTGCTGTAACTAATTTGGCTTCCTTTTAGAAATTTTCCAATGTAGCATCATCTGCTGTTGCAATTAGTACATACTCCGCAAAACTTTTCTTGATGTTCAAAGTAATGCTCCTATAAATGCCTTGTATTTTCCCGACTTTGTAATTACTGCTCTCTCTCTCTCTCTTACTTAATTACAGTAATTTGTTTCTAAGACCAGATATTTCTAGTAGTATTTCCAAAAGTTATATTCGTAAGTAGTTATTCCTAATTACTTGGAACAAAATTCATTTTCAAACTTACGAGGTTGGTCTGAAAAGTTTCCGATTCCAGATTTTTCAGAAATCTTCAGAAAATTTTTAGAAATTTTCAGAAAACATGTCGAGAAATGGCGAAATGCCGGAAACTTTTCAGACCACCCATGTACTTTGTTATTTATTAATTTTGAGAAGATACTGCTTTAGGTTAGGAAGGTTTCTGTTAGGTATTTTTAATGGTGATGTTTGGTTAATGAGACAAAGTTTACATAAGAAATAATTTTATATTAGAAGAGGTGAAGGTTAAGGAAGGGTTTGCACAGAGGTTATAAGGGAACAAAAGTCGGAGAACGTTTGGAACCGTTAGATCAGGTGGAGGACCTGCGTCCCTTAGGCCACATGTGTCCATTCATTACCGCCTTTTTTCACTTCCTGAAACAAACACACCTGTTCACATATTTTTCTAATCTTGCTTATAACACCAGTGATAAATCAAGTGGAATATGTTCTCCATCATGGAATGGGTAAAGGTAATTTTGCACATAAGGGCGTGCACCCCGGAAAAATCTCAAGGAGAAACTGACCTGAAAAAAGTCTGACGGGACCGGGAATAGAACCCGGGATCTTCCTCTACTCCGGATAGAGGTCTGTTTCTCCTTTGGATTTTTCCTAGGTGCATGCACTTATGTACACAATTACCTTTACCCATTCCTTGTATTTCCTTAAGGAGGGTTCTTCCGTTACACCACTTTGTTTGGCTGGTGCCTCTATGAGGACGTTGAGAGGAGGAAACTAAACCTGCCCTTGCTAACAAAGTTCCCAAAATGGCTTAAAAAATTGTTCTGATCGAATAGATTAGCCGGTCATAGCAGCCTTCCGAATAGAGGAATATCTCGGGTTCGATTCCTGGTCCCGTCACACTTTTTTCAGGTCTGTTTTTTCTTGGGAATATTCTCATCAGTTGCATCATCGAAGGAATTTGTTTTCTCCCATGAAATTTCGATGATTAACTATTAGAATAAGGGTAACACGCAATTTAGAGTGGCCTGAAGGTCTCAGAAGTGGCCTTTCTTTTGAGGCCGAAGGCTAAATGCTCAAATGATGAAAGTTCCCTACAATGCGATTAAAGACCAAGAAGATCAAAGGAGCATATTGATGAAGAGGGATGTATCTTCAGATATCATGTAGCAAATATTATGAATGAAATGTATCTCTTTCGGAATACCTGGAAAGCGAAACCACGTATCATGACCAGCCATCCAGAATTTTCGGAAAAATGACAAGGGATTCGGATGAGAAACTCTGCGGTTGATTCTCGAACAATTGAATTTATCCCCTCAGTTTATGCTTCCTTTGATGTGAGAGAAAACAGTGGGGCGATTCTGAAAAACACTCGATTCACCATCATCGCGCTCAGATTGACTGTAATAAATGTCAATTTCAGACGGAATCTCATCTTCCTCCTCGGAATACCAATGTCTCCTCATCCATTATTGACATGCGCGTCGGGGTCACATTGCCACCTTTCCATTCATTCGGGAAACCAATGAATGAGCCTCATCTACATACCTTATTATTTCCCGGATCCCTTTGTTTCCACTCCCATTGAGAAGGTAGAGAGGGAGACGGGAAACCGAGTCTTATAACTTTACATAATTTGATTCCCCCTTTTTCTTTCTGCGGTCTCACTTTCTCCACTTCCGGATCGCCTCGCCATAGGGCGGCTCAGAACGGAAAAAAGTTGGGAGATACGCTTTTTTTTGCCATCTTTTCAGTCGCCATTCTCATTTTAATGGCGCCTCGCCAGAACACGGTAGAATTTCGCCAGAGGAGAAAGAAAGCTGGGGAAAGGAAAATGGCTCCTTTCCTCCAGCATGCGAATGATAAAGATCTCATTTCATTCAATCTCGCCACTGGTTCTTGCGGTTCCTTCTCGTTATGAGTGCGTATATCTCTAAAGATGGCACCGCCTTATATTTCACCCGTACCTTTCATTTTTTACTTTTCCGTTCTTTGCTGAGTTTTCTCAAGCAGTATCTCCCAATGCGATTAATCCACGGAGAGGGTAGGCCTAGACGTACTCACGGGAGATCGGAACTTTGCTAAGGAATCGAAGTCACCAGCAACTAGGTTCCGTATTGGTTATGTAAAGAAAGATATTACGTCCTTTTATTTGGTCTGTAACCAACTGGTTGGTTTTCTGCATTTCGTCAGCTTTCTACTCGTTGAGCTTTTTCTTACATTCCTTTGTGTATTTGCAAACCTCGATGATCTGAGGTGATATGATTATAAAAACGATTAAAAAAGATAAAGATATTGTGAAGAAACATAGAAATGCTTTGAATGGAATATTTATTCTTATCCATCCGAGCCCTTCCACCACATCCTGAATTCTTTTCATTTTTCTTCTAATGTAGAACAAGGTAGAATCTATTCTTAATGTTTTCGCTCAATTTTATGGCTGTGATAATATGGAGTCTTCTGAAGTGCGGACGATATCTAAAATGACATTCATTTTGGTAACTTCTTTTTGAATGCTAAGAAAACGTCATCCATGGAGCCATTGTTTGGAATTTTCCCCCTCATGACTTTCTGAGTCAGTGAGGAAAAAAAGAAAATGTGCCTTATTCCTCATCCTACCTGATCGCATCATTTCCTCTTCGAAGTTTTTGGAAATCAATGGTAGAAAAGTGGAGGCTCCACCGGCTTTCGGTCTGGATACTTTACAAATCTCAGATGGCAAAGTTTGAGATATAGGCATGTCTAAGATCTAAGAGACTCAAGTTGATGGATTCGATCGGAAATTTGTAGATAATAAACGGAGTCATAGTAAGTAGCATACTGATTGGGAAAATTGAATCAGTCATGATGTTGTGTTAGCATTTTAAATGTATCTCATGAGAATATGTAAAATACTTTAAGTATGAGTAAAGAGAAACAATCATTTTACGATTCAGAAGCGTTTTGGCTTCATAAAAATCCTTTATTAAAAGTAATGATTCGAGTTTAGGCAATTAAACATTAAAATAAATATCTAAAATTTAGTTCCTAATTTAATGAGTATAATGATATTTAATCGCTAGGATCCGTTTAAACTAACGTATAGACTTTAATTGTACTACATTTATCTATAATGTGCCTATATATTACTCATTGAGTAAATTAAATTATATGTTGTAATTATTTTACTTTATTATATTTATAGCACGTGAAGACCTTCCGTGAAATGTTAACTCTTTCACCTACAGTGAAAACTGTCTCTGGTTCAAATTCCGGTTGGTACCCATAGGTACGAAATGACTTCAGTTTTAGAAGAACTTTTTAAAAATACTGCAGGTGGATAAACTATAATAATAACTCAATACAATTTACCATTTATTTAATATGTATCATAAGGAAAATTTGGTTATCTTATTGTCGATTTGCATGATGAAATGCACGATTGATGCATTTAATCCTAATGTCTTGTCTTTCAATCTCATGATAGGTATTAAATCCTACTAGTTCTTATTAGCAATGCCGAAGAGTTAACTTTGGTACTTACAAGAGAAATATTATTTGGATCTGAGTTCTTATAAAGAAGCGATACACTTTGTATTATCGATGTAAACGTATTACATGTACAGAAAATCTTCAGGGATGTTAATTAAATTACTTGGGGATAAGTTATTCTTTATCGCTACATTTCGAGACAAGAAAATTCCATCGAAAGAATGACGCATCCTTTGTGATGTTCCTGATGCAATAACTCATTGTTTTTCTTCATAATATTCTTTCCATAAAATCTTAGCCTTTCCGATGTAAAATTTCTCACATTTACCTTCCTCTCTCATTTTCGCTCGCGTTTTGTTTCTTTATTTCCTCCCCGCCTCTCTATTTCCTTTCAAGCTCGGTTTCGTCCTCGAGGCGTTAATGCAAAATGCTCTTTCCGTACTTTCCCGTTTCTCTCTCCTCACTTTCTCTACCGGATCCTTTATTTTTCTCTTTTCATGCATTCCACGTTTTAAATTGCCCCTCTCAACTCCTTTAATTCTTTTTACTCACAAAAGAAGGCGCTCGCATTTTTTTCAACTCGGCAATTTCTCCGGCTTCACCGCGGCCGGAACTAATTTATATTTCGGCTAAGCTTTTAGATCGCCCGACTCATATTTTTATCTCTCAAGTTTTCGGCATTATAAGCGAATGTATATTTAAAAAAATTATTTTTCGCCTATATTATCCTTGTCGAGGCTCAAAGCAATCAGCCTGAAGGTGTTGTCTCCTCCATGTCCACGTTTAAATACTTTTAAAAAGCTAAAGGTGCTGTCAAAAATGTTAGAATATTATTATGATTCTTTTGAGAGCTTCAGTGGTATTGATTGATATTTTTTCCTCCATGAAATGGATCTTTTCCGTCCTTATGTAATCGTGCTCGCTAATGTAAATGCATGGATTGTTTTTGAGAATATAAAGTGTAGTGACAATGGTTAATTCAATAGTTCAATTACCATTGAATGCGATAAAGGTACTTACTATTTGGATGTTATTATGATAAATGAGTGAAGTAAGGGATTTCTTTTGATAAGCAACGTATATTCTCCTTAATTTATTTTCAGATTTTTTTGCTACTTTTCCATTTCCATAATACCTATCTTCGTCTTTTAAATTTTATTCTCACATTAAGATATCCATCTGTTGCTCAAATAATCCACAAATCCATCTTAAAAACATTAATTTAATCGTCAACAATCATTGAAATATTCATATTAATCAAAACCATTCTTCTTTCTTTGAGTTGATTCTTTTCACCTCCCGCGCTACTCATATTATTTAACGGCTCTCTTCAAGTAGGTGTAAGAATCTAGGATAATTTCTTATTTATTCTTCTATTAGTTGCATCCATTGCTTTAATTTAGCCGTAGCACTCTAGAATGAGAAGAAAGAGAGCTATCTGATTGCTGTTTCTATAACTTCGTATCCTGTGCTTTGATTACACCGAATGAATAGCTACTCCTAGCTGTATATATTTTAATGGAGCAGTGTAGAACTTACCAAGGATCGAATACTGTACCATGTTCGTTTTACATAAAATTAAACAGAAAAATTGGTAGCAACAAAAACGAAAATCAAATATCTAGAACGATTATTCGTGAGGATCATAACACTCGTAGACTGGCTAACTTTTTTCGTTAACGAGACTTGCAAAAGCTGCGTTCGAACACCATAATTCAGCAGAAACGCCAAGCATCGGCCCACATCCTCTCCCAAGATAAGGCTTTCCGAATGTTTCCACGAGAACACCAGCTTAACATGTCCCTGTAATGGGAAGGCGACACAAGAAAACCACCGAAGAGGATTCCCCCCATTCACGTTGACCCTCTGACCTCCCGTCCGCCCACAGACACTTGAAACTAGGAAGAGGCAAACCGTCGTTCGCTCCAAACACCTTCTCCCTTTATTTTTAAGACCTATTCTCTTTATCTTCGACCATACCTTTTCCCCTTCTCCTCCAACTTTCCCTTCCCTTCGAATTCTGGCCCGGGAATAAATCTCTACCCCATTCTCACATTCGGATTCCAGCGCGATAAAACAGGAAGAGGTCCGAAGTAAGATAGCAGCTAATTCCGCAGATCCTTTTGACGATTGGCTGTTTTTCACCCCCCTTTTATTGACTCGGCCGGGACAGACTGGGTGGAAATATTAACAGCCCTTCAGTGAACGATTTAAAGGAGAGGCATTTGAAATCCGTGGAATCCTCAATGCCTGCTTAATTTGTTTCCGGCGTAATTGAGTACGAGTGGATACTTTGGGGGAAAAATTCGTTTATAAAGTTTTGATGGCTCTCCACGTTTCGGCTCTCATTCTGAGTTTTAGGGATTAAAGAATCGCTCTTAAAGTCGATATCTTCACCCGGTTTCTAAAGAATTCGTAATTAAGGGAGATGCGGAGTAAGTTTTGAATGCATCGCTATTATAATGAATAAGTTCTTCAAGCAGAGAAAGTTGGAAATGTATAGATTAGTGATGGTGAATTATATATCTGCAGAATAAGCAAAGACTTAATAATTCATTGTTCTGTCAGCGGTAGGGCCAGGGTAACTTTAATTCAGTTATTTCTCGTATCACAATTTCCTCTATGATTTTACTAATCCCATTAATTTATTTATTTTAAATCCAAAAGCTAAAATAATTTTAAAATAGTTGCTCTTTCAGGGTAAATAATACAAGAGTGTTGAACTGAAAATTTTTAATCTACATTTTGATTTAATTAATTCACATCATTTTGTTCTTTGAATATTACCTATTGAATGTTAGTTAAATACAAGAAAAGTTTTCATTAAGGGCT
Source organism: Pachydiplax longipennis (assembly GCA_036926295.1). Taxonomy (NCBI): domain Eukaryota; kingdom Metazoa; phylum Arthropoda; class Insecta; order Odonata; family Libellulidae; genus Pachydiplax; species Pachydiplax longipennis. The sequence goes on along the minus strand of JAVFKF010000003.1, from coordinate 22,137,594 downwards.
CAGCCAAGCCGCAAACATAGTATTCATTGCTCTACAAAACGAAATGGTCTATGTCCTTAACAGTATATCTGGTATCCGTTTGGGGTCGTTAAGGATAATTATAAATTGATTGCTATATTTATAGTTATTGTAATTATAATGACCGCTTGTTTAATTTATGTTTTTTTTGCTCATAAAAATTTAAAAAAGAGCTATTTGCATGAGGATTCTTTGTTTTACCACCGTAAACTCATGTATTGTAAAACTCATAAAATAAAAAATATTGAGGATAACAATTACCTAAGCGCCATAACTGGTGATAGTAAATTATTAATTTGTAAATGGAGTCGATAGAAAAATGATAAACAATGTATGAAAACTTAATTTAACGAAGCTCATCGACTAATGTTTTGTTGTTTCCCTACTAGGTAATCAAAGGAATTAATTTCACATCCATTCATCAGTAGTAAATGCAAATTGATAGAGTTTTTGGTAGTTTAAAAAATATGAAATATTAAAACAGCGTGCAGCTTAAGTTGAGGCTAAAACGTTCATTTTTGAGTTTTATTTAGGATTTCAGTGAGTTTAAAGTATAGAAGTCAAGCTTTTCAATAGCACAATTAAACTACATAGTCATCTCTAATTGCTATAATTCTATTTAAAATCGTTTTATGGTAGAATAACTGCAAATGGAATAAAGTGCGTTTTTCATATGTTCTCATACATACGAGGTAATTGGGAATAGAACCACTGAAAAATCGTACTTCATTAAATGATTTGGGAAATATATTCAGAGGATAATGTTATGTGTTTGATAAAATCTGCTATCTAGTACTACATCGAGAGTCGGCAATTTAGTCGACTTGTATATTTTAAATATTTTCATTGAATTTTCACAAAACACAATAATCAAAATTTTCACTTTAGAAGTTTGCGTCTGCTACCTGCTTTTCCTTCGCAGTTTTTTCTCAACTCGTTTTTTTGCGGATATTTTTATGTGTAGGCGTATTCTTTCTTGAGTCATACTCTAATATTTTTCATTACACACAAATTCATTCATTAACTATCATCATATTTCAGTTTTCGTTTCATTTTTCGGAAATAATTAGCTAATATGGCTGCATGTGAAAATGAACTCAATAGTAAGCTTTGCCACATAAAGACTTTACTAATTAACTAACTGTTTCAAATAGCGCAGAGCAAGTAATGTCGGTTAATGTATCCCCAACGGCGGAGAGCATTTTACTATGTTGTAATACTTCCTCCCTTTTTAATTCCTATTAATTGGTTTCCATACGTTTGAGTACCCAATTAATTGGCTTCAAACGTTTTATCGTTTTCAACCGAAAGAGTTTTCTCGCAATATGTTCCATACTAAATCGCCGAGCTTAAAGTACTTTGTACGCAGAAACTACGCTAGAGCCACGGAAATGCTATCGGCATTGTTACCTTGGATCATCTTGTAAATTAGCTCTACAGTTCATTAATTTTATAATAATTTGTATATCTTCTATAGCTCTTTATTATTAAAAAAATTGGAATTGGAAATCATTGAATTTGGCATTGTGGTGGAAACTTGAAGATGAAATTTTTTTATATTCTGATTTCCAGCAACAATTTCGGAATTTCATCTTTATAATAAATCCTTCTGAATTATATTCACTGACCTTTAATATAGAATAATCATTTTAGCTTCGTATTTTGTCAGAGAGAAGTATAGAAACGTAAGTCACAGGCTCAAAAGAGCTTATAGTATTCTGAGAAATTCAGGAAAAGGCAGACTTAATAATATTTCACTCTCTGATAATTTAAACTAATTGAAATGCTCGACGTGCTCCCAACTCTCGCGAATGGAATTAAGAGGAATTTTTGTTTATTCTGCGAAGCGTCCGTTACGCTGATCACAATTTACCGACTCCGAATTTCTCCTAATCCTTAGAATATACGTAGCGCATCCGCTCTCGGGCGACTCTATCAAAACAACATATTCTAATTCGATCCCAGCTAACTCCATTCGGCACTCAGACCCACAATCCCTCTCACTATCGGATCATATCAGGAAATAAAGGATTTCGGATGCCTCGTAGCTGTCCGCTTCCCTTAAATTTCGAGGAAAACAACTCCCATTACCTCGCTAAAATCCCCATTCACTTATCATCTTACTCTTAAAAGGGCTTCCTGCCCCCCATATTTCCTCTTGCCCTTTTAATTTGAAAACATTCTTCCCGTTATCCATTCCTCCTCATTCTGTCCCTTAATGGAGTTCGCATTAACTCCTCTCCTATGTACTTTCCACCGAACCCAGACGCAAACCCTAACTCAGTTGTTTTAACTTACTCTTCCCATTTACTTTCCCCCACTCCCCTTTTTATGCCCTCTCTTTTCCGAGATCTCTCTCATCCGCCGAACTTTCGACTCCTCTTCTTCCTCCATATATTCTCAATTTCCATTTCGGAGAGCCCTCAAAATTTCTGTCTCGTCTGGAGCATTCTCTCCACTTTGTTCTCGCCCGTATATTCCGTCTTTTTCACGGCTTTTGTATCTCTACCTCATCTCACAAGGAGTTTCTTTTAGAGGGAAACAAACGTTAATGTACCCGTCTTATAGTAAAATCACTAGCTCTAAAACAACGCCTCCCAAAGTGGACAATACCGACTCCTCAGGGTAGCTGTAGTAATCTATAGTGCCTTCAATTTTTCAACTCGGTGTGATATCTGAAAACTTCAGTTGAAATTTTCTATGTAAGTTAAGAATCATACTTTCAGTCGAAAGATCGAGAAAAACCGCAGTGAGATTACCTGAACTGAGGCTTTTATACGATATGGAGAAAAATAGATATGATTTTATCCCATAGAATACATCATTACCGACAAGAAAAACTGTAGAAGGACAAAAGAATTTAATCACATCGCCAGTCATCTTTCCTCTTCATTCGAATTTTACTTGATTCTACGCAGAAATGATCTATTATCAAATATCGACATAGCTCATTGGTCGATGTTTTTATCATTGTAACATAAAAGGAAAGCAAAATTACGGGGAAAATATTTCTGCATTCCCACAGGAAATTTTGAGGATCACACGTAATATATTGAAGTTTCAAACAAAGTCTAGCCAGAGAAATAAACGTAATTAAAAAATATTATATTATTTCTCACGTTCTTGCTTAAGAGCTTACGTGGTGTGGCCATCATTCCACTTGTGAATGGAATTTCTGTCATGGGTATGATGCAATGGATTCGCTCGGGAAATTTCAGGAAGAAGTGATGAAGTCAAATGGGCCTCTGATGCATTAAACGTTTCAAGGCATTCTACTCGCAGTGCGGGATTAGGCACCGACTTTCTCTTGTTTTCAGAACCTGTTTGTAGCTAGTGACGTGTTTCCAGAAATTTCGAGAACTCTTGCTTCCTTTTCCGGTTCAGTTCCTGCGCTGTTTGCGACATGTGTTCTTTTGTAGATTGGTAATACTCAAGGATTAAACTGATTCTTTGTGTTTGTGTTTTATTAGTGTAGTGTTTTTGCCTATCGTTGATTCAATGAGCACTGAAAATGTATCTGTGCAACATATATTTCCTGTGAAAGTGCGGAATAATGCAGTGCTGGAAGTTTTCATTCCTGGAGTTACATTTGGTGTGAAGGTAGGTCGATCATTTTATTGAAGAGAGTGCAAACTTGAATTAAAATTCTACCGTCTTCAGGTGCATCATCAGTTTACGCTGCGAAACCATGGTCGCTGTAGCTTATACTGTGGTGTATTAAAAGTCTTCAATGAGTCTCGTTGTATGTAAATACCACAAAGTTATCCTGATCTCATCACTTAAAATTCTATCGCATAAGTGAAAAGAAAAGTCATTATTCTTGATGAAGGAAAAGTTTAACACAGTTCTTGTTTTGTCGCTGAGTCTTCCCTTAAGTATGCCTTAAGAGATACATATGAATTTTACAGTTTCTCTTGATTTCATATGCTAGAAGTACTTTCTAGATCTTAATGATTTACTCCATTGTTCTTTTAATAACGTGATACCAATTCATAATCCTCATAAATATTTATTCCATCTTTCCTTATGTTTCACCCGAGGCAGGCCTGGAAATACTCGCAAGAGATCGGAACTTCGCTAAGTAATCGAAGTTGTTAGCAGCCTGTACCAAAAGCAACAGGACGTCAGCATCAGAGGTAGGAAAATGCATACATTATATATACTACGGTAGCGAAATATAAAATATTTTCAATTATATTAATATTTTGATATAAAAATGCCGTTAAGATTTCAAGATCTTGCTGAATTAGCGACTTGCGGAGTTTTCTAAGAAATGAATTGTGTCATTTTATCGTGAGTAAAACATAAGTCTAAGACTTAAGAATGGTGTATTCGTCACAGATTTGGGTCGCTAAGTGAATTAATTATAGATATTTACTTGGACGGAATCACATGTTTTGGCTTTGAAATGTCAGCTGCAATCCATATAATTAAATCAGGAGTTGGAATTAGTATATGCTAATGTCTTTAAAATTTAAATTTGAATAAAATAAATTTAAATTTAAATACGAAAACGTAAATTTCACTAAATGAAATCTGCTGAAATTATTTCTTGTAAAACAGAACCATCAATTTTTAGTATTTTATGAAATATTAACTGATATATACGGAATCATTTCCTTTGAAAATCTAACCGACACTTCTCTCTGCATTCTACAGGAAATCGGAGGAAAAAAGGAGATTCGCCGAGGGATTTAAAAATTCGTGAGGTCAGTTATTTACCGTCGCAGAAGGCACGTTCAACGAGGGACAGAATGCAGACCTCAACGAAAGGTAGAAACATTCTTGCTATTATCCTATGTAAAACAGAACTACCCTATCATGTTAGCTACAATACCTAACTTGGGGTAATGCGTTTTCAATTCAAATCTTTCGTCACGGTGACCGAACACCTTCACTTTCGAATCGTCGGTCTTAATTTTTAAATCATGATATCTATGATTTATTAATTAAAATATTCATTCTATATTTAAATATATTTTGTCGATAAGGCTCATTTTCTTTCGCCATGTTATCCTTGTTCACGTTTTAGTTACAATCAAGTGGTCAAATCCTAATGATTTATTTTATGCTCAATAACTTAATAACAGAACTTAAAGAAAATAATAACAGAACTTAAAGAGAATAATTTGATGCATTTTTAACTGACCTTATATTTAAAATAACTGAAGTATGTGAGTAATATAAGCCAGTAATACATTCTGTAAGTTGAATGAGATGAAGTATATACAATTACAAGTATAAAAATAAGCCTACATCAGGCACAAACGTTAAAACTGCGCTTTTTGCACATTCTTATTATTTTATTCTTATTCCTTTCTAGTTAGATTTAATTAAAGTTTCTTGCTTAGTAATTTATTTGAGCATTTATATTTCACCTATTAGTAGAGACTGAAAGATGTTGCCTTTAGATGAAAGTCATCGAACGGCGAGAAGTCAAAAAATAGGACATTTGTTAAAGATCTTATGAATGAAAATTTCCTTTTTAATGTATATATTTTTTGAATGAGAACTATTATATTTACTCTTCTCGTGTGCACAAACATTACCTAGATTTATATTTTTAAAATCAAAGTCTTTCTTTTCGTACGCAATTACCTTATATACTTCATCGATTTGTAGATAAGATTGTCTATTTCTGTTTTCTTATTAACATCAAATGTTGGTAACATTGTATTGGCCTCTTATTTTAAAATGCTGTTTCTCTCTTTTTTTATATTCGATCTCCTCTACTTTTGTTCTCTGTGAGGATCCCGCCTTGTTTAGATGAAAACCTAAAATTTAAAGCATAAATATATGCCTAAATAATGCACAGATGTGGAGACTGTTTTTTTGCAAGACCAATTCTATAAGGCAGACCCTATTCCCTTTAGAAATAATGAAAATGCATATATCACACAGCGTCCGCGATATCAGTTTTCGCGACGTTTTTGCGGAATGTATCCGTTGCGGAGAGCAGTGCGTATGCTAACTGCATCACATTTTCAGCTGTACTCCAATTTCTTCAACTATTCGGGGAGAAAATTTGCTTTGTAGTTGAATCCTTAGTTATGATTTTCTTTCTGAGCTTATAGTTATTTATATACGGATGTAATCCTTCAACCATAAATAATTAGAAAAAATTTATGTTTTGTGCGCAAAAATATTTGAATCGATATGTGCACAATTTGAAAGAGTCGTTTGTTATAGTATATAGTCGTTATCGCTATTGATACAGCATTCTTAGCGAATCACGCAGAATTCCGGCATACTGCTCCCTGTAAGTCAATCCTCTTTGTCAATTTTAGTGGAGCTGTATTCAGCAATGAAACAACGTAACCAAATGTAATTTTGAGATCATACCAAATTAATTCGATTTTTTTTTCAAACTGAGTGAATCGTTGACCAAAACTTCCTTAAAAGTATCTAAATGGTACGGTGTGCTAGAATACCTTAATCCACCTTTTACTGTTACTATAGACAGTTAAAATAACGAGTAATTGCAATTTTTAAAAGCCATTACTGCGTTTTAAGCCTTTAATTACTTCAAGTTTAACAGTAATAATGGCCATAATTGCTCAAAAGTTCTTCAACGTTCATTGCCCGTAAAGATTTCCACTTTTGAGTTATTTTTCAATTTTATTACTAGCAAATGCTCTTCAGGCAAAAAGTAAATGATGGGATGCTGTTATAAAATCTTCTCCCCATCAATTGAAAAACCAAGGAATAGCTGTTAACTTTTTGGACAGCTTTTGACTTTATTTTAGAGAACGGATGTGAGTGATTTTTGCTTCACAAATGGAGAGCATTAGCAGTTTCCACTTCCCGATGGTCATTTTTTATCCCGTTCTTTTCCGCGGACAATTAACGCCTTTGTTTGAGAGGATGCCGATGTGAAATATGTAATGGCCAAGTGCCATCAAGAGATAAATTATCTTCGTCATAAATATTCAAAGAACTTCCCGAAGTGATCTGTAATTCATAAAAATAAAATAATAACTGAAAATGAAAAGTTGAAAATGACGCTTAATGGAAGAGTTGCGACTTGCAAATTGATTCGATAAATTTTAAGTATGAAACTATTTTCTCGACAAAATTGTCATAAAATTCGCTAAGTGCCTCCCGGAAGTTTTAAGGGTTGAAGTTAAAGCAATTGACTCCAAATTAGAGAAATCACACTCTGTTGTCATTTTCCATCATTTTATTGTCTTCATTTCGTTTTTTCAATAATTTCATGAGCATTCTGAAACAAGAAAGACGACTATAATAATATAATTTGATATAAACCTAATATTCACAGTATTAAGCAAATCAAAATCGCTGGTGAGTAATATATAATTAATAAATGTCAGTAATCCTACTTAAGATTACCAATATGGCATGGGACAAGTTTAAGATGGCACTATTTTTTTCAGTTTCTTTCAGACTATTTTTCATTTGCATGATCGGTAGTATGGCTAAATCCAAGTCTTTAGAAGCTAAGGCAAATAAAAGACAACTTGTAACACTCCGATGTATTCTGGAGTCCTCCGTACACTCTTTTAAAAGCTATGAATATGATACGCATTATTAATGATCTAAGAAGTTTTTATAATTCTGGACCTCGCATTCCTTTTTTGGTGCTGGATGATTACGAAATTTCAGATGACAATAGTTGCGATTAGATTTTCTTTGTATCGAATGCTCTCTTCGTAAACTTACAAATATTCGTCAAAATATGTGAAATCAATTGATTTTTTAATTCCTTCTTACTATAAAACCAGCGCTATGAACATAAATGCCAATACTTGTTTGAAAATGTCCCTGGATTCACCTGGGAAGGTGGATAATAAGTCACCAGACTCAGAAGAATATCGAGAAAAGTAGTTAAAATATGAAAGCTTAAATTCACTTCTATAAATAAGAAGAGTAGTTAAAATCATTAAAATATATGCATAATGCGTTTTTCTGCCTTAAATCAATTGAATGTAGTGCAAATTTAGTAAAGAAATGAGTCAACTATTTTATGAGGCCTTATAGGAGGGTATACGCAACAGAAAATGCTCCAGAATGCGAGGTGCAACTGAAATAGAAAATAATTCGCCAATAAGTCCCAATATATAGCAACCAGATCGCTGAATTAGCGGATATGACCGTGATATTTGAGATGTTTTTAATTTAATATTTCTTCTGACATCATGTAACAGGAACTTAGTCTCAATGCTTCACTATTATTTTGTCATTAATTAAGCATTAATGAAAATTTGTCCAAAAGGAGAGTGGTTTAAACAAGTTTATTTCTCAATAGATTAGTGCCATAGGAGTTTTTCTCCAAGATTTCCGTAACTAATTTCAGTTCCTAAAATGCTCCAGTCGTTTGAATTCCTCACATTCATCTTCCAACTGTCCGACTCTATCTTCTCCTTTACGCTTTCTAACTTCTTTCCCGTTGCTTCAGAATCCACGCCAAGTCGAAAATGAGCCATTTTCTTCCTTCCCAAAACTATTTCGTCGTCCATTATCTACGAGTCATTGCCTCTTATGCACTCAATCGCTTAAACGAAGACTCCAATCCCAAGCAATAGCACTCGTCGATCTTCACCCGTCTCTTCCATCCGAACCCTTTAAGCCGATGTCGCGCGGTTTCAATTTAGACGAAAATATTTTATATGCATTGGATGGGATGGATTTATCCATCATACTTATTGCTGGAGGATACGAGGTTTTGATTTGGGTAAGGATTTTAAGCGTTTTGGTTTAAAGGAACGTTAGTCAACTTTCAATCAAATTTGTAGCCAAAGAGTCGAATCGTTTCGAACATATCTACATCTACATCTACATACGTACCCTGCAAGCCGCTTTTCGGCGTGTGGCAGCGGGTGCAAGCACCAGGAATCTATTTTTCTATTCGATTATTTTCGCGTATTGTTCTCGGAAAAAATGAATTCTTGAATCGACTGGTTGTAGCATCTATTTCTCTGATCTTTCTCGTGGGATCACAACGGCCTATGTAGCAAAGAGGGCACATAATATCGGCTACATCTTCTGTGAACGTGCTCTGTCTGTATTTATCTAGTAATTTAAATCTCTGATTGAGCCTTCTTTCTTCTAAAGATTCCCATCCTGCCTCCAGAAGCATCTGAGTAACACCGATTTATCACAGCAATATTTTACAAAACGTATTGCCTTTCGTTGTATCTTTTCTATCCCGCGAATACAACACTTTTAGCAGAGTCCCATACACTGCATGCGTACTCGAGGTGAGGCCTAACTAGCGCAAAGTAACATCGCTCGCGGACTTTTTCTTCGCTTTTACCGACTATTCTTTTGACGAAGCCTAATTTATTAAGAGTTCGCCCACATATGTTATGGATGTGGGTACCCCAAGTTAAGTTATTCGTGAGGGTTATTCCGAGATATTTTACCGAATCGACAGTTGATAATGTTTTCCCTCGAAGGCTATCATATGGCTACCATATCATAACATATATGGCTCCGACCATTCTAATATTATATCTTTTTGAAAGTTTGTCTTATGATTTATAACTTCTTATCATGTACATTACGTTAAAGCAAATTTTAGAATAAAAATGTAATGTTTAGTTTCAAGTCGTGTGTTTCATTAACCTCCCACTATTTACATATGAGTGAAATGGTATTGTTCTGAACGGAAAATCGGGACGGAATAAGTAATGCTTTTCGATTTCGGCTCGGGTTCAAGATTTCAATATTTTCAGTTTGCGTTTGGTATTCATTCCGGCTGAAATAACGTTTTTTTTCGATTGGTTGATTTGAGGGTGAACTGAATGGAATTTCACCTCAAACGGATAAATTTATAATGGGTGATAGCAACTGGATTCATCAGAAAATTTACACACGCACATTTATGGCGCTATTCTCTTTAGTTTTAACCATTATATTTGCCTCTTTTACTCATAAAATTTCTCCATGCTCTCCTACCCTTGTATATATCTTTCCTTTTAGACGCATAGATTATACCACACTTTCATTTTTGCTCTTAATACTTAGTACGTACATACATCTTATCAGTGTTTGATTCACCACTGTCGGCCTATTTTTTCTGTCTTCCTCTTCCTTCAGAACAATTTACAATCTGATCATGCACCATGATTATTATTTTGTTTATATTCATCCTTCCTATGCATCTTTCCATGTTTCTACCAACAATATCCCGGGTTCGAGACCCGGTCAAAATTATATTTTACTAGTTAGGGAATGGTAGTGTGCTAGTTCACTGTATCTTTGTAACTTTTTGTAAATGGATGTTTGTTGGTGCTATGGGAAAAAATCAGTATGAATATTAGTGCCAATATCAGCAGCAGGCAGTATGTAGCAGTAATAGCTAATATGGTTGTCTCAGCTTCTCATACCTACTGCTTTTCTCTTCAGTATTTGAGTACTTTTTCTTAACATTCACATATTATAATTGATTAATGATTTTGTTAGCTTTTAATATGTAGGTTAATAAAGATTTGCATTCACCTGTGGTTTCCGTTTTTCACGCTTTATTCGTTATTCAATTATGAACGCAAAAATCCATGTCAGAAATACAGGATGCGCTTGATTTGTGAAATTCCCTAAAATGCGTCCCGTAAGATACTCGGGACTAAAGATTACATTCGAACGCTGAAAATTGTTCCAATTTACACATTGCGACGTCTGCTTTAGAACGCGCTTCTGCTTGAAAATGATTAGTCTCTTCCTTCTCCGAAAACTATTTCATCCTCCATTATCCGCAAGCCATTGGCCCTGATGCGTCCTATTGCCTCAAATGAGACGTAATATCTTCAAGTGCTCAATCAACTTCCTAAGCAATTACCTTCCTCAATCTTCTCCAGTCTCCGCCATCCTTTCGCTCTCTCTCCATCATCTCTTTCTTCATCGGTTCGATCCATCCTCTCATTTCCTTTCGATCCGCACCAACAAATTCCCAGTTTTCGTCCTAATTCCCCCTTGGCCCTTTTCTTTTTGGAACTCCTTTCCTCTCTCTCTCCCCATCTCAATACTATCAGGCGATCCTCTCTGACCCCTTGACACTCTCTTTCGCTCTCTCCAATCCGCTTTTGTTCTTTTCTTTTCCTCTTCCTTTCCTCTTATCCGCCGCTAATCCCTCCCTCTTGGGCACAAGGATCAGGGCACAGGTAATACAGATGAAGAATATATACCATAGGTGAATTACCAAACGAGTACTGCACTTTGCAATCATCACGTCCTTCCAGCACTATTTTCTAATGGTGACTTAGTTTCTAATAGTGATTTAGATTCGAATAGTGATCTGTTCTATTCTATTCTAATAGTGATTCTATTTTCTAAGAGTGATTTAGTTTAGTTATAGGTTCCTTTTTATAGGTTAAATGCACAGACGACATTATTGCTAGTAAATTCATATGTCAAAAATGAAGGAACTAAATTTAATTTATAAAAAATATACATTTATTATTGCGTAATTCAGTTTTTTTTTGTGAATAATAAAACGTATAATCAATCGCTCTCCAAATTAAATTTCCTTCATGATAGAAACAATCAAGTGCTCAACAATTGCCTTAGTCGTCAGCTTGACTGGTTGTTAATTTCCTGCACATATTTTTTGTCCTTTTCGTCCGAATTTCGTCTCGAAAACGACATTTTCTGACTAGAATGAGAATCTTTATTTAGTTTCCTTTCTTTTGGTACTTGTCTCCATTTTGTTGGACGAATATTTCTGATTTCAGTGCGTAAAAGAAAAGAAGCTTGTAATCAATCAAGATTAACTTTACGTGTTTTTCTTATGCGCGTATTTTAGAGCCTCCAAGAGTCGAACCAAGTATTATTTGGGCAAAATTATCCATATTTAATAGCCCATAGGCCCTCTAATGAAGCCCCAAATTTCATGTATCTCGTCGGTAAGTGCATGAAATGTATTCCATGTATTTCTTACGGGTGTTGCTTCTCTATTAATGACATCAAATGAATCAATATATTCACAACAGTGAATATATACAACACAAATTATATAAGACATACATATTCACAACACAACTTATATAAGATAACCAAGAATTCACATTTTAACGAACTTTTATTAATTCCCACACAATAATTGCGTGCTATCCTTACTTAAGTACTTAGTTCGGCTGCGTTGCTATGGAAATATCTTATATTATCTTCGTTACTCATAAATAATTTGAACTCATAGGCGTATTTCCTAAAACCTTAGGATTAACACAAGTGAAACATATCGGCACAACTAGAACTTGAATCCACGTAATTACTTTTTCCGATACTTCGCAGCTTTCCTTCATTTTCCTATAGCGTAACTATTAAGAATATAAGGAGTTAGATTCCATGCTTGTATAATAGGAATATTGCGCAGAATTACCTATCTTGGATCCGATAATTTCCTATTTTAGTTAAATGTTATATGTTTTAGACTTACCGAAAATGAAGATGTGTCATGATTTGAAAGAGGACTCTTGTGAGTTATTTCTATGAAATTTTAAGATACCTTCGTAGAGGGAAATCAAAAATCTTTGGGTAGGTGAAACCATGAATACGGGTACCTCATAAACTTTCTGGCATTTGGAAACGTTCCTTTGAGCCGTCCTCTTTTCCCCTTATCTTTTCTTACGGTTTCTTCTTTCTTTTCGTAACGTACATCCATTTGCTCTTCCATTTCTGGCTCAGTCATCTTAGCATTTCAAGGAGTTATTTTTGATTTTCGTGGCAAGAAAGCTGATTTCTGTGCCAATTTTCTATTCTTTAGCATTGGGAAACACAAGATTCTATTGCGATTCCAAAGTTTACCTGTTCTTAAAGCAAAGTCATGTAAATCGTTTGTTGAATCAAATAGTCTATATTTAACTATATCATAAGAGGAGGAATGATCAGGTCTCTGATGCAGATTTTTATCATTTTATAGAACAAGAAATCTCTGTCAAATTTCTCAGAAAAATCTTTTTACAACGCGTGATACGGAAAAGAATGTAAGTTTTCAGTAACATCGAAATAAATATAAATCTGAAGGGGTAGACAAAGAGGTAAAATTATTATATAGTAGCTGTTTTCGATAAAACTAAAAATGGGCATTGTGAAAAACAGGGTTATTACCTAACCAAGTAGGTTGTATTCTTACCCTTTGGTTACAGCGGTCTCGGTTTCGATTCCTGGTGGAGGCGTATATCTGTAATTAACAACTGAGCTAAAGAAGTTGCATGAACGTTTGTACCCCCTACAACATGGCAAAAGGCAAATTACAGGATATTAATGTAGATGCAGATGAACTACAGAATACAAATATCAACGGAAATCCACCTTTCGGCAGAGAAAGTGGCTTGCTGCGATATAATCGCTTGAGAGGAGTAACTAGGTAATTTAATCGACCTTTACTCCTCTAACATTTAGCTCGTTTCAAGTCACAAATTTCCCGAAAAATAGATTCTATTCGATCTCAAACCCGCCCTGACTCCTTCATGTTTTCCGTCTCTGGAAAGCCTTTACCTCTTTAAATTTACCTAGGCTTTAGAAGGCTTTCCACACTGATTGTGGAAAATGTTATAACATATATATTTAGGATATTAATTATCCTTATAGTAGTAGCGTATTCTAAGTTCTGAAAAGGTGACATTTTAAATACAATACCCTGTTCTTATTCTCAAAGTGGGATCACTTTTTAGAATCACAATAATCAGAAAGAGCAAAGTGACTCGCAAATCACAAAAAATTAAGGATATACCGAGAGTATGAGATTATATGAATATAATATTTCATAGATATAGGCAGGGAGACCTAAGAGGTATGAAACTGAGAGTCAATCAAATGAATCATCATTCAAAATCGAAGTAGAATCGAATGTAATGCTTTATTAGAAGGAAATGCAGGATTTGGATGAATTTTGAAAGTAACGAAAAGTTAAAAATTATTGTTTTTCCGCGAAAATTAAGGAAGGTGGCACTCTTTTTCCTTCCTTAAACCTCTTTACTAAGCCACCAGACTTGTGGGAAAATTCTCATCTAAGCTTTAACTTTTCGTCAATACATAGCAGATGTCCTTCTCCACCTTCTTCGGTGTTCCATTTCTAAGCTTGAAATGTAGAAAAGCGTAGTATTCCTTTCCCCAAGATATTTCTTCGCATAGAGGTCAGAAGCTAATAAAGTTTACCCTTGGGGCCCAAGTTTACGAGAACTACCAAGTCGCACCTTACAAGCTATCGGGGAATATCTCTGATGGTTAATTAAAGTTCTCATTGATATGAAAGGCCAAGAAACTTGGCCTGACTTAATTTGAGAGGTAACAGAGATGATAACAGATGTTTTGCCCTGTTTTGTGCTTATCTTAATGTTTTAATTTGTTTAGATATCAGAGATTTATGTTATCGTTCGTTTTATCTACTTACACATTTAAATAATCTTGAATTATCAAGCTACTCATCCTGTGCGTTTGACTCAGTTCTGACTCTAAATGAAAAGTAATATCAAGAATGTCGTTAGACTGCACTGTCCAAACGGGACTTTTAATAACCTTTTTTCGTCCAGATAGATCGGTTATAAATTATTTTCAAAAACAAGGGCAAGCAAATGGAAAGCGGAAGTAGCGCTTGATACTACAGCATTTTAATACGGCATGAAGGTGTCTTTCTATCAAATCAACTAAATTATTTTATTGATGCATTAACACTTATAATCCATTGCATATTACAAAATAGTCTTTAGATGTTGTAATGCTTGAACGTTAATTACTGAGTACTGAGTGAACTTTAATTTTCCGATAGATATCATAATATCATAGTTTTTCCAATAGATATATAGATAGGTGATTTTCGATTCGGAAAATTTCTCAATTTATATGGGTGATGGTGCGTCACAACTGACAGACATTACGCGTATTCAGCTGAATCATCTCATATAGAGGAAATTTTTATACCCATTTTACTTTACTATATGGAAACGATCGAAGGACTCTCACATTCACAGGTACGAATTTGAAAATTCGCACACCTTCAACGAAAAGTTGTTTATCTCTTCTTTAGCGAGTCTCTCTTCAGATGTATTTTCTCTCCTTCCCTTTCCATCTCCTAATATTTTTTCCTCTTGGCTTTATTTAGTTTCCGCTGACTCCTTCTTTCCTCGTTTCTACCATTTTATCCCACGTCTTCCGCACCTCTCCTTTCAAACTCACTTTTTCCTCGGGCTACACTTTCGCTGTATTGTCAGGTGTCTGTTCTAATTTCGCTCTGACGATAACCTTTTTCTTTTTCATCGAAATTCCTGCAATCGCATTATGATTTCTCTCGTGACCCTAATAGCTCCTAACATCCTTTCCCAGAATTCCCTCGCGTCGTTATTTTCAGTCTATGAACACAGTGCAATCAGGAAATTGTTTCTTTGAAGGATTCTATTACTGTGCGAATCTCGCGTTGTCTAAATATGACAAATCTCACGAACCTTGTTATGTAAGAATTTAAAGTGAAGTCTTAAGCATCAATTTTGGTGTTGGAGTTTAGTTAAATTATCCATTTGTTGGGATCTTTAATTTAGAGATTTCGCAATTGTTTATTTATTTATCCAAACCAATGTATTAACAAAACAGGTGATTTTTATTTAACATAAAGAGGCAGATTATACATTATTTGCAAATTTGTACATACGTATGTATACTCTCTCAGTCTATATATATGCTCAAGCGAATTATTAAATATACTCTCTGAATAGATAGCAGAGCTTTTCATATACTTAATGGACTTCGATTCGACCTTAGGCGAGCCAAAGCAACCTCAAAAGGAATTATTTTTTTGTAATTACAAATTTACTTTTATCGGTTGCGGAATCCTTTTCTTTTGCAAAACGAAACTGAAAGAAATGGTTGTTTGAAGCCGAGATAAGTACCACCAGAAAGAAATTTTCAACAAATATTTTTATTTCTGTCATCAATAAACATTTTAACAATAACGTTCACGTGTCTAGCAAGAAGTATGAATATTAAAATTCCTTGAAGGCTTTATTATTTTTAAACGAGCTTCTGTCTCCAAAGCTTCCCTTCTATTATGCGAATTTTCTTTTCGGAAGCCCGAATCGATCTTATTGCTTCAGTTAGCAAAGACAAAGTGACATCGGGAAAAGAAAGTAAATTTGAAATTACAATGCGGGAGCCTCAAACGAGCAGGGATCCTGCATACGCGATGAGAGGGTTAATATAAGACGAAGCGGAAGATTTGATTTCTTCTCCTGAATTAAGCAAGCAATAAATGAATAACGATCCGGGGATAATTAGGAAACAGAGCCTGTAATAAGATGCGGAACTTCTTGTAACCGTTTCATAAATATACAAGAGAGGACATCTTATGAGACTTGTTCTCGCTTTTTCATCTCCTCTCGTCTGACTTTCATCTCCGTAAGACTCCGTCTTCCTTATCTGCGACATCCTCTTTTGGCACATGTATCTTTCACCACTTTCTTCTGAGTCGCTAAACACGGTTTTCATTTGCTCTGCTATCTCACCTGCAAGCAATTCCCCCATCCACAGCCCTTCTTCTACTTGTATCTCTTTAATTTCGCCGATGTTCTACTAGATAGAAGAAACAGATGATCATGTTCCTGCTTCCTTCATCCCATCCCACACCCAACCTTTACTTTTCTTGCGTCCCTCTTCACCTCACATATTTTAATGCTGTGTATACGGATAATTATTGAATCTCAGTATTTAATTTGAGATTGCGTTCTTAAATTCTTCTTCTTTAGTGATTGATTGCCAATCGTACGTATTAACCAACATCACGCTCTTTGGTAATCCATTTCTATGCTTGAAATTTCCATAATGGTAGTATTCCTTTCCCTAAAATATTTCCTCGCATCGATGTTAGCACACCGCCTGAATCTCTGTTCTATTACTTCCGTTTAAACCTCTATTTGAAATAATGTGTTCCTGATTTCAACAACCGTTATGTTAAATCTAAGCTAATTGTTACAGTGCCGATGTTGTTCCATAAGCTACCAAAACATTTAAAACTGAAGAACATGGTACAAGTGAAGAGGAAAATAGATCAAAGGTTGTTTTATTTATTCTTATTTAAAGCTTTTAGAGTTAGGTCTTGTCTTTGTATTTTTCTCTGTTGTTTTAATTTTAGTAATAAATTAATTAGTGATGGGTTACCTAACATGCATCTTATCTTATTAATAGTATCTATCTTCGTTATTATAAATGAATGAGAATGAAGTACATCCGTTTAATTACTTTTAGATTTTTCTCAATATATTTGTGACTAAAATTTAAAATGGGCCCACATTACCTCTGCTTAAAGAAATTGAAATCAGAATGCTTCTGAAATCGATCCCCAGAGGTTCATCTATGCCAATTTACCGTAGAAATTTCTTCATCAACAACTAATTATCTAGTGAGGCTCAGAAAGTAATCATTTGCTCGTAGATAATTCACGACCCAGTATTCATTGTTCATGTAAGTCTTCCCCGGCTATTAATTCTCCATGAAACTAATCGCTCTTCATTTATGAGTTTTCTCATAGTGGAAACGTATTTTTTTCTTCCTTTTCTCTTCCGCCGCCGTTCCCGTAGATCGACCCTTTCGTAATACCCTACGAAACTTAAGCTCCCAATGTGCTTTCGTTCGTTTTCTTTTACTTACTTTCTTAACTCGTCGAGAGACCTCCTCTTAATTTCGCGATCTCTCTCGGCTCCAATATCCTCTTCAATTCGATCTTTCCCTTCTCTGCATATTGCTTCCCTTGCTACTTCAATAAACCTTTTCCTTTACCTTCGCTAGGAACCATCGCATTTCTCTTTGCCTTCCTCCTGATCCTAATCACGGCGGTTTCTTTCCCCAAGGGTGCAAATAGAGTCCTATTTCAACTGTCATATATATAATAAGTTTCTCGTATTTGATATCATCCCAAAGACGAAAAATTTTAATTATCTTCGAGTCCTCTCTGTTTCCTGTTTACACGTTCTACTAAGCCTAAATATATAGTAGAAGGCCAGTTTCACATTAAGGAAAACATTTTCAAATTGTAATAGCAAATATTTTTAGATTTCCTTTCAAAATGTTTGTTGTCTAGTATTTAATATCAGCCCACTCAAGAAGGTTTAGAAGAAAATATAATTTTCTGTGTAGAAACGACCTTTCATTACTTTCTGTAAACATTAATGAATATACGAGTATTTATGTAGCCGACAGTTAGTCAACGGAGGAGTAGTATCGTATATACTGCACAGATAATATATTTACTATATGTTCATGCTATTTTCCGAACTCTCTCCAAATTTATTCCAGTAATATATGCATATACTTGTACCTAAGGAATTCGGGGGTGTACATGTACATTACTTACTTCGAGATCCGATTATAATTCTTAGGATTGATTAAAATCGACATATTTTGTATTAATTTAATCTCAGTATTTTTATTTTGAACCAACAATTCTCAGTATTTCATATATTTCAATTGGAATTCTTTCCTTCTTATAGTTTTCCTAATTGTTTGATCATCATGAAACAAAATCATTGTTAATAGAGTAATCTTGAGTAAGAATTCATTCCTTAGTAAGAGTTTGTCCATATAAATTCCTCTAATAAAGTTTTATGATTAAGGGAAAGGTATACAAACATATATCCCATGTAAACGAATATTTCATACGCTTAAATTAAGAACGGACAACTCAAGTTTTGGTTAATAGCGCACTATAAATTTAATGAAATTTTATTTCAACTTGATTCTACCGAGACTGACGTATTTCGTTGGTGTTGCTTTGATTTGCCATACGACGGTACAGGAAAAATTCTATACCGGTGGTATAGAGTTAGAATCAGAGAGGCAATGATTTTTATACTTTACTTAATCAAGAAAGTGATCTAGATCAGGAGCTATGAGAGCTGTCAATAATTTAATTCCAATAAATAAGCTAAATAAATATTTTGCCTTATATCTTTCACAAATATCTTAAGAGAACGAAAAATTCGTTGACTCATATTTTCTATTTTACCTCTTCTTCCTTTTTATTAAATCCTCAACCAATCTCTCTGAAGACTTATTATGTTATGTTATTTCCCTTAGAAAATCCTCCAATTTTCTGTTCTATCTTAAATCTTTCTTAATAAATGTCTCACATTTTTGGATTTCACTTATAGTTCATAATAAAAACTTGATGCCACCTCGGTATGGTCTTACAAACATAAGCTATTCAAGTACTAATTTTTCAATTGTGATTATTTCTTGTGACTTCGTATTTCCAATTTCTCAGTCATTTGTATGTATTTTGAAATTAATTTTCATTTGTAACGGGCATTGACTTGGTGCTGTTTTTCTCCACATCGTACTGCTCTGCAATAATTATGTTTCTGCAAGACAAGTTATTGTAATTATTTTTTACTCTAATGGTCATTCCGAGAGCGCGAAAAACACGCCTTAATTCTCCTTTTGCTTTATTTAGAATGGGTTTACCTCTTATTTAACGATTCTTGCTCTTGATTTTGGAAAAAAAAGATGCTGGCTTCTACGTCGCTCAAATGATATCTTGCCGCTCTTATTTTCTCAGTTTAAAAATTTCCGTCATTTTTCCTCGCGTCTCTCTCACTTTCACAACTTTTTCTTCCTTATTCCACAAGTATTCTACCCTCGCATCCCTCCCACTCTCCTCTCACCTTCTGTTACCACTTTCAGTTTTCTTCTCTCCCTCACATTCTCAATTTCCTCACATCTTCTTCCCAACCTCACAGCATCTCATCCATTCCTTTCTTCTCTTTCAAAAGCCCTTCTCCTCCCCAATCTCCCCCTTTCTCGCCCGCTTGGCTAGCAAACTTCCCTGGATCTTCCCTTCCCATTATTTTCTCAACCTCCATTCGACCCTATCCTCCATCACTCTTTCCCTCCCTGTTCTCCTGCACTCTTATTCCACGGAATCCTCTACGAGGGACTCTATCTCCTCACTGGTTTAGGGATAGTTTCTCTGCCTTCCAGCGATCAGCTCACCACTATATTCTTCAGGCCTGCCAGAGTTTTATGATTTTTCTCCCGAAATTTCCCCACATCGTATCCGCTCATAAGTGCGTAGCACGTGAGCGTTTTCTCCAAAATTAGCTCAAAAATCTGAAAAATCACGAGCCATAGAGAAGGTAGTGCGTCTACGAAACTAACCCCGCTTGTGGGTTCAGTCCAAAAACAAAGCCACCATAAATCCAAACCTTTTTCCCCTTGGGAGCAATTTTCTATTACTCAGAGTTTTACGCGGTGCTAACCCATAAATCTTTTTCTCCGTCGTACCATGTATTTAGCAATATTTTCCTGTTAGGTTACACAACTTTTTTTAGGTATTCCCTCACTAATCACTTCTGTGAATTTATAATTTAGGGAATTGGACAAACTTTCGTTGGCCAAACTGTTTATGTGATCCTCCTATTCCCTCTAATACCTCTTATTTTTTCATTAAGGTAAAATATTTTCATACAGTTCTTTAAATTGGTTTCTTATATAATCTCATCTAATCTAATGAAGACTCCTATTTCCTGGTCTTTTATTCTATTTTCCGTTCATAATTTGCTCCCTCAGGTAAATGGCGTTATAGCTACGGTTTTATAAAATACGAGTATTAATTGAGTTTCATTTCTTATCTTATATTTTAGTGTTTTTGTAACCGTACCGCCTATAGCTGTGAATATTTTAGTAACACATCTGTTTCTGTATGATTCCTGAGAATGATCGCATAGCTATAAATGCGCATTGAGTTATTCCTAGAAGATTGATAATCCGGGGCTACGTTTACATTCAGGAAACTGTGCCGACATTCACCGACCCTTAAGCTATCGCAGAGTTTTTTAAACCTCATATTGATGAGAGATATCTGATTTCAAAATAAATATTGAAATATTTTATGTATTAAATTTCCATGAAAGATAAACTTTTGCCAAGTTAAACGAAGATTCGGGGGAGGGGGTGAAATTACTTAAAACTCTTATATGTTACGTGGTGAGTTAAAATCTTACTTACCGCCGCTAGTTAGCTGCTACGTACCGATCGTTTGTTGTTGTCTTGATGGAATATCAAGGATATATCTGATAATCAACCCGAAACTGTTAAGTTATATAAGGTTCTGATAATGATAAAACTATATTTCCCGCTTGTTGTTAAAAATGTGTGACCTATTCTACATTAAGCAGATCATATCAACATTTGCACACTTAGGAAGCGTGTAACTCTCCGTCTCATATCAATCACGGGAACGAAACAATTCACCACCGCCGCTTTTCCGCCAAGATTTCTCAGGAAATTGTAATACTACTTTTTACATTTACATTTACATATATACCCTGCAAACCGCCACTGGCGCATGGCAGGGGGTGTGAAACACCGAAAACCCTATCTACCTTTGACTGCTGTTGGCTTCTATAATACTTCGCGGAAAAAATTACCAGAAATATCTATCTGTCCTGGCAACTATTTCCCTTTTTGAATGTATTGGAATTTTTCTCTCAAATTATAAAAAGATTATTTCCTGATAATACCGTGAATTCGGCGTTTGTTTTAAAAGGGAACGGAAAAAAGTGAGAAAAAGTTATTTGTTTGGTCGTTCTTCCTTTATTATAGTAATACTTCAGTGTAATTTCCCCTTCCGAAAAATCCTTTCGTGATGTCCCAAGGGGACTCTCACCCTCTTAGAATTCAACATGGAAATATATTAATTTCTTAATATTTTTTCACAATGCTACATATGATAGGACAAAACAGTTAAATAGAATTTTTAAATAATGTCGATACCTTAATAAAATGTCTGTCGAAGAATCGTTGCTATAAAACTCGAAAAATTCGAAATATCTTATTATGCAGAATAAATTCAGCAATTCCAGGTGTAATACCATTGAGGATGATTATAACAATACCTT
Organism: Pachydiplax longipennis; assembly: GCA_036926295.1. Lineage (NCBI taxonomy): Eukaryota > Metazoa > Arthropoda > Insecta > Odonata > Libellulidae > Pachydiplax > Pachydiplax longipennis. Next base: position 22,115,737 of record JAVFKF010000003.1, on the reverse strand, counting down.
TGTTAGTCAAAGTTCGGAGGTTGGAACCACAGAATGGTTGATTTCTTCATACCTGGAATAAGAAGAAAGATAAAATTAGATGTTGAACAAAAATAAGAGCGCTTTGATTATTAATAGATGCATTACGGAGATTTTTTGATATATCCACGGAAGACTCGCGGAATATGAATTAGTATGTGTTGACGGAACCAGTTGCTCTAATATATAAATAATTTACGCTATATGCGAAATATATTATTTTAAGAGACGACGCATAAAATTTAGAATTCAACAAACAGCGGTGATTATTAGGGTTTAAAAAGGATCCTCCAAAACATTGGTCGCCGTAATTTATCACATGGCTCCGTGAACGTGACTGGAATTAAAAGCACGTCCCTCTTGGAATTTTAATTCCTATTTTAATTTGGCTTTTGCGAATTTTTGACATGCGGTGGTAATTCATACGTTTCGCTGGTGCCATTCCTCCCAAAGAGTGTAGCAGACGGAATGAGCGAAAATGGGAAATGAATTGCGATTTGGAATCTGCGTCGAATATTTCCATTTACTCTCGTTCTATATTCTAGGCAAAACCATCTCATCCCATCATTTCCTCGGTGTTGCCGTTACATTACTTTCCACGTTATATTTAGGGACCTTTGTAGACATTCAGCTTATTTTTACTTTTACTGTTTTCTGCAATATCCAGCGTTATTTTTAGGAATTATTTAGTTAGAATGGTTTAATCTCATTATGTCTTCTCCATTTCTTTGGAAATTTCTTTGCATTAGTTTATAGATAATATGATATGTTATTCAGAATCATACGTTATATATACATACATTTCTCTGATAATGCTTATGCAAAATTTACTATTGTCTTTTTTTCGAATGTCTCAGAGATGGATTAACTGGATTAGTACGTTGGATCGAGATTATTCGATTATTTTTTCAAATGTCCTTAACGGTACGTCGTTATTAAAGTTTTCAGGGTGGCCATAACGTTTCTTTTCAAAACAGCTTCTTTTTAATCAGCTCCCAATCTGTGGTATTTACTTTCAGTGTATGAGCCCATTAGAATGCAAGTGTTCATTCGGGCACTTAATTTAAGAGCAAGCATTTACGTTAAATGTGAAAGTGCCAGAATCGCAATGATAGTTAATCATTGTTTATTAGAATTTTACTTAATGGACTTTTATTCCAGTTCAGGTTTTATATTCAGGTTCAGGTGATATATCATCACTTGTAATTTTTATGAATCATTCTTTTTTGTATATAATTCTTCCTATACTAAACAAGTAAGAAGAGCAAACTTTGTATAAATTATATCGATTTGCCTCTTATTTCAACTTAATTCTGATTTTAGATTTTTTTGTCAGTAAAATTTCAATGCACGATAAATTCTCTTCCAATACTCTTACTTTCGGTTATGGAAAATTTCCTGATTTAGTTGCTTATTCCCTGCAATATCTGTCTCTCTCCATTATAATTAGCCGCTTTTCTTCAGAAAACATGTTTTAATGACTATCTGTCTGTAACACCACTATTGTAAATGATTCCTCCTTTCATAAACGAATTACAGTTCTTGCTTTACTCTTATTTAAAGGAATTTTGGTTGAAAGTCGTCAAGAAGGGTCCATTTTCATTTTTGCAGTCAACATTAATCATCGAGAATCTTATTTTAAATTTAAATAATTTTAATAAATGTAATTATTAATTTAAACCAAAATTAGCTCGAACGCTGGAAGCCAGTAAAGTAATTGAGACGGTCTTGACGATTCCATCGTGAAGACTAGAGCACTTAATCTCTCGCGAAAATATCATTTCCTCAACGACCCATTAAGTGATATTTAAAAGAGAAAAGACTGACGGAAATCACTCAACCGTCGTTGAAAGTTCGGGAAATTTAAAATTCGTACGATTCAGCGATAAATATTCCCGCTGCAAACGTGTTCCGCGAAAAAAAGGTAAAAGGCCGCGATGGAAATCGTCTCTCCGAGGCATTTGCTTACCCGCCGGGTCCGGCCCTGTGTGTAATGATGGGTTTATGCTCGAGAGGGAGCTTTTAAGTCCAACGAATAAGGGCATTTATCTACCCCTGCCTTCCTCATCATCTTCCCTTCTAATCCCATCTCCTCTCCCAAGGCCATTTTGCGGCATTCCCCCGTCCGACCTGTTAGGACCACCGATCGTTCCTCAAGTTTACAAATGGGGGCAGCACTTTAGCCTCCTTCCCTCTCTTGTTGATTCCAAATCGTCTTGGCGACCTATTTCCCCGTCGGAGAACAGAAAAGGGGGCACAGTACACTCAGGGTCATCTATAACTCGGGAGGAGGAGACTTAGGGGAACGTACAAGTCCCTCGGCATATATTGAGTACGTATGTTATGTGCGGAGTGGACTAGAGGACGTTTCCTTTTTTGCTTAGGTGATGGAGTCCAGATGGAGTCAGGCGGAGGAGGATGTGGGTGGAGGTTTTAAGAAGTGATGCTGATGTAGAGGTGCCGTTGAGTTTGAGTAGAGGAGATGAATCAATATTGAGGGAACGATGAGTCTGCCTCGAGTGGATCATGAAGTAGGATTTCCCAGGACGTATGGGTTTAACTAACGAGGTCATATAGTGATTCTTTCGCGAAACGTCCGTCTTGCTCAAGAGGGTTATTTGGTTTGCGTGTAGGTTTTGCTGATCTGATCTTTAATATTCATCAAAATGTATGGGTATGAAATTGGCTAGTTTTTAATTTTTTTATGCGCAACTTTATCGACAGACAGTACAAAAATGCAGCAGAAGTGTCAGATAGAACTATTAATATTTTCTCTCCCACGTTTAACGAGAATAGGAAATGGAAAACACGATAATTCGTGTCATACTAGCTAAAGCGTCTAAAAATCGGATCAAAGCAGGGTGACAAAGAAAATATTATGATCATGATTCTACTGACAATTTCCATAGCGCGTATTTATCATTTATCTGACATAATTTCGCACTCCCAGTACGTCTGTCTGTTACTTCGGTCTCACGAAGGCTGATTTGGTCCTCAAACACTCATCTCCGTATTAGTTACCGTATGTTTGAGGTGAGAATGAGGTGCACGAGGCAATATTAGGCTTAGGAGGCAAAAGGAGGAGTAGGAGCTCATGTTTTATAACTGACCCTATCAGAGGATTGAAGACTTTACTTAACTATTTAAGCTTTTTCTCTCCTTCTTGAGTGAGGAAACTATTTCAAATTTTATACATACATGCATTGTTTCACTGCATAAAATTGCAGAAAAATATTCTGACATACAAACACATTTTAAAATTCTCATTTAAAACCACTCGTTTACCGTAAGTTTCTCTCTGTATTTTTTAAGATAGTTACCGATAGAAGCTGCTATAAATGTAAATGTTAAGTCTTAACCCACGAACTGTTAGAAAACTTATCATTATACTACATTGAAGAGATATTACGCTTTAAATTAAAATGACGAAGATGATAAAAAGAAACTGCCTTTACTATTTTACGACAAAACAGCTACTTTGCCTTCGCGCCAAGTTTCATTCTTCCTTTCTAAAGAAAAGTTTTTTTAGTATAATAACAAGAAGATGAGAGGAAAGAGATTTCTTGAAGTAAGGAAAAGTAGCGTAGAATTCAGAATTGTGGTAATATTTCCTCTAAGAATAGCGTTCCTCAACTTTTATTTATCGTTTCCTGAGATAATGTTTTGATTACGATGAAATTCTGTTGGATCATCTGGTGATTTATCGTGATTTTTCCTGTTTATACAGAGAATGTGAAAGTGCCTACTTCCTTCGTATATTCAGCGTAGGGAATTAGAATAGAAACGACAAAGAATAATAAATAACTATGAATAATATTCCTCGGTTTCGATAGAAAATCTGTATTGATGTTGCATGTCATTACGCTTCATCCATGGGTAATTTTCGGTGTAATGAGTTAGTAATTTTTACATTGAATAAGCGCCTGTGAGACTAATTTACATAGACACTGTAAGGCAGATTTATCTCATTCTTTCACTATTGTGAAGATATAGTGAGAGAATGTTTTTAATGGTATAGATAAAATGTTTCTTTATTTTATAAACTCTTTTTTACTAGCCTTTGGCCGTTTTAGGCTTTTGTGCCATGAATATTTGAATAATTTCAGAGAAGAATTATTTATTAGATGCTTATTTATGACCCTCAGTATGTTATGAAAGCAAATGTAATCACGGATTCATCTCCATAGGAAAGGACGTGTAAACACATTAAAACAATTATGAACAACATTCAGAAACCCATTTAAAATTTTTCTTTTAACACTTTAAACACTTTCAACACCTAAATTTTAAACATTACTTGTTACCTGTGTTGATGTCACATCAATGTTATAATTATTAAGGCTGCTTTTATTACAAATATTTTATTTTTTGGAAAGCTATCTGTTGCTTTATGGTTTTAAAATGTATTTTGTTATGGGCATGTGAGCATTTTCGATGAAAAAATTATCTATCAGTCGATTTAAATCCATCCTTTATGTATTGGGCTATAAAGAATAAATTTTTCTCTCGAGTTCCATTTAAATTAATCCTCCGTTTCGTATTATTAAGTAATTAATTAGAATTTATTATTAAGTTACTACTTTAAATTGTTATCTCTATTACTTAAGGTCTCCACGTAGAGAATTTTGATTACGTGAATGCTTATAATTAACATCTGTACTATAACGCGATGAAACCAATAAAAGCAAAATCATAGGCGATTGAAACTGAAATAAGTTGCATCAACAACATATGCTAAACAATCTGAATTACCTAAAACAACCCATCTGAACGTTGAGAAATAATAGCGACAAATATTTACATCACTCAAATTATCCGCGTATGCTGTAAAATCAAATACGAAAACAATGCTACGGAATTACGTCAAGCTTATTTGGTAATAATCCCAGAAGATTTTGACGGCATTACGTGACATTATTACTATTTACGTAATATTATTTCCTATGTTAATATGTTGTCATAGTTAGTTACTGAAATGACCAAATATGACAGCAAAACATTGGGCATATAACAATAAACGAAGGTCATTGTCGAATACAGAGTGGGGCGATCGTCCATTCCCCTCTGGTTGATTACTTTGAAATCAATTTTTTCCCTAGGTTTCGACAAGGAGCTTTGATTATGATCAGAATATGAATTTTTTCCACGGTCACTCTACCTCTATGTATTAGTATGTATCATCACAATTTTTAAAAGTTAATAAGAGAAGTGAAGTGAGTGAAGAGAAAAGAACATTTTCTTAAATGGCCTCCCTCAAGTACTGCTCACCTCTTAGCAGGTTTCTAGATTCGCCCATGATGAAGATAACCTTTCATTTATATTCTTGGGAAACGATTTAAATCTAAGTATTATTTGTATCTTAAAATGCGTGGTAGATACTGTTTTTTGATGATCGGAAAATAGTGCTGAGTGCAGGATCGTATAATATCTAGGAAACGTATAATTCTTGAGTAACAAAAAGGAGCTTAATTTTCCCTTATTTTTTTATTAAAATGAAAGTACTGAATAGCAGCATTTACGTTGCCTAAAAAGAAACACTATAGTAATCATATTAACAATAGAATGAGTCAAGTTTTCCATTTGTAAGAGAAATGTGAACAAAATTAAATCTTATGAATGATAGCATCTGCATAGAATAGCATCTTATTATAGAAACATACGTATTCTCATGAATATAGTGTACAAACATTTATATTAATCAATTTAAGGCATTTCCATTCTTTTATGCTATCCGTTATCTAAACAAAATTGGAGAAATAAAATTTCCTTCCCTTAAGGGAGGATTGAAAATTTGATTCATTCATACAATTTCATTATAAATTCCATTTGATAATTAACGCTCCAGAAACTTTTTCCATCATTTCCGGTACAGCAGCTTAAAACAGGAAAATCATTCCAAGAGCAGGAACTCATAGAAAAGGATATTTTAGATTCTCTAGATTATGAACTCCTTACGACTCAATCCATCTTCCTATTTTCTGTAGAACGTTATTTTTTACGTTTTTATGTGTAATTGAAAGAATATTAATCAAGGTTATTTAAAATCAAAATCCATATTCGCGGTAGAGTATATGGTAGACTATGGAGTGGGTACTGCTTAGCATAAAAACTTCAATAGATCCTAAAATTAAAGCAAATATTACATCCAATACTTCTTAACCATTACCGTACTAATAATATTAATAAACCATATGCTCAATATTATAGATTGCGTCCGCGTATTATAGATTCAGTGTCATAAATGTAATGAAAAATGAGAAAGATAACATTTCAGACGGCAAAAAAGTCGTCTCAAACATTGAATGTCATTTATTCGATAGAGTTCTCTATTTTCATGAATGGTTTAAGCTAAGGATTGTTTTTCATTGTTTTAAACAAAAATTTTCAACATGTAGTGATTTAAACTCGCAATGCGTTGATTTTCAGAGTATTCGATCGGACCGTCATAGTACTTCGATTTCGAACAATTTTCTCTAAATGTAGTTCATAACATATTTCAACCTATAAAATAATGCATCTCAAGTGATTTGAGTTTAAGCTGGGAATGATTGGGCGATTTTTGTTCCTAAATTTTCACAATGAGTCGTCAATTTCCATTATCGTGGAGAGTTTGCTTATACTGATGTATAGTTTATTCTTTGCGATATAGTGTGATATTCATAAGTAAATATTTAAGAAAGTGAGATTGTAATACATGAACAATTGAAAGGAATGGGAGGATATTATACCTGCAGCGAATTGATTAATACGATGATGTTTTTACAAATTAATCCTGGTAAGGGAATTCGCATTCTCTTCAATATAATCCTTCTACTTAACACTCAGCGCAAAATCAATTGAAGTAAACTACGGCGCATAGAAAATCGTGTTAAGATATCTTTCGAAAAATTTACTGCTGAATTTGAAACATTTAATGATTAAACTTCGCAAGTTTCGGCGTTTCCCTCAGTGTTTAATCTTCCGCTACTAATCTGAAAATTTGTACAAAATTCAAGAAAATTTTTTGACGAATAACATCAAGCACGGAGTTGAGGGTAGGGCCGATTCTTCGTGATCCGCCTCGTAATGACGCAAGAGAAGGGAACGGAAAAAAGCAAATCTCGACGACCATAAATATGAAGGCCTTTCTTTCTTCTCTCATAAAGAAAATATCTCTCGACAAACGCGCAAGATACTGTTAATGCAGCGGTGTACGGACAGGATGCGTGAGGAGTACACGGTGGATGGAGAGGAAGGAAAACATTTCAGTTTGGAATGAGTCAAACGTTAGAATGCTAAGTGCGGGCTTTAGCACATCAGTGGCGGACCTTTCTCCTCTCCTTTACCTCTCACGCCGCATCTCTTTCTCTCCTTGTGTTTTCTCTTTCATTCCCTCTTTGTCTTTCTCCCCTTATACTTGCTCGTATTACCTGTTTTCCTCGTTCTCTCGGACTCACGCGTTTACCGCCACCATCCCAGGTGACGGGTATTGCGATATACTTGGAATCTGTTATTTAATCATAATATATGCATTCCATTGCTATACGGATTCGATGAATTGAAAACAGACGATGTTAAATTACAGTGTCACTGGCTACGAACACAATTACGAGCAAATTGATCGTTTGATTTTTCACCTTAGTCTTCGTTTCCATTTCAATGAAATTTATTTTCGGTAAAGAATTTCGATTTAATCGAAATAATAATGCGGGTATTTTTTAATTTTTCATACTCCCTGTTGACATAAATGAGCTCTTAGTGCGAGGAACAAAGATTTTGCTCTCATGTTATATTTCATCGGCTTATTTCTCCGTCATTCTGTCTGAATTGCTCATTCTTAGGAGTCATGTTGACCTCTTATTTGAAAGTATAAATAAAGGGAAAAAATTAAGTGTAGCTTTTAAATATGAAACTTTTCTCATTCAACCTTATTAGTTTGTTTAATGTCACCATCGCTCTCAATTTATTTCTTTACTTTAATCGAATTCCTTACTCGTCAATAAATGAACAGTTTTTGCTATTGTTCTAACCTTCTCTCCTCATCCTTTTGTAATAATTAAATATGGATACTTAATTAACATTATCTCATTGCTTTACTAGTGTTCCCGAACAATTTGAATAAAATGGTATTGAGAATATTGAGCATTGATGTCTTTGACCCTTTATGTGGTGGTATCTATTTTATTCATTTTATATATGCTACGAAAGTTATGAAGAGGAGATGACTGAAGAGATTTAGATGAGGTCAAGTGAGAAACCCCCATTATCATTTGAATGTTTAGCTCGTTGGAATTTTACCTTTTGGATAATTTGCGTGGAGGCTTTTTTTCATCAAAATTTAGGTTTAGTTTCCATATTTGCAGAGATGTAAGAAATTCAATTTTAAGGCTGAGAGACTTCTTTATTCAATCAACGGTAGGCAATGCGAAGTAGCTTTAGAAAGCGAACTGAATTCCCTAAGTGAATGATAGCATACATTTTTAACAAACTTAGAGTCATCTATGATTTGAGTTTCCGCTTTGTGACATATCTAGTAAAGGATTTAAGCTAATGCCTCCTCTTTCTTTTTTAATGACATTATTCTCTAGAATTAAGCCCGAGCAGTGCTTGGAAGTCTCCATTTTCCCTTTCAGTGAAGTCGTTTTTGTCATTTCGTGTGTTTATCCCCTACTTCTCTTCCTTCTTTATCTTTTTTCCATTTCCTTTCCCCATCGCCCTCCTTTTTTCACCTCCCTTGCGTTTCCCCGCGATCACCCTCCAGAAGAAGGAGATATGTTTGCATAGGATGGCATGTCAGCAGAGAATAAAACCGGACAAAGGAAAGAAGGAACGAAAAGGGGAGAAAAATAGGAGAAAGGACAAACTGAGGGTATATTTGATGGGGATTTTACTCGGCACGATGAACTCCTTATTTTACATTGTAAGCAGAGCTAAAATACGCTCAAGTTTCCATATGATTTCATTTCAATTAGTTCACCAAGACTACCAAATAAAGTTTCTTTACGCAAGAAATTCAAGATTTGGTAGAATACGATACAGGATGGTGGTATTGATATTGTGTAAGTCTATGAAATCAAATTATTTGTAAGCCGATGAAATAACAACAACAATATAAATCCGTTTAAAGAACGTGTAGAAAGATTATATCAACGCTTCTAAGAAGATAATCCTTAGTTTAGTTGTACTATTAATTTACTTAGGAGTATAGCAATGTGACTCATATAAAGATTAGTATTAGAGAACTAATAGGATATTACACGGTGTAAAAACCTTCTTATCTATATCTTCACCCCTTAAGCATTGCCTAATCTCGGAATTTACGCTAAATAATCTCCTTATCTTTTATTCCAGGCACTAGTTGGCTGAGGAACCTCGTTATTTTATGTTTACTCTATTTTTCTCGTTCTCAAAAATATTCATTAATAAATGCATCACTTATTTTTTGTGGGGTAGATCATCACTTGGGTGCTCTATGTAAAAAATTTAGTTGTTTAGCATCAGCGGTAATTTGACGAGTTCTCTATACATAAATTAAATCTACCGAAACGAAAGAATAAATGAAGCGTCTCCAGGACGAAGCTCGCTTACAAATATAAACAGAGAGCTCAGTTTGGCATTTTGGGCTATAAATATACTTGAAATGCGTTCCTTTTCCTTCTTAGAGCTTATTAAGTTTCGAGGAATACTCGAAACGAGGTGCACGACCTCTCGAGTATTAATAAACAATTACCGTGATAGAGAATTTCCGCGCGTGGAATGGAATTTTCAGGGAAAACAAAAGCGGACGGAAAGAGTTGGAAGAAAGGAAAAGACGAGAGGATAAATAGAAAGGGGAAACGGAGAGAAGGATAATCGACAGGGCTTTTGCGAGAGACAGCTCGAGGGAGAGAGAGAAAGGAATTAAGAGTATTAAGAGGAGAGAGAGAGAGAGAGAGAGTTTGCAGAAGAGGCTGAAGGAAAGAGAATAAGAGGATCGGAAGAAGGGATAACCCTTTCCGAGAGAAAATGGCTGCGGCGTTAATATGGCTTTGTTTGATTCGAGCCATGATCCGTGAAAAGAGAAAAGGCTCACGATTCGTGCGTGCAAACATGCAAAACCGAAGTGTTCTTTACGAACTGCGTAATCACGGCGAAAGAGTGAATTATTAACGGTTGGGTGCGACGTGCAAGAGCGCCATTATTAGGTGAGGCGGAGAGGGGGATTATCCAGGTGGAAAAAAAGGAGAAGCGGAAAATGAAACTTGTAACTCTCCGTTGCGAAATTTCTTAATGAATCGTGGCTAATATAATATCTCTATGTGCAAATATATAGTATATCAATGGATGTAGCAAGAATGTTTTTATGATTATCTTGAAAAATATATCACTAGGAATATGCGAATAGACGATCGCTTACGTGATGCATGTAATGAATGAAATTATAATATTTATCAACACCGTTAAAATGCTTCCATATTTTGTGTTTTTATCTTTAATGGCGGAAAACCTTAAGGGTATATTTCATCAAATAATCTCATAGTTTCCGAGGAAAATTTATCCAATTTATCGTTTTATTTTATTGACCGATATAGCCATAGAGTTTTAATTACGGATTTGATTACGATTAAATTATGTTAGAAAGGTCAATCTTTCATTGAATAATGAGTGAAATCACCTCAAATATAATTTTAAAATGGATCACGCACACTGCTGTGATCATACTGTTCTCTCATGGCTTATACCGAAGGGGAAAATGATACTTAAATTGGAATGCTCAGCTATTTTAAGCCCATTTCTCAACATATTAAATCATAGTGGAAAGATAAGCTGAGAGAATTGAAATCCATACTGATCGTAACTGCAAACAGATCATTTGAATATTTTTTTCCGGTTTGCACATGGGCTAATGGAAAAAATGGCTTAAGTAAGCATTGAGAACAAAAAATCAAAAGCGAGGTTTCAATGCGACAATTTCATTCTCTTGAAAGTCTTCTTAAAGCTGGAATTAATGGAGTAAAAAAGGAAGGATATGAGCGTGTTGAAGAGAAGGATTTATTGGGATAAACTGGAAAGCGTGACTATTTACTTCATGGCGCTTATACGCTCATTATCCGAACTCGAAAATTTTTGCGAAGATTTAAAAAAAATCGCAGAGGAATAGTTTTGACTCATTTATTGATATATAATGTAATTGTCTCCATAATTTAGAAATTAATCAAATCGAGTTTTCAATAGCAATCGCTAACGTGGTATTTTAATCATAAATCTTACATGTATACGATATAGTCCAGAATTTATACAGTGCTACATTCCTCTATATACTTACGTTCTATTTAATGATAATTAATACATTTTATGATTAGAGAATCAATTTTTGTTGTTATCAATCCGATTCCGAAGACGACTGTTAAGTGCTAACTTTTATGGAGCCAGAAAATGTTTTCAGATTCTTTGGTTCTCTTTGAAACTTATCCTGAAAAGTATCCTTAATTCGCTACATATCTCGATTTATTAATAATAGGTAGATTAATCTTTCATTTCTTTCCACGTCAATAATTTTGTTAAAAACAATCACGTCAGTCATTTAAGTCTTATAAAATAAACGAATATACCAGTGAAGGATTAGTAATCAATGGCATGATTCAAACAATTTAGATTTGAAGTTAGGGAAAAAATCATAGAGCGTTAGCTTATGGTAAATATCCTGTAATTAAAGTATGTATAATCATAATATTATGTAATAAGAATGGCTTTTCTATAAGATCTTCTAAGCCTTTTAGTCTCTTAAAGGAAACCAACCAGAGAGGGCTGAAAAGTTTAGTGTACCTTCAAATTTGATACAGAGATTTTTGATGGGTGCTTATCACTTACAATCCTGAGAACTAAAAGCACAAGAAACTAAATTTGAAGGGCAAAAGGTTCTGTCAGCCTTCGTGAAGGATGTGCCATAGACGTCGAACCTCTCAATGCAAAAAAGGTTTAATGCATAAGCCTTGGAAAGAATGGCATTTATAACGGCTCTATAGTTATTTACGGAAGAAACTGACGTGATAAGCCAGTGAAAGTGGCGTTTGAAAGCAGTTTGTTAGCGGAAATACCTTTAGGCGAATAGCGCAAGGGAGAAAATGGAATCGAGTGGTAGACAGGAACGGAAAGTGGCGGAGGATAGGACGAAAGAGAAAAGAGAAAATTGCAGAGGGGAAATTTTCGAGGGGAGAGCAGAAATGGAGAGATAAGGGGAGAGGGATAGAAAGAGGAGATTTAAAGGATGAGGAGTTGTTAGGGTTTGAAGTGACAGATTTGTGGGGTCGGAGATAGTGGTGCGCGAAAGAGAAAGGGCAGATAGATAAGGGCGTCGAAAAGGAATGAGAGATGGAGAAAGAGATACATTCAAATGCACGTAACTACGCACACACACACACGGGTGAGCGGAGGAAAAATCTAATCAACTAGTAGACAGCGGAGTAACGAAGTTACTGAAAGGTGGGAATGGATACCGCTAATTCTATCCTTGCATAAACAACGGGAGGATATGGTTGACAGATGTCATCGCGCGAGTTTTTGCACATCAGAACCAGGTGCATATTAAAGTTATCCATATCTCGTTATCTATATTACGCAACGTTGAGCAATCTTATTAGTCCCCAAGGCTATGAAATTTTTCATTCTCTAGGATTAACGTAATTTTTCCAATGTTTGTATAGTATTAGACCCGAAGGCTGATTGGAGTATCATCTCCTTCGCCAGGAATCAGCTACCAAGAAGAGGGTGATGAGGTTTACTAGACAAGATTAGGAGTGAGGTAGTTTGAATTCTCCATCGAGCCTAAATGTAATAAGGGGAGCAAGTCACCCAAATGAAGCACAATGATTTTATGAGTAACACTTTTCGTAGCATTCCATAAGGGGAGAACTTCATTATTCAGGATCACTCATACTGAAGTAGCTCACATATCTTATGAAAAACGCTGAGACAAAAGTAAATAAAAGATACTTTTACCCTATCCTGTAACAAAATACAAATGAAAGGTATTCCATTCTTCAATATGTGATATCAGGAGCCATTTCTCAAACGAGCATGAATTCAATAAAGTTCCGAATTTTCCTTATCGGTCGAGACCATTTGTCTGGATAGAAATGAGTCTTAAATTTTCAATATCAAGTTTTATAGATGTATTTGACGTTGACTTCAGGTATAATCCAACACAGTGGTGTGATACGCGCAGTGTAGCGATGCTCGGAAAGCATGGGCATATTTTTTACTGCAGCAGAAGAGTTGGAGAATTAAGCTCTCCATTTTCGAAATCCGCTAAAACTGAGATTTAATTCCACCAGTGGCGGAGAATTGTTGATGTAAAATTATGGCGAAATACAGGGAAAAAAGGAGTGGCCGAAATAGATGAGTGAAAACGCTGTGGCAACTGTCATTGTTTCGTACTTATTTTTTTCCAAAGCCCTCACGAACATCCATTTATGGCACAATTACAGTGGGAGGCGTAAATAGTAACGATGGACTAAAACATGAAAGGCCATTCCTAACCAAAAAAAAGTCCGATTAGCTGAGACCTTGGGGTCTCATCATCATATATGAACTATAAAAATACCTTCAACCCCAAACCAGCCTAAGCCTAGCACTCAAACTCTTCCACTAAGTTCATTACGCCCTCGTGAATTTCTAGAGGTAAAGATTTATTCTTAATCACTAAGCAATGACCTTCAATTTTACCCATTTAAATTAAACATATTAGTATTTTACCTTTGAACTTCTAAATTTTTGTATAATTTCCATCAAGTTTTAATTTAAAAGGAAAGAAGCCGAGGAAAACGTATGGAATATTAAGAACAGTTATAATGCATTCATATACCTTTGAGTAAGAAAGATTTTTTGGATGATATTCAGCCATTTTTGAAATATTGTAACGCGTATAGGATTTATCTATGATGAATATTTTCGTTAGTTTGACAAATCCACCTCATGAAAGGTAAAGAAAACATTATTTATAAAATGATATTGATTGCAATAGCCTTATTCTTCTATTTGAAAGAAAATAAGAAAGTTAATAATCACCATATTTTCTATTACGGATTGCACGGATTCCTTTATTGGAGGGGAACACTAAGGATGGATACATGCACATTTATGCGTAATAAAGATAAAATTACTTGTACATACGTTTCCTTAATATATAAATGTGTCACATTTGGGAAAGAACTAGGGATATATGTTAATATGGAGAAATGTGGAGTAGGACGTGCGAAGAATTAGTGAGAGAGGGAGAAAGAAGCAGATCGTAAAAGTTGAGAGTTGGAAAATGTCGAGAAAAAATGACGGAGATTGGAGTCAGGCTTAAGAGGGAGCGCAGTCTCTTGACGGTGCTATCCGCCATTGAATTGCGTGCCTTGGTACGAGGATTAGGGAGAATGGCGCCGTGATTGGCAGCCATGCACGCTTGTTTTGCTCCCGAGCCATTCCCCGAGAGCAGTCTTTTTCAATGTCTGCACTTTGCCGCCGTTCCAGGCATCGATAACCGACGCATATCCCCATATCTACGCCATTCAATCCTCCTCATTTACATGATAAAGGCTCTATGAAACTTATCCTTCACTCCATTTGCACCCAAGCTGAATCAGAAATCTGATAACAAATTCACCGCATATGGTTTCGATGGAAGGGGCACATTATCCTCATCTTTTTCCTCGATACATCAAATTGGATCAATTGGATCATCTCTCTGCGAAATATGGAAGATTTGCTCGAATTTTCTTCCTTCATCACCTTTTCAACTGCGAACGATTCGAAGAACTATAGTAGTCGCATTCTTACGATGCACGAAATGAAAGAATACGGAATGTTCTTTCGAAGACGTTTTCCGTGGTCCATCACGTTTGATAACATGTAGCATCTTTATAGAAAATGGCAATTGGGATTGTAGCCTACTGAATTTATATAGTAGTCTAAATTAGTGTTTCCCAACCGGTGGGACTCGTTCCACTAGAAGACTTATCATCTCTAAAGGAGTAGATTGATGTCAATTTATTTTTTCGTTTCTCTTTGCATTTTCTAAAACGTTTCTCGAGTGTAAAGAAATTTACCAATAGTTTCACTGTTCATCAACCAAATAAAATTTCTTTACTTTTATTTTTTCGTTTCACGAAGTGCAGAGAAAATTCTACAAGCATCAGGATATATATATAGATTTATTTCCAATGGAGCTCACTGGTTAAGTTAATAAATGTAAACTCATGATATTGTTCAATATATGAGAAAATTCATTCTTTTTTCTATAGAATTCAAAGAGTTCAGGAATTAAATTAGCACGGAGCTCTGTTTACGATAAAAGAATAGGCTGGTCCCCTTAATTTCTTATTAACCGATTTCAACTATACATATAAAGCTACTTTTTGATGAACCACTTTGGTCAAATATAACTTGGATGAGTAAATCTTTTAAATGAATTGTACTGGAGATTTACAGAGTTCTCTTCAAATTTATATAAGAAATTAGGGAGATTCATTTACGTATATCTATATTGTATGCGATGAGCTGGTTTCTTTTTATTTTCAAAATCCCGAGCACGTAATCTTCTCCGTTCATTCTCCACTTTCCTCTCCGACCTGACAATAGACGAATAAAAAGCCGGCAAGGGTTTAAAGGAAGAGCTTTTCTACATGAAATACTTGTCCCATGCGGAGGAAGCGGAAGAAAAAATCGGCGATAAAATAAATCGATTATTCTTTTATTTATTGCCAACAGGTTCGATGGACTGTGACCGATACTATACGTTACTCCGAGGAAAATTCTTTTTTTCATTGGGGCTTCGTTATTGCTTTTTTTAAAGGCCGTAAAAATAGAAAGGGAAAGGAATTGGGCCGATGGGAGCGAGAACTGATACGCAAGAGGGAGTTTCTTAGGGAATAAAAAAGGAGAAGGGGATATCGAGGGAAGGAGATTCGGGGAGAAAGAAGTGGCCGAATGAATGGCGCTCTAATAGTGGAAGGGCATCGGAAATAAGAATCAACCGAAGTGAATACGATTTCGTGCCCATAACCGTGGATGGAGAGGGCCTATAAATGAACTGATTATGATCCCCAGAGCTCCCTGAACTACTTGTTGTCTCCTGTTTAAACGAAGCCTATTGATGAATGAAAAGTTCAGGAAGGAAGAGAGGATTTGGTATCCGTCGTAGCTCAAATTATTAACCCAATTACTTCTGAATAAAGCGAATTTCAGAAAAAATCACTCTATAAGTAAATATTTTCTCTAAAATTATTTACAACGGATAAATAGCACGTAGTTTTATCTTGCTCAAATAGTAACTTAAATATAATTCTAAAATATGCGGCCGCGTCTAGTCAGTATCATTAGTGTGGGTTAGCGATAGATATATCATCGCAAATATCGAATATCTTTCTATTCAGAGTGACCTGTATTCATTCCTTACTTATATTCAGGTTTCTTGGTCGTAAATTTTCCAAACTTATTTATTATTTTCCATTTAAATTTTAATTCTTCAAATTTTAACGGTTAAAAAGATTTAATTTGAAACTGACTTGTAAATTTAATATTTTTCATTTGCCACTCTATTTATATTTACGCATACATTTTTTATGTTTTTATTAATATTGTTGACTACAACTTTGAATTAAGAATCAATTAGAATAGTTACAAAAGAATTTATAGTCTCAATATTGCCTAAATAAAGACCTTTATTCCAGCAAAAGACTTTCTCAACTGTTTTTGACTTAAAATATTCAAGTCAAACACTAAAATACACCAATCATCTTTTTTTCGGAAAGCATTACAGAGACTTAATCATTTTTTATTTTGCTGCAAATATTGGTAACAATTTTAATTCGATAATAATCAGTTTCAACATTATCTGTCAAATCATTTTCAATCTCAAAACTGTAATTATTATAAATTATAATTCTGATATTTATCTCGCTGGCGATCTATCTCTTCATATAGCAGGTTGTCATTACAGTGTAGTAGGTTGTCATTACAGTTTGGAGCAATTTTAAGTTTTCTTCCATCTATATTACTGGAAGTAATCTAGAAAAATAACTTCAAATTAAATGAAAATTTATATAAGTTGAGTCTTCAATAAGTTTAGCAATTGAAGAAATTAAAGCGAGAGTCTATTATAAAGTTCCTATGCTTGATATAACGATATAGTATATAAAACAGCTATTCTGTTTCCTTACAAATAAGTGCATATTGCAGCGAGGAACCTATTTTCATAAGTAAGGAATAGCTTATCCTCAGCGGTTAAATTGAGGGAAAGATTTATGGCCAGATAATGTATGCTTTTCTATGATTTTCTACCCTTCTCACTACTCGCACACATATTAATCAACTCTCATGCCAATTCACGTTCTTTACGCTGAGGATTTCAATGGCTGTAACAAAAGGCGAACCTTCATGCATATTCACGAGCTATTATTGTTTATTATTCAATGCATCTTCTATTGAACGAAACCTAAACGAGAACGGAAGCGAAGCTAAATGGCTAAAAAGGAAATGACCTCCTGAATAGTGAATTATTTAGCCTCTTCAATTTTAATCGCTGTGAAATAATAATGGTGTCAGTTTTATTGCCATATCGTGGGGCATAAAGGAACGTGATGCCGAAGGTGAAGCGGAAGAACAAATAGGAAAACAAAAGCGAATCGGGAAGGCGCTTTGTCTTTCACCTTGGCGAAATGTTCCGGTCGGGGATAAAGGGGGTCTAGTCTTGAATTCATGGAAATAGAATGTAGTGAGGGGTTTATTACTGGGAGAAGGAACGGTAAAAGAGATGTGAGGAAATGGAGAGAGTGAGGAATTGAAGCAGGAAGGAGTGTGATGGCAGGAGAGAAATAATTCGGGATAAAAGAGGATTGGCGGAAGGGAGGAATTTTCGAGTGCTACTTTAATCTTTGCGCTAATGATGCTTCAGTGTGCCCCTGCTTTAAATCTATCCAATAACATCACGGCATCTCAACTTTTTAGCTTACCGGTTTTATGTGCTCTTTGCTGGAAATTTCGTGTGGAAGAAAGCTCGCAGGATGCTCTTACTCCTTTTCCCGTTCTTTGCTTCTGCGCTCAAAAGATCCGCTATCTATTTTCGCTCCACTGGTGTGCTCACAGAGGAAGAGATCGTGGTAGACAACGCAGTAGTGTTTAGTCGCAAACTTGATGGAAATTCTATCTTAGGTAAAATATTATTCTTAGCGATTCAGCAGATTGAAGTAATATATTAGAAGCAGGGTAATCTGACCATTAAGCTATTAAGTATCCGCAAAATATTCTTGTTAATTTTGTAGCTATAATCGAGAGATTATAATAAAATGAAAAGGAAATCGAAATTTGAAAATTGGTTTTATTTTTTTTCCTTTTTTTAATTTAAGTAAAATTACGTCCATTTATCAATTGTTTTTGCAATTTATTAAAAAAAAATTTAAGTCAAAGGAAGAAATGTCGGTAGAAAAGTTGCGGAAATATTAGTACACATACCATAAAAGGTGTTTTATAAAAAGTTCAAAAACCTGCAAGAGATGAATCGTATTTGTGTAGTCAAAACTGAGATATTTGATGCGATGCTGGTGGATAGTGTATAGGAGTGTTATTGTTCTATATGAGCCAACCTAATCATGGGAATTTTGCGATATAACTGTGAGCTTCCAATTGACTCTTTCTTTTACATAAGCAGAATTTTTCTGAAACAGTGCACCGACGCAGTGAGAGAAAAAAATAGTCTGGGTTCAATGAGGCTAATAATTCCCATTACACTACAATAAGAACTCAACTTGCTTGCAAAAAAATTGCTTTGCAAAACTTGCTCAAAAAGTTGCTCAACTTCCAGATGGCTTTTTATTGAAGGCATCACTATGAATGTGAGTGGCAAATATACCTGAAAATACATCATTGAACTGCATAAATTTACTTGCATGAAATCACGTTGACAGAGAGGGAAAAACTAAAAACAGGAAGCGAAATAATTTAACAGGAATTGAATGGCAAAGAGAAAGGTAGAAAAGTGAGGTTTAAAGGATTGAAAGATTTTGAGAAGCTTTGCAAGGACCGAGTGGAACTTTGTTGCGAAAGACAAAAAAATATTAAACCGATTAGAGGTACCGAGTTGGGAGATCTGCGGTGGAAGTGAAGTAAGCGACTTAAAATATTGGAGTTTCTTTATGTTGAGGCTACCTCTACTTTTTTCATTTTTCATAATTGTTCAAGTTTTAACTTTCGTTGCTCAAATGAGCTACAGAGAGTTCCGAAATACGATGTCTAAAATGAAATGTCAATTTAATAGGTCTACAGATCTACTAATAGGTCTACGCTTGTGAAGGACTTCGTAATTTCAAACTAGATATTTTCATATAAATTAGCAGAATATTTTAAAAAAACCTTTGCCTTTTGAAAACTTAATAGCTATCACAGTAGAACGAAGATAATCATATGATGTTGTTTTAAGTTTACGGTTGTCACATATCACCGTTAAGTCAACTCAAATCTTTAAATATGGTAGCCATACATCATCTAGCTAAGTAGTCTACGTATCAACATTACACAAATATCCCACTATAGATGATATATTTACAAGAAGCTCTAGAGAAAAATAACCCAAGTTATGATAATTAAGTTCTTTCATAGGAAAACGGTGACATACATTACCCATTACGAGACCCTCAGTAATGATCCGATATGATCTGAAACCAGAGGTGAGGAACCGGCTGTTGTTTAGTCGTTTCCTGAATTAACAGTCACATTGAAATATCTTTGTTTTCTAATCTTACTGATGGCCCCGAGCGAAACGTTAAATGGAAAAATGTTCTCTTTCAGCCTTTCCGCGATTAAATTCGTTTTCTTCTTAAGTTTCGATATTGAGGATGTAGGCAATATGCTACATAAGATTGGCCTGATGGTTTCAAATGAGGCCTTTCCTGTGAGATCGAATTAATGTAGCCTTCCGATGGAATGAGGTTCCCCAACTCTGGTGTAAGCTATGTTATGGCTACAGCTCGAAATTAATCTATTTTATATAGTTTGTACAGTTACAACAGTATCAGTGAAGTGTGTGTGCATTGTTTTATTTAAAGAATCAATTTTTAATATTTTAATGCAAATTAAAATTTTTAACTGTATTTCCATCTTTAACTTTGAGAGCAAAGAATCCATAGGAGGCTGGAAAAGAGCGATTATATATGGAAAAATTGAGTATTCGTGTTGATGACACTAAAACGTTCGGGTGCTTCTAGGTAGTGCTTAGAAAACTTGCTTTTCAGGATAATGCTATCTTCAGTTTCTGTTAGTCATTTGCAAAGGTTAAACCCGAGATGGACTTGGGATAAACTTCGGCATCGGCTCTCAACGGATCAGCTGGAGTCTACTTGAAATCTCCGCAGATCAGTCTGAGAAGATTTAGTGTTCTCATGTGAACGCTCTCAGTCATCTTAGCAAACTTGGGCGGGAGAGCAAGAACGGCCTTTGCGTCCCACACAAACTCGACTGACTGAGACACTTGAAACATTGCGATCCTATTCACGACGGATGTTTGGATCAGCTTTAGTCAGAGCCGTGGATTTTGATAGTAAGAAGCAGATCTGTTTACGTTCTACGATAAGAAAGAGCAACAGTAGACGGAAAAGGTTAAAAGATTAATTCCCTTAACCACTCCTTGGATTAGATAATAACTCATAATAATTTAAAAAAACAATTCAAATAGCGAGAAGTAATGCTTCCAAGAATCGTGACCATTTTTCATCTACAAAATCGCTGATTGAAAAGCTTAAAAGTGAAGATCATACCTAAAATCTACGATATAAATCTAACATTGAGTTAACAGTATTGAAAAATATATTGAAGAAATTTTGATGATGCAATGAAACTGTGGAGAAGGCTGAGAGAATTACTTCATCAAGAATGAATGCGAGCACACGGTAGAGATCTTATTTTCGAGATACTTTCCTTCATTAACTTCATGAAAACCTTATTCTCTGAAAATAATATGACCAGGCTGTTCCTTATTATTGTATTTTCTTCATTGATAGCAATATGAATTTCAGAAAATTTTTACGCGGTCTAATCTGCTCTCTCCTCTATTGATTAGTAAACGAGTTTCCTCTAGGAAAGAATTGAATGAGAAATTTATCTTCATCACTAATACTTTTCAAGTGCAAATAACGTTCAGTATTAAACACGAACAACATTTTTACTTTTATCAAAGCCGATTTTTAGAACTACTATGTAAACATTATGAGTCACTATGTACACTTTGAGTGAATTATTATAAAGCTCAGGTCAAAGGCACCCAAGGCAGCTATTATTTTATTGGCAGTTTGTTTCCACCGGTAGATCTCTAGAAGTTGACCTCAACCGTTAGCCATTTATAAGTCAACCTCAAGCCGTATGTATTTATATACTGGAAAAATTGATTTATAATTTCTAGGCACGAGAAACTCGTGCGCTCGTCCGAAAAGTA
The DNA here is from genome assembly GCA_036926295.1 of Pachydiplax longipennis. Lineage (NCBI taxonomy): Eukaryota > Metazoa > Arthropoda > Insecta > Odonata > Libellulidae > Pachydiplax > Pachydiplax longipennis. Next base: position 22,094,295 of record JAVFKF010000003.1, on the reverse strand, counting down.
TTCTTGAAAAAAAATCGATATACATCGTTCTCACTTATGGTGCTCACTGAGAAGTTTCTCCTCTACTTAAGGCGAGAAAACGGTGGAATGAGAAGTGTCCCTAATTCCTCGATATCGGAAAAGCGAAATTTCGAGGAAAAATTGAGGTAACTCTCCATCTCAGAAGGAAGGAAATAAATCCCGGGTCCGAAGTGGTGACCGACGGATGGGAAAAAAGGGGAGAGTGGAAAAAAGGATGGAAAAGTAAATGACGCGAAGAGAAGTGCGTCCCGCGACAAAACGGAAGAAAGGAGAGAGTCCGGAAAAAGGTCTGAGAGACATTCATATTTATAAAATGGAAGGTAGAAAGGGATAATGGATGAGTGAGGGAATGGAAGATTGAAGGAAGTGGGTTCGCAAGACGTGCAGAAAGTGAAAAATCTCGGCATCGAAATGGATGGAGAGGAGTGAAAAAGAGAAAGGAGAGAAAAGAATAAATATAATATAGAAGAGTGAGTGAAGGATATTTGTAACAGTACGTTGAGAAGAGGCATATTCATTTTTCGTCTAAAATGGTATTTTGTATTATACATGTGTTGTATTGTACCCGTATTTTTCATTTACTAGTTCTATTTTCATATTTATTCTTCCACTCGATTGGGAGGAGCGAGTGGAAAACCAAATAAACTCGGTTGTTGTAGGCCTGCTAAGGATAGAGAGAAAGATCGAAACGTTTTATTCGACTATCAGTATGGAAGCAAACAATCGAATAGTTCGATTGTTCTCACTAGGTCAAATAGAATTGATATCGATGATGCGGTCCAGTTTTTCTAGTCAGTTTGATGATTGTAAAAAGCCGTTCTACCGAAATCTTTTCATGTAAGCTATGAATCAAGATTTTAATCATCAGGTTGAAGAAAACCGCATAGAGACGACGCAGACCACGGAGAAAATACGTATGATTTATTTTCTGATAATCCATATTACTGACTCGAGAAACTGGAATTTATGTTTTATAGATAGGTGTATCAGACAAAAGGGTATACATACGACCTAATTATCACAGGCGAAATCAGGAATAACTGATTTTGTATTACATTCAACCTGAAAAGTATAACTAAAAATTAAAAAGAATACAATCTGGTGTGAAGGCTTTCGATGCACTTAAATTCCATGATACTTTAATTTCCATTCCATGATATTACCGAGCACCGATGTATTCCCGAAAATATCATGGGAAGGATTGCAATGTTAATAAAATTTAAATAAAATGTTTTCAAGAAAAAGGGAAGAAAGAAAGAAAAATATATGATAAGATTACGAATACGGTTAAAATTAAAATTAAATAATAGTGTAATGAAAATTTTCCTGCTGGGATAAGAATAGCATCGGTTCCACAGTTTGACGAAGGTAGAATCGCAATATAATAATTTATTTTAGCATAAAAATGAATAATTGAATAAAAGGGATCCTATTATCGAAAACGACACTTGACCGGTAATTATTTTTTATATCTATTATCGTCAACCAAACCGTCAACCGTCGGCTAAATTTATAGAAGTGCATTAGCTCAGGATTACGCTATCATTTAATGATGCGTTTCCTGCGGATACTTAGGCATCCAATTGTAAATTTAAGTCAATGAAGTTTTCTCTTACCTCTGAATATTTACTTTCGAGGCGAACTGAAACCTAAAGGTACTAAAATAGCCGTAAACTTTAGAGGAAATGAATAGGGAAGTTGGGAGGCAATGGTAGAGAATGATAGAAATTGGAGAGCATTCCAGAGCACGTAAATATCCCGAAATGGAGCGAAGGAAATAGAAAGGGGGTCACTTGACAGGGAGATGGAATTGGTAAGGAGGGATTACAAGGGAAGAAGGAGGATACAATTGGGAAATAGAGTCTCAAGAAGGCGTTTGAGTGGAAGGAAAGAGTCAAAAGAGTTTTGGGCATATAGGTCCAGAGGGGGTCGTTGCTGGAAGCTGCAGAAACCGAGGAAAAGATGAAAGGAAGGGGGTGATGAAAACGGAATGTCATGGAAAGTATCCTTAAAGATAGGTTGCGAAAAAGAAAGGGAATTCTACAGAAACTGCGATAAGGTACTAAAGGGTCTAATGACGAAGTGGGTAGATTGGTTTAATAATGCATTAGGATATCATTTATTTTCTTTGTTAACGCGCTGGTTTGGGTGGTTTTTGCACGTGGGTAATTTTGTCTATTCCACGGAGATCTTAATTAGGATAATAACAATTTCCTTCTTCATAATATGCGGGAACGATTCTGCCGTTTCGATAATCGGAATGAGAAGGAAAGCCGTAAAGCTGGAGATAGTCGAAAGTCGTTTGGAAGAGGAAACCTCTCGTGGGAGTCATGGAAACTGAAAGAATTAAGAGATTATATCAATGGGAAGATAGTTATATTCGCACTTCATAGCTATTAAATATAACTGCTAATGAATTTCGGGATGATTATTTTTCGAGTATCATTTCCTCTCCAAGAATGCTTCGGTACGATAAGAAGGAAAATAAGGGTATTACTTATCAAAATAGGCGCTAATAAATATTCATACCCTTGAATTATTTTCTTGCAATTCAATAAGAGCGATTCAGAATAAGGAAGTGAATGCACGTAGTTTTCTGTTCTGATATAATCCTCTAGGTGAAAATTGGTCATTAAAATTTGTAATGAGATTCAGGTTAATTAAAATAGAGAAGGTGAATTTTGCCTTATTGAGTTTAATATTTCATTTAGTATCGTAAATCAGATTAATCTTTGTTTTACGTCTTTGTGGAAAGACGTATAGAGTTAGTTTATATTCAACAGTTACAGAAAGGTTATTACGTAACGATATATATTTTGCATCTATTGTATTGGATTTCTATGCATACTTGGGTGAGAGAATGGGTTGTAGTTTTAAGATGATTGTGTATTTGGTGTTGATAAGGAGAAAAATGCTATTTTGAGGCGTGTTTAAATTACTTTAATTTTTATTAGGACCTAATCAAATGTGTGCACGATAAGAGAATTCAGTATTAACTGAATTTGTGTTAATTGGGGTTATTCTGTATTGATTACAGTCTGGCGCCAAAGATCGTCAACTTCTTAATCGCTAGTATGTAAGTGTTTCAAGTTTATATATAGGTCGTATCTATACATATTCAATTAAGATTTATTAGCACTGAATATTTCATTGCTTGGAAATCTTGCTCAAAACATTCACATTTTATTGGAGGCATTGCTTAACGTCCAATTTTCTTTTTATAACCAGTAACATTCTTTGCCTGTATATTTTGAGCGACGCATTGTTATTGCCGGTAGCTGACTGTATGTTTACGAATAAAAATAGGAGCGGTAAAGTAGGTTATACCGAAGTAAAAAGCGGAACACAGAGGTTTAAATTTGAATAAAAAAGAAAAGCGGACCACATTTTTCCGGCCGAATTGTGCGTTGTGCTCATGAGCGAAATGCACGGCGAAAGAGCTGTTCAAAAATATTTTCTCTCAGAAACTTCGTTCCGCCACGAATTTCTTTAACAAAGCGGTTTAAAAATACTTCACTAATAACGGAAAAATTTAAGTGGCCCAATTTTGAGTACCCCAAGGGCTGAAAAACACGAGGAAATGCGTGAGAGGGAGTGCATCACGCTTTAAAACGCTTCCTCACGTGTGTGCGCCATTATTTGGAGGTAACGAACTTCCGCATTATCCAAACACAGTCGGTTTTCGCAAATAAAGAAAATCCCCCATAACATTTTTAATTTTCCTCTTCGGCGCTCGCGCAAAAAGAAAGAGGGATAAAAACTGCCGGAAATTCAGGTCGAGAAGAATGGTTCCACGAACTTTTACATCCGTGTAGGAGATTGCTTTGGCGGAGGGAGAATCGCTTGGACGCATAGAGAATGCCGGTAGGAAGGAAGAGCGTGAAAGAAGTTATGAAGAGGGTAGAGGTGAAAACATTTCTCATCTCTTCAATTTCAATTCCCGGATTGGAGCAAAGGGGCCGATGCATTCGTAGATGAGACAAAGAGGGTAGAAGAGGGAAAAGAATTGTCGTATGTCGAAAGAGGAGAGAGAGGATAGGGAAAAATTTAGGGCTGAAACTTTGAGCGATCTGAAGATTAGAATATCCATGATGTCCTTGCAATGCTTTTAGATCAATTATAGATCTTGTCACGAAAACAGACATTCCACTCACTCAACCTTTGCTTCCTAAAATCCATCACCGGCCTTGGTGGCCGAGTGGTTAGCGTTCTAGCCGCGCTATTGCTCGGACCCCAAGGTCCCGGGTTCGAATCCCGGCTGATCGGATTTTCTCTGATCAGGGAATGGTTGTGTGTGTTGTCCATTGTTAAGTTAAAATTATCGCTATAAAATGGCATTAGTATGCTGTATGTGATAAATGAATAAATAAATAAATAAATCAGTGCTTAAAGTATACACTTTCCTCTTTGAAGCGTTCTTTTTCTTATGCTGCAGGTAAATACGAGGGTGGTCTGAAAAGCTTCCGACCCCAGATTTTTCAGAAATCTTCAGAAAATTTTCAGAAATTTTCAGAAAACATGTCGAGAAATGGCGGAATGTCGGAAACTTTTAAGACCATCCATGTAGATCTACCGCGCTTTATTTTGTACCCTATATTAGATCTGCCTGTAAATATACATTTCCATAGCTTCGGAATTCTTTCATGTTATCACGGACGACGTCGATATTACGTATTTTGATGAAAAAATATGGTGAAGTGGTAAGCTATGTAAATGATGGAAAGAATTAGTTGGGAGTAATAATGATAACTAAATAATTTTATTGATTGATAGAAGAAATAGAATTCTCGTGGAATAAAATTGTTGATGAAGAATAATCAAATCAGCTTCTAGAGCTATACCCTGCCGGGAGCGTTTCAGCAGATATCAGGGGTGTAAAACAAGAATAAGAAATCCTCGTCCATAATATTCCACAATATTATCCTACTAAGTTTGTCAATTCTCAGAATTGCCTTTTTCATAGGTAATCTGGACTGTAATAACTATAAAACCCATCCTTTAGCCCTACTTCTTTGTCTATAACTATCTCGTGTAGCTCTCGGAAGAAATTAAATATCAAACCAACTGCTTCCGGCATCTTTTCATTGATATATTCACGGTATCTGAAAGCCCATTGTCGTAAGAGGGCGCATTATGTCTCTCCTAAGAGAGTGTCTTTCCCGTCAATTTTTCAGGCAAGCGACAAAATTTACATTCATCGAAGTCTAACGATAGATTAATGCAAAAAAGATATCAAGTTCCATAAGGGAAACACGGGAAAAAGTTACGAAACAAGAGCTCGGGAAGGTGATTGGGGTAAAAATAGTCACCTTTCCCTTATTTTCCCCACACTTCCCTCCTTCCCAAACTTCACGACATTCAGAATGGATTGTGGGGAGAGGGTTTTCAGGAAGCGTTGTGGGAGGAATTGCTTTAGGGTAAGGAAGGGTTGGTGTAAAAAAAAAGAAGGAAGAGAAGAGAAAGGGGCTCTTCCAGAAAGGGTATTCCCTGGAGAAAAGACATGTTTTTAATGGAGCAGTAAATCTACTTCACCTTTTTTTGTTCGCGGCATGATGTGATATGAAATCCTTCGTCACCAGAGTGTGTTTAGAAAAAAATCCCTTCCCTCTCCCGCCGCCGACTCCCGCTCTGAATTCTGGGTAGGGACGAGGCGCCATATGGCCGTGAAACGGGCAGTTTGGCTGCGGAGGAAGATACTTAGGGGACACTTATATTGCGGCAATAAAATGGAGGGAAAAGTGACAGCGCTTCTGGTGGACGGAGTTTACGTGACGGCCTGAATTGGTTCCGATAACTCCTCTCCGAAGACGGCCCGACACACTCTCTTAGGAAGGACGCTTCCTCAAGTTTTGTACAGCTAGTTCCAAAAAAAACTTACCACCTAAGCCGCAACCCGCATAACAGACCTGAAGCTCGATGAGAGCGAGTCTAGAGTTTTCCATGCATTCTATTGGCTCTTGGAAGGAGGAGCATTCAGACGGCGCTTTTTTAAACATTGTGAAACGCGTTGAACGTATTTGTATCGTCTTTACTAGCACGAAATCTTTTTTAAATTTAGTGTTACTTTTTACTATGTCAGCAGCATAGTATTAAAAAATGAATAAACATCGGATCTCCTTATTTCGGCCTGAAACTTCTGCGTAATTCACCTTTTTCTGGAGACATCGGGTAAACTTACTTTAGCTGCTTCAATTATCCAATAAAAAATTATGTCATTGCAAGATTGAAAAGGATTATATTATTACGTTTTTTATGCTCTTGACGCCTACAGGAGGAACTTTTAAATTTAGTTAGAGGAACTTCACGACTATGACGCAAATAGAAACATGAACGAAAACTCTGCAAGGAGATAAAGAATACTTAGGTATATGAACACAATCAACTGTATTTCAACTAATTTATGTTGCAGAAGAAATGCTATCGAGAAGGGGAGCATGAAAAAACTGAGAAACCTACTAATGAAAGCAAAGATGAAAAGAAACTTAATCTGGACGAATACACTGAGAAAGAATCATTTTAAGTCAACCTGGTAAAGAGCTCTGAAAATTAGACCCAAAACATATTACAATAAAGTAAACCAAGTAAATTACGATCAAATACATCAGATAATTACATCAAATATTATAAAAATTTTAAATACCACCAAATCATATGATAGAAAGTAAAATATTAATTGCTGTGATATCATCATTTTCTAAGGTAATCGCTTAAAATTCAAATTGCTAATTTAGTATTTTAGAAAATAACATAGATATTAGAATAGTAGCACTCTTAATTTAAATACTGAGGACTACAATTTTTTTTCACGTATCGAATAAAAAATTAATTTACGACGAAATTAACGCCAGCATTTCGTAACATTTTTCCGAACATATTGTTCATTGCCAGTCCCAGAAAAACCATCCCTTTAATTAAATCAAGTTCATGTTCCTTGGAAAATTATGCTGTCCCAACTTTTATCTGATGCTAAATCTCTTTTTTGCCCCGTGGTGCAAATTTTGACTCGATTTCTTCACAGTTGAATTATTCTGCAATACAGAGAGGTATAAAATTTGCTTGATACTACAATTAACAGAGCATTAGGTAATTCAGAATATATGCATCAACATGCCATTCTGTTCTTACTTCCATCAGGCATTCGTGATGACAGTATCAGATGAAGCATTATGATTTTGAGATGAGATTTGGCTGTTTCTGACAAATTCGCGTCTGAAGTTTTACCGAGTCTTTCAGAGAGAGCGGAGGACCTCCACCCTGGCCCTAGGAGTATCCCCTATTCATTCCTTTGTTGTTTCTTTTTCTTTTGTTTCGTCCATCGAAAGGTATTGTCTATTTTCTCAAAGGAACCATAAAACGGCCGATGGGTGAAGGTGAACTCCGCTCTGAAAAAGAAAACCCCCTTTTCGGCATATTGTGGATGGTCGTATGTATGCGGGGTAGCGAATTTGAAAGCGCTAATGAGGATTACCGACCGCACCCCTGCTGAGCAGGTATCTAAGGTTAGGGTATGGTGGCGGCGACCGATCACAAGTAAGGTGGGAAATGGTAGATCCGCGATTTGTTATCTTCGCCGCGGGTATTCCCTTAGGGAATGAAGATATTCAACTCTATTTTTGAGGTAGACGACCTTTCAGGACTTCTTGCAAGGAATCCAGATGGTTAAGAAACAACAGTTAGTATGGCAAATCAGAACCTTAAGACTGATTTGCATATTGCAGATAAATACCAGGTTTTTGTATACTTGCATATTGCAGGTTTACACGTTAACATCTGGTTTATTTACATTTACATTAATACCCCGCGAGCCGCCGTATGACGTATGTCAGGGGGTGTGAAAACACCCACAACACGATTTCTATTGTTATACTGAAATGATTTTCAGAACTATGCACTAGGTGAAAGTGAGACTAATGATTAATGATCCCTGCTTCGGTTTCTGAATGCCTCAAGTAAACTATATAACCCGAATTGTTTGAATGGTGTATAATGATTAAAAGAAAAATCATGTCAAAAATCATTAAAAGAAAAATCATGGTAATATGAGTCATGGAAGAATACGCTAAAAATATAAACCAACGGATGGTAACCAGACTTACATGAGAATATTCCTCTAATTCTCATGATTCATACCTTAGCTGTTAAAATATTCTTGGTTCTATATGTAATCCATTATTCCAACATTCACTCCAAGGACCTTCGTAGCATCATCCTTCATCCTAGGCACATCATAATTCTCTACGAATTTTGCGAAGATGTTTTGAATTTTTTTAATGGTAATGCAAGGAAGATCATTCTAGTTGAAATAGGACCTTCGGAAAATCTGAATGATAACATAAAGTTGAAAATGTTTGGGTGCATCATATCTGAATTAGTATCTCTATATTCTGCTTTTAAAGTGAATGGCATAAACTGTATTAGCTTATTCTAAATAACTAATTCAACGACAAAAACGAAAAAATAAGTAATGTGCCTATCGTCCATTTATATAAATCAAGCTCCTCGTCAATGATTGTTTATTTATAAATATTGTTTTTTATGCTTTATTTTGTCTCTATATTGAGCTCAAAATTTCGTAGTTTGAAATTACTTGAAAAATTAATTAGAGAAATACCACCTAATATGTATTCTTTACGCTTACGAGAACCAAATCGTTTAACTTCTCTTACAACATCTATGATACAAAGTAGATAGAGCGTTGAAGATGATCTTACTAGATCGACTAAAGTTTCTATTATAATGTCACTAAAATATGAATTGAAACGTAAATACGGAATTGTAGACACTCCGCATATTCAATGTCGCAGAAACTTGAAGTTTATTCGCCGAATACCGATAAATAATATCTCTAAAGTTATTTAGAAGAAAACATTGGCTTGCATAGGTAGTAATACTAATGTTAGCGATTTCTATTGGTTTAAAAAACCTCGAAATCTCTTTCCAAAATAAATTGCTGATAAGAAGATGGTTTAGTTACTGGCTTAGTGAACTACTCGAACTTTCTTATAGAATTAAGAGAAGGTTGCTATAAAACATTGAACATCGATATAGTATACAATTTCGGAGATCCTGGGAATAAACTGATGCATGAGAAGGAAATTTCTGAAAGTATGATGAGCCATCGACGTTATATCTTGTATATTTGAATGTTAATCATTTTTGACTAAGATATTACTTAAATTGGATAAATGAGTAGTTTCTCTGGAGGCAGTCATAAACGGAAAAAATATATGTTGGATGAGAAAATTGAGAAGGTGAGCGAGTGGGTTATACTTTTAAAAGAAGTCGTTCCTCCTACTCAAAGTAAACAATTGGTCGACTAGGAAAGCAAAAAATGCGCCTACCTATTGTGATTCATCCAAAAATCTGGAATTAACATACCTCTTACACTTTTGGTTGTTAAATTCATGTGAGTGTATATATTACTGTTGCCGTCACTTCTCACTTCCCTATCTCTATCAAAACAGTCCCCCTCTTGAAGTCCTGGTGAATTCATTGCTTTATTCACTTCTTCCCATCACTCCTGTATCTTGCTTTTCAAATTTCGTATTCGTATTTTTAACGTTTTCTACATTATAATAATTGTAAACGTTATAATAAACAATTGAAATATAAATAATGTAGGTAGTTTTGTATACATTCAAAATTAATTGAAAATTTTACATTCATAGCTAACAGTAGCATTCAATGAGCATTATGACCAAACCTCATTCGCACTATCTTTTTGTGTATTTTAGAACTTTTAAAGGTGATAAATATAGCGAGAAGAATGTTTAAGAACGTAATGGTTTGTGACTGCAACCATTTCAAGAGGAATCCACAGAAGAAATCAAGTTTATTCGATTCACACTTCAATGACACCGAAAAAAATTAATTAATTAATTCAAAATTAATGTGAAAGATGGTAGTCTCGTGTCCGTCATCTTTATTCATTGAGGAAAATCGATTCTAGCACATTTTCTCTCAATTGATTTGGACGGTATAGTAAAAATTCCAACTGCATAGATGATAAAATTTACTGATTTTTTACCGATCGAATTTTAATTTCGATGCTTATCAAATGAAACAAAATGTATCTAAAATACGCAGAGAATGCCTCAAGACTTCATACTATATATTTACTTATTGTTTTTTAATGTAGCATATTAATGTAATAGCCTAGATATGGCCATGAGTGTGCCTTACTTTACTTGTGTAGATTGCATTCACACAGGCTATGATAAAACTGGTGATCGATATAGACTCCTTTGGTATATAATTTTAAAGGCTAATAACTGCTCTCTTGAACGATGCATAATATTAGCTAGTATTATATTATATAATACCACCCATTATAACCGCAGAATTTTGCAAGCGAAGGCGTCGAATTCGAGGTCTATACATTTTTGGTCCGACACCGATTCAAACTGCGCGGAAATTTTCTTTCTCCCATCTCAGTGCTAAACATAAGCTCAGAGCGGCTCAGAGGCAGATTTTGCGAAAATTTCCTTCGACTTGCTCGTGCCTTTCGCCCTCAGACTCAAATTTTATTAGGGGAAGGGGGTTTGCCTCGGTTTCCTAGGAATAACGGGACCTTGTGTGCGACGTTTCCCTCAGTGCGAGAAGCAATGCTAGAATATATACTGATTCGTTATAATCATTTTATAATAACTGAATTCTTGCATTACGACATCCGTATTGTTATAATACTATTCTGCTAGGCCAATGCCACCAAACTCAGGATACTAATAAATCTTTGCAATATTAACAAAGCAAATAAATCCATTTCAACTCTGCAGGCGGAGTTATGACTCAAGGAGACCATCTCCGCCATGTTTTTCCTCTCTCTCTCTCTCTCTCTCTCACTTCTTAAGGCTCGCTCGGAGGAAATTCACTGCCTGTTATGCGGGTTGCGGCTTAGGTGGTAAGTTTTTTTTGGAACTAGCTGTACATCAAAAAGTGCTGGATTAAATGGGGATTTTGCGTCCGAGGTAGTCTCTAAAATTAAAGTGGCTGATTTATAGGAGTCGGAATGGAACATGTGCCTAAGGATATCGCTAGGGGTCTCATGGAGCGATGTTAACGGTTTTGGGATGATATCAAATAGTGAAACGAAATTTGATTCATCATTTACCTGATATAGTAACCAATGTATTCCTTCCTTTCGATTCAAAATGAACTTCTCAGTATTTCTCATAAAATGAAGAGATGAAATTCTTACTTTGTGAACTGGACAAATTCGATGAGAATTTAGATTTAGAATCTTTACATCCTTAATTTTACGCCCGGTGTCTCTTTTGCACAAATAAATTTGCTAATAATTTTGATCTTTGTGATGGAATACTAAAATTTAAAGGCCTTTACCATTCAACAGAATTCGAAGCTGATCCTAAACAGCGGTGGATCCAGAAATTTACCTTTACATTAAATTTAAGTGATTTAGAAGCTAGGATCTTATTTACTTTTAGGTGATCTAGAGCTTCCAAAAGTGACGTCTTTCTTAAAGGTGTCCTACTTTGATAAAAGAAATTCTATAAATAAGTAAGTAATCGATATGACAGATATAAATGCTTCTCAGAGCCACCGAAATTGCGGTTTCTAAAATAAACATTGGGATTGAAAAGAGACCTAAAGTTTAGGATAGTGGTAGATGTTTAATATATTATTTTTTATTGAATTTTATTATTTAAAATTTTTTTAAATTTTATTATTTTAAAATTTTATTATTAAATATTGAAACTGGATGATACAAAGAGATGATCAATAGGTTTTTATTTGAGTTAGTACTAATTGTCATCCATACGTATACTTTAAGGGTTACATAAGGATGTGACCATTTTACTTTTATGTTTTTTTCGGAAGATTTAAATTCTTAAAAGTTGTATGTCAGTGATTAATAAATAATCAATGAATAAAAAAGAAATAACATACATGGGTGTTCTGAAAAGTTACCGACATTTTGCCATTTCTCGACATGTTTTCTGAAAATTTTCTGAAGATTTCGGAAAATCTGGGGTCGGAAACTTTTCAGACCACCCTCGTAGATTAATATGAAAGAGTTAATATTGGCATTGAAAGATTCAGTAACGTAACGATAAAAAAGCAAAAATATAGTTTTTTTCTCAACTAGCTAGTCTCTGAAGGATGTAATTTTCAACTGAAACTATCGTAAAATATATTCAACTAAATTTTTACATTAATACACATGCTGTTGATATTTTTTTAATGTTTTGAGTCTAATCAATTTCGTCTCGCGCAGAATATCCACATCGTCTTATTGAAAAACAACTGATTGGGCTAATGGTTCGTAGGAAGAAGTGTTTGTATGCGGCGTATTTGATCTAGTCACTTTGTCTCAGCACGTCTGCGAGTTGGAAATGATGGGAATGTCAGCCATTTTGATAAGTGTTCCACAGAGAGCAATGCGTCTCCAAGGCAATCCGACCCTCGCTAATACGTCCAAAGAGAAGGCAATTGTTTACTTTAATAGAAAAGGAGGATGGCCAAAATGACAGCTTTTCTTTCGGGAAAAACTACACTCGGTCGGGAAAATGTTGCTCCACTTGTTATTTCCACTAGGAAATTATCTTTCTGTCTCATTCCATAAGAGTAGCAGAGGCTAAGTAAATTGAATTTCTATTTGTCCTCTAGGAAAGAGTTCTCTGAAGGTTCTCTAGCATCTTAGACTAATCGAGAAAGAGAATTACGACATTCTTGCGTATTATTTTTTTAAATTTTACTTTCAAATTAATTCCTTAGAATAAAAGGGTCGCGCAAATTATGACAATTTTATTTAAAGTTTTATAACATTACGTATGATTATGTAACAGTTTTCATTAAAATATTGCAATAGAAAGTATTGAATTTACTGGACAATATACTATGTGCCAACAGTGAAAATTGATGGTTTAATTTTTATTATTTATATGATATTTTTGTATTATTTTTCGAAAGACAAATTATATTTTCCCTTCAATTTTGCTTAGCTATTTCATAACTAAAAAGTGGTTTTCCTTAAAGTAAATAAAGTAAATAAAGTAGATATTGAGGTGTTGGAAGTATTCCAATATTTGTACGAAGAAAAAGAAATTTACCGGCAATTACAATTGTAGGTTCTGTCGGGCTAAATACTTGATTTCTCGTTTTGCTAGATTTCCTCCTTACATCTGCAGTGTTATTGGTTGAAAATGATTGTGAATTTGAAGAGTCAACCAGCCATCTGCTGATTGATTCACAGACTGAGGCCGACAATGTTGGCCAATCTTATTCTGCCTGGACCAGCATTTAATGGCATTTTATAATCATTCGTATTTCAAGTGAGTTACGTTTAAAGGAAATGTCATGATTTATAAATATTTTTTTTACTTCAGTTAGACTGTCGTCAGATTGCAGCCCAAAGCGTTGTTCAACGAAACTTATCGCACAAACATATTCACTATCCCTTAAAATTCACATTTTGTAATCATATCCTTCCATTTACATACAATATTAGAATACACAGAAAAAAAACAAGCCTTAATTTATAAAGCATTCTCCTTAAGCCTACTCTAATACATTTAAACCACAGACATCCCATATTTATAGTTTTTGCAGCCATAGTTTGCATCGTTCCTTTGCCAAGCCACACATAACTGTAGTTTATCAATAATTACACTTACAGAATTACAAAACTTTATAAGTTCACGTCTCTATTTTACAACAAACTCCAAAATCTACGTCTGAAAATCTACTTCCATTTTTCTCGGTAATTATAATGAAGAGTTTGTGATGCTGTGATGTTTATTATCCTGCGTTCATCAACAGCGACCGATGTTATTCGGGGCGAGATTACAAATGAATTATTTACAGAAAATTTTATACCCCGTTGATACAGTCATCAATTAGAACATAATCAAGAAATTAGTCAGAAGGCAGTGCGTGGAAGTAGGCGTGCATCGCAGTGATACGCGGAGACCGAAATGATTAAATGGTAATTTGGCCATGCACACCGCTGCACGATCGAATCAAAGGAAAATCACGTTTGCGCTCGTCGGAATTCGTTAATTAAGGCTCCCAATTTGCGAAGGTTGACATAATAGTGGAAACAGTGTCACAATCTGTACAGAATATCGCCTAGGATGGGTCGGAGTGATGCTAGTCGAAACACTTCAGCGGGAATGGGATTGAACTCTCACTGGCAGAATGTAAGTGGGGAGGTGGTGATTCGGAAGTCACGCCGTAAACACGTTTGCATATTTCCACGGCGACGGGTGTCGCGAAATTCAAATTCAATTCGGATGCCGGCGAAAATTAGTTCAACGATTAATCTAAATTCCGATTCTTCATTTGGAATCCAATCAAATTTATGCCGACGAGCTAAAACCCCAAATTCGTCGAGAGACGGTCTAGTTCTTCGTAATTGAACTGAACTGGAAAAATGTTTCGAAAAAATTAGCGAAGAGGAGTCAATTGATGTAACATTCACCGGTACGATATAGATTTGCGGATTGTGAGAAACGTTTGTGAGGAAATTCTATCATTGCCCATTTTTCCCAAAAATATTTTATAGAAATATATGAAATGGCATAGGTCTCATTAATCATTTAAGAAATAAATGGGGTTATGAGTGAGAGCAGAATCATTAAATCAATACATATTGAACCTATATTTATGAAGAGTATAGAATTGAAACACTCTTTCAATATTTGAATATGTAATTCATAAATTTTTACTAGTGTATCTGAAACGTAAAATATTACGTCTTCTAGAAAACATCTTTTATGCCAATTTATATTTAGTATATTCGAGAAGTCTATATATGATAATGACATATAAATAATGTAGATTATGAAAATTCTTTGGTAATGCCTAAGAATCAGATACAGGTTAAATTTAACATATATAAACTTGGAGTGCTATGCTCAATAATTATCAAAATTATTTTATAGAGGTCGAAAGATTTTAAAATGAAGTATTTCAGTGTTTGAAATCATAGAAACATTTATTAAAATATAGAGGTCTCATTATTTTCACGGAAACTTAATTGTATGAAACTTTTGGTTAGGTTTCTAAAACAGAAATTTGGAATATACAGTATTTCAATCAAGACTAATTTAGTATATTTTTCCCATTAAACTGGAGAAGCATATTGAAAGACATGGCTAAGAATGTGGAAATACATAAGTCGGATTAGATCGTTGGCTTAATGTACTAGTAACTTAATTATCTCACAAAATTTTGATATAGAATCATAAAAGGTGTGTATGGATCACTTAAGGTAGAAAAATGCATTTAAACTAAGCTGGTAAGAATTTTTAATTTCCGGGATTGAATTCACGTTACCAACTGCACTGGACAAAGTTTAAAATCTCGGGGAATAATGTCTTTAAGAGATTCTTAATCATTCTTTCTCGAAAAACTACATGCGCCATACTATTCCATGGTTACTTGGGTATGTATCTTTATACATCCATTTTAATTTGCAAAAAAATTGACTTCCTTGCAAAGCCCAGGAGTAGCTTTGTTGAGTTTGTTTGAAATGGCTTTGCGAGTCTGTCTGTTTGAATTAGCGTGTTGTGACAGGGATATTGAGTAATAAAAACTTGCAGATGACCAGAAAAAAATCCGTAGGAAGCAGTTGTATGCACGGAAGTAAAAAAAATTGTTCACGAGCTTTATTGGTTAAGAATAACAAAGAGGCTGCATTATCAACATATCAGAGATGCGGGGTAGGTGAAAATTTTTGCTGCATCGAACTAAAGAGTTATAAAATTTAGTCGTATCCAACTGTCCGTCTGGAAACAGGTCATTGAAACAAAATATGAGGTAAGGTGAGCGACTTCTGACATGCCTCAGGAGATGCAGTGACGGCCCTTGAACCGGTTTGCGAACCATCACTTTGTTTGAGGCCAAGTGGCATGGCATTCCGGCGGACACAGACCCTGAGGTAAACCAACCCTTTCCACCACAACTCACAACTTCCGCTCCTAAGCCGTCTCTTTAGTCACGTATTCCTATTAGGAACATGAGATGAGGGAAGTGCATTGTGGGAAATAGCTATCAGGAAGCTATACGAACTGGGGGAAAGGTTTCATCTAACAGCTGACGGAAATTTTAGCGCCGAATCCAGGTCGAAATGGCCTGCAGTGGGCAACTTACGTTTTCTAGGATAGTATTTGGTGTACAAAATGCAGTGAAACCCGCATTTCGGGGAACTGAGTAGAAACCCTGCTATAAGGTATAACCAGGACACTAAAAATTTTTATTTCCTTTACACCAGAAAACTAAAAGGAGGGGTTTTTGGCTTTTTAATTTTTAAACATTTGATTTAAACCTTGAAAAGGAATCTTCTTAAGTAGTAGTAGTATTGTGAGAAGTGCTTCGACAACTGAGGTCATTTGGCACGTGGGCTCCCACTGGGTATCGAACCCGGGACCACTTTCTTTGAAGTCGCTACCCACACGGCTATCCGGGAGCCCTGGAATCTTCTTAAGTTTGATTTTTTACCACAACTGTAGAAGTCCACAGAGTCTACGAACTATTGTTGTGTTATATTTTTACCTCTCGCCATATTTTAGGGAATGGTCTGTCCTTCTGACGAATATTGAGTCGTTTTTCTAATTAATTTTGGTAATTTTTCGCTCTATAATGAGGCGCTTTACACCAGGTAGACAATCAGAGGATAATAAATAGTCTTCAGTCTATCAAGTGAGGCGGAGATTCGGCTATAGCGAGTTACAGAGAACCTTGGGGAGGAAAACATCTACGTTATAAGAACATCTCATGAAGTATATTTACTTTGTATTTTGTATAAAAGGGAACCACGAAGAACCTCATATTTAGCGGGATCGGTTTAAACTGGTTTTTCTATAACTTGTTTTGAATAATTAGGGAGAGTAAAAAAGTTGCGGTTCCAGCGGAAATGCTATGTAATAACCAATACTAAACATAAAATAATAACTAATTCCAAATTAAAACTGAAAATCAATAATGCCAACTAATGAATAATGCTAAAGTAATACTTATTGTGGAACTGAGATTGACATTTTCATTACCTTCATAAAGTTCCGCTAATTAGTAGCGCATTATCGGTTAAATTTCATTTCATCGTTGAAGTTATTTAAGTGATGGATTCATCTATTCGCTATCCAATACCTTTCAGAGAAAATTATTTATCATTATTGTTTAACATTATGTTCGCAGCAGTTCAGCGAATTACAAATTACATTGGATGCAATAATAATGCATCATAATATTCGAATTTAGTAATTACCACGGACATTTAATGCGGTTCTGAAATAGAGAACGTATTACACAATAGCAATTTTGAAAATGTACTAAAATGTAATGACGTTCTGTACAATACACCCATCATCTTTCCATATTCATAGGATAGTAAATAGGGTATGATAACGTATTCGTGTTTCAGAAAATAATTTCTGCCGAGAGTTTAATAACAACGCCATTGTTTAATGCTCCTTCAAAAGGACACTCCAGCTGCTATAACAGGAATGAAAACCATATCCATAATTAACCCGCTAATGTTCTTTTGTGCTATCGTTTATGTCACTTTTTTGTTACTAAACATATACCACCAAACCAACTTTGTTATGCATTCGAATTGCCAGCGCATCAAAGTGAATATAATGGAGAAATGTGATTGTGAGAGTAATGGAGAGCAATCTGTTAACTTTTATAAGCCATTCTCATTAATGGGTACTGGTTATATCCTTTTCACCACCTTTCTCCTCAAAATGGTAATTAAACTATAAGCATAAATATGGCGAATAGAAACAGAACTCGACATAAATTCCATCTCTGCATTCTTTCGTCCAACCGTTGACTGTACTTGTGAAAGCGCTGAAATAAATAAAGCAGAACCTTGCCCTATCCATCGCTTGCAGATGGGTATATTTCGGTATCGTCCGTCCTCCAAAAATTTCTTTTCCGAACGAGTGGATTGGACCTCCATTGTACATACATAACTGTTTCCAGAAGAAATATGGATAGGATCCGCCTTTTCCGGTTCTATTTCTATCGGTTGGAGCACACAATTTCAGCTTTTATAGAGAGAGCGGGAGGTTTATAATAACTTTTGCATCGGTATTCCCGAATGGCGTTTGTCGATGAAACGTCAATCACAATTTTTTTGCCTCTAAGGGACTTAAAACTCATGGGAATGTCATCAAATGGTGGCTCCGCGAATCGATGGACGTGACAAGAAATAATTTACGTATTTACTCTTGAAAATTGCAGATTCGGAGGTTTGGGAGTAACTCCAGTTGTGTATGAAAGGCCACTCAAAGTATGTTTCATACAGAGGATAATGGAATAGCGACAATTTTTGTGTGATTGCATGTTACAAATGATCGGAAGTAATTTTTCGCTGACGTAGTTTGACCTTTTTATGACGTATCTGTATGTTGAGTCTAACATCAGCTTTTAGGACATTGTAAGCTATAAAAGAAATAAGTTTCGTATATGTCAATCATAAAATCGTATCGATACACCTAAAACTAAACTCTTCCTTATATTATTCAACATAAACGTAATATTACGAGTTACTGAGTTAAGTTTATGCCCAAATGGTAACCATAATGTTGATAAAATCATATCTACATTTACAGTTTTATGTCGATCATTCTGTAATACTTATTAATCATTATATAAAAGTGAGATGCATTGCAAGGTCACCTTATGCTATTCTAAGGATTGATACTAGCAGGAGTATTGGTCTAACGAGAAATTTTTATTGATCACAAAAAATTAACTTGCGTTAGCAAATGTTACTAGCCTTTCTCCACAGTTCCAAAGATTCCACATGGTATTTCTTCTTTTCACAAGCTAAGCTATATCAAGATTCTATAATACATTTACATTACATTTACATTAATACCCCGCTAACCGCCGTAAGGCGTATGGCAGGGGGCATTAATAATGAAACAACATACTGTTATATGAAATTGTATCGCAATACCACTGAGTAGAATGTATTTCCAAATAGGAGTTGTTCTCTGGATATTGATAATAGAACCTCGTAGGAATAATTGTATGATTCCTAGTAATAGGCGTGTATTTTAAATGTTAAGCATCCAAGAGAGGTTCATTTCAATAATAAAGGAGAAAAGAATCATTAAAAATCTCGAGAAAACATTATTGAATTTTCTGTAATTCTGAATGTGAATTTGGAGCTTAGATTAATTGATGGGGAGTATGCACGCTTCATTACCGAGTAATTACCCGAAAAGAGAGAGAAAGCGGAGGGGACATCAAAGAGTGTAGTTAGCTGTACGATAGTTAACTGCAATAATCGCTTAAAAATTTATATAAGGTTTATAAGCACGATAAATGCAGCACAATATCACACAAAGATGAAGCATATATTATAAATTATAATTTGAAGGGAAAATATCATCTGCATCATCGCTTTGCCGGTCTAATTAAATGGGTTTAGAGAAGACAGCAATTAATGGGTAAAAATCGATTTTTATTCATACAAAATACATATAAAAAACCCATATTCATATACAAATACAAATACATAAACGAGGGTGGTCTGAAAAGTTTCCGACCCCAGATTTTTCAGAAATCTTCAGAAAATTTTCAGAAAACATGTCGAGAAATGGCGAAATGTCGGAAACTTTTCAGACCACCCATGTACAAAAACCGTAGTTTTGTATAGTTTATCATCCAAAATGTGCATACTGTGGCAGAGGGATAAGACTGGTGCAGTTGGAATAATTCTGGAGTAAATAATGCTGGAGCATCCTATTGGGGACAGGTATGGATAGCGGCATTATGAAGAGCGAGAGAGAGTAAAAAACGGAAAAGGGAAATGTTTACTCTTCGGGTTCGTGTTCGTAGGTGGCGCTTGTGGATATTCGCTCCTCCGCTTCAGATTACGAAAGTGGGGCGGCAGGTTTCCGTTGACACGAGAATGGGAGAGAGAGAGGGATCGGGAGAAGGCAAATAGAGCAAAAAGTGAGAAAACGCGATAAAGCTGAGGCTATGTGTGTGCGGGAGACGTGTGAGAAATTAGTAATCAAGAAGGATGACATTCTCGCGCCGCCCTGTCCGGGATCGCTTCCCCTGTCCTTTTGTTTTCCGAAAATAAATTTTGCAGGTAACAAGGTGGCGGTGGGGACAGCACAACGGGTTTCAAATGTTATTTCTATAAAATTCTCGCCGCTGGAAGAGAAAGGCATCCGTTGGGATCGAGCATCTATCCCTTTAAACAGACAGGCGCACGGATGACTTTTCTGTTTTAATTTTTGCCGCACATATATAAAAGTTGGGATGAAACAAAACTCGGCGAGAAATACGGCGGGGCTGTGAGAGAGGGCCGTTATTATTCATGCGGAATTAAAGTGCGGCCTCAAAAAATTATTGTTTCGAAAGGGTTTTCGTTACTTCTGAAGAAAATTCGCCGCGTGGAATATGTTCCAACATTGCGTTGATCTCGCGGAATGCAGATTATGCAAAATTTCGGTGTTGAATCCGGGACGCGGGAGATAGCACGGATTGTCTTATTTTAAAACAAGCCGCCCAGCGGTTGTAAAGTCTGAATTTTTGCATTGTTTACTCTTTGTACGACAGAGGTGTTATTACGGATACGTAAGCAAATTCGAGAGGCGTCACTTTGGGGAAGAAAGGGCATGTGAAATGAAAATTTTTGATATCCAAGTTAAAAATTTTTATCTAAAATTCCGATAACCGTATATCCGCCCCCATGATACAAGTTTCCTTTCTGTAACTGACAAGCACTTTTTCAAGTATTTATTGAGCGTTTCCAATTTTTACCTGCTAGAGTTGTAAGAATGAGAGAAAGGTATACTACAGCTTGATTCGCATGTTTAAAATAGATGAATAAAATAAACTTACGTAGATTTCACTTCTTAGTATATAGCAGGGGTGCCCAACTTTTCTGCATATAGGATCTACTTTTTACCTTAAAAGTGTGTCGCGATCGACTTATTGTCATAGACGTAGTCTAAGGGGGAAGAAGGGGTGTGAAATGCATACTATGTTTATTCACTGTGTTTCAGCATAAGGTGCTTTCCAGCGAGGTATGGGTAGATAAGTAAAATATATGTTCAAAACTATTTTTTATTTCTAAATCACTTATTAAGTTTTCGAGATATAGGCTCCTGAAGAAAATAAATTTCCAGACCCATCTATTGATAGCAAAATGCAATTTAATTTTTTTATCAACTGCAATGTATAAGTTGTTGTACTATTTGTTCGTAAATATAAAAAAGGTATTATAAAATCCACAGTATGGCTGATAATTTGATTACAATATTTCACTTTCCCGTTTTTTTTGGGCCGAGAAAATATATCACGAGAGAATATTATGACTTACTTTTTGCTAATTTATCAATAGCTCGCTAAGTACACCTAGTATTGAAATATAGATATACGGCTTATCTACCTACGTAAAAAAAACATCAACAATCTTTAATTAAAGGGCCAAAAAACTCAGGTCAAGGGGAATTAAAAGAACATGGATAATTATTAACAATATTTATTAATTCAAAGTAGCCACAGATAAATACAGATTTAGAATTTACTTTGTTCCCTTAACATTAATGGGAAGACTGAGTTTGCCTCTTTCTAACCAAGGTATCATAATCAGGTGTATATCCTGACAAAGATAATAATAATGAGCCTTCTAATGCCGATCGACCAAAATTGGCCTCGCGATCGACTTGTTGGCCACCCCTGGTATATAGAAACACACAGGAATTCCATAATGACAAACTTAAATGCTACACTACAAAAATATAAGTAAAATCTGTAAAACTCGACCATGGTCAGGTAGAATCAAATCATGATGCAGTACTTCTGCAAACCATGGTCACGTTTTACTTATAGTTTTTACTATTTTTTTGTGGTTTAGTATTAAAGTTTGACATCATGTAATATTTCTGTTTTAAATATAAATAACTTTGAGAAATAAGATTCTGAAATCTGCATTTGGTTCACGCTATCATTTTTAATCATTTCTTTTATTTTTAATGAAAAAAAATAAATTAAGCTGAAGCAGTAGAATCGATTTATTTTATATTGTGCAGATTTCATCTCTGTATATACGTATCTCTATTATAACAAATACAATTTGCAGTATATCAAACGCTAGCTGGTGGGGCATTGTAGATACATTTATTAATACATTAATCAAGTTGTTTCTCTAGAAATTTTAAATTTAGTTCCTCTGACTATTCTTGAATTAGAAACGATGTTGGGATTTTGGTATAACTTTGAGAGGATAATTCACCGCTCTCCTTATTCTTTGGTAGATTCTAGGATATAATTTAGCTGAGTTTTTATGGAATCCTGATAAATCTTCTAGAAACAGAATTTACGAGAATCACTACTTTTAACAATTATAAAAATTAATTAGTTTTTGTATGATATTCCAAGTGATTTGTAAAGGATAACTATTGGTTTAAGTTGAAATCCATTCAATAACACAATAACCTCATATTTGCTAGCTGTCGGACAGTGAAATGGCTCTTCAAGAAGATAGCGAGAGTTGCGTGAAACGCTTATATGGGTGTTGGTGATTCGTATTAAAATTATATATAATGAGAAGAACGTGTGTTATTATCGATAGAGGACAGGATAAGATGTTTTCTTACAATTCTAAGAGAGAGATTGAGCCGTGGGGGACGCGGAAGAGATATGTTCTAACTCAGAGCAGTGGGTAAATAGAGTTGAGGGAGATCATTGGAGGCAAGGGAAGAATATGGCCGAGATATTTACGTCAAGGGAGATGGAAGTTGTTTAAATAAAAGCAAGGGCAGAGAGGGTGGAGATGAATGAGAAGAAAAGCTACGGCCTCAGCGGGAAAGAAGAGTTGCGGAGGGCAATTTGGACATTCGTGGATACAGCGAGACAAGCCCATGAAAAATTCAGCGGTCTAATGCGAGTCCAGAGCGAGCAAACCAAGGGGAAGAATAAGATGGCACAGAGTTAGCTTGAATGCATGGAAACCACCCAAAAGAAATTCATAAACATACCTAAGTACGATGCGAAAAGCTGAGACAAAGTTTCTCAAGTTGTATGTACCATGTGTGTTCATCGAATGTTACCATACGATCGTATACGCTTCTTTCGTTGATACTTGTATTTTCTTTCGCTAAAGATTCTCATAAGTGTTTTGAGAATTCTTCTTTGATTCTATAAACATGAAGCTTAATTTTCTCTCTCATTATGATATGTACCTTTTCATCCGACACCCAAAAAGATGAATTCAGGATTTATCTACATTGTTCTTCCTGTCACGTAAGGTTTCTTTGCCACTTTTATTTTACTTTAATATGTTTTCTAAAAGAAAGCATCACTAAGTGAAACTTAAGTCGGATGATGGGTCCACCATTTTCCGAAAAAATATCGTTTTTGAAGCAGAGAAACAACCTTTTTGATCCCGGAAACAGGAGACTAACCATAGAATTACACTTAAGTTGTTGATAAAATTTAAGAAATAGATTGTACTAGATAATGGCGTAAATCCTTAATTAACGTCAATTAAATTATCTCTCAATGTTCTCTCTTTCATAAGTCAGGATTAGTAACTTACATTATTTTAATAATAGGTAGTGATATAAAATAATCTGATTCACTTTTGATATTTTCATTTAAAGTTTAAAGAAAGAAGTCTATCAACGTTAGTGTTTAAAATCATTTTTCAAGACTCTTAAGCCGTTCTTAAAATGTAAATTTTTATTCAACTTTGCTTCATTACTTAAGCCTTGTGATAATGTCTCCATGAACTTCATACCTTTTTATCCTTTGTTTATATTCCCTTTTCTCTCTTAAAATGTACTTTTATTCATTTTAAATATACCTTATTTCTAATTATTTTACGTTCTATTATTTTTTATATATGCATTACATTTAATTGGGCTCCATTCTGACCTTTTTGTAACGACTAATGAATAATTACTAATATATTATTAATAATTATTTTTGCAAATAAAAATGGCGAGATTACTTATAAAAATGTGAATTACTTGAATATAATTCAATACAGGGTTCGGAGACTTTTATTTGATGTCAAAATTGCAAATTCACTACCCGGGCTCCTTCATCGTGCTATCTTTCTTATTACACTCGCCAAAAAATGGCCTTTCTGCTTTCATTCTGTTGATACTTTCCCATTTGTAACATGAGAAGTTCTCACGTGGGTCCCAAACGCTATTCGCTCTGTTTTAAAATACACTAGATAAGCTAGCAGATAGCTTAAATTGAAAATGTTTCTCTAACACGCCGAGGGCACTTTAAGCCTTATGGTAAAACTTACCTTTGGAATGGGATATTTTTTCTTAAAAGTTTTTAAAAGGGATCCGTATTTTCGTACGGAGATCTTGCTACAACCCAAGAGAAAAAATGAGATCGAGGTACAGAGTCTGCGAAAGCAGACACATAAATTGGATTGTCCGAGAGTACGATTCTCGCACTCACCTCACTCGAGGAGATAAATCCAAAGATTTTTCCTAGCGCAGTTATCTCTTGATTCACGATTTTGCGATCCTTAATTCTGATTGCTGTCATCGAGGCAAGACAATTCCTCTTGTACTAATCCATAGTATTATTTTCAATGAATGATAGTAAAATTTCATAATGTAACAACATGTCATAATATTAGATAGTCTTGATGTGCAGGATGCCCCATTAAAGTATCCCTCTTTTAATCTTTAATAAACGTGAAATAGCTTTAGCATAAAAGTATGGATCCTTCAATGCCCTTCGAAACCTATTATCTTTCAGTATGTAATATATGATTGCTTAGCCAAGAAATTCGCAGTAGTAGTAGTTTCTTAAGGTGTCATTCGTATAAAAATGGTATTGGCAATACCTATATTGAATTACTTGTAGCCAAATCTTGCTTAATTGATGGTTTCCTACAATAGGTCATTTACCGTGAGTTGAACACTGGGATTTTTATCCCGTATAAATGTTTTCAGCTATGCTCATGCGTATAACGTTGACTAAGTTCTGTTCCTTTCTTTTAATTTCATTGGTGCTCAGGTATGTACAAGGAAGAAGAAATTTATTACTTGCACAAATATATTTTTTATTGATTTATAATTATGGTTTTGAGATTATAGCTACCTTTTCAACAAAAAAACTAACAATTTTGCCTA
Source organism: Pachydiplax longipennis (assembly GCA_036926295.1). Classification (NCBI taxonomy): domain Eukaryota; kingdom Metazoa; phylum Arthropoda; class Insecta; order Odonata; family Libellulidae; genus Pachydiplax; species Pachydiplax longipennis. Next base: position 22,069,171 of record JAVFKF010000003.1, on the reverse strand, counting down.
TTTCTAATTCTTTGTTTAACATGCCTGAGGGAATAATTCACCCAAATATGAGCAGCTGCTTTGTAGAAGTATTGTTAAAATTGCTTCGACAGTAGAGGTCATTTCTCACGTGGGCTCTCACCGGGAATCGAACCCGGGACCGCTTTCATTAAGGCGAACGCGCTGCCCGTATGGCATGACTCAGCGCAACAAAAGTGTTTTCATAGAAAATCACGGAGTAAACGCGAGTTCATTTATCTTAGCACCGTCACACTGTACTATAATGATTAATAGAGTAAATTAATATAATACTTTTTGCTATTGTATGTAATAAAAGTCGATTTTTAATTTTTCTTTATCGAATGAATTACTTATTATATATTATATATATTATATATATTATATATATTATATATATTATATATATTATATATATTATATATATTATATATATTATATTATAATTAATTGAGTGGAATTGTCGGTTATATATTCCATTTCTGTATTTCAAACCTCGAACTGTAAAGCAAATGAGAAAAGTAATAATTTAGTCTATGAAACCCAGAAAATTAAAAATACTTCAAAAATTAAAACAATAACTGGATGATGAGAATGTATGATTAATGAAAAGTGAAACACGTTAGGAGAGGGTGGTTTTATAATTAATTAATAGATCAATTAATTCAGTACCTTTGTAATTCATTCAAACGGGAAATCATAGTTTCATCAATGATGCAGCGATGAATATTAGTAGCAAATGAAAATAGAAAGGTTTATGTGAACTGAAAGGAAGGTACGCGAAGAATCAGCGGCATGGTAGAACCAAATGAAAATGTTAACGATTTGTATCGAAATGCCCTCTTTCAGACTCTTATAATCTTCGAAGTAGGGAATTTCCGAAAGCTCGCGGATGAAACAAATGGCACACTGAAACCGAAAGAATTTTCTTTATCCCTTTCCTTTGTCTTCCGGATTATCCTCCTACCTCCTTTCTCTTTTTGTTTCGTTTCCATTCTTCCTTTCCTCCAGAATCGGTTCCCTTCCACAGGAACAGGAAAACCCTCCCCTCAGTTTATTTCGGGTGTATAGGTCTTTATCCCTATACATCTCGTATATTAAAGCTAAAATTCGAGGAGGCTCTTCAAAGGATAATAACTCGGCGGAAAAAACAAACTGATACGGATTGTTATTTTTTCAAAATCCTTGAGGGCACTTTTCTCGATAGTTTTCGGAATCACTCGTGGCTCTTCAGACACTCTCAAAGGAGTATCAAAGGAGCTCAGACTGTCGGGCCTCGGCTGCCCTCTATAAACCCAGGAATGGCTCAGCAGATTTACAACGTGCTTTTGCAGCTTTCTACATGTTTTCAACTATAGATATTAATGTGTACCCATTGGGCAATCTTGCACTTCGAAATCACGATTATTTTTAACCTATTTTAGATGGAATGCTCAAGCATCTTTCGAGAATTTCAGCTCAAATTAGTTCCAAATTATGTCTAATCTGCATTAATAAATAGCTTACACTAATATTTTTCACGAATTCCTAAAAAATTTTCGATATCCTTGAATGATAAATAATGAAGTTCTGAACGTTATAAAAAAAGAATGGAAACATCAATGATATTTTTTAATAAGACCTCTTTGAATTGAAGGAACAGAGTACGGCTTCATTCATTTAATTAATTCGTGATTAGCAGCAAGTTCCAAGGAGAGAGCCGAAGGTAGCTTGATGACTTTTTAGCAATAGCAATTTTTTTAGAATTTGAAGAAGAGTTTGAATTAAAATCAGGTTACGAATTTTTCCCACTATACACATACTAGATATATCACTACAAAAAGACATTTAAACAGTTTAAACAGGAGATGGTTATATGAGAAAATTGTCTTAAATCGTCGACCTCTTCCTTATTAAGTTTTTCAGTTTCTAAGTCTGCCCATTCAACCGCGAAAAAAGTGTGTATATTTGGAATATGTTCACTGGTGTACAAGCATAAGCAAATGAAAATTTATAGGCACAGTTTTTTAACTGATAAATGATCTTATATGTTTTTAGGAGTAATTTGATTATATAAACTCCTCATATTTTTTATCTTAGAATCATTTAATATGAGGGATACGTTCTCTTCTTTGAGAAAAATTAATTCATTTTCACTTATAATTAGCAGTAATAAATCTAAAACATTTTACCTGTATTGGCATTAGTATGTAAACAAATATATTAGCAAAGTCATATTACCGTTGATGATGTACTGCAGGATTTATATGCACGAATGAAGTTTCCAGTTAGAAAAATCAGCATCGCGTGAACTGAAATCTACCGTGAGTTAAATTATATTTGAATAATGAATAAGAAAATCAACTTCAACTCTTGCTAATCTAGGTGAACGATTTAACACTACTTAAGTAGGTAACTTCCTCCTATTTATAGATGTAAGCAAGTAAACATTTTATGGTAGGTTGCGTGATAGAATGTACTAAACCGTACAAGACCTAGATAAGAGAGCTATCACACATTCGGTGTATTGAATCGTTCCCATAAGTGTTATCCCGAAGACGAGAGCGGTTATTGCGGTCGAGAAGGAACTTAAGAGCAGGCTTAACCGTAATAAGGGCCTGCATGTAATGGGATGGCGAGATGTTCCCTTTTCCATTTTCTCAAGATAAATTAGCCCTAGGAATATCCTCAGAGCTAGAGAGGATAACAAATCGATAAACATTTCTGCTTTCACAGTGTTTCCCAGAGAAATTGCTCTATCCTAATCCCCAATGCGATTGCACGACATGGTGCACATGTCAAATTATTTTTATAGTAACTAAACTTAAGAGATTAGATGACTATTGGCAATCTTATACCCACATAAATGATATTTACGCATTAAATGAACGATAAATGCATGATATATACACAATATCTACTTGATAATTTGATGCTTGTATAAACAAATGATATGTACCTGACATAAAGATAATACATACATTATAATTCCTGACAATTAATTCGCTTATTCTAAATTTTTCGGGCTTCATGACAGGCCTCAGCTACCGTAGCGGTCACGGGGTACAACTCCACCGTACATCACCCTGTCAAGCAATCCCTTAATTCCAACAAAAATGTCGCAACTACAGTAAAAAAACCTCAATATCCTTTCCTACATTTCTACAAAACAGTGAAATAATTTTTTTAAGGTTTATCTATAAATAAAGGAATGTTTAATGACTTCTATATATTACACATTGAATATTTTTAGTCAGGCAAGAAGAAATTGAGCTGTTTAATATGTATTACTATTATCTAAGTGGAAATAGAAAATATGACTTTCTCCCACTGTTTTTTTCTGAATAATTAGAATATTGATATACAAAGACACACTATGGTATCTTTTACTACAGTACCAAACCAACTCATCCTTACTGCTATGTAAAGGCGAAACCGTATATGCCTTGAAACAGTTTTTATACCGTAGTAGAGAGGAGAATTATTTCATAACATAACTTATTTAATTACAATTCTTAGATATCGCAGTTATAGAACTATGATCCAATATAAATTTTATTTTCAGTTCTTGAAGAAGTAGATATGGTAGATTTTTAATACTCAAATTAAGCGATATTAATTTTAATCTTGAATATATTAAAGGGATATGATATGCAGTCGTTTATTAAATATAGCAAACGGGGAAAATCGATATCTGTTTAATTTGGAACATTTTCCATACTCAATTTTTTTCGTCATGCTCTGGATATTTTACTGCACTAAGGTATCATCGGGAGACCGTGTTGATATGCTCGTTTTATTTGTCCACTGGTGCGTTTCATTCTGCTGCCAATTCCCACCGCTACGGTTGCACACGCATCTCTGACCGATTTTCTAATAAAAGTTTCCTTTCCCATCGGAAAATCCCCTCTGTATATTTTAGCTACTAAACTCTTTTTTCTTCTTTTTTAGATTCTTTGTGAGTTTGAACAGTGTTTCTGAAGATTTTTGTATGATGTCTTTAACAGAAACAGGTGATTCCAATTATATCCGTCGTAAAAATCCCATCAAACACACAAGAACACTGCATTCCTTTTGTGATCTGCAAAAACAAAATTACCCGGTATTCGAACCCGAGACCTTGACGTTGAAAATAAAGCCTACTATCCATTACGCTGCAGGGACTGGAAGAGTATGATAATGAAACTATTAATAAAAAAAATCATTTTGGGAGCTCGTGTAACGAATTCGGTGCAAGATTGATCAAAATTGAAATATTTATAGATGCGTATTTTTTATGCTGAATGCTTCCTTAAACTAAAAATTATATAAACAGCTTATATAGAAATGCGCTTTCAAATTATCTTATCGACGTTTAAAAATATTAAGACAAAACACAATATCTGACGCAAATGTAAATTTATTCATTCAAAAACCTTGTGAGTTATATCAGTACTAGTCTTCAATGAAATTTTCGATTTGAAATGCATCAGAGAATCATTCTAAGTGTCAGGCGTATAGATATATCTTAATTTCCTAACAATATTCGTTTTGTACCTTATGAATTCATGTGCAAGTATCTTTGAACGTTCTCAATTTTAATTCACCATATTCCAAGAAATAATGGAATTTCATCCAACGTGTACGTGAGGTAACGGAATTCTTGTGTATTAAGGGCACTGTTTCTAGAGTACATTCTTTTGTATCGCATTTCAGTTTATCCGAAATCCATGTGCGAATTTTCTGCCAGGGATCGCTTTGCAAGCTCACGGCTGCAAACTCCATTTTGCACGTGCGTGGGGTACCAAGGGGCGAATAGAGGGCTAAAGCGTGCAGATTTCATCAAAAAATAAATGAGAATCTTTATCTGATCACTTTTTCAATATCATTATCGAACTCTCTTGAATTTCACCATAAATTTTAGATGAAAAGGAGGGCGAGTAACTGATCCGTTTTCACTAGATTTTTTCTTTTCATTAAAGCGAATTATTAAAATAAAATGGCGAATATGTTATAAAAACTATTCTAATTAAAATATAAAATACTGAAACTAATTTTGTGCCTCATGTCAATATTTCACATTTTTAGCTTCCTAATAGGACAAAGGTTGTTGTATTGTTACTGTTATGCTTTGCAATGCCTTTCTCAGGATTCAGATATACTTTTTGCGTCGAAAGTTGACAAAACACTAATGGGAAGTAACATTTAATTCTAGTGATTCACTTCCTTGATTTACCACTAAAATAAAGTTCGGAGTAGTTTCTATTTTTATAAGAATTGAAAATCTTCAGGCCAATGATATTCGAGAGTTTCTTTTAAGAATACATTTTCGTTCCACTCATCTTGTTGTTATATTCATTTAATATTTACTATTTATACTCGTATGAGATGCAGCATGTTTTTGGACTGTATTCTTGATCAATCATGATAAATACCAAATGAAACCTATAAGCTCCTGTAAAACGCAACCTGCTTTTTTAACCTTGATTTTCGGTGACCAAATTGCGTTTTGTGCGTCGATATAAACTGTATTTAATTAGATTTTTACTGATACAATGAAATGGTGGAAACTAGAGTATTCTAGAATATTCTAGATATATGATTTTAAAGCTCCCTTGTCAAATTTTACCAAAAACGAATATTTTCGGGTGGTAAAAAATGAAAAGAAGTAATTTATCGATGCCCATTTCAACGCGAATTGTATGTGGGTCAAGCAGTCATGAATCCCATTTAGAGGGTTTCCAATCTATATTCGGATATGAAGTGTTACCGAACAAAAATAGAACGAGAAATGTTACAAACATGAATAGCGGAGAACGAAGGGTTGTGTTTTTATCGTTCGAATCTTTTTTTGTTTGGGGGAACATGCCTGGAAACAATGGGACTCGATATCGGTATGAAGCGCTATATTTTAGATGGACGAACTTTTTCTGATGATTCACGTCGTCAATTTAGAAGAATTATTCTCCGCACCATAATGCTTTAACCATGAAGTCCCAGCTTTTCGGATAATCCATTACTCAGCGGATAAACTCCGTGACCCAATATGGAGATGAGAATCGTGGGTCATCCCTCAAGGAAACTGCAATCCTTCGAATTAACATCGCGGCGAGGTTAGACATAATCAGGGTGACGGGCCTCATGTGCGCACACTGCATCGCGTTCTTCTTTTTTTACTTTTACTCTTTCAGAGAGATCTAGATCTTTCCTCGCCGCCACGGGAGACTAACTTTTTCACTTACCGCCTCATGCTTCCTTCCGTGCTTCCGAGTCAAACGCCTTCATAATTAAACTCCTTCGGAACTTTTTCTTATCGATGAGAAACACGTTGCCTATCCCCTTTTCTTCTCTGGAGTCTCTCCTTAATGGTTCGTCATCTTAATTTCCCCAAAGATCTTTTTCATCGTCCAATTCACTGTGCGAACAATTCCCTGCGTCATTCCATAGGTTGATCTCAAATATACCAATCATCCAAAGTTCTTACCTGTCCCATTCAGCTTGATTTTTTATATAATTGATTTTCCTAAGTTATTATTTCTGGAGTTTCTCCCTTGAGAAAAACTACGCTGAGAAATATCTCTCCGTGGTTTATATAATATAAATAATTTATGGAATTCGAAAGAAATCATTTCACTAAAGACATGAAGTTCATTTTTAAAGAAGTCGCTGGTCTAGCTAAAGAAATTTTAAAATTAACTATTTACTGTGAAAAATATTTTGAAAATAATATTAACCTATGGGAAAATTTATTTCATCAGAAAAATATTTCACTAGAATAATAGGGTAATAGAATTGAAGCTTAGGGAATAAGGGATAAAATTTACACAAGGGAAATGAATTTGAAAGCTGATATTTCCAATATACATAAGGCGAAATTCAAAAGCTATGTAGTATATACAAAACTGTGAAATTAACTATGTATTTTTTGTACTAACATTTGGACAAGTCGGTCTGGGATGATGGGAAATCTTAATTTCTTTTAATATTTATTAGTTTTTAAATTATCCATTAATACCTTTTGTATCGATGTATTTCCTCTGTTTATTTTTTCTGCAACTCATTTTTCAAAACGTCGTAAGGGTTCTCAGAATTTCTTTCCTGGATGTATGGCCTTTCAATATTTGAGCGGCCTCCTAGAATTTTTATAAAAGATGAAATTTTTTCGCAAAAACAAGGAAATTTCATATTTATAAACATGTGTTGCCCAGGCTCAGAAAATTTTGTATTTATCTCGAAAGACAATTTTCATATTGAACTGTATAGCATTAAGTTTTACTTTTAAAGTTCCCTTCTCAATACCGCTGTGCAATATCTTCACATGATAAATTGCCAAGAAAAGATTCGACGGTTGGGCTTTTACGTAAAAATGTTTCCTTCGGTTCATGCATCCCTGCACATACTTGCATGCAAAAATTTTTCAAATGTTATAAATCTTAAATCAGAATTTTAGATTCAGGAGTTATAAAGAACGGTTTCATTGTTTTCAGATTATATATTTGCAAATAAGTTATGAATAAATGTATCAAATGAGAAATCTCTTTGAATTCTTTTATATCGTAGAAAAGATACCGTAGTGTCTCCATAGTTTTCTGTCAGTTGCTTGTATATTATTCATAAATCTGAATTCAGTTATATTTTAACTTCAGTTTCAAGCAGAACTTTTGTCTTTGCGGTCACTTTCAATTATTTCATCACTTTTCATATTTGGATTCCCTTTGTTCTACTTTTTCTATTTATCTTGGAAATCTCACAGAGTCCGTTGTGAGTGACATTCATACAGAAAGGCAGAAGGAAACGGCATCACAGGAAAGCCTGAAAAGAGCTTTGTTATTTTTCTGTCAGTTCAATGGCACAAAATCACTCTTTATCCGCTTTCCAAACTAAAATACAAAGATATCGTGGCTATAAGTGTTTTCGTAGATGTCTAACGCAACTGAGATTCCCGAAAATAAATATATGTTTTCATAAAACTGGGAAAATATCTCGTGCTATATGTTTTTACTACAAAGATTTACTTTCACATTTTTGTCTACCTTTATAACCGGTAAGTAACCGCTCTAAGGGGTTTATGCTTACGAACTGATGTCACAGGGAAAATGTTTACAACTTTGATGTACGTATAAACTGAGTTGATTACTTTTTGTAGTGACATCGCGGATGTGAGAAAAATGCGGTACTCTTTGGCGGGATTTTAAATTATGTATCTATCTCGGGAGTGATTATCCATTAGCGGATGCAAAAAATTCGAATTACCATTTTACTTTAAATATTTTAAAGCATACGTATTAGCTAGCATACTGATAGAAATTATACACACAAGACTGGTTATTTAATTACTCAATCGAGAGAGTGAGATCTTGTCTGAATGTTTGATATGATATTACGTTCACAAATCTCAAATGTAATATATGTTCCCATTTTAATTGTATTGAATTCAAACAAACTTCGGAAATTTAAAAAATTTAAAGTTAGCATATACCTATTTTATTAGGAAAGTTATGTTTTCTGGTTTCTGAAATATTGTTATATTGTCCTTTAGATTCAAAGTACATTTACTCGCTTTCTTCGTAGGAGCAAATTGCTCAAGATAGTGATTAAGTATTTTTAGTGCTTATAAAATACTTTTCGTTAGAGAATAAACTTTGATCCTGAATCATTCTTTCATTGATTGAAGTTCATTTTGCTTTTTTTAAGTTATAAATAGAATTTAAGTACGAAAGAGATTGCATAGGAGAAAATAATGCAATCGAGTGACAGAATTGTTTCTAAAATAATGAATCGAATTTCTTTATATCACGGGCATCTGGATAGCCAAGTGCGTTGGGCGTTCAATTTTGGTGGATGTGGTCCCAGCAATCTTCCCTTAGCTGCCAAAGTACTTTTAAAAGTTACTGTTACTAAATTTTTCGGCTTTAGTAAGACATCTAAGTGTACAGAAATTCATTTTAGATTTCTGAGAACTTCCTTGTAGAGATTTCATTTAAAGTGGGAAATTATTACTTTCGAGGCGTAATTTTATTCTTTTAAATCCGTGAGCAAGATTTTAAAAGACTTAGTTTATTTTAGAGCTGAAAAATTTTACTTTGTGGTCTTATAAATAATAAAAATAAATAATAAAAATAAATAATAAAAAATAAATAATAAAAATAAATAATAAAAATAAATAATAAAAATAAATAGTAAAAATAAATAGTAAAAATAAATAATAAAAATAAATATTAAAAATAAATATTAAAAATAAATATTAAAAATAAATATTAAAAATTAATATTAAAAATTAATATTAAAAATTAATATTAAAAATTAATATTAAAAATTAATATTAAAAATAAATATTAAAAATAAATATTAAAAATTAATAGTAAAATTAAATAATAAATAATAAAAATAAATAGTAAAAAATAATAAATAGTAAAAAGAAATCATAAGAAATTAATAATGAAAATAAATAATAATAAAAAAATAAATAATAAAAAAGGAAGTTGTAAAAATGCATGCATGAAAGATAATGAAATCGATACACATTACCTATTTGAGAAACTATATTTACGCGAGTTCTGTTCGGATCAAAATATCCAGTGAGATCACTTTTATCAATTCTGTTCCACATTCTACTCTAATTCGGCACTCGATAATTCCCTGACGAATTTCGAGGACGCCAAATCGAAATTTTATCCCTTGATATCTACTGAAGCAGATAATTTGTACTCGGGAAGTATTTTTCACCGACAGTGCCAATCAAGGGGGGATTGCAATTCTAATCGATTCTATTCTATTTCATTACTACAGGAAAGGTGCCCTAATTGCTATCTGTCACCCAAAATTTCCGCGTGCGACCGTAAATTCGTTCCGACTTAATCCTGAATAATAATTATCGGGAGGTGAATTGATTAGCTTTCTGCCACGTTCCGGGCGAATAAAAATATTATTACGTCACATATTGATATTTAGTCGCGCGATCCGGGCTTAAAAAAGAGACCGACATTTTTACGGCATTATCCCAATTAGCCCGACGTCGGAACGCCGGAAAAATATTATGGCGCATGTATTATTGGTTTATCAAGGATTATTTATGGATGGACATAATTGGAAATTGCACGAGAAAAATTTAATGAGGATCAATTGCTTCCGCCCCGGCCTGGTTTCTCTATAGATAAAACAGCCTCCGTTTAACGACTGGGGACAGAAATACGGAAGAACAGATTTATGGATCCGCCGAAAAAAAATCAAAAATCCCCGCGGACCAGTTCGAGCGTGATTGGAAATTTGATTTGAAATACGGCCCCGCGCTTTCTCGCTCTTATTGCTTTAAATCGAACGCCATCCGTGAGATTTTTCTTCGCCTGCGAGAGTTACTGCGATATCCATTATAGATGTTCCCATCACGTGCCAACTCCATTATTACGAGCTGTGTAAGCGGAGGTTGCGGTTTAACACATTGTGGGGATATTATTTATACGAATGTCTCTCTATAAGAGTTTTCTCGAGGTATATCTTACTGCGATTGTGGGAGCGAAGAAATTTTTCGTTTCTTTATTTCTTTCGCCGTTTATCGCTTCCATTTTGTGTCTTTGGACTCGCTGTCAGGAATGCTGTAAAAACTGTGTGGTTTGCAAAGATGAACGACGCTATATATATATATATATATATATATATATATATATATATATATATATATATATATATATATATATATATATATATGCGCTCAAAGCGTTACCATCTGAAGTGAAGTAGATGACGTTTCAATTCTAAGTCTATTTAATTCTAATTCTAAGTGGTTAAAATAGTATCACTAGGAATCTCTGCTGGTAGATAATAATCAATCTATTACGAAGCTTATAAATGATTTTTTAAAGCGGAAGGGTAGCTTTTCGTTCCTTTCTCTTTTTTTAAATATCGATGGTTTTCAGAGGAGATATTAAAATCTCTATACGAGGATTTTATGAAATTCGCTCGGACCTAAATTCTTTCAGTGCTTCCTTTTATCCTAAGGATTCTTTGCAGAATTCTGCATCGTGGCAGTTTTTTCATAGAATCCTTTGAGTTGGAGATGGTAAACAAATGAGTCAACCTGGATCTAAGAGAGGAACTGGGTGGAAGAGAGGGAGTACGTAAAGATCGAAAGCATAGCACAACAAAGGGTTGAAGATACGTGAAACCTTTGATATTATCACATTGTTTTACTAACTTTTTCCCTTGTTTTGTAGATTAAATATGACAAAAAAGACTTATAACCGTGGATTAAATACGAATAACCTACGATACGCTTTAATTAACCATCAATTAAAATTATTATGTACTAATCAGGTCTTGTATGGCTAAAGTTTCATTTTATTCTCAAACTGGATGCTCAAACAAGGATAAAAAAAATAGAGATCACGCAAAAATAGTGGTCTTAATTCCCCAGACTGCGACGATTTTTCAATTCATAAAATAAGAGAACGAATTCTCATCATATAATTTACTATTACGTAGATTTAAATATAGTTGGTATATGATATTTTTGTTGTGAAATTGTATTATATCTTCGTATAAGCTGATACTAAAATCCAGGGCTCCCAGATAGTCAAGTGGAAAGCGCGTTCAACTCTAGTGAAAGTGGTCACAGGATCGATTCTCGGTAGGGGCCCATATGTGCGAATGTAGAGGTCGAAGAACCGTAAAAAATACTGCTGACACTACTAAATACAAAACCTTGAGAGTGATGTTGGACAGCCATGGTATATATAAGACAGAATACCACTGAGTTAATTTAATCTAGTGTTTAGCACCATAGTTGTACTCTAATAATAGTAATTATTGTGTCCATTACGCATTATATTACATTATTTAGTTTTACGGCAAACAGTGGAATTGGAGGAGAATTCGATCGATAGCTCACAGACAAAACGCGCCTTCATCGGAAATCCCACGAATCTTGGTGAAAAGAGTTATTTTTCCACGGAAATATTCCGTCACTCTCTCCCTCTGAACGTGAATTTGGGATTCCTTTGAGACACAAGTAATCTATATTCTTCTCACAGATTTCCTTTGGTCTGCGACGGGGCCTGATTGGTCTCCGCAGGTATGAAACTTTAATAAGTAGTCCCAAACGCTGCGTATGCGACAAGAGTCGTATATTCCGCCACGAATGATCTATTTAGTTTAAATTCAAAATGAGATGGGAAACGGACGTGACGAGCGGCGTGGAGAACGCGTTACGTGACATAGCTTTCGCTCATCTGCGAGAATTTCGCTCGACGATATAGTTAAAGCTACGCGATATGGGGAATATTAAACCTCCTGAATCGGGCCTCTGAAAAGTCAGTATTTCCTAAAAGCGGATTCAACTCAATTTATCATCAAATTGTCGTCTAAACGTGGATGTAGTGTTCATATCGGAGTACATTAAGTACATCACAGGGTCGTCTAGCGTTAACATTTACTGGCAAATTTCATGATTCACTTAGGTGCAAGTCATTCATTTATCGGTGCTTTTATCTGCTTAATGATAAACATAATAAACTGAAAGGCTTGATTTAGTCACCTAAGAGATAAAATATTGATAACGTTTGAAATATTGCAAGCAATGGCATGATTACACCGAATCCTAAATACATACAATACAATGTACAATAAGAAGTTTCTGATTCATCTCAAGATGGCAAATTGTTGTTGAAATCATTGGCTTCATACTTTTTCTATGGTATTTCTTATATTTTCCCCCCTACGTAATGTGCGGTACCCCCAGTAGGTACCAAGACTAGATTCTTACACATTCCCTTTTCATGTTTCATTAAATCGAATCATGTGATACTATCCGAAAGTCATAGTAAATGATCGTAAATTAGATTAAATATACGTACATAAGTAATTATATACACCGCTGGGATACAGTTTTTAGAGTGTTACATTTACATCTACAGTACAAGTTTCCGTACAGATATGTGCATTACGTAAATATATATGGCGTTCTTCAATGAGAAAATGTTAGCAGTTGTAAAGTTTCTTATAAAATAAGTCTTTCTTTATAACTCTTTCGAAATATGTGTCACTTTCACTCAGCGGTTCTGTTCACAGCTTTATTTTACTATGATATAGAAATTACGATTCAATGATGTGTGTATTCCGTAATGTATTACATCTCTATAAAGAGTTCATGAAACAGAATCATCATATCACTGAAAGTTATGAAAAATGCGAAACAGCCGAATTTTATATGATTTCATAATCATGATAAAAGTACACGAATGCTTCTTTCGCAATGATTCAGTAGTCAAGTAGTCAAATAAAATTAATTCATATGTAGTTAAGTGTTTTAAAAGTCGGTGAATGAAAAATAGTTTAGGGATACGATGGGATACGAAATCCATCCAGCATAATTTACTTCACGGATTATTGTATAGTTTGACCTGTTTATTAAGTACTAATCTAGAATCAGTTTCATGAAACATCACTAACTGCAGATCTGTTTAGTTTTCAACGAAAATATATTACTAATTTCCCAATTCGGCATAGCTCAACGGAAAAACGTATTTATAGAATAAAGTAAACTAAGTAAGCCTTTGTTAATCCTCCATTTTTTCTGGATGTCTACTGAGGCGAAAACCGAGAGGAAGCTATTATTCCATTCGGACCCGCAAAAACATCCCTAATCCCCCGCTCAGCAGTCGCTGATGTTTAATTAATGATTTATCGCGGATACAGGGTTATAAACCCTGAAATATATCTCCCGCAAGAAGCAACCGTCAGCGACTTTAAAAAAATATCAAGGACGGATGAAAAAATATCGTCCCGCCAGAGTGAAGTTTTGGGAAGAAATTACCGGATCCGATCGGATCGTAAATCTTTAATGGGCATCGCTCTACTTCTTGTATGGTTTGACTGATGAGTGTGGGGAGCGTATTTTAACTGTCACTCCCACTCCCGCTCGATGCCGAGGGAAGAAGAAGGGGGAAGGCAATTAAAAAAGCGGATTCGACGTTATAATGGAACTTCAGACTCCCGCCACACCCCCTTCTCTCCTCTTTGCTCATTCCTGCTGCCGCCGACGAAATTTACGGCGTTGCATTATGGGACGAAAGAATAATGGACGCGACAACAATGCAAACGACGACTTTCTCCCAGTTGGCCGTCGAAATTTTTAATCGTTATTTATGACGGATGGTCGTGCTTTGATTTCGACGCAAGAGGAATGAGAATGGCTTCCTTTTTCTCCCTCCGTTGACTCTGTCTTTCATTCCCCGACCTTTCAGATTGTTTTGCGAATTGAATCAAAGGCATTCTGTTCGATGGGTGATTGATCGGTGCGCTTCGAAGTGGATGGCGTCATTATGTCCGGTTTTCATTATCAATTTAGCTTTTGATGCAGGGGTCCAAGCATAACTGCAATTCCGCTAATACAACGTGTGGTTGTGCATCTTAAATTGAAACATTTTGATACCCTCAAACCGGATAATCGCTTTTAGATTAAACTGGCCGTTTATTCGGGGAAACCACGCCAAAATGGGATTCTCTTCCATCTAAAATAATATTTTATTCAATTTGACTACAAAATAATTGAAGATATAAAATTTTAGGACTTCACAACTGATGGTTGGCTGAGAAAAATAACTGCGAGTAGAAATATACTTTTGAGGCTACGGAAAGCCATGTGGGTAACGCCTTTCGTTAATTCGACTTAGGCGAAAGCGGTCTCGGGATCGATTCCCGGTGAATGCTCTCGTACTAAATAACCTGCTAAATAAATAGCTGTTGAAGCAAATTTAAAAATTATTCTTCGATAACACTGTCGAATCTAGATCACAATTTAGGCAACTCATAATCATATTAGCTCTAGAATGTGTCTTCGATTTTATTAAATCCGATGATAAAGTAAATAAATACATAATAATAATGCCGTCTTTTTAATGGTTGTATTTGAAGCCTTTGAAGGCCTTTCTTCCGATTAACCCCTTTATTTATCTATTTTATTGTTTTTCCTAAATTAATAAAAAAATACACAGGAAACTATTCCCTGACCGGAAAAATCCGATTAGCCGGTATTCGAACCCGGGACCGTGAGGTAGGAGTGTTAATGCGAAAGCACGCTAATCTCTCCGCCACCACACCCGTTAAAACATTACAGTTTCGGCCTCTATTGCAGTTTCCTTATAACAGTTCCACTGTCTATAAGGTATCAAGGGCGATTATATTGGTGTTCCATAGCTAGTACTATTTTCTTCATAATTCAATATTCAGTTCAGTATTTCTGATTCTAATTTGCATATCACATTCCACCTATATATTAAAGATAAATTAAAACTTGAATATTTAGTAACTAGCGCAGTCATTAAGTACTATAATAGTGAATTCGCTGTTTTTGGTCGAATCGTTATAATTTTCATAAACACGAGAAAGTTTTGGATTCTCAGTTTTGGTTTTGTCCCCTTAAAAGAGCGGTTTTTTCCACAAGATTCTCTCTGTAAAGAAGTTAAGCTGTGCATTTAGTAAGCGATAATGCGTCGATAAAAATCACGGGAAAAAAATTTTCGTCACAAATGTAACTTGAAAGGAAAAATCACCCTTTTTTCGGGTTTCCACCTCCTGCCTCCTCGACTACTATGGAAATCGCGGATGGATCCGTCATAAAAGTTTTCGTTTCGCGGGCGCCAATCGTATAAAACCCTTTTTGGTCACCAGAGGCGCGCGGGACGTGAGCAGAAATGCAATGCGGCGGTTGTGTTCATGCATGCAACTTCCAAGTATATTGAATTCCGTTTCAATTCGACCGAACGGACAGCCAACGTTCTATTTTCCCGCATGGATTCACGAGGAATTTCCTCCCCAGGATCCTCCCACGGTTCCCTTAAAACTTCCCCTCCTCGACGAATAACCCATCCCTCGCCTCACGGATTACTCTCATCCAACTTGGCGATTTTCAATTCAATACCTCTTCCCTACGGCGATGGGATTCCAAAGCCTTGGCCGCATGCCCTACGTGCAAGTTTTCGCATTAAATTTAAATCCCGAAAAATCGGGATGCATTTTGATGCAATTGCCGGAAGCCCCGGGCTCCTTTCTTTCCCTCGTTCTTTTTTCTGCCCAAAGAGAGCCGTTCCCTTTTCTTTCTGACTAGTTGTCGCGTCGCTATCGAGGCGGAACATTTTTCCGACCGTTTTACCCCTTTTGGCTCTTTTTCTTCTTTTTTTAAAGAGGTACGGAATGATTTCGAAAGAACCTCACGCTTTAATTCCATTGCGATTTGGGGTACGAAACGACTGGTCCTGCAAGGCATTCTATTGTTCGGAATAATTCGAGATTAAATTGAATCCTTTGGCCCCATGGCGACATACCCCGATGAAAAAGAGCTTCGAATCCCTAATACTTTCTCTTAGACCCTTTGTTTCAACGGAAAATACAATCATCTCTGTCATCTTATCCCAATGTTATCCCTTGTATTTCAGCCATAAGGTAACCCATGTTTGCATCAGCCATATGATTTTCCTCTTGTAATTTATGGGATCAATATTTTAGTTCTTGAAACGTTTGGAAGCCCATCATTTCCTTTGATGACCTATTCTGGTGAAGATTGTAGAATCAATTTCGACGGGTAGATTCCTCCAATATCAATTCCTTGCTGTAGGCAGAAAATCAAAAAGATAAATTTTGGGGATACTGACCAGAAAAACAGACCAGATCCTTTTGGTCCCCATTCTTTAAAGGAAAACTAATACTCTGGAAACATTCTATTAAATTACTGCTTTGATGGTTCCTTTTCTGTAGAGGTGTGTTCAACTCGTATTAATTTCTTCCATGCTTTCTACTTGCGTCATAAGCACTGGTACTTTTAATGGTATTCAAAGAGCTTACAAATTAATAGAATTCAAACCAAACACTAATAAAATAATCAGGAGATTAAATTTCCAACCAGGAATTATTCGGGCACCATTTTAGCGTATAAAACCCATTGGGAAAAATGTCTTGTGAACAGTAAAAACTCTGATGAAATGAAAATACACAATCAAAGGAAATATAATGCAGGTCGTAGCTTGAGAGAATACTTCAATATGTATTTACAATGGAAAATTTTTATGTATTTCCTGATATTGCAGCAGTTTTGAAACGGATTTGGCGTAGTAATCCCTCATAGGCACGCCGTAAATTATTTCAAAGCAAGTTTAGCGGACGGCTGTGATTTCCTCTCAATCTGTTTCAATTCAGCCAGGATTGACTACAATGATTAGACGCTATAAGGGGTCTCCTAAACGGAGCAAATAGAAACGTAATTACTTTGGGATCAGGGATTAGTTGAAATGGTGGAAGCAAAACCAATTTTCTCCGTAGCTTCGCCTGTCCTTCATCATTGTGACATTATACCCTCTGAAATCCACTCATCAGTTCCGGATCCTTTGATAGCTGCTGGGTGACTAGGTAATCTATCATTACAGTAAATGTTATTGCTTTTTCATTTCCTTAAAATAGGGGAGACTTGGTAATCCGAGCTTGTTCTTTCCTCTTTCAATTGTAATGAGCTTTTCAGTGTTGAATGGGTATTTTGCATTGCGGAAGATATCGGTTTATAAAAGCTTTAGTCGTATCAGAATGTTTTGTTCATCTCATGTTAGGATTTAATTTAGGTGAAAGATAGGAAGAGGAAGGTCACATGAATATAAAATGAATCAAATGTATTTTCTTAACGACATTTTAAAGAATAACAGAAGGAATGTATGTAGAATATAGTAAAAATTAATCTTGATTTAATTTAAGAGAGAGTTACTCTTTATATTCTTTTATATTTAAGAATAACATTCTCCGAGTGGTGACTCTGTTCAGTATACGATGAGAGGAGTACTACCATTTGGGGGATAATGCTTCTGGAATTCTAATTCGAAATATAAATGTAGAAATAACAATTAAAACTAGTTTGTGGTATGAAGAACAAACAATATCTATGAAAATTTTAAGGAAATATTTGAAGTAAAATCTCCTGGTTGATTTCCATCTCATTCTTATCCATAACACATTTCTGGGCAGATAGAAATTATCATCTTATGTGACTATCAGGCCTGATGATAACTTACAGGGTCAAAAACACGATCACATAATAAAATGTTGGTTGTAAAGGTATAAGTGCTTTTTAGAAATTTTTACTTTAAAATGAGGACACTACAAAATAAAAGATTCTGCTATCATTTTCGTTTGGTCACCACCATATCATTCTTATATACTACCGCTATACCACTAGTATGCATTTTGCCATGCTAACGTCATATTCTTCCGAATACAATAAAGCACCATCATTCTAATTCATCATAGTTAGTGGATAAAACATGCTAAGTAGGTTTATTATTCACTATTCCTGTATTCATTAATTTCAAAGCACATTAGTTGAATAGCACTTTGGCTGAATACTTTTGATTATTAAATCAATAGCAGTGCTATAAACACTCATAATTTATTACTAGGATAATTTTCTTCTGAAATTGTGAATTTTTTTTTGGGAAGTTATCCGAAAGTAACAAAGTAATTGGGAAAAGCTGTAAAGGGCTGGTGGTTTAAATATTTGAATAGAAATTAAAATATTATTATTTTGAATATTATTTTATATTTTCTTGGAGATCACATAGTAAAATAATATTATCAAATATTATTATTTTACATTTGCTAGGAGATAAAATAATAAAATAATATTATTAAAATATTATTATTTTACATTTTCTAGGAGATGAAATAATAAAATCATTAAAATATTCTTATTTTACATTTGCTAGGAGATAAAATAATAAAATAATATTATTAAAATATTATTATTTTACATTGTCTAGGAGGTGACATAATAAAATTATTAAAATATTCTCGTTTTACATTTGTTAGGAGATAACATAAAAAAATAATATTATTAAAATATTATTACTTTAAATTTGCTAGGAGATAAAATAATAAAATAATATTAATAAAATATTATTATTTTGCATTTGCTAGGAGATGACATTTTCTCCAAATACCTCGTTCGACTGTTTTCCGTCGGATTTTGTCCTTCATAACATTATGTACGTAACATCGCGGCTCGGGGTAATCAAAAGCGATCGATGGAGCTAATTTTAGCAGCGTATTCGTCCCACGTTCGGGATTTCCTTTACATCAATCTTCGGGCCCACATTTCTTCCATTTTCACGTCCTCGTCCGTTCCGACTCCGATCGCACGTGCGGGAAAGAACAATGAAGAACGCGAAGCCATTCCAAATGTATCCACGCGCCCCAAAGACGCGGAGGAACTGTCTTTTATCTCCATTGAAAATCGTCGAATAAACCTTTCCATCGAACGCCTCTGTCCATCGATACAACTTTCCCCTCCACTCAAAACAGCGGACCTTAATTCAATTCTTCTCTTTGCCGAGAAGGACTGAATGGTATAAAGGACGGGGAGATAAAGAGCTCCCTCTCTCTCTCTGTCTCCCGTAGCTTTGAAAGCAATTTATCTGCTTGCGCGAGGCATTTTTTTCCCCTCCGCTGCCCTATTCGACGCAAATTTCCGGGATAGGGGTCCGGCCGAACCGGAAAACAATGGAAATGATCTAAACTAGTTTACCGCTAAAGCAGGTTAATCCCTTTAGGAGCAGTTTCTGCAGATCGTTATGGAGCCCGTAATAACGCGTGCTGATGGGGAATCCATCGGAATGCCAAAACGCGTGGATTAACGGCGAGGGAATTGACTCGCATGCGGTTTGATTACTGCGGCGAATGAATTGCTGAAAAGTTTGCTCATCGTCCGAAAGTTCGGATTAAACACAGTCGTGGTTATTTAAGGCCGAAGATCTATTTCCCGGAATTCTTTGCGGAGACAATTTAATATTCTCCGGCGAAGTACTATTTGGAGCTCTCTGTCGAGTTTTCATGAATATTCGAACGTTTGTGACCTGAATAATTCCGTATGAAAAGAAGTCGGGAAAGCTGAAAGCTAATTTCTGGAAATGGGTGCGTTAATATTGATTGTTCATTTAATTGGAATATTTATGACCCAGTTGTATTCATTTTAATAAACTATGAGTTATCGCTTACGTAATTGGCACTAGAGAGATTCTAAATAGCGTTGGATGCCAAACGCAGTAGTTTACTAAACAAAACCCAATTATTATTTGTGTGCGCATGAGTCAAAGTACGGTTCTGCGAGAATATACTGCCCTCAGATGCTTTAGATTATATTCGTGTAAATATTTATCTTCCTTTGTTTACGTAGCGAAGTAGGAATTCTTTCAGTCCGTAATCGTAAAATCGTTCGAATTAAGATATTACATTTTATTTTTATAATGAATGAATTCATCATTAAGGTCTGTAAATCCTAGTATTGTTATGTATAATCTCTGCAAATATTTTGTCCACGGCTAACCGCTTCCTTTCATCATAATTACTAAACTTAGCACTATTATTTAATTATTTCTTTTTGTCAAACATAATTCCTGCTCTATCCCTTCTCATATTCATAACATTAACAAGTTCAGCAATCTCTCAACTTGTAGTGAACCGTTCTATTTCCCTCGCCTTCTTACCAAAGTTCTTCAGAGTTCTCTCTTTAATCGCTTGTCGAAGGTCCTCTGCATTAGTCACTTAGTCTGTTTATTTCTTTGCTTAATTTTTTTAGCTATTTTAAGTCCCTATTCATCTCTTTTAGACATTGATATAGATCAAGCTCACAGCCACAAAGAAGGATTTTTAGATTTCAATAAACCGTCATGACTAAATTAAACGCATGGAATTTTAATTTAATACTCTTCAAGGTCTAATTATTTCAATGTAATGTCTTACTGCCGCTCAGAAAAGACGGAATAATAATAATCATAACTTTGTATCGTCATAACAGAATAAATAACCTCTTACTTTCTGGAAAATATTAATGGAAAAACAAACGTGATAGGGCATCTCTCGGACAGTTTCTCACGATAACAAGTTACACTTCAAATATTCAGTTATGTTTAGGATAAATAAACGGAAGAACGTTATGAATGGCACTTGATGGATGTAAATTCTATTCCATCCATGCTCTCTCAAAATATTCTGTTTTGTCAGATATGCAAATCCGTTGAGAGCCCATTTGTCGTTCCATCATTAGATTTTTATATTCAGAAGAGAGGAATGTTTTGTGTCAGGCAAAATAGACCGCGTAAGCAGACTCAAGAGAATATTGGAGAAAAATCATATTTTGCATAGAATATTTCGCCGAGCAATTTTCTTCTCGTGCAACGTCATGGAAATGCGCAATCTATTGGAAGTGGATTTTGTTTGACTTTTACTCGGGTTCCATTTTAATAATCCTTAACATGCATTGCCTTTTTCGATTTTCTTCTTCGATGGACTCCATTTATTGATTCTCGTTGTTCACTGCGGTCGCATATTGAATTTCTATTCCTGTCTTTTTTCCAATAACCCTTGAAAACTTATATCATTCGCATGGACGTATACTGATCAAATTTGTCTTTCTTTCTTTTTTTTTGCCTTCTCCTTTGGATTATGATACAATGAATATCTGAAATATGTCACTTGAGTACCTGGTAGTTATTGTTAGACGATGCCGATGGTATGGAATCACGTCCATCCCAGTTTCTATTTTATTCTTAACTATGGAAATCTTGAAGTATCTTTTTGATGTCAAGGTTCTAAGAAAGGAGACAGATTGCATTATATAGGGTTGATAGTTTCGGCCTTCACTTGGCGGATGATCATTATAATCATAAAAAGAATAATGGCTCTAATATTTTGATTTCTACAAAACCACAATATATGTTTTGTGGTTTTGCAAAAATTAAAATATTAGATCCATTATTCTTTATATAATTATGTTATAATGGGATGTTAACTATTGAATACAATTGTTAGTTGTTTGTTATCCCAATCATAGATTTTTAAGGAACAGGGCATAATTAGACGTATTCAGGAGTCATAATCAAGGAACGTTTTATTTTTTAAAAGAACATACACTCTTTAAATTAAATTATTCCTATGTAATTTAAATTTGGTGAAGTTATCCCCCTCGCCTTGTAACGCCGAGTTATAATTGTTTATTCTTGATAGCTCTAGCAGATATTAACAAGAAACTCAAAAATAGCGTAGTAGAAACTTTGAACACCTGTATCTGTAATTTAAGTTGTTAGGTTTATCTCGAAAATAAGAAACATTGCCACGAATCTGGTTAGTACATATTTGGACAATGATAATGATGTTATAAGTTGGACACATCGACACTTTCATAACAGAGACGAAACAGCCCTTTCTTTCTTAAACATTTAAGAAGTACAAAAGTGTCTTACGAGTGAAAACCAATTATTTTACCCAGTCCGTGAGCGTAATAATAGATTCGAATCATCATGGACCGTTAAATTGATAAGTTGGCTTTTTATGATTATTTTTCTTTAATAAGAACTTAAAAAGCCGTACGAATCAAGGAAACAGTTAAAATTCAGGTGATATCTTTATCAGGAATCTAGCTTCCTTTGATGTTCTACCATTTAAGACTGAGTTAAATTTCACTCCAAAATCTCCGAATCCCCATTCCTTCACTTATTACAATACTCTAAGGTGACTTGCAAAACGTACATCCTGCTGAGCCTAACCGATACGAAACTCTTTTGCCCTCGGCTGCTGATAGTGGTAATGGGACATGTTAGCTTCTTTCCGTGGGTTAACTTTAATCAGACAAGGAAATAAAAAGTTGAAATTTCATGCAAACTTCCGAGTTAGTTTTCCGATCCAGACGCCTTAACGGTGTCGTCATTCGTCCGTTGGGCCCATTTGTCTCCGAGACAAAAAGACAAGATCACCTCGCTATCAAACTTTGACGCTCTTCTTGAGGCCGTAAAATAAAACGGTGGCAATACCGTCTGCCTCTTAAGTCCGATATCTGCAAAGTTCTGGGACGGCGCGTCCTCAGGGCGAAGGTGGGAAGACAAGGATTCGATATTCCACAAAGCAGATCGCTGTTCCGAGGCGGAGTGTTTCGATGACCTGTGCCGTTACACGGTGCAAAAGTTCAGCGGACAAAACCGTGTCGTAAATCACGAGGAAGTATTCAGCCGTTTATTAGATGCGAGAAAGCCACGCGTGTTTGTGGGACATCGTCCCGCAAACCGTGTTGCTGCACCAAAATATATCTCTAGCAGCTTATCCAAAATTTTCGCGGGAATCAATTTCTATTTAAAGGTAAAAAACTCAAAATTTTAGGAATTAGTTATTTAGAATTAATTAAAATTAATATAATTGATTTAATAAATTTGCTCTTGTAAATTTCACTGAGTTTATTTTTCACTTGTGTCTATTAGGTTACCGTACAATTATTTTGATATAATTAGGAATTATCTACGTTTTCATTCTTAGGTCACAGAATAAAACAAATACATCGAATTTATCTCGAATTCTTTTCATTGGTTGTTCGAATTAATCTACAATGAGTTAGAATCTGAAAACCCGAATGTGTTTTAAACTTCGCCAAATGCAAATGATTAATTTATGACCGGAACTCGCATTTCCGAATTGTCGGTCAGTAACTCTAACCATTAAGCTATCTACAAAAAGTTTGATTTTAGTTAGAGCGTCTGACTAACAATTGGGAGGTCTAGGTTCGAGTCCGGGTACCGTCTGGCTTTCTCAAATTCGCTTTTCATTAAGATTTATCCTAGTGACTTTGTGAAATAAATGACTAAGTTCATCAAATGTTGTTTCTACATCGATTAGTTTCAATACATAAATCATCATTTTACATGAGGTATTAGAATTATAAGCTCCTAAATCCATAAGACCAATTCATGATAGATACAGTGCTATAATTAGTACCGATAATATGCCTATAATAATAGCATCATGTTAATGCATTTCATTGGAAATTGCTGCTTGAAAGCAAGAACGGATCAGAATGGAAATTCCGTTCCTAATTAATGGCGGCGTATGGTAATGCGCCGTTGATGCGTGGTGAATAGAAAATAAGGAGTCATTACGATTTTGCTCGTTAATGGATTTCCCTGAACTGGAAAACATAGAGGTTTGAAATGCTGATACATCCATATTAGCGAAAATGTTAGTTAATTTATCCAAGAAAGTCATAATGTTGAATTAAATGCTAGAACACTCCATGAATGCATGTAAATATGCATATTAACCTTACGAGCTTTCAATTCTAAAGTAAATTTTAAAAATAACTAAAGTGATATTCTCTGGCTGTATGATTTAATAAGCTAACGATGCTAATTAGAAAATCAAAGTTCCTGGGTATTCTACGTTCAGAGATTAATGTTGTATGTGGGTATTTTGATTATGATATTTATTTATATAGGAATGCTATCCTGTTAAATTTATATATATTCCCTAGTCTTTTTATTTTACGTTTTATATCTAAATTTTGCCAACCTATCATTGCCACTCTTTGATCATAGCAGTTACACTATCTGTCGTCCCATATTTTCACAAAATGAACCTTGCTGCTTTCCTCCGTAAATTCTCTACTTTCCTCTGGAGCCCTTTCTGATGCGAATGCCAGATATTGGCTCCATAATCTAACAGAGATCTAAAAAGCGTTCAAAACATCCAAATATCCAATCAACTCTACATCTACAAAATTATATACAAAATTGAAAGTGGCGTTTCGGTGTGTGGCAGGGGATGCTCGCACCATGACTCTACTTTTTAATCGATTACCTTCGCGTGTGGTTCGCGGAACAAATGAGTTCCTTGATAGACTGGATCTAGCATCTATCTCTATGGTCTTCCTTGCAGTATTAGAACGGCCTATGTAACAAGGAGGGAGCATAATATCGGATTCACCTTACATGAATGCACTCTCTCTAAATTAAATTAAATCTCTGAACCTTCTTTCTTCTAAAAATTTCCATTTCGCTTCCGTAAGCATACGAGTTCTAAGGTGTCAAAGCGATTCTTCACCAGGCTTATTACTTTTTGTTATATATTTTTTGATTTGCGAGTTGCACAGTTTTCAGTAGGGTCCCGTACAATTCATGCATAATCTAGACCTAACTGGTGCAAAGTCACATCGCTTTATCATGACTTTTCTTTGCTCCTACAGACTATTGTCTTGACGAAGCCGAGTTTATTAAGAGCTCGTTCACGTTTGTATTACAGATGCGGGTAACTCATGTTGAGTTATTCGTGAGGATTATCCAAGATATTTCACCGAATCGACTTTTGAGGTTTTTATCTCAAAGGATATTTTAATGCTGATTGGAAAAAGGTTTTCTTAACCATAATAAGAGCTTAATTGCGATAAAAGTAACGTTTTGCAGTGTAAAAATGATAATTACACCTTGTACCGCAATTCCTTAGAAAAGAAGCATAGAAGATTATCTCGGAGAAAGCTGATGAATAGGGTTAGAAGAATTTAAATTTTCGGGTGCTAGCAACCTTGTATCTACACGGATAATTTACGTGAAGAAGGAGTTTTGCCATTCTGCGCCTATGTCTGTCAATTCTAAGTGGAATTTATATAGCTACTAATCCTCTTCAATGGAAGGTGATGACCGAGGAATGGATGTAATTAACACAATGAAAATTTCCCCCAAAGGCTGGTGCTAACGGATAACACGATTACCGAAATTCGTGACGATATGCGTTTGAAGGTTTAAAGCAGCTTCATTAGAGCTCTGTTTGCCGCACTTCAGTCAAGTTCCCAATTTAAAGCCGATGGAACTTATAGAAGGGTGCTTTCCTCACAATAATTATTTTTGTTTGAAAGAATCCAACGCAAGAAAAAATGATAATTTGTTATTTAGCTGTAATTTGACGCTTATAAAGATTAGGAGGAGCAATTAAAAATCTGTTTAATGAGGTCAATGTGACGGTGATTATCAGTAGTGTGACATATTTCATGCTATAAGTGTCATTCAAGAGGATTTTGATTCAAATTATTTCATTAAAGCCATTCATTGAATGCTTTAAGGGAGGAAATGAACGTGTTTGTTATTGAAATATAAATTTTAAACACTCCCTAAGCTTGCAATTACCTCTGTTCCGAAGAGGAAACATTAGTTTTACCAAAATGACAGTTTCTTTCGTCTGATCTTAGGGGGGAAAGCCCCCCTGTAGCTTAAATAGTGTATGTGTTCTCAACATTTATTGAGTTGGATGTGAGGAATGAAAAGAATCGATTTCCGGGAAATTTATTTGCAAAAATTCTTTGGAATACATAACGGTACAGGTTCTTGATGAGTAATAAGGGAGTTGATGTTATTGAACTGCTCATCACGGTATTATACCTTAATATAAACGCATTGTCTCTAATCAAGAATGATTTTCTCATTTGGATATACACGAATTTAAGAATGTTCGAACGAATATTTCTAGTTATAGAATAGATTCTTGCCCTGACTGGCTCAGGGATATTTTAATGGACGTATAGGGCATATGATTAAAACCCTGGATATTATATGCCATAAGTAATGAAAAATTTCTTTGTTTTATTTTCTATTTTGTGTATACAATTGCGAGCAGGCACTTATGAAACATTCAAACGAGTTAAATATACCACTTTAGCTTAATAAAGATTGATAAAATTTCGTAACTAGTGTTAAATTTGTAGCAGTTAGAGCGCCTCGCCTTCTATTTGTAATTTGTACTACACGGATATTTTATATAGTGAACACTATAGATGCCACCATATATTATGACAATGCAAGAATATTAAAATAAATTAAAAATCATAAAAACCTTTTGTTCTTTATTTAGTTCAATTATAAAATCCTTTATTTTAGTTAAATTATAAAATCCTTTTTTAGTTAAATATAAAATTCTTTATTATTTCGAATCCGATGAGCACAGTAATCGTGATTTAGCTTTTAAATAATGATATGATTTTCATTTGAAGAACATTTGTAGAAGGGTATTTTATGTCATTTTAATGGAGAAAGGACAAACACCACTTCGGAATCATTAAAATTTACTGTCAAAAGATGATTAATCGGCATGTGATAATTGCACCTACATGTAAAACGATTCTATAAAAAATCATACAGCAATCAAAATGTTTAAAAAAAATACCTGGAATATTATTTATGTCTTATTCAGGAACGGTGACACTAAAGTGATAAGGGAATCGGAAGAAATTGCTGAGGAAGTTGTTAGTAACGATAGATACCGTTAAAGGAGACGTTTACTTTTTCCGAAGAACCTTTCGAGATATTTCACATTTTTACGTAATTGCTGTTATCACTCAGTGCATAGCATCAGCGCAACAGGTTTTGAATCGCCATTTTTTCTCGAACAAGAAGAGCCTACGTGTGATACGCTTTGCACTTTTCCAGCTCGTCCTTTCGTTTTGGAAAAATAGCCCTTAAAAAAGCGCGGAGTTCAATTACATCGCGAGGCGTACACAAAGGATCGAGCACTTGACTTTATTTAAAATCTCCAGCCAACTTTGAGAGCGCTTTTTGCCATGCTTGGCACGTACCTAAAATGCATTCCTAGCATGCATCCTGGAAAACATGAAAAGAAAGGGCGACTAGACAACAAAGCGCGGCGTGGAAAAAGGACGCAGAAAGAATGTAAAAGGGTTCCGAGTCCCCATTCTGTTCTTGTCAAAGTTTCATTATTTCCATTTGCCTGCACTTAAGCCGGATACATCCTCCTTTTTCAAAGCACAGTGGGGTCGAAACGCATGAGGGGGTGTTGGCTGCATCATACATCGAGCGAAATTTGAAAATTGTGTCGTAGAGGATAAAATAAAACCACCAACGTGACGGCTGATTTCTACTTGTTATTCACCACTAGGACTAATTTATAGCATCTATTGTGAGCTGCTTTACAAAATTATTATACTTGAATAATTTTTCGTATTAATATTACCGATAATGAATAGTTACCATAATTTCAAAAAGGACTTTATTCTTCCATCCCATTTAGCTCATACACTGTTTGCTTATTTCGTAACTAATTTACTGAAGTAGAAAAAATGATTGAAGTAATTTGATTTTACTGTTTTATTTTTTTTTTGTGAAAAATAATTTACACTGATGATGCTTTTCGAAGAAATGGACGACAAAAGTAAAACTTAAAATTTTTACAATGAAATATAATAATATTACCTTGTACTATTTTCAGATATCTTTCTCTATTCCGGAGGCTTTACGGTATCTATGAGAAATTCTTTTTGAATATTGCAAATCATTGCTCAATGTTTCATGATCATGTAGCAGAAATATGGTTGTGGTACACAATTCTGACTTAATTTTTCAACATATTGAGATTTTTTGATCAAAGTCATGCTTTTCGATGATAAAGTTTACATCCCTTTGGGAATCAATTAGTTCATTTCTGAATTTTTAAATCCATAATTAGCATTCCAAGGTATAAGGCAATCTGATAATCATTAAATGATAGTCTATAAATTTAATATCAAGCGCTTATAATTTATGGGAGATTTGATTAATTTCTAGCTTTAAAATTTAATAATTTAATAAAGCAGTGTTTATTTTGTAAAGCTAATTTTCAATATTTCGTGTGTTTTATAAATATAATTAGCGAATCAGTAGTTTAAACTTCAAATTTCCAGATTTTTGGCCGAATGATCTAATTTTGTAAAAAATCTAATTAGGGTGATCAATTATCTACTTTCCAATATAAATTATGTAAACAACGTAATTATAACCCTGAAGTGTTCAGAAGCTAAAATATTTCCTAAAATATTGGTAAAAAATTCAAAAAATATTTACTGACAAAAACATGTTATTTGCTGGATGAGATTTTTAATGAAATACATCTTTAATTAGATTATAAAGTAAAATATTGAGTAAAAATGTAACGTATAACTGTATTGAGGAGTATTGCTTGCGTATATTTCAAATTGCTAATTAATATACAATTGTTATAAAACGTAAGATAATTGAATTGAATTAACTGTAATGTTTATGTGTAATAACAATTATTATTTCTAATAAATATACTAGAATTATAAATTATTACATTCTAAAGATAAAACGTTATGAAAGAATACATTCAACCTCTAATATATACCTTCCCTTTGAGGGTATGTATCAGAATGAACTATTACTCTCATAGTGGTTAAAAATTATAAAGCACCCAAGTGTAATTGGAAAGAGCTTTCGCCATAAGTAAATGCAATGCCAAGTTCGACTCTCGGTAGAAGCTCTAAAACAATACATCAGTGGAAGCAGTTTTAGGATAAAAATCATACTACGAAAGTTATGAAAATTACCCAAAACCGTCGAAGAAAATATATGAAAAAATTTTTGAAAGATTTTTACATTAGTCTGTTTTTTTCACAGGTATTCAATGTTTGAACGAAATTCCAACGATCTATTTTTGGGTATTTTACCAGATCAGCAAACCAAATTCAATCCTGAGGATTGCAAAATTATTTACTAATGACCATTTTTACATTTAGACCTTACCCGTGTTACTTTATGTTGAAACCGCAGAGTATTTCGTGGGGACCCAAATATGTCAACTGCAGAACTAAATGCCAATTCGAATTAGTAGCAAATCGAAATGGCACAGTTTGGTGATGCAATTATAAACATGGGTGCGGTATTAAGCATTGGCGGATCCCTGAGCGATGGGTGTATTCGTTTTCCCCCACCATTGATGATTTTGTAGTAATAGCAATTTGCCTAGGATCTGACGAGGATCTTAAACGAAAACAAGATTGTCAAGTTTCTCACGATCGCTATAAATCTACTGCATTTTTAGAAGATGTATAGATAAAATGGCATTTAGAAAGTTAATTATAGATGAGTTTGGATAGCTTCTAGATCTTCCCGTAGTTTTATGTATCCATTCTCTTCAAATGTCTTACAATTTTAACCCTCAACGGAACAAGTTCACTATTAGATCCCAAACGGAAGAACGTTGCACGATAATGAGAAGCGAATTTCTCTTTCTTAGGATGCAATCGTCTTTGTCTCCGACTGAAGTAGATAAACATATAAGCAAAAATCTAGACTTCCGACAGGAACTATTACTTTTCATGCCTTTATTGAGCTCTGATTTGAGATTATAGAAGTAAATATTTCCGCAGAAATATAGATTTAAAAAAATAATCCATTTTCAATAGGTTGAATTAATTACGATTGCCACGTGCAGTTGATCTTAAATCGCTCATCCAACCAACGTTATTACCCGTTAGCTCGGATTAACCTAAAGTAAAACCATAGAGTGACCAAAACTAGATCAATGAGTGGTTTTGCGAGAAATATGTGCTTTGGCTCAAGCTTCAATTAAAACAGTTAACTCTCGATTTAATTTTAAAGCTCTAGCATGAAAATGTGAATATATAATATCTGATGATTAAAATATGAAGAAATACAGTTGAAGAAAACCAGCTGAAGCTTATGACTTCCCTTTCGTATTTAACTGGCCTATTCTAAAATTATTACTTTCGTGTTACATTATTTGAATCATGAAAGGAGTATTTATATTTGAATGAAAGAATATGTGCATATAGCCTGACGGTAAATTTATTATTTAAAATTAAAATGATTTAAGATGATTTAAGATTCAACAAGCTCAAGAAATGTCCGGGATCGCCAATTAAGACGGAACATAGTCTAATCTTTTGTATTCCCATCTATTTCCAGAATCTACCACCGAAAGAGAAACTTTAAAAAAATTCGTATTCCGCGATCAAACCGAGGGGAAAAAAGCGCCCCAACATAAAATCCCAAATGTTCTCAAAATCTCGGGGATCCTTCGAGCTTTCCGCTCCAGATCCCTTTAAAAGATGCAAGGGACTCATTATAATCAGGTTCCGTAGCCCCTACCGGACCTCTACCTAACCTCCGAAACCAAATTCTCCTCCTGCGTAACCCCAAAAACACAAAACCAGACCGAAATCCCGGCCAGGCCGCAACACCCCATCTAATAAGATGGGTCCATTCTCGCCTGCTCCCGTCATCACTCGAGCAACCCCCCCTCGCTAATGGCTCCCCGAGAGCAACCCCTCTCCCCTAGACCCTTTTCTTCCGCACGCTGAATCCTAAACAGGGTACGCTCGGGCTGAGCGGTGTGTGGTTTGGGCTTCGGCCACTGGCCACGTTCGTAGCAAGTTATCGCTTGCTAATGGTGGTGCCATGGGACAGGGCAAGATACTGTGTCCCGGAAGGACACCGAGGTCGCCCCCGGCGGGTTTTGCCCCTGGGGTGGGCCGTGAAGTGGGAGATCAACGTGTAAGAGGATGTGGTGAAAATATTGCATTCTGGGAAGCGTGAATAAAAAATATAGAAAGGGCTCACCGAGGCCATGAATGCGTAATCTGCAAAGCGGAAAAAATGATTTCTTACGGTCAAAGGGCGTTCACTTTCCGAATAATTTTTAAAGCGATGTGATGAGAATGGTTAGCGTTTCCCGGTGAAGTGAGTTATCGCTTTGTTTCCCCAATACGAGGGTCGATAAAGACTCCCGCGTCGTTAGTTGCGACGACATTTTCTAGGTTATAAATTTGAAATTGATGAAGTTATCCCGAGGTAGATAGTTAAAGATTAATGGTACTATGGGTTACTACTATGAGAGTATGATTTTTGGTTTTAACGTGGTGGTTTTTAGAAAGACGGTTCGAGAGCAAGGAAGATCTGATGAGAGTTCCTTATAATATTTATAGAAAAAATGCACATTCAGAATGCAAAAATGATTTTTACTCACGACGGATAAATTCCTATGTTTTATTTCCAAAGTCAAAATCATCTTTCTAAATTTTCATTTTAGTAATGTTTATAGTTAATATTTCTTTTCCCCTGAGGTGAAAATATCTATGTGAATTTTTTTCTTCTATTTGTATTTTCACAATATTTTTAATAGATGATAATTTAGCTAATAATTTAATCATACGTGAATTCATAAAAATTAATATAACAAGCAAACCATTAGTAGAATATTTTCCAATTTTCGCTCAGAAATCACACATTAGGAATTATCTGTATGAGTGATTTCATCAAGTTCCTAAGCGAAGAACTAGTAAAGTTTTATATATAGACAAGTTTCTGGAAATCAGAAGTGTACTGATACGATCATTTTACTTTAGATTTCAAGAATTAGTATTAAATTTTCATTTGTTTACTAGCAACTTTAGTTTCAACGAACTTCTATTCCCAAACTTTTAGAGACGAAATTTACGCATCTCCAAGATATTATCATGAATTATTAAAAGAGCACCGGATATCAAAAGATAAATCTCAGGATCTATCTCAGATAAAAATTGGTGACTGATAAATTCAGTAGGAGTATAATTGGCATTTTGACAGTCATGTATCTTGAATAACGAGACCTTTCCTGTTTCTCTCTAACGTGTTAATAGGATAGGGAGTAAGGGGGGATTACGTGGGAATTATTCTAGCTGATTGGTTTCAGAAGTAGAAAAAAGAAACTTTATCTGGATAAGTAAGATATTTTTCCTTGAAGGAAATACTATTTTTCCCTTTTTACATACCTCGATGCATTTACATACCTCGATGCTCGATAGTGATATCGTGTTTTCCGATTAATTTCATCAATAGAGTTATTCCTTAGGCCTCCTAGATTTTAATTAACACAATACGTCGCAAATAACTAAAGAAATGTCCAATAATTGCCTCTCTTTTCTTAGGAGAAGCAAGGAAATCCTACGCACTGGATAGTTAATACGCACTACACACTTCCGATGCAAGGGAATTGTAAAACTCTCTTTCGACACTCACTTGAACATACCCTAATTATTTTAAATTATGTACTAATGTTTTCATTGGAATTAATGGAACCATGTGCAATGAAAGAAATACATTCGAATAAAATCAATCACTTCAAGCAATACTTTGTGGAATTTGAAAACAGAAATTGACTGTACAAGTGTCTCCATTCATTTTTACATTAAAATGCATCAGATAATCATTTAATTATCCGACGACGCTGTTGTATCCCGCAAGACGACTTTTTCCAATGGAAACTCACAGCAAAAGCCTTAGAGCCATCAGATAATCAGTTAGCAAAAATTCCTAAAGAGAGCTAAAGAATGCAAAATTTGCTGTAGGAATAAATTTTTAAATTTACGTTTTGCTAAGCCTCTCCCCTGGAGACAAAATAATTGCTTCCGGTGTTTAGTTTAGGAATCAAGCCGTTTATCATTAGTCCAAATTCAAGAATTCGTTTTTGCTCAAACGATAGCTTATTTTACTTTTCGTAGACTTAACTTACAGATTTTCTTGGAAGAGGAAAATGTTTAAACTTGTGCATTCATCGCATCCCTGTTGCTAATGTAGGCCAAGCATAAAAATGCCGACCTGGTTCCATCTAGTTAACATATTCAAAAACTTATTTCTCCGCAACATAAGTTTTACATGGGTTTGCTCAAAAGTTTATAGAATTGCAATTTTAATGATCAAGGCCATTCACGATCAGTACATTTGTCACAGAAATTATTTTATTTTTAAAATATTAAAGTAATATTATACTTTTTGTATCTTGAGTTCGACTGGAACTTCAAGTAGTATTAGTAACTAAAAGTTTTTCGATAGATGAGATGCATTCTCATTAAAATTAGTCAATATTAAACTTAATCAACTCTAAGACAAGTCTTTCTATATTCAAATCTTTCATGAAAGGGGAACGCGCCACTCCTTGGGGTATCTATCAGCCCTTCAGTGCTGTCTTCAGAAAATTTTAATCAACAGTTCAGAGACTTGTATTTATTATACCTCCGAAGGAAATATAATCGAACAAATTAATAATGTGTTATGTTAATTTACGTACAAAAATCCATACGTAAGTTATGAAGAGTGGTATTAATCTCCACGCTTTCACCTCTTACAGTAATTTGGAAGCTTATACTTTTGTAAGGTAGTGTGCTCCTGATTTTGGCCAAAATGGTATATTCTTGTTATAGGGAGGTTATCAACCTCGTTTGGTGAAGAGGATATCATGTTCTTTAAAAAAACACCCTTTTATTTAAGTGTTTCTTATTTTCTCATAGCTGAATTAATGCTTATTGGGTACACTAAGTAGCTCATGTATTCAAATACGTAAATACCTCATTAAATTCTTGCAAAAAAACACCAAGCATTGTAGACAGCAATTTTGATTGTTAATTGGAAAAATTTTAGTCTTCAACTTTATTCTTTATTTCCTGTACATTTCCAATAATTCGCCATTTTCGATGATCCGGCGATATTATTATTAAATACATTGTTGCAGATAGACTGCTAGTCTGGTGGCAACATAAAAAACAACTACACTAATTTTCACAAACATAGTTAAACAACTCAGAACAAAGGTGATCGGTAAGAGACAACTATTTTAACTACATATACGGTTGTTTCCAAGATCTTTAATTTATCACGATAAGATTGATGGGGCGGTTGAATACCTTAGGCGCGATCCCACGAGTATGCTGAATAACCGTCCACCGGAGGAGGCATAAGAATTTCGGTCACTCCAAAGAGTAGGAGAATTCCTCACTCGATAACAACCCTCCTGGTAAACACCTAGAGCAAACCCCGTTATAATTGCCGTCCCGGACCGTAGGACTAGAAGCCATAGCGTCGGCTACCCTACTTTTTCCCGCATTTGTTCACCGACGTTAAAAGCTCCGGATGAAAAATCTTCTGCTTCCTCCGCTTTCATACGACGATATCCTTCCGCGGGCCTTCCATTTACCACGCGGCTTCCTCACCTTCCGTTCTCCACGACCTCCAAGGCATTTGCCTCCCATGCACACACAAACCCAGCCACTCCGGAGAGCAAACACTTCTTGAGAAAGGGACGTTTTCTCGCTGTTTGTCTAAGGAAAAGGAGTGCCTTATCTCAGCCCATCATTGCCTATCCATTCATACCCGGCTTTCCCCTCATAAATTCTAATTCGCGCTTCTATCTTTTCTGCCTCTTGAAAACGGAGGGATTTCCATTCTTCCCTTGTTTTCATCCGCGGATCTCGAGTGGAAAACTATTAGAGAGGTTTCGGGGAAGTATAAATCCGACAGGATTACCTGGGAACCGGAGTCGCGCTACGGCGAATTCCCCGCATAATCTCTGATACGAATGCTCGGTCATGAAAAACAAATGTCCCCCGCCCCAGCGCGGGAATTACACGAGATTAAATAATTTACATTCGCATTTACATGTATGCGTCGTAAGCCCTCCTGTGTTTTGAGTTTGACATGCAGGACACGGTTTCCAGCGCTCCGACGCTTACGCAATTTCGATTCTATCGTTTAATATCCACTCAATATCATTCCTATTAATCGTTTAGTAGTTGACTTCGGAAGCTATGATCGTAATTAGGACCCTAGCTTTTGCTTAATTGATAAACGATTCTCTAGCTTTTTGAAATCTAACTTTGAAACTCTGTTACTCCGAGTGCATTTATTTGTATTATTTCTATACAGCTCTCCTATTTCACTATCTATCGCGAGAGAAACCAGCATACAAGTTAGTCTATCTTCAAAGAAAGGTAAAAAGTAACTCAATAGTACATCCCGATAGCCAAGTGGGCGACGCGTTCAACTTAAGTGAAAGCGGTCCTGGGTTCGATTCCCGCCCATGGCCCATATGTGCGAATGAAACTGTCGAAGCACTTTTAACAATACTACTAACACTATTGAAATACAAAACCTTGGAAGATAATGTTGGACACCCCTGGTATATACAAGACGGAATACCAATCTCCTGGGTTCGATTCCCGGTGGAGCATGCAAGTGCGAAAAGAACATAGCAGTCGAAGTATTACTTTTAAAAATAAAATTGCTAATATCTGGTTATATGCCACTATATGAAGAAAGTAAGCTCTTACAAGCATCCATTGGTACTCAACCGGTAGGGTATGTTTTCATTGCTTAACGAGTTTTAATTTTTATCACAATAAGAAAAAATTCATTATTTAGAGGATAAATTCCTCAAAAAATAAGTCTTAAATCTTTTGAATATAAATAAACTATTCTTACATAAGATATAATAGGTATTATGGGCTAAAATCAACTTATATTACTATGGCGGATAGAAAAATTATATGATATTTATTTATAAGGTTGCTATTATTGGATTTTCTTGTATTTCGATCACAAACTGTAATCCATAGAAGCGTAACTTAAATTATTTTGAAAAAAAATAATAATCTTCATGAGAACGTGTTGCTATCATTCGGAAAATTTTTGCCGTTAAATCTCAGCATCATCATGGCCACTTAAGAATGCTATCAGCAAAAGGATAAAACATATCACTCTGAAATATCGTAAATCGAGAAGGGTAAATACAATCGCAACGATATTACCGCTGAAAAATCAAGTAGACCAAAAAATATTTACTCAAATAACGAGCTCTTAGCGTTTTCCCACATATCTCCATCTATGATAACGTGAGTGTAATAGGAGTAATCTCTGAATATCCTCTCAGTTAACGTTACCACAGCTTTTGAAGTGTACCCTATCCCACAATCATGGTCGAGGTTCCTCTATTATCAGTGGAGTAGGGGCTTAGAGAGTTCTCATCGTGAGCAGTCGAAGTAGTGCTTGAAATTCTTTATCATCCCCATTGCCTATTACTTTTAAAGTAGCAAAATCATCCATTTTCATTAAAGATATTAGGGCAATGAACCCACCAGAGGTTTGTGCTGAAGTTAAGGTCACTTTCAATGCCTGATTCGTATTTTTTACGCTTACAATGACCTCGATTTCCTTTTGCGCTCGATTTGCGATTCTCTGTTGTATTATTGAAGTTTTACTACGCAAGAAATATTTCATAAATCATATTGACTTTGCCGATATTTTTTCTGTCTTTTATTTTTGTAAGAAAACCTTTGAAGAAAATGGGCTCAATTTACGTGGGAGAAATGGAAGGTTATGGGAATTTTAAAAATATTCCTTCAAGACGGTTTTTTTATGAACAGAAATTTGTATATGGACGGATGGTTTTTGCCATAAACGCTAGCGTTCTTCCCAAATATATCGTATATTGAATGTTGGAAGTACTTTCTATGACGGCTTTTATAGATTTAATAGAATATTATCGAGATGAATCATCTCTTTGAATTGGATATAAAAGTTGCAATATTGGATGTTGTAGATTTATTTAGATGTTGTAGATTTATTAAATAAGAGGAGGGAGAATTGTTATCTTTTGTATTATTTGGTTGTTTATAAAAGGAACGATATGAAAACAATTGACAATGTGGACTTAAAA
Organism: Pachydiplax longipennis; assembly: GCA_036926295.1. Lineage (NCBI taxonomy): Eukaryota > Metazoa > Arthropoda > Insecta > Odonata > Libellulidae > Pachydiplax > Pachydiplax longipennis. The sequence goes on along the minus strand of JAVFKF010000003.1, from coordinate 22,032,109 downwards.
GCATCAGAGTGTGACAGTGAACTGTAGTTTTTATAATTATGGGATAAATGTGGTGTAAATGTTATGGTGGGGGTGACAAGGTATGTGTGTAAAGTCCTGATGTAGTGTACTGATATTTGAATAATGTGTATTGTGATTGAGTACTGTGTGGGTAGTAATTTTAAGTGTGGGATATTTATCTGTGTAACGTCCGGTGCAGGGATTCGGGTTGTAACTATGTTGTATCTTGATGATGGTTGGGGCTGCCACCAGAAGAAATTCTACCAGCAGCATGAATAAATAAATAAATTGGAGCTATCTACATTGCGTCTTCAATGCATACATTCATTTTGGGTTTCCACATCTTATGAAAATCAGCGATATTATATTTTTGTAATTAAAACGGAAATTTGGAGTTATAATAACTATAAACTAGGTTTGCAATGAATTTTTGATCCATCCATTCAGCATAATCTTCTCTTGAGACAATCTCAATGAGCATCTTAGATGGAATTGCAAAACTGTCCTTCCCACTCATGATCCACATATTCCACTTAATATCTTTCCTTTTGAATATATTTAAAGATAGCGAAAGTATGTTGTTATATTTAATTTGTTATATTTTTACCTGGTCTTTCACGACCAATCTGTTTTAATATCCATAAATTTATAGAACATGGTACTGTGGATAACTTCTTAGCCATCTGTATCATACTATATCTTTTCAATGTAATAGACGATGAAATAATTGTGAGTTTTTACTACCTCATGCGATTTACCGAAAGTATTAGAAAAAAATACATACGTACATTCCAGTACATGAATGAAACCTTGGATTCATAAAATTCTTCCAATTACCTGAAAATAAAAATATAAGAGTTAGAAACTACTATACTATATCTATCCAGCTTATATTACTTACATGTAAAATAATAAATCCAATTTACTCAGAAATAAACAGTTTGAAGTTCTGTCACATAAGAAATGAAACATGAAGAAATGAAGATATGAAGTAAATCAATAACCAAGATTAATCAATATAATAGTTTAAAATCTTACATTAGAATGTTTAGAGGTCAATTTAGGAGCAAAACATGTCTTCTTAGGTTGATTTTACTTATATTGAATGAAGAAATCTTCTCCAGAAATATTTGGTGGAACTTCAATTATAGAAACACTTATAAAGGCCAAAACTTATACCAATTCCACAAAAAATTGCAAGGGGGTCGTTTCGGTGTCAGAGCACCAGAAAGAGAGTAAAGGTAGAAACAGAACCGATAATACAATATATGGTCATAATATTTTGGAACGCTTAGAAATACACTCAGATCGATTTTCACTAACTTTAATCGTAAGCGGAGGAAAAACTAAACTCTTCCAACTTCAAAAACTTCTTTCGACTAAAATGACCAAGGAAAAGGGAGCAGTACTGTACATTCAGTATACTGTATATTCAGCGATCAAAGGTCGTAAATCAGAGCTTAGTTCCGCTTTCCTTGCTAGAGGAACCGTGCGATGATTTAGGAATAGTGTTTGGATTTGACTCAATTCCTTCTATGACGCGCTTTGAACCACTGATAAATTTATATCTGTTTCTCATAGGATTTTCATTTCCACATCACAAAGATATTCTCAAAATAAGCAAAACAATTTCATTTACGTACATTCTTCACGGAAGAGGTGATTGGAAAAGAAAGGACGTAGTCGTCAAGTGCGATGCGAGTGACGTTAAGCAATTATTTATCGTCTCAGAGGGCAGCGGTACCACCAGGATTTCGAGAGCAACGGCAATTGACCGACAATTCGGAAGCCGATCCAAAACAGCCGTTTTCGGCCTCAGTCGAGCAATTCAGAAGCACATTAAATACGCGCCACTAAACTGTTCCCTTTGGTGCTATACGTTTGAAGGGTTACGAGCATATTTCAGCCATGGGAGGCAGTTTACCGAACTCTAAGTCTACGCCTAAGCTTGTCAGAGATGCCTTTGATTTCGTTCATTTGCTTCGCTGTCTTCGAATGGAAAGGTAAATAATCTATGATAAGCTTATATACGAAGGTGGTCTGAAAAGTTTCCGACCCCAGATTTTTCAGAAATTTTCAGAAAATTTTCAGAAAACATGTCGAGAAATGGCGAAATGTCGGAGACTTTTCAGACCACCCACGTATATTTATTTCCTATATTTTACTTCCTGATAATTTTAAAACAGATCAGGCATTTGTGACTAGTGCAAAATATTGATTTTTCGTTTTATCTTTTTGTTTATTAGGCGATGAAATCGTTAATGGGCATAAAAGTTGCTGCGCTTTTTTTAATGCAAGTTTTTACCAATTCAAAGTTGATTATAATTAGAAATGTCTCGAAACTTTGAAGGCTGTGTACATTTTTTGCTGCTTTTTCCGAATATAAACTGTGCCTTATTAAAAGTTTGCAGGAATAGGAAAATACTTTTCGTTGAAATAATGCATACAATGCGCGAATCTCCCAGAAAAGATGAAAGAAAAAAGTCTCTTCTTTCTTGTTTTCTATAAAACACTATGAAAATCTATAAATATGACAATGAAAATATGTACGTCAACTCAACACATATTCCATCGAACTTATTACTTTGATGCGTGCTCTAAAACATAATTCCTTCTTAATGAATGTAATTTCTGAGAATAGTTAAGAGGAAAAGCATAATTGCGTTACATTTGAAGCATAATATTTGAAATAGTATTAAAAGGCTAGGTTTCTGATCTATGAAGACCATTGTTTTAGATTTAAATATTTTTGAATAACTTTAAATTATCTTCTTGACACGCCTTTATCATAATTCAAATACATTAATTGAGTTTTTAATATTGGAGCGCGAGTACATGTAGTAATGTGTTTTTTGATCCAGAAAAACTTTCGAAAATCGTTTTCTTAACCCTAAAGGCATAACATTGCATCATGATATGAATTCAAAGTGATCAGGCTTAACTTTATGAACAACAGCTAAAAACATCTACTGTTTCCGTCGAGATTTTATTGCATTATAAGTTATTATTATTTATAGTCCCACGGCTATGTACAAACTTTTCTGATTCCTCTCTTCCTAACCTAAGATCTCCATCACGAATTTAAATCGCATCAACTCATTCCGCCAAAAATATCGAAGTGGCAGATTAACCCCAACTTAATCGGGTAAACTGATACACCGGGTACATTAGTTAACGAGGGAACCGCTACCTTAATGGTAGGCATCTTTCAATTCCATCCAATCATTCCCAATTAGTTCCCATAAAAGAATTTCCGCGTAATCATCTCGGTAAGGACTAACTAAAATCCTACCTTGCCCCATCGAATCATCTCCGCCCCATACGGTACGTCCCGGGAGGCAAAGCATGCTAAAAGGTTTTCGAACCCCTGGAGCAATCCATAAGGAGTGTAGGTAATAAGAGTGTAACCAAGTGTGTAACAGAAGATAATCTGACGGCAAGATCCCGATCGAAAATTAGAGGAGTAATTGAAAGATGGAGGGAGTAGAGGGCAGGCGAGCGACTATCGCTTTTAGAGTGCTTGTTTAAGGAGTTAATGGGAGGCATCTAGAAGCTCAATTACCTCCTCTGCTTTAATACTTCCACGCTTAGTGTTTGCCATTTCCTCCACCATCTTATCGTTTCATAATATCATACTTCACCTATAGGACATTCTACGCTGTGGGACCATCCACTTTGCAACTCCACTGAGACTTTTCGATTAACATATTCCCAATTTTTATTGACTGCGGGTGATAAAAACAAGTTTGATGAAAATGGAGTGCGGGATTTTGGATATTAATTCACTCCGAAAAAGATTCGTTTTAATCATGTCGTGGAAAATACGGCTATGAAGATGCAGCCAAAGAATTGGATTTTTCATTTTATCTACCAGTTTATATTAAACAAATCAAGTGGTTATTTTTTGGCAAGCGATTCGCCAGTTCTTTTATTTCTTTGATTCATAATTGGAGCTGCTCCACATAAAGCTCGTTTTTTGTGGTTCTATTCATTTCGCAGAATATATCGAGCGCTGGCAATAATTGAGTAATTTGGAAATTTGAAGCTGCAAGTGGAGGAAAAAATCTGCTCAATTTTTATTGTATTTAGCAAATTTACGTCAAATGAAGAGTTTTGGGTTTTTCTGTGCCCATGTCCTTCAGATTCTAATACTTCTTTCGAAACTGTGGATTTAGAGAATAGTAAAAACGGAACCTATTATTTGATGGTTGATATTTCTACAATATATTATTTTTCTAGGCCAGGATAAGATTATCTCTTTTTAGATAAATTTCTCAAGTTTGTTCAGATTTTTCATACACTTATTCTTTGTGAGTGTTTTTCTGCTCCGTATTTTTTTCCCTAAGCTTGACATCGGTTTTTATTTACTTTTAAAAACCACAACTAAATTTCTCTTATTCTATATTAATTTTAAATCACCTTTTATTAGTAATTAGTAATAATAAATTATAAATGAAAATTGTGTTCTATGGAAGAGAGGAGTTTATAGTCTTGAATTTTTCCGAGAAATCACGCTATTTATTTATGGTTCCCATTTTATTTACAAATATTACAAATAATATTTTAATTAAAATGCATTGATGGAACGGTATGCTTAATACTGTATGTTCAAAAACATAAATATTCCACTCTAGGAGTAAATAAAATTGGGCGCAGTAACTTAAATATTATCATTTAATAATGAGCAAGAACAATTTGTACTTTTTCTACAAATTATGTGGAAATATAATTTGTGGAAAAAGTACAAATTGTTTTTGCTCATTATGGAATATTTCCACAAGACATCGCCTGAGACTGTGAATTTTATTATCATTTAACATAAAAAAATTCCTAAAGAAAAATTCCAAGCCGCAAAACTGAAGACGTGATGTATTCGCATGTTTTGATCTCTTTTTATCATCAATCTCTTTTTAACCCCTCTCGTATCACGGAAAGCTTAACTGTATTTTACCTGTTATGGAAAGCATGTCCTTTTCTTGCTGTTTTAATCCAGATATACTATCTGATGGCGCCTTTAATGTCACATTCCGTTCTAGTAAAATTTCATTTTATATTCGGCGAAAAAATTGACTTTTCATTACTGAATAGCGGCCAACTGTTCTGAAGTTTTATTTGAAATCCATAATAAACTCGAATACAGAGAAACCAATCTAAATAGAGTAATTAAATTCAATTAAAATTCAGTATAGGGTATGCATTTTTCTGATTACTTACATTATCTTTCTATAGATCTGGAAAAAACATATGCTTAATTTATAGCTGATTTATTTGCGACTGAAATTAAATAACAATATATATTTTAATAACTTTAGCGATAGTTGGTGGAACTTATTTATTTTTATAAGAAAATAAAACACAAAAATTGAAGCTTTTAATTTTTGCGTTTTAGTTGGATATAAAGAATAAAACGAGTTGTAGACGATAATTGTATATTAAAGCACAAAATCTCTACAGGCTTACCTTACAAGATTTATTGTTTCTATCTGGGTTATGTACAAGAGTACAGTATAAAGATGCATTCATGGAAAAGTCTAACCAGATTTTTACTAATCATTCTGCTGTGTTTGGTCTTCTTGAGTATTTTTGTTTCCTGGTCCTCAGTTTATGTATTCACTTAAATAAACGAATTACATTCATGGAAATTTAAAACGCAAATATTTTATCTATATCACATTCCCTGTTTCATTCCCAATTTCTCAGCATACTTGATTTGTTTAACGGAATAAATGTTTTCGTGTTTGTGGATTTCCTTATCTACATTATTTCACTTTCTATTTCCTTCGGCCTCGAAAAATGTGACGGGATAAGAACACCCTTTTTCACGCCAACATTGCCGCAGGGCTTAAACCCTAAGACTGATTTCCCTCCTCCTCATCCATTATCCCCGCAAACATTCTTTCGTCAAGCCATTTCAACAACTCTACCAATCAGAATGGCTTTAACGTCCGTATTTATTCTTGCGCTCCGCTCTAATACCAGAATTTCCTTAAGTCATTCCATTTCTCAATCTCAATCTCCGCGAAGCTTTTTGCCTTCGCTCTCGGAAGACTTTCTGTCAGTTAATTCTCGTCATCCTTTCACGAACTTTGGAATCCTCAAAGCCTACTTGGATTAACTATCCGGTATTTTAATGTCGTAACTTTATTTCCGGGTGCTCCATATCTTTTTTCCTAGAAATTTTGGAATAAGAATCTTCTATTTCGTAGAGAATCGGTATGGATTTCCTTTTCACCATGGTTGTTATGTAAATCACTTTATAGAATATTCGTTCATTTTTCATTTATATGAGAGAAAGTTTCTGTTTTTTTTATATGCGAATTAATTGTTTCCAAGAAATAACTTTCATCTTTTGTGCTGATATTTTAATTAAATTTTTTAACGATGGAACAAATTCCAAATTTCAATATAAGATTCTTATCTTGTTAATCCGAACTACCAAAATACTAAACATAACGGGACAAAAACAATTTGAAAGTAAACTTAGGTAGATAAAGCAATAGCCCGAAAATTGGGAGAACCAGATTCGAGTCCCGGCTACTTCGGGCTTTTTCTCTTTCATATCTTCATTTTGATAGAGGTTGACTATACTGTATGTAACCATATACACTATTTTTTCACAAAAAGTTGCTGAATGTTTAAAAGACAGGAGGTCTTATAGAGTAGTATCAAGGTATAAAAAGTCCGAAATTTTCAATGCTCTTAATATTTGACGGTATAAAACGTTTTTAGCGTTCTCACGTGTTATCTTGTTAATTGCTCTAATTTTTTGTCAATCACAATTTTTCTTGTAGATCGTTAAACATACGCATACTATATGTAGGTATGTTAAAAATTGACGAATACAAAAATCCTGTTGCGCCTTACAGGTGGGTTTATATGGTATGTCTCGTAAATTACGATCAGATTAAATCTCATTCATCTCAAACTATGGAAATAAAAAAATTCTAGAAAGTCAAAAATTACGGAGTGGAATTCTCTGCGAGGTTATGCGCCAAAAAATAAATAATGTTGAATAAAACATCGCTTATTTTGTCTTGATATTGTCACAAGTTAATTTCTAAATAAAATAGAGGTATCGAAAGGATTAAAATAGAGCGGCATTGTAATTTCCATCTGGAGAGGTGTTTCAGCTTTAGTTTACAAACCTGCTTATTTTTGATAGCAAATACTTTACCAGGTATTACCAGTTGCATATGCACTTAATGTAATGAAATGTTAAGATGTCAAAATGAGAAATTATTAATGATAGAAAAGAATTATTTTGGAAGATTATCGGTTTTAGAGCCACTTGGGATAAGAGGAGAACTTCTAACGGAGTGGAGCTCATAAACTTGTTCCCCCTCTTCCTACCTTGGATTTCTTTCCAATATACTCTGCTGGTGAGATTTTACTTCGCAAGATAATTAAGCTCCAGAAACGTAGCTATTACCTCCTTCAATGTACCTTTATTTTCACTAGCAATCTCAGTGCCGCAAGCCTTTCTAATATCTCCCATATTGCAATGAATCTCATCTTGTAGAGTTGCTTAAAGTGTTGATTAAACTCAATGTATGTAACTCTTAGGCTTATGAATTGAGATGCTCTCCAACATCTGGTACATTACCTAAAATGTGTTAAGGATTAATCATTCACATGTAGCTTTAAAGCAGTCTAATTCCAACAAGGCATATCTTAGGACATATCTAAGCATGACAGAGTAATTAAAACAGTGAAGGAAACATTCGTTTCTTGAAAAATATTCACATGAATATTGCCTGAGAAAACTTAATTTTAATTATTTGTTGAATAACTCACCTCTATTTGAGTGATAACTGGGTCTTAATTTCTATTTTCTTTAATAATTCCTTCTTTTAAAGCATTTCACCATGTAAATTTTTTACGTGTTTAGCAAGATACCATGGTCATCCTCTTCTAAAACTGCCCATTCCTTACAGAAACACAATATACATTCAAAATTTACTTATAAATACATTTATGCAACTCTTAGTCCTTTCTCCTTCGCAGTCTTAAACTATATACTGTACTTGGTGAGTCTTTAAAGTAAGTTCCACAGGATTGGAAAGATGCCAATCGCAACGTTAAATTTTTTACGTTAAAACCGTACAGTAACTGCCATCCGAATTCTTTCGACTGTTAATTCTCCATCTCCGTTAACTTTAAAACCACGTTAAAAGCGCGCAGGAATATACAATTTTCGACGAAGCTCTAAAAATTCCATTAAAGGTACATCTAAAGTGAAAGGTGGGCGAAATTTCATTCTCGCCTATTATCGTGAAAGCACACTCTGAAAATGCACATTAAAGTAGAAATGGGTTCGCATGGAATGCTTTTTCCCTCCCCGTTATTCCGTGCCAATCTGCGCGATGCTGAAGAAATGGGAGTTATGCAAAACGAGGCCGTAATTGTTGATTTGCTCTCACTTGAAAGTGCGCATTCAGGAACGAGCTTGTATGGCCGCCATGTCGTTACAGAGTGTAATGTAGTTAGAGGCGGCTTTCTATGGCTTACTCAGGGAAATGAAGAAGCTGTTGATGCAATAAGTAAGCGGCAAATATGATGGAGTTTCGTAGACCACCACCGTACGTATCCGCAACATCCTATCCGGAATTAGAAAGGCACTGGGCAATAAATTTTTCTATGGCTGCTACAGCAGGACGAGTAAATAACAACTTCATTTTGGAGCCCAAATAAATTAGTAAAGATGGCTATAAACATCGCATATACCTACGTAACATAATAAATATATAACAGTAATATTATCGTTTATTTACTTGGTAGGATATAGTGAAAAACATCACGTGGCAAATAACGACCACAAGAGAGAGATTTCGGTGATAAAATTTCCTGCTAACGGGGAAGTAACTCCAAAAGAGATTTTCGAGCTTCTGGTCCTTATATGCTTTCAAAAACTCTCGGAGTGAAATCTAGGAAAATTATGTTAGTGATTGAAAGGGAAATTAATGTTTCAATAAAAGATAAACTACCGCGCATTCGCTCGGAAATAATGTAAGAACTTTGGTTTTTCCGCCATCTCGGTCTCGTCCTTTGAAGGGGGTCCTATATAAGATCTCTACGATACACTCAGTATTGGCAGGTGAGGTTTCTGTTGGATGAATCTCTTTGAAGTTACATAGCGCGAGAGTGACTTCAAATTAAGGTTGAGCAAAGGCGAAATTTACGGTATATAAAGGTATCTCGATCTAGTTGGACCTCTATCCAAATTCAGCAGAAATTCGAAAGGACGATGTTTAATTTCCAATGAACAAAATATGTGTAGCAACTGAGGTGAATTAACACTTTTATTTAATTAATGGCTCTTTATTATCAATGTATTATCTGAAGTATCAAAAGTTGCTCAAGGTTTGACGTTTTACATCGTAATTTTCTTTCTTTGTTTTTTCCAAAGAGGTTTGATCATTTCACAATACACTGTTATCGCTTTAATAAATGTGTTTGTGGGGCGAAACTCTGAAAAAGTAAGGAATAATTGTGTTCATGGCCCAATTCAGCCCTTATCATTTTTCTAGTCATCCACAGTTTACGGATTTTTAATCTCCCGTAGAAAGTAAAGAAAGTTTCGATGTTCAAATTTCGTTTCATTCGGGCATAAATGTAGCTCAGGGTTATTCACGGGGTGATACATTCACATTCTTGATTAAATATAATTTTGAAGGTTATTTTTCAAGATAACCATCATTTTGGCGGTCGTTTAATGGGGTACCATGCCCACCTCGGTGATGACATTGCATTAAAAGACTCGGCAGTATATTTTAGGCAAGCAACATCCCACTTCCCCAGCGTTTCCGCGGAAGAGATGGATATTATAGTTGGGTAAATGAAAGAAAAATATTACATCTAAAGCTAATGTACCGCAGTGGGGCGGAAAGCAAGGCGAAATATGGCGGCGAAAGGAATGAGGCAAAATTCAAAAATAATTCAATCCGGAGGCCTAGAATCCTTTTACACGTGGACCTAAAATTACCCTTTCGGTCCCACCTTCCTCCTTCATTACAATGTCAACATAAATCCCATTAGAGTTTGGGAAAGTCAAATTATCAGCCCCGGGAATTGAGGAAGGGGGGAATGAAGTTAGTGTATGGGTAACGGAAGGGATGGGAGATGGGATGAGAAAATGGGATGGGAATGTTAAGGAAGGGGGTGAGTAGGGCATGAGGTCGATAAGATGGAGGGAGATTCATGCACAATTGGATGATTCAATGTGGAGTGAAATGGCGCGATTTATGCCGCTGCGCGAAATTACCGCCATCTCGCGAAAGTAAATGGAAAATCATTTATATGGCGGAGCAGTGAAATTGCGAAATTATATCGATATTAAGTGCCAGGACCTGCCTTGAGCTACCCGGAGCCGAATTCTGTCGAAGATTTAAAGTTTACACTTTTAAGACTGTATTTTATGCTGCAATTATTCTTATATTTCGTCATTTTCTCCCTAACGTCATTTGGATTCGAAACGTTCTCTTATTAATTAATTCCAAGAGGGATAGTAAGAAAAGCTACGAACTGCTCTGACTTGCAAATGAAAATTTCTTAAACTCCAGGATTATTGTAGTCTTATAAATATAAATACATAAAAATTATTTATTATTATAAAGTATTAGTCGTTTTCTAGGGCCAACAAACATAGCTCTTCGTTTCACATCTCTGTTAAGTCAAAGTCTTGAAGAATTTTATCAAAAATTCTTTTGTAGATACCTTATACTTCTGTACGTAATATATAGTACGATACTTTTCTATACATCCTACATATACATTCCGTTACCTTTCAATATTTGTAAGAGAAATTTATTCAGCTAATACTTAGGATTAATATTAAGAATGTTTCGAATCTTTTACTCATTTTCCATTTCCGATACTCACCCCTTTTTTCGAATCTTTACTCATTTTCAAACCGAATAACAAATCGTGGATTCAACTTAATATGGCTACATTTACTATCATTTGCCTTTTTTCCATATATTATATACATATATATTGAGTATGCACTAAAGCTCAATAAGATAAATTTTTTAGTATCCTGAACGAGGGTTGCAGTCTTAGAAATCGATTCGTGCATATACAGTATGTCTATATAGCAATATTAGAGCTTTTCTAGGACGTCTTTGATGCCTTATTCATCACTTTTAACAATAAGTAATTATAAGTGAGCAAAGCAGCATATACATCATAGTTACATTATTACTAATAACACTTTCTCTTTGGTATGTATGGAAAGTAAAAGTTTCTATTGAATATTATTAACAATAATAGTAATGTCATCAGGTTTACTCCCTTTTACTAATTCATGATGTAAAGATGTAATCAAAGCCACTTAGTCGAAATCACTGTACTGACAGCACTTACCGAAGAATAAAATTGAAAGAACGGAAGATTATTGCTATTGGTCAGTTCAGAAATAGCTGTTATCCTCTATGGCAGAGCGCTATTAATTTTGTTTGTGTTCGTGAGCGTCAAGTTTAGAAGCAGCTTATCAGCCTTTTTCTTCTTTTTAACGGCGAGGGATTTAAAAAGGGCCTTCGATGGAAGTTATGGTAGGGTTGCAGAGTGTTATTGGACGAAGGCGTAGGGCACTTACGGGAGAATTACGGTGAGGTAATGGGCAACGTGCTTTGTGTCCGTAGGCGGAATTGAATCCATAGATTTCGCACCTTATCGGAAGCTGAAGACGGAGCAGACTGCTTATAACGCCACCTGTCGGGAGTGTTTCTCTTCAGAAATGTTTTCCTGTCGAAGTCATCACGAAAGAATGGATGGGAGTAATGGGGAGCAGCTAAACCACAAGTAAATATTGGTTCTGAAAGGCGAACTTTATATACAGGAATATGCGCATGTACTTACAACAAGGCGTTCAGTTGGTCACCTGATTGCATGCCTTAATGACGTGTTTTTTGAAGTCTACGAAAGGTTGGCAGTAACTAGAGTGTTGTAGCTAAAGAGGAGCCCCGTTTACAGGTATTAAAACATTGTGGAACATTTGCTTTTATTTTTCGGAAGTCTTTGGATGAATTGCAAAGGGTACGTCTTTATTGAAACTGAGCAAGTTGTTTAGTGCACGCTACTATAGCTACTAAGGGTTATGGAGTATAGAGACGACGGAAAAAGCTAATGTTCCACTTATCTCTTAAATGTTATTGCTCTAGATATCTCAGTCCAAAGACAGTCCAAGTTTTCCTGGAGGAAGTAAAAGCAGTAAAATATTTCAGCACTTCCCAGACCCGCCGAGATAAGCGATAACCGTGGGAAGTGGAGGAAATGGCTATCAAAATTATTTTTCCAATTGCGCTTTGAAAAGCTTCGAGATTTTTTCATACCCCAATACACATAGTTCTGAGTTTTTTTGTTTGCTTCTAAATCTATCTTTTTTACGTAGAATTTTACCGAATTTCCGTTCCTGGTCTTTCCAATTTGTTTTATCCACTTCTCTGCTGACATTTTATAATACGTGATAAGCATTACATCAGCACTTCAAAGCCCAGAAAAATAGTATTTTTAATTTCATTAATAGTAAGTTTTTTCTTATTATTTTTATTTACATAAGTAAGTATACCGTTTTAATTTACAGTGGTAAGCATTTGCTTTTTTACTTTTATTTTCATGTAACATATGACTATTTTTGATCTCCATCTTTGTTTCTTCTCTATGAATGTTTCAGTAGTCGTGAGATGCAGTGGATTCAATCTATTTCATGTTATTTTCAACCAATTTTATTTAATCAAGTTTTTATAGTTTATCTTAAAATATTTTTTAGGATAAGTTTCCTTTTCTTTATCTCAAGCCAATCTGTCATTTCTATTAATTAATGGAACACAATCAATCCCTTTGTTTCTATTTCCACTTTTGGAGTGTTTGAAAAATCTTCAGATGGAATAATAGAGGATATAAAATTATCGTTATGGAATAGTTATGCATTTTTATTCGAATCGTTCGTTTACACGCATTTTAAAGTAGGATTTACATTGGATATGCATCGAGAACTAAAAAAATAAATAAATTTCGTGATTTCGTGATATAGCTGCTGTTTTGCTACAATTTTCAAATGTTGTTTCATTTCATGGAACCCGAAAATTTATCTTTCATCTTAAAAGTCCCTTTTTAAAAAGAGACTGATCTTTGGGTAAGTTAGAGTAATATCTCTCATGGTAAAATACCCCTTTCGCGTCCCTATATTCAGATGCCTTGAAGGTTATTTTGATTACATTAACAATTTTGTGATATTTTCCCTGGTATTGAGTTCTTATTTTAGCTTCCTTTCGTACTATTTTGATAATTCAATAACCTGTGGTAAGATATATGAGTTGGTAAAATATTCAGTAATATTTGTCTTTCATCAAACTTCATTTTGTGCAGCTTTTTCCCATCCTCTGTCCTACCTTATGATATTTAATAACAGACGATTTATAACTCTCTCACGAATCAATTCTTTCTCTGAAATTCTTCATACATTTTAATTCTGTTGAAAAATGTTCTTTTGAATGGAAAAACACTAGATTTAAGAAAAGGACTCATTTTTAGATCAGATATTTGGATATTTCTGATAAGACAGTAGTAACTGTAAAAAGGTATAGTGATGTGAGTATTAAATATTATATGACATTAGTTTACGATGCTGCTATGTGATGTCTACTAGATATTAGCTGATGCAGAATTAAGTAATTTCGTATTTACTACCCTGTTGTAGTCTTTGTCTTGAAGTTTGATAGAGAAATATATTGTAGAAAAAGCGTACATACATGCTAAAACCTCTATATAAATTTAAAAAAAGATTAAAAAGATGGATTCTTCCCAGTAGTTTTTGTATATGATTTCCTTAAATAAGGAGAGAAAATTATGACTACAGCATATGCAAAAATACACTGATTATAGTACATGCTACCGCTTATACAACATTAATGATTCTCGATTGCAGAACTGCGTGAGATGACCATTTCGTGCGTAGATAACAAGCCCACTATGATATCTAATCGAATCAATCAGAGGGAAAATCATAGCGTGAATTGTTTCGAAACTCATCGATAAGGAGTCACGCATTACATTCGGCGATAAAACTCCGCAGATAACTCGGATGACCACTTAAACTTGTCAAACCTTCCGCGAAGTAATTTCGGTTTCCCTCCTACGTCGAAGTAAATCATTCCAAACTCTATTATTTCAAATTTAATCGGCGTCAATTAGCCAAAGCCACAGGTAGTCCCTGAAAGATTGAAAATGCGATCGGGGAAATAATTTCCAGATCGCCTGGATACGAATCATCTGGTAATCCTACCGAATTAAACCGCTGTGAGTTAGGAGGCAATGCGTCAGCGATAACCACGTGGAGTTGATTTCCAATTTCGGAGATAAGCGCCTCTCGATGCCTGAAATAGAAATGCCGATGCGGAAAATGGAAAAGAAAGGCATGGCAGTCATACGTGTGCTAAAATTATCTATCGGGTGAGAAAGAAAACTTTTCACGTAACTCGTTGCAATAGATCTTAAAATAATTTTAAAAATTCTGTTTGAGGAATTGGCTGGAACACAAAAGGACGATCTGCCAAACTTTTAACAAGCCTGTTTTGTTCATATCCAACGGAATACCACTCTTAAGCAATAATAACATATTTACAGTTTGAGTATCCCTAATCCAAAATAATTGGGACCAAGTTTGTTTTGGAATTCCGAACTTTTCGGAATTTGGAATATCTGATATGGTGAAGTTTTACAGAATTGAGACAAAGACAGATATTCGGAAAAATCCTTAATATTTGACATGAAACATGAATAAAAATGCAAAATTATGTTTATGTATCAAACGAAACTTACGGACCAGGAACTGAATCCTCTAGGGTTGAAGAAGGGAGTTGGCTTTTTGAAATATTGACTTTTGAAATATTTCCTATGGTTTTATTTGCCTCATTCCCCAAGGCTTTTCTGTTGATACGCTTGATTTTATTTTATATAATATATCGCCATGATTTCTGTGCTGCGGTCGTTGTTTATATTATCCAAATACATTTATAACACAGTACTGAAAAGGGAATTGATCAAATGTTACGGATTTCGGATTGGGAAACTCAATCTTTACTTTATTATTCTCTTGACGCTGAGGAGGAAACTCAATAAAACTTTCAATAAATTAATAATGAATCATGACGTGAAATTTTATCTCGTCTCGTAGACAGTCTATATAAAAGGTAGTAAGTTAAATAAAATGCTCTTTAAACAAAATAATAATGCATATAATAATAACACTTATTGGTATTAAAAAATTCAGCGTAGATAAAGGGTATACTGCAAATAAATTACAAATGTAATGAGACATCTGACAAAGTCTTCTACTACTACTCAAACACAGAAGGATAAGGTCATAGCTTGGGAAAATATCCTGATGATGAGCTTGTGGTGACATAATAGTAGCGTTAAAAAATGCTAGTAATGTAATTGAAATATTTTTGCGGTGTGTATGATCACCATACGGGGCGGAACTTGAATTTTGCTGCTTGGCAGGGAGTTCTTATATGCTCATATTTAAGTAGCAATCATCTTTGTGCCTTAATTCTTCGTTCTTATTCTGAATTCATTTTGAAGGAATTGCCTCAGTCTTCCCCTTCCTATGGATCCACTACTGTAAAATGATAGCAGAGACTAAAAGAAATGCAGTAAGATGATTTCATTCCATTTTCATTTAATGAAGAAAAATCGTAGAACGATGGATAAAACTGTAGAATGATAGGTTAGATTGAAAGAAAGATAATAAGGCGATTTCATTCTATATATATTTCGTAAGGATGAAGTAAAAAATGTTATTCTGTGGTAATTAAGTGATTTCCAGTAAAATTATAATAGTTCTTAAAAATATGCATTGTTTGATATTGAGACATCAATTAGATGAGTAATCCTAAAGTACCAACTGTCTGAAGACGATTTCATGGATTTGGTCAACTTTTTAGTAAAATCTTGTTTAAAATCGCATACCTATGTCTGCTGTGCCTTAGGCTGTTCTGAGTTTGGCACGATGATTAATGTTAAGATTCTGATGACGATAAAACTGCTTCATTAAGGAGAGATGAAATATGAATTAAACTTGGAATTTATCTAGTGCATAAACATATAAAGCTACCGAACTAGAAATTGATGATACATTTTCCAGTGGTTTATCAATTTTAAAATGCAAATATATAGTATGAACTTATGCATCTTACATGCTTTTTTAAAGAATTGATCGTTTTTTTATCATTTTGCTCACATTGTATGAAATTTATCTTCTTAATTATTTACTTTTTGGTTATTTCAGTTTCCTCTCTTAGTTTTTCATTATTACTATTTTCATTTACTCTTAACAAATATTTGCTTAGAGGAAGAGGAAATGACCTACATCATGCTGTAGATGCACCAGCTCCCGGTATAGTACCGCAGAGAGATCCAATTTCCCTCCTTTTATTTTTAATTTAAATCATCTACAGTTTCCCTGAACCGCCCTCTAACTACCTCTAGATATTATAACATTTGCTTTAAGATACGAGGTATTTTTTGGGTGCAGTTAGTGTTACCAATCACACAAGGGAATTCATATTATCTTCTCGTCGATATAAAAATTCGTGGAATTCTGGTATCAAAGTATACGTTTCTGATACACGAGATTTCCAATTAGGTTGTGTTCCGTAACTGAATATCAGTTTTGCCTTATTCCGTTACCTCCGGAAACCAATTTTGCTATCGCGTTACTGCGGAGGAAGATTTCCGCAAAAGGAGATGAGGTTCTGGCTGTCATATTCACGGGGTGGTTAGGTCGGTAATGCACGCTAAATTCCTCTGTCTACCACAATTTTACCAATAAATACACTGAAAACCATTCCAACTTAAATTTAAAAATTATATATAAAAAATTTAAATGTTGTTATGGAATCGTTCTCCAAAAATAAAGGATGTGATGTAATGTTTATTTAAAAGAATTTCCTCTGCTATCACTAAGCAAATTGAATGAATCTAATCTTACTAACAAAGTTTCAAAGAAATCATCCTCTTATCTATGACGTACTGGCCTATTATCGACGGTTCAAATATTAAGTGATCAATAAACAGTAATTTTTGCCACAATCATAGTAAATAACGACGCTTATTGCAATTTGACTCGAGAATTATCATATATTATATATAGAAAATACCTTCATCAGAAAAAATATAATACTATTATACTGCTTATTATGGCAAAGCTATAACATTTCGGTGAACTTCTTTTTAATCATATAATAATGTCTATCTTTGTAGTATTGTTATTATATTACGTTACACCTGTGAGATTCAATTGAAAATTTTAACGATATCGTATAAATATTACCTGTAAAAATATCATCTGCATTAATTATCAACTTATCCTATATATTCGTCATTTTCATGTCTCTTACTCCAGGAAAAAGAAGACTGTGAAACAGTTGGGTTTCATTTCCTTTCTGGTTTCTTTTAAATGTATGGAAGTTTTTGGTTATCTTGAATTTGGAGAAATGGTCTAAATACTTCATTAATAGTTTTCCATAATCCACTATTATTATTTAACAGGTATTATAGTATTTTATCTAATGATAGTTTTAACTTTTGGCGTCAAGAAGCATCTTTGTAATTGGAATTTATTAATACCACGTACCATTACCCTGTATTCTTCGCACTTTTCATTGCATGTGGTCTTATTTGGTGACCAATGAAAAATTTGAAAAAACCTGATGACATGAAGCTCAATCTTACCGAAGTTGTCTTACTCTGGGGAGAAAATACTTTTTAATTTCTGCAGGATATTAATGATCACATAAATCACCTATTTTCCAGAAGATTAATTACGGTTTTGTGAAAATTACAAGGCTGTATTCTTCCTGGACAAGAAAAACTTCACCAACCTTTTTTAGAACTTAACAATATTCACGACGCGGATTTGGCCCTTGCAGCGTTGTCCAAAAGTCGACATATATTATTGGGGCGAATTGGGGCAAGATTTTATTTAAATAACTCCATGTCACACGGTGTCTCAATCTACTATTTTCCTCGCTTTATGTAATAATTTGTTGCAAAATAAGGGTCGGACATTTAGTAAGGTAAAGTATATAAATATTCAACAGAATTCATTGAAACTGTCTTATGAAGCACAAAGAACATGTTTATAACATGGCATCATATTTTACCCGATAATTTTCCTAGTTTGGGTTCATAATCGAAGTTGAAGAATTTCGCGAAAAATTGGAAACGGGAAATTTTCGCAAACATTGGTCAACTTTGACCTCCTGTATAAATTTAATGCTGAGGATCGAGCGTAAATGACCTCCATAGTTGTATGCAGGATTTATTCATAATCAATCATGCGAAGTTTCGAGGTCCGCACTCGAGAAAAGCGTTTTCGTATTTTTGGCCAGCTTTTTTCGATTCCAGCCCACTGTGCGACGGTAACAATGGAGGTTTTCAAACACAAAGCTGTGTATTTTTTACCGTCGTCTACGAAAATCAATTTCTGAGATTCCTCCAACTAATCCCGCGAGAAAAATGAAACGAGTAAACCGGGCGAAAAACTTCAACAACACAAACATATCCCCATGCATACTCGCGTAAATTCCTGTGTAATCCTGCATTCAGAGTTGCGCGATCATCCATCTCCCGAACAAAGGAAGCTACAATAACCTTAACCACCTTTGCTCCGGAGCTTTAAAAAAAAACACGTCGCAAGAAGATCCATGGCCTCCATAAATAAAAAACGGACAATAAATAAATGAAAAGAGTTCCCCATAATCGTTATCCCGCAGAACCCGAGGTGTGACCCAGACTTCTCCAATCATCGCCGCGATTTAATCTCATTACGTTCGGCTTAATTCAGTCCCTTTCCGCTAGAGGAAATCCATTCGCCGCTCCCGTAATTAATGAGAGGCATGCCAAAAATGGCACGGAAGATAGTGATATCAGGCTGCTCCGAAAGCCTTTTCCTGGGAAAACCTCTTCTAACCCAGCTAACACGTTAGGTGCGCACGTATGAATAAAATCAATCGATTTGCGGGCATTCATATAACTATAAAAACGGAATTGCCATCTCGGTTGTTTTTCCAGGCCGGTGATTCGGTGCTTTGAACCCATGGGAATAAAATCAATCCCCTGAGTTATTTCTTTCAAAGAGCTGCTCTAGTTTTCTATGAGGTTTCTATTTGTCCCAGTTTAGTTTTATATTCATCTACCATATCGTTTATCTCCTTAGTATTTTCAAATATACTTAAAACAGAATTTCGGGTTCATTGTTAATTAATGTTTGCATTGCTTCACTTGTTCCACAAGGAAGTAATTTAGGTCCGCTGATATCTGTAGTTAACATAAAAAACCTAATGGATAAGGTAGGGAGCTAGGCTGGCCAAATTGTTGATGATTCGTTTTAATGCAGAGTTTTGTCATTAGATTAAACTTGCTTTCAATAAAAAATCCTCAGAAAAGCAACGTATCCTTCTTTTTTTCGTAACAGCAAAGGTTTGAAATGATAATTATACTGAATTAGATGAAACATAATGCAGTAAAAATTTTTTAAGCCTAATAAGGTAATAGAAAAACAGAATACTACAGATAAACTGGTTTCGGGTATTACGTTACTACAGTATAGGTAGATTCACGTCGAACGATAAATCGACTTCAATACTTTTTGATTGATCGCCTTTAACTTCGGTATGAAGCCCTCTTAATCGATCTCAATCCCTGTTAATGGAGAAAATATACTTAAAATAGAAGTGAGTAATCTCCGTTAGCATAAATACTCCTCTGAAATCGTTTATTGTGATTTAACTTTGGTGCAAAGTTCTGTTTGTATCTTAATTAATATTGCCAGGTATCTTGCATTTGAGCTTGTGATTCTCTATCAGATTATTAGTATTTTATCCATCTTAACGGTGCAAAAATCATTTAAATGCAATAAAAATATGGCACTGAAGCTTGAAATATTTTAATTTTTCACTAGTCGATATCTTGCAGAAGCTGATGTATTTGTATATAAATCATAGATGTACACCTTTTATGGAAATAGTCAATTTTATGATTTTGCAAGATGTCAGAATAGACGGAGAATAAGGAAAGAAATAAGAAAGTGGCAAGGAGATGGTAAGTTTATAATTTGATGGAGAGCGTGGAAAGACTGCTTGAAAAGTAACTTTTATCCCAAGCTTCTCTTTTGCTGAATATTCTATGGCTGTACGGAGACAGTTAAGGGAATGTTCCTGCTCTCTTACATGGCAAACTTCTCCTTATCCCACCTCTCTCGCACCTCACTTCTGTTCTGATGCAAGTTTTCAAAGGAAAGAAGATTGGAAGGTATGTTGCGTTGCTGGAATAATATCGGAGCAAGCACGTTGACAATGGGAGTGCTTGAAATTATATGGCCTTCTTGCTACTTAAGCCTATCTAATAATGTAACATTCGATAGATTGACACAAGAAAAAATAATTTGGAGACGATAAATTTTGAGGAGAATTATATCATTACTTGTTTTTATATCTCATCACATGGGCGGACAGGAGTCTTACAGGCTACAAGAGTGAGTAAGAATGGTCGGCTGGCGGAATGCAATATTTGTGCTACTGATTCATGAGATAGGTTTTTCGATTTTTTTTTAAATTTGAAAGTATTTAGTTAATATAGTGTCTTTGTCGAGTTAACATGCCTAAACACGAGTTTTAATTTCTACTTGTAGCGAAATTTTCGAAATATTTGTTATCGCTGAGTGAAAATTTTATGCTTTGGTGATTAAAAATGCCTCTATTTCATAGATTAGATACCACGGTCAACTAAGCTGGCTTAGTTTTTGCGATTACCTTATGCCCTTTTTTTCAGGGAAAAAGGTATGATTATTCACGATAATATTCCTTCATAATCAGTTATTCAGGATTTCAGGTATTTTAATAATGTTAATAATGATATATATAATTTTAATAATGATAGGGTCAATTGAACCCCTCATTCTTAATAATGTTTAAAATGTATTGATTTGTTAGCTCGGATTTAGTTGATTAAGGAATTTCGTAGAATTGATAATGTAGAAATAAATAAGTGGAGAAATAAATTGAAACTGAAATGAAATTTCACGAAATCGAGGAAAAATAAAGAAAATGAAATGTACCGTTACGCCATAATAAATTTTAATCTTACGAAAAAATACCATACTCGAGATCACCTTGGAGATGGTGTTAACAACAAATTTTCCAGCGAAAGATTACATTCTTGGGAATCCTGAATTTGCTGACTCGAGACTAGAGCATACCTGGTGTTCTCATCCCTTAAACATTATGGCCTGAGGACAGGTGAGGAAGGAGATCGAAATGAGGGAGCTAACGGAGAAGAATTGGAGTGAGGGCAAATTAATGTGAGAGGAATGGCTGAGAACGTAAGAGGGGAGAATGGAGAGGGGTATAAGATGAAATGCCCGGAGAAGGAAAGACTAAGGAAGAAGGTGTGGGAAAAGAGGGAAAGAAATCAAAATGTGTATGAAGAAATAATATAGAGATATAGACTCACGAAAAGAGATAATAATGAGAGAATATATAGAGTGAGATTGGAATAAGATAGACCAAATACGGCAAATGGAAAATGGAACGCAATTATATAATGAGAGATTATTCGTTTAAAAATTCTGTCGCCAGATTATATGGTCAATAAAATACTAAAAATAGGATTAAAATATTTATTGATATTAATGGCTGTAAATCTTTTAATTTGATTTAAGTGCCATATAAACTATCAGAATTCGTTGCTAGGAAGTAAGTTTCCTCGTTTAGAAAAATTATCATAGGAATCTTGAAAGGAACAGGAATACCTTCATATGAAAGAGTTTATCTGCATATTTAGAAAAGGAAAGATAACTTCGATTAACCGCTCAATGATTTTTACTAACAGAAGATAAAAACATGGAAAATGATACAATACATTGCATAAAATGTTTCGAAGAGACAAAACGAACAGAGAATGAAAGAAAAACTGAAGAATTAGAATAGCTTGAAGTAAATCGAAATAGCGATGGTTCGAAGAAGAAGATAACACCTAATATTTCGTTTTATTAGGGTTTTCATTTCCTCCCCAGATAACATTATACTTAAACCTCCAAAAACCTTGTCCTGATCTACCGATTTATCCGATAGGAAAATAAAAAAAGGTTGAATCATCTTTTACTACAGCTGATTTAAAAAAGAAAAACTATGCGGAACGGAAAGTGAATAGAGTAAAGAGAAAGGTGTAAACTGATTTCCGGGGAAAGTCAAAGGAAATAGGGGAAAGAAAGTAAAGTTCAGTAAAAATGTTTGAGATGAGATTTAGAAGAGTGAAGGAGAAAATAGAAAGGGAGTGAAAGGTGAAAAGGAGTAAAGAAAAGTGAAAGAAAAGAGATGGTAAAAGTTATAGGCGAAAGAAAGAAAATCTGAAGAGGAAAACGTGTTAGAGAAGAGATTCAGAAGAGGAGCAGGGGGGAAATACGATGAGAGAACGGTGTAAGCAAGGGATGAAAAGTCAAAGGAGGAAGATAGTGGAAAGTGAACGGAAGAAGCGGGAGAGAGGAGACAAAATGAAGAAGACATGAAATTGGTGGAGAAAACGTACGATAAGAGGGGAGAAGAGGCATTTAGGGAGAGTGAGAATGAGGCAGAGGGTATTAGATGCGAAAGAGGCAAGAGGAAGAGGGGGCCGATGATGACAAACTGATGGGCTGCTGGGGTGGGGGAAGGAGTGGGCCAACCCATCCGATAATTCGATATATCGAGTTGGAACAAGTGCCCTCCGGAGAGAAAGGGTCGACTCGAGACTGTTCACGCATATCGAATCTGGCGACCCGACCCTTTTGCGCAACCTTACGACCTCCCAAAGTCACCCTCGTGCCCCCCCAACGCTTTACACCTGCTGCCCTCCATTACTCCCCCCGCTGTGAGGGCTGTCGTTCCTCCGGCCGACCTTGTCAGAGGATGCTGTGTTTGTAGAAGGGGAACATTAAGACATGAAGTGGGTATCGACTGATGAAGGAGGTATCGATTGTCGGAGAGATTTCTATTAAATACCGTGGTGGCTCTTGGTTACCTTGTCCCCCGCAGTTTCTCTAGGGTATCCCCATTCAGGTGTTTAGCGCTAGACAGCCTGTCTTCTCCGCCACAAAATTTTCAATCAGTTCTAGTTTCGTGGAACACTGAAAAGCTTTCTCTATAAATACTTGAAAACCAAATTATCAAAAGGGAAGCAGTCTATAGAGAATAGTTTTTTTACCAAAGACACTAAATGATGAAGTATCTGACTTGTGACGTCCTTACGTGGGTGTGAATGTAGTATCTTTGACTCTTCTTTCAGACACAATAGTTATTTTTCCTAACTAGGTAATAAGTAGGTAATTTTCTTTGCTGAACAATTGTGATTTCAAACACTAAAAGAACAATAAACAATAATTTTACTCGATATTTATTTCCAATTACTTAACTTAATATTTATTCTAAAACTTAATATTTATATATATTTAAATAATTTAGAAAAATATTATTCTGCGATTCTTAATTTTTTAAATTGTATTTTTAAGACATATCATTTTAATTAAGAAAATTCTGCTACTTTACCTAGAGAGGAGATCTATGCTTTCTACCAAAACGAGAAATCAGAGCACGAGTATCAACCCAATCGGAAGTTATCAGGGTATATCTGTGGCAAATTCACGGGTTCGTTAATGACGTTATCTCTTTCAAAAGCGGTCTCCGAACGAAATATACCACTGCCGTGATCGCCATTAAAAATTAAAAGATTCCGTTCAGGAGAGCTAAACAAAATGCAGCATCGTCCCTGGATGAAAAAAACGGGGAATATCCTTGCTAACTTCGTTAACCGACGTTTTCCAGCTCGACTGCCTATCGAGATCGTTATCGGGGTGAAAAGTTTCCACTTGAGCCATGCAGAAGAGAGGAAGAAAAAAGGATAAGCTGGGAAGAGTGAGGATTCCACGGGGAGTAAAGTGGTGTCACATTACTGCCATCAAAAGAGGACAGCCTGTTATTCCCGGAACCATCATTAACCCATTTCCAGCAAACGACATCGAGCCACCCACTCCACCTTAATTTCCCCTTTGCCCTTCTCCGAGGTTTCCCTTTATTCATCCCCCTCTCTCTACGTTTTCCTCTGTCATTCTCCTTTCATTATGGCATTTCTGGAAATAAATAGCAATCAAGCAAGTCTTTGTAGCCTTTTGATTGGTTTCGCATATCTAGAAAAATAACGGAAATCCAAACCAAAACGTTTGAGGCTATGAAAAATCAAAGAGCGAAATTTCATTAAATCAGAATGAAGAATTGATTGACCATTCTATAACATTAGATTGACATTATAATTGGTAATAATGATGTCAAATTTCACCGATTGCTTTGGGCTCTTTCAAACGCGATGGAATATTCTGTAAAACTCAAATGAATGGAGATATTATTTTTAATCCTTATCAGTTATAAGAAATCCTTGATGTACCTTTCTGTGGATTTCCAATGAAGCTAATTATGTACCCTTGAAATAATTCATATTTTGTTCGAAATAAATTGAGTTCTTTTCCTACGTATTGAATTTTCAACAGGTTTCAGAATTTAAAATTCTTCGGTATAGCCATAATGTTATTTTTCCATTCTAATGTAATATTTTTATTCAAGAGGAGAATGTCTCATTTCGCTCTTTCCTTGCTTCAATCTCGGAGGTCCTTTGGAATGAAATGAGTTTTGAAAGTTGACGTTCATTTCTTACTTCCATGTTAGACTGACATCGAGATCAGAACGTAAATATAATTATTGAAAGACTTTTGAATAGATTGGTTCTTCGAAGCTTTACTGAGTATATGAGACGATATTTTTCTTCTGTTCTTAGAACTATCGTAAACTATGGCATGCATGAAAGCTTTGCTTTGCGAAATGTCAAAGGAATACCTTTTACACAATTACCTTTTTCCATGTATACTTTTTCCACGAATTATTTCTGACCTCTCAGAGAATTCTTATGGATTCTAGATATGACAGCTCCCCTAACGATTGATGTTATCTTACCTAGAGCTCTAAGGTATACAACGTAATTATTTCCGGGTAAAGAAATATTCGCAGTCGATTTTAGTAATGTCTTGGATTCATTTCAGAAATGAAGAAAAATTTCAGTGCGGAAGAATTAAATATTCAACGATCTCTAAATATTGTACCTACTTTATCACTGAACTTTTAGAAATCTTTATAGTGCAACTTAATTTTTTCATCTTTACTGTTTTATTTGACATATCCATATGAAAAAAACATAATGCTTAAGTACTATTGCAAGAAGTTCAGGAAAGTCCAGGTATCAATGATAGAGTAAGAATATTCGGTTAGCCTTCAATTCATCTTTTGGATTTTTTTGCTATCTATATTTACCGTAGGTAACCACTACAATATCCCAATGGACACTTAAAGAAGCCTCAATTGCAGCTGTGCATGCATAAAACAATTTTCAAAAACTAAAATGACTCTTTGATAAGTATACATTCACGATCCCACTCCCATTTCCATCCATTACTCCCTCCTCATGATCCGAAGCCATCTTCGAGGAACGCCGTCTTTAGTTAAACCGTGGAAGGGATTTTGCGTTAACACTGTTTGGCATGCGGTGGGGGATGGGGAATATCAAGGGAAGTGAAACGGAATACAGCGATAAATTGTGGGGTAATATGGGAGTTTATGGATGAGGCTGGGGGCCGTGTAATTGGGAATGAGTGATAAGGAAGGGTGAAGTGCGCGGATATGAAGTTTGGGATATTGGCTGAGGGGTTAGCGGGAGATATCCTCATATCAAGGAAGTGGGTGAAAGGTAGGAAATGATAGTGGGATGAATAAGAGATGGATAAGAGCTAATATTGAGATGCCGAGCGAATAAAGCATGTAAATTAGAGATGACGGCAAAGTAAACGGTCAATCATGAGTCAGGGGTAAAGAAAACTCGTTATTCATGCTTGAAATTACTTGTAGAAAAAGAAACTTCATTATGATTGCCTATAGATACAATAAAATTGCAAGCTAGAACACCATTGAGATGACTGTCTGATTTCACTCCTACAAAAAAATGAATACAAATTTACAAAAGCAATTATTTCTACCTTCACTTGGTGGTAGCTCTCTATAATAAAGGAATAAAAGCACAAATATTACTTCTTATTAGTAAGATTATTTCTTAAACTCCTCATTAGGCGGCTAGAGTTTTCATTAGGTGTTACCTCATAAAATTTGCCTAAGACCTTGTTTGCATATAGGTTAGTTTAGTTTATCATACTATAAAGAAGTCAAAAGCTTCAGAATCGGTTTCCGTATTTTTACTCATCGCATCATACGACAAATCTTCCAATTCTGAATTATAATTTCCATTGCTACAGTGTATCAGCGAGAAGAGCGAGTTTTAAACTTAACCAAACTTATTCTAAAGCACTTGAAAATTATTCTGCATGTTTATATGCCATCTTATCGCTATTAACCACAACTTTTCTCAAAAGCTGTTTTTTACCAGATATGTCAAAAACACGTTAATATTTCGTTTTTAAATTTAAAATACTTATTTGAAACATTTTAAGTCGTTCTTGTACGTTCAATGTACGTGCACAATAATTTATAAACGCTAGATAATTGAAGTTGCCTTTGAACTCAGCTCAGGCATCTTTTCAATAAATTTTAATACATCTACACATGAAAGTTGGATAAAAGAGTGTAGATGCAGCGTACTATTGACAGCATGAAAAGAATATAATGGCATTTTTTTACCAATTAAGTCAGTCCTTTCAAATTTTATTTTGCTAGTTGTTTCGAAGCTTATTGAATCCTTCTATACGAAGAAGATGACGTAAAAGGTTCATCTAGTTACCTGAAACTGACTTGGAAGCACTTTTATATCTATTTTGTTTTCTCAGGGACGAACGGGAATTCAGGGCAATAAATCGCGAGAACTTCTAATGTAAAGTACGTTGCATTTGCTCATCAGTCACATTCACGGTTGATTGTGTTATGACGTGAATATTTGTCTTTATGTTGAACTTGGATGTGCTATCATGAAGAGAGGGAGATAACAAATACAGATTGATTGGGAGGAACGGAGATAATTTAAAACGAGGAGCTTGATTGATGTTGCTTAGTATACTGCGACTTCAGCTTCATCGTTCTCATCAATGCGCAATGATTTGAATTTTGAGGTTACGTATGCTTGACTGCATACGTAAGTTTTAGATGATGAATTTTTTATAGGTTAAGTACGTCCATATGGGCAAATGTCCATCAAATACATAAATAGGAACGACTAAAATAATAGACGAAGCGGAAATGTTAATGAAGATGCTTTGAAGCAAGAATGTATAGTCTCAACATTCCATTCAGGGATATTGTAGGAGCATCATTCATAAAGTTA
The DNA here is from genome assembly GCA_036926295.1 of Pachydiplax longipennis. NCBI lineage: Eukaryota > Metazoa > Arthropoda > Insecta > Odonata > Libellulidae > Pachydiplax > Pachydiplax longipennis. The sequence continues at coordinate 22,004,707 of JAVFKF010000003.1, read as the reverse complement.
TATATATTTCTATGCCTAAAAAATGCTGCTACGGTCTGCTGGTCTTTGAGGTAATATTGACGTGTGTCTTGGTGTTATCAGCCCAGAAATTCTTCCTCCTTTAGGAATTCCTTTTTAAGAATCTTCAGAATATTTTTTTTTGTTTCTATTATGAGAAGTGTACTTTTAGTCAAAAAGCGTGGAGAAAGGTATTTCAAGCGGTTTATATTTCAGCTTTGATGCAGATTATAAATTCAGAATTAATTGATGAACTAGTGCAACCAATTTCCGTTTCGAATTTCGGCCGCTAAATTTGAAACAGATGTCGAATCATTTTTGCAATAGAATCTATTTTTATTCAATGTTTTATTCGATAAACTTTGCCAACCACTGGTTTGCAACCATTCTCGTACGGTCGGAGTACTCTGCACTTGTCTTTTACTATAAATTGTAAAAAAGTATGTGCCATTTACTTTTGCCTCGGCATGGTTCATGGTAACTTCGGTACAGACGTACTATTCAATGGCATAGTATTGCACTTTATATTAATTTACAGTTAATTTAACCTCACATAGCGAAAATAAAATCAATCTTCTTTGATGAATAAATAAATTCGTTCCTAACTAAAACGATTCCCTAGCAGTATTTCTTGCAAACATAGCTTAATTTGTCAGAAAACGTGGATATAAGAGTGATTTACAGAAACGAAAGACTTCTTCATGTTACAAGTTAATTACCAGTTGCAAGTGCAATTGAAAAAATGAATTATGCATCTTCATTTTGAAGTACGCCGACGAATTTTGTTTCAATTCTATGAATCGCCGTGTTTCTCACTTAGACTTCATGTTGTATGTTTCGCCATTCAAGTGCAAATGTACATTTTCGGGAAGGGCGTAGTGAGAGGAATTTTAAATACGAGGCGAGAAGAGAGAAACAAATCTTTTTGAGTAATTTATCCGACAGGAGCACGATTTAAAGTTTTATTTCTTTAAAGAGCAACTGGTGATTCCGAAATCTGCAGCTACTGCGCCCGTTAAGTTTTTAGGTCCTCGACCTACTTTGATGAACTCACAACTCAGGATTTTAATGCCGCTGTTTTCAAATGAATATGTTGAATGAATATTTAAAATAAATAATGTGAATTTGGATTATAAATATATTAAATAAACATGAAGAATAAATAATTTACTGTCATATCAATGTGAAAAGCAAAATCTTAGCTGTGTAGAACTTTTATCACGAGTATTTCTTTATAACGTGAATTTGTGCATAGATGTAGTCTATTGAGATGTAGCCTAATTTTCTATTTTCTTAATTTAAATTGAAAATGTAATTTAATGCTCTAACTGAATTTGCAGAAGTGCATTTTATTCCTCGTCCATTCCTCTTTCCCAATTCCAATCTGCGGACTCCATACAAATCATAATAATTTTTTGAAGCCCTTTCCATCTAATCTCAAATCATTTAAAAAGAAATGTGATAAAATATTGTAGATGTAGATTATCAATAGGTCAATTTGATATTGTTCTCAGCATTTTTTGTAAAGTTATATAATTAATGCATATGTATACGCTGCCACCATTAATTAAAAACATAGATATTTTTGTTTGTACTATGGGTGACTGATAATTTTATATTGTAGTAAGGGTTGTAAATCGGACTGTGTTGACTGAAGATGTTTAGATATCTGATTTTATATTTTCTATGTATATTTTTATGAGTTGCCACCGGACGGTTGTCCACTTGTAACTTCACATTGTAAATAAATAAATAATTGCATAACATGATAATCTGATTACATTTCAACCAAAATTTTCTTGTTCGTATTTCTCTTATTCTAATTATATATTAAATATTTAGATCAGTTTAATGGTTTCCTTAGGAGTTTGGCACGATTCATACCATTTGGCGCATTGAGTACGGAAAATTTCTCGCGCACCATGGAGAGACATGAGCGCCCTGAATGTAAATCCACAGAACATTGACCGAAACGGAAACTTTCAAGGAACAAATTCCTCGGATTTCCCCGGAAAAAAACGTCATTTCTTCATTCGCGAGAGAGGGTTTTTTGTCTCGAGGACCGAAAGATCACGTGCTGCTCCTTCCCGCGGCCTGACTCCGTCTTTCGCAGTCGTTTTCCTCTTCGAACCCTCGTCACTTCCGTTTTTTCGAATGATATGTTGCCCGGAGTCCCCTTCCATTTCCGCGGCCAACGCATCAATCACCAGAACAGCAGAAAACCGAGGAGCGTGTCCCCAATTTTTTTTTATCCGCCCGCATGGCGCACCGTTGCCCCGCGCTCGGATATGTACGTGGCCGTCCGAACAAAAAAAAGGGTACGGTTAGAAGAAAAGGAACGAGTCATAAAAAATGTAGGCGTGCAGCGCTGCGGCGGACTTATGAATGTCCGATAAAAACCCCTGTAATTTTGTTCTCCGGGATAAAACTCTGCTATCCATTCAAAACGCACTCCGCAGGCTCCAATTATTTGCAAAAAATTCCGCGCAAGTGATATTATTGTTTTCCTCCGCGTTTTTCCCCGGTGGATGTTGGAGTTTTTTTTGTTCCATATATTTCAGTGTTGCCCGTTATTCAGATTATTATGCTAACGATTCCTAATAGTCGAATCTGCGAGTGAATTAACGCTTGGATGTACTGATTCGGCGTGAATTTGGAACTTTCAGCGGAAAGTTCTCCCGACTCGTACGAAATCTATCGATGAAAGCTCTATTGAATAACAAAACGTATGTATTTGTAAGATAAGGAGTAGACCTCTTAAAGTTTTCACAAAAATATTTATTGAAAACTTACGAACAAATATCTATGAGTAATAATCACCCTGTGGTATGTTAATAAATTATGAATAATGAATGTATTTAATTCATAAGAATTGTATTTGTTGTATGTATTCATCTGTTTTATCACGCTAAATCTGAAAATGAGGAAAATTGATTTTCTGACTGTTTATAAAATTCCTCCGATATAAACTATTTTCTCGTTATAAACTATAAAAATATTATAAATTATAATTATTAACAAGATTTCCTTCACTTCAATGATAATCTCTTTATGGCGAAGGTAGTAACAGGAATCTCTTTTTCATTCATTTTCATATTTTTAAAAATTTCTATTCATACAAGTATTTATTATCTGAAGCAACCTATGGATTCATTATGTTAAAATTAGATTGGATTCAACAATTTTCCAACATGATAAGTGATGGGCAAACACAATATTTGTTACTACTAAAATAATACACTCTCTGCTATTTGAAAATCAGCCGCTGACTGCTGCAGCCTAGCCTTGCACGCTAATATGCCAAGCGCCAGCAAGATTACTCAATACACGAGAGATATTTGTTATCCTGGATTAAACTAGATTTTGGGAGGTTTACCCCAAGAGATTTATCCATAATAGACAATGAGTCCGATCCGCAAATCGTTTTCCTCTATCTGCTGCCATATTCAACACACAAACCCATAGACAACAGGGAATTCCTGCCATCCTCAAAACATCTCCTCTATCTACAGTAGAGCGTATAGAGTTAGTATATAATAGGAACGCATTAAGGTTATCACCTGGGAGCGTCCGGAAGCGGCGAAAAAGAGGGAGGGAGGGAAGGGTTTTTAAAAATTCCATCCAGAGCGACGTGAGATGGAAAGAAAGATGAGCGGCGACGAAAAAAAGACGAATCGGAAAGCGGAGGGAGAGATGAAAAAACGCCTACTGTATCCCGTACCTGGTGAGTTGTGAAAATCGATTTTCGGGGAGATGTGAACTTGCAGCGCGGTGAATAATTGAGAAATGGCTCTCAGTGGATTCGCCAAGTGGGAAAATCTGGGCTGAAAACACAACGAAACAAAGAATCCTTGAGAAAGAATTGACGGATAGCAGGTGCACCTGCGGCGCGGACCATAGGAATATTTTATTTTTCCCTCCACCGTCATTGTATTCGTGTGCCGTTACGCTGTTTCGAGACCGCTTGTTATATTTTCTCTTCACCAAGTATTAGGCTAATTATGTAGTTCCGAGAGTTTTCCCGTAAATGATCATCGCCGACCTAAATATTTCTGGAAAAGATGCGTTTCAATTTAGAAGGAGCCATAGTACTACTATTCTGTTTCCTAGGAAATTATGATCATTATTGAATTTCTATCTTGATAGGTTTCATTATTTTATCACTTATTAGTATTTTATGAAAATCTTCGGCGAGATACCGTATTTTTGCTGAGTTCATTAATTTTGACGTTATTTATATTTAGTCGACGTTGATGTGTACAATAGTTTCTGATTTTCACATCAAATTCTTTAATTTTATTATTAAATCTCAACTGCTATATATTTCCATCCTTTTCGGAAATGGTTCGCTGCGTCGAATTTTCTCTGAAGCTTTTTTTTTAAGTAAAACATCACAAAAAACCTAACACATTTTTTTACAAAACTATGCTCATGCATTTTCTTAGCTACTAAGAATTTAAAAACGGTAGGAGCATTAAATTTTATATTAAGGAGTCAAGCCAGTGAATTTGGAAGGTCTATACTAACCAGCCGGTATACTTAAGGAACAGAGAAAAATGTACCCGCATCCATTAAATAAATCCTTTCATTTACGGACTTGATATATTTTGTAAAAGTAACTTATATGTATACGATAACCCCATTTGTAACGAATTTACAATTTGCGGAACCTAACTCAATGAATCTATCCGTCTATCTTGTAAATTCTTCTCAGTAAGTATATTTTTTTATAATCTGAATAAGAAGTGCTTCCTTTAATGTTGGTTAATCAGGACTATAACCTTAATCCATTTGCTAAGAAAATTGTCTTCATAACAACGAAAACTTGCTAAATGAAATGGTCTCTGACCTTTTGCAAAAGTAATTCAAAGGCCATCTAGTTGTTTTCCATTAAAAAGGTTGCTTTCCTGGTGTTGTAGTCTTATCTCCTGACCACATGTTGCTTTAAAGAGCAATGCCGGGAACTAAGTAGCCGTGAATTTTAAATTGCGCGGAACGAATTAAGAACCTACGGGTCGGACTTTATAGCTCATCTTCTTTTATCGTTAATTAACTTTCCTTTTTCGCAAATAGATGTAAACGCAAGAACATACTAATGCCTCCTAAGCTAAACTGGTCACTAAGAATATTAAATTCTTTTAAAATCATCCCAAAGTATCACAAATAATTAGGAATTGGAGATATATCTTTTTATAATACTTAAGTTTCACATTCCTAAGAAATTTTGAGCAATTACTCTTTTTTAATTCATTCCGTTTTTATTATAGGGTTGTTTTTTATATCTGAATTCGCACCGATTTTTATGATTGAATGCCTTCAATGTATTTATCTTACATACTGAACTATTACCATTATAGCTATTCCAGCGAAAATGATGTAAAAGAATTTATTTTATTGTACCATTGTTCTTGTATTTGTGCCATGCTATGTATTTCTTCCACTTTTTTAATTCACGATTTTTAACATCGTTTATAAATATCGCAGAAGATCGGACTCTGTAACGAATTCCATTCTTTTTGACATTTCAAGGGTTTTTGTTGATCGCGTCTGTCAGAAATGAATCAAATGGCATCCGTTTAATTAAATTGTAACCGCATCCGTGACAGAGGAAAAAATGCATTGGATTCTGGACGCCTAAACAGATCCTTGATATAAGGCTTCGAGGGAAGCAATTAAATTTGTGGGAAGCGTTGCTCCAAATGACAGAAGAAGCGGCTGTAATGAGCCCTTTTGAGCTGCGAGTTTGACCTTAATAAAAAAACAGGAGTAAAATGAATTTCCTGGATTAGCTCTATGAAACGTCTTTGAGAAATGAAACATCCTGCTTCCCCAGACGGCAAAATTAATACCGCCATTGGGCAGTCTCTTTTCTAAAACCTCTGCCCTATTTGTTTAGAGCTCCCCTGAATTTCATTTCCAGCTGATTTATAATACTGTTTCAACAGAATTATTAGTACTGAAGTACTACTAATTCTGCAAGGATATTTAGAGGGATTTTTGGTTACATATGTAAATTGAATACAAGATTTCTTTTAATCCTATTTTATTTCATGCTCCATTCCACTTTTAGCTACCTGAATTTGGAAAAATTAATACTAAAGGATATACATACCTTTTCATATTTGTGAAACTTCTGTGAAGGGCCATTTTCATATTATTAACCTATTTCGTGTTGAAGTTCTTTTTTATGGCTATAACTCACCATTTAAGGAAAAATCCCAAGTCCGTCTGTATTTAAATATATTTTCGTTTTATTAATTTCACCAAGTTTTCAGCGTGGATGTGAAAAAGACTGTGGAAGTTAATCACAATGATCAATACGTGAAGGTATGTCAAATTACTTAGGATATTAAGGTTATTTATTATTAGCTTAGAATTTATGAAATGAAATTTAAATTTGATAAACTAAAATAAGGTTTTTAATGTAATATTTCATTTTACAATTTGAAACGATAAATCAGTTTACAGCTTGCTATATGAATTTTCATAGAATAAACTCAAGGTCTGGAACGAAATAGTGGACACCTTTTACTTCCGAAGCTCCTTTAACCCAAGGAGGAAAACTGATTGGTAAAGGAGTAAATTGAGCTTCCACTTTCTTCTACAAGCCTTTTAAATGAACTACAAAAAAGAGTCGCCTGAAGTCTTAAATCACTGCAAAATTCTCCCATGTTTTGGATAGATTTGAGGTCGTTGTGAAATATACATACTGGCCATACCATTTGAATTATTTGATAGAGCCTAAGAGAGTCGAGTTGAAGAAAGAAATACTACTGATCCGAAGAGGTTCAACTCTGAAAAAGTCATAAAGCGAAGCCGTAGCTGTGGAAGTAGATCGCCGGTCGAGTATATTCGACGGCTGCAACAGTATTTATCTGGCGTGCGAAATCTCAAAGGAAGATGGAAGAGCAGATTTGCAGTGAATTAAATGAAGGGTTTTATATTCAAGGTTCCCGTATCACCTGCCAAATCCCATATGGTCAGGAAATTGCAAAAGTAAGACTCGGGATAACTCAAAATGGACGTGATTTCTATTCACATCTTTGCGACAGGTGTAGATAAGTGACTTATTTCACATACCATGAAAAGGCTCAGCGGCATAAATTCTCTGTCGTACGGCGTCGATGTAGTTTCTTATTCGAAATATTTATTTACATTCTCTTTCAAACTGAAAGCAATATATGCAGATATATATGTGTATATTACTATTTTATGAATGGCTTTGAGACGAATTCATGCAAGTACATGCATAAATGAAAAAGCTGTGACTTAAATAGTTCTTGCATGAGCGGGAATCGCTCTGAAAAGCTGCTTTTCCACTCTGCATGGCTTGTGATTTACGTAATATCTCCATATTAAGGGGTTGTATAATAGACAATGTTTGAAGACAGTTGCTCATCAAATATTAATCACGACAGAGAAAAATCCGACAAATTATCATTGCTTTTTTAAAATGAATCTGTTTTTTTATCAGTGATTGATATTCATTTCCTTCCTTCCCTATCTAGGTACGCACTATTAGTATGCAGTTTTTATATTCAGTTGCATTATTAGTTTCAAATATAGGTAGTCGTAAAATAAATCAATTTCAGTCGTTACTTTAGGATTGTTTCTATTTTAGAAGTCCACTGACCTTTGTCTTCCTTTCATACAATATTACCTCAACAACATCTACTTATCTGTTCTGCAGCACATCCTCCAGCGCATGGTAGGTGGTATATACACCATTTTAATTCCCTAATTGAATACTTTTGCTGAAAAGATGAGTTCTTCAATCGACGCTTTCCAGTATATATTCCCTTCTTTTCACACACTATCTGAAAGACCTAACTAACAGGCAGGGCAGTTGATATCGGCTACATCTAAGAAAGTGTCACTTCATAATTTATTAAGTTAAGCCTTTCTTTGAATATCCTTTCTTTTAAAGATACTAATTCTACGTCCTGAAGAATCTTACTCTCTAATTTTTCGTACTAATTCTTTACAAAACGCATTAGCTTTCGTTGTACGTTGATTCGCAAATAGACTTTTCTGCTGCGTCTTATACATTACATGCATACTCAAGACGGAGCTTAAGGAACGCTAAGGAACATCGCTCGAGGAGCTTTACATCGCTACTTACGACGGTTTTATTGACGAAAACGAGTTTCTTAAGTGCTCGTCCATATGTTAGAGCGGGTTTAGGAAACTTCAGAAATCAACAAAGACTTTTGTCTTTACACGCGTTTTATAACACTACCCGCAAACAGGAATTAAGATGTAAGAGAGGTATTGTAACTACATGCACGTATTGATTTTTTTTCTTTTTCTTTTTTTGCCAGCGTTATATAATATAGTTAACCGAAACTGAAAATACGCTGGTGAAAGACAGAACTGAATGATAAAGAAAGGCAAATCTAATTCATGTTGAATTAATTTTTTTGGCAATGGCTACCTGGATCGTAGCTTCATATTTATACCCTTACAAAATTATACTGGTTTTTCGATTCACTATGTACTTTGCCCTTTTGTCTGTTTTCCCCAGGGGTACATTCGATTATTTCAGACAAGCGTTACTGATCGTTTCCTTTTTCCAATGTTCGGTCGCCTTTAGGCTATTCTCGATCCCTCCGCACATTTATTACATTTTACCTTTGTCTTCCCTTTTCCGAACTAGGAAATGATGGTTTTGGAGTCCCTTAGCTTCCATATTTTGAGGATATTTTCGAAGAGGAAAGCATTGCATCCTTCCCATTTTTCTGCCTTTTTTCTGCTACATGAGAATATACTTCTTTTTTTCTCAAAACAGTTGTTTACATTCATCTGTTCGTTGTGTTCAGTTCAGGGGGATAATAATTCGAAAACAAGTAACTCCCGACCTATTGTGAAATACTTCTATGAGAAAGGTACCTAGAGAAACTGTGAAGAATGTAAATAGAGAAATCATAGAGAATACAAACACTCTATACATTTTCAATAACAATAATAAAGTTTATTACGGAAGATTCATCATTTACAATTCACAGATATTTTAACTAAATTGAAAACATTTTAAAATAAATGAAGGAGAAATAAGAAAATCAATTGAAATAAATGCAATTTTCCTAGTAATGATATAAAATTAAAATTATTACAAATTAAATTGAATATATAATGCGTGACTATTAGCACAAAAATCTAAAAAATAAAACCAAAAAGGTCAGATATCGTGTATACTGTTTTACAAATGTTGATATAAAAATACATAAAAAATATCATTCAGCTCATACTCACGCCTTAGTTTACTTTTAGTCTCAATCTCATGTAATAAAATACCACAGATTCATCCTTTACCTTTCTATTAATAAATAATTGAATTAACATAAAATATTGAATTTCAGTTGAAAGTACAACTTCGTCTTCTATCTCCCAATAAACACAACATATCTGGCATACTTTCTTCGATATAGCGTGCAAAAAGTTGAATTATCGTAAACAGAAGGAATAACGAAAAGGTTGTGGTTTTTAATGATCATATTTTTAGGCGAGCTGTCTATAAAAATTTTAACGATGCTCCATCTCCAGTAATTCATCTTCCTTTCCCTTCTCCATTGCCCCTTCCCTTGCTCTTCCTTCTTTTTCCTGAGATGGAATTTTTTGAAGCATAAAACTTCGTGGGGCAGACGCAGCGAGCGTATGAACTGATCCGCCACAATATGAGCCTTAACAGGGGGACGAAGTTTAGCTATACGTTATTACGGCGATACGAAACTGTTGCCCAAGGGAAGAGCGGTCAAGGTAACCCGTGCGACATCCGACGAAGCTCCGGCGTAGTCGCAAGGAAGACATATTTCATTGAATTAGCGGGAAAATCCTTTCTGGAAATATTTACATGAGCGTTAATTCGTAAAGAATGTATGCCCCTGGAAATGCTTCTTCTTAATTTGCGGATGTTTATCGTACTTCCATGACGTGGTCTAAATGTTCATAAAAGGAAAATATTCCTTATGGATGCGCGAATAGAAAATCTTTCCGAGGGTTATGATGATGTTTCCCTGACTAAGTTATTTATTTACGCCTTTACAAATATTAATCTCTCATTTAAAGACGAAAATGTTTCTTTATGAGAGCATTTCGTAAATGAATAAAACCAAAATTAAAATAGGCGTTTACTACACCATAATATTAAGAAGCAAGTTGCAAAGAATTTAATTTATTTATACAAACCACAAAATATGATTGAACATATGACCCGGGTTTCGATGCGTCGCATCATCTTTTAGCTGAATGTAGATGTATATTTAAAAAAATTTATAATTAGGAAATTAAATTTTCAAAAGGTTTATAAAAATCCTGTAATGTAAACTATTCGCTTATCATTAATTAGTATCTTTTTATTATATAAATTATAACTATTCATATAAATTATATTTATAAACCAGATTTCCTTCATTATAGTGATAATCACTATCACGAGGTCCTCGACAAGCATATTTTCCTTCATATTTTTATTTCTCATCACGTTTACCACCTAACGCAGCTCATGGATTAGTTTAAATAAAATTAACTTAGTTTTAACAATTTTATATGATTAATATTGATGATGGAAAATCACAATAGAAGTATAATAGCAGAAGAAATAAGTATGAAGGAATTGGTGCATTGCAAGAGATCCCCGAAAGTTAGGCAACGAGGTGTACACGACTGCAAAGTAAATTGCCTAACTTCCGGGGGCGATAACCTAGTTGTTATGGGCAGTGAGGGCACTTGAATGGTTTGCAGGCATCAACTTTCAACTGGATTAAAGCTGCACTAAACTGACCGTTCGGGAACTTTCTTTCCTAAAGGATTACACCTGCCGAGGGTAGTTTAGCGAGTGAGCAGCATTTTTAGGATATCTAGATGACCTATTCAGAGTTAATAAGGCCTACGTGCACTATAACTTTTTCGCATTATTATTTGCCTATTGTATTAGCATTAATATAGGCTATCACTGGTTACTGTTCTCATAACCAAAGTTATCTTTGTGACGTTAGACTACGGAGAATTGAGTTATTTTTATTAGTAGAAGGGCAAAAGGATATTCTTATCCCCAACGAAGGTTAATATCTCTGTAGCATATTATCTGGCAAACATTATTGAATATCATACGACTAAAATTATTTGTTTTGGTTTCCATCCTAATCACCGATCTAGAATAATTTCTTTTATACATGATGCGTCTGTGCTTCTCTATAATAAGTGTTTTTATATACCATAAGGATTCCATACTTAATGTTTATTTGCAGAAGGAAAATTTCAAGTCATTTTTTCCAAATCAACCTCTTGCTAAAATTAAAATTAAATCGTACGAGCTCAAAATAATCACTTTTTAGGTGTTTGTGAGGTGTTAATAAACGCTTTATCTATCCATTTCAGATCTCAAATGATGAATTTCGTGTTTCCATACTTAATTTGTGAGTCTAGAATTTCGTCTTGCTTAAACTACATCTTAATATTACGCCTACTTCTTGCTTGAATGTAGTCATGTCTACTACATAATTCACGCCGTATCGTTCACAACTCATTCCTCACTTTTTCCACCACGTTTTAATTGATCATAAACCGAACGCACGAATAATGCCCAGGAGTACATGCGGGTCGAAATTTATCACGGCGCCGCAGGAAGGAAGCTTGGGTAACTCGACTTCTTCCAGTTTGTTTACCGTATGTAAGGCGTGGAAACTTTGGCCACGCCGCCAAGTTGCACGCATATAATATCGGAGGTCCGTCCTACCTCTCACGACTCCCTAGTTCTCCGAGGTTATGGCTCTCCTTCCCGAACTCCATTAAAGAAATTAACCGGAAGAAGCTTCCGAACTTGGCGCAACTCGAAATTTACGCCCGCGGTTCGGATTACGCGTCCGTTCCCCGTCGACAAGCCAAATTAGAAATAATGCAGTATGCTCTCACGCGGGACTCTTTGCCCTTTTTACGGCGGTTTTTCGTCTCCCGAGGCGGAAATTCCCTCAACGCAACGGGAGATTCTCCCCAAGAGACGAAAGGGCGAGGAAAGGGGAATAATCGAGTTAAGGAAGGACGGAAAAGCGCTCTTCGACTGTTTCTTCATTTCCCACGAGCCCCTCGATGCGTGCCTAAGACCCTTTAGCCGCCGTTGCTATGCGCATAATACCGAGAGAAATTGCGCTCGGAAACCATGTTGGCCGTATCCCTCAAGGCCTTCGGACTTTCTTTTTTCGGGTTGCGTTAGTGTGAAAGCATTCCAAGCATCGCGCAATAGAGGAGCAAAATGGGAAGATGGAAACTAGGAGAAATTGAGGACTTAGTAGCAGAAAGGAATAGGCCGGTAGAAATAGGAATTTGGAAGCTGTAGGGTGACCAAATGATTGTTAAGATGGAATTCCGAGTACCTCAAGAATGGCCATAAAGATATGAAAATATAAATACTATGATATGTTGCGCGATAGCAAAAAATTATTGCAGTACAAACGATAACCTGAATCCTTGTTATAGAAAAGCAGGATAATGACTTATAAATTCCATAATAATAATTTATAAATGAAGAATAAATATTTATGAAACTCAGAAATAATAAAAATAACTTATCGCGGTGCTTGCGTTGGGGCGAAGATATAGAATCATACATCATTTTGCGTAACATTTTCGATGAAAGGGTTTCTAGAGATGTTATATCAGCTAAAAGATGTAATTTATAAATTTTATAATTTGACAGAACTATATTGAGTATTGCATAAATATGAATCATTAGAGGGAGAGGTACTAGAGCAGAGGTCGCCAACCTAATTCCTTCCGCTCATTAGTGGACATTGTAAGTTTTCAAGTGAGTGGTTAGTGATGCAAAATCGGCTGAAAAGTACATATTTTACGAAACATTGATGCTTATATGTAGCTCTACAGTATACACCTATATTTTATGGTTATGTTCTTTTGCATCTTTTAGCTATCATTATTGGTTTACGTACGTTTTTCACACTCCCTTCTTGTGGGAATTTTCCTGCAGTTAATGATTTTCTTCCAAGAATCTCTTAGCTACTTTATATCCAAACTTCTCCTTTTTATCTGTCTCTTAAAAATTAATAACTGCATAAATGAAGAAAGTGGGTAGATGGAAGAGGAAAATTTGAGTCTTTATCCCGCTCAAATAAGGACATTTTCTTATGAGACATTATTTTTACACAACTATATTAGACAGTATTGAGTAAAATTTTTTGTATCAAAATTACTATTCATATAAACTCTTTTTTTGTGTAATTAGTTCCAAAAGCTATCGGGGCAATGTTGGGCGATAGGAAAATTACGCTGGTAGTTGTAGTACGACGGTAGGCGGTAAGTAGAAAAAAGTTTGGCGACCTCAAAATTAGAAGAAAATAGATTTGGAAGGCGGTTCGAGGGCGTCAGGATGAAAGAACTTATGAAATAATTCTGGGCGAGGAGAATCAGAAATTCACACAAATGTAGTGATAAAAATAGAACGCGAAAGGAAGATTCTTTAAAATATCTATAAAGCGGAGGCAGATATTAAGTTAAAGAGGCAAAAATAACTGGCAGAGAATAGCTGAGTATAATTACGACGAAAATAACCCGGGGATTTTTTATAATGGGAAATGAAATGAAAAGAAAGTAGCCAAAGGAAATCGGACGGAAAGGAAAAAAATAAAAGAGAAAAAGGAGAGGAGGAAATTGGTAGAAGAGTTGATGGAGAAGAGAGAGAGAGCAAAGGTACAAGTAATCTTGTATGAAGTCATCAAAGAGTTCCTCCAAAGCGGAAATTACTGAAAAAGTCACCGCTATCTAATCGTATTTAGGGTTCGCTTGGTGAAAAGAATTCAAAAGAAATTGAGCTTTGCTCTCTGCGGAACAACTACATAAGTAATGAGACTTACAAAGAAGAAGGGGATTAAGGAAAGAGAAAAGTATTAGAATGCAAGGTTTATGATGGAGGTGTGCTTGTTTAGAATACAATTTCATATCTCGGTAATAGACATAGTAGAAGAATCATAATTTTTGAACATATATAAATTTTATACTCCTTCTTTTCTGAATCTATGGATGGCAAAAATGTTCTATATGCACTATATTCTAAACGTTCTATATATATGTTCTATAATCAGACATAACATAAAATCTTTTTGAATACCAAACGTATTAGAATTCACTTTAAATGACATTTTTCTCCAAATAAGACTGACGGTGGTCACAGGAAATGAATTATTTTAGTATTAATTAGCCTTATTCTAGCATCAATCATAGAAATGAAACAGAAAACGATAAAAGAATTTTTATCGTTTTTTTCCCTGTAATGAGTCCCTTCTTTCATACTTTTTCATAATTCCTTCGGTCGATCGATCTAAAATATTTCTAAAAAGCTCTAAGAATGAATTTATATTTTGAGTCAAAATCTGATAGATTTTTAAATTTTCATATCTTAATATTTAATAAATAATTAAAATATTCCTACGCCAAAGGAAGTTAAGTACTACCTATTTAACCCTTTGATCGATTTCTATGATTTAATTTCAATAACTAGGATGATTCAACGATGGAAATGTAATTTTTTACTTAGCACATGAAGTTGTGCGACTAACCCAAGGTTATACAAGAAGTGAAAAATTGCGACTTGGCCGGGACTCGAACCCGGGTCTCCCGCTTGCCGGGCAGGTATATAACTAGGATGATTGTTTGTTAAGCCTAATACAAATATATTTATGTGTATTCGGTTGTTATGTTTGAAATAACGTCTTCTATTAACCTACATCTGGTTATATTCAACATGTTATATGAACTTGAATTATATACGCGCGTTAGTGATTTGATAATTATCATATCATACTTAATTCCCACGGGTCTGCAATTGCCAATGCTTCCTATATTGAATATAGCGTTCGTAGAGCAAAGTATACAAAGCTATCGGAAAATTCCATTTCAATGAATGCTAATCGTACTACACGATTAATTTGCCACGATTTATGTACCTTTTTATACACATGGACTCATTTGGTACTCAGTATGAACGAAACGAATGCACGGGTCTGAAAGAAGCAAACATTAGAAAAATTGCACATTACCTGCATTTCAATAAGACGTGTTTGGAGCAGATAAATTAAAGGGTATTATGATGCTTTAGAATAACTTGACGTGTAATTGCATCAGCAAATTCCCCATAATTATCTATAGGTATGTAGAATAATGGACTATGGATCCTGTTAACGTGAGAGGATTATTATATGTACCGATCAAAATTTAATGAAATACTACTTTAAATTGAATTATCAAATGAAAATTATTAATGTACACTTTACACTGATATGAGATTACAAAACTGTTTTCTTCTTCTTAAAAAAAATATTAGTGAAGGATTGATATGAAGCACATCATCGGGCTTGTATATGCTTTATTTAATTACCAGTTTTTAATGTATACTCAACAGTTTTATTGACTAAACTAAGAAGCGTTTCTGATACAAATATGTAAAGAAGCAGCAAATCTATTTCTATCACAATAAAACGGACTTGCAATCAACGGCATGAAAGAAATCGCGGAGGTTACCATGTATATTTACATGAATTTTTAAATAAACTTCATAGCGGTTACTTAGTTGCGAAAATGTGAGAATCAATCCTCTATTTCAAACATTATTACGAGCGGAGGGCCGATATTTTCCCAAAATTTTTCAAACCAGATGCGCCGAAAGAAATGTACACAAATTATCAGTATTCCTCCGCGAGCCATTTCACCGCTTCCTAAAAGTAATTCATTCCGGGACGAAACCGGATTCGGCCAAATTGTTAGTCTGACCTCCCTCTCAGTAATTACCCCGTCGAGGCTTTTATTTCGTTACAGTGGGAGGAGATACTTATAAAAAGCGGCATTTCTCGGAATAAGAGTCTTAATGAGGAAAATAGGATGACAAAACGCAACCATAAATACATGGAGAGGATGCCGCGTCACTCCGTTAATCATCAGCTCCCCCATCGCTACTGTAACTCCTTCTCCTCGAGCGACGCATAAAGGATAAGCCCCGAAATAAAAATTCCACCCCACCGTCCGAGGTTTTCCATCACTGGTGCCCTCAATCACCTCGCGTCAGTTTTGCGAATTAGAGGAAGGCGAATCCGCGGAAAGTGACGACAGGCGAGCCGATAAATAAAACAGGAACGTTATTACGGAAAGCCATCTCGGCGAGAAATTAAGGCCCGCGATAAATTTCGTTGCGTGGATTTTTCCTTCGCTCTTCTTTTTCCTTTATTTCCATCCATTTTCTCCATGAAAATGAGATATGGGACACCACTTAGGGTGGACTCCTAAGGAGACGGGAGATTGGTTGGAAATTTTTCATCCCTGCATTTTGCCTACGTAGAGAGATCGATACTGAACACGTAAACAATAACGGTAACGGTAAAATATACGTAAATGTAGTGTCACATTATATCTTCCCCACGTTTAGCTCTGATAATTATTTGCAACGGAACCTTCTATATGAATGTTAAAACCATACATTTTTCTATCCCTATCATTTTTCTCTATAACGTTCAAATTAACTTTATATTTTTCTTTCCTGCCGGTGAAATAATGTCATAATTTAAGTTTCCTTATGCACTAAAATATGTCATTTTATTTTTCTTATCTTCTTATAAAAGCATTTGACTGTGGGTCTAAGGTTCATATTATACAATAAATTTATATATATACAAATTTCCTATATGCTCAACCTTTATTGATACATAATAATTAAGCTCTGATTTTTTAATTTTATTTATTTAAGTATATCATCATGTAGTAACTATTGTATTTTTTATGTCCACAATTTTGTAATCTCTCCCTCTCTCTTTTTCTTTAATTTTTTTTTTAAAACTTTCGCAGATTTTTCAATCCCCTACGTTTTTCTATGTATGGATTACATGGAAGAGGAAACTTTTAACTCCAATCTGGCCCGGATAAGCTCGTTTTATTATTATTAGTTGTTGTTCTCTCGCAGATGATATATCTTTCCGTGATAAATTATATCACAGCTCTTTCCTCTACGGGTTCCTTGGAATTTTACGTCGTACTTCCTCCTATTTTCCATTATGGAATCCCATAAGAGTCGTAAGGAGATTTGAAAATTATATCTCAACGGTAAACTATCCTATATTTATATCCCCTCACATCATCAATTATTAATTTAGCTTGGACTATGTACTCATATTTCTTTCCTGTATTATTTTTAATATGGGTTAGAGGAATGTTTTAGTTAAACATCGTACAGCTACCCTTCCCAACCCAGTAGTAGTTCCAAAGAAATTTAGGTCACGTAACTGACTCTCTCGTGGAGCAGGATTCGTAGGCAAAGATTAAACACTCATTTGAAAGGCGTGGATCAAATACAAGTGGTGTGTTCGCGTAATGAAGACGGAATTACCTAAGTGCATACATCATGGAACATCCGCATAGCAATCCTGCTGGTTATGATTAATTCGCAAGCAAAAGCACGGCTATTTTCGTAATGTATTTTCGGGTTAATTCAAGTCGAGGATGTGGAGTAGAGCTTTAATTTTCAAATCTCCTTTTGATCATCATGAATGTGTATGATTCATTACGTAATTATCATTGTAGTACTGCTAGTTGACGTACATATCTTGGGAGTTCAAAGGAATGAGCCCTTGAAGCAGTATATTACCCTATTTGCCGGAGGTGGCAATGCTCATTAGTAGTCATAGACGTTATGCTTAGTATATACAAAACGTTACATAGGACCCAGACTGCGAAAGGATTAAAAATTTTAATTACATATATCGTTTAAGTTTAACCTCAGAACTACTGTATGGGAAAAATAATCATGTAAGAGTTTTAAAATTCATTTTTATTATTGATGCTCCTGAAGATTAATGGAAATTCACCTCTTACAATCACAGGGTTGATTTGGAGAAAGAGTAAATAAGAAAGTAATCTTTTTATGATAGGCTAGATCTAGTAGTTCCGCCTGTAAAATAAAGAATAGAGTATCTATTTTATTAAACATTGGAAACATGAAGTTACTGTTTTCATATATTAACTGTTTACTTGTATAATACTGCAATCTCTCAGTAATTTTTCCTTTTTCGCCTAATAAATGAAACGAATGTAAGCAATAAATGACCATTTCAATTTTCGATGGAAAAATCAATAGACATTCAACATGATGATTAAATTACTTTAAAAAAAGATGCCAAATTTTAAGCGATCTAATCCTGGAGCGTAATAACGTTATGAGTACAATCTTGCCCAGATATCTTTTTCAGTCTCTAAAGCTTATTCATGACCGGAGACGCCCTCGACATCCTAGACTCCTTGACAAAAATATATCCTTGCGAGATGAGATAAATCAGCGTTAAATCGGTGGAAATGATGGATGAAAAACCAATGAAATTCATCATCTCGAGGCCCACAATAGGGCCGTCAAGTAGATGAGCGTGTGCTAAAGACCTTCGAGGATCAGATGAACGGAAGATCAGAGGGAATATAACGGAAAGATGAGTGGAAGGGAGAATTGGCTGAACGATGACCTGTCTCCGAGACGATGACCTTATAGGAAGTAAACCGCTGATGAGCGTTAATGGTTAAAACGGATCGAGCAAAAAGTATTGGAAAAGAATCACATCTTTCAAATATTTCATGTCTAAAGAATGAATTTGCGCGATGATTGTCGAATTCAGGATATGATAATGGAGTCTTTACAATAAGGTTGAAATAGTGACAAGTAATTTACAAATGTGACAAGTTTGGAGAAAATCGTCTAGGATTGTAAGTTGGGTGAATTATCTGGAAAAGGACGTTTCGGTCAACTACTCGGTAGCTATCAATAGTGATAAAATTAGAAAGAATATATTTTTATAGCGTTTTGTTTTGTAGCGTATTTTTTCAGGTATCTGTTAAACATTAGTTACCGATTTAATCTCAAGGTTGACTCTAAGTTTTTCAATACTTAAGCATATTATTAAGCATTAAAGGAAAGATATTCTCAGCTACACTCTTCTGTATTAATTCCTATAATTTTTTTTCCATTTTGAATTGCAGCTGCCTGTTTTCATTGCCATTGTTATAGATATTTTTATGCAGCTCCCTTATACGTGGAGAAATAAATAGAGGATATGCTGTTATGGTGAATGGATAATATTCGTAGTTATCGACTGAGGAGCCAAAGAATCATAAACTAGCTAATAGAAATGTAAGCAGAAAGAATTAAGCATGCAAGAGTCACTACCTATTATAATAAGACATGAAGGAGATTACAAATAGCTTTAAAGGCATGATGATGCTATAATTATATATATAAATGAAAAATTTAGGTCTGATTAATCATAAATAGCTGTAAATCAATGTGAATATACATATTGATGTATACCTATAGTAAATATTATATTGATTGAGTGGGTATAAAATACTATCTGCTAATGAAATCTAACTTAATTGTAAGTTTTGTTCTGCAAAGATCATATGGGATTGACTGTAAACAAAAGAGAAGAAATGACGCAATAATTTGCAAAGACCATAACATCTGCATAAATATTTTGAAATTATAGCGTCATTTCTATATTGCGCCAGTTTTCTTGAGGTTTTAGCTTCCCACCAAACGAATTAGCTAACAAGGGGTAAATCCTGAGAAATACTTGTATGAGAGATTTGATTTGATTGTCTTGCCATTCCATATTCATTTCGAAGGTTTCCTTTTCGAGAACTCCTTAATCTCCAAATATTCATGGCTAATGTCCATCTACATTCTACCCGACACTATCCCAGTGTATGCAAACGAAGGACCTTTGTCTTCCCATAACTGAATATCTCTCTCTGTATATGCATACGCTAAGTGATGCGTACGAGACACATCTGCCTTGCAAAAAGAGGAAGGCAGATTCCCATACCGTATTCTCATGTATCTAGTTTACAGGCAAGTTGTCATTTGACTTTATGTCATCCTTCAATTTTAAGGATACACCTATACAGTCGTGTAAAGCTAATATCGAGACCAGCGTTTAGTGATTACGTTCATAACATTCATTGGAAACATTTTCTTAGAATGCTTACCAAGATTATTTTCTAAGAATGTTTACTAAGAAAAGTTACTTTAACGTTTACTAAGAATGATTTTTTAAATGAAATGAATCTTCTCATGTGATAATCAATTCTAGTCTTTAATATAAACAAGAAATTGATGATTCATAAAGTGGCTGCAAATATTTGTCGGTACTGTAAAAATTATCTACTGCTTGGTGTTATTAAATATTTGTTAAATTTGCAAAGAATATTACTAAGATGATATTTTAAAGATAACTATCAAGAAAATTTAAATCATTTTAATCCTTCATTTTCTTTTTGAAGGAAGTTTGAGTTAATTTAGTTGAAATAATAGTAGTACTTGTTATCTTGTTTCGACTTCTAAGGTCATTTAGCACATATGGCTCTCCACCGGGAATCGAGATTAGGACCGCTCTCACCGTAGGAGAATGCTCAGTCCCTTGGCTATCAGCGATTTTGATATTTAAGTACTCTTATGCATACCGTGGTATTATTTATTCTTACACCTGCTCTATTATATCTTAAATTAATCACTATATTAAATCATTTTAATAAGAATTCATAATCAAATTAGAGGTACTTTCTCCTGTATGAAGTACGCATCTTCAATAATTTCATTTTCTTGATTTTATTATATCACAGTGTAATGTGCTAATTTTCCTAGCCTCTGTCTTAACCATTTAACTTTCAATTAAATAATAAACGTATCCTGACAGAGTTTGACCGGGAAAATTTTGTTTTGCAGGATGTAGGAGAATTGAGCTTACATAGCGTCCCTATTAATCATGTATATAATTTAGTGAATGATTCTCAAATAATTAATATTAATAATTGTGTTACCCACAGATAAATGCATTTATCGTATATACCATAAACTTTTTGGATTGGCGCTATGGATTTTTCATTGAAAATTTTAAATAGATTCTATATCGAAAAATTTTATTATCTTAATTAATTACATAGAATTATTGGCGTCAATAAATTGGTGTCAACTGCAGATGTAAAAAAATATTTATCCTCATAAAATATCGTTGGTATCGATATAGTTTAATTTATTTTTATTCTTACCAGATGTAATCATGCCTCAAAATACATAAATTTTAAATAAATCCGCTTATTTTACGATTGATCGCCATATTTATCAATGAATATTTGTATAGATATGGTCCTCTATAATCAAATATCTGTCGAACAGAACGAATTCGCAACTTAACTCGGCTATCTCAGATCCTTCCGAATTACGGCATCGGTAACTCAAACAAGCGTGTGTAAATACGCGTGCTCAAATACACGTACTCGCACGCATATATCCAAGGTGGTAAACACACCTTATTCATGCGAACGCGTTTGGTTACACACGCTTATTCAAACACTGTGTAAGCAGATCAATGTCGATATGTATGGAGGGATCGGAAAACTTTGATAAGCGTTCTTCAGTGGTAGAAGAGCACTTCAGTAGTCACAATGGGAGAAATAGATGTTTGTGATATATATCTTATCTGCTTCAACTAGAAAGTTATTTAATTTAGGTGTTTTTTCGCTGCTAATGAGATCGTTTTAGTAATATATCCGAACGTTTCAATGTACATACATAGTGAAGATATATAAGTGGAAGCAATCCATAGCAATGTTTAGAGAATGCCATATATTCAATCGATAAATGTAACGTCTTATGTTAATGGCATTACCCGAGACGTTCAAGAGAGTTTTTAAATTATAAAGCTTGAAAGCTTTCTGTGTATAATTAAATGAGATTTTGTGGGAGAATGGTACGTATTTATAATCTATTTCCGTTGTAAGCTAGAAAATTTAAATTTTGTATCCAGAGTGATCGTAATGTCGACTGTATGAGAATTTTCTTCCAAGTTTTACATCACTGTACTGTAAGGAAAAACTACCAAATGAACTTCCTACATTATAAACTTCTGATTTTAATAAACTAAGCATTTCAAAGGGGCAATTTTAATTAATATATTATAAATATATAATTAATTGTCAAGATAACAAAATTTGCAAATATAATTTTAAAGATCAACACTTAATTTAATTTGAAAAAATAATAAATATTATCTTGAAATTATAATTTCAATTCTTTAAGAATTAAACCAAGGATAACTAATGGGTGAATTTCATTTGATAATACAACCAGAGCCATATTGAATTGGCATATCAATATTATATAGAGAACATAGGAGATTAAACATGGAATTCTAGGATTTTCTTAAATATACAACTCAATCGTGTCTGAAAGGAGAGCAAACTGCACCGATCTACAAAACAATAGTGTAATGGTAGTTTATATAACGCTAACACGTTTTATATTAAAACCTCGCGTTAAAATAGTTCATTCTTTTAAATATAATATGAAATGTATTTTTGAATCAGACTGGAAAAGCAAATACTGAAATATCGACATCATATAAAAAACGCCTTTCTCCGACTATCTCGCTGTTAAAAGAGAAATTACTTTCGAAGGTTAATTACCACGTTTATTTACTTGTATAGCTCTCAAAGCTTTATATTTTTGGAATTTAAGCAGAACTAACTCTTTTTCACGTTGATTTTCTTTGGTATATTTTCTTTTGTACCCCGTGAGATTGCTTCGTGGACCTTCATTTTATAGTCCGTGTTGTCAACAAATTCAAAAACCTCACGTTCAAATGATTTTGATAAGGCTAATAATATTTTAATACTTATATTTACTCAAATCATCGGTATATATTTAATTGCAGAGGAATCCCAGTCCTCTATCATACAATGTTACATATCTTCCCCAGAGAAAAATCATTTAACAGAAGGTCTCTTGTTTCCTGAAATACTGGCTAATATTCATGTCAAATTTGCACGAAAACGAATGGTGTTTCTGCAAGAATGGGAAGAGAGGGAAGAGATTTTAATGAAGAGAGTCAACGTAGTGGAAATATGGTAAGGAAAGTAAATTAAGTAGGAAAGGCTCCGAAAATTCCCAAGTCTGCAGTGAAATGCAGGCTCGAAATGAAAATTTATTCTCAAGGCGGAATTGGGCCACATTTTCTCCTAGAAGACGAAAACGAGGAGAAAATTGCTGGCAACATAAACAAAATTCAACCCCAGGAATAAGTCTGGAAAAATGCTCCGATATCTACAACGTTTCATATGCCTAAATTGCTTGATACGGTGCTCATTTCTCAGGGCGAATAAGAAAACACTGGATGAAATCATTTCTCGGCGTAAATCGTAAGAATATCATAAGAATGGTTGACACTGAGCCAGTGAAATATGCACTAGAAATATAGAGGACCGTTTGTTGATATTTTCTTTACCTATTATTGTCGTCAAATAATTGAGATACCTCGAATCATTAATATATTAATAATTCCGCTCGCATAAATCTAAACTAATTTCATTGTCCGATAATAAATTAAAAATATAGAAAAATCGATAATTTATTTTAAGAAAGTAGGTCTTTTTGCTGAAAATATAGGATTTAAAAAATCCAAAATTGGTTTGACTTTAACAAATAACAATATAAATAAATGCATATGTATATTACTTTATAAATAACATTTTAGATTACACAACTCTCAAAAATATTAAATTTTATTGATTGATTTTCTTGAGCAACCTTTTTGAATTACTGTATATAATTATTTTGATCACACATAAGGGCAACCTTCCATATGATTCTATTATTTATCTAATAAACTAGTATCATATACGCACGTGGCTGTAAATATAACCTTCATACTTTACTCAAATTACGAAACTTCGTTTATGTGAATTTAATCTATGCCTATTTAGTGAGAAAAAACACTCATGTTCGGAAACTATATCTGATAATACATTTTGGTGTGTATACTGTCCAATAAGTTGTAATCCATCTTTATCTTTCTTTCATTATTTCCTACAACTTTTGCAGGTTTTACAGTCTCCCTTCTCTTCTTGCTCTTTTTCCTATGAGGGATATATTTGCAAAAAATATCACGGTTTTCTTTCTTCCTTCCTTCCTTTATTTCCTTTCTATTGCCACTGAATGCTTTTTGTTATTTGGGTATATTAAATTCTTATATACTTATTTACAATCTGAATTCATGTCATGTATCTTTTAATGCATTCTGGTTAGTTTTGAGTCTTTCTAGTCCCAATATCCCCTGATTGAAACTTTTACATTATATTTTTTTATATTGAAAAGTTTGATGCACATAATCGATGCTGGATGTTATGAATGTTATTTTCATTTATTCTCATTTACATTTACCATATAAAAACTGGAATGCTCATTTGATCATTTACCTTTCCGGACTGCTTATATAGGCGTAAACAAACAAATATGTAATGACAAGGTGTCTCATGTCGATCAATAGATATTGGATATTTTATATTCGATCACGATTTTCGCTTTTTAACTCAATTTTCTATATTTTTTAAATCTAGCATCTCACCTGGAAACATGATAGTAGTATTTTTTTTATCTTGGTCACGAAATCTGACTGTCCATTGTTTATGCAGATTGTCAGATGCTTAACCACTTCAATATTATTCACAGTGGTCATTTGTCAGGCGTATAAATATGATACATCGGATAGTAGCAGTATATTAATATATGACGTAGATAAAGAATATTGCTGTACATGATATTGCATTATTTTACGAAGGAAAATACTTTTAAGATAAAATTTACGTTATAGAAACGTGGTTTGATAAGACTTCGAACATGGCTACACACGATCTCTTTCAATGGAGGAAACTTAATGTACAATTTTATTTAATTTTGATATCTCGGGAAAACAGAGGCGTGCCTCTGCGATAGTTAATGTCATGATCATGGAAATTGACTTCAATGATAGTGATGGCTATTATTAGGAATTAAAAATTAATTTGCGTCTTAAAAATGTACGGCTATCATTACTACCTGCATTTTTCGTAAAAGACTTAAATGTATATTTTTCACTGAGATGGGTTCTATTTGATTGACCAATTGGAGTTTCCATTATATTAAAGCTTATTGCTTTATAACAGTAATAGTGTATAGACGCTAATTTTTGTTAATGTATTTGAAGAAATTTGTGAATAAAAGTTGAAAGTGAGAAGAGCTTTCCTTCTGTAAAGATAGTGGAAACTCATGAGGTTAACATTTAGTAATCGAAGGACTGACCTTTGACAAAAAATACCGGAGACGGTAAACACATCACGTTAGGGGTTAATTCTTAATTGACGGCACGCCCTGGCGAAACAGCGAATGTTTTTTTCCTGAATTGATGCTCGACCGAAAGCTTTTTCCCACCCAAGCAGTGTCGCGGTGGCAACTCGGCGGGCAGTCGCTGTTCTCCGCCACTCGCTTGGGTCAAGGTTTCAGATGTCAGAGGCATTCGTGACGGGACACCGTGGGACGTATTGCCTCCATTAATCAGCCTTCAGAGCACGCGTCTCCGTCTGAGATTCTCTCACCGTTCAAATAATAAATCACTGCGAGACGAACGTCCTTCCGCGCACGGAAATAAAATTGATTCTTTCCATTCAACCCCTACTCGACTACTTTTCCATGACTGAAGGGACAGGTGACGTTTATCTCGATGCCGATCCGCGTATGTAATTTATTTTGTGGTCTTAATTCCTGTCGGCGGACAATAAATAGGTTTTATCGATCTCAATCGTTGGATTCCAAAAGGTTTGGTACCATCCCGTATCTTGGAGAATTAATGGAGGACTGACACATATAGAGACCTAAAATTTCTTCGCTATTCTTTGAGATAAAACAATTTTTCCTTTATCTATTTCAAAGCCATAATAGTGATTATTTATCATTACGTGATTAAATAATCTCAGATATTCCTACCAATATAAATATCCTGAGCTTTATGATAAGTGTGCTCGATAGTCCAAGCTTCTCCCATCGATATAAGTCAATTTTTGTTAGATAATATCTTACCTAATTTATGGTAGTCTTCCGAAGATTGTGAAAAATCATTTTTCGCATGGATTTATATTAGTCAATAGAGTATTCTACATATAAGGAACTAACAAAATTCTGTCCTCTGTTATAATCTTTTTCTTTATATTCATTATTCGATGTAATTCTAATTAATTCGATTAAAAATCCAGTGGTAACTACGAAATGGTTATCAGTTGAACTTAGCGAACCCAAAATGTTTGTAAACGCATTAATATTGTACCAAGTGTTTTAAACGAAATTGGTGAAGGTCATAAGTAAGTGGACTGCATACATACTTTGCTCATAAAACATAATGGAAACATCTCGGTTTGGCAGGGTACCCATGAAGTTCTTACCTGAAACAAAATAAGAGAAATATTATAATTTACAAGTATGAGCAGTGATCTTATCTTAACAAGAGTGCATCATTAAAAATAACTCATTATTTATATTAAAGTACAAAGACTAAAGCTCGAAAAATTATGAACTAGAAAATAAACAAGAAGGCATATAATAGTTAAATATTTTAAGCTAGGTACGATACTACCAAATAAACGCGTTGGCACAGGTTGATAATATTATTCAGAGTAACTAATGTACTATTGGTGGTTCCTAATAGCATAATATATTCCATATTAGATGGTAATAATTCTTCATAAATAATGGAAAGCATGTTTCCTAAGCCACGTATTACCTCTTGCTGATTTCCTATGTACAGGCATTATAGCTTGAACTATTAATGAACGATAATAACTTTGATTTTCTCCTTTAAATTTTTTAAATAAATCCAAATTTTTATACTTGAAAAATTGGCATAAATTACTTAAAAAATTTTGTACCGCATATACCATCATAAAATTATGATTTTGTAGCAATTGTCATTTACGTTCATTCATCAAAATTCATCCTGAATGTTTTTATTATATTATTATATTACTTACTATATTGTTATAATAAATATTTATGTATAAATATACTTAATCATATATAACTACATAATGATATTTCTCTATTGTAATACAATATTTATATTATAATATACGGGCAGTACGCTAAGTACTTTACATATCTCTGATTTAATTCTCAAATGAGTCGTACCATTTTATTCATATAGAAGATTTCACTAGGTTCCACTTGAATTAAAGGGGAAAAGTGCCGGCGTCCTTCACTTTAAATGCGAGAAATAAGCAAGAAATAAACTTTCATCTCCCACAAGTGTGCGAATACATTTTTCTCACTCACGACCCGGGCGATATGCTTTACGATTCTCGGAAATGCTCAAATTTTTCTCCGGCCTCCGCGATGACGGTTTGGATAAAACGTTACTCAGGCCTTTAAGGTTTTATTTAGAGGCACATGAAACCGTTTATCCAAGTAATCAAATCGTCCTGTAAAATTGGACACCGAAATTGAATGAGGATAAATGCTTTACGGAGGATGGAGTGGAGAGAATTGGAAACTGTGGGACGGGAAACAAATGGGAGAGTGGAGAAAAGAGAAAATGAGATCAGAATTTAATATGAGTGAATGGAGAGGAGAGGGGATTAGAAAACAGCGGGAGGTGTGTTAGGGAAAGGAACTCCGCATAAACTACTCAGAACATCATTCGAAGATGTAAACTGAGACACTTTACGGTCATTGAACTCAGTTCTCCTCATATCAGAGAGACCGAGATAGGTTTCACAACAAACAAACATGCCTATGTGCAGCAACAATTCCACAAATTGAAAATGCATGACTAGTGGTACATTTGTATACGAGGGTGGTCTGAAAAGTTTCCTACCCCAGATTTTTCAGAAATCTTCAGAAAAATTTCAGAAATTTTCAGAAAACATGTCGATAAATGGCGAAATGTCGGAAAATTTTCAGACCACCCATGTACTTGCATACTGCAAAATATAACAATACAGTGAGGTGCATAAAACCACGTTGTACTGATTTAAAACACGCTATTTATCTGAAACATAGATGAAAAGTAGAATCTGAATGATATTAGAAGTATGAATAAGGATCGTTTTGATGTGTACGCAATAGAATGAATTATTTATAGGATATAAAACTTTTAAGGGAAAGCATGTTGAAGAATACTAGATCTTGGTTTGAGTTCGTGGAAAAAGTGATCGAAAGAGGGGTGGAAATAGGAAATTGGATAAGTTTTGGGAAGGTTTCCAGAGAGATGAGAGAGATTCCGCTAGTGGAAAGATTTCTTCGGAAAAACATATTATATGTATATATTCCTACAAAATAACAACAAGTCTTTTTCTGGATATCCCCGTAGGCAAATATTGGGACCCTTAATTCTTGGTTACTTCTAACAATAATATAATAACTTCTTCTATAAATAAGCGCGCTGCAACGTTTTTCATTCATACCTTTGAAGTTTTTAAAAAATATACAAATACCTCTACAAATCTTTCTAATAAGTCTCTGTTATCATATTCCGTAATAACGATTAAATATAGGAAAACTTGTAATTACTCTTGGACGAGCAGTGACGTTTCCTTCCGATGTATTATCATACTTCAGGAGTAGTATTTCAAATATATTCGACTTATTTATTCCCAGACCGGCAATTAAGCAGTTATTAAATAAAAATTACCGCAATTAGGAATCTGAATTAGGTCAGGAATTAGAATTCCTTCCCTTACTCTACTCCAGAGTTTAACATGCAATTCTTTACTAGTTGTAGCTTCAAAATATTTTAATTCTAATTTTTTGGTTTGAAAAATCACACCCAAGAACGACTTTATGCTTTATGATTTCTGTATTTGCATTTGTTTTTTATATTTTGTCTCTTATTCTTTTAGACAGAAGAACCTCGTTCTATCAATTTTGAAAGACCCCAGGGATAAATAGGATGGATACGGGAAAACTATAAATGCGGGAAATAAAGATGCAGTTTACATTGAAATAAGTATAACTAGTGTTTATACATTGCACAATACTGAAATGATCTAAACATATTGTGAAAGAAATGATAGAATAGAAGGATATAATTAGATTGTGCCTTACATTGAAGATGGGTTTCTGAGTAGGTTTATACTTGTCACTATTTTCAATGTTAAAGGTGTAGGAAAAGGTCTTTTTTTCCAAAGAATCTTTAGCGTTGGATAATGGTGGTACCGAGGTATGTGAAAGATAACAAGGAGAAAACAACCGTTTGATAAAGAATGAATGCGATATTATTTAACATTGTTCTTATAGGTTGTAAACGGTGCTATAAACACTACATATAGATACGGGAAAACAATTATTATCATTCGACCCTTTATTAGGCGAGGTTAATCATAAATACGGGAAGAATAGACTGAGGGTACTTTTAGCTGATTCTTCATTGGCCCTCGCTAGAATTATCCCAACAATTAATTAATTCCATTATATTTTAATCTAGGAGATATATTAAGTAGATAAAAATCGTGGTTCCATTATAATGTCATCCTCACCTTGTCGCTAAAAATTTCACTTGATATTTCGGATATTTCTTTGTATACTAGTAAAATATATTTCTGAACGACGATAAAGTATGTAAACTGAAGAATGAAAGGAAATTTCAACGGGACGCTCTCTTGGGGATACTTTCCTGCTGTTACCATCAAAATTTCTCTCTTTGGCAGCGATTCGTGGAAATTTCATTGGTCTCGGGTCCTGAAAATTTCCCTTAGGAGCGTGCGGGTTCTTCCCATTTTCATCCTCGGCCTCCAGAGGTCTTGCGCTGTTCACTGAGAGGAAACCTAACAATGACTAACGTCTCGTCCGCAAGATTTTTTATCCCCTTTCCTCAACCGCAAGCAATTGCTCCAAATGCGCCGTTTTTCACGTTGGAAAAATTCACGGTCCTGATTAACGAAAACTCCGCCATCTCTGGAATGTAAATGTCGAAACATTTTCCCGATGAGAGGAGCGAATGGGGGTATTGTAACGGAGATAAAGGCGAATGTGGAATTTCTTTTAACTACATTTGTGACCCCAAAAAGATTGACCCTAGATTGAATGTATTTTTTATACTGAAAATATGAAGAAAATCCTCTATGATTTGGAGGGAAACGATGTCGTCAAACGTAAAACTGGTCTTCAATCCTAGAGTGAAATAGTTCACAGACATAAAATATGGAGGAAAATTAGATAACCTTAATACAAATAAGCCCATGGTATATAACATTGTTAGTTTCATTTTGGAATAGAAAAATTAACATTTTCTTTTAAAATTTTTAAGAGATCTTTGTTTATGGGCCCATGATTTATAATTGTACCCCTAACAATACAAAAATTTATGGATATTTTATCATTGAAATTTCTCGGTAAGTGTGTCTAATCACAATTGAATATATTAATAACCGATTAGCTATAGTGATTAAGAATGTTTAGAAGCTTAACCGTTCTAAGAGCATACTTATTTAGAAAGTTTTCGATGTTTTTAATATTGCAATTTACTCATGCTTTGCTAATAGTTAGAATCGCACTACAATGGATATGTTGAAAAACTCGGGAGTTCATTAGATAATGATACATTCTTCCTGATGGTAGAGATTTAGCAACAGCAACGCAAAGCGTATAATTAGTGATGAGGTTTATCTTCTTAATTTCTTTCGCAACCTCAATCCTTTTGAGAAGGGAGTTATATGTTACAGCAAATCGAGAGAGAGGGTCAGTAGGTGTGGTCAGGAATTACTCATGTGGAACGTATGCAGTAATGAACCAAATAAGGAATGCGGAAGTCGTACGCAGAGTGGTGGAATGTACCGCAAAACGACACTGCATCCATTCCATCTAGTTCTAGGAGCGAGGTGAAATATTTCATTCTCCATTGCATATAGATATTCAGAGAAAGAGAAACGCAAATTCATTCTGTACTCTAGTAAACAACACAACCCTTACTTCTTTAAATACATGCATTCTGTACTCTGCTTAAAGTATGCTTCAGTTAAAGACGCCCAGAAAAGATCTAGGAATTGTTAACGGAAATCCTTTCTACTATTTCCTTCTTGAAATATCTTCCGGACTATTTTACTAATTTGGGACAAAACTTACAGGAGCATCTCACGATTTTTCTTACTCTACCCTTTCGATCAACCTCTCCTCACTTTTGTTTATCTCTGTCACCTTTACACCCTTTTTCTTGAAAAGGGACCATTTTTCTCTGTCCGACTCCCTCTCTCTCTAAATCCAGAAGTTTTCCGATGAATCTAATATGTCTCTTTTTCCCTTTTGTCACAGTCTCTGCGTTGGTTTTCATCCCTTTTTCGATTCCGAAAAATGAAGAGTAATCCCAGACTTAAATAGTCCTCTCTTGTCATACTTTTTGTTTCGTTAAAGCTATTATCTATAAATGTGGCGCTCATGTCATTCTCAAGTAATGTATTGCATACTTTTACTCCGTTTTGAATTTCTGTACAAATATGCTTTGAGTAGCAAAATGTTTGCTTCCTGAATATAATTACTCATCAATAATCCGCGATGATTAATTAATTAGTTCATTTTTCCGTATCTCCACTGAGGATATGTTTAAACTCATATATTTGATTTTAACTGTTACGTGAAAATAATCCAATTTCACAAATACGTGTGCCTTTCAATAGATAAATGGATAAATAAATGAGATCATAAATGAATTAAATTCAAACAAATTTCGTCGCTCAAATAAATGAGCAACGTTTCCGTCCAGAGAGGTGATGATGTGATGATAGATGTGAACACAAACATTTGCGCTGACATTTATGTGCTTCGTGTCGAAGGAATTTTGAATTTTTTTAGTTTTACAACAATCATTATGTTCAACTCTTTTATCTAAATTTCTTTACCGTCCCTAAATGTGAAAAAAATGAAATTTGAGTTTGGTTTCTAAAATAATCCCATAATAACGTCAGGTGACAGCCGACAGTATTAATCCTTGCAGCAATACGCGAATGTTTTACAATACATTTCTTTCAGTAACTGTGGCAGGTTGTGGCTTACATCTCCCCCTCTTTCTCGCCCAGTCATTCTCAACTCTCTTTCCCGCAACATTTTCGATTCCTTTTCAAACACCTCTCCTCCCCCATTCATTCTTTTCTTATCTTCCCCTCCCTTTTCACCTTTCGTTTACTCTCCATCCCACAGCTGTCTCCTCCGTCTTTTCTTCCTTTCACATTCTCTCACCCGCGGCGCTGCACTCGCCTTGGGTGCCTGGCTTTTTCCGACACACTATCCGTTTCCCGTTCCCTTCTCGTTTTTCAAAGATTTCCCACACCTAAACCCACTCACTTCTCTCCCTCGAGAGTGTTTCGCTCCCACCCTTCCGACGAATACGCATTTCTGTGCCTCTTCTTACGCTTTTCCGCTTCGTGTTACTACAAACAGCCTCTTTTTCCCTCTTTCTCTCACACTGAAAGGATTCGCACGTGGTTGACGCGAGGGACTTTTTTCGCACGGCTTATTTCTCGTGTTTAAAGTATCGCGGCCTTGCTTTCAAGGAATGCGGCTTTCCGGAATGCACTAACGTGTTGCATGAGGTATGAAAAGAGGGAATGGGTACAGCAAACTGATGTAAAATGTATTTAGGGGAAAGTGATAAGCGTGACAGTGATAGGAAGTGACTGACGATCCATCTGTATCTGTAGTAATCTATATGTAATATATGAGGATGATATAAATAACGGCGAAGGTTCAAAGTGCTAATTATATTCTTGGATGGTTTTCTGAAGATCAGGACTCTATCATTAGTTGTGAAGAGAAATAATATTACAACATAAGAAATTAAAGAACATAACCATTGATGATTTTCATAAATATTGCTTCAACAAAGTCTTCTTCCGAAAATTTTAGAAAAGTTTTTCTTCCAGATTTATTTAGGAATGAGCTTAATAAAAACTAAAAAATTTCTGATGATAATCTGCTCATTTTCATAGTCTTATGTTAGGTAATGTTTATGGGAGTTATACATGATTGCATAGGGACTGAGGATTAGAAATAATTATTATGATGTTAAAATTTATAAAATAATTATACATTTAACGTCTCTATTTAACGTATTATATACCATATACGCGTTATGATGTACATAATTATTTTGTATAATAGTTCATTATCTTGCTTCATTGCTAGTAATTAACAAATATTGTTGGAATTCTTGGTACAAAATGGGAGAGCAATTTATATTTTGTCAAACCGTTAAAAGTAACCTGTATTCTTTAACGATTGATGTACGATGTTGTGTACTACATAAATTTTTTGATATTTGAATAATAAGCATTCATACCCTTAAAGCATTAACTTGATCAAAATTTACACTCTCCCTGTCGCAAGTGATTGAAACATATCCTTTCTTTCCTGACCCTGAGTTTGGAGGGTTACTTATGAGATTATCTCAAAGCATACACAAAATAGTGGTCACTGATATTCATAAACATCTTGTTCTGTTCATCCGTAGTTCTGTAAAGAAAGCAGACATATAAAAATATTTCATTTAGAAAAAGGTAACTCCAAAAGGCTGCTCATGGCTATTGTATTAAAATACAGTACTAGTACTTTAATAATATGCAGTACAGAGTACTTAAATAATTTAGCATCAAATCAGAATTTGAAGAAATTAAAGCATTTTTATGAATTTTGCTTTTTTTCGACAAGAAAAAGTAATTCTTTGGCATACCATCTTTAAATTTTCCTTGTGGATCTTTCCCGAACGACACTCTCAAGTGATTTCTCAATTATAACCACTTCTATTTTAGGGAAAAACTTGCTTTCTATCTTCAAATCCAATCAATCAGTTTCCAATTAGTTCTGCGCGCGACGGGATTAAATTAAGGGCCTCCAATTTTTGCATTCTTTTTCCCTCCTTTTCAGATACACAAGGTCTCGCACCATTTAACGACCCGACTCTTTCCCACACAAGAATTACTTTATCTTTCTCTCAGTTCCCTTTCACTTTTAATTTCCGTAACTGTCACTTCCTCTTTCTCTTCATCAGTATCAACACCTATATAATTAGAGACGAAATCACTAGAGTTGTCAACTGAGACTTTAATGAAAATAACACTTTTGTATCTAAGTCTTCAGATTTAAACAATCATAATGTTTTTAATATATCATTTCGTTTACAGGGGCAATGCGTTAATTAACAGATTTTAAATGAAGGGCCTCGAAAAAGATATCGAGAAAAGACAAGCAAAATCATTAGTCCAAAATATTTTTGTGGATTTGTAACGTAAAACCATAGAATATAAAATATACACCGAGAATATAGATGAAATCTTTCATGTATAGGGAAAAAGGATTCGAAGAGAAGAAAATTGGTGAAATGGAAAGAATTGCTGATAGTAACGAGAAAGAAAAGGATTTTGATTGTGAAAAAATGTGGCAGAGAAATTTGGTTGCTTATGAAAAAAGTATAAATACATGGGTGATCTGAAAAGTTTCCGACATTTCGCCATTTCTCGACATGTTTTCTGAAAATTTCTGAAAATTTTTTGAAGATTTCTGAAAAATCTGGGGTCG
Organism: Pachydiplax longipennis; assembly: GCA_036926295.1. Lineage (NCBI taxonomy): Eukaryota > Metazoa > Arthropoda > Insecta > Odonata > Libellulidae > Pachydiplax > Pachydiplax longipennis. Next base: position 21,970,320 of record JAVFKF010000003.1, on the reverse strand, counting down.
GAAACTTTTCAGACCCCCTCGTATACACGCAACCATATCATTCATATGAAACTGTAAAAATCAATGGGAAATCAATCCAAAGAGTATAAATAGTGCTCCAATTATCTGTGGGCTGATTATAAATTTTGCAGTTATTCAAGTTCGAATTTTTAGTCATCGTCGTTATTTTCCTCAGCCTCTTTAAAAATTGAAATTCGCGTATTATAACGTTCTAATACAATTATAAGCTGGTCTCACGAAAGGTCTTTTGCATGATGCAGTGGGTATACAACTACAATGAAATTATCGCTGCTTAGAAGACTCACAGTCATATGGAAAAAAAACTAACTTTTTAGCCCGGATAATCCAGAGTTCTCTATATTTTGATTTTCATCTCTGAAAGAAATACGTAGAAGTAAGATGAATTTCACATGCTTTATGGCAGTGCTTGGTGCACCTCTGAAATTCCCAGGGTAACGTACTTTTCGAATTCTCTATTATGCATGTGCATATTTTTTCCATATATTCTTATGTCTCATGAGAGTTTGTACTAGAATCTTTAAAATATTTTTCCAGACATAGCATTTTCTTCTACTTCACTTGAAATGAGGAAGAAACAAATAAAGGATCGGTTTAGCGCCGCGAAGCTTGAGTCAACACGTGTTAAACGCGTGGCTAAGTGTGCTGACGAAAATAAAAGGCTACGAAGCACTCCCTCATTGCCTGCGTAAAGGAATAGGCCGTTCATCAAATCTTCAATCGTTCTAAGAAAGACTATAGACACGAGATGGAAACTCTTACGGGAAACATCAATTTAAGAGATTCCTTTCTACGCGCTAATCCATTCATGCCTCCTTACATCTTGTCATTCAAAGTTCAGTACCTATGCTGCTTGCCATCTCCTACGGAGGACTCCCCTGAACATATTTGAACAAGCAGTCTACTTCACCTTGCAATTCTCACGGGTTTAGAGAGTTGAAGTTCAGTCTTGAGGGGTAAGTGGTAGTAAATGGGTAGGGATGAAGGTGGAGGGAAGTGAAAGAAATGTTTGAGTTGTGAAAGGGGAGGATATGATGATATGGCGAGACATTTGAAACGCACAGAGGGGAAGGGTGCTGTTTGAGAATTTGAAGGTGGAGGAAAATCGTGTGAGAGGGGATGTGTTTCACTATCACACGGGTATAACATGATTTCGGGACCGCAGAAACACAATCCGATATGCACACAGAACGACCCATGAATACCAAACGACCGTGGATGCAAAACCTCGCTAAGTTTGCTCATAGATTTTTGTCACCACCCCTTTATTTTCCTAATTTTCGATTCCTTCCAAGTTAATATAAATGGCTATGATACGTAATGAAAAACTACTGGGAGCACTTCCGTATTGCGTAAGTGATGACGCAAGAATGGAATCTGATTCCGCCATTATTGCATTGAATCGAGCCTTAATAAAATGTGGACCTAAATATATACACGTGTAAGGAAGAGTTGAGTTATCCATGAGTATTCAATTAATCTTTGTAATAATTTAGAAACATTTCTATTCTTAATTGGGAGTTAAATCGAATTTATTTATCAAACGATTTTGACCCAGAGGTTGGATCATATAGAAGCTAATTTACTCTTCATTTTTGAACAATAAGGTAAAGTAATTTCATAATTAGTTACAAATATGCACTACAAATTTACGCGAGTTATCAGCATTGCTTAGCATGCAATATTCCGTGGAATTTTACTTCTAAATATAGAATATGATGATATGTTATGTTTCATGTATGCACAAGAGATGAAATAGTGATTCACGGATCATGAAATCGACGGCTTCGTTTTCCGTACTCAACGTACGCAATTTTCGAAGTCAGGAGTCATTCAGACGTCGCAGTATTACAATGGGAATGGAAAGATAGTGGCCTCTCTTTCCAGATACTATTAGATATACAAATTAGATTGCTGATTTGGGAGTTTAATTTTTTCACGCCTTTTACCGTACGCCTTATGGCGGCTCGGTATTAATGTAAATATAAAATAGTACACCTTAAATTGGTTCAATGACAATATCTTACAAATGTTGCAAATATATATAATCATAACGGGTTATAATTATGATTTCATATCTGAATTGTATCGTAAAGAAAGATAGATTTGCACAATTTAATAATTCTCCATTTTAAAATCGTATTTAAAACTACGCTCTAATTTCACATTATTCTTTCAAAAAATCATACCCTAATTACTCCTAAAACTTCTTCATGAAGTGGTTAAACCAGTCAAGTAATATCGAAGAGGATAGTTAAAGGCCAAATAACTCTTAGATATTTAATAGCGCATATACTACCAGAGCCCCAACAAAGTTACTCATTTTAATGAAAGTGCAATAAATTTCTGAGCGAAATGGGTCACATCCCGAGTGTGACCCTTTTTAGACGTGAAAAATAATGTGTCTACATTACCAAGTAAACAGCGTAAATCATAATTATTCGAGCTAATTAGGAGAGGAGAAGAATTAGTATTCCGCGGGGATTACGCTGCATATTCACCTGCAATTCCTTCTTTTTCTATAATATATATATAAATATCGTCCACAAAATAGAGCATGTTACAAATTATTGTAATTTCTACAATTCTCTACGTAATTGTTTATTAATAAGCGTTTATATTTGGACATAATATGCTTTAATTAAGAGTTGGATAACAGTTGAAATATCCGTTTATGAAAGAAAATGCATTAGTTTCGTTATAGGTCATGCATTCTATCTTCAAGTTATTGGTCGTATATTCGACATTCTTCTGTGAAACAAATAAAACACGAATATTTGAAAGAGGATAAAAAAAATTGGATTAAACTTTCAACCCTGTTACTTTCAGTCTATCTCATCGCAGAGGCCATATTCTGATCTTTTTTCAATGAGTTTTGAACTCTCGCTTGTTGCCGTCATTCCCTCACATCCCCAATTAGTGGACTCCGAGGAGTCTCTACAAAAAAGGTCGGCAAGTTGCGACTTTCATCTTCAAGTCTAATCTCTCCCACTTTAAAAGGCAGACCATCTCTTTCACAACTCCGTAAATGGACCTCAACTTAGATCGCTATTTGCAGTCTGTCCTCACCTTTCAGATTTTCTCACCTCTCAATGCTATCCCCGTTTTTTTTCACTCACACCCTGATAACCCCAGTGCTGCATGGCACTGACACTTATTTTTCACGCAATTTTCCATTATCCTTAACAGCTACATTCATAACCTAATTTATTATTTTCGATTAGATTTAGATAAACAATAACTTATATTTTTTATAGTGAATTATATCATATTTTTATAGTAAAAGATTGAATCAAGATAAAGCCAAATTCATCAGGATAGGTATAAAAGTCTTCGAGCGGTGCATTAGAGCATTACAGAGTTTAATCCTGTTTGATGCGGTATTTGCTGTTAAAGATGGCGTGAACTTAACTCTAATTGTATGTTATTTATGACATACATTACATTAAATTTTATGACATGACATAACGTTCTGCACATTTTTAAGAATTATTATCATGGAGAAGAATTTTCCAGTCCATTCATGCAGTATAGTATTATTAAACATATCATATACTAATGCGGGACGTGAACAGGTAACTAATAGAAGGATAGCCAAGGTTAACGGAAAAACTACATTTCTTTTCACAGTTGTCGCATCAAGTAAATTCTTCTGAGTAGAAAAGATGGGACGCTGAAGATACAAACATTTCGCCAAAAAAAACCGAATACTGGTTTTTAATAGAAAAAATAATAGACTCGGTTTTATTCGAATCTTTTATTTTACCGTGCGAGGCAAATATTTTACCAGAAGTGTTTGGCCTAATTATAATCAAAAGAAACGTTCGATTCGAAAATTTGGATGATAAATGTAAGAATTATCTTAATTATTAACTTGATCGCTAAAAAAAATCTATTGAGGGATAACTTCTACTTTTAACTACTGTATTATCCTCTGACTTGGTTATCTTTATATAGGTTATTATTAATTTTGAATTTTTATTTAAGTCAAACATGGAGTATAGAGAAATATGTAAAACTTCCAATCACAGTGATGATTGATATACCTAATTATACCGTAATTAATAAGAATATTGTAATAATAATTTATGAAATCGTATTTAAGATAGTGTATAGTAATAATGGTTTAGATTATATTTGCTCCGGAAGTAATGTTAACTTATGCCTCCGGAACTAATTGTAAAGGTTTATCTAAAAGCGTAAATGGTTATGCTATACAAGAGTGGGAAATTAGTACTGTAAATTATTTTCCTACTGCAAATATGTTGGCTACATGTAACGTATACGGTGTATGTAAATATTATCCATTGTTTAAGATATGGTATTTAGAGAAAAAGGCTGCCACGTGGCTTTTGTCACACTGCAGCAATATTACAAATAAATAAAAGTGTATTTCAAGATTTATTAACTCCAGGAATGGTTTATAACTGCCGTTTAATATACTACCGCAGGTTATCAAGAAGTTGCAAATGTATACAGGATAATGAAGAACATGAAGGCACGCTCGTAAAATTTACTCGGGTGAAGTCAAGTAATGCAGCTTTCCTTATCCGACTCGCTCTCTCCTCTTCTGCCTTATTCTCAACGAGCTTTTACGGCGGAGCTTCTATTTTTTGCTGCCCTAGGATGTGGCCACCAGGAATTTCACGTCTATTTGGCAGAGAGAGAGCAGTCCGCGGACTTATCGCGCCAAACTAGCTCCGGTCGTTGTGGCGCAGGCAACGCGAAAGTTGTGCTAATGTTTATGCGGCTAGCATTTCTTTGCGGAAAATGCACGGAAATGTTTTGTTTCCCGGGCAGAGGTTCGCGTTTCCCGAAGTTTTCCGATTATTTTTGTTTCGAAAGTTTTTTTTCCCGCTGCCCGAAATGAAAACAACATTCTAATGCATATATTATAAGACTGCGGAATGGGCTGAAAAAATTAACGAAAGTTTCCAGATTGACAGATTAGTATTTTCGGGTTGAAATTTTTAATGCTTTCACCGCACGGTTGTGGTGAGTTTTAAAAGTGTCGATTAAATAAATAATTAATTAAATTTAAGAAAGTATGAGGTCCTTGACAATTAATAAAATAATTACTCTTTCACTTAATTTGATCTCTTTCAGCGTAATGCTATTTGAGACTCCAATTCAACTGATTCCTGTATCGTGCTCTTTGACAAAAGCTATGAGAAAGGCAATATAAAATGAGAGCTTTCAGAGTATTTGAGCTATTCCTGCTTTTATACTCTAAAAATGTTTTAAATGCGCACTAAGTGTGGTATCTTGTGGAAAATCCAACGTTTAAAATGAAATGAAGACGCTGTACATTTTACACAACAGTTTTTAATACCCTCAATAACTACATAACTTGGAAGAGAAAAGAGGAACCACTTTTCGCACAGGAAATAGAATTGATCAATGGTATGTAATTTGCATAGCTATATTAAAGACGGAATTAGTTTCCTTTGTGAAAAGTTGTTCCTCTTTTTTCTTCCTGAGATGGATTACCACTAAGTTACTCGCAATTCGGTGCATTTTATTTTTAACACATAACTAGTTTCAACGAATTTCCCTCGATTCCTAGCTAGTTCTCTTGTGTGTAAATATGTTTACTGGCATTGATATGTCACTTAATGTTAACGATTATTCGTTGAGTACGTATACTCTTCACTCTATTTTTTTTAATTATTTGCAAGCAAACTTATCAGTTGCTTTCTGAAAAAGAATAGTTATTCCATAAAATGTTTAGATTTCGCTTCTAAGAGAAGCTTTTAGCATTTGTTTCACTTTAAATGTATGCGTGTTTCCCACTAATGTTGCATTCTAAAATTATTGTAATCTCGGTTTCATTTAAAGCACTCCCATTTCACCGTAGTCGTAAGGAAGGATTGAATGGGAGGGTCCTTGCTATTAGTGTAAGTCGTATCCTTTACCCTTAGTTAGGCCTGTATTTATTTTGATTTGGTCAGTAGCTTTCGGATTATCGCTTCTATTAACAAAACAGAGAAAATTTAACAATAGAAACCTTTTCCTTATTTGGTTCTCAAAGATAAACAAGAAACAAATAACCCGTCGAAGTACTATGAAAAAGATTGCCCAAACAATGAATATACGCTACATAATTCAAAGTTTTACCGTGCAGAAAATTTCAATTTTTAAAAACATAGAACGTTTATACTCTCAGGATCTGGAATAGAGCTCTGAAAACACCAAGTGAAAATTCCTGCCGAGTATATAAACACGCGAAATGAAGTCTAGGAATTGAATGAACAATCAATAGTGGAGAGAAGGCTCCTCTTATCGGGAAAGAAGCAGACTATCTATCTACCCGGGAACTAATCCACCTGCCTATTAACGAAACGTGTTAATTATTTTCAGCACCTCTTCTGGGATTAAGCGACATTTACTTCCCTCAACCAAATGGATTAACGTAATGAAGTTCCACCGTTAAATATCTCAGCCCAGAAATCGCTCAGAGGTTTCAAGGGAATTTTCCCATACTACGCCACCAGAGCTCGAGGAAACCAATTTCTTCCTCAGCTCCAAAAGCCTTCCATACAATATTCCATCTTTCCTCCCCTATTTTCCATTGTTTGGGTTTTCCATCTACCAACCTTTTTCCGTTATCACGTTCTCATCTTACCCTTCTCTCCTTGCATCCTACTATCCATTATTTTCCCTCCAGAATCTCATAAAATCCCATTTTCGCAGCCTCCTTTCTTTCTCCCAGACTACATCGCCGCGAAGGAAAAACAGCTTCCATCCATTCCTGAAACACTACACCTTTCTCTCTCGTGTGTGCTCCGAAGCACACCTGCGAAAAGAGGTGGGAAAATCTAGTAAAGTGCGAATGGCATTACCAAACGGCCTGCGCTTGCGTGATGCTTTAATCCTAATTTCTTGGCAGGTTTTCAATTTCGTTACGTTGCCTTCACGATCATCCCAAAGATAACGTTTGAACAGAGGACTTTGAAAATTCTAGCCTCCGAAACTATTGAAAAAAATGACATATTTTAACCGAGGATCCATACGAGTAACTTGCTGAAACAGTATCAGTACTCAGTCGTCTCAAAGATGGAAAAATAGCTTGGTTAATTTCAAAGTAGGTTTTTAATTCCACCGGTTTTGTCAACGTACAGACATCTTTAGGAGGTCCTTAAGATCTCAATGAGTTGCAAATATCAGTTTAGTACTGTTGCTGAAAAATTCCACATAGTCAGTTCCACAGTGGAATATATAAATTCTATCAATGCCTAAGTTCAGCGTGACTTTAGCGAAGTCAGATCGTATAAAACCTCTCTCTTGAAATCATTTTTCTTTAATTTTTTATTTATTCATATCTTAGAGCTATTTTGCAAGCACAACAATTCATCATCGGATGCTATCCAAAAGAATAAACAGTAATAAATAACACAGTAGTAATGCCAGTAATAAAGCTGTTGAATTTTCCGATATGCTATATTTCTGCTGTGAAAAAATTCACCATTGCGAATACATTGGTAATAAAAATGCACAAAGACTTCGCCCAAAATCTAAGTTTTTTATCGACGCCACCATCAATTTTTTTCGTGAGAAACTTCCACCTATTGCAGTTCGCCATTGTGCCGCCGCACTTTGTTTGGTATACACTGCTCTAGAGCTCCACAATTCTCAAATTAAAAGCGTTTATGACATCGCGAGTTGTTAGATTTCACGAGTGTGACGCGTAAAATAATTGGGAGCATTAATACAGCGGTGATCCACGCAAACCGTATTTCATTGATTTCTTCATTCTTTGAACATTGACGGGACAACGCTCCATTGTGGCAGCGGAACGATGCCACGCCTTTTATAATTTATGGAGAAGTTTCACAAGTGCAAATGGAAGTAGTCCGCGACAATTAATTGCCGCATTCAGAGCCAATGCAAAGTAGGTAGCGGAGTGTGGATAAAGCATTCACCGCTGAATATAGCAGTTAGTGGAGCGCGTCCCTTGTGTTCGGGGGAATTTACACGGCAATTCGAATCAGACCACTTCTCTCTCTCAATTTTAAATCTTTTGAATGACTTATTTGAACGCTTAAAATGTAATCAACTTTTCTTTAACTTTTATCACCTGGTGATTTTACGTCTATTTCCCTAACTATGTTGGATTTTAATTTATTAAGGTGGAATGTAAGTTACAATTAAATAGTGGGTGTAAGATAGTTTTTCTTAAACGGACTGAATTTTTCAGAAGGGATTATTTTTAGGTTTAAATTAAGCGGTGACTATTAGTAATTTTATTCCGATTTAGGCATTAAAAATAACTCTTTCTAAGATAAGTTTTCCTCCTTAAATTTTATATGCACCAAATAATTTGAAGATATCGGAATCGGTATGTAAGATATTTTGGGTCAAGGTAAATTTGACACGGTCTCTGAAGTTTTAGTTCCCGTTCCGTAATATATCCCTGTGAAATTTATTTATGCTTTATCGCTTACATTATTCCGACATAATTTTTTTCTTTATCAAATTGCTCATCCCTCATTAATATAAGTTATAGAGATCGATATCTGTGAAAATCTCATTCGATATGCACACGAGAACATGAAAAATCTACTCCTACGTATTATATATTAAATTAAAATTGTTTGATCTAAATAGAAACGTTTGATGTCTCATGAGTTGTCTCCTGTAAAACCTAATAATACTTGTACCTTAGGAAGTACATTATCGAAGGTTATACTTGTAATTTTTTATACGAGAATTATTTTCGTTATAATATTTTATAATGAAATCTATTTTGTAATATAACTTCACAACTAAGGTATGATTCATGTATGTATTCATCAGAGTGAAGAATAAATCACTCCTTAACTTATAAATCAATGAACTGTAATTATACCATTTGTGTGTGTTTTAGTAATCATGTACATGCATGCACATTTTTCTTTTAGTTCTATCAAATTATTTCCAATTTTTGTTCTCATTTCTTCAAGTTTTCATTTCCATATTGAAGTAAGTGATACAGGACTAACGGTTTTCTTAATCATCAAATGGCAAAGCAAACTCGGAAACTCTTTAACGAAAGACGAAGAAATCTTGAACGGTTTCCGGTGTAAGATAAAAAAAGACTGTACTTTGGCATAGGTCGTGGACCTATGGGAATTTTTCACCCCTCCGGTCCCACAAATCAAGTCAGAAATCGTGCTCCAGTAAAGAAGCACCAAAAAGAACTCCAAACGACCTGTTTGGACTCTTATTTATCAAGTCCTACCCCGTTTCGTTAATTAAAATTTCATCCGATGCGCGCGACCGTAGTTCAAAGAGACCATAAACACAGCCGGAAGAATAACAGCATTTGAACTTGGCGTGCCTTAATTTAGATGTTTGCTCGGCCGTTTCACATCACCGACCCGCGGCAGATAATTTAGGGGATCTCTTTACCCAATCAAGTGAGCGCAAATCGCTGTGGTGATTACTTTGGAAGAGCGGACGGAGTCGGAACCGATTCCCGGCGATTTTTTTATCCTCGTCCGACGGATTAACGAATCCTCCGCCAATTATTCGAGATATTAGTCGGCGTGCTCCAATTAGCGGCCGTTTCCGGGCCAACAGCCATGCTCATACTTAGGCTGATTGATGGAGGACGTCCGTGAAGCGGCGATAAAAAATCTCCGGGCTCATCTCCGACCACAGATCCTCTGCGTCCCAACACATCAGACGCGATGACCCCGAATTCCGCGCTTTTATATTAATTTGCTGCTTAATCCGTTCGAGATCTGTTGGTTTCGGGGTCGCGTATCTCACGTTGTGCACCAGATCGCGAACTGTGTACCTTTTCCTCGTACGAGAATTTACAGAAGTGCGTTGCATCGCTCTCCTAGGAATGCATACTTGCAGGATAAACATCGGTCCGTCTAAGTATGTAATGAATCCACGACGATTCCGCGAAATTTCTACTAATGACGCTTATTAACGCACTGATGAGAATCTCTGGGGAATGAAACGGATTTCTCGCACGGGTAACTATTTGAATTTGACTGAAATTCAGTATAACTTTCTTCGTAGGCTCCTTCATCCGTAATGTATGCTCGATGAGGTCAAAGTTTACTGAAAGTTTTTTACGTACGTAAACGCTATGTAAACTGTTTTTAAACAAATGATGGAATGTTAATGAATTTGTTAGGTGAAATTTGTTCCAAGTGGATTGGAATAGATTGCACAATTGGATTAGATTTGTTGAGATTTTGAATCCTATGAGTCAATGGTTATGATTAAATTCCAGATGATATCGCTTAATGCTTTCATATGATCCTCTCCATACCCTTCAATGATCATTGTAATCTGTGCCTGGTCGAGAAATATGCTCCTAATTTTCTCCCGAATTAATAACGTATCGTAACCCGGGGTATGGGAACTTTTTCTTTTGAAAGCCACGTTCACCATTTAGCTAGACAAAATAGACAGTATATGAAAACACCGGCCCTCTCTTAAGCAGTGCGTTGCCCATATTTCTGTATTTGAACATCGGAATTGTTCATGAGATAATGAATTAAATCTCTGAGTGAGCTAATAGAAAAATACTTTCCATTTTGTCATCCACTACACGCCATTAGAAAGGCTGACAAATAAAATTATTTATACTCCGGCATTTATTTCAGGAAATATCTAAAAGGCTGCAGTTAACGACAAAAGAGGCTACATTTGGCCTGAAGGCTGCTGGTTTCCCACCTCTGCCGTAGCCTATAAGTCTTTCAAAATTAGTTGAGAGAATTCAGGCGTGTTGTTCTCCCTCTCTCTAATCCATGTATTTCTGCGTAAGTATTCGTCTCATCCTATTATGGACAATATATAATTTGAATAGGTATTTAAATGCATCTAAATGTTTGGGTGTCGTCGTAGTTGCTTTCACAAAATAAAATTTTGCATGTATTTGAAGGAGTGCAAATAAACTCACTGCAAAAAATCTAGCTGTGCAGAGGATCTTGAGTGATTCTTTAGAATAATCCTAATAGTCTCTACAGTTGATCCAAAGGCGCTTATTTACCTCATGTTAATACTTCAAACTACCTGGAGGGCGTTGTTTAATTCATCTTTTCCAATAATACAAAGAAGACAGTTTTGATGCAAAGAATCATACGACTTAGTTGAATTGAACGCAGAGAGAGTGCTACAATACAAAAAATTAGCAGTTTTAAGATTGAATTTAAGTTTACCTCAAAGCCGAGAGCATAGAACTTTAAAATTTGCATGAATTTTGTATCGGTTAAATATTATCACTTCTCAAAATAATTTGAAATAATCGTGAAAAGGATCGTTATATCATAGAAAGGGATTAAAGCGCAGTGAACTACCGATTACCCATTGTGGTTAAGGAAATATCGGAAGCAGATAAAAAGAATCGCAAACAAATTATATTGAAATAGAGATTCGCGAATATAATCAATAACATTGCAACCGCAATAAAACTGTAATCTTTTAGACAAATATTTAACCGGATTGAAATATTTACCTTTAAACAGTACAACAGAATGAAACGATAAATTAGAACTATTTGATATAGTCGGTCGAAGAATATGTTAAAAAAAGGCTGAAAAATGTAAGTAAATATTCAATTGAAACTTTTTTTTATTTCTGATTTTAATGTGGTTATGGAACGCGAAAGAGTAACCTATTTTAAATCTAAATCAATGTAAATATATCAAATTTAAGCGAATAATCCTACTCTTCATATGCATTCCGAATACAATTCTTTAGTGATCGTTATGAAGAAATTTTAGCTGTCACTGTTATTTTCTCACTCGCCTTCTTATACTTTCTTTCTCTGAAAATTCCTCATGCAGTCTCGTTCTTTACAAAAGACAGCGATGGAAGTAATTTATTCCTTAGCGAATAAAAAACGGTACTTCAAAAGATCCAGTTTAAACTACGTACCATTGCTCATTATATATCAGCGCATAACTTTGCGCAGTTGGCTTTTAGGGTAGATCTTCCGGGTGCACGCATGGAACTCATGTACGTGTAAGAAGTATGGAAAAGAAGTAATTTTTGGAAAGAGATTTTTCCTTTGCTTACGGAAAAGAAAAATAATTAAGGATTGCCAGGTAAGATTTTTGAAAGATATTCCTACTCCTGCCGGGAACCTCCGTAAAAAGTCTTACTCCTCTGAAACAGAATTCGCCTACTGCAAAGAAAAACTTTTTAAAGAACCCATGGATCTGATACAGAGTTCGAATAGTAAATTTTAATCCACAGCTCTGAAAACCTTTGGATGAAGAAAAGAAACGACTCCATAAACTTCTTCTTCGCGTATTAAATATAACAACAGAACCATTAATTATGCTAAGCAAAATCTAAGTTATCGGGACAAATCCGGTCGTAGTTCGATAACAGCGGAATATCAAGAACATGAGCAGTCGATTGCAATGCCGCAGATTCCAGCAGCAGCGTGATCATTTTCAGAGGACCATTAAATGTGCAATTAATCCTCGTAGAGTGCATTCGTTGAACAGAATAATTGAAACGCTCTCAAGAATTCCTTCCGCCGATTCTTTTTGCGCGAGTAATTACACCGGGGTGAGTTTTTTCCTCCTTCAAGAGATTTTGGCCGTTGTTTCCCTTTTTCCCCCAAGTTCCCCATCCCCTCTCGCTACGGAATGCATTAGTCGAAGAGAAAATGGAGACGGTGCTCCCATCTTTTTTTCTTATTTCTCGCTTCATTTTTTTCCAGGAAATATCTACCATTCCTCCTTGATGAAGAAAAAACTTTTTTGAGTTTCCGGCGCATCTGGGTGAAACAAAGCAAAGGAAGTTGGATGGATAGATGCTTTATTTTCGTCTCCGTGGAAGAAAACGAGGAGAGAAAGATATCTTATTTCTATTTTAATGGAAGGGTTTGGGTCTCCCATTACTCGAAAATATTTTTCCATCCCGATTTCCATCTCTAATTCGATTCTAGATCACATTTTTCCCCTGCAGCGACGTCGTTCAAAGAGAAATTTTATAGTTACCCTTACTACTTTGCGACTGAGACATGATTTTTTTGTTTCTGCCATCGAGATGCTGGATTTCTTGTCGTGGGGACGTGGGCGTTCCGTCAGAGTGCGTATTTGGAACGGAGGATGCGATACGAAAGTTTAAAACTCGTGAGCGTAATTTAGTTATGAGCTTCGCTATTTTCTCTCCTTGAAAAGTTGGAAAAGAAGTTTTAGAGAAGTATTTGATATCTTGTCTCTTGAAGGGAATGCGGCTCCAATCTTTTACTGCACTAGAGAGATTTCATTGCTAGGAGCACTTTTATTCCAGTAGAGAGAAAAACAATCCAAATCCCTATGCAAGAAAGTCAATGCATGAGTGATTTATATTTATGAATTTGACTTTTAATGTCCAGTTTCATGTGAAATTTAACCAAATAATTTTTCTGATATTGATATAAAAGTACATTGATGTGTACATTTAACGCAATACTTGCATTTGTATATGTATATATCTATGCATTTTTATTTATGTATGCCTGTTTATTTATCACCTGTTTATTACTATTCCTTAGTATCTTATTTTCGTCGTATCTATTTTCTGTAGCTAATTCGGTGAAATTAGAGAATATAAATACAGTTATTCAGTAACAGCCGAGTTCTAAATTATTTTCTTTCTTCTAATCCGGTACCATAATGTTTCCATTTAGTTTAAAATATTTTTGTAATCTGATATCAATTTTTTTGTAACGTTCATTCATTTAACAATTCAATCTTTTTTTTCTGCTTTAAAGGTTTTTTGTACCTAAAGTATACCAAGGATTTTTATTAATGTATAATTATTATTATATTATTTAATGATTATATGTTTTAGTATTCATTTATACTTTTATTTAATTGATCCGATAAGCTTGAATTATATCTCAACGAAAGATAAATGCCATCAATACTGGTTTATTCTAAAAATATTTCTTCCTATAAAATCATCCTTTTTGTTTCATTTTTATTCGCAAAATGAAGAGAATCTCAGAGGATTTATCTTCAATTTCACTCTAGCGAGTAATTGAAATGTTTATTATTGTACCTTATGGAGTGATGTTTGTCTTGTCTTGTATTATAAACTTCCCTACATGTATATTAATGCGGATCATCTGTTTCGATTGATAGTTTTAAAATAAAACCTTTTCTATTATTATCATTTTGTGCAAAAGAATCTGATGTTTTCTGTTCTGCATTGTCGGTCTTTACAAAACGAAATAACGAGCAAATTTTTTTTTGGTCATCGAACACGAAAAGCTCTACAGTTACGCTGATAATAATCTCTCGTCATAGTTGAGTTTACTAGTTAACTATTACACATTCTTCGTTAAGAATTCACAGCTACAGCATATCCAGTCGAATCGAACATTCTTCTTAATGTGCCATGTAGATTACCAAACGGTCTTAACAATCATCAACGCCGCCATTCGATGAAATCCCATTTCAGCAACGCCTATAAAAGCATGACGTAAGGAATTTTGACATTCGAAACGGCCCGAAAAAACCATCCGGATAAAACTATTCAGCGAGGCTCCCTTTTGATTAAAAGCTAGAGAAAGAGCGACTCGAAAAAAAACTACTTTTGCAAAAGCCATTCGAAACGTCAAATTCACAACGCTGGCGCATCACACACGATGGAGCGGCAAAGGAATTCTCGGGCAGAATGGAGATAGCAAAAATATCCCAAGGATCGCAGGGAAAGGACGTCGGGAATTAAAGCGCTTGTTTTTGTGAAATGGCTGCTGCCGATATCAAGCCGATAGAGGCACGGGATGATTGGTTTGCCGAAAATACGCCTCAGAATGGATCCACTGCATCATCAGAGAAGAGGACACTCCCCACCCCACCAGATGGCTCTCTATCCTCATTTCCCTATATCCCCTCATCCACTCTCCTCGGTCAAACGGTCGAATCGAAGGGAAGGACGCACATAAACCCATGCGTTCCTTCCGCCAATATCTCCTCAATTTTTCCCAATCCCTCTTCCTTCCCTTTATCCGCCATCCATTTCCCTTCAAATCCTTCTTTCAAGTAAGGATATTCAAAAAGGATGGGCCTTGCAAAGTGAAAACCCCGTTCTTCCTTTATTTCTAATTCACTTAGATCTTACGCAACGCTTGGATGAGTGCTCCGGGTCAGCAATTTTTTTAAATTCCAGGTAGATAAATTCAGTTTGTCGAGTACACTACCGAAAAACATAGAGCTAATTTTTCTCGTTTTTCTTTACTTTTGCGCGTACGTTTTCTCATCATTTTCATGAAGTAGCGTATATTCTGATATTATAGCGTATAAAAAGAAGTTAAATATAGCCAATAAAATAAAATAATTACCTTATAATTTCTGTACATTTCTCATGTATTTTATTTCTACGGTGTACATGGGAAGTAGTATATTTATGTTGAAACGTTCTTAAATACAAATAACTCATTAAACATTAAACTGGACAATATCTGGAGACCATTTATTAGTAAAATTGATTATTAATTAGTAATTCTCGATAAATATGTTCTGTGGATAAGAATAGCTTTAGAAAATCAACGAAAATGACAGGAAGGAATAATTAAAGGAAAGCTTTATTTTACATGATGACGACTGAATGATAAGTATACATTGTTCATCAAAAGAATTCAACGTTAAAGCTTCATATTGAATTGTGTGAGCTCAGATATTCAATTAAATTTTTAAGATTTTTAAATTTTTAAGAGATTCGGTGTGCTAAATGATTACGCTACTACCTCTATTATTTCACAAGCGTCACACTTAAGGAAAATTCTTTAAGTATGTGTTTATAGTATCGAATTTTCAATTAATATTGTGTGGATATAAATTTTGACCTGCCGAAATCTTTATTTGAGATAATGAAATATTAAATTATCTATCATAATATAATATCACACGCTGAATATTTTCATATAAAGCATCTGAATTAAATATCACTATTTGAATTTACACTTAGAGGGAAACTTTTACTCGAGGGAGGGTTTAGAAAGGGTTTCCTTGTGATACCTGTTATTGTTGCTCGATAAATATCAGTGAAATTAATTCATTTATATATTCTCAAAGTTATTTTTACTCGATATAATTGCAGAGATCAGATATACGCATGCATTCTTCGAAATTATGAGTAGAGTATTTTGTAAAGAATCTCGTAAGGACGTGGCTTTAAATTATTACCAAAAGCAACTACATAGGAGTGAAGCAAAGAATAGGACTAGATGTAAAAGTTATTACGTATTTAATTATCCGTAAAGTAATACGAAGTAGTCCTTTGCAGCAATTGCCTATCTATCGATTTTTGAACTTAAAGGTTGGAGAATGGGCATCCATTACCCGTCCGCTCCTAATCCCTTTACCTTTTCCATCTTTTCATCCACTCCTTTAAACCCTCTTTGCTCTCTTCCCTCCTTCTCCACCCTCTCTATCAAACCAACTTTAGAATCTTTCAAATCCTCCTTTATTCGGCCAATTTTCATCCGACGGACTTGGCAAACCCTCTTCTTCCCGTAATTGGATTCCCATACTCTCGGAGAAGACACAGAGGAAATGTTCCCCAAGAAATTATAAAGTCCAACTTCCTCACTCTATCTCTCTCTCTCTCCGTAGTCGGCCGTCGATGTCTACTTTAGTCAGAGGGGTCTTGACGTTTGAGCAGATTTGAGAGGGAAACAGTTTGCGATTTGAGTAACTCACGGTTCGAGTCATCCTAGATGGAAGTAAAATATAGAAGGTTGCGGTCGAACGTAATCCTTTCGCTACTGGAACGAAGCTGTTCCTGTAAAGTGTGTGCTATCTATATTTTGGTACTCGTGGGAAATTGTACAAAAGTTGGCATCCGTCGGAATTAATGATGATATAGAGATGGTGTCCGTACCCTTATATTGATATGCATACAAAAGTGGCATTTTTGAGAATCGAGCTATGACCTGTTGAATATTCGTGTGAATGACGTGAAATATCAGAAAAATCGTGAATATAAAACTTCATTCTCGTGTTATATTTCATTCGTTGATTTACTTAAAGTATATAACTGCCAATTACTCATGAATCAGGAGTAGTATACTGAAAGAGAATTTAAATAACTAGTAATTCTATAATATATATTAAAGAAATATAATACTGTAATCATCACCATGATGGCTAACACTGGTAGAAACTGGTTATATCTTTAAAACCTTTTTTAGAAGTAATGAGAAGTTTATAAGTTTTTTTTATTTTCGCTTTCTAGAGACTTCTACAAAATCTCAGCCGCCTTCGTCATTTACAAATATGCAATATAATAATGTTATTGGTAATTTATGTCATACATCTCATTAGAAAGTATAAAGAGATTAAATTTTTGATACTCCATGTCTATGGGTGATTACTAAAATACCAGTTCAGTAAAAGCAAATTTATGATATCGAATCGGTAGTCACATCCTTAACTTAAATAGAATTAGTAGCTTCTATATAAATGACAATTACAATACTAGCTACTATTACGTTATTAACTTTCTTTATTCATGGTTAACGGAATAGCTCAATTAATTGTTTATTGCAACTTAATCCTCAATAATTTGCGAACAGCATTCACATAACAATGAGTTAAACCTCTATCTTAAAGTAGCAATCTATGCTTTGTTTTGACTATAAAGACAACGGCGCCCTGTAATCCATTTCCACTATAAGGAGATATTTTCTAGAAAAGTCCCCGGGCGTATTACGAACTCGTGATAAATGATTGTGAACGGTTCCATTTGTAATAGAAGAGAGTTATCTTCAGAGCAGTTCATTCTTTCCTGTCTTTTGCGGAAGATCTACGTTGTGTATATGTCAATCACAGTGAAGAATTGGTCCGTATTCGGCGAGAGAATTATATTTGATTCTTTACTCTTCTCTCTACTCTTTTGTGATTAATCTTTGATGTCATAATCATTCCACAGAAATGTCCAACGGAAAGCAACTCGTAATAAAATGTATTCTTTCGGTCTTTATCTTAACGTCGTATTTTCTGATAAGATAATTGAATAATTGAACATAAGAATTAATATGTGAAACAACAGTGTATATAAAATACACGTATGAATTATAATGGTGCTCCATTACTTTTACTAGCTATCTCTTATTATATAATAAAGCATTTTACTTTGATTAATTTTCGGCTATCTAACATTTGACGCAGAGATAGTTTTACGTTTAACAGTAAACCTAAAATCAAATTTCGTTAAAGTGCCGCTAAAAAAATTCCCAACCCTCAGAGAGCCGTGGAATAAGAAAGTGCTACAGACACTGTTTTGGAAAAATTTTGAAGGCCCGCAAAACCAATCCTGATGAAATTCATTGAATTGAATTGTATTCCCCTTTGGTGAAGAATGGAACACGACGAATAGTCCCCTACATCTACGGTTGACTACAAGACCCTGCGGTCATAGATGCGAGACAAATAAAGCTTAAGAGGCATTGAAGTCGGTCAGTAAACCTGGAGAAAGCGGATGAAGGGATAAAAGGATAGGCAAAGGTGGGTAGAGAAAGGAGCTTGGGAGCACCGGTGTGAAAATACCCCTATGGAAAGCACAAAAAATGAGATGAATGGAGTGAAATAGGGGAGAAGAAGACGAACGGTTGGAGAGGAGAATGAAGGCTGGCCAACCATAAAAAACGCTGATTCCGATTCGGAGATAGAGAAAGACATATTGGACAGGGTTAAATATGGGGAGGCGGAGACGGATTGGGGGTATTCTGCAGTATATGGAGAAAGGATTCGAAGGATACAGGACTTCGCTCGAGTGAAATTGAGAGATCTGAGAAATTTTTGCTATTAAAATTCCTATAAATTTGAGACTCGTAGTTTTTCACGCGGAGGAAAATTTTCAATCTGTCATCCTGTCACGCTTTATGAGGGCATTTTCGGATATTTTGAAGATTTTGAAACCCACCGTAAATTTTTAAAGCCGTCAGCTAGAGACCGGGAAGTTGATTAATCTTCAAAATGGCTTCATAATTGATTATGAAAGACAGAGGACCGGTTTAATTACTTGAGCATATCTGCCATTGAACTTTTACTCTTTCACCGAAGGTTAAATCTGGGAAGATAGTCTTTGTGACAGAAGAACTGCGATAGATAACCTACTATTCAATATGAATTATTAGCAGGTCGACAAGTCTAAAGATGTTAGAATCATCTTCACGTTCTTATAACATTTTGTTTGAATAACAGAAAATAAAGTGTTGCTGTTAATTTATTAGAGGTTTGGAAAATGCTCCAATAGTGGTTTCCTCGGTATATGGATTGTCGTGCAAAAGATATGCAGTCCAGTATTAATCGTGACTCATAGAAGGTCCATAATCCTGAGCTTTTCCTTTAATCGCTAGTCCTCATATTAGCAAAACGGCTATCGTAGTATTTTCTAAACCTCTCATGTAGTGTAAATGTTGAAACTTGTTATTCAAGTAAATCTGTAAGGAAACTTAAGTATACACTATTTTCATCATTAATACTATTGGAAAATACCATAAAAACAGGGCTATGTAGTTGAGTACATGACTGGTAGCTTGACAGAAATTTTATGCAGTAATTCACATAGAAGATGGAAAATTCAAATAAAAAATATACGAGGGTAACTCCGCATAAATGACCGAGAAGTCAGTAGTCCATTGAATTCCCTAATCTATGAATACTCTTGACCTCATAGCATTGATTTTACTACAATAAAAAATTTATTTATTTATTCATTCCACTACAAAACAAATTTATTCCAAAAGGTTTCCGCAGGCGGTCTTTCCCATGAAGTACATGAAGAAGGAAGTAAACTCTCTCTCAAAAGCTCTTATAAAGGACCTACTTCCTTGTACTTTATGGTGGAAATCTTTTTCAGAAACAACTTTGAAAAATGTTCAACAGAAGAATTAATTAAATTTAAATTTAACTCAGACTTTTGAGAACTTGTCTACGAGAGATTTGTAAGTGGAATCCAAGGAGGAAGTACGGTTGTATGAAAGCAAAGATTCACTAAAAGGAAGATTACAACTTGCTTTACAAGAACTAACAGAAAGGAAATTAGACAACGATCGATTAATTAAAAAAGATGTATATAAGATTATATAATATAACATAAGATATAAAAAGAAATTTAATAAATTAAATAATATTATATATAAGATATAAAAAGAAATTTAATAAATACTGAATATATCAATGGAGCTTATCTTTAGATATATAGTATTTTGGAAGTTCATAAGCTAAATTTTTCTTGGACTCCCAGATAACATGTTCAACTGAATAGTGAGAATAGTGTTCTCCGATCGAATCCCAGGCGGGACATATTTATGCAAAATGACCTTAGCTATCGAAGAAATTTTAGAAATACTACAACGATATCATTCCTATTTGGTTAAAACTAAAAGGAATATGGTATTCATTAATTAGTTAATTAACTAACACTAACCCGGGTTCCTCTTAGAATTATCAAAACTTGTTCTGTTTGCTGTGAATAGTTTGAATAGTAGTTTGATTAATTTTTATCTGGAGGGTAGAAACATTTCAAAAGGAAATGAAGATATATAAATAAAATTAGGTTTAGGAGTCCATCTCAAGATGATACAGCTTGGATTCAGTGGCCGTTCGTAGAAAGTCTCTAGTAGTCGAGGGAGAAGAGGAAGTTGTCAAGGTTGAAAGTGAAAGCTTCCTGCCTCAGCGTTGGGAATTCACTGATGGCCAAACTCTGTTTGGGACCGAGTCATATTCAGCAGGAAGTTACGCTAGGATTAAACAGAAATGTTTTTGCCTTCCAGTTTTAAAGACAGAAGGCATTGAATTGACTGAGTTCTAGTTGAATTAGAGCGAGCAAAGTCGAGGGCATTGCAACTGAAAGGAAACGAAGGAAGGATTTAACCTTTTACCAATTTCTGTCTGAGAGACTCTTTCAACAAGTATACTCTTTAATTACCTTATGATAAAAATAGGAATAAACACACAACTTTTTATTGTTGCAGACGATATCAGTTTCTAAAGGCACAAAATTCACAGCATTCCACGTAGCTTTTGCGAAACCTTCGTCTCTGACAAAACTTAGAAGTAAGTAATATTCATTTGTTAGTATGAAGCATGCTATTCATATGAGCATTGACAGTACCTTAGAAAGAGTGGTATTAAATTAAGAGTTTCCTGCAAAAATGGCAGAAATATTTACAGTTCCATCTGACGTATGTGGTTAAGTAAATAGTATCTCAATTTATTTTAGGAAGTGCAATAAGTCGTGTTTACACCGCATGTTAAAGAATAGAATAATATATATGTTAGCTGCTCTATTATTTTAAATTTTAAATAGGATGTCACAAATAAATTGGTATTCAAATAACCTGCTAGCTCACTATTTTTAGCGTATCATATATGCATTTGAAATGTGTCAAGTTTGCATTTTGATTGCAGATGGTGTGATTGAATGGCAGATTAATCAAAACAAATGTTACTGTTTCGAGATCCACTGTCTATAGGTAGATTCTTTTCACGGTAAATATTACCTGTAGGTTGTTATTTGAACTTTCATGTTCCACATATCATTCTGCGAAGTCATAAAATCAAGTTTTTATTAGTAAATCTATGGCTTTAATGGTTTAAATTTATTTCTTTGAATATTTTTCACTTTTTTAAAGCTATAACTTGAGATATAAACAGACCAGACTCTTATTCCATTTTATCATAATGAATAGCAAGGTTTTGTTTAATTATATTCCAACAAATAAATTATAGTTAATTTCACGTCGACATTGTAATTCTAAGCTTAATAGAAACTTCATGTTATCTACAAAATAATTTCAATGCACATTTAAAATTATCGGAGAAAGTTTTCACAAGAATTAATTGTTAAGTAAGTTTAGTCCTTGGGAAGTTTTTAGCCTATATGATGTTAAAATTTCACCAATATTCTTGAGAATTAAAATAAAATCATGCTTTATTTGATCACTGTATTGAATGATGTCCTTTATTAGATACATGATATTTTCTATTCCACTTATTTTAATTCTTAATGAAATAACTACATGTTTCCTATGATATTGTTTGTGATGAGCTTAGTTTGAGCTTCATATAAGACGTGAAGCATTCTTTAACTGTCCATTATAATAAATATAATAACCAAAAGAATAAGATGTCTATGCGATTCCGTTTTTGTTCGCTTCTCATGTCAGTTGAAGTAGCTTGAAATGTAAAGTAAATGTGAAGCGATTAGAAGACAGCAGAATTTAAAAAGTCATGCGAGACAGGGGCGTAAAATTCCTCGTGAGCAATTATTTTTATAAGTTATTTCCTGAGAGAGACAGTAAAAATTGGAGTAGAAAGTGACAGAAAATTTTCCGCCCTCCACATGTCGCTTTGATGTTTTTTTATGAGGTAAGGAAACGATTTTACTTCAGCCGGTATTTTTCCTAGAGCCACTAAGAATAGGAAGACGGGAAGATTGGTCTAAGGAAGAGCCCCTTATCCCTGAATACTTGATCCAGGGTCTAATCCCAGGTGAGGATTTCCAGCCTAAGCGCGTTGGGCCTAAGGCGTCTCTTACGCGGTGGTGACTCAATAATCCAATGTTTCAGACCCCAAATCCAGGGTTAGCGGTTCAGATGAACGCCGCGGCAATCTGGCGCTCCAACTTAGTTGTAAAAGGCACGATTTAGACTTTGTTTCCCTTAAGGCAAATGGAGCTTTCCCCGAGAGAGATTTTACTTCAGAGGTCTTTGCAACTAATGACGTAGATTTTCTCGCATTTGACTATTAATTTGACTTCTGTTTATATGCCGGATTTGGATGTCAGAGTCACTTTTTCAATTTTTTTAGGGTTTTCGTTTATTGAAATAGATCTTTTAAAACATTTCACAGCTTATTATCGGGATTTTCTCACTTTACAAAGACGGCAGAATTCCGTGAGATAATGGATTATATAGAGAATATTAAAAACCCGATTATAAAAGCTATAAAGTTATATCGTATGCATAATTTGATTTTTAAGAATATTTCAACGATATGCTAGCAGTACTTACACTAATTCGTTTGTAAGATTCTTTCTTGTACGCTGCCAAAAAAATAAGTATTAATACTATATACGAATTAAACATAATTTATTTGATCGTTTTTTTAAAGAATTTCATTAATTTTGGCGAAATTTGGATAAAAGGACAACATTGATTTTAGAAACTCTAAAGAATGATCAAATACGTTCTTTTTTTCTGAGGTTGATTTGTTTTCCAAATTGCTTGCCTTATTATTTATTGCAGGGATATTCAAGATTTTGAGAGAAAATCCTCATAAATGAGTGCATAAAAAATAGATAGTCCATATTATAGGAAGTACTTATATATTTTTACAGTTTTCTAATAATTTTCAGCATGATTAATTACTGATATAACCTTTTCAAAACCAAAATAAAAGCATTTAAGGAAAGCACGTTAAATAAAGAAAACACCTCTACTAATACAGAATATCATATTATTGATCACGGACCACAGAAAAACCTTCCGCACAGTAAATGTGGTTCACGGATTGAAGTTTGGAGATCCCTGGCTTATTGTATTCACTGTACATATCAAAGCGAATCGGCAATTATAGAATATTACTGAGAAATGATAATATATTATTTATGCCTAGTCTCGTTCCACGTCATGGAAAGAAAATACATTGAATTTTAAATAGGAGCACATGTTTGCGTTCATAAAAGGTGTAACCTTAATTTTTTGCTTTAACTATCTCATTTTCCTAGCTATTTTTGTTTATAATTTGGTATAGAATGTATTTTAATCTTTCCAAATCCTCCACAAACATAAAAGCTTGTGTGTCTTTCTACCTTATGGAAACACAGCTTATTTCTTTAAGAGCTTAATATTTTGCTTCGGTTGTTTTGATTAGAGATGGAGGTTTGCTGAGGAATTCCATGCAAGAATTCCAGGCTCTCTTTTCCCAGCGGTTAAGCAATGAAGACGATGGAGGAAATAAGGGAATCTCATTCGCCTCTTTGCATGCGCCGTCCCATAAACTGGGTGCTCATCCTCTTCCCAAAGCTATGTCGACAAGGCGGATTCCGCATTCAGGCAAACCCCGTTGTCATAACTTCAATCATCCCAAAGCCTTCCCCAGAGAGGAAAATCTCCTTCCAAACGCTTTATTAAATGTGCAGACATGTGGGTCAGACCAGCCCCACGGCCGTCTCTCACAGACTCAATGGAACGCACGCTCGGCCGAAATGTAGACTTGGAAGTCGATGAGTGAAGACAGGTAGGCGAACGCTTTTACTCGGGAACTACCAGAATAGGGAGTTTTTCCACGCATTTAAGTCATGGAACCAGTGTAATTACTTTCGATTCCGGAATACTTGAGAGAATTAGCAATTCTGAGCGTGCTGATTAGTCGTCGATCTTACGAAGTGAAATTAAATGATCGTAAATAAAGAGAGATTTGGTTTTCAGCCCTCCGTTTGTAAGCGCTCTATTGCTTGGGAGACATATTTATTGATGACTTAAACTAAGTTCAGGGGTCCAAAGAAGCATGTTGGAGTAGCTTCCTAAAAATCATGCATGGATAACGGATGACATTCCTTTATATTTTGATAATTAGCTGGCAAGTTATACAACTTTTTGTTTTGCCATCAAACTAGGTAGAAAATTCTTTGTACCTTTGCCAAATGAAACTCAAATATACTTTTACTTATCTGTTATTAACAATCATTGTCTTCTTCAGGTGGAAAATCCTAGATGAAATTTATGGTTATAATATTTCTATATAAATGCAAAATTACAATCACATTAATGTTTTCTAATGATAATTAACAGCTTTTCCTGGATTTCTATACTCTGTAAACGTCAAAAATAGTTTATATATATGTATATTATATTATGATTAAAAATAGTAAGAGGAAATGAAATTACTCAAAAATCAAAAATAACTTTAAGCGGGCTTTACCTAAAAAAAACATTCTTCTGCCACATGTAGTTTAAAAGGTAAGCTCAGAGCCCGCTGCTTAGGAATATTTCATAACAATATGAATATCGAATAAAAAAATATAAAACGTATACGCTGAATGACTAACTTTGAATACATGTTTAGGATTTTGGAAGTGATATTGAATAAAACTACGTCGGATCCTTAAACCCTAAGTATAGTGGTTTACTTTTGCGCATAAAGCATACTTGAGAGAAGCATTGATTGGGTAAAGGTTAAAAAAATATAAGAATTGTGATATGAGTTTAAAAATATTTTTACATCATAATCAGTCTATCATGTGGTAGTATAAGCGAAAAACTGAGCGAGAAATCTAAAACAAAGTTAGCGAAATATTAATTTGGAATCCGTTGGTGTTGGATCTTTAGAAAATAAATCAATAATTGTCTTAATATCAACAGAAATTTTCACTAATAAAACTAGGAAAAAGAGATCTGATAAAATCACAAATTTAGGTCATTCCATCTATTCTTGGCCATTATGCCAAATATAGCCCGCATTATCCATTGGATTCTCTTGAACGGGGGCCAAAATTTCGCTTTCAGGAAGGAATGCATTAGTCCCAGACGGAGCAGTAAAGGCACACATGTGGTATAGCCTTCGGAAGGCGATAAACCCTCTAAAGGAAGACGCAAACGGTCTCTACCTTTGAGTTGTCCCATCCGAATGAGAGTGACCGCCAGCCGTTCAGCCGCTTTTATTCTGCATAACTTCAGACGGCCCCTTTAGATTAGGCAACGTTTCTGGCACTTGTGTACCTCGGGATGCATAAATTTCAGTGGGTTCCGGATGATTGGGTTGGCGGCGAATCCATCAAATGCATTCTCTTTACCTGCTTTCCATTGTTTCTCTGAAGTACTAACGACTCTTTAGACAACCTTCCTGTCTGTTTTCGAATGAAATTATTCCCTGCATCCGTTGCCTCCCCAGCCAGGTTTCTTCCATTATTTTTAGCATGTCTCGTCTTATCAATTGTGTAATCAAAGTAATGTAAATCTTCCGGCAGGAAAATTCTCGAAGGATGTGCTTAGTACCCTTTGTATACCGAGCTAATAATATATTTTCCGGGAATGCAAACAAACGACTTTCCTTTCATTTTGGTATCATGGACGAAAACTCGAAAACCTCATTAATATATGAATTGGGATTTAATTTAAAAGTAATATAATGGGTTCCAAGAAGCAGTGAATACCGAACAGTGAAAGAACCAAAAAGATTTTAACTCATCTTTATATCATGCTCTATATCAAAGAACGTTTAATAGGTTTACAAATGAAAAAAACTCTCTTCCAGGAAATATGCCTGAATTTCATTATGCTAGAGTTCTTGCACAAGTGCATGAAAAGGACGGCATGATTAAAATGAAGAACCGAGAGATTTTGTTCGTCCTGCTATTTAAGGAAAGCCATGCCTCATTACTTTCTCGGAATATTCTTGGTGATAGCTAAACGATCTAATCTTCCTCATCTGCTGTTCATTTAGACTAACAAGAAGACGACTGAGGAACGGACTTGATGGAGTGAAAGGTTAAGGAGGAGGGATAAATTACGTTCAATGAATGTATGGGAGAGGGCTTTGAGTTGGGATTTGGGTTACGAGGGCTGTTGCCTGGGATAGAGACCGATTTGTGGGAAGGAGATTCCTGAGAGGATGGAGTAATATGATGGTTTTGGAGGTAATCGATGAT
This sequence comes from Pachydiplax longipennis, assembly GCA_036926295.1. Classification (NCBI taxonomy): domain Eukaryota; kingdom Metazoa; phylum Arthropoda; class Insecta; order Odonata; family Libellulidae; genus Pachydiplax; species Pachydiplax longipennis. The sequence goes on along the minus strand of JAVFKF010000003.1, from coordinate 21,943,695 downwards.
GGATAGCTGATTGAAATGCTATTATAGCATCGGAGAAGAATGACAAGGGAAAAGCAGTGAATAAAAACGCAAGGTAGGAGCGGATGAGTATATGAGATAGAGAATATGAGATGAAAAATTGATAATCATCTTTGAGAAGGATTATTAAATGGGCGGACGGAAGGTTTGTTCATCTTTTGGATAGGATCGAGAGACTAATAAACAATTAAGGGTATAGTCTATAGTCGATTAAGGGAATTATTGACTTAATAAATGACATTCAAAATACAGGAAAAAGGATCTTCATGAGTTACGGAAACATTTAGATAAATATTCAATTGTTTTTTCTTTGAAAAGTTTCTCCACTTCATCTCTAGAATGGAATACCTGAACGAAATTCTATCGCTAGGTTCACCCTTTATATTCAACTCTTAGTTTTTGACCGTTAAGGTTATGATTTCCATGGAGATGGAGTATTATTTACCTTTATTTCATATTTTTCCTCAATAATATGTTCATGTACACGTTTTTTTCCATTTTTATTAGCATAAAAGTATGTGGATAGGATACATGAGGATAGCTACAGATTTTTCATTACGTCATATATCATTTGGCTGATAAATATTAATTTTACACGTCGGAGTTGACTTTACCTACCAAGTCGATATGTAGTCGGCTGGGGATTGCTTTAAGATAAAACAATGAAAATACAGCTTTTTCTTAAAAATGATTATGTAAAAATGTATCTTTGTCAACTTCTTGAAATCTTCTACAAGGAGAAATTTCAGTGAAGTACATTTATGATTTTTAAGTCCTCTTTGTAACGTTTTGCCTCTGGAAATCGAAATATGAATCAGAATTCATTATCAATTAGGGAAAGAAAATGTGGAAATTTCTACCGTAATCAATAAAAAATTATTATGGGGTAATTAAAGGAGGAACTTGTTAATTAAATGTACATCAAATATTTACATGTTTGAAATAGGAATGCAAGATGATTTGATCAATTATTTCTCATCCTCCAAATAATTGGATTTCGAAACCTTCCAGGAGGGCGCACATCATGTTACATCGGTGAAATTTTCGACGAGGCACTCAAGTGGATTCTTATTTAGATTCTCATGAGTAGTCCAGCTCCTTTAAATTATTAAATTCCTCGGCTTGGTTAATATAGCGCTTAAAATGATCGAAAGATAATAAGGCTGACGGAGGCTGAAGGGTTCTCCAACCGCTAATTAGGTCGCTAAAGGAGAGACTGGAAATTCCTCTTCCGTACCGCGCGATCTATTCGACTGATACATTCCTTTAAAACCACTCCAACTGCGCACGAAATTACCGCGGTACTTATTGCTCGAGGTCATTTTTTCCTTCCTTCACTTTCACTCTCATTAACTCTCTCCAACCGTTTCTCATACGTTTCCTTACTTCGCTTGCACTCCACTTCTGCAACTCGATTGACTTTCTCTTCCCTACGTCTCATCTCCTTTAAAGGCGGCACGTGAAATGGAGGTGACTTTCCGAAATTCTGCCCGATGCACAACTTTGCCGACTGGGTTGGAGAGGTGGTGTTTTACCACCAAAGCACGCGTGTTGAGTAGTGAAACTCGATTAAGTGATGCCTCCACATATCTCCGGAGTTAGATTGATCCTAAAAGTGAATTCACAATTTCGAAAGTAACATTTTTTGTCTAGTTTTTATGATTATTATATTTACAGTTAATAAATAAAACATTGTGAGGACTATATCGTTAATTTGATAATGAGTCACAGTGGTTAAAATCGAGCAAACATGATTTTTTCTGGCGTTGATTTTTCCAAAATGAGATGTTAATTTCTTTAAATCTTACGTATTTTTTTCTTTCTAGTTACAGATCCATCTTCCTACATTTCCTAACGAAGATGTCTGTAGAAAAGTAATGCAAGAAAAAATGTAAAAATCAAAACTTACAACTGATTAAAATTATAGCTTTTTTGGTCTGAAAAACTTATTAAGAAGGCTATCAAATATAATAATCACGAATTTAAATTACATACAACATTTCCTTTTCTCTGCGATTTTTGCTTAAGAATCTCAAATTCCGATTTTTTGAATCTCCGTTTTTTATGGAAAAGTGGAGCGAACAATAACTACATTAGTTCACATGCTGAATAATTTTACAAAAATGTCTGTAGTAACCTATTTGTCTATGTGAACATTTGAACATCAGAGCATCACGTCAGCTCGACGTCTATGCACAGTAGATTCCCGGAGGCGAACTAACTGCCATTGTATGTACGCATTGCGGTTGTTATTCCCGCTGAAGTCTTTTAAGAGATGCAATCCCGTCTACTTCATTCTACTCCGCCTATCTCAAACGTCTGTGAAACTCGCTTTGACGTGCATTGCCGTTTTCTTACCGCATACACACTTCTAGAATTCCTTCGTTAAAGGCGTGCATGCACTCCTCACTCTAATCTTTGAGGAAGGTTTACGTATCCACAATTCGGTGAACGACGGCAGCACTTCAGGAGAAGCCTCAGACACGTCCTTTTTGGCCGAAAAAAAGAATCCTGTCTCCAGCGCGCCAAACTTCTCTCCAGGGACAATTCTTGTCGGAATATTTTCATGCCTCTATGACTTTGGCGTCCAAGAGATCAATGGAATGCTACCTGAACGTTCCTCTTTTTATCCACCGCTTATCTCTCTCTGCCATTTTATTCCTCACCTCTTACCAATTTCCTGTCTTTAAATGGCGAATTTGAACATTCTTACCTTTTTGTTCTTATCAACTGCCTCTTTGGTCTGACAATACCTTTCTGGGATTCAGGGAGGTTTGCAAAATTTTTTTGTGTTAAGTGATGAGTTTATTAATTCCTAATGCACGATGTTATATGAGTAATTTGTAATTTATAGATACTTGATATTGCAGAATCATACTGATAGTCAAACTTAAATTTTCTTCTGTATCCATTCGTTCGATTGGTATGAGGAAGGGTATTTCAGTAGAAATAAATCTAATGTTATTGAAAAATTAGTCACCATGAAATTAAATAATATCCTACCATGGGTACTGGACCTAATGTCTTCCCTAAGTCTGGCTTCTTATCCACTAACAAGAAATCAAAATCTTCCCATTTTCATTGATAGTACCTTTTTAATATACATACACATCAATACCGATGCATATTGCAAGCATTGCGTAGCTTTAATTCTTGGTTAGGATAATCATATCCTTGATAGAACATTGATAAGGTAATAAGTGAAGGTTGCTTCAGTAGAAAATTTGAAATGGCTTTCGTTAAGATCCCTTTTTTACATTTATGAAGTAATTCGAAATTTACAGCGATAGCAACGAGAGAGTGGCAGCTATTTGGAAGAATCCAAACGAGAATGACTGAATATAAATTGTTTTATAATAAGTTGCAGACGTTGATTGATATACGATATTCCTATAAAGGTCAACCTGAATTTTTCAAAGGCATATTTATAAAATCAATATGTTATCCGTATGTTTCATTAAATTAGCAATTTTTCGAATGTCCTCATAGGAAAGTTAGAGTCTTAAAAAAATAAGTTAAACTACAAATAAAAAATGTGCATTTTCATTATTCAGAGAGCAACGTTTATGATTTACTCACAATTATCTCATGTTTAAGTGTTTTTCAAGTTTGACTTATTAGAGAAGAACTGAAATTACTTCCATTAATATATCTTGATATATTGCAGAATATTTGACATCAAAGAGCTATATGGAGTAAAAAACGTTCTTGAAATATTACCAAATTCACTAAAGAAAAATATCATAAAAGTGTATTAATATGATGAATTAATTTGGAAAACATAATTAAGTGCATGATTTTAATTAATTATGCTTTCGAAATCCAGTCATAGATATCTCTAAAGGTTCCACATTCTCGCAAATGACCCCTTTCGAAATTTTTATAGGAAAGAAACAAGTTCCGGAGGGAACCCGTTTAATCAGGAGGTCGAACGAATTAGCTGCAACAGATGTAAAACTGAACGACCTCCTCCCGTATTAGCACCCAGAACAGGAGCAAGGAGAGGGATCGTAATGGATGTCACAAGTTTTCGCCTTTAAAACACGTTCCACTTATCTGCTCAGGCGTCTTTTCCTTCCTCGCGAACCTATTCTCCGGCTAAACAAGCTATTACGCTACACTTGCCGCAACACTCGTGTAAGAAAAGCCTTTTCTGCGAGGAAGATATCTCTCGCTCTCGTGGATAAGGCCGTTATTTATTGCCCGGACCCGACGCCCCTTGTTCTTTAAGGAGCACACAAGCTCCGCCCACTCGTAAACGGCGAAAGCGGTCACACTTGACAAATATCCGAGACCGTCTCACTGGCGGACTACCAGAGAAATACTTGTAAGTCGCATTGTGTGGCATTAGTCATCTCTTCTCTCAAAAATATCCCCCGGTCTATCTTTGAATCCTTAGAAATCGATTGCAAATCATAGGATATCTATAACCATAATCAAGGGCGCAATCAAAGAAATTAGTTCTCAATTTCTTACCCATAAAAAATTGAGAACTCTTTCAATAATTTACTGCAACTACCTCTAAGATCGAAATATGAATTTATAGGATTCATAGGAAGATTTTATTGGCTATTAAAATATGTCGTTACTTTCACGAAAGTATCCTAGGTTCGATTCTATACGGCTTGAAAGCGTCCCCATTATAAATACACGTGAAGTTAATTTTCATCTCTTGCAGAATACAGTTCTATAATAAATATTATAAAATATCAGATGAACTAAATCGAGATAAGTGTCAAAAGAAAGGAAATCGAATGAATATTATTATTTAGTTATGTGGTTATGATACAAAGTGACTAATTCTGTATATGTGATTTAACTTCACCTTTAAATGTCATTGAAAAATAATCGCCTTTAGAGTGTCTCATTACATATATTATCTGGCACAACACTATAATGTAATGAACTTCGACATGATTTTACAAGTAAATCAACTTATTTCATTTTCGATTTCCGCAAAGCCCACTCATATTGATTAATCATCAAAATTGAAAACATCGTAATTATAAGCCTATATATTTTATTAGAGTTAATGAAAAGCCTAAATTAATATCCACTCAACGTTTAACGATCAACGATTAATCCGATTAAAATCGGCTTTCATTTATAGAATTTCGGCTCTTTTAAATGAGCAAGGACAAAACATCTCATCATCTTGTCTACCAAACCCCTCATTCCTCACTAATTTTTTTTTTTTTTTTGATAGATGATGGTAGAGGAGACTAGGTTCCAACCTGCTTTTGGGTTAAAGACTTTCCACGTATCAATGTAAGAATTTTTTTGCAAAATAGAGTCAATACGACTTAAATGTTTTTGAAATGCGAATGTAAGATGAATACAACGATTATAACGAATCGTTGATTATCTGAATTTAGAAAGATTTTAACAATGGATAGTCAAAATTATATATATGTCATACTTTTTTCTTCAAAAGAAAAAGATGTACCCTTCGTTAATTATATTGAGGATTCAATCCGTTTTCTTACTGTATTGCAATCCAATGTGCAATCCGAAAGGTCAACATCGTGCAACAAAAATACCAGTGAAAGTTGATAGGATCTTCAATACCTTCTTTTTTAGCTGCTAAAATATTTGGAGAGGATAGATCCACTAATTTCCTACTATTTTCCCATTAAATTTCCATTTGATTTGCTTTACTTCACCTTTTTGATCCTTTACTACTTCTATTTGAAACGACTTAATTCAACACAAACACAGCTAAATTTAGCTACAATGGAAAACAGACGTAGTTATTTCCTGTTATTTTGGGCGGAAAAGGTCTTTCCGTAAAAATCAACAGTATGGGAAAGAGAAATAATTATTTTTATTCACGGAATCTGTTGATTGAGATTGCGGTCTCCAGTGATTTTCATGGCTTAAATTGATTAGCGTCCTCATCCATCATTTTCGGCCACCGGCGTTATTTACATATTCCAATTTACGCACTTCCGACTGCCCCACTCATATTAGAACTATTCGTCACTCGAGCTCAATCGAAATGAAAATTTATCGAGTCATCGTTAAAATTAATAATTGCAATCGTGCACAACAGGAAATTGAGTCCCTTAAGATGGATGTATTTTGATATTTATGGGCATTTTTATTAATGAGAACGAAAAAAAAAATTGATGAAATCAACGCGACTTTCACCACCATTAATCACGGTTTTCATAAATCTCGAAAGCAGCTGAGATTGTACGTTGGATTCTTAATTGTATTCGAAAAATTTAATGAGTATGAAATAAATTTTCCACATTTCACCACAGACGGTGGATCTATGGATTATTTCCATCTAGACTGATTCCAACTCGTATATTACCGGAAATTTTAGTGATTGATTTACTTTCAGTTTTTTTAACATATACCACATACATGACCACCGAGTTAAGAAAATTTAGAAGTTTTTAATTTGCTGCAAGGAGTAAATGATTAGCTATTTTTATCATTATTTTTTATCGATTGGAATTTAAATTTTACGATTGAACAGTAAAGCTTGAACTTCATAAATAACGTTAATCATGCCAAATACGATGTTTTATTACACCTTGATATCAGTCGAAATGTTATGGAGAATGTTTCCATAGTTTGCTGTTTGCTCTAATTAATACTATTCATGCATATGTAATTTATCTAAGGAAGTAAGGTGTTTTAGATAGTATATTTGAAAGTTGAGAAGCAGATTTAGACAAATTTTATGTTATCCTTTTTCTAATTCCTTTCGTATTAATGCAATATGAGATTTTTGCTGTGAGGATTACTTGATTTTCATGTTTTTCATAAGGATTTCGTTAGAGAAATAGTACGTACTTTCGTGAAAACCCTAAAGGAGAGAAGGATGATTTAGCTATTAACTTTATTTGTTGAACGAACACAGGAGAAAGATTGAAAGTAAAAATATAATTTATAATTAATTATGATATGTAGTTAAGAAAATTAGCAAATTTTTAGCGATAATTATTTTTTTTAATACCCAGATACTTCAATCTGTTTACTAGCATCACGATTACCAGGATTGGAAATGATGTTACTTTGAGGGCTTCGGTAAATATGCATCCTATAATTTTGATTTGAAAACTGATTTGAGCTAATTTAGCTAATCAATATTCATCTTCATGCTCTTACGTAAATTCATGAGAATGCATTGTAAATGAGCATGTGCTAATGAGTACGTAGAAACGTTAATATGGGAATGGATATGTTGTGTAAATGAGCGGTTCTTTTTTTATTTCATTCTAAAATCTATGCAACACATCAATACATCTAGTTCACTTAAAATATGACGTCATATCTGTTAGGACGATTCTTCAAGGAATTTTTGACGAATTTAGAATTAATTATCGATTTGTATATTAGTAAAAAGCAGAGGCAAGAGAGTTCAATTATCGCATCTTGAGGGTTGGAAATTTTCAGTCAAATATATATCTAAGAAACTTACTACTTATATAGTATTTTACGTGTTTTTATAGCTGAGGTAATTTTTCACTTATGGGTGCCCACTGGGAATAGAAACCAGGACCACTTTCAATGAAAGGTAGGCGCTATCCACTTGGTTATTCGAAAGTCCAAACTCACCACTTGTATCCTTCAATTAATATCTTGCATCAAATATTTCTTTGATATGGATTTATGCTGTAAAAGATAAGTTAACATTTGAGCTCAAATATTCAGATATCTCAAAGAGCTTTTTTCGCGTAAGTTTGAGCTTTGTGAACTTTACCCCGATATATGAGTTTCGGGTTCGCGATATCTTCTCAAGCTCGGTATAAATTTTAATTTCAATGCGGCGGCTCTTGAGAAGAAGGGAGAAGTAGGGCAAAGGGTTAATCAATCTTACCGAAACTTAAAATTCAAATTAATTCTTCGACGCTCCGAATCTCTCGGAAATTTGGGGCGAAATTTGAAACGATGTTTGAGAATTAGGGTTAGTTATGTGACATAAGTTTCCAGCACACCACATTTTTGGAAAGAATAAACATAAACTCCCGAGAAGCCAATTTAATTTCGAATTAATTATTGCTTTACGTTGTTTAACTTCAAAAGCCAACTCTTCTTGAAAGCAAATAAACAAGATTTTATATCCCCCTTGAGGAACGATCTTTGACCCGAGTAATTATTAATTGCCGAAGTTTTTCGCTAATTTGTATGCTTTTGAAACGGAGAAATTTTTAAACTAGCTGAACCAGCTTCAAGATTAGGAAGGATTCAGCTGAATATATTATACATATATTGATAAATTATTGTACATCAATGATATAAAAGTATTTTATCAATGATTCTCATTCATATGTATATATTTAACCCGACAACATACATAATGTATGTATTAAACTTCTTTAATTCAACACGCATGTACAATTCAATAGCGTTGTCAGTTGTTTTAATTAATATTATAAAATAAATTTTTTTTGGAATTTTATACCTTTTGTACACTTGACGAAGATTTTAGCGATTCGATATGCATTCAGATTTATAAATTTTGTGTTAAAATGTATTCTGAAATTAAATGTGTGAGCAGTGAATAAGCAATTGCGGTTTCAAATATACCATTCGATCTCTTGAGACAAGTATATTTTGTTCAGATTTTTCAGAGTTGTTTTGGCAGCAGACTAGAATTTCACCAAGAAAACAAATTGAGTATTTTAATTTTAATTTTTAAATATTTTAATTTACTTTTTGTTTAAATAATCTCGTATTTTAATTTTCCTGTTAAATATTTTAATTTACTTTTTATTCATATCATCTCGTTGTTGGATGGACTGAGGTATTCGAAAACGATAACTTCTGTATTTATGATCGAGCTGTTGTTTCACCATTCATTCACAGCGGTGCGATAGATCCAAGTACCTGTGCCAAGTGGGTCTCACAGTTAGCTTTTCCACGGTTCAATAAACGTTTCGCTGCTTTGAAGGCATTTGTCTAAAACTTTTGTAATTTCAATGACGCATTCCGTGCCGCTAATGCTTGTGAATGAGAAACACAAAGTCGTGCTGCTTACGCTACGTTTAGAAATGCGTTCATTGTGGGATATGATTAAACGTAATGAGTAGTGGATTGCGTTTGAGAATACCATTTTACAACCCATTAATATTAGTAATGTTCATAAACGTTTGATTCACGTAGTTTTCGGGGTGGAGATCAAAGATGATGTATTTATCTATACGTATAGTGGCGGTAATTGACAAATTACAGACGCTGAGAGCTGAGAAAAGTGTATTTTGATGTGAAAGAGTACTTTTTATTTACATACAGAGGAATTGTAGGGGAGAAAACGAGCCTTGATAGAGGTAAGCTATAGTCTCTCCTAACTTCTGAGCATTGATGAATGAATACAAAATATTATTCGAGTTAGGGAGTAGAGAGTAATGAGATACGGGTAGGGAATTGCGAATTCGAAGAGCTTTACAAATTAATCTGTACTTCTGTTGAAAATTTTAAATATATCACCTAATTGTATTCACCAAGTCCGTTTATTTTAAATTGTAAACTAGTATCAGGCTTAAAGCTCAATTTTGTATAAGTTCCTAAGCATCCGATTCCCAAAGAGGAACTAGGAAGAAAACAATGTGATAGGGCCGAGTTTGAACCCGGATATGCCAATTGGCAGTGGAATGCACTATCCAGGAAGACATTTTTGCTAGGTTTATTCTATGTATCTTCTGGTCAATCTTCAGACATGCCGTTACGCAGACTAGATTTTCCATCTTAAAGGTTTTCTTTCTTAACTAATAAAATTCTTGCACATCTGACATCAAATTTTCGTTCATGAATTTAGAATCGTAGAGAATTATAGTATATAATTCTATTAATTAAAGTGTATAATAATATATTAATAATTAATTAAGTGTATATTAATATTCTATTAATTAAAGTGTAGATATGTGAGTGATTCGATTTGTTACTTAATATAAGAACTTTATTCTTGATACTACGTTATAAAAACAATAAAGGGAATGCCAGTTGTCATATTTCATGCTGAATAAGTCACAAAACAAACGCAAAATGTGGTATTCTGAGTGTAGATATTCGTCAATTTAAAGCAGAGGTAACGTGGAATATCGGCTGGTTCGGAGTGCTAACCTCCCATGTTTAATGAACATGAAATTCCTTTCGTTTATGAATCACATGGTTCTGGAGCACGTTTCTAATATAACAGCAGCAGGTTGGAGTGACTTGGGAATGCCGTTTGACCTGTACATCTGGGCAACTTTCACTCTGCGGCTACTCTCATGAATTCTAGATTTTAGTTCACTTCAAAGCATAGGCACAGCTTTCGTTTTCATTATTCAGGTATCCGTGGTTGGGGCTTTTCTTCTAAACATATCACACCGAAACGAAAATTGAGTTTATTGTTTACTTTTCAACTTTTCAATCGAAGTCAATAAATAAATAATTAGACTTCCTTTGGAACCGGATTAGTGCAATACAAATGAAATTTACGTTAGCGAGTGCTTAAGTAATTCTCATATTTGATTTCGAATAGATGAGAATCCAAGCAGAGTGTTCAATAAATTAAACCGAGGAACTTTAAGGGAATGCATATGCGACCTGCCAGCTATTTTCGCAGATCTATCAACTATCAAAGGTCAAAGGAAGATACAGATTCTTAGACATGCCATTTTAAATGTACGCTGTTTCTGGGAGTGATCCAAGATAATCAAATTTTTAATTTAATCAAAAAAGGTTTAAACCCTTTGACTCGTGTTAATAGCGTGCTGGTAGAATGATATAAATATAAATAAATATGGATGGAAGAGTGTCATTTTGCTCTGAGCACAATCTTCGCGTATTTGTAATCTTATTTTCTATTAATGGTTCGCACACTGATGCTTTAAAGATCTAACAATTAAATCTGCTTTTCTATGTATTGACCAAAGAAATTTCTCAAAGGAGAAATTTCTGTTTCCAATTTAGAAGTATGATAGTGTGAATTAAAATAATACAAAATTTTACATTTGTTCGCATAAGTTATTGGGATGAGATGAGAATTTTGATGGTGTAGATATTTTTCCTAACATAAAATAAACTAAGAACTAATGCCAGGGGATTTTGGTTTCACCGATTTATTTATACGATTTTTTTCCATTTTTCTAGTTGCTCAAACATCTATTTATTGGAGGATTACAGAAGAGGCATGAATAGAAACAATAATCACTTCAAATAACCTCTTCTAACCGTGAATATTCCACTTTTCAGCGGCTGTAACCCGGGAATTTGCTGGTATATTAGTATTATAACTATTCTTTCGCTGTGCTTAGCATAAAATGTATAGATGTAGGAGAAAATGCAAAGGTTTTCGAATCAATCAAGTGTAAATATAGCTTTCTGAGAGCTCCCCAAGAGACTTGATAAGCAGTGTTTTGCTGTTTTCTTCTTTCTTATATTTTTCACGTGAAATCATATATACGCGATCATTTTGTTTAATTTCAGTACAAATGGTTTAAGGACGGAAATGTCACCTCCTTTTTGCTATACACCCAATGAAGAGTTGTATGAATAGAGAGAACCTCCATTTGCCGATCGAGGTTCGAGAAAATTGAAAAAAACCTAGCGATAAGGTAAATCCCCTGCTTTGACTAATTCTCTTAAGGAATAGACCCGAGCAAAAGGTCCTCCATTACGAACTTTGTCCGAAATCCCCTTCCCGTTAGGACAGGAAATAAGACGAGGAAGACACATCTCGGGAATGCTTCGAGATTCGTCTCGCGAAATAGAATTAAAGGGCTCATGCTAATCAGATCTTCGAAGAGAAAAAACGGCAAATCCTACTCGAATTAAGTTTCCGCCTTTTCTCGGACGCATTAAAGAGAGTCATTTAGTTGGAGGAAAAACCTCGCGAGGGCAATCAGCATAAATTGCCCCAACCTTTATTAATATTTCCCCAGCGAAAGGAAAAGCTTTCCCTTCCGTATCTGAGATAAGTAGGGTGGGAATAACAGCAAATTATAAAGCCTTATATGTATCAAGGTTATTTTGCCTCAGAGTAAGATTTTTTGAAACTATAAAATAAATTTTGCCAATATATCTTGAATGTGTATGCTGTGCTAATAACCCTAACAAGGTTGACACCTGCGAGTTGTTGTGGTGACAATTAGTGGCGCATTTTCATTTTAATGGCGTAGTGGGCGCTTTTAATTAGTGAAAATAGCTTTTGAGAAGGTCTGTCCCGTTGAGCCTTCGGTTTCCACCGCAAGTTACTCTCTCTCTCTGGTGGCTACCTCTTGAAGATAATACCATATGCACAATACTCAGGTAGAGGAAAATGTGGGAAGTGTTTTACATGAAAAAGACGCAACACAATTTTGATTATAAGAAATTGAAAGGAGAGCATTAGCTATTGCTTACGTAGTCATACCTTTTGTCATTCTCAATCCATCGTAGTAAGCTGTGTGGATTTGAAATCTAATTTGATATGTATTTCCAGTGTTACACAGATAATTTATGGAAAATTATATATGTTACACCAAAGAAATAAACCTATGAAGCTTGTTTGATTATTGCTACTACTGGAAATTTGTGCATTTGTAACACAATTAATTTTCTCTCGGTATTGGTTTCTCGTTTTTAGGTGTGTTTTTCGTCATCCTTTTTTTCCACTATTAATTAACTTGAATCCTTTCCCTTCATATTTTCTCTTTCATCAAGTCTTATATTTTGACATCTGGCATTATACGTGTCAGGTACTGTAAAATCTAATCTCTGTAACAAAATCATCTGTTTCAGCCTTAACTTGGTATTAGCGTCCATGATAAAACAAGAACAAAAGCAAACCTTTTACTCTGTTACGACAGAACTTAAGCAAGCATCCATTCCTCTTAACTATTCTATATAGTTTTGGTAATCTTATTTTTTGAGATCGTATTCCGTTCTTTTTGAGTCGAGTGTTTAAGAGACGTAGCTTTTAAACTTGAGGTCAACCATTTAAATCTCACAGTAAAAGTAAGTAATAGCAACAGTCTTAGCCTTCGTTTAACTTTAAGTAAGACTTTCGGTTGAATGTAAATTTTGTATGCAAGCATTATTTTGGAATTGCTTTAACCGTGGGACTTGCACGTAGAAAATATTAGACTTCTTGCCTTTGAGCTCCTCAATTACCCTCTAATTTTTACTCGGCTGTGATCTTAACCTTTATTTGATGCTGCAACACCTCTAGAGTTCAGCTAAATTTAACGTTTAATTTCTTCCGCTCAGATGTTCACGGTCGAAAACTCGCGGCCCCACCACCATGTGGCTCTCGCTCGCTACCGAATGTTACCACGCATTGGCGCAACCCTGTTTCCCTCGCGGAAGAAATCTAAAAGAAAAGAACGGGGAAAAAATCCCTCGAGATTCTTCCGCTTGGAAACATGGTTATCATCACAAAAAACTTCCGGACCATTAGACATCCTTGAAAACGGACAGTGGCTAAAGAAAGAATTTCGGAGAGAAAAGGAAAGAAGCGGAGTGGGGCATGGCAATGGTCCAATAGAATATGAGGTTTAAATTGAAGCTGGTCTGAATGGGAGAATTGAATACCCAATGAGAATTACGGCTTGGGGAGGACTCTCGTAAGTGGATGGAGAAGTCACACAAAAAAGTACGGAAGGCAATTTTGCATTAGAAAATAGGATCGCTTTTTCCCTGCGCGAGGTCGAAGTAAAATAAATGAGGGGGAATTAATTTAGTTTGCGGATTGTTCGCCCTCTAAGTATGCCAATCCGAAATCGATTATTCAAATTTCCCTCCGCTCATATCCCTGATTTATTTCAGGGCGTTTTTTGCGGCCTGATTCCTTCGCTTGTTTTTCGACCCAAATGAGGGAAACCCGTTTTATTCCTTGAATATTTCATTCTGATACGACCTTGGTCTTGATAGTGGCATTTCGCTAAACAAAAGAGAAAATAAGTGGATGGATTGAGGTCGCTGTAGTAATCTAGTACGGTCATCACTTTCAAGCGGGAATAGAAAATCTTTGAAATTATACCAGGGCAAAAAATTATGATTCATAATTTTTGGGAGAATTAATCCGAACTGAAAATGACAGTGGATTCGTTTTCGAGGAAACAATGCTTGGGCGTGAAATAAAGAGAGAGAAATATAGCTTTTTCTCACATTTCAACGGTTTTTTGCTATTATAATGAGTTAAATTTTTAATCAATCTTGTGTGGTCAAACCGACCATTGAAATCTTCTATGAATAAATTACATCCTTGCGATGTATAAAGAAAAATCCAGGAAAGAAATAATACACAAAGCGTTTAAAACTTGTTTGAGAGTAAATATTGAGTAACTTTAAGTTTTTTCTTTTTTTTAATTTGACATTAACGAAAATAAAATCGCTTTGTAGGTCATTTAATGTTCTATACTTACAATCTTTGTTCGTGTATACTATTAGTAAAGACCATATCAAGTATCGCAAAGAATACCAATTTTATGAACAATCAAAGTAAGTAATTATCCAAAAATTATCCAAAATTACATCTTTATTAAATCTTTAATAGCTCTTGTAAATTTGCATTTTACCGGTTTAAGCTTCCAGAGCTCTTCTTCTTCAACTTTTTTTTTCAATTTCACGAATGTAGATATTTGTATTACTAGAGTGTTGTGAAAAATGATTGATCCATTAGATTCATGATCAGTTAGTTTGTTCCACAATAAAAAATACTCATGCCCAGAATCATTTCCTTAGTTCTTTTGTTCGACCATTTATGCTGTCCGTTTGTGTGATTCCTTAAAGAATAAAAGTGGAAAATATATAATAATTTGGCATTAGAGGCTTGGGATTATTCAAAATTTCGAATCGAATTATTTTTTTGTTCGACAAAAATTTCGAACCGAATCGGGTCTATTCTAAAATATCCTTATCCTTCTTTGAATTTCCAACGGTATTAGCGGATCAAGAACTTCAGTATGGAGTTATAACGGATTAAAATCAAACTGCCAATTCGAAACACAGCACCGCGTTTCAAATAGAATCGAATATGTTGTGAATTCGATTAGAATTTGATTCGAAACAGAAAAGCACGATTCGCACTACACTGATATACCTGTATGAAGTTTTCATTAACATCTTATGGAGAATTCGAATTTAATCTACTCGAAGCGTGTAGTTACACGAGATATAACAGAGTAGTATTTCCTTTTAAGTAAACTCAGAATAGCGATAATTGAAAAATCCTTATAAGACGACCCAATTAATGAGTTCAGATGGCTACGGACAGAAAAAAAACATTTTTCAAACCTTCACGTCACGTTTCTCAATTCAGAGAGTGCAAATAAGGAGAGATGATAGTTTGCAATCTCTTTTCCTTTCGCAAATCTTTCTTGGGTGCAGCCAAGGGAGCTGTGTTTGATCTTTGGAGCTTTCTTGGGTGCCTTAAAATTGCCTCGAAAATGCAAAATATTGTTTGCTTGTTCGGTAGAATGCGCACGTTAGTGTTAGGTAAGACCTCGGAAAAGTTCTGCAGCTTCTTCGGCGCATTATATGCCTCTTTCCTCTCTACCGCTCGCTCCTTTGTTTGAATATCTTTTTTCTCCATCGAATCTTATGGAACGGGTATGCGACCGTTCTTACATTGGAGTTTAACGTCTCAGTACCCTAGGAAAGAGCTTTTCCAGAATAGAATTACTTCATGAGCTTAAATGAAATGTGAAAAAGATGTCCACGCCAGAGGTATCTGAACTTGAAATTTTATCATCCATTTACATAAATTTACCCTGCAAGCGCCAGTGTTACAGAGGGTATAAAAACAGCAATATCTCCAACTGTCTGTAACTTCTATCAGCTTCTCTAATGCTTCGAGGAAATGAAGGTCAGAAATGGCGATCCGTGATTATTTCCTTGTAAAGCTATTTCGTTTTCCCTCGGAGCTAGTGAAAGTTGTTAACTGGAATAACAAAATCAACTATCTCGTCAACGAGATCTGTAGTGATTGATTTCTCGTATAACATCTATCGGTAAAGAAGTCTTTTATCCTTAAGCGAATTCCACCCGAGGGACTGTCATAGCAGAAAGTTGCTGAACGTTGAACCATTTCTAGATCAGAGAGAAACCCTACTTCGTGAGGATTCATATACGAACATACGAATAAGAAATTAAGAGTAAAACTACAGCCAATATGGATTTCAACTCTTTACGTCCTAATATTTGTTGTATTTTTCATTAAATGAAATGGTATGATAAACAAAATGCAGGTAGTTAATGCACCGTGAGATAAAAATTAATGAGATTTTTGAAATTTTGTGACTTCATTTTTCTTCCGCTACGAATGAGAGTAACTACTTGCTGGATTGTTTGGTTAATAATAACATTAATTACTCATGATTTTCAAATATAATCGAACGAAATTATAAAGGCTAAAAATTTTGAGTGCGAATGAAATAGATTGAAGCTAATTTAAAATATGCATTTTTTGCTTGCTGTGTATCCACAACACGGTGAATGATACAAAGAAGTAGAAAGATTAAAAAATGAGAGGGTAAGCCGTGTTGGTGTGTGTGATGGGGGATAATTTCTTTCTATTTATTATTTTAGCCATGTTATTTGAGTTTATATGCATTTCTATCGATGTATTCCAATGTTAGCTAATGGAAGGAAATAAATTGGAAAAACAGAATGGTTGCATTTACTCACACCTCCACTGAGGATGGTAGCATAGCTACTGAAGGGCGATTTGGCTGAGGTCCGACTTTTCATTGACATATTCGGCTTGCGGAGAAATTTCCGATCTCTTATAATTAAATTAACTGTACCAATTTCTAACCTTCGTATAATAGTTTGTATTTGGAAAAAAATATCTAGTGCACTGTTCATGATCGAAATCCATACTTCCCAAACCATTCCTACCTTGTAAAACATTCACATTTCCATAAAATTTCCTCCATAAATTTAAAGCGATATTTCAGTGAATCTTTTTAGTTACGCCTACTGTCTGAACCGATTAAATATGAACATATTTAATTGTACCATAGTGCCTAATTTTGGAAGACAATAAACAACAATTTCCGTTTTTAATTATAATTTCATTTTTCCCGGAAACGATGCAATGTATTTCAATGAATCTCTTGTCAATAATAAAATTACTTCTTAATTTCATGCGACTATTGAAACGTTTGATGGAATAAATTAGCTCGAGAATCAATCTCGGACTCATTAATCGAGGTCTGCTTATTAATTTTGCTTGAGCATGAAACGTCGGTATAAAAACTCATAAATTTGTGTGCTCTTCAGTTTCAATTCGATGATGTCGTACCGATGGCTTTTATACTACTTATTTATTATTATTATTGAAAGAATACTAGTAATTGAAATTTCGGGTTTCGATGCCTCCCGTGATATTAAAAAAACCTACAACACTGATTTACCCACACTTCAATGTTTCACTTTAAATATTTTAAAATAACGAATTTAAATTAAGTTTAAATTTAATTGAAAATTATAAAATAAAAGTTAGCAATTTTCGAAACGTACGTCACATCATCGAGCTTAGATTGTCTTTGGACTTGACAGCCTTTATGGTTCTGTGATTGACGTAAAGGGTACTACGAAAGGTAATTACCTATTAACTTAAATTACGTGCTGAATTACAGGGTATGTTAACGATATACTTGTCAGAGAAAATTAAAGAGCTGGATTTGAAGGTACGTGAAACGTTTCATTAATTAGTCTTAACAGGCACACAAAGTAAACTAGCATGTAAAATGTTTGCGGTTTTGCTGTACCTAATTATTAAATGAATCCGATCTTCCGTTTGTTTTCATCCAACTTTTGGTTGAAATTTATCATCACTTTGTCATCCACTTAGGAAGCCATGTAATTCATCAGGAGTAACATTCCAATTATCAAGATTGCAGGTGATTTTTTTCAAAGAGAGAAATTTTCAATTTGCTAGTACAGCCTCAGGGCATTTGGGAATCTGCCCTATATTTATGTATCATCCAACCTCTTTTGCTTGCTCTTAATAATTAGAAGAAATGACTTTTAAAGGGATGACTTATACATCTATGAATTTGCACTTAAAAATGCTTAAATACTTACTAGAAAACTACGAGAACCGTTGGATATTGTTTACGTGATTTAATATTTCTTCGAAGGTAAAAAAATCACAATTTTTTAATCTGTAATTTCGTTTTGAGGCGGCTGTGTAACATCTTGTTCAAGAGTGGATTATTAATATTATTTCTAAATATCTTTTTTTGGTGGCCAGAGCTTTTTTCCCCGTACAGTCTATCAAACTATATAAATTACACATCCGCTACCAGCTACAATTAGGCCAATTACTGAAAATGCATCATTTGGTCAAAATATCGATTTAAAATTTAAATTTTCCCATCGAGTTTTGTCACCGGAAGGGTAGATATCGATATCTGTTGATAGAAACGAATTATATTGAAACATACACTGATAGAGAATTTATAGTTCTGTTTTATAGGTAGTTTTAGTGTTTGTGCACTCGTTTGTAGTGATTGGAGTGTTTCTGAATCGTGCTTTGGTGGGGAGGGAGTGTCCGTTTGAAAAATTTTCGCATAGGGCGCATAGTATGTAGTATTAATATTATACTATTATAGATTATAATTAATATTAATTAAAATTGATAGAAATAATATTAATTTTTAAGTTTTTATTTTAGATTTTAAGTTTATTGAATGTATACATTAATTGTTAACATTTTTATGATTGTATTTCCTTGTAATATTATTGCACTACAATATTAATCAAACTAGTGACAAATTAGACAAACCAATAAATTCAAAGTCAATATCTCAATAACAAAGAACTTAAAATTTGATTGTGACTTTATTTTAATATTGTGTAATATTATTATAATACTATTGTAACGTTATTGCATATTGCACTATTATCAATTGTAATTTTATTGCTATTGTAACTGTGATAAGGATTTTGTATTGTAGCATTGAAATAATTGAATGATTTAATTTGTTGTTAGTTATAAATGTAGACGGTTAATTTCTTGTATCTTTTACTGTATGTGTTATTTTCTATGCTAAACCTGGAACCTCCTGACGAGCCTTTCTCTGGCTCAGGGGGACCTTAAAGTTTACAATGAAAAAAAATTCTTATTATTATTATTGTATTTTGTGACAAAGTGAAATAAATTATTATTATTATTATTTAAAAAATTATTACTAATTATAGTAATATTATAATTTCCTCTAGGAGATGAAAACGACTACAGGGAAATACGTGCATAACCACAGTAATAACCCTCCTCGTGGGCGATTTTGAGCTTATTTACTAAAGGAAACGTAAATAAAACGCAGTATGCTAGGCAGCGGTAAATATCCATCGCGCCAGAAATATCCAGAGCTTACGCTAACTCCGCAAGAGGAAAAAAATACATCTCATTTGCTACAGAAACTTTCCACCGGATCGGTCAGCCGTGGTTTTGCACCTTTTGAAGCGCCTTTCCTCATCCATTCATGGAAATAAAGAACTCCCCAATGTCCCCTCCCAGCTTTCCTCATCCTCTCCTTTTGAAGTTCTCTTTCAATTTAGACTCGATTCTTTCGATTTGAATCGATTTATTCCCTCGTTCTCTCCTCCAGCCCTAATCCGCGCTCTGCTTTTTGTTCCCTTTCGATTCGTTTCGTTAAAGTCTCCTCGTTCGTTGAACTCCGTTCGAAAGTCTGAAAAAAGTAAGCGGAACTCGAAAGCGTTCGAAGTCCTGATATCAAGAGACGAGAAGAATGCTAGGGAAATGAAGTCTGGCTCGGAGAAAAGAAGCGAGGGTGGATGCAGATGGATTGGGGAAGAAAAGATAGAAAAGAGACATTCTAACGCTAGATACTTCTCTTTTAATTCAGTCAATCAGACTACAAGGGCTGGTTTGAAAGCGCACTAGCATTCGGTGCATGAATTAGTGAGTTGAAAATTTTTTTATCGTTTTGTATTCGAGTTAAAGAGGGGAGAGAAACATGTAGTGATTAGGGAACTATTTTTCCTATGCTTCACAATACCGCAATAACGCAGTGCGGCCTCTTGCTTTTGATGTTCTACCCCTGAATTCTTCGTCTATTTACTTCTCTATCAACTCATCTCACTTCATGACTTGTTCCTTTGCTGTTGGTTTAAAATATCTGATTACTACAGCCTTCACTCCTGGAATGATTATGACTCTGGGTGGGAAACTTATCCAACATTCTCACATCTTCTCTTTGAATCATTTTCCTCTCTTTCTCTTTCCATAAGTCTCTGATATATTTTAATGCTTAAGCTGAATTTTCTTTATTCCCGGTTCATCCGATTATCCTATTTTCGTTTTCCCTGAAATATTAGTCTTTTAATGGCGGGTATTAGATGAAATTATCAAGCACCCATTTCAGTATTCATGGATATTCTCTTGCCCAATATCAAATATTTTACAAATACACGTCACATTCAATGAAATACCCAGCAGCCACCGTTTCTTAAGAATAACTATGTATTGTATATGTCTAAATATTATTCATAAAATATGAAATATTCATTCTAATAGTTATTACTTACTATATGTAGTGTCTGAAGAGGATTTACTTTTTATATTTAGAGCATTAAGTTTTTTATCGTCTACAAAATCAATATCTCTCGTTAAAAGTGTAACAGTGAGCGATCAATCAATTCTCAAATTGCTTTCATTGATGCAAATCCAACGGTGGCATAATGAAATAAAGAATAGACTATTTTTGAGGAGATAAAAACTGTACACTTGAATTGGCTATGGAATTATTATGGAATTTTCAATCGACTTGTTATTCTCAGGTATGACTTCGTGAAATTTCACAGCACGCATCTCATAAAATGATGCCAACCCGTCGATCAAATCCGATCATTAAAAATCTTTTTTTGTGAGTTAAAAAGTTTGCTTACTTAATATTTATAGAATTTTCAAGGTATTTCTATCAGCAAAAAAACTAAATTCATCAAATAAATCGAGCAGATAATTACGGAAAAACGGAAGGGCTGAAAGAAAGTGAGGTAAAACAAGGTGAGCGATGAAGGCACAGAAAGATAGAGGGATATTGATAGATTTGGTCGATGGGAAGAGAAAAGAGAAAGGTTTTGAGAGGGGATAGCGAAACTTGGGGAGAGAAAGGGATAGAGGGAGGATTTCGGAGTTTCGGTTACTGCTGATCGATTCTGCAAAACTTTTAAGGGCATTCGGAAAATTTGCGAGTCCCTGATTTCGTTCTCTGCTGTGGGTGGAGTCATCGCTGAAGTGGAGAACTCACCGGTTCGTTCGTTTTGGGAGAAGCGAGAAAAATAGAGCCGAAGAAAAACAGTGTGGATGAAGAGAATGTTCTTGATTCGGTAGTTTGACTGTAGCTAAGCTTCTCCTCCTTCTTAAACTTTACATTTGGAAACTGAAGGATACGGGGTTACTTTAGGAAATTTTATGTTCAACTTAGAGTAGTGGAGGCGCTGCAATTTAAATTTTAAATACGTTCTAGCGCAGCTCCTATGGAGTGGATTTAAGAGGTGGAATAAAGTAATCAAATGGTTTTCCGAACTTATCAAGCGATATCTAGTAGTATTCGATTTTAAAGTCTTTAATAAAAAGTGCATGGATAATTTAGAATACAATATAATAAAACGAGCAACAGATATAGCCGTTACAATGTCATCGTCGACTATTCTTTGAAATTCGGTATTTCAAAAGCTGATTAATGATCGATATAACCTAAGTGGTGTATGATAAGAAAACTATGCCTATATAACTCATAGAATCACTTTGATTTGACTGTTAAAATACATAGCTGATTTTATTAAATTTAGTGAAAAGAAAATTAGAAGGGCGGCCTTTAATAGACTTTACCTAATTACCCTATGATTTCATGAGAATCAGGCTTTAATGCAATTTACAAGGAAAAATTAGTTCATCAGGGTTAAATTACCTTCATATAAAATGATTACAAATGTTATCCATCGCAACGTCTATTAAACATTTTGAATTATAAGAAATACCCGTACAATATTTCTATAAAATTTATGCATTCAACTTAAAAAACTGTTTTATTCAGATTCAGTAACAATACATCATCATTCTACTTTATAAGGTCGTCACATTTCAAATGTTCATGATCAGTCTTTGTGAGAAAAGATTTTCACAAAATCAGCGTGTGTGCGTTATTCATTGAACTGTCTACTGATTTTTATTGATCTTACGATGGATTTTTAGTATGTAATACTTCACTGATCGGGAATCTTTTATGATTCAGCATATCTTTCACAAGATAACGAACGTTTTTACGCTTCATATCAGCTAAAAGAACTAGGAATATTAAAAATGATTGTGATGTTGGCGATAAAAAAATTGTTATGACGTCAAAATATTCACCCAGAGATGGAATAGGAGGAGATCCAACTTGAAAACATTGACATTATAGCATGAGATCATACATAGTGGTCATTCACTGTGGTATATATGATGACGTGAATGTCCATTGAAAATTACCTCATACATGCACAGATGTACATTCCCGTACTCTCTTTTTAAAGATCTCTCTTCTCTATTTGAAGATCCTATTCCAAAGGCTCGTATAGACCTCATAACGTAATAGGGGATGCCGTATTCTCGATTTACTTCAGACGGGGCACAAGTCCGTTATTCGGTGAATCCAGACATCTCCTTTCAGAGGAATAAGATCTGCAAGATTCCACCATTCCCAACGAAAGATAATGACGGGGTGACCTTTTCTTTTTATCCTCCGGAAAATAGGGACACTGACGTACTGAAATACGTTCCCATCTGCCTCACTTGCTTTCCCCTCACATTTATTTGGATATCCATTCTTTCATGTTCAAAGACGTCTTTGTGCTCTCTAAAGGATTTATCTCTAGTATTACTAGGTTTTAAAAAAATTCCAAGAGCATCGTCAAAAGGTTCCTTTGAAGTTGCTCAAATCGAGCTTTCCAGAGGTATGAAGAATGCGGAATTAACTGTAAGACGGCACAATCATTAGCTTAGTGGGAGGAAAGTGCACTGAGGAGATCACCGCGGGGACAGATTCAGCAAACGCGATAAAGGGCAATTCTTTCCTTTGACGAAGTTACATCCAACTAAATAACGGATCTAAGTCGCTTTGAATCCGCGCTTTAATGCATGAAGAAGATAAAGAAATAAAGTTCTTATGCATGATGCCATTAGTCTGCTAAGATAAGATTACTCCGTCCTCGGGGGGTATTGAGACTTTCTAAATGTAGCAGAGTTTCCCTTGCGGCGAGGTATCGGGTGAGCTAATTCAAAAAGGTATAATTAGCACAAAGAACTATTTATATTTACTTTTGAATCTAAAATATTACCATATTCTTATATCCTCCAATCGTAGCTAAGATTATTTATCAGCCGAGTAAATGTTGATGAAAATTTCTTAATTTTACAAATATCTTTTCTATTGTGTTTCTTAGAAATTTTATAATAATAACATTTATTCGCATATGGCTCACCTAGGCAAGATTCAAATACTAGAATGTTAACAAATAATCATAAAAAGAATCGTAAAAATAATACGTTATAATAATGATAATCAGTCGGAATAATGATGAAAGAAAGTTGATAATATGCTCTGCATCCCCACACTCATTAGTATTACCTATTACATCTCTTTTTACGAGGTTTCTTGTCGCCCCCCTTACTGTACGGATTTTTTCCTGCATCATGGGTTTTTCTCCTTAAACCCTCAGTTTTAGTATATATCTGTATGGTTTTATAGACATGCTAATTTTAGTCCATTACTTATGATATCAAAGTTTAAAGTTATCACATAATAACTTCAAAAGTTATAAGAAAGGTCATTTAGGCAAGTACACACATAAGAGTATATATATCTTAAGTAAGAGTTTAATGATAATGATAGTAGTACATAATCAACACTTAACATGTTGCGATAGATACACTTATGGATTATCTTATTCATTGGCGGTGGTAAAATGGTTACTTTCTTTCGAAGATTTCGCCATTTTATGAAAAAATAAATATTCACGATAATAAATATTTAGGTAAATTAATAATAAACATATCTACGTTGATACATATTATGGATGTCTACGTCTTTCTGACTTCGCTTTGAAGCCACTCACTTCCCAAGATTTTGTCAGAGTGTAAATCACTATGCAATTACGTTAGCACCTTAAATTTCTGAGCAATACGTTTTGAGCGATTTCGTAAATACGAGTGCATCTACTTTGAAAGCCGAGCTCCCTTTTAGAGTTAATAATTCGGCTATAAAGCGTGAGAGGGAGGCAGAGTCAAAGTGCAAGCGTGGGACTTAAGTAGACTTTATGAGAATCGCGGTCGCAGGCATTATGCCCCATTAGATCCACGAGTCCTTCCCGATCGTCCTTCTCCACCGTCTGCTTTATCCCTTCCAAGTACCCTAAGGACTCCTTCCTCATGCCACACCGTCTACTCTCCCACAAGATGGTGGAGAAACTGTGGGACGGCAAAATGCTTTGTTTCCAACTTTATAACCCCCGCAATTATGCAAAATCAATTGCGGTTCATCGCGATTAATTCATAATGAGATGATAGTGAGCGACCTTGTTATTTCAAGATGTTATTCTATTTGATATAGCATCAATTAAGAATGCTTTACCATGAAACATATCATTAGATGATAATGATTTTACCTTATTCTACTCACGCATTTCTATGAAGGTAAACTCGTTGCTGATTTTTTTATTTTCACAAATCAGATTACTTCACTGGTTTGCTTGTGACAAGAAACTTCGAACTTCATTTCGGCTAATTATTCTTATTAATTAAACCAGTTCGAAGGCACATGTTCTTCTCAGTTGAGAGAGAGAATGTTTTACCTCCTCGAGCATGGAAAGATATATTGATAAATTTATTAATGAGGATTGGAGAATAATAGCTTTTGTATGTTTTTGAATGTATTCCGTTCTCATAAGTTCGTTCTAGATTCTGACGGTAGAAAGTAATGATCACTAGTCGAAATCGTTCAACAATGTCTTCAGGATTTTTACAATAATCTCTATCATAAGCTTTTTTATTGATAGTAACCTGCAATTGTTTTTCACTATTTTTCTTGTTTCCTCCTAGATTTCTGTAAATAATACAATGAATTATCATATATGGAAAAGAAATACATATGGTCAAAATAATAGGCTTATATATCAATCCATCTTTTTAATTAAGTATTATAGCTACTTATCAGAGGATTTAGGGTTATGTTTATCTTATTCATCATCATGCAAATGCAACTAAAATTGTAAGTGAGCAATAATAATAATTATTGCATCATAATTAGAACGGCAATACCTTAAAAATTGCTGATTTTAGGAAGATTCAAATATTTTCTAGATAAATCTGCAATCAATTTTCTCGTTCTAGAAAAGACTATATGGCAAGAGTCAATACATTTTGAATTCATAGAAAGGACATTTTTGTTGATATGATAAACTATTTTAAAACGGTAATTCTATGCATTTACTTAAATTATTGCAAAGTTTGAACTGGAAGGAATCGATTTAAATTCAGTTCTAATATTTATGGTTCAACAGACCCACGACGCAACACATATGTTAAGAATTCTATTCAAGAAAAGAGTAATATAAATAACAAAATTTTTCGCACGTTAACTTTACTTTTTCAATGATATCGACAGAGACTTCAACAGAAATTTCTTGAACGTTACACTTTTTTATGTGCATATTATCACCTATATAATAGTCTCCTTCGTTTATGGTACATTAGAATATTCATCATAGTTTGGTTGTGCTGTGTATAGGGCTGAAAAAGCAACATGTATAATTCACATTTAGATGCAGGAATGGCGCTGTTGTATAGGAAAGTAAAGGCTCCTCATTGCTCGCCTACATCCTTGTTTGTAACATAGGCGTTCGAAGGCAGCTCTTAGACAGCGCTCTAACAAAGTGACTGCCTCAAGGGATAACAGTCCTTAATTCGCGAAGGGTGAAACTTGCAAAGGACGAGGACGCACTTAGGCAACGTAAGAGGGAAGATGGCCCTTGCTCTGGGTAAATGCTTTGCGGACCAACTTGGTGATTAAGAATATTCAGGGCATTTGTTCCTCCATTAACTTCCTGTTGCGATTTGTCTTTGGTAAGCGGAAATAAATTTAACACAGGACTTCCTGGAAGTTGACTTGGAGAGCGAGGTTTTCCTCGGCAATTGACCTCAGTTTACGCGGCGGGGACTCTATTAAGTTCAAACTTTGGCAAAGCTGACAAACGTCGTTTCGTCATGTGATGAAAATCATCATCCCTCTATCTCACGTCGCCTTTGAGCTTTCTTGAAATGTATTACAAAATTCAGTTATTTGATAAAAAAATGATTTGTCACCATTATATTTATTGAGTCATAGGGTAGAAGTTTGGATTCTTTTCCAGGTAATTTTTACTTATTTTCTTTTACTAAAAGACACGGATTCAGGAGTAACTTTGTGGTAACTAAGGATACACAAGAAATCCATAGTTGGAAAACCGTTTACTACGCCACATAAAATTATTACAATACGACCATGGTTTCGCAGCATGGCTGCATCTTCAGGTAACACGAGGAAAAACACATCACAGATTATATAGCACAGGAGTAAGAAAATTGACAAATCAGGAAGCAGTACGTGGGAAGGGAGGGGGAGGAAAGGAAGGAGGCATGATGAGGTGGGGGAGGGTAAGGAGACAAAGTGAGGAATGTAGGTACAAAGAAGTCCATGCAAGGACCGATGAACGGCATGGAAACAAAGACAAAACCCATTAAGTGGGAATGGTCGGGATGGAGGGGGTGAGGTGGGATAAGATAGTCTTCAATATGGGTGAGGGATTAGGAAACAAGTATTCATTAACAATGTTTGAGGTTGAGCCTTTTAAGATTTCAACCGTCTCTAAAACATCAATTCTATCCCTTCTGTCACTCACATGTAAGACACTCATTTCAAAATCACTTTCGTGTCCTTCCTCCAATAAATGTTTGCTAAAATGGGAAGCTGAAGGGGTATTATTCACGTAGGCACGTCTATGTTCTTGTTTTCTGGTCATAAAACACCTAGCGGTTTTTCCAACATAAACATAGCATCATAGCAAACATAGCAGCCTACGTGAATAATACCCCTTCAGCTTCCCATTTTAGCAAACATTTATTGGAGGAAGGACACGAAAGTGATTTTGAAATGAGTGTCTTACATGTGAGTGACAGAAGGGATAGAATTGATGTTTTAGAGACGGTTGAAATCTTAAAAGGCTCAACCTCAAACATTGTTAATGAATACTTGTTTCCTAATCCCTCACCCATATTGAAGACTATCTTATCCCACCTCACCCCCTCCATCCCGACCATTCCCACTTAATGGGTTTTGTCTTTGTTTCCATGCCGTTCATCGGTCCTTGCATGGACTTCTTTGTACCTACATTCCTCACTTTGTCTCCTTACCCTCCCCCACCTCATCATGCCTCCTTCCTTTCCTCCCCCTCCCTTCCCACGTACTGCTTCCTGATTTGTCAATTTTCTTACTCCTGTGCTATATAATCTGTGATGTGTTTTTCCTCGTGTTACCTGAAGATGCAGCCATGCTGCGAAACCATGGTCGTATTGTAATAATTTTATGTGGCGTAGTAAACGGTTTTCCAACTATGGATTTCTTGTGTTTCTTTTACTACTTTAATGGAAACAGAAAGATAATCCCATTCACATCAATTTTATTAATTATTATTGTAACTATTGTATTAAATGAAATTTTCATAGAACCGAAACTCTAAAAGAAACAAACCCAAAAACGTGGAGGTAAAATTAACTATTAATGCGATTTATGTGACTGTTTTATCAAGTGAAAAATTGCTTTTTACAGGTCTTTCATTAATTTTGTATCGTTTGTAATTCATCTTTACTTTTATCAATTTAATGATATCAATTGTAAATTTTCCCTCAAATTCCAAGGCAGGTGAGAGCTGGATTCATTTCATCGAACGGAATTAATTCATGGTTTTCAGTCACTTATTATTTTCAGTTGAATTGGTTTCAATCCTCATTCGTAAATAATCTTGCGTCGAGGAACGATAGTGTAATAGTTATTGGGGCAGCAGCATTCGGTTAGAAGGCAGATCTAGTTCAGTGAATCCAAATATTATTCTGCCAGATATTCCCTTCATAACTGTTATCTCTAAGGCCATGACTTAGAAAAAGTAAAAAAATTATCAGAATTTAAATACATAACGTTGGAAGAAGTTATTGATTAATTTTTATCGGCTCGTTTCCTTCCAAAGGTGGATTTCCTTCATATTATAGACACTTTAGGGTATGCTTGGCTTGATATATATAACGAGCTCCTCGAATGGAATCAGAAACGTGTTTGCTCGTCCCTTACGCCTGATAAATTCCTACTCTAGCCCTCGATTCTGTAGTATTCCGATGTATGACCTACGTTTCTAGAGAAACGAGCAGGAAAATACGAACTGGAGCAGTAAAACGAAGTGGAATCTCCATGCTTGTCTAAATTCACTTTACTCATAGATTCCCGTCATGTGCAACCTCTCGTAGAGTAGAGAGAAAGGAACTTTTGATGCAGATACAGCGTTTATGAGCTATTACTCATTAGATAATTCTGTTTGCCTCCATTTAATTAAAAGCTAACTGTCAATCGATAGAATGGTAACGGCTTCAGATTGAAAGAAAAATACCTTACTCATCGCTTTGATTTTAATAAGCATAACGAATACTCAAATTTAATTTCAATCTCTTAGAACGTTAATAATCAAATTCAATTTATATCATTTTAAAAATAATGTAAGTTTTTATTTCAATTATATTTTACTATAACTGGTTGAGGTAGGAATGAAATGTTCGTCAGGAATCCAAACGACTAAATTAAACCTTATCTGATTAAGTTTTAAGAGGTAAAATGTTAGAAGAACAGTTGCAATGGTTTTAAATCTAAAATATTTATTGTTTAAATCGTTTTACAACGTTTATTTCAATAGTAAAACATTAATGTTTTAGTGGTGTAAGTTACCACCTCCTAAATTTTTTCTTTTACGTAATTACCGTTGAATTGAGCCTACCTTTATCTATGAAGGCAAACATATAAGCACATACCGATTGCCATCTTTTTATAAACTTTCAAATAATTCGATATAAAAATATTCAATGTTTGGCTCTCAGAGGGAATTTCAATCCCACATAATCATGTCAGTGACGTATATCCTCTAAGGAATCATATCGGGATGATTAAATCTTTAAAATACCCGAAGCGCTTTTCTTCTTTTTCGAAGGAAAAAAAAAAACATCCGGAAGCGTTGGAGCCTCGTCCAAATTGAATTTCAGAGACATAAAAGGAAATTTGAATAGCCATTAAACAGCCACGAAACATGAAAAGAAGCAAATGCTATGGGGGAGCATCGAGGATCTGGGAGTGATAAACCCTCGGTAAAATTGATACGCAAACGAAAAGAAGTTTAAGGGAAATAATTTCCATCAGGGGCAGGGAAATGAATTTTGTGAGTGAGGGATATCAATTACTTGAATGGGAGTGAATCGTATCAAAGCCGACAGAAAGGGCCATCAAAATCGCGGCGACTCAAACCTTCAGGAAAAAAAGAAGTAAGTTTAATATGCTTAATTTCCATAACATTCTGAATGTAAAATTAAAGACCCCACATCAAAGAGGACGCGCCGCTAGTAATTTGGAGAGGGCGGCATTCAAAATCCTCTTCCTTATGTTCCTTTGAAGCGTCACCAAATCCTCCGGCGCCATCTTCTCTCATATTTCCCCCTCTTCATTTTACTCTCTTTTCCTTTCATATTCCGATTCCGTTTCCCTTTTTCCTTTCCATAATTCTGCTCCGGTATTTCCCCTTGCTTCCTTTGGCTTAAATATCATCATATCATCCTTAAATATCATCCTCATAATTTGTTATATTTATAGTGCTTCCTTCTTTGTCTCTATCATAGCTTTCAAAGTTGTTAACTTGCTCATGCACTATGCAAAACTTCATTCATATTTTCTCTTTTAAATTATTCCCACTTCTGTCTGCTATTTGTTATCATTATAAACTATCATAGAATACCATGTTCGCTACACATGCATCACCCACGCAATTTCCTTTCCTGGTTTCCATCATTAATTCACAATTAGCTTATGTACTATTCTAAAACTTGCATAAATTCTTCACTAAAACAGTTTTTGTAATATTTTACGTGTATTAAAAATTGTGGATATATTTCATTATTTAAGCTATAAATATCTCTTTTCATTATCTCATTCGCCATATTAAACCACAATTTTCCTCCCCTTTCCAGAACCATTTGAACTCTCTTTTTACATCATCTCATTGCTTTTCTTCATCTCGCCTCCATCCCTTCTTAGTAAGTATCCCTGTAGAACCTATAGCCTGAAAGCTGATTGGATCCGCATTCCCCTAAAATGTAGATAACACATGACTTATAGAGTCTAAAATAATTTTACCTCGTTTCCTTCACTGATTCAGAATAGTATGCGAGGAAAAAGTCCGCATTTGTGCAGCATAATGATTATGCTAATAACACAAAATCTAATAAGTCGACCTTCAATTCGTAGCAGTTCTTCAATATAAAGAATAACGAAAAGAACACTTACACTTTTACCACTGAATGTATTTATCGGGTCGAACCGGAAGGGATTTGACCACAAGGAGGAAGGAACACAAAGCGGCTTTTCGAAATAAGCAGCCTCCCAAATGGCAAACCACCTCCTGGAGAAAGACCATCAGTGCGCTTGGACACAGGAGAGCCTGCATTTCCAAAGGGAAGGACATTCCTTGAACACATCTGAACAGTTAGAAATTTTGTAATCTTCCTCCTGCTCTAATACCCTCAACATTTACGACCACTTCTGCATCCCTCCTTCATTGACTCTCTCCACGATGGTTTAAGTACTACTACCACTTTCTCCCCAGCCCAATTTTCTCAAAAAACCTCCAACTCAAACCCCCCTCTACTAACATCTCTTTAGTATATAACTACCTTTGTTTGAGGTTTCATTTCCTGATGATGATCCAAAAGATCAAAACCATATGGAATAGCACATATTCAGTTTAGAATTGTTCTTTTCATTATTCTTTATTTCTCATAGCATTAAATAACAAGTAGCCTTGATGAAAGCCATTCGGTATCTTCTACTTATTTTCATTTCGTCACGGAAATTAAGAAGATACGTAGAGGAAAGGAAATCAAGAGATGGAAGAAAATATGGGAGGTTATAAAAAATGTATTTTTTAAATAAAAATGAAAATATTCGATTTATTAAGATGTATTGGTAGGGGCTCACAAATATTCTGATCAGCGTAAAACACCCCTTGAGTATTGTTTCTTTCTCTTTTCTTAATACTCACTCGATTATCATAATCATTATTTACTATATCCCACCTATTCTTAGCCAGATATTAACCTAGTAATCCTCAGCTACTTTCTGCTTACGAATATGCGCTTCCTGACACACGCAGCTCCCGTTAAATAAAAGTTGTAAACATTTCAGAGTAAGGCAATTTCAAAATTTTCTTATGCGTAACCACTGACCACTCCATGTTTTGGTAAGATACGGCAGATCGAAAAAGATGTTCGATTAAAGTCTGCGATGCTAAAACTCAGGTTCACAATAGCTAAACAATCAAAGTTAGTGGAACAATCAAAGTTAGTTAGTAGTTAGATGAAATATGACTCCGAAAATGTTCTAGAAAAAGATGAGAAAGTTATAATTCCCGAGGGCATAGAAATTTATTTTCATCAACTGCAGATTAAATTATTCCAATCTCAAGATATCTTGGAAATTTTTGATTTTAGTTCCAAACTACGCTCTGAATTAAATACGATCTCCATAATAATTAAGAAATTCTGAGTTTGGAGTTGTTCTCTAGCTACTTTCACCGATAATTATTCTTAATACTGAGAAATAAGCTAATAATAATGCTAATTTAATGCCTGCTGCCTTTGAATGATTTCACAATTGTTATTCATAAAAACACCCTCGTAGTCGGTACGTTTTTTTTTTAGACTTTTAGATCCTATACGCCTGAGAATAAACTACTCGAATACATCGAATAGGAAAGCCCACAAGATTGAATTTCGGCACATCCTAACAAATTCTCCGCGGATCTTTCAACCGCAAGAGCGACGGGCGGACGTCAATGTGTAGCCTCCGATCGTAATGATTGTGAATCGGAAATTAAAGTTGGCTTCGCGGTCCCGAAGAGAGATTCGGCGTCGCAGAAAGAGAACGCGATTGCGGTTTTATACTCAAGGGGAAGGATTTAAGAAAAACTCCGCAGCGTTCGGCAAGTGAAAGATGAAAAGGAAATACATCTGAGAGAGAGAGAGAGAGAGGGCAGGTTAGAGGGAGAGCATGGCCGCGGAGGGACAGAGAAATTGAATTTTCCGAAGGGAAGTTTTGAGTGCGGAGATGAGTACGCAAAGTGGGAAGGGATGCCAAGGAGAGGGCGGGAAAGGAAGGGAGAATTACGGAGAAATAGGAGAAAAGAGCAGGAAAATAGGAAGATAGCGAGGAGATAAGGAAGGAAAAAACAAGAAAAATACGGATGAAAACGACCCTTTACAGCTTAGGCTATCTACTCCATCTCCTAACTCTTCCACCCATGATCGGCTCTAGGTACTCAAGCACCCCTATGCTAAGTAATACGAAGGCACTCCCATCTCCATCCTTCTATGTAAGTAGTAGAGGAAAACATACGCAGGACGACCCTAACTTGCGAGATCCCCGTTGCATTGCTTACACTCATTGCCTATAACATACCCTGCATCTCCCTTGCTGTCCCTTCCTCCTATAATCGTACGCTGTGACTCTATTACATACCGTAGCGTGGCCAGTTTCTCACATATATTGATAAGAAACTGGTGGATAATCAACGCATATATAGATAAAACGAAAATAACGAATGTGCGTCAACATCTATATCTACATAAATACCCAACAACCGCTTTTCGGCGTGTAGCAGAGGGTGTAAACGCCGAACGATTGAGCTATTATTTTAGTTTTTTATATCGCTAATCGTTTTTATTGCAAGCGATTAAATCAATAAGAAATGAGAGTTTTAAAAGAGGATTCTGGTTTTACGTGGAAGTTGAAAATCTTTGATTAGTAATAATATTTTCATTCGAAATAGTGGATTAATTGGAATGGAAGAGAAACATATTTTTCGCTTAAAGGAAATTGTAGATTCTTATAAAGAACATGTTGGGAAACTGTAAATAACATATACACATTGTCAGCGACACAACCTGCGACTTTACTGGTAACACAGCTTTTTTTAAAGATTATTATAAGTTCGATCTAAATTTCGTGAAATCAGACGCTCTTCCTTGTCCCAGAAGAAATCCCCGCCAATAAGAATTTTTTAAATTCCCGTGATATGATTACAGAATTGATTGAAAACTATTTTAAGATATATTTGGGTTTTATGCTTGCAGATTTTTTTAATTACTGCGCCAGTACTGGCCGAGTTAGTGAGGAAATTTCATTCAGCAGGAGCTCTTTGAACTCTTTGGGTCAGCTCTGCGATAGGCCGCTGAATATCATTAGTGAAATAACCAGTCCCAAGGTCTTCAAAGTTGGGAAACGCTGATCTTGCGTATCAAGGTAGAATATATTTCGGGAATGGATACATAGATGAGAAGATAGGAGGCCGTGAACGTAGATAGAAAACTTTTGGCTGGCCCTAAGGCTAAACTTGGATAATAGGAAATGTCTAGGATGTGTATACTAACGCATTCTAGGGCATGCTGTTCATAGATGTTCGGATATGATCTCGTTCTTATGAGATAGTAAAGAGATAGTAATAGAGTAGAGGAACATATAAAGGGAAAGATAGATTGTTAAGAAACATGAATATCTTGTACGGAACTGTGTAAATGCCATGTAATAATGCATTTATAATAAAGCAAAAGAAAAGGATATCTGGTATTAAATTTGTTATGATACTTTCGACACGAGATAAGCTAAGGTGGGATAAAAATGCTGTAACTGAAATATGACGTATATCAATAAAAAGGAAGAAAAAGTCTCAAGGATGCAAATGATTTTTTCCAGAGGATAAAGGTTAAAAATGATGACGATTGAATTCTAGTACGAACGTTTTTTCTGCGTTCATGTTCTGTGGTTAAGAACTTTTTCTAAAGAAATAGAAAACTACCGATGATCTACGGTCAGAATTAAATAGCGGACAAGTATTTGGATGTAAAAATGCTAACACTACTGTTGTGAGTCGAAATACTTCAGCATCAATGTACCGAAAAATGTCTTTCCCGTAATATTCATTGAGTGTAGCGAAAGAGATATGAAATGACGGGAACTAATCGAGATATGAGTAAGGTTACTTGTAAATAATATTAATTTTGTGACAAAAACAATCGCTTTAATTAATCATGTTACTACTGGTGTTGTGTTACGTAAATTGGTAATCCTCAGAAGAATGTAAAGTATAAGCTGGGTTGTGGTTGGTACACACATTCGGAGAAAGTGGTGTTTTTTCAAGTGATTCGATATTTGGGGTAATTTTTAACATATGTATCCCCACGGAGGATCGAACCCAAGGCCGCTTTTGCCACAGGAAATTCCGCTACCCTCTTGGCTAACCGGAAAAATATTTTTTATGCTTTTCTTGATGAGTATCTAAGCCTTACAAGATATCTCAGCCAATCGGATATTGAGAGAAAAATAAAATGTATAAATGAGACAAGAAATGTTTTAAGAACACTTACTACCATACGATCAACTTAAAACTTAGTTAAGATAACTTAGTTAACTCATCTTAAAACTAAGGTAGTCAGTTTATTAGGTAATCTTTAAGAAACGCTTTAGAATTTTCTCTTAAATAATTTGTATGTTAATGAAGCAAGAACATCAAACTTTATACATATGTTAAACTAAAATTATCTTACTCTCTAAAGGTACTTAGCAGTTGAATAATTTCACCAGTCCAATATCTCTTCATAGCTTAATAACTACTTCAAGACCCGAATCCACGGACGGTAACTTAAATCCCCCTTTTTCTTTCCGATTTCACTATTCTTACAGAGACTCTTCAGAGCTACGTCCACCTAAAATCCTTTTTATCTCAAATTCTTCCGCTTTTCGTCCAAAGAATAGAGTCCTTTGCGGATATCCTTTAGTCCCATTCAGGAGCACAATGCAGTGCTCCATAGAGAAGGAGACGTAGTAGAGATAACCATGGCAATTATATATACATGGAAGGGAACGATGAAGTGGAAATCGGAGAGGAATTCTTAGGCACAATACCAAATGAGAGGGAAAGAGATACAATGGGAGAATACAGAAAGAGGTTAAGAACAATGAGAACGGAGGTAGATAGTGCGACGAGAGACTGTGATTAGAGCATTTGGAGAACTGGAAAAAGAAAGAAAAATATTATATATTATAACCTTGCAGAGACAAAGGCACTTATGATTTTACTCAATAATTTTTATACGATGCAAGTACTTTTTTATGTGGGTGAGAGTGAAGTTTAATGATAAAAAAGAAATCATGCATTAGTAAGCTCCGAAATAATTTGATTTTAACCACTCTTAAACCCTAGCTTTTTTATTGAGGTCGCGCATCTACAAGTGTAACTCTTGTTAACAAGTGTCGATTCAGAATAAAGAAAGATATTTCTTTTCCGTGTTATATTAGGCTTTTATGAGAATCAGGTGCATAAGAAGATACAAATGATGCCTTGGATTTTGTGGCTCTTTTTATTAAAAACATTATTTTTGGTATTTGTCAAGCACTCGAATTGTATCCACCTCTCAAATACTAAATTCTCTGACATACCTGCATGATTAAGTATTTGAAGACCAATAAGTCAAATTTGTAATTCTACTATTCAATATTTCATTACTTTTAACCTTAATTAAAATAATTTTGTAATTTAAATAAAGGGCAGTAGAGTAGAGTGGAGTAGATAGATCTAAGTAATCATTTGAGAGATTCAGTAGGTTATCTATAGTGAAGAGAAATCATATAGGGGAATCTAAGCAATGAAGATTGCAATTTCACTTCATTTATAAGAGATGCTTAATTAAGTTGATAACGCTTAATCAAAGGAAAAAATCAACACGCAAAACAGAAAAATGTTCCAGTCAAAGGATTTTAATTCTCATTGTGAAAAATTCCAGATATAGGAAATGAAGTAAGTAACTACGTAGGCTTCACGGCTTCTAAAAAGTTTTTGAAAGGATTATTTACCAATCTGAGTGAGATAATGGACCTATAATAATAGAAGATGCGGAGGGTGTGAATCATAATGCTACTGGTTATTATTTAACTATCCATTATCTGGCAGAACGTGAATAAGTCCCGTAAATCGGAATTGCCTTTAAATCGAACCGATATTCCACCGAAAAACTCGAATTTACGAGTTTTCGGTTCTTGATTCGATAAGGCATGCTAGGAGATAACGGGAACAGACTCACATATCCTTCTTTCATTCGGTTAAATGAAAACATTTGTCTTTGGCTTTATTCAACTGGCGTGTGTATTCATCGATTTATTAATTCCGGCGTTATCTGCGAACAACAGAAGCCCATCTGCTTCCATTTTTTAAATTTATAACCGTGCACGATACTCAAATGAATTGATGTTTGCGCTCGGAATGGAAAACCCTATCGATGCGGAGCAAAGAAAAGAATGGAATGTTTGAATGCGGAAGGAATGAAATGATACCTCTGGAAAATACGCGGATTTATATTTTCATAAGAATAATAAAGATTTAAAGATATATGAGTCGCTTCATTCTAATCAAGGGATATGCAATTGAAAGTAATCAAACAAGCTCCCTCGATAGCAAAAAGATTAAGTTATCAAGTAAATTGCTTATGATAACAGCAAATGATATTGATTCATTGGAAATTGGAAAAGGATTCCTTTTATTAATTTATGACAATGGTTTTTCCTGATTCGCAGAAATTGATTGCGTTATCGTTAGTAATACTTGGCGAATATTTATTTCTTTGGGCCGTATGAAATCTTTGTCAGTTAATTTTTAGAATTAAAATATTACTTACTCTAAAAAAATTGAGTTTTTACACCAAAATGGAAGAAATTCGTGAGTGTTATATCGAGTATTATCCAACTAAAATTTATACTAAGCGATTCCTCGTGTTATACACTTCCATTTACAGCCTTAAACGATATAACATATGAGTTATAATAGTGACTAACAACCTTACATCGTATATAATAGTAACAAATTTCTATGTAAGCTCAAGATTCTTAGAAAATTTTTTTATGGAAGTACTTTATATTCCATCATTAATTTTCTCTCGAATATTTTACTCTAAAGGATGTAATTTGTCAAATTATTATGAACGGACTAATTACGATGATTTTTGGTCTTGATTACAATTATCTTCAATTTCTCTAGTTCTAGTTTATCAGTGAATTTTTTGTGATTATTTTCAATTCTTCTCAGTTTCGTACAATTTTCATGCAATACATATTTCCTCGCCTTTATAAGATATTTGGGATATAAAAGGTTTGGGTACTACAATTGAAGAATTCAATAGACTGGAATTTTCAAAATGTTTCATTTGTCAAGTTATTTGCTTCCGAATATTCAAATGTAATTATCCTGGTAATCATCTTCCCAGATGTCGACTCTCCTTTCTTTGCAAGATATTTGATTTTTATCATAGAAGTACAATGTGATTTTATATATAAAGGAAAGATTCAGAAAGAGACACTTATTTCGTTACTGTTAAAGAATATTAAAATTAATTTTATGACTAGAATCCCTCAATCTAGCTACAGCGGAACGTAAAAAGTAACTAACAGGTAATATTCGTAAAAGTCTTAATTTAGTGACTATTCAAATTAATGTAGGCGAGAAAATTGGAAAAAATAAATGCCAGCAAAATAGAACTTTGAACGTATAATTTTAGAAATATATTAAGAATATGAAAGGGATATATACTACAAAAAACGTCCGTGATATTATTCCTATAGATTCAGACATTTTCATTGAAGTTTTAATGCTTTTCTTCCATCTCACTATAGCTTTATTGGTCTCAAACGACATGCTTTAATTTATCATCTCTTCCCCTTTAACGTTATTGACATTAATGATTAAATTTCTGCTAACATCCACTGCGTAAGACTTGAATATTTTCAATATGAGATTTGGAGTGATGAAGTGTGAGAATAGAATCAAGAATTTATATCCTTTGCATATGCATGGACATGAAATAGTAATTGTGGTATGCATACATCATTGATGGGATACATCGATACATCCTTCATTTTTAAGGCACCCATTTCGTTGACAGTATCAATTTGGGAAAGTGATATCATCGTCCCATTACCTTGTATAACCTCTTTTTGCGTTCCGTTTATAAGGTAACCCTCTGACGCTCCATAAGCTTTTATATCTTGCGGAACACATTTTTTAAGAATAACTGTGAACCGGAAATAATTTTTCCAGGGAAAAACAACATTCCCCAATTGTATTCTTACTTTACATTCTGTATTCAAGACGTAAATCACTTCTTTCTACAAATATACAGCATTCCTTATTATATCATCCTCTTTGTACATGCTGCATCTCATTCATCGATACCTGTTTCATATCCGGATATACATGGATAGTCTGAAAAGTTTCTGACATTTCGCCATTTGTCGACTATTTTTATGAAAATTTCTGAAAATTTTCTGAATATTTCTGGAAAATCTGGGGTCCGAAACTTTTCAGACCACCTCGTAAATTTAGCATTAATCTATTTACACTTATGTGAAAGAAGAGGGAGAGTGAAGCTATAAGAATTAGATGGTACAGGTTACAGTTTCAAGATACTCTTCCGAAGACGTCGTTCGGTGAGAAATATTTCTTTAAAATTTAGAGTAGAAAGTGGGACGAAAAGGCGAAATAAGAGCCGTATGCAATCTCAAAACACGTAAAAGAACTAGCGAGAGAGGACTTGGTAAAAAAAAGACAAGTAGAAGTGAGATTGAGAGGCTGAAAGTATATGAATAAGAAATGACCGAGAGAATAGGTACAGAGAAATCTTTGAGTGGAAGTGAAAAATAAATGGATTCTCAGGACATGAAAGTGGAGGTTACTATGGGTTCGGCAACATGGAGAATAACGCAACGGCACGTACACTTCGGTTCGTTTATCCTTGCATTTTGCATTATCTCCCTTCAAAAGAAAGGGAGCAAACATTGGAAACAGTAGTAAAGGGAAAGGAAAGCTGTAAAGATGGCAAATGAAGTTAGGGAAGTGGGGAAATGAAACTTGGGGAGGCGTTATATTTTCATCGTTTCTTGCTCCTTCGACGGCGAAAAAGCAGAGGTCTTTATCGAGTGGCATCTAAGCAGAAAAACGTCTACAGTTTCCGCTCCCTCTCTGCCCGCGTTACCATAACGACCTCATAATAACTTCGCTCCCGTTTTCGACTCCTTTTCTTTACGTTTTCTTCTCTTCTTCCCTTCGGTGCTCAAGTAATCTAATTTTGTTCCCTACCGTATACAACTTTCGAATTTGTTTTCTATCATCTTTCGTGGCAGTTTGCTACACAATCATGATATTCAAAAACTCATGTACTTATCATATTCTGTCCCAAGAGCTGAAGGATAACTTTGATCGTATCTTTAAAAAGAGAAACGGATAACGGACATAAGAAATACCCAAGCAGAATATATTGGAGCAAGAGATAGTAAAGTTAAATTCAATATTCGATTTTTGCAAAAATGTCCCTGTGTAATTTTCTTGAAGAATCAGCGGCGCAGATTATTGGGTATAGAGCTGTTTATGTTATGAAATTGAAAGTAACGAGCTATAAAATTAAAAATTTATTCCTTCGAAGAATAATGTGACAATTTCATCAAAAGTATTTGTAAATGACTTCATCCAGAGACTCTGATATTAATGTAGTTATTTATTTGTTAACCTCCACCAAGAATAGCAGAATTGATTAATTCAGAACGTGACAACGGCCTGAATTCTCACCATAGAAACTTCTTTATTCATCTATATGGCTTATTTTTATTGGATATCTCCGAAAAATTTTCACCATTCTCTTCTTACGCTCAAAATTTAGATTTTATTGCAGAAAATCAGGATGATTGAGTAACCCTCCCACATGGTCGTATATTTGTTCCTGCGTTTTATTCATGGTAATTGCAAACGATGTTATCATAAATTATTATTTTATATTTTTAAAAGTAATTTCCAAAATTTTAAAAACCCCAAAGCAAATAATTAGTGAATGATCTTTCCTTCCAGAAAAGGCAAGTTTTTGAAGTTATTTTGAGGTACCCTAATTTCTGATTTTAAATTTGATTCGAAATTAAAGATGAATGAGATTAGAGGCTTGAAAAATTGTTAAAGATGAATGAGATTAGAAATTAGAAATGAAAGATTAGAAATTAGAAATTAAAGATTAGAAATTAGAAATTAAAGATTAAATTAGAAATTAAAGATGAATAAGATTAGAGGCTTGAAAAATTCTCCCACTTTAGATCATCAAAATGCGGATCAGCGTCCATTGAATGTAAGGGAAGTCAAGATTACCCACCCACCATTTTCTTTACTTTTATGTTCGTCTTTTTATTCGTTAAATGACTCCAATCTGTGCCCGCAAAAAACTTTTACATTTTGACGTCGCCTATATTTTACTATGCTAAAATATTTTAAATAATAACATCTTTTTTAAGCATGTAATACTGGATATACTTTCATTCATAAAAGATATACGTGTTGATTTCGTATCGACCATTTTGGTTTCTTCATTTTTTTATTTTTTTTTCTGTGTATTAAAATTATTAACGATTAGCAGTGAAGTATTAAAGAAACTTTGCTAGTATATTTATAGAATTATGTGATGAGTTTTATCGATGCGATGGTTTAACTCCCTTGGGCAATTCTGAGGGGTATTAAAGAAGAATTCAGCGTTCAGGTAAAGAGCATTCGAGATACCGAATAACGGCGGGACAATGGATATGAGCGAGTGACGATCCCAACCTTCTGCGAGAAGAAAGACCCCGGCATTCTGATTACCTCCAATTTGCCGCTGAAGATGAACTCTTTAATCCCACATTTGCCTTCCAATCCATTTGCCTCGCATCGCACGCCAAAACTATTCGCCGTCTCGTCGAGGGCCCATTCTTCATTCCAGAGCAAATCTCTCGAACCCTTTATAATAATGGCTTCCTCTTCACGACCGACTTATCGCCTCCTCTAATGGGAACCGTGTTCTGCTGAGGTTTCTTCTCAAGTGGGAGGGCTTTAGACATTGCCGCGTTAACGGCCTGTGGAAGGGGATGTCATCCTTCGGAGAAATGTATCGAGAATGCGACGCCTTGTTAAAAAGAGATGAATTGGCGCTCGAATTGTGCACGATTGGAAAAAATATCAACGTCGCTCTTAAAAAGTAGAGATATTTTCGCTCCGTTTTTTATTTCCGGGCCGAATTTTGGATTCAGTTCCGAGTTAACACAACTCTCTACACCGCTCCTTTTTTTGGACTGATGGAGACTTTAACACGTCACGAGGAAGACGAAAAAAGTTAACGTCCGCATGTGTTAGCGATCCCATCGGAAATTGTTTTCGAATTTCGAGCGGAATGAAACGGTGTCTGTCATTCGTTCTCAAACGTTCCGATACCGAATGGAACAGAGATGTATTTTTCGCGATTTTTGCTGATGAGGCTTCTCAGACAAGTTGAAGCGTTCAGAATAACTTGATGGAGGCCTACCCCGTGCTGGAAGGTTTATATATCATACGAAACAAGGAAGTATATTTTCAGCTTACTAAGTTCAAGACTTAAGCGTAATTTACAAGATCACGAAATGTTAAGGAAGCTAATATCCGGAGGCCCTTCTTTATATAAAGAATGAGAATCTCCCTGGATGATCTTCATCTCAAGTACCTTTTTATATATCAGCTCTGGAGATGATAAAGCAGGCATAATGTATTAATAAAGAGGTGAAAGTAAGTGAAACGATAAACCCGATAAAACATGCATATTAAAATTTTTACGTACGATGATTAAAAGAGATAGCGTAAGCTCCATCGTACTCAAGAATCAAGAAACAAGATAATCTGGGTTCATAGTGGGATACCCCCTTTATATTTACTGAAAAGAAGACAAGGAAGATCGATCTTAGAACTTTTAGTTTACACTAAGAAGAACGCAAATACGAATGCTAATTTAGGCAAAGTAGTACGTTTGTGTTGTTCCCTCTGTTGAACCAGAATTCGGTCCACCAAATATTCTTTAATGGGTTTCAGTATAAATGCTGAATAGCTGGTCTTGTTCATAAGGTTTAAAGAACTGCCAAGGATATTATAAATTGGATAATGAAAGCAAAAACGAAAACTTGTAAGTTGAAAAAGAATCAGTACAAGGATCCTTAAGTAATTACAGAACTATAAATATATAATATATAAACATATTGAAATCAATATGTTCTGGCGTAACTTTGTGGAAAGCCATAATAAATTATACAACTTTGTAATATTCCACGGATTTTTAATATCGGCTACCGGTTTCGTAAGAAGTTCTTACATCTTCAGGATAAACATATTGTAGGACTTTTTTCCAGAAATGTGTTGCTTAAGGGAGTGGAATACATATATACTCGTACTGGCATGGTCTTCTTTTAATGATGACTGGAACAATAAAATTAATTTAAAATAGGAAGAGGAATCCAAGATATGAATTATATAATGATAGGAATTGAAAGAATAAATAAAGGGTATACGCACATGAGATAGAAACGAAATATCAAGCAAACTTGAAATTATGGAAAACCACGAAAAAGAAGGAATAAATGATTTTTTTTGTTTGAAAGATAAATAGGAAATAGTAAACGGCAAGTACTGGAAGAGGTATTTGATAGGTAAATTTAGAAGTCATGAGCCCACTAATGGATGGAACACGGATAACGATGTGGTTGCAAATCGCTCTTCCATATTTTAGCATCTGAATCTCATTGAAGAATTTCGTACGGTACGTGAAAAAAAGAGTTCATGAATGTTAGCACTATAACCCGACGTTATTTTCGAATTTTGAGTGGGACATAACAGCTGGCCGTCATATGGTTTTTAGCACTCATTCCCAATTCCCGAACGGGATTCCGCAGTGATTCTGCATTTCGCGATGACTATGCGAGCTTTTAAATTGCTTTGATTTTACATTTTTCCCGTGACGAAGCGCGAAATAAAATTAGAGCAATTGGAAATAAAGTCTCGCGCGGAATATTTTACGACGCCTATCTCGACTCTGTAACAGTGTTTGATACGATATTGGAGCCTGAAATTTCGTCATTAATTTCGTTCTGCCCGAAAAATGTATTGAAATATGTTTCCACTTCTTTTATTAATCTCCATCGTTCACCTTAATTCTCTTGTTTCGTGGATAGAATAATACCTCACGCACCTATAGTAGAACGTGATAGAACCAAGTAATACTGCAAAATACATTTCAATAATCAAGAAAAACGCCATTAAAAGCGCAAAAACGAAGCGTTCTCATTCCTTTAAAAATGAAATCATCGCTTTGGTAGTAGTTGAAAGCAGTTAATTTCAGTCTTGCCCAAAAACTAATTTTCGTTAATAATTAAAGACAAATCGTTATAAATCGTATATTCCGTTTATTTTAAAGACGTATGAAGAGTTTTTTTGTCAAATAAATAAGTATATTGTGCTTACAAGCAAAAAATGAGACTTTATATGCTCATACATAAAAACCATAATAATATCTGCGATTCCGAGTATAGAATCTCATTGGCAATTTAACAACGTTTCGTTGGCGATCACTCTTAATCAATGTAAGTTTCTAGTGCTACTTAAAATTTTGTAGACAGAGTACCTTCCCTAGAAAAATTTTGGTATTTTACGACAAATAGTAAGACGGAGTTTGAGCCCCCGAATAACCAAGAAATAAAGCGTTCAACTTTAGTAAAAGCGATCCCGAGTTCGTATACCAGTGAAGACTCACGTGCGAAATGACTCCAGATATCGAAGCTACTAGTATGAAGTTTCTCTTTAAAATGGGTTCCAGGGAGGTCTTTCGGCACTAAATAAGCGGCGCTAAACCAATTTTTCAAGCGTCCAACATTCGTTGATAAATTCAAAAGCCTTAACTTTGTTTATACATTCCTTCACGGAAT
This sequence comes from Pachydiplax longipennis, assembly GCA_036926295.1. Taxonomy (NCBI): domain Eukaryota; kingdom Metazoa; phylum Arthropoda; class Insecta; order Odonata; family Libellulidae; genus Pachydiplax; species Pachydiplax longipennis. Next base: position 21,899,575 of record JAVFKF010000003.1, on the reverse strand, counting down.
ATATGAACAGAGTACAACCATATTTCCTGATGTGAACTTTAAGTGTAGTGTATTGTTTATTTTAACATTCAACCAATGACAATCATATTTTGGCACTTCTTATTATGCTGTATCAATCATACCAGCGCTATGTGATCAAATCGCCCATTCTGATTTCCTTTTAGCCCAAATGAAATGGTCACAAAATCCAAAAAAAACATCAAAAAAGTCATTTTATGATTTTTTTTTGGATTTTGTAACCATTTCACATATGCCACCATCGGCAACATTCTCTTTATATTATCTTTTCGTCCAAATATTAACAAATTAGAGGGAATTACGCAGAGGGCGTATATTGCGAATTTTCCATAGACCAAATTCCTTTGGTTCTTCGCTTTACTCCACCGCCACGGAATTCATTTGAATCAGTCTCAATTCATCCCTCAAACATCGGATTCATCGGCGACACAGCGCCAAATGTCCATTCCGAAATCGCGAAATAAAACCAGACTCTTCTCTTGACATCCGACCCCATAACAGTGCGTGTTTCGCCATTAACGAGAATCAACGTGCAAACGACGCAATTCCGAGCTCCGATCCGTTAACCCAGGTCACATAAGAGATATAATGGCTGCCGAAACTTGGGCAATAAATCGGCGGGAAGAGAGCGAAGGAATTATGCAGAGCCACTAAACGGATCTGTTTCAGTCTGGTGACGCCACCGTGCAGAAGCAATCGAATCACTCAAATTGCGACGCAAAGAAAAGAAGAACGCGAAAGTAACGGCGATGCGTAACGGTTCATCAGTTTCGCATGGCGACCGTAACGGACTCGCCTTCCGTCGACGCTCTCTTGTTACTATTTTCGCTGCTTTTTTGCATCCTCCCGCAGCACCGGATCCCGCGTGATGTCTCGATATGGAACGAACACGCGTACGTGTGCACGGGTGCGTGCATGCGTGAACCCAATACGAGGATTAATATATTTATATTTGTCGCGTCACGAGTGGACAATGGCCCTTGGCGAGTTTTTTTGAAAAGAGCGCAGTCAATGGCCGATCATCACGCTCTTGTGCCTCGGATATTGCGGGGGATAAAAAAGTCTCGGATACCTGCGATTTTCGGGGATGCTGCTGAATATTAAAATTTTGGACGGGAAACGTTTCGGCAGCGAAATTTGGATTTAAACCACGAAAAAGTCTGGCTTTTGGATGAAAATATTATTGTGATGAAATGCTGAAAATAGGCACTTTAAATTATATACTCAGATAAATTTGGTACAAAATACCTAATAAAACAAAACAAGAAGTAAATTATAATTGATACTAAAGGCATGGGATGCGATAATAATACTAGCTGTGAATATTCTTCCACGTATATCCTTTCTCTTGAGGATTATTAAAGCCCTCAGTGCTTTTTGCGCACTCAGTATTTGAAGAAAAATAAATTGATTCTTTTTTCATTTGATATTTTAGGCCTCCTTGCATTAGCACATCATCAAGAATTTTTTGTTTTGAGTGTTAATAGTTGAAAAAATATGACCAGTGCTAACGCTAAATATTTCTATCGATCATCAAATGAGAAAGCAAACCTACAGACCTTCTTGACCAAAAAGGATTATAAATTTCTAATATTTTTTGTTTTTCATAGAATGCTGATAAACATTTATCCATCTAAAGCAAAATCATTGAAAGGAAGGCTTTAAGATTTGTATTTTGAGCACTACATTTCATAGATATAAGGAGAATTAAATTTTAAAACGAAAAATGTTAAAAAATCAAAGTAATGATGATTGTGTCATATAAGATACGTTTAGATTAAAAAAATTAATATAGCGCGTTGAAAAGGCTCTGTTACTTAGATTTAGTATAAGTCCTTCCCGCAAAAGTAATATACTATTTTTGGAGGTAAGAATAGAGCAGAATGAACAACCGACTAAGGTTTCGGATTGGATTCAAGCAATTTCATGATTCAATTCGGTTTCGGTGTTCACCCGGCAACAATGATATCCACGGTCTCACTTTTCGGTTCGGCGCCCTGGTTTAAGCACGTAAAGTTTTTCTCCATGCGTCACCATTAATTAAGCCAGCAAACCATTCCGGATTCGTCCCGGATATTGATTCCAACATCCAATCACTCCTCCACAAGCATCTCATCAGATGGGTTCCCAATCCCGAAAGAGAATCACCCCGACTTCCACCCGACTTCCCATATCGCTTTGCCTCCCGAGTGATATCATCAGGTGATAATCGCCCAAACACTGCCGTAATCTCAGCCCCAGAATCCTCCTCCGTTTGGGTTCCATCATCCCATCCTTTTTCCACCCATCACTCCTAATCTGGGAACCATCGCGCGACTTAACTGCTCCAAGCATCAACCGCCCTCATCGCTAAGATGACCGGATGCCCCACATCCCCAGCAATCCCAACCCAACGCCGGATTCGAAACCAATCCCGCCCTTTGAATCATGCCCCGTAGAATTGGCATTTTTCGCAGAGGTGGAATATAAAAAATCGTTCCGGAAGGAGGAAATGGCGGCGATATACGCAACGGATATTGAAGGGACCCGCGGCGAGATGAAGGCGACGCAAGTGGGAGAGGGATGAATAAAAATGGGACCCGAGTTCCGACGGCGGGAAAAAAATCGGGGATGGAAAGAGAATAGGAAATTGGAATCTTTTGAGAGGCTCGATGGGACCCCATCGGATCCTTCCCGTCGTCCTTTGCGCTTGTTTATCGCGTGTTCCCCTCTCTGGGGAAGTTTTGACGACACGCGGACGAATAACTCGGGCGATTTTCTTCTGTTTGAAGGACATCTCCTCTCGGCGAGGAGTGCTACGTTTTCCTTCCGTGGGGCCGATTCACGGGATGTGCCGCCGAAATAACGCGAGTTCTGTTTTTATTCCGCGGGTTTCTGTGATTGAAAGATTCTCTCGCACATGCAGCTCAAGGTGGCCACCTGGCGATTTTTTTCATTCTGGAAGATTTCCAATTTATGTTGGGGAATTTGAAAGGAAATCTCTCAGGAATTCTTCCGTTGCCGTGAGGACAGATAAAGGCACAAGGTTCAGAGTATGTTGTAAGGAACGGTGATATTTGTATCAAATTTAAAATTAAAAAATATATAGGATATTAAAATAGACGAAATTCTAACCGCGGGGAGGCTATAAATCTATTCTCTGCTTTATTTACAAGGGTAATTCTTCATTGAGTATATTTCCTGTGATACGCGTTAGATTTTATTTAACAGTAATAATGACTTGTATTATTAATAACGGTCCGAATCATCAACCTTTTGCGAGTCCTCCAACTAAACTGTGTGATTTTATCAAGTTGTTTTGGTAACTAATGTATAACTTCGATATCTTTTGCCTTGTGCTTCATTCATATATTCTAGCAGATACTTAACATACAAAAGATGTAGATTAGGGACAGTGGAGGAGAATAAATGTTTCTTTGGACGTCCTGTGAGAAGTTTTTGTTGAACTAATTTTGAAATATTGGTATCCTTAAAACTTCCAAACAAAGAAAAATTTACTAGATACAATACACAACTGAATAGTTAAATTAATAATGTACTACGTTAGGACAATAATCAGGAGGTTAACTTAGGCACCCAGATAACCATTTGGTTATCTGGGTGTACTTTGACGAAAGTGCTACCCGTCCCATATCTGCAAAATGACCTCAACTTTCGAAGCTCTTCCAAGAATTCTATCGGAGGAGTTAATCTGATATAGATACGCACTTTCGAGATACCCCTGCTGCCATCTTATGACTTAAAACTACCTTAGTAAAAATCAATAAAATTAAACGCTAAAAAATAATAACAGTGCTTAAAATAATTAAACTCAGCTCCTGTTCTTTTCCATTGCATATGTTTTTAAACATATTTTATATTGCTGGATGGTATTAGCCCGCTTGTGAAACTATTTGGCAACTTATTTCAGCATAAGAAATTTTTAATAATAGAGTGATTGAGTAATAATTTTATCATTATATGGTTGTAAATGAAATCACGCCAATCAATGTATAATGTCTTCATTGAAAATGCCTATTTACGACTCAATCACTAGTGCTCACTTGTGTGTCTAAAATACAATACCAGAGAGATTCAAGAGCAATAGCTGATATCTAGACAACTTTATATGTATGTGTGGCGCAGTCAAATATGTTGTAAATTCGGAGTTCTGTGAGAAATGGCCCCTGTAGGTGTATGTTAATCGTACGGAAGAATACGATTGGAAGTTTCATCACCTACGTGCGCCTTTCCAGAAAGCTGAAGACATTTCACCACGTCCTTTATTTTGTACGTTTAGGATAGCGAAATTTATTTCCCGTGTGAATATTCTTTTCCGAGCGTTAAGAAAGTAAGAAAAAGAAACCCAAAAAGTTTTTATTGCGTTATCCAGCCTTGTATCCAAAACTTTGCATTGAATTCGAAAGATAGTCTACAGCGTTTATTTAAAAAAATAACTGATGAAGTTTAACTTCCAAGATTTGCTTAATATTGTATAATTAGCCCAATTCCTTATGTAAGATGTGAGATCAACTTTTCAGCTATTTAAAACCGAAGTAAATGATACTAAAGTAGTCAACTCAGGCTGAAACATAAATTAATTTGGTAATATTTTTATGTCCTCTTGAGAGGATGCGAATTCACAATTTTGTAAGTAGAATCATCTAAAGAAGGAGAAAAACACTGAAACTTCTTTATTGGTGAATGAGCCTCAGCTATTGTCTGAGGTATGAGCTAAATTAGTGCGATCGCCTTCAATTCCCAAAATTACATAAAAAAGGTTAAGAAATACTATAAGTAGTAAAATTCCGATTTTTATCAATAAAAGGTGTAAAATTTACGAAATTCTCATCCTTCGCATCTATATTATTATATAGATATATTATTAATTGTTATTTGATTTTCATTTGGAAATTTTAACACGGTGTAATCTATACCATAGTAAATTTCAACTTCAAAAATATATCCTAACCAACCTATTAAATGATGTAATCATTTATCCACGATAGATAGATATGGTTTAATATGGCTAATTTGAACAGTTGGACTATGTTTTAAAAACAGGCATTTCAAATAGTTCAAAGATTTGAAGGTGTAAAAAGCATTTCGAAATCTTATGAAATATAACTTTTATTCTATGACATACGATTTCTTATTCGAATAAAGGGATTTTTCCTAGTACTAGAGAAGAGTTTCTTCCGAAAAGTAATCTTCGCAGCATCTTTGCCAGCTTCAAAGGTTGGTGTTCTCTTTGAACTATTCTAAATCCGTTTCTACGGGTAGCAAATCTTCAAAGGATTCGAGGGTGTCTTGTTTTATTTCGGGAAGTCGTAACATCTTTCTATTCCATAGCTCTATCCGGATGAAGAAACCGATGTGTTTTACGTTTGTCTCAGAGTACGGCCTTTCTTGCCCTCATGTATCCTAGACGCCTTGTTTGAATAAGATATCTTTTCATATCTTTTTTCCATGAATTAATATCGAACGTCTTTACTTTAAAAATAGTTTGTGAATCCAGGAATTATATGTTTAGAACATCTTCTCGGACTTGTAAAACAAGGTTCTAGGAGGTTTTCTCTGTGGAAATAATCCGACTCGCAAAAGGTTTTATACATGGCTCTGAAATGAATATCATATAACAGAGAGATGTTCCTAGAAACCAGATTAATTGTATTGCAGTTTGAAAACGAAAAATTTCCATAAGTAAAATAGGAGAAAAGGGTACAACATTTTTTTTATCTCGGCAGATGTTTTCATTACTTCAATTCAGGTATTATAAGAACGAATTCTGGGCCGTTTTGTTGATAGAATTTTATCTTTATCAGAGAAAACGCACCCCAAGCTTGTGGAAGTGAGCTATAAATCATAGGGGATTAATTAATATCGTCAACTTTGGAAGCTGACCTTTCTCTCCGCAAATTCAGCATGGAGTCTTTGTGAGTTTAATAACCCTCATGATGATAGAATTTAATATAAATATATTAATTTGGTGGATAACAATTTTCTATTTAGTTTCAATTTCGCTAAACAGATGTTTACTGTTCTTTATATTTTGATAAGGAATCTCATAAATGTATAAGAATTTTCGGTGGACGTTTTAACAGAAAATAATTACTTTTTTCGCTATATGGACGGGATTATAGAGCTAGAAGCAGAACTGTTCTGGTAAAAACAGGATATTTGGTTAGCTAGCTAGCAGGGAAAAATCTTTCATAATTATTTTAAAATGGTCGAAATAAATTTTTGACGTACGCCAACCAACAGTTACACACTGCAAGCCCCTTAGGATAAAATATCAATTTACTTATTTTATTTTGATCTGTCGCGAACATTTCATGGTAAAGGAACCCACCATATATATGTATCTGCTTCTAATTTGTCTATTTAAACTGTTGATATATTTAAAAATAGTAGGGAGATAATATTTATTACATATTTGAATTTGACTTACCTTCTATACGTTTTAGTTTTTCTAATCAGTTTGATAGCTGAAAACTAAAGTCAATATCTTCTGACGTAAGCTATTTATCATAATTTGAAATCGGTGAAAGCCTTCCTGGAGCAAAGCTTGTCTTTCAATACGAAGAATAATACAAGAGATTTAATTATTACTTAATGATGACTAGAAAAATTCACTCACTGCAGACTGTTTCCTTTTCCCGCTTGGTTCAGTATCAATTTGATATATTTTACTGTTTTTTTTGCAAAAATGTGGAGAAAATTTATCATCTTGCATTGCATCTTTTCGAATTCTATGATGTAACTGCATTTAGTTTTTAACTGTATATTGTTATTTTCTGTAGAAATCTTCTGTTGTATATAACTTCGTTTACCACACTCCGTTCTTAGAATACTACTGGAAATTTTAGCCGTTTGTAACAAATCTCGTTCCAATAAATCTGTCTCGCCCAGCATTTTCCGATTGCCATCGTGACCTTCATCTCAAAATGTTGGGGAACCCCTGCTGTTGCCGTACAATAGATGTTTAGCCAAGTCTTGCGAGCGGTAAGATAATTGGATGTCTGTACCTTTGGAGGTTGCTGCGTCTCTACGACATGTCCATGTCCGTGGTGTTGGATTCCATGTCCTCCTCTTCCACCTTCCGCTTGACCTCTGTGCCCCGAGTGATGCTCTTCAGCGACGATAGGTGGTGCTGCAGTCGTACTTAATCTGCTCCCGTCTTTGGCAGCTGCGAGCGAGTATCCTTCAACTGGAACGAGAGAAACGAATCAGTTTTGTTTTTTCAAAAAGAGTAATGCAATACTAAAAACATTGTTAAGTAAAAAAGGATATTTTGTAGGGTGTAGAATCTGATCAACACCAATGTTGGAAATTATGTATGGATACTTCAGGAAGAATATGGATAGGGTTGGTTAAATGTAATCTCTCTTATTAGTTTAGAGCTGAAGAATGATTATTTGTCGTCCTAATTACATTTCTTTCAGCTTAATTTTTATCATTTGTAGAACGAATGAAAAATTACTGTTATTAATATTAATTGTATATTCATAAATAGTTTCTTTGTACATACTAGCAAATATTACAAATTATCCCTTGACTCTGAATTTTAATTAGATCACATACAAATTGAGGATTTTTTGGCTAATATTTATGAACTTTGCAAAATACGTAAAATTTTAAATTTAGTAATCATTTCCTAGTGAATGTTGTAAAACAATGAATGGAAGAACTCTCTTAAGTTTCGATGATTTAAAGGAGATTTCAAATGAAACTAATTTTTTATTCTATTCGTATTCTAAAAATATTCGGATGTACATATACAGTTGTACATACACAGACGATATTTCCAGCTGTATATATTTTTACTAGACGCTTATTGCTGCTGAAGAATATTGAAATTCTGCCCTGAAGCATATCAGTTTCATGTCTTCAAAAATTGTAATGGAAAGCGGTCGAAGAATTAATTTTTATATTTTATTGGATTTTTTTTATTAATCTTTCCCATGGTAAATATCCCCTAATATAAGTCTTCTGCAGATTGGAGTTCACGCATGTGTGTGCCGTAGAAGAGACGAAGTTGGAAAACACTGCGTTGAGCTCTTATTTCCACGGTAGGGAATTATTTTATGTTGATCCACAGAGCCTGATGCGTTAGCCCAAAAACTCGTTATTTCAACATTTTAATGACATATGCAGCAATTCATTGTCACGTGGAGATCAATCAGTGAAGTCGTGTAAATAACATTCGAATAAATATCAAAGAAATGGATAGAAAAATTAATTCTGGAACATGCAGGTTTGTCATGTCGGAACATTTTTTTATTGCGTTGACAAGTAATGTGATAACGATTAATCAAAGGGATTGAAAATTTTATTTTTATCTTCTAAATGAGATGATGACTCAGACTGCGTACTAAAAATCAGTAACTAGACCAACTCTTTTATGCGGTCACGGTCTCATTTTTATGATTTTCATAAAGGTAATTTGAGAGGTATATCATCTATATATATTCCATTGATTATCTGTAGCTTCCGAGCTAGATGGAATGCATTTCATTTAATTTTTCATTGAGAAAGGACTTAAGTTGTGATTTTAATACGAGAAAAGGGAATATATTTGTAAGCAAAATATAACCAATGTCCTTTTTTCGAGCGTTTTAATGTAATGTAAACTTAAGATTTTATTGTAATTTATGATTTTCTTTTCTAATATCTTAAGTTATCCTGAGGCTTCCACTTTTTTCATAATTAACAATTCTTTTATGAGGAGGGATAAAGTTAAATGAATTATCGTTACCTCATGAAAATTTTAAATGTTGCATATATTAATTTTGTAAATGTGAATCCGTGTGTATATTCTACTTATAAATCATCTTTTTAACTAGTAATTAAGTATTAACGATAGCAGAGAATATAGTTAATAACTGTAAGAATTCTAAGACCTGTGTTGAAGAAAAAGTTTCGGCGTTACATTCGATTCCGCGGCAAGTATCACGTATTACCACTATCACTATCATTTTACCTTACATTATGCGAAAATCAATTTAACGTAGCGAAAAGTGGTGACTTTCACAGGAGGTTCTATTTGATCGATTTAAACTCCTGTCTGAGTACCTGAGCACCTGAAGACGTCAATTGGTTGGTGCAATCGTCGAATCAGTATCCTTTGAAAGGTACTATTTTTTTGTTTGAGTATGTTTTATTCTCACCATAGGGTCAACCTTCATCTCATAAATTAGACATCATTATTTTTGCGTTCCACCGCTGTTTCGCAAATCCTCAAAACCCATATCTTTATTTTATTTAATCAGGTCAAAACGATACGCTTTGAATTCAAAGTAAACTTCAATTAAGTTGATTCGCGGCCGACGAATCCCCTCAGAATTGAACCTTTCTGCATTGTACGTTTGAGCGTTCATTCAAGTCACTCCCTCATCGAGTGAATGGAAAAGGAATTTTAGCCAGGGACGGACCCAATTATAAGTATTTATTAGGGCACTGCGGCGAGAAACGGCCACAAGAACGCAGACAGACAGGCACTTGTTAGGAAGGCGGGAAAAAACCCCTCCCGGAATCGTTTAAAGAGTGCGATGCCTAGACAATACCACCAAAAGTACCACCTATTCCCGCTTTTATTCTTTCTGGGATTGAGGGAGGAGCGTGCTTTGTCTACCCTCACAGTTCCTATAGCCATTCCCTCGGGTGCTGGCCTCCGTAATTAAAAGCTGCCCTATGTCTTTGATCGTGAGGCTCTGGGAATAGCGAGTTGAACGAGTTTCTGGACCCTCCCATCCCACTCCACCAGCAAATAACCCCAATCCCGTAGCTCTTTACTACTTTCCCTCTCTCTCCCGCACACAGAAACACTTCCGAAGCTTTGCTGCACCGCTCCAAAATGGCTTCTTCAGGACTCTGATTGGGGTGTTTCGTATTGGGTTCGATTCCATCTCAGACCGCGTCCATGTAATCGCAAAGCAAAGAAAGGGTTTCGGCGGTATAGCGGATCTAACCGCCGTTCCATTAAACAGTATCTTGTATTAGGTGGCGGTAAGGAGGGACAAAAGGGAGTGGAAAATTTTGGAAGCGTACGATGGTAAATGATTTTGCGCAGAAGAATCGGAATGTACGATTTCTGAGGTGAAACTTGATACAGAGGGAAAATTAATGATCGTCTAACAAAGGAAATGCTGGAAAACCAGAGTTATCTATGCAAAGATTTTCTTTCAAACTATTTAAAGATCATTAAAATTATGATTGTGAGGAGTAAATAGTTTTGGGTAGTATAGCATCTACTTCAGTATTGAGTAGATCCTTGTTTTCTATTTAATACATAATTATGATAGAAAATTCACGAGCGTTTTTTGATAAATGTGCTCCATTCGTCTGATTTAGACATGGATGTATCATTGTTTTTCTTACTCATTAAATAATTTGCAAACTTTTAATAACTTAAATACTCATGAAAAAATCATGTTACATTCTTGTTGCGATGCAGTTATATGCAATTTCTCTTTTGGAATGAGAAAACTGAAATTATTACCTATGTGCACGTAACGCAGTGCAAAATATCAAGAAGGCTTTCATCTCAAACTTGTTTTGATTATCATGCAACAATTAACGGAGTACTTAAGTATGCTAAAAAATAAAAGCACTATGCTACCACACTAAGTATTTTACAACAAGGTCTATAAGGTAGAATGAATCATCAGTTGTTCTAAGTAAAATTTTTTATATTCCTTCATTTTTCTATGCTTTTTTGATATCCCCTTCTTTTTGAGAGTTTAGCGAGTTAAGATACTTGATAATATCAGATTTAAGTAAATTCTGTGTTCATAAAATGTATTCCATATTTTGCGAAATATTTTGGATGCGTTGTCGTTGGTTTTTTTGAATAAAGATCCTTTTAATCATTTATACACCCCAAAAACTTCTTCAGATAATTCCTACAGGCATATTGATCTTTGTTATTTTGATAGAGTTCTATGTTCCCCAGTAATAAAGGGGTTACGATAGAATGAATGTACGGACATTTATCATAAAAATATGATGTCAGGATAGCCCGTATTTGCCCCTGCACCCCTAGTCTACGTGTACGTCAGACGTCCCCCTATTTAGTGCAAAAAAGGGAGGCATATATTTCATATTAGGTTAATAGGCTTAAAGCCATTAAAAGCTTCAACCAGGCCATTATGAGTTCCTCACAACCCCTTGCCTCCCTCAATCCTTCGTCCCCCACCAAACCATATGCTGGACAGGCCAACCCCTCAGGTTGCAGGGGTTTGGTTACCTAAGCTTAAAGCTGCCCATTCTAAAGGTCTCACTTTTCCCTAACGTTTTCGTACGTTATAATTTAGGTACTAAATTTAAAAAAAAAATAAAAAATAGAAGAATTTTGAGCTTAGAAAAAAGCTATTGGAATTTTTATATTTTTATTGCCATATAACTGTTTATGGTTTCCATTTATTGTGAAATACTTTTTTGTGAATTTTCACTGGGTGAAAAGAGGCTTTATTTTTCCAAGTATTAATATTGACTGTAATGATAGTTCAAACAAAGGTACATCTATAAAATATACAATGTCGTCATTTCAGATTCTAGATTTCGGACATAAGTAAGCATAACATTTTAGCTTATCTCTAAGCATGAGATTTAATGAAGTGTATTTTAGTAGAATATTTGAATTTATTACAATAAAATACCCGGATGAAGCTGCTTAACACTTATTGTATATATATATAGTCTGCATTAAAAAACAGATATATATCAGAGAGTCTTAAGATCTTATCAAGGGATTTTAAAGCACGATGTGATATTGATATTATGCAAAGAGTATTACTGATATATGCAAATAATTCATTTATGTATTTTTTTGGTTTCTCATAAAACAGGATACTATTCAGTTATCTAATTACTAGCACCAGATCCAGATAAAGCACCAGGTCCTCTCTAATCTGGTTGTCAGCTCTAAATTGTATTTTAGCGTCGGAGAATTAATTCATCATATAGCCCCGAACGCCGATTTAAGCAGTAAACCAAATGAGTTTATGTAATAATGAACATAAATGAGAATTTGGAAAATATGCCAAAAATATCGACAGCTAGCTCCATTTACAAAATCTAATGGTGACTATCGGTTTGGAAAATTGAACTTTCTGGATTGACGAATGATGACTATTAAGGAATTAAAACCAGTATTTTTTTGCTTAGGTGAGACGATGACGTTAATACTCTGTCAAACAAGATTAATGTTATTTCAAATGATTTGACAGCAGTGTCACACGTGGGATTCATCCGATTAAAAACGATGATTCGTCTCCTTCGAATATGATGATTAGGTTTCGTAGCCCAGTGGCAATTTAAAAGCGAATAAACTGCAGGAATAATAAGTCTCACCTTCAATACTTTGAAATTTCTACGCTTGGCACTAAAATTTTAACGGTAAAACACGGGCTTTGCGTAGTCGCGAACCGTAAGTCCCTCATCCAATTTACATACGTATTTGATTTGAATCATTAGGTTTGTTAAGCGTTCGCTGCTAATTTCACAGTTTATCAGCCCGGAAAGTATTCCGCATGTCAAGCGCCTTATTTCGCATGTCCATTATTATCAAAGCGGATTCCCTCTTCAGTTATTTAACGTAAAATTAACGCATTAAAATCAGGCTCGTGTTTCGCTGCTGCTTATGCGACCAAGTCTCCTCCCGTATTAGCCCTATAAAATCCCGTCGCGTCGTGGATTTTTGGACAGTTATTCATTATGAACGCGTTCTCATCAAATATTTCAATCTGCTTAAGAGGGGAGAGTCATAAATAATCAGAGATTCGATTCGAATCCCTAACCTGCAGGTCGTGAATTATTTATGAATGAGTCAACATAAACATTTGCGTACCTTCGACTGAAGGTTCTCGAACAAATAATCCTCACCTCAAAACCTTCCCTTCTCTTTGCAACCGTACTATCCCATTTCTCATCTCCTTCCTCTTTCACTGCCTTCCGATTCATCCACTACCCGAAAGCCAAACCTCTTTCCCTTTACTCAAAATGCCTCAGGTTTTTTCCTGTCTCCCAGCTACAATCCAACAAAACCCTTTCTGGAGTCTGACTATATCCTCAGCTCATCCTTGGTTTCCTACCTCCAAATCCTTTATTTTTCTCCCCTTTTCTCCCTCCTTCCTCAATTTCACTTCCCTCTCTTCTTAGCTCTACATTCTCTTCTACACAACAGAGTCTACTATATCTCGACTTGTATCATGACTCAAGTGGACTTTGGAGTCCGTCTGGAACAGGAAAAAGCAATTAACTGAAAGTAACAGTTGATATTTGTGAGAAGAAAATTGTAAAGTGATGAGAAATGAGGAAACTGCATTCATGGCGTGACAGGGATCGTAAATGGCTCGTAAATATCCAAATATATATTTTAGTTTAAAATTAGAAGTGAAATACATAGCCAAATAACCATATAATTGCCTTAACATATTCCCAAGTATTATTTTGTCATAAAATTTGAAACTCTTAGGATACATTTTTAACGTTTTATTTTGATAAACAATTCCATTCTATAGAATTTTGGAAATAAAACACAAGCATTGTTAGTCATCAATGTAGGGTCCTCATTTCTAGTTTTGGGGGTCAAAACATTTCGAATCGAGAAATTTATTGCTTGGAACTCACATTAAATAGAGCATATCTACTTAATTTGTCTGACTAATAAAGCATCAACTCATAGATTCAGTTCTTATAACCTGGGAAAGCTGGTTTCCACCTTTATATTACGGTAATACACGGTTCTTGAAGTAAAAAAAGTATCTTCTGATTGAGAATTCCAACTCTTGCTCCCCATTTCCTATTTCTCAGCAAATATCTTGCGCAATTACTTCGCACTAATTATGAATGTGAAATCAAGGAAACATGCCTGTCTCTCGGTTAATTTCATTTGGAGGAGAAACTCAAATTCATATTTCAGAGGTCAGGATCAAGAATGGGTGTTTGTTTTCATATAACGATACTCCAGAATATTTAAAAGAATTATTTCAATATTAATAATTAATCAAATAAAAAGACGAAATTTCTCACTATTTCGGATAAATCTTTATAAACCTTTAGTTGATTAATCAAAAGAATGCGTAGTCACCGAAAATCGGTCGCTGATATGCCTAAAGGAACACCAAGATAATAAATTCGAAGATATGAATTCTATAATATTTTGTCCTAAAATAAGTATATTATAGGTATTAACATATGCATATTTTAGAATTAGATTTATTCCATTCAATGTATTTAAAAAACAAAATTTGATTGAAGAAGATTCCGATTTGATTGAAAAGAACAATTTCTTCGAAATCATTTTAAAGATGGGCGTGAAACGCGTATAATTTCTAAAGAGAAATATATACGTAATACTTCCTGATGACTCGCCACTTAGATTATGACATCCACAGTCTATATAGGAGTAATTCACCCTACCGAAGGGACCCATTCTGAAAGCATTACCTCCGTACTTTTAGTCACCAATCCCCCTTCGGTAAGCCCCCGGACGAAGTAGTTACAACGCTGGAAAGTAGTCGAAAATTTCCAATCGTTCTCAGTCTGCGAGGAGGAGGAGGTGGGACGTAGGCATTCGTCGTTAATCCTGAGGTCATGACGAGAATTCCCGTCTCGCCCGAGGGATCGACTCCGCCCTCCCAGAGGAGCGCAATTTTTTCTCTCTTCCGTACATTCTCTTTAATTTTTCTCCCGTTCCTTCCGTCTTCGACTCCGCTCGCTGGGGAGACCTTAAAAATCCACGTCCACATCTCTCTCTCACCCATTCCATCTCTCACCGTCCTTCTCTTCCACTACATATCCTGTCCTCTCCACTCCCTTTCCCCCCTTTACATCCCATACGACGACTTCCGACGCACAGGTTCCCTTTCCATGGAAACTGATTTCCTCCGAAGTGAGAGAGAGAAAGTCTACCTTTATCTCTCCATCCACACTCGTACATCTCCACTCGCCAATGTCCGAGGACGTGGGAGGAAATAGGGAAGAGAAGGATGGGCAAAGAAATTACAACGCACGGCGGGAGAGATTGTCAAATGTTTGCATCAAGTCTGCGTGGCCCTTGAGAGTTGTGTGATGAAAGCAAGATAACGGATATGAAAGAAAGGACGTGGAAGATGCAGAAGGAAGAGTAAAGTATCGTTATTTTGATTGGGATAGTTGAATGGTAATGGAGGGAAAGGGCTATAGAACCCACAAATGCTTCAGAATCACGATGAAGGATATAAAAGCTCGGAATGTATCGTAAATCAGAAATTTAGAGCAATACATACTAACCCTTGCAAATTATGTTAGGCGACATATTTTGTCACTATCACAGCATTCATGTTCCGCACTAGATAGAATTTTGCGCAGGTTATGCAGAGGAGCGTCTTATTCCGTAGAAGCATTTATAAGGGCACATATAATTAACAAAACTAGGTATCTCAGCTTTAGATGTACGAGTAAATAGCTGATGAACTATATAACAACCTCCAAATGTATTGTTGATTACCAAAATATTTCTATGAATATAGAAACCAAGATAAGTGTTATTTATCTTTTTATCGTGGAACCAGATGCCATATTATTAAAAACGAACGAGATACATCTGGAGTTCAACGATAAATCTCTTGTGGTTTTAGATATACCAATTAATATTATTTTCATTTACTTTTCATTCTCTTTCGCATCTTTTATTTGTTACTATCGCAAGAATTCCTTATACTGATTAAATTAAATAAACTAATTAAAGATCTTTTGGATTATATTTATACACACTTCTCATTTTTCTCAAGCTATCTCTTTAAAATTAATAACAAAAAATGATACGGTGATGGTTCGGATGAAAGAGGAAAATTTTAATATCAATCTCGTCGAAATAAAGTCATTTGATTATCATTATTAAAAACTTACCTCCGTATCTACTTAACGATGAGTGAAGTGAAAAAGCATTTTTATTCATATGACGAATATATCACAGCCTTAGATGATTACATTAATTTTCATCGACCATTGTTAATCGTAAATTTATGCTGGCATTATCATCACACACAGAGGCTTACGTTTATATTGGGTAAGCAATTATGTAAACTATGCGAGGTTGAAAACTAGAAGCGGACGAAGATAAAATTTTGCCACGTGAACTCCCTCCGATAAATCTTGAAATGATTTGATAACTCATAATGAAATCATCGAGCCTCAGAAAATCAGAACCTATAAAAAGATTTCGATGACAGATGAATATTAACTTTAATAAATAGGTTTCGGAATAAACGGAAAGGGATTTGAGATGGATGAAAATATTTAGGTAGAATTTAAATGAAAAATATAGATGGAGGGAGATTGAGAGAAGGGAAAAGATTGACTGTCAGCGAGGGAAAAGAAAAATAAAATATCGGTAAAAGAACATGTTGGACTAACGGTAAAAATAATGGAGGAGTCGGTAAAATAGGAAATAGGGGAAGAAGTTATATATACCAGAAAATAAGATATAGGAAGGCTTACGAAAGCAGTAACGTTGGAGAGATAAGTAGTATGAACCGATAAAGGAGATGAAGTGGGATTATTTTGCCCAGAAACGAAGTGGACAGAGGAAATTAAAGAAGAAGGGGGAAGGAGCCGAGATAAAGAACTTGGGGGATGCCGACGTGAAAAGAATGATAAGAATTGAGAACAGGGAAGCAATCAGAGGTAATTTATCCGTGGTATTAAAGGGGGAGGGGTGTTAATTCACTGGTGCCAACAGTTGCGTTAGGGCGATATCATTAAGAATGATTTCTCTGAAACACTCGATTTTTACGGAGAGTTCAAATAATTGAAACTTACTTCCTTGAAATGAAAATGTAGTATTCAAAACGGCAAGATCTGACATGCATAATCCGTTTTCATCTTGTTATCGTTTATGAGACGTCAAAAATGAAGACATTGTATCGATCGCAGATTGGATTTCTGTCTTATCTGCAGCTTATCATTCCCATCATCTCATTTCTTTGCATATTATTTTACATATTACTCCATTATTACTCCGAAAATATTATCTTTGTATGGGCTGAAATTATTCTCTTTTTTGACTTAATCAATAACATATCTAAGTATTCTGTTTGATTAAAAGCCATATTTCATTTAAAGTAGAATTGAAAGGGAAATCTTGAAAGTTAATTCCTCTCATCAGATTCAGAACCATTATAGAAAGTGTGTTGATACATCTTTCGCGATCTATCAACTTTTAAGTGCATGATCCAAACTAGCAGTAGTGAAACATTGAGTCGAATTATCAGTAGGTTTAAAATCATTAATTTAGCTAGCTTATAATAAATTTAGCTGGATACAAGATTAGATAAAATAATATGAATAATATAAGCTAGTAGGAAATATAGTGACATAAAGTGAAGGTGGCAATATAGTTATCGAATTATATAATTAAGTTTCCAAGAGCAGGTGTAAAAAGCTGATATTCTATCCTTTTCTTGTTTCCTAGAAATTTCTGGCGCGATCATCGGTTAAAAGCTCACACCAATGGATGTTGGAGCGCTTAATCTCTAAAACTTTATAATCCCCTTATTTATCGTTTTTAAGGCCTTTGGAAATATCTTAACAAATTCCTTACCAAATGACATCTATTAAACGATCGACTTCTATTAGTTTTAATAATAGTAGCACTAGGGGAAATTTTGTTAATGGTCATCTATGTTTACCCATGAAGTAAAATTATCTTCGTTCAACGTCCTTTTCCAGAGGAAGCAGAGCCTCGTACTATATCAGAAGCCGTTAGAAACTCAGAGAAGCTAGAAAAGGGAGATGGGGAAAAGGATAAAAGGAGGGGAATAAAGAAAGAGTAAGAGTTATTGCAACGGACGGAGAGAACGTGTCCTGTAACGCTATTCTGCAGGATTTCAGCGTCGTCAAGTTCGGTAAAGATTAGGGTTCCTCGGTGTGAGGCATAGCGTCCTAAACGGTTGACGATTCCGAAGGGTTGCGGTGTGGAGATCGGCACCGGTGCGCGAGGATTAGATGGGTCGTAGTCACCCCAAAATGCCTCCCAAACGAGACTTCGAATTTATTTAATGATCGAGCCATTCGCAGCTTTTAATCCTCTCCAAATGCAGCCGTAGCATTTCTAAACGACTCAGGCATTATTCGGTAGGGAAATGAGATCCAAGCCGGCATCGAAGTGGCGATCTTCTGCGATGGAGGATGACCACAACAACCCTTGCTCCTTCCGAATTTGAATTGCTTATAGTCAGTCTAGAATACGAATACTTTATAGCAATTTTATACGAAATCTTATAGCAATTTATAACATCGAAATTAGGTACCGTGTGATAAACCAACGATTTATTTTATACATTAATGCAAGTAAAAAGGAATATTTTAGGGTTCAGATTGTTCTTTCATTCATGGAATTCCATCGAGAATATTTTTACGGAAGAATTAAAGTCACTCGAGCCTGTTATCTATTGTAGAGATCAACTTAAAGGAACATTAGTTGACTTTTATCTTGAAACAATACTCATTTCGTATTCATTTCAATCTTTCTGCACTAAAGATATAAACTTCACTCTGGCTTTCTTCTGTTGGACAAACTATCTATTTGGAAGAATTTAATTTTTATATATTTTCAACTAAATTAACTATCAGTAAAACCGAGATGGTGATTAGTCTTGGAGTTGACAAAATAAAGCACGTTTTTCAATAAAGTTCCTTTAATACATGTCTTAAACACATGGTAAAACGTCTTTGTTGTTTTATGATTACATTAAAGATACAAGGATTTGAAGAAACGTATTAGATTTTATATTCAGAGTTATTATATGTGGATATTCTTATATTTTCAGGAACAGTTATCATAATTAAGACTAATGTTCACCATCATGTTTGATTATTTTAGGCGGAACTTCATTGTTTGAAGAATATGCACAAATATAACGAATTCTCTGAGGATCTAACTATAAGTATGAAAGGGTGAATTTATTGACAGTACTTCATTTTTTGTATTTTTTGGTGAGCACTCTTATTTGCCGCATCAAAACTGTATAAAACTAATTACTATTTAACTATTTATCTCATAACTAAGTTGGAAGATAAGTTAACGATAGATATCAACCAACCGTTGCAATAGAAATGGATAAAATATATTTTATTATTATTTTAGTTTGCCACTGTTAGTAGACGTAGGTGTTTTAGCTATAGTGAAACCCTATTTCCTAACATGCCTATAATTATTGCCTTATTTTGTTGCTTATTGCCGCAGATAATGTAGTATTCTCCATAGTTTATTAGTATAGTAGTGCTCCATTTTTATTATTTTTTTTGTATTTTTACTTATATATTTTTTACTTTACTTTTTGTACTTTTCTCTACCATTTTTGAATTTATATTCTTTTTTTAATATGTTTTCACTATTTTTTCGCGGTTTTTTTCGCCCCCCTTCTTGTGTGGGTGTTTTCCCGCACTGTGGTTTTTTTCTTTATCAACCTTCAGTCATATAGATTTTTTCCCACAAATCAAATCTTTCTATTTCGCTTTTTTTTCTCTTTTTTTCTCTTAGTATTATGTTACATCTTGTACCATGTATCTTCATACGAGGTTAGGTGGAAGAGAGGCCCACTCGGGCCTAACCTCGTCTAATAAAGGGTCCAATAATAATAATAATAGTATTACCAATTAAAAGTCCTTTAAAGATAGACGGAGTTTCTCTCTTAAAAGATCTCTCGGGTCAATCCCGTCAAAAGCGAGCCGGATTCATACCCTGAAATACCACCGAGACGCGACGACTTTCACTCCACTCGAAACATTCCGCTTTAATTTCGCTCCGGAGAAGATACTAATCCGAGCCCAAATAGTAAGTGAATCCGAATCCAATTCCTTAGCCTAATTTCCCCGCTCGATCCTTTCCTTGCAAAACTCTGCATGCGACGAAGCTTTTCATATGGGAATCCGATTGACCCTACGGCACATGCTAAGTGGGACGAAGGATGACAACGCGACATAGCCGCCAACAAAGGACGCTTTAATTAAACCTTATTTACATATGCGGCGGCAGCCGTTGTCGCAATCACGGCACTCTGAAGGGAAGCTTAGCCGTGGTGTAGGATGAGCTGTGGGAGGAGGGATCTCCCGTCCGTCCGGACATCCGGATTGACATGAGACGTCCGTAGCTTTTCGTGGACGTTTTTGCGTCGGCGATACAAACACAGACGAGCCGGAGAACGGCAGCCGCGGACATAATTTATTCATTCGTTCTGTGGGGGCGGAGGGAAGGAAAGATTTTGGAGGGAGGAAAACCAACGGATGCGCTACGCTACCACGAATGCTGGTATATTACAAGATAGTACGGTTAAGGGAACTCCGGTACCAAAGTGTTAGGAAAATAAAACTCTTTAATCATAATAATAATATTAATAATAATAATAATAATAATGCCGTCTTTTTTCAACTAGTTGGGCGAATTTTGGCCAAAGCATGCCACTCTTACAATTAACCCATTTTTCTCCCATTTTAATATTTTTTTTCTTATTTTCTTGATAAACGCGACAATCACAGACAGCCATTCCCTAACCGGAAAAATCCGATTAGCCGGGATTCGAACCCGGGACCGTGTGGTTAGAACCCTGTGGACCGTAAGGGGTACGATTTATTGTAACTTTTGCATTAGCCTAACTCGGCGCTTAATTCCTACCTTTTCTATAGGTATACAATCACTAGCTTTTATATTTTAGAATATACTCGTATATGTTAAAGTTACAGAGAAGTTCTCTCGTTGGTATTTGCGGGTACTTGGTATTTTACCATACACTATTCAGCCGGTTTTAACCTTCAAACTTCGAATTTTATATACCGAAAGCTCTGAAAAGGAAGCGAGGCTGTCGAAATCTCCTCAGCTATATTTTGGATGTGAACGAGGTAATCTTTAATAATTTTCCAATAAGGTCAACTAATATTTAGTAAAAAACATTTATAAATAAACCAGAAATCATTATTAAAATATATTTGTTTTTCATGAGCGTATTAACTTTTTCTCCTCTTAGGGCAGGTAAATGAGCAATTAGTGTGACATATCAATAATGCCACCATTTTAATTATAAAACTTTTTAATTGCTTTATATCCACACGAAATGTTTTTGTTGCAGACGAGCATTTTTCCTCTAACACATCTCAAATCATTTAATTATGTAGGCTTAATTTTCAAATTTGCGTTCTTACGATATTGCTGAATTCACAATATATAAATCACTGCTTCGTGGTAATTAATGCTAATGAAATTGCTTAATCAACATTTATTACTGTTTATCAGTGCTTGACGAACGCAAATACCAATTAGCGAGTTCCAGCTAACGAGGTTATTTGTTGAAATCTTTTTCTGTACCCTGCATAGTAATCAAATAATTGCTCGGCGAAAAATGCTCACTAACGCAATGTGAGTTGATGCAAATTTTAATGATTTTAAATGATTGAAGGGAAAATAAAATATTCATTGCTGATTAGGAAGCCTATGAAATATGATGTCAGGACATAGATGATTTCACTAATGAATTGAATTGGGTCTTTGATCCGTGATAGTTCCGAAGGAAATATAATTAATTCTGCAAGATATTTTCATATAAATTTAACTTGTTTCCAACAAATTCCCTAGACATCACCTTATCACAGTGTATAATAATAATGTAGGACCTTTCAATTAATTTCAATATGTCCAAACGGGTGAGGGTAATAACGTTTGGATAGAAAACTTTCGATAGCCTGATACTTCTTAAGCTTCGTCAACTTAAGAATGTTTAAAATTATTCGTATACACATTTTAGTTTTATGCAACATTGCCAAGTAGGATGGTCCCATGTGTTAAAAAGAGAACAGAGAGCAAACATTTTCTAAACAAAATAAAACCTTTAAATGGAAAGATGTTCAGTAGTATTATTTTTTGTTGTCATAAAATGTTTTTATTTCTTGATTATTTATAGTATTTACATTTATTTCTCACTCATTTGGGTAGTTAATGTCTGTGGAATAGTATTTTCTCAATTTTTTACTGAGTTAATATTTAGAAAGGTATTCGTGTTGCCAATATTTAACTTAAAGTGTGCTAGTTGAAAGGGGAAATATTCTTTAGACGTAACAACACTATAAGGAATATGAAAAAAGCGAACGTAAATTTTAAAAGAACAATTAGGTAGCACCCTAGATTGATATTTTATAGGTGACGGAATCCCACTCGAAGCTTCATTTTCCACTAAATATTGAGAGTTATGAAAGCTATATAATTCATATTCAGTTTATTTCCTTAGAATTAAACAAATAACACTTTTAATTCCTTCGAGCATTTATTTATGTCGGCAGATTTCTAAACTAACAAAAAATCTGCTACTCAAATAAGCTAAAAAATTTATATTTCTTCAGTTTATTGAGAGCAATTATTCATAATCAGATAAGAAAGAAACTCTTCCCTGCTACTTACTTATGACTAATTAGTGGAAGAAGATTAAGTCCTCTTAAGCACCAAAGAAGAATTAAAATGAAACACTATTGTTTCAAAAATTTAATGTAATTCTGTCAATACTGAAAGAAGCTGTAGTATAATCAGTGTTACTCGCCGGCTGTTAGTGACTCCTAACGAAAAAAGGGTTTACATTCTGTTATCGTTTCGAAAGATTTCCAAGGATTTTCTTTTCAAATCTAAATTAGGTATCGCAGCTACCTCTCTCTTCCAGAGTACGTGTAAGCATCCCCTTGATGTAGAGCTGAATAGTCGCACTGCTCACACGGCTAAAGATCGGGGCGCATAAAAAATGGGCATCGTTTTGCCGTCTGAATGACGTCCCATTTGGAATAAAAACGCTGACGGAGATGCAATCGCGTGAGGAGAACGGATGCACTGTCTCCATTCTTCCATTCGTTCTTTATCCTGCAAATACGGCTAGTCTTGTACAGACGGGTGCCAGGGGATCGGCGCCGGCTGCAGGGGGTGCGGTAATCAACGCTCTGTGTCACTAGATGGCATCGTTGTCTCCGTGAGTGATCCCTCGCTAACAACATCCTCTCGAAATGCATTCGACGGAATCGCGATGCACTCCAGAATGCATCGACTCTCAGATTGCAGAGCAGAATTAATGGAATTCGGCGAGGATTTTCTTCTCCGGCGGAATGAAAAGATGGGGTCGGATACGGCTGTTGTTCGGGCGTAGAATCGCAGAATTGCTGGGGAGCTAACCAAGCGTGGGTCATCGGGTGATAAGGGACGTGTGTATCTCTGCAAGTAAGGAATTTCATCCAGGTGATATTGCCCGACGTAATTATTCTAAACATCAATCAAGAGGTGATTTCCCCTGTCACGTGCAGCTTTCGGGATATTAATGCACATATAGATGTGATCCGATTGAGGTCTCTCCCAGGATAATCATCAAAGTTGTAGTTCTAAAACATGGAAGCATACATGTACACACATGTGTATAAAGAGATATGTTTTGAAAGAACCAAAGAACTTATCAGATGTGGCAACTAAGTACGGAATAAGCGTCTAAAACATGGGGAATAAGAAGATTATAAAAAGGAGACATTTGAAATGAACCGACTGATAGCATGTACTGAACAGGCTATATTATCAAAATTGATACGAAATTACTGATCAAAGGGAAAAATGTTAACATTTGCTCCAAGGAAGAAACGTTTAGTACTGATTAGGCGAAAAAGTACTCTCTATAAAATCTATATATACGATTATTTTTACCCCTGCACAGACATTTTGACTCATCAATAGGACTTAGTAGAGCATAAGAGGTATATGTATTGCTATTGTCACTATTAATCATTTAGAGTTTGAAGTTATGACCAAATAAACTTAAGATCTACATTCCTTCAATGGGTTGTATATAAACCACCTAAAGCATGAGGTATTCATTTGAATCTCTGTAATGATCTCAAACTTCTTTTCCTCAAATAATTCTCAAGAATTTTGTTTATATAGGGCTCTAAATTATTGTGATCCTTAATTTCGTGAGGTTTCAATTCTCTAGTACGAATCATCGTTTAGAGAAGTTAAAAGCAAAGCTCCTGGATAGCCATGTGGGCAGTGCGTTCAACTTGGGTGAAAACGGTCTTGGGTTCGATTCCCGGTAGCTCATGCTCAAAATGACCTCAGCTATCGAAGCACTCAGAACTATACTACTACTACTAAGTTAAAAGACCGTCGGGTAAATTCTTTTTAAGGATGAATTTTATCCAATATGCAATCCAAACTATTGGAAATGGCATTCAAACGAAAATATAAAAACGATGCTGGAAAATAGGGCTCATTTAGTGTAATAATTTTCTGATTATGGATTAAAATCGTGATGCATATCCTCGTCAAATTTGTCAAGAGTTAGTGGAATTGTGTTATGGAATTCGTTTGACTTACTCAAGCACCAGTGTTTTTTTAGTACTTTACGTCAGATACTTTGTTGACGGCCAACACACCTTAACTGTACAACATCGGTAAAAATTCACTTCCACAGAATCCACCGAAATATCGAAATTCATATATTTACATGATTCCACGGATAAATTTATGTTTATTTAAACGAGCAAGCTTCAATCTGAGTATTCATATTTTAAACCCTCGGGGGAGAGATATTTTAACGCGACAAGATCAGAAATCTTGCAGTTGAAATTTGTTTTTCTGCCTATTGGGCGATAATTAAAGATTAAAGGGACGCGACGGGGAAATAATTTTTGGAAATGAAAGCCTCAATTTTTCGCTCGATTGAAAGCGGAATGAATCGGGGGAGACATTGAAAAAGCGGGACTGGAGAAAACTGTGTAGTAGAAAATCAAACATGACTCTGTGGGCATACGGGAAACAGAGGCGAGATTGTCGCATGGGAAAGATTTCGTGAGCTATTCCCAATCCTCAGCCGCTCGTTGCGACAGCCGAATGATAGTCGAGTAACAGTTGTTAAAACCGTTTTGAGCTTTAGTTAAATAGAATGAGCGATATAAACCTCGCTTAATAACGTGCGAAAACACGACGTTATTGCGCTGGGATCTCGTCCCATTTGTTACAGTCTCTAAGCGACGAACCATGTCGATTTGTTAGCATTAAGCACAATGAGAAAATGGAGACGCTGTTTTGGGATTACCGTTCGATGCAATACTCCGCATTAGAAGGTTGACAGCGCGACGTTTCTCTTTTCCGACGATTCCACGCTTGAGAGAGGCTTTTATCTGGGAAACAAGGCTCGAAAAATTATGTAAGCGGCATTGACGAGCGTTTCACATGATTAGTCCTTGCATATTTTTTTCATGACATAAATTGGTGTATCCTAAATGAAATTGCGAGTTAAAGCAATGTATAGGATACATTTTTATGAGTTTGTATTTTAAATTACTAGAGATGCGTTATGTAGAATGATTGACAGTGACATTTTAATATAAAAATTTTAGTGGGCTTGACAGGAGAGGTATTATAAATAGGAAACAAATTTACGGCTTGCTAACCTATCATATTGTATCATATGTTGCTCCGTAAGAAATAAAGACAATATTCTTCAGTATAAACGGTATAATTACGTAAAATACTATCCTGAAGATAAAGAAAGAGCTTCTGATGGTGATGGGATACTTTAAAATGGCTCTAACGATGTACCGTTCCAGCTGAGTTCATTCCGCATTAATTTATTCACTCCGTGGGCTGAAGCTTTAGGAATTATTCTATATTATTTTAGCTTGTATTTTTCTTGTTAATATTTTAGACTAAAATGATGTTCCATATGTCAGAGATTTGCTATGTGAATCCGAACCTGACGAATTCAATCAAATGATGGATAACTTTTGAGTTTGACTGTTTTGATAGATCAAATCCATCGGAATCCATCCAAAAGTAATCCGAAACAGTAATTGAATGCGGAAATTAATAGATTAATAAGCCTTCACCATAAATTTCATTCGATTATGAATGTCTATCACGGGAGAGTAATTTTAATACCAGAATTTATCTCTTTCCTTCGAGTCTCTCCATTATCTCCCAATCACTTGCATCTTGATTTTAAATTGGCATTGCAATTGAGTTCTACTTACTATCGATTGTTTCAGGCATGGCTCTGTAGTGGGACTCCATAACGTGAAGGAATGAAAAAAAAACGCTTACTCATACCCATGATTTTTTTTTCACTACCCAGGTTTCGATTAATCGAAATTATCATAGCAAATCATTATATAGCAAAACAAAAGGAGAAATTAAGGTGATGATGGGAGGAAAATGGTTAACTCTGGAAGTTTTGGACAAGGGATTTAACGTCATCCTTTAATTTCAACTTATCATGAAATAAAAGATAGACAAAAGAATCCTGATACATACTTTATCTTATAAGTGGAGTGCGGAAATAAAAATATTAGAGTTTCACTTGAACATTTGTCATATAAATCTTCATTAAATAATTCGCAATTACATGAATTTTAAAATTGGATTTTTGTGGACGCTATCTTACCGTTTTCTGCAGAAGTATACCTCTAGTTAGGTTGGTAATCATTCATAAATATATTCCGTAAACCAAGAATATTCTAGGTTATAGTTGTTTGCTAATCAATGCTTAAATTACTGTCATAGGCCATGACTATAAAGCATCTAACTTGTAGATAATATCATCATGATTTTACCATCAACAAGAAATTGTATATTTCTCAAGATTTTGCTTATGAAACCCATATTTTCAATCCAGAAGGCTAAAAAATACGATTTAACTTCCCTTTTATATTAATTTAAGCAATAATAAATCAATAAATTTAAATAAATAATCGACTGTTTCCGGAAAATAAGCGAATTTTTTTTATGAAAAGTGAGTTATTACCGATGAAGTTTTTCAATTACATTATTATTGGTTTGTTAATAAAATTATTCCTACGTTTACATGTCATGAATTTCATCTCATTTAAAGTATAACTTATGTTTTAACAAGATTGTTTAACGGTTTTCATAATTTTAAATCACCGCTATTTGCAAATAACGGAAATTGATAGTGTGGGTTTCGAAAATCCAAAACATTAACCTCGGTGGGAGGTGTTATATTATATGCCAGTCGTCATCACTGCATACACAGGAACTGTAAATTATTTAAACAAGGTTAATTATGACGTAATATAAATTTCATCACGTCTAAATTTCCGCCGTTCATTTGAAAAATGAATCGTTATTCATTATCTGATTTTGGTTTCTCGGCTGCTCCAAATCTTTGCATAAAATGCCTACATGAAGCTTACCCAAAAATGTAAATTAATGACAGGTCAAAACTAAAATAAAAATAAGGAAGTCTATGGAGAGTATTCGGTAAATAACAGCTCACGTAAAATTTTAGATTTAATATGTAAATCTAGAGATAAAATGTGAATTAAATAGCTTTTAGATTACAGGAAGTATAACTAAAATTAATCAAATGGAATTGCGTTGTTTAAACTTTGTTGATTACAATCCCCATCTAGCTCAGAGAGTGAATTAATCTCCTTGTGATAGAATTGAAATATTTAAAATCAGTAATTGATTTAAAAAATAAAGTATTTGTTAGATCCTATATCATTACCAAATGAGAATTCCTAAGACTATAATTGCTTTCATGTTACAACTTTATTATTGCAATATTATAGTACGAGTATATATAAAAATTACACCTTTTCCTCGCAGTATTTGCTATGAATATATTTAATAAATTTAAGTTTACGGTTAATTAAAATTTCTTAGTTTCATAAAATTTTCACATTGATAATGTTTGTTATTTTGCGTCGGTTTTTATAATAATTTCTACATTTCTCTTCCTCCTAAGTACTTTGAGCTAATTTTTTACCTTTGTATAGACTTACCTTTTATTAGAATGTTCTTAAAGGATTATTCTCAAAATTTGCATGAAAACTTTCCATACATAATTGAAAAAGAGTAAGTAATTAAATATGCTTTTTGAAACCCATGTTGATACTTTCGTAAAAATAAGATTTTTACCGAAATTTTAAGCGAGGATTTATTCTATAAAGCCTGTGTTATAATCAATTTTCCTTCTTCAATAGAATAAACAATTATTAGTTATTCGAGAAAATTTGAAGGGAATATATTACGAGTAAATTGTGGAAATTGAATTAAATACAAATGAATAAATTGTAAACCAAAGTATTTATAAAATATTCATTTATCTCGATTTAAATTTACCCGAATTCAAATTATAATTAAGCTTTATTTTCTGAAAATTATCAAATAGCATATTTTAATCCAAACATCAAAACAGGCTTCCGTGAAAGTTTCAAATGCAAAATTCAGAGCTTAGCTTTCTATATTATTAAATGAAGACAAATTTCCTTGAAATAATAATAATAAATATTTCCTCATTGTATTATCAAGGTCTTCGTGGGAATAAAAGGGAACTTCCTGATGAATCACATCATATAAATTCCATTGCAGTTGGAAATATTAAAGTATTTCCTAAATTGGCGGTTAAATATAAATATGCCATAGATTACGTGAGAGAATATTCAAGGAAACAGGCGTTCAGGTACCGATAGAACTACATTTAGACCGATTTTTCCTTTAGAACCGAATAAGAATTCAGGAAAGCGGCGAATGATAAAAGAAGACCAGCTGCAAGCAGGAGCCTAAACCTAGGGAAACCACGTTTATTTCCCTCTCAAAGAGGGAATTCCCAGAAGAGTAGAGGAAAAGGTAAGCACAGGGGCTTATGAGGATTTCTTAAGAGTAAATATTCTATCTCCGAGATTTTCTCCTGCTTTTTCTAATCCACGTGAAAGGTGCGGATAGTGGAATGTAGAGAGCTAGGAGATGAAAGGGACTGAAGATAGGGATGAGAGATAGACGAATTGTGCGGTTGGGAAAGGAAAGCGGGGAAGACGGGAAAAGAGAAAGGCATTTCTTTCAACTGTACACTGACAGGTTGACAGATTGAAACGGAGTTGAGAAATCAGGAAGATGTGCGGAAGTGAGAGAGAAGTATGGCTTAGGATGGGAAGAAAAATAAGGCAATCTTAAAGGCGCAGAGATAATTAAGGGGTAAGCTGAAGTGTGGCAAAAATGGAGTCCGCAAATACGGAAGGATATATTTCAGGAAGAAAGGATGGGATTCAGAATTAGCGACATATGGGGAAGAATGTTAAAATAATCCTCGTTAATGGAATCTAAGGAGATTATAAATGAATAGTAAGAAATAATGGAAAAATCGAGAAGGAGATATTTAGCATTAAAGAAGATTATATGTTTGATGGAAGATGATGACTGAATTTGTGTGAAAAAGGTAGGATCGAAATCGAAAGTTACAAAGATTTAAATAAAAATTGGAATTATCAAATCAACTAGAATGAACTTAAATAATTTTTTCAGTAGAAATTAGAATCTAGAATTCCATGAAAATGGTATGGGGGAAATACTTAGATAGACGATCTCCGGTAAAATATAAATTAATGTGTTTAAGTTACCCTACCAATAATAATAATAATTTTATTGTGCTCTGGGCCTTAAAAGTCCTGTACGAGCAAAAAGAAAATACAAAACAAAAAATATCTGCTCATACATAAGTGAATACTGCTCATAATAAGTAAAAGGATGTAAGAGTACAATTTACAATTAGTTCGAAGTAACCAGAAGATAATTAAACAATTTTCGTTTAAAAGATGACATCGAAAAGGGATTTTTAATTTGATCTGGTAGGGTGTTCCAAAAATTAGAGGCAACAATTTGAGAGGATCTCGAATAAACATTGGTGTGGGGCATTGGACTTATAAAGTAGTTTGGGACAGATCGAGTAGTTTTAGAAGAGACAGAATTTTTAAACGTAAAAAGGTCGTAGATGTACTGAGGTTGAGAACAATATACAATGACGAGAGAGACAAAGAAGAGAGAACAATATACAATGACTTTTAACTAAAAGAATAGACAAGTATAGTAATGCAAGCAAGTCAGAGATACAATTATTGTAATTTAAGGTTTCTTAAATTTAGTTTTTTTTATCTTGATTTCAATTTATACTTGAAATTGAGATAATTAGTAATGTACATATTCTCTATTTTTATTAATTTCCAGATAAATATAAGCTTAGTGTAATACTCGTTGAAATGTAAAATTCTACCAATTATAGCGATTTTCTTTAAGTGGCACTGAAAATGAAGTAGGGTATTTTAGACTAAGAGAACCCTTTTCTCCGAATAGAACTGAGTCTAAATAAGCCCGCTTCTTCCATGCCAAGAATTTCTGGATAGGAAACTTCTGCTCCCTGTAAAATCAAAATCCTCCCCGCCTGAGTGACTGACATGATAGCTCCCAAAAAAGCCGGCATTTTCGACGAATCTAAAAGCCAAATGCTTCTGCCACCGCATTTATGGGGAACGTCACCGTGAAATAGCTCTAATGCTTAATAACTCGTGATCCCACCAAATCCTAGAACAAATACCCCTCCGAATATCGGCGGGACTCGAAATGAAATCGTAGGAAAGTAATCCCGGAGCGTTATGTTCGGATATCAAAATTAAATGAAATAAGGCTGAGGATTTTCGGGTATTGGGATTTGCGAAGGATGGAAATGAATTTAAGGAAGAGTGGCAGCGGCGGAATTAGATTTGCGGCTAAAAGGAAAGCAGATATATGGGGAAGAGAAGAAATGCGAATGTAAATCCGAGATATTTCATTCTGTCTTGGGAGGGTACGTGAAGGGGGGATATGGGAAAGGAATACAGCGAAATCAGGAAAAAAAGGATATCCTTGAACTAAAAAGAAATCAAGTTAGAAAATGTAGATGGCATTGCTGGTGGTTAATCTTATATATTGCCACTAGACTCCAAATGTTCAATATAACTTAAAGCATGGTGAAGTAAACTAAGCAAAAGGTTCACCATGCTTCCTGGTAAGAAGTCTCATGGATTCAATGCTACGAAAGATGAATTGATGTCCTAATTGGCATAATTTCTGTAAATTATATATCCCTGAAAAAAACATCGAGTCTTTATATATTCGATATTCATAATCATTTGTTGCAAATTTTCCTTTAACTTCACTCCTTTGAGTGTAAATATTGCCTATGCAAACGTGCAAGAATGAAACAGGAGCAAAAATTATGAGAGAATCATATATCTACAGGAGAAAAGAAGTACGATGGATCTTTGCTTAATAGACATGATACCATCATCATTTGTTGCTATGATGATATATTTTTTGTCTTCTTTATTCAATTTCCTGCATATAATATTAGTTCTTATAATACTTTTTTTCTTACGAAATGGCGATCTCCTTTGCTGTTCTATGATTCATTTATTTGCTATTGCAGTAAAATATTATTTCATTGTGGATCTAATTCTCTTATCAAACTAACTAAAAACTTGAACATTAAATAAATTCTTAACTTTATGACGAAAAATACTTACTTTCGATAACTTTGTGTACATACGTTAATTATTTTTTTATTTTTACTATTCACTAAACTGCAATCCATCTCCCTTTTTTCTTTCACTCCTTCTCGATATGTTCGCAGGCTTTTCACAAATCCCTTCTCTTCGTGGCTGTTTTTCTGCAATGATTATACTTCTTCCGTCCTCAAGAACATCAGCTTTTTTCTCTCCACGAAACCAATCATTCTTTTCTTTATTCTGTACATATTATATTTTATTCTATTGTTTAAGTTATGAATTCATATTCATGTGTTTATTTTTTGTTATATTCAGACACGGTTTTAATAGATGATAGGGCTATCTAGTCCCCATGTCATCCAGTAATACGGTTTGTACAGCATATATTGGTGTATACGAATTTCTCAGGCTAATTAGGTCGTTCCAAGTGCTGCATACATCATTATTCACTCATATTATCATCATCATATATTTGCATACGAAGGTTAAGAAATATCCAATAGAATTCCTAAACGTATCGTAAGGAAAAGTTTCCGCGAAAAGAACATAACGCGCTCCCTCAGAGCGTACACAGGAATACATTGCAACCACTTTTACGTAAACGATTCCACTCTATCAGAAAAAAACGGCTCCTCTCTAAAGACCCTCATCTACGGCTTAACGATGATAAAGTAAGAGGTGCTCGAACATCTCAGAAGGGGTATAATGGGCGATTTGGAGGAAACGGCCCTAATGCATAGGGGCAGATACCAGACAGGTGACGGCGGATGGAGAAAGAATGATCCGAGGCATGTCGGGATATTGGGAGAACAGAAATGCGGGATGAGGGGGTGAGCACAAAGGCCGTACGCCCCTTGGCCATTGTCCAGAGCGGTGTCGCGCGTATATTCAACGCCACACATCGATTGCCGTGCGAGGTAAACAAAAAAATCGAACAAAAGACCCGCGAACATCACAGAGAGGGGTACGCAAAGCCTCTGGGAACCGAAGAGTGGCGCTCGGAAAACGTATGAAAGGGTATGATCGAGAGATATGGGATGCTTTTAAACTCTTGAGTGGGGCAGACGGAGGGAAGTTGATACTTTGAGTGTATGCACTCGAAATGATGGGAGAACGAAAGAGTCACGGGACGGCCAGGGTTCCTTTGGGATACGACCGTGAATGTTTTCTCTTAGGAGCATTGAAATGGGTCCGTCATTGCTCCAACTGTTTCAAAAGCGGCACGTCGATGACCCGTAATTATTACGGCGGACGTGGCCTTTTCTGAGCTTTCTTTTGTGCCGTCAGAGCGAGGCAACTCCACCGTGTATGATTATTCATTAAATTTTAGACATAATGTTGTACAATGCTCTCTCCATTCAGCCGCGAATTCTTTCTCTCTCTTCTTTGCTGTCTTCGTGGGATTTTATTTTATAAACCAGGGCAAATCTGAGAGCACGATGCAGGGATTTATTTTATTATCCTCTTTTCTTTACTGCCCTTTCCTGCTGCACGCTTCATTCAGAATGGGTTACAAAAATCTGGTCTGCTTACCTTTAATCAGATGCATGATAAATATGTATTGCTTACGAATAATTATAACACAAAGAAATGTAAAAAGAAAATGGAATTGTATCCTTGGATAAATAAGGACCAAAAAGCAGGCATCAGGTACGAAATGGTATAAGCAATCAAGGAGCCAAAATATAAGTATGTCTGTTCTTGTCTTATTCATCCAAATTCCATGTGATTTACGAAGGTTACACATAACTAATGCACATATTTTTATCGTAAATCTTTTACCCGACATTTAAAGAAACAAAAACTAAATGATAGTTTCTTTGATGTAACAGAAATTCAGTTGGTGGACCTTCCTTCAAAAACAAAAATATCTTCAAACGTGAAGTAAACACATCGATACCGATAGTGTCATAGATTATATATGGAATAAAGAAAAATTTGTCTTCTCAGTATTGTGTTTTTTAAGTAAAATTACACGAAATCAACGCCAATGTTATTGATTTTAAGTTTTTTCACATATATTTACAAAAATATATTTTTACAAGTAATCGAATGTGAAACTATAGCATTATTGTCTTGAAAATATTTATTGAACAATGTTTAGAGGTTCTTTTAGAACGCATTGGCCTTAACGCTGAAATTTTGCACTTTTTGCGTTCTCATCTCATTTCTCCATTCTGTTACCATTACATCTTGGAATTATAATAGAAGAAAGACAGTTTGAACTGTCGTTGGCTGAAATAGCACGTATAACAGGTAAATTTCAAACACTTCATATAAATTTGAGCAATCCAACAACAAGGCAAGGAAGATTTGCATACTAATATTAAAAGTATTTTAACAGTGATAGTTCTGAAATTCTACCAGAGAATATTTCTAATTTTTAACGTTATTTATGTTTATATTATTATATTTATGTATACACTTTTGAGAAAAAAACACTACAAGATTATCAATGTTGGTATTCTGAAAATCATTTCTTTAGTTTAATATGAGTAAAATGTGATAATGGCTTGAGAAATCAATGTAAAGTGGAAAAAATTCGCTTGCCTTCTTTTTCCTCGAGTGTCAACAGCAGAAACATCGTCTACTTTCTAATATTCAAGCATAAGACGCATACATTTTCAACTTATAGTTTCGGTGCAAAAAAGGGCAGTGAGCCGAGCAATTCGGTCTCGGAACTTCTCTATAACTCAAAACTCATTTCCTCGTTTCCCGAAAAAGGACCGAAAATTGCTAGCAACAGTGCTGCGAGAGAAGTTTCGGATGTTTTCGGAGGGAACTTTTGGGAGGAACTTGCATTTTTGGATAGTCTTCTGGGATGTATATCAAACGATCGTATTCATGATTACTTCGCCTCCTAGATCGAATGTAAGTAAACAGCCCGAAACTTCTTCGGTGTTTTCGAGAAGTAGCTGCTGGGAAACACGACGGAATAAATTTGCACAGTCAATGAGCGAAAAAGGTAAAAGACTGCTGGAGTACTAATGTACGGTTACTTTCATATTTGCTGCATTTCATGGCGAAGATGTTTTCCATATTACTTTATGGACCACGTGCATTAGAAGGCTAAGAGAAGCTTCGGAGGAAGTTTCGTTTTAAAATCCTATCCTACGTGAAGGGAATATGCTATTTAATTTATGCCGAATTCTTAAAAACTCAATAAAACATATATTATTGAAATATTTAGACATTTTATTCTGGAAATTTATTTAAAATATTTTGGAATCTTTCCATGTCATCCATTATGAACTTTGAAAATTCTAGATTTTATATCTCTTCTGAAGAATATTTAAAAGTCTTTTCGTGTTTTTTTTACTGAACTCTAGGACTATTCTCTTGAAAGTTAGGGCCATTAAAATTTCTTTAAAAAAGTATAATTTTACTTAATTATTGTAATTAATATTTAATAATATCTAATATTGATTTTGATCATTTTCGAGCCATTTTAAAAATCCGCGATTATATCTTCTTACGAATAGGAAAAATCATGAATATTTTCTCATGAGTATACTATGAGTACAATTTGGTCAAAATAAGCACTTTCCACTGGTATGCTAAGCAGATCATATCTCTCTTCTTTCAAGACTCCACAATAAAAACACCAGGACACCCACCGACTTGAAAGATGGAATTAAACTTGAAATATTTTTATAGTTTAAGGATTTTATATTCATATACAAACAAACGATGGCACTAATGGATGAAAACTAAAGGCTCATGAAACGCGGTAGGCATACATCGCAATTTTTAAGGAAATTCTTTGGGGGGAAAGTTTTGTTTGAATAAAATATGGCATCCGGAAAGATAAACAAGGCCACAATCCCGGGAAAAAAAACGTGGCTCGGCCCTTTAAATGCTTCGGCACGAAATTCCCCGCTGCACTTTGAAAACAAACCGTTCCGCAAAAATTGCCTTCAAGTTTTAAAGCGCCAATTAAATAAAAAAGAAAGCGGCCCCACGTAGAAAGAGGAAACGGAAATTAATTCGTTACCTGAAGCAGCGCAAACGAGGCAAATTTGGAAGGAGGGCAAAAATGAAAAGAAAATGAAAAAAGAAAAGAGGAAATTAAGTGGGAGTCAAAAGGAAACGAGATGAAAAGCTATAAAGAAAGAGAGGGAGCCATCAAGTGGAAAAAAGAAAATAGAGGTTTGGTAAATACTTATTCCACATAATGATAAGGGTTTCGAAAAAACGTATCAAACACAACTTACGTTCTTCCTTTTATTTTAATCCAAGACATATATCTGAGTAAGAGATCATAGAGTTTAGATCAAAGGTCATTTTCAAAACAATTTGTATGGCTGCACAGTCATGAATTCGTAAAAATCTTGCGTACGGATGTTACTTGAATACCTTATTCATTAATTTTACCAAATAGTTCTCTTTCATTGCCGACTTTCTACTTATTTATTTGTACATCTTAGTATTTTACTGGATGTGGGAGTTTAGAGCAATATTATATCTAATCATTTATATGTATAATTTATTTATTCAATTCTAAACATTTCCTATCATATTATAATTCTATATTTATATCTACATTTCTTATGTATATTCCTAAATATTTTCTTGTCATGTTAGTAACAAAATTCTTGATTAAAACTGTTTTAACCCGTTTTGTCTCTGCATTTCTTCTTTAACTATGGCTCTTTTACATTTTCATATGTATTTTAAAATTTATATTTATTCCTCAATGCTTTATATCAATTGGCTACGTTAGTCAGCTAAGTAATTCCTATTTAACCCTGTAATATCCATGCGTATACCTCTCTTAACATGTAATTTACCTGTTTCATTCCTTTATTTTCCTATTTATTTCTTTGAGTGAGATTGAGTAATCTCTGCTTTAAAAGGGATTCTACTGTGTAGCAGCTCTTCTAACCATGTAAAACGCTATTTTTGTTATTCATTTATTTTTCATGGAGCTATTCTATAATTTATAAACCATTTGGTGTTTATTTATGTAACTGACTAGGGAAGCCATGAGTATAGCTGTTTGTAAACTCAGTTAGAGGAACTCTGGGATCGAGGAAGAGGAAGAACAGGCCTCATCTGTCCAAGGGTAAGTAAACAACAAATCAAGTAATACGTAATGCGCGCTATGTTATCGAAATTCCAAGTCTGAGCGGTCGGAATGACTATTCCTCAAACCTCCTCAGCAGTAAACCTCAAACTTCTGTAGCATCCAGAAGATGCACACATCACTATGCCATAGATAAAGGATACTCAAGCTAATCGATCTTACGCAAGTTCTAATGAAAATTTAGACTTTGGGAATTTTTTTGCCCTGAGATCAGGGATTTTGATTTCTTATACTGATAACCCTTTTCTTGAGATAAATGGCCGCAGAGAACTTAATTGCCACAGATATCTCGGGAGGGGAGAAAACATTTTTTTTTCAGGATTTAGTTTTTATAAGACCCAGTTAAAGGGAATGTTCTGTGCCTAACTTAGCGTTAGTGCAAAGTAACGTATGTTAAAACACGGATAAATTTAAGTATATTCTAACTTGTTTTACCTTACGCTGAGTATTAAGTTCTTGATTTCCTATATATTCCTTTTAGATCTAAATAAATCAACAAATTAATACCTACATTTCGTCACTATTCCTTGAAATTGCAAAAGTTTGTTTTTCATAAAGTTTATAAGATTGATATTACTTTGATTCTTAAGCCTCACCAAGCACTAACATCTTCGCAAGTAATAAGTGTGTAGATATGGATGTCTCGGTGGAAAAAACTCAAGTATATCTTGCTTACATACTTCGTTTTTCCTTAGGTTGGCCTTTTCATTCTTCTGAGATGTCCTCAGGTAAGATTAAGGTTAGCCCTCCACTTTCTTTCGGTTGTCCTAAATTTCGTTTCTAATGTCCCAAATATCTCTGCCGATTTTTATTATTTTGTCATCTGGAATTTTGCTTACAGGTTCTTCCCAGAACTTATTTCTTTGTGTGACACGCTCACTTATGTTTTCTATGTGAATGTTTTTTTTCTTATAGCACCTTTCCCTGAGAATCGGCGTAGTATTTTTATTTATGGGGTCTGTGAATTTCTTTGCTTGATGTCTTTGATCATTTTTTGTGATACGGAAATCATTGTCGACTTAATTTTCATCCAGAATCGTGATTATGTATCCTGTCTCAGATACTTATTTTTCCGTTTGATATAATATTTACTTGAAAGCAGTTTTGAACCTCATACCTTCACGATTTGCAACGAAAGTGCAGATGATGGAATTGTTTAGTACTAAACAAGATGAAGTGTGTGGTAGTTTTCCCTTGTTTTCCAAACGAGCCAATCTTCAAGAAGAGTAATTCCATATAACTAGGTAGAAATGGCCTGTACCAATAGCAATATTATTAGGATTTGATGTGCAGTTACCAAAAGTGAACGTCAATATTCTGTACCATTCATACTCGCGTAGCTTTCTTATTAGTACAATCATGAGACAAAATTTAATTGAAGATACATTTCCCTTTATTGTGAACCGAAATATAAATGAAAAACGCTACTTTCACTATGGCAGGAGTTTGTGGCATCAAACAAATACTCACAGATTTAGCCACAACTTTTCCTCAACTATAATTACAAGTTTCGCGAAGCAAACCTCGCGAAATGATCCGAATTTGAGGCTGACAGAGATGGGACGGGGGCTGGCAAAAGGAGCAACGCGATATATTATGGTGAGGGAGGGACGTTTATAAAACAGTGTGCGAGGGTTGGGCATAAAAGCGTCAAACGCAGCGTCAAACGGTTGAGTCGGCCTCTTTGAGGTTGTTTAAGGAGAGGGAAGGATATGTGTTTGTGTGCGGAGGATAAGCGGGGAGGAATGCGCGCGGCGAGAAGGGTTTTGCGGAGGGAAAGGGAAGTGGGTTTTTTTTCAAAGGTCGTCGACGGGCATCGATTGGCCTACCGTTCGATGGACTGTAGAGAATACCTCCTCTCGACTCATGCTGGCCCTGGAAGCAAAACGGGAAAGATTCGACGTTTTTCGAGCGAGGGCTCCAGCGCTGGAGGGGAGTGGCGTCTGAATGGGGGGGAGCAGGGAGGCTGGAAGAGGGAGGGAACGTCTACAGCAGATGGGATAAAACTGCCAAAATGTCATGTTTGAAGGAATCGCGATCGAGTTGGGAAGTTTGGAGCCATTTGACGCCGCAGCGATTTTAGTCCCGTTCTAAAATAGGCGGGAGGTGAACTCCGAGAAAGGATTCTGGAGTTATTTTTTTGGCTGGAGAGAGATATTAAGTTTGACGTTTCTAGTTTTTATTCCCGTTGTCTTCACCTCCTCGCAGTCACGTGAGGTTAACAATGAAAAAGGACGTGGTCCTCATTTATTATTATTTGTTGCTCTTTGATTGTTGTCAGGTTTCAGCCCCAACCGATCTCTAACAACACATATATCATAAGCACTTTCCAAAATCCCTTTCTCTACTAGGTCTCATAGAGATTGAGATTCTGTGATAGCATCCCTCTGTATACAAACAACATTAGAACACACCTAAACAACAACAAGCCTAAATTTATACAATATCCTCCAAGTAGCCTTTCTAATATAT
This sequence comes from Pachydiplax longipennis, assembly GCA_036926295.1. Lineage (NCBI taxonomy): Eukaryota > Metazoa > Arthropoda > Insecta > Odonata > Libellulidae > Pachydiplax > Pachydiplax longipennis. The sequence goes on along the minus strand of JAVFKF010000003.1, from coordinate 21,860,685 downwards.
TTACAACGTACGAGGGTGGTCTAAAAAGTTTCCGACCGATTTTTCAGAAATCTTCAGAAATTTTTCAGAAATTTTCAGAAAACATGTCGAGAAATGGCGAAATGTCGGAATTTTTTTAGACCACCCATGTACATAACCTATAATGACAGTTGCTTCATAATCAAAGTTTAAGTCGTTCCCTTGCCAAGTCACGTATCACTTCAAAAGGTGATCTGTCATCAAACCAAATTAAAAACATATTTTACAAATATTTATATATTCAATAAACTATCATAAAGCAAACTCCAACATCTACTTCCAAACCTCTTTCCTTTTTTGTTACTTAGAGTGAAAGTCATGCACTTTCTCATTTTAAGAATTACGTTAATTTATTTTCACTCTTATGGTAACCTCGGTTCATTATACTCAAGAAATGAGAACAAATTAAATATAAACACAACGAATGCATTTTTAAAAGAAAATTAGGAGAGCTATGAGAAAAACGTTTCAAATTTATTAGGATAGCTAATATTGACATATATATATGTATCACAACGAGAGAGAGAGAGAGATAAAAACTATAGTTAACTCGTCTAGTAATATAATGATAGAGCCAAACTTTGGCATATATGACGTGCTTTTGTACTTCCATCTCTCAAGCGTTAACCCGTCTGCTAAAAGCCGATCACATTATTGAGTTATGAGGACTTGCAACGGAGTTACAACGTTCATTTCCTCATCGTTCCACAAAGCAATGCCTTTCAAAATAGATTTGGTTCTGTCAATAGAATGACGATCTAACAGCAGCACCAGTTAAACTACGTATGTGGAAAAAGGCAATAAGAATGAAGGAGAGAAAACCTCAATTGTCCTCATTCCATTTTTCTTTCAATCATTCTAATTATTTCGCTACAACCAGTTCGAATTCTCTCAAGTGAAATTGTTTGAATATCTTTTGTGACAAATCTTTTCTTTATTATAGACTAGAGCATCGAACCGGAAGCGAACTGAAAATAGACACCGAATTGAACAGAGTGAAAACCGAACACGCACTAAAAATAATGAATATCTTCAAACCGAATATCTCTATTTATTCTGTTCCCAACAGTGTACATTCACATAGACGAGATTGAAGGAACCGATACTAAACATGTGTAACTACAACTTGCAAATACTCATCACTTGAGTTTTATGATAAAAAACAAGTTCACATAATGTAAATGGAAACAGCTAGAAATATTTATAAATACTTTGATAAGGATACGATGTTATAATGTTCGTTATGGTATCAAAAACGATTAGAACCGGATCAAGGTTAGCTAAAAGCACAAGGAACTGAACCAAAATCTGATTATTTTTTTTTTAATTAGAGCGAAAACCGAAAAGAAAAACATTACTGCTTGACTCCCTATTTTTAATCGAGGTTTAGAAACAAATTTTGGTTCCCACCAAAATGTTGGCCCCCACTGAGAATCTTATTCGCGAATACTTCCATCTTCGACAAAGGCATTGCCTCAGAAGCTATTCGACTAAATGAAAGCCCGACTCACTTAAAATCGAAATATGTCAATCACTCTGGCATAAATTGAATATAAAGTTGACAGATTTTGAGGGTAATCTTTCTCAAAAAAGTATCTATAATTATCTTGACGGTTTTCACTTTCTCTAAATTCCATACTTTCTCCAGTGTAAATGTAAAAATTTAGCGTCAATTCGTAAAATCGTGAAAAGCCAGACGCGGAGGTAATTGAATTCGCTTCCCAAGGTAATCTCTGCTCTTGAAATATCTCCCGACCGAGTTTTCAATCCTAAGCGGGATGCACTCTGATTTCCATTCCTTTGTACTCCGATGCGGCTGAACCGCAGCAAAACTGTATTATCTGTACTCTGAATCATTAGTTAGTGATTAACTAGAGTCTGTAATCAATTAGCTATTCCCGCGCCGTTCGTCGTGTCGCTATATTTCTTTCGCAATTTACGTGGTAGTTCGAGCGTCAAGTATCGCGCTTACCCTATCGGAAAACCATTATTAGATCCAGCTCTTGCCTCAAAACTAGATTTCGATGCGATTGCGAAAGAATCTTCAAACGACCCTGGAAATTAACTCTGTGGAAACCGAGGCTTCCGGCGGATAGTTTTTTTCCGCGTTTCTGATTGCCTAGACTATTAAAAAGACGGGGCAGAGGACTTTCCACGCTTTAGTCATCAATTTGCTCTCCACTGCAATCGATTATCTCCGCTGGTATGATTTTAACTTTACGCTTAACTCGCTTAAATTGTTTCCCTATTCAAGTCTCACAGGAAATTCAGTTTTCCCTATCGTACTCAGCTCCGATAGAACTTTCTGTCTGGTTTAAAAATGTTTATAATGTAAATCTTTCAAAAGGAGAATTTTAATTTTATAAACTTAAAAACACTCCTAAAACACTCGTATATGTTTTAATAGCAATTGATTATCGATAGAAATGATGATATACTTCAGGTATGAGAGATATCTGAATTTTTAAAAACTTCTATCTTCTCTTAATCAAATAGTTAACCGCTGTTAGGTTAACGCTAAAGGATAGCCTTTATATTATTTATAGTTAAATACTTAAACAAGATAGAACCTCTTCTGGGTTTTCTGAGGTAGTTTTTCTGGATAAATCGAAGGCCATCTCCAATCTAGGAAATCAATCGAGAAAATCCTTTACTTCTACATCTGCATAATACATCTACCTAACCTCAATATTTGCCGTAAGGTTAATTCGCATGGTTTCAGTTGGCACTTAGAGACCGTGCAAGAACTACTAAAAAGCAGATATTGAGGATGAGCCCTAAGAATCATTTTTAGTGAAAGAATCGGAAACATTATTGAAAACGACAACTCACTCCCATATCATTAAATCATTCATTTGAAGTAGATTTTGGAAAATAAATCCACGGTAAAATTTATTGCGCCACTAAAAATATTTAAAATTGATGCTGACTTTCGCTCTCCATAAGGTAGATATCTTCTTTTGTCAACTAAAACATCGCATGGATCCAAACCTCTGTTTTATAATGAATAATTCTTCATTTGGAGGATGTCTTAACTTGGTGATACTTTACTACGATGGATAACCTTACTTTGAAAAGTAAAATCAATATAACTATTACACTTCCATAAACGTTTCGCTTGTCAGAACAATGATGACAATGAACCATGGACGTTTGCTAATTTTCACTCTCCGCAGGGTAAATTTCTCCTCCAGAGAGTAAAATTAATTGCAAAAATCAAAAGCAACTTAAGTTTATAATCTATAATTCCCCACTTGGAGGAAGTCATCACTTGGAGAAACTCGATTACGATGGATAAATTTATTTTTCCCACCATTACGAGTTTCACCAAGTTTCCATATTTACGAAGCAAAATATAATAGCCATTACATTTCCACAAACTTTTCGCTTGTCGGAACAATGATTACAATGAACCAGGGACGTTTGTGGAACTGTAATCAGTCTATTGTTTTATTGAACTCATTAAAATAAAATACACCTTAATTTCCCTTCAAATTTCCCATAAAAACATCGCGTGTCCGATGATTACCTTCCAATTACCCGCCGGAATTCAGCAACTGAAGACATTCTCCCTTAATCAATCGGACCATCTCGAATTTCATTCCGGGAACGAAAACAAAAACCCTCCGCAGCTTCATTTCCATTTACGTCTTTTGAATCCAAATTAGTGGAAAGTGACTTTAACGATTCCATAAACATTGCAGACGAAAGTTAATTAGGCCGGAAGTGAGGATAATGAAAAGTCAAGAAGCATCGTCGGACGGCGGGTATACTAATAAGAGCCAATAGAGCCAGTTAAGAAAGTCAGAGGGGAGGTTCGGTAATCAAATTCTTAATTTAACTCCGCGTCAGCCGGTAATGGCTTCCTCTGTTTAAAAACGACTTCCCTACGAAAGAGCCGTAATTGATTGCGTAATTGCTAACCGACCCAAAGAGTCTTCGACCAATTTCTAAACTTCCATTCTCTGCCCTATTCATTTAAACATTCCCCTAGATTGCTGGCACTATTTCAGCGGAACAATTAAAAATTTGACTAATTGTGATGGGAAAACTTTACGCGTTTATTCACGGAGAGGTATTCCCGATTATAAACTCTTCCCATTAAGGGGAAGATAAGAAATGGCTGGAATTAGACACTGATTTACTACTATCTGCAGTATTTCCATGTTATTCTATATTCTCAAGAATTACTAGTTAGTTATCTATGCCTTATACTGTAAAATAACTCTAAAATATATACTGCAAATTAGCTATTCATTGATTGTAACCATTGCTTAGGTGGCACAATGGTAGTGTTAATATAATGGTAGTAATATAACCATCTCAAAACTTAATTACTCTAAATATGGTCTTAGTGTGAATTAAAAACCATAATGTATAAACTTCCCAGTATAAGGCGAGGTCTTGTGGAGATCCATCACGAAACAGAAAAGAAACTTAATTAAGAATTAATTATAACTTTCTGTACTTTTACCACAGAATTTTAATTTATTCCTTACAAATAGAAAGACTGCCCATCATTCCTCTTCTCAGCTTTAGACCTCATTATCTCCACTGTATAAAATTAGCTTTCCCACGGTACGCATTTTGCATTAACTAAGATTTTTGTGATGATTGCGTACAAAATAACATACTTTTATTCACAACTTTTGTAACGATTTCTAATTGTATTAATAATTTAATTTTTATTATTTCTTAGTATTTTAGATTTCCAGAGGTATTAGTTTGAGACAATTTTCTCATAATCATGCATTGCAAACCTCATTTTTGCCCATCATTTCGGTTGATTTTATCTTTCCATTATTTCCTTAAAATTTTCTTACAACCGCCTCCAAAATTTCTGTAGATATAGTGCAGAAATTTAGGTGACAGGATTAATTTTGAAAAATAAGAAAATTTTTTATTTCAAAAGACGAAAGCTTATCGCCGAAAGTATCCTTTGAAGACTTCTATAGAAATATATGGCTAGGTAAAGAGAAAAAAGTATAGTATTATATAGTTATTGCTGAATTAACCAAGGGCTTTCAAACCTACGGCGCATTCGTCATTCGCCTTACATTACATTACATGAAATAAAAAATGATTATAATATATATTAAAAAGAAAAATGTACACAGTTTTCATGCACGCACGCAAAAACGCTCTAAAATAACATTACCTACCAAGAAATTTTAGAGAGCTCATTATTCAGCTCAAGGCCCATTATGTTTGTGCGGCGGATTAAGAATAAGAAATGACGCATGAACAACAAAAGATTGGATACCCCTGAAATAGCCTATCATTACAGTACAGGAATTCGCTGGATCCCGAAAGTGCCTGAAAAGTGGGCCTTTTTTCTTATTCGGGATTCTCATAAATGCCTAGCACATGAAAGGGAAATCTGAATGCTCTGCCTAAGGCTTACATTAGTATATTCCAATCTCGAAACTGGTGTAAAGCACCCATTTCAAATCTTCCTTTGAATCCTCGCTCTTAAACTTCCCCATAGCGTCCGACAAACCTTCTGGATCTGACTTCCCTTGGCGGAATTTCACTGCTCTCGGAAACAAAGAGGGCCTTATGGAATACGTAGTGGGTACTTTACAAGGTTTCCGGCGAAGGAATCAAACCCTATCTGCTCTCGCTTTCCTCGTATGAATTCTAGCCTTTCTCCCAGCCACTCAAGTGTCCTACATGATAATATGCCATGTATCTAATGTTATAGGAATTCCTCTAGTATTTTAAGTACATTTTTGGTGCTTAATATCTTGCTTATGGTATGATTGGTTCTGTAATTGAAATAATAACTCAGAAATGGTATTATTCAAGAAGTAACATTTATGCTAATGATTTAAAAAATTTCGTAGAGGTAATGAGCAAGAACAATTTGTACTTTTTCCACAAATTGTTTTTATTATAAACAATAAAAAACAGTAAAACACACACGTCTAGTTTCGGAGATTGATCTCCATCATCAAGTCATTGTTTATAATAAATATAATTTGTGGAAAAAGTACAAATTGTTCTTGCTCATTATGGAATATTTTCACAAGACAACGCCTGAAACTGTGAATTTTATTCGTGGAGGTAGTTATTGCCATATCATTAGTAAAGATTAAAATGCCACATTTATTTTCAGAAGTTATTGACATACATGTGGATGATATAAAACCTAATTTTAAATTAATTTATCCATGGAATAGAGTTATAGGAAATGTTAAGTTTTTTTATGTTATTAAATGCTTGATAAAATTGATCAACAAGATATCTCTTTCGATATTCAGTACGATATCTTTCTAATGGCTTATTTCCTATTTTTTAAGATCAGCTATTCTCAATGGGAACTACGTATATATTTTTCATAGATTTGGTGATTTAATATCATTCTCTATGCTTAAAGCGGAAATTTTTATCTAATAACGAGAGAATGTTGGGTAGATTTTAAAATGTACGCTGTTCCTTATTTTTGTTGGTTCCGCTTTCTTTTGAATTCTGCAGCTCATATGAAGCTAAATTGCAGCATAGGAAACTGTGCCTCCGCGTAATACTTTTGAGCTCACTAAGAGAAATACTTCGAAATGACCGTGTGGTGTCCGCAGAAGCTTTTGAGGGTAAATGTGATGTTAGATAGCACAAAGAAAAACTGTTTTGCAAAGTAGAAAACGGTAATGTTTTGTATGAAAGGTTTCTTTTGTTTCCTCCACTATCTGTAGCTAAGCTTTTCTTTACACTAATGAAGTAACATGGAAAATACACTCGGCCGTTTTTGGCCTCTTTTGGAAAAATTTCTGGCCGGCGAAAAAGTCATGGAATAATAAAGTTAAATTCATCACAAATATTCTTTTACTTCTCTTTTTTGAGTATGGAGTGAGCTGTAAGGAAATAAAAATCGACCTAATTTTGAGTCGAAAACATGTTCTGCGGAAGAATCCCAGTCCTAAAAGTGGAAGTAGCGATTATTGGCTGTTTGCATTTGGCTGAATTCGAGAGAAATAAAAATTCACGAGAAAAGATGATAGTGGTTTTCAGGATATTCGAGTGCTTTAGAAGTGAATGAAACTCGAGTGAAGAGCGTGGATATAAGATTGCTTATTTACCTTTCAGAATATCTCAAGTGAAGTCGACTTTACGAATAATTAACCTCCCTTTGAATAATCGGTAGGAAATTTTCATTCTGCCCTCACGTGGCTCCGAACGAAATGCTCCAACACAAAGGACACATTCCTTTTGTCCGCAGTTTCCACCATAACCTCGAAAAATCCTTCCACGTGAGCCGTGACATTTCACTCAGTTACTCCACTGTTATGTTTGTGGTTTCGATCTTGATTTGCCTGGAACGGAATGAGAAATTCTTCCAAAATGTGCGAGAAAAACAGAAGGAGAAGGAAAGATAGGTAAGACATTTGAGGAAAGATGGATCGGAATGAAATTGAATTGATTCTGGTAACAGTAGTATGTTCAAAAGTGGTTCGACAGCTGAGGGTATTTTGCACGTTAGGTTTCGAACCCAGGACGGCTTTCTCCAAAGTCGAACGCGTTGCCCACGTGGCTATTCAGAGGCCTATAACTCATACCACAGAGATATTTAAGTACTTCAATGCTGAAATTGGACCCTCTATGAAGATGGAAGCATTGTTTACAAAACGCGCATCGGGATTCTGGATAACTGGTGACCGCTGAGCGATTATCCGTTTCCCGGGAATCGCCCTAGACGGTTGCCGCAATCGGCGCTTGGAGAACCTTTGTCTCTTAGTACTTAAGCTAAAACAAATATTTATTTGAAAGTAGAACATTTCATAGAATTATTAACTAATTAAATTACTAATAAAAAATAAAACCATTCATAAACTTCATAACTGTAATATTTAAAATAGTAGTAACCTTAAAATACTCCACTAAAATACAATCGATAGAATAATTCGTATGGTCAACGTGTCGTTGTCATTTATCGTTGGAATTTTCTGGTAAGTAAAGGAAACATTAGATTCGCCTTGGAAATTTTTAGGAAGAAGCGGTTAACTTAGACAGGCCTGAGATGCATACTACTTTTCGGAGAATCGTACAATGCGCGATTAGTCACCAACATGCCCCTGTTTTCAAAACCTGTTAGCAGTTAGTGACGTTTTCTCACAAAAATTTCGAGCTTCTTGTTCCCTTTCATTTTCGTTTCAGTCCCTCTGCTGCCAGTGACCTTTGCTTAGTGAAGATTGGGAATACTTAAGTATTTAAGTTATGCATTGAATCTGTGCTTCATTGGTGAAGTGTTGTGTTGAAGTTTTCAACGAGCACTGAAAATATATCTGTGCAATAACTATTACGTGTGAAAATTGTCAGAATTAGCGGAATTATGCTGTATTTCAAGTGGATGATCCTGGAGTTACAAGTGGTGTAAAGGTAAGTGGACCTTAGTGCCGTGACTTTATCCTTTTTTATAAAAGTCCCCGTGAGCAATCTTTCTGCCTTACGCTGGGACTATCATTTACAATAAGATTCTTATAGATGACAATACTCTATAATGGGTCTTACATATAGACAATTACGGGTTTACTAAACGGAGAATCAAGATAGAGAATGAAAATTGCGGTTAAAATTGAGAAAAGTAGAATTGGGAATTGGTCAAAGTCCAACTTTCAAATGTGGGCAAAGGTAAGGAAAGCATAAAAGGGATAAAAGAGGCGCATTAAATATTGACGAATTCTCGGAAATAAACTTTCCAGATTTACGAACGCTGCATAAACAATGCCAAATCCCAATTCCCGACATTAACCTCAAAAGGGAAAAAGGAAATTTCGTGGCGGCGATTTCAGATTAATGGAGTATTTCTTTTGGGAATATATTTCCCGGTTAAATGGGAGTTAGTTCGGATACAAAAGTGTGAGTGGTGTTGTATAAGGAAATTGGCTGAGGTCTCCAAGGAATACACATTTGGAGCTCATATTTACCTCGATTCATTCGACATTCATTCTCTTTAAACAAAGGAACATGCGGAATTTTATACCAACTGGATGGAGTTTTTAGCATTTTATTAGTAATACATTTTCATTCAGCTCACGGTATTAAGGCTCTTGTTCTGGCTCGTAGAGTTCTTATTTGAACATTTTGATATATGTTAGAAAAAAACTACAATAGTGTTCGATCTATTTATGATTTTTTCCAAATATGGAAACTCATAGGTAAATTTAATAACATTTCTTGCCATTCTCCTGAAAAAGGGCTCAGGTAACTTAGTTCATAAGACCTATGAAAACTCCCAGGGAGAAACGGACATCCGAGTTCGAGTCCCGGTATCATGAGACTTTTTCGTATTTGCTTCACGTTAGGAATCTTCTTGTGATGCTGCAGAATTTCAGATAATATCTGTAATTGTAATCATATTAAGCATGTGAATCAAATGATTAAGTGAAGTTATGCTCTTCGGATGGAGTTATTCCTAACCAAATATTATGATTGATGTATGATTTTTTCATTTGAAGGAGGTGGCATACTACCGATAAAATGTATATTAAGATTAATAATCCATTTTTGATTAATTGATACCTAATTAACAAAAATTAATGGATTTCCTGTACATAATTATTGTATTGCTTCTTTTGATCAGCACGAGATGTTTTTCCTGTCAAGAGCTATTCAAAATGATCTGAAACTTACTTACTAGTATAAGCAAAACGTTATGTCAAAACGATCTCCTGACTTGAAATAATGAGGCATAGGCTTAGCTTATTTGGATGCATATTGATTTGTGTATATTATGCGTCCTAAAAGAACGGGACTGAGTTGGAAGAGCGGTATGAACACACCACGCGTAAATTTTAGCACGGAATCGTACGAGGCGTCCGCAATCCATTCCATCCTAGCTAATTCAGCACCGTTGCATGACATGATACCAACCATCCGAGTTCGACTCATAAGTCCATTTTAAATTGGGGAAAGTGTAACATTACGAGAACACATCACTTAAATTATTCGGATCTCTAGCGGCAGAAATTTTCTGGTTTCCTCTCCGGGGGAACGGGGTAACCGAATTTCCGGTAATTTCGCGAGTTCTCGGTCAGGAAATTTCAAAAGAGGGAACCCCTTTTGCAGCGAAAAAATGAAAACCTCGCGACGCATTTCGCATGAATAATGGGCGAGACAAACAATCGGAAATCGCGAAAAAATTGTGAAAAAAAAACAAAGTGTCGGGATAAGGTCGAAAAACACATCGGGGCCAATCCGCCGGAAGAAAATAAATGGTTTTTCATCCGACGGAGGGAACGATAGAATTCCGGAATGAAAGAATCCCGAAATAAAAAAGCGCGCGTCGGAGAAAGAAGGACGAAACACAAAGAACTTTCGCCATTGAAAGAGAAACGTTTTCGTGGAGATAAAAAAATATCCGCGTCCATTTCCCCACAGCGCGGATTCCCTCTCAGAACAATCAAAAGCCGCTTTAAAAAACGAGCGGGGAACGGGTCTCCGCTTGCATAACGACCGCTATCGAAGAAACGTCCATGGGCTCCCGTTGGCCATCCGCGAAACAAAGGAAGGCCGCATAAATAAAAAAAGAGGTCAAAAAGCTCTCTCTCTCTAGCTTCCGCATTCATGGAAGATGGGGAGAGCATTTTGAGGAGAGTGAACATTTTGAGAATCGGCTGTTTGTTGGCAACGTCCTTCGGAATATGATTTCCAATCGGAACCCAATTGACGGACAAAGGGAGAGAAATTTACGACCCATTGACGAGGTCTACAAAGCGAGCGAAAATGGGCACACATTTTTCGCTCACTTTCTGTCCGGTCGAACTTTACCCTTTCTCTGTGCGGAGTCTCTCTTTAAAGAATATGACATGCATTCATTCTAAGTTTAAAAGGCTTGCCTTTCTGCAAAAGGCAAAGGAGATATTTTTCTCTTGTGGCCTAGTAATCAGGCCGCCCCAATTGCCAATATCTGCATCCAAAAAAGGAAATATTATATCATACCCTTCGACTGTCTCTTTGAGCGAGGCCTTTTATTTTCGCCTTTCGTATTGAGTTGCATAGTGATATCATTTTATTTTACAGAATGACATTCGCTGGGCGATATTCTCATAGCGATCGAATGAATTCCTAAAGGACGAATTATGATATAAAATTTTTTACCCTTCAAAGTGCAGAGGAAGACTCAGACTAGTGTTTTCTCATTGCTTTGAACGACAAAAAATATGGAATTGTTATGAAATGATGAAAAAACTGACGGCTGTTGAACAATATCAGTCAATGGAAGCCGTCACTTTGTGAAATATTCCCCCTCCTTTCACCCCATTGGTTCATTTGTGATGCCTGTTGGTATATATTCGTGTACTTTTTTGCGATCTTTGCCTAATGATAACTCTGTGAGTTGAAACATGTCGCAGTAGAGAAATATATATTGTGAAATTTTACAAACTAAGTTTTACTTTTTCCATTGAACAATATCAGTTGAAATAATCCCTTCGAGGAAAACCTAGAAACGGATTCATATTATCAGGAAACACATCGAAGGAATCATTGCGTGGATTTAGTATCAAATACATAAATAAGATAAAATTTGAATTTTCCCTTAGCTGTACCCTGAAGCGACTGATCAATACTATTTAAAAGCATCCCTAACAATAGCGCGTTGGCGCCGGATACGTTTTGTAGAAGTTTGAAAGCTTTAGAAGTTAGGATAAATCCCAAGGAAGAAAAATAATGAATAAAGCCTCACCGAATCGGTACATATGCCTACAAAGTTCCCAGAACGACGTGTCTGAATGTTCTTCCCGGATAGATTAGTGGTCAGAGCAACCACTCGGCAAGTGGGAGACCCGGGTTCGTTCTCCGGTTTGGTTAGGCTTTTTTCTCGTTCGTTCCTCATTGGAATTAATCCTAGCCGCACGAATTTTCTTGTTAAGTTACCATTGATTGATTATTTCTTTAATGGAAACAGAAAACTCCAATTATGTCCGATTTAATGATCTGAACGATCACAGACATAAACAACGACCACAAAAAACCATTCCCTAACCGGAAAGATCCGGTCAGTCGGGATTCGAACCCAGGACTGTGGGGTTGAAGCGCTAGTAATGCCAACCACTCCGCCACCGCGGCCAGTAAAACCTTTCGCCCTCTCATTCCTTAGAAGTTAGTTACAGCAAACTTCTTTATCATTTAGGTAATGGAATGAAATAGTCTCATTTCTGTCTAAGGCGTTAAATCATAAATTCCTGTTTCTTATCTGCCATGTCTAGGAATTTTTAGTGTGAAATAAAATTTTTGTGAAATAAAATTTTGTGTGAAAAAAATTTTTAGTGAAATTTTTAGTTTGTTCCACTAAGCATATTGCCTTTTCTCGATAAACCACCGTTGGTAACTCGGGCTCAAATCCTTCCCTCTTTCCCTCAAGAGCGTCGTAAATTTGGGATATTGTCTTGCGGATGCAATTTTACGAGAGGGCCTACCCTAGGAATATTTGGCGACGGAAGGACTCAATAGGAATGCCGAAGTGATGCAGATGGCATCCCCGATTGATGGCCTATGAAAAACACAATGGTCCGATTTTATCCACAGCCATCAGGTAACAATCTATATCAGCCGGATGATTACCAATCTCTATAGAGATGAAAATTTCATCCCTTTACTATGTGTTCGCCTCAAAGAAAATTTCGACAGGGACGTTTTCATCGGCCTTTTTTACGAGGTCGTTACGGGAAGCAATAGCTCATTCATATGAAACGTATTCATGAATTTTGCATAACTCGGATAGCGAGGTTAATCTATATTTTGATAGCTCCATCATTGCTATGTATCCTATCTTGCAATCCATTTCATCTCGTCGTAGGATAGGAATGGATTTACTGTAATGTTTATTCCGATCCGCCTTAGGATACGTATACAACTTAGATTTCTGCTAGAGCACGCAAGGGCATCACAATTTCATGACATGGCAACATAAAAGACGGACGAAAATAAAAATAAGCAATATATTACTTATAATTTATAGATGAAATAGCGTTTAACATACAAATAATATATAAGCAACTAAGAATTGAATATTGCTTATATAATGCTATGTACGTAATGTTTAGTTTATGGGGAAACGGCGTTTTGGTTATAAAACAGAAAAAGTAGTACTATCTGCTAATGAGAAAGTTACCTGAATACACAAGATGAGTCTGTAGGCCGCTACGGCATCTTTTGTTAAAATTAATATGTTTTAAATACAAAGGCGTGAATAAGTTCTAATTATTTACTATTCTCTTCTTTTAATCATTCTAGTCGTATTTTGTTTGTTATACTGAATTCGTGTTTAAGTATAGCTGTTTTCGAGAGATTAGTAATTTTCTTGTTGCTTTGCAGCACCTCTGTTTATGTTGATATCTTACGAAAATAATATGTACTTATTCTCTTAACGTAATTACTGTATCATGTCACTTTTTTAAAATATCATTTCATTTACACCTACACATAAATATCTACCATGAAAGTCACCTTTCAGCTAGTGGCAGCGTACACTTTGATTCTACTTCTCTGTATTGCTTCATCTTCATTTTGAGGCAAAGGCCTGCTTAGGCAAGCTATGCAAAACAAAACCATTCGCGATTTAGCATGAAAAGTCGCTTATCACGTATATAGAAATCATGCAAGCGCTAACTCATACCTAAGACTCTAGTAACTTTTACAAATTATGTCATCCAAGTAGAATTGTATATGCTATCAAGTTGACAGCTTGTATTTTCCTCGTTGAAGAGAGCTAAGCACTCAAATCCTCTTAAGTGAATGAGAAACAATTCTTTTCGCAAGAGTAGAACCGTTCATAATTGTAAGATGAAAAGTTTTGCGGGATCGAGTCTAAAAAACTTCGCCCGAGAATTTCTAAACAGGAAAATCATGCACTTCCGCAAAACTTTTCAGCGATTTAAATTTCAGACGCTCTTTTGATCAACTCAAGGAGAATCACTCTCCCAAACACTCAGCACTACCGTAACTCATTTATCACGATTAAGGATTTACTGGAAGGACTTCTTCAGTACTTACTTCTTTCCGAGTATTCCCTCCTACCATCAATTAAAATGCAAGCTCTGGGAATTCGAAATATCCCTCAGGAAATTCCAAGTGTAACGAAGTAAAGTTTTGAGAAATTAAAATTCTCGGAAAGTTAACGACATGATATACCTTACTTTTATAGTGTATTTCCGGAATAATGGAGAAATAAATCTCTTCGCCCTAGAAAGCCGTAGTCATTCTCTATATAAATTCAATATTAATGTATTAGTAATCATAAAAATGTTCCATCACATCTCTGTGGCTATGCCATTGCTGGTATTAATTAGTTACAAACGGTAACAGCCTATAAAATTACTGTGAACGAAGTTCCATCTAAAATAACATGTCAGTATCATCCTCAAAAATGCTGTGATGCGGCAGATTTAACTATGAAGGTTAAGAAAATCATATCGATAGGTTTTCAGATGAATTTCATCGAAAGATACTGATTAAACTGTTTTAGAAGCCATTATATATATATATATATATATATATATATATATATATATATATATATATATATATATATATATATATATATCAATATCGATCGTCAATGTAGTGTTCTTATATGGGTACGGAATCAAAAGCAGCCAAACATGCCATATATTCTGTTTTAGTTCTTAAAATATTCACAGTATTTTACAATACTTAGGTTCGAAATAAACGTAACGGAGAAAAATTAAAATACCGTGTTAACTCGATTTTTGTTATTGCAACTCTTAGGAGCATACTTTTCGCTTGAATATATATTCTTGGACTAAATTTTAATGCTATATCTATAATACAGTATGATACACCTCATATGTTTATCCTTTCATAAAATCAAATTTTATGTAATTTATCTACATATTTTCGATATAGTGAGAAGAACAGATTCACTGGATTATTTATTGTTTGCTGTTATGTGAGGTATCTACTTATCCATGCCTAGAATCTCAAATAATTTCCAAATATTCATTTTAAGTTTTCTACCTTTTGGTTGCTTTAGGATCCCTAGTATTCACTACTTTATGCCCTTTATCAGGCTTTTGATAACTCACTCTCCACTATATATCATTAAACATCTTCTTCCTCTGACTTCAGCCGTATTTTTGCTTGCTTCCCTGCTTCTATTATATCAGTAGGTTAAATCCCAAAATTTAGTGATTATAAAATACTGTGAAATCCACTGCGTATTATCTTCACATACTCATTAAGGCTTATCCTATTCGTCTAGCGTATACGACTTATTCTAACTTTTCAGTGTTCAGACTCCGAATTAGTCTACGGCAATATTCCAGCTCTATAACCAGCTTTCTTTTCATTGCCGTGTAGCTGATGTCATCATCTTTTATTATCTGTTTTATGTTTCTGAGACGTGATCTTTCTCTTTCCCTCTCTCATTCTCATGTTATTCTCTCTGATATTGTCATAATCAAAATCTCGTAGCTTAAAATATATCCTATTAGTCCTTGTTCTCCAGTTTTATTCACTTTTTTAGATGACATCCCTATCACCCACCCTCCAATTAACTACTTCTTTCGTCGCTTTTTCCTTCCAAGTAATACTGGACGTTCTTCAATAACACCACTGCTCAAAGGATTCCTTTCTCCTCCTGTCCTATCGTTGAAGCTTCACGTACATGTGGGGCAGCATTCTATACGTTTTTTTACCGATCTTCTCCTTGGGCTGATGTTGTTTGCTGTATAAAGGCGTTTCTTTGCGTTACAAGCCATCTTTACCTTACGACTTAAACACTATCCAGAAATATTTGTTCAAAGCCATGTCGTTTAGAAGGGCTAAACGTCTCTTCTCAGATAAAATTTATAACGAAACAACTTCCATTTTGGAGGAAACCCCGCAATTATGTCTCCCCCAATTTTCACTCGGGTACCATCCTCTTTTTACCTCTAATTCTTCGCACGTTTAATCCCCCCTCAGTCTTATTTAAAACCATTCCTTTTTTGTCCTCCCATCTCTTCAGTCGACACCGTTTGTTCCCAAACACCCGAGGGATCTTCACTTTTTCCCCGTCTTAGGTACACGGTCCTAACCGCTCTCATTTTAATGAATTCTCCGACGCCCTTCTTTTCTTCTTCCGGAATTTTTTTCTCTCTCTCGGAGAACAGTGCTATTGTTAGTGGGATGGGAGAACTTTCAATTAAAAGATCCGATGAACTGATATCTCCGCTTGGACAAGTTCTCTCTCTCCTTTGCGAAAAAAGGAACCTTCGCCCACTTGCTCGATACTCGTATTTTAATCTCGTGCCTTTATCTCCTCAGCCGCTGTTTCCTGCGTGTACTACCTCTTCATTACAGGGACAGCGATCGATATCTGAGTCGGAACCAAGGGTTTCAATCCCAAATATTGTTTTTCTCTCCGAGTGAAAAAGAAGGATTTCAGCGGCGTTAGAGATATTGCATGGCGGATTAAAAACGGATGGTGCAGAGTTGGGGATACATGATTTCCGTTGGAGACTTAAATCTTTCTCTATAAGGGATATAGAGACTATCTCACACTATAGGTCAAATACAGTAAAGCCCGATTAAGACTCCCACTCTTTTCAGTGGACCGAGTGAAAATAGGGACATAAAAGATATAGCGATATAACAGGGTTATGAAAACGTGATATTCATTTTACGTTGGAAAGAAAAAGGAATTTTTTTGGCTCTTTAATTTTACATAAGTGCTTTAAACCTAAAGCGAATATGGCACTTCTTTAGTTTGCTTTATTTGCCATATATGATGGGAAATTTATTTATGCAGATCATATATCCCTTATAGGATGTATGATCGAAGAATGTGTATTGTACACATACAATAAAAAGTAGAGAGTTTTGCCTCCAAACTATGGAAAGATATCTGATTCGAAACCACAGGTATTTTTCTTATTATTCTGTGTAATTCCGCTCATAACTTCACAACTAAAAACAATCTGGGTTGACTTAAAAAATATCGAAGTTAAACTAGCTAGTCATTTATAAAACACGTGGCATCTGAGCTGCACTAATATGAATGTGGCCATTGATATATTTCTAATTAAGTTGATATAAGTAACAAAATTCGTAATTAGGGTAACCCAAAAGGCTTATCGTATAAATATTACATGGACGTTTTTCTTGTTTTGTGTTGCGTTCGCGAAACCTAGGTTCAACAAAGTATTAGTAGCAGAAGTTCAGTTCATCGACTACTGAGACAATTTACGTTTATTTTTAGATGCATAAAACCTTGGTGTTGATTATATGAGATATTATGTTGGGCCCTTTCCCAAATTATGAATTGTATAAACTGTCTAAAATTAAAGTGTATAAACCGTCAAAAGGCTAAATATTTAAGAATAAATAAAATATAATAGATAAGTACACATGATACATAGTTGCATATGCAGTTAATAAGATATATAATACAACATACATAACTATAGATGTACTTGTAAGTAACTTAGGCACGTCGAGATTGTTACAAATGCGTCTGCAACATTTGTGACTGTTATATCCTAGGCCGCATAAATATCTTATGTAAATGTAAAGACACGTTAGGCTAACGTAAGACTGAATAAGATTCTGCGAACTTTAAATATCCTTATCTTATGCGGCTAACAAAATATTTATTCAGTCTTTCCAACCTTCAGAATCGTTGCCTTTAGTGTAAGAAGTTTACTTCTACATCTACATTATTACCCTGCAAGTCGCCGTTCGGCGTGTGGCAGTATAACTTTCAAAGAAGTCGCTGAGATATAGTAATGACTTTAGATTTGGGATTTTCATTATGTTTGTGAGGGGAGAAGGAATTCAATTAGTGCCCGAAAGATTTTTCCACCGCAACGAAAGCTGGGTCGTGTTTTATTAAAAACTTTAAGTGGAAGTAATTAAAGGCGTCCCCTCCATACTTATGTCTCTCTGCTTGTGGAATTTCACATTTCTAATTAAGTCAGCGTCTGAAATCTCGCAATAAGAATTGCCTTCAGTATTTTCCTATAATAAACCTCGAGAAATGATCATTAGTGGAAGATGTTTCATAAAGGGGTTGCCCTTGAATAAGAGGATACCTTATTAATCGATTTTTAGCCTACCATATTGATTTCGTAGCTACGTGAAAAGAAAATCCGTGTTTATGAGTGTGAATAAAGCACGATGAAAATAATCTTTATGATAAGGTTTACTCACCGATCTTCAGCGCACCTAATACTTCTCTAAAGAGGGAAATAGTGCGCAAAATGAGATGCCTGGCTTTCATATTCATGAGTCACCCAGAATAACGAATAGATGAACATAACCAATTGCTGAATACATAAGCCAGATTACGCTTAATTTATGCGGTCCGTTTATTTAGGGATAGGATTTGTGATTCAGTGAATTTAATGGTGGGCAAAATGCAATGCTTAAGCTGCAGGCAATTGGCTGATTGAAAACGAAATCATTCCATTATCAGGGGATATTTTTTCAACGAAAGCTCCATAAAGCTCTACCTCATTTTGTAAAGCTATCGATGGAAGAATAAGTTGTCACGATTATTAAATAGCTATTACAATGATCATTTGCTTTCTTATTTTAAAAGTCGTGGTTAATCATTCGGGTTTCTTAATTTCTCATGAAGATGCAGATTTATAAGTTTTTCCATTTTTTTTGTTTCTTTCATCAAATGACTCAGAAATTTTACTTGTATATTTTATAAGAGCAATTGGTGAGTTTAGTGTATATCTTGATAATTAACATCTTATTCTCAGGGTTTCGATCTCTTAAATTTCGAAATAACAGTTTTTTTCAGCTGAAAGTTTTTGTACAAAATTCCTCTTTAGAATGACTCGATCAATCAATATGCGTTATAAATATATCTTAATCACTATTAAAACATTACATGAGGTTATTCGGATCATTATGCAAAAGTATTTCTTACACTTCTTCCTGGTGCAATTTTACTGCTAAAAGTGTCTCGACACTGAAGTCACTTCGCACATATAGGCCCTGACTTAATCTGGAACTGCTTTCAAGTGGAACGCGCTACCCACTTGGCTATCCGGTAGTCGACTCGTTTCCTTTACAAAGAAAATTACCACGTTCATATTAGCTCAAGCTTCGTGAACACCATTTATATATTTATTACTATTTTTCGGTGTAATTTATATGACCAATTGAGTTTGCCGTAACTTAGTAGTATTCCATTACAGGAAAAAATATACAAAGAATTTTACAAAGTGAGTGTATATTTTTTCCGGTGTAATTTATTACTCAGCGACTTCATATTAAAACGATGCTAATAGTAGATTACCAATTTTTATTTGTAGTTCTGCTTGTAAATAAATAAATGTCGCTTTTACTGTGGCCGAAATTGAGACCATTAAGAGTCTTCTTCAACTTGACCCAAGACTATGGTGTACCATGACCATTACTGGTATGACTAGACTATCAATCAACTCGTAAACTCAAACGGATATGTATTTCATAACTTTAGAAGAATTCCCAGCTCTCGAACACTATTATGTTACGGGCCTTTTACGGCGTAATGAAGGGCAGGTCCCGCAAAGATGCGACTCAGAACGAAATAAAGCAAATCGGTGAAATTGTATTCAACCCAAAAAGATCGATAAGAAGGATATGCCTGAGGAAGAAAAACCTTTGGGTAGAAGAATGAGGATAAAATTCCCGACCTCGCCCCTCCCCCATTATGATCAGCTGCCAATATTCCTTGGACCGCATATCTGTGATAAGGGAACCGATCAGATAGAGGAAGATGAGAGGCGGAGAAAGAGATAAGGGGTAAGGAAGAGAAAGGAAGGCAAGAGTATCGCTGAAGGGGAATATCGGGTTAGGATATGAATAAAATATAAGGGTCTCACGGATTCGGGAGTGGGGTAGGGTTAAGGGAGTACATTCGGCAGATGCAAAGGAGAGAATTTCGGGACAGAAGCTTTTTGGGTAGAATGGGGCTAATTGAGTACAGGGATCGGAAGGGGTTGCTAGTAATTAAAGGGAATGAAGTGGAGCGATAGAGCGGGTGAGGTTGATGAAGACAAAGCAAGACGGCAGGGAGCTTCCTTGAATAAATAAGAAAAATGGAAATAGGCGGAATTGTAGATGGAAGAAGCATCCATAACCTTCTGCAAATCTTCTTCCTTCCCCTCTCTTGTTCGCCCACCCCCACCGCCCGCGCCCTCTATCTGTGGAATGAAGAAGTCGCGATGGAGTGCCGCAGCGAATACAAAACAGCGGGGGCTATTTATTTGTAAATTCGCATGTCACGTCCTTAGACGGGAATGAGTTGCCCTAAATAAAATGTTCATCCTCCCCCTCGCCGCCTACGAACACATGTAAACGCACGAAGACAAGCGAGCTCACACATCTGAGCTGCGGAATCGACGGGGTTCATTCGTCTACTTTTTTTACCTCCCGCGTTTGACGTGTGACAAGAGAAATAACAGTCACTCGATCCATCTGGCTGGTGGGTTATCAGTCTGATGGTTTACGCTACACTTTAATCAAAGGTTTGGCAAAAACGTTATGAATTTCTCGTGCTACGTTACTCTAATAGCTCGATTTAATACACGTATAATAATCTTTTATGAAATAATTCATTAAATATCATTCGATTTATAATCAATCATCCGTAATATACGAAAACATAGAAATGAATTTTTTTAGATTAGCTATGCTTAAGAGAATATTTACAGAACTTTTACCTTCCTACTCGAGAAAATGTCGAACTAAAATATATTAGCCTGGTGTAGTAAAGTAAATTGATTTGTAACTTTGCCACGTAGATTTTACATTTCGGATACCAAGTTGAGTTCTAATTTAATGAGAGCAGAATATTATCATGAGCAAGCAACAATGATAAGTGTAATAAATTATTAAGAAAAAACTCAGACATCTGCAACTGATGTTGTTGTGCTGTTATTCAACTGGTTTTAAAACAACAAACATACATGTAAGCTCTTATATTAAAATATCACCTTTTTATCCAAAGAAAAATTATTTAGGCGAGAAGTTTCGACAGTTTTCGACTTAAATTTAAGAGCTACCTTACGATTGTTTCAGTTGATTATAGCATTTATCACTGGAAGGAAAAGAACCAAGAGTATTTTTCAACTGATACTCTTAACGCTAAAGTCTCCTTCCACTATCAGAAGACAAAAGGGAAAGGAGAATACCCTAGCATACTCTCTTTCAGTCTTTGGTAGAAGGGGAAGTTTCGGTCTATTAAAATTCTTCCCTAAGAACCATACGCATCAGGGATTTGGAGAAATGTGAGCATTAAGTTTCGAGACTACTCGCATTCTTTACCAGTGTTTCCAAGTTTAATATATCTTCCAATGTTTTATCTAACTAAAATGTGTAGAATTAAAAAAATGCTATTGAGATATGCTCTCATTTTTTTTATTCCACCAAATATCATATGGAGCTATATTTCACGATAATGAAACTTAAAAAAATCGAGCAACTCCTAGATATGTAACAAATTATTGTATGTATATCCTGAAATTGGATTATATTCGAAAAAATGATAAGATTGTCACTAGCTACCTTTGTTTCTGTCATTTACAAATTTTGGAAATTAAACCTGACCTTCGTAAAGATTACTTAGTATGGCTATTCTTACAAAATAGCTTAATTGAATTTGTACCCATTCGCAACTAAAGTCAATCAAATGCAAAAATTTGTCTCTTTTCTGACATTAATAACTGCGTTTACTAACTTCCTTTTACGTTTATCACAACAGCATGTTCTGGGATTTTTGGATTAATACTCGAAAATTTATCCTTAATTTCAAATTTTTTTCATATAATTTTCATTGCAATAAATTTAGTAAGACAGAAAATTGTTTAGTTAAATTTTGAATGATACTAATTTTTTATAATTTGTCTGTACTCTTTAGGATTCTTGCGTAAAGAGGTACAAATTTTTAGCCTTATACTTATGGTAGACAAAGATATTTTACCCATAGGATTAAGAACCAAATAATTCTTGATATTTATCACCTTGGCTATATATTTCGGTAAACTGCTACGTTAAGTTGCTAGAGGACGATTCCTACAGATTAAATTTACAGTTGGAAGGAGATTTCTGAATGATAAGATTCCAAAGTTACATATTCCTCAAATTCTTAAATTTTCTTTGTAGCTATATGACGAGTCATGCTAAAGAAAAGATTTACAATCTTTTAATGTAAATACATGAAGTTATGATCCATTATGCATAATCCGGTTTAATATAACCTTTATGAGTATAAATATATTCTATACAATCCTAATATTGACTGCTTTAAGCAGTCGTAATTGTTAGTGAGGCGTTAAATGATTCGATGGTTGCAAAATATTTCCTCAATGATTCGAAGCTCAACTCTCAGAAATTAGAAAACATAATGGATAAACATCGGCGGATATCAGTAATTAATTAAGCGTTTCATAGAGGAGCGAATGCAAAGGATGAATGGCCCATCCACAGACCTCATTAGGACGGAATGGGGTAAAAGCGGTTTTATTGTGATCCTACACTCGGAAGTGACCCCGAGTCATAAAAGGATATCCGATCCCGCATTTGGTGGTGAATCATAGACTTCACACAGTGACCTAAATCATATAAATGATCAAGTAAACTCCAGAGGTCATTAAATGATACTGCAAAAGGCGGAATTATCAGCGGGGCAAAAATGATCCTCGCCTCGCATTGGGGCCTTTAATTCGGCCATTGCTGCGAAGTGCTCGGCACACATTTTGAATATTTCCCGGCAGTAATTGCGGTAACTCTTTGAAATGGATACTCACCACTAGCGGATAGAATGTTCGAACATCATAGGCATGGGGCTGGGAGATCTAGATGGAAGTACTTACCTAAAATAACAAAGAGAATAAATTTTATACGTAAGTGTGGATTATAATGAAGAGGAGCATGCAATATGGATATTATTATTACTAGCCTGCTATATTTCATGGTTTATTTTTCAAAATAAGATTAATAAGAAGACGAATTTCATTGACATGTATTAAACCATTAACCATTAAATGTTACAGACTAACACAAAGGATTAAGAGGAAGTTTTAATCAAAATGCCAAGCAATATATCGTCTTTAGTTCACGGCTGTTTTTTAATTCTGCATAGGAAAAATACTGCCCAGCGGTTGCAAATTTACATACACAGATGCGTATTCTGGTATCATTCAAATGAATTTCAAGGTAGAGGTTTACGTTTATCCCATGTGTAGACCTATGAAGAAAAAAGAAGTTTTTAATATTTCTTCCACCTAAAATTCAGTAGATTGTATAGAATACTATAATTTAATTTTTGTAGTCGATTTTTCCTTTTATGTTTGAAATCCTTTTTAATCCTTCCACAATTTGCTTATTTTTATTCGTATTTCCATCTCAGAGAATATAGAATACCAAGAAGTTTTGTATTTAAAAGATTTTAAGGAAGAAAGGTCTCTATTTAAAAATTCAAAAGGAAGACAAAGCCCATTCATATGTATATTCTGTGCTTCCCACTTCTATTTCATGTTTACGCTAAAGCTTCATACAGGGTTGCAGGTTAGCATACAGATACCGTACCGAGCGATAAATTTTCCCTAAATTATCTTACAGTTAGATAAACAGTGAAACACATTCTGATTATTATATATCAACCATTTTAAGATTTGAATTTCTGTAAAATTACGGCCTGCTTGATTGATTTTTAGATTTCAATAGAGGAGCCTGATCATAAAAGTACATAAATAAATTTAGGCTTAACCAATCTCGGTGCCTCGAAATTGATCACGAATCGGGAGTACGATTAGGTTAAACAATGCTTCCGAATTTCGCCCACGAACCCGTATAATTTTTGTATGAGTGTAGTAGTCCCGATACACTCCCTGAATAACAATGGAGCGAAACATCCTCACGGAGGCGCAAAAGAAATTCATAATCGCGGTTGAACGTTTCAGAAAAATCGGATAAAAAATTCCCCTACGTTTATGGCCATAACGCAACCGACTTGAAAAACTGGAGCTTTCGGACGGAAAGCGGAGCAGCGTGGAATTCTGGGAAATCACGCGCGGGGGAAGGCAGTCGTTTGTTTGGCGTGCCCATCACGCGAGGTTTCGGGTCATCCCGCATCAGCCCGGATTGGTCCTGAGGGAGAGCTTGAGATTTCGCCGCTTCCCTTTTATCTTATCTCGGAGTTAAGCTTTCGAGAACGGCTATGGCCTCTGTAGACTATAGAGGTACCTGGCGGAGGAAAAAAATGCGGAAAAACGCTTTTCATTTTTTGTCGCATAAAGCGTTCCAAAGACCCCTTAAAAATTCTTATCCTAAAAAGCGGCATCTCATTCGGATTCTAGGTGAGCGGGAAACAATGAATACCTTCGTCATGCAGAAAGTAATCAGCCGGCGTGGTGTGCCCGCTTGCCCGAGTTTGGTTGAACAAAATGGCAGATGATGGGAAAAAAGGAAATGGTGTAGGTTAGCTTGCATAGACATGAAAGAGGATAACGGAGATTTCATAAATGATTGAATCGCGGTGAGCTGAGTCTTGAAAAGGGAGATAAAGTAAACACATGTCGCTTTAACATATCTGAAGCGTAAGAGTCATAAATGTCACGTACTTCAATGCATAACTGTTTCACTTACGTGACGAAAGCTCAAAACAACTAATATCAAATAGTTTGTTGTATTAATCATATTGGCTTAAGAACAACCACATAAAATTTACGAAAAAGCTTTCGTCATCTGTGTGAAACTGTTATTCATCGAAGCATGATTATGTTTATCGGTTGCCACCTTCAGCTCTAGGGAATGATCCGGACTGCTTTTTTCGTACGGATGAAGTCGTTGAGTACGAAATGGCCCTTAGAGAGGATTTTATAATGTCTACCTATTCTTGAAGCCTCTTTTCCGATGCAGCATTTAAGTAATTTTACCAAACTCCAGCATAACAAAGCACACTGCCTTGAGGAACTCCAAAAGAGAATGTAGACCATCAAGATTGAACTTAATCCACTACAATACAATGAGTGTTGCGATGCATTAGATTATACTTCAATTAAGTGAGAAATTTGCCATCAATTCCTAAGTGGTTTACAAAGAAGTGCAAGATCAATAATGTTGAAGGCTTTGGAGAAGTTCAATATTACTCTCTGAGATGACTTTGCTATAGAATTTATAGCGTAGCTTTAAAAAATAATAGCTGCATTAGTTAATGAAGACAAATGGAGCAAGATGACATATATGTTAGACGATAAATGAGAAGTAGTTAAGTATAATGTGTCTTTTGTGAGAGAAATGTTCCAATTTCATTCCTATTTTCCTGTCTTTTCCCATGTATTCATTATTTCGTGTTTTTAATTTCTATTTCAAGTCCTCTCCTCATATATTTCTGAAACCATCACTTTTTAATTAATAACTGTTTGCGATGTAAGGATAGGTTGTATGGAAGAGAAGACTTTAAGTCGAAAACTCACCAAAAAGTACGTTATATCACATTGTATTTTATCATTTATCGTTTTATATTATTCTTGATTAGCCCTGTAGGGATTCAGTTAGACGATGACAATTATGGCTTTACTTATTTACGTCGTTGCCCCTGGCGAAAACTGGGTTATCGGTCTGAAGTGCTCATCGTTCCTTCCGGACTCGTCTTGATCAAAGGCGAGGGAATTTGAGTTGTTCTCCCGTTATCTTTCTCAGCCGTGTAACAACTTCACTTTGTACTGCCTATTCATTGGCGAGACATGCTTTCACAGGCTACCTTAGATACAGAAATTGCAACGACTGTCTTCCCATCGGCTAAATACTCGACGACTACATTCTCAGCGTGAGTGCCTCAGCTTAGCTGAAGCCACTCTACACCACACTTTGCCAATTTGGATGGATGGTTTAATCTAATCTGAGCATGGTAGAATTCATAGATGAGGGATGGAAGAATGGGAAAGATGAGACGTTTCAATTTGAATCTGTTTAATTAAAATGCATGAAAAAATTTAAGTATTACCTGGATTATTTTTAAATAAATGTTCTGGCGGGCACTACAACTTTGGGAATACAATTTAAGTATATCTAATTTCTTAAATGCTAAAGGCTGATATAGTATATGCCAACACAGCAGCTGTAAGTTGATTTAATGTGAACCAATATGAGGCGTAAGGTTAAGTAAAAACGTAGGGGGAAATCATATTTTTAACAGCAGTAGTTTTTAAATGCCCATGTTGTTTGGCTAACATTT
This sequence comes from Pachydiplax longipennis, assembly GCA_036926295.1. NCBI lineage: Eukaryota > Metazoa > Arthropoda > Insecta > Odonata > Libellulidae > Pachydiplax > Pachydiplax longipennis. Next base: position 21,834,494 of record JAVFKF010000003.1, on the reverse strand, counting down.
GTGAAATCTCTTAACTGCTTAACAAGAAAAGGAACAGTTTTAGTGTGTAATACTTACATAATTTCAATTATTAAATGATTTAAAACTCTGCTGGTTATTTTTATGTTTTTATTTTATTAAGAAAATGAATATTGATGAACAGCTATGAAAACTACACTTCCGAGAATCAAGTGAATACAGATAAGAAAAATTTTAATTGTATTCTTAATTAAATTTGTGAGTATCTTTCGAATTACATGCTGTATCTCCATAAACTTGAGAAGCTTATACATTTCAAAGCCAGGGTGAATTAATATTTTTCTAAGGCATGTTTTAATGGAATATTTGAAAAGGAATAAAAATTTAAAGCAAACAAGAAAGAGTTAATCTCTATCTTTCCCGTTACTGTGCTTCCATTTTATTTAGCATTCAACTTTTCCAAAACATACTAGGAGATATTCCATCCGTGAATTCTTCGCTTTTTAAAATCTTGGCGTCCTTTTATAATTATATAGTAAGAATTCAAACTTCTTCTTCGAGCAGAGAGGGGGATTCCTTTTGTGGCTCGATGGAATCCCTTCTTTCCAGTAATTGATTGATTCTCACTGGTGAGGAAAGTTGCCTAGTCCATTGAATTAGGTTTATCAATCATCACCAGCGCTCTTCAAGCACCAGAGGGGAAAGAAAAATAACGGCGAAGACAAAGTAAAACTTTTGCCAACCGAAGCATTCAGGCAGAGAAGAAATATTTCATACGCCAACCATAATGGCTCTAGTTACGCTCTGTGTTAGGTCTGAAAATACTCAGCTCAACGATTTCTCCGGTAGAAGAAACTAACGAATGTATCTGATTCTAGATAAAACCTAAATATTCGAAAAGTAAACACAACAAGATTCTGGATTATGAAGAAATGTATAAAAAAAACCTTGGCAATGATTGAGTATGCATGACAGAGAAAGATTGCCCTCCATCTGTCTTCCTTTCTTTAAATTTCTAAGTAATCCTTACTCTTGAAAATGTGAGAAAATTCTTCTCTATCATCTAACCAAAAAATCTTTATTCGCATTCAAAACTCTTTTCAACTATTTTTATTTAATATCTTTAATATTCATCTACATCTATAGTACATATGTACCCTGCAAGCCGCCTTTCGGCGTGTGGCAGGGGGTGCAAGCACCAGGACTCTATTTTCCTAGTCGATTATTTTCGCGTATTGTTCTCGGAAAAAAAACGAATTCTTGAATCGACTGGTTTTAGCATCTATTTCTCTGATCTTTCTCGTGGAATCAGAACGGCATATATAGCAAGGAGGGCGCATAATATCGGCTACATCTTCTATAAACGTGCTCTGTCTGAATTTATCTAGTAATTTAAATCTCTGATTGAGCCTTATTTCTTCTAAAGATTCCCATCCTGCTATATAAAAGGTTGTAGAGGATTTGTTTTATTAACATCTGCAAAAGCAGATTCATGCTCTCTAAAGTTAAAATAAGATTTGAGACCTAATATTTAAGCAGCTAATCTAACCCAGCAGTCTCATATAAGAGGAAAAAATGATGGTGCCCGTTAGTATGTTTCTATATTTTCATCTCTATAGAACATTATTTATATGACTTTAGATACAGCATGGAGGAATATGTATCTTTTATTTACTTTTGACTTAAGCGCTGTCCACGGTTGTGATTAATATGAAAGCTGATATAGTATAAGGAATATAATGGCTCAGTGTCTGTAGAATTGTAAAATTACCTCACTCATAATTTTTTTTAATGCACCTAATTTCCTCTACGAAACTTTTGATTGTTAATGATGCAGAGTTTTTCAGGATCCAACCGACCTTCGGGTGGATGACTTTACAACACCCTTTAATCAATTTATACAATTTTTTATCAACGCAATACAGAAACTTTCTAAAAAGACTGAGTTAGAAGGTAATAATTAGGTTTAATGTTCCTTGGGCCAGGAGTAGCTATGTTATCTAGCAAAGAAGAATTTTTTTTATTCTCCTCTACCTACCCAGTTCAATTCCTTATCTAATGAGCATCATGTTTCTAGAAACCTTTCCTTTATCCGACGTGTCTTTTTAATGCAGCCTCCTTTACATTTTCATATCATAGGACAATCTTCCATCAACTCTCTCTATTTTGTAGCTCTACTTTGTTCACTTTCCATTCCCATTACTTACTCTTCTGACCGTTTTTACTTCTAGTTTTATTTTTTTCCGCTGTCGACCAAACTTCTTAGAGTGCGTTTATTTAAAATTTATCTATTTCATTAAACGTTATAAATATATCTTTAACGTCACCATGATATAAACTCAATTTTCTTTTATTATGTCCGCACAAACCTGGACTTATTTTATATTCTGAAGTGCCACCAAAAGTTCAAAAATATTTGAAGAATTAATGCTCTAATTTGTCTAAATATCAGGCGTAAAATTAAGACTACTATACTTCTAGTATAGTATAATTTAGTCTACTAGTATACTTCTTAAAAATGTCGTTTAAATTTAGATTGCCAGTCACAACCTACCCTACATGCTGATCAAGTCAAAATTTCAGGATTTACGAAGCGTTCCAACGAAGGTAAAGTTTAGGAAACCCTGATGTGCTCTTTGAAAAAAACTTGATGGGACCCTGAGGGAACCTCGATGCCTCCCTCTTGTCCTAGGATATCCATCCGATTTTTTTCTGGGTTTGTCCAACAGGTATTCATACATAGGTTACTAAACTTCTTCTCAAGATCTATGCACTGGAGATGTTGCTGTTTGCCTGTATTATTCCACATGATGTTCGCCGAATAGCGTCGCGTAACGCTAAAAAGATTAATAGAAATGATGGGTAAGCTCGTTATGACAAAGAGGGGAAAGAGGGCCGACAAAGTTTCACGATTCCGAGTTTTAATGAACGTCAGCCGAAGGAAAGAGTCCTCCAAACCTTTCGGGAACAAACGAATCCGGAGAGTTGAGAAAAAATTCAGAAAAGACAAGAGATAGGAGGTAAAAAAGATTCGTCTAGAGGTAAACGAAGTAAAAAGCATACGGGGGCAATGACGGAAGAAAGAGTCTTATCGGCGCATACCCATTGCCAGGGTAACTTCTGCAGCACACGTGGAAGAAAGTGAGGGGTGAAGAAAGGGAGATAAACGGTTTAAAAAGGGGAGACAATGAAGGGAAAGGAGTGGAGAAAGGGGCGAAATCTCTCCTTTTTTGCTCGGGTCCGGAAAGGAAATGAAAGGAGTTGCGGAACTGGAAATATTTACATCTTCCACTGCTTATCACGGCGGCCATTATTCTTGCGTGCCCTTTTAAAAGCACTCATTTCCCGAAAACGTTAATACCGCCGCCTGCCGTAAAGATGGTGCTGGACTCATCCGCATTTTGCCCCTTTTTTACCGCCAACGACTTATTTTATTCTCTGAAAATTTCCTCGCGGGGTTTTAGTCCTTTTTCCTCGCATTATATCAGGAACCATAATTTACGCTGCCGAGGAAAGTGTTACGGGTTGAAAATTGGGGTTCGGGTCGATCTGCATATGGCTTCCTTTATCTCAAAGGATGTAATACTAGGTAATTGATTTTGTTTGTGGGTGCGACGTTGCGAATAAAATTAGTTCTTGAGGGAGTTCATATGTAAATATGAATTTCTTTAGCTCGAATATGCAAAGGTTTTCTGAACTTGATTCATAGTAAGAATCATTATCTCTGAGTGTTAAAGCATCTTTGCAAAGAAGGTAGCGTTCAACCGTTATAAAAGTATTAGGTTATGAGTTTTTTATGAAATTATTAGCTGCTATGATTTCTTAAATTTAATTAAGCTGTTTTAATTTCCTTCCAGATATTCTGGCGCCTTTTTAACTTGCATACTGTGATACCTCTGAGATAATTCGTTCTGGAATCACTTCCTTTAGCCGAAATCTTCGTTGACCGAAACGTGATTTTCCCACTGGTTTCTATAGAAAATCGTTCAATTCGTTGTAACTGCTACTCTATATTTAGCCGTTGAATTGGTGCAACGGCTTCTTCCTCAAATTAAGATCTAGGAAGAATTAAACTGATGATGGACTGGTTCAGTACACTGCGAAGAATGGTTCAACACGTTTGAAAAATACAGCACTGAGCCCCTTTTTTAAAACCCGCTAATTTTACTTACATCTCTCAGGAATTAGGATAAGCTTTTTCCAGCCTGTCTTTGTCAGGTTAGCAAAGCCGTAGACCGTAAATGATCTTGGTACACTCTAAGTAATCTCTAAAAAATCCTTTTAGGAGCAAATCTAACTTCAATACATACCGAGTTTTTAGGAGTTATCAAATGAAGTTTCGTACAAAAAGCGCAAAAATCCCTCAAGAATACTCTCTTTTGATCGGTAGCAAACAAAATTATATGCATCAGGCGGGAAAAACTTACAATTTTTGTAATAATAAGTATATACCATTTATCCAAGAAAATACTTATTCTTTTTCCCACTTGTTATAGGAAAGGTTTTTTAATGCATTTATTGCTTCTTTCGGGCTATAGCTTCATGTATTTTTATTAAATAAATATTTCATAGTATTAGTAAAATAGATATTAATCCTTGAAAGAAATTTACCCATGCAATTAATCCATGTTTCTATATTTTAATCCCTTGATGTATAGGGACGAAAGAGGATAGTTAAGGTCAACGTATATTTCAAGGCAAAGCCATTTCCTGTCTTTTCGGTATGTTGTAAGTCATTGTAAAACGCTTTCCTGGAATTCAGGGTCGCGTACGACATTTGTATGTAAATCCAATTCGAGCAAGTCCCATTCCTTCACGCAGCTCCGCGGAAGAACATGCAAAAATACGATTTACGGTGAATTATATTCCTAAGCCACTGAGTGCGGGAAAATTATCCGAGAATCTAAAGACGGTGGAAAAATTGTTAACGAGAGAAAAGTTCTTTGGGATTAAGAATTCATGCTATGATTTTTGTAGATGGAAATTTCACGAAACTTTTAGCTTTCATTTTTCCCAGCTACAACTTCTTTAAGATATAAATCTCATTACCAATTAATCCGTCAAGTAGGTAAAATTAGAAGAGGGTTTTAGTTCAGAGTTGGCTGACTTCAAGCTGATTAAATTTCAAAATTCTTTAGCCACATACAAGGTATTCATAAAAGCTCAGGCTCCTGTTCCTTTTCTCTGTATTTTTCTTTCCTCTATATTTCTCTATATTATTACATAAATATCAGGAGGATATCGATGATTTTTAGACTAATTCTTACTTACTTATTGAGTGACACAAGCTATTTTTTGCTTCCCAGCGGGATAACATACGTTTATGATTTCAATGGAGGAAGTTTTTATGGTATTATTTTATATGATTTCATGAAACATTAAGGAAGCTAGGAATCTCAGTCGAATTACTATATTTATTTTATTAGCACTAAATATTTATCTTCGCCACTATTACGGTCTTGATCTTATTCAAAATTAAATTAAATTGTGCCAGAAAAAGTATTACTTATTCCACTGAGAACAGTTTTAAGATCATATCAGATCATATCCCCTTCTTTTAGGAATATCAATTTCAATATGTATTGTTTGCCGGAAAATTCAATTCTAGGGTAAGCCTCTCAATTTATTAATTACCTTTCCTCTAGTTTTTTCCTTCCGTTATACATTCAGTGACATTTTGATAAAAAATGAACCTTCTCAAATTTCTTACTCCTTTCAATTCATAAAGGTCCCACTGCTTGCATAGGTCGGAGGATTATGTGCAATTGAATTAATTTTCGTCCTTTCTAATCAGGAAAATTCGTTAATCCGAGAGTTCTGCTTAAACTGATTTGGTATTCAATGGGACTAATTGGAAATATATGGAACAAGCGACACTTGTTCCTGGTACCACGTAGCTGTTAATTAATTGATGAATTTCGTTGAGAAATTTGTGTGCATTTTCCTATAATGCACCCATCTTTTTGGAGAGCAGATGAATCCCTCAATGAATTTTACTTCATTTTTGCATTCTAGTTTTCAAAAGCTTGGCGCAATTCCTTATATATGCGAGCGTATTTTTATTCTTTCAATTATCTTTTACTGGTCCCGATCGAAGCTCAAATACCACCCAAGCATTCCACTATACGGAGTTACTATTAGGTCTAATTCAGTGACTCGCTAGTTTTTTCTACTAGAGAAAGGAGGAGATAGGAAGAAGCCCACTCGGTATTGAGTGACCGAGAAAGTTTATTTCGTGGGATAGTTTCCCTGGAGGTTTCCCAGAAATTCAGCAGAAGCACTCCGCTGATCCCTAAGGCTTCTGATCGATATCGAAGTGTAAAAATAGGATGGAAGACAGAGAGAAAGAGGGAGCAAAGCGATTCCAATTGGGAGATGAAAACAATAAGGTGATCCGATGGGTCGAAAGATAAAAACGTAAACTATTTCCGAAGTTTCCTTTCTTGTCGAAGTTGCCTAAGCACCGTCATCTAAGCAACGTAATATCGGATCTAAGAGGCACCAAAGCTTAGGAAGCCGTGTGAAGGGGAAAAATAATAACACGATTGCAACTCGCTTGCTTTTCAATGTGGTTCGTTTTTCAACAGGTCCGGGCGGGCATGCAATAGTTCACCATTTCCTTAATAGGAATTAAGTCCAGCATTAGATAATCCTTTAATTATTATTATTATTAATATATTGCTACAGTTTGACATTTTTCAGGTGGCAGCCACAAACATCGTTAAATTACACACCCTTTTACACTTATAATAATATTATTTGTAACTGTTTTTTTTTCTAGTTTTTTCGGAGTTCATGACAGGCCTTCTCGGCTACCGTAGCGGTCACGGGGTAGAGACCCCACCGTACATCACCCTGCCATGCAATCCCCTACTTTTCCAGAAGTCCCTATATGACTAATACACATTACAAAGTATTTCACAACATAACTATAACATATGAAAGCAATCAAGCAAGGTGCCATAGAAAGTGAGTTCTTTATTAATCATAACATGGCATAACAAAGAATAAAAATTAACGTGAATTACGTTAATGATTCCTTAAGAAAAGAACTTAAGTTGGCACCGGAAAATTGAATAATACCTTCGAACTTTAATGTTAAATTAATTTAACGAGACCTGATGATATTACTCCGTTACGGAACCTAGGTCGTTTTAATAGAAATTTTTTTGTAGACTACCACGTGAGTTTTTCTTTGTGTGTGATCATGAAGGAGCTCCACCATATCTCAAATAATCCGTCATATTTAACGATACCTGTCTTACGATAACGCATTTAATTTTGAGAATCTAGAGAGCACTCGAATCTAAAAGGAGCCCGATTTTTGGAAGCTCTAAGAATGCAGAGAAGGTATATTAAATTTCCTAATTAAAAATTCGAAGAAGATAGAGGACTTATATTTATATAACTTGGCGCATTTAATCTTTTGAGAGACGTAGAAAGGTTCTTTGCATAGTAGAGGCTTTGTTTATTAGTGAAAAACGAGGAAAAAATAAGTAGCGGAGTAGATTAAACTCATTAAATTATGATCGTAACTGAAGGAAAATGAAAACCACTAGCTTGAAGAAATATCATGCTACGAATAAAAAAATTAAATTACATCACTAACAAATTTTACCTCTGAGAATTGAAACTGAGGAAATGGTTAACATACTAATTTACCAATATCAAGTTCTTCGGTTCTAACCTCAGCAATATTTTCTTTGTTAGGAAGTGGGTGTCTACTGTCGTCATACTTTCTTATGTTCTTTCTAAATTACTTTTTACTTCTTTTGCTAAAGAGTAATAAGAACATACATACCGAATATAACTATGAGATGCCATTCATTTTACTCGTGTAAATAAAAAGCTGATAGTGGATATTGCAGCTTTTGGTTTCAGCTGGTATTGTAATTTATTGATTGTGCGATTTATCCCGCGTTTAATTTTCTGTTGTGAAAAGACAAACAACTGGACTTTATCGCAACATAAATTCTTCATTAATCTTACGAATCACAGTGTGTATATTTCTGGGGAACTACTCGGTGAAGATTTTATAAGATACATTTGTTTTTTAACATTGAAAGATCTTCTCTCTATTGGGCTTTTGGAGAAATATTTCATTTTGAGTGTGACTTGATTAGCATATTTGAAGAGACGCTTGATTTATAATTCAATAAGTAAAATGTAGCCCTTAAGAATGCATTTTCCTCGCCACGCTATGCATTTCCTTATAATTAAACTGCGAGGGCTGCAATCTGTTTTCCCCTCCATAATAATGTCTCTGGCCCATGAAGATAATTACTAAGCACATACCCTTTTTCCGTCTCCTTAAAATTTAGTACCATGCAATTTCATTTACATCAGCATAAATTTTCGTTTCAATAGCTTAAAAACAATTTAAGATACTTATTTAGGTCGGTCAATATCCGACAGAGACGTAACAACTGATGAAATATTCGCTTTACTTCGCTAATGCGCGGGATCGAAATCTCCGAGTTTATAATTATCGATGTATGAAATTTATGCAGTAACTTTTAAGTACATTTTCTCAATTACCGATTTTTATCAAACGATATCCTTGCTCAAATCGAACACAAAAATATTATGAATGTAAAATACCTCCAAATTATTCATAATAGTTATAGTTGTTAATTTACTTAAAACACCATTAGAATTAAGAATTAAATGATTCGTAGAGCATCCAACTACTTCCTTTTCAACTATCAAGTCTACTTTTTAAGTAAAAATGAAGAAAATAAAAAAATATCCACTTAATTTTAGTAAAAATAAAACGTATACAGTCCACTTTCTCACTCATGCGGTGTTTTTTGAGACAAATGCAGTAAGAAGCTAACTATTAAGAATAAAATTGTGGCCCGAATTCTAATGATTGTTTTAATAATGAAGAATTAATCTATCTAATACGAAAATAGTTAATTAGCGTAAAATACCTTTGAAATGTAATTAATCGCGGCTGAATTCTAGAAATTCACGGAATAGTACCTCGTCGCTGAAAATATGAATGATTCCAAGCTTCCCTATCTTTCATCTACGACCACAAACATCTAAAATTAGTGCGACTCGACTATCATACCTTACGGAGAAATGTCTCGCATAAATTCATGCACCAAGATTAAAATTTCTGATAAGCTTCGTAAGAAAAATGGAGCATCGCTAGCATTCCCTGATATTACCATACAGCACAAACACTCGAGGCACGCGAATTCCTTTGGGATCAAAATATGATCTCCAGAGGAATGGGATTCCCCCATGATTTCGCGGACGTATAAGCCGTAATGCAGATAGTATCTTGAGAATTCTGATGAGTGCATGAAGGGAAAACGTGAACATGTCTGTGGAGGAGTTTATAATTCGATGTTGAGAGCGGTCACGCAACCGTACATTTTGGCTTCCGAAGAAACGTAAAGGAACTGCAGGAGAGAGAGAGGAACTTTTGCCGTCTGCTGCTCGCTAGTTATGTGTACTAAAGCCAGGAATGTATTGCCTTCTCAGTTGAGGTTAATTACTGGGTGCACGTAAGATATTCATGGCATTGTTTTAGAGGGACATCTGTGAAAGGTATGGGTTAAGGTATGAAACTTTTTATCACTATTTCGCTAAATTAGACATTCGTCGAATAGAGGGTTCACTTTTTATGCTAATCTTTAGCTGAAATTCATTTTATTATATAATTTTATCATATAATCCATGTCAATTCTGACGTTTTTTTCATGAAATGAGTCTTAGAAATCGCGCACAATATAAGTAATTTTCTCTTAAATTACGTTTTTACTTTCTTTCGTAAGGATTTGTTTTCCCAATTTCCAAAAGTTCAAAATTAAATTTTTAAAGCAAAAAAAGCAGTTTTCTTCTGTGTACTCTTCTGTCTATCACTTAAAAAAAATCATATGAGTTGATGTAAGAAATGACTAATTGTCCTCAATATTGGCTCAGAAAAATTCATTTTGTTATCACTGTTAAAATCTGGATTTATATGAATGTTACATTCACAGTTCGATAATGGTAGCAAAGTTAATCAGTTAATAAGTTCATTCAGTCATAAATTAATTATCTGCATCACATTTATATGTGCACGATTCTATCAGTGGATTCCAATGAATGCGGAATTAGTTAAAAGTAACCAATGCTCCCACAAAATATTATTTTAGGACTTCATTCAATCATTGAAAAGAAATTTACTGGTTATTGGAAGAAATTAACCATTTTTCCCTTATATTCCTACGTCACAAGAACTGTATGAGGATCGTGACAGCAGTGGGTACTACACCTCCAATCTCTCTGTACAGTAAGCTGTACAGCACATTAAGAAAGTGCTAGACTAATTGAATCAAAATTGTCAGCATTGATTCCCAATCCTGATTAGCGCATATTTGACATTAAATATTGGTGGGAGGAGTGGAGGCATCCCTACCAACATACTCGTAGATTATAAAAGACGTAATGTATGCAAACGAAATGTATATTAAAAAAGAAAAGATTGAACTCGTAAAATATGAGAAGATCTATGCAGAACAGAAATAAGGTGTTGGTATCTTGGCACATTTTGAATTAATGCATTGAGCATGCGTATATGTATACTCTTCGCATTATAGGAACGCAAAAATTCAGTATATGTGATCGGCGCAGTCATTCCCCAACAAAACACCGTTTCCGGAATTCTTCGAAACCGAAAAGGAAATATTGGCGCCACAGTGTCCTATCCACAAGAGAACGCATTCCTTTAGGGACAAAGACATAAAGGTCACTGAGACATAGAAACTTTTCCGTCCATACCAAAAATCGACGGTATGAAGAGGGAGAAATGAAGCGTGTTGGAAAAACGCATGGGTGGAAAGTTAAGAAACGCAATAAGATCCCGAGGGAGAGGAGACAGAAGCAAAGAAAGAGATCAGTGTAAGAGAAAAAGCGGAAGCAAAAGTGGAGGTAATGGACTGGGGACGGGGAATAGGAAGGGCTGAAGATCGGCGGGGGAATTGGGGGTTTGAGGAAAAACACGGTTTGGACAGAGGCTGGAGATGAGACGAGATATAGTGATATTGGCAGAAGGAATGGGAGAAATATTGGTAGAGAGAGAGGTGGACGGAATGAGACGAAGGTATTGTGGGAAGGAATCAGTTGAGGAAATGGAAGAGGAGCGCTGTAGCCCAGGGGAGAAAACACAAGGAAAACTAAATTGGAATCGTACGGGATGTAGCCGAATGGGGAGCATCTTTCTTTCTCTTCCCCAACTTATTGAGGGAAATTTAAAGAATTGGATTCGGAGAAATGATGTGTCCTGTCCATGGGAGATTTATTTCGAAGAATGTACGGTGACAAGGACGTACATTCTACGTCCAATTTTACGACACACGTGTGTATTAATTATTGTGAAACTAATTGTACTCAGTGGGGCCCTAATGTATCTTAGCGATACAAGCAAAGCTTATTATATACGCCCTTGCTGGTAATTTATTTTGGACTTCAAAAATCATAAAACGTGATTCTGCACTATCGTTTGATAAAAATAAATCATAAAATATTCAAGAAAGACAATAAATTAAAAGAGGATTTATAGTTGGCTATGTAGAATTAAAGAAAAGACTCATTTGGTCACAAAGCTACCCATTGGTAAGTGTTCGTTGTGAAAAAGTTTCTAAGATTATAGAAGGAACGCTTTATACCGCTTTTACCTTACTTTCGGCCATTGTCTATAAAACTAACATAACTTAAATCCGTAAGTCTTTTTAATTGATATAAATTCTGAAGTCGTTAACTGTCGATACAGCGTCAAGTTTGGCATTCAATCGAACTTTACTAGGTGTGATCTTACAAGAAGCATTTTCATTAGTATGGTCTACGATAGATCTTAAAGCATCTGAAAAAAGTAAACGAACAAAGGAAGATTTGAAGAAATTGTCTCTTATCCTTGGTTACTTGTTAAGGATAAGCAGATGAAAATATTTCATGCTCAAATGAAGAGAAAGTAAAAATTTATGGTGAGGATGTTATGAAACTTAGCTTGGTATTAGTTCTGCAGGAAAAATATTTAAATCAATCTACGAAACTAAAAGACCGAATAGTAGCACCGAAAGTTTATGTAAATAGTAAGTACACTAACAATCACGAATGGTTTTCCTTCAAATGTTAATAAACACATTTATAATGCAGGGCAATTAAACCCTATAGGGGCTTTCTGATTAAAAAATCAGTAACTCCCTGAGCCTGCCATTAAATCAATATGAAAGGAATAACACAAATATTGATGGAGCCAAAAACAATAGAGAGAGGAAACACGTTGCTGAGGGCTTTCGCTAAGTTTCTGTGTTGAGCCAAAGGCATTTATTCTTCGAGTGTTGGGGTCGTTTCGTGCGATTGGAGTGGGCATGTGGCAGAGGGTGTTATGAATCGAAATGGGCACGCGATCGCTTACCATTGATTAGAGGACACGGAGGAGGGAATCTTTCGGGGAAATGGAAAGCTTATTACATCGAGGTTGAGGGGAGCGATCGGCTGGAAATGACAGCACGGAAGGAGATGGAAACTACTAATTCAGCCCCTAATCTGAGAGGGTAAGACTCGTCAGAAGCCACAAGAGGCATGATAAGATGATCCTTCTTCAGTCAACCCTTTGTGATTGCTTTTCCATGCAGAAAGATAGTGTATCGCTGTATAATAAGTTGATTTTATTAAAAAAGGGATTTATGATGAATATAATCTGGAAGCCATACCTTGGAAAAACCGAAGGAACAAAAGTAAATGAAAGTCATTAATGAAAGGGACTCGAAACCTCGATCTTCAACCTCGCGTAAGGATGTCCTGAACCAGAGGTGGAGAACTCGCGGTCTTCTTGGTATTTATATCCTTGTATTTATACCGCAATCCGCCTTTCAGAGTATGGCAGTGGGTGCTCCTTGTAATGTGTTCTTTGTCGTGCTTCCAGATAAAAGTGCTTGGATTAAATAATATCTTATTCCTTTTCTGGTGGATTTCTCCAAGTGGATACAAAATGTAAAACATTCTATTTAGGCTTAATTAGCGATTAGATTCGTTTTCTCTTGTATAATTTGACTTTGGAAAAATTTGAATATAGACAATACACACCTCTCAAGAGCGGTCTGAATGTTTCATGAAGGCCTGGGGACTTCTTACGCTGCCGAATGGTAAATCAAAACGACTTCCTGGTAAAAAATTCTCCGTCTCTGCTCTAAGCTAACTGAACAGGTAGAGCAATCTTACTCCAAATTCAGGATACTTTTCTGTACAATGAGAATTGTGGCGCTAGCTTAGCGGTGTCCACTGCTGTCACGATCCTCATACACTTCTTGTGACGTAGGAATATGATATTAGGAAAAAATGTCTAATTTCTGCCAAAAAAAATTTATTTTCAGCGCTAACTGAATAAAAGAAGTCCCTGAATTATGTACTGTGGGTGTATTGGTCACTTTTAACTAATTCCAGATAATTCATTTATGACTGAATGAACTTATTAACTGATTAATTGCCCTCCTGAGAATTTTTCTCTCGTGGTTAGTCCCAATACCCAATGGAGTCTTCTTTTTCATTTTCCTTTAATTTTTCATGCTTTGGGGATTAATTTTCTGCGTAAGCTAATTTTGGATGAGGAAAAAGCGTTTAGAACGAATTTCATTTCGATGGTAAATTTTATGACTTCTTATTTTGAGTTCCATATTTAATTTTATGAAACCGAATTTCAGCCTGTAACCCTGCATTTAATTACATTAAATAAGTCAGATTTGCAATTATCATTTAAAATATTTAATTTAGTTACTTCTCATTTTAAACAAAGACTTTTTTGATGATGACTAGATTTTGAAAGATTTTCTGTCCAATATAAATACATCCATCCCCTATGACACGGAAAAATTCGCAAAATCATCGAAATATACTCTCTATATCTCAATAATTTTCGTCTCCCATAATCCTCCTCTAAAACGTCTCCAGTAATCCTTCAGGTAATTCCTGAAGTAGATCAGTTTTCTTATTCTTTTAAATGACCCTTTAAAATAACCCCTACTCAAGAGAACACTATTTTTACGAAAACTCCACGCTCTTACCGCTGGTATACCTTCCTCTGTATCTACTGCATTCACTTTCTAATTGTTATCCTTTTATTGAAAGTTACAATTAAAAGAGGATAACAAGTAGAGACTTAATATTTACTTAATATTTTCATCCTATATATGTCAAACAGTCATTATGAATTTACTCTAGATTACTGACTTTATCCATTGATAATATTTTCCTATGAATGCATTTCCTTTTACTTTCGATTCATTCTCATGTGATATACTTAAAACTTGAATTAGAGCAGCTTCATGGGTTTATGAATTCCATTCAATCTTTCAGTAATAGTTCTATATTCACTTCATTTCTCGGATTTTTTTTATGTCTTCGTTTCTCTTTAATCGGATGAAGCCTTAGCCCGACATATCGGATACTCCCCGTTTAAACATTTTTCTTGCTGGCTTTGATTTTTGGCCACTACATATCCAATGAAAAGAGAGGTCATCTGAGAATGAGAATAACCTTTTCCTTTACTCCCTCCCATACCTGTCTCTCTCTTTCTCTCTTTTTATCTCGGATTCCTTTATTTTCCATTATCTCTCCCCTTTCGGCTTTAACAAGACAGGGACGGGCAAAACAAGCTTCAATCAAGGAAGAATAGAAAGGGAGACTACCTATGCAGGTTTGTGGGTGAATGAGGAGAAAGACAGATAGACAGGGGGAATCATCTTTCCTTCCACTGAGGTTAACGTCTTGAAATCCAGTTTTTCTTTCGTCACATAACCGTCAATATTCTACATCTTGGATTATATTCCCAGTACGAGCGCCCTATCTCACCCTCAGTTATTAAGTTTTTAGAGGAGAGATTGGTGATCGAAGGAGGATTTAAGGGAAATCTTGTCTTCATTTTTGTGGCTAAGAAGTTTTCTCTAATTTTTTACTGCTTATATACATGCAGAATACGTTTACTTGACTATTTCTTTCTTCGCTTTTCTCGATTTTTGGTTGCCCAATATATGCCCAAAAAAAATGGAACCTTGAGAAGTTAAAAGATACTCTAAAAAATAATTTCTTACAATTAATTCCAATTTCCGTATGCTGTCACTGATTAAGAAAAAGACTATTACTCTTCATTATTATTAGCTATTATAAATTATATTATTACCATCTCCATTAAAACGACCAATAGGTTAGGATAAAGTTGCTGCAAAATTTTCACCACAATTCATGACTCTAAATACTTCATAAACTATATTGTCATTAATCCATGATTAGATAGATTTTGTGATTACGGTTATGTAAAAGTATCGTACCTCTACTGTAAGAAGATTATTCTCTTGTCTTTTTCCTGATATCACAGCATTCTGAATAATCTTACGTAATCGGTCTTCTTCAAGAAAGAATGCGTTATATAAATTAATATTGGTATATAAATATCTTATATTTACCCTAATAAATAATGAAATAGAGATAATTTTTTCCTTTATGGTCAACGTAAGTGAAGCTTAATTTCTACTAACAAGCTTTCCTTACATAATTAGTTGATCCGGATTAACGGCCTAGTGAAAAATATAATCATTGGGAACCCTGTGTAATACCTGTGGAAACTCTCAACTACTTATTCTTACAAGAAAATTCATGTTTTGTAACTTCAAGGTAGAATAATATTTCAAAAGGTAGCCATGTTTTCTTTAATATCATTAGTTGACGTTATATTACGTTATTTAATGCGTTAAATACACCTTGGGGGAAACGTTTGGAGACATTACCTATATATAGCAAAATTAGGTAATGATCAGGTGGAAATTATTGTTCTAGACGGTTGTACAACGCATTCCAGACTTCGGCAGCCTGAATTCTTCTCATTCCTTGAACTAATACATTTAAATTCCTTGTTTACAGAACAATTGTTTACATATCGAAAATTAACAGACAGGCAGACCTTCAGACGCGCTCGAAACATTTTTGTAGAAACAAACGGACGTTGCAACTGCGTCAAAGGTCAATTATAGGAGTGCATGCCCTAGGCTTCGGCCTAGTAGTACAGATTAACAAAATGGGATTAGTCAGTGAAGGCAAACTCAATTAAGCGATGGACACAAATGGATTGCAAGACTTAGGGCAGCATTGTGGGAGGAAAGGTGGAGGTATACTTGGAAACATTAACGCTTTTCAGAACCATGTATTAGCGACCTGCATTTACCAAACGCAAATCCTTCCGCTTTTGTTGGCTGTAGTTCCCGATGCAGCGTTCGCCATTCACCGAATGAAGTGGCTTACAAATGAAATATTTCTCCTCATACAACATTCGCACCGTATCGCGGATTCAACTTTGCCTCGGTAATGAATTGAGGTGATTTGGAAACACATTTCGTTCCGATGGCATTTTAAGTCCGTCTGGTGGGGTAATTCGACCATAATGAGTTGAGAAGTATGAGATGCAGAAAGATATGACAATTCATTTTCTTTAGCAGAATTATGTCATGTTCGGTGTTAAAACTGAGCTCACAGTCTGACCAGTGGATCCAACACTATAAGGTGTTTCATTAAGGAATGTTTCGGAATCATTACGCATGTAACCTATGAAACACAAATCTGAAAATTATTCAGTGATGAATCAAGGTGAACTCGAGGACTATCACTCTTATTTACCGGAGTAACTGTTTATGCTTCGTATGACATCAATTAAGTATAATTATTATCAATTTTAATTGTCAATTAATAACATAGAAAATATCATCACAGGTAAAAACATGCAATTATATCAAAGAAGTCAATTGATATAAGAAAATGTCCTTTTTTTCTTAATCAATCAAATTTTATTTCTTCCCCTGTTTCGATGGAGACAATGGGAAGGCACTCAACGTTTCGTATGATAATTACTCTTACCTGCCTGCCATAATATGTATTAAAATGTATATCGGTAGTCGAATTCAGGCTTCTTATTTATATTTCATATATATTTATGTATGGTAGATATAATTTTTGCACCTGAAAAATTTTACAATTGATGGAATGGAAAAATTCGTTTGAAAATAAAAATTTTTTAATTTTTTGACGACAATTAATTCCAAAAGATTGTTCAAATAGATAAATCATCCACTTCTAATTGTCAGTTTATCGTAAATTTTAATCTCTTTTCTCTCTCCATCACAGAAAACGTCATGAATGAGTAACTTGATTTTATAAATTATTTTCATAACTTATGTTACCACTAAAAGGCGTAAGTCTCAAAAGTCTAAAATTGTAACTCTAGAGTAACTTTAACCAAAATATATAATTCCACTAAATTCAACATATTTTCACCATTTTTAATTTCAAGAGAGGTTCTGCTGTGTTTCTTTTAATATTGCAAGAGGACACTTAATGTTACCCACCGGGATGCATAAAATGTACACGCATTTTCCGCTCATTATATTAACCTTCAACCTCTTAGCCTCTTTACTTATCATCGAGAAAAATGCTTCGAAACACTCAGCTACGTAAGTTGATT
Organism: Pachydiplax longipennis; assembly: GCA_036926295.1. Classification (NCBI taxonomy): domain Eukaryota; kingdom Metazoa; phylum Arthropoda; class Insecta; order Odonata; family Libellulidae; genus Pachydiplax; species Pachydiplax longipennis. Next base: position 21,817,036 of record JAVFKF010000003.1, on the reverse strand, counting down.
ATTTCTCGCTTTAATCCCCTTCCATTTTAATTCCTACCGAGAGTTAATAAGATTCCAAGCATGCGATTCGTGAATTAAGATTTCCTCCGCCAAACTCTTTATTCGTGCATCAGCGCTTGTAGACAAGGACGGAGAGGTGGTGCAAGCTCGGGGCACAAAAAATATGCCAGCGCGGAACCCACTTCATTTTCCTACTTCGGAGTGAAATTATAAGCTCTTTACGTCTGCCAAAAGCTCCGGGAAAAACTTCTTTCGCCATTACTGCTATCGTAGACAAGCAAATCCAGTGGTTTTTCATTCATCCATCACGCTGAAAGAGCTGGTGTTGAATCAACTAACGACTTGAGCATTCCGAGAGACGTAAAGCCAGCGGCTGGGAGGGCGTGCGTGTCAAAGGTTGGCTATATATATTTGAGGGCATCGGAGGAAAAACAAAGAGGATTGTATCGTGGTCTGAGAGAACGAGGGGGTGGGGCGCCCTTCCTACAATTGGATTTTGGGTGTGGTTTCTTGAGGATCTATGGTTTCTCTTCCTCCAGAAAATCCCTAATTGGCTCTCATTTTTGGCCCTAAATCAACAAGGAGCTCGGCTGCCAAGGCAAGAGACAAGTGTTCCTTTATTACGCCAGAGGGCGATAAAGAGGCGTATACGAAAGCTACGGTCTTTTCGTAAGAGAGTATTTTCAGAGAGCCGATTCGGTATCTTTTTTTGCGGGTCGGAAGTTGTCGGATTGTGTGGGTGTTGTGCCATTCCCAGAAGGGTACTAAATTTTTGAGGAAAGTGGGCCTTATCCTCCGGAGACGAGATCGCTGACGATCTAAATAAGAAACAGAAGGATCTTAATAACCTATTTAGTATAAAGAAAAATGAATTCCAATAAACAAACAAAGGAAAGATTGATGCTTGATGTACATTTCTTCCCCCAACCTCAAGGGCCACCTGGAAGTAGATTTCAGTACTTTTCTCTTTATTGGATATCAATAGAGGTCTGCATTCAGGGTAAACATGTTTATTGATTGCTTTTGTATGAGAAAAATTCAATTAAAATGGATATACATAAGTTGTCCTAACATTCAAAGCTTACTAGAACTAACGGAATGATCTGGAAATATTTTTACAATCGTAGGTGATAAATATATTAGGTATTTAGAATATATATTGACTTCTCTAATTGAATGGAACGTAATATTTGGGACGTTTTGCATAAAATTGCCGCTTTTGTGCACGAATCGAAAGTTCATTCATATATTAATTCACAAAAAGTGCAGTATATATTTCGTACGAGTAATTTATTATGAGACTCGTGGAATTCAACCAGTTTCCCTTGATGTGATCAAATTAATAATATACTACTAGCTCTATTAGATAAATTTTATTAATTAACAGGTGGATTATTTCAATGCATTTTCTCGATTAATTAGCATTTAGGGAGATTTTTAAATTTGTTTTTGTTCTTGATTGTTTTAAACTTTCACATTTCAAGTGTATATGTTAGGAGTGCTTCAATATAATTCAAGATGTATGCACGATAGTAAAATTGTTACTCTAATATTTAGATTGAAGTAATAGAATAGGACAAGTTCGATATCTCATATTACATCCCATTTACCTCTTAACACTGAATCATATGGTGTGCTGAGTATCAATTTTAATGGTAGTTACTTTCCCACATGGATCAACTCAATCAATCAAGATCAACGTGGAGTTTTGAATTGAATTTTTGCATTTTATAATAAACCTATGCAAGATTATAAACCATAGAATCAATAAAACGGTATAAGGCTAGTCAGTTTATAAGTTCTATAAGGTCTTTATTAAGGTGAGATTTATGCGAATTTATGCGTCCGCACTCTAATCCAGTTTATCTGAGAAGACGAATTTTCAGGATGGAAGAAAAAATAACCTGTAACGTGTAAAAGGAAATTCGAATATAATACGTCATCTAAACTAAAATATTCACTCTGAGAATTTCCGCTCTGCAGCGTTTCCATGCCGTTGATTTATATGTAAAATGAAATTCAGTGTTTTATGAGAGATTTAAAAAAAATCAAGTAAATCGTCAGCAGAACAATTCGCCAGCTCGGTTCTCTATAATCTTACATACTAACTCACTATTATATTCTTATTCGGTACCCATAGAGATAAAAATTAATGAATAAACTTTTATGTACTCAATTTAATTGGAGGCATGGTGATTTCGTGTTTTCCACGAATTATCTCCATTCCTTTTAATGCTCGTGTACCTAAAGGCTGCAGTTACAAATATATATTTTTATTTTACTTTCGAGGAATCGGTAGTAGATGAATTAAGAATTTTCTGTGCAAATTTTCTATGGCTACCATGTTTTCGGTGCTATATATATTTCCCAGGAATTCTGCTCCTACTTACTGTAAGAACTAAATTCAAACTCTAACTGATACCCTATTCTTAATGGCAACGTGAATCTTTTATTTTTATTTAAGGAGATTATGAATATTACTGTAGGTGGTATTACATTTCATACACTAATTTTTTTGTATCGTACAATATGTAAGATTGATAGACGTAAGTACTACATGTACTGCTAAAGAAGTAACTCATGGCTAATTTATATCTACACATGATTTACTAATGATTAACGATGAACCAGCAAATTATAGTCATTTTGACTTTGGGGTTCGAAGGAATCCTTTATTATTGTAAATAAACGTTTTCATTGAGCTAATGTACCGTACGCATTCAGTGCTTTCCAATACCGACGGAGAGGAATTAGGTATATGCCATAACCATGCCATGACCAGCTTTTTAAGGCATATACATAAATTATACGTAATATGATGTATTGTATGTAAATATAAAGATACTAAATAATAAATGTAGCAATTTCCAAAAATTTTCACATTAATTGTTATAAGCGTTTATCGGAAATTATTATCACCGACATTTTTTCTTAGGAAATTATTTTTTTGCGTCTGTACTAGTAGTCCAAACAGTAAAAAGCTATATTTCTCATATATTGATATTTTAATAATAAATTATGTTTCGCTATCCATAGGTTTAACTTAAAACTTCCTATTCATATTGATAAGATCGTTCTCTGTTTACTTGATCGGGAAGGATTGATAGCCCTTTCGTATTAGGTTCTGCATTCACCTATAAAGACTTAATTGTGACTTTGCCTACCCACCAAAAACATAACCAACTTACCAATCATTCCGCAGGCCATATGCGGGACGCTGGTGTGATCCATTAGAGGCTGTGTTTAAAACTAAATGAAATCAATGCGCTTGGGGTACACTTACTGCAGCAACGCGGTGTATTTAGCACTTCCCTTTCTCTCCTACGGCTTTGGTTCATTAAGCCGAAACCGAGGTCAGGAAAAATATTAATTTCGGCGACCCTGTGTAATAAACGGCCGCGACCTACTTCGGCGGGGAATGGAAATATAATAAGGGAGCATTGAATGGGGATTTGGCTATTTTCTCGCGTAAGAATTCACGTGAGTTATTTGGGGGCAATTTTCCTGCCATCGGAGCGAGCACAAGCGAAATCGCTTCCGTAGGAATATTAGCCGCTAAGCGATGAAATATATGAGGACCGAGTGAATATTGGTTTCGTTCGAAAGATTTTTAAAAAAGGAAGGATTTTTATTAATTGGAGCTTTACTCCCGCGGCTATTTTCCCATAATTGTGCGCTCGTTATATATTGCAATGAATGGGAGCAGGAAAATTTGGGGTTTGCGGTGTCCCGCGGGGCGAATAATGCTCCTTCCGATGATTCTTTTGTTTTTCCTAATCGACGGAACAGACATTTGTGATGGGATTCGGTGGAGCGTAAACTGATCTCGAAATGTCTTATTTCGACGGGAAAATAGTGCTTGGGGAAAGTATGGGTGTAATATTTGCGATTAAATTTATAAGGACCTCTCAAAATACTATGGTTTTAAATTTTAAAGATAAAAAACTTAGTGATTGGGTGAGACAAAGCAGTAGTATATTCGTATGCCACTTATTACGGGGAAGTAAGAGTCGGTTTATGTTTTTCAATATATAAATAGGATATAAGGATGTTTTAGAACAATGCCTGACTTGATAAAGTCTATAAATTGCTCTTTAATTTCTTTGAAAAACACCTAAGACACTGAGTCTTTAATTAAATAATTATAGCGCCATCTGGAAGAAAATATCCATGTGTAAACGAAGGAAAGATTTTGTGTTTCATTTTCGTTGAATATCGATTATTTACTCCAAGAGAATTTTTATCAACAGCCTTAGAGTTTAAGCACTCCTAAGAGGTTTGTAACCACATAAATTTGATTACATATAGATAAATAAGGTATATTACGTCTTTCATAATAACAAACCCAGAAAAAAACAATACTATGTTACCTCAAAGGATGCTCCTATGGTAGGGCTATCATCTTAAATGTAGAAAATTGGGCTCTAGAATTGGCAAAATTATACTAAAGTAACCAAATATATAAAATAAGGAGCAAAAGGTTACACTTTCGCTAATTTAAAAAAAAAGTTTAAAAAAAATTAACGTTTGTATGAGTAAAAGACAATTTTTTTATCAACTGCAAAATGAGTATATAATTTAGTATTGCACGTAGAGTACTTCAGTATAACATCGTAAAAGCCACCAACAGCAAATAATGGTGTTGCAAGTGGCAAAATAATTCGAAAGCCAGAAAGGCTGAAAAATTACCACTTCCAGTCAAATAAACGTTATTTATCAGAAATTGTGGAAGTTCCGTTCTTTTCTATGGCGCATTAAGGATAAAATACAGTCATTATATCGCCGTATGTGAGTAATCAATCTGACTTTAAAGCCGATTCACGATAATCCACTATTATTTTCATTTGAAGCAATTGCTTACCCTTTAGCAGAATGCGCTCGTATATTTCACAGTTTGTTGTCCTTCGTAACTTATGGGTATAACATAACTCTGTTTTCCCGCAAACTTTGCGGAGAAAGTATATTTGATAGGGAAAATACGCAGAATCGGCGTTTCTCTTCCCTATATCTTCCATAGAAAACCTAACACTGCTGCTCTATTTATTTTGGGAATCCATTACAATCCGAAAAAGAAACGTCTCTTTTTTGGTGGACGGGCCACTTAATTTATCCCTTTCTTCTGCCCCAGAATCTCTTACATAAGATCCAGCTAGCAAAAAAGAATGGCACAGCAGCGCCTCTCCGCAGAAACAGCTGAAAACAATTGAGAAAAAGCGGAAGCACGTGTGCGAGAAGGCAAACGAGATTAAGAGGGCAAAAGGAAGAGGAGGGAATTAAGCGGAAGGAGGAGGGAAAGGAAGAGGTGGAGAGAGTTAAGAAAGAGGAGGAGATGAAGAAAGGATAAGGCACAGAATTTCGAGGAAACGGGGAGTTGAATGAGGATATGCGATAGGATTATCGTGACGCGTTGTACGCCGCATTATCAAAGAAATGGGGAATATTTTATAAGCAGTTTAGAGTTACATTTCTGGGACTCACCGACTTAAACGAGTACTTCTTCTGAAAAGTTAATTTGCAATTTTATCATAAAACTCTCCACTTGAAACCGGTATCGATCCGATACCGTCCATTTACTCTTGAGTTTGCGATTTGAAAGAAATCCGAAGAACTGGAGCCCGGGTGAAAGATAAGAGTTGTCTAGAAGAATTATTGAAGTCTAATTTTCAAAGTATTTTACAGAGGAATAGCGTAAGGAGAGGAAAATATTTAGTTTAAAGTGGGAGTAATTAGGAGGGGTAATGGAGTAGACATTGGAATGGAAGATGCATCAGGTCAGTGAACTCTAAAGAATAAAATTCGATACTAACAATGGACATGTTAGTTTTTGTGTGAGAAACATTGTGGCTCCTTGCATGAAATAACTTCCCATCTCATACAATTCTTTAAAGATGTGTATTAAAGCTTTCAATATGTACGAACAAGGGTTTTACTAAGTGAAATAATTGAGACTGCACCTAACATACATGAAATTTTAAGGATAGTATATTGATGTATACTATTCTATTATATATACATGTTTTGTATATTGCACAAGTTATGAAACCTATCTAACACGGTCTCCTAAAACTTTTATACTTACAGAGTAATATGTTATCAAATAACTTTTAATAAGACATTATTTTATGAATACTATGAACGAAGTTATAGACTTACATTACGTTTATGATCATCTGTTGAAAGTTTGTCAGATATTATTACACTTATTGGAACCGAATATTAATAATAAGATAATGATAAGTAAGATAATGTCCGTAAATTTTCAAATCTGACTATTAGAACCACATTTTTACTATCCTTGATGAAAAGTCTAATTACTTTTCTGTACTAATTACCCAACAAGCTTCCTCATCAGAGAACATTTTTACTTAGGACCTTTCTCAAGATATTGGAGTCTAAAGTAACCCTTATGAGATTTTTTTATTTTTTACGGCAGCGTATACATCCTCCCTACGGAAACACGTTTCCAAAAGTAATTAAGAAGAGGAACACTAATAATCTCGTTTCTTCGACCTCTAGATTTTCTCTCTCCAGGGGAAAGGTTCTGAGAATGGTGCATCTCTGTGGCCGAATCCGCGTATTAAAGAGAAATTTCATTTAACAATATTGCGGAGAGGTCCAAACGAGGAATTAAAAAGACTTTCCGGGTCGACTGCATGAAAAGTTAGGAGAAAAATACGCTAATGAAAAGGGGGTATGTTGTGAGAAATTTAAGGTCCTAAAAAGGATGAAATATCCCTCCTTGCTTAGGGTTAAAGTGACTCTTAGGTGCGGCAACGTCTACAGAAAATGTTTCAAGCGTCCCTTCAGGCATTATATGTTCAAAATAAGGTGTCATCATAAAAAACCCACTTTTTTGTAATCTAAGGGTTCCTTTTACTTCACCGTTCTCTTATTAAAAAAGGAGTTTATTTATTTTGGGGGTAAAGGTTATGTTTCAACGACGTATATCCGAAAAAATATTACATTACCTACATAAAATAGTGATCACCACATAGATATCTTATCTATAAAAAAATCATCTCTATATCTTAAGAACAATTTTGATTTTATCTGAATATACTATAATCGGGATAAATCCTAGCACGAAATAGTTAGCAACAGTTAAATATTGAATAAATATATGTAACACTTAATATTTTATGCATAAGCAGAAGTATCCATTTGATTGATTATCTCGTGCCATAGAAACATCTAAATTATTATTAAAACTCTAAAATAACTCTTTTATTACATAAGCTTCTTTGCCTCATATTTTTAAAAATTTATTCGGGGTACTCAACCCATATTTTCATAAACGCGAAGGAACGGCCACGATATTAAGAATTTTAGGGTTATTTCGCACTTAATAGTCCCCCGTTTGCATTGTATCGATCAGTTTTCCTTTGTCGCTTTATTGAGTTATGAAGATCGGGCCATTTAATGGTAATCTTTCGGCAAACAGCCCGCTCATACCGTTTTCCGATAGGTTGAGACCGCGTGAGAGTGCCTTGTTTGTGGTAGCTCAAATCTTGCTCATTACCCAAAAATACCTATTAAAACCGCCACAAGAGAAGCAAGTTGCATAAGATAATGAGTATACTAAGTAGTTTATATGATCCTGTAAAATGATTTATTGTTATTTTTGATATAATCTTGTTTGAAAAGGTTTTACATACCACTTGTACTTCGTAATATAAGTTAGAAGTAAATGTTTTCTTCGCTAATCCTAATATTTCATTCCTTTATTGGTTCATACTATGCTCTATGTATCTTTTTTATGTTATTCACAGGTATACGAAATTTTCTCATTATGTTCTGCTTTCATGAAGATTCATTTAATTAAAATTTAATCGATTCAAATGTAATTAGGAAAAATAATATTTTTTGGATTTTAGGTCTTGTTGATCGATTAACTTTTGAGTCAGTAAACAGAGATTTTTTTTTATTATACGAAATTACCGTGCATATAGCATTTGATAAAGCATGTGAAAATTTGTGCATATAAATTATAACGAATGAGTTTTTCTTTTGAGAGTATTTCTTGTATATTAATACCAACTTTATTCTACTCGAGCTAAAAATTTAAAATATTGTACCTTCTTGGGTTATTATACGAAATTTGACCAATCACGTCTTTCAAATTACAAGAATGATTACAGAAGTATCATGACCTTCAGTTCAAATATTTTCCTACAGTTCTAACGGCAACTTAATTTTAACAGAGAAAGTGCACAAGTCCGTTTTGAATGATTTCCTCTAAGAAGCGTCAATCCCGGTGAGTGATTTGGTTGTTTACTTCAACAATCGTTGTTTAGCAAATGGTAGCGTTGAAGACCAAATTTGTCAAAACCATTTCGTTAAGATTGTGCGAAAAACATACGCGAGTGACAGCGTTAATATTTTCATCTTCGAAGAAATCTGAATTTGAAACACCATTTGTTTTATATTTTTAAATTTATCGCGAATATTTTGCTTTCCATCAAAACCTGGTTCCTCTATTTCCCACCGTCGTTTTTTTTGCATTTCCCCTCTAATTCTGAGCACTGTATACAAATAATTTTATCCTTTCCCCTTTTCAAATTAGTAGACGTCGAGGGATTAAGAAAAGTTATTCGAAAATCTTCGCGGTTTTGTTACGCTGAGAAATTTTCCCTTCATAATCTCATATTCCTCATCCCACGTTTTTATACTAATTAACGTGCTTTCATATTCATCATCATTCATTATAAATGTGTTTCATACTTTTTTGCTTCTCTCTAAAAAAGGCTTTGGGAGTTAAGCTCAAAGGAAGGCCACTCAGGTGTAACATCTCAGAACGTGCGTTGAAATAATAGTAATTTGAAGGGTTATGGAGAAAAGATTGAATAATGAAGCGAGTTCGACGAAAAAAAGTGGCCCGGAGCTGTAAGGGGAGATCGGAAAGACATCAGCGAGAAATCCGAGCGATCTGCTTGAATAAGAGAATTTTCAGACGTCGTAAAGAAAGGCGGAGAAAGAAGGAAGGACTTGGGAAGAGGGCGAAGAGAATGGGGAGTTTGTATCGCAATATGGGAGAGCAAGGGTGTGGGGAAGGAACAGACTTAAGGAAGGCGAATAAGGAAGGAAGCCAAAGGGTTTAAGGGGATTATGGGGAGCAAGAGGTCGTTGCTACAGATGAAAGGTTTTCTGCTGGGCTCAAGAGGAGTTCCTTGAGGAGAAATGTGATGTCGATAAGAAATGAAGAGGGAGCAGAGGAAGTTTTTGTGGGCTTTATCAATTCAAATCTCTCTTATTAGCAGCATTGCGTGAAAAAATAATGCGGAGGGAAAGCAATTGTGAGAGGAATCGGCGAGCTGAGATGGGGATGAAATTGTGATGAAGGATTTATAATGATGAAATTCCGCGAAAATGATCTCGGATTTAATGATTCTCTTATTTCTGGAAAAAGGAAATTGAAGCAATTAAAATTTGACTTGGAAAAATAGTTCTTTAGTGAGATTCAGTATTCTTATGTTAGCCCAGTTAAAGCAATCCCAGCTCTTTCTAAACTAACTGAAAATTAATGTTTGCTGAGAAATGCTTCAAATATTATTTCTATTATGGATCATAGTTTTGGTTTTACTTTCAGAATAAACCATACTAGAGGATTTATAATTTGAATATATATCATATTATTTATAAATTTATAATAAAAGTAAAAACTTAAATAAAATAGCGAATTTTCTTCATGTATCAATCAAGAACGAATCAATGATTTATATAGCAAAGAAGAAATTTATTTTCGCTCTTTCAACATCTCAACATCATACATTCTTAATTTTTCCATCGACCTTTTCTCACCAATCTGGGAAAATGAATGATTTATGCTTGAAATTAATTATTTATTTTCCCCTTAATCAATAATTATCCAGGAAATTGACTTTCGCTGATAAGGAAAAACTTGAAAACTACTTACAGAAGTTTTTCTATGAACAAGATGTACATTTAATATTTTTCGATCGAATTAAGTTAGCGTAAAATTTGTATATTAATATAGTCGGAAATATTTTTTTCAAATGAAAGAATTGAATCAAGAATTTTTAAAATTGAACAAAAGATGAATAAAACTATGTAATGAGGGAGATCAATTTCTTTGAAATTAACGCACAATAATATTTCACAAATCGAAATTTCACGATCGATTTTCCATTTTTGTCTTTGAAATACGTTGATAGCCTTTGGAACCATCTTTGTTGTCATTCATAATATTCTAGCTTTATATACGTGGGAACAAAATGTGTAAATCAGTTTCCTCTGATACAGCCCTTGGAGTGGAAGTAGGTCAATGTAGGATAAGCGTTTCGTCAGCTTTAATGCGATCAACTTCAATTTATCGTCCTCATTCGAGTAAGGCTTCCCATTTTCCTTGGCTTCTCCAGCCATTGGGTAGGCTTGCCTTCATCGCCATTTCTTCTACTTACTGAAAATAGCTGTATAAAAACGTTGCGGTCTCTTTCATGATACTTAATTTAAATATAATAAGCATCAAAGATCAATGTCAATAAATGTTACATGCATATTAAATATGGTTTTTGTATATTCAGCAATGACTGCCTCTCCAAGCTTCTTCGTTGACTTCTAACGTCTTTCTTTTATTCTGGCCGCATTTTTTATAATTATTGTTTTACTTTCATAGTATCTCATCGCAACTGCTACCTTATCGTTGGTTATTCAATTCCCCATATAAGAGTATATACATTTTTATTTAATTAAAACGTAAAATTATATATGATTTTGATAATAATCCTAGGGACTCTTGGAAAGGGAGGTACTCACTTAAATTTATTAGTGACAATTACGGAGCCTACATTGACTCTAAAAGGAAATAAAAATATAGGAAAAATATTATAAATAAGGAATTATAGATAGCCAAGTGGATCGTACGTTCTTCTTTGGTGAAATCTGTACCGAGAATGATTGCCGGTGGTGGGTCATATAAGGGAAATGATCTGTTAAAGCACCTTAAGTAACACTAATATCGATACAATATCAAAACTAAATCTTTCTGTTGAAGTTACACATACAATGATCTCTTATTTTGAAACAAAAATCTCCATATCTTCCTTTTTATTCTTTATCATTGTCCCATTTACCGTTCCGTTATTCACACGGAATTTTCAAGGCGACTTCTTACCTGAAACCTTTGTTCTCTGTAATTGAATAAAAACACTGGTACATTTCCACAGATTTACTTCTTGGGCGACATGTTTCGCTAGCGAGCTAGCTCAAAATATGCACCTCCCATATTTTGACCAACGACCACGCTTTTCCCCACCCTTCCCCCCTCCTTTCTCTTCCTAGTAAACTCTTTAAACTCTGACCTCCCTCCAAAATTCCCTATTTATGTATATATATTGAAATAACAAATTAAAAGATGTGCCAGAAAATGCTAGCTCGCTAGCGAAACATGTCGCCCAAGAATTAAATCTGTGGAAGTGTACCAGTGTTTTTATTCATTTATAATGGCCTTCCACGAAGTAACGCCTTCAAACATCGAATTTACTTTGTTCTCTGCTTGATGCACACATTCGAAATACCCATTTATTTAGTTTAGCAGTTTTATATTGCCCCTAAAAACGAACAGTAGCTACTAAAAATTGCATTGGGAATTGGGAATACGACCGACCTGTTTTTAGCCATTTTTTACTTTATATTCTGAACTAGATTACGTTAATTTCATTAATTTATATATAAAGAGAAGTTATTCTATATGCAATTCGTTGAATTGAGTCTCAGATACAGAAATTTAAGTTCATTTTATTGGAAAAGTTTTCGCTTAAAGTCATAAATTAAACTACCTCCCATATCCTTTTCCTAGGAAAGCGTATGTTCCACCATCAAATGGAATACTTTTCCAGGTGACTCGAATATCTCTCCAAATGGAACTGAAGTAGCTTAAGCAATCCCGGAGGTACACAAGAGAAGCGCATAGAAAAGACAACCTGCCACTCTTAACTACGGAAGCTATTTACCTCTTACTCCTCCCTGCATAAATAATTCACATTTCTCTGCCAATTTATTTAAGTAGATGGCATAGTCATTTGTTGGCCTCCTTTCTTGACAAAACCATTCGCAACGTGTTAGCTTCACAATGGATTTGATCGGAAATAATTCTCGTTAAATTTTGATATTTTTTCTTGTGTTTGGAGATAAAAATCCGAAATTAAATTCTGCTTTTAAGCTACTCAAGTAGGATGAAAATTAACATACCCTGTGAAACTTGTCATGTTTTGTTTCATTATTTCATTAAATTATTGATATAGACAGTAATATAATAAGAAAATAAAGAGCATGTATCTAAAATATAATATTGATATTACTTCTTGTTCTCTCAATTAAAAACCTAAAATTTTCATTATCTATTTGATAGACATTCATCTGTAAATTAAGATTATATCAAAAACGTTTTATGATTTCTTAAGATGAATAGAAAGCTTAATTCGATTTCACAACCGATTCTTTGTTTATTTCTGTTTCATATTGTATTTTACTAATGGCGAACTCACGGCAGTTGATGAGAATCATTTTTCCTGAGCTAACCTTGTAAGAATATTATAAAATCTAACTCTGAAGGTAACGAAAATGTGATTCTTCTACTATTTCAGAGAAACCTTTTCTCATTCTATCCTTCGCCTCATTTCATCACGTGAGTATATTTAATTACTAAATATCTCTAAGCTACTTACGGTAAACATCAGAAAAGTCGATATATTTTTCCTAAATTCCGTCAAGAAGACAATTTAATTGAACCGGTGATAGCTTTATGGTGCATTAGAAAAAGAATGGTCTTTGAGGTATAAAATAATACTTTCATGAGAACATGGACGATTATATTATTACAGTTAGATGGACATGTAGACTATTTCCACAGACTAACCTCCTTAGGCATTCATTGTGAAATTACTATGTGTTCTGTTGTGTTATGGGCACAATGAGTTCCTAACCTTGGAAGTTGTGTACCATACGAGCTAATATTTTCTTTCTTGAATCTAAATCATTAGTAATTCCAAAGAGTCAGCACTATATTTATGCCAAATTATGTTAAAGTTCGTATACTACCTATATGTTTCAAGATTTTCACGACATTAGAGTTTTTATGAAATCGAGAATCCCAGCAATCGTTTAAGATAAAATATGAGTTTTGCAACAATTTTGAAGAAATTGATATTTCTGATCGAAGAATGAGTATTTCATAAAATCATCAAGATTGTGAACGATATTTAACCGAAATTTATAAGATAGGATTTATTTCTGCATAAATACTATCATCGGTGTGCAAAGGAGCTATTGATAGGGCATATAGGATGAGTTGACTAGTCCAATTCAGTCAAGTTTGCAGAGCCATCTAATAGGTCATATAAGCTCGTCAGAATATGGGAGAACGTATGTAAATTGCTACCACCTGAAATGCAATTGCTACTATCGAAATATACGTTGGTATGTCCCAGATAATTGGGGTTGCCAAAGTTTTGAAAGTGCAAGTCGGGAAATTCCTGTGTTATAGAATTATAGCGTACAATAGTTGAAGTAAAGAAAACTTCAAAGTATTATTAATATTAACTATTAAAAAAATATGTCAAAGATATTCTCATCACTAGTGTTTTGATATATCCTTTTCCATAACATTCTTACGGCATTGAAACACAGATAAATGTGAAATTCTCAGTGAACTGTCATGGTTTTGTTTAGTTAAAATTTTAATTCTAGAAAAATTAAAGATACAATGCTTCTAGCAGTGTTCATTTTCTTCCACCTTCGAGAAGCTGCCATCAAGCAAAATACTCAAACGCAATAATGTTCCGGAAAGTATATAACATTTATCTCTTATATATAATATTTATGTGCAGGACATTCAAAGATTCAAAGAGACGCGGGAAACACTCCTTCAAGTCGGGAAATACCCACCAAAGACGCCTTGCAACCCTACAAATAATTCCTCAGATCTTTGTTCCAATAGTCTTTCAAAATAGATATCCTTATCGAAGGAGAGATAGACTCTTGTCGTCGTAGAAAACATGTGAGAAAAAGAAACTTTCCTTTCCTTCAGAAGACCCTCCCAACCGTTCGCTGGATCAACTCTTTTGTGACCTTTTCGGTTCTATCGAGTAGCACAAAGTGCTTCCCTCTCACAGACGGCTTCCAATGTAATCGGATAGGGATCGCATTAGTGAGACTTAAGGCGAAAAAATCGTCCGCTTCCATTAATCGCTTCGTATTACGCAGGATATGTATACGTCTGGACCAGTGAGCTTTTAAATGTAAAATTTCGATGGCGTCACGCATGAATTAACCACGCGACTGATTCGATACCCAACCTCACTCTCACTCCAGCGGGATAACTTTCTCGAATTACACGATGAATGCATCCCTGAATGATACTCGTTGGAATTCGGTCTCCATCCCGTGACGAATTTCCTAGCTAGTTCGGGATGTGTTAATAAAGGTGAGGTCAAAATTGGCTTTTAAAGTAAAGCTTTTCTAGCTTAGTGGCTGACTTTATAGCGCTGTTTAAATGGAATGCTTCGCTTAGTAATAGATGCCTCATTACTAACCTTTTACCTTCATATCTTGCGCATGGCTTAAAAATTAAAGTTTAGGATTTCAGGAGAGTGATGGATTAGAAATAATTAAATTACACAGTTTTCTAGTATATCTTTTAGCATGTACTATCAGTAGGTTTGCGCAGGTTTTTCACAACCCCCTTCTTTGCGGGTGTTTTCCTGCAGTGGATCTTTTTTCCTAAGATATCACCTTAGTTTTTTTTTAAATCTATTCCTAAATTTTTCCTCTCTATTTCTCTATTCACCTACACAGAATTTTTTATGTATGTATTATTTTCGACGAAAGGTTAGATGGAAGAAGAGACTCTTTAGTACTTAAATACGATACATAAATAATAGCTATTCGCTCAAATTGAAAAATTAAAATCCGAACCTTCCCTAACACTTCTCTTGTTCAATTCACGCTCTAATTACCATACCATTACAAGTTTACCGTACTCCCGACTCGTGTTGACTCGTCCCATCGATCAGTAAATACTGGAAGGAATCGACTTGAGATTCAAAGGGAATACGGATACACTTTAGACTACAGGTAGGGTAGGGAAGAAGAGGGGCGCGCTCCTTAAATCCACTCGATACCGATAAATGAAACATTCTAGTCGTGTCCCGTTTCAATTCCGAAGTGAAGCGCCAAGAGGTGCACTTGTAGAGATCCTTTGTTTCCGATTCTTCGCCGCTCATCCCAATTCCCCAAGTCCACGGGTCGAGTTGGAAAGAAGGCAGTGTTTGATCCAGAGCATCACGAGCGACGAAAGACAATGAAAAGCCCGGAGGAGGGAAGAGGAGTTTTAAGGAGGATACAACTTACGTAGGAGTTACCCTCCTCCCATCTTTATTGCCTTTCCAACTCTGTCTCTAAACTCCGTACTCCATCCCTCTCTACAGAGGAAATCCCCTTTCCCATTACGCTTCTTCCGATATCCCGTAGGCGAATGGCCCGCACTCGTCAATTCGGAAATGCCGGTCGGAATTCTTGGTGTTGGAATTCGGCGTTTTTTCCCTGCCAAGGTTGTTGCCTAACTGGGTCATTGGTTCTCTGAATTCTTTACGTGAAGTTCTTGACGAGAGATTATCGACAATTTACTCAATGTTGGTAAATGCGATGGAGGAAAATATGAAGTATTGTTGTTGTTGCATGTTGTGAAAGCTTAGGAATACTATCGAGTCTTCCGCTGGGGTGTACCCAATTTATTGGTTTGAAAAGTTAAGATTATCTTTTCTGGTGGCTAATTTATAAATTTAAGTCAGGAGAACTCAGCAAGCGCACGAAGAATGGTACGATTTTCGTACTGTCGAAGTTTAAAATTGTAGAATTTGTCATTATTTAGTACTGATGATTGCTCTCCCAAAAAAAAATTTATGCTCATAAATTGTTTTTCCCAGAGAGATGCCCGTAAGTAAAACCTGTAGATTAGGGTTATACTCCATTACAATATATCTATGTGGAGGAAAATATTATAAGTGAGTAATTTTATTCTATTTCGAATTGAGACTTTAAGTTAACTCAGTCCATATGGCCGTGATTATGTGGAAATCGGCTTCCATTCTGACGAATGCAATAGGTTTTATTTTAGAAATATATTACCGAAACCAGGTATTTCATAAATAATCCTTCTTGAAAAGTAAAAATATACATTCCATTAAGTACAATAGACCCGATTTTAATCGATTCATACACGAGTCATATCAAGATTAGTCGGCAGATAACAGTGTTTTATGATTTTGTCGCTAAATCATGCTAAGATTGGCTTTGAGATTAAACTTTCAGATGCTTACTGAAGTACTGCGTGATATTTTAATAGTCTAAATTCGAAGTGATGGAGAGTGATTATCTATTAATTTTATCATAATACTAGTTAACTCTAATGAAAATCACTGTTGTAGCTAGGAAAATTGTATCAAATCTCTTATGTTACAGAAGACATGCTAGGAAACGTTATCAATATAATGAAAGATACTCTGGCGAAGCGTTGTGGGGATGAGCTCTTTAATAATTCTGATTGCTTTCATCATCTTTTGAACTTTCGCCGGTATACCCTCCAATTAAATCGAATTTCCGGCGAAGTAATTTCTTTCTGGAGTATTCCGTTTTGGAGCTCTCTTTGTAGTTACAAACTTTATTAAGTTTAATCTATAGCTTACGAGCTTTAATGGAAAACCGGCCCATATGTCCCGACCGCGATGGGGAAGGGTCTTATGAAATCAATCATCCTCCTCCCCTTCCACATATCTTCATCCAGTCCTCTCTCTCTACGATTTTATTCATTCCTCGTTTTACTTATTCTCCTTTCTTTTTAGCCTTTATCTCATCTACCTGATCCCAAAAAGCAATCAATGCATTTCTTTTTCATGGGTCTTTTGAAGATACTATTTCTGAGGAGATGATTTATTACGATAAACAGATCGAATTCTGTTCTTTTGAAACGTTAATAGCTTGGTGCTTTCCAAATCTATGATCATTAAAGAGAACAGAACAATTTTGAGACACGTGTATGTATGTAATTTTTTATCTTGATGAAATAGTGGCCATAAATCAGCATCTTTTAATAAATGAAATCTCAGAATTTTCTTTGATGGCATTGAACCAAAAATTTCCTATCATATCCCCTTGAAAATTTAAATTTACATTTAAAATCAAACTCTAGGTTATCCTTGTTCAATCTAATTTATATAAAAATAATGCATACATATGTAGATTTCAGAGATTATGAAAAAGCTGATGACAATTGACTTTCAGATTTCCCTTGTGGGTATACAATCATGAACCAAAAAACTAATCTATATTTACTCCACAAAGCACTGAATCCTTGCTTGCATAATGTTAAAATTGTACGTTTTAATCCCATGACCTCTCCTTACTTACATCTCTCCCGGATCGATAATTCATTTAAATCGAAATATCATAATTAAAGGCAAACTTGGATTTCATTTAAATAATGAGGATTAGATTGTTTGAAATCAACTGATATTTCCATTAAGATTATAAGAAACAGAGTGCTAAATTTTGTTGATTATATAAATGACGATGCAACGCCTGCTTAAGGAATATAGCCATGCAAACGAATATCAAAACAAGAAATATAGGATATTTTAAACAACGCAAATCATTTGCGAATTACATCTGCTGAAAAATATTTCACAGGATGAATTTCGGCAGCTTTACATTGTTCATAATTAATGAAATTGACGATTACGTATTTGAAATATATGGTTTTTGATTGGTTATGGTATAATTGTTTAATATTGATGTATGTACAGATAAATTTTGAAAAAGAATGTGTCTTAAATGGAAATAAGCAAACTAAAATAAATGATTTCTTCACAACTAAGTGAGCTATATAATTGTATGTATACACTATATATATTGACATGTGAAAATGATCCGAGAATTTTAAATGTACATATCTGAGTAAATGTGTTACGTTATTTTATTATTTACAATTTATTTTTAACTATTCAAAAGCGATATTTGAAATAAAAGAATTTCTTTCAGCTGCCTTTGGTTTCTACAGAATTCATAAAAATAAGGGTTTCTTTGGGTCACCTCTAACTTACGGACACATTTTCTAGGACCGTTAATGTCCGTAAGTGAGAGGTTTCACTGTATAAGGTTACTGTCAAGTTATGAGTATGTCAGCTACCATGCCTTTACTTGTCTGTATTTGTAAATACCAGGCTAATCTAAAATTTGCGTCTAACTCAGATTAACCCACTGCTGGTTTATCTCTCTTCCCTATCCTCTCATTTTTCTTCATTCACTCCCTCCATTATCTATTTCACATACTCCCTTCTCTCTTTAACTCCCTCACACTCTCTTCCAGTCTCCCCAACGCTTTTCCGAATGCTTTCATCTCCCTTGCATCCTCCATTATCCAATCTCTCTTTCACTATTTACCTCCACCTTTCACCTCACTTTCACTTTCCCATCCCCTGTGCATCTCCACGATAAAAAGTGAATGTAACGTAAAGAATGTAATTCCCCCATAAAAGCTCTCATAAAAGTTCATTCTCAGCGATTGAGTCGACATTTACAACACCGGCATATTTTGAGGCGTTAAATTTCTGAATCTAAATCGCGAGAAATAATAAACACCATATAGTAAACATTTATTGACATATAACTTAAAACCAGGACTTTTTATTCTGAGTGGAAATTGAGATACTGTAAAATTATCTAGGATGATTACTGTTTCAAGTAGGACTGAAAACTAGCGGTGATACTTCTAATATGAAGGCCAAAATTAAAAATTCTGTCTTTCATTATGCAGAATAATGGTTGAATTAAACAAAATCGTGGTACGAGCTTCGAAAAATTTCTCATTATCTATGATACATTTTATAGAAAAAATTTAACTATATCATCATGAAAGAGGAAACATCTCTGAAATAAATACTTACCTCAGGTCAATAGTATAACTTTACCATACTGATAGAGGTGGAGAAAAGAACTTGCTGAGATTACTCACCTGCAAAAAAGAGAAAGAAGAATTTTAGAGAGAGGCTTAAAATAACAACATCATTATTATTGACTTCAATCTGTACTATGATGAGAAATGATTAAGGAATTGCAAATTTTTCTTTATTTTTATTCAATGGTAAAGTTTATCAAAGGGCTAAATCTCTCCCGAAGATCTGGTACAGCTTGTACGCTGAAATATTTCAAGAAAAAAGTTTTTAAAATGCACTGATTTATAAAATAATTACAAAGTGTAAATAAAAACAAAGTAAAAATTGAAATCAAAAGTTTAATCCAGTATATAACTATAAAAATATCATTAAAACGAAATATTTATAATTATCTCAGATCATAATTGTTTTTATGTAGTTCAATATACTTTCAAAAAAAAATTTGCATATCATCATAACAAAAATTCTATAAAAATAGTTCAGAAATTAAAAAAAAACGATTCGATAAACTTTAGTTAAAACCAAAACATCTTATTGCGATATTTGCTCAACTTTCATTCTATTTCTAATATACTTGTTAAATTTTTATTAATTATACCACAAAATTGAAGTAATTTAGCAGCTCTTGTGCTGGTTAATCAGAAAAATTCATGTGTCCGTACTTCACAAGAAAATGGAGTAGTTTCTGATATTCCATGATGTTTGTGCTTACTTCAACATTGGTAAAAACGATCGACGGTACACTATCTAAATTTACTTGACCAGAAGAATCGGTACATTTTAAATGAAGAGTTTGAAAAGATGGCCTAAAATATTCATCAATCAACAACCCTAAAGGGAAATTAAATGGAATCCATGATTAAAACACAGGCGAGGTTTACGTATTTGAAAACATGTCCATGTGTGCCAATCGAATGGAAGACTAATGTAATCAAAGATGACGCTTTGTTCTGATATCGCGGGGGTGTTTTATGCAATTCAGAATCGGTCATCAAAAGAGTGTACATACGTTACCATGCATCTCTCGTTCAGAGTTACTGGAATTACGTGGAATGTAGTCAGCATCCCACGTTAATTACCACGAATCATCTCCAATATTTATAAGTGATTAATTAATTGATCTGCTAGAAAGGGAACAACACCAACATGTTGAGGCTGTTTGGAAAAACTCTCTAACATCGAAGATACAAGCTACTCTGTGTAATTGAATAAATAAATTGTAATGCTTGCGTGAAGCTTGTCAAGAGATTTTAAACTGAAATATTCATGACTGTCTGAAAATTTTAATTATGTATCAATGGTGAGGGTAAATATTCTGTGTTAACAACTGTCTATGCAAATACGCCTCTACACTTTAGTAATTGAAAGTGTTATGGACGTGTTTAGATAGAAATCAGCTGAAATAAAATTATATATTCTTCATGGGTTATTTATTCGCTTTTCTTCGGTAGTCCTAAATCATTTCGAAAATATTCATCGATGTTATTATTTGGCGAAGATAAGATCTTCCACAGGAAACTAAATAAACATTTCTAACATCTGTGGGAAAATTAAAAATAATTATTTTAACGATTCATAATAGTGAGATAATGCTATATGTATCATATATTCTTGTGAATCTTTCCAAGAATGTTAAATTGGAGCATAATTAATTTAAAACAAGAGTTAAAAGCGAGGTTCTAAATTCGACGTTTTAAAAACTTCGTCGAAAACAATAGCTTCGAATAATTCGACTGATCTGTTCACTGAATCTTTCACTTGCGTTTTAAATCGCGTAGAGATCCTTCAAAAATCCACATTTTCCCTTTTATTTCTTTTTAATGAACTTATTTTGTATGTAACAGTTTTGAAATACCCTTGAACAATGAGGATCTGTATTCCGCTAAATTAAACTGATATTCATGAAACGTCCATTGAGCTATTATAGTTATATATGTCAATAATATTCTGAGAAACACTTTCTGTGTGTACGTTTATGCATACGATGTATTGAAGATGAATCACAAAATTTAAGCGCCATTTGTGTTCAATATAACCAAATATGTATAGGTTTTTGGAAGAGGGATGTAGCTGTTTCTGTTATTGCATTAGAAATTTAAGGGTAATAATCTATTTCGTCACAATCCGTGAGGAGTACTGGATTTCATGAGTGTCATTTTTACATTTTTAAAACAAGTAGAGCATACTATAAGAAACAGCGAAGTAGTCCATATCTATTAGAACGTTGAAATATTTTATATATACAGTTATACATTTCAATCATAAATATAATTATTCAGCATTATTTTCAAATATAAACATTAATAGAAATATTTTCACCGAAATGAGATAAATGAATATCATATGAACCATATGTTTAGTTATTTATCAGGTATAAATGAATATTTTTAATATTTGATGCAATGTTTTATTTATCATGTATTATTTTTTATTGAATTTATCGGGATTTTGTGTTCTAAAAATAAAATTGGCTTATTTAAATCAAATGAAATTTATTTAAATTATTTTTCTATATAGTATGCTTATTTCAATAACTTTAGACGTATTTTTTATGCATCCCTCTATATAATTTTATCACCAAAGTTTCTAATTGTTCTGCCTTCAAGTACTTTGAGAGAGATACAGAGATTTGACAGAGATACTCCAAATCTTCAAGTACCAAACCAATTGTTCCTTCCCGTAATATCTGCAATTGTTAGTCCTTTTGCCTCTCATAGCGCTCATCGTCGGGACCCATAATAAATCTTCTCATCTCCTATCATTAATTATGTACAAAAAGAGGTAAAGCATTTTAATTGGGTCATTTTAGCATTCGAAAGAGCGCTGTGTACGTATCTCAATCGTTCGTTAACCCTCATGAGGAAGTAACGAACTGAATCGCTCGTAACACTGAAAAAGCATCTCTCTTAGGGGCATTAATTCCAGTTAGTGAAGCGCCCTCTTCGTCATCAATTAAGCGTTTTCGTTCCTCATATTCTTCCTCTCTTGCCCAGACATCATTCTTTTGTTTTCAGCACTCCAAAACACCTCTAGTATCCCGTCTTGCGCCCATTACGGCACGGCGCTAATGAATAAGGGCTTCTTTCATTTCTTACGACCCCATCCACCGATATCTCCACGTTCTCACGCCTTAACTACGTCCCTTACATTTCTTTCCCCATGTACGTAACGGCGTCAAAGCCTTACCCTCTCTAATCCCTAACGGTTAAAGTTCTCCCGGGAAGGCCCGCGATATCGCACGGGTTGTAAAGGCGAAAAAAAAACAAGGTCGGATTTTCTGGAGGATTAGTGGTCGGCGGTTGTTTCTTTTAGCGTCGTAAAGAAAGAGTGAAGAGGGATACACCTCTTAAGGCCAATGTGCCGCGGGTTAGGGCTCACGTTTTTATGTTTCTTTACATCCGATTTCTTAGAGGTATTTCCTCGAGACTGGGGAAGGATATCATCCGCGGATTCATTTTTTTTTATTCTTTTGAAAATAGTCGTTTTCATCCCCAAGAGATTGGGCTATTCCTTCTCTTCGGAGAGGAATCTATCCACTCCAATTTATAAAACGGCGCCTCACTCAACCCGAAGGTATAAATTTGGTAAGAAGGAGGAAACGGCAACATTTTGGTTTCGTTCCTTTTCTGAAAGGGGGCGTGCCCCTTGATGTTAGCTACGTTCTAAATCTTATAAGGACCTCGTGTATTATATCCAACCATAGGCTTATGCTAGAGCATTTCGATTTAGGATTATCGCGAAAATTAATAGGCCTATCAGGTTATGTGCCGATATCGAAACTGCTCAGCGATATTTTGAGGAAAAAGCTTTAGTGGCTGGTATAAATTAGCTTAACCGATCCAATAAGGCTCCAGAGGGTTTTCTTTGATGGTTCATAGAAAATGAAGGCAACCAAATTTTATTTTATCATTCCGGAAAGTAGTCACTTGAGAAAACCCTAAATTATTCGACCATGTAGGCATTTATATCAATATACAGAAATGTTTATTAATTTTCATAAATTTACACCAAATTCTTTTCCTGAAGGAAATGGTCAAGAAGAACTTCTCAAGGAATAAAACTAATACTAATTATCTCGACTTTTGATTGACCGAAAGTCGTGGCGAATTTTGGTCAATCAATTAACTTACTTTCAAATACTGAAACTCATAAATTCATTTATTTTGTCAACGTTATAATTGAAACGTACTACTACAGTGCTTTCTGTTCAGCACAATAACAGATTCATCACCTGCCAGTCTTGAACTGAGAGATTGGAATATAGTAATTCTGTTAAAGAAAGAATCGGTAAAGGAACGAATCTGCTTCCATTAAATTTTCAGAATCAAATCAAATTCACTATATCCATAACTCTTACATGAACTGACATATTATGAATTATCCATTTCATAATAAATATTAAATTTTTGCAATATCCTTGAAATTTCGTTACCTTACTTTTGTGTAGAATGTAGGTATTTCCTAAATATTCAGAAAGAATAAAATAGAATTGGATAAACTTCAAGTGGATGAGGCCGTTCGTAGCAGTAGGATTTTTAAAAGTGGATCAACACTTAAGGCCATTTGGAACATTATAATCTTCACTAAATATCGAATTAAGGACTGATTTCACCTAAGGCGAACGCGATACCCTCTTCAGATCCGGGAGTAAGGCCTCAAACCAATGATTAATCAGGAGAATCGCCCGGAGTAAATTCTCTAATACGGGGAGGTTGAGTAGCGGATTGTCATCGAATGCAGACTGTCACGTCGATTCATCATTGAAACGAAAATCCAACCAGCATAAAACAAATGTTTGTACCGTTCAGAATACAAAAATTCCCATTCGATCGGATTTTTTAAATCTTACTCCAATGAATGAATAAAAACACTGGTACACTTCCACAGATTTCTCTGTGGAAGTGTACCAGTGTTTTTATTCATTTATAATGGCCTTCCACGAAGTAACGCCTTCACACATCGAATTTACTCCAATGACTTCTCATCATCAAATTAAAATTATTATTAAGACATTATCGACTTTTAAAAAAATTAAAAAATTACGATGATATGTGTAGAAATAGATCATCGATTTATCTCATTCGTACCCTGAGTCCTATAATAATAAATTGAAATTCAATGATACATCAACTTACTATGCCAGTAAATAAATTAATGTATTCAAATTAAATATTAATAATTTCGAGAAAATTATGAGAGATTTTACGAGAGAATTATGGTTATTTGATATTTAATACTATCAATGAAAGATTTACTCTTTGATATTTATTCCCATTTGAAGACAGTGATGAAATGCGCAACAGAAATTTGCTGACGATAATTAACCTTTTTATATTCTTTTAGCTGATTCCCCACATCATATAATTCGTTACAATTATTTACTTATTTACCATTAAGGCACCTAACAAAAGCTGATAAGAAATATTTTTCTAAAACGTTTTCCTGGTATTGTATTTTTTAGTTCCGTTCCATCGAATGGTTCATTTTAGCTATAGCAATAACAATGAATATTACATTACGCATGGAAAGTAATCCTACATTTCGAGGATGACGAAAAAGTCCAATGCCAAAGTTGGAGCCTCTGAGTAATCTGAAATTTCACGTCCAGCAGTCCGATTTCAATTATAACAAAATTACACACCGAAATGATTTTTTCAGACTGTTATATATTTCCACAGAACCCGGAAAACGGAATTTGCAAAAGAAACGGACGCCTGCAGATTGAATAAGGGCACGAATCATAGCTAATGGTTTATTCAAGGCCCCGATAAATGAAATCAAGATTTGAAGAGTTTGTTTGAACTGGCTAAGGCAATTTCAGCGTTTATTTTTTGTTATCTTATTGACTTTCGCCCGGGCTAAATGGATTGTGGAGTTGACTTAACCTATTTTTACGGCTGCAGCTTTATCCATAATGTAACGCTTTAGCCGTCGAGTAAAAAAATATCATTCGAACGAAGTGACATCCGCCGACATAGTGTCTGGTCGAAAGTGTTTGATTTATTCATATAGGCGGAGCTCTCTCAATCATAATCCGGCGCTGCTACCGTTGCAATGGAAACGACAAATAATCCAGTACTGTGAGGTGGATCGAGGGATGGAGAGCACGAAAAATGATATCAGGAATTAGGAGACGGCAGGATCATGCTCAACTGCAGGTACATCTCGCTGTGTTTGCTCTACAGAAATAGGAATCCACGGATGCAACGGACGTTTCGTAGCGATGGACCTCGGGTTTCGAACATTCATGTGACAGCTCCTTCTTACGGGCGCTCATTAAGGAGTTTCTATTCAGTTATCGAACGACTCCCTCTCATTTACGAACGTCTTGTCCCGATAGAACTCTACAAACTCCTGGGAATACGAGCCGTGAACAAACAACGTCTTCGAATATATAAAGTTGGGTTCCTGCGAGGCAAAATATATTGCCTCGAGGATCGATGAATAGAAGCTGAAGCTGAATTAAATACCTTGAAAAGTTTTCAAAGCCTTAGAAATATTATTCACCCCTTCATGGACCCCATGAGCGTGATTTCTCCTGAAACCGAGTTTTTCGTTGTACTTTCCTAAAAATTCATGAATGTTATAAGATAATAATATTAGCGGAATACCAAGCTAAGCGACAAGGGCCAAAACTGCCATTGTGCTAAAAGCGTACAGTATAAAATTGAATCATCCGTGGGTATAGCTGTAATTTTTACTATTCATTCCAAAATTTGATTGAATTTGCCGTTGAAAATTACGAAGCCTACATTTTCATTTGGCATCTCATGATGTGATGAACGCTGTAGGTAAACAAATATGAGTCGGACGGTGCGCATAATATTGGATTAATAAATGTTAATAATTGTGTTGCCTCGTTTTAGAACTAGACTAATGAATCATTAGCTGTTACTAAAAGCAAATTTATATGCTTATGCAAATATACTGAGAGGATTAAAATCAAACCATCATGTGATTAATTTATAGGCATCCTAATATGGTATGCAAACCAAATCTTTATTTCCTCTTAATATTTATTTATTTATTTATTTATTGTAAAAACGCTGCAATTTGGTCTTTGGACCAGGTGGCAACGGTGGAGGGGAAGAAAGGAATTACAATGACATGACTGTCTGGCATTCGCCCATAGGCGGGAGGAAAAACCCTCCAAAAACCTCCCGCAGACAGTATAAATAAAACAGTATACAATACAGAGATACAGTCAGTATGTACAGAAGACATTAATAGATATCAAAATTACATTAAGGTTACATTACTAGTTATAATACATTAAAGTTACATTAATAGATATAAGCAAAAATTTATAAGCGTTTAAGCTTCTTTTTAAAAATTTTTATGTTTCTAGGCATTGGAGAGAGAAATTCTCCAGGTAATGCATTCCATTCCCTTATACCTCTATTAATAAATGAATATTTCGCTACATCGGATTTCTGTTCACGTTCCTTAATTTTTAACTCATGGTCGCCGCGTCCGATATAGTTAGGGGTATGGAACCTCGATCGCAGTTCCTCCCAGCCGTGATTGGAGTTCCACGTATTAAATATGCCCGTTAGTCTAAATGTCTTCCTTCTAGAAGATAACGGTTCCCATCCTAGCTCATCTAACATTTTACTAACACTCTCATCCTTTTTATGCCTTCCGGTTACGTATCTGGCTGCTTTCCTTTGCACTCCTTCGAGTGTCTTACTAAGGCCTGATTCATGTGGGTCCCATACATTAGTCGCGTATTCAACAATCGGCCTAACCAAAGATTTATATGCTCTTTCCCTTACTCCCTTCCCACTCCGTCTTAGATTTCTCATTACAAAATGAAGATTTCTATAAGCTTTCGAAGTAATATCTTCGATGTCCCTCCCCTTTTAAGTTTTTCCGATAGTTTAACACCTAAATATTTGCAGTCGGGTACGGTGAGTATGGTTTCGTCATTCAGTGTATAGGAATTCATTTCTGGAGATTTTCTTCGAGAAAACTTAATATGTTTACATTTACCTACGTTAATCACCATCCCATTTTCTTTAGACCATTCAGCTAACTCTTTTAGATCACTTTGCAAAATTTCTCGATCCCGCCTCTCCCTTATACGCCTATATAATATGCAGTCGTCCGCAAAAAGCCTTACCTCGGATTTAATGTTCTTTGGGAGATCGTTAATATAAATTAGGAAGAGCAATGGTCCTAAAACACTACCTTGCGGAATACCCGAGGTAACATCAATCTCTTTGGAGTAGACATCACCTACTCTAACTCTCTGTTTTCTATTTTTTAGAAAATTTTCGATCCAGCTAACTATCCTAAGATCTACATTTAACTCACGTACTTTCGCAATAAGTCGGTCGTGTGGTACTTTATCGAAGGCCTTAGCAAAATCAATGACTACCGCGTCAATTTCATCCCTTACATCCATAGTTTCGGCAATGTCTTGAACTAGTCCTAGGAGCTGCGTCTCGCATGAGTATCCCGGTCTGAATCCGTGCTGCCTCTTACAAAGCCAGTCGTTTTCTTTCCAACCTACACGGAGATAATCAGCTATAATTTTTTCCATTATTTTGCAGACTTGGGAAGTAAGACTAATCGGCCTATAGTTATCAACTGATGTTTTTGATCCACTCTTATGTATTGGAATCACGATTGCTTTTGACCAATCGTCAGGGATGCAGTTATTGTTTAGAGTTGCTGTGAACAATGTTCTAAGATAGGGCACTATTGCATAATCTCCCAATTTAATTACATCACTGGGGATTTCATCTGGTCCTTTCGATTTCCTATTTTTTAATGCACGAATCTTTTTTAAGATACCCGAATCAGAAAATTGGATATAATGAGGGTTACTCTCTGACATTTGTGATCTATTGTCCCCATATATTGTTATGCCTGCTCTCTGGGCGTTATTTCTATAAACCTGTGAGAACCAGTCATTGAATGCCTCAGCTACATCCTGTTCCCGAGTTAAATTATCGCCTACGTTAGTGTTGATTGTGAGTACATTATTACCATCTCCTTTTTTACGGCGTAAATATTTGTAGAACTCATTTGGATTACCAGAGTCAAGAGTGTTTTTAACATATACCTCCTCTGCTCGTACTTTTTCAGCTGCTAATTCTCTTGTTACTTTCTTATACTTTTCCAATGAGGTTAAGTCATGATCTTTCCTTTTATGCGCAATTCTAACTTTTCTTTTAAGTCGTCTAATATTCTTATTGTAGTATTCGGGATCGGGATTGTTCTTTAAGCGCTTTTTAGGAACATACTTATCGATACCGCGGAAAATAATCTTTTTAAATTCTTGCCACATATCTTCCACTGAACTTCCCTTACCTGCCCATTCAGCATATTTTTGACGTAAGTATTCTTGGAATCCGACATTGTCTGCTTTATTGTACTGAAAGATTTCTATGTTGTTTGGGACTGGTGACCGTTTCCGAACATCCCACTTTAAAACGAGTTCCACTGCATTGTGATCGCTTATTCCCGGAATAATTTTAACTCTAATGAGTGAGTCTAATGGCTTAAGTAGAAAAACATCAAGTATGTTCGACCCCCTGGTGGGCTCCACCACGACCTGAGTAAAATACCCTTCACGAACAATGCTGTTTACGAGCTCCTGTGATTTAAGTATGATATCTGCATAAAATTTTTTAAATTTGTATCCACATATTCTCTTTTCCCATTATTTGACAGCGCTACAATTTAGTAATAATACTGATTTTTCAACACTTTGAGATGTGCCTCTTTCTTGAGATTTTACATATCTCTTTTTTACCTACCATGTGATATATGTAAATCAGTGTTCATTACTAAAAATTAATTTTATTAATTATCAGATTTAACAAGTGGTAATATTGGTTATGTTATATTATTCCAGTTACAGATCGATTCGATTTTGATCGCATAATTTTCCAATTAACGAAATATCATATCGCGGACGGATAATTTCGTAAACATCATATTATGATAGACAAAACATATATTTTTAAGCAGGAAAATTGTCATAACATGAAAATATATAATTCAACCACATCTACCTCAAATAATAACAGACATTTCAATTTTTTGGAAAATTTCGCGTACATGACGTGGATACGAAATAAATACATTCATTATTTATTGAACTGAAGAGAGTTCACTACCACTCAGTGAGATGGCGTAGCTGAATCAAAAATGTAGTGTTTTGGGAGGGCTCGATCAAGTTTGAGGTATTTAAGTCGAATAAAATTTTTCAATTGTCTTCGAAAATCCTATGATGGATGGAATGGGAAGAGGAGAGAAGAAGTTATGGAAACAAAGATATCACATTTACGAATAAACGTAAGTATTGAGTAAACTGATGAAAGTGTGTAAAAAGTAGCAGCTTTTATATCGAAGTATAGTGTGGCATTAATTAAGCTTTCCCTATAAACAAACTCTATGAAGGAAACTATATACAGTGCTATTACTGAACACAAGTAGAAATTCCGAATCATATGCTAAATATTTTTCTATAAGAGGTAGAATTCAGCGGTAAGTTTGCATATGGGACGATCAGAAACAAAGCGAATAAAGAGGGGTACTATCTATACCAATGCATATACTCCGTTCACTCGCGCTGTATGCCGTACCTTATGCTTTCATAATACCATGGACACTGATGGGTGCTCACTTCAACCATATTTATCGTTGCTGTTGCACGAATGCTCTGTCCATAAAAACAGACATCGTAGCCATGATACTGCTTCGAACTACAAGTGTTTACATGACTTATTCAATATTTCTCTTCCTGCTATCATCGATTATATTCTCATCAGATGCGGAGATAGGAATTTTTTATATAAATATGACAGGACTCTATGGAGGGAGAGATGAAGGCTGTGAGATCTCCCTTCTAACCCTATATCATTTTGGACGTAGCAAAGAATAGAGAAAAATGAAGCAATGAAAATGAGAAAAGAAGAAAGAAACTACTGTATGGATTATAAAAAAACACAAGTACTCCGTAAATTATCCTTACAGCATGAAATACCTACGAGAGGAGGTGTGTGAAAAACTTGCGAAGCCTACTGATAGAAATAGTTAAATTTAAATATAAAGAAATTTATCTTCTAAGGTCTAAAAAGAGAAGATTAACAGTAAAAAAAAACAAAAAGATGAAAGAGATATAGGTAAAAAGGTAGTTAAAATTGAAATGATTTAAATCCCCACTTAAAGATAAAAAAAATTACTCCAAAAACGTAGTAATTTAAATAAAAAACATAAGATTCGCCTACTATCGCCAAGGCGTAGAGTCATTATGATATTGAAGTGTTTAATATTATGTAGTGGTGGATCTACGTAACAGATAATGCTAGATAGTGAGCAAAATGTCGCGAAAACAGAAAATGTAACCAAAACTCTAAAGAGTCGTTGCTTGTGCATTCACTCGTTTTCGATATAGAAACATATTAGCAGAAAAAAATAATTAGAACATTGAAGTATCCAAAAGAGTTAGAACATGGACGCAAAGAATGTGCTTCAGTAGAACCCACTCATTCCAAAGGTAGATACCGTAAAATACATTCGTCAGTACTGAATATTTGAGTGCGTATTACTCCAAGGCCCTATTCCTACATCCACCGTGACCTCATTTCACACATCAACTTAATCCCGCACGAGAAAGCACGACTGAAAATTAAACGGCAGCGACGACGGGAAATTTAAAATGTTCAACCCGTCAATTCCGTGCCGCTATTTAACTTATCGGAACTTTTCCGAGGAGATACTCGGAGGCTCATCCTGCGGCCGGGCGGACCAACTCATCCGTGAGCGTCCGCCGAGGTAACGAGGCCGATATTTTACTACCATAGCGACCTCTGTGGGACAAGCATCTCATAATAATCACGAGGAACGTGGAAAATATACGGGCGGGCGAGTGAGGGTACGCTTTTTTGGACGATTCATTACGTCGGGCGGAATTTACGGTTGGAGGAATTATGCAAAGGAGATGCGGCCAGAGGGCTTAAGGTCGGGGGTAAGGTGACGTGATTGGCCGGCGGGGATGGGAGCGGAAGGGTTCTGGGAATGATCGGGGACAGAAAGGAAGGCGTAAACCGTAAAAAAAGAAGGCTGGAGGAAATTGTTGGCGAAATGGGGGTCAAGCAGGGGTTCGTCTACTTCATTCTCAGTTTTTCCAATTACGGAGTCAGTATTTTTAGATTATAGGAATCTGCTCCTTTAGAGTCGCCTTCTTGAGGAAGCTGTCGTTGAGTCGGGGGGTAAGATTTTTGAGAATTATATAATTAAGAATACGGAGCCGAAGTCTAAATGAAGCCACGGAAAAGATGCAGTTGCCAAAATAGAACAAAAGTCTTTCATTAAGAAGAAAAACGAATCCTTGTTCCTAATTAAGAGTTTGCGACTGCACGGTAAAATTGACATTTCTTAAGTAGATATAAAAGTCTTCTTTTAAATCACCTCGCGGTCACCAAATAGTCATTAATTCATTATAATTTACATTAACAGAGCACTTACAAAGTGAACCTAACTATAGTTTATATGGAGATGTTTCTGATAAATGTATGATAATATCTAGGAAATAAAAATGACTTACGAGTTATATGAAAATTATATATAATAGTTACGCTAATTAAGAACTTATCTGTCCATTTTCTAGAGAAATTCTTTTTACTAAATCATATTAACTGATTGTTGATCGTTTCATCAAATATGGAGCAATTTATTATGGGTTATCTACTAGTAAATTAGAAATTGGTAGAAATTTTGTCGAAGCTGACACCTTTGGTGTATTATAAATCCCTCTGATTAATGTAAATGAAATGCTAATTCATGGTGTGTTATAAAGGCAATGATTCTGAGAAATACTATAAAAATAATCTGATTCAATCCTTTATCTTCTTACGTCCTTCAATGTAATTTCCACCTCAAAATACACAGCGATTGTTCGTGTTATCAATAAACTGTTTTCTATTTACAGAAAAGAATTTAATTTCGGACTTTGTCAGATTCAGCTGTTCCAAGAACATTCACCGCCCTTTGTAAAATTAATCACCGGAATCCGATGCTTGCAGTTTGATTTGAATATATCAATTCACAAGTTCTTTGATTTCAAGTAAAAAGATTAAAGAATCCATTCCTCTTGATACAAAATGGAGGTGAACACTGTGTTAACATATTTATGAATCCATTTCCGAATTAAGTAATGTCTTTCACAGTTCCTCAAATCAAGTTTTTATTTTTGTTAAGTTATAAATAAAATTTTTCACTTTTATTTGGCAGGACTATGGCAGGATATGAGATAGGACTTATTGCGGATATCTCGAACCGCTTGAGGCAGCTGAAGTTAGTCTGTTAGGCACTCAAGAAAATATTATTTCCAATATTTAAAGATTTAACGGTAGAATTGTGGGGATAATATTATAAAATGTACAAACTTTCTGTGGTGGAAAACATCTTATGGAGTTTCATTTACAAGTAAATTCAAAGTACAAGTAAGTAAGAAATAAGCTCAAAGTTTTGTTGAAGCTGACGACATTAGTATACTCTCTCTCTCATCTCGCTTGATATTGAAAAATTAAAGGTTAATTTATTTATGGTTGTTAAACGACAATCGCCATATCATAAAAAGAAATAAAAATTGTCACAAATAAGGAGGTCAGCTAAGGTAGATTTCATACATATAAATACCTTAGCTCTTGAATACAAAAAAAAGAAAAATTTATATTTAGATCTTATCACCAAGGAGTGGACAATCCATGGCACAATTAAACTGATCCACGCATCTCATTAAAATACAATATTTATATTGTGATCCCTCACCTTTCATTATTTTCTTCTTGTTTTTGATATTTAAGCTGTCTTTAGTTCGTGTTAAAGTCACTATTTTGGTAGAGAAATACAAAGACCTATCATAATGTTGACCTAATGTTTCTAGAAAATGGGAGGAAAAATACTAAGAGCTAAGCGTTAAAGGAACTGGAATTTATACTTTCTGTACCTTGGATTAAGTACGTAAATAATCAGATAAAAGGAAATGGAGGAACTCATCCCAAGTCTAAACGACCCCGGCGGCAAAGTTAAAACCAAAATAGAGTTTATTGGAATCGAATTGTTTTCATAAAAAAGAAAGGTTTCGTTTCTTTTCGAGTGCTTTTGTACCGCTTCGATCTAGTGAGATAAACACTAATTTGTTTTAAGGACTGTTTATTCAGTGTAAGCAAGTTTTTGTTCTCTTTTAAATGAACTTGCGAAAACTGTCGTAATTTTGAAGTCTTTTCTTGTTCGTATTCCTATAATACCTTTTCTGTTTAACAACAGAGTTGGGAACCAAATTTGAACTTAAACAGATGCATAATATTCGCTCCGTAGCAGCAAAATGCTATGCTTTCTAATTTGAAATTTTGTTTACGCTAAGTAACACATATAATATAAGTCAAAACTTAATGACAGTTGTCCATAGTCGATTCCCTTATTTCTCAATCGAAAGAACCGTTATATTTTGACAAATATTTTTTTTAAGAATTTATTTATTCATAAAGAGATATAATGTTTCAGAAACAAAGCTGCTTTCCTACGAGATACAAGAAATTATTTTTCATTGATTTTCCATCTATGAATCGTCAGATGAGTGGCATAAAGCTTTCAAACACCTGAGTTTTGGAAATATTAATAAGATATGCCTCCTAATTTTTTATACAATGTTAAATATAAAACGAGTACCATCATAGGAATTCGGAAATATTGGTGAGCTAGCGAGTCTAAGGCAATGCATGCACAGTCCTTTTTACTTCCTATAGCTTCCACAGCTCCCTGTGTGTACTACCAGTTCATCCTATTTTCGGTTAACTTAATTTAATCAAGGTGTCATTTCCGACCGGCCATAACAGCAACCCCAAGGTCCAGGGTTCGAGTCCCAGCTAATCAGATTTTTCTTTTAGTGGTTGGTTGTGTTTGTCTGCGATCCACATTTCCACATCCACATATAAATAGACAGTAATTGCTATATGTGAAATTATGTTGAAATAAATGAATTTTGGACAGAAGTTATAGTTTCGAGATATGCGTTTTTTGTGTTCGGAAAGGAATCATTTCCACCCTCAATAAACCATGATCAAGTACATACTATAAGGGACAAATTGTGGGATGTACGCAGATTTTCTCTTCAGTATTAAAAAGTAATAAATGAGGTCAAATATGGTAGAAGAAAGAAAAAATGAACTCGGCGGTCAAAGAACTAGGAGACAAAGGTTCTCCAAGCGCCGACAGCGGCGACCGTCTAAGGGCGATTCCCGGGAAACGGATAATCGTTTAGCGGTCACCAGTTATTCAGAATTCCATTATTCTGATTCTGATATTTCTGAATAACTGGTGACCGCTAAACGATTATCCGTTTCCATTATTCTGATTCTGATATTTCTGAATAACTGGTGACCGCTAAACGATTATCCGTTTCCCGGGAATCGCCCTTAGACTGTCGCCGCTGTCGGCGCTTGGAGAACCTTTGTCTCTTGGGGTCAATACGGTCTTAATAGCAGGAAATATTATAGAATAATATCTAAAATTAAGGATAACAGCATTAGTTGTACGAAAAGTTGAACTTCCTAGAGAGGTAGAAAGTTGAACTTCCTTATTTGATGGCAACAATCCTCTATGTCACAACAGAATGATTCTCAAAGAGAACGGAATCGGCAGTCGAATCGACACATGCTTTGAATAAAGAGACAAACTGATCGCTTGGCACCAATTTCCAAAATATTGACCCCGAGAATCAGGAGATCGCACCAAGATAATGGAATCTGCGTTTAAGGGGAAGGAACGTAAAAAAGGCCAATTAAGACGCTCCGCGAGCAGGAAAACCCTTTCACGCACACAAAAGGAAGGGAAGAGGAAAAATTCCATGTTCTTGGCAACGGATTAATTAGATCTGGGAAGAGGGAAGGCATGGTGATGAGAGAAACGATATTACACAATCTCGAGTTTAAGCAGGAGCGGGTCCATCGGCCACGCAGAGCATCCCAATCCCAATGACAGAGTTCATCATCATACTGATGCCTTTCCCTTACGCCTCTTTTCCGTGGACCCTTAATTAATCGTCACCCTAATATTAAAGTTATGTGTGTGGGATTACATTTGCTTCATATTACTGGGATCTACATTAATCACCTTCAAGACATTACAGATCCTAGAAATGTATATAAGTAAAGGACCCTCCTGAAGTAAAAAGGGATCTAGTGTAATCATTTTATTTTGAGTGAGCTAATGTGAAATTGATATCATTTTACTCCTATTAAAGATGTCATTCCTATGATGCTATTTTATAAAAGGATAAAATATATAAATAAACGTCTTTAATCATACAAAGGAGACAAGCGAGTCCCTTCTCTTATCTAACCCAGCACACATGAAATATAAACATAATTATGAATAAGTATACATACACACAAATACATATACTAAGAGTCAAAGGTTCTCCAAGTGCCGACAGCGGCAACCGTCTAGGGCGATTCCCGGGAAACGGATAATCGCTCAGCGGTCACCAGTTATCCAGAATCCCGATGCGCATTTCGGAAACAATGCTTCCATCTTCATAATTGAACGCCGAGTTCCTTTTATCTTTCTTCTAAGAAATACATATGTATAAAATTCTGGGAGAAAATTCGAAAAATGAGGGATTCGAGTTATGATCTACACATACTTAAGAAAAATTTCTTCTTCAGAATCATAAGCAATGTGATCAAATTAAAACAGATTAACCTCATTCGTCAGCAGACTTTAAGTAATTCCGGAAGTCCTACATATTAATACCTTTCGTAAGGAATCACTCATTATTATAAGTGTGCTGTTATTTATGTCGGGTGGATACATAAAAATTGAATAAAAGAAATTACGTAGAGAGTAAAATTCGTAATTTATTAACATATGCTTTATTCGCCTCTAATGATGCAATAAAAATGAGTTTTGTAGCTAAATAAATTTTAATTAACTATTATCTTCATAAAATATCGATTTTATCTCTGCAATTTTGCTTTCTCTTTACCAGATATGTAAATCGGAAACTTAACGAAGTATTTTCATCATAAGTTTTAAATCAAATCACTTACATTATGCATCCATTTTGTGTGTGATAGTTAGTAGAATAGTAGATCTGTGTAGTAAAAGTTTATAAATTTTTGGTGTGAAAACATTTCTCAGCACTTCAATTTCCGCAACGATGCTTCAGGAGAAAAAGACCATAAATCGCTGTCGCTTTCAGCTTCATACCGAAATTTAATTTCCTAAAAGTTATACAATAAGCATATTAAAACTTGGGGTAAACAAAATTCTGAATACTTATGACAAGGACATAATAGAGAAGGGAGTTAATCGTAGAAATTAATGTAGCGGAAACTTTTTAGACGTTTCCCCGACCGAACGCCAAGAAAATGCAAATATTCTCACCCATAGACTCTCCGAGGAAATATCCAAAGCCTGAAATTTGACGAGAGTGGGTGGTGGAAAGAACACCAAATTTAATTCCGAGCGTGGGGAAGAAACTTCGGTGGGTGACACCCGAAAGTCAACCGCCCCTGCGTGAAACAACGGAGAGAAGAATAAAACTTTGGCCTGAGGAGATGAATATGAAGGAGGTTAATAAGCGTGGAGAAACGGAAAAGACAGAGAGCGGCAAATAACGTGGCGTGGGAGATAACATTTTGAGCGCTCTAATTTCGCGAGGAACATGTCTTCCAAATTACGTTCCTTGGTTATGCCACAGCAGTGCATAAACCTATGATTTCCATGGTGGCAGAAACCCCAAGTGTAACAATTTAAATCGAATTTAGATATTTTTGGTGCACTTTCCGTCCCTAATTTTGATCGATGCCAAGTATCGGATTCCATAATTTCACGTGATTGAAGGAATTCCGGTATGAATATCATTTGCATACACTATAGTTAAGGAAAATTGCAGAATATCTTATTTTTGTCTGTTTTTCAAACTTCTCTGAGATTTGATGTACGTAATAATAAACGAATTTAGAAGCACGAGAAGTGAGTAACAATCAATGATGACTAATAGTCATCCATAAAGATAGTGGCCAGGAATGCTACCCGGATGAGAGAAGAGGGAGTAGATACTCCAGTAACTACTCCAAACAATAACAGCTTACTACTCAATACTTAATTACTTACTCAGCTACTTACCCAATCAGTAACGACTGAAAATCTAGCCTTCGAGAGTACCTAGTGGAAATTGTTCTGAATATAATCTATTTGAAAATGACGAAGTTAGAGGAGACGGTTACCGTAAGGCTTATAGGAATTGTGAAGGATGGGGAAAGATTCCCAGGGTCATTTTCTCAAATGAGAATGTGGAACTTGATAGGATTGAAAATCAAAAAGTGACCGACAGATTTTCGCGTATTAAAACTAAAAAATTACATCTTTAAATTGCGATGGCCTCTATCTTCTATACATTTGTCTAAACCTCAATAAATGATTGAAAATATATTTCCTTGCGTTTTAAGGAAATAAAATTGAATAAAGTGCGAAGAATTAATTTAATTAGAAAATTGATATTTTTATGTGAGGCCCCGCGGTAACTCTCTTGCCTGCGAATTCTAGACATGCCTCTGGCGGTCACTCACAATTTGATTTGGAATTGGCCGTAGTTTACGATATGGATGTAGTTATCCAGTTAATATACATGCAATACAATCTCTGTAATCCGGTCTTGCAGTAATCCCAAACGTCCGGAAATCCTGCGCGCAGGGCCGGCGACCTCCCTTCGACAAACAGAATTTCGTCAAGTTTTAATGAAAAATTTTTCAATATATATGAAGTGTACGTTTCGTTATTATGTATTTGGGTGTGCGTATATTCCATTCATACATAATTTGTATCAAAGTTTTGGTTACGCCACCCACTAAATCGGGAATAGAAAACTAAGAAAATAAGGTTCAGCGGGCGTACGGCGAACGTAATATTGCAGTAACAGTCTGCTGTAAAGGCGACATTAGTGAGTTAGCGAAACAGCATTCGATTTCTAAATTAATATTTAAAATGTATTTTTGTGCATTGTATCGGTTTCCTGTAAATTTCTAATAACCCGGCGTTTTCGACATCCTGAAAATGTCTTGATTGCATATGTGTCGGATTTACGAGATCTGTTTGGAACTTTCTTTCTATCCTATGGAAGAATATCTCCGTAGTAGAAGTAAACACCACATTTAATTAATAAACCATAACGCGAGACGGAAGATCAAATCACGGTTTGAATCACTTAATGCGGCATTTCATCCAAATCTGGTTTGAATAGAAAGCAAATTACTTCCTCGTATTTTAATACTCCTGCTTACTTGCTCTGAAGCGTGGGGGTTATCTCTTCACCTCGGCTTCAACCTTGGCAGAAAGGAAAAGGAAACGCAGGTAGGGAAATCGGAATGAAGTTGAGGAAGGGAGAAAGCGGATGGGAGAGTAGTTAGGTCGAAGGTCGAGGGACCATTAGGAAGGAGATGAGGAAGAATGGCGCCGAGCTAGGTTATGGCAAGATAGCATGCGAGCAAACAGATGAGAGAGTGGTCTGCGGCCGATTGTCTTCTTTTTTAATAAAGAGCGGATGGGACCTACGGAATTAGGGACTTTATTAGCGTTTTCTGGTTGGGCGAAGTGGAGAGCGCTGCTATCCAGCTCTAGCGATAACAATAGGGGCAATTTATCCCAGAAATGAGTCCGGCGAAAGGATGGGAGAGAATATTGTATGTTGTATTACGGCGTTAATCCGAATACTCCTGTTTTATTTACCATATACGCAGCATATCATGGTGGTGTTAATTTAGTTTTGTGGTTGGTGACGTCGTCTAGGTTTCCAATTTTTCATCATAGAGGGCACGATCGTGATACTCAAATATAATTTGATCTAACGCTGGAATAAAATTTTGAGTATTGTTTGTGGTGGCAAGAGTCAAACCGTATTAACAAAGTATTCAATCTTTATAATATACTTTAGGAATGATAAACGCAAGACAAAAACATCTCTGCTATGAAATAATTTCCTGTTGTAATAAGCACAAGTTGAAAAACTAACTACCGTTAATGTAAAGATGAAATTTAAATTCGCATATATAGTTGAAATTAGACATTTAATTGCAATCAGATGATCCTTTATTGGAGTGTTAGTATGTTAGTTTGCTCATTTTTATTTCTCTTTGGTCCAGACGAAGTTTTGCATTTACGTTTTCATTGAAAATTTATTACCAAATTACATTTATAAACTACAATCATTACTTTCTTCTTTATCGATAAATATATTATTAGCATTAATATCTTAAGTGTATATTGACACATTTATGAAGAAGTCTACATTTTCTTATTTGTCTTATACAAAAGATTTCATGGAGCATAATTGTCTGCATTGATCTCGTTACACCAAAGGACTCAAACGGAAACAGCCTGAGAGAGAAAACTATCGGAATAATGTACTTCATAAATGATCAATTATATATCTTTTAAAGCTCTCTAGATGAAGTCACTTTCTTAAGAAATTAACTTCACAACATAGCATCAAATGTGAAGATATTTTTTTCAAGTAGTTCAGTAATTAAGAGAAATCTTTGATTGATATGTTTTCATTCCTATTCTCATTCTATCAAAACCAGGAATTTAGTCAGTTAAAGCGCAATTTAGCCTAAATTTATTTTTAAAATACTTGGTAATAGTCTTGATTAAATAACTTCATGTTTTAGAATTTTTCAGCATTTTTATCGAGGATTATTATGGAATTCCTAACTC
Source organism: Pachydiplax longipennis (assembly GCA_036926295.1). Lineage (NCBI taxonomy): Eukaryota > Metazoa > Arthropoda > Insecta > Odonata > Libellulidae > Pachydiplax > Pachydiplax longipennis. The sequence continues at coordinate 21,777,335 of JAVFKF010000003.1, read as the reverse complement.
AAGTATTACATTTTACTCGTTAGAGGAGGACGAGCGTTTAACCCGAAAATGTACGAAAATAGAATCATTAGGACGAAAGTAATGGGATTTGAAGGGGTCTTCACTTTCAGAATTGCAGCCCTCCAGAACTCTGCTCCTAAATGTAAAATGAAGCAATTCAGCTAGGCATCCTACCTTTCCAAAAGCAGTTACTCTAAGAAATAAAATCTCTATTCTGATTCAATTACCTAGAAAATTGCGGGACAAAATTCAAGTCATAGGGACGCTGGATTTAAAGCGTTTTAGGTAAATTAATTTGGGCTGAGAATTTTTTCCGCTCAATTGTTCAGCAGAAGAGATGATATTTTTAAAATACTTAAACAAAACTTCACAGAATTTAAGTAGCGCAACGGTGAACGAATTTTATGGTTTTAATTTTGTCTACTATACGACAAATTAATTGAAGCGCTTCGTCGAGATTGAAATTTCAAATGAGTTTCTTTTCAAACATTCCCCATAAATGATATTTTTATGCTTACTTCATACGTTTAAATTAGTCTTATATTATTTCGTTGACATTAAATTTCGATGAATAGGTTAGATAACTTTTCGACAGTATATTCCTATATTTATGAAAAATTGATTTACTTCAAGTGCGAATAGTTATTCTTTGTATATACTATACACTATATATTTTTAATTAGTAATTACTATATTATTTTAAGGAGAAATGAATCTATAATATTTTCAAATAATTTTTTAAGAAAAAATTCAGAAAGCAAAATGATTACTACCCTACTTCTCCTAGGTTAATATTTATAAGCTATGGGTAAAGATAACAGATGCGTATAATTTTCCTAGAGTTTTGGAGTATACACGATAATTCAAAATATTTTAATTCTGGATGTTAACTTTTTAAATAAACCTTAAATCTCGATAGAGTGAAAAGCTATTTTTGTTGCTCTAAAGACGTTGATGAAAGAGTTACTTTGTAGGTTGATGTATTTTATATTAAGTTAATGAATAAAACAGAATACCTCAGAAGACAACACAACAAGAAAAATGTAAGGAAGATTCGGAGAATTTTTGCTATTAGGTTCATTTTAATATTCTCTTGAGGTGGTGTTGTACTTTATATTTAGTTTTTCAAATAAGTTTTTCTTTGAGCTATTGTATTTTTTAATCGAAATAGATTACCACCGAGTTAAAGAAAAGAAGATTAAGTTCACTTTCTAGCCTCCTTAAAGCGATTCCTCGGCTTAATAACGTCAATGTTAATGACGTTGTACAGACGCAAACTCAACTATCAAAATAGGGACCCATTGAGTAGTCTAATTAAATTCTCATAATATCGTAAGCTCTCTGATACTTGTAATCAGAATAGAACATCGTCGAAGGAATTTTTTTACGACAGAAAGCGGAATAGAGCTGAAGGAAAAGTACATGTGCCCCGAGTTCCAAGTTGTAGGGCGGTAATGAGTTGGAACGGCGGGATGTAAGGGAAGCAGTGATGAGGATGTTGACGGAAGGGAAGTGAAAGTGGGATTCTCGGATATGATCCATTCGGGAGGGGAAAGCCTTTCCCTAATAACGAGGAAGACATCCGGACGATGAGCATGCAATGCCGGCCAACGCCATATTTTTCTCTCGTTAAGTTCCGTCTGTTGAAAGGGAACAGGACATTCGGTATCCCAACTCTCATCTAAAACGTAACGATACCCGTAATAAATAAAATGCCAAGGACCTAGTCTCATCTCGTGGAGTATAATGTTCGAATCCGTGTATGCCATAACGTACGGCGAAACAGCGCAATGAATTTATAAGCAAGGTTAATACGTCTCGTCCTCAAAGTGGATCGTGTATCAAAGCCAGTCATGCGTTGATGACTGTACTCATTATTACTTAAAGGCGTAATTTATTATGAAGGGATTTTCTAGTTAGTAGAGAAATATTCTGGATTTAACGAGTATTGTATTAGAAGCAAAAGTTTTGATTTCACTTGCCTGTTGGATTATCCACGTATTTGGAATACTTTAAGCAAATATAATCTACTTATACTTACTTACTTGACTTGTTCGTGGTCTCCGTTACATAGAAAAAATGAAAATATGACTAAATAGCACTTATAACTTTACTACCAATATGCTATAAGCACTAATGAGTGCTCTTTAGCCATTTAAAAATTATCCTTTATAATTTTAAATATATGATCTGGATTGCTTCAGCCTTAACTTGGTGGTAATCGTTAACAATAAATAAAAGTCTGAAAGAAAACGTATATATATAAATCTTCAAAATAAATTACACAAAAAGATGAAATTAAAACTTCGGGTTTCATTGGTTTACAATCTTTTAATCTTATGGTGGAGCAATTTAAAGTTTTGTACATATATTGTCTTTTACTCTGTTCTTCTTCATTACTTCAACTTATTTTTGGATAAGCTCTGCGCTTCGAAAATCCTAGGAGTTTAGAGATAACATTAAAATAATTACTACGAAATTTATGGGTTATGAAATTGTTGCTAGGAAACCTGATTGCCATAAATCATGATGAGGTTCATGAATCTAGGGATGATATTACAATAAATTCTGAGGAATTGAATATGAGTTCGGAGATTCACAAGGAACAGCGTGAAATACTTTCAAGATCCTCATACCGCTCAGTTTTCGTCGTGATCGAAGCTTTTTTCTGACTTCTACTTTGCCTAGTTGGTAGCGTTTCTGTCTTTGGTGGAAGTAATAACGAATTCAGCCCCAATGAATGCCCTGAATTTTTCGGAGGGATCACAATGAGGTGTATGCTGGGCACTCGTCCGTCAAAATTAATACCATAACCAAATTCGTCACCATCAGCCATCTTCTTGAGAGATTTTCATCATAAAATTATATAAACTAATGAAATATTTTTATTAAATAAGTTTATACAAATGCAATTAAGAAATGTATGACATTTATTATTATTAAATAAGTTTATACAAATGCAATTAAGAAATGTATGACATTTATTATGGATGAGCTCTGTCTTTATTAAGCAGCAACGTTGAATTTAAAACGTGGTCAAAATTGCCGGACATTTAGAGAATTTGTAAACATAGCCAATTTCTTTTCTCAGTTATTGAAAGTATCGTAGTTGTGAAGCCAGTCTTGTATCGTATTGGAAAAGTAAAAGTGTTGTCAATTCTTGCGTAGAATTCCGTTCGCCAACGAATTGCTAAAGGAATGAGTACAAGCTGCTTGAGGAAGGAAAAGGGATATGAGCGATTGCGGAGTTAAACTTAGAAAGGGAGTATCTATTTACTTACGACGAAAAAGGTCGGCATTCCTTGTCAGCAGGGCTAAGATAAGCGAGGGGTAGCAGGTAGAGAAAAGGTCTTCGAGACACCCGGTTTCGTATCCTAGACCCACTGAATCTTATGTTAACCGTGGTACAAACACGAACAAAACGTTGCCTAATCTAACGGGGCCCCGAGGTTTAGTAGCCTTGGGTTCACTTGACGTGCGGTAACGATCCCATTGAACTGCGAAAACGTTGGCAAACCGCGCTCAACGTTCCTAATCCACTATTTTGCAGCTGTCACAAGTCGTCTAAATGTAGACCACCTACTTTACACCTAATTATCTCCCAAAACACTTTCTTTAGGTCGTTTACGCGAAAATAACAATCATAAAATGATAGTTAAATTTCATGCTCATCTACTGATTGAGGAACTTGCCATTATATAAATGCGTGTTTATACACAAACAGGTAATGACAGATGAATATTCTTAATGAATATTTTAATTTGTGATTCGGCTTCCACGAATTAATTACATTTTTGTTTTTACGCTTCAACTGTGTTGACTGTATATTGGCTAGGTTAGGTCCATGCGGGCTTCTCTTCCACCAAAATTTGCATGTCATTAATATTTAAAAGTGATAAAGTTTAATGAAAACGAATACTATATAGAGCGAAGAAAAATCTTGCAACAAGGTTTGGCACCGAATAAACCCACGTTGAAGAAAAGGGGATTAGTAAACTATCGAAATTACAGCAAGAATACAAATTCGTGTGGTTTAGCTATATTAAAATATAACATAGTTATACAAAGGAACAGAAAATCAAATTCAACGAAGGACGAAATTACAAAATACATTTGGGGAAAAACAATATACATGAAAAATGAGACGGAAAATTATAAAAATTACATAATACTAAATGGAATATGCTTCGACAAAGGAATATTTGTGTGAACTGTAATGCAGTCGTTGAAAATTAATTAGCCGCCCCTTCAACGTCAAAGCATCCTTTCTTTTAATTAAGTTCAACTAATCCACAGTCGTTAATTTTAATCAATTAATTAATTGATAAAAACGGTCCTTAATTTTAATCAATTGATGAGCAAGTTAATATTATCTCATTTAGTTCCATTAAATTTCTACTACCACAAGTTACATTTATAATTTAATTAAAAAGTGTGAAGTGTTTGATAACTGTTAATTAGTATGAACTCTCATTTATGTTACGACCTCTATTACGATTTCTTAAATGCTTTCCTTTCTTTCGCTGAAAATCGAGTTGATTTTAAGCTAAGTGAGGAGTGGTCGGAATATTACTGGGCAGAACCCGAACCTTGGCAGAACAGACGACCAAAAGGTATGCGGGTAGACCGGTTAAGAGTCACTGTCTGCAGCCCTAATGGGTCAGTCTTCCGCGCGACTGTATTTAGTCCGGAGCAGTTTGGCTCTTTTCCTCAACTCTGGTGAGTGCTGCCAAGCGATTCGGCGACAACGAAGCACTGAGTGTACCTTCGACTGTTTGCGTGAGATCAGGAACCGAGACGCTCGTTACGTTCTGTTAGACTTTTGGTAATAAACTGTACACAACCCTTTGTGTAGCGCTCGCCCTTTGAAGGGTCAAACGCCATTTGACTGCCAGCCAGCTTGTGGAAGAAATGCGGAGGAAAACACAGGTGGTCCCTGACAGCCTTCAACTGCACGACTTTGAGGGAACGTTCGACGTGCGGTGAGGGCGTTGGGTGCTGTGTAATTCCAGTGCGGAATTAAGTCAAAGGAGGCGGAAACACGCAGTAAGTGGAATAAGTTTATTTCTCACAGATTCAGTTTTTAGAATTTTTACTCGGTGATGCCTATGAATGTTCTGTATTTGAGTTTTTCTCGGAAATTCGTCGGGAATGAGATATTTTTGGGAAGAAACTGGAAACGATTTCTGCTCAGTAATGAAATCGATGGAAAAAAAATACGCTTTGCTTTCTGCTTATAGGGCAGATATATCCCGTCCTTAGATGCATAGCCTTATCTGATAAACCAAAATTTATATATGTAAATTTACTCAAATAAACCAATAAAAATAACACATATACTTTACCATAAGTTGCGCTCTTCGAAAAGACCAACTATTATTATAATTCTTTATACAGCCGTTCTATTCGCATCTCTTCTGTTTCGCCATATCTCTATGGGGTTTCTTTTATCCTCTCTTCTTTGCTATGGTTAATTATGCGAAAATAAAATCAAGATATCGCGAAGCTGTCCATTCTTCGACCCTCTCTTTGAGCCGATTCTAGTTCTGAAATAGAATCATTCCTTATCAGACTCGTTCAAGAGCAAAATGTTAAGTATCACAATATAGTATTTCATTTGGTCGCACTCACAAGAACCACAATATTCTACACTATCTTTTATCATGAGATAAGTTCGAAAGTCATATCTCGGTGAAAATGTATATAAGGTGGCTTTCAGTCAATTCCCTCGAAAGCAATTTAAGCGAGTTTTACTATATACATACTGTATACTCCTCTATATGATATGAAGTGTATATAATTAGGAATGGGATGGATAAAATACAAACTGTTGCACGCCTTGGTTGACGCGGAGGCTTATAGCTCATTTTCTTTTACAACTTTAAAACTGCAATACTCATGATAGCGAGATTTTGTAACCTCCTTTTCCTCTGATTTTGAAGGCAACTCATAGTTAAGAACTAAGCCAAAATTTCGCGTCTCATTCCCCGAACGTATTTCTTCCCTCTTTCATAACTTTAATCTCATGCACAACTTCCTACGCTACGCTATTTATTCATCCTCTTCAAGCTGCAAGAGCTTTCTCCTTTACAACTTCCTCATAGCAACCACTTCCTCTTCTCAACGCTTCCCTTGCTTCTTAACGATAAACTTCGCCATTCACCGTGATGATTCGGTGAGTCTTTAACGTGGTACACCGACCCTTTCCTTCCTTTGACGAGAATACACTGCAAGTTAAGGAGGCTGGCTCAAAATTTTGCCCGTGCTCCTCTGGAAACGTCACGGGATACTGAGTAAGATTAATATGGAATCATTCTCTTGTATACGTATTCACGTTTTTCATTCAGGTGGCTTACATAGAGAAATTTGTTGGCTATGTTAGTTTTTAAGGTCAGTGCTCACCCTTTGATAATCCTTTATTTATTATTTTAAAACATCCATTTTCGGTGCCCAGGGCTTTTCTCCCTTCTCACTCCATCAAATATATAAAATATTGATCATCTGAAAGAGAATTTTTCCTGGTTCCTGCTAAAATTTGTTCGATCAATGAAAAATGTATCATTTGGTAAAAAAATCGAGTTAATATTTTGATTTATAGTTTCATCACTGGAGGTTTAGATATAGGCATTGTCAAGTTTGGAGTTTAGAGTTTACTTGGTCACATTTTTCGTGGCAAATAAATATTTTTCTCATTTTATATCTCGTTAGATTGATTGAAACTGGTGATATTATCAGCGTAACTAATTTTATAGTATATGGTATAAATCAAGATCTCGGCCTAGTATGCAACGTTAACAATATTTTTAAAAGCTGGTCACATTGCATCTTTTGGCAGCAGAACGACAACCTCCGAAGCATGGCCAAATATGAATGTTTGTGTGACATTTTAATACAGCTTAAATTGTCATTTCATTAAAACTAACGCTTCCTTTTAATTATTCTGCATGCACCCAAGTGACCATTAGTGCGAAATTTTTGCAGGGGACTACTAGTATTTTAAATTTAATACTTTATTTATTTTCGGGCTTTAGTTCCTTTTTGAGCAAGGAGATCAAAAAGAAGCAAATTTTTCTCATGAGTACTTGCTCTAAATGACCATAGCTTCCTAAAAGTATGGTAAAATTTAGGATATAATTCTTTTCTACGACCGTTGAACTTCACGGAGCATCAGAGGAGAAAACGAATTTCCAAGAATATATTTCTTCGCAACGTACTTCTTCCGATTCCGCCAAATTTTCTGCAGAGAAATAGGGCGTATTCAGAGGAGTTACGGTTTCATTACAGGCAACATTTGCGAGTACAGTGTTTGAAGTAGGTCGAAGTGCTACCACTCCAGTCATTTGCCTGCATTACCCGAATCTCCCACAAGAGCAAAGGTGGGGCGTCGGTGATCATCGAGAGATGAAACGTTCATTCAAATCCTAGATTAAGGATGAGTGGAGAGACGCGGGTTTCATTCAGAATATTGTAGAACTTCACATCATGTGTTCCATATGGGGGAAGGAGCTTGAATCGGTAGCTTGGTTCGTCTTCGTTCGTAATGCCCCTGCGGAATGTAGGACTTCGATATCGAAGGCAGAGGATTCCGTCAAGAACGATGGAGGGCACGATTTGTTATCTAAGTTGTGATTGTTCGTAACAGTAATCTTAATTATTCAGCGGCGATCTCCTACAGTATAAACTATTCAGCAGTAGTTATTTTAGAATGTACTGAAACAATTATCTTAGGCTGATATATTTTGAAAATGTTGTTCATAGAGTTCGTAACCACAGGCTTACACAAGCTAACTTCAAAATGATAAATAATGATATGGAAAATTTGCTCACATATATTTTATTTGCAGTAGATAGATGTCAAAATCCAGGCTAATTTTACTATTTCAATAAATTTCTGTATGCAAAATACACCCTTCCGGCCTTGAAACAGAAATAATTTTAATAACGTTACGAGAACAAATAACGAGATATCCTATGAATCATATACAGTGAAGTGTTAACTATGCAACTCTCGATTAACCGAGATTTCGTAGCACATGAAAAACGGATACTTATGTTGTCTAGCACCAAAAATTTGGAAATGGAAATGAGTAATGAATTCTGTCTTTTATGTATTTCAGTATACTAAAATTTCATTCGCAGTATATAGTGAATTGATACATACTAATACTACATTTTGTTAAGCCAATCTCATTTTGGTCAATCTTACGGAATACGGATACGGAACCCTGTTTTAAACGTTTTTTCTCGCGATTTGAGAAGATGAACACATTGGTTTCAAAATCGTGCCAATGGATTAGTAACCTTTCCCAAGTTAATGCTTGACAATATTTTAGGATCGTAAGAAAAAAAACTTGGGTTATACATAGGTGATCAAATCATAGAAAACACGCTCTTAGATGAAGTAATATAGTTCATTCACGTCCCCAACTAGAGTGTGCAATCCTGCAAGAATTCCTAAAAAAATGTATGAAAGAATCAATCTTTTTATAACCAAAGATACGCATTGCAGTAAAGACATGTACGAGGGTGGTCTGAAAAGTTTTCGACCCGAGACTTTTCAGAAATCTTCAGAAAATTTACAGAAATTTTGAGAAAACGTCGAGAAAAGGCGAAATGTCGGAAACTTTTCAGGCCACCCATGTATAATGGTGCCTTTACGTCGTGCCTCACTCTCTAACTCAGGATTATTAATAGAATTACAAAATGCCGATATATTTACTATTTACTTGTCATGTTGAGTCCAATTTGAGCTCGACTAAGATGGACGTATTGAATTACAAGTATATAAATAGGTATATAATATATATAAGTGTATAAATAGGTATAAATAGGTATAAATAAAAATTAGTGCTTAACTATCAGAACACAATTAGATCTTTTTCTTAATAAATGCAGAGAGATTTGTCTGGTTGGACCAGGGCATACTTCTATACACACTCGAAAAAAGATAGATTTTTTTGACATTGGAAAATAAGAATCCTGAAAAGAAAGCGTATGACATCCTTAGGAGCACGATCTTTTACAAATTTAGATTTGATTCCCAAAATTGAAACACCTGAAAAGAAAGCGTATGGCATCTTTAGGGGCACGATTTTTTACAATACCCGATCTTACATAAGGAGAACACGGTATAAGCTAATGCGCGATCTTGACGAAAAATTTCAGTTCAGGGTGAACAGACGAGAAAAGCACGGAAAGTAAGCGTAGGTGGCGGAAAGGAATGGCAGTAAAGGAAGGGAATGTTCCAAGGGAATGAGGGGGCATGATGGCGATGGTTGAGCGGCGATATTGCGAAGCTGAGGAGCCTGAAGGCGTATTCCTTAACTCTCTCGAGTCATTCAACCGTTGCAACGGCAGTCTCAATCACGGCTCCAAACTCCGGAAAATCCATCCCAACCCTCGCTCCACTCTTTCTGCACCCCCAATTTCCGTCTACGACCCACTTCTCGATGATGTCCTATATCAAACCCTCTTCAACTTCAAGTACCAATTTCAAACTCTAAACTTTTTACGCGCTCCGCTACTATCTACTTGCTCAAATTGCACAGAAGCCTCCAATGTCAAATGTACATCTATTAATCATTCGATACCGTCGGATGTACCCATTTATTTTAGTTTCTCCGCTGAGCTTATACGGGATGGCAAAGTTTGAGGGGTAAATGTTGAGGTCCATCCGCGGAATTTTGAATGGTTTTTAGGAGTTCGCTAAATTTGGATTCTGGAGGTTGGATTACGAACTGGTTAATGAAATTGATTTGATCGAAGGATATAAATGAATGATGATTGATTTTCAATTTTTGGCTAATCCGAAATCGATCTAAGGAATATTAATAACCTCGTAACGGGTGAAATAATTCTTTCATGACAAGAACTAATTTTGATTGGGATTAATTGAGGGTGAACCCCCTCTAATCCCCATCTAAAATGTAATGGGTTATTAAAGCGTAATTTCTGATCATAAAAGATGCGGATTTATGTCAAATCCCTTCTTGATATCCATCGTGGAATGATTTTGTAACCAATGGTTCACTTTGTAATGTATAGTTATTTTGGCGAGATAGTGCTCTGTTTGACTAGATAGATCGACTCATAGAAATCCTGCCGCACCAATTTCTGCAAACATTCATTCCGATTCTCCTTTTTAATTTGATTGTGTTAGCTTCTGTTTGCATATTTGAGAGAAGCAACTGTGCTGGTGTAGTCATATTGCAGTAAAACCTTTCTAATTAATTTCCCGTTTTAGTATCAGAGTCAACAGGAAAATCATATTACTACAATGTCAATTTTCGTTACATGTGCTTCTTTGGGTGGAAATCAAGAATTTTCATAAAAAAGCTTTAAAATCTAATGAAATTATTCCTCGACTCTGTTACAATCTCATCCATTAGCAAGTTTTAATAAATAAGAAAGGAAGTCAGTGTCCACTAATAATTTTAATATATGCACTACAACAAACAAGAGAATATACACGACCCCGTTTTCAATGCATATTAATATCATCAGAAGGTAATCACTCAATGAATAATCCAGTTTATAATGGTATTGTATTAATTTTTATTTATCCAAAGATTTATTCATAAAAGATGACACCGTATTCACACAAAACTTTTTCACGATACGAGTAACCAAATATTTGAAATACAGATATGTATATTTAGTCAATTTTATTAATATGCAAACGTACCGCTAATTCGAGGTCTAACTACTTAAAAACTGAGAATTTTATAAAAAAATTTCCTCTAACATCGGGATATTAAAATACTTCCATTGTAGCGACATCACTGATATTAAAATAACTCAAATTGCATCTCTGAGGATTTTAAAAATATTTTTATAACATTCCATAGTAAAAAGCAAACGATAATGTTAGCATTATCATAGGGATTTTGTAATACAAACTGATACAAACAACCCTTAAATTCCCGGAAACACAAAATGGTGGAATGTGTATTAGGCTATGAATATGAATTAAATGAAAAAATTTACGGCCAAAATCATCACAAGTGGTTCTCATTGCTCACTGCTTTAAAATTTAAAACTGCTTACTTATGCATGGTGTGTAATTTAGTGGTGACTGGAATATCCTATGCGTTTCTACTTCAAATGTATGGAAATGTAAACAAGCAAAAAAATGAATAATTCTAGGAATTGAATTTAAATATTTGCAGCATCCTTGTAATTGCTGCTAATAATCATAAATATGTCGACGCAGTTTCGGATGATATCCAGGAGCGTAAATTATTTCTATATTTTCTTAGCAATAAATAAGTATGTGAATTAATTCAATCATTTTTATTTATGTGTGCCACGCAGACATCTTGGCGGAGGATGTTCTTAAGATATGCGTCGTATCACTCACTCAGCCATAAATAATTCAGTAGATATTTGAATAAAACCGGGCAAAAAGCGAGTGAATAAACCATGAATAATGAATTAGTTAATTTCAAATGCACTATTAATAATATAACATAAAAAGCCTATATTACGATTATTGAATATCGAAATGTAAATTTATTTAAATTCTGGCAAATTTTAAGTTACATAAAAACTGAGAATGCTATCACAGAATTAGTATTTTATGCATTGATGACAACTTGCAAATACCTTATTATAGTTGAAGTAATCATTCTCTTCTTTTGAATTGGCTCAAAAAGAAGAATATTATGGGTACACCCTGCTAAAATTAGTGGAATTTGAATTGTACATTATATAGGAAGTGATATACAAATTCCCTGTTAGTGCGTTATAATTATGCTGTTATCTCTTGTATTAGTATTATACTTCTGTGGTTTATTACATATTATTCTTCGGTGTTACCTTGCTGTGGTATTTATCTTAGGATAATGGTCTTTATCAGTACTAATTATAAGAAATTGTTTGCTTTTTCGGTACCATCGGAAAGCGTTCTTCCGTAAGATAAATTTCAAAACTGTTTGCTAAGCTGTTGAGCTGTTTATAAATTAAACGATAATGTAAAAACTTCAAAGGGATTCCGCGAGGCCAAAATGACCTTTATAATCAATAATATTTTAGTTAAAATAATAGATTCCTGATAGATAAGAGATGACAAGAATTCGTAGAACACCGTAACCTTTCAAGTAAAACTCTTGATTTTCAATTAAATTCTAGATTGTGAATGTAATCACACAAAATACAGAGTATTGGTTCATTTAAACATTATTGTGTCATGATGTGAGTTTTGTCTTAAAGACAATATGTTTTGTATTAACGCATGTTTTTTTTACGTACCAGTTCAATTTGGTCTGAATTATTGTCTGAAGCACAACGCTTAATGTCAAATACTCATGTATTAGTTACTGTTCATATTTAGGTATGTAAATTCATATTTTTAAATATTTTTGCGATTTCCTCAAAGTAATGCTCAAGGTCGATTGAGGAGCTCAACCTACACAGTTTCATTTATAAAGCATTTCCAAACAATTCTCAGCAATCAAAGAGTATTAAATATACTAAATTGCGAATAATAACAATCTTTAACAAATATAGTATTGATAAATGTTACAAATATAGTATTAGGTGAGTATAGAAATAACTATGCAGAACGTTCCACAAGGAATGTAGTATTAATAAACGTGTATAATATAAAATGACTCTTTTATTATACTGAAATAGCATGGATACAACTTGTAAATATCACTCATGACAACGTTTTGTAGGTTCCTATTACATTTATTTTAGTATCCCCATCTAGCTCACGTCCACTTAGTTTATTTGTTACTAAGGTGATTTCTACTCACGCACACTACGTTTTCGTTCGCTGCCTTAAAAGTAGATCGAATCCAAAAGTATCTCTCGAGAGTCTAGAGGGAAGACTCTTATAACATCCCCTCTTTCTCTGCCCCCACCATCTCCTTCATCCCAACTCCATCAACAGGCTTCCATAACATATAAACTTCCAAACGGTAATTAAGTTGGCGGGCAACTTCCGTTGCGAATCCTCCCCTTCGTGACCTCCTTCTTACATTTACCCCCAATTCCTGGGTCACAGTTTAGGATTGCATTGAAACTACTTTCTGTTACCCCTTCCTAGGGGACTTCCATTACCGAGTCTTCCCATATCCCTCCCAACTACTCCTAATTCGGTAATTATTCACCTCCTCCGTGGAGGAGACCTCCTATCCGCTGGAAATTTTATTCCGGCAAGTTCGGAGCGAAACCCCGCCCACCTGCTTGTCTCGCTTTTTTCCCGAGTCTTTTAATGTTTGCCCGAGCGTTAATTATTTAAGAGCCGCCGGCAGAAAAGATGTGAGCAGGGCGTTGTTACAGTATCCTACGGTGTTGTCGGTTGGCTTTCTGACGCCGATAATGAGCGCTATTCCATCCCGGTCTCAATTTCCACGACCAACAAGTGATTTCTTTTCACAACGCGCGCTGGTAAGTAATTCCGCGGATCTTTTAATAATGTTTCCGGCAAAGGCTCGGGAGTTTTATTTTCATTCCTCTTTCTCTGGATTTAAGAAAGTCGCTCAACTAGCGAAGCGAGTTTCCCTCGGGCGAAATGTAATTCGATTCTTTCCTTCCGAATTCTCCCTGGGAGTACGCAGTCGGAAAATTTAATGAGTTGATTACTGGGAATGATGCTTTGTCTAAGGAGCTTTGTGTTTACGATGGCAAACGAATAAACATTCATAAGGGCTTCTAAATAACTGATACACAACAGATGTTCACTTGTTAATTTAGACTTCGGATACACTCTCATCATTGCTGTTTTTGCCTTGCGATCCCTAAGCTTCGATTCTTAGTACTGCCAAAAATTAATTAAAGTAAGACAGAAAATCTTCAAGGGTTAACAAAGGGCGGTTTGTTCATGCAGTAGTATTTAGTTACAAAATGTAAGAAAAAATATAAAACTGTATCACTTTGTAAAATGGTGCCGAATATCTGAATTTATATCTTACTTGTGTTTAACTCAACTTATAATGTAATAATTGGATGAAATTTACTTCTTACATGTAACTCGTCATAAATTTAAAATACATTTAATGAAGATTTTCGATAATGAAAGAGCTTATTTGGTTAAAAAACGAGGTAATGATCATCTAGTCACCAATTTGTATCCACCATACATTATTAAGTTGATTACGGGTTCGCTTGAAATCCTGCCTGTGTATCAATATTTTAGTCACTGTCATTCTTCAGTCATTCACTATAATAAAATCTCATCCACTATATAAAAAATATCATTCACTATATAAAAAATATATTTTTTCTCCAATGTATGCATTTAACCTCTGTAGTAATTTTATAATGTTTCGAGATTGTATAACTAAAATATCAGGCCATTGGCAGAACGCCAAGGGAAAGATTGGACTTGGAATAGTTTTCTTAGGAAGTGGCTTGATCGAACTATTCTATTGAAATATGCTACCACTCGTATCAATATCTTAGTAAAGGAAAAGAATTTAGGCCATAAGCTCAACATTTTTGTATTCCTCATGCTTTAACTCGTTTTATTTTTTTATAAGAACCCGACATTATTGAGGAAAACATATGTACATTATCCAAAATTAGTCGATTTAAGCCTTTGGAATATACATGAGGAAAAAAGTACGTAAAGAAAATCATATAGAGAATGATCATACTTCTGGTTACCCTTGGCTAAAAATGGCCATTATTAAAGGATTTTGAATACCAACAGAAAATTTTTAACTTTATCCAGTTAGAACTCCTTTTAGAGAATAACTTCGCCATTATCTTAGGCTTAAAGAAACTTCTTTGCAGATAAGCCAAAAGTTCTTTCTCTCTTCTAAAATATATGCCAATTTAAGAAGATCATTGGAGCAAAATTACCGATGAAGAAGGCTTGTTTACTAAAACTATTCGGTAACAGTTTGAAATACAGAGATAAACTTTTATTCATCGAACGCAGCAATCTTTACAAAAACCTCTTACTTATAACGAAAACAGCAGATGTACTTGACCATGGCATAAAGTATTGTATTACAATACTCGACTTTATTATTTCATTTGAGTCACGCACTCGAAAAGTTTATACCTCCCGGTAAGATTTCATTCATGCAAATCGCCTAACATTTCACTCCCATTAACCGAACGGCATCTTTTAAGAAAGCTTGTTTCTCTGCTATCTTAAGAGGAAAATACCACATCTTGTAAACGACGCTGAGAATTTCTATACGTGTTTTCTACGTTTATCGGCTAATCGTCACTACCTATCAAAGGTAAGGTCAGGTATCAAAAAACTTCCCAAGTGTAGCGTCGTAAAATTTTCTCTCGCACAATTTTCCACTCTTTTATTTCACGGAGCAAATGTTTTCGTGATCTCACATTTCTTCAGTTGTTTTATGAAGGAAGTTTGAGTCACGCGAGGGAAGGAAACACGCGCCGCTGCATTGCGTGACTCCACGAATTAAATCGGAGGGAGGATGAGAAGTTTCGGGAAAGAAAAGTAAAATTTCTCTTTGTCTTTGTTTTCGGTTGAGATCTAAAAGAATTACTACAAACAGTTTAGTTACGTGAGAGGAAAATACGCAAATGCCATACGGTTTTCGAGAGTTAACGAAGGATTGGTAAACACAAACAAGGAAGTGAAGGAATCTATTAGAAAATACACGAACATTAACGCAAAACCTTCTTTGAATCTAAGGTGACTTAATCTTTTGAGCATTTCTTTCTAGCATAATGCCACACGGAGAAATAAATGTTAAATTGTAAGAAAATCTAAAATATCTCAACTATTTGCCATTAGGGCAAAAATGAATGCTGTAAGATTTTCTTGAACTTTTAAATATACGAGGGTGGTCTGAAAAGTTTCCGACCCCAGATTTTTCAGAAATTTTCAGAAAATTTTCAGAAAACAAGTCGAGAAATGGCGAAATGTGGGAAGCTTTTCAAACAATCCATGTATTAAATCTGTTGCTATCGCTTTTAATTTCTCATATGAGATTCAAGTTGAATTTCTGGACAGAGATTTCAAAGTTAGAAAACATAATATTATTAAAAAATGGTCATTTCCTATCATTATGTAGGGGCTACTTTAATAATTTCGTTAATGTAAATTTCCTCATTTAATACAAGCTTATTTTATACATATCATTCACCTATAAAACTCGAAAATTTCCAAAATGAAAAAGAAAGATAAAAGTGAAGATTCTGTTCCGAAAATATTCCAGCATTTTTTCCTCGAAAAAACACTTTATATTGTGCAGATAAAACTTCATAATCGTGTTCGAAGAATTTGTCAAGTTTCCCTTAGATACAACTGTCCATTTATCACATCCACGTTTTATCGCAAGCTATTACGGTCAAGATCAAAATAGTTTGATGAGATACAAGTGAACTTGTAAAAATTTAGGTAAACTTTACATAAAAGCCTTCTTTAAAATTAGTACACATTCATCTTCAAGATTACATCCCTGCTTTCCAATTTCTTTAATCTCCCTATATCATGGTAAAGGATCGTTCTCTCCTTTAATTCGGAACGGAAGAAACAGTAAAATGTAAAATGTACGGCAATGAGAATGTTTTTCGATAAGATGCCCAGTGCCGCTAACCGTATTCCCTACAAGACTTTAATCGACCATATATAGAATTTATGTCTGCCTTCCAAACCTCTTTTAGTTCCTTTTATTATCAGTGCTTTGAGAATTTCTGGGTCAAGAACACGACGGTCGAGAAAAGTTGCGGATGTGGAAACTTTCCGAAGCGTCGGATTCAGACGAGTTGGAGAGAGTGGGTTGAGTTCTTCTTACAAAACTACGGACGGATAAGACGGAAAATTATCCTTTGAACTTATTAAATGCTGCACGACGCAGTGAAACTTTTCATTTCCTTTGCAGGAATAAAGCCATCCTTCTGAGAGATTGAAAAGAAAGCTTAAAGATAAATTCTTATAGCCGGGAAAATATCACTCGAGTGCGAAATTCCTTCTTTGTAAGCGTTTGTTTGCAACCACATCCGAGAGATTTGCTACTCGTACGGGATCAAAGTGTTCCATACTGTAGGAATATGTTGCGAATTAATATCACGTGCTTTGGTATTATATTAATTCGGTCTTATTTCTTTGGACCACCTCATATATAAATATACAGTACATGAAGAATAAAATCGCAAATCAACTGGCAATCACGTAGCAGCTCAATTAAAAATTATGCCGTAGAATTTGAGTCGGAGCTTAATAGCATACGTATTTACGAAGGATTTAATTTCTAGCGGGAATTCAGTATCCTTCTATTATTTAACCTTTGTTTATGCAATTTGAGATGCTTAATTACTGTTTTGAAATGATGCTGAAATTTTGTGGATGATGTAATGCTTTGTCTGCAGAATATGGCAGTAAATCTTGTCATTGATGAAATGGCGGTAACCTGATTTTAAATGCTTTAATCTCTTTAAATTTAAATCATTTTGCTGTAAAAACGAGTTTGCCATTTGGTAGAAACAGGATATGTATGTTTGTTAGTACCATTATTTTCTATTTTAACCATTTAATTAATCAATATTCAACATATAAATTCAATTGTTACTTAATTTACATACTAAAAGTCAGTCTATCACTAATGTATTAACAGCTCGGGAAAAAGAAAATCTCGTATACATATTAAATACAAAATATATTGAAGCTCCATGAAATTAAATGAAAAAATAATTTCAAAATAATTGAAGAGTTTTCCCTGTGTAAAAACCATTAGCATCAAGATATATGTTTGTATATTTCAATGTTTAATTAGAATTTGATTTTTCTACACTGATAAATGCTTAGAAGCTAATAACTCACTACTTGATGACATGGTAATTAAAAATGCTATTACCATCTCTTTATAACTTAAGGGGCTAAAGATAACTTTTATAAATCTCGTGATGCATCAAGAATTCAATATTATAATGTATATACAAGTTTCTCGTCTTTCGAAGGTTATTTACAAAACGATTATGTATTAATATCCGTTTATGAAGTCCCAAAAATCGCTTATGAAAAGTTTTAGAGCTATACCCAATTTTACCTGGTGATGGAGGGGTTGAAAAATTCTCTCAACTTTGAAATTCAAGAACCATCGATAAAGAATACTTTGGGGACTTGGGAAAATAAATTTCCTTAATTTTATTCTATAAAATATTACTCTCATCACGGAAGACTTATTATTCGTCCCTGTAAAACTATTCTATAAATCAAAGCTCTTCGATGCAGGTTCCCCAGACCCTCGATTTAATCCGCTAATTTAATTATGGCATTACCGCCATTCCACCCGTGAATCGCTGCATATTAATTTCCGTTAAAAGAGAAAGCCTAAATATCAAAATTAAGGATGGCTCGCTTTATGCGAAGGGAAAGGTAGCAATTTCATGGGTCACGTCCGCTTAGTGCGGTGAGAAGGTGAGTTTGGTTTTAAGTTATTATTGGGATGTCGGGGAAGAGATAAAACCCCGGAGACTGCATTTAGAGTAAAACAATTTTTTACTTCAGGAGTAAATTTAGCAAGGCTTATGTTTTAGAAGCATTGACTTTAACGCCGAAAAGGTTACGATGAACTTTGATTTTTTTTATGGAAGAAAGTCTTTGAAAAGCTTATTTTGCTCATTCGAGATATTTCACATCGAATATACAGGGCTCACCAAAAATCTATACATACTTATATTTTTATGCACAAGTTACCATGTACATTTTATATAGGTGCCTAATCTACCGACCATTGCCTACAAGACATTCATAAAAATACCGAACTAAAGCTATCTCAACGAAAATTGTGCTTTCATAAACATTGCTATGTTGAGTTTGTTGTATCGGGTGAATTATAAACGGACGTTAGTTATGTTTTATACTAGTTATGTTTTGATCATGATTTTGTGATCTGACGTATCCCAAGGACCGATTTAACCGTGACTGTGGGGTTACTGTGATTGTAGGATGTATGTAGTGTAAACATATTGGATGCTGAGAGGATGTTCTATGGATTGAGTGCTACTGTTTGTGTGTCTATTCTGGTACTAATTATGAATATGGTGACGTTGTTTTGGATTGTTAGTACTTATGAGACCTCTAGTGTTAGAGATCATGGAGTGATTGTGTATTGCATAAGTGAGTCTTACTTGACATTGCTTAGTGACAGCGACCTAACAACAGTTAAACTGCAGCAAATATTAATAATAATGAAGAAGAATAAAATGCGATGGAGGTTGGTTATAGTCAATTCATTCTTTGATGGATCGGAAAGCTTTGTACGTAGGTTGCGAATTTGTTCTTCATAACCTTGCCCGTTCAACTAGTCTGCTTCTTTAAATGGTTATAAATATACTGATTTATGGAAAAATCACTACTCAATTCAAAATAACCCATTCTATAATCCAGTTTTCGTTCTGCTGTAACATCTAGATACTTAAATGGATATGTATTTACCGTACTCAGATGATGGCCGAGTTAATTAACTTATTAATAATGGAGAGGTTTGCAAAAGCGATCTGGCATTTTACTTTAAGGTTGAGGCATAACTGATGTAACGGTTGATAGAAATGGACTTCGGGAATACTGATATATTCAACGCAGAAAATTTTTAGTCATATACTGTCTCAAATGTTAGTTTCTGTTACTTGAAGGAAATATTATTTATAATTATTGCTATAAAATATAATATCTCCTTAACTATATAATTTATTACGAACATCATCGTACTATTTTACACTAAGCTAGAAAACAGAAGACTTAGTTCTCTTGGTTAAAATATTGCAGCGTACGTCTCAGCGAAGTAAACTTTGCTTTAAAAGTTAAGTGAATGAGCGGTAGAAAAACACAACTTAGTAGGGCAAACCCACTTCTTTTGACTGCTTCAGTTCCACATTTTACCACTTAATGCCATAATATTATCCTTTTAAAAGAAAACTTTGCTCAAGAGCGTGTAAATCGTGACATAACCTTTCGTAAGACTCGTGGGAATCGCGAGATCAAAGTCCCGGCCGCCTGAAAATTATTATGCTTCAACTACTGTAAACTAAAGCATCTTTCACCTACTTGATCTTCCCTATGCCATGCATTACCAACGCCACTTCTGAATCTCCTTGAAAGTGCGCTGTGAAACCAACGATAAAGTGTAAAAGGAAGATTTGAGCTACAGCAAAGGATGTCTGTATTCAAAGTTAGAAACTTGACTATTTATTTTCTTCTTCAATAACTTTTTTATGAGAAATACGTCTAGTGGTAACTAATTCTCAGTTAAGAAATGAAGCGAAAATTTGGACTCGGGATCATATTATTCTTTACAAGACGATTACTTTCTTTCAATGAATATAAATAGATATAAATGAAGTAGTGATTCAAATGTAAAACAAAAATGTATTCTATATGGATTATGCTTAACTAGAAGTATTTCAGTAAGGAAAAACACAGATATTTTAAGGAAGAACTTTCTATAAATTATTATTGCTATGTTACAAAGATATTTCTCAGTTTCTTTGAGAGCTTTCATGATGAGGGAATTTTTCCTTGCCGATCAACCTCTTAACTTTCATTACTAATCATTATTATACGACGTTGATTTTTATTGACCTTTTTCTTAAGTACATAGCAATCTCGAACATTTGCTCTTAGGGCATCAGTAATTTTATATATCAATTTCAATAATTTATCTAAAATGAAGTTAGCTGAATAAATAGCGAAATCAACGAGATGAAGAGGAGATCGTTAGAGAGATAAGTGATATCTTTCAAGAGATTTACCAGAGATGGTAGAGCGGATGTTTCAAACTTTGAGTGAACGTGGCGGGTAAAGAAAATAATCAGGAGTTGGATGCAAGAGAAAATACAGATGGGAACACGATGCCAGAAGTGGCTGGATATGAAGTGTGGCGTAACTTAGGAAGAATTAAAGGAAATGGAGTGGGGCAGGGAATTTAAGTAAAGCCACTCATAAATAATAGATTTTAATTATCTAAGTATTTACGCTTATGGGGCAGCGCTACTTTCACTAGGACGTTAGGAATTAAATCTTTATTTACATAAAGAGAATCTTATGTGAATCTATTCTTTAATAAAACTTAACTAAAAACTTGGGCGAGTAAGTTGGGCTGAAGTCACACAAACAACGGAACTAACTTAGAATTCTAAAGGGGATAGGGACAAACACGCGAGAGAAAGAGGGGCAACGCACGAGTACACGCACGCAAGCACACTGATACCCAAACATACACACACTTCAGCCCCCGAAAATCTCGCCTGTCATAGAAACACTCACGGACGCTTCGTGATTGATGGTCTCAACTTCCAGGGAGTTCCTCTCTTTCGACTGAGAGAAATGAGGTTCATGTCGGGGTCTTGAGGAACAGGATTATGCCGACGAGAGATGGATATGGGGAAGGAGATGGTGAGAGGAAGAAATGTGGAAGCAGGAAGAAGGAAATTTCCTTAGGGAAGAGATAGTGCGGTGGTTGAAGAAGGAAAGCTGTCTAGGAAATCTGAAGGTAGAGATGAATGGAGAGAAGGACAGCACTATCTTTATGGAGATTACAATTATAATAAATGGTTGAATGGAAATGTAATTAAAGTGAAAATACCAAGGCTACGTTTTGTATTATAGGATGTATTCTGCGTACAAAAGGGTTGACAATATCATAAAAATTACATCTAAATTTAGACAGGTATTAGAGAGATTAAGAAGATAAACTGGAACAGAATGATGTAAAAGAGGTGAAAAATTGTGACTTGAAATTGTGATACGAATCCAGGTCTTCCACTTTCCGGCCAGGTATTCTAACCAACTAAACTACCAAGCCACGCCTCTTCACTTCACAAATTTTTACTTCTTGTACAACTTTGGGTTTAGTCACACAACTTTATGTGCTAAGTTAAATTTCATTTCCATCATTTGTGGGACGAAATGATTTTTTGGAGACATTGGTCTTTACGTATGAAAAATCTATTCGACAAACCAACTTTTTGGTGAGTCGGTTACACGTCTTATTTTTACTCCATTTGTTTGTTTTCCTTATTTAAGACGATTGTTTGGAAGCATTCCCTTGCCAACTAGCTCCTTTATTCACCACGGTCACCTACTTCTTTATCTGATCACTGTCTAAATATTTTCCACAATTCTAAAATTCACATATTTCCGCTTCTCCATCAAGTTTTCTTACCTTAATCCTATTATTCTAATCCGAACCTATTATTCCCATTTTTTTACCAATTCATTATTGTTGAAGATATTTCGTCACTTGGCTTCCATATCAGAGATTTATTTTGTCCACAAACTCTATTTTGGACAAATTCTACCTTTTTAGTCTTATTTTCAAGTGCCATCTTCTTGTTCAAGGATTCCTCCATTAACTAAACAAAATTCAACATTATGAGATCGTCACTTTTTTACCGATATTACAACCATAGAACGGCCTTACGTCAAATGAATTTAATGTGACCAGGGAGAGTGATTGAAGCTAATGTACTCTCTCTGAATGGTTCTTAGAAACTTCTCAACATCAGGATTAATTGGCCTATATTATGTAAATTTACTCATCGAAGATATCTCTTTCAATTCACTAATTTACCTTGTGATTTTGGAGCATTGCAAGGATATCTAAAACGAGCTTACAATCATTTTTGGAGTTAGAGTGAAATCAAGCATAAAGAAAGAACAGCAAAGTCCCGTCTTTATCAAAATCACCGTAAAAATTCGGACAGGAGCAAGCTGGGCGTCAAGAGGAATTTTCCATTCGGTTGGTGGGTGATGCGAGCTCGATAATGAACAGCAAATTTGGTCGATAATCATCCGCGGATCCGTGCTTATCAGACCATTCCAGTTTCACATTTACAGATACCTAATAGTGACACAACCCCGTTGCGGATCACGAGTCGCTCTACCGGAACAAATTCACGTCCTTCCATTGTTTGATGACTGAGTCCAAAGCTCTGTAAACATCGAATCGCATCCTTCGACCGGAGCACTCTCCACATTAGCGAACTTGCTCGTCGAGAACGCACTCGCAACTAAAACAAGGCGAAAGTACCAAGCTACCAGATTTCAGAGAATACCCTAATTGTAGGTACATTCTGAAAAGTCGACAGTGACGCAAGACGCATATTTACGGTGTTTTGAAAAGAATTTAAGAAATAGAAATTGTTCTTCGAGCTCTTTTTTTTTCTCAAATAATGCCGAATTTAAACTTGGGCGGTTTAAATCGCGACGCTTGCTCTAGGGTTCATATGTCATCTTCTGTTTGGATGGTATAGAATTTGCTGTTTTCTATTTATATATATGAACCTTATCTGATATTCAGTTTATTTACTGCGATTTGTCATGTAGTTTATTTCATTCCCATTAACTCGAGAATTAAAATTCTGTTTATCAATTCAGAGCATTTATCATTTATATAAAGCTATTTTTCCGAGATGAAACTTAAAGTAATCTCCTGAAAATTCTGTATTAGTTTAGTTATACCTGCACCAACTAAACATTACTTTTTAAAGTGGAATTATAAAGTCTTATTTTTAACGTACCATGTAGTTATAGGATGCAATAAACAAATTAATTTAGTTATCCCCAAAATATCTGTAAAAATATCATACCTAGTGATAAAAGAGATGACAGTTTTGAATAGTATGAACCCTTGATTTGTAACATATGGACTGTAAAAAACGAACTTTTTAGTATCTTACGTTTGCCAAATCAGTGATTTTCGCCCCAGATAATCCATTGATATGACGGATACTTTTAGTAGAATATGATTGTATAGCATGAATTGATGCATTCAAATTAGTTGCATACGTATTCACTTAAAAATTTAATATATTTATCGCCTTACGTCTTAGACTGACTCCCTAACTGCTTCATTTTTTGTAATAAATAAATCAGCACTTTGCTGCTCATTTCTTCCAATGTCAATTTACAGATTCTTGTCGAGGACGGAATTCCGTTTCCTTCACTCATAATTTCATCGTTGACTTAAATTTTGTCTTACATTGCAATTAAACATTGGGTATTATAGTCTCAGATTCCTTTAAAATAAACATTTTTACCGTCGTAAACGCGTGATTTTACTCACTTTGGTAATTGAATTCATAGGCATACAGAGAGAAGGAATAAAATAGACAGCGTGAGGATGGAAAGATGTAAATCAGATTAGGAGTTGATAAAAAATTTGAGAAAAAAGTGTAAGCGTAGAAGGAAGATGAAAGAGAGTTTGCGATACGGAGAAGATGACCGGGAGTGAATGGGAGAGAAAGAGATGATACGGAGATGAATAAAACATGAGAAGGAAGAGCAGAAGATGGATGACGGAGGGAAGATAGCGAAAGTCTCTGGAAGACGACGGAGTGCTGAATAAGAAAAGAGATATGAAGGATAGTGTATGGAGAGCTCTCGAAACATAAGGAATGGGGGGAAGCGTGGTCATTGCCGAATAGGATAAATAAAGGAAAGGGAAGCTACTGTTTTACGAGAGGAACCATAGAATGAAGGCATTCCTCGTTTGGCGTTTCAATTGAAATATACATTTGATTAATGCTCGATCGCATACGTCATGAAAGATGGGCTTATATTCAAGTGAATAGTTTCCAACGAAGTTTTATTATGATCGTTTCCCACAGTAGTATATCATCTGATACAGTATGGCAGTTTTAGAAATGAATGTTCATATTAGATTCTATATAGCTCTGTAGAGCTAAAATTATTTCTCCCAATAAAATTTGGTTGATTCATCCTAGATACTCTCCTACGACTATCAGTGACAATTTTTATATATTTTTATATTTTATCTCTATTCTACATTTGTTTATTTACCACCTTTACAGTAATTATTTCAGAACTTTCGGCAAGTTTTCAGTAGCATAATTGTGCTTAATTTTAAGGGAAGAATAAAAAAACTTATCGCAAAAACTATACCTGCTCGTCATATTAACAGCCACAGCTTTAAAAGCCTCACTTTTTTAAATTGGTAAGTAACGTATTTCATCCTGAAAAACAACTATGAATAGGATTTCTACATTCAATCTTTGGGTTGAATAAAGTAAGGACCATTAAAAATATAATTTTAGATGAATCAAAAAGGAAACCTGTCCTTTCTTCAAAGGAAACAAAGAAGAATATGAAACTTTAAACTACAGCAAAAAGGTCAGACTTTTATCGTACAAAATATTACTAGTGTAAAACTTACATACAGAACTTCGAAGCCTAACGTGAGTTAGAATAATTGAAGCTGTGATTGCGAGACGAAGAATTAGATGGAAGTGGTTTAAACGTTAGCCTAAAAATGTAGTAACTATCGTTTCAATAATTTAGTAAATATTAAAGTTATTTATTAAAAACACTTTGTAAGGGTTTACTCTTGAGTTTGTCTTATTCACACAAAGTTCTGGAAATCTGGAAAGAAAATCGTAGGTCTTCAGCTGGAAGGCATTTCCATTAGAAATGGATGTTTTTCTTGATTGAACTAAGCTAGTATATCAAAATTGAATGAGATGAGTATAGAGAAAGGGTCTTCAGATCTTATAAGAACGAAAAGACTGATGCTTTCTGAGGGGCATCATTGTCTTTCTTTAGCGATGATTAATGAATGGAAATAGGATTATCAATAGAATAGAATTTAGTCTACATACAATTCAATGCAAGAAATCTTCTATTCATGCATTGGAAACGATGCCAAAAAACACTAATTTACACTTGCACAGAGACTTTAGATATGCCATTATTTTATTTATTTTTAAGAGAACAATGATTTTGAAGTTCACATATTTATTATGAAATAGCATAGAGGAATTTCAGGTTCATATTTTCGGACTTAGCGAAAATTAAGCCCATCTATTTGCCATCTTAAGAAACTAATATACATGCTAAGGTTTGTAACCTATTTTGGCATAGTTTCATTTGCTAAAAGTTTTTTCATTCCGGTGAATCAATTTGCTAGACATCACAGGATTGTTATGCATCAAAAATAAACTTTCAATTCCACGTCAACTTTAAAACGTCTAGATAACATATGAATGCAATGTATTGTAAACTATAGTAGTATGATTATTTTCTAAATACGACAGCTGAGATCATTTCTCATACATTGGCTAAAGACGGGGATCGAAACCGGGACCTCTTTCATAAGAAGGTGAGCGTGCTACCCACTTGGCTATCAGAATCCCAGTATTTATTTAAATTGTAAATAAATATATTTAGCATCGATCATTCACTATTCCAGTATTTATTAAAATTGTAAATACTTATACTTAGCAGCAATCAGCCACCATTCTAATAAATTGTCTTGATATATTGCTTTGTAATCGTAGAAATTCCGTTATCAATAGTAATTTTTATTGATTCCCGTATTTCGCTTCAGCTTGAGGTCCATATCCTGAGCTATGCCTCGTGTATTCAAGATTTTAACTCATTTATGCTATACGTTTAGCGGTAGATTCCATTTTGAAAACTATGCACTGTGAGTCAATCATGTGAGACGTGTTAGTTACGACACGAAGCAATAGATACTTTCCCAAGAGATATGGAAAAATTGAGGGGGAGTAGATGGATGGAATCCCTAAGACAGAGGGAGTGTGGGAAGGGAGGGGAAGAGAGGAGGGGAGGGTGAATTTGGAGATCTGCTTCGAGTGAACCCAAACTGACAGTCGGACTGAATGGAAGTGAGAAATGGTTCCAATGTTATGACAGCTTGGGATTCGAACCGTATGAAGAGAACACGTGATAATGACTGAATATGGATAATTCATAGGGCGAAAGTTTCCCCCGTTGGGGTGAGAGGACTATTTGAATCCGAACACGTGTCCCA
This sequence comes from Pachydiplax longipennis, assembly GCA_036926295.1. NCBI lineage: Eukaryota > Metazoa > Arthropoda > Insecta > Odonata > Libellulidae > Pachydiplax > Pachydiplax longipennis. The sequence continues at coordinate 21,750,609 of JAVFKF010000003.1, read as the reverse complement.
CGAGGAAAGGGAACAAAGGGGAGTCTTCAGGATCAGCCAATCACATTACTCGATCTGGAAGGATCCGCGAGCTTCAAGTTCGGTTTCTTGATAAAGAGTTCGATTGACGCCTGCTTACGTTGCCTGGGCTCTCAAGCACGTCAAACGCAAGGGGTTAAATTCTGGGATACTTATTACTGTGATAAACATCCTGTCGTTTGTGGGAAAATGTGTTAATAGTATATTACTCAGAAATTTCGTTCACAAAGCTTTCTTGTTCTCTTTTGCGTGAAAATTGGTAATAAAATTATCGATTGCTGTTTATACTCAAAAGCAATCTTCGTGATTTATAAATACTATCGAATTTTGAATATCGAAGTATGTACCAAACGACCTGAATATATTTCGTATGTAAAATTATAGAACACACGTCGTTGTTTAAAAATTTGAACTCAGAAATTTTATTTTAGTTTTTATAACCCATCAATATAGTAGATTTTCTTCGAATTCACTTCAGGTCAAAGACGAATTGAGCTGTCGGCAGTAGCAGTTTAGTGTATGATATTTATATAAATAATAGCTTCTAGAAATCTTGTCAAAATATATAGAAAGATACATGAGGTAGCTAGTTATATTCAGGAAAACTTCACGTTAACCTAAAATGTAATAGAAATTAGGTTTAAAGACTTTGAAAGAGAAATTTATGTTATTGATGGCGAAATGTTTCATTCTGTTACGTTAGAAAAAACTGAAAGAATCTAGAAAACTGTCACTTCCTTTGTTTATTATTCGTTTAAAAATATTAGATGGTAATATACTATAATGAATCGAGTTAATTCTTATGGATTACCGAATATTTTGAATTTTAGCTCTTGGGAACTTTATTTAGAAATACTGGATAAAGAATGATATTTCACTCAATTGAACACTATGGAAACTAAGTATTTTGAAATGTAGATTATCAATTTAGTAATTATAATGCAGAAACGATAAGTATAGTCGTAGGCTTAGTTAGTAATCATTACCCTTACAAAAAAACAACTCTCACCTAAAAAAGAGACTTTTAAGTAATCTTTGTCTATGTTTTATGCCTTTATTGAGGTACATTTGCAACCCCGATGACTCTAGAGGTATAGCACGATCTAAAATAGGAATTCTTTCAAGTTTCACTGAAAATTCAAATAAGAACCCCTCTCGTGTCTCAATGAGACCACAAAGGACTGCGATCTCACCATCTTATCATTAAATATTCAAACCAATTCTACGCAGCATTAAATCTCCGTTAAACTGAAACGTCCGGAATGAAATTCCTCCATTTCAACAAGGAAATGAGTATTCAAATGGTTCGGAAACGAAAATAATCCTTGATATTATACCCATTCTTTAGTTGCATATTCAGCCTGAGAGAGCATTTGCTTTAAAATTCCCCGGGTCATTCTTTTCTCCATTCAAGTTTTCCTCAAACGGAACCCTCAGTGAAAGAGAAAGGCCCCTTTGAATCGTAAAGATTAAAATCTTTCGTACAATTCCTTCCCTTATAACGTTTTCGGTCCTAATACTTTGTTTACTGTTACTAAAAGAGGAGAGAAGATTTTATAATCCTACTTAGGCGATGAGTCCAAACTGCCATCTAGAAGGATCTCAGACAGCGTAAAATCCTCATAAAAGAATATTATGAATTTACTTTCCTTATTTGTCCTTCGCTAACTTCAATTATCTCTTATATATAAAGCTAATATTACCGTTTTAACAAATTTCAAAGAGTGTCTAGCGCTTGGGGAATTTATGATGAATTTCATTCATTTCATCAAATTTCCTCTCATTTCATTGCATATATTTCATTCGAAAAATCTTCATCCTTCTTTCTTCGGGTAAATCTACTTTACTTATTTAATTACACAAAACAATACACATTATCTTATGACATATTTGATATTCTATCCTTTATTCTTTTTATTAATGTTACTAAAGCATTAAAAGGGCATATGAAGAAGTTAACAATTTGCACTTTTTCCACAAAATTTTTATTAGAAACAATAAAAGCTAGTACTAACGTTAATTGTTACCCATTTCATCTTATTTCGACACCATTAAATTCATCATGTACTTGATAAAACTTAATGTAGATGTCATAGAAAGTTGTTAACTCATCGATCTGGGATATTTTCTGAGACAAACTGGTAAATAAAAGAAGGCAGTAATCCTTGATGAGATTGTGCTTAGCGAAGAGGTCATTCGCTCATGGGTCCCCGCAGGGAATCAAACTCGGGACCGCTTCCAACTAAGGCGATCGCGTTACTCACTTGGCTATTCAGTCACTCAATATGGAAAACATTTTCCACGTGAACGATAAATTATATCAATTACCCAAATAAATTCATAGCACACAATTTAACGCGCCCTATATCATGAATATCAAGGTTTTCATTGAGGTACTTATGCATACCAATCAAATAGGAGCAATTATTCTTATGGAGTATCCACAGAATGTTTGAGTAACAGATTTGAAAATATTTTAAATAAATTCGTCAAGTAATTGCTTTTTAAAATGAACTCCGATGTTGACGGTCAAAATTTCCTGGCTATACAAATATAACCACCACCAAGGAAGGTTCCACAGTGGTTTTATTCAGTTGAATAGCGTATTGAAACAGTAAGATATTATTATTTTTTAGATAAGTGATTGGAAATATGACATATTCTTTAAATATTTCTCTCCATAAAAGAACGAAGTCCAACGAAATTCAGAATATTCTTCTAAGTCAGTCAGTCACAATCCCTTAAAACCTTGATTTAATCATACAGCTTGAATATGGGAGATTTTATTGTGCCTCCTACAAAATTAACATCTTAATTACTAAAGATATCTGGTTCATCGAGTAATATTGATTGGCATTGAATGATTGATCAATGACTACTTAGTGTGCATGAAAATGAGGGATTTTATTCATATTATAAAATTCTACATTGACATAATTATAGTGAAGTTGATTTGTTTCAATTGAGTGATTCGCAGACAAGAATAATTTCATCGATATTTTTTTGCTAATAAACAGATAACACATATTTTATTTGCTCTATTTTAACTTCTTTCAGCTGATTCGATAGCTTCAATATCTTAGCTTCATTTCTTTCATTATTAAAAAAAAACATTAAAAAAAATTGTCTCTTAAATTTTGAGGCGAACTCCAGCTTTCGTCTGTCATCCAATACAGTCATCTTGATCTTCATAATCTATATTTTTCTTTTCCTTTAATCTCCTCATTTCAACCCCCTCCCGACCCGAACTTTGCACATCCTTTTCTGCTCCGCAATATCGAGACAGAGGTCTCCGTCGAAGAAGAATTCTCATCTATTCTTCATTTCTCATAATCGTTTCGCTATGGAGATGTGAGTTCCTCCAAAGTTGTCCGGACGTGGAAGGAGATAAGTACTACGGAATGGGCTGAGTTACACTTTTTTTAAGAGTGGGTTATGTGCCGGGAACGGAAAAAGTTAAAATGAAGGATTTGCGTCCGGAGATGTAAAATTTCGAAGCAATAAGAAATTTAGGAAATGGAAATTGAGAGGTATAGGAAGTTATTTCCTTGGTTCATCGCCGGAATACTTTATTGTTTCTATTTCTCCTCGACAAAGTTTCCGCCCGAGAGTTCCGCTCCACAATTAAATATTAGATTCGCTCCGAGAAGTACGTTAACCCAATTTCCCGAAAAAGGAAACTGGATTATCGTCGGGAAATGACGTAGATGCCTATCAGTTAATCCATTACAATCGTTAAAAGGGCTGTTTAAATTTTTGATTGGATATTACTTACTTCTTTTTTTATTCATAATTAAACACAAAGTCAACAAGATATCGATCAAAACCTTTACGCTGATTCATCAAAAACCTTTCATATTTTACGAAGTTTCTATCTAAATACTACCTATTCATTGCGATGTGAATATTGAAATATTTTTGCGATATTCTTACATTGAAGTTTACTTGGAATAAGAAACGCCACATAATTTTGTTCTGCGAAATCCCTTAATAGACTTTAATCCACAAGCTGAAATAATCAGTGATGATAGACATTTTTTCCCTTTAATTACGTGATTTGCTTAATTCAGGAATTATGTCACTCTACCCCAGATGATAACAAATTTAAGAGGAAATCTTCGGTGCATAATGCATTACACATTAGCTCTGTTTATAATGTTTGACTAATATAAGTAGATTATGAATCAGGAGGATTTTTCAGGTAGTTATTAAGCTATAAAGCAAGTATCAAAAATCATTTCAGAGAACAATAATCATAACACTAGAACGTTTCAAATGAGAATTAGAACACGATTGATTAGTTCCCAACTATGAAGACTTTCTGGATAATTTCAAATATTAATAGTATAAAGAAATATATTTAGAATTTGTAAGATTCTTATGTTCATGGGGAATAAATTGTCATTAGCAAAGCAATGATGTCATCAGAACTACATGTGATTTTTGAGTGCATACATTTAGTACATATGCCTACATTAAATTTCAACGGTATGATATACTGACCGTACACGGGTAACTTAACTTACTTTTTTACATATCTCTGCATAGCGAGATATCTATATCATTCAATCACTCCTTAATTGACCTTTTAAGTATAAATCTCAAATTAATTCGTTACAGTAACCTTTGTTAGAAGAGGGGCTGTAGTATAATTATGATTCAAGTGATTGAAATAGCCACAAATAAAGTATTTTCTTCTTAAGTATCATTCTGTGCAGTTATACTTTTATCCTCTCAATCTCTCCTATTCCGCAGAACAATAGTTTCCGCGTGGTAGTTTTGAGCAATATAGTCCCCTTGATGTGCGTATTTATGTGGCCATTTCAAGTATAGCTGTAAATATCTAAACTATTTTAAACAAGAAAAAGAAACTCTCAGTAACTTCCACAGCAGAATTTTTAATTTGACAGTTTCAGAAAAAGTCTGCTGAGGATGTTCCCAGCGTTTTTCTTTTCTTTTATTAAGATGATTTCCGTGGAATTCCACCAAGTAACGACGGAACATATCAATTTTATTGCGTGCGTCTGATAACTCCCACAATAGCCGCAGAGGGTGAACCTTCCTAATGAGCAGGAAGAAATTAAAATTTCCTCAATATTCGAATCATCACCCGAGAAACAGCCCTTCGGCACGAATTCCTCGATAAAAATAACACTCGAAAGAAGACGATAAAGGCACGATAAGGAGGAGGAAGATCGAGGACCATTCGAGAGGGGAATATAAAGGACTGAATTTGCGAAACAAGAGGAGGAAAAGACGTCGGAATGAGAGTTTAGACAAAGGAAAGAGGGATAAAGGAGAGATTGCGAGCGCCTTGAGTGGTGTTGTTTCATATTGCTTCTCGTTCAACCCTCAAGCAACCGTTCAAGTGAACCCATTAAGGAGAAGTTGAGTCGTGACATTCCCATAGGAACGCAACGGTACACAAGGGTGGTGAAAGGGATGGGAATAGAAAGGGTTGAGTATGGAGACCCTTTACCAAATCTCTCGGGGACAAATTAGTGGGATTTATATGAGAGATGGAGAGCACTGTTGCAGTTTGGAAATTTGATTTAGCGCTCGGAGAACCTCCGAAAATTAACGTGAAGACCCTTAACTAAGCTGAAAGATAGTAAATAAAGCGCGTGTTGTGGAATACGGTTTGTTAATCATGCTTAATAGCCCAGGTTCTGCTAACATATCACGATTTATGAAACATACTTCATTTGATTTGGAGAAATATGTTTTTCTTTATGTCTGACTCAGTCTTTTTCATGGCTGCGATAATATGAAAGCTATTGAGGTAGGAGTGACGTTGACTAATGTCATTAATTAAAATCTTATGGACTTTTACGAAAATTGTCACTCGCACGTTGATTGTCCTTTGATTAAGTTATTTGTACCTACAATATTCTGGCTCAGAAGAGCAAGGGAAAACTACTCCACTCATTATGCTTTCTAATATCCCTCTCCTGGCTATTCTTCGATGATGTTTGAGGGAATGCGATTACAATCGTCGTTTGGGTCATAACCTACGCATCTTTACAAACAGACATAATAACTTTCAATACTTATCAATATTTGTGCACTTTTTATGCTGAAATACCATGCATGTCACTCCTAATCATTCAAATGTTACAGTAAATTAACCGAATGGATCGAAGATATTGTACCCTTCTAAAACCGAGGAGATATTACATAGACCGCTCAAAAAGCTGATAATTCATCAATTCCTTTGAAGTGGATTAAAAAACAATTTGTTGTCCTTCCGGTTATAAAAATTTCATCGGGGTATATCAGCAGGCTTCGTAGGATACTAAAAACCTTTGTTCCTTTCTTTGAGAGCATTCTTGATTTCTTTGATCCAGCATGACCATAGTAAACTACTAGTAAAAGAATGCGTATATTCATGAAATTCTCAGTATTTATGTCCTCATATAAAGGGCTGAGATTTAAATATTCTTTGTTATTCAATCTTAAAATCACAATAGTCTAGAAATCCCAAATTTAAACATGAGGATTAAGAATACATTACAAATTTTGAAGCCAATAAAAAATATTTTTCCTGAAGTATTATTGAAGATATGTTATGTAAGGCTGAATAGCTGAAAAATAAAAGCTCCCTAATTAGATGGTAAAATAAACAGAAACTCGTGATGATGTAACATTGGTTAATAACCAACACAACTGATCAGTATAGATAACGCCAATACTTACCGGAATAAGACTCACAATCAGATGTCTCAAGATCCAAGGGGTTGCATCAGATGATCACGATTCATAGGCATCCTCAAGTCTAACATGTGACATCGCCAATTTAACGCATCATTTTCTCTAATGATAGAGTTCTCGCAATGTTTATTTGATTATTAAAGAACTAAAAGCTTTTAATCTAAAATAAATATGAAAAAAACATCAACAAATTAAAAAATAAATCGAATAAAGAACTTATAGACTTAGCGCATTTTCAGTAGGCGAAAGTATTCACAGAAGTAACATGTATTATGAGATTTCTGAAAACAGTAAAAGCCATACATAATATTTTAAATTGTAAAAAATCAGCGCAAAGAAAATAATTGCGTTTGAAAAAGGACTTGGTGGGAATTCGAAAGCAAAAATTGTAAAAAAAATTTAAATAAAAGATAAAAAAAGACTCACCAGACCCAAGTAAGTGCGGTAATGTTTTTGGTAGACTTATAGCACTGTTGTTCCACCGGACAACATATGCTGTAACGAACAAACGGCAAAATGAAAAACAAAAATAACAATTCAGAATTATCACTGGAATAAAAAAATAAATTTAAAGAATGGATAATTAAATAGACTTTTTAATAAAGTAAATTTAATCAATTATTTAATTATTAATTATTAAGATACTAACTCATAATTTATTGATGTTTATATATAATTTTTATGTACAAAACAGAAATATTAAATAATAATTATTGATAATTTTAAGTTATTTTTATTTGTTTTTATTATATCTAAGAAATCATAAAATATTGAAGGATCAATTAATTAATCGATATAAATTATAATATAAAAATTTTTATTAATAAATTATTAAATTATTAAATCATAATTTACTGTTAGATAAAATTGATTTTTATTTAAGAAATTAAAAATATTTAAATCATAATTTATCGGTTTATAAATATTTAATAAATACTTATTTAAAAAGTAAAAAATATGATTTATCCATGAGCATAAACTTTTTATTTAAATTTTTATTAATACGAATTTATTATCCATCGATGGATGGGTTTAAAGGTTAAAATGGATGGATAAAAGGTTTTATTTTAAAAATCGAGGTCATAATTTTCGACGCTCATAAACGATGTATAGCGGCCTGAGAGAAGGTACTAAAGCACTAGTCGCCGGTGGAATACGCATACCAATGACCGAATCTCTCTTTTCAAACTCCTAATAGTGTTGTAGGAAAAATACTACTTCAAGTTCTTAATTGCAAAAAACTTGAGCAATAGATCTCGGAGAAAAATGAAAGACATATTCCGTCCCTTAATTCCAGCCTTTCTCTCTGTGCAGGCCGCTGAATCACGAACTTACACATTCTCGAGAAACTTTTTCAATGAAAGACATTTTACACTCTTACCACACGGCTTTACTAGAAGGTGGTATTGCAAACGAGATTTACTCCTCGTTCCGAAACTATTTCTCTAAGTAGGAAACTTAGTTGGGGATTATGAATACTGTCGTACGAAAACGTTGAAACTTCAAATTAATTTTAAGCGTTTTACAGTGAAAATGTTTATTTATTTCACTTACGGGTACTCTAGTTGAATTATTATTTGATTCTATGATGTTACTGCATTAATGGCACTAATTAAAATGGGCGAGTTAGTCAACAGTAATTTCCATCCATTAAAGGTTTAACTATGCACGATTTGAGTGATGCATTTATGGATGATTTTTTTTGAATAACAAAGTGAATCGTAGCTATGTTTACAAAAGCAAAAATCTTCCAAAAACGTTCTATAAATAGCGAAAAATCAGCCATAGGTAAAGTTTGTTAATTTATTCCACCTCACAAATTTATCTCGTGTGGAGAAATTCAGGCGGAGTATCCTTAACTTCATTTAGCAGTAGGTGTACCCTTGGGAGTAATTTCAACATTTGTCAATATAAATAGGAAAGTTTCAGTAAAATATTTATCAATTATTCTGGAATGTGGGTAAAAGTTATCGAAATATCGAGTCTTAATGATCGCTTTAAAGAGAAGTTAACGTTACAATACATCGGATTCGTAATTTTCGTTAGAAGTTCACATACTTTAGCCCAGAAACGTTAAGCCATATTGTTACCTATGTGTCGTCAAATAGTTAAGTAGTCATACACAAAGCGGCGTTTAACGATACCGGCGCAATAAGGCAACTAATTTCGCTTCGTATACATACCAATATATAAATATTCGGTGGTATACATTTACTAATGCGCCTACCAGACCTGAACGTAAACTAGTGTTAGCAAAAAGGATACAGAATATTTCAATGGTGAGAAGTTGAAATTTACTGTCATAAACTTGAATAATTTGTAGAATATAGAGAGTATTGAGAAAAAAATGTTTTCCTGAAGGGGAATGTTCATTATCTACGGGGTAATGAATCTACATGGCATGGTTGTCTCACTCCTATTTCAGTAACAAATAATGCATAAACAAAGGCTTGCTGTAAGAAATTGCTGTAAGTGTCAATTATTTTACAGCAAGAACATATTCTGAAAGTCTCGAGTGAATAGGTATAGTATTATGAATGTTTGGTGTTCCCCAACTGTTTAGCACAACTAAAATATTTAGATTTATAATTTTTAATCGGTGATTTAAATTACCATTCATCCCTTAATCATTAAACCGATTTAACTCTATGGGATACTCTCCGTTAAACCAGCTTCCAATGACTCGCAGCACAAAACTATGGCTCCTAGAAGATAAATATCCATCTTGTCTTCCAAGAAACCTTACAGTCAAAAGTCACCTTTGCACCAATCAATAGAATTAAAATGCAATTTTTTTACTGCCCTTGAACATTATAATGCATTAAGAAAATTCCAGTCCGTGCATCTCTGTGAAAGGTATGACTTTTTTCTCTACTCCAGCATGTTATCAATTTAATCATCCATCATTCGTTCACCACAAGTCCCACATCGGCGCAGTGAATAAGCGGTTTCAACAAAGTAAGCTTTTATGGAAGCTAATGCTCTGCCTTTCATCATGTAGGTCAATCTCAGTCGAATCAATACCGGAAAGTGCGCGTTAAAGGAATGAAAAAAGCTAAGAATTTATTTTCAAGTAAAAAAGGAAATCAAAGAGGTTTAAAAATGATTGAGTTGTGGATGTTTTACTAAAAAACAGAATAATCTCTCTTTAGCCGTTGAGAAAATACATCCCTATAATATCCGCAAATGGATAACCTATAACTTATAGATTTAAGTTTTTCACGAAAAATTTCTGACCTTTTCATTCTTGTCGAAGAAGCTATTACGCTAAATTTCCACAGATAGATAAAAATTGGTATCCGGATAGTTTGACCAAACAATTATCTCAACGGTGCAATATTTAGGGACTTCTCTGCTAGAGACTTCACATCCAAGACTTTTCACTCCATGATTTTTCCCCAAGACGTAATACGACCAAGACAGATTTTATCCAGGGCGTATTTATCCTGAAAGTATTTTGAAAAGCGAGTAAACCATAATCAAGATAATTACGCAGTGTATAAGCAAAATAAATCGCCGTCTTGTCTTAGTATTGTACGTCCGTATCCGTTTGGTACAAATTTTGTAGCATAGGAAATGTTTCTGAAATCTTTGACAGTACAGGCAGATAGTGCTTAGCAGTAGAATTCAAGTGCGGGAAGGGTACCTTCGTATGTTAGAATATGGAGGAAAAAACAGATGAAAGTTTGCGCCTGACTAAATAAGAATTATCGCCAACGGAACAGAGACGGTTCAAGGAATCTAGTACGAAAATATAGTTTTTTTGTACAAATAACAAGCTATAGAAAAGAAGGTTTTCATCCTGGAGTTGTTTAACGAGGTCGATTCCGCGTATGAAATAAGGGTACGATTTTGCCTCCTGCAAAAGAGGTCACGGAATCTCTCGCTCTAAAATCGAGGTGGATATTTTATTTGTCAATGATTTCCCGATCAAACATGATACTAAAATAAACTCAGGCTCGAGTTGTTTCCACTTCTGCAGGCAGTTTCCATTAGAGATTATATCTCCTATCCCAGACTGAAATGATTAAAAACATTTCCACTGCTTTCATCCATTGTTTCCTGAACGGTTAATCCTCGACCTTTCAGAAAACTTTATTTCTTTGAGTCACTCACGGAGTACCATTGAGTTTTCCCTGCCGCTTCGCTGATTTCTGCCTTTGTAGAACCTCCTCTGAAAGCAAACTGTTACGCGGGGAACTCATCATAGATTCAAGAGGCTTTCAGAGAAGTAAACAGAATCCACAGTCTTAGTGATGAATGGAAAAAAACAATAGGCACGAAGACAATGAAGAATACGGCTGGGTAATCATTTATAATTGCGCCTATAATTTAGAGAGCTAATTTTCAAATGTAAATTCTAGTCGATAGGAATCTTTTCACTTCACCGTAGAGGAGAAAATTCTTTTTTGTTTCATAGAGCAGAATCACTTGATGATACGGCATTCCACCATTAACGTATTCGGAATTTCGGATGGCACACTTACTTAGAATTTGCATAATTATGACGTTCCGACATTTTAATAAGTTCTTGCGGAGTTATCACCGAAAGACCAATTAGAAGCCTCTCTTTCAAACGAGAAGAAAATATTTTCTTGTTTCTTAACTAGATTACAATTCCTTTCGATGTTGCTTGAAATTATGCAGAGTATGCAAAATGAATAATAATTCCCTGCTAAAGTGCGGATTATATATCCAAAATCGGATTCAGACTTACAGAAGTCAAAGAAGGATTTCAGGCAAAATATACAGCCTATAACATATGATGAGATAATAGTGGAAGGGAACGGAATATTAGTCATTAAACGGAATATTAGTTATTGACTTATTTGGTACAGAAAAACCGACATAACGGATGAAGTCTGTATCATTTGGTGTTAACTAATGGAAGATTATCTTACAGAACAAAAACTTGGTAAGTTTTCAATACGAATATTTATTGATGACCACCTTTAGTACAGTAATAGCACCTTAATCTCAAGATTCTAATCCACATAAAAATTTTACTAACAAACTATATTAACAAACTATAGTGTGATAAAATGGTATCTCAAAATGAACCATTAAGATAATTTGAAAATGAAACGAAAAATTTTTGTTTGTTTACTTTCCATGAAAGGTATAAATTTCGCATCCAGTCTGATGCCTTAAATTCCAGCCGTGCAAGGAATATTTATCAAAATGAATGGAGTTCAGCTATAGACGTAAAATTATAAAACAGCACTAAAGCTTGTCAAAGAGCTCATTAATTAGGCGAAAACAATTATCAATAGTATACCATAAAGGTAACTAAAGATAACACGCCTGTATAATGATAGAAGTAAGGAAAGAAGTGAATTTTTAAATAATATTTCCCATTTCATAGGCATAACTGTTTATTCGAAATATAGCGGCTCTAAAATACATAAATTCTCAACAACCATAATTAACGGCAATTTTACATCCAAAAATAACATAAAAAGCACTATATGTAATTAAATGTATAAAAAATGTAGAAAGATCACAGCAAATTTTTTTGAGAAGAAAAAAGTTACCTTAAACATTATGTCGTGAAGTTATCTTTATTATTAAGAATAACGGTTTTCGCTATTGGTATGAGAGCTCCACTAGGTAAAACATGTTAGTCTCTAATGAAACCGTTAATAAATGAATATTTCGCTACATATGTATTCTTTTCGCGTCCCCTGATTGTTAAGTTATTGTCGTCTCTTCCGAAGTATTTATATCATTCTCTTTCGCTAGAATTTTATTTCTCGATATATTCTGAAGACATTTGTTAGTTCAAATTAATCTTAGGTTGGAAAGTACGGATAGCAGCACAAGAAAGACCTCGTTAAGTTTCCTCGAAGGCTTTCCTCTTGCTTCTTTCGACGAGGACCCGTAACGCCGAAATACAAATAGCGTGGTTGCCAAGCAGAACGAATTGATTCAAAAAGTTTTCCAATAATCCATTGACAAATTTCTCATTCTCCTCCAGGTTATTTCTTTTCGAATAAATAGGAAACTACGAACTCCTTCCAATTTCCTGAAATTCGAGCGAGAAGGCATAATCAGGAACGGTAAAATATAGGACGCTCCGGAGAGCAAATGGAACTTTCTTATAGCGAGATTTGATTATGTAGTTTTCAAAAGAATGTCTTAATGAGACCAGAGTCTGCTCTAATGATGAGGAATAAAACAAGTAATAGAAATTAAAATCGGTCCCAACGTTTCCGATTCGTTGAGATGAAAATGCCTAGAGGAATCGGAGGGAGTCGCACTACAATTAATTCCAGCAACTTTCCAAAAGTTAATCCTTTACATAAATTACTGCTTCTGGTTTGGAAATGTATTTTATCTTCCTATCGTCGCAAATAGGAAAGTTTTTCGAGTGCTCTGGATCGTCAAGCTCCGTGGGTTTGGTTTAAATTGTCTCTGAACTCTCTATCATTGCAAACATTTTCCCAAGCGTCATCTGCATACTTTACTAATGAAGCAACTTTCGGTGGTCAAGGTTTATCTTTAAAGTCATTAGTGCAATTTTCTGCGGCAACATTTCCGGAAATCCATTCCATGCAGATCACACGCTCCTCCGCTCCTATAAGCACCCTCAGACCTATACTGGCATAAATAGCATATTTCATAAACATAAAAAAATAGGCAATACTTGATGCATCTGAGGTGGTTTTTATCTCTGAGCCTTTAACATACTAATCAAAAGAATTTACGTTATTTATTAGAAAGTTTAAATACAAATCCTTATTACAAATTTATATAAGGTGGACATTTCAGCAGCTGAATATTATTTATGGTATTCTTAGACATTTATAAACATCTTAACATGATATACCCAGAAAATTTTAATTTAAATTTACACTCGGTCTCACTAACCATGGACCAAGATATAGGTGTTCTTACAACGTCATTAGATTTTGAAAGTACAGGGACAGGAAAGAATTTTGTATTGTAAATGGACGAATATATTTCATTGATTATTTCTCAGAGTTATTCCGATTAATTGCTCTTTACGCAAAATATTTCAATGAGTCATAAACCTGCAAATGAATGAAGCGGTCCTTAAAATCTGCTGAAATACGTCGGAAAAATTTATACGAAGTATTACAATCAGTAAGATAAAGATGTAAGGAGCAGTAGAAAAAGTAGTTCATTAATAAGAAATGCCCATTTTCCAATTGTAGAAAAGTTTCTCTAAAAAAAAGTTTTCCATAGTTTGTTAAAACCTTTTCTAGAGAAGTAAGCTGTTCTCTCTGACAAAAAGCACCTTCGAAGCTTCTTAAATCGTGATTCTTCTTTTTTCCTTTAATATGGTTGGAATTGATACTTAAAGATCTATTCTGGAAACGGTGAATTGAGGAGGGCGTGGGAGTATACTTAGGAAAAGAAAAGGTTAATATGAAGATGAAAGATACCTGAATGATTGAAAAATACAAGAAAAAATGCAAAAAATAAGTCTCGTATTCATATAATATTAATCATTTATTATAATAATAAATTTTTAATTATAATTATAATCTATACAATTTATACTTTTGAATAGATTTTTGTAAAATGTGTTTTTTATAAATTATTTCTATCTTCCACACAAATGAAGGCGGGGGAAATTCATAGTAGATGGACTTAATTAAAAGGGATTATGGAAAGAATTCTTCGTCTACTGAATTTAAGATGTCGATGAAAAGAGTGATTCTGCTGAAATGAGATGATGAAATAAGAAAATGAAAGGTATAAGATGACTTTAGCGAATGAAGAAGTGACTTATCTTGTGACACAAGTTCAATTTTCAGGGAAAACATAAAGAGATGAAGAACTCGTAAGGTAACGGAAGAGGAGAAGTAATTTCAGCGAAAAGGTTATTGGTCGTCATCCAAGAAAACATAAAAAAAGGGCTGGATATGTAAGAGGACAGGAAATTCGTATGAGAGAGATTCTCCAATTATTATCATACTCTTATTAAAAATTTTTTAGAATACCGACTTAACTCACAATGCATAATTGCAAATAAGTTGCAGAATATCATTTTCATTCGTTTAAAAACCTTAATTTTTCAGTCTTAATATTGTACTGTGATGACGGACAAGCTATGGGAGAAATTCATGAAATGGAATCTGAGAGGGACTTCTCTCGATTAGGTTCAAAACTTTCCTGGTAATTTTGAGCTAATTCCCTTTAAAAATCACATCGTTGCTGCCAATAAATAAATTCTATGATTCCAATTTTATCCCTCTAATTTACGTGCTACATAGCCAGGAAGTAAAATTGCTCTCGGTCTCTGAAAATGATTTGATTTATTTCTCATTTAGAGCGAACTACGGATTATACATGGGTAGATTTTTCTGTCTCATTTTTCATTCTTCCTCAGTATTTTCTGCGGACTTCTTAAAAATCTAATTAAAATATTAGTCATTTTAAAGCAGTACTTTCCCCGGTTTCTTGAATTTCTTAATTAATATGCAATTCCATATATGAATGATTGGTTATGTTTTTTGTGTGAGTTCTATTTATGTAAAAGTTACTTAGAAAAATGCTACGAATAGAATTTTGATGGGGTAATTAACTAAAATCAAAATTCTATAAATTATATATTCAAAAAACATATTCAGTAACATTGAAATTCATCACAATAGATATTCGAAGTATAATGACGGGGTAGAATTTATGCTAAAGGTAGTTAGAAATAATTTTATTGGAAGTAGGAGATGAATGTCTTAGCAAACATCCAATTCGGCAAATATTAGATATTCCAATTTGTTCTAAGAGATAAAGGTTCTCCAAGCGCCGAAATAGCGGCGACCGTCTAAGGGCGATTACCGGGAAACGGATAATCGCCCTTAGACGGTCGCCGCTATTTCGGCGCTTGGAGAACCTTTATCTCTTAGTTCATTGACCGCCGAGTTCCTTTTTTCTCCTTCTATTCCAATTTGTGTATATTATTTCTAGCGAGATATGGCCTATACGTCGAGGTTAAGATAGTGTTTTTAGCTGTTAAAGTCATCCAGATAACGCTCCTTACTCGTTTTAAAGCTTACTCTTAAGTCTCTCTGCGCGTTGACTTATGGCATAGCCCATAAAGAGAAATTTTAATGCTTCGCACACAAGATTTGGACGTAACCTCGAATGTATATTAAAGTAGATTATGCTTTCCATTTCATTAACCCGCCTCTCATAAAAAAGCTGCATGAAGAAAACGGGGTAGGTAAATTAGTACCATAAGCCCTAAATGAAGCTGATATTAGCGGAGCTTAAATTAGCAGAATTGAAGGAAATAAACATAAAAGTGATGTCAGTTAAAAAAGTAGCAAATTTTAAAATGATCGTAAAAAAATAATGAACGCGGAAACGGAATTGCGAATGCGTTTTTTTAAGTGTGAGTGGATGTGTGAGCTACTGATAGGTGTACTACTTCTACGAATGCAATGGGATTGATGCCTTTTGAATTTTTATATGTTCATAAAGGTGAAGACATGCATTAATGATCGGAAATATTCCCTTTCAATACGACCGGGGTTGGACACAAACTGACGATTAGAAAAAGGTAAAATAAAAAAGACTGAAATAAATTTCTACATCTGCATCTATAGAAGCACGCGCTTAGGCGTGTGATTTATACAGCGAAATACGTATGATTTTTTTGCAGGGGGAAAATATTTAACTGAAAAATTGGCTACGTTAAAAAGAATTGACTTTTTGAATGCTAAGACTGGATATATCAGCCAAAAAGTATGTTGATAACAAGGGAACGAGGAATCCCGAGGTATGATGGAGATATTACTTCCTTCCGTTTGAATTAGGGACTGGAAACATTCGGACGGACATAAAAGAGAGAGCGTTCTCGGAATTGTTATGACACCAATAGAGTCGTTGGGCAGTAAAACGAAGAAATGAAAGATAAGATTATAGAGGCAGAGAAAAGGGAATAGATGGGAATTGTAGAAAATATTACCGAAAATACTCAGATGGTAAGAATTCTTACTTAATATATGAAGAGAAGGAAGGACTAAGAAAGGAAAACAGAGCTAAGGGACAATAGATTACTACTATTATGTTTGCGGGTGCAATTTAAATGATTTTAATAGATTTTTCTTCAATACGAATTAGGTGCTAGGAGAATAGAAGGTCGAGAAAATATGGATATTGAGCAAGGAGCAAAAGACAAGTAATTAAAGCACTGAGAACAAGGCTATAAGGATGTGAGGTATTATAAAACCAAAGAAGTAAGATCTGCTCGGCACGGTGATGTCCAAGGTTTAATTTTTTAACTTTATTTTTCGGATTGTTCAGTGATGTTTGTGATGATTAATTTCTGTTGTTTCATAATTAGCTGATAATAGATTTATTTCTAATGTTTGCTGAATGAAAAGCTATCTCAGAATTTCGGCCTTCCAAAGTATTTGCAGATGGTCACCAACCTTCCAAAAAGCGAACTGAATTCCCATATAATGAAGGCAGTGCATTTTACATTAAATAGTTTTGTTGAAAAAATGTGTTAGACAAACCATTTCTTCCATTCAATTATCCCAGTTATCATATCATCAGTCCATTATCTTTTAATTACTAAGATGAGCTGCTAAGATTACTTAGTTACAATGTATAACCCATTGTAGGCTCCAATATTCATTTACTCTGACGAAGAATTCTCATTGGTTAGTAAATGAAACGTGTATTAATCGTTACCTATAGAGAAGCTATGGAAAGATAGGATAAGAGCTGTTGCTTCGAGTCTGAAGATCTTTCAAGAAAATGGAAGACATGGAAAGTAGAGGAGTATGAAAGATATTGAGGGGAGAGCAACGGGAAGCCGGGAGGCCATAAAAAAATGAGGGATTGTCGGCCTTGGTCCAGTTTTACTGTCTTCGCCCGTAATTACATGGAAACAAAGTGTTTACCATCCATTCTGCGATGAAAGAGATGAGATCTCGTACGCTGTTGAAAATATATGAGTGAGTGAGCCAATTGCCCTTTCTACCTTAATATTTGCTGGTTCGAGAAGAAAATATTATGAAAGGAGGGTGCCTGGATTACAAAGTAGGCAACGCGTTTGACTTTGGAGAAAACAGTCCTGGGTTCGATTTCCGGTGGCTTCATGACGTCAGGTGTACTGTTATGAACGAATGAGAAAGAGTTATCATGAGAGTTGTTGAATTTAAAAGGAAACTGTTACTATCGTTTCCAAGAAGGTAAATGAAGAAGAGCTAGAGAAGCTTCTATCTTCTTTAATTGAATTATGATTCATGATGAGGCTCACAAAGTTTTTCTTTGTTTATCGTCTTCTTCGAAAAATGACGACTCATTTAGCGAACGAGATTAAGGTACTAATTAAAAGGAAATTGAAACAACATACCTGTGTACTTAGCTAAGATATTACATTATGCTTAACCGAACTTTCATTACTCGCTTTCCCAAAGTACGGGGTATAACGACAGAATGTAAGCTTTGTCACTTCAGATTCTCGTATTAATATCGTATATATAAATATATATAAATATGGATCGTAAATTTTTTCTGTGAAATTATTTGATTAAGGTCCCCTAAGCGGTTGAAATTCTAGCTTGTATATCAGAGAGATGCTGAAGTAATGAGAGAGTGGTTGATATCGTAATACCATGAAATTATCCTTACTCCTTCATATTATTATCTTCACTGGTTTTTTGTTTCTATAAGTGTATAAATGCACCCCAGAGCTAAATAAACTCCTATCTCCTTGCCCTTTCTTTTCTCGAAGAATCACATGCTTTAATTTGATTTTAGCTTTCTGCAAAACCGCGTCTACTCTCGTATGAAATTTTAACATAAGCGCATTGGATGACAAAGTGTGAAAGGCGAGGACGACTTCTATTTTCTCCACTCCGTTGTAATGCCTTCCAAATATCTTTCATTTGAGAGTCCATTTACCTCTGGTGAGTGAGTGAGAGACTTAGTTGATTCACGAAAATTTTAACTCTGAATTGAGGCCTAGGACTCCTGAAATCCGCATGATATCTTGATTTCGTAGGAAAGGTGACGTTCGTTTCATTACCTTTTAATGAAGACAGAAACTTGATAAATATTTTGCGTTAAATTTACGAGTTTTAAATCCGTTAATACGTAAAATTATTTTTCTTTCATTATATGAGATTGGATTAGATTTACTCTTTATTTAGTGATATTAGACCCAAGATTATCTGCCTTACACTTAAACTATTATGTTGCTCATAATCAATTATAAAAATAATAAAAATGAAAGAGTAGGTTGTGAGAGTATTTCGTCTCAGCTAATTATTGAAAAAAAAGAAAACACTCGCGTAGGAGAGAAGTGAATAAATCGTGAATTCACTGTGAAAAGAAAAGCACATTTCAATAAGAAAATTACTGTATGAAATCAAAAATCACTATACGGAATGAAAGCCACAAATGCAATAAAAACATTATGAAAAAGATAAAAATAGTATCATAAAATACATATAGTACAGTATAGGTTGTTTACATCAGAATAAAACGCAATATTATTGGAAAAGACTATGGTAAGTTACGATGCGGAAAGAAGTAAATTAAAATAATATGGTAACTTCCATCCATTGAAGAAGAGCTTAAAAAACATTATTACGTAGTTAATAAGATAAATAGTCATTAAAGTATACAATGCCAGTTCTAATTTAAATAATGAAGTAGCCTAGATAACACCATCGAGAAAAACTAACTGTCCCTCCTATAACTCCCCTTACGCATGCCGTAGTCCTTGACATTTCCCGACGAATACATTTTTCCAAACTTTCTCCCCCAATAAAAGCGAAATAGCGTTTCATTTCTTTTTATCATTATGGCTCCTTTTACGCACCTCTTCTCCTCCTTTTTATTATTCCCCCTTTCATCTTTATCAATAAAAAAACCCTCGCCTCGCTCGGCGAAAATCTCCTTCCGCATCTTTTCCTTTAACTCCGACATCAAACGCCGACGGGGACCTTTCATATTAACTCGTTCTTTTTACCACCTTTTCCCGAATAAAATACTTTTCTTGTTTTCCCCTCTGAGAAGAGTTCTCCCACCTTCCGTAGGTCGGCGGCAAAAGCGGATTGCAGTTAGTCGTTGACGGGTTTCTTTCCGCTTGGAAGGCAAAGGAAGGTGCCATCGCTTCAATTTCGACTGGCGCTTCGCCAGAAATTAATTTAGGCTTAGTCTCATGCTTGCGTTGCAGCTCTGTCGGGGTAATTAAGCAATCTCGCAGAATCATAGCTGCTTGTGTGTGTGCAAATGCACAGAGTATGGACGTATGCAAAGTCCTGCTCTTCGCCTTTGAGTGCTGCATTGATTCTTGTGCCGCAGCGTCCTTCCGTGTGTCATCTGCTCGAAATACGGCAACGCAAGTTTATGAGGATTGCTTGTGATCATTATTGAATCACGAGCAGGAATAAATCATTATTCTTACTTCTGGGATGAAAAGAATCCTGCTTAATACAATATAAAACAAATAAGTACATGCATTGGTGATCAGCGGAATGACCCATATTCAAATGTCAAACTTCAACACTTCTCCGTCCTGCGCCATTTTTATTTTTGTGAATACTATGCTATTTTTACGCCACACACTATCCATAAATTGTCAATCTCAATCCTCTCCGTTTTATTTATATTCTTTCATAATAGAATTAAATATCCAAAATAGTCTTTCGTAAATAAATACTGACCTATGTATGCATTGACTGAGTGAAATATATCAATTACTGACGTATTGTATATGGTTATCTTGAATTCAAACACGATGTAACGAAGTGCATGTTTAATAAGCTCAAATCTCAGCAATCAGTTTTGACTATGCATGAATGAATAAATGAATTAAAAGACTTAATTAAGGCAAGGTTGGTTCCAATGTAGCTTCTCTTCCATCTAACCTCATTTGCTCGTTTATATTTGACTATGTTATTAAAAATACAAGCTAAAAATAGATGATGCACGTGTTGTATGTGAGTCATATTTGTTAGACTCTAAATGAATCTAAGAGCTTATAGGTACATTGAGGTAAATACTAATATAAAATTATCGTGATTGTAGACTTTTTATTCGCTTCCTAGATTATAAACTTTCTTAATACATTTAAATTTTATTGTACTTAAATCGTCACTTAACTAATTAATTAATGTAATTTTAAATTTTATGGTACCCTCTTTTTTCAAATAATACACTGTGTTCTTTGTTTCACCGCCTTTGTGTGAACGTTTCCTCTCACAGTAGGGTTAATATTTTCTTGAACCTTCAGAGTTGAGAAGATTTATCCCCATAAACCAAATATTTTTCCGTTGTTTTTGTATCTCTCTCTTCTATTTCTAAAGCAACTAATTAAAAAAGTTTAGGTGGAAGAAAGACTAACTTGATCCAAATCTCGTCTTAATAAAAGTTTACTCTTTCATTCACTCAAATCCCTCAAATTATCCAATGATATTTTAATTTCCACGACAATATTCGGAAAATAAGTCATCAGGAATTTTTCTGGAAACAGCCAACGTTTTGTAAATAACATAAATGCTCGAAAAACTCCATTATTCATTTATGTTATCTCGAAAGCCCTATAATTGAATTAAGCTCAATTGGTAGAGCTAAGATGGGCTTAAAAGACGCCTAGTATCCTTCAAGGCAGAGGAGCAAGAGAGCATTCATGCGCAAGAAGATAGGAAAAGGCGTGATACAGTCCTCCGTGCATTACACTGCCTCCTGTTTCCACTCCTTGGAGACGAACTATGAAAGCTCCTCGGGAAACAATGGTGAATCTAAATGTGATAGAGGAGAATGCATGCTTCTTCACTGATCCCATCAGGATTTCTCACGGATATCACAATTTTTCTTTGAGTCACCTAAGTAAATGTTCTCAAGTCTTCAGTGAAAAAGTCGCCTATTCTTCGAACGTATATTTATGGAATGGAGAAAGTGCTTAACTTCTCCTTTGTCTAACTGAGTCATACCTTATGGTTGGATGATGAGGATTAGAGGGAAGAATTTTATGTTCTGTGGGTTTATTTAGTTATGAAATTTAAGTAACAAATGAAAGTTTTTCGACGTTTTATTCCAAATAAAACCGGGAGATGAATAAACATGACGAAAAGAAAATGTAATCTAGTCATCAGATAAAAACTAGTAACTCTAGCCCCACAATCAATATGAATTAATAATATACACTCCGAAATAAATTCATTAATTGTTAGATACTCTCCTATTCCCTATTTAATTATTTGAAATACTGAACACGAAAATGGGAGCGTTACTGCATAACTTACGACTCAAAGCACGATTCAGATAAAGGCAAACACGCTAAGGAGTGAATAAATTATGCCACACAATGTATACCTTAAATGAATGTTTGTGTAAAATATTTGATAGTGGTATGTATAGATAAATAATGAGTAGTTACGCATCGTTTAATGATATGCTGAAATTCTGGCATCGATCAGACAATCAGCCTGTGGTTACAATGTCAACCTTTGCTCCAAGCTGGTGTCTATAGGCAGCTAACCATTGTGTGAAGACAAATATTTTGTCATCTCTCCTTTGAGGCTTTGAAATGTCAAAAGTGAAATGAGTTTCAGAATCCAATTAGCTGAGACGTGAGATCGGGCGCTTTAAATAGGCAGGAAATTGAAAGAAAAAACCGAAAATTAGAATATTAAAAATCACGGGAAATTAAGTAAAAATAATAACTATAATGCTATTTTAAAATATAAAGTGAAGGTACAATAGCTGATAAATGTATAGAGGGAAAATTTAGTGTACGGACTCTTTGTTCATTGACATGCATAAAGGAAAATCAGTTTGAAAATCTTTGATGTAGAAAAAAATGTAACACTGCATGGTAGCCTTTACGTAACTGAAGCTCATTCTCATTTATGCATTTAACTAACATATTGACTGCGCCATTATTTTACAAAATAACTGGCATATGGAAATATAAAAATTGACTTAATGTTAAAAAATTTTGAAAATTACTAGCTAAATTTTATTCAATACTACCGTTATCTATCTATCTATCTATATATTATTTTAAAACATGCTTTTTTGGTGATCGGGACTTTTCTCCCTTATTACTCCATCAATATATATAAATGAATGACCGTTTGATGGCAAAAGTTGTCAGGTTCCTGCGAAAAATAGTCAGACAAATCAAAAATGCACCATTTGTTAAACAAATTGAAATAATATTTTAATCATCTCATTTTTTACTGGACGAAAAAAGGCCCGGGTTGCTATATACAGATTCAATTTGTTTACTTAGTGACGAGTGTAAACAAATTTTTAAATCGGATAATGCATCTATTCTCGGGCATAAAATGATTCGCAATTAACATTACAGTCTCCATGAACGAAAACTTCGACGTCGTACGCAACCATAACAGTTGAATAAGCAAGCCACATTGCATCTTGCGGGAGCAGAACGACAGCCAAAGAAACATGAACATTGCCGAATATGAAAGTTTGCGTCACGGTTTTATCATGAGGTATGTTTGAATAATTTTGCATCATATTACTTCCCGGTTTCGTATGTTGCAAATTTTCTATATATCTAAACCTGATATCAAATGATTTTTATTGTTTATATTTCACTCATTGAATAGATAATATTCAACATTTAATCATATTTCTGAGTAAAGAAAAGGATGTCCTGCGATTTCGGAAAACTCACCAGCATGTAGTACAAGCTTAACGAAAGCCCAGGCTTTTATTCCCAATCGCTATCTCCGAAGCACAAAAATGTATTATTTTGCCACATTAACGATGTTAGAAACTTTCAATGCGGGGAGAATGCTATGCGCTTTGACAATGTAACACAATGTATTCGTATGAAAGTGTGACATTTAGCTTCCCCTCTAGCTCTCCTCTCCCAGATCAGATCACTGCAGACGAGTAGTAATTATTTAAGGTATGAAGAAAAGAACATAGAAAATAAATAAATAACATGGATGCAGAAGGTACGTATGTTTCGTTCTTTTATCTTGATCTTTTAAGTGATACATCATTGCCGGTATAAAAGGAAGTGGTTTTTATAACGACAGAGTTTAGCTAAAGCTCGCAGTGATATTTTGTATCTTTACCATAATTCATTTAGTCAGAAATTCATTGTGTGAATTTAGGTATTCGGTATAGGATAAGATACATGTATCGTTATAGTGATGGCGTGCACTATTCGTGATTATACTGCTAAAAGTAAATTTTTAAAACATTCGACAATATTTATACTCTCACGTTCTCTAATATAATAGGGATTTTGTTTGGGTTCATATGGCAAGGAATTAGAAAACGCAAGGCATTTTATTTGGCCATTGAGTTTCGTTACTGGATGTGTAGATACCGATACCTATCGCTACAAACGAGGTATATCGAAACAGACACTGATAAAGAATATTAAGGTGTGTATTTTTAGGTATGTTTCAGTTCAAGGAAATGGTGGATTAAAAATCCACCATTTGTTAAACAAATTGAATTAACATTTTAATCATCGCGTTGTTTACTGGACGAAACAATGCCCGGGTTGCTATATACAGATTAAATTTGTTTACTTAGTGACGAGTGTAAACAATTTCAAAAATGAGAAAGTGATTTTAATACTTGGTCTTATAATGATTAAAAAAGTACTCGGAAGTAATATATGGTCTCCATAAACGAAGAACTTAAGATTGCACGCAACTATAACAGGTTAATAAACCGGCTACTTCACATCTTTTGGGAGCAGAACGTCAACTACAGAAACATGAGAATTGCCGGATTGTTAATGTTTGTGTCACAGGAGTATCGCTTGGTATGTTTGAATAACGTTGCATCGTATTACTTCTCGGTCATTTAAATTTAAGATCGACCATAGTAGAATATTCGATTTTTAGTATCATGATTAGATTTTGGAGTATTCATAGAAAAAATGTAAGGTTCTAATTATGAGTCATACCCCATACCGATCAAAACAATTAGGTCGTTCAATTCAAATTAATTTTGGTGAAACTTTCGTGTTGCAAATTTTCTATATACCTAAACCTGGTATCAAATGATTTTTAGTGTTTATACTTTACTCACTGAATAGATAGTATTCTATATTTATTCATACCTTGGAGTAAAGAATAGGATATCATACCTGCGATTCAAGAAAACTCACCTCTATGGAATACAAGCGTAACGAAAGCCCAAGCCTCCATTCCCTTTCGCTATGCCCGTAGTACAAAAATATGCTCAACCAATTTAATAGTATGTGTAGTAGATTTAGATTTAGATGAGTACCCCGCAAGCCGCCAGTGGCGTATGGCAGGGGGTGTAATGACACCATCTTAGTATTCTAATCGACCCTATTAGCTTCTCTAATAGCTCGCGGGAAGAACGACCGTAGACGTAAGAGTAGTATTTTAAAATCTAAGTTTTGTGAATGGATTAAAATACCATGATTAACTACTATATTTGTGTGAGAGACATTCAAATAATGCGGGGCAATGGGTTTGCTACATTTGTGATACTTTACTTTGTACTTCGACAATAAATCACAATTTATGGTCTTCTGAAAGTGAGACACACCGCAGATGCTTCCCCCTCATACTTCCTTCTCCCAAATTAGTAACATTTTCTCTCATTCTACACCAGCAGGACAACAAGCTTTCAACTGATTATTGCTGACTATATATCTTTCAGTACTTGAATAAATCTGATTCAGTGAATTTATGAGATGCAATTTCACTGCAGACGAGCAGTAATTATTTTTATATTTCGTGTATGAAGAGAAAAAATAGAAAATAAATAAGTAGCGTGGATGCAGGAAGTATTTTTGTTGTTATATCTTGGTTATATATGTTAAACACGAAGCATTGAGTGACACATCATAAAAGGAAGTAGCATTTTGAAGAACAGAGTTTACCAAAATGTGGTAGTGATGTTTTGTATTTTTGTCTAAATTCATGATGTAATAAATGCATTAAGTGAATTGGGGTATTCGGTATAGGATAAAATGCATATACGTCGCTTTATAAATGACGCGTAATATTCGTGATTATAGTGCTAAAAGAAAATTCTCTCTACAAATCTATCGCCACAAACGACGTATGTCGAAACTGACACTGACATGGAATATCAAGGTACAATTTTTTTGGCATGTCTTATTGTTTGTGTATTCGTCTGTAGTGATTAGAGTAGTTGCTGTAATGTATTTGGTTGGGGAAATTGAGTATTACTG
Source organism: Pachydiplax longipennis (assembly GCA_036926295.1). NCBI lineage: Eukaryota > Metazoa > Arthropoda > Insecta > Odonata > Libellulidae > Pachydiplax > Pachydiplax longipennis. The sequence continues at coordinate 21,724,718 of JAVFKF010000003.1, read as the reverse complement.
ATCGTCTGCGAAATTTTCGCACGGGGAAACTAGTCTATATATTATTTTAAAACATGCTTTTTTGGTGATCGGGACTTTTCTCCCTTATTACTCCATCAATATAAATAAATGAATGACCGTTTGATGGCAAAAGTTGTCAGGTTCCTGCGAAAAATAGTCAGACAAATCAAAAATGCACCATTTGTTAAACAAATTGAAATAATATTTTAATCATCTCATTTTTTACTGGACGAAAAAAGGCCCGGGTTGCTATATACAGATTCAATTTGTTTACTTATTGACGAGTGTAAACAAGTTCTGAAATCGGATAGCATTCTCGGTCATAAATTGATTGAAGCAGTGTTAGTAATTAATGTTATAGTCTCCCATGAACGAAGACCTCAACGTCGTACACGTCCACAGCAGTTTTAGAAGCAATTGCCGCAAAACGACATTGCACCTTACGGGAGCAGAACGACGGCCAAAGAAACACGAACATTGCCGAATATGAAAGTTTGCGTCACGGTTTTATCATGTGGTATGTTTGAATAATTTTGCATCATATTACTTCCCGGTTTCGTATGTTGCAAATTTTCTATATATCTAAACCTGATATCAAATGATTTTTATTGTTTATATTTCACTCATTGAATAGATAATATTCAACATTTAATCATATTTCTGAGTAAAGAAAAGGATGTCCTGCGATTTCGGAAAACTCACCAGCATGTAGTACAAGCTTAACGAAAGCCCAGGCTTTTATTCCCAATCGCTATCTCCGAAGCACAAAAATGTATTATTTTGCCACATTAACGATGTTAGAAACTTTCAATGCGGGGAGAATGCTATACGCTTTGACAATGTAACACAATGTATTCGTATGAAAGTGTGACATTTAGCTTCCCCTCTAGCTCTCCTCTCCCAGATCAGATCACTGCAGACGAGTAGTAATTATTTAAGGTATGAAGAAAAGAACATAGAAAATAAATAAATAACATGGATGCAGAAGGTACGTATGTTTCGTTCTTTTATCTTGGTTATTTAAGTGACACTTCATTGCCGGTATAAAAGGAAGTGGTTTTTATAACGACAGATTTAGGTAAAGCTGGCAGTGATATTTTGTATCTTTACCATAATTCATTTAGTCATAAATGCATTGAGTGAATTGAGGTATTCGGTGTAGGATAAGATACATGTACAGTGATACCTCGAGATACGAGTTTAATTCGTTCCGTAACCTTGCTACATACTCTTTCAATAGCAAAAATTCTGTAGTAAGTTGTCAGGTTCCTGCGAAAAATAGTCAGACAAATCAAAAATGCACCATTTGTTAAACAAATTGAAATAATATTTTAATCATCCCGTTGTGTACTGTACGAAAAAAGGCCCGGGTTGCTATATACAGATTCAATTTGTTTACTTAGTGACGAGTGTAAACAAGTTTTAAAATCGGATAAAGCACTCATTCTCGGTCATAAAGTGACTGAAGCAGTCTCGCAATTATTATTATAGTCTCCATGAACGAAAACTTCAACGTCGTACGCAACCACAGTTTTATAAGTAAGCCATATTGCATCTTGCTGGAGCAGAACGACAGCCAAAGAAACATGAACATTGACGAATATGAAAGTTTGCGTCACGGTTTTACCGTGTGGTATGTTTGAAAAATTTTACATCATATTACTTCCCGGTAGTTTTAATTTAAGATCGACCATATCACAATTAGATTTTGGAGTATTTATAGAAAAATTAGAGATTTTAATTACGAGTCATGCGATCAAAATAATTAAGTCGTTTTCCGAGTATTCAAATTTATTTTGTGGAAACTTTCATCTGCTGAAAATTTTCTATATACCCTATCAAATGATTTTTAGTGTTTCTATTTTACTCACAGAATAAATAATATGCAACATTTATTCATATCTAAGAGTAAATAATAGGATATCATACCTGCGATTCAAGAAAACTCACCTCTATGGAATGCAAGCGTAACGAAAGCTCAAGCTTGCATTTCCATTCGCTATGCCCGGAGTATAGTACAAAAAGATGCTCAACCAATTTAATAGTATGAGTAGTAGTAGACGGGGTTCTCTACTAAGAGTAGTATTTTGAAATCTAAGTTTTGTGAATTGGTTAAAATACCATGATTGACTACAATATTTGTGTGAGAGACATTCAAAAAAATGCGGGCAATGGGTATGCTACATTTGCTGTACTTTACTTAGCACTTTTACAATGTATCACAATGTATGGTCTTATGAAAGTGAGACTCACGCCGCAGATGCTTCCCCCTCTTGCTTCCCTCTCCCAAATTAGTAACTGTTAGTAACATTTTCTCTCATTCTATGCCGGCAGGACAACAAGCTTTCAACTAATTATTGCTGACTATATATCTTTCAGTAATTGAATAAATCTGATTCAGTGAATTTATGAGATGCAATTTCACTGCAGACGAGTAGTAGTTATTTTTATATTTAGTGTACGAAGAGAAAAAATAGAAAATAAATAAGGAGGTATATTTGTTGCTTTATCTTGGTTATGTATGTTAAACAGGAAGCCCTCGTGACACATCATAAAAGGAAGTGGTATTTAGAAAAGAACAGTTTACCAAAATGTGATGGTGGCAATGTGGTAGTGAAGTTTGTATTTTTGTCTAAATTCGTGATGTAAAAATACATTAAGTGAATTGAGGTATTCGGTTTAGGATGAATTATATATATAAAGTGTTCTGCCTTTCGGTACGTTCATGTGCCCCCACATTCCCTATTTAATTCCTTCTCCTTCAATTCCAGGTAACATACATCGTTATACTGACGCGTACCATTCGTGATTATAGTGCTAAAAGAAAATTTTTAAAACATTCTATAACATTTACATTCTCACACTCTCTAAGATATTAGGGACTTCGTTAAGGTTCAAGTGGTAAGGGATTAGAAAACGCAAGAGTTTGAATTTGCCCATAGATTTTCGTTACTGGATGTGTAGATACCGATACCTATCGCTACTAACGAGGTATGTCGAAACTGACACTGACATGGAATTTCTTGGTACGATGTTTTTGGCATGTCTTATTGTTTGTGTATTCGTCTGTTGTGATTAGAGTAGTTGCTGTAATGTATTTGGTAGGGGAAATTGAGTATTACTGATCGTCTGCGAAATTTTCGCACGGGGCAACTAGTCATATATAATGCAAAATTAAAATTTTGCAAACGTAATCATTTCCATATTCAAATGTGCTAGTTATAGAACTATCTTGGTATGAATTGCATTTGTATTTTACTTTTAAATCATTCAATAAATGCTGTGGTGAATTAATCAATGACTAAAAAGTGGAAATTTAGTAATAGTGGACAGGAAAGGGGTTTTTCTTGAAGAAACCTTCTGTAGTAAAGTGGGTAAAAAGAATTGAAATACATATCATTATGCACTGCACAACCTTGATGCTCACTGCTCATAGAAGTTTCTTTGTATAAAATCTTGCTGTTGAAGTAAAATTATACGATTTCAATTTATTGAAACTATTAAGTACACTAGTAAAAATGTAAAAACTCTATCCCATGGTCCATCTCTATATACGAATATTGTCATCACAAATAAGTTTTACTTACAGTTATTGCTGCTCAAAAAGGCTTTAGGAAAATTCAAAGAAGACGCTATTAAAATTTCTAACGAGAGTTTTGAAAAGAAGCAATTGTCTGGGACGGGACAATTGGGACGGACTCTTACGATACAGGAGAGAAAACACTAATGATTATTCTCTTGGATCTGAAGCGAATGATCAGATGCCCATGACAGCCATCCCATCGTAGCAATCACGTTCCATAATCTCCGTTGCTATGTTAAGGTGGACTCAGACAACGAAGTAAAGCAAAGGGTCGCACTACAATCAATCGAAGGGATCGAAGCGTTTGTTTGTTCAGAAGATTCGCAATCAAGCCCAACGATAATATACGCCTTGGGCAACTTTAATCCGAGAAAGTACGGAAAATCCATAACTTCGCCTTGTTTTCGCTTTATCTTTATGTATTTTCTCCCTTTCCTTTATATATTTTCTTACATCTTGTTTCTCATCGTTGTTGACAATGTTGTTCTCATCTGTATCATCCAGTTCAACAACTGTATGCTGTTCAACATCTTATAGTTGATATTTCTGATTTGTATTTACGTATAGTACATTATATTTGATTTATGCTATGCCTTAGTAAGTTACCAACGTCTCCGAAAATTATAACTTTACTGTCACGTTTGATATAAGGTACGTAGTAACCTAAGCGCGCTGGAATTCCAACCACAAGGACCCGGGTTCGAGTCCCGAAAAAACGATTTTTTTCCAGTTAAAGTATGATTGAGTATTTTCTCAATAATAATCATCATTAAAATTGATATAAATTTAACTTTCTTCCTCTTTTCATCAAGAAACATATTCTTATTAATATTATTAAGAATAAACCAATAGACTACAGGCAAATCCAGCTAAAATAAACTCATTAGTCAAATAAAATGTAAATACTGCTACTGGACAGATACTGAACAACTATAAAAAATGGAAGAATCGAATACACAGCACGATTATTTTGGAACTAACTTGGAATAAATAACTAATATTTGCGAAACAAATTTGATACAGAACGATACCATTGTAAATATTTGTTTAATTTATTAATATTTGTTAATTTATATGCAAACATTGCCCGTCTCCCACTCCAACGTTTCCTTGCAGATAGGCGGTTCCTGATTAATGCAATATTAATACAATTTTGATTAATACAAAAATTTCCTTGTGATTTCCTTGTTTCCTTGCTTTTTGGAATGAATTAGCATTTCGTTGTCCATATATTGCAAATATATCTTCTTATTTTGGACAGTTTGCCTTCTTAACATTATGTTGAATGCTTGATTGGTTATTAGCCATAGATATTCCCTAGACCACTATTTTACCCAGCTTGGCTTTAATATTCTGATTGTTAGTTTATTTTTCCGATCATATAAGCTTTAACGGAAGTATTCCGGGATCAATGGGAAATTTCCAATACTGTTTTATATATATCATCGAATAGTACTAAAATTTAAGAGTGAAATGTAAGGTCACTTTATTGATAGCTTTTAGTTGATTAATAAAATTAAACTGAATAAATGTTCACTTAAATGTTCTTCTCAAAGTCACTAAAGTTGGTAAACTATTTTTTTCGCTTAAAAATTTGAATGACTTCTTTCGCAAATTTCAAAGATTCTTTCTCTAGCACTGAAAGAGACTTCATGGCTATACGTCCATAGGATAAAGATTTTTTCATTAAGTTTTCGATGCACAAGTTTATGGACGCAATTTATAGAAATCAAAAGAAAATATACAGCTCATTACTCTCTACGAATAAAAAATGTAGACCAGTCGAGTGCGCAGGAAATGCTTTAAATGGGAAGAAATTCGAGTACTAAGTATATACTTAACCTTGGTCTTCTGAGTGCCGAACTTTTTAGTACCTAATTAAATGATTGCCACATTTCCTTTTCCCTATTTCTCTACTTCAGTATATCACAGTTATTCCATTTCCTCCTTCGGAATTTTCTTTTCTTATTTTCTTACCATGAACAACAACAAACTGTTGTCATAACAATTCGCTGAGTATTTATTCTTTCTATCCCACGCGAATCTTTTCCGTAAAAATTAAGAAAAGAAAGGAAATATATTTTTCATACTTCGCTTAGTTCTCTTAACCTAAAGAAAACATTTTGCCCTACGTAAGGAAAAGTTACAGAAGTTTAAGTATTTTAAGTGCCTTTTCCTTCATTACCTCCCCAATGGTACTCGAACTATGCACGCTGTTTTTCAATTAGGAAATTACTAGAACTAAGAAAACTTTCTTGCGCACATTATGTACCCTTATACACTTAAAGGGCAGAAATTTTTATTGTATTTTTATTCTGATTTTAACTCTTCATATCTGACTCTGTAGGACTCGTCAAAAAACCTTAACCTCAATAATTCTGTCAGCAATACAATTTGTATTCTTTAATGTATCAGCCTAGTTAAAGTTCAAGCAAGCGCACCGTTGTAGAAAGTACGCTTATATTATTAAATAAAGTTTGGCAAATTCATTATTGTATTCTATTAAAAAATGCTTTCTCTATTCTCTCCGTATAATTTTGTGTTTCCCTAGGTTTTGGTTTAGCAACTAGAATATTAATATAGGTATAGATTTTAGAGTATTTAATGATGTTATTTATTGGTAGCTTACTGATTTGTCATCAATCTGTATTCATCATAACTAATTTTATTTACTTTCCGACGGTATTCGATGCCGGTTCTACATTTTGAAAGGCCTAATAATTTTTTTTTTGCTAGTATGTAGCACTATAAACATATAATTCAATCTCCTCATTGCATGTCATTTAGAGGTTTAATTTACCTTAAAATGATCTTGGAATAAATTCTTTTTATTATTTCACGTTATTTATGCAAAAGCAGTAGTGCATATATAGTGATTCAGATGAATCAAATACTCGTACATATTACTATTTTTAAAATTCGGATGATGATTTAAATATTTATGACTATAAAATGAGAAAATACCTGTTACTTTAATGGGAAAAATCTTTTTAAATTTTTTTAACACATGAAACGCATTACTGAAAAAAACTATCTAACTAACTATCAATAACTCTACCAAAAAATGGGAGTGATTTCTATTCTAATACACTGTAGTAAAAGCATGCCGGGCACCTGTTCTTGTTACAGAAAAATTTTTAATATAATAAATACTTATTCTGCCGTATAAAAGATGTCTTTCCTATCTGTTTATCTAAAGAAACTTTACAGATAGTCATTGGTTAGTGCACAATTCAGCTATCATAGTAAGCATCCCATACCTCAATGTCTGCTTTACATAAATCTTCCTTTCATGGCTTATTCAGTTTTGAAATTTACCTTTTCATCTTTTACAAGCGATCAATTGAAATTGTTTTCCATATTTTTTCCGTTCATCCCTTTTTTACGATAGCAGCGCATGTTCAACTTATTAAGCGCCTGTGTTATCCCGCGAAGAACAAATGGTTGTCATACATGTTAACTCCAACAACTCTCGGGTATCCCAACATCCGGGTACGAAATACGTAACAGTTTGCGAGGCGCCTGTCACGCAGTTTCAACCCTTAGCCAGTTAGAGATTTTGAGTAAATGTTGTGACACGTGCGATGTAACGATAACCGCTCCTCCACCTATGAACTGAAATTGATTGGCTTCCCACCGCCACCACCGGAAGTTCGTTAGGCGGAACTACAGAGCCCTCTTCTAATCGATATTCGACTCCCGTCGAACAACTTGCATTTCCGCCCGCCCCCCGGTCGCGTTACTTCCGCCACAACCACTCTTTTCTCGAAAACCCTCTTCTCTTCACTTTCACTCGCCATCGACGACCTGCAATTATGGCCATTCGTTACGGTCTCTAACCGGCGCGATGCCGTACAAAATGATTCCGTTCGGTGCCGCGAATTTTTGCGAACTTGGGGTAATCGACGGGTGGCCCTAAAGTTTTCGCACGAGTTCCCGCAGGAAAGTTGGCGAGCGAAAAGTTATTTTTTTTTGTAACACCGGGTCATTCCAACGTCGAACGCTGTTCCCCCACATACAGTCTACATCAGCCAGCACAACTTACGATTCAGAAAGATCCGCATTTCATGACTGGATGACCGCGGGCCGCAGTTGCGGAACTTTGTGAAAATGAATTGTTTTTATGATTCACACAAATATTTATTTATATGTAAAAACGAGTGTTAATTTTTCATGTAAACATTAATTTATTCGGTAACATATGATTCCACTTTCGAGTCAAATGAAATATGTGCTGATTATTACTGACTTTCATTCTCAATTTTTAAACAAATACCAACTTATATCTATATACTCAATTTTCAAAATGATCTGCGGGTGTATTAACTATATGCCTCAATAGAAGTAGCAGCATCGTTAGAAGAGCTGCGACAGTTGAGGTTATTTGTCATGTATTAACACTACTGCGAATCGAAGCAGGGACCTTCATCAAAGTCTTCAACTAAGGTTAATTATTAGGAAAACTCATCATTCCTTTCTTTAAATTTTATAATTGGCAATTTAACAAGTTAACTACGTACGATGGCTGTTTCTCTGTATTGGCTCGGCAGTTGAGTGAGGATCACAAACCGGATGTCACATGTATTTCTATTTCCATCTTTTTGCAAAAGAAGTGTGTATTTATATTTATTGGATACCTCCAATTGTCTATCGCAATGACGAATAAGTTAGTCCTGTCAGATAATATTTTTTATCTAATGATTTATAAATAACAATTCTGCGTGAAGATTATCATGTCATTTTAAAATACTTCAGCATTCCGTAATAAGACCAAATCAGGCCATATTAATGAATCAGTTAATTTTAGATCGCGATGGAAGTAATCTAAAAATTCGATAAAGAAAGATATCTTTAATAAAATGTTTTCTGTTTAAGTTCCTTCTGAAATTCACCCTGAAATGTAGCGGTTTTTCGCTATAAAGCAGCACTTTAAAAATTTCACAGTTTTTAAGATTATGCGTCCATATGTTCACATATAAGTGCTCAAATTTAGATGTTTGTTATCTTTTTTAAGTTTGATTCATTGCCACGCGGAAAGAATCATATTTTATGAGACACCCAGTGCAATGAAAGTTAAGTTGATAATTGAGAATATTCTTAGAAAAATAGTTGCCGATACGTCCGTCAAGATGTAGCACAATGATAGCAATGAAATTTTAACTCGTTAATAGAATAACACTGCGCTAGTTTCATAGTTTCCTATGAATTTATTTTGATTTTTAGTCATCCGTTTTCAATTAATGAACTTATAACGAATGCTATACGTAATGGCATCCTTTGATGATTCTCTATGCATCACTTGTATCTTTAAGAGTATGCTTGTGAATTTTGGAGTTCACTCACGCTTCCAGAATGGTGGTAGTAGTCGTCTTGTCAAATTTGGGAATGCAGTCGGCAGGTGAAAGTACATTACATCTCATACATAAAATAGAAGATTAAGGAAGCAAACATTCCTGTGGTTGGAGGCACAATATATATAGATATCGGAGAATAGCGAGGTAGAATAGTAGGAGAAGAGATTTATTCCTCTTATATTCTCTTCAAAATAACTAAAATACAAATACTCTCTCAGGCAAGTTATAGCTAAAATGATTCTGTAATAAAGTTTAAGAAATTAATATAAGCTATTAAAGGGGAATGAATTTTTATTTATTTAGAGTCTGCGGTATTAATGATTATCAATAATTTTCATTAATTAGAGCAGCAATTAATCAAGAGCAGCAGGTCTCCTCTAAGGAAAGGTCACGCGAATTTCTGGAAAGCTCTCTATGCATGTTATCAAGGCATTCTATTAGAGGCTCGCGGTCTGCCTTGTTATCCGATAATCAATTTTCAGGTTCCGCTGCTCTAAAATTGTGGAATTGATGAGGGGAAAAGAGAGGGAGTAGCTTGATGAGTGGAAGTGAGAATGAGTAGAGAATAAAAAAAGTCGTAGACGAAATTATCGAAACATTCCAAAATCTACGCAGCTTAATTAATTGGAACATATCCCTATATCCAATTAAAGCAAAATAAAAGATAGTGTGTTTATCTCTTAAATTGGTGTTTGGTCAAAGAAACGCTGAAAATATAATTTCGATAGAATTATAATTGTTGAGAGAACAAGTTGAGTTTCTAATGAATTAGGTATAATGGTAATATTTACTTAAACGATGTGAATTATCAGATCTCAGATGTCATAGATAATCACGAATGAAGCATTAAAAGCGTTAATTCATCTTAATTATTTTATGAAATTTCAAATTTTGAAGTATGTACCCAGAAGATAGTGTAGTTTGTGTAAGCCGCAAAGGACAAATGTCTTCGCAAGTGAAAGTTGAATCTTGGCCTGTCATTTTGAAAGCACACGTCTCCACCATGATGATAATCAGAAATCCTCCCAAATATTCAGCATAGTACTAACGTCGGCACGATTAAAAAAAAAACAGTAACTATCCTGAATGGTCAACTATCGTATATCTATGAATGCATTGCCTTATGATGCTCTATATGATTTAGTCATACATTTCAGATATTGTAGTTTTTTTCAGAGGAAATCAATTTGTAAAAGAAATCAGTTTTGCCCAATCAAATGAGATTATTCTCATACTTCCAACCCCAAAGTTTCTAGCATCTATTTTCTGAACGTTTAAATATTTCTGCGCACCCCAAGCCCTACATCTCCAAGTCGTTTCTTGCTCAATTTTAGATCTTCAAGACTAAATTGATCACGGGGCTACATCCAGAAATTAATCAGGATTCAGAATTGCGCAATATAGTTTTCATTAAATCCAAAGGCGTGATAAAAACCCCATTGAGACCCGAGTCACGGATTTAGTGCGTCTCTCGTAACTTCTCCTTGAACGCGGAGAAATTTTTTAAGCAAATGAATAAAGAGAGAAAGGAAGATAGAGATTTTTACGGGACGAGATAAAATCGCTCTGAACGCTGTTGACTGTAATTTCCGGCAATTGGCTGTGTCAGTGATTTTTTTTCCGCTCGAGACAATGAGAATCTTGCGAAAAAAGCCTTCTTTGAGTCTGGAATGGAAAGATTTTCGCATGCGAATTTCTTTGAGTTTCAACGAAAGGATTCATTACGGACTCTCTCTAAGTAAAAAGCACTCTCAAGAACACGAAATTTCCCTTATTTTTCATAGTGCGAGAAAAAAGAGTAATTCTGGAATCTACACTGTATTTACGTCTATGTAGTACATAAGAATCTACAATGCATTATTTAAATCAGTAAAAATCATCAATAAAAAATTACGAATAATTAGAATTATTCCCATGAAGACATACGGGTAATTATTGTCACCGAAAATAATATTTACTTTACTGTCGGTAATTGCCATTTAAATTAATAAACAGATTTTTGATCTAATTAGCAATTACAAATTCATATCAAACGATGTGAAATAAATACTATAAAATACATTAGGAATTACAAATTGTTCCAAATAGCCGTATTACGATATCTGATGCTTTTTCAATATCCTGGATTAATCAAACATGTATTTATGTGTAAATATTTATGTAAAAAAAATCGGAAATAAATCCCACTCATTTTCCACGTACTTGAAATTGTGGTGAGCAAAGAGGATTCACGTTTGGATTTGCAGTTATAGTCATATTTTTCCGCCCAATTCCATAACGGCATGACTGTCACGTTTTGTTAATATATATATTATGTGCCAGAATTATCTTTTTTTGCGATAGATTTTTCTATTTATGAAAGCACGTTTCTCGATATTCTTTTACTTTTTCCTCTTTTTTTCTTTGACGTACGCAATAATGAAACGTAAAGCAGTGATAAATATGGGAAAATAAAGGGACTATTTATTCAACGAGAATTTCAGAGAAAATGGAGATAAATATCAAACGACCGATGGCTCGACACCCATGGCTATTTCTAAAAGGAATTTTATTATAAATAATTCTGTATGAGCGTTACCTCCAGGGCTAAATAAAAACGGGAATGCTTTTGCTAAAAAATAACCCTTTGAAAAATTAAAAGTCATGTCCGAAACATTTCAGTTTCCTAAGGGATTCTTTATTTTTAAAAAATTTTTACTGGCTTTTCCCAGACGCGTCCAAATATTTTTAGGAAAATGTAAAATCATATAAAATGGAACCAGAAAGCGTGAATTTCTGTTTCCCCCATTTTAAATTCGTCACTCGGAGATAATTCATAGGAATTTCATTTGATATCCTACGGGTTTGGGAAAGTGCGCTAAAGTTAAATAAATGGATAATGTAAATTCTCTTCGTGTTTTCCAATTTTAGAGTTCCTACAGAGAGGTAGACTTTGAGTGAAAACGCAAAAATCGTCCTCACAATGAACCGTGCTACAATTATACTGCTTTCCTACGTACGGACCGTTAATGCAACCTTTTCTCCTTTCATTCTCATCGCCAAATAAAACCTCATTCGCCTACACTCACATCGTTTCCTCCGATGATTAAACCCGCCAAAATGGAACATTCCGCATGAATGGAAGAAATCTGTGGCAGTCCGAGCGCAGAAATAGACTGAGAGGCGGTATTTGGCCGTTCCTTCAGGAATTCCTATCAGAGTTATTAAGTCGAGGCTGAAAAAGGGCCGACTTGGGAGCGATGAATGCGGAGATGAAGGCGGAGAAGAAAGGGACGTTGGCGGAGCACTTAAAGGACCTCCGGAGGAGTTTACGGTAATTAGTGCTCCCGAACTGCGGCCCCCGCGGGATGGACACAAATGTCTGGTGGGGAGGTCATGGGTCAAAACTAGGCCACGGTCCAATTAGTCGCTTGGCTCCCAGGTGGTCAGTCGGAGACTTGCGGGGATAATTAAGCAGCGGAAGGAGAAAGAGAGGAGGTATTGTCGTCGGCACACAGGAATCGAGATTAAAACCTAAACGCTGTACGGGTCGCATGGCTCTCGACCTGTTTGGATCCTAATGGAAATTGATTGGGAGGCAATGATCGGTGAAATCGGACAGAGGGATTACAGAAACCAACTCTCGGAGGGACTGCGGAGGTTTAAGTAATCGGTCGGAATAATCGCGGGGCTGAAAGTATGACTGCACTTCGGTTATAAACGGATTAGGAAATGGAGGCGGCTGATACTGAACGGACTGTGATACAAGTACCCGAATGGGAAAGTTGCTCCGGAACTTTAATCGAAAAACAATCAGGTTCAAAGTTCTGTTATGAATCTTACCAATAATTAATTTCTATTACATTCGAAGCAATTATATCCTATTATTCGAAATCAAGTGTGAACCTTGGCTTGGTAGTAAATGAGAATCGATTTAATCTGCGAGGATTAGATACACAGTGATATTGTAATGTATGAGAGTAATGTTAAAACCTATTGACCCTTAAATATGATGGGATATGAGGAGCCAATTTATAAAAAAAATCCAACAATAAAAATTTTACACGTAATGATTAAAGGCTTAAAAACATCATCATGGTAAACTTAGATAAATACGTAAAATAGATTAGCAAACACCAAATGACACATTGCTCAATTACGAGGAAATATGAGCTTTTTAATACAGAATTTTCGCTTTTATTTAATGCACAATTTGGAAGTTGATTGTTGTCTTTCTTTTATAAAGGGAATAGAAAATCATAATATTACTTGCTTTCGATTGGTTGATACCATTGGTTAAACTGAAGTAGCAATTGACTGGATCAGTAATTATGTATCTAAAACTATTTCTTTTCTAATTATATACTGATATCATGAGTTAGTAATCGTATATACCTCTAATTAACAATAAAAATCTCTAATTCGAGTTACTTTGTTATTACTCCTTATCCTCGATTAGTTGCTGAATCAAAACTTAAAGATATTTTTCCCAGTTCGATTTCTGTCCTAGATTCCTGTTGATTTTTCATAAATATTTAATTTGTTTTACATCCTCCCATTTTACATTTTTCTCCTCCCTTTACACATATGAAAGCTTGAATACGAATAATTAGAATGAATGTCAAAGTATTTCATTTGGGAGGAAGACTTTTCTCCCAAATTTAATTTCGGCCTTTGCTGAAATGCCTCTCATAGCTCGAATCGACTAGCAAAAAAGTCCCGTTTAAGCCGTGACATTTGCATTCTTTTGGTAGGTGTCACAAAAAGCGCCATCGCTGTTGAAAGTGTCGAAAAACAAGGCGGGACAGTCGTTTTGCAGGTTAGAGGCGGGTTTAATTTTTTCCCAATCGGTTCTAGCATTCGAAGCACGGGATGTATTTTTTCTCTTCGCTTTTCGATCGTCGCTAAAGTTCAACGTTAGAGAAAGAGGTTGCGATTCTCGTGTTCCGCCGATATCTCACGGAGGATGTCGAATTTCACGCCAGATGCTACGCACCTTGTCCTCGAATGGAATACAGAAGTTTGATACAAAAAAGGAAGGGATTATTTTACGCAAAAGACGTGGAATTGGAGGGTAAAAAGCGGGAGTCGTGACCGGTTTTAAAGATGAAAGAATTTTAAAGGGGAACCTTTACTGGCGCGCCGGGGACAATGAGCTACATCAACCTGATGTAATTTGGGTTAAAAGTATCACATCCGTTCGCTTTAAAAACGGCTCCTGAATGCCATTACTTCGTCCCACCTCTTTTTTTAAACCCCTAATGCATTGCCTTTGCCTTGTTTTTGAAGCCAATTTAATGCATAAAGGCCGAGCTACTGGTACGATGCCGAAAAAAACTTTGGTGGCGTCGGATGAAAACAGTTCAAATTTGCGCGAAGGATAAACTTTCTCGCGGTGAACCTTTTTATTTGGCAACTTTTTCTCCTGGAGGCGGTGAAAAATAAAGTTTCCATTACGTTTTTAACTTTCTTTTTTCTTTCTTTATCAACTCTCATGAAAAGAGAATTAGCGTATGAAAAATTGTAATGGAATTTCTGAGATTCGAGAAAAAAACCTTTCGAAGAGGGGAGATGCAAATGTAAGAGATACGTAACGTTAATTCTTAAACTTCCGCCATTAGCCGGCCTGATTAACATTATTTTATTTATCTTCCCCTTGCTACTGTTAATACAAACTTTTCTAACTATGAGTCGAGGAGAGAAATTGAACGGTCATTCCAGAAATGTAACCATTGTCAACGATAATGATGCTGCTTACTTTGATAGAATAATGATCATGATATTTAGAGCTCATCTAACAGCCATTAATGCTAATTATGTTGCAGGTAAAGGTGAATACGTATGAAGGTTTAACTTTTCAACCCATTACCAAGTAGATAATTAGTATAACTTCATATATCCATCACTATTCCTTCCATTAAATAGGGCTATACGGATATGTAACTTTGTAAATCCTTTATTCAGATTTTTATTCATCTTTTAAATTTACTGGAATATCGAACGTATCTCTTTTTACTATTCTTTAACCTCTATATCATGCATACTAAATATTTTATACAGCAGTTATAATAAACATTTTGTCGAATTTCTGTTTTTTTGTGTTAAAATGATATTTGTTTAGATATGTGAATAACAACAGTCTGTCACAAATCGACATAAGCTGTAGTGACATCTGTTTGTGTATATTCAGTCAGTAAATGCGTAACATGGATACCTTAACGAGTCCCTAGTGTTTTTTATTCCTTTTACGTAAAAAATAAGGGGAGAAAAATATTAAGCAGAGATTAAAGGTTATAGAGACACGAAATTAAGACTTAAATCTTACCACTCTCTTCACTCCAGCTTCGGTTCTCTTTGCTTCCAATTTTAGGGGAAAAAATTATTGATATTAAATAAATCCGGTTTGGAGGTGGTTTCATTTACTTTAGTTATAGAATTAAAATACGTAGTAATTATCAAGCTTTCGCTCGATGTTAGAATGATTTTCACACGTATATTTAGTTTTATAAGTATAATTTCCAATAATTTTGAGGGTCTTGTTGACCTTGTTCTTATGACTGAATTATTTAATATTTAACACAGAAAAGCAAAATCATGGGTAAAAATCTTTAATTAAATTCACAGCAGATTGGGCAGTACTCCCTTGGTGAGTAAAATGATAGGACTAAGAAATTCCTTAATTTATCAGTTTAAAAATGATCGAAATGTTTACGTAACCTTGATTTAAATTATGTTTGTGTATATTTTTTCTCACAGTTTTGAAACCATTGATTATGTAGAAAAAGTGAAAGGATGCATGATAGTTTTGGAAAAAGCAAGCTTTCACTCCCATAATTACTGCTGTCAACTTCCCTTCCCGTTACAGCGCATTTTTCTTAACGGAATTTTCCATGCATTTATGATTATTTACTCTGACGTTAATGGTGATCTGGTTTGCCGTCAACGTAATTCTTAAACGGACACTCATCGCATGAAATTTAATTTGGAATTTACGAGGGTTTCATGTTCGCCAGAAAACTTTAGATCTATAAGATAATTCAATAGATAGTGATGGCATTAGACAAGTATAAAACCTCCACTAATCGAATTTTAGGAATTGCTGAGGTATATCCTGTCTCTATACTTTACAGGCTCTATTTTATAGCAAATGTATCTGCTACACGATTTCTAATTTTATGTGCATTTTATCGGTGATTTACGTTGGAAATGCTGATTAATTCACTGTTTAAGTAGGAGAAATATAGAATTTCAACTATATCTTATCCATTATATCCTTAAGGCCAAGTACACCACCCATATATTCAAGCAAGGCGTAAATGAGTACCGATTAAGGAAACATATCGGTTGAGATTTTCTAATCAAGATTACCTATTGCAAATTGGATATGTCTGTAGTACAAAGGTAGCCAGAAGTTAATTCCTATATAATTTTGAGATTTCATCTCCCTTTATTCCAAACTCTTGTAACTCATATATTCCGAATATACATCTTGGACATTATTCACCGTTCAGCACTCTTCCCACCTTATGTAGAGAGAGATTAAGATGACAAAGGTATATTATAGCATACCAAATAATTTAAAATCAACACTAGGATCACTCATACATTTTACAGTTTGAGTATGCAATCAGCAGTAAATTAATTTCATTTCAATTACTTCCATGGCTCATTTCATTAATTACTAATACCAAAACTTTGATCAACCATTGATTTGATTGATAATATGATGCACTACCGTTGTACTCAATTGAATTATCGAATAAAATGACCCATAATTAAATTAATCAATGTGTCTTTTAATCATAAGTGATAATCATTGATAAACTTAATTGCCCATTTTTTAAAATGATGTGCATCTTCATAAATTAAAGTAAATTTGCGAAAATTTCTTCAATAATTATATGACGTATAATATGAATTTATTTTTCAAATTTCCTTAAATAATAATTTGTCATAATAAGTTATGATAACTTCAACGAATATCTGTTTCCCAAGAGAAATTGTGCAATTCAAAATACGAACATTCGTATATCCATCAACTCTTCATTTTGAGATCTTCTTGCACTAAAGGCGAATGAAAAAATTTAACTATACATTTATGAAGACACGTAAGGTATTAAGAAATAAATGATCCTTTTGACGATTTCCATAATTTAAGCTCCTTTGTTATATTTATAAATGATTCTCCTCCATCAATATTGTAGCAATAATTAAAAGTCATTCTTCCTCAGCTTTTATGTTGCTTACACCTTAGTTGAAATCACCGCCTTCTGTAGCCCTCCCTATTCATGCAACTCTCAGTGCGTTGAGTAATGATGTACTGAAATTGAACTCAGGCAGTTCGTATTTATCGGAACTCAATTGGAAAGAGTTACGCTGCAACGGAAAATTTAGCTTGTCCTCAACTGGAAATGAGATATTGGAACGAGAGGATGTGGAAAATAACGGCCGCTATACTTTTTGTATCTTCTCGAGGATAAATGCCACGATTAAGGAGTACGAATCATAATAAAGTGCGCCGACGGTTCGTCGAGTAAGGAATAAAAGGATTGGAAACATTCCAGAGTCTTCTTTCTTATCCCGTTGGACGTCTTAAACAGAGAGCATCGGTGGGAGTGGTAGAACAAAGCCAATCTGCGATTACTTCCTTTTATACAAAGGTTAATTGAAGCGTGAATTTATCGACTCATTTTAAGGATTATCTTTAAAGCGCAAGAATTTCTTTTCTCCTTTATTCGAAGATTTCCGAGCCGCTGCGATTGTCTGTGCTTAATCGTTTGTACACATTGATTAGACGAATTCGTTCCGCAACAATTACTTTTCAAGGAAGACAAACGACGTAATTTTTCGTTGATTTCACAACGAAATATCCCCATTCCACAGCTTTCTTGTAAATATTCAGTTATGGGTCTTTCGCAAAGCCTTTTACTTATTTTCTTTTTACGACGCTATAAGAGTTGAAATTCCTCAATGTATCGTAAATGATAGTTAAATTCTGCTTTGGTTTTTGTTTTTCTAAACCTCGATTCCTATTCAGATGAATTTCATAAGTTATCATCTTAATTTACAACTTTTTGCTTTTTATCATAGAACATGTCATTTCTCTATTCCTCTAACATTACTTTGAGATCTAGTATTTTAGGACATCCTATATACTATATTTAGGATTACCATTACTATTACGACCATTACTTTAAGATTTGAAATCAACCTCAAATCTACTTTTAAATATGAGGTTTTAAAGTTCCACCATTTTTCTGGGATAGCTTAAGCTGGGTACATTTCTCTTGAAAAGACTGCGAGTATAATAAATTGAAAGCAGTTATACATTTAAAAATAACAGGAAAGATAGAGATGGCACCTGTTTGATGCAATTCGTGGTTTCACTTAAGCGGCTGATTAAATTCCATTCTACTAATTAATTAAAATTAAACCACTAATCCAATCAGTAACTTATTGAACTGGTTATGTAAATGAATCGGTATTTTTGCAAACGAAAACTTTGTAGCAAAATTACTGCATATAGTGTTATTCCTGACTAAAATGATTTCATTTCCCTCTCAAAATGGAGGAAAACTCTGAGTTTCCATCCATCCTACTCTCTGGCAAATTAAAAAATGAGGAAAGTGTGATAAAAGCATGCCCATAGGCTCTGAATAACCTTCATATTCATTCTTGTTTAAATTCAGTCATACATTAGCCTGGCGTGAAAAGCTTTTCTTGTACCCTTGACGTCTTCCAATTTGAACTTAGTATATCTCTGACCTACCTTTTCCAATTCTGAAATCTTATTTTTGCTTAGCTGACTTATATCACATATTAAATTGAGACAGCTTATTCCAAAGGGATTTGTCTTGATCAAGATGTGTTCTTGAGAAAAAATACAGTTTCTCATATATATTAAGCTAACATTATAACATTACGAATGTACTTCACCATAAGAATTAATGTCAAACCAAATTCATTATCACAAATTCATTATGATCACTAATCATCACCATTATAATCATCACCCAAACCCACAATCTGGGTGAATGATAAGGCTAAGAAAGATTTTAATATCACCTAAACTTAGATAAAACAATCACTACATCTATATAATATGCATTTATGATACATTCGATCCACTATTACTGTAATGTTTGAAATTGTGTTTCTGCTTCGTCTACCACTTCTACGACTTCAGAAATCACGAACTTCTAATACAAACGCTTTTAATGCATAGTTTTCGTTTCCAAATTTATTGATAAAACACGTAGTCCTCATCCCTAGTCAAGTTTCATAGAACGTGACTTAAAAGATTGGGAAATGATAACTTGAAAATTCTATCAAAGTTAATATTCTTACTACTTTCGTAAGCTAATATTTTTCGCTTCAGTGGGAAATTATGAACGTATCATATACTTCAGTGATGAGATAGTGAATGTAAATATTATAATCGAAATATGGTATTTACATTTTTATTAATAAGGGGGATCCTCGATTGCTCACTGTAGATATCTTGTACGCTTTTGATATGCCATAGCTTCTAGAATATGTACACGATACTGACATGTTTGATTTTCCCTCAGGTTTTTCCCCGCTCTGGTCCTCATTCCATCTCTTTCCACAGTAGTGGATCAAAGTTAAACGCTTGCCTCGATGGTACATTACTTCGCTCACCTTTAATATATTCCCGAACGAAGGAACGCTACAAATCAAGTGACCGTCAGGAGAAATATCGGAGCTCAATCCAGCGTGAAAGTATCGCGGTTGGGAAAAATCCCTCCCAGTAACTTCATCCCCGAGTTGAAATTAAGAAAACTCCGAGAGAAACCTTTATTTTTTCCGAACCGTATTCTCTCAGTCAGATTTCCACTTCCATCCTATTTCACGCAAAACCTCACTCCTCTTTTCCGTTCCCAAGACGGCGGGGGAATTCGCAGTCAAAAAACCGAAAGTTATTATCCCCCTCTCTGTATCACTTCAGCCTCCCCTGTTCCCATTACCACAAACCCAAGAAGTCTCCCCCTTCACCGGTCGTTTGAGTTCTCCCTTTCCCCTTCGTTTCTCCCGCGGACTGAATATAAATATGAAGATCGAAAAGTGGATCCCCAGGACATCGCCAGAAAAAAATTTCGATTCTCATTTTTTTCCCTCTCTCAATCCTCCTTTATTCTTCCCACTCCGGTTCCTTTTCTTTCTGCCTCCTCTGCTGTTTTTTTTCTCGGAGTTCTTTTCCCAGCGGGAGGGAGGATCCCTTAGGAGGCATAAATGTGACCTTTGGTTTTCCTTTTTCTTTGTCAGTGTATTTCGGAGGCTCATGAAGATATTCATCCTGCTCTATTTCCGCCCGCGGAATAAAATAATCAAGGCAGTAGCTTCCGTCTTCTTTGGAGGATAAAAGGTAATGATGAGGTATACTGCACAGGTGAGATTCACGTTCTGTCGTGTGTATATTTTGTGGAGGAAAAGACCCCAATGCGGCGAAATCATTAGATATTCCACGTGAAATTTACAATGATAAGTAAGTAGGAGACTAAATCGCCGTTAAGGAAGAGAATCGGACATTATGTATCACAAATTGCTTTTGATGCATATACATCGATATGTATACATTGAATACTTTTTATACGTGAGTCATAAGCCATAATAATTTCTTATATGTTTGACGGGGGCATATATTCCCAGAGTATTAGAATGGAGAAGTTCTTGAGCTCAGATTCAATAATCGCCTATGTCGTCAAGAAGATAGGTTATTCACAACACAATCTTCGTTTATCATACCATCATTTTCGCAAAACTCTATCGAAAACAATATCCCATCACCAAAATAAAAAAAACAAACTTTCTCAAATTTCGTTTGATAATCATCTGGTTTTGGTAGTACCAGTGGTTAAAACTTACTTTATAAAAGAACTGAAATCTGCAAGAGATATAAGCAAAATTTACGTACATTTCGTGTGAGAGTATTTTAAAGCTGATTAGAGTCAAACTCAAGATCTTCTGCAAGAGTAACGACGAATTTTCATAATCAATGATGCCTTCTTATGAATCCTGTAATTTTATTCATCTTGCAGGGAAGTGTAGTCAGTTATATTTGCAGTTAGCTTCTAAATACATTTCTTACGGTTATTTTGCTTACGTTCGTAATTATGTCTATCACTTCCAGCAATTTCAAACCGAACTAGTTATCTTTCCATGCCTACGTGGGAGGAACCTGAACGCGGAGACAGATAACCCTGAGAGAGCAAGTCCGTAATATGAGATATTTTCGTTGTTTTTAGGTAGTTATCGATTTAATTTGTAGTATTTCATCGTAAATGAGGGTTTTTAGGATGCCTAAGCATTAAGAAGAGTAGAGAAGTTCATGAATTCAAAAATTTTATTTTTGAGAGCTTGATTGCCTACTAATTTATGTTTTTACGCATTTTAATTCTGTTAAATCCATCGTTTTACATCAAAATTAACAATATTAATAACATTTTATTTTTGCGGCAAACTTACTACTTCTTCCGACTCACCCATCGCAATCCGCGGCACACAGTTCGGTATTCATTGCTCTGTTATGATGAATTAAATCCCTAACTATATCTGGTCACATTTTACAATACTACGAGTACTTAATTTTTACCTAGTATATGTAATATGTCACAGGGTTTAATTATTACGGGTGATACAGCAAATATGACTGAGAGAGCAAATTCATGTGATAAGGTCTCAAACGTGTGCACTATCTCATACCTAAAAACAGCTAAGGGAAAATTGGGTATTATCATTTATCGTGTGTGTACAAAATGAAATGTAGGCTCACGGTGTGAAATCTATTCTCATAACGTTGAGGCACGAAGCATAAACGTTGCAGAATTAACGTAGGTGTTTTAGTCATGCCGTAATTTGGAGTGCTAATCCACTGCATTATTTGCTAGAAAGAAGCAATGAAGTCCATTATAGACTGTTACTATAGCTTGTATTTTCAAATTAGTCAATTCATTTTAATTTCGAGTGGAATTTCAAGTGCTTGCATCGTTTAACTTCGTTTAGATCAAGCAATTAAACAACTATTCCACCATCCGCAGTTTAGATACAAAATTACTCAATGCTGGGAAAATTCTTTGTAATCTGAATTGTAATTAAATCGGTTAAATTGAGGGCATAGATTACCGCCTAATTTTGAAATTATCCACCTCACTTGCAATGATGTTCCACGGTATTCCAGATATACGATGCTGCTCCATTTAGTGACAAATTTTTGTTGAATAGTTTCTATCAAATTTCCATAAAACTGAATGTGTTTTTCTGTAGCTAATATGAAACTTAATCCTTATATTTTATATATAATCGCTGCAATGTAATTACTAAAATAGGATTTTGAAGAATTACCTCGAACATTCCTTCTATAAGTGAGAATCTCTCATACACTTACTCATATTAAAGTATTGATTAATGAATATTTATGAGATGAATACTTATTTTTACTGCTGGAATTTATCTAAAAATCATTTCTTATGCTAAATAATATTGCTCCTCATAGTTAAATTCGGTTAATTTGAAAAAATTTGGTCTGTCTACAACCAACGCATTTCTAAAGACAGTGCTGATCATATATTTTGCTTTTCATCAGAAAACAGTAACAGATGAAATGCAACTTGTTGGAACTTTGGCACCCAATAATGAGTCGCCTAAAATTAAAGTCAGCGAATGTTATTCTATATAAATATCATATTGCTATGTTATAAATAAATTTATTCTGGATATATTTGACATTTCCTGAAGAATACGAATATCTTTACAGCAAATCGTGTTCAATATATAATGCATTGAGGTAAAAGTAAACATAACGAGTATATGTTCTCGCAAAGATGTTTTGGCGTTCATATTTCCACGAATGGATGTGCCTTCAGTTCCCCTTTTCCTCTTATTTTTCTACGCCCCAAGTTAAAACGAAAACTTTTCGGAAGATATTTCATTTGGTAGAGTATTTCCGAAAGTTACCTTATCTATCCTACGTCCATGGAGTGATCTCCAAAGTAATATCTTTAAGTCTCTTCCTACTCTTGAGATGACCGTCCATAATGGGTCACTGATTTTACTCCTAGGTACTATTCCCTACTCTCGGAGATATCTTTGTCCTAAGAGTTATTTTTCTCTCGCGCAGTTCTCCCCAGGTGACCCTGCCGGCTTCCTTCCAACTGAGCCACCGTTCCAATACTCTCCTGAGACCTTTCTCTCTCCAATTCCACACCCCATACCCTGTTCTATCTGCGCTCTCGGACAGTATTTCCCGAGCCCATCCTTCTCTCTACACTTTTCTTTCATGCTTCCGTCTCGTATAAGTTTTTGTGTCACAGTTTTATCCCGTCAAATTCAATGCTTGATTTCATCTTTTTGTATTACTAATGCATAATTTAGATATAGGTAGCAGAAAAACGACAATTTAACCAATTGTGTTTGATTAATGGCGGGTTATATAAGATTAAGTTTCGCTCTGATGAAACTCCTATTAGAAAAAAATATACATTTAACGGTTTAACTGAAGTGCCCATTGAACTTCTATAGGAGAATAGGAGAAGAAAGTATGATATATGTATATTTGATGCGTAAAATATCCAATTATTTAATATTTAGAGATTTTTAGAGTCAACAACTTCCGCTGAAATCGCTCCGCAATCAGCATTCCTTTAAAATATTATTTTTACCATACACTAACTATCAAACATTCCTCCTTCCTTTACTTTTGAGTTTTAAAATTGGACTTCTTAAAAGGATGCAGATTAAATCTCTAAAAACCATTTCATTCACGATTAGTTGCGACTGAACTCCGTTCACACTAGAGCTGAAATAAGATTCATAAATGTAATTAAAGCAACGTAAGAATGTATTCAAAGTTAATCTACGGTGGAAAAAGTGTTTTATTGGAAATTTGGTGGAACCGAGGTATGAAAAGTAACAACTTTATCGCGTCAGCTTTTGAATGGCTTTGAGCAGTTTATAAGTTTATCTCCATCCTAATAAGAGAATCCTAATACAAATATCTCAACCCTTATATTGTGATAAATAATGCTTTATAACTTCTTCCAATATCTGTTTTGGATATTGCTTTTGATTCTGGTCGTTTTTAGCAAAATTTCATAATTTTAAATATTTTTAGCTGGTTTCAGATGCATTTTAGTTAAGTTTAGATGTGTAGCATGTACAATTATGATATTAACTTCAATTTGAAAACAGTACTAAGGTGCAGAGACATTTACTCCTTCAATCTTTCTTATCACACAAATAATTATTATTCCAACCACATGTATCTCACTGGTTACCACAGTAACACAGCATAATAATATACGCTGAATTGGTTGTTATCTAATTATTCTGCATAAATGACATCAGGCGCTAAATTTAAGATATTTCACCCCTGATTTTAGTTGAATTCATAACACAACCTCCCTTTGGACAATCGTAATTTTTCTTGAATGAAATCCTAGTGAAAAATCACGAATAAATCAATCCCTTTCTTGAACCTACACTTCCTTCGCAATGCCGCGATCACCACCAACTTCGTATCGCTATCCGCTTTTTTCCATAGAATATCGCTCCAAAACTCTCTCGAATATTTTATTTTCTCTCCAGAACTTTGCTCGGAGTTCCCTCAATCATTCACAACGGGTTTCATAAAACTTTTACGGAAGAAAAACACCGAAGTCCAATTAACGTTCCAAAGAAACTGGGTGGAAATATTTGAACATGATTAATGATATGATTTTGCAGTATTTCGGAATATTAAATTTCAGAGGAATAGATTTTAATTTTAATTAATTTATATGAATGAAAATGCTTTTGTCATTATCAAATACGTCAGGAATTTCTGGAATAGTTAAGTGCAATTCGAATTAGGATGTCGAATCGATGCTATATTTAACATTTTTATACTGCTAAGTATGTCACACAAAGGCTGGTGCTGTGCTATTGAAGTTTTACGAGCTTCTCTATACGAATTTTAGATCTATTTCATTAATAACCTCAACTACAGTAAAATCATAGGAAGTCGTGAGTGTAAAGATACGCCTGAGTTAGAAAGGAATCTGGATTGGATTAACCTGCCAAAACTTCTCAGGAATGGTAGACTACTGAAAATACTTTTCCATGCAGCATACTGCGAAGTTATTTCTCTGAAGAGCATTCCTACAACTTCCTTGGAATACAGACCTACTACCCTTTTATCTAATAGCACTCCCTTATATATCACTCTACGTTTGTTTTGATCCTTTCACTATCTGTCCGTATTTTTTCACACGGATGGGATTTGTTTCGCTTGACTAAATATTATCATTTTCACATGATCTATTCTTATTTCTCTTTAATTAAAATCGAGTATAAGTAAAAATTCGCTGTTTGCTCACTAATTTTCATTTTCTCTGATTACACCTGGAGGCATATATGAGCATACTACTAAAAGAAATATCACCAAGGATATTACAAAACTATGTAGAATTCAAAAATTTTTTTGGAAATATCTTCCTTAACAGTTGAATTAACAAGTTTTACCACTCAATAAAATTAAAAATGGAATACCAAGTCATGATCTTACAAGGAATTGAAATTTAGCCATCAGGAAAATGATTATACTATTGGAGTACTTCTAACTTTAAAACCATGAGTGTGTATTGTACGCCTCTGCACGCACTTTAGCGCATGCCTTTATATCGCCTCATTGTAATTGAACTTGAAATTCAAGTTAGGATCCTACATTATACGAATGTACTGGAAAAGAGTCTTAATAAGAACATTGAAAATATATATAGGATTGTTACAGCTCCACTTACTTGTGGTCTCACCGGATTCCTTTTTTTACACACTCAGCACACCTATTGTTTCTATTCTCTTGCGCTATCAAGAACATTTACGCTAGTGTTTTTGGTCTCAGTAGCTCTCACTTAAATGCTTCGGTATTTATTTTTACAGCAAGTTCAGAGAAAAATAATATTCGTAAGGAGAAATTTAAATGGATTATTCCTTTCTAAATTCTTCTCCAAATTATTTACGATCGCATTTAATTCGGATTGTTACGATATTTACTTTGAAACTTGCCATATAGCATTTGTCGGATACGTATCAAAATATCGAGATAAATATCCTCGGCATATCATAATATTCGTTTGAAGAACATTAGTTTCAGTAAAGAAGACGTTACATATATTTGGATTATCTCCCCTTCAAGATACGAATCTTTATCTTACGCTTCCCTTATTTGATTCTTATTTACCCTAATGTAGATTCTTCACTCACTCTTATTTCCTTATTTATCTCTTTCATTATCTCACGAATCCGTATATCACATTACATTCTTACTACTCATAACGGGATAAACGTAAGACGGAACTCTTAAGTCGCAATTTCGCCCGAAATGAAGACCACCGTACGTCCTCCAACTTTATCTCTCCCCATTCTCTTCCCTTCTCCGCCTTTTCCTTGCAACGTCACCCCCTGTCTCTCTATTTTTCACTTCCTCTCAGCCTCATTTCCCAACGATGCAACCCTTAAAACTTTCCTCTCGAGCCAAAACTTCCACCACTAAAGCCCGTCTCACTACACAGTCCTACATCAAGCCTCCGTCCGGGTCAGGTGTCAACTTCACGGTGGCTTGCTAGAAAGCTATATTTCCCTTAAAAAAGGAAGACATTCTCCTTTTTTTATTTCTCCTCCTGCAAGTCTTCTGCTCACACGCGTCCGCTAGCGCGAAGAGACCATAAACTCAATAACACTAGTCTTGGAGAGCGCAATTTCGGGACGCAAAAAAATTCCATCTTCTCTAGCTTCAGTCTCCATGTGAACGGCGGGACGGAAACGCTTCGGAAAAAAGAACAGAAGAAATAATTTGGACTGCAATGGAGAATATCCCGACAACGGTCTTTTTTCCACGGGTAGGGTAAGACTAGACACGTGGGAAGAAAACTAGGTATGGCTGCTAACTTAGGCCTCAAATGAGACGCTTTATAGAACAGAAGGCAGTCAAGGTCCGATGGGAATGTCGGTGAAGAATTTTCACTCGAGAATCAAAAAGTTGAGATTATCAGGGACTTTGGAAATTGTTACGAACTGTAACATCCTTGTTAATGTTATCTTCTTTCTTTCTGTGGAAATCCGTTATAAATGTCTATGCTTTATAAGTGAACTGGAAATCATTCCTTATATCTATATATAATTAATTGGTTCACCACCCTTCTATGCTAATAATTATTGAGAACTATCCGATTGAGCAATAATATTTTATTCATCAGTATTACTGTTTGGTAGGAAAGCGATGAATCAGTAAATAAGAGATCGAAAAACTCTCTGTAAGTCGACCTCGCATCATGCTTTCGAATAGAGGTAGAACCGGCGGATTACTGACCCTCGTAATGCAAAGAAACTTATCATTCCGGTTCTAACTCTACTCGAAAGCCTGACAATGATCCTTCAATTTTGAATTCCCTCTGAGGATGGTGGGATAGTTGCCAAAACGCGCATTAGGTGATTCTTAGAAGGATAGATGATTCTTATTCTTCCTCTTATTCTTTTCAGCAATACGCCGATTCTTTCTCTATTAAAGGAAGCTAGTTAGGTTAAGGAGAGTGTTTCTACCTCTTATTCATTAACAGACGAGTTCCAATTTCTATTCTTTCGACAAATCAGTGGTTTGATCAGTGACGGGGTTCGTGAAACCAGTCACGATTCTCAAATTAGTTACTTATAAAATTCATCATTCAGTACCTTATTAAAAATGTCAACGTTTTCAAAAAATCAATTAGGTAACTCCGAAGAGTAAATATTCCATTCATCTCATTCATATTTATCTCTATACAGTTACAGTTTTAGAAAACTGAAACAAATGAATTGAACTTTTTGAAAATCTTTGTTTCTAAAGAATTAGTAATATGAACACATACAACATGTATAACATGAAACAAATTATAATCCAACTACTGTTTACACCCCATAAAAGATGGAGGTAGATAAAAGGCTATTGTACTATGAAAGCCTTTCTCTCAAAAGAAGAGAAGATATGATTTGCGTTTGCGCTTCTTTTTCAATTGGAGCATGGAGGATATGAAAGGCCAACTCATAGCCACCGCCACTTCACGAGACAGTAACTCGATTAGTATGCGCACCATTTTCAGAGGCGTTTACGGTACCCTCTATACCCCCATCGTATGCGCTCCAGAGTATCATCGCAGTATAGAGGAATAGATGACGAAATTCGAAAGAGAAGTCCATATAAACCGGAATGTTAACCGAAAAATACTATTCGAATGGCGTCGTTGGACGATGTGCAGCTGCGACTGAGACATTTACGAATTAATAAAACTTTATTGCGAATCTATATATATAGAGATTCTCTCAATACCGATATTTCTGTTCGTGGGTTTAACACCTGTTATGTTAAACTGGATGCAATGGATGAGATTATGTTGGTATGAATTCAAAAGTTCCTTGATTTTAAGGCCGATGACTCTATCAGCATCGAACAGACTCTATCTATGAGTTCTATCAGCCTTAGCTACTTTGGGTAAACAGGATAATTGTTCTCGTAAAGTAGTTTATATATCAGATTCAATGTAAATATTCATTATAACATTCGCGATGGAAAATAATCAGTCCCGAATACGCCGGGAGAGAATCTTTCCTCCTCTTAGTATGGTATTTTAATTATTTCATTGTACGGAAAAAAACAGAAAGGGAAACCTTCCGCGAGAAAAATAGAGGAGCTAATACATTGTAATTCATATAAGCTTATTAATAAAACGACGACCCACATTAAAAACTTTAAAATGATACCAGGTTTTATGTTTTACGGAAATATTTTAGTTTATATATTTTGTGTTACCAGTGGATTTAACTATCAGATACTTATAAATGTGGAATAAACATATTTGAGAGAAGCTTGTAATCCGATGTGAATAAGTATTAATCTATACATTAAAGCACTTGCATCCAAAATCGCTAGGATTTAGCTAGTTATGCATTGTTGTACCTATGGACATTGTTATCAGTCGAGAGAATATTCCTGTTTCCATTTAGCTATATTTTCTAAGCAGCTTTAAATTGTTGTATTCGAAATAGTTCGAGAACATGGAAAATAATCATCTTGCTAAATTTTTAATTTCTTCGGCTAACATAAATTGCTGATTATTTTGATAATTTCGAATTAAGATGAGAGGCACCTGGGACGATTTGCTATTTTACCAGTAAGCTTGGCTCTATGTGCATGTAACAAGAATCAGGAAACTTTTCTCAGGGTATGCTCACTGGGATACAAAAGCGAGAAATTTCGCTAAGTTGCCGCTTCCCGATTACATATAGCCACTACGATATTCTAAGTATGGCTATCCATGACATTCATTAAACTATGTACATAAACATAATAAAATGTGAGTAAATAGGTACGTTCTGCGGATACTGCGCAGCGACGGAATTCCCATACTGCGGTATTCACCAATAGTTATGTAATTCGAATGTTATTCTCATATAGATTCAGGAGAGAGGCAATGGAAGATTACATTCAATATGAAAATTAAGATCGTTTTCCGTTTATAAAATTAGAACATGTTTGTTACATTTTCATAAATCATTAGACATCATGATGATGATGATTGTGATTAGGCATCACTTTTGTGTTTCATTATGATGTAAAATTTGAAGAAAACATGAAGGTTGAATTACATTTAATATCAATATCTCACTACTATTATTTTACTCGCTATTATTATTTCTGGTCGTTCTTCCCGAGTACAATTAGAGAAGCTAATAGGGTCGATTGGAATACAAGGATGGTGTCGTTACACCCCCTGCCATACGCCACTGGCGGCTTGCGGGGTACTCATCTAAATCTAAATCTAAATCTACCTATATATTGGGGATGCACATTCCTACGCAGGCTACGAAATGTCTTAAATGAATTCATGCTACGCTTAATTTCCAGGGTAATATTTACGCCCGCTATTGGAAGCAATTTTCCTTAAATACGAGCATAAAACGCAGCCACCGAAAAAGTCCCGTCCGCATTACCAAATCCACAGAATGAGTTAAAAAGGCGACCCATAAAATCCATGAATTCCACCGCTCGATTAAGGTTATCGCGGACGAAGCAAATCGCTTGGGAAGACACTTTCAGATTTCCGATACCGCAGATATTGAGTGATTGCGGGTCGTAAAAGGCAGCGGCCATCCTTTACAATGGCTCTGCGAGAAAAAAATCCTCTCTGATCCACGTATCGCTGACGATAATCTGATAATCGAATCATCCGGAGGATATTCGCTGAGCCATAAGTCAGTGCTTCCGTAGATTGCAGCTCATTTACGTCGCAGCGGAATTCCTCCAATATTGTAAAATAAATTGAATTATTCGCTGTTCCTGAATTGCAAAAATGCTGAAATTGGGGCTTTTCGTCGCCTTAATATGAATATCTCGCATCTGAAAAAGGTAAAAAAATATTTTATTGCATAGAAAGCACTCATATCAACTATTAAGTAGGCTGGGTACGGCGTATGTGTGCCCCGTCACCTCTACGAAAGCCATGAGGGCCTATCAGGAACCCTGGAATATCTTGCGTGACCTAGCTTATTCCGTTCTTTTATACATCAATGGTAGAGTGATGTGATGAGAAAGAGTATTTTATTTTAAAATTACGAATTAATTTGTTGTTCATTCTAATATCAAAAATCGCTTATTTAAGTGTTGTGTAAATAACCTAATCAATTCAACATTTTAAATAACGTATTTTTTTAATAAGTCAGCTGTATATTGTATGCTTTCGCTGAAACCGGACTGTCTGAGGCGGATTACTTTATTTATCTTCAAGGGCGATATTCCAACCTGTTCTTAAAAATTGCTCAAATCGGGGTAAAAAAGACTGTTATCCTGCATCGATGAATATAGTCCAGAGGCCTTATATAGCGACTCAAAAATTGCACACTTTCATTGATCAAATTCTTCCTATAAAATCTATAAAATATCTTTCTCTGCAATCAATCACGAAGAACATTTGGTAACAAAATCCATAGTGTTTCTTAAGATAATATTTGAATCGTGGAATAGGGAGGAGATCCAAAAGACCGTGAAGTTCCTTTCAATATAAGCCAATGCCAATTGAGCATCTATTTATCTAAGCTTTCTGTGATTTTTGCCCATTCATAGCGTCATTTTTTCTATTATATAAAACTTAGTTTTTTAATAGTGTGCAGCATCTAAAATGAAATAAAGAATTTTCCATGGAAGTTCATGGGAAATCGCATTTCGACAAATTAATGTGATTCCGAAACGAATCATATTCGTTAACCAAGGTATCACAGTAGTGGTAAAGTAACGATAATAAAATATGGTTTTATGTAAGACTCAAAAGGAAGAATATAAGAAAGAAAAAGGGTTATTGATTCGCTTTACGCTTAGCATGCATATATAACCTATCTGGTGCGTAATAATTTTAAAAAATTTTTCCTAAATTTTCCACCGAGATACTATATCATCTGCGCAGTTCATTTTTCTTTGCTGTTAATAATTTCTAGTCCTTTGTTAGTCAATTATAAACAAATTTTCTTCATCGCAGGTCCTATTCATGGACTAGGATGCGATTAAATCGTTACGCTAAATTATCACTCCATGGATGCATTTAGGGTTTTTCAAGTCATTAGGCTCTCATAATGTATCAATAAAACGATCCGGTTCATTTTGTTCCTTTTAAAAATAGATCCCAAACGGTCTCTTTTATGTAATCGCGGTGCAGGACTGGTCGTTTGATCGTCGAATCGTTTAAAATCCAAGCGATAAAAGCGGATTACTTCGAACGCATGCATTAATGATTATGATGCAGACGCCAGGAACAATCCAGATTGTACTCATCTCTCTGCAGCCCATCCATTTTTTGGGATATCTGAAAAGCTCCACTGATATTCGTTGAACCGTCCACTTCATACTGCGGTGATGGGAGTCGTTTCGTGAAAAACTCACCTGAAAACGATAAAGATATTAATTAGTACACAGATTAACGTGAATATATACATGTTATTCAAATTATGGCCTTAATTCCATGCGATTGCGATTTAAATGGAATCGATTATTACGGGATCGGTTGATTATGCGGCGAATTCTAATGTAATAAAACCGAGTTCATGGAGTGCTGAAAGTGTTTGGGAAGCGGTACAGAATAATCAAGCTTCATTTAATTATATCGGTTTAAATGAATTTATTTCCATCCGTATTCTGAAAATAAATAGTGGGTCAAGTACGGTTAAACGGAGCTGTTGGATTTGAAAAAGATGGAGGTTACTCGAAATTAATTCAGACCAAATAAATGTAATAGTGTATTGAGGCCTGATAATACCTGAAATGAAATAAAGTCTTAAAAATAAATTTAAGAGCAGGAATATTTTTTGTTGATACATCAGCAATCTCAATATTACATGTAAATTTTCTGTTATGTTTCGCAGTTTGTCTAGTTTTCACCCAGAGTATTCAAGTTTCGTGAACATCTGGAAATTTAGAGGTAAAAACTCTCAGTTAACGAAATATATATTCTGCCATTTATTCATTCCAAAGAAAAATGATGAATTTACAAATCTATTATTTCTAAAAGCTTCCTAATGCGTCATTGTTACCAGGAAATCCAGCTTTGTTATCGCCGCGTTGAAAAGAACCCTGAGGCACTTGAATGAAACATTCATTTCCCATTGGCTGCGTTTACATTGGTTTCTATTGCCTCAAGGGACTATATTCAATAGCATTTGAGGTTATAATTATTTTCTCGCATCCTATACCCTCTAATCCTTGAGGTAGAGGGACAGAATCTTGCGTTAACGAAAGTCTATCTTGCGATGTTACACCACAAAGTGTTTCAATATCTATTATACTTGGGAGCAAAAGACCCATAGACCGGCGAATGGCAAACGCAAAGGATATCAATGAATGGCTAACTTAAGCCTGTGAACTCATGAAGCGTAAACTAAGAGATAGGGTCACACATTCCGTATAATCCAAATGATATCTTCACGGACATTCTGCGCTGTTCTCAGCGTGATTATGAATTAATCGACCATTCAAATGCTCTGCATTAAATGGGAGGTTAAAAGGAATCCTAAAGCAAATAGAATTTAGGACATTTTCTTGGAATCAGTAATTTCATTAAAAAACTTTGATGGAGAGAACTTATTATAAAGGAATTAAGGAAAAAAGATAATGAAAGAACTAATTTTTCCAATTTTTCAAATTTTTATTCCATTAATATTTTCCAAATACTTTGAGCCCTTAAGACTAATTTCGTTACACAGATTGAATTTCTACATTTTCTGAATAAATATTCAAATTAAATTCCAATCTACATTTGTTTTACAGAAATCCTTGCGGTTTCAAAGCATTATTTTAAATTATAAGCTGTAATAAGAGTAGAATAATATTAGACTACAAATTTTAATGGTGATTATGAAAAGTTACTGAAATCAAGTAAGGGATATGGTACCCATGTATAAAGCTTACTAACTAACTTACCCACGTATAACTTACTGCCAAAACAATAAAATTTAACCATTTTGTTTGCAAAATGTCATGGTATCTATTGAAATGATAGTCCATTTCATGGTTTTCTATCCTCATATACTGATTTATGTAGAATATTTTACGGTTTTAATTAATATCTTACTGGTTTTAGCATTACTATAAAGTCTTAAGACCTTACAGAAAATTGCTATGCTTTAGTATATAGACACCGGTGGGCTGGAAAACCCCTGTTACCTTAAATCTGTTATGATATGATCGTTTATTTAATTTAATGCATTATATTTTACTATGTATGAAATGAGTTAGCATAATTAGTTATTTTTCTTAACATATCTTTCTTAAGTACTTTTAGGTCTGCTTACCATCATATTATAGGATTTCTAAAAACATTGGAGTTGATTTACAGCACGAATCCTTACCGCTACTAACAGTTTGTGACTAATCTAATTATTGGAAGCAATACAAATCTTAATCCTATCTTGCAGTAAGCAGAACACAAAGTTCATAAGTCAGTCATTTTTATGTTGCAATTTTACCACTTTGTCAAATGCTCTGAGAGAGTTTCCCTTGAGGTAGTTGCTTAGTAAGAACAAACAGCTGACGCAAAAATGGTCGTAAACGTGCTACTTTACACCAGTGTGTTAAGGCTGTGCTTTCTTTATGGTTGCGCACCACGCTAGACGTATAAAAGCAGACAATACTCGTATAAAGTTAGGATTGAGGTCAACACTTCGGTGTGACTACAATAAAATGTTTGGTGGATTGCATCTGTTAAGTCATACGTGAAGACCCACTTGCTAAGTGGAGTTCGCCAGTCAATGGGGGGTATATTAAGACTTTAGACGTAGAAAATTTTCCAAAATTTTTACCCACGGATCAGTCCTTTAATTTCAAATTTTATTCTATCTTATTTACTCATGGATTACAAGCGTCTCTGCGAGAAATTTTTCAATCTTAGTATGAAAAAATATTATGAAATTTTGTCTTTATCTGGGTGAGATGGAGACTGAAAAGTCTCCTCTTGGAATCAATTGAGGTAAAAAATCTAAGAGATGGAAAAGATTTATAGGAGTGTGAGAAATAAATTCATATAGAAATATGCAATATACAGTGAATATCACCGTGATAATAATGTGAATGGGTAATTTTAATTTAAAGAAGATAAAATATCACAGAGAAACTCACTCATTAGTTATTTTAAGTTGCTTACAATAAGTTATTTTTACACATAATTTTATATTAAAGAATTTAATATTGGAGGATATCAATGCCAGTTCCTTCGGACTCACAACCGAAATAAGGATACACTTCAAATTTAATTAACTATATCCTCATTTGAATTAAAGAGCAATTTCTGAATCCGACTTGGAAAAAAAGTCCTTGGAAAAAAACCCTTTTCAGAGACGCTACTAAATTATTTAATAACAGCGCATTAAAGAACGCCGTACGATGCAACGACGAATGGCGTGGAGAAAGTATATTCAAGAACTGGAAAGGGGGAGGATATAATTTATCTCATAAAATCTTATAAAACGTCACGTAAAAAAGGAGGTTCTGAGTGGTAGGAGAGCGGGAGGCTTTTAGAAAAGACATCCAGAGATACAAATAGATATTCTGAGGCACGAAAGAAAAAGATTCGAAGAAACGAAAACGCGGAGCAGCAAAGGAAGTCGCAGTGGTATTGAAAAGAGGGAAACGAAGAAATTGGAAGGAATAGAAGAGAAAGGAAACGAAGCGGAGGAAAGGAGAATAGGGAGAATCGGCTGAAAAAATTTCCTCGTGCCAGCCAAATTGAAAATAAGCATTTTCTCCTCTAGATTTAATACTCCGCCGAATGAAACTAACTTACTGTTTAGATTAAATTAAGATTACTTTGATGAACGGGAAAGATATCTCCGAGGGGAATGATTGAAGTGCAAACAGGCATTTCACTGGCTCTCGAGAGTGGGAGAGCTTTTGCAAAGAATGTTAATAAAATACGGTAACTAGGAGCGGGATTAAATAGGGTGGAGATTATAAAGAAAGTGAAAGGGGAATGAAAATACTGAAGCGAAAATACGCAAGAGATTATTCAGCTTTCTTGAGGAGTGAAATGCTCTAAAGCACGGGCATTAAAGCAGTGGGGTCCCGCTCGTATTTCTTAATCAAAGGGAAAAGAGGTCGAGGAATAAAAGATAATTAAGAGTATACGCGTTTATGAAGAGATTGCGGAAATTGTTTCAGAAAAGGAAGGAGGTAATTGATTTCTTCATTGAGAAGTGTATCCGAGAATCAATAATTCGAGATTCGTAAATTTTGGGTGGGTAATTTTGAGATCGTAATTATGGTTTCGTATTGTTTGAGAAATCTCGTAAGAGCGTTTCAAATCTTATGGCGAATTCTCATGAAAGCTTTCATTTATCACCTCGAAAAAACAGCCACGTGGATTTAAAGGACCGTATTAATGAAAATTGCCAACTTACGGAATCCAGTTCTGGCCGACGTAAATAAAAGCATTCATTCATCTTATCAGAAGATTGAATCTTTGACCATTGATATGGAAAGTTCCATTTTCTCATTTCTCTCCGATTCATTACTTCTACATGTGTTTCTTTCGAGATTTTGTTTTTCGACTGAAAATTAATTCTCGAAATGCCTCCCTAATAGACTGTTTCGCTAATATGATCGAAGAGGCTCCGTCTCCGTCGTGTTACGTTTCTTTAATTTTGAAAATTATGTAATTTTCAACATTGAATTTTACTGTTAACATGCTCAACTCACTTGGTCACCTATTGCCATAGCTTGACGGACAATAACTTCCAGATTTGTATGTATGTATGTATGTATCTCTACCTTTCTCAACATTCTACTTCTTCTAATTTACTCTCTCAGTTATAAAATAGCATTTAAATCATATGACTAATTTCTTATTATTTTTTTATATTTGATTGAATTCTCTTCTTCTATTTTTTTCTAAAGATTCTAATTCTTCTAAAGATTCTCTCGTAAAGCACCGGGCGTTGATACGAGTACCCAACTTTACAGTAATTATGCAAGAATATGAGGAAACTATTAATGAAGACGTAATATGATACAATAGAAATAATTACGTTCTTATGATGACGATGAAAAACTAATCTTCTTTTCAAAGCGGAAATTTTTAGATGTAGTACAATCTTAAAAATTCTATCGTGGAAAGTTTTATAATATTTGAAGGTAAATTATAATGATATTTTCACGTAATTCTAATAAAATGATACTGTCTGTTCCTCTAATCCAGGCTCGTCGTGATGGACATTACATCTTTATAAGTGCACAAAGAATCAGGAGGAGGTAACTTTATCGATAGTAGAGCTCCTATATTTTTGATGGCCACAGATTTTTAGTAGGCCGCTGATCTTAGCTTCTCTTCCGTATATTCGAGTTCAGTATTGGTTTTAATTCTTACTACTTCAATCATAGGAATTCATACGAGTTCTAGGATGATTTACGACACACGCACTCAATAACTAATTTATACCAATCATTTTGATTTATTAGTAAGATTGCTGCGAGTAGAATCAATTCTGTTGGCAGCCCCAACCATCATCTATTGGAAACATAAAACCCCAAATCCCTACATCAGACGCTACACAGATAAATATTCCACAATTAACCTTACTACCCACACAGTACAGTACACCGCTACACTGCATCAAGACTTAATTTACATGCACCTCCTTGTCTCCCCCACCAAAACATTTATACCACATATATCCTCTAATTACAAAAACCACAGTTCACTATCACAGTCTATAATAATACTTTTCAGTCCAAATTGTCACTTAATCGTTTTCACATCGTCACTTATATAAATATCCAAATAATACAAAACAACAATTCTCAGTCCACTTGTTTAATTAGACTACAAAATCTACTTTTGGACACTTTTCTATTTTTAGGTAAGGGTTTGAAGACCTCTTCAGGCAACATATTCCATTCTTTGACCCTCCTATTTATAAAAGAATACTTAGCGACATCCGTTCTTTGTTTCCTCAGTTTTAGCTTCTGTTTATGATCCCCTCTCACTACATAGTGTATAATTTCAGAGCATTTTGCACACATTTTCATAAACTCCATCGATATAAGATGAACACCGAGAAACGGAACGACCTGTAACATTTTAAAAAAGGATTCAGAGAGGGATAAGATGAAAGTGGGCGAGAGAATGGTTGTGAGTGGGCCGAGAAAGAGGAGGAAATGGATGTGAGAGTAAAATAAATGGGATCCAAAGGCAAGGAGTCCCAAGGTCTTTCCTTAAGAGAGAGAGAGGGGAAGAATCGGACGTCGGGAGTGAAAGAGGAGGCTGTGTCCTTCGCGGGGACAAAAGAGAGTAGTACAGAGAGGCTTGGTAAGGGCGGAAGCATTGTCGGCCAGAGAAGGGCCATCGTAGGCGAAAAGGACATTCCCTCCGCAAAGATCCTCTCCATTTGGAATCGAAAAAAGCGACGCCGGCCTCAGAACAAGCCTCCCAACCTACACCGAACTACTCTTACGGCCAAATATCCGTAACCCAAAGAACAACTTCAGCGGACTCGTTCCTTGAGATGGGGAAAAGGAAAGGTGCTTCTCAGCACGTACAAGACCATCTTATCCCTAATTCCTCCGAATTCTTTCTCTGTACTTAATTTCCTCACCGGCTCATCGACTCACTCTCCGAGTATTCTTACGGATAACTTTTGATACCATTGTGCAGCTATCTTTCGAGGCATTCGGTACACTTCTCCAGCTCCTTTTTTTATCTCTTATTTTCCGTTTTCATTAGGGTTAATGGTCGTACCCTCCTCGTCTTTTCCCCTTGCTGTTATTTCAGATTTCCCCGTTTCTCTCGTTCAATTATTCAAAGATGGCATTTCGCGTCGGATGTTACATTTTCAGTGTTTCCTTGAAACTGAAAATATTAAGACTGAGCTCTTTCCTTACAGCGATTTGGAACGATCCCGGGATATACATATGCACGACTCACTCGAAAGTAAGCTTTCAATTTTTTTTCCTCTTGACGCTTACATTACCGATTGGAACGTTATGAATTAGTTCACGCAATTTGCTAATATGTTCTTTAAATAATACCGTTATTTTAGTTACACTCATGTATGTATTTCTTTTCGTGCTTCTTCTTCGCAAGATTCCTTTTGTACTCTTCTAGGCTATAAATGCAGCATTGTTTAGTGTAAGATCCTATTGTCATTACAATATATTTTGTCAAAGAGAGTGTAATTTTTTTATATTCTTTATTTATTTCTGAGTTTTATATATTTTATTAATACTTTTATATATTTTATTTATTTCTGAATGATTCAGCATTGGACCCCTGTGATCATGAAAGAATTGCTTTCGAAATGCGCATTAGGGATTCTGAATAACTTGTGACCGCTAAACGATTATCCGTTTCCCGGGAATCGCCCTTAGACGGTCGCCGCCATCGGCGCTTGGAGAACCTTTGTCTCTTAGCGAATTCCTTATGTTAAAATTAATGGCTTATGAAAGGTTAAATGAAATTAACATGCATTTTGCCATTGATTTTCCATGGGGTTAAATGCTATATACGAATATTTTAATGGAAAGAATAAGAGCTTGGAACCAACGAGGACTTTAGTCACCAGGAGAATGGGTTATTAACAACCTCAAAAGTTTCATTTATTTTTTTCAAAAATGTTGCAATTTAGAATCAGTAACGATTTTACTCGATCAAACTAAAAACTTCCATTTAATTTACCCTCTTAATGTGCTTGTGTCAACTTTGTATGACTTTTCTCTCTAATTTAACTCAAGATATTTTTTTTCAATCTAATTTTACAAGAGTTGTAAACGCTGCAACCAAAGGAAATGAACTTCACGTGCATTTCTCATGGGAAAGCTTTGATTTTATAAGTTCGTACCGGGAACCGTTAGGTAATTAATAAGTAGACTATAATCAGAAAAGACGTTTAAATACAATTAAAGTTTGAAAGTTATGCAACCTTAGTTCTTGAGTTGTGGTGTACATGCTACTCTACTATTGTATACACGTGTGTGATAAATAGGCAGATGGAAAGTTATTATCATAGAGAGGTGTCTCGATGTAGTGAGGTCATAGTGAGTTCATTTTAATTTTTTGTTTCGCAAATATAACGTCCCTGTATCTATCATAATACGGATGAAAATATTAAAATGAACAAGGATTCAGTTTGTTGTCCCCGTGTCTTGCAGTCACCCTTTCCACTCCATTATAATGTCCACTTTGATTTGTGAAAAATGAGGAGATTACATTGTACGCCCGATGAACTGTTTTGGACAGCTAATTCTGACCCCTTTATGCGAAAATGAAAAATCAGGCGAACGAGCGACAC
Organism: Pachydiplax longipennis; assembly: GCA_036926295.1. Classification (NCBI taxonomy): domain Eukaryota; kingdom Metazoa; phylum Arthropoda; class Insecta; order Odonata; family Libellulidae; genus Pachydiplax; species Pachydiplax longipennis. Next base: position 21,684,956 of record JAVFKF010000003.1, on the reverse strand, counting down.
AAAAAGGGACCTATCCTTCAAATTTTCCGTAAACGTGGACGAAATGTTGTGTCACTTTAATGCGATACGACGGATACGACTTAAGCCTTTGTGCGCTTGAATTTTATCCGCGAGAATTCCAAATCTCTCATTTATTTCCTTCAGCGACAACTTGAACAAATCCCCATTCCCTCTGATCTCGAACTCTTCTTTTTCCACCCGCCTTTTTTCGTTTCTCTCCTCTTTAATCTCCTACAAGTAATTAAAAAGGCCCAAAGGCACAAGTGTCTCCGTTCATCTCTCACCTGAATATCGCGTATTTGATTAAGCACCCTTTTTTCCTTGTTTGGCTCCTTGCAGGGAAGGGACATTAACGTTTTTATGCGGAACTGTTTAATCTGTGGGTTCTTTCCTTTGGACCACTGGAACACGAGGGTTATTGTCCAAATAAGGAAATTGTCCTCTCTACGTTCTATGCGGCTAGAAAACAATCGAGTAACACTGATTTGATTGCTAAAATCGATCTATTTTTTATGTTTAAATAATTTGAACAACTTTATTGGGAATTCATATAGGGTTTTATGACAGTATTAAGAAGCTTTCTCATTTCTGGTTTATTTACACAGAGAAGTAACTTAGGTCTGTTGAGGTACATATTTAAACAAGTTTACCTTTCAATCCGCTGTTGTATAATTGATCTAATTATTAGATATGATGATTAGAAATGATGATGATATAGGATTAGATAAAGGGACGTTATACTTGCGAGACAAAAAATTAAATCAAAGTTGTATAATTTATTATGGCTTTCCACAAAGTTACGCCAGAACATATTGATTTCATTTCAATCCGCCTTTTGGCTTGTGGCAAGAGGGCAGTTTTACCCTCTAATAAAATGGCATATCGTATATATAATATCCTTAATAAATTTGAAAATAAAAGAAACATTCATTTTCGAATCTCTCTAATCATATGTATTGATCAAGTTGAAAAACATTTTCAATACAATGCGATAAATATGCCTGAGTTACATTTAAAATATGACATCGATCAAAAGCTATAAAGAAAACATATCACATTTTTCTTGCAGTTACTATTTAGATCCTTGATTCGGATAAATTCATAATTTTGGAGTCTCTTTTGCAGAATCACGATGGTATCAGCGCAAAAGAAAATAAATTAGCCTCCCATCTAATAAAGAAATATTTTAGGGTTAAAAAGGAAGGGATGAATTAATTTTATAGTTTTACTCAAAGAAAGAGAATTAAAATTTAACTGGAAATCATTTGTTCTTATCTTATAATATGACGTATTAATTTATCATTAAGATAATTTTCATCATATCTTTATATACCCCATGAATGTAAATTAGGGATCATTTTAATATCATTAAGCTGACGGGAGGATCTTTGACTCTGTTTCAAATCTTAACATTAGCTTAACCTTCACACTAAACCAATATCACACAGTATGACATCTGAATTTTAATGAACTCAAAAGAAAAGCATTTTGTGAGTGAAAATTTACTCTAGGTTCATTGATTTCCAAAACATCAACAAGAAAATGAATCGCCAGTCGCACATCCTAATTAGAATTCGGAAATTAATTTGGAAGGAAAAAATGTATCAAATTAACCTCTCACCTACCCAACTAGAGCACTGGAATCGGCAATTATCTTTGAGGCTCCATGCGTACATATAGGAGCGGAAATTCCAGTTGCGCAAGACATTTTCAGGGAGAGAACGTGTTAACTTGCATCGGATGGATGAGGTGATAAATCCCCCAAAGACGTGCTGAAATGCTTATCGTGTTATTGCAACATCCACCTTTAGCATTATACTCAACATAAATGTCACGAACAGAGCCAGTAGTACGTGTAACTATTAATCAAGCCATATCACATCGGTAAGGTTCGCAGGAAACGTCTGATATTGTCACCTGTTGCTATGGAGCACCTTAGGGCACGTCGGGATATCCTAACCGTGTTATTTTACCAACCGGTAATGAACAGAGCAGCTGAATAATCAATGAACGTGAGAAATCACAATTGAGCATAGTGATGTAGTATGGGATCACTATATTTGGCAACTAATACAAATAACCGGATGATACATCTCTAATTATTTTATGCATGAAACTTAAATTATATTCTTTATATACGTTACGTGTTTGCATAAACACAGAAATGTTGACCGATAATGTGTGTATTTAGTATTCGTCATAAATAATCACTTATATATATGTACGGATGTTTGAATTAGTGACCTCCTGTTTTTTGGATTAAAAACCTGACAAAATTAATTTAAAGATGGTTTAGCAAATATCGTAAGCTTTCCTGACAAAATTGTGGAGTGTTAAAATTTTTATATACTATATTATTTATTCTTTTGGAGTCGATTAATTTTAAACACCCATCATATTAATAATTTTCTTAAAATATTTTCTTGAAGTTACAGCAATTCATTATATCATTATTCTTATAATTTCTTCTTCTTACACTTCCGATCTCTGCGCGTCATTTATAGGAATGAGCAATTAGGCACCAGTAAAGGTGTTAAGATATTTCATCGAGTATGACGAAATTCCCAAATAGAGAAGGAGAGAAATTTTTAATTTAAAAACAATTTTATAGATGGACAAAAATATATTATACAAAACAATATTATAGATGGACAAAAATATATGGTCAGTGAGAATTATTAACATTAGAACCAACATACCAGTCAAGTTTTCTTTCGAATTCCTATGCTTTTAAATGGAAGAGGAAACGATAAGATAAGAAAAAAGGTGAAAAAGGCCGCCTTTGTATTTATATCTCTTGAAACTTTTTCTGTTCGTGTTCGGCTTTTCTATCTTCCTTACTTTCTAAAAGAGGCTCTTGTTTCTCCCAGTCGACCACCAGTCGCTGTTCCCATTGTTCCAGTAGTTACTTTCTATTCCCTGAGTACTATCCGAATTTGAGGGTCTTTAGTACTGTATTTAATAACTTTAGTATTCCTAGCAGAATTGTATAAAATGGGATTATACTATGGGGAAACTCCTCCCATTGGAAAAACATTTTTACTCTACAAAAGAGGGTTATAAGACGAATGTCAAATGCACATACCGGAGACACATGCAAACCACTATTTAAAAAATGGGGGATATTAACCATGCCCTCTGCCTACATCCATGCATGTGCCATCCATGTACATAAGAACATAGATAGATACACAAGACAGGGTGATCAACATAACTACCAAACTAGAGGAAGAACCAACCTGAGGACCCCATCCCATAAACTTAGTGGTACTGGGAGAGGCTTTGAGGTTATGTCCTTAAAAATTTATAATAACCTACCTAGTACTCTGAAAAATAACTCAAGCACACAATTTAACAAAAAATTGAAAGAAATCCTACTGAAGAAAACATATTATGATATAAATGAATTTCTATATGACAAATGTTTTACCATGATTTAATTGTAATTTCAATGGAAATAATTTAAATGTAAATATTTTAATTAATAAGAATAATGAATGCTATGTATCATGTTTTTGTATGCCATATAAATGTAAAATAATTAAATTGTTATGTATAGTTTAGTTTAAATAATTAAATGTTATGTATTGTTATATATATATTATATATATATTATATGTATATATATATAAATAGTGTACAACAAATTGTGACTTATCCTATACATGTATTTACATGTCTTCGGATGAATAAATATTATTATTATTATTATTATTATTATTATTATAGATGTTTGCATAGATAGCCTAATACCTGCTGACTTGGTAATTCAATCGAGAGAGATTAAAGTTTATTCAAAAGGCTCTCTTCTAAATTCTGCTGAAGACCCTTTTGGGTTCTATTTCACATATTTAATAGACAATTTTTATGCCTTTCTTTCTTAAGAACATTACTTTTCGTATTGGTATTTATAGCGCGACGTTATGCTAAAAAATGTAATATTTAGCATTGCTTTATATATGTCACAGATCCATAGACTCTGAATTACGCTTGAAATTGCGTCTACGTGCACATTTTTGGGAACTTTTTATATATTTTTTTGTTTTATTTTATTTATTTTTTATTTATATTTGATTAATGTTGTATTTAATGATGAATACTGATTTTTCACCGATAGGTAAATATTTAACTTGAACAAATCTCATTGCGGTATGATGATTTGATTTAGTTGTCAAAAATTTATTATTTACACCGAAGAAAAGGAGAGATATTGGAGAATAAGTTAATACTGACTGCTTCATTTCTTATCTTCTGCATCGAATTTTGCAATGCTTTTTGTTTAATTTGTCGAATATTTTTGCCCCCGTTCGCTGTGGTTCATGTCTATAGGACTAATGCTTGACTAGAAATATTAATATGATCAAACTCGATCAAAATTTTCTTTTCCTGTTTTCTTTCACCTGTTCAGTCTCGTTGAACTGCAGCTATGAAATAGGTGCAGACTAATGTATACTTGAGTGCAATTAGAAAAATAAAATCAACATTCGTAGATATTATAGGAACTATAGATGTGCGAATATTCGAAATTTCAAGTCAAACCGATCTTATATTTTTGTTCAACTACAATTTCAAATTTTCACCTGGAAAAATCCATTCGAATACAGAGGAAGAGGAATTATTCTTCCTTGAAGGGGAATAAAATTATGTTTCCGTTTCTCTTTTTCGTTTCTTCTTTCAATTTTCTTCCTGAAAATCTTATGATACATTTCAAGCAAGAGCACTGCTAACAAAAACTAATTTACTAATCACAAATATTGCAACATCTAAATTATATCCTTTCTAAAAAATCCTTGCTATTAATTTTCAATGCCATTTTAGCGGATGACGACGATAAGAAAGAGACGAAGAAAATTCGAGCTCCAGTTTCAGTATTTCGCGACTTAAATCTGGAAACATCTTCGTTTATTAAACCAAATAATCATTCAGTTCGATTCTATTTTTATTGGAAGTGAAAAACCACGATTCATCACTAGTAGAAACTACCTTAGTTATTTAGTATTTCCTCCCCGTCGAAAATCCCTAATAAAATAAAACTATCATATTCGTGCGTCGGTCCTGTTGTAGCAGCCTGAACAAACTACTACTGGCAACGCTATGACCCTCCCCTTTCTCCTGTGGTATTAATCCCTCTCTAGACACCTACCTTATCTTTCCTTTTTGGAACGCCTCCCAATCTCTTCTCCTCCGATGCATTAACGGAATTACCAAGAGAGTCGGAAGTTTGGTCCGCGTCTGATCTCCTCTTCATTACTTTCTCTCTTTGTCGACTTGTGAAGTCCGAACTCAAAGCGAACGTGATAGTAGATGAATGAGCATAACGGAGGCCCTCCAGAGACGGCCTTTTAAAGAGGTCATGGGGATACGCACAATGAGAGCCGCTAATTGGAAACTATATGAAAAGCGATCTGTAAGAATATCCTAGATACACTTCCAACGCCTGTGAAGCGTTTCCGAATCCTTTGAAATGTAACGCTCCACCGTAATCATCGACTGGAACAGCAGTATCTGTTTTCTGAGGGAGGGCGGAATTCGTGAGATATTACGTCAAATGCCATGTTTGTAAAATATTTAGTATGTTATGTACCTAATAACTTGAGTGATACAATTGAGTTGATACAACTTTGATATATTCATTATCCGAATCTTCGCCTCAGGAAGTCGAAAAATATCAGAAATTACTTCTCTGAAAAGCTTCAATTTCTGTACCGTTGGAACAGAATTTGGTACCGTTAAAAAGATATTGTTGCCTAAAAGATATTTTAAAACTCAATTAAATAAACAAGATAAAATTTATTACAACCACCTCGTAGTTTTCCTCTTAAACAAACACTGTGAATCTGATAAATAAACAAGAATCGCTTGTACACTTTTCAGGAAGATAAAATTATCGTTCTTTACCGAAAGAAAAGTAATTCTGACTAAAAATACGAGCTAGATGAAATAGAGAGTGGTCCGAAGTAGCCTATCAAATCACTTCTGAGACAATATCAGGATAGAGGGACGAGTAGATACCCTTCGTTTCTCATATTATAGGCTTAAAATATAAACGTTCATCACAAAATATTGGTTCAGTATTTTACTGAATAATATCTTCATTATGCATGAAGATTACAGAGAACAATTTGCTCCTCTCCTTCCATCAATATAATTGATATAGTAACTATTAAACCAATATCAATGACGATACTAAGTTTTTGGCTAAATTATTGAAATTCGAATGAGATTCTCTTTTCATCAAATAAAATAATTAGTATATATCATAATTTCGTAATGCAAAGATACACTTTATATGTCTAGATGAATATATAGGCACTTGCCAAAGCAAAGATATGGCGCTGGAGAATGAAAAGGCACTTCCAGTTTCCCATGCGAGGAAATTACGTGGTCCTTTCCGTTTATTCCTTCTGTTACCCCATCGCTACCCTTCTTTCGAATATGGATTTAAATATTCTGTTTGTCTAAAGGGAAGAATAATGTCGGAGGTGTACTCATCCATTTGCCGGAGTGATGCATTTCTTCCGGATAAATAAAGAACAGAAGACGGAAGGCAAACATTGCATGAATTTAAACGAATCTCGTTGGGAAATTTTGCTCTAGGCTAAGCATGTCTGTCTAACTCAGAACTTAACCATACAAAAGACCTCGTTTTCATAAAAAAAAGAATAAAAGAAGTTATCTTTTGGATTACAACGTTCCTGCATCAATTAGCAGAGATGTCTAAGAAGAATTTTTTGCATCTAAGCTTTGAAAAATTGTCTCCTCCAACTGCTTTACCTTCTGAGTCAACTTTTACAGAATTTTACATATACTATTTTATGGAACAAAATTACATCCGATAGAGGAACCTGATTGCAATTGTTGAAAATTCATTTATAGAGAATTCATTTATAGAGTATAAATTCAAAATACTGTGTTATTCCACAAGAGAGCGACGGAAGACAAATTGATGCAATTGTCTATTAAAACTACACAAATGTATATTCGGGTCACTGGCTCGCAACTATGTTTGAATTTAGGACGAGACCAATTGCAGAGATAGAGAGTATAAAATTACACGCTTTCAATAAAGAAGAGGATATTTGAAATCGTTCAATATAAATTATATGAATTTGAATCTATTTCTGAAGCCCTATTTTCTGGTGATGTATTTTATAGGTCGCAATACTCCCACCATGAAGTTCTCTGATGAGAAATTGGTATTTATAACGGGTCTAAGTTCTTCAAAAGAGGAAGCAATTTATTATTTTAAATTTTTGTCCTGCTGAATCAGAATAGTAGTATCGGAAATTGTGCCTGATATCAGATCAACTAAATTTATGCCAACAATAAACCTCAGTGAGGGAGAGCTTCAGTGAAACTATGATGAAGGAAGATTTTGACCATAGATTTCCTTGATCTGTTCGTATTCATTGGTACTTGTTACATTAGCCATCATCTTAAATATTTATTTATTTATGCTGCTGATAGAATTTCTTCTGGTGGCAGCCCCAACCATCATCAAGAGACAACCCCAATACCTGCACCGGACGTTACACAGATAAATATCCTACACAGTACTCAATCACAATACACATTATTCAAATATCACTACACTACATCAGGACTTTACACACACACCTTTCACCCCCACCATAACATTTACAACACATTTATCCCCTAATTATAAAAACTACAGTTCACTGTCACACTCTGATGCTTTTAAGTCCAAATTGTCAATCGTTTTCATATCGTGTCTTTTATAAAAAACCAAAATAATACAAAAGATAACAATTCTCCCTCCTCTTATTCAATAAATCTACAACATCTACTTTTGATAGAAGTCCCACAAAATAATCTTCGCAAACTGTTTTTTTTGTTTAAGGTAGTTAATATGTATCCTAAGAACGCAAATGGAACTTGTATTCGACTGTTTAAGGATTAAATAACTAGAAATAGCTTTCCAAAATTCCCTTTCAAATGGTTGTAGGAAATGGGATTGCTGCAAGAAATTAGCCGGCCGGATTTCACAATTTTATAGGAGTTACAAGGGAAAGGGTTTTAGGATATATTCCAAAGTGGAAATTAATCTTCATCGCTGTCAGAGCGCGGTGGTTTCCTTATATTCTCGAGCCATTTATGAGTGCGAGCCTGCCGATAAAAGAAGCAGTTGAGAAGAAGGAAATGAAAAATACGAGTGCTCGTATGGAGGGAAGAGTTTCCTCATTCGCAAAAGTTTTATCCGCGATTCGGACTTACTTGGAACCATTCATTCGCCTGGGAAATGTTTGTTTGCTGCGTAGAGATGAGAGAATGCTATCCTTTTCTCGAAACGAGAGAGACTTTGAGAAGTTATATAGAAAGGGAACCGTAACGAAGCAGCTATTCATCCGAAAAATGAGCGGATTGACGAGAAAAAGATTTCGCTACGTGCCGACGGTCTTTTTTAAATCCTAGTGAAAATCATTTCCACTTTCTACCCCTCTCTCTTACTTCTCGAAACTACTTTGAAAGTGTTGAATCTTAAGGAATACCTGATGGTTTATGATTTACTTGTATACTTGATAGTGCTAATAAATGTTAATATATGCATTACTTTAAACAAGGCCTTTCTGACTATCGGAGTGCTTTTCTTCCTTGATATATGCGTGTATATGAAGTAGAAACCACATGTCCACCTAAGGAATATCTTATATTGCTTATTTCCATGATTAAGTTGAGGATTCAGAAAACTGGAAACGCATTTAATGGAAATGCTATTTATATATGCCACCACAAAAGCAGGTTATACTTGTGAACATGATTTTGAATCCTTTTTTTTACCATCTGGCGTATCTACGACCATAGATATAGTCCATTTCGGATTATGTGGCTGTACATCTAAATGATATGCCTATGAATTTTTAAGCTTATGTCATGTAACAGTACTACGTTGAAACTTTTAGCAATAAGCGCTATATTATCTTAATCAAATATTGACCATAGAAATAAATGTGGTCCCATATAATTGATTATATTATTATATATAGCTTCAACTTATAATTCATCATTGCGGGGCCAATATATGCGAAATGACCTCAGTTGTCAATGTTCTTTTAAACTACTACTTCATCTGAATATGGCGTAGTTGGAATATAATAAAATAGACATAAAGCTCCATAAATTTTTGTTTACAAACTTGTAATTTATGTTAATACATATCCAATTTTGCCGTAACTCCTATTATTCAAAATGTTTAAGTTTTCCACATCAGTGATCACTGAGGCAGACTATAAGTTGATATAAGAAGTGGAAATATGGGATGGTTGGTTATTTATGACGCTAAGATCGTAATAAACACATTTCTTACGTTTCTTGTATATTTGGCAACTTTCATTAACTTTTATCTTAGTTTTGCTCATGACTGTGTTGGTATGAAAGTTACTGAGTCACGGGTGATGTTGAATAACTGCTTTGATTAAGATATCTCCTTATGGAGTGTTATGAAAAGTGCAGAGTCAGCGCACAGATACATAGATGTGTGGTTCAAGCATCCCTAATCAAGTTTGTAAAGACCCACTGATAAACGTATGAATATGTATCTAATTTCCGGAAATTTCTCTGAATTACGTTTTTCTGTAATGAATTTCCACCCAGTGGATCTTGCTCCAACGTCATTTCGGAGACTAAAAAATTGAAGACCCGCATTTCTTTGGTTTGCTCTTCGACGCGGAGTTAATTCCACGTTTCTATTAGAAGATACGGAGTATGCACTTTCCGCAACTTCATTTTCGCCAATATTTCACCGCCGAACAAAACTTAAATTCGTTAGCTCTCGAAGCACCCATAGTTTCCCGAATAGTCTGCGAACGAGTGGGGCCAATTTTTTCTTCCATTCGAAAATTCCATCCAACTCCGGGAATAATTTGTGAAACTCGATGCATTAAAAGCGTTGAGCGGTAATTAGAACCGTGCCAAAGTTTTCCCGACGGCGATTAAATAGGTTTCACCTACATTTGCGCGCGTTATTTCCATCCGTTTTCCGGACAAAATCCGAGCGAGGGGTTTTACATATGTATGACCGCGATCCCGTGCTGAATAACCAAACCACGACCAACTTAACCTCGTAAAACATCTTTGCCGCGATATTACGCGTGCCTTACTCATGCGATCCGCGCCTCGCTATTCTGACCCAGAAATCGGAGATAAACCTTTCTAATCCATGGATTTCATCCTCATTGCGTTTGAGTTGATGACGAAATAGTACGGAAATGATTTTTTCAGTGGTTTTCGTTCCAAATTTCCTGCGCCGTTGATAGAGTTCCTACAATGTGAGAAGGAGGGTTTTACAGAACGTTACTTTACCCTACCAACTTATAATGCTGCAGTATCGTTATTTCTGAATAATTCCGTCAATTACGCAATATACCTCCGAAAAATTCGATTCGTTATGTATAAAAGAGAAGAATCTTCACACTTTGCTAACATACTTTATATTTATCAGCTAATTATATCGATTGAATAAATTATACATATATTGTAATTGCATCGTAAAATAAAATCGCAATAACGTATAGTTTGACACTGTTACAATGCTATTTCAAGATGATATTAAATTCGTGACTAAATAGTCTATTTATCAACGCTGTCTCTGTAATTTTTTTAATTTCGTCGGTTTTGCTGTTTACTTAAAAGTTTTGTCAATTTTTTATTAAATTATTTGAGTAAAACAGTAAATGTAAAATTTAACATTATCCCAGCCTCTCACTGTGATAATCGCATAGGAAATAAATAGTTAAATCATAACAGACTAATACTTACCTATATTATTTATTTACTAGTCTAGTTGCTTTCAGACTTTCAGATCAACACTAGTCCAAACACTGACAAATACGGATATGTAGCCACTTTATACCTTACATACATTAACAGCCGTGTTTCCATTTATTTATTTTTTGATCGTATTATAGGCTAAAATGGATTGATGTTTTTGTTTCAAATCTTTTCATCGTAAACTTGTTTCGCTAAACTTTTTACGATTTTTGGCTACACTACAGACACATTTTATTGTTTCATACCTAATATGATTTTTATTGCCGTTAGTTTATCAGTTTGTGTATATTTACGCATGATTTTACACCAAGTCAAAGTGATTAAAAAGGATCTTTTATGTAAAGTAAAATCCATTGTGGAAGGCTTTTCCGTATGGAAATTTCTTTTAAGGAATCGTAGGAATAAAATGTATTTACAAATACACCACCGATTTTGCATGTATCGGTCGTCATCAGTTACTCTGACGGTCTTTTAGCGCTTCCATCTCCAAGCATGAAATAGGAAGTAAAGTTATATTTTCTTTTTCGCCCAACCTTTCATTCTGTAACCCTTCACTATTCTATGATTTCTCAAAATAAAAACAGCAGGCCGCTCAGAAAGTGCGTTAAAGATTAAAATAAAAGAATTAGAGTATAGCCAGAGGATAGAGAATTTCATATCTATTCGAAACGGCTCTTTTGAGACTGTGTATTCAAAGCAGATCTGATATGAACACTTATTCTATTGCCTAAAGGACGGAGATGAGACAAATATTTATATATCCTACTGCAAGTTTGTTCGTTGTATCAAAAACACTTATATGGAAAACATTGAAAATCTCTTATACAATAAAAGGCTGCCGATAGCGAAAACAGAATAAACGAGAAATCTGTATTCTCTGCGGAAATTACTTTAGAGAGATACCTAAATATAGATAAACTAATATTTTACCATAGGTAATGCTATTTGCCAAAAGCACCAAAATTGATTACAATGCACGAACGTATTCTTTGAAATTTATGGTGACGTCAATTGTCCTTCAATGAAAGAGTCCAAAGAAAAAAAGGAACCTACTTTTAATTCAAGAATAATACGTTTTTTCTTTTAAAAGCCTTTCGAGGGTAGCAGCCAAAATTAATTGAATTAATTATGTTTGAATACTAGGCTAAATTTACTTTGAAATAAAAATATTGGAGTTAGGATATCTGATGGACAATCGGAATGGGCAAAGTTCGGATATGGTGTAAGAAAAGGCTATTAATATCTTTTACTTAATTGACACCTTATATCTCACCCTTATAAGTTTTCCTATTAATATCTGAAGCTCTGTAGGTAATTTTTAAGCTTTTAAAGATAATGAACTTCATTTCTGCCTGATTCTAGTAATGAAGCTAGTGTTTACGGAGTCATTTCCTAAATAAGTTTCTTAATAAAGATAATTTATTCCGTTAAATTCCCATAGAACTTCATTGTTACAATGCTGCATTTGCTGTTAAGTAGCACATATAGTTTTGACTTTCTAAATAGAGAAATACAGAAATCGAAATAAGTTTTTCCCAAAAATGTAAGTACAGCTCACCAATCGCTACATAAATTCTTAATATTCATTATGAATTCTGCTTCACTCTCGGAGTAAAGATTGTGGAGAATTATTCGCACAGAGATAATAAAATAATTCTTTTCTAGGGTATTTATTTTTCTAGAATTCCATTTTATAAATCAGTACTCAAGAATAACTTATATAAATCAGCATTTCAGCGAAGAAATTTTTGAAAGTGTCGCATTGTTTTTTCTGAGCATTTTTAAGTAAAAAGTACAAAATCAAAGCCTATCACAAAAACCGCCCATTTACGTATTTATTTCATATTACTTTCTGCAATTTCGTGCAGAAACAATTCACAAAATTACTATGCATACATTTTCATATTTTACGAAAAAATAAGGATGAAATTACTTAATTCCTGAATTTAAAGTTTGTCGACGATATCCGACGAATTCAAACGATTTTGGAATAGAAATCCCCGCTTCGTTCCAATTTCGGCCTAATAATTTTTAGGAGTTGCGGAAGACGTATCTAGTACCTCAGCAACTAGACTCCATTGACTCAATCACTCGAGAGTTTCGGCAGATGGATTTAGCACTGGGAGCATGGCGAGCGTTCAAATATCGCCGTGGAAAAAATGATGAGCTCCACTTGGCACCTTTTCAACGAAGACGCAGCGAATTAAGCTCTCGGATCGAGCAATGAAATGCAAGGAACTAGAAGCAGTTTACACGTCCCAGTTCACAAACATAGCCTATCCTTTGCCTTCGGAGGAAAGCCGTTTTTTGTCGCTCTGCGTTCGCGGTATCGGCACATCCTTCTATGAGTTTTGTTTCTTCATATGACTCTGTCGATATGAGAAAAGAACCCCAGTTTACACGACAAAATTACAACTTTATATACGATACATAATCATTGATTTACGACATCGTTTTAAATTCAAATTTATTGATTACTTTTTAAAATCACATTGCCATTCTTGAAAAGTATTATAAGCCACTTTGTTTGACAAATTTTCAATTTTATCGTAGTATCATATCTTTCGTATAAGCTTTTCCGCACATACGGAGCCCCACCAATGGCCATAATTTCGGTCTTATCTTTAAGACTTTTTTTTAATATCAGATTTTTTTATGATTAAGTGTTTTCTTACATATTGCATTAGGAAATTCAGTAACTTTTATTAGTGATTATAAGTAACATTGGTAACTAATGGGTTTGATGGCTAGCAGTGATTAATAAAATTATATGGCGGTTTTTATGAAACCGCATTGCACAATCGATTATAATATTTAATCTTCAAAATATTTAAGAATTTTATACTATAATATTAATGTAAATGTGTGCAAAAGTATGTCTAAAAAGCTAAAAGAAGTAAAACTCAGGCTGCGGGGCTTTGGTATTGCTCTGATAATGTTTGACACTTACAAACGGTAATTACTGTTTTTCATTTAGAGTATTTCTCCAATATTTATGCATTTACTGTTGATCGATATTTAGTATTATTGAAATTTCATCTCCCAACACTATCTGGTTGTTTTGAAACCTTATGGAATATTTCCTCTTTAGTCGGGGAAGATTGAGACTAAAATGTCTCTTCCTCTTTAATTTGGCTCCTGACCTAACGAATGAGGAAGGCGGAAACACAGCTGTGTCCTCTGCACTGGAATCATACCACCTCAATGACGAGGCCACTAAATCTCTAATAAGCCCAGTTGCGTTGCGGGTGTTCGTCCAGTTATGGGAGTCTACCATTAAGTTTCGCTTTGCAGACACTTATGAAATCAGTCGAGACAGAACAGAGTAACGTACTTTGGAGCTGCCTAGGGATATCAGAGATGTCTTACGGTGTAGTTCACGCATGACGACTGAAACAGCTGCGCAATCAGAGTCGCTTATTCAACACTCAATCCTAAGATTTCTGTTGCATTTGCTGTATGAACCGCATGGAGGATACGTAGATAATAAGTTGTAAGCTTTATTCCAAATTTCAGTGTAATTTCAGAATTATATAACTCACTATAGTTGGAGCGAAAAAACAGGTCGACTCGGTTAGACGTTGGCTGGAGCAAAAGCGAGCCTGAACTGATTTTTGCTTTTTTTAAATTTTTTTTGGACCGAATCGAATACCGAAGCAAAAAACATTTCGGTCGGATATCTTGTTTTTCATTAGCTCAATCAGTTTGGAATCATACGTTCCACAAGCTTAAAAAATGGTAAACTTCACGGGTCTTTATTACTTAAGTTGCCCGTTATACGACTAGGCTGCTCAAGAATACAGTCGAATCTTACATCTTAATTAGTCTCACTGTAGTTGCTTCAGTCGTACTGCTTATGACACGCTATTGGAAAGATCTCCAATCATTTACCTACAAGAAGTCCATGCAGTGTTGATGGACGCGCTGCTATAGTGATTGCATTCCAATGGCACCTTTACGGAACATTCGCCTTCGAATAGAAAGGAAAACAGAAGAATTAAAAGAAAACTTGCGCAGAGTTAGAAAATGTTTCCACACCTCCAGGGTCATAAAACACAGGTTAATACAAGAGATCACCAGGAGGATGCCTATCCTAGGTGATTAATATAAAAACGTTCGTTACATTGGGAGTGAAGCTCTGACCGGTGAATAAACGGTGTAGGCTCAACCCAGCAATGCCCAACTGAGCAAGACAGAATAAAGCAACAAGTAGATTTGGAGGTAATTCTTCTGAATAATTTGTAAGGGCATAAAATTAAGTTGGCAATGAAGCATATGCGCCTACCTCATGATCAGGAAAGACCACGAAGATTTTTGTGGGATTATTAAGTATCCGAATGAGTATAATTGAACTCTATTCGTTAAGTCAAATACATTTTTTTCTTGAAAATTCATTACCCGATACGAGGTAAGAGACCAGATCACTCAAACCTAACCCCATCCTTTCTCGAAAGCAGAATTTACGTAAAATCTTTATTCGAGAGCGCTAGGAATGAATCTCGGAGATTGCCCGTTCGGTATGCATGCATTTTTTATCGATCTCATTGGGAATGCATTCTCTTCCACCGTATCAATGAGTCTCCTCGAGTGATTTTGTTTTAATGGCCTTACCTTTCAACCCATCACCCTCTAACCCTTACATCACTCCCAGAGGAATAATTAATGCTAAGATCCCCATCTCCGAGTGAAACACCTCACAAAGGTACGTGCGCCATTTAACTTTCATTTTTGTGCCGGAGTTATTTCTGGACGCATGCATCCACTGGGGAAAGGGCGTGCCGTTGTCGATAGATTATGCATCCAGCACGAATAATAATCCAAGGAACGTTTCAGGTCGTTTCTTATCCTCAGATTACTTGGAGTTTCCCCTTGGAATTTCCCGCTCTCAACCCTTTTTACTTCCTCGGATACGGTCCTCTTTCCTTCCGCTTTATCTGATCCATCTTTCCTTAGAACCTCTCGAATTTCTCTCTCGGTTTTGTAAGGACTTCCTCTTACATGAAGGAGGAGCTGCGGGTTTTTTCACGCATCTACTTCTTCTCGGCTATCTTCCTGCTGATTGCTATCTGGCATGATCGAGCAGTCAGTTACCTCCTGTTCTGAGTTACTGCACCGCACGTAGATTCTCCTAACCCGAAATGTATTAATCTGCGGTAGAAAGCTCAAACAGCTTAATCTTTCCTTAAGATGATTATATAGAAGTAAAATTTCACTCCGATATATCATCAAATAGCAGCGAATGACCTAATATATATTTTAATTCCGATAAATTCATATTAGTGAGCGTAACTATATTTTAAATTTAATTATTACAATATTATTATTATTACTAAATTATTATGATTTATCGACAATTTTTGGTTTATAATCGGTGTACTTTCATGGATAAGTACACGTGCAAGGCACAATTCTATTTCAATCCCCTTCAATTTAAATTCTACAATTTGAAGACCTAATTTATTCAAGAAGAGGATATTACAAGTAAATTATGATATGAATACACACCATTCCACACATTGAAAGAGAGCTTACAAGACACATGAAAATGTAGAAAATAGTGGCGCACAGGTTAAATGAGGTGATGTAAAATTTCTGATTACTAATGATACATATATAAATTGGGCAGTATTTTAGATTTTTTGCAAAAGAATGATTATGATGTAAGCTGTTAAAAAATCATGAAATATATTGAATTACTTAACATGCGTCTTTGAAGATGATTCTGATATTCCTGATAGCTATACTCTGTTTAGTTAAATTAGTGTTTTCCCTCGGAATAGATATTAGGGATAGATTTGGGTTAAAGTTCTCAAAAGGAGAAAGATATTTTATTTTTGCGAATAAGTTTTGATAATATGCATAAAAAAACCCAATTAGGCACAAAACACGAGAAAATTCAATAGTTAAACCCTATTTCCTTTCCAGGAAAAAAATTGCAGACTTGTTTAGCTATGATGCGCTTACAAAGTCTCCTAATATATTCCGCCTCAGAGTCATCTTCATTCAAGAATTTCTGTTATATTTTCCTTAATCCTCAGATTTCTAAAATTTACTTTTCTCAGAATAACCCTTTTGACTACTTTAATATCTGAAGATTATCTTACTCCGTCAAAAGACTTGCATGCTGTCCTACATCCATTTCTCTGAATTGGGGTATGTCGTGTCTGAATTTGATCATAGACTCTGCGGAATTAATCTGTTCTATATTAGACGACATGCTCCTCTTTCAAAACATACCAACTTTATAAAGATAATATCCTTCCCTTATAACTACTTCTGATATTTAATTGATTCTAGGAAATGTATTGGTAACGCTCTTCACTTTTTTAAAGACATTTATGTAAAAGCGCTCCGCTCGATATATTTCTAATTTATTTTTTTGAAAAATTAGTAAATAGTATCAGAGGTGATTTTGAAAAATACGCCGTAACCTTAAGATAACACCGAAAATCTATTAATAATTAAAAGGAAAAAGCAAAAGTGCCTACTAAATGATGGTATGAAGATTATGTTGAAAAATGAATGACAAAAATGAATAACCAAATTAGCGATAACTGCAAAATGAATGAATATAGACTCGTAGAAAGGTAACATGGTCAGCTAGAGAGTTTTTAATGAGAAGGAAATGCTTTTGACGCAGGATAGTAAATATATTTCATACGGCATTGTTTGCTCTCAAGGTAGTATCATCAAGCAAAGTTGACTAAGAACTCAGAATTTCTCCTTTACCAACTCGAGGGTGGCCTGAAAAGTTTCCGACCCCAGATTTTTCAGAAATATTTAGAAAATTTTCAGAAATTTTCAGAAAACATGTCGATAAATGGCGAAATGTCGGAAAATTTTCAGACCACCCATGTATATACTTGACATACAGAAAGTCAACTTTGCCTGATGATACTAGCCTGCTGACGACTTTTGAAAGTGTATGAATCATTTTATTACCATTTTTATAATCTTCTATAAGGTAGCGCCTCCCTTTGGGTTTTTAAACATGTAGAAGGATGGGTGTGATAGAATGAAAATCTGGCATATGAGGGAATAACAGTATTTTAAATGGACAGAAGGGTCGAAACCTGCTGATACAATGTCATTAGTTAGATTCCTATGAGAAGACACGAGTGACTTAAAAAATAAAAGTAATATTATGCAAATATATTTGGATGATTTTGAAGGGGAAGATTTTTGCAAGTCTTAGAGATTGCGGAATATCTTTGCGAATAAATTATGCAAAAAACAAGTTTACTCCGAAAGGAGTAGTTCTGTAAATCTAATTTTATAAGTTTCGTTGAAGCGAAATAAGAAAATCATTATTTTTGATTTTGGCATGTACCATATTGCTGAAAGATAAGAAAATGTACACGGTTGTAAGCGACATAAAAGTTTGATGAGACTCCGATATCTGTATCTTGGCTTACGTATGAAGCAATCTAGAAACAGCTGGAAGTCAGACTGAGTGATTCATAGAAAGTTGGTAATACCGGACTTATCTGTGCTTTCAGACCTTGGTTCGTACGCCGACATACAGGTATCGAGGTATTTTCATACTTCCAATGTACCATATGCTTGAAGCTCTATTAATCAAACATTTAATTTTCACAGTATCCAAGGTTTATCGGAAAAGTAAAGAAATAGTTCAAGGAAAGTAGAACAACACCCGAGAAGCAATTAATTAAGATTAAGCGAGATGAATTATACGTATTGCAGAAAATCTCTCGCGTCATTTTTCAAAACTAATGCAATTAAGTGAAAAATGACCCAGATACCAAAGCAGTTGGGAAGGCTCTTCTATTAACGAGCTAAAACTCCAATCCGAAAGAAAGTGAGTAACACCCATCCGAATTCCCCCGCTTCTAGCTCAATTCATCAAAGAAAACATCCGCGAAAAACACGCGTCGCTCGTGATCTAAATATTAAAACATCCCCATCTTAAAAAGCGATCGCTCTCATCCGATCGATACCTTCCCATCTGTAATTTCCTCCCTCAAAAAGCAATTACTTATCTCACGCTCTATCTTTCTCTCCCATCTCCTTAATCTCTTCCTCTTCTTGTTACACCACTGGGGTCCATCGGAAACTTCTTCCCCCTCTACATGCATAATTAATCCGTAACGCCGCCAATGTAAAGCTTCTTAGGTAACCCTCGTCTTAACCGGCGCCCATATCTTCACATTCATCTCCCGCTTCCTTGTAACGTCCGCTTATAAATCCCCCGAAGATACAGCAGGGCATGATTAAGTAAAAAGAAACGCCTCGGGCAGGTAAGGCCGTAAATACGCGAATGACGGATACCATTGTCGGCTAGAGTGGTCGTAAATCTTGCGTTCTTTTTTAAAACCTTTCGCTCGGATACGCTCCGACGGAATCGTATAACGCTTCGTGTCAGCGGGTTCGGGCGATTGGAACGTTCTGCGAGGTTTTTTTTTTCTTGAAGTGTGGAGGGCGGATTGGAGGTGGGAGTGGCTGGTGGGAGAATTTGCAGGCGTAGGAGGTGCGACGGGTGCTTGTGGAAACGAATGCTCAAATCACTAATGTGATAGAAATGAGTTTTTCTCCGGATTCGGAAGAAAGGTTTTTTGGGTGAAATTCTAGAAATCCTGAAATTGCTGGAGATACTAGTAATCGTAGTAATCGAAAGTATGATCACGATCGCAGGAAAGTCCTCGAATTGTTTTACAAACCTTTTGATGCGTTAAGCATTAATAATGTTTCTTTAAGATTCAAAATAAAGAGGCAGATTTATGATCCCTTTTTAATTGTTTATAATAGTGGATGGAGTCATAATACATTTAGATAATATTAAACTGCATGAAATTACTGGATTATATTCTTTAGCTGATTCAGATTGAAATGTTTACCAGAAGATTTGTGCCATAAATCAAGGAGAAGATACAGAAAATTCTGTCAAACGTTATGATCCAAAGTAATGAGAAAACCTCGATGAAATAAGATGATTAGGGTATTGCCACATCACCAAATATTCTGTGTTGAATTCCATTTTTATACCAGCCAAAACATTGCTACATAAAGCAAATGAAATAGGAATAGAATAGGTGCAGCAAATAGCACGTATATGAATAAATAATAAAAAAGTAATTAAAATATTTATGATTGATCTAAAGATATGTCCATGAAATGAGGTCTAAAAGTCTTTGATATTTTTTACAAAGTATTCATATAAAGTAAAAGTATGCCTGTATAAACCACTCTATTTTATTCTCTACTTCAATGAGTGACTTAATATGCATTAACATTAAGAAGAAAAAATTCTTAAGAAGAAAAAATAGTTATAAATATATCGAATTAATCAAATATAACAACTCGTCTTCTCTTTCTGTCGATTCACAGTTTCCGAATTTAAGTAACCACTCATTATCAAGGAATTCCATTAATCAATTAAATTCCTTGATA
This sequence comes from Pachydiplax longipennis, assembly GCA_036926295.1. NCBI lineage: Eukaryota > Metazoa > Arthropoda > Insecta > Odonata > Libellulidae > Pachydiplax > Pachydiplax longipennis. The sequence continues at coordinate 21,664,760 of JAVFKF010000003.1, read as the reverse complement.
TTATTAATGAGGAAGAGTTGGTGATTGTATTAGTGCTGACGCCTAGGTAGATATTTTGGGCCCTGATTCTATAGTACGCTGTACATATTTCATTTGGTTTAGACTGTGTTTTCGACGATATTCCCAAAAATACTTGGCTAGAAGATGAGATGTCGTTCTTAAACCATATTCATGTTACCATCTTTTTACCTTTCATCGAAACCTATTCACCATTTTGATGAAGTTTTTAGATTGTGTGCCAAATTATGTATAAAATATGTACTAAATTTTCTGCAAATGACTAGTCGAGAACTGCTTATCAAGTAAATCTCTGTTTCATCTAATTACAGAGAATGAGAGACAAAAGAAACGTCCTCCTACGCTTCTAGTAGAGGGATTAGGATTGCGGAAGTCAATCCTTCATTCACGTAGAGGCCACGTCACGACCTCACAAATGGATGGCGTCCTCCAGAGATAAGGCACAGTTGCGAGTAAATCCCGAGAAAAAGTGGGCAACGCAGTGCATCTATCTGATCCCATCGCCGGAGAATTTGGATCGCTACATATACATGACTCAGACTGCCAATATGGTAAGAAAAAATAGAAATTGCGCATCCATGCTGCTCTTTCAGGATTTAGAATTGAATTTGTATACATGTGTCATTTTATTCGTGCTTGCATAGCAAATATAAGTCGAATTTTCTTGATTTGTGTAGTGACGGCATCCATCTTTTGTCAGCATTCTTTTGACTGCTCCAACTAATCGTTTACTATACTCACAGTATTGCGGTAAACCGAAGAGTATTGTATTTGCGAATTAGGAAAGATACAACGAAAGGCAATACGTTTTGTGAAGAAATCCTATGATTAATCGATGAACATTACTCGGATGGGAATCTTTAGGAGAAAGAAGGCTCATTTAGGAATTCAATTTACTTAATAATCTCAGAGAGAGTACGTTCATAGAAGATGTCACCGGTATTATGTGCACTTCTTGTTATATAGGCAGTTCTGATGCAGGACTGCGAGGACTGCGAGAAACATCAGGGTAATATTTATTTATTTATTATAAAACACTACAAGTAGGCACCAGGCGAGGTGGTAGTATCAAAGGGGAAAAGAAAAATAAAATACCCTGCCTGGTATTCACCCTAGTCGGGAGGAAAAACCCCCAAAACCTCCCGAAGGCAGTACATCATCAAACAACAGTAAATATAATTACAGAATACAGATATAATTACAAGATACAGATATAATTACTAGATACAAATATAATTGCAATATATAACTACAAAACCCTTTTAATTCTATTAACAAATTTATTTTATTATATTAGATATATTGTTCTAGCATCTATTAATATAATCGTCGATAATAATATAGTCGATTCATAATTTCATCTTTTCCGAGAACGATACGCACTAATAATCGATGAGAAAAGTATAGGCATGATGCCACACACACGCCCAAAGCCGGCTAACAGGGCACACATGAAGATGTAAACTCTTTCACAAACACGCCTAATATAATGGATAACTTCCTGTTGTTATGCAACCCGCGATTCATTGCTGTCTTATCCATAGCCTAAAATCAAGGCGAGAGTCAGCAAATTTGGTTTCTGTATGGTAGAACCTCAAATATCGCGATTTCACCAGGGACAAGAGTGTTAGAATGTGATTATTTAATATACAACCGATTTCCCGAAACGTGAATGCATTTTGAGTGAGTGATATCCGTTTCCACTCTTTACAGATTTAATGAATTTTGCGCCATAACCATTCGTTAATTCCTTCGAGGATCAGAAATCAAACTTAGAAATTAAACGTATGAGATTCTTCTAATGTTCCGGATGCCAAATAAGATAAGAGATTGCGTTAAAAATTTGATAGCATAAATTCCCTTTCAAGCAGTGAATTAAATGATATTCTTTACTTAACGATCGAATTGTTCACGGAAGGTCGCTGTTTAAATTTGAGAAACACCATTAAGTTTGATTAAAATTATGAATGACCTACAAAAGAATTTTTAAAGGCTGTGCGTAATTTAAGAATTTATTTTAAGAGTGAATTTCAATTTTCCAGATTAAAGCATTCATTACAATGAAAAGTAATTTGAAACTTATTTACAATATAAAATTAAATTCATCGCATTAACCAAGTAAATTTATGCTATTAAGCTTAATTAAATTAAGTTAATCTAATAAAGAAATCAAGGGATATATTTAGCAAAACAATACTTTTCATGAGTCTGGTGCTCAAAGATACTAGTAAACATAATATTTGTGATAGAATTACTTTATCTGTGATTGCAGTTTCAAAATCCCTTCCATTTCTGAATCCCGGAATACCCATTTACGTTAACACTGTGCGATGATCAAAATATTTCATTCAAAACTCATTACAAAGAGTATATTACTTCGTATAATCTCTTAGAACGTTCACGCAAACCTAGACCTTGCCTCCAATGAGCTAATGGACTCAGCCTCCGAGAGACTTCAATTCTTTCATCTCGACTGATGGCTGCAGATATAGATCCCAAAAATTAAAAAAAAAACATGGAAAATTCCGCAAAATTCTCTCTTTCGCGTGGCTCTGACAATAAAAAATGGATGGAGAAAGAGTACAAAAAATTCGAAGGGATTGGGGATTGTAAACATATCTGAGGAACTCTTAACGAGACGGATATGGGTCAAAGTCCTTGCATGGGCACTCATAGATGGGTATCGGCGGTGAGGGACATTTTCGGTGGAAAAAAATGGAAAGGTGGGGACGAACTCTGAACATTTTCTGCGTCTTTCCTTTCAAACTTCCATATCCCATCCATGACTTAATGCATGAGACGGAGAAGAATATTGACGCAGCAAAATCCGAATCCACTCGCTCCGATATCTTCCGAAACGCCGAATGTTTTTTCTAGAGCCGACAGGTCACGGACATCGCGCACCTTCCTAAGGAAATATATTTCATGAATTCTCTTATAGCTGTCCATCTGGCGTCCATCCGTCCGTCCTTCATTTATATTAGGAATCGTTCTTTTTGGCGAATTCAAGTTATCTACGACGTACATGTACACGACCTATTTCCTAAAAACTCTAGCCATTAAGTTCTTCTCCCAAACCGTACTTCTTTGTCGAAGAAAATTTAATTCAGTCCGTATAACATCTGAAACGAAACCACTGATGTTTCACTATATATCTTTTATGAATTATACTTAGTGACCATATTTATTAATAACGGTATATGCAGTCACCGATAACTTTATTTATCTGTAGTTTCTTTGAGATGTGCCTCTTCTAAAATAATATGTGATTGTGATACTTGTTTCGTGAGTCATTCCGCATTACATTCTTAATTCGATCATTTTTGAGAATTTTAAAGATTTTGATAACGATAAAATATCAATTAAGACGTAAAATACAATCCCGCTTAAGATTCTATTCCGTTTGATACGCGGTCCCATTTTCACAAAAGAAAATGCTAAAATACCGTTCAAGACGCCCAGTTTCCCACATTGGACGCGGATTTTTCCTGTCCCCAGATTCAATTCATCCCGTTCTGGCTAATCCTCCTCCAATTATATGGATATTAAAATAATAACCGTAATATATATAGTTCTTCTCAAGAGATGAATCACTCAGCACGGTCTTGGCCATAACTCATTCCGAATCATTCTAAACAATTTCAAACTTGTCTAAAAACTGGCGAAAGTTATTGATCTTAACTACTAAAATAATTCATTTGGAACAATTTAGTATACGAGTATACTAGATGTGAAAATTGTGACTTGACTGGGAAACCTGGGTGAGAATCCCAGTCAAGTCACAATTTTTTACTTTTCGTAGAAAGTTAGATTAGTCATTTAACTTCATGTGTTAAGTTACTGTATAATTCCATAATTTGGGATACACAACTATAGAGACTTCTACCCCCCTCTGGGAACGTAGACACATCTGCTTAGTCACTTGATCAGAAAAATCTCATGACTATAGTACGATCCGATATCTAATCAAAAATTGATGAATCTCTGCCACTGCTCAAACATTCCAGCCCATCCCTATCGGTTTTAGAATAAGCTGACAAAATAAGGGGCGATGGAAGTTCGAGAAGAGGATATGGCAGTACCGCGACTTTTAATATCCCCCAATGGAAAAAGCGATACCCATCTTTCCATCTCTCCGCATGCGGACATCGCGTTACCTCCATCCGCCCGACTTATTCGTTTTGTATCGCTCTGGTTTTAGACGCGTTTTTCCTTCGCGAAACGGCCTTCTGTCGCGAAAAAAGGAAGGCAAATTGCGTTCCCATGATGCTCTCTGTTCGCAGAGCATGAGCGATTGGCTCGGATATCGAATGGCCGTGCTCGGTAGAAATAACAGCGGCGGCTGGCCCACTTTCTGCCCATAATACTTTTCTATCCTATACCCTCTCTCTTTCTTTCTCCCTCTTTAATAGACTTCATTCTCCGGTCTTCGGATCGCACTGTTTATCTTTCTTCCTTCGAGGGCTGTGTTGTCAGTAAGCTTACCTTCCTCTGTTCTGTGGATAATTAGTTGTTTTCGCAGACTCTATTGCAGCTGAAGCAATTTCAGACCTTTCCATAAACAACTGAGCATCGTGATAGGATTCGCGTTGGCACACACAGGCTATCGTTTGTTTTGTATTTACGATAGATATTGGATGTATTATGATTCCCTTATATAGATTTGATTCGAGGTGTGGGACGAAAGGAAAATGTTTTCTATGGTATCTTTCCGTTACATTTCAGGGCCGCGTGATACTTTTAGGCATTCATACCGTTAAGCTTTTGGTACCTTATTATTATGGGAAGCTCTATATTTTAGATATGCTGATATTTTATTTGCTTATATCAGCAATTAAAAGTACACAGAATATTGCACATGAAGAAAAATTGAAAGCTTTATGTTACATTTTGGGTTAATCTGTATTGAGAAACTGTTATAGAAAAATATATGCATCGCGAAAAAGTGAGTTCAAAATTAACTAAATAAATACTTTAAGAGCATTGGAAACTAAGAATTAAGTGAACATTAAAAAAATTTATAGAAAATTAAAACTCGAATAAATTTATTATTTATATTATCCAGAAGACGTGTTTTTAAGGTGAAAATTTTTGAAAATTTATATTATTATTACAATTTATTAATATTGGGTCCCATATAAACAAAAGATATCTTAAAAGTCATTAACATCGGGTTAATTAAATGCGCAGTACATTTCCCGAAGTTATACTTAATTACACTATCACTAATAGGAGGCATAATTTTCATTGATTCTTACTCTACGGATTATTATTTTTGCATTATTAAAATATTAAACCTTCCCGTATAGTTGTTATTTTTGAAAACGAAATTTAAGTCGCTTCGCGTAGAACCTAGGATAATTTTCCTTCATTTTTAATGAACTTTTTATTTTATATAAACATTTATTTCAAAAACATCAAATTATTTTTCAGACATTTTACTAAATATTAAATGTTTTTCCCACCAGAGAAATGAATGATACTTAAATTACTTTCAATACATACTAAATACCTAAAATCTCAGTTATTATAGAATTGTATGTACCGGAGAGGACGAGATGAAAAATATCACATTTCTAAATCACTATGGATGTCAAACATCCAGATGACCGTACACGAATTTTAAAGTTTAACGAAGAGGATAAATCCTTTTATGTAAAACAGTAATACCGTCAACGTATCTTTCGATTCATCAATATCAAAGAACATGCAGAAACACATGGTATATGATTAGTAATTCTTTGTGTGCAACAGCCGGTTTCAGTAAAGATCTATGTTGCAGTGAAGCCATTAGAGAAGAAAACAAAAATTCCACTAATTTATATATCCAAGTGCAATCCAAAACCTATTGCTCAATAGATATTCTCTCTATATTATTATTGGTAATTTAATTTGTACGTGAGAATCAAGCTTTTTATTATTTTTTATCTATAAAGTTACTTAAAATATAACTAAATGTTATTCGAATTAACTCTGGATGAAATCCAACATCCAGAAATTATCTAAGGCAATAGCAGTAAGAGATAAAAATAGCCAAACTACAAAGTTTGCGGATGCTAAGGAAGAATTATGAATAATCAGCTATGGCGAAAATTTAGTATAAAAGTACTTGTTTTTTTTTGTCAAAAGACCTCCTATTACATACCAAAAGTCATGAACAGTGTATTTTTTTATGGAAACCTTCTGAAACCCAGCAAAATGGGATTTAATAGTGTTATTCCAATTTTGCAAGACATTTCGGTTACGGAAAAGCCAGCTGTATCTCAAATTCTTGGCAAGGAATCCACGAAGAAAGTGGCACCTCGTTCCACATACTCTATGTGGTAACGACTTCATGCTGCATCCTATCCTCTGCCAAATGTAATTCCACAGCGCAGTTCTGCTCATTTAGAAAAATTCCAATAACTTTCCCCGTATTCGGTGACCATGATAATACGATTGAATTGGATACGAAACACATAAATCTCTTTCTTGTATTCCATTGCGGATGGAATTTGGAGCTAGAATGTCGTCGATTCCAATCTTTTATCATCATAACTTCTTTATTTTTTACATTTGCAATCCTTTTTCCCTCTGAGTAATATTCAATCATTCCAACATATAAGGGTTAGATGTAAGAAGTGTTAGATGGGGTTAAGGGGTTATAACAAGGGTTAGATGTAAGAAGAGACTTTTCAGTCTCAATCTCTCCCGAATAAAGACGATTTATTATTATTATTATTAACATAAAACGCAAACTTCTTGAATCGTAATTCTTATTTGCATAAACGAATTTTAAATAACTTCAAAGTGGTTTCACATATTGCTTAGTGATTCTATAAGAAAAAAGTTATAAGGAAGAGTATCCTCCTCAAGGAAATAATTCTGTTGTAAAGGTTGTTTTAAAAATGAATAAGCTAGAAAAAACCATATACAACTTTAACATGGATTTAATATTTCTTTAACAATTTTCAACTTTAAGTATGCACCAATTTTTATTCATTAAAATCGACCGTGATAACCTTGCAAGGAAGCTTATGTGAAAGTTAATTAATTAGTAATTGAAGCTTAATTGAATAGTTCAATTGGAATAAAATTCTGTGGTTTTAAACACAGCCTTAGAGCACTCAATACCTAAAACTCAATACCTAATTTTTATTCACTGGCTGTCGCATGATATCTTAAATAACTTCGAAATGGTTTACTCACAGAGATTTTAATAAGAATATGTCACGGGTAGTATAAGACACATAAAAGTTCTTATGTGTGTATTTCCCACCATTTCCTCGTATATTTACAGAGAGGTATTTAAGTTTGCTCGTATCTCGGCTTCCACGACGTCCAATACCCTGTCCAAGGATAAAGTTTGAAATTCTGATCATGCACAGAACTCTCCAAGCCAAACTTCGTGATGTAAAGTTACACTAAGTCTGAATCAGAGCTGAGCTTACGTCTCTCCAAGAACTAGCAACGTATCTTAGTTCGGCTAAACAAATTTATCTGCATGTTTTTTGGAGGTCTCATATTTTACGACGCACTCCCATTGAATCTCTAAGCAAGTCGATATATACACAGATGGTTTAGCCGGTAAATTGAGGCGTTTTTATGGTGACTTATAACTTATTTTGTTATACGAGACGTATTTTTTACGTAAATCTTGGAAAAGATATTCAGAGATTTTTTATGTAGTTCTTTTTAGCATATTTGTTTGGTTCCTATGAAACATTCTGTTAATAATATTGCCGGTTGGTCGAGATTATCATTTCCAGACTCCGTGGTAAGATCGATTTAAGAGTTTTAAATTTAACACTCAATATATTCATAACGTTTAGAGTAAATCATTTCGTCAGTTTCTCAGATAGTGAGTTATATTAGACAGTAAATGCTTATGAAAATTAATTTTTTAGAAATCGTATTGGAATCATTTCTAAGAAATCATTTACTGTTTGTCAAAACGTAGTAAATGCCGTGACCCCTTACATTTTTGGATATAATAAATGTAAATGTGCTAATAATATAAACATTCATTTAAATATTCAATTTTTTATTCTTTCGATTACCTTAAGCCGCAATATGTTCGAAGTCCTTTTCTTTCTATTCCCCTCTCTGGGGGTAAAATTTAATTTACTTCTCCAAATTTCATTTCTCTTACAGTTAATATAATGCTCTTTTGTTCAATTTATAAACCTTTGACTTAATGTAGAACTAATTGAAATTTAACAGCAAGAGTTAATGTAACAATTTTACGCCCATATCTAAACTAATTCCAAGAAATGCCTCCATTCTTGGTAATGAGATAAATTAAACGACGAATATAATTTTTGAGATTTTAGAGACAAAATAATAAAGCTGGGAGACTGAGAGTACATGATATTGCTTTTAATTTTATATTAACAAGCCTAAATCTTGAATTTGTAGCTATCTCAGCCCATACGCATCTGCAAACTCGTAGTAGAGTAATGAAAGCTGCGTAATTGCAATCCTTAGACGGCGTAATCAACTTTAAATGCGACTTTATTAACTAATTAAATCCCATTTAACGTTACTCTCGCGTTCATTACCTCCATTCAAGTCTGCTTCAGAAGGGGACCACTCTATCTTAGACATTTTCCCGCTCCCATAGCCGTTGGGGACGCCATTTAATAATGCGAACAAATGAACACCTTTATTAATAGTTCTCGGAGGTGCCGAGGGAGAAGCATCCGAATGCGGAATCCACGCAAATGGGAATATTAAAAAGGAGCGCCTTCCGGGGAAAAAAGAGCGGGGAGATGAAGAAACACGCGACCCGTATTACGCAGCTTGCGACGGCACGAAAACCCCGCAGGCCCTCCTTAAATAATAATCAAAGGAACAGCTACTCCTTCTCACTTTTGAAGTTCCTTTCCTTACTCGTTCCCTTCTCATTCATCTCTCCTCCTCCTTTTTTCCATCCCGCCGCTCCTTTCGCACCGAAAAACACTTCAGTCCAAATCTTTCTACATCTTTAATCTCGCACTCCCCATCCTTTTCGCGCCACTCTCGCTTTCTTCCTTATGCCGTTCCGCGATCGCCCGAATCCCCTTTCTCCCGCCGAGAAATCTCTCTGCTCCACTTCCCGAGCGCATTCTTTCTCCACTTCTTTTTTTTCTTACGGAAATCCGAATCTCTCTCTCTTTCGGAGTTGCAATCAAAAATTCCATTTGGTGGGGAAAAGTTTTCAATATGTATCTATCTTAAAGGCCGCTTGCTACGGTGAGACGGGATTCATTTTTACGCCGGCGGTGGAATATTAAAACATTGGAACGAATGCCGTTCTGCTTTCGAATAATGCAAAATGCGCTCTTCATCCCTGTTACTGTTAATTCTGGCAGGTTTCGATTAGGGACGAAGATTAGAGTGGAAACTTTAGGAGAATATCGCCGATAAAGTTATATGGTTTCACTCAATTTTATTGGGAAAAGGGAAAATGAAATACTGTATGACTGAGGGAACTATTTTATGCCAAATTCCAAGAAGCATTTCCCAACTCAATTGATTCAATTTAAGATTATCGTTAGCTATATAATATCGGTATATATGAGTAGTATAGTCAGTAGTAGGAGTGCTTTCAAACAGTAGAAGAGACGGTAGTAATTGGTCTGTAAGTAGAATTGTATTGTAAGATAAAATAGGATTATAATTAATGTTCTGTTTCTGTCATAATATTTCTTTGTATGCTACGAACAAAGTCCCATATGCTATCGCTTATTACATTTATGATATTCATATTACCTGTTTTATGTAAGACTTAGTATGAAATGTGCGATATACTGTTTTCTGTCCTTTTACTCTCTGAGCTAGATCCATATAAGAGCGACGTACTCATCTCATACTGAGATACATACATGGGTGGTCTGAAAGTTTCCAACGTTTTGCCATTTATCGACACATTTTCTGAAAATTTCTGAAAAATCTGGGGTCGGAAACTTTTCAGACCACCCTTGTACATCACATTTCCCTTCAATAAACATTAAAATTAATCTGACAGTAGTTTGTCTTCCAATCTGTAAACAAACCTTAACACATTAATTTTTACTTATTTTTCTATAGATGTATTGACGAATGAGTACTTTATGCAAGGATAGAGGAATATTGTGTTTTCAAATAGTGGAATAACATGCTTACCCCGAAAGGGAAAGCGTGAGCAATTTGCATGTTTTTATGCAAATTATTAAATATGCTTTTCAAGGCATCTTTATTCATTTTATCAAGGTAGCTGAACTTTGTTTCCGTTGAATAATATGTAAAATCTCTATTGATCTGTAATGATGTGTAAGCATAAGTTACATTCCCCGTGAACTAACAGCCTACCTACGGTGCATGCACTCGTACTTATATAAAGTTTACTCTCTATTAGCAGTCAAGAAGCTTCTTTTTTCATTTTTCTCCACCCAACTTCCCTATCTTTTGCAGAACCTCTTCCCTCTGACGCATATGTACATCATTCCAACAACTTCCTCCAATTCCACTGACTTTTATTCAAGCTCTAACCCACAATATAGGAAGTTTTTTCCTGTTTTCCATAGTGCTTGAAACGAACTCAGAACATTCTGACCAGTTCTTCCTACTTTACAAATTTTCCAATATTTTTTAAGTACACTAATACATGAGTGGTCTGAAAACTTTCCGACATTTTGCCATTTCTCGACATGTTTTATGAAAATTTCTGAAAATTTTCTTAATATTTCTGAGAAATCTGGGGTCAGAAACTTTTCAGACCACCCTTGTAGGTATAGGGATCGATTTTCTACAAATATGCTATATAATGCGAAGTTAATTACCCGATGTTAATTTATGGATAAAGAATTAATGTTTACTACTAAATAATATAACGTAGGCAATTATTTCCAACGTTATAAAGTTGCCCCTATAGTATTTTAGGGAAATATAATGGAGATAATTTACAACGTTATATAATACGATAGGGCAATCCTATCCATCTTTTTCATTTATTAATCCGTTAAAAATAAATTCATCACCGCTCGGCGACGGATGAAGTCACGAGAAGTCAACGGGGAAAGTGAGATGAAAGTGAAATTCGTTCTAAAAAGCCTCTGATCTCAACAGACTACAAGAAAATCTTAATAATCTGTTGCGAATTCATATCAAAAGATTTATGTTTCACCGAATCGATTATTTTTAAATAATCCCTTTTCTTATGACGTACATTGATCTACTGTGGATTAACGGTGAACTTCTCGGAATTTCCTTGTTTCCAGTTCCCTCTCTCTGTTTCTTGGAGGATGATTTATAACCACATCCGCTCTCTAATTCGTATAGGGACATTAATCCAATTATCTGCTGACATCTTTCGCTCAAGAGAAAGCTTGTGATCTTTCCAAATAAAACCGGAATTCCGCGAATCGGTCCTAGTGAAAGTGGATAAAGAATTTCATTGAAAGTTTCATTAGTGAATGGCATTCGTGAATGTAATTTCAAAAATACGAGAAAACTAAAAAGGCATAACTTCTTTTAAGATACTAATTCTATAGGAAGATACCAGAATGAAATATAAACCGCCTATATACAGTGTACATAGACAAGAGTTACATAAATACATTGTACACCCATACATACTGCTTTTGTCTTTCTATTCTATTTCTAACCACCTGACAATACAATACCTGATTTCTGAGCGAACAAGAACAACCAGAAATAGATGAACAGAAGTAAAAATATAAATTGAGCGTATTTCAAAGCTATTTCATACAAAAATATATATTTTCCTTTTGACTCAAATGTTAGATCTCAGTGTTCAGTTATTATGTAAGCTTTCAAATTAAACTTTAGCTGGCATGCTATCAATACTAGAGGTGAATTGGAAATCATTGAATCATGTAATGAATGAATAATAATTTACTATTAAACTGTTGTAATATACAGGTGGAAACATTGCTTCTAATGAATCAGCTTTCGAATAATAGTTTCATGTTTGGTATACATCATCACTGGTAAATATTTTGTCAAAAGATCCAAATAATTATGAGGAGTAAAAAGTAAGCATCTTTAATTGAATAGCACAGCCAATGACAAGAATATTGAAAAATTTAAATACTCGAAACTCATCCAAATAGAGAAAAAGGATAAAATCGAGACTCTTGGATAGACTAAAATGTGAGGGAAAATAACTGTAAATAGGCTATTACTAAAATAGTACAACAAAATATATCCACATGAATTTATATCAAACTAATGAGTACCTAAAGACAAAAATACTGCGTTTGTTTCAATTTCGTAGAAATTAACGTGCTGTTTTGGTGAAACAAGAAAAAAATACAATGACTTTCATTAAATTCTATAGAAAAATCCATAGCAATCGAAATATATCGATGTCATAAATGTTCGACTGGAACCGGGGCTCTTTAGTTTTCTATACAATAAGTGAGTGAAAAATATAAGCAAATTTTAAGGAAAATCTGAAGTCTTGCCTATAAAATGAGCCTTTGAAATAATATCCCTGTGATCCCAGTGAAAACGGTCAACTTTAAAATTCCTCCAACCTTAAAGGGAATTAAAGACGTTTCCGCACTCTCTGTCTTTGACGCCGCGCTCCGAAGAAATATTTCTTATTCCTCTCCGGAATGCGGATAAGTGGAGAGGCGGACAAAGAGAAGAAAAGGTGTAAGTGGAGGATGAGCGAAGGAGAATCACGGAAGAAAGGTAAGAAAGAGGGAGGGGCCGAAATCCAATAAAGGCATTAGGCTACACCTGCTAAGGATAGCTGCGGGTCACACGGCTTAGAGTCCCGTACGATGAATCTTCCACAAATACCCCAAAGGTCTGGAGTCGCTGGAATTCCTCGCGCTCGAAGAGAGGGAAAAACTTTCTGGATTTGATTCGAACCGGAGTTATCTGCTTTGGGATCCATCACGGCGAGGCACTTGAGAGAAAGGGCTCTGGGTGGTAATTTATTGAAGGTTGGGAAAGAGAGAATTTGGATGGAATAGAGAAAACGGAATAGCAACCTATGCGACAAACGCTGATGTTTAACTTGCAGAATAAAATCGTCTCCGAAACACTTAGAATGCAAGGATTGTGTCTGTTTGTCTTAATTGACATTTTAACTCCTCGAAAAGTTTCGTATAAGCTTTTCGTATGGTAATCGTAGAAGGTTTTTATTGGAAAGAGCCCCAAAATACCATCTTATCAGGCAACAAACTCTTTGTGACTGTAGACACGAGTATCTTGTGGCTTGGTCCTTGGATTACCTTACGATGATTTAGTTCTGTGTTGTTTGGTCATTAGGAAACGATGAGATTTATGTATTTGGTTTTTGTGTAAAATGATGTAATTGCAACCTGTCACCTTATACCTATCCACTAACTTCATTAAATTCATGTAGTCAATATAAAATATATCCACACTTTCGTGAATGTACTGTTTGGTCTCGTCCCTCTCCCTATACTCACTATACAATGACGCAACGGTTGAAATTCAATCCTATTCCGTAAATTTTGATCGGAGAAGATGAAATTTTGGCAACGAATGAATTTACTCGAATAAAATACAACAAATTATAGGTTCTGATATATATTTAGGTGTAAAATATGCGTTATAAAATACTTAGGTAAAGAAATGAAAACCTTTTACATTGAAAGAGGCGACCTTCGTGTACATAAAACCTATATAGGTGTCCAAAAACGAATGATTTCGAACTTTTAATCAATACCAGGAGAGATGTAGTGTAAATCAAGTCCTTTTATTTAACTGCAATAAAACACTGAAATATGACATTTAAATAATGTTAATATCCCATTAAGTTTCTCTTTAAATAATGCTAAAATCATCATTCATATCACCAGTAATTATTGGCACCATTTTAATGTATTTGCTAAAGCGATGCGTAACGCTTTAAAAGAATGATTCTTTTATCCTTAATTGCTCAAAATGATGTAATGAATGTTTTCTCGTAACATTTATTTAAAGGCTGGTGTTTTGGCAAAAAAATTCACAATTTCACTTGCAAATGTTTCAAATATTTCAAAATTAGGACTGATAATTGGAATGTACGAATACTCGTGTTTCCCAAATATACTCGTATCTGAAAGGTGCTCCATTGCTTTTGCCTATTGTTTTCCAGCAAATTTACTTTTTCTTTCATGAGTTTGACAAAATAAGGACACTATGTTGAATTGTAATTAATAAAATTTGTTACTTCGTAATTTACTCTGTTATTCCTCAAATTACAACGAATATATGATACTTCATTTAATGTAGAAACAGGATTCAAAGATTCAAAAAGCCAGAAAATAGAGCCACCTTAATTAGTTAGCTTTCCTAGGTATTTGGCTTGATGTCTGCTCGCAAATATTTACCACGCAATCAATATATTAAAGGGTTCTCCCTTTGGTGGATTTCAAGCTTCAATCATACGAAAGGTCAATGTAATTTTGATGACGTGATGTAATATTTACGCGTTTGCTTAATTAGATTTTAAGCTAATATGAATGTAATATAATGGTGTGTTAGCGAAATGTAATACAAGGTAAGAGGTGATGCATGCGTAATAAAGTACATAAAGCTATCAAATTAATATGTGGAATTATGTTATTAGGAAAATACAAAATTTTACGAAGGAAACTCTTTTCTGTGTTCACGAGAAATAGGGCAAGTCAAATTCAGACTCTACTTTACTGTTTTCGTAAAAATATTCATTACCTATTGTAGTACCTTTCTATTATGATATTGTATATTAATTAATCTTATTGTGTTGCACAAGCTAGTTTTTTCCTCTCTTTCATTTGACAACATTTTCATTTTCTACAGGAGGACCGTCCTTGATGGAAGACCCGAGACAACAATTTGGTGAGTTGAAACTAAATTTGTCATTAAAGTGAAATATTTTCCCTGGTATTTTCTGATCTGTTTATCGATTTTTCAAGCTCAGTTATGAACTCAATTAACTTCCCAACGTTTCAATTTGCGACCGTTCAGCCTCTTCCAATATTTTATTTTAAATGAAAGAGTGAAACTTTTTCAATTATCCATAACGAAGTCTAAACTGCTTCGCATTATTTCCATATTTCAATATTTACTCTACGGAAAAATTGGAGATCGACATCATTTTAGAGAAAAAATTAAGAGGAAACAGGAAATTATTTACTAACCATTACAGTATTCCATTCTCCCTTAGAAATAAATTTTGAAATATTTATTTACTATTAAAGATGTAAGTTAAGGCATTACACAATGTTACATTTTAAAAGTAGTTATTATATCATAAAATTCACGCATGATTACTTACATGAAAACGAGTTTTAAGCATTTAGAATGCTTCTAAATATTACAATTCATGTTTATTAATATTTTTGATCTATGTTACGGTTAGTTTTAGCTATGAGGACTTACATGGCATTCATTGGCATTATGTAATTTTCGGTCAGTCAGCACTGTAAAGTATCGACTTTGGGAAACTATGAAATTAAATCAGTACATGAAAAATCTGCCAATCCACTGAAAATGGATGCATCAAATTTCGTTTAAAAATGCCATTCCTTTCCAAATATACTGAAAATAATCAACTGTTTTGCATTAAGGAAATATTTATTTTTCTCCGCTGAATTTCCCATATTTAGATTTTCTGAAATTTTATTATGATATAAGAATACTTCAGTCAATTCAAAATCTCACGATTAACCATACAAATGTCTGGAGGATGATCTAAACAAGCGACACAAGCTGGGTGAACAAGAAGGGAATATTTTCCATTTTCCACATCGCTACCTCTAATCTATTTCCACGTACATGTATAGTTTCTTTTCTGTAAGGTATAGTCGGGTAAGCACCGTCTAAATTTTAATTCCATTCCGAGTTAAAGCGACTGGTTCCCATGCCCCTTACGTTTCTCTCTCGTGTACTGCTAGCAGTCTCCTGCTTTTTAATCGCCAGGTTCACTCTACTCCTGCTTCTTCAGATCATTTCTCGCATGTGCTACCAGCGGCGCAGTAAAATAAACAACCGTTCTCGCGAGTATCCGTGGGTCTGTCGAACGCAATGCGGAACCTCGTACGCTAGAAACATTTTTGCGTGATTTGCTCTTCTCAAATCCCATGGAATGTTCCGAGTCCCATTTGCTCTCGGCTCTCCATCTTGAGCTCATAGGTTTGAGTGCTCGAGCAGTAGCGCAACTAGATAAAGAATCACGCCACCGGCCGAGGATTAGCTTCAGTTTCCACGGCAGACTCCACTCACTCCTCCTCTTCAACTGAAAGCCCTCTCCCTCTCTCAGATTTCCTCTCTCTCTTCCTCTGGAATCGGTTTTTTGCAGTTTGATCTACCTACCAGATCTCTAAGTACAACTCCATTTGGAAACTCAACCCGTTTAAGCATGCGATTAAGGAGTGAATAAAGGTTCCCCTATACTTTCCTCTGCCTATTTTCTCTTAGACTATACGTTTTTGTTATTCGTACTGAAAATTTTCACCTGCTTCATTAAGTGAACGAAAAATTTTCAGATAAGATGGAAACTTTTACGGCAGATATTAAAGAAATGTGGATTTTCTAATGTGACATATAATTTTTCATATAGTTTTCATTATAATTGAAAGTGGTGAAATCAGAACGCGATGGAGAATTTCCAATTAATAAAACTAGGTTTTTGAAATCCCTGATTCAGATTTCGTAAATTTTGAAAAATAGGTTTTCATCTTTTATTTTTCTTTCAATGAAATTTCGATGGAATCGGATTGCAGGAAGACTGTTTCTCATATGTTTATGGACTGGAAAATCGTGGAAGGAAACTCATCAAGTAAAAGGATCGGAAAGGAATACCTTGATTTGAATCCAAGAAAATGAGAGCGTTGCTTTCAGATAGTACAGTACACGCAAACATTCGCTTCAGCGAAGGTAGGGAAGGGAGAATCCTCAATCTTCCTTTGGAAATAGAGTACATCCACAAAATTTCCTGTAAAATACCTACAATCTATTGTTGCTAAGCTCTGGCGATCAATATCGAAAACAGCATCCAGAATAGAAAACAGCATTTATTTCATACGGTCGTTTATCTCATGCAGGAAATATATTTTCAGTAATATCACCTGGAGAAATTTATATTTATCTATTTAACATTTACGCTGCTGTTCGTCTATTTGGCCAGCTTTCTACACTAGAAGAGAACATGATATATTAATTATATGATTCTCCGGCCGAAATATGGAAGGGAATCATTACAAAATATATAATATCAGAGACAAATGAAACAGAACTCGTAACATAAAATTTTAGAAAAAATAATATAATTATAGGAATTTTAAGTAAAATAAGCTACAACATATGGTAGATTATTCATATAATCACCTATGTAATATATAATTCAATAATGGCTATTATAAGAAAAGATGATACATTGAAGTTCAGAAAGTTACTATCAAATACAGTTTACATAGAAAAAATTGCAGAGGAGGAGGATATGGCTGTGAGGACACATAATAATAACTTTTTGTGTTCATATTTAAGTTTATTTTTTAGGAATTACATATTTTTAATCATATATAATAAGATACGTAGATAACTGTGATCAAATATTTTATAAGAATGGTATGCATTATAATTCTCGTGTTAATTAAGCGTCCGATAAATTCTCCATGATTTCGCAGCCAATAAATATTTTGCTACATAAATTATTTGACAAAAAAGGATGGTAAAATTATTTTTAATGCAGGCTATCTTTAGTATCATATCTTTGGAAACACAAAACTTTCCACATGTATTTCTTTTCATTCTTTTCGGTTTCATTCACGGCGGGTCAGGCATTACGACGCTAAAGGCTGTTTCGTTCTACCAGACTTATCCAATTGTTATGCATGGTGAACTTCCCTATTTAAGTGCGTGTTGTACCTGATATGCTACTGTTTTGTTTTAATTTGTTCGCCGTCCCAATCACCTTCCTTAGCCGGCATTACCATTCTCTCCTAGGACTGCGGAATGTCTTCCGCGAGTCCAAACTTGTAGTTCTGAGTGCGCGGCGCCATTTACATCCGACCGACACAAGTAGAAACACCGGTGTTTCCAAACTTCGTCTCGCCCGAAACCTGGTTTTACGATAGCGGCGACAAGCAGCGCCACCGCAGCACTGCGGCCTCACGCCGAAACAAACAACAATACGATTTCGCATTTCTCGCCAAAGAGAAACAAAGGAATCGGTGGAGGAGCCATTTCACGTAAACAAACTTCGTAATTAGGAGAAAGCTGTGCATCAAAAACACGCTTCCGAAGTAACTGCAGGTAATGGAAGAGAGATGCTGAGAAAATATGCAGTGAGTTAGTCTCCTCGATGAAATTTAGATTGGAGAGAATGTATCACGCAGTAGCGTTCTTCATTCTATAATTGTGCAAATAAACATTGGGAGAAACAAACATGTGATAATGATGCATTAGGATTTATTCACAAATTTTGTGAAGAAAAAATGTGGGAAAATATGGAGTAAAAATTTGAGAAGATATAGAAGATAATATTAGTTTTAAGTCTCCAGGAAGTGTGCGATACATTTATGATTATCTTCCACTGTAGTATTTATTTATTTATTTATGCTGCTAGTAGAATTTCTTCTGGTGGCAGCCCCTACCATCATCAATAGACAACATAGTTACAACCCCAATCCCTGCACCAGCTTCCCAACCTTTTGAATTCTATAGCTAAATGAAATTAATTCATTACAAATGGCATGAAATAAAAAATATTGCGATATTAATGAGTCCATACATACATTTACTTGTAGTGCTGATATATATCTTACACTTGTATACGTAAAAATAATGAGTAGGCGAAATTCATGTGATATAAACTTACCTTACTTACTTACTTAAACACCACAAAGAGACTCATGAAAGTTTTACAGTTTTAAAATTACATATAGTAGAACTCCGATCTATCGTTCCCTCATTTGCCTTTATCCGAATCTACCCTTCGCTTTCTGTATTCCGACTACAACCAATGGGGAATGATGTTTAAGAATATCCAATTCATCTTTCATAGAAAAAATTTCTTAGGAAAAATAAAATTCTTATTTAAAAATTTATTCTTATGAAAAATGGTAAGAAGAGAAGGAAGTCTCAAAGTTCCGGCGAGATAGCTCAATTGCTAACAGCAGTCGCCCGGAATGAGGAAGATCTGGATAACTTTCCTATCCGGTCCTGTCATGACATTCTTCATGTACGTTTTTTTCTTGGGATTAAATCTTTTTCTGTGCCAATGGCATTGAAATAAGATGACAAGTTCAAGCTACCACAAATAGAAGAATCCCTATTTGATCTATAACGAACATTTGCAAAAAATTAGCTAAATAACTCTAGGTTTTTTAAAGAATCTTCAAGGTAATAATTTTTGTGCACCTTCTATTTTTTATTTTTTCGTTAAATATTTAATTTTTATTAATCATTATTTATAATTAATTCATTAGTCTTTTTAAAGAATCTTCAAGGTAATAATTTTAGTGCATCTTCTATTTTCTAATTTTTTTGGTTAAATATTTAATTTTTATTAATCATTATTTATCATTAATTCATTATTCATTTCTTATATTTCATGTTATTACTTCTTATTATATATTTTTTAAATATCGTATCTTAATATTTATTAATATTTTATTTTATTATATTTTAATAATTTATTTTATCACTTTTCAGTATCTTATTAATTTTAATATTCTATTTTATTATTTTTAAATATTTCACTCTAAATTATTTTATCAATACAATACTCTATTACTTTATTTATGGAATTTATAAGATTTCGCTGTTTCTTATTTAATGCGTAACACCAGCTGAGTCCTCCTTTCCCGCCTTCATCGTTTTCCCGCATCTATCATCTTTCACCCTCTGTCCACTCAAAAACAATAGACCGAGGTTCTACTGTAATTAGATCCCCTTGAGTCAGTCCCTGCTCATCAAGAGGAGCCTTGTCATAGAAAAAGAATTAGCTCTCCGGTAAAAAATTACTAAAATCATTAGCATCTAAATGAATCATCTTTTAAGGAACGGACGAGGGTGACCGCAAGAGCAACTTCAAGGCGAGATCTCAACTTTTCACCCACCTTCTCCGTATAGTTGGCACTTTTCGCAAAAGGGATATTTCGCCAGAGTTTTGAGAACGTAAAAGCGAAAGGGTAGGAGAAAGTGAGAATGTGAGGTATACATATATAGAGGAAATATGAAAGGATGGCACGGAGGAGAGAGATATGGATAGCGTCTCTGAGAAAGCGTATACATTCACCGCGCTCACCCGAAAAAGATGTTTTTTCAATTACTGCCCTACACGTTCGGTTTGCTACCTCTATCCGTTATAGAGGTGGGCTCGCTCTGAACTCGGGTAAACTTTCTACAAACACCCACAATATCAGAGGCACAGAGGCCTTTGAATGCGGCACGGAATTTAGCGGCAGCGAAAGCTTTGGGAAAGGAAAGTAGGGGGAGTGAGTCGGATCATCTGCTCTGCGTCTCTGAGGCAAACAGAGATGATCGCAACGAAAACTACCGAATGAGAACTTCTAACAATAATAATTTTGTTACCGTGCACTGTGATTTCAGTTTGTTTTTAAAAAAATTAGGAAGAAAATATCTTCTAAATTCACTGGTGATTTTCGCACGGTAAAATTTAATATCACGCATGTTGAAAAAAATGAATGCTTAATAAAATTATGCGACAGATTTATTTCAAGCTAGTTTCATCATCCTGGGTGGAAATATTTAAGACATCCTGAAGAAGTCGAATCGTTGATGAAACTCGTCAGAAATAAATATATTAGAATTTTATTAAGTGTTCATTTCTTTAACATGTGCGTTGAATCCCACCGATTTAAGCTTGGGCATATTAATTTAATTTTCTGAATATCACGTCTAAACGATGTATTTGATATTATTTATAAAGGTATATAAGGCTTAAGAAATGTTGAAGAGCAAGACATCATTACTGGTGATGCGGTAGAGATGAAATGGCAATAAGAAATACGATGCGAAAGGGAAGAACACAATGTAAAATTCATTTGCGAGAAGATGAAAGACCAAAATGACAAGGACTTCTAAGAAACGATCTAATTTTCAGATAATAGCGTAAAATCGCATTTAAATTTTGTTTCTAGTTTGACTCGTTGCTATGATTGTTGTTTCACCTCAAGAAGATCAACTGAAAATATTTTTCATGGCATCAATAAGAATTACTATTGATATATCAATAATACACTGATTTTTATGATGATTATAAATTTATTTTTTAAAATAAATCAACAAATATGATGAGGGTTAGAGAAATATAGTTTCCGACTATCTACGACAGTAAAATTAATTAGAACTCTGAATTAAAACTCTTCCATTCGAAAGTTCATCCATCAATTTCAGATATGCCCTTCACGGTCATGAAACAAAAAATTATAATGAGACCAAATTTCTAAAAATTACTGTGAAGGGAAGAGAATTGCAACATTTCAAAATGTAACCGTATTCCAATTAATTTGAAGGCCGTAATAGGGAAAAGGGCAATTTCCTAATAAATTAAAATTGATACATTTACGACCAATTCCGGCGGAACAACACAATCCCTAGGTCATCATACACCTGAAGATAACAACCTCACGGAAACGACCCTGTTGAATCGAAATGTTTACGATCCTATCATTTTTTCATTGCGCGAGGTGAATGAGAGTTACGCCGTAAATGGAGATTTATAAGCCTTGGGCGAGTTTTTAAATGTATGGCCTTTTCATTAAGAATTCCATCACTTTCATTGTTTTCGTTTCTACCGTTGTAAAAAATATATAATTCAAATAGCAACTCTATTTTAAACATAAAATTAAGAATTTAATTTCACATGTATTATATGAACGATTTAAGAACTATCATTAAACTTTCTATACATCCATGACATCCTTTAATTTTGTAGTCCCTACTATGAGTTTCTTTATAGGGAAACCTTTATGGGAAATTTTGTTGCACATCTCATAATTTCATGGAATAAAATAAGTTTCTCATGCCAATCTTTGATGCGTTTTATTTTGCAAAGCATTTATTGCTTAATAAATTAAACAAATTTAATTAAACATTCCTTTCCGAACATTCTCTTTACATATTATTTCTAAACATTCGTTTTCGGTTACCAGCGCCTTTCTCCTTCCACACTCCATCAAAAAATATAAATTAATCACTACTTTAAAGAGAGAGTTTTCCGATTCCTGCTAAAGATAAACCAACAAATGAAAAATGCATCATTTGGTCAAAGAGTGGAGTCAAAATTTGAATGTGCCCATAGTTTCCTTACTGGATGTGTAGGTATCGATGTCTATGGATAAAAACGAGGTAAATCAAAACGGACACTGATACGCTATATCCCTACCCAAATACGTTTCAACATACACTCCTATCGTTACAAATGAATGTGAAAACTCTAAAGTACGTAGTAAAACACAAATTCAATTATAAATCTATTAGTTCTAATTAAGCCGGGCAAAAATTTCGCATGGGGCAACTAGTTTCTGATTATTGATACATTTGTTCCTGGACTGAACTTTGACCTTATACTTAAGGATGCCGTGAAAGGGAAACTTTAATTTTAACTGTTTAATGATATCTTCTGTCAGCTCTCTTCAAAGTCGTGTCAATGAACGCAGATATTTTTCGATAGCGTCTAAGTCATGAGTGTAAATTTACCCCCCATCCATCAATAATGACATACATTAAGGAAAACTTTAGAGGAGAAAACACTTTTAAGGGCAATCCAGCATCCATGACAGGAGCTTCACAAACATCATTCCAGGCTGTCCATTGGGATCCTCGGACGAAATGACGTCTTACCGCTGAGACTGCGAATCTTCGATCACGGCGTGATTATGGCATGACACTCGATTCCCCATAAATGTTTGCGCTGCGAAAGCCAATTCGAGAGAGACAAGGAGGAGGAAACGTTTACCCATAACCGGTGGCATAGAAAGGAGGTCTTCTCCATCTCTGGCAAGGATTCCGAAGGGAGTTCCAGCAGACGCCGGGTAAAGCAAACACCGAGCAGAATGTCTTAGTTAACACAGACGATCTAATGCCACTCAAGTCTTTCGAGAGGTCATGTCTGTGTTCCTTTGCGGAGCGAATCCTGCGTCAGTCGCAGTTCTCGCTCGTATCAGCAGCATCCATAACTTCGCAACATCCGACTGGAACTAATTCGTAAGCTCTCCTTTTAATCTCCAAATCCCCGCACATAAATCATCCTCGTGAGTCTCCGGGGTTGCGCCTAGATAGTTGGTTAAGTACTCATAAGCGCGTTTGATGAATCAGTTTATTAGGTCAATTCGAAATCCACGTTCTGGTTCGAAGAAATGTGAAGGATGGAGCGTTTAGAAGGGAATCCGAAAATCAAGTTTCCGAAATCAAGTATCCAGCGTAATAATCCTACTGAGTAGTTTTAGGTATGAAGGGATTTAATTATCATTCTCAGTTGCGTATTTAATAAAAAATTAAAATTGAGGAAAGAGACACTACAATAATTTAAATTACATATATAAAATTGAATGTTATTAAAATTGTTAAAATTAAATTTATAAAACAAACAAAATGTTGAATTTTGAGAAATGTTTTATGTTACTGTATAAGACTTTGTATGACTTCTAAGAGTATAATATTTCTTTTCAAGCTCATTTTTATGATAAATGACATTCTAGAAATATAAAAAATGCTATTCCGGTTCCTTAGGTTTAAGAATAATTCCATTATCCTAAATAATGATCGTTGGTTCAGATATTCGCTTACATATCAAAATATATTGATGATTAATAAAAGAAACTAATATACATCATTTAGCAGAACTTCATCAATGTATAATTCTGCATAGTCATGCAGAATTTTATCCAATGTCGTCAAATATTTATTATAAAAATCGTCAATATAGCCTCAAATTTCTTATTCGAAAGGAATTTACTTGATGTTTTCTCATAACTTCTTAGGGCTTGAGGTTGAAAATAATTTATCATCACGTTTTTATGTCTCAAAATCTAGGAATCAGCAAGGAAGCATTATGTAATCAGAACAATTTGTAACTATTGGGTTCAAATGGAAATTGCTTTCAATGAAACTTTAACATGTCACAACCTGATGAGTGTTTTTGATATAAAAAATTCAGAATTCTAAGGTTTTTATTCTCAATTTCCATTGAATATATATTATTAACCCTTCGAATGAAAGACTTTGCTTTTAAAATCAACTCAAATGTTTCATATGCCTTTTCAAGATATGAATAAATAAATCGATGTCTTCATCTCGTAGAAACTAGAAAGCTATGCTCGTGTATACTCTTAGAAACTCATCTTTAAACGAACCAGAAGAAATTTTTCACTAGAAACTCCTAACAGAAAAGCTTTTTAAAACTGCTAATTTTAGCCCGTTTTTTTTATCTAAACCAAAAGAGATTACCCACCGACGCGTCGGTAAGGAAATAACACATGGCGTACCGCTCTACGGTTTCTTTCGTGATGCATCGAGCCCAAAGACCAACGTTTAAGAACTAAAGAAAAATTTACCGCGTTATTCCGCTTCCATCCCCTTTCCTCGAAAAGAACCAGAATTTAATTATGCCTTCTCCGTATAAGGCTAGCCGCTTCACCGTTTTAAACGAAGGGGATCTGACGTGGAAGGGAGCAAAGGTTTTAATTAATGTAGATAAAGCAAGAGGCGAAGCTTAAGGGTTGAATAAGTTTTTATGAAAAACGGAGGCCCAGAAACGTAGCCCTGTGGTACTTCCGGAAAAAGGAAAGTGCGGGTTGCCATTGGGAACGGTTCCGTCGCTGGGTGACGCATCGGATTGTGTTCGACGACGATCCTTTTCTTCGGAAATGGAGAATAATAAAAGAACAGAGGGAGTTAAGGGTTTGGGTATCTAATGGTATGTCGAGAGTCTGAAATTCATTAATTAGGAGAAATTACTGAGGAACCGGTTCTTGAAGATTTCCTACCGATTTTTTAGTAGAAATCGGTGTTTATGGGTCCTGAACAAGTTCGGTACAAGTTCAAAGAAAACCTTTTTAAGTTTTTCTGCTTGATGAGGTAACAAAATTACCAAAAATTGCATAAATTAAAATATACTAAAGTATTTGAATACTTAATTACTGTATTGATTTTTGTAAAATGCATACATGGATCTCCGTTCTTTATGTAATGGGGTTAATGGGAAGGGAAGCTATTAAGTTATTTTATTATTCTAGCTGAATTGAAAGTCTCGGTAAACCATCATTCAATTAAAAAATTTCCAAACCAAATGACTTATTAATTTTACAATACGTCAAGGGAGGGAGACAAACTCAAAACATAATACTGAACATGCAAATTTCTCTATATTCCACAAATAGTAAGTAGTACGACGTGTTTACGTCATTTTCAGGTATCTAGGAATAAAAGGCAGTATATGAAGGATGGAAATGGGCTGGAAGTAAGAAAATGGAATGAGTTATTAATACCCTGAGTCTGTCGACTGTGGAAGGTAAGAAAGCGTGAATGAGGGGAGACGTGAGAGGAGAAAGACGCTTGTTAACTATTTCAAGTCAACCTCTTTTCTTTGCAGTTTTCATATCATTGAAGAGAGTCTACTCTTGCCATTTTCTCCTTTCCTATCAGTGCAATAAAGTTATGGTTGTTTCTTCAATCTTATATTTTAAGGTGAATTTCTTCAAAGTCAATACTAATGCGATTTAAAATAAACTTCTTTGTTAATACTATGCACTTAATTACTAAGAGATTCTAAATTTAAAACTTTATCCCTGTAATCGCTTTTCCTGTGGCGGTACGTATATTATATTATCCATGATTTGACTAATTTTCTATGAATTTAAAAGCAAGAGGTATCTAAGCATGACAAAGACACTTTTTTCTTGTCTATTAAGCTTCGATTAAGAATCAAAATTCTGATGGTGTTATCAAATAAAGATGTTTTAATTCATGTTATATAATAAACTTAAAATTAAAAGAAAAAATTATCAGAGTGACTAAAATTCTTGAGTACGTTTCAAAAGTGATACTAATTTGATTCAAAACTCCGCTTGCCACAGAGGATATGACCTAGTAAACATTTCGTCCTTTTAAATATTCAATATTTGAAATTGTTATATGACTCTTAGAGAGAGGTCTTGATAAATTATTTCATTGCTTAAATTACACAAATTATCGTAAAGAGCACACCTGTAAGATCATAAGTCCCTAACTACCAGGATATTTCATATATTCTTTTGAAATCACGAGTGAAGTTCAAAGCCTGTGAAGGCTGGGTTTCCTCGAAATAATGAAGACGTTCTCGCTAAGAAGAATATTACGAAATCCTCGATAATATCGAGGTTCCCAATTCCTATAGGAAACGGAGAGGTGACGTAAGTCTGTTCTCGATTCGAAGAAAGGGATTCGGATATTTTCAGGAAGTTTTAAAGGAAAAGAAAGTGAAATTAAATGTCGAGTCTGTCAGAAAAAGAGCCGATTTCATAAGGGAGAGCTTTGGGAGTAATAATTGGAGCGGAAAGAGGATGAGGATATCCTTGTTGCCCTGGAGTTAACGTGTCCGTACACACAGGACCCCTCGCTAGCAGATAAAAAGATCAGCTTACCGCGGTTGGCTTGGCAACAAGGGAAACGAAATCGGTACCTGGAAATGAATTCCGAAGAGAAATCGGCTTCCTTTTCCCAAACCTCGTATTTTTAAGTTGAGCTTATATTTGCTGCTTCCAAATGATTTCAGGAAGAAGCATTTTTCAAGCGCTAACTTCGCGGAAAATGAGATAACGTTGAATTATCCTATCTTTTGATTTCTCCATGGCTATATGAGGAAATCATTATACGTTGTACGTATGTTCAAATTATACAATTATAATTGTATGTATATAATTTGCTTTGTATCGAGCCTTTTTCTGTGTACAGAACAATAATTTAGGCATTGTCCTGCAGAATGTGACGAGTTGCAATTTCTTTTCTTTAGCAAACTATATTCGAAATATCAAAGATTTTTCGTCTCTTACAGTATGGTCGTAAAATTATAATAACAATCAATGAAAATTATTGATATGAATGATATTGTTAATGATTATTAGCTATACGTTCCCATAATGTAAATCATTATCAGTAGGAAACAATGCTAAAGAGATTCCCTTGATTTCTTGGTTGAATTGCCATCAAAATCCGTTACTGCTTTGAGATATCGTTTGTATTTTAAGTATGAGAATTATTCTTGCAACCATCTTACATAGAGTTACGTAAATAATCAATCAAGTTCTCATCACTCCCAATATTTATCCGATTCAGCAAATATCGAATTCTTAGTGGCACAACATTTTCTTTCCGAAAAGAGTTAAAAAATTTACAATGCTCATCCATCTATATATCAAATGGAATGGTTAAATGAGGCAATATTCTCAGAGCCAGAATCTATGATATTTCATTGCTGATTTTTAATGATGACTTCCATTTATAGTATATAGCTCCTTGCTTCCTGAAACCTGTGATTTCAAGTATCTTCTTTGAGTCTCTTTGACCTTCTTCATCAATTACCGATTTTAGAGAGTGAGGAAAAACATCTCATGTAGCAATCCGAAAAAAGTAATTAACAATGCTTTGGATTGGATGGATTAAAATTTTGCACATAGGTTCACGGCTAGTAGTATATATAGTATATGGCAGTAGTATATGTATAGTATATATATAGTAGTAGGCTAGTAGTATATATATAGTATAAGGCAGTTTCATCATATACAAAATGCCGGACCAGGATTTGTTTCTGCAGGAGATTATATCAAATCTATGTATATACTGTGAAGCTTAATTCAGTTCTAAGGTTTACCATACTGTGTTCGAAAGAACGGTGTCGAAGTAAGTCACAGGATAGTACTCGTTATGCGTGAAGGAAAAAACCAAGTGGGGCGACAGGAAGTTGGCTTGAGAACTAGAAAATGAGGCGATAAAAGCAAGGATTCCACAAGAACGAAATAAAGAAAGGTAGATGTAAGAAGAGAGGAAGGAATTAGGGAGAGAGGATGTTGAAGTGGAAAGTGGAGAAGAGGGGGAAATGGGGGAGAGAAAAAGAGGAGCTCGTTAAGGAAAATGAAGAATGAGTAAGCGAGGCAGAAAGCAGAAGGCAGAAGAAACCATTTGACCTTAAAGAGAGCTAAATATATATTGTTGCCTTAGCTTTTCCGTATTTGCAGGAAAAATTTTGTTTTTTAAAGAACGTCTCCTTATAGAACGCAAATAAGGGAACTTTGAACGGCTGTTTCAACAAACGCTAATGTAGCGTTTTATTTTCTGACTTAAACTAAGTCAGAATTTGCCTTAAAGTGATCCCTGAGCAGAGTGAGACTTCACCGAAAACTTTCTGGTTTCATTAAAAAGATAGTTAAAATATTATTCTAGCAGTACCTAACTTCTAACAAATTGAACGAATATGCGCGCATAGGAGAAATTGGGAAAAAGGTTGAAACCGATTCATTCTTATGTAAGAATCGTATTTTAATGGGTATTCGAACTACCTGAAATGTTTTCCGTATAAAATGCGGAGATTTTAGTAAATAATAATTTCTGTCGCGTGCTTTTCTTCAGTTTTTTCTAGTTGAAATAACAAGGAATAATTGATTTATTATGACTCAATGTCTGATTCCTTGGATATTAAATTTTGTTATTTTCAGGATTAATTTTAAATAACTGACATAAAATTGATTCAGCGTTAAAATGTCTTAAACGACCACTTTCTCTTCCGTTACACCGGTTGGAAACATGAAAACTTTCATGAGATGTAGTTTTTCAATGATTGATATTTGCTTTTCGAATTTATTTACTTACGATTATACATTCAATTCCGAATTATACTGATTCAATAAGTGTTCTAATGAGTCTCTCAGTGAATATTAATTTATATTGATTTCTATTCTCAAAATCGGCTTAAAATGAAGTACTATCCATTTACAGAGATATTAATGGATTTTAATCGTGATAAACTAGTGACTTGCATGCCGTTTCGAGATGTAACACCACGTTGGCGGATAATACATTGCCCAAGAATGAAACAAAGATAGAGCACGGATGATTAAATACCTTCAAAATCAATTGCAGAGAGTAATCGGATTATTTGATAAGGCTATTTCAATATGAATTATGATGGCAATTGGTTTTGTGGTCATCGAATAAATCCGAATGAACTTCCAGACCTAACAAATCAGATCTAGCTAATATTTCTTTCACGAAATTGGAAAACAAGGAAATAAATACGTCGAATATCTTCTATAATCGATGCGGTTTGGCTATTATTTCTGGAACTCCATATTTATATGCAATTAGTACAAGCCTTAGTAATACAAAGGTGAAATCCAGGTATCCTCTCGATATTTGGTCCAACTTATATTCACAGAGTGTTATTTCAGGAAGATCAACCCAGATATTTTCTCCCTTCAGAATCCATCAAAAAATACTGTCGATATACTATATCAAAGATAAAATTTCCCGCTTCCAGCTTAATATTGACCAACAAATGAAGAACGCACCATTAGGTCAAATAATTTGAGTTACGAGAGTGGTCTGAAAAGTTTCCGACCCCAGATTTTTCATACATCTTCAGAAAATTTTCAGAAAACATGTCAAGAAATGGCGAAATGTCGGAAACGTTTCAGACCTCCCATGTATAACTTGAATTTTTCCATAGAAATTCATTATTGTATGTGTAGATATGGATATCTATCGATACAAACGAGGTACCCATATCGAAATTAAAGCTGATACGGAATATGAAAGCGTGATTTTTGGGTATTTATTAGTGACTTGTATGTGGCATGTGTGTGTATATTGGCGTTTGCGTATCCCTCTGTAGTGAATAGTGTTTGTTGAAATGAATTTGGGTGGAGAATAGATTTCAGTGTCCGTCTGCGAAATTTTCGCTCTGGGCAACTAGTAATGACATTATTATTATTAGAAACGTATTAAGGATTAGCTAGTAATCACTGAGAATTTACGATTATCGAAGTCCTAGATGTCGAATATCACAATAATAGTGCCAATGAGATTGGGAAGTCGCCAATTATTAGCCCTGTGCCATGACGTGAAAGCATTAAATTAACTCTATCGCACATTCGGAAATAGACCGTAGGAAAAATCGAAAAGCGCGGAAGGCTGTAAAACGACAGCGATGATCGCAATCCATTTTCTTTAGTCGCCTTTCTTCTGCCTCTCACTTTTATTACTCACTTCTCTCGGAAGCGGTGTTGCTCCGGCAACAGCATTAAAAACATCGTCTGCATACTGAGAGAGGTAGATGACATAAATCGAGCTCCCTAATGACCTACGACAACACGGCTTTATGACTGCAGGCAAATATCGTGCGCCAGCTACCAAAACTTCGATGCAGACTCATCCATTCACGGCCCGTCATTAACGATGGAGGATACATGATACCCCGCGAGAGCAAAATAGACCGATCTCGTTCAATTATAAACATCTCACGGTGGAATTTCGTTTCGCGCTTGTCATAAAACTCGACGGGAAGGGGATTTGTCGCCCGAGGCGCATTTCCTTTAACGAAACCCTAGTTTGCATGTTTCGGTGATGTTTTCGTAGAGGATTCAAGTTAGCGCTGATGAAGCTATGGTTTTGGGGCGAAAAATAATCCGGAGCTTCGGCGATTGTCTTGTGGTAACAAAAGGTGGGTAACACGCTTGATGCTACTTGTTAAGAGATCTAAAACCCTAATTAACTATATGAAATACCTATACATTACACGTTTTTGGGTGCAGAACTATTGCTCAAGTGCCATTCATCGTGACATACATGAGTAAACAATCAAGTGTTACCTAATTTGTAATTCTTTTGTGCCTGCGGTACCATTTCTCTTTTTGGAGTTGAAAGCATTAAATTTCCTTTAATCTAAAGAATTATTTGTCAACTTCATCATTATCTATTTATAACTTCATAACCATACAGATGGAGTTACTCGAGTCTCGAAAACTTTAGTGTAAATTCTGTCGTTACAGTAATCAACACACGAAGTAGAAATTTCATCTATCATAGCATATAAATACTTGTATTTAAGTAAAATGTATCATAAATTATTTTAAATTATTTTTCTTTCATTTACTTACATCTTTCATTTCCTCAAATGAACGCCTTTGCTTGATAACTATCACAGCTTATTATGCTATTAATCTATCGTCTAATTATCTGTCAAAAACATTCATTTTCTTGGATAATATTAGTAATGCTTACGTAGATGTATATACTTCTTGTTCTGTAGTATAGAGTGTTAGGCAGTACATGACATTTGTTTCCTTATAATCTTCATTTTTCACCCTACTCTCGGAATACTTTCGTAGCAGTATTTTGTTCTCGAAAAACATCTTTAGTCACGTAAAATCAAGGTATCAAACCATATTTTTTCGTATTAGATTACCTCCGCAAACCCCGTATTGTTCAAACCGTAAGTTTTTTGTTTCTGTTTTTTCTCCACCAACCCCGTTTGGAAAGTTTTTGCGAGCTTTAAACACTATAATATTTATCTTTAAATATATTGTTGTACCTCAATTATTTAGATTAAATTATACTGAATGTTGGAACTGAACTTTTGGTGTTAAAGAGGAAGGAATGCGTGATTAATTGATGCTTGCCTAAAGTGTTGTTAAGTTGGGAAGATTCATAATACCTAGTGAGGAAAATGTGGGGTATCGCACCCTATAGAGCATACTAAAAGTTATGAGTAATGGGCATAGCACCTTATTTAATGCAGTGTGAAAGAAAATTCCTTCTGCAATATGCTACTTATGTTGACCAAAAATTCGGGCGAATTTCGGAAGTTTCGAAGAAGAACGGATTTCAGTTTCGGCCTTTGTCGATGAATAAAAATTTTTCAGCTCTGGTTCTGTTTAGCTCCGCCAATTATAACTGTTGCTTTATTCTTTTACCGTTTTCGGTTCGAATCCGGATTGACGTTATGCAAGAAATATTGCATCTTATTGTTAGTAAAAGTTTTCGCTACATTTAAAAATTAAATATGATTTAGTGGTGGTACACTACTTATGTTCAAGTAATCATTTCATATTTTGAGAAAGGAATTTCATTATTACAACGTCATCTAATAATGGCATGAAAAGTTAAATTAAATAGAAACTAGTAGTGAAATCATTTCACTTCTGGTTCTTTAGACTATTAAAGTTTTTTTTGTATAAAGTTCAGTAAATTGCGTTAAATTTTAATGAAGATTAAATAATTAATAAATTCATAATTTTTGTTCACCTTTTAACATTTCTACTCATAAATCTTGTTCTTTCGTTGAATACTTTCCGCTTTCTTTGGATTAATGCTCTGCAATTTGTTTTATCGATAACTAGGTGTTAGATTTAAGAATTTATCTGCATATTGTGGGTATTCAAAAAATAGGAAGTAATTTCTTTGCTGCTGCTTTAAGTTTTTCTGGACCATTTGTTATTGAAATGCACTCCAAAAAATCACTCTTATATAAATAAAATAATGAAATTGGGTGGAGACACCATAAATCATAACTTACGTATGAGTTAATATGCATCCCAAAATTACTGGGAAAAATTTGGAAATATTCGGAAAGAATGAGAAGCTTAGTCATCACGATCATCCTTGACGTTGTACCATGCATATCGTGTACAAATATGAAATATGTTTGTACTCCCAATGTTTAAGGCAGTCTTAGCGGACGTAAGCCAATATTTTCTCATTTGTTACGAAGCACCTCAAGCAAGCAATATTTCACACTTAAGGCTTGATTGAGTGCCGCACTTGAACCTGCTCAAACGCATCTCTCAACACAAAGTTAACGCAAATGGATCCGGGACTTTGGTGCTCCTTGAATATGACGTAATGCACTTCCGTAGCATTAACTCGAGCAATTGCGCCTGTAACCGATGAGGCATGGACGAAGTGGAGCGCACAAGTTTATGCTCTAAGAAAGCGACGCATAATTCAGATCGAGAAGGAAGCTTATTTCAGCCGGGATGAAACTCAACAGCGCCTCTAGCGGCCGGAGGAGGAGGCCTTCTATGAAATCGCAGTTCTGTGCGAAATTAAGAGCGCTTGAGGGAGGGGTGATTCTAATTACGAGTTGCCGACGACGGAAAAATGACTAGACGGGAAAAGAACGAGGCATTCCGTTTTTCTTCCACGACTGACTTCTCTCCCAGGAACGAAACCCTTGGCGAGCAAAGAAGACTACTAATGCCAAAAAGGGATTCGGTAGGAGAAAAAAAATCGCTGCCGATTTCTTATGTTTTCTCGGCAGGGCGCTGTGAATGCGAAGGAAATGAAAGGTTAGATAACAGAATGAGGCGAAAAAACAACAGGCATGCAGAGTTCTAACGAAAGGCGGACTTGAAAAAAGTCTGACAGGAATCGAACCCGGATGTTCCTCTATCCGGAAGGTTGCTTTAGCCAACTAAGGTAGGTTTAACAAAGTTTTCCGACCAGATAGCTTATTTGGCCAAAGTATTTCTGGATAGAGGAACGCCTATAGGATGAGCCTGGGTTTGATTCCCGGTCCCGTTACTTTTTAAGTCCGTTTTTCTTTAGAATTTTCCTTGGTGCCCTTATGTGCAAAGACCCTATTCCTTTTTCTAGGACATTTATTGATTGGAAAAAAGAAAAGAAAGGCAAAATATAAATAAAGGGAACAAAGAGAATGAGAAAAAGATCAATTGCAAAATCCTCCCAACTGTAAAATCTACCCCCTCCCCAGAAATATATTTTTAATCAGTCATGCTCCCTGAGAAAAGGTAATAAAGAAAATCTCATTCTATCTCAGAGCTCGCATCACCTTCGACAGATGGTTGGAGATTGTTCTTGTTCGCGATATCATAATTTTTCTTGTTTCAAAGTCATTCCAAAGAAGAAATTCGACAGGAACCATTATAAAGACAGGACAAAAAGTGAAAAGATGACCCTGATGATGTAAAATATTTGATCTTTCAAATGAGGCAAACGATTGGCTTAAGCGTGGTGCCCATCTAAGGATAGGAAATATCCGCGTCTTCAGTGGGAAACTGGGCGCCTTACGGGGTATTTTAACCATTCGTTTCGTGCGAATGGGTCCAGGAGACGGGATAGCGTCTTAAGCGGGAGCTTCTTATACGGGTTTTATTTAACGTAAGGAGCAAGAAGATAAAACAACAAAACCCTTGTAGAAAATATACGGTAAAATAGAAAAGTTGTTAAGGGAACAAACGATAAAAACAAAGGGAACGAAAGTAGCGATAAGAATATGAGAAAGGCAGCGAAGGAGGCAATGAGGCAGAAGTGGGTCAAATGCTCGGTTTGAGGCACCTTTTTCAGAAGGAGAATGCCTTGAAGGTTAACGCGGTTCCATCTCACGGACTATAATGACGACGATGGCGTGGAAGATTTGAGAGTTTGAGGAAAGGAAGGCCGCTAACAAAGGCGAAGAATTGAAGACTCTAAACGGAGGAAGGACTGAGGGAATGGCGGGTAGTGGAAAGGCCTCCGGTGATGAAATTTTGGACGCGATTGATGGAAAGGTGTTCCTCGAAGGAAAAAGAAGATTTATGGAACGACAGCGGAGAACGTGGTTCTTTGTGGGTCTGGAAGGAGATTACAGGTTAACATGCGGTTGCCAGCCTTTTCACTTCTCGGTTTTCCCTTCGAGGATCCTGAGACCTTCCTCTGCATGAAAAAGGGCCAATATGTCCGCTTATTCTATTCCTTCTAGGGACGTGAAATATTTTGTCTAAAGAGGTATCTGAGGAAGCCATTTTACGTGAAGGCGAACGTACGAGACGGGCTCTTTTTTATCCCAATTTTCTAAGGATATATTAAATGAAATAATGACCTAAATACACTTATTCTTTTGAATTGCTCGTATACCAAAATTTTTTCCGTTAGTTCTTGAAAAAATGAAAAATTGATCAATACAAGATACTTTATGATGTGATCGACATCCTTTTTAATACTTATTTAGTGAAATAAGCTGAAGAATAATTTCACATTAATCAAAACAAAAACTACAAAAAATGATGATTCAAGAACATAATATGCAATCTCTTTAACTGAATATATTAAATATTACTTTTTTCAATGGAAATTTTGAAGTATCAAACAAGTGATCCTTAAAGAAACACAAAATATATCAGTTTAACTCCAAAATATATTTTTGGAATATATAAATTTCTCTCTTGCTCATCACAGCATTATTATTTGAGCTGAAAATTAATCTCGCCAAGATTATATCTCGTTTCTGTTGCATATGTATATTGAAGGAGCTATCTATTGTGGGATATTGATTTATTATTTACCAAATAGAGTGCTGTGTTGAAAGTTCTGAGGTAAAATGTATAATTTGAGGTATGATTCTAACGACTGGTCGGTTCAATAGGTGATACAGCGAGCATTAGGTGGTAGCACAAATTGAAACTTCTTTAAAAATTTTTGCGATTTTTAAAAACTCAAAAACTGCGTCCATTTTAATCCTTTATTTATTAAAATGACCACCATTATGACCGAATCATACAAACTGATTATACGATATATATTGTGATCTGTGAAATTCTAAGGATATATGGAGTAATTTAAGCATTTTAAGTAAATTAATCTCCAATTCAGCATCATTATGATCCATCATTAATTTTACAAGCAACTTTCATCTTAAATATTTATTGTATTTATACAGTTTCATAGATTTCATCTGAATATAGTCTCTGTTGATTTGATAGATATCAGATTGTTATATTAATAAGACTGTGAGTAACTCAAGGCGGCTCAAAAGTAGGTTATGAAGGGAAGAAGGAATGGTAGGCGTAAAGATAGCCTCTCCCATCATGGGGAAATTCCCCTAAAATGAATCACCGCTAATTCAGAGGTGTTTCTTGTTAGTCACCTGCAGAATTCGACTTCCGAACGCTCTAATTAATCGTAAGCTGATGTCTAGCAAACGTGATGGATTCCCAGCAAATATTGATATAATCCGTTACCGCATTATCTCATTTGAATCAAATGTTCACAATAACGTCTAAATTGGTTTTCGTCCTTCTTATTACGCGACGCAACATTGAGTTGACCTTGAAGACATTTCACCTTACAGAATTACTGCAGAATGTGATAAAGGGGTCACCGGGGAGTATGACAGGAAAAGATAGCTCGTACGATTCCTAAGTTTCTAAGAAGTGTGCTGTGTTAGAAATTATTGAGGTCAAACTTGAAATTTACGGTATGTTCTCTGACGCCCTTTTGAAGATTTCTGAGAGAAAGAGGCAAAAAAGATCGATGATTTATGATACTTGTACTTATATCTCAGAAGGCGATCGAAAGCCTGCTACGTAGTAGGAAGTTTTAAAATGAAATATTGCTGGAGTGGACTCACAGAGCGATTGTTTTCATTCATAACTACGCGACGAATGAGTAATAACATTATTGTGGTTAAAAAATAACAAATTTGTGGTTTTTATGCCTTACATAACCAAGCAGTTAGCTGGGTAGCACAAAGAGTCTTGAAAGAAATTCTTGCTTTTACATTGACCGGGTTTTAATTGAAACATCAAAAGTTATTGCTTCTTCAATTTTAAATTCCATAAATATTAATAAGTATACCTATTGGTGTACAAGACTCAGGTTCATTATGTAATTCTTCGAGTATATATAAATGAAGTAAAAGAATTTGGAACTCGACTGTCAATGAATAAGAGGTTCCAAAAATGCTGCAATAGCCAAATGTGCCTTTGACCGTGGGGCCAATTCCTATAAGGAAAGAAGCCGCGGATTACCGACTGTTTCTCAGAAGGTCAGTATTCTGTGGCTTCATTCGAAGAATTGTCCCCACGGTAATCGGCTTATTCGGCGATTGGAGAATTTTTCTAACTTCTTAAGCATATGTAAATTTTGAGTTGACTTCTCAGAATCATCCAAATTAAGTAAATCCTTAATTTTTAGATTATTAGCCATTCTTTCATTTTTTCTTTCTTTTCATTTTTTCTTAAATACTATGAAAATAACAGATCAAGGTTAAATTTTCAATGCATGTCTTGATTACACGTACTTTATAATAGTAGAGCATTTCTCATATTCCCCTTCAACCTTCGAAGAACTGTATTCTACCGGAACCATTTTTCAAGTTCAAACTTATCTCCTTCAAAGCTGAATGTAAGATCAAAAATTTTAAAATTGAAGTGACTGGTAGAACTTGTAGACTGAAAAACCTTCAGTTACTTGAGAAACGATGATTGCGACATCTTGGGACAGGAGATAAGGAGAGGGAGAGTGGAAATTAGAAGAAATAGCAGTTACGTGTACTTTTAATACGGTTAAACCCACACAATTTTGCAAGTAGCTCAACAATAGAGAAAGCAGCTCAAACCAAGCCGCTTACAACCTTCATCTGCACATAAGACATGCCTTTGAATCAGGTTAAATGACAAATAGTCACATCGTGAGATCAAGCCAATGGATAGACCAATCTGTCACTCCATGAACCTATGGATATTTTAAGCTCTAATACATACTCTATAAAGTCACATACCCAAATAGAGACCCGCAAAGAAAGATCCTAGCTTATTCATGCTGTCCCTCCTCCATAGGACACAAACTGTGCCTGCCAACCAGGATTTGCCCGAATAAAGTGAGTGCACACCCAACACTGGCCCTATTGATAACGTTACTCTACTTTTATTGCAGGTTTTTCCATAGTTAAGGTTCTATCGCTTTAATCTCAAGCGATAGAGCGCTCTTGATATTTCAGGGGGAGAAGCACCTATCGCTGAGGTCACTGCACGCTGATTTATGCACTCGTAAAAAAGTAAAGGGTCAGCCGAGGATAAATGCACGTTGGAATACCACGCATGCATCCGTAGCGTAGTGGACATGACGCTTTTCCCTTAGCAACTTATACAAAGTTTTTTTTCATGCCTCGGGTGCGGTGGAGCTCGGGGCTTATTTGCCTCCCGTAATATTCTGCGGAATTTAAATCTCCGTAGGCATGGAAACGTCAGATAATACACGTGCTAGAAAATTTACGACCAACCATACATGCTCGGTAAAAATGCAATGAAAGGTTGATGCAACTGAGAATGAGCCTCTAGTCTCTCAATATTCAATGCGTCGATAAAAGTATTAATGCAGAGAACGTGTGGTTTAAGGCGATATTTTATTTCAATTTTTCATTAGATTATCCGATTGTTAATTTATTTATTTACCATGAGCTATCTATCGCAATGCTATTTCAGTGGTTTTATGATTTATTCGTTCTACCCTAAACGAAATATTCTCTTCTTTCATTGATGGAAACCATGTCAAATATATCACCACTGATTTGGATAGCTAACTTTTTGGCGCAGACTACTAATTAGAGAGAATTAAGTATTTAAAGTGTACTAGAATTTCACGAATTTGTATTTCGAATTTCACCAAACTACATTATAAATGATTAAAAATAGGATTATTTAAAATGATTTAATCATTTCCACATTTTTTCTCAGTCAATCGTTTGAGCACCACAAGAATTCATACCGCGGATATTTTTCCGTTCGTATCCTTAATCAAGCTTGGATTTTCTGTATACTCTTAAATATCCCGAAAATAATGTATAGATTTTTTAAAAAACGGAGTATTACAGCATATGTATGTCTTTGCAACTTTAATAACTATTTTGATTGATATTCGATGTAAAAAACAAACACGCTTGAAATTCATATTTGTTTTTGTTAAAAGTAATGCATGATCATATGAAAAAATATGACCTCTTAATCCAAGGATGTTTAAACACATCCCAAATAACGACCTGAAAGTCTATTGGATGGATCCGCCATAAGTCAAGGTTGTGAATTCTCTTTTACAATTTATATTCAATAGAAGCTAATCAACTTTGCAATGTATTGACCTGTGATGACTTTTAGAATTTTTAGCATTCGAAAGGAAACCAATTTGAATTTTATCTCTGGAAAGAAATTCACTGCGATTTGGTGTTTTCAGCTGCGTCAGCTGTGTATAGAATCGATACGTCATGTTCCATTTCTAGAGAATTCTCTCTGGATCTAAATTACCCGTGTGTTGTTTTAAAAATGCTTTTAGGCCCCAATTGGTTGTTGATTAAAAATTTGTT
This sequence comes from Pachydiplax longipennis, assembly GCA_036926295.1. Lineage (NCBI taxonomy): Eukaryota > Metazoa > Arthropoda > Insecta > Odonata > Libellulidae > Pachydiplax > Pachydiplax longipennis. The sequence goes on along the minus strand of JAVFKF010000003.1, from coordinate 21,625,699 downwards.
TACCTCAGTTCCTAGTTTACTAACAATACCATATCAAGCTTCATTCATATGGTAGTGCTTCTCACTGAGACTTGTTTATCTTATTGACTTGTTTGGTCGACTGCATTCTGGCTCAGATACGATAGCATTAGCAAAGGACCTCACTCCTCACCTTCTCAAGTGGGCAAATTTCCTATCAAAATATGCTTCTTGCAGATCATATTGAAGAGATTAAGTATCTCCACGACTGTGCAGACTGTAGGGGATAAAATATCAGCAACATTTCCATAGATCCAATTCTTTTAAGCTAGCTAAAGATAATATTATACATAAGTATTGTGATGTGGATAAGGATCAGCAGACAGAGCACAGACGCCATCTAGTTTTAAAGAAACAGACGACCAAAAAAGGTGATTTCGTGAAAGCGGTCGGATGTGGATGAGCACGTATCAAGAATGTACAGCAAAAAATCCTTTTTCGGTTCCGAATCTAGCGCGGAATGGAGGTCGCCTTGGGGCACGCGTTAAAAAATAAATCGATGCGAAAGACCTTCTCACATCTAGCGAGGGAAGCGAAACCAACAGGAAATGACTCCATAAAACACTGATTATCAACGGATCGCGAGCGATAAATCATGGCGCAGGGAAAGAGGTATGAAGGAACAGTATGAGAACGTATCCGAGAAAATGGGGGACTGGGATATTTAGGGAAATGAGAAAAGTTGGGAGGGATTGGAGAGTTTGCGAGGAATTGAAAGAGGTTAATTAGTTGGCGGAGTGCTTTTTCTAGACGTCGGAAGTAATTGAGAGCTCTTCGACGGATTCTTAGGAGAGAGTACATAGGAAGGATTCCAGCTCGGGAAGGAATTGCATCAAGTAGGAATTAAAGTCGGCAGATTTAAAAATTTTCTCGGGGCTGACTTGCTCGCCTTAATATGCATCTTCGACGGAAAGAGAATCAGATGAAATGGGCTCATAAATCAGGCTGAAGAATGCAGCAAGAAATTCTCATTATATAAGGTTTAAAGAAAATGAAGGGAAATAAATTTAAGGCAAAATTTTATGCGGTAAAAGTGGCAATATGTTATTCTTAATTGCCCGAAATTTTAACTAACTAACCCGCGGAGGGCGAATTTGCTTCTCAGTTGATCGTGGAGTGAGTAAACATCCCTGCAATGGGTAAGAAGTGCATACTCACAGGAGACGCATTAAAAATAAATCCACGCAAACTACGATTGAAGTTTTCAGCAAGGTTACCAATTCGGTAGTAACGGTCAAATCATAAAATTTTGCGAGTTAATTTTTAATATTCCATTCAAAATAGTATACCTCGCCTCCATCCAATACTACTTAACCCAACCCAAAAAGGTCATTCTGAAAAGCTAAGTCAAAAAGCATTTGGGTATTTCAAGTAGTATTCATGAGTATTACTCATTAAACTATATAAAATGGTGCTTACCTTTTAATAAGTACAATACATAAGAAATATTCGCTGATTAGATATGAAAATGATTACAAAAAGATTAAAAAGTAAATTTCACATAAGACTGGATAGTGTTTCTTGAATCTTCAAACTGAACCTCAAGTAAATTGGAAAACGCTTTTGGAAAAGGATATAAATTTGGCTTAAGCCTTGTTTCTTTTTCAATGTGATTTAGTCGGTTTGAAGGTAATAGTAAGTGAAAGCCGGCGTATATCAATTATAGATATATATTATAATAGAGGAATGATTAACACTATTACTCGTTACCGTACTAGGTCTGACCTACCAGGTGCTATTAATCTTTCATCATGAAGAGCTTCTGTAAAGTTAAGGCTGTAATAGAGGATTTCAGTCATACATTATTTCCAATAAACGGAATGTTAGGTTTGATATCAAAGGAGAATCTCTTATAACCAACATGGTGGTTTGAGTATCTCTCATGTTTGCTTTCGTTCCATTAGATTTCTTACATACAGACATGACATGTAACAACTAACATAAATAAGATAATACAATACCACAAATTATACTTATAAAATAGTAATATAATACAGTAAATTTATATACAATGAATTAAAATAAGAGGCGAAGACGTTATTTTACAGTTATTCTTGCTAACTTCGAGAAAAATTGTAAAATTTAAAGAAAATGGAAGAAGAAGACATACTATTTCACAAAAATGTTTATTTGTCAAGCAACCTAGGTTTCGACCCCTTGGTTTGGCAATTGCCTGATGATGACCCAAGGGGTCGAAACCTAGGTTGCTTAACAAATAAACATTTTTGTGATATAGTATAATTCTTCTTCTTCCCTTTTCCATAATGGAGAACTATCACAAACTTAAGGCCGAACTGGTGGAATCCAAAATTAAAAGAAGTAAAACTTTTTTGCCTTCAATTCGAGCTAAGCTACGCGAGAAATTAACTTAGCGGCGGAAATGGAAATAACGGAGTTAACTCACAAGAAGCACCCAAACACGAGAATGGAAACAGCATTCCAAAGATCGCAGATAAAAGGAGCGAGGGTTAAAGAACCGCGAAGGGAAGGTGTTGAGGTGGAGAGGCAATTTTTAAGGAGGTCAGTATGGATTTTAATTGGTCGCGAGCCATTTCCAAGAGAGAGAGAGAGTTCGCCCGTAAAAAGGATTAGATTTGCGAGTCCCACATCCCATCCATGCGAGGGCAGCGCAAGAACACGGGGGTGAGGAGATAAGGAGGGAACCAATTAGAGGAAGGGTTGGCTGCCTTCGTGACCCGGAGTAATTCCGGCGGAGAGAGAACGAGAAAATAAAAATAACCGAAAAAATGAAGGCGGGAAGGCGCGCGATTGAGCTCCTCGTGCGGTTAGGAGTGGACTGCCTCTATATTCCCACTTCGCAGCGAACAAAAAACGATCGATTTTTCGGCACGATGAAGGAACCACAGGCATTGCGCCATACTCGAAACGGTTTTTCCAGAATTCGGCTCCGTAGCTTTAAAGTTCGATTTATCGCGAGATGTACTAATCGAAGAGCGTGTACTCTACTTCTGCTTCCTTTTCAAACGCGGGAGATTAGGGGAGAGTTATCGTTCGTTTAAACCATGTCCATTGTAAGAATTGCGTCTCGGGAGTCTTTTTATCTCCCGAATCCTTTTACGGAAAGCGTTTGTGCCCGCCAAAGTTATTGATGATCGTCCAGAAATGCTGCGTTAAAACTTCTTATTCTCTTCGTTTGGCGCATTCAGATGGCTGGTTTAAAACTTTTAATTTGATCTGATTGCTTCCATCCTCTCTAAATCTGTGCACGAATTTGTTTAGTAGTTTTCTTGTGTTACTCCGATCGGTTTTCTTTTTCTGTTTGGATTTTGTTTGTGAATTTAAGTTTACCTACTTGCGTTCTAGAGTTCCACTATTTATTACCGAGTATACTGCAACGTTCAATTCTTATCGGTCCTTCTTTGTTTCTCCTAGCCTGTTTGCCTTGACCTTCGTTCTATCGATTACCTGAAATATCCTTTAAGTCATATTTATTACGTTTTTCGTGTAAATCGTATGAATCCGTCTTCTTATCACTATAAACAAGATTACCATAATGTATACATTCAATCACAAATAACGCAAAACATTTTTAGAAATTTTAATTAATACACAACGTGACGATAGAATGACTGGATGTTGGGAAATGTTAGTGAAAATTATCTTTAAATACATGGGTGGTCTAAAAAGTTTCCGACATTTCGCCATTTCTAGACATTTTTTCTGTAAACTTCTGAAAATTTTCTGAATATTTCTGAAAAATCTGGGGTCGGAAACTTTTCAGACCACCCTCGTACATGTTCTTAAATTACACATACATTACACTTAAATTACAATACCCTGCAAACCGCCTTCAGCAAGGGACCAAAGATACAAATGAATGGAATTACTATAGGACTTCTAAGTAAATTTTAAATTAAAGATATATTATTTATTGTAGTCTTTTAAATGATAATAGAGTCGCAATAAGCTAAATATTGCATAGTATGTTTATTTTATGTGATACTAGCGATCAGAAAAAGAAGAAATGAATTTTTGATTCGAAATATTACATAATGATGCCTTTCTCCGATGATATCTTTCATTTACGCTCTTATAATACTAAATTGGTACAATCATTACTTCCGTTGAGATATTTTCGTAACAAAGAATACTACTCCAAAGCAAGGCTTCTATAAGGATTCATTACTTTGTTACGAAAGGAAGGAAAAAGTAACAGAAGCTGCAATCTATACTGCAGTATCTGAGCCAAATTAAAAACAAGTCCAATGCGGCTTGATCACGTAAGGATTCTTCATTACTTTAAGATGTTCCAGTGGCTCTCCCACGCAGTTTCATTAAGAAAACACAAACGCTGTTGTGATGAAAACACATAGCTAAAGTCAAGCTTAATTAAAATCTGCTTGCATCGTTCTTAGAAAATGCTTGGTAATAAACGTTAAAGATCTAATTTTCTCTCCGTGGATATTAAACACAGTATGAAATTAGTTTTATTTAAGTATTAACACTAACTGATTAAAAAGTTATTCAAATTCATCGAAAGTGCCAGATTAAATGTGCATTTTACTACGTCTGTAATTGCAAACTGTAAACTTTCAAATTGAGATAGTAAACATTTACGTTTATAGTCATTATTGGAAATTGAAAACATTGCCTATTTTTTCTTCGCTTTTCTTGTACTGATAAAATTTAATTACTGTCCTTTAGTTATTACATTCTGAAATTATAAATACACTATATACATAGTATCATAGTATAACTCTAGTTATTCAGTTATATGTTAAATGTATGAGTAAATCTGTAACCTAGATGACTACTTATATGTGAAATAAAATAGCATTTTTTAGATTCTTAATGCTACTTAAAAGCTTAACTCAAGATTCGTGGCTGACTTAACTCAAGTATCTTTAAACCGAACCGTAGTTACCACAAAATGTTTTCCAGCACGTATGAATACACCTGAGTATCGTTTATACTACATGTATTAATTAATTTCTAAACTTAATAGTCCTTTTCTAAAATAAGATGCATGAAATTTCAATCGTAACTATATAATATCGAAGAAAATGATTACAGACTATCAGTCGCTCTATATTTTAAAGTAACAAAATATATTAATTCATCATTTATGTAAGCTCAGTTAATGCACTAAGATAAACGCGCCGATCTTTATTACATCTTTCTCGATTACCATCCAATTTAAGTGGTGTCAAAAATAATTCGAAAGAACTTACCTTTTATATTCATTCATTCATCGTCTGAGTACATTTTTCCAGAGCTAATTTAATAAAATCCATTTCCATTTCGGAATATCCGTACGCAACACGGTAATTAACTGGACTGAACAGGTGCTTAGGGAGTCAAAGGGACTCGGGAGCAGTTGAGGGTCTCATTCAATGGAGGGAAAGAGGAAACCCCTGCGGAATGATTAGGAAGAGAGGAACGGAGACTTGAATTGCTGCTGACAAGTGAAGAGAGATATTAGGATAAAATTCTTAAATATCTATGCTATGAAACTTTACAGGGGAATATTGATAACTCGTTCTTAATTTTAGATGCTAAATTATGTAATGTTACTAAAATATTATCCGTAGCGTATACAAGTATTTATATTGAACTTGGAACAGAAAACGATATAAGAAAACAGAATTGATTTAAAAAAAGCCATGATCTACGGGGATCTTGAATATTATAAATTACGTATTTGAATTTAATTATATATTCATACCTTCCGTTTCCATCTTGGTGTTAAATGTCTACAAGGAATTAAAAAAAGTTGGTGCATCTAAGAGGATTAGCAAAGTCACACTTTTGTGAATCAAGGATGAAAACAATTCTCATTTTTTATAAGAAAAGTGATAAAAAATATTAGAAAGAGTGTAAGGGAAGGCATGTAGTATTATTTTGATGTATAAGAAAGATTTCAATTAAATTATTCATTTTTAGACTTCATTATTTGACTGTTTACTTTTGTAATTCTGAGTATTAATTAATACCCATTAAAATGATAGTTCTTATCGGAAAGATAGATACCTAGCTACTTGAAGATATTGCGCATCGTTTTATCTTTCATTCACAAGCAAACATGGTAGTCAAACATGCTGAAGCAAATACAGCAGTAAATACACTTTGCTATGCAAGCTCAATGGAAAGCAGAGGAGGCCAACTGTTAAAGGGATGGCGTTTATCTGCCAGTCACAACGATGAAAGTGAAGGATCAGATACCGTAGCATTGATTGATGTCTGTGTACAAGTTGTGCAGACGCTCATATTGATGGATGGGCGCGTAAGTTCTCATGTAATAGAAAGGCGTCAGTAAATTTCGGATTTGCTGGAAAAACGATCCTCCAATAAGTCCGAGCTACAAAGGTTTTTTTTAGAACGATGTATGCTTTGAAACAAAACTTTACCTGAGGCGCCGTAAGCAACCCGGAAATAACGCGGAGCTGTAAATATTTGCTGTTAGATCCCTCCAAAAATTTTATATGAGCCGTAGTTGGCGTTTCATATTTCATATTTTAGTCCTTTATCCTTTCCTTCCTCGAAGATTTGATGGTATATCAGTCAGAGTACGTGCACGTTAAGGTAGTTAATTAAATACGGACGGGAAACTATTAATCATCAACGCCCATCTGGGCTGATTCAGGATGAACTGAAGCAGGTAAAATTGATGAAAAAAAGGCATATGATCATGATGAAAATAATAATTTTAATTATTTTACGGGCAGCAAGACTACAGCAAGTTCACAGAAAATTACATTATTCCGAATTAGAAGATCTCATATAATACTGTCAAGAAAATATACTATTTTAATTGAAAAAGTTTTTGTAAAAAATGCTCTAAATAATTCTCTTGTAATACAATCTAGGTATAAAAAATTCATATCTATGTGACAGCATTATGAAAGAAATCAATAAAAAGAACAAAAGAATTACATAATATGCCCAATTTTCTGAGATAATTATAGGGAAAGTCTGAAGAACAACCACCGCTTATCATTTATATTACGTATAATATAATTAAGATGTTTACTAACAAGATATATCATGATTGAATTCAACAGTTTTTTAATTTAACCATCCAAACACTTAATGCAATAAAACATTAAAAATTCCGGCGTAGAATAACTACTGAAGAAATAGACGAGAATCCAGAAACAGGAACTTGATTAGGCCTTAGTTACAGAGAAATAAAAAAAAATTAAATTAGATATGCGGCTGTTAACTTGATAGCACTCCACGATAACAGAATTCATTGTCTTTTGGTTATCTTTCATTAAAGTGGAAATTGATCCCGAGGCGCGATAATAACACAAAGAAAACGGATTGAAAAGGAATGAGAAGAAAAAGAAGAAAGAGTGGGAGATGGAGTGATTACGAAAGAGGAAGTGAGAGAGGTGGCGTCTGCGGTGGAAGGAAGACCTTAAGGGAGAAGAAAGCTCACTTCATTACGTAACAAAGGTCACGTGATCTGGGAAGGGAGCGATAGGCGGGAAAGATTGCGGGCGGAGGTCTGCATTGTGTTCCGAGAGGGACAAATGAAGGAGAAATAAGGGATAACACGCCCCTCTTGAAACTTCAATGGCTTTTCTCCGTAACCGCCCCACCTAGCGGCGGCGGAGGCGAATTTGGAGGCGGTCTAGAAGGTATCGGAAAGGTCAATCTCCGGTGAACACATTACCACCGTGTTTGCTAAGCATTCATTAGCGAAATGTCAACGCTTCAAGATGTTAACGTCAGTCGCACGGTCTGAATGGACCAAATGAATCTGTTCTCCGCTTGTTTCGACCGAAAAACGCTATCAGCGTAGAGCCGCCGCGAAATGTTTTAATCTCCTCGTAATCCTCGGTGATGAAGGAGCCACTGTCTAAAACGGCTCTAAACTTTTATGAGAGTTAAGTTTTAAATTGAGCTTTCTTTCGGAGATGACGTTTTTGTGGCCATCGTGTTTTCCGCGGAGTTCATTAGCGTCAACAATCCTGCGAAGTGGATTACTGCGTGATTCTCTCAGAGCCTCAAGGGTTGCGTTACTTTGTCTAATAAAACTGACTCCTGGTGTCAGCGGTGTGATTTCTTGAAAGGAAAGCAAATTAGCTTGCCTTTCGATGTAAGGGACTGAGTGCTGGGGTGCTTTTTTTAAATTCATTCGAAAAGGATTTCAGTCTCTTTGCGATGGAGTATATCTTCGCAAAATAATTGATTTTGGCAAACCTCATATTGCTTAACTATAACACCCGTAAACTACATTTATCATTTCTTGAGCTTAAACTAATCAGCTAAAGGGAAATAACAGAAAGTTATTCTATACATTGCTTGGGATACATCTATCAATGTTCTGTGTCAGAAGTAGAGAACCTGTAGCCTTTCCAAGTGTTAATTGCGGACTTTTAGTAACTTCCCGAAACAAATACCCTTAGTTAAATTGTTTTTTGTTCTAATATTTCTGTTTACATCAATCGAAATATTATATATCGAATTAGAAATTGGAAAAATTAAATTGAAATTTGAATTTGTGATCAATTTCCCTTTAATCATCGAACGAGTTCGTTTTCTCATTGAAAACCTCGATAAGAGACATACATAATTCATACCTCCCTAGTATGGCAGTATAGTCGCCGAAATACAGATGAAGTGTTTTCTAGAAAGAAAGATAATCCGCGGTTTCTCTGCTCCATCAAAGGAATTAGCCTGACGGTCACCGGTATATTCGGCTAGTGGAGTTTTTCGAACTTCTTATTCATTTTCAGCCGAGTTTCAATATCTTTTCTTTCAAAACTTCAATGCTTAACTACTCGAATGCAGCCAGCACGAAACACAATAAAAGACTGACGGTTTTATATGCGGCCTTTCTTATGAGATCGAATACTAAATGTAGCCTTCCGATGAGCAAAGGTTCCCCACCCATGATATACTCAGTTGACATACCGGGTTCGTTTCCAGGTCCCGTCGGACTTTTTTCAAGTCTATTCTTCCTTGGGATGGAAGGTATGTTTTCGACCGTATTCTATAAACATAACTTCCATGATGTTTTTATGTGTACTATACTGTCGATAGTCGAAGTTGAAATCATTCTGAATGATGTAAACAAAAAGCAGATTCCTTCCAATCTAATAAGCCGCAAAAATACATTCAGCGGTTTGAATCGGAGAATACGAATCTTTACCAGATGCTGCCACTCGAAAGCGCTGTAGGGTTCATGAATGCATGAATCCTAGTAGAAGTGGTCTCTCGACATACTGTAACCATCTGAAAACATGTCATAAAACTCTGTGCTGCGGGTTATCCAACCAGCTCGATGCCGCGTCGAACTCTTAATTTTATACCGCTGAGCACCGTAAACATGATAATAAGAGAAGTTCGAATTCGAAACATGTAAAAACTCTCCCGTTTCGCTGGAGAACCAGAGGCAGTTCGATAAAACAAAGGGGGTTTCATTCCCACAGCGTCCGAGCTGTTTCCATGGCATTCGATTTGGAGAGAGACAGAGAAAACTCTATTTGGCTCGTTCCTGGCCTTGGAGTGAACAAAAACCTGTAAATTTCGGATTTTGCCGCGATTCGTTGATACGTTAGCTAGGTTAATTCGTTCCTGAGGGAGAGAAAAAAAGGATAGCGCGGTGATCGATTACTATTCCCATTTATACTCTCCACGAACTCTACGTTAGAAAAAAGCTGTGGAAAAAACTTAAGCCCTTAAATTTGAAAGGAAGCACAGCAAATTGAAGTATCTTACGGGGAAACAATTACTTTTGGAAAATTCTACTGCGAGGTTTAAAAGTGATTATCATCGTCTTTTTGTCGGTGCGTAAATTAATTTGCTTGAACAATGACTAAAGTTGCTTTATGCTCCACAAATTTTATGGTATTGGTTTTTCATTTTAATGAACGTAAGTGATTGATTCGCGCTTAAGGATACCCTGCTTAATTGTGATGTATTACTGAATAAGTTTAAATGATTTGATTTTGTAAGAAAGGGACACAATACGTTGCTATTATTTAAAGATATACATTTTAAATTGAGCACCATTTTGGAAGAAGCCGACATAATTTTCTATGAATTTTGCATATTAAGTGAATTCTTATCTAATAATGGAACCACTACGCGGTGAAAGCTTTTAAATCAATGAATAAAGAATACTAAATTCTAAAAATAAGCCATTGGGAAGATTTACGAGATTTTACGCTGTGGACTGTTCAGAGAATGCAGACAGAACTAAAGGAAACCGGGTGTTCTCAGAATGTCGGATTTCCACTGGCAGCTTAAACTATCTTGCAGCTCTTAATGAACTAAGAAATATTTCATATTTAAATTCATATCCGTCTATGATTTTATTAGTTAATTGCCATGCAGTATAATGCCTATTTACACAATATATATTAGTATTTTCAAATGAGATAAGAATAATGTATATCCAGTGAATTATTTTATGAATATTAACATACTTTATCATGTTCGAAAGACTTAATATGAGGGGTATATAAGATTATATAATTTTTATTAGACATTCCAACGATTGTAAGATATTGATTTGGTGAGAATTGTAAATTTAAATATATGATTGAATTTTAGGTAGTATGACTCCATTACAAATGAGGCTTCGTCAAATTTATTGTCATAAAAATTAGTAATAGACCATTCAAAATATGTTTCTAAAACATTAATTCGTTGTGTTTTGATGGCTACCACTGCTTTCTAAAGAATAGGGGAGCTGGAACGTAAGCTGAGAGAAGAGAATTCAGAAGTTCCTCTCTATATAGAGACCAGTTTGTCCTTTCCGAGAGAGCTGAATGCATTGATCCCTTTACGATAACACACTCAGTGGAATTTTTCCGGCTTTTCATTTCCTAACAGACAATTATCTCATGTCGCCAACTTTCTTTCTGGCTAGTGTACCATTGACAATCGTCGAAAATCGATTTCCACGCTACGGAAACACTACTATACTTAACACATGCTAAGGAAAGCTATTCCCTAACTAATTTTGAGTACTAAGGTATTCCTTTACTGTAGTTTTGAATACAATTAAAATTAAATCGGAATACTATACAACATTATAATTTGCTTGAATGCAGTATTACGCTATTCGGAAGTGTTATCATGAAAAAAAATTACATTGAAGCTGAAATCTGTGAAATCTGTTCTCTGACTTGTTTTCTCAAGAAGTAATATTTGAACATATAAAATTGAATTAAAGTAATCTAAATTAGAATCCTTTGTGTGACAGAGTGAAAAATAAGAAAGATCAAGGAAAGGGATTGGTCAAAGCTTTGTCCTCAGATAAATGCTAATGTATTGCCGAAATTCTGTTGAATTTGCCATGAAACAAAGTGAAAAACCGGCTCAAATAAAGACTAAAGTAAAAATGCGACTCAGAGTTGGATCTTACTAAAGTTAGAAGAACAGTTTCGGTCCAAAGAAAGCCATTTTATTGATGAGGAAAAAATACAAACTTTTCTTTTCCCTTGCTTGAAAGGATATCCTTGTAGGACTAGCCTTATACTTTTCTCATAATTTTGTTTGCACATCACAAATGCAGGGGGTATTCCCTACATAGGACAGTTATATCGCGTAGGAAATCCACTTGCACGACAAAACTATAAACGTACCAAACTAATTAAAAGTCCTCCGCCAACTCTTTTGTGTAACTTAAGGGAGGAACTTATCAAGCGCAGAACTATCTTGGGAAAAATTCTTTTCTCTGAATGTGGAGACTTCTGAAAAAACAAGAGTGAGCACCTTCTCCCATAGAACTTTCCTCGAACTTTCGCTCTTATATTTCACACACCATTGGTTTTTTGGTTTCCACCATTTTTATAGGAAAATATTCATCCTTTTACATCCATCTTTCGTATTGTATAATTCGTATATATAAGTGATACTCTACCGGCGTGCGACTGAAGGGGTAACCATCTAGCCATCCACCTAATTATTTAGCTTATTAATATGGTAGATAATTTTTGGAAAGTATCGATTCTCAAAATACTTGTTTAAGCATCTATTTCTTTTCTTTTACGCTTATAGTCGGATCATCCGACGTAGCTGAGGGGTATAATACAAATCACATCTTCCGCTTACGTATTTTCTCTTAATTTATCAAAGAACCGCAGAATCAGAAGCTTTAGATCTCTTTTCGTTCGAGGATTAAAAATCTGTATTTTAGAAAGTTTTTGCGACAATTACTGTTTTACTGTTGCATTTAACGCAATGTATTGCCCTTCTCTGCAAATTCTGAAGTTTGTGGGTTCACTAATTTCCTTCGCTAGATCTTATATACTAGCCGTATATTTCAGGTTGGACCTGACCAAAGTGAAGTATCATCGCTCTCAAAACTTTTCATTTAATCCTCAGACAATGCGCCATATAAAACTGAGATTTTAAATTACATCACCGCTGGTATTTTGGATCTGCGTGCACTAGTTGAGGTTTTTCGCAAGTATATACGTTGAGGAGGGAAATGAATATATTCTATGGTGAAAATTATCGCAGAGAGCTTGAGTCTATAGTTGCCTTTCGATATATGTAGCATCCTTTGAGTAAATCTATCCGTTGTACTCTGTAACGCGTAGGAATACTTTTATCATTCAGAAGTTTTTAAACAACGCCTGGTACGAAAAAGAATGGCACAAAAGATTCTTTCTATGCACACAGAACGGAACGCTATGGTTTCTTCTTTTGTTCAATTCCCTCTACCCCAAGGCAATATCGCGTTTAGTTTTTCCGCAAATGTTTGCTTCAAACAAATATATGTTTGTGTTTTCAACTCCGAGCCCTTCTGTTTGTCCAGATTCATGCTGGTCACTTTTTCAGGACTGACTCTAGCATGGGAATACGCGGTTACTTTCATGATTGAAGACATATTCTCGTGATGGCAACCGCTATTCATTTGTTATTGGGCATACTGCATTCAAATGTTAAATCTTTCCTTTAAATCGGTAATGAGGATGATTTTAGGGGAATATTTTAATGCATTCCTCGAATGGCTTCGACGCGGCTAACCATGTTTCCTCAGTAATCCTTTTCATTAGCCAATCGCGGTAATTTGTGTCTCTCATTCCTCATTTGAGTCATAGTTAGTATCACTAAGACCTACAACATTGCTATTAATATCTTTGTATGTAAACTATTGATTTTTTGTGGTTGAATAATCAATAACCAGATTTTTTCTACGTAAATTTAGTCAGTTTGTACTTAAGGAACATATATTTAGCTTTTTCATTGTTCTTCTATTTTTTTCTTTACTTCTTCTCATTTCCAAGAAATTTCATTTTCCTTTACTATTCTACCGTGGATTATGCACAGTCAATTTTCTAACATCTTCATTTATTTCTCTAAATAAAATTTGAATAATTGTCCAAGGAAATCGGGATGAATAAAACACGAAAGTAAATAGAACTGAGAGTCTAATATTTTTTATTGAAAATTTTTTTTGGTTATAGCGAGAAATGTAATAAAACGGACAAAAATTCAAAAATGTGTTGCCTATAAGCTACTCGTCACCTTATTATCTTTAGAAATACTGACCGACCTTCAAAATTCTAGTATCCGTGTCTATAAAATTGATGATAAAATTTAAAATTCCCGACTCGGGTGTCTCCAACTCCGTGCGTCCATAGCGCGTAGCTTGGGCGTAAAATTCAATTAATGTTTGTGACCCCAAACCCGAGTTTAGAACGCATGTTAAGCGCGTGACAGAATATTTGACGTCCGATTTCATTGTAAAGCGCCGATCAAATTGGACGGCGTGAAAAAATCGTTCCGCACGCCGTCGCTCACTTTTTTCCACCAATTTTCCCGTCACTTTGAAAGAATTCACGGGCCGTCATTTTCTGGGTGTCAGATAATGGCCTCCGTAATACACGTCCGACCGCACTACAAATATGGACCACTACTACCTTCTCTTTGTCAGCGTTTTTATTATTTTATAAGTTACTTTAAAAGGCACCTTTGAGCGAAAAACTATCGGAATTTCTTTACTTTTCGATCTTTGATTTTACTTCATCGGATAATTTTTCAGTATCAAGTAGTTCGTTGAGATAAGCCCATGAAATTTTTCTCGATTAGAGACCGCGACTCGTATATTTATTACACTTATTGAAAAGAGTAAAATTTTATAGTTTATGCTGATTCAAAATCTTCCGAGATATCCTTAGCGCAGATATACGTATCTATCAAGCAATTTAAGATACTGTCGTGTACCCGGTATATTATTATCGTCGTTATTATTTAATTGGTAACATATATACTTACACTAAGGTAGCAATGTTCTTACAGTAAAGCCTCTCACTAATAAGATGACACTATGCTGTAGTTAATACCTATCACTCATTCAACATTATGGATTGTAACAATATATAGAAATAATTACTACAATACATTTAGCAATACGCATATAATCTACCTAAAACAACATACTTCTTTGCTACAGATGAATTTGGAACTAAAATAGAAATATCCTATAAGTTTCGTATTTCTTACGTTGTTTTTCATCCTGAGAGTAATTAAATGCATATTAAAGCAAATTTTAAAAAGAATTTCCAACCCCCCTTCCACTAAGTCCTTTGGAATGGATATTGGGCATTGTAAGCAGAATAAAGCCTTAACAAAGCCAAATAAAGCCTTAAAAAAGCAAAATAAAGCATAAAAATGTTTATCAATTGATTCTCATTTCTCTTGTCATTTCCTTTCTCGATAACATTAAGGTTTGTACAATCAACCAACAAGTGGAAAGTGAGACTAATCCTCAGGTTCCGTCATTTTCACTCTTGAAAACCCCTCTGGAAGTTACAGAGTAGAAACCTCAACAGCGGTGTCGTTTTTCACTCCCGGACCCCTGAAATAATTGAAACCGCATCGCCTCACTTCCATATCCGTAAAAGCGTCTTTTGGAGATTTAAGTTATTCCACCTGTTTAGACAGAGCACGCGCAGCCTTTTTGTTGTCTGAAAGGGTTCAGCTTTACTCTAGCATATAGAGATAAATTAGTTGACGAGTGTCGATCGCTGTGGAAGGTGGCGTACATCGCTTAGGTAATTAAAAGAAAGATGTGAATTTGAAAAATATGTCCAAAATGCCAAAATATAAATTGAGATTCTTTAAGAGTTACACAGTCTCAAAATATTTTTTTCAACACAGATAAATATTGCCTCTCGATCTCCAAGCATTCTTTATCCTGTTTCCCAGTTCTTTTACACCTCCCAGTTTGGAAAAGTAGTTAGTTTTCTTTGATTAATGGAAACCCCTGTAAGTGAGAGAAGCCTCCCCAGAGCCTCTATCAGTAATAGAATGGGCAATTGAGAAACCCCTTAAATGGTGAAGAAATTTCCGGTCCCTTGAATCGTAGCTTAATCTTGTTGGATTGCAGCTGTTGGCTCTAAAACACCGAGGTGCATTTTAGAACACTTTAAGAATCCCATATCAGAACATACTTAATTCGAGTAAACTCTCCGTCGCCAACCTTATCTCATGCCGCTGTTATCTTCATCTTACATTTTGGATGAGTATCCATACGTTAGTCTAAGACCAAAGTCATAAATATCTTCAATTGTAAGAAATAATAAATTGAAGTGAATTACAGCTATATTACAGGAATTATCATTCGACAAAGAGTTTCAAAGATATGTAGAAATTTCCAACAATCAATTGAAATAGAGATTATACTATTAATTATCTATTTTACAAGTAATTTTTGTGTGATGAAGAAGGTTGCATTTCTCATATAATACGAGTATCGCCGACATTTACAATTATAAAACATACACGCTTATAAAATAAAGTAGACTTTTCTACATCTAACACCACAAAATTTCTCATTTTTCTTTAGTTTTAATATAGTAAATTTCCAACTTTTCTCGTCATAAACTTCAAGCTTTTTGAGAAATAAAAAAGTTAGAAGGAGAAAAAAGGAACTCGGCGGTTAATGAACTAAGAGATAAAGGTTCTCCAAGCGCCGAAATAGCGGCGACCGTCTAAGGGCGATTCCCGGGAAACGGATAATCGTTTAGAGGTCCCAGTTCTTCAGAATTCCGATGTACATTTCGGAAACAATGCTTCCATCTTCCTGGGGGGTCCAATCATTTCGGAAACAATGCTTCCATCTGCATTGGACCCCCCAGGAAGATGGAAGCATTGTTTCCGAAATGTACATCGGAATTCTGAAGAACTGGGACCTCTAAACGATTATCCGTTTCCCGGGAATCGCCCTTAGACGGTCGCCGCTATTTCGGCGCTTGGAGAACCTTTATCTCTTAGTAAATAAAAAAGTAGTAAACAGCCCCTGGCGCTATATCCTAGATGGACGCAACCCGCAATACAGATGTGTTAACGCAGTTGCATATACCACAGGATGATTTTTATAAAGCCACTTTGGTTTCTTTCTTTTGCTTCTATCATCGGAAGATACACTAATCGCAAATGAGCATATTTAACTATCAATTCTCTGAGGACTGCGGTAGTCATATTTTCTTTATAAATGTGAATTAGGTCTGCCAAAGATGCGGTTGAAGCGATGCGGGGCCTCTTGATAGCCTTGTGGGCAGCCCGTTCGATTTTGGTGAAGCGGATGGTTCAATTCCCTGTGGAAGGTGAAAATGCGGAATGATCTTAGCATTAACATACTATTGACTAATAGAACTTTTGTTGTGCTACTTGGGTCAAAGCGGTCGTTTAATCCGGTGCAGTTAACATTATTGGATTCGTAGAATTTTAGCCACAAAGTTTAACCTGAAGTTACATCTTGTATATCTACAAACCATATTGAGATATTTCGGAAAATACTCCTGTGATGTCCTTCCTAACTTACATTTGAACATTCCTTTGAGTTCAGTAAAGATTAAACCAGAACGTCCCTAGTAGTCCTTTACACAGAAAAACATTAATATATAATATCACTGTAGCATATTAATTTAAAAGAAGTAATTATAGTAATGTAATAATGTCAAGTTCATTATTTTTTTTTAAATATAAGTCTTAGATCCTTATGCATGATAAATGAAGGAATAATAATCATGAAGTGACAGAATGTCGGATACTCTTGCAATTCGGGGGAGCACACGCTGATGACGTTTCACAACATACCCCTCGTATCTCCCCTCTCAATTTATTTAGAAAAAAATGGCCGTTGCTATTTATTCCACTTACATATAATAACGTTGTATATTACATTGTATATTACAATTTTTTTACTCTAGTATAAAATATGTGTTCATAGTGTAATATTGAGTGAACCGATTTTGAACGCAGACACAATTCAAAGGTATATCAAGGAAGATCAGACCTCAAACATGCGGATCAAGTTTCAAAACTATGAAACACATAAAAAATTCTCCTAAAAGTTTGGTTTTCCTGTTACGCTTGTTTATGAGTATTTATTGAGAAATATTCAAAGGTCCACGAGATAATGGATTCATGAAGCCAGACATTTCAAATCTAATTTTGAGATTGCGTACACATTTACTAAAAAAAACCCCTTTCGCAAGAGAAAGCTCTTCGAATAGCTACATTTAATCTCGACGCGCAATTTATAAGAATGAAAATTTCGAAAAGATGTAGGCTTTTAAATACATTTTAATACATGTCTCAGACGCTAAGAGCTTTCACGAGATAAAGGCCTCTTCGGATACGCCATTGAAGTTACTTTACGCTCCAGCTTAAAAACTCCTCCGCGTCTCTCAATTAAACTTTCTCGTTAATTGAAGAGATCGATAAGTCTGGAAACATCGCTTTTGTTTTTCCTAAGGAATTAAGGCATGCGAGTTTAATCTCACTCGGGCCCTTTCTTACGTTAATCCCAGATCCCGATTAGCTCACATTGTATCGCCCCCATCTTGTTAACGCCTCGTGCCTTCAGACATAAGAGATGCTCCAATTTATCCGATCAGCGCCCCGATATCCCATTGAAAAAACTTCAACACTTCCCTCCCCTTCGATTTAATCAAGAGTCAGTGATAAATTTTATTAAAATAAGATTTTTCCGGGAGATAATACCCCTTGGTCGAACGCATTAGGGAGAGGGATGGAATAGAATGTTTTTCAATGGTGGGTAAAAGTGGGCGGAAAATATATAGGAATTTTCATCAATTAGGCCCTCTATCTCCATCAAAGTCACACCGCTAAGCTTTTTTTCACTGCTGGAGCTTAACTGCCTTGATCTCCGCCGGAGGCGCCACTCACTCACTGCTGATTCCAAAGATCGCATTACCTGATTCCTTAAGACCTCTCCACTCAAAGTTAATCCCTCAGCATTCATCGGATCTGAATAGGGGAAGATAAAAGCCTCTTCCATAAAGGATATTAGAGAGTAATTTATCTCCAGTGGGTCATGCTCCGCGCTGTAATACTTATCGAAAAACTTTTTGCGTTTTTATTCCCGTGAGACCCCTTTGGAAGATAAAAATTATCTGTGGTAGGCAAAAGAATGCAAAGGAATTTTAATTATCAAAAAATCAGAAGATGAGGGTTCTAAAGGAAGGTCTGGTTCCTAATTATATGGTGGATGATGAATTTAACGCTTCAAACGCCAAGTCTCGCTTTCATTAGAAAACCCCTAGGAAAAGGTATACGAGAAAAGAAAGGAAAAGTAACGTTAAATAAGGCAGTAAATTATTTGCCTCAAGTTCAAATGTTGGAAGAGCCAAAGACAAGATTACGTATCAACATTTCAGATAGAGCTGTACATTCGGTAATTTAGATTACAACATTTACTCTGACTGAACAGTTTAAAGTTATTTTCAATAAACTTAAGGTTTAAAATTATTTACATTGAATTTGCGGTTTAAAATTATTTGCTCAAAATTTACGATCTAAAAGTATTCAAGCTAAAATTTCTGTTTTCTGGCTTAAGTTATAGCCTTTAAAAGTTACTGGAAAGTAAAGGGAAAACAAGGAGGGATACTCAACTTAAGTTTTACAAGGTGATGGCAGTTCCTGCAATGTTATATGGATCAGAATGCTGGGCAGCAAAGCAAAAAGAGCTTAAACAAATAGAGTCATCGGAAATGCGATTTCTACGGGCAGTGAAAGGATGTACAAGGCTGGATAGAATAAGGAGTTCATCCATACGGGAAGAACTAGGTATAGAGGCGATGTTAGACAAAGTAACAAGCTACAAGAATAGCTGGAGAGAGCATGTCGAACGTATGCCTCAAGAAAGGCTTCCAAAGCAAGCTCTGGAGTACAAGCCATTAGGCAAAAGAAATGTTGGTAGACCAAGGCTTAGATGGTGAAGCCGGAACAGGCAATGTGCCTAATCCTGGAAGGCAGAAGAAGAAGAAGAAGAAAAGTTACTGGATTCATTCAACAATTGAATTTTTAATTAGCTATTATTTCAGCTTATCTATTATTTTCCGTCATGCCCTGAAATTTTCAAATAAAATTTAGCAGGATATTCTAAAATATGCTGCTAGCAACGATTAAAATTTTGAAATGAAAATTTCACCTCGGTACGATGCTAATTAATATTTGTAATTCAATTATTTTTGTATCTACATATTTGTAATTTAATTCTTTTTTAAATAGATTTTATAAAGTCACTTTTATTTGTAATTAGCTTGAATTAATACTGCTTTTCTCCTCGCTGTACTGTAATGATTTCCAGTAATTGCTTTTGGGCAAAGTGAAAAATTTCTGTAATTATTTTTGTTCTTATGTATATTCTCTAGAGCACTATAAGCATATAATTATTATTAAATTGTTTTGGCATAGTTGTATTGGTAGTAACTAACGAAGACATTACTAAGACTGGTAGTAAATATCGAGAACATTGAAAACTTCGATTCTTACCGAAACTAAACTTTTTATTAAACGATTTCCGTAGGCAAGTGCGAGCGCAAAATTCGTAACATAAATCGAAATTCGACGATTTAAAATGAAATCGTGCAGTGCTACTGCAACGACTCGAACCCTAATGATACGGAATCGAAACAGCCGGAATTTAAATTTCCGCTAATTAGACCGCGCATCTGATTCCCCGGATCCCTTTCACCAATAAACTTATATCCGGACCACTTGTTCCCTCTAAATAACGCAAAATGATGAGATATCGAATCCGAGCCCCCTTTCCCACGCAACCAAATTAAATCGAAAAGAAAAATCTCACGCCGAATCGAGCGGTGTGAAAAGAAACTCGAACCGGCCCTCCTTTTTCTCATCCCAAAGTAGACCAGCAGAAATCAAAGGAGATGCCCATTACCCTTTTTCCTTCCTCCTGTCCCTTTGAAGTCCGCCGTAAGGAAGTAGAAATGGGGGATGTATAAGAGAAGTCTTCGCTCTTCCAAATCTCTTCCGATCCTACCTTTTTATTTCTGATTATAAAAAGGACGAGGGACGTCCGCGCAGGGAAATCCTATCAGAGGGGATCCGGAAGGGACGGGAAAGGATGATGGCCCAGGGAACATATGCGACATGGGGATGGAGGGAAAGACTGAGGGCCTAGGGGAGGTAAAGGAAGAATTTTGGGGAGTTAAAAACCGGATGGGGATATAGCAGTGTCCGGCAAGAAATATGGACGTATCCTGATTATCTGAAGAAATGAGAATCTACTGGAAGCAATAGGATGAGAAATGGGGGAAGATCCTAATTGTTAAGATGTTAAGAGTAGATATGGCACTCAGAAATTTATGTAAGTTTCAGTTTTTCCCCATGCACACTACCGTTGCACTGAGAAGTAATCAAAATTTTTAATTATGTTAATATGCTATGCATTGGCGATTTTTAGTCGAATAACATTTTAATGAAATGTTAAGAGTTACTTTTACGCTGAATATTTCATCGCTACCGGTTTATTTAATCAATGGGAGCTTTATGCTTACAAATATATAACTCTTTGGAATTCATTATTCTTTCAATTAAGCTCGTAAATATGAGCAAGGAATTATCTACTCGCCCCATAATGAGCATGAAAAACTATTGTGGCAGCAGAACTCAAGCTTATGTCCTCAAATACGCAGTGAATCGTCAATATTTGTAATTGCACTATTAAAAATAGACTGGTCACATTTTAGTCATTTTACATCCGTGAACACATTATTTTTCTTCGATTCGGAGGACTTAATAGCTTCTTAGATCTCTAAAAATGAGTAGAAGTTTAAATCTAACGTCGGTAGCGTCGGTATTCTAGGAATGTTTTCCAGATAATAAAAACTCATTAAGTTTTAAGATGTATTAAACTTTCCCTTTTAATTTCGTAGGATATACTGTAAGTGCCGTCTTGCATTTGTAAGAGAGGGTCTGTGTTTTTGATTGACTGTATCAATTGTTTTTAATTGACTGTGTTCGCCATCGCTCCTTAGCGTCATTCTTATCCATAACTCTTAGATCTGTCTAGAAAAATATTGAAAGTTATTCGATAAGTCTCGAAATATATACTAAACAGTCTTTCGTCTTCGGCCTTTTGATTGAAGTGTAAAATTGAAGCTAGTCTGAATTAAGTTATGACTATGAATGATGAAGTTGATGAGAGCTACAGGTTTTTAGTAAACCAATACATAAGATATAAACAAATATATGCTAATTAATTATACAGAGTTTAAATGTGGACTAAATCCATAGTAATACATTGGTGTATTTCGCGTTATAGGCTGCCAGGTGCATTCCATTAGACTGATTTACTCCCATCTAACTAAGCCCTTATTAGCCTTCTGCCGCCAAATTTTATTTACCAAAGCTTACTTCGAACAGCATTTAAGAAACCCCGATCAATTTTAAAGTATGAATCGCTGAAATGAAGATTCAATAAAAGGATGCCTCGGTATAAATCTGTGAGGACCACCTCCGGATATTCAGCTTTAGCAAACACATTTTTTGTGCTGAAGTTGGGAACTGAGGGTGGAAGGATAAGACGGATGGTAAGGGTACGGAGTAGGGTTAAGTGGAGGGAAAAGGGACGGAAAAGACGATTGAGGGGATCCATTCGTCGAGAAGGGTAGTCCTTGATCGGCGCGGGTATTCAGGGCCGGCTGACCCAAAAGGCCGCCGCTTCCGTCGTCCTCCTGATTGGGTCACAGCATTCGGACGCTGGGATTGACGATTGAGGGTTCAAATCAAGAGGGCGTCTTTCGGAAGTTATGTGGGCAACGGCGGAGGACTGTTTTACGGGGGACATACAGATCAGCGGTTCTCAATCAAGACATCCATTGCGTTCGCATAGAATCTCGAGGACGATCTTCAGAATCGTCCCATTTACATGAGATGCGCTTTACGTTATGCATTGATCTGATGGTATTGGGGAATTTAAGTGAAGTTTTTCAATATTGACGGATTTTCTAGTTTATCAAATAATTTAGTTGCTATCTTAAGCTTGATAGCATCTACTTTAAGGGTGCCATCTCTATCTGAGCGTACAACTCGTAATGATCTCAATTTCTTTAACACCATTATTTGAGATAAATATAGAACTAATGATTAAATCTTCTTTTACTTCCTGCGTGTGCCTTCCTGTCATACTAGATTACATTCTTTATTGATTCATAATTTATTACATTCTATCATTGCCCTAAGCCTTGACTCACCGTTACTAAACGATCCTTCATTTACCACTCACCTAATCTCTATAATACACATGTGTATTATACCATATATTTCTTCGTCTTCATATACTTTTACATAGTTAGGTTCGACCTTATCTAAGTTATTTATTATTTTGATACATATCATTATTATTAATTCTTTTCTTTCTTTGCTTTGATAGTTTTGCGTTGAAACATAAGTATTTTTATTTGCTCTTTCTGGTGATATTTGATTTATTTTATGTATACTTTGACTTTTTACTCTTTTTGTAGTCTCACTGTTAAACGTTTTAATCTGGTGTCGTTTGTAGTCCATTTTAAAGCCCTCGTGCTGTTTATGGGTTTTCTTCTGAACTCAGAAATAAATGATAGACAGGAATATGGAGCTATAATTCTTCGCCATTATCGCCAATTCTCTCTAGACCCGCTCCTCTTATACCAAGCCATACATGGTTCTCTATTCTTTCCTGTTGAGGCTTGGAGATAATAAAACTTACCGTAAATCCCATATTTCCCTGGTTTAGCCCAATTTTGATACTGCCGCCCCATCGTTATCGTAAACATTAACTTTTTTCTTCATTAAATCATCCTTCATCGAAATTAATGATTTGTGCCCAAGATGAATCTACCAAAATTAATTTCGCTGAATTTTGTCTATGAAGTATTATCCTTTTGATATGCTGGCTAGTAATGCGACTTATTAAAAGATAAGTAAAAAGCATTTCCCAATTATACTATTAGGTTATGTTAGGAATGTACATGGCGAAAAATATCTTTGGTTGGGCTCTTAGTAAATTTTACACAAGACTAAAATATGTCATGTTTATTTAATACTGATTTACAAGTTACTCCTCAATGGAATATAATGTATATAAGTTATCTAAAAATTTAATATGCAAAGTCAGCTATACGTTTTTCCCAAATAACGTGAACTAAATTTTACAAGACGCATTCTGCCTATTCCTGCATGTTCATGATGGTATCACGTTACCTATGTTTACTATTATTCGTTTCTATCCGGAACTGCGTTTGCCAAATAAAATCAAGTATGAACTCAACCTGAGTTTCAAAAACAATATGAAATATTCAGAAAACAATTCCTGGCAAATGGATTCAATTTACGTTGCTAAAGCAACGTTAAGTAGAATTTGCTGCAATGAAAGGGATACTCGTGAAAACAACGGAAACGTAATTGGGAATTTAATCATAACAGACGTATTTACCCTTCCCTCTTTGTCTCTCGTAATTCTGTTTGGCAAGCCAATTTATTGGCATCCGCTTTTTTTGTGTTTAATCAAGGAGAAACGCGTCACATCTATGATCGCGCTCCTAGAATCGGAATTGCTCATAGTATATCAATCCTCATTTTACTCGATCAACTTATCTTTTGACGTACACGATACTTTTTTAATGGTAAAATTTTTAGGTCCTTCAATTGAAATTTCTATTGAAAAATACGCTTTAAATTCACATAAAAATGAATGAATAAATCATTTACCACAAAACACTGAGTCTACTTTGAATCCGATTATCTGGTACAAAATAATGTTGATATTGAAAACAAATATTTCCCCGATACCGGAAGCTACTATACCTTAGCGTTTTGATCCATAAATATTTTCCTGGTTCTTGGAATACAATGAGGAAAAATTCGGGCAGATTTATTGATAACAGGATTATAAAGCATCGTAACTAACCATAAAAAATAACGGTTTAAATAAGAAAACAAATAAGTATATGCTTGTGCGTATACTGCATAAAATAAAAGCTACATTTTTTAAAATAAAGGCCGTTTCAAATCATGGACAGCTGTTTATGTGAAGTTGTGTTTATTTGTTAATTTTGTGGTTGGTTTTGCTACCGGATTAGATATTCTAAATCCGTCCGGATGTAAAAGAAATGAAGAAGTGCTCTGGAAGGTAAGAGAGAGATTAAAATGTTGTTATTGAAATGATAAAGAGCGGATAGAAATGGATGTAGATGAGATATGAAATGGGAACGTTTAACGAAAGACAGCATGGTAAGAATAGGTTATAGATAAAGGACCATGATTTGATTATATATTATTGGCAAAAAGAGTTTGGCTAGTTAAAAAGGAAAACTTCGTTATCATTAAGTGGGAGAAATGCAATAGAGTCAGGATTTTCTGGAAATTGGAACCTACTAGGAAGAATCATCTATAAACATAACTGAATTAATGAAGACCCAAAGAAGTCGAAAAGCGTGCCAAATCATGTCCTTAGTCCCCTACTGGTGGGTTTAGTATCTTAATGTATTTCGCCTAAAGGAAACACTTTTCAAATTTTTTCACTAACGAACATTTTTACCAAGGTTAACCACCCAAGGATTTTTCGCCCAAGAGTCGGTTCACTAGAATGATTATCCACTAATAGGATACTTCACCCAAAGAATATTTCAACCAAAAGAAATTTTATTCAACGTTAATTTGACCAATTATTATTTCAAGCTATCAATATCATGATGCTTTCAAGAAGAGCGATAATAAAACTTAGCATTCCTTAACGCTTAGATTAATGGAGAATTTGAACCATAGTCATAAATTAGCTGTAGCTTTTAAACAAACAGTCGATATAGATCGAAAGGTATTCTAGTACGAAAACTAAAAGAATACAAATATTTAGAGTCAGACCTAACCACAATTCGCCCTTAAAATTTAAACAGAATTTATCAATCAAAAACAGGATTGGAATAAAGTTTTGCATTTATAGTTTGTGTTGTTAATACAAACATCGTGGGGAACCAATTGACTATTAATTTAAAATCAAATTTAATGATTAATGATTTAATGCGTCCTTTTATCACCTTATCATTTTCATAATTTATTTGCTTTTTAAAGTATCATTTGGTGAAATCTCAAGTATTTTTGGATAAATATCCTTGAGGTTAGCTATACCTAGTGCGATACGACTTATGGATGAAAAAACCTCAGGTCTTTAATGTCTCTGGGCCAAACGTCCAATGGATGGACTGTTTTTAGGGAAATCCATTTGGATGTAATGTAGGTAACCGGTAGGGCTTGCTCTCAAACATCAATTACTGAACAGCACTTAAAGCATGAGACTGTTACCTGTATTCGTGGTCAACTTACAAACACCCCATGATATCGCAGCAAAATTTACGACTAATATGCCCCGAATTTGGCCGCATCTCAGGGGAGAAGGAAGAGAAAGTGTGTTAAGGCAGGAAGAAAAAGCATCTCCCTAAAAAATGATTCCGCATCGATAACCACAGGCCGAAGATCCCACTTAATCCACCCCGCGAATTTTAATTGCCAATTTCTTTTCCTCGGCCCGCTCAATCAATCAGAGGCCCCTTTTTATGGCTCTTGTGGAGTCTAATTTGAATCTCCTTCCTATAGAGCGTCTCTACGGAGGGTTAGAGGATGACTCCTCCCTGAAACGTTACGGGAAGACCTCACGTAGGAAAAATCCATCTCTCTTCCTGGGTTAGGGAGGAGTGGGGGATTGGGGTAAAATGGGGTGTAGGTGAGTAGAATGGGGCGGAGATTGGAAGGGGCGGTTTGATGAGGTTACGGATTGATGGAGGGACATTTTTTTGGTGCGGAGACACGATCACTTTGGTTGGCAATGGAAGCACCCTATTTCCTCCCCCGGCTTTTATCTCCTAACCATTCTCAGCCTATTTAGCTTATATCCCTTCAGACATTCGTCCTGACGCTCCTGCACTCCCTTGGATCCTAATGCAGCAAATGTAGCCTTTTGCTTAATCCGACGCAAAAACTGAAAATTAACGAAACCTGTAGCTTCGACTTCATAGCTCTGAATAAAATCAGAAATCGCACTCAACTATAGTTGAGAGCTAAAATATAGGACCTATAAACTTGCTTAGGAACTATAAACTTACCGAAGTTAAAACTGGGGAAACAAAGAACTGATGTCGCGAAGTATTCCTTTATAAATAGAGGGGTTAAAGAATGGAATATGTTGCCTGAAGAGGTCTTCAAATCCTTACCTAAAAATAGAAAAGAGCTCAAAAGTAGATGTTGTAGATTAATTAAATAAGAGAAGGGAGAATTGTTATCTTTTGTATTATTTGGTTGTTTGTAAAAGTGACGATATGAAAACGATTGACAATTTGGACTTCTTTGGACTGTGGAAAGCATCAGAGTGTGACAGTGAACTGTAGTTTTTATAATTAGGGGATATATGTGGTGTAAATGTTATGGTGGGTGTGACAAGGTGTGTGTGTAAAGTCCTGATATAGTGTAGTGGTAATTGAATAATGTGTATTGTGATTGAGTACTATGTGGGTAGTAATGTTAAGTGTGGAATATTTATCTGTGTAATGTCCGGTGCAGGGATTGGGGTTGTAACTATGTTGTCTATTGATGATGGTTGGGGCTGCCACCAGAAGAAATTCTACTAGCAGCATAAATAAATAAATAAATAGGCGCTAAAAGGACACCAAGTGGTAGGAGCCCCCACTAATGACCCGAACTAAGCTCTTCCCAATACACCACCACTAATATGGATTGTCAAACATAAAATCAATATTGTTTTCTAACTTTTCTAAGTATTATCCTGATGATTTCATAAATTTTGTTTACATTAAATTAGATCGATTGGTTTTAAATAAAAATTTAGTTTAATTTATTTTATAAAATAAGAATAATGTGGAGTAGAGCAGAATACGCAGGGATGTACGAAATACGCAGGAGAAGGCTGGATGTTAGTGTTGGAGATAGGTGGTTCGTTCTTTAAATACCGATGGTTTTAACACAGAATTTCTCACACCAATGCTTCTGTATATAATTTTTAATCCAAAGCTCTGAGAAAGTTACAATTCGAAAGAAGAAAGGGTATTTTCTCTTTCCCATATCCTTCCAATATACTAGCAGTCGCACTATATTCGAGATCGAATCACATTCGCGCTAACTATACTAACTTTACGAGAGAAAATATATTTCCATGCTTTTTTTGTTCATTCTTCTTTTCATTGAGTGTAATGGCTCACAAATACGGACCATCGAATTAGAATATCCGTTTCCCGCACATGAAATCTCCGGAGGTCCATCGCCATTGTGAAATGTTTTACCTGCGCCAGATACCGCGAATCCAATAAAAAGATCGCTCCCAAAATTTCTCGTTTTGAAAATTGGTTTTGTCTTGTTTGCACGTCATCTGCGCCGAGCGGAATGGCTTCGGCACGATTTCCATAAAGTCGCATTCGCTCCGCGCCTGCATTGCAGCGGGTTCTTTCATATCAAACAGCACAGATGATTCTCTTAGTTAGAGATATTAGAATGGAGACGGAGCGGAGTCAACCGTTTCGAAATTAGGTCGTTGCGTTTGAGACGTCGAGAGTGGCGGAACAGTTTTAAAACGGAATTGGAGGTGCCAAGATCGTTTTCACTTCAACTGCCAAAAGCGTTCGTGAAAAGAGAGGTATCGAGGTGAAACAACATCGATTTACACGGGGAACTAATGATTTGCTTTCGGGAAGGGATGTCGAAGCGCGAAATGAAAAGAACGCTGGAAATGGGGAATTTTCGTTCGGTCGCAGAAATTAGCAACGGAGAAGAATGTCACGTTCTAAAATTAATTTGAGTTTCCGTGTTTGTTTTTCTACACGTTTTGTAATTGAATAAATGTATTTTCCGTATATTTTTAGAAGTATAAATTTATTAGCTTCAAATCATCCTATGTATTATTTTCTGCAAAAGCTGCAAAAGTTCCAATATCATTTCCTGAAGTTCTTTTAGAACAATATGTAATTTACAAAACTATAAATTACGTTGCAGCCAAATTTTAGTTCTTTAGTAGAATTATAAAAATCTTTATCTATAAATTGGATCTTTGACCTTTCCTTTAGAATGTTCAGATTGATATATGGGAATTTAAGGCATATAAAGCTAAATGGGTTTATTTCACTTAATGAATATTCATTCATTAATTCATTATTCGTCATTATGTTTTGTCTAAGTTACACGTGCATATTTTTAACCAGGAAGCTGTTTCATATAATTAGTGTTTCCAAATATCTTAAATTAAACAAGGAAACGTAATTATAAAAATTTGTAAAGCTGTAAAAATCGCTAATATAATTTTTTGGAGCTGTTCTTGCACTGAGTGTAATTTTATAAAACATTAAGTTTAGGTGCAGCCAAATTTTACTGTATGAGTAGAATTGGGACATCTTTATTTCTAGCTAAGAAAGAAAGAAAATGAAGTATGAAACTTGTTCCATTTTTGGATGCTACCACGTCGCTCCCTCATAAGCTACGATTGTCTTGATTCAGGCTACACATTTTTGGATTCGAACACGTGTGCTACACCCGTGTTCATAATACGAGCAAGACGAAATGTCTGTGATGAAATTCCCTTTGTGGTCGGTAAAAACCTTCATCCTGTGACAGAAATAAGGGGAGGTATAAAAACGTGTCAGACACGTGATGCCCGTGTCTTCATAACTACTTCGATGTCCATCAAGGAATCCAATTCCCCAAAAGCCTTCCTTTCTCTACTTTCAGCCGCGCCTTCACATCAACCTACAACGACCCCAATTCCTTTCCTCTAAATGGACCGCCGTCTCCCATACCTCTTTTTATGCCTTCCCCTTGAACACATCCGCCCCTATTTCGCCTGCAAAACCTTCACCTGCCTCCTTTCTCCCAAATCCTCGCTGTCACCTTTGAGACGACTGTGGATAACCCACTCATCCTCAGCGCGTATTAGTCTCGCCACGAGAAAGCAACCTTGTCTTTAGATTTTTTTTACCGATGCTAAGAAAACCGTGGGAGAGGATGGGAGGCGATGTATTTTCCGATCTATTATTTACTCACAACCTTGCGTGAATCTCCTTCGTTGTATTTTTAGTGGTAACGGGAATCTGGAAGTTTTAATTTTCCTAATGTAAGTCTCCAATTTTAGATTTTGAGAAATAATATGGATTTTGGCTTTACACCACGTGAGACTTATCGCATCTGGAAGTTTACTTCTATAATAACGCTCTTCAAGGCTAACCTATTTGCTATACATTATCATTTCAATCATCACTGGACATTTATCATAAGGTTTAGAATTTAATGAATAGTAATAAGCATCACTATATTCATCTCAAAGGTAATACTTGAAAAAGTCATAGAAGCAGGCTGTAAATATATAAATTCATAAACATATAATCGATCTGACGTATCATAACTTGGTTAGAACCCATTTATAAATAAATCTGAATACTTATTATTTATTCAAGTTAAATGCTTACATATTTTCATTTATTTCTATTTCATAATTATCAATTATATTCACTCAGAAGTTGTCATTTTAGGAAAAGGAATTTCTGGGAGAATTCATGTTAACTTAAAATTTATGCGTTTTTTATAATTTTCGTCATTTGTTTCGGTTCGAATTCTCCCTCATTAGTACAGATTCTTTCTGTAGTATGCGATTCCGCAATAGTGAAGCAATGATACGGTGATCTGTGATGAAGCTAATGAATTTTTTCCACTACAGGAATTTTTAATAGCATTTATCGGACAGATATCACTCACCCCCAATTCAGATTTTGTTCCCAATGAGAACGCGAACAAATTTTCCAAATGACGACAGTTAATAAAGTTTAATACTTTCTCCTTACCTTATGATGTTCTAAGATAATCAGTTATTAAATGCTAAAGCTCCACGAACAATAAATGAATCAAAAGTATTTTGATATTCTACAAATGTGTCAGAATTAGCCATCAGTATCAGTAAAAAATTCATAAATTTGGTACAAAATAATTAATTAATATTCCTCTTTCTTCTCGTCAAGGAAGAGAATGACTTTATACCATATCTTCCATTTCCTAAAGTCTCCATTTCAACCGATTCCAGCAGCGGATGAAAGATTTTCCCCTCTGCTTCCCTCTCAGCATAGAGTCATCCATCACGCGAAGTTTTTGGTAAATAAGTCCAGACCGACCTGTTTTTTTACAGGGGGAAAGAACTAAAAAAAACCTTAGCTACAACACACAAGTCGCCAATATTTCATCAAACGACACGTTGAGATAAAAAAAATCCGGAGCGGCGTTTATTTCTCGAGGCCCGCGAGTTCTCCCTCTACTCTAGCGGGGGACTTCATTCTGGAGGCAGGTGGAAAGGGACTGATCCAGAAAAAAATCATCGTGAATTCCCTGCACTACCTCGAGCTGTAAATTTCCGTGACAGGGCAGAAAGGAGGAGAATTTGTTGGGGAAGAAAAAAATAGGGCAGTTGGGATTTGGAAAAGGGAAAATGATACTCTCCATTCACTCGTCGATAACAACTTCGGGGACTGTGCTGAGATTGAACTTAAGGAAATGTCTGCCGAACGCATTTTCAACTCCAAAGTGCAGTTCAGTCTTGTTTTACTGTCCGAATAGTGCACGCCGGTATTGATCAAAGGGACTGACAAGGAACCGGAGAATGATCGATGAAGTTTCTTACAAGTATTTGAAATTAATAAATTACAAGACACGAGCTGGGTATATAAATATCTTATGTATCTTACTCATTGGTTTTGAGTGCATGCAAAGTTTTTTTTATAAGTTCGACGATATAATAGCATTGAAATATCAAATTACTAAGCATTATCAAGAAAATAAATTTCCACTTCTGTTCTAAAATAGAAAAACTTTGCAATTTCTGAAAGTTATAGAGCTTTATAGATGTGGTTCTTCTAATAAACTCTTGAAATAATCATCGTAATTTTAATTCACAAACAATTGCGTCATTTACACCTAAAAATTCATAATAACTGCAGCAATTTTCATCTCGTTGTATTCGTTATTTACAGCTTGATTTGTATTTTTTTATTATATGTTATTTAAATCTAGTCGCATATTATTCAGCTATATTTTAAGGATTAATTAGTTTGGGCTCTCAGGTATAATAAAAGTCCAAATTAAATATGTAGCATCTCAAACGTTTTACTATTAATGATTTTACGACTTACCTTTCAAATAACTTAGAAAATTCAAAAACAAAAATAGGTTTTACGTATATCCGAGTAAAATAAAATATAAAAAACAATGTTCTTGAACAAATTTGATATAATACATACATTATTAATGTTGATAGAAGCGTACGAATATGCTTTTCTATTTGTATCGTAAAATACATTAATAGCATTAATAACAAATATTTATAAGTAATGTGTATTTCCCGTCCTGTTGTTTACAATGTTTTCCTTTCAATGTCGTTATTTGGCCAAAAAAAAGTTAAGCATTATTCTACATCATATAAATTTTCCAAAAATGTACACTAAAATCTTTCAAAAAAGTGAACTACTCCAATATTTCAGCATGACATTTAAGTAGTTTTTGATAAAATTAGCAATTCAAATCCTCACATTCATGATATTTCCAAGTCAGGAAAGCTTCGATTCATCAAAGTTTTATTCTCGCTATTATATATTGAAATATTCCCAGCAAATCTCTATCTCTTCCTACGCTTTATGAAGAATAAATTGAAATTCTGTTGGAGGTCTTTGGAATCGCGCGAAAAGAACTAAACACACAGGTGTCGTCAAACTTGTATGAGAAAAAATTCCATTTGGGTCAGAATTTCTACTCGCTAGTCTTATGCGAGACTAGTACGTGAGTAGAATGATAAAAAGTTGATACGCGAAAATTCAAAAAGGGAGGCATTTTTGGCAGAGGTTTGTGAAAAACATATGGAGGCAGACTTAAATCCGTAATCTGACAGCAGATCAAGAGACGAATACGAAATAAGACATGAGAATGCCATTTTAGCAGTTCACACCGGAAATCACCGTGACAGCTATGAAATATGGTAGTATATAGCTCGTGTACGGATGAATTTTAGATGATTCACATGTATGGCTATAAGTTTTTCAGGCAATTTTTAGTATTATCTCAGCTATGACTTGGGTGGTGCAAACATTTGTATGAGTAACTAGAATTTCCTTGATCTAATGATAGCTTTAATAAGGGTTCCCTGTTGATTACGACAAAGAACAATAGTCGAATTATAGCAAAACTACTGCTTTATTAATGAATGATCTTGTCAGAGTTTATTCAGATTCAGTAAGAATATAATTCCTGTGTGCACATTCTCGAAACTTTTTGAAACTATTTTTTAATATTTCCCTTTGAGCGGAACTACTAAATTTTCTTGAGCATCTGTGTCCTCATTCTACTGAACAAAATATAATTCGTGATATCTTGACTCGTCCATGTTATCGAAGGATTATTTAACATCTATTAACAATCACCTATGTATTTTTGTGATTCTCTGCCTAAGAATGAACATATATATTTTTATATTTATCACTTTTTTCTTATACTCGTATTTACTCTTTTATTCTTCCTAACAACTTCTGTGGGTAGGTTCGTTATATTTTCTCATCGTGAGTGTTTTTTGTACTGGAACCGTTTTTCTGTAATTACTGAACAGTACCATTATTTTAAAATATTTTTTATTTACTTTTTCTTTGATTTTAGTATAACTGCAGAGTGTGCGACCTTAATATGTTATGTCGTTATAATATTGTATTCCGTCGTCATAATAATGTACAATGTCGTTTTAATTTCTCTCTTGTTTATTTTATTTTTTATTTATCTCTGGAAATGATCTAACTCGCTTATAAGATTATGTAAAAATAACCATCTTTTATAAGAAATCCACATACATTTAAACACCTGTCTGAGATCAACGCAAAGCGCATGGCTGAATTTGAGTTTTCCTGCTAAACTCTAGTTTTAAGCAAGAAATGAAATCTTCAGATAAATATTTATGAAGTTGCTGCATTTAGGGACACCGAATAACATCATTATTTAAATTTTGTCGTTTAAATTCAAAGGGGGATAGTTCAAAGTTATAAGCTAAATAGTTGATGCAGAACTATAAACCAGATAGGCTATACTTACTAGCTAAAGAAACTAACGGGACAGGAAAAGATTCACTCCATTGAAATTCCGAAGATAAAACACTTAATTTTTTTCTTTGGGACATAAAATCGCTTATTTCGTAATGCTCATTTAAACTAAATGAATACTCAAAGATTTAGAAAATAATCATTCCGCTTCCAATAGATTTCATCATACTCATCTTATATAATATTTGATTTTTTACCCATTGCTTCGATTACATTAATATATAATGATTAAAAAGTATAATATAGGTCGTATGCATCAATAATATCTTCTGTCTTGCATGCACTAAAGGCAATCTATATCATAAATTTTGGATTAGCTCAGCTATAGCGTTTTAACCACTTAACATAAAATAAAAAATTCAGTTAATAATTCACAGAGCTTTGGTATGCAAACATTTCCAGAATAAACAATGTCCACTTTTATAGATTCTTTAATGCGGTAAATTGAACACCAATATGGAGCTCTCTCATCCATGCCTCATTCACAGTATTCTAAAATAACAAAATTTTGATTTGAAAGAAGTAAATAAGGACATTTAGACAGTAAAGTTCTACAGCGCTCAAGTTTTTATAGATTTATACATATATGTCTGAATTTTATTATTTTTATTAAATTAGCAAATAACTTCTAAATTCTCTGCTAAACCTTATCATAATGATTGAAAAATTGAAAAATATCCGCATAATTTAAATAGATGTGTCTTTAGATTTCCATATAAATTTGCCTATTTGTGTTACTTAGAGTAGAATAAACTAGGCCTTCATTTAGGAAAAAATAGTGATTATATATTCTTGTTCTTAATATTTATCATTTGACAACATCCATTATATAATTAAGGACAAATTTCACGAAGACTTAAAAAGATTCAAGAGAACGCGTTATCGACATCCAAGACAGTGATTTACGTCAATATGAATCAGTATCTAAGAACCTTCAGGAGTTCTAGCGAAACATTTTGGACGCTACCTATAGTCCACTAACTCAATCTGGTCAATATCAAGATTTATCGCAGAAGATGTATGAAAAAATCAAAATTTCTCCCTTTTTTCTCTTCATACAAATGAGCATTTTATCTATAATATTGCTAATTTAGATTGAAGGTTTCCATCATCCTGCATCATCCTTTGATGATAATAATGCAGCGTTAACTATGAAGTATGAAATATCTTAAAAACGGAACTATGCTGAATATTGTCATTCAAGTTCGGAACTGATTCTAGATGAATTTGGTATTTACATAAAATTGTATATACTTCCGAAGAAATAGTTATATGTTACCCTTGCACATTTCTCTTAATTAATAGAAATATTAACAGAAAAGCTACGATACCGTAACAAAATTTATCACTCGTCATTTCATTATCATTTTAAAAAAATATCACTAGTCATATCATTTTGTATTTGGATATTTTAAATTATTAAATGTCTTTCATTTGGATGCAAAATATCAAAGAAGTAATTTCATACCTTAAAATTTACTCAAATATACAGTAAAACCCGTTTAAGACATTACCACTTAGGACGCAATTCCGCTTAATGCGCTGTTCTACTCGATATTCTCAAAGAAATCCCCAAGTCCTAAATCCGGAAGTCTACCTACTATATAGTTCTACTTAACTTTACACTATATCCGTGGACATTTAATCCCTATTTTATTCACATAAGTAGATAATGACAAATTTGATCACTGTGAAAGCAACTCCTTCTTTAGAGCATTGCTCGACATAGGGGTAATACATAAGAACCCAAACACCTTCATCGCGAAGGGAACTAAGTTATCCCTTTTCCTACCCTCACTGCCTTCTCCTCAGGGGAAAATTAGCATCTGAGAGCTTCTACATATCCTCGTCATAGGGAATGAATGCGATCTAATCCGCACCGCAGTCACCTCGTTGGCGCAGGAATAAAAAAAAGAGCCGTGTTGCCCTCTCAGCTTCCGGGTCACTCCGGCGGAATGACGTATCGAGACGCCGGTAACGTGGCATTAAGACGTGCACCTCCGCACGGCGGGACATCGCTCACGGTTGGGAATGTGCCCCCTCTTCCATCACGCTTCACAACCCCATTCGTTTGCCCCGAATAAAAAGACGGCGAGAGAAAAAAGGCGGAGAAGAAACAGGATTTTTTTGCGAATTGCGATTCGTCGAGGGAGTACGTCACGTTCGCTCATTCAGTCATAGAAAATGCCTTCCTGCTTTCGGAGAACAACCAAGGAGTTATGCATCCTGGGTTTATGTGACGTTCCGTGGCGATTTCTCAATTTTGACGACACAAAGGTCGTCGGATTGAAAAAGTTACCGATCGTTAGGAGAGTTTTGAAAGATGATTGGTAAGAAATTCATCGTCCAAACCGGGATTTGCAATTGATTCAGTTACGAGCCTAAATCTTTCTGTAAATTATTCAGGTCAAAGTATGGTTGGAACCTCATCCCCTGTATCATTAGTTACCAAGAGCTAAGAGATGAGGCTTATTAGACAAAATTAGAAGTGAGGTAACTTGCCCTTGCTTTCCTTACCGAGCCTGAATTCTAAAAGCGAAAAAGTAAACGTAAATTAAGCACAAGTCTACGAGTTACAATCTTTGTATCATTCCACAAGGAAAGACCCTAATTAATAATTCCATTGCCATTGCCATTATTCAACATTAAATATACCTCAGTAACTTTCATATTATTTCACCCACGAACAAGACTGTGAATGATTCACATGAGTGATACGATTTTCCATATTATTTACCAAAATACAAATGAAAAATCTATTCATTAAGATATAGAACCATGAGAGAACCTAATACAAATCCCAAATATAAAAACAGGTGTTATACTTGAGGAGTTGAAGATTCAGATATAAACGGCTGATCTTGTAGCATTATTATTAAAAGTCCATCAATATAGTAGCTAAGGTCATTTCTCACATAAAGTATCCCACCGAGATTTGAACCCGGAACCGCGTTCACCAAAGGCGATATTGCTGCCTACTTTGCTATCTAGGATCCCAATAGGCAGATTTTATCTTCAAAAATTGGCCTATCAGTAGATTTTACTACTTTCCGTTGAGATATTTTTCCGTTTCGACACAATCAATGTTAAATGGAACCAAAATGTTAAAATGGTCTAAGAGATGGATTTGAATGATTTTAAAAGGAAATATCTTTGAAAAGCTGGTTGAATGCAAAAAACGATTTTCAGAAGATATATTTTTAGCTTTGGGAATGAAAGGAAATTGAAAGATACTATATGGGTGTTATCGAAAAGAAATATTCCTAAAGTGAAATGAATGTAAGAAATAGAAAACGAAATAATTGAGGCAAATAAGGAAATAATCCCAGAGAGGATTAATGCGAATTGTATATATGCACGTGTTTCACATTATTTGAGACCACTCAACTAGATATCTAGATAAAACATCAAATAGAGAAATTCGTCTCTTATATCTCAACCTTGATCTCGATGATTCTCCGATTAGCAATCTTGCGGGAAAGATATATAGAGAGATGATTTCATCAGCATAGTCAACAAAATCTTTTATAACTTCGTTCATTTTCCCTCTATTGTGAGGTTTCATCAAATTAATGCTTTAGTCGGCTAAAAAGAAGGTCAATCAAAGATATAATGCTATCTTCATATTTCTCAAGCAGGGACCTCAGTTTTAGAGGAAATGGTTGTGATGAATGATGAAATACATTTTTAACGATAGTAACGAGACAAACTATTCCGAAAGGGTATGCCTTGCTTGAATCATGAATCAATACATCACATCAGCTCATAAAAAAATTATGTGCAGGTTGAATCCTTTTATCTTGCGAAATCATTCGCCTAAATTTTAGTTGTGGGATAAGTACTCTTATATGCCTCTAGTAGGTACATTTTTATATACTCAATGAAGGCGATTACTTACAAAATCCGAATGTCTCACAATGTCCTGTATAAATGACTTATTTACTTATTTGCTATGGATTTCAAAAGTATATTAGCCATATTGTCTTATCATTCGTACATAATGTTCAAATAAAATTCCATAATTGTGTTAGATATTTTCACACGTTTCCTATATCGTCACTTTATATTAATTTAACAAGAATCCCCCTAGATAATGGCAAACTTTCTTACAAAACTGCAGCATAGATTATATATCTTCTTTACCTTAATTCTGTATGGAGAAATTTGCCTCGGACTTCAATAACACGTTGTCCCACTTAAGCAGCCCATGTACCCTACTCAATAATTTAATTCTAGAGACCCTAACTCTTCGTGTGGAACCCTTCTTTGAGGATATTCCTGAGTAGCAAATTCACCGATAACGAAAAGAAATTCGTACTAAGAAAGGGGGGCACATAGTAAAAATTTTTAGAAAGCTAAGAGACAGAAAAGTAAAAGGGAAATTCACCTTAGAGGGTAAAATTATTATTCAGTCGATATGATATATACTCAATTTGTAATACATAACTTTCTAACTACAATTAATTATATATTATTATACTATATAACAATAAATAATTAACTTATGAAAATTATAATATGCATGTAAGTAATAATAATAACCATATATAATAATCATTGAGAATGGCGAGTTTTTTTACAACCATGCGTACAGTTCATTCAATGGAAATGACCAAGTTTATGCCAAGGATTAAACAATAAATATATATTGCGCAAGGAAAATATATTCAAACTTCCGTAGGTATCTTCCTATGGATTTAGTTTTACGCTTAAACAAATAACAAGTCAGCACACCCATAAATATAAGCCTCGCAACCTGATTACATATAAAGATCCATTAAAACA
Source organism: Pachydiplax longipennis (assembly GCA_036926295.1). Taxonomy (NCBI): domain Eukaryota; kingdom Metazoa; phylum Arthropoda; class Insecta; order Odonata; family Libellulidae; genus Pachydiplax; species Pachydiplax longipennis. The sequence goes on along the minus strand of JAVFKF010000003.1, from coordinate 21,587,543 downwards.
GCCTTGTTTTGAGTCATTGCTCCATTTCAAGATCAGAAACCATCTTTAGCGATGTGATACATATTGCCCACATGCGAGAGACACCACATGCATGTACTACAATTCACAAAACCATCAAATGACCTAGATAGCCCCATCGGAGCGTGAAAGCTAGCGTTCGTAGTCTGCCACGATGTGGATTCTAGGGCACAGTGTCGCCGCCCCACGGAGACGTGGTCGGAAAACACATTAGTGCCTTTCTGCGATTTGTGTGCGAGTGGAGACGTCTCTCATTGGGAATGCCCTTGGAATATCGCTCGATTAGGCCGTGTCTTTGCTCTCTCACACGCCCACTATTATTCCATCCATCAACGGGCAGACAGCCATTGTGGCTTGACCAGTTCACGCCGTCTTCGATAAGTGCAGAGGAGGCCGGTGCCAATTGAACGCTTGGGAAAACGCACGGATCGTCTGTGTATGTGGGAATGTAAATGTACGAATGACCGGATATGCATCACGGAATTCCGATAGGCATTTGTCTCGGACAGAGGAGCTACGAAATGGAATGAAGGTCTTTTCTAATACGATGGATTTCTATTAATAAAGAATAAATCTCTTTCGGAACCCACTGCCGACTTTCTTGTTTTTGCTATAATCTATTTTGTGTGAGTTGAATCTTAATTTATATTAATATTGTTTCATCTTATGATGAATTTCTAAGTGTATATACTTTCCTATATTCTATTAGTGTCAAATGGGTAATATAACGAAATATTATTCATTTATGACCAGATGGCAACGCTTTAGGAAATCGTTAACTTTAATGCGTTAAGTTTAATAAGCATTTAACTTTTATTTATTAATAATCACGCACAATACATTTTATGCACAGAATTCAGACATTTTCGTAAAAATTCTCCAATCTATACAGTTTTCGGTTGCTTGGATTAAACATTAATCAAATAAAGGAACGTTAAGGTTTATTTGCATTTTTACATGTTTAGGCTGGTAAAACTGCATAAGTCCTACTAAACTGTTAGTCCATTAAAAAATTCAATACGCCTGCATTTAATTCTTTACTCCCCCTACTGGTGCTAAATCTTTGATTTTGTTATTATTCCTAAATTAGTCTTAAAAATGATGATCCTAACTTTCCCTACATATGGTGTACTATACTTACTTAGCAACAAATTTAAGTTGACCTTCACATTAAATTAATCATAAATATTGTATAGCATATAGTACAGCATAGCAAATAAGCAATAGATGCATAGCAGTGTATCAATCCGTCGAAATATTCGTTTTCATTACCTCGGAAGAGCAATAAATTGTCACCCTAAATCCTCTGCTTATTCTGTGTAAATCCTTAACTTATGCTGTGTGCATATTTTTAAAATCCCGAAATTAAAGTGGTACTTTTAGAAAGAAAGCCTCTTAAGTAATTAAAAAAATGTTAAAATATACGGCGTTTAGTGCGATTTCGGCTGTAGAAATATTTAGTTTTAGCTTAAATTTTCGAATATTGAGGCATATCATTCTTCACGCTGAAAATCCTAAAAAATGTTATGAATGGAAAAGAAATTCATTATTTTTAATTCAATGATAGAAAATAATTTTCATATTTGTAAGGAAACATCTACGCAAAGCTATAAAATTACAGCAAAAGGGCGGAGTGCATTCAATGGTAAAATATCCTCACGTAGGAATTCCAATAGGGGAAGAAATATATTCGCTGTTTGGATTCAAATAAAGTGCACTCATATTTAGAACCGTGAACTGACCTTGTTTCTATCCAGTTGTTCCATGAGTTATTGCAATTGAAATTCTATGAGATGAATGCAATGAGGTAAATGACTTTACAATAGGCACAGCTATTATGCGATGAATATCGTATTTTATAATTATACGTTGAACATTAGTAGGTTCTAAGCGGATGATATCATTAATTGTTCTATGAACATATTTTGCTGATTATTCTAGACGAATTCCGGCCACAGCTATAGCGAAGTTTAAATCATAAATCCATTGATATGGCAATTTGCTAGACATATGAAAGGATTTCGATGTAGTGTTAATTGAACTGAAAGCCATTCGTGCATAACCTGCATTTGACACCGAATCCTCCTTTGATAATAAATTGGAGGATGAAACTAATTGCATATCTCAAACGCAACAAGGCCATCGTTGGAGATAATTCCCCAGCAAATATAATTTTCAGAGTATTCAATCAATGAATTAATATAGAAATCAGGCGTTTTAAAGCTTGCGCATAAATTCTACGCCATGTAAAATAAAGTAAGAGGACAAAGTTGAGGTATTCCAAGCATCCCATCCCGATTGTGGACCCGTTCCAATATCTTCATCGCAAATTGAATTTTACCACTGCTATTAATACACGAATTCAATTACTTACTTCCGGAATGATTTTGTTGTAGTTTCTCCAAGCATTTACCTTGGAAAAGCGATGTTATCCGAAAGAACTAAATGTCAAAATTAATCTATATTATCGTTATTAAGAGTTATGGTTATTTTCATGCTCACGTTAATATATTTATGAATAAAAATCGAAAGAAAATCGCAAAAAATCAAATAAACGAATTAAAAATAATCTCAAACGATGAATTAATGTATGAGGGAGATCGAGCACCACTTCACGTACTCCTGAAAGATGCGTGAAAGTTTCGATGTATGAATTCTAAAAAGATTTTTTTCCTTATTTCACATTTTGACCAAAATATCCTTAGTAGCAGGACAGCTTACCCATCTAGAAAAACTTTACTGGGTTTGAAAAGTGAGCGAAGTGCTTCTCTGTTTTCTTTTTGTGAAGGACGTCTAACATCGAAGTTTCGCTGGAGATAATAGATGCTAGAGATACAAGTATTTCTCAGAGAATTTTTGAAACGATGTTTTAAGTTTGAAGTCAGTAAGATATGCAGCCGATAAAGCTATTGTGTGTGATTCTGAAAGGGGTTTGCAAATCCTAGTAAATGCACTAAACGATAAAGCAAAGGAGTTTGGGATGAAAATCAATGTAAGAAAGACTAAGATTATGAGGTTTTCAAAGGGAAAGAAAGCTAAATTAACGATAAGGGTGGATGGGGAGAAACTAGAACAAGTAGATCAGTTTTCATACTTGGGTAGCCTTCTTTCCAAGGATGGCAGATGTTCGACAGAAATTAGAAAAAGGATAGCTTTAGCGAAAGAAGCATTCATGAAGCGAAAGGAACTGATGACAAAGGGACTTGATAAAGGAATCAGGAAGAGATTGGATAAATCCTTGGTGTGGAGTGTCACGTTGTACGGGTGTGAAACGTGGACGTTAAGAAAAGATGATGTCAAAAGATTGGAGGATTTTGAGATATGGGAATGGCGTAGAATGGAGAAAGTAAGTTGGTTCGATAGAAAACAAACGAGGAGGTTTTAGAGATGGTTGGAGAGAAAATAGTAATGATTGAAGTAATTAAAAATAGACAAAAGAAATGGGTGGGTCAAATATTGAGAGGGGAGGGATTGTTGAAGAAAGCGATCGAGGAAAGAATGCTAGGGAAAAGACAGAGGGGAAGACAAAGACAGAAGTTATTAGACGAATTAAGGGGTGGGATAAGTTACCGGGAATTGAAGGAGAGGGAATTAAATAGGGAATGTGGGGGCATATGAACCTACCGAAAGGTAGAACACTTTATATATATATATATATTAGTTTTAAGTTATTGTATCTCGGCTCTGAATAAATATTGCAATATGGATAGGTTAACGTCCAGAATGTAGTGTCGGTAAATGTAACCTTGTAATGTAACCTTTTAACCGGTAATGTACAAGGGTTTTACAAACATAATTATCACATTGATTGTTAAAATATTAAAACCTTGGTGATGGCCGAGCTGTGAAAAAATCAGCCGTGCTTTGAAAGTATATGTGGAAAAAGATACAATATTCATACTTTCCTTTGTGATTAATAGAGACTACTGTATAATATCGTAGCATATACGAGGGTGGTCTGAAAAGTTTCCCCAACCCCAGATTTTTCAGAAATCTTCATAAAAATTTCCGGAAATTTTCAGAAAACATATCGAGAAATGGCGAAATGTCGAAAACTTTTCAGACCACCCATGTATATGGAAGTCTGCTATACAGGAACGGCAACAGCGATGTATACCTCGCTTGGATTACTCCTTGAGTCGAGTGAAACGCTTTTTAAACAAGTCGCAACTCTGGCGCAACGAAAGGAAAATGAATACCTGCTGGTGATAATTCCCCTCTCTTTTGTGTCCCATGCAATCCTGCGACGTTGCTAAATGCGAAAATTAATCCATAAATATTCATTGTCTCCTCTGAATATTACTACTTCGCGTCAACCCTTTGCACCGGCCTGCCCTCGCAAATAAGTGCTTTAACACCTTCCGCCACCGTCCGCCTTTAAACCTGCTGGAAACCCTAACGCACCCTTACCACCCACTCAATCCTTTCCAACCCAGAACCGCTTTGCGTCCGACCCTGCATGTTTGATGAAGGGTTCCCAGGGGATGGTCGGGTTAAGGATGCCCCAGTCGGGGTCGTAGCCCAGGGGGGATGGAAAAGGCGGGGGTCGGATGTCTCCCGCCGAGGGTCCAGAAGGATGCTGGGAGGGTTTGTGCGGCAAAGACTCCGTGTTACTACCTCTGTTGGGTTTGTGGCAACTTCGTGAAAGGGGGAAAGGTGTTTACTGTGCCGAGCTACGCCTGTTCTAATTAGTGCTTAGTTTGAGACCGGAATGATGGACACGGAGAGTATCAGTTATACGTCGACGGAGGTCTCGGATGACAGAGGAAAACTTTGGGATCGGCGCCTCAGGAAAAATGTGGGGAGAAAAACTTGTCTCCGAGACTATTTTCCGAAATTTGATTTCTGAAAACAACGGTTTTCTGGGAAACCTATTCCAGGGAATCCATTCGCCGGGAGAGGAGTTTTGCTAGCAATCTGTCCGCAGGATATTACTTTCTAGGAGCACCGTTTCCCTTTGCAATGCAATTACTCGGGACGATTTCCTAGAATACTGTTTCATGTGGTGTACGTACGCGAAAGGGATCAAGAGCGTCATGAACCAATTTGAGTGTCATGGTAATTGGAACTTAATACACACCGAAATTTGAAATGCTATCGATGAACATGGAAGATAAGGATGCGTATCATATAATAGTACTACATAATGCATGCAATTGTTTCGGATTCAAGGTCGATTCAAAATCAAAATCTTGGAGTTCTGTTGAGAAATATCAAGAGGAACAATGTTTATTGCTGAATAATTTATTTTTCGTTTGAATAACAATGATTTTTTTCTCTCCTTCGACTGAAATATAACATTTTTGATCATTCTTTTACCAAAAGAACTTATGAGATATTTAAGGAATTTTAGTCATCATTGTGTCGTTTTGATTTTGTTCTTAGTCTTTTCTTCTTCTTTAGAACTCGTTTGAGCTTCTTTTCCTTATAATGCCGAAAAACAAACGATAAGGTTCATCTTATTTTTCATGATTACAAGGAGCATATTTTAAGTAAATTATCTTTTAGGTGTTTCAATTATATGCATCGTAAATTACTGTGAGAGATATTTCAGTGTTAAACATTTTTAGGAAAAATAAGAATCTTTAAGTACTCGTAGATATGGGTTTATTACGATTATTGTTTGTCAAATACCAAATTATAGAATTGTTAATTAAAATATGCTATGAAAATAGATTTTCATTTAGGCTATTTGAGAAAGATACCACTGCCATGTACGACGTAAGTTAAAACCCTTCATATTCAATAGGATGAGTACCTGAGATATTACCATCGGTATTCTACAAAAAATACACTTTGGGAGCAAACTATTTTCTGCTATATCGTTTCTCATTGTATCTCTGAAACAGTATTATACTATCAAATGTGGTATGTTAGTTTAGTACTACTCTGAAACCTTCGAATATTATGAGGGGCATAAATCATTTCTATTGAGAGATAGAAAGAGATAATCTTTCATGAAACGAATGAATGCGTCATAAAACCGCAAAAAACAATACATAATTGTCTTTTTGAAAGAAAACGCCATAATTTCTAGTTCTAGTAGTCAACTCGATATTTTAAAATATGCATAACATGTAAAGTTAGAGACATTTTACCGAAATGTATTTTCAGTCGTATTTATTCAACGTAGAATCTCCATTTAGATTGAACCGTGCTTACGATATCCCTCAGCTATTCAGAGAATTCCTATTATACATATGAATATTTCGTCGAGATTGTGTGAAGTGAATTCCGTAAAATTTGTAAAATTAACATTACAGAGTTCTCTTTGGTACATCGGATTCATATGAGATAATTTTTTCTACGTATTTTTTCCATTAAAATACAGAAAACCCCTTCAATGTTCTTACATGTAATTTAAACGGCTTTCAGGTTAAGTTCTGGGAAGAAAGAATGCGAAAAACCACGCCTTTATGACAGGACTAAACGAAATGTAATGGACATAGCACATTAGGACAATAGGCTATTCGGAAAATCAATATGACTGTCAAACTAACAATGGAAACACCTCACGCAAGTTCTCCGTGATTCGCATTTGTCTGTCTGAATCCGGTGTTTAATTGTTGATTTAGAGAGACAGTTAACATCTCTCGATTATAGGGCGCGCGTATTTCACGCCCTCTCGTAGATAGAGTTCATGAAGCATATCCGAGAGTCGTATATCCTGCAACTGCTACTACACCACAACACCAATCCGTCTAATGGATTGCATAATCACCAGGAGTTGGGAATTGATAATGGGGATTTTCGGAAGTATTTCAGTACACGCGATGAATAACGTACCGTACAAATTCATTGTGTCCAAATGCACTCTTAAACGAGCTAGCTGTAATCAGGAAATACGTATAAAGTTGAGATTTGGCAGAAAAGGGAACTACAGATTTTAAATTAATAAACTTCATAACTAATGGAAAATGGGTTACTAAAATCACTACACTACACAAGATTAAAACCTTTGACGAAGCTTCAAGCATGTTTGATATAAAATTCTATATATTATCAATCCTGAGTAGTTAATCAGGCTTAGTTAAAAATTAGAATCGAAAATTGGAAATTTTATGATTGATATAACATATTTTCTAACTTCTACATGACTATATGTTTATTATAAACTATATTTAATGGATCGAATATTTGAATCAAGATCGACTGAAAACTACACATATTCCTATTCGCATATAAATACTCACTCTATCAAAGGCCCTCATTTCTTTTTATAATATTATATAAATATTATAGAGATATAAATATCTTAAATATTTTAATTTTGGATTAAATTTAAGTTAACTGAGAAGGATCATCCTTCACATAAAACTGCTAATTCAATTCAAATAAGTGTATGTTTTAATATTAGTCAGTTTATTACTAGAAAGAAAATAAATAATCATGCAAATTTGTATAGAATTTAGAAAGCCTTTGTATACTAACAGGAAACTTACTTTTTTTTGTCTATAACCAACATTTCATAAACAGCTTAAATGAACGTAACTGGTTGCACGTTATCTCTTTAATTTTATCAAACTGAACTGGCGTGATACAAACAATACTAAAAATAATTTCGACAAATAGAAAAATCTCTGATTATATTTATACAAGAAATCACTTATGGAAAAAATTCTTTACCCGGTAGAATTTTCTGAATATATTTAAAAAATTTAACATCATTAAATCGAATTATCTTTTATGTTTGTGTAAGTAAAACAAAAGAACCTTCCATAAAGTGAGTTATCCTCACTGAGTTTCCGTGTTGCGGGTACGTGGTGCATTTTGAAATTAAATTTAAAGATATACGTGATTAATTTATCAGGGCAAAATCAAGGCTCAAATAATTTACATTCAGTCTTCCTGCTTAAGTTTAATTTAACTTCCTCATGAATAATGAGTAAACTTTTTCGACATTCATTCGAGAATTCATTATACATTGCTATGGAAATTGGTTTTTACCCGTTTCTTTCTAATGAAAATTGAAATAAATCGTCTCCGTATACAATTTTGAGCATTTTGTATTGCTAAGTACCTAAACAATGCTCCGCTGAGATTTAGAAATGGAGTCCCAAATTTGCTGGAACATAAGAAATAGATCAAACTAATTCAACATTCATATCATAATTCAATTTTGCGAAATTATCGGTTTTTGATTTTGATAAATTATTTAATCTCTCAAATGAAAACAAATCTTTTGCTAATCTTTATTATTCATTATTATACCTTAAATAAATGTACGTTAATTAATGAAAGAGCCGTACCTTGAGCAATACATATTTACACGAACCACATTCCTACGGATTTAAGATATTTTATATTTATATTACGATGAATAATATATGCAATCTTTTAATATCTTTTTATTTTCTGAGTGTTAGACTATTGACCTTCCGTGCTGTTCTAATTCGTAAACGAACAGAATAATTTAGATTTAAAACTATGGCTCAAGAAACAACACACTTTTAAAGAAATTATGAAAGCAATTATGTTCGAAGTCTGAAAAGTATCGAAAATATTTTTACTTAGTAACAATATAAGAAAAACACCTATAGTCTGGTGGAATATAGTGCTTTCTTTTAAATTAAGAGATACATACTATGAATACATAACCTAATTTAAAATATCATTATACGACAGAAGCTCGTTTGCCGCTTATTAATCAACTTGTTTACAATAGTGTTGAAGTTTATATTTACATATTCCTTGCTAATTATCACAAATTACATTACCATACATGAATTAAATGAATATAAGCAAATGGGATAGTTAGTATATCAATCTATTGATTACGTAACGTTGACTTTTCGAAATATCCACAAAAAGCCATTAGAAATTATAACGCCGTGTGATATGACTGTACGCATTCCATCGAACACAAGGTACTAAATATAAATGCACATTCAGTAGGAATTGCTTTACATTCGATCAATGAAATTGTGTGTGGCATTATTCCCTAACGTTATCAAATCGTTTATTTTTCTGCGTTTAGAATAAAGAAATCCTTTATGAGAAACACTCACAGAGATTTCAGGAAACAGAGAATCTTGGATTTGAGATTTCGAACCGAGATTTTCAATGTAGCGCATTTTTGACATTAACGTTATATAGGTTTTCGCTGGGAATCAGCATAAAACCTGAAGGATACAACATTAAATGCTAGGTATATATAAAATCCTCATTATAGGTGGATATTTCCCTATGTTTTCATGCTTTCATGATAAATTTTAAAAATTTTATACAAAAAACCTCTTTATGTTTTATCGTTCTACTGCTTTACTATACTTTGACTGATACAAAGCCAAAACCTTAGATAATAATTTAAAAAATATTTCATTTGTATTTTTCATGGAGAATATTCCAAAGAAATCTTCTACACTGACATTAATACTGTTTGGTTATCAACTAGTAGACAGGTTTACCCATACTTTAGTTGGAAATTTAATTTTTGGTGTAAGATTTTGTCGATAATAAATAATAGTATAATAAATTATAAACTTTAAGTACTTCATTAACGTTTCAGGCAGATGATAAAACTCTTCAATTCTTGCAATTTAGAGCAGAAGATACTATTTTAATGCATAATATATAAAAAAATATTGTTATATTTATTATTTATTAAGACAGTATCCAAGAAAAAGTAATATACAATCATCTATCTAGATATTTTGATAAGTTTCTCCTTCATTTGTATCTTCATTCAACCATCCTATACATCCGTTTTTAATTTTCATCGAAAAGATAACTTTCCTTCACCCTAACATCTGAGGGGACGAAAAACGTACATTCTTTTTCGGTACAAACTTCCGAGGAGATAAAGAAAATTCACCTCGCGCTGCAGATGAAAACATTTTTGAGGAGTTACGAAAAAAAAGATGAAAAAGTTTCCGTTCTCGACGGAACGCTCGTGCTGAGTAGAGAAAGAAAGTTGGACACCAGCGTGGGCGCTCTTACCTTGACCGGAATGCAGGATCGTAAAGAACAGGAGCAGGGACAACATAGCAGGGAACGCTGGGGTGTTGCATGGAAACAGGGAAGAGAAACTTCCTGTCTCCAAGGAAGCCAGACTTAGGCGCCGACCCATCTCCTGGTTTGGCTCCACAAACGATTCCACTTCCTTATCCAAGAGAGATAGAGAAAGCTCCCTTTATTCTTCCCTCTGTTCCTTTACTCTTCCACGGGCAGCTACGGGAACATCACTTGGCAGAAAAAAGATGTCACTCCTCCTTCCACAATCCCTTCCGCGATGTAAACCTCTTCATAAGCCTTCTTTTTCTCCGACGACGTATGTGTGACTTACGCGCGACTCATTTCCCGTCCAGCTCCACGCGGGATGGGCAAAACCCTCTCGGACTCGCCGGGAGTTACCGCAAGTCCGTGCGGGAAAAAGTCAGCAAACGAGCCCGGAAAATATTGCGGTTCCGGAGCGAAAAGTTATTTCACCCTCCTCCTTTGTTTTCTCGGCCGAGCTGATAAAAACAGCCGCGGGGGACGTGGAGGAGATTTTCCAAAAACAACAAAAGAGTTCCCGAAATTTTCCAGAATCGCGTATCACCTGCTCAGGGGGACTCTTTCGAGAACAAAATTTCTACACACGCCTCCGGTATCCTAAATAAAAATCACTGAAAGGGAAGTGATAACAACTCCTAGGAATCAAAACACTAAGAACAAATGAGTTTTTTAACGGGGCGCAGAGCTACCTTTGATTTCCTTCCCGTTGGATAGCGAATATCCTCGAGAAGGGAACTCGACGACTGTTTTCGATTTCAAAGGACGTAAACAAATGCGGGTTTCGGTAATCGAGTGGACAGAACTGGGGGATCACCTCTCCCACACCTCCCTGATATACACCACCGGTGAGGGACAAAACTCTCGGGGGATTTCAAACCTTTTCACGGCGCGTAAGAGCACGTTTCGGGCGCAGCAGAGAGAGGCGGCGGAGACCCTGTCTGCAGTGGTTTCGCGACGAGACTGCGAAAGTCTGCTCGAGAGAAGAATCGCGTGTTTGGAACGGAGTCGCTGGAGGGGAGGGTGGCAGGGGGTGTGGGAAGGAGGGGAGGAAGTTAGGGAGACATCTATAAACTTGCGCCTTCCCCCATACCACAACACGGACCCCTCCCGTGGCTCCTAGCAGGTGGAAGCCGAATGTATACCGAAGGGGAGGATTGGGAGGGGAAAGGGTTTGGACATGCGCAGCTCAAGAATGCTTCCCCTGCGGACTACGGTGCCCTCTACGATTGTGTGGGCTTGGGGATAGTAGTTGGCGAGTCGTCGCAGGGGGATGATCGTTTAGTTTGTCAGTCAAAGCGAGAGTTCGGTGACCAACCATTCGAAATGATTTAGCCTTACGCAACACGCAATACTGATATAACGTCTTTAATCGGGAAATATTGAGACCAATTTCTGTGTGCCAACCGAGAAAGAACTATGTTCTGAGACGATCCTCTTGCCTCAGATTTGCACGTCGTAAATATTTTTGGATGAATCTACATCATCAATAAACTAAAATATTTAAAAATTCAGTTCATCGAAATAATTTGTATCTCCTTAGAAAAAGAAAGCGTATTTTTAAGATATATTTGAATCTTTTTATTATAATGGTAAACTTTCGAGTGATGAACAAGAGGAACTTGAAAAAAGAATCTACTATGGTAATGCTTAAAATAGACGAACTCCATAAAATTTCTCTAAATAATTTAGTAAAAATTATAAACACCGATAAACTTAAGAGCTGAAATTATGCTCTCCATTTGTATTCGAGAACTTTACATACTCTACTGGACAATTACGTTTAAGAAAGACTATGATTTTTCTCGGAGAATTATCTATAGAAAATCTAATACAAGTTGAAATTTTGAAAGTGCTTCGACAGATTTGGCCCCACCAAAAATCTGAATACGAAACATAGGCATATCTTTTACTTCGTAATATAGATGGCAGACCAGAAAAACTCATTAATATAGCAAAATATGCGAAATATCACCCTTTGAATCGTTGAATATAATAAAATAAGATACAATATACATAGGTTAATATCAATGAACTAAACTTAGATATAATAATTATTGCAGACAACGAGTTTGACTAAAATCTCAGTCTGATAATATGCCGTAACCCCACAAAGACTAGGAAATATAGCATATTTATATATTTTCGTAGATAAGTAAAATTCGTAACCTGGTTAATTTTTCCTAATTTTTAATTATTACATGCTTCATAACGTTGACTGATATCAAAATATGCATTGCAATAAAATGTAGCAGTGAAATGCGTAAAGATAATTAAAATCATAAGAGGTTTATGTGGTGGAATATTAGAGAGGTGGTAATGAATCTGTCGGAACACCACTAGCAATAGAATCAGTTAGAAAGAGTATTCATCCTTTCATTTTACATAGAAGCCTTTCTGATTTTTCATGTCTTAAATCCTGTGATTCTTTATTTTAAGGGAGCCCTCCAACCTTTATTTCCTTCCTTGGAAGGATAGGAAATAAAGTTTGAAGGTTCAATCCTAAAAAATGATCTCTAGAAAGACGTAGGTATAGATAGATTTCCATTTCCATAGAATCAAGTTGTTATATCTTTGGAATAGTAATACATTATGAAATTACACACTGTACATTGGAATGATTGACATTAAAAATAAATTGGAATGAAACAAATATTACTGTTTTTCCGAAGATTCGAATGAACCTCAGTTTAATGCAATTTCTAGGAATTCAAGAATAAGTAAGGGAGTTCTCATATCTTGAAAGCATAATTACTAGTGATAACGGATGTTCTTTGAAAGGAAAAGGAAAGAATAGTCACGGAAAAGAAAGCGTATGGAAGTAAAATGAACGTCTGTAAAAACAAACAGGGATTAAGAAACTTAAACAATCCTTTGTAAAGACCTTTGTACGGAGCAAAATATTGTATGGAAGTGAGACTTGGACAGCGTAAAGGTTGAAGACGTCTCGTCTGGAAGCTATAGAAATGTGGCTTTGTAGACAGATGACAAGAACAAGCTGGGTGGAAAAAGGGAAAGCAATGTGGAGGTTTTGATGGAGGTCAAGGAGAAAAGGAACTTAATGAAGGCTATGGAAAAACGGAAAATTTAATTTGTTGGACATGCTCTGCGGCACGATAACTTTATAAAGAACATGGTGGAGGGTGAAATTCTTGGAGAGAAAGGAAAAGGACGGCAAGAAATTATTAGATGATGTGAAAAGTATCTTGGATGTGGGAACATGCTGCAAATTGAAAAGAGCAGCGGTGGCGAGAACATTGTGGCTGCAAGGACGAGACCTTGCCTTTACAAGATGATGGTCAATAAATTATGTGATTCATTGTGTAAAAATGTGACATTTATCTTAAAGTTTATCCGGCAATTTTTCTCTTCTCTGAAAATATCCAGACTACGGTCTTTAAAGAGCATGGTCAACAGTAGTCTTACTCTAACGTAAATATTCTCAGATCTTTCGCATGTTAACCTTTATAGTGGTAATAAGTGTATTATAAGAGTGAATCGTTTAAATTTAAATATTTACTGTAATATAATGCAATCTTATTGTCAACCCACAAACATATGATAATATAATAATTGATATAAACCTTAAATATGTATATTTGGCTGAAATTAATCTTGTTCTACCATGAATACCCTCAGCTCTCTCGCATATTGCTCTTTTCAGCAGTGTATAAGTATAGAGTGACTCGGTAGTTCAATGGATAGAATACCTGCCCGGAAAGTGGGAGACCTGGGTTCGAGTCCCAGCCAAGTCACAATTTTTCACTTCTTGTATAACCTTAAGTATATTATAATAAAGTATTCATTTGGAGATAAATGTATAATGCAATACAATGGTTGTGTTATCAATATACAAGGATTAATTAAACAAATAAATTAATTAACTAATAATTAACCGGTTGTATATGAATATCAAGATTGTAAAAGTTTAAGAATACTTCCTCCAAATATTTTTAAAATTTTTTCGAATACAGCTGACAAAAAAATCGAATATTTTTGGAGGAATTTATTCAAAGACTTGGAACAAAACCTTAGCCGCGGTTTCAATTAATATGAGAGTCGATTAAAGCATAGTTTGGCCAAGTTTGGCCGTTTCTAGAGTGCAAAGAGGAAGCTTGTTCATGAATAATGCGAAACCTTCCAGGATAACGGCCTCCACGACTCATGTGAACTCCGGTTCCACTGCTGTAATCAGCCTATTAACCCAGAAGATAGGGACGGAAGTACAGTCCACTGGGGAACACAACATCGGAATTACGAACAAAATGGAGAGCTAAATATTTTGTAAATTCCAGCAGGAAAACTCGCAGCGCAAAATCTAAAATCTCCTAAATGTTGCGTTATAGCAATTAGCTTGAGCAAAATCACTCTGGATGTTTAATTAAATTTGAGGATTACTAAAGTGAGAAGGTTGTAGGGGAAATAGAATAGGGAAGCTCCTCTATCGTTTAATGAGTGCTCTATTATGTAAACGTCATCAAAATTATAAGCTCTTTAGCGGAAATTCTTTTAGTATATACAGAGGCCAACACAAGACGGTTATTAGGGAAATGAGTAGAAACCGCGTTATAGTAAGCGGGATGGCGTTTTAACCGGGAGATAAAAACTTTTTAACTCATTAAAAACAAAAGTCGAGTCCCGATACTGTGAGCCTTTTTTTCATGTCTGTTATTCCTTGGGAATATACAAGTTCTTGTATAAGTTATTTTCGCTTTGAGGTAAATAATTATTTAGATGCAACTCTAGTCAATTGATGCCAATATCAATGAAAATAGTAAGAAATATTTTTAAGCATTATATAATACGGCTTTACTTTCTTGAATTTCCCCGTGTCGAAGATTAAAAAATGATATCAAGTAATGAATTAATTTATATTTTTGCCATTTTTAATTGATGAATGATCATCCAGCGGACTTCATGTTATAAAAATTAAATTACTATTAAATGAAAGTGCTTTAAATGCAATTATATCAGTGGTTCATAATCTTCTCCAAAGGAACGAAGATTCCATGGCCTGAAAATCTCTGACATCTAACAAGGCTTTCTTCCAAAAAAAATTGAGCAAACATTAGTATGAAAAATAGCGACTTTTATGGAAACATATTTAGCAGATTCTATTATGAGCGTAATCTGCTATGTCACAATTCGCTTTAAGACATTATATCTTTGGCAGTAACGAAGATACGTCGACAGTATTAACGTGTACATGCCTAAGGGATTAATTTAGTGCTCTCAAGGCAAATCTGGTCAGATTGCGTGTACGATTGTGTTCCCACAAACACAATGGAATTGAAAATCTTCAGCAGCTTACTGGTGCTGAAGATGCCAATGCGCTAAGTGCTGATTACATCTTCAAACTAGAGCAGCACGTTGTGCTGCTATTAATAAACGTACATGCAAATTTTACATGCAATAAATCTGTTGGGTTAGCCGTCGTAGCCAAGTTTGAACATTGACTTATATTTTTTCATATAAATACTGTTGTAAATGGTAATTGTTGTAAGTTCAAACACATAGTATATTTTTCCTACTGCAGCATGCAAAATTATTGGTTTATTCCTTTACATCATTCTTTTGCGCAAATGACAGTAACTATTTATCTTTTCATAGGTTGTAAGAAGTTTGGTTATCAACACCTGATTAAAAATATTTAAGGAAATAACAATTTTAATTTTTTATAACACAACAAACAACTTGATAAATATATCTTGCTAGAAACCACTAATTTTCTTCTTGTTATGGCATAAAATCAATTGAAAGCTAAAACCATCGTTTAAACTTACATTTTTAGGAATTACTTACAATAGAGTAAGTTATGAAAGATAGATTTTTTTAAGTTCAAAACAAACTTATTTATGTTGTGAATCTTACAATTTTTCCAAGCTTTCAGTGACACAACTATTCAATTCTTGGTTTTAATTATTTAATACCCTCTTCTTAAGTTAAGTTAGAGAAAAAACTGAAGGTAGTAATTCAAGAGAGAGGGAGAAGGGGAGAATTTTGTGTTTTAGTGTGGAAAGAATGTTACCTCCTACCAGAAACGACATGATGATTGTAATAATAGAGTAGAATATTTATTTATTATATTGATTATAAAATTTTTATGAGGGATTACTATTATCTCCATTAAAAATTGAAATATGAAAAGAAAATAGTGAGTTACAAAAGCACCAGTGTTTGAATTTTTTATATAAGAATTAGTTTCGTCATATGTAAATTATATTCGAATGATCCAAATCAAATGTTGTTGACCAAAGAGTAATATTTCTAGGGGGTGACGAAGTAGTAAAAAGACAGCATTCAGGTATCGTATTCACATTTTTGGAAGAATAAACGAAAAACCTGAACTCCTTCGTCCTCACCACAAGAATAACGATCAGCAAGAAAAGTCCCGCAAATCAAACCAGGTATTGTAAACATGAAAAGGAAGGATCCCAACAGAGAGGGAGACGAATTCCTTTCTCACCTGATGACACATTGAAACCGGAATAATGAGGAAACCACCTGCGATTTGCATATCCTCACGCGTGTAACCCTCGATGGAATAACCGAGAGCTTAGTTGTGTATCGTCACCGTGAAATGAATAGTCGCGGAACGACTTGGGGAACCGAGATCGATCGAGAGGATCGATATTGTTCGACGGGAAAATTGAATTTTGGGAAGATGCGTCGACGGAAGCGTTGTGAGGGAAAAAGGGTTGCCAAGGGAGGGTTTGTGAAGGGAAGGCCAAAGGTGGGCCTTTTTTTTCCTTCGAATCTCCTTAGTTCGGAATACCGCGGAATGCGAGAAAAGTTTCAAGGTCGCCCTGTGGTGAGAAGAAAGACGGCTTGGGTATGCAAAGGAGTAAAGAGGGAACGTGAAGAAAGGCGGTGATGAGAAAGATACTTGGGAGGAAGGACAGGAGCTATATTGGAAAAGTGAGAAGGGAGAAAGAAGAAACTTGAGATATGTGAAAGGGTGTCGGGCAGGAGTGACTTTATGCTATGGGAGACCCAAGGCGCACGGAGCAGAACGAGGTCCCCCTTTGAAGTTGTCGCAATTATTTGTGAATACCCTCTCCATAAGAAATGTGTAGAATTGCATTCTGCGGAGGGATTAATCTTTGAATCATGTCGTGAAAGAAAGGAGCATAAAAGTACATTGGTTACGATATACCGAATCAAATAGAAGTTTCATATCTTCGTCGCACTAGTTTCTTCAGAAGTCATTCAATAATATTCGTGTGAAAACCGTAATAATCAGTGCCGAAGGACAGTACAAACGATCCGACAAAAGATTGGGCTTAAAATTTTGGAAGCAAAAATTATGATTCGCTAGACAATGCATACTCAATTGCATTGAAAAAAATTAGGAATTATTTGAATGGTATGAAATACTTAAGGACTTGAGTTATAAGGATAAGCCAAAAAAGAAGCAAAAAGGGATAGTATAATTCTTTTGTAAGATTGGGATCTTTATTAACATCTCATAGTGATCAGTTGCCATGGTCATATCATCTAAGAAGTAATACGAAGAATTTCCCTCTCTTAAATTCTATACCTTTCATTATAAACCCTTTATTGTGATATCTTGTGATCAGATAATTTCATCATCTCAGATTTATCAAACAATACCATTCCATTATTTATTGGAATGGCTGCGATTTTTTAAATATAACGATGATGGCCGCAAACACTCCTCTCGTCAGGCACCAAAATATCTTGGCCTCTTACTCCTGATACAGTGATACTGCTTTTTCTTTCAAAAAAATTGAAACAGCTAGATTCCACGTAGTGAAAACTATGGTAGTCGCTTAGAAATAGTAATTATAAAGTTTGCAATAATGAAAAGAAAAAGAGAGATAAATTCCTATTAGAAGTTTGAACGAAACTAAAGATGACAAGCTTAAAACTTACTAGCAACTTGTCAAGATGCAACCAAGCCTTGGAGTAACTCAGCTGGATAATTTCATTTCGATTCGTTGAAACTAGCAACCAAAGATTTTCTTCTAAAGTTACATGTTACATAAAGCGTTTTTTGCTAAAATGTTCTGAAAGAATGGACATTGAAAATTGAGAAATTGTAGAAAAATAGTTATAGAAATTAAATGGAATTAAACGAGATCATTCCATGATTTATATTAAGCAAATATATTGCGTATAATATTCTTAATCCGCCGGTAAATATACAACTGGAAAATAACTGTCATTGAAAGTGCCTCAATACTCTTCTTTGAGGCCCCCATAAGACGTGTCCCTTACACTACTGCTTCTTATTGCAAATCCACCTCGGGGTCTGAGACGAGGAAAGGAAAGTTTTGAAAGAAGAGAGAATCCAGAAAAGGGAGAAGGTGAGGACGGAAAGGAATCGGAAATAAAAGCCGACAAGAAGAAAAGGGGAAAGTTTTGAAAGGAAAAGTGAGGAAAAGAAGATAAATTGGTCGACTGACATTTTTCCTCGTAAGCGTGTCATAATTAAAGTCATTAAAAATTGAATGCCAAAGGAAAAATCTCGTAATGAACGATCGTTTTAAAGGTAAATTAAATGGAAAATCGTTTAAGAAGCTTTTGGAAAGCACATAATGGCTATTTTATCAGCTTGTAATCTGGGGAGTATTTTTATAATTATATCTTCCGAAGGTAGTCAATTAAGTAATCCCATTAGGCTTTTTGAAATTTCCACCTTATTCTGGGAATTTAATTAATTTATTAAAATGAAAATCGTGTTAAGAATGATGAGATCTTCTGAGTCTAATTCAGTTTTTGTGTGTGTATTCACTGTTGGTTCACGCTACCACATCTTTATGAATGGAATATTATTCACTATTTTATGTAACATAAAGGAAAGTCCAATTGAGTGCTATGAAAAATGTTACTAATATGAGAATTTTACTTTAATTACCTGGACGTTTTTTCATGACTAGCATTCTTGCTCAGTGGGAAAAGTAAGGTAAAATTACATCACTCCTGATTTTGCCTGGTAAGCCTAATTCCTCTCTCATAGTATGGAAGTACTTGTTTGTAGTTATGGTGTAGGGATTGAGGATCAAACCGACCGTAGATATGACGAATTTACTGACAGATAACCATCCCTAATAATTTTGTCCTAAATTCTTTATGTAAAACCTCGGTCTGTAATATTTCTTGGCATAGATAAATCGTCCGCTGATGATTTCGCAGTGATCTAAGCGGTATATTAGAAAAAACTGATCAAATTTATTAAGTTGTACAATTTCGATTAATCAAACAGCGTCATTGTTCATCATTGTTCTTTTCCCCAAATCTATTTTCCTTCTATTTTATGTAACATCCATTGAAAATTTTTATAACACTTTTACAGGAACGGAGCAGAAATTCAACCATCCGTCTTCGATTAATCTGAGCACAAGTCAGGGGTGAGCTAGCAAATATTTTTACTTGTGATCTGAAATTGACTTTCATATTTTAGTATTTCCATTAAAACTAATACAACTTGTGGTTTCATCTTCAATGGGACAGATTAAAACTTTAAAATCTTCCCTTCTATCTAATTCAAAGTCAACATAAAATAGATCTATATCGTAAACTATATTATATTTAAAAGATAAAAGGAAATACTTCGTTATAGATTTTAGAAATTTATGAAAAGATTTAAAAAAATTATCCGCTGCAGGAATTCACACATAAAAAACCTGCACAAGCCTACTAGGAGTAATAATTAAAGTTCGACAAAAGAGATAGCCTTAGCATGACCTAGAAATGTAAACATGGCATCCTGAGGACGTTAGTCCATTAACGAAACATGTTGCCAAATTAAACCTGATGCGGAGGTGTATGATAAGTCTTATTTTATTATTATAGACTCCTACGAAGTGACATCTTCTCATCTTGAGTTTATTAAGGGAATCTTTATCTTTTACCATCTGATTTCTTGGATTGAATAAGTGAGTAGAAGAGTATTAGAATTTCGGAAGATGAAATTATGGTTATTTTTACTACTTCTTCGTGCAAAATCTTGCAGACGGACATTGATTCTCTAATTCTCAACCTAAATATACTCAAAAAAAACACTACAATCACTAAAACCGAATACAAAATCACTAATACATCCATACAAACACACCATATCCTGTACCTGTGTCGGTTTTGATATATCTCATTAGTACATACCATAGATATCGATATTTACACATTCATAAACGAAACTCTCCAGACAAATTCAAATTTTAACTCAAGTTTTAGACGAAATGGTATATATTTCATTTGCTGGTCCATTTTCAGAAGGAAGTGGGAAACTTTCTCTTTAAAATGGTGTGTCATTTTTGTGTTTTGATGGATTGTGAAGGGAGAAAAGCGCGGTCCCCGAAAACGGGTGTTTATAAATGATATATGAAGATTATATACTTTGGAATAATAGTTCTATGGCAACATAATTGATTGCAATACTACATTACTATAATGTAATACAATCCTATGCTATGAAACGTTACTAGCCACGGTGATACAACGTTGACCATTGAAAATCTCTATCAGCATAAAAAATTCCGATTAAAATAGTGGCAAAGAGGGGAAGTGGTGAGGAGAAAGAGAGAAAGAGGAAACCGAGGAAAGGAAACTTTGAAGAAGAGATTGGGGAAATGAGGAGGAAAGGAATAGGTGAGGGCAAGCCAAGTGTGAGAAGAATATTAGAGGAGAAGGGGTTGAGAAGAGGATGGGTTGCGACGGAGCCAATAGGACGGAGATAAAGTGTCGTAAAATACGGAAATAAGGAATGGTTGGGAATTTGAAAAGAGAGGAAGTTGGCGGGGAATGGAATTTTTTTCCTCCCCCACGAGGTGGTGCTAAAATCGATAGCGAACCTCTTTGAAAGGCTGTGCGATTCAAAATCGAAGGTGTTGGAGGCGGAAAAATGTTCGAGGCATATTGGAAAATGCAACGTCCCTTGAATAACTACGGTGGCATGAAGATCGTATCTTATCCCATGAAAAGATTTCCTGGCGATGTCGTCTCGAATGTTATATGACGTCAAATGTTGACAGGTATTGTAAGGAGTTCCCTATAGTTAGTGGTCGTATTTTTAACATTGCTTCGACAGCTTATGTCTTTTCACGCATATGAGGCCACACCAGATATCGAACCCGGACAGCTTTCATCGAAGGCGATGCGCTATCCACTTGGCTATGCGGGAGTACCTGTAGTTTAAAATGAAAGAATAATGGTAGCCTATACTTAGCACTTAAATTTGTTTTCCTAGATACCTTCTGAAGGTCATATTTTCCTCGAAATAACCTTGAACTGTTTATTTATAATAAGTCATTCTCATGTATATCACAAGAGAGTAAACTGAAATGACATAGTGAAATTCTTGTTTTCATGCTATTTTTAATAAATGTAGGATAAGCAACCCTCATTAACCATTGTACCTGAAATTTATAAATTTATTCAAATGAAACCCTTTTCTTTGCTTTAGATACATAAAAATGATATAATGAGACGTATATCTTTTTTATGGTATTCAAGATGTAGGAAAACTACTTTACAACATAACATCACTTTGAATGAATGATGATACAGAATTTATCAAACCTTTTTGGTTATATGCCGTTCAAAAAAGTGTTAGAAAGAGATTTTCGTGCATACATTCCCTCTAAAGGCTGCTGCAGATATTTCTGAATCAAAGTTTACATATTCTTACGTGTTTTTTGCATTCCCTCGGGCTGTGGATGCAATAACTGCTCGATTTGAGGTGGTCTACACTTTAAAGCTGTCGTTAACTATCATGAGGATCAATTTATATGGTTTCGAAATTATTTATCCTTACTTTAAGAATTAATGTATAAGAGCATTTCATAGTTCCGCAAGTGGTGAAATTCCTTTAGCAAAGGATGTTCATAATTATAATCCCATTGAGTAGGAGATTTTCTTTCAGAGGTAACCGTTGTTTAAAAATACTTACAATAGTATTAATTTACAGATGGTGTAAAATTATAGTCAAATCGTAATTCTTATAATAACTTTCGTATGTGTTTTTACAGCGTTATATGATACTTACAAAATAAAACCTGGGAACTCGGTCAAATGGACAAACTTTTTGTGATGTCAAAAGTTGATTTCGAACTAATTTTTGCTGCATTTCAAACAGACATTGGAGCATCACTCATTTTTATTTCAAAGATTGTATTTTATTTTCTGCACTGCGTCTAAAATTCAATATTTTCATCATTGAGAGAAATAAGGAGTGCAAGTCATTAGAATGCAAGGCATGATAAAGGGTATGAGTTTTTCATTTCACGATTAAGAATGCCTGAGAATATTGCTTCCTGTTATATGTCGACGAGTGTTCTTTGTTGTGAATGGATGTTAACAAAGTTCTGCTTGAAGGAAACAACGCATTAACCTTGGAATCTCCATGAGTTAGATTATAAGAAGCCTCTTTTAGCTGGGAATAAGGCCACCATATTGAATCTTGATAGGTCAAAGTAATGCCTCAGAATCTCTTATGAAAGTTCTTTGTTGTGACCCAATGAAGAGCCTAACGTTGAATAGAAATATGCGATGTCATAGGTTCCATTTCACGGCGAAAGTTACTTCGCTGGAATGTCCTTAGCCTAAGATTAGCCACGTGCAGGTGCATTTGAAGTTTTTCAACTCTTGTTGAAGAGTAAATAAAGGAAAACTTTACATTTTACACAAATTCGCTACTCTATAGCAATCGCAGTTGAATTAATTTTGTTCGTAAAAACGATGTGTAATGTAAAGTATCGTAATTACTTCAGCCTTCCATTGGGAACTATTTCTTGAAGGAAATATTGAACTGTATTAAGGGAAAATGTATGATATCGGCTTATCAAGATGAACATTCACCAACGCAATGGATAGAAAACTTTGTTTTGTATTTCTTTCATTCAGTGGCAATACTCTTCGTAAATTAAATATATTTTTATTGGTATTTGCCTCATTTAATATTGCTTCTAAGTTAGTTACCAGTAAATCTATGAAACTTATTCGACTTTCTGAAAGATTTAACCTACCATTCATCTTAATTCTGTTGTCGCGGACGTTCTGAGTTCTGTTGAGTGAAACTGTCGCTTGAAAATTAGAAGTAAACTTAAGCACACTCGATTAAGACTCCTAAGAGAATCTGATGCAATGACTGCTTGATTGCTCATTGAAATACTGAGTCATCTTCAAAAGATTATAACCATTTATCATTTCTAATTCAGATTCTCTCCCTTCAGATCGAAAGCATTATGGAAATTTAATCGGCATTTTCGAGCGAATAATCTAGGAAATGTTTCAGGGGTATTCGAAATACCTAATAATATTTTTACCATTTAGAAAATATTTCCTAAGTTTCAGAAATTTTAAAACATATCTTGACGTATAGTTAGTGCGCTAATGTATTCAAACGATCTTAAAATGGTGAACTCGAAAATGAAGTCATACCTCCTTATTAAGTGTTGCAATATTTGAAAGAACCTTATTCTCATAAAGGAGTCTTATATATTTGGGAGATAAGATATAAGCACTTCCCTTATGAAGGTCTCAAGAGGATGGAATTCCTCTACGTCCATGACGTAAAGGTTAGACAATGTCATCCACTTTGAATGAGATATTAAAATAGACTACAAGGTGCATAGAATCACGTGATTACCAAGATGACGGCATGCTGTTACCATAAAATTTGGGATCATGAAAGAAAAGGGTCCTTAAGCCCGAAGTTTGGAGACATAGTGATTTCTCCGGTAATGCTTGCCGGTTATGAAAACTCAGACCACGTAAAATACAAGGTAAATTTCATCGCTGGAAACTTTTATGACATCCCTGACTCCTCCGCTATTTGAAACTGCACTTTCTTCACAAAATACCCATGTTTCCACCTGCCTCACAGCACGAAATGGATTTCATAAGAAATACCTAAGTTAGAATAAAATTACTATTTTCTCTTGAAGACAATCCCTTCTTCTGTACAATATTGGGAGGAGGCTATGCTATGAATTGTACTTCTTGTATTAACTGTTACATAGTGTTTCGGTATCAGAGGTCATTTGGCATGTAGGCTCCCATCGAGAATCGAACCCGAGACCGCTTTCACCAAAATCGAACGCCCACTTAGCTACCCTGGAGCCGTGCTATAAATTGACTTGGTTGTGTTTGTATATTCTCACATTCTCTCATTTTGAGATATAACAGAATCTTGCGTTAATTTATTTCCTAAAACGAATGAACGTTATCAGTATAATTCAGAAAATTATGAGGACAAATTAGAATAAAAAAACGATTCACCAATTTTTCATTTTCAAACCTCTTAAGTATTTCATATACTCAACGCATGCCGACCGAGAAAAAAATCTCCAATTTAGAAATAAAAACGCATGCTCATCTTTAAGCTTCATAAATATTTAATATATTCAGTAGACGAGCTTCTCCATGTCCCTTCACTCCCCGGCTTACTTAGGACCGTGAATGGGAAATTAATATCCCTTCGAATAATTTTTTACGGAAACTAACATCCAACGAGCTAAACATAAGACCTCTCGATGTATATTCATAAAGTTTTACGTCACTTCGCAAAAAGTAGCGATTCCCGAACGCCCTTTAATAGTTTCGGAAACAAGCAAGGAATGTAGGTCATTAGGACAAAGGTTTACAACGCAATTCAGATTTTATTCTTCTCACGGAGAGAAATTCGAACACGGAGCTCCCACGAAAAAAGAAAAAACAAAATAACAGATACGAAAACACCCACCACATAGCGTTGCGTACAGTGCCGGTATATATTCTCCACGATAAAGAATTTTCGAAAAACGGCCCCCACCGAAATCCGCTCCTCTTCCCCTACTCATTCCCAGTCACTCTCTTTCCTCCATTTCCATTTTTATTGCCCGCTATTTCTTCCTCTATCTTTTTCATCTCCTCCGCAGAGAGGGAAAATACTTGTCGGAACACCGCAAAATGGCGCCCTCCCGTTTTTCACGCGACAACGAACGTTTATTTTTATATTCATTCCCGCCGATCCCCTTTTGTTTTCCCCTCCCAATTCCGAGCCCCAATCTCCCTTTTGTGTCCCGTGCGAGTGTGCCCCTTTGCGTGCGCGTGTTCTAGAGCAATACGCGTGTCTTTCCTCTCGTTATTTTTCGCGCTCAACAGTTGCTCCGCGGCGCGTAACAAGAATACCAGCGCAAAAAGTTATGTAAAAAACAGAAGAGGTTTCCAAGGCGTAAAATTAATATTTATATTGTCCCCGGACGATGTACCGTCCCCTTCTTCTTTTTATGGTGGAAGAGCGTAATGAAACTCAACCAACATCGGGGTGTACCACGATGAACTTCGGAATAACAATATTTTCTATTTTCATCCAATTATTACACTCGTTCAAGAAAATGTCACACAAACAGGTACGGATTGCACGATAGGTTTTAGTCAATATGAGGAATGAGGTATGAATATTCTGCAGCCATTGCATTTTACTTTTTATGAAATGACGCAATACTTAATTCCAAGATAATGCATTTCTACAAATTTAAAGCTACTTGATATTTTTTCTGGACAAACTACTATTCTTGTGAGATTCACCGTGAAAAGCGATTTCTTGCGAAAATCGATGTTGAATAACGAAAAGAAGGCTTGCTTGGTTGATATTCAACCTCAAAGTGTAAGTCTTTGATATGAATTAACTTTTCATATGTTATATATGTCTCTGCTCCTTTTTAAGCATTCTATTATAAATCTTATTTCGGGTAGTGAGCTTTTGCTTGATCTTCCAAATGTTTTTTTCACTCTTGGGATTCCGAAGTAGAGATTTCTACGAAGGAATTATTTTAATTCTTCTCTTAGTGCTGAAATCTATGCATTATGTTATAGTTTTTTTTTCATTTTGAGTTTTCTTCATAATTTATAATCGCTTTATAGCGCCACAACTTTTTTATATCCAAAATAGCTTTTACCAACTTCTTTATTAAAGTATGCACCACAACTCACCGCTACGTTAAAATTCTACGAAATACTTGAAAATATTTAAATTATAATATTTCATCTTAGTATTAAGCTGAAAAGTGCAAAGCATAAAAGACTACAGCCTAGGCAAATTTGAGATCCATTTTTCCTTGTTATACCGTACGTTTACATATAAACCAGTACAAGCTATTTCTGTCGTTTTAGTAAAGCAAGTTGGTAAAGCAAGTAACATTAAAAACTCAACAGTAACATTACGACATCTAAATTTTCGTATCACTATTATTAAGAATCAAATGAATAAAAGAATAAGGATTGTGGGGAGAAATTTGATTTTTTTAAATTATCCAACAGACTACTAAAGCCTATTTTTCTGACTCTTTCCTGAGCTTTTAGAAGACAAGCTCATTTTCTATCAACTAATAAATTTATAACGCAATATTCATTTAGGCAACTCAAACGGCAACTCATTTTAAACGGAGAGTCATGAAAATAAATTTACGCTATATAACCCTTACTTCTTTAAACGATAGCCAAACAACTCCGAAATTGAAATCAGTATTTCAAAAATAATAGACATGCGCTCAAAATGAATGCAATCCCGGCTGTGCTCTTGCATTTAATTAAGTTCAATCTCGAATCTAATGCCACCGCACATTCATTTCGAGATTCGCGCATATTGGTAATAGAATTCCTCCTCTCTCAGACGTGCATAACCTATTTACTTAATTTTCAATACCTTCAGGCTGTTTCGTGAGTACAAGACGGTGTTATTTTACCTAAGGGCTATGCTCTTCTCTTGAAAACGACAAGACATTGCATCCCTTCCTCGAACCACATTACTGCAGTCCTCAAACGATAGCAGAAACCATTCCAACTCTCGCCGACATCTGCTTTGCATAAGCGATCTCTTTTTTTGACGATTACTGTCTCTCGCGTCGAAGCTATTCAGCTCAAATTCCAGTTTCGTATGGACTGTCATAAAAAAAAAAGACTCGGCTCCAGATTACATTGAGGGTAACCGTCAATCTGTTTTTATGAAGGAAAGCTCTACTTCCCCAATGGGAATTTTTAGACGTAACAGTATAGGATTCCGTTACTGCGAAATCACCATGGGGAACATCTACCTTGGAAGCTATATAAGGTGAATGAACTATATCAAAGCATTCAATAGCGAACAATTGAAGGATTTAAAATCCATATATCACGTTTTGAAATTCTGTCATAATCAATTAGTAACACTATTAATTGTGTACCGTGGTGGTACTTGAAGGTGATTTTTTACCTATGTGACAAAGAAACATTATTGCAATAAAATATCCACGAACTTATTAAAAGAATCATCAAAAAATTTACGTTTCGTCATGGCTGCAACCAGACCACCCACTCTTTTTCCCCACGGAAATTTTTATATCGCTTTACTTTAGGCGTAAAAGTCATTATTTATTTGCTTTATTCTTTTGACATCAGCTGCTGTAGAGTGGTGAAACATATTAAATAACTTAGAGCTTATTCTTTGTTTCAAGGTTGTGTATCAAGCGATATTGTGATATCAAGCGTTTAAATTTGATGTTGTTTCATAGATCACTTGTGTAATCTGAATTCGAAAACCTAGGGGAAGTTTATCATTAGTTTTTGTCCATGAGAAAATAGAATTAAAGAGTGGTTTATCACAATAATGTCTTTAATAAATTTCACTAATCCACAATATATCTTACTAGTTGCCCCGTGCGAAACTTTCGCAGACGACACTGATACTCAATTTCCCACCTAAATACACTTCAACAAACACTAATCTTTACAAACAAATACACAAAAACTAAAACATGCCTAAAAATACACACCTTCATATTCTTTATCAGTGTCTGTTTCGATATACCTCGATTGTAGCGATGGATATCGCCTTCTACACATCCAGCAACAAAACTCAATAGCCAAATAAAATGTCTTGCGTTTTCTAACGCCATACCATATGAACCCAAACAAAATCCCTATTATATTAGAGAACGTGATAGTATCACGAATGGTGCGCGTCATCACTATAACGATACATGTATCTTATCCTACACCGAATACCTCAATTCACTCAATGCATTTATGACTAAATGAATTATGGTAAAGATACAAAATATCACTGCCAGCTTTACCTAAATCTGTCGTTATAAAAACCACTTCCTTTTATACCGGCAATGAAGTGTCACTTAAATAACCAAGATAAAAGAACGAAACATACCTTCTGCATCCACGTTATTTATTTATTTTCTATGTTCTTCTCTTCATACATGAAATTACTACTACTCGTCTGCAGTGATCTGATCTGGGAGAGGAGAGCTAGAGGGGAAGCTAAATGTCACACTTTCATACGAATACATTGTGTTACATTGTCAAAGCGCATAGCATTCTCCCCGCATCGAAAGTCTCTACATCGTTAATGTGGCAAAATAATACATTTTTGTGCTTCGGAGATAGCGATTGGGAATAAAAGCTTGGGCTTTCGTTAAGCTTGTACTACATGCTGGTGAGTTTTCTGAAATCGCAGGACATCCTTTTCTTTACTCAGAAATATGATTAAATGTTGAATATTATCTATTCAATGAGTGAAATATAAACAATAAAATCATTTGATATCAGGTTTAGATATATAGAAAATTTGCAACATACGAAACTGGGAAGTAATATGATGCAAAATTATTCAAACATACCACATGATAAAACCGTGACGCAAACTTTCATATTCGGCAATGTTCATGTTTCTTTGGCTGTCGTTCTGCTCCCGCAAGATGCAATGTGGCTTGCTTATTCAACTGTTATGGTTGCGTACGACGTCGAAGTTTTCTTTCATGGAGACTGTAATGTTAATTGCGAATCATTTTATGCCCGAGAATAGATGCATTATCCGATTTAAAAATTTGTTTACACTCGTCACTAAGTAAACAAATTGAATCTGTATATAGCAACCCGGGCCTTTTTTCGTCCAGTAAAAAATGGGATGATTAAAATATTATTTCAATTTTTTTAACAAATGGTGCATTTTTGATTTGTCTGACTATTTTTCGCAGGAACCTGACAACTTTTGCCATCAAACGGTCATTCATTTATATATATTGATGGAGTAATAAGGGAGAAAAGTCCCGATCACCAAAAAAGCATGTTTTAAAATAATATATAGATAGATTTGTAAGAGGATTGCCTCTTTAAGTAGGAGGTAATCCACCAGACTCGGCTTGTATCCCGAGAAGAATTTTCAATGCTTCTAGGTTGTTTGAAATTTTAAATTTCGCTTCGAGCGTTCATGTAGTTTTTATATAGATCAATTCTAAGTAAATATTACTGATTTTTATCTTGCATATTTTTAGCAAAATTAATGTAATGTACATTATGCATATGTCTCGGGCATTGGATTAGAGGTTGGATGATTAAAATTTATCGATTTAAAAATGTAATTGCACACATCTGTTTCTTAAGTTTATCTGATACTTTTTCACTTGGCGCAGTTTATATTTTATTAAATTCATCATTTTGTAAAATTCTATACGATGTATATTATTGTAATTCTACGAGTATGTTTCTGTGAACCTTAATTGCTCTGATGGGTATTTACCCAGAGAATTAATATAGTATTATAATCATTATTTAAAGGGATAATTTTAAAGTTGATAGTTGGAATACTAATCAAAGTTCCTTTATATTATAACTCAAGTAACTACAATGGAAGTTTTTATGCTCTAACTTTGCTGAAAGAAATTTTTCTCTGTTTTTGTTCCAGTTATAATTTTATTCTCTGTAGTAATTGCCTTATTGCAATTAATTCGTTGATCTTTTCCGTTTATCTACTATAATCTGTTAAAACCTTTGTGTGCGTATTTCTGTCATTTGTTCTACAAAATGTGTAAGACTTCTTGAAAATGAAAGAAAGACAAGATGAAATATCTCACTAGGAATAGAGGACGACCTTTCGTAATTACCTAAGTTGTTTTTAAGCGTGGTATTCTTTGGAACAATAGGTTTGATATGAATGTTCCCAAAGAATGATTGCTTTACCAAGTACATCTTCATTTCCTCCCGAAAACAAACTCCTTACTGATTTCCCAGAACTCGTAAACACACTTAAAAAGTGTTATTTTGCGAAAGTTGGATTCACGAAAACATTTCACTCCGATGTGATAACACGGCCGAGGAACAGAAAAGTTCTTCTCTCCCGTATTAAATTTCTAAGAGTTTTTCTCTTCCCCTCCTCTTTTCCAGCGGTGCAAACAATTACTCAACGTCCCCAAGCCTTCGCAAGGCCCAGTCGTCGGTCTTAGCTGCACATCTTGTCGCATCTTACGAACACAACCGCGGGGACATAATTTATGCGGATATTGTGGTTTACAATGTGACCTTAATCCATCTTAAGTGGACTCAGTTTTTTTATGCGTACCTAACCTCAATATCCCCCCTCGGCGGGAAAATAAAAATGAGGGAAATTCATTTCTTTAAGAGCTCTCATCAGATTAAGAGTACCCATGCTCATCCGAGCGATTGGAGAAAAATGAAGCGACTGCGCTTCTTCTTGGGTAATTAGTGATAAAGCTAGGATAAAAAAATTGTGCCTCTCGTCTTACCTTGCCTCGGTGTTATTTTGAAAGCTATTTTTTTTGCCCTAATGAATCTCGAATAAGAAGTTGCGGAAAATTCTGAGTTGATTCTCGAAAGAAAATACGTTGGGATTATGAGAGGTTTGTAAGAGTTTCGTAGCGGACAGAAAATTTTTAAGCAATTAACTAAGCATAGGTTTGCGTATGGCTGGGAAAGTATTCAGTAAGACCAACGTCGTTTATACATTCTCGAATTAGAGATGAGAATGTTCTAGTTTTCGACGTGCTCATATTTTATATAAAACCCCTTATCTGTGATAGAACTGGGCTGAAGTCTACACTAAATATACTAAAATTTTATGCATTTATATTATATACTAATATAGGCAATAATATTAATAATCGACAATTTTCTTTGTTATTGAATTATTCTCTTAATTAGTTATTAAAAAAAGTATGTAGTATATAAAAAAGTATATAGTATATTCCATTCTGGAAAATGAGAACCTCCTGGTAGTTGACGAATGTCTATAATCTAAAACCCCTTTCCCAACTGTGTCTGATTGATTTTGAATGTTTAATGAGTCAATTACACTGCCATATACACTACTATTTCATAATTACAAACAATATGAAGTACAGTTTTTATAAACCGAATAGCTAAGGCGAAATGTGCACCAATACATAATGAGATTGATATAAAATTGAAATAAAATTTTTTCGAATTTTTAAATCGAAATATCAAAACATTACTTACTAAAATAACTAAGTCTCTATGATGATGGAATTGTGATGCCAAAACCGGTATAAACTCTTTTGAGGTATATACGAAGATGATAAATTACACTTGAAGAGTTCTCTTAAACCTTTGCTAATGGCTAGTATTTTTTTATCAAGCAATCGCTCTGCCTATCACTTATTAAGGTCGTAGGAACTGTGAAAAAACTAACCTGTGTATCACAATTTGTCATAGTTATAATTTAAAATGTGGCGATATAGAAAAAACGTGTGATAAGAAAGCACGTCTTTAGGTTATTACTTTCCCATGAAAGAAACACGACAATCTCTGAAAAAGTTAGTTCTGAATTAACTTATGGAAATTTAGAAGAGCATCCATAATTCAGCGTAAAGCTAGCTACATAATTATTTATAAGATACTCCGTTATTTAGGGATTATCAATGTGCGTGGTTATTTATTTGTTGATAGAGAGAACACACCCACGACCATACATTTTCACATTTTCCCTTTCAAATTGTTTCAGCAGAAAAAAATTATATGCAAATTCACACATATAAATTCATGGACTCAAAGCTTCACGCATACGAAATACTTTAGTAGGAGAATCTTAACCTTTAATTTTCTTCTTCGCCGAAAAAGTATCGACTCAGTGTTAAATTATTCCTTCGTAAGAAATATATTTCTATCTACTAGTTCCCCAAAAACTTTTATGGATGATTTACTCTATCAAACCAAGTTACCCATATGAAAAATCATTAATCATCCTATACCAAGCAAATATCCATCCTTCTGAAGCTATATTTCTCTAATTTAATCGAATAGCTAAAATTCACTGCGATGAAATTTAAACATAATCAACGATAAAATAAAGTTTATTCAAGGTACGTGAGTATGATGTTGAAATTTAATTCAACATCTCCTATTTCCCTGTTTTGTTTTGAAAATTAATGTTGACGTTCTGAAGCTTGTTATAAATAGGATACATCTTCCGGTATACAGTGACATTAGCCTATTTTTACGCTCAGTTAATGTTGGCTTAATCCGTTTATGGAGACCTCATCCGGAATTTTTGATGGCATCCAAGCGTAACTCATTATTTTGAAATTGAAACAGATCCATTTAATGCATGTTAAAATGTAAAGTAAAAGTAAAGTATTGACATCAAACACTAAATTTACCAATTTTCCTCCCGAGTATTTAAATGATAAAATCATCTATTCAGGACCAAAAAAATGTGTCCGTGGGCTATATTTAACGTTATTCTCCATGTATGCATGTGTTTTTCCATAGCAAGACAT
Source organism: Pachydiplax longipennis (assembly GCA_036926295.1). Lineage (NCBI taxonomy): Eukaryota > Metazoa > Arthropoda > Insecta > Odonata > Libellulidae > Pachydiplax > Pachydiplax longipennis. Next base: position 21,555,006 of record JAVFKF010000003.1, on the reverse strand, counting down.
ACTTCGACCAAAGTGTATGTTTCAAACTTTGCAGAAATTTTGCAAAGCATTCCGGAAGTGTTTTTAGAAATGCGAACATCAATTTAGATACAAATATTAATAAATATAGAAATATCTACGAGGATAAAAGATTTTATATTACATTTTTCCACCTCCGGAATAAATCGATAAAACATTAATTGTATTACATGACGTAAAATAAATTCATATAATGGGAAATAGAGGGGATGTGCATGTTTTTGTGGGTATTTATCATTTTCAACTTAATTAGGGTGTTGAATTGAATGTAACGAGCAAACTTGAGAATTAGTTCAGTTAAATTTTGCATTATTCTAATGAGAAGCGATATTAACATGGGCTCTGTTTCGTCACACACACTTACTGAGCTCAATAATTCCTGTTAGTAATTATGATATGTTTCTTCGACACGTCATCATAAAAATTATTTCTTCGGGTTCATTGAATATTCTTAGAAATCTCAGTGTCGAGTTTGGTAAAGAAGGCTCTAATGTACTTTTTAGTGAACTTCGATGTCCCTATGCTTAAAATATTGATATAGGAACTCATTTTTACTCATTGTTAATGATTTTTTTTTGTTGAAACACATCATACCACTGAAGGAATTATTTGAGGCTATAAAGGTCATGAAACTTACTCTCAATAGTAAAATAAAATACTCTCAATTAAAATAAAATTACTCTCAATAGTATGGTTATGGTTAAATTTTAATAAAGAATCTGTCTTAAATTATTATTTTATCTAAATGAAATATTTTAAATCAAATATCGTCGTTGGAACGCTCAATGCTTACATACCCTGAAAAGCGGATCACAAAGGGTATAAGTGTAAATGTAGAAATAAATAACTAATATTTAGCCCAATGACCCATTTAAAGCTTTTCCCAATAATCAAATCCAAATGCACATAGAATTAGATTTTTTAGGTCGAATAATCTTTAAATCATTTTCATACCTCACGATAACCACTAGGAACAATGGAGAATGTCCAAAATCGAAAACGTAGTCACCAACGCTTAGATTAAATGAGCCCGCAAAATTCTCCCTCACTACATTTCACCTCAGCGAAGATCTACTTTAAAAAAAACACATCCAATCCTAAACCGCACTTTTCCCGTTCACTTCAAAGACTATGGGTTATTACGAAACGGTCACACCCCATTTGAAACGGAACGATCCATTCGTGGGATATATTTTTTTGCCGAAACCTTTTTAAGGATGCAAAAAGTCTAATGTAGTGTGAAGACTTCACTTACGCCTCCTGGTGGGAGAAAGGATGGTGGAGGCACTTAAGGAGAAGCATCTTCCAGCGTCAATCTCCATTCTGAATAAGGATCATCCATCAAGCAAACAAACACCCCTTGTCTCATACCCCTCTCGTACCCCTTCTCCATTCAGAATACCCCTCCCACCGCACTGTTCTCCGGGAATCCCATCCCTACACGTTTCTCGTTTCAAGAATACTCCTTCCTTTTTGGAGAAACTAGCCTCGCAGAAGGGTCTGACGGGAATAATACTGCGCCGAAAATTATCATAGAGGAACGCGGAGAAAAACGCAGTGGGGCAATATAAATGTGAGGGACGGAACGGCCGGCGAAAGAATAATAAGAATTTTGGAGTGTTTGAGGAAACATAGGTTGGGAATATTTTCGACCGCTGGATGAGTTTGAAGCGGAATAAGGAGTGGTTTTTCAAGAAGCAGCATAGCATTCACGAGGAAAGGAAATTGGCTGTATAGATATAGCGTTGGTTCAACGAGACCGTATTTATAAAAGGATATCTTCCGTTTTGAGAGCGTGACAAAATAAAAAAGGCGACTTCCATTGTATTCAAATTTATTAAATAAACTTTTTCAATCCAGATGGATTCCCATATAACCGTAACTCCAATATAACCGTATAGATGATGTTTTAAGCGTATTTATTTTGTAAAAGTACGAACTGCTTCTATAAATATCTTTTGTTAATGAAATTGATTCTATCGATCGTGAATTCGTGGAATAAAACTTCTCGAAATTTAGTATTTTATTTTTTTAAGATGGTATGTTTATTGTTTTATGAAAGCATGAGAAAGTCTGGGTAAATCTCAGAATATCGCTCGGCAGAATATTTCATCTAAATATAGGTTTGGTCCATTCGTTTAATAATCAAGAAAAGTAGCTTTAAATATCGTTACCTTTAGATCAATTACAATAAGATGAATGTATATAATCTTATATTGAAAAAAGATTTATTAGGTATAAAATCAGGAGAACTGAGATATACTTATAGCATACCTCATAGCTCGTAATAATAGTAAGTATCGGAAACAATGCAAGATATCAACCTTTAAGATAAAATTCGAAAAATTTAAATAATGTTTTTGATGTAATTGTAATGTTTTGAGTGATGATGATTAATAGTAAGCATTACAATCAACTTCATGTAAATTGTACAGCGGTTAATGTCCCCTACTCTTTAATATACGAGAGATGAACTTTAAATATTTACATGATGAATATTCTAAGACTTGATATTATTATTTCAATAATTTTGAAGTTGAAATTTATAGAAACAAATTTTGGTAGCAGAGCAGAACTTTACATTTCCTATTACAGCTAAAGGCGAGTATAGGAATAATATATGTTTTAAATAATTAATTTACATAATTTCCTCGATGCTATCTTAATAATTAGCGAAATATCAGAACATCGGTGGTTTAATATTGACCATCAATGATTTTGTGAATCTTATTCTTTCCGAATGACTTATTTTACAGTGCTCTTTGAGGAACACGCAGATATTTTCGCTTCATTTCCTTAGCACATCAGATAATGATATACTGACTTTTCTTTCTTCCTAAGAGATATTCTAAGATGGCTAGTCCTTGCATTCATACCAATTGCACTGCGGAATATGATTATGTGCACTAGAAAAAGAACTTCTGAGGAGGCCCACGGAATATCTTACGGAAGAAATAGTACCAGTCTTTGAATTTGAATGTGGTTACCCATTTCCATTTCCACAGTCAGTCTTCCATGCATCCCTAACGATAAAATGGATTTTTTCTACCGCTGAATTCCACTGAATTTTCTCAGTGCTCTCTTTCAAGTAAATGATAATATATTCCGCAATGACGAACCACATTATCCTTCCATGTAATACATTCATCTATCTAAAATTATTTATTATACCCAACCAGATATAAAAGCAAGAACGGAAAATAATCAGTTAAAATTTATATATGGATTAACTACACACTATAGCAAATTTAAAATTTCAATTCGTCAAATTCCAGATTTATGATCAGAAGAAATTTCATTAAAATGAATTAATATTTTTATTTTTTTAATAATGTCTACTCTTTATATTCTTCTTAGATAATCGAAGCCATATACTGTAAGCAAAATAAAAGAAAGAATTACGATCCCATTTTATGAATGAATATAAACATACTGAAATTCCTGAGCAGAATGTTCTCACAGTTGAATTGAATAATTAGAAATGTACGATAAAAATATCAAATGAAAATTATAAATAAATAATTAGCGGATTAGTAAGCCCTTTTAAATGCTTGGAAAATCATATCATACCTTCAAAATGTTAGTCTCCAAAGTTTCAGAACTAAATTCAGTTATTTGCGTTTCAGTTTTTTTCGAAAAAAAATAGTCTCCTTGTAAATACATCAGTAGCTTAGGAGAGGTTATGGGAGATCAATAGGTAAGTTATAGATCAATAGAGATAAACATATTCAAAAATAGAAAAAAATATACGTGGAAGTTCGGAAAAAATGTCAGGAAAAATCTCAGAGATCCACTTTTGGGATACGTAATTATGTAATAATGACCGTAATAAGGATAAATTACCTAAGAAGCATAATCCGATGCTTGTTCCAACGAAACCTAATTAGGCGTTACACTCATTCATATTCCGAAAGGGCGTTCTTAGGAATCATCATCACCTTGTACGCACATCTTCACTTCATCGCATTCGTCTACCTTCGAGTACCCTCTTATCCCTCTCTTAATTGTTCTCCATTCAGTTCGCCCCTCTATCTTCCATAACTCACCCTTTTCCACTTTGTACCTCTCCAAAAACGCATCTTTTCAACTCTTTCTTCTATTCATCTCTTTCCCCCGGTTCCATATCTCTTCGTTTTATCTTCACTTCCCCTTTTAATTGCGATGCCTTCTTCGGAGAATCCTTTTATTCGCAGTAGTTTTCGGGGTACTAAGTATCTGTAGACAAATTTGATGAGGAAATTTCAAATATAGCAGATGTGTGGAATCGAACGAGAGTAACAACCTCGGTAGTGCTGAAATAAATATTTTGTGTTTGTGATAGTGAAAGTGGACGCACTATATGTTTAATTACAAAGGATTCTGATATTCACATTCGCAGAAAATCCGCAAAAGTTCAAATTTACAAGTTTACATACGTAAACGTGAGAGACAAAGAAGTGAAGAGGTCAATTAGAAAATGGGCAGAGTAAATGATTCAAGGATTAGACAACTTTATCAACACCTTTCTATTATAACATACATTTATTTACGATATTTACTCATTTTCACCTAAGTGATCTTTCATCTTCTCTTAGGCGGACCCATTCAAGAAGACTGTTAAATAATTGAAAACTAAACTAATAATTATTGATTTTTTGGAAAACGTAATTCTATGCTTTTCAGTAGCTCGTAAAAAATGCTATGACGTAGGATTAATGACTAAGGTTTAATGATAAACCTTACGTAAACAATTCGGGACACTTTTCTGCAAAATTATAGGACATATAGAAATTATATTTGATATTTATACCCACTGAAGGGTATTTATCTTGAATTTAATTGGAGTTATGTATCCACACCGCAGTGATACTCTCATTGTTCTATTTTGCAAGTAACATAGTTTTTTGATGCCACTAATATAGAACCCATGTAAGGCAGAATAACAGAAATCACAATGAGAGAAAATTATTTCTTGTTCATTAAAATCATCGTTAATTCACTTACAATTAAACGAGAGGGTAAATAATTTATCCCTAGATATTTTATATATCCGTAAAATTTATGGCAAAATCATCAAACTGAATGAAAGTTTGCTTTTGTTATCTAGTATAACTTTCTGCCTGTAGTTCTTACAAGTTTATATTATATCCACTTTAGTTAATTATTTCCAGATATGTTGTTTTGGGTTTGACTTTGTGACTCTTTGATTTAACACGGTTAGTTGGTTAGTTTATGCAAATTCATCTCACGAAGTCTCACATGAAAGTTAGACCGTGATCAGTATTTCATAAGGTTTCGCCATCATCACGTCTACAATACTAATGTGGTAAATTTTTAAACAATTCCATGTAAACTCAGAGTTACTACAAAGAGATATGAAAAATTAATAATTTGGAATCATGCGCAGAATACACTGCAGGTTCTTAGATCCTAAACTATATAAAAATTCTAAAATAAGGTTATTGGTGAAGTAACACTCAGAATCAAACGTGTGACTGATTTCGTTCTACAAACTTTATAGCTTTAATATTCCATTCAGCGAAGGTACCATTCTTAACCTCAATATTCCATTAATAACGAAGTAGGTATCAATTTCATTTATATTTACACGAGTAATTGAACAATTATTAATTACACTTTGTTTTATCTATTTTAAGAATCTAACACATATCACTAAAATCTGTAAAATATAGCTATACTCATAATGTTACAACAATTATTCTATTTTTCCCTTTTTCAGAGATAAACGAAGCTACTTTTTTTGCTACAACTTTAGAGCATTACTTCCATTTTTCCAGGTTTTAGCTCTCAAGTCAAAGTCCTAGGGTGGAATCATCCATTAGCAGAAAGCTGTCTCCTTTTCACTTTATATATCTGTTATTGGAAAAGAGGTGTTTCCTGCACATAATTTATTTCCATCTACGGATATCATTTGTTTTAATAAGCCCTCCCAACATGAATCACACTCTCTTACACTTCACACCTTCTTTCTCATTCGTCATCCTCTCCTCTCATTAAGATCTCTTCTCCCGACACTTCTCCGTTCTCTCTCTATCCCTCTCAACACAAATTCCCTCGTATTTCTCTTTGCTGCATTTCTCATAGATATCTGTCAACCCTAACCGTCACAGAGGCGAAGTAAGAAGGGCATTGATGGAATTACATTTCTGAATTTCTTATGTGCTGGAGTAGGGGAACGTCTGGCAATTGGTTTAAGTGATTCTGAGAAAAAACATTGAAAATTTAGACTATTTTTTTATCTTTATTCTCAAAGGTTATTGTCAGTTTATTTTTCGAATTTGTCGGGAGCACCAAGTTGAATTGACGTTGTTCACTCTTTAGTCACGATCGGTAATATTTTAAACACAAAAAAAGAACACAACGCGTAATTTTTCTGAAATTTGTGGGATAGTACATTCATATTTTCTGCTATTCTTTGTGTTTAGAAGGAATATTATCCCTCAACTTTCACTTAGATTTTTTCAATTTAGTATTATCTTATCACATTTCTTAGGCAATTATTTTCGATGAATTATAAAAATTGTAAATGAAAGCGTGTGGATACACATTAACCAACGCTAAATATGACATCATTTTGATCCATTATGATTCCATAAAAAGCGAGTATCGGAATTTCATCTAATTGCATAAACTTAATTCCGAAGAAACAACTCTTCTAATCTCCTAAATTTCATTACCGTAACCAAACTTCACTGAACGTATGCAGACGTAAAGAAATATCGAATCGCATAAAGAATCCTGAGCATAAATATCGTTAAGATTAAGTTATACTTAATAACTTGTCGCAACTTGAATTGAAATCTTTATTGAATTCAAATTGCTCACATACTTGTTTGATTTCCACCTATGCCAATATGGTCTCACGATCAGTAGTATTTTTACATAGCTCTGATGCGTAAAATAGCTAATTGTAACTAATAACAGGCTTAGAATAATTCAAGTTCTCGAAGAAAAAGGATACGGTGTTTATCATCTCATCCAGACATCATTACGACAAGAGTTTTGTCTGCGATTGACTAACACTCAGTTTTAAACAAAAAGAGGTTACCCAAGTTCATGCTGAAGTATTAGAAAGGTATCCTGAAGGCCTACTTCAAAAACTATTTGTCACACTCAAGTATATTACTAGGAATGAAATCGCCTTCCTATGCGTTTATCTCTCCTGGTTCTTTAGCCTTCGCTTCCCATTTCTCTTCACCCGTCCCTGTTCGTCTCTTCCCAAAAACGTAAACAAACCTCGATTCCACTTTTAGGGCAGGTCTTGAGTTTCAACATACAGTATACAATGTGGGAAAGGCGAAAGCTGCCACAGCAATCCCCTGAGTTCGTCGTATTTCGAAAATAAAACGTTAAATCAGCATTTAATCAGGAATCTAGTGCCAGAGAAGATTTTTGTTCGCAATTATGAAAGTTTGAATACTGCGTATATTTTGATTGATAATGTAAAAATTCCAACTTCTGATGGATAAACTTAATCTTCGAATTAAAATTTTATTTATTTATTTATTTACAATGTCAAGTTACAAGTGGACAACTGTCCGGTGGCAACTCAAAAAAATATATAGAAAATATAAAATCAGATATTTAAACATATTCAGTCAACACAGTCCGATTTACAACTCTTACTACAATATAAAATTATCAGTCACCCATAGTACAAACAAAAATATCTATGTTATTAATTAATGGTGGCAGCGTATACATATGCATTAATTATATAACTTTACAAAAAATGCTGAGAACAATATCCAATTGACCTATTGATAATCTACATCTACAATATTTTATCACATTTCTTTTTTAATGAAATTAATTTACTTTTGAATTTGAATTTTTATCTCCGCATCATGGCTTATTTCGTAATTAATTTTGTCATTTATTTTTTCTCATAGCTGTCATGTAAAATAAGAGTTGATTTTAGGCATGAGCAGTTCCTGATTTCATTTGAATGTGAATGGCTGAAATTTTTGTAAACTTTTTCGATGCCGAACATCAATATTTTAACATGAAATCGGGTTCAGAATAGGTTACCAAAATACTCATGTGTGAAGAACAAAGGCGAGTCGTCAGAGAGGATTGGATAAATTTCATCTATATTTTCATAAACGTTAATCCAAAATAATGCCTATTCAAAGGCTCTTATTCATATCAAACGATTTGCATGTGGATCTAAGTAAAATAATGCTTTCGTGACCCCCGACAATAAACGGAGTAGTGATTTTAAGGGCAATGAACTACTATTGATTACCTATTGGCCAAAGTCGTTACTCATTCGAGAAAGAGAATCAATTTCATCTTTCTTCGATAAAATATTTATCCATTCTAGTCACTCTAGCGAGAAATTTTACTTCATAGCAAGCGATCCTGAGCATTGCAAGTATTTCGAGATTTTTTCAAATAATATATATCGATAAACTTACAAGAACTTCTATTAACTCCATTTTACTGATACGACGACAGATTCATTAACTGATTAATGAACTAAGTTCATCAGTATTGGCAGCATTTGTTCCACTATTAATGTAGTGTAATGGCATTTCAAAATAGTATATACATATTATTAACATTACACTATTTAAGATTTTTTAAATACTTTGATTTCCTGTGCATACCCTTTTGAAGACATTAAGCTTTAGAGCTATCGTTGCTAATATTATTGTGCGTAAGGAAGTGATTGCCTATTTTAAGGATAAATCAGAGATATCCTGTAAGTTTTATGAAGCTCCATATCTCGAATTGATTATGAAATTAATAGTGCTACCAACGGGTAGGTCTAATTGTAAGTATATCTGTATACCCATTTGGCAAGCGCTACGTACATGACTCTCCCACTCATGGCTTGCCTAGATCCCCACATGACCTAGGCAAGCCATGAGTGGCTCCCTTAACTTAGTAACGCTGAGGTCACAGGTCCGAACCCTATTTGAGGCAGATTGGTTAAACTTGGTTTTGGAATTGATAAGCATGATTGGTTTCAAGAAGGTAAACTTTGCTTAAAAAATTTGTTATTAAAACTACTAATTACACCATTGCCACATTAATGAAAAAGAAGGTAAGATCAAATTTCACTTGTACACAAAATTATAATCAGATAACTTTATTTTTAACAGCTTTACTTAGCTCTTAATTGATAGAATTAATTTATTTTATTTTCAGGTTCAATATTCATGGTCAGATTTTCCTCATATTTCTCATAGATATCTCTCTCTGAATGAAAACGAGCACTTTTTATTTTGTTTCTCTTGGATCAATTCTCATAATATTATATATTTAATTTTTTTCCATGAGTTTACGGAGATAAAAATCATAATAACTGTGACGGTAAGAAAAAAACATTTTCAATTTATCAGAATAGAGCGGGTGTGGAACTTGGTTTTGCTACATATATGTATTTGAGGTATCACTCCGGGTTCTTAAATTACATATCCTTGTTCCTATTCTTATTCCAGACTCCAGTATAATAATTACGTAAAGTATAAATTACATTTCAGTGCAACAATCTCGTATATTTCTGTATTTTTTCAACACTAGAACATTTAAATGAAATGCATCTGAAATATTTAATCTCTTTTATTCTATAATATTTCCGTGAATCACTACGACAGACCTTACTCAGAATCACAGTAGAAATAACGAAGTATAACAAACACGACGAGAAGTCCATGAGGAAACCGTGTAAGGACGACTTTAATCTCATAACGTCGAAGATATCGAAGCACTCTCAGGCGGAAAACGAGGCGAATATTCATAACATTTCCAATCGTCTTTACCAGAGCATCCACTTTCATCGTCAAGTTATGAAATTCCCTCAGATTATTCCCTCTTCCTCTCAAACCCGCCATTCTTACGATCTCTTCCTTATCTCCTCGTGTTTTCCAGTCCCCACACCCCCAAATCCTCTTGCGAAGGCATCGCTAGTCATCCATCACCTTCCACGTCTCCTAAACGTCTAACCTACGTCTTCTCCCATATATATCTATATATACATCCCACTTCTCGCTAACAACGGAACCCCTCCTTCGCACGCTATTTTTCCATACGAGGAGAAAGGAAAAGGCCTTTATCTTGTAAATGTGACAAATAATCGAAGTTCCCTCGTTGCTAAGGAAGAGAAGCACGCGTGGTTGCCTACGCTTTTGAAAATCTCCCCTCAGGAGTTATTGACAAGGGGAATTTTCCCGCCCGTTGCCTGGCAGCACCTTGCCACCCCTCTCGAACAAGTTATTGGTTGATCATTTTCTTCGGCTCCCTTGGTTTAGGGGTCGCGGAACAATAGGCTTAAGGGGGTGAATTTTAGCGAAAACCAAAACGAAAACTGTGGGCTTATGAGGAAAATGGTGAAAGGCGACTTTGCATCCAAATGTGAGCATCCAGAAAATCTCGAAGGAGAAACGGAAATGAAAATAAGGCAGAGGACCAGGACTTGGACCCAAATATTCCACTTTTCGGGCTGATAATTTAGGAAAAATTAAGTGTGAAATATTTTTCCGGATAGGTAAGCTCTAAAGTAAGGGCATTCAGACACACCGTTTTGGGAAAATATATTTTCTTAAGGGATTTCCATTTTGTATAGCCGGTGCCTTAAAACGAATGTTGCCTGAGAACAATGCCACTTATTAGAACATGTACATACAATTTCATGTGTACAATATTTCTTGTAAGTCTCCCAAAACAGCATGTATAAACGTTCTGGCTAGATCATTTAATTGGCTAAAGCATCCACCGGGGAAGTGGAGGATCTGGGGTCAATTCCTGATACTGTCAGAAGTTTCATATGTCCGATCTTCCTTATGGGTTTGTATTAATGAGAATGAGATCACTATGATGACTAGAAAACACTCAGGATCATAGATGTTCTTCTCATTCTCTCCATTCCCATTCAGTTTGCGTTAAGAAGGAGCCCACCATTCATTCTGACTTTATACTTTTTCTGCAATACATGTGCATCCTCTGTTGCACATGAGTCGTCCATCGAGCTAATTTTTCAATTAGCACTTCCTTAATAAGTATGGACCACTATAGGTTGTTCCTCCTTAGTCTTCTATTGCAGTTTTCTTTCCATTAATCCCTTCGGTTTTTTTGCAGTTATTTTCTTATTTTCTCTTTTCTCCGTCATAGTCAAAATTCTCTGCTTCCAAGCAACTAATAGTTAGCTCTTTTTACCCCTTTCCTGAAGTCTATGCCTGCTCTCCGTAAAATTTGTTGACAAAAAACGCCTTACAACGCAGTTGCAGTATCGGAGAAGATAAAGAGAAGCAGATATTACGATTTTCTCTGTACCAAATAAATTTAAGTAAGTTAAAAGCTATAACGCATGCCTAAATGAAGAATTCACAATTTAATTTCACCAAAGATGCAAGACACTTACGTAACATACAGCTTGAGAACAGGAAGTCGCACAACGTCATAACATCGTCTCCTTTAAGGGAGGTTTACAAACGATTTGCTGCGCAGAAAAATTATCATTGCTCTAGAGCGCCTTGCAGGCAATAGATGATGACGGTGTAGTGGAACCGATGAAATGCGCTGAAACATGTTATGAGGAATTATGAGCCTTGCAACTTTGTCTCTCTCATTTTTTCTTCCTTTCTCTACCAAGAACACGCCTATGTAGCATCGCATTAGTAAGACGTTCTCCACCAAACATGCATTAGTGAATCCAACACCATCTATCAATTTTTCTAACTTATGTTTGTATGTTATATGGGTAATTTAATGTTATCTGGATTTTAACTCATTTAAAATGTATTGGACTGAAAGTAATTATAAATTAAAATACTGAATAATAAGTCGAAGAAAAAAGGCGATTAAAGATGTGGAAGAAAAAATATGTTAAAGGATAATTGATCTAAGTTTTGCATGCAAATGAAATCACTCTATATGCATAAATAAAAAATTCAGTTAGAAATTAGAGAGAAGTGAAGAACGACTTAGTGGTTTCCACAATACATTTTATTCAATCACCGGTTTCAAATACAACGCTATCATCAGGTAAATAATATTAGAATTCACCAGTTTAGAAAAACCAAAATTTCTACCACATAATATTTATCCAATGATGCCGTTGTAGCCGAATCTTGCCGTTGAAAAAAATTGCTGATATTACAAAGTCATTCTTCATGTATGGATATAGCGATAAAGCTACTAAATCAGCAGTGATGTTTCACAGGAATTTCACAAAGTAGAATAAAAATAAACTATACCTCAATTAGGAAACGTTTTACATTTACAACGTCGAATCAAAATTAAATGGCAAATAATCATCATGCTAGTAACGGTCCAGGCAGAATGTCACATATGTGACCTCAAGAGTTGCCGACGCTAAGAAGATTATCTCGATGGTTTGTCGAGAAAACATTACCTAATTTTTCCCTAGGACCAGTGACCTCAAAAAAGGAGAACGTCTTTTTTTTCGGTCGTGAATCCGGAATGAAAACGTGACCTTATTATGAAAGTGGACAAGCTCGTTGGGGAAAAAATGGCAAGACGATTGCGGCGTTGAAAACCTTCAGCTACGGCCTTCTCCCGAGCACGGCGATAAGTCTGCTAGGTAATAGTCTGGTAAAATGCGCCACTCGGCGGTAGAAGTGCTACACAATGGGCAAACGAGTGAAGCGGCGACTGCGAAAATAAAATAAAACACTCGAAAAAAAGCGGAGGAAAAAAGTAACGGAATCGTGCGCTGGAAATCGCGGAGTGGATGCGAGAGTAATGGCGAACCTTTAGGTCAATGGACATGACATTGGCAGAAATCCAAAAATCTGACGATCGCCGTCCGCGGCCATTAGTCAAAATGGCGCGCTGGAGAGGATCTTTCCCCAGGAATCTGAAATCGAGAGTTCTGGTCGTTTGAATGTGGCGAATCTGTTGAGTATCAGTTTTCAGTTGCCGCTAACGACTCGATTCTGAAACGGCACTAAATCCCCCCAGAAGATCCTTTTTTTATTCGTGGCAGGATTCGTTTTTGAGCCGCGCCACTGTTTTTTTCACAAATCTCTTTCCCCGCTGAAGTGGGATGGAACGGAGGTTTTTTTGAATTATGATTCACATTTTTTTCGCGCGATAGATTTTGAAGTGCGTTGTATTTTCACCCGTATTGAGCTTACGTAATGCTGGATGAATTACGGATGGGGTAAATTCTAAATCCAATCAGAGTTGTTTCATTTAGATTGGAGCATGATATGTTCCTAATTGCCCATTTAATTTCATTTGTTATCAATTAATCAATTTTTTAACTTATAATATTAATATCATCAACTTCGTTTAAAGAGATTTTAGTGATGATATTGCAGTAGTAGTCAGTTATGTTCGTGAACAAGAATTCCAAAGAAGAGAATTAATCAAATTAAGATTAGCTCTATTTTACGATTGCTACATTCCTCAGATTATGCTGGCATAAAATATTTCTTAAAATTAACGCTATTAAATCCCTTAAGGGGATAAATTAGTCTACCTTCATTTAGGAAAATTCCCATAGTTCCAAATAATGACCTTACAGTGTGAGTAAGACTTTGAAGGGCTTTTGCAATTAGAGCCTAATTTTATAAAGGATAAAGGTCCCAATCTGCATTCTTATCACTTTGCATGAGGAAGAATACGTAAACATTATATCTATGAATTTGTATTATTAAAAAGTGTATGTGTCTGCAACCATTTGGAAACAATATTACTGAAACATGTGTTCGGAATACTCTATCATTAGATGCGACCAATACCTTCCTTTTCTCGATTGCTTTCGAAATCTTGAAATAAAAACTATGCAGTTAACGTAAGTGACAAGGATTAACATTAGTTTCGCTAGTTGCTAGTCGTTGTTATACCTATTAAATATAGGCTTTTCCATTCACGTGTAAGTATAATGATTTTCCAATCAAAAATTAGAACGGAATAAGTTACTGTTATCGGTTTCGTTTAAGCTTCTATAATTTTAATATTCCAGGTCTGGTTCGGTTTTCACTCCGGAAATTTAGTTTCTTCGGTTTATGTATCCAGTTTGGTTCCGAATCCACGCCCTGCTTAACTTAAGTATAGCACATAAGTCTCTCAAAATTACTATCTCAAGAACACGTCCTGGAATGAGGAACGCCTAGACGAGAGAAAATAATAACGCAGCAATGCTGCGAGACTCAAAAGAATGCATCCGCGCGAATTCTCCGATCGATCTGTCACGCGTGAAAAAGAAGACCAATCTCCGAATTTTCGGCTGGAACGAGTAAAATATCGCGCGAACCTCCCTTCTTTTGTCACACTCGCCAACAATAAGTTTCCGTTTTTCGAGCAAAGACAATTTTTCGCGACAAAGCGAGAGATTTCTTCTCCGCCGTCTCTTGTTTTTATTTCTCCGCTGCTGAGGACGGGGAAGAGTGATGACGCACCAGAAGCGCGTATGTGCTGCCTCCTCGCGAAAGAGTCCGTAAATATTTCCCGTCTGGAAATGAAGTGTTCGGAGTTTTCGAATGAGGAGCCTGCTCTGAAAAAAACGGAGGAATAAAAATGGAGGAATAAAAAAAAACGAGGATAAGGAGAGATTTCAATTTCCGGAGGCTCATCTCGAGTCGTTTATGTTTCCCTTTGAATTCGTCGCCGGCGTGTGTGAGGACGGCGCGGCCTTCGGAGAATAAACGAAACCGGAGATTAGAAATTTTTTGTTTCGGCTTATTGCGCGTGGACGAGCGTTGCTTTCATTCGCGGGGAAGAATGCTCTCCGCTTTATCTGTGTTTTCTCGGAGATGGATTCTTCCGACAATGTTTTCTCGCCCTTCTCTCCATGGAAAATTCGAAAAATATCGCGATGAGAAACTATTCCTCGCAAGTAGCTTTAAATTAACGAAAATATTGGATTCGCTACATTTCTTACTGTATGATTGTAGCCAGGTTCAGCCAAAAGTAGGGTTCCGTTGATGGGTAGTTTCCAGGTGCCATTCTATCAAAGTACCGTCTTTCCTTTGCAGAATGTTAAGGATACATCTGTGCAATACAATAGATACACAAGCAATACCTGTATACAGCAATACCAGCATCCGGGCCCCCATTTTTAATGGCCACATTCTATTGAGTTAAATTCCTTAGTTTGCAGAAGGTAAAAAAATAATTCAGGTAGAAAATCATTTTTCGTAAATTCTAAATTGCATTTATGAAGAAATAATTATCACCCGGGCAGAGGAAAACAATGAGGTGACCATTAAGAAAATTTTTATCCGGACCCCCTTCACTAGGTGGCCGGTCCTAGTTTTAGCATTAGAAACATTCAAATTACTATATAGTGTAATCATGCATCTGCGTTAATTCCAGATGTTACCTGTAATTTACTTTCTTGTTGAAATCTCCGAGCGTAGAACTCACAAAAGATAGTATCCCATGTTAAGCATAAAAATGATAACAAGAAAACAAAGTATCATTAAGACACATTAAAATAGTGAAAAATCTTTGAAAGAATATAACTAAAGCTTTCATCGATTCGATGATACAATCACTCAATTCAAATAAGCCACGAAGCTCACCAAATCCTTTAAATACAACATAAATTTTCGATAAAGACCTTACAAATTCTTTGGTGTACATCTTAAGACCAAGGTGTCTTAATCAACTAAGGAGAAAATAAAAAGGTAAAACATTACTTTAGCTGGGGATAACAACTTTTCTCATGTACATGTACTCATTGTACATACGATTACTATATTGGGCTTCGTAATTTAAGGGAACTCTCACCTCAGATGTAGTGCAAATGTTTTGAAGAAACGAAAGAATGTTCCCAACCATAAGATTTGTAGTTGTAGGCCATTTTATAGACCATAAATCTTATATGTGATTTTCTTTCTCTTATGCGTAATACCAACTATCTTTAGTTAAATCGTATCTTTCTAATACCGAGATGTTAAATATCCAATCACTTCTCGTTCGAATCTTATATCGCTTTATACATAACTTTTGTCTCATTATCCATTTACCTTTTTGTCTATTGTTCTAAAATTGGAGGAAATACTGCATATTCCTACACGGTCAACCTCCTTAGCATGCGAGTTATTCATTGTAAAAAATCGATGGCTTATCGGGATTTCCGAAAAATCCACCCTCTTTCAATAAGGAATAGTCTAGAGAATTTGTGATCTTTAGGAAACTTTTTGCTGCAGATTGTTAAGCACCAAATTGACACAGCTCCACTGAGATGGTCATAGAATACAATGAGCACCACTAGCGAACTTCTCTTTCTTATTGTATTACGTACATAGCAGTGTGCATGTCAGCCAACAATTTGAAGACGGCCTTCGCTAGCTGAAGTTGCACACACAGCAGTGGTCTCCAGCGTTCATGGCAAAGAGCCGATGGGGCAAAATGATGGTAACAAAGTGTCACATAAAGAATGAAGGTGGATGTTCAAGATACACTCTCCGAAACTGCGCTTCATGCTGGAAAAAGATAAACGAAGAATTTAAAAGTGGAGTTTACTGCATCCTTTTATGTTGTCAACCAGTAGTAACTGTTACTGAAGTTTAGAATAATTATTGGTAATGGAACCAGATTCAATGGATCAGAATCCCATTTTTTAGTAGTTTCATCTGTTTATACCTACAAATTAAAGAATCGACGAAAATTTTCTCCCCCATACGGTTGTATAAATACAATAATAAATAAATAAAATTATAATATATGCAAATTCCAACAAGTTCTTTGATCTTGAGGAAATCTAAGCACCAATCTCAAAACCTAACGCATAGGGAAATTTTTCTCCTGTTAATCGATACATAGTAATCAAATATCAATCAATATTAATAGGTAGTTTTAATTCATAGTGGCGATTCGCGGATTATTATTAGATGATTTAGACGTTATACTTTAATAAGTTGCTTTTTGCCAAAAGAGATTTACTCATAAAGCTTATTCGTGTATTTATAACACATCTCAAGCAGTAGAATTTTCTCATATTCATGAAAGATAAAAAGTAGAATTTTCTCATTATCGTCATCAAAGATTTTCAATTAATACGAATTTCAACCGGGCCCCCGAAGAGCCTAGTCGGCGGTGCGTTCGAATTTGGCGACAACCCCCAAGGTTCTTTCTCTTCTAATTTCCTTCTCTTGATTACCATTTGGCACGGTTTACTGATGATGCACCTCCATCGCTGTCTTTAAATTTCTTTAATCACTACTAATGAAAATGTTTTTCACTGTTCAAGATACTTTTTCTGTGAATCTGAACAATTTTTCAATATGAATGGATGAGAATTATCCAACGCTGTATGGGCGTTTGCAATTTTCCGATGAATTCATTGCGCTAACGTATCCCTTATATACTAGAATTATCGTTCGACTGTAGGATACGTCCCCCCCTTTGGCTGCAATCTCGATCATACGAATAAAGGCCGTTGATTAGCATGCATTTGAAATGCCACTTTAAAAGCATCTGATTATCTGATTTACAATTCAAAGCTAATAACAGGGATGCGCGAACCACATCACACGTACTCATTGACCGTTGCTAAATCCGCTCGATAATTATCCATGTTTATGTTGAATATGCGATGAATCTATGAGCGCATTGAAAAAAATCCTCAGATGTGCTGAAGTGATGACAGTCATTCTGCACTTGAGTTAAATTTACGAATGAAATCGCTGTGATTAAATAGTGCAGATGGAAATTCTCGGCTAAAGAATCCTAGTACACTGATTTGACGTTAAAACATTCAGTATCGGAATTAACATAGGTCTGGATGCAAGCGGAGGTGAAAATTGAAATTTGAATAATCAGAGGCGACTAAATTAATGGATGAAAATATTATTGATCTACGAACACACATTATAATGCACGTAAGTTAAAATTAGGCCTTAAAAGCAACAGATTTTTATGCCTAACATTATTTTATTTTAATAATTTTGATAATACCACTACAAGATAGCACTGTAACTTTACCACCAATCACTTTATTGAGCTACTAATTTATTTACTTTGTACTTTATTTGAATTTATGGCTTTATTAACTTTATTTTATACTTTTTATTGAGCTAATAGTAGCTCAAAAAAGATGGTGTTAAAAGTATAAGCGCTCTCTCTTTTTTTTATTATAATGGGGATCTACAACAAAGTCGAGGAAGATTTAATAGATTCGATAATACTGCTGCCTATGTCAAAACCATTATCACGAATAATATTTGCATTACTTGAAGAGAAGCATTCTATGAGTAGCTAAAGCTATAATATTGCTACTTTTTTTATATGTGACCCAGTGTGCTTTTCGTTACAATGTATGTTGTACCTTGCGAGTTACTCTAGTATAGTGCTAGAGAATGATATGTTTTCTTTTTGTTTACTCTACTTCGTATTTTTAACTTGTTTGCTGAAGTTTTATTTTTTTAAACCTATTCCATCCAAACGAACTAAATTCAACAAAGGTAGATCACATGCTATCAAGTATATTATATATTGAAAATCTTTTAATACTGAATTACGTAATTTTTTTAAGATTGGTACGTTTTATGGTAAAAATATTAGATAACGAGTAACCGTGACAGGTATTCGATTCGAGACCAATAATTTTCAATTCGCAAAATGTATTGTATTTATTGAGACCTCTAGAATTACAATTTACGAGAGAAGAGCTTGGCTAAAGTTGGTAGATATCTGATAATACAAGTCACAAAATTGGTAAAACTGAATTTCGACAAAATACCCCTCCAATAGAAAATATATAATTCAATTCCGAAAGTTGACAAACGGTATACATGGCCGTGAAAAACCAGAGTTGATTTGTTTTCCGAGAATCAAAATTTCATCTATCTACAATTCAGAGAGTGGCGGATATACATATTTATCTAAGGTATCATCAAATGATAATTTTAGAAATGTTTGTAGAAACTACCGAAAAATCAGGAAATATCAAACATTGTCGAGGAAATAATTTACCTTGTCATGTATGACATCGCTAAAATTTACGTTCGCGCTGAATTATCATGCTCCAATTGTTCATATTCAAATTTCCGCACGAAATCTAGTGCAATTGTAATTAAAAACGATACCAAGATTCCAAGTGTTAGTTAATTTAGTACGTCATTGCGATTTTCCACTGAAAGCAGATGACACTGCTATCCATATAAAGTGAACTCCCCACTGCTGGTAATGAGGTCGTACTCTGAAGGATCGCATCAAAGCTTCGTAGGGTAATCCATAACAATAATTGGAAATTTGAAGGTAACTGCTGGTTTTGATGAAATCATAACATTTGATATGAATTGAAGACGTGGAGATCATGGAGATAAATTATCGAGAAGGGAGATTTGTTGAACTGAAGGAAAATCTTAAATTGATAAACCGGAAAAGATTCAGCGTAGTTATAGGATCGGAAATTACATTTTTAGATTTTTTATATCGTCTGATTTTAATCACGGATGTAGGAACATAGCACATTTATGATGGTTGGCAGATTGATAATTTATAAAATACTCAACCAGTGATCCCTGTAACACAAAGTAGATTCAATTTCGTATGTGCGATTTTGTGTATGTATGTGCTAAACGCTTTACTCATAACCAAAATCTGATTTCCCAGAAAATCTTCATATGAAATATTTCAGTTTAGTGTTAATCCCTCGAAACGCTTACTGATTAGGATGTATCCAACAGATGTCTTGATTCAATTCATGCGCGATTTTGAGTTAAATTACCATGAATGATAAAACAGGTACTTTGTGCTCAGTTCCAATTCATTGTATTATTCACAATTCTTCGCAGTTATCTTGATGAATATGAAAACATTTATTATTTGTAAGAGTGATCGCATCGTATCCTTGTACTGAATTCATATTGCATTGCAAAGAATGAGTCTTATATAACTTTTTATGTCACAGAAATTAAGCTGTAAAACTCGTCATTCTTAATAATTCGCGCATAATATAACTTAAATATAACATTGGAAAATACTAGCTCCTAATGTATCAGAAATAGATTCCCTTGTGAAAAGTGGTTTTCTTTCTTATTTATTCCATAGTCTGAGTTAGAGTTGAGTTGAGTTTATTAATATAACATTTTCATGATATTCACTCTGATAATCACATTTAAATAGCTATTTTAAGTTTTAGGTCAATATTAGCCGTCGCGACTAGTCACGCAGCCTTATGTCACGCGACTACTTCAGGATTTATAAGGTTATAGTGAGCTACGTTGTAGAGATATGGCCCCATATAAATAATTAGTTCACGTTGTCACCCGAATATTGGTCAGTGTATGACGAAATCTATGGTAACGATACGGAAAAACACTCCCCAAAATCATATTTATCCGATCTATTTCAATTTGCCATTGAAATGCCATTCTTATAAGCGAATCCTAATACATCATTTGTCCTCAACCACATATCCGAGTATATATCACCGCGATTTTCTTATTTCTGCAGAGTTTGCGGAGGTGCGGGGTTTACTCGCCGTGGAAATTACTGAAATCGGAACAAACGAGTCTGTTTATACCCTAAAAAAAGGAATATTTACCCCCGTAAGTGAATGAATAAACGAGTCTCACGGCTGCTGCCACTGCCTCCCCTGCTGCACGACTTGCGCTCAAATTAATTCTCACAGGGAATAAATGAGGCGGAGGAATTGTAACGCTGAAAAATGCCGTCCCCTTCTACTCCATCTCAAGCCATCAAAAAATAATCCTACGCTCCTAAGTTCAGGTCGGCGAAGACTCCGTTGGAGACGCGGCGTAAACAACAGTGACGTAAGCCGGCGTCACTCCGTTAAACTTGGAAATGGAATATTCGAAAAAAAATGGGAAAAGGGGGCTGCGTCTGAGAACTACTCACACACAGCGGGCCTAAATACGTCCACGTGGTACGTCTCCTGTGAGAAACTCTGGGATAGACGTCATTACGGCGCGGAAAAATGAAGCTTAAAATGTTGAGACGTATATTGTTGTTGATATGCGCGGAGGAAACTTGCGAAGGAGGAAGTTGGGAATGTGGAAGGGTTAAAGAAGTCTCCTTGCCCTTTTTCGAAGACCGCAGTTCGAATCTGGGATACAGTCAATTTCTTTCGTGGGTGCAAAGTTACAGTTATCAAATTCAGGGATCAACTTATGGAGTTTTAACATAGCAATCAAGGAAAATTAAGGCTTAAATTTCATGGAGTAGACCGAAATTTTGCGGAATTCCGACATAACGGAAAGATAGTTAAATGAAACAAAGTTTTTGGCTTTGAAGATGGTTATAATAAGCCAAATTTAGTCGCAAAAGAAACATTATGTGGATAAGTTTATTTATAATTTAATTCTATAATTTATATATAATTTTTATTCCTCCCTTTTTCAAATAAGTAAAAGTTAATTGTGTTGTTTGTAAAACATTTATTTGTAAATATATTTAACAATCATCAGTTAAACTAAGGCTTCCCCGTAGAGGAAAATAAATATTTATTTATCCTGTTATTGCTATCAATGATTCCTGCAAAATGTAAAGAAATATATCCTACGTTTTATTAAATTTATAGGCATATATTAGTTTCCATAAAATCAATCCAAATATTATTGAGGTATCACGTAGAATATAGCCCCAGATTTTATTTAATGATCCTTCTACTTCATCGCATTGTTTTTTGGTCATAAAATATGTGCTTTCTCTCAGATAACTTTGGTTTCGAACGAAAGTAAACTACATATTCCATTGCTGCCTTCCTCTCATTTAGTTCAATTTCCTATAAATACCACCACTCACCCCTACCCGGCGAGAAATTGGTTTACTCGACTGCCCGAGTGTGGTTTGGGAATTTCGGAGAATGGTTTGCCGCTTTTTGTGGAAGTGCTGCGGTTTTAATTATTCTCCATTTCAGAGTTTGATACTAATAACACCAATACGAGGCTGCGCCATAGAATTTCGTTCTGGAATAGTTAGCAGTCATCTGCGGCTTTGTTGGAGGTGGTTGTATTGTAACATTGCTTATGTGAAGCAATATAGGATATAATTGGATATGAAATAGCTCGAGGCACTCATATCCAACTGCATATTTTCGTAATGTTCAAACGACCATAGCTGCACTAGATAACTGTTTCATTAAGTAAACCGCTTCTCTGGTCATGAAGTTAAAGTTTGCCGAAAGAATTAGACCCTGTTATTGTGGCATCAAACAGGAAGTTGGAGATTTATTAGATAAAATTAAACACGTAGATTTATCAGAATCCTGTCGCATGCGAACCGGAATGATGAGGAATCTTCCTACAACAATTCTCACTTTTTAAAGTTACAGCTCAACAGGAAAATAAACCTTTGTTAGCGCTCTAAATATGGAACACAAAATCCACTTCTTAGGGTATAAATATTTGTACTCTGCTTGCGGATTCATAAACAGATGCAAACGTTGTAATTGAATGATATATGTACTCTTCAGCTTTAACCATATATTTCTACCATTAGTTACAGATAGCGTTGTAGATGGGGGTGAGGCGGCTGAAAAAAATGAGGAGTGAGTTAGTTTGCCCTTGCTTTCCTCACTGAGTCAGGATACTATTAGTGGAACAAGTCCATGCAAGTGAAGCAGAATGACTCGGCGAGTAATGCTTTCCGTAGCATTCCATAAAGAGAGACCTTAATTAATGTTATTATTCAGCATCACTCATGGCTCAGTAACTTTCATAACGTCACAGCCATGAAATAGAGGAGTGTATTCGAGTCACCGATTCTGATAAAATTTAGTAGGATAATAATGCACTACTTGATAGCCTTGAATACCAATTTCATGAATTATGAAGCTAGATGTATAATTACTCTTCATTGTCATTTCCTGTGGGTGAAGGAATCATCAAATGGAGATAGCATATCTAACCTACAGATTTTCCGTTGAACAAATTTATTTGGTACGTTGGTTCATAGGGTCTTTTAGCAATGGCATTCCGTAAGAAGAAGAATAAAAGATAACGTATTTATAATTATACCGTCAAATGAAGGAAATCTGTGTCACTAAAATTGTTATGCTACCATTTAGTAATCCATGGAATATCTTTTGTATGTCTTTATGCACATAATAATTTCATCAAAATTTGTCTTACTGTCAAGGACAAAGAGAATATTTATAGCATGCGTATATCGTCTTCATTTGTAGTTTCCCTTATTCATGGGAAATGACAATGAAGAGGAAATTTTATTTATAGCTTCTGAAATAACAGCAGAACATAGTCAATAATCAAGTAATTACGAACCGGAAAGATACGAAAGGAAATTCTGCTAATTAGATACGAAAATTTAGCTCGAATTGTGAATGCAATTTCGACGCCGAGTAATCAGAAGAGTATTCGGGCGTCAAAAACAGTTTGAGCGAAATTATAGAGACGTGCAGTCGAAAAAGAGTGGAATTCCTACGGCAACAGTTGGGAATCTTCCCTTTTCTGCAACGCCACGGCAGACGGCAGACGGATTGTAAAATAGCGGAACGTCTCATCGCTTTACAATCTGCAATTCCAGCGCTGCATCTGGCAGATTCCATTCATTTCCAGGCGGAAAGATTAGATGAGACAACTGAGCCGTATCAAACATCTCTTGAGCGCCACCTGGGGAGGGCGAGTCGACCCAAGAGAGCGGGGAAATTCATTATTCCCCCGAACGAAAAACACAGAGACTGAGATATGCCTCATTATTCTCGATCCAATCACGAGAGCATACATCGGTTCACTCATTACTTCTACCTCTGAGGCAATCGATAACCCAATTATGTAAGGGGGTAACCTTGGTTTTGGTTTAGTTGACGCCTTGCGGCACACGGTTCTTGGTAGAGACCTCTTCTTCAAACTTCTTCATCCCAATCATGGGTCCTTTACCCCGTGGCTCCTTCGTTTTTGAAGACTTATTGGATTTGGGCTCCATCGCGAGTGTCTCCCTCAAGCGGCAGCTGCCCGCAATTGCGTTATCTCCTTTTATTCCCTCCCAGCCTCCTGTGTGCAGACGCCGGCGACTCCGCCACTCCTCCAGCCGGTAATTAGCGTCGTTATTGAATCATGCCCCACTCTACGTTATCCCTACGGCTTTATTGCGTTTATTCCTGCGGATCTTACGCCCCGAAGCGGATGACGTCCTGTCCAATAGCTGTTAATGGAGTTGGCGCAATCCGGGAGAGTGCGGTTTAATCAGCGATTATGTCTGCACCAGCGTGCGGGTTTCAGGGTGTCGGCGGTTATTACTTCCTTCTGATTTTCTGGAAGTAGGTGGCGCAATTAAATCAATTGGAAAATCTGAATGTGAGGTGAGGAAGGAGAAAAATTCCGTGTAAATGAGCCCGTGTTTCTCGAGCTATTCTTTCCTATTAACTCGAACGTCACAGGGTTTTAGATCGTGAGCTAAATGGCAAATTTAAATGCGATGTAAAGCTCGCTATTCGCTGCGAAAATTCATCCTTTCGTAAATGGTAGGACTAAAATTTACAAAACTTTGATGAATCATCTCTGAATATTTATTATATGAAACTTAATTCCCTTGATTCCCTCACTTACCTAGAGTTCATTCTAAATTTTAGTGGGAAATTTTTATCTTTTATGCTGTATAAATTCAACGACCACCAATGAAACGTCATTCTTTTTAATTGGCGCAGTTTCTTCATTCCATGTGACACTATAGTTTATTTTAGATATTAGCTGTAAATTTTTACATTTTTATGTCACATTCAACAATCACCAGCAAGAAACCATTGAGGTTAGATGGAGGAAGAGACTTTTTGCAGGCAGTCTCGCCTTAATAAAGACCTTTAAAACATTACATTTTAATTAGCATAGTTTCCAATCCTCATATGACGCCGAATTCTTAAGTTCTATTAATGGATCATACTATACGACGAATATGAAACAGAATGAAGAAGATTTTGCCCAATAAGGCGTTTATAATCAACTGAAATTTCAGAGGAGCTCTGCATTTTCCCCCCTCATTGAAAAAGAATAAGATATCGTGTCTTTTCACGTGTCTACGTGAAATAAAGGCTTATAAAGTATTTTGATTTATTACATCTATATTATATTCCTCATGATCACTTGATGCTCAATTTTAAGCCGTAATAAATATAAATTTTATCCGAATTCTATATATATTATAAAATCTCTATGGCTCGTTAATTTCTTTATGAGTCATAAAACTTCTTCTGAAATGAGCCTCGTATAACAGTTATGGCTATAGGCTAAGATGGAGTTACGAAAACCTTTAAGCAAATGATTTGATTAAATTTTACGGGGAGACATTTCCTTTATAGAGAGTGATAACATTTTATCGACCTAATTCAATTTAATAAATATAGCCGATATACTTTTACGATGATGGAATGATAATGATAAAATCCTAAAATGAAATTCACCCTCATACATCTCCTCCAAGAATGCTGAACACATATATTTATAATCTTCACTATACATTATTTGTAATGCTGTGAAGATATCAACACGAAATCGTAATGAAATCTCCGTGGAAAGTTGACCATAGCATTTATACTGTAACTTATGCCGATGTCATGAGACGTTGACGGGTTTGATGAAGAACACCAAGCTACCCAATTTTACACCTCTCTATTTTTTATGAATATTGAATAAAACGTGCATACATCCTTTCCTTCAAGCTCATGATTAAGGTCCTTTTCATACCAACATTCCTGAAATCTGAATCATTTTCATTTGAAGGCTCCATAATGTTAGAGACTGATACCGAACGAGAGCAAATAAATGTCCATTCAACCATTATCTAATAATTGAGAGCAGAAAAACATCAAAAACGTCAGTAAAACCAATGCGCATTTCGCTTTCTAAGAGAGTCTTCTTCCCCTGATGATGTTCTCTTAGAGAATAAAATTCTCAGTGGGTTTACTCACGTTTTTGATGGTCAATTAGTTCTTCTAACTTATTATACTTTGCCATAAGTGGTCTATACTATATAATACTATACTCTAACAATTATCTAAAAACTAAGCCTTGTCTGGATATAAGGACATTCAAGAGCTCCTGTTTTCTGTCGCTCTCGTAAGTAGGAAGTATCCATCCTCTGCCATCAGAATTTCATTGGTGTATTTCTCCCTTCCTTACTTGCTAACCATTTTCCTGTTCTCACTCGCTGAAGCAACTATTAGAGAATGATTTCCATTTTACTTCTCACTTGACGTTATTAGTAAGATTAGAAAAAATTATATCAGAGTATTTTCTTCAGGTTTTGGCCACATTGAACGTCCTAAACACCAAATGTGACCTGAGGCCGCAAGTTCCCAACTTCTCTGTTATAAGATTTATATCCGTTTACCTTAAAGACAATTAATTTTACTTTTCAATTCAAACTTTCATGGATCGATAGTCGTGATTATTTATCTTTTTAAAAGGAATTAATTTAGCGATCGTTCTCAGTTGATTTTTTATTTCCATTTTACCCTCTGCTTATCCGAAGAGGCAACAGTAGTTGGGCTTCTACCATTGGGATAACTGCACAACTTCTGTGAAAGTCTTCTTGAATACGCAGACCATAATAGAGATCACGTTAAATAACATGCCAGCATTAAAAATTAGTTTATTCAGATCAAAGTTTATTTTCCTCAAGGAATATGGCTTTAATTCTGTGTACGTATGAAATGATTTTTTTTTCGAATCTTTTCTGTTACCTAAAATTTTAAATACGCACCTTAATCCTGCGAGATTGGCCCGAACTTTTTGGCCGTTTCAATGGGACTACATCGAGCACGATTTCAAATAACTTAGCTTTATTCCATGTAGACCCAGTCTGTAGATAATCTCCGTGTTCAATGCGGCGGCTACTTAACGGCCCATCAAGAGTGGCACAAATCCAATGCATTTTCCACCGAGATTCTATAGAATCTCTTATCCCCATCGAAATGCCTTATTGGGAGCGAGCGATCCCCATTCGGCCGAAATCTCCGGGAATAACGCTTTCAGCAGGCCTCAGTATTTTTATCGCCGCTTCTCTGAATTGACTTTGTTCCAAAAACAATCAGTTCGCACTAAGGATTCACCTCCCAAGTCCCATTACCACGACATCACGGCTCCGATCCCATCCGATGATGTTACATCAGAAGGGGAATCCTTACGTCCCGTTTCCTATAATGGAGCGAAATCCCTTTACGAAGCTGTATCCGAAAGATATAAGGTCACGAAAGGGCCCCGTCACCATGTGTGACCTAGATTGAATTCCTCTTTCAAGACGTAAGGTTAGAATAATGTAGGATGACAGAGCCAATTCATTCCGCTCATGGATTTCATTGTCTCATCTACATGTTGTAGTGCTGTTTTTAGTCGAAAAGACAATGTACGAGACGGTAAGGAATCAGCAGAATTATGATTGTGCCTACGCGAAAAAATACATAAACCTAAAACTATCTAAAATCGATTAATAGGAAATACAGACAACTTATAAACGCTGTACCCATTTTCTGTGAATTGTGATTAGGTAATTAGAATAAAATTACCGACTCCTTGCTTCAGGATATCTTCCCGGGTATATTTCTTGTTCAAATTGGCAGAATGGATTGGCAATATCTGATGAAATGCTAATTACTAATACGATCATTGATGGAAATAACTCAAGAAAAAGATTTGTAATCATAGATAGAATGGTATTTACTTATACAATTACTAATTGAAATTACTCAAGGAAAAAACTTCAATAAGCCGTAAAACGCCTAAAAACTAAAGTGAATTTCATTTTCAAAGAAGACAACATTGGGAGCTCTATGAATGGAAATGGGATTATCACGTAAATGTATTAATATAAATATTTATTATCAATGCTTTTATCTTGATTAATTACTTTATCGTCAGTAGCCTACATTTTGTTTTACTAATTGAAAGGCACTACGAATAATTTCAATATCTTTCGTTCATAGTAAATCATCTACAAGAATAAACTTGATTTTCCGGGAATTCATTAAACTGGGTGAATCAACAAAGAAATGATGTAGATTTACTTCTACACCGCCATGATACATCTGCTCCGATACTAACATATTTTTCAATACTATCACTTAACATTGATGAACAATCCCTCCATAAAAAAACTTTTGATATCCTGATTTCGATTGGATCCTTTACCTGGAAATGCTGAAATAGAATGCATTCTTTATCTCTTGTGAGTCAATCTATTTCAGAACGCCCAAAAATATGTTCTGGGCATTCGTATACTCTGTTTTGAAATTGTAAATCGTCATTTATAACTCACTTTTATCTAGCACAAAATAAAATGCATTATTCCAGAGTAGCTTATTATATCTTATTTATTTTTATTGTTTTTATTGTTGACTCTTCAAACTTTCAAGCATTCTTTTAGTTAAAATCAATACGGGTTTTTCCATGCGGAATGAAATATTTAAAACGAATATTATTTTGATTTGCAAAAATAAGAAAAATTAAAAAGCTGTTTTTAAATTCGTGGAATTTTTTGTTTAATTTTATCGTGGTGAAAAAAATATATTCATCATTCCTTGTAGTCGCTTCACCTCGAAACAGTTCCTTAAGTTACAGTAAAGTGCAGTTTACCTGTCAGCTTCCATCTCGTACTGCAGCCAATCATATAGTTTCATCGATTGAGAAAAGTATACCACCCATTACTTTCGAGTCAGCCTGTTATTGTTGGATCATTTTGGATAATGGAATCCTACCATTCGGTCATAAATTCTTCGACAACTAATCTTCCGCTACGAGGGGGATACAATATCGCGTGCTCCTTTCATATGAGATTTAAAACCCTTGCGGACGCCATATCTTTCCCCTTAAGTTTGTTGCTTCAGAGTGTCCGATGCACGCGTGTCCCACAGTTCCCGAATATGTAGGAAACGGGTCATCTTTGGAGAACCTTGGCACGCGATCCACTCCGTCCTTGTTTCAATAACAGCTAACTTACTCTCCCAGAAGACTCCCTTCACTTGTTTACGAAGTTCGCTCGATTTACGGACGTGATGTCCGCAGCCGCAGTACCTTCTGCAGCTGTGGGCGAGATAACATTATGTTTGGAGGGAAGTCTAGATGCAAGGAGTAAGTACCAAGTGTTTGAGGGAGAGTTGGAAGAAAAAGTGGATGAAAATGGAGCAAGGTGAGGATGACAAAAGGGATATGAACGGAATTTAATTAATCTACATCACTTAGAGTACTTCTGTTTGGCCTTATGACATAATTCTGCTAATTTTATATCAACTATATTCAAACTCTACTAAAACCATTTATCTACATTTGTGTTTGAATGAGCATACATATTGTTCTTTCTCTCGTGCTGACATGGTATTCTTTTCCTGTATGTTTGAATACGGATATATTACTCGTTGTTTTATCTTTGATATAGTGTATCAACGAGTATATTGTTTTTTCTCTGTCTTTTCTGTTCTTCTTTAACCATCTTTCGCCTTAAAAATAAGTTAGCTATCTGTAGGTTCCGCAGGTTTTTCGCACGCCCTTTCTTGCAAGTTTTTTCTTGCTGCGGTGCATTATTTCCTGAATATAAGCTTAAGTTCTTAAGCCTACCAAGTAGTTTTCTTCTCTCTGCTCTCTTTAAGTTGTATTTTTTCTTTAAATTTTTACATCATATAAGGTCTAAGAAGAGAAAATTTAGTATCAATATCTGCCCAATAAAATTTGTTTTATTATTATATGATAAAATTCAAATATTACTGCTAGATTTATAAAATTTCTATCGAAACCAGTCAAGCCTTCGAGTATAATATTAATGTCTAACCATCATTTTAAAACTATTTGAACTATTGGACTGGATCATCCAGAATGCTTCTATCGTTGCCATTGAGACTATAACAAATTCTGAAAATTACTATATCTGCTATATTTTTTCTTGGTCATTTTTACGTAAGCTGCGACGTTATGATTCTAATCGTTATTTGGAATGGATAGATGCTAATGGGCATTTCCAATACATAACCTTTGCAGTTAGCAACGGAAAATTCTAAGAATAAACGGACATAAAAAGAAGTCTGATATGATGAGACTCAAACTCACATCTTTCACTTACCTTGCGGGCGTACAAACCAATTATGCTCTCTCGATAGCAGAAAAGTATACTTAGAATATCCACTTGGCAAGTTGAAGATTCTGGTTCGAGCCTCAGTCTTGTAAGACTGTTCTCACTCTGGTTCTCTTTGGTAAATTTCCTACTGCACGCCTTAACGTGCGAAGTCACCTAACGCTATTTTCCTTGACAGTTACGGAGATGAAATTTGCCGCAAAAACACTTCCCGAGAAACACAAAGATTCACGTCGAGGAGAAATTTCCTTATCTCAAGGCTCACAAAGAAAATCCCAAGGTGCAGGAAGACTTTCAAACAAGCAAACCATGGAACTCGTTTAAATAAATAAAATTCTACTATAAACGTTATGAATAAATAAAATAGCAGAAGTGTCATAGTCATAAATAGCAAATTGAAAAAATATCCGTTGTGATTCTTAGTCTAAAGTGCTCCAAAAACTTCTTTCCTAAGATTTATAGAAAAATAGTCCAAAAAACCGCATTTTCCCAGAGAAAGGTGCGGGTTCGAGTCCTAATTCTGTCAGATTTTTTGCGTCTTTTCCTTGAATTTTCAAAGGTACTCGCTCTTACATGCTAAGTTACAATTAACCCTTAACCTTAGAAGGAGAAAAAAGGAACTCGGCGGTCAATGAACTAAGAGATAAAGGTTCTCCAAGCGCCGAAATAGCGGCGACCGTCTAAGGGCGATTTCCCGGGAAACGGATAATTGTTTAGAGGTCCCAGTTCATTCAGCACTGGACCCCCCAGGAAGATGGAAGCATTGTTTCCGAAATGTACATCGGGATTCTGAAGAACTGGGACCTCTAAACGATTATCCGTTTCCCGGGAAATCGCCCTTAGGCGGTCGTCGCTATTTCGGCGCTTGGAGAACCTTTATCTCTTAACCCTTAACCTTGTCTACTATTTATGTTAAGTCCTACTTATAACCCTCAAAAAACCGTGATGATATTTAATTTCCATGATAAAAATGTTTAAGAAGATTATCTGTATATTCACAGTTGGAACTTAGCGCTACCAATCTGTGCGTACTCAACGACCAATCTTCCAGTAATATTAAGTAAAATACTATAGACTGTAAATATTGGCCATATTATGTACTATGATGTTACTGAGGTTCTTTATTTTTCCCGAATTCCTCCAAAATTTTTCTGAGATTCACTTGGAATTTGTAACGTATTTTATCTAAGAAAAGGCTATAAATATTACCCCCAATTGAAAAACATTTGAAATAAAATATCACCACAATTTAACGAACAATAACAGTAACTAAATTTGAAGAAATTTTATTTATGCAAAGAAGGATTAATTTATCGGCAATCTGAAAATTTATTTGTAGTAGATCTGTAGGCCAAAGGTGATTTAGATGTTAATGTCAAATGTCAGAGACGATCATACCTTTTTTCATGAATAATAATTGACCTCGTTATGCTGGAGATGTCACCTTTAAATTTTCGAAGCCGGGAAGCTAAAATTAACTTAATGTCTTCTTATTTCACCATTAGTTAATTACCATAAAGTTTAATGTGTAATTTAGAGCAGCACGTCGTGGAAGCATAATAAACTGTGAAAACTGTAAGAAGAGAAAGAAATTGAAGAAGAAGTTGACGTAATTTACTGTTTCTGAACTCTACTCCTTTCATTCATAAAATTTGTCTATAGATAAGTAAAATAAAAAATTGGAGGAATAAAGCACGCAAAAAAATTCTTTGGCGTTTTGTGCTATGTTTTTTCAAGTTAAACATATTACCTTGCAGTATAATACATAAATAATCGCTCCCATAAAAATAGGATCAATATAATATTCAGGTCTATAACAAAATTTTCCTTAATCAGAAATATATTTTTTATAAATTTTAGTGAATATTCATTACGAATAAATTGCACATGGGATTAGGCAAACGTAACTGATCAAATTAGTCTGACAATATTCATTCCAAACATTTTGGAAATAGGATTTAACCATGACCATATTAAACCAATATTACAAGGTTACCTAAGCATAATCTACGGCCTACTGGATAGTCTCATTGATTGTTTATACATGGTCTTATTAATAGTATATTTTTCACTTGCTGGTAAATCACAGCACATCGTTTATCGATTATATTCTTTTCACTTGTTGGTAAATCACAGCATATCGTTTTTAATCCATTTGTAATTTACTACTATAATTGCATATTTTCTTATTTGACGGTTTATTAAAATACATAACTTCAGGAAAGAAAAGTATTTCTTAGTTTAAGATTATTTTTATGAAAATTTAGACAGAGAAATATCCATAGAAAGTTTCAAGATGTAGTTAGTTTTCCCTTTAAGCTGGAAAGACTCACACTAGCTTTCAAAAAATCAAGATGTTATTCTCCCGGAATATTTTATACCTAACTATTTATATCTATTCACCTTTTTTACACTGCATCATTTAATCGTACGTTTTACAAAGGAGTGAAAATAAACGAATTCCCAAAAAAGGACGCAACCCGAATATAAGCACCATCCTGAGTTTTTAGCATCTTCTTAATATACATTTTATCTCAAATATATGCCGTAATTGAGAACGGCCTCCAGAAAGACGGGTTTTGTTGGTCCGTTGATATACATATATTGAATTATAAGGCAATGAATGTAAAATCTCATATATCTAGAATTATTTTATAAACTTCTTATCTGTTGGAATAAATGTGGATTTTGTACATGAATAAATGTGTATTTTCTCTTTAATGAAATTTAAATTTTTCTACGTGAAAAATAGGTCTCCCTGAAAATAAAGCTTAAGGCGTTTTTAGGAGCAAATGTCAACATAATAATAGCCAGTCTCCCTTTCAAGTAAATACAGTAGTTTTTACCTTTTGATTAATGTCATTATTTTTAGTCAAAGTCGTCATACTGACTATCTACATACTTAGACTCATCATCATAGCATAACATTACTTCTTACTAAAAATTGGAAAAAGGTTAAAATGCCCTCGAGATGGTGGTTAGAAATATATCGAGCATTTAACTAGTGATGTTAATTGCGGTAATGCCATAGCCACAGAAGCCCCCATTACGCCATATAGAGTATAAATTGCACACTTTATGCATTTTAGCTTCTCATTAACGTAATTAATGGTGATAAATACATAATTTAGCTGTAATCAAGATTATTAAGTTATCAAGGTGATAAATTATCCCATAAATCATGATATATTCTCAACGGTTTAATCCATAGAAACGAGCATTTATCAACCGCTTATCCCGATTCGTAAAATTGTGGATTCACAATTGTGTTAATGGAAGGCTCGCTTTGGAATGAAATTCTCATTAGCGTATGAAGTTCTCATAAATAAGCAAAATTTTCAAGATGAATTATCTTAATCATCAT
The DNA here is from genome assembly GCA_036926295.1 of Pachydiplax longipennis. Lineage (NCBI taxonomy): Eukaryota > Metazoa > Arthropoda > Insecta > Odonata > Libellulidae > Pachydiplax > Pachydiplax longipennis. The sequence continues at coordinate 21,521,663 of JAVFKF010000003.1, read as the reverse complement.
ATAATTTGTATCTTCCTTTTTCTTAACTAAACTCTTTTTCTTGTTTACGTTTTCGTTCGACTGTGTGGCATTGCTTTAAGTTCCTAGTACTCACATCCTCATAAACTATTACCATTTACATGCTAATAATTTTATTTCGGGAAAGGTCAAGAAACCTAGAGTAGGTCACTTTTTGAATAGCAGGATACTGCATTCACATTAAAGTTATTTATTTATTATTATGCTTGTAAATTGGTCAATTGTTCTTCATTTGTTTATTTTCTATTATTAGGAATATTAAGTATTTTCTATATTTATCATTTCAATCATTTCTATTATCTGTAGATACATAGATCTTACAGCATTTAAATTAGTAAAATTTGCGACAAAATTATGTTATATAAAATTTTAGCAAATGACGGAAGTTTAAAATGACAGAAAGTACCTGATCGATTGCACAAGAGTTACGTTTAAAGACAGAAATGTTGAAAAAATTTGGTTATTGAACTTCTCTTCTATTAGTGCTTACCTCGATATCGTAGGAATATTTCTTATTTACTTTTGCGAAAGGAAGAAAGCTGGCAAGCGATCATTAATTGACATGCATTTCTTACGGGAATGATTTTGATCGCTTGGCGAAGTTTTCAATGAATTCGAAGCGGAGACGTTTAGGTATATAAAATCAGCCCAATTATTTTTATGTATTCGACATTTAATGGTGTGTAAAGTTTGAAAGTCGTGCATCTTGCTGTTCTCGAGTTTTTAGCTAATATACACGCACAAACACAGGCGCCACCACACCACCCCTCTTTTATACAATATATCAACAGCTATTTACATAATTTGACTAAGTTTATGCTCCAGACTCAGGGGTTACATTTAATAGGGAGCCACTCAAAAGCTTTTCCTATAATTTTCATTTCCCGAGAATAAAGTCTTTTGACGAATCAGGGAAGGATGGAGGAAGAAGGCTCGGAAATAAACCGGAGATAACGAGGGCAATAAAGAAAGGATTTCGAATGCTGTTCTTGGCGTGGTTTCCTCTTCTCCTTCATTTTCTTCTCCTTTATAATTGGCTCCCCTTTTCGCATCTAAAACGCCCACTCGTCGAGGCAATTTACGAAGCGATCCTAAGCAGGCGACGAAACAAAAGGGGTTGAATTGATTCGGAATCGATTTGAAAACAAGGACTCCAAGGTCGAACAATTAAGTGGAGGGACTTTTCCAAGCGGTTTCTTATCGCAGGCGCTCATTTCTCCATGACAACTGTTATGTTTTTTTTCCCTTAAACTAATTGATAGGCTTCCATGGGGTGATTATTTCCAGCATTTTTAAGTCGTTTCCTTGATGAGGCATTTATGTTTCCACAATTTTATGTATTTTCCATCAGCGGTATCTTCCATATTGTTAGGTACACCCTCGTTACAATTGTGTGATTACTCAAACGATAGTGTCTTCAGTATAGTTTTAAGATTTTTTGTAACTATTTACAGATTTATTCTCCTGAACTTCTTGAAAACGCTGATGTAAATCCATTTTGCTCCAATCCACCTCGCTTATAACCCTAAGTGTGCATAAGTTATAAATTAGTTCTTAATAAGTTTAATATCTTTCTTCCAAAATATATTCTATGGTAATCTTTTCTATCTTTTAATTGATTTCCTTATAATTATGCAGATTAAATGAAGTTGAATATCAATTTTCTGATTTAATGACTTTCAAAGTGTGCGGAATTTTGTTCTATAAGATACCCTATCCAGAAATTTTCAATTTATGATGGATTTTCGTTTTAGTCCTCACTAACTGAATTTACCGGTGATTTTCAACGGAAAATTAGACATTAATAAATACTATAGTAATTAGGACTTAATAGACTCTCAGGTTAACCATAGATAGTCATAACAAATGAGTAGCAAAAACAAAAGGACATTTAGTCGCTAAACTATGTTGAAATCTTGTTGATGCTTCGTTTCATTCTTTTTTTGTGAATATATAAATAAAGAATTTCACCTTAAAATTACGATAATGACACCAAAATTGATCACATAACGACCTCAAGAAGAATGAAGATGTAAGCCAAACCGGTAACCCAATTGTAACTAAATAGGCATCAATATTTTCTTACGCCTCATTTTTGTTAAAGAACTCCCAAAACCTTTCTCTTTACTGTTATTCCATTATGATCATTGCAATTTCGAATGGAAAGGAGCTCTTCGTGACCATAATAAGAATTTTCATCCACATATAGACAGATACTACTTTATTTAAAAGACGAAAATCTTATATAAAGTAAAAAATAAATTACATGCTAAAAATTCTCGTGATCTTGTCCTTCAGATTTTAGATATTGAAATTCATAAAATTTCAATACCAATTTCTGATCGATTATTTATTTGCATCTTACTGCTTTGATTTATCGCTTAGCCTAATACGGAATCATTGGGAACATAAAAACGAAATCGAGCAAAGAATTTCTTCCGGCAGCGTCAGCTCTCCCCCCTCGCCACTTCCTGTCCAAATTGATTTCTCCGACACCAACTTTCACAAATTCAAAATTCCCCCGCTCTAAAGATAGGGCACGAAAAATCCTGACATCTGATAATTCCATCTGCGTCCTTCCCCTCTCTTCCTATCAATCCCCTCATAGTTATCTTGCAATCAATCTTACTCGCTTTTAAACTTTGGCGACTCCCGAAATTGGACAAGTTGGTCTTCCCCCGGAGAAGAGTGAGAACGGAATGAAGAGGATCCTTCGCACGCATTTGGCAGGCGTTTGATAATTCCCCAACCAAGTTTTCTCACTCCATCTCTCAACTTATCCAGCCATAAACTCCCCGCAAATTCCCTCCGAATCATTCAATTCCCTTTACGGCGGTTCTTTCCCGGGGAAGAGAGAGTTGGCTCCATATTTTAACCGAATGTTCCATTAATAAGTTTCTCGGATCCGTTTTCCTCCTTCGAATTCTCGACGCGTTTATCTCCTTCAATTTTTTTTCTCCCCTGGCATTTCTCACGCGATCTCGTTTTCCGTTTCTGAGGACTCAATCACGTCCCGGCGTCTCGTTCCATTTACTATCCCAACCCTCTCGCGGAATGCACGACTGCACGCAACGTGATCGAATGGTTTTGTTTCTGGAGGGAATGAAAGTTGGGTTGCCTCTCCGGGGACGCTGTTCCTAAGGGTTCCATTGCCGATATTTTTCGGAAAGAAAATCCTGATGAAATACCGTCAATGCCTACGATATAGGTTATGTTTTGGCTCTCCGAAGAATCTTCTTTCTACGATCGGCCATCTGTGAGCTATATACTATATCGTTTTCGTGATTTATATTTCATCTTCCTTTAGTATTTCATTCATAATTTCTCCCTGCGGGTTTTTCTGTCATCTGTGTCCATTCAATTTCTTCTTTACTTTTTACTAGAAAACCTAGGTAATATTTTGGCTTTCGAAGAATCCTCTTCCTTATATTCGCCATCTGTGAGCTATGTATAATATTGTTTTCGTGATTTATGCTTCATCTCCTTTGAGTATTTTGTACATACTTCATATCTGTTGCTCTTTTTCTATCAGCTGTGACCGTCCGACTCCCTTTTTATGTACTACTAGAAAACCTAAAGATAGTATAACCCAGTTCAGAGGCTTTTCATCTGTGTTCATCCCACATCTCATTTACCATTTCCTAAAAATCTAAATTCAGAAATAACCGGTTAAGTTACTATTCGGAGAACTAAGGAAAAAAAGCGTCTTAAGCGGGATAGCGTTATAGTGAGGCTGCTTAGCGCTGGTTTAACTTCATTGTATTGTTTTAAGAACGGTTTGATTAGTTTGCTTTTCGCGTTATAATATTCGCGTTTTCCTATTTAGTTAATCTTTGTAATTTTCTATCTACGATGAAAAAATTTTTACCAGATGGATGGTTAGGGAAGATTAACGATTTTCTAAACATTAGTGATGAGAGGGCTACACGATCTCTCCGAGACTACGCTCAACAACCAACAAAACACTCCTTTTTTTTTTTGATATGTTAACTTCCTAAACTTTGATCAATGGAAATACTAAAAAGCGACTTTTTAACCTACGTTCTGTCCTGAGAAAATTGAAACAGAGAAGCTGTTATTTATATTTGGAATTCAGCTAAGTTATCGATATTTATTCGGTTAAAGCTTATACTGGCTAAAACTACAGGTAAACCTTTTATAATTTTTCAAAAATATGCCGACAAATTAATCATTGCAGATCTCTTGTTATTTAGTTTCATTAAAATTGGGATAACATTAACAGAGCGAAACTGCTTCCCTCAATTTGAACAGAACAGTTCTTTATTTATAGAAATGAGGGAAAATATCAATGGTACAGGCACGTGAATATTTTTTACGACTAGCTTACGGAAACGGTGATAAATAAGTCTGTAGCGAAAATAAAAACCAGTCCACTCTCTTTGAAGTAGAGAGGACGAATTTTAATTTACACAGGTGGAAAGGGATTGTAATAATTTTAATCCGAAAATAAAGTGCATTGTGTTATCCCAATGCAAAAAACCTGGATCCCTTTCAAAGGTGACCTATAATTCAATTCAAAGAAGGAAATTACTGATTTGTAGATTTTTATTCAATTTTTCGTAAATTTTTAAACGTTCACACAGTTCAATCTTCAATCAAAAATGTTTAGCTTATAGCTTCAGGATGAAAGAACCTATTTCTTTTTTAAGCGCTTTCATTCCTACGGTGCTGTTTGTGACTTTTAAGTCTTTCTGTTTGAGGTTTTGTCTTCCGTTAATCAATAAACTAGAAAATATCCGAATATGCAAGAATTATGGCATCATTCGAATCTAGTTGATATGAGTAAATAATTAGTCAGAATATCTGATACTGTTTATTGTATCTGTTTACTGAAATTTCAAAAAGGTTTAAGCTTAGTTAAGGAATACAAATAGTGCTATGTGAAAATATGAAAATAATAATAACAGTATCTTACAAATGATTTGTCATGATGTATCCGTATTAGCAAAAGATATTCCCAATGACTTGAAAATGTTACAAGTTAAAAGTGAGAATAAACTTTAGAAATACAAACGCTGTAGATATATGAACAAATACTTTCTTTACAAAAAAATGAATATTTACGCATGCATCATGTATATATATTTAATCTTCACATTAGAATTTCAACTTATAAAACTGTTCAACAGGCTAGTAACATTCATATAACAACTTTCAGATCACCTTTAAATTATTATTGTAATTATCAGGTTATTATGTTGAGAATGTATTTGGAGACACTCTTGAACAATTTAATGCCTTGATAGGTTTGGAGTTATTTCATAAATTCTCTTTCAAAAATACTAATCATTATCATTAATAATAATTGGTAATACATAGTAATAAGTAATAGTTGTCATTAGTATTCATAGTCTTTTTGTAATATATATTTGCGAAACCAAAGAAAATACAGGTCTAAACTTGAGGAGGTTGAGTTACTAAGAAAGCAAGGTGGGTCAATAAAATCTATTATGACGGGTTTATATAGTTTTCTTATGGACTTTGATGGAAAATAAATGCTAGAGATAGGCATAGCAATTAATTTGATACACAGAGCACACTGGATGCTGCTAGAAATTGTCGTACGAATAAGAAGGAATTAGAATAAAGTGGAATATCTGGAAGTATTGTATACTAACGGACTAATTGATGGGTTACATCATCTTCATCTACATATACATATTACCCTGTAAGTCTTCACGCCATAACCCCACTTCCTACAGCAACAATCTTCTCGTATCTTTCGCGGAAAAATTAATTCTCGAATCGATTTGTTCTAGCATCTATTTCCCAGATCCTTCTTGCAGTGTCATAACAGCCGTAGAACAGAATACATAATATCTGCTGCATCTTCTAAGAAGGATGCATTTGAATTTATTAAGTAAATTAAGCCTTTGTTTAAACATCCTATGCTCTAAAGATTCTCATCCTACGCCCTGAAGAATATGAGCAGCGCTCACTGATTTTTCGTAGTAGTTCCTTGCAAAACATATTGCCTTTCGTTGAAGCTTCCCCGTATCACGAGCACAGAATCATCCCCTATAGATGAACATTTTCCAAGGAAATTGCGCGCATCCACTCTTAAAGCACGTATCGCGAATTAAGTCAAGCTTTAAAATTAATCAGCCCAAAGGCTTATTAGAACCTCATCCCTTATACCTTTAGCTACAAAGAACTAGGAGAGAAAAGTGAGGCTAACTGGGAAACATGGGAAATTAGGTAGTTTCCTCTTGCTTTCCTCAATCAGCTAGGAAGCTATAAGCGGAGCAAGTCTATGTAAATGAAGCTATACGACTCAACGAGTAACTTTTTTCATAGCATTTCATAAAGAATTTTTATAGAAGATGCATTTTATAAGAAGATGCCTTAATCAATATCGTTATAGAGTCTCAATCATGTCTCATTAGCTTTCATAACATCAAAGCCAAGATAAAGAACGAGACAAACTTAAATGCAAGACACATTTATTTCTATGATATACCACACGACGAAGAGAAAATATTCCACTCGTCAAAACTTGGTAGCAGGAGTGTTCAAGATAAATGTGATAGTGGCGGATTTAATGGAACAGATACAAATGTAAGGGAAGTGATAAATTTTTAACCAGTGGCGTTGAGAAGACTAAATGAAAAGAGAGAGTCTGAGTATCCTTTAATTAGCATGGCCGAGGGCGTTATTCTTGAATGATGCGTAATGTATTGTCTCGTTTAACCGTCTGAACAGATTAATGGAACTCATTGCTTGAGGCAATCCCTCTTGGGAAACGACTCGTGCTAACATATCATACTTTGCAGTTGAATTATGGAATCCATTACGTGCTTTGAGATTGAAAATTAAAATTCTGACGGAAATAAGCTCTCATGCAATTCTTTAAGGCTTATGTATCGGATGAAGTCTTTCAGAAGAAATTAATATGATGAATTTCACGAGTTATGATGCATACATTGCTAGTAAGATATTTTGTATTTTATTATGATATTCGAGTGTGGTTTTTGTTTACCATATATGTATCGTAATCTGGTTTATCGAAGTGGTTTAGAACGAATATCTTTTAGTATTGTAATGTCTTAAATGGATAGTAGAATGGCCAAAATGGTGGTTAAGAAAAATTTAAATATTTCTACAAATAATAAGAAGACTACGAAAAGCTGATCTAGAAAGAAAACTATCATTCCTGAGAAGATAAACATTTTTTTGCTTAAGAATGAATCAAATGAATGAATGCATAGATTGTTTAAACGATATATCTATGGAAAATGGGGAAATAATGATTATCATTATTATATTAGTAATAATTGATAAATTATCGTACTCACCTCGAAAGAGGATAACTTTATCTGGCATAGATAATGGAGTGCCCCTAATTACCTCTAATTAGTTACCCCTAATTGATATTCATCGCTAATATACCACATGCTAAGGATAATAATGAACTTTAGAAAACCCAGTGAAAGTACAGAGGATACCTAATTTTATCTATGATACTTTCTTGAAAATTTACTCATAATTTAAATACATCATTAGCATCATCAAAGTGAGTCTGTCCTTGGACCGGTTGCAGCTGAGCATTTCCAGCCTTCTCTGTACTACATCTCCTCTTTCAATCGCCTGTAGCTCCATTTTCCCTCCAAATCTTATAGCTTGTTAATATTTTTACTACCTTTTGTACATTTTCCTTTCATTTTTCCTTCCATCATCTTTCACATTAATTTGTCGTGCTTCATGATATTTTCCATCCAATTTTCCTTCCTCCTTCGTATTGCATTAATAATTGCTCTTTTCTCTACAATCCGTTCTGATACTTGTTCATCTCTCCCTCTAATTTGAATACATATCATACAATAATATACTATCCATAGGATTCTTCGCATATTATTAGAAACCAATCACGAGTCGAAATGAAACGTATTCCCATCTTCGTTCAACGAAGCAATCACCCGCCGAATTCACCGTTTGAAATATCGGCAATCGCATCAAATAAAGCCCTTATATCGCGCATTCGACCCTTATAAAAATCGCTGAGACAGGCCAGAGATTTGCCCTAAAATTTAATAATTCTCAGCCGTAGTGAGCCGAAAATCATTTCTCACGGACGAATCTTCGCAGCCAATATAAAATTCGGAAAGAAATCTCGCTCCGAATCCTCTTCGAAATTCACGAGTATATTCTGAAGAGATATTGCCGAGCGCGCTTCCGAGCGAAAAAGACGTCAGCAAGTGAGGCAAAGCAAAAAAAATACATTCGCTTCCATATCTAAGGAAGATTTCGAGTTGATAAATTCTGTAGAGAGAGGATGTTTCAGAATGGCTAGCGCACCTTGTCCGCGGAAGTTTATTTATCCCGGAGGATTGAAGTGGAAGGCATTGCAGAGACGGATGCTAAGAAGCTGGCGAATATCGTCTCCTAGGTAATGGTGGAAGGAAGGATACATGAAGATACATCGCTGGAGAATGCATGCGCGAAACAAAAATGAGTCCCAGAAAGGAAGCGTTCGACGGATTCAATTACGTTTCAAGTCACCACCTTCCCTGGGATGGAAGATCTATTCTGCAGTGTGTAGTAAAAAAATAGAAAGCAACAGCCAATTTTCTCATCCCACTCTGTTGCAGTCTATTGGGAGGGTATAAAAATACTTTTAATGAGGGCGGGATATAGATCGGCAATTGCTTGAACTAGTTAAGTTAATAGCTATGGATCGCGCATTCAAAGACAATTGATAGTACTGTAAAAAAATTTCACCCCCAATTGTGTTCGGAAGAGAACGGTTCGAAAACGAAAAGAGATATATATCATTAAATTAAATTCTAACAAGACTGTTCGTAAAACGGCATCTTTTGGAAATGAATTAATTGCCAATATACAAACAGCTGTAGAAACAATCAACTCAAGCATTAAAATTTATTGAGTACCACAGTTATACGCAGAAATCATAAATTTTCTTTTATAACTTATTTTATCGCATTTATAACATTTAATCCATCGCATTCAAATATGAACTCCTTTGTAATCTAGTGTTATTAGATCTGAGCAAATATAAATTTTAATGCTTAGTTAAAAGAGTGATTCGAGAGAGCAACGTTTCACAAAATTCCTTTTATTAAGTGATTATATAATTATATAATTAAATCGATCTAATTATAAATAGCTTGAGTAAATAAACAGATTTTCATAGTCTAATTTCACTGAGTCAATTTTTACACCCTCCTAATACCAGTTGAGTTTTATTGGGCAATTGAGTCCATATTTAATTTAATTTAATTTAATAGACCCTTTATTAGGCGAGGTTAGGCCCGAGTGGGCCTCTCTTCCACCTAACCTCCATATTGGAATTTTAATCTGAATTTCTCCTTTCTTTAGTATTGTCAAGAAGTTCACATATGAACATTTCGTTTTTATTAACTAGTACATCTTTTTTCATTACATTCCCTACAGTAAATTGATTCTCGAAACCAAATATCATAAGGTTCTGTAACGTGCAAGTAAGCTATCATTTACGAATATAGATATGAAAAATATGTCTAATTTTTCAGAGGTATAAATGCCCCTCTTTCTACTTTCCAAGAAAATATAAAATACATACAATACTAATCTTATGTGTACAGCATTGATTATGACTACACAATGCCTACAGGTAGTACAAATTATAAACTCTAAAAATTGTATAATCATGTACAAACTGGATGACCACTTTTTGAAACTAAACGTATAAATGATTCAGTAAGTCAGCTATGGCATAAAAGTTATAAAACTATACTTTAAAATGAGTAGAACATTGATAAGTAACTATACGTTTAAAAAACCATACATTGAACTTTTTGAAGAGCTACAGTAATTGAAGATGAATTCAAAAATTACTTCCCTTATTCGCGAAACAGGGTAGTGAAAACTGATACATTCTTCGTAAATTCTTTAACAACCTCTATTTTCCTTATGTCAGCATTAAATAAATCGATAGTTTTAGCACTCAAGGACTAATCGAATATTCGTTCAATCCTAGTACGAGTAATGAATGAGATTCACAAGTAATTTCTCACGTAGATATAGGTATCATTTCATCTTTTTATATTTGATGATTAACTCATATTCATCATACAGATATTAAAACATCTTTACTTTGGGTTCCGGTTTGAGATACGCCATTTATGATATAGGTAGTTTAGACTATACATATTAGATTCAGATTCCATTTCTGAGGCAGGAATTTTTCGTTCAAGCGATTTACATCCGATGGGGTTTCATGAATAGAACCAGTTTATTACTTGTTCAGAATCTTTAATTTGATTCACTGCTTTGTCATCATTTCCTGACCAATTTCATCACATTTTACGAGGCTTTTTGGAATGCTGTGCTGCCAGAATGTACGACAGCTGAAATAACAAATTTTGATTATCTCCTATAATTACCTCGCCTTGGAATTTCTGGGAAAACTCGTTGGAAGAGAAAGCTGTGTTTCTGGATTCCGGCTTTTGATACCTACTTCCATCCCAAAATTAAAACTTCTCCTAGCTTTCAGCACTAAAATGGAAATCTCTTTTAAAAACGCAAAATAGATGCTACGTGTGGGATGTTTGGCGTCATCAAAAGCGCAACACATATCGGATTTTTGCGCCAACCGAGAGACTCGCTTTTCTCTCGTGCGTCACCGTTACTGAAAAACACATTTCTACGAAAACACCAAGTTCTGCGCTCAGTAATATCCAATTCCTCCAAAAGATGCATTTATACTCCCCAGCCGCGAGATGCCAGCACCAGATAAAGACCTTCCTCTTCAAATTAGGCTGCTCTCATTCCATTCCACGTGAAACGACCAATCTGCGTCATTGCTATACCACGTCCGCATTTTATTCTCCGTGTTGTTATACGAAAGAAATACTGTGATAAATATTCTTCTACCACTTCTACGGTGTAGGTAAAATGGTCACCCTTTAAACGTATTTAACGAGTTCAGCTTAAATTTCATCCTCAATCAATGAGATGAACTGTAATATTAGCTAACTTAATTTAAAATATAAGTAGATAAATAGCCTATTAATTTAAGAGTGGGTTTCCATTGTTTTTGAGTAAATTCATACTTGTATTTCTAATTAATACAGATTTACATTATTACATGTACATCTGAACATGAAAAGTACTTTCTTCTGTAATTTAATGGTACAGGATTTATTCTATTGTAAATTCCGAAGATTTAGTAATTTATCTATCATCCATACCAAACTAATCCCACTGAATCAATAAAATTAGCTTTTAAAAAAATTTTATTCTAAACGGAATAAAATATTCATTTTACTTACTAAACTCTGTAATTTCGTCATTAGTATTATATGAATAGGATTAAAGATGCGAGAGGGCAATTGAAAAATTGAGAAAGAAAGACGTTTTTTCATTTACGCTGTATTTTAAATTTGGAACTTCATGAACTTGTTACTCGGAATAATACTGAGTTATGACATGAATGTATGTTGATAGCTATCCAATGGAAGTACTGAAAATATTCAATGGCACAGAACCCAACCTACTGTCCCATCTTCCAATAGCTAGAAATAACTGTACGCTTTACTTTCGAATTACGATATTTTACAGTAGAAATAAAATATATCTGACAAAGAATAACATTACATTTTATAGGCGTATTTACTTTTAATGAAAGGGAATAAAAAATTTGGGTTTACTTTTTTAAATTTTCCACTCTGGGTGCCAAATCGTTTTACGATATAAAAAATTCTTGATAACGCCTCTTACCACAATTACCAACTCAAGAATTTTCATTATATATAAGATAAATTGTTTTATCGACGAAAATTGAGAAGAGTTGTGAGCTGAATGGGATGAAAATTGTTTAACTATGACCGAATATCCGTTCATAGTAACGTAGTTTACGAGTTTACTTAGCCGATGTTCACCAGTGGAGTTCGAAACCACCGATAACTATCATATATCATATACGAGAAGTGTTCAAAACGTAAGGTGACTTTTCAAATTTCGCGGGCTACGTCCGTTTGATTTTCGATTTTTTTATGTCATGTTGGTACACTTGTCCTGAACATCTGTACAAATTTTCAAGTGTATAGCATGTTTAGTTTGTTTTTGACAGATATAAAGGTTAGACGTATTTTGGTGTGCTCGGCGATTTTCTGCTCTCAAAAAAAATGGATCAAAGAATTTGCAACTAATTTTGTGTAAAAAATGGAATAAAGTGCTCCAAAACACTTAAAATGTTGACAGTGGCATACGGTGAGTCTACTTTGAGTAAAAAAGACGTTTATAAGTGGTACAAGCTCTTCCAAGATGGCCGAGAAGATGCCAATGACGAACCTCGCTCTGGACGGGTATGTATGACACCATGACCACGCTAAAAACATCATTTATTAAAGAGCTGTAATTGGGATCGTATCTCAAACCACATCTGATTCTTCTCTGAAATTCTCATTCTTTCCTATCTTTCCTTTACTCCATTATCTGGCACATACGTGCACTCCCGCGGGGTGGAAAGACACACAGAAAGAGAGATTCCTTCAATTTGGAGCAAAAGGGCCAAGGACCTTAAAAGCGAGAAACGTACATCATGAGCAAACCGTGAGACAGGGAAAACGAATAAAAGAACGGGAGAAGATTGGCGCAACCATAGCACCCATTTGCGGGGTCATAAATTGCAGAAATGAGCTCCACGACCCGCGGGAAGAGAGAAGGAAGCGAAAGATGTTAACAACTTCGCTATCCCAACACTTCGAGTAAATATTCGCCTCCATTTTTTTCTACTCTCCTAGAGCATACACTTAGACTTTTATAGAGCCCCACGCTCATTCCGTCTATTTTTTTTAAATTCGGGTATACGTGTTTTCCCCGCCTCATTTTCAAGCGCTTGTGTCACGGGAAATACACGTCGCGGTCGCATAAAAGTATGATAAATCTCTCGAAATGCGCTTTCTTTGACTTTCGAATCCTATTATCCCGGAATTCGACCCGAATGGGGCATTTGCTTACCATTTACGTGTCACCCGTGAGAAATGGATTGGGGATGTCAGCGGAATGAGTCTAAATAAGTGCTCGTTTGGGGCGATGAAACATGAAGAAATTTCCGGTCGGCGCCATCAGCGGTTGAGTGAAGAATGGAACAAATGTAGTCGACAAAATTACTGCCAATTTAGGAAGATATATGGGAGGTCGTCTTCTATGACGTAGGGCATGCTTTTATTCTTGAAAGCATTGTGATACTAGAGCCCATTCACATTCGGTATACAATTCATAAGAAGCAATAGTTGAAGTTCGCTAGGACATATTTCTTATTTACTCCCTAACAAAATCTAGGTTGTTACATGTAAGTAGTGGACTTTCCAATGTCAACTCTCGAGTTATTAACCATAAAAAAGTTCCACCACATATAGTCTGACTGATACAATTACAGTTTGCTTTCTGATACCCCAAATACAGTAAAACCCGTTTGATATGCTCCCTTTTAGACGCTACCCCATTTAATACGTCGTTTTCTCTCAATTTTGGTCCCTTTCTTGAGAAACAAATGGTAAAGGTATCACTTAATATGCTCTACTACCCACTTATAGTACGGATTTTTCCGTCATCAGACGCACTGCAACCCGCTTTAGCTAATCGGTCGCTTCATTTTATAGACTTAAAATGTTTATATTATCTACATCTTTGTCCTCTTCTCACCCCTCCTACTTCGTCGTAATACACTCCTTTGATGACTAATTTGTGAGGAAAAATGAAATATCGCAAAGCAGAGCAGAGAATCTTTACCTTCAACCTTAAGCCTTTAATCAAAAAGTAAACACATCATCTGAAAGTGTGAGAATTTATTAGCTAATCAGTCGATTCTATGTTGATGTATGATGTGTAATGCAGCGACAGTGTCATCCAACATAAAAATTTGTTTTCCTCTGAGAAATAGTGAAACAACTGAATTGTTACCCTTTGGTCCTCGAATATCAAAAATAATGGAAACCTTAAATAAAAATTAATATTTTTAAGAGACATCTTAACCCAGGTGGAAATGGGACAAAGAAATTCCCATGTCATCCCCATCTTCATTATTGATAGATCAAAAAATGAAAGGAAAGATTAATTAATTGAAGAAATAACCGGGAAATTCATTTTGTGGGCATAACAAAACTTAAACGATGCAAATTTCCTAGGACTGGAAAAGATCCACTTAATTTTAGGCAGAAAAAGTCTGCAAAGTGAAGAAATTTTGGCATTATAAATTAGTGAGTAATAAAATAGAATAAGAATGATAAGGTTCATGAGATCTTTCCCTCTTATTGAAATAATGTATCCAGTTATTCATGATGCTTATCATATGCCAGAATCGTTCAACGCGCGTATAGTACGTTCGTCTTTGAAGTGGACAGAGCGAATTTCTATCTTTCTCATACCCTTTTGACCTCCATCTCTCCCTTTCACGTTCTCTTAGATAAACATATTCTCTCTCCATAACTCCACGTGTTCAAGCGCCTATTTTTAATTGTACCATCGACTCCCGTCTGCACTCAACTTCAGCTCTTCGTTTTAACTTCCCTGCGCATAATTCAAAACATGCATCTCCGCTCTCTGGACCGAGTGGTTTCTTAAGCAGAATTTATGAACCGTTTCCGCATATTATAAAGGCAAAGCAGACTTCCTTGGGAATTCTCTTTAGGGGCACACCTCAGCGTCTGAATTTGAATAATATGCACTCCATGTGCAATTTGTTCATCCTGTACTTAATAACCTATCAATTACATACTCCGGGGTGGATATATGGGAAGGATGAGCTTTATAAACGGCTTTGAATCCCTCCCGCAGTAGTAGATTATAGCATTTAAGATTAAGGGTAAAAGCTCTTTATTTACCAAACCACCACAATTAACTTGCACGAAGTTTTTTGTTGTAAATAAAATTATTGCCACTTGCGTTTTCTGGGAATAGACTGGGAATAATTATATGGAAGTTCCGTAGCAAGTATAGCAGTGCTGATTAAAAACCCAAGGAGAAGCAAACGAAAATTATCCACATTTCCAGGTCTTTGTAAGTGGTTAATTCATGACAGTATTGGTATTTTAGTGGTCAGAATTCCTATCCAGGGAAAGAGATATCTGGTTTTGAGTCATAGTCATTTCGACGATTTGTGCTTTCGTTTATTCTTGAGCTTTGGGAATTTTTCACAAAGATAGAAACTCGTCATCGCTTTTATCAAGTAGGAAGTTTTCAGACCATCTTTTTCATACATGTACTCTTACCTACGAACGAATGGATTGTTCTCGATGTGGATTATAGGGGGAAGTGAAAGTAAAAGGGAATTGCAATGAAATTTATGTAGAATTTTTTCCTTTTCCGTTTTTATTCCATTCTTCTTTGATTAAGGCTTCGGTGTCGTAAGGCTGGATCAGTATGCAATTGATGAAAGTGGAGTAGTAGAAAAATTCGATCAATTTCATTTGTCCCAACTCCTCAAAAACCCTCTAGTGCTTATAGCTCAATCACTTTCCGAATGTATCACTCGATATGAAATTTTCATTTAAATATTTGCGGTGTAATAGCAATGTAAGCAACGCAGGCTCTAATTGTCACACTAGCAAAATAGGAGAAGTAGAGTGCATGAACTAAGTTTTATATCAATTCTTCGATCTTTCTCTTTGAAATACTTCATGCACCCTTAAAATACATTTAAATATCATTTGACTGTATCCAGTCTTTATATTATGTACATAATCAAATATAATAACGGTACTACGAAATCAAGAAAATTTCCAAAAGAGTGAGATGAAACAAAGGTTTACGTCGCGGAATACCGTTTTGGACTCGAAGTTGGTAACATTTGAACAAAAAGAGAAACATTTTTTAGAATTATATAGCCATAAATTCTTTTCCCTTGACAACCAAAGTTATATCCAAGCTCGCACGTTTCCCTGAAGAATTCATTGGGAATTCAGACCCATTCGAAGGTTATAGCAGAAGAATAGAATAGTGAGGATATCATTATCTTTGAAGAGGAGGCAATATCTTGTGATTCATGCATGTCGTTATAGTTCGCAGAGACAAATTTACTACCATGTATAAAAGCTCCTAAAACGAATCTTTTTCCCTAGTGAACGATTATACATAGCTGTGTGACTATATGGAAGGTGATAAGACATTAATATGTTTATCAGTACTAAAAAATAAGAGGGATAGAATTTTGGAAACGAATTCATTTTTAGCAAAATTTGGAGTAAATAGAATTTTTTACTTCGAACTTCACATGATCCATAATTTTCAATAAAATTTGACTGATCTATCTAATTGGTATTCCACTTAAATTTTTAGCAATGAATTTCTACATAGTTTCTATTTATAAAAATTAATAATACGAAACATTTACAAATTTTATTAATGTGGGTTTCATAATCAGCTTACATTAAGTCCCATCATTCTTGAATGGGGGAGTTAACTATTAAATATAGTAAGAAAAAAGACTTTCGATTTACACACAATACTAAGCCTAAAGGCAGACAAAAGAGAGGATTAGTTTTCTCTGGTTGCCCGGGAAACTGCTGAGCGGCAGAAACAGAGAGACGGACAGTGGAGAAGGGTTTGTGTCGTTCCTCTTTGAGAATGTAAATGGAATTCTAAAGAGACGTGCACTCAGACGCTTTAAATTCTCCATTCGATCTCAATTCTTTTGCCCGTTATAACTTCCACAGCAAAAGTTAACATGAGAAAGCAATTCAAATAGTCGGGAGACTTTCGCATACATTTCATTCATCTGGAAAGTATCCACCGGATAACCGGCAGGAAAACCCGTATCTACATTACTCGTGGTAGAGGTCTTTCTTGGAATGAATTGAAGTCTAGAATCATCATGTAAATGAGTTGATAAACACATCCTTTAGGCTTAAAATTCGGAAATTATTTTGTTACTATATTCAGTATTGAATTTCACTTCATTGATTTATTGGTAAATTATTATCATCAACTGATTTGAATAATTCGGAGTTTATATTAGTTGTCACCAAAGGCACCATCAGTGGAGAGATTGTGAAGTATGGAAAACAAAGCCTAAAAAATATGTTGTGCTGGGGGAACGAAGTAGATATCACGCGCATACATTGTTATCTCGGCCGATCATACGAGATCATCGTATATTGCGAGAGAATTTATTCAAATAGATGATAGGTCTTCTAGATTATATCCACATGTAAATTTACATAATTATTATGTGGTCTTTCAATGTGTGTGGCAGAGGTTGCATACTTGAACTACTTCTTTAGCTTGTTGCTATCGCCTCAACTTCACTTTTATTATTATTTCAAACACTCTTTTTCCATGGATGACACCCGAAAGTCATAGAATAGCGCAGAAATCTTATGATGTATACACCCCTTGCCACGCGTCGAAAGTCGGCTCACAGGGTTTATGTTGACGTAGATCAGGGGTTACCAAACATTTTTTATCTACAGCCCACCTCTTCTTATCTACAACTCAATACACTAATTTTATAATGGTATAATTTCCCCGATGTCTCCATCTCTTAATTTACCACTCGTTGATATAATTTTGATAAATTTATTTCTACCAATAATTATTCTTCAAACAATAAATTTACCTAATATACTCATTCAATTTTTTTATATTGTTACAATGTCATTATTTCTTGTCATCTTCGATATATTCACCGTCCACTTGAATCGCCTACCGTAGTAGAGTTAAAAGCTAATGCCTCTTAAAGGTCAGTAACAAGTGGAGGCCTCCATTACCTACCAGAACTAAGCTCCTTCCCTGATACACCAATACTAATATGGGATTAAACATTTGTCATATGGTTATATTTAAAATTCATAAGAAATATTTTTTAGCGAAGTGGAACATGCAGAGATATGGAAGAATGAAAAGGGCTGATGGTCGTTTGTCCTAAAAATGAACCCGATATTGACCAGGTTGTCAACTCCCGAAGTATATGAAATCTTACCCACCTAGCTTAATTTCTTCACCACCTCACCGGTCACTTATGAAGCTGTATGTTGATTACTATTCTTCCATATTGCCAATGAACTCAAATCAAAAACCATTCGAAATCTCATTAAGAATGCAAAAGATATCACAGTGAGCTACATTACACTTTTACGAGCAAATATCGTAGAAAAAGAATTATAAGAACACTTTTATTATTTATATTCATGCCTCAGTAATTAACATAGTTATTCTAGAGATCGTAGAGGTCACAAGGGCTTAACTTAAAGGGCTTTGTACGTTAACCATTCAAATATTCCTTTTGTCATATAAATTCTACATTTGCCGACGTTTTCTCCCGGGATTCTTCATCTCATTTTACACAAGCCTTTGTCTTTGTACGTCGATTTCATTCGCTGGTTGCAGAATAACTTAGCGAAGGACGGACATCCTCCGCCCTCAATTTCTATCTGATTTGATCCCAATGCCTCTTTCCATTCATTTCCCCTCTAAATTTTAGTTTTCCATCACTTCGATTTGGGTCGACTGCGAAATTCCCTTTCATTCTTCCGCCCCCGTCGCTTCCGAACCGTCGAGGTGAGAAAGACGAGCGCCAAATGCATCTAAGAGACTGAGAAAAGGCGTCCTTCCTTCCACTGCATTCCCTTCCATTCCTTTCATCTTTTGCCTCTTTCTGCAGCCGCTTTCCCTTGAGCCTTTTTCTGCAAACAACCGGTAGAGGCGCTCGCGAGGGGGCGCTGATGCGAGGGAAAGGACAAGGCGACTGGGTTATTTATTTATTTTTATATTTTTTTGAAGGGCGGGATCTTTTTCGCGGGTCGTTTGCGAGACATTTTTCCTTTCCCGTCGTCCCCGCGCGCGAGGCCTTTTTGTTCGGCCTTTTTTTCCGTTTGAATATATTTCTTTTATCCCAGACTTTATTGCCCGACTGAGGCGGTCCGATGTTTGCGCTTTCGGAGGAATTTCGCGCCGACCCTTTTCGCCGAGAAGAGGGAATTAGAGCAAGGTGAGGGAAATTAGCCCCATCGCGCGACAAACAGCGCCTTCTAAATGTTGGGTTGTGGTTTATTTATTAATTCATCCGTGCCTCCTTACGACGGGGGAAATTGAACATTTTGGCTCGAAATTTTTAAAGAGGGTCTTTGCTGTAATCATTTGAGGCCCTCTGTTTAGGATGGTAAAGCGCTGCTGAAAGAGGTTAAAATTGGCGAATGTTGACTTGAGTTGGTTACGTAGGCGGAGATAAATTTGCTTGGCATGTAGTTCTTGCTAATGTAAGTATGTCGAAGTGATTTCTACGGAATAAGTTCTTAATAATTGTGTTTCAATCAGCGGCGTGGCTAAGTCTCAAGAGGTCCTTGCCAGTACTTTTGGGCTCGTTTTGGGACTCTTCTTTCAGGATAAGTACGTTTCTTCGCATACACTTTCCCTCCAAATACTTTTCGAAGCTGCCCTTTCGCTAAATTTTTGAGGAATTCAAATGCTTCTCATACTTACAGAATTTACTTCCACAGGAGGTTTGAAATTAAACTCTTTTTTCTCCTTTTTCATTCCACATAAGAATAAAAATTACTGGTAAATTAATTTACTTGTTATAATTAAAATGAATTTAGCTTATATTAATAACTAAAATTAGATGGTATAAGTCACATTTTGGAAAACATTAGACTCGCGAGCTGCAATTTCTCCTTCAGCGCTATAGATTTTGAATGTAGAGTTCTCTTGACCTTTCCATTAAAGGCAAAAATTCTAATTCAGCGACTTCAGGAGGTTGTTTGCCAAGTAATTCTTATGTTATCCATATTTTTCTCAGAAATGTCAACGGAAAAGACGGAGCCTCTCATTGCGAAAATCTGCCGAGATATTATGAAAAAGTTTCATCAACGGGGACATGGAAGATGCACTTCCTGCTAGAAGCGGAAGGGACTGGTCCAATCACAGCGGAAGGTAGGAAAAAATTTTCTATACTTCATTTTTAGTTTATAATATACCTGGTGAAGATAATATCTACAGATAAATATTCTGTAGTTAATGGACATTATCCATTCAACACAGAGATTGACTTTTCTTTTTATTGATATTAGAGAGCTTAACGTGCAAGAAGACCCGTTTATTTTAATTTTTTCGTGATAATTTTACATTTATGATATGAATTGTGGAAAAGAGGCGTTTGATAAATATTCAGGCTAAAATAAAGTTTGGTGGAATACGTGCGATATTTGGCCTAGGGGAATAGGAGTTCTGTAAAGAAAATTGCTGATATTTAAAAACTTATTACATAACATATAAAGATATACATGCTTTTTTAACTTAGAAAGTATTTTACTTAATGACAGCTCTATCGATTATTATCCACTCATAAATTCGTTTATTCATCGCTCAGTTTCATACCCATTAACATTCAGATCTATGTTCTTGGAACTGAATATTTATGATGTAACACATAATTCATAAGATGATCCAGCTCTCAAATATATTCTTATATTAGTAATATTAAGTCCACCTTGTTTCATCAGATGATTAAACTTACCAAACTCTTCGTTAACTTTATGCAGCTTAAGTATTGTGCGTAATGAGTGTAAGAGAAGATGGGAAATAGAGAAGTTACTTTTTTCAATATAACTATAGCATGTGCATGTCCCATTTTATTAAATGAACTGAAAAAAATCGTATAGGTATGCAGAATTCCGGTTAGAGACTTGTTAGAGAAATAGGAATTCTGGTTAAAGGCATGACCGAACAAACTTGTAATCACCAACCACTAGGATTGGCAATGAAAAGTTCAGCCCTTGCGATTCACTTATCCCCGTTTCTGCGCCCTGGGCTGAGATGGACCCGTCCGAACCAAAACAGGGAACCTGTCATTTGCATACTCTGAGTGAAACCACTCTGGAAGCGTAGATTATCTCCACCAAGGTCCTCTCAGTAGGAAACTGTTTTGTCTTTATCTGAGACTTTCGTGACCGCCCTCCTGTGGTACACTTTGTATTGTGGATCGAGCTCAGCTGATTCCTTCAACTTTGATTCTGAGGTTGATGTTCCTTGGATGTTTCGGATAAGATCGCTTGTTATTTTGCACGCAAGGGTATGCACCTAGGGATCTAGGAATCTCAGGGATTTTTAATTTTGAACTCCTCCTTAACGTAAAAATCACCTATCACCATTTTCCTTTACATCCAGTTGAGAAATTCGCCTTCCATGACTTTGTTTGGCAGGCGCCTTTACATGGCCGCGACTGTGACGACGCATAGCAAAAAAACACTAGCCCTTGCAAAACAACATGTCCAAAGTAAGTGACAAAGGAAAAATCCGATTTTTGCATCGACATGCTAGGCCTAAATTCTGAATCTCTTGAAAATTGCGGAAAATGTATGCCAGAAATTCCTTCTCATAAAACCCCTTCTAATATAAGATCTGTACTGGCACGGAAGAGAGGGTATGCCTCAGTGAGAATGAAGGAAGGTAAGAGTAGGTCACGTGTGTGGAAAACTGCGATGACGTTGAGTAGAGTGAAGGACGGCTACGAGGGCTCCTACGTCACAGCCTTCAAGTGCTCGTACTTGTGTGTATTATGTAAATTGGTGAGGGGGGATATAGAATGCGGTATCCGGGGAGTGAGAGAGGGAGGGAAATGTTTTTGTAGCGGTTGCCAACGTCTAACTCTTCGTATTCCTGTTTCACGGAGCCCTTGTTTCTGTCGAGAGTTTTTTGTTGGCGAGAAACTTTTCAGGCAAAGGTAGATGGAAAGACGGCCGAGATGCCATTTCCTGGAAATCTTAGCATTTCCTTCCGTTTTCATTGCGTTGCGATCCATTTCGCTGGCTGTACGAAACTCTTTGAGTGTTAGTAGGGAGTGCTTTCTTTCCTACGAATGGATTCGCGAAATTTAGAGTTCCTAAAATAATTCCGCCGGTAGGAAACGCGGGTATCCCGAACTACTCAAAGCTTCTCATTTATGTGAAATGCGTTATGGATTAAATCATTAAATTTTTGCACTCTACGAAGAAATCTACAAATCTTAAAGTTCCACAGATAAGCTGGACAGCAAGGAACGCGCGAATTCCATAAAATTTAACATTAATTAGGGAGAATTATAAGCATTACGGTTTGGTCAATTCTATATCAACTGCGATTAAAAATTTACGGAGCCCTTGAATATGAAAATGTGAAATGTTAGTTTTGGAAAGGTTTTTAATATAGAATCTGACTAATTATATAACTAAACGAAAATGCAAGGCGCCCAAAACACTGGATTAAATCTGTACTTCATATGTACATACATCTCATCAAAATTTTGTGCGTGTCTCATCTAAAATTAACTTTGATTAACTAATACTAAGAATACTTATCAAATTTCTCCTATCATTACTTGCGATCAAATATAAAAAGACTAATTATTTCACGTAATGTAATGGGAAGGCCCAACATGTTAATGTTCAACTACGAATTATTATCACTCGTGAAAAAGCATCACATACATTTGATAATATATAATAGATGATTAAAAGTAAAACAACCAAATATCTCTCTAAATTAAATCTTATCTAAAGGATATCCTTATTATGAAAAGTGCTCTTTTTAAATGGAATTCCCAGCTATCTAAATACAAAATCTAATAGATATTGATTCTGAATTATGTTCTACATATCTTATTCCTGTGTTTGTATATATCTGAATTTTAAATATTTTTAAGCTGATTGTTTTCATCATCCTGCCTTCATGTATGGATAAATACTGAGGGAGTTCATCATAGATGGAACGTTTCGATTACGTTCAAATACTTTTCATTTACTAGTTTATTTCTCGATAAAGAATTCGTTTGATGGAGATGCTAACATCTTATGTAATAATTTTCCTTTTGTCGCGAATACATTTTAACAATAAATTACTAAAACATGCCATAATGTATTACATTCCTTGCATTTACTATACATAGCAAAAAAGCAGCCTTCTCTACTACTTATCTACATATTTTCGAAAGAAATTGTCGTACCAAATATAAATATACTAAAGAGGTATCCACTTCAGGAGAAAAGACACGAATAATTACATTTACTCTTGTCAAAACACACAGGCTTATATAAGGAATTCTATTTGGTACTGCTTGTTTTTTTAGGCATTTACCTGGATCCTAAGAATACACGTCTTTTTTAAAACAAAAGTGCCAAATTCTGCAAGAATTAAGAATAGAAATGCTAATTAATACCTTCGAAACCGTCCGCCGTTATTCCCTGGAACAAGGGAGGTGCTAGTCCGCGGCTTAATTAAGACAAGAGGTGGTATTTGGGGATTTTTTGTTACGTAACACACGAATAGGTCACAATGAAAGGTGTTTATGAAGTTAAGGGGATGAGCCCTCTTCCACGAAACAATTTTAAGACCAAAAAGAAAGAAATTTCTCTCCACCTCGGGCCTTGCGATTCTCTGAAGAATGATGGACCGGCGGAGGCGCTTTTTTCGAGGAGAGAAACAATAGAAGACTGAAATAGCGCCGGGTTAAATAATGAGTGCAGACTCGCGTGTTCCCAAGTCTGCAAAAATAAGCTTCATCGCGTATATATTGCATGTTTCCAACGTCCCAAGCGTCGACGGGACGGAAGAATTAATCGTCAGTAAATAGATACAGTTTTTATGTTCTGCATTTCTTGGCGCTCTAAGTGTAGGGAAGAAATTTATGCATCAGTTTATGTGTCATCATACAGAATTCATCTTCCTGTATTGATTTTCAAATAAGCCAATTACGTTAAGATACGACGTATCAGAACAGATTACATAAAATGCTAGATGTCATTAAAAATAACAAGGTCGCCGAAATGAGGAAAGAATTTCTCTAAATCTAACGACAAAATCGCGTGATTGCCAATAATGCCACTAAAATATTACGGCAAAGTTGGTTATCTTACCAAATACATTCCCGTATAGCGCCTGTAACGTAGGTAACCCAAATTACAGTTGTGCATTGCGGGTTGCAGTACGGTCAGGATATGTTTACAATATTGTATCCTGAATATGCTGTCACCCGCAACATACATGTGTAACTTGTATAGCCTCTGTTTCAGGCGCCGTATGTAGGGTATTGGTAGATAACTTCGAACAATACTGCATTGTGTTCAGCTCGCGTTTTATGGAAATTTTACAAATAATGTTTATCTAAATATTGACGCAATTTCAATGAGAAATATCATGAACATTATTTTATTATTGAAGTGAAAACAGATTTATACTTTTCCACAAAGATTATTTAAAAAAACCGAAGACTCCTTTCAGGCTGTTCACTTTTCGATTGAGTTTCTTTGATCCAATAAAGATTTTACTATCATACGAGTTAAACTCTAGCACAGCCTCAATATTTATCATTGATACCATACAAAAAAAACTCTTCAGCCAGTTCAGAAGCGGATTTCATTTCTCTCACTAAATATTAAGGTTAATGGAATATTGTACCGTCGTTTGAAGAAAAAAAAACTTATTCAGATATTTCTTAAGATTTCAAAATATCTAACTTAATTTGCGTTTATTATTAATGATCCTAAATTTTAAATATATAGAGATTTGCATAAAAGAGCAGGGATTCCGAGAAAATCAGTGGTTGAATTGAGCCTGTCTCTTCTTTCTGCTTTTAAATAATTAGTACTATTACCTAAAGTACTATTTCAATATTTCCGTTGTCTCAATTATTAACTTCTCGGAATTTTTTGTATCTGATACTTAAGATCTCTCTCATATCTTTTGTATTGAATTTTGAATTAAAAGCTTCCTGTAGCGAAAATTGAGTCGTAATTCTTCCTTTAATTTCTTTATTAATTATTGAGGTCACGTCTGCGAATTATAAGAGGGAAGATAAATTTAATTTAAAAGAGAGAATTATTGTGATGATAAGCGACATTTTCGTGACAATAATTAGCCGTAAAATGTCGGTTTACCTCTTTGCAGTTCTTTAGATACATGAATCGATAAAGAGTATATATACACACACAAGAGAAAATATTAATATGCTATATCCTGTTTATATAAAGTGGAGTGGCGTTAACCCTTATCTAACGATTCCTTTCATTATACAAATATAAGATTTAATATTCTCAAGGCTTATTAAGAGAGACTAATTCTATCCTGTTAATATTCTTTAGCCCAAATATGTTTACACTATTTTGACAGGAAAACTGATTAAATATATCGATGTAGGTATTTGATCTTCTGAAATTCTTCTAAAACACGTATATATAAGTGATATTTTTGAGTCAATACCAGGCCCGTAGTCAATTTAGAAAGGTCTGAGACTACAACACCCACCGCTATCTAAATAGTATCTTTTGCTTGATGAAAAATACTGTAAATTGAAATAAAGTCTTTATATAGATATTCCTTTAGATT
The DNA here is from genome assembly GCA_036926295.1 of Pachydiplax longipennis. Taxonomy (NCBI): domain Eukaryota; kingdom Metazoa; phylum Arthropoda; class Insecta; order Odonata; family Libellulidae; genus Pachydiplax; species Pachydiplax longipennis. The sequence goes on along the minus strand of JAVFKF010000003.1, from coordinate 21,496,331 downwards.
TAGAGACGTCAAATATAATTTTTCAAGTATTCCAACGAATCTCGCTACCTAAATAAATTGTATGAAGGAGCAGATAGATTTTAAAAGTAGTGTTAAAAGGAAGAGAACTTTCAGATCTCTGACTTCTCGATACTCTTGGAGTATTTTCAATTTGTGTATTCGTGGTGTTTGAGTCGTCCATATAGTTGAGATAGAAGACGCAAAGTGGATGTGGGATCGTTCTACGTCAAAAATGTTTGAAGATTCTCTTTTTGAATGTTTATAATAGAATTTTCCATATGAGTCGTTAGAGTGCCTTCCACGGGATGGAAACTGAATGCTGGCAGTGGTTTTTACATTCTTCAGAATTTTTTACGATACGCGTACGAAAGTCATCTCGGATGCGTGATTACTTCTATGGAAATACACATTCAGTGCACGCACTTGGTAGCGTAGGAGAGATAAAAAGGAGACCAAGATTTTATTCGTCCTCTCCCAGAAAAAAAGAAAATCCAGCGGCAATGGGTTCGAAGCGCAAGTAGCGAATGTACTCCAGCGCTCATGTCTTCGCATGTTTTATTTTGGTTCTGATTCTGCCTTTGGAATGCAAAGTGCGCACGGAAAGGAATTAAACGTGAGTAGAATATAGAAGGCTGACTAATTAGGTCGATGTGAGTTTAAGAGAAGACAATTGCTTCTAAGTGAAGAGGCGGATCGAAACAGGGAATTGCAAGAGGGAAATATCCGAGAATCGAGAAAAGGCAAGAATAGAACGTGGCTGGAAATACTCCATACTATTTTGCTGAAAGCAAAAGCACGTGCTTCAATGGTAATGATGGTGACGGATGGATGTTTTCTCCACGATGTAAACTTAAGGGAAAAAAGAGCAATCGGATCGTGAGTATAACCCATTTCTTCCAGTATCCGATTGAATATCTTCCGGAGTGGGCATAAAATTAACCGTTCCGTCCTCACGTGGTTTTTGTCAATTCCATTCTGACGGGTATGTTTAACCAAAAACAGTAATATATTTTGCATCTTTAAAACCCGTTTATCATATTGACATTATTCCCAAACTCGAATACATGTTAACCCCTCACTTTTTACGAGTAACTTTTCAAGTCAACCTTCAACTACCTAGGAACCTGAAAGGTTTAAATGGTAATCGCCGGAAATTTGAGTATTTCTAAAAAACGGAGGCAAGTGAAATAAATAAGAATTTGTTGACCTTCCTTCCTTTGAAGTTTTCTTTATGAAAAGGAAATCTAATACATATTTGTATCTTGAGAAAAAATAACGATTATTCGAGCTATAATGATAATGTAGTTGATTAAAGGGCGCAGATTTTATTTATCTAGGGAAACATGACGCAAAATCTCGAACCGGGTAAGTTTAGAATGACAAAACGTGCATTGTCATAATGCATGCCTTACAAGAAAACCCATTACATTGGAAGCGTGAATGGCGACTGATTACCCTATTATCTTGCTTAAGGTAAGGTTAAAGCATTTTGTAGCCTGACGTATGGTGCGATACAACATTTTTCATAGAATAATATGACTCCAATGTGATGAAAATTATTAAACTAATAGGAATCCTCTTTCTAAATGTATATCTCAGCTTATAAATGAAACACACAGCTAGAAATTGAAAGTATGACATATAAATATACAATCTTAAAGCTGTAAGTAATCGAATGTAGTGCGTTTACGGCTCATAAAGGTACATGTTAGAGGTTAAGAGACAAAGATATTCTCCAAGCGCCGAAAGCGGCAACCGTCGGGGGCAATTCCTCAGAAAAAGATAATCACCCACATGGTCGCCAATTTTCAGAAGTACCCAATGCGCATTTCGGAAGATATGCTTTCATTGTCAAGGGTGGTCAAATGCTGAATGATTTTTCTGAATCTTCTTCTCTGAATATTCTTCTGACCGAAATTTTTTTTTCAGTACATTTAAAAAAACATCGCACTATATTGGAGATAATACGTTATTATCCCAATCCGAACTTAATGATTGATATATCGACGCAATGTAGCTTCCGAAAGCATGCGTGAAGATTTTAAGTGAGAAATAATGAAGACTAATACGGAAATAAGAATTCGCGAGAGTGAAGGCATTTATCCGACAAAATGGAAATTTCCCGAGAAATGAAATGTCGTTGGGAAACCGAAGGAAGATACATGGTTTTAAAATCAAAAAAAGTACTCAATTTTTACCTTTGCTAAGGAAGAATAGAATCCCCTCTTTTCCGGGGTGAGAAAAAATTATTGGACTCTCAGCATCCCAGAATTCCTGGAAGCAGTCGTTCGTGCCCCCCTCCCGTTCGCCCCCCAACTTCTTTTCACCTTATCACGCCCCTAATCTCCAATCCCTATGTCTTTCCTTCCTTTCTCCCCCATTCCATCCTTCTTCCCCCCGGGATAACCCTCTCCCCCCCAATGAAACACCTCAGTCGAATATCCTCATCATTCACGCCCCCTCTTTCCCGAAAAACTTCCGACCGTGGCGCCTCTATCGGAATATTGCGAATGTAGTGGATTCACGCGACACTGCCTTAATGTCTCTTTTTTGTGTCTACTCCTCATATTCCGCTCTTAATCTTTGTAACGCGAAAAAGATTGAAACTCCCTTTCCTTTCTTTCCTCCGCGAGATATTGGAAACCGCCGCAGCGCCGTACGTATATAAGAAAAGGAATTTCCTTTTTTCCCTCCCTTGACGCGATGGGAACAAATTTAGCAGGAGACTTAAAGAAAGTGGATTTTGTTTCGGATTTGCTCTAATGGTGCGGAGGATTTATCTTCCTCCGCTAAAATTGACGCTGGAAATATCAATTCGGAGTGCATTACGCGGAGGAAGGAAGGCGTCCTAAGATTGTAGAAATGTCGTTACATTAGTACTACCTTCAGTGCTGTTAAGGCGTGGTAGCTTTCTCGGCTAGGTCATTAAAAATCTAGAGTACTACTTTCCAGATATAAATTAATTATAATTTCATCCCCTTGAAGCGATTTTTCAGTTTCTCGATGGATGAATACTAATATTAAAATTAGCACAACAGAAAATTTCCACAAAATTATTGGTTAAATAATATAATTAGTTAAATAATATTCCTGGCTATGAAATTTGATTTAGATGAGTCTTCCCTGAAATATAGTAATACCTTCTTGAAATATAGTTGTGGTTAGTTCAGTACTGCATAGGCATACCCAATGACTCCTATTCTACTGCAGTTTCATAAGAAGAATGCGTCTTATTCTTAGTAAATCTTTTCGTCAACCTCTATAGTTTTATATCTATATAAATTTGATCGATTCTCTTCAATAAAAATGTCTTTTCCCCAAATTTACGTATCTTTTTTATCTTGTGGCATTTTCACAAAGTTTTGCCATATACATTTCAGTGCAAGTCCCTTCGTTTTCTTTCATCTTTCCTTATATCCTTTTTAGAATGCCATGTACATATTTTATTAAAGTTCAATTTTTCAAAGGCATATTAATTATATGGCTATGACAATTCATAATGATTCACGGGTGTATTTTATAATGAAACATTAGAGTACACTATCTTATGTCGTGTATGCAGGAAATACTCTTTGATAATTCAAATAACGAAATAGTTTCAGAGTTTCGCATGTTATTAGTATGTGTATCTATTGACTCTCAGGGATTATTAAAGCAAAACAATTATCATCATTAAATTATAGTGAGACTTTCCAAATAACTCCTTGGTGCACTGTGGAGTAATTCATTCTTAGATGAAATGATTTTCGATTGTTCGTCAATTAATCTAGAGAATTTCGAGAATTTTTCCATCTATTAATTTATCTTGAGTATGCACTCAATCAGTGGACATGAACCTCTTTATATTTAACGCCCCTAACTTTCGCTACCGTCTTAATGATTCGGCTAGTAGAAATATTTTTAGTAATATATTTTGGTTATTCATATATCGTTTATTAAGATAATTAATTTACATCATACGTTAATGATAATTTTCACACAATGCCATATCGTTCCTTTATTACCCATTTCTAACATCTAGAAAATTCTCGAGGAAATACTACTCTAATCTAGGAAATACTGAACATTTTAAAACATTAAATAGCCTATTTGTGGGCGGTACTGACCAGACAGGCGACCCCTGGTTTAGATGGAAGAGGTGATTTCCAATATCGATCTCGCCAAAATAAAGACGTTTGATTCGTATAATAATTTGTTATAATTCGTATAATAATTTGCAAAATCCAAATAATCAGTATTAGGCTATTTTAACACCACAATTTAAACAGCAACTTTTATATGTAAATCTGTCGTAAACTGCTCTGATAAACCTATAGAGAAATCTTTAAGAGAAATCTGCTTTTTCTCACCAAAACTTATCTCCTCTAACTGCTGCTTCAACTCGTTAGGCCCCACGAGTCTACTTTATCGACATTCTAGCTTCTACGTTATCGGCGATTTTCTAGAAACTAACCTCCGTGAACGGGTATTAAGAAGTCCTTAGAATTTCCTCCATTCCTTTTCTCCCTGACAGATCGATCAAGACGGTATTTATGCTCCAGCCGTAGAAACTTGTTCGAATTAAGCGGAGAGGAGTGTTTGGTGTAATTTGAAGATCCATTGGCGCTTCGTTTTCCACACGGGGCTCTTCTCATTAACGGCCTCTCCGTCCCCTGCGACGACTACCCTCTTATCTTCGATAATTCTCATTCTCTCTCTTAAACCCCTTTCCGCAATCAATCCACTACATTTCACTCGGGTTTCTTCTTCCCCACAGATTTCATCGGATTCCCCTTTGCTCCTCTTTTTGCGTTATTTTTCGAGTAGCAAAGTTGGTGAAGTAGTCAATGCCAGGGTGTATATAAACACCAGGAAAGTAAAGGTAGTCCCAAAATTAAAAGTATATTTCAAAATTGAATAAAATTAAAATAGAAAGCGATAGAAATGCGTTTATTGTTACATTAAAGTAAGGAGACTAGGAAATAGTTTTTCGCGCAATTTTAAAATTAGCTCCAAAGTTCGAAAACAAATGGCGTTGCTATACAGGAAAACCAGATATACTTTATGAACATGTTGCAGTGAAATTTTCAAAACCAATTTCACTATACATTCAAAAGATCCACCGTTGAATCAATAACATTACGCAGTGTGCGAACAAAATGTCTCAATATTGAGCATACCTAAGTTGTTTTTGTCTCATACCATATTACGCGAAACTTGTAATTACGAATACCACCTTCCTGTGTCTTCTTCAAATGAACCCTTCATCAGTCACATCTTCAAAAACTTGTTTTCGGAATCCTCGCAACAGTGTTCACTAATTTGAGAGAAGTGGTATAAGACTTATACGATAGTTTATCATACCTTTCTTTACTTTACCGCTATACTTACAAACATTTTTTATAATCAATATTCGTTGTATATTGCATGGGCCAACGATTGATAAATGCAACTGTAGTGCTTATTATTCAAATATTCGAGTACTTCCCTCTTATCTCCCGTAAGTCGGTTGATGAAAAAACCAGTTTCAATGATATTCACATACATCACGATCAATCCTTCTTCTAAATCCTCGCATCATTTAGTTATTCTAACCTCAATCAATATGGAAAATTTTATTAAGAAATCTTAGAACACCAAGAAAAAATAAAATCCAGTGTAACCCTCATTTCCTCTATCAAATAGCTTATCCAGGTGAACTACTAGTAACAAGATTCTGTCAGTAAATGAGATTAACCAATAGATTTTTCTCAATAAAATGCATTGTCAGGGAATACGGAAGAAGTAGAGGGAAGGATTGCTGTCTTTGCGTCAATAAAGCTGTGTAGAGAAAATGAAGATGTTTATAACAAGTTGACTGCATTTGTAGGATTTGGTATCCTATCGGAATCAACAATTCCAGTAGTCTGACGTACGTGAAACACGACTGAGGACATATGAGTTTGCTATCTGAAAGTCAAATGTACACTGAGTACATGATTAAATAATTTAAATGCATGATCGAAAATATGCTCTGAAATATGCAGCGTCACCAAAATTCTACCCCAATACTTTGGTTATTGAAATTTTTTTCAGAAAAAATACTTCAAAGCTAGCCTTTTGATATGAGAGCTTTGAAGTATCGAATAAAGTTTTTGAAAAATACGTCATATGCATTCAATTAGTCGTTGTGTGATCCGTAAAGCCATAGAGATTGACTGAACACATATTGCGAACCTTTGTCGACTGAGTGCCAAATTTAGCGGAATAACAGAATATTACGGACTTTTTTCCAAAAACAATACGTTGTTGCCTCTATTTTGTATAGGAATAGAGATAAATGGAAATTGGAATCGCTTGTATCCTTGAATACCTGAATATTCTCGGGACCGGAATGAAATTAGTATTTCATTTTAAGAAGCTTAATAAGGAATAAAATAAAAACTTATTTAAGCAGGTAGAAGAATTTATATATTAAGTATCCTTGAAAGAACGTCCGACCTTTTACTGAGTTCAATGACCAAAGTTAATGAAGCAAAGGAAATTCGAATTAAGAGGTAAATAATATAAATTTCAGGATGCGTCGAAGGCGTAATTTACATTTCATACTCATTGTAAATCAAGTGATAAAAAAAGAATAGATTTTCTCGATAGAATGGCGATTGAGTAGCATCAGAAAGTGGTAATTAATAGGCTTTCCCTTTGATCTAACTTCTTAGTTGTGTCTTGTGTCTTAAAGTCTTCGTAACAATTAAGAAAGCAGTGGATATGTTGAAAATACAGCTACATAGTTTTTGCAAACTTCATCACGACATGCTCATGCTCATTTTCAGTTCTTCTCGTTTTGTTTTTATATGATGAGGTGCGTCTTAAACTCATGAATATACTGTAGGTACTTGGAAAAGAAGTTAAGAATGAGTGAAGCTAAAATAAGTAAACAACCCTTTTCAAAATCCTGCCATTTCTCCATGGCTTTGATATCACTTATTGCTAATCATCTATGCAGAATGCTATCATCCACGGACAAGGGCCACTATCTACATACCTTAAATCGTTTCATATGAAATAAGCGTATTCAGAAAGTATTTATATGTTTTACGATATATAATCAAATCAGTAAGATGGAATTTCATATTCTTTTGCTCAAATTAATTTTATCTGTTTTATTCTCTAATTTCATAAATGACTCATGCCCGCTATGCGTCATGGAACGAAAAATTAAACGGTGCCCGAGCTGAGGACTTTCTTAAGTGCGCATATTTCATAAAAATACTCAAAGCGCTTTAGTCACAATACGTGAACAATGAAATCTGAAGAACGTTAATAGAAAAGTAAAAAATTCCTTCTCAGTGGATTTTTTACCAGAAAATCTGTATTAAAACCTCAGTTCTTTGTTGAACCAGAACATTATTTCGCTACCGAATGCCCCAACTCATTACCGTAATGAAACTGCACCGCTTTTATTTTGGAGGGGCACGTTATCAAAAGGTGCCATTAATTCTCAAAGCAAATTAATTTTATTAATAAATAAAACTTGGACCTATTAAGCGGATACTTAGGAATGAAGAATTCTTTAATGTATCTTCCTATAACTTTAAGGTTCATCATTATTCCTTAGAGGACTAAAATATTATCTCTATCAAAGTATCATATTACTAACTGTATTATAATTAAAATGGAGGCTGGGTAGAGCGTAAGTTAGATCTCTGGATGACAAGTTTTCTAAGATTTAACCTGGTTTTCTATATCCTAAAATGCAAACTTTGATTTTATATTCACTAAAATTAGTTAACTCTAATATATCACACATGGTTAAAATTTTATTAAAACCGCTATCTATTTATGATATTTTTATGATTTTTTTAGTTTTCCGCCGAAAATATCAGTAAGTTGCCATTTATTTCGAAATTCATCTCATGTATTTCTCTTTTTTCGGTGATTACTTATGATCCTCCCATTGCTTCCAAATTAGCTCACAATTAAAAAAATACTTTGAACCGTAAATGCTGTTCCTAATATATTTAATTACCTTATATGATATTAAAATAGAAAGTAGGTTACGTAACGATTAAAGTCATTTTCTGTTGCTTGATTTCACTGCTGAATCATTTTTATGTAGGGAAAGGGAAACTCAAACTTAATCTAATGGGTTCGTAAGCGTTTGATTTAGCATTTTAGCTTAACTACTTAAGCTAGTAAATCAAACGCTTAACTCGCTTTGCTTTCAAGGGCAGTGCTTTTATTTTGAAGTCGTCAGTAGACAAGTGTATGTCTACCAGTAAATTATAAGCATTTGAAGAATTGACGGAAATTTTGAAAATTTCATTGAGCAGTAGAATAAGATTATCTTTGAAGTAATATTTCTCAAGTCATTTCGGTAGCTGAGATCAATATGTACATATTAAAACCACAGGAAATGGATCCACTTCCACCACAGGTAAATGCGCTACATACTTGGCTACCTGGGAGCGAAAAGATAATGCATTATGGATATAGTCAGATAATATTGTATGACTATGGGAATATGTATATACATGGGTGGTCTGAAAAGTTTCCGACATTTCGCCATTTATCGACACGTTTTCTGGAAATTTCTGAAAATTTTTTGAAGATTTCTGAAAAATCTGGGGTCAGAAACTTTTTAAACTACCCTCTTATTACTCACGACCATCCTATATGTATATATCCCTCTATATAATTATATCCACTGAGTCGCTGAATCGCCGACGTAATCTTGAATTCCGGCATCAAGGCTTCATACAAATTTAAGAGCAATTGGGTTTCGGTATGGTAATACTCGAAATAACGTACCGCGAGTCTACCTCTGGGATCAAATCCTTCGCAATCCCCCAAATTCCGCGCAATATACGTACCGAGATGTCGAAAATTATGCATTTAAGGCCGACACATTGCCGCGGAGACGTCTCATTTGCAAGATATATTCCTTTCGATGTGAAAACGGGTCGGGGTGCATACGTATGGAACGCAAATATTTCTTATTCCTCCAAAGGAAGTCTTGTCTGGGAGATACTTCGTCTTAACATGCGAATATGAAACGTGCTGCCAGGGAACGCTGGAAAGCCGGGGAAGGCCTAGAAATTCTGGCTTGTGAATTCATAGGTGCAAGGAGAGATTGAATTCGAGGACAAATGGTGGAATTTAAGGCGGGGATAGAAGGAAGGGCTTGACATGTAGATGTTGCTAAGAATTATTTGTGCGTCTGGATATCCATTTTTGCTTTAGCTGAACCAAAAATCTAAATCAAATCCAGTAAATGTAGATTCTGCTGAAGTGATTCCTCATTCCATCTATGTTTTAGAATTTTGAATAAGGCTTTTATTGAATGCAAACGAGAAACTCCTCTAGCTGTACTTGTAGGTAAGAATGACGGATTGTCAAAATTTGATTCCCAAAATAAACGTTTATATCAACGAGGAAGCTTCCATCTAAAGAAGATTGACGAAACTGTGTCTTCCTTAAATTTCAATGTTCCATTCGTACATTGACATTATAACGGGTAATAATTTCCTTTTCCACGAGTACGTTATCCTCTGTACTATATATATTTCTCTTTGGGTATTTTTCTTTTCAATTCTATATGAATTTCAAGAAAGATTTTTTCCCGCGCTCTAAAATTACTTTCTTGAAAAATGTATTCTTTATAAAGGACATAATAACACACGGGATAATAGGAACACAGTTCCAAATAAGCCTATCCTCGTGTATAATCGGTCTACTTATTTTTCTAAATAAACTTAAATCCATGTTTTCGACAATCTTTTATTTGGTACTTAAAGCGTCTGAGCCTATGGCACTATAAAATGGATTTCACATTTCAATTTTGAGAAATATTTTGGAAGTCATTGATTTCCTATATAACTTAAGATTGAAATTAATATAAACCGCGAGCTTTCTAATCCATTATACATTTGATATACTCCTTCGCTTACAGTGTCTATCCAAGGATTTCACCAAATGACACCAATGGTTCTACTATTCACTTTTCCAATAACTGTGGTACTAATGTTACCTAGCTTGTTCCTATTCATCAACCGATAAAATAAACCCAATGATATGAATAAATATATACTGCATTATTCTTCCTTGAGTTAGACGTGCCAGTTTCCGGAAGTTGCTCCAAATGTTGGATATTCTGAAGCCACATGACAGTCTTTTGAAATACATTCTATTTGCCTTTCGGAGTTCGATCTGAAGTGGAAAAAGTACTGAGTTTCTGTCGATATTAAGCAGTTTCTTTATTTTCTATTTGGTTTCGAATTTTTCTCCAAAGTTTTCCGATACCAACTTGCAGCTAAATCCAATACTTTATGACATTTTGCATACGCCTTAAAAAGGCTTCTTTCTTTTCCATATTCGTAATGTATGGATTCTTTCATAAACATAACACACAATCTCGAAAAATTGCGATATATCTAAGAAAGTCTCCTTTCTTATGCGTTAATAATGTAGTTCCTATTTTAAACTATTTTCCCGCAATTAGGGCCATTGTGAAACCGTCATCCGACCTAAATCGTCTTCGAAATTAGGCTCCTTTTTCTGTAAAAAAAAGCCAATTTAAAGGAAGATTCTCCACTAAATCTGCCAACAGGAATTGAGGTAAGACAAGACAAAAACGAGTCTGAATGAAAGAGGTGATCGAACTGCAAGCGGCAAAACCCCTCCTTTGTATCGGAAACCATTAGCGGATTTTTTAAATTTGGAAGAGAGAGAAATACTTGTTTCGTGCTTTCTGCCGTCTTTTTCACCCGTGATGGAAATGGTTGAATCCCCTTCGGACTTGCAATGTTCTTTTTTTTTTACTTCTTCCCGAGACAATGGATGGGATATTTTGAAGAGACGTTCGCAACAGTATTCTTTCCTCTCAAATGCCCCGAAATTGCAGAAATTCCAAAATAGTGATTCGACATCGAAAAATCGTTAGCATACAAAATGAACGCTTCACTATTGAGTGACATGCCTGCTGTAGATAGTCTCAAACCACGTTGTAAATTATTCTTCATTGAAGGGAATTATATTTCATGTAATTTAATTTCTGTTAATTGATTTTTCATCATATTTTTCCATTAATATTCATACTAGCCATCCTTTAAAAATAGTTATTAATACATTTTTCTGTTTATTTTTTGTTTTATCGTGAAAGCATATCTATATCATTTTGTTTTCCTGTCAAATTTTCCCGGCACTCGTAGATTTCGCAAGTTTTTCCACATCCTAGTTGCCGCGGGTTCTTTTTTATCAACTCTTAAAGTGCAAACTTAGATTTTGAAGCACACAAAATACTTTTCTTTCGTAAACTTATATTCAATTTATATCTTTTTTCAACTGCAAGAGGAAGGGTTGCTTGTAAGAAGAAATTATTAGTATGGGTCTCGCCCTAGTAATATATAATTATAATAAAGCAATATTACTTTTTTATTATTAAATATTGTCTAATGAGCTAAACTTATGAGTGAAATGTAACACATACATTCCTTCATTTAGATTTTATATACCATGCTGAATATGAAATTGAAAATACATAGTTCCACAATCAGACATTACCGATCAATGTTGGATCGATGAAGTTAAAATTTACGGAACCCGAGTTAGCTAAACAAATATGTATAATAATGAAGAGTCATTAACGAAACTATAGACATTGTTCTAACACCCGCAAATACCCGCTAATAAAATAATATAAGAGGGAAGGACTTCACCTTTAAGTACAATAAACCTTCGAGCTACTACTGGATCAAAATTACTTTAATTCACCTTATTATGAATTAGTCCTCTCGGAAAAACATTGAAATTAAAGTCTAAAGATATACCTATAATACATCACCAGAATTTACAAACAGTAAATTACGTGATCCGCAAATTTTATATACCATGTATTCAATGTAAGCCTTTGCTACAATTGTCCTATCATAGTGCTCGTTCATGGGAGGTTTTCCCACAGCTGCGGATAAATTTAGATTCAAAAATATATTAATTTCATCTGATATTAAACTTTAGGCTAGAGAATTTTATGGATTTTGCTACAAAAGCGGCTTATTTAGAATCTGTTGAATGTCTTCGTGATGAGAAAATATAGACCATTCTAACTTTCCTAGTTGGCAATTGGGGTATAGCATTGGCAAAAATATCGCCCCCGGGTGGGCTCGAACCACCAACCTTTCGGTTAACAGCCGAACGCGCTAGCCGATTGCGCCACGGATGCTGTTGTGTTAAATGGTAGCATAAGAAAAACTAAAATCACTACAATGGGAATAATATTTTTTGGGAGCTTATACTATATGCTGTAAAAGATACTCAGACTCTTCATACGGTAACGCGTTATGGATTAAAGTAAAATTTAAAAAAGAATACCCTGTTACGGATTGACTTTTCTTATTCATCCGATGATAGTTACGAGTTCAACGTAACTATACACGAAATTCTAATAATTCTAAATCCTATTGAGATGAAATTTTAGAGGTGGCCCTGATTAGGTGCAGAGTTCTTGGTGCGTGTTTGAAGGAAAATTTATTAAATTCCTAAACCACGGATTGACCAACATTATTCGACTTTCCGCTGAATCAATTCCTTTTTCATGATAAGGGGTAACCAAAGATCATATATTTTACCCCGTTTTAGGTGCGAGATGGTTGAGCTTTTTCTATCAAAAGGTGTTTATGGTAAGTATGATTGGAAGCGATGTATGGTATCTTTAAAGAGGATTAACCCCGCTGTGAAGACCGTAAAGCGTTTAACCTCCCATTCTATCGGTAGATTCTTCTTCGGTCATTTGAGAGAAGGAAATATTCTGCTGAGAAATATTTTAGACTAAACATAATTAATTAACATATATACGAAAGGTAAACCTTATATATAACTGAGTTTTCTGGGTTTCTGCTTGAAAGCATACGGAAAAAATAAGTTCCTAATTTTATATAGAGAATGCACACCCAATGTTGCTTCAGATGAACCTTTTGAAGGTATTATAAAATGATCTGTTTAGAATTTATTCTGTTCTATAAAAATGATAACTACGAGATAGGAATTTCGCTAAATTTCACTGTCTTGATCTCTTTCTCATTACGGTTGTATGTAATATGGTAATCAGATCCTGAAGCGAAGTAAATCAATTCTTGGAAGCCCCTTTTATAATAATGATAGTCATGATAAAGCGATTTTATCAGGACAAAGTTGAGACTAATGAATCTCTTCAAACTTCTAAACATTTCTCTTGTAAGACAAGAAAGAGATGGCTTTTTAAAATAGTGTCCAGAGCTTTCTTATGGGTTTGAAAATGTAATTTTGCATTTAGGAAAAAAATAATCACAGTAGAGGAACACCGGAAAGAATGTAGATGTATAAAACTTACGAAACCTAAAATAGTCGAGTAAATTTTAGGTAGAAATTAAGATAAATTGGATAAAAAACCGATATTGATACACTATAGCATAAATAAAATATTGCAGAAGAATAACGCCGACAAACTGCGTTTCAGAGCGTTTTCAAATCCATAACTCTTGCTCTCTTTTGACTTTTACTGCATGTTCCGCGGAATAGCGTTTTTAAACATCATTTATTACAAAATAAAAGTAAAGCAATCGCACATTCCATTTTCGGGTCGAATAGTTTTTACACCTCATTATTATTCGGAATTCCTCGTTGCTAAAATAATTGGTTCTCTTGTAAAACGTTGGCACTGCCCTGTGACCCGCATCAAATTTCAGAAAAAGAGGTTCTATAAAATATATTGGATAATAAATTTAAAATGAATGTTGGTAGGGAAAACAGATAGTGTTTATGGCCTTCATATTTATCTTTTTACGGGTTGATAAAGTTTTTATTCGTCGCATATCTGTGGGATAGCCAAAACTGCCATCGGAGCTTTGAAGTTAAATTACAGATTTTGGGTGGTATGCTTTGGATAGGTTCATCGGAAACTTTGTTTCCAATGAATTTTAAAATCATATTATACAGACTTGACTCTCTTTCATATAACCTGTTTTACATGTCATTGCCTAGTTTTCAACGTGCAATTCGATTTTAGACCAATGCAATCAACAAAATTCCAATTTTTCACATTTCCTTCTGACCTAACAAAGCGCTTGATTAACTTTTTGAGAACTCGATAGGCCTGTTTGAAACATATCCACGCAATTTAACATTTTACATTCGGTCGGTCTATATACGAGCGTGCGTGCGTATCATTAAAATTTATTTCATTTGCAGACTTCAAAGCTTATCCCGGGGCACGTGGACTATTTCCCATACTTCCTCTGTGGCTTTTATCGGAATACTAAAAATATATTTGGAAATAAACAACTGAACTCACTAGGTAAAATAAATCTTTTTAAGTTACTTTTACAGCTATCATTTTGGTTTCAAACTGAAATTTATTACGCTCGTGCTCAAACAAAATCATACTACGAAGGGCAGACGAAATTTATTTAATAAACTTGTTAAGGAGACGGGGAAGTACTAATCTAGGGGCGGATTTAAGATTAGGGTTACTAAGCAGTAACTAAGGGTATCAAAAGGGGCCTCAAAAATATATTTCGTCGTTGTTTTTGGGAATAATCTCTTAGTAGGGTCACTGTGCCTATTAGAATTTAATTCTAAATAAACTTACTATTAAAAAACTCCGTTTCGCTATACGATCAATCCAGCTGTCGGCCTAGTGGATGTAAATCAAGTAAGAGTCCATGAAACGATAGCTTCTACTTTGAAGGTATAATATATATAGCTATAACTACTATAACAAAAAAATATTCTGCGTTGGTAATTAAAACAATAAACCAAGAAATACAGTTCTAAGGGAACCTCTTTTGGTTGTTTTTTCCGCCTATTTTACTCAATTTCCCTTGATTCTCATTCCAGCTGACACATACTTCCGTTTTTTGAATTTTAAAAAATAATTTTAATTGAGTAATTTTTTCCTCTCTGTTTTCGCGGGTTTTTTCGCCCCCCTTCTTGTGTGGGTGTTTTACCGTATCGTGGGTTTTTTTCTCTATCAACCTTCAGTTTCAGTTTAGGAGAATTTTTTCCCCGCAAACCAAATCTTTCCTTTTTCTTTTTCTTTTTTTCTCCTCTCTTTTCTTAATTTCATTTGATTTATTTCCTGTAAGAAACCTAACTTCGTATCACGAAAAAGACGACGAACTCAAAATTCAGGCATGTTTACTACAGATATCAGTTATTTAATGCACAAATACATTTTAAGCTATGGATGTAGGACGTAAAATATAGAGGAATGGTTTGAGAAAAACCCTAAAAGATAAAGGTGTACAAGAAAGGTAAAACGGTATAATTGTCAGATATAAATATGAGTGGTGAATTTGAAAATATATATTTTTGAATAGAATAATAAATCTAGGTTTTCTCCTTGAGTAAATTGAGATTCAGTCGATTCATTACGAGAGTCACTCGTAACCTTTATTAGGTGAGGCCTAACCTCACCTAATAAAGGGTCAAATAATAATAATAATACTTATTTGGAACAATTTATCTTCGTTAGTCTAGGTATCCCATGTATTTAATATGCTTCCTTGGGGGTACGGAGCACATACAACGTGCCGCATATGTAGAATTGCAGCAATGGCTTGCGTTCCCCATTTGAGACGCAGTAAGTCAGCAACGGCAGGGCCACTGTCAAAGTGACGAGAGGATTTTGAGACGCGGCGGAGTCGAGTTGGAAATGAATCGGATGCTACAGTGAATCGATTGAAGCCCCATCCACACAAGAACCGCTCTAAGGCTTCGAAACATTGCGGTCTATTTCGCAGAATTGATGGGAAGTCAGTGGGGCGTCGCTAGGAGATCTTAAGCCGATGAACGGCAGACGATGGAGAGGGACAGAGAAAACATCGTGAATTGGAAAACTCTAAGAGGAAACAAGCCATTGATGGAAATATTGGTTGCTCTACGAAAACAGTCTGATTAAACGGGGTTGCGGCGATGCTTTGGTTTGGCTATCGTCCTCATTGGGGAGAGAGTTCATTTCTTCCTTCTCTCATTTCTACGTTTATACATCATTCTAATTGTATCCGAATATGTAAGGCTATGCATGCGCATAATGTACTAAGAATGGGAATAGCAAGGAGCGAAATTATTTTAAGTTCAGCACATTAAATATTGTATAAATGTCACTTGTAATATAAAATCAATGGAATGGAGAGTGACTTTGTGGTAGTCCATGGGAATTGGGCTTTTTTCAAGTCTATTCTTCCTTGGGAATTTTCCTGGGTGCACGCCCTTACGTGCAAAACCACCCATTACCCATTCCTTGATATTAAAACCTTAGGGGGGTATACCTAAAACCTTCACTTTGTGTGGCCGGTGCTTCGTTGAAGCCACGATGCAAACGATGCCGCTATGCGGACGAACTTGCAATGTCCTTGCCCACAAAGTCTCCCGAATAGCTTGAGAGAATGTTCCGCCGAGGTAGCTCAACGGACAGAGTACCCGACCGGCAATCGGGCGACCCGGGTTCGATTCCCGGTCCCGTCGGGCTTTTTTTCAAGTCTATTCTTCCTTGGGAATGGTTGAATAATGCTTTTCATTCAACAATATTGATTTCAAATCATTAATGTTACCGAAGATAGAAAATTTTGACAGTTAAACCCACCTTATGGATATACATTAGCACTTACTGAAGGTAATCGTTCATTCGTACATTTTAATTACTAAGTTGCAGTAATGGCTATATTTTTTAATAGAGAATGTATTTTCGGAGATAGGAAATATAAAATGTTTTCTCACGAGGTGAACCCAAGTACATAACAAATGCCTGGATATATGGGTAGTATTGAAATCTGTACGTATTTCATACTACATTTTCGAGAGGCGTCAAGGCTAATGGTAATAAGGTAATGATAATGGAAGAATTTATTGATTTACGCATCACCCTGAAACAACGTTATCACATTCACCAACACGAATACATAACATATGTAGTAGAAAAAAAATAATATAACATATTGTGTATCTTAATTTTGGGCTATCAAACTCTCAGATAGATTTAGAAAGAACAAAACGCAACCGAAACATGAAATTGACACTAATAAGAATTCCAAGAGCCTTTTCACATTTACTTAGCTCTACTTACTTCTATTAGGTAAAAAGATTCTTTCTAACAACATAGTAGACTTTAAGTATAAATTGTAAATGATAATAGTAAGCAGTAATACGGAAAAAGAAATGTGTCTACAGGCCATGATATAACTCTCAAAATACCCTTCTAATATTAGATATATTTTTCCGCCTTTCAGTAACACCCTTTTCTTGTAGAACTGATTTCATCATCCTTTAACAAAAGACATCCTTTGTCGAAAAAATCAGAGGAAATAATTTTCATAAAAGGCTTTTGCTTGAATGGATGGAATCACCCAAAAAATAACTACTTTCTTCTCAGAAGATGGGATGCAAAATCATTTGCTTTTTGAGGGATTTTCCTTTACTCTTTCGACTTTGATGCATAATGACTTTTCCCTAGACGCAGTAATCTTGAAGGAAAGAAATTGGTTAAGCGGAAAGAAATCCGTCATTGAGGTTCCTAATCTTCTTACTGGAGGCTGGAAAGGGAATGCATTAAAGATCACTTTGCGAAGAGTCTCCCTTTGATAAGATCACATGAAAATCAGTTGAGAAACAAATGAGGAAAGAATTACGGAGTCAACGAAAAGGAATCTGAGCTTCTCGGTATCTTCCTAGGGATTAAATCAAGAGGGAATTGCGTAAGATTCTTTTGGTTCACAAAGGGATGAATTTTGGTTGGACCTCAGGTCTGACTCGATGTCGGGAATGAATTATTGAGGAATTCGTTCTTTCTTGCTGTCTGGATATTGCTCTAACGTTTACATGGAGATAGGTTATATGTGAATCTTCCTTTTACATGGATGTAATTATGTGCCTTTCTTACTATAAATAATGCACTTTGAACAGATTTATCCGTGTTTTTGGCGCAGAAATGTTCCGTAATGTTTCATTTTCATTCAGCTGGACATGAGTTCATGATTATGAGTCTTCTAACGCATGGTTAATTATCGCCTCCTAAAATGCCGTAATCCAATTGTTACTCTTGAATACTAAAGCCGCCTTTTATATTATAGCAAAAATACATCTACTTTGTACTTTACATAGAATCTTCCATTCTATTCTTTCTTGAGCGATCAGTTCCCACTCATTTCTATATCTACCTTGTTTAATTTTATCCTTTTCTGACTTTTTCGTCAACCTAACAAACTCTTTCTATTCCATATCAAATCAAATCTCTGATACTTAAAATTTTCTATTATTCTCTTTTTTTCATGATGAATCACACCTAAAAGGTAAAACTCAGCAGAGTTTTTACTAAATAAGTATAATAATAATATTATTATATAACATTATACTATTAGACTATTCTTTCCCAGACATCTTTCACAAAGCCATAAATCACCAGTTCACTTAAATATATGAATCCTTTAAGATAATTCTAGTTTTCATCCAACCTAAGATGTGCATGTTCCATTCCAAGATAAAACTTAACTTAGTCCGTGTGCCATCTTTTCTCCAGCGACTCTTTATAAATATTTTTTCTCTTCACCTCAATAAATTTCAGGGCATCAGCTACTCTCTGTTATCGATTTCCATTAGAGATTACTAATTTGTTCGTATTCAAAGTGTACATAAAACGTTATTGACGTGCGAATTTCGCCATATGGCGTTTCTCAACGAATTATAGAAATAAAATGTAATCTATACCAGGGGTGGCCAACAAGTCGATCGCGATCGACCGGTCGATCGCGAGGCCAATTTTGGTCGATCGTCGATCTCTCTCTGTTGTTTAATATGCCTTACCTCGGTTGCCATTGCTAAGAAGGGTAATGTGGAGAGACATTTTTTTGCCTTACATAACAAGTATCAAGCAGATCATCCACCAAATTCTGAACTGAGAAAACATAAAGTTAGGGATCTTAAAACTCGATTAACATATCAACAAAGCGTTTTTAAAAAGCCAAGGTTGAAGTCACAAGCAGTAACTACTGCATAATTCAAAGTAAGCTGTCTCTTAGCAAAGAAAATGCAAGCCATTTTCCGACGGTGAATTTGTAAAGGAAATAGTTTTGGAAATGTAAGATTCACTTTTTAACGATTTTAAGAACAGGAGTGAAATTGTTGCTGCAATTCAAGGTCTACAATTGTCTCGAAACACAGTGGTGCGACGAAATGAAATGATGAGTGGAAATGTAAAAGAGCAGTTAATTAATGATATTAATAGATGTTCTTGTTTTTCCATTCAATGTGATGAATCGACAGATATAAGTGGTACAGCAGAATTACTTGTTTTCGTTCGTATGATTTTTAAGGATTTTACATCTAAAGAGGAATTGTTGGGTATGATATCTTTGAAGGAAAGGACTACAGGTGTCGACATATTCAAAGTCTTTAAATACTTGCTCCATGATTTGAAAGTACCACTTTTCAAATTAGTCTCAATAACAACGGATGGCGCAGCTGCAATAATAGGTTGCAAAAATGGATTTATAGCCCTATGTCGAACTGAAGATGAGTTCCCAGCCTATTTGAGCTATCACTGCATAATTCACCAGCAAGTGTTAGCTAGTAAGAGACTAAACACAAAAGAGGTAATGGACATAGCATTTATAATTGTTAATTCAATTCGAGGAAGTTCCCTCAAACGGCGTCTCTTCTAACTGCTAAGTCATATTATTCTCCCATGATAAATTTTCTTGGCCGAAAAAAACGTGTAAGTGAAATATTTAATCAAATTATCAGCCATACTGTCAATTTTTATAACAACTTTTTTATATTTACGAACAAATAGTATAACAACTTATACATTGCAGTAGATAAAAAAATTACATTGCATTTTAATTAGTAAAACTCTATCTAGAAAAAGTGTCGGAAAATCGAATTTTTAGGTACCGCATGTACGGAATGCTGCTATCAAAAGTTGGGTCTGGAAATTTATTTTCTTCAGAAGACTGTATCTCGAAAACTTAATAAGTGATTTAGAAATAAAAAATAGTTTTGAACATATATTTTACTTATCTACCCATACATTGCTGGAATGCACCTTATGCTGAAACACAGTGAATAAACATAGTATGCATTTCACACCCCTTCTTCCCCCTTAGACTACGCCTATGACAATAAGTCGATCGCGACACACTTTTATGATAAAAAGTCGATCTTATATACAGAAAAGTTGGGCACCCCTGATCTATACCATTCAGTAGAATTTATTCATTTCTGTACCCTTCACAGTCACATTAAAGGTAGCTTTCCAATTAAGTTCTAATTGGATTTGCTGAAACGCCACTCTGAAATTTTCTTTCTGCCAACAACATCACATCTTTGAAGCCCGCAATATTTCTTTAGATCCTACTGCGATTAATTTCATTGAATTTTTTGCCTCTGAAATTGCTCCTTTATTTAAGAAGAACGCGAATGTTTACAGAAATCTATTCCCAGCTTTCCAATCAATTTCACTCTCATCGGAACAAAATTATCGACGGATCTGAGATCTCGGAAGATCTGAAATTGATTGTTATTTTCCCAACATCAATGGAAACGTGGTCATCTGTGAATAATTCTCCGTCACTTACAGGTCGAATCAGGAAGTTAATGGCTTCCTTCAAAGCCACAATACCTCAATTTTCTTTCGTTCGGAATATTCTTTATAACATCACTCCATAAATTATAAATAACCCGGAAATTTTACAGAAATCCATGAACTATTTTCTACATATACGCCCCTTCCCCTACACTAGTGGCTCTTTATTTCTAGATAATAGTTGACGTTACCTAATTCCCTTATTGTATGTAGGAGCTTTTCGTTGAAACTAGTTCAATGGCATATTTTCTTCCAGGATATAAAAATTCAATTAGTCCAGAAAATATCTCTGTATCCAGAGGAGGAAATAAAAGGTCGAATTCATTTTGTTGAGGCCCGCAAAATTCATGGAAATGATTCAAAATATACGACAATTCCACTACATTTCAATTTCGGGAAATAAGATAGGTTCTTATATTGTGGCCCACTTTATCGAGCAAGTATTTCAGTATTTGCAAGGTGGCAAATATCACTCAAGACGTGTGTAATCTCGTCAAGGTCCCATACTATAAAATGGTTTCATTGGCATCATACCCAATAATATCAGCTGAGCAGTGCTCAGTGAACTCAGCCCTTTCGTTAGATTTTGAATATTTAAAATTCATCATGAAAGTTCACTCAGTGTAAAGTATTTTAACACTTAAATATTTCCTATTCTTTTCCTATTTATAGGTATCCTATTTACAAAATATATTTCGAAAAATGCCTATTTTATGAACCATTCAAAGTACCATGTTTCAAACGAAATACATATCAAACGGAATACGAATAAGTACAAAGAATTAATTGCTGTTCTTAATTGGTTTTCTTAAAATTTATTCGGGGAATCTAAGTGTTTTTAGGCTTGCAAGCTAATTCCTATACTACCCGATTGAGAGAACTATTTATTTTTAGTATGCAGTCATCCAAAGTGATTGCGGAAGGTACCTAGTTGTCGTATGTATATTAGTAGTTTTTTTAATTGCTTTGAAATCATTTAGTACATGAGCTCCCACCAGGAATTCAACCGGGGATCTCTTTCTCCGAGGTCGAACGCGCTACCCACGTGGCTATCCGCCCCTGTCGGGTGTATAAATGTAGGAGATAGATAACTAGGTAACTAGAAATATGGGAAATAACATTAGGTAAAGAGCTCTCTTGTGAGACTTGATCCAACTAAGAGGTGAGAATTACAAGAAAGTTTGTACACGACCGCAGGAAATATTTGAGGCCACCCAATTTCAGAAAAATTCCTACAAATCGGGCACCCTTTACGTGTGTACGGGTGTGTGAGCCATTTCCTACCGTCTGCAAGTGATAATGGTTTCGCTTTTCCCAAAGATATGATTGAATCGCAGCACGCAAAGCCAATCGACCGAGTCAATCCATTAATCGAGCTCGTCTAGAAAAAGTAAGCGATCAATTGCACGAGAACATTCGGTTGATTTCATAAAGATGGATTTTATTTCGAATAGAGCCGTCTTGCTCTCTTCAAAGCCAAGGTTCCAAGGCATGCATAAAAGGGCCGGTTTCGGAATCCACTGATGTTTTCTAATTAAAGGAGAGTTGTAGATTTGGGGCAATTTTTCCGATAGACGGGGCAGGAGAACCTTTAGCGGTGGCCTTTTGATATTCAATCGCTTCGTTATGGAATGCGGAAAGGTTAAGAAAGATGGCCTAAAGCAAATCAATCGAGGAAATAAGTTCCGTAAAACACCTTAACCTCCTCACAAACGGGTCTCCTGCAGGCAATATACCTGGTATAAATAAAGGTAGAAAAGGCCAATGTTATACTTCGAATTTGCTCAATATCAACCAATGAAAGACATAAGTGGCTGAAGACACTCCGTTAGTCGTGTGTCGTGTGCCCAGCGTCTTCTGGATAACTAATGATCGAGGAAGGCCGAAATTACCGATTTCTAAGAATCACTCAATTTGCATTTCGAAAGCCATATTATCATCCTCAGGACATCCAGCCCTTTCCTTGTGATCCAGTCGCTTTAACGCTAGCCCCGAAAAAAGTCTAACGGAATATCGCCAGTAAACGGTCTACTAATATAACAAAGTACAGTGAAACCCGGTTAAGTTGTTTCTAGGGGGACCAAGTGACAACCGTATCTAAAGCAAGATAGCGTTATAACCTGGTTTTGTGATTCTGATTGTCTTTCGTCATATTCTTGAATGGTCTGATTTTTGCAACGGTGGAATATAGATTAGTCTGTATCGCGTTATATTTTTCTATTCTGAAAAAAATAGTCATTCAAAAGAAGAGGCAAGTAGAGAGGAAAGGACGGCGACATATACTATACCGTAAAAAAACTTTGTTGATCAAATGAAGCAAAAGATTGGCTACAGTGGGTTTAAGTCCACTTTGGGACGCGAAAATTTCTATCTATAAGCGGAAAGCAGTATTCAAGCGGTATCCATACCATGTGTTTCGTGTTTAGGGAACCGTGAGAAAACCGTTTACTTAGCGGGATAGGGCACGTTTTTAAATTCATCCATGGATCCATCAAACTGTTTTTTTATTCACCGATGGATATACGATGCTTTCCATCGACGCTTCCATCGTAATTAATACCCGATGAAGTTCCAATAGTTCTGATGACAGTAGCGGGTCATTCAAATGTTAATATCCATAACCTCATATATAGGAGTAAATGGCGAACAACAGTGGGGAATATAACGCTTATAATTTAACAATAAACAAACACAAAAGAGGTGATGATTTACGTTTCAACAGAGTTTAAAGAAATATGGAGATGTAACTAGTTTGTATATGCAGAAGTAGCCATCTTACCAATCAGCATACAAACCATAGACTGTTCTTACATTCTTCAAAAATCGATAATCCATCGAAGTAATCAGATAAAAATAGATGACATCCATCCCTAATCAGATTAATGAATTTAAAATGCGCCCATAGCGTCTTAGGCGGAAGTGACACAATCAGGTTAAACTGTTTCCTGAATCAATCCATAGGAGATTGAAACATAGTAAATAAATTCCGTAGCAGAAGACACACAACGTGTAGAGATAGCAGCCGAAAATAAGCTGTAATTTTCTGCTCATTTTCACTAAATAATTTTTTCCCGAGTCTCCGCTAATATCAGAAGAGAAAAACGCTTCTTACGAATATTCCACTCGAGGTTATTCGCAATATGGCAGAATTTCAGTATCGCAATCAAATTTTAAGGGCTTAACTGAAAGGAAACAAATTTCTTCCATAAGCATCCACTTGGATATTAATAAACAAAATGAAAGACTCAGAGGAGGCAGAATCAGATGATTAATTCCTCAAAAGGACGAGCCTTGGAATAAATTTCCAAATGAATCCCCATGGACACGAACCCTCATATTTATGCGTTGATTAATCCGAAGAGGCAATTAAGACGTATAAAAACGTAAAACGAGAAAAAAGGGTTCTGAGAGAAGGCTATTCAAAAAAATACGGGACGCCTAATGAATGCTTGAGCAGATGAAATATGCGAGGCGATTCAATTTTTACTCGTTGAAGCGATAAATAATGGAACTATCTGATGATTTACATTACGAAGGAGATGATATGCGCTTTTAATCATTCGTTAATATCTCTTGTCTTGTACTTATCAACAATGGTTTGTTTGAATTTATTTATTGTATCTATGTTCACCCATGTATTAAGAATTCAAAACTCCAAAATTAATTTAAAAGTAATGAAATATAGATGATAATGTTGCAGATTAATTAAATAAGAAGAGGGAGAATTGTTATCTTTTGTATTATTTGGTTGTTTGTAAAAGTGACGATATGAAAACGATTGACAATATGGGCTGAAAAGCATCACTGTATGACAGTGAATTGTAGTTTTTATAATTAGGGGTTATATGTGTTGTAAATGTTATGGTGGGGGTGACAAGGTGTGTGTGTAAAGTCCTGATGTAGTGTAGTGGTATTTGAATAATGTGTACTGTGATTGAGTACTATGTGGGTAGTAATGTTAAGTGTGGAATATTTATCTGTGTAACGTCCGGTGCAGGGATTGGGGTTGTGACTATGTTGTCTATTGATGATGGTTGGGGCTGCCACCAGAAGCAATTCTACTAGCAGCATAAATAAATAAAATATAATCAAAGCAAGTAATGATACTGAGTAATATCGAGATGCAATTTTGGAATGGGGCACAAATGGCTTTTGGCGAAGAGACGAGATAACATTTGTTCTTCTATGTATTTAGTGAGATAGAACCTTAAAATTCTTCTGATAAGTAATATATTTCTATTAACGAATATACTACTCACTCACAAAGCTTCTTATAGAAACTAATTTTAAAATTAAGCTGAAAAGCCTTATTCATACATATTCATATAAAGTCGTGCCCAGATATTTCATTACTGTAAATTTTATAAGCATCATTAAAATACTTCTTTGGGAAGGAAATAGTCAATTGTATCTCTAGCAGCAAATTTTGCAGGATGAAAAAATATGTAAATAAAAAATGTTTACCTTCTTAAATCCTGATTTTTCAATCATTCTGCATTGACTGCAATTTCCTTCCTTTCCAAATTGTTCCAGAAACATTCCCTGATAACACCAACAATCAGGGAAATCCTTTCTTGAGAGCTTTCATAACCGTGCCTGTTTCTTGCACTTATACTAATTTGATTCGCAAACATCGATATCTTCCCGGAATAGGAACCCGGGACAGAGAGTTAATTGGTGGGCTCTGATGAAAGGATGCTAGAGACTCGAGATAGATGGCGTGGAGAATTGAGGAGTGAGAATAGAACCGAATACAAAGGAAAGAAAGGCGACTCCGGATAGGGACTGAACGGTGTGAGTCAATTGTAGGAAAAGGGCTACGTCATCTCTTGTCGTCCTCCGTTCACAGCGCTTTTAGCGGATTAAAAGCGAGACTATAGCTCGAAAGGGGAAATCATTCCCGTAATTACCCGTTGATAATAACCCGATAATGTTTTCATAATGAATGATGACCCTTGCGAATCACAGTTCTCTCTATCTCTTTATCTGTATTTGAGTGATGTGACAGGTGAGGGATTAGAACAGGTGACTATCGTAACAACTGTGGAAATAGCATCTCCGGGAATGTCTTGAATTGAAGATAATGAACTCTTGAAAGGAGTGCGTTGGGTATAAACATCTTGGTGACAACTCTAATTGGAGGAAGGCGTTTGCCGTGGAGACTAAATACGAAACTATGCGGAAAATTTTTCACTGATTTGACTGCTGTGCAATCCTGGCTCACCATCGAGCTTTCACAGGAATTTTTGCACTGATTTTTTTGATGGAAAAGATATGAATGCGGTTCGCACATCTCTTTTATTTCTTTCGTCCTTTTCTTATGAATGATATCTTAATAAAGAGTTACATTTATGTTAATGTATTGCATGCTTGTGGAATAAGTATGAGTAAAAGTGTGAAGGAAAAACTACCACAAGATGAAAATTGAAAGGTACATCATATAAGTTTGAATACTTGCGACAATGTGATGAAATTTTATCAAATACATTTTATATTGCTATTATTTTTCCCTGATATCTAATTCTCCCTGTGGCTGTTGATCTTTGTGCCGAATCGTGTATGAGAGATATTAGGAGAAATCACATGATAACTTCTAGCACTATCTATATAAGCATGTTAATGTAAGTAGATTCTCTAAAAATTTTAGATGAAATAATATTCATCTCGCAATATTTGTATCTACCCATAGCTTAAAATTATAGTACCAAGTAAGTAACATAAAGTCAATAAAGCACATCCTCATGATAAATTACCAGAGTATTCTAAAGGGCGTTCCAAGGTTCACATATCGTATTTATAATGCTGCCACGGTTGTAAATCTTGAGATATAATCATATTTTGCTGACTGCATGGCTCCAGGTCACCGACTCGGTTGTAAAATAAATAAATAACCTCTTTATTAAACTTTATCGAATGAGTGAAGACTAGAAATTTTATTTTAATCTATGATTTGGTGGTTGATTTAAAAGATTGGATTTTGATGTTCAAGTTTTCGACGGGAAAAAGTTAAATTTTGTATTACACCTCTGAGTTTTGATAACCTATGTAGAAGGACTCGAAGATAATGTTTTAATGCCAAGATTTAAAATAAGTATACCCTTAACTCAATATTGACACCATAACAGCCAACAAAACGTGAGTTTTGGAGACAGAGTTCTCAATCTAAAGAGAAGGGTAGCATTACCTCATGAATATCACCTAATTTAAGTTCTGGTTATTTTCTGAGGCTTTCGGAGTTGCATAACATATGTTTCAATTTAATCCCTCTCCATAGAACCCCTAAAATTTAATCCCATCTTAATTGTTTTAAGCAACGAAAGTGAATATTATCGAAGTTCAAAAAATTTATCGAGAAAACGGGTTGATTAAACTGTGCAAAGATACAATCATAAACTTAATGATAAATAAGTTTTGTATCGTTTTGGAAATCCTTGTTTTAATTATGTAGTATATTATAATAGTTAGAAAAGACAAAATGCGATTCGGAAAACTGATGAATGATTATTTAAAAGCATCGTGGAAAATTATGTACCATGAGGTTCTGGATAGCAATTCAATGACGTCCGACTTAATTAGAAATGTAGAAACATCGGAAGGAATAAATTACATCTCTGAAAGAGTTTCCGAGAAATGAATGCGATAGTTAATTTAAACCGCCCAAAATCAGCCGCTACCTTTCTCGGAACGAATTATCTCGGCTTCACGGTATAAGTTTTTCCGTCTCTAGAGAATAAATTCTTCGCTTTCTAGCAGCAGATTCGCGGGAGGGAGTACAAGCGATGAAGAGCTCGAGAATGAAAGCCTGAGAACATTCAGAGAGAAAGAGTGAAATAAAAAGGAAAGCTTTCCATCGTAATAAAGAAGGTAAGATGTGAGCGAGTGGTTCGTTAAGTTGCAAACATTTCCCCGAAGACGGGTGCCTCGTCCGAAAATGAATTTGGAAGCTGAATGAGTCTCCATCGGGCAAAAGGATTTCCATTAATATTAAACCTTTTCCCCTTGGCTAATTCAAATTCCTTAATAACGCGCCATGTCTGCAGGACGTCGAAGTCTACTCGAAACTTCCTCGCTGGTCATTTGAGAGACGGAATTTATTAAAAGTCATAAAATTCAAACGCAGATCCCAATAATGTTGTAAAGGGTTGGTTTTTACCCACTGATTCAACAATGAAGTTGTTGGTTCGATGTTACATTGTCTTCTTTCACTGTTTTTGTTAATTTTACAGTTTTTTTAGGATTAATTTAGCTGCGTTGGGTTGGATTTGGTGGTGGCCTGGGAGGTGGGGAATGGATTCAAAATAAAAATATCATGTAGCAATCTCTAATGAACAAATTATAGCAAACTACGGTTATTAAGATATATATTAAGTATACTAGGAGAAAATTGTACAATTGAATACACCTAGAGCGGAGGTTCTACAACTGGTTACATCGGTGGTGAGTTCCATGGAACAGTTTTGCTATAACGGAGATAAGTTAATCACAGCTATCCCTCGGCAAATATTTTTTTTTAAGCATATATTCTTTCAGCGAAAAAATTGTTAGCTTCAGTAACTGAGTTTTTAAACAAGTTTTTAACTTTCCTCCGAAATTCAAGAAAATATCACGTATTGCGATCAACATAAACTATAAATCTCAAAATATCCACATTTATTTCTTTTGGTAGACAATTTCCCTTCTACTATTTTGTAATAGAAATTTTGGCGCAAATTTCATCGACGCAAAAGTAGACGATTTCTTGCTATAATTTTGGTATAATACCATATTCCTGAATGGCATTTAGAACCACATCTACTCACATTCGTGTCTCATAGGATGATTGGCAGATCCAATGGAGGTTGTGAATAGTGTGGAAGGCAAAGGGGTGACTGCCACTTTGATGACTTTGTAATACCTACAATTTTCCCTTGATGTTACGAGAAGTTTGAATTCAAACCTGATTATGAATCATTCCTAAGATCACTAAATGACTACTGCATCACATCAAAGTGGCATTTTGGAGATAATTTGAGATTATTCTGTTGGATAATTGTCTTGAACAGCCGCCCCTCTTGTCAAGTTTGTTTGCCCTTGATAAGTCTCTAAATCAACTCCTGCATAGGATAAAACTATTTTCCGTGGGAATTCCACGACAGTAGTCACGAAAGATTCCAAACAAACCAGTGCATTTAAAGTATCGGAAATTTTGAAATAACAAAGCAAAGAATTCTTTTAAGGACATAGGATTGCATTTGGGGTATTTTAACTCAATCTGCGTATAGTAGCATTTTATTTGCAAGCCAAAGGCATTAACGTTTCTTATTCGTGGACGCAATTAATTAAATCCCAGGTAATTTCCTTGATTATTTAACGATTAAATTTGAGTATTGCAGTATTTTCGACCGATGATTAGTTCCAGCAAAAGAATAAAAACAACTTTACTGTCTCTATCTATAAGACTCAAGTGGGGAAGATTTAAAGAACTGCACTCACCTCTCCACTCTTGATTATCATTAGAGCTTCGGAATTTTATCTCCACTTCAAAAGATATCGCTTCAGCCCACCGTGGACCTGCTCAGAGAATAAGGAACAAAAAAACCATGCATAATTGAACCAGGTCGATTTCTGTCCCGATGGAGAGAGTCCAGCGTCAGAGGAAGAAAAAAAAGAATTCGAAGCCCAATAAACGGAAAGGTCTCTTTTTTCAAATGAGTCTCTTTTCCCGTCCTGATTTTTTCCTATCCGTCGCGACTTCTTTTCCCCACTTCAATCTGAGCCGCTAATAGCCCCATTGCATTTTTCATTCCCTCTCACCGATCGCTTTCGACGATTGATCCAAAAGCACATCCGGTGGCGGATGTTGTGTCTCAGTCCACAGCGCGCTCACGTCAATGTTAGCGGAAATTCTGCCCCGGGTCCTGAACCAGCGAATCCCCGAGGACAGGGGACGCTGCGCCCTTTCCGTCTAATGATGAGAACCCTGGGGTCACGTATTGAAGTGACACGGTCATTTTTCGCGATCATGTATCCTCGATTCATCGCTATCGATGTATTCTCATGTATACACAAGTGCGTCGTACAATGCTAATGCTAATTCCTGCGATTATGATTTATGATTTCTTGATTATTGATTAAATGCTCATGATTACGATTCTTTACAGCTGTTATGATTACGATTACGATTACAATTATGATTTATTTATTAAATTTTAATGACTACGATTCAATAAATCTATTATGATAAAGATTATGATTTATTGATTATTGATTAAATGCTAATGACTACTGTTCTATGCACCGAATTATTAATCTAACCAACCCTCCACTTTCTATATTAATCGTATCTAGTTGTAGTTTGCACCTATATGGTTTTTTATTATTTACCAATTTGTCAGGCTATATGTTATACATTTTTGTTCGCAGTGATGTGGGAAAAATCGTTTTAGAGACTCATTCTTTCCGTGAACGATTCGCGATGATTGCTAACTAAAAAAATAGCTCAATAGTTCGTTGTTTACACCCCCTGCCAAACGCCGAAAGGTGGATTGTATGGAATTTATTTAGGTGTATGTGTAGACGATTTACCATTCTAGTTGTACTAAGAGGCAAAGGTTCTCCAAGCGCCGACAGCGGCAACCGTCGAGGGCTATTCCTGGGAAAAGGATAATCGCTCGGCGGTCACTAGTTATTCAGAATCCCTGATGCTTATATCTCTGAAATTCAGCATTGGAGCCCCTATAAAGATGGTAGCTTTGTTTCCGAAATTCGCATCAGGGATTCTGAATAACTAGTGACCGCAGAGCGATTATCCTTTTTCCAGGAATTGCCCTCGACGGTTGCCGCTATCGGCGCTTGGAGAACCTTTGCCTCTTAGATCATTGAGCGCCGAGTTCCTTTTTCTTTCCATTCTAGTTGTAAATTGTAGACAATCGTTTTGCTTTGATTTTGTATATCTACATCTATGGCAGAGGGGGAGGCATTATAGTTTGCTTGTTGTGAACACCTATCATTCGCGGAAAGGATGAGTCCTTAAAACGACTTGTTCTGGCATCCATTTCTCGTATTTGACGCTCATTGCCGGATCGTTCGAAGTAGCTGAGAGGTAGGATACTACTGATTACGTCCTCTGCATCATGCTTTCTCTGGCTTTATCAAGCTAACTCAACCTAGCTTCCAGCCTCTTCTCTTTCAAGTACATCCAACTTGCGCCTGACAGCATCTTTGAAACCTTTCCTTTTTATCGCAGTATTTTTTAACAAAACTCATCTATGCACTGCATTTTCTCGAGTTCATAGGTACCCATTTTATCCGATAGATCTCATTTACTTGCCAAATATTCCATAGGTATTCCATAACGGTAATAAATGTCATGGAATACTCTTCATCGGGTTCTCTTCCTTCGCCCAAAAGTTACTACCTCTTTGTTTGAGAAAATTACTAGCTCTATTTGTGTTCGTTTTTATCTCTTGCAGACTTCGGTATTTTAAAAAAATCAAATTGGAAATAATGGTCCAAGACAATCGAGATAAGTATCCTAAAGAATGGAGATAGAATAAAGATTCCTATTTAGGTCAAGGAGTACCCATTCCAATTAGAATTTTAGAGAATCATGATAAATAGACGAGAAGGTAATCCTGCATGAATCAATCATTCACTATTGCGATATTTTAATATTGAATTCTTAATCAGTCGATTATAGATTTACAACTGAGTTCAATTTAAGATTAATCATGATTGATGGTGGATATTCATCAAACGCGATGTTGATGTTCATGCTCATCGTATTGTCCTATAAATTACGTAAGGAATTCATGTCCAAATAGAATTAAAGGTGAGAATATGATAATCTTTTCATTCGATTAATTGACGAATTTCATAGCTGAAAATTGAAAATAAAAATTTCTTGTGAATAATGATGGTTTTGATCAGAAGTCATTTTATTGGGCGAATCCTGCATAACGATCCACCGAGCTCATGTCGTCTTCCTTTGCTACTAAGTTTTGGACATTTTTAATAAACAATGGCGCAAGTTTTACCAGATTACGGAAGACTAGCGTAAGCGACCTTTAGTACATCAAATAGAGAGGAGGATTGGCTATAGCGGATTGCAGTGTATCTGAAGACGAGAAAAATCCGCCTTAGAAGCAGGTAGAAAAGTTTGTGAATCTTATGTTGCACCTTGTGTTTAGTGTGAAAGGGATCGTGACCTAAAATCTACTACGTTATAAGTGGTAAAACACCTTTCTTGGGAGCATTTCAAACATGTTTTACTGTTAATTAACTGTAAAATTACTGTTAAATTACTCTTATTATCTTTATTGTCACTTTGTATTATTTTTCATGGTGTCTGATATGTTATTATGAGCATAAGGTTTTTCAGTTTTTTTCTCTTCGAAAGAACATTGACGAAGTTGTTAAATGATAGTGAATTTTTAAATTTCTTTTTTCCTGTATTCATACCAGTGTTTTGCAATTTTCATTTATGACATTCTGTATATTCAGTGTTTTTTTTTATCTCTTATCTCATGTTTTCCTTTTTTATTAACGGTTATTCTTTTATGGATTATTTCTATATGCAGTTTGAAGTGTAAATATGTTCCTTGCTTTCTGATTCCAGCCTTTTCTATAAATTTCAGTTTCTTATTATCTATCTGTAGGTTTCGCAGGTTTTTCACACCCTCTTCTGGGGTGTTTTCCTGCTGTGGGCTATTTTTCCTATCCTAGGTTTTAAGCCCACAATATAAATTTCTTCCGCACTTTTTTTTGCTATCTCTTTCTTACAAATTGACGAAGGGTTAGATGTAAGAAAAGACTATTCAGTCTCAATCTCGCCCGAATAAAGACGTTTTATTATTAATATATATTCATCGAATACTTTCTTAAATTCTTTGCAATGATAACTGAATTGATATATTAATCAGATCTTAGTCAGAACAGCAGAAGAATGAGATTATCTCTCTGTTTTTACCACTACTTTATGATCGGACTTCAAATAAAACATTTCCCTTTTATTTTAAGGTCACATTTTCATCTCCTTCGTTGTGAACGTTTCCTTCTTCGACAATTGAATTTTCTGTTCCACCCGACTACTAACACAAACTAACCAATAATGCCTTCAAGAAAGACCATACATTATACTCTTTCTATGAGTAACCATTAGAATGAAGCCATGGAAATATATTCAGCTAAGCAGTACTAAACCACTTCTTGTTTTAAGTCAGAAGTTTCTCGCCACAATTATTCGCATGGTTTCACTCACTAATGTGGTAGAATCTCTCGTTTTCGCCACTTCCTTAGTCCCTCATTTTTCCGATATCCTTTCCTCCGAACCCCTCTGATCATTTTGCCGAACTTCCTTTACGAATCGAACACTTCCGGTCTCAAACGATTCCCAAACGGATCTAATTAAAGGCGATAAGGCAATATTTTGTGGAAATCCATTTTCCAGGCACTGAATGGTGATTTAAGTGGTAATTCTATTATTGATATGTCAAGTAACCGAATAATTGGTTATAGTTTTCTTTCCTCGGGCGTTCATCACGACCTCTACTTCCAATTCTGAAATATAAGCTCTTTTAATTTGACAGGAGTTGAATTAAGGAAACCACGTTTCAAAAAGAAACTAGTGTAGTTTATTCCAAAAAACCTTTGCAAATTACTACTAAAAACACACTTTAAACCCACGATATGTTTCAACGCATCAGCGTCATCATCAAGTGTGATGCGTTTAAAAATGTCGTGGGTTTGAAGTGTATGTTTTTGTAGTAATTTACAAAGTTTTTTGGAATAAACTACACTAGTTTCTTTTTGAAAAATGGTTTCGTTTATTCAACTCCTGTTATGGATTACTACAAAGTGAATCACCGTTCCGTCGAGTTTACTCTTTCAACTTTTTTTCACTATTTCGTTTTTTTCATGTGAAGTCGAAATGGAGAATTAACAATTAAATACGTTCTCTTCCGTACAATTTTGATATTGAACTTTCAATTACAGGCAGTGTGCCTCAAGATAGGCCTTATATTTTCATAGGAAACCGAGTGTAGCATACAACTTCCTGCTAGGAGAGGTTACTCCCCTCAGGTCTGCATTGATGCTCGGAGAAATATTTTTGCATTCGGATACATCGTTCACGCGGTCATGGGTTAAATTCGTCTCCGCGTATGTAAATACATCCTCACAAATAGCCTCAATTTTTTTTTACCGATTCCTTTGCGCTACGAAGTACTCCGTTGGGAAAAAGAGGAAAATCTCACGGGGCTTAGTAATTGCTCCCAGATTGCGTGGAGATTGGAGTTCCCGGACATCAAATGCGGAGAGCAATCGCGGAAAGCAAAGAGAATTAGAGTCGGAGAATGGGGCGGAATAGTGCGAAAAACCGGCTGATATAGAGAAGTCGGGGATTAGGTTTAATCCGCGGATCGATAAAAACCATTCGCACATGGACTTGTAAGCAGCCGAGCGTTAAGGGCGATCCGCAGTTTCGGTACACGTCTCCCGACTGCGGACCCAATGGATGAAAGTGGGTGGTCGGAGGATGCAGTGCTGCCAATTCGCCGATTTTCACGCTAAATTAAGCCTAATTTTTGGAATTCGTCTCCTTCGACATGAGCCAATTTACCTGGAAATGATAAATGGTCCTCGTTCCAGTTAAGCGATCGCAACAGCATAAATTTATTATCACAAGCGATGGAATTGAATTTTAACTTAGCACATTAAGTTGTGCGACTAAACCCAAGGTTATACAAGAAGTGAAAAATTGTGACTTGGATGGGACACAATTTTTCACTTCTTGTATAACCTTGGGTTTAGTCGCACAACTTAATGTGCTAAGTTAAAATTCAATTCCATCCTTTGCGTTTATTCCTTTAGAGGGTTTATCTATAATATCGCTTTGTTGGGTGGCTGCCTCAAGGAGGACCTCTGGTGGTGGTTGGTGCCACTAAATGAAGCACCACTTCCTTGCCTATATAAGTTCCCGATTACAGAAGTTAGAAGAATTGAGTGGCTAAGTAGTTCAATGGTTAGAGTACCTGCCCGGAAAGTGGGAGACCTGGGTTCGTGTCCCAGCGAAGTCACAATTTTCACCTCTTGTATAACCTTGGAATTTATTATCAATTTGTTTGAAATGCATGCGAAACCACAAAGG
This sequence comes from Pachydiplax longipennis, assembly GCA_036926295.1. NCBI lineage: Eukaryota > Metazoa > Arthropoda > Insecta > Odonata > Libellulidae > Pachydiplax > Pachydiplax longipennis. Next base: position 21,461,637 of record JAVFKF010000003.1, on the reverse strand, counting down.
TTTTTTTGATGAAATGAGTTTGAGATATATTATTACGATACTAGTTACTTGTGTAACTGACCCATTACGAAGATGCAACAAAAATCAATGAGAACCTTACAATTAGTATTAAGTATGGGTCTATAGCTCTTATTCCATTCACAACTTAAATTGCAATTTTTTTTATAAATACATAAACTGAGATTTACAAATAATCATATAGGGGATTTAGATTTTAGATTTAGATAAGTACCCCGCAAGCCGCTAGTGGCGTATGCCAGGGAGTAAGAAATACATGTCCATTATTCATTCCCAAACAAAGAAGAAAATAAAATAAAGGTAGATCTTACATCATAAGGGTACTGCCAAACCTTAGGTTTGTCGTCCGCTTCCCGAAATCGAAAACTATAAGTGGCGAAAATGGTTTTTTTATCATTTATCATTATAATTACATCATTATTTTTTCATAGGCAATTACACAAAATTTAATACAATACTAATTACAATATCTTTGTTTATTATATAATTTAGTCATTGTACAACAGGTGATACAAATACCATTAACGAAGCCAATACAATATTTGATAAAAAGTAGTAAAAGTATAATTTCAAACATTACACCTACAAAATTTAAAATAATAGATCATTTGAGAATGAAAACAAACATCACTATTTACTTTCTTATTCTTCATATTATTTTGCTGCCTCGTATTCTCATCTCTGTCTCTCCCTTATTTATATTTGTGTGAATATTGTATTTTTCACCAGATGATCACGCTGGTCCTCGAAGCCTGAGTCATTTTTTGTTCTAATTGCTTGCAAACAGCTCTTGTATGCATTCAAAATGTTACATTTTAAGCCAGTTTTTACTGTAAACAATGGAGCTCCGTTGAAAACTCTTATCCTCATGGGAGTCCAAGCGCAGCCAATTTTCACTCTATAAACATGATGAAACTTTGAAAAAGCTGTGGAAAATATTGAAAATTTTGGACTTCTTGTAAATTTACCTTCCCCAAAAATTTTCTGAAACTACCTCCATCAATTCATAATATTTGTAATCAAGTATTGAAGTCCTTTATGATACTCTTCTCAAAAATAGAAAAATAACTTTGTATCGCCAGTAAACAAATTCATCGGACGGACTTGTTTCAGTTCAAAGAATCATCTAGCTCTAAATTCAAATTCAAGATAGCAAAACTATAAATAAATATTCTTCCTTTGCAGCTACTGCCCGAGGATGAATCTGTGAGCAATTCTAGTTTCTCCGATAATTTTGTGTTTTGAAACTTAACAGAAGTTTTTGTATGAATTCCGTGGATTATTTTATTCACTGCAGTTTCATGATTACTTGGATGTAAAATACATTATATTTCTAGGATATATAAGGTATGAGGTGTATATAAAGTAAAATGAAATATTATGGCTTCAGCCTGCAGTAAATGTAGTAAGTATTTGTGAGGTGAAGTTAAAAATGTTATATAGTGTTTCGTTACATTTTATACACCAAGAGTTCAGTCTGAAATCGTAAGTACGAAATCAATAATTATCAGCGAATTATACATTTATAGCACTTTTAGAACATAACGAGGGTCATTTCTAAGAACAAAGATAACATTTTTACCATCAATGCACTAAAGCAGGACAATACCTTGGATTAATTTAACAATTATAGTAAATTTGATTACTATTCTTTTTCTTACGTTTCTATGCGATTCCTGTTCCGTTTGAAGTGAAAAATGCTTATTTTAATATCAATAGATTCCATATATTATAATCTATAATAATAATATAATCTATGATAAATATAATATATTACAATTTCGATTTCTTCAATTATTATATGGATTTCATAAGGATGTGTCAGAGGTTGATAAGACATTGAAAACTCTCTGTTAGTTTCTTGTAACAGCGTCTTCTAGGTATCGGAGCACCAGAAATACCTGGATTTCCGACTTCCAAGAGTCTCCCGATGGTCATTTCGATATACATGCTATAACATTTTATCTTTTTTTACTTATCATCTCAATCTCTCTTAGATCTTCTGTGATATTTTTTCTTTTTTTATTTTATTATTGTTTTTGTAATTTCTTTATAGTACTGCTTTTGTAATTTACAATTCATACATAGTTTTCTATTATATATTTAAGCATGTACTATCAGTAGATTTGCGCAGGTTTTTCACACCCCCCTTCTTTGCGGGTGTTTTCCTGCAGTGGATCTTTTTTCCTAAGATATCATCTTAGGTTTTTTTTACATCCACTCCTTCTAAAGTTTTCCTCTCTATTTCTATTTACTTACACAAAACCTTTTATGTATATAATATCATTGACGAAAGGTAAGATGGAAGAAGTGGCTTTTCAGTCTCAATCTCGCCTTAATAAAGACCCTATAGACCTTATATTCTATCTCATTTCTTACAGCACAAGGCGATGCATTTATTCTCTTCATCAATTTTCGTTCAACTTGTAAATATAACATTCAAGTCATAACTTTCACACATATCGCTCAACACATAACATTCAATTTGAAAGATCGTAGCATATTGAATAAAACATCGCTGCGAATAATATCGTGATATTTTTACGCGATTCATTGAGCTATCAAGTTTACGCATGGGTTGAGGGAAATTTCAAATATTTTATACCGCACGGCCAATTTGAGGTGATACTTTTTGAGGGGGTGACTCATTAGGCGTATTGAGACCGTAAAAGGCTCCAATAACTCCATAGAACAGTTGAATGATCCCATAAGCGATGAAATGACAGAAATAACTATTTTTTTAGATCGCAGTTGGTCATTTTAAATATTGGCCATGAAGCGCGTAATTGGCATTCTCGGTGTAATGGGAGCATTTTTGTTCACCTAATTGGAGGTCTACTCCAAGCCACTACTCTTTCAAATATTTCTATATAAAATATCGAAAAGGATTCAAATAGGAAATTCCACGATTAAAACGGGAGGGTTTATATATTTGCCCCTTTATGGAAGCCAAAATATCCTAGTATTATTGTAAGGCCATGCACATGTGTATATTCCGGAAATGTGACGCATTGTTTTTCTATATAATCGATGGATGAAGCCTTTACTCGGTGGAATTCACTACAAGGCGAGTATAGAAATGACTACGCAGAAAGTTCCACACGGAATAATTTAATTTGGCGACCAGTTTCTAACTACTTGCCAGAAGATGAACTTAAGTACTTCGAAACCGGATTTCCGATACCATTTCTATTCTCACTTAGTATTATTTTTCATTTAATTTCGTATGCATATAAGCATTTAGTTACACTTTTGTATTTTTTGTTACCAGCAAAAAATTGTTATTTTAGATGAATTATAAAAAATCGTTCCCTGTTTCGCAGCTGCATTCTGTTTCAATAACCATCTTGATTAACTGAATATTTTCTATTTCTCTTTTGATATAGGATAGAAGAAAATATGTACTTCATTTATTTTGCCTTTTTCTAGCTTTATGGGTGCGGAATTCTGGTAAATACAGAAGTATGAGTGAAATTGAATAATAACTTTCATTTTGGTCGCTCTATATTGAATGATATAAAAGTATTATTCGTAAGGTCATAGAGCTGCATTAACGCTAACGTTTTCATAGGATATTGACTTAGAGGAAAATAAAACCTCACTCCTCTACTTATCTAGGAAAGCCTGATCTATTTTCCATGGTTTCTGATAGCTGATGCTGCAGAGCTTCGATTTCGAAACGGCATTAGTGGTATTTATCTTAAAGAATAGTTATTTAGTTTACAGATGAATTGAGAGAAATACAAATATATCCAGGGAAGAACGATTTTCATTCCCTATAGTATACTAAATTCTTTTAAATTTTTTTTATATAAAATAATTAAGAATCAATTCTATCTTTGAGGCCATCATAGATACAAAAAGTTTCCATGAGATTAAAGAAATGGAGATCATGGGAAATAATCTATGAAACCACCGTTTACTAAACCCGTTTTGTTTTCTTAATGAACTATTACTCTTATTAAGCTTTTTCATTATCATTTATCATTACTTTCACTGTTCACTCGTCAGATAAAATTAATATATTAGTTTGAAATACAGGCTATTCCTACAAGCTATTTTACAAATTATAAAATCTCTCTTATGGCTACTTCTGCTATCGCGATATCCAAAACAGCCATGGAAAGAAATACGAAAAAGAACGGGAATCAATTTAGGTCCCAGTATGCGTCCCTATCGCCTCCAAAAGCCCCACACTGTGAACCTCTTTCAATATTTTGTAAACGGACGGGCAAATCCCATTGTTTTAACCCCTTTGTTCGCATATATTGAAGCCCTGGCTGGAAAGGGAAGCTCACCCTGGAAATTACTTTCATTTTCCCTCTCTCCCTATCTTCTGCGATATGCAATCATCTCTCTATCTCTCCGCGGGTGTTCCTTTAAAAGGCCTTTGTACAGGGCGATGCAAACGATTCCACGTGAGATACAAGAGACGAGGCTTCTCTCCGTTTATCGTTCATTCTCGTGAAATTTCTCGGATAAGGACCCAGAGTCTAGGAAATTCGAAAGGAGGCTTAGGGCAACGCTGCTGCGGACCTTCATAATGTAGCCAGATGCCGTGCGTCCTCGATTATCATGGAAGAGAGTCCCTCCAGAGACCGCTACTTTTCGCAACTATCAGTCGAGATTATACATGTCCCGATGTAAACGATTGCTTCGGATTAGATAAGGTCCATATTTGAGTGGATTTGGTTTACTTATACCCGCGAACCTTTTGCCCTGATTCTGTCCTGAAATTTTCATACAAACTTCAGTCCTGGTACCTGACAAGGGAAGATGAAAAGAGACGGTTTGCAAAGAAATCAAGGTTGCAAAATGAAGCACTGTGCTCAACCGTAAATTTTATTTGATAAAATTACCAACATTCATTAACTTTTCCAGTTTTTCTTAATCCAGGTATTCCGTGACTTTCATCCCGGAAGCCTGAAATTACTGTAATATATATACTTGCACATATATGTTATACTAAATATAAATTCAGGATGATAACCAAAGAAGTATTATATTGATATTTATAAATATATATATACAGATTAACCGAATGCAATCTCAAGGAATATCTTTATAAAAAAGTAAGTAAATATTATGAATTTATCATAAAATTTTGATATCACGAAAAGTTCTAACTTTAGAATAATTGACAACAGTCGAATACAGTATTTTAGACCCATAAATTATTTTTAGTAGTTGGAAAAACGATATTTCCAGAAACAAATCATTATATTAACTTCAACTTGTGCGCAGTAAAACAAAATTAACTCAAAAATATATGTGAGCATGTTTTGCAGAAACTAAAGAATATTGATTATCTTAACTGGAGGAATTTTAATTGATATAAACAGCAATATTTAGGAAGGTGAGCTTATTTCACAAGTGTGGAGGACGAAAAACTTTATATTAAATTTGTTCCTCTACATCAGTTTTTTTTCCCGAGATTTCAAGTAAATCCCAGAAAAAAGAAATTCGGAGATCCCGCGTGTAATCTCTAATTTTTAAATACTGTTTTTTATTTCCGGAAGATTTGTATCTCATTTGCTTGAAATTCCGGTGGATTTTTCTTTGGAGAGATTATTTGTGTATCGTTAGCGATAAATTTCACTTGTTTTTACTTCCGAGCAGGCTATTTGTATTCTCTAAACTGATCTTCTGTTGTCTAGCGTTCAGACAGTTTGAGTGTAACAACAGAAATCAAATTCTGGGAGATACATATCTAACATTCCAACAGGAGAAACCTGACAAACCGGCCATATTCTGGGTGAATCATATGTAGCAGCTCTAATTGTGATCTGTTTAGTTATGGACTATTTTTTTCGGTATTATCAGCAGTATTTTTATCAATACTCTTATAATGCATTTTTACGTTCTCTCGCAAGCGGAATCATCCTAATCCTCTCCTAAGTCAAAGTACATTAAGAAAACAAGAGAAAAGAAGTCGGAAAGCATAGACAAACGATACTAAAGATTTTCAGGCACTTGGAGATTATTATTTAGAATGACGTATGAATATAGATAAGGTATTGGGAAAAAATTAAAATTTATTTTAATACAGGATTCTCGCGAGACAGATGTAGCATCCTATTCGTTCTTGTTAAAGAAAACAGAAAGATTTGGTTATTCATTTTTAGGATCATGTTTATGGAAGAGGGGTCGTTATACCATCGATATCTACGTGAACAATTGGGTATGATACTTCTCAGAGATCATACCCATTGACTTGATACATAAAGTAAAACCGATTATTAGAAAATATTATATTGGAGCTACTCGTAACCTAGAATGTTTAAAATTGAAGGGATTTCTAAAACAAACAGGACCAACCACGGATTAAGAGTAACTAACAATACTTTTTATAGGGTAACTCTAGATTCATGTATCAGAACTGAAATAATAATTTGTTCAGTATATCGTAGTTGCAATTATTCCGAGCAGGTCCAATCAAGGAAATCCTAAGGAAATAATAATCAATATTAAGGAAAATCAAAACGTTTTTTTCAACTATACTAGTCCTGAAAAATTACCAATACTGTGTACAGCTTTGTGGAAATATCACAAGTAATATATGTCATAAATATCATAAGTAATATATGTTTAGTTTCCAAAACAAAGAAATTCTACGGAAAGCCTTCGTGTCAAACTTCCTGTTCCCCCAAAGGTAAAACACAAGAGCCAAGCGCATAACACATTTACTTCCTCCACGAAATTTTCCAGCAGTCGCTCCACATATGATTTCTTACTCGACTTCCTTCTTTCAGATGTTTACGCAACTGTTATCGCGAAAACGTTTCTTTATCATCCGTATTTCGCCCGTGACCTGGTGAACGTAGCGGCAACTCCATTGGAAAGGCCCGACGCAATGAACACGCTCCACTGCTCTTCGGGGATTCCTTCCGTAAATCTAATCTTATCTACGTGTTACTGAAATGCTGGCTGTACGTGTCGAGCCGTAGACGCACGTCACCCTTTGCTTTGCAGACCCTTCGGCTCCCTTCCCAAACCCTAAAACGTGCCCATTCCAAGGCTGCATTTCCCGGGAAATATTTACCTCCGAACCCCGCACAAAAAGGAAATGGCGAAACAGGAACTCTCTCGAGCAGTTAACTCTTGATGGAACAATAACTTAATGCACTAAGAGCTGAATCTAGCTCTCCGTAGATAAGTCCAGAAATTAGTTTCTGCGGTTACGTTGCGGTTGGTTTCCTCTCCAATGCGAGACGGCGTGCATTTGTATTCTCTCTCTCCTTCCCGTACACTTTCACTGCCACTCAACCCGTGATGTTGCCTTATCTCGAAGGCTCATTTACCTCAGGAAGCCTTGACGTCGTCCTTATTTGGAATGAAGTTTTTTTTTAAGATCTCAGATCTGTATCTGCAGAGAATATATTCTGAATCTGACTGTATCAAACAATGTAATTATAACGATTTAGGAATCAAATCAAGGAGTTTTTCATCTATAATCTTTGAAAAGAATGAACGAAAGGACGATATGAATAAGAATGAATAAAATCCACCCGAAATAAAGTCGTGATTATTATTACTGATGTTACTTAATGAATAACTATCAAGTACTGTGATGTGGGATCTAAACGAAATTTACAGGTTTCGTAATAAATTCCTACATAATACATGCCTTAACTTAATTCTGATTGATGATTCATATTCCCACCTGAATTCTGTAGAGAAGGAATGGAAAATATAGGTAGTATAATAAAATAAATTAAACAATGAAACTAAATTTCTATTAGTATCACTGTTTAAGGTTAATAGCTCATAGCAATACTAAGAATTTTGCCATTAAACAATAAAATGAAAACAAAACGCTTGTTGTGACCAAATTTGTTAGCAAACATTGTTTAAGTTTATAATAAAATCCTAAGGTCTCAAATATTCGGAAATGCAATCTTAAACATATAAAAATAACAGAGTATCCTATGCAGATAACGGTTCATAATGAGTAAATTAAGAAGAATTACAATACACATCTACAGAGGTAGAATATAAGCAACAAATAATAGGAACCTCTAAAATATTCGGAAATTTGATAGTAAATATATGAAAATCAACATAGTATCCTATCAAGATAACGGCTAATTCTGAGTACTTAAAAAAATTACAATATGTACCCTTAATTTAGAACATAAGCAACGATATATTCAATCACTCTCACCAATTACTTCACACGTGGAGGAAAAAACAAGAAGATTCATTTTCCCCCACGATCGGCTCATTCCATCAAGTAAGAAAAAAACTCCTGCACATCCACTCCGACACGTCGCCAACGGTTCAAGGTCTCAAAGGGGTTCCTCCAAGTCATCCTTTATGCCATCCGCGGATTCCGAAGGACGGATGGGAAGATCCCCTCATCAGGGGACCCCCAATTAGTCCCTCCCTTTTTCCACCCCAAAAAACGATCCCCAATCTCGATTGCGCGAGTCAAAAGCCTTCCCAGAGTTCCAATTTCGCAGCATCGGAACGGGATTACTTCCTTTCATAGTGCGAGTGATTGACTCGGGTCATTTGGTAGCCCTTTGTGCCCGCAGGTCATCCTGGTGCAGAAAAGTAAAAAAGGAGCCTGAGACAAACTGCCTTGTCCGGTTTGACGGGAGGGACGCCCCCCCGCGGCATCGGGCAGTTTTGCTCTCTGCTCAATCAATGTCCCACTGCGAAGGACTCGTCCGATGGGGAACTGCGGGGGGCGGAGTGGTGTCAGAAAAGCCCTTTGACGCCGCAGGAATCAATGTCTGAAAAGGAAGGTTTTTTTGCATTCTCGCCGCACGTTAGAGGCAATAGCATCGGAGAGAGAGGCTATGTTCTCGGCTGATTGCAACGAGCTCCGTTTGACCCAGAATCGCAAATTAACCGGCTGGATAAAAAATCTAAGCCTACTATCGCTATTATCAATATTAAGAACAAGAGTTTAACACGAGTTGACGTGTTTGGGCAAGGAAGGCACATACGTGTCGAAAATTGTCATCATAGCCGAGACAGTGAAACCTGTTTAAGACGTTTTTCGGGGGATCAAGAGAAAAAGTCGTTTTAAGAGGGATAGCGTCATAATCATATTGTGTAATGCTGGTGGCATTAGCATTTGTGGTGAGAGGGCATCACAGAGTACGTTCTCTCCAAGACTATACTCAAAAGCCAACGAAACTACCCTTCTCTAGTTTTTCCAATATGTTTACTTCCTAAGATTGTGATGAAAACACCGAAAAGCTACTTTCAAATTTCAAATTTTACGTGAAAACGTATTATTTTCAAGGGAAGTATCTGTATTATGATGCACTGGTGTAATATGATGAATTTTTTAATTGATTTTTCCACCGGGGTATTGGTCAAACTGGAACGTACTAATCCATTACAGTGATACGTAATATCTCAAACTACCAGCTATTATCTCGGAAAAAATTTCCTAAATTTTTCACAAATCGCTAATTATTACGATTATATTTATACCTCCAGAATCTTTGATCTTAGGATGCAAATATTTTCCACACAAAAACATGAAATAATGATTAAATATTCTTCTACTTGTTTTAGTTGTCACGATGCCTCAAGGTATCAAAGGACTTTAATCGACATTGATTTCAGAATTTCAAAATGAATATCAAACCTAAGTAGAATGAAAATTTAGCGATAGGACCAACAGACCTAATCATTATTTATCTTTTACGATCATTACGGTGAAACTGCCAAAGAATCGGATGAGGAAGAGATAGAGCTGCAAAGGATGAACCCTAATGGAATTACCCCTCTTAGTGATTCTTCTCAGGTTCAATATTTATAGAAATCCGTATGCTCTACAAAACGCTTGGCCTTAATCAATGCGCCACACCTTTTCAAAGAATCAGCAGATTTGTCTAAGAGAATTCGGAAGCTAGCGATGAGATATTGCTGGAGTCGAACCCTAAAAATAGAATGGAAATTAATAGGCTACTGCTGCTATATGTTTTGTCAACATTGGTATTAATAAGAGTTGCAAAGAGACAGAGATGTAATTCTACCCTCGCAGAGAAGAAATTCCACCGAAAATTATATCGGATACATTCCAGAAACACAAATTAATCATATATTTATAAATAAAGAAGAGACTCGTTTCTATTATATCATGGCAATGACCAGAATAAATAAGATCAACGTACATGAATTTGAAATTACTGAAAGCAGTAAATGAAATTGACGATATAACCGTCTTAATTAGTCATAAAATGCTCTTTCCAACCACTATCAGATCATAAAGCTTAAGCAGGATTATGGGGATTAACTGGCTCTAGAATTTGACCTTAAACGGCAGCTCTTGAGACGCCGTCGCATAAAGTGAACTTTATAGAGAGTTAACATTAATTTATAACCTGTAAAATTAAAAAAAATCTTCAGTTTAATGGTTTCTTAGACCACCAAGTATCTCGCGCCCCATAAATTATCACTTAATGACTTAGTACTTTGAATAATATTAGAATTCAGTTCACATGCCAGTACATTATTCAACTCAAATTCCATTCTGATTTTTATCCAAACCTTTGTATACCACCCTTCATTTCTTTACAATAATACTAAGGATCCGCTCTTTATTTTTTCAGCCCCTTACATCTCTATTAAAATCATAAGCCCTTGATTAGGGTGTAGTTGTGTTTAAGTTGTAGTGGTCAAAAGAGCATATAAGATATATTCGTATACAAATAGATCAAAATTAAATTAAATTAACATTGGAATTAATTTCCCGAGTAAGAATGTTTTTTAATGTAGTCGATAAATATTCACAACTTACCGAAGCTGAGTTTTACTTCCTAAAAATTGAAATGATTTAACTTTCACGTTTTTCAACGCCTACTTTTTAACTTGACATACATCTCGATGTATATCTCTGCCCATCTCCGCGTTGATTGATGACCGATGACACAATTACCGCAGATTTATCACTGACAAAGAAATATGCCCAAGAATAGAATTCGACGGGTGAAGGGAATGCTCAAATATTAAATCCATCGTGAAAATCAGGAAGATAAACCGAGAGCAGGTGTACATGTGGAAACTGACCATATGTGCACTGAAAACTCATGACATTGTCCGAACCAAATCATTCGTCTTCCCTACTCTGTTCTGTTACATCAAGTTGAAGGACTAATGTATTACGTAGTATTGTATCATAGCAACTTAATAATATTTACTCGCGCACAGTGAATTACTCATTGTGAATCTCAATATGAGAGGTTGTCCTTCGAATGACGACATTGAGAAACTTAAGATGCCGTATGAGTTAATGGTTCTCGTCTTCACGAAATGTAACTATATTTGTAGTTTTCATTTAAGCATGTTCCATAAATACGGTTTGTTATTTTTAACTACTTCTCAAGTTATATTCTTTGTAATAGGCTTAAAGAAAAATGGCTTATATGATTGTAGAGTGATTATACTAAATAGTTAGGGCAATTGTTTGTCATCCCTCTCTTTAAATTACGTAAACTTTCCTCATTAGTAATGGCGTTTTTATTACCTCTATGTTTTAGTAATTATTTTTTCGAACCGTTTGTGTGGAGGTTTGTCATACATCGTGAGTTTTGTGATATCTATATTTATACACAAATTTTGTAATCAACTATGAGAGAAAGAAGTCACTGGGCTACAAATTTCGAGTTGGAGATTAGAAAAATAAGGAAACTCCCTTGTGACTAACAAGTAAGTAAGTCAGATGTTAAAACAAAAGTTTTCCGAAATAATATCTTGAAAGAACAAGAGAAATTCAAAGTTAACCATAAAGACTTAATTCGAAGAATTTTTATAGCTTATTAATAATCATTATGGTCCCAAGATCAGTTTTTTCTTGTTCTTTTCTTGTTCTTTGATTTTTTAATATTAATGGAAGATTATATTAAAATACCATATAAAATAAAAACAAGTATTATTAAGTATTAATTCTAAACAAGAATTATTTCTTTCCGAAGAGAAAACTTGAATCTTTTTAATCGTATATAGAAGTAATAACGATTCTTCAAGAATTATTTATTGACATATTTTGCATTTCATCAGCATTTATCGACAAAATAATTGAGTCTTTGCGGTTAGTTTCAAATTCAACGAAAATTGTGTTTCTTCCTTTATCAAGATGTTCCTCCGGGAAACTCTTGTACCCAAATTCGACTTTAGTCACGCCAAGTGAGGTTTCTTTGTCAGCAGCAGATCACTTCTGAAACCGGACATAGGTGTTCTATAAAGGCATGCTGCTTAACCCGACACTTCAGCGTCATCCACTTTAATCCCCTTCATCTTTTCCACTGTGGTCCTGAATCATCTCGGTGCAACTTCTTTTAACTTCTCCCTTATTTAATTCAACCTATGGCGTCATGAGAACCACCGACACCCTCGTTTCAAGTTGAGAAAACAAAGGGAGAGGGGAAGAGTAAAAAGTAATCTTGGGGGCAAAGGGGAGTGAGTAGCGCGGAAGAAAAGAGAGAGGAAAGTTATTCCAAAAATTCCAAACTTGTACAAGATATATACGGAGAGCTGCAGAAGCTGATCAGGAACCTTGAAAATTCTTGCACATTGTAATAAATTAAATGGTGATTGATATGGAAGGTATAATTAACTGAGCAGAGAAAATTTGGTTTCACAGAGATATATTGGCAGCACAAAATTAGTTTTATGATCAATTTATAAGAAAATTCACCACTTAGGCCATAACCCGGTGGTAGCTCTCCATAACATAGGAACTAAGGTACAACTTTTACTCGTTACACAAAGTTTAATTTAAACGCAATTAACTTAATTTTCTGATTACGGACAAAATGTGTGCCTTTACTCGTCTATTCAGTTTGGAAGAATTGATTCTCTCAGTGAACCTACCGGGTGACTATTTTTCATAATCTTTTAATTAAGATTTAATATCCTGCTAATTCTAACACGAGTATTAGACGTGAAAATAGTCATTTAGAATAAATTACAGTCGAAATATTATTATTTTAGTAAATATCCTCGTGTGCAAGTTCTTATTTGCATGGGAATACACAACTGGCTGTATCAAAAGCCATATAAATTTTTCTTATCTATAGCCATAAGATACTGTAGGGATTTACATCAGCCTTTTACTTTATTGACTAAAACTAATAATTATGATAAAAAGTAAATAATTTGTAGATTAAAAATGGTCACCTAAATGCGTTTATTTTCAAGAATAAGGGAAGTTGTTGTAAAATAGTGGTTGATAAGTTAGACTTCGGAGAAGTAAATTTATGTATACGAAAAAAGCCGCTCTGGATGTGGCAAAAGGCTTGGAGCAGGCTTCGATAAATAAATTGCGATTTCAAGTATGGAAATATCTCATCATTCACAACTGCCATTTTAGTCTAGAAATATGAAGGCCAACGGCGTGAAGAGGTGTTTTCACGACCAAATTCTCGTTTCACGAGTCAATGAGTTCTTAAAATTAATGGCCCGATCTACGCTCATTGGAAGACGAAGAGGAAAAGATAGGAGGAAGAAATATATGGCAATAAAGTGCTATATGATGATAAACCGCATTTTCCTTTTCGGTGAGTTGCCTTTTGATTAAGAACGTGGTCCTGATACGTCCTCGTAACTAAGAGAAGCGTCACTAGGCAATAAATAAATGAGGAGGGATGGAGAGTTGGGTTCATCCGCATGAAGAGAAAGGTTGATTAGTAGGAGTCGGATAGGGAAGTGTGCTGAAACTTCTTCAGGAGGAAAAGTTCCGAAGTAGGATGAGATATGAGAGAAGGAGGGAGTGAAGTTGATTGATATGTACTCCGGGTCCGGAAGGTGTCTCCCAAGGACTGGAAGATAACAACCTCCCCTTATACTTTAGGGATCCCTGGACATCCCTCCATCCTTACCCAAGCGTGAAACAGGATGTTCCAGGAGCTATGTATCTCCTACCCTAATATCCTCAGTAGTTTGCCATTCACCTGCGTATTCGATGTACCCCCTGCCAATGGGTACGAATGTAGATGTAGAGATATTTACGTAGGTAACTTTCACGATATCCGAGAATGATGTCAAATTGCGGTTGTATCTAAAATTGTTTAATAATATAATATATATATGCCCAAGATTTTATCCTCATGCTACTCAGTTGGGTTCACGACATCGTAATTTTGATCGAAAAATCCCACGAATAATCTAATGGATAATCAGAAAATAATTGGCCTTCTTACTAAATAATTCAGCAAACAGATAGCTAAGATGATTTTAATACATGTTAAATAATCCAAAAACTATATAAAAATTAAAAAGAAAATTAAATTAGTTTCAGGTGTTACGAAATGGAGCATAGGAGGCTACGTGGTGTCCGTGAGACTAAAAGGATAAAAATAATTAAATTTAACCAATAAAGAAAAAAATTCAAACTACTAAAAATTAGACAGGCAATACCAAATAGATGAGGCTCATAAATTTTGAAGTTCTTGTGTGCATAATTATTTTGTGTACAAAAAAGTTATACGTTTGCTAGATGCCACTTCATGACATGCTTATGGTATTTTTGCAAGCTCCTGAGTATGAAACATTCTGTAATGATTTTTACCTGAGAAATCCGATTTTCCATACTCCTGAATAATAGCTCAAATTTCCCGTTTAATATCAATTGTATTACCAACATATAGATAATTTTTAATCTGAACTATGTAATGAAAATTATCAAAATGATGAAAGGCATGAATATTTATAATACATAAACGTTTGGTATCACCTTGAGTTTCAATATCTTTACTTCACCTGCTGTTATCTTTTAACAAATCTGATTGAGGCATAATTTACTTCGGGGACACATCAGTACATAAATGTAAGTTTTAAATTCTGAAACGGATATACTTTGATCTTTTGCTATGAGACTTGCGTGTTTTAAATTGAAGTATATGATCAAACTTGCTTTTTGATAATATGATTCCTCTCAGAAATCATTATCAATAAAATACACGTACACTTCTTGTCGATAATTGAATTCCTGTGTGCGTAATTTTAACTATCGACTACTTTCAATATTTCATGCAAACCTCTGGTTCTCATAAGAATATTCAAACGCAATATCTGTGATACAGCTAGAATCCGCTAAAGACGCTGATGACTCAGGTCAAACTGACAAGATAATGGAAACCTGAGCGAGGTGGATGAAAGCCTCACACCATGGCTTCTAATTTCTGAGGAAGACGTTGACCAAAGCACTAATCCCACAGGATTTCCCTCAAAAGGACGTTTACTTCCACGTGTCTCCATGATTAGCATTACAGAAACAGGGTCTCTAAGACCCTCCTCTTTCGGAGAATTTTGGGGAAATTCAGGAATGGAAGCATAACAAAAGTTTGAGAAGATGACATACAAGAGTGTAAGAGATGTACCACGAAAATCGTTTGGTGACAAAGCTTTAAAGGAGAAGATGCACAGGAAAACGTATCGAATAACTTCCTTAAAATTCTATCATTTCTACCGAAAACATTTTATTTTCTTATTTGTCCCGATTAACTATTCAAGGCAGTGGTCAACTTTATTTTATTTGGCTTCCTCAAATATTTACCTGACCTTTGTACGAAGTTACGCTATATTCTTGGTAATCTGAATTATAAATTTCTAATTGAGACAGTAAACTAGAATGTATAATGAAATTGACGGATCCGATGAAACCTTTATTCGTTGCTGGTCTGAGTGGTTGGGTGATAAGTGAGTTAGTGTTTCAACCCTAAGGTCCCGATTTCGAGTCCCAGTCAATCGGAATTTCCTGGTTAAGAATTGATTGTTAGTGCTCATCAATAAGTAGCTAATAATAAATTATTAAATGGATAATATTGGGGTCACCCTATACCCATTTAAATAATTATTTAAATTATTATAAAAATATATTCGAATTTTGATGGCTGTATAAAGAAATTAACATTAACATATAAAGAAAACTAACCTCTCTCACACCTCCTGCTTCTCAAATACCTAGAAATGCTGGATCAATCATGTCCTTTGGGATAGAAGTTCCTTGGTTGTTTATGGTTATGTATTTCTTCGTTTTTGGTTCCCAATAAGTATACACGCAACCGAAAACTCTTTGGAGTTTCTGTTTTACTTTTCAAACTTATTTCCTAAGTAGTTTCAATGTTTGGCTAAGTTAGATTTCCCCCGTAGGGTGAATGACTGCTCCTTTCAATTAGACTTGAAATGACGGAACTTATTATGAATCACTATATTACGCCTGGAATTGAGTCATTACTTGGAGATAATATCCGATATTTTGAATCGACATGGCAGAAACCGGTGAGTAATGCGCTGTTAATTAAAAATGTACAAAACATTACATTTTGACCCAATAAGTTCATTTAACTTTAATATTAATAGATATTAATTTATGTTAACCTATTATAAAAATGAAGCTTCTCCTGAGATGTTACAAAAAAACATGAAATAAAAATACTTAATTTTTTCCATTCATGATGGCTATTTTTCACTTTCGGACCCGTAAATCACCCCTTAATTTACGAGGGAGCTAAATTCTGAAGAAATTAACGTGAATAAATTTCCGCCATAAAAAACCAATAAGATGACTGCGTTCCGGATATAAAAATGAGGCGAAAAGTTATCACTTTCAATAACCGTAAAAGGTGACGTTATTTATCGCCGGTGAGCCAACTAATAAAAATTCAAACTCAAAAGCTCGAGACTTTCTCGCTAATTATTTAGCTCCCTCGTGGCAAGAAGACCGCTCTTTATAGATTTCCTTTTCACTTCTAAGGTTGGGCATTTTTCACAACTTTCATCGATCCAATTCTGCATCCCGCAACTGAGGTTGAATTTTTCTTCATTCCTTTTCTTTAGCCTCGCAAACCGGAAAACTTTTCTCTTTTGCCCATTCTGCTCCTCACCATCCATCAATCCCCTCTTTTTCTCCCTCTTCCTTTCCAATTCTGATTCTCCTTCCGTACCCATTTCCCCTCCTTCACTCCAATTCCCGAACCATCATTCTTTTCGCTCCACTGCCGAAGTGGTTACCCTGCATTCTTAGCTAAAATAAGGTCCTCGGTAAGTTAGTAATAAGGATATCTTCAACGGTATTTGAGTACATATGTAAGGTAAACTCGAGAAATCTTAGATAACGATTGATGATTACGATTACATTACATATTTAGAGATTTACTCAATTTTCATTTATAATTATCACTATTTATAGATGACTTCACCTTAAGAGAAAAAGATATAAAGAGATTAGTGATTTACGAGATGGGGGGATCTAGAACGGAAAATGTAAGCTGGATTTAGCGAAAAACAAGCATAGATGTGCTAGATATGATAATTATAATAATTTATTAATCAAAGGAAATTCAAAGCATATATAGAGCATGTTTTGATTTTTTAATACTTTATCTATAAAAATTACATAATTATTTGGTGCTAAGATTTATTTACTTACTTAGTTACTAATTCATTAGTTTTGGTGTTACAGTGCTACGTAATTATAATGCATAATCAAACACCACAAGAGAACATAGTGTCAGCGGTGAAGTATAATAGTAAAATCTCAACCCTGAATTATCATACTGTATTATTCTTAGTCATCCATTTTTTAAATAATTTCAAATATATGAGTGGATATAATTATATAACTTTCAGCTGCGAGTTAAACACAACACATTTTATGTAATTTAACAGGTTTGTCAGCTGGTTCCCTGATTAACTCTTCCTTATCAAAAGATTAATAGAAACTTGTATGGATATATAGCCGTGATTCAGTTGAGCAAGATTATGCTGTACTATATCGCCATTACAATCAAAATATTGTAGCGAAGGTGATTATTATTATTATTAAGTACATTGTTGCAGATAGACTAGCAGTCTGGTGGCAACATTACAATCAACTACGGTAACTTTCACAAACCTATTTAAACAACCCAGAACAAATTATATAAAACCCTCACATGATTAAACACTTACATACAACTACTTTACATGATACAAAACTCCAATATAACACAATTCCCAACTCCATTGCTATTTCCCTTTCAAAATCCATTGCTTGCAAACTCCATTGCTATTTCCCTTGCATTCTACTTAAAAATCATTTTCTTAAATTTAATGAATATCATCTAATTTGATTTTACTTAAATAACAATAGAAAATTATTGGATTGGTCAATAAACGCTCGATAAATGATGATTTCGACTTTCATCCGAAGTAATATTTAAAAACCTTCCTTTAATTTAACTTCATGCGCTCTTCGCCCGAGAAAAAAATTTTCGAATAGAGTTAAATTACCCCGGTGAGTAATAATGTTAAGCTGCCAAATCTAAGAATGTAGAACTCTCGAAGTTACGTAGCAGTTGATGTGAGACAGATACATTATTTTCAGAAAATATTCAGGCTCTTAACACAAACAAATACGCAAAATCATTTCCAGAAACTCCAAAACAGGAGCACCGCTTATACTTAAGAACTGATGCTTCGGGTCTCGTTGATCCGGTCTCTTAAGATCTCCCCTTTCACAGCAATTCCCCTTTGCCACCCTTAAAGTCTGCGATTTTCCCAAACCTATGAGTCCTTAAATCATCCCCTCCCCCAGGATAATACCCCTAGCACCCTCCATCTAAACTCTCGAATCTCCCCTAATTCATCCCCATCTACCAAATAACCTCTTCCCCTCTCACGCATCTTTGCTTTGCATAGTCTCTCTCCTCTCTGTTCGCATTGAAGTTCCTTACAGCTCACCCTGTTAAACACCCTCCCTAATGATATTCATTCTCTTATTCCATTAACCCCCGCGCCCATTAATTACGCTCCGAGTAATTTGGCCGCGCGATTATTTGATTTCATGTTAATTTGATCCTCTGGTATGTTATATCGCACAACTCCTGATACGTTTTTTATATACTAATATAGATATTTATCTAGTTAATTATGACTCAAAGGAACTTACGCGAATAAGCATTCACATTCCTTATATTTTCTATTATATGTATACCCTTATGGTACCAGTAGATTACTGCAAGGGTGTCTTAACATCAACATCCCTACTTAATGTATCACGTTAGCTTCTCTTACGCTCTACAGAAAAGATGTGCAGAAGAACTATCTGTTTAAGAGGTAAAATACTTGTAACGCTTTCTCAATGCATCTTGAAGGTCGTATTTTTTGTACATTGAAATTATAATGTCACCTACTTCGTCATAAAGTTCTGATGAATTTTTCGAAAAGCTTGTGTCGATCATCTGATCCTCTCACCTGGAGCGAATTCCAAGTAAGGGGCTTTATCATGCAGCACTTATTTATGATGCAGCACTAACGTAATAGCCCACAAAAGATTATTATATTATTCTGCTAAAACTGTTAAGCTATACAGTAACTACATTAAAATTTACCATGGCATCCTTATTTTAAGTATTGGTAGTAGTATCAAAGGTAGGAAACAGTAACAAGAAAACTCTTGCACATAATAGTGTGAGTTCACTCCACAAGTAGTTAGGAGTATTCAGACTGGGATTCATCCTTCCTCTACAGTCCATGTATTACTGCATAATTTCTTCCGGTTCTCCTCCTGGAATAAAATGAGCTACTATATAGGTTAATGATGACTAATAATAGCCTGAAAAGAAGGTATCACCATTAGTAGTATTGTAATTACGTAGTGGAATAAGCTAAAAGCGCCTATTTAAATTCGGGTACTTTTCTCAGCAAAGCCTTAACATCAGTTTCGATTGACCCATTCAGAGAAAAAGAACGGAAAATAAACACCCAGGACGGTGAATCTATAAACAAAAGCGTAACGAAAGGAAAGAGTAACTTGGGTTGAAACGCCTCAATTTCCCCATTCCTTACTGAAGCTTCATCAATACCCATTCCGACTCCTTCATTGCTTCCTCTGCATTCACTCTCTTCTTCCATCCCCTCTTTTTCTCGGAGACAAATATTTCCATCAATCAACATGACGTCTCCTCCTTAGCATCCGATATATCGCCTTTTTTCCCTCGGATTCAACTGCTGACTGACTTTCCCGAAGGCAATTTGGTCTTGAGTGTATCCGTAGGAAAGACGCCCCCCGCCTTATCGCCCGATCGTCGCTGACTTATTGTTTACTTTCCATTCGGACGATGCGCTACGTGCGAAATGTTTCGTGAGGAAAAAAGGGACGTATTTATCTTCCCCAAGACTTACCTCCTTTTGTTTTTTGTCCCCGCTCCAACGTCCCTTTTTCGAAAATATGGCGGGCCCTTCCTCTTAAATAGATTCCTCTTTTATTCCCGCGCTGTTTTTAAGAGAATTTGAAGGGGGATGCGTTAAGGATGGAGGTAGTTTTGATTTAGGTGGAGCTTCTATAGTAACATCGTTGATTTGATTGCTTATCAGAGGAAAAAATTCCTCAATATATACATGGGTGGTCTGAAAAGTTACCGACATTTCGCCATTTCTCGACATGTTTTCTGAAAATTTTCTGAAGATTTCTGAAAAATCTGGGGTCGGAAACTTTTCAGACCACCCTCATATATATCTGGGGCTCCTATTTGCATCTGCCTAGCTACTTTATCCTTCCAAAATACGATAGAAATGCCTTCAGAAGGTGAGTCTTCCAATGCAAAAGCGTCAAATATTTGTGCATTGCATGATCTTCAATTCTCGTTCCTTATAATTTCGTGCATAGAGTAGAATTCTTACGTAATATACGAGAATTACTTGCATTTTAAATATGATAAATTTAAACTTTCATAACATGGTTTTGTATATTTTACATTTATAATATTGGTGGAAATTGAAGCCACTCCAAAATCTTAAGGATTTTATCTTTCACTCATTGTACATACATATGAAAACACTGAAAAGTAATTGGTAAACGGAGAAGAGTTACGGTATCTTTGCATATATGGGCGTGCACCCAGGAAATATCACAAAGTCTGACCGTCACACTTTTTCCAAATCCGTTTTCCTTGAGATTGATGGTAAATGTTCTGTTAGTAATTTCTAGGTAACTTGGAGATGCACTAAACATTTATAAGTAAGTATTTTCATTTACACATAACGGTTATATCTTTGAAATTTTTCTCAAAACACGAATTCTTAATATAACACAGATAAATGATTGAACAGAATAGACGAAGCAAAATTTGTACCTCTTTCCCGTTAATGTCTTTATTTCATTACGTCCATCACAAGATTAGAACAGATTAATTTGGGGAGGTTAGACCCAGGTGAGATTCTCTTTTACGTAAACTTGTTTGTTGTTTAAATATATTTTACAACAATTTATCAAAAGGGGAATTCTGGAGAGGGAAAAGCGTATGTTTGCCTTGATCAAAATTACCCGAAAAGAAACGGAACTTCTTAGACCTTTGAAGTTATATTCAGCAAAAGTATTAGCACAAACTAGCACCGTTATCAAATTAATAAAATATTAAAATACCAATCCTTTCTTGAGCTATTTCAGCTCATCATTCTTTGTTTGAGGCAATATAATCCAAAATGATGATAAATAACAATACGATTATCTTCTATCATCAATCCACATAAAGACATTTTATTTACGAAGGACGAAATCAATTTCGCCAACTAAGGTACGGCCGTAAAAATAATTCTTTGAGACTTTTTCATCTTTTTCTACACGTTACCTCAATTCGGTGAAAGGAAGGAAGATATTGCACGTTTATCATGTCTCTGACCGAACATCGGAAAGAAGTCGTTCTTGGAGAAACTTTTACTTCGAGCGATTTTGCCTGCTAAGCATGTTTTTCTTGTTCTAACTATTTTCCCTCATTTTCTGTCTTTGATATCGTTTCCCGATGAATTTGGTGCGCCAAAGAGTCCACAAGAAAAATCTTTTGGGAGTTTCAAGAAGAATTTTTCCTAGAAGGAATCCCTGGCACTTTCGAATATCTATCTATTGGTACAAGTTACGAAGAATTTCTGCCAAATCGTTGTACCCTACAGCTTTTAGAAAATGGACTGTTTACCTGTGTTACCGTACACATAAATTCTGTACTTTATAAGATGTATCTTTCTGTATTATTGGCAAGCTTCATGATGAAATAACAATTTTTGGCGAGTTTAACTTATTAAGGAAAAGATCTCGTTGGTTTCAACAGTAACTATGACTTGAAGAAACCGAAAACTTAACCATGATGTTTAATGCATCATTAATTTAAATTAAAATTAATCGTCAATATATTCGTACAACATACACTTCAGTTTGATTGAGTTAGAAAGAAATTTTGATCTCGGTAATAATAATAATGTAACAAATTTTGTTTTTCTCAATGATCTTTTCATATAATCGATGTGATGCGAAGGCTACTGGAGGAAACTATTACAACAAATAAACATTCAGTTTTAACCAGAATATTAATATGCTTCATAATCTGCAATGATTGCTGAAAATTTTCATCTTCCAGTTGATAAAATATCAGAGATCTTTCGGGGCTGAATTTCTGATTTAATTAAGACAAATTATCGTTGAGAGAAAATAAATTCTCAGAATCGCTCTCTCTGCCCCTCACTCTTCCAGGTATCCTTTACTATCGTACCTGTTGAGGAGAAGATTTATTGGTTACTTCCAGGTAAAATTAAAACATAATTCGAAATCCGGAAAATTATGCCCTGAAGGTTGATATGCTTTCCAAATGTGATATCCAAATTTTCTAAATTAAATCGCACAACCAGCTATACATGTGCCGTATATCACAAAACAAAAGTTTCTAATTCACAGAAGAGGAAACAAAGCACAATTTCTCTCTCTCTCGCACTGGAACACATCCAATGACTCTACCTAGCGACAAATAGCTCCTGTGAGCATAACAGAAGACATTAACCTACCAAATTTAAGCTCAAGATATCCTCCGAATCCCTTGGATGACAATATAACCCATAAAAACGCAGTGGAAGCAAGGCTACGAAAGCACTTATGGTGACAGCAAAGAAAAAGAGGAATAAATATCCTATTCGAATCGCTCTCAACTACTAGAATCTCCCCATCCCGCAATTACCGTCCCACTTTTTCGCTCATAATGGAAGTATAACGCAGGGATCCATTTTGAAGGACTTAGCGTTATTACTGCAGACTTGGGAACGTCTTTTTTTATCAGATGAATCCGACGAGAAGGTCCGCCAACGGGTTAATCCTCCTCGATATTAATCGGATTCGTCCTTTGGAAATGGTCCTAACGCTCTTCGAATGCTTATCGGCGAAAAAACAGTCGACAATCGATATTTATTGAGGCAATTTCATGGTGCTCATCTCTTTGTGGGATGGATTGCCCATAGATTCCTCCAAATGTGCGTCTTTAATTGTGCTGGAGAGATATAAGCGTTTTCTAATACTCCGCGATGCCTTATCGAAGGCTCATTTTGAGTGATGAATTGCATGGGTATTATATGGGTAAAACGCAGAAAAGAATTTAGATTTTCTAGATAAAGAGAAGAAGGAATCAATGGGAGATCTCAGATGATTGGGGACAACTGGGAAGAGCCTTAAGAGACAGTGAGAATGCATATGTTTTGAAAATGATTTCTGTCTCTGTTAAAACCAAACTGTAGGGATATTGGATTGCTCTAGGTCAGTGGTGGCCAACATCTCGTGCTTCGATCAACTTTGATTCTATTCTCTCGAACGCGACCAAAGAGAAACATAATCTGGCATTTGTTAAAACAAAAATTAGCTATTATTTTTATTTTATCTCTAACTACTAATTAATTCACTACTAAATAATTTTTATTATATCTCTAATCAGCAGTTGTTTTTATACTATCTCTAAGTCTAAAATGTTATTATATATCTGACAGAATCAGGAGACAATTATATCCGCTTATATAATAATCAACAATCACACACATACGGCGAGCACAAGCAACCGTTCCCTATTCGAAAATCTAGTTAGCCTGGATTCAAACCCGAGACCGTAGGGTTTAAGCACCACTAACGCTAACCACTCCCACACTGCGGGCGGAAAAATACTCATATAAGGAAATGGGTATAGGAAATTTCGCACGAGATGGCGTGCATCCAGAAAAAATCGCACGGAAGAATATACTTTAAAAAAGTCCGACAGGACCGGCAAAAATAGTAGTCTCCCGAATAGCTTGAGATAACGTTTTGGCGAGATACCTCAACGGACAGAGCACCAGACCGACGAATGGGAGACACGGGTTCGTTTCCCGGTCTCGTCGCACTTTTTTTCATGTCTATTCTTCCTTGAGAAATAGTCATATTTTCGCGCCTTCGACACATTTTCTGTCTTATCAAAATGGAAAATGAGTATAATATACCTTAAAAATTTGTAGGCAGCACAGCTTAAAGACGTATTATAAAGATAAATACTTGAGGATATGATATTTAATCAAGGAATTATTTTTTTAATTACTTAAGCGTGATCGACCTATTTGTAACCTACTTAATTAATTTTTAAGCGTGATCGACCTATTTGTAACCTACAAATACGCTGCAAAAATATGATTCAGAGTTGAAGTTTTTCGTAAGTTTATTTCGAGTGAGTGAAACGTAATTCTCAAACCCTTTTTCTGTAATAGATTCTATTACCACTAACTGTTTGAGCGACGAAGAGAAGATGGAAATAAAATAAGAGAGGATCGCTTGCTCCACAGATTATTTTTGTTTAAACGGCAATAAAATCACCTTTTTTTTGCCTCAACTGATCCCTGGGAATGAATGTCCCCAGCCGAAATTTCAGGCGCGAGCTGCTCTCTCTTTTGTTTTCCGCTGCCAAATGGTACCTTTCTAGGACCTCCACCATTCTTTACATCCCGACAAAAAGAACTGAAGGCAACAAGATGAGAATAGGCAAAAGACGGGTGTTATTCATTCCGAGCGATTTTATCCGACCTTAGAGGCAATACATTACGTCTGTGGTCAACGAAAGGTTTAAATAAAAAAATGCTTATGGTGCAAATGCATTGTTTCTGGCGTGAGGAGGTATGAGTTGAAAATATATGTGTGTGTATACAATCTGACAAATGCATTTGTTCGCCATGTTTTGCATAGTTGTTCACAAAGGAGTTCCATTAATTTAACATGTACTGTTATTAATGCTGTAAATCAGCAGGATACGGGGTCAGTTCGTTGTCTAGCAGAATTTTCATCACTTTGAACAGATATTCCTTATAATTCCAGGGTAATTGTTTTTTATCATCGTTATTTATCCGTATGCTGTACCGAAAGCCTTGGGAATTATTTCAGGGTGATTTTAATGTTATATTTATCGGTTAAAAAGATAAATAGCTAACTTTTTGACAAAAGTTTGAATCTTAGAGGTATTTCAGGGTATCAAAGTACTGAACATGGAAAAAATAAAAGATTTACAATGAACAGATTCGCAAATTTGTTTTCAGTGGTGATTATTTCGACATGA
Organism: Pachydiplax longipennis; assembly: GCA_036926295.1. Taxonomy (NCBI): domain Eukaryota; kingdom Metazoa; phylum Arthropoda; class Insecta; order Odonata; family Libellulidae; genus Pachydiplax; species Pachydiplax longipennis. The sequence goes on along the minus strand of JAVFKF010000003.1, from coordinate 21,436,297 downwards.
GAGATGAATATATACTCGCGAAAAGGAAGATATCTTTGGTTTATATGGTTATCGGTAGCGTGGATTTAAAAAGATTAACTGTTAAGTTTAGAGATAATAAACAAAGAATAATATTATACAGAAGTTTAAGAATTTTGGTCGGAGAAGCATTGGAAGAGAAAATTTAGCAGTTACCACGGTGAATTTGGAGAAATTATAACCTAAAACATTTATTTATTGTAACAGAAAACAGTTTTCCATTCTTCCATACGGCAAAAAACCCTGAGGAGATCGGCTTAAACCAAGAAACTTAATCATCTTACGCATGAAATTAGCGTACAGTAGACTCGTCTCCATCCTTAAAGCCACGATTCAAAGCCACAATTTTAAATTTCCTCTCCCTAAGACGCCGGCAGTAAGCCACGCTTCACACATCCTAGCCTTTTCCTTCATCCCGATAAAGACTGAATCTAACGAGATAATTGCACAGTCGTCCGACAGGTGGGAGCACCGATTGCACCCGATACATTATTTTCCGTGCACTCGGTCGCGGACTGAGGCTTATCAAATCCATTATAATGCGGTGTGGATCCACTCCGCATCCCTCACAGCAGCGGCGGTGCAGTTAACCTGCCCTACATCTCTCACCTTCGCGATGAGGCACGGGTTCGTTGGACAAAAGCATCCTAGACTCAATCCATAAAGCCATTGTCCACCCCTTCCCTAACTAACCTCGCCATAATCTCCAGCGATTCTCTCCATATCTCTTTCCCTTAGATTCATCTACGGCCCACTCAAATCTGTTCGATTCTCCAGGGACCTGATCACAATGCGACGGCATGCCCTTTCGACGGCTGCATTGTTTTGCACAAGTTATGGCAGGGTTGAGAGGTGTGTCCTATCCTCTGCTGCTGATTGTTTCCGTTTAACTCTTACGCTCGCTGAGTGCTTGGAATGTTGTTTAAAGGTGGCTTACCTCTGTGACAGCGGTGCCCACACCTTTTAAGACGGGATTACATGTGTACCAATCCCTATATTTATCTATTATTCCCGCTATATCCAATGTCATGGTCGATTAATACGGTCAATCTTCAATTGGAGAAATTCTGCATCCCGGAAGGAAAGCACTAAGTAACTTCCACTGTAGATTTTTAATTCGTTGATACCTTCTGATGAAGGACAAAATATTAACATTGTTCTTCCTTACGTATGAATAATCATCACTAGAGCGGTGATTATATTTTGTAATTATCTTTAAAGGAAAAACACTTAGTAACTTCAGCTGTAGATCCTTAATTCTATATGTCTCGACAGCGGGTTGACATCTTCAGCTAGACGAAGAAAACATGTTCTTATGCATGCGATAACTTTTTCGTCCATTAAAAAATTCAGATCTGAAAGGGTATAATGTTGACAGAATTGAGAGAAATAGTTCTTGGGTTAATAGACCACGAAAAGTTTATGATTGCATACATTTACTGGGTATCTATATGAGATGATGGACTTAATTTATAACTTCATCCTCCCCTTTCTCCTCTCATCTCATATTTATGCCCTAAAATTCTGTACTAAGTCAGCTGAAGATGTCACCTCTTTGACGAAACGTAGAATTAAAAATCTAATGTGGATGATACTTAGAGATTTCCCTACTAGATAGGTATAATACAATGCTTTACTATACCATTCAATTTATTAGGCTACAAAAAAAAACATTCGCATGAAGGTTACAGGTTAGGTTAAGCTTAGAGCAATACGCCTTATGATGACATAAGACTTAAAATTCTCATTATGTGAGATTTTTCAAATCGTATCGTATATTTCACTTTTCATTTCTAAAACGAATCGTTGTTGACACACTGAAATCTGAACTTTTACGATCTTTTAAATTTATTCATAATTTAAATTCACATCAGTATTCACCACAAATCAGCCTGAAATACTGTATAATATTTCACTGTATAATACCTTGCAATCCCGAGTTTTAACCTTAAATTACATTTTGATTAGTCGTAAATTATCTAGTCCTCCAAATTAAAATTTTCCGTAAGTATTTTGCACTCCTTTTCGTCTCGTTGCTGCAATACATTTCCCCAAAGAGCTTGAGTTGAGGTTATGAATCTAAATGGTAGTTCTTATCTCTATATTACTCTATCGCTTAATTTCCACTAATTCTACTAGGTTCCGCTCCACTACTTATTTCCGGGTAAATAAGATGACGGATGGTTGGAGTGGTCAGACGAGATTCGTAATCTATTCAAATTCTTATCTATCCAATTCTAGATTATTAAGTCTCATTCCGGCTCTAATGAAAATGTAATCTAACACGATAAATCTATTTTGCCATCTAGACGTTCCAGGACCTCATCAATCATCCCGGTGATTCGCGTTCACGTTTAGGATCAACTTCAGAGATGATAAAGCACGGAGATGCTATTTATAATGCGTCTCATTTTTCGCTTTAATTATGGTTGAGGAAAAAACCACTCGGCAAAATTTCCGATAATCGTATAATGCATTCAAAAGGGAAAAATCAGGGACTTTTGGGCTTCTAAGATCAAACCTGTGATATTTGGCTCTCTAACTCACTTTTCACACTGAGGAGATGAAGAACAGATTTGATGATTTGGTATATATATAGAATTTCTGGAAGGTAATAAGTTGAAATTCGATTGCGAGACAATAATACATCTCATAAAGAATGAGAGAAAATATTGTTCCTCCTGGAAAAATTCACAAACTCCATAGTAATATTTCATTGCCGTTTAGTTCAATACTAATGCATGCGAATATTTTCCCTGACTTCAAGATGCAAATTTTAAATACTGACCTAGGAATGAAAATAACGGGCTTGTTATTCTATTATAAATATATCTCATTATTTTAGAAAAAGGAATATACCCAGAAATTCTCAAGTGAATCTGCATTACGCACATGAGGTTCTCCCCTATTTAGAGTTTGTGCAATAATTTTTAATTGCGGCCGATGTTGTCAAAGAGAGGATATCTTCAAAAATTGTTGCAGGTATCATGGTGGTATATTTATCGGGTGACATTGAGTGTGAGACTGGTTTTCTGGAAGAAATCTACCAGTATAGTTTTGCTTCACTATTCCGTCACAATCAAATTGGCAATGCTTCCGTGAAAACGGTCCTAGGTTCGATTCCCGGGGGTCCAACGCGCTACATAAACTTAGCTGACGAAGCACTTTTAAAATTACTACTGCTCTGCGAAGCCAAAAAGTCTCGCAAAATCTACAAGGTTAAATTTTGAAAACAAACGAAGATTACTTGCCATGCTACTGCGGATTAAAAATTGTAATAGATTTGCTAGAGGAGAGAATATAGTGATTATACTTATTTTATTAAATAGTCGCATATTCTCCGGTGGCGTACGTAAGAGGCGCAGAAGATGCATATCTTTCCTTCCCTTTAGTGAGTCAAGTGCTTAGGAAGAAATCTCATCTGCAGGATCTCATCCACAAGAAGGGGGTTATGAAAATCTGCGAAAGCTACTGATAGTAATCGCTATATTTAAAATGAAAGAAAATTGTCTCCTTTAATCTGAATATAAAACATTAACCCTAAAAAAGCGTATAATACTGCGAGAGAGTCACACTGGAAAACATGCAATAATGAAATATATTAAAAGGAAAAAATTAAGAGATAAAATATGGGCTATATGAAATTTTGAAGAGAGTGTGAAGAAAGCAGTCTATTTTTAAAATGAAAAATGAAGAAACTAAGAGATAAAGGTTCTCCAAGCGCCGAAATAGCGGCGACCGTCTAAGGGCGATTACCGGGAAACGGATAATCGTTTAGCGGTCCCAGTTCTTCATTTTCTCCTTCTAGAAAAATGAAGAGTTGAATTAATTTAGCACTTCTCTTAAAAGTATTTATATACTGATTATTATTATCTCTTAGATACTATCGGAAAAATTAAATTTGCTGTGTGAAATTCAACTCGATAACTTATCAACTATCGTCTAAGTGATAAGTCACCGAGTGGAATTCACACAGTGAAATTATTTTCCCAGTTTTTTTCCAATTCCAGCAAGTAAAGGGACTTCACTTACAGATTTTATACTATCGGATATATCGGTGGAGGGAAGAAATATAAGAGAAAGACATAGGGTAGAGATAGAATATGAGAAACAGAAAATAGTTCGTATTAAGGATTAGAATTATGATGGAAAGAAGCATTTCGCTGGAATGCTTGAAGAGCTCATGCTGTCAAAAATATAATGAAAAACTCACGGTATTCAAATTTTCTGAGGAGGAATTGCCAGTATGAATTTATAAGGCACTCAAGTATCCCACTTTTAACGTCATACATCTTATATCACTGGAATCGACCATTGAGATCTCGCCTACGTAGGATTTAATTGTGGAAAGTAGCATGCGCGTCGGAAATTTTTAGAGTAGCATTTCCCTCGGGAAAAATATCTTATTTCTTCTCCTCGTCGACCTCTGACCGGAAAGGAGTTCTTTTTACCTAATATAGGTCGCGCGACCCACGTGATCTCATGCATTTTCTCGGCTGCAGATTATTTTCTCGAGGGCGTCCTCTTATGTCCTTTTAGAAGGCGCGGCCGTCGCTCACGAAGATGGGGAAATTTTTCCGCGGAAGGAAGTGGTTATCTCCCGCTGGTAAGGCGATTACGTTCATCAAGACCGATAAGAGTGACATCAGTAAATCAATTTAAGAATACTTTGGTCTCGGTTTAAATGCATCGTATCAAGGCCTTACTAAATGATTTGAGGCTACTGCCTTGTTTCAAGATATAATGTGTGGGAGGCATTCCTAATATTCAAATCTAGCAAAATGTTTATATTTCATATAAAACCGGTAATTACGAAATTGGATCAAGTCAATAAACCAAAATCAGGTTTCATCTTGTATTACCCAATGCTTTTATAATTTTTCTCATATTCATCAATTTAAATCTGAAGCATCCCTTGAAATGGAGTAGGTTTGTTTTGTCAAGCTTAATCCAGTTCGTATGTATTAATTTGTAAAATTCATAAGAAGAAAAAAATTCACATGTGCATATGGAAACACGATAAAGAATGATTAGTTAAGTTGAAGAATTTAAGGGACGCTATGATCTATTTTGATCAAAATCGTGGTTGTTTTTTTGGAATATGGGATATTTCTTGAACCAAACGTACTGAACACAATTGAATATCTTTATAATCATTGTAGTAACGGTTTGAGTTCTGATAAATTAGCCTATCTGAAAAAAAACATGAGAAGTTTACATCATTAATGAGAGCAAATTTAATATTTGTGATGGGAATTCCCTTGAAATCATAATCGCAGAATAACTGTAGATTATTTCAGCATTCAAATGTTAATATTTGGATATTTTGATGAAAATGTGCGATAATATGCAATGTCTACAATGCAATCTATACACAGATAGATCGAAATTAATATTTACCTCAAAACTATTTTTATTTTTGTGGTCTATTTAAATATCCACATAAATTTCATTCTTTTATATTTCCATAATACGTTTGATTCACGGTTGAGTAAATACAGGTCAGGCTTCTCTTAACTGGTTTGTGTTAGTATTTAGTTTGATAAAATCGATATTATATCATTGGAAAATTCTACTCTACAATTTAATGCAGGGTCTGGCGGCAGTATGAACAATTTTAAAATGATTATATATAAATAAATATTCATCAAAGATACATGACAGCATATTTAACTGAGTAGAGAGTAAATAAAACTGATAGACCCTCTTAGTCAGTTACCGGCTGTCGAGGTTGAAGCATTCGTATTTGTTAAAATTAAAACAGTTGCCGCTTTAAAGTAAAACAATTAAAATGGTTAATAGGTAAAATTGTGAACTCAAAATTCCTTTTCCGAAATTTTGATGACAACGTATCCATGGTAAATAATTAAAAACAGTAAAGAGGATGCCTTCATATATAAAAATTTATATATAAAAACACGCATTTGTTTCTGCGGACTGCGCAAATTAATTGGGATAAAAAATTGATTAGGGCCTCGCAAGTAGATATAAAACGTGAATAAATATGTTTGTTTTATGTCTATATGGTAATGAAACTCATTAATTTATATTCTAATCTGTGAAATATAGAATGCAACGAACGTCATTATGGTCTGAGTTATATACCATAGAAAAGATCTCCAAAATCCGCCAAACGAATCTATAAAATTTACACAGTGTACATTTCGTCTTCATGAAGGACGTATTCAGGAGTATACTTGACAGCAGTTGAAACTGTGAAGGAAATTTAGAAAGTTACTGATGAGAAAGGGAGAAAAATAGAGCATAATGAAAAGTGACGACGGCTGTGAGTCTGAAAGTTTATTTATTTTTATCGAAACGTAAAACGGTATTCATATCAATATGCTTGTATTTGTAGGCATACAAATTCAGAAGATTTAAACCATCAATAGAATTCTGTACCTATTGGCCTTTATTTCAATTATGTAAGGTTCGAATAGTATGTTTATCAATAGTAAAGTTTTGTAATCTCCAATATTTGAAATGAACGCAATGTTTATTTTTTAATTTAGCAATAAATTTCCTTTCTGTTTAGCTGATATATTGTAATAATTGCTGGCAAATATTCATAGTCATATTTCAGACTTACAAAATTTCCACCTTATCTTCAGTACTTTCAGGTAAATTTTTAATATTCAGATTTTTAGTGAATCAAAGATTGAAATTCTTTAGATTAAAAATATGATTAACATCATTATGTATTTTAATAATCAATTTTCATGCTAAATATAACGATAGGAATGAGACTGACATTCACGCGTTAAAGTGGTTTTGCTGGGCTTACAGTATTGCTTAAACATCTCTGAATGAAGATTCAAAACCAAATTCTATAACTCTCTGTAAAATAAAATCTACTACTTCAATAAATTCAAATATCCCTAAATTCAAAGGATTTCTAACTTATGTAAAGATTGAACGGCGGAAAGTCGCTTTTTACGAAGACGACTTTGGTATTCAACTATGGGAAGAAGTTGGTTTCTCATCCATGTCGATTTCCACATGATTATCCTCTAATTATTACCCTAATCCTAGTGATTAATCTCATCTTTCAGAAGTTCAAGAAAGTTTTCCAATTTATCTTCCCAAGTAATTTCATAAAGGGAAAATTTTATTCATGTAAAAATAGGTTCGGGCCAAATAAATCTTACCAATGCAAAATAACGAAAAGTTCGTCAAAACACCTGTACCAAATCCTAGCTAAAAATATTCAAGGTGTTAGAACAGATATTTCCGATGCGGCACACGAAAATGCTTATAAGGAATAGTCTTCCGTTCTAGTTTTGTTTGAAAACTTCCTATCATTTTTGTGAAAGCCACATTCCCATTTATACTTTCTTTAATTGAAGAATTAATATACAGCTTGGCTAGCGAAATTCATTACTGAAGTGAATACAACGTTTGTTACCCTATTTGGGAAAAGAACTCCTTCAAAACCTCCCGAAGTAAGCCATTCATTACATAAAATTATTCAAACAAACTTCTCAAAGGGATTTACAGAAATAATGTTAATTAAATCATACGCTAATGAAATAGCTATTATTAATAATAATATGAATTATACATAACTTCTGTTGTGAACCTGAATATGTGAACACGTTGACGAAACAAGTCTAATACCAATCTTTTACAAAAGTTACGAAGTTCTTTCTTACTAGACGTGTGCTCATTCACACTAGAAATACACGCTTAAGGATATCAAGTTCATTCATTTAAAAATGATCTGCCAATATATTCATACAAAATTCTACAATTTTTATCATTTTCATTTAACAATTTTTTTCGTAGAAGGGAAAAAAGATTTAAAAACTTCATCATTTCATTCCGTTATGCCCCATTCAGCGGGGAATATTTCTAAACATCCCTTCTCTGCTTAAGCGTCGAAACTTAAAATTATCGTTTTCCTCAGAAATTCCGATCAAAAATCAATCGCTCATTAAATTCAGCTTTGAGCACTTAGAATGCATATGGAACACGTTTATGGAATATGCCGCTCTGATACAAGCGTTCGGTACGAACCCAGTCGACGCACCTTGCAACTCCCATTTGAGAAATATGCTCCGTAGCGGAAACGCTCAAGTTGTCACACGCCTCTTCGGAAACTGTATTCTCCTTGTGAATTTGGATAGAAGTCCTATCTGATCCAAGGATGCATCTTCTCCGAATTTGGTTAAAACAGTGGCCCAATTAAAGCACGTGGATGGCAGTCACATCGGCTTTAAACTGCACCAATCCATCCGACTCACCTCCTTTATCTTCTCTGCCACTGTCGAAGTTTCGCGTGGACAAGTTTGCCCGCATTTTCGCCTTGCTCACTTGCTTCTGCAGCATCTCTTCTCCTTTCCCCATCCATAATTCATAAAGATCCGCGGAGAGTTTCAACTTGAAATCCAGGGTCATGGTTGTCAGCGCCTTCAGCTAAGAGGTGCAGGGTATTAAATATGCAAGGGCACTACAGTTTATTTTCCTCCGAGATCTTCGCGTGCCTATTCGTAATACATTTTCGTTTTTCTTTATTGCCAGTCGTACAATAGCTTAGTGACAAATAACTAGGTAAAGTTCCACTCATATTCCCTAATGCGACGTACTCTGATTCCAGAGCTTATTATCACAAAACATTTTGCAATACACTCAGTGTTTATTCGAAGACACAATCCACGCCACCCTGAATGTTAGCTTCCGCTATTGTCTACAAAACGCGCAATCGAAAAATAACGTTGCCGGATTCTGTCAAGAAAGGTGAAATATGAATACTTTGGTGGATTGCTGGGTTCTGCTCAGTTATTGGATGCATCAAAAGGGTACCAAATTAGCTATTAGATTGGATTGCTTTATTTTTACGTAACACCTGCGACATTTACAGTACCAAGAAAGGAATTGTTCAGGTTGGTATTTCTTGAGTTATAACATAAAAAATAATATAAAAAATTACAATTTTTAACATTAAAAGACAATTATAAATGAAATAATAATTTATAAGCATACATGTAACATTTTTAAAATTAAATTAAAATTTTACATTACTAGACAATTTTATATGACATAATAGATAATCTTTTACTTCATATTATATATTTACATTAGCATCTTCAAAAAACTCTTTTGCAGAATAATAACATTTATTTATTACCAGCTCTTTAAATTTATTTAGAGTAGATTCAGAGAAATTTTAAAAAAATCAGGGAAATATAAGCGCTCTCCCAATAAATAACTGAATCTTTCCATTAGGGCAATTTGTGGAATTTTCATTGTCGACGTAAAATTACGAAGATTTTTTCGCATAGGCGCACTTTTTATTTTCATCACTTACATCTACATATTGCGTTAGAATGTAATAGATACCAATTCCGGCCTCCCTCCTCTGCTTGCATCTAAAAGGTTCTTTTTTTGCTTTTGAATGACTATTTTTTCAGAGTAAAATTAAGATATCGCAGAACAATTTACATCTCACTGTCGGAGCCGGTAAAAACTGAGATCTTCCCTTTCTCTCTTAGGATAGAATATAGATTAAAAGTTTAATTTAACCGCTTTTCGGTGTTTCCTTTCGTCACAATCTAAAGAAGTTAACATCCCGATAAAAAAGAAACCAACATTATACGACCCAGTTATAACGCTAACCTGCTTAAGATGCGGCTTTCTGTTTGGTCCACTGAGAAAATTTTAACCTGGTTTTGACTGTATTTAAAGAGAATTGATGGGTTTTTGCTCATGAGCCATATGCCCTCCACTCCATTTTTAGTATCCGTTCTCGGTCCTCTCTCTACAAAAAGTCTAGTCACATTATTGCATTCCAAAAATTTGTATTAGTAATGACTATTCCTCTAAAATAAGAATTACTCGGTAATTTTCCACAGAATACATATCTCGACGACTGAATATATATTTCGGCTGGACGCCGTCTTCTGGACCTGAAACTAGTCGTCAAAATATATATTCTGTGGAAAATTACCAAGTTATTCTTATTTTATTGAATGATTTTCCACGAAGTGCGGCCAGAAATGATTGATTACAACTATTCCTCTTTTCACTATAGTGAAACTAAATTGAGCATAAACTAAATTAAAAGGAAATTAAAATCAAAGCAGAAGAAGGATGGTATTCCGAAATCTTGTCCCTAAAAAAATCATGCATCTTCATTGGTCATGAGCATTGTACGGAGTAACAAACAGCTCATCTTCCTGTTTGTGGCATTTCCGCCACCTCTGGATTCGATGAAGAGGAGGAAATAACACACCATCCGTTCCAAATGGTTCTTGGCTCCTCCCTGGAAAGCCAACTCCGTCACGGGAACAGGAAATACTTCTATATCTTTGTCGCATTGAGTTAACGAATACTCTGCCAGTAGAGAAATGGCGTCGCTGCGCTGCATTGCCGGCATTGCATGGAAGGAAACAGCTGAGACGCGTCACGCCGCTGGCGGATATTTTGACGAACGCCGTGGCCTCATAACCTCTCGCCTTGGGCCACGTTGCATGGATAGGCCGTTTGTGAACAAGATCACTCCATTACTTGATTCTTTCCCGTGATATATGGCACTCTACAAGCAGCAGCTTGAGACTTTCGATTACCTCTCACGCCACTTATGAGAGCACGTCTTACAAGAGATTAAAAGTAATTTGGTTACGTTAAAAATAGCTGTATCCCCTAATTTAACCCTATCAGACCCATGGACCAACATATTGGACATTAAAATTAATCTGGTTAATCTTCACTTTGTGGAATGTTGCAACAATCATCTAGAAAGGAAAAACACCTAGACACTTTCAGAGTAAATTTTTAATTTGACATGTTCCGTCAACGAATTGATATCTATAGGTACATGAAAAAATATTCTTATGAAAATTTTTCATCCATAAATAATTCCGATCTGAAAGGGTTGCATATAAGCAGAATTGAAATGAATCGTTATTTTTTTTAAATTCTTGGGAAAATTAACCACAGCAGGTTCATTAGTACATTAATTAGTACAGGTACTCTTCCAACATATGATTAACCCCCGTGATTTATTTAGTACTACTTGATTGTGCGTTCAATATGTTTTAGTCAATAATGATGGATTATATTTGGATGAGATCTATATATATCTTTCTCTGTATTGCAAGAACAGCCTCATTTCATGTCGTATCTATGCAATGCTCTTCGATCTGACGATTATAATTATGATTCGTAGCATAAATTAGAAAACAAGTTTTTAGCTATCACACTGATGAGTAAAACTAGAACTTTTTTCTCATTTTCATTTGTTTCTACAGTTTTCAGTTTTGAAATTAATCTATGATTGCGATATTCATCAATCATATTTTATTGTCATTAAAGGCTGACACCTGACACAATTTATAGCCCCTGAAGATAAAGCGCAGCTTAAGGAGACTGTAAATTTGACAGCAGTTTATCAGATATGATCAGAACCCTTGCCTTGACATATCCTGTAGATTTATTAAAGGAATATAGGCCTAAGCTGTTCCACTACTTTTGAGTAGTGATTTACATAACAAACTATGCGACTTCGTGATTCCTGTACTCAGCGAATACAATTTTCGAGCCCTGACGTCAGAGAGATTTTGCGAGATCATAGCGAGAACGGATAACTATAATTGGTCTTTCTTTCCATAGAGTATTAGGAACACAAATCAACTAATTTGGAGTTCGGTTTTCTTTTACACCCCCTGCCATACTTCATATGGCGGCAAGCGGGGTATTAAAGTAAATACGAATGAACACAGTATACAGTGATCTGCTATCAAATTATGTTTGGTATGACGGAATTGAAATTTAACTTGGCACATTAAGCTGTGCGACTAAACCCGATTATGTTAATAATATGTTTGTATGTGAGTATGTTTGGAATGTTGGAACGGTAGTTATTTTGGTTAGTAAAATTTTTTATACAATGTAGAGCTAATGACAATTTAAAAAACATCTCTTTGGTTCTCTGTGGCAGGTAGATCGCATATTGGAAAGGAAGTAACTCAGTAGATACATGCGTGTACGTACATACATATTGGAAGGGTACACATTTACATGCTCGACCCACAGGCCATCAGTGCCTTGTGGCGAGAGGTGCATTAACAGCAACATCTATATTTAACTCGTCAGTAAACTTGCTCAGTCTGTGGAAAAACGATCGGAGGTAACTGTCGGCGATTATAACGCCTTGTAACGCTGACAATTTCTCGCGCGTGCACTTATTCTAGCTAGATAACGCTAATCACTATTCTTCAGTACGCACACAATCTAAAGCCTATAAGATATTATCCAAGATATCTACTTATCTTCAAGAGAGAAATACACTTAATTACCGTATACCTATCCGAGTATATATCGCATCGCAAATTTAAATCTAAATATTCTATATATTTGAACTAAAAGGCTAATGTAATAATGACATTGAAAATTATTTTTTCCGAGAAAAGATATTTTTTTACTGCACAATCTTTTTATCATGCCTATAGTACTGATATTTTTATCCATGATTACCACTGAAAATTAATGACAGCATGTAATGAGGTTGTATATGTATAAAAAGCTTACATGAAAACCAAGTACAGAATCAAAACCTAGAAAATATGTGTCTTGAAACTGCAAAAGAAATTGCTCAATTAATTATTTCATTGAAACATAAAATAGTAATAGCTGAGAATTTTGGGATCGCTAGATAAACCAGTCTCTAGAAAGATGAGGAAAACCGAACGAGCAATACGTTGTGATCCAGAGATGCCGATTTACCTTCGAAAATACGCTACATGTACTCTGAAAATCATATAGAAAGTCCCTTCACTCTGAAAAAAACATTGCTTATAAGAAGTTAAAAATAGAATAACCTTATTCGCTTCCATAAATAGAATACCAGCTCAGAAATTTAAAAAATAATATATATTATATGAACCAAAAGGCCGGATTTACTTACACCGACATGAGAAAGAGGTGATTACTTAGTAATTACTTAGTAATTTTCGATATGTACTTATGTACATGTATGTACATGGGAAAAGTTTCCGATATTTCGCCATTTGAAAAAGGTCTGAAAAGTTTCCGATATTTCGCCATTTCTCGACATGTTTTCTGAAAATTTTCTGAAGATTTCTGAAAAATCTGGGGTCGGAAACTTTTCAGACCACCCTCGTATGTACTGTGCATGTATTTATTTACTATCAAACTACTGCCTTTGTATCATCAGGTAAATAGTACTAGAAATTTATTATTACAGATAAACCTGAATTTCTGGTACATAATATTTACCTCATGATGGCTCTGTAGTCAATTACACATACAGTTGAATAATAATAAAGCTCGTTGAATAAATATACAGCGGGAATTACTAACAATATGTCCTTCTTCGCTTCTTCTATATATAATAGTAACATTATAAATTTATCGACTAAATTTATTGTTATTTCAATTTTACAGTACGTAAATTATGTTTAAAAATAGAGGATAATCAGCAAAATAGGACATAATCCATAGAGCACTAGATCTCGCAAAAACAGGGAAAAGACGCTAAAATACGAAATAAGTCCAACTCCAACGATAAAATCACTAAATTGGCAACTACGTCGGAGACCGTTAAATCGGTTTGATTAAACCGAGCGCGAGGACATTGGTTGAGAAGGCAATGAGAACAAAAGAGTCGATAAGGACGGTCTGCAGGTAATTTAACGAGGGAACCCAAAGTTTCGCTTTAAATAGGAGCGGTTTTAAACAAAACGTGGGAGACCAAATGAACGGATCGCAAAGTTGGAAAACTACGCCAATCTAACGCAGCGTTTTTCCAACTGCAGTTTCAACTATTCGGTGGCCAAATGAAAAGAATGCTGCTAGAGTTTCTGTATGCACCGATTCGTCTGTTGCTGATATTTTAGTTTCTTTGCTAATACATATCCTTTCGATAGTGCAAAAAACACCTGAAAAAAGCCCCAGAAAATTGACGTTAACCACTTTTTCTTAGCGTATAGTTCTGAAGATCATTTTAATATAACAATGGAAATTTTCGGGTGTTGAGTTAGCATTTAATTTAATGGCACCTTATAGATTTTCATCACATCTCTATTTTCCGTGACATGTTTGATGACTAAATATTTTCTTCGGTTACATCCCATTATTCCGTCAAGAGATAATACTACAAGGTAATGTCGAATTCTAAGCCGCTCTTTCTGTTTAACGAAATCCGAAAGAATAACAGTTAGTTATTACTCAAATAGCCAACGAATAGATGGGAAATGTCCTTTGGAACCGGGTATTCACTTGAAAACCTGCAATACGCAAGTGCAGAACATCTAGGATTAATATTCAATATGCAAATCAATCTTTTTTAATTTGCCATACTGAACAGTTGGTATGTTAAGCATCATAAATTGGATTCCCATAAAGTCTTGAAAGGTCGTCTACTTCAAAAATAGAGAGTTGAGTAACTTCATTCCCTTAAGGAATACCCGCAGCGTAGATTACAAATCGCGGACTCACCATTCCCATCTTATATTTCATCGGTCGCCGTCACGTTAGATACCTGCTCAGCAGGGGTGCGGTCGGGAGCTTAGCTCTTTCAAACATTCGCTACCCCGGAAACATTTGACCATAAACAACATTCCGAAAAGCGGATTTTTCCCCTCAGAGTTCAACGGTTCCCATCGTCAGTCGAATGGTTCCAACGAAAACAAGCAATACCTTTCGATGGACGAAACAAAAGAAAAGAGATAACGAAAGGAATGAACAGGGGATATTCCTAGGGCCAGGATGAAGGGGAAAGTCCCCCCTTATCTCTGGAGGAATCAGGAAAAACTCAGACGCGAATTTGTCAGAAACAGCGCCAAGTCTCACTCTCGTTGCCAGTCAGCTCCTGAAGTTTGTGATTAGTGCACGTGTTAGCTATCGAAGAACTGACATGCCGCTATTAACACCCCGGAAAAGATACCGAGCAGTAGGATCGCTTATGGCAGAGGTACCAGCGAGAAAGACTGCGCGGAAGTTAGATGTTTCCCATCACCAATTTTAAATCTGAAGAGGAAATGGGAGGAACAGGAGATGTGGATAGAAAGATTGGTACTGGAAAATCTACGGCTATAACTTGGGAGGCGTATCGTGGAGTATGTCCTTTTTCGAATGCAAAAGAGAAGAGAAACGCAGTTGCCGTGAATGTGAGTCCGCAAAAACTTCGCCGACGACTACGTTTAGCAGAATTAGAAGCCAAACAGCCGTCAAAGAAAAATTGACGGATATCTATAAGGCAGAACGTTTCAACTTCGCGAGACTACATAAATGAGGACGTGGCGTTCTGGAGCAGTCTTGAACGACGAAAAGACATTTTCCTCTTCATTCGACGGACCTGTGACAGTTTACAGGCCTAGGAGCACAATAATTTACCCCCAATATATTATGCAGAGAGGAATAAGTGGCCGATTTTCTATCCATACCTGGGGATGGATCTGTGGGGAGGGTCCTGGAGCAATATGGAGAATTGAGTGGAATTTAGGTGGAAGTCAGTATGGAAATATACTGGAAAAATATGAATATATTTCCCGTCGGTGAAGATCTTGTTTCCTGAAGATTACTTGTTTCAGCAGGTGAGAATATTTTATGTAATTATTCCTATATATTATACGAAATATTTCCCCGTTTTTGCTATTTTATCTGTCGTCTTATGCAAATTTAAAAGTGAAACGTTCCAAAATCTAATCATCACACGAGTGTATTATGTAATTATTTCTTTCCCAAATACTTCAGTTATTTTCGTAACAACGTCCATCAGCTTGCATGGCCAACAAGAAGCCCATATCTAAATCCGATAGAAAATATCTGGGGCTGTATCGTGCGAGATCTCCATGGAATTAATCGTTCATTGAATGGAGAAGGAATATGGAAAGCAGCTGACACGGCATGGGATGATATTGGAGCTTCTTTGTGCAGAATGATGGAATATATGCCAGAATATTTGCGGTTGGTCATAAGAAACGATTGAGGATGGATCAATTATTAAGGTATTAGCGATACTTTAGTGTTTCGGTCACGCAAGTTCCTAAACGATAAAAACATAGGAAGATAAGGAACAAAATATATATTTGTCGTCGTGCATGGGGATCATAGACATGTTGGACATGCCAAATTTCCGAATTTGTAAACTAAAAGACATTCCTTTTTTAGGGAGACTTGAGTGAAGAAGTGAGATATTAAATGTATTAGAAATACATTTGACCACAAAATTTTAGGAATTTAAAAGGTTAGTATGCAAGAGTTATAATTAACCTTAAAGTTTTAGTGTTTATTGTCTGCCTTGAACTTTTTCTAAATGTTGGGTCTATTATTTCAGTTATTGAAGATTTATGGAAGGACAAAATTGCTTGTAATGATTGGAGCTGTTCATCGAGATGCATTATTTGTAGAAGCTGCTATCTTCTAGTACACGTTATGAATGGATTAGCTAAGATTTTGTACCTATGATACTCTTCAAGTAACTTAACGTATCTTTGTGCGAGTGTGGATCGTAGTCTGAGTAAGAACCAAAATAAATTAATTAAGAAAATGGATATTGTTAATCATTAGATGCTATGATTGAACATGTCTGACCTGTAATAATCACTTTTCTTTGTGACTTCGTTATTATATCACTAAGATTCTTGTGGGATTATAACTCAAGCTTTCTCTCTAATCCCTTTATTAAAATACTTGGAAAATAACTGACTCAAATTATTTTCATATACACGACAGTGATGATTACTGAAGATAAGGCTTATAACCGTGGTCAATTCCTCTCCTTTAATTTACTTCTACAATTTTAACCTGAAAATACCTATAATTGAGCTCGTCATCAATTGCACTTCACTGTCGTGAAAAACATGCCTCTAATTCAATTTCTAGTCTCCGGTGCGTAGGAAAAAATTACTTTCAAATAGTATTTCTGGGTGTGGGGAAGTGAATGTTTCGAGAGATATTATTGAATTAAATATTAGTATGCGGTAGAGTCCGCCACCACTCCGTTTGCATTCCTTAATAACATACACGGCATCCTCGAAAAAATTGAAGTCTTTCGGAGAACTTTGCCTGAACTTCTTCCGCACCTCTTCTTGAGTTTGGTAACGAGGGGAATTACTATTGTATTATTCAGGAAGTCTTCCTACTCAACTCTCTCTTATGGCAGAGGCGTGTGGCATGAATACGATGAAAATTTAGCGGAGAGCTTTTCTTGTGCGATAAGATAAGGTGAGAAGAGATGCTGTCGGGGCAACTGGAAATAAAACTATACACGGGAAGGTGTATATTATCTCAAGGGTGGAAAAGAGTTGAATAGATTTTAACCTAAAGAGGAAAAGAGTTCATTGTTTGTATTCTGGCAGCTCTAAAAGATACATATTCGGATGAAGTTTTAGTAAGTGCAAATAAAACCTAGTGGTTGGTAGTCTCTCCTGATGGAGTGTACATCGAATCCCGATCGGTGATATACTATTTTCCTTCTATCACGCACTCAGTTTGTTTAATAGGTTATGTAGCGTGCTATATTAGTGTTGCTATGCTCGATGAGCACCGAAGTTGTATCAGTTATGTTTCTTAAATTCAAAATTAATAATATCACATATGAACCATTACGTTTTGTTTGAAACCGGTAGCAATATAAAGAAGTCTTCTATGGAATTTGTATAGTTCATTTTATTACATCATTCTAAAACGGAGTCTACCACTGAATATCAAAAAGCCTAGTTCTAGAATTATTCTGATTCGATTAATTTAAAAATAATAGCTAATTGTGGCTCCATGGAACCACAATTCAGTTATTAAAAGAACTTGGCCTGCCAGCGATTGAGGAAAGGCCCTAAGCAATGTAATCTCGCATATCAGTAATATAATACATCATCAGTATACTAACGATAGGAACACGTAATAAGAAGAGGTAAATAAACACGTAATAAGAAGTGGCAAAACCCAAATCAATGTGGAATTGAATCACGCGTAACATGTTCTGCTAACTTTTAACGTATGGACGCACGACTTAAAATGTGACTGCTCAATCAATCAAGTTTTAGAAAATTACTTTGATTTCTGACTAAATTCTGGAATCCGTTACATTCTAATGTTTATTTCACCCCAAAAAAATATAAAAATAAAATATTACAGTGAGTGAAATGAGGCATCCCTATAATAAACCATATGAAGATATTGATATTAATTTAATATAATCATAGACGTATTTTTACAGAAAAATCATAAGGGAAAATTAAAGAATGTGCAATCGAACTAAGAATATCATAAATTTAGTGTGAATACAAATAAAAGACAAGTGAGAACGATAAATATACCTCAAATGAACTTCGATCATGAATACTTAAAAACGAGCGGTAACTGAATCTGTTTTTTAAATTAATAATAATGGATGAACAATGTTACGGCGTTAACACCTTGCAATTTTACATTAAAAACAAACCACTTTGATTATATTCAGTGAAAGAACGGTTTAGGGAAATAACGCTGCCAATTCTTTCGCAAAACATATATTTTAAAACATAGAGCTGAAAATTCCTGTATTTAGTGAGTAACAACGTAGTATTAGAAAATAAAAACAAGCTTTTCCCATTTAATCAGAAGCGCGAGCACAAAGACATTCCGCACATTGGCTCTCAGCAAAATAGTGTTGATGGAAGGCCTTCCAAAGCAAGCGCCTTCTTTCCCTCTTTCTCCCGTCCTTCGGCCGTGCATTAAGGCGTCGTTTGAGTGCCTCTCGCAAACCTCTGAATATTCCTAGGGAAAAAGGGCGGGAGGAGTTGACCCTTTTCGGTTTTCGCAGCACGCGCCAAAAGTGTACCAGACCTGAGGCACAGAAAACCCCATCAAGAGACTCCTATCTTTCTCTCTCACCTCAGAATTAATCCCTTTTCCTCGAAAACCCTTTTGCCCGTCCTTACTTTCCGTTGCGTCACTCTTTTCTCTCCATTTCTCTTGCCCACACGTCCTCCCGACGCCCTGCTCCATCAGCTGGAATTGATGATTGCGCTACATCCAAATGTTCGCTCCCCGAAATCACGTATTACAGCTCGCTTTAAATCTTGCTCCTTTATACGATTTGTCATCCCTACGGCATATTTGATGAAGTTGTTTGATTTTGTCTGTTTGAAACTTAAATTTTTGTCGATTCACTTCCTCACTGTGTTGTACGTATATTATTATAAGTGAATGATTAAAATACAGTGCATATATTTGTCTTACCCTCTAAGGGGTAGTCATATTATCGCCTGCAGTAATCGACTCAGATTCTAATCGCACAAAGGAGATCAACTTAAAAAACAAAATTATGCCGTTTCTGAAGCGAAAATTGTTAACAGTTCTACTTTCGTGTTTCCAAGCCTCATTATGCTCTATTGTCGAACTTTCAGTACTTTGCAAGAAAAGAAAGTAGAACATCGCTATTAATGAATTAAGCATTTGAAAATTTTCTGATTGCCGTTATATAAGTTTATGTATATACGAGTAAAATTTGCTTGCATACTGCAAGGTAATTGGTAAAAATTTACAATAAGTTCCCCTTACGGGTGTCATCTTCGAAGCTTATCCAGCAAAATTTTTAAAATTGCCGCAATACATTTCTTACGTTAGAAATTTTCATCCATCTGGCATCGAACTCACGGTCATATGCAACCTTTCTTCCACTGGTTCTATAGAAAACTACTTCAAATTCAAACGCTGTGATTTTGAATAGTCTCCTGCATAAAGAAAGGCCTCAAAACAATTTTTAAAAAATTGCGTAAATGACCGCCTGGCATCGAACACAGGACCCCTTCGTGAGAGACAATGGCATATGAATGTTAGAGAAGTGCTACTCTGACGTGTTTCAAAGTTTCAATTCAGTATCTTATCGGGAAGGTCCTAAAATAAGATCCGTTATTCCCGTTTGAAATGCATGGTAGAATCGGAATGACGCTCTAGCATCGAACCAAGGACCTCTAGAGAAGCAGTGGACGTCATGAAGGAATCTTCTCAAACGCCTCTGTCACCATTCCGGGTTTTATCTTTCCAGTTTATCGGGAAGTTATTTTAAAAAATCGTCCCTGATATCAGCAATGCATTTCTTACGGAGGCATTTCGGACCCACCTGGCGTCGAACACACGGACATTTGGTAACATTTCTTCGTTTGGTACGATGGAAGACCATCTCATCTGTAAACACCGAGATTTTGATTGATCTATTGCATCGAGAACGGCCTCAAAACAGATTGAAAATATTCGCGCAAAAGACCGCCTAGCGTCGAACTCAGGACTCTTCCGTGAGAGAAGATAGCAAAATAATATTAGATAAGTGCCATCCTTACTTGTTCCAAAGTTTCGATTCAATATCTTATCGGGAAGGTCCCAAAATGAGATTCCGCTTTCCCCATTTGAAATACATGGAGGAATCGGAATGACCCTCTTGCATCGAACCAAGGACCACTAGACGAACGATGATATTCATGGAAGAAAGTTTTCAAACGCTTCTGTCACCATTCAGGGTTTTATCTTTCCAGCTTATCGGGAAGGCATTTAAAAAAATCTTCAAAGATTTCAGCAATGCATTTCTTATGGAAGAATTTTGCATCCACCTGGCGTCGAACTCACGGTCATTTTATAACATTTCTTCCATACGTAATATAGAAGACTACCTCAACTTCAACCTCCGAGATTTTGGTTCCTCTATCTTAACGATAAGTGCCTCAAAATAATTTTCAAAAATCCGCGCAATGCATTCTTATGGGAAAATTGCGATTTTTGGACATTTTCTGGTATCGAACCCATGATAGCTAGCGTCGATGTCTGCATTATTCTGGCGTCTAGAGTTTAGGGCCAGTACGTGGAAAAAATCTGACGTCGATGGCGCTTGTGGAACATGGTCAGAATTCGTATCCCCTATATCTATATCTATTATATATAGCTAACTCTCCGGATATACCTATATAGATATATAGATATACGAGTAAAAGTTGCTTGCATACTGCAAGCTAATTGGTGAAAATTTACTATACGTTTCCCTTACGGGTATCATTTTCGAAGCTTATCCAGCAAAAATCTTAAAAATTACCGCAATGCATTTCGAACGTGAGAATTTGTCATCCATCTGGCATCGAACTCACGGTCATATGCAACCTTTCTTCCACTGGTTCTATAGGAAACTACTTCAAACGCAAACGCTGTGATTTTGAATAGTCTCCTGCATTGAGAAAGGCCTCGAAACAATTTTTAAAAATTAGCGTAAATGACCGCCTGGCGTCGAACACAGGACCCATTTGTAAGAGACAATTGCATACGAATAATAGATAAGCGCCACTCTGACGTGTTTCAAAGTTTCAATTCAGTATCTTATCGGGAAGGTCATAAAATAAGATTCCGTTATTCCCGTTTAAAATGCATGGTAGAATCGGAATGACACTCTTGCATCGAACCAAGGACCACTGCAGAAACGGCGAATAACATGGAAGAATGTTCTCACACGCCTCGGTCACCATTCCGGGTTTTATCTTTCCAGCTTATCGGGAAGGATTTTTAAAAAATCATCCAAGATTTCACCAATGCATTTCTTACGGAAGCATTTCGAACCCACCTGGCGTCGAACACACGGTCATTTGCTAACATTTCTTCCTATGATACTATGGAAGACCATCTCATCTGCAAACACCGTAATTTTGATTGCTCTATCGCATCGAGAACGGTCTCAAAACAGATTGCAAATATTCGCGCTAATGACCGCCTAGCGTCGAACTCAGGACCTTTCTGTGAGAGAAAATAGCGAATTAACATTAGGTAAGTGCAATTATGACTTATTCCAAAGTTTCGATTCAATATCATATCGGGAAGATCCTAAAATAAGATTCCGTTTTCCCCGTTTGAAATGCATGGTGGAATCGGAATGACCCACTTGCATCGAACCAAGGACCACTAGACGAACTGTTAAATTCATGAAAGAAAGTTTTCAAACGCCTCTCTCACACTTCCGGTTTTTATCCTACCAGCTTATCGGGAAGACAATGAAAAAATTTTTCAAAAATTGCAGCAATGCATTTCTTATGGAAGAATTTCGGACCCACCTGGAGTCGAAGTCACGGTCATTTGGCAACATTTCTACCATAAGAACCATAGCAAACTACCTCAGCTTTAACCTCCGAAATTTTGGTTACTCTATCTTAACGATAAGTGCCTCAAAATAATTTTCAAAAATCCGCGCAATGCATTCTTATGGGAAAATTGCGATTTTTGGGAATTTCTGGCATCGAACTCATGATAGCTAGCGTCGATGTCTGCATTATTCTGGCATCTAGAGTGTAGGGCCAGTACGTCGAAAAAATCTGACGTCGATGGCGCTTGTGGAACATGGTCAGAATTCGTATCCCCTATATATATATATATATATATATATATATATATATATATATATATATATATATATATATATATATATATATATATATATATATATATATATATAGGTATATCCGGAGAGTTAGCTATATATAATAGATAGATATATATCTATTATATATAGCTAACTCTCCGGATATACCTATATATATATATATATATATATATATATATATATATATATATATATATAGGGGATACGAATTCTGACCATGTTCCACAAGCGCCATCGACGTCAGATTTTTTCGACGTACTGGCCCTACACTCTAGATGCCAGAATAATGCAGACATCGACGCTAGCTATCATGAGTTCGATGCCAGAAATTCCAGAAATTATATATATATATATATACGAGTAAAAGTTGCTTGCATACTGCAAGCTATCCGTTGAATACAGTATCATACCAAGTACTGCCTCAGTTCAAATTTAAAACTTCGCGCCAAAGACCGCCTGGCGACGAACTAAGAACCAGATCGTGAGAGAAGACAGCAAAATAATATTAGATAAGTGCCATCCTTACTTGTTCCTAAGTTTCGATTCAATATCTTATCGGGAAGGTCCCACGCCTCTGTCACCATTTCGGGTTTTATCTTTCGAGCTTATCGGGAGGGCATTTAAAAAGATTTCCGCAATACATTTCTTATGGAAGAATTTTGCATCCACCTGGCGTCGAACTCACTGTCATTTGGCTACATTTTTTCCATGAGAAGCATAGGAAACTACCTCAACTTCAACCTCCGAAATTTTGGTTACTCTATCTTAACGATAAGTGCCTCAAAATAATTTTCAAAAATCCGCGCAATGCATTCTTATGGGAAAATTACGATTTTTGGGAATTTCTGGCATCGAACCCATGATAGCTAGCGTCGATGTCTGCATTATTCTGGCATCTAGTGTGTAGGGCCAGTACGTCGAAAAAATCTGACGTCGACGGCGCTTGTGGAACATGGTCAGAATTCGTATCCCCTGTATCTATATATATATATATAAGCTACGAGTAAAAGTTGCTTGCATACTGCAAGCTAATTGGTAAAAATTTAACAATAAGTTCCCCTTCCGGGTATCATTTTCGAAGCTTATCCAGCAAAAATCTTAAAAATTGCCGCAATGCATTTCGACGTGAGAATTATTCATCCATCTGGCATCGAACTCACGGTCATATGTAACCTTTCTTCCACCGGTTCGATAGAAAACTACTTCAAACGCAAACGCTGTGATTTTGAATAGTCTCCTGCATAGAGAAAGGCCTCAAAACAATTTTTAAAAATTTGCGTAAATGACCGCCTGGCGTCGAACACAGGACCCGTTCGTGAGAGACAATGGCATATGAATGTTAGAGAAGTGCTACTCTGACGTGTTTCAAAGTTTCAATTCAGTATCTTATCGGGAAGGTCCTAAAATAAGATCCGTTATTCCCGTTTGAAATGCATGGTAGAATCGGAATGACGCTCTAGCATCGAACCAAGGACCTCTAGAGAAGCAGCGGACGTCATGAAGGAATCTTTACAAACGCCTCTGTCACCATTCCGGGTTTTATCTTTCCAGTTTATCGGGAAGGCATTTTAAAAAATCGTCCCTGATTTCAGCAATACATTTCTTACGGAGGCATTTCGGATTCACCTGGCGTCGAACACACGGACATTTGGTAACATTTCTTCGTTTGGTACGATGGAAGACCATCTCATCTGTAAACACCGAGAATTTGATTGCTCTATCGCATCGAGAACGGCCTCAAAACAGATTGAAATATTCGCGCAAAAGACCGCCTAGCGTCGAACTCAGGACTCTTCCGTGAGAGAAGATAGCAAAATAATATTAGATAAGTGCCATCCTTACTTGTTCCAAAGTTTCGATTCAATATCTTATCGGGAAGGTCCCAAAATGAGATTCCAATTCCCCATTTGAAATACATGTAGGAATCGGAATGACCCTCTTGCATCGAACCAAGGACCACTAGACGAACGATGATATTCATGGAAGAAAGTTTTCAAACGCTTCTGTCACCATTCAGGGTTTTATCTTTCCAGCTTATCGGGAAGGCATTTAAAAAAATTTTCAAAGATTTCTGCAATGCATTTCTTATGGAAGAATTTTGCATCCACCTGGCGTCGAACTCACGGTCATTTTATAACATTTCTTCCATTCGTAATATAGACGACTACCTCAACTTCAACCTCCGAGATTTTGGTTCCTCTATCTTAACGATAAGTGCCTCAAAATAATTTTCAAAAATCCGCGCAATGCATTCTTATGGGAAAATTGCGATTTTTGGGAATTTCTGGTATCGAACCCATGTTAGCTAGCGTCGATGTCTGCATTATTCTGGCATCTAGAGTGTAGGGCCAGTACGTCGAAAAAATCTGACGTCGATGGCGCTTGTGGAACATGGTCAGAATTCGTATCCCCTATAAATATATAGGTATATATATATATAGGTATATCCGGAGAGTTAGCTATATATAATAGATAAGCTATATATAATAGATATCTATTATATATAGCTAACTCTCCGGATATACCTATATATATATATACCTATATATTTATAGGGGATACGAATTCTGACCATGTTCCACAAGCGCCATCGACGTCAG
Organism: Pachydiplax longipennis; assembly: GCA_036926295.1. Taxonomy (NCBI): domain Eukaryota; kingdom Metazoa; phylum Arthropoda; class Insecta; order Odonata; family Libellulidae; genus Pachydiplax; species Pachydiplax longipennis. The sequence continues at coordinate 21,411,325 of JAVFKF010000003.1, read as the reverse complement.
ATTTTTTCGACGTACTGGCCCTACACACTAGATGCCAGAATAATGCAGACATCGACGCTAGCTATCATGGGTTCGATGCCAGAAATTCCCAAAAATCGCAATTTTCCCATAAGAATGCATTGCGCGGATTTTTGAAAATTATTTTGAGGCACTTATCGTTAAGATAGAGTAACCAAAATTTCGGAGGTTGAAGTTGAGGTAGTCTTCTATGCTTCTCATGGAAAAAATGTAGCCAAATGACAGTGAGTTCGACGCCAGGTGGATGCAAAATTCTTCCATAAGAAATGCATTGCGGAAATCTTTTTAAATGCCCTCCCGATAAGCTGGAAAGATAAAACCGGGAATGGTGACAGAGGCGTGGGACCTTCCCGATAAGATATTGAATCGAAACTTTGGAACAAGTAAGGATGGCACTTATCTAATATTATTTTGCTGTCTTCTCTCACGATCGGGTTCTTAGTTCGTCGCCAGGCGGTCTTTGGCGCGAAGTTTTAAATTTGAACTGAGGCAGTACTTGGTATGATACTGTATTCAACGGATAGCTTGCAGTATGCAAGCAAATTTTACTCGTATATCTATATATCTATATAGGTATATCCGGAGAGTTAGCTATATATAATAGATATCTATATATCTATATAGGTATATCCGGAGAGTTAGCTATATATAATAGATATAAATTTAATTACAATTATAAAAAATTAGTATGAAAAATAAGAGTTAAATATACATATATAGACATAGTATTATAAAACCTACTCAAACACAACGTTGGGGGTGTTGTCAGTCTGAGTAACTTTTTGAACATAGGCATCGTTAACGCAAACATAGATATCTTTTAAGCTTCGCACTCTTCTAAATGCCACGTATAGCTGTTCATTAGAAAAACTTACATCGAAATGTCCCACTCTAGATGTATCGAAATATCTATGCATGCTAATGTTATAAAGACATAATCTGAATGGAAAATTCTTCTTTAATTTTACGTAAAAAAGATCCGTTTTGAACAATTCATTGGTACGGCACTAGGTGGTCCTTTTTAATTTGTTCCTATTTTAGTTAAAAATATATAGTCAATTGTTACAAATATTTTTTGAATTGAAAACCGGATTTTAGACCCCATTATATTTATAGTTTAATCATTCAAAATAATTTGATAAAGAGCAAAATTAAATGTAAGTGCTTGTTAATTAAAGCTCTTCTTTAAATCTTGAACACTTAAAATTAGAGATCCCTAATCCGTTAGATGAAACATGAAACCATTCCTGGAAATGATACGAAATTATACCTTAATAGGAGAGTGCCTTCATTCTTATAATTAACCCGTTCATTCCAGCTAATCTCCTCAAAAAGGCACAACAACAGCTAAGGAGCTGAGGCCTGAATAAGCTATTTCCCGTTCGAATTAAAATTGCATCGTGATGGGAGATGGGCGAAAATTGGACTTGACGACTCGGAGAAGTCTACCGTGGAGCAGTAAATTGTATCATCTTCAGAAGAGGGCATCTTCCAGGCGCATTTCCATCTCTTTCTCATCCACCACACATCTACGTTGCCTTCTCGGGAGTAATTTTGCAGTCGCTAGGCGTTGAAGTGAATTTTCAGACGTCTAATGCATTGTTTATGGATTGCCTTCGTCTCCCACATTAGCGGGAGCAACGTGTGTGTTTACGCGCGCATTCATGTGAAACGGTTGCTCTCGTATGGATTTCTCGCGTTTACCTTCGTTTATGTAGGTGAAAGTAGCGTTTATACCGGATGTCGATGGTTTCATAATGATTAAGATTACGTTTTATTCACCGTTTCAAGCGGTAACAAGCAAAGTGTAAGTGTGTGAACGTTTTAATTAACACTTTACAAATTCAGAGAGAATTAATTCAAAGATATGTGATGTCCTAAACGTAATAAAATGGACTTATAAAGACGTCATTTTAAGCTAAATTCATTCAGGCAAGAAAGAAAATCGTGTAATAATTTCACTTTGATTTAAAAATCGTAAAGAAGTCTTTATTTTTAAATATATGTAAATCTTTTCAATATAAATATTAATGATATAAATTTAAGCCTTTGAAAATATAAAATTATCTATATCACAACGTCATATATTTTTATAGGCAAATATAAGTTATTCGATTGCCTAAGTTTTAGTTAACTGCTTAACTTTGATTTGGCATTCATACGGATGCATATTTTCTTCAAAATTGTTTAGATATGGCCAATACTAATACACTATCAATCCATATATCCCCACTCTAAATATTGCATTTAATCTTAACTTCATGATATTGATCATGGTATTATCACCTATATTTGCTCTTTTTTATATGTGATCATTAGCATGAAAACTATGTCCTATCCAATATTTTTAATAAAGAAGAATTAAAGCACATTTCAATTACGATTTATAAGAGAGAATGCATTCAAAGTGAGAAAATAGATTATTGATATCCATAGTTTCCAATACATAAATCTATAAAATACCCTATGAAAGTGAGTGATGATGAATATATTCATTCGTGCTTTTCGGTTCTAATTAAATACCACATCAAATCATCATCACAGGGCCATTGAACTGAAATTAAAAGGCATTGCTCCAGTTAAAGCATTCTGGCTTAGTGAGGAAATAAGGGAAACATTGCCTCATTCCTCATCTTTCCTACTCATCTCATTCCCTCTTCAACGCTTCATGTAGATAATGGTTAAAGGGTTGAGGATTTAACTACCTTCAGAATTATGACTTAGCTTTATTGTACTGATAGATTAATCCTCTGCAAACATTAGAATAGTAACCCACAAACGCATGAAAGATAGGCGTTGATAGTCTTGCCCATCTTCTCCCGCTGACGAGATAAAAACTTAAAGAAAGAATAATCATAACCATTAAAGGGATCGTTTCCTTATTGAATGGGAAAATATCGAGGAATGGACTTATATATGCGTACTCTACTCCATTTCTTATCACCTTTGCGTTTATTTCACAAAAAAGGGAAATATGGGGAAGACGCACTCCTTCGGAGTTACTTAGCTCTGGCACAGCTCCAGATCGCATCTTGGATCCGAATTGATACAGTGGAAGTTACACTCACCCCCACTTCCAAATGCTTCCGTTATTTCCCAGGTCTGGTAAGAATGGGTCTTAAAAGATACCTTTTCATATATCTAATGCCACACTATTTAATATCAATTCTAATTCTGGGGCAGTTTTACTCATACTGTCTATGAAGTTATCGTCGGAATAGATAATTTCACCTTCCTCTCTAAGATTTGGAGAGGGGCTTAAAGATTAGGCTTATAAGGCATAATGAGAGGTGGGGTGCTATACTATTCCTCTTTCTTTACTGAACCAAATTTTGTCATGACAAAGAGTTAACAAGTGAAGCACCATGATCCATAAAGAACGCTTATTAAAGCAAGGATGAGGGAAATCCTTGATCTTTGCACATAAATGTGTGCAAGGATAAGAAGAAAGAATACCGACAAGACTGTGACTCGAACCCAGGTCTCCCATTTTCTGGGCAGTTATCCTGACCATTAAATTAGACTCAATATCACCCTGTGAACGGTATGAACTACGAGAAATGCAGGAAGCACTTTTCAAAATAGTTTACAATAAAAATGTATGAAATCAGAATTGTTAGATAACATTATTGCAACTTTGAATTTTTCAAAATGAGAAATACTACTATTTTACATGCGGTAATTTATATATAAAATTAATGTAATGTTACCTTAATACTTTGTATGTATATAATTTTACTTTCTTAATACTTACAAAATCGATTGAGTATTAGGTAAAGTTAGAACAGTAAGTAAGGATTTCTCGTGTCAGGTTCAATAGAGCGATAAAAATAACATTACACAAATGTAGCAATAATTATTGTATTTTGTCTAGCATGTCTAACCATTACATGACTACAAGGGTTTTCACCGAGTTAACAATATTCTTTGGCAAAAATCATACCTTTAAAGCCAAATCTAATTTACTCGTGTGTTAAAGAAAACCATAGAATAAACATACTGCTTTGCCTGACTTTCCCTCGTTTTGGATAGTCCTAGAATTCATGATTGGGTGCTTTACGCCCAAAATATCGAACGCTGGAAACCTGCAGCCAACTGTTGAGGTATCCAGATTCTTCCCGCAGATCTCGACGAACTGAGAAGTTAGCGTAGTTCCTTTTACGAGCTTTTTTCGTACCTTCGGATGGACTTTTTTCTTCGTAAAGAGGGATCGGTACCTCTTCGATGGCTTTTGAACTAGGCTCTTTGGCGACTCCATCCTCTCGTTCCATACCAAAGTACCTATCCAGAGCAGGCAGAGAGGAGCTCACCTTTCTTTTTCCTTTTTAGACGGGGATGTGTACTTACGATTTTCAGACCAACTTGGGATTCGATTCGAGGCACAAATGTTGCAACCAAATTCTATTGCATGCCTCCCACACTCTTACCATTCTATATCATTTCTGGAAATTGTCAAAACGTGATATTTATACGTTGATATATCTCTGAAAATATTGCTAGAGAATGATTTCACAGAGGGGTTTTCTGGAAACCTAAGTACCAGACTCCTGCTATGATGTTTATAAATCTACTCCTTCGAATAATGCTTATTATATTTGTACTATGTACCCAGTTCAGTCCTTAAAATTCATCAAAATTTATAATAATAATAATAAAACGTCTTTATTCGGGCGAGATTGAGACTGAAAAGTCTCTTCTTACATCTAACCCTTCGTCAATTTGTAAGAAAGAGATAGCAGAAAAAAGTGCACGGAAGAAACTTATATTGCGGGCTTAAAAACCTAGGATAGCCCACAGCAGGAAAACACCCCAGAAGAGGGTGTGAAAAACCTGTGAAACCTACAGATAGATAAGAAACTGAAATTTATAGAAAAGGCTTGAATCAAAAAGCAAGGAACATATTTACACTTCAAACTGCATATAGAAATAGTCCATAAAAGAATAACAGTTAGTAAAAAGGATAACATGAGATAAGAGATTAAAAAAAAACACTGAAAATACAAAATGTCATAAATGTTAATGGTAAAAAAACTAGTATGAATACGGAAAGAAGAAAAAATAAATAAACCAAAAAAGGGTAAATTTGTGGGTATACCGTAATACTTATCCTGACATAGGCCACTATTTTAGTATTATAATAGTTATTCTAATTGAGGTAGCCAAATCCATTTATAACTCTACCAGGGGTGTTGCATTCACCACTGCTTTCGGGGTATTTACTGTCTATCAAGAAAAATTCAAGCTGACCGCACTATATTGAGTTAAGACGTTAATTCTTAATTTTTCTCAGTTTATAGCGCATTTTTTAATATCAAGCTTATAGGAAAGATAATAAACGAAATCATTTAGTTTTCTTCCACAATGGAGATATTATTGTTAAAATAAAGAAAGATGTATAACTAATAAATAAACCACAGGAAATGTAGAGTAAATAATGGACGTAAATATATTTATTGGCGTGATTCATTTCTCGCTTGACAAAATATAGGGTAAATGAAATTTAATATGTTTACTCTATACTCATGCTTTAATCATTATTTAAAATATGGATGAATGTGCAGATTTCTTGTAAAGGATTGTTTGACACAGAGTTAGAGGGATTAAAGAGGAGTCTGTTATTTTGTTTGAACAAAAGTTTGCAGAAACTAAAAATATTTTCCCCGTTTGTAGTGCTATTACTGTAGCAGTCTATATAGGCCAGTCCGAAATTTCCACGTTATTACTCTTGATCAAACACTCCTTTTTATTTACAATGAATAATGAAAGCAATGAGGATTGTCACACCCGATGAATACCAGTCTGTACTCAAACTATCCATGAATTAAATCTTCTCTAGTAATCTGTAGTGGTAATCATTACTTACTTGAAAATATTATTTCAATTCCTCGTTAAGAACATTTTAGTGTAGCCTAATTGCCAGCAACGAAGAATAAGAAGCATAGTTGCAAGGAGTTTTTGCATCTTCCTTCAGAACAAATTTTCTATGTGTATATTTCTATTCCAGTGCGGATTTTTGCATAATTAAAGTCACCAATATCGTATAATCATGGGCACGATAATCCTTTTAATATCCGTTTTTCATTAAGTAATTACTCCGGAGTAGAATTAGCACAATTGAGGGTTTGATATCCCTTATTTTTAGAGCATTAAGTAATAAAAAATTGAAGGCTTAATTTACACCCCAATCAGTGTGTAAATTGAGGTTATATTGATGAAGTTTCTCCAGTTCATATCTGGGCCCATCGGCTTTTAATCATTCATGGCATTACCTCTGGTAAAAAAATCAAGTCGTGGTGTAAAGAGATAAGCTCAGTCGGCCGATAAAAAATTTTGCTTTCAATTTGATTCCATAAACGAATGATATGATACTGAAAAATTGAATTAGGCAATTTGGCTCGATCTATTTGCATTTATTGATTTACACCCTCACTCACTGCAAAGTCATTCGCTCTTATGCTCTAAAAAATTCAGTAAAATGTTCGATAGAAAAGAATATACTCCATCCGTTTCCTCAACGTTCTTTGAGGTCCCGGTGCTGTCACTTCTTCATTAATATGTATATCTCTTCATTTACACCTGCACTATATACAAGTGCGATTAACTCTCAAACATCAAGTAACATTTGGATGTCAGATTTCATAGTTATTTGAGTATCCGGATGTAGGATCATGGGGATTAAATATATATCATACATATTAAAACAAAAGTAGCAACCTAAGCATTACAGAATGATGCTGTCTTGTCTCTCTCACCATCTTCAAAGAGATGCTTTACCGTCTACTATCAATGATGGAATATCCTAATATTCAACTTACGGCAGATTCCGTTCCTGTCAAAATATCTTGAAATACCTTTAATTTAGCTTTTGATGCCCAGCATAGAATAAAGTATACTTAATTTATTTTTGTCTCAGCCATAATAGGAAAGGAAATACGTTTCACTCCGGGATTTATAAGTTTCGATTTTCTATTATTTACGTGCATCCTTGACAGGGGCTTAATAAACTCAACGTTTTCGCATAAACCCTTTTCACTACCTCCAAAATCGTTTCGTTTGCTATTGAACGATCTCTTGGACTACGACTACTAACTCCTTCTTATTTATTATTTGACATTTTTCCTCTTAATTATTATAATAGTCGAGGGGATGAAGTTCAAACGTACCTCCCTGATGAATACTGTGAGATAAAATCCAATACGCTTGAAGAACTCATAATCTGACACGTTAACATTAGGAACGTTAATTTAACTTCCAACATAGGTTGAAATTGTACCACTGATTTAACGTTCACTGTTAAGTTAACTAATATCGCAACTTTAACGTGCACCTTTGATTTAACTAATGCCAAAAAAGGAATGTAAAATAACTTCGTTTATTTCTACGCTAACTAACAATTAATGTGGAAATATACGAAGTACTTTTTTTCATTTTAGAATGTCGTTCCTCGAAGTACGGCCGAACATGATAGAATTAATTAACTAATACCGTTACTTTAACGAACACCGCTAATTTAACCAATATCGTTAATTACTATCACTGTTTAAATTCGCAAGGAAATATCTTAACTATTATATCCCAAGGTAAGTACGATACAATGTTCCTCGGAAAGCGCTCCACAGATCTGGCACCGGCAAAGGACAAATAAATCTGTCCCGTATTCTCCGTAACTGGTATTAGAAACCACAGACGTAACGATAAAGCAATGGCATCGTAGAAGTATTCGGTAGCTATTTTCCAAGATACACGAGTTGAAAAAGCGCCAAAACGGCCCCGCTAAAAATCTTCACGGGAGAAAAGAGCAGTAAATAACCTGCTCTCCTTTAACGCAACGTCAGGAGCGCACTTGAACAGCAATTCCGCAGCAGAAAATAACGTATAAGAGCGAAAAACTCGCCGCAAGAAGACACATCCAATGGGCCATCTTTCACCCGTCCTGGAATAGCTCTTTTTATTCGCAACTTCCAATTATCTTTCTGTTCGTCACGTCCGGCGAATTCTCTCTCTTTTCGGCTGTTCTTAAGTAAGCGATGGAACCCTGTCAGAGGGAAATATCCACGCGGTGTGTCTGCAGAGGACACTGCGAAACTTCATTATTCATCCGCCTTTCCTTCCACCGGAGCACCATCTGGTTGTCATGACGAACGGGCTGTGAAGAGGACACTTTCTCCGTTCGTGAGAGGAAAGGGTGGGAAGAATGCGGCGACGGCAATGGTAGGAATGTGGAATAGTAAAGAGATGGGTGTTTCCTCGAATGCGCTGTTATACTGTCTTTAGGTGTAGGATAGAGGAAAAAGTTTCATTTTTATATTTTCATTATTCAGGGCTATGATGCTATGAATGCCACTTAGGTATAAGTAGAGCGTCGAATCGTAATATTTTTAGTTCCCATTTTCAATCCGGTTCGGTATTTTTGTGTGCGGATTAAATAAGTTCAATATTCGAGTCATTTACTTATAGAACTACGACTCATTTATTAATGTACGTATCATTTCCTACTAGTATGTGTGAGCTGAAAAGAGGTGGTGAAAAATGAAAATGATAAATCATGTGATACCTTAGAATTAGGACGTAGAGCTGTTATATGTTTAGTTTCAGAGACTCCGGTTCAATGAAATACTATAAGTAACTTTCTATTCGGTTTCGTTCCGGTTGTCTTCATCTAACCGGATCGAACCGGTATTTTTGCACCAATCATTCAAATACTATACCACGGGTGGGTATCCTTTCTTCATAGGAAGGCCATATTAACCATTTGGCTGCATAAGATCGGCTTCCCGTGAAATCATTACCCCTTTCTTGAACTGCGTGTTGCCTACATTCAAATAATTTAATAACGGAATTGTGTATTAGAAAATGAACTCATCCGTTGATTTAACTGAAAGAAATTATTTTTAATCTGTTTTTCACATGTCTGTTTTGGCAATACTGTAAACGAAGTAATGTAAATAAGGGCATTTTTTCATAAAATGACTAAAAAGCCGCAATGAAAGACCATAAAGGCACTCATGGACTAAAGACCGTAGGTACCCCGCCTTTGTACTGTACTCTTTCGAAGGAGTTTAGACTAAGTTTGTCTTTGCAACTGTTGTTGATTAAATTTCAGGACATAAACTGCGATATCAAAGAAATAATCATAAAATTATTATGTATATCAGATGTATTTCATTGTAAAGCATGCATTTTAAATAGCTGCAACAAATATTTCATACAGCGTCATCAGTAAGTCAGAAAGTTTTATCCGGGATCGGAATTTAAAACGAAATTAAAACGGAATTCTGTTCCGGTTTTGGTTCAAGAATTAAATTTTTCCTCGCTCCGTTTTCATCCCGGCAAAAATGACAATTCTTTGCATTTTCGGCTTTTGATTCGGTTCGGTTCGATGCCTTAGGAGGAGGAGGAGTAATAGCATCTATTTCGATTATTCCCTATTGAAAATGCTTTAAAATCATTGAAATTGAAGTTATATATAGGGTCATTAGGCTGTACTGAAGTAGAACATTCAAAATTAGAGCTCTGTGGCTCGGTGAGGAAATCAAGAGCAGATTTACTCAACCCTCTTTATTCCTTGTTATCACACCCACATTTGAAGAAAAAACTAGGTACATTACATACGTTTTCGAAAAGGTACAGTATTTTAATGGTTGGAGTAAAAAAGCACGATCTAAAACGGTTTAATAGAGGCAGGAGGAGCGAAGTAGGAACGGAATCGAAAGTTATTTCATTGAACCAGAGAGAAAACTGAAACTAAACGTATTACTGCTCTACCTCCTAATTCTAAAGTATCACATGAATTATCATTTTCATTTTCACCACCTCTTTTCAGCTAAGGAATACTAGTAGGAAATGATGCGAGCATCAATAAATGAATCGAAGTTCCATGGAGTAAATGACTCGAAAATCTCATGATTTACCTTATTTGATCCGCACACAAATACCGAATTTGCCATTCCTAAAATGTTATTGAGATCAGCGATATTTATTCTATTCAACAGCGAAAACGCTGAACAACAGGAAAAGGTTATTTGCAGCCTTTTTCAATTCCGATAGTCATCTGCTAATCCGCGACGCATAAATCTTACGGAGGAGATTAACAGACGCGCCTGGTAAAAATTATGTTTGAGGATTTGTGGCCAATTTATTGAGCAGTCCTTGACACGACCAAAAGGCTAATCCGGCACGAATGTGATTTATTAATCTCTTGCGTACATTACTCTTAAATTGATTTCAGTATACAAACGTCAAAGTGATTCATCCTGTATATAACGACCGAGGGAAGCAGTAAATACTACTGCAAAAATATATTTCTACTAGTGAATTCATTTCCTTGCATTGTCCGTTATCATACTACTACATTATTATACCATTTAATGACTTGCATGGCAAACTTGATCCACAAAAGAAAAATCTGCACTATATTTATCCTTTTCTAAAACAAAAAAAGGAAATACAAGAGACTATGAGCGTAGATTATCTTCCTGCAAATTTTTTCTTACTACACCTCTCATTACGTGAATGCGCTATTTATAAATGTAGAACATAGATTAACAAAAGTAAAAACGCCCCAGGCAGAATTAAGTTTAACTTAGAGTTAATCTCAAGAAAAAACTACTATTCCAAAGCGGTTTTAAGAGCAACCCTGTACTTAAATTTCCTTAAATAAACATAATTTGGAAACTCTTCTTTCATTTACGATTGAATCATTTTCATTAAGATTGTTAAGCGGTAGGACCATGATTGTCAGTTTTACTTCATTCAGTATATATAAATTTTGGAGTATTTTAAACGAAACTTTTAATTCACTTTATAATCTCTCTGTTTGCATTCAAAATGCAGTTAATCTTAGCATTATTCTGCTTAGGAATTTTAACATTCACTTTTAACCATCTTTAGGTTCTGTGCTTAAATATTTGTAACGTAAAATAATCTAACTATTCCATAAACGCATCTTAATGTTGGTTAATACTCTTAATTAACTCTGGACAACCCTCTATAAAAATTAAGAGAAAAAAAATTTCCCGTTTTGTTCCGTTTGACCGATGGAAAATGTCAACCCAATGAGATGCGACAAACCTAGTGATGCATTGCCACACAAGGGTGCATTGAGTTAAAAGATAAAATGATAATAATGACTGGATGGTTAAAACACACGAGCAAAACTTCAAAACGGCTAGAACCGAGCTGAAAGAGATGGGAACAGCAAGTTTATACGCTTTCTTTTCACAGAAATTAGCCTTGTGTGAATCATATCACTGGTTCATACAACCCTTGTAATTACTTCCAAAATAAATGACGCGCATTACTCACCTGCGCAGATAAGTGTTCTCATTATGAATGATATAATCTGGATCCCAACCGGAGGACAAAACAGGAATAAAGGAAACAAAGGGCTAAAATGAATGGAAACAAGTACAGCGATAGAACAAGCGAACGTAAAAAACTTGGTATCTATCGGGAAAAAGAGAACGATTAAACCTTAAGCTGAATGGCAATTAACAGAAAACCCAAAGAACAATACAGTTTTTTTGGCGAAAGCTTCACCATAACCTACCGAATGCTCATTAAGAAATGCGAAGATAACGAACGTTTCATGGATGGGGAAATATGATCAGTCCTTTATTACACTCTTATCTCAATCCGTGGCGGACAAATGAAGATTACGCTTCTCATTTTAATGCGGCTACCGGGCAGGAGATAAAAGATGATTAATTGCGGAGATGTGTTACTTTCGCACTCTATTTTAAGGGCGAGATCTTCTGACAGTCTCATGCTTGCAATTCGCTTCTCTTTACGTTTATCATGTAATTCGAAATTTTATGCACGTTTATAATTTTAGAAAACAAACCGTTGGTGAATTGATTAGTGAGTTTCGCTAACATCTGACTGAATTGAGCTTATCAAAGAGAAATCGATACGCAGGTTGCAATAAAATTTCCGTTTTGTTAGTCGAAAAAGTTTCTTAATCAAAAATCAGAGTCACCAAATTTGAAATGCATTCGTAAAAAAATGAATGAATTAATGAATAAACTCTTTATTGAGGCAACGTTACGCCCAAGTTGGATTCTTTTCCATCAGTTCTCAACTAAAGGTTGAAGAACGCAAAACCCCACTGAGGGAGAAAACCTCGCAAGAGAAGGGGCGAAAGGAAACTAAGCTGTAAACATAGAAATATAATGCAGAAAAATATAGCCAAATTAATTCATTTAATATTAAAACACAAACTCAGTATGCATAAATCTAAATGCAATTAAATCCTGGCGCTGGCGATTGTACAACACCGCGTAATCAATTTGAAATCCTTTTGGATCTTTCATTAATTGAATAACCAAGTATAGTTTAATTGTATAACCAATCATATAACCTTCAGATTTCCTGCTTCCTTTAAAGCCATTACATAGATGTTAGGGCGTATTAAATCCATATCATAACATCTCCGAAACATGGCAGAGTTGGGAATTCAGCAGCGTGCAAGCTTGTTAAATAAATTTTCCCAGAAGCAGGATTGGAAAAGCTAGATTGGATAGAATAAGAAATGAGAAAGTTATAGAGATTGCTCAAGAGGAACCTCTACAGGAGGAGAGATAGATAGCAAGGCCCAAGTGGTTTGCGTATGTTAAAAGGATAGAAAAGGGTCAAACACGAAGATAGATTCAGGGTAAGAGATCGAGAGTTAGGCCACGGGATGGATGGTAAAAGGGGTGGGCAGAGACGAGGAGAGAATTAAAGCAGAATGGATACGGTGGGGGTCAGAAGAAAATGGAAAGGCTCGTACGTACGGATGAAAACTACACATGATATTTGTGATCAGCAATAGTTAGACGATGGACGAAGGTTCTTCATAAGGCAATCGGGAATAAATTTTGTGATGATTTCGTCTCAGATGACCGGACTTGCAATCCTCGCTCGCAAATTACAAAAGATCAGCTGGATTGCATGGATTGTAATATCTTCAAGAACATCCTTGGCACGTTAACTTTTACTTTTGACATCTTCCCAACCTTTTATCAATTGTAGGAAAAAGGAAGTTTATCGGTCTTCTTTTCCTCACCACATCTTCAATAACTTTCTCATTATAGATTGGAATGTTATACCAGCCATCAAAAATAATAGGCATGACTGAAACTGGGACTCGAACTCAGATCCTCAACTATAGGGCAAGTATTCTAACCACTAAAATACTTGTCGACTCAATTCCACATTTTTAGCATCCCAATAAGTGTGGATTTGAAACGGCATAGTATATCAGAGATCAGAACACCTGCCCGGGAAGTGAGAGACCTGAGTTCGAGTCCCAATCCGCTTAAAAACCGTTCCGAATCAATACCACATTACTTAGCATACCACTGAACAATGTGGGATTGAGTTGGCATGGTATTATAGTGATTAGAGCATCTTCCTTGGAATTAGAGAGCCTGGATTCGAGTCCTAGTAATATTAATAATATTTCGCAACTACTTCTCTATGTTCGACATTTCTCCTTGATTTTAGAATGAAGATATAGAATAAGGATTTATAAGCAGAGCAATCCTATGAACTGTTGGTCTAACAGTAGTTACGTACACTGGTATTATGTTACTCTAATAGTAGTTATGTAAAAATGTATTACGTCCATAAGGGAAGATAAACAAGAAAGATAAAATAATTCCTAGACTTGAAAAAGGTCCCTTTAAATCCAGCTTATATATAAGGAGTTAACGGTCATTTGAGAAGATTACGAAAAATGTATTCCGACTCCGTTATTATTTTATATCGCCGCTAAAAACTTTAGAAAAGGCTCATTTCTTACGTAAACTCTAAATTGTTTCTTCGCGGCGTACATCACGCCTTCCTGCGATTCGTTCTTGTAAAAAAGGTCACGCGTCGAACATTACCCGAAACAAGATGGAAGAACAAGAGACCGGGGTTGATAGAGGAGAGAAAGAGGTAAAATAAGGAGAAAAGGGATAAAGGGATGGAAATAAATAACGCACGGACTTTAGAAGGTACGTGTGAAGGAAGTATTGGAGAAATGGGAGGAGTTGAACGGAAAGTTTAGTGTAAAGATTCGGGTCACGTGATCTTTTTTCACTGAAAAGGCGGGTCCGTGAAATGAGGCGGGGGAAAGGAAGAAGTATAACAAAAGATGCTTGAAAAGGGAAGTTAAGAAGAAAATGTTTTCATTCGGTAGAGGCTGAAAGTAGTTTGCTTCTTCTACGAAAGAATTCCATCTTTCACATACGGAGTAAAGGAAATATCACTCTAGTTATGGATAGAGATGAGAGTTTGATATATAGGAGTGAAAATACAGCCAAGTTACAAAATTATTGTAACAGCGATTATCAACACAATCTTTTTCCACAAATTTAACGTAAGTTAATATCATTTCTCTCGCATTATCAACGAGAAATATTGATTAATTTAATACAATGGCTTGGACATCATTCTATGTCAACCAGATTCGACCTCAAAGTGTGATTGTAACATTAACCTCGAAATGTTTTAAAATGGTAATTTTATGGACGTATAGTTTAAAATATAAATTAATATTCTTCGAAAATCGAATTCAAAACTACCGCTTTTTTTAATTAAAATGCATGCACTCCAGAGACCATCTGTGCGAAATTTTCGCGAATATTTTCGCACGGGACAGCTAGTCCTTATCGATCATTTTAAGATCGAGAATAAATATAACCGTCCGATGATAAAACTGTTTATTTAGCAAATAAAACGTAACCGAGTAAACAATAAACTCCAAACATGACAAAGCCGATATGTACAGGTCCAGTAATGAAACTCAAAAATTCAAATTTTAACTCAATTTTTCACCAAATAATGCATTTTAATGTTTCGGTCTATTTTCAGCAGAATTGGGAAACTATCTCTTTCTAGTGGACAGAAATTTATATTCTTTCATGGAGTGTGAAGGGAAAAAAGCGCTGGTCACCGAAAACGCATGTTTAGACGTAACATATAAGGATGATTGCATAAAGATCTTGCTTTTACCTAGCCTGTTCCCTGAGGAAAGCTCAGATTTATATTGGATAGTGTGTCCAGCCTCGGATTTCCCATTACGTTTGCTGACAAGCGCAGATTAGCTCCCATGACATTCTCCAAAAGAGCATGATCGCAGTAACTCCGGGTGGTCTCTTGGAAGATGAAGCGCGGCTGGGGGGCTTGAGAAATAATAGAGCATCGAGTCATCTAGCGACTTCCGAGAGAACCATAGAGCAAAGACCGATAGTGAGTGAAAAGTTCTCTGATAAACTTGCATAAAATAGTTGAGCATGGGGTGGTAGGTTTGAAAACGGAACGATTGAGAAAAATGGGAGTCTTCTATATAAGCTTAATAATATAATTTTTCAAAACTGCAAACTGCAAACAATACTGCAAAATTTTCCCAATTAATAAAACGCGAGATTTGGATGGTTTTTGAAATTTTACGCCGATTAACTGCAATGCAAATTATGCCCGGAAATTTTGAAAAGCTCTTCTCACTGACAGCTTACATGAATTTGAGGATGAAATTGCGTTTACATAAGATAAATTATTCACTTTCAATCGAATTTTATACATCGCGGAAAATCCGCAACACGTGAAAAATGCTCTTTATTTCTTACCTTGTCTTAAGCATTTTTTGTGGTTGACTTAGATCTCTATCAGCAATAGCGAAAACACTACCACAAAAGAATGTACAATTGCCTCTCAATTTCTGTTAAAACCATTCTAATGCCTTGTGTTCTAAGCTTGAAATAAATTCACTGAGTTTAGGGACATGTCATGGAAAATCCGAGAGTGGGCTACCTGAAGATCAGTTGGCTGAAATTTAAGTCAAAGAAGATGTAGAACTCGTATTTGATTCTCTTTGTGGCATCGAAAAACGTGCTCTTACTCATTAACATTCGATATTTGGCAATCCAATCCTTAGATTTTCAACAATATATTCTATTACTGACAAGTAAGGACCAAACATGCTTGGTGGGATTGAGGATTTTTACAGCTTGTAGCTTATTAACTTAGTATCATTAACTCTTTTGATTGTCATCTCTTCTTTGGTGGTTTTTGAACATATATATTCACACACGCGTATTTCATCATATAAATACTCATTTTACAGCTGCATTTCAATGCAAAAATCAAAGCAGGTTACCCTTAACTGAAAACATTCATTCGACTCGAAGTATCAATTCAAAACTTTCATCGCGCAAAACCTAATACGTATAACGTATTTCTTTCCATATTTGTTGATTTGAGGGCTATAATATCAATTTAACATTTGAAATCTTTCTCAAGTCTCATCTGCAAGGAATGATAAACGTAGCTGAGCATAACAATAGGAATAAGATTAATAACAAGGAAGGGGTAATGAGTATTTTTGCACGTAAGGGAGTGCACCCAGGAAAAATCCCAAGGAAGAATAGACTTGAAAAAAAGTCCGACTCCGGTTCCCGGTCCCGTCGGACTTTTTACAAGTCTATTCTTCTTTGGGAATAAGATTAATTGAAGAAACTAAAACGCAACAACTTATAAGAGCGCATCATGACTACACCCTTGGAAGATGAGACACAGTAGAGATGAGGAAACCTGAAGCACATGAGCAACTCATCTAAGCCTTACGATGAATATATTCCGGGTTCCCCACCTCTCAAAAGTTTAGGTAAACATCGCAGCGGAAATTGAATGCAGACTCGGGGACTTAAATTCGAAGCCACGGAGTTTACCTTAATTTTAAGCGGTCATTACAATTGCAAAGATGCCAGGTAGTTATTGCAGCCAAAATTTTCCCTCGTTATATATTAATTTGTTGACAGGGTGCGGGTATTTTTCCTCACTTTCTTGAATACGTTTCTCACGTGAACTTAGAAATAACATCTACAATGTAACCGATATGCTTTGCTGCACCACATAAAATGAATGAATGCTTTATTAAAGAGAAGTTAGGGTCAAGTTGGCCTCCCTTTCACCTAAGATCAATTAATAATACATGCATCAAAGTTGATGTTTAGAATTTTAAGAAAAGAAAAGAACAACACAAAAATATTGGGTTTGTTAGGAAGAATCCTCTTAACTGAAGGTTGAAGAAGACTAAAAATCCTATTGTGCGGAAAGAAACGGGGGATTAAAAACCTCGAATACACAGATTATATAAGGTAAAATAATATATAAAATTAAATTATTTTGAAATTATAGAACAAGTAAGTACAGTTAAAGTAATACTCTAAGCACGAGCAGAAAGTCTAAATCCAACCAGAGGACAATATTCAAATTTAATACATAGTATAAAATCACACAAAAGATATATATTTTATGTTATCAATGACTCTATTGGCTACTAAGAGGAATGCCGTACTTAAACTTTGAGCCAGAAAATCTTTTATTCAATTGTAATTAAAAAGTACTTACTTGGCGGCTGGTTTTAGAATACAGAGCCACACATATATCTTTAGATATATAATCTCAGCATTTGAAATACTTGTAGTCTTTGGAGAGAGGTTCCATAAATGTTGCTTTTTCGAAAGATTTAGTAAATTTTGTCTCTTTAATTATCCTACCAAAAGTGTAAGTTTTTCCAGAATTAATATTAATTCATATTTTGGGATTTATCTGGTGCATATTATCGGTTTTTATGAATTACTGAGAACATTCCTAATGTATGCTATCCGCAGTTATTATTTCAAAATACGCATGTCTTTATCTATCCAAATTAGGAATTTTAGTACTACCAATCACAAACACAAGAGTCTACATATTTTTAATCAATTAATTGATTGCACTGAAAGATTTTGTCCGTAATAAGCTCTTTTTAAACTTACATCCTTAAAGATAACTGAATTTAGAATGCCCGCCTGTTGAACTTAAAAGAGATATTTTGCTTTTCCACCAACAGAGTCCGCATGATCGGTTTGCACTTTCCACTCCTGTCATCTGGTGCAAGAAGATCAAAACTCCTCATCTTTCTCGCGGCAATATCAAGTTTTGAATCTTTTATAATCAATAAGGAAAAACATCGGCACGTGTCTTTGTGAGATACTAACTTAAGACGAGGTGATAATACTTCTTCCCTTGTCTTAGCACTTAACTATCTGTGACGAAAATTTATATTTGCATATCTAACCAACAAGCCTTCAGCGGCGCGTGGCAGGAGATCTAGGAAATGTGTTATCACCAACATGTCTATCTTATCCCTTTTGTTAGCAAATCTAACTTAAGTGCTTTGTGGAAAAAAATGACAAGGACTATCTATTTTAGAGATCTTTTCCTTGTATCGATTTGCCGATTTCCTCGTTGTCTACTTGAATGACTCTTTTACTTCCTCTAAAATTTCTGAACCAATGAATTCTTAGAAAATCTTACGTCGGTAATCTAATCTCCACAGCTGGAACGAATTTCGAAAGGGGGATTTTATCGAAATCGTAACTCTACTGTCGAACCAAAATTTCCGCAAAAAAAAACGAGCTGCTTAGCATTGGACCACCTCATAATTTGAGACTGACCCTTCTTCATGTACATCGCGCAGCAATATTCGACTCTGGGTCGAATAAGAGAAAAATAAAAATGTATCTTTGACTTTCTATGGGTGTTCCTTCCGAATCTTTGGAGTCCTTCGTTCTTGTAAATTGAATATCGAAAATATTCTTTGAAGGATAAAGAAGCACTCCTAGGTGTAGAAGTAGTTTTGTTAAAAGTTCTTCGACAGCTGAGGTAATTTTGCACATACGGTTCCACCGGGAATCGAATTCGAATCCGCTGTCGTAAAAGTTGGACGCGCTGCCCACTTGGCTATCCAGGAGTATCAATTACTCTCAGGTGTTTATACACTAATACACTAACTCTAACAAAAATATCCCGAAATTTGGTGTGGTGCGGAATAAATTCTAGATACAGAGGTAAAAAAATCAGGCCGATAAAAATGAATGAAAATGTTAATACTAAAACATAAGCAATAAATCTCTAATAAATCAAGCAAAGCCACGAATCTACAAATCACAGACTAATTCTGGTAACAACTGTTAGAACGAATCTAATTTATAAATGTGGAGAGTGCTTAAAAGAGCAGAAATATCTTCAGAAGAATGACAAAGCGAAGAGAAAAGAAACTCCACTCCAAAGGATGATAGATGGTTTGCAGGTAAATATTTAGACGCAGATAGGGTTGCCATCTCTTCAATTTCGTCTGGAGACTACGGTGGTTCATCTCTAGTCACCGTTTTTATTTAAACCGATCTCCAGTCACTTGACGATTTAAGACAATTGCTTACTCATCATCATCTGTCATTCAATCCATAGATTGGTTGACTGCAGTCCTCCATTCCTTTCTCTACATTGCTAACTACTACATCCTGATACCTCTTCTTACCTTAATTGCTTAATAAGAGGTTAATAAGAGGTTCGAAAAACTTTCTAATCGCCGATATGCTGGAGACCGTCGGGAAACAATTCCACGAAAGGATCAAGGAAACCGCAGATTATCAACCTTCTGGGAAGCTCCTAAGACGCATTTCGGAGACTGCCTCCATCTTCAGGGGGAGTAAATGCTTCCTATCGAGGTAACCGGCATATTCGGCGATTGGAGTATTTTGAACCTCTTATTCACTAAGAGCCGAGTTCCATTTTTTTTTCTTTCATTAATTGCCTTACTAGCAATTATCCTTTTATAATCCGGCAGTACTCGCGTGAGAGGTGACACGCAACAAACTTATACCCTGATATTTGAAATAAAAAGTCCCATTTTTAGTTTGAAGTTTTTAGGAACTTATCAATCTTAAAAATGTTATTTTCCATGTTCTACTAGTACTCAAGCGTGTTTTCGAAAATAAATATCAAATCAATAATAATGATAATATCGATATCTTCGAGTTTTTTAACAATCCAAAGAGCAAGGTTAGATTTTGCGAATGATATTCTCGTATACGTAGAGATCACGTCATGAAATGAAAAAAGCATCCTACAGGACGACCTTCGCGGTATATCAATTCGATGCAAATATTGGCAGTTTGATTTTAATGTGAAGAAGTGAGTAGGCAACATGTTTGATTTTGGTAAATGTGGTCCTGGCTTTGATATCCAGTGATGACTTGCGTGCAAAATGCCCTCAATTGTCAAAGCACTTTTAAAATCACAATTACCTTAAAATGTTCCAATAACTGATTGTTGGGATTTGCACTAGCTTAAGGGATTGGAACAGGAAGTTCCAGATTACTGACGTGGGAATCACCCAATGTATATTTCAGTAGCTATGCTTTGAACCCTTGAGGGTGATAGCTTTCAAAATGTACATTGGGTTCTACATTCCTAGAACGTTGGTGATCTGGAACTTCCCATTCTATCCATTTGAGATAGTTCACATACCTGCTATTGGATATTGGAATGTCTTTCAAGCCTCTAATATTATCTAGCAGCAAATTCATGGAATTTAGGAGCAGAGTTTCAGGGGGTATGAAATGCTCCAAAAGATAATGACTAAATTTTGGGAAGGGATTGAATTTTCATGAATGTATCACATCCTTTCTTTAGGGTATTACACAGGATCATCATGGTACTGATTGTCTGTTACAGGGATGGCCAAACTTCATACCACTGCAAGCCACTTTGGTAGGAATTTTGTAGACATTGGGTTGCAAAATTCTTTTTTATTTTAACATTTATTTCAGTGTTTCATTAGTATCTCTTATGGATATTACATATTCAAATAAAAAAGAATACTTCTCAATTGACTCAGTACTGATCCAGTCTCTCCTTTATGCTACTTCCCTAACTCAAATTTTGTTTACTTACTGGGTCGGATTGTGGCCATTCTAGCAAATATCCTCTAGTATACACATTTATATTGGAGGACTATGCATCATTTGTACTCTTTTGTTGCACAAACATGTCATCAAATCTGTTACTTTGTTAATTGTCAACAAAGAGGAATGAACAATAAAGTAGTAATGAGATTACTATGATGATATGACAGTTAGTTTTGTAATCTTGATTTTAAGGCATTTCTCTTGATAGGCACTGGAAAATTTTATTCCTGCACTCTTATATAGGGATGATTTGTTGTAACTATGCATACACATGACTGTACTTACAGTATGAACTGCAAATAGGAGTATGAAAGGGTGATGTGATACTATTCTGGATTAGGACAATTTCATATCACCTCCAAGATTTGTTGAAGACAACTACAACATGGCAGAATGATGACATCACTAATATGTAAAATACCTCATTATTTTCAAAGTAATTGATGTGATAGTTTTGAGATAGATGTCTCTAAATAAATAAATTTCTAGATGAAATAGATCTCATTCTCAACCAAGTTCTGTATTGCCTTTTATGTTTCTGTGTTGCAGATATTTAAATCCTCCACTTGCACTTGGTTCAGAATTCTTCACATATATACAATGATGTAATGTAGTGTAATACCTTTATTGAACATACAGTAAACATATTGAAGAGAGCTCATGATGGTGAACTCCAAGAAAACCCCTCATAAACAACAGAAGTGACAAATTAGTAACCTTCTATTGCAAAAAATAAGCAAAGTTACTAAGTTCTATGGATGAAGTAAATCACTTTTAGAGCCTGAAATCAGCACTTAAGATGTGACCTGTTCACAGTTGTAATAAAAATATGAGGGTTGTACTGGCAGAAACACTTTGGAATAACATGCACTGTAATGTGCAATTACAATGCTTAACCCATGTTATTATTAAGAGAGAACTTATTGCTATGAATTGAGCTACTAGAAAAATAGAAAAATCTGACAAAAAATAGTAATAATGAAAGAATAAGTAGAAATATAATAACCTTGAACATTAACTGGCTACAAACAAGAAAAATAGAGAGTACTTTAATTATGCATACTTCATTTTTATGTTTGCATTTCAGGTTACTCACTCAAATTATCCTTAGAGATATTTCTTTTCACCATGGTTTCTCTTAGAATATTTTGAAATATTTCATTCTCATCTAACTAAAACTAGTTTTCTGCACAAGTAAGTTTCTGATTTAACTGAAAAATATTTATTATTAGATCTATTCATATTCAGTAAATTCATATCTTCGAAAACATTTTGAAATGGAATCAGAAACATCACTATAAAAGAAGTAAATTATACAAAGCCAGAAAGGAATTAATTGAAGAAATAAATTCGATAAAGTGACATCCACATCAGTGCAAAGCTCTGCTGAATATTTAAAAATCAATATAGAGAATTTTTGTGATAAACTTCAATGTTAAAGACTTACAATCCTACAAGAACTTACAAGACCTACAACTGTAAATCTTGGTGTTATTGTCAATGAATACCTCCCATGGGCTGAGCAATTCATTCATATCTGTAGAGTACATTCATCTCTTGACTTAATTGGGCTATGAGGTAATATTTTATGTCCATGTAAGAAAGCTAAACTTTTAACTGCTTGAATTATATATGGAGATATAGAGTATGAAGAATTATCCCTGAAGTTCTTATTCCTAGTGTATGAAGAGAATAATCCCTCAGACCTCAGAAATGTATCTTTGAGATTCATTTTTAATTTATGAAAATATGTTCATATATCTGAATCATATGAAAAATTATAATTATCATGTGAAATATTGTAATTCATTTTTTTTGATTATCTTAGGCTAATGTTAAATTTGAAATCTGTAGTAGATTCTCATAATTTATTCAAAAATCTACACACAATTCTCTTTTTATTAGTGAAGTCAGCTTCCTTTAGTCTTTCAGTCAGTTCTCTACAGTCCACATTTTCTAGAAATATTTTCATGACTATGATAAAGTAGCCTGATAATGACGCGGAAACCATGGTCCCATATTAAAAGTTTGTGTGGTACGGGTATAAGTGTTCTTATTTATCCTAGTCATGATGGAAACCTACCACGAAGTCAAGCCTGAAGCAATTGATAGTAGAAATTTTTTTGTTTGCATATCAATGGTTCAGCTTTAAAACTAACATCAACTTATTTTTTATCCTGTATTCAGAAATGATACAATTTCATTAAATTTCAACTCTGCACAAATCTCACTTTAAATATCTTCCATACTATTTACTCTATTCTATTTAATGTAATGAAAGTCATGTAATCTGAAATATGCAAGTGTACAAAGTTGCAGCTGTTGATAGAATTCAACCCTGCCTAATTTTATGGCTTCTGGCTTGCAGTTCTTGTTTGTGACTTTATGTCATCCATTAGTCATGCATTAATTACAGGACAATCATACACATATAATTTCTTATCGTGGAGTAGTTATGATGGTTTTATTATTTTTACTGTTAGTTCAATGCCTTACCCTTTGGCTGGTTTATTTAACTTGCCTTTAATAATTCTCAATTACTCTTTAAATTCTTTTACTAAAACTAGTGGGATTAAAAGCCATCATTATGCAACTGTTTTACTTTATTTAAGTTTATTACATCCCTTCTCTTTCAATAATCCTAATAATAATCTCACAGCTGTGATTTATGACTGACTTTGATATTCATGCCCAATGTAAGGGTACCTCTTCAGAAGTTATTAGGAACGTCTTCAGTTGAAATCAAGTTTCTTAACAAATATATTTTGCTGTGAAGACTCATCCTAATGTATTTGTTTTTGATGTTTTTCTTCTCTCTGATTTTAAATTTGAAGTTCCTACATTTTCTACTTTAAATATTTGTATTTTGAATTTTTAAGTGATTATGTTATGGTCATTTTCTGAGTTTTTAATCTGATGAATTTTATCATTTTCTCTCTGCAGAACCAATGGTAAATTGTACCAGATAAGAATAGAAATCAGAACTTTCTTCTTCTGGCCAAAATAATAGGACTCATCAATGGAAAGCTCAGCATCCAGTCTGTGTCATGAAATATCCTGAAAGGATTAGGCAAAACAAAGTGGTATGTTTGAACTTCTTACTGAGATTGCATCTTTCATAGATAATATCACATAACAGAATTTTCTAATCATTACTCTAAGCTTGCTTTATCAGTTTTTCATAGCAGTGAATATAAACTTTATTTAAAAGCTTCTAAGTTCTTCGATTTTTTGGAATAACAATTAATTTACTCATCCTATGACAGATCATTCTTTTGGGTTACGGAGGCTCTAATGAGATAGAGGTAGTTTCTCTTCCCAAAGATTTGGCTGGTAAACTTTGGCTTAACCTTGGCCTCTTCTCGCCATCTCTTAATGCAAATCCAGCAGGTTTTAGGTCATCAAGGCCATTTACAATAATTTTATCATCCGTTAAAAATAGAATTCAAATTGTAAACTCAGGGACTCTTCCATCATTGGTTAAAATCACTCCATTGAAGTTAGATAAGTTACTTTTATGTATCTATTGTTGTTTGTGGTAAGATATTTGCTTTGGTTTCATATCAAAGATTGAGAATATAATGGATTGGCTGAAATTTTTATTTTTTGCAACAAATCTTAAGGCATCAAATACAAAGAGCTGATTAATTAAATAAGGGGTAGCAGATTCAGATATTAATGTTCTTATTTCTTAGCCAAAATTAAATAATGTCAAAGAAAATTGGATAGTTTTTTGATGAATTTCACAAGTTTGTATGATGATCTTTGTTTCTCTCTATAGGTATTGATCCCAAATTTCTTTTATTTTCAAGTTTACCTGATTTACATACTAAATAAAATTGGTTCAATGAAAAATTAGAATGCTCTGTTTGTGGCTGGACCTGAGATAAAACCAAAAGGTTTGACAGTATGGATTTTTCTTTTAGCTGACTTCAACATCAGTTTGCAAAACATAAATCATGCTTAATTCAGGGTTATAATTATTCTGCCATTTTGTGCTTAGTGGAAATCTTGCATATGGTTCTTAATTTCAGAATAAGACTTCCTATTACCAAATTTCACTTTTCAGAAGTAAACAAAGGGAAATTCAGAGAGAACAGAAGCCATGGCATTGTGAAAGGAAAGAAAGACATGGAAAATTTCCCATTAGTGAGAACTCAAGGCTATAGGGAGAACATCTTTGCTGATACATCAGCAATTATTTTTCCATTAACCAAAGTTGGTGACACATCCACCGGCAAACTCACATTGAGAAATATTTCTACTGAACCATACGAGGCAATAAAGTTGAGATTAAGATAGTTCTATGTCATAAATCCTGAATATCTTTTTTATAAGATTAAATTATGCTTTAATTTTGATAATTATTGACTTCAGATTCAATTTCATCTTCCCTCTGGTCCATTTATACTTCCCAAGAAACAAGGGTTGTGGAGGTCAAAAGCAAATGTCATTCAAGGTTAAATTTATGCCTCATGCTCCTACATTCTATGAAACAACAGCATTTATGAATGCAAAGTCGAAAACTTTAATACCGGAAAATGTAAATATAGTTGCTCTTAGAGATAAAGCAGTGTAGGTTTTCTGATCACCCTTCAGACATACTAGGGGAGGAATTTCACAGAAAGTGCTCATCTCATTGTTGATTATGTGTAAATTTTTATAATAATGATAATAATGATATATACTTAGTTTTATTTATGATGACCATGATGTCCAGATGATGTATATTTATGAAATTATGTTTTTTATAATGATTTATTTTTGTAACATTAATCCTAGTACACTAAAATATTTTGCAATGTCATTTTTAATTTTTATTATAATCCTAAAGTGATATATTTTTCATAGTTTTCCAGTTTCTTCTTCAGTTCAAATCCATGTGCATAGATCTTTCCTATGTGACTATTCCACATATTTTTACCAAGTTCTGTATATTTTACCTTTTAAAGTCAAGAAAAGTATGTCCAGGTTTCAGATTCTAACAATTAGTTAATAAATTTCATCTCTGGTTATTTAGCATGGTCTCTATGAGAAATTTATGTAAATTTTGTTTACGTCTCTCAGGGACTTCATTTCATTTATTAATTGAATAAGTAATAACGGTCAAGACAAAAACCAGAAAAAGGGAAATCAAATAAATGCATGCATAACTTTTTCTTTGGCAAAGAAATGAATGAATTAGCAAAGAATGTTACTGATGCAAAATTGTGAGAATTTTGTTTTTATATAAGTGAATTTTGTAAAATTTTATATTTAGCAACTTTATTGTAGTTATCTTCCAAAAAGCCCTTTAGGAATTTAGACTCACTCAGAGGTAACTGTAAAAAGATGCAGATATTTTCTCAGCTTGCTGCATTGCTGGAAATATACAAATACAATTTATAGAAATATAGATTCTATAATTATTGCTGACAAGATATTGTCTTTAATATATTTTGTAGAAGAAATTTCATATAAAATATCTGGAGTATCACTTGGGTAATTATGCAGATTCCATCAAATCATATATTCATTAGCTGAAAACTTTAAATGGAGTTATATCACCTGTTAAAATGGTCTTACCAGTTATTAATAGAGTAATGCCTCAGCTAATGAAGATAATTTGTTCTGGTTTCACATTCAATAGCTGAAAAAATGTATTCCCATAAGTTTCTATGGAATGCCATTTAATTCATTCTGGATACTGCCCACACTTTGAAGACAATTTTAATAAAGTAGTGAAAAGCACACTAGAAAATTACATGAAGGAGAATGAAAAATATCAACACAAAAAGGTTTGGTAACAAAAATTATAATTTCACCAATTTGTTTAGTCTTTCCCAAACCCTGAATAGATATTCTCTATGAAAATAAGAGCTAAGTCAGATAAAGATCAATTTTCTCGCTTAAGAGAGCAAATATTTTCTATATTATTACCATTGTGTCAGGCAAAATGATTGGCATACTTTGATAGTTAAAACTATTTCTTGGAATTGTAGATATTGTATTATTTATTTGTATACATTACCTATTGCTGTATCACATGCACCATAATATTAAGAAGGAAATTTTGGTAAAAATTAAATTTTATATAAATCTAAACAAAATCTTTTAATGAAAAAATTATCTCATGCATTTACTTTGCAGTCAATTTTGCTTAAGGCTATCTTATCTAAAACTTTCTATCACTAGCTAACTCTATGAGTTAACATTCAATGAGATTTGAATACATTCATATGAAATTCGAAAAATGTGATATCATAATAATAATATTAATATAAGAGTAATATCATCCACAAATACACATCTTACTAAAATGCTGAAAACAAGTCTCACAATTTTGTGGTAATTTAATCAAAAAAGTGACTAAATTATTTTGAAACTCACACTCCTGAGTTGTTTAGATGACTATGATGAAGAACTTCAGGCAGGTACAATATCCTAAATTACTTTACATACTGTAGTATGTAAAGTAATTTCCTATCGATCTTAATCATGGTTAAGAATTATATAAAATTACTCAATGTTAAGGAAGAAATGTAGCAACAGGTAAGTAGTTGCTGTACCCTTACAACAAACATACGACTGAACACTTCTAAAAATAAAGATAATAATTCCTAAAAATATTTCATATCATAGACAGCAGGAAGAATGGAATTAAAGCAAGAGAGAGGAAATACAGGCCACCTTAAGCATGAATCAATATGAAAAGAAACTTTCATCATAGTTGAATTTTGCATCAATATCAGGAAATCAGTACTTAAACTTTCTTGTCTTTCTTATCCTCAGACGTCTTCTCATCCTACTCCAAGAGTATTTTTATGTTTGCCTGAACGACTAAAATAAATAAATCTGTAGATGATGTATATTCATAGTGAATGGAATATCTAATCATACATGAATATCCTACCAAACAAACTGACCAACACAAATTGCTGTATCTTCGAGAATAAGTGACTCATTATTTCGGAAAGCGTTCTCCGTAAAGGATAACTCAAATAACACCGTGATTCACTTCACCACTTCTGAAACAAAACAGCATACACCGTGAAAAAGTTCCTGTTGGATTTAAATAGCAAACAGCATAAGAAGTGGAAGAAAACAACGCCTAATTTGACTCAACAGCCTTCATTCCGGATATCATACCAAGGTAAGATAGCAGAGATAATTTTCGACTCCAAGTAATGAGGTTATAATTGATATTGACGTATGTTCCCATACATAAGGTTCCAAAAATTAAATCGATGTAGTAGTCTAATAAGAAACAATTCTTTTGGTTGTATTTACATTTTATTCTTTCTTTATGATTTTAAAGATTGCTATGAGGATTTTAGTACTTTGAAATCTTATGGAATTATAAGCGACACTTTTAGTCAGTTTATAAAGTAGACTGAGAATGACAATCATCTTTTTTCGGCTTCAGATGCCAGTACTTTTACGAGCAAGTGAGGAATTATGGAACATTCGTTAACATTTCGCTTCATTTAACTTAGCCAAGTTGGGCCCATGTGTTCTAGCTGTGGAACCCTAGGCTCACCGAGAATATTTTCTCGTGACCTCCCTTCAACATTTCAAATGGATAGGTAGCATTTCAAATATACGTTAAGTAAGAGTAAACCACTGATATTTTCATATATAAAAAGGGATAGGGCATAGTGCCCAAAAGAAGCCTATAATGATAGGAGTGAATATTTCCTTTCGTAATCCCATCGCCTACTTTCCTTTTCAAGCTTTGATAAATATGAATTAAGAAAAATGATTTGCATCACAACCAAGAACACGAACGAAACCTATTCCAGAATGACTAATAAACCCGTTTAAAGTGTTAAAACTGTTGTGAAATGAAATCCGCTATATCTCGGCTACTTTTGTGTTGAGAACGGTTAAGTGAAATCTGTATAACAAATCACCATTTATTTTTTTAAATTTGATTTTATTTTTTTATTTGATTTTAAGTACGACAGGCTTAGGCAGATGCCGGAAATCGCTCACGTTAACATTGACTTCCGAGATTACGAAATGATGGCCCATCATCAGTTCATTGTTCGTATTTCCACATGGTAGGCTATGACCTCATTGATTGCGTTTCCACCTTCATAACTTGATAAGAGTTATTGGAGTTAATGCAGCTTTCCAATTTGAACCTCGGAATTTGCGAGGGATATTTTTGCACATATCAACATCGTGTCCTTTTCTTGTTTTCGCTAATGTACGTGCCTCAGAACCCTTCCCACCCCACTGTGTATACCTACCTTATTTTTCTTCTGTCCAGAGCAGCCGTTTAATGCAGTACATTCATACTCCAAGTCGCAGATACTTCAACTATTCTTGAAACACTTCGAATTAATGTTATCTTAAGTTTTCCATCTAAGAGTACGAGCATGTGAAAACGAACATTATATCTCAAAGTTATATCAGGATTGTAAGAGAAATAATATTTAAAAAACTAAAATTCTAATCAGACAATGAGCTACACTTCACATTTCCATTGCTCAAAATCCGTCAATTTATATGTTAAACTGTGCGTTGCATGAGGAGGCATTGTAAATTTCCAACCAAATGGATGCCATAAGAAACATGACCCGTATAACATTTGATGGCGGTAGAAAAGTTAATCCCAGTCATAAATAAATCCAGAAAGAAAGGAGATAGGATATATCAATTGAGATTTCTTGTAGATGAATTAACTACTGCAGAGGGTAACAATCTCGCTCCAGCTATCGGCGTATTTTTTAGCAATTGCCTTACTAGATCTAAACTTTCGCCAAAAATAAAAATTTTCTCTCATTTCATTTCAATTTGACAATTCTGGAACCAGTGCATATATGTCAAATCTTCATTCGGGAGTGTTAGATTGCGAAAAGCAGAAACCAACTTTACAGGCCAATCCAACTCAACCTCACCGCATCCACCACATTCTTATCCACGCTCCCAAAAGTTAAAATGTGCCAAATGAGTCTTTGCGAAAGGTGACAGCGTATTTTGGTAAGCCAGTGAAATTTAATTGCCTCAGAACATCCGAGAAACTAAGAAATGAAAGGCTTGTTTGCGTAGGGAAGCCCAGTTTGCACATTCAATTTGCTCTTTGTTCGTCAAGAAAAAACTGAAAATATGTACTCATCAGGACAATAAATAGCGAGAAATAATTTTAATCTTCTACAGGAATATCTTAATCGTGTGAAGAGGATTCAATTAAGATTCACAAAAATTGTGATCAAGAAAACTCCTTAACCCTCATATCTCAATTGAAAGGCTTCTAACTTACATATATCTAATTCTGTATTATATCTATTTGCATTAATTTACCACGATCGAACGCGCACTTACAAGGAAAACTTGATCGAAAAGGCAAACATATACTGGGCATTGAGAATAGGTTCTTTAGCTAACATTGCTAACAACTCTATTGTGGTACTGGCCGACGTTTAGCCATTTCGCAGAAAAATGCGTCAAAAATGCATTTTTAAAAGCTTTCTTCTGCTTAACTCTTCTCTGAAATAAAATCTAACACATCGGCATTGCACCGAAGCGCTGTAATTCCGGGATTCGTGAAAAACTGCGTTGGAATCGTTACTGACGCTATGTATTATTCGGCTTATAATAATAGTAATGAAGCATAAAAACAAATAAATAGTTGCTCCCTTCTGAGGGATTAAAATTGATTAAATAATATCCTAAATAAATGAAATAAAGCGCCAGTAAAATGAAATAAAGAAAATCCATAGACAGGGCTCGAATCCGCGATCACAGATTTTGACGTCGGGCACACAAACCACTACACCACCACTTCGATTTGCTATATTCTAATAACGAACATTAATGAACTTTAATTCAATTTCTAAACGCTTTTTTCTGAGAAACGGCTAAAATTTGGTCACTATTACAATAGTGTTCTTATGAATATTAGCCAAGGAAGCTTTACTCAAGGCCCAGTATATGCAGTGTTTGCAATTTTAATCAAGGTTCTCCTGCTAGAGAGCAATCAATCGCTTCAGAATTCCTCTTAAAACATGTGTCACTTTATCCATTCAAGCAATATTTTTTGCATTGGTTCACTTCGCTGCAGAGGTTAAGTGTTCGATTTAATGGACACAGAGAATTTCCTTTTACTAGTGTTCTTAATCATCTCAACAGATATTCAATAAAGAAATATATTATTGTTTAGTTTAATGCACGCAATTAAAAACAGTAAACATACAGTTTGCAATTTCCAGGTGTATAATTTAAATGTCAGACAACCGAAAACTTTCTTTTTATAAGGTAGCTTGTTCCCCCGCTGTCTTTAATTCATCATTCAACATTTATGACATAAAGATTAATAAATTATCAGAGTAATTTTTAATATCTTTTCATCTATAAGTAAGGCATGTGAGTGAAGCGTTGTAATGTAATTACCAAACCATAAATTTTATGCAACTGAAATAAAATTGGATTGAATTAGGCGATCGAGCAATACAAGGTGTCGCCAACACATCGATTAGATAAAAGAATTTGGAATTTTTCCCAATTCTTTACCTCTTTCATGCAGAGGTTGATAACGACTTTCCATTGATTGTGTTGTTGCCTTCTTTGAGTCTTTCATTTGCATTAAGTCATTCATGTTCATATCCCCCTTTGTCGTTTCTCTAGCCAAATAACTGGGAACAAGACCTGAGGTCATCTCCCCCATCCATTGCACGCACCTAAAGTCAAAACTCCCCTATCCAACGACAAAATCTAACGCTTCGATAAAGTGGTGGATCAATCCGCTAAGAAGGCCTCTCTAAACAGCTATCGTCAACCATCTCCTCCCCCATTTCTTATCTGCTCCTTGCCCCTCTTCGTGGAAAGCAAAATCGTTTCCAAATTATGGTGAACGAAGGACTTTCTAATATATTAGCGAGTTTCATAGTTTCATAAATTTTGGGATAAATTACCAAGGAAGGAAGAGTGCGCATTAAATATCGATGGTTGTTAATAATTTATTTACATTCCTTAATAGATAATAGATTCCTTAATAGAATCATCCTTCGCTCCTTTCCTCTACTCAAAGTCAGAGGTACTTCGATTATAATGAAACACCTCGAATTAACGTAAATTAACCTAAAGTCCTTTCACACTCCCCAGTGAAATTTAAGTTAATTTGTGAGAGCTTATTAAAAACGGACATGTCAACTCCAAAATATCTCAAGTGTGTAAAATAAATTATGTTTAAATAATCGAAAACTCTAATTTGAATTAAATTTCTTATTCTCAGTTGTCGAAATCCGTCAATTAATTGAACTTAGTGCATGGTGTGTGTAAGCAATGTAAATTTCCGGCCTAAATGATGTTCTGAGAAACATGACCCGTATAACATTTGATGGTGTTACAAAACGTAACACCAATTGAAAATAATTCCAGAAGGAGAAAAAGACAGGACTTATAGATTGGGATATCTCGTAGATGAGTAAATTACTTGAGAGGGTCACAATCTCGCTCCAGCTATAATAGTATATTTTATCCATTACCTTAGTGGATTTGAACTTGCGCTAAAAGAGAAATTTTCTCTCATTTCATTTAATTTTGACAACTCTGGAACTAGTGCATTCATGTCAAATCTTCACTCGGGAGTGTTCGATTGCGAAAAGCAGAAACCTACATCTACATATATTCGGTGTTTGATGAACGCTATTTAAAACAAGGAAAATATGCTTCGGAATGTCCAGGTATATGACTTAAATGAAAACAGCTGAAAACTTTCTTTTAAAATAGTTTCTTGTTTCCCACGGTCTTAATTTATTATTCAAAATGTATTATATAAGAATAAATATGTTATAAGATGTCAAAGTTATTTTTAATTGGCTGTCTTTCAACTATAAATGAGACTTGCACTTGAAACATTGCAATCTAAATACCTAAACGTAAATTTGAAGTAACTGAAATGAAATTGGAATAATAGTAACTGGTGATTGAAAGGGGCAAGCGAGTGTCACAAAGTGAGGTCAACACATCAATTACATAAAAGAATTTTTTCCCTCTTCCATGCACAGGTTGATAACGACTTTCCATTGATTACGTTGTTTTTTCCATTGAGTCTTTCATTTCCATTGTTCATATCCCCACTCCGTCGTTGCTCCTGCAAAATACCTAGTCATAAGACCTGAGGTCATCTACCCCATGCATTGCAGGCTCCTAAGGTCAAAACTCCCCAATACCACGTTAAAATCTAACGCTTCGAATAAGAGAGTGAGTTGTGGTGTTACATCATTGCGCGAGGGCCTCCTTAAGCAGCTACCATCAACCCTCCCTCATTTCATACCTGCTCCTTGTCCCTCTACGTCGAAAGGGAAATCGTTTTCAAGCCATGCATAGACGATGAAATATTTTCTAATAAAATAGCGATCTCAGACATCAGTTTTACTTTTTGGGAAGAATAACAGTAAAAATTGAGAATTACGTCAATAAAATTTATATTCATAGATGAACTTTCTGCTACAAATTATTGTTAAGGGAAATACTTTTTAGTTGTCTTTCGGAAAGCGGATAAAAGAGGTGGTGGAAAAGAGGAAACTGTCACTATATTATATAATGCTTCAGTATATCTCGTGTGATACCATGAAGGTTATTGAGCTATGAGTAAATCTTTATAAAGGCAATAATTTTGGCTAGTCCCTATTAAATGGTGCGGAAAGAAATATTCATAGTGTGATTGGGATGCACTTATGTTGGCTTGTTCGTATGGTAGCATTCTGACTCAGCGAGTAAAGTAAGGGATTACCCCACTCCTCATAGTAATCTTCACTTCAAAAGCTTTGGTTAGCCAATGTTGGAGGGGATGAGAATTCAACCAAGTCGACATGACTGCTTAAATTAGAGGGTCAGTGACCTAACACATATCGGTATATATATTTCTGCCAATAGTATCCTTAGTTCGACTCTGAACGAATCGAAAATGCTCTCCTAAGAAATCCATGTATAGTTCATTTTGATCGATTGCAGACATTTATTCCTTTGCAGAATTAAATGAGAAGTAATAGCCCTAATAAATCGAGATAAGTGCTAAAAGAAATACATTAAATAAAACTTCCTGCTTTTGCCGTGAATTATTGCTTTGGATTCCAAATTGGAAGAATTTTGATAAAAATAAAGGAAAATTTCGCGAGATTTTGCGGTTGTACATAACCAGTTGATGACCATACGGTTTTTTAATTCGAGATTATGCATTTTTATAATACAGACACAGAAAAATCCATGTTACATAGGCCGAAAGGAAATAGTGGGTAAATGGAAATAGATGTTAGAGCAAGTCGGTTCTAGGATTAAGTTTATTAATGAGATAGATTGCGCGCACCCCCACCATACATCCAGAAGGGTTACGTATGTAGATATATGGATATTTAAATAAGATAATGGATAACTCCATAAATCGATTTCATAAGTAGGTAAGAAGGATTGATTTGTTGAAATAAACAAGCCGTGGCAAGGTGTGATATTTGAAGAAATGAGACGAAATGAGAACTTTAGTAATCTTATTTGCATTTTATAGTGCAAAATATACGAAAATTATAAAGTAATTATAAAAACCTATATATCTATGTAATTGTGCGTCGTTAAAGTAAACAATCGTGAAACCAAGTAACAAATTGCTTTATTAAAACAAGCAAGCTATGAAAACTTCTCAGCTTCTTCTTATGAAGCTTCATAGCAAACCTAAAACTTAATTTTCCAGAAAAAAATTTTTCCCTAATTAGGCTTTGAACCACTTAAGCTGGATTGATCTTTGAAAATATTTGAGCTTACAATTAGAACCAGACCTTCTAACCACTCGGCTTTTTGACGATGGTAAGATTAATGAAGTAAGTTATAATTTAATGAAAAGGTTGGTTAACTAGACTACTGCATACCAGATAATCACAGATACATTTAAATTAATCATTGACATTTATTGACGAGTTATTTTGACATGCATCAGATTTATGCGATAATAGGAATATATTTTTCTATAAATTAAATTAATTCCCGTCATTTTTCGAGGGGGAATTAAGCAGTGTTTGAATGAACCAAAATAGTTTGAGTTATATTTTCCATTTCCAGTGGTCCAAATTAGTCAATTTTACGTTAAACTTACAAGTAATGGTATAAGCAATGTAACTTTTCGGCATTCGGAGATCGTCCGTAAACGCCCCTCCAGCCGGAGTGCATCGTGAGCCAAAATTAGCTGTAACTTCGTAAACATATGGAGTATTTACATCGGACCAAGAGCATTCATTACATAGCTAAAATTTTATACTATATCTTAAAAACATAATAAAATTTTCGATTTTTTTAAATTTCAGAGTGGCTTACCCCCTTAAATCCATTATATCATATGTTTGCTCTCAAAGTCTTTGATTCATCGTTCAAAATTTTTCACATAAAGATTGAAAGATTATAAGGTGTCATCTTCAATTATCTTTATCTATCAGTGAGGCATATAAATTAATATATTAATATAAATACCGAAACATAAATTTAAAGTAATTGAATTAAGTTGGGAATAATAGTGATTGGTGTTTAAAAGGGGCAAGTGAGCATTGATAACTGTGGCCAACGCATAGATTAGATAAAGGATTTTGAAATTCTTTCCCCATTCCTTACTTCTATCCACAGTTTCATAACGACTTTCCATTGATTATATCTACGATTCTTTCATAGAGGAATGTCAGGTTGCTCATATTTACCACCTCAGTCGTTTCGCCTGCAAAATACCAGGTCACAAAGCCTGACGTCACCTGCCCCATGCACACTCCTAAAAGTCAAATCTCCCCAATACCACGTCAAAATCTAATGCTACGAATAAGTGAACAGTGGAAGAGGTGCCTCATTTCGCGAAGAAGGTACCCCTGAACAGCTGCCATCAACCCTCCCCCATTTCATACCTGCTCCTAGCCTCTCTACTTCGAAAGGAAAATCGTTTCCAAATCACAGCGAAATGAAAACCGATTCTCTAATACACTAGCGAATTGAAATATCAACTGTCCTTTTCGGGAAGAAAAATGGCAGGAAATGAGAATTGTGTCAATAAAAGTCACATCCGTTGATGACTTAACGTTTCTGGTACAATTTATTCACGAATGAAATACTTTTTGTCTTACGGAAAGTAGAGAAAAGAGAGCTGGTAGAAAGAGAGAAGAGTGTGACTTTAATATACATTAATTCATTTGAATTATGAACACTTCTGAGGTATGAGTGTCGCTTCATGATGGCAATAATCTTGGCTGGTCTTTATCAAATGGTGCGGAAAGAAATATTTATAGTGTGATTGGGATGCACTTATATTGGCTTGCTCCCGTGGTAGCTTTCTGACTCAGCGAGTAAAGGAAGGGCTTACCTTACTTCTCCAAATTATTAGAAAGCTTCATTTCAAATGCATTTGGTAAACAATATTGAAGGGGATGAGTATCAAACCTTCCGACAGGCAGTTGAATTCACAGAAAAAATCGTAATGATCACTTTTTCATTTATCACCTTTCCTACCTTCCTCCTCAAGTCATACGATGTGTACATAAATTCTAAATCGTTCAAGTATTAGCAATTCTTTGGTATACCTATCTCCTAACTACGATAGGTAAAAGTCTTTTCCTTTCATTTGACGGTTAACCTGTGTTACCATGCACTAATTACTATTTCTTTTAAAAGTTCACATCAGTTGGAAACACATTATTTGGACCAATTTATACCATTTTAAAAATTAATCAAAAAATCGATGCATAAAATATTATATTATGGCTCATAGAAGCTTAGTGAACAACGCTTTCGATCCGAGAGAAATAAGTCCCAAGATTTGATCGCGGTAGTAGTGCACGTGCGACCTGGTAACCGAAGCACTTTAAATTATAATATGCAATCATACATTTAAGTCAGCGAGGTGTGCGAAGCCCTCCTAATTATCACTGTTTTCCGAGGAGACGTAAAGACAGTTTAACTGATTCTGAGAGATATGAAGGAAAGATGAGAGGTATTTAATTTCTTAATTCCAAATCCTTCGATTTTATCAATTTATTTTCGGCCAGATAGCAATATTTTGACCTCTTAATTTGTAAGGAAATTGATGTTTATTGTGAACTCTTTAAAATTGAGTTACCTCTAGGTTTCAAGTCGGCATATCCTAATTATCTCTTCTCAGCCGAAGACTGTCGAGCAAGTGAGATTTTTCATTTTACTTATAAAGCGACGGCAGAGGAATATAAGCTCCAAAACGTAAATTATGAATTTCTGAAATATAATTGGAATAGTAGTTATTGGTATTTGAAAGGGACAAGGGAGCATTGACAAGTGTGGCCGACATATCGATAAGATAAAAGAATTTTCCCATTCCTTATGTCTTACATCCCCATTTTCATCACGACTTTCCATTGATTATATTGTTGTTTACATTAAGTCTTTCGTTTGCATTGAGTCATTCATCTTCATACGTACCCTTTCCGTCGTTTCTCCTGCATCCTACGACAGAAGGCCTGAGGTCACCTTCTCCATGTACTGTACGCTTCTCAAAGTTAAAAATCCCCAACCTCACGTCATAGTCCAACGCAGAATTTAATGGTGGTGGTACTCAAACCGTGAAAAATGCCTCCCTGAACAGATACCATGAACCCTCTCTTCCTCCATTTCTTACCTGCTCTCGGCCCCTCTACGTCTAAAGGAAAATCTTACTATTATTATTATGAAATCGTAATCGTAGAATAATTACTCGTCAGATATCGAATGAAGAAGTACATCAAGTAGTTTAATGTACGAAATTTAAAACAGTATAAAATATACTCCCCAATTTCGGAATGGATTTATATTATATCGAATATTAAGTCGAATAGTTTCCTATGGTGTTTCATTTATCGCTCAAAATTTATTACATTGAGAGTTGAAAAATTATAACATATCAAATTTTTTTAACTGGCTGCTTTTCATCTATATTGGAGACATTTATTCATCTATATTGGAGAGATATAATTTAAATATATTAATATAAGTACCGAAACAAATTTTAATAAAATTTCAAAAAATTGGAATAATAGTTGCTGGTTATCAAAGGGTCAGCAAGCATTGAAAAGCATTGCCAACACATAGATGAAATAAAATTATCTGGAGATTTTTGCCCATTCTTTACTTCATATATACACTGTTTCGTAATGAAATTCAATTGATTATGTTGGTGCTTCTATCGAGTCTTTCATTTCCATTGAGTCATTCATGTCTATTATCCTCTCCACTGAAACAGTTTCTTAAGCAATATAACTGGGCATAAGGCCTGAGGTCACCTTCTCCATGCACTGCGCGCTTCTAAAAGTCGAAAATCCCCAGCCCTACGTCATATTCTAACGCCTCGAGTAAGTTTTCGAATTGTACTATAGTGGTACTCAAGCCACGAAAAATGCCTCCCTCAACAGATACCATGAACCCTCTTCACCCCCATTTCTTACCTGCTCTTCGCTCCTCGTTGAAAGGAAAATCGTTTTAAAATTACGGTGAAATTTCTGAATATTTTCCATTATAACAGCGATTAATAAAATATCAATATCAGTTTCCCTTTTCGGGAAGAAGAATTGCAAAAAATGAGAATTGTGTCAATAAAATTTACGTTCATCGATGCCTTAACGTTTCTACTAACACATGATGATGAGTGAAATTTTTTTATTTGTCTTACGGAAAGTAGAGATAAGAGAGGTGGGAAAAATAGAAAAGTATGACTTTCTTATACATTGCCTCAGGATATTTCGATTGACGCTATGAAAATTACTGAGGTATGAGTATTGCTTAATGATGGCAACGATCTTGGTTAGTCAGTATCAAATGGTGCGGAAAGAAATATTAATAGGCTGATTGTGCTGTACTTTAGCGGGCTTGCTCCTCTGGTAACCATCTCACTCAGCGAGTAAAGCTAGGGCTTACCTTACTTCTCATATTTCTTAATCTTAATTTCATTACAAATGCATTCGGTGGACAATATTGGAGGGAATGGGGATCAAACCAGCCTCTGGACAGTTGCATTCACACATGAACATCTTGATGATTCCTTTTTCATTTTCTACCTTTTCTTTTTCATCACAAACACGATTCGTAAAATCCATTTTTAATATCAGTACCTTTTACTTCTCATGTTATACAACAGGTACATAAATTCTAAATTCTTCGCGGCTTAAAAATTCTTTGATATGCCTAACTAACTACAAGAATAAACAGTAGTGGACTTTTATTTTTCCTTTCATTTGACGGTGAACGAGTTCCTATCCTCTAAATATGGTATCTGTTGAAAATAGTATATCAATTCGGTTCTCGTTGGTCGGATTCATTCCGTTTTACAAATTAATGAAGAAAAATTTATGCATATAGAATTATATTTAGACTCTCAGCGGTTTAGTGGATAACTCATTCGAATCGAGCGAAAGAGTTTGAGCTCCCATGTCGCCAAGCGGACAACGCTTTCGACTTTGGCTTAAGAGTTTGCGGGTTCGATCCCGGTCGAAGCGAATTGATATCAGCTGTTGATGTGTTTTTAATAATACCATCCAATCTTCATTTCATTCAAATCATTAATTTCATTCAAAGAGATACGCAAAGTCCTCCTGTTAAAGTTTTTAAGAAGTTTTTCCTGTTTTTATACGAGAACTTAACACAATTTGTTTCTCAGAGATCTGAAGTAAAAATGAGTGTTATTTTTTTTAATCCCAAATTCTTTAGAATTTCAATTCCATCAAACTTATTTTCTGCCGGTAATTTTTTTTTGGAAATAATAAGGAATGTGATGGCAATAGATTACTCTTCTAAATTACGATACTTCAAAATCTGGTCAGCACCTGGATGCGATGAAATTATTTGGAAGTGTACAAATGCATAAATTCTTACTTCTACAGTGTTATAAGGACTTTTAATTTATTATATGACCGAGTCATTCATGTAAGATTTGGAGGTTCGATTTTAGCACGCCCTTCGTCGCTTACTCTACAAAATATACCTGAGGTCACCTCCCCCATTGAGTCATTCATGTTTATTCGTGAACCCTCTCCGTCGTTTCTCCTGCAGTTCCTGGGCACAAGGCCTGAGGTCACCTCCACTATGCACTGTACTTCTAAGAGTCAAAACTCCCCAAACCCAGTCAAAATAAAATGCTTCAGATAAGTGTGCGAGTGGTGGTGTTGCCTCATTGCGAGGCCTCCCTGAACCGTCAATCCTCCCCCATTTCCTACCTGCTCAGTGACCCTAAAGGTAGAAAGGGAAATCGTATTAAAATAATAGTGAACATAAGAACCAATTTCTAATATAGCAGCGGTTTCAGATATCAATTGTCCTTTTCAGAATGTGCAAGAAAATCGATCTTTATTGTTAACCCTTTACAAATTAGGTTACCTGTAAGTTTTAAGTCGGCATTTCCTAATTATGATACCTTTCCTTATCAAATTATACGACACATAAATTGATTCTAAATAGTTAAAGTCTTAGCAATTATTTGCTATGTTTAACTAAATAACTACGAAAGGTCTTAACCTCGTATTTTTCCTTCGTTCTGACTGTTAAGGTTTCTCCCCACCTTCTAAATACTATTACTGTTTAAAATTGTACATAAATTGGGATGATATTGCTTGGACGACTTAACTCCAATTTATGATTGAGTGAAGAAAAATCGATGCATGTATAGGGGCTCAAAGATAGCCGAGTGGACTACGTTTTCGACTTTGGAGAAAGAAATCGCGGGTTCGATTCCAGAGAGATGCACGTATAAAATTACCCTTACCGTCGAAGCATTTTAATAAAATTCACAAACAATCTTACACTTCATTAAAGATAGACGCAAAGGCTCATTAGTTTTAAGACTAACTTTTTCGTAAAGACATTTCAACTGATATCGAGAGATCCGAAGTAAAAGTGAGAGGTATTATTTTTTAAATCCCAAATTCTTTCCATTACATTAATTTATACTTGGCCAGCGAATAATTTTTTGATCTCATCCTTTTTAAGAAAATGAATTAGTATCAATGAAATTAATTAACTTTTATTAATGAACTTAGCGAAAGAGGTTTTGATGCCATTGAAATGATCGGCAATTGCCGTTTACTTGGATCTTTATTCATCGGATATCGAATTTAATCATATGTTCTTGAAAACTGCATAAATATTATCCTTAAGTGTTTCACTTGGATATACGAGCTCGTGAAACACGGACAATTTACCCTGCGATATCACAGTTTTATTAGAGAAATGATTACTGAATAATATGATCTTAGTTAGAGATTCATTTCACATTTCCAGTGGTTGAAATCCGTCAATCATGATATTAAAAGTAGCGAATGGCATGCGTTAGCAACGTAAATTTCCATTCTAACTAATGGCTTGAAATACAGTCCGTAAAACGTCTCATGGTGATAGAAAGGCAATAAAAAATTTATTTAGAAGGAAAGAAGATAGGATGGGTCAATTTGGATTAGTCATCGCCACACCCTCGCTCCAGCTATTATGGCATTTTTAATCCATTGTCTTAGTGCATCAAATTCTTAACCAAGCTCTCGGAAACTGAAATGCGCCAAATGAGTTTTTACCAAAATGTAAGGACAGTCTTATTTCGAAAGCCAGTACAATTTCACACCAAAGAAATTGCGACATAACATCCGAGTTTGCCTTAAAGTAAGTTGTCATTGCTTTCCTTTCGTCTTCGGCCCATACACTCTTCTAGTTCCTCAGGTCAAAAGAGGAAGTATGTACTGTATTCATCAGAATAACCAATAACGAGAAATTATTTACTCTTCTACTTGAAGAAATGAGATGATGAAAATCGTCGTGTAAAGAAAGTTTAAGTGAGATTCACAGATATTCGAAATTGGTGGCAAAGAAAACACCTCAACCCTCTCATATCAATTCAAACGTCTTTTTACCACATTGAAGCTATATTTTAATTAATATATTGTAATCGGTCGCACACTTAAAAGGAAATATACCGTTTCATTATTTATCATATGGCATGTGTAGCTTTTATGCATCGTAGCTTTCACGTATTAAAGTTATTCGCGACAAAAACTAACAATACGATTTCATTGACATAGAGAATTTTCGGTTACTAGAATTTTTATGGTCAGGTATCGAATGGAGAAATATATCAATTTAATGCACGCAGTTTAAAACAGCATAAAATATACTTCCCAATTTCCAAATGATAACGATGATAAATACGTCGAATAGTTTCCCATGGTCTTTAATTTATCGTTAAAAATTTTTTTCATAGAGATTTTAAAAATTATAAGATGTCAAATTCTTTTTAATTGACTGTTTTTCATCTATAATGGAGACAGAATTTATATGTAGTCATATAAGTATCGTCACATAAATTTCAATTAAACGAAATAAGATTGGAGTAATAGTGGCTGGTTATTAAAAAAGGCCAACAAACAATTCAAAGCGTTGCCAACACTTCGATGAAATGAAAGAATTTGGATATATTTT
Organism: Pachydiplax longipennis; assembly: GCA_036926295.1. Taxonomy (NCBI): domain Eukaryota; kingdom Metazoa; phylum Arthropoda; class Insecta; order Odonata; family Libellulidae; genus Pachydiplax; species Pachydiplax longipennis. The sequence goes on along the minus strand of JAVFKF010000003.1, from coordinate 21,369,137 downwards.
CCCATTCCTTACTTCACACATCCACTGTTTCGTAATGATATTCAAAAGATTCTGTTTGGTGTTTCTATTGAGTTTTTCATTTCCATTGAGTCATTCGTGGCATATCTATCCTCTACGCTGTTTATTCAGTAAAATACCAGGGCACAAATCCTGAGGTCACCTCGTCCATGCACTGCAAGCTCCAAAAAGTCAAAGACCTCAAATCCCATGTCAAAATCTAACGCCTCGAGTAAGTTTTCGAATGGTGAACTCAAACCGCGAAGGACTCTCAGAACAGATACCACAAACCCTCTCCTCCCCCATTTCTTACCTGCTCTTTGCCCCTCTACGTCGAAAGAGAAATCGAATCCAAATTATGATGAATCAATGGTATGTTTTGAAATATAACAGCGTTTAATTTAACGTCAAAATCAATAGCCCTTTTCGGGAGAGGAATATCAAAACATCTAGAATTGTATCAATAAAATTTATATTCACTGATGTAAATTTTATCGATACAATTCTGTTTTTTGATGTCTTAACATTATTTCTAGCAATCCACGATGAATGAAATAGTTTTTATTTGTCTTGCTGAAAGTAATTATAAGATAGGTGGTGGAAAAACAGGAAAGTGTCCCTTTCTTATACGTTGTCTCAGAATATTTCATATTATGCTATGAAAATGAGTGAGGTATGAGTATTGCTTAATGATAGTTATATTCTTGGCTAGTCGTAGTCAAGAGGTGCGGGAAGAAATATGAATATACAGACTGGTTTGCATTTACGTTGGCTTCATCCTATGGTGGTGTTCTGACTCAGCGAGTAAAGTAAAGGCTTATTCTTATATTTCTTAGTAATTCTCACTTAAAATGCTTTCGGTGCCCAATGTGTATCTAACTAGCCTCCAAGCCTTTGGCACACAGACAAAAGTCGCCAGGATCCATTTTTTCCTTCTCAAATTATAAGACGGGTAAATTAATTCTGAATAGGTCAATTCTTAGCAATTCTTTGATAGGAATAATAACTAACTATCAAAAGCAAACATAGTTGTACGTAAATGTAGCAACATTTGTAATGATATCGATGTTTGTTGATAATAAGTTCCAAATTGAATTATAAGTTATAAGGCCGCGTTTCCTCATGATATTTTCTCAGATGAAGATGGTCGTGGAAAACAGACGATTGATTGAAGTAACAAAGCGAAGGCAGAGGAGAAGGATGAACCAAATAACAAGGGAAATTCGACTGCTACTCTTAATAACCTAGTGGTAGAATGCCAGGGAAACATGGAGAGAATACAAACGTGTTAGATGAATTGGATTGATCGGGCATTGAATATCGAAGGTTGTTAATTAATCATTTACAATAACTCCTTATTATCATCATCTCTTTCTCTCTCCTCTCATCTACTCAACTTCACAGATACTTCAACTATTCTTGTAGCACTTCGCATTAATTTTATCCTAAAGTATTTCACTAGGGGGTAAGACCTTGTGAAAAACGGACTCTTTATCCCCGAGATATGCCAGGTTTATTATAGAAATAACGTTTGAATTAACCAAAACACTAGTCTGAGTTACATTTCACATTTGAAGTGGTCGAAATCCGTTAATTTCTGCGTTAACCTTAGTGCATGGCATGAGTTAGCAATCTAAATTTTTAGCCTAATAAATGTCCTGACCAATATAACCCGAATATGATATGATGACGATAGATCAGTTAATCCGAATTAAAATATATCCAGAAGGAAAGTAATTGGAGTGAATCAATCGGAATTTCTCGTCTATTAGTTAACTACTGCAGAGGGTTAAAATCTCGCTCCAGCTATCATCGTATATTTTAGCCATTTCCTTGATACTTCTAAACTTTCTCTAAAAAGGAAACATTTCTATCATTTCATTTCAAATCGACGTTTCTGGAACCACTTCATAATTGTCGAATCTTTTACGAGGATACCCGTAGTTGCCCCTAAGTGATGTGTGAAAGTCTTCCTTGTGACGATAGCCCCGTTCCCACATTTTTTTCTTCTCTTTGTCCTTCAAGTAGAAGCAGGAAATATATTCTATCTAGAACCATGAATTACGAGAGATTCACTTATCCAATTATGGAAAAGTCTAAAGTGTTCCACAAAAATTCGAAAAGAAAGCTAAACCCTCTCATAACAATATAAGAGAGGGCTGATTATATATCTGAATTCTAAAGCTAAATTTACATTAATTTAATGCGATCGATCGTGCACTTAGATGAAAATCTTCCTTTTCAAGATTTCTTTTAAAATTTGTGTACATACATTTAACCCATTTTAGCTTCGTTGTATTACTGCAGTAAACTACCGTTTACTCGAATTTTCTCTTATCGGGTATCGAATGTGAGAGATACATTCGGTAGTATAAAGTACGCAATATAATACATTATATAATACATTAAAAACATTGTTCTGGATTTCCATCCGTGCGTATTTACAATATACCCACACTTAAAAATAGCGATGGTCTTATTTAACGATAAATAATCTGTTGTCACAAATAAGATATTAGCTAGGAGGAACTTTAAATTCATAATATCATGTAGTTTTTGCTTTGAATATCTTTGATTTATCGATCAAAATTTATCACATAAAGATTGATAGGTTAGATAGATGTTGAAGTTAACTTTAATCATCTTTTGCTGTTAGTGAAGCATATAAATGAAAATATTGATATAAATACCGAAACATAAATTTAAAGTAATGGAAATAAGTTTGAAATAATAGTGATTGGTAATTAAAAGGGGCCAGCGAGCATTGCTAAGTGTGGCCAACGCATCGATTAGATAAAAGGATTTGGAAATTCTTTTCCCATCCCATACTTCTTATATCCATAGTTTCATAACGACTTTCTATTGATTACATCTTCGAGTCTTTCATGGAGGAATGTCATGTTGCACATATTTACCACCTCAGTCGATTCCCCTGCAAAATACCAGGTCACAAGGCCTGAGGTCACCTACCCCATGCACACTCCTAAGAGTCAAAACTCCCCAATACCATGTCAAAATCTAATGCTAAGAAGGCCTCCCTAAACAGTTGCCATCAACCCTCCCCCATTTCTTACCTGCTCTCTGCCCTTCTACGTGGAAAGGGAAATCGTTTCCAAACTATGACGAAGCGATAAACCTTTTCTTGTTTAACAGCGATTTTAGATATCAATTGTCCTTCTCGGAAAGACGAATCGGAGCAAAATCGGAGAATTGGGTCAATAAAATTTACATCCATTGATTTCTAAACGTTTCTGCTACAATTTCTTGACAAGTGAAATACTGTTCTTTTGTCGTATGGTATAGAAAAGTGTGACTTTAATAAACGTTGTCTCAGTATACTATACGATATGTGACAATGTGATAGTTACCAAGATAAGAGTAAATGCTCGATTATTACAATAATAGTTGTTATTCATTATCAAATGATGGGGAAAGAAATATTCAGAGGATTTCAAGGCAGCATTGAAGTGCGTTTGCCCGTCGTTGTATTCTGAAACAGCGAGTAAAAGGTCCTCATCTTGATCATCTTGAATTCACATACAAGTCATTATGTTCCTTTTCATTATTATCACCTTTCCTTCTCAAAATAAACCACAGGTAAATAATTCTGAACGGCTCAAACCTTTACAATTTCTTGGTATGCTTAATGACTAAAAACGAGAAGCAAAAGAATTGACCTCGTACCCTTCCTTTCACTTGACGGCTAACTTTTATTTCCATTCACTAATTTCTATTTCTGTTTAAAACTTTACATCAATTAGGCTCGCGTTGTTTGCCCTTATTTATTCTATTCCATAAATTAATGGTGAAAAATTGATGCAGATAATCTTATATTTGGGCATTTAGAAATCCATATGGACAAGGATTTCGACTTTAGCAAAAGGGTTCGATGCCTGTGAGAGCGAACGTGCAAAATGCCTTGAGATGTCTCTAGAGCACTGTTAATAATAGTATACAATCTAATACGAGACGTGTCGCAGAAACAAGGTTCCCATGTTTTTAAAAAATAAAAAACATTTATTCAATAGATATTTTTCACGGTTATGTTGCGTTTATAACCATTATTTTTAACATAATCACCATTTACTCAGATGTACAAGTACTTTTCAAGGCGCACTGGGAGTTTTTTTCATACCATACTCATATAAACTCGCAGCCAGCTCCTTTCTGGGTTTTCTTTCCTCGCTTCCTCGTCTTTACACATCCTTCTTCTTCCAACATGTTTATTCAGGCGCTAGAACAAGTGAAAGTCCGATGGGCAAGATATGGGCTGTACGGAAGATGCGTTTAAACTTTTCAACCAAACCGTTTTCATTAAAAAACAGTGCGCTGCAGCGTTGTGTCACGTGCAACGTGCGGCCGGATATTATCATTCAGAAGGGAAATCCCTTTTGTCAGAATATCCCTTCCTTGATTTTGGATTGATTTGCGAAGTTTTTAGTCATAAACTCGATGAGAAGAGCCCCTTTCCGATTTCAAAAAAATTATTTCGATGACTCTCCGATTGTCTCTCTTCGTCACGAACTTCCATCTAACCCTCTGAAAATTCTCTACGCCACTTCCTTACAGTTTCCGCTGACATGCATCTCGTTCCATATGCCTTTGTCAATTTTCGATGTATGGAATTTGGTGTTTCGCCTTTGAATTAAAGAAACGAGTAATGGAGCGGAGCTCAAATTCAGCGTAGACGCGAAGGTCGCCGTGAAAGCATCCACCGCTAATGCGTGTCACACTCAAAGTAAGCTTCTGATCCGGTTGTCTTTGATATCCATAGAAAGGGAAAAAGCCAATCTACGTTGAAATATACTAAACTTCGGAAAAAAAATTTTCCTCGGGCGCTTGGCGCATGGTGACCTTTTTTTCCTCGTATTTCCGTCAAAGAGAGGCTCGAAGCACTGTTAGTTTTTCCTGTTTTTATACAAGAAATTGAGAAAATTTAACTGATTGTGAGGAATCCCAATTGTAGACGAGGTGTTTATAACTTCTCAATTCCCAATCTTTCGATTTTATCAATTTGATTTTGGTCAGTTTATTACGTCAGTTTATTACGTCGTAATTTGTAAGGGAATCGATGTTTATCGACAAGGCTTTTCTATTTGAATTAGCTCTAAGTTTCAATCATCATTTCAGAATTAGCTTTACCTAGTCGGTAGTAGTCGGTGAAGACAGATTTTTGATGGAAACGATAAAGCAACGGCAGGGGAAAAAGAAGTGAAGTAATCACAGGAATTAGAAAGCTACAGAAACTAACCGGCAATAGGGCGCAGGGGATAGTCAGTTGCGAATACAAAAGTGTTAGATATTCTATAGAGGGGCATAATTTATCCATGAAGAATGAACTGAGCTGTGAATATCTACGGTTTTTTATAAATCATTTACAATGATTCCTTAATATCATCATCTCTCTCTCTCCTCTCATCTATTCCAAGTCATAGATACGTCGACTATTTATCTTGTCTAAATAACATGTCTCAATGATCAGCACCCTAGGCTAAGTTACGCTTCACATTTACATCGACAGAAATCCGTCAATTTAGACATTAAACTTAGGGCATGGCATGAGTAAGCAATTTAAATTTGCAGTCTAGTGGATAGGTTGAGAAATATAGCCCGTACAACATTTGATGGCGATTGAAAAGTTAATCCCAATTTTAAAAATTAATCTAGAATAAAAAGATAGGATGAGTCGATTGAGATTTCTCGTCGACGTGTCAATGACTGCAGATGGTCACAATCTCGCTCCAGCTATCATCGTTTTTTGCCAATGCCTTGGTTCATTCAAACTTGCGCTACAAGGGAAAATTCCTCTCATTTAATTTCTATTCGACATTTCTGGAACCGCAAATATTGGTCTTTCCTTCATTTGGGAGGATAAGATTGCGAAAAGTAGAAACCAACTTCTCGGAAGGCCCTTCACCAGCTATAACCTCCTGAGCCCCATCCACCGTTCTTAGCCACGCTGACCTTCCCTCCCCCAATTCATACCTGCTCCTTGCTCCTCTACGTCGAATTGGAAATCGTTTACAAATAATGGTGAATGAATGAACTATTTTCTATTATAACACCGATATCAGATTTCCCGAAGTTGAATTAATTAATTATTAATTTCCCAGGAATCTGATGCATTTCCCTAGAGAATTTCGGGTGCAGCCGATCTGATTTTTTATAAACGAACTTTTCTAAACTGTTTACGAAGGAGATTTGTTCTAGTAAATGAAGCATCCTTTGTATATCCCACAGATAATTGAGAGGTGAATGAATAAATAAGTTATTATGAAAATAACGGCTATCACTTGTTCTTAGAAGCTATCTAATGCAGCCCTCCAAGATAGATATTTTTTAATTTGCTTATTACCTAAGCTGTGGTCATGCTTTTAAAAGAGGATTAGGAATGCCTTATGACTTAAATTGACTCTGCCTTTCCCCTCTTCATTCAAAAGCACACCTTAAATTAACATCGGAGGCTAATCATTTCGGCCATTTATTTGGTCATTCATTTGCTTGTATTCGTTGAATATCATAAAAATCTTTCGGGTAATATTTATCCTTTATTTTCGATGGTGGATCTGAATGGAATCTCTGATTATCAGAAATGCTCTGTCGAGGCGTTCTTCCTGAATAAGAAAATGCATTTCGATTGGACTATCTGGCTTGGCTTGGCCGCGTACATCGTCGTCACCTTCCGAAAAGTCAGAAGTGCATTCATCTAAAGAGTGTAGTCTTTCCACCATAGCGTATTCTGCTGTGATGAAACAAAATTCTGTGTGAGTGAAATACTCGACCCCTTCCATGGAATGTATTCCTTTAATCGTCATCGTTTATCTTACAGAATTAGATGTTGTTATAAAATAAAGACTCTAGTGAAAGTGAGAATAAAACTTTTTTAAACTTTGGGTATTGGGGCACGGGATTTTTCTTTTTCGACCATATATTGAACCAACTAGTGTGACATCAATAGAATTTCAGCATTAGAGAAAATTATCGGTCACTCTCGGCAGAATTAGTCGTCTTTTTAATTTAATAGCCATGGAAATATTGTTACTAATGATTTATTGCTATCCTATAGAAATACTAAAAAGTGAACGTTGATGTTAAGTCTCCTGTCCGAGCAAACATTATCAGGAGTTTATATGTATATAGAATTGATGTTTCCGGTAAATATTTTGAAAATTTCATTTTCAAAGATATATATAACATATAAATATTCTGAATTTCACTTGCTAAGAAACTCGTTGGCCAACCCGCTTTTCCTCGTCGAGTTTCATTTCTCTCAATACTTACCTACAATTTTTTTTCTTAATAATGACACTTGTTTCTTCAGAGTCTTTAATTTTTCATTAAAATTTATTACGAAGAGATTAACAAGTTATAATATGCCAAAGTTATTTTAAATTAGCCGGCTTTTATCTATAAGTAAGATATGCAAGTGAAATACTTACAGTAATTTTAGGACTAAAATATTAATTTTAAGTTACTGAAATCAGGCGGGAATGATACACTTGTGACATTAGGTTTCTCGTGGAAGCGCGCAAGTATCATATCCTTTTAAAGATAAGGTCCGATATTCCGTGGAATGGCCCGTGTATCCTTAAGCCTTTCTTGTAAGAGTGTGGGGTTGTTCCTATGCACCCCCTTCGACGCTTCTCCTGCGAAATACCAAGGCACGTGGCCTGAGGCTCCCTGCACTATGATCTCATTTAAGTCAAAATACCTCCAACTTTTGTCAAAATTCCTATCGCTTAGAATAAGTGTGCGAAGTGCGGTGGTGGGGCCTCAAGCCTCGAAGAAGGGATTCCCTTCCCCAAGAGCTATCATCAACCTCCCCCAGTCCATATCTGCTCTTTGGCCCTCTAAGTCGAATGGGAAAACCTTTCCAAAGCATAGTGAAACGATGAACTTATGTAATGAAACAGCGAATTCAGGCATCGGTTGTCCTTTTCAGGAAGAAGAATAACAAAAAAATGAGTTTTGTGTATATTCACTCAATTCATGCCCAAATATTTATTAATATGTATTATAAATTTGTTATTGATGTTATAAAGTTTCTACTGCCATTCCTTGACGAGAAATATGTTTTATTGGTATTTCGGTAAAGGATAGAGGAAGAAAAGACAAATATACATTGTTGCAATATAGTTCAAGGCTGATGCTCTGTGTGATGCTTGATAATGGTAGTAATCTCCTTCTGCTAAACCTTATCGAATGATGAGGAAAAAATTATTCATAGAGTGATTGGGCTGCACTTACGTGGACTAAATCCTCCGGTAGCGAAGAGATATTGACGAAAAAATCTTCTATTTCAATCAAAGAGAGACCTCCCAAAGTTTCAATCCCAAAGTTTTTGATTTTATCACCTTATTTTCTACCAATATATATTTTTGACTTTGTAATTTGTAAAAAAAAGTTTGAAATGACGTCTGAGATTGTATTAACTACGTTATAATTTGACTTTTTATAATCATCCCTACCTTGCTGATGATGGTTGAAGAAGAGAGGTTTCTATTGAAGTAATTAAGCAATGGCTGAGGAAATGGGTTGGTTAGAAGAATAAGAGGAATGGGATTGATGTTAAAAATAACGACCGTCGGTAGGATTCAAGGGAAAAGACAGTGGAGAATATGAAGGATTTATATTTTACTAAGGGTGCGATAAATACCAAGGAGGAAATAATAGGATAACTAAATGACTTATCTACTTTTACATATGTGCCTTGCAAGCCGTATTTCGGCGTGTGGCGATCCCTGATATGCTTGCGCCATAATTCTACTTTCCTAATTGATTACTTCGCATATTTTTCTCGTAAACAATTAATTCTTGAATCAGCTGGTTCTAGCATCTATTTCTCTGATATTTTTCTCAGGATTAGAACGTCCTATATAACGAGGAAGACGCATAACATCGGCTACATCTTCTATGATTTCTCTTTGAATTAATTAAGTAAATAAAATCTTTGATTGAACCTTCTTTCTTCTAAAGATTCCCATCTTGCCTCTTGAAACATCCGAATAACCCTCCCAGACTTGTCATAGCAATTCTTTACAAAACGTGTTGCCTTTCAATATACTTTTTTCTAATTCGCGAATAAAACATTTTCAGCAGGATCTCATACACTTCATGCAAACTCGAGGTGAGGGCTAACTAACGCAAAGTAACATCGTTCGCGGACTTTTTCTTCGCTCCTACCAACTATTCCCTCGACGAAACCGAGTTTATATGAGGTTTCACATATATATTATGGATGTGGGTAACCCAAGTTATGTTATTCGTGAGGTTATTCCAAGTTATTACACCGAATCGACTGTTGATAATTTTTTCCCTCGAAGGCTCTACAAAATATCATTGGCAAAGGATTTTCTTTCGAAGAAGTTAACTATCGAATAATTGTCTACCTTAAGCTCCAATTTCCAGTGCTCGCATCATTGCATAATTTTATCTAAATCATTCGACGGAATTAATCTATCATCTCTATTTGTAATCCTCCGCAAATTCTCCGTGTTTTCCGCAAACATCCTAACTTTGCTGTCTATGTGATTATTGATGCCCTTAATGTAGCGTAAGAATAGTAATGACTTATCGAAGATTGTTACTTTCAATTATTCTTAATCATCAACTATCTATGTTTTGATACTAATATTTGTTTAAGATTTCCCTGAACAAAATAACTTGCTAAAGATGTAAAGAAATTTTTTTTTCTCTAGGGAAAAATTTTCCATCCCTTTTCGGTCCAAATAAAAACACAAAATACGTCTACGACAAAATACGTCTACGACAAAATACGTCTTGAGCTCAAAGTAGAGGAGAAGCTTCATCAAAATGACTGTGAAATTAGAGATCAGAACTCATGGTAGTCATGAATTAGATGGAGTAATTCTAATATGAATTGTATCATTGGTCATCAGACTTTTTTGTGGCTTCATTAGATTCAATGGTACTGAGGTAGAGGAGAGGTAGGTAGTGGAGAGGGGCTCCTCCTCTATTGTTCCTCCTAAACTATTGGAGGGGTTACTCTCTAGGAGGAGAAGTTTAAGGAAGGGTGCAAATAAATCATCATCTCCCTCCTTACCCTTCCTTCTTTCACTCCCCTCTTTTTCCGCCTTAAATAGGCCTGAAAATGGGCTCCGTTCGTCAATCATCGACTGGAGTGCAACGAGGAAGAATGCTCGAGGAAGATCTGCTTAGCTCTCATGTTAGACGGAATTCTGCCAGTAGCTGATCAGACACAACTGTCGCCGTGCACCAACGAACTTTCAGATCTTCAGCCGTTTGAAGACTTCTACAAAATTTGCATTGGAGACCCTCTGGATCTCTGGGAAAGAGGAGCTCACCACCAGAAGCTCTGGAGGCAGAATATACAGCAAATGTAAGTTTGTATTTTAACTATTTTTCCGGTTGGCGATACTCTAGTTGGATTAGCTAAGCGTTTTGTGAGAATTTTTCGTAAATTAAAATTTTTTATATAGATTTTTAAATTTCGTGAATCCGGTGATGAAGTGAGAAATTTTCTCGAGTTTCGTGGAATTTTTTTTTTTTTTTTTTCGGATATTTTGCGAATACTTCAAAATCTTTGTCTTGTGCTATATTATGCAGTAATAAATAGTTAAATTTGATAAGTAATATAACTTCTGCGTAGTTAAAAATTATCGCCTGGTCGTCTGCGGTTTTACTATTTTGGTATCTTGCTTTTAGCATCAGTGTTTCAGACCTTTTATCCAACACTCAAAAGCTTCAGAATTGTTGATAAATAGCTGAAATGTCTCCCGAATCTAAATCTCAGCCTTAAGTTGAACAAAACGCTCCTAAGTTTGGTTAATTCATTCCTTTGCTTCTGCTGTGCTGCAGTTATTTCGAAAAACTGAAATTATTGAACTTCCTAGTAAAGGGTAGTAATGAATCCACTTACTTTGCTTTTGCTAAATTTTTGTTCCTTTCGCTAAAGTTTTCAACTTTACGTTCTTTATCACCAAATTCAAATGTTTAAATTTTCAAAAAATAGCTGCTGACCAAATTTGTATTTAGAAATAATCTTAAATACCGCACCGTCGCGATGACTCGTCCTTAGCAGTTATTTCTCTAATCTTACTTTCTAATTTGTCGAAACGTTAAACTTTAATTTAAACTAATTTTTCCGGTTGTATAAACTTGCTCGGTCACTTGAAATAGAAATTCAGCTTTTAGTTTGTGTTAAGTATTGATAGTCACATAGCATCCCGGTTACATTCTCATTGAATTTATTTCTTGAAGTGCAAATATCCGCTAAAAAGTTTTCAATTTAGTATATAATTGACTTTCAGTATATTTGAACGTAGACTAGTACTTGAAAGGCAGATTTTCCCCAGCATATTCGGAATTTTTTCTTATTGCATTGTAATTATACTCGAAAAACCTTTTTTGATGAGATTCATTTAATATGTATAATACTGCACAGGAATAATTAAGTTTTCGGACTAAAATTTATTGAACGTATTGCGAGAGATATTTCGTAAAATAAGTATTTTTAAGTAAATTTTTAAAACTTTGTGGATTCGGTGATTGTGTTAATCTTCTGCAATTTTTAGTTTTTTTGCGCATTTTTAGTCTTTCGGATGTTTTGAGAAGACTCGTAACCACTAACGTCTTGTGTTATATTACGCACTCCTAAATAATTAAATTAGTAAAATCTTTGTCCTATAAAGTCTTAACTAATTTTTGCTTAGTTAAAATTATTGTCCACTCGCTTGTTTCTGGTATCTTACTTTTAGCATAGGTCTTTCAGACCTCTTATCCAACATGCATGAATTTTTTATATTTGGTTGCAATTTGTCTAGAATCTAAATTTCAGCTTCTCGTTGCACCAAGCGTTTCTTAGCTTGCTCAAATCGTTAATTTGCTTGACCTGTGCTGCAGTTATTAAGAAAAACTGTACTAACTTGTTGAAATTTCTAGTAAAGGTTAGTCGTGAATTCACTTACTTTGCATTTGCTAAATTTCGGTCAACTTCAAACATTTTAATGTGGTGATGAAGAATGTGAAGTTCCAAAAACTAGTAGATTATTAGTCTTTAGAAAAGTGTAATTACCGCACCGTCGCGACGACGTGTCCTCGACAGTTTTGCATGAATTTGCACAATCGCCTGTAATAGAAATTCAGATCTTTCTTTTAAACTTAGTCAGTCTTAAATATTGATATTCGCATAGCATCCGGCCGTTGAATTAATTTATTCAAATATTTGCTAAAAGTTTGAAATATAGTATATACTTGACTTGCAGCATATTGAGCATACAGTAGTATTTGAAATGCAGTATTTACCTTCACATTCAGAATTTTCTTTCCTTACTGCATTGCAATCTTACTTGAAAAATTTTTTTGAGATTCTTTTAATATGCATGGTATTGCACTGGAAGAATTAAGTTTTCGGGCTAAAATTTATTGAAAGAATGACAAGTGCTATTTAGCGTTCATGGGAATGCTTAAAAAGTATTGAAATTTATATTAGTTTTTGCACTGAAATCTCTTTACAGAAAATAGAATAATCAGGCAGTTTCAGTAGTTAGAACTTTATTTTTATTTTTCTATTAGTTTCTTTGTAAAGTTATTATTTGTCATTCTGGCCCAGATTTATTAGTCTTTATTTTTTAACGTAAAGTTTAATCGCCTATTAGATTTTAATTTAATAGTGAAAAAGGACATCGATTGTCTTTTCGAAGTCTAATCGAAGTCTTTTTTAATTCAAACATGCTTCTTAAACCTAACTTTTACTTAAAAGTTCCTTTTTAGTTTTTCTTAGTTTTATTGGTATTAGATCTTGTTGGGTTGTCTATTTCTTGTTTTTGGGATGCAACAAAGTTATTATAAATTAGTCTTCTTTTATTAACCTTTGGATTTAAATTTAATTTTGTGTGAAAATAATCTAAGTAGTTTGATCTCGCAGCATTTTAATATTTTTTTTTTGACCAGTATTTTGATCAGGCATAATATTTAGAGGCTGATTATAGGTTACAGATATTTCGGAATCTTAGAATATGGGAGGATAAGTCGTGATGTTTATTTTGCTACAGTAACGTTGTCCTCGGTACAGAGGGGGGAGACTTTAATTAGGGGAAGAACACAATAAAACGAGAGGCGGAAAAATTAAAATCGCCTCATTCACTCCTGAAACATGCTGCTTGGGGGATCGCTCAGTGAAAGCTAGCAGAGATCTAAGCATAAAGCCGAAAGAAATGGAGCATCCAAGACACTCGGGAACCTGATAGTTCTGTCGTAAGTGTCGAATATTTCTTTTTTACCTATTAGTCGTTAGAGGGATTGGTGCGGATCTTCAGTCAATGTGCTGTATGTGTAGTTTATATTTGGCTTCTATTCTAGTTTATTTTGATCTCTTTCATTTCAGGGGAAACATAGCTCGTGGTTGATATCCACGAGAAAAAACCTGCAGTGGCGGCTGCAGTGGCGGCTGCAGATTGAAATTTTCACGTTGTATTGTGAAAAAGTAATCTGGAACATCTCTTCAAATGATTCCGAAATGGTATTTGCAATATATATATTAGAATTTAAGTTGACTTTACAAAAAAATTTTGAATGTTAGAATATTTTCTATAGAGTAGATGCTAACAGTAAGTTAATAACTTTTCAGGTTGAGGTCAATTCCTGCCAACGGAGCTTGCAGAAACTTGCAGAGATTCTATCAACCTGCTGTGATACATCATCCAGTCTTCCTGCTGAATCATCGAACAACGCTTGAAAGTGTATTATTCATCATGAAGAGAGCCCGACGAGAGTACTTTGAATCTTCTCGGAAGAGGACACAAATTCATCAGATCACCAGAGAATCGCCGTGCACCGGGGAACTTCGGGCATTCTTCGTACATCTCTGCACTGCAGTCATCAGAGAACTTCTCCTTGCTGAATTGTCAAACAACGCTTGAAAGTTTATTATTCATCATGCAGAAAGTAGCCCGACGAGAATACTTTGAATCTTCTCGGAAGAGGAAACAGATTCATCAGATCGCTAATGAATTGCCGTGCACCGGGGAACTTCGGGCATTCTCTGTACATCTCTGCAGTCATCAAGGAAACGCTACTCAGGACCACTACGAGCAGCCCAAGATTCAGCAAAGGTAAGTGAGATTTTTTTTATAATTTAATTCGGGCAGCGATTGATTCTCCGAAACAGCAGTGCCGTGGGAGTTTGCGGAAAACGGCATTTCAATTGAAGAACTTGTCTAATTTATGCTTCCGTATTTTCAAGGAGTTTCTAAAATCCCTGTAGTGTTTCGTGTGAATCCTGATCTAGGTGTTTCGTTAGGAAGCGTGGTACGGCATTGTCTCTCTTATTATCAATTGCTAAATTTATATTCGTATTAATATTGGGGAAAGATTTGTTGGATTAATAACGGTACTTCGTCCGCGATTTCAGTTTTTACATTGGGCTTTTAGTATCTGCATGTAATGTAATCTTGTCTAAATTCGTCCCAGGTTTTGGCCATGGTAAGGCAAAAGAATTATTCCTTAGAAACGAAGTTAAATTCTTTAAAAATGAAGTAAATATTGTCAAGACACTTTAAGGGTAAAATTTATACCAGAGAATTATCGAAAAAGGGCGTTCGATAATGGATAGAAACGGGCAAATTCTTTTAACGATCCGGTTAAATTTCTATGCAGAGCGTATCTTGCCGTAGAAATACTCCATTCTTAATCTTGATCGTTGAAAGTTTAATGTTAATAGTATATTTTAGGTGCCTAATATCGTTGGCCTTTATAAACACTTGATTATTTGCTTTAAATTTCTTGTTCCAGTCAGTTTTCCTCTCGTATTTCGTCATCGCTATATAGATTCTTTCTATTCGTTCTTCGCCTTGCTACGTGCGCAGATTTTTTTCTTTCAGGAAAGATTCTCTCATTTAATAGGCCGTTTTGATCTTTGCAGAAACTTAATTTCTGCCAATGCTAGGCGAGTTTCTTTTGCGAGATATTTGCATTTTTCCCATCCATCGTGAATATTACCCGTTAGTTATTCTCGTTATTTGCGTTCCATAGGGAGAGAAATTAATTTTAGCATCCTCTCTTCAATCTTTTGTTGACAATCTCTCTTCAGTCTCAAATTTTTAGCTTTACCCTGATCAAATATGCCTGTATAAAACTTTAAAAGCCGATATACTGCTAGGGTTTTCTCAATTTATAATTAGTCATTGTTAAAATCGCAATCGGAATATATTGTAACTGAGCTGAGACTTTCCCCCCTTTTTAATCCCTTTATAAATTCTCTTGATTTGACGTACTTGGTCTATTTCCCTCATAACACTAAGATCTAGAGTTAGTCCCCATTGTACTTTAATAGGCAATTGGTTAATTTGTTTGCAGCCCCCATTCCTTGACTCGGACATTTGATAGGTTTTAGAGTTCGATGTAAGCTGATGATTTACTCGATTACGAAGGAAACTCTTTTATAGTAGTACATAGCAATTGCATTCATCAGATCAGAAGAGATTTCCTACTATTGCCGTGTTTTAAAATTCGTTCCTTAGCCAAGTCGCATGATTAAATTATGTATTGAATGACTTTAAAATTTCCTGAAATTAGATTGCCTACCAATTTCTGTATTTATTTGATTTCGAAGGATGCCGAAATATGTGTAGAAGATTTTAATTTCTAGGTATGAGGAGACTTATTTTTGAAGATTTTTTTTGCTTTGAAACTTTGACTAGAGTTTCAAAATTTGATGTATAATTACAAAAGATTGTAAAAACCTTTGTATTGGTTTTAGTATTTCAATAAAATAATTCAGAATTGAAATTTCTTTTCCTTTGGAAAATGCTGTTACCATATTACCTGTGCAAACCACTCCATGCGTCAAAGATAGGTTTTCTTCCAGGAGCAAGAACATCAGTTATTCAGCAGCAGCAGATTTGGTGAGTGGAGAATTTTTTGTATTTTTGTCATTGGAACTTTATTGTTTTAATGTCATTGGAAGTAATCGTAGATTTTTCAATTGTTTGTTTGGTTTCTAGAATTAGTGTTAATTTCCTTGATTTTTTTTATGGAATATCAAATTTGCTGTTCTATTTTCATTCAGTTTTAAATTTTTTAAATTCTTATTTTGCTTAACATTCTTAGATATTAAATTTGATTTTCTTAAGCAATGTATTTATTGTAATTTTTGAACTTGTTAAAATTCAGTTGAATCTCAATGGTCATTCTTTTTTTTTTCAACATAGCTACTTAAATTCTTGCTGAAACTTGTTTCTTAAATTGTTCATAGATCTTGTTCTATTGATAGAATTAATTTTTTTTAATATGCTGCATATATGCACTCAAATTTTTAATTTGCTTGAATTTTCTAATCTTTCATCTTCAATTTCATTTTACTTTTTTGGTCTTTCAATTTAAAAAATTCTCAAGTATTTCTTTTGCCTAACATTCTTTGTTTTTCAAGTTAAATTTAATTTCTTAGGCCATGTATTTATTGCAACTTCTTGAACTTGTTAAAATTCTGTTGAATCTCAAAGGCCATTCTTGTTTTCAAGTTAGCTTTTTAAATTCTTGCTGAAACTTGGAAGTAATTATTTGAGTTTCTCATGTTTCAGTATTTTTGCATTGTTCTTTTCATTGCATTTAAGTTATTTTAAATGCTTAATTTTTCAACTTAAATTTCATATTCAGCCTTGTGTATTTTGTTGTAGAATATTGAAATTGTTCTTTCAGTTTTTGGGAAAGAAAGGAGATGAAGAAAATGCTTTAGTGTTAAGAATTGTTTATTGTAATTGAAAATACATTGTATAATTTTAAAGTTGTAAAAAAAACTTTGTGAAATGAAAAAAGTAAATAAAGAAATATTGCACGAATTTTTTGTGGATTCAATTCGCTCCTGGAAAAGGAGTAATTATAATGCCAGAACCTATCTCCAGAGATTAGGACTTCGAGGTCATGCGTTGAAACTTTTTAAATTCTTAGGGTTTTCTCCCCAAATGCAGCAGAAAGTTCAAGTTGAACATCTTGAAATATTTCCCCAAGTCCAACTTGAGAGCATGGTGAAGTATTCAAAGTCCAAAGCACTCGTTTCTATTTGAAATGGGTGCTTTGGACTTTGAATATTTCACCATGCTCTCAACTCTGACTTGGAGAAATACTTCAAGATGTTCAACTTGAACTTTCTGCTCTGCAATTGAAGCTGGAATAAATTGTACAGTTGCATAATAAATATTTTATTACAATCACTTGTGCTCTTCAATTCGATTGTAAACTGGAAAAACTTCACTTAAATTCTACTTAACCCTAACTAAATTCAAAAGAAACTTTAGTTTAATTTCAATTAAACTCAAAGAACTCATCAACTATTCAGTGATGAAAAAAGTGTAAAAACAGTTATGAGTATGCTGAATAGGATAGCAATTTGATTTGAAAATAACTTAAGGAAATCAGCCTATACAGATGTGAAATGCATCTACAACATTGCTCTGACCAATAAAAACTCTTGCCTCTATCAAGTATGATACCTCTAAATTCAAGTTTATGAGCAATACTCTAAAAATATATCAGCATGTTCTTACATGGGAAGTTGGACTTGGTAGCATCCTGTGCAGATACATCTAGGCTTTTCATCTTTCTGTATATTCACTGGATTGGCTGCTCTTCATCAATCCTATGCATGAAAAATACAAGAAGTTAAAATTTAATAAACATCTTTGCATACAAATGACAGAGAACATTTAAAATAAGAAATTATGGAAGGATGATTAATAAATTAGATTCAAAAGAAAATGCATCTGGTATTTTCATTCAGATACCCTAGTTTTGTTCACTATTCTCATTGGGAAAGATTTTTTGTATCAGGCAACAAATTAAATTGACTATCAACTGAAAGACCAAACATATTATCCCAGAAAACTTAATTAAATACCATTTACACTTCCATGAAGCCAACAACGACTTTAATCTACAATTACACTATATTAACAAGATCTCGACTGAAGCAGACATAGTAAAATATCCAATAATCCTTTTTAATGCTTGTTTTATGATTTAAGCTATCATCACCATTAGTTTTACATCAATACACATGCAAGAAAATACTTTTCTCTATACTTTTTTAAGAATAGAATTTGATTGAATGATTAATCATTGCTCTAAATTACAATAGAGTAGCTAATTATTACCCACTCGCTAAACTCTATATTTCTGACAACTATGCAGAATTTTACAAATACAGCACAGGTTATCAAAATTTGAGGGAGATTTGCCTATTTGCAACTATGCAGAACAAACCCAATAAAACCCAATACAAACCCAATAAAAGTCAATTAAATAGATTAGATCTTGTTTCACTGTCTAGACTGGAGATTTCAATTATGATACATGATCTAAATTTTAACCAAAGTATATATTAATCTTTTCAATCCTTGTTTAAGATTGAAGTTGCTATCACCATTAGTTTTTCATCAAATACAGAAGCAAAAAAATTCATTCTTCTAATTTCTTTTTAAAATTACAGGCATTGAGACAACTTGCCACTCTATCATGATATTGTATTGTGATAAAAATCTCTACTTCTGACAACTCTGAAAAAGATTACAAAAACAGAACTAATTCATTAAAATACAAGGTAGAAGACTTGTTACCCAGTAACTGCTGAAAAGCTAATTTGGTCATTAATTTAAATTTAATCATTTATTGTCATTAATGCAGAAACCTCCCTACCACCAAGATTGAAACTTAAATACAATCAACTTATTGTTTGTGTTAGCCTACAACCGAGCTTTTGGGAGTATCAAAATGAATAGCATTATTACCTAACTGATATCAACTCATTAATATATCTTTATTCAGTTACATATATAAAGGGTGAATTCTGCAACAACTTAATCATAACACACCAACACTTTGAGTGAAAGCCAAGCAAAATTAAAAGAAAGTTTTAAAATGTCTTCAACCTGGCATTTATTTGATAATCTGGGTAAAGATGCAACTAAATCTGAAAAAATAAAGGTATCCACCTTCCGTCAAATAACTAAGGTGCCAATCATCTATCAATTTCTTTGGCTGTGACACTAGAACCCAATTAACACAATTAATTGAAGCCAGATGGAACCAAACCCAATACCATATTATTATTGCATTACTTCTTGTTGCACTGACAAAGACTGAAGCTCTCAAATATATTACATTATCAAAATTTTAACTGAGGAAGATATAGTAGGAAGAGCACTGAAAATCTTTTTGATCCTTGCTTATGACTGAAGTTACCATCACCATTAGTTTAACATCAATACATATGTAAACTCTCATTCTTCTCAATTCTTTTTAAAGAAATAGAAGTTGATTGAACATTTTGCTACTCTATCATAATTTTGAGCAATAAGTAATTATAATTGAATCATAATTATCCAATTTCTCCAAGATCATTGATTTCTTTAGAGTTTTAATTACATGAATGTTACATCTGAAATCAATTATGCTTGAATAAATGTTGCATTCAGAGATCAACACTCAATAATCCAGTTTGTATTTGATATAAAAAAACATGCCTAATAAATGGAAAGAAATCTTTTTGGAAGAGCTAATAATTACAAAGTAAAATAAAGTCTATGCTAAAGAGAATCGTTACAGTCTGTGAAAACATTTTCCTCAAATATAATCACAGTTATAGGAATTAAAAGTACTCTAGGAAAATTTAACTCTTCTGCAAGCTTTTCTCAAGAACAAAATATATTAACTAATGATAAATAAATACTTAACAATCTTAAACTTAAAACCTAAATCTAATTGCTTATTTAATTGCTTGCACTCATGGAAAATTTTTCAATCAGAGTTTAAGACTGTTGCTTCAAATAATTCAGAAATTGCACAATAATTAAATTTTATCAGTAGGAGATGCAATTATTACAAGTTCATATAAGAGTCAATGCATAAAGACAAAACAAATGTTATGAAACCAATTTGCTCAGATGTGCGTCCTATGTAAAGGTAATTTAAATTATCCTTTCAAAAAATATGAAGTTAAATAATGTATTGCCAAGAAAAAGTAAAAGTTAGAATATATACCTAGAACTCAAAAATTCAGACTCTCAATGGGCCTAGAATTTCTAAAAACACTTTCCTAAAATCACCATAACATTTAATATCAATGGCAATTTAACTTTTAATATCAATGGCAATGGAGACAAACCTCAAAAAAATGCAAACAGAAGTTAAGCAAAATAGGTAAAGGAACCTACTGAACAAATTAAAAAGTAGAAATAAAGATATTTTGCAATATGTAATGTGCAATGAAGAAATTGTGGAGTCAGCAAGAAGATCTATGAAACAAACTTGGTCTAAGAGTCTATGGGCATATGTGTCTACAAAACATCAGTTTAAAATATCTTACTACTTATGAAGATGATGATCTTCAATAAAATATTCCACTAAACCTTCACTGTAACTCCTCCTTTTGCAAGAAAATATTATACTGAATAAGTCTCATAAGAATGAATCTCATATGAAATAGTAATAGAATAAAATTGAAATATAAAACAGAATGATACTGAAAATGCAGCATAAAAGTAGATCATAACAGACATGCTAATAAAAGAAATGTGCCCAAAATATGAATTCAATTAAAAAAGTTGCTATTACAAGGAATATTGAGCTGAGATTAAAAATATTACATTTCCAAATGTCAGAAGTGAAGAAGAATACATGTAATATGAAGAATCTGAATGCAAAACTTTGTCTAAGTTCTCAAGGTCATCTAATCCACTAAACTTCCAGCTACATGAATCAAACTAATTTTTAAAACTGCTCTCTTTCATCAGAAATCAGAATAAAATGCTCCAACAATACTATCACTTCAAATAGTTAACACAATTCACAACAACTAATTAAAGAAGAGTACATGGAATATGAAAAATCCTAATGCAGAACTTTGTTAACTTTGCAATGAAAAACTTTGTCTAAGTCCCCAAGGTCACCCAATTCACTAAACTTCCATCTAGATCCAAATTAATTGTAAAGCTGCTCTCTTTCATCAGAAATCAGAATAATATGCTCCAACAATACTATCACTTCAAATAGTTCACACAATGAACGAAAATTAAAAGAAAACTTTGTAAAATTTCCATCACTAATAAATCACATTAGAGTCGATTCATTTCTGTTTATCCCATGAAAATATTTTGCTCAAATTCATGTCCTATGCAGAGGGAATTCAATGTATCCTTTCTTAAAAAAATGATGTTAACTAATGCTTTACCATTGCAAGATCAAAGTAAACCTAAAATCCTTCAAAGTAGATGAATAAATACCAATCACACCAAAATGCAGAAACTTGTGAATGAAAGGCTTATATTTCAAAATTAAATAAAAACCAGCTATGAAACACTGCAGAGATAGTTCAAGATGCAAAAAGGTCTTTCTTATGGAATTTACTAAGTGTAGAATCAGTTCAAACATTTTCAACACAACATGTTCTACAATACAAATTTAATCCCAAAACAAGGTATCTAAAGGAAAGTACCTGGATTTAAAATATGTATATATTTAAATGCCATCAGTAAAGAAGAGTGAATGGAATAAGAATGATCTGCATGAAAAGCTTTACCAAGTTCTCAAGGTCATCTGCTTCACTAAAATTCCAACTACAAAAATCATATTAATTTTTTTTTAAACTGAATTATTTCCTTGCAAATTATCAATTTTCTTATAGAAAAGAAAGAAATCAAACATAATTTGATACATTTTTAATCTTTTATGTTGAAAATTAAATGAAATTTACTAAAGATCTTTTGAAAATGTTAATCCAGGTGATTGATCAAAATCTGATTTGTAATATGATATAAAAATTAAAAAAATTAAATAAATTGCTTATATACCTCCAGAATGTGAAATTCACTGAAAACAAAACATTCTTGGACTTCATTGTAGAAATATTAAACAGATTCATTCTGTCATCAAGGCTGATACTCTAAGCTAGGAACTGTTTGCCAAAATCAACAAAAATGATACTACAGTTTTCTAAAATGAAACAATTTCTTTGAAAAATCTATTTAAGGGATGAAAATGACTGAATTTTACACGCATGAATACCTAATAGCAAAACAAGGAATCATGCACATTTTAAAATGTTGGACCTTAAAAATAATGAACTGATAAATCAAAAGCAAATGAGATTTCTCAATTAAATTAAGTTTTCCTCTTATGATCTCAATTTCAACTGAGCATACTCATGGCCATTTTTCAAGAAGTTCCTTGACATTCATATGAATGACAAAATGATACACAAATTATAACTAAGTAAGAGTCTTTATGAAACAAAGGATTATTAAAACAAAAAGAAATTTTAGTATTTCAGTAACTGTCTTTTGAATGACCATGGCTCCTATCCTAGAACTTTTATTGCAAATTTTGAAAATAATTGAGATGTCAATATGCGCTGGAGAAAGTTGAAGTCAAGTAAGATTTAACTTGACAAAATTGAAATTGAAGTAATGAAATAGAGACTATGAAAGCATGTACAGATATCTGCTCAAAGACAAAATATTTGAAAATACAATTCACAGCTGAATTCAATGAACCTTGCTATCAGCATTTACCATATAAAAATGTTTAGATGTTGGATTTGAGAAGAAATAAGAATTGATTAAATAAGTATAATTGCCATTTCAGAATGAAAAAATAAGTTGACACAAGCCTTGAATCAGAAATTCAATGAATAACTCAACCGCATTGATGACAAGAGTACTAAATGCCAAGTTCTGAATGAACTTCAAGTATCAACCAGAGAAAGTAAATTTAAAAATAGGCCAACATGATAAAATCAACTGGATCAGCAGATCAGAAAGTTTCACTTGAAGTTAAAATGTAAGAGATAATGGCTAGGGATATTTGTTAAGAGATAATGGCTAGGGATATTTGTGACTACTGATTAAATCAAATAATAAACAGCATATAGCTGCAGTATTATTTGAATGAAAAAGAAACCTAAATTCATCCCTACCTTTCTGAGAATTTGTATTCAAAGATTGCACTAGCCTTCTATGTTGTGTAAAGAAATAATATCTTTAGGAAACTAAGGGAACATGAGCTATAAATCAAGAAAACAAGAAGAGAGATCGTGACGGCCACTACAATCTTTCTGCTATATCAGAAAATCTATTGCTGGGAAGTTACCACTTGTATTTGCATTTCAGAAGAACTTCCAGAGCCCAGCTTCAAGACAAAAATATAATATGAAGAAAGAGAGTCACTACTTATTTCTATGCTTGTTTACTTACATGCAAAGACTCCTACTAGCAGATGGAAGTTATTCAATCAGCATGATGCTCTCTTAACTCTTGATTTCATCTTCTTGTACTAAAACACTGCTGTTGACCCCAACACTGCTATGGATGACACGAGAAGGGCAAAGAAGATAACATCAAGTCCAACGTGCTTCTGTTTCGGAAAGGATAATTCAACTGTGGGATGAATAACAGTTTCTTTTTCCCCGTGG
Organism: Pachydiplax longipennis; assembly: GCA_036926295.1. Classification (NCBI taxonomy): domain Eukaryota; kingdom Metazoa; phylum Arthropoda; class Insecta; order Odonata; family Libellulidae; genus Pachydiplax; species Pachydiplax longipennis. Next base: position 21,345,700 of record JAVFKF010000003.1, on the reverse strand, counting down.
ATTCCCTGCAAAAATATTATATAACTTCAATATAATGATGAGTAAAGGTAAAGTTCTACTTGAGCGAAAGCAAAACTTTACCATGGGTAATTAAGTTTAAGAACAAATTTTTTAAGTACAAAAATGCAAAAGTAAAAAATAACAATTACTTTTGATAAAAACAAATCCAAACTATAACTAACTATTGATAGAACAGGATCTGATCGAGTGAAAACATTAGGTCAATCACATCTATAACGTTGATTTTAAAACAGGAGTAAATTTACTGGAGTGAACATTTATTTAAAGATTGAGTTGATATGTAAAATCTATTGAAAGCTTTTTAAAGGAATTGAAATTTTGAACGCATTCAAAAGTTTCAAAGAAATAAATTCATTCTCATTTGACAGCACACACCTTGCATGTTAAAACATTCGAAAGTGATGGAGTGCCTCGAACAATTAAAAAGATTGTATTAAGAAGATCGTTTACAAGGGGCATTGCATTTATTCTGTGAACAAAATTGGGCATTAAAATATCGAATAAGTGAAATGACCAAATAATCAAAAGGGTTAGGAAAGGTATCTCTATAATGAAACATTTCTCTTAATTTCTTGTGTTACTCCTCGATAATATTACTAGCAATCGATAGAAAGTTTAATTCTCATGTAAACCAGAAGACACTCTCAGAATAGAACAATATTTCCATTGTAAAAGAATTCCATAATGAAAGAGAAAATCACGGAGCACGTACCTTAGCAAACCGGAGTGCACCAGCTGCCATGTGATTCTGACATAAGGCGCGCCATTACATTTTCGGTGTGAGACAGTAGAGAAGCGATAAGTGTGCTTCTTACCGGGAAACATGAACTTCATTTTCTACAACCATTGCTCACGGATACCGTTCAGCAGGTTATCGTGACTCCTTTTGAATAAATCTCAATCGAACACATGCGATTATTTACTTTCTTTCATTATAATTTGTAATAGTAGACACATTATCACTGAATAGTGAATTATTTAACTGCAAGGCAAACGACGCTATTTCTCATGATAATTTAGCTAAATTAAATAATGTGATACCTAATTTAAAGAAGAATTTGGTGAAAAAACAATAATTTCTCTTGAAACTCAAACAGTCAAATTTATGAATTTTCAATATCAATCCGTACCATCAAGATTTAAAGCTAAGATGAATGCATAATTAAAAATGTTTAAACGCCTTCAGTTTTTGTCATGCTAGACGATGGATTGAGAATACACGATGACCACAGACTGATGGTAAATGAATAAAATGGAAGATGACAGGTACCCTAAATCTCGGACTGAGGAATTAATTGCAGCACCAGGGAATGTGTAACTTTCACAAAGAAAATTTTTTTTCAATAACAAATTTTACCTATCTAAAAACCAACTAGAATTACTACATGAGACCTTTTAATAAAATAAAAAATAAACCTGTTAGAGGAATAAATAGCAGTTAGGGTACTACGGAATGTACTGATAGAATCCCTCTGTTGAGATTCGCTTAGTGATAGAAGACTTGATTACCGTGGGAAGCTTTTTAATAAATTTATCACTACGGATCTCGGGGAGGAGGTAGTTGATATTGTCATACCAGTTAGAAGCGTACGTGATCTTCGAGACAGAACTATGAAGTGTTACAGGGAAATAGTTGCCAGGACAGATAGTTATTTCTGGTATTTTTTTCCTCGAAGTATTAGAGAAGCCAACAGCAGTCAAGGGTAGATAGGGTTATCGGTGTTTTACACCTCCTCCCATGTGCCAGTGGCGGTTTGCAGGTTCAAAATGTAAATGTAAATGTTTGTACTTCTACGGAAATCGAAACCAAGTGAAGACATGCGTATCGGAAATAAAATGAATTTATCGGAGATTCTTATCCTGCTTGAGAACGTCAAACCGAAAAGAGATTAGCGATCTTATTTAGGAACTGGTTAAACGGAAAAATTCGTCAGATATGAAATTTACTGATTATTTTCATAGACGTTTGTAGAAATATTCTTCCGATCCCTTACGAAATTCAAAGAAACTTTCTTCTATGTCCACATAATGACATTTGAGCAGTGCGCAAGGTATGGCAAATGCGCTTTAAATATTCAAAGGGGAGACAGATTAAGACAGAAACTTTGCAGACTATGAAGGTTTGTGCCACACTTTATGACAGCTTACATTGCCATTTCATTCAAACTGCCACTTTCTTTCAATTAAATTATCTGCACCCCAATGACCACTGGTGTGAAATTTTCGCAGGGGATCACTAGTTAAGTCTTATGTCTGAGAACCATACATACAAGGTGCAAGATATCGTTAAAGGTAACTGAAAACAGTGGCTTTATCACCAATTTTTCTCGGTCAAAACGTCTTTTTTCATCAAAGAATCTTACTTATCAACAGCTATTTTTTGCACTCCTTTTTCCAGACAACTCTCATTATCTTTTTCTGCGTTAAAATTAAGTACAGTCATTGGCCGTTATGACTATAGTTAAGCTGTATGACTGCACTTAATGCCTTGCCGTGTTACCGGAGAGCATTTTCTGAGTCGACGCTTCTTCCTTGCCTCCTCGTTTACTTCAAGTGCATTTCAATCAATATATTCATTTTATTCTTTCTGTTCTGATTAGATTGTCTCCTCTTTAAATCGTAACTTCTACATTCCTTTTGTTTCTATACTACTCAACTGGTATTCACTTAATGTCTAACTCTCTAGACTCAATTAATTTAAGCAAATTTTTCCATTTTCATTGCGAATGATATATAATTCTTATAGCCATCTTTTTGCTTTCGGAATGATATTGGAACGAAATTTTCCCTACTTCAATCTTTCCTAATCGCAACCCGAATCCACGAACAAACTCTCCAAAAAATAACACAACGGAGCAAAACCCGAAAAAGCAGCAAGGATAGTCAGTCCCAAAAGGAAATCAATGAAAGGACACAATGCATGGAGAACCAAAGTAAAAAGTATGCGGTATTTGTGAGATAACTGTGACCGATGTTGAGGCGAAGTGAAGTGAGTAAATAAATATAAAACAATGGAACACGCAGAGTGTGTGAGTCAAGGTTAAAACGATCACAAAAGAATAAACTAGATCAGAAAGAAAAACAAACTCCTGCTCAAAGAGAAAACAAGGACGATAGATTTATTATTCTGTGAGAGTTGTATTTTCAAATGAAAATTGGAAAAGCCAAATGAAAACATATTCAGTCCACACCACTCGCCAAATACAGCTTATGAACATATCGACAAAAATGCTGTTATTTTCGGTAAGTAACAAAGGGTGAAAATATCCCTTTTCATCCTTTATAATTGTTTGAAGGATTCTATTCCTTATATTCATTTTTATAACCACGTTATCTCACGAAGAAAAAACATTTAGCACCCTAGTTACATCTCTTTGTAAATAAATATTTTGCATCAGCGTAAATTCTCACTCAGTGGGCCACACAGCACGTCTTTAAAATGTCGGAGGGGCACAACTATATAAGATTATTTCGAGGATATTATATCTTTTTGGAACGTTATCTGATTATTTGACGTTATTGTGTCATGTCATATCCAGCAATCATTAATTCAATTGAATTAAACGACTGATAGTCTAGCATCATGAACAGTTTTATGCTATAATGGCGGTTGTGGAGCGTTTTCAAAACTATTATAATTTATTAAGAGTCGTATTCCAATTTCTTTTTTTATCAATAATGTAACCCAAGTATTAAAACTAATGGAAACCTTAATGTTTAGAGTTACCTTAACAGTACCTTAGCGTTAAAACTATGACGAAGTTCAGTGAAAATCGTCATGGCATATGGTCCAAACAGTATGGAGGAAATAGCAAATTCTTGAACATTTTATTTACTTCTCATTTTAAACCTTTACAACGAAATGCTTCACAATATGCTTTACAAAAATCTCTGAAATACTGATTATCTAAATAAGAAAGAATTTGTTAAAAAGTCAGTCAGTATTGTTGAATGTATTTGGCATAATGCTCGAAATAGAGAGAAAATAAGTGGAAATGCGGAACTTCCATCGCACTTGTAATCCCATTGATAATTTTCATTGGATTAACTCCAACCTTTTACTTCATAATGATATGAAGATAATTAGGGAAGTTAAGTTATGAAAAGCATAAAATAATCACGGAGTTGACCTCAGAGAGGCAATTCGTAATAGACGAGTTTACACACGGAAAATACCGACAAAATTCAATAAAAACTTCCGGAACATATGTTGGATTATTCTGATTGGACCAACAGCAACTTCCAGAGCAGATATCCAGAAATGAAAATTTTTGCAGATAGCTGAAGTTCTGAGAATTAAATTCCGAAACATCGTCAAAGAATTAACTTGTTAGAAAATGACAGTTTCGGAGGGGCGGCAGTGAGAATTTATCTTTGATTTTATCCTTATCTGCTAATATATTTCCCGAGTGAATCTTGGATAACATCCGGCAATGACAACTGATTTCCTCCTTTCAAACACCATATCTAAGGATATCTTTTCTCTTATCAGCAGATTGTTTAAGAGCTCTCTCAATAATAAACCGGTCAAAGTCACGCCGTATTCATAGAATTATGTATTGTTTCTGTAGGTAGAATTCGCATTTATTCACAATTTCGTAATATTCAGTGACTGGAACCTTGAAATCTTTTCCTTTTTGCAGGAAAACTATTGGATATTTTTGGAAGGTTTTTCACCTTTACTGTTTCACCGGTAATTTACGTTGAAACAGAAAGTAGAGTGCAGAGATTAAACATGTCAAAAGGATTTAGAGATAATTGTGTAGCGTTGATGAGACTGGCAATTAGAGCTTAACGTAAGAGAGTAATCAGAAATCAGCATCTTCGAATGAAAATCAATTGCTCTTGACCATCTTTCCATACTCAAAAGAAAAAACTTAATGAAAGTGGAATCGGTGGTATCTTGCAGTATCCTCCTTATAAATAATTTACCATGGGACACTCAAACACGTAATGTATAGATGATCACTTAAAAAGCTTGGCTTTGCATAGAAAATAGTCGGTAGAAATGATGAAAAAGTTCTCGACCGATGTTATTTTGCGTTGGTCATTATTACCTTCGTATATATTTAGTTCTAAGTCAGAACAATTGCATTGTAAATTACTTTGTTCCGATAGCATTCTATAAATATCTCTTTCATCCGTCAAGCACGACGGAACTTTATGTAAACTTTATGCAAAATTTTTGAAATACGTATACAGTGGTACCTCGAGATACGAGTGCCCTAACATACGAGTTTTTTGAGATATGAGCCGTCGAGCGAGCCAAGTTTTGCTTTGAGATACGAGCAACATTTTGAGATACGAGGAACGGCTACACACGACCCACCAGTTTACTGTGCCTCGTGCGTCTCGCATTATCCCACGCAGCCCCCCAGTATGCTTGTTTACCTCGCTGTCAAAGCATCTTTGATAAGTTTTTCTAGGGCTTTGTGCTTTTTGTGCAATTAAATACTTTATCAAATTCTTTTTAAAACCTTGGGTCCGAAGAAAGTGAGTGGAAAGGTCAATGCTCAGAAGAAGATGACGTCTATTGAATTAAAGTGTGAAATCGTAGAAAAAATGAGCGAGATGTGCGAGTAAGTTTCGCGAAGTAAGACTTCGCGAGGTAGTACGGGCGTAGTACTTCAACGATATGTACTGTGCTTAAACAGAAGGAGTCAATAAAGGGTATAACGCCAGCTAAGGGCGTTACAATAATTTCTAAGCTCCTCTTTCCATGAAAAGATGGAGAAAGTGCTGATGGTTTGAATGACGGAGAAGCAGCTTAAAGGTGATATTTTAACACAGGGCATCATATGCGAGAAAGCACGAGCAATTTACGGTGATTTGCTGACTCAGACCCCGCGCACTTCCACGGACGAGGCATCGTAAGACTCGTTTAAAGCCAGTCGAGGCAAATTTGACAACTTTAGGAAAAGGACCGGCATTTACTCCGTTGTCATGCATGGTGAGGCTGCAAGTTCGGATCTGAAGGCAGCTGAGGATTATCTCAAAACTTTTCCCGAACCGATAGAAGCCAAAGGACACATCCCCCAGCAAGTCTTCAACTGTAACGAGACGGAGCTTTTCTGGAGGAAGATGCCGAGTAGGACTTACATAACGACAGAGGAAGAGATTAATCGCCTAACTCATTTCCGCAACATTCTGAAAGGAAAGAAGGAACAAACCTCCTTGGACATGTTTTTTTTTAAATCCCGCGAAAAAAGTTAAAGACCAGTGAAGAAAAAAGCAGTAACTAAAATTAAGCATAAAGCAGCATTTAAGTTGTGTGTAAGTTGCATTTTAGTGACCAAAATACTACAAATACACTTTATAAAGCAAGTTTATTTCTTTACGTTATCTTTTATTATGTTTTTAAACAATATTTGTCATTTATAAATACATTTTTCCTATTCAAAAACACGTAACAAGAACAACTGGGGTGGCATTTTGGGGCCTGGAACGAATTAATGGCATTTCAATTAATTTCAATGGGGAAAATTGCTTTGAGATACGAGCAATTTGACATACGAGCAAGGTTACGGAACGAATTAAACTCGTATCTCGAGGTACCACTGTATATCACAGCATAAATATATGTCTTTTGAGTCAAAACACCAGCATTGTTAAGCGACAATACTACAAATCCAATCCATTTAAAATTATCATTGCTATTAAAATTATGAGATTTTATCATTAGCTTGATGTTTCGATTGTTTAGCTGCAAAATAAAATCGCTTTTACATTAATTCTATGTTTGAGGACCCCGTCAAGTGTGAAGTCAGCATCGATAAAATCTTTTAGTTTTTATCTGTCAACAACGATATAAAAACTCTTCATCTAGAAAAAGAAATAAAACACTTTGTAGTTACCAAAGAACACATGTTCAATCAGGTTTCGACTCAAGTCATCTCCAGGTCATGAATCTGCTAATGGTGGCTGCCGAAACAAGAGGAAAAATTCTGGGATAAATTTGAGCCACTAAAGAATACAGAACGACCAAAAAAGCGGAGAAATATCCATTTACCGAATTTCCTCTCACAAAATAAATTAGGACGATTCATAGGAAACCCGCTTTACTTAATCCAAGGATCAAGAACTAAGAGAGAAATCTGCATACCTAGAAAATTCCCTCTACCAATAAAAAAAGAAAATAAAAGAATGGGAAAAGGCAAATCTTAATAAGTCATTGTGAGAAGAAGCTAATAACCATTAGAAAGTGGCTCTTGGTTCTATTGCAGGGCATCTTTTGCATTTTACCGTACAATCAAAGGGGGAATTCGAAATTAGGTTTGTGGACTTTCCCTGTATGATATCGTCATGAATTTTGTAAACGTATATTATATATATATATATATATATATATATATATATATATATATATATATATATATATATACTGATTCAACCAAAAATTTTATTTTGGAATCTTAAGAATGAATATTTTCATAAGCAAATGATATTTTTTAAATCGGGAAAGAATGGTTACCTATTGAATTTAACGAGTGGTTTGAATTGCAATGGTTATATAAAATTCAATTCAAACGTTAGAATTGGAAATAGGCAACAAAAAATGTCGATTTCAATTGAAATGAATCAGAGCCGATTGTATATGACAGGTACTTAATCCTTGTCGTTTTCTTATCGTTGAAGCAAACACTTATTGTCTCTATAAATCATTGTTCTCAAGAAGATAAATCCAGACCCGTGCCTTATTCTTCACCGATTGTCGATGGAGGGTTTGAGATTAAATGTCAAAATATCTTTTTCTAAGACGGTTTCATAGTGGATTAGATACTTAATGAATTAAGGAATCAAATTTGGCCAAAATTAAAAGAATATAAAGCTGAGCTTACACACCAAAGAAAGAATGCTGTGCTTTACGTTACTCTTAAGAATATGCTCGCATTGGAAAATCGGCTTGAATGTATTCGCTGAAAAATTTTCAGGCAGTCACAAAAAATTCGACGGAGAAGAATCTTTAACAGCCGTGACATGACAGATACTTAGGTTGGGATATTTACACAGGCCAACAAAAAACCTTTTTCTTTGGTAACTGGAATTTTAGATCTGATAATGGATACTTAAGGGCCGCTAATTCCAAAGATGCAATCAGCTTGCCTGAATTGAAGATGCTATTAATTTGCTTGTACTATTTTGAAGGCACAACACGAGCGATTATTTTCATCAACTTAAGATTAAAATCAACTAACGTATTTAAATCCTCCGCATTTTTAACGTAATATGAACTGTTTCTTTTTCAAATGTTTTCATTAGCTCTAAATGAATGCACATAGGTACTTATGAATTGAAACAGCATCATATATGTGACTTTATGTCCTCCAATACCTACACGAATACCGTGAATTTTGTCAATACCTCAAGAACTCTACTCAAGGCCTAAAGAAAATTTTATTTTAATCGTCCGGATATCTTTTACTGCATATGTTTTGTGCACATAATCATTAAAACGAAAATTTTATAAAGTATAACGAAAATTGAAACAATGACTGTACTTTGTAGATATTTAAAAAGCACCTGATACTTCAACCAAAATTAAATGAATGATCTAATTGGGGAAATAAATCTTCCCAAGGAATGTTCTTGATTTCTTGCCTATCCTTTAAAAGATGTCAATGTACTTCTCACTGGGAAAAACAACATTTTACAGTCAACTATAAAAGGATTTGCTGCATTTATTTGCTACAGAAGAAAACCTCTGCAACGGTGTTGGATGTCCTCTCAAGAAGTTAGGTTTACCAGAATAGAAATCAGATGAACGGCGACTTTTACGCCGACATACTAACTATAAAATAGAAAATCAACACGGCTGCGATTGGTGCTGGGTTTTTAATTATAATCCCCCGTATTTATGATCTAAACTCCTTCCTTTCCTTTTCCTGGGGGGGAAAAAATTTCCCTCAAGATAATAGAATAAATATAAGAAATGCCGCTTTTCTTCACGTCGAACCCAGTATTAAATATAGATGGATAAATACTCCTTAAGGTAAACTTATATATACAAGTTTACGGACCAGTCATCAGTAATGAAGAAGTTAGCCTAAAGTTAATTTACATTTACCTTTTCCTTGTTCGGAGATTAGTGCTTATCTTTTCCAGGTTTTTTTGGAGGGCCATAAGTCGTAAATGAATGGGATACCTCCTAAATATGTTATAAGATAATGTTCTTAAGATTACGAAAGAATGCGGTCCATAGTTTGTCAATCCAGAGGAATAAACTAAGACCAAAAAGATATTTTCCGCTTGAGATACGCCGTCGTGACGTCTTTCTTATTTCGATTTCTCGGAATTTCTACCGTTTCAGCAATTATATCTTGCTGGTATCTCATTAGCATTTTTATGTTAGTGAGGCAAGGTGAGGAATGAGGTAGTTTTCTCTTACTTTCCTCACTGATCCAGCATAATACCATTCGGAAAAGATAACTGAAGTGCAGAAGAATAGCTGCAAACGAATAACGTCCTTACATCATTCGATCAGGAGACACCAAGATGAATACCGTTACTCAGCACCTCATATCCTTCAATTACTTTCATATAACACCAAATTAACGAAACAGACGTACACAAAAGTCAATGAAAGATACATTTCACACTTTCCTGTACCAAAAGAGAAATGAAAAATCGTCTATACACTAAGATATGTATTGGGCCGATGCAATAAACCTGAGCTACCGGATATTCAAGCGGGTAGTGCGTTCGACTTCGGGTAGAACGGTATCGGGTTCGATTCCTGGCGGGAGTCCCATATCGGTATGACCTCAGTTGTTGAATCACTTTTAAAAATACCATGGTAGACAAATGAATCACCTATAGGAAATATATACTTCTAAGTATATTCTCCTGAGTAATTCTTTATTTCTTCGTTCTATTGTCTACTTATTGTGCTCGTGAGAGTCTAGTGACTCGTAATTAGTGTCGTATAGATCAATTTTTATTTTCTGAGATTTCAACATGAATTCCTGGTTTCTGATACGTTTCAATTTATATATACCGTTTGACGACGAATTACCGTTTAAATCTACGCGTTTATTTCTCGTGAAATGAATCCCGATTCGTTCTCCGCCACTCGCCTCCTCAGTATTTTTCAGACAGTGTAAATCAATCCAAATATGTATCTCGCCATTTTTCGAATAAGTAAGTTTGAATCCGACCAATTATAACTTTAAGCAGAAGGAACTGGACCTGCCGCTTAAGGAATTTAAAATCCCCTTCACACTCGTTAAGCTTGATGAAGGGATATTTTACAGACTCTATCTCTTATCTTTAAGTATCTTTATCTTTAAAAACTATTTCACAAAATTTAAACTGATCTTTAGATACGAAACGCGAGGAGAGGCATAAGTAGATTAGCAATCGCAGACGATAGAGAGCTAGCAAAGGTTGCGGAACGGTAATTTGTGAGTGGTGATTGTAAGTGAAAGTGATTGACTGGTGAGATTCAACATAATGGCGCCTTGTAAATTTTGGCTCCTAATGATTGGGACAATATGGATATTTATGGCCGTAGCCGACGGTAAGTTGAATTTGGAATCTTCGTACCAGGAAGGTACTTTAAGAGCTCCATTGCTTCTCAGCGTTCATTTATACCTTTAAATAGTTACCTACCATATGACAGTACGATATTTTATTTGCTGTAGACTTCTTCCGTTACGGATAGGTGCGCGGCAAAAATGTCAAATGCCATGGAAAAATCGTCACAGTGAGAATTGATGGAATTTGATGTGCGGGAAATATACCAGAGTGGAATTTTCATAGGGAGCGAAACCATATTAAGGCATTGTTTAATACCATTTTGGAAATACTTTGGCAAACATCGCAAAAAAGAAACCTGTTTTGGGAATTGAAAAAATTCAATTAACTTAAATGAAAGGGAAGGAATTCCACTGCCAACCTTACTATTCAATATGACGCAGAAACGAAGCTAAAATGAACACTTTACTTACTTACTTCTACTGTAGCATCTTTTTGTGGCATTTCTTTCTGTTGCATTACTTCCTATAGAATTTTTCCCTGTGGAATTTTTCCCCGTGGCATATTTTGGATTCCTTAGATCTTCGAGAGGACGCGAGTTCGAACCAAGGAGTCAATTACAAATTTCCGTAGGATTTTATGCGGAGGGATAATTCGTAATTCAAAAGGAAAGTTTCCATCCGCTAAGGGCAAGGACAATGTTCACACGAGCAAGACAAGTGCTCTTCCATTTACACGTGGACAGATTTCCATCGCACTTGATTCTATCGATGGCTAAAACTGCATTCTATTCTAAAGATGATTTTATACTATACAGCCAAAAATTGTTTTAATTCGTCATCTGTTTCTCGAACAATTTTGAGTTATCTCCTCGGTAATTAATTAGCGCGTCTCATTTGATCCGTCGACTGAATCCGATATAAATAAATTCCTAAATAGATAGAGCGTTGGCACAAATGTTTAAACAACCAAAATTTTATTGATAGCAATGCAAACATCTACTAATTACATCGTAAGATTCATGAAAAATCTCTATTTTTTATCAAATTTTTCGATATTTAGATCAATATGCGCAAATTCGATAGTAAAAATAGGAAAATTCTATTCAATTTTATTTCATATTGTATTGCTCTTGATTTCGCGAAACCAATATTTCTTATTCACTTTACAAAAGGAGTACAGGTCAGCAGCTAAATGAAAATACAAGGTTGTATTTTTGTAATGTAAGTTACAGACATAGGATAACTGAATTCATATTTATTATTGTTAATACAAAATCACGTCAGAAGTGGACAAATTTCATGTGGCAACGTAACACATGTTAAACAAAATTGATTTAGTGACGTAGTGCCTGGGGTACTTTCCAACGTCACCCTGGGTTCCACTTCTACAGATATAGATATTCTCCCATGTGATAAGAGTAACAAAAGATAGAAATTAATAATATTACGCCTGAGAAATTCTTTACTACATAGAATTCCTTTGTGTGGTTCTCATAAAATATATTATATTGAAAATATTTGAGGGAGTTAAAATACATGGTTTATTAATTATTTTCATAAATATATTTATTCAAAAATCAAATGTTATTATGCTGTAATCACTGTGACGATCTCTTTTAATCGTTTTTATATTAATATCAAAAGCACGCATCCGCTCAATTTCCGTTAAAGTTGAATGAATACTTTAAAAGCAAACAAGGTTTTTCAGGTTACTTGAAAACAAGCCAATGATATCATACTTACGTATTTATTTAAATATTGAGTTGTGGATTAAATGTTTAACGACTGAAATATTCCCTCAATGGATTTAATCAAGTAGATCAAAACATTAAATTAGTCAGAATACTTTTTATTCTCAAAATGATATGTATGCTTGAAAATTTGATAAACAAATTTTCTGAGGATTTTTTGAGCGAATTCTTTTTCCTTTCAGCCTTACGATAGCGAAGTACGTAAATATTCCTACAGACTTCTGTCATTCCTTCAAATAATAAACACAATCTATAGGCACCAAGAGATCCAGCGATTCTCCTTAAAGCTCTTTTACCATTATTTGTTAACGCCCCTAATCCTAAGAAATACTTCCACAGAAATACCCTCTGGATGAGTTTTACCCTTACCATGTGATAGAGCTGCAGACTAAGCAATCCCCAGATGAAGTAAGGAAGGAATTCCGAACCATTGAGTGAACTGAATAAGTGCATGCCAATTTCTTAGGATCTTCCGAGAAGAAAACATGCGGTGGTAAACTCGGAACTCTTGCCCCAAGTCAACCCATTCAAACTATGATAAATCAGTTACAAAAGCGTCACGGAGTTAAAAACACGTTCAAATCTAAAAATCTTGTAAAAGATGTCTGCCTGAAGCTAGGTCTTTTTTCCTTACTCTATAAACCTCGATCTGAGAGTTAATTCACGGGAAAGCTCGATATGGCTGAAGCTATTAGTGCTACCATCATGGTACATCCACTTTTGGTGGTGCTGTTGCTATAATTAAGTCATATCTCTCCAGGACTACGTCAAAAGTTCAGAATTTTCATCTTCAATTTTTTATTTGATGCCTTCCATTTCTTAACTTCTCCAGCAACTTCATTCCGATCACACAAAACATTTTTCTTTCCCTATGACTTATCAGTATACATAATTAGTTTTAAAATAACAATTTACACATTTTACACCATATCGTAAGAGCGATATCAGTATATAGATGAATTTATACCACCACATAATTATTGGTTGTGGCAGCTATTCTGGAAATTGTAATCCTTTGGATGCTTTAAACAAAAAGGATCTCAGAGTGGCCCACTTTCAAACCCTTCCTGCAAGTCCTATTATTTTATTTGAAACATTAACGTGGATAATAAAAATCGTCAAAGATTAACCTAACTAGATAGCCCCTCCATCGGACAACTAATAATCAGTTTTGCCAGAGCTGAATATACCCAAAGTAGCTGTAAACGTCAATCTCATCACGATGAAACGAGATACAAATTTCGCACGATTTCTTACAAAAAATATAATCATATATAAAACTTGGATATCATTAGTATATTTAGGAGTAATTATTGAGGGATATTTACATTAAAAAAGGTGAAAACTACATTATACTTCCTAAAAACTAACAGTATATAGAGATTTAATTACTAATCCATTCATTTCAATCTTCATTTGTTCGAATATGAGGAGATGAAAAGAAGAATATCCTTACAAATAATTTACAAAGCTTCCTATTTAAAGGCAAATTTTCAAAGAGAAAATGAAAATGTAAAAAAAGGAATGCACTGAAATACGACAAGAAATATAAAATTAATTCAAGTTAATCCCAACTTACGAACACTAAGAATACAAAGACGCCATACCAAACAGTGAGAAAAATACTTCGAGTTCAGATCAACTGAGAAAAAACAGGAAATTCAGAATCCGGAATAATTAAAATTAATATAAATTAAAATAAAATATATATTATAGAGTACTTAATAATATAAAATTTCAAACTAAACATATCAAGTAAACAATTAACACATGTTATATAAATAACGACCTACTCATAAATCAAAACTAAAAATATTAAATAATACTACAGGAACTTCTATGCCGGGAACAGTGAAAAGAAAAATAAAAACCGACGATTTCAACAAAATCAAACTAGAATCAACAAAAGAAACGGTATCTACAACGACGGAACCCACAACAACGAGCACTACAGAATCACCAACGACGCCTACCACTACTCCGACTACTCCACCTACCACCTCTTCTTCCGTGGAGACCACAACTTCCACGGAGACGGTAACTACAACGACGGAACCCACAACAACGAGCACTACAGAATCACCAACGACGCCTACCACTACTCCGACTACTCCACCTACCACCTCTTCCTCCGTGGAGACCACAACTTCCACGGAGACGGTAACTACAACGACGGAACCCACAACAACGAGCACTACAGAATCACCAACCACGCCTACCACTACTCCGACTACTCCACCTACCACCACTTCCTCCGTGGAGACCACAACTTCCACGGAGACGGTAACTACAACGACGGAACCCACAACAACGAGCACTACAGAATCACCAACGACGCCTACCACTACTCCGACTACTCCACCTACCACCTCTTCCTCCGTGGAGACCACAACTTCCACGGAGACGGTAACTACAACGACGGAACCCACAACAACGAGCACTACAGAATCACCAACCACGCCTACCACTACTCCGACTACTCCACCTACCACCACTTCCTCCGTGGAGACCACAACATCTACCGAGACGGTAACTACAACGACGGAACCCACAACAACGAGCACTACAGAATCACCAACGACGCCTACCACTACTCCGACTACTCCACCTACCACCTCTTCCTCCGTAGAGACCACAACTTCCACGGAGACGGTAACTACAACGACGGAACCCACAACAACGAGCACTACAGAATCACCAACGATGCCTACCACTACTCCGACTACTCCACCTACCACCTCTTCCTCCGTGGAGACCACAACTTCCACGGAGAAGGTAACTACAACGACGGAACCCACAACAACGAGCACTACAGAATCACCAACGACGCCTACCACTACTCCGACTACTCCACCTACCACCTCTTCCTCCGTGGAGACCACAACTTCCACGGAGAAGGTAACTACAACGACGGAACCCACAACAACGAGCACTACAGAATCACCAACCACGCCTACCACTACTCCGACTACTCCAACTACCACCACTTCCTCCGTGGAGACCACAACATCTACGGAGACGGTAACTACAACGACGGAACCCACAACAACGAGCACTACAGAATCACCAACCACGCCTACCACTACTCCGACTACTCCACCTACCACCTCTTCTTCCGTGGAGACCACAACTTCCACGGAGACGGTAACTACAACGACGGAACCCACAACAACGAGCACTACAGAATCACCAACGACGCCTACCACTACTCCGACTACTCCACCTACCACCTCTTCCTCCGTGGAGACCACAACTTCCACGGAGACGGTAACTACAACGACGGAACCCACAACAACGAGCACTACAGAATCACCAACCACGCCTACCACTACTCCGACTACTCCACCTACCAGCACTTCCTCCGTGGAGACCACAACTTCCACGGAGACGGTAACTACAACGACGGAACCCACAACAACGAGCACTACAGAATCACCAACCACGCCTACCACTACTCCGACTACTCCACCTACCACCACTTCCTCCATGGAGACCACAACATCTACCGAGACGGTAACTACAACGACGGAACCCACAACAACGAGCACTACAGAATCACCAACGACGCCTACCACTACTCCGACTACTCCACCTACCACCTCTTCCTCCGTGGAGACCACAACTTCCACGGAGACGGTCACTACAACGACGGAACCAACAACAACGAGCACTACAGAATCACTAACCACACCTACCACTACTCCGACTACTCCACCTACCACCTCTTCCTCCGTGGAGACCACAACTTCCACGGAGACGGTCACTACAACGACGGAACCCACAACAACGAGCACTACAGAATCACCAACCACGCCTACCACTACTCCGACTACTCCACCTACCACCACTTCCTCCGTGGAGACCACAACATCTACCGAGACGGTAACTACAACGACGGAACCCACAACAACGAGCACTACAGAATCACCAACCACGCCTACCACTACTCCGACTACTCCACCTACCACCTCTTCTTCCGTGGAGACCACAACTTCCACGGAGACGGTAACTACAACGACGGAACCCACAACAACGAGCACTACAGAATCACCAACGACGCCTACCACTACTCCGACTACTCCACCTACCACCTCTTCCTCCGTGGAGACCACAACTTCCACGGAGACGGTAACTACAACGACGGAACCCACAACAACGAGCACTACAGAATCACCAACCACGCCTACCACTACTCCGACTACTCCACCTACCAGCACTTCCTCCGTGGAGACCACAACTTCCACGGAGACGGTAACTACAACGACGGAACCCACAACAACGAGCACTACAGAATCACCAACCACGCCTACCACTACTCCGACTACTCCACCTACCACCACTTCCTCCATGGAGACCACAACATCTACCGAGACGGTAACTACAACGACGGAACCCACAACAACGAGCACTACAGAATCACCAACGACGCCTACCACTACTCCGACTACTCCACCTACCACCTCTTCCTCCGTGGAGACCACAACTTCCACGGAGACGGTAACTACAACGACGGAACCCACAACAACGAGCACTACAGAATCACCAACCACGCCTACCACTACTCCGACTACTCCACCTACCACCTCTTCCTCCGTGGAGACCACAACTTCCACGGAGAAGGTAACTACAACGACGGAACCCACAACAACGAGCACTACAGAATCACCAACGACGCCTACCACTACTCCGACTACTCCACCTACCACCTCTTCCTCCGTGGAGACCACAACTTCCACGGAGAAGGTAACTACAACGACGGAACCCACAACAACGAGCACTACAGAATCACCAACCACGCCTACCACTACTCCGACTACTCCAACTACCACCACTTCCTCCGTGGAGACCACAACATCTACGGAGACGGTAACTACAACGACGGAACCCACAACAACGAGCACTACAGAATCACCAACCACGCCTACCACTACTCCGACTACTCCACCTACCACCTCTTCTTCCGTGGAGACCACAACTTCCACGGAGACGGTAACTACAACGACGGAACCCACAACAACGAGCACTACAGAATCACCAACGACGCCTACCACTACTCCGACTACTCCACCTACCACCTCTTCCTCCGTGGAGACCACAACTTCCACGGAGACGGTCACTACAACGACGGAACCCACAACAACGAGCACTACAGAATCACCAACCACGCCTACCACTACTCCGACTACTCCACCTACCACCTCTTCCTCCGTGGAGACCACAACTTCCACGGAGACGGTAACTACAACGACGGAACCCACAACAACGAGCACTACAGAATCACCAACGACGCCTACCACTACTCCGACTACTCCACCTACCACCTCTTCCTCCGTGGAGACCACAACTTCCACGGAGAAGGTAACTACAACGACGGAACCCACAACAACGAGCACTACAGAATCACCAACGACGCCTACCACTACTCCGACTACTCCACCTACCACCTCTTCCTCCGTGGAGACCACAACTTCCACGGAGAAGGTAACTACAACGACGGAACCCACAACAACGAGCACTACAGAATCACCAACCACGCCTACCACTACTCCGACTACTCCAACTACCACCACTTCCTCCGTGGAGACCACAACATCTACGGAGACGGTAACTACAACGACGGAACCCACAACAACGAGCACTACAGAATCACCAACCACGCGTACCACTACTCCGACTACTCCACCTACCACCTCTTCTTCCGTGGAGACCACAACTTCCACGGAGACGGTAACTACAACGACGGAACCCACAACAACGAGCACTACAGAATCACCAACGACGCCTACCACTACTCCGACTACTCCACCTACCACCTCTTCCTCCGTGGAGACCACAACTTCCACGGAGACGGTCACTACAACGACGGAACCCACAACAACGAGCACTATAGAATCACCAACCACGCCTACCACTACTCCGACTACTCCACCTACCACCTCTTCCTCCGTGGAGACCACAACTTCCACGGAGACGGTAACTACAACGACGGAACCCACAACAACGAGCACTACAGAATCACCAACGACGCCTTCCACTACTCCGACTAATCCACCAACCACCTCTTCCTCCGTGGAGACCACAACCTCCACGGAGACGGTAACTACAACGACGGAACCCACAACAACGAGCACTACAGAATCACCAACCACGCCTACCACTACTCCGACTACTCCACCTACCACCTCTTCCTCCGTGGAGACCACAACTTCCACGGAGAAGGTAACTACAACGACGGAACCCACAACAACGAGCACTACAGAATCACCAACGACGCCTACCACTACTCCGACTACTCCACCTACCACCTCTTCCTCCGTGGAGACCACAACTTACACGGAGACGGTAACTACAACGACGGAACCCACAACAACGAGCACTACAGAATCACCAACCACGCCTACCACTCCTCCGACTACTCCAAGTACCACCACTTCCTCCGTGGAGACCACAACATCTACGGAGACGGTAACTACAACGACGGAACCCACAACAACGAGCACTACAGAATCACCAACGACGCCTACCACTACTCCGACTACTCCACCTACCACCTCTTCTTCCTTGGAGACCACAACTTCCACGGAGACGGTAACTACAACGACGGAACCCACAACAACGAGCACTACAGAATCACCAACGACGCCTACCACTACTCCGACTACTCCACCTACCACCTCTTCTTCCGTGGAGACCACAACTTCCACGGAGACGGTAACTACAACGACGGAACCCACAACAACGAGCACTACAGAATCACCAACGACGCCTACCACAACTCCGACTACTCCACCTACCACCTCTTCCTCCGTGGAGACCACAACATCCACGGAGACGGTCACTACAACGACGGAACCCACAACAACGAGTACTACAGAATCACCAACCACGCCTACCACTACTCCGACTACTCCACCTACCACCTCTTCCTCCGTGGAGACCACAACTTCCACGGAGACGGTAACTAAAACGACGGAACCCACAACAACGAGCACTACAGAATCACCAACGACGCCTACCACTACTCCGACTAATCCACCAACCACCTCTTCCTCCGTGGAGACCACAACTTCCACGGAGACGGTAACTACAACGACGGAACCCACAACAACGAGCACTACAGAATCACCAACGACGCCTACCACTACTCCGACTACTCCACCTACCACCTCTTCTTCCTTGGAGACCACAACTTCCACGGAGACGGTAACTACAACGACGGAACCCACAACAACGAGCACTACAGAATCACCAACGACGCCTACCACTACTCCGACTACTCCACCTACCACCTCTTCTTCCGTGGAGACCACAACTTCCACGGAGACGGTAACTACAACGACGGAACCCACAACAACGAGCACTACAGAATCACCAACGACGCCTACCACAACTCCGACTACTCCACCTACCACCTCTTCCTCCGTGGAGACCACAACTTCCACGGAGACGGTCACTACAACGACGGAACCCACAACAACGAGTACTACAGAATCACCAACCACGCCTACCACTACTCCGACTACTCCACCTACCACCTCTTCCTCCGTGGAGACCACAACTTCCACGGAGACGGTAACTAAAACGACGGAACCCACAACAACGAGCACTACAGAATCACCAACGACGCCTACCACTACTCCGACTAATCCACCAACCACCTCTTCCTCCGTGGAGACCACAACTTCCACGGAGACGGTAACTACAACGACGGAACCCACAACAACGAGCACTACAGAATCACCAACGACGCCTACCACTACTCCGACTACTCCACCTACCACCTCTTCCTCCGTGGAGACCACAACTTCCACGGAGACGGTCACTACAACGACGGAACCCACAACAACGAGCACTACAGAATCACCAACCACGCCTACCACTACTCCGACTACTCCACCTACCACCACTTCCTCCGTGGAGACCACAACATCTACCGAGACGGTAACTACAACGACGGAACCCACAACAACGAGCACTACAGAAACACCAACGACGCCTACCACTACTCCGACTACTCCACCTACCAGCACTTCCTCCGTGGAGACCACAACATCTACGGAGACGGTAACTACAACGACGGAACCCACAACAACGAACACTACAGAATCACCAACGACGCCTATCACTACTCCGACTACTCCACCTATCACCTCTTCCTCCTTGGAGACCACAACTTCCACGGAGACGGTCACTACAACGACGGAACCCACAACAACGAGCACTACAGAATCACCAACTACGCCTACCACTACTCCGACTACTCCACCTACCAGCACTTCCTCCGTGGAGACCACAACTTCCACGGAGACGGTAACTACAACGACGGAACCCACAACAACGAGCACTACAGGATCACCAACGACGCCTACCACTACTCCGACTACTCCACCTACCACCTCTTCCTCCGTGGAGACCACAACTTCCACGGAGACGGTCACTACAACGACGGAACCAACAACAACGAGCACTACAGAATCACCAACCACGCCTACCACTACTCCGACTACTCCACCTACCACCACTTCCTCCGTGGAGACCACAACATCTACCGAGACGGTAACTACAACGACGGAACCCACAACAACGAGCACTACAGAATCACCAACGACGCCTACCACTACTCCGACTACTCCACCTACCACCTCTTCCTCCGTGGAGACCACAACTTCCACGGAGACGGTAACTACAACGACGGAACCCACAACAACGAGCACTACAGAATCACCAACCACGCCTACCACTACTCCGACTACTCCACCTACCACCACTTCCTCCGTGGAGACCACAACATCTACCGAGACGGTAACTACAACGACGGAACCCACAACAACGAGCACTACAGAATCACCAACGACGCCTACCACTACTCCGACTACTCCACCTACCACCTCTTCCTCCTTGGAGACCACAACTTCCACGGAGACGGTAACTACAACGACGGAACCCACAACAACGAGCACTAGAGAATCACCAACGACGCCTACCACTACTCCGACTACTCCACCTACCACCTCTTCCTCCGTGGAGACCACAACTTCCACGGAGACGGTAACTACAACGACGGAACCCACAACAACGAGCACTACCGAATCACCAACCACGCCTACCACTACTCCGACTACTCCACCTACCACCACTTCCTCCGTGGAGACCACAACATCTACGGAGACGGTAACTACAACGACGGAACCCACAACAAAGAGCACTACAGAATCACCAACCACGCCTACCACTACTCCGACTACTCCACCTACCACCTCTTCCTCCGTGGAGACCACAACTTCCACGGAGACGGTAACTACAACGACGGAACCCACAACAACGAGCACTACAGAATCACCAACCACGCCTACCACTACTCCGACTACTCCACCTACCACCACTTCCTCCGTGGAGACCACAACATCTACCGAGACGGTAACTACAACGACGGAACCCACAACAACGAGCACTACAGAATCACCAACGACGCCTACCACTACTCCGACTACTCCACCTACCACCTCTTCCTCCTTGGAGACCACAACTTCCACGGAGACGGTAACTACAACGACGGAACCCACAACAACGAGCACTAGAGAATCACCAACGACGCCTACCACTACTCCGACTACTCCACCTACCACCTCTTCCTCCGTGGAGACCACAACTTCCACGGAGACGGTAACTACAACGACGGAACCCACAACAACGAGCACTACCGAATCACCAACCACGCCTACCACTACTCCGACTACTCCACCTACCACCACTTCCTCCGTGGAGACCACAACATCTACGGAGACGGTAACTACAGCGACGGAACCCACAACAACGAGCACTACAGAATCACCAACCACGCCTACCACTACTCCGACTACTCCACCTACCACCTCTTCCTCCGTGGAGACCACAACTTCCACGGAGACGGTAACTACAACGACGGAACCCACAACAACGAGCACTACAGAATCACCAACCACGCCTACCACTACTCCGACTACTCCAACTACCACCACTTCCTCCGTGGAGACCACAACATCTACGGAGACGGTAACTACAACGACGGAACCCACAACAACGAGCAGTACAGAATCACCAACCACGCCTACCACTACTCCGACTACTCCACCTACCACCTCTTCTTCCGTGGAGACCACAACTTCCACGGAGACGGTAACTACAACGACGGAACCCACAACAACGAGCACTACAGAATCACCAACGACGCCTACCACTACTCCGACTATTCCACCTACCACCTCTTCCTCCGTGGAGACCACAACTTCCACGGAGACGGTCACTACAACGACGGAACCCACAACAACGAGCACTACAGAATCACCAACCACGCCTACCACTACTCCGACTACTCCACCTACCACCTCTTCCTCCGTGGAGACCACAACTTCCACGGAGACGGTAACTACAACGACGGAACCCACAACAACGAGCACTACAGAATCACCAACCACGCCTACCACTACTCCGACTAATCCACCAACCACCTCTTCCTCCGTGGAGACCACAACTTCCACGGAGACGGTAACTACAACGACGGAACCCACAACAACGAGCACTACAGAATCACCAACGACGCTTACCACTACTCCGACTACTCCACCTACCACCTCTTCCTCCGTGGAGACCACAACTTCCACGGAGACGGTCACTACAACGACGGAACCCACAACAACGAGCACTACAGAAACACCAACCACGCCTACCACTACTCCGACTACTCCACCTACCACCTCTTCCTCCGTGGAGACCACAACTTCCACGGAGACGGTAACTACAACGACGGAACCCACAACAACGAGCACTACAGAATCACCAACCACGCCTACCACTACTCCGACTACTCCACCTACCACCACTTCCTCCGTGGAGACCACAACATCTACGGAGACGGTAACTACAACGACGGAACCCACAGCAAAGAGCACTACAGAATCACCAACCACGCCTACCACTACTCCGACTTCTCCACCTACCACCTCTTCTTCCTTGGAGACCACAACTTCCACGGAGACGGTAACTACAACGACGGAACCCACAACAACGAGCACTACAGAATCAGCAACCACGCCTACCACTACTCCGACTACTCCACCTACCACCTCTTCCTCCGTGGAGACCACAACTTCCACGGAGACGGTAACTACAACGACGGAACCCACAACAACGAGCACTACAGAATCACCAACCACGCCTACCACTACTCCGACTACTCCACCTACCACCACTTCCTCCGTGGAGACCACAACTTCCACGGAGACGGTATCTACAACGACGGAACCCACAACAACGAGCACTACAGAATCACCAACGACGCCTACCACTACTCCGACTACTCCACCTACCACCTCTTCCTCCGTGGAGACCACAACTTTCACGGAGACGGTAACTACAACGACGGAACCCACAACAACGAGCACTACAGAATCACCAACCACGCCTACCACTACTCCGACTACTCCACCTACCACCTCTTCCTCAATGGAGACCACAACTTCCACGGAGAAGGTAACTACACCGACGGAACTCACAACAACGAGCACTACAGAATCACCAACGACGCCTACCACTACTCCGACTACTCCACCTACCACCTCTTCCTCCGTGGAGACCACAACTTCCACGGAGACGGTCACTACAACGACGGAACCCACAACAACGAGCACTACAGAATCACCAACCACGCCTACCACTACTCCGACTACTCCACCTACCACCTCTTCCTCCGTGGAGACCACAACTTCCACGGAGACGGTAACTACAACGACGGAACCCACAACAACGAGCACTACAGAATCACCAACGACGCCTACCACTACTCCGACTAATCCACCAACCACCTCTTCCTCCGTGGAGACCACAACTTCCACGGAGACGGTAACTACAACGACGGAACCCACAACAACGAGCACTACAGAATCACCAACCACGCCTACCACTACTCCGACTACTCCACATACCACCTCTTCCTCCGTGGAGTCCACAACTTCCACGGAGACAGTCACTACAACGACGGAACCCACAACAACGAGCACTACAGAATCACCAACGACTCCTACCACTACTCCGACTACACCACCAACCACCACTTCCTCCGTGGAGACCACAACTTCCACGGAGACGGTAACTACAACGACGGAACCCACAACAACGAGTACTACAGAATCACCAACGACGCCTACCACTACTCCGACTACTCCACCTACTACCACTTCCTCCGTGGAGACCACAACATCTACCGAGACGGTAACTACAACGACGGAACCCACAACAACGAGCACTACAGAATCACCAACGACGCCTACCATTACTCCGACTACTCCACCTACCACCTCTTCCTCCGTGGAGACCACAACTTCCACGGAGACGGTAACTACAACGACGGAACTCACAACAACGAGCTCTACAGAATCACCAACGACGCCTACCACTACTCCGACTACTCCACCTACCACCTCTTCCTCCGTGGAGACCACAACTTCCACGGAGACGGTAACTACAACGACGGAACCCAAAACAACGAGTACTACAGAATCACCAACGACGCCTACCACTACTCCGACTACTCCACCTACCACCACTTCCTCCGTGGAGACCACAACATCTACGGAGACGGTAACTACAACGACGGAACCCACAGCAACGAGCACTACAGAATCACCAACGACGCCTATCACTACTCCGACTACTCCACCTACCACCTCTTCCTCCGTGGAAACCACAACTTCCACGGAGACGGTAACTACAACGACGGAACCCACAACAACGAGCACTACAGAATCACCAACGACGCCTACCACTACTCCGACTACTCCACCTACCACCTCTTCCTCCGTGGAGACCACAACTTCCACGGAGACGGTCACTACAACGACGGAACCAACAACAACGAGCACTACAGAATCACCAACCACGCCTACCACTACTCCGACTACTCCACCTACCACCTTTTCCTCCGTGGAGACCACAACTTCCACGGAGACGGTAACTACAACGACGGAACCCACAACAACGAGTACTACAGAATCACCAACGACGCCTACCACTACTCCGACTACTCCACCTACCACCACTTCCTCCGTGGAGACCACAACATCTACGGAGACGGTAACTACAACGACGGAACCCTCAACGACGAGCAGCTCAGATTCTGGATCCTCAACAGTAACTTCGGAATATGGCAGTTCTACTTTATCCTCTGAGTTTCCATCTACCACTCCAGAACCGATTCCTACGGGTCCGTTCGTTCCCCCGACACTTCCTCCAGATCCTCCAGAAAATAATTTTGCTTTGAAAGCCGACAACTTAACTTGTCTTCTGATTAAGATGGCTACGCGTGTTGTTGTTAACTATGAAGGTCCGGAATCTAAGGTATTATGCAGTATTTTTCAAATTTGCTAATTTTCTTTGATGTTTTAATTATTATGTCGTTTTTATGGTTTCCTTCTTGATGATTAATTATTGTTTATCCGTATTTTTTCTCCGTTTCCCCTTTATCTTATTAATTTTATATTTATCACGCTTGTTTATACATTAATTTATCCCCTTTCAGTGACTCCCGAATGTAACGGATAGTTTAAATTTTAGAATTTTAATTTTCATATAATTTTCGAATTCTTAGGATTATATATTCTTTAGAGTAGTTAAATCTCCAATAGAGCATTATATTATGGCATGTGTCTTCTGAAGTATCCTTTTTTGACTCTGGATGACTCGAAACGCTCTCATAAAAAAAGTACTGCCGATTGCAATTTCTTTTCTTTATAGAGGATGAAGGCATAAGTAATTTCCCTCTAATCGAATAATAATCGAACGGGTACCAAAGGAAAGAAAATTTAATATAGATTCTTACATGCCGGATCGTAAAATGTATTATAATCATACTTTTTACAAAATTTAGGTAAAATTATTTGAAATTTTGTTTAATTTTGCGGGAGGAAACAGTTTGCCCCCTATCTACAAAGGTGATTGTTGTGCTCAAACATCGTAATTACAGAATAAGATAATTCCATATCAAATGTATGGGGGAGGAGAGGTGTCACAACATAGTAACGAAAGGATCAGTTAACTTTTGAAATCTAAATTCTGCAACATAAATTCATAAATAATTTAACCTTCTATACCGCGTATGGTTTTAAATTGCACGTTGTGAATGAAAGTTCAAATGACAAATCCGTTCCTCCAATCAGCTTTAAGGGAACATCCAGGAATACATTTTATAGATTGACGTTTATGTTCGTGAGGGCGTATTACTATCCTTTTGAGAATGATTATTTTTCAAATGATAGGTATCCAGTAAAAGCAGAATACTTAATTTCCGCGGATTGGATACTTTAATTTACTGAATAGCCGAAACAAAATTTTCCTTTGGGAATTGCTTAAAATACTTCGTCAATTGCCCGAATTCAGCAATTTCTGTTAATATATACAAAAGTATGCCACCTATAAAGTACGTAAATTTTAGCTTTACATTGATACTCTACTTATTTATGGAGATATTTATTTTCGGGTGTCCGGCTTAGAGCTTCCAAAGAAAGCCCTCGGTATCTCGGTATTTTTTCCTAAACATACGGTATTCTAAATGTACATATCTTTTTAATTCAAAATATTTAAAATATTAACGGATACTCAATAATTTCAAGAAAACGCATTTTTTTAATATCGTAGGAGTTACATATACCGTAAAAGCAGCAGTTACTGCACTCTTTGCTTATCGAAGGTTACTATTTTAACAGAAGCAATTCATACGATCGCATTCTGAAAAATTTCGCATTTATTTTACTTAGTTTCTTAAATCACTACATAAAAATTACGGATTAATCACCGCATACCATTATATTATTGGTTCATCCTAATTCCGTAATCTTCGCGTTTCCCATGTGATTATATTGCTCCCCATTGAAAAGTGCGTTTGGAAGGAAATTATCCTAAAATACTTCTAAAAATGGAAATGAGAAGAACGTTAAGGCCGAACTGGTGTAGATTCTACTTCTAAAATGTTCATTGTTAGTTTATTGGGATGAGTTTGGATGAAGATGATATATATAACAAGAAAAAAATTCAGTTTAAGTTTTCATTAATTGGTAAGAAAGTATGATGAGGCAAATAATTGCTGCCTTCTCATCAGAGTTTCATCATGCTTTATCCCTTGAACCTAGACTTATTTTCCAAAAATATATTGGGATGAACCTTATTTCAAAGACATTATTTTACAATAATAGATTCTTAGTAGAAGAATAGAATCTAGAATAATAGATCCATTGTATCATTGCAGCAATACGATCTACTTTGTTTTTGAATACGAAAAAAATTCATATGATTTATATAAGGGTAATTTCAACTAGCCATAACTAGGTTGTAACCATAAACTCAAACACTGCACGAGATCTGCTAGTTTTTATTTCTACATCTTTAAAAATCTTTCCAAATTGGCAAGGAAAGATTCAGCTTAATTATATTAGTTTTGGACAGGTGCAGTTCATGCTACAAAACAAAAACATGCTACAAAAAGTGTTGAAATGAAAAAGTTTTAGGAAATTTTGCTACAATTAAGAAGGAATTTGAGAAATAAAATAATATACAAGTATAAATTTCAACCACTCTTTAGGTAAGCCATTTTTGTTGCTGAAAACATTGTGAAATTGGTTTGTTTTGTTGGAAGAATAAGGTTTATTCTTTAATAATTTGAATGTTTTTAGTATTAAACAATTGTACCTGGCTGTTAAGTTGGTCACCATGATGTCATTTTACCAAAATGTCCTTATGTTAAGTTGTCCTAACGAAAAGTTGTCTTACACCAAGTTGTCCTTTTATTGAATTATCTAATGCTGAGTTGTCTTTATGCCCAGTTTTCCCACACTGAGTTGTCACTGAACCATACTCTATTCATATCATTTTTTAAAAACTGTGATGAAAAGAACCTCCTTACTAGAGGGCTTGTCTTTTTCCTATTTATTTAACAAATTATATATCTTTTTTATTTTTCTTTTAAACAAACACTTTTTATCTAATCAGGCATAGATAAATTAGTTATGTTTACTACCCTTGTAATTATAATTTACACCATTCTCTTCAAATCTTCATCAGTATAGCATCTAGTTCCATCAGCTCTACATGCGTATAATTGTCAATGAATATTAATGAATGGAGAATGACCTTATGAAAAGTTGTCATACATGTATTTATTTGGCAGAATCATTGATGTAAACTTCATCCTAGATGCTGATATCTTCCTGTCATTTCGTATAGACTCTGTGATTTTTCTGATATCAGATATGATAGCACAAATGTATCCTCTTATTGCCTTTACAAGCTTTTTATTAAAAAGAATAGTTTTCCAAACCTTAAGGACTTAAGGGACTATTTCTGGATATTCAGATTTGTTCAATGCTCTCAAATGTTATAATATTTATCAAATTTCCTTATTTAACTACAAATCTTCTGTCCTCCAATAATCTTCCTTGCAGTTTTTTTCTCTTTATAAGAAAGGGAGTCAAACAAAGAAGAAGAATTATTTTTATTTTCTGTTCTTCCCTTCAGGATTTTTTTCTTGGGAATGATATTCTTGTAATATATTAAGGATTTCCTCAAATGTCATGCCTATTAATCAATACTGAAGAAAGGAAATCATTATACTTTGCATGCCTATAGTAGCATCAGTTAAAAACCTGCAATTTGCCTCAATTTAGATGTTTATTTTACCTAAATACATCAAATTTATCTTATTTTAAACATTTGATTCTGCTTACTTGCAACAAAATTGCATTGAAAATAATTTTTTACTCCTAAATAAAGACACCAACAAAGATATCTTATGGTCTATTCTTCAGTCTCATATAGTTGCATTATAAACATTTATTTCAAGATGACATTCTAGGGATTTTTAATTTCTTTTCTTAAGAAAAATATATATGATAATTTTCATCACTGTTTGATTGCCAATGAAAGACTATTTAATTTCACCTCATCTACTTCTTAGACATTCACAAGCATTGTGAACGTCCCTAAAAATGCAGAGGTGAGTGGATCATGCAAGGACCCTCAATATGTATCCTTCGAGTGGGACAAAAAGAAGTTAATCATGTATTTGACTTCTTACACCTCTACTCGATCCAAGAGGGCAGCGACTGAGGAAGGAGATAAACAAATATCAGTTCAAAAGGTGTCTCTAAACATGACAGTGGATTATCACACTTTTCCAGGATCGCAAGCTATTGGTATGTGTCCTTCTTGTTAAGTCTATATCTATCATGCACGCTTAAATACTTGCCTTTCATCACACACAGAGATATATATGAGTATATATATGTGTGTGGGTAAAATACAGATTATTGCAACAAAAGAATTCATTAAGGGTATAACATTAGAGCTGTAATGTAACTGTAGAAAGATAAGATAGTGTTTTGAATGGATTTTTTGGCCTAACCACTTTTTAACCTGTGAATGCAATGGAATAATTTCTATGTGCGAGCATTAATTAAGCGGCATAGCCTGTCTTCTTTTTGCTTGCTTTAGTGCTACTATTGCTTAGGAAATGAAATGAAATGAAATTTCAAAACATTAACGTACATAATAAAACTAAACAGTACTTCTATTTAAAGGATAGGAAATCAATTTCTTTTAGGCTTTGTTCCCTTGTACATTATTCAATAGAAACCAAAATCTGAGGAAATACACCCTCATGCATCTACTTATGTGCAAGGTTTGAAAGTTTTGTGACTCTTTATTTAGAATTGAGTTAGTTATATAAAGAATATTCAATATACACAAAGTACGCCAGCAGACTGGAATGAAATTAACCAAAAATGTTATTAAATTAATTATCATTGTGTATTTTAAAGGTGAGAAGATGTCTGCTACTGCAGATGATCTGAAGCTATTTGAAGCTCCTAAAAACAAGTCATTTTCTTGCTCTAAACTTCCACCATTGAAAATGCAATCATCACTACCAAAAGTGGGCCCTGTGCGGGTCGAATTCTCGAAGGTCCACTTCCAGGGATACACAGCAGAATATGACAATGGTGAGTGAAAGATACTTTTGGCTGAAGGACTTCATAAGTCTTACTTTTAATTGGATTTTCCAGATTTGACAAAGATTTAAGTGATCCCAAGCATACCCTGTAGCTTACACTGCATAATAAGCAAGGAAGAAGTATATAAACACTATGGAAAGTTTCTTAATAAGATCAAATGGTGCTACAATAATTACCATATATACCTGCATATGAAATGTAAATGCATATAACACAGCAATTTTTGGGACTATATTCTTATCCAATGTTATAAATACCATCGAAAATCCATACTCTATTATAAGTTGCATCCTGCTTATTAACCTTTATTTTTGGTGAAAATGTGCATATGTAGACTCGTATATGGTACAGAATTGATGATGCTAATAAAATGTCAAAAGAAACCTGGAATAGAATCAATAGTTCCAAAAATAATAACATCACTCAATATCTAAAAGTTATTGAACCCTCTGTTGAGATTAAAACTGACCTATTTCACTTAGCAGACAAATTTAATGAATATTTTATTTGACAATCCCCTTCCCCAACAGTTTCCAATAATTTCATAATGCATTTTCCATTTTTCTTTTCCTTTTGCCTTGTCTTTAATCTATGCTCAAAATTACAATTCTTAACCTTGGCTCTATATTTGACTCAGACGAAATTTTTGAACTGCCTTCTCCGTTGAATTTATTTGCTCTCCACACCTAATTTTACTAAAGTTCTTCCTTCAGCATGATATTTATCGTCAGCCACTTAGTCATTAAAATATTTTATCTGTCTACAATAGAAAAGGTAATATTTGTGATATTAACTCTAATACATTCTTAAATTTTTTGGAAAGATATTTGAAAAAATATTTCATATAGACTTATGAAGTATTCACTATTATTTAATATTTAATTGTCTTTTCAACATGCATTTAGGCACAAGGGATCAACTAAGAGAGTAATCCGTGAAATCACAAAGTAACGAGTTTAAGGAATAGGTTCTTAACCCCCTGGAGTGTGCAATCACACACTGCAGTTTTAAGTACATTTTCCCTTATTAATCTAATTTAAAACTTTGTTTACACGAAAAGGAATGATGTACTTCAAGATTCAACATTGGTTACATTTTACACATAATATATATTCTATTATTCAGTATTCTCACTTTGTAATGAGGCACCTAATTTTCTAGTTTTCTTAATGTGGTGAAATCAATCAATTTAGGGAGCCAAAATTTTGAAAATTATAAATGTATGATGAACAAATTATGTTGAAAAATATTCTATACTTATAACCAGGATTTACTCTTGATAAAAATTCAAAATCATTTTTAAATTGCCATAAACATCAGATTTTTTATGAGAATATGTTATTGTTTTACATTAACCATGTCTATAGCTGTATTATTACACATAATATTACATAAATATTTTAAGAAATGATCAGATCTCCAAATCGTTTAATTATTATTATTTAATCAAAATATAATGAATAGATTACATATTTTTCTTTGCAAACTAATTATTTTATCCTCCCCAAGATGTAAATTCTTATGAAGGCGGATCAAGGTCATTTAAACAGCCATAAACATTTTTGTAGTTAGTTTTCTAGAGTTGAAGATGTTCACTCTGGTTTAGCAATACATCCAGTTATCCAGTTAACATTAACAGCAGTATTATAGATTGTGACAGTTATAGTTGACATAAATATTTTCAGGAATAGATCCACTTCACAAATTTTCAAGGCTTCCATAGCTGTTATAAGGAAATCTTCAGTTTGTTGAGATAAATATAAATGCCACATGCTCATAACTGTGGCACTCATGGAATATCACTATATAAGAGCAATTACATGGTGCATTCCATAAAGGTGGCTGAATTGTTTCAGAATTTATTGAGAGAGTGTTAATATTTGCAGGTCATTGAGTAAATAATTTATTATACTTTTAGTAAATTGATGTAGGTCAATGATCTACAGCTATTCTCTTCAGCCAGTTTACAAGTAGAGAGTATTCCTTCATATGAAGGGCCTGTTATTTTATGGCAGAAAAGTTTTAACACAGATTTCTCTCAATGAAAATTGTTGATACAAAATTAATCAGAGAATGAACATTGGTAGTAATGTATTGCTACTAGAATAATCTATTAACTTTATTTTTACAAACAATTTCAGATGTTGGATGTCCAGAGGAGACAAAAATTGACATGGCAGCTTTGCTAAGTGGAATAATTGGGGGAGCAGGTCTGTTATTTGGAATCATCTTTGCCATTATTTTCTGGAAATACAGGAGTAGGAAAGAGAGTGATAGGCCATATGAACTATATTTTTGAAACAAAGCTCTCCATTAGCTGTTTTTATAAATCCATATTTATTTTCTTGACTTCATAACTCAAGAGTTTTGACAAAGAAATATTATTTATTGTACCACGTTCCATATCTAACCATTTATTTTGTGAAAATATTATTGTATAATATATTATTTTAATACAGTGGTGTGGTCATCATTTCATTACAAAAGGTAATATCACAATTAACCATAGATACTGAGTTAAGACTAATAGCTGTAGGATTTCCTTCAGGATACTATGCATGCAGCTACTAGATATAGTATGCAGAAGAGGTACAGAATGAGATGATGAACTATGGTCATTAAAAACCCAAATATTTTGAGATTAGCAGCATTTTTTGATTTTGTGAATTATAAAGAACCCCCTGGAGGAACAACATGACATTCTTTGCCTTTAATAAGATAGAGGTATCAGAATTATTTTTATGTGTACTGTATGGCATGAACACTAAGTAAAATGCTGTTTCTTATGAAAACACTCGTGTACTGAAACCTTTTATCCTGAAAAGACTTTTCACAGGTTATACTGTCCTAGCAAATTCAGAATGAAAATTTGCCATTAAAAATTAAAGGTTGGATATAGGAGAGATTAAAAAAAAACAAATAGATGTTGTATTCTCTTATATGAGTGAGAAAACTTCTGGTTTAGCTTTGCCTTTTTTGCTTTATATATGTATAGCAAAATCCAATTCAGAATTCCAGTAAAACTTTACTAAAAGCATAGGTTTTTAGGAACAATTATCAATGATAGACATTAACATCAATTTTCATATTTCAAGACTTTCATGTTGGAAAGGTTATTTTTTTCTTAGATGGTGATTTTGATTTTTCATTGCTGCATCTGATTTCATAACATTTATTCTATCATTTGATAACTCCAGGAAGCAAAATGAATATCCTTAATCAAAGTCTCTTATAATAATTAATATCATCCTGTGTTTCAGATTGGCCTGTGTGATTACATTCCATTGTGTTTGATGTAAATTTATTAAATTTTATTGCTTACCGTAGCTCCCTGATAAAAAAATGCAATGAATGCCTGGAAATTGACAAGGGAATTCATATTTTATATCTCTTTTCTTTTCAAATACCTTACTGTTGAGTATGGATGTAATGATATTTGATACTTAAATACTCACTTATTTATTTGGATGTCTCAAAGCACTCAATACAATCATTTTACATTACCCTGTGATATGAGAAGAGTGAACAAATTTCTTTGAGAAATAAACTGAATTGAATGTGATCCATGTGAAACTTCCTGACAATTTTAGTTCGGTTTAAATAATAATTAAATAATAATAATTAAACAAGTGTTTTATTGCATCACTCATTTTGCCTGATGGTGGATTAACAGTGTGATTAGGTATATTTGAGCAGTCTTTTCTATGAAAAATTCATTTACTTGCCATTACCTCCTCACATAGAGATGCTTTATCATGGCGAAAATAACTATGTTTTTTTTGATACATTGCGACTCAATTACACAGCCAATTCAGTCTATAACATTGCGAAAATAAAACATCTTTCTGTAATCTGACGTACGTTTCTACAATCTACAATGACGGTTTTGTATTTCTATCTCGATTCTAATTTCTGTTGGAAATATGAAACCTCTTTCTTGAGAGGTAATTTTTTTATGAGAGATATTAGGGAAAATCGTTAACAAGATCGCCAGTACATTTAAAATATCCTAAGCATTGATTAAGTCCAATACCTCTGCAACTTATGAAAATGTTTAAGTATTTACCTTAGAATTGAGTTTCACTTGCGGAGTGAACACAGTTTTAAACACTTAAACAAAAATCAAAAACGAACAAAAATTACGAAAAAGAATAATTGAATTCACTTTTGTTGCCACATCACTTGCGAGTGTAGATCGTCTTATGTGAAGAACAAAAAATTCACACGGAAATTAAAATCTATGCACAATCATCAACCTTTCGAAGTTTTTCAATACCGAATATCTTTCCCTCTAAAATGAGAGTCGCCACAAAACGAGCTCCTTTTTACTTGAGTCGAAAATGTACCTATCTAGACCTTACGAGAAGTAAACTACAAAGTATAGTAAGCATAGTTTTTTTACCGTCCCACTAGGTCTCTTGACAGAAAAGGGCAGTACTGCGAACTAAAACATGTCCTTAACAGGTTTTCTTTCGTCGAACGACTTCAGACTCATTAGTTAACAATCTTAGTTTACATAAAGATGATCCAGAAGAGTACATGGAGTTCACCGAAGAGGTTCTCAAGGTGAACTGCTTCATCCTGATCATAAATGCCATAACTATGTCCCACGAAAGGTTTTAACATGGTCAGAGGGAAAGTATAATGAAATAATCCGTAATTTATTAAATGCCTCTCCTCACTTTATAATCTTCGAGCAATTGTGATGTCACACATCAAGCGTAGTTCAAAGATCACGTTTTAAGCCCGATATATTTGAAGACTTACCATAAAATGAAGATTCTATAGATTCTAGCTCTTTATGAACTTATAAGGCCAACTTTCCAAAAAGATTGGAGACCCTTCACCCAGAGAAAGGATAAATTAGATAAGAAAACGTCTTCTAGACAATGAGAATGAAACTCAAGTGTGCTCTTACTCCAAACATGGCGTAAAATTATCTTCAGAGTAGAGAGGTATTGAAACTTGAGAGAATGAAACGAGAGAAGAAACAATTATTGTCGTTTAAAACATCTGTCAAATACCGATACGTCGAATCCGATTGCCTGAGAACACGAAAAAAAACACGCATAATCTTGTCAATCAACTTAAATGATCGTCTAGATTTAAAACTCGAAGGTGAGGAGTACTCTAAAAGGCCAGAAAAAATTATTTCAAATCATAGAAATGAGAAATTTTCCACCATAATGACATAAACGCTGCCGAAGCAAAGCAAACGCTGAACCCCGTTGAAAGATCGCAAAATGCAGAATATTAAACAAAGTTCATTAACTAATATCCGTGCAAATACAAAGATTTAAAAAAATATTATCTCTTCTCTTAGTTCTACGGGCGTGAATGCTGCCGCTAGCACCACTTATAAAGAAAAATTCTCATTTAACTGCAATTTTTACGAGTTCGAGTCTTATGATAATCCTCGCCTCTTGCTTCACTATAAGCCAGAGTTAAAAATCACGAAATTATTACGGCGAAAGAATCTTAATCTCAATCGTCAAAATCCGTACACACCTCGATAAACACGGACAATTGACAATTTTGATAGCATCAAAATTATAAAAGTATCGATTTTACTCGAATAGGATACGGCTATTCTTCCATCGGCATTAAAATGGCTAGATATTCTAATAAAGAAAACTAATATCGAAATTTTCCACGAGGATAATGAATTGGATTAAAAACACGAGCCGTTAAATGTCTATAAACTCCTCATCTCGAAATCCAGAAAGATCCCTATCGCATTAGAATTATTCCGAGCTCTAGAGAGGGAATACGACTTACCAGGCAAGATGAGCTAGATAGTTCGCTTTCCCTCGCCGACCAGGAAAGTCCACATAAGTGCAGTACAATGATCCTAAAAATAACAATGAATACATTTCAGAATAAGGACAAACCATGATTCATGTCACCATTCAGCATCATTGATACCTCAGTAGTATTCATTATGTCACGACCAAGAATAAGTCCGAGACAAAATTAAGTCAATTTTCTCTATCTTATTAGTATTTTCTTATCTCATTCCAAAAGACATGAAAATTAATTGATATTTGATGTCGGTTTCTTTCAGTACCACCAATTGATATTTTCAAACCGATACGTTTTCCGAAGTGTGTATGTGTTAAGTGTAAACCTTGTTGAAACCTGCGGCTTAGGAGAGTCCATAAGAAGTAATGCGAAAGGTCCCACGAAACACCTGCAAGCTGAAGGTCATCATGAAAGAACACAAAGGTACACCGAGAGGTTCCTATTTGGGTTGAAAAAGAAGCGTTAGTCATTACTAACCTTCAGTCCACACGAAGGAGCCTTTACTAGATAATGATTCTCACAGCTGAATTTTGACTTCCTTTAATAACATCGAACTGTTGATGATATTTTGTGGATTAAAAACAAATGCGGATGATATAGGATGCCGTGCCAAACGAGGTGCTCTCATCATGCAGAGATGGTTCCAAGTAAAATGCTGTACGTCGATCCAGAGCTAAAAAGCATGGACAGCAACCTATAGTTTGTCATGAGAATGGGAGAGAAAATATTCGCGTTACGTTATCAATGATATTGAAAACCCTGGCTACATTTCTCATTTTAAGGAAATGGGAGTGAATGTTTCACAAATTCTAATCGCGTAGCAAAAGAAATGAAACAGGGATTAAACTAGGCAATCATATTTTCAATGAGTTTTTAGTCGTCATCTGTGAAAGTTTATAGTAATGGATAATGTTAGGGCATAAACTTTATCCTTATATGCGCGGCAAGCCAGTTCGTTTCAGCAACACGTGGAAATCACCTGAGAAAAGCAAACTATGACCTGCAGAAGGCACGCTCCAACTTCACCTTGGAAATGTCTTCGGTAATGCAACGTATTTTCTTGGTACCCCGAGCACCACAAACGTGAAATTTATACAGATAAAATATAGAAATGGAAAGCAATAAGACTTTTATCATAGGAATGAGAGACAGCATTCCTGCGACCCATCCATTCGATAATTTTGGTTTAGTATCTAGGCCTTGCATTCAAAGCTTAATAAATACGTGAATAACACTTAAGTTTGGCAAAAAAGAACACATATGAGGGGGTTAAAATACTGTGAAGACGATTAAAATTACAAAGAAAATATACGACATAATATAGTTGAGCAGGGAACATACAGAAGAATCTAGCGAATTGGGAAAAATAAATTCCAAATAATTGAGAAGAAAATAGAAAATTATGTATTTAAGAAAGGAGATGGAAATTTTTAATGACATAACTGTGGAGACCTTAAAATAAAAAAATAGTAGACCCTTGGTTTACCTCGGAAACAGTGGATCCTCAGGATTCCGCGTGAGAATTCTTAGCGGAAATCTAAGCACACAAACCTTATAATTCGGGAAGAGCGAAAGCCCGTTTTAAATCCGTTTTTATCATACATTTATTTTTTCGTTCGAACGCCTTTCAACGGCCACCGTAGGTTCTCATTGTCCGTGAAAATTTCTGCTAACTTAATTCGCCTTTCTCTTATGTAACGTTTCGGGAATGACGTTACTGTGCTCCGCCACGTATCTCGAGAAAATCCAAATGGAAACTGTAAATGGTCATGTCCATGGTAGGTTACAAACCGGTCCTTTCATTCAATAAAAAGGGTACTGTACGGTAAAAACAAAATAATATTGTTAATAAGCTTAGTACTATTCCGAGAGAGATTTATTACCGACTAGTTTCGTCAACGAGTTGCCATCTTCATTATATTGAGCATGACTAATACTGTCATAATATTCATATCTCTTTTCTTTGATTTTCAGTTCATAAACTACGTATGTTTGCGGTTCCGTTATTTATTCTTCATGTACAATACAACTATATTATGCGGAAAACATCTCTGAAGACCCACTTATTTGCAATAAATCGTCTTTAAAAGGAAGGAGTGTCTACATATAAAACCAACATCCATTCCTCGACTATAGAAATTAATTTTTATCTCTCAAAACTTCTAAAGACACAATTAACGACTGCTTCTTTTCCAACATATACCGTTGGCTTTGAGTGCTCTATGTCATTTGTATGCAACAACCAATATCTTTTTTTCGTTATCCCTTAGACTACCTTTAAGACTAGACTAACCTCACGTTGTGAGCTAATATAGGTATTATTGCTTCATTCAGACTTTCTGTATCTTGCAAACATACGTTTTCCTTATTCACATCTCCGTCTTTCAGCCGCTTTTGTAACTATACGTTTCTTAACCCGTCTTCCAGAGGAAATCCTAATGCTGATACAGGAAATTATATCACTGTTTTTCGGATTTCATTCAGTATCTTTCTTTCAACAGTATCGCCCACCATGTTATGCGATTTAATTTTCTGCGAATTCTTTCCAATAATTTATTAAGAATCAATCCACACAAATCTCACCCTAATTGGATAAAAATTTTCAGTTCTACAGCTTAAGTTTCTGGAATTCATTTCTTTTACAGAAATTACTTACAGAAATTACTTAAAATTATAATTATAAAATTACCACTTTGTTGAGTAGCAGAGGTAATTGAAAATGTTCTCAGATTGATTTCGAGACTAAATTATGGGTAACATGCCATTAAAAATTCTGCTTTTGATTGCTTCACATGCGGATTGATGGTATAATTTGCGGCATTATAATGTAATAAGGCGACGTAGAAAGAAAGAGAGAAGAGAGATGCATGTTTGAGTAAAATGCTAGCTCATTTGAATGGAATGGAATCTTGAAGGAAGACGGTTATATCAGACAGGATGTACCACATTAGGGTGGATCGAAAAAATTTTTTTTTCGAAATCGGTCTGCGGCTAATGCGTAAAGTTTGTGGTTGGTGGTCCTTATAAACCATAAGAAATTTCAGCTCGATCGGAATGTGTCCTGAGGCTGCGAATTTTAGTCAAAATTTTAAATTTTTGTGAAAAAATGTCAAAAATTTGCATTTTTTTCTGATGATTTTTCGATGTTTATGAAGTGATTTAATGGCAAAATATTACATTTATTGCTTGTATGTTGCTTAGTGATTAACAATTTAGTGAGTTTGAATGAGGAAAATTGGTTTCTCAGTTCGCCAAAATTTGTCAAAAATCGCCAAATATACAGAGATGTTACGGATTACAATAACCTGCTGCAATAACTCGACCCCACCGACATTTGTACATACAAAGCATGGAATTCCGAAGAGGGCTGGAATAAACTGCGTGCCAGATTTAAACTTTTTATGTTGAAAACGGAAATTACAGTGCCAAAATAAAGAAACGAGAGCAGTAAACAGGCACAGCAAATCATTCATTAGTTAATAGGGGTATCAGGGAATGGAATATTACCAAGTATGCATTTCTCATACTAATCCCGCTAAATGTACAAAAAAAGATTGAAACCAGATAAATATTCTTTTCTGTGACAATTTTGAAGATCAAAAATGTAGTATTTCTATATATTTTTTCTAAACATCCGTTTTCGGTGACCAGCGCTTTTAACTCTTCATACTCAATCAAAACATATAAATGACATACCATTTCAAAGAAAGAGTTTTCCGCTTCCTGCTGAAAATAGACCAACAAATGAAAAGTGTGCTGAATTAAATTCTAAATTTGGTAAATGATCGAGTTAAACTTTGAATTTGCCCATAGGGTTTCGTAACTTGGTTTGTATTTATCGTGATCTATCGACAGAAACAAGGTTAATCGAAACCAAAACTGATACAATATATGGTGTGTTTTAGGTATATTTAGTGTTTTGTATTAATTTGAAGTGGTTCGAGTGTTTTTCGAAGTGTAATTGGGTGAGTAATAGCAGTGTCTGTCTGCGAAAATTTCTCACGGGGCAGGTAATATATACTAGTAGTTAATCTATAAGTTACTATGCTGTGTTTTGTATCACCAATTATTGAATTATCTGTTATGACTACATGAATCTTCCATGCATTTTAGAGTATCCTTTATGCAAATTTTTGTACGACATCGTGTTTCAATCCATTATAACTTTTTGTTTATTGTATGCATTGCGTATGGGAAATTTTTGGAGGGGTTTTTCTCTCTTCCTAGGGCAAATTTCAGGCAATTTTAAAATTAAATTGATATTCTCCCATTCAGCGTTGCCACCTGATCAGAAGGCCAAATTTAAACGGAAATTCAAGTACATAAATAATCAAAAAGATTTAAATTAATAAATATTGAAAATATTTAAATAAATAAATAATTAAGAGATTGAAATAAACAATTAATTTAAAAAATCAAATAAATAATTAATTAAAAAGCTTAAAATAAATTAATAATTAAATTATTTAAATGTATGAATAGTTGAAAAGATTTAAATATTAAATAAAAAAGATTTAAACGACAATCCCAGTTTCGCTTTCTGTTAATTTCCATCTCACTCTAGAGCTGGTGAGAGATGAAAGCTGCTTCATGGGGAAATCATCTGTGTCTGACTCAGAGATACGGTATAATAACAGTGTAAGCAATGGAAGGACAGGTCTGAGTGCAGCGCATGCATACGGTGCATTTTTCCTCTGCGGCTACATGT
This sequence comes from Pachydiplax longipennis, assembly GCA_036926295.1. Classification (NCBI taxonomy): domain Eukaryota; kingdom Metazoa; phylum Arthropoda; class Insecta; order Odonata; family Libellulidae; genus Pachydiplax; species Pachydiplax longipennis. The sequence goes on along the minus strand of JAVFKF010000003.1, from coordinate 21,304,911 downwards.
CGGCCGTCGGTAGCTGAAAGGCGATACCCCCACTTTTGCCTTGATATCCGATGGAGACCGCGGTGATTGATAAAGGAATCCAAGCCGAAACATTTGAAGGCAACCGAGGTCGACCACGCCAGCAAAGAATACATAAAAAAATTGATATTAATAAGGACTTCTTAATCGGCTCTTAAGCCTCATTGCTCTGCGGCGGGAAATTTTTAGCAAAATTACACACAGAGTGAAAAAATAGGGTAAGGGCGAATGGATGTAGACACCGCTTAGAAAACTTACGACCTTAGTGAATTTGCAAGTCCATATATTCATTTTTTTATTTAATAGACTCACTAATCTATAGTGAATACCAAACAATAAAATGGAAAAAATTACAGAAAATATGCATGAATGCACAAACTAAAGACAAATCGACAAAAAATAAATCTGAAAAATATACGCAAAATATGATTGAGTAGAAAGTTATTTACATAAATATTCAATGAGGTATAATTTTAAGAATGAGACTATTCTATATAATTACTTCTATTGATATACTGAAACGCAGTTGCGACTTGGGTCTCTCCGAGTAATTCAAGGCAACACAAGCTTGAGATCATATAAAAATATTAAATGAAGAACTGCATCAAGAATAATTCTATCTTCTATATATCTACGTAGTTTTACATCGAAACTAATAATTTCCTTTTCTTTCAATATCAACAGAGCGAAAGTTACAAATTGATTTATGCATATAGAATTATATTTAGACTCTCAGCGGTTTAGTGGATAACTCATTCGAATCGAGCGAAAGAGTTTGAGCTCCCATGTCGCCAAGCGGACAACGCTTTCGACTTTGGCTTAAGAGTTTGCGGGTTCGATCCCGGTCGAAGCGAATTGATATCAGCTGTTGATGTGTTTTTAATAATACCATCCAATCTTCATTTCATTCAAATCATTAATTTCATTCAAAGAGATACGCAAAGTCCTCCTGTTAAAGTTTTTAAGAAGTTTTTCCTGTTTTTATACGAGAACTTAACACAATTTGTTTCTCAGAGATCTGAAGTAAAAATGAGTGTTATTTTTTTTAATCCCAAATTCTTTAGAATTTCAATTCCATCAAACTTATTTTCTGCCGGTAATTTTTTTTTGGAAATAATAAGGAATGTGATGGCAATAGATTACTCTTCTAAATTACGATACTTCAAAATCTGGTCAGCACCTGGATGCGATGAAATTATTTGGAAGTGTACAAATGCATAAATTCTTACTTCTACAGTGTTATAAGGACTTTTAATTTATTATATGACCGAGTCATTCATGTAAGATTTGGAGGTTCGATTTTAGCACGCCCTTCGTCGCTTACTCTACAAAATATACCTGAGGTCACCTCCCCCATTGAGTCATTCATGTTTATTCGTGAACCCTCTCCGTCGTTTCTCCTGCAGTTCCTGGGCACAAGGCCTGAGGTCACCTCCACTATGCACTGTACTTCTAAGAGTCAAAACTCCCCAAACCCAGTCAAAATAAAATGCTTCAGATAAGTGTGCGAGTGGTGGTGTTGCCTCATTGCGAGGCCTCCCTGAACCGTCAATCCTCCCCCATTTCCTACCTGCTCAGTGACCCTAAAGGTAGAAAGGGAAATCGTATTAAAATAATAGTGAACATAAGAACCAATTTCTAATATAGCAGCGGTTTCAGATATCAATTGTCCTTTTCAGAATGTGCAAGAAAATCGATCTTTATTGTTAACCCTTTACAAATTAGGTTACCTGTAAGTTTTAAGTCGGCATTTCCTAATTATGATACCTTTCCTTATCAAATTATACGACACATAAATTGATTCTAAATAGTTAAAGTCTTAGCAATTATTTGCTATGTTTAACTAAATAACTACGAAAGGTCTTAACCTCGTATTTTTCCTTCGTTCTGACTGTTAAGGTTTCTCCCCACCTTCTAAATACTATTACTGTTTAAAATTGTACATAAATTGGGATGATATTGCTTGGACGACTTAACTCCAATTTATGATTGAGTGAAGAAAAATCGATGCATGTATAGGGGCTCAAAGATAGCCGAGTGGACTACGTTTTCGACTTTGGAGAAAGAAATCGCGGGTTCGATTCCAGAGAGATGCACGTATAAAATTACCCTTACCGTCGAAGCATTTTAATAAAATTCACAAACAATCTTACACTTCATTAAAGATAGACGCAAAGGCTCATTAGTTTTAAGACTAACTTTTTCGTAAAGACATTTCAACTGATATCGAGAGATCCGAAGTAAAAGTGAGAGGTATTATTTTTTAAATCCCAAATTCTTTCCATTACATTAATTTATACTTGGCCAGCGAATAATTTTTTGATCTCATCCTTTTTAAGAAAATGAATTAGTATCAATGAAATTAATTAACTTTTATTAATGAACTTAGCGAAAGAGGTTTTGATGCCATTGAAATGATCGGCAATTGCCGTTTACTTGGATCTTTATTCATCGGATATCGAATTTAATCATATGTTCTTGAAAACTGCATAAATATTATCCTTAAGTGTTTCACTTGGATATACGAGCTCGTGAAACACGGACAATTTACCCTGCGATATCACAGTTTTATTAGAGAAATGATTACTGAATAATATGATCTTAGTTAGAGATTCATTTCACATTTCCAGTGGTTGAAATCCGTCAATCATGATATTAAAAGTAGCGAATGGCATGCGTTAGCAACGTAAATTTCCATTCTAACTAATGGCTTGAAATACAGTCCGTAAAACGTCTCATGGTGATAGAAAGGCAATAAAAAATTTATTTAGAAGGAAAGAAGATAGGATGGGTCAATTTGGATTAGTCATCGCCACACCCTCGCTCCAGCTATTATGGCATTTTTAATCCATTGTCTTAGTGCATCAAATTCTTAACCAAGCTCTCGGAAACTGAAATGCGCCAAATGAGTTTTTACCAAAATGTAAGGACAGTCTTATTTCGAAAGCCAGTACAATTTCACACCAAAGAAATTGCGACATAACATCCGAGTTTGCCTTAAAGTAAGTTGTCATTGCTTTCCTTTCGTCTTCGGCCCATACACTCTTCTAGTTCCTCAGGTCAAAAGAGGAAGTATGTACTGTATTCATCAGAATAACCAATAACGAGAAATTATTTACTCTTCTACTTGAAGAAATGAGATGATGAAAATCGTCGTGTAAAGAAAGTTTAAGTGAGATTCACAGATATTCGAAATTGGTGGCAAAGAAAACACCTCAACCCTCTCATATCAATTCAAACGTCTTTTTACCACATTGAAGCTATATTTTAATTAATATATTGTAATCGGTCGCACACTTAAAAGGAAATATACCGTTTCATTATTTATCATATGGCATGTGTAGCTTTTATGCATCGTAGCTTTCACGTATTAAAGTTATTCGCGACAAAAACTAACAATACGATTTCATTGACATAGAGAATTTTCGGTTACTAGAATTTTTATGGTCAGGTATCGAATGGAGAAATATATCAATTTAATGCACGCAGTTTAAAACAGCATAAAATATACTTCCCAATTTCCAAATGATAACGATGATAAATACGTCGAATAGTTTCCCATGGTCTTTAATTTATCGTTAAAAATTTTTTTCATAGAGATTTTAAAAATTATAAGATGTCAAATTCTTTTTAATTGACTGTTTTTCATCTATAATGGAGACAGAATTTATATGTAGTCATATAAGTATCGTCACATAAATTTCAATTAAACGAAATAAGATTGGAGTAATAGTGGCTGGTTATTAAAAAAGGCCAACAAACAATTCAAAGCGTTGCCAACACTTCGATGAAATGAAAGAATTTGGATATATTTTCCCATTCCTTACTTCACACATCCACTGTTTCGTAATGATATTCAAAAGATTCTGTTTGGTGTTTCTATTGAGTTTTTCATTTCCATTGAGTCATTCGTGGCATATCTATCCTCTACGCTGTTTATTCAGTAAAATACCAGGGCACAAATCCTGAGGTCACCTCGTCCATGCACTGCAAGCTCCAAAAAGTCAAAGACCTCAAATCCCATGTCAAAATCTAACGCCTCGAGTAAGTTTTCGAATGGTGAACTCAAACCGCGAAGGACTCTCAGAACAGATACCACAAACCCTCTCCTCCCCCATTTCTTACCTGCTCTTTGCCCCTCTACGTCGAAAGAGAAATCGAATCCAAATTATGATGAATCAATGGTATGTTTTGAAATATAACAGCGTTTAATTTAACGTCAAAATCAATAGCCCTTTTCGGGAGAGGAATATCAAAACATCTAGAATTGTATCAATAAAATTTATATTCAATGATGTAAATTTTATCGATACAATTCTGTTTTTTGATGTCTTAACATTATTTCTAGCAATCCACGATGAATGAAATAGTTTTTATTTGTCTTGCTGAAAGTAATTATAAGATAGGTGGTGGAAAAACAGGAAAGTGTCCCTTTCTTATACGTTGTCTCAGAATATTTCATATTATGCTATGAAAATGAGTGAGGTATGAGTATTGCTTAATGATAGTTATATTCTTGGCTAGTCGTAGTCAAGAGGTGCGGGAAGAAATATGAATATACAGACTGGTTTGCATTTACGTTGGCTTCATCCTATGGTGGTGTTCTGACTCAGCGAGTAAAGTAAAGGCTTATTCTTATATTTCTTAGTAATTCTCACTTAAAATGCTTTCGGTGCCCAATGTGTATCTAACTAGCCTCCAAGCCTTTGGCACACAGACAAAAGTCGCCAGGATCCATTTTTTCCTTCTCAAATTATAAGACGGGTAAATTAATTCTGAATAGGTCAATTCTTAGCAATTCTTTGATAGGAATAATAACTAACTATCAAAAGCAAACATAGTTGTACGTAAATGTAGCAACATTTGTAATGATATCGATGTTTGTTGATAATAAGTTCCAAATTGAATTATAAGTTATAAGGCCGCGTTTCCTCATGATATTTTCTCAGATGAAGATGGTCGTGGAAAACAGACGATTGATTGAAGTAACAAAGCGAAGGCAGAGGAGAAGGATGAACCAAATAACAAGGGAAATTCGACTGCTACTCTTAATAACCTAGTGGTAGAATGCCAGGGAAACATGGAGAGAATACAAACGTGTTAGATGAATTGGATTGATCGGGCATTGAATATCGAAGGTTGTTAATTAATCATTTACAATAACTCCTTATTATCATCATCTCTTTCTCTCTCCTCTCATCTACTCAACTTCACAGATACTTCAACTATTCTTGTAGCACTTCGCATTAATTTTATCCTAAAGTATTTCACTAGGGGGTAAGACCTTGTGAAAAACGGACTCTTTATCCCCGAGATATGCCAGGTTTATTATAGAAATAACGTTTGAATTAACCAAAACACTAGTCTGAGTTACATTTCACATTTGAAGTGGTCGAAATCCGTTAATTTCTGCGTTAACCTTAGTGCATGGCATGAGTTAGCAATCTAAATTTTTAGCCTAATAAATGTCCTGACCAATATAACCCGAATATGATATGATGACGATAGATCAGTTAATCCGAATTAAAATATATCCAGAAGGAAAGTAATTGGAGTGAATCAATCGGAATTTCTCGTCTATTAGTTAACTACTGCAGAGGGTTAAAATCTCGCTCCAGCTATCATCGTATATTTTAGCCATTTCCTTGATACTTCTAAACTTTCTCTAAAAAGGAAACATTTCTATCATTTCATTTCAAATCGACGTTTCTGGAACCACTTCATAATTGTCGAATCTTTTACGAGGATACCCGTAGTTGCCCCTAAGTGATGTGTGAAAGTCTTCCTTGTGACGATAGCCCCGTTCCCACATTTTTTTCTTCTCTTTGTCCTTCAAGTAGAAGCAGGAAATATATTCTATCTAGAACCATGAATTACGAGAGATTCACTTATCCAATTATGGAAAAGTCTAAAGTGTTCCACAAAAATTCGAAAAGAAAGCTAAACCCTCTCATAACAATATAAGAGAGGGCTGATTATATATCTGAATTCTAAAGCTAAATTTACATTAATTTAATGCGATCGATCGTGCACTTAGATGAAAATCTTCCTTTTCAAGATTTCTTTTAAAATTTGTGTACATACATTTAACCCATTTTAGCTTCGTTGTATTACTGCAGTAAACTACCGTTTACTCGAATTTTCTCTTATCGGGTATCGAATGTGAGAGATACATTCGGTAGTATAAAGTACGCAATATAATACATTATATAATACATTAAAAACATTGTTCTGGATTTCCATCCGTGCGTATTTACAATATACCCACACTTAAAAATAGCGATGGTCTTATTTAACGATAAATAATCTGTTGTCACAAATAAGATATTAGCTAGGAGGAACTTTAAATTCATAATATCATGTAGTTTTTGCTTTGAATATCTTTGATTTATCGATCAAAATTTATCACATAAAGATTGATAGGTTAGATAGATGTTGAAGTTAACTTTAATCATCTTTTGCTGTTAGTGAAGCATATAAATGAAAATATTGATATAAATACCGAAACATAAATTTAAAGTAATGGAAATAAGTTTGAAATAATAGTGATTGGTAATTAAAAGGGGCCAGCGAGCATTGCTAAGTGTGGCCAACGCATCGATTAGATAAAAGGATTTGGAAATTCTTTTCCCATCCCATACTTCTTATATCCATAGTTTCATAACGACTTTCTATTGATTACATCTTCGAGTCTTTCATGGAGGAATGTCATGTTGCACATATTTACCACCTCAGTCGATTCCCCTGCAAAATACCAGGTCACAAGGCCTGAGGTCACCTACCCCATGCACACTCCTAAGAGTCAAAACTCCCCAATACCATGTCAAAATCTAATGCTAAGAAGGCCTCCCTAAACAGTTGCCATCAACCCTCCCCCATTTCTTACCTGCTCTCTGCCCTTCTACGTGGAAAGGGAAATCGTTTCCAAACTATGACGAAGCGATAAACCTTTTCTTGTTTAACAGCGATTTTAGATATCAATTGTCCTTCTCGGAAAGACGAATCGGAGCAAAATCGGAGAATTGGGTCAATAAAATTTACATCCATTGATTTCTAAACGTTTCTGCTACAATTTCTTGACAAGTGAAATACTGTTCTTTTGTCGTATGGTATAGAAAAGTGTGACTTTAATAAACGTTGTCTCAGTATACTATACGATATGTGACAATGTGATAGTTACCAAGATAAGAGTAAATGCTCGATTATTACAATAATAGTTGTTATTCATTATCAAATGATGGGGAAAGAAATATTCAGAGGATTTCAAGGCAGCATTGAAGTGCGTTTGCCCGTCGTTGTATTCTGAAACAGCGAGTAAAAGGTCCTCATCTTGATCATCTTGAATTCACATACAAGTCATTATGTTCCTTTTCATTATTATCACCTTTCCTTCTCAAAATAAACCACAGGTAAATAATTCTGAACGGCTCAAACCTTTACAATTTCTTGGTATGCTTAATGACTAAAAACGAGAAGCAAAAGAATTGACCTCGTACCCTTCCTTTCACTTGACGGCTAACTTTTATTTCCATTCACTAATTTCTATTTCTGTTTAAAACTTTACATCAATTAGGCTCGCGTTGTTTGCCCTTATTTATTCTATTCCATAAATTAATGGTGAAAAATTGATGCAGATAATCTTATATTTGGGCATTTAGAAATCCATATGGACAAGGATTTCGACTTTAGCAAAAGGGTTCGATGCCTGTGAGAGCGAACGTGCAAAATGCCTTGAGATGTCTCTAGAGCACTGTTAATAATAGTATACAATCTAATACGAGACGTGTCGCAGAAACAAGGTTCCCATGTTTTTAAAAAATAAAAAACATTTATTCAATAGATATTTTTCACGGTTATGTTGCGTTTATAACCATTATTTTTAACATAATCACCATTTACTCAGATGTACAAGTACTTTTCAAGGCGCACTGGGAGTTTTTTTCATACCATACTCATATAAACTCGCAGCCAGCTCCTTTCTGGGTTTTCTTTCCTCGCTTCCTCGTCTTTACACATCCTTCTTCTTCCAACATGTTTATTCAGGCGCTAGAACAAGTGAAAGTCCGATGGGCAAGATATGGGCTGTACGGAAGATGCGTTTAAACTTTTCAACCAAACCGTTTTCATTAAAAAACAGTGCGCTGCAGCGTTGTGTCACGTGCAACGTGCGGCCGGATATTATCATTCAGAAGGGAAATCCCTTTTGTCAGAATATCCCTTCCTTGATTTTGGATTGATTTGCGAAGTTTTTAGTCATAAACTCGATGAGAAGAGCCCCTTTCCGATTTCAAAAAAATTATTTCGATGACTCTCCGATTGTCTCTCTTCGTCACGAACTTCCATCTAACCCTCTGAAAATTCTCTACGCCACTTCCTTACAGTTTCCGCTGACATGCATCTCGTTCCATATGCCTTTGTCAATTTTCGATGTATGGAATTTGGTGTTTCGCCTTTGAATTAAAGAAACGAGTAATGGAGCGGAGCTCAAATTCAGCGTAGACGCGAAGGTCGCCGTGAAAGCATCCACCGCTAATGCGTGTCACACTCAAAGTAAGCTTCTGATCCGGTTGTCTTTGATATCCATAGAAAGGGAAAAAGCCAATCTACGTTGAAATATACTAAACTTCGGAAAAAAAATTTTCCTCGGGCGCTTGGCGCATGGTGACCTTTTTTTCCTCGTATTTCCGTCAAAGAGAGGCTCGAAGCCCTGTTAGTTTTTCCTGTTTTTATACAAGAAATTGAGAAAATTTAACTGATTGTGAGGAATCCCAATTGTAGACGAGGTGTTTATAACTTCTCAATTCCCAATCTTTCGATTTTATCAATTTGATTTTGGTCAGTTTATTACGTCAGTTTATTACGTCGTAATTTGTAAGGGAATCGATGTTTATCGACAAGGCTTTTCTATTTGAATTAGCTCTAAGTTTCAATCATCATTTCAGAATTAGCTTTACCTAGTCGGTAGTAGTCGGTGAAGACAGATTTTTGATGGAAACGATAAAGCAACGGCAGGGGAAAAAGAAGTGAAGTAATCACAGGAATTAGAAAGCTACAGAAACTAACCGGCAATAGGGCGCAGGGGATAGTCAGTTGCGAATACAAAAGTGTTAGATATTCTATAGAGGGGCATAATTTATCCATGAAGAATGAACTGAGCTGTGAATATCTACGGTTTTTTATAAATCATTTACAATGATTCCTTAATATCATCATCTCTCTCTCTCCTCTCATCTATTCCAAGTCATAGATACGTCGACTATTTATCTTGTCTAAATAACATGTCTCAATGATCAGCACCCTAGGCTAAGTTACGCTTCACATTTACATCGACAGAAATCCGTCAATTTAGACATTAAACTTAGGGCATGGCATGAGTAAGCAATTTAAATTTGCAGTCTAGTGGATAGGTTGAGAAATATAGCCCGTACAACATTTGATGGCGATTGAAAAGTTAATCCCAATTTTAAAAATTAATCTAGAATAAAAAGATAGGATGAGTCGATTGAGATTTCTCGTCGACGTGTCAATGACTGCAGATGGTCACAATCTCGCTCCAGCTATCATCGTTTTTTGCCAATGCCTTGGTTCATTCAAACTTGCGCTACAAGGGAAAATTCCTCTCATTTAATTTCTATTCGACATTTCTGGAACCGCAAATATTGGTCTTTCCTTCATTTGGGAGGATAAGATGGCGAAAAGTAGAAACCAACTTCTCGGAAGGCCCTTCACCAGCTATAACCTCCTGAGCCCCATCCACCGTTCTTAGCCACGCTGACCTTCCCTCCCCCAATTCATACCTGCTCCTTGCTCCTCTACGTCGAATTGGAAATCGTTTACAAATAATGGTGAATGAATGAACTATTTTCTATTATAACACCGATATCAGATTTCCCGAAGTTGAATTAATTAATTATTAATTTCCCAGGAATCTGATGCATTTCCCTAGAGAATTTCGGGTGCAGCCGATCTGATTTTTTATAAACGAACTTTTCTAAACTGTTTACGAAGGAGATTTGTTCTAGTAAATGAAGCATCCTTTGTATATCCCACAGATAATTGAGAGGTGAATGAATAAATAAGTTATTATGAAAATAACGGCTATCACTTGTTCTTAGAAGCTATCTAATGCAGCCCTCCAAGATAGATATTTTTTAATTTGCTTATTACCTAAGCTGTGGTCATGCTTTTAAAAGAGGATTAGGAATGCCTTATGACTTAAATTGACTCTGCCTTTCCCCTCTTCATTCAAAAGCACACCTTAAATTAACATCGGAGGCTAATCATTTCGGCCATTTATTTGGTCATTCATTTGCTTGTATTCGTTGAATATCATAAAAATCTTTCGGGTAATATTTATCCTTTATTTTCGATGGTGGATCTGAATGGAATCTCTGATTATCCGAAATGCTCTGTCGAGGCGTTCTTCCTGAATAAGAAAATGCATTTCGATTGGACTATCTGGCTTGGCTTGGCCGCGTACATCGTCGTCACCTTCCGAAAAGTCAGAAGTGCATTCATCTAAAGAGTGTAGTCTTTCCACCATAGCGTATTCTGCTGTGATGAAACAAAATTCTGTGTGAGTGAAATACTCGACCCCTTCCATGGAATGTATTCCTTTAATCGTCATCGTTTATCTTACAGAATTAGATGTTGTTATAAAATGAAGACTCTAGTGAAAGTGAGAATAAAACTTTTTTAAACTTTGGGTATTGGGGCACGGGATTTTTCTTTTTCGACCATATATTGAACCAACTAGTGTGACATCAATAGAATTTCAGCATTAGAGAAAATTATCGGTCACTCTCGGCAGAATTAGTCGTCTTTTTAATTTAATGGCCATGGAAATATTGTTACTAATGATTTATTGCTATCCTATAGAAATACTAAAAAGTGAACGTTGATGTTAAGTCTCCTGTCCGAGCAAACATTATCAGGAGTTTATATGTATATAGAATTGATGTTTCCGGTAAATATTTTGAAAATTTCATTTTCAAAGATATATATAACATATAAATATTCTGAATTTCACTTGCTAAGAAACTCGTTGGCCAACCCGCTTTTCCTCGTCGAGTTTCATTTCTCTCAATACTTACCTACAATTTTTTTTCTTAATAATGACACTTGTTTCTTCAGAGTCTTTAATTTTTCATTAAAATTTATTACGAAGAGATTAACAAGTTATAATATGCCAAAGTTATTTTAAATTAGCCGGCTTTTATCTATAAGTAAGATATGCAAGTGAAATACTTACAGTAATTTTAGGACTAAAATATTAATTTTAAGTTACTGAAATCAGGCGGGAATGATACACTTGTGACATTAGGTTTCTCGTGGAAGCGCGCAAGTATCATATCCTTTTAAAGATAAGGTCCGATATTCCGTGGAATGGCCCGTGTATCCTTAAGCCTTTCTTGTAAGAGTGTGGGGTTGTTCCTATGCACCCCCTTCGACGCTTCTCCTGCGAAATACCAAGGCACGTGGCCTGAGGCTCCCTGCACTATGATCTCATTTAAGTCAAAATACCTCCAACTTTTGTCAAAATTCCTATCGCTTAGAATAAGTGTGCGAAGTGCGGTGGTGGGGCCTCAAGCCTCGAAGAAGGGATTCCCTTCCCCAAGAGCTATCATCAACCTCCCCCAGTCCATATCTGCTCTTTGGCCCTCTAAGTCGAATGGGAAAACCTTTCCAAAGCATAGTGAAACGATGAACTTATGTAATGAAACAGCGAATTCAGGCATCGGTTGTCCTTTTCAGGAAGAAGAATAACAAAAAAATGAGTTTTGTGTATATTCACTCAATTCATGCCCAAATATTTATTAATATGTATTATAAATTTGTTATTGATGTTATAAAGTTTCTACTGCCATTCCTTGACGAGAAATATGTTTTATTGGTATTTCGGTAAAGGATAGAGGAAGAAAAGACAAATATACATTGTTGCAATATAGTTCAAGGCTGATGCTCTGTGTGATGCTTGATAATGGTAGTAATCTCCTTCTGCTAAACCTTATCGAATGATGAGGAAAAAATTATTCATAGAGTGATTGGGCTGCACTTACGTGGACTAAATCCTCCGGTAGCGAAGAGATATTGACGAAAAAATCTTCTATTTCAATCAAAGAGAGACCTCCCAAAGTTTCAATCCCAAAGTTTTTGATTTTATCACCTTATTTTCTACCAATATATATTTTTGACTTTGTAATTTGTAAAAAAAAAGTTTGAAATGACGTCTGAGATTGTATTAACTACGTTATAATTTGACTTTTTATAATCATCCCTACCTTGCTGATGATGGTTGAAGAAGAGAGGTTTCTATTGAAGTAATTAAGCAATGGCTGAGGAAATGGGTTGGTTAGAAGAATAAGAGGAATGGGATTGATGTTAAAAATAACGACCGTCGGTAGGATTCAAGGGAAAAGACAGTGGAGAATATGAAGGATTTATATTTTACTAAGGGTGCGATAAATACCAAGGAGGAAATAATAGGATAACTAAATGACTTATCTACTTTTACATATGTACCTTGCAAGCCGTATTTCGGCGTGTGGCGATCCCTGATATGCTTGCGCCATAATTCTACTTTCCTAATTGATTACTTCGCATATTTTTCTCGTAAACAATTAATTCTTGAATCAGCTGGTTCTAGCATCTATTTCTCTGATATTTTTCTCAGGATTAGAACGTCCTATATAACGAGGAAGACGCATAACATCGGCTACATCTTCTATGATTTCTCTTTGAATTAATTAAGTAAATAAAATCTTTGATTGAACCTTCTTTCTTCTAAAGATTCCCATCTTGCCTCTTGAAACATCCGAATAACCCTCCCAGACTTGTCATAGCAATTCTTTACAAAACGTGTTGCCTTTCAATATACTTTTTTCTAATTCGCGAATAAAACATTTTCAGCAGGATCTCATACACTTCATGCAAACTCGAGGTGAGGGCTAACTAACGCAAAGTAACATCGTTCGCGGACTTTTTCTTCGCTCCTACCAACTATTCCCTCGACGAAACCGAGTTTATATGAGGTTTCACATATATATTATGGATGTGGGTAACCCAAGTTATGTTATTCGTGAGGTTATTCCAAGTTATTACACCGAATCGACTGTTGATAATTTTTTCCCTCGAAGGCTCTACAAAATATCATTGGCAAAGGATTTTCTTTCGAAGAAGTTAACTATCGAATAATTGTCTACCTTAAGCTCCAATTTCCAGTGCTCGCATCATTGCATAATTTTATCTAAATCATTCGACGGAATTAATCTATCATCTCTATTTGTAATCCTCCGCAAATTCTCCGTGTTTTCCGCAAACATCCTAACTTTGCTGTCTATGTGATTATTGATGCCCTTAATGTAGCGTAAGAATAGTAATGACTTATCGAAGATTGTTACTTTCAATTATTCTTAATCATCAACTATCTATGTTTTGATACTAATATTTGTTTAAGATTTCCCTGAACAAAATAACTTGCTAAAGATGTAAAGAAATTTTTTTTCTCTAGGGAAAAATTTTCCATCCCTTTTCGGTCCAAATAAAAACACAAAATACGTCTACGACAAAATACGTCTACGACAAAATACGTCTTGAGCTCAAAGTAGAGGAGAAGCTTCATCAAAATGACTGTGAAATTAGAGATCAGAACTCATGGTAGTCATGAATTAGATGGAATAATTCTAATATGAATTGTATCATTGGTCATCAGACTTTTTTGTGGCTTCATTAGATTCAATGGTACTGAGGTAGAGGAGAGGTAGGTAGTGGAGAGGGGCTCCTCCTCTATTGTTCCTCCTAAACTATTGGAGGGGTTACTCTCTAGGAGGAGAAGTTTAAGGAAGGGTGCAAATAAATCATCATCTCCCTCCTTACCCTTCCTTCTTTCACTCCCCTCTTTTTCCGCCTTAAATAGGCCTGAAAATGGGCTCCGTTCGTCAATCATCGACTGGAGTGCAACGAGGAAGAATGCTCGAGGAAGATCTGCTTAGCTCTCATGTTAGACGGAATTCTGCCAGTAGCTGATCAGACACAACTGTCGCCGTGCACCAACGAACTTTCAGATCTTCAGCCGTTTGAAGACTTCTACAAAATTTGCATTGGAGACCCTCTGGATCTCTGGGAAAGAGGAGCTCACCACCAGAAGCTCTGGAGGCAGAATATACAGCAAATGTAAGTTTGTATTTTAACTATTTTTCCGGTTGGCGATACTCTAGTTGGATTAGCTAAGCGTTTTGTGAGAATTTTTCGTAAATTAAAATTTTTTATATAGATTTTTAAATTTCGTGAATCCGGTGATGAAGTGAGAAATTTTCTCGAGTTTCGTGGAATTTTTTTTTTTTTTTCGGATATTTTGCGAATACTTCAAAATCTTTGTCTTGTGCTATATTATGCAGTAATAAATAGTTAAATTTGATAAGTAATATAACTTCTGCGTAGTTAAAAATTATCGCCTGGTCGTCTGCGGTTTTACTATTTTGGTATCTTGCTTTTAGCATCAGTGTTTCAGACCTTTTATCCAACACTCAAAAGCTTCAGAATTGTTGATAAATAGCTGAAATGTCTCCCGAATCTAAATCTCAGCCTTAAGTTGAACAAAACGCTCCTAAGTTTGGTTAATTCATTCCTTTGCTTCTGCTGTGCTGCAGTTATTTCGAAAAACTGAAATTATTGAACTTCCTAGTAAAGGGTAGTAATGAATCCACTTACTTTGCTTTTGCTAAATTTTTGTTCCTTTCGCTAAAGTTTTCAACTTTACGTTCTTTATCACCAAATTCAAATGTTTAAATTTTCAAAAAATAGCTGCTGACCAAATTTGTATTTAGAAATAATCTTAAATACCGCACCGTCGCGATGACTCGTCCTTAGCAGTTATTTCTCTAATCTTACTTTCTAATTTGTCGAAACGTTAAACTTTAATTTAAACTAATTTTTCCGGTTGTATAAACTTGCTCGGTCACTTGAAATAGAAATTCAGCTTTTAGTTTGTGTTAAGTATTGATAGTCACATAGCATCCCGGTTACATTCTCATTGAATTTATTTCTTGAAGTGCAAATATCCGCTAAAAAGTTTTCAATTTAGTATATAATTGACTTTCAGTATATTTGAACGTAGACTAGTACTTGAAAGGCAGATTTTCCCCAGCATATTCGGAATTTTTTCTTATTGCATTGTAATTATACTCGAAAAACCTTTTTTGATGAGATTCATTTAATATGTATAATACTGCACAGGAATAATTAAGTTTTCGGACTAAAATTTATTGAACGTATTGCGAGAGATTTCGTAAAATAAGTATTTTTAAGTAAATTTTTAAAACTTTGTGGATTCGGTGATTGTGTTAATCTTCTGCAATTTTTAGTTTTTTTGCGCATTTTTAGTCTTTCGGATGTTTTGAGAAGACTCGTAACCACTAACGTCTTGTGTTATATTACGCACTCCTAAATAATTAAATTAGTAAAATCTTTGTCCTATAAAGTCTTAACTAATTTTTGCTTAGTTAAAATTATTGTCCACTCGCTTGTTTCTGGTATCTTACTTTTAGCATAGGTCTTTCAGACCTCTTATCCAACATGCATGAATTTTTTATATTTGGTTGCAATTTGTCTAGAATCTAAATTTCAGCTTCTCGTTGCACCAAGCGTTTCTTAGCTTGCTCAAATCGTTAATTTGCTTGACCTGTGCTGCAGTTATTAAGAAAAACTGTACTAACTTGTTGAAATTTCTAGTAAAGGTTGGTCGTGAATTCACTTACTTTGCATTTGCTAAATTTCGGTCAACTTCAAACATTTTAATGTGGTGATGAAGAATGTGAAGTTCCAAAAACTAGTAGATTATTAGTCTTTAGAAAAGTGTAATTACCGCACCGTCGCGACGACGTGTCCTCGACAGTTTTGCATGAATTTGCACAATCGCCTGTAATAGAAATTCAGATCTTTCTTTTAAACTTAGTCAGTCTTAAATATTGATATTCGCATAGCATCCGGCCGTTGAATTAATTTATTCAAATATTTGCTAAAAGTTTGAAATATAGTATATACTTGACTTGCAGCATATTGAGCATACAGTAGTATTTGAAATGCAGTATTTACCTTCACATTCAGAATTTTCTTTCCTTACTGCATTGCAATCTTACTTGAAAAATTTTTTTGAGATTCTTTTAATATGCATGGTATTGCACTGGAAGAATTAAGTTTTCGGGCTAAAATTTATTGAAAGAATGACAAGTGCTATTTAGCGTGCATGGGAATGCTTAAAAAGTATTGAAATTTATATTAGTTTTTGCACTGAAATCTCTTTACAGAAAATAGAATAATCAGGCAGTTTCAGTAGTTAGAACTTTATTTTTATTTTTCTATTAGTTTCTTTGTAAAGTTATTATTTGTCATTCTGGCCCAGATTTATTAGTCTTTATTTTTTAACGTAAAGTTTAATCGCCTATTAGATTTTAATTTAATAGTGAAAAAGGACATCGATTGTCTTTTCGAAGTCTAATCGAAGTCTTTTTTAATTCAAACATGCTTCTTAAACCTAACTTTTACTTAAAAGTTCCTTTTTAGTTTTTCTTAGTTTTATTGGTATTAGATCTTGTTGGGTTGTCTATTTCTTGTTTTTGGGATGCAACAAAGTTATTATAAATTAGTCTTCTTTTATTAACCTTTGGATTTAAATTTAATTTTGTGTGAAAATAATCTAAGTAGTTTGATCTCGCAGCATTTTAATATTTTTTTTTTGACCAGTATTTTGATCAGGCATAATATTTAGAGGCTGATTATAGGTTACAGATATTTCGGAATCTTAGAATATGGGAGGATAAGTCGTGATGTTTATTTTGCTACAGTAACGTTGTCCTCGGTACAGAGGGGGGAGACTTTAATTAGGGGAAGAACACAATAAAACGAGAGGCGGAAAAATTAAAATCGCCTCATTCACTCCTGAAACATGCTGCTTGGGGGATCGCTCAGTGAAAGCTAGCAGAGATCTAAGCATAAAGCCGAAAGAAATGGAGCATCCAAGACACTCGGGAACCTGATAGTTCTGTCGTAAGTGTCGAATATTTCTTTTTTACCTATTAGTCGTTAGAGGGATTGGTGCGGATCTTCAGTCAATGTGCTGTATGTGTAGTTTATATTTGGCTTCTATTCTAGTTTATTTTGATCTCTTTCATTTCAGGGGAAACATAGCTCGTGGTTGATATCCACGAGAAAAAACCTGCAGTGGCGGCTGCAGTGGCGGCTGCAGATTGAAATTTTCACGTTGTATTGTGAAAAAGTAATCTGGAACATCTCTTCAAATGATTCCGAAATGGTATTTGCAATATATATATTAGAATTTAAGTTGACTTTACAAAAAAATTTTGAATGTTAGAATATTTTCTATAGAGTAGATGCTAACAGTAAGTTAATAACTTTTCAGGTTGAGGTCAATTCCTGCCAACGGAGCTTGCAGAAACTTGCAGAGATTCTATCAACCTGCTGTGATACATCATCCAGTCTTCCTGCTGAATCATCGAACAACGCTTGAAAGTGTATTATTCATCATGAAGAGAGCCCGACGAGAGTACTTTGAATCTTCTCGGAAGAGGACACAAATTCATCAGATCACCAGAGAATCGCCGTGCACCGGGGAACTTCGGGCATTCTTCGTACATCTCTGCACTGCAGTCATCAGAGAACTTCTCCTTGCTGAATTGTCAAACAACGCTTGAAAGTTTATTATTCATCATGCAGAAAGTAGCCCGACGAGAATACTTTGAATCTTCTCGGAAGAGGAAACAGATTCATCAGATCGCTAATGAATTGCCGTGCACCGGGGAACTTCGGGCATTCTCTGTACATCTCTGCAGTCATCAAGGAAACGCTACTCAGGACCACTACGAGCAGCCCAAGATTCAGCAAAGGTAAGTGAGATTTTTTTTATAATTTAATTCGGGCAGCGATTGATTCTCCGAAACAGCAGTGCCGTGGGAGTTTGCGGAAAACGGCATTTCAATTGAAGAACTTGTCTAATTTATGCTTCCGTATTTTCAAGGAGTTTCTAAAATCCCTGTAGTGTTTCGTGTGAATCCTGATCTAGGTGTTTCGTTAGGAAGCGTGGTACGGCATTGTCTCTCTTATTATCAATTGCTAAATTTATATTCGTATTAATATTGGGGAAAGATTTGTTGGATTAATAACGGTACTTCGTCCGCGATTTCAGTTTTTACATTGGGCTTTTAGTATCTGCATGTAATGTAATCTTGTCTAAATTCGTCCCAGGTTTTGGCCATGGTAAGGCAAAAGAATTATTCCTTAGAAACGAAGTTAAATTCTTTAAAAATGAAGTAAATATTGTCAAGACACTTTAAGGGTAAAATTTATACCAGAGAATTATCGAAAAAGGGCGTTCGATAATGGATAGAAACGGGCAAATTCTTTTAACGATCCGGTTAAATTTCTATGCAGAGCGTATCTTGCCGTAGAAATACTCCATTCTTAATCTTGATCGTTGAAAGTTTAATGTTAATAGTATATTTTAGGTGCCTAATATCGTTGGCCTTTATAAACACTTGATTATTTGCTTTAAATTTCTTGTTCCAGTCAGTTTTCCTCTCGTATTTCGTCATCGCTATATAGATTCTTTCTATTCGTTCTTCGCCTTGCTACGTGCGCAGATTTTTTTCTTTCAGGAAAGATTCTCTCATTTAATAGGCCGTTTTGATCTTTGCAGAAACTTAATTTCTGCCAATGCTAGGCGAGTTTCTTTTGCGAGATATTTGCATTTTTCCCATCCATCGTGAATATTACCCGTTAGTTATTCTCGTTATTTGCGTTCCATAGGGAGAGAAATTAATTTTAGCATCCTCTCTTCAATCTTTTGTTGACAATCTCTCTTCAGTCTCAAATTTTTAGCTTTACCCTGATCAAATATGCCTGTATAAAACTTTAAAAGCCGATATACTGCTAGGGTTTTCTCAATTTATAATTAGTCATTGTTAAAATCTCAATCGGAATATATTGTAACTGAGCTGAGACTTTCCCCCCTTTTTAATCCCTTTATAAATTCTCTTGATTTGACGTACTTGGTCTATTTCCCTCATAACACTAAGATCTAGAGCTAGTCCCCATTGTACTTTAATAGGCAATTGGTTAATTTGTTTGCAGCCCCCATTCCTTGACTCGGACATTTGATAGGTTTTAGAGTTCGATGTAAGCTGATGATTTACTCGATTACGAAGGAAACTCTTTTATAGTAGTACATAGCAATTGCATTCATCAGATCAGAAGAGATTTCCTACTATTGCCGTGTTTTAAAATTCGTTCCTTAGCCAAGTCGCATGATTAAATTATGTATTGAATGACTTTAAAATTTCCTGAAATTAGATTGCCTACCAATTTCTGTATTTATTTGATTTCGAAGGATGCCGAAATATGTGTAGAAGATTTTAATTTCTAGGTATGAGGAGACTTATTTTTGAAGATTTTTTTTGCTTTGAAACTTTGACTAGAGTTTCAAAATTTGATGTATAATTACAAAAGATTGTAAAAACCTTTGTATTGGTTTTAGTATTTCAATAAAATAATTCAGAATTGAAATTTCTTTTCCTTTGGAAAATGCTGTTACCATATTACCTGTGCAAACCACTCCATGCGTCAAAGATAGGTTTTCTTCCAGGAGCAAGAACATCAGTTATTCAGCAGCAGCAGATTTGGTGAGTGGAGAATTTTTTGTATTTTTGTCATTGGAACTTTATTGTTTTAATGTCATTGGAAGTAATCGTAGATTTTTCAATTGTTTGTTTGGTTTCTAGAATTAGTGTTAATTTCCTTGATTTTTTTTATGGAATATCAAATTTGCTGTTCTATTTTCATTCAGTTTTAAATTTTTTAAATTCTTATTTTGCTTAACATTCTTAGATATTAAATTTGATTTTCTTAAGCAATGTATTTATTGTAATTTTTGAACTTGTTAAAATTCAGTTGAATCTCAATGGTCATTCTTTTTTTTTCAACATAGCTACTTAAATTCTTGCTGAAACTTGTTTCTTAAATTGTTCATAGATCTTGTTCTATTGATAGAATTAATTTTTTTTAATATGCTGCATATATGCACTCAAATTTTTAATTTGCTTGAATTTTCTAATCTTTCATCTTCAATTTCATTGTACTTTTTTGGTCTTTCAATTTAAAAAATTCTCAAGTATTTCTTTTGCCTAACATTCTTTGTTTTTCAAGTTAAATTTAATTTCTTAGGCCATGTATTGCTTGCAACTTCTTGAACTTGTTAAAATTCTGTTGAATCTCAAAGGTCATTCTTGTTTTCAAGTTAGCTTTTTTAAATTCTTGCTGAAACTTTGAAGTAATTATTTGCGTTTCTCATGTTTCAGTATTTTGATAGCTTGTTACAACAGATTGATTTTTGCATTGTTCTTTTCATTGCATTTAAGTTATTTTAAATGCTTAATTTTTCAACTTAAATTTCATATTCAGCCTTATGTGTATTTTGTTGTAGAATATTGAAATTGTTCTTTCAGTTTTTGGGAAAGAAAGGAGATGAAGAAAATGCTTTAGTGTTAAGAATTGTTTATTGTAATTGAAAATACATTGTATAATTTTAAAGTTGTAAAAAAAACTTTGTGAAATGAAAAAAGTAAATAAAGAAATATTGCACGAATTTTTTGTGGATTCAATTCGCTCCTGGAAAAGGAGTAATTATAATGCCAGAACCTATCTCCAGAGATTAGGACTTCGAGGTCATGCGTTGAAACTTTTTAAATTCTTAGGGTTTTCTCCCCAAATGCAGCAGAAAGTTCAAGTTGAACATCTTGAAATATTTCCCCAAGTCCAACTTGAGAGCATGGTGAAGTATTCAAAGTCCAAAGCACTCGTTTCTATTTGAAATGGGTGCTTTGAATATTTCACCATGCTCTCAACTCTGACTTGGAGAAATACTTCAAGATGTTCAACTTGAACTTTCTGCTCTGCATTTGAAGCTGTAATAAATTGTACAATTGCATAGTAAACACTTTATTACAATCATTTATGCTCTTCAATTCAATTGTAAACTAGAGAAAACCATTTTAAATTTAATTACTACTCTACCTTAACTAAATTCTTGTCTAAAACTTGTCAACTTCAACTATTTAGTGACAAAAGTTAGCACAAACGGTTACAAGCACTAACATTTTATATGGAATAGGATAGCAATTTGATTTGAAAATAACTTAATGAAATTGGCCTATAAAATGTAAATTTCATCTAGAACATTGGTTTGACCAATAAAAACTCTTGCCTCTATCAACT
Source organism: Pachydiplax longipennis (assembly GCA_036926295.1). NCBI lineage: Eukaryota > Metazoa > Arthropoda > Insecta > Odonata > Libellulidae > Pachydiplax > Pachydiplax longipennis. The sequence goes on along the minus strand of JAVFKF010000003.1, from coordinate 21,283,611 downwards.
ATGACACCTCTAAATTCAAGTTAACGAGCAATACCCTAAAATATATCAGCATGTTCTTACATGGGAAGTCAGACTTTGCAGCATCCTGTGCAGATACATCTAGGCTTTTCATCTTTCTGTACATTCACTGGATTGGCTGCACTTCATCAGTCCTATGCATGAAAAATGCAAGTTAAAATTTAATATACATCTTTGCATACAAATGACATTTAAAGTAAGAAATTATGGAAGGATTGATGCATTTTCTTTGGAATCTAATTCGTTAAGTATTTTCATTCAGACACCCTTGTTTGGTTAACTATCCTCATTAGGAAAGACTTTTTGTATCAGACAAGAAATTAAATTGACTATTAACTGAAAGACCAAACATTATCCCAGAAAACTTAATTAAATTCCATTTACACTTCCATGAAGCCAACAACAACTGTAGCCTTCAATTACACTACATTATCAAGATCTCGACTGAAGCAGACATAGTAAAATAACCAATAATCCTTTTTAATGCATGTTTTGCGACTTAAGCTATCATCACCGTTAGTTTTACATCAATACACATGCAAGAAAACACTTTTCTCTATACTTTTTAAAGAAATAGAATTTGATTGAACAATTAATCATTGCTCTAAATTACAATAGAGTAGCTAATTATTAACCACTTGCTAAAACCTGCATTTCCGACAACTATGCAGAATTTACAAATACAGCACAGATTATCAAAATTTGAGGGAGATTTGCCTAATTAATTATTCGTTAAATGCTGAAAATCTGATTTACTCATTAATTTGAATATTTAGCATTTTTTATCAGCCAAGATATTAATTCCATTGCTTTTAAAATAAAATCTATCAAGACTTTAAACTGCCCAAACATATTATCCCAGAAAACCCAATAAAATTCAATTTAATATAATAGCTCTTGTTGCACTGTCTATACTGTAGCTTTCCATTATGCTACATGATCAAAATCTTAAATGCAGTACATAGTAATCTTTTAAATCCTTGTTTAAAATTTAAGTTATTATCACCATTAGTTTTGCCACTTATCATCATCAAACTTATCTCAGAATACTCAATGAAATTTAATGTATTAGCTGTTGTTGCACAGACATGCCCTGAATCATTCATTATACTACATTATAACACTCTTAACTGAAGAAGACATAAGAAGATCACTGACAATTTTTTTGAGCCTTGCTTATGACTGAAGTTGCCATCACCATGAATACACATGCAAGAATGTTCCCTTCTCAAAGAAATACAATTTGCTACTCTATTATGATTTTAAGCAATGAGTAATTATGACCCACTCATTAAAACCTATGAGAAAAATCATTATTTCAGACAAAACTGCCAAATTTTACAAAGTCAGCACTATATAACCTAAATAGATTTGCCATACTAATTATTTGCCTACTAATTCATTAAAAGCTGAAAAGCTGATTTACTCATTTATTTGAATATTTAGGACTTTTACATCATCCAAGATATTAATTCCATTACTTATATTATAAAAACAATCAGGACTTTAAACTACCCAAATATATTATCCCAACAAACCCAACTAAAGTCAATTAAATAGATTAGATCTTGTTGCACGGCCTAGACTGGAGATTTCAATTATGATACAGGATCAAAATTTTAACCAAAGTATATATTAATCTTTTAAACCCTTGTTTAAGATTGAAGTTGCTATCACCATTAGTTTTTCATCAAATACACAAGCAAAAAATTCATTCTTCTTATTTCTTTTTAAAATAACAGGAATTGAGACAACTAGCCACTCTATTATGATATTGTATTGTGATAAAAATCTCAACTTCTGGCAACTCTAAAAAAGATTACAGAAACAGAACTAGATCATTAAAATACAAGGTAGAAACTTGTTACCCAGTAAATGCAGAAAAGCTAATTTTGTTATTAATTTAAATTTAATCATTTATTGTCATTAATGCAGAAACCTCCCTATCACCAAGCTTGAAACTTAGATACACTCAACTTAGTGTTAGCCTACAACCCAGCTTTTGGGAGGATCAAAATGAATAGCATTATTACCTAACTAATATCTACTCATTAATATATCTTTATTCAGTAACATATATAAAGGGAGAATTTTACAACAATTCAATCATAACACACCAAGACTTTGAGTGAAAACCAATCAAAAACAAAAGAAAGTTTTAAAATGTCTTCAACCTGGCTTTTATTTGATAATCTGTGTAAAGATGCAACTAAACCTGAAAAAATAAAGGTATTCACCTTCCGTCAAATAACTAAGGTGCCAATCATCTATCGATTTCTTTGGCTGTGACACTAGAACCCAATTAACACAATTAATTGAAGCCAGATGCAACCAAACCCAATACCATTTTATTAATGAGTTACCTCTTGTTGCACTGACAAAGACTGAAGCTCTCAAATATACTACATTATCAAAATCTTAACTGAGGAAGATATAATAGGAAGAGCACTGAAAATCTTTTTGATCCTTGCTTATGACTGAAGTTACCATCACCATTAGTTTAACATCAATACATATGTAAACTCTCATTCTTCTCAATTCTTTTTAAAGAAATAGAAGTTGATTGAACAATTTGCTACTCTATCATAATGTTGAGCAATAAGAAATTATAATTGAATTGTAAAAACCTACCAGAATAACCTCTAATTCTGACAACTCTGCAAAAGTTTTGAAATACATCACTACATAATTAAAATTGACTTGACGTACAGAATTGTCTGAGAAAGTGAGATAAAGATGGAATAAATAAGTATAATCAGAAATTAAATAAGTATAATAATTACTATATAATGAACTTAAACTATGAAAATATATTACAGCAAATGTAAAATACAATTTAAGTAATCAAAAGAGAAAAATTTGAACTTCATGAATTGTGTGGAAAGAAGTATTAAGTTCAGTTAAATATTATAATAGGAAAAGAAAATATGAAATATGTGTTATTGCCTACATGCGTTAATTATCAAATTTCTCCAAGGTCATTCATTTCTTTAGAGTTTTAGTTACATGAATGTTACGTCTGAAATCATCAGTTATGCTTGAATAAATGTTGCATTCAGAGATCAACTCTGAAAAATCAGGTTCATATTCAATATAAAAACATGCCAAATAAATGGAAAGAAATCTTTTTGGAGGAGCAAATCATCACAAAGTAAAATAAAGTCTATAGTATACTAAAGAGAAGCGTTACAGCCTGTGAAAACATTTTCCTGAAATATAATCACACTTATAGGAATTAAAAGTACTTTAGGAAAAGTTAACTCTTCTGCAAACTTTTCTCAAGAACAAAATAAATTAACTATTGATAAATAAATACCTAACAATCCTAAATGCAGATACTAATATTTGAAAATAAAGTCCATCAATTTTGTTTTTAAAAAGGGGAAAAATGATGAAAATAAAGCGAAGTATAATTTTTTTCCCAGAGATATTTTTATTTCTACGGGCCTAGAATATTTTGATTGCTTTCAAGTTTCAGGATTGAAAAAGGATGGCTAATTCTGAGAAAATTCAAGACAATTAACATTTAATATTAGCAAACAAAAATTTTACAAATTCAAGAATACCACAGATTAGAAATTTTGTGTGCAAATCTAACATATAGGCATTAGAGAATAAGGACTACACACTATGTTCTGCAACCAAAAACCTAATCCAAGTTTTCAACATCATTCATTTCTTTGGAGTTTAAGTCACCTAAATCTTATTGCTTATTTAATTGCATGCACTCATGGAAAATTTTGTGATAAGAGTTTAACGCTGTTGCTTCAAATAATTCAGAAGTTGCACACTAATTAAATTCTATCAATAAGAGATGCAAATTATTACAAAGTCATACAAGAGTCAATGCATAAAGACTTCAAACTTTATGAAACCAATTCACTCAGATGCACGTCCTATGTAAAGGTAATTTAAAATTATGCTTTCATCAAAATATGAAGTTAAATAATGTTTTGCCTAGAACAATGTAAAATTTAGAATAAGAACTCTAAAATTCACACTTTCTTAATGGGCCTAGAATTTGTAAAAACACTTTCCTAAAAGCTCCAAAACATTTGATACAAATGGCAATTAGAGACAAACATCAAGAAAATTCAAACAAAAGTTGAGCAAACTAGGCAAAGGAATCTACTGAACAAATTACAGAGTAGAAATAAAGATATTTAACAATATGTAATGCAATGAAAAAACTGTGGAGCCAGCAACAAAATCTATGAAAAAAGCATGGTCAAAGTCCCTATGGACATGTATGTCTACAAAACATAAGTTTAGAATATCTTACTACATAAAAATATGATGATCTTCAATAAAGTATTTCATTAAACCTTCACTATAACTCTTTCTCCTTTTGTGAGAAGATATAATACAAAATAAGTCTAAAAGAATATATGAAATAGAAATAGAATTGTATGGAAATATAGAACAGAATGCTATTGAAATAAAATTGCATAAAAATACCTCATAACAAATATGTTAATAAAATAAATGTGTGCAAACTATGAATTCGGTTAAAAACAGGTTGCTATAATAAGAACTGAGATTTAAAATAATACATACTGAAATGTGATGAGTAAAAAGGAATGCATGAAATATGAAGAATATGCCTGCAAAACTGTCTAAGTTCTCAAGGTCATCCAATCCGCTAAACTTCCAACCATGTGAATCGAACTAATTTTTAAAACAGCCCTCTCTCATTGATATTAGAATAAAATCCATCAATGCTATCACTTCAAATAGTTTACACAATTCACAACAACTAAGTAAAGAAAAATACTTGTAATATGAAGAATCTGAATGCAAAACTTTGTCTAAGTCCCCAAGGTCATCCAATTCATTACAATTCCATATACATAAATCGAAATAATTTTAAAGCTGCTCTTTTCATCGAAATCAGAATAAAATGTTCCAACAACACTATCACTTCAAATAGTTCACACAATTCACAAAAATTAAAAGAGAACTTTGTAAAATTTCCATCACCAATAAATCACATTAGAGTCAATTCATGAAACTGCTTAAATCCTATGAAAATATGTCGCTCAAATTCATTTCCTATGCAGAGGGAATTTAATGTATCCTTTCTTAAAAATTATTTTAAATAATGCTTTACCATTGCAAGATCAAAGTAAACCTAAAAACCTTCAAAGTAGATGAATAAATACCAATCACACCAAAATTCAGAAACTTGTGAATGAAGGGCTTATATTTCAAAATTAAATAGAAAACAGCTATGAGACACTACAGAGATAGTTCAAGATACAAAAAGATCTTTCTTATGGAACTTAATAGGCCTAGAATCAGTTGAAACATTTTCAACACAACATGCCCAACAATACAAATTTAATCCCAATATATCTATAGGAAATGTACCTGAATTAGAAATATATGTATATATATATTAAAATGTGATCAGTTAAGAAGAATGAACGGAATAAGAATCAACTGCATGAAAAGCCCCACCGAATTCTCAAGGTCACCTGTTTCACCAAAATTCCAACAACATAAATTATATTCATTTTTAAAATTGTATCACTTCCTTGAACTTTGTCAATTTCTTTTGAAAAGAAAGAAAGCAGGCATAATTTGCTATATTTTTACTCTCTTGTGTTGAAAATTGACTGAATTATACTAAAGATCGTTTGAAAATGCTAACCCAGGGGATTGATCAAGTATGATTTATAGTATAATGTAAAAATTTAAAATATTTAAATAAATTGCTCACAAAATACTTCCAGAATTGCTAAGGAAAACATACCCAATTTTAAGTACAAATATGTTATTTGTGATAAAACTCACTGGAAACTAAACACTCTTGGACTTCATTGAAGAAATATAAAAACGATTCATTCTGTCATCTATGTCTGATACCCTAAGCTAGGAACTGTTTGCCAGAATCAACAAAAATGATACTACAGTTTTCTCAAATGAAACAATTTCTTTGAGAAATCTATGTAAGGGATGAAAATAAATGAATTTTGCATGTGTGAATACCTTACAGCAAAAGAAGCAAGCATGCACATTTTAAAATGTTGGACCTGAAAAATAACGAACTGCTAAATCAAAAGCAAATGAGATTTCTCATTTAAATCAATTTTTCCTCTTATGAATCTCTATTTCAACTGAGCATACTCCTGGTCACTTTTCAAGAAGTTCAATTACAATTATATGAATGATAAATTATACACAAATTATAACTAAGTCTTTATGAAACACACAGTATTATTAAAACAATAAGAAATTTTATTATTTCAGTAACTGTCTCTCGTATGACCATGGCTTCTATCCTAGAACTTTTATTGCAAATTTTGAAAATTAATTGTGACGTCAATATGCACTGGAGAAAGTTGAAGACAATTAAGATTTAACTCGACAAAATTGAAATTGAAGTAATGAAATAGAGACTATGAAAGCATGTACAGATATCTGCTCAAAGACAAAATATTTGAAAATACAATTCACAGCTGAATTCAATGAACCTTGCTATCAGCATTTACCATACAAAAATGTTTAGATGTTGGATTTGAGAAGAAATAAGAATTGATTAAATAAGTATAATTGCCATTTAAGAATGAAAAAATAAGTTGACACAAGCCTTGAATCAGAAATTCAATGAATAACTCAACTGCATTGATGACAAGAGTACTAAATGCCAAGTTCTGGATGAACATCAAGTATCAACCAGAGAAAGTAAATTTAAAAATAGGCCAACATGATAAAATCAACTGGATCAGCAGATCAGAAAGTTTCACTTGAAGTTGAAATGCAAGAGATAATGGCTAGGGATATTTGTGACTACTGATTAAATCAAATAATAAACAGCATATAGCTGCAGTATTATTTGAATAAAAAAGAAACCTAAATTCATCCCTACCTTTCTGAGAATTTGTATTCAAAGATTGCACTAGCCTTCTATGTTGTGTAAAGAAATAATATCTTTAGGAAACTAAGGGAGCATGAGCTATAAATCAAGAAAACAAGAAGAAAAATCCTGACGGCCACTATAATCTTTCTGTTATAGCAGAAAATTTATTGCCGGGAAGTTACCACTTGCATTTGCATTTCAGAAGAACTTAGAGCCCAGCTTCAAGACAAAAATATAATATGAAGAAAGATAGTAACTACTTATTCCCATAATTGTTTACTTACATGCAAAGACTACTACTAGCAGATGGACGTTATTCAATCAACACGATGCTCTCTTCACTCATGATTTCATCCTCTTGTACTAAAACATTGATGTTGACCCCCACCACTGCTATGGATGACACGAGAAGGGCAAAGAAGATAACATCAAGTCCGACGTGCTTCTGTCTCGAAAAGGATAATTCAACTGTGGGATGAATAACAGTTTCTTTTTCCCCGTGGATTCCCTGAAAAATATTATATAACTTCAATATAATGATAAGTAAAGGTAAAGTTCTGCTTGAGCGAAAGCAAAACTTTATCATGGGTAATGGAGTTTAGAAACAAATTGTTTAAGTACAAAAATACAAAAGTAAAAAATAATAATTACTTTTGATAAACCAATCCAAACTATAATTAACTATTGATAGAACACGATCTGATCGAGTGAAAAAATTAGGTCAATCACATCTATAACGTTGACTTTAAAACAGGAGTAAATTTACTGGAGTGAACATTTATTTAAAGATTGAGTTTATATGTAAAATCTATTGAAAGCTTTTTAAAGGAGTTGGAATTTTGAACGCATTAAAAAAATTCAAAGAAATAAATACATTCTCATTTGACAGCACACACCTTGCATGTTAAAACATTCGAAAGTGATGTGTTTTAAGATTGTGTTAAGAAGATCGCTTATAAGGGGCATTGAATTTATTCTATTGACAAAATTGGGCATTAATATATCGAACAAGAGAGATGACCATATAATCAGAAGGAATAGGGAAAGTATATCTATAATGAAACGTTTCTCTTAATTTCTGTTGTGACTCCTCGATAATATTTATTGCAATCGATAGAAAGTTTAATTCTTACGTACAGCAGAAGTCACTCTCAGAATAGAACAATATTTCCACTGTAAAAGAATTCCATATTGAAAGAGAAAATCTCGGAGCACGTACCATCGCAAACCGTAGTACACCAGCTGCCATGTGATTCTGACATAAGGCGCGCCACTACATTTTCGGTGTGAGACAGTAGAAAAGCGATAAGTGTGCTTCTTACCGGGAAACACGAATTTAATTTTCTACAACCATAGCACATGAATACCGTTCAGCATGTTACTGTGACTCCTTTTTAATAAATATCAACTGAACACGTGATTATTAACTTTCTTTCATTATAACTTGTAATAATAGACACTTGATCGCTGTATAGCGAATTATTTAACTGCAAGACGAACGAAACTATTTCTCATAATAATTTAGCTAAATCAAGTATTGTGATACATAATTTAAAGAAGAGTTGGGTGAAACACAATAATTTCTATTAAAACTGAAAAAGTCAGATTTATGATTTTTCAATATCAATCCGTGCCATCAAGATTTAAAGCTAAGATGAATGCTGAATTAAAAATGTTTAAACACCTTCAGTTTTTGTCATGGAGCTAGACGATGGATTGAGAATACACAATGAACACAGACTGATGGTAAATGAATGATTAGAAGATGTCAAGTACCCGAAATCTCGGACCAAGGAATTAATTGCAGCACGAAGGAAATGGTTAAATTTTACAAAGCTGAAATTTTACCCATCTAAAAATCAACTGGAATCACCATATGAGACCTTTTATTGTTATTGATGCAAATCTTATAACAATTGCCAATCTACCCAGCCAAATTGTACAATTTATTACAGCTTCAAATGCAGAGCAGAAAGTTCAAGTTGAACATCTTGAAGTATTTCTCCAAGTCAGAGTTGAGAGCATGGTGAAATATTCAAAGTCCAAAGCACCCATTTCAAATAGAAACGAGTGCTTTGGACTTTGAATACTTCACCATGCTCTCAAGTTGGACTTAGAGAAATATTTCAAGATGTTCAACTTGAACTTTCTGCTGCATTTGGGGAGAAAACCCTAAGAATTTAAAAAGTTTCAACGCATGACCTCGAAGTCCTAATCTCTGGAGATAGGTTCTGGCATTATAATTACTCCTTTTCCAGGAGCGAATTGAATCCACAAAAAATTCGTGCAATATTTCTTTATTTACTTTTTTCATTTCACAAAGTTTTTTTTACAACTTTAAAATTATACAATGTATTTTCAATTACAATAAACAATTCTTAACACTAAAGCATTTTCTTCATCTCCTTTCTTTCCCAAAAACTGAAAGAACAATTTCAATATTCTACAACAAAATACACATAAGGCTGAATATGAAATTTAAGTTGAAAAATTAAGCATTTAAAATAACTTAAATGCAATGAAAAGAACAATGCAAAAATCAATCTGTTGTAACAAGCTATCAAAATACTGAAACATGAGAAACGCAAATAATTACTTCAAAGTTTCAGCAAGAATTTAAAAAAGCTAACTTGAAAACAAGAATGACCTTTGAGATTCAACAGAATTTTAACAAGTTCAAGAAGTTGCAATCAATACATGGCCTAAGAAATTAAATTTAACTTGAAAAACAAAGAATGTTAAGCAAAAGAAGAACTTGAAAATTTTTAAATGGAATTAGCATATACATTGTCAACAAGAATTAGAGATTCTACAAAAATAATCAAGGAAATTTAACATTAAAGAAAGAAAGGGGTGTTTTGTCATAAATGGTGTATAAATAAATGAATGTAAAGAAAGATATTTGATGAAGGATAATTTTCTATAGATGTAACTACCTTCAAGAAAATCAGAAAGTCATCTTTTGTGGGGCCTCTAAATTCCCTTTATTCTGTGCTGGACAGTGGAGGCTTATTAATAGTATACACAGAAGATTCTTCTTAATTGGGCCATTGTTTTCATCAGAGCAGCCAGTTGTTTGAGCCAAATCTAAGGGAAATGAAACTAAACTATTTAATTCATTCATAATTTAGACAGTTGGAGAGAATTCTGCTTAAATAGGACAGAAACTGATTTGTACTTACAGTAAGTGACATGATTTCACTGGAGTTAGAACATTTTAGTCTGGCTGCAGTGTTATTTCATGCAGGAAGGAGATGAATGGGGCCTTAAATCCACATTAAATGTGTGCTAATTTTGTAGAAATGCACTAGCAAAAACAAAAATAAAATAACTTTTTCAAACTATATTTTTGCAAATAATATTGCATGAACATAATTAAATACTATTCACTTAAGAAATGATTAATATATTATCTTTGCATTCTATATCATTTTCCTCGATTTAAGTATCTGAGAATTAAACCATTAGATTGCTACAATTTCAAATCACTGCTCATTACAAACTTTCCATGTGAATATGAAAAGGTAAAAGCAAGAACTAAACAAATTTGGGACCAGGAATAATTTCAGCAAGTGAAATAGATGCAATGAATGAAAGATGATTACATTGAGTGTAACAAAATTTGAAAATGAGGCATATCAGAATATTAAGCAAAAGAACTGATTTAAACACATAACATCTCAAAAAGCTAATCTGACATGGCTGTACTTCGTGAAACACCATTCTGCACAAGTAAGAAGAGCAATTTTTGTATGTTTCATAAACTTTGCTCTTCTTACTTGTGCAAATAACACCACTGTAATATTGTATTTCTTTTATAAAAATGTAGGTTATTATCTACACCAATTCAGTTACGCAACAAGAAATATTTTTCTCCCTGTTACCATTCAGCATGAAGTGTTCTTGAAGTAGCCATGAAATATTAGTCTTACATGGCAATTACCTTTTTTATTTACCACCACTCTTCTATTTTGGTCGCACTTGGTTGTTCCCTTGTGACAGAGCAGTGACAGTACTTCCATAGATTATGATATAAATATGATATATATCATGGCTCTAAGGCTTTCGCTGTGGGTTTCCATTGGAAAATGTCGTCAGCGTCGTCGGATTATCCGACGACGCTGTTGTATCCCGCAAGACGACATTTTCCAATGATATATATCATAATAATCATCTTTAGTATCATACCAACTAAAGATGCAAACTCCTAATCAAATCTAATATAGCTGCACAAAAACTACATAACATATCAGGAAACTAAGATTTATTTTTGAAGAATAGTTGAGGTTGACAGATGATTTTGACTGTGATTCCTCAGTAGCCATCCAGTTTAAGGTATTCTCTGCTGGATCTAACAATGTTGTCAGGTTGAACCCCATAGGTACAACAGAATTGTACCAGTGACAGTTCATCCCACATCAATATCACACAACATTGAATGAAAATTATATCCTTGATATATACTTTTAATGGTCTTAGGGCATCTGTTAGCTGAAGTCCAAGAGTTCTCAGCAAAACCACAGGTATAGAAGATGTTCCATGTAACTTTTGTAATACATCAATGACAATCGTTATCAGTAAGTTGTGCCTTTGCCTCTCACTTTCATACTGTAGCAGGTAAAGATGATCTTCTCTTTAAGACAAAGGTTAACATTCTAGTGTTGATAAGAATACTTTTAGTGAAAAGGCTTTCACATCTGACATAATTTTGCACATTTTCATAAATATGGGCCCAAACTGGGAATTGATTCTAGGACTGATATCACCTAAGGCAAAAACAGATGTGCAGTGACTTTCAGAGAAGGTTTGAAAGAAATGAACATTGTTTATTTGCTATTTTGTAGTGTTATGATATTTTGCAGGTTTTAATCCTCTGTATGCCATGGACAGAAAGAATATAAAGCCCATTTTTTATCAACTGTATTAGCTTCAGAAGTTTTTTTTGGAATTATTTTACTTCAAAAAATGTATCGCAGAAAAGGGTACATGTTTGTGGATAATTTTAAGACTGAATCTCATGAAATATATTGTTAATGATTTTATACATCTTTTTCTTAAAATTTTCTGGTTCTTTAAAAATATTGGCTCTTTATGTGAAAAAGCTTGTGAAATTCTGCCTTAGGTAGATCTATAATTATATTTATTTTGTATTTCCTAAGAATGTTCAGGTGAAGGAAAGAAAATCATGAATTAGAGGGGATAGCAAATAACTGAGAGTTTGAAACAAGTTAGATACAAAGAGAGATTTTTACCTTTTTTTACCATTTATTTACTATCATCTTTGTGAAATTTTACCTATTAGACTATCTACATAGTTGTGGTGGTTCTGAACCATTTCAAATAAATGCACCTCAAATATTTCTGTAACTCCAATAAACTCATACAATAAAGCAAAAGCAAAATATGAATCCAGCAAAATAGCTGGACTAATTTGTCCATAATTATTTTTGAACAAAAATTATTTCTGATTAACATTCCTTTCATCTAATATACTCATTACTTGTGTACTGATTTCTGGTTAGTTGTTGACAATGGTTATCTTACAATTAAAAATTCCTTGTACTGCATACCCAATCAAATAATCTATATATTTCCCTGAATTCAAAATAAATCATATATTTGGAAAATCATATAAGAATTTCAAACTCACTAGTAAAATATACAACAAGAATACATCATGCATGCTTTATGTACAGTGGGGGAATAAATTATCGCAACACTTTTCGAGCGCTTCAGTCGGAATTCTCAGAAACTACTTGGAAAACTACTTAACACGACTGACTGGCAACATTGAGAAAAGCCTCGAAAAGCGGTAATATTTGAGTCGGAGCCTATAAGGCACTCAAAATTTCTCTCCTTCGATCTCTTCTTAAATCCTTCGCGCGATCTCTCCTTGAGTTCATCGTGTTTATCTCGGCATTTCTCTTTCACAGATAGTTATCATATTTATAGAATGAGAGTTTAAAGATATATTAATTACTATTTTAATCTTACATCCACAAAAATATTTGGATAATAATTGGGACTTTATTTGTAAATAATGTTCGGTTGAAACGCAGAAATAAGGACGAATTAGGTTAGAGTGGGATAACGCGACGTCGTGATTCTTATCTTTAGCGAACGCGATATTTTCGATCTGGAGAGTAAAATATGTATTTTACCAAATTATAGCGAGAACAGATGGACTGTATTAGTCTCTTTTTCTGGATAAATTAAGGTGCGCTAATAAGACAGTTATCTAGGTAGTTTGGTTTTTCACACGGCCTCACGTCTTACTGCTGCTCACTGTATATTAATGTAAATGTTAATCTTCCTACGTCCAGTTCAAACATTGGATATTCATTTACTGAGATCGACTTTCCGAGGGCAATTTTTTATTACACGTCTTAAGTTTTTCATTCAACGATTTGAAATCGTTAAGTCGTCAGAGTAATTACTGAGATGGCACATTGGCACAAAGTAAAATTTGTATTTTGTTAATGGAGTATAATTTTTCTATAATTTAGTCCTGCACTCGAAGGAAATTCTTAATAGAAATTTATTTACACCATTCGTTTCCTAGAATACGTGAAATCTTTGTATGTCCGGAATTGAGAGGAAAAATACCAATTCCGAAGTTAAAACAAACAGGATTGCATAAAAACCGAATATATTTTGCGCATATATCGGACTTTTCTTACATTTTGCATCAGCGAGATCGGTGCCCTCGGTCATTGCGTCATTTGATTTCACGTAGAAATGCATTCAGTTTTCGATGCTTCGCGAGGAAAGTCTTTGACCATATATTGAGCACTTCAAAGAATTGCAGGCGCGTAGTTTTCCCTTTCGTGCTTCTATCAGCTGGACTAAGGACCCTCCCCTTTACAGTCAATTCAAAGCTCCTTCCTAACCACGGGGCTAAGGAAATTAGATGTTATTGCACTCGTAAAAAATATTCCCAAATAATATTATGATTTTAGCGTATTTTAGTCAGTGAGGACATTCTAATAGACGACCCAATTATTAAATACAGAAACGTATTTTATGAACGTCTGACTGCATTAGTCGTATTATACTGCCATAATAAAATAATTAACTGCTAGAATGGATTTCTCAGTTTGTTGGGAAATGTCATAATTATAACCAATTCCTAATTAAGAGTTGATTATGTAGCTGCTTGACGCATCTTATTGGAGTATGAAGGGCACGAGTACGAATTCCGCCCAAATTAAATATGCATTTTAACTTAATCTTCTCTTGCTTGAGAAATGAACGAATGTAACATATGGTTGCCAAATATATTTATGCACCCCTGTGATGAATATATATTATATATATATATATATATCGGAGGAATAAAATTCACTATGGGAAAATAATCATTGGGTTTGAAGGATTCGGAGCCGATTATTCTAATTGTCGGTCAAGAACATGTTTCGTGTGTCAGCGGAAATTCCTCTTCTACAAAGAATTCGAAGTCCTTTGCTAGAAAGAAGTGTTTTATTTGACAGGGTCTCCTGATTTCTCAAAGCACGATGAGCCTTTCGCTTCCAGTGCAGCGGGTTTTCGAAAGCCTATGCGTCACTCACAAAAACAAACTGGTCATTTGGCAAGGCAAGGAGCTTCACTCAGGCTTGTTATTACTATCACATCATTGATGTCTTCACGTCGAGAGACGGACAGCCAACAGCTCAAGTGAATCTTTTTCATTTTTAAACTTTAAACAGAAGTATTGAGAACTATTGACATTCTTTTGTTTATTAATCATTGTTGTATTAATCATTGTTCGCCTACAACAAGGTCAATTCGCGAGTTCACAATTTCCAATGTTCTCAGCGGTGATCCCATACCGATAATATAAATTTAGATATTAGATTTAGATGTATATCCCGAAAGCTACCATATGCGTGAGGTAGGAGGTGTAATAACACCATCATCACTTATTCTACTCTATTAGTAATTATCTGTCTTTGTGATTACTGTAACGATTTTTCAATGGTCGTTACTGGTACTAAAATTTCATTTACTTCGTCTTTAAGTTGTAAACCGAAGAAACTTTTGAAGAGCTTCCGTCAGTTATTAAATCTTCTCACCTGGAGCGAATTCCAACCGAGGGACTCTAGTAAAGCCGTAACGCTGCAGTCGAACCTGAAATCTTCTCCAACGAAACGAGCAGCTCTACGCTGGACCATCTCTAAATCTGAGACTAAACCTACTAAATATCAGTTCCAAACCGCAGAACAGTATTCCAGACTCGGTCGAGTAAAAGAAAAATAAGTTATTTCTTTGACACTCGATGGGTGTAACAGAAATAGCTTATTATTCCCTTAAATTCTCTCAGCTATCTACGATCTTTGCACTCTATTCTCACTTTCTCTCGCATTTCGAATATATTCATTAAAAGATAAGTTACTGCTAAACTGACTTCCATGTATTTGTTGTCATGCACTAACTCTACTGGATGTTCCGAAATTTGGTACTGTGCCAGAATAACGTTTTTGGAACCCGTGAAACTCATAGCAACGCATTTATTTATTCTTAAATCGATTCGGCAAATAAACCAATCTTGCTCCTTACATTAAATGCTAGGTCGTTAATGCTAATTATAATTTGTAAAGAACATCCTAGAAAATGAATCTACATTACATAAGTATGATAAGAGCGTTAATTTAGAAGGTTTTAGGCGAAGAAGGTTTTCGTTTCCATGGTCATATTGACACTTCGTTCAAAAAATGATTCTTTAGCAAATTGACTGCAATAATATTTAGGTTTGCGTGAAGGTCTTCGATTTAGTTTAGGCTTTTCTCAACCAAAAGCTGAAAAACGTTTTTAAGTCCCGCAGTTATCGGCCAAAAAGGATAAAGTAGTTCTCCTCCTTTCAACAAACATTATACCACATCATGTTCATTAATTCTTTTGGGTGAGGAAAACTATCGCGTCCATAAAGGTCATATGTTTGTTTTTGTGGGATACTCTCCTCCGGGGAAAACTACAACAGGCGCGAAAAGGTGAAAAAAGTAGATGGTTCGGAAAAAGATTCCCAAATAATAATAATTTGTCATTATTTATTGGGATCGTTTCAGTCTAAGAAGTTTATCTGAAAAAAAGCTCAATTTCTAAAAGGGAGAAGTATTTTATTGATCTCTGACTTTATAAAATGTATAAGCCGAGGATTTACTAACCTAATAATATAAGCTAATAATAAAAAATTAATATTGAATTTTCAATTTGTGGGAAAATATCATAAATGTAGCTAACTACTATGTAAGAATTGGTTGTGCAATTGCCAGACGTGTCTGATCGGTAAAAGAAGGGTTCCAGTTCCTTTTCCGCTTGTTCCTTCCATTAAATGAGTTTTTATGCTATTTTTTTTATTTGCAAAATGAGCGAATGTAAGATATGATTGCTACATACCATAATGTAATCCTTTTCTGTGTATATAGATTTATCATAGGGATGAAATTCAATACGAAAAAAATCATTTGGCTTGAAGGATTCGGATCTGACTCTCGCTATCGTCTGTCAAGAATGTGCTTTCCGCGCCTCAGCTAATACTTCGTCTTCCAAGGATTCGAGGCTCAGTCGTTCACTGGAAAGAAGTGGCTTTTGGCTTATATTTTAAAATCACATGCATTTGACAGGGACTCCTGATTTCTCGAAGCACGATGAGGCTTTTCTTTCAGCGCACCGGGTTTTCGGAAACCCATTCGCCATTCACAAACCGGTTCTAACGAATGGTAGCTTTTCACGTGCTTATTGGTGAGTATTACTTCATAGAGGTTCACGTCGATAGACAACGAATACATACAGTGAGAGCAAAGACAGTAGTTTTGCATTTTTAGGTTGAGAAAACCCTACTGTGAGGAATTAACGTTTGTGGATGATAGCTAACGCACTAACGCTTTAGATACGTCATTCATAATAATTGCTAGTTGCGTCCCACAAGGTTTACCTTTATTGAATCTGTACTGACTCTGATTGATTGCTACCTTTTTGTAAGAAAGTGCATAATAAAGCTTGCTATAATATGCTCCATTATTTTGCAAAAAAACAAAGTCTATGAAATTGATCTATAATCATCTGGTCATTCTTAAGCGCCGGAATGATATTTGCTTTTGTCCACGACATTGGGACCGTACCCTCATTAATTATTTTCCGATAGAATTTCTTGAGAAGAGGAGAAAGCTAATCTCATAAGGTTTTTATGAAAACAGCGGAAATACCTTCGGTACCGAGCGTCTTTTTCCTATCAATCTGTTGCAATAAATTTTCATTTTCATCAACTTATATCTCTATGGGACACATCTCTGAATCGATACGCAAGAAGAAATCATTAGCTTGGCTATTTTCTACATTGAACCATTTCTGATAGTGCCGATTAATTAAGTCAGCCTTATCTTCCGATTTATTTACGTTAATTCCCTCATCGCTATGAGGCTAGGCACATAAAACTGACATCCACGAGTCTCACGCACGTATGACCAAAATTCTTTCTGATCGCCTCCTAATGATTCTAACAGGGTTTGAGATCTATATTCCTGGTATTCTCTTCACGCTTCTTCCTTAACTAGCTTTCGCACTTCTCTATAATTTTGTCTTCGAGCTCATGGTTATCTCCGCATGTTTTGAGTTTTCTCAATCGCCAGTGAATGACTCTCTTCTTTCTATGCAATGCTCGCAACTTAGTCTTCGTCCTCCGTGGCTCTTTACGCACGATTTTAGTCGAAACGTATTTAATTAAACCTTCTTTGATTTTCCGGAGGAACTCTATCCAACTATCACTTACTGAATTTACACTCGCAAAGAGTAAAAAAACATCCTTGCACTCGTTAAAATAACCCTTAACTCGTTTCTGAAAGATTTGCTTTGCAAATTAAATATACTTGCCTCTATGGCTAAAGAGATTTAACCGTAACTACTTTCATCCCTATCATTATGATAACATGGTCTGAAATATCGTTGACTATATCAAGAGTAGTTACCGGAGAGAAGTGGATAGTTAATCTAAAATGTTTCCTTGAGTCGTTCGAGTTTTCATCATGTTTACATTATCTACAGCATGCTACAAAAAAGTATGAATTAATTTTTGTGAAATTTTTTCTCTCTGCTAGTGTTGGAGCAGCAGCTAGAGATTTTAGATAATCCCAATTAAGATGCGTTATGTCAAAATCTCCTCCTACGGCAATGATTGGATCTTTTAAATGTCTCGCTTAAAACAATATCTTCGCCTAACTAACTTTTGTCTTGTATGATTCTCCCGCATGTGCTCGTCGTAATGTTAAAGAATGCCGCCTTTTTAATTACGTAAGATCTTGGAATTCACAAAAATTATTATTAGATTTCTCAGTTCGCACATTAAATCCTAAATTTGGAATAAACTTATCCTTTTTTAAGTGAAATTGCTTTTCACCGTTGCAATTGTTTCTATTTTTTTGGAAGTAACCTCATGCATACCATTTTGCCTATTTACGTGGGTGTTTTTAACTATTCTTACTGTTGAATTACAAAAGAACTTTGTCTACGTAAATTCGCCACTCATTTAAACCGCTAAATTACGTAGTAAACGACACTAAAACTACGTGGTCGGTCCTCGTGAAGGAAAAGGGGGGCGGGAATTTTCCGGAACAGTCCGTAAAGTGGATACCAAGTTTATTAAAGTATAGAATAAAAGTTGCGTTTGACGCATAATATAAGAATGAAAATAGCCTTGGAAAATATGTAAGCGTAGAGAAAGCGAGATCTATCAAATTGGAAACGAAAATTTTAGTCATCGCTATGGAGAAAGAAGAAAAGTAAATCCCGGTCTCTTTAAAACTTTTTGCATTTGAAGATTATATTCATCCGATTCATATCTAGTAAACGATTCATACTTCAGTATAGTAGTCGAATCGTGCATTTTTCAGATATGAATTAAAATTATGACAATGAGTAAATATCACTCAGTCTAAGAATCTACTTTAATTTGATTTAAGCATTCTAAACGATTGTGACACTCTGAAGCTACTTTCGATTACATTAATTTTCATCACGTAATTTATTGTAACTATCTTTTCTATGCTGAAATTAATCATGAATATGATTCCCTATTACGAATTATTACATAATCTCTTTTACGTACAGCCTGATGGAGCTGAAAAATGTTGATTACCGTTTCCACCACCTAAAAGCTAATAATAGTGATACTAATTCCTGTCAATACGTTAATTGCTGAGGAGCACTGAGAAAGAATAAACTCCCTCAACACACGGATTAGATTAGATTTTATCGAAAGGATATTTGTTATACCTTATGCCGTCGAAAACTACACTGCTGGAGAAGAAATTCAAATGTAAGAATACGACATATCCTAGTGATTTCTGTATTTGTTTTCTTAAATGGTTAATCTTATTCGCGAGAATTATTTTCCATCAAAATTCAAAGTATTAAAGTATTTAACCGTTAAATTCACAAGATAATACCGCAAAATCTTCATTTATTGTCTGATATTCCGCCATCAAATACTCTTGTTTGTCATTATCCCTCAGCGTACTATAATGACATTCTAGATAACTATTTTGATTGCGACAAGCTTTGAACGACAAATAGCAAAAAATAAAGGCAATGATGCAAAGGCAATGAGGCAAAGCCAATATTAGGAAATTTCGCAAAGGTGATCGTAAAAGTTTGAATATTGCGGTTTTTACTGGCTCGATTCAGAGTTGCCGAATTGTCGGCGGTAGAGTGTTTTCAGTTAGTTCCCGCGTAATCCGCTCTCTGACGCCAATTGGTGTTGCGATAATTTTTTCTCCCACTGTACATGATTTCATCAGAGTAAGAACTTTAAGAAGATTTCTGGAAGAACAATTTGGTTTCATAAAATCCCCCTAACTTACACTAAAATATATTTCGTAGAAGATTGAAATGAGAGGAAGTTATTATTTCAGTGACAAAAAGAATTTTTCCCGTAGTTTAATATCTTAAAGCATGAAAATACTTTCTGCTTGTATAATCTGCTGAGAGAACACTAATGATATTATAGAAGTTATTCAAATTCAAAATAAAGCAAGAATAACAATTAGAAATCCTATAATACACAAACTTCTATCAATAGTTTTAGAGACCATGACTGAGGAGTTTGTATTATTCGTCATGTTACTATTAAAAAATATAAGTAAATTCTTTATTCTTGTGATTTTAAATTGATTCAATTCCATGCCAATTTCCTTAATATGAACAGACCTCAAGTCCACTTTTGCAGATTCTATTGTGGAATTCAGATATATTTGAATCAGGTAGACATTTCAGATTGCTCAGGATGGGTGTTTAAGAAGAGAAGAAAATTAGTACTAAATGTAAAACAAACACTTGGTTGCATACATAGTTAGTTCTAATAATTTCCATTCTAGGCAGCTTGAAAATTACTTAGTTCAAACAGCTGCACCAATGTTATCAAGGAAGAGTTTAAATTTGAAATTTTTCTGATTTTCTTCCTTCAAGTTACATATTAAAGATCTCTAATCTCTATCCTACTATCTTGTATCCTATATACATTATTGTATGCAAAATCATAAAATATTTTTTTAAAACTAAAGCTAAAGACTCGAAATTTTCATTATATATAGTGGGTAGGTGATTGACAATTAAGTTGGGTGATAATTAAAAAAGGTTTGTGTGGCTTCCCAGGTGAGACAGCTAGAGTTAACCCAGGTTCAATCATTGCTCAGCAGGTATGGTATCTGACAGGCAGCTGATCAGAATAACTTTCTCTAAATAAAATCAACTGATTGGCGGGTCACTTTGTGGTATTCCATGACAATATGGAAGAAATAAACAGGAACCACTTTTCGAAAATGAACCTAGTTCCTAATTTATTTAAAATAACTAAGCAAAATACCACACACACTATTTTTATTTAAAAATTACAAAAGTTGTTTAGTTATCGTTATCTAATAATTATCTGATACCTATTTACATAATTCCAACAGTGGGGGAACTTATTCATAATGTCACTTAAACAAAAATATAAAAATTGTTTTCGTCGATTGATTTTTAAAATTTTCTTCTTTATTTGAATGGGTATGTGGTATTTTGGATATAGTGCAAAGGACTAAGAGCTTACGAACTCCCGGATATCCAAGTGGGTAGCGCGTATGCCTTCAGTGATAGTGATTCCGGGTTCGAATCTCGGTGAGAGAAATACGTATGTACGAAATTACCTCAGCCGTCGAAGCACTTTTTTTTTAAATACTAATGCCATGAGGTTACTCTTAAGACACACCGGTATAGAGGCACTGACATAATGTACGTCAGAGAGTTGATCTATCACAGGTCCGGCAATAGTAAAAGGGAATGGAAGAGAATGCAAAGTATACGATGGAGAGATAGGGGGTAGAAAGGGAGGGAGGATTCTTCAGATGTATTAGACCCCATGCTGCTAGTGGCATCCTGTGGGGGGCGGGATTGGAATGAGAGGGTCAGTTATGGGAAGAGTGGGGCTTTAAGGAAGAAGGCGGTTCCTTTTGGAGGCAATGGCATACGCGATGGACGGAAATGGAATCAGGTATGGGACTCGACGGTGGTTCTCCGTGGTTGTGTATGTTATATTGAAGGTAAGGGGAAAAGAGAGGAGATGGAGGATTGAAAAGAGCAATAAAAAGTACACCGTAATTTGTGGAGGAGCTCCACTAAGTTATGACAGATCACCCAGAATTTATCTTTAATATAGCTGATGTGACGCGGCTCAAAGAAACGAATGTGATACATACTTCACCTCTTATGGGACTGCGGAATAATATTGCAATGGCAATTAAGAAAGAGAACCGCCAATATTTTCTAATGAGGGCTGGGCTATTTGAATGGAGTGAGAGACCTCAAAAGGCAGCGAACGGTATTTACCATATCGCTCGGAGCTGACTCATCGCAGATTCTAGAATCCGCAATTACTAAAAGAGCTGACAACTTCGCATGACTGTTCTCAATAAAGGTCCTAATATCCCACCGAAGAAAGAAATTGTAATATTAATAGTCATCTACCATTGCTTCGTCCTTATGATCTGTATTATTTTTTATCCATCCCTAGCTATTTATTTGGCTTAGGTATTTGCAAATCAAGTTATTTGCAATTAAAAAATAAAAAATTCAACATTGTGAATGGAATGAGTAGCCGAATTTTGCATTAATGATTCTTATAGTTACATATCACAACATTTTTATTTATTTCATACGAAAAATTTGCAAATGAAAAATTGATGTGTGAATATTCGAGTATAATATTTCGTAAGTCATCATATTTCTATTTTTTAGCCAGACAAGTTATGTCTCAGAGAGTGGATGTTATGACAAACTTCTTTTGTCAGAGGAGAAGTTATGTCAAGTAACTTGTCCATCGTCCTGTCAAGATAAGGTTGAACACCAGTGCCCCTTAACATAATCAGTAACGACATGTAGACCTGAGGTCTTCGTTCACATGTGTACCCTGCAAACCACCTTTCGACGTGTGACAGGAGAGAATTTTCCTTTGGGCCAGAGGTGTGGGTCTTATTGTCGGTATTAAGAGATTCACGACAAATTGGAAGAGATTTTCTGAATTAACCTTAAAAGATTATGTTAGGAGTGGGAAAGTAAGGGGAAACTTTCCGAAGACAAAAGCTGTATTTTGTACAATAAAACTATTTAATTAGCATGGACAACCAATGTATGAGTGGGTAACCTTTTTGAAGGCGCTTGTAAAAGTTGACGATTTCTCCGACACAAAATTTTTCAATGAAAATCGAAATCTTTGGAGAACACATTATTTGATATCTTCATATCTTACATCAGCTTTTATAGCCTGCTGATAAATTGACTTTGATTTTTCTGAAGTAAGCAGGCTGGCACACGAGACTGTCTCCGCGTGAAAATTTTCCCTTAAGAATTGAAAATTTTGCAAGGACGTGGTTGGTGTGCCAGAAGAAAATTCATCGGCATACTACATTTAGCAGTGCCAAAGATTGCTAATCCTGATCTAAGGTATATGACACATTATAGGATAGAAAGTGATGAAGATTTTGGCTCCACCAAAAGAGCTGTAGGAAAATTAGGGAGGAATATAAAGAAAATTTTGAGGTTAAAATGAAATGTTTTACTAAAGTATTAACAAAATTGTAATTTCCACGGCACAATATATCTATTAGTAACGAATAGTATCGTCTACAAGTGTACGTCTACAGGCTAATACTTGCAGACGAAACTAGTAACTAATGAATTTATTGTCTGTGGAAATTAAAAAAAAAAATTGCTAATCCTGATCTAAGGTATATGACACATTATAGGATAGAAAGTGATGAAGATTTTGGCTCCACCAAAAGAGCTGTAGGAAAATTAGGGAGGAATATAAAGAAAATTTTGAGGTTAAAATGAAATGTTTTACTAAAGTATTAACAAAATTGTAATTTCCACGGCACAATATATCTATTAGTAACGAATAGTATCGTCTACAAGTGTACGTCTACAGGCTAATACTTGCAGACGAAACTAGTAACTAATGAATTTATTGTCTGTGGAAATTAAAAAAAAAATAATTCTTTAGTATGGCTCCCTTCCACAAATTTGAGCAGGGCCACATCAGAAAAAGTATACCTACAGGAGGCAGAGAAGACAAGAGAATGCTTTTGGATGAGAAACAACTGTAATTTGCTAGTACACGTGGAATATATTAAAGATGGAAATTTGGAAAGATCAACTTCTGTTTTAAGAAGCTTTGAAAAACGAACTACCATCGAAGAACATAGCATCGCGTGCTAATGCTTTAGTTTCCACTCTAAATATGTTCTTACGATGATTATTCCAGTTTCATTCCCATCGGATCAATACTTTCGCCCTCTTAGAGAGAACAAAATTTTCCTTCGAGACCTAGAGAATTGGGAATTCAAGGTTAATTTTCTTGGTCATTATAAAGAGATCAGTGTTTTTCGAAAGACTGTTACACAAAAGTACGGCCTCTTGAGCGAAATCACTGGCTCGGAATGACTCAGCTGTGATTTTGCTCCTTTGGTAGATGCTAACGATAGCTCAGCACAGATGGTTATTAAATAAAAGAGAAAAAGAGGTTTATAATAGCAGCTGTGGAGGGGGTATTTAGGCTGAAACACCGGTAGCCGAAGGATCACCCGCTCTTAGAAGCAATTTTGAATGCAGAATAAGATGTCATTGGTCATTAGTTTGTGTTTGGAATCCTCTTACGCACATTTTCATTTCGTTGGTCTTGAGAGATCTTGGCAGGTTTGTTTTGAAACATTTCTTTAGAATATATACCAGAAGTAATGATATCGAACTCCGAGAGTATTTCCATATTTAATGTAACAATACATAATTTTTGTTCTCATTATTTTATAAACATCATTTACATATGTGTGGCTATATACTTAATATGTAGTTATTGACGATGTTAATTATTTTATTTTCAGAATTATTCAGTTTCAGAATTTTTAATTATGCAATAAAATGTTAGTTATTTGTACTTGTATGCGCTATAAATTTTTATTTTTGTTCACTTTTATAAAATTGTATTTTTCAACGAATTGACCATACTTAAAGATGTATATACTTGAATATACTTGCTGACATAACTCAACGTATACTATCCACTGTGCATTTATATTTACTTGTCATGCTCTTTCTTATACGATTATCCGTTTCCCGGTAATCGCCCTTAGACGGTCGCCGCTATTTCGGCGCTTGGAGAACCTTTATCTCTTATGCTCTTTCTTCTTTCTTTCGAATCTCTTAGGTGAATAGGTGTTGCCATTGACAGGTTTGCTCAGGTTTGTCCCACCCCCTTCTTAGCGGGTGTTTTCGTGCAATGAATAATCGTTTCCTTAGAATATCATACTTTATACCCATACTTATCATATATACCCATACTTATCATATATACCCATACTTCTCATTCTTTCTAAAAAAATTATCTGAAAAAATACAACGACGGATTTAATGGGATAGAAGGCTTTTGGTCTCTGTCTCGCCCAAATGAAGACGTTTTATTATAATTATTAATTCCATTTCTTTGGGGACGTTTCAAGATTTGAGTCGCTGTACTTTTTCTTTCATCTGCCATTTCATCATAGAGATATCGTGAGTGAATTTTTCCACAAAATTGTAAGAAGACATTTGGCTGATTTCCTCTAAAAGTTTTTATTTTTCGCTGTAAAACATAAAAAATATTGTTATAAATCTAAAAATGTGCCGCTTTTGACATTTAAAAGGCAGTTTTTCTCTTTTCCTTTCTTTGTGCCAAATGAATCAGAAAATATAGGACATTTTCAATTTTTTTATTTGTCTTTTGATTAAGGAGTAGAAAAGTTTATTTTTCATCTCCATTGTATCGGCCTTGCCCATGGCTGTGCTGATACGAAAGTATGCACTTAGGTATGAGTGGTATTAAATAATGGCACTGATTAAGCTTTCTCCTCATCCATTCTTACGAAAAGTGTCACTCGTAGAGTCCTTGCGCTTCACTCACGTAGCCAACCCCCATTAACTGTATTCTGGCTCAGTGAGGAAGACAAGGGAAAACAACCTCACTCCTCATCCTGCATAGGAAGACTCCTCTTTCCATCTCATATTGGTATCTAACTGTAGAGGTGATGAGGTTCCATCTGGCCTTCAGGCTTCTTTACTTTATTCTTTACAGAAAATGAATATTATTTTCGTTGAAAGGTCTCTATAAATGGCTTATTGAAAGAATTAATTTGTATCGGATGCATTTCGTGCAATTTTAAAGCAATGAATAACAGTGTAATAGCGGTATACAGGATTAAAAACTAATTAATTCAATGCTTCCATTTGGACAAGAAAATTTTTGCTAGGAGGCTTCTCACGAAAATATTGATGTAAACTGATTACTAACTTGCATTAAAGAAATCTTCTTTGGATATCTACGAGTGGTCCAAAAAGTTTCCGACCCCAGATTTTTCAGAAATCTTCAGAAAATTTTCAGAAATTTTCAGAAAACATGTCGAGAAATGGCGAAATGTCAGAAACTTTTCAGACCACCCATGTACTTCCTCATCCTGCCCAGTAAGCCTCAATTCCATCTCCTAGCTCATGGTAGCTAATGGTAGAGGTTGATACTCCAACAGCCTTCTGGCAGTATTCTGTGCTAATAGGGTGCAATTCCAAACAGCACAATACAAGCTGTAGATCGCGTACTACTTGGCTACTCTAGTGCTATCATTTTCCTCTCATGATAAATCTTATTTATATCCTTATTTTATCTTTCACGTGCGTCATATTCATATTACGCTTCAATCCCAGATATGAGGAAAGATGATCTACTTAAACGCCCCCGATAACCCTCGCAGCACTTACCTCGGAGGAAATTAATCCACCAAAATAAAACGAAGCAGACTTAAGCAAGGGTGAGGATAAAATATTAAATGGAAGCATAGGTGACTGTCATAGGAGTGAAGGTATAAGAGCACCGAATAATGACTTTCAATCCAAAAGCCAATTTCCGGTCGGAAATAATCGTCGTGACGAAGTGTGCGTAAGTCGGGCGAAAAAGTTATTTGAGATAAAACTGTTCTCAACGGGCTGACATCGGATGGAAAAGATTAGATATAAGGCTGAGTTAAGGGTAATGAGATGAGAGTGGGCGAGAACAGTGGTTGTGGGCACGAATGAGGAAGAGTTGCCAACCTTAAAATGGAAACGGACCACGCCAAGGGTTGCGTTAGAATATGGCCGAAAAAAAATGAATTTGAATATGGAAATTCTCATTAACTGTTTTTCTACTTTTCGGTCGTATTATCTCGAGAAATTTCTTATTCCGAATATATCTCCCCTAACAGGATTATCTCCACAGACCCAGTTCCCAAGGGCTCCCGGATATTCAAGTGGGCAGCGACCTTGGTGAAGACGGTCCCGGGTTCCATTCCTGGTAGGGGTTTGTATGTGCGGAATGATCTTTGCTGGTCAAGCATTTTTAGTTATATTACTACTTCCCAAATAAGAGAGTAAACTCTCAAGTAGAATAAAACTATTGCGCGATTATTTTAATTACTTTTTTGCTAACCTACAAACATTACTAAATGCATTTCATTTCCGTATCACTGGGACTTACATTGAGTGGTTTTCCGAAAGAATTTGAAATTTAATCATCGAATTTCGTTTATTTGTATATCTTTTTTTAAAGTTTTTCTTTAGGTAAAATGTAGGATAAAGGAATATATACCTTTCATTTAAATTAGTATCAGTCTTGTTCATAGCTGTGATTGCGTGAAAGCTACTGAGATATTAATGATACTGAATAACGGAATTTGTACTTATCATTTCTCAATGAAGGATATTAAAATTGGTACATATTTGGGTCTCCATGCTGCAGTTATATGGACTTTGCCTCTTACAGTAGTTTTATTCTTAACCAATAAGGAAAGCAAGGCAAACTGCCACATTACTCATCTTGCCTGATAAGCCTCATTCCCTCTACTAATATTATCGTAATATTATTACTTGATTACTTAATTAATGTAACGTTAATTACTAATTTGAGGGTTTCAGAAGAGTTTTTATTTAGCTATAGACAAAGAGAGTAAGTTACGGATTATTTTACCTCTATTTTTCTATTTTACATTGGTGTATTTAATTCCATAGTTCTCAGGCCATTGTCTGGAGTCAACATATCTTAAAATTTTATGCAATTCGTCTTTGTCATGTGGCATAAGATGCACCATATTGAATATTCCTCTTACCCATCTCTTAAGTTGGCAATGGTGGATGTAAGGGGTGGAGCTAAAGGAATCGGTGGTTTAGAATAGTTGGGCGGCGTCAGGGGGATTGGTTCCCTCTCGCAAATGGTCACCACAGCCAATAAATGAGTTTTTTGTGGATTCGCGTGACCCGTTGCTAAAGGGTATTCCCCGCCTGATAATGTTGCATGTTTCCTAATATGATCTCCTCTCAGGGAGACTTCCGAATGTTCACGGAAAAGAAGGTTTTTCAGAAGAAGACGAGGAGGGCTTTCAGGGTAAACGGAGATTTAAATGCTCCGTTAAATTTCCTACGGAAGATATGAAGCTGCTCTTAACATATTAAAAAATTTAATCGTTTCGGATACATTAGAGGTTCAACTAGACAATAAAGTCTTCCTTGTATCTCAACCGTTTGAAATTTGTCATTATAGGGGGAGGAGTAAGAAA
The DNA here is from genome assembly GCA_036926295.1 of Pachydiplax longipennis. Taxonomy (NCBI): domain Eukaryota; kingdom Metazoa; phylum Arthropoda; class Insecta; order Odonata; family Libellulidae; genus Pachydiplax; species Pachydiplax longipennis. The sequence goes on along the minus strand of JAVFKF010000003.1, from coordinate 21,255,597 downwards.
AGTGATCTCTTAGGGGAATCAAAGATGAGTAATTAAAATGCTAACAATAAACTTGAGACGCCCGTTATCTCCTCTAAATTCCGTGAGAAGTCAATTTATTTTAACCACGTTGTCAAATGTAATATAATGCTTATTTCTCTCTTGATACTGTATTAGTGAAACGTAATTTACATTTTCTCGTCGACCTTCAGTCGACTCTCGATTTTGAATCGACTCCTAGCAATATAATTCAGAAGTATGAGCATTGTTAAGGGTACTTCGACATCTTATGTCATTTTGCCCGTGAGACTCCTCCGGGAATTTAATCCGTGACCGCTTTCATAAAAGTCGAACGCGTAACCCTCTTGGCTATACTTAATTACACAGTTATCTGTATTCCGCAGGTAAAATTATTAAAAACACCAATAACTGCGAGTGCTTTATGAAATGTAAGAGTAACTTCTTGTAGTATTTTTAAGAATGGTCTCATTTTCGGACAAAGAGAGTACCATTCTTCATTCTTTGATTTGGTCAATTAACACTTAACAATAAATTAATTTTCACTATATAATTAATAGATAACTGACAATTAAGGAAAAATAACGAATTCTCTGACAGGATGATGAGAAAGGATGATGTTTAACAGCCCAACACTGGATACACATCACCCACTCTGAATATTCCTTAGGTTCACAATTTAAGATTGTGATGAAAGAAAACACCGCTTAACTACTTTATTACAAATTTCTCCTCTGAAACGAGACCGATAGAGAAGATCTCTCTCTATCTCAGAGCTAGAATCAGCTGCGAAGGTGGGATGGAGATTTTGAGTTTCGCGATTTCTTCATTTTATTCTCAATTTTTCATCGAAAACAAAAGTAAAAGGGAACCCCATTGGAGACAAGGAGAAGCAGGAGAGGAAAACGGAGAACAGTGATACAGATAATGTAAGCAATATTTGGTTTAGAAATAAGGCGGAGAATTGGCTATAGCGGGTTGCAGTGCATCTGGAGCTGATACTCCTCCGTATAAGCGGGTGGTAGAGTAAGTATTAGCGGTATCTTACCATCTTTTTCGTAAGCAAAGATCCGGAAAAAATCGCATATCAAGCAGGATAGCACATTAAACGGGAGCGTGTTAAACATGTTTTACTCTATTGTGATAATTTTCAGGTTACTGTTCTCAAAGAATATTTTCCCTCCACATGGTTTCTAGGTCTTCTTATACATCTTCCAATGTCATGAAGAGACCACGTAAATCTTATGGCACCGTGTATTCTTTACGGGATAATATTATATGCTGTTCTATCAGTAATCATATTAACTCTATGCTGAATGTCTTCAAAATCAGTCATCTCCAACTTTTTTTCTATGCTAAAGTTTCAACAGCTCGCGCCATTCCACCACAACTAAAAAATGGGGCTATAGGAATTAATTGATCTCTTCATGACGTTGGACGAAGTATATCAGCATTTGCCTTAATAATCAGGCAAGAAATATTTCTTGTCTGGTATTATAGGATATTAATTAATAAACGAATAAATAAATCCATTTTGATGATAAGCACGGATGAAACAAAAAATACAGTTATCTTTGTGGATGATGAAGTAATACACGGGGCCGTAAGATTTACGTGGTGTCTTCCTTTCGTTGGACGAAATACAAACAAGCCGAAAGGCATCGCGCTACTCTAACACTGTGAATATTTCGCATCTAATACTTTCCTTTTTATTGTGACCACCGCAGAGGAATTCAAAAATCATTTTCCAAACCTCCGAAGAGCCCCATAAACAGCACACGATCACGATTTTTCTGCAGAAAAGGAAGGCCGTGGATTTTGTCGAGGGCCGGCTGAATTAACATTCGACGCAAGAAGACTTTAACCTTTCGCCTCCATCATACGCGAACGTGAAGCAATTCCCGAGGAGCATCAGATGGGAAGGGAAAAAAATAATAAAAGTCGAAGAAGGTTTTCACCGGAGGGGGTTAAGCTGATAACGAGGCAGACGAAGTTGAAGAAGTAAGTACAAGATGGTGGGAGTTGTCCCACCCGCTGGGATCCGTCCTATTGACAGCCCTTCCATCTATCCATTCCCTCTGTCATGCTCTAGCTGACGTCTTCATGATAAAAAGAGGTCTTCTACATGTGCTGCTCGCTGAAGATGGCTCCCAAAACAGGATATCGAAAGGAGTCGTTATTCATTGGAGGAGATCCGACGCTCAGATAGCCTTCCTTTTTATTCTTCCTTTAAGATCCCTGCCGTCACGCTCAGATGAGGATATTCTTTATTAGTAGTTGCGGGCGATTCTCACAGATGGAGCACGTTTGCAAAGCCTTCCTTGCAGTTTCCGATCGAAACATGGACATTTATTCGATGGTTTTATATATCAGACGTGCGATACGACCCGTTTTGACCCGGACTGTCCGAGTCGCAGTGTTTTTTCTCCCCTGACTGTCCACATAGGCTTAATGGAAATATCCCGGAAAGAAAATCAAGAAGCACTTAAGAATTATTTTAAATTAAATTTTTATTAATGACAACGTAGGAATAGTATTAAATTTTATGACTTTTTGACTCTGTGCAGATTCAGAGGGCCAAAGAAACATGCTGAAGGATGAGAATTCACGCAAACGATGTAAGAATTTAATCTCTTTTTGGAAACATTATTACAGACTTCTCTCATTCTCTTTTAGCGATGGGAGATGGGGGTTGATGCGACTTCACTGGTAAAATGTACTCGTTGAGGATCACTCATAGAAACATACCGAATTAGGGGTCTTTTTTCGGGAACTACCACAATACTATACTATATTATACGCATAATATTTCGTAAATATGTAAAGCCATCGTTAACCCAATTTAATATTCGAAAAATATCTGAATAATAAAAAACGGATTTCACTTCTTGCTACTATCTTTGGATAAGTAAGCAACACAAAATTAAGTAAATTCATACCAAAACCCAACTGAAAAAAAGTGCCCCCAAGTTTCACCACGTCTTCTGAATATCGTAAACTTCCATATTTTCCATCATATTTTCCTTTTCACTTGTTTGTGGTTTTCGTTTTTCTTCCTTGACTGATGATGTAACTTCATAACGAATATAACTGGTATACTTTATCCTTCGATTCCTCATAGTTTTTGCGCTCAAAGAACTTGCTTATTTTACGCGTTAAAATGGTTAACACCTTTACTGGCAATTTTTCGAGGAAAATAAGGAAAAAGTAGAAGAACGCGCTGAACTTACTTAAGATCTATGCGACGTACGACGCGTCATAAGTCATCGTTTACTCATACTCTTCTACAATCTAGAGATCTATCACTATAGAGATGCTACCTTACATTGGTCTACGTATACATATAGCCAACATATTAAAATTTGAACGAAAAACTTCTATACAATCTAATCTAATGTGCTATGAATGTTGCAGGACTCAATTCCAGTGCAAAATTGCATTGAGGAAAGAATGCGCGAATTAACGCGAATTCCAATTTTAATTCCGTATTCCACTAGGAATGATCTTCCCTTATTCAGAGGGATGAGCATAAATCAACCCATTGAGGCGCTGGCGTAGCAACGCACTCTTATTAATCTCTCTTCATAACCCTGTATGCTTTGCTTCCAAACCCCGATTTGCAATTCATGAAATAATAGGCTTAATTAGTCCGATGCGGTAATGATAATTACGGAATATAAATCAGGCGTTCGGCGATTCCCCGCGGGAAGGATGACCTTTTCGTATCGCAGATTCCATCTTCATATTCCGTCCTAGGACAACAACCGATTGAACTCATCCGATGTAAATGTATGCTCGTCAGGGAATCGAGCCATCGGCTAATTCCACTGAAGTGATGAAACGAGTTTTACTTTTAAAAGCTTCAATCGAATTTTCCTATCCCGCGCTTTTCCGATAAATCGTTGACGAGGCATATGGCTAGGGAGAAATTAATAATTTGGTGCATTATACAATAGCGTAGGGTTTCATCCAGGAATAATCCACGGTAATGAGAGTGTATTTTTTGAATTCCTAGAGTTACAACTAGTTCAATTACTACAATTAGGAACTACAATTATTTCCACGTACTTTTTTCGCACCAATAAATCATTTTATATTAATTATACATAAATATTCAGATTAAAATTTAAATAAATATTTATAGAAGTTATAAAATTAGATACTACATAATTAATTTCACTAAATAATGTAGTCTATTCATCTTTCATGACAGATAATGGAAATAGTACATTGAAATGCAAATAATTTCAAGGAAAAACGGACTATTAGTACGTTTACACGTTTAAGTCCGTATCAAATTAAAATGTGAGGGTGCCTAGAGTAATCTTGCTCAAGAAAACAAATACGCAGGAGCAATAAATAAGGGAAAGTTATGCGACGAGGACTGAGAACGTTACAAATGCAAAGATGAAATCAAGTGGTGTTCAACTTAAATGAAGATACAATAACAGGAGAGAAAATGCTGGAAAAATTTGCGATGGAAAGAAATTGAAAAATTGAGAATTCACCTCAAAAGGAATCTTGAGCGGTGTGGAATAGCAGGAATGCCCTAGAAGTATCGAAAATGTAACATGCTTTAATCATCGTTAATACAATGTGATTTCAAATAAAAGGAAAAAGAGTAAAAATATAAAAAGAGGAGGAAGTAAGAATCTGTAATTTTGAGAGCTTGTAGCTTATTCAAGTACAGAGGAGTACATTACGATAAAATCAATGTTAATTAACGTAAATTGCGTTAAGCGTGTTGGAATGCGTAGATAATATCAGGCTTTTATGGAAAAAAGGGAACGTACTTTAAGGGATAAAATATAAAAAAAAATAGACTCAAATCCGGGGTTTATAGAATAAACAATCTAATGCAGAGTAACTCTGTGTTAGTAATTTTAATACTTTCCTTAGTCAATAATTTCATCTTAACTCTCTTACTGTGCATAATGCGAAGGAATTTTTCTCGGTACCATTGTATTTGGACAATGATGCAAGTAAAAGGAAGACTGGAAAGTGAAAATGGCATATCAAAATTAATCGTCTATCTAATCTTTACATTGAGCATCTCTTATAATTGTAAAGGTCCAAGATAACTTATAAATGTTTTGCATTTATGAAAAAAGTAAAAAAATTTGTAAGAGCTTTTCTTTTCCTGAGGAAGTTATTCACATACCAAGAGGTTATACATGCTCGTACATATATTTACCAAGCCATGGAACCCAGAGAGAAGGAAATAACTTTCAAAGATGCATCCATCGCCCGAAAATATTGACCGCACCGACTCTATCCTCACGAACTATGGTAATGTCCGTCAATGTTTCGGATATCCACGAATTGAACCCTTGGTATGTTTCGCCCACAACGTAATGTAAGAGGACGATCGGTTGCGGCATCCCGTACGGAGTGAAAAACTTGAATGGAAGTGTAGGGCAGTAGTTAAGAATCGATTCGTCCTCCTTTCAGAGGCGATATTATTAATCACGAGAGGGGTCGCTGCACTCGCCAAGTCACCCTCGCTTTCATTAATTACTCCTCTCTGACGGCAGCACAACAAACGGCGGAATACAAACACGTGGAGGGAGGCTCAGTGACAGGGACAAAACTTTCGGACTTCTTTCTCCCAAACTCTCGGCCGATTACACGTTGACGGCTTCTCTATTAGTGCCAATGCCTTAATAGCCTCCGAAGAAAGGATCGCGTACTTAATGGGATGATAAATTAAACGCGCCGAAGCAATCCTATCTCTGTCAACTTTGGTCGCTTTTATTCGCGTTCTCTCGTTCGCGGTGCTTAAAGTCGCTTCTCGACCTTGTGATCGTTTTTCTCTTGCGTTTTATATGCGTCAACCCTTTTACCTCACAATTTGCCTGTGACGTATGGCACAGATGCGGTGAAATAGATCAAAAAATTATTTTTTTATTGTTCTCCGAGGGAGAGACATTTGGAATGTGACAAGAGGTGCATACGCTGTCAAAGTAATTATTTTACTCTGTCACAATAGCAGAAGAAATGAATTTTCTGATGATCTCGTGCCCACTTCACTGACCTTATCCGCGCTTTCTGATTGGTTTATGCTGAAGGGTGAATTCATAAAATCATTTCCGCTATCACAGAAATGAAAAATTTCTAAATTCATGGAGCCAAATCAGCCTAGGATAATTTTCATAGAAGATAAACTAAGCTAGTCTCTTTTCATCAAACGATTTTAATTCTAAATCAAGATGCATCTTGGTGAAACATCTTTTAAGTTATACTCAACGAATATGCATTAGTGTAATCTACCTAACTAATATCTATCTAACATGGATCTTGATCAATCAATTTTATCCACTTCCCTCAAATCCATTATCAAAATCCCTCAGAATTGTGTAGAATAATACAGCAACATATCGACTCGTTTATTTTGATTGAAAGTATGGTCTTCCAAAGGCGAATAAATCTTGTCCTATGTTGAAGTATTGAGAAAAGAATAAGAGATGATAAACCAGAGTTGGGGAAAATGAAGTATAGACTGTGGAGGAGACAATAAAATTTTGCGGATTTCGTCCTATTTTTATGTTTCTTATCAAAACGTTGGTTTGATCCTTTAGATAGATAAATGCAGGATCCCAAAGATGGTATAAAATTAGAGTCACCTTTATCTCATTGCAAAAAACTTGGAATAACTCATTTTGTAGCGGGTAAAACTGGGGTGAAAACGAAACGTTAAAACTTAAAACTTAGCATGAGATCGTTTCATACGAATGAAGCCACTTCAAATTTTTCCAATGTCACTTAAGGAAAATTTGCGTTATAATAATCTCTCTCATTGAAAGCTCCATGTCCTTTATAATTATAATTTTTTTTGGGGGTTTTTCTTTCGAACCGAGATAGCTGAAATATTAACCGGGATCAAAACTTAAAATCTGACCAATACCGGTCAATACGGGACGTATGGTAAGTCTACATACAATGAGTGTGTGTGAGAAGACCGACTACGAGAACAGGTAAATTAAATGTATTGGATGAGGCTCTAAATTAAAGAGTTGTTTGTGGTCATAGGAATAAATGAATGAATCACACTCATTAAGGCTAGATTAGACCAACAGGAATAATATGTAGTCCAAAAAGGGAAAATATTGAAAGTTTGGTATTTAATATTATACTGATAACTTCGCAATCTCTTTCTGCATATTCTCCTAACGGAATTTATGAATGTATTATTGGTAAGTGACTCTATCTTCATGACTGTTCAACTGGTACATAGTAAAATGCTGTATCGAATGTTAGTTTTTCTCTATTTCCTCTCTGAGTTGATCCATTAGTTGATAACTAATCGCTTACGCTGCCTTCATTACATCTCTTCAATTTGATCTTCAATTTCTTCTAAAATGATGATCTATTCAGTTTGCCTCGAAACCTTGCGTCTTACCTTTCAGTTTCTTCATTCCAGCCTATTTATTATAGCACTCTTTAAATTTGCATTATGCGTTAAGAATTGATCGTCTTAACCCACGAGAGGTGGGTTTACGAATTCAATTTGGGTAGCTTAAAAAGTGCTTTATACCTTACTCGCGTTTATATTTTTTTGTTACATTGAAGGCTCCGTAAAATTTCTCTCTTCCTCCTTAGTAAACATTTCCTATTATTATTTTAATTTATTGTGATTGTTACTCATTATAATATATTATTATTTCTTTGTGTTATTAATTTTTTATATATATTTTAATTAAAAAAAATTTTGACATTGACTGAACCTTATAATTAAAAGTAAACTCGCATAAATTCGAGACTTACTAAGATTGGTTGGGTTTGCCGCAGAAACATAACGTATCACATGCCTCGGAACATAATTGCACCAATTATTCTTTACAAATCACACTCTTAACTTTTTACACGCATGAAAATAGGCTATGGAATAGTTACTCATGTGTCTTCAATAGGGACATCTCTTGAGGGAGTGTGAGGTTGTGGGTCGAGGGACTGAGAGAGGAATGAAGGGGGCAGGTGGGCAGTGGGGTCGGTGGCAGAAAGAAAATGTGTTCCTTTCTCCTCTGGAGGCACCACATGGGGTTCCCTGCGGGTGGGAAGGTAACTGGGTGACTTTTTGACCTTTTTCGTAGGAATTCTTTCTTCTCCACGGGATTCGTCTTTTCGTCACGCCCAATCCCCTACCCTTCTCCAGAAAAATCGCCTTCTCTCTTTTTCCCATTTTCACTCTTGGAATTTGCCTCCTCTACTCCCTTAACGTTGTTTTGCTTCTCCTGTTTTCACCCGTAAACTCTCAAGTCCTTTCCAGGATGTCGGCTCTAAGTTATTAAAATGTTAGCGCAATATCTGGTACCTACCGCAAGAACTGCGGGTAAGCGAGGAGTTTCTGAGATAGAGAATCCGTGAGTGTACGCAAGGTTTTGCTTATAATTGTTACGATAAATAAGAGTTTTCGAGATACTTTCACGCATGTATAGGACGAGAGGTGTTCAGATAAATTTCAGTCTCATATGCGGAATGAGTTAAGAATTAAATGAAGTAAGCGGTGAGAAAGGGGAAAACATATTTAATATTTTCCTTCTATCCTGCAATAAAGGCCAAACAGAAGTAGATCCAAAGACAATACGTTTCAAATAAATATTTTTTCGCTAACACTGTAGGAGTATGAAAGATATGAGAAATAGATTAAGAGATGGATATAGTAGTATTGTTAAAAGTGCTTCGACATCTAAGGCTATTTCGTACATCTAGGCCCCCACTTGGAATCGAACCCGGGACCACTTTCACCATAAGCAAATGCGCTGTCACCTTTGCTGCCAAGGTGCCATGAGTTATATAAACCCTCCGAATTCTAGGGTTTATATGTAATGGTTGCCATTCCTTAAAAATGATAACAGAATAATAACGTTTCAACCCATAAAATTCACCTCAAGAATTTCGCACATACACCCATTATCTAAAGATTATAATACTTCGAGTACTGATTATTTCTAGAGTAATTATACCAAAATTTTTTCTAATGTATGAATAATTTAAATAACGAAGTATATTATTTGATTCATAAAATTAAAAATCGTTCATGCTGTTTTGAAAACTAAAGCTGAATTCTTTCAAAATTTTCAATAAATTTAAGCGAATGAAAAATTGGTTAAGGTAAAATTAGAAAGGTGCTAAGAAGCCTCTCAGACGCGAAACCCTGAGACCCTATTTTTAACTAACATTTTATCACATCTTCTATAACTTAGATAACTTCATTTTCATAACATCCTTCTGCAATCTCTCCATAAGCCCATTGCGGGTTTTCGCAGTAACCAATCTTCTGTAAGTTTTTTCTTCCCACGTCTACTCCAGAGGCAAACAAAGAATGGCCAGTACCGCATTTAGAAGAGTGCATTTTCTCCCATCTCATTTGTTCCCCTCACCTAATCTTCCAGTCCATCCTGATACAGAACTAGGAAAGTCATAACCTACGATTAACCTCTTTGCAATTTGTATATCTGTTTCATTCTGTGCTGAATCCACATGTTCTACTAAAAAATTTCCAATACACCACAATTAACACTTTTTAAAATTCAAATTTATTGAAAATATAAATATTTACTATATATATCATTTATTAAGAAATATTAAACGGCAATTGATGAGATACATCAATCAGACTTATCCTATCCTATCTTATCCTATCCTATGTAATCATTCGATATTAAACATCTTGCAATAATTATCCCAAACTTATCTGTTCATTTATTTTTCGAAATAAAATCTTGAAATTTTACTTTGAGACTTCGTGGAAACCCTGCAAGTTTGATTTCTCTTCAAAATGAGAAATATATACCTGAATGATAAAACCTGTCAATAAGGTCATCAACCAGAAGGTTTATCGAATTCTCAATTCCTCAATTATTGGACAGCAAAATCCATGAAGATGGAATGAGGAATACTAGGCAAGATGAGGAGTGAGATCGTTTTCTTTTGCTTCCCTCATTGGATTGGAATGCTATGAGTGGAAAAGTCCTCCCTATGACAGCACAATGGTCTTACAAATAAAACTTTTCTTTGCTATTCAATAGTGACCAAGATCATTATCATTATTCAGCATTACTTATACTTCAGTAGTTTTCACGTAACCACATCCTTGAACAGGACTCACAGAAAAGAGTAATAGAAAGATACATCCTCCTTTATCTTGTACCAATGGACAAATGAATAATGTTCCATTCATCAAGATTTTGTGGTAGGAACGTTTGAATGATCGCCAGGTGTAAAAATCTCTCGAATCACGATGGAGAAACGAAATAAGCCCGCGCGAATTCGTGTCGATTACAGATTCGCGAAGAATTCGATGCAGATTTGCCCGTCTCTGGGAAAAGCCCGTCCTTTCTCAATGGGAAAAGAATTCATTTGAATCTATGGATCGTAATCTTGCAAGTCCATCTATGGGGGTGTACATCTTCGGTGGTATTGAGTGACGGACGTAAGAACGTCCGAAGATTAAAAAAAGAGTCCTTGAGAAAGAGAGTCGATAGCGATTTGAGGCCGCAACTCGTGAATGCGTGATGAGCTATGGTCCACGTCATCGGCGGGGAATCGGCGATATCTTCATCTGTTCGGAAGCCGACACCCGATTGGCTGATGAATGGTGCAGCGCGAGACTTGCTCGCTATCTGCGGCGCTCGCTCGAATTAAAAACTACGAAGCAACTCTATATGATGCGGGATTGTTTCCGTGGGGAATGAGGTGGAGGAATCAATCGCCGATGACACAGACGGCTTTGGAATGTGAGTCAGCGAAATCTGGTTCATCGCCTTTGGTCATAACTTCTATTCGGGTTCGACTCATAGTTCCTCCGAATTCTCCGATGCCTTGGCGATTTTTTCTTTCAACTCTCTCTATCCTTTCCTATGTTTATTATTTACTCTTGAATGGGTGTTGAAAACTATACCATGTATCCTATGTGTGCCTGTCATTAATTCATGGTGTAAAATGGCCAAGGAAGTAGAACCACCAGTAGGGTACGCAAGGGGTTAGAGGGATAAATCCATCCCGAAATGTCAGAGAGAGTTAAAATTATAATCATTGTATTTCGAAATTGCGCACACTTGAAATACATGTAATAAACATAGGTTATAATTGACCTTATTCAAGCTCAAAATACATACACAAAATTAACTTTTTAAAGTTCATCTACGGAAAATATTTCTCCGGAATAATTATTTTTTACTGAAATGTACATTTATATGTAATGTGTGACTAAAACTATCGAATGAACCGTCAAATGTTTACTTTTATGATGGATTTAATTTGATAGTCATTATGTTTAGTTAGGAATTCATTCATACACTTGATTTACTTTCACTTTAAATCATCTGTACTGAAAGGCAATTCATCTTCAGCTTTGTCAATTCGTGCTAACCTAGTTCTTGTGGATATGAAAACAAGACATATTGCAAAGTTGGTGAGAAATGTTTGTAATGTAGAGTGATAAGAGACTGACTGTTAATCTAAGCATGATGTAGAATGCAAATTTCAAACTTTCGGATTCCGTCCTAAGATACACTGACGAAAGTATTCTGGGAACACTTTATGTTATTCTTGGGAGAAATTTTCATAAATAATTTGAGGTAGGTAAAAATAAGCAAAGAAATTAAATAACAGGTCCTTCTTAAGGATCTCATAAGAAATCAAATGTAAAACTCACCGAAAGAAAATATTTCGAGAGAAAAGATCACATAATAAATAATCCACGTTTCAATCGAAAACATATGTAGTTAATATTCTCTTCTGAATGTATGATGGATCTACTTCGAGTGGTTTTCTTCCGTTATTAATAATGATATCCATTTTTAATTCTGTAAATATACTATTCAAAATATCAGCTAAAATGAATATTTTTCAATGTTTAACTTAAGATTACGACTCACGAATCAGGTATTTCCTATAATCAGCAATATGTGGAGAGTTACTGCATCTATCAATTACTTAATTCCACTTGGGTTTTTAATTAGTTTATTTAGGGTCATGTAGCCAAGTCATATGCAAAGTACACACTACATTTATTATTAGCATCTATTATCTCTGCTATATTTTAACTATTTTAATAGAATATTTGTGCAATGAATACTTGTTTACTTCTACTGCTTTGAAAACAAAATTCGCAAGAAACTTAAAATGATGCCATACAAATAAAAATAAGATTGACCCATGGGTGTGATAGTACGCTTAGGAGAGGATTCATTATTATATATCAGTATGAAAAGAAGGTTCCAAACTAGAGTAAGGTAAGAAATATTATTTAGGGCAATGCAATTACATTTACCACTCATGATAAGCTTGGACTTTAAACCTCCTTTTCTTAGTTAATCCTGTTTTAAGTTATGAAGACTAAGATACGGGATAGCGAGGTCGATGAATGGGGGCTAACGCTAAGGCACCCATCAAAATGGAATTCTTGAAAGTCATCATTCGTTGAGATGCATAAAAAAGTCCTTATCTCGAAGTAGAATCGCATCCCGAGAAATTCCCCATCGGCAGTAGCAATCGTTTATGCAAATAAGAGAGCAATCAATTGAAATCATGAGATATGTAAAAAGTTATTAAAAAGGAAACCTTTTTATTCCTTTCTATTAATCAACGGAAATTTGTTTTCGTCATTCCCCATCGTTTTCCATCGGCGGGAAATGTTAATTGCGACGTCATTAATATATTCAAAAGGCAGGAAATCCGATACATGATATGGTTCGAGCAATAACTGGAGGAAACCATTAAAATGGAGTGATTTTGTCCTTTTTTATCGTTGTGAAGAAAACACTGATAGATTTGTGAGACCCAATGAGGAAGGAAAGGAGATGATGATGAAACACGAGAATTTTTCTATGTCAATGGAATAATATTTTACTATATATTATAATGCTACATTTGAATTAGAAGGACATCGTTGATCTGCCATTCTAAACATTTCCCTTTTAATTTCCTCCTTGGTTTATTAAATATATTTAATTCCTAATTCTGTAAAAATTCTTATAGCTACTCAAATCATTCCACTGAAGACAGGGATGGAGGAAAAAACGATAAAATAAATTTTTATTCTCCCACAGTAAAAAGAATATAAAAACAATTGGGTACTGGTATTTATAATCCATAATCTAATGGTCATGAAGACTCGTAAAATATGACTAGAGAAGCAGGCCTTAGATTTAATACACTCATCCTTCAATGCTACTTTAATTTGTCTCTTACTGTTTTATGGATAAATTTATCTGTTGTTGTTATGAGACCGCTCCAAGTATCATAGAAGATTTCAGAAAAAAAACGAAATTTTAAAATATCGGAGCTTGAGAATACAAAAAGAAAAATCCAATACATCATTTCCTAGCAATATAGAAGAGTTGACAATAGAGGAAGTATACACACTAGTACAAGTGAAAAATAACTACATATTTCAGAAGAAAATTAGTCAAAATGAATCTAGTTAGACTGAAATTCACTTTGAAATTATAATTTATTGTAATAAGCGGCATAATTAGTCTGAAGGGTACCTGGTACCGCATTTACCAGTTACTATTACGATTTCAAACCAAGACCAAAAAAGGGTCTGATCTCAATTGTAGCTTGCCTCTATGTGCATCGTTTTATTTTACCTTTAACGTACGAACTTTCATTCTTTTAAACCAACCATCATTACTTCTTATTAGGTGTTTACACGTAATAAATATTGAGATTCATCATATTTAGAAGTTCTGTAATCCTAACAACACACTCCATTCACATCACTTACGAGATGATATCTACTTAAAATAAATCAAAGTTGGTCTCTTAAAATGAAAATATAATAACCACGAGTTTCGATATGTCAAAATTATTCAGAAAAATTCGCATGGAACTTAAATGATGAATTCATACATGCGGTTATGATTACTCCATCGGTTTACAAGTACTATTAGCGTTTAAAAGCTATTTGAGCGATTACCGTTTTGAGCCTCTCGGAAAAAAATCGAGTGATAACTGGAAGATAAGTTTCGACGTGTATAATTCCTATTTTTGCTTGTTTCTATGATTTCAAATGATGTAGACAAATGGATTCCCGTGGAGACCTCAACAGAGGGATGCTATCCTCAAGAAAGCGGAGGTAGACTTACTGATAGGTGGACGGATTTTAATGGACTTCGATCGAGAAGAATCCTAGCCGAGGAACGAGCGCGACGCGAATGACAAAACTTCCGTCTCTACAACAACAGTTGCGATGGCTAAACAAAAGACTTATGAGAATAGCGCCGCGTAGATATACCGAAGTTATAGCAACAGCGTAAGACACGGAGCCATGAAAACTCTCCAATTACACTCTTAACTGTTATCCATTTAAAAGAAAACATTTCTTCGGAATTATTTAAAGGAGAAGGAAAAAATGGACGGCCTGGTTGGTAATTTAGACTACGAGATGCGTTCGAGATTGACGATTCGGAAATGGAAGAACGTAGGACATGATAGGAATGGGGAGGAGTCGAGGTAATTGGGAGTTGAGGATTCCACCGAACGCCTGGCGGGAAGATATGCGGGAGAGGCAGCTTGCCTTGATAGGTGGAAGGCCCGCCGACGGTATGATGGGAGGGCCCCAAAAAAGCCCCGGGCAGGGGGAGGAAGGTGCACCCTCCCCAAGTCCGGGGCTATTAACAAGGAGCAAAAGGCAATTTATGTTGCGGGCGCCGATGTTCCTTTTTTTGTTATATTCCTTCGCTGGGGGAGTGGGAGGCGGACGGAGATGATCTGGACTCGGCGGTGTGAGGAGGGAAGACAAGAAAAAATATATATAAGTCGAGCCACGGAACCTATCTGTCAAAATCCCTTCCTTTTTCGGAGCGGGCCGAAAAGGACGGAGTGGGTGGGGAGGTGTTTCATTCCGAAGTGAGGAACATGGAAAAGCGAGAGGGAAAGAAAACGCTATGAAGCGGAGCGAAACACTAAGGCTTTACTCGATTCTAAACGAAGCGATACATTTTATTTGGGGAAATCCTTTCGTTTCGGTACGAGTTGCATTTCCGAAGTACCAGTCAATCCCGAAATGATCTGAAACTCGGTTTCCTTTTAAGTAACAGAGGCGAATAATCACTGTAACACGCCATCTAGTTGTAAGCCGTCATGCATTTGATAAGGGAAATAATAATTCCTAAACCTGAGAACGTTTCTCATATGGCGTAATATGTATTTATACATTAATATGTATGCATACATTGATATGTATGTAGGTACTAATATGTATGTATGTATCTATGCATTAATATATAACTATGTATGTACGAGGGTGGTCTGAAAAGTTTCCGACCCCAGATTTTTCAGAAATCTTCAGAAAATTTTCAGAAAACATGTCGAGAAATGGCGAAATGTTAGAAACTTTTCAGACCACCCATGTAGTATGTATGTAATAAGAGGCCTTCAAGCCCTTACCTAAGAAATTAAAGATTTTCTGATGAGTTGTTTTGGGTGATTCTTAAATCTATTTATATGCTGTAGTGGTTTTAGATTAATATGTAAATTATAGCTATTTAAATAATGAATTATTGTATTCAGGAAGAGTAGGTACCAATGCTTTGAATTTTTATTGATAGAATTCTGTAGTGTTGTTTGAGGTAGCTGTTGTATAAAACGACGCCACGTGACCCAGCGTCTTACTGAGGCGGAAGGAATATATATTAATGTTTAATAATAAGCGGAAATTTGTCTTTGCTGAATCATCACTGTTGCAAGGAATGAGACGTAAAGTAGTACTTTATCTGTGAAGAAATTATGCTTACCCTATCTGTCTGAAATCAAGATAGACTACCTTAAGAGCAAGGCAATTGTAGAATCGACAAGTTGGTGGCTGTCATCATGGTTGGACACAGTGATAGAGTAGAGGAGATCTACGTATCAAAGCATTCCGATTAGAGAGAGCTAAAATTCGAGCGTGTTTCTTAGTATTTTCGTCTGGTCAGATGAAGCTACTAAGCAGCAACTCAGTACATTTAGATTTTATTCATTAGGATAGTCGTATAAAATAACATCTTTGACAGCATTCTTTTATTTTATGGCGTTATTTAACTTTCATAATTCCCGAGTATTTATTTATATAGACTTAATCATTCCGAATGTTTAATAACATAAATTTTTACGTAACTAATTATCCAGATTATTTATTAACATAAATTTAGCATTTTTAATGTCTAAAATAAGTACAAGATATAAAATAGGGAGAAAGACGAAGAGGAGTTATGAAGTAGAAGCTTTTAGTATCAGTTGAAAGAATGTTTTATGATACGAAGAGGATTTACTAAAGAAATCACGTACAACATCCTTTCCCATCACCTCTTAGTCTTCACTTTCTACCTCTCCTCCTTCAATCAAAAAGAAAAACTCCGTCATTCTCATCTATGCACATACCTGCCTCTTTTCTCAAGGTGTGTATCACAAGGGACATGTTTAGGGCCGTTTCTCTTTCGGGCCTTAATTTCCATCGAAAATCACACACTCTGTCCCTCCGCCGGAACGTGTAATTAACATCGCCGTATGTGTGGTCACTGTTTCTTAAGTCTGACGTTTTTGGCTTGAAGAGCTCGTGTTTTCCTATTAACTCGGCCCTTCGGAAGACTTTGAGGGCGTAGATTTTGGATTATGATGAGGCTATCGAAGACTTCTCCATTCGTCACTGGGTGGATACTCGATCTTTTAGCCGCGCCTCACATATTCTCCGTAATAATGCGCATAATATTTCGGTTTTTGAATTTAGAAAAGGAGGATGAGGCAGGGGGGAGGAAATGGAAAAGCGAACGCTTTGATTCTTTTATTCGGTACTGGTTTTATGAAAGACTCTTCGTGCGTATCCTTCGTAATCGCCGGCTATTTTGGGAGTAGAGAGTAATTCGAACGCTGTTTCATTGAAGATGAGTCTTAGTGTTTTTTGAAATATTTATGTTAATGCTTTCTTCGTACGGAAATTTCGTACGACACTCTTTAAGAAGCTGTTTTGTTTAAGAATGTCTTAGTGCTTGTGTATTCGTTTGTAGTGATTAGTGTTTGTTGAAATGTGTTTGGGTGGGAAAATAGTGTCAGTGTCCGTTTCAATATACCTTGTTTATATCGGTAGATATCAGTCTATACAGATCCAATGACGTAATTCTTTAGGGAAATTTAAACTTTTAACTCGATTTTTTAAACCAAATTGTGTATTTTTCATTTGTTGGTACGTTTTTAGCTGGAAGCGGGGAAATTTCTCTTTAAAATTGTGGGTCTTTTACTAGTTTTGATGGATCGTGAAGAGAGAAAAGCGCTGCTTATCGATAGCAGATGATTAGAAATAATATATACGGATCATGTTATCATTGTAGAATTACTCCTACCCTTGCTATCTTGCGTTTATTACCTGATTCACTTCCATTTCTAACTCAACTAAATACATCGTAAGTTTAACTAAAAGAGAACCATAAGACTGGTTCTTTCCATTATCAACTCTATTATAAATCTGATTATAAAATTGCAGTAAGTTTGGGCTTACATACATTTTCTGTTATTATGTTATGGATATACAAGGAGTTGGCCTAGTGACTCCGCATTAAAATTTTAAAATAGTATTAATTCAAAAGGAAGATGTGTATGCTGTTACTCTGGTTAAACCCCCTCTTAAAAGTATAATTTTTGAGCAATATTCACTTTAATGTCCCTTATAAATAAATTTGCAGAGGAATTCCGTACTGACTGTGTACTTTACATGGTAGATGTTTCACTTTTAAGTTTGCAGTAAACTTCCAAGCCGATTTTAGACTCTATTACTCTGATAAGAATTGCTATTCTGCAGTAATATCGCAGATTAGATAATTAGACAGCCCTTAATCGCTTCCATGATAGGACAAAGAGTATCAACTTCTGCAAGTCACATATCTCTGCCATTAGAAGAGCGGTAAGGATGGATTAGATCCTGCCATCAAGATGGACTCCCTTCAACAAACCGAAAGTATGCCGTAATCCGTAATTACATCCCTTCATTTCTACACAAGGAACGCAAAAAATTCACACAAGAGAATAATCGCCGCGATGAAGGCCTGTGCGCGCGGGGACGAAAAAAAAATCTCAGACGCCCACGTTTACAATACCTTTTTGTTGCTCTAATGAGCGTTGTGATGGCTGCAAAGGGGCAGAGGGATTGAGCATAGAGTCTTTAGTAAGCGCATCGGTTATAACCTTTTTCTTTTCAGGGCGGTCGGGACGATATTTCCCGATGTGAATTAGTGGTGTAATGTGACAAGGTAAGGGCCGCTAGATGCGGCTGTCAGGAAGAAACATCGGTTCATTTTGAAGAAGTGGACATAGAGGCGGCTTCTTCTTCTTTACGCGGAATATTCCCATGTTCGATGGACTAATGACTTCATTAAACCAGTTCCAGACTAGCGGCTTAAGCGGGATGGCACTGATATCGCAGAAATGAGAAAAGCCTCTCCTGGCATTCACGTTGCAGATAAGACTATAGGAGATGAATGAGATCATTGTGCGATTTAAGTTGAAGTTCAACATATCTAATGGTTGAGGCGACAGATACAAGGGGGTTTAAACTACCATCTTCAAAGATAACAGGTTTTCATGCAGAACTATAATCCCAGGCATTTCAGTGTTAATCAAGTCTTGTTTTAAACATAACCTTTATTTTCCTGTTTATTCTTCTAGGTATTATTTTTTCACTGAAACAAACGAAATATATTAATAAACATCTGTTTTAAATATATCTTTTAACCGCATAAAATTACGTGTATTCATGGATGGTTTCCATCTGTATATAAAAATGTATGCTTCTTTCCGATTTTTGGCCTAGAACTAGAGGAAAACAGAGCTTTCTAACTATTTTTCTTGAGCCGTTAATGGAAGAATTAGCATCTTGATCGCTTGATCCCAGCATCTTTAACCACGATTTCCCTCAATTACATACTTTAAGGTTACTTTACAGCGGTTTTTCCCAAATTTTTCACTACAACTCCTTGATCCCATATCACTTCCCAACCATTAGATATAAAAATTACTGTCGGTAAGGCCAAATCGGGAATATAATAGATAGAAATGTAAAAACTGCAACGATAAGAACTATAATAATTAGAAAAACACCAAAAATCATCAAAAACAGACTAAAAGTACTGCTAGTAACAGGACTTATTATTATTTTTTGAGTCTATAAGAGTAGATTTAAGTTAGTTTATATTGGTTTTTGACGTTTTTCCTTTTTATAATATTTCCTTATATCAAAGACCTGTTTTCTACATTTGGATAACAAAGACTGGCAAAGTAATCATCTGGGAATTTTCTGATGTGTTATTAACCCAGTAAAATTCAATTGAGAAAGAAACGCGACTGGGAATGAGATAAAACTCTTTTGTCAAGTACTTCTAGTATATTCCTGCGCCTTGGGGCTGTATTGCATTCTTTGGGAATCATTGAATTACAGAATAACTACTACGTCATCCAAGTACGTAATATCTCTAAATTTATGAAGTACGTTTACATATGTTTCAATCTCGCTTTCTCTTACAGCATCCTAAGCAATTGTTTGCGTTGTTTACATACATATGTGCTTTTTCCCACTTCATTAACACAGTGCTTGTTCTCAGGATGCAATGCACCCATATTCCAGATGAGGCCTAACCATACGATATCATTCTCGAGCTTTCATAATATTCCCTACCAACGACTCACTTGGCGAAGCCCAGTTTTTAAAGCTCCCCTTTCCCATATAATTGGATATGAGTTTACCAATTGCAGTATCTTTCTTGCTGGTGGCACCCAATACGATTTTGTTGCCTTGAAATTAATTGTGTATATAACTGCCATGCTTCGCGATTATGATATTTTTCTGTTGCGATAAGCGTCAAAATGGAGGAAAATAATTAAACGGTAGCTCATTTTTATTCCTTTCATTCCATTTTCCAAGGTTGATCACAACGCTTAACAAGAATTACACCCATGCTTTCCGAACATTACCCACACTATATAATTTATACATGTATTTTGTAATTGTGTCATGAATATTCAAAGAAAATCAACTGACGCTTTCCAGAAGTAGAATTCTCATTTCTTAATCTTATCTATTTCCTCCTATTATCCATAACTTAACACAAGTTTTCCTTGTAATAGGTATCGAACATCTGTGGGGAAATTATTACGGGAAGTGCATTATAAATGTTACTCGTCAGATATAGACTACCTTATAGCTAAATTCTAAAAAAATATTTATCTGAATTGATTTTTAAATTATAAAAACTAGAGTGACATTGTAAGAACAACTTAAACCTTTCAACCCATCGTTCAGAAATAACAATCGACTTTCGCTCTGTAATATTGAAATATGAGTTTTGCCTCCTCAGATATGCATAATACATCTATGAATTCTCTATTAATTATTTTGTGTATACTTTTCTTTCTTATAACACTATATTTATGCATGAAATGACTTAATGGTCTTAGGAAAAGGAATTAATAAACACTATACACAAAATGTATAATACATATATAGATGTATATAATAGATGTAATATATACAAGAGTAACAATGTGTTAGGCATTAAAATTTAGTTCAGGAATATTTACAAACCAAACTAATGAAATGAATTATTATTTATTAGGAAGGGTTTCTGAGTCGACTCTACCATAGTATTTAAAGCAAGTAAAATTTTATTTTAAGAGAGGTTATTAATTATCCACTATTAAGTAGGGAAAGAAGATTATAGTTTTAATTAGTTAACCGACTGAACTAATTTAAATTAATCTATATATTAATCTATTTCAGACACAATAGTGATAATGTATGAGATCTTTTGTTGAGATTGTGAATAGAGCACTTCTTTGATATCAAGATAGTAAAAATTTTGAACAGATATGATTGCAGTAGTAAACTGGAATTAATACGAAAGTTTCCGAAGAGCGTAAGGAAAAATCTTCATCCTCAAATATCTTCTCGAGATCGTAAAATTTATGTTCTCTTCGAAGCCTCTTTGAATGAATAGCCGTAAGTGGGAACCTCATGAACTTTATGGTGAATAGACACAACGTAATCCCTCAATGGGCAATCACAGAATCTGGAATGGAAGGTCGAAACATTTTGCCAGACATCAAATGGTACAGTAAAAATCCCGAAATGGCCGAGGTAATGGACTTCAGAACGACTTCTCTGAGCTAACAGTCAACATATATATACTGCTTCTCCATCTTCCGAACTTGAGTCTCCATCAAGTGGCGCCGTTAGCCTCTCGGTGGGGATTAGAAGAAGCTCCGAAGAACGAAAGTCACCGCACGGGATTCCGTTCACCTGCCATCGTCCGTAATTATGACGCGAACATTTGTAGATGAGCCGAAGATATGAAGGAATCGGAGAAAAGGATGTTTTGGGCGATTTTCATCCAAAGATGAATAATCTGCCGGATCGGATGACGATGGGAAACATTTTGATCTTCGTCTGATCTCTGTACCGGTAAACTTTCAATCGTGGATAACACGTAACGCAATAGCATTCTGAATACGAATATGCATTCTACGATAAAAGCGGATGTTAACATAACAGTGGATTCATTTATGGGTCATATTTACAGATTGGTTCTCTCGGACTTTACATAATTTCTTGAGCCTGCGTAATATGTGCTGAATGTTTTTCCGATACAAATGTTGTACAAGACTTTGTTATACTTCACCTTAATCTCAGTTTAAACCTAAAGCAAGTGAAGTAACACGATTCATTCAAAACTGGAAAAATTTATATGTTTTTAGGTTTTTTTACGATTTTTGTTGATTTCTCTCAAAATTATTCTTCCTCCAGACTCAAAGAGCGATAAATCAATAGGCGATTACTTTCTTTATTTTTTTTTTCGAAATTTTGATAAATTTATTTATAAATTATTATAATGAGCCCATGTTCATTTTCAATGAGATTTTCACCGAAAGCCAAGTGGCCATCTTAAGGAGTATTCGTCTTAAAGAGAATTTTAATCCCAACAAAAGAAAAAAGTGAATCCGAAAAAGGAAAAATATATTAACTATAAACGAATAGAAAGGATGATGTAGCTTCGTCAAAACAATTCATGATTTTTAATTTATACATTTTATACTCATTTTATGTTTTATATTTATTAAAATTGAATAAGATTCGCCAAATATCGCTTCAAATAATTAATTGAAGAATTTTGATAAGATATTATGACAAGAGAGATCATTTAAATTTCACCCAATATACATAAAGTAAATTTCATGGAACTGACATCATTCAATAGATCTTGCTGTACTGTCTTACCAAAAGGGAAGCTTTAAATCCAGAAATCTAGATTCCACGACGATAAATTTTCATCGGTAACATTTAAAAATTAAAACCCCCACTTTACCAGACCAGCGAGTTCTCGAAGCGACTCCTAATGCTCTTAACCCCTAGTTATTTTTCATCCCAAAAGAAACCTACAAAAATATATAAAAACGAATTATCCGTGCCGCGCTTCCACGGATGGGAACGATCCGGCTTTCCGCTTTTAACAATTATTGAATAGAGTCGGTTGCGTGCAAGCAGATTACAATGGGCAGTCTTAAGAAATCTCTTCCAAGGCAACGCTTCGGCACACACGAAGGGCCAGATGGTCCGCCCTTTTATAATGGAGACAGTGAGCTTTTGCGGTTACGAACAAAACAGTGATTTAGACTTCCAGTACGAGCGCGGTTGCTGTATTCGGGGTTCGTTTTCCACTTGTTAAAGGGGGTGCCTGACGGAATCCACCCACACCGCGAAAATGGACGGACGTGGGACATGTAAGGCGGAAGTACGTGCGGGTAATCTCCTTCCCAGACTTTCTTCGCTATCTACTCCCTTCATATTATTATAGGAGGTGGAATTCTGATGCGTTCTGTGCTGAACTGCCAAGTAATTACGTGAATTCATCGTAGGGTGAAATGAAAGGATATTAGAGTCATGAAAAGGTATCCCGTCGTAAGCGAACGGTTCTCCTGCAGCTGAAGGAGTTGGTTTTTAAAGCGATTGCTCAAATTAAATTCCAGCGTTCGATCGATGTGTGTGTGTTGAAATAAAGCACAGTAAATATATAATTAGAGTTTATGATGCAAGGAGATGATAAAATACGACTAAAAGAATACCGCATTCGCTGTCGACGTTCATATGTCGACAGGGAATGAATATATTTATGTCTTTTAATTTAAATTCAATTTAATAGTCGACATTTGATGCGTGAAATATGAGTT
Source organism: Pachydiplax longipennis (assembly GCA_036926295.1). Taxonomy (NCBI): domain Eukaryota; kingdom Metazoa; phylum Arthropoda; class Insecta; order Odonata; family Libellulidae; genus Pachydiplax; species Pachydiplax longipennis. The sequence continues at coordinate 21,232,407 of JAVFKF010000003.1, read as the reverse complement.
TAAATGCATATTTACCTTTGTTTCTTGATGTAAATGACGGGAAATGGGAAACGAGCTCATGTACATAGAGGTGTGTCAAGGTTGCTCAAAAAATAACATTTTTATTTTTTTCCATAAGAATAAATGAGTTCACTGAAAACTTAAATCAACATTTATAAGACATATTTTACAAGAACGTGAAATTTAGCTCGAAGTTGGTCTCCCCAGTCGGAAATATATCATTCATAATTTGGATACCAAAAGAAAACCAGTTTTCTCTTTGTAAGTGATTAAAAGCCTGAATAATATGTCGTTAAAAGAGGTAGCTGAAAAACATAATCTAAATGACAGCTCCTAGAACCAAATAACATGGAGAACTTAACTAAATTATGATAAATACTGATAGCTCTAGCAATGAAAGTAGTATTCATATAAATGCTTCAAAATGAAGTATATTCAGCACAAATACCCCATCTCGGCACAGTTACCGAGACAGGGAATCGAACCCGGGACCACTATTACCAGCCACGAAATCGCTTAGCAAACGAGTCCGATAGCTGCTGCGTTCCGCATCAAATATTCATTACTGAACCTCATGCTCACAACTCTTATTCAATTAAACGTTACACAATAAGCTAATTTCTCCTCTGAATACAATGGTGGCCAATTATAACCGTACATTTTTTTGGGAGCCCGTCTTATCTGGGACGTATTAGCTTAAACTCGAATCACTCATAAGAATTCCATTACTACTACTCAACGCTTGCACGTCTAGTATTTTTCCCAGACGGTACTAATGATTTGGATATATTAGTGATAGAATAAAAGGGTATAGAGTAGGATACAAAACGAGTTCTCTTGAACTATATAGTAACGTATAGTAGGAAGTACGTGTGGCAAAAATCGGCAGTCGCTTATATTCGTGCGGTTCCACTTTGCCACACCATGATTCCATGATTGATACAACTCGCACATTTCGAAACAGCCCGCAAAAATCGTTTGCAAATGGGCAAAAATTTCCGAGAATAGCGGAGGTTTTTGGGAAACATCGATTTGGAAAGCGGCGGTCCGTGGAGGAGAAACTATTTGGGAAAGACGGCTGCTTCATGAGCGTACGGAGATGGTTTTAAAGAAGCATTCTCTCTCATGGGCAGCGAATCACGGAGCAGGAAGTTTCAATCAAATGAGGGATCGCATGGATGCCTCTCTCCATTTTAAGGATTCCCGAGAGATCTTCACTCAAACGAGTGACACCGGCGCATTATTCCGTCCCTCTTGAAGAGCACTTCCTATTTCTGTCGTCCTCTATTTCGCAGAGACAACCTCGGATCCCCTTTAAGGAGATTAATAAACATCTTCCCCTTTCCCTCCTTCGGCTGAATACGAAATGTAAATTTTGTGGATTTAACATTATTATAAACTACAAGAAAACAACGACATGATTAATAAACAACTATAATACAATATTAAGGTATGTTAATTTTATTTCCTTCTGAAAAATATTTTACTTCCTTTTGCCTGATTATTTTTAAACCACGTGTAATAATTACTTTATGTAATTATTAGCAATTATTTTATGCAATAATGATTTTATGTAATAATTATATTATTTATTAATAATGTAATAGTCATTTTATACATATTTTTCGGAATGTTTGTAAATTACGTATAAAATTAAAAAAATATACCTCCGTGATATGTAGTTCTTGTAATATCTCATATTCTCTATAATTTTCGAATTTTATTGTAGCTTTTAAGGGCTCTCGAATGTTTTAATTTTGATTACGGTTTGTCATGCAGTACCTGATTAGACGGTATTTCTATAAATCGAAATAATGAATTTTGGGTTACGAAAAAGTAAAAGAATAACAAATGATTTAGAAATGTAGAAATAAATTTTAAATTGTCAAATGATATAAATTAGAAAATTATCTTAGGAAATTGGTGGACAGGCAAACATTTCATAAGCAAATAGATTAATTTTGATGTAAATGGATTGATATAACTAATAATTCCTCAATATAAGCGGTTAAAAAACCCTTCTAAAGCCATTTTTCGTCTTGGCTGCCTTAAGAACAGCTCTGGAAACAACATAAAGCCCGAATTTCCTACCTTTTAAGAATCCGCATTCCAGTTGCTAAGCTATGATATTGAGTGGTTGAAGAATGCTGATGGACAATAAAATACTTAAATATTCTTTCATTATGTTACAATGATTATGTATATCTTAATTTAAAAAAAGAAAAAGATAACGTTGACCTATCTTTCCAAGTGCCGATGATCAAATGTCTAGAGCTATCATAGCCTTTGATTGCAGATGGACGAAATATATTCAAATTAAGGTTTTCTATAACATCTCATACGATGTACGTGAACGAGGAATTTCATGACGAGAATTTTACGTGGAAAGCAATGAAGGAAAGGAGATAGATCCTTGGGCTTAATGACCTCACTAAACAAGAGTTGCTCGGACAATCCCGAAGTAAAACAATCTCTTTTCCCTCAATTCTGGTCGAATTCAAATTAGGCGCAATCTGAAAAGAGAGGTAGTATTGCGTTGGAGATGAATTAGATAACCGTGGTATTACATATACACTCTGAAGGGCTTAGGCGTGACTCAAACCGGCGACTTCGTTGACCAGAGCAGGTCACGCCAACTCTCCCCCGCTGTCACGGCGGCCTGATAAATTGCATTGCAGATCAAAAGGACTTGATTGAAGCGTATCAAGAGTTCAAATCCAGCGGCATAATTGCGATTGTTTGCGGAGGAATGGAGTATCTGTGGTCGCTTCTAAGACGATGCTTATCTATCGTGCTTTTCGATTTCAGCTGTTTTACTCGTATCCTAATGCTTCTTTTGCATTCGCGTTGCTTATTTAAGGATTTTTTGCTCACTCCTTTCAAGGATTTGTGACACATTCCACTGATTTATTTATGCATCTCGTCAATATGAAGGAAAACGAGCCCTTCGCAATGCATTGTCAAACTCAGTACAAGGAGTTAAAACTAATATTCAAGACCTCAAAGATTGAAGGCTAATATATTTGAACTGAAACCAAAAATTTAATAGAGTAACAAACGATAGAGAAGAGGGTACAGATCACTTGGCTCATAAAAGGTTCATAACGTTCATATTACTCCGTTGTTACTCTTTAGGATGGTAATATCTCAATGTCATACTTTCTTAAATATTTTATTGGTAGAGGTAAAGTTACAGCTCCATTATTAAGCTGGTATTCAAACAACCACATATGTCCTTAAAGATTTTTAAAATAAAGCAAGAATTAAAGAATGTTATACTGATCAAGAAGAGAACATATGCAACATATTTGAAATATCTCTTAAGCAATGATAATGCTTATATCAAAATATAAGCGATTCGTACCCGAGAAATTAGTAATTGTATAATCTAACAGCATTTTCAGTGACACTCAAGTGTTAGTCAATAGGAAAGAGATATCTCAGATGCCATTTTTCTAATATATTAATAATCTAAAACGTTTTATGTTCTAATTTTTTTACAATTCAGTCCAATGTGGGTCATTCACGAAGTACTTCCCTCACATAGAATGAAATCGATATATGTCGCTGAAACTATTAACCCAGCTAACCCAATTTCAAAAGCGTATTATATTACGAGAGCACATTATAAACATCACCCACGAAAAACTCGAAACAAACTAAAATAAACTTCCCCCCGTTTAACGTAATTTACGTCGCGCGGATTCGTGGGAATGTCTCCAGACTCATTTCCAGAGCACCGCGATATCCCACAGAACGTTAGAACAAAAACTGGATCAATAAAGTACGTAAATTATGAGCAGCTTATTGTCCTGCGAGACTTTTAGAAATAGGCCGGCCATCGTATCGCTCTTTCACAGTCATCCGAATTTAGGACTCCTAAGATTTTTTCTCGCCCATGACCTGAGGCAATCTCCCCCTCTTTCCACAGACTCTTGACTTATTGGCCCTTCCATCCTTCCCTCCTCCTTTTATCTCCACACGCGGATAACCTCCTCACCACTACACCCTTCCCTTCTCCTTTAAATTATTTTTTTTCCCTTCCGCCAAAAGGTCTTCCTCCCTGACCCTTTTTATTTTTTATGATTTCCCAGTGATGGACCAATGAGTCCTCGGGGGTAATCTTTAATAAGGTATTAAAGAAGTTTTCCTTCCCTCCTCGGAAAGTAGGTGTTTCCAAGAGAGGGAGGGACTCATTTTGGCGTTGAAATTATTGGGCAGGAATCGGGAAGGCGAGTGGTGAAGAGGGCGAACAACTGTGAAGCGTATTCTTTTGCTACGAGGAAGGAAAATCATCGCGCTCTAGCGATCGAAACAAATCATCTCGTAGACTTTAAAGCGGGGGTACCTGGGTTTCCGAATCGTTTCGAATGTAAGCTCTTTTCCTGTCGCCTTTATAGCGTAAGATAAGAATCCGGATTCCAAATATTCTCTCAGCCAATGAAAGATATCACTGCTGCCAATGAGTAATTATTTTGCACGTGATCTGTGCCATATGAAGATATTAGTGGGGAAACTCAGGAGATAAAATGGCCGCATTACTATAAATATTTTTATAACTCTTTCAAATTTGATGTCTTCTCATAATGTTATACTGGTTGAGTATCCCCAATCCAAAATTCCAAGTCCACAACATTATATCAGCGCACTTTTCATTGAAGTATTTTTAATTTCTATGCATGAGATGGCTGTAGCATCATAACCAATATATGAGACAAAAGAAAGACTTGCAACATAAATGCCTTGGTGGATGCCAATTTCACTAAAAGAAATATTCACAGTGTACATAGAATGCAATGTCCCATCTTTATCTCTTGAGGTTTGAGTTCTTGATCCATCAGCCTCATTTGATATTTAAAAATACAATTGCATTCTTTGCCTATTGTATTTTTTCATCTTTATTGTTTCAAATAAAAAGGAATTTTAACAGTCTGTCTTTGTTTAAATTTTTAATATTTGTGTACTTCTTCTATTGATTTTGCGTTTGTCTAAAATTGCCTTAAATTCCTCCGAATCATGCATGTCAGAATCCCAAAACAACGTTTGTTCCATGTATTTTGGATAGAGGATAATCAAACGCCATAAAAAATTGAAGAGGCATAATTAGCCTAAGATTTACCTTCAAAGGATACATGTACATCCGTATGTATAGCTCCGTTTCATATCATCGGTTAATTCTTCGCTTGATCTCATGCGCCATTAACACAAAATCCAATAGCCCTCTTTGGTAAATCATTGTACATACTTTAGTAAATTGGGAAATAAATCGATCAAGATTGTAATTGGAAAAATCCAAGCACAAATGGTGCAATGTAAATATCGCCTCCATTTTTCATTTCGTATTTAATCACGTTCAGTTCCTTTCGTTCTTGGTTTCAGTTTTCTCCAGTAATATAAAACTCAAAAATGATTAAACCAGAATAATAAACGTGGAATGAGAATGCATAACAAATAATAATTTACATCGAACCGATAAACATAAAGATGCTCAGAGAGATTTCAAACATTAACAAGCTGGCGAATAGCAGAATAAAAGTGTAAACGAATTTCGTGATGCATCCCCTCAGTTCCACTTAAGTCTAGCACTGAGAAAAAACAATTTAGAATTAAAAAGAGCAAAATCGAACCAAATAACGCATAGAAACTAGGTGAATGATGGAACAAGATTACTTGAAAAGATGCTGCTCGAAAAAGCCCATATTCATCACCGAGAATCGAACTGTGCCATGATGTCATTCACCTGACCACCACATACATGAGAGTACGCGCTGGATTTATGTTTTCCATTGAGACTGTTTCTCTGTATTTCCCCCAGCGGTGAACAAGAGCCATAGAATGGCTGATGGGCAGTTTTTCAAAGGTCTCCACATTCATAACGTCTTCGCTGATGAGTTTACCTCCTGTCGTCTGAGGAAAGAACGCCTGGAGTCCCCAAAACTCATTCGAATCTTTCGGAGGTCCAAATGGGAATTTGGTGAGAGGAAGTTAGTGTGAAGAGAAGAACGAATTGCGGGACAAATTGCCCTTCAGCTATACCTTAACTTTAAAATATGCGAAATAGCTACGTTTCTCTTAGGGAGATTCTCGATTTTATCACTATCTCTGGGCACTCTAAAGTATAACAGGATCTGTTAACGTTGAAATTGAATGAATGTTTTCTTCCTTCGAAATGCGAACATTCTAAGTATCTTATATGTATCTCGATTATGTTACCGTAGTATGAAATCATCGTAATAATACAAAAATAGATAATTTACGACTCTAATTCTGCTAGTATACCTATGGGCCAACGTCTAAAATGTATATACTATAGTTTTATGGATAATCAACCAATATACTTTATATGAATTACAATTTTACCCAACGGCACACCAAGGGTAGGGAATTTGTTCTGCAGTACACCAAGTAATTTTATTTTTCAGTTGGCTGTTAAACCTAAATCATTATCCATGTCGAATGTTAAATTTTGGAACCACAATCATATTAGAACGTTTTTTCCCCTCAAAATTACGTTATTCAAGAGGTTATTGGGAAGGCGTTCTGTTCAAAGGATTCATTGGAGTCGTTCGAAAATCTATGTGAAGGAGAAACTAGAATACATCCAAAAATTTTACAGTCAATCTATAATTATTTATTTTATGCATCTATTAAACAGTTCATTAATCGATATTAAAAAATGGCACAGTACTGATTAAATAAGTAAGCATCAATAGTGCTTTTGGGAAAGTTTTTGACATTTGCACAGAATTATTTCGTAGAAAAAATTACAGACATTTCGCAAGCGTTCCGATTTTTACATCAATACTACCGTCGAATTTTTTTTGGTGCACTTAATGCCTCTCGGAGTACTTAAAAATATACCGGCACAATAGTGTGCCGCGGTACACAGTTTGGAATACATTTCTTGATAGGCATACAACCAGACCTAAATTAACTCCAGGAGGACGGGAGTTTCGCCCTACCTAAAAGGACGGCACACGGTCATTTGAGCTCTACCACTTTTAATACCCGGAGCATTTAAATTGATACTTCGTCGAATTCAATACTATAATTACTTATGTATAAAATATATGATTAATAATAATTTCAAGAGAATTATTCTGTGCTCCATTTCCTGATTTTAACTCTCCGGAAGAAAAATCTCCTGATATTTCAAGATTACAGTCCTTACTAGCTATTCATTCTGATAAAATTGGATTCTAGTATTGTTTTCTCAAAGGAAAAGACTCATGAACAAAAACTTACTTGGGAATGTATGTAGATTTTTTAATATTCAGGAAACAAATTTATTGATGAATATTTCCAAATTTCCGGAACTTAAAAATTTATTGTAGAGTTCCATTGGAAGTTGAATCCGTAATAAACCTCAAATTTGAGGTTTTGCGGTACTGCCTCCCTCCCTCCCTCACCCCTTGATTTGCTGACATCGGAGGGAGACTGATGGTTGGATTGATTTAGACTGTTTGTCCGGGAAGTGTAAGGTCTGGGATTGAGTCTCAATCAGCAATACATTTTTCACTTCAGTTTTTCTCCCTGCGAGTTCACTTCAACAAAGAGAAAAGTACTTTTATCGGATACAATTGTAGACAACGACAATAAATAATGTGGAAACAAGAATAAAATTGTAACATTTGGTATATGATAAATATGTGATCACTTAGATGTTATAAAATAAATAATGGATATCAATAATATGGCATAATGACAACTTGCTGCGAAAGTAACTGAGAATCCGTTTAGACAATGAGTAATCTCAACCAATACACAGTATTTAAATCCAATACATTAACTTCATCATGATATGATCTTAAACAAAGAAATGAAGGCAGATAAAACATGAAAGACATTGTAAAGTCGAGGCTTGGGAACACGCGAAATACACGGCGCCGTTTACAGATAACGGAAGATTAATGTGTGTGAACAGAGAGCAATTTGGGGCAAATGAATATAGAATGTGGGTTTCTTTGAAGTCGAGGAGTGATAAACACAAATTGAGTGACAGAAAGAGAAGAGATGAAGTGAAGGACACGGAACTGAGATATGAAATCGAATAACTGGTCTGAAATGGTCGATATTAGACTTGGGTTTCTATTCAAGAAAATGTAAAATTCAACTTTTATACGTTTAGTATTTTCCTGAAGTATGAAATTGCAATCTAAGATGTTCTTGAGTCTACACGTTGGTGTATACATCTAAATATAAAAGATTAAATCGTAGGATATAATGAATTATCCATAGCTAATGGATTCCCTTTAGAAAAAAATCCTTTTCCGAAAACTTGTATATGCATCATTTATTGCAATCGAATGATAAATATCGGTGATGGCCTATAAATGAGCTACATTGTGTCATTTCTCTGCATGAACCATTTGAGGATATCCATGAAATTTTTGGGAGTGTAGGAGAAATGTCAATGTCTTTTGTTCTGGAAGAGGTGAGCATGAGGTAAGTTAATCTCCATAGATTGTATTGTATTGTATTGTAAGCAATTTTGCAAGAATTTAAAATTATTCCAAGGCCCATGAATAGTAAGTCTGAAATTTCGTTATAGTCGCGCATACATGAGTACCAGACCGAGTTAGTTTTAATTTCGGTTATCTCAAATTTAAGATGAATGATATAACTAAAATAAAGGCCAAGGTCCACAGAGGACTGTAGCGCCAGAGGAAGAAGAAGAAGATATAACTAAAATATATTTGAAATCTAAATCAATATCAGATCAGATTTTTGATGATCTTGCATTTTCCTCAAATTATGTAATTTAACGAGACAATATATTCTGCTAATCATCATTTTGGGCACCAAAAAAGTGAATCCTAACTATACCAATAAAGTTACAACATTCAGTACAGAGGATAAGTAGCAACATTAAATTTAATTGTAGTACAACGCAGTTTCATACACTTAGAAGACCGACCAAGTTTGCTGTTGACTACGTAGAAGTAAGTTGTTCAGTATCATGAGGACTAGTTATTGCAGATGGAATATTCTAATCATTTTACAGCTCAAATCTCAGAGTATCAAGATGAAGTAAGAATACCAGGTCGTGGACCAAACTTCGGGGAGAACCTAAAACGCATTCATTCCAGACAGTGCCTACAAAACTTTATTAGCAGTATAGACATCCTTGAAAAATATTTATATATAGGAAAATAAATGATACATTGGTTTATGTATAAGAAAAAGTGCTGTGGGCATATAAGACTTCCCGTGCCATTCGTAAGATCCAATCTTCATCAAGAATTTAGGGTAATAGTTAACGATAATCCGTTCTTGATCGGATCGGTCTTCCATCGTATTAGTTTCGGCAAGATAGAGTAGCCTCATGTAAAGCATAGGAAATCTTATTCTCATAAAGAGAAAGCAGGTGTTGTAAACAGTTAAGATTTGAATGACGATGGGATGAGAATGAGAAAGAAAGTTACAAGGTCAAGTAAATGTAGCGGGGAAAATAATCATTAACTGCAAAGGATGGGGGAGAGGGAGAAAGAGGAAGAGTTAATGGTGTGTAGAAAATGAACTCGCTGGAAAAAGCCGGCGGTGTTTATAAGAAGGAGCAAGGGAATGGAAGGGAAAGGTACGGTTAATTGAAGATTCGGGGGGAGGTGTAAAAAAACGAGTAAACGATGGTTAAGCAGTGAATTCGGAGTCGTAAGAATATTCGTGACTGGTCAGATTCGCCGCTCGTGACTGGCTAAGACAAAAGGAAACGCGGAGATTATGAGTGGGGGAGGCTGAAAGGTGTTTTCCCGAGGACGTTGTGGGAATGAGGGAACGCTAGGGAAAGGGCAAAGGGCCAGTGTTTGAGGGTACCGCAACAGGGAAGCCTACTTTTTTTTCTTCCGTCAATTTTAGTTTCGTTAAGCCTGCCGTGTGTGAGTGGCTATAATCTTTTTGTTAGCGACGAGCGTGATTCCTGGAAAAGATGTGAAATAATCACGGTTCACCGACTCCGTGAAAGTGAAAATTAAAAGCCGTTTTTCGTTACCCTAAAGTGATAGATTAATAGATTGGTTTTCATGTTCGGAAGGATGCATTTAATTTTCAAATTTCTTGGACATTTATCTGTGCGATTGTTGAGAAACGTGATTCAGTTTTTCTGAGACGATTCAATAGTCGTTGTGATAAAGCAAGAATACAGCCCAGGAATTAGGCATTCATTTAGCTATTTGTAAATTTATAATGCATTACCTTCACTGAAGTTTCCAGCTTCTTCTTTAGGATATTCGCATCAAGAAGTTTAAAAGCCTGTTTTTCTGGCATTTCTAAAAGAAGAAAATAAAATATTATAAAATTATCTGATTTTACATTTCTACTTTCCCAACAACATCCTTATGTTTACATTTACATAACTAACATATTTTTGAATTAATTAAGTTTGATGTGTCAAAGAAAAAATGATCGGTTTATAGAAGAGCTAAAATGGAGAATCTGATAATACATGCAAACGAAGGCAGGTGGAAGAGGATATTTAGAGATTTAAAAGAATCATCGTACAGATGTTTCCAAAGCGAAAGAACTGCAGATGGATAAATACTGGAAAAACAGGTGCTGAAGTATTGTTTACGCTTTCAGAGAATAATTTGACTTGTGCGTATCATCCTCTTGTATTTATAATATAATTTGTTAAGTCTTCTAAATTCGTGTAGGAAGATAACGGTAAGCTTAAGCGCAAGATAAAGCTATTATAACTGGTAAGTTGTCCTCAGCTTTTAGTTAGCTCTTTATCTTACTAGATATCTATAATTACCCAAAACGAATGCTTCATCTGAGAGAGTTAACTCCTAAAAACCTATAAAAGCAACCGTTTATTACGTGCAGATAAGTACTAAACTATATTCATTGTCGGGTTGCCTCCGTTGGGTTTTGATCTTCGGTTACCATATCAAAACACCGTTGATACGAATAGAAAGTAAAGGAATTGCTCGAATATTGATTGGCTTTTACTATGCATCAATGAAATACATATTTTTTCATGATGATATCAATAGAATTCCCGAATTGGTATCGAATCACGCCACAAAAAATTTCGAGCTCTAGGCATTTGGCAACTTTAGGTTTGTCAACATCAGACGTGAAAAACCTGTTTTAATTACTTTCTTTTAGTCATGGAAAGTGACAACGAAAATTTTTTCCTACAGTCTACTTTGAAGTTGAATCCGTTTTCGTGAATGCATACAAATTTGATGTTGGTCTACTTTCAGACGGGCAAAACGCAACTCGAGTGCTGCCAGATGGGTTCTCATGTGGATGAAAAATGTTATTCCATTCCGGTCTTAATTAGAGCGCATGATGAAAGACCATTGGAGTAATACTCATGAAGACATTCCTCGCCGGATTATGCAGATACGTTCGCCGTTATAAGACCGATATTTTTAGACACAAGCCAGCACTATGGCCATCAGCATCCGTTCGCAGACCTAAGAAGTGCCACCTCATCGATCCAAACAGAGATGTTCGGATTTTTCTTTGGAAGTGCTTCGACCCGACATCGGGACACCGTTTATCGTACGGCGTGGCGGCGGTGACTTCAACGGCCGCATGGAAACGCCTCACGGAGACCGTATCGCTCGACAAAACGCACTTAAGGGTTCCTCGCTGGAGTAACGGTACAGGGCGTGGATAGAGCCACGAAAAGCTACGATAAGAGCAGGATGAAAAAGCGATGAGACATCTCGAGTCAGCGTTTTGTGAAAGGGACAGCCATCAAACATCCACCGAAGGAGGCTTTAAGCGGAAGGTTACGTGGCATTCTCACCCTCCCACTCTCGACGCCTCAAGACGGCCAATGGATTAATTGACACCTCCTTAAGAGAGCTCGGTGCCCTCCCATGCTGGATGAAGCCGTAAATGCTGCTGTAACCGATTCCCCACCTTAAGAAGCACAGCTGATGTATGACTCTAACGACATGGGGGCGTCTGGGCTTATGCATGGTGGGTGGGTTCATATTTATGCTGCCAGATCGCTCTTCCCCTATCTCAAATACGAACGCCTCTCGTGTATCCGCCGACTCCCCACTTGCCGCGGCTTATCGCTACCGAGTGCATTAAGACCTCTTCCTCCCTAAAGCTACGGAGATGGACTAATGAAAATAAAATCGAGAGATTCCGATCGTTTTGCTGAGAGAAATCACTTCATTCCGAACATTATCGTGAGCTTCAGGGTTCATGAAGATCTTTTTAAAGCGCCCAAAGTGTTCATAAATTTCACAAGAGACATAAATAATCTGTAGGGATACCTTCGCTTTTGCCAAGAGGCGGTATTTGCGGCCTGCGATTAGCAAGCAGGATTTTAGCGGGGTCTTTCTCATTTCTAGAAGTGTTTTTCGTCAACTTCCTCATTATATTTCTTATTTATAATTCAAATGGTTAACATAACATAATCTATTTTCAATCGTGCGATTTAAGTTTTTCTGACATCTGAAGGCCTTCTACATAGATTTGAGATATAAATTTAGCGTAATATTGGTACAGTAACGCAAGGCAAAATTCATTATTTGTCCTATTTTTATCTAATTAAATGAATTATGAGTAATGTCACAATTTTATTGTATTATGGTGGAAATGTTTAAGATAAAATAGTATGAAAATTCTCTAGGACAGATTGATCCTAATGGTTTAATTTATTATAATAAATCTATAAAAACAAATGATCCTAATGGTTTTAATTTCTAACAGTAAATTACTTTTACAATTTTTACCATTTGGTACAGTTCAGTGTTCAGTTTAATCATTACTTCCATCGTTTTCATATGTGATTGAAATACTTGGACTAAGACCAAGAGGCAGTATCTTATATAATTATCAAAACTATACATTGGCTAATTTTCACAGCTGCAAAATTTAATAAGCTTCTAAACGATCGTAGAGCTTGAGTATCTCCATAAATTCACGTCTAAACGAGATACTGTTCGGTAACTGAGACTAATTGAGGTGAAAAATGATTTTGGTACTCCCCATCACAAATGGAAAGAATTTAGACCTAATTAATCAGTCTTATGCTGAGGAGGAAGAAGATTAATTACCTCTAAAGTAGTGCGCTTTTGAAGACGGGAATAAATTAATACATAATGGAGCGGATTCAATGGCAGTAGCTCTAACGACAGTCTCTTAGTCACAAAAATAAACTCAGCGAATAGTATGGTTGTTTCACCTAAGAGGACGAGCAATACGATTCCTTACATTTTTTACTGGATTCTTCTTTGTGAATATTCAGAAATGTATAGCAATTCCTTCATTATTTCACTTTGAAGTCTCGGTGAAAATAAAAATAATTACGAGGAAGCAAGGAAACAAAAATTTCTCCAACTATAGACAAATCATTTCATTATGTACTGAATCGATAACTGATATTTTGGAACGATATTTTTCTTCCAAAGATGTTAAAAATTTTACTCGGTGATCAAGAAAACATCGTTTTCACAAAAGAGAAGTCGTCCGTAAGACAGAAAAGAAAAAACTTTGGGGAGTTAGAAGTAAGTTATCACCTCACAATCCTAAGTTGATAAGGCAATAATTTTCTCAAAAAATCTCAATCAACCCCACTAAAAACTACTCGGAGAGATATCTTGTGAAATATTAATCCTACTTGACCAGTCATATTCTGGTGCTACAACTATAGTCATATTGCTTCATTTATAATTCAGAATCACACCATTTACCATTCATGAGTAAGGAGAGAGAACTGGTGTTTCGTCTTTAGAGGAGGTGTGATTAAAACGCTACTTTTCTGAAATACAAGAGATTGGATGGAAATCTTTCAATCAGGCAACCCAAAGAAAGAATATATGAAAACCTATGCAGAGAAAAAACGAAGCAAGTTTTCAGTAAGATGTAGAAGAAAATGTGATATTAGTACAAAAGACAAGGGTTTATTATTGGCTTAATGTTTAAATTAAGTCCCAAATAGTCTAGTGAATGATGCATCTAACAACGGTCTTATCACTCTCCGGTCCGATTCATAGCAAAAAATCTGACAGAGAATCTTTCTTAATTTTTATTTAACTAATTAAATGCAAATCCACTTACCGCTGAGTAAATTGAGAAGTCCTCAACTCCCGAGAATCATTATATGTGAGGTTCTGAAGTTGAAGATTTTACAAATAATTTTGACGGATACATTTATGAAAGTAATCATTAAAGCCTCAACAGGTTAGTAAATTCATCTCTTAAATCTTCCTGTGTTACTTGGATGGTAGAGTTCTCATGGCTACAAAATGTTGATTAAAGTCTGCATTTAAACAGTTGTATACCGGAGTTGTATATTTTATCACTTTCTACTCTGAAAAGTCACATAACTTTGATCAGACAGAATTCATCGAGGATTTAAACGATTTCTTCAGGAGCTACCCAATGAAAATTTGAGCATGATTTTCTCAACGTCCAATATTACAAAGGCCTGTCATTTTGATGGACCGTCTCAGATAGATATTTATGTTTTACAAGACGTATCTGAGGTGCGAGGCTCTAGACCGCCTGGCTCTAAATCTTCATCCGAATAAAATCTCGTCTTTAACCGTATCCCTCCAATGTCTCTGTGTTCCGTGTCAAAGGGGCTTACTGCAACACGGAAAGAGTACATTTCCGGCCTCACGCAATGAGTGTCCATCGGCGTGTCCGTGGACGCTTCGCTGCTTCTCCGAATGACAACCGAACGCCCATCCACGACCGCACTTTCCTCAATTTCATACCCCCGTAAATACGCTTTAGAAAAACTACATCCGCGGTTCCTCGAGCGCCTTCCGACGGCTGTGCGTGCTATCCAAAGGTCGGCAGACGAGACAGCCGCGGTGGGTCTCTCTAACGGTGATGATCTCACCTTCCTCCACAGCCACTTGGTCCCTGATATCCAAGAGTAGTGACAGTAAAAGTGTCAGAAATGTGCCTACTGTAGAATGAATAGAAATTAATGTGTATTATATGGAGAAATTTAGGAATAATCCATTGAAGTCGGCCCTTGTAGAGTCTACAATATAGGTATCATATACGGATATCCTTACAGCTTCCGATCTTCATATCCTCAAGTTGCTTCTATTTATTTACGGAAAATTTAATCTACTAATTCGGCCTTAAATTTGGGTTGGTCTATGTTATAAAGAATATAACGAAAAGGTATACCTTCACCACGATATTTTTACTATACAATCATGGTTTTTATTCTGTCATCATCCAGATAATGACTGGTTTCGACGACGCTTGAGTCATCGTATGGTTTGATAATGACTTAAAGGTTGCATGGTAAAATGGTATGATGGTTGTTTAGTAAAAATATTGTGACACAAGTATAAGTGCTTTTTCCTCATTTACTCAATTCGTGGAATATTTTTACATGGCATTTGTTGGAGAAATTACAGACTACACATTCGTGACTTAAATCATGGAAGGTTTCCATATATAACTACATCTATTACCTCATTTCTGTAATAAAAAAATATGCTCAAATCGTTATGGAGTTACTTGAATATGTTATGAAATTCAGGCGAGTTTTATATCGCTAATCTTATTCTAATGCATGGTAAGTATTTTAGTCAATTACTTTATATCTACTTCCTTACGGTTCAGACATCTAAGACTTTCCTATGAAAACGATCACAAACAACAATAATTAACACTAGTACTTAGTGGCAGACTATTATCGTATTTATGTTACGATATTTTATTGGAAATCATTGATGAGTAGAAGCTATAATTCCTTATGTAAATATCTTCGTCAGTTTTTAAATTGCACGTTAAGTGCGTTTGATAAGAGAAACAAAACATTATTAGATATAAATTGCACTCAATCATGAATGAATAAGAACGCGAATTACATTTTCCTCAAATAAAAGACGGCATTACCGAATTTCAGCTCAAAATCCTAATTGTACGTGAGAGGACTATCTCCGTATCCATCGGCCATAAACGAGGAAATCTCACAGGATATTTTGCTGCCAAGTTAGCGTGTGAAACCCTCATAAGGAATGCTGCGACGAATTCAGTGATATATTTCTATTAATATTCGAATATTCCGCTGTTTGCTTTTTTCACTAGCCGAGCGCCCTTTATCTCGACTCAAGATCTGCTTCCATTTAAAATATTTCTCTTTCGTGTCATTTCCCTTTCGACTCATTCAGAAAAGATTTTCATAATTCGCAACATAACGTCAAGGTCTCCCATCAACAGCAATCTGAAAGGTGCATGAGTTACTGCACAAAGACATGCCGGTATCACGCTGTCCGTTTCCATTAAACGGAGAACGTTCGTTATAAATCTAAGCCATCAGCGCACTAAATGTCAGCGTGTCGAAACAGAGCTGCATTTTGGTTTAGCTTTCGAGAGATGGATCGCAGATTTATTTGCCTCGTGTCTCGAAATTCTTACGCGTTATCTATGAGTGTGGTTTCTCTTCTAGCTATATACTTACTACGTTAGATTTGGGTTTCTGTCGATTGTGATAAGAATTCTTGCGGTCGCTCCTAAAATGAGGCCAAGTATTATCTTAAATTTTGCGAGACGCATTAGAGATTTCTCAAGATGTCTTTCATTCCATTTAAAACGGTCTGAATTGTTCTAATTCCAAAAAGTAACGCTTATACGAACATATGATCTATCTCAGTAACATGGACAGAAATTCCGAACACCAAAATCCGCCCAGAATTCCATGAAAATCCAGGTGTATCGAACCATAGAATATATATTTTAGCTCAAAGAAAAAGTAACAGTCACAGTATTGGAAACATATATCGTTATATGCATCCAATAACCTGAGAAACATCAGCCGTTTATTTCATAATCGGAAAGACAAGATTGTTCTATGATGAAATGTGAAATATAAACTTAATGGTACATTATTCTTATTTCTCATCATGGATTCTAAGCTTATCGAGTTTATTTATTTATTAACAAGCATCAACATACAGCACAAAGCCAATTACTGCTGACGAATCACATAAAATCATTGTCCCAGTCATCCACCGGAAATATTTTGTACAATTCTTTGCAATAATTATAAAATTCAATACATCCGTAGCATGTTGCAATGGGCATACCAAATTCTTTAGTCATGGTGGTCCCCAATAGGTCTTATTTTGTTGGACTTTTATTAATAGCATTTCGAAAATCATGCAAGGAATCATTTTTGCATATTCCTCCTTTTCGGAGAAATACGCTAGCGAAACAGATTATGCCAGCATTTCGGAATAGCTCTCAGAAGAGAGAGACGAATCGCAAAGTTTAATGCGGCGCAGAATTTGAATCGGTAGATCGCTCGCGAGAGATCCAGAATCGTATCTTCATTAACCCACCAACTGGAACGGCAATTACTCCGCTCTGATACGAATACAACCGAGATTTCCGTTCGAACGGCCGCATTTCCTGCAACAGACGATGGCGCTACACACACCCCCCGTATATCTGCTACTAAAACCCCCCGTTTTGTTTTTATTCATTCCCAATTGCTTTGCCCCCTCTTGCCCCCAGTTGCCTAGCAGCGAGCGACGGTCACGCAACGGCCCCTTTTGTAGACACGCGAGCAATTAGCGGGTTGAGAGCAAATACGGCGAGTGCACGCCACTATTGACAAGATGGCGGAGTGAGCGGAAGTTGGGAATGGAGGCTTTGACGTCAGCGTGGGAGGAGATGAGAAGAAGCCTCGCCCATTGGGTGAGGGGGGCGTAAATCGAGTCCGTTGCGCTGTTTTTACGCCACGGCCAATGCCTGGATTTTTTTACTATCTTCCTAGAGCATTACGGGGAGACCTTTAACTGGAATCGAATCGAAAGTTGGGCTGCAAAAAGTGTTTGCGAGAGGGAAAGGATAGTCCACAGTCATCGAATGGGACTATTTCCTTCCTCGCGATAGTCATCGATGAGGAGCGCCGTAATTGACTGTGAAAGTTTTGTGGCTCATCGGGAGATTTTAACGCGTGTTTGCGATTGATTTCTTACGATGTATTTGGACTGCTTTTCGAGAAAGATGAGCAGCTGCTTGATATCTGTACCACATGAATGTTGATGCAAGCATGTCGTATAAAATATTACTTGAGCATAGACTTGTTAAAATCAAAAAAGGGTTTTACTACGAAAATCAAACTTTTCCTCCAAAACCGCATTTCATATTCTGGTGATGTGGTGGATCACCTTACGCTAAATGATGTAAAAATTTTTGTAGTACATTTATCCAAAGGTGCAATTTATTATGTTTGGTAATCAAATTGAGATTTCTATCCAGCTTTCGATTGGAATTGTTTTCTTATGCTAATTCCTTATGTTAATTCTATAACCCTCGAACATTTAGTAAAAAGTACCTCAAAACGAATCATTAAGGCCCCCCAGTGTGACCCTTGGTGGTCCCTGCTCCTGCGGTTTATAATACGTTAAGAATTATAATGAAATGAAATTTACTTCTTTACAATCATTCCTTCTTAGACTGATTTTATTTTACTACTAAAATGAGAGAGTAATAAAGCAAAGTGTCCATTCACGGAAAGGAAGAAGATTAATACTGTGAATTTAAGGTCTTCGTCTTTACAGTGACTCCTCTCTTTTGAAAACAGAAAAGTTTCCCTTCAAACATGTTTGTAACAATATTTTTGACCAATAAACTAATTAAAAAGCGAATCCATTTCGGCATTGTATATTTCAGTGTTAAGATTCCTTAATAAGATAGAGAATGGTTGATTACAATAGTGGGCGAGAGAAATAAACTGCGGTTGAATAATCGAATGAAAGATAAATAAAATAAAGCTCAAAAAGATGGGCTTAATAAAATAAAATGAACTCTATTCTTTTCACCTTTCCGATTTTAGCTATGAAGTTCTTTTTTCCCGGTGTTCTTTACAAAAGAAAAATTCATCAAATTGATCACATCTTAACTAATGTAAGACCTTAAGTCAGCGATCGTTTGACTATTCTGACAAAACATTATATTTTTATCCGATAAAGTAGCAACGCAAAGGCAATAGCTCTAAAGCTATTCCTCTTTTCAAAATAATAAATCGCATACTTTTTCTAGATTAATAATTACTTCAGCCTTAGTCGTTTTCGGAATGTAATACCAAGGTTTTTAAACGGTAAAAATAATGATAGATACATTCAGCAAGCTTCCTTATACTCAATTAAGGAAAAGAGAAAGAAAATATTAGGAGAAAAGATTTAAGGGGTCGGAATTTCATGATCAAGATCGAGGACTGAAAATCGGATGTTTGATATGAAAAGTAAACATCCCCGCTTGAACTTGATCTATTATTTTTGTGTCCTTATTTTCTGAACCAATCAATCTCTTCGAACATGCTTCTGGAAAACTAGGTTTTAGTTCAAAATATAACTTTATTTTAGTTCGGTAGCTACTCTTACCTTATTAAGTACAGTGGTTTTTTTTCGATACTAGATTCTATCTATCTGGCCTCGACTTTGTGGTAGGTCTCCATTATAAAGAGAAAATGAGTAAAAGCACTTTTATCTTTACCACCAATAATTAAATTTATAAATATACTCAGTAAGAGTAAGTATGTTTTTTAGTCATTTTTCTCCATAGTTGCGATACACTGAAGCATAGTATTATAGTTATGCTATCAAATTATTCGTCAGTGACTTTTATCTCAATTTTAGACTGCTTCCTAGATATTTATACCTTATAATAAATATTTTAGCACTATAGGTTCAGTCATTTTTTATTGCAATTTTCTAATAAGCTAAATTCAAATGGGCTACTTATAAATTGTTGTGTTATTGATGTATTAAGTAAGCTTTATTAGTACGCAGACGAACAGGAATGTATATATTGTGAGAGATAATATAATTTAAGAATCCTCCTTTGATAATATCTTGGTGAAGAAAACTCTTTAAAAATTATCATAAAAGTGAAAATTAAATCATTAAAAAAATATCAAAAAAATCTCTAGAAGTGATGGAAACTAAGTTCCATCTTTTCCTGAATAAATTTCATAGGAAATATTTAATCAACAAAATCCTTTTCCCATTTCACTGTTGTCCAGAGACATTAGTACAAGAGATAAAGCAATTTATAAACCAGCTCGTGTCCGCACAGTATTTCCTGTCGAATATCATCGAAGGTTGATTCGTAAATATTAAGGCAACGAACGTATTTGGTTACTTTCGCTGTTTTCGGGAGATGTCCTTATCTTCATTTGTTTCAGGGCCAAAAGGTCACGGCCACCCGGTACTACATGGTAGCCAATTCGATAGAGGTTTCAAGGACCTTTTATATCTCCCAACTCTCTCTCTCTCTCTTCAGGCCTTTTTGTGGCCGCTAGAAAACGGTGGAATTTGTCAGCGTCATATTCGCAGGATGGCGAACCCGAAGGATGTGTTATTTATATAACTGTGAGAGTTGTCTGGCGAAAAAAGTGAGTCGTTCCACGGCTAAAACCACCATTTCGCGAAATTGTTATGATGCCGACGCTCTGACGGAGCCTTACATTTCTACTCCTGAAAAAGACACTTTCCCACGACGTGTATGTCTTCTGCGGAGATAAAAAGCCCTTGGATTACATATTGTTCCTCGTTAAACTGATATTCGCTCCTCGTGGTCGTAAAGAAGTGCTGTTTAAAAACGGTCACTGCACCGGTGAAGACGAAAGGAGAATGTTATTAAATGCTAGTTCGCGGTCTGAGGAATAATTTTGAGTGCATGCTCTGGAAATCATAAACAGCTGTTGCCCATAAATTTGAGGAAGCTAAGAGTCATTTTACGTCGGAAGGAATCCATATTTTGCGACGAAAGACTTTATTTAGAGAGATTAATAGGAATTGGAACCTTCCGCTATTGCGGTATGCTCATCGAATGGAAATGATGAATTCGCGCTTAAGATTCAGCTGCGATTCGAATTCAGAGGCGTAGGAAATTGAACGAGTAAGATGGTCATTTTTAAGAAGCCTCTAATGCATCACGAGGCTGGAGCTCGAATATAAAATATGTGCTCTCTATGCTGGGAAGTTTTAGTATTTAAGTAGTTTGAGATCGGACAAGAAGTAAGAAATACGATGCGATTGAATTCCGTTATAACTGATAGAAATATTTCAGGCTAAAGTTCTTCCCATTACATATGTTGGCTTTACTTACAAAAAGTTTTATAACTTAACGTAAAGTGAAGATAAATTCCGAAGAAATGATTGCAAAACATTTTACTTTTGATAATTTTACAACTTGTTCGGCATAACGTAAACGCAATCAATGAATTTTCTCTTTTTGCTAATTCTGAAATTGCATGATTCCTTTTTGATAATGTACCGATTTCATAGCAAATCCGTTAGACTTCATCCCTTTATTATTACAGTGAAAATGAAAACTGCGAAATAAAATCAGTTTTCTACGCCGTCTCATCTCAGTTATTTTTCTGTTTTAGCTGGAAATGTTAATTTCTTATATGACAAATTGATACCTTAGTAGAACAGCAGAACGAACAAAATTATAATTACTGCATAATTTTTTGTTCGCACGTCGAATATTCAGGACGAAACAAACACCTGGAAGTATAATGGTTTATTACTTCAATAGTAAGCAATTAGCGTAGGGAAGTTCTAATTACATTGATTCCTTGAAATTTGTTAATTCGGAAATATAAATTCAGGATAAAACTTCAGAGATTTAAACAACAAAGGATATTTTAGCTAAAAAATATCCGATTTGAATTTTGATCATATAGCCGCTCCAGTAAATCTTTGAATGCATTTAGATAGTCATAAGGGGAAAATTTAGAAGTCTTAAAGTTCTAATAGTTTAACTACTGCGACATTAAACTAAAACTATATAACTAAAATGATTTGCTGCTGGATTCATGATGTCAAAATTGCAGAAATTCGTGAAAACTGACTGAATTTAGTAGATAGAAAGTAGTATTGTTTTTCATCCCAGATATCTATCTAGGTAGGCATGGGTAAATACCTACCTTGACTTTTTCTTACAAATAAGTCGTTTACTACGAGAAAAATAAAAATTTCCCATGTCAAATGGGACGTCTTCAAAATAGGGGCCCGGATGCTATTAGAGAATGATAAAAAGATCGAGTATAAGAACAAGTGTGTGAGATAAGAATGATCTGTATCTGATTTTCACGGTAGATCTCAATTTAACATTCAGCTACATGTGACTTTAATTAACCAATTTACAGATTTGCGTCTTCAGATTCAACATTTCAAGTTAAAATTACATAGTTTCAAACTATCCAAGAATTTCTCATTATATAATTGAAGCACTCGACTTCTTGGTGTTACACATTAAAAGACAAAGCACGACTTAAACAGCAATTTTTTTTTGCGCTGAAGCACAATGAAAGCAGTAACAAAAACAAGGCATTTTTCGGCATAATTTTCTGATCCCACATCTAGAAACGTTCGAGAAGGTAGGGAACAATGTTAATCAAAAGTGTAGAATAACAATTCTCGACGTATAAAATGAACGAAATAGCTGTACGACGCATTGAGAACCCGAGTATTTCTTCCACAGAAGAATTAGAAGAAGAGGGAAGGGCGCTGGGCGATTTTAGCGGTCACTGAGGCCTTCGAAGACCGGGCAGCCGAGTGACCCGTGGCGGCGTCCAACTGCTTGGGCTTTAGAATGGGCAATGCACCGTGTAATGTGGACCCACTCGGGGGCCAAGCGAGTCCAGTGACAGCATCTTTTATCGGCTCGAGAAAGACAATCAACCATTCTCAGGGGAGCGGCGATTACGTGGCCTACCCCAGGGCCTATTGTTGGTCCGGAGGAATCCAAAGATTAAGAGTGGAATGATTTCATCTCCGGTTGAAGTCTCTTACAGAGGAATGAGATCTATGATACGGATTTATTCTGAAATAGATTCGAGAGCTCGGAACGGGTTCTTGCTGAAGTTTTATGAAAGTAAACTTCAGCTATTGGTTAAGTTAGTACCAATTCCGTTATTAGGAAGGTATGGTTTCAGTTTGATTAATGAATCTTGCAGAGGCATAAAATGGATGATCAACGCTCATGAATATTATGGAAACCATTTAAATTGATGGCACTTAATCTAGTATCCATTTGCGTATTCTTACGAGATATTCCACTTAGCCCTCTATTTATAAGAAGAGAGTTATTAAATTCCCTTCTACTTTTAATTCCGTCATGTATAGTTTTAGCTTAAATAACGCAACATAGCTAATTTGATAATATTAATGATATAAATTATACAAATTTTCCTCGAATATGGTAAAAAGATTTACAAAACCTTTTTAGTTAATCTTATTTTTATCTTTTTTAATACCCTTCCCGAAATACGTTTCTACAGATGTCAAGTATACATTTTGAATTTATTCAAGTATTTAGCTATCAGCATAGTAATAACATTACACATTTCTTTTGGTTCATTACAAAAATTAAGGCTATGAAGCTGTCTTCTCACAATTATTACTTTTTTATAAGCTGAATTCATCTTCTCATTAATCATCTTTTAGTAGGACTTTCGATTGCAATAAATCTTTAGTGATCAGTTCTGATATTATCGTTCTTGTGAATATGCTTTAATGAAAAGCGAAATACCATACATACATTCCCTTTCAGTGTAAAGAATCTTCTGGAACCAGTGTTTTCCTGATTTCATAGTATGGGTTAGATTTTATATTTATTCCAATTGGGTTACCTTTCTAATGCAGATAACCTCAAATCTCTGAGGGTTAATTTTCTGAGGGCAATTAATCTTTTCCAATATAAATTTATATTTCTTCATTAACGGACGTAATACCAAATTTAAGATTACGAAATTGAACTACTAGCAATTTTATCACATGGATGATTAATTATTACTTTGCACTCCATCTCTCAACGTAAAGTTAACAAATACATTTTCTTAAAATCCCTCCGTAGTTATCCCTCCGTGAACTTTCATGCGCTGAAGAAAAGAATTTCAACAAACCATCATATAAAAGCTTGATGCCCTATATACGTATGTCCATCCTCAATGAAGAACAGGAGGTAGACTTAACAGTATAGAGATCCAAAGATGTCTCAATGGGAATTGAACAGTATATTGGGGATCAAGGTTTTATTTGCTACTTACTAAAAGTCACATTGGCCAGAGAACGACTAACACTAACGGAATGTATGCCTAATTTATTTTTCCAGTCAGTTATTTTCTAAGAAGGTATTCGTTGGGACAGATATAAACACCATCAACAGATAAGATCAGCTTGGCCTCAAATTTTAGTCTGGAAAGAGTTATTCAAAAAGAATTTAACCTCCCATTCGAATTTTTCCGTCCACTTTCCGTTTGCGATGTTTGGCATTTCCGCTAAAGTCATGGATACATGCTCCAGCATGAGTAAATGCGAACGCAATGAAATTTTACACTGATGAGCACATGTATAGTGACGGAATTATTAGTTCATGAGTTAAAAAATCAAAAGTGGATATGATACGGAAAAATTTTCTAGTTATCATTGTAATTATTTTTCCTTAGGAGTGGTTGTAATATTGGTCTCGAGGTATAAAAAGGGTCACTTAGTCATTTAAACACGTAAAATTACCAATTTCTCGCTTGAAGAAATAGAAAATTTATTGGGAACAGGTTTATCATCTCTAATCTGAAATTCCGAAATCCGTAACATCGTATCAACTCATTTCAGCTCTTCATTTTTAATATCTTTGGATACAACAGCCGTAACATTATTACCATCTCTTTCTACCATCCAGCGCCAATCGTATCTTTCGATGCACGAAAATATTTAAAAATTCCATTCAATATGATGATCTTTTCCATGTTTTGTGGATTCGGTACATCAACCTCATCAGATAATTAAACATACGTTCCATACCTTGCTCGACGCAATTACATTCTTACGGAGAGATATTTCTGGAAGCCTGATTTTATCCGATTCCTCTTAAACTCCACCAAATCACGTAATCCAAAACCCGAAAAATTCCAAAATTCCGACACAACCTTGGTCTCAATCGTTCCGGGAAACTCAACCCGCATTGTTAATCCACATGCAATATTACCATTTCAACTCAGACGCATTTGTGACATCGATTTCGCATGTTTGGAATCGTACTGTGATGGACATTAAACGCGCCTGAACCTAGTTTCCACTTCGAAAACAAACCGTTTTTTCCGACCAATATCTCCACGCATTATTGCTACGAAAGAAGGAAGCGATGCATCGGCTGGAGAGGATGAAAAAGCGGTGCGGAGCAAGAGGTTGGTCGCATTTCCCGCCCGATCATCAATCCTCTTCGTGGACAACATCCATCAAGAGGAGAAGGCGGCGAAGCTTTTGAGCGGAGCGTAAATATCCTATTGGAGGAGTGTATAATGGCACACATGTGCAATAATCGAAAAAGGGTTGATCGAGGGGTCGCGACTCCTTTCATTGCCACTTCGTGTAACTCGAAAGGTACGGAGGACTTAGTGAAATTACCAGTTTCTTTACCGCGGCGGAATTTGCCACGGCTGTGATTGCCTCGTCCAGCTGAATCCAATCGCGGGCGGAATCGACCTTTTTAATAACAGGGGGCGTTGGTACGGACACTAATTATAACGGTGCACTTTGTCTTGTGACTACGCGTGGATGGTATTTTGGGAAATCTTATTATCATTATTATTACTTACATTTTACACTACGGATAGGTTAATAAACCAGGTAGTGGTGCTCGGCATAATACAAAGAATTATCAATTGAATTGACCTACAAATGGAAATTTATTAGTATAAAAATACCAATACAGTACTACAACTTGTGATGAAACCAACAGGTGTTCTGGCCGAACGTTGTTAAATGATATCTGAAACTAACTGAAAGGAATACTTCCCACTAATTTTATTATTTAATCATTTTCCACAAAATTTGATAAAAAATTGTGGAAAAAACCTAGGTATTCTTTGGAGTTGGTATTGTAGGAAACATCATTTTAGCGCTTAGTCACTCTCATACTCATCTCAACACCTATTTCACATTGCGCTCACCTAAACTACCTCCATCAAATACTAATAAATTTCCATAAATTCAGTTATTTTGTATGAAGTAGCTCTTACTTTTTAAGTTTTTTTTTTCTCAAACTATTATTCTTTTGCAGGGAAAGGAGAGAAAAATTCTTCAGTCAACGCATCCGAATTCAATATTTATATTTATCTACCAAGGATCTATCAAAGAATAATTTAGGGATATTCTATTAAGAAAATAATAATCGAGGGAGTCCAAATAAGTGGGTCTATGAGGCCGCATCATTGCCAAAAATTTCTATGAAAGATTTGTAATACGATGTGTCTGCCTAGTAGAAATATACCTTTTTAAATACATTTTACAAAATCATTTCTACGTTATATTTTGTTATTGCTGAAATTATGTACCCTTATTAGAGCCGAGAAACATTGCAACATCTGATTTGTAAACTAAATATCGGAAGCGCAAGTGTCTTGTGAATGATGCCTCCATAGTTTCTTGAAATGGAAGATATTTTACTGAATCAAACAAAAGAAGAAAATTTACCACCTAAGACGCAAGTCATCCAAGATAACTTAAGAATATAGTTTTTAATTAATGTACTAAGATTTCATATAAATAGAGTATAGTCTCGAATGCAAACAGAAATTAATGGTAAAATAAAAAAATGAGAGTTATTAAAGGAAAAATGCAGTTATATAAACTGCATCCTCATTCCTGATCCTCATTAAACTAGAGTAAGCAATTGGTGCTACATAATTTTACTGTTTGCATCAGAAGTTAAAACAAGGAAAAATTTCCTAAAATTATTCTTCTTTCCAAATTAAGTGTGTGGAGATGAGAATCACATTAAGAAGTTACAATAAACACTCTTAATTATTCTGTGTTACTAATTCCTCGGAAAGGGGTTAGGATTTCCACTTTTTTGTATGCCTTCCGTCGAATCTCTATCCGTACGCTTTCCTTTTTTGTTCCATTCTTGTATATGACAATAATTATTAAGAAGTCAAGAGAACAGAAGTATGTTATGACCCTATCTGGTGACAAAATTCAAAATTTTAAAGAAAAGAAAAAACTTAAACTAAGAACCTATTGAAAATAATTTCTACTATCGAAATTCATTCATATTTGAATAGATTTTTAAGCGCTAATACTGCTGTTACTCTCAGTACGTAAGGAATTTGATCTAATCGACCCATCCTCCCATAGCTAGCCTTCTAGATCCACCCCTAGTCACCTCATAAATTTATACATGTTTCGTTCCGTCAAACGGTGACAATTTCACCGTAAATTAACCAGCGGTGGCATCTTCCGGAGTTATACAATTATGCGATATAAGATACATTGGTGTAGAAAGGTGGGGAAAATGTCGCCAATATCAGATATATCCTCAGAAGCTTCAAATTAACGCCGCTGAAAAATGTACGGAAGTCCGCATCTGCTCGTATAGTCCACATGCGTGCGGAGGACTCCTTTCGGTGGATTGGCGTTGCAAATGATGTCTGCAGACAGCTGCGATACGTCCGAGTTTCAAATGGCCGCCGCTCGAATTCGCGAGGCGCTATCGAATTCAAGCACGGAAATGGTCGAGGAAAAAACAAAACGTTGTCGTATATTGGGCGGAAGACGTCTTTCAAGAAGAGGAAAGTCCCTCCGCCACGCTTATGAGATGAGACAAGCGCTTTGAGGCATTTTTCACTCCCGAAAAACAGCTTATCTTTCATGCGAAACAGGATTTTGGAAATTCCCGAAGCGTCGCTAACACCGTGTTCTTACGAATGAATTGGGTTGACGAGGGGATTTTTTCACCGCATGAGACGGCCCTTTATCGGTGGTGATTTAAGTCTTTCGGGCGTCGTGCGCGTTTACTTTCGGGCTCATTTGACGCGTTTTCGATCCTGTCATCCCTCCTTTGTTCTCCAACGTATGGACATCCCAATGAGCCACAAACGGGCGTGATTTCCGGCACTTTCGCTTGAAGATGGGCTCTTGGATTAAAGTAGGATCTAGGAATTAAAAAAATCTTCCGGTAATCCAAGATGAAAAGTATTCGAAAGTTGAACTAAAACGTATTCTTAGTTTTCATATATTACCAATAAAGCTGTGACATTTATACAAACTGTGTATATTCATCGACTCGCAATTCACAAAAATCATATCTATCTAAATACAAGGAGAAGGGTTAAAAAAATATGGCACATGAGTATATGCATGAAGGAAAAATCCCTTGGAAAAATGGGCATGAAAAAGTCTGACTGAACCGGGGATCCTCCTCTATCTAGGAGGCTGCTTAAGCAAACAAAGTTATCCGGATGGAACATTTCTGCATACTATGTAGTAGTAAATCCATAGAAACAAGGTTAAGATTCATTGCGAGGAACCAATCCCATCTTAAGCGGGATAGCATTAGCGAGGTGAAGTAATGCTGGTTTCCTTCCATCATACTTTTGAAGAATGACTCGATCTTCGCACAAAGGGAGCGTCTATCTTAGTTACTTAATTCTGGTCCACAATACAATATAATTACACTCAATAATGAAATAGTTTTTACCAGAGACAAATTTATGGAAGAATGACGATTTTTTAAGAGCATTGGTGAGAAGGCATCACGATCTCTCTGAGATGTGATGCACAACACACCGCAAATACGCACAACAGCCCACAAAACACTCCTTTTCTGATTTTTTTTCGATATTTTTACTTCCTAAAATTATGGAGAAGATCTCTCTCCATCTCAGAGTTCGTATCAGCTCCAACGGTGAGATATAGATTACTCTGCTTCGCGAAACCTTCATTTTATTCACAAAAAATCAGTAATTCAAAAGTAGAATTTGAGAATGAGAGTAGAATAGAGACTCTCAAGGAAGCGGTTTAGAGATAAGGTGAGGAGAGATGACGGTGATAATGAAAAATTATTTTTGTGTATCGAAAGAGGTGAACGATTAGCAGAATGCAGTGCATCTGGTGAAGGGATAAATCCACGCTATGAGCGGGTAGGAGAGCGTCTTAAATGGTATCTTTACCATCTGTTTCGTGTGAAAGGCACCGGAACCCTGAGTAAACCCCAACTGTGTGTTTGCATTATTTGCTTTCCGCATTTCTTTTTGTTTACCTCAAACCAAATAAAAAGTAAATTTTCTGAAAGTCTTTCTCAATTGTCTTAATTTGAATCATAATTCATACATAAGAAGAGACAAGCATATGACATCGGCAGCTCATTACTATATTATACTTATGTCATTACTCCATTTTTATTATTATTTTTATTTTTTTTGTATTTTTACTTATATATTTCTTACTTTACTTTTTATACATTTCTCTATCATTTTTTAATTAAAAAATTATTTTATATGTTATGTTTTCACTATGCTTTCGCGGGTTTTTTTCGTCCCCTTCTTGTGTGGGAGTTTTCCCGCACTGTGGGTTTTTTCTCTATCAACCTTCAGTTATAGAGATTTTATACCACAAATCAAATCTTTCCTATTTCGTTTTCTCTCTCTTTTTTCTCTTGGTATTATTTTACATCTTGATAGCCATGTAAATCTTCATACGAGGCTAGGTGGAAGAGAGGCCCACTCGGGCCTAACCTCGCCTAATTCAGGGTCCAATAATAATAATAATACATTCTAAAACCCGAAAAATTCGAAATTTTGAAACAGCCATGGTCTTGGATATCATATAAGGGACTTCCCAGGGTCCCGGACCTCATATAATAATTCATATTCAACCCCTAGTATCAAACCAGCAGCAAATTCGCGACCGTTCGCGGTTCTCCTCGTGCCCGATTTCCACCCACCGCGATCATTATCAGATTCCGAAATCGTGATCCGATGAAAGGCACCATCTTGGCGATGAAATTTCCCGGATCAAAAAAGAGACCGTACGTCTATCCCCCGAGTGAGGAGGAAAATGGCCTCCATCCCCATCGGAAATCCTTCGCAGCCCTTAATTCATTCGAAAAATTATAGGTTCGAGAGCCAACCGCTTCTCTTTCACGGATGCGACCAATACCAGACGCCGGTTAGAGGAGCAGGGAAAACACTTTTTTCTCCGCGGAAAAAGAGTCGGGAAAAAAAACAGAAAAACAACGATTCCCGCCGCAATTATATGCGCGGACGGGGTGCGCAAGGGGGTTAAACCGTTCTTTGGTCGTGAAAGGAAAGAAAGAAGGCGGTTTTTCGAAGGGGAGGAGAGATAACGTTTTAGGTTCGCCTCCAGGCGTACTCTCATTCATATGTAGTCTGACGCCACGTCAAGATAAAAACTCTTTGTAATGAGTGGCCGCTTTGGGGTGGGGAAACAAGGGCAATCCGTGGCCTCCGTATGGTAATCCTTTGCCCGGGGCGCGGTGGAGAGACGTGGGCCGTGGGTGGCAGAGCTCGCATCGGCCGGTACACTCCGTAATGAGAGGTCGTTAAAAATTTTTTGAGGAATAGCAGATGCCGACCAATAAAAAAGGAAGGATTGACTATTGGGGGATTATTCCGAGATGGGTGGGGCTATGGCAGTGCCCACTGAATCTATAACACGCTCAACCACGTAGCTGCCATGTTATTGTTTCGACAACTCCCTTTAGAAATATCGATGAATATATTTCGTTTTTATTCGTTGAATTGATCGAAAATATACCCAAAAGTTAAAATTTATAATTTAGTCGAATGAAAACTCGGGTTTAAACATAAATATAGTTTTAAAAACCCAAATATATACCAATTAATTATATAAAGAAAAATGGCACTTAAACTTTTCTCGCAATATTTTTCATTTTCGTTTGTAATGGAGACTTAACACAAATTCGATGCTGAATAAGTAGATTCTACTTTTTACATGTAAATCCAGAAAATAAAAGCAAACTTATGTTACAATACTTTCATTTAAATACAATGAAAATGCGAATAAAAAGATCAGCGACTGACACATTTGTACATGTACTAGTTAATATCATTCTCGGTCAGCTGCAGCGTGTAGTAGTTGTATAACTGAAGGTCCTGTATATGCCCAATGTTTCAGAACACCGATAATTTATTTCGACTCACTCGTTTTTTGCCTTCAATCGCACCTTAAATAGTTGACTATTAGAAAATAAAATGGTAGAATAAACTTTTCTATGAATTCACGTAGTATTAGTATTGATATAGAAAATACAACTAATTAAATATAATAAAACTATAGAGTATAAAATATATAATAATGAACGAGGACTATAGAAATATACTATTTAGATTTCAGAGCCATTTAGCTTCTTTTTGAAAATTTTTATATTTTTCGGCATTGGTATGAAAAGTTCTCCACATAAGTATTCATCGGGAATTGAAGTCTCTCGGTTACAATTATCGTGCTAAGGGTCGCATGTGGTCCGTTGGCTCTAAAACGGATACCACCGCTTTGAATGAAATTTTTTTCTCGCAAAAAAATTGAAAAGGTCTAGCGCGATATAGGAGGCTCCGTTTATGGACCGACTCGAAAAAATTCGGTTTCGATTAATCATTATTCGAGGCGATGAAATCGATTTGACTCGAACTTGAGCCTCTTTTACGGCGTCCAATGAAGGGGGAGGAGAGTATAAGAGAGACGGATGGTAGGTTTCCAATTTGATAATTATTTTCCGATTATTCCGCATAGTTGCTGAGGAAAACAGGACCCGAATCGGCAATGAAGAGGAAGGAAGCGATCCAACGCTGTAATTTTGCGACTTAATAATTTATAATCGGTTATTTTTTTACGATTACGGAGTCCGTTCTTTGCCTCTATTTTTTGGAAGGAGTTGTACG
Organism: Pachydiplax longipennis; assembly: GCA_036926295.1. Lineage (NCBI taxonomy): Eukaryota > Metazoa > Arthropoda > Insecta > Odonata > Libellulidae > Pachydiplax > Pachydiplax longipennis. Next base: position 21,200,747 of record JAVFKF010000003.1, on the reverse strand, counting down.
CGATGGAAACTTATTCGCCTCCTCGAAAATCAGTGAAAGTAGAAAAAGATGTAGCTTTCAAAATAATGTGATGACTTCTTCCCTGGCAATTTGTAATGATGGAGTGATAAGGTAAGAAAAGCCGATATTAAGATTTTCGTGTTGAAATTTTCTTCTAAAAGTTGATTAAATGGGAGTTAGCAGTAGTGGTATTTTAATGGTCCATAAAGGTCTTTTCGCACATGGGTTCCCACCGGGAGCCGAACCCGGGACCACTTTCATAAAATTCAAAAGCGTTGCCCACTTGGCTATGTGGGAGTCAAATTTCCGTAGTTTCTATGCCAATGCCTTTAAGGAAGTACGATTAAAATTAATAATTAAATAACCATAATCTCTTGTGTGGAAATTATCCAAGTTGATTGGCAAAGATGTTTCAATTTTTGCTATTATGTTAATTATAGTTATAGTATATTTTCAAAATTTCCAAAGTGATATCAACTGTTAGTTGAAAATAATTGTTAATTCTGTAAGTTTAATTGAGCAAAGTTAGAAATCAAAATACTTCGTAGCGACATTTTACTATACGAGAATATTCCATAAATATTTCAGAGATACTTTAGTTTACTGCGAATTAAAATAAGATGATTGTAATAATTACAAAGTACTTTGAGTTCAAACCATGGAATGCCACGATATATGAAACATATTAAATATATAGTATAGCGTAGTTTGCTCATTCATGATTCTAGATGGTAAGAGTTGAAGTTCTTTTAATACTCTATCATGACCGCTCGTTTGGCTAGCTTGATATACTTATACTTTATGATATCACCATAAGTCTCTTAGGACAGTCTTATAAGAGCCTAAAGTACATACAATTGCCAAAATTATTGAACCATTCAATAGATGCTCCATCCCTTCATAGCCAGTTAATTTACACAATTTAGTTATATAAATCAAAGAAATTTCAACATACCTTATAAAATAAAAAATATAAATTACAATTGAAGTAAAACGAAGAGAGAACAAAAAGATGAGATGTTCATGACGAGAAAAAACTTTCATAACAGAATGTCGGATAGTAAAAATTCATCCTCGCGGAAAATACTCCGCATATTAAACACAGATATTGCAAAAAATCCTCAAAAACGGTGCATGCAATTAAGAGAATCGCAAAAGTTATCATCGCGTATCAATTTGCATAGAACACAAATCACTCGATCTTCATAAATCTGCTCTATTCACCTCCCCGAAGCGGAATCCATCAGATACGACGCCGTAGAAGTGGTCGCAATGTAAATTAGCACCTCTCTTCCCGTCGCTGGATCAGTAGCCTTAGTTTTCCAATTGCAAATGTAAATCCACGCCTTTCTCCTTCGGAAGCTAAAATTCCTCCGATTCCTATACTCATCGCGCACTTTGGAGTCCTTAGGATACGTCATAAATCATTTTCGCGTTCGTAATTTTCAACGAGTGCCTTTAATAAGTACTTCCGAATGGCGGAAGAAAGCGTAATCAGCGGCTTATCTCGCAGCATTTACGCCATTTTGCCGCTCCCTCTATGAATTAAGGCAGACTGAAGTTCCGATTGCCCTCGGCGTAAGATCGGGGATTAATTCCAGATCCGTTTATGAGAAGCGCATTCCAATTATTGGGCTCACTCTCTAGATTTAATACGGCGCTCTCTCGAGTGACAAGCGAGCAGAATTCAGAGAGGGCGCGAAGCTGACAGCTGAAGGGAGTTCTGCATGGGTTTCCTGGATGGCACGGCGCCATTATTGCAGACGCGTAATCCCCTCGATTAGGAGAAGAGTGTAGAAAATTAGTTGTCACTGCTTCGAAGAGTCGTAGGAATACTTCCACGGTGCCTGAAGAAGGAAGGAAATCTGGTTCCATTCAGTTCAATTCCAACTGTGGACTGAATGCAGCGATGTCTCGGCTGAGGAAGAGATTTCGGTCACATTCGTATGCCTAGTGCTTCCCAAGAGGTGGAACAATGTGAACCAGTCGTTTTACTCATCCATTGCTACATTTTAAATCGAAGAGTACATTTTCTTCCTACATTTACATTACGAATTAGCATGGGATCATTTGCAGAGTTGCCGGGCGTCCAGTTGACGGGATTTTTCTGACTAAATTCATGGGTTGCATAAACGCAAGGAAAGTTATTAAGTCGCCAATGTTCATTTCCAGTAGGAGTCGGTCAACTGACTGTATCAACGAAGTCACACTTTATAGTTAAGAGGGGAAAGGAGGGACAAAGTCCCTAGGAGATATGCTTGGATATTCAGATAGAAATGGTTTTTCAGATGTCATCCTTTTAAAAGAGAGAATTTGTGATCTTCTGATGTTGGACGAACAGTTTGAAATAGGAGTTATGGAAAGTAGTTACAAAATTACTTCCAGTGGCGGTTCCCAATCTTAAAAATGGACGCTATTAAACGTAGAGAAGAATATTTCATTATTTTATGAAATACTATCAATGGGCAAAATTATCTCGCAAAAAAACATATATACTGAGTGAAATACATCCGTAAGCAAAATTTGAAGAATACCCTAAGCATTCGATCGAAGCAAGGCTGAAACCAACTGACCACACTTTGGCTGCATATAGCCAGCAATTAAGTAGCTTAACACGAAAATTGACTTTAAAAAACAAGTTCGTTCATTGAGTGAACTAAAAGAGGATTTTTCCAATATGTTTACACTAAGCGATTAGCAAGATGAGGATACGCAATTCTTTAAATACGGAAGCTCTTTCAGGATGTGACTGGTATTTTCAATTACCGAATTCAATACGATTCTATATGAAATGCTTTATTATGTGGAAATATTGCGACTATCTAGCATAAATATTTGGAGAATTGTCAAACATAAAAAAGATTTAAAAAACAACGAAGTAACTTTTTTTCCACCTAGAGTTACTTTTTAACATAAAAAAGATACATAAAAAGTTTGTTGTTTTTTAAAAATTTGTTTTATTTAACAATTCTTCCATTATGTCGGAATTTTACAAAATAACGGCCTCCTCTGTGATTTTTACAAATATTCGGGGATTGATCGCAATTTTTTCTCACACCGCAGACTATGTAGGAGCAAGGTCGTAATCCGTGGAGGTCGTCAATATTATGAACTCGGAAATTGCATATAAAATTACTAAAAGTCCGCACTTAACATCAAAAAGGTCATCCATATGGTCTGAATGCCGCATATTCTTCACATATACCCTAGGATATAGCGCGGCACACCAGTAGCTTACTAGCGGAACATCAGTTAATCTAACTTGGAAGACATTTCCTTAGAAATCCTCTGAAACACTCACAGAATCAGAAGGCGATCCTTTTGAGCGATTTGATTTGGTTTTATCGCAATTTCCGCCGGAGAGAGAAAGCATTTAATTGGCGGATCACACGAGGACGCATCTTTATGCTCCAGTTGAGATGCTGCCCCGGATTACAGATGCCAACGTCCGCCGAGAGTACTCTGGCGTCGAAATGAAGGAGTAGTGGTCCTTCATTAAGCGCATGCCAACTGGATGAGATGCTGATCCAAATGATAGCAGATCTCGCTTCCTTCCCTTCCAAGAGGTTGGGAAAGTTTCCACAATTCACAGGTGTTTTTCTTGGCTCAAAAGCCTCGCAAAAATGTTATCTAGAAGCCAGAGCAGACATTGCACGTATTTAAGTAGTTTTTATTATCAGCAAAGCCAATTAAATAGGTCTAAGGAATAGGTTGGACGGGCTTGGATATTTATTATTCAAAATCTCGATGAAATAGAGATTGGATTTGTGTGTTATGCTAATCTTATTTATATAATAATTTTATTAATGTTATCACTTGTACGAACTTAATTGCTACTTCTATTTATATTATTTACTGAGTACCTAGCTATCGCCAATTATGTCATTAAACTAATGAATATCTGTCAACGGCACTCGAGATGCAGAATCAGAATTCAGCATTTCATCATTTGTATAGAATGGGGATGCGTGAGTCTGTTATACTATGATTGACACCTACATCTATTAGTAAACTTTTTTCGTGGAGGCCAGAATTGGTTTGAGTCGCTCGTATAATTTCTAAAATAATGAATTGCCAATATTTAAATTGCTGAGCAATAATTTCCCTCCCGTAAAATTTCCAATTTTCTCTCTATCTCTAAATTATTTTACGTATTTGATATTAAAAATATCGAAATTTCGCAATACAATAATTTAGTACATTGCAGTATGAAAGAATTAATAAAAAGAAGTTAGTAAGGTATAACGGTGAATATAAATTACGAAATGCTCTGAAGAAAAATATGTAAAACTTATCTAGTTAGTTTGTAAATTAGTTTAAAAATCTGACTTAATGATATTAATAATTAACTTTCTATAAGGATATCCGAACTGGCGTAATTTCCCATGACAAATATGTCAATTCGTAAATGAAATTAAAAACAAGACTACCATCTTCACTAATAAATTATTATAATAAATAAAATGTTAAAAATATTACAATAGTAAATACATAATATATCCGGCAATAAAATATAATGAATAAATTATAACAATCAATTTTTTATAATAATAATATAATATATTAGGAAACCCCTTGTAAACTGGTGTATTAGATTTGAAGTTGATGACGTAGTCTTAACAATTGTGGCCAATATAAAAGGAAGTGACCTTTTATTAAATTACATTCGTTTGTGCCTACTTTTTCGCTACAAATAAACCTATGGAAACGACCCGAAGTTGACCGGAAACTACGGTAAAGAAGATCGAGTTGGGAGTGGGAATATAAAACACATTTCTCTTGAACATCTCCCTTCCTCGAAAGAGCAGACTCAAGATGAGGAGGACATCAGTTATTCAAGCGTGACTGCAGTGATCAAACGGGCGTCCCGCGTATATCTGTGTAAAGCGATTCGTGATTCAGATGCCGTGTCCCCACTCAATCATCCCACCTCCCTTCGGAGACAAGCACTTCTCAAAGGCCCCGCGAAAGGGCCCTCCCCACCACCATATGGACCCACTCAATGAAGCGGGAATCATGCGAGTGGGCTGCTATGAAACATCCGAGCATCGAAATTCTATAATACGGAAGCTATGTTTAACGCATCTGATCCTACTCTCTAGTCCGTTTGGCAGTAGTTGCGGATTTTTCTCCAGATTTTCTCTATGCTAAGATGGGCTTAGCTTAAGCCCTGTTTTGTCTGGATTTTGTCGGTTTGCATATTTTGTCCTGGAGAAATTTTAATTTTGTCCCGGTTTGAACGAATGACTCACATAAAGTAAATTGCGTTAGATTCAGAGATGTAAAGGAAAAAGTTTCAAAGTATGCCTATAAATATTGAATAATGGTATATAAAATTATTTGCTAACAAAATAATATTAACATAAAAATTGGCTAAAACTTAATTATAAATTAAACAATGATAGGAAAGACTTAGTTCTTTTCCACACTGAATTTATTATGCGAACGGTCTCGTAAGTTCACTTAAATCTTCTTTGTAGAGAAGATGTAAGTGAACTTACGAAACTGGCTTTCATTGTATTAGAGCTTTCCTAATAGTCACGCCTAACAATGTTGATTTTATTATAAATTAAAGTTCCATTTGGTCGCTGTTAAATTACCATCAAATTTCTATCAATCCGAGCTTCTTACGACCTGTGGCCCCAAACTGTCAGTTATGCGTCCCGCGACAGTTCATCTAAAATTTTAACATCGTAAATATTTTTTATTTGATTTTCGTTATCTATACATAGTAGTAGAAGTAGTTATTTTAAAAGAACTTCGATAGCTCAGGTCAATTTGCACGTAGGCCATAAACATGAATCGAACCCAGGATCGCTTACACTGAGATCGAAACGGGTTGAGAAATTGACGAAATCCTAAAATATATGTTTCTTTTAACATAAAATATAAATTTTAGTTGCATAAAAAATTACCTTGATTGTCCTAGAAATAAAATATCGAATATAAATAAGATCTAATACTAGAATAAGACTTATATAATTACTATTGATTATTAAAAGATAAATTCAATAAAGAATAATATATCATAACTAAACGGACAATATGCATATTCAAAAATATTTTGGAATATACCGCAAATGTAGGAATAAAAAATTTGGAGTGGCTGCGCTTTGGACACAAGTGATATAGAAAACATCTCTTTTCCTTTAGAAGATTTTTAAGGACAATCGACTCGCGAGGAATCAGATAAATGTTTTTATTTCGAATACTTTTCAGTTCAAATAAAAATATTTTCCACGTTAAATTGGAATTCCAGAACATAAGACAAAATCTTCAAGTTCACTTTATAGCCGGCCCTTGTAGTCACCAAAATCTCTTTAGTTTAATATAAAGTTTATCGCCAAGTATTTGTATTTAATTCTGATTTTGCCCTTATGTCTTAGGGATAGAGGAATATGATTATTGCAACCATTCTCAGCATCCATAGAATTGGGTGGAATTCCTTACTCCCCGGGTTTAATATTGGTACCATAAAATTGCCTCAGTAATAGCTTTCTTATTATCAATTTGAAAGCGAAAGTTTAAAGGCATGTCGACGAATAAAGTAGAACGAAACCGCCCTCTGCATTTGTCACGAAATGAATTGCGGCCGTTTTGGAAGCATATATTGGCATTCAATGAACGACCCCTCGCTCGTATCGTAAATTCCTCCAGAGAGTATTTTCCCATTTTATTTTCGTCTTTTTTCCTTCCGAATCACGTGCGCGGGCTTAAGATCCACTATTTCATACTCTTAAAAGGTTTTCCAAAACTTTCGGCATCTACATGTCGCCAAGGCAACCGCCAGAAGCGATAAAAAAGATAGCCTTCGCATGGGGAGAACATCATTTTTTGTCGACGTATAAAAATTCGGGATCGGGTGAAATTTTCCAGCCCTTCTTTTTCATTGGAGTAAAGAGGTGAGTCTCAAGAATGCAGCAGAAATCTTTTTTCGGCATTCCGCGGGAGGAATTCGGCACATTTGGTGAGTGATGCCGTGTTGTCTGATGCGAGATTTGGATGTGACCGAGAGAGTTTATTCCAGAGAATTTCACCCCCTGAAATGGCTATAAATATCTTTCGAGAAATGAAAGAAGGTGGGTTTATATGAAGGATTTTTTTCGATTGCCGGGCGGGATTGAAACCATATTAAATCTTCCTTCTTCTTTGACAATATCCCTCACTACTTAACCTACTTGAACGGCTGGTACTAGTGGATGTTATTACCTGGATTTTAACAATCTCAAGGTTATGGGATAGAAGAGTTGTGAATCTCGAGATCCCGTGAATTTCTCGGGATTGAAAATTTGGGAAAAATTGATACTAAAACTATACATTTTCGTATTTTAATTGAAAACCAGATAATCAGATTTTAATCAGATAAATTCAATTTCATTTGTTAAAATTCCTCACAAATGGAAACATGTTAAGTATGTATTTGATGAAGGATAAACAACTGTAGCCCCTTGGTATTTCATTACAAAATCCTGTGAAATACTACTCATAAAATTGAGGAAAAATAAATTAAGCAAGGATATATCAGCGTTATTCTTATCAAAATTACAAAACTTTAAAACAATTGATTACGAAAATCTCTATATGATATTACTTTTGGAATCACTATATGATATTACTCATTGGATGAAAGTCCTACAAAAATGGATTTCGAATAAATATTCTATCTGAGAACACTACGAGTGCTCTAAGTACAAATAATATCTTCTTTTTGTCATTCTCAGAATTGCGGCGAAAAATTTTAGAATGACGAATAATTAATAATTTTAATTTAACGATCTAAGAACATTGAAACTGCCATATCAAAATACATTTTAGATAATTTTGAGTCAGTTGAGTTCTATCCGAATCAGAGTTATACTCCGGTTTTTTCTAAAATAATCAAAAACAAAGCTTAGACAATGCAAATGTTTTCTTTGCTCATTTTTTTACCAAAAAGTATAAAATGACGATAGAGACACGTTTCTCAGTCTAATTTTGCATGTAAACTGAATTTTCATAGATTAAAATCAATACCAAAATTGGTATCAGGTGCCCAGTAGAAAAGCTCCTTATCCCTCTGTTAGAAAAACTTGGCCGTAAGACTTTAGGTTACGCACAGAATTACCTGGATGGATTGTAAAGCATTACCAACATTTGGCTTGACATATTTTGAAATCACTCGAAGAAAGAGAACAACAAACTATACTTTCTTATAAAATTTAAAGATAATTCATTGCGGAAAGACTCAGTATATACGGTGCATACACCCTTTTACAATAACGTGTTCAATTCCTTTATAATAGCTTCCTTTATCCAGTACATACTTTTGATTCTAATGTTATCCCAGCATACTCTGAGGATACGAAGGAAAACACCGGACGCATACATTTTTCCAAAACTAAGCTTATGTTGAAAGAACCCTTCCCTTTTTTCAAAGCAGCCATGTGATCCGCGGTGTGAAATATAAACAATCCAAATTCCGGAGTCAAAGGAATTCTTAGGAATTTTGTTGGAAAGGATTTCGAGGGACGGTAACATTCTTTCGCCGGCGTCTGATAGCATCTCCTGCTTAATAAAGTGACCCGAATAGAGATTAAAATCTCGCCGAGAGGACAGCCAAAGGAGCTCCAAATTTTATTTACACATTGACTGCGATTGCGTGAGTCCTGTTGTAGTTGATGGAGTCACGCAATGAGAGCTTTGCTTCCGTCCTCTCTTTGGGCTTTGTACGTTCCTATCCCGAAAAAGAAAAATGGAAAAATCTAGCCATAAGCTCCTTTAGGTTTGCGCGCACAGAATCGTGGAATTTTATTCCGGAAAATTTTATGCATTCGTAGCTTTCACGCTGTACTATTAGAGGTAGGTAAAAAGTTTGCAGCCTGCTTAGCAGTTCTCCTCTTTAATCTTTTATCCTTGCATACATCTGTGTATTCCAGACATATACATGCGTCTTTTCTCGAATTCCGTTTTATATTCAAAACTCAGAGGTCTCTTTCTTCAGAATCTCATTCATAACATTCAGCTGGCTTTTTATCGGTCTGCCTTTGCGGTCACTCATAATTTAAGTCATCTGTGACTCTCCCTAAGACAAAAATAACGTCGTGCAAATCTTTTGCTAGTTACTTTGAGCGATCTACAATCTAAAGAGTCTATTCTTACATCCAATCCTTCCTCATTAGGTTTGATAGGAAAAGATAGCTTGAAAAGTGCACAGATGAAAATTAATTTGTGGTTTTTTAAAACTTAAGATAGTGCTTAGAACAAAATAACCCACAGCCAGAAAACATCCGTTGAGGTTGGTTGAGAAAAACCTACGAAATCTACGGATAGAAAAGAATTTAATTTTGCAGAAATACACCTGAAAGCAGGAAACAATACATGTTCACTTAAAATTTCTAATACAAAAAGAAATAAATTTATATAAAAACATAAAAATAGGCCGAAAATTAATATTGTGAAGTAAAAAAACCCTACAGTATATGTCAGAATGAAAATTAGCAATAAAAAAATATAACAGAGGTTCTCAACACTTACTGTTCTTGTTCCCCTAATGGTTCTTAAGTGAGTTACCCAGTACCCCCCGTTCGCCGTCATGGGAAAGAAATTTTAAAATTTAGTCACAATACCAGCATGGTAAAATTTACTAAGAAGTACCTACAAGGAATTGTTTGGAAATATACCTGAAATAACTTCTAGAATACTTCAATAGCATTATACAAATAATAATAATACGGTCAATGAGATTCCCAATGAGATAAAAATATGATGAAGTGCGGTTATGATGTCTCCATGGAAGAGGCATTCAACGACAGAAATCTGTAAAGGAGTATTCGAAATCAAAGAGCGTTGTAGTACATATGCAAGTACAGAAAAGCCTTATAAGTATCATATAAGTATGGGATCGTCATCCTTTCATTAAAATATGGTTATAAATGGATACAGAAAGAATTCAAAAAATGTAATAAAATGTCTTTTGAATTTTCAAGAATTAGTTTAGTAATTTAGTTCTATCTTAGTGCATCTTCCGTTATTTCTAACGAGTATGTCGCGATACCCTGGCATGCAGTTATATCGTAGTGTACTACGTATAATCAACAGCACCATATCTCTCTTATTTAATTTTATATAGGTATAGGATTTTTTGACCGAGATATATTGCCGTTTAGTGATATTTCGTCACAGAAATATAAATTAATCCATTATTCGCATAGATTCCTTTTCCTCATCAATTTCAACTCACTGAAGCGTACAAGCGTATGTTCTAGCGAATCGTATGCTTAGAATCATATGGTAGGAGAGTGCTGATAAATACGAAAGGAAAAGTCCTTGTGTATCAAATAATGTATTAACTTCAAATGAAAATAACATACAATTATAAATGCTTGCATTATGCAGAAAAAAGCTCTATGAAACTAAATTGGTCTTTGAATTAATTTTTCCTCGGTTGCTACTCTGGTTTGCTTTAATAAACGGGAAGTATTTTGTAAGTAGGATATTAATAATATATATAATAAATATAATAATAATGGGATGGAAGATATGCCTCTCTCAGAGCGAAAAATTTGACTTGGCATTTAAGAAAGGTTCCCGAAGACTGTACAAGAATATGCAAAATATAACCTTCCATCAAAGTAAAATTACGGGCTTCGGGGATATTTAAATTCAATTTAAAATGATATCTTTTAGCGATTTCTCTTCCTGTATCAGTTGGCTTAAACTGCAGCCTCGAGTAGTAATTAGGTACAATCAAGAGTAGGGATCTGCTGTCACTAGCCCTGCGGAGCTGCCGCGAAAGAAGGATAGATTAAAGGGAAAGAAATATTGCGAAGTTTTGTAACTCAAGATGCATGTCATCCTTGGGCAGATATACTTTAGTTACATTGCGCCTGCGACGAACACAGCCTTGAAGGAAATCATGAACCTTTTGCCTAAGGTTATTAGATTTTCTCTTCGTATCTTATCTTCGGACATGCCAAGGGATAAAAATAACAGTTTATAAGAGAGAGGAATTTAATGTAATGCATATCAAAGTCTTGTAGGTATCTGGTAATGACTTAACTCTTAGGGTGTTCATTTCCAGAGGCTTGAATACTTCAAAAATCCTTTTTAAGGATATATGGTGCGGGATGCCCTCGATGTTAGCTGAGGGTGAATTCACTTCAATATCCTGGTCTTTAAATATCAGGAAATATAGTGTAAATGTTAAATTTCGAAATATGGGAGGAACAACGGTTTTAGCAGGTTAAAGCATTCGATCAATGAGAAGGAAGCTTAACTTTGACTTTGCACTTAATGGCGTACGCCTAGAAAAAATCCCAAATATCGAACGATACTACACGCTCTTTTCTATCAAGTATCCCGAACGGAAAGTTTGAATGTTTTGTCAAGATTGCAAAAGAATATAAATTGATACGGCAGCCTGCTGGCTTTGAATCTTTATTTTTCGCGTCCATTTCTCCTTGTAATATTCGATCAAATTTTATAGCTCACAATTCATTTCTTCATTTATTTTGAAATTTTTCAAAATCATCTGTTCCGCATTTACAAATCCTTCTATATTCCCACAAATTATCAGGCATGCTTTTTACTGAAAATGCGCAAGAACGAAAAATAGCTTTATAGCGATGCTAATCTTCTTCATTTTAAATAGTCTAATCTTTAAATCAAATTAGTATAAGCACGTTACTGGTAACATTAAATAGATATTTTATAACTTAGGTAGCAATTCGTGAAATTTCGTTATGGATCGATGGTCTTTAAAATCAGTAAAATCACCTTGTGTGCCATAATCATTGATAGCAGGAGATATTCAAAGCTAGTGGCTGAAACAATCCTTCTGAATTGATAGATACATTTAATTTCATTTTATGTCTGTTATTTGATGGCCAAAGAGATCCTACCTACTGAATAATAGCATGAATTAGTAACTCCGACTTAGTGCTCGTGATGAAAAGATAATTAAAGCGAACCGTTAGTTCTGCAATAAATAACCTGAAAATTACCAGTCGAATTTCTTTTCCTAGTAAAAGCAAAAACTTTCACCTAAAGCAAAGTACATTCACTGGGAAATAGGGTAAAAATATACATTATCACTGTGCAGGTTCTCACTAAGGGTAATTTCTCAGTAAGGGTAATTTTTTCTAATCTTCAGAGTCCTAATCAAACTAAATTTTTCCCATTATCAATTAATTTTAAATAACTCTTATTGCTATCTTCTAGGCATATGTATTTCTCAGTGACGATAGGTTAAATCGAAGCGTAGACTTTAAAGTCACAATTTCTCCCAAAATAAAGACGTTATTTATATAAGCACACGTAATAAAAATCAAGCCACCATTCCTTATGACTCCTCCGAGCCAAGTATCAAAGGGTTAATCGGACGAGGTCTTTGATATGTGGTTACGTTGTGCTCGGATGGCTCATTCTCTACCACAGCTCTGGTCGCCAAGAGCCTTCCGAGAAAACCCGAGTCCATCTTCCTCCGCATTATCGGATCCATAACCAAGAAAGCGCCGCGATACGCTATGGAAATGCACCAAAAAGAGCGGAAATCTATTCATATATTCCGACAATCGTGAGGTATCTGCGGACATTTCGAGTGGCGAGCTTCAACCTTGCCAGAGCGATCAATAAGGAAGGTGGGCACGCAACGCGACGCTCACCTCGATACCATCGACAAAGGTACAAAGATCTTGTAAACTACAAATCAAGGCTACACCTACAAGTGCGGCATTAGGGCACGGAGGCCATTTTCGTCATTCATTTCAGGAAATAAACCCGTAAGAGAGAGGAGGGATGGGGACGAAGCCGTGGGGTCGTGTGGATCTCCCCACCGAGAATACTGAACGGGCGAAAAACAGTGCAAAGCAGCGGAGGCACAGGACAAATGCGGCTTGAATACGAACTCCGGAGGGACTTAAAGACTATCCCACGAGAGGATGGACTCGGGAACGTCTCTTGGGTTCGGTCCTTTTCCTCAACCATCCACCCCCGCGTGGGAGTTAAACCCTAGACGAAATATATAAGAATTCCCGGGAGAAAGCTGTTAGAAATAAAGGAATTCCACTCGGGTTAAGAGGGAGTCCGTCTCCATCACGTATCCGAATGAAACTCCGTGAGTTTTTGATAAGCATCTGCTATGAAGGCTGTGTAAAAGGCCGTGCGTATAAGCTATTCCGATCCCCTCTTACTCCCATTATCATTCTTGCCCGCTTCCTCCCGAGTGGGAGAGGAATTGAAAGTCTCTTCATCTCCTCGTGTCACTCGACGTTCAATCTTAACGCCAGAGAGAACGACATTTACCATTTCTCCCCCGGGCGTTTCTTTCTGGATATCTTCCCATTCACACGATGGGTTGAGATATCGAGGACTAAATCTTTGGTTGCGGGCTTTGTTGAAATGCTGGCGAACGCATGGCTCGTTGGAATTCTAAGAGTTGGAACGGGGGCCTCTTGTGTGGGGTCGACGCACACGAGCCGGGCATTAAAATCACCGGACTGCGTCGCGGGGTGAGTCACTCAAGGTGGGGGCGACTTCGATTAAAAGAGGATTTGAGATTCGCGGCGACGCGTTTTAAACGCCCTAATCGGGGATTATTAAGGATTGTGACTCTTTTACACGAAATCTACCGTGGCTGGACTCATGTTTGAGGGTGTCGGATCGCTAATATCCGGTTTTACCACTCGACTATCGCTGTCTAAGCGAGCTGCTGAAAACAATACGAGAGAGATTTCATTTTTAGCGGAGGAACTCAAGGAAAATAGTGGCGAAGATCGGTAACATGTATGGTATTCTGTTTTCAATAAAAGTTGTGACTATGAATCTCTTTATAATGGTGAATAGTAGCTCTATGAATTTGGAACGAATTTTTTTAAACATCTGCAAATGAGCGATTTGTAGCTAATATATTAATTAATTAAGCTTTAAAATAATATGAATTTAATAATAATGCTTTGCCAATGTATAAAAATATGCATAAAATATACGACTGAAGCAATTTTTAACCATAAGAATAGGTTAGGAAAAGGGTTATAGGTGACTTCGCACGTAAAGGCGTGTCTATAGGGAGACTCCCAATTCATGAAAATCCATGTTACTCCTTGGAAAGAAAATGCAATTAAAAAAAAATGTTTCCAATAAATGAAATATTAAGTCTTTCCAATAAATGAAACAATAAATTTACAGCAAACTATTTCTATTTCAATGGATATCTTCAACCAAAATTTATGCTGGGAGAAGTTCTATGATTTTATATAATTAGGGTGGAAGTTCTACAATGTGTAAATTCGGGGATAGAGATTCTGCAATTGAACCTATGTAATTTTTAAGAAAGGATATGCAAATGAATAACTCCCTGGGTTGCTATCTGTAGATGCAAAGGTAGAAGAGACATTACTCGTGGAATGTAACGCATGATCAAAGAGGACAGTTAAACGCACAAAAAGTCCTTACTACGACGACTTCGTTTTTTGAAACCAAATATCCCTAACAGTAGCAATTTCATCAAATATGCAAGAGAGAGAAGCAAAATTATTCGGGGCACTGGTCCTTTTTATGTATTTTAGGATAGCCGATGAATTAGTATTGCAGACGTTTGTTCTTTTACGCATTTTCGATTTACTCGTGAGCTATTTTTGTTCTCTTTTACGGCCCAAAGTCGCCGAGGAAAGAATAAATCACACTTCTAAATTCCTTCGTAAATGTAACATTCTAAACACAGAGTTTCATTTATTGCCGTAGACTCACGCACAAAAGCGCTATTAAATTGGAAATAATTTTTTCATGACCAATATCCTCCGACTTAAATAGTTTACCATTTTTACAGGATTCTGCGCTTCTTTTCTTTAAAAGTACATAAAAGACCATTCCTAGTGTCCGGATTTGGGAGTATTTGGTCAGATTTTTTTTAACGTTGATTCAAACCTCACTTATTTTACTCAGAGTGTAATTAGGTTTTACTGCAAAGAGAGGAATTAATGGATGGAGTGAAGTATAAACTCGCGACTTCAAACATTTTTCTTTCTAGATGCAGGGATTAAATGATTTACGAAAAAAGAAAAGTTCTAAGCATTCAAAAAATTTTGTACTTCATTACTGTTCCATGATCTTATCAATGAACAAAGGAAAAATTATATTTTTATTGAAGTAGGGGAAAAATTAATTTATTCATTTGGCTTTATTGAAATAAAATTTACATAACTTTTTAAATTACATATTTTTAGCAATTCTTTATATACATTTTTCAGCCTTTCCCTTATACATCTGTGTAAGGTCTGACAGGACTCGAACCCGGATATCCTACTTTCCGGGTATACGAGTATACTTTAACAAAGTAAGCAATCTATCCAGAAACACCATCTCCCACTATCCTTGAGAAAACAGCCCGTTTATAGAGGTAAACTGACTCGGAGCGATATAGTTTAGAAGTAAAAATATCTACTCGAAAAGTGGGAGACCTGGGTTCGAGTCCCAGTCACGTAAAAATTTTTCACTTCTGTTTATCCTTCGGTTTCAAGGCGCAGATTTTAACACCTTTTTCCCATCCTTGTCGCGACAAAGTTGTTAATAACGACGTAAACACTTGTCCCAATTAAAATATATCTCCGATTCGAATGAAACTAATACTCCAGAGGGATTCCTCGGAAATACAAGCGCATTCTGACATCGCGCACCATTTTCCCCTTTTCAATTTACGACCGCCGCGAACGTTTCGCATAAATCAGATCGCAATCCTCGAAAAAGAGTCCTTAGCCGAGGAACAAAAGAATTTTCGCAAAACACACGAATTTCGCGATGATGAAGCACTCGCAACATTTCGCCATCTCCCCAAGAGGATAACATCTCTATAAACACGAACCAAGTCGCCTCTCGAGATGTTTTGTCGAGATATAATCGCGAGAGATGTGTATCGGTGGGATCGCCGCATTAAATATCCCAAATGATATCGAAGAATGGGGAGAATAAACGGATTCGCACCTGCCGAAAAAACGTAAGTGACGATAGAGTCATAAAGAAGAAATCTAGTGAAGACTAGAAGGAAGGAAGAGTTACCCTACTTCGGAGATGATATATCGGAAGAGAGCCATATTTTAAAAGGGCAACTGCGTACCGTAGGTAGAGAGAGATTGTTTTCGCCATTATTTTAATGATGGGTCAAATGATGATTATTTTATCTGCCTGCCTTTAAAGTAATGGGATAGAAGGCTGAGTACACCCTAATTAACTGCACTATTAAGTGCCAGATTTAAAGAGGGAATGAGGCTTACCAGGATAAAATGAGGAGTGAGGAAATTAGCCTTTGCCTCCGTTCCTAGGATAGATTTCTGTAAGAGGCCCACATAGGTGCATATTAACACCCATGAGAGTTAAACTTTTAATCAAATTCAATAAATGTAGATGAAAATTTACCTTACTATATTACTTCCTGTACTTATTGCTGTAATTTAAATTCAATTTCTGCATTTATCTGTATTTTTGGTATCAATGTACTTTTAATTTTCTCATCTATAGCTAAGTATGTTATTTATCTTGACGTTTCCTTATATTTTTTTTCTTATTTTCATTTATGTTAATTTTTTGTTCTCTTTTTTATATACTAATGTATTTATAATTGTATTTACAATATAAAGTGTCCTTCAAATCCTGGCATAGGTTACCAGGACTTCCATATCGCATGGCGACGTCAGCATCATTCATACTTTCTCCCTTTCATTCCCTCAATATAGGGGTTTTGGAGGTCATTTGTTTGAGCGTTTAGGTAGGTAAATATTCAGATTTACCGTTCCGTGTTATCTCTGCGAAGTTTGTGATTTGTCCCGTGCCTTGAACATTTAAACCTGTAAACTCTCTCGGTCCCAATTCCTTATTGGTGACTGTAACATGGAATTCCGTGATGAGAGTGATGCGGGGAAGGAAATCGACAAAGGAGGGTAGTTTCTCTTTCGGGGGCTTGAGAACGGAAACGAAATCTGGGCAGATTGTGCTGGGCGAACGATTCCGGAGATATCACGACCCTCCGCCACTATCTCCTCGCCGCCCCCCGCATTCACTGCCCTTTACTTTTTTCTCGGTCCTTCTACGTTGTTCTTTCAGAAAGCATTTCTTTCGTTTTAGGAGAACAGTTTCAGATCGAATCGATAATCATCTTTAAATACATTGATCAGAGCTTTATTTCATTAGTACAAATCGCACACAAAGAAAAACTCAATAGGTAGAGGAGTCCACAAAACAGTTTTTGTGGACTCAACCCAGTGAGTTTTTCTTTGTGTGATCATAAGGGAGTTCCACCATGTCTCACCGAAATCTGTCATGTTCACTTTAGTACTAATTTTATAGTATTAGAAGTAGTATTGTTAAAGTACTTCGTCAGCTGAGGTAATTTCGTGCATGGGGGCTCCCACCGGGAATCGAAACCGGATCTGCCTTCGCATATGGCGAACGCGCTACCAACTTGGCTATTCGGGAGCCTCAATTCCATTTTCTTTGCCTGTTTAATCATAGCTAAAAATTTTAAGTTACTTAAAAAGCAGAGGTAATTTTCCACAAATAGGCTTCCATCAGAGACTGCCAGATAGGCTTCCATCCGCTCTCAACAAAGACGAAAGCGCTACCCACTTGGCTATTCGGAAGCTCAGGGAAGAAATAAATAGGAAATAAGATATCCTAACCATACTACCATAGGATACTCGACAGGGAATCGACCTATAGACTAAAACTTGACGGAATATTTGGCTAAATTGCCCATTACTAATTTTATAATTGGATCAGATTTTCCTTTAAACCTCTTTGGAAACCGTCTTTCCAGCGCTTAATCTTTTCTATCTATATTAAATACACGCATGTACGTTTCTATATTACCATCACCATAGGTTGTCTATCCGAGGATTTTTTGCAAGACACCCTGTCCTTTGAAATCGCTTTGTTTCCTCATCGTTCCTAATTTTAGCACCAAAAATTATCTTTCATGGTAGATACCTTTGCTGTCGTGATCGTGAAGTCGCGGGTCATGGTTAATTATCACATCCGAATAATTATCAATCACCAAATCTGAGAAAACAAAGGAAGCATTCAATCACAATTCTGTTTACGCAATCTTACGTCAGAAAGAAACCATTGATCGTCTCCACGATTCTCTTGCAAACGATTTAGAATATAAACTTCATTTTTCCAGACTTTTCACCCAAGAGCATCGAATCGGAAACTAAGAGTAAAACGGAAACCGAATTGAACCGTAATTTTTATCGCAGTGAAAACCTAACCGAAAATATGAAATCCTTGAAGCCGAACCAAAACCGAAAACCGATATGTATTCCGTCCAGATCCTTGGTATTCATCAACAACCATATTTTGCTTCAGTGGAATTTGATGAAGGCTAACTAAACGTGTAACTTCGGCTTGGACCTAGCCATTGATAAGTAGTGTTCAAACATTTATTGTGAATAATAAAACGACATTCAGAAGGATAATGTTACAATGTTCAGAGTGAAAAATCCTTATCTTAGAAGTTTACAGCGAATTTACTAAGAAAGATGTGAATTAACAACATAATTTGAAAACGACAAAGTTTATTCCGGTAGTGTTTATGGATGCAGATAGGTAATGATTACACCATAAAAGGCAAAGTGCTATTTTGACAATAAAATTTCGTCCCTTTTTCTTTTTAAACACCTTTTCGTCTTTGCTGACTCCTTGTTTGTTAACCAGAATAAGTTTTAAGACAACCACATTTATATATTTTATACGATATCTACATTAATATTTTGTCAAAATAAATGTTAAATTCTTTCTTTTTGCGAGATCATCCTGACATCATCATAGTTAACTTGCATTTTAAAATACCATTCGGCGAAATAACCATTGAAAAAAAATTTTTTCTTTAATTGAATACCTCTTGGAATGTAAGGCAAAACATTGTGCGAAAGGCTACATATGAAACATCTGGGTACGTCTGAATTACATTCCCTAAAGCCCTCAATCGGCATGCGTCAGGAGATGAAATCGCTAAATGATCACACTATTCATTTTAGTTTGTATCTTGTCTTGGTGTAGTTAATATCTTTTTCCCTTAACATGTTTTCTTCGCGTTAAACCCTCACATTTTGAGTACATAGTCATATTAGGCGAAGAAACTGGGAGAATACATAATACCGAGTACGCCTAACATCTATCACGTTGATCATCGGTTAAACGTTAAGGCCGATTAAAATTCAGGACGATTTACTCGGTTGCAATTAGGTAATGACACGAACACATGCATTGGTTGATAAAAATGCATCGCGTGTGTTCTCTCCGTCTCATCAAAGATATATTTTTATGAATAATTTGGATTAATTTCCTTTCCGAGCTATCAGAAAATTCATCGCGTCGGGTTATCGGTGGCCTTACCGTGTTTTGCCTTATTTATCCTCAGCAATAACTTTTCTCCTATCTTAACACTGATTCTGAGCGAGCTGTGAAGATTTAGGTTGCAGATATCCGGGGAATGTAATGCTGAATTTACAAAACAGATGCCTAAATCGAGAGATCTCTTACTCCTCTGGCGAATTTTTATCATTGATAATAAATATATTCAGGAAGGAGCTGAACCTGTATGGTTTTGTCAAGTACGCGGTGAGATTACAATTACTCTAATGGAAAATCCGAAGAAAAAAATGCAAAATCATCATTATATAACAAGGAGGTTCGCGGACGGTTAATATAGATGTTGCATTATCTATAGGAAGTGTACCTTTATTGTTTTATTTTGTTTTCAGATGTCTTTCCTGCCTTCCGATGTGTAGTATTTATCTGTAAGTTTCGCAGGTTTTTCAAAACACGTTCTTGCGGGTGTTATCCTGCTGTGGAGTATTTTTTCTTAAGCACTAATCCAGTTTTTTAAACCCACAGATTAGTTTTATTCTGTGTTTTTTAATTCAAGCTATCTCTTTCCTTCAAATGTTATGACGAAGGGTTAGGTGTAAGAAAACACTATTCAGTCTCAATCTCGCCCGAATAAATACAAATTTTTAAAAATAAGAAAAATATAAAATGGAAAATGAAAGCCGATATACTGTGTATTCCAGAAATAAGATGCTCCTTTAGGCTATCTCATAATTGCCGATAAGTTCTAACGTGTAAAAAGCCGTGAAGTTAGTCGTAATAGAAAAATATTCCTTTACATCCAAATCCAAAATGTAGTTTTCTTCTGTGTTCATTTCTTAAGGTGTCTCTTTCTTTAAATTTTATACGACGAAGGATTAAATGTAAGAATAGACTCAATTTCGCCCTAATAATGACCTATTATCATTATTATTGTTATTTCTAATTATTTATTTATATTATATAGATATTTATTTCATGCAGACCTAAAATTTAAATTATACTCAAATATAATGACTTTTCAGGGAATGTTTTTTAAGATTAGTTTTTCATATACTAAGAACAATCACACGTACTAGAAAAGTTTACATTGATACACTTCCCACAATTAGAGTTAATGGCGTTTAATTATCTTCCGCGTTAATTGAATAGGGAATGAGTGCGTGATCTAAATAGTACTTAAATAGTATTTATACTATAATAGTACTAAATAGTATTTTTGTATCTAAATTGTAAGGCATTTCCCAAATGATATTTCCCGAGGGTGTATTTAACAAAAGTTCCTATGTATCAGAGCTAATTTCTCGAAGATACCAGATAATAACGGAGCGTTTTCTTTGTTACGTCGAATTTTCGGATATCGCATTTAATTAACTGTAATCATCGATCAAAGTTTTGTCGGTTAAAAGGCCCCTTTAAGGTGACTTATGACCAAAGTTCCTGCCAAAAAAGAAAGGTCACGGTTATGATCAGGCAATTTTTCTCCATTTTGAGATATAATCCGTAATGAAAAGTCCTTTACAATGCTTTGAAACCGCACCGGTCATTTCGGATGTTGGTTCTTCAGAGACGATGTTATCACGGGAGCAGATTTCTTTGGCTCATTAATATCCCTAAATCGCGCTTACATTAAGCTTCTTTCTTTACGTGCCGTTTTCATGTTTGGCAGAGGGCGGACGATATCTCCAACGGTGGGCGTACTGAAATTAATCCGTCTATACATTAATAGCATCGTGAATATTAATAAAAGGAAAGAAGAAAATTCGGCAGTCTTCGTTGACATCTTCGCAGCCTCTCCTTTGGAGTTAACAGAGCACCATGCAATTGTCTCTACTGCTATTCTTTTCAGTTTCTTTTTAACAGATAATTCTACATTGCTATCTTCATCATTTGGAAGTTCTAGAATTAATTATTTCCCGATGAATTTTGGTCAGAGCAGCTGCCATGGCTCCAGTTAAATATTTCGGACAGGGACGGATTCATAATTAGACTAAGTATATAGATACTATAATTTAGATTTATTATTAGTATACTGTGCTTAGGAGCTATCGATAAAGTAGCAAATTTTTTAGAGGCATAGAATATTGGTAGCCAGTTTTTACTGCAAGAAGTAAAAATTATGCTCATTTAAAAACGTTTTTTAATGAATATATTACATAACTAAATCCTTATATACTGTAGTATCCTTTGAGTATCCATGGTATGTGTTAATAATTATTGAATATCCTCTTTATTTGTTAAAGCTTACAAGTGTTTTGGCTTAACTTCGTAGATCGTAATAGAAAACCAAATAAAAACAACACTTAGTATTTTTCACGAATTTTTAATTGAAAAAGTAAGTTTTGAACATTTTTGTTTATTTTGGCCGTAGTTAAGCTACTAAATATTCTTAAGTATTTACTTCGAAGTGATTTATATGAAAATTCGAAAAATGGGACAGGAAAACCTATTTTCCCTCAAAACGAACCTAAAAAAACATTTTCCATGTCCGCTTTTTCTTGGTAATTTTTCTAGATTTACTCCTTTACGTATGTACAAAGTTACCTTTCACTCGTGGACAAAATGGGTTTTTACCCTGATGTTTCCTAATTGGGGCCTCGATCTGACCTTTGCGTTTCGGGCCTTCGATGGCCTAAATCCGCCCCCGGTATCAGTATTACTCAAGTGAAAGAGGTAGAATATGGTAGCGAAATGTCAAAAATAGCAGGTGAATTGGGAGAAAGTATTTTATCTTGAACAGTTCTGCAACTGAAAATTTAGGTCAAAGAAGTCGACTAGTTGGAATTCAACGTGAAAGTATTGATTAACCTGGATATGATATAGTAGATACAGTCATATATTTACACCTTAATTAATTCTTCATATATCAGTAGATGGATATAAGAACGATAGCAGGTTTTTGCCAAAAGATAAACCATTGCGGATGAGCTTCGGGTGAACCGTTATTCTTTCTGTAGTAAAAACCGAATCCTAACCGAAAAACTGAAATTCTTGCGCAGTAGCTGAAAGAGGAAACTGTTATTTATTTCATCATAATGATTTATTTCCATCAATATAATTTTAAGAACGAGGAAACAAAAGAAGCCCTAATATATATTACATTAAAATCCTAATATAGAGACATAAATCTAAGTAAAATTACTGCTCGATATTTACATTTGCCTTTGCTTATATAATAATATAAGTCCATAATTTATTCAATAGCTCAGGTTTTATCATAAATCTTAATTATATATAATGTAATTGAAAAAAGCGGGACACAGAAAATGATTCAGAAGAAAATGATATTCAAATTTTCGGAATGGAAAATACCGGTCCGATACTGGTATATTGAGCAAAACTAGAAACATGTCGAAATATGTGTTTCTCGTTGAACCAAAGCAGAAACCAGATAATGATTCAATTCGATTCTCTGATAGGAAATGGACAGGTATTAGTGGGTTCTTTAACTCTTATTATGGTCTTTTACTCAAAAATTCCCAAAACGTTTACTCATTTTTTGCTGTAGAAGTAAACGAAATATCTACGACTTAACAATTTTATAACATCAACGCTTTCTGAAATTTTATTTTTCAGTACTATTCTTCAAATTTTATGTATTTCTAAAAAAAATTAAATACAAAATTATGACCGAGGATATAAATCCTTTAAATTCTAAATGACAATTAATTGTTAGCTATAGCTTAATTTAGAAGTACGTAAATATTATTGTAAGAATAATATTGTAGAGGTAACTTAATATCTAAACGAATCTTTGTTACACTCCGAATAATTAATTTTGAGGAAATACTGAACATGAGCTGCTATTTAAAACTTTGAACTAATTAAGCATATTCTGTAAACATTAAATATAGAAACATAATATAAAATAGTGCTTTTCATAAAAAATATATCTGTGCTTTATCGCCATACACTATTAGGAATAATTTCATTGGGATTTAACTCTTGGAAGCGCATGTGATTCTTCAGCGTCATCTCCTGGCTGAGAAGACATTAATGCAGACTTGGACATCGCTTCCGAATCAACGATAATGTCCGTAATCTGAAATCTTATATTAATCTATTTCCTCGAGGATCTATTTAAGGTTTCATAGCCGAGTGGAGATAAATAGCAAAGTAAGTACGTTGGTCAATTTTCCGTAAGAGATTAATCAGATTTCAAATAGCCAAGGTATCACGCGTTCACTGATTGATGAAATGCTTATTGCGAATTATAACTCCTTTAATAATCCAACTAAGATTACCGCCTCAGTGGGTACGGATAAGTAAGCATCTCATTTGCTGGATTTCCTTGGGTAAGATGTAATACAAGGCACCGGAGAGCCTTACTGGCACTAATTTCGATTTTATTTGTGCCAAGGGCTTGGTTCCATCTGGGTAATTATAACTAGGGAAGAATAAATTATGTATGTGTGTATTTATCAAATTTTAATCGAATTTAGTGTAGCGCAGATTTCTCTTCACGAAGATTTTTTTGAAGAAGAATCGTCCTCAGTTAAATGAATGAAACATTAACGGAACTTGTTCTGTGGTAAGATGTAAAAGTTGTGTTTTTATTCCTTTCTCATTATGGTGAGCTATTACAAAGATAAAGCCAAGATAAGGTATTCTGACAGAAGCATTATTTGATATATATAAAACAGTTGATTCTTTTTCATCCTTTCAGATTGCCTTAGTTTTCCGTTAATGAATATTAAATGAAAGGAAAATTTCGCTGAAATGCCTATTTGTTCAAAGGACAGATATGTTTTAAGCTCTAGCAATGTGGATAGTCAACTTAAAGAACAAACACTAAGTTCATCCTCATCACAAAGTGAAAACGTCCAGAGGTGATAATTTTCTCCTGTTAATCAATATGCAATGAAATACAGTTCTAATTATTGGCAATAATTTGCTTTAAATCAAATAAATCTTTTCTTATTATAACACAGGTTTATATCAATCAAATATCTGCTTAATTAAAAGAAAAAACTCCGACGTTTGTCCTTTAGCCTCTACTGAATCGACAAATCTTATTAATGAAGGAGGGATTGAGAGGCTTAATATGTAATTCTAGCAAAAGGCCATGTTGAAACTGTTAGCCTTCTATTCTTCCTAAAACTTCCTTAACATTACTTTCATTGGCGAAATATAAAGCTCCACAGTTCTCTATTAAAAGAGTTTTAATATTTTAATTACAGATACAGATACGTGACAGATAGCAGGCACGGACTAAAAGTTAATTGAAAAGATCCTACATCTAAAAATTTCCAGTAACTTCTGGGTGAAACATTTTTTTGTTTTGCGCAAATTTTATAGTTTAACAACATTAATTTTCTTTGATAATGAATAATAAAAACGCAATTAGACCGTAAACTACATAGACATACCGTGTCACGATTTCTTTCCTTTCATTCATGAAGATTCCTTTATCTTTATAAAATAACCTTATTTTCGGCTTAAGGATTAGACTATACAGCCTTCCGATCAAGGAAAAGGACTGACGAAATTATAATCATATAACTCACCACTTTCAGTTTTTGACCAGGCCTTAGATTTATTCCTCACCCAGTATCGCTTCCTACGTTTTCCCCTACTCTATAAGCTATCCTTCGCTAATCATCTAAGGGATATATCATTGCCATATCCAAGACTCTCGCTATCCTTCTCCTTTTTAAGAATGTTCCGGTATGTTTTCACTTTTTTCTCGATTTAAGGAAACTGCTGCCTTTGGTATTTGTGTTCGTAAGTTTGAATGAATGAGCTGATATATTATCTGGTAGATCTTGGTTAGATAGCGGCAATTATGCTGTATGCCTTACAGAAGGAATGGAATGTGGAGTTTAATCGATTCAGAGTAATTAAAATATAAGTTAACTGAAGTATCACAGCAACCATGATAACGATTTTGGTATCAGATTGTCTCAGATAATCGTATGTTATTAGTAGATTTATTTCCTTACACATCTCACAACATTAGTCGAATCGATAAATTTTCCATTCAAAAACCCAATATGAACATTAAAAATAAGATACTCTCTTGTTCTGATTTCTGACATCCAGGCTCTTTCTGAAAAGTTTAGTACTATATCTACAACTAAATTTCTTTTCGTCCGTGCTTCTGAGTTCGTTGGGCGGTAGCGGTGGTCAAGCTGTGTCGGCGGTTGCCCGTTCTTTCTCTCGGCAGACGGAGGACCCAACATGCGGTGGACTGAACCACCGAGTAACTCACCTCTTCCTATGGAAAATTCAAACTATTCTCTCATCACTATCTGGGATTTTAAGGGCGTAAATTTTTAGCAGAGGAGGTAGACCAATAGGTACTTAAGCTACGTTACTTAAGGTGTTTCCTTAAGATCTCCAAGAACGAGTTGGAAGTAAATACCTGTATATCATCCAGCGAAGATAGCTAGGCTCGCGTCAATATCAAATTTATAAAATATTTTGGTATCAGAACTACATCGCAGAATTAACCATATGAATCAGAGTATGTTTCCTGAGACTCCATATCTCAAACTTCATCAAATTCAGATTTCAATGTTCACCTATAATTTATCCATTCACAGGAATCATTCTTAATGTAGAACTAAAAACATCATGCAGTTTCTATAACATAGTAGCTTTTTTGTAGAAAAGACAAAGCATTTTTAATTTCATTCTGTATGACGTTCCACGGCTATGTATTGCGGCAGAAGCAAATAGATGGAATACTTTTTGTTCTCATTATAAAGAATATTAAAAATAAGCGTATCTGCTATTCTCATTTTGCCCGGAAATCATCCTTCAAACTTTCTTTTATTGTTTTTTGTTTCTACGGTCTAAATTAGACAGCTATCAAGAGCTTTACCTAGCGTTGAAAAGAAAGAAATAAGAGAAGTTCAGAAATAGATTAATAAAGTTATGATATAATCTTCCTGGTATTTCTAGGTCGCTACGCTATGCATGTTAGATACGAGTATTATAGAAGAAAAAGAGGGTCTTGGAAAATGAGGTAAGGAAGTAATATATCGGAAGTACTGATAAAATGAGAATTATTGCATACATAGATAAACACAAGCTGGAGAATTGTTGAAATAGATAGTAAAAATTAGCTGGATGAAAGAAATTTTGCTTTAGACTTTTATCTCATGGAATGCTTTGATATACTCTAAGCCTCAAAGTTTGAGATAATAGTTTATGTTCATTAATGCGATTAAGAGAAAGTCGCATGTTATCTTGGTATTATAGGCATAGAAAAATGACAAAATATCGTGCTTTTCTGCAACTTTATATCCTCTAAGAATTTGCAAGTATCTATTGCTCCCGCATTTGCCGTTTTCTCGAATCTTTCATTCGAATTTCTCAATCCAAAACTTTGCCAAAGCACAAGATGTTTTCGAAAATAGAAAAGAATCCTTTTTCTTCATCCTTACATCGCAGAAAAATTCAAGTAAAAATTACCGAATGTAGAAGAATCCTTTTTCAATTTAAAACGAAAACCTGAAACAAAATACTATCAAAGACTTCTTCAAGAATAAATAAATTATCTTCGAGGTAAATATTTTAATGAATATTCAATGTTTATTATTTTATTGATCAGTATCAATGTCTTTTTGTCCTTATGCAATTTCAAAGCTATCTTAATGTTTTTTGATAATACAAGCAGAGTCCATATTTCCCACTTTCACTGTTTTCTCACACCCATCGCTTTTTTCTATCGGCCACTTCACAAACGATAGACAGAGGAGGTTCTATCGTAATACATCAACATAACTGAGGATATATTAGCCTAAAATCTTTTCTTCCCAGTGAAGCGTTTTTTTATTTCATTCAGGAAAGAATATGTACGCAAATTACCAAAAAGTAGTGTACGTAAAATATCCAAATGGATATCAGCTTGAACATTAATTCATAGACGAAGCTTCTGAAGGATTTTTTCAGTGCCCGAAATTTCCATCTATCTAGTATTTTACCATGTTCATTTTTTAGGATAAAGTCTCTGAAACTGTAAATCTAAATTTAAAACTCATTGGAGGACGTTGATGAGACATAGAGTGCTAGGAATAGTTTAAGGACCAAGTTGCGATTCTAATTCCGAGTGAGACTAGAATCTAAGTTGGAGGTTATTAGAACCGTTATCCACCAGAGTTATGGCTTCCTAGAAGACCATCTCTCCATGGACGCATGCTTCAAACATAAAAACTCAGAATCTCTCATTAGCATTTTTCTGTGTCGGAATTTTGAGGAGACATCCACTGAATAACGCTTGGTTGATGTAATCAGTGAAGCTGAACCAGAGACGAGCTGCTTGCCTTTACATTTTCTACATTAGTAGACTCAGAAGGTTCCATAGCCGAACGACTGAAACGCCAATTATTTTTAAATTTAGAGTGGAGATCATGTTTTAAGGAAAAATTATATGGACTCGTTTTTCTTGCCTTAGCTAATTATTTTAATTCTCTCGGTTTTAGTGCTGCATATTATTTTTCTCTCTATTTTAATGCCATAATTTATTTCTGTCATTGTTAATATTATTTTCCGTTATTTTAAATAATATATATAATGGCTACTTAATTTGATTCCTCGGTTTTAATACAGTATTACAATTTTCTTTCAATTTTACTATCATGTTTTATTTCGCTCAGTTTGAATACTTTGCTCCCTCATTTTTAATAAAATATTTTATATCTACTAAGTTTGATTCCTTCTGTTTTAATTTCCAGGTAGAATTTAGGAGAATTTTCAGAGGTAAAATCAAAATCAGGTGCAAATAATATATTAAACATAAATAATAATGAGACAACCATACAGAGATATTTTAATTCGCAATTATGCTAATTTAACCGAAATTTTAATACGACGGCATTGTTATTTCATGAAAACTATCTACAGAACTTAGGAATGTTCTACATAAGTAAATATACATTTTAAAGGATATGTTAATATTTCTGACTCCAAAGAATTCATGCTTGTTTCGTTTATAGTTTAAAAATGGAGCAATGTAATTCCTCCGTGAGTTGCCTGAGAAGTTAATTTTAGAGTAGACACTTTAGAATTTAGACACTTAATCCCAAAGATGACCACCCACGGAAACCTTCCCCACATCGTAACTGCCTGAGTGATACTTGTGCAAAGACGTATGAAGTTGGCCCCATACAAATTCGAAGCATACCCTACAGGATATATCTGTTATTAAAGCAAATATATAATACGGCTAGGCCATATCATATACAGGGATGTCGCGGCATACACTTAACTCTCTTTTTTCATTAAATCATATGACATCAGAGGTTGCACACTTCTTGAGAAATCCTTCACGATGCATCTATATTTTCGCTCGGCGACAAAAAAACGTGTGAGGCGGCTACGAAACCCAATCCTCAGAAGAATCCTCTTTGGCAGGTGAGACGTAACAGATGTAAAAATGTTTCACATGGACTATCGATCAGTCGCATAAGCATCAAAAGGAAGGACCTTTATCAATCAAAGCTAATAGAGGAAGCGCGTAGAAGCAGCTGCCCTCCCTTCCTCTCCCTTTTTCTCCTATTCCTTATCCCACTTCACGATCACGGATTTCTGTGGAAAATCGTGAGTGCATCTCCATTCCGTGCGCGCAGCCGTCTTCAACTCTTTTGTCGTAAGGGGGCGAAAGCAGTTTGGGATTCGACGTCCAAGATTCTCTTATGGTCACGTTTTCCTCGTAAAACAGAACTCTGCAATCCGGTAATGGGTGCACGGAAGCGGTGTATTGCATGAGAAGATGTTTCTTTTTGGGCGACAAGGCCCTTGTATACATCTCGGGGAGGTACTTGTGTTTTTTGCCGGAAAAATGTCGGGAAGGTGCCGGTGGTTCCGTGGTCGATCCGGGGGAACCAAGGGACAGTGGCCGGACTCACTACAGCTGACCTCGGATTGTTTGTCATCTTGAAGTTGTGTCCTAAAGAATGAGAGCTTTGTTTTTAGGAAGCCCGTATCGGATATAGAACTTGAAAGAGGGCAAAAGATTCAATTTATGTTTTATCTACGTGATAAATCCGGTGAATTATAATTCTTACGTGTTGTTAGTAAAATAAAAAGATGAAACCAAGGTACAAGAGTGAACCTTTCTTCCTTTCTTCAGTGTTTATACGGCTAGAATTAAAAGGGTTTCGATAACTGAGAAAAATGTTGTGTTGTATATAGTAAGTTATGTACAGTAATAATTGTACACTTAATTTTAGTTCTCAGTAGATTTTTATGTAAAATATATTGAATTGCAAAACACCCTTGTGAATTTAGTAACACTTGTGTAATACAATTATATTATTTGTTGTATAACATTGCACAACGTACTGCCTTCGGGAGGTTTTGGAGGGATTTTCCTTCCGACTGGGTTGAACACCAGACAGGTAAATTTGTTTTCCTATTTCCCCTCGAATTTCTATGACCCTATCTGTAGCCATAACTTAGTAAAGTAAAGGTAAAGAAAAATAAATAGATTTCCTCTTTTTGTATGGGTTAAAGATAATTAGTGAACAAATAACCCGTTTTGGTTTATTTTGGAAGAATGCTTCCTCCCCTTTAGCTTCCTTTTGATACTATGATTAATATAAAATTCGGGAATTCATTCTATAATTTGAACAATGTAACGTTATTTTGATATACATATTATCGCTAAGATAATTAAGGGATTTGCAAATAGTCTAAATATTATGTATTTTTAATCATAGCATACTTGGTTAAAAATGCATAACATTTTCAAATTGTGTCACTTGTATGTAATAAACTTACAAAATTTTCATATTTCACCGTTAATTTCTTTTATACAAAAATTCGCTCATATTAAGAGTCACTAAATGCAAAAAATATTGACTAATGAATTCTGTAATATATTAATTTATTGGTTGTGCAATAAATATAGAAGAATATAAAAGAAGCAAGGAATCAGCAACGTTCCTCACTAAACCAATTATATATCAAATAGAATAAAATACTCATCGCCGACTAAACTTGAATGGAACTGATTGAAAAAATCTTTGGAGTATAACTGCAACAATAATATTTTGTTAATATTTTTGTTGACTTTGGTGAATGGCTGAATTTTGTATTTAGTACAGTGACCATATTATTCGTATTCAAATAATATTAGAAAAATATGCTGAATACAACAGTACTTCCTTGATTGAAGTAGATTTCATATCAATAAATTTTATTCGAAAGTAAGTTAAGTTCCGGTGTTTTTTAAATTTGATGTAATTTAGGTAAACACAAAAGAAAAAAATGGAAAAAACTAACGGGAGAAAGTGATTAAAAACGTATTAATAACGGCAATCTTGAGCATCGTGAAATATTAGTACGAACCCAAAATAAAAGCATTAATCAACATCCTGAGTCAAATTACTTTTGATCCCTCGGAGAGCACGAAGTTTTGAATGATCGATTTTCGGAATAGGTTAAACACTCGAGGAAGCAAAGCGAAGTATAATTCATCGGTAAAACGCTCATTAGAAAAGCAAAGCGTGTAATAATTATACCGACGTGGATAGGAAAGACGGGGAGTGATAAAAGCAAAGCAAAGGATGACGGTGCGAATAGCAAAGAACATTAACCCGAAGGAGAGAGGTCGCAATCAACGGACGAATTATTCATTCCGACGATTGGAATGTTATATCGCGGTTCGCTAAGCGATACCTGTCCCCTTATCAATCTCCTTAGTATATAAAGAGAATTTCATTGGTCGTAAAATACTTTTTCAAAAATATACTCGAAGCGGGCTTAACGTCTCAATTAAGAGGGAATGAGGACATTTTTATTATCACATTTCATAGTTGGAACGGCCACGGCTCCGACCTCATTATTCACCCGATGATTAATGAAACTGCAATGAAAGCAAAACTCACAATTACAAACGGGTTGACGCTCTTTCGGACTTTAACCAGGGCTGCTTTCGGGAACTTAAATGTTATTTACAGCGACGGAAAGTGTTAAAATGTTTATTTGTGGAAATAATGGATGGTGAAAAAATAGTGGAAGACGTCAATTGAAGCTATCTTCCTAATTAAGTCGTATAACTTATTTTATTGATGAAAAACTAGCAATAAATTATGATTGACAAATAGCACGAGGCCCTAAAGAATGTGATCCTGTTGAAAATCTTATATAAAAGCTTGAATTACGTACTATGAACGATTTAGCCAATATTCCGTCGATTTATCAACTCTTAGGTTGGTTTCCTCTTGAGTATCTTGGTTAGGATTTCCGTTTTCCGATTTATTTTGTTCCAAGGCTCCAGGATAGTCAAGTGGGTAGCGGTTTCGCTTTTAGTGAAAGTGGTCCAAAGTTCTATACGCGGTAGAAGCCTATTTGTGGTCCCCTAAGCAACTTAAGCATTACTATTTACTTCGTCCTCACCTTAAAAGTCATGTAAGAGTATTAAGAAATAAATAATATCTATTAACGCCAGCAACACAAAATTATTTACATACCATCAAATAATTAAATCGTATAACCAATAACCATCAGGAATTATAAAAGCTGTACTCTTCTAAAATGTGAAACAATGAATTTCTTAGTGAACCGTTTGGTTTCAGGTAGTTTACAATCTATATTAGATTAAAGAGGTTCGTGGGAATTCACAAGAATATTATCCCGTACGTAAATTCTAAAATTATACCTGTTCCTTTCCATATAAAAGTGGATCATATATACATTATTATGAAGGTAAAATAAATGTCATATTTGTGATCAGTGGATGCGTCGCGATTCAGAGGGTAAATTATCTTTGAAAGAATGTGCGTAAGAGAGACTAATTCTCATAATTAAAAGAAAATGATCTTATCTTTTGGTATGTTATGTATTTCAAGTATTTTTTAAAGCGAGTTGGATAAATAGATTTTAAATAGAATCACCAAAAATATAACAAAGAGACGACCTAGGTTCCGATGTGTTCTGATGATGATTCCTTAATTCGAAATTTGGGTCGTTTCTTTATTATATATTTTTATAGTTTCGCATGAAGCTTTCTCTTTCTTTCAAATGTCTCATGGCGAAAGGTTAGCTGTAAGGTGAGACTATTTTGTCTCATACTCGCCCGAATAGAGATGATATTTTTATTAATGGAACATAAACATAGTGAAAGCCTGAAAGCCATTTATTATAATATTATTACATTTTATATTATTATTACATTATTATATTATCATATTATACATTATCATTATATTATATGATAGTATTATTTTTTTTGAATATTCCACTTCTCAGCACTGGCTGGGAAACATTCACCAATCCCAGATGCAAACTACAAAAGAGATTCGGCTTATGTCTTGTTTTTATTAATATTTTAGCTTTCGTTAGGAATCTTCGAATTATGTAGTGGTGTAATTATTATATTTTTGTAAATTGACAAAATATGATTGTATATTCCAATCATTTTCGGGCTTTTATGCGTGACTTTAAGTATTATTGGTCGCTGAAATTACTATTGGGCAACAATTACTATTACTATTGACTCTCTTTCGGCTCCAGATTTCTTTAATTTCTTCGGCTAGCGGTATTTCTTTTTCTTTGTGTTTTTCTTCTATTTTCACTGCGTTTATTTCTTATTATTACAATAAATACGTCTAATAATTCAAATCGCCTAGCGAGAAATAAACACATTTTTTTTTACTTGACATTCAGTTAGTTTAGCGATAGGCGTTCTGTCGAAGTCCTGACAATCCATTTATCATAACCATACGTTCAGTTGCAAAACACACGAAGATAACAAGGTGCTGGCAGACTGGTACCGAAAAATGGACATATTGCGGAAGCGCGATACGTTTATTACTTATCTCACGACGTATGCATCCGTCGTTTTCTGCTTCTAATAGATTCGAATACTTCCTTCGAATCGAGGGAAGGTAAGCGATTTGTTTACCGAGAGAACGAGTATGAGAAAAGGCCGGAGATAGGACAATTGCAAGGGAGAGAGATAGATGAGCTTAGCAGGTACAACAGGTGGCTGATAAGTGATAATGGCAATGAAGGTAATGGGAGGAGAATTCGGAGGAATGGCAGGTGAGTTGTTCCGCTGTTGAAGGAGCCATTTCAAGAAGGAAATACCCCGAGTTTTACACCGCCATCTGGTAACATGGGGGCGTATTGAAATATTTCAACCAGGCCTCTTCAATCACCCAGCGCTTCTTCAGACGGCATGACCTATACATACCATTAACTTATATATAAAGTGTTCTACCTTTCGGTAGGTTCATGTGCCCCCACATTTCCTATTTAATTCCCTCTCCTTCAATTCCCGGTGACTTATCCCACCCCTTAATTCGTCTAACAACTTCTGTCTTTGTCTTCCTAGCATTCTTCCCTCGATCGCTTTCTTCAATAATCCCTCTCCTCTCAATATTTGACCCATCCATTTCTTTTGTCTATTCTTAATTACTTCAATACCATTAACTTAAACGTCCATTAATTTAGAATTAACGCAATTTGAACGAGCGGTCGGGGTGGGTTTGTCTAACTTAGATATTGGTTTTCTGAATGCGTAAGCGAATTCATAAATGCGGTAAAGATATAAAGGCATATGAGGTTCGAAAGACTACGATAGCCGAAATCGTCGGTAAACGTCAATACCAATGCATTGACCCCATTAGTATGATAGCATAGCTATCGAAATGCACATTTGGTGATATCTAAAAGGTTGGTTACCCGGAGCGTTTCCATCCCTTGGAATTAGTCCGAAATTTAACGACGTTTTCGGCTACCGGAAAGCTTTTCAAGCCTCTTATTCATTTATGGCCGAGTTCCATTTTCTTTTCCTTCACCTGACATTTCTCACCGGAATGAACAAACACTGCGCTACAAGCGTAGCAGTATTTTAACCGGGAAATTCTCATTACTTGCACATTGGGAAACTTTTTCATCTTTCATCGTTGGCTCTTTGATTTTTAAACTATTATCTTACAACTTAAAACGAAAAGGATACTTCTATAGTCTGATTTACTTGCTCAAATTGAAGAAGGGGATATCTAGAGAGTCCATAAACTTCTGTTATGTAATAGTAGTTGCCTTCTCGTCATATTTTTAACAACGCTTTCAGCGAACGAAGAAATATAGGGAACTCTTTTGTTTTTTCATTTAGCTCAATTTTCCTTCAATTAGCGGCAATTATACCGGATGGAAAACCAAGCGAGGTGGACGATTGGTTAAAGTGGGTTGTAGTGCATATTCTGGAAAAAACAGCATATTAAGTGTGATGGTGTCTTAAACGAGGGCGTTTTAAACGAGTTTTACAGTGTGTATTAGATAGAATCCTTGTAAGTCTATAATAGTTAAATGCAAACGTATTAATTATTTTTGTTGGTATTACGCTATAAGAGAACTTATTTTCAACGTTAAGAGTAAATGTGCCGCTTTAAATATTGCCATGCACGTCTGATTCATGAACATTTCTTTTTTCTTACGAATAGAATCTCCTTCATTCCATTTCCGTCTATGCGTATTTGTTTTTAATTCTAGTGAAGATAATGCCCACATAGATCTGAAACCGGTTCCGCCTTAGCAATCAATCAAGGGCTTATGCGGTCCTTTTTTCTAAGCGTTTGTGCTAGAATTAAAAGAACAAGTTGATGATAGAATGCTTCGGATACTATATACTTCAGCGAACTTATGGGATGTAAGCAGAAGTGAAAGTGCTTTCCTTTACTTCTGATTACATTCCATGTATTTCAGTTCAAAGATCAACATTTCGATCATTTCTATGTATTCTCAATGAACAGGGAATATTTTGATGTCGGTCGCTATTGAAGTTTGTCTTCTAGGGTGTAAGGTTAGATGCGATTTTTATTTACAATTATTCAGAAAGAGAAAAAGCAAATCGGGAAAGAGTAAATATTTCTCTCCGAGATAGAAAAATTTTAATGAATACTTCTGTGTAATATGATAACATGATGGAATAATACTGTGAAACTTTCAAATCTTACTGATTGTGAGACGTACTGAATCTAACTGATTTAAATTCCTCTGCTTCAGGCGTAGCGATAATATATCTAATGTTGGTTATGCAAATACTCTGAAAAAGTGCTTGAAACACCTCAATGTCCTACGTAAGTATTTGTGAGTAAATGAAGTCAAAAATGTCGGAGGAATACACTAGTGCATTGATATTTGTTACCTAATCTCGTATGCCTATTGTAGCAAGAGCGCGGAATTCTTCAGAGATTTGAGAATCTTAGAGTTCCAACATTTACATACACTAGTCATCGGCCTAATATCTCCACTCTCTAATCCGTCCCTGATTCTGTGAGATTGCTGCATGAGGACTCTAAGTCATACCATCGTGCTTCTATATAATCTCATTAACCGAATACCTCACGGCAAAAAAGCAGCTAAGATAGAAAAGAGCGCAGAGTAAAAAATTCCTGAAGAGTGTCTGGTTCACAAAGCGTGCGATTTTCCAATAAGTGGTAAAGGGCGAAAAAAATCGCTGCCAGCATTCCCGAACCACGTCGTCCGACACATTCCTCTTTCATCGGGAATCGAAAATATTTCCAACGAGCGTAATACAGCGACAACATTACGACTTTCCCAAGAGACAGTAATCTCCGTCGGGGAGGGCAGTGGAGAGGGAAAACTCTTATCCAGATATCCCATGCAATTTTTCAAGAGGAGGAGGAAGAGGCATTGGAAAATCAAAACCTTTTGAAGGAGTGTACTCCTTTCTCAGATCTGCGCTACGAATCGCAGTACTGATTGAATTTTCGATAAACATGGAGATAACTTTTGTTCTGTAAAAGTAAGAGATTAAAATATACTTGACACTATCTTTACTACTTTATACATCTTCCTTCATTACGCTAATGTATTTTCAGTTCAAATCTAGGAATGATTAAAAGATTTTAAAGGGACAACCTAGATACCGAATGATGGATTAGTATTTACAGTGTTTTAAAAGCCTAATTACAATTTTAATTGTAATTTCTTATAGAACCATATCTTCCGCAGGGATTATGTGTCCAAGTCAGAAAAATATATTGACATTGTGAAAAAATCAAAATTTTTATTTTCAGCTCTTACTTTTAGGATGGATTTGAATAAGAGAACTTCTTTTGTGAAGACTCAAAGCAAAAGTATTCTACGAAAAAAAGTTACAGCAAAACACAGAAAATTCGGTAGTTGTGACAAAAGATTCTGCTGATGATGATTAATTTTAATTATTTTATTTATTTAATTCAATGATAGGAATTAAGAGTCACCATGATATAATATATGATATATTTTAAGTATTGGAATACTCTGAGGTTACCGTGATCCTTGCCGTAAATAATTTTCTGTGATGACGTGAACCTCATAGCTGCCTTATGAATGTGTAATTATCTACATGGTGATAGTTTTGTGCTCATTACTGCCATAAATGTTGAGAATGTTCATTATCTTCTGTACTAATGGTGTGTTGTCATAAAGTAGAGGTAATTGATTAATTTTACACGAGCAACTGCTTCAATGAGAATAGTATACGTTGAATTTCATCCCTATAATATTCAGAGACCTCCGTGAAATTACACTATTAGAAATGAAGTACCCATTGTATATCAGTCATTTATGATTAACATTATGATTATTATAATAAGCTCTACCTGTACAATCACGCTTGTGTTTATGGATCAAACTTATCGGTAATGCTCGGATCGATAAAAAAACATATAAGTGTCAATTTTACTTTGATATGTTGATGGCGAGCCAATACGATGGCAGTCATAATATTCTCTTACATGGTAAATTAGTTAACTGTCTATTTAATTCGCAGTGTCCCGTCATATTTACTGATTACCTAGAAACATCCAATAATTTGATTTATATGGTATTTCTGTATAAGGCATTAAATCTTCAGGAAAAATGTATTAGAAGACGCACTACAACAGAAATAGGGTAGAGGGGTGTAGGGAGATGAATGGTGTACAGAGGGTCGTTGAAAGATGAATCCTTAAGGTTTTGTGCATGTAATCTGCGACTTCTAATAACTTGGTCTAAATGGATTACCAACAATTAGAGTTTCTCTGATCATTTATGAATGAATCTTTCTCGGAATGGATGGAATTATTTCAGCCGATTTTCCATACTGACTTTGTAGAGCTAATAATTAACTGCATTATTTAGAGAAACTACAGTGATTACAAGTCTCACAACTGGCGACTTTCAGGGCAGAGAAAATTTTAAAACAAGTTAAATTAACAATCGGAATCCTCCTGGTCGTCAGCTATCATTATCATTATTTAATCCAACTAAAGTCAGCAAGTCAAGTCGACGGATAGATTTCCTAACTTGGATATATTCTCTAAAATTACCACGTAAGTAATTTTTTCTTCTCGCCATCATCAAACCCCTCGCTATGATATTCATATTGCAACGATTTTTAAATTAATTTCGTTAATTTGGGGTCCTCACCTCATTTAAAACGTCGCGGCACAAACTAAAGCTGCGTTAGTTTTTAGAAATTGAATGCTATTCAAAGAGAAAAAATTCTGGTAAATGTTAATATATCGTGTTTCACCAGCACTATAATGCTATTGTCAATACCATAATACCCCGAAAAATCTCACTAAATAGAGGAAATGCATCTCGTAAGGTACACGAGTACTACTCCAAACACCGAATTTTCGTCAAATACGACACCCTTCAACAACATTCGCGGCACACAAATGTATATCGCGGCACACCGTGTGGTAAGCACTTCCATAGTGAAATACTTGGATCATTTCGTGCATATGAGGGAAATTGTAGGGTACAGCTGCTCTAGCGCTTCAAATGGATGGGGGGGGGGCAGGTGCGGTGGGAGGGGGAGGAAGGGGCGGGAGGCGGAGCTTGGTTAATCGCATGCGTGATTGGCCGGATAGCGGGAGGCCTTACACTGCCATCCACCCACTCCACTCTTTCCGCCTCTACACCGGATTCCCGCTTTCCATACATACATTTCGACTTCTGACCCCTTATTTACATTCTCTGCACTTTCCCTCTTTCACTTTCCTTTCGCTTATGTCCTCCTGTTTTCGGACAACAATTGATCACTACCGATGTTTGCACCCCGAATTACATTACGGGAGGAATTTGGCTTTTTCGCGCGCATCCATCTCTATATCTGACTTTATAAATATACCAGAAAAAAATGATCTAAATTTAAATAAAGCATTCATATACTTTTCATATTAACGGAGGTAATAAACGTTTAAAACTGCTCTACACTATATCCGTTGATCCGTTATCCGGGAGAAAGAATCCTACATCAATATCTACATCTGTACTTTCCAAGCCCAATTCTGCATCGAACAATTCCAGTCTATCATTATTTATTAGTCTATTTACTCGTTATCTTATGATTACTTTTTCTCCGAAATATTCTGCATTAAGACACTGAGGATAAGAGTATAGTTGTATGAGAAATTTTGAAGGTAACTGTTAGATCTACAATTGCATATGTACACTGCAACCTGTGTTTCGGTGTGTTGCAGAGAGTGCATGCATCAAGGCTCCACTTTCCTATTCGATTATTTTCGTGTACCATTCATGAGAAAAATGAATTTTTGAATCGACTAGTTCTAGCGTCTATTTCTCTTATCTTCTTTACAATATCGGAACGGCCTATTTAAAAAGGAGATCACATATATATTCCACAAACGTACTTTCTATGGATTTACCAAGTAATTATGCATTTGCTTCAATTTTATTTCTTCTAAAGATTACCACCCAGCGTCCTGAATTATTCAGAATAAAGCTAACCGATTTTTCATAGCAATTCTTTACACGACGCATTGCACTTCGTAGTACCTATTCTAATTCGCGAATGCAATACTTCACTTCTTCATCGTTGACTTTTTTATCTTTCTTTCCGGCTATTCTCTTGACGAGGCTGATTTTCCATAAGTTCCCACTCATATATATTACGGTGAATTCGTTACATATATATAACAGAATTCATTCTTATTGTTTGTGAAGAACAACTCATCCCATCAGCGATTTATTTTTTTATTATTAGCAGAATTCTTTACGACCTATTGCTTTCTTTCAACATCTTTTGCGATTCCAATTTTCGAGCAATTTCTACCTATTACTCTATTTTAAAGTAAACTAAGAATTGTTTCGAAATTAAAGCTCCAAAGTTTCGAAATCCATTACCATAGAAATAGAATTCAATTCACTGCATAAGAAACAGTTTATTTATTTACATATAAAGAAATACCTTGAAAATGAATTTGAATTAATTAAGGATGCTTACATCAGTGGATATATGGTGAAAGGAGATTGAATATATTTAATTATACATCCACAAACGAGTAAAGTAAGCTGTGATCATTAATATCGGACAACGGAGTGGAGTGGTGAAGTAATACTTCAGTCGGCTTTTAATGTGGTCGTTTCCAATGCTGCCATTCATTCAGAAGGAATACTTTATTAATATGGAATTAATAAGTGAGAATAATTGAATATACAATAAAAGATAATAATCCAGTTTTATGTCCTTATTGTATAGTCCACAACCAGTAAATTTTATAGGATTTAATGATACAATAAATATGCTTCACGAACAATGGACAATCAGCGATGTTATAGAAGTAATGATTTTATGATTTCTAATATTGCTCGTGAACTACTGAGGAAAACATAGGAAATAATGCAAGATAAAAAGAAAGATATATCTTTTTTCACTCTCACCATTCAGAAATCTTTAATCGAGCTATTCCTCCGCGGGGTAATGATATTAATTCGTAAAGAAGACTTGAATTCCTGATCAAATTTAAACCAAATTACGAAGGCTTTACAAATTACAACTCCTGTGGGAGAGATGATTAAATTCAAGCTTTGTTAAGTTTAAGCCTAGTTAAGTTTATTTTATTTTAAGATAGTTTTTTTTCTTTTACCTTGATGACTGGGGACTTAAGTAAATAAAGTTTGATATAAGATAGTCGTTCCTAGTGTTTCTTTTATTATCAAGCAACCATATTCAGTAAAAGACCACAGCATAAAAGCTACACAAGAGGTGTGGGATGACACTGAAGTAACGAAAACAATGCAATTCAGAGGTTTACGTGTTTAGTTGTCAGTCTTTCGAACTTTCGATATATTTATGGAAATCTTCGTTCAAGGATCCCTGAATATTCACCTCCGCCGTTTGGAGAATTGGTGAAAGGAATCGCCCTTCACAATTTCCGCTTTTTCTCCACCCACTTCATCTTAAAAGAGAACAATTCCCAACTGACCGCCGCCTTCCTCGAACCAATATCCTTCCCTTTTCAAGGACTCCAAATGGGATGGGTCTTAGGGAATGTCATTTTTTTCCGTCTTGGAATTTTCAGGAACACTTTTTTGCCCGATCCAATCATCGAGCTGTTACCTCGAGAAACATAATCCTGTCATTTTGCATTAAGAGTTATCGAGGGGAAACACAGCTATTAATGCCCATAATGCCATTTTGCTCCGGTCGTTTTATGCTACTTCTACCACTTGCGTTATTTGGATCTCCTTTCCGTATACTTTTTAATGCGTTTTAAGGATGGAGAGAAATCATCGAAACCGATCGACCACAAATTTTCTTAATTATCTGGACGATTTTTAAATTTTGTTTTCGTAAATATCAATCCAAGGGTATTTTTAATTTTCCTCTTTTCTGAGGGCTCATACCGAACGATTCTCCCTGAAATTAATTCTGTTATATATCATTCTCGGAATATCAACTCCTTTTACTTCATCAAAATCGGTACCAGACATTCTAAGTGCTATTGTTCATAAGTAGAGGGAAATTTTATTTCGAACATCAATTCAAGGACTTCAGTTTTACTCTATTTATTGCTCCGTTTACCTTTTGATATGAACATTATCTTATGACATCATAAACAGAAAAGAATATACAATGAGCCCCGGCTAGTTTCAAATGTATAACAAGTGGATAGTAGATATTTTTATTATAATTTAATGACCTATGGCGTCTCATCAAATATCTCCGAATATGATAAAAGATTATATGACCAGAAGGAGCTATATAAGGGTTTATCTTGCAGTACTGGATTACAAACAGTATATATTTAGATAAAGAACAATAAATGTCAAATATAAAGTTTTCCTAAACAGATTTTGGCGTTAATTCAGGTTTTAATTGATAATTTAGAACTTTTTTGATATCTTCTTCTTTTAGCGACTTTTTTCTGTTTGGCGTTTTCTCCTGCTCCATGGGGATCTTAGTCGACTTAAATTAAGACTGAAATAACATTGAGTTAATAACAGATGCAGTATTCATATTATTCATTAAATGAGCGAAACTTATGAAGTGACATTCCAACTATAGAGGCGAAATTGTCCTATTTTATTTTTAAAAAGCTTTTTAGGTACAGTTCAGGATGTCTAGAACGACATTTTCAAAATCGATTGAGTTCTCTGCATTCAGACCTTTTTACGCAAATAAATTGCGTGCCAAGTTACCTTTCACCAATTGTGTACTCTATGATTGTAATCGGTAACATATCAAGGCATCTTGCGGAAGGATTATCGGGATTTTCCACCCAAAGATGGTGATTACTACACAGTAATTCATATCCATTTTCACCTCATTTGGATAGTGTTATCAGTGCGATTATTTAATCCCTTTATTAATTATTAAATTCCCTTCCTCCCTCCATAAATCCTTTCAGGCTTTCACTTGATGCATTCTTGAAAGAATGCTTGTATAAAGATCCTTGTAAATAATTTCCTTAGTTCGTATTTGTATACATATTTTTGTCTTGTTTTTAGTTTTATTTGTTGATTTTCTTATATCATATTGTTATGTATATTTAGTTTGTTTTTTTGGAATTCACTTTAAACTGGCGGCACTGCTGTATGTGAATCTTTGATAAATAAATAAATAAATAAATACATAAATAAATAAATAAATAAATACATAAATAAATAAATAAATAAATAAATCTACCTTTCGTTATTATTTCACCTGTAATCCGTTTGCGCATTCGAAGTTCTATGAATAAAATTTTCAAGTACTCCTTGAGATTAAATAAACAATTACTTTCCTCTTTACTCGTCGGTAAGTTTTCATCATAGTATTAATATCCCCAAAAGAGAGATATCAAGTGCGCAATAAGTTGAAAGATATCAGTGGGAGAATGAAGTTCTTCCCGGGAGCTGAGAAAATAAAGAATGGTGTTTACCGAATGCCCATCGAATGAAATGCTCTGGAGATAAATGACTTGCACGGATGAATGGGCAGAGAGAAAGAGCAATTAAAGCCCAACTGAACTTCCGACCAATTTATA
This sequence comes from Pachydiplax longipennis, assembly GCA_036926295.1. Lineage (NCBI taxonomy): Eukaryota > Metazoa > Arthropoda > Insecta > Odonata > Libellulidae > Pachydiplax > Pachydiplax longipennis. The sequence goes on along the minus strand of JAVFKF010000003.1, from coordinate 21,158,190 downwards.
AAGAGAACCTAACATTAGCCTATTTGGAATGCCCAAGAAAACTTTCCAATCGCAAAAACGAGCGGATATTATCTGCATGTGACTCATTAAGGGAGGATTTATGTTAGAATTTTAAAGGAGATTGAAATAATGCTCGAAAAGTATATTTCGTCTCGGCAATGAGATAGCTCTTGAGTTTTAAATGTAACAGATTAACTAATTTATTTAACTGTCAAAAATTCATTCATTATATAATTAAGTATAAAGATTTAAAGAATAATGTATGCATGGTGAATTTCATGACACCATAGTTTCACCTAGGTAAGATAAAGCTACAGAGTGTTTACATCAACACCATAGTACTTTAAATCTCCAGGTTAGCAAAGTATCTAAATAACTTTTTAATTACTAGTTAATGCGACCTTATAGCTAACGGTAATTCATAACCTGGTAAGAATCCTATGTTTCGCTGTTTGGGTACAAAACCAATATCTTTCATTTTTCTGGAAACTACTTACAAGTAACTCTCTACTGTACAATGGAGCACTAGCAATGTAGTTATAATTCCCTGTATTAATTAATATTACGCTAACTAAGATGTGCGGGTCTAGGTTTCTTTGATGAATGATTCCTCAATGATATCCTTAAATTAATTCTGAATAAATTTAAATAAATCAATCAATCGCAAGAAATAGTTATTACCGATCGTTATGGTGCGTTTACTTCCCATAAAAACAATGCATTTTCTCACATACTAATGCTATGGTAATGATAATTTGAGTAATAATAATTATATCACCTTATGGAATAATATAAAATGAATTCTACCATACTCTATCTCTAAATAAATACTCTATCGTGAAAATAAATAATTCGTTAAAGAATGGATGTTTTTCGAGTATCTATTTGTAAGAGACGCCTGAAGACGCCCCAAACCATTTGAAAATCTTCTGGACTATCATTGGACTATCCTTGGCTGCATCCGCCTATATTGTCAAAACATGGATTCAAAATCTATGAGCCCAGTCTATAGGAATAACTAGCTCTTTCAATTGCAATGATAAACTCGTTATTCATCACCTATAACATTGTAATTTTGAGATTTTAAACAAATTAAATGCAGTCAAGATAATGTGCATTAATCTATCTCTTGACGAGTCATTATTTTATAGTACCGTTAGAGGTAACATAATAAGAAATATAGATTTATTTCTTCAAGAAAAGAAATTTACTGCTGCCCCCACAAGAAAACAAAACGATTTCGATTCCTGCCATCTCTGGTCTTGATGAAAAGGTGAGTTATGGAACTCCTGCTGAGAGAATCTACCTGGCCTGACCGTAGGTTAGGATAGTGGGAGTAGGTAAAGGGTCTTTTGTTTTTCAGCCGCCCTGAGGGTCAAGGGGGTTTTCAGGGATACATCACCAAGCTGTTGCAACTTTTTTCAACCGAAATCTATGATTTAGGCCGAAGCTCGATTTTGCATCACCGTATTCTCTTCTCTACCATTGTCGCTAGAAATTTTGGCTCTTCATTGCAGAATCTCAATGCATATTGAAGTAACAGTGGTACTTTGTAACCCAAACTAATACGTTCCAGAACCCTGTTTGAGTTCCAGGACATATTTTCCCCTTTGAGAATAATGAATACATTTCAGATACGCTTTAATGAAAGAAATTGCCTAATTATCTGTGGCTAATTGTACGGCTTAAAAAGTTAAATTTTTCTAGAAATGACCTTAAAAAGTAAAGAAATATCTCTAAAGAACAGCTCGTGATGCTTTAAAAGCACACTAAGATCTGGAAGCACTATCTCTCACGTTGCTTTATTCTTCTTTTTTCACTTTACATTGTTGATTATATTTGGTGGTGGAGTGTTAAACACTGACCTCACCACCTACGGAAATCATCAAAAATAACCATTCAATAGAAACGGGTTTAATCCGTTTCTAAGTCCCACGGATTTAAGAAATGATTTCAACCGTAAGTATACGTATACGGAGTTTTCTAGTAAAATATTAATACTTGTAGTAAAATTATTATATTTTTGAAGTAATTGGCGATCAACATAGATCTCCGCCTTGAAATTATTTTACTACTCTCTATAAACATTTAATTTACTCAAACATAAGAAAATTCGTAGTAAGTATATACGGCAAGTAAAGTATAGTACGGTAAAGAAATTTCAGCAAGGAAAAATATGAAATAATGTAAAGTGGACTTTCTTGTATTCTTTGATGTAAAACCTAAAGTACAGCATTGCAGATTATTAACGCTCATCAGATATGAGACTGATTAAGGTGGTACGATGATAGTTATTTTTGCTATTTATTGTGCGAAGCGAATGAAGCTGAACTTGATGAATTTGTGGTATGATTTTAGAGTCAAATATCAACGGTGTCAATAGAAAATAATTCGCGCAAAAGCGCGGTCAACCTCCTAAACATGCTTCCTTACGGCGTGAACATTTCTTTCCGTTGGTCCCGAACCCTCTCAGATATCGCCTAAGTAAATAAGGTTCGAAAGAAAACCTCCTAAACATCCATCGGATTAAACACGCCGCTAAGAATAATGCCATCCTCCGTTGCGTACCACGACATTCTCTCGGAACGTTAAAAGACAACGCTTTACCGGCAATTCCTCCTCTAAAAAATCTTATCCATCCATCTGAGCACCTCCGGCTGACCTCCTCCTCTTTCACCGCCGTTGCTCGACAACATCTCTCCGGCGCTGAAGATTACACGCTGCCATTAGAGCACGCGTCAGACGATCCGTGACTGGTTGCCTTTCGGTGGGGAGGAGTCGCAGATGGGCGGATATGAAAATATTATCTATGGCTCTTCTGCTGCGAACCAGGATTCCGAGGATAAAAATGAAACCGACGATTTTAGATCCACTCTCGGTTTCTGTTCCCGTTCCCGAGGTAGGAGAGCTTAAGTGTTATATACGCAATAGCCGAATTCGGGCAATGGGCGAAACTTTTATTCACTCCGCGGAGTGGGTAAACATGCTAGAGTACAAATTAAGCTACAACAAAAATTAAATGGTTATACAATGAAGCAATGCATTCTGAGATAATAACACAATTTCGTATACTGAATATATTCCAATTTCCGAATATTTTGGACGTTTTTATTATGAATTTTATCAATGATCACTGACAAAGTTGGTGACTGCAAGTTGATTTTTAGTTTTTGTTTTGTATTCATTTTAGTTTTTATTTGCACTTTTAATTTCTGACACATCTTGTAGCCGTTTTTTTACTTTTCAATGTTCGTTTCTTTTCATTTTATTATTTTTATCTGAACGTATTCTTTTAGTAATGTTAAGTGATCACGATTTGTTTCTTTCTTTTGGATGTCGTAGCCTGCCTTTTCCGTAAAAGTTAGTTTTTTTTATCCATAGATTCCTCATGTTTTCACCCTCCCTTCGTGTTTGTTTTCCTGCTGTGGGGTAATTTTTGTAAGCACTAACTTCGTAAGTTCTTAAACCCATAAATTAGTTTCCTTCTGTGAACTTTTTAAGCTATCTCTTTCAAGTTATATTTCTTGCTTTCAAATGTTAAATGACGAAGGGTTAGATGTGAGAAAAGATTATTTACTTTCTATCTCGCCCGGATAAAGACATATTATTATTCATTTAGCCTCGGTTCTACAACGAAAGGAAAAGAAAATCAGCAAATAATTATTGTCCTGACTATGAAAAATTACTTAATTAATTGCAATAATAATAAATATATATATATATAATATATATATATATAAATAAGGATAAAAATTTTGAAAAATAAATAAAAAGAAGGTAGAGGTGGGGTGAAAAGAAATGATGTCAAGGAAAAATAGAGTTAGTTCATTGCCGTAAAAGATTTAGTTCCAGTTAGTTGTTGTCAATAAAGAATTACTTGAGGAAGAGATGGTTTAAGTAGTGCTTCTTAATAGTGAGGGTAGCGAGAGTACTCCGGTGCGTGATGGGATAGGGTTAGATAAGATCTCGGCTCTAGCTGCAGATGGTTGATAGATTATGAGTACCGGAACCGGCAAAAAATCTCCGCAGAAATACGTGACTTACTCGAGATTTTTCGAAGACATTAAATTCAAGGCAGACGAGAGCTAATTGCTGCCCCTAGGAGTATCCATTATTTTATTCAATAAGAGATTTAACGCTGCAATTAGACAACAACTACCATGACCAAGTGGCAGTGAGTTAGTGCATAAAAATATTAATTCGAACGAACGTGTTGCAATAAGAATAATTATTAACTCTTCACCTCCTACTACTGAAAATGAAAATAATCGATTAATGAAATTTTCATTAAAATACTATTTGTATTGGCAGAAACAAATAAATCGGATCCAAAAATTAAATTTAATTCTTTGCTAATCATTGAGAAGGGAAACCGCTTAGAATCAAGAAATGATTGGATTCAAAGGATTAACCAGGAATAAAAATTTACATTTATAATGCACATGCTAAAAATACACATTCTGCATACTTGTTAAAAATCCTTAGTGTTGAAAAACTTAAAGGACTTCCCATCAGTAAGAAGAACTGATCCTTCTTAAGCAAATCGAAGAAGAAGGATGACACGCTTATTATTTACCTTCAAATAATGCGTATATGAGACAAATCAGTTCATTTAATTTTCTTACGTGATTATTTGAACTATATTTCAATATGCTCGCGGGGAATTTCATGACACGGGACTTCAGGTTCGGCCACCACTATTTACGCAAAGGTAACTTTTCTGTTATTCTTTCATTATGCTTGCTTTCAGAAAAATGATAAATGTTATTCGCTCTACTTTGAAAAGAAGTTCAGGGATAGAGAGAGCAAACTGATGCGCTTAATGAACACCGAGTATCTTATACGTTAGGGGCGGATCTAGAAATTTTCCATTGGAGAGAGAGAACTTGCCTGGAAGGAGGGAATCATCACAATTTCCTTACGAATTCATTCCGAATTAACCATTATAATGCTATTTTAACGTGATGAATGAATCAGACTTACATTTATCGTTGGAACACTTTTTACGCAGAATTCAATTCAAGCTTCCTGTCCCATCCTAGGTAAATTACAAGTACTACAAAGGCTAACGAGGCTACCGAGGTTATCTGAGTGGACAAAGGCTTAAATATACAGCAAAAATGGTTTCCAGAGGATCAGGAAAGAATGAAAAAACTTGAAGAGATATAAAAGATTAGGATCGAAACCATTCAAATCATAGTCCATCGTAGGACTATGCTTCTGCTTCTATTCGCTTCTGCTAATGAATAGAGAAATATGATGTGCTACGGAAGGGATAATATTAATAATTGATTAATATTATTAACCTAAGTTATTATTGTAAAATTTTCTGATTAAAATGTTAATAATAAATAATTAACAATTTAAGATTATTTTAAATAAAAGCCTATTTGAAGGATAGATGTGGAAAAAATTTCATAGATAGAAATCATGAAGTTACATCCGATATTACGGCGTTCAACAAGTAATGAAGTGGAGGAAATGCTGACTTCAGCCTCCGAATAAGGAATCGCCATCAATCAATCACGGAGATGAACTTATGATGAGAAGAAAAAATCAGTGAATGAATCCCAAGAATTTACACAGAGGAAAAGTAAATATCGAGTATCATTTATGTATTACCTCATCTAACGTATACTTGTGGACAGATTCTCTAAATTCTCATTCCTTTTTATCTCAGTATTACAATAATCATTTGAAAGGAAAGTTTATAAACAGAACAGAACGACCCTTTGATTCAGTTCTAACTTCAGCTTAAGATGTAAAGCACAATTAGGACCGTAAGAGATATTTCATTATTCGAATCATTGTTGATTGCATTCTGTTGCATATTTTTGCTCTTCTTAACTTAGCTTAGTAGCTGAGCAAAAAGATAGGAAAATTTTTCATTTTTATGTGTACCCTTTTTCTTGCTCCATATTGAATAAACATATAGAACAGAGGCTATTCCAGAAGGAATTGCCCGCATACGGCAGCCATCTTGTAAACACGCTACAAAATGGATCATTTTCCAGTTTTCGGTAGGAGACTTCAAGGGGCGGATAAAAAAGTAAAACGCGAATTCGAGCCTTCCCTCGGAAAATCGTAATTGTGAGCGAGAATTGGGCCTCAGAGAGCAACGATTCCCACGAAAGGGATAGTGAAAAAAAGCCAAGTGAGAGGAGGGGCGATGCGGGAGACAAGTGGAAGCTGTGTGGTCGACAGATGAAAACCAAAATGAGGAAAATATAACCGCTTAGACAATAGGTATCGCCGTGAAGGGCCGTCATTGGCCGGGTGAAAAAAAAAGAGTGTATCGGGGATAAGACTGCACCTCCCGAAACCTCTAATTTTCCTCGCAACTTTGACGCTATCTGCCCTGCGGGATCACCCTTCCCTAATGACAGCGTAAGAGAGCTCGCACCAAAACCCAAAAACGGGATAAGAGCGCCTCAATAACGAGCCGTAATGAAGACTCCCCTTCCGTATCTTTTTATTTCGACGGCAGTGTTTACCGCATGCCTCCGACCGAGAAATCTCCCCGGCTTCTGCTCTGATCATAGTCATTTTCATCTCCGGACGGCCGAGTTGGAGTAATTCGGAAAATTGGGCGCTCGGGAACCCGTGGTTGTTGTTTTAGGAGCTTCGGTCGGGAACGTGGGAACGATTGCTTTACGACTGCTTCGGTAGATTCCTCATTTGGCTCGAATACGGGTCGTTACTCGGTGGAAAAAACCCTAGGGCCGGAGAAAATGCGCGCCCGATGGTATAAGTCTGCAAAGCACCCTAAAGGGAGAGCGCATTAGGAGTGGAAGGCACAATTTTGGTGGCTGCCGCTTTGGAAGTACCCGTCGTTTTAACAGCCACGCGACTGCCTTGAGGTGCATAACCTAAGGGCCCAGAAAATTGTCCTCTTTTTCGAACCACTTGCCTATTTTGTTAGTTTTCAGAGGCGTCCTATTTCACCTCGGAAGAGATTATTATGTGAACGAAGGTGAATTATGGCTGCTCCTGAAAGATGAGGTGCTTTTCAATCACCCTTCGCCTCTTTGGGAAGCTCTCTACTCAATGACCGTGAATTATTGGGATCCTGTTTACGGATGGGGTACTTTCTGTGTCACATTTGAGGCGATCTGGTGCATTACTGGTGGTAATATGTTTTTCTAAGAATGGGAGAGTAGATCGATGGCTTCGAAGACGCGTGGATGCAAGTAAAAGAGTGGTAGGTGGCGTGTGCATGTTATAAAACGTGATAAATAGTCAAATTAGGTAGAAATTATCATTATAACAAATAAAATACTGTCCGGTGGCAACGTGACATATATAAAAATAGCATATCAGACTTCCAATCCTTTTTTAATGATCCAAAATCTTATCAGGTCCAACAAAGTTGCTCACAACACCAAGCTCACACTCAATAAAACAATAATATCCACTCATTAGTATCGATTTGAAGAAAATTTAATAATTATACTTGTACAATTCTCCACATAACGAAAACCACAAACGAACACTTTATACAGTCTCGACAGATTTATGCCATCAAGAGTACATCTGTTGATCTTTTGCTTATGAAGCTCCACAAGGTATCTCTGAAAAATATTTATCTTATTTAGTTACTACCAATGGCTGTATAAGGACAAACACTTGGGTCAACTTTATTGTATGGTAGCTTTAATAGTTCGAAAATATCATTGGTACAGATCTCGTTGACGAGATGGTTGATTTTTATCACTCAGGTGAAAAACGTACGCGAGTTCTGAGAAGAATTGAAAAAGTGCTATCGCTATGATAGATAGCTATTGACTTTTAGTCGTTTTTTACAGTGCAGTATATGGGAATCTAATAGCAGTTAGAGTTGGATAGAAAAATCGGCGTTTTTACACTCATTTCAACACGACTTGGGCTATACAAGAGAATTTAGAGAAGTCTACCAAATATATTTCCATGTATTTGGTAGACTTCTCTAAATTCTACATATTATATACAGCATGTTAAGCATAATTGCAACAATAAACAGAATTGCTTCTAATTATAACAGATGGAACTAGTCATTGTTGCAAATGAATGTTGATTTAAGGAATATCAACAATGTTACTATGTAGAAGGTCCGTTTTTGGATTATTGTCCTTGCGTAAATGTTTAGACGCCGATAAATAATCAATTAAGAACGTGATAACTAATTAAGGGGACATAAATATGAAGGACATCAGCAACATTTCGGTCGAAACGATTTCACTTCTCAATTAGAAGTTTATCATGCTGGAGTGTGGAAATTTTCTCTTACTGAAACAAATAGCGCATACATTCAGCACTGTAAGTCATTTATGAGCAAATGATATTAAATGACATATAAATAATGAAAAAATAGCACATTCAAGTATATCTTCATATATAATTGTTTGAGTTGGTTTAAAGTGGAATAATGACGCAAAATATCAGGCTGCCAATTACATTTAGAATATTTTGCATCAATTGAAAGCATAGATAGGGCATTAAAAACATTATCCATTAATCCCTAACATTTATTGCCAAAAGCTACGAAATTCAAACTTTTCTTTTTATACTTGACGAGAAAATTTATTTGGAATTGGTACCTCTCCCTCCTGAAGTTACTTTACTACTTTGAAGCTAATAATGATCATTTTCATATATGGTAACCCATAATAACAAAGATTCGGTCGGTAACTTAAATAGCAAATAAGCCACAAGAATAAATCTATCGTTTTAGTGCTCAGGGCCATTATATATAATAGCTCCATCACTGAAGTAATTCAAAGAATTTACTATTAATTTTATGCATTTAAACCTGCATTCTGCGTTGTTTCCTAAGCGTTTAATTTCGATGCCGGACTATTTAAACGCGGGCAACCCTCATCTCATGCGCGGCCAGATGGTATCACAAGCGGCCTTCCGAAGAGGATAGCTCCTCCACTCCTTGGATAGACTGTATAAAAGGCAAATTTACTCTAGGATTCACAGTTAAAATCATAAAAAGACGAGAGATTCACGAGGAGACGTAACTAGGATGTTCAGCGAAGGAAGAGGTAAAATAGGTGGAGAGGAGAGCGATGGGGAGATAGAAGAGGTGGAGAGGAAACAGAGAGACGGCGGGAGAAAAAGAAGAATATTTAACTCTCAGTGGGATAAGAAAATGCGTGCGATGGCTTTGGGAAGGATAGCAATGGACCGACAAAGAAGGAGGACCGGTTAGCTGGCTCGCATTCTCTGCACACCCACCTCTCAACTCCACCCTTCCCCATTCCACCTGGAAATACTCGGTATCCTTGACGGCGTGGAAAACGCCTTCAGAATCGAGAGATCCAAATCGGTGTAAAGAGAGGCTCTGTAGGGACACAATATTCACGGATTTTTCAGATCGGCTTAAGCGAAGGTTACGGGTTCGGTCACCTCGTCCCGGAGCACGTGGTAGTCCCGGCGACGGATTGCGATGCTCCTCTGTTTCTGTCACGAGCCGCAGGAGTTATGCGCGGAGTGGAGAGTTAACGAAAAATTCTTTGGGGTGGACGAAATTTCGGAAAGCTATACACGGAGTACAATCTTATTTCGATATTTCTTTGGAGATGGTGGGGTATTTGGGTGTCCCGGGGCCTCTGAAGTAGACGCGATTGCCCATCGGGAACCCTGAAAAATGTTGCATACGTAATTTATGAGTGGTCACATGCTATTTCAAGATAATGCACACTTTATACGTATATTATATGCAAGTTTATCAACTCTGTCATAGTGAGTATTGAAGCAGAAATTTAAATAAGCCTCCGACATCTTCATTCCGCACGTGGGTCCCCACCGGGGATCGAACCCGAGACCGCTTTTACTGAAATCTAATGCGCTACCTATTTAGATATCCATGACCCTTTTAGTAGAATATTGTGGTAGGATTAAACGTGTGATACACTTGTTATTTATTGAAATTCAATATTTATTGTATTCAAATTAATCATTAAATAATAATGTGAAATTCTACATCGCTTTCTCACCTAGTTTCTTACTGCGACGGAATTGCAGAATGAATAGATATTTAAAATATAAGAAAATTAAGGGTGTTTTCTTAAATAAATTAATGTTTTCTAGTGTGAAAATTCAATAAATCGTGGGGTTACTTCTCCATATCTAAAATTAAAAAATAATTATAAACTTGTTCAGCTCCACAAAATCGTTTATTACAATACTCTACCAGTTTCTTAACTTAATAACATCCTCAGTTGGATAGTAAATAAACAATTCTATGGGGCTGTCCAATTTTATTACTATCTATAGTTTAGCTGAGAAATATTAATGAAATGCGGATTGAATTTTCTGCAACGATTTAATATTTTGGATCACCTAAAAATCACTGTAATTACAAGAAAACTCCATAATTAAGATACGCAAAAATCTGCAATGGACGACGAGAAATATTTCGAAAAATGAAATATCTCTTAGGGTCTCATTAGTGGTTCATGTCACATGCTGAAGTCAGAATTGGATCTAAGTATCGTTATATTCTGTTAAGAAACTTGTCTTCTTTGTTTCCCTATGCATGTAGCATATTGCTAGACCTAAAAAGCGGTCGTTGAATGACGTGAAACCTGGTTCTTTTGAGCAAAAACTTAAATACAAAAGAAAAAATATTCCCACAGGTGCCGAGTTCGATATTATTATCATTATTTGTATACCGTGGAATTTATTATATATTGAAGTGTTTTTGTATTAGCTCTTACGAGAAATTACATGGATTATATGGATTGTGGTCGAAATACCAAGTTGCAAGCGGTTCACTGGATTATTTTTCACTATCATCAAAGAATATTTCTAGCTTTTTTCTACGGAAAAATGCTCTATCGAAATGTGATGCACATATTCTAGCAATCCGGGACACTGAATTCAAAGGATTTGAGGAAATCAGATATCCTTCTGAGTCCCCTTCCCTTATCTGCTTCACATCCACGAAACCAATGTAAGTGCAGGTGGCAAAGTATCTTAACGTAGCCAACATGCCTATTGGCGGTGCAATGCTTTTTTGTTCGGAACGACTATTCCTTTTCTGCCGTGTTCGAAGGAGCCTCGACTGGAACGAGGTTCACTTCTCAGCAGAAACACTCCTGCATCCTCTGTGTTTACTTTGAACGAGCACGTGAATCAACTCCCGAGATTTCACTAAAAGTATTATCAAGTTACTCTCAGTGAAAGGGGTGTTGTTCGTATTTTTACAATATACCTCAGAACGGTCTTCTATAGTTTGACTATTTCTTATCTCTAAATCCTTTTTCTGTTATTTTGTTCCTAATCCTCTATATATTATTTTATCCGTTTTCGGTTACCAGAGCTTCTCTCCTTTCAAACTTCATCGAATCATATAAATAACACACCATCTTATGGAGAAAGTTTTCCACTTCCTGTTGAAAATAGGAACAAATGAAAAATTCACTATTTGGTCGAAACAATAGTGTTAAAATTTGAATTTGCCTATAGAGTTCCGTTACAGGATGTGTAGATATGCATTGATACAAACGTGGTACATTGAAAAAAAGAATGATATAGAATACGGTGGTGGGTATCTTAGGTATGTTTTAATATGTGTATATTCATTTGGAGTATTTGTTAAAATGTATTTGGGTTGGGAAATAGAGTATCAGTGTCCGTCTGCGAAATTTTCGCACGGTGTAACTAGTATATCTTATTCTTATTGTGTTGCGGAAGTACCACTAATAAATTATTCAAGGACAACGACTTGAGTATAAAAACATCTTAAAAACCTCGTACGTAAGGAATTGCATCACAGAAATTACGGTGATCTTTATTATGTGTTTCTAAACCGTTTTTACCTTATATTGATTCAAATGCGACCGTAAATATGTTACATAGGCAGCAGTACAGCGTGGGAAAATACACGATCCTTTCCAATGATAGAATCTGATCAAATAAATCTCACTTCTTTACTTCTCCTAACAAGTCGGATAATCTATTGTAAACAGGTATTGTATTCTACATTTAAATCTAATCGCGGCATCCATAGCTAGGCTAAAACAACGTATTTTAGATTAATAAAATAATTTAAACGGTTAAGCAAATTAGAAATACGGAAATAAAAGAAGATTATATAAAATTGGATATATTTTACTGTAAGAAGAAAGTTCAGGCGGTATGGATATATATAAACAAGGAATACGTAATTATAAATAAAATAAATACTATGAAGGTAGCTCAAATAATATACTCTATTCGAGTAAAATTTTGAACGCCAATTCAATAAGGAACTACTGACAGCTCTGCTTTATGAAAATATACATCAGCAATACTAATCCCGATATTAAAGAGTTTTATAATTATTAGGTAGATTAATACAGGTAGTTTTGTATCTCTAACGCAGGCACTGTTATTTGTGATTTGTGTTAAATTTCAGGCAAGAAATTCATATTTTATGTAATTGTTTTTATTATTTTAGAAGTGTAGCGACAATCGAGGTCATCTTGCATAAATGGGCCCATAACCAGGAATAGAACCTGGGACCGCTTTCACCAAAGACGAACGCGCTACCCACTTGGCTATCCGGTATCAGTAATCATTGTTTCTTTCTTTTTACTTAGAACAAGATATGAAGTAATAAATGAGAAAATTTTCCCTTGCAATTGAACTCGCAAATGAATACCTCCATTTCCATTAAATTCCAATTTCCATTTAAAATGTAGAAATCCCGTCCTACCGAAATAAATTCTGTTTCTACTTACTTCTTATAAATCGAATGTTAGATTGGTAAGGTTAAATATCCTATGCAATTCTAAGTCATAGTTAATATAAGTATTTCCATAGGGATTCGATGTGAGGGAAGGAGTAGTCTTTGGCCGTACCGCGATATATTTCTCTCTTTCAATGGGACAGCATTTTTCCGTGAGGAATCCGAAGAAGGGGTTTTGCGAGTACAGTTGGGCGCATCTGTTGTTGGTCCGCTTAATTACGAGACGAAGAATTTGTGATGTGACGCCCGTTATTAATGATTCGGAGGCCATTCTCGTTAAGGGAAATTCGTCCGGTTAGCTGTCACGTGAGGGAGCCGAATAATTAACAGACTTACAAGAGCAGCTGAGTAAATACTTATTAGGTGGCTTTCGTTTCAAAAGAACAAACTCACTGAACAAATCGTATCAGTAACGGGTCGTGTTTTGTGACGGAGTTAACACGACCTTGAATTGGCTGCGATATTATTTGGAGAATATGAAATTTTGGAAATTTAGGTTAGCAGGATTTCGCTTTATTTTATTCAGCTATATTAAGATTACGATAGAATAAGATTCCTTAGTTCTTTATTATAAATTTTTGAATCTAATAAATACGAAAAGCTAAATTTGTTAGTAGAAATAATAAAGCGGCTCTGTTAGGGCAAGATCAAGACTGAGAAGCGTCTTCTTAGATCTGACCTTTTGTTGTATAAAATTTAAGAGAAAGAAATAACTCAATAATTACTCCAAATAAAAATACTTTATAGTTTAAAAATTTTAAGTTTGCAGTCAGGAGAAAATACAGCACAGAAGAAAAAACACCCTTAAGGAGGAGGTGTGAGAAGGTTTCCAAATCTACTAATTTAGCTTAACAAATCTACTAAGTTAACTTAATTTTTGGAGAAAGAGTGAAGCTCTAAGACAGTTTAAGACTCAAAACGATACAGATACTTTTTCACAAATGAAACAAGCAAGTATGTACGAAAAATAAACAGAAATATAACAATATGAAATACAAATACAGTCTAACCTCTTCACCTTACAGTCGTCTTAACTGGCTTTACATTAACCGGCTAGATTAGCACCATGGAAGTATTTTGCATTTAATATATCACCAGAAAGTAAAAAAGTAGGGGAGGATATATTCCTTTCACAAACTTTTTCGAAATACTTTAAACTTATTTGAAAAATTGCTAAACTCAATTTATAGATACTATTATGAATGAATGTAGGATAAATGCGAGTTGAAAAAGTTCGCAAGGGATCGGTAAATATTGGTAATTATTACGTATAGACTAGGCATGTTACATACCTATCCGGTAAAGAAATAGCATGAGTGGTTCGTAAATACAAGTTTTCAAGAACATGAATTTTAAATTTTAGTGTACTAAATTTTTTATTTTCAATTTGCACATAGTCTTGTTTATCGGTGGATTTGTAATTTCAAGAACTATCAACAAAACCTATCCATTCAGTAATGAGTAATCTCATTCCTTATCGCATTAGAGACAGTTATGAATCTTCCGCAAAACTTCTTAGAGAGAAAATTTACGCTTTTGGTAGTGTCTTAGAAGTAGCGAGTGATTCAAAATTCGCTTCTTTACTTAGGTGGCTTTTCTTGGTGATCTCAATGCCAATCGTTTCCCAAAGCTGAACTTAGATAAGAGAAACTCTAAACGCAAATGTAATTAGATTTAATATTGGAAACCGAATCATCCGGTGAGTATCATCCAAACTTGCAGCGGCTCATACTTAACGCTGGATTACATTCCTCGACATCCCTCCGTCGCATCCACCTTCACCGCGTGCATAATGTGCTTACGAGAAACGTAAAAACGCATCTTCCCGTCTAAATTTATTTCGAGCGCACCCAGAACACCCTTCCATCCGACCAAAAAAAAAGAGGAACACGGGTAACATTCATGAGCACGCCCGGCAAAGTAGAGGCACGTCCGTGTTATAATCCCGCTTCTCCACTCGCTCACGTTCAGCTACATTAAGAGCGACCACAGCGGGGCTCTGAGCAGTGAGTAATAAGTTAAGCGAAGGGGTCAGGGTGCAGGGGATGGAAATAGGAGACAGCCTAAGCAGGGGGTACAGGTGATCCTTATAAAAAGGAACCTTGTAGCATCCTCTTCCCTCAACCCGACTCCCTTATCCAGTGTATCGACTCAAACACCTCCTTCTTGTTTACGAGCGGGGAAAATGACATCTCTCCGCCACCTCCCGACTCACGGCCTTTTTAAACTCTCCCTCGAATAATTTGAGGAATGCCCTCGGACGAGGCATCCCTCAGCTTTCTGCGAGTGCGGGCGTCAAGTCACGCCTCGGAGCACGTCTTTTTTTCCCCGAGTTATAACTCGGTCCGTCGTGAATAATGCCGATGGTTGTTAAAGTTCTCGGTAAAAGGCACGCATCGGAGATTACGTAATGAGATTAGATGGGTCTCGAACGCGTCGCGACGCCGTTTTTTTATTTTCGCCCGGTTGGAAGGGTGTTGGAGGTACGGTTTATTAGTTTCCATCGCTGAAATCACGATGCGATCCGTGGGTATTCTTCGCTGTTTAAGATTCACCATCCGCTCCGTTTCATCTTTGTGCGGGAATCGGACATCTTTTTCTGTCCGATGTCCACTTAAAAAGCTGTGCGCGAAGAGACATTAGATATTAGATACCGGGAGAATCTAACATCATACTCGGATCCACCGTCTGATAAGTTATCGCTCGGTGTATCTAATATTTGGTGATGTATCGACAAGCGTCTTCATATAATAATGGATGACTCGGAACATGGAAGAGTTAGAACAGTGTGTCAAATGTCAGACGTTTAAGAGTCTCTACCACCGCCATCTTAACTAGCTACCAATATGACGTATGTTTCATTCTGTGGGAAGAGGCGCAACAATATATATAAGTCTATACAATACTGTTTCTTTTTCTCAACTGAACATAGTATAGCATAATTCAGATATTCGATCATAAAGAAAAGAGAAGATATACGAAAATAAATTCAAGAGCTCTGTAACAAGGATGATAATTTTGAATTATAAAAAGGAAAGAAATGTTGGTGAATTACTCGGACCTGTCAATTGGACTGTATGTGGCCGAATTTAAGCGTATGATTTATCAAAGTTTCTGCGTACATTTTTATTATACATCGTGAAGTTTGATTTGTATGTAAGTATGAATAAGATATTATTTATGAGAAATTATATTTCGGCCAGTAGTCTCCACCGTGTTTTTATGGAAAGCTACAAAATATTTATGTCATGCTACTTCACATAGGTGAATCTAACCTCCACGTTCGTGGC
Source organism: Pachydiplax longipennis (assembly GCA_036926295.1). Lineage (NCBI taxonomy): Eukaryota > Metazoa > Arthropoda > Insecta > Odonata > Libellulidae > Pachydiplax > Pachydiplax longipennis. Next base: position 21,142,182 of record JAVFKF010000003.1, on the reverse strand, counting down.
TTCATATTAGCAATATGCTTAGGATATGACAAAGATATCGATCGAAATTATATTGTGAAACATTTCTAAGATACGTCTACTAAATAATTGCCAACAAAATGGTAATTAAAAAATTAATTCGAGGCTAGTTAAAAGGCTAAAAAAGTATTAGGAAAATAATCAAAAAGTAATGAATAGTTTAAATAACTGAATAGAAATAACATCGGGTATTTTTATTTTGAACTAGAACAATACATGTAAATATGGGAAAAATTCATTTTTTTTATTTTTAATGATACGAGTATTTTGAAAAATGCATACACCCACGTCTTACGTCTGTTATTAGAGAATTCATTTGCTTATCATCTATTAGTGCTATTAGTAGAATCATAATGCAACTTACGGGTAGTATTTTATAATACACTAATTCATGAGTAAATGCTCTCTAATCGCCCTCCCCCTTGTAAAGTTCGTCCTCTTTCCATAAGGAGCTTCTAGATCTTCCCCTACCTCTTCATGAAGTCATGCTAGATCACACCGACTTTATATACGAAGGCTATATCGGTAATCCCGCAAAATTCCACGAAGAATCGCAAAATGAACGCATCTGATCGATGATTAAAATTCAGTTTCAGTTTCCCCATAATCAACTGAGGAGGTCTCATACAATTATTTCGTGAGAAACGATAGCGATCCAAAGTTTCAATGACAATCCATCCTCTGAGAAATCAGATTCGAATCACGGCAAAAAATCAGATTACCTCCAGAGATTTAAGTATCGTTAAATCCCGTACTATTCAAATGAATGGACCACTAAAGATACGATTTCCGTATCATCACACTCAAACGATCACCACACCACGGAGACCCTATACACATGGCTCAGTATCTAAACAGCGTCGTTGGCAATCATTCCAATCGACCACTCATTATTTTAATGCCCGAAAACACGAAAATATTCCACATAAACGCTCTAAAACTCGGAAAGATGACGATAAAGAGGACTTTGAGAGCAGATCTTAAGCTTCGACAACACATCTGGAGCACTTAAAAAAAATCTCTTATTCCGCGTCCGTAGCAGTAAAAGCGGTCTTTGGAGAAGTCCCCGAAAAAGGCCACTTAAAAAGAAAGAATTCGGCTTTTGCTTCTCATTTGTTTATTTTTTTCCCGTGTCCTCTCTCTACATCATGCTCCTCCCACAGCAGATCCTGCCACCCACGCTTACATATAAAATCAACCTCTCCCTAGAGTTGGAACATCAACTTAAAGAGTTATGGATCTTGGTGTACGGTAACACAATAGGGGCCACTCTATCGCCCGACGGAATAAAAAACGCGACGGAGAGAGAGAAAAAAAGAAGGACGAGATCCGTGCCCACGGTGGGTTTCGAGGGAGGTGGAATGATGGGAAAGAAAAGAGACAAAAATTTGAAGGTAGGCTGCGCGTCTGGCTAGAAAGACGGCGCGTGAGGTGTATCCAGGTAGGTGATGGGAAGGGATGACCATCTCTTCTTTGCTTCTTTCTATAGGGAAAAAGACGTACTTCCCATTGAGTTTGAGAATGTCTCCACAACGCAGCACGGACACCAAAAGGATCATTAATACTTCACAAACTATGGGTTCTAACATTAGACGTATTCTCAAAGACTTAGTTGTACTAGGAGATTTTGAGTTGATGGCAGTTAAGTCCAAAAGAAACCATCTGGCCCTATTAAAGGTTTTAATAATATAAAATATGGTAAAAAATTTTAAATATCTACTAACAAAGACATAGTGTGGGTGGGTTTGTCGGTGAGAACATCTTTAATTAGATGATGATTTAAATATGATGTAAAAATTTAATTCATGACTGCAATAAATATATTTTAATTATATTGGAATTGCAATTTTAGTGTGCATATGACTGTGCTAAATAATGTGTAATTCATATAAAACATAAATTATGCAATTGATATTAAATGCAGAGCTTGATTTGACGATAGATATGATAACTTGATTTGATAGATTTGTCCTATATATATATATGCTTATGTTGGACCAAGAAATTTATTGTTATGATCAATGAAATTTCAAAGAAAAATAATAACAGGGAGATATTGATCGTGTATTATAATCAGCAGTAGTTTGTAATTGTCATATATCATTCTTAAAGTTTACTTCAAGAATACTGATAGTCTCCAATAAACAGTGAAAGCAATCACGACTTCAACAATAACTTATGTGACTCAAAAATTACGCTTCAAACCATCAACAATCTGCTGATTTGCTGATTGTAAGGATAAACAGAAGATAAATTGAGAGGAAAAGCAAAAATATCCAAGTAAAGGAAAAATTTCACGATATCTCCTGCTATTTTCAAAAACCGAGGAAGATTAAGATAACCATTTTATAGCTCACATATGTTAGGTTAATAATAAGTTGTTACTTCTTTAATGACTTTTACTGTTTCACAGAAAGAATCACCTAGACCACACAATATCCGTAGGTGACAAATTTCAGTAATCACCTAACCAGCTGATTTAATATGTTAGCATTGCACGAAAATGTCTGCAATATATTGTCAGTATCTCAGAGTTACACCTGATTCTGTTTCTTTTAAATTTAAATAAGTCTAGAAATTATGCAGTAAACTCCCTGTGGGCGACAACACATTCCTCGAGAAATGAAAACAATTTCTAAGTTAGCCAAGTGTCTATTTCCTTGATTTTCTTCATCATGTCTAATCCTCTAATGAAGTTGGGAAATCAATATTTTCTACAGGACATATCATCTCAGAGTTTGTCATGCACGTTTATCTTCGGGTAAATTTTAATTTTTAAGAAACTTAATACAAAAATTTCGAAATGAAAATATTCAAATTTATTACGGAAATGTTTGAATCATGCGACGACCTTCCTATTTGCTACCTCCTTAACCAGAATCTGATTATAATGCAGCATATCTTATTATATTTTATTATTCAGTTATTTCCTCCATGAGAGACTGAACATATTTTTCTAGCTCCGTATTCATCCGGAGATATAAGTATCGTTGATAAATCGAGTATCCTTGAATGCGGGACTAACTTTCGTTATCTCTTGTCTAATAATTTCCCGTGAAATCCGAATGCTACCCATTTCAATAAATATACCATAACGCCTTTCCTATGTCCCTACGGTAACCCGTTTTGGGTCCATCCAATCGAACGCCTCCTTTCTCGGATATTCTGTCTAAAAACCGGATTAAGTGGAAGGCCTCTGGGAAGGGCAATCGGGAGAGGGACGTCCTTCGATACAAAGCGATGTTCATTTGGAAAGACGTTTTCGTCGGACGGGGACGCCGTTTAAGTCTCCAGACAAACGAAAGTTATGTCGGCGGGATTAAATGAATTTCACCCGCCCAGCGTCTGCTGTTCTCCTAGTCTTATTTAATTTTATCCAGTCCGGGTCGAAGTAAATCCTACGTAGAATATGTATTCAGGTTTTTTCAAATTAAGATATTTCTTTATAACTGAAATAACTTGTCAGAAAAATCCTAGGAAATCAACAAGTGAGCCCTTAAGTATTGTCACGATTCAATATTCAGGGGTAAAATTAATAAAATATATTCATGTAAAGCTAGACAAGCAGTGGGAGACTTCGTCCAAGTTTGTTAAGTCTGAAAAGCACTTGGCATTTGGTCTCATCCATCAGGTCAATCTCGTCTTGAATGTTGCCTAAATTCTAATAATTAAGTACATCTAAATTTTATACGAAGGAAAAAATTTATCCATTAAGGTGAAGTGAACTAAAAGAAAACATTTTTTTCTTTACTTTCACATAGCATCGTTTAAATGGTTTGAAAATAACTAAAATACGAACACAAACAAAAGCCACAAATGTCCTGAGGGCCGCAGGTTCCCGAGCCCTGGGTTAGATTATTAAATGTAGTTAGAGTAGCTACAAAAAAAACGATCATATTTACTAATTTGTCTCTTAGAAGAGACAATTAGGACTTCAAAAATGAATGGGTGATCACAATTACCGATGAAAGCAAAATGGATTCCATAAACCAGCTTCTGAACGTAAGATTCTCACAAATTAAGAGTAAGCAATGCGGGATAGAAGGATTCGATTCTCCCTTATTATAACATAAAATTGTCTAGAAAGGTAGTTATCAGCTACTTCTTCCATGATTATGCATCGTATCTTTTAATGTAACCGATTGTGAGTATCCAAATACAGTAACACTTCCGCTGACAAAGATAATTCAAATAGTTCACTCGATGGGTAGGATCGAGTAACACACCTAATAGAATCATTCAGTTGTTCTGCACGATAAGGATAGAGTGAAAAATTTAAACGTTTTATTCGAATTATTCAGTTGAAGTAAATAGTTGAACTATTCGATTTCTTTCATTCGGTTGTTCCCACCTATACCTATACGCTAAAACAATCGTTCATCGAATCCATATTCGTTAGCCGAATCCAAAAACTACAAAAATAAAAATATTTTTTAACTGAAAAATTCGTTAGAAAAGTTACTCGTTAGCCGGGGAACCATTGTATAATTATTTTGTTTGTAAACGCTGAGAGTGATGCTCTAACCTCTTGCTTTTACTTTTCATACATTTTGAATTTAAATCGCCCATTTCAAAATAACGTTGTGGGGCATAAATGTACCCTAAAAAATCAAGTGAAGAAAGTGGAGGAATATATACTCTTCGAAAAGATGCTGCATCTCCGAAGAACCGCTCGTTGTGATTGCCTTCGCGTTTTTTGCCAGAGTTTAAAACCGACCACCCAAGCAAAATGGCCGGGATGGTGGGAATATTCCGAAGAATATCTACGAAATGGGAAATCCAAATTGTTATAACGCTCTTAAAATGAACGTAAAGGACAAGCTGTGAAGAATTTACGACCGTAAATGACGGCAATCGTGTTTCCGTAAATAGTTGGGGCATAATGAATAGAATGACTTGTGCTTCGAAGATAATATTCCGTAATAAATATCAATTTCTCGTAACAACATCGATAAAACGTTCTGCGCATGATGTTAGTAGCATAATCCTCCTCGATCGAGCTACCAAGATCATCTAAAGGCGGCAGACTTTCCCACGCTAGAGGATTTTCTCAAAGATCAAGTAAAAGCTTTCACTATCCGAGGCTATCCTTTCCGTCTGATTCATCATCTTCCTCCACAAAAAATATGAGATTATATTGTCTCCATAACTTCTGTTTCTGTCAATGATACTTCATCGCGATATAAGTAATTATCCGAGATAACATAATAACAGATGAAGTTATAAATGAAAAATGGGTTAATAAAAATGTTAAACAAGAGGTTAAAGTGAATTTTGATGGAAAACTCATAAATAAGTGCAGAAAATGGATCTTTTATAAGAAAGATATCAATTATAGTATATAGCGTATAACCGACTAAAACGGAAGAAATGAAACAATGTGCGAACTAAGTTACGTAATTAAGTGTACAGGTATCATTAAATAATACAAGGAACATTCACCTAACTCAAGAAATTGAAGTTTAATTGGCTGAAGTAATTGAAGTAATTGAACATTGAGTTTTGGTGAGGAAAATGGGAGAAAAAGACCGTGATGGAAAAAATTAAATGCGAATCATGGTATCCTGAATTTAGGTAACGATTTTATTATAGAAATGAATAAAGAATCGATAAAAAGAATAGATATATATATATATTAGGTGAATGAAATGCTCAAGGCTAAATGTAATATGCATTAGTTCATATATGTGGAATTTCTTTTAGGAAACTAATTATTCTAGCAAACAATATTACACTGAAATTGTAAGTTTTTCAACAGCTGGGGTTATTCCGCATGTGCGATCCTATACTGTGAATCCAATCCGGCTCCACTTCAATCAAAGACGAAGACTTAATTTCGGAGAGTCCAAGACACCCTTGAAACAATTATAATATAGATTTCTTAGCTAATAATTAGGGAATATTGTACGAAGATTTTAAATATGCAATAAATATTTTTAATATGCATTTTTAATAGGACACCTCTTGAATAGCCAAGAAAGGACTCGGGAGAGACTTAATGTTTTCAAAAGTATTATTTTCTTCATCTTGGAGAGCCTTTTATTTGAAATTAATGATTTATGAGTATAAATCATATTGATGATTTGTTTTATCAATATAAATCATATTTATAACTGTAAATTCTGAATAAATGACAACCGGCCTGTTGGTCTAGGGGTATGATTCTCGCTTTGGGTGCGAGAGTTCCCGGGTTCAAATCCCGGACAGGCCCTTCTTTTTCTCGCCTTGTTGGCATAGGGATTAGCGAGCTATCCTGACAACTCTGTGATCCAGGATTCTAACCCTGGTCAGGGCATACTTTCGTTATTTTTTAAAAGGTAAATTGTAATAAGTCAGATAATACTAAAATTCACATAATAAAGATTATTATTTTAATAATTTATGATAGTATATATATAAATGTTTTTGTACCTTTATTTGCTGATTATAATTTCAGCTTAATTACAATGTCAGAGTTTAATCACTTTATTGGATTGATATGATTCCATTTAAATACCCCAAAAAAACCGTTTAATTATATTTCTATGCATTTGAAAGGTAAGAGATCGGAATGAAACTCATGCGACAAAAACGAGACCTATGTCCGTTCGTACTGAGCGATAGCGATCTTAAATTCGACTCACAAAGGAGTCAAAAGCGATTTACATGAAAGGCGAAAAAATAAAAGCGCCGGAGAAAAAGACCTTTCCGCTTAATGGAAAACGAAATGGGGGGGAAAGGGGATAAAATCACGTCCCTTTAATGGAAGATCCCACCGAAATGACCGTGAAAACGGCGTCCCAAAGACGAATATCAGGAGGACGTCCGCTCGAATATTGGCCCGACAACTTCATCCTTTGTGAGTGACGCAGGCCATCCGTCAATCCGAAGCCCTGTTTCCTTCCATCTCGCCCAAACGTCACTTTTCGATCAAAACAGCTGAACACCGTGCTGCGGACATTCCTCCACGTGCCAGCAAAGCAAAAAAATATATCACGATCCCGGCCATAAACTCGGCCCGTTCTTTTTTTTTCATTTTGCATCTTTTTGAGATGGGAAAGTTTATATGCCGTTCTTAAAGTCGTTTTTAATGGGCAACAAATTTCGATCCTCCCTCGGATCGCGGTCGTTAAGGAGCGGCGAAAGATTTCCGTGCTTCGTTTGTTTTAGGATGCGTGTTTCCCACTGTTCGTTTGTTCATTACATGTCGAAGCCGTACTTCGAAAGTAAGAGATAATTGCGGCAATATGTAAACAAGGATAAACGTTTTTGGGCGAAGTAGTAAAAGAGGGGACTTGCGAATATGTCGTCCGCTTTTGATGAAATCGTAGCCAATCACTCAAGCTTTTTTACACCCCTCAGTATTCCGTATTGACTCCCATGTATGCTGTCTTTTAAATGAAATATGTCAAAAATATAGCTGGAATATAAAAGGGTGTGTTAAAAAAACAATCACCATTAAATTTGATATGCAGCATAAAATATGATTCGGTGTCCAATAGATATTCTTGATAAAATATACGGATTTTATATGTGCGATATATTTAAAGACTGTACAATTTGGCAATCATTTTAGCATAATGCAGCATTAAAAAAAAATCCTAATATCATATACCTCATATACCCAAAAGTTTCGTTGACCTATGAAACTTAAAACTGTTAAGAGACAAAGGTTCTCCAAGTGCCGACAGCGGCCACCGTCTAGGGCGATTCCCGGGAAACAGATAATCGCTTAGCGGTCACCAGTTATGTTTTCTTAAAACTGTTAGTTGAAGACGTTATACTTTCTCTCTCTAAGCCCACACCACTTTTTACATAAATTTGAAGAACGCCTATCAGCTGTTGTTGAAATCAACCCATTTGGTTCTTCCACTAGAGATAACTTTACAGCATTTAGTAACTTTTATAGTCAGTTTGAATGACTGGAGCTTTTTGGAAAATGTTTTCATTAATTAAGTTTATTTAAATTATACAAAATTAGAAAAAGAGAATTAAAAATTTTGTTTAAAATTTCATTATTACATTGTTAAATATATGCATAATTTACGACTATTTAGAAAAATAGTTGAATTTATAGTAAATTAATATAAATTAAAAAATCAATTCAATTATACTGAGTGAATATAAGACGCTAATTTATACCATTTCATTTATACATGAAATCAAGAATAATTATTCTATTAAACTAAAAGAAAACTACAACTAAAACGAATAATATAATATTATAAATATAATATAATAAATTATAATGGAGGAGTATTATGAAAATTCATACACTTCGCTTTCCACGTAAAGGACTGATATGAATAATATTGAGACATAAAGCAAAACTTTTTTCTCGTTTGATCGTGGATTAATGGATTGTGCTTACCCCTCATAAACTTTGAAGCCGGCCCAGTGAAAAAGGTTCAACATTATCTACCTATTACCGAAAATTAAATTTCTTAATGAGAATCATTCGGTGAGGATCATTTCTATCACGAGCAAATACGATCTGGGCTGAACAATTCGCAAAAAAATCACCGCCGCAAAGTATCGCACGGAGAGACTGGAAGCCGCGCAAAAAAGCCGAATTCCCACGGAAAGAATGTGGTTAGGAATCCGCCCGCCTCCTTATCATTCCATTTCGGAAGTCGTAAAAAATCCCAAACTTTTTTAAGGTCCATATCTCATCCGTCCGATGCGTTCCCTGACGCCTTCTAAATATCCTCCGCGACCTTACTTGGTCTCGAAAGAGGCCCCGTCCGAAAGGAGGCTGGATCCCAAATGCGCAGCACGATCTTCCGCTTGGCGAACGATTCGTTATATTACGTCTTTATTTTCGGTGTCGCCTTGCTCGTATCGGAATTGCCATCGGGAAAACATGAGTGAGCGGCCCCGCTTTTGTCACTGCTCAATTGGGGAACCACACATGGGTCACCACGAAAATGACAATTCTGCTTCCGGAGAAAAAATTCGGAGTTAACTGTCAAAGCCCCCTCTTCAATCAAACCGGTGTGTGATATATGGGCCGACCACACGTCCTGTTTTGTAATAATACTAATAATAAAACGGCTTTATTGGAGTGAGATTCAGACTAGTAAGTTTCTTCTTTCGAGGGAGAGGGGATAGGTAACTTTATGGTTAAGGGCGTGCACCCAGGATAAATCCCAAGGAAAAACTGACTTGTCAAGTGTGATAGGACCGGGAATCGAACCCGGGATCTTCCTTACTGCGGGAGGATGCTTTATCTAACTATGCTATCCGATCAGAATAGGTTGTTACTAAGCTATCTAACTATAACCTAGTTAATTTGGATAAGGTAGCCTTTCGGATAGAGGAATATCCCGGACTCAATTCCGGGTCCTATCACACTTTTTTCAAGTCAATTTTCCCTAGGATTTCTTCTTACATCCAACCCTTGGTGACCCTTTTAGCGATGAATTTCGTAATTTGGTGTCACAGAACGATTAGTTTGAAATAACAATGTACAGAGTATATGAGAATTGTATTTCTATGAGTTCTTTATGTATGCACTAGTTAATAGCTTCATTGATTTCAAATATAAAATTTTTATGATACTAAAGTATATTTTTATTGCATACTCTGTATTAATTTAGAACTTTAAAATATTTTTGTTTGGATTTTGAATATATTACACTCGGCTTTTAACATTCACTGCATTAATTTCTATGGTAATTTTTATTATATTAACTGGATATTCTCTATTTTTACAATTTATAATATGTGTGCTGCGTTTCTTTCACCTTCTTATGTGGGCCATTTTGTCTTCCTTCACTTGAGATTTTCCCCACATATCCATAACATTTTAAAGTTATTTTTATCCGATTTCTGGAAATGCAAGAATATACTTCCCGCTACGTAATTTATATCACTTACTACTGCGATATCTGTACAGCGGTATTCAACCATTCCATCAACTTTATCTAAAAAAAACTTCGGCGTCCCTCATTTCACACAGTGGTTTATACTTGCTGAGCGGAGGTGAATGTCTGTAGCTTATCAAACGCATTCAGTTCCTTGCTGCATTGTCATTATCAGCGAAGAAAATTTCCCGTCTTATTCCCCTTTCATCTATTTATCTATCACATTCACTCCGGAGAAGAATCCGGTTTTCCAAGAGTCCGCTTCTTGCAGAGGAAGAAAGACAAAAAATGCAAATAAAAACGTGATACAAGAAGGAGTTGTCGGGCTGAGGTTTGTGTAAAGTGTGGGGTGAATAAGAAAAGGAGAAAAAGGCAGGGTGAGAACCCATTGGTTGAGGAATAGAAAGATATGCAAGGAAACTAAAATGGGGGAGATGGATTTGAAGATGAGAACGGATGTAATCTCACGTTCAGACTAAGAACGAATCTAAGACAGAGAAGAAAGTTTGCAAAGGATATGATTATATAGTATTCAATAAGCGGAAGCTCTGCTTTGAGGAACTCTAAAATGTATAGTTGATGAATTACTTACCAAAATACATGAAACTTACCAAAGCAAGATTAAGAATTCTACTTTCAGATCAATCCCCTAGGACTATACGGCTATCTCAAGCAGAAATAAGATCATATTTAGATAAGACCTGAAGTTGGAAATATTTCTTCTGAAATGGTCGTGTACAAGCTTTTACTTCGATAGGACTACGTTCACTCCTTTAAAAATTTCGCGTTATGCAGAAATATTTCTTTATATAGTTTAAAAATTATTAATCGAAAATTATTTTTTCTGTGCCTCCACTACAATGACGTATAAAGTAAGTATACCAACTAGAAATACAGGATAGATACCTACCAATATTATCTTTTATTCGCCTTAGCCATCCAGGTTAAGCATGACAAATCCAAGGTAAGCATATACTGAAGCTATAGGGAAGAAAAGCCTACCATCTAGTAGCAAATTATTTGGCCCTGTTTTATTTGGAACTTGGAACTCAATGTTGCTAATCCAAAAAATTGAAAGATATGTAATGATTCCCTTCCTCACAAATATAGGGGTTCAAATTAGTTCATATATAGTTAAATTAGTTTATACGTATATTCACTTGAATATGACCTGATTACTATTTATTTTTGGTGAATCATTTAATCAACTCTGTATCTTTAAATTTATTTATGAAAATATTCATTTTACTACATTTTAGGCAGTTACTATATTTTAGACAATTATTATATTTTATAAATCTCATTGATAGTAGGTTAGTTAGTTATTTGACGAGACATCAATTCAGTATCAGTACTCTTTCTGTAAAGTATATGAATAAAAATGTCAATAAATAAATATTTATATTACTTTCCTTATTCATTTAAATCCTCACACACTCACAGAGGAGACTGAAAGATTAGCAATGTAGTTGTATATAAATCAATGAATCTCCGAATTCCATGACGAATGGCGATCCTAGATTTAAGGAAAAACGAGGAATAAAGAGAGGATGAAGGGAGGTGAGAAGGAATGTAAAGGGAGAGTTGAATAAAGGAGAGGCAGAAGCGTCGATCTTGATGGCCCAAGAGGATATTTGAGGAGATGTTGTGGAAGATGTCGACGCGGCTTTTTATTTCGGGAAGAATGGATCGAGAGTTATCTGGAGATCGAGAAAGGGATGGAGACAGATAAGAGGAGAAATTTCTGCGAATAAAACTCCCTGTATTCAATTACAACGGCTCGTTTCTGTGACATTCGGAAACGCCTTCGATTTTATTTACGTTTTATAGTCGTTTTTACGGCCGAAATGCGGCCGATAGCGCAAGAACTCGGAATTTAATGGAGGAAAGGTAGATTAAAGGCTTTTAAAACGCGGAGTATTTTTTATTCCGAGCCAAAAAATCTGTTTTGGGATATCTAATGAATTGGTGCCTTCGTTCGGATGAAGTGCTTTCAGGAATGCATTATGATTTTACTTTTCTCTTCATAAAACTGTTTCAATTAATTAAATAAAAGCGGATGATAAACGGATTCCATTCAGTGAAGATCTCTGATGATTACTCTTAAAATAGCTAAGTATCTTTAGTAAAAATGCTAAGAGGAATTGTGAATCTGATATGTATATTCATATATTATAATAACAGAGAAATAGCGAGAAAAGATTAGTCAAAGCATGGGAAAATATCAAGATATTTGTTCATTTCAGAATAATATACGCTTAAAAACATGTACTAATTTGTAAGGAGTAATTATTGTTGGTGTGAGGATATATTGTTCTGTATGGATTTTTATACATTATAATTTTCGTTGATTTCTGCATATGAACTGGTTTTGTGCAGATTTGTGTTTGGTGTAGGAGACTTTGCCATCGGAATTTATTCACTTGTGACGTGATTATAATAATAATATAACTATAATACTTTCAACAGGAATTCAATCAGATATGTTACTGTAAAAAAATATCAAAAATAGGGTTTTGGGAATCAATGTTGTAAATTATTAGGTATAAATTCAAAAAAAAGAAACTCTATTTTTATTTTCCCAATTCCACTTCTTAAGTCTTCTGTGTGCTTCTTCAGCGTGCTAATAATGCCCTGATTCACCTCTCTTAACACCCTTAAGTTACTGATAAACAACCCCACGATTTTAATCATCAACACCTTTTCTCTACGTCATTTTCTTTGCATCCTTTCAATGGCTTTATTAGCAACCAATTTCCGTTCAATATATTCCCCATCTATTTCCTCAGCCTTCGCTTTCTTTTTGCAGCCATATGCCTTTCTTCTGTAACCATTCTCAGCACTTCCTCGTTTGTTTTTCTATCGATCCAGCTTTCATTTTTCAATCTACGCCACTCCCATAACTGGAGAGACTCCAGTACTTTGATGGCCTTTTCTCTTAGAGTCATTGACATTCATTTTGCCAAAAGAATTGTTTTATTTCCTTAACATGCTTATTTATTGCTTCATTTAACTCACTGTCTAAATGCAGCGCGAAACTAATTAAGTTAGACTCAAAATAATCAATAAATAGCAGATATCAACACCGTATTACCGATATATCAGTTAAGAATCAATTCGACGGAAGCGGGAATAACTTTTCGTATTCCACAACAGGAAAAATGTCAACAGGAGTCAATTAATCTCAGAGATTATAATTCTTGTTTTAACGGAAAATGAACAAAAACACAAGAAAAAATTTATTCAGGTATCTGTAAAATTTTAGCTCGAACTTAGAGGAATGTTTAGAAAGTGGTATTTTTTCAAATTTCGACTGATAAGAACCAGTTTGGAATCTTTTACATGTTCATTGGCCTTAAATTAAGATTTTTCCCGGTGTGTCTAATATAAATTCCATGGCAATCATCGCAGGCCTATTGACATACCCCTGATTCAAAATAGAATCAGTGGAATCCTTACCTTACTTTTTTGCTCTTATGCATTTTTGCTCAATTGCTAGTAAAACAGGATTAAAAATTTGGGAAAATTGTAGAGAAGACAGAGAAAATTGTTCGGAAGGAAGATGTTTTCCGTTTAACAGTTTTACGGAAAATTTTAATATAATTCTTATTTAATTAAATTAAAAATTCTTAATTAATTTAAAATTAATTTTTAATTTAATTTTAATTAATAATATAATAATTCTTTTTGAGACGTGTGTAGTAGAGACTACCGTTGGTAGGTTGATTGATTAAGTTTTTGTAGCCTTAAAGTTAAGTAATAGTGTAAAATTACATATAGTAAGTAAAGTAATTGTGACGAAAATAACGGATAGGGAATTAAGAAAATTTTACTTTGAATTTCGAATGGCCATTAAATTTTTGTATCCTTAATTACGTGGAATCCTAGATTTGAAAACGCCTCGTTTTAGCCTATTATTTTATTAGTGAATTCCATCTTTTGACCCGCTGATACATTACTAAAATCTGTAACCCTAACACGTAGGCATTACGAACAATCCGAGAAATGTAAGCATATTGGAAACACACGTCCGTTTAAAATAATCTCAACTCTGAGATCCGTCGAGGCTCCCGTCCGCGGCCCGCCTCACTGTTTACAAACGGGGGAAGGAAAATTAAAAGGAATTCTGGGAAATAAACGCGGCGGAGACGACGTGGCATCCTAAACGACGGCAAAAATACAGAAGTGAATTGAATCGCGGCCGCAATCGCCAGTACACGAGGCAGAATGAGAAATTGCCTTTAAGAGTAGAGGATTGTCTCGGCACCAGAGATTGCCGATTAGCCTTCTTCGCAAAACAGCCTTTTTTCCTCTCTCCGAGGGTTTGTCTTGCCCGCAAAATGGATTCCGCTCCCGCCGACCCATAAAATGGAATTAAATCAATCCTTTTGTTTACGATAAAAACTCATACGGACGCATCCAATTTATTCCCCTTTTTCTAATTTCTCTGTGAGGAAGCCGACGCGGTGTATGGGAAAGGGATTTGTGGGGGTGGGTTTTATGAGGGTTGTTACAGGGGTTGCGGTGGAGGAAGGAATAACAGAGACTCTGGAAAGAACTAATCTCCTTTCTTCCCTGCCGATAGTGTCCTAACTAATGACTTTCAGTCTTTTAATTATGGCAAATTATCCCCGCTAACTGATACTGGCCAGGCCTGGGTAACTAACATCTATTGCGTTAATGCGGCAGTGGAATTTAAGCTACTTATCAGTTCGATCCTCATTTTATTTCTATCCATTTGCAGCGAAATACATTTTTCTTGACTTCAATTTTTGAATCATTTCATTTTTTGAATTATAAGATAAAGACTTTAATGTACCCCATAGTAATGTCTAAGATATGAAAAAGTTATTTCTTAAACATTATTTTTGGATATTCTGATTTCCTAAATGTCAAGAGTATTCATATTGCTGGAAACGACTTACTATTTACATTAATGCATATATTATTTTACACATTAGCATTTACACTTACATTTTCATCAATACTTATACTCCAAAATAAGGAGCTTTATAATGCTTCCATTTAAGTGGAAATGAGCTTCAAAATTTAATATCTTATCAACATATATTTGTTACTCAGGTTTATGAAGCTCTTTCTCTTGATTTCCTTTCAAATTTCCATAAGTGCTTTCATTTTCTTTAATTTTCAAAGTCTTCTTCATAAATTTAAAGTACACGCTGTTTAAATCCGTCATTTCAGACGAATAAGAACCCAATGGAAATAAATAACCCATCAATTGAAAAAGAAACTAGTGAGTTTGGTCGGAAATGATTTAGTGATTTGATTGCTCCTAAAAAAAACTATGGAGGTATTTGAAGCATATGTATAAAAATATTCGATTCTCTTCACTGATTAGAGCAACGAGTAGTAGTGGGTGATATTATTGTATTTTATTACTTATCATTATTATAGTATTATCATAGTTTCAACCTAAGTAAAGTGACTTCGGGCAGAGTAGAGTAATCGTACCGTTACTATTTTTTGCGAGCATTAATGACCTTAAAAATCTCATTTACAATAAAGCTAGTGCATATGCAGACAACACAGTAAGATGGTAGATTAAACCTGTCGAATGCTATAGATGGAACTATGAATTGGTGCAATGATTGTCATTTGGAGCTTGATGAACACAAGTATCCAGTTGTTAACTTCTTTGAAAGAAAATCTACTGCTAATGATATATCTAGCAGCCTCTTTGGGAAGAAATTCTTAACTGTAGAATCGATAAATTATCTTGGAGTTACCCTCACGAATAATTTAACAAGGGGAACTCATATCCATAATATATATAGACGAGCTCTTAAGAAACTCATTTGAAGAAAAATATCAGTAGGGGCGATGAAAAAGTCCGCGAGAAATGTCATTTGCGCTAGTAAGGCCTCACCTCGAGTGTGCATCAAGTATATGAGACCCTGCCGAAAACTGTCATATTCGCGAATTATATAAGGTACAACGAAGGGCAATACATTTTGTAAAGAATCGTCTTGAAAATTCGCTGAGTGCTACTCGTATGCTTTAGGATGCAGGTTGGGAATCCTTAGAAGAATAAAGGTTCAATCAAAGACTTTATTTACTTCAGAAATTCGTAGACAGCACCTTCTTTGCAGATGCTGTCAATATTAAACGTCCTTTTCTTACTTTGGCCGCTCTGATATTGCAAGGAAGAGTAGAGAAATAGATGCTAGAAACAGTCGACTCAAGAATTCATTTTTTCCGAGAACAATATGCGAAAGTAATGGATTAGGAAAGTAGAGCCATAATGAATCGTCGCCGGAAGCTGAAATACGTCATTTAGGGTACATTTGTCTGTAAAAAAGATTTGTCGAAATGAATGCATATTATACAATTATATACATGAACATCGCGGACAATACGTTGGTATTATCTCTCTCTCTCTTTTCTTGTGGAATATTGCAAGGAGTGGTATTACACTGAGGTGAACGGCTCTAATAATGGCAATGGATAGTTAGATAGAAATTTACAAACGATAGTTGTAAAGTTTGCGAATTCATGATCCATAAACGTTTGAATCTCGGAATGTCGTAATGCCTTAGAACCAGAATTGTGATTTTTCCATTATAACTGCGGAGGATTAGGATTCATAGTTCGTTCACCTAAAAGCTATCTTCGGAAGCAACATTTGTCGGAGAACCCTTAGGATTACGCTAAGAAGATTATGATTCTGCTTATGAGTGGCGTAGAAGAGAATCCCTTAATCAAATTTCCCATGGTCACACGTTTCAGATGGCAAAAACTGTTTCCCTTTAACGACTTACTTTATTCAATAAGTGACAATTTCTGATATGTTTAGGATGCTTTCCAAGTAAAAGATACCGTTAGCGCATTAAAATGTGCAAATATGTCTGTCTAAACTTTTTTTTTTGAATACATCTCAAGACGAATAATTCATGCTGTCTATTTATTATTGAATTCGAGTTCTTTTAAAAAAATCGAATTCAACCATAGTTCTTAAGTATGAAAGTCGACCTAGCACTTTTGTAATTGAGATTTATTCCATGCCTACTGAAAATTTTAATTTCTTATAACTAAAAAGGGAATTGCGATGATTTAATGATGTTGAAAAATCAATTTTTTGTTTTATATCATCGGTGAGAATTCAACTAACTGATTTTGAAGCTGGATTTGAAGTTAACTTAGAAATCAATATATTTCTTCCAAAAAAATTAACATTTCCTTTCATAAGTTGTAAGCCAACGCTTTCAAATATATTGAGGTATTTATTCCCGCCATCTTCGTTTGGAAATCTACCTTTTTAATCATCAACAACTCAATCACGGTGAAGATTAATCTTCTATGCTAAATAATATCTAAATTAAGCCTGCTATTAATTACGATAACTTCATGTTTCACAGTATCGATACAGTCCTAGCTTCTTCGTTATGCCAAGCTCCCAATTTTCCAACGTATTTACATACGCTTTAGTTATCTAAATCTAAATTCTATAAAATATACGGCATATTTATCAGTTATTTCCTCTCTTTATGAAATGATTTTATTGATCCAACCCATTTTATCCTCAACCAAATAACTGGAAGTATGAAAATAACCGCAATGAAATAATAAATATACAATACAAAATATAATATAGTCACACAGTAAAAATAAAGGAAAATAAAAAAGGGAATTCAAGTTACACACAGAAAAACATTACGAATAAAGCAACAAATCTTTCGCCATTGATAATGACCGAATCAGGAGCGCAAGAAGCTGACTTTCATGCGCTTTGAAAATAGTCTGATTTGAAATTCACTCGCGGTTGAACCGAACCCTTAACCGGTGGGATATTTATATGATTGCTCAAACGTCGCAGTTGACGAGCTCAAGAATCTCCATTCCTCGCCATTTAAATCAAAAGAAACGAACTTAAGAAACGTACTGCTCATTTCTCTGCGTCTAAAACTGCATCCTCAATGCGAGATGGACGATTTGAAATAAAAATGGCCGACGGAATATATCGACGCAAAATCGACGATTACGTGGACACAGACGGAGACAAACGGGGCGAAAAATGCGACCCTATATTGAGGAAACGGTCTGAAAGAGTGTAAGTAAGTGGGCTAAGCTATGGCCTCATTCCTACTGGTAAGCACCCGAGAATACGTAAAGATCCGCCGGCGAAAATGTTTACGTCTCCCATACTATATTCCATGGCGACCGTAAAAGTAATTTCCTGCGGTCTGGGGCCTCCGATCTTCCTTCGTTTTCATCGGCAAATCTCTTTTTTCCCTTCTTTTTTCCACCGTCTCCGAGTCGGCCATTCCTGAGTCTTCTTTCAGAGTCTCCGAGAGCCAGTCCTAAAGATAATTAGAACTTCAGAATTTCATTACCGGCGGATGAACGAACGAGATTTAAGAGATTGGAAATTACCTGATTACCGGGCCCGCCGCGGGGGCAAAGGGGCTCGGATGGGACGAGATATGTTCGGAAGGAGGTGAAGATGGAATAAAGGCTAATTAGGAAATGGAATGAAACAAGAACAACACGCTCTGGATGGGCCCAGATAAGGATGGATGGGGAAGAGAGGGATTGTGGAATGGAAGCGCGGGATGGAAATGCAAAAGGAAAACCTATGGGGACGAATAGCGAGGAAGGATAAAAACGATGTAACGGGCTGTTGAGTTAGAAATAATTTATAACTAGCATATGCGGATCCCTTTATGGAGATAAGGTTTTCGTTCGCCACTTAGCTAAATAAGTAGTTTCATCGGTAAAATTCTTATATCTAATCATTCTAATGCTGATTTCAAAAGTTTCTTTCTCCCTAAACTAAATATTAGATTGTTATAAAAGAATCAGATGTTTTTATTTATTTATCATTGTGGGATATCAGTATTTTCTCGGAAAATTTTAAAAACTTCACTCGTATTTGTTGCTATGCTTCGCAATCTGCTACACATAGTTCAAGAAAAAACACCCAACGTAAGATTTTCTAAAAATAATCTCCCCAACAAAACAAATGAACAAAATTTACATTAAATATTCATAATTAAACTTCTTTATTTGGAGAGATTGGGACTAACATTGTCCTTTTTTTAATATTGTCCATAAATAACGAGACACTCAGAGTATTTACCAATATAGCGTATTTATCTATATATTTAACAGCCTTTTACTTCTTTTGGTGACTTTTTACCTTTTTCATCGACATACCTCACTATTGATATTCATGTTCTGTTCCGACTCCATTTACTATCAATACAACATGCTTTACTTCTTGAGAAATTAAGATATTATTGCCTAAAGTTGATAAAATATTTCAAATTATGGTATATAATTACGAATATCAGCTATTTTGTGTTTTAAATATTTTTGTGACATTTTTTACATTTTGAGACTTTTTAGCTACATTTTAGGGTAAATCTAGCGATACTTATAAAACTAAAGTGGCATTTCAATTTGAGAAATCATTCCATACAAGATGAAATTCGGAAATTCGGAATTCTTTAGAAGATTAAAGCGTTATTCGACATGAAGTCTAAATGAAATTAGGATTTCATTTTTATTTAGCCCTTGCATTTTCTCCACAAGAAGGGAATGGGGTATTCCCGATAAAAAATAGGAGAGAAATGAAAAATGCACGATACATTTTATCAGGAGATAAGTTCCTCGTTGTAAATACATATTGTTTCGAATCGCTCGACGTCGTAATAATCCGAAATATAATATTTCTCAGAAATAATTTTTTAAATTTCGGGAATAAAGGATACGATCATGCTCGTCTTGGACACTGTCGGACATCATCAATCAATAGTTGCATTGTTACGGTTTCTTGTTGAAGTTAGCAATTTGGAAAGTACTAAGAGGAATTACCACCTGTGCACAGAGAGATTTTTTCTAAGAACGACACTTGGCACCTCATGGAATTCACATATGCTATTCGTTTCTTTCACATTTCAGATATCATATTTTTGGTTGAATTCTCATCTATACATTAATACGTACCATTACAGTTCACAGCGAGAAGAAACATTGCACGTATTTCGCCAGTAAAATTGTGTTTATAATTTAGTATTTGTTCAAATGTGCCGAGCAAAAATTTTCTCAAAACTTTTACGTGGAAAATAATTGCATTCGTACAATTTGAGTAGCTTGAATTTTAACTGGAGGATACCCTTGAACGAATATACATAAATCTTTAGAAAGATAAAAACCAACTTTCCTATTCACCACCAATCACTGTGGCATTATTGGAACAGATGATTGTGATTCAAAAGTCTATCGCTTAAACTCTCTACGAGTTTGTTTTAGAAACAGCAATCAGAGCAAAGGCGGATGTAATCCATGTGACAGGTTGAAAGAGAGCGGTTGATATGAGCAAAGGAATGATGGAAAAGATCGATTTGTTGAAAACAGATGCGAAGCGATGCGCGAAAGGGAAGGACGTGCGTTGGCAAGATTAAAATAAAAGTGAGCGATGCAGATAGGAAGGAATGCAGGAGAAGAGATCTCTGGAGCGAGTAAATGGTATGGAGGATTAACGGCAGTATTAATGGAATGTAGTTGGATTATTAATGAGAAGGGAGCGAGAGATAAGGAAGGAAAAATTAAGGATAATGAGAAAATGAGACCGGGAATTATTCGCGGAACGAATAAAGATTTATATCCGTTTATGTGTAAATTGTACGGAGAAGGGATTGTTCCTAGCATATTAAACCAGATTAAGATATTAATGAGGTATGATATCATCAAATGTGTGAGTTAGGGTATTAAAAAATTTGGATTTAATCATTGGAATGAATCGCTTAAAAATAAAGTTAAATGAAAGAGCCTTCGATAGCCGTATAATTGTTAATTTTTATAAAACATATTATTTTAAAATGATATAAATTATCATAATATGGGAGGAAATTCCTCATGATTTCCTCATTCCTTGTTATATTGTTTTAATAGTGAACGTTCATCCCAAATAACCTAATGAAATATTTATTATTCTATGCATCTGATATTCATAATCAAGAATACTTAAATAGTAGGTCTATAAATATTTAATATATTTCTCATTCATAATATTAATAAGATGATATAAAAAGCGTTCATTACTGAAACTTTATATTACAGAATTTATTTATTTATTAAACGCAGGGCATAGTCGATTTCCAATAAATCCAAAAAAATATATCTATGACAGTGATTAAAGATATATGGAGAGAAGTAAAGAAAAACCTTTCTTTCGATCAATAGAGGAACAAAACAAATTTATAGTTGAGATAATGATGTAATCAACATGTAAAACATAATCCGACGTAAGTTGTCAGTCATGGCTGTTTTTTAGATCTAATGAGAAATGAATAAATGCAAGAAATATGCACAATTAATGAGAAATTTATCAGTTAGATGAATAGAAAATTATAGAACTAAAATAAAGGCAATGAATGTATGACACTCAAGACTTTTCAAACACCATGGGATGAAGATATTTTGTTTTACTATCCATTTGAAAACATTCTTAGAATCATTAGAAATATAACCAATATTTGATAGCAAATTTGTTTTTATTGACTTACTTAGCATTGGTGATTTATATCAGTAATTAGTTCTTTAGAGATAAGCAGTAATTAGAGATTAATTCAGCAGAAATACTATATATCTAACATAAGGAGATAAAATTCAAGATAAAAAACGAAACAAGGAATTAGAGTTTATGTTGAATGATAAAGAGAAATCGAAATATGGCAAATATGAAATTAGCTGAAAGAATACAAGATATCTAACTTAAGTTGTGGAATTTTACCCAAGAAGTAATATATGTAAAATGAGAAAATATCAGCAATGTCTGATAGAAAATCTATTTTTTATGTAATTTTCAGTATTGACGATTCATTTAAAAAAACTAGCTCTTTATGTATTAGCAATAATCATAGGATTAATTAAGCACAAAATAGTAGATATCTAACGTAAGAAAACAAAATTTCACATAAGAAGAGAAACAAACAAAATAAGGTGGCGCATTGAATTGAATGGCAGAGAGCAATCGGAATATAGAGAAGATAAAATTAGCTAAACGGATCCATCAGATAGCCCTTGTTTTCGTATCAGACTTTCCAAAGCAAACGATTAAGTGGACGATGGAGGGGACAAAAAGGGCGCTATCTAGGGTAAGGAGAAGAGCTAAGAATCGTTCGAGAAATAAATGAAGATCGGCGTATCGATAAAAGAGGGAGATCGAATCGATGGCATGGATAAGGCAGATGAGCGAAGGACTTGTTTGGAAGAAGGAGAAGAAGGAAAGAGAGAAGGAAAAAGTGCCCAAAATGCCGGCGTTGGGAGAGGGACGGGCTGAAAACATCATTAAAAAGGTCGGTTTGGGTGGGGGAAAAACAAAAGAATGGAGAAACGGTGCCGCCGGAGCAATGGGATAGGTGGCGGGAGAATCGCGGAAGAGGATCATGGGAAGGAAAAGAAAGGCGTGGGAGGGAAGAAGAAGAACCTGCACACGAATAGCAGAAGGTTCTGAACAAAAGAGAGAATAAAATGGTTAATTTTTCACACTGGTTTCGAATAGGACTGTTTTCCACGCGATTATATATTGAAAAGCTCTCATATGAAATACGTGTTTGTGTATTATTGCATAACTCCACGAAGTGAGTAGTGAGTCTTAAAATGGACATTAAAATCTCCATCACTGAATTTTAATGCATTAGAGACAAAAAGTACCAAAACATAACCGAAAGTCTACATGGGAAAGAAATACATCAGTAAATATGGAAAGACCAGTAGTAAACTAAGGAGGTAATATTCAGAAATTCAAATTATTCCGAAATAATCGAAGACTATGGGGATATATTTCGGAATTTTTCTTTCTATTTGGCTTCTGTGTTCACTTGCACAGATGTCTATCAGATAGGTTACTGTCTCCTGTGTTATCTGAAGAGTTATATCCGGTCTCTTGTTTAGTCGTAAACGGTTTGTTATGATATTTCTCTCGCATGTTACTTAACAGAACTGATTGGTGTGCTCTTTGTAAAACCTCTACACCAAATGGATTGATGGGGATTGATTAAGAAAAAGAGAAGAATTAACTAATTGATGGAATGGAAGGAAACTTTGCACATGAAGTTGTGCGACTGACCCAAAGTTATACGAGAAGAGAAAAATTGTGAGAACACCTGCCCGGAATGTATAGTAAGAGACCTGGGTTCGTGTCCCAGCCAAGTCACTATTTTTCACTTCTCATATAACAAGAGAAGAATTAAATTTTGACTAATTTATTTTCTGTTTCAGGCAGCAGTGTAATTTCGTACCAAGGTTTGATTCCAAGCGACGCAGTGTACTATCTCACAAGTGCAAAATTTACTATGATAAGGGCCCACGGAGACTTGTATAACTGTATCGTACGATTGTGCAGCCACTCAGCTGTGTGATCGCACATTCTGTGATGAAGAGACGAAATGAGAAAATCAGAGGAAAGGGACGGAGAGAAAATGAGAACGGTCGCTGATGAGTTTGAGACGAGTCCAGAAATAGAAAACGATTCGTTATTCATTTTTTTCTTTCCGCGGACGATTCGCTTTTTTGCCCTCCCATTGTTCCTGCGCGCTCCTAATGTTCCAAAAGTTGCCTTTCCGATTTGATGTGCGGGTGAAAAAAATTAATAAACCTGTTGCGTGGAGCGAAGTAATTAATGAAATGAAATGAGTACATGAATCGGTACATACGAGTGAAGGTGAGGCGGTGAGGAATCTATCGGGGATTGGGAGGAATGACCCCAAGAATATGTGGACGATTTCCAATCGCTGGAAATAAAAACAGTCTGGGCGAAATGATTAGAGGAACACGTTTTAATTTGCTTTAGATACCTTTAAATTACTTCACAAAAATATGATAACGGAAAAATATCTCCCAGGTCTCCCACTGTTTATTTCTTTTGAAAGCTCATATTTGGAGAATTTGGCATTAGTAGAGAAACTTGTTGAAATGCAACGGGGGAAGTTAGAATAAAATGTAAATGCATGATTATATTGACCGTTAAACATTAAAAAATTGCAATAAAAAGATATAGTACTTTAGTCATTGAGTGAAGAAGGTCTGGAGGAAATGATTAGAGGAACACGTTTTAATTTGGTTTGGATACCTTAAAATTACTACTCAAAAATAAGGTAACGGAAACTTATCTTCCTGGTCTCTCACTGTTTATTTCTTTTGAACGGTACTATTTTGAGAATTAGACATCTATTAATAGAGAAACCTGTTGAAATACAAGGGAGAAATTTAGGTATAAATGGAAAATATATGATTAAATCGACCGTAAAACATTAAATTGCAATAAAAAGGTATATTACACCTTTAGTCATTGCTTGAAGTAATTTTGATAGAAATTCATCTAAATTTATGTATTTTAATGAATGAAGGAGTGAAAAAAGGAAGCCGTTCAAGAATTCTATTGAAAGACCGCTGATATCAACGACTTAATCTCAAGCTTCTTCAATCAAAATCGTAATCTTCCCAAATTTGGAGAAGGGAGAATTTGGAGAAATTTGATTTCTTTTGGATTGGATTTAGTAGGATTTTATATCTAAAATAAATTTTGCTTCAAAACACAGTACTTCCACATACTCTAAATGCAATTAACCTGACTAAACAATCGTTTTTGATTAGTCTGAATGGAGAGCGAGATGTTGCAGATATAAAAAAATAAGCTAAAAAGGAAAAATTCACTAAACCTAGCGACAAAACTAATCAATTGGGATCTCTGATTCCGACTGGTTATGTAGCGTCCGGCCATCTTCTCGAAACAGGTCAGGATAACATTTTAGAATCTTGAAGGTTTTGCAGCAGTGAGGAAGCTTCTCTTACAGAGCTCATTGCAAATCTGAGCGCATGCAAAGAGAGCAGAAATCTTCCCAAGAAAATGGCACGAAAGAGGAAAGTATGTCCTGGCAAAAGACACGGCGACTTCGGAATGGAATGCAGAGACCTTTTCGGGTCAAATTGAAGGTCTCAACATTGAGATTGCATTACTGAGCAACGCCAATCGCCTTTGCCAACTGCGAATTTTCGATCTTGCTCAACCCTCGACTTCCTTTCTTCCTCGTTGTTTCTTCAAAAGGTATTTCACACGAATATCTTCCAATGCTCTTCATCGAATGATTCATAATTATTTAGAAACAAAAGAAGAATGAGCAAAATAATCGCATAATATATTAACCTTAGTAATATCCTCAGATGTAACCTTAACCTTATAGAATGATTGGTGACCAATCATAGAATATTCTTACTATTTATTTCTTTCTGCATCCATCGTATTATATGTCCTCCTGCGTTGGATTTTCAGACATTGCATCCATAATTAAGAAAATAGAAGCTGGGAAAAGCATATACAAAAATTCCTCCGCGTCGATCCAAAGCTAGCTAGATACAATGCTAGATTAATATGAATTATAACATAAGGATCAATAGAATCGCCCCACCTTGAGTAATTGGAGGGGAATTTCTACAATTTATCGAAATCTACTATCCACTATTCCTTCTCTGGGGCAAAGAATACTGGAAAGTAATAAATTTAGGTGAAAAATACAAAGTATATTAAAGTTGCGCAAATGATACCGCTGAATGAAGAGAAGATTATGCAAGCAGCGAAAAGAATGCCGTCCTTAACATGTCAGGGCTGTTCTATTGAATTAAATATTAAAACATTAATGTTGTTACTTGATGTAATTAAAATGGTGCAATTGAAAAATCGATCGAAGATAATAATACCGTAAAGGAGTGGCCAAAATTTATGAATTTAGATTATTTCAAGGTATTTCGACGAAAGACAGCCTTTTCCATTATGAAAGAATACTCAAAACGAAGTCATTCTATTTTCAGAAATTAGATCTCAAATATTTCTTTCGATGAAATAAACTTTCCATCCTCAAAAGAATGCATTAAGTAAGAATAAATATATTCAAATGAAGACTAATGTATAATCATCAAAATTTATCAATCGAATAATCAATCAGTAAGAAATTTAAATTACAATTGAGGTTGATAAAAATGATTCCAATAAGTATTAGTATTGTTAAAGTTGCTTCGACAGCTGTGGTAATTTCGCACGTAGGCTCTCACCGGGAATCGAACTCGTGACCGCGTTCATTAATGTCTATCCATCCGAGAACCCAATTTAATTAAGATGAGGCAAATTATATACTGGGAGATTCAGTAAAAGAATCCGTACTTCATTTCATCACAAACGTTTAAGCTTGTTTTTACTACATTCCAACGAAGATGATAAAATATAATCTCTTTTTCCGTAAAAATTCCTCTCTTTGAGGTAATACAAGATGCGGATTTCAAGAGGTGACATAATGAATGTGCGATTTAAATCTTAAGTGATAGACTTATTTCATGTTCACTTTCTCGAAATATTGTTGAGAATTTTTTGAGAAATATTTAGTTGCCAAAGAACGGCGCGATCGGAATAACATTTTTGAAAGATATCTCGAGGAAAGTGAACTGTGGCATTGAATCAAAAATTTAGATTGAATTTCAAAAAGAATTCCACGGAAAATTCTTCTGTCTGTGATAAAATTCTTCAATAGCGGTTAATATTAGAGGCTGAATCAAGTTTTAAATATCTCGCACCCAAAAAACTTTGTGTTATCGCTATGATATGGAAATGTGAAAAGTGTACAACCGTTCGATCGGAGAAATTTAAACATGTTTTTCGTTGGGGACTGATCCCATATCTTCATAATTCTTCCTATTTTTTCACACTTCATCCCTAAGTAGTCTGTAATTTATTGTATTTACCGTAGTAGTGATAACATTTTTGACTTTGCTGAATTTGATAAAAATGCAAAGTTTCGTAAGTAAAGCTCTTGCTTCTCACTATTTTTAGAGGATAGCAATCACCCTGGCAGAAACCAATATTTTTATCTTTCGTTTTCCGTGATGAAAGTTCGTTTTGCAGTGACGCTTAGAACGCCTTTACATATTTATGTTAGAATGTTTACTCGCAGACATTTACCAATGTCATATTAAGATTTTCACATGAAGTAAAACAGGTAACGCATCTTTGTTTTAGCATTAAGTCCAACTGTGAAACTATCAACGTCTTTTTAGAACGCTATTTTCATCAAACCATGATTTTACGCAAGACAAAACTTCACAGTTTTCTTTACTGTTAGTTTCCTACGGAGGTTTAAGTTAAGCGAATTAAAAATAGTTCATTCGGTGACAGAGAACTAAATATGAAAATGCATAAATGAAATCACTCTACATATACTTAAAACTACATCTGACATTATCTGTACAATTAAGCCCTTTAATTAAATCATTAGATTCTTACTCTATTTCATGTACAAGAATTGGAAATTATGGCATTTTATGTACATTTAATCGACCCAAGTTTTTAGATATAACCGAGAAGATCTAGCTGATATAACTTCAGGAAATTCACTTCGTTTAAAAATCTTATTATCCAGTGAAATAGTCGGATATTGTCGAGAAGAATAGCTGTAGAAAAAATCACTTTTCCCTCACAAATCACTCTTTTCACACTTTTCAATCACAAATCATTGTAGGAATGTTACACCAATATACCGTAAAACAACAAGTATTTCGGTGGTTTACTGGAGTGACTTTCCTGCAATAAATAAAATACTGTTCTAATATATTTTTTCTTTTAACATTTCTCAACAATTCTGAATCTTTTATTCCGCAATTGAACGCTCTTTGCCTATTTTTATCCCCACTCAAACGTTGGTTCGGGTATCACCGCCTGAACCTGACAGCCTTCCGAGTTATTTTCCGAAAGTAAAAAAATCATGCGAGCTCAAGCGATAGCGTGTCTTATTAATTGATCTGCGATAGAGCACGAGATCCTTCCCTCACCACAAAAACTTTCGATCACCCTTCAGCGCGATTCGTCACAATAAAACGACCCCTTAAAAAACAGATAACATTCGACAGCTAAAAGAATGGACTCCGTCCAATCATCGCCGCCCGTTTTAGTCCTACCCAAATATATATAAATCAGTGGGGAAAGACCCTATTTATCTTAGAATTCACTCAATATACTCAATTTCCTTCCCATAATTGGATTTCCCCGCTTACGTGTCCCTATATTGATTGTTTACGAAAAATATTCATATCTGTGAGTTTTCCTGAAAGGCATGAAAAGTTATTACCTGTTTCGTTATAGACATGATGAGTAGTGATGTGAATTTTTATTATAAATCATTTTTATGCTATCTTCAATCACATGATTCGCAAATTCAAGTGTAGCCCTTTTTTACTCTATCTATTTAGCATGAGGAAGAAAGTTGTGAAGTTTCACAAAAACTATTTTCTCTTAATAAAACAAGACCAGATTTCAATGAGTAATCATCATCAGGTTTGGTTTCAGATGATTACTTGTCGGAATCTGGTCATACTCTATTATAAAATAAAAATAGAATAATAGAGTTTTAGTGGAAAAGGTACAACGATTCCCTTAATTCTACATGGTTGATTCCCCAACACCTCGCCTGTTACTATGTACTTCATATATGTATTTTCATAAAGAAATTTCTCAAACTTTAATAATAATTTCTAAAATCCAGACTTGGAAAAACTCATTTCATAATTGTATTGTAATTATTGATGGCGCTTATATTTTTACTCCCACAGGAGGTAAAAAGTGTGCGGCATTGCAAAACAATAGCTATCGGAAAATTTTTGCAAGGATTTTTCGGTAATACTACTCACGATTAAATTACTGTTTACAGTGTGGTATAATTAGTCTTTATCCTCCTAGATTATTCAAAGATCGAGTAAAATTTTACATAAAGTCCTAAATTTTTTTATCACGACATCTTAAAGTTTTATTACATGAATGACGATCTTCAGCTGAAACCCTTAAGCTAGTGAAGATATCTGTCAAATTATACACAAAAATAACACTTTTATAGCATAAAAATAATAATCAATAATTATATAATAATCATGTTTGTTTTTCTTAAGAATTCCTATATAAATATTTTACTACTAACCATTTCGAAGGAATGATGTATGGTGAACGTTCATTAGTGGTAGGTATTGACCATTAGCCTATTAGAGAGATAACAGCCAGCCAGTGACGTTTCCGCAACAAAAAAGGAAGTTATTAAAAGAATTAATGCATACGTATGAGGTGAGTCGTCAGTGATAGCTGCTAATTGAAAAAGAAAAAGGCTTCAATACTTTGCGACGAAGTCTCCAAATGATCTCCTGTAAATGTGTAATTACAGATCATAAACCGCAAAATACCGCTTATCTACCCTTAGATCATAACTGAATTTGAATGGCACTTTTTATGTAAGTACGCTTCCAACCAATACTAATTTATTAGTCAAAATGACTTAATTGCCTAATTTATATCTAATCCGAAAAAACTATTTGTCTTCTAATAAATTTGCAATTCTGCTATGGCGGCTGCCGACGATAAGCAGGAGAAGATAAAAATGAGAGCTCTAGTTTCAGGAGAAACTAAAGGGAAAAAAATATCGTCAAACGAACTGGACATTTTAGTAACATCGATTCAGGACTGGAGTGATTTCGTCAATTCGTAATGAATTCAATTCGAAGTGAAAAATTACTACTTGCAGATCACTATTTTTCAATGTTACTTCCTAATTCTCGAATCCAAAATATAAATTTTTGGTACACCCCATGGGAATAGTTTAGAACCCTTATTTCGGTGATTCTGTGGAAAACATGAGGCATAATTATCGATCTCTTTCTCTATAAAGAATA
Organism: Pachydiplax longipennis; assembly: GCA_036926295.1. NCBI lineage: Eukaryota > Metazoa > Arthropoda > Insecta > Odonata > Libellulidae > Pachydiplax > Pachydiplax longipennis. The sequence continues at coordinate 21,112,600 of JAVFKF010000003.1, read as the reverse complement.
AAAATGAACACTCATAAAAATTCAAATTCAATCCTAGAATGTAACTTACATTTCTTTAACATAGGAAGTCTTATTTTAGATAGGTAACAAAAACAACGTGTTAATAAATAACGCATAATGAAACAAGATCAGGAAACTCCAGAAAATTTAGTAGATAGATATAATTTTAAATAGTATCTCTCTACATCTATTATGATAATGCTTTCACTAAGATCTTTGAATGGCTCTCACGTGGAAGTTCCCATAATCTAGTTCCTGTTTTTGCTAATCAGGGCATTTACAATCTGATTTTTGTATTTCTGTGTCAAAATTTGACGTCTCTTATTAACAGCTATTTCTTTCTTTGATATGAGAGCATAATTAGCCTCTCTCTTATACCCGCTCATTAACTTAATTAATACAACAAGTGCGTAGCATCCAATTAAGAGCAAATAAGGTAACTATGGACTCAGAATTGAAACAAGCGACGTCTTTCATAGGAGAAAGATTATTAGCATATTATTATGAATGCATGGCCGCTGTCATGAAGAAAATAACGGGAAGTTACATTCTGATGAGGTGTTTAATAATTAGGATAAGGAAGGAATTCTAGATAAACCATTTGAAGCATGGAATTGCATAATTTGGAAAGTAGAACATCGGTTCTGACAGAGTCGTTACAGAGTTAACTTTTCATATAGATTATTGGTTAAAATATAAGTATCATTGCTATAAGATCATCAAGAAAACGACAATGGAGAAATCTTTTTGTCTCTATATACATTTGAGAATTTTTGAATCCACAATTTATGTAAAAATTTGACAAATAATAATCCAGAGATGATAAAATGTTTTGATACTCCAAAGCTAGTGTGTTTGCTTGTATTATGCCATGTTTTTGGGAGTTGAATTCTAATTACTATGCCTCTGAGAAATGATCTTTCAGCTGATGTATATGAATTTATTAGTTACCTAATCATCTCGTTCGTATGTCTGCATAATTTTAATTTCAGATACTCGAGATTTGATATTCAGTAGGTAAAGCAGTTTGGAAGAGTACATTCTTCTTACGTTTTTTAGTCCACAATTTTGATTTCAGCGAAGTTCACTGCCACATGGTTTTTTCAGTTGCGCTGAGTAGTTTCTGTCCTATGTCATTGTTGATACGCAAATGATATGACAGGTATTAGATGTATAGGTAGAGATAGTTGTATACATTTTATAATCAAAATTTAGTTCCATCATTTTTGACGGGGGTATTCACTAGTGTATGAATATAAATTTTAATGGAAAAAATCAAAAAGGAACCGGTCGTTTATATTAGGGAAACTATATCGGTGGTACAAGTAATAGAAAGATTCCTATTTTGTTTCCTGCTATAGTTCCTTTGATATAGAATTATATTTTAATCGCGGCACCTATAAGAATTTCAGAAAACATCACCTAATTAGGAAAGACTACTTCCATAAATCGTACGCTATTTTATTAGAAAACCCCAAGAATTTGTTCGGTAATTTATTACCCTTTCTTACAAGCCAATTTTCACAAAAGAAGACCCTTACCTATTTCATCACTCATCACGAAGCTCACCATCCTCTGTTCCCTTTACACTGCGATAAAAGAAAATCGACGAGAATTGCAGTGGAGCGAAATTCGTTAACCTTTAAAGAAAAAAGTGACGTTGTTTTCGAACCGTTTCCGCGAAGATCGCTGGGAAAAAGGTTCCGAAGGGTTGGAGAAAAACAAACTTGGGAATCGGGGAAAGGAAATTAACACCAAAAGTCCGTCAGCACGCGATAGGGGTTCGGATGACAAATTCCACGAAACACTTAATTTATTCCGTTCGAATTAAATGCTACACACTTAAGGCGTGTGTGTTTTCCCTGTCTCTCCCGAGCACAAATCCCTAAGGACGTCGTAGTAACCACAAATTAGGAGATACGGATCTGCGCATATTTTATGCCATTCGCTCCACCGACCGTTTTTTGTTTCAAACCTCCGATTACCATTCCGAGCTTCTTTTGTATTTTCCCGCATTTGAATACACCTTCCGCGTTTTTATTCTCCTAGAGAGAATCGAAGCTAATTACTTTAATTGTCTCGATTTGCATTTCATGCCGTCCTACACTTCGCCAATCCTCGATCGCATCATTTTTTTCGAGGAAGAAAGTACCCGCATTTTGAATTAATTTATGTTTCGAACCCATAATTCGATCCAGTAATCGCTCTCTCTCTCTTTGGATCGCGAGTAATTTATTCGCTCCTGTGAGTCGGCGAGTTGCATACTCTCGAGGTAAATATACGTGATTACCACTCACATTTTATTCATGCAGATCTGCCATTTACCATAAGGAAGTCTATCCAAAACATTTACCAACTGTAAGAAAAAAGACAGCAGAACTATGATAGAAATACTAATTTGTTAATTGCTATCAGCTTCACTGAGCTATCAATTTGCTTGGACAGGTTGTCTTTCTTCTGTTACCCCTTGATCGACTGTGAAACTCGTTTATTTATAATGACAAAAATTGGAACCTATTAAGATAAACTTGGTATACTACATTTCTGATGATGTTTCATAGTTTATGTATTAGTAAAGATTTATTTAATAATTGATTGTGGTCGACGGTTTCAGAGGTACTGGAAAAAATAACAACTTCGATAGTATATACATACAAAACCATAACAACTTTGACTATTTAACGTATGTTTCCATTCATACTTTGTTGTTTTATGTATATAATGATTTGGAGTTGTTTTGTTTTAAAATTATTCCTGTAGACAATGATAGTGACCTAATAAAATAAAATTATATCGAGGTCGATAATATTCCATGAGTGTTCAGGGTTCACGATTCTCTATTAACCAAACTGTATTGGCAATATGATCTCGTAATATTTGTAATGCATTCTTAAGGAAATTTATTCTCCCAGCGTAGCCTGTTTATTTTACTTGCATCTTCTGTAAGCAAAAACTACTTAGATGATGGTCGCCAAACATTATTATTCGGAGAGTGGTATCAACAATGCTATTTTATTTACCACTGATCTAACCCTACGGGTTAACAGGCTAGGAAGGATCCTTTAAATTAGGCAACCCTTCGTTATTTTTAGTAATCCACATACATATTTTCTGAAGATTGTATATATCTGATATAAATAAAATGTATAGAATTTAGGTTATTATTTAATGAAACAGAGTATGTTTTCTTTAGATGACTACGCTAGATAGGATTCAGATTGGTATGGTCTTTTCCGAATTAGTTTCGAATTAATTATTGATTAAAGACTTTCAAATTTACCTTCGTGATTCCACCTCGTGAAGAACACAAAAAGGTATGAAAGGCAACATTTTTGCTGAATACTTCTCATGTCTTCAGCATGCAGCAAAACAGTACATAACTGAATTTCATTGCCTCCAAATGATGTTAAGATTTACTGAAACAGAATTCTACGGCAGAAATTTTCGACCAAATATTTATCGGTTTTTTATTTTCAGAAAAATGAGTGTGATATGACAATGAAGTTTCAGATGAATGTTAAAATTTTTACTCACCGTTTGTTTCGGAACGATAACTTAAGCCTGAGATCTTAGTTTTCATACTAAACTATCGGCCGTGAAACATAGTTTGGAATACACTGATCTAATCCTTTCCTTACTTCCTTTTCCTAGGAGAATCATCTTATAGTCGATAGTGCTTTGCGTTTCTGAGCCATAAATCGCATTATCATATTCTCAAGGAAATTCCCATTTTCGTCATGAGTTGCGTGACTGAGACAAGATGAAAATAGGAAGCGTCCAATCGGGTGGGATCGAATTTCTCTTTTCGGAAACTTTTTAAAGGAGGATATTAAAGGTAAGAAAATAAGAGAAAGGTAAGGATTTATACTTTTGCACGACAGTGCCCTATGTCACTTCATATACATACAAGTATTTAAGAATAGGTGCGTGAAGTTGATATGGTACATGTGTAGATAATGGAAGCAAATGGTATTAAATGTGCAAATAGTTAGATTATTCTAATTTACTGAAATCGGTTCCGGGTTCAATTCATACGTGCAAAATGACCTTAAATGAATGAAATTTCTTCTTAATTCGCCAGAACATGATTTTGTTAACTATCGTAATTTGTGTAACAGTCTACATACCTTGGGAATGGAGTACGGTCGCGTTTCAAGTATCTTAGGAACATTTCTTTCATACTTGACACCGAAGATATTATAATTTCTCCATGCTCGACACCGTCTCATAATACGCATTATACCCGTTGCTTGAAGCTTGAATTACCCTATGTAGACAATTGAAAAACGGAAGAAAAAAGGGTAAATTAAACATAAATTTCCACCACTTATATTTGTATCCAATTTCAATTTTTAATTTCGTCGAGTCGGCTCGAAATATTATCGAACAGAAAAATTATTCGATTCCAATTTCAGAATATTCGCTCACCTCTAGAGAGGAACAGTAAGTTTTGTTGAGAATATTTACGACAAACCAGCGGGCATTATCTACATGCCTCACAACTTTAACGAGAGCTTGTGTTTTGGTCTCAGTAGCTCTTACACCAATGCTTTTTATATAATTTTTATTCATTAGTTTAGGGAAAATTATTACTCAAAAGGAGAAAGTTAAATGGGTTTCTCTCTTTCTAAAATTCCCTCCAAATTACTTGCGATCTCATTATATTCGGGGTCGCTTTGTATTCGAGCTAATACGGTGTTTCATCAAATTATGGAAGGAAAAGTGAGCATTTGTTTCAAAACCTTTAAAGCAATCTTTATTCATCGGACCGGAATTGACCTTAGATTATGCACGTCGAATTCGCAGACAATATGGTAATGTGTGGGAACAGCAGCGATGGAGTTGTATAGCATCCCGGAGAGTAATCCACAATCGTGGTAAACATGGCAGTCGTATCAACCATTCTCCCTTTTCCGCTAAAACTAGGATTTTACTGCGGCGAACTCTGGGGTCAGGCCCCTCGTTAACAGCAACTTATACCGCTCTTCGTATTTCTCAATGAGGTTTCCGCCGGCGACTCTATGCTAATACCCATTCACTCCGTGAAATATGAACAAGATCCCAACACAAATAGATTCGGCCTAATCGTGACCTCATCGGGATTCGAACCGGAGGCTCGCCGAATAGAAATAGCTCTGCTTAACCGAGGTCGATGACGAAAGGTCATCGTAATCTAGTGGAGTTTGGACTGAGATTTAGAGGATGAGGTAGAGGGAGAAAGTGCAGCCACTAATCTGGGAAACTGAACTTCTATTGACTGAGAATGTTATTGAATACATTCAGCACAACAACTAGCTTTCCTTAACAAGAACAAACTATTAAAACGATTAAGTCAGTAGGATCTATACAGAGAATTGGGTATTTAACCTTTGTATTGAGAAATGAGGTGAAATATACTTGCTTGATTCGGATGTTTGTCATGTGCTTTACAGAATAAAAAATGACGTACGTAAAAATTCTTTTTCTGATGATTTAAATTCATAAATTTCAGGAAATTCATAGCCGTCTTTACTGTTATCATTGGAGGATTAACAATCCAAAACTGCGTATGAAGCGGTTGAACGAAAGTTCAAATTAAATATCAAATCAATCAAATTAATATCGCAGGTCTTTCGAGACTACTTTTAGCCAACTAGCAAAAATTTGTGAAGTATTTTGTTGCCCCTTTGTAGATTTCGTTAAGATTTCGAAGGAGAAACAAACACTGGATATGTTTTATGTAAATTTCCATAGATTTTTCTCCTCATTGCAATACAATATTTGCCAGCTTTTGAAACTATATGTTATGAAATATCGAGTAAATAAAAATGGGCGTTAAAAGGAAAGGAAGAGGAAATAGACAAGAAGAGAAGATGAAGAAAAAATGGAGGGAAAAGGAGGAAGAAGGAGATTGAGAAGGAAGAACAGGAAGGAGATATAGAAAAGATAATGGAAGAAAAAAGGCAGGAGACAAAGTAGAAATGAAGTAAGAAGGAGATGAAGAAAAAATGGGATCAGAAGGAGATGAAAAAGTAGCAGAAAAAGAACAGAGAAAATGAATAATTGGAAGAATCCCTCAACATTTCGAATTTAACATATTTTGTAATTTTCACACTTTCAGATCAACAGCCATTATTTCGTACACACACTGAGTTCTAGTGAGAGTAGTTTATCTGGGGCTGAAGATCAAAATGATTGAAATCACCGAAACGGCTCGTGATAGAAAGGGAAACAACGAGGGTTACCGTTACTCGAGAACTCAAGTTGATGGGGAATTTTGAATGTTGATAGGGTATGCCCTTGGTGTGCATGCTGCATACGTAGCTAAAGGATTTCTCTGCAGGTAATCACTGAACTACGTGCCCAGAATTACAAGTGACGAGCCGACTTTTATGGTAGAACCCTCGCCCTCCCCAAACCTTGGCTACCGATAGCTTCCAGGAATACCCACCAGAGGGAAGCGTAATTGCGACGGATTGATGAAGAGAATGGAGTCGCGGGTGGTAAAAAAATTCTCCCCAGGTAGCCGTCTTCCCAATGTGAAAATATCATATTCCGTTTAGGAAAGATTTGAAATGGACGGGAATTACGGTGTTCTATCGGCTGATTGACTGAAGGAGAGGGTATGGCGATATGACTTATCGCTCTTATTCCGAACGATTTTCTTTAATGGTTTGGTTTTCTCTGATGACAGTTCGAAATGTGTTTACACTCAGCTTTTGATGTGGGACGCATTTAAAATTTTGGTATTCGAATAATGGTCAATGATCTTTTCCTTTATTCGCATTAATATTATTTATTTATTTACTTGTTCCCGTCGCAGTTAAACGGACCGCATTCTTCATACAATTCATATTTAAAAATGATAATAACTAATGTTAACCATTCACAATCCACAATAATTACAGAAAAAATATTTAAATTTATTAGTAAAAATGGCGAACAGCATTATATTAGTGGGAGAGGATCTACTAAGAGAGATAAAACATGAATATGAATTTTGATCATCAAGTAAAATTCAATCTTTCAACGAATAAAGTAATTATAAGCACCCAGAATAAATACTTCCATTGATGAGGAGAAGAGAGTGAGAGGAATACGAGAGGCAGCAAAGTAACTTATAATTTATTTGAACTGATAGTAATAGAGGAAAAATAGAGTGAGGAAAGGGCTCGTTAGATAAAAATATGTTTACAAATTTATTGACAGTAAAATATCAAGGTAAAAACAATAATAGTAACTCCTTTAATAGAAAAAAGGAAGATCCCAATAGCATCCTGTTGATTTTTATTATTATTATATTATAATAAATTGCTACTTATAACGAGTTAACACAACCATTCCCTAAATATGTCGAAAACAAATAAAAATACTGATTTGTTTTGATTGCGGGACCTAAGCGTTAAAGCGCTGGCAAGCTAACCATTCGACCAGTAAATATATAAATATTAACTATTAAAAACGATCTTATATACATATATTTTTTCCCTTGTTCTTTTGCTTCTTTATTTATGAATTTGAAGGAAAATTTCTAATTAATATCTCTGTAATTTATTGCATATGTAACGTATGTAATTCATGTAAGCTTAAACTCTCTGGACAAGATCATGTAATTTGTTGGCTATCCCGAGAGTTATATGTATTCGTAATGTTAACTTTTATACTTCTTTGTGATTGGTGTTCTTGGTATGATTCATTTGAAATAAATACATACAATTTACACATATGCTACGAAATACGCAGCATAGAAATGAGGCGGTGAGAACAAAGCCGACAAACAAACAAGCAGTCAGGAACAGACAAACAAGAAAGCAAGAATATCTGCGAATCTTTTATCATAATAAACTACAATCAAGGAGAGCCTGTGCTTTGACGAATTGATTTATGCATCGTTGAAACTCGTTTACATTATCTGAAGTATATAAATGACATGACCCATTCTAAGCTCTATTACAATCGCTGAAAAGAGGAGATTAATGATAAAACATTAGAAAATTTTACCTCAAATTTCCAACGAAAATAACTTTAATAATAATATAATGCTTCAAAAATACGTTTTCGGAAATATTCCACGCCAAATTTATTTCTCGTATGATTTTTCTGTAGTTGTACATACTACTCAAGGTTAATTGTAACCTGCAATTGCAATTTTATTTTCGGTAATAAATGATCATTTACTTTATTTATTTATCATGATAATCAAAGTAAAGTATTTGTTTGCTCATCCGATGCCAATAAATTAATACCAAGTTAGTTTTATCACCAAAAGTTTAAAGTTAATCTTAAAATTTTACCGTTGCTATCAATAAATATTTGGTTTATATTAAAGCACCTCCAAGGCTAAAACCTATTCCGGAGTTTATTTTCATCGGTCGCTGATTATGATAAAATATTAGAAAATTTTACCTCAAATTTCCAACGAAAATAACATTTTCATAAACCACTAGTTTTAACTTGCATGAGACTCGTGTGCACCTTATTTCGTGACAAATTTATTCGAGATCCTCTCTTCCTTATGCCATCCACAGATTATACTTACCACTTAGGCCCTCATGCGCGAAATCAGACGATTTCGATTCCAAGACGACCAAACGTATGAGGCATATTCTCCTTTGATTGCACACGTTCAACGAGACAATCATAAACAGCTCTTTCTCCAATCAGACTCTGCATTGCTTTCACCTCAATTCCCGCCAATTATTTATCGACGCCAGTGCAACCGGCAATAGAGGTATTTATGGAGCCTGGAATAATCCCTGCAATCGAATGCAGGAAAACACTGGGAAGAAGGCAACGGATTAGATGAGCATCCAAGGGTGATATTTCGCATCGCTGTTCATGCATATTTAAATTAGCGTATCGGCAGATTAAAAGTTCTTCTCTTCTTTATTCAAAGCTCATTCCTGAGAGACTCAGGCATGCAGTTTTTAATTAACAACAAGAAGTGGATATGGAAAACAAGGATCTTTATCAGGAAGCATTGCCGCTTAAGATCACATACAGTTCTGGATGAAGAAAAAAAAACTAAACCAATAGGGGAACGGAAAACGTTATAACCAAAAAGAAGGAAATTTTTAAGAAGTCAGAGAATTTATTCCTACGCACTAACTTAGGTTTTTAAACCCTAAAGTTAATTTTATTTTTTGCACTTTTTTAGCTATCTCTTTCTTTCTATTGTTATATGACGAAATTTTAGATTCAAAAGGAGACTATTTAGTCACAATTTTAGAGGTCTTCATTCAGACGAGGTTGAAACTAAAAAGTCTCTTCTTACATCTAACCTGTCGTCAATTGTATTTATAAAATATAAATTACGTATGTGTGAAAAGAAATAGACTGGAAGAACTTTATAAGGTGTGGGTATGGTAAAATACCTAAATAACTTATCCTGTTCTTATAAAGTACTTATACTGTACGAAGTTTCTGCGCTCAAAATACGGTAATCTGGACTTGAGTATCGAAATCCAATGGCAGAAAGATGAACAGAAAATGCAAACTCAAAATTGACGCTCTACTTACTCAATTATATCGAATAGCTTGCGTCCGACATTCGTATTAATTTTTATATTCCCTCTATGGTCGCTTTAATATCTGAATACATTGCATGATGATGCTAGTTTGCCAGAAAACCAGAAATAAACCCGTAGGAAATAAAAATACTCTGTTCTATCATGATCTTCTACTAAATCTAGCCTCATGATGCTGAATTTATCCTAAGGAGAAATGAATTAAGTCTGACAGGACCGGGGCTCGAACCCGGGATCTTTCTCTTTCCTGGAGGCTGAGTTAGCTAACTATGCACATAAGGATATATATCTTCATCTCCACAATTATGAGGCGAAGGTGGATTATTCTAAAAGTTTCCATCAGAATAAGGAATATTTATGTATAATAATAAATAAATGTGTACATTCTACTGGACCAAATACCCCTTAACCCTTTTTCTTACATTGAATTCGTTCAAACTGAGGTTTCAATTTTGTTTTACCTCTATTCGTGATGTCGGCGTATGGATGGTACGAGTACGCAGCAAGGAAAAAATCGAAAAAGAAAAGCAGATAAAAATCTCATCTTTAAACATAGAAAAGCATTTATTGAAGGAGACATTTTGGTTGGCAGCACTGACCAGATACATTTGTAAAAGACATGATAGCGTAAAATTAAGTGAAAATACTCGGATCGAGCACGGCGGAGATTCCCATAAACAAAAAATGATAATCACTCTGTCGGATTATAGTGAGTTGCTACCTTGAATCCGTCTTTTCAAACGGCGATGAATATGTTAATTCGATCGCTATCTCAGGGTTCCCAACCTTAAAAATTCGGCCTTGGTACCCACGTAAGCTTCCACGCTTAATCCTGTTCATTATCAGATATTCCGGGTTTAATTACTCAGTAAAAATCATTAGCGATTCCAAACGATCCGGGTAATGATAATTGAGTGAAATACTTCCTGCGCCCAGAAGTTAAATTAGTAATTAAAAGAGTGCGGTCCGTTAACCTTCCCATTTTCGTTAATAGTTCCTTCTTCAGACACGCTCTCCCGTAAATAACTGTGGAGCCAAAGATTGCATTTCGTGGAAAAGCGATTATTGTATGGGAAGTGTGTCAATCGTCTATTTTTTCTACAATTTTGACTAAATTTCTATCCGTTATAATACACTAGAGCGCTGAACTAAGCAATATAAAATTTATTTTTTTAAAGAAGAAATTCGAAATCGACTGCAGCCCAAGGAAAAATTTGAGATGACCATGACTAGAACCCGAGTCTTCAACTTTCCGAGGAGATGCTTTTACCGACGAAACATTTAAGAAATATCTGTCCATTCCCACTATTACGAGGTAAAGTTGAATTATTCTAAATGCTTCTATCATAGAATGGATTTTACATTACGAAAACTTTTTGCATATTATAGAAAATAAAAATAATTATTTTTAAATTATGACACAAATGATTGGAAGTTTCCTCAGGTAGAATATAACTCTTTTTCATTGATAGTTATAAAAAAACATAATAATAATTTTTAGCAAATTGATAACGTATAAGTTCCAAGTAACTATGTAAACCATGAGCACTGTTTAAAAAAAAATAACATTTCTCTAAACGGCAGATTTTCTTTTCTAGCCCTAATCACCAGCCCTTCCAAATTCTAACCCTATATATTCTGGTTTATAAAATGTTGTTCGAAATAATGTAGATAACGAATTCTTGCTTAGGATTAATTCTTTAATGAAGGAGTGGTACAGGATTTGCATCTTCTATTTCTTCTTTCCGGACAAATACAGAGCGCAGTCATTCGTTTAACATAAGTTCAGTTTCTATCGCAAGAAATGTTTCTGTGAACAAACAATTTTTTCGACATATGGGTATGTGGCACTTTTTCGAATCGCAAATCATATCCCCCAGGAGTTATACATATGTAGATAGGAGTTTCATCCTTAAACCGGCAAAAAATCATAACCAAAGATTTTGAAAAGAATTCACTACGATTCTCCAAGGATTTAACAAAATAAACCGCAATGAATTTCACAATGCAATCAGCTATGTCTATGGAAGTGAAATGTGCCATATCTCTTGAATAAAGTACGATTTTGTTGCATGTACGTATTCAATTATAAAATTTGTACTCCACAAGAGCACGCACAAAGAACAAGAACCACAATGTTCATGTAGAATAATACAAGTTTCCAATTAAATACGTATATTCAATATGAAAGTCCGCCAATTATCTCTGTAGAATACTCATTTTGTTCATTTTAGCAATCTTGTTTGTAAAATCTAAGGGAAGACACTTCGAAGTAATTAAATCACCGAATATAAGCCAAATGTAATCAATGTAAAAGTTAAAACCGAAGGATAAAAAGAAGTCAAAAATAGCGACATTATTGGGATTTGAACCCAGGTCTCCCACTTTCCGAACAGGCATTCCAACTACCATACTTAACTATTATTCCTTGTCAATTGAACTTCTTTTAAAGAATGCTTTTATTTCATTAATACAATTTTAAAGGTCGCTTACGTACATGCGCTAAGATTAAATTCCTTCCCCATTAATGTAATATTTCCTCCTAATTATCTACTCATCATCCTTCTGTAAAAATTGTTGAGGTCCGGCGCGTTGCCTAAAAGTGCCGGTGCAGCAGTATCGGATCGGGTTATGTCGTGTTTTTAATACAGAGACGAGTCCCATTTACACGCAAAAGGCCACATTTTACGAGATGGCAATCGGGGTATAAAAACTTTAAAGCCATCCACCACTTTCCATTTCTTAAGCGCATCGCGGCGGCCCAACGCCACTGCTTAATTTATGAGATGCTCGCCTCTGCCTACCACATTTACATGCTAATTGATAATGCTCTGCCCCTCCATTTTTCTCGTTCCCTTTTCGCCTCTTCTGACGCCGCATATTTCTTTTATTCTCCCGTTTTACGATGGATCGCCTCACTCACGCCTTCCCTACCCAAGAGGATATTCCGGCCATGTTCTTTTAACCCGCCGTGTAACGTGGATGATCCGACCAATAACGTACTTCTTACGTGTATGAGATCTGATTCTTCGACCGAAGAATTTAAATTAGTTCTATATGCGAATGGAGGTTGAATGAGAGGAAAATTAGAGCTTTTAAAGAGAAGTATCATTTCGATAGTCATGATATCATCCTCATTGTTTCAAAACAGTTTCAGAAGGACTTTCGATTTTAATTAGTTATAATTGTATCATATATAAAAACACCATTCCCATAAAAGAATATAAAATGAACATATCACAGTATATATAATGCTTGAGATAGCCAAAATATTACATAGTTAAATCTTGTCCGGCTATCTATAGTTAAAAATTACATTCATTAACTGTATAAAAAATACATCGCATAAACTAAATATTTTAAAGCTATTTGTTAAGGAAATGCCCTCAAGTTTATAAATAATAAGACAAAAAGAAAAAAATTTATCTAAAATCATTCTTAATAATAACTAAATTTTAATATGCTGCATATTCTACATATTATAAATAAATATGTTTGCAAATTTTTAGATAAGAGTATAAAAATATAAAAAGAAGAGAGAAAAAGGTGCATAATTTTAGTCTGCAATAATGAAGTCCTTATATAACATTGGGTTATACTTTATAATTTTTAGCTTGTGACTTACAAATAGTTAAATATGGAGAAGGAAAATACATCATTCACTCACGAAACAGTAATTTTTATCTATTTTAATCCTAAACTTCCTGTAGCTTTCAGATCCTGGAGTCTACGCTAGTCCAAATACCAACATACTGCCATAAGGGCGTTTTCAAAGATCTAATGTACTGATATCTCGGGTTAACGAAGGAAATTCATTCTATAATCACAATCACATTCGTTATCCGAAACCTATTTCCCACAGTATTCTGTAGCAAATTTCTGTTAATTCATTCTGGACGCTCTTCACGAATCACAGATATAGAGAAAAAGAGTGAAATATCGAATTGTCACTCGATGGTGTTGAACGAGTGAACCATTCGGTTGTTCGGCTAAGCAAACAATCGTATGATTCAATGGATTGCATTCTCAACTCTACGTGCATCCTTCAAAATATTAGTTAGTCGAATCCATATTCGATAGCAGAGTTCGAAAAACGCTGAATAAAATCTTCGTTAGCCTGACTACTTGTTATTCGAGGTAAGATAATAGATGTTGGATGACTAAATGTTGGGATAAGTGAAGGAAAGGGCACTTTATGAGGGAATGTCGGTATATAAACCTACCGAATGGTAAAACACTTATATGAGGGTGGTCTGAAAAGTTTCCGACCCCAGAATTTTCAAAAATCTTCAGAAAATTTTCAGAAATATTCAGAAAACATGTCGAGAAATGGCGAAATGTCGGAAAATTTTCTGACCAGCCATGTATAATATCACTGTAAAAACTTGTAAACTCAGCCTACGAGAGCCCCAACACCCGCTGATTTCAATCACATATAGTCTATTTGCTCGCAACCCGTAGAATTCTGGGTATTTTAAATCTCTAATTGTAAAACTCCAATGCGGATATTGTTTTCAAGAAGGGACGATGGCCATGGATCTTACGTATTAATCGTTTGCGAGGAACCAATTTGAGAAGAATGGGAAGAAATGTTTAAGAGCCACGACCGCCGTATGCAAATGCACGCCTCTTAGCTTCCGCTGGATTGAATCAATTTGGCTGTACGGGATGAACCCGCTTCCAGATTGATTATCAACGAAACCACGCGATAGAGAAATATGCTAATAATAATTACTTGCAAAAATTTATGCGCGCTGAAAGAGCAACTGTCTCCTCTAAACGGTGGAAAGATGAGATTTATGAGGAAGGAAAGAGATCTTAGGGTGATTGGCGGACAACGATTCCCTGGGATATTCGATGCATGCTAAGAATTTCATGAATATGTACGAATAGCGAACGAGTAAAGTTTTTTTGCGAATAAGAGCAAATGAAAGCGATACCTTACCTCAGAAGCTTGATTTATTGCCGGGGAACGTTACGCAAATGTTTCAAATAATATCGGTTACCAATGAATCGGAATGGACTCATTCCCTTCGTACAGGTTAAAGTAGCATTTATATACATTGAATTTCTGCCATCCAATGAATATGCTCAATACTGTACGGCAGCGAAGGAAAATATGGGGGAAAGAATTAACTGAGCAAATGAAAGCATCGCACAGGGCTAACTCAATGGGCAATTCCATTTAATTTCGATTTAAATATTTAAATGGGGAGAAAAGAAGGAAACTAATTTATGAATCGGGAAAGGTGTTCATTGCTAAATTCTTGAATTGTAGATGTTTAATTAGAAAAATTGGAGGAGGAGCTTAGAGTGGTAAGTGGAATACTTCAGCTAGTTATATAACCATTAGATATGGTAATGAAATGCTATGACTATTAGTGCTGGGGGAGAAAATGAAAATCTCCGGAGATATTGGGAGAGTTTCAGCGAAAATGAGGCAAATTTATGAACAAAATAATTTCTGTGGTGTAATTTTAGGCAATTCGCATGAATTGCATTAGGTTCAATACAATTTTATGAGGTTGTTTTTAGGCGGTCTATTAATATTTTAAGCATTAGATACTGTCATAATGGGCACTCAAAAAGGTGAGGAATTATTCTTATTTTTGATTATTCAGGAGTGTACTAATTTATACGATTAGTTGTAAATTTCTTATAGGTTGATTCGCTCCGTCATCTTTGATGGGGCAGTTCATTATGTAGTAGTAGATTATATGTAGTAGTAGAAGTATATATGTATACAGTACAGTAATCCGGCTGAGAAATTTTTCATGGTACCGAGTGAAAATCGCCTCATGAGCGGTAGTTTTATATTAAATATTTTAGCGGTATTGATATCAGAAAGTTTGATTAATTTTCAATTAGAAGAGTAAAGGGTATGAATTTTGGCTCTTTAATATGTAAGTAAACGCTTTATATCTTAAAATAATAATATCTTATTTAGTTTGCTTTATTTGCTACAATTGTAGATATGTATTTAAAACGCCTACAGAGTATTGCTCTGTAATACTTTGTGTCATCTCGTAACTTTCTTAAAACATGGTCTACTTTCCGTAATTTGAGATAATCCTCATTTGTAAATTAAGTTGGCTATCTTCATTCTACAACTCAGCAATTTTAACCAGATAGATGACGAGAGATATTTTATGCAAAAAAAATTCGGACTATCATCTATGGCGTAGAATTGGCTGAAGAGGTTTGAGACACATCTTTGGAACGTGAAAAATCTACCTTTTTGAAAGAGTAGCAGACCGTCTTGAGAGGTATTTTTTTCATATTTCTAGTACGGACCAGGACTGAACGAAAACCGCTGGATAGCGTTTTCAGTGCTTAAGGTTTCACATAGACTAACATATCTCATGGACTAACCCTGAGGTTCCTATCATTCACTCTTTAATTATCATATACTGAGGCACATCCTACGTACAACATGCCTCTTTCATTCAAAAACTGCACTTACATGATAATTCGAAAAAATAGACACTCAAAAATAGATTCGTTTGGGGATTCAGAAACTATGGAGAGGGTACAAGCAAGCTATTCCAAATTATTGAAGAAAGTAATGAGCATATAGAAAATTTCGATGAAATGAAATAACGGATTGGTTCTATGTTATACTAACACTTAACGTATAAAGCTGGCCAATCCACAAGAAATTTCTTGCTTAAACATTTCTGAAAAATGTTGTCGAAAACTTTTTACAATAGAAATTAACATCATCGTAGCCGTACTTTGCTTAAGATCACTCATATTTGAAGGATTATAATTCAATAAACTGGGACATAAGAAAACCTTGATATCTGTCTAGGTACGAATAAAACTTGTGCATTATATCTGTGGTATTTAATGTTATTTGCTGGTGAAACACAATCTTTATGCTTACTTTAAGTAACATTCTTGGAGAACTTCGAATGATAATTCAAGTTAATACACTAGTTCAAATTCTTACGAGGAATTATCCAGTAAAAGTTGAATTACGCTAGAGCAATGATGCAACTTTTGTATTAAATCGCTCTTTTGGTTTCATTTCCTTACACATACAAATTAAAATCCCTTGCAGTCGTCAATTTATACCTTATGAGTTATATATCGAGATCCAGTAGAGTAATTGGAGAGTTAGATGCTTCAATTAGGTAATACTCCACGATATCTTCAGTGAATAATGGTTGAAAGTTTCTCACTGCCTTTAGTTTTACCGGTTTTGGATGCCACGCTCTGTTTGGAAGCAGATACGGATTGCGTTGCTAGTTTTCGACGCTGTCGCTAGATGGTTCTGCCTGTTCGAAAATCGCGTTTGATTTCCTAAATGCTGAATGGAATGTAAGAAAGATCCTACTGAAAGAGATACAGCAACGCTTATGAAACAAGCCAAAATTTCGAGTGCTAGGAAAATATCTTAAGACATCAGTCGCTATGGTCATGAGGTATTTAAATTAGACCAATATGTTTCATTGTTTAATCCAATATTTCTGAAATGGAGAAGTTAAACAATGTTACATTAGATTCAAGTCTCTTCGGAGAGAGTATTTTTACATGCCCTAAGAATGAGACATGAAATGTTTGATTTTCTTACCGAAGCCAATTATAGAACTGATTTAAAAAATAATATTTATAACTAATTGCCATAACGTATCAGTATTCTAGAAACAATGTATAGAAATTCAAGCGTTGCTAAAAGGGAAATCAATCCTCAAATTAAAATTACATTTTAAATTTGGCTTAGCAGGGCCTAAAATGCTTCAAAAATACGTTATAGAAAAAAATTCACGCCAAATTTCTTTTTCATATAATTTTGCTGTAGTTGTAATGCTATTCAAGTTTAATTATAACGTTCAATTGCATTTATATGTTCGGTAATAAATTATAATTTGTTTTATTTATTTCATCATGATAATCATAGTAGTGTATTTTTGCTCATCCGATGCCAATAAATTAATACCAAGTTAGTTTTATCACCAAAAGTTTAAAGTTAATTTTAGAATTTTTCCGTTGCTATCAATAAATATTTGGTTTACATTAAAGTACCTCCAAGGCTAAAACCTATTCCGGAGTTTATTTTCATCGGTCACTGATTTGGTGGAAGTCTCAGCAATTACCAAGAACAGCTAAAATATTGGAAATTAATAACTGATTAATGACTTATTTATATATCGGAACACATCCCACTACAAAACACAACGCTTATAAATCGAGAGGTATTGAATTTGTGCCAATCCGCGCCTCTAGTACTGACATCTTCCATCCAATACTCCTCAGCTATCTAAACTAGAGAAGTAACTGACCAGATCACGAAAGAAGGAAAGGCATAAGGTCAAGTCAACATAGGAATGCGGTGAAGTTACGATGCCATCAGCTCAGTTATGCGCAATAAATAATCGTGCAGCAGTTAGGAACTTCATAATGGGGAAAGCGTGATTCCTGAGCATCATCGGCAGGTAAGCCTTCTGGAAGAGGACCAAGTTATGATATCCTGAGAAATGGGCTATCGGTTACGAAATGCATTCCCTGGATCATAAAGCATTTCTCGGCAGAGGATGAGAAGACACCGCTCCCTTTGCATACTGAAGAATGGCTCTGCGAAGAACAATCAAAGATTGTGATGACCCATTCATGTTCTGAATAGGAAGTTTGATGGCGAAGGCATCAGTCAATCCAAGTGTCTCGAAGTAGAAACGAAAGATATTCGAGCTAATCACTCCTTCCAGAAAGCTTTCCTCATAGCCATCTGTGTATCTAGCGAAATATTTGCCATACGCAGAACTATTCTCCAACCTGCAGTTGAGAATATTTTTCCGAAAACCACATTTCAGTCTCATTAAGATGAGTTTTAAATTGTCATTTTTCTGATCTTTTTCATTTAGATTACGACCTGAACCATGTCATCCTATTATACATTTCAAATCATGCAAAATAATTCATGCATTTGTGAATATTAAAGGTTAAGTCTTTCATTTTTTCAATAAATAGTGGGTTCTCAACAAATTTTTAAAGATGCACTTAAAAAGTATTGCACAGGGGCCCAGCTGCTAAGAGTTAACCGTATCCATGACTTATTGAGAATATGGACGAAAAGCGTGTTGCTAAAGAAATTATGTCTAAATTATCGCAATGAGAGGTTAGAAGAGACGCAATTATCCAATAACATAGGGCACGTGAATGTTACCTCAAGACTATGGCGATAGAAAACCATCAATCAAAGGAAAAAAAAACAGAAATACCAGGAAAATGAAGTGCAGTAAACAAAATTCAAGAATAAAACCAACTCTCTGAACAATTTCTTCCAGGAAATAATGGAAAAATGTACACTTGGAAAGTTTTGCGGAAAAAACGCTTTGCTTGAAAAACTTTTGTACACTACTTAAATTATTAGTATATTACGCAGATTATAACCTAGTTATTTGAATTAATTTAAATTATTGCTGAAAGTGTCAGATTCTTTCAATATTTTCATAAACTTATTTTTTAATTTCATCATTAAATTTAAACTAAAATACTTCTTTACTAGGGAGTAAGGTTTATTTAATAATTTATCGCGAAAATTGACGGGTACATTCTATGTTAATTTAACGTATCACATTACTGTTCAACTAATGCTTCACTGGCGATATTACCTTCGATGAGGTGAGAGACTGTCTTTAACAATTTCTCCTCTCAATACATTTAAATTCTAATTTTTCGATTGATATATTACGTTTAGCAGCATTATTTTCAATTCTCCACGTTTCGTCCAATCGTTCATAAGCCGCGTATTCTTTGAAAAAGGTACTGTCAATCACTGAGTTTCCAAATCGTGTGTTTTCCTCCATAAAATCCGCACTCAAACCTTCTTTTTTCAGTTTAAGAATTCCTCGCTATTCTATTCCCGAAGGAATAAAGTATTTAGGCATTAACAGAAGCATGGATAAGAAGTACAACGGGATACATTCGTAGCTTTGAGGCTATAACAAGAGATTTAAATTTGCCCATATCATGGACAGAGATATTATCAAAAAAGACTAAATAATCAGTTAATAGTGTAATGGATTTCTTACGAGAATCATTCGGTGAAAATTAATGGAGTTTTATGCTGAGCGGGATATGATTCACGTGAATGTCCCCCGCCCTGTATAAATGTTCAACGGTAAACAGAAGAACTCTGCTGAATATAGAGAAGACAAATATCTAAGAGCTATGATTCGAGGATTTTGGATGAATGTTTACATTAAGTGCCCATTGACCATTGATGGATGCAGAGGAATAAGTGCCGGTGTTAGTGCACTTATCTTGGAAGCGAGCGGCGCGGTAAATCATATTTTACTAATAAAACATCCCGTCCGATCTTCGTTTGTATACTTTAAACATTCTAAAAATTTAGCCTTAAGTTTGGATATATATTTTTCAAAGCCACAGAGGCGTATCTTCTTAGTTATAACCAACTCAAAACGTTATTTTGCCTACAAGTAGACATGGTGGAGTAATTCATATGCTAAAGGAAAGCTATATTTTAATGTTTACTAATGAATATACGCAATGCAATGTTAACAGAGAAACGTGTCAGCACGCGCGTCGGATTCCTTACTTTTTTGCGAACTTTGTTAACCCGTCTTTTCGTAATTATTCGAACTATTGCTCTAGGAATTGGCAAGATCATTTTGCTGCCGTTACCGATTATGGGCGAGTATTTAGAAATTTTATCCATAAATGTTATGTTTTACTTGTTCGGTTTGGCGTGGATGCCCTAGCTAAGGAATTCGTGCGAGTGGATTATTCTATATAAAGAGCTCTAACTCTTACCATGCATTTCTCAGGTTCGTTCACATATTCACGGTTAGAGTGAGCAAACATAAAACACCGAACGAAGTCTACAAAATTATTTACCTGAACACGGTACCCATAGTAAAGTTTCCAATACTTGATTGATTTCACTTACTGCGATATTTGGCTAATTCAGCACAATCGATGCTCCAATGACTTATTAACTAAGCGATGACCTAGCTTTGCTGCAACTGCCCTCTTAAAATGTAGTTTATCTTACCATTTTCTAAAATAATACAGGTAATAATCTCACCAGATTGATGCTAAAGCATTAAGAAGCAAGATAAAAAATATATATTTTCGCACTCTTAAGACTTAAGCCTTGGAAATATATTCCTTGAAGCCCATTCTGTAACCAGTGAGTTAGTTAAGTATTGATTTCCTAGAATGAGTGAAATAATTTAAGACTTACTCTTCCGATAACCCACGGAGTTTCCTTGCAGGTGTTACGGGAATGTCCTTTTGGAGGAGACGGCAACGATGAAGATGGAGAAGGACCTAATGATTAAAAAAGATTATGCTTTAAGTTAGAAATAGAATTAGATTTCATAATTTTTGACGGCGTATTTCTCTAGTCAATTTTTATTTACAACTTACAGCAACCAATAAACTTGTGTTCGCCGTTATTTAAACACACCTTCGTGAAGATATGAATTACTTAGAACTTTCAAATATAAATTGACTAAGCATTGATGACATTAATGCTCATAATTCGGTGTATAATATAAAACCACCAGCTTTTTACAACAGTTTTCTGAAATACACAAGAAATGCAAATTCTCAGCAAACTATTGCCATTTCTATACAAATGATGAGATCAGTAGGCCCTTAATAGCAAAATGATTCACACAGGCAAAAAATATAATCCTTTCATAAAATATCACTTGGATCAGACTAAGGGACATTATATATTTCTCTCGACACTCATTAGAGATTGTAACGTTATCCTCAGCAAAGCTTCAGTAGCCCATTCATTACCAAAGCAGAAAATACCATAAATCTACTTCAGCGAACCGCTGTACAGTTTATGTTAACATTCGAGATCTTATCACAATCCGATAAATAAAATAAATTAATTGAAAGAAATAGTGGAGTTTAGAAAATTCTGCAATTGTATTTACATTGCTTGGTACATACAAGAAAAAGTTGTGACCGTTAAAATTAAGCTCATTTAAAGTTAAAATCCGAAAAACTGTGAAAGAACAGTGGAAAATCATCTATAATATAACGATTGATTGCTTGTCTTTGTCTTTTATGTATTTTCATCATGACACAAGGACTATTGTATCAAATTGAACTTATAGAACACTGAGAACAAAAAAGGTATCTCTGACGTGGATTTCAGTCCATCAGACCTGATCCTACACTTGCTGGACTATGAAACACCCACAGCACATCAATAATGTACTTTTCTTGAAGAAAAGGGTTTGAAATTCACGCTTACTGTTCATCTAATCCTAAAGTCACCTTAAAACATACAAAATAGAATTTTGTCCCTCAAGTTATATAATTGTCCCTTAACCAATTTTTCAAATAAGGCTTTCCTAGGGAAGCGTAATCGCTCCCTCAAGTTTATAAAATTTCAGCTAATTCAGTTTATTACTATAATCTGAGCAAGTTATTCTGGTACGACCAGTAATTGATACAGAAGACATGATTCATGGAAGAATACAACCACAGGTAAAATACCTAAGAGGAACTAAATATCTTTGGCATCGGCGATAAAATACCAGAATTTCGGAAGAATTAAATGAGTAATCCCGATATCAAACAAATAATCCAGTATGAACCGAATGGAAAATGAAACATGGGCATAGCAAAGAATAATGGCAACATATTATCTGAAATCAGAACAGGATATTCATGAACTGAAGAAGATTTCAAATCTTAATCTCGTTGAGAGTAGCAATGTCCTAATCTGCTGCAAATTGTCAAACGCAACGTCAGACAAGATATTCTCCAAATCACGTGCGTTTCCTTTTTTCAGAATCATCAACGCAATGGCTGGTTAAATATTCATCTCCATCACCATAAACTGCCGCAAACTCTGAAGAAGGAATGAGATAATTAGGCAATATGAGGAGTGAGGGATATTCGGCGGAAAGATATTGAATTTCCATAACATCCCATATTCTCTACATGACTTTCTTCCGGGAGCTATTAATTTAGCTTCTACCTGGTCCATTCCCAACACTAGGAAACATTTCATTCTTTGTCTGACTTATAATCCGTTTACTGAACATCTGTGGATGGATTTCCAGCGCAAACGGAATGATTTCGAAGACCAAACTATGTAAAATAAGACAGATGAGTATGGAGCAAGAGCGTACTGTAAACTTTTACCAACTGTGCGTACTGTAAATTTTTATTAGATATCACACGAACTCGAAGAGAAATATTTGCAACACTATCGGCATTAACTTACATTAGCATCATTAATTTCCAAATTTATGGAAAAATAACAGGATGAAAAAATGGTACCGGATTTTAGGTGTATCCAAATCTGAGAAAAGATTACCGATGAGAAGGCAGACGAAACGCTTGGAATGTGCCATTATTCCAGGATCTTGTATTCTCATTGACACTGGGCTATAATAGACAAGATGAAACGCAACATCGAATATCTTTGAGGTGATTTTTAAAATATTCAACGAATACATTACATTGCCGACATTATGATTACCAGTTATTAGATAAACTTATGGAATTTGATAATTTTCTTTGGGTTAATTTATCTGACTATTTTGGTATTGGAATTAGTGATTCTTTTCCGTTGTAGTTAACCGTACCTTTTACTTAACTTTAATTGTTTTATAATTCTGTATTTGAGTTTTCTAACTTTATTTATTATTTATTTTCTTTGTATATTGCCTTTTTATTTTTGATGCATTTTCGCGGGTTTCCCCCATTCTCTGTGAATTTTTTCCCGAAATTGGTTTTTTTCATTGTCAACCCTCAGTTACAACCCACATGTTACTTCTTTTTGCTTTAACAAAATATAACATGAACAAATAAATAATGAAATATGAGGTTAGGAAGAAAAGAGGCCCCCATGAGTAGTAGCAGTAGTATTGTTAAAAATGATTCGACATCTGATATCATTTCGCACGAGAATAGTACCCGAGACCGCGTTCAACAAAGTCGAACGCACTGCTCATATGGCTATCTGGGAGTCTGTCCATATGGGCCTAACCTAGCTAAAAGAGGATCTGTCCATTTATCTATCTAATTTTAAGGTGTTTCCATATCTACGGGGAGACTGCCTCCTCACCACCAAATTCCAACCGGCATCAAGGGTATCTGTTCCGTCGCAGACGTTAACAATGCTACCAAAAGCCCCGTCGACCACTTCCCGTTCATCCACTCTCTCTCTGGGATTAAGACGTTCCACCCAAGGTCCTATGATCGATTGCTACTAGTCCCTTCGCAGAGTTGGATGGGAGTAGGGGGGGGACGGTAAGAATGAGACGAGTGCCCCCCGCGGACCCCCCACGCGGGGCGCCATCTTGTCAATCCTTTTATATTTCCCTCTCTCAAAATCTTCCCTCCACTTAAGGAAGCAATTTCCATGGACCTTGGAGTCCTCTGGTTCGAAGGGAAGTGATAATGAGCCCTTTTGTCTGTCGGTTTGTCCCGAGGTGATCTGCAGCGACGGCATAAATCACGCCGTTCCTTTTCGGACCCTTTGAAGCCGTCCGAGGATATAAACGAGCGCCATGACCACTTCAACGTTTCAATGCCGACATTATGCATGCGCCTTCGCTCGATGGCTTTCATTTGTTAATCTTAATTGGGAAATTAGCGGCGCGACTGAAGGATGGCGGTGGGGTGGGAAAAATGCGATTTGGGCTTTGATTGGGAATTCAATGTTGGTTGCGTGTGATGCACGGTTGGGATCTTGTAGAGATAGGGAGGCGTGATTCATGAAAAATAGATAAAAGTGTAGAGGCGATGAAGGAGATAAGTTTTATGGTGAAATGGCGTTGTCTGCATTCTCAATCGCTCGTTAAAGTTCAATTTACGTAACCGTGACTAGGCTGATTTTTATTGCTTCCAAAAGTGGAAAGGCCTCGGCTGAACAGCTGCGCGATGTGTGTGTACTATGAATTCAGATCAGGGAATCCTATCCTGAAATATTCGTTTATCGTTCCGTTTGATGCCTGACGTCAAGGATTTTAGAATGTGCTTGAAACTACATCCTTATACTGAAAATTGTTGGCAGCAACCGAATATTGGTCGAAAAAATATTATCTCGATTACATATTATTACAAGCGGGTGTGCCCACTCCTGGTGGTCACCAAAGAAATGTGTATAAAAAGTTATGAAAATTTCCCAAATATGGAGTAAACAGAAGCTCATAAGATAAATGTTTCTTTATAGAAGGAAATACATTTCATTCTTAAATTATATAAATGCGGAAGATATGAAAAAAGGACTTATACTACTCATACCACTAAACGTATAATTGTAGATCACAATTTATTGGTATGGGTAAAAGTTGATCCTTTTTCATTTCTTCGAATTATAGAGTTCTACCACGAATAATTAATCGATTAATAATAACGTAAATGTTATAAATACTACATAATCATACAATCGCTCTAAAATTAACGAAAAAATACGGGAAGATATGATATATACAGTCGTATAAAGAAGAACTAAATTAATGGGATCTATAAAAAATGAGATGTACTTCTTGAAGTTCGTAAGTCTTTATATGAATGTCCTAGAAATGGCTTAAACCAGTGTTTCCGAACTTTACCGTCTCAAATCTTTCTTTCCATGTCCTCAGGACAACCAAGTTCTCCTAATGATTAATCCGTTCGTTTCACTTATTGATGGAATTAAAAATGCTATGTATTCTAGATCGTTGGTGAGTAGCAGTGAAACAATTTGAATTTTTATTCGCAACTAAGCAAAATATTAGAAAATTAAAACAAATAGAATTGATCGACTCCAACTTACTCGAGTCCAACAATAAAATTTCGTAATTCCCACTACGCATCCCACCGGTTGGAAAACACGGGCTTAATGAGTACTATTGCACTGCAATTCCCTTGTAGTGATGCAATTAAAAGAATAATCTTTGCTGATATACTAATATACAAAGGAATGAGTTTATTTTAATGAAATTTCAGAAAATCTAGCAAATGTAAAGAAATGTAGAAAATGTATATTTACCCGTTACCTTTCAACGATTATCTTTTTTCCGAAATATTCTACATGAAGCTATTCAGGACAAAAGTATAATTGCATGAGAAATCATGAAGACTATTAGATCTAAATTTACTTATGTATACTGCAAGCCGCCTTTCGGCGTGTGGCAGGGAGTGCATTTACTTCCCTAATCGATCATTTTCGCGTATCGTTCGCGGAAAAATGAATTCTTGAATCAAATAATCCTAGCTTCTATTTCTTTGATCTTAATCTCAGTGTAAGAACCGCCTATACAACACATAATATTGGCTGTATCATTTAAGAACGTATTATCTCTGAATTTGAATTTTGTTACGCCTTTGTTTGAATCTTTTTTCTTATAAAGATTCCCATTGTGCGTCCTGAAATATCTGAGAAATGCTCACCGATTAATCTTAGCCATTTTTTAGCAAACGTTCTGCCTTTCGTTGTATCTTTTCTGATTCGAGTATACAATGCTTTCGACAAATACTACTTGCAATATCAGGTTGAGGCCTAACTAACGCAAAGTAACATCGCTCGCAGACTTTTTCGTCGCTCCTACAGTTCACCGACACTCACTTGCTTTTGGTGAATATCTACTATAAACAGAGTCACCTGAATATAATTTGATACAGGCAATTTTCCTTTGTATTGGCATAAAATCAGCCCATCATGAGTAATTTTCATAGCTATAGAAATGGTAAATGATCTGGAGATTGATACTAGCGATCGTTAGCTACTCCATTACGTTATTTACCGTATCACTCGATGATGCGCCCCAATCTTCCAAAGGCCGATCCATCCCGCAGAAATCGGCCACAAATCTGGAAAATCTTCGAAAGAACCCCATGAAACTATATTTATACGCGGAGACAAATTCCGGACCGCGGAATAGAGTGATAATGGCGCTTTGAGTGCGCGCCGAAATTGATACCGCGCAATTTAACCGTGTTATTACTGACTTGAGGACAATTTACCTCTCCATCGTCCGCAGATAAGAGCGCTCTTCGGGCGAATCCCGCGCTCACCACCCGAAGGGAAAAATAACAAAACAATTTGGCGTCAAAGCAAACAGCTCGTCCCGAGAAGAAATAATGAAATCTCCCGTCCCAACCCTGGGAAAAAAGGCGCATTATCACCCCTTAAAAATGACTCCGGATAAAAAGGAGGGAACGCGATGAGAAAATATAATGAAAAAAATGCGAGACAATCGTCTGTAAGCGATCAAAGAATTGCCAAATGCAAATGGGGTCCCCGGGGCCCGCGGCGAAAACCCCCCCTTCGGCCGGCATTTCTTAATTTCCTCCCCCGTTTGGATAACCTTATCTCGCTTTAAACTCCCCGTAAAAAAAACGAATGCGTATAAAAACGGATAAAGGATTCCCCACCCTCTGGAGCTGCACCATCCGCCCCTCCCCAAACCCAATGACGAAGCCAATTTAAAACATTAAGTGGGGGTGAGGGGCCATTATCTGTGCCGAAGGGCGCGATAAAACGGTCTTGGAGAGGCGAAAGAAGGGTATTTAGAAGGGAAGAGAGACAAAGGAAAGATGCGCGAGGATGAAAAAAGAAACTGCGGGTAGAAAAAGGAGCTTAGATACACAAGGAGGCGCGAGAAAGGAGGAGAAGGAGGAGGGGATGATGTAGGAGGAAGTGGAAGGAAAAGGGAAGAATAATTAAATCGCGAAAAGGAGATGAAAGAAGAGGAGCCGAGTTTGCATATGCAAGAGATGTACATACGATAGCAAAAACAGGAAGGAAAAAAAGGAAAAAAGGACGTACAAAAGTAAAAACATGCGGCAAGAATTGATATAATTACAACAATAATTAACCCAAGAAGCGTTTCCAAATCGAAGGGAATCCATAAAAAAGGGTGTTGATAAAGGAATCACAAAAATATCACTAAAAATCCTTGGTGAGGGGCGTATTACTGTGTGGGTGTGAAACGTAGACGTTAAGAGGATATCAAAAGATTAGAGGCTTTCGAGATGTGAGTATGGCATAGGATGGACAAAAATAAGCTGGACTGATGGAAAACAAATACGGAGGTGCTAGAGGTGGTATGGGAGAAGGTTTTAATCAAAGTAATTAAGAATCAACAGAAGGTCAAATATTGAGAGGAGAGGGATTACTAGGCAGAACAATCGAGGGGAGAATGTTAAGAAAAAGACAGAGGGGAAGACAAAGGCAAAGGATGTTAGATGTCTTAAGGGGTGGGATGAGTTACCAGGAAGTGAAGAAGATGGCTTTAAATAGGGAATGTTGGGCACATGAACCTACCGAAAGGTAGGTAAGATCCATCACACATATATAACAATCATGTCACAAGGTGGCAACACCACAAACACAAGACGATCATCGCACACAACCAGTACATACTCAGATGTGCACAGCTCCCATCCCATAATCACATTAAAACACCATATCTTCACACTAACAAACATCACTCCTAACTTGGAGCTCCCTGATAGCCAAGTGGGCAACGCAGAAACGGTACTGTATTCGATTCCCGAAGATGGCTCAAACTATACGCGAAACTAATAGATTAGGAAAGTAGAGTTATGGTTTATTCAACCCCTGCCACACGTCGAAAGGCGGCGTACAGGGTCATATGTAGATGTTGATGAAGAGATCGAAAGAGTCAAGATGTGCATAAGAGACAGAGATACGATAACGAGAAAATGAGGAAGAAAGTTAGCTAGGAAAGCAAATACACTATAAGAAGGAATTTAAAAAACTAAATTCAAATTTCTTTAGAATAATCAAATTTATATGGAAAGAAATAGAGGAATTTTAATAATTCCGATAAATATATGAGAAGATATACAAGGAAATGGTCAAAATTAGAAAATATTGAAAGAAGGAAATAGAAAACAGACAGCTAGATGAAAATCCTCATTTACAATAGAAAATAAAAAAAATTTTCTCCAGCCATTCTGTTGTCACTCTTCGGAATAGGAAATATATCTATCGGTGTTTCCAATAATTGAAACTTAACTTGAAAAGGCTAAAAATTCCCAAGGTACCATTTAAATCTGTTTTTTGGCCTTTTTGGTTCCCAGCATGTCATGAAAATTAAACCGATCCATGGGAACGCATATGAAAAAAATTATGAGTAGAACTGAGATCATAGAGAATTATCTTTAAAAAAGGCACTAGAGCGAAACTATCATGTAAAAATTTATCGGGGATCAGGTATCAAAATTCTACGAAAGTCACCTACAAGTTAAAGACATGCTAATGAATAATCTCTTTCTATAAAATAAACTGGAGATTTATCAATTATAAATCACAGAAATTTTTTAGATTTCTGATGAAAAACTTCTTGGACTATTTCAATGAATAAATTTGCTGACAGAAATTATAATTTATGAAAACTGGAATATACTGGATGAATAGAATATACTCGAGCTAAATGATCATACGAAAAAGATGGGGTAAAAAAAACACTGAACTACGAAACTGCGGTAGGAAATATGCAAAACAATGTTGTCATACAACAAAAATGTAGGGAAATCAAATTAAACGAAGAAATAGAACATTCAAAATATAAGTGAAGAAAACATAAAAAATATATCTGGAAATAGAGACGAAAAATTATAAACAGTAAATTACATCCTTTAAAATAACAAAAGTGCCATCAATTCTAAACAGACAAATTAATTCATATATCTATCATATATCTAATTAATACTATCTATACTATCTATCTATCTAGTTACTAAAAATTACGATCGATTACGGCTTACGATTCAAGGCAGAAACATTCTTTAAATTATCGTTACACATCTCGTGAATGTAGTCTTTGTCTTTTTATTTCGTACTATTCTTCCTTGTCATTGAGAGAAAACTAAGATAGAAATAGTAAGAAAAATAACGTATAGCATACCTAGAATATCGATACAAAAGTTTTCTAGAGCGAAAAGAGGTAAGATATTCGTAAACAAAAGGCACAATTAAAAACGTAAGATGGGAAGGTAACCCAAAAAAGAAGAGACCGCGGAAGGTGGAATCTAAAGAAGTCTTCTCGGGTAAAAGAAAAGAGGAAATGGAGGAAGTAAGACGAGGAATGGAAAAAAATAAAAGGAATTAAGATTGGAAGGGTCTGAAATGAGAAAAGGGGAGATAGGGACTAGGTTGGAATTATACGTCCGTCGTCTCCAAATGAAAAATTCATCTTTTAAATTAAAAGAGAGGGGATAAAGGAAGGAAAATATGAGGAATAAAGGTCTTCAGCGACAAGGGGCTCTCAGGGGAGGATCGCCGTGCGCAGATACCGACTGTAATATGCAAACGCTGTCTTAAGTCATCTCTCTCTTGGATAATAACAGATACCTGTTGCCGTTTCGCATCAGCAAATTTTTAACTATTACTTGTGTAATTAAGCATGAGAAATTATAGCGCTTTTGCGTTTAATTTAAAAGTGGAATGAGGGAAAGGTATTATACTTAGCACGTTGTGCTTCTTGAAACCCAAGGAAAAACAAAAAATGGAAAATAGCGACATGACTGGGACTCGAACCCAGGTCTCCCAATTACCGGGAAGGTATTCTAACTACTAAACGACCATGCTTCGTCAGTTCTATTCCTGTTTGAAGAATGCGGAACTGAGCCGAAACCGAGAAATTTTGAAAAAAAATACGGGAAATATGTAAACTATTATCTTATCCTTACTTTTCCTCGCCCTTTGATATTCACTTATGAATCACATCAAATTTTTTCAACTAACCTTCTTATTATACAGTCATAATTAGTGGTCGCCTCTTTGTATAAAATATAATATTATTACTATTGATATCCTGAAACACTGTCTGTTAGAGATCTAAATATATATAGGGTCATTTTGGAGAACTATTTGAAAGAACAGTAGCACATATAGTGTGACGGCTTATATTACTAAGAGTGACTATCTACCCAATATCTCCTAGTTTTTTAGTAAAATAGGAAGGACGTATTGGTGCATTTATGTTCCATTGTTATTCAATAAATCTCTTAAAGATTCATGAAATATCAATGCCATAGGTAACCTTTAAAAAAAAAATTCAATGGCTGCTTAAAATGGCATAAATTGGCAGTTAAGAGTAACAAAGTGAGACCCAGGATGAAAATAATTAGCTTTTGAGTATCAGACGAAGTATAAACCACTATTTTTATTAAATTAGACACATTATGATTAGTCCAAGAATTTGGAATTACCAGGACAGCCATTAAGACTAAGTAATGATACAGTTATCCAGCGTTTCTTATGAGTATTATTTAATTGAGAATTTACTTTTCATGTGCCTGACAATATGTTCGTTTTGATTATTTTTATCTGTACACCGTGTTGAACTTTCGAAATAATGGTCCTATAGAGTCCTGCTAAGTACTGAAAAAAAATGAAATTGAATAAAGATTCTTATTTTAGAATCGTGGTATACCGTTTTCGAGTCAAAATTGCGAGAATTCTGACAAAAGTGAAAATTTTGTGAAATTTTGCGCGTACAAATACCCGTGAGCACGTCATTCTTTTAAACATATGAAAAGAATTGAATTCAGGCATTCTGTTCGTTTTGTTTAAGAGTTCATAACACTGCCTTATTGAGGCTCCCGAATAAATAAAGCCCTCAGCTAGCACTTATTATGCTTGATTATAAATCCGCTCCTGAGAGTGAGAGATCACTGTACTGCGAGTTGGAAAGTACTGAAGAGACGGAGAGTAAAAATTGTAAATAATCATCCCGTTTGGGCGGGACAGTGGTGAAAATGCGTCTGAACAAGAGAAGGAAAAGAGAGACGTTCCGAAAAGACGCAAGAATGAAGGGGAGAAGTGATGGATGTAGGGGTGGAGGAATGAACAAGGAAAGAAATGAAGAAATATATCGGAGGGAGGGAGACGATTGCAGTGCCCTCGCGTGGGAGAGGAAGGAATTAAATGGGGTAGGGGAAGGACGATTGTTATCGAGGAATAGATCTGCTGACTAGCACTGACATAAATCTGATCTCGCCCACTCGAGTTCGGTATGAAAACTAGCGCAATTCCATGGCATTTCTTCGCCGCCATTCATATTCCTCAAATCGAATCCTTCCCTTCACCGCAATCTTGATCTGCCCCTTTAGAGTCAGTTTCGGTCAGTCCTGACGTGGGAGTTACCTCTCTCTGACCTGAAGAAGTCTTTCGATGAAATCTTTCCAAAAGAAGACGTTCTCGTATAGGAATGATCTTACATGGCTGGTCCCAGTCCATGGGCCCGAAACTGCGGTCACCTTTAAGGCTTTATTTTATTAAAGAATTACATTTTCTGCATCCAAGGAAGCAATGGTATAAATTGCGCAATACTTAGAGAAACTACTTATATTAATATACTACGGTCAATAAGGATGCGAATGCCATCTTGATTCTTGGTAGAATATATAAAGGGCTACCAGTAAGAGGGTAGCGTGTTAGAACTTGGTGAAAGCGGTTCCGGGTTCGATTCCCGTTGAGAGTACCGGTGCGAAATTACCTCATCCGTCGAAGCACTTTTAACTATACAACTACCAGTATCTATGAATAATTTTTTTTAATGCTACGTATTTTTAATGTCGAATAAAATCGTTTTAAAATTAGTAACATTCAACGTGCATCCGTAGAAATATCGGTATAGCTAATAAAAGTATCATAAACGAATTTCTGTGGGTTGTGAATCTTTGCACCATTTCATCCCCTGTTTTTCTGCACTACTCTTTTTGAAAAATATTTCCCTCTTCGGAAAAGGACTGATTTTTATGAGGTGTTTTAATAAATTATTTGAAAGGTAGTTCTTTGAACAACAAAATACCTACACTTACTTGCATATTCTCGAATATATATACGTTGCCTTCTATATTGTCTAGATAACATTAGTAAAGCTAATTTGGACTAAAGCTACTATTTGGACAGTAATTCGGAAACGAATTTAACAGAGAAATAAAAAGGAAAAGAGAAATCTATTCATCGTATTTTTCATTATTACATTTCACTGTCGTCATTTACTTACTCTAGAGGAATCTAAGATATTGGAAAGTAATACATTTCATATCATGTATACCCAAAAGTTTCTTAATTACTTATCACATGGAGATGGATCGATTCAAAGGTTTTTTTAAGTATTTTTCAATAAATGATTAGAAACTTTATCACGTTAACCGCAACAGTATTGTTTGTCCATGAATTAAATAATTTTACGTTTCAATTGGTTTATGGGGCATCATATCTACATAGACGGACTCTAAATGTATTCTAGAATGAAATCAAACAGGATTGTTATGCACAGTCTGAATGAAACTGAAATCTAAAACTGCTCATATGAATTAGATAAATAAATAAATTACAAATTAACCCATATTCTTCGACTGAATTCTCAGAAAGAAACTGATACTGATTTCCGATCCTATCGACAGGAGATATCTATTTATTTTGGAAATACATCATTACTGTTAAACTAGTTTGATTAAGAAATTTAACGGATAAATGATATTTGTAATAGAATTGCATGCTATTAACTTTATGGCATGCACTGTGTTTTAGACTGTCCCCTGAACGTTATCTTCGCAACGATTTTCCTATAAAAATGTTCAGACATAAACGTCAAAGCGCCATTCATTCCGTTTGGAACCGAGTATTTTTCTGCTCCACCAGAGAGCAATGATGAATAGAGTATGATTAGAGCCAAATCTCTCTCCAAGTTCTTTGAAGAATTAACCATTGGGAAGGTCATTAGCCGATATAAGGGTGGCTCATGCCAGCATTAAAGAGAAGGTCCACATTTTTCTAAAAATTTACGGTTTGAGTAAATAAGTTTGGAAAAATAAGAGCGATCCGCAGCATAGCTAGACGTATAAATCTCGCGCGGAATTGAGGAATGGAAGTACAATAACAGCAGCTGTACGTAAACAAAATTTACGGGAAGTTTATTTTTTCGCGGAGTCTTGAGGAATGGAATAGGAGACTTTTTTATTGTACAAAGAGTCGTAGGGAAGCGAAGGGATGGGAGGGGAAGTACAAGTTTTGCATGAAAATTGTGCGTTGGGACGAGAATATTTATTGGAAGTGAAGTTGGTAGGATTTCTATGCGAAGAAAGAGCTTTTTTCCCCGCAGTTCTTTTGAGCGGAGCTCCGTTCTCATAATAAATGGATAAAAAATTCTTACTCTCCTTCCATCGCCTATTTACATTTAGAAAGAAAACGGCAAATTTATTCGATTCCTGGAAGAATGTTTCCGAAATCAGAGGGTTAAAGTTCCTCTTGCCATTAATAATTTTTGTCTCGTAGTTATTTCTCCGAGCATTGGCTCCTCCTTGGTTTGCAAATGAAATCACGGTTAATGCTGGCTAATTTCACTTCTGCGTGTTTGCGGCGTTTTCTGGACGGAGTTTTTCGACTCGATCTGTTATGTAAATGAATATATTTTATAAATAGATACCAAGTTTTTGGAGGGGGTTTTGAGCTTAATCTTCCGTTAAAATTATCCCTCTCGAAATTAATGCTACGAAGCTCATTTTATATTCACTCTGTGTCTTATAGAAATGAATTCAGGGCGTTTTTTCTCGAAGGCACATCAAACTCAAACAGTTGTAACTAAGAGTTTACTTGTTGGGTAAGATATATCCCTCACGGTCAGACATACTGTGGATAATGTTCAAAACTTTAAAAAATTCTTCAGCAATCTCATACTACACACCTATTTGTATGAATTCCAGCTTACTTTACCCTATGTTTCGGATAGAAATTAGCAAGATCAGACATAAAATAATTACATTACAAAACTTAAAAGAGAGATCGAGTAAATGATGATTACCGATCATGTCACACATAGCATTTGGTGATTTCATATGCTTAAATATTCCCTATTTAATTCCCTCTCCATAACTTGCGTAACTTATCCCACCCTTTAAGTCATCTAACGTATATAGTCTTTGTCTTCCCCTCTTTTTTTTCCTTATTTCCTTCCTTCGATTGCTTTCTTTAGCGATCCCTTAACTCTCAATACCTTCATTCAATCCCTATCCTGAAGCGCAGCTTAATTACTTCAATTGAAACCCTCTTCATCCAACCATCTCTAGCACCTCCGTGTACCTTTTTCTATCATCCAAGCTTACTATTTCCATTCTACGTCATTCACATACCCCTTAATCCTCTAATCATTTAAGGTTCTCTTTTCTTAAGAACCAATGTTCCCCCCTCCCCCGTACAGAAATACACTCCACTCCAAAGATTTTACTATATTAATCTTCTCCTGATTGCTTTATCAAGATATTTGTCAGCAGTTTCCTATGCTTTGCAAGTGCTTCTTTGGCTAAAGCTATCCTCTTCCATACCTCAACTTGCATCTTCCATCCCTCGATAGAAGACTGCACAAGAATGAAAATTGATCCTCTAGTTCTAAGTTTTCCCCATAACGATGATGTGAAAGTTATTTAAATATTTTCAATTGTGTAGAACATGCTTTCATTGCTTTTACTTGATACGCTACCTCGCTCATCAATGTTAGAGTATTTAGCGGTGCTCCATTCTCTAGAGAACATCGGGTGTTAAACGCTTCATTTCATAAGTATACATAATATACAGTTGGCATAAGGCCAACATTCAGCATGATTGCTGGAACGGTGAAGTAATCACCGGATTCGTCATATAAGAACAGACTGGAGAAATTCTTGACCTAAATTTTGGCGGAAAAATCTCTGAAAAAGAATTGTTCCAACTCCAGTCACCTAAGCCTAAGATCTGTAAGTTAACTTTGCAAGTGTTTTCGCTCTAATATCTTCTCTAACTTAAACATGACCCATTTACCTTTTACCTGCAATTTCCTGTTTAACACAGCGCTTCACTACTGTACAAATAACAGTCAAAGTCTGAATTGGCGACATCTTTATAAATGACTACCAAAAGTATGCCGTAGACATTTTGGCCGAAATCAATAGAAGTGTCGAATTAAAACCGCCCTAAAATTAATTTCCGAAAATCTGAAGAACTTAATGGTAGGAGAGTTACAGTTAAGATCGGTTTCTTCTCAACGAAATTCCCAACGTTTTTTAATCGAAATCATAACTTTTCCGAGACCATTGGAAGGCGCTTTGCACCTCTTTACCCTTCAATTCACCTCCCCCTTCCCCCATAAACCTTAATTCCTTCCTTCCCTTCGGAGAAAATTCCAAAAAATACCTCCTTTCCCAATCATCCATCGGATTTTCTCAGAAATCTCCTACTTTAGGCCGTTCCCCTGTCACCAATACGCTTCAGATCACCCCTCTCCTATCCCCATTATAACGCTAGCAGAAAAGAACTTAGCCTTAAACTTCCCAAATGCCCTCCCCACACCCCTGCCACGGGAAACTTCTGGAGCGAGGAGGGCAAACTCTTTAAAGTTATCGTTATCCTGGATGATTCGTAGCTTTGGAGGGAGTGCCACACGGGACAGCTATGGGGCCAACGCTTTTGCTTCCCCTCATTCCAACTCATTTCTCCACCTTATTTCCTCTCTCCCCTTTCTTCATCTCTTACTAACCTCTTCCTCATCATTTTAGATAACTAATAGTCGCATTTGGAATCCTATTTTCCTTCGGGCGAAGACTAATTCTTACGTAAACCCTTTATTTGTCCTTTCGTTGGATTTCTTTCTCATCGGGACGAATTTTCAATTCGGAACTGCAGAAATTTATGCTTCGGGCATTCATTGAATATTGTCAAGTTTTAAACTGGTATAAGAATGGTATTTTATTTAAGCACCCTTTATTTGTTCCTCAAAATACGGGAGGAGTATGATAGAATGCCAATACGATATCAAGAGTTATAAATTTTGTTCTTTTATTCCAGTATAACGCTACTCCTGTACTTTTGAATTTCTTAATTTTTATCAAGAGCTTCTCGTACGTATGTTTCGAATATTATTTTAAGTTATACAAAATATCATAGCACTATAAACTTGTAGGACATATTTATAATGATGAATATCTATTTCAACGCAGTTACTCATAATCAAATGATGGTCTTTTTCACTTTTTATGATGACTTAGACTGGGCTGTATATTAAATTTACATACAGCATACGAATATTGAATGTATGTCAATTTGCATAAATATGATAGAATATGTTTCTTTTAAAAATTAGCAAAATTACTATTTAAGAAATTTGGTGATAGTTTTATAAATAACTTTATTTAAATTGCAAGTTCAAAATAAACTATGACCTTCTGAATTGCGCAGATATGCTTCCTGGACTCAAAGAATAAATTTAAGGTTATGAGATAATGATGGGGAGAATAATTCTTTCGAAGTGATTAATTATCATCATTTACGGTTGTGTTTTCTGTAACTAGAATGGTGCGAATTAATGCAGTACGTTTCTGATAGAATATACTAATGAGTTAAAATAATATAAGTAAAATGTAGTGTGTGGTATAATAAGGTATAATATGTTGCTTAAATAATACGATATTTACATGAATTTTACAACTATCTGATATGATGTACGTGTAATAGGGCAGTAAGCTATTGAAATATATACAATGGTGTATCAATGAATCATTATTCATACTGAAATATATATGAATACATTAAGTCAACAAAGTAATATTATGTACAACAAGAATATCAACATTCTAGTTGATTACGAACCAATCCTCGAAATATGTATAGTTTGAATGAAGAATATGAAT
The DNA here is from genome assembly GCA_036926295.1 of Pachydiplax longipennis. Classification (NCBI taxonomy): domain Eukaryota; kingdom Metazoa; phylum Arthropoda; class Insecta; order Odonata; family Libellulidae; genus Pachydiplax; species Pachydiplax longipennis. Next base: position 21,075,464 of record JAVFKF010000003.1, on the reverse strand, counting down.
TAATGTTTACATTTTCCATAATCTTAAACCGATCGAAGGCGTTCGCGACCATGTAAACCAGACCCCAGGATGTAATTTACGGCACCTTCATTAACCCCTTAAGTGATTCTGATTGCATCTCACGCCAATACAAAATTTGATAAGTTAACGGAGGGGACTCAGTCATCCGAAGCAGCTTCATCGACCGGCAAGAATCAGCTCTCGCAGAAAAACGTAAGAAATCCATCGAAAAAATAGGCGCAGGAAATGCCGAACTGTGCGTTTGGATCGAAAACGGCTGAAGGCGAGAGTAGGAGAAGATAATCTGAGAAACTGTAGGCGATTATGGGTTGGAGTCTGTCACCGAATGAGGGGATGGGCTCGTCTCGCTTCGCAGACTTTCCTCATTAAAATGTGATCGAATAATTTCCTCCTTCGCATTGCGAATGAGTCCTACGGAGTGTTCGCTTGGCTGCGTCTCCCATATCGGATTCTCCACGCCGAATTGTTTGCTCCTTCCAAGGGATCGCTTTATGAGGCGTCCACGTTTGATAGCGAACTCGATGGAAATATTTCCCCCCGCGTTTTTCGAGATGATGCCCGATTCGAATGGAAATCGGCGGCCGATATAGGAGCTCGATAGGTGAGTAGGTTTACTCGTACTCGGCGAGATGGAAAGATTTCATTTCCGTGAGTGAACATCGAAAAACATTGGGTATCGGCAATTCCGCTCGCTTATGAGACGTATGAACACTATAAATCAAGGATTAAGAATTAGTAATTTTTCACAGACATTGATAATTGAGTCAATGACTTTCATTGTAATTCAGTTACAAGATGAGTAATTAGTAGTAGGAATGAGATAAAGAATGAGTGATTCCGACAGGAAATCACCAAGTATTAATGGAGTAAAACACGGTTAAGAATCTTTCCAGAGAATTGAGTGAAAACCACAGAAAAGCGGGATAGCGTTGTATAGTAACCGGTTTATGAAAAGTTTTATTTTCTGAACGTTGGAAGAATAAGGAATTTTTGGCTTTATGATTTTTAAATAAGTGCGTTACTTCTTAAAAAGAAAAAGAGTCTTTTTTATTTTGCTTAAATTGCTGATGAAGACATCCAGAAGGTCCGCGAACATTTCTTGTGGATACTGCTTGTCTTCTCGTCATATCATTTTCTTTTTAAGAATAGTCTGCTTTTCGTACAAACAGAGCGTTTACCTTTATTACTTCATTTTGATTATTTTACTCTTTGTAATGAAGTAATAACCAGATACTTCTACCTGGTTTCAGGGAACCGATTGAAAACTGCGTAAACTGGATGAAACTATTACCGGTAAATAACTAATCTTTTATTTATTTTACTATAGAAAACAAAAGGGAAAGTTTTTTTTGACTGTTCGATTTTTAAATAAGTGCCTTACTTACATCTTAAAAATGAAAGGGATATTCTTTAGAGTGTTTTATTTGCTACAGCTGTAGATGTGTAGAGACAGCGAGCTACTGTTGTGTCTCATTCGATCTATATCAACATATGTACCCTATAAGCCGCCTTTCGGTGTGCGGGTGCATGCATCATGACTCTAGTTTCCTAATCTTACTTTCGTGTATCGTTCTCGGAAAAAAACGAATTTTTTTTAAAGGACTACTTCTAGCATCTGTTTCTCTGATCTTCCAGTATCAGAACGGCCAATATAAAAAATTGGGACTCATACTATCGACTACATCTTCTTTGAACGTACTATCTCTGAATTTATCAAGTAAATTAAATCTGTGATTGAGTCTTCTTTCTTCTTAAGATTCCAATCCTGCCTACTGAAGCATGCCACTAACGCTCACCGATTTCTCATAGCAATTCTTTACAAAACGTACCTTTTTTCTAATTCGCGAATTTTCACTTACACATACTAGTCATATTTTCCGTCATGTTTTAAGTAAAGGTCTACTTATTGTATAAGGGAGCGCCTTTCTTTCTTTCTTAATTTTGGTCATTTTCTCATAAACTTAAAGCAATATTAATCAGATAGATAATTAGGGAAGCATAATACATGTATATACAATTTACGATTTGTCGACTGATACGGAGGATTGGCTATAGCGAGTTACAGTGTATCTAGGGACGAGAAAAATCCGCCCTATAAGCGGGTAGCGGAGCGTTTTAATCCGTATATTTACCATGTGTTTAGTGCGAAAGGGGCCGGGAATGAGAGAAAACCGCGTCTTAAGCGGGAGCGTTTTAAACGGGTTTTACTGTACATATATGACGGTTATTAAATGGTGCCCACATATTGAAGTGCAGATGGTCAGTGGTGTATATGAACCGTTTATCTCGTTTTCTGTCACATTTTCCCTCTCACCTGTCCCTCTCATCCTTAAATACGACTTCGAATTGGAGAGCGCACCTAATCTTCCACAATCTCCTCAGATTGATGTCTCCTCCTTTATTGCCTCCGACTATCTTTGCAATCCCTCCTTCTCCTTCTGATGGTCACCACCATCAACCGCCACTCCCTTCACATCCATTCAAGTACATCCCTCTCCAATTCTCTCTCTCTCTTTCATTCTTCTCTCTTTCTAAATGAATCTTCGCGTTCCTTCGAAACGATTAATTATACTTTTTCTCATATGTACTTAATGGAAGCTGTGTACTATGATTTCAGTTTATTTTATCCGTTATGCGTTTGATCAGTAGTGGATATTATTTGAGTGATTGCTATTTCTACCTATCTTCTTTTATTTAGATCATGATAAGGTCACTCTATAGGTTACTTTTTTCTAGATCAAGGTAAGGATTTTCTGTTTAAGTATCCTTTAATTAACTATCTAGAGGTTTTTCACATCTTTGCTGGTCATTCTTGCTGTCGAATATTTTTTTAAGCATCACGTAGTTTATTTTCAAATCCGCAACTAAATAATTCTTATTCTATTATTATCATGTTACATTTATTATTATATTCTCTTATTATTATATTGTTCTATTTCATACTTTATTAATTTTAAATCGCCTTTTATCCTTAATTAATAATACAATTTCTTTTATATTTACAATGGGTTAAATGGAAGGATTAATGAACCTTACTTGCTCAATCTCTCTCACAATTAAGACCCCATTTATTTATTTTATGTACTCATCATAGAAACGGCAAAACATCTTTTCTATCAAGATTTACAAAAATGGAAAGATTTCTTGGTTAACAAGGTATTCATTAGGAAAAGGGCAAAACTTCTTTTCTATCAAGATTTACAGAAATTGCAAGATTTCTTGGTTAACAAGGTCGCAACACTAGGAAAATTTCGATTACTTTTCGGAAGGAAATTCCTGGTGACAGCGCAGTCATCACAGTTTTTACAGAACAGCAAATGCCAAATGTTGCTTTAATTTGATTTCATACACTGAATATACTGAAAAATTCGTTAGAAATCTTTGCCGTCATATTTCCTGAAAAGAAAAAGCATTGGAGTATCCTCGTCAATAATATTTGGGATTTCCTAGTATTTTCGATTTCATAATTATCACCTTTAAAATACCTCTTGTGTGGAAGGATTGAATCTATATGCAATGTCTAAATTATCAGCACAATTTCTCTGAAAAACGTCGAGAAATAGTTGCAGAAACCTCCCAAACTGTTACCTTTAATCTTAATTTCTTCGCGGTCAACTTTACGACGTTTTTACTCCATAAATAATATCCTTCCTTCATTTCGAGCCCAAATCGAAATTCGACTTGGGCTACACGTATAACATACGGCGGCGCGCAGGAATAGGATATCTTGAGGTACTTAGTGATAGGAAATAGCCAAGGGAACGACCTTATAAATCAGCGGTTAGGGCCGAGATCAGCCGGACTCCGGTACGTTTCCGGGGACTGCATGGGATGGGGGGGCTGAGGGAAAGGGGGGAAGGGGTGTCAGAGGTCTAGAGAGTGCGGCGTTACTCTGTGGAGAAGAAATCGGATTTGATCTCCGAAAGAGTGGAAAAAAGAGGAGGTGGACATCTATTTCTTGGTGCGAGAGGAGCGAAAAGTTTAAATTTCGAAATTTTTGTGCAGAAATAAAACGAGTGATGCTATTGTTATCGTTCTCTATATTTGAGCGTAACGCGTTAAAGAAGATAAAATAATTAAAATTCAAAATTTTAGGCAGAAATAAAACGAGTTATCGTTCTCTATATTTGAACTTAAAGCCGCACAGTTGTCAATGAAAATGTATTATCATATATATGACATAATTATTATTTTTACCTAAGCAAATAAATAATTGTATTGTATTGTTCTTTTTTAGATTTACAAGATCGAAGTCGAGTACTCCACCTGAAGAAGTCAATACGTTGACGAGGACACTATATTAAAATCTGCCAGGAGTTACGCGTTTTCTTTTTAAGATGGTTGCTGTGAATTTTCATGAATTCACGATTGAACATATACATTTTACATGCATCGTACAAGAAAGAAAGAGTTTATAACCTTTCAATCCCGTAATTCGGCTACATCCTCTAGAAAATCTTTCTTTTAATTTCGTAATTTTATCGAAGGGATTGTAATCCTAGACTGCTTCCAGATCCTGGTACCGAAGCTACTCCGAATACCAACCTATATGGCTACAGGAACGTTTTCAAACCTCCATAAGTGTTTCTGTGAGTATAGTTATATTTTAAGCATAAATTCAGTTACAAAATAAATGAGAAATTGAAAAGACATGGTATTCTTGTTTTTCTTTTCAATTTTGTTCATAAGTACGTAAATAAAGATTTTAACACAACTTAACCAACAGGTTAACGAGCAAAAATAATGCATGGCCCAATGAAGTTGGGGGCTTGGATATCCAAGTGGGTAGCGTTATCCTTTGGTGAAAGCTGTCTCGGGTTCTATTACTGGGGGTAAATCAGTAAAATGACCTTAGTCATCGAAGCACTTAATGAAATAATTCTATTTATGTGTGGGTATCACAAAATAGGTCTTAAAATTTACATTAGAACCAATAACATTTAATTAGATAACTACTGTTTGCAATTAGTTTTATAATCGAGAGCAAAACTATCTGCGTATCAAGGAGAATCACCCTCACCATCAGTACCTTGCTTTCCCCTACATCTCTGAATACTCTGCTTTGCCCCACATACACATGACATAAACTAATAAAATTATTGTGATATGGTGATTAACAGGAAACTAGAAATATATTAATGTGATGTTTGACTATCCACATTAGTGGTGGTGTATATTGGGAAGATATTACTTCAGATCGGTACTGGGGGTCCATACTTGAAGCTCCGATTGTTTTGCTCTCGACTATCTCCTCACCACCAAGAATTCCAAACTTGCATCAGAGTTCACATTTGCAACTCTGTATTTAACAACCAATCCGTCAATGAATCCTTTCAATGTAATTATCGCATTTGCGTGAATATGCCAGCTCACGTAACAATCCTTCACGCACGACCGAAATATCACTCTCGTCATCTCCATGCATTCACCATTGAATCGCTAATAGATCGCATTCGAGTCCACCGGAGACACTCCCACTCATTCCCACGCTTTGCTGGACGTGTTAATTAATTTTTCTCCTCACTCCGTAAACCCTCCTCCTTTGACTGTCAAGATACACCCAAATAACGCCTTAAATATATTCATCCCGCTGAAACGGCGATAAGGGAAGTCGCACACAATCACCGGCGAAAGACCTCGTCGTAAACCCGTCCCGTCATTGTTCCGATAGCATCTTCCTAACGATACACGAAGCTTCATTTCGACTGATATCGACGTATGCAGGTTCCGTTCAATTTGTTGATGCTCCCTTGGTTTGGGGAGAAGGCGTTTTTCGAGGGAAAGGGCACATCCTGAGAACTTTTGGCAAGGACGGAATCGAACGTTTGACCGGAAACCGGAAGCTCGGTGGTCAGAGCGGACGTCGTGCTCTGGAGATGGTTCTTGGGGAGACATTGATGGCCTGGGGAATAAAAAACGGAGGGAGAGGTATGAAGAGGGATAAATGGAGAGAGGAAATGGGAGGGGCTGCAGTCAGCGGGCGAATCTTGCGCGATAAGAGAAGTTTTAGTGGTGTCGGAATGGCATTCGGAGAGTGTTTATTTGATGAGGATCGGTCCTTCTTTCTCCCCGATTCCGATTGTTATTTCTCCGGAGTCGAATGTTTGTGACCGTGTTCCTTGAGATGGGGAACTTGTTTGACCGGTGGCTTAAAATGCTCTGCGAATGGTTGATTTTTTTAATAATAGGAAAATTCAAATGATGGAAATGAATTTTGGCTTCGCACAAGAAAGCGCGTGACTAACTCAAGGTTTTATAAAAATTGAAAAATAGGGACTTGAATCTTTAGATTAATGTCAAAGTGACTAGGGTTTGAGTCCCTATCAAATCACTATGTTTCACTTCTTGTAGAATGATAATATTGTTGATATATGCCCTGTGGCAGGCTACCAAAGTTACTTTACAAGTTAACAAAAATTCATATATCGTAGTCGGAACAAAGCAGCGTTAGGGCTATACTTAAATAAGACATACAGAGCAAAAAAAGGAAATGATTCTTCATAGTACAAAAAATACACAACTAAAGGTTTAACACTTATTTATGTGACAGATATTTAAACTTGTCAACTGTGCACACTACCCTCATTGTAATGGAAAGGGAATTCCAAACATTAGTGATGATGACTAACCTTTAAAAAGTAACAATTCTATGAGAGGGGACAAAATTTCTAGTATGTCTTCTTCGAAGAGGGCGGTTTGAATATGATGGATAGTGTTCTGAAATTATTGAAATTATGAAAGTAGCATGTACCAATTTCACGTAATCAATAATTAAAATCAAAGGCATGATTGTTTTCAACGTGAAAACGTCATCATCGGGTACATATCATTATCATTCATCATAATTGATACAGTGCATACATGTAAGTAATGATGAAATGAATGCTTCCGCAAACAACGTCAAAAAAAAATAGTAATCCCACATAAAAACTTTCATGGGTATCAAAATCAGAACAACATATATTCAACATTAGCTAATTCAGACTGTCTACAGATATTTCTCATCATGTCTCTTGTGATGTGTCCCAGTAATCTTTCAATTGTTCTGCGATTGTCAATTCGGTGTCTCTTCTATGAAAATTTCCTTAAATATTTGCCTCTCACAGCTTCTAATTTCCTAAATATCGATAGATTATTGATAACTGTCAATAAAATTCGGTGAATTATGAATTCGGAAATAGCTTTCTGATGATAACCTGAATATTTTTAACATAATTGAATTATCTTAAAATTGATTTTTGCTTCAATAAGTGTTAAGCTTATAAACCAACCTATATTTGACTTACGCGCACAACCTCTATCCCACATTTTGGTGCATTTCTCTTTTCTTGATAAATCTAACATACTGGAACCATCAATATACCTAGATTATGCCGAATGCTGGTTGACTTCATGCAGTAAAATATATGTAATCACAAATCAATATTCCGTCTTCATAGTTGTTTAATACGCCAGGTCAATTTCAGATACTTTCAGTTGAAACCAACCTCCTGCTCAAGAATTTAGAAGAGGAAGTAGAGTTCTAGTAACATTTGGGATAATATATGGACTCCGTCCTCAAAATTCAAATTAACTTAAACTTGTCCCCATGCAATCATCTGCTAAGAACCTGACGAACATTCAAACTCCCTGATAATGATCTCTTACTTCGATGAATACTAAACCCCGTTCTCCCGCAAAAGTTCGAAAGCGTAAGTTTAGGATGTAAGACGTTATGGCAGAATGGTGACAAAGGGAATCGGCGAAGGAGGCGTCAAACTGCCCGGAACGGATGAGCAAGGAAGCAGTTAAGGACCACGGAAGTGGAACAGCTATTTCAGGAGGGAATGAAAGTAAGGGAAGAATATAAGAGCATAAGGATGAGAAAAATGGGGAAGGCATTTGTTATGAAGGTCAGATCGGAAAGGAACGGAGGCATGGCGGATGATTGACCTGGCATTGTTTCAGCCGTCGTGAATTAACCTTTTTTTACAATGTCGAATTCGTCGTGCAGCGAAGAAATAAAGGTAATATATGAACGCCAGGGGATTCTTTGTTAAATAATCCAGCGGTTTTTTATGCTAGGTGAAATTTATATATATTGCTTAAAAATAGCTTCTTTTATATCAGGGCATCGAACGGAAAGCGAACTGAAAACCTAAACCGAAAAAACCGTTATTTCTGGCGGAGTGGAAACCGAACCCAAACCGAAAATTTGAAATTTTCGAACCAGAACCGAAATCGAAAACATTTTTTCATTCCCTTTCAAACATCTGTTCCTTACAAAACCATTTTACTTAAATATAAACGGAGGAAGCTTAAATACATCAGGAAACGATATATGTATAACGACTCCTTGATAAAAGGAAGAGCAAAGAAGGAAATTAGGTATATTTAACAGCTACTTGTAATTAACCAAAATAAATGCGTGTCACTGTACTTACTTTTATCTCTTCTGATATATGCATTACAATTCCATTAATATCGTAAGTTTCGGTCTAAAATGCAATTCAATTCCATTTTATTGAAAAAGGCCCAGTTATTAAATTAGCTTGATAACGATATAAATTTCAAAGGATATCGTATTTCAATAGTCGGTGCATAAAATAATGATTCAAATCAGTTCGATTATGCCCGTCCAAACGAGAATTTTCATGGTCCAATGTCTTCCTTTATATCCATCACGTATTATATCGTACCCATTAGGCTGTATGAATAAAAATTGTCCTAAAATATTTCTTTTATTCTTTCGATTATTAGTAGAACTTATTAGTAAAAACTTAAAAATTATGAACATCCTATAAAAAATTATGGATATCCTATTAGAAATTATGGACTTATGGACAATGTCTTACACCAAGCCAAGTATCTTGCGGAATGTATCGCACTTACTAGTCTACGGAGTAATTTAGGTAAAATCAGTAACGACCCAAGGTATTTGGCACCCCAAGTGTATCTAGCGAGTAGTATTTGGGCAATTATTGACCCGGCCAAATACCCTGGCGGTAATTAAATCTTAATCTTAACTACTCATATGAGTTGTAGAAGAGTTTTCCTTCATAAAATTGAAATAGTAAATTTTTCTTCTTTCAGAATATTTTTATAGAAGTTTTATTATCAAACATGAATAATTGAGAAAAAGGGAAACTCTGACTACTTTATTTTAGGCTACACTTTCACAGCTGATCGCTATGAAATATTCCTGAGGTTTTCAAGATGAAAGAAGAACTTTCCTATCCCTCTTTTGCCCAATTTTATAACGTTAATCAAAATTGATATCCTTAGGTCTTTAATAAGTTCCCTTAATTCCTGATTTTTGTCAATACGACAGAGTATAGGTAATATCTTCTCTCAATAATCTTTCAATGATATACGTGTATGCGTGTTTGTATACATAATGTATCTGAGCCTACTACTGGGAACTGAATAAAATTTTATCAATAAGAACATATTAATTAGCATAATAATCGCCTTTAATTTCAATTTTCGTTTCAGTGCATTACCGAAGGACCATTTCTCATCGGTTGACAGTAAAGAGGCAGTAGAAGGAGATTCATTACAGCGAGACAATCAGATTCCCGACTTACTCCTGACGTTCTCCCGTACCTGCTTTCGGGGAAGATATGGAATGGGGTTTATGTGCGGCAGATAAAATGAGAAATTTCCATTCTGGAGCGAGGGAGAAGATAGGCCCAAGGCGAACACAATTTCCGGAAGGTGTGGCTCCAATGGGAGGCTGCGGTGTCCTCGGGGGAAAGTTGGGGAATCCTGGGAGCGAGGGGATGTAGGCAGAGAATGACCAATGACCAATGGCCATTGGACTCCTTCCGGGACCTTAATGTCCACCCAAATGCTCCCCTTCAATCTCTTCCCTATCTTCACTCCCTCTTCCACCTTCCGACATTATTACGTGTTCCTTGTAATTTTTCCTCCGACCTCTCATCGGCAATTGGAAGGTTATGTGTCGCCTGCACCTGTTTTACTCTCTAACATTGATTGAGTTCAAGTCCCAGGATAAGGTCCCGCATCAAGAATTATTTTACAAATTAAAAAAAGTGGGAATCAATCGCGGTCTCTTCCCGTGCAATTGGAAAATTATGTGTCGCCTGTACCTTTACATTGATTACGTTTTAAGTCCCAGAATAAGGTTCCACATCAAAAATTATTACACAAATTAAAAACTGTGGGAATCAATAAAGAACTAATTATTGGATAAAGAAATTTCTTTCTGAAAGAGAAAAATGAGGTGCACGGGATGGTATTAGTTCCAATCTCCTATATATTTTAAATTACTTTTAATAATACTACATGGATTGTAGATGGAGCACAAGTCCGGTAGCAAACCCTACAGCGGTCTTATATACTAATACTTAACTTCTAGTCATACTACCTAGCAGCATGTCAGAATCTACATAACCTGTCTAAAAACACTTTACGATTTTTATGGCCAGGCTCAAGAACTCGTATAGGCAAACTGACAAGATGTTATAATTACAAAAGTTATATCTGCGTTATTTCTATTATGTTGCTACGTAGGAAGACTAGCAGAATACGATATTATTTGGCATCCTTTCCTGAGGTAATTCATTTCAACTGGCCCATAAATGTCACACCGAAAATAAAACACACATTCATGGACACAAGTCTTCAAGTCTGTACATTCCTTCAAAAATTTTTGTGTAAATTTAAATTTTTGTGTTGGTAAATATGTATACAATCACACTCTGCTTTCTATCTGAACCATTAATGACACATACAGTAACTGTAATTACTAGCAAAGGAGTAGTAAAATTGACATAATTCTAGTTAATGATGGCGATGACATACAAATGACAATATTATCCGCAAAAATTTTGTTTATTGGTTCCAAATAAATGAAAAGATTGTGTGTATAGCAACGCGGATACCATAGGTGTTTAAAATATTTTTACGTTTTTTTCATTTCTGAAGATGTAATTGCATATTCGCTCAATGATTGTATCTTAGTATACAGACATATCTTCACCCATTTTCCTATATTATTAATGTAAAGTCTCCCATTCCACATTTTGCCAAAAAACGTCACTAATTAGCGAATTCCTTCCTTTTCAAAAAGTTTTAACTTCACCTTACGTCCCTCATCTTTTGCATCCGAATAACTCCTTTTCCACTCTCTCCCCTTAACCTGACATTCTCTTCCAACTTAACTCCTTCCCATCATTTCTTCTCTACACGTCTTCCAACTTCAACTCCCCTCTTCTGCATCACAAAAGTACCACAAACTTTTCTCTGAGGAAGAGGCGTTGATTAACCATTGTTGAGATAGTTTTAATGTAAAGTGAGATGAGAGTAGCACTTCAAAATCACCACCTTCCATTTGAGCTAAAGTTAACTTTCATAGCGTCACAGCAGATGCTTGAGGTTGAAATACTAAAATGGTGAAAATGTGGGACAAATTTTATTCTATATTGATAGATCATGAAAACGCTTCGAAATTATACTTGATACTGGAGAACATCTAACATCGGGAATTCCACAGATAAGTACTTAGATACTTCACCAAAATTTTAAAATCTATGCATAGATGAACTTTTGAGGAAATGGAAGGAAGTCAAGTTAACTTCAGAAATAAATTTGGGAAGCTCGAAACAATCCAGCGAAGTGTTATTCCCTGAGTTATGTAATTATACAAGTTAGAGATAATGATTTCAAACTTGGTGTTCATAAATAAGTGGTTCATAAATTACAGCTGAGTAACTCATATAACATGAAAATGTTTAAAAAATAATAAAAAACGATGGTATATTTAGGGAATCATGCTAAAAGAGTGAAATTATCATATGATAAAACAAGTTTCCCAATACCAATACTTAGGTATATAGTAAAAATACTTAGGAAAAAGATATAATAAATAATGTTTTCCAGGGTTTTCATGGTACGATGAGTTTATGCGGTGAATCATAAAGAAAATCCCAAATAAACATTTATAAAATGATGTTGATTCACACTGTTTAATGGAAGGTGGCCAACTTAAAAAAGGACCTGAAACAAACAAAAATATTTCAAGCGACAACAAGCGATTGATGGCTATGTAAACTAAATTCAATACCAAGAAATGAGGTATTTAAATCATGCCGCTAGAACTATAGTTATTCTTAAATCTAATTCTTACTAATTTTACTAATTAGAAGTTCTCCTTATAATCAAATTAGGAATGAATAGATTACAATTATCGCAAATGACCAATCTAGTTATAGTGGGATTGCCAGTTTAATTCTGAATATACTGGACAAAGAACGAAAGTATCCAATTAAATATGTGACGTTGAGTATGAATACTATACTTACTGGAATAACTCATTTGAATCAAAAACTTTAATTTCAAATTCGTAACCGAACCATCAAGTACGTGTACATTTTAAAAAATATCGCACGAGATAGTTCATCTTTCTCTGTAGTGAAAATCGTATGCTTCTTAATTGAATTTTCCAGGGAAGAAAAAGGCGAATAGAGGTATATAGTCCTAACCTGTATGAAGCACACGATAATGCAGAACTACTAAGTTAATAAGTACTAAGTGAAGTAGCGATCCTTCTTTAATTACCTGGCTATGCTTACTGTAACGCGGAACGTTACCTAAGCCCCGAAGTACTTCCCGAGCCATCAGAAAAAGACAGCAATGTTGGGGCTTCTCATTATGCGGGACGTCTTGCAACCTTAGGCAAGTTATCTCTTCAGAAGCAGCAGTACGCTCATGAACGTTTGTTGGACCTTCACAACTCTCTCCCGCACCACACCTCTCCGTTACTCATCCTCATTCCCCCCCAAACATCAACCGACTCTTTCCATCGCCTCTATTATGCATAGCCTCATGCATATACGTACGGCTCATATCTCTTTCTCCCCTTCCGACCAACACTTATGTATTTTTTAGCCCTTCCCAGACCCTTAAAGCCCATGGCGGAGACCGCCTTATTCACCATTCATGCTAGGATCCGAAAGGAGTGAGAAGCTAAGTAATTTCGGTCTCTGAGGAAAGCAATGCGTAAACGAATTAGCTCCCCCACTGACACTGGCTTCTCCACCGAGGAATCGCAAGATGATTTACCAATTAAATTAGTTAAACGACGGAAAAGTGGAGCGGAGAGGATTTCATAAAAAATAGAATGCATTAAAGGTAATTATTAAAAAAAACTAAGTTTTTTTCTAATAATAACACATTGAGATATTTTTTAAATAAGAATGTGTACAATCAATTTGAAACTATAATGAAGATTCTTAACGTAGAGTGAAAACTTCTGAGAAAGAAGATCTACTTCGGGTTCGTAAAATGTACATTTAAGTTGAATTTACACAGGGATAAGGAAGAAGTGAATTGCATAGCACAAAGAGGTGTAAGCTTTAATGTAGATTACTGTAGAATGCGTCTAAGTTACCTTGAAGATAATGTTTTTTTGGAAAATCTACCTACTTATCTTTTACTGGTTTATCGGTTACTGAGAAGAAATTCAATTAAATAGATGGTAGCCGATTACATTCCGCGAATATAGGAAGAAAGAAAGAAAATAGTTTGAATGGAGAATAGGCGAATATTGGTGTACAAGTAGGTGTACCTGTGGTTGTAATATATTTGACCCTTCATTCAGAGCTACAGATCAGATTTGACGATAATTCCTTATTTCCTACCAAATCTTTTTATTTTATTCAGGTTTAGATTCTAAATATCGGCATTAGAAGAACATATGGCAACAAAATGCATACTTACTGGGTTAAAGAGAGGTTTGAGAACGGAGATACAGAAAGGAAAGATTCAAGAAAGAAATCTTATTTGATAATGCTTCATGATACGAACTGGTACAGAACATCCATGTTCCCGACGCATGATCTGCAAAAAATCGTCTTATGATTTCCATAATCCTATAAAAAGGTAACTGAAAAAATGTATACCAAAGATGTCCATCAGAGTAGGATTTTTCTTAAGAGAGAATTAGAGACCACTCAACACTAACTTTAGACGCAATCAATGGAAAACATCTTTAAAAAATAAAATCCGATATATTCTGCCTCGCATATACCTAAGATGACTAGATTCAAATTTGTTTATAGGTTGTAATATATAAGCTTTTCGAAACTTAATATTCAGGCATTGGTTTAATAATACAGCTCTTTTAAATAATCGCACCTAATATCCATTGACAATCAATATGAGCAGCAAACTATTTTTTTTTGGTCTTACGAGTGCATTTGGGAGAAAATTTCATTCGGTTAATTTTTTATTATATTATTTTATTAAATTGTTTTTTATTATTTATTTTTATTGTATCATCGCCTATACATGGTCTTATATTATCTTTTGCCTTTGTATTCCGCTTACGTGGTAGAATACAAAATTCAAGTATTATTATTACGGATATTATTATTCATATTCCTAAAACACCATATGAGGTTAATATATACCTTGTATGGTAAAATATTTTTACATCTAGTTCAATAGATGAGGATTGTGTTATTATACATCTATGAATAACTCTGGCCTTCTATGAACCTCATTTCATTGTCAAAAACCACTTGCGTCACTTAAGGAAAATAATCATGCAATGAAATTCGTGCACTCTTTAAATTCCACACGCAAAATTTCATAGTTGAATACTAGACTGCGTGGATATTGAAAAACTCCTAAAAGAGAATCCATATAACCTTGGAGACGCTCCTCGAAATATCGAGCATATCCTTGATGTTATACCTCACCTCACATCACCCGTACTTCACACCATCTTTCCGGTCCTATTCCCAATGACACCCTTCTGAAGACGTCACTATACGTAAGCCCTTCGCACTTTGGACCGTATCAATCTTTCAGAGGATCCGCACATACGTACGCCCACGAGGAGTGCACCTATCTCAACCGCTTACCACTCAAATCTTTTCTCTTTTTTATGCCCGCCGCTCCTTCCCGTCAAATTCCCACAGGAATTCAACCTTCCCCACTTACTCCACACTCCACGCCATTTTCCCTAAGCCCTTTTTCCCTTTTCTACCGCACTTCCCTCTATCTACATTTATCCTCTTCCCTTTACTCCATCTTCCTGCAATTTTGTGTGCCTACATTTGTAGAGAAAAGAGCGCCAGAGTGGAGGAACGTTGGAATTTTGTTCTTTCATTTGCAAGAATGTGGAAGGTTAGAAAAAATGCGGAAACATAAGGTACTCAAGAGTGAAAATGTTTAAATTTTATAAAGGTAGCCCGATTTGAGTAAAATACTGAAATAAAGGGAAACTGTATTACGATGGAAAAGAATTATTATCATGAAAACACTGCAAATCGATGCAAGACTTGGTAGCAGTTTGGCAATTTCTCTTGAAAAAATATGGAAAGTCAGAAAATGTGGGAATATGAGCAATTCAGGAGTGAAAATTTTTAAATTTCATTAAATATTATTAATTAAAGATAAGAGTTAAAGTTTGAAATTTGTGGAAATGTAGCAAAAAATTTACTATACTTATCATAAAAATGCAGAAGATAGGTGTGAGACCAAAGAGGATACAACTATTATTATCATGGTATCATAGTAACTATATAAATCATAGTAACTATAAAATAAATAGAAACAACTATTATGAGCTATGAAAGATATATAAAGGAATAACACATAATAAAATGGGTAAATTAGTATATGATCAGTGTGAATGGTGCGCCATTTTTGGATATCCATTGCAATCCATAAATTAAAATTGTAGATATCCACGGATTTTCTTTTCATCAATAGTAAATACAAATAAATAAACGGAGTAATAGTCTCTAAAAGATTCTCTGAAGTTAGTAACCACTAAATAAAGGGAAAATCCGACGATATTTCATTCTTCGATTTGTGAACGTTTAAGAGTAATAAATTATTCGTTGAATAAGTCATTTGAATGTTTTTAGCTACGATCATACCACGATAGTAGGAAAAACTAGGACTAGGACGATGAATCAAAGTCACCGTCACCCTTTTTGTACTAAATATTCAGATATATTTATATTTTCGTGCTCTGAATCTACCTAAATCCTTTTCTGTAAGGGACTGATGTTGCTAAAAATGTACTTCAACATCTGATTCATTCTACTTTTGCTCACCGAACTCTAACTCTCCCTTACCGGGTTTCAACGGTACAACAGCGTGCACCGTTGGTAAACCAGTGAATTATAATTTTCTCAAATTCTTGCTCATTACTCATTCATATTAAATAATAAAATTCCGGAATTAATGCGTTACACTACTACGCGAATTACGACTACTACGCATATATTTCAAATATTAGAATCACTATGCTTTCGGCTTTGAATTAATGTATTGAGGTGTCTGCTACTAAGCACATTTGTTGATATTTGGAAATATAGGACGTCTCCAGGTGGTACAACACATAACTTAAAGAAAAACACGGAAAGACAACACAATTCTATTCACACCAATCTGAAATTAACTATGAATGAATGAAAAGATGGGATAAGACGTGTTTCATTTCTAGATACACCATTTTTAATTTATATGGAGTATTCCAAAAATGTACGTGAATCCAAACAAATTGCTCATATTATATAAATACATATATTATACAAGCATTCTTTTGCTCTTAATAGATTAATAATCCAATAAATAAACGAGTGAATGAATGGTTTATAGCACCCTTTATGTGATTGAGCAGAATCGTTTCGGAAAACAGAGAATTAGTTTCCAGCGGAGGAGGAAAGAGTCCTTAGGAATCTGAAAGCGTAGGCCTTAAAACCCGGAACACGAATGGCATTTGGGGTTGAGGGGAGAGGCAGGTCCTGACCTCAAATGAAATTTCCTGTTTTAAGTACAAAATCAACCGTGTACGACCTCCGAACGGAATGAAAAATAAAATGAAATTTTAAGAAAACCCTGAGATAAAAAATGAAGGAGTCAACCCAAAGGTATTACGGACAACAAACTACAAACGAAACTTCGGACGTACAAAAAACAGGAGGGCGATTGACGCGTTCGACCCGAACTGATCTATTTATGAAGAGATTGAAAAGTCTGTCGGTGTAAAAGGGGAGTACCAGGCTAAATTCCGTTAAGGGGGACTGAGAAGGATAGAAAATGTATCGAAATTTATAGTGGATTATTGATAAATTATCCACTACATTATGGATAGCTACTATTAAAATAAATCGACCAGATATTCCAATTATGTAAATATTGCACCTCTTTGAACTTATTGGAAAAGACAACATGGATTGATACATAATATATTGTCTTATCATAGTGTAAGCTCTCCATCGATATTAAATTCGAGGGAACTCTCTAGTTTTAATTGGAATGGAATCATTCTAAAAATTAAAATCCCTTTCAGGCTATGAAACTTTTATTTTATTGAAAAAGTACGAAACATATCTAAGACTCAGAGGCCAATATAGATATTCATTCAGGCGAAAATGCTTCCAAAATTAGGAAAAAAACCACGTGATACTGAAATAAATTATAGGAAACACTGTATTAAGTGAGGCTTAAAGATTACTTTCCATGAAGAAAAATATATTACCAATTTGCTTATCGTTGTGATTAAAGAAAACATACCGAGGATAACTATTTGAAGACGATTGTAGTGATGGCATAAAAAACAATTAAATTTCTTCGTTATTAAGTAGAAAAATTAAAGGAAGAATTCGAATGTAATAAAGAGTTTTTACATCAAAGTGGTATATTTGGTACCGTAAAGTCTCATTAGTGTAACCCCGTGTTTAACTGATTTCATTAACTTTCTTAAACTATAGAGAATAGGAAATTAAAAATCCAAATTCAGTTCATAGACGCTCATATGGTTGCAAATTCTAAATTTCAGTTAATTTCATGAATGAGTAAGATCTATGGAAAATAAGTCTTATAGTATGAGTTTCTGAATGTATGAGGACTATGAGTCTATGGAGTAAATTCATTCTAGGGCCTTTGTGGAAAAATTCGAAAGTGCATTAATTGGTCCAAGTCAAAATCTATTAGCTTCACCGAAGTTAATTCGATTTTAAGAATTCTCTTCTACGAGTATCTCTCTCATAGTAACGTACTATTTAAAAGACTTCTATTTCACGAATTGCAATTTCGAATCCACTCCGCACTCCGCTCTGAATTTCGTGAATAAAATTCCATTGCTGTAAATACATCCTTTTCTCTGGTATTCGAACCCGTGACCCGCGGGTGGAAGGAGAGAAGGGAAGCGCAGAATTGGGTGGAAACTCAGGTAAGGAGAGATACGAGTGTCGGTTTAAAAGTAAGCACACGCTTCGTCCCATCCCTGCCGCACCTCCCCACTTTATTGCGGTCTCTCACCGCTTTTTTCCAATAGCAGGGAAGGGTGATTGGGTGTATCCCTCCGCTGCATTTTTCTCCAAGAAAACCATTGCATCCACTTCCGACCTCCAGCCGTCATGAAAAATTCACCCGGCGTCCAAAGGATCCGGGAACATGTACGTTCCCGTATGAGATTGATAGTGCAAAATGCAACAGTGTCGTAGGTTCCCCCTCCACCCGGCCACAGCGCTGCGGTCGCTTGACTCTCCCAAGAGGAAAGACCCCCTTTGCCGTGTTTCCCATCCGCCGCCGACGTGAGTTGCAAGCGAATCGAAATTTCCCTTCTCCGGGATATAATTTTATGTGGCTAGATTCCGCGGATGCATATTTCAGGAAATGCGGCCGTGGCGTGCGATGCTTTAAGTGTTTCCGAATGCGAGAGACGTAGCGGATTGCAGTCGGTGTCTTTCTGAGCCGTCGCTGTAGAAACTGCTCCACGGATTCGCGGGAAGTATGCCAACGGCCGCGGTTCGATTCCGATTCGCCTCCATTCCTCGAGCGGAATTTCGAAGCGATCTAAATTGCGCGACTCGGAAGTGGATTTATAACTTCTTCATAGAGGAACGCTATGCATGAAGTATCACCTATTGGGTAATCATGAGGTGGATTTGAATTTCTTGAGCGATTGAGCGGTGGAATGTTTAAAGTTTATTACTGAAATAAGAGCAATAACTGGAATAATTGCTGCAACTTATTTAATGATGTACATTAATTATTGTAGACGTCTGATCCCCCTCTGCTAGAATGTGTGGATTGTTGGTCTATAAAAATTTTAAAATCTCCCTGGTCTATAAAATTTTTATCCGTTGTCTTTAATATTAACAGGATATTATTCGCTAGAGGCTTTGATAAGTATTTTTAATTTACAATAAATCTTCTAATACATATTACATGTTAAGGTATATCCCTAAACTAAGAATTATAAAATTAAAGTTAATGAAAATTCTCTAAGGATGAATATAACAAATGAATTAAACACTTTTGTTCCACAAAAGTAGATATTCTGGAGACCAGGTAAGTAGTTGGCTGCAGAATTTATCGATTAAGAAAATGAAAAAACAACTACCATCTCCTCACATTTAATTCCATTGGGGTGTAAATTCCATCCGTATACTTGTAGAATCAAAACGAAATCAAGTTTAATTGAAAACCTTTCCTATGTTGTCTTGATGTTCATCATAAACTCATTCAAATTCTAATTTACTGATGTTTCATGGTTGACTATTTCAATAATAATCCATAGAATCCATGCATTCTGCTTGAATGATGAGGAAATTGAATTCAATATGAAAGAAGATCCTGAAGGGCGGCAAAATGAGTAAAGTGTTCTGTACAACATATATGAATTTTCTTTCTATCTATCAAAGGTGAATTCATTAATGAAGTGAGACACCAAGATTTACCATCACTGAATCACTCCAACCACATTACTCTGTTGAATGGAGAGCTCACTCAACCTATTTCCTCAATTTCAACGAAATAAACGTTAAATCTCCAATAGAAAAATAGTAATCCTAAAAATCAACAAAGAAAGAGTGGAAGAATTATGAACATTTGCCATTTTTCATGCTGTGTAGAAGTTTCGGAATGGGTGGTGTTATAGATACCAAAACCAAACTAGAACTTCCGCGTCTTTTACCAAAATTCTAGTAATTTGGATTCAAAAACGATATTCCACGATAAAAATAAGAATTTCTGCTGAATTTTTCTTCATTTGGTGCTTATCTCGATTTCATGTCACCATATTTTCTGATTTAATATTACAATGAAAACAAAGCCGAATATCGATAAAAATAAAATTGTACATGCATTTATTTTTAGGACGCTTGGTCAAGTTTTGGATCCATCCTTGGATAAATGCAAAGTTGCCCAATATCCCAGAAGGAAATAAATTTGACAATCATGAAAGTTTGAAAGTTGTGAAACTCTTGGTTCACTAGTTTTAGGCGAACAAACACACAACTTTCTATTTTATTTATAAGATTCATAGCGGTAAGACATGCATTAATTCAAAGTTTCAATCCCACGTTCCCAAGCTCAATGCACTGCATAATTGTATCGGTCCAATCTTTGAATTAAACATAAATCGTTTACTAGGAATTCAATCAAAATGAAGAGTGTTATAGGATTGGGAGGAAGCATTCCACGGATGGGCGGAAGTTCGGGTGAAAGGGAAAACTTTCAGAAAAAGTTCATTGGGACAAACAAGGCCTCCTCAATAAGGACTTGCTTTTTACGAGTCTCAGAAAATTGCTTGGAGCTAAGGGACGTAGGAAGATTATGGGGAAAGGTGTTTTCCTTTAGTAACCTAAGGCTTGAACGAGAAAATAGTTCTCGGGGATATTTTTAGTCTATGAAAAGGAAGATGAACATTGGAAATGAAGTCCTTCTAAGGAATTATAATATTGAAGGAAAGTAAAATACAGATGATCATATATCAACTGATATGGAAGATTTTGCTACCTTTTCCCAATATCAATGCGGATTCTCATTAAGATCAGTCATGTCACGACATTAATAAAGCATTAAAAATTTCTTTTTCTATTCGCCCCTACTTATTTGATACAATGTGAAAATCATCTGTTCGAAGATTTTACGATGGTAAAATCTCTCGTAAACATGACGCCAGAAATCTAATATTTTCATATACTTCAATAAAAAAAAGAAAACCTCTAATAAAAAGCAGTTTTCTCTACGAATAGAATTCTCAGTAAAAAATATACACTCACATTGTAAAATTATACTACTTTAGTAAAAAATAATAGAATAATATAGTTGAATTTTATAAAGTGAGTGGAAATTTTTTTCCTGTAATGGAATTCTACATACTTACGGCAAACTCATTTGATCAGAATTCTCAGTTTAAAGTTCAGACTGGAGGTTTTATTCTATAGGTACTTTGATTTATTTCGAAAGAAGACTTGAATTTTAATGCTCTATAATTGCACCAGCAGAGATATAGTAATATATTCTGTACACAATCCCTTGAAATCCCGCTATTTTAATTACGTATTCGCCGTGTGTCGGTAAGAGAAGGATTCTAAAAGAGCTGTACTAGAAGTCAATGAAAGGACATATCTATTGCAATTTTCGCTCACTGCTAGATATAGATTACTTATTAATTAGTTATCTGAGGAAATTTTGACTTTATACCTGTTACTAAATGACGCAATCGTGTATTTTGAGTGATTAACGATTAGGTTCCTGAATATTAGTAAGATATCTTTCATTGGAGTTGTATTTTATGAAATTATTTGTGCTTTGGAGGTTTTATACGAAGAATCTGCCTTCTCTTCTGTACATTTCAAAGTAAGCCTTGCTCTAAAATCAAGGAAAAGAAAATTAAGGATCTTTGTGGGTAAGAATGAAGGTTTTGAGATTGAGAATTGGTTAGTTGAACTATATTTACGAAAAGATGTATCTAAGGTTCCAATTTTCCTCGAATCGAAAGCAATAGGTGTTTTCGTATGTACAAATATCTTTTACATACTATTGTCTCGGTTCATTACTCTGATATGAGAGCAACGGAGGTGTGAGTGGAACTGAATGATTGTCTTTCATTATGGAATCCTACTAAATTGTTACCCGTAGATTCATTTTGTTGGACTTGCTCCGCTTATAGCATTTTTGCTCATTGGGAAAACTAAGGGAAAGCTACGTCATACCTCATCTTAATTAGTATGTCTAAGACTTCTCTCTGGTTCATCGTACTAACGGTAAGAGGCATGAGGATCTAATCGGCCTTCAGGATGAATACTTGATGTACAGAGTGTCTCTATTATTATTATTGAAGAACTATGGAAGGAATAGAAATTATTGTAAATAGTTCAGAAGCGGAGTTGTTTATTTAATATTTTACGCTGAAGTTTGGCCTTCTGACCTTATTGGAAATGTTCGGAGGAAGTTTTTTTGTAGCATATTCAATAATTATTAATTTATACTGTTAAGCAGAATTGATAGTATGGTTAATTTAAATAATCATATATTATATCATATAACTATAGTCCAGCAAAATTTATAATAATATTTGTCGGGCTCCCCGCTAGGTAAACGGTCTTTCGCATTCGACTTTGATGAAAGTGGTCCCAGGTTCGATTCTTGGTTGGAGCCCACGTGTTAAATAAAGAAGATTTTTTTTCAGTACTATTACTATAAGGTTTTTGTTGATATTGCTCTGGTCGAGGATGTTATTCAAAGGACATCAAATGCAAAATAAGTATCCACACAAACTTGGCAACTGGGCATGTTCCAATATTGCAACTAAACAGTATGGACATCGATAAACCCTATACGTTTCAAGGAAAAACTACTTCTGCTCATTACAAACTTATATTTACACCAGTTAGCAATCGCAATATTATGATTTTACGAGCATTGAAATTCCCCCACTGCATACCCCTGACCGCTGTACCCTAAATTTTTCAACAGCACTGCAATGCGAATATTTCCCAAACATTACATCAATTAAATCGGCGGACGCCTCTTTTACAATCCCATCTCCTTAGGAACAACTGCAATGGAGTGGAGGACGTTTTTACAGCTCATACTTTGCGCTCGCATCTGATAACACGGCGGAGCACGGGAATTGGTTGGGAAAGTTGGCAGATGGAGTTAGAAAAGAAAGAGAGCGTTGTGTAGTGCGAATGGAGGAGGATAATTGGCCATAGGAGGAAGAACGGAGAGTTTAATTACTCGTCTGGAGATTGGGTCCGTTCGTGTGAGAATTAAGGGCTCCTCTTTGGATGACCCTTCCCTTGTCCCTCTCCATTATCCTCTGCCCTTACTTTCTCATTTGCTCGATTGCTCCTTCCTTTCTGCTTTGATCACGCGTCTCCGTGCCTTGGGACAGCACGGATTCCCGCAAACGCAAAAGCCTTTTTTTCAGCTCGCAATCGCATCGCTTAATTGCACCTGGTGCGTAAGCACTCGAACTGAGGGTTACTTTCTCCGGAACTGGACTTGCTCAAATTTCGGACGCCTGGTCATCGCGGAACAACGTCCCCAACTGCAGTTTTCTCTTCCCCGCGCGGATAATGGTGTTTTTGTTTGTTAAATTCGCTGACAAGCTGTCGCCTCTGTCATATTATGCTACTAGTTTCATTTCCTCATGCAGCAGGCCGCCGATTAACAAACATAAAAGGGACCTAAATTCATAGGGTAATCAGAATCTCGAATAGTCAGTGAATGAACTAAGAAATTTAAATTTTATTCAGGTTGTCATAGATGCCAAATTATTTTAGAAAATTCCCCTGAAGGTACCTGGAAAGTGACTAAATAGTAGCTAAATTAAAAAAAGAATATCGCGAATATAGAAGCTAAAATATAAAGTACAGTTACCAATACTTAAGATAAGGTTTTTTAGATAAAACCCTTCAAGAATAAGGCATATAATACTAAAGAGATCCTTTATAATGTCCATCTAATACGATTTATCCTTTTCACTATTTGAGGATCCTTGGAGCATAAGCTGTCTAACTGGCTGGAAAAGTCTGACTTTTTTCAATACTCTTAAAATCCTGGAAATTCTAAATTAACCTAAGTTCCAAGCATTTCAGACAAGTGATATTGATATAAAATACAGGTTTTAGAGTGAGATAAAAAATAAATATTTCTTGGAAGAAACTGCTCTAACGCCTAAATACAGAATCCCAGAAGTTGATTTTTAAATGACGTTATCTGTTATTATTCTACAGCATTAAACAAATACTTCAGTGCCAATTTTGGAGCTGTTTTCTTCATAAATTTACCATAAATCCGTGAACTGAAAGCACCGAATTCAGGGCTATGTGCAAAAGCTACCACTTCGTGAAAAATAGACTAATGTACAGATTTATTGAATTTAAATTCAATCAGTAAAATTAGGAGACCATCACCAGTATATCCTTAAAGGTCTATTTTCAAATTTTATGTTTGGAAACCGACAAAATCTTCAACAAAATTTGCAATGGCTTTTCCACAAGCTTCGTATTTCTCTTTATATCGATACTTCACGGTAAATATTGTATCAACGTTGATGAATAGATGTAAGAAAAGTTCACACAAGCCAAACTCACTGAAATATCTCTAGAATATACTTTAGCTATCGACAATAAATTTCATTAAAACCGACTTTCGTAACATGAATTCTCATAGTTGCCTATCATTAAACAACTCCTTAACATTCGTTAAATCTAAAACTACAAGACGGCAGTTCTTAATCGGATTCCTACACATTACCCAATATTTTCTAATCCATCCTAGAATCATTCTTTTGTTAGTATTAAAGAAGAGTCTTTTGGAAATGGACTCCGAAAACTTCCTTCTTCTCAGCACCTTCATTTCTCCCCACAACGTGTTTTCCTCCCCAACGCACTTCTTTTCAGAATCCCTTTTCTCTCCCACCAACTACCATTCATTCCCATCAGTGTGAAACCATCTCATTACTATCTACTCTCTCTCTCCCCTCATATCTCTCCAACTCCATCTTCTTTCTTGAGCCGCACCTTTACTCTGCACTACGGAGTTCTACGCCCTGACTTTTCTGAAACGAAAAACTTTAAAAGAATTTGAAACCGGCAGATTTAGTTGAAAAGTAGCCGGTGAATACTTAATATGCATGTGCGATATTGGCTTGCGTACGTGACCGCGAAGGAAACTAAGATATAGGAATAAAAACTTTAAAACGGTGAATATTCAAGTGAGGACATCATGACATGCTCCCAAGGAAATATGGACATGATAAAAGTACAAAGGCACCGGAGATCAAACCTAGGTCTCTCGATTGCCGGTCGGGTGCTCTGACCATTGAGCTATCTCGGTGGAACACAACCACTCTAACTATTTCTTTCTTGAGATGATGATAGACATGCTATTTTGGGAGACTTTGTCTACATAGCCTTTAGGTTAAAGCATTTGCCTGGAAGGTAGAAGATCTGGGTTCCAGTCTCGGTCCCATCAGTCATTTTATGTCATTTTTTTCCTTTGGAATAAACCTTTTGTATCGTTGGAAATTTATGAGGGGAATATACCTCGGAAATTCCTCTTCTTCACCCTGTTGTCCTACATGACACCGTAAAGAGACCCACCATAACCCCCTCCCACAACAAACAGTTAAATACCCTACACTATATGCTTTCTTTTTATTATGCATTTATCCCCTGAGGATGGTAGCATAGTCGCCGAAATAAGCATTGAGTGATTCCGGGTCGTTAATTCGCGGCATCCTTTCTCCATTCGAGGAATCGTTCACCGGATATTCGACAATCGGCGATTGGAGTGTTTCGAACCTCTTAGATCAAAAGCAGCTGAAAAACTGATACGAACTAGCTGAAATACAGTAAAACCCACTTAACATGCTTCTCAGGTGACAATGAATACCGCTATATTAGCGGGATAGCGTTTCAACGGGGATATGAAGATCTTTTATTTCTCTCCTGTTGAAATCAACACCTTATTTACGGGGCATTGGGGGTATTTTGAATCTCTAAGCCACGAACCAATCGAAGTTATATCACTGGAATGCATTGGCAGATCAAGTTCACAATCGGAGATGACTAAATAAATTCGGTGCATTAAGGTATAATCTGTCTGTTTTCACACCCCTTGCCACACGCCATACGGCAGCTCGCGAGGTATTAATGTAAACGTGAATTTATCTCTCATATTATCTGCCACTATCTGGCGGGCGCATGCAGTATCAAATTTAGGCAGCTTATAACATAATTATTCTCACAAAACCTCATCGTCAGAATGGACGAGTGGTTAGAGCGTCTGTTCCAGTTTCCAAAAACTTTCCTAACAGTTTCGAAAAGTATCCAAAATTAATCCTCAGTGGTTCAAATCCTGCTCACAGATTTTTTTTTTTCCGGAAAATTAAGCTTTCAGGTCCTGTGACGTCGATGATCAAGATGGCTGCCACCCACCTCCGCACTTATGGTTAATCATTTTATCTTATCTAACCCCCACCCCGCTGTTGAATAAGTTAATCTAATCAATTTTCTTTCGTTGTACTATTGCCTCGAGTTTTTATTAGAGATATGATGAGAGTGTTGGTTTCCTGATTGTTTTGACAGCCAAATAAATAGGCCTGTCTTTCGACATCCATTCAGACACATTTCTTAGATTAAGGGTCCCAACTGGTTCGTATTTTTGTATTTTTTTTACAAGTTATGCGGTCAGTTATATATGTGGTGCATTTATAAAAATCAGGTACGTTCATTAACGATATCTTAAACGAAGAGAAAAATAATCCATTGGTAGGCCGCGATCATAGCGTAACCCGAGCACCCAAAATGAACGGCGAGTTCCCTCGACATCATCTTTGCTGCTAAAATGGATGGAAGCAAATATCTGATCTGCTACTTTTGAAGGTATATTTAAACAACAATATCTTGCAAAGAAGTGGAGAGAAAGCCCTAGGACAAATATGGTCATTCATTACATTCAATTTTCTATTACGCTAAAGAGATCTCATCTTAAAATCCACTCCATCGGATAACCTCTCCTAGTTAGTGATTTTCCTCGAAAACTTGAATTCATGACCGATTTCTAAAGCGCGCTTGCATCTTCAGACAGGCTTCAGGCAAGACCGTAATATAATTAACGTTCGTGTATTTAATTTTCTCTGAAAAATCATGTCTTCTTTATATTTGGTAATGTTTTTCCAAAAATCCACACCCCATTGATAATATTGTACTTTTTATCTATCCTCACTTGTACAAGACTGCTTCATTATTCATTTTCCTAACAGTAAAGAGATAGTGGTAATATTAGTAGTAGTATTGCTAAAAGTGCTTTTACTGCTAAAGTATTCCGCACATAGGCTTCCACCGGGAATCGAATCTGGGATTTCATTGAAGTCGAACGCGCTGCCCACATGGATATGAGGGATCCCAACAAAAGAAATAATTTTATTATGTAGAATTAACTACTTCCATGTGGATAATCCTCTACTGAAAATCAGAATCACACTGTCTTTAATTGAGTAAAGTAATTAATTTATGCCTTATCAACTCAATTTTTTTTGCCACAACGATAAGCCACGAAATTCTAATACTAGCGCCACATCCATCTCTCCTATTATGCGGATTTTATTAATTTAATTCATGGGCCCAGGAGGCCTGTCTTTCATTTAAATGAATGCATAATAGCCACGTGAAATCGGAATTCTTTTTGAAAAGAAAACTAAGGACGCAAGGACTATTTCCGAGGAAGTTTCTCCTACTTCGGCGAAAGATTCTAAACGAGCGCCTGTATGTATGTGACCAGCAATACATATATGCTCAAGCCCGGATTTTATGCATTAGGTTCAGGATTCACCACTGAATTACGCCTTCTTTTTCAGGAAGATAGGAAAATATTATCAGTAGCTCTCCGTAGACAAGGGTGTATGTGAAATTCCATACTAAATCGATCGTCATTGAGAATTTAACTGCAATCTTATAGAAAATTTAAATTCCTCTCGTGGCGGATAGCATATGCTCAAGGGGCAAATAGTCGCCTTGCTGGTTATGAACTATCGTTTATTCGAATAATCCTCAATTTACTTAGAAATACTTTGATGATTAAGAAATATCAGGGAATTGTGATAATTTATTTAAATTACGTAAGTAAGAATTTATTGGTGATGATTTTAGAAATGTCTACGTTCATTACAAAATGTATAAACTCGAGGGGTTTTGGCCTAATATTGTGGAACGCCATCTAAAACTACTCAAAGACAATTCCTTTATATTTAAAAATGGAAGAATTATCTTCGCTTTATAACACATTATCAGAAGGGTAAACATGACCAATCATGCACCCTGGATTCATTTATTATTCGACTGATTTCAACGATTAAAATGTGCAAACATTAAAACCCTTTCACCACTATCTCTCTAGTTTTAGACGGATACATATTCGCACTCACTGTTTATATTTATAATTCTACTAATACAACAATTCTAATATCTTGTCATCAATTTCATCTTTAAGCTTGTACTAACAGTAGGTTTGCGCAGGCTTTCCTCACACCCCTTCTTTGTGAATGTTTTCCTGAAACTTTTTCCCTAAGATGACATATAAGGCTTTTTTACACCCACTCTTTCTAAAGCATTTCAACTCTATTCTTTTTTATACCTACATTACTTATGTATTTATCAATATCATTGACAACAGGTTAGATGGAAGAAGAGACTTTTTAGTCTCGCCTTGAAAAGACTTTTAAACCTTTAATAATTTTTATTAAAGTTTAAATTCATTAAAGGGACTATATGGAATAATAATGGTTCCGAGAAATACATCCTTCCACTTTAGAGACAGAGAATTCTATTAACTGGAAAATTTCTTCAGCCAACTTCCCCGATTAATAACCGGTCTTTTTCATCTCACACTATTGCAGAATGGGCTAACTATTTATGCATTTATCAATATTATTGACAACAGGTTCGATAGAAGAGGAGACGTTTTAGTATCAATCTCGCCTTAAAAATAATTTTAAAACCTTTAATTATGGTTCGGAGAAATATCCTTCCACTTTGGAGACAGAGAATTCTATTAACTGGAAAATCTTTCAACAAACCTCCCCGATAAATAATATATATAATTTTTTTATAATAATAATAATAAATAGTCTTTATTCGGACGAGATTGAGACTGAAAAGTCTCTTCTTACATCTAACCCTTCGTCAATTTGAAAGAAAGAGATAGCAGAAAAAAGTGCACGGAAGAAATTTTTATTGTGGGCTTAAAAACCTAGGATAGGAAAAATAGCCCATAGCAGGAAAACACCCCAGAAGAGGGTGTGAAAAACCTGCGAAACCTACAGATAGAAAGGAAACTGAAAATTATAGAAAAGGCTGGAATCAAAAAGCAAGGAACATATTTACACTTCAAACTGCATAGAGAAATAGTCCATAAAAGAATAACAGTTGGTAAAAAGGATAACATGAGATAAGATATTTTTTTAAAAATACTGAAAACTGAAAACTTGTTTTTTCATCTAACAGCAGCAGAAAATGTTAGGAAAGCACGATTAGTAAACTAGTTCCATAAACGAATAAAATGAGAGAAACTAACTCCTTCCCCAACCACAAGAACCGGTTGACGGAAGCAATGAAAACGTCCCAAGTATTTCTCGCGATGCGCCAGATAATCAAATTCTGCTTGGGACCGGTTAAGCCCACTTGAGCGTCAACCACACGTACAAGATCAATAGAAGCCCATTCCTATTCCGGCACATCCCTCCGCTACCTAAAGCTCATCATTTCTTTAGTCCATTTGACCCTCGCTACAGCGCCGCTCCCCTAAAACTACATCCGTCAGCCACACCGTCGCAGATCCCCGCCTCAAGGCTGCCCTATCAGCCTTCTTTCTGTCCAACCCCTTCGCACCCGACCCCACGGATAGCTTCCCTGACTGACAGTTTCATTTTCGGGATAATTTACTCGTGCCTTGCCGCGATTCTCCTGTGTTCTCAGGATGGACGGCAGGCGAAAGTGGAGATAACGCGAAATGCGGACGGAGAGGAATTAAAGAATGATATGAAATATGGGATTCGGAGGAGGAAAATCCTGCGCCGGAAATGCTCTCCGAATGTATAAATATTTCGTCTCCTTTTCCAATCCTCCGCGAAATTACGCTTTTTTGTTATTAAATGTATGTGAAAGGGTAAAATGATGAATAATAAAATCTCCATGGGAACAGAAATAGCATGAAATTTTGTTGCTGGAGTGAAACAAGAAGGTATTTTTATAATATCAATTTTATGCGAACTGCTGGCCGAAATTCCTGTTGACTCTCAGCGGGCAAAATGGAATTAAGATTAAATATAGTGGTTCTATTTGTACAGAAGAGAATTAAATATCCCTTATCTTTGCTTCGTTCCAAGGGATATGTCATCAAAAACGAAAACCAACAATTTTGTCACGGCCCTCATAATTTGGAGCAAAAATCTATAATCAACGATAAGAATTTGAAACTTCATAGAATCTTTTCTATTAAATCTCGTCTCAGTTTCGTGCGATGATTCTTCCTAATAATGTTTTTGAAAGAAATAGAGCCATGATTAATATAAATCTAAACTATTAAAACAATTAAAATAATCAGTGTAACCAAGCGTCACTTTATGGGAAGACTAAGTAGAAATGAGGTAAACATAGTATAATTCCATAATAATTGCTATGGTGACCAGTTTGGCTACTATGATTGCATCATCAGCTGCAGGGAAAATGATTGAAATGTATATGAAATATTAGAAATCATAGTAAATTATATTCAGTTCATTGAATTCTGGAAAAAACATTCTTGTCAACCTATCTAACCACCAAAACATACTAAGATCCGAAACTATCTAATTTCAGCTTTAATGTATGATTTTTGTCGTAAAATGAAAATGACCGAGGCCAAGAACTTAAGCGCAGGAAATATCCAGATCTACAATAATTTAACAGGCAATTAATCATGATAATCTCATTAAATAATTTTACTTTTTCTCGTCCTTAACTCATTCACCACTTTACAATCTAAAACTGTCCAAAAATTTGAAAACCTTCGTGCAAATGGCCATAAAATAATCACTGTTTAAACATATCCCCGGATCCAGCTGGCGGAGAAGCGGGAGAGGAATTTAAAATTTAGGGAAGCAATATTAGTTCCCACGCGAGTGTTTCTTTCCCGCGGTCGGAGAATTTGTAGCGAAAAAGGTGAAAAGGAAGGTAGCGAAACACATTTGCGGTGTCGTCTCCCATTCCATGAATATTACATGCGCACGAGGAGCACGGAAGAAGAGGAGAGAGAGGAATAGACTGAGGTTGGAAAGGAAATACAAGCAGAGGCATACGTTTCCTGCTCTAACGCTGGAACATCCCCGAGGAACTCTTAATTAGATTAGGGGTTTAACTGGGTCCTAATTATCTTTATTGGCTTAGAACTTCTTTCCTCAAGATTCCCCATAAAACTAATCAAAGTGTTAACTAAGAATTTGGTCGAATAAAAATAGTCCAATTTCTTAGTTTTCTCTGCTAGGAATGGTGGGAAATTGTTTATTGCCTTCGCACGTTCAATGATGCATAACTTTCATGCTTTAACAAGCAAGCGGACGTGTTTTTCGTGCTTGCTCATATTCTTCTATGTAAAACTTCCCTCAGCAACTTCTTTTTAGGACTTTTACAGGCTTCTCTACATATATTCCTACATTTGTCAGGTATTAACTATATTTATAATATATCCAACATGCCATAGAGGCGTAGAGAAAAGAAAAAATTATTATTAAAACTTTTTTAAAGAATTTTTCAACTTTAACCAACTGTACAGAGCATTGAATCTGATGTTTGCGTACTCATCACTTAAATATTTAAAACTTTCGTTAATTAATAATAAAGAAGAAAAATTAAACTATCTGTGCCATCTGTAATTTTCAATTTGGGAACCAGCGGAGAAACCTAAGGTTTGGCAGTACTATTTGATGTATATCTTTATTCTATCTATTCCACTTACTTTTTCCTTGTTTTTTGATTACGTCTAATTGTTAATGAATATTATTTTCTTTATCAAATACATTGTACAGTGTTTATCTGTATAACTTGTTTTTGTAAGCCAATTATTAGCATATCTATCTAGCAATGTAATTACTACAACTTGGATATTTTCTTATTTCTTTCTTTCTCCTTTTCAAATTTAAATTTCTTTATCCTAAATGAACGATTATTATTTTAAACATTTTAAATTGTTATTATTATCTACCTCTTTTGGTGAGCGTAGACTAGGATATTCCTTCGCAGATATTCAATGAAAATATATAAGATTATTTCAAAACAAATATTTAAACTTAAGTTACACGAAGAATAATAAAATCTAATAAAACAAACTAGACAAAAGATATAAAAAGTATACAAATTTTAAAATCTGATATAAATTGTCTAATTGATAAATAAAAACAAAAATTGTATAGAACTAGATCTAAATACAATTATACATTATATAAAAGGGATGGGTTGTTGGAAAAATCTCCTGAAATGAAAGTCTACGGAGAAAAACGCAGGATGAGGGAAAACGCACTCACTGGAAGGGGAGTGAAAAAAGCCGCGAAGGCACATAAGTAATAAAAAAGAAAATTTTTCATTAAAAAACAGAATTTTAAAATAAATAACTCAATTCTATCAAAGAACCTGATTTATTTTCGTAATTTTAGCTTCAAAATTCAAACGTGGCCCTACCAATGAATCTATGATAATTTTTATCTCAGGCTGACAACAAAAGGGCATCATGAGATGAAAACGTTTTTAAATTTGAACTATGATAGGGAATATGGGGGAAATGGGGGAAAATTAAATTAAATTATTTACTAAATAATGATTTTCTCCATGGAAGAGTCTAGAAAGCTTTTATAGCAATTGATCAACTTCTCAGTCTCAAAATCAAGAAATAATCTTATGAATAACTCTGAAGTGTTCTTTAAGCAGAATAGAAATACATAATATAAAACTTTAGAATTTTCAAAGAAGATATGTAAGCCCCTTCCGAAATTTCGAAGGAAACGTATGAGCCTGCATCATCCTGGATGTCACTGCTGAGGGATATTAATATTAAAAGGGAATGATAAAACTAGCAAGAGATTTCTAGAGAACTCTTCAAGTTGCTTCAGAAGCATGTGGAATTTTTTGCGAATCCTCGAGCAGAGAGGAGTGAATTCACGAATGCAATATCAATGAAGGCCTTTGCCTCCGCATATAGAATGGACGTGCACCCACTTCCTTTTGAAATGCTATGCGTATTGAATGGAGATTTTATCACGTATATAACAAGCAGAATTATATAAAAGCGACATTACGCATTCATTCGTCTCACATAATTTAGAATTAAAATAGTCATTTTTGATATTTTACAAAATATAAGTAGGATTATATGGGAAATAGATCAACTCCACAATAGGATGATTCTTTCTAAAATGGAACTTCTTGGAAAAAAATAGTTTCGTTGTTACATTATACTCTGCATTCCGTATTGGTTTATTTCTGAGGGCCTGGATTAAATATAGCAGAGTAGAAAAACCAACCCATATAATGAGAGTATTCCGAAAGAGTGAATAATAATAATACATCATAATGAGCACATCTTTCTTATGCAAATATCAGTCTACATAGACCTTATGATTAATCTTTTAAAGATAAATACAAACAACTAAGCCCTAAACAAGGATTCGAACCCGGGACCTCGGAGTTGCTAGGCTAGCACGCTTAACTCTATACCACTGAGGAAAATAATGCGGAATGATTAAAAATCGCTAAATACGTTTTAAGGGAGAGTTAAAAGAATAAAATATGTTAATCAAAAATAAAGTTTAGAAAGAGGTGTACAAGCTCTTGTAAGTTAAGAATATAGTTCTTTAAAATAGCTAAACTTAATACAGGCTATTTGAAGCGTACCCGTGCGAATAGATTTTATGAGATTTATGTTTTCGCGTTGTCATTTTTTAATTTGGGAAAATTGAGAAGAATAACAGTATTATCCTCCTACTGAAGATCTTAGCTTAGTTATTGAAATACCTATTGGAACCTCAGTACGATGCTGAGGAGCTGCGGGTTTCCTTGATCTAATCACTACGGAGACTGTACAATAGGGCGTACCGAAAAACAAAAATTTTTAGTAGCGGAAACGTAATAGGTTGGAAAAGTTGCCTTTTCGGCTCAATAAGAAATGTGCAAAATATGGGCTCTAACAAAGTTCGTCTTGGGCCTGACCAAAGAGCTCGAAAATTCGAATTTTTGGTGAAAATCGCATTTTTTTAGGTAAGTTTATTTTTTTACTGAGCGTACATACATTTGATTAAATGGCTGTTTTAATTCGTTTTGATCGAGGAACAATTAAATTAAGCCATTAAAACCGAATATGACAAGATATCATACTTTTAAAATTTTTGGAAACACCATGGAAAGTGGCAGCTCATCGCTGGTTCAGCTACCCAAGACTCATCATGAGGTAGAGCCTGCTAATCGAGTCCCGCCCGCCTGCACACCCGTGGAAGCATACCAGACAACTAGTTGATGTCTTTGAAGGCTGATTTTGTTCCAGTTTTTGGTATTCGCGAGAGGATCATCTCTCCTATGAACCCATCTCTTGCATCGTGGCCGTAGACTAAACGTGAGGCCTCTGTGACTTCTTTTACGTTTCGTTCGACTGCTTGAGAATCATTTGGGAGGGAAAATAATGCAGCAAGCTGCTTTATAGGTTCCTTTGCATTACCTTTAATGTTTTGAAGATCCTCGGGAGAAAGACTGACAGTAAGTGGTGGCTTGATGACAGTGACTTTATCCCAATCTATCAATTCTTCGTAAGAAGGCACGTCGAACTTCTGTTGCGGGATGATGAACTGATAAACGTACTCCGTTTGATGGTTAATTCAGCGTAACACCTTCTACGCTCATCTATAAAGCGTTTTGAAACATAAAAATATTATTTCGGTACATATCATGATACTCCACTTCGAAGTTAGCACATTATTCATCTCGATAATTTATCATACACATTCATAAGCGATGGTGACAACCAAAACGATTTCTGGGCGAGCATAAAAGACATTATGTTGAATTACATCTTCAACAAGTTTTCGTGTTTGCAAAGGAAGGTATGGTGTATCAGCTATGGGGTTTTACGGCTCTATCTTTCACTGTGTGATTTCTCTTTATGAATACCACATTGGAACGTAGACATGCATGATAAACTTCGAGTTATGATTGCTATGTTTACTGATGAGCGACCTAAAATAAGAACACAGGTAGGACATAGATTCATCAACGCAGGAAACCATCAAACGGAGTACGTTTATCAGTTCATCGTCCCGCAACAGAAGTTCGACGTGCCTTCTTACGAAGAATTGATAGATTGGGATAAAGTCACTGCCATCAAGCCACCACTTACTGTCAGTCTTTCTCCCGAGGATCTTCAAAACATTAAAGGTAATGCAAAGGAACCTATAAAGCAGCTTGCTGCATTATTTTCCCTCCCAAATGATTCTCAAGCAGTCGAACGAAACGTAAAAGAAGTCACAGAGGCCTCACGTTTAGTCTACGGCCACGATGCAAGAGACGGGTTCATAGGAGAGATGATCCTCTCGCGAACATCAAAAACTGGAACAAAATCAGCCTTCAAAGACATCAGCTAGTTGTCTGGTGTGCTTCCACGGGTGTGTAGGC
The DNA here is from genome assembly GCA_036926295.1 of Pachydiplax longipennis. Classification (NCBI taxonomy): domain Eukaryota; kingdom Metazoa; phylum Arthropoda; class Insecta; order Odonata; family Libellulidae; genus Pachydiplax; species Pachydiplax longipennis. The sequence continues at coordinate 21,039,987 of JAVFKF010000003.1, read as the reverse complement.
GGGCGGGACTCGATTAGCAGGCTCTACCTCATGATGAGTCCTGGGTAGCTGAACCAGCGATGAGCTGCCACTTTCCATGGTGTTTCCAAAAATTTTAAAAGTATGATATCTTGTCATATTCGGTTTTAATGGCTTAATTTAATTGTTCCTCGATCAAAACGAATTAAAACAGCCATTTAATCAAATGTATGTACGCTCAGTAAAAAAATAAACTTACCTAAAAAAATGCGATTTTCACCAAAAATTCGAATTTTCGAGCTCTTTGGTCAGGCCCAAGACGAACTTTGTTAGAGCCCATATTTTGCACATTTCTTATTGAGCCGAAAAGGCAACTTTTCCAACCTATTACGTTTCCGCTACTAAAAATTTTTGTTTTTCGGTACGCCCTACTGTACAATCTATTTAACGAGGCAATCTATGTAACCCTAAACTTTATGTTCCTATTTTAACAACGAGCATGTACATTTTTTCTCTTTCATTGTACTAAATTTGAAGAAAGGAATCGTTGTCATTTTCTATAACATTATATATTATTTTCTATAACGTTATATATAGGTGTTAAGAACGTCACCTGAAGATTGTATATCAGATGCGAATTTTTAAGAAATAAGCACATTTTGATACACATTTTTGAGAACGAGGACCAACGAAAGGAATAAGAATTGACTTGATAAATTTTTATTTTAAATCAAACATTTATTTTATCTTCGGAACTAATTAAAATTGATGAAGAGGAAAAAATTAAACTAATAATATTAATCATTAGCTTAGTGGTGCGCGTTCTGTAAAAGAGATTTGTAAGGAGCGACATAAAACTTGAACGTGATGATATCAAGACAGAAACACCTCAACTTGGCAAACTTTCGACAAAATTCCCGCTATAAAACTGTAATAAAGAAGGAAATTCAGCATTGGTGTAAGTTACGAATGGTTAAATTGTAATTACACAATATTTGACAAGTAAAAATTTCAGAAACCCCTAATCCAATGCAAAATTAAGATACTGACAACATTAAAAAATACTATTGCCTGAAGCTGAATCTGAATCCAGGTTCGTACTTCCACATTTTGGAATTATAATCCTCACATCTAAGAAATTTACTATTTAGGGGGTCTCTTAGGTAGATTTATTTGACTTTCATTTTCCGCTCGCGGCACGATGGGTCTTCCAACTAGAATCAGTGTATACAATACGCAAATACACAAATCTCAAAGCGGTTAAGACATTGATATGCCGTGGAGGCAATTCAGTAAGCTGAGCAGGTCCAAAGGGAAAACGGCTGAGATTGTGATTCAAATAGCGATATTAGTTTCCGTGAATGCCCACTTCTGAAGAGGATACTCGATCGAAGGATTACATAATGAGTTTGTGGATGAGTTCCGAAGAAAACGCTCGAAAACATTTGGAGAAATTTCGAATGAAATGTTAAATCGCTGTCAGGCAGGTCATAAATATTACATTTAGGACTTGATGGAATTTCAATTACTCCATCGATCTTCCGAACACAGTCCTAACTTACTGGCCGTGGTGGCGGAGTGATTTGTGGGTTAGAGCTCTAAGGTCCCGGGTTCGAGTCCCGACTAATCGAATTTTTCTGGTTAGGCAATAGTATTGCTTGTTCATCTATTTTTATGGTTTACGCCACCCACTGTGATTGTCTAGTGAAATGACGTTTTCGTGAGCTTTAGGATCTAAATAAATAACGCGATGTAGTACTAACACACGTCTGTCTATCCATACATCCCCAATTAATTATTGCGAACCAATCGTTCGCATGAATATTGAACATATACTAAAGAATTTTCCTGGTATTACAGCTCATTAATCCAAATTCACGTGCAATCCTGATAAAGTTTTCTTTTTTTTAGTATTCTTTAAACTATTGACACGACTTCACGGAGGCTGGATTTCCGCCTGAAAGTTATGCAACCAAAGTTTCAGCAAACGAACCGATCTCCAAAATATCTCATTTTTACGCTTAGGACTTGAAGTCAAATATCCGCGAACGTATTTTTATCAAAAAAATGTTTTGAATCATCGAAATAATACCCTGTGGCGAAAAGACGTTTAATTTAGAAGCTTAAGGAAGGATTTAAGCAGAACTATAGATTTTCCTAACAGATAATGCAGATGCGAAGTGTGGAAAAAGCTCGAATTTATGAAGATATAAAATTATGTGAAAAATAACATAGTGGAACTTTAATAGTTTTGTGAGTAGGTAAAGTAAAGTATAACGGACTAGGGATAGTGCTAATATTTTCTTCTGACGAAAAACCTGTTGAAAGAAACTTGGAATCAAAATGGTGGTCTTGTTCATCAAGTTCATGAGAGCTATGAAAGAAAAACATTCGATAGAATAATTCGAAGGACTGATGGCCGCAAAAGCAGTAATACGGGCTCCTGGAATTGAGGTAAATAGTAGTCTATATTATACCGGGAAATAAAATATTTTACGAATAGAGTAACTTAAGAAAAGGCCTCTAAAGAGATGTATAAGCTACTAGTATGGATATTAAACCATTATATTGAAAGAAAATCATCAGCTACTTTTAGAAAATTATTAATATCAGTGAAATTCAGAAAAAACTTACTAATTGTAACTATTCGATTCTTATAAGAATCCAAAGCTTTTTACACTTATTCTAATAAGATATATGACTCTGTGGCAAGGAATAAGGTAAACGAGAGTACATGGTGCTATAACTGTAATGCATAACACGGGAGATCGCCGATACAAGCCACTTGTTTACTCTTTTTGAGCATAGTTATTCTCCCTATGGGTACAACTCTCGAGAATTTCAGTTTAAACAGAGGGATTGTAGATGTTTGATGCCTGATTAGAGACCAATATTTGCAATGATGGATAAACCAAAGGGAGCATTCACAGTAAACAGTAACAGTAAACTGCTATAATTTCATAAAGTAACATCTTCTACGATGAAAATTTAAGTTCCAAAATTTCTGCTCGCTAACAAACTAATTCAATTAAACATCATGAGAAAAAATTCTGCCGCTCACGCCCCCGCTACAGCCAATTATTTCATGTCGATTGGCATTTAGCAGGTTTGATAGAAAAGAAAGCAAATTTAGTATCTCTTGGTTTCTCCCCCAACCTGGGTGGAAGTAAAGCAAACGAAAGAAAGAAGAATTGCGTGTGGAAGGGCGTGTGAAGATGCATTCTGGGAAAAGGCGTTGTCCCGTGGGAACGATGCTCTCTTATTTCCCCTCGCACAAACAACACGGAACCGCAGAAGAAAAATCAAGCCACTGTTCCATTGGAAGACTTCTCATACCACCCTTACACAAACTTCCTTTCTTATTTCGTTCCCAAGTTAATCATAAATGCAGGTGTTACCATAAGTGGAATAGGTTCAGTCAGCTCATGCTTTCAATCAATGGATGGTGAAATAAAATTAAGCTCACAACTTGGCAGCTGAGTTAGGCAAAAGAGTTCTGTTAGTTGCATACGTGACTCCCATTGCCTAAAGATTATATTATGTTATATTGTTAATGTTCAATTGTAGAAGATGTTGATGATGAAAAAAAAGATTGGCACAGGTGGATTCCGTAGTAATTAGAAAATATCCTTATATTAGAAACCTAAGAAATAAACGAATCTAGACAAACGTGAAAAATCATCAACGCACGGGGACTCGAACCCAGTTCTTCCACTTTCCAGTCTTATTTTAGAACCCAGAAGTATGGAAGCTATATTCGACCTTTAATTCCCTTCGCAAGCTATATTTCCAAAATTCATTATTTTGTTTCCAATCATGATTAAATGATGACGAGTAAAAATAAATGGAAGATATTCTCTTTTAATTCGCTCACCAAATGAATTCTTGTTGCCACATACAGTATGACTATTTAAATGTAGGCAAACGCTACTCCAGAAAAACCTAATGGCTTTACATGTTGTCTCTCTGATGTGACCGAATGGTAAATGCCGTCTTCCGATGGAAAAAGGCTGTTCTAAGCATTTCTGGGTTCGAGTCCCAGTCACGTAGATATTTCTCACTTTTATTTATCCCTGCGTCTTGTGACACTAGCTAAAACGACCAAAGTATACACCTCTAGCCTTCAAATACAAATATCCTGAAAAGAGACACCTTTCAAAATTTGAAAATATATAAAAATGAAAACATTTATTCTATCAGTTTACACTGACTAATCTCGTTACTACTGGTGATTTCTTCAATTTTTCTTGGATTTGAGAAGAAAATTATTATTCTCCTCAGTACCTCTCTATGTAATAATGGTAGTGATGATACTACTCCATTATTAATAATAAAGTAGTACTTTAGTAGTACTAATATTATTATATAGAGAGGTACTGGGGGAAGTTGAAGGTGTAAATCTGAGTGAGGGAGTTGGGACAAATAATCAGGATATGAGTGCACATGATAAAGGAAAATCAGTGGTTGTATTGGGTTAAACTGGAACAAAAATTTTAATAATCACTCGAAATGAAATTAGTAATTTTTGTCACAGATTACACTAATTTTGAGAATAGGAATCCCAGAGCCATACAATATCGGAACGAATCCCGGGGTAAAGTATCGAAATAACATAGGAGTAAGTTGGGGACGGCGGAAAGCCAAGACATTCACAAAACCACCAGGACCTCAGAAACTAAAAAATCCACCCGAAAACAAAGGATTTCTCCATATTTATCCTCTCCTTCACTGATTATGGTCCTTCCAAAGACGTCATGAATTACGACTTAATTCCGAAACGCGTCTCCTTGCATTAACCTATCAGGGAAACTCCGCTGGGAAAGGAGACAGAACAGTCCTCGGGCCACGACGCGCTATGGAAATAATAAAAAGTCCTTTTTAAAGCCTTGGTTACAAAACCCACCACAAGGAGGCGAATCCTCATCCGTTGACCCACGACTTAGCCTCCAACTCTTTTAATCTTCAGACTGCACCTGTCACCACGCCCCTATCTCCGCAGAGGAAAACAAATGCCACACGCCATCACCCGCGGACAAATGGCCGCGGAAACAAAAGACGGCGCTCACCTTATATTTTAGCCTTCTCTTTATTCCTCGGGAAACCAACTCTCTTTTCATCTCCCTCCACGTCTCCACCCACGAGTAAAAATCACTCTCCCACAAAAACCCCCCTTTTTTATTACGTTTCTCTACCTTGCTAGCGGAAAAAACCTCCCGAATCGCCAACGCTTTTCCTATCTCGCGACCGCGCTGCCCTCTTGCGGGATTACTCGCCCTTATTATCCCCCTTTCCCCTTTCTGGAGTCTTCTTTTGATACATCCACGCAGCCCGATTTTTTCCTCTGAGAAGATCAAAAAAAGTAACGCTTTTTGCCTTGAGAAATTTCCTCCCCGAATTTTTTTCGCTCGGAAGTTTTTGATGACTTTCCCCCGCGGTGGTCTGGGGACTAGTTACTTCATTATGTCCACTACCAGCGACCTAGATAACCTGTTGTTCCTTTGGAAATGTATTTCTTGGGAAATATCGTTAAGAAGAATAAGAGTCCCTTGCTCGTACATCATGAGCCATGTTATCTCCGTGGAAAGAAGTCAGACCGCAATTGTCTGGAGCATAATTCTAACAGGAAAAAGAGCTTCAGCGCGGAGACTTCTTAAACGTCGTGTATTATTGGGATGCGTATGGTTAATTAATACGCCATGGATGAACGGGTTTTTTAAGTAATAGCAAAATAATTTCTGCGATACTTTTAAAATGAATGGGATATGTTTTTCGTGCCAATAATCAAAGAAGAGAAACGTAATATGGATATCCCTCTTACATTCTCCGTAACAAAGAGATGTTTGATTTGGCAATTTGGCTGAATATGATATCTCGCTAGCGCTGAAATGATTGCATGCATTCTCAAATAATACTAATAGAACGAGATAGATTTTTTTCATTCTATGAATTTTCCTTATTCACTTAAACACGGTACAAAATACAGCGTGAAATTCATGTTTATATTATAAGCATAAAATGTTTAGGATCGTGGTAGGTTCTTAAAGTATAGACACAGCTCATGTACTTTTACTAGAGGAATCGTAAGGAAAAATCTTGCAAGATGGAAGAGGAAAGGACTTTGCGAAACGATTATATTTTTCTGAAATAATCACTTCATTTCAACGTCTTTTTAAATGCATGAATGAATGTCTAGAGCATGTCTAAAGCACTTATAACTTAACAACCAGTATTGTATTAAGGTATCATAGCTTTAACCCTTCATTTCTTCATCAGGCTGATGAGGCCAAATGAAAGTCTCATTGCACATTCCCAATTGAAACTGTCAATTCGAATGATGTTTTCCTTTAATTTTGTTAAAATTACAAAAAAATACTAGCGATTAAAAACGCAAAAGCATTTAAATCAAGTTGAGTTGTACTTCACTTCTCACTAAATTCTGAATTATTTGGCTAGTTTTTCATATCCGAAAGGCAAATTGTACAATAAAATTTGGGAGAATGCTTCACTTAAAAGTAGACATAGGTTAAATAGATAAACTTTTCCTTTATTTGCGAGGTTAGGCACATGTGGGCCTCTCTTCCATCTAACCGTATATGTCATCATAATATTTATAAATATTGATTGAAGGCAACGGAAAGGGTACAGTGTGGGAAGTAATCTTTGCAACTGAAGGTTGACGTTCGCAGAACCCACGTGGTGGGGTTCCCCACACCAGAGAAAGGGGTGAAAATGTCGTGAAAATAACCAAAAATAAAAGAAAAGGTTAGTAGCATTTCGGACACATGTACCATTGAAAGAATGAATTAGAACTCATTCACACGCAAGAATGATCTTTGTATCGATTTATCTAATCTCAACAGTTTCAGTTTTACATGGAACGTACGTTTCTTTCAGAAAGGTGTTGGGAGGTTTTTCAAATATCAGTGCAAGATCATTCTTAAAATTTGGTAATTTCCAATATTAGAGACATATGATTACAATTACCTTTATTTAAATGTTAAAATATTTATTTTTATCCCTTCGAAATTTTCTGAATTCCTTAGCATCTAACGGGTAACGCATCAGACAATATCTGAGCCAATATTAGTACCTATCATATAATAATAGTATATTATTATTAATATATTATTATAACTATTACTCTTTCATTATTATTGTTCATATCATATTAATATTACCATCATCATATTATTGCTAATACTTAAACCAGAAATTTGCGGCATATGTTTGATAACGAATTCCTCTAAAATAGTCACATAAAATTCCATTATAATTTTTGTATATATCTAATTAATCATAAAACTTTTCAATTATTAAGGATACTCAGTTTTTGTCTTTCAGTTATATAATCATTAATTTATCGTATTCTTATATTATCGAATTATATTATGCATTCATATAGTTATTAGTAAATCCATCGTTAGCAGTGACAATGTTTCCTTGCAAGAGAAACCACAAAAAATCATCACGAATTTCGGTTATCTTTGTGAATTCAGAAGCTTTAACCTCCAACGCTACGTCCAACCCCTGACGGACGCCTCAGGGCACAGTTAATTAATCCTAGATACAGGCGCCGAAGCGAGTCAACGCTGACAACCAAGAGACGATAGCTTACGAGAGTAGTCAGCCCCGCGCGTAAAAAAACACCGGAAAAAAAACAAGAACAGGTACAAATAAAAGAATGCGTGGGACGCGGAATGAAAACGCGCTTACGTCAAACACGAGTCGCACTTATCGCATCCACGGGGAGAATGAGAACCTAATGCTCCCTAATCTACAAAGACAACACTTGAATCTTGATGACGAAAAAATTAACTTAAACAATGGCTCGGGGTGGAGGGAGATAGCGGAAAAGGACGATGATTAAATGGTCCTGGGATTTTAATTTTCGGAGGCACAATAGTTTTAGGGGAGACGTGGATGAAGCTCCTGCAGGACGTGAAGGTGGGTGGTTGAGATAAAAGGTGGAGGGGATATGACCTGCCAACAACATCTGTGCCTCTGGGAAAGGGGACGGAGACCGGCCATTTGCTCTACGCTCACCTGACCCTCACTTCATCTCTTCCCTTTCTTTCGATTCCCTTTCCTCTTTTACTCCGCACTATTTTACCCTCGCTATGCCCCGAGAATATTAATAATTTCTCTCCCACACGTGCCCTTTCTTTCCGTCCCTTGTCAATAGAAGGAGAGGTCCTATGGACTCGGAGGAGATTTAGAGGGTTTATCTAAGTTTTATGTTTAATGAGTTGAAATTGAGTTAGAAAATTGAGTTGGTTGTTTTAAAATGTGGCTCACGTTTCGAAATCCTTTATAAAATTTATCATATATCTGGGTTATTTAAAGTAAGCTATAACGAGTAAATGTCTGAAATAATTTTATACTTGATAACGCAAAATAAAACATCACAGTTGAATATTCGTAACTGAATTTACAATAACCCAATAGATTATTAAGTGCTCGAGAATAAGTAATGATGAACAATTTCGAAAGTTAACAATGTCTACGATTTGGTGCAACAATGATAATCTACTGAAAAAGTTACAATCTAAATTTTTATCACCGAAATCTAACTATAATACTGAGATGAAAAGTTGAGAATTTTACACAAGTTGAAATCTTTATACATTTGTTTTTGATTAAATACTTCAACACTTATAATGTAAGGAGGTGCTATATCATGATCTCTCCGTAATACCTGATCCATTTCATTTTTATTCATCTTCTCGAGAAATTCGTTTAGCTGTAAAATATCTGACTCCTCCAATAATACACAACTTTGAATCTCATTTTAAGGAATATCTGAAATATAGGTTGGGTTTCTTCAATCTGAAATTCCTAAATTCGTAACATTATATATCAGGCCACTTTGTGGTAATACGTTATTTAATATATTTGGATACAACGGCCGTAAAATCTTTGTCATCTCTCATCCTCTTAAGCTTTCATTTTATAACACTCGAAAATATTGTTTAAGAGATCATGCAATTAGATAACTCATCTTCACCTCAGGAGGATTCCGTTCTTGGTCTGTCATCCTCATTTAAAATAATAATCCGCCTGCACCATTTCTTGTTGCTGAATTAATAAAAGTTTCATAAAAACTATAAAAAGAATTTTTCTGAAACTCTGACTTTGTCTCAGTTCTCTTAAACTCCATCGAATCACGTATTCCGAAATTTGGAGCACTCCAAATTCCGTAAAAAACCTTGGTTTCAAGCAATTCAGATAAAGGATATAAAAAATTACTTGAAATATATTCCAAATACACACTGCAGGATTTAGTTATATAGAAAGAAATTACAGATTCTCTGGGGCTTATTTATACATTTCAAGAAATCTTAAAAGAGCTAAAAGAAGTCTTAATCTAACAAATGTTTTCTTAAAACCATTTCGAAAAGACTGTGCGTGCCGTAAAACATACATTCACACGGTTCAATGGTGAGAATTCAGTCTTCCAATCCTCAACGATTAAAAAAACATATTATCTCTCGGGAAATATTCGGGTAAAAGGGCGGGTTGTGCATTCGCGGTCCATCGATAGAGCGCGAGGACTCACAAACAACAGCGGATTAACTCTTCGCCGTACTTGGCTAAACACCCGAAACAAGTATTCAAAACTCCCTAAAGTTTCCTTCTTCCGTGGCGACCTAAATTCACAGCGTTAGCAGCCCGAGCAGAACCGTTCTTATTCGATCCTTCGATTCTCTAAGGACGCCGCCATTCCATTTCATTCTCACGCACCAACTCCTTGGTGACCACTCTTTCCTCCGCACTAAACTTCACTCGACCCTAACTCTTATATTATATCCGACCGAAAGGTTTCCCCATTCTCTCTTTCCAACTGCTTTTCTCCCTCTCCCACGGAGCTGGGGGTACGCAATAACCTTGGAAAAGTATTTCTATTGGCAAAAGTAACGTGATACTTTTAAAGTGGAGGTTCTCAAAGATTTCGGCTATCGGAACTATAAATTGTTATGGGTGATTTGTGAGGTAAAGTATTGTGTAGGGGAACATAAATTAACCTAAATATAATGCAAAATATTTAGGCATTTAATTTTTTATATCTGAATAATATAAAATAATTTCCAAGATTTAATTTACTCGTGTATAGCGTTAAGCATGATTGATAAAATACCGTAGTTTTTCAAGTAACTAAGAATAACATAAAAATTGTTCTGGTAACGAAACGAAAATTTCAACATTTTGACCCTTAGGGAAAAAAAAATTTTAATTCCATACGTGGTTCAATGACTAATCGACCTGTTTCAACTACTGTATAGTCATCATTAGATTCAGATATATAGTAGTTAAAACCGCTCGTTTCGTTTTTAAGCCACGTAACATTCTATAGTGTAATCTCCCCTTTTTCAAATATGGAATTTCATAGAATGAAGGTTTTATCTTATGAATAGATTCGACTCTTGTTTTGATTTTCGGCATTAATCTTATGAGGATTATAAAAGTTATCATAGCTTTTTCATACTATACTTCACTTAATTAATGTTCATCTAAAAGCAGTTAAAGAATATCTGACAACGTAATTTCGTGGAATTCTTACGTTATGGAAAAAGTGAAAAATAATCTGTATACACTACATTTACAACAGAATCTATTTCTACGACAGGGTTTTCCTAACACGTTAACCCTGTCATGTATTGTAACGTAATTGGGGTAGCAGAAGTAAATTCTTTGTTACTATGAATCTGCCTAGTTATCTCTATTTACTCCACTTAAAAGCAAAATGAACTATTCTTGCAAAGACGACTTCAAATGCGGAAAATGTGCTTTTCTAACCAATCGCTAAGTCTCATTTAACAAAATTGTTCTCGAAAAAATTTAGGGACTTTTACCAAGTGCCGAACAAAAACTCTCAAAGCAGAAAATATTAAATTTGATTAAAATCTTACACAAGTTTCCCCAAGTACGGTTTAGGGCCTAGAACGAATCCTTGGGGTATCACAATTTTATCCGAATAGAATATTCAACCCTCAACTATCGGTCTCCAGTTTTGAAAGTTAAATCACAATTTTATTCGTATATAATGTTCAACTCTCAATGACCGTTCCCCAAGTCTAAAAAGTTTCGAGCCCGCTTACTTACACGGTATGTTAACAGAGTTTTACTACATTTTCGTGATTTCGGGTGAACGCCCCACTTCCTCTCCACAGTGCGTTTTTCGCGGCGCTATCCTTCCGCCCTTTGCGTCTTCCCCCGCACTTCAATAGCACTCCTATCATGACCTCCTCCGCTTTTCCTTTGTTCCGCTCGCCCCTGATCTCGTGAAGCGAGTGGAACAATGCACGTCAGAGGCAGGAGTCGCAACCCAATAAAGAGAGCGGGAAAAAGGGAAAGGGACGCAGTAAGGTATTGGGGAGGGCGAAAATGAGGGAGAATTGGGAATAAGGGGATAAGGGAAAGAGAGAAGGAAAATTAGATGGATGACATTTTTTATCCCACCGAGATTGAGACAAATACCTTCTTTCAAACGCCCCGTCATGAGAAACACAAATAAGAAATGAGAACGTAGGATGTATGATACGTGAAATAAAACCGATATTTCCTCGCTTAGAATATAAAGAGAAGCGAATATTGCTCGGAATTCAGCTGTTGGGCGAAATTTGCGAAGAGAAGTATTAAAAACGAGGAAAATAACGAAGCAGAGGTTGGATCAACTTTGAAATTTTCTATTTTGTACGGTTTCGTAAAGGATGATTCATTGCAATGAAATACAATAAGGGAATCGAAGAATTCCACTCGAAATAATGTTCTGAATCGAGCATACTAAATGTCAGAGGAATTTTAATTCTGTATTATTATTTGCTTGGAAGATACGCACCAAATGTGGTTGAAATATACTAATAATGTTACTGTCTGATTGCTGATATAAGGACTGTCCTTACACTTAAGTTCTTATCAAAGGAAAAGAATGCATTACAATCATTTAAATCGATAAAAACTGATTGTGAAAAAAGTAATGCACGAAAGAAAAAAACAGGAGTACAAACATTAAATTTATCGACAACCTATTTCAGCAGTAATAATTGAATGATTGTCAGCAAGTAGCGATTGCAAGTTTTGAGACATTGTGGGGAAAGTAAATCTATAAAAGAATCTACGAAGCTTTTGAAACATAAAAAATCACCCAACGCAACAGTTACATAAAGGATTATTGTAATTTAAAAAAGTAGAAAATACTTCAAGCAGTATTTTTAAGTGTGAGGAGAGCAGAAAATGCGACAGTACGTGCATTCAAAAGAAATTTTGAAAATTTTAACACTTATAACGGAGTAGCTCTAAAATGTGTCTAAAAATTTTGTATTTATACTCAATTTTATAGCCTTATACATTTTTGTGGAAAGAGATGTATACACCAATTTAATTTGTCCGCTATTTTTCGAGGATAAGATAAATCACACAAAAATTTGCATTCGCGTATATCTCACTTATTTCTTAGATTCATAGGTCAATCAGCGATTTAAACAGCATTAATACCCAATAATTCCTTCCGCTAACGCACTTTCGAGACATTTTCATAGCCTTTCCTAGCTTAACCTTCCTTTTACCTATCTCTCAATCTTCTTTTTCGCAAAAAATCTTTGCTCATTACGGATAATATATCAGCACCGCTTCCCACTTCACCGCGGTCATTTTTAATTCAGTAATAGTCCACTTCGAAAAAAAAATCGAGACTCCTCGTTTCGGAATGAAGTTGACTGACGGAATTTCGCGGAAAGTCCCTCCGGATCATATTTAGAAAGAGAAATTCGGCTCCCTGGATACAAAACTCCCCCCATATTTTCACCCTTCCCTCGGGTGAATTTTCACGAAAGAAATCCGCTGAAAAGGCGATTCCTCAGCGTTGACCGCGCCCTCAGCGGAGGGAGTCGAATATTAACAAGTCTCGGGAACATCCTCTCCTGGCTACCAAATGAACGGTATGGGCGGGACGGTGGCCACTTTCGCAATGTCAGACACCTTCCACACCCTGTTTGAAAAAACCACGGCGGGACATCCGTTTCCCCGGGGCCATTTAAAACCATTAATAAATTCCCCTTATATTTTCGAAGGCAGCGTGTTTTTCTAATGGCCGCCCCCTATTGTCGCGCCGATAAAGGCACACAATCGACTTTTTCAAAGGCACGCCTTCTTGGCCACGCCCACTATCCACCCCTACGCCGCCTCTGGACACCGCCCACCTCCTACAACGTGAATTCTTGATCCCCACACCATTTCTCCTTATCCTTCATTTCCACTCCCTCTCGAAAATTCTCCCGTTCTATCCGAAAGCCTTTCCACGGATATTTCTGTCGGATTCTCTCCACCGCCTCGTTTATCCAGAACTCTGCGAATTCACCTATGGTGACTACTGGGGAATCTAATCACGGTATCCAGTCCAAATAGCCACTCCCGGAATCCCGGTATTCGCATCATTATGATTTCGGGATTGATATTTCATTCTTTTGACAAGAGATTAAGAAAATTCCGTTAATACGTATATTTTCATCGGGTTCCTGCGAAGATTTTTCAGATTTGTGTTCGTTTTCTGAGGCACGTGTCATCCTTTGGAAGATTACAGCACATCGTTAAGTAATGCTGTGAATAAAGTAATAAACTCGTCAATGATTTCAAGTATCGATCAGATCATTTACCATGGCTCTAGCTATGAAAATTACTCATAATGGGCTAATTTTATAGGAGAGGAAAATTGTTTCCGTCAAGTTACATTCTGGCGGTTCTATTTGTTATAGACGGTCATCTAGAGGATATGAGTGTCGGTGATCTGTAGGAACGATGTTTCTTTGGGGTAGTTAGGCCTAACCTTGAGGCCTGTTGTATTCCCGAATTAGAAGAGGTTCAACGAAAGATATTAAGTTTTGTAAAGAATCGCTATGACAAATCTGTGTTACTCGGATACTTCAGGTCGCAGAAAGAGAAGGAATCTCAAGAAGAATGAAGGTTCAATTAAAGATTTAATTTAATTAATTCAGAGTGAGTACGTTCGTTGAAGATGTAACCGATATATTGCGCCCTCATTGTTACATAGGCCATTCTGATACTGCGAGAAAGATCGGTTAAATATATTGGAAAACCAGTCAATTGAAGAAGTCATAATTTCGACATTAGAGAACGATACGCGGAAATAATCTATTAGGAAAGTAGAATCATGGTGTATGATCTCCCTGCCATACACCATGCGGATTTCAGGGTTCACATGCGGATATTTCAGTGAATAATAAGAGATTCGATATAAATTTACTGAGGGAACATACATCTGATTGTATAACACTCTATTGGCTCAATGAAAGGGCGGAATTAAAAGGAACTGAACAATATTGAATAATATGTCATCGTTATGCCCTTTGTCAAAAATTGATATCCATGTGCCCAAATACACCCTAACTCCCTATACTCCTTCGGGAGTGGAGAACCATTTTCCATCCGAAAGTCATATTCAGCATTTGAACTCATAAGAAAGGCCGCAAGTAAAACCGTAAGGCCACTTTTCCGCTATGAGTTGCCTACATTGAAATGGTTAAGCAATGACAATTTATATGAGAGAACGAATTCTTTTGCCAAGTGAACTGAAAGAGATTATTTTCCACGTAACTTATCACTACGCGTGTGACTTAAAAGCTGAAGGAAAATGTTAATACTTCTAAAATCCACTGATTCTGTTTTAATGTTGTTAGGCTCTCCATGATGAGAGATTAATAAAACCACAATTTTGTCGCGTTTAAATTTTATCCATAGAACTTAACTCTTTCACGACCTAAATGTACTTTTATTTGTATCTTACCTGTGCTTTTATTTGCATTTTTTATTGTCTTTCATTTTATTTTTATTTGTATTTATACTTGTATTTTTATTTGCATTATTAGTTAAATGTAACATGGGATTTTCCAGTCCCAATTTCGCCAATAAAGACGTTTTTATGTGTATGTATGTATGTACATTTCAACGCTTAACATCATAGTCGTTTCCCACCACTATACTGTATATGTGACTGCTTTTATGTCTTGGCCTGGGTTCTATGAAATGACTAATACTACTAATGACTACTAATTTTCTTCACTCCCAAGGATGGAAAACATTAATGGAAATGTGACCGCGGCAATAGCATGTCTGACTAATACTGATTAAGTATTTAACGTGGGGGAGTTGTTAGCATTTTAACGCTCCAACACCAAATTCCCGGGTTCAAATCCCGAATAACCGGATTTTATGGTTAGGGATTGGTCGTTTGTGTATTAATGTTAATGTCTCTCCTTTAATTGTCCAAAAAAAGATGTTTGTGAGGGCATCAACCAATAAAAAAGCCTGTCCTACCAGATCCCCTTTACATCCATCCCCCACCATTCGATCAATTGATTTCTTTTTCCAAAATTGACGGACTATTCGAAGAGACGTTGTTTAGAGGGAATGTCGGTGAAATCACGAAAGCGGTCAAAAATAATTTGCCTGTTGAGTCCCTCATATGAACCTTTTGTCCATCCAGAGCTCTGTTTTGAGATGGACCCAAACCTCATTGAAGAGTCAAAGGAAAAGTACTGAAGGACGTAATGAGCCTAAATACGCGTTTTTATGGCTCGAAAATGGATTATGATGGTATTGAGCTGATTGATTTCTTTTGTGGGGCCGTCCTTTGTGGAGATCGAATTCCACGAATGATGTCGAAGGAATCGTATGAAGAGATCCACTCATTGCTTTGCAGTTGAAATGAGTTGTTAGCGGATGTGGACGGAGCTAATTTCTCGTTTTCAAGGAAGTACTCGGTCAGGAAACTGCGTGGGTGTGTTCGACAGCAAAGCATGTGATGGGAAACGAAGAATTAAAAATCACGAATACATAACGATAAAATAAAATTTACGGCAGAACCCGCTTAAATCGTCTTTCAGAGGACCGACCGTAAACCGCGCTATAAGTGGCGTAAGTCAATAATTCATCACTTTTCGTTAAAAAATAGTATAGAATTGTTCTTGAGATCCTGCAACGACAAAAAATATATTTTTGTAACCTTTTTCTAATATTCTGCTCTTAGACGAGACCTGATGAAAAATCTCCATCTCAGAGCCAAAATCGGCGCAGAGGAGAGATGGAAAATGGACAGATTCGCGATATCTTGATATTTTCCCTACAAACTTAATCATTACAAAAAGACAAAAAAGGAACAAACAGAAAAGTTAAGTGGAAAACGGTGATAACGATAATGTAACCAATTTTTGTTCAATTAAATGAAACGTACGATTTAGCTACGACGTAAGATTGCTAAAGCAATTTGCATTGGATTTGAGAACGCGAAAAATCCGTCTTATAAAAGGTTAGAAGAGCTTCTCATGGTGTGTTTTTCCATGTGTTTCACTAAGTGTAGAGAAGTGATAGAGATATGGGAAAACAAATGCACCAAAATTAGTAACTACATGAGATTCGCAGAAACATGGGAGTCCTGGAAAAAGGAGGTCAGTTTGAGAAGAAATGAAAAGGAGATAAGCAAAGTGAATTTTATATCTGAAACAACTTCACGAGAACACTACGTAAAACTCTTAAGTAAGTCAAGTAATAACTCTAATGTGTGCACAAAGTACGATGGTGCCACACGGTCTCGAGGGGGACGACAATGAAAATAAAATTACTGTAAAAGAAGTGAGAGCAAAATTAATAAAAGGTGGGGACCAAGATAAATACGAAGGGGGACTACGAAATAGGGACCAAGATAAATACGAAACTTCCCAGCTTACGCATTCACTTCCATTGCATACTTTATTATATTTATACTTTACTCTATAAGGACTAAATCTACAGCCTGATACTTACATCAAATAAGATTCAACAAAAGAGACTGGCATGACGTGTCTCTTACTGGCATGGCGGTAAATTCATTATCGAAAGCAGTGTTTCTTAACTTTTTATCTTATACGACACATACACGTTTGCAAATAGAAATTTTTCACACACTGAACTAAGAGTACATAAGTTCCAGCATAAAGGAAAATTAAAAAAGAATAAACACCAAATGCGGAATAAAATTTGTCATTGATATCATAAAGATCTCCTAATAATTGAAAAATCGTCAAATAAACGTAACTCCAAGTAGAAATACTAAATGCCACTCTCGCAAATTACGGAGTGCACCAAAAGTTTATTCACGGCGCACTGGTTGGTAAACACTGTTCTAGAGTACACAAGAATATTTTAGAACGAAGAATCGATGAAGAACAGATAAATATTGAGAAAAAGAGAACTGGGCAGTCAGATTCTTTACATAACTCTCTGATAGCTGTAGAATAGAAACCAATTGCGTCAAGCGACTGACAATGAGTGGATTCGTAAAAGACTAAAGCTCCAGCATCGCAGAAACAAGGAGTGAATCCCAAACAAACCTTTGAGGGAGAGATCTTCAAGACGTATTTCGTATATGCTTCCTTTTTCATAGACGATTTAATTTCGTGTATTTTTCTATTCTTTCTCTAGCTGAGGTAACTCATCATAATAAAATTAATAAGCTCCAATTCAGCACATTTAAAGAACTGGGAAAACTAAAGTATTAAGACTGAAAAGCAAATCATCGAGTCGTCTACGAGTTTGGGGCGCCCTGAGTATACTCTCTCTTATTAGATACGTAGAGTAATATGGGGTACCATCGTTTACGTAAAGGCACCTGAATACATAGTGCTGCTCCTATTAAATACCTATGATTCCAATCACCAGAGAATATAGAGAAATATAGAAAAAAATATGAACCTACCTTGAAAAAAGTCTTCCAAGCAGAGATGTCTTCCGGTGTCTTGAATCCTGCACTGTCGTTCACTCACTTAATGTTGAATATAGCACACACCGAACTGGAGTACCACTATGTTTTGCTTTTCACTGCAACCCGAACGAAGCTAATAAGAATAAGTTTAGTCAGGAGTGGCGAACTATGGCACACGTATGTACCAAAAGTAGCACATGAGAGGTCTTTTGGCACGATAGATCTCCCACACACCCTTCGTCATGTTTTCTTCACTTAAATAATGAAACCCTAAGGTAAATAATGGTGGATTTTTTTCATTGGTGAAGATAATTGACGATTATTTACGCCGATCACAAAATCTTAATTCCATCGTTGACATAATAAAATAGATTAATTTGCCACCTCATAAAGCTTCGGAACCACAGTGGTATGCAAGTCCTTCATAATTGTAAAATATGTCACTTTCCCACGAAAGGTTCGCCATTCCTGAGCTAGGTGGTCCTTGGCAATGCCCTCCCTAGTTGTGAAGCCCACCACTGAAGCACCCCTGGTCGAATTGAGTCACAGCATTCAAGGACCATTGCATGCAATGTTCCCTTCTGCAATCGGACCCTTCCTCAGTACGTTCCGAGGGTCGAGGAAGTACTTCTACCAGTGCAGCAATTTTTGCAACCTTTTTCTTGGAGTCCTACTTAGGGGTTGGAGACATCACTTGAAAAGGAAATCAGTGAAAATTATCTATGTTAGACCGCACCAAAAAGATAAGAACCGAAAGAAATATGGATAAAAAATAGGTATAAAGGTATAGAGAATTCTCGCGAATTCAGACGGTCTAATATCCATCTAACGAGAGGATACGAAAATTAAGAAATGGTAATAATTTATAATGCATAAATATAGCTAGATCATTTGCTAACTATAGTTAAAATAAGAGTTTTCTGAAATAAATAATTAAGGTTTCATACGATACTGTACATGCGCAAAGATGGAAACGTTCATTTTGTCTGATACACATAAGAAGAACTGTGAATGTACAGTGAACTGTTCAATTAACTGTGAATGTACGAATGAGCGGGAGAAGACAGAAGTATGCGGTAGAACTATAAATCAAAGTACTGCATTACATCTTAAAAGTAATGAATTTGTTTTTCAGCATTTTGTGGTATGGACTTCCTTCCTTTTTTATTTTGTGGCATCTAATAAAATTTAAATATTATTATTAACTCAATTGACCATCATCAAATCAATTTGAATCATATCTAAAGAGTTAAGAATTTATTTTGTAACATTATTATACTATTATTTTTATTTAGAAACTTTCTGAGGACCACTACAAGTGGTGGGGGTACTTGCAAAATTGGAGTCGATTGAGAACAAATTCCTTACGAACTCATTCCAATTACCTTTTAAATGCTATTTTGTTGTTATTAATGTAGCAGTTGTACAGTAGTAATAGCCTCAATAGATACCTATGAACTTATATGTAATATATAATTGAAGTATATAAAATATAATAACAATATCTTGGTATTTTCTTTGATGTAAATAAAATAAATAGTAGTTTCCATGCTTTAAGGACTTCACTTCCTCTCCAGTCTTCACAATAAAAGTGCGCCTTCTATCACAGGCTATAAATAGTCTAAATTCTATGAAGTTCAATGTATAGAAAGTTTCCTCGTTTAATTGTACCGATTGCTTATCAAGTCTTCTAACTCTCTGTAATGTCAATTTTCTAAATTTCCTCAAAATGGAGTCGGATCCAAGTATAAGTCAAATAAGTTAAAGTTCATGACCTCACAATCTGCGGGGGTCTTAAAAATATCCTTTTCTCACTAATTCAATTTTCTTTTGATATATTTAAAAATTTATCCATAACCTTAAATATATATATTTAAGGTTTACATATTTTCAATTTTTTGCTGAAATTTTCCACTGTAATTTAAAACGGTTAGGATATCGGGGCTTTATACAGCTAAAGACCTCATCAAGTCTAAATCCAACCCTATATTTAAGCGGAGTTGAAAGTACGACAGCAATTTAGCATCACTTCCCACCAATGAACACTTCATTTGATTGCTTCATTAATTCTGATGGTGACAGGCTGTTTCCTAGTAAATATTCTCCTATAAGTAATTTAAAAGTACTTCGTTAGCTGAGATAATTTCGCACGTGGACCTCCACAGGGGATCGAACCCGAGGTCTCTTGCATCAAAGTTAAACGCGTTGCCCATTTGACTATCCGGATCATTCTCTCTATTTCTTTCCATATTTTTTATTACACGAATTGGAATTATTGGATTTTAACCTGTTGTGTAGACCAACTTACTCTCTCTTTCGATTGTTGATTCAATTAATCGGTCTTCGATGACATCGAAGTCGAACTGTGGATGTTGCTGTGTATCTTTTTCTTAAGATAATAATTTATTTTTTACATTTACTCCTTCTAAAGTTTCCCTTCTAATTCTGTATACACATAAATTATTTATGATTTTTGACAATATCATTAACTACGGGTAAGATGAAAGAAGAGACTTTTTAGTCTCAATCTCTCCTTAATAAAGATATTTTAAGTGGCTACCCGCTTGACCCCAGATGATATTCCAGATGTCTTCCTCTTGAATGTACTAATACGACAAATTCAGCAACTCATTCAACTAAGATCCAGACAATTTAACAGTAGATACATCTTCGCTGAACGGTGCATGTGCAACTTTAACCCAAGACGTTTCTTATCTAATAGAAGAGATGCTGTGGATAATTCCCTTTTGCTCATCGTGCTTGCTCAGTAATAATAGCAACATTCCCGTCTTTGGAGAAATGAAAAGGGCTGCAAAAACATCTCGCCAGCAGCAGCAGCAGCCGTCTTTTCCCCCTCATTATCAAGGGCCACTCTGGCATCACCAAGACCCACTCCCACGCGTCGGTTGCGAATGCCTTTGTCTGCAATCCCCTGTTTACCAATGTGCCCCACAGCTTACCTAAAATTCCGGCGTCGTGTCATTTGTAACTGTCCGGCATCGGGGCACCCATTTTCACTCCCCTTTTTCATTCTCCACGTCGGCACCACCGCACTTAGGCGCTGTCTCAGACGCCGTCCGCAGCGCCAATAGTGAGGCCACAGCCTTTGGGCATAGGTTGCGGACAAAAGGGGAAACTGTCCTCCGAATTGAAAGAGTGGGCTTTTGCCATGGGCGACTCCTTCACATTCGGCGCTTTATTCCCATATGATGAGCCGGAGATTAGGATGACCCCGAGGGAATGCCTTTTTAATGAGAGTGCGCTTTAATAGCGCTCTTGATTCGGACAAAAGAATTCACTGCGAAATTTATCACGCAAACTTTCGCTATGAGTGCCGTGATGATTTCAGCGGGTAAAATTTATTCTCCTTGGATATTAGTTGATGAGGGCATTCGCGCAATCGGGAATGTTATTTCGTTGATGTTGGTGAAATCAAGCATGCAAAAACATCAAAAATTGTCTTGGATTCATGTAGCATCAACTCGACGAAATTATTTTGTGTTGGGTAAAATTTTGTTCTCGTTATATGCATATTTCGATTTTTAAATGGAGAAAACTTAGGAAAACTAAGAAAAAATGAGAGTTGCTTAACCTTTCATCGAGGTGAAAGTTTACGTACATTTTGAAGGTAAGTAGAAGAAGAAGACAAGAATCACGAATGGACGCAGTATGTGGAGGATTGAATTTATCTTGTGAAAAATGAAATATACTTAATCTTATTAGTGTATCAGCTGACGAAATGGAAGAACAAGGACAACTATTTCTTGTTAGATTGAATTGATTATTTTGTCAACTTCTATGGGAAAAGGGAAAATACTCTCAATTAAATCGGGCTAAAATTTAATCCCTCAAAATTATTGAAAATGTATGTATAGCTAAAGCGACAAACATACGGTGTTGAATATCAAACCCTTCATAAGGCTGATTGGAGAGAAAAAATTCAATTTTTACCAAAGACTACCGCGACCTAGGTCTCGAAATCATCATACATCTGATGATGACGCTAAATTTTAAATACTATGTTATGGATAGCTACCAGAAATTAAAGGACGATACAGAATTTTGCTACAAAAAGGTGACCAGGATTTTTACCTAAACAGTATTGATTCGTACTATTTCAACATTATATGGTTAAGAATTTATGTAACTTTTATAATTCATCAAGTAAATGCCTCAAAAATTGAGGCACGCCTCAATTTTTGTTGATTTTTTATTGCTGATCATAGGAATTTAAGATCAAATCTGAGATTTACAGCGAGAAAAGAAAATTGCTTATTAATTTAGCGAAAAGATAAAAATAATGGTATTCTTACTATTGATAATCATCTAAAAATAAATGACACTTTCAATGATACAGTTAGTGTGGGTGCATTGAAAAAGGAAAGCAAATGTACGCGATCTAAAAGTATTCCTCAGCTCTTTCGTTGGCTCCCTCTTAGAGGCAGTCTTCCGTAATAATTCTCGCTGGTAAAATCATGAGGGAACGATTCGTGATAAATGCACCATTTCTCTCTTTTGGCTCTTTCTGATTTTCTGCTTTATCTCAACCATTTCGCACTTGGATTGCAGCGCTTTGGAAAGGAGTCCATTTGAACCGCTGCCCACAATCACGAAAATGTTCGGATTCGTGACTCAGCTGAGTGAAACATTTGTTTTGTTCCAGAGACAAAGAGAGCAAACTCAAGATATCATTCTCTCTTCGATTTCATCTTGCTCTTCTGATATAAAAGGCTGACAGTTGAAGAAATAGTCGTTCCATAGGTGTGCGTCAGGAGAAATTATGACAAATATAAGGCGGAGCATTCCTTTCTGATATCGAGGACTATACATATAAAAGCAAGTTGATTTTAATCAATAATGAGTCTTAAATTTATCAACTAATATAGATGGGTGATCTGAAAAGTTTCCGACATTTCGCCATTTCTCGACATGTTTTCTGAAAACTTCTGAAAAATCTGGGGTCGGAAACTTTTCAGACCACCCTCGTATATAATAATGTTCATTATCTCCAAGATATACGAGTATATCTTGTTTCGACGCATAGAATCTCTACAATAGGATACGATGTGATACAAACTTTCGTGAGCTCATCCAAAATTAATTTCACACATACCTCGTATGTATTTTTATTTTTACCTTCTTTTAGAAATAATTGTAATTTTAGGAGAGCTGAGACACCTAAGTCATTCTACACGATCCCACATCGGGAATGGAATCCAGGACCGCTTTCCCCAAGTCGAATACGCTAACCACTTGTCTATCTGAATCATTCTTTCTTTTTCCTGATAAATTTCATATAACACATATTCGACCTCTTTGAAACATACCTCTACAACAGATCAGAAATAAGAGTTCATTATATCCTTAAGGGTAACATTTTTGCTGTAATTTGCTGTTTTCGAATAAGTTCCCATTTTTTTAGTACACGCATTCATAAATTATTAATTATGAATAAAAAAAATCTATCATTAGATAACTTACTTTACGTTCAAGCCATTATAAGGTATCCAAGGAAAATATTCTTCATTATTAGGAAATTCATTCTTTATAATTACTTAAGGAATGTATAATTTATTTTAAAAGATCCTTTATTTATTTTGCATTAAGGATAATGTTGTACTGTACAGTCTCACAGTGAATATAAGGTATGCACCCAGAAAAATTCTAAATGATAGTGAATATGAAAAAATCTGTCAGACTCGAACCCGGATCTTACATGTTCCGGGCGGATATCCTAACCTATCTCAAAGAACCCTTCTGTTTTTTTTTCATGACTGTTTTCCTTTGCAAAATACCCCTTTCACACCGATTGAGTAGTTTACGTAGTTTACATCCATTCATTACTCAGAAAATACCCTCCGAGAATTCCAGAAAAATATTCAAGTTAACCTGATTTAATTCCATGCATCTTCATCCAGTTATATCTGCTTACTCATATCATGCACATCCAACTGCTTTCCACTCATCTCCCCAAACTCTCGAGAACCCAAACGATAGAGGGACTTTAGATTCCACATGAGACACCTCTCTCCTCTGGATCTATGAAGAAAATCGTTTCTCATTTCTATTTCATAACTCAGAGGCGGCTTAAGAAGCCTCTTCTTCCCTCTCTCTCGTTTATTTATTTAGTAGAGCATCTCCGAATCCAGCCCTCTTCCCCTGCCTCGCTTTCCATAACCACTTACCGTCATGCAGCACTTCTTTCCGTGTCATTCCTATCAATCTGTATCTATATCCCCTGCTTCTCCCCGAGTGCTCTCCCAATACATCCTCCCCTACGCTTCCTTTAGCCCCCAGATGCCTCCACAAATATGTAAGTAGAATATCCCATTCCTTCAACAACCGTCAAAAGGTCTGGAGAAGTGTGTATATTGTGCTAAAGTTGGCTACCTTTACTATGATGCTACCTTGGTTTTTGCATATCTTCATAATGTCACGAGCACTCTAAATTGTAAGGGTCCCGAAAATAATAATCAAGACTTCATTGGAAGATATCATTATAAGACAAAGGTTACTATTAACCGTTGAGGTGCTGATATTCTCTTTAAGAAAGTCTACGTAATTATACGAGCAGAGCTGGTGGTTTCTTTTTTGAAGAATAGTTTTCACAGCATTTATCCCCTCCTCTGAATGATACCATGGAAAAACATCCAATAGCACCTTTATATAACTTCTAAGATAAGATAGATATAAAGTAACTCGAAAGGCATTAGTAAACTTATTTTTCTAACCAATAATTCATTTTACCCGCCTTGTAGCTGTTTTTTTATTATCATTTATTTATAAACCACTTTGTATAGTATCCCGCTTAATTTGACAACTGTGACTCGGAATCTGTCAATAAATAATCAGATATTTAACGTTACGCTATACTATTTGCGTTAATTGTGGATTATACTGAAATTTCTCCAAAAGTTCAGATTAGGCCGGACTTTTTGGAATGACATATTAAACGGTAAAAAATGTTATTTCATGTTGATTTCATTTACACGACCATCTCAAGCGCCAACAGGATACCTGAAGGAGATTTTAAGCTAGAAAAATATCGGAAGTTTTAAATCAAGTGGATATTGCAAAGAGGCTCTCTTACCTTTTCGCAATATCCTTTCAAAAATACGAAAATGTATTAAAAATACCGAAAATATCAAATATCGCACAATTTTTAACGTTTCGAGGAAATAATTAAGATTGCGTACTAAAGGTAGATTGATCTCTAATGGGCTTCAATCGTTTTATTTACTACATTTCAAAGACAACCCCCGGATTCATGAGTTGACTCAAATAGAACTTCCATCTTTTCCTATGGTCTTCTGCTCTGATACTACACATCTCTTATTTTGCACAGTCCTTCAAGGAATATACTCAGGGCTGAAATTATGGTTTTACATGCGAGTGTATAGCAAGGATTGACCTGACTGTATGCAACTGTAAGAATTAAGTTAGTGTAAGAACAGTTAAGAATCTCTTATATAAATAAAGGAGGTCGGGCTGATTTAAAGTAGGATAAGATACCCTCTCCTTGAGCCTTACACGATATCACGCTGATAAGGATTTTATAACTTCAAAAATACACCGCAAATCGAAAATGTTAAATCAATGTGTTTAAGTGCATTTTTGATGTAAAATAAAACAGATATGTTTCAATTGGAGTTTACACGAACGCATTAAACTATCTCCGAATTTTTAATTTTTGGATATTGATAGTAAAATTCATAATTCTAAAGGGTGAATGGCGGTCTCAGAACTGCAATTTACCTTTGTATAATAGTTACGTCAAACGTGTAATCTATAACTGTTAGATACTTGGGTTAGTGAAAATATATAAATAATGGTGTACCAATGCAAATCAATTAATCATATATGAGAGCTCATAATTGCAATAAATCTCTACTATTTCCTAATTAAAATTGTTAAAATGAAACTATTTAAATGAAGTCATTTAAATTTGCTTCACATTAAAAGTACATAAGATATATTCATATCGTTTCAAAAGAAGTCACCAGGTTAATATCCTAATTCATTTGTTATAAATAAAGATGAGGGACCCATCTCGAGCAACTAAGGTCGTTTCTAAGGCTTTTTTTGCATCCAAATTCGAAGACCTCTTAAAAATCTCCAACACAAGTTTATCCTGAACCTTGGAATACGGCCAGGGGAAAAATCTCAAGAAAAAGGAAACATTTTACGAGGAAAAATAAAATGCTAGCATAAATACTGACTGAACGATAATAGTTTAAAAAGTCGTATCAGTCTCATAAAAATTCTAAGATTGGAATACAGTTTCGTAAAACAGCAAGGAAAAAGGATAAGCTTTCCATTCATTACATATTACATTTCAGAAGCACGATCTCGAAGTGGATACGTACGAGCTGAACAAACCAGAGATTATATTCACCGGAAAACTTTTCTAATAAAAATTTCCCCCGAGGAAAATTTCCATGGGGTTATTAAAAAGTCTCGTACTTCCGATCTGAAAACATCACTTATGATGCTGTTTCACAAAATTATTACTGATCACGTTAGTTTAGGGGTGGATGTATATTTTTTGGCTTCTAGATGTCTTAACTTGCCAATTACTTAAAATTTATTCAACTATCTGTAGGTTTCTCATGTTTTTCATCCCCTAGCGAATGCTTTTACGCGGTTTCTTTTACTTATGCAGAAACTTAGGAGTTTCATCCCGTAAAGTAGGTTTCTCTTGAGTACTCTTTTTCCTCTTTCAAATTATATATGACGTAAAGTAAGATGTAAGAACAGACTACTCAATCTTGCCCGAATAAAGTCGTTTTATTATTAGGTACTAATTTGAGTGTTATATTAAGATCAAAATTTTCAGCTTATTGCGTACGTACTTTCTCGCATGATGCATCATTCAATGCAAAATTTTAAGTAACTAGTACTTGTATAACACATATAGAAATTATACGAGTAGACCAATTTTAAGCATAAATCTAATACTGACGATATCAATTAAATTGATACATTTTATAACAATAAAACTAGGTAAAACAAACAACTTAATTTTGTTCAACTAACTAACTTAGCTTAAAAATTTGACTTGGAATTTTTCTATAACCTCTTTCATTCTCACTAATGGAGAATTTTTTCTCTTCATTTATTATTTATTTACTTCAGCTGGCTAGTCTTTCAATTGAACCTCGATAAATTAAAAAGATAGTAACTACTCTTTTAAATAAAAGTGCAATTACCTAGTTTCATATATGCATTCTTGTATTCCCGAAGACATAGCTTCCTAAAAAGACATGTTAGCAATGAATTCAATATTTTCTAAGGTTTTTGCACGGTTAATTTCGTACATATATATACTAGTGACACAGGTAGTACATTAGACAAAGTATATGGGAAAACGTACATCCTTGACATCGCCATTTTGTCTACACGTAAAAAATGAAGAGCTTCTATTAATGAATACCAGATGACATAGTGCCAATTTTCAATCCAATAAAGATCAAAATATTGTATAATTAGGTTTCAGATAATTAGTAACAACACGATCGCCTACATATAACAACCATGCGAAAAATATCAGAACTCATTAATTGACGTCATTATAGCGTTTTGCTGTTAATTATTAGTTTAGTTACTACCATGCATAATAATCAGGCTACTTCGGCGGAGAATTCTTCGAAACCGTTCACATTCCTGTTCGGTGTTAATTCCGTGACTTAATTTTCATTTTTAAACAAGTTTCAGATAGGGAAACTCGAGGCCATCCAGGTTAAAGCAAAGAATAGGTAGCGTCGGAGAATAAAAATTAATCCCCATAGAATTCCTTCCGCGGACACAGCTTCTTTAATCCCACGAACAAGGGAACATTTTCTCGATTTTCCGGAAATTCGCGGGCATAAAAATGCTCGACCTGAAGCGAAATATTCCTTTCTTTTCTTTCCGCTCGCCCGAGACAAAAGCGAACTTCTTCGAATGCATCAGCAGGCTTCCGGAGACGCCCTAAAACCATTATATATACGGAAAATGGTATGGAAGAGGGCACCCCGAAAGCGGAGTGTACCATTAGGGAGGGGACGTATGACAAAGTGTGCTGCCAAAACTTCCCTTTCTCCATTCCACTCCAGCCTCTGGTCGAGATGGGAATGCCAATGGGTTGAGGCGGGTGGCAGTCCAAACGGGAGAACGGTGAGCTAACACTTTCTTCTAAGTGCGCAGACGCTAATTTTTACACCTACAGCACCAATGAGTCCTTATAGCTGAATGTAGTAGATGAGTCTAACAACATTCCGTTGGTTCATGCCCCTTAAGATTCCTAGTAATCAGCCTTTCCTTTATTTCGTGCTAACTCAAACCGCTCATTGTCACCCAAAACGTTATATCAATGCATTTATGCACATTATTTCCATGAAAAATATCAATTTATACATTTAAGCATAGAATATTTTTGTAAAATGTAATTCAATGCATTGAAGTACATATATACATTATATTCATATAAAATATCAATCAATTCATTCAAGCACATTATTTCGATGAAAAATATCAATTTATACATTTAAGCATAGTATATTCGTGTAAAATGTAATTCGATGCATTGAAGTACATATATACATTATATTCATGTAAAATATCAATCAATTCATTCAAGCACATTATTTCCTAGTAAAATTAAACCAATGTATCAATTGGAGTTCACATTCGCACCGCAAAAATATCACAAATTTTAAATAAATGCATTATTTCTGTAAATGTAAAATGCGATGTAAAATATCGACGTAAAATGAAAACGAAATGTGTCAGTCGGAGTTTACACGAATGCAATAAATTGTTACTGAAGTTTCGTTTTGGTATTCATGGTAAAATGTATAATTCTAAGTTATGTAAAACGTGTAATCAAGAGCTGTCAAGACAATTGGACTTCTGAAGGT
Source organism: Pachydiplax longipennis (assembly GCA_036926295.1). Classification (NCBI taxonomy): domain Eukaryota; kingdom Metazoa; phylum Arthropoda; class Insecta; order Odonata; family Libellulidae; genus Pachydiplax; species Pachydiplax longipennis. The sequence goes on along the minus strand of JAVFKF010000003.1, from coordinate 21,011,382 downwards.
AAATAAACCTTGATATACCATTGTAAATCATGTTAATTAGGTATGAGAGCTCATAACTGCAACTAATATCATCTGGTTCCTAATAAAAATCATTAAAATGAAATTATTCAAATATGCCGCACATTAAAAAATACATAAAATTTACCCATATCGTTTCAAAAAGAGGTAACGAAATTATGCATAAAATATAGAAAGATGTAATATACATCATTAGGTATATTATATCTTTATACATATGTACCAAGTTAGTTATAAAATATTACATTCGTAAGCCTCTAAAAATCTATCTTATTCTCTCCATCCTTGGAATCTCTTTCTAGCACTCCAGCTAATCATGATTTATCCTTGTTATCTTCATTACTAAACTTCCTTCTGAAAGTCTTCCTTTAACTTCACCTCCCAACTATCGTGTTCCAGATAGATCTACCCCTTTGACATCTTTACTTCACTCTATTACTCCTAGACTTTCACTTATCAAGTGCTTCCTTTCCTTTCGCTTTCCTTCTCTGCTCAACTCAATTCCTCCTTCTGTAGATACTTTTCCCTATCTAAAGAGATGTAAAATTCATTCTTGAAGCGATAATCAGGTCCCAGTGAAAATGTCGCATCTCCAAATTTTACTGATAATTTTTAATTTAATGATTATTATATCAATTTAAATTGTTATTATATAAAATACAACGAAAGGTGTCATAAGAAGCGTTTCGCATTCATCCTCAGATACCAAACACTTCAAGAAGAGAGGGAAGGTCAGGTAGGATAGTGTGACCCTTCCTCTCTCCCATCCATTCATGCTGCTATTAAAGGCTTGTTAGTAAAGTGATTCGTACCAGAATATGGCGATCACGGGCCGAAACCGATGGCCTTTCTGTCTTCTTAAGGAAGAAAAAAAAATTTTTTTGGAAAAACAAGCTTAATTTTCCGAGATGGAATTACAGAGCACCCAACCTGGTACTGTGAAGTTTATGAAATAGCGGTGATCCCGTAAAAATAATTCCTTAAAAATGAGCGAACAGAAACTCCTCATTATAACTGCATGTCGAAAATTCAGATTACTCAAAGAGGTCTTAATATAAATATTTTTCTTAAATGCTTCGACATCAAAAGGTAACCTCTTTAAAATTGAATTGCTCAAAAAGGCAACCATAAATAGAGTGAAGGATTTTCAGAATGTCTTCTCATCATCATCATGAGTAAATGATGCGAAAATCATTGTTCTAAAAAGATCAAAAATCAGTTCTCTATTGATATTCCTTCTCTTTTTGATAATTAGAATAACCTTAGAATGTCTATGAAGCCAAGGGATAACTCAAAGAATACATGAAAACAAATTATATCAATGAGCAAATAAGCTACCGAGGATATTTGAGCACGGTCAACCTTGATTCGCAGGCATCCTTCTTAAAAATATATTTTAATTTCGAGACCGATTTACGGTGCAAATTCACGAATCGAATTTAAAGGTAAATTTAATCTAAGGGTGCACAACTTTGTATTTATCATAAATTATTTTCCGCGATAACTTTGTTTAAAACTCAAAATTGTGTACTCTCTTTCGTGGTTTTCCATTTGGTTGCGCTTTATCGTAATGATTTTATATTTTAATATATTTATTATTATTTGTTTCCAATGCAGAAAAATTCAACACTGGAAATGTTAACTACTGGGAAAGATAGCCATAAATTTATATCTCTCTACTCTCTCAATGATTTTATTCATAAGCTTAGTATCCCTAATCCAAAATTTCAAAGTTCGAAATATTCCGGAATCCGAAGCATTGTATCAACTCGATTTTCATTGTTAGGAATACATTTGGATAGCATAAATAACAGCATAATAATAAGTTACAAAAATAATGGATATAGATAAGTTAAAAGGAATAAATTTGACCCAAATCCATCTATTAAATCCATCCACCATCTATTGAAACTTTATCAATATCCTTCCTCGAGTTACTATTCTCTCATTTTAGGATCACAATTTTTTAATCTCCCCTTTTACCTTTTGGGACATTTCCATTTTTAAAAAAGGTGAAATTGCTCAGAAACTTCTATAGTCCTCATATTCAATGCTTCACCCATGATTCCAGTTACTATGCTCTCTTTTTAGGCTTGTCTTCATCCTTCCAATCTTCATATCTACCTCGTGAAACATGTCTTTTACAAAAGCTGAAATTGCTACAAAAGCTTCATTGCCCTCATCTTCTATTCCTTACACAACAGTTAGGGGATTAAAAACGATCATTCCTAGCCCAAAACTCACCCATGAATCCATACCGCACCTCCTATTACCCCCATGGACTTTCCGGCCGATTTTTGAAAAAATTATCTCCCCAAAAATCTCCGCTTCGTCATCCGCGTCGTTTTTGTTTCCCCGAAAAAAGGAAACAAGCGCTAATCCATAGAAAATCCCGAGGAAGTGTCGGCGCTGGGAAATCGACGTTTGATGAAGAGGCCGCAGTCGCGAAAGCGGTACCTTATCTTAGGTTGCGCACGATCATCTCCCAACATGGTCCACAAAACAGTTGACGCGCGATCAACCCTCCTCTTTCCCATTACCCGCGCTTCCCCAGAGAAAAGCGGCCGAAAAAAAATCATCCGAAAAGCGGGGAAGCATCTTCCATGACGACAGCCTCCTTCAAAGCGCCCTCCCACGTCCTGAGACAGTGACAAATGTTGGACTGAGGTCGACTGCGTCCCTCGTTTTACATATGCAACGACTGTCATTTGTCTAGCGATCCGAGCCCCCCCTTTTCCTCACCCCGCTTCCCCTATTACCATCGCCTTCCCCTTAGAACACCCCTCGAATCTTTTGTTTTATTTCCTCCTCTCTTATCTACTCTTGCCGACGCCTCTGTCACCAATAGGCGGCGCTCGTATTTAGCGGAAGAGATGCACGCACGTATGCGGCTGCAGGAGTGTAAACAAAGGATGGGGGAGGATACACAGGGTTCAGCATCGCATTAAGTAGCCTTCATATAGTTATGTTTTGTTCATCATTTTTGGGATTAGATTTATATATCATTTATTTATTTATTTAGAAATGGGAGGGGGGAGGAACGGGGATACTCAAAGTATGCTTTAGTTATTTATCGCATTAAATTTTCGTCATTTAGATAAACTCCTTTCATCAGTTTTTGGTCCTGTAGTTACAGATTCACAGATAATTTATATATTTAAAAATTATCCTTGCAGATAGGCAACAAGCTAGATAGCACTGTCTTACAATAAACTTTTATGGATAGGTATGATGCAAAATGCAAAATAATTACAAAACGAAAACTATGATATGATTACTATTAAATTATAAACAGCACTAAATATATCTTATTCAATAATATAAAAACCAAAGCTAATTTGTATTTACATACTAATCAATTTCCATTTGTGGGTTGATTCAGTTGCTAACTCTGTATTATGCCAAACACTTCTATCTATTTTCTTAACCTATCTGTAGTTTAAAAGGTAAATAATAATAATATTTATTTATTATTTTCTTAGACTGCATTTAGGCATGTAGTGACAGTCACTGGGGGCAAATAAAATAAAATGTCTGCCTAGTATTCACTGAAGTCGGTAGGAATACCTCTCCAAAAACCTCCCGAAAAAGAATTTTCTTCGAACACGATTTGAACTACTGGAAATTTGTAGCTACTGAGGAACTTCAGATTATGTAAGAAACTAGATTCGAACACCCTAACCACTCCGTCAGCATTAACTTAACTTAACAAAGCATAATAATATTATAATAATATAATGATAATATAATACTATGTTCCTAAAAAAATTACCCATTATGATTTTTTAATATTTATTAGCGAGGGTTTTATGAGCTAAGCGAAGTTTAAGCTAATTTTCAGGGTACATGAAAATGAATTTGCGTCTCTTAAAGGATTATGTTGACGAAAGGGAAGAAAACTACTATCGAGAAATAGTATCTAGGGTTCGGCATTTTACGAAGCAGATAGATAGGCAGTTAGAAGACACCCTGTACTTTGCGTAGGAATTTCTTTTGCAGTGGGAAGCATTTTTAATTAAAGACGACAATGATATCAATGAAGAAGTAGAGAAGGGAGAACTATAAACGGTATGCGTTCTTCTCAGCTCCATTCTTTATACGGATACAGGATATCGAGATGAATTTTCTTTTGTCATTCTTTGCTAGATCTTATTTTCGCACACTCTTTAAGAGAAACCCCAGATAGAACAAATCAGTGAAGAGTTAGGGCGTGCTTTGATTCGGAGGAGATCTATTCGAAATTACATTTATATTTACGGAAAAAATATGCATCTATTGTGCGTTCCAGTTTTCCTGGTCAGTTATGATGGATTGTATAAATATAATATTATAGAAATTAATTTCATAGTAATATCCTGGGTATTTTATCCGTATTGCAAGAATAGCCTCCCCCAGGTCGAATAAATTGCGATCAATAGCTTAAACATGATTTCAACTACAGTTTGCCGTTATCTTACTGAGAAAAAAATCTGGAAAGTAGTATATAGTATCCGTATTAGAAATAATTATTTATTTATTCAAGTTTCAGACAAATTGGAGCTGCCAATTTATCGTGATTAAACAATGAAATTAGATTTTTAAATTTATGTTAATAAAGAAAAAATGAAACACAATAATTTCAAACAGCGAGAAGAAGTTGTATTTTTTAGTCAATTTTTACGTATATATTTAATGAAAAAGTAAAGACGGAGTTACGGTACTGTAAATCTGCATGTAAGAATATCTTACTTTATTAATTGATCCTGGAAAGAAAAGAAGGGAAGATATTTACATAATTCAAGAAAAAGGAATGAATAGAAATGTGGACGAATATGTTTGAAGGAAAGATATTCTTAAAGATAAGAAACGAAGTATTTTTAGAAACAAAAAAGGCGATTGGAGAACTCATCTCAAATTGAAGTAAATACGGATTAATTTCCCATAACTCTAATTCCACACGCAATTAATTGAAGGTACTCTTCTTGATTAGTTTGAATCTACTTCAACGGAATGAAAATGAGGGAAAATATGGAAAATAGACTGGAATGAAGAGAAGAAAGTAAAGCAGATGAAGAAGAATGAATGGAGAAGAGCAGAGAGAATGTTTAGGAAGTGCTTGCTTCGCGAAAAGATTGTGAAGTGAAGGGAGAATGAATGGCAGTTGGTGGACTTGTTTTATCGCCGCGGAGGAGATATCAAAGTGGAGTTAGGGCCATGGTGAAGCAGCTGTAAGATCTACTCTGAAGGGTTTGTCACTCGGAAAATGTTAGATGATTTAGAGGGAATGTTGTCGTTGGGAAATGAGTGAATAAATTCAACCAGATTTCCGAAACAGAGGAAAGTTTTGCTCGCAAACTACGAATACCTAAGTAGCAAAGCGCTGAATTTGATTAGGAAGCGTTGTTTTCTTTAAGCAATCATATATAGTTTCGGCCGAAAAACATTCCAGAGTATTCAAATTTCAGTAGAAAAGGGACTTAAACTAAAAATAATAGCAGCACGCTGCATAGATATTCACGGAAAAATATATTATGAATAGTAATCGTAATCCGAAATATGATAGATGAACATATCCCTGATTTTGTAAGTTGTAGCACAGTAACACATTATTAAGATTAAACCCCTGCATCGAATATTATCGGGAAACTCCATTAAACTGGAAAGTTTTAAATAAAGAAATACAGTTTTCATCTTATAATAACTCAGTTCTTGTTTTTATATACATTCTACATTCTTAGGAAATCAAGCTTGCACTATTGTTTTTAAAAAACCAGTGAAGAATTCTGAGATCGGGAAAACATTAGGCTTTTCTTCAATGTCAACATCATTAGTACCATCTCAATACTAATTACAATAGTGTATGAGGACCATCATTCCGTTTAGGCCTTTATAAGCTACACCCAAGGGTCTAAAAGTTTTTAATGTCCTCCCTCAATGTCTATGTTTCACATCTATTTCTAAGGATACCCTACTAACAAGATTTCATGTAACTCCTTTCTTGCGTTTTATAAATATTCTAAATTCTGTTGATTTAAAATTATTCTAAAATAATTTACCTGTCGACAACATAAAATATTTCATATATATAACAAATATTGCTGTTATTATTTAAAAACTGTGAATATAGTTTGTAATATCTCAACACTCAATCTCATGACGAAGAGAGTGTGTTAAGACCATAATTTCCTTATAACATTTATTGGTTAATCATGCTAAACCCAAATCCGGTTTATGTTTAAGATGAAGCATCATTTTGAGACACGTTTAAGGAATAAAAAGCATTGCGAAAGACTCTGGGCAGCATTCCGCAACGCAGCACGAAAAAAAATTTTTCAGCGATTTACACGATAAAGTGTGTTTAACGATACCTTTTGGTTGTAACATACGGCTTTTTTCTCAAAACAAAACTCGCTGACAAAATAAAGTCCGTGCAACAAACAGTCTGCTATCGACCGAATCTTGATGACGTCAAGAGTCTATCGCATTCATTATCAAAACCTTTTATATTGTGTTCCATTTGCGTTCCCTTCGGAATGCCCTAATCCCCTCTCGTCTCGGGGGAAGACTCAGAACATCAATCTCCGGCTCTCTCCTGGGCAACGAAAAGCATTCTAGGGACCCTTAATGATGCTGGGCGTAGATAAGGTGGAGGCAGATAAGAGAGTGGATGGAAAAAGTAAAAAATGAAGGTCGGGCGGCGAACTATGATGGGGAGAAATGTATTGGGAATACGATTAACCTAAGTGGAATATAACGATACGCATGACTTAAGCACACGACGAATAAAAAATTAGATCTTTCTTTCTCTCTTAGGATTGGGAATTTAATTACGCGGAGTAAGAGATATACTTGGAGACTAAATGAAGTAAAGTTCTTTGAGACTATTGTGTTTGGGAACAATGACCTGTTCTCCAAAATTGAGATTTTTTATGTGAATTCTAAAATGGCACGTTCTTCGTGAATTTTCTATTCCCTATGTCCAGGGCCGGCCATCTCCAAAAAAAGGCCAGGGTGAAAATTTCAATGGGGCTCCTATTTCCACTTCCTTTGCTTATGTAACGAGTAATTTTTGATTGATATAGTGTGGTATTGGGTATCACCAAATTCCTTACTGGTAAATGGAAACTATCAAAGGCACGAAAATCATACTCAACTAGTGCAAAAGTGCGCGACTCGTTTAAAAGTCATTTAAAATCGTAAAAACAATTGAGACAAAACTACGTCAATAAATAAACTAAGAAAATATGGAGGATAGAACTTCGTTACATAGTAAGACCTTATACGTACTATATTTCGACAGCAAAGCTGATATCATCATAGGCGAACATAAATCTTTTCACATGTATATTGTTCACCTTCTACAAAAAACTACTTTGTAAAAATGGTAACCGAATGCATCTACGTAACTACTCTCCTAGCTGGCCCAGCATATGTCTTCATTACCACTAATATTGTTTCAAAGAAATCAAATAAGGTTCATACTAATGGGCCACTACAAGACCATATTTAAAGAAATGAGATCCCCATTCAAATCGCCATTACTATATTTACGGGGTGACTCAAAAATGACGAGTTTTCTGTATCCAAGTGGGTAGCGCGATCGTTTCGGCAAAAGCGGTCCCGGGTTCGATTTTCGGTGGGGACCAATATTTATCTGGCAACAGCGCCTGATCCCGCCACTATTGGTAGCCTCCGCCCGAATAAGACACAACAGTACGTCGGGCAAGATGAAGAATGATTTAGTGCATTGTTCTGTCTGTCTGACAGGTTTGCTACATTCTGCTTGGTTAGTATTTGGAAAACAGACAGCTATAGAAATGAACCGTTAGCTGCATTCTACTCGGGAATCAAAGTAGAATGTGGCTAACACGTCATTTTTGGGACACCTCGTAAATATAGAATAATTCCTAGTAATCACATTCGCATTTACCAGCCTGTTTACTAGGTTCGTAAAGGAATAGTCCTACGTGTTGAATTGGATGCCATCTAGCAATATACCCAGACAACAGCACCTGGAGTAGCAACCTTACCTTGGATCTAAGAAGACTGTCAAATGCAGAGGCTGGACGATGGTGACCAGATTCGGAATGTTATCCTTATGTGAGGCTGTGATGCCTAATCGTTGACTGATTCCATTAAGGAGTACGGCTGAATATTTTGTGTCCATTACAGAGCTCACTGTCATTGAGAAGGAACGCGGTTCTTGTCCCGAACTGTCCTTTCAACACAAGGTAAAGAAGGTGACTGATTGTGAGAGGAGAAGTTGGAAGACATGACCTCGTGTTGGAGGGGGGCAAATGAGGTTTAGAAAAGTAGAAGCTGGCCATAGAAAAGGGACGTATATTTACTACCTGCGGTCTCAACATAACAGAGTCCTAACCACCTGGTTAGGAATCGGGAGCTGAACTTCCAGTTTAATGGGAAGGGGTTCGTCATCGCGCGGTAGTATTTTGAAAACAAATGTACTCCAACGAAACAAAAATGAACATCTGTATTCGCTAAACATTATTTCGTACTAACAGAGTCTGCCAGAAGGATAGGCGAGCCCGGAAGTTGCCCGGGGCGCCGATAGTTTGGGGGGCGCATTTGGATAAACCAATTATCTTTATTATTATCACTACTGAGGGTCTCAGAAAATACGTTGCATTCCCGTAAACCATTCCGAAGGTGAGAGCATACCGTCGATGGGTGTGTTGCACGTGTTGCTAAAAAACGCTGGATGACCGCTGAATTGGGAAGGAGATTCGATACCTAATAAAACCAAATAACTAACGATTTTTGCTGGTGACAACTGATAGCTCCTTGCTCCACATGACAATCATTTGTGACAATCACTTGATACAAAATACATCGACTAAAAAGAAAAATTCGAAGCAATGGTCATCTGGTGATGGAAGGCGTTAAGATGAAGTTCGTATTTCGAATCGTCAGAAAGAGGAAAAATTAAAAAAAAATGAATAATTATAATAAATGAAAATTTATAAGTTTTCATAAATTGTAATCGGCGTCAAGTAAAAGCGATGAACATATTGGGTATGATAACAAATGGACGATAGTCATCTTTCGCTCAAGTATTATGCTGGAGAAAATTGTAGCATATTAATAAAAATATCAATTGTTAATTTCAAAGTAAAGTCCTTTCCTTAATTACTCAATCATATAACTAAATCGCCCTCTTTCTTAGATTTTCCGATACTTCTAGAGGCCGAACAGGTGTATATTATCCAACGAAAACTATAACATTGCAGTTTTGGGCACTCCGCTACCTTCTGCCAAGCTCTGGATGGCCCTGTGGCTATTTGAGGCCCTTTTTGTTCTTGGGCACCGTATAAAATCTTCTAATTTTGGGGTTCTAGAAGCAGAGAAAATGTATTTTAATGGAAGGAATGATTTTAGATGACATTCATCATAGCGGCCTTATTATTTAGGGCCTTCTTTGGATGGTCGTAAAGACAAATTTATTACTGCTTGAATTAACTCTCCCTAGCTTTTAAGTAAAAAGCGATTACAAATAGTAGGAGTAGCTAGCACTAGCAATTACTTCGACATCTCTCCCAAGGGTATTTTGGCAGAGTGGCTATGGAGTCAAGTGTTAATTCGTACTCATGTGGGTTTGAGTTGAGGTTGTTCCAATTATTTTAATTTCCTCTTCTGACGCTATGTCTTACCTTTCGTGAATAACTTATCTATATTATTAAATCAATGTGACTCAATTCAATTATTTATATCAATGATTATATTCAATGAATAAATTAACTGCTAATTTTTTAATGATTTGCTTATCGATAAATTCTGATACCCTATATATGATATGATTATCATATATAGGTTATCAGATCAGTACGGAAACATAGCTTAAAATAATAAAACAGAATTCCATGAACCTAATGTAATAAGAGCAGTCAATTCATCTTCGTCGTAGTAGCGAAATGAAGAAACCCTGAAAGGTGCGATTCTTCTAAGCAGTCAACTCAGGGAATGAAGCCCGTGTTAGGTTTAATTACATAAGAGAACTCTAGAATCTAAGGCAATCCAAAAAAGGCAAAAGGGAATTACTGGGATTCCTAAACTATTCGTCCTAATCCATTTTTAATAGCTGCGAAAGAATCCGTAGCATCCATTCCGATTCTTAACGCGCCTTTAACTGAAACTTTCAGGCAGCGGGCGAAAATTATAGCCATTCCATTTTTTCCAGCTTTTAGCTACAAATGAAATGGAATTATGGTCGAAAAACATCAGGGCGTTCGGAGAAAGTCGCTCGGCAGCTGCAAAACTCCACTTTTCAAGGGTACGGGAAAAGAAGAAAGGTCTCCCCGGAATCCTGCCGGAATTTCCCCCCTAAATTAGAGGTTTTGGGTAAAAAGTGTCAGGAAAACCACGGTGGAGGTTAGTTAAAAAGTTAGCTCCTCTTCGAGAATGTCGAGGGAAAGAAGTATGCTTTGGGATGAAAATGTTATGAGAGTTTCGGGGAGTTAAGTTGGGGGTGAGGGGTCGTTCAGGAGGTGTAGTTGGGGGGGGGGGAACGTGCCGATAGTATTTTGCCGCCCTCACAATGCGAAAGCACCTGCAATTTGAGCGGTGGGTAAAAATGCAGCGGGGCCATAACTCAACGGCTATTTTGAAGCCCTCGTCAATGTAACAATCTGCCGATACGGCTTTAGGCGTCAATTACAGATTCTGATGACTGCAAACTGCGGAATGGCTTCCAGAATGGAGGTGTTTTTCCCTCCGAATTCGATGATGGATATTTGACTCAATAAGGCCCCCTCTCAAAAGCGCATAAATCAATCCATTATTGAACTTATCTGCGCGAAAAAAATCGCCCTCTGTTGATTTGCCGATGTGTGAATTAAAAAACGGCCTTGAAAACGGTTCATCGATCCACGGAATTACTATTTTCGCTGTTTTTTGCGAATCTCAATTGACGGGGTCGTAGCCCCGGTTTATTTGTTGACGGGGGTGCCAATTTATTCTTCGACCCTTCATGTCGAGTTACGTCTACATCTACTTCTATATCTACATGTGTACTCTGCAACCAGCTCTTCGGCGTGTGGCAGGGGGTGCATGCACGTTGACTCTTCTTTCCTAAGCGTATCGTTCTCGGAATAAATGGATATTTGAATCGACTGGTTCTAGAATCTGTTTCTATGATCTTCCTCGCAGTATCTGAACGGCCTATATAACAAGGACGTATAATATCGCTTGCATCTTCTACGAGCGTACTCTCTCTAATTACGCTATTCTCTTGACGAAATCGAAATTTTAAACGAATTTCAGACATCGCTTTTAACATTCTTATTCCTGTCCTAAGGAGTTTTCTAAAGAATTGATATGTGATTGTTAATGAAAATATTTAAGCAATCCTAAGCATAACGCTTACTACGAATTTTTCTGGTAAAAATTTTAAAATTGTACTTATAAAATAAAATTTCATGAATCAGTAGATCGCAACCAATACTATTCGACGATTATTGGAGTGCGTTTGCAATCTATCAAGATATCTTGTTTTTATAATAAAGTGATGGTAATTAAACTAATAATATTTGTCTTTATCTTAAGAAATATTGCTGTTGAGATTTACCTTAATAAATACGAGGAAAAAGAATCTCTTGTAAAAGTTGGAGCCTTTGAAAAAATTGACATTTTTACATTTGTAAATAAAGGGGGTGCGACTTGACTACCAGCCTTGATGTGGCCCTTAGAATCCATAATTATTGGGTAATATATAATTGTTATGAAACAAAAGTGATGTAACTGAAATTAAACTCGTGTTTTAACTGACTTCTTAAAAACCGTTAAGAGACGTAGATTTAAATGACTCTGTGATGTTAATTTATTTAGAATTAGAAACGTCTGTCTCTTAGTCATTGAACGCCGAGTTCCTTTTTCTTTCTTTCATAAGACGGATTTGTTGATGGCATGTCCAATACGGGCCATTCCACGGGAAATCGGACTGAAATTGACCTCTATTTTTTTATATTGAGGAATTTTTTTATTTGCGTACTTCTACGGTAAAACCATGCCAAAGTTTCAGCTCAGAAAAATATTTTTGCAAAGTTATTAATTTTAAAAATTTCGAAATTTTTGCAAATATTTTTCCCTATCTAAGAATCAAAGAAAATTTTTATTATATTTCATCGTATTTCTGCACTCGACAAGCTTGATCGTGAGCAATAACTCCAAACTGCACACGAATCACACAATCTCCTTTTCCGTAGAAAACTGAAGAGGATTCCGTAATTAGCGAATAAATCGAAGCAAAACGCCCATAACTCAGAAGGATAACTTGGCATGAAGTACAAATGAAAGAAACACATCGCAAACATCCAAAAAAAGGGGCGATCATATAATTCCTGCAGCAATTTCCTTTCGGAGCGAAGCAATGCTTCAATGCTACATTTGCCGGGATAATATGGAAGGGAAATTAAAGGCTTAAAAAGAACTAAATCCCAGGGAACATTTTTTCGGTTCAATTAAAACGGAGAGACAAAGGGGTTCGTATATTTTGGGTCCAGTCCAAAAGACCTCCGTGCAATTTCAACTGCTCCCTTAATGCCCCGGAATGTGAATTGCGGGGTTAAAAAGTTCGAAGTCGGTTGTGCAGAGATTGATGGGGGTTATTTTCGCGGAGGGATGAAGGGGTTGCAGAAGAAATTGGTCAGGATCTCGACATCTAGGTGAAGGGTACAAGATTGCGGGGAAAGTTACGATCGGAGTGTACCCTGGCATGGCGGAAACCGACGCTAGCGCCATCCCCTTTCTACGGCTCCCAATGGAAACATCTGTTTATAGACTAGCTTATTTATGCGGCCGTAGAGAGATAGCGAAATATGTGACCCGACTCCACCAAACCAACATTTTCTGCGGAACCTCTATTTCGCTCGAGAAAAAAACCTACTCCGTGGTGACCCTTCTTAACCTTGCCGAAAATTTCTCCTGCTTTCGCTACCAGCATAATCTCATTCGTAACCGGGCTTTTTTTTAAAGGGAGCCGAAATTCTTTGAAAGAAATCTTTTTCCTGAAATCTCTGCCAAGTTGCTCTTTCTTGCTCAACGGAAAGTTTCATAAGCAATGCATTCGGCCGCATAAAATGCCCGTCTCTCGCACATCTTTCTCTCTACTTGGCGATTCGACATGCTTTTTATGCATGGATATTATTCTTTGGATTTCATCGAATACCATGCAAATTATACTGGATAAAATTTTTCTCGCCGTGGAATTGAGGGGGATGCACGGCAAGTTATGCGAATTATTCTTAGAAAATTACCAGGCAAATGAGACCGATTTTGCACGCTCTAGGATAATGTTTTCGAAAAATGGATATGCACAGAGAGGGTGATGATGTGTAAAAATCGGCAAAAACTCGCAATGTCCGACATAGAGTTGTTTTTGCACCCACATTGATAGATACATGGCAGAGGAACTTGGATTCTTCAGGTGAAGCTTAAAGTGTATAATAATTGTTGAATAACATACGAGATTGCCAGGTGGAGTAACGTAGATAGCAGTGTATTATTGTATTTATACAAAAGATTATTGTAATCAAAAAAGTTGGCTACGACCTATTGTCCTTCTGGAACGAATAAATAAACAATAATTGTTTGGATCGAATATATGTGGAGAAGGTGATGCTAAAACGGAAGAGATAGTCGTTTACGAAGACTTAATGAATGAGTATACTGACTATAAGACAGCACGAGAACAGTACGGAAATGTCATCATACCGTTTCGGACAAATGGAGAGTAAGGTCGTAAGCAGAGAAAAATGGTGTATGATAGGCTATGATTTTTTTCTAAGAAGCATAAGTAAGACCGACAAAAATATTTGTTTAAGCGTTGAGTAAGAGTGGAGAGAAAAATGTAATTATGCTGAAGAACAATATGTTGTGCTTAAAGCGAAATATGAATGTAAGGAGAGGAAACAACACATGGAAGATAAGCGAATCAGAATATAATCCCCTGATATACATAACCTCTACCTTTACATATACTCTACGTTGAAAGCGGACCCGAGTTCGATTCCCAAAGTGGCTTGGATGCTGACTCTTCTTCGCTAAAAATTAGAGTAACCTAAATCGATTAATAGCGTATTTAACATGGAAAAGGCAAAAAAGTGAGGTATGAGACAGTACTACGACACTGAGTGAGTACTACTAAGGCGTTACTATTATAATCTTATCTTGACGAAAAGACCTCAGCAAAGGTTTCATTTAACATATATACATAAATACATTAGAAATACTTACTTTTTCCTTATCTTCAGGGCACTTCAGGAAATATGGGAAGGTTTCTATTCAATAATCCATTATCTCATTTCTTTAGGATTAAATACATCAGGTTCTTCGTCTCTAAGACCATCTTCCTTTTTCGTTACGTTACAGACCTCTTATTTGGCATTGCTGTCTACCTCTGAAAAATTCTTTTTCTCACATCTCTACGATGTGCAACTGAAAACTATTAATGAAGTAAAGGTTATTTCTAATAAATTTCATTCACTAGATATTGTGTAATTTTCAATCATAAATTCAGTATGGTTAGTTCTACCAGAGGTTATTTATGTTTTAAGGAATGTAACGGTGTTATTTAAGTTACAAGGAGTGTAACGATTACGCCACTATTCGATATTATTTTACTACAGTAACTGTATTAAGTTTACTAATTGTCAGCATAAATTATCATAATTAATTGGGGAAATGCTAGATAAGTAGAAGAAGGTTGAATTTTGGAATGAGCCACGAAGTGCATAGAAAATCACTCGAAGAAGTTCACCCTACTTAGAACCTACTTTACTACGACTACATGTATGTATGTATGTACATTTAAGTCTTCATAAACAATAGGTTAAATTGCCAAATTTATAAAGGTTATTTAGCCATCACGTCTTCCACCATACTCTTGCGTATTTGAAAATTTGAGATTTATTCATAGCATATTATTTAACCAAACATTCTCAGTATAGCTTTCTAACCACTTATTTACACACAACTAACGTTGCTGTAGAATCCTTACCTGCTCTTTTCGGCATTAAAACTGCCGTACGATTTGAGTATGGGTTGGGTTGGCTACATTGTAGCCCACTTTGTAGGAAAACACTCGATGAAAGGGGTTAGAAGATGATGGATAAATTGAAGAAAAAAAACTTGCACACTTTTAACAGCAAAAGTTTTTTATATATGTATAATTATATACAAGTCCCAGTCCGATTTAATTTTTTTATGCTTTTCTCATACTTATTGATAATTTCCATGCAACTCGACACTTTTTCCACCATGATTCAAAACAACATAATCACAAATATATGATTCTCGAATTCATTTGTTTCGTTTACCAACTACTCGTATAATCACCATCTTTTTGAGAACAGCCGACATCAAGTTCATAACTCCGTTCCAAGAAGATATAAATTATACAAACGGGAGAGAGAACAGAGTAACAGAAATGAGGATCCGGATGGCCACTCCTCGACACTTTTGCACACCTTTTTTTAGGATTCTCTCCCCAGAGAAAACAACAGAAGAAATTTTTCTATACCAGAAAAAAAGAATGCTTTCCGATGTTCCGAATACAGGGAAATATTTCTCGACGGCGAGTTTCTGAACGAGTCTTCGAAACACAAGCCCTCAAACACACTGTCTCCTTCCAATGTATGTTGTATGTTTAAAAAAACGTAGCTTCTCAAACTCTTTTTGTTCTTTTGTTTCAGTCGTATACTTCATTACGTATCTCTTAAATTTTTTAAAATTTGCGTTGAAAATGAGCATACACAGCACACACATCGATTGAATTACTATGACTCGGCCCAGCGCGGGGGAAAGAGCTGACGAAAAAATTGACAAAGGACGTGGTTGGAAAGATCACTAGGCGACACTTGCTTTAAAGTTTTAAACTGCTCACCTAGGGATTTCAAAAAGTTATCAAGTATTATCATTAATTAATTATTATTACGGATAACATTGTATCAAAATATCTTTGCCATGCTGTACACTAAATATACATTGGACTATTTTAAAATTCGCCCAACTCGTACATATCGTATACTTTTATTATCGACTCTTTCCCCTGGTTGAGCCGAGCGAGGAAAAAACTGTTCTTTCTTTCGATGGATGAAAAAGGATGTTTCCGTTCCACACGAGGACGATGGCGAGATCCCCGCTATTCCTTTTCCTGGTTCACTGGAATTCGTCTCTTTTTGTAGAAGGAGGATTAAGATGGCTACCAAAGGCGGAAATTATTCCATGTTTCATTTTATATCAAAAAGCACAACAGTTATAACAACTATGGATTTTTTCTCTTCACAACAGCACAACCTTTGAAACTCTTTTGCACAACATTACGCTCGTATGTGACGGAGAGGTAGAGGATGAGGACGACGGGTGTATTGAAAGGATTGAGAAGGGCGTTTCTCCCTTGAGGACGGGTCTGAGGTCGATTTTAAAAGGTTCCAACTTGCGAAAGAGAGAAAAGGGTCTACAAAACGGACAAATTTATTGGTAATTTTCCTCTTAAAAGAAGGACAAGATTCAAACCTAATCACTACGTATGTACCTTTGTTTTCGTAAAGTTTCGTCGAATCTCCACTCCTCGCTGCCAACCTTTTTCGTTTTGAATTTTCCTTCGCGGCTGAAATGAGGTCCACAAAAGGGACAGAGGTCTGCGTTTATTTCTCCCAAAACAGGAGATCACAGGTGACTTCCGATCCCAACGCCGAAGTTATTTTTCGGGCTGGGGGTATTATATTGTTCATTCTTTAATATATATAATATATAATTATTACTACAAATGTTTGTTTCTTTTCAAATCCTACGTCCTCGGCTGGGATTCTTCCCGCGTATTCTTGCACACCTGGGAGAAGAGCGAAACTACTTGGATCCGAGTCTCTGTGAATTCGGATGTGACCATCCGACCTTAATGAAAACGCTAATTGAGACTTTTCCTCCTTCCTTCACTGGATTCGAAACCAAAAGGGACGTCAAAGAACGAAATGTAGCGAGATTTTCCCGGAGAATCAATATCGGCGGAGGTAGATCACTTTTCAACTACGATGCGGTCCATACATTTCTTAAAGACTGAGAGTGACTTGAACGCGCTACTGATCAAACTGATTGTTCTCCTGTTACAATCGCAATGTATCGCCCGAGGATTCCACGGAAACAACGAAAAGGGGTGAGAAATTGCTGTCGGTAAGGGTTTGAAGGCGTTTTGGGGAGATGAAAAAGGGCACATCGGCACTCTAGTCACACTCTCGCCTCACCACTATGAGTTCTCCTTCCTCTTCTCAATGCAGGAAAAGGATCCACGTATTCTGTCAACGGAGATTGCACCAAATCCATTATTCTACCTCTCTTTACTCTCACACGAAAGAAGTTTATATTAAAAACCCACTGAGTGGATGCCACACTTGTGAAAAGCGTTCCGGTTACCTTTGTAAGGCTATCAAAACAACCATACTTTTAAGTCATTAGAACTAAAGTTATAAAAAACCGTACCTCACAAATGAAAACCAGCCATAGTAAAATGAGCTGAAAACAATTCTCTTTTTTACAGCCGAAGATAGCCAAAAATCAGTCTTACCACACTACCATTCATAGCACAGTTCAAACGGTTAACACTCGACGCTTCTCTGGGTCTAGTAATTGTGCCATTAATTGGATGAGAACAACACCTCATAGAAAAGTTTCGGCGGCGGGTTTAGCACGTCCCTCGCCTACCTGTCCCCTCACACTCCAGTCACACTGTCACGAATAAAACAAAGATACCTAAACACACACAATTATCTCATTTAACAGGGAAGTTATTCTTAGAGGAGTCTCCTTAGAAAAAAACACGGCGTGACACTTTTCCTTAGAACAAAATAAACAAAATACATTGTTCTCTTGCGAGACGAACACACACCGGCTTCGAGCTGCGCTTATAATTTTGTATCAACTCCCTCGTATACACATGAATGAGTTCCACACTTCCCAGGTTGCAATGTCTAGACGTATATCGAACATGAGCTTGGCGAGTCTGAGTTTGTAACACTTCATCCCCGACCTCGATGAATCTCCGCGCAGGGCTCTGGTATACGAGACCGTTCCGAATCGTCGAAACCGTTGGTTCATTAAGTTATGTCGGGTCGTCCCAGAGTCATCGGCAGAGAAACTGATAGCATTTTTCTCATCCACGTGATGGCAGAGGGTGGAGCCCGGCGGGAGAAGAGGTCGAGGTGCAGTCCGAAGTGATGCAAGGCAGAGACGCACACATCAGAATTTGTAGATTCCCGTATACACTGTGAAGATGACCGGCCCCTGCTGACCATCCGCCCAACGCCTCCCTCGATTGCATGAGGACATCTGGGCTAACAGGGGACAGGTTGGGACTAGCGCCGTCCTTGGGCGGGTTCCTGGACCAGGGGGTGCGGCTGCAAAGAGATGAAAATAATTAGAATCTACCATAAAGAATTAGAAGTTATTACAGTATGCTACACATAGGTAGGGTTACCATGGTCTTATGATAAAAACACAAATACTTATCAAATTCTTAATTCGAGAAGTTGCTTTAAAATCAAGTCTGAGTTCAATACATATGCTTTGAAGTGACTAAGTATGAAGCATAACTCCTTAACGAAAATTTAAATTTGAATAATATATTTAATTTAAGTTTCTGTACCTTCCACTATTTTATTTGTCGGAGTTTTTCTATCAAACTGAGACATCAGAAAAATTGAACGGGACCATAAGAAAACTATTCCAAGTCAACCACTATTAAATTAAAAATTTTCGAAAATTGAGGAACATGGAGATAAAATCAGGTAAATACTAACGGTGCTTCACATATATTTAAATTAACTTTTCTCCCAAATGATGAGGTTGATTAAAATTTAACGGTTACAATAAATACACAGAAGAATCACTGCAATAGAAAAGTACCATTTGTCATGTCAATTCCTTTTGAAACGAAAGAAGGTGAAAAAACTTTATCTGATCTCCTTTTCTAACGAGCTACGGTCCGATGAAACTGGAATGATTTTTTTAATATTGTGATACTCTTATTAATTATATAGATTTATATATATTTTGGCTCTAAATGGATTATGTAGATTTCGGCTTCAAATTAGGAGGAACTTTGATGATATCGAAAGTTTTAATTACAATAAATTGCCAAATTGAGCTAAGCTAAGATGATAGATATTAGATAATGTCTGTTCGTGATTCTAAAGGTTTTAGTAAAAGAGGCCAGATCAAGTGCAAAAATGAAACCTTTGATCCTTTGAATCTCCCACTTAAATTAAACCTAGTTGTGGTTGTAAGAGTGATTGTCCATGAAATTTGTCTGTTCTGAATTGCATGTCTGATCCATGTGATTAATTCTTTGATTTCCGTCTGATTTTTAATCATACTTTACACAATTATTTAATTCTTGATCTCATTTATTCACTTGTTTACCGTCAGCAATGAATGGCATTGTGCTGAACATTGAAACATGTTTAATGAATAAATAATCCATATAATTAATTCAGTAATTATAGTTTGTTTTTTATATCTTGCATTCTTGCTTAATTGTTGATCATATTTATTCACTTTTATTTACCACCAGCTGTAAATAGCATTATGCTGAATGTTTATACTTTTTTAATAAATAAATAATCTTTGTAATTAATTCTGTACCTTTTTTATTATAATTTAAATTACTATTTGATTGTTGATCTTATTTATTCACTTTTGTTTACAACCAGCTGTAAATGGCATTGTGCTGAATGTTGATAATTGTTGAATAAATAAATAATCCTTGTAATTAATTCTGTACATTTTGTTTATTATAATTTACATTACTATTTAATTGTTGATCATATTTATTCATTTTTTCCTCTTCAGGTGTAAATGGCATCGTGCTGTGGTTTCTGGTTGTGTAATAAAGAATTAAATAAATAAAAGAAATAGTTTACCTTTTTATGCATTGCAGATGGCGGGGGCTTCATCCGGGAGTGGTGTGTCCGCTCCTCCCCCGGCTCCTGCCTCCGCGCACTACAGATGGTGTCCGTAGTACTGAGGCGGATAGTGGTACTCGTGCTGGAAGGCAGCGGCCGCTGCTGCAGCCGCCGCGGCAGCCGCTGGATCTCCCGGTGGCGGGGGGCGATGGTGCATCATTGGGGGGCCGCCTCCTGCGCCGCCTCCTCCTCCTTGGACGCCGTCCATCATGTAGCCCATGGAGGCGCCGTCGACGGGGCTGTAGGCTCCAGAGGGCCCTGCGTTTAGGTGGTGCGGGTGATGGGGATGGTGAGGGTGGTGCGGCGGTGGGAGGTGGTGCGGATGGTGCGGAGAGAAAACTGCATGTCAACGGTGTCATCGCCCCGTTCGCAAGTCCTTGGGGTGGCCCGCCCAGGCCCTCCCGGTCAGGGGAGGGCCGGGCGAGCCGGGAGGGGGGGAATGCCAACGTATCTGCATTCACATCACTTGCAATGACCTCTTGTGGGGCTTTGCCCACGATACTACCGCGAAAGCTACTAGCGCTCACAAGGCAGCACTTTATTTATTTTTATACATTTAGATAGTGCCCTTATCAATATCCATTTGTGGACAATTATAGGAAATTTGTTAACTATTGACAAACACATACGACCATTCCGGGATTCGAACCCAGGTGCTGGAGAGTTAGCATGTTTGCACGCTAACCACTCTGCCACTGCCGGTCTTTGATATCAATTGTATCATTATATCCTTTTCCTTTCTATTAAATCATTATATCCTTTTCGGTATAACAATTCCACACGAGCAAAAATATCGGGTTTATGGAAGTCATTGCAATTATGAGTGAATGCAGAACATTAATACATTGGCTACTACATGCTAACAATTAGGAAAGGCAGAATAAATCTTTCTTTACCTTTATGTGACATTCAGATATTATTGATGCTTATTTGAGAATTATTTTGGAGATATTTTGAAATGAAAATGAACATTTAAGCACGAAAAGGATATTTCATCAATGAATTTGAGCACTAAAAATCAAACAAATTATCCTTAAATATCTCAATCACAATTCAAACTTAAACACTACTGATATAAACTACAAACAGGGATAAGATAGGAAGGGTTTCGAGAGCAGCCTGGCAGAAAAATGTTATTTCAAGAAAGTTTCGACAGAAAATACGTCCGGTTCCAATGAAAGAGAGGGACATAAGCTACCATCGACATAGAGAGGTCTACTCTTGCACATAAATGCTAATATATTTCGAAAGCTAACGCACGAGGAAAAAGCTTTCCTTTTCTTCACTCGCGATATTTCATGGCCTCCTTTGTCCATCCATCTTTCTTCCACATTTAAAAATATATATCTGCTGGAAATCCGGGAGGAAATCCCACGCGGTATGAATTAACCAAGAGTCAGCAATCCATCGATAAACTCCTCCGAGAGAAAGTAAAGCGCCTTGATTTGATGGAAGGCCTCGAAAAGTTCGCTAAAAGTCTGAAATATGCCGGACGAATTCGATTATCCCTTTGGCGTTGAGCTAGAAATATTCTTCCGAAAAGGATTTAGCGCTGAAGAATGGGGCACCGCCCCCGCTTCGCGTTTAATCTTTTATTTACCGCATTAAGACCCATCGAACTGAATGAAGGGCTCTCCGTTTCCATCGCTTTCAACACACGGAAGAGTACCTCAGACAACAGAGTATCGGCTCAATCTCTCAGCTTTTTCAATTGCGAAAAGGATGCTCTTCAGCATCAGTATTTAATCCTCTACAGCAGAAAGAAAATTTGCTGTCAACTGACAACCGTACGCAATAGGAAAATAAAGTTGTAGCTAGTGAAGGATAAGGGTAGGTATGGGTTAAAATAATTTCATCGACCGAGCGTCATATCCAGGGTCGGCCCGACAATACAAGTGAACCAAGCATTGCTTGGGACGGTAAAATTTATCTAGAAATGGGGGCGAATATCTAGAAATGCTACACATTGCCTTTACTGTGCCTTATTGACAACAATCTGGAATTTCGCCAAACTAAGTTACATATAAAATACTTAAGGATATAAGTTTTAACGATAACGGTCTAAAACGAGCCAAAGGAAATAGTGAACGTCTTCTTTCATCTCAAATCATCGCAAATATTATATAACGATCAGTTGTTCATGGGTATCATCTACGTAGCAGAATTAATATTTTCTCTTTTCACAAATTTGAATTTTTATAACAATCTCTCTATATAAATATTGTTATCGAAGAGTTATATTATTTTAATTTAGTCAAACAATACTGCTGTATCACTTGTTAGAATGGTTGCGTTAAAAATACTTTCTGTGGAAATGTGGATTTGTCCTTAAATTTTTAATTCGCAGATAGACTTAGAAACAATTACTAGTTCATATTAAATTTCCGAATGATTATTTTCATTTAAGCATCAGAAACCTCTGGAATAATAATTCCTACGTGCTATATGAACGAAATGGGAAAAGATATTCCACCATACACTAAGCGTATAAAAGGCATAAGGCTCCACCTTCTATTCCTTTAATAGGGTGGTTACGCCCCTTTCTCTCCCCATTTAAGAATGCCCATGAGTACATGTTAGGTGGAATACTAGGAATTCGCCCGTTATAGATGCCTATCTAACATTTTTAGTACAAACGAATTGATTATCACTCGAAAATCCTACTTCTACTCATTCCAAATCTGTATGTTCAATATTCTCCCTCAAGTTCAACCGTCCATCAGCAATCACGAGCGCACCAGAAGGAACTGTCCGCAACACACCACCCTCGAGAGAAGCTAATCCTCTCAGAAAACAAGCGACATACGAAGCCCGCACACGATCGCAAGAGGGGAACGAAATCTTTGAAATGATCGGATCGGGACCCATCCGCAGTGGCATTCATCGTCGGGAAGGAGCATCCCTTGGAAAAAGCACTGACCGCAAAGGACGTGCGGTTATCCATCAAGTTGAAAGGGTCCTTCCCGAGCAAGCGCTGTTGGCTTCCATTGTGGTATGGGAGGGACTCTGGTGGGAAATCCGTGAGAAGGTATTCGATTCCAGTGAAAAGGGCAAGGGATAGGAGTACAATGGGATTCGAAAGGACCCTTAGCGCCTCCTTCCAGCGCGATATGACCGCCGCTCTGCCCCAAGTGCCTCTCTCACAAACGCCTCTTGTGCAAAAAAGACGCAACGGTTTGTGTCGCCTAGCTGAGCTTCCAGTCGATCGGAGCGGAAGAATAAACCTGTTAATCACGGGAATGAGCATTCCGAATTTTCGAATGCATTCCGAATCGAACGGTATTCCGTTTCTTTGTGAGGGTGAGAGAGTTCTGCTGCTGAGCATAAAAAACATGTGCTAGCAAAACAATCGCGAAATTCTACCAAGCATTATGATACCTTCTGTTCTTTATGTTGCATTCTTTCGAAAACTAGAATAATTCTTCCGCTTCAGACATCTGTGTATCTTTCCATACGTATCCTTTCACATGGATTGATATAAATCTTTTTTCAAACGACCTTTTCTTTAGGCTTCTATCCTCCTGCCTCTCTTCTTAACCTCTCAGACCAAATACTTGCATGCATAAATTTACTAATATACATATTCGCTCATAGATGTAATATTCAAAATACAGTTCGTACAGAAACTATTTTAAGGTATTGTGTTCTATAAGGATAAGTAAACTAGTGTAAATAGATTAGTGTCCGGGTAAAATTAAATGTTATTGTAATCTATTACTCAACAAAGGGTCTCTCGAAATATATTAGATTATTATTATGAGAAAACATGCTAAATCTTCATAGATCTTATATTAATCTCGCTAAGAATGATCAGATGTATGTATTAATAAATGTAAATTTTAAAATATGTTAAAACAAGTTCCGTCATATTTGGTGAGAAATTTCACTGGTTATTATTGTGAAACATCATTAAATTTTAGTCTAAGTTAAAACACCTTACGTATCTGATCCTAAAAATTTTGGATTTAAATGGTCCCTTACATCTCTTTAAACGTATTTAAGGACCCCTAGATAGTGTTAAATCGTAATTGCTTGATAAGTGGCGCGCGTATGTAAAATTTAGCCTTTATATATAGTCCAATTACAATTTCATAACGTAAAATTCTAGAAAATACCCCTCGAAAACTAGTAATTACAACTTTTAAGGATTTCGACCCATACTGAAGTAGCCTGATTTGCCAATGACCCCGGTTTATTCCCGAGAGATTCTTATCGATTCCAACGCACCGCTTCCCTCGACTTAAAAACAAAGAAGTGTTCATCGATACCTATCAATCACTCTCCCCAAACTGCGACGACTTCTTCGGAGCAATAAGAAAACCTAGACGTACTACAACTTCCAAAAACCCCAGGAGTTAAAACTCCCCGTCGACCTACGACCGAAATTATTAAGTCGATAAAGCTAAAGCCCTCAAATAAATCCAGAAGCGAGGACGGAAAAAAGGCACAAAAATACGGAAAGTCATTTAGAGAGAGAGAGAGAGCTAGGAAATACAATTAAGCCGAGGAATATTTCGGAATCCACTTATGGGCGAAAATTAATGGGATAGGAGAAAGAAGGAAAGGAAAGAATTTTCGTGAAGCACTTGTGCGGAGTGGAAGGAAGGATATTGAAAGATGACGAGGAACGATAAGGGGAAGAATGGAAGAGATAGCGGCGTGTGGAGGAAGGAGAGGAAGAAAGAGAAAGGGCGCTGGTTTATTTATTGGCAGAACCCATCCCTTCTATCGCTCGCTGGCAGTATTGGCTAGTGCAAAACTGTGTTGCGGTAGATTTCAATTACCCACGTCCAGCGTTAAAAACCCCTCTCTCCGGCCCGACCCACAACCCATCGCCAAAGTAAGGTAGCTTAGCCTTTTTCCGGGGCGGTTTTCGAGGTAAGTTAGGGGCCGCGCAAGGATTTTACGTCGAGTGATTGCTTTTTGGGGTATTCTTCCGAGTCTCCCTTTTCGACTCGACGGAATTAATATCCCTGAGGTTCTCTTTTTAAATCGATGCCGCCAAACGAGGTGATTAAACCTCAACAGATGAATTAACGTCTTTTGGCGATTTCATCTATTCCTATCTATAAAATGCTACGCATACGAATGATTCAGATATGAGTCAATAGATGGCAAGTGAGCTGCAATATACGTTCAGGCGAATGCATTTTTTAAATAACACTTATCATTTTCCAAAAATAAAAAGAAATTGTTTACCGTAGTTACGTATATTTTTTTACTTCAAAATAAAAAACCACAAAATAATTTCTATTCATCTGTTTACTTTACTCAATACTTCTTTTGATATTTTTACCCATATTATAACTTTTTAACACGCTTTTTAAGTATTTCGGATATATTTCGAGAGTGGTAAAGAGAATATATCATAGATTAATATCAAAGTACAATTTACGGATGAATGAAAATAAAATATGAAAATGAAATTTATAAATGAAATTAAAATGATTACAAAAGAAATTTATGTATGGAATTACAAAAATAAGATTGAATTTTGTTGAGATAAGAATAAAATATTAAATAACTTTAAATTTTTTTACCTATCACTCTTAAAGAGGATTTATATAATAACTTTTGCCAAAAAATTAATTTGGATATCTATTAATACATTTCAACATTTTTTGCCTGAATCGCTAACTAAATGCATCCCGCTAAGTTTCATACCTAGTTCCACATTTTAACTTTTTTTACCAGTATCGCTAACTAAACTCAATTCCTTACTCTCTGGTCAGTATTTCTATAATACATATATGACATCTTCATCAAACCCCAAAAGTCATTTTTGCCATTAGATTCATAGAAACACAGTAAACTATAACGGAATCTACCAATCCTAGGTTTCCGTGGCATTAAATATCCTTTAGCGCGGGATTTTTCATTTAAATTCCTCCTTTTTACGACTCCGCCCCCGCTCCGCCCCCCACACCCCGACCAGAATTCATTCCCCACCGAAAAATCTCCGCCTCACCCTCGCTGCCATCTGGTGCTCTCTTCGTAAACTATTTCCCACCTACGGGCTTTGACTCCACCCTTGCGTTTTTCTTCCCATCGCACATACACTAACCCCCCCGACACAGTCTGCACCGCCTGCGTCTCAGGTAATGAACAGCGTCAACAACATGCCTCTCTTCCTTTTTTAATGCCTTCCCTCGGTGGGCTGTCTGAACGCACCTGCGATTTGCGGATGGCTGCAAGGATGGCTCCGGAGAGATGGCGGAAAAACCGTGGTGGTCTTCCCGGGAGAAATAACGAACGCTGACAATATGGAGAATTCGCTTTTTTTTTCGACGTCGTTAACTCGGGATTCCTCCCGGAGGATCTTTAAATGAAGGCTCTGAGATGGGATGCGTGAAACTTGATATTTTAAATCTTTGGGAATGCCAACGGGTTGGTTGGATCCCGCTGTTGGGTGACTATGAAACTAGCAATGAAACAAAGAAAGACCTCAGTGTTGTCAAGGATAGATTCGAACTAGAGATTCCGGCTGACTTTTCCATTCATTCTAAATCAAACCTATATAATAAATAAGTTAGGCGACAAGTTTGTAGCCATCGATAGGTTGATACTTCGATAGAATCTATCAAGTCATATATATCAACACCAGCCAACCACTTTCGACAATCGATGAGTGAAATAACAACGATCAATGGAGATACTTATGAACGTCTGACTATATCAAATACTTCAAATATTTAGCTTGATAATATGTGAAAGATGCAATAGATCAAGGATTTACCGAGGATTTATAAAGTAAAAATATTTTATACCAACAAATGTACTAGAGGAATAACTTTTCCGAATACTTCTAAAAAGATTTTATATGCAAGTTTTTCAATGAAAAACATGTTTATTTAGATTATAATGTAAAATCTCGTGTAAAAATGTAATATATAATTACAATAAAATTTAATTTATTATAATTATAGTGTGTATTTTTAATTGCCAAGTAATCCATAGTTATTATAAAACGTAAAATGGTGTAACTGTATATATAGTAAATGTAAGGTAGATTTGTAATTACTGGTAATAGTATAACTGTCGCTATCCCTGACAATGACTTGTTCTATACTTGATTTTGTGTGTCGTTGGATACATAAATTTATTATCATGTCACAGTTAAATAATGCATGACACTCATTTTGGTAATGATAGAATCAGCGTCGACTTTGCAGTACTCCATATAGAGAAGAAAATTTCGTAGAGCAAAAAGTATAACCTGCTTTCATTAACTTCATAACGGATGGTGTCAATATTGTTTTGATGCTGATCGGAGCAAGTTTTCCCTTAAATTCACGAGAATGCAAAAGAAAGAGCTTAAGGTTTCAAGAATTCGCCCTTTCTTCTCTTACATTGTGATAGATTCAAACCTTGGCTTATCACACCGCTACGATCCATTCCTATCGAACCCGATTACAGAAGAACCCTCTTTGGCTCCCAGTGCTTCATAATTCCCCCTTTGGAACACGAATTCATTCATAGGCACCCCTCTCACCGATTGTCTCGCACGTACAAATTTACAAGCCTTTACATCAGCGCCCACCAAAAAGTCTTCAATCAAACGAAGAATGCCTTTGACGAAAAATCCGAGGGATCTTTCACTTGGTAGATCCGACTGGGAACGAATGGCCGCTCGACTATAGCGGGAGAAAGGCTGAAAAAGCAGTATATGGGAGAGTAAAAGGGGGAGAATGAAAAGCGGTCTAAATATATAGCAGCTCTGGTCTGGCACATAATTATTTTCAGCACCAACGGAGAACCCTTGGCGTGAAATGTCAAACGGTGGAGATCGGCCGGCAGGTGTTGAATAGAGCAGGTGGAATAAAGGAATCGAGGCAAAATTGAGAGGAAGCCTAGATGGCACTGGAGAAAAATCGATAATGTTCGGAAGAGGTTATCCAAGAGCATTAAGACCACGTGCTCCTCTCATATATCCGGGAAGGTATTTGACGATGAAGCGGCTTAACTGCTTCTTTCGGGATTTTTTCGGGAAAAAACGACGGTATCGCTGCACTACGTCATACCGAACCAAAGGGGAGAGAGGACTTTATTGATGCGAGAGATCTACGTTCGGTTTTGCGCTCGTAAATCGAGGCCTATGTGCGGGGGAGCCTAAGTGCGTCGCGGAATGTTTAATATAAGGAGAATGTTGGCCCTTCCCTAATTTCTGTCGAAAATCCCCGCCGAGGGAGTTTTTAAGCGCGGTGGGTTACTTAGCGACCGTGTGGGGGCGTTAATCATTTCCGATTTGAAAATTTACGTTTCCAGGAAGAAATTGCGTGAAGGTGGGGTGTTTTAAAAATGAGCCAACTGTATCAATTGGAACCGTGAATTATGATAAGCATTAAAAGAAGTCTTTATTATTCATTTTACCTCAATTATACATTATGGAGGCGTGGTGTTTGCAAGAGCCATCTCGAAATGTTGTACAGCTTATGTAGCACTGTATGCGCAGGAATATAGTCAAAATAAGGGAAATATTGTGTAGTATAGGAGAATTAATTTCTTTCAGAATCTCACTTACTTTAAATTTGAAGTTAGTGATCATTTTCAAATGAACTAACGTTGACCGCGCAAAATAAAAATTTAAAAAAAGTAATGGCGTAAAAATATAATGAATAATTAGGCATTCGCTGGCTCATTTAGAACAATGAAATCAACACGATCCATCTTCATTTGGGGAAGAAAAATTTGGTGCCAGCAAAGTTTTGCGATTCTCACAATGGCTTCCCGATTTCTAGACTTGGAAACTTGGAACCGCTTAAAAAATTGGAGATAAAAAAATAAATTTAGCAATTCGAATTTTGAACGATACTTAGAACGCGATCTTAATATCGAAAAAAGATAGGAAATATGTTTTTATTCATTATTTTCTCGAGTAGTCTAGCAATAATAAAGTAAAGATTAGATCAGTACTTTACCTCTCGATAGGTACAGTATAATGTTACTTAATATTCATACATCACAAAAAGAAAAGCATTATAATAATTCTGTCTTTCCTTCCTTCTCAACCACTAAAAATCACAATTAAGCTCTTCCGAAATCGAAAACGGACTCATTCGCATTTTTGCAGTCTCGGGGACAAATTTCACTCTTCGCCCCGATAGCACTTTGGGCCCTGAGTTATTAAAGCAATTGTTCCTTTTTTATCTGCGAAACTCGCATAAACAAGATAAGGCACTCGCCCAAATCCTCTTTTTGCGTCTCTACGTCCTTCCTATCGGTCGAGAAATCTCCTCCCAAGAAACAACAAAACATGCCAAAAAGGAATCCTCCGTTGCAGAAAAAAAACAACCGGGCTCGCCGATAAAGCAAGACACATCCGCAGAAGCAGAAAAAATATATAATTCTTTTCCTCTTCGCCAGGAAGGAGCGGCAAAAAAATATAATACATGTAGCTGGAGGGAGAAAGTCGTTTTAGGAGTCAGCAAAACTTCTTGGAGCGGACGCTGGGAGCCAGTTCGAATGATGAGACCTCTAGCGGGAGAAGTCTGCGAGAGTGAGGAATGGCCCGCCCTTAACGGTCTTAGGAAAGTCGAAATATGTGGGAGGATTATCTGAAATCTTTGCAATATCCTCTGCTGAGTCGAGCCCGAAATATGAGATAAAGGGGTGCCTCGCTATATAAGAAGGGGAGATCCTGTTTGGTCGATGAGGTGTGGGCCAAGGTGAATTGATGGGATTCTGCCGGTAGAGCCAATTATAGGCACCGCTCTGCGGAAGTTGGAAATTTTTAAGGCGATGTCCGTGGCGGGTTTACGATCTCGAGGAACCGATTGAGGGACGCTTTGAACGCTCAGATCAACTGAAGCAGATTTATCTAGGATGGAGATAAGATATCGGAATCATAGCGCTATTCTAAAAAGAAACAAAAACCCCTGGATTTGCTATATCCTTTGCAAATGGTGCCCGATTTTCTGTGATATAAAATCATATAATTACACTATAGTTAACTGATAGAGATACTTGACGAATCAGCTCGAAGCAGGTTTATCTAGGATAAAGATAAGCTATCGGAATCATACGAAGTACTATAGTCTCAAAAGAAACAAAAACGCCTGGATTTACTATATCCTGATCAATCTTCTACGATACTGTTTAACTGCTTCTAACTTATATGACATAATATTGTCATTTTACTATAGTTAAATTATAGAAATACTTAATGAATGCGTTTGTGGTTTTTGGATATCTTTGGAATTTTGACGTATAGGTTAAAGTATCCGCCTGGACCCAAGAAGATCCGGGTTCGAATCTCGGTATTGCCTTACCTTTCCTCCTTCATCTATACTGATAGGAATTGTAGTGTAGAAATGCATTACGTGGAGATTCCATTCCTCTTTTTTGAATCATACTCACAAAAACATCGAATAATAATTTGTCTATAATATTTTTCAGTACGCTAAACCCTATGTCACCAGTATCTAAGAGCAATTAAAAAAATGAATACTCTAACTAGCTACAATGTACAAAATGGCAATGAACTAGAATGTGACAATAGATTAATTTTAAATTTATAGCAAAAAAATGATAAGCCTAATCTTTGAATTAAGCCAACCAACAACTTGTGTTTAAGTTGCTATTTATAAAAAAATATTTAAATGGGACTTTTCGTTTCGAATTTAAAATAAAATATCTCAATGAACTCCTTATTTTCGACACCCTGAATAAAATTCGTTAGTAGAAAAAATCTTATTCACACCCGTCAAACGCTGCATATCCTTCGTAAAGACACCTAAACCATTTTTAGACTCAATCCGACACCGATAATAACATCATTTCGACGCAGCAAAATAGCTGCCCATAAAACATCCATTCGGCGGGGAGAAGTCGCACAAACAGTCTACAACACAAGCATGCAGGGTCCTCCAAGCAACGCAACTTCATCTGATAGAAGCTTATCCTAAACCCGTGTCCAGGACCCTCTCTTTTTTGCGCGCATAAATACTCCGGCCTTATCGTTGGCCGCTAACTTAAAATACACGGCGCAAAAATGATGGGTCAGTTCAAATGTCCCGGGAAGTCGGCCTTGGAGAAGAGCGTAAAAGGAGAAGGAAATAAAGACCGATAGGAGAAGAGAGATAGAAGTAGCGGAAGAGAAAGCTATATAAAAGGGGATGAGCAATGATAGGAGAATGGTCATGTGGGTGACCAGGGGCCATTACAAATTGACACGCTTGATGGATGGCCTAGGGTGGGTTGGAGTGTGGCAGGGGGTGACATACGTGGGGGGAGGAACACTATCTAATGCTACACGAGATATCTCTCCGATTCTAGCGCCGCTGAATGGAGAGGCGGGGGGAGAAGAAGCTATCTCTTGGACGGAACACAGTCTTTCATTTTCTGAATTGGGGGTTTTCGGCTCAGGGTTCGGGAGATAGGCCGAAATGGGGTTCGGCCGAGAAGGTCAACATATAGCGCCTGTTTTGTGCGCTAAAGCTCCTTATTTCACGGTCCGTACAACCGAGAGGACGCCGATTTCCCCAAAGCGTCTCGTCCGGAGAAACATTTGCATAACGCATGCGGAAAAAAAGGGAAAATGGATCGGATTTCCGACGGGCGTTCATTTCGAGGAAACCCATCCCGGAGGAGGGAATTACTTTATCGGCCGGTCATACTGGTCCATTCGAGAAGTCAATTAAGATTCGGCGGGATGAATGCTTTCTTGCTTCGCTCCCGGGCCCTTCCTTCGCTTTCTGACTGACCCATCTTTTTTCATCGTTCAGTTCGATTGAAATTTAGATTGGGACTAGGCGAAGGTAATTATACACTTTCTCGGGAAATATTTTTCTAAAATAGACAGGGTTTGGTATATAAAATATGAAAAGGAATTCATCATTATAAAGACATTTTACAACTGAAGAGGAATAGAGAAAAATCGAACTTTAAGGTAACAGGAAATTTATTTGTGTCATCGATAAATGGCTTCAGTGAATTGCATTGAAACGAGCTTCGAAGTTTATTTTATTGTCAACCTTCGATAGTTCTATACAATTTAGTAATAACTACTTTAGATATTAAAAAGGAAAATAGATCAATAAACTGATAAATTTCGAGTATTTCCGTTACTAAGATAATCCTAATATATTAGACAAGCTGAAAAATAGGATAACTCAAAGGATTTGCAAAAATTGTCTACGTTCTTTTTTCTTAGGAGTTTCATGAAAAAATAACTATACACAAAAGTGCGAAAATGTTCAAATCAGGGGATGTTGCAATTAAAATTTATGCTCTGTAGCGATACTCGGCCGAATTCAATAATAAAATTCAGCGCCTAGAATACAAAGTTTTATGTATTATGAATTCTTAGCTTTGATTGAGAAGAAAATATAAGAATTTATAATTGGAAATTCATCGCAAAATTTTTTCTAGTCCGAAAATGTCCATGAACCAATAAAAGTCGCAGGAATAAAATCCAGCTGGGGTAGTACGCTTTCGTAACTTTCTCACCATCGACTTGAAACGCATACATCATTGAGATCCGATCATCTATCACATTGAATGGAAGCACTCGTTGATTTGATTAACCTAAAGCAATACAGATTCCCTTCATAACACTTCTCCTAATGCTCCACTCACTCAAATCCATTACACATTCCGCTATAAACGAGCCCTTAATGGTGATTGCTAATTAAAGAAGTTATTGACAGCCGGTCTTAATTGCACCCACAAAGCCATCTCCAGGAAAGCAAAAATCGAACTTGACGGCGGTCTGGGAATGAAAATAATCCTTGGAGGAGAAATAAGAAAAAAACACAAAAGGAAATAATGCGCTTTGCGGAAAGGAAGGAAGGATATATGAAGTAGCATTAGGAGAGACTGAAGTGGGGAATGAGTGGTTTTTTTCCTTGGACGTGATGATGATTGATGGGGGAAGAAAAGAAAGCGACAATGAGGCGAAGGGTTATGGTCCAAGGAATCTCTGAAATCAAATCTTTACGACAGAATTCGCCGCTAAAAGATACGAGCTATTTTCGTTATAACCTCCGAGGCGTTCAATAACAAGATATTACCGCAATATGTTGCTGCTTTATGCTCAGCCAGATGAAATCTTAACCCGAATCCTGGAAAGGTGCCGATTTTGCTTATATTACACGATTAATGTCTTTTATTTCTTTCATCGATATAGTTATTAGCTTTAGTACGGTAAACAATACATGGTATTTTTTGTTATAAGAAGAAATTATTTTAAGCGTATCAGATTATAGATTAGATAGTATTAATATATTGGGAATCAAATTTTGCACGTCAACTAAACTGAAGATTAAGCTTAATTTCTGGATGGCGGTATGGTGTGTAACATTATACTAATTCCGTTAGTGAGCATTTAACTGATAATTATCCGCCAAATATGCTTCTTTGGATTTACAAAGCATTGTAGTCAACCATAAGATTAATATTTGAATGAGATGGTTAATTGTAACTAACCTAATGCTAGCTTGTGAAACACTGCGGTTGATAAAACTGTAGAAATATTCGCGAATTATACTGCTGAAATCGTTCAATATTGGCAAAAGATTGCCTCTGGCAATCAAAAATAGACGATTGAATCTTGGGAAAAAATTCTTTCCAGCATTACGTATTTCCATGACTTTTCTGGCCGATCCATCACGGAGAGTCACTGAAGTGAGAAAAAGTCAGAACGGAAATCTTTCGCAGCCGAATTTTGATTCGCAATACCGCATTAGATTCGAAATACTAATTCACCTACAAAAACTGCATGTTAAACGCTATAATGAAGTAATGATATCAATTTCAATTGCAAAGTTATAAGGAAAACTATTCATATATACTTCAAAGTAATCAGAATATATATCCAACCATAGTTTCCCATCCTCTCTCAATCATCCAGGATGGTCCACGACCGCATACACACCCCGATCCTTTTTTGGAACACTTTTTCTTACAACTACGCGGTTTTCGACTCGCCTACACGTTTAAGCAGCCCTTTCAAAATTCAACCGCCGCGCATAAAGAAAGGGGAATTCTCAGTCACGATGAAGAGCGGTATCGCAATCCCCGGGCGAAACCTCAACGGCTCACACCCTTAAAAGCGTGCATAAACTACGTGCAGAGGTATTCCCAAGGGAGGAGAAGGGAATTAGCCAAAGGGACGCTATGGGTTGAAGAGGTCCGCCGAGGATATCGAAAGGAAGATTTCCAGGGAGGAAATGGACGGCCAAGGATATCTCTCGTCCAGTTTGTGCAGAGGGTGGGGGATAGGAAATAAGGGTGGACTTGGCTCACAAGTACAATCAGGACGTAGGGTTTGGTGGCGAGATATTGGCCGTTGCTATGGAAACGGGGAAGGGATTGGGAAGGTGGGTGGAGTTCTCGAGTCCGGCCACACTCAAAGATACCATGGAGGAAAATTTATTATGGTTGGGTTGGGTGGACGGACGCTGCCCTTCGAATCTCTCTCTCTCTCCTTGTTTTGCCTCCTCCACCCTCAACTCCTCAATTTTCCCCACTGCTTTATGCTATGATTGCGCTCTCACTTATCTCGCAGAGGGAAGGCTTACGAAATGCGATTTAAACTCGTCTTAAGCTATCGCTTTATGCGTTATTTTAGGAACCTATTCCAACTTCTATGCTTATTCATTTAAAGCTATGACGATAACGTTTCCTTTAAAAACTCAAGCGGCGAAATTAATAAAATCTTTTCAACACAGTAAAAGTCGACTTTTTCAAACAATTCTAACAAGTTTACGTTTTCAATAAAATTAAGAACATATTAACATCGAAAAACTTACTAATCGAATCTCTCAGAAAATAACACGTTAAATAAGAATAAAGATAAAATAGCACGGGTGGAATTAAAAGTGACAGAGATTTACACTCGAATAAATCTTTCAGGAGTTAGATTTAGCGATAAACATACGCTTTTGCACAAATTTATACAGAGAAATGAATTGAATTATAGAAATGGGAATAAACTACAGCAACTTTCCTTTAATCTAGGTTTCATTTTCAACTTTTCTGATCCTGAAATTTCAACACACATGTGAATCCTCTTATTTAAAAATTTAAGGATTTATTCTTTCATTCATTAATTACAACATATTTACTCGTTTTTTCTTCTATTTTACTTTATTCGACAATCCAAATTCCTATTTCTGAGATTATCGCGGGCTCGTAAGTCGTAATGAAAACTCTCTAAATCACTTTCTTAATAAATCGAGCAATTACATGAATATGACAATGAAGAAAATTAAATTGATCTATTTACCTTAAACGCATCATATGAAAAAGGATAGGTTACGCTACTATAGTAGGAAAAGAATGAAATCATTTACATACCTCGTCCCTCACCTGACCTACCCAAGAAGGCAAATGTTTCTTAAATTATATTTTGGTTATGAAAT
Source organism: Pachydiplax longipennis (assembly GCA_036926295.1). NCBI lineage: Eukaryota > Metazoa > Arthropoda > Insecta > Odonata > Libellulidae > Pachydiplax > Pachydiplax longipennis. Next base: position 20,976,056 of record JAVFKF010000003.1, on the reverse strand, counting down.
ACAGTTCTTTTAACTAGAATTCATTATAACTCTTAGATTATTATAGAAAATTTTTTTATTTCTACCTCTAAGTTTGCTCTAACATAATAGAATGATTTAGCAAGAAGATAAAATTTTTCCTATGTGTAGTCGTGCTTTACTAATATCGAACCAAGCCAAAATATTACCATTCTGTCTTCTTATACCCATTAAGAAACATTACTAAAACAACCTGCTACCAAATTTCTCTATACCTCCTTGAACTATTACTTCCTAAAAATTTTCTATTACATCTATCTGCAATCCGCTCAGTAAAAACAAAGCGCGAATCCTTACAAAACGGCGACCAGTTACGAATCTCCAAGCGAGAATCACACCCCCAGATAGGGGAGGGTTAGAGCAAAGAAACACCTTAGGAAATACTTTGGCGCCACTCAATCGAACCCCAGCCGTTTATCCTCCCATCGAAATCCGAGAAAAAAATCAGCGTTGCACGTACCGGAAACGTGAAAACCTCATCTCTCCCCCGACTTAAAAGTTACCGGGAAAAAAGGGAGCGGAGCAACAGTTTCATTTTATGCCGACGCGTCTTGGGAACGGCGATGGAAGTGAAAATAAAAGTTGCTCGCATCCCCGCCGTTTCCTCCCTCAGCCCATAAAGGAAGGGCCCAAATGTGCACTTGGATGCGAAATTCAAGCCCCTGAAGGGAAATTCGGGGGGCGGGGGTAAAAGTCTCCCCCAGGCGTCGCAATGTGCCCTTCCCCGCACCCGCTAATAGGGTGGTACGCACAGATAAGATCTAGAATAATTGGTATCAGGTGGACTTTAAAACTCGAGGGTTTTTCCCTGCGAAGGGGGGACGTCTTCGAAAGGGGATTTCTTCCGCTACGACGGTTATGCGCGCTTTCTCACTGCGGTTTTCTTCCCCTTTCCTCACTCTGCTTGCTGGAAAGAATTTCTGTAATGCTAAAAGGTTTATATCCGCCACCTAATATAAACATGCGTTGTATTTATACGCCATGGGGAGATAGATTAAATCAACAACATCTCGGCAGTAGCTAGGTACTCTTTTAGTACGCGATCTACCCCCGCAAAACTCTGACTGGGCTCTCGCATAGCCAAGTGGGTAATGCGACCACTTAGGCGAAATTGGTTAATGGTTTGATTCCCGATGGTGGCCCTTTGTGAAATTACCTTAACTGTAGACACTTTTAACAACACTATACGAGTATTATAACTGCTAGGCTAGAGAACTATTTTTATTTTATTTTGATTTAATCTGATTTTTTAGCCTGCTTATGCACACTTACTTCGTATTTCTTAAAAATATATTAATAAAATTAACTCGAAAGAAAATATTCTAAATTTTTTTCATTCTTACCTACCACCAAGTATGTTACATATCGAAAGCGTCACGGTGGTAATTAAACTAATTAAAATAGCGCTTCGAAAAGATATTTGAGTCGAAAAGCCATAGCGTATTTTTAATAAAAAGAACGAATATTCACATAGCCCGTGCAGGAATAATTTTCTTCTAAATTACACAGAGGTTATAACTAGAAAACTTTCAAGGCCTTTCACAATAACAAACATGACCCTTTACGTCTTTTTAGACTACTTACATTTATTTAACAACATTTACCGATTAAGTCTGCCTTTCTTCTTTAGATAGCAACAAATTTACGCAAAATAAATTCCATAGAATTTCCAGAATAAAAAGCGAGACCTTATTAGGAATTTTACGAGGATTTCGGGTTGAAATAATGAATTTTTCCAGTCCTTGATTTTGCTTAAAGCAATAGAGTAATCGTAAAAAAATCACATCAAATCAATAGAAAGAAGAATACGGAATGGACATTTTCATTCCGAAATTCCTTAACGTAAAAGCAGAAAATTGAAAGCTAAATTACGTTAATCAATCCGCCTTTCCTCCGAACAATTAAAGTAATTCGCCAATTGAATCAAACGCAACTTTATTGAAAATTCGAGTTACACATAATTGTTTTATCCCCGTCGAAAACGCAATTTAGAACGTAGAGAACTAGTCTATAACGTCCATCATTAGCTACCCGACGGAGGTACAAAAAGAACATGGTTAATCCGCTTGAAAAAGACTTAGAAATTTTCCGAGCTTAAATTCAATCCCTCCATTTCATTCCCGCGATCGACTCGGCATTGTTTCCGCACATCATTTCTTGGATCAAACAGCTTCGGATAGCTCCTTTGATGACGTCATTAGCGGACGAATTCCAGCGGTTTCGCTCGTGGAGTGATAATAATCCTTGCAGCGGAATTGATAGATCCCAATTATCCCTCCGATCGTGTGTTAAAGGCGTTCTTTTCCCTAGCGAAGCACAGGTAAAGAAAGAGGGAGTAAGGGTTGTTAAGAGAGGGTATCCAGGTCGCTCTCCTTAATAATTGTGCCAGGCGGACTTACCCGCTCGGTTAGATTGGTCTATCATAGGCTGCACGATTCGGCGCCGAGCATTGATGAACCTTTGCGGGAGAAAAGAGAAAGAAGAGATGTAAAGATAGAGCGGGTGGCGATTTTCTTTTGTTCACTCTGGATCACAAAGAGCACTGTGTTTTTTTCCTTGTTGTGGAGGCAACCTTCCCGACCCGAACACGTGTTTCTGCTCGAGACTTGTATGCCCTTTTGAGAGCAACGCTGATGCGTGAATTGTGGTACAATTTTCACCTGATAGGGATCAAAAATAACCCGAAAGGAAAATTTTACGCATTGTTTTCTTACGTTATTTTAGAACGGCTGGCGATAAAAAAATCGCTGGTTCTAATTAAACCATCAATTTTTTTTCAATTTTGGTCTCTTTCTTCATTCTTAATTTCTAGTCTTTAGCTTATTTCGTCTTCTTGTTTGTTTTTCTAATTTTCGTTTTTTGTTGCACGTTTTCTTTATATTTATTTCCTGATATTATTTTATCTTTTGCATTTCCATTACGATTCACCGTAATTGGTGAAATTGGCAGAGTCCCGTTAAATAAACTAATAAATTTTAGGCTAATATGATTACAAAATTTAATCCCTTAGCAATATATCGATATAGCAATAAAGTACAAAAATTTTAATAATCCTCGATGAGCTAACTTTAGCATTTTTTCTCATTCTTACTATGAGCACCGATATTTGTATAAAATCAACTTCTCAGCTATTGATATTGTTTTAAATTCAATCAATTTTAATTTAATAAAAGGTTTAATTTAAGAGCAATTGTAATTCAACAAAAAATTTAACTCGATATTATTTATAAAAATTAGTACATAGTACTCCATAAGAATAAGCTAATTATTAATTTTACAAAATGTTCTCCAGATCATATGTCGATATCGTAAACCGTTCTAAATTTATGCTTTAGAACGCTAAAATTTTATTCCCCTTTTATGACCATACGTTTTTGATATCAGATAAACATTGTACCATAATTGCACACATCAGGTTGAAAGGTGCGAAGCTTTCGAGTAGATACACACGTTCGGATCCGGAATGTTTCCAGGTGAGAATTCGTGAAGTCTCGAAGGAAAAAAGAGAATTTGAAACATTCACAAAAACATGTCGTGTTGGCCCTTCATCAACGGCTCGGCGGTAATCGAACCTAGCCCCTGATAGACGGAAGACAAGAGCTTATACAAGGCGAGGGCGCGAGACAGGTGAAGGAAAGGGTTTGAGGGTAAGGGATTGGGGTTTGCAAGCAGCGAGGTTATGCCAAGCGGGGATTCAAAGCAGCGAAGCAAAAGATTGGTGAGCGTTGAAAGAGGAATTTTTAAAGGGATAATGTATTGCGAAGCTATAGATTCTTAGGTGACGTTTAGATATATTTTCCTCCGTATATTTGGATTCCTCATCTGTCGGATTCAATGAAACTAAATATCCATTAAAATCGAAAGTAAATGAGGATTCCGGAACATTGCCTGTATACTATTTTGTATTCCCAATCACAAATTTTCAACTTTTGTCCGTAACCTACCCCAATAATTCTTTAAAATATATAAATTCAATAGGAGATTGGCTCACTTTCGATCACCGTATGATGTTTCTGAACTCGATATGAGTTCACAATTACGAGAAATATCGATATAGGTTCCCAATTAAGTAAAATCAAGAACAGAAAACCCATGTAAATCGGTTCAATTCTTTTCTAACACTACTAAAATTAATACCCGAATACAACAGAACATATTCCGTCTTAGCTGGAGACAACTCCGTGACGGCACGTATGAAATTTGAAAAGCGTATTCATAACTCCCTGATCGCCTGCCACGAATAATGAGTGAATAATTGAAAATTACGCGTACACGACGCCGCTGACAAATTAGAAAAGACTATTCTCGGGGGTCGTAAATCTTTTTAATAACCGAACGTTTCTTCCCGTAACTTTCAACAATGTGCCATAAATTCTCCCCTCTCCAATCATAGGAGAGAAAACAGAGCTCGATCGCGGCAAAATTTACGGAGTCCATAAAGCGATTGGGGAAGTACGACGAAAGCGTAAAGCTGCGATAAAGATAAAACAAAAGTGCAGCGATGACAGGGATGATATTGAACAGGAATTCCTCGAGGTAAGATGGTTTGGGTATACGCGCTTCATATTTACACACATTTAGCTGCATTGGCTGGCTCGCGAGATGTATCTTAGTCGGGTGATTAACTTGGGATGGGGAAGGGAAGGTGAGGGATGGGTTTGAAGGTATCGTGAGATGTCCCGCACAACTTACCGCTCGCGCCCGCCCTGTTTGATTGGTCTATGAGGGGCTGCACGATTCTCCTCCTTGCGTTGATGAACCTAAAAGTAGGGCCATCGAGAAATAAAGCTGCAATTCATCACAACAAAGAAACACCAAGCTCTCTGAGATCACAGTGACACTGGTACATCGTTACATAAGAAAAAATCTATTTTAAAAACTAGGATTAATTTTGGCTTCGATCTTGAACTGAAAGCCAAATGAAACATCTTAAGATTAATTACACAAACTTGAAAATCTTATCATTATTCATTTGATTTATTACAGTTCTAGAAAAATCTTAGATCCAAAATATTACTTACTGAAATATTTAAAATTTACTTAGAAATCTATTTTAAAATTATAGGATGAAACATTATATCACTTGCATTTATCTTATTTTAATTTAATGTTACCAATAGAAATTTTACCAATTTCGCAATTAAATTAACCAGTTACTAAATGCTAAAAGAAGAGGCCAATGGTAGTGTAAAATATTTCTCTTAAGATTAAAACATCCGGAAAACAAAAACCATAAATGAATAATATAAACAAACACAAAAAGGAATTGCTGAAAGAAACCTTCCTACAATTATGACAAGTGCATTCGATTCAGGGCTTATACAATGAAACATTGTTTCGATTGTTATGGCTTATGGTACATGATTTGTTAATTATGTAAACCATAGTAGATATTTCGGATAATATTTAATACATAAACACTCTAACAAATCATACTGGTGAAATTTAATCTTTCATCATCTTTTCTTAAGACAAGTAAATTTTATGCAACACTGAAGCATAATATAGACATAAAGATGAAAATGAGCTCGTTGTAATACAAAAACCTCACTCAATGAATAATGTCTACACAGTCAATGATAGTGTTATTCTTAGGTTCATAACATTATAATTGTAGCAATATAATGAATCTACGTGTGAGTAAGCATGTGCTTTTCTATGACAAAATATATAGAGAGAAGGAAAGTGTATCGCCGTCCACAAGTGTTTGTATGAGGTGTTGGGTACTTTCCTTGAGTTTCTGTTTATGCTTCAAAACCTCTGTTAAAGTAAATGGCAAATTCTGAAGAATCAAAGACAGGAGGAAATCTGCGGAAAGTAAATGAAAGAGTACTCCCAATGAAAATAAGTTGAAAAGTAATGGAGTGAAGATTAATAACGTGATCATCCGAGCAAGTACTTCACCATCTGACGCCTCATCAGCCGTAAACACGCCGATTGGCCCCCCTCTGCCTCCCCCAACTTATCACGGCTGCCATTAATTGTAAAATCGATAGTTTTCAGCCGAAATTCAAGTCTGCTTCGAGGGGAGAGGAAATAAGAAAAAAAAGAAAGAAATGCGTTCATATCTTCTTTCCATTATAATCTTTTTAATGGCTTCGAAAAAAAAGGACTCCGCTCTCGGAATCCTTACGCCCCCATTATTCCCCTCCCCTGGTCCGTCGTTGGCGCATTTGATAACCTGAGCCAGTGCACCGAATTTGTGCTCTTTGAATGATGAGTTCCATTTGGAGGGATAAATACGGAGGAAGTTTTTAATGCGATAAAAAGGGACTTCTTCCTTCATCTATCTCTGCGTTGATAGGGTTTTTTTTTGCAGTCCTCGGAAATTCTTTCGCGGAAAAGATATCGACGCCTTCGAAGACAAGTAGGGACCCAAGTGTTAAAGATTTCAATTCTTTAAGGAGGAAAAGTGTAACCAACGCTTTGATTCTTACCATCCGATGAAAAAGGAACAGTGGAAGAAGAAGGGGAGAAGGAAAGGAAGAAGTCTGTCTGCTTTTGTATAGATACAAAGTATGTATTTCATGTTCTCTGTAGATAATAAGTAACTTTCTTCAAACGTAGAATTTCTGGGTATGAAAGTCAGCAATTCCTACTTTCATGAGCTGATTATTATTACTGTAAAAATGAATGGCTGTTGGTTGTGCATGAGTTATAATAATTACTGAACATTCTTTTCTTCAAAATAATGAAAAAGAAAAATACTTTCGAATAAAAACCTGAGTAAAGAATGTACTGCTAAATACAAAAGATATGATTCTAAGGTTAATCGGGGATTTTTGGAAATGTTCGCTAAATTGTTTCCTAAGAACATCTATTTCCCCAAAGCAAACCAATTTGAAACTTGCTTTAATTATTCTCTCTCTCTTCAGATAAAAGTAATTAATATTTACATACGATTTCCTAATTTCAAGCTAGGAAAAATGTCAAAAATTACACCTGGTATCTAAACCTAATTACATCTATTTATCAAATAAATAAATAAATCCTAGAAAGTTTTTCCGAACCTACACGAATAAATTCCTCAAATTTGAGCTCATAACTGGATTTTTTAATATTTCTATTGCATTAGTAAATTTGCAAAATATCAATCGCACTTTGTAATTAAAATCTGACGAAATTATTTTCATAATTAGAATGCTTCCTTGTAATTTTATTAATTTCTTCAATTTCGCCAAGATATCACAATTTTCAATTTCACTCAAAATCCTACAAGAGCCACACGTGGCTCGGGAGCCACATTAGGGTTCTCCTTCAGATTTGTCAGGGTTTTTCGGGGGTCGTTTACGCACCCACGCCCCTCATTACACCCCTCATTGGACCCTTCCTTATCCGCGTAAAATCCGTCATGAAGAAGAAGGGTTGGAAGACAACGCGGAGTCACTCTTTAGGTGCATTAGCCGCGGAACAGTCGTCCAAACAAAAGAGCAAACAAAGTTAGAAGAGCTAAGGAAAAGAAGACATTTCTCAAGCGTTGGAGTGGGCGTGGTCGACTATGGCCCCGCCTCCATCGCCTCCCCTTTCTTCATTCTTTGCGACGCCGCCTCCGGAGAGTGGCGCGACCCGGCGGCGGAAACGAGAACTACCAAAGCAGCGCAAAGCCGTGCATGGAGGGTGTGTAATGGAGGACTCTTGGGGTGGGTCAAACGGCATTACATAAATCTCCGCTTGACGCGCGATAAACAAACGAAGGCTCGCCCAAGTGTCGAGCAGAAGCCGAGCATCGTGTAATCTGCGGGAAGACGGCTGCGGGGGAAAAAGGCGCGATCGGCCAATAATTCGAGTGACAAAAGATTGGTAGTTAAAAACGCCAAACACGGAGGTTCTCGAGCCACCCATCAAGTATCCCGATGATTATTCTTTCCAGACGAAAAATTCAAGGTGCTGTGGCAAGGAAACGAAGTGCAAAATGATCCTTCAAAGGAAGGGCAATGCTAACATTCACACCGATTAAATTTAAATGAAATCCTATTCCCATAGCTATGAATCGTCTTTAATTTTAATATTAGTTTAAGTTTAATATTACATTGTCTTCATTTTCTTGCTATTTATTTTTTATATTTAGTCATATGCTTCGTATTATATCGAATTTTATTGACCTTTTGTATTTTATTTTTGAATTTGAAAACTTTCTATCCTGTATATTCCGATCCTGCAATTCATTTTTTTACATTTAACCATAAGCTACATATTTTTTTACTCTAATTTGGTGAATGGGTCTCATAACCCATAATATTTGTATTTTCAAAAGATATATTCATAAGAAAATGTGAGAATAAGAATCTTGGAACAGAAAAGATACATAAGTTCGTACTTTATCCACTTGTTCCATGATGGATTTCACAATCCCTTGTTAGGTTTTTAATAAGAATCTTTATTTAAGTTTTAAGTTATCTTTATTAAGTTTCCAAAAAAGATTTGGAATAATTGGTTAATGTTTTGTGAAAAATTCTTTCTTATCGTAAGCCTTCCGAAATATTTTCTACCTTAGATAGCATACTAGTTCATAGAAGTTGCCAATATTTGATATCATGCAAAATTTCAATGCTTTACAAACTGAATTTCTAAAGCTATTCTCATACTCACACCCACATACATATTATGTTGTGAAAGTATTGAATTTCGCTTTTCTGAGATAATTTGAAGGTAATACTTTAGAGGGAGCTATTCTATAAGAAGTAAATTTATACTTTATGAAGATTTCTTCTAAGAAACTTAGATTGTTATTCAGTAGCATATCATATTAACTATAAAGTATAGTAGTTAGAGGCAACTGTGTAATACGAAAAGAAAACTGCCAATCAACGTCAGTTCGAACGGAGGGTAATTTTCTTCGTGGAAGAGAAACCTCGCAAATGAGGTTTAAACCAGCTACCATAGAAATTTCTCACATTACCGCTGAATTTAGAGAACCACAATAAAAACTAATCGTGACAGAAAAGTGAACAGTAGCTCTTCACATCGTTATTTCCTATCTTCACGTCTGATTTATTCTTTGGGAGTATCTGCTTTCATTTATAATTGGATTCTCATTCATCCCAAGATCGCTCAAGCGTAATTGGTCCGAAAATAGTTTCCCTACGGCAGTCGATTAAGGCCTTGTGCGAAGTCGTGTTTAAATGCTCTACTTAAGAATACGAAGCTAAAAGGTGACACAAATATTATCTTTAGGCTCTTTTAATATTTTCCGGACGTTCATTCGTGTAACTATCGCAGCTGTTTTGGTAAAATTTACGTTTTCTGAGCCGATAAATGCTTTAATAGCACGGTGAGAAAAGAACTTAAGCTTATAAAGTCAAGGGAAAAATTATTCGATATTATATATGAGAGAATCAGAGTAAAAGTATTTCATAAACTACTAGGGTAGTCCGAATAGTTCTAGTCCTATTGACGAAAAAGATCGAATGTATGATAGTAAAAATATTTTTACTTACCGGCACAATTTTTCTTATGTCTTATACACTAAATCCTAAGATGTGCTTTTCTCATTACCTCATCCCTGTAATGAATCTACACACTATCTGCAAATTATCCTTCAACAGCTGTAATTGCTCTTTGTTTAAAAGAAAATCCTTGTTCGGCGAGAGAGTTTTCGAGCTTTGAATAGATGCGAAAGAGCAGATGTGTCAAACCAATGTGTCCAATAATTCATATTACGGATCACTGCAGGACAAATGATGATGTAAAACATTGCAAAAGAATTAAAATAGCTATGCCGCCGTATTAAAACCATCCACACAAACGGCATACCTAATGCAAGGCAAATCTTTTCTCGGAAAAGTGCTAATCATTACGTCTATAAAACGCCTAAACCTTGTTCCCTAAACTAAGACACGCCTGATTTCTACTAAAACATTTCAAAGATACTCCGCTACTAAAATATAGAATCACCGACTTCGCGACTGAGCCAAAAAAAAAGACGTCCGTCATCGGATAGTCAATATATTTTGGAGAGCGTCGATGGTCCCGGAGGAGAATTCAGAAGTCATTATCGTGGGGAGTTAATGCATATTTTATGGCCGCCTCCAATGTATATATAAAGCACGGAAAAATTCAGTGGGAAAAAAAGAAGAAATGATTGGTTAGTCATACATCAGCCCCATGGAATCCCCAAAAGGTTTCGCATGAATAGCTCGTGGAAAAATGCATATGGCTGAAATGGGAAAAAAAGAGCATCGGGGGGATTGAGAGCGTTTTTCCATCATCCGAGTCCCAGAGGACACTTCTCTACGTAGATACACATGCCTCTACGCACACATGTGTATATAAGTGTAAGTGCACATTTGGGGGTTGCGTATTCTGCATTAGACGCATTGCGCGGAGTCACCCAAATCCCTCGGTACATTAAGGAACATGAGAAGCCCATCTTTCCCGAAGCTAGACTCGCGGAGGCCTACATTTCAACTTGGGAAAGTGCACCGTCATAGGGAAGAAGTTAATCATTGAGGTGAGTGGGGCGATTGAGAAACCCTCGTGGAATCGGGGATATTTTGACAAGTCCAAATTCTACTAGAAGACGACTTCTTTATTAAAGTACATTGATTCTAATACCGTGCTGCTTGACATGTGGTTACAAGTATGCTAAGTACAATTAAACTGAAAAGAAGTAGAAGAGGACTTTGTGATTGTGTAAGTGATTGATTGAAGTAGACACTAAGATCCGATATCACCTTCTTAAAAATCTTTCTCACAGAAGAAGAACGTATAAGTGCAATGTTAAAATGAAATGGTAGATCTTCATAAGACGGTTCTTGGAGTAAGAACAGCAGAAATATTTTTAAGGAATTCCCAATCGTACGAAGTTTAATAGTTTGATTATTTTTCGAAGAAAGCCCAGAGAAAATATACCATCCATTCAACCAAAAAAGGGATCGAGAAAGATGTTTGAGATTAAAATTAAAGCCGATGATAAAAACTAAATCTGTTCATTCATTTCTGAGATGAATAATTCCAGAGGATAATGTCACGATAGACAATGAGCGAAGTTAAATCAATTTAAATTAAAACACATCTATGAAGTGGAAGTTATGGGACTAAATGGAAATCTCTATGGAAAAAGAACTTTGAAAAGTCTTCCGCGAGCGATTTTCGAACCTGGATCTTTCACTTGCCCGGCTCCTGCTCAAAGAATTTATCTCAACAAAGATGCTGTTATGACTTTTTGGGAGATATATATTGGCACTCAGGAGGCCCGGGTTCTAGTCCCGCTCTCGAATGACTTCCCGTTCGCTTCCCTGTGGTAACCAAATCCATCTGTAACTTCAATAGTAAGTTTTTTTTGTTTTCCTTTTTCATTTCCATGGCCTTAAATGGAAGAGACTTTAAAGTCCCAATCCCTTCTTCAACATTGGGGACACAAAATTTTCTCCCATTCCTCCAGACTCATTTCCTCCTCTTGCATTCCCTCCAATCGCATTGGTATAAAAGAGACTTTCCCGTCCCGATTCCTTCTTTATCAAGACGTCGTCCATCCATCTCATAAAGCGGAACGACGCCGTTGGAAAGAAGTAAAGCGACGTCAAAGAGCAGTGCAAGGGCCCTTCGGAAAGCATTCCGCACAACGGCGGCCAAAAACTCCTCAAGATTTGGCCGAAGAAAGGCCTATCTCGTCGGTAAAATAGTGGCCAATCCACTTTAGGATAAAAGGGTGCGCTGGTGTGGGATTCTATGGGGAGATGTATGGCCGAGGAGATAGGGGGGAAAATCCTGAGGAAATGCGGTAAAAGCAATAGGGGAAATTATTGAGCTGAAAGGATCCGAAGGCCGTTCTTCTTTGGTGGGATTACTCGGATGGGATGTTTGGGAGAAAAACACGGGCCCCCAAAAAAGGAGCGGAGATATAAAATTTGCACTTATGACGTCCGAAAGTGATTTAGTCTTTTTCCGGCTCTGGAAAAGTGATGGATACAACGCCCGCTTCTCTTCCAGGATTTCGGGAATGTAAGAGGATAGGCGACGATTTCCAAATAAGTCCTCCATTTGGATTGCGCTGGATCAGTTTCAAATTTGTGCCGAGAGATCGGAATCGTGATGTATGATTTCCTTTGTTATTGGAAATGTGATTGGGCGGTGTTTTGTGAGGAAGATCCATGAGTTGTGTAACGTGCGATCGAAACCGATAGTTATATTTAACTAAAACTGATATCATTCTCCTCAAGAATGAGTTAAGGGGTTTGTCTTTGATCCATTTCTGGATGCAAAAATTACAATCCAAATTAAGTTTGAAGAAATAAAAATTTAACGTATCTCTTGCTATAACTAAGAACTCGTCTCCAAATTTTAACCTTTACTTTCGTATTATCATTCAGAAGATCACAATAATTCCAAATAACGATAGATATGCAGCAAATTGTCAAATTTCTTGATTTCAAACGTGCCCAAACCTCATTCTTTAGCGTCCCTTTTCATTGAAAAAGCAAACATTCCATACATAAGAAAAATTTAAAAGCATAAATATTGCTAAAATTGTGAAATCGTGTTAAAAAATCGGAACAATTTCTTCTCAATTGCTTAACCTACATGGGCCTTAAAAATATTTTGGAAGACAAGCACCTTTAAAATTTCATTATTGCACTCCAGCAAGATAATATACTGCGCCCGAATGTTACGCTGTCCCATCATAGAAATGAAAACGTTAAACCACCCGATACAGAACTGAATCAGAAAATCTCCTACCTCACAATTTTTTGCGACCTCCATACCGATACGGTTTCGCCCACAGAGAATTTTAAACCGAATATAAAAACCTCGTAAAAATAATTCCCCCTAATTTTTAACCGAAACTTACGACCGTGCCCTTTCGGTCGGAAACAGCCGTCTATCGAGGAAAATGAAATGGAAAATTCGGTTTTTTTTCCACCATCGCACATCCCATAAAGAGAGTCCGGCCCTTGACAGCCGTGCGGATGAAAATTCTCTTCGGAAGGCAGTGCGGCCGATTTGGCGCACTGAGAGATGAAATTCAGATGACCACGGAGAACCGCAAAATGGAAGACACTTGGGGAGGGAAAAGTCTTCCGGAGCTCGTTCCATTGACACAGTCGAGTGAATTCGAAGGCGGGGGGGCGTCTGCAGATGGTCGATAGAAGGTGTCAGTGAGTGTGATGTGAGGTTGGCCCATATTCCCCTGGGGATCTCCGCGGAGAGATAGAGAAGTTCCCGGGGGAATAAGTCACGCCGAAGTGGGTCATCTTGGGAGAGCGAAGATTGTGTCTTGGATTGGCAACGGCAAAGCTCCGAAAAAAGCCTTCCGAAGTATCGATCTTGTCCGAGTGGTGGTTGAGAGTGGGGAGACCACACAACTTGGCATATTACATAAAATCGCGCGAGTTTCTATATCTCCGAACTTGCCTCGGATGAAACGGAAAAGTTTTCGATAGTGGTCGAGCTGAAAGTTCGAAATTTTCTTTCCTCAGAAAAACGACCGCTTTTCTCGAATCGCCCACCCACATGTGTCTGAAAATCCTCTGAACCAACAAATGTTGCGGTGAAATATGGTGATAAGGCTTACGTGTTTCAACTCTACTTCTTCGTTAAATTAATTTAAAGATGGATCAGATACTATCAAGTTAATATATGATTAAAATTACATGCAGATACTAAACTAAATTTTTCTATACAGATATCACTTTACGGTACATACGAACAACTCACTAAACCAAATTAAGATGCATTTAAATCGCTACGGGTAAATGATTCTTATGTTCTATCTTGGTAGATATCAGCTTTAACACTTCTAAAGGTATTTTATTTATTAAAGGAACTGTATTTAACTCAGTGGGGAAAGATGTGTACCATGCTAGAATATGTCACACAGCAATAAAGCGTAATTATGAATCTATTAATAAATCTAATAATAAATAATATCTAGCGAATCATATTTTCGATTTGCTATTTCTTTTTACGCAAACTCCGGGCAATGTCAATCTCTTACAGAAAATGTCGCAATTTTTCTGTATTTTCACCTCGAGCAACAACTATCAGTCTACATGTTATCTATTTAAATTCATGGAATTTACAGAAATTTCTCAAAGATCTTCAGGGGATGTAAAAACAGAAAGATAACGAAATAAAATCAGCAAACAAAAGAGGCTTTGTTTTAATATCAACATCATCTTCGCCTTTTAAAGACAATGCTTTTCCGCTCTCCATCCAACCATCTTTATCCATTTTACACCTTACGAGATTCTGACACTAAAAATCGCCAGCTCCACCATCAAAACTTCACAGCAAAAGCGACACATTGTATGCAAGTCCATCCAGATTCCATTCCTAGTCAATAGATGATCGACTTGGATCGACTCCCACCCGCGTGATAAGGAGAGTGAGAGAAGGGAGCGCAAAACATATTCACCACGCGACTCGTAAACAGGCGGCGTTTTTTTCCCGATTCAATGAGCGCACGGCGAGTTATCCACGCATCCAAACGACCGATTTTTACGCCATCTATAGAGGGCGTGGAAGGGCGCATTAGGCCCTTTGACAGCCGAAGGACGATCGGGGAAAAAACGGGGATATTATGAAGACGTGGATGGGAGCGTGACGAAGCAGAGGATAGTCTTTAGTGGGTCCATGGGGAAAAAAGGCGGAGGTTTGTCCTGCGTCACTGTGCATGCCGCTGAGGGGGCGCAAGACGTTGATAATGGCGTGGAGGCTTTTTTTATTCTCGGAGGAAGTGAGATAGCAAAACAGGTTAATAATAGTGGGAAGGGTGTGCATGGCTGGCGCATGGTTGCTTACTTTGGGAGGGGTGATGTGGTAAGTGTGCAGCACGTGGCGATCGCCAAAAATGTACTGGCAGGATTGAAAGATGACTCACACGACCAAGTAGAGTGATACCTCGACTGACGAGCGATATGGTTAAAGAATGTTTCGGCTAACAAAGATTTTTCCCCATATTTATCGGCTGACGTTTTAGATCATGCGCGTAAGTGTGGAAGCACCTGAATGAATACAATATAACGGTTCGATCTGCTGTTTTCGACGTGTAAAACGTTGGATTTTTCACTCAATCCTTAGCCGAACAAGTGAATGATTCTATTAGGTTATTCTCTTCTTTTATCGAGTAAAAAATATCACTCCATTGCTATCGAGTGAACAATTTGATAATTTCTTCGTTCATTAACATAAATACGTTATATAAAAATAATAGTTAACTCAATAATTACTTTCAATAGTGGATAGCATCATAAATGAATTACACGAATTTCTATGGAAATCCTTTATGAAATCACGTTTCGGCTAAGGAATGTGATTCCAGAAAAAATATCTTCCTTAGCTGAAGTATTACTGTATCTATAGAAATGGCATCGTTATCTTTAAAACTAAGTTCAGTTATTTTAAGTAAGATCAGTTATTTTAAACTTTTCAGTTACCAACAAAAAGATTTACCAGCTAAATATTGGTCTAGTCCTAAAGATGGTTACACTAATAAAGTTCACCTCATTTAATTATAAAGACATTATTGTATATGTATGAATATAAGTGTAGGAGCGGAACAGAAAAATACCGAATGGTAATATAAAAATACGAAAGGGCAAATTGCACAGCTAATGCAAGACGAGTGAGTGCATGAATGTAAGAATAAGGAGAATGGAATGAAGCGGAATTGGGAAATGTGAGAAAGAAAAAGAGATAAAGTGAGAGAGGGAGTGACGATCAGTGGGCTGAAAACCCAATCACACCGAGTGTCCGAATGCATTAGCAGACGATGGGCGGTTATCGGAAGTGACGCGTTTGGGGATAATAGGAAAGACGGAGGGGAAAGAATGGATGCGGCGCAAAGTGAAGGAAAGGTTAAGTTCATTCTCCATTGCTATAGGAATGGCCTCATATGTATAACCCCCGAGGAAATAAAGAGGGAATCTTCAATGATTTTCTGCATGTATTTTTGCAAGAATTAAATTTCGGGTACATAAAAGTTAATTTGAATTCAATCCTCAAATAACACGGGAAAGACCATCGAAAAATACTTTTCATTAATTTCCATAATAAAACGATTATAATGTAACTTACTAAGCGAGAAAAAAATCCTCTTGGCCATCCGGGAGCCAAACATGGTCTTAAAATCGATATTAATTGGAGAATAAACAATAAAAGATAAAATAAAATTTTTAATAATTATTATAATAATTTTTTTGGAATATTTATCGAAAGTATATTTACGTTCGAAATTTATTATTTTACAACAAGAACATGAAACTTATCAAAGAAGTATCCAAGCGGATGCTATTCGGTAAACAATAAAATTTCCTTCAACATTATTATTCTACTACAAGAAAGGAAGGTGAGTTAGCTTCAGATGGTGCGACATACGATTTCCGATTCGTCTACCCTATTGTATAACATTCTAGAGGAAGAAGACTTCGCGGAATCTCAACACACTCTATCAACATTTCCACGCGCCGAATTACGAATTAATAGCACTGAAATTTCTCGGAAAGAAATCAAGGAGTCGTAACTCCGAGGAAGACGCGGAAGCGAAAGACATTCCATCTCCAATCAACGAAAGGCGAAACGCTGGGGCATATCATCGCGCGAAAACACGACTTTTTTCAACTCGGAAATTATTCTCGACTGCGTGAACTCCTTCTTCTTATCCACAAAAAAAAACCCGCGCACCTGTTTCCGAGAGGAAATCATCGCCAAGAAATGGCCTCCAGTCGACCAGAGCGACACGGAATGAAAGTAAGGAGAAGAAGAAAAAATTAACGTCGAAATCAGAGCGAGAGATGAAAGACCGAAAGCGAAAAGCAAAACACGAGCTGAATTAAAAAGATTGAGCGTCGAAATTCCAGCAGGATCCCCCGACCACGTTCCGCGAGTTTTTACTGACGAAAGTGATAAATTGAATTATTTAATTAGTAAACAAACATCGATATACAGCATAGGCCAATTATAGCTCACGATAGACAAAAGTGAATAAAATCAACATCTTACCAATTGTAGTGGTAACGTTAAAAGTGCTTCAACCTCTGAGGTCAACTCGAACATGGGCTCCCACCGGGAGTCGAACCCGGGACCCCTTCATTAAATTCGAACCTAAATGAAATTATTATGTAAAAAAGAAGAAAAAAACGAACGAAAATTACAGAATTTATAAAATGGGTTGAGGCGGATAATTCAGATCAAGCAATGAATCGATGTATTGCGACCATTTATTTATTTATGTATTTATTATCAATAGATCCAACAGCAGTCATGACTGACAACTTATATTGATTAAGATGTATCATACTTAGGATAGAGATAAGAGGATAGAAAGGATAAAAGGTGTTATTGGAAGATAAAGTGTTGAAAACTGAAAGTATTCTGAAAAATAGTAACCATTTCATTGCCAATATACGGGGAATATTCAAAGTGAAGGTAACAGAAAGGCTATTAGTTCTAGAGGAAACTCAAAAATCGAAAAAAGAAAGAAGAAATGGGGTATATAACTTGTTATGGATAAAATTATGTAGGAAGGTGATGTCTGAGAACGCATGAGAAGTTTCAATAGAAAGGAGATTAAGATGGTTTAGATGATACGGCTCTGACATATTCCTATAAGACGGGACACGGAACAGACTATCTAAAAAAATAAGACACGATTAAGAATATAGAGGTTAGATTCAGAAGACATATAGGAGAGCAATAAGATTGAATATTTGAATCGATCGTTAAATACATCTCGAGTGCGAAATGGCGTTACGGGTCAAACGCTTTTGCATGATCTCGATTTCAGGAATGCGATAGGAGAGAGAGAGGGAGAGGAAGAGGAGGGGAGAGAGAGAAAAAAGAGAAAAAGGGAGAGAGGAAGGATGAAAAGTTTTTCCGGACAATTTGCTTCGGGGAACATTAATCGAAAAACACGCTCCGCTGAAGCTCACATATCAAGGGAAGGGCAGATAAGAAGAGGGGAAAAGAGCTGCTGGGGAAGAACGACGGAAACAATCTTTGTTTATGAACAAAAACATTTGGCTCCGCAACTGGAAAAACACTGCAGTGTAAAGGCCATGTAAAAGGAATACGGTGCCCCATGTGTCACTTCGTAAAATTGCATTATGGAAGGAAATGCACTTAATAAAGCCAGATTTTGCGTGTACACCGATCCATTCAGTGTTCCAAACATTTCCAGCACTAGTAATAGTCCTAGTGCTGGAAATGTTTTTTCGAAGTGCTCCGACAGCTGAGGTCATTTCACAAATACTCTACAGGAAATTGAACCTAGGACAACTTCAATCAAAGGCGGACGTGTTACCCACTTGACTATCCGTAAACCCCATGTATAGCACTACAGTAAAATTTATCTTTCTTTCCAAATTTTTGAACCTTACTTTTAATCTCAATTGAAATAATGGAAGCAAATTATAACTGCTTGGCCATTTACGGCTGAAAATGAAATGAATAGATTCACATGAGCAATAAGAAAGGAAAATAATCACATTGACTCTCAGGTAATTTAAAACATCATCGGATAAAGTGATTCTTCAAGTCCATAATAATTGAACTCATAAATTATTCATAGAGTACATTTTCAATTCTTGCCTATCAGAATAAATTTCAAAGCGAAGTAGCAAAATCCCTAAAAATTAAATTTATAACATTTCATTGATCACTATGCAATAAATATCCTATGTCCACCTAATCTTTGCTAAATGTCCCTCAAATATTTTTTCTTTTCTCCTCCAGAACGGATTCCGTCACATTAAAACAATGGATTTGGTAGCGTCGTTAATTTACACAAAATTCAACAACTACCCCAATGTTAGAAATATAGTTATATCGATAGAAAAATCAGAACAGTGTGTTTTCATGTATATGTTTTTGTGTTACAAAATGAATAAAATTAGATGAAATTACATAAAATTTAAAATTATTTACAAAAGTGATAACTTAAATGCGGAATTTAATTCTTTAATCGTAGGGGATAGTCGAGACGAATAATTGTCAGATGAATAAAAACAGCAGTAAAAACAAAGAGTACCTAGTTATGAAGGAGCGACGTGTTGATATAAATACATTGGGTAGGGCGACGGAGTGATGTTTAGGAAGCGGCGATAAGAATGGGGTAAAAGGGGTGACGATGAGCGGATCGAGAACAGTTGAAGGGGAGCAATGCGACATCGGTTGTTGTTTCCGGAGCAAGCAATCTGCGGAGGTTTTCATCTACGCGAATAGTTGGAGGGTTCGAAAGGAGTGTGTTGGGGGAATTAAGGGGAGGAACTTATGAAGGATGTTTGGAGAAGGGGGTGCGATAAGGCCTTGCTGGAGCTCTGCGAGGATTCTGGAGGATTTTAAGAATGGCACTACAATGAGGGGAGGGATAACTGCGCGACGGTGCTGCCGAGGCGGGAAGAGAGGGAAGCTCACCTTTGCAGATCGAGAAATAGACGGTGAAAGAAAATGCAAAAATGTCTCCAGCAAGTGTATGTGCTGCTGTGTGAATTTCCTTATTGTAATCTTTTATGGGAAATGTGGAGACCATGCCTGGTATTGAGAATTAAAATTTAGATATAATTCGGAAAAATACATATTTTTATTCCAGGTGATCAGTAAAATATTGACGTCACTAAGATTGTTTTAATCGATATTATGGATTTTTTAAGACTGTCATATTATTTTGATAATTAAGCTTCCATTACCTTAGAAAAATAAAAGCATCGAAAAGAACAATATAGATAGATGATTATTCATATGATACCACTTATTTTATTATTTTTGTTATTTATTTTATAATTTAAGTCATGTACAGTTCAATGAAACTGATGTCATTTGAAATTTGAATAAATCAAGGGGTTATAACATTTATCAGTACCACTTGATTATATTATTTGCTTTCCTTAAACCTTTCTCCTTCTGTTTTGCTCTATATTGACAAAAATTTTATTTAAGTAAGGTATATACCCTTACGATACGTTGATACCTGAGTAGCGAAATAAAATAATTAAGTGGTACCGGTGAAAGTTACTTTCTTTTCATTTCTCATTATTTCCTTTGTCTATTATAATAATTTATATTTTTATTTTTTTATATTTACTCATTTTCTGTATTTGACGAATTTACTATATTTTTATTATAACTCAACCTAGCGGATCCTGTCTCTATTAGTTAAAGAAATAAAGGAATAAATCTGCGTTATAAGCTTAAACGATATCACATACGATAAACGTCCATTGATCGAGCATAGAACTCCAAGACTGCACATCCAAGACGAATAACTCATCTTAATTCAAACTTGCGATAAAGCCATCGACGGAGAGAGGAAAAAGCAACGGAGGCAATCGATCTGGAAGCATATGAGTCGGCGATTTATCCGTTCAAAGTGCATGGTGACGCTTCGTGGGGGTTCTGAAGATTGAGACGGCAGCTGCGACATCCAAAGACTCGCCATTCCTTATCTGGAGAAAGAGGGTGCTAAACAGAAGGTTTTGATTGCTTCTTGGATGAGTCTGACCTCCGTCGTGACACATGACCCCAGAGCAGCCCTTTATGAAGTCCCGACGCGGCCCCGCCAGCTAGGGACGTGAGCCAGCAATGTAACAGCTGCATCAAAACATTGGAAGGAGTGGGTGTAATATAGAGGGGAATTTCGTGATGTGTAAGCGTAACGGCCATGCAGAGAGGCTGTAATCAGCCGAGCAATAGCAAATGGTGTCCAATAAGGGCGGTTTCTGGCTGACAAGTGAAGTGTTTGATGACTTATGATTCCGCTGTAATTGTTGGCGGCGACATTCTTCTCCGTCGACGGCTAATGCGAGTGCAATAGCAGAGGTGTTAACATTTCGGGCGCTTTGATAATTTGGTGCGATCGTTAATCTGCATAAGGGGATCGGACGGGAGAGAGAAATGGGGATTTTTAACGCTGCTGAAATAACTATTGCGGATCTATTCAAGAGAAATGAAACGACTAACAAAGGAAAGAGAAAATTGGTTTAAAAAGGAAATATTGCGAATGAGAAAATTTTTAGCTAGATAACGATCCCAAAGTGAACGAATTTTTAAAAGTAGTATCTTTGTTTTTTTCCATTGAGAATCCTTCGATTGAACATTAGTGCAAATAAGTAAAGCAGTCACTGATAAGATTATTTATTATGAGGTACTCTGCAAATTGGTGAGTACATACCAGGGGGTGAAATTGTGGAAAATAGACTTAATAGAAGAAAATTAATCAGGAAATCGCACTTCTTCTACAGGATAAAGTACCATATCCTCATGAATTTATGGACATCCAGCACATATATGTCTAATTAACAGCACACCTTTTGATTATAAATTGTAAATTTGTAAATTTCCTTTACCTGTGAACGTTTCCTCTAACTCTGCAATTAAAACTTTTTCTCTACTTTATCTAATTTATTGGCATATGGTAATTGTATCGGTTTAATAATAAAGAATATGAAATAAAGATGGGACTTCCCAGACTCAATTTCGCCTTTGTCTGTCTGTAAATATATGACGAATCAATCCTATTCGACTGATTATCCTCCCAAAAACCTCTCTACCTGGGTTCCACAAATAAAAATGGATTGATACTACACTACCTCGAAACTTCAAATATCCTCCACTGAAATCACAAAATTATGCCGCAAGATAGCAGCAAATGCCCAGATATAATATAAAAGGACAGTCTCTTGATGTGCCTACACTTTCTAACATTAAACGACATCCAGACTAATCAGTCCATACTGCTACGCCCCCTTCACGACCAAAATGCACGTAGAATCCCCAATCCATCCACACTAAATTCTCTGCTCCCCACGAGAGCACTCGAATAAAACCCAATAAAACATATCGCCAGAAGACCACTCTTACGAAAATCCAACACAAAACATCTAAGAAGCATCTCACGTGGTGGGAACTCGATCCGTTGGTGGTCGCCTCCAATTTCCTCATCTCACGTAATGCAGCGTCTCCCCCAGAGCGCAAATGGGCAGCGTATCATACAAGGCCTTATTTTCACCCTCTTGGGCCGATACTGGACGGGAGTTCCTCTGTGATGCGCATGGAAATGGCCGATAACGAAAAAGAGGGAGGAAGAGTGACTCCCGTTCAATTTCTCGGGAATTGCGGGGGAATCGAAGGGGAATAGGCAAATAAGCTGAGGGAGGTGAGACATCCGAGTTACTGCCGTCGAAGAAAGAGGCGTTTCCTGCGGATAATGAACAAAGGGGATAAAGATTGAAAAGATCGGGTAATAGTCATGGCCGGCCGTCTACCAAGGGGTGAAATGTACGTCTTGATTCCATCTCACAGATATATTGTTTATCATCTGTAAAATACTAAATTGCCCTACGTATATATGAAATTCTTGATATGGAAATTTTTTTAGAAAAGGGCATTCTTGAGAAGATGGAAAACGGTTTGAACATGTACAAATCCGAACATTTTATAGTTTTTTTAGCAGATATACTTAGAATACTAACTCACATGGCCAACCTATTTCACACCATGAAAAGTGGCCAAAAGACTTATCTTGACTAAAAACTACTAGTCCAGTGCAGTTAAGCTATCGATTTATAATCAATAATTTCTGAAATCACTATAATTTTCACCAGATACTACAAAAAGATTTCCTTTCTAGTATAAGACAATTATAATCGAAGTCTTTGAGACAATGTATCGATAACAATCTTCCCTGGAGAAAACAGCAACAGTTAAATAAATCAAGAAAATCTAAACCACATTATTTTCGACGTAAAATACGAAGTAAAGGAGCTGGTTTTGAAAGAGAAACCTAATGGGAAAATGGATTTTATATGGAAAGTTTTAGGACAGAATTTAATGTTAAATATTTTTTAAATAAGTTTATAATAACTTAATACTGTAAATCAAATCACCACCATAAAATTAGGCACCATTCTGATACGGAATCAATCTCTCAAGCTTTAAAAGAATACGTCTCAAAAACCCAACTCCAAAGGAAGCTTCTACACAAGATTCTCTATTCTAGAAGTCTACATCAGGACCCTTTCCATCAAAATCTGCATTTCACTCATCCTCGAGCAATAACAACTAACATCTCATGAAACGCGTATTAGTCGGACACAAAATCCTCGGAGACGTCCATTCCGACTCCGGCGGAAAACCTGGAGTAATTGCAGAGGCGGAAATGAATTAGCGGAGGAAGTTAAAAAGGGTAATCGGGAGATAGAGAGAATTGGTAAAAATTCCCGTGGGAAGGAAGGGTTCGGATCAGCTTTCCCGCCCCCGACTAAACAGCGCCGTGTTTTGTGACGGATCTAATTGAGCCCAAAACTTCATTGGAGAAGTGTCCGAAGAGGGGAGAGGACCTTAATAATGCATTTCCCTCGGCCAGTATGGGAGTGATTAAGGAGTGAAAGAGGGGCGGTAATACGATTTTCTCTCCCCATCGCTCCCCCTCGAGCTCCCCCTTCCATAAACATTGTAAACTTGTTAATCTTTTTATCTCTTTTATTCCGTCACTTTTCCCGCTTCCCTTTCTCCCCTAACTTTCTCGCTACATACTTAATAAGTTTTCGATATCCCCCGAGGTATAAGATTTCTAATGCGGTAATTACGACGCCGGAGGGTTTGCTGCCGCCCATTACTCCGTGCAGGGGAGAATTGAAAACTGCTTTGGTATTCAGCGCGTTAAAAATAATATGGTTGCGCTTGGTAAGGAATCACGTAATGAGGCGTTGAAGTAAAGAGATGATGCGCTACTCGGTGTTTCGTGTAACACGAGCGAGGTTCCGTCAATCATCGACGTTCAATAGGAAAATCCACGTGTTACGTAAGGAGTAAAATGATTTTCATTAATGAGGCCTGGCGGTATATAACTACGCTTGTGTATACCATAGACTTTAATAAATGATATTGCTCGATATCGTCGAGGAAATGTAATTATAGAATTATATAATTCTAATGAAACAAAACGAAGTTTTGGAATCCGTATAAGAAGTAATTGGAGCGTTATGCATGATTGCGAGAAAGTTCTTGGGAAATATCGCACGATCAATGCTATTTAATATGGTTTAACCAGGTACCATGAAGCTACAAAAAGTAAATTTATTTTGTATTTTGAGAGTATTTAACTATGTAAGTTGCATTAATGGAGTTTAATCAGCCACGTTCAAGTTCAATATAAATGTAGTGATCTGTGAAAAAATACTATTTTGTTTGAAACTCTCATGAATGGATCAAGATAATATTATGAAGGAGATTAAGATATCATAAAATGAGAACGACAAAATAATCAATTCTAATAATTGATAGTAATTAAACGCTAATATAAATTTGATAAATTAAGTAATGGTGTCTCAGAAGTAATAAAATACTAAGTGCGTCTCGGGTTTTCGTGAGGGCCCATATGTGCGAAATGACCTCAGCTATTGATTATTTAAACAAATCTGATGCTACTAAAGTATACGACCATACGTGGTACGTAGACTTAACTTCCTTTTAGTTTACGAACATTTATAATAATTAAACGCGAATATCTTCCTTAGAATTTCATACAGTTTTCATCAGTTTTCTCTACGAACCATTTTCTTTAAATTTTGGAAACTTCATCGCGATACTTCAATAAAACGAATAATTACGTGTTTAATATAGAATCAAGACTATCTTCTCAATAAGTCCACGCAACCTAAAAGTACTGACGATGATAAACCCTACCATAGCTACTCTTTCCATCATTTCCCTCTCTTTCTGCATTACCTTCACATTCATCTCCACCCCATTTTTATCCCCTGGGTCCATTCCCTCCATATGACGGTCTCCTACAGAAGGCCTTACAGGATGTTTGCTGGGGAAGAAGGGTAAACGGAGTGAAAGGGGTGAGAGAATGGGGTCCAGAGCAAATTGCGATAGCCAGCGATCATTAGCTGGGATTATCCATCGTGGGAGTAATGTAAGGAAGGGTCCCGAGAGAAGGGAAAAGGACGATATGCTCGTGATTCGGAGGAAAAGGCACACGTAGTGAGCATAAGTGCATTTCAATGTACCGTGTGGATTCGCGAGTTGCGGCTGAGACTTGCATCACTCCGCGATAACAGATTTCCGCGGAAGAGGACCGTATCGAAGGGGATTAAAACGGAAAGGCGATCGGGACGAGCGTGATGGAAATCCGTGACTCAGCTTTCCGTTACTCCGCGCTATGAGAGCACACATCGCTGGGGTTCTAGCCGAGGAAATTTACTACTGTTTCGCCTATCATACGAATTTCTCAGTGTTTTTCTGCGATTTGGCGCAACTAAGCATTCTGAAATCGATTCACACGTTTTTCAGAGCCTCATTCGTGGTGGTTTATTTTATTTATTTCTCAATGAACTCGTCAACGTTCATTCTTCAGAGTTACACTGAGGGATTACAACGAGGGACGTACTTAAACAACCATATCCTAATCAGAAAAATTCTTGATAGCCGGGACTCGAACTCGGGACATGGTTGGCAGGCCACTGTTCCTTTTTCGACGTCAGCTATTTTGCACATTTTGAGCCTAATCATGCTACTGATACTTCTCTTCCTAAGGAGTTACCTGTATTTAAAAATTTCAGCGTACCTATTATTTCATTTACATCACAATTTTTGGAGAAGTTATAACAGGGGAACGAATGGTAAATCTTGATCAATCAGGGTACCTGGATAGCCAAATGAGTAGCGCGTTTAGACTTAATGGCGAAGGGATATAAGAGGTCTTAATGCATTTAGTGAAAGAGTTGTTATTTTCGATTTATTGACATAATTTCCGATTATAACATAAATACTAACGATGAAATGAAAGAATGCAAAAAAAAAATTTACAGTACCACTTCACAAAGTCAAGGCCAACATAGTAAATTCCAATAAATACTAACGTTTATAGTGAGTGACGATGCTACATCATGTAATAGATTATCATACAATGTTTTCTTGGCCACTATCTTCATCAGTATTTCCATTTAAACATGGTAGAGTAGAGAATTATCAAGATATACTGCAAGAGGTAGCCTATGATTTGAGTTTAAAAATTAAATTAACCGCAATCGTTCAAAATTTCTTCTACACGGGATATTAATTTTCAAATCATTTTTTTTAACCGTAGCAAGATAAAGTCTGCACATCGTGGCTAGTTCAATGAAAGCCACTATAAAAGAAGTATAACTTGCAATGGTGGTGCACACCCACGGCACGTTTGTTGGATAACCCGAATAACTGAAACCTCAAACTCATTTCTTTTCATCTCCTCTTTCGCTAGCGGTCCTTTTATCTGGGAAAACCGAGACGAGAATCCATCGAGGAGCAAAAGGAGTAGACGCACTAGAGGAAATCAATGATAGTCGCTGACGAGGGGAAAGGGGTAAAGTCAGGAGAGCAAATATGAGGAAAGGAGAGTATTAGGAAAAGAGTTGGGTGTCGAGGGGATGACTGATAGCTAAATATTGGTCCACTACAACATTCCCACGCGCAAGGGGTTTCCGAGACGTCAACAATATTGTGCCGTTCCTTGATGGATCCGCCACCCCTACTCCTATTACACTCCCCTACTTGCATCCCCTTTCCGGCAGAAAGGCAAATTATCCCCCTCTCGCTTCATCATTCCTCGATATTCCCTAATTTCCACCCCCGCCGCCGCCATTACTCAATATTCCCATTTGCCCACCCCCGGCGCGACTTCTTGCTTTTATTCCCTCACGTTGACATGTACCGCGCTGGTGTTACGAATGCTGTCGCGCATACACTGCCCAAACAACGACTCCCTCCACCGAATGGCATTGCGCTTTTCGATTCGCCCTTGTCTCCGTGATGAATGCAACGTCCGCCGGCTGGAGACGTAGAATTACTTGCGACGAAATGCCCACTTGCCCACAATTGGATTTCGCTAACCTAGCTTACGAGCCCAGAGTTCAAAAAGTGCGCGGAGTTGTCGTTTAATGAATGAAACGGATTGTGAAAAGTGCAGAGGCCTTGAATTCTTTACTCTAATTTGGGGATGACCAACCTATGGCGCATCCGCCAAAAGTGGCGCATTGCATAATTATAACAGACGCCCTGAATCCACAACAAAATTGAAAATTATCTCTTATGAAATTTACAACTACATACATACATCTATACTCACAAAACATAACTTACCGCTAAATTTAATACAGAGCATTTATTATAGTTAATTACTGTAGGTCATAGTGCTTTATATAATATGGCGCATGATTTTAGTTTGTACGGCGTATCTCTAATAAAAATCAAATAATTGAAGTATGAACTATGAAAGGTTACTACTAATAAAGACTACTCTAACAATAACAAATGAGTACTTTAGATAGTTGCACTGTTATAAATTATCAATTAATGGTTTCATAATTTTCTTCACTGATTTGAAAATTAATTTAATAACTAATTCACGTAAACAATTTCCAAATTTTCTGGTAAGTCTAGAACAGCTGTGAATTATAAGCTCAAAGATCTAGTCAAAAATATCAATAATACGCAATTGAAATCCATGGTTATGACCTAATTTCAAGAAATTTAATAGTTGTAAAACTACATCAGGATGATATATCGTATTTTTATGTAGGTGAATTGCATAAGGAAGTTAAATTTCAACTGTGATGTGATCTGCAGTTACCCACAAATAAAACCGATACTATGGGAATGTCAAAACACACATTTTCTCGACGATTCAGCATTCAGACATGGGAGTAAGTGAATATTACGTAGGAAGTTAACGTTTTAAACTGTTACTTGATTTTATCAGTCAAACCCTTCTGCGTCCCCAGAGAAACGGACATTATCCATTTATGAGGAATTCAAATCGTACGCAGCGATTTTCGCTCCCAGCTTAGGAAAGGAGAGAAAGAGGCAATCAAGCATCCATAGGTGGTTCCCGAATAAACCGAAGAGCTCGATTCCCGCAAAGCACTTCGAGAGAGTAAAATGACAAATATCTTGGACCTAGAATGGGCCCCTGCGGAATGCCCGTCCTTCCGTCCATTTTCTCGCTGCAAAGTCCCCCGCATTGACGAATCTCCGATCTCTAAAATTCCCTCCCTCTGAGCTGAATCCACCCCAACAGCCATTCTCCCCATCCCGGTAAACGTCCGCCTGTTCTAAAACCCTCCCACAAGGGGCCGCACATGCGTGCCAGGGAAGAGGTGAGGGGAAGGGTTTCACTCCGCGAACAAGGTAAAGGGATGCGTTTTTTTAAGGGAGGGAATGCTGAGGGGAGGCGTCGGTCCGTAGAAGGGGGAGTGGCGGCAACGAAGTTATGAATGTGCCCAATTACATCTTAAAAGCCAAGCCCCATTAATTTTCACAGCTGCTGCCTCTTAATTGGGACCCACAAGCTTCGTAATAAAGCACAGTTGATGTAAAAGGCTGAGCATAGGCTGAGGGGAAAAGTGGGAGTTGTAGAGATGAAGAGGTGAAAGGAAGGAAAGAGAAAGTGATAGATAAAGGGCGGAAGGTAAGGAAGAGATAGATAGGGAGAAGCGTGGAATATGAGGAAATGATGCGAGGGATAGCGGACAGGATGAACTTGTGAGAAGGCAAGAAAAAATGGAAGGCCACGTCGGCTTGAGTTCAGTCAGTTTTTAAGGGAGATGTCAGATTCTAAGATACATTCGTCTATTTCAGCATGGGATTTTTAAAGGTTTGAGAAAGGTTTATGTTCAATAGGTCCATATCTTCCCGGACAGATTAGCCAAAGCAGACGTACGAATTGAGAAATCTGAAAGTATATGCGTTGAGAAGAGGAAGACCACTTGCTTACTTAAGTGCAGACTAAAGTCATTTTTCAGCAATGCAATCTTTATCAGGAATGATTTTATCCCATCGATAGCAAATCGGTTATATCTTAATGAAATTTCATACTGATTCAATAAATCTGGAAATATTTAACAAGAGATTTTGAATACCTAAACCTGCCATAATTCTTTGTGCCATTTTCCTTCTTACATTCTTGAAAACGAAATTTATGGAAACTTCAGACAAATGAGTTCATTTGCGGAGTCAGTCCATGCAGTGGATTCTGAATTCAGAAACAAAATTCAAATTTTTGAAAAAAAATTCTGCTTTTAATCTCTTTTAATAAGGATAGGATTGCTCTGCTTGAAAGGTATGGAAGGATCCGATACAACGGTAAGAAAACTTACTTCTTGAAAACAACCGGGATATTTCATAACTTTCAACTAATTATGATGTCAATAAACGAGTTTGTGCCCCATATTCAGCGCGACCTGTAGATGATAACAAATGAACCAGAAAAATGATTCAACTCCCGAAGAAAATAAAAACGAATTTGGACCAGATACAAGCATAATCAGGTTACATACACCCAAGTCCACATTTATTAAACCCATTTCCTGACAAATGTGTACTCAATTTTATAGAACATTACGGTTTAAGTGAAGAAAGCGCTACGAAATGCGCTAAAACGCCTTCTCCTGATAGGAGAGCTAGGCGATGATTGAGGCACAGCTGCGAACGAGACGAAATGGGGCGATGCTTTGATGAATAGGATATGGAAAGGATTTAAAAAGATGCAAATGGAGAGACGTAATGCAGTGCATCAATCTGAAGGGATGGCAGCCGAATGCGGGAGAGTGCAGATGTCTCACCTGCATTAGTATTTGGACGGACGGATGAACGCGCAAGATTAGAGCTCGCAATTGAAATTGCTTCCATCTACTAATTCGGAATCGCGTGGATTTGATTGCGAATAACTCGAGATCTGCAAAAAAAAGAAGTGCTTCTCCATGAGTACGCAAACTGTTGTTACATTGAGAGACTAGAATGACAATTTAGGATTTCCAACTTGTTATGCTGGCCTCCTCTTTTGAATTTCGTCCTCCTTTTCGGTAAAAAACATCATTGCCTGACCTTGCTGAATCAGCAATATCTATTTAAACTTTTTTGAAGATATTTAGAGGAAAGCAACCAAGGTTTCATTACTTGCCATTGAAGATTACGATGTATTAGGATAAGTTTGATGAATACGACGGAATGGCACACTTTTAAAGAATGGGTGTTATAAGTTATCGAGGTAATGATATTGAATATTTTATGTGATTAGTTCTTTCATGAGTAGATATTTTGTTAATAAGAACATTCGTAATGTACTTACACAAGCAATTTCGCTGTAACCTTGGTGAATACTTTTCGAAAAATTTTTACATTTACGTCTACGTAAAAATACATAATGTATTACGTTTATTTATAATATTTAGCTTTTGTAGCAAGTAAATATTATTTTTCCTTTTCAAATTCTCCAGAAAATAATACAGAATACAGGAAACTCCAACCATCATTTTACTTGCAGCAATAGTAAACAATAATATAAATATTATAAGTAAAATAATTCTCCCGGATATCCAAGTGGGTAGCTCGTTCGCCTTTATTGGATGAGTCCCATAGGTGCACTATGACCTCAGATGTTAAAGCATTTTCACAACTTCCTTCATTCTAATAGCCATGTTTTGTTTCCACGGAAGCAAACTTTGTCTTTACATAATACAAGATAATCTCTGTAATCGTAAAGCGATTAAAAATGCCTTCATTCCCACGTTGATCTCCTCAGAACAACGCCAAACTAATGCACTGTTTTGCCGCCTCCAGCAACACACGACACAACAGCACCCGACAAGAAAATCCGTGAAAAATCACACCGTGACGAGGACCTTGTTTTACATACCCGACGACTCCGACGGAAGGCAAAAAAATACGGGGTTCGACGAGAGAAAAAAGTGGGACATTTCCGGGTTGAAATTTAAACTACGTGGCAGATAACCGCGCGGAGGCCTTAATTAACTAGGAAACGGGGAGCAAATCCAATCTGCTAATGCACCTATTGTGATCCTCTTCTAAAACATCGATCACCCAGGGCGCAAATGAGTTAGCCCGGGTCATACGTGAATTAGTGAGTGTGCATTAAGGGAAAAAGGGAGATATCAGCGGTTGGGGGGAAACGAGTTGGATGGGAGAGAGGATTGAAGCGCAAATGGCATTTCCCCGCTTGGCGGCCACGGATATACACCCGGCGGAGGGTTGCAGAAAGGGGGGGATCCTGTGGGGAGTAACCCCCCCTACGCTCCAGTGGCCATTGACAAAGGAAAGGGTGTATGGGAAGTGTGAAGGGTGGTTTTTGAAATGCGTGCTGAACTTGCTCAAGGGTCTGCCGTTGAATGCGACTGGCAAGGTGATTAAGGGTTTTCGTTCGAATGGGGTTTTCCAATGGACCCGATTCGCCGTAGTGAAAGGATGTGTTTCGATACTTCGCTAATTTAATGCGGACTCCTTCCGCTGAGTGATTTCCTTTCCGTGTATGCCCTTTATTTCGGAGTGCTTAAATAAAAAGAGCAAGGACGCTTCCAAGAAGGGAGATTGGCTGTGTGATGGTAATTTTGAGGGGGTGTTGGAAGAGCCTTCGAGGTTCATTGCCTCGGATGATAGCATGAGTTGGGAGTGGGACGCACTTGCGGATTACAAGAGTTTTCTATGCGTCGATTTCAATGGGAAGTGTTCGAAGAATGTCATTAGGATCTTTTACTGGAAGTCGATGGTTTCTTCGCACCTCATTTAGGAATGTCTCACCTCGGTCTAAGACAATTTTCCCCTACATCAAAGATTTTCGCTTTGGCTATCGCGAACTTTTTTATACCACCCATGTGGTTTTAAATGGATCATACATTTATACAGATTAGAAATTCTCATCTCTTATACCGATTCAACTACTTCATCATTTTCAAATGAAAGAAAAGGACATGAAAATGCGACTCTTAAGCATAATTCTTAGAGCGAGATATATATTAATACATGAACAGCCATATACAAAGTACATATTTGCACGTCTTCGCGCTAAAATTATTTCTAAAATCTATATTTTTATAAACCCAAATGTGTTTTATCTCCAAAATTTTGAATTGCAACCAGAATGGCTAGTTTAGATAATGGGTGAATCCGCAATGAATGGAATCAAGACAATCTCAAGGAGTGAAACCTTATCCTTTCTGATATTTTACTCCATTTACATTGCTTTTCCATATATGTAGTATTCTATGCCATGCAATATAAATTATGGTGCATAAAAGCAATAGATATACCAAATACTTTAGCTATGAATATATACATAACTAATACATAGATTTCTAATTTGGATGGATAATTTACCTAGTAGTTTATAACTCTCGAATTGAAGAAAATCTAATCACTAACACCCGCATGAACATCCTACGTACAACCCGTTGTCCTTTGTATTCATACCTCTTTCTCTATTACCTCACATTCCTCAAATCCCCCGTCGTAGATTCCGCACGGAAGGTCCCCCTTCCACGTGTTTATCCTTATGATAGCCAAGTTAGCATTTTCCCATATGAGGCCTGTTTAGTATTCCCAGTCGATACATTCCTTTCGTTCCCATAATGGAAATCTCCGACGGAAGTGATCATTGTTTATTGGCTCCTTGACAACTCCTCTGAAACAAAACGCGTATATTCAAAACGTTCCCTTTCCGATATTGTACCTCCTGTCACTTCCAGCGCATCACTTTCACTTTGCTACTTCTCAATTACGCCACATAGTTCCCTTGTCCCCGCCTGAGGGCGTCCGCCTCATAAAGACCGGTCAAACGACCTTCCCTTCCACACAAAGGATTACCTCAAAGACATTTTGAAGCTTATATTAAAAAAAATTGCGAGATTGCCTCTGTGATCGATTGATTCCTCCTTTCTTACACAGGGTTTCAAATAAAGGACGCGCTGTGACCGTATCATCTGCAATAATGGTGAAATTTTTAATCAGTGACGGTCAATTACACGCTTTAAAAGAACTTTAGCTGTAAATGTGTTCGATAAATTCTCTAATTTATCTTTAGTTGTTAATTAAGAAGAGTTTAGAGATGAATCATACAACGTGGAGACATGAAACCAATTTGTTCGCAGCATTAACTGTTAAATGAGCCAGGCGTTATTAAATAGAGGAAGGCAATTAGCGAGAATATTACTTCAGGTCTATGATATGAATGTAATCTTATCCATAATCTTAGTTGGCGAAAATTGCGTTCTAAACAATAGATATAAAATAATTATTTTAATCAAATACAGCGGATCCTTATAATTATTACGTATTGTATTAGGTTATAACATCGAATTCGGCTTTAATGAGATGAAAATACAAGGTGAGCTTCTAAAACTCACCCTTTCCCCTGATTGTTACGATAGCCGTTAATTTCGTCTTTATTTTTCCAAGTACACGATTTCTGTTGGTCTCGTAATGTCACCAGTGACACTTATTCACTCCAACACAATTGATTTTAGTAGTCTCCCTGTCAAATGGTGGTGGAGAAAAATAATATTGAAGCGAGATGGATCCGTGTGAGGCAGGAAAATAATTAAAATCAAATCCTTGGGAGATGGAATATCCAAAGAGAGGTAGGTTGCAATGTATATAACGTATTCTAGACTTCTAAGTGAAAATCTTACGAATTAATTTTTTCTGCAACTTCATGATGGTCATTCTACAAGAAAAATGTACATCAACTCAGGCCTGTTGCCTCTGTGAGGACTGTGGCGTTATTTGGTGCCGTTAAGTCTGAGCCACCACTCGGACTGCTAAGTAAGAGACAGGAAATTTAGGGATCAAATTCTTTTCTAATACTTTTTGAAAGATGTAATAAAAACTTTCTTGAGGAAAATTTGGGGTAACTGATCCTCCTAGCCCCCTCTGGTAGGTTCTTCATCCTGCATCCATCTCCGATTCGCCCAGGAAAGGAATTCGCCCTCGTTGTATACCCCCATAAAAATGAGTTTTTCGGTGAGGTTAACACTGCGAAAACTTCGCCTAAACTAACCAAAGTGCAATCTCGGAATCCTGCTCCTTGGTATCACTTACTGCGGATACGTCATTTGTCATATTTGCATAATTGCAACATTTCATTCAATTCGTTTACTAACGTCGGTGGCAATCACTCATTCCCCTTGACCCCATCCATTTCTCCCTCCTTCCTTGGGAGCGCAATGGCCCGTTAAGGAGGCCCTCTCCTGGTAGCGAAATGAGATAGAGGGCTCGTGGGATTGGGAAGGGGGGAAAGGACATTACTTCGGTAATGACTCCACGGTCGTTTCCTCCGCCTATGGGGGACGAGTCGAAGATGAGCTTCGGAATGGCGTAGGTGACGCGACGCAAGAGACTGTATAAAGAGGAGATCCTCACTATGATCCGACAACAATTATATTGAGCACATTCTCATGGGAGTCGAACCACAGTTACGAGAATTAAAGTCGCTTCATCATAAAGCGAAACTTGAATCAAACTCGATCACTTGTTGGTCATAAAAATGTATTAAGAATTCGCTTCTCCTAACTAGTATTAAATTTAGCACAACAATATTTTAAGCAGTAACTAATGAGCTACCTACATTATATTATTAACAGAAAAATTATAGGTAATATTTTCTTTGGATAATTGGACTACAGTTTCCTCAAATTCATAAGACTGTTAATTATATAACCATTAAATTTAGTAAATTAACGTTGATAATCAAGCAATAATTAAACTAAGCACTTCCGGATCAAAGCCCTGCATGGTCTTATGATCACGACGTTTTATCAAATGAAAAACTTCATATTTCAGTTATTCGCTCACTATAATGTTACAAATTTATGTACCCTCAGATAAGAGATTTTCTGCTTATTACTATCGGTTTCCTGAAGTTATTATTCGAATTTTACTTCACGAGGGAAAGGTTTCCAACGTCAATGAATTTATGGTATTGAAAAGGTAATGTATGTATTAGGCTTCTTTGAATGATCATCAATTATGCTGAGTATATCAAGTTTAATAATTGTAAAATAATAACGTATATCCGCCACAGAATCAAATACATTCATGCATGCATTCAAATGTAACGAAAATTATATTCCAAGTGCTCACTTGATAGTCGATCACAATATTTACTATCAAAATCCACTTTTCATTGTAATAGCGATTATATCAACTCATTGTCTGAATTTTCTAAAGTCTTAGTCAAACAACGATTGCATAAAACCCATTCGCTTAATAATCAGGCAGTAATAGCATGAAATAGATTCGTTCTTCATTGGAACAGCAATTATAGAGAGCGCATTCCCTTGTTCTAGTGGGCACACGCGAGGGTAATCTCTCAGTTAATCGCCTTTTTACAGCGTGAAAACGAGGCGAAGAGGAGCGGAAGAAATTACTTTTTACTGCTCCCTAAAGACAAAAAAGGAAAAATCTGAGCGAAAAGTCGTTTTACGAGGATGGCGCTAGTGGAGCGAATGTTTCCAAGGCTTTGATTCGAAGAAATGGCGCTGAGATAATAAATCAAAATTGGTTTGAGAGAAATACGGTGGTCAAACCCGGAACTTCCGTTTATCAGGAGAATGTCAAACAAATAATTCACAACTACTGGACGGTGTCACTCAGTGTTCATTGTGCATTTTGAAGCTAAGAAGCTTTCATAATTGAAAAAGCTTTCATAACTGTAAGATATGAAAGTGAATAAAAAGTGTCGGGAATAGTAAATGCTTGTTTTTGATAAAAATAATGCAGATGAAACCCAAATTCAGAAGCTTCTGAGCTGATATCAAAAACCAAAGGTCTCTGGAAATGATCTTTTTTTAAAAGAATTTCGTAATGTGTACAAAATATATTGAAATTCAGCTACTTGCTATCATCAGGTTTTATGGTGAAAACAGTGATGAATTAAAAAAATAATTTGGAATTTGCAAAGTTTCTCTTCACTCCAATTCTTTACTTATTTGTAATTAAAAAGTTTCTTCGAACATCGAATAGCTTTTTTCAGGATAACCTTACCGTTTCTACTCCGTAACGCAAGCTATATCGGTCAATTACTAACCCAAGCGAACGAGGATAACATTGAATTCCATCCGATGACCCGATACGAATTTCCTGCAAGTGAAGTGAGCACGCAAAGCATGAACGATACGAACCATCATCTTTTTTGTTCACACGCTTCAGTTAAAACGTCGCCGGAATAAGAAGCAGACGTACGGGCGTTCCTTGGGTGGAAGCAATATTCTTCATATTCGCATCTCAGGTGAGAGGAGAACGTCAATTCCGCTCCCATCTGACCGACATATTCACTGCACGCATGAAAAAATCTCGCTCCTGCTCTTCCGTCCAATTGATTTGATTTAGCAACCTTCCTACTTTTCCAGAACTTTCGGGGGACAATATTAAGGTTTCCCTTTTTGAGTGACGTGCCATGCATATTGGAAAACAAGGTTACCCCTTCCTCGAAATTGCATTGCCTTCTCCTGACACACACCTTCCTCGACGGGAGGAAGGAACGCCTGAAATATGTACATCGTTCTGAGTGCTATTGGAAAACTTGGAATGTGCCCCCCAAGGTGGGCGGGCGCTTTCTTTTTTTCGGAAGACACTAATTCGGTGGTAATCGGCGTTCGCCGGAAATGTAATTCTCCTCCGAATTTTATTTCGTTAAAGATTAATCCGATGAACGTAATTGGATGGATTTAAATTGACGTCAAACTCAAATTGAACTAAGGGACTCGATCGCGCGCTTTAATCCGGACTCCGGGTTTAGCTATCTTTCGGGGAAATTTTCGCGAAGAGAAATTTGTGTTTCCGTTATCCTGAAGAAGATTCTACCGCTCGTTCCATACATCGATGAGAAACAGAAAGGTGGCCATTGCACTTACAGCTCAGCAATGCTAATTTTGGTAAATCGATGGTTATGTAACCTTGAATATTTTGGATTCCACCAGTTCAGCCTTAACGTTGTGATAGTTCTCTTTTCCACTTGAATATTTTAAAAAGAATAATCTTGAATATTTAAAAAATATTTTGAATACTTGCACAGAGTTACTAAGAAGGAAATACCAGCATCATTAGCATCTTTAGCCCACTACACTACTTTCTCTCCATTTTCATGAAGTGCTAACATCAAATATATTCATTAGGATGGGAATTAAACTGAGGCCAAACAAAGAAAGATAAATATATTATTCTATCTAAGCTAGAAAAAAGTTTCAGGTTAAGAATTATATTCCATAGCAACAAAAATATTGAATAAATTGATACATGTAACCCCAATTACAGCAGTATTAACCGCATCTTAAGCAAGTTTCAGACATAAAGATTGCTATGGTCCGTTCCACAATAAAGTGAAAGTGTTACTACAAGACAATTCTCTGACCAATATATACGACATTTATTTCTAAAACTAGCAAATGTGGCAACGTCGGAAAAGGAAGAAATAAAAGCACAAGAAAGAGAAAAATTCCCCCATGAACTCTCTCAACAAACAACAGTGAAATAAAAGTAAACTTGAGAACTCCTACCCCACCTAAGCAAGCATACTTCACCAATGCGCGATTCCGAACAACATTCACGACTCTCATTTAATAATTCCCGGGGAGGTTTCCTTTCCCAGAAACCAAAAACTCGCTCCCGAATTCCTCAAGGCGTTTTATGCGACACTAGAGCTTCATTCGCGCCAGCCTCCCTCGTTTTCTTACACTCCCCTCAGCCACCTACGCCCCCGCCCCCCCATTCCGCCCTGCCGCCTCGAATCAAGTGCTACATCAATCACGAACCCCCCCTCGCAGACGCCGGGAAAGGTAGCTCAGCGAACCCCGCACGAGGAACAATAAGACTCGGGCTCTTGGTGCGTGTAAATACGCTTCCAGGAGAACGTCTCCGCTTTCCAAATATTTCTTTCGGAGGAGGTCTCCTTAGCGCCCCCGTGGATGGAGCGGTTGCGATCCTAAAAGAGCGTGAATGAGCTTCCGCCTCATCTCATCTGCTGGCACATAAGCCTCCGGACCATTTTCCGTCTGACGGGGACAGCGAAAGACTGGAACAATTGCGAAAGGAGGGAGTGGAAACGGGCCACCCTGAAGGGGATCCAGAGCTGCGTACGACGGGATTTTTACTACTTCTCCCGGATGCGTCTACGACAGAGCTTCTCATCCGCTGATGCATCGTCAGCACATAATATTAGAGAGATCGAAATCATAATAGTATTGCATATGTATTTCAATACCCTCACTAATCCATGATAGTTGACAATGGAATTACATAAGATTTTCTATCAAATATTTGTACTTGTGCATTAACAAATTTGAGTTAAAACATCAACAAGTAAGATCCGTCATAAACTATTACCAGGTAGGCTTACCATAAGTCTCATAAGTAATCAAGACTGTCCCGATTTAAGGTCGACATATTGAATATAATTGAATATAAGTGCATTATTTTACGATAAACAATACTTTAGCGACTATTAAATTGTCCCATTCCATTCATTGAGACAAGTTGGTAAAGCCAGCACTTCCATCAACGATCATTCTTGATTTACACAAAGATAATAAACTACAGAATATAGTGAAGCATTTCTAAAATTCAATTTAAAAGGAATTAAAAACCATATTTATAACAGAGCAATTACCTAATTTAACAAAATCATCAACTCCGTTCCATCAAAGGAGCAACGATACAACCAATGAAAAGTCGTAAGGATCACCCTCAGCTATTACAGCAAGGAAGCCTACTATTAGCTACTATCTTTTAGCGGTATTAAATATAAATTATACAAATGCTTAGAAAAGTGACATTTTCAAGAACGAAATAAATCCAGCACCCTCAAAAACCTCAATAAAAGATGACACGCCCGAAGTAAAAAAAAACTAAAACGATTATTTCCGAACGAAAAACATAAACGCCCCGCCTCAGAAGATAATTCATCACCTCGAGGATAAAATAAAACCACCCGCCAATAAATAACCGCGTAAAGGGTAGCGATCGAACGCAAGGATATCGTATACTTAGAGAAAGAAATGATTATGCGTGAACAGACGGGAAGACGGGTTTCGCGACAGCCTCTCAGATTAATACCACTCTCTATAAATATTGAGACACAGGATCCGCTCAGCAAAAGACACTCCTCGACAAGACGGACGAACAAATAAAAGAGCTTCATAAAGGGTGGCTTTCATTCGACCCAGAAAGAGGACAGATAAATTAATGATGCATACTCCCGAGAGTGGGCTGGATCTTGGCGTGGCGAAGATAGGACAGCGAAGTGGACACTGAGAAGGCGGGATTAATGCACGAGATCATGGCAGAAGCCAAATAAAAAAGGATTCCGCAGATAAGTGGAATAAATCACGTCCGTGTGAACGAGCGTGATAAGTACGAAACGGAGTGGTTTCGATTCGAAATGAGCAGACACGGCGGTATTAATTTCCATGCGAGGAGACCTCGAGCTCTTTATCTAACGTCGTTTAATTATTTAGGGGTGAAGAAGATGGACAATCAGAAGACGGAAGAGTTGTTTATCTGATTATAATGAATGCACCGAGTGGCGACGGGAGGATTAACTGCTTAATGGAAATCCTTGGAATGAAGGAGAACGGTTACTTCTGAGATCATTCCTAAGAGACCGACCAATGGGGATTGAAATGGATGAGGTAAGGGGCGTACTGTTCTATGGAGGCTGGCATAGAAGTATAGGATACTTCAATACGACTTACGATTCAACAGAGAAGTAGCGGATGAACAGGATCCGTAGTAAACAATGGTAAACTACAAAATAGAATTTATTGTGATAAAAATAAATTCAGAAAGGAAGTCTAAAGGTGCTAAACTGTTGATAAGAACTTCTACACAGACAGTTTATATAATTTTCACACCAATGCTTAATACCACATGAGATGTGTACTTGATATTTGTTATTTGTGCAAAATCTGCAATAAACCATTTAGAATTAGAATTGACTCTCATTCTTTTAATAAACATTATTTATTCTTTTAACTTTTTATAACAAAGCAGCGACTTAAGTGTACAGCAGAAAGCCGAAATAATCCGAGTGTATCACAAACTAAGATAGGAAACAAATATAAAACTATATACGGTAAAGTAATCTACCTACTATAAAAATGCAAAGAATATATTCTTGATATTTATAAAAAAAATCGTCGTACGTTCAGCTTAATTAAGTAAGTCAAGATCCTGCAGGGAGTAAATTATATTTCATCTATGTTTTCACAGCTTTTATTTAGCACTTCGATGTGTCATTTATGCTGCGCTTTACTGATTTGGAAATTATATTCTATCACTAATACACTACAAGATAAATTTGGTAAAATCGAATAGTTCTTCCTACCAATATATTTTCACTTCTACACTTCTACACTTATCCTCATCTAAGAACAGAAATTAAATTACCTATATTTGAACACCTTTCAAGAAAACCGTTTCGAATTAATAGCATTAACGTTCGCTCCGTCCTTTTACATCACTTATATCGAATGTATTTCCCTGAAAGACACGATGGGTAATTGTTTGACGCTATTTCAAGCTGACGCTGAGTGCAAGTCTCACGAAATTCTCGTCTAGGATCGCTAATAGAGAATAGAGGGGATAGCGCCACAATCTCGTATCTAATTGCTAGATCTGGATTGGTGGGGATAGGTCTCCGTGGCACGTATTAGCGCCGCCCCCGGCCTCTCTCTCTCTCTTATCTCCAAATCCAAATTAACAGTGTCACCCCTCACGTACATATTATCACCTCACGGAATCACACTTTCGTCAAAGCCGAGTCCTCCTGGGACATTCCTTTTCCACTTCATCATTTCGCCTCCAACTAAAATACCCAATTCCAGGTTTAAACATTCCCAAAGCATCTCAGCGATCGATACTTCATCAAGTCAACATTCTTCCCAGTCAGCCCGAACACTTCGTTTACTCAACACTTCTTTCCAAAAGATTCTGAGAGATTTTTACTGAGAAAATAAATTACACAAATAATAGTAGCCTTAAACTTGAGTGTAGAGGTACTTACTTTGAGGAGCTAAACATAGAGATCAACTTCTCAAAGGAAACTAGATCCTTTATTGAATTGCTCAGAAATTAGTTTCTGCCTCTATACATAACTGCAAAAATTGCTAATTTATTGAAAGAGGATTCCAGTTTCCTTTGAAAAGTTGATCCAAACTTCATCCACCAGTTTATCTCATCATAAATTACTAATTCGCCAAAAAAAACTTCTTCTAAACGCTTAACTCCTTTCGGAATCTATCATGTACAATTATAATTTCTAAGAAACAGCTAAGGATAGAGTACCACTTAATATAGCTTCAGAAGATTCTCTTAGAAACTTGGGCATTGAAGCGAGACTTCGTCACTTCTCTTTATGGCCCTAAAAATAATTCTCTCCTACTCTTTGTGCTCTAGAAACATGCATAACTCTATTCAAACATTCTTTATTAGTATTCTTCGGACTAAGTACAGTCATACACGTAGTAAACGAATGACCCTAATGACAAATTTTTCGCATTCAATTCTTTGATTCAATTATATCTGAAAAAATCTTTCAACTTTCCGTTGAATTACTGTTTACTTTCTGAAAAGTATTGCAAAACGCGTAACATCTTACGAAAGTGTTTCTCAAATAAATGCGGAACTTCATAATTGTATCTTTGGATTTCAATTTTCGCTATTTTTAATTTTCTGAAGCAACTTGTTGGCCTAGGATAGACCCCACTCTTCTACAACCAGCTAAAATTTCCCCCAATCAATCCCATTTGCCCAAAAGCACTCTTGTCTTCCTCGAAAAAAAAACTTCCGCAGAGCCCCCAGCTCTCAGTGATAATTAACACGCAAACTCATTAAAGTCGTCAACATTTTATCGAGAAAGCTCCTCCAACTAATTGCGGAGATGAAGAAACCCTAATGGAATTTCTATCTCTTAACGATAGCTGCGCAGCACCCCGAAACGTTTCGCATTTTCATTTTATTTAAATTCGCTACAGGCACCCTTCCAAATCCCCGCAATATCCTTAATCCGCGACTAAAATTACCTCCACTGCGACGCTTTATCGCTCGCGAACACAGCCGAGGAACCATCTATCTTATACAGGTAGGACTCATCCCTCACTCAAAACCTTCTCAAATCCCAATGCATACACTCAGCCTCGCTACACACTCCAAGAATCTTTCGGAGCTCAGATGCAATGTAAATGTCGCCTAAATACATCATCGGCGTTTGACAGAGCAATTCCCTTATCGCAGTCCTGGAGTGAGGGAGAGTCGGATAGAGGGTTCGCCTGGATCTGGGAGATAGAGGGATGGAGGGAATGGGGAATCCAAATGAGGAGAAAAAGGGAAAAATGAAGGGGATGGGGTTGAGGAAATGAACGGGAGAAGTTGAGAGAGTGGCTTACAAAAGCGCCGGGAAAATCAGGTGATCCTGGCAACTGCTTACTTTGAAATGCAGCGCAATCCTAAGGAGAGGAGCTCTTCCCGTTTAGATATTCGAGTTATTGCGTCGGTTGTGGATGTACACTTGAGACTGTTAACCCTTAATTCAGATTTTTTATTTTTACCTCAACTCATTTAAGTAAAAACCTCTTTAAAAACCTTATTCGGACGGGAAGATTTGCATTTGCCAACCAAAATAAATTAAGTTCCCTAGAAAAGCTGAAAGAAGTAAAATGATAAACAGGATAAACTTCTATTGGTTACATTATACATACGTACATAAGTGTTCTAGCTTTCAGTAGATTCATGAGCCTAAATATTCCCTATTTAATGCCCTCTCCATCGCTTATGGTAACTCATCCCACACTTTAATTCCTTAGACATTTTTGCCAAACATTCTTCTTATATTCTTTTCTTTAGCTATTTTTTCTCTTCTCAATATATGACTAACTTATTTCCTCTGTCGATACTCAATTACCTCCACAACCATCCACAGCGTCTCCGTATTTGTTTTTCTATTGTAATCATAGAAATATATCCTTTATTTTCTACATCTCGAAGGACTATAATCTTTCTATGTCCTCTTTTCTCAAAGTTCCCGTTCCCGACCGTTCTGTCATTGATGACATTTAGTGTATCATAAAAACAAATAAGAAAATTAAAAGTTCTTTGAGAACACAAAAATCGGGAAATGCTACCCCATGCTAAGATAAACGGTTTGGATACAAAGTTAAGTAATGCCCAAGCTTTGGAATTCGTCATACGATACAAGTCATATACGAGTTATGGCAATCTTAACTCTTCTTATGAAACCCAATCTCTCCGGGAAATCCCGCAATGTGAATGTTGAAAACACGTAACAGAGATCTCATTATGAGCCCCGACGCGATAAGATCGTCAATTATGGCGAGAACTCGTATAATGGCTCGGGAGGAATTAATCATATGATTATCTTCTTAAAGCATTCTCTCGAATCGCCTCGGGGAACGAATCTAATCCCTTCGATAGTCATCTGTTTCGCCCCCCATTACACCCGCACTGTAATGACGAAGATTTGAGGACGCGGAGAGCTATCACCATGGCGATAAGTAAACAACGTCCTAATTAAGAAGTTAACCGAGGTGAAAGTGATTTTTTGAAAATTTGCAGGAGTAATGCTTCTTTCATTTTGTATACTCTTGAAAACTACCTTGATTTCATCTAAGTGAGCTGAAGACGAACTTTCCGCTATACAGTAAAACAATAGACAATGACAATAGTTAAGAATAAGAACCTATGGAACGGAGTAACTACACAGAGGTTCGAAAGTTGATATTGAAAATGCAATAGAACTTCCAAGAAGCGTAGACCAAAATAAGGCTACCTTGTATAACCCATAGAATTATATTATTAACTAATATTTTTTCTATCTACAATGCTCTTCATCATAATCCTCAAGTGCACATTTTTAATTGATGTTCACTTTCCTCCCAAAAAAATCATCGGTTAATTAATTCAACTACCAAAGAATCATCGCGCGTGTATCTTACGTTTTGAGTCTCCTCCATTAATTACAAATCATGCTTAATTCTAATTTCAAACGCACTTCTGTTGCCACTGCGCTATCCAGCATTTACAGGA
The DNA here is from genome assembly GCA_036926295.1 of Pachydiplax longipennis. Classification (NCBI taxonomy): domain Eukaryota; kingdom Metazoa; phylum Arthropoda; class Insecta; order Odonata; family Libellulidae; genus Pachydiplax; species Pachydiplax longipennis. The sequence goes on along the minus strand of JAVFKF010000003.1, from coordinate 20,932,235 downwards.
ATGTAGACAACAAAAAAAATCGTGAGCCCCTTGAAGTTAGACTTATCGCAATACCGTCATGTAAACCTGCACCTTACATAGAGATAAATTGAGTAACGGGAAATTTCCCTAAAAAGTCATTTCTATAACCCGAGTACGCTCCTATAGATCAGCGTACTATCCAAAGGCTTTCCATCGACGTTACTTGAAACAAAGAAACATGACTGTATTCATTTCCGAAGATGTATCCACAGCTGATGATGAAAAGAAACACAACTCAGAAAAGGTACGACGAAGGAGATGAAGAACTTAAGAGAGGCATTCGCGTTCAAATAATATTATCATCGAACAGAAGGAATCATGAGAAACAGTTGAAAGATATCGTGCGGTTCCACTGTTATATGAATGCAGAGGCGGACGTCTGTATCTCGCGCAACAACAACTCACAGCCCCCGAAAACTCTGCGGGGGGCGTTCATCCACCTTCGCCTCCCAAAGGCTTATAAATCTCTCGTCGGCCGACGTGAAGAATGAGCTGTTAAAATTGAAAGAAGAGAAAAAGAAGGGGCCGAAGCGGTAACTGTATGGGATGCAATGTCAGATGAAAATGGTTCAGCAGTTCCTGCGCGGTGAAAAAGGTTAGATGAAGATCTCACGGAGGAATAGGTATTAGATCTGCTGCTCTTTTCGAGAATATTGCGACTAAAAGTGATAAAGAAAGCTATTTCTTATAATGTAGACCACAGTTTACCGATTAACCGTCCCTCATAGGACAGGGTCTTTGGTCGGATAAACGAACGTAGGATAGTTTCTTGAAGTATTTGGAGTACTACAACTAGGATCTATTATTTTTTCGTTTAATCACTTCCATACTTCACTTAATCTCTAATTAATGGTAAAATTTTACGAAAAACTGATGTCCAACCATATGAATAAAACTAGCATGTATTGAAACTTCCGCAGTGTTAAAGATAGAAACTCATAAACTATAATAGCAGAATGAGTCAAAATAAAACGGGAAAATATCGCAACTTAAACTCGCATGAGATCTACTCATAACAGAATAGTCATTTTCGTATGAATATGCATTTAGATAGCATACTTCCAGAAAGTTTCCCAACTGTCAAGATAGAGATGGGAATGGCACGTATGCAAAAAGAATTCTCGGAAGTAATGACTCAGCGCGTCAAGAGAACATTTAAAATTAAAATGGGGATTACGCTGGGGCAAAGAAATCTTCGGGGCCGAAACTTCCTAAACTCAACTCGAGTATGAAAGTAAAGTAGAATTCTTCTAGGGATTCTTTCCTCATTTCGATTGTCACTTTTTCTCCGAGATTCCACCAGAAACGGTGGCGCAGTTGCAGCCTTGAGGTCTATCACTCCTGACTTTTTGGTAGAAGAGATTGCAGTGGGGGAAGGGGATACACGAGGGGGAATTGAGAAAATGCACGTATTAAGAAAGAAAGACGAGAAAATTGAACATGGGGAGAAATAAGAATGGGTAAAAAGAGGAATTGAAAATACGAGGGAAATGAAGCAGCTAAAAATTTATAGTCAAACGTTATAACGCCTGTAGAACTATATGCATATTCAGTGATTATGAATATACTGCTTCACGAATAAGAATGAGAAGCACGAAAAGAGTTTATTATTGGCCTAAAATACGTGCATTTGTGTAAATAATTTTCCGTAATCTAATCTTATTCTTCAAATTTCGCGTATTGATCAATGCATTCATTCGATAAAGAATTGCTTAATACAACAAAGTATTCCATAATTTAAATAAAACATCATCAGCTACAGATGATGTGACCACGTGGAGATTCTCTAGAATTCGAGGCATTTAAGTTAATTGCATTATCATAGTAGCATCTTCATAATTAATAAATAACAGTTTCGGAGATGGAAGATTTAATTTCCAATGTTGTGGAAACTAAGAGCCAAAGATGATAGTCGAGGAAAAGGTAGGAATCGCATCTCTTCAACTCTACGGAGTTACTGTTACCCAGAAGCGAACAGAGGTAAGTATCCGCAAAGTAGTACGCAAAGGAGAATATGAAGTAAAAAAGAAGAGAAAAGGAAGACGCATTGCGAAGGAGGGCGAGAATGGAGAAAGAGAAGCGAAATAATAAATTAAGTCTGGAGGGAGATTAAAGAAGGAAGGATAGAGGCTCCCCTTTTGAAAAATCCTCTCCAACAGATAAATAAAACGTCAACGCGGGAAGGGCTCCAGTTCATGAGTTTTAAAAACTCGTTTGCGTGTCTCATTCCAATTTCATAGAGGGGATTCTTCGGTACGACACACACTTGAATGTGCTTGTTTAAAATAGGATGAATGGCTCCTGAAAAACAAAAATTCCTTCTCCGCGAACGAGAAACTCGAGCTTTTCCCCGCATCTTTCGAAAGCGACTTTACAACTCCATCTCAAAACTAGTTTCGGAGATGGAAAGAATTCCGTGACACAATTCCATGCCGATCCCTCATAAATTTCCTTCGTGATATGGGAATTTTTAAGGATTGGACAAAAACGACATCGATTCTTCATCATAAAAACCTCGTACGTACAGTCGGGTTCAGTAAGATATCTTTAATGCAGATGACGAGTGAATCGAGGGAATTCGTTCTATCGCAAGAACATGACGACGTTTCAAATAAAGATAGATTTTTTAATTTACTTCTTCGTACCTAAAGAATAAAATTTTGTATCTCCTAGCAAACGCAGAAATATTGTTGAGAGGAGTATTCAGTACATTCTTAAGTTTACCTGCATCAACCATTGGATGCGATACAATCAGCTCCTCAAACATGTTTCCCGTCATCACTGTCTTTAAGACGAATGATACCGCAGACGAGTTAAGTTCAAAAACTTCTGTAAATTTGGATGATAAAATGTCAGTATAATATACTGTCCCTGTAAGTTTTATGAAATGCTCAGGTTAATGATGCGATAAATAATTAGCATATGAATACTAAGATAAGAATGAAGTCATACCTTTCATCTGTATACTTCGAATTCGAAATACGTAAACTGTAATTGATTCGTGAAGAATGTGGTTCATTTTAAACTATTCTAAGGGCTGAAAACTTTATAGGAACTTTCAAAATTCATCACGGTCCTACTTATTTTTCGAAAAAAAATATTAGTTAAGCTGAGAATAAAGACATTTGGTAAAATATTTAACAATGTCAACCCATCGTGAGCCAAATTACGAAAATTTTGTCACTGAAACTATAAAATGTATCTACCGAATTATTTATTAGATCCTTCTTCTAATATATTTTTTCCTGAAATACTACATTTTCCCTAAATTCTTCATCTTCGTCCCGTGATCACGTTATATTAGATCCATGCGGCCCGTATTGGCTTGGTCTTACGTTTTAAGTTAGTCTAATTTCTGCCCTATGATACTTGCTTCTTACAGAATAAAACAGCCGTGGCTGTACATCTCTCTCAGGTCGAGCGGTGGTATAATTCACGCCACCAGTTCACGTGGCCCAATGAGAAATAAGGTGATTAAATGAGCGAGCAAACTGCCACTAAGCGATAAAATGTTTGGGTTAAGAAGTAAAGGCCGGTGTCCATCGCAGATGAGCGAACGCCGATTATGCTCGACCGCAGATCACCTCAAAGGCTGAGGGAAGGAAAAAGAAGGGCCGCTACTGCCAAATCACTTTGGGGAGCGAAAAGTGAGTGGAAATCGGTATAAAGCGAAGATAATTAATTTTGACATCGGGGATTCGCTAAGAGCGCCGTGAAAGTGCGCGCATAATTGAGCTCGCTTTGTAGCGTAAGGGCTTTCGGTATCAAATATGAAATTAATGCTCCACCCACAATGCATCTGTCACATCTCTTTGCAGCCAAACCCACTTACGCCGCCGACAAATGTGCCTCCCAGAAAAGAACGAGAGGTGCATTATAGAGGATTCGAAGCCGTGACTGCATAACAAATGAAATGCGATTACCGGGGCCGAGTCGCACCGTCCCATTACTCAAAATTACTACCGCAAACAATGAGATACACGCGAAACTTAAATACCTTCGGACGCGCCGCGGAAATGGACACAAACGCGAAGCAAACAAAGCTTTTAGCGGACAAATAGGATATGCGGAATTCGATGGCACGTTCATCTCACCCGCCGACGGATCCGAACATTAAATACGTCACAGTCACAGTGCTATCCAAGACTCACCAAAGTTTTCTGAATATTTTCGGTATTGTTATAATGTGGTGAATCCATTGATTATCAGATAGCAAAATATGTTTTATAAGGAGATGGTGTTTCTTCCCTAGAATTTTTATAAATGTTTCGAAATATTTTTTTCTTTTTCTAGAGGCATTTCTTCGTGCTGGAGGGAAAGGGAATAAGTTATTCAAAACTGCTTCAAGATAAAAACTTGCAGAAAATCCTTTTGGACAGAGAATTTCATAAAGATTATTTTTCCTGATAATTTGAGAAATAGTAAGAATAGTGCATCTAATTTATATAAGCGTGTAAGAGACAGACATTTTACAATACAATAAAATTAAAAATTTTGGGCCCAATCTAATACTATTAAGTATTGGGATAACCCCTTTTGGTTTCGGTACCAAGGATAAATCAACATCCAATAATTCTAGTCGTTAAAATGATGATAAATTGAATGCGATGTACAGGCAAGATCGCCAACGAATTTTAGTAAGCTTCTAATGATGATAATTCTTAACTATCAAATGAAACATAGAACATCTCATAAAACTCAAAAGCAGAAGCAGCGCATGAAAACAAATACCTGGAAGGCCTTAAATTTTCAATTGCTATTCATGATTTTCTGAACATGCATACGTAACGAGTAAATATATCTGAAGTAACTGTAAAACAATACGGTCGAGTTAAGGCTCTGAAAGTTTTCAATAAAATCGACGCAAATTGAGGATTTGAGGAGGATTGAGGAAGAATTACAGAATTTTACTTCGGAGAATTCACTATAAACTGGTTAAAATAGTCTTTAAATTTTCTGTTGAAATCTATAGTCAAGGAATGTACCAACATACTGGTACTGGTAGCAGCACTTATATCTAGTAGCTTTTCAGTTAATGAAGACGATCCCTCACTTCCGTTTCACCAATCATCATGTTCAGCACATTCACATACGCTTATGGAACGAGACACCAAGTCGGTTCGTCCATTGATATACCCCAGTGGGCGCCAACCAATCACCCTGGCCCCCACAGTCCTTGACCAACTCCCTTTTAAAATTCAGCGTCTGCTGCGAAAGGAGACCTCGCCATTTTATAATCCCTTCTCCCTTCCTGCATATCTATTCCTCAACTGCTTCCACTGGCGCCTTCAAATAAATGGCCTGCGTGCCTAACAAGAGGTTTCCGCGTAAAAGCTTTCCAGGAACACACCGAGGTCCTTGGTGCTCAATTTGGCAGCCTATTTGCTGCAATGGTCAGTTCTCGGTACTTTCCCTTATCTGCCATCTCAAACGGCGGAGAAATGGAGTACTGGAGGAGGATTTCCGTCGTCACCCATAAGTCTGCAGACGCCGGGGGATTCGAGCAGTTTTACCTGGAACTCTCTCGGGTGCAGTTTTTGCAGACGACTCCATCACGAGGGCGTTACGGTGTTGCTAAATAGGTCTACGCGATTGAAATCCACTGCCTACGGAGTGGAGATCGCCTCTGATACGCTAATGGATTAGGAGGGGATTTTTTCCAATGGGCAGATAGCGGAGATAGGATAAGTGTACACAACATCATTCTTTATCGTGATTGAATTGAAAATAAAAACAAATTGTAATGGACAAGATACTTATTAATACTGCAGGAAAAGCTGAAACAACCATTGATATTGCTACTACATCATATCTCGACATATCAAGAGAGGAGGAAAAGACAGAAAATGGTGATTAAGAAATCGAAATTAGCTTGTTAGTTAAAAAGATTCGATAACTAAAAGAAGTCCTAGACAATGCCTCCCTACGTCCTCAGAATATGTCAAATGGGAGTACAAAGAAATTTCTTATTATTCTTATTTCTTACTCGAAAATTAAAAGAAGTTGTAGACAATGTCTTTGTAGACAGAGTATATAAAAAACAGCTATAGAAGTACAACGAAATTTCTTTTAAGAAACAAATCTTCTATGATAAAAAGAACACTTTACAAACATGGTTTATTGTGCCTGAGTTTACGAAGTAATCGATGAAATAGAATTTGATATTGTGGATTAAAATGGATTCCTACACCAAAGAAAAGCAGGAATAAAATAACACTACGCATTTCATCTCTACGTTTCGTCGTCATAGATTTCCACTCGGTAAAGCCTTACACGATCGATTTTACTCCTTCACCTTGTCGACCGAGACTATTTCGTACCCAATGCTGCAAAGTGATATTTTCCGTAATGAAATTGAAAAGAGCAATAACGATCAGAACTCAAGAAAACATCAACTTCCATAATCACACAGCGAAGACCATTCTCGAAAGGTTAAACGCTTAAATTTACGTTTAAGTAATTTAAAGAAGAAATCAATGCAGTTTGATGGCTAAAGCTCTATCAAAACCGTGATGCAATTCCGAATGAAGTGCCTGATTTCACTTACGCAACCGCCCTGAAGATATTCCTTCAGCGTGTCTCAAACGAATCTCATGCATTGGCTAGATGCACCTTATCTCGAGAACAAATGGCTGTAATTTTCCCTCACGAACTTTCACTCTTTCGTAATGCACTTAATGCAACTCTCGACGCGGTGTAGTGGATTTGGAGCTGCTTCGATGGAAATATTCCTCGCATATTCTTGAGTGGTTACCGACGTAAGTAGTCCGGAATAACACCTTGCATTTATGCAATGATATAGCAATCCTTGATTTGAATTCCTGACACAGGAAATTCGCATAAATTTTCCATTGCCCATATCTCAACTCATCCGTGCATTTAAAACTATCCTTTCGTACGAGGACTCGCGATTCTAAAATCTCAGGCTATACAAATGTTAACGTATCCTTCAATATAACTAATGGAATTTTTCAATGGGTTGAAGGTTAAAAACAACAGCGGGAAACTTAATATACATAAAAAATTCAAAGCAAGACAGAGTTAAAGATTTGAATATTATTTTCAATACTTGACCATATAAGTTAGGTGAAAAAAAAAGATTTTCTAGGATTCCATCTTTTCGTGTTTTTGAGAAAGAAACAAAGATAGAAGGCTGAGTACAATATAGTGTATCGTCTTGAAATTAAAAAATGTCTTATATTATCTCACTAAGACGAATTTGTAAATATTTTACATTGTTTCTTAAGTTATTTGAAAAATATTTATGTAAAAAATATTTCTCTGTAAAAATCAGAATCACGTACGTTCTATTTAAGCAGTAGCATACCAAAAGAATTGTTTCCGTGCCCTACCTTATTCACCTGCACACAATCAGAGCATGTCTATCTGTCGGCAGAGTGATCCACGTATACCTAGCTAATAACAGGTATATCTTGACGGCTTTTAAAGGCGCGATTTGCGGGGATTAGAAGAGGCCGAAGGACGCTGTCTCGGCGCAAAAAAACGAAGGGGAATGGAGAAGGACGGCTTCCCACGCAGTTCGTCACGATGGCTATCGGTTGGGGAAAAGCATTTTTCAACGTCAATAAGCCACGATATGCACCGCTGCGCTAATTAAATTAGATTTCCCTCCCACGCGTCTGTTTTGGTTCGATTATCCTTTTCTCCTCGTGATGGAAGCGCCCTTGAAAAGGCTGTCGTTGAAATCTCAGAGGACAGATTTGAAAATGAGGACGATCAAAAGGAAAAAGATATAGAGACGAATTGTGTTCAACGATACCAAATGGCCTCTCCTTTCTGCATAGATACCATACTTGGACTGGAGTGCTTACCTGAAAAGAGAGAAAGAAATATTAATATACAAATACAAGAAGTATTGACAAACACGATATCATTTTGAAATCATTTATGAAAAAAGCGCGATTATGGTTACAATACGTAAATGACGAATAATACATGCATAAACACGAAACCCAAGAACGATGAAGAATGTGTTTACGTTCTAAAAGATCATAATCTCATAAATATGCATTCAGCTGAAATTCTACCTGATGCACAATGATTCCGATGCATCTCGAAATCTCAACACGCAATCTCCTTTTAAGCATTTGTCCGTGAGCAATTCGTTACTATAATGGCAAAATTTAAAACGCAGAAAGCACCATTTATTATAATTCGTCTAATATAGGACATGCGTAACATCTTGTCCTTCTAAGCGATTCATCAGAATTTTATTTTAAGATTTAATAATATAAATTAATTTCAGTGAGCGTAAATTCGACCTTTGTAATCACCACTACTTACTATCTTAATCCATGAAATTAATCGATGCATGAATATTATTCTGTCTTTCTCAAGGGTTATAAATACGAAGCTTGGCTTGATGTCCCCTTTTTCTTATCTTGCTATATTCTCCTACAATTTAAATCATCTTCTATTGAAACAAATTCATGCATTCTTAAGATCTCCATAACCCTGTTACATTAAGATAAAAAAATTACTATACTGCTCAAATTGAATCTGATAGATGTATTGTGTGCCGCTATCGATCACTGCTGGAAATTTCGGACAGAAAAATCACCCTCATCCACCGATTCTAAATAAGATATTTCAAAGAACGAAAGCACCAAAAACCCTCCAGAATACGAAATCAAAAACACACCAACAAATGACGAGTATATCGGAGAGCATTGGAAGCGAAGGTAGATCCCGTAGAAAGCGAAGCGAGCCAAGGATGGGAGCGATCACGCGAACCCATAAGAGGAATGCGAAGATCTCAAAGGAAAGTGCCGTGCGACCTTCACCTCCTTAAGGTCAACTCATAGAGCATTCCGCAGTCACTTGCCTTATCTCGGATCTCTACAGTCGTGACCCCATCCCGCCCTGGTCGCCATCTCCCGTCGGAATGCCGAATGAAGGAAGATCACACGGGGCCTTATGACAAAGCATTCCCCGCCACAAAGGAGGAGATGCCGCGGACGAGACAGTGATTGAAAACTGAAAACAAAACGTTTTCCTTGCCCGGAGTAAAAGGTCTGGGGGTGCGGACGAGATATCGTATAGTAGGCATGCCATGCGCTTGGCTCATTTCATTTGAGGCGCGTTCGAACGGGGAGGCGTTACTCATGCATTACCACTCGCCGTTGATGGCGAACATTTTTTCCCTCTCCGCGCTGTACATATATGAGCGTACTCTCCGATTATGCATGCTTTGCGGTGAGTTATCGCACGATTGCTGCCTTCGAGTTCGCGGAAATTCGCGCGGTTCCAGGAGGGACGGTTTTTTCCCGGAAAACGTTCCGTAAAAATTAGTTCAAACGCAAAAAGACTCATATTATAGATAGAAAGACAGATAAAACATTTACTGGACCATGTGTTCTTCTCTTGCACTATTGCCAACTTTTATGTCATTACAATACAAATAAAAATTAATCGAAAGCAAAAAACAAAGTTGAAAATTGTTTTCAACTAAATTTTAACAAAGAAAAAAGGTCGAGGTTGAGAGAAAACACCCACAGAAAAGGGGAGTAAAAAAACCTCGAAAGAAGAGTAAAAATTAATAAAAATAAAATATATATGACGAAAATTTAAAGTGTAATACTTAAAATTTGGTGAATGAACGAAAATGTATGTTTTCCTCAAAGATACGGGTAAGTTAATGGATGATGTATAGAAAAACTGACAATTACACAAAAATATATATTGTTACTTATAAATTGAATACCATCAAACTGACCACCTATAGCAGCAAATAGATACAATTTATATACATAGATCAGATTATAATGGAAATTTTACTCACAGAAAAATTTCTTTAAAAAGACCATTAAACTTCTTGGGATTTTTTACCTGAACTTGCATTAAATAGAGTATATCTTTGATGACATAGCATATTTTTATGCCTCTATTACGAAAGTGTAGGATTATATTAGTAATGATTTTTTGCCACCTTAACTTATGGCTTCGTATTGAATAAATTAATATGGAATATGCTTTCTTTCTTTTCACTGTTAAATAATATCGTCAACAGAAGGATCCATATTCTTTCTTCGGGTTAGGTTTCCTAGCAGAAGCTGTATTTTTGTCGACTGTTTCAAACAACAGGCCTTTGAAGGAAAACTTGAGCTAGATACGGAAAGCTTTCATCTTCCAAATAAAATAAATTACTCCCGACGACAACCTTGTTTATCGAGTTAGACCGCTCTAACCCTTAGGTATACAGGTTCAATTTTTACGACTCTATCCCAACAGAGAAAAGGAACGTTACACAAATAGATCGAGAGTGCGAAAAACAGAAAGACGTCCATTTCGCAGCGATTGTCAAAGGATCCTTTTAATGAGGGCGGATGTTTGGATAAATGTCCGAAGCAATTCCGAAAAAGAAGGGAAACGCCTATTTAATTTCCCGCGCCGAAAACAAATCTCGGCCGAACAAATGCAGATCATATCCCGCAGCGGTTTCGGAACAGAATAACGCTTCGCAGCAATCTCTTCTCATTCAGCCTCTCAATTCCTTCATCGAAAATGAGTTGAGTACCTTAATGGCGAGGCAGACGGTGTCTGGAATGTGGAATGAGAGGAATTGAAATCTAGACGGGGAAGAATGGGCTGAAAAAAGAGGAGAGGGAGCTGTTATGTATACGGAGGAACGGAGACCTTAATTAGGTTTTGCGCGAAGGGCGTACATATCCTGAAGGTTTTGCTATGCAGATCGCATTTAAGCGCGATTCTCTGGTAACAAGCTCGTTTCGGAATAAGTCTCCGTTCGTTTCCATGCTTTTCCTCGCTCTCGGTGCGGAGTTTTGTGAGGTTTATTGAGCAGCTTTGACGGGATAGAGGGAGGGGGCGTGGGTGGAATATACGATGGACTGAAAAAGGACAAAAGAACGTCGTCGTCGCAGTTTCTTCGTAAACGAAAACATGCGCGAATATGCATATTGATGGAGAGGAAACGTGTCTCTTCATTAACATAAATCAGCTCGTGTTTGATGGGCTGTGAAGTGCGGGAATACACGGGGAACAATAACGACTGCATTTCTTACTCACTTGTCGCTACCCCGGCTATTTGTTCATGGCAGACGTGGCTTTATGAATATATACATATATATCATAAACCGTTTTATAAATATAAATTTTATTTATAAATTGCAGCTAGGATGTAAGAGGGGAGTCCATACCAGTAGATTAATTTCCTACAACCCAAGTAATTTTTTAATAAAAGCGAAAACAGATTTACATTTACATATACGCACTGCAAGTCGCCAATGTCATATTTAACTTTAAATATAGTATATGTTTAAATATTTTCTTTTCGTCTGTCTCTATTTCGGTAAAATCTTTCATCTTTTTGGACGCTACAGTTATTTTTTTTACAAGTGATATAAACAGGGAAAGTGGAAAAAACGATAGAAATAAAGTATGAATAACTAAACTCCGTCCGTGAAATATTAAAGATGATCCATCTTTAAATGGAAATTCGAGAAGAAGATTGGGAAAATTACGCCAAAGAAATGTTTCAGAAAACCGTTCAATTTTTATATACTTGAATATAAGACCTACTGCCGCTGCATCTATGACTATACAAGATTTGCTTCCTTTAGACATTAAATTGGTGAAATTACAAATCATTCCAGGACGTCATATTCTTGAATTTTTTTTGATCAGTACTATATTATATTTCCTTTTTCTATTTCATAGCTATTTGATAATAATTTTGCCCAAAATGGCGAAAATAAAAAATGATAAATAATACCTTTTACCTTTGCAATTTACCATGTTCCTTTGCAATTTTCGAACTAAGATTTTTTCTGTCAATTTCACGACGGACCAATCTAAAGATGGACAAATTTTAACCCTCCTCTTGTTCAAACAACTATTCCGCTATATCACCCACGCGTTATTTATCCCCCGTTCGTAATGATCACCTCCGATAAAACTTAACCACACAAAGATTTTTCCAGATGCCCTTTTTTCCGACCGCACCAATCTCCCTAACGACATTTCCATCTCTTTCGAGACAATTCCTCCAACGATATCGCGCGCCCGTAATCGATAACGTCGATGAATCGAAACTCCTTTTTTTTATTACGTCCGACTATGGGGATAATGGAGGCGCGTTTAGATATGCTCGCTTTAAAAAGAGCCAACTTTTAAAGCTAAACTCTAACCCACAAAATCCGAAGAGCCGATTTCCTGGAGCGATTGGAAGCGTGGGAAGACGAAAATTGGCAATCCAGGTCCTGGGGCGAGAATCACAACAATGGTGAAACCCGAATCCATAGAGATAGGAGGGATGAAAGGGGAAATCTGTAAACACTGGGGCCTCCTGTAATGACGGATAAGCACAACAATGGGTCTCCCCTCCGTTGTGCAGGAGCCGTGGGGAGGACTCGGTTACGCTGCACAAAAGGCTGAGCGGGGAGGGGACTCACGAAAACCGAAGAAATCCTGGGGGTAATAGGAGACAGACGTATAAGCAACACGTCCATGAGCTGAAAATTTAGGCGGTTTCATAGCGCATAAAAATGGCAGTCTCGGATGAAATCCCTTTATATCATCGATGGAGGTATTCCGCCTAATGGTTATCCATACGAGTCCGTAACCGAGTTTCTGCTTCCTTTTTTCTTTCTGCATTTTTTTCCCTCTAAAAGAATTGCCCTGCCGCTCACAGATACGAGAGTTGAAGAGTAACAATGAAGATGTAGATAAGAATGGGAGCAATGAGCCGGTGAAATTTATCCTCGTTGTTGGAGGAAGTAAGTCATTGCTTGGTCCATTAGAGTATATAGATCTTTAAATCTTTTACTGAGTAAAATAATTAAAAAATATATAATTAGCAGAAGCTCGAAATTTTCCTGAAAATTATGACGGGTTGAGAATTTATATTTTATTCGGGGTCTTCACAAAGTCTTTTTACAATCTTAAGATTTTATTTTATGAGACAAATCAATAGATAAGTATCTAGAAATTATTAAAAAATGAAGAGAAGAAAACGAAGTTTTTGCCTGTATTAAAAATATTGATGTTGGTCGATAACAGGACAATTTTATTGAAGATTATCATTGATTAATCTTATCAATTGTTTTTCTACACATTTTACATGAGACATCCTCTATAATGTTATGGATTTTCATATTTTATAATACTATTTATTACAATGTATTTTTATATCCAATTATATTATTTTTATCTTAATCTTAATAAATTATTTTTGTTATTTATTTATCATATACTCGTAGAATCATGACAGATCGTTAACAGAAAATAAAGAAACGAATTACTGATAAAACTTCCGGAGGCTGATGAATTAAAAAGGTAATGAAGTTAAATTAATTGCATATAACTGCATGGGAATCGTCTCAGGAAAATAGAGGTTCTGCTCAGTTTTGAAAAATTGAAGAAAGAATAAAATTTTTACGAGGAGATAGTAAAGTCATACCCGAAGAATATACTTTACGAAAATTTTCATCGAATAGTAAGTGAAATGAGGAAACTCAAAATGTGAATACGATAAACTATAACTTCATTAAAAATATTGCATATGTTTAAAAAAGAGAGGACCAACGATATAAAACAGGTTCACGCGGAATCGGTTCCCTAGTTACGTATACGATCGAAAGTAGGTTCGGATCATCTTTAAGGAGAAGTGCTGATCTCCCTTCCCCAATATTCCTTTGCACGCAATGGGCGGTATCTTCCCCATCATCCCGATAGCCTTTGGAAGCACAAACATCTTCATTCTTCCCGAATTCTTGAATGAATGGTTTTTTGAAAAATGGCCGCTTCATTCGATGGCTTAGGAAGAGGACTTTGTTGCGGATTCCATTTGTTGATGGCGGTTTAGGGGAGTGCAACACAAAGGGGCGGAAATTTATCGTCTAGCCGGATTTTCGCCTCTTACGGAAAGCGGATTTAGGGAAAGGTTACCGACGCAAATTTCCGAAAGGAGGAGGAACTTAAGATCCTTCCAGACACAAATTTCTTTTCGGCTACGTAGATAGAACTCTGCGATGTGAATGATGTACACTTTTGCAAAATGTACGTTTATCCTTGCTAGGATTAATATTTGATGCAATTTTGGAAATCTAAACTAATAATGGCAATAAGACATTTCATTCATTCATTCTTGCCGCATTGGTAGGATTGATAGTTTGCGTAATCACAAATATATAGCAAAAATAAGCTAAAACAGGAGCTCTTAATTTTAACAAGTCGATGGACTACAGTTCTTTCATTTCATGCTAGACTTATCGTTTGACGATAAATTAAGCCATAAAAAGAGCTCGCCAATAAAATGGCGTATTTTCCGGATAATGACATTCCTTTCATGTAAATATTCTGTATTAGTCCAAAACGATTGGATCCCTGAGGATGATAGCATGGCAATCGGAATGAAAATTGGGTGATTCCTAGTACTCAGTATTCCCGGCCTTTCTTGGTTCCTTCGATATCTACGAAAGATCTAACAAATGTTTCAATATGTAGTGAATTTCTTTGTTACTGTTCCTAAGTACTTATCTTGAATTGGGTTAACTAAGGTAAAATCGTATATTAGTTATTGCGGTCCCCGGGATTGGTGTGTTCGTAAGTTTTATCGTTCAATATAATGGTGGTGGCGAATGAATTAAATCGTCAGCTTGATTCCGTCAACTTTTTAAGTTCTTTTATCTTACATATATTTCTATTGGGTTAAATGTAAGATGGGACTGTCTAGTCTCAATTTCGCCCGATAATAAAGACCTTTGTATGCATGTATGTACAACCGAACCCCATTCATAGAAAACCATAGCTTCGCGAAAATTACAATCGGCAAAAGTGTCTGTGCAGCGGATTCGGGCAGAAGCGACGTCGTGCACGGAGACCGGCGCGGCGGCGATAAAAAGACGACGGGAAAAGAGACAAAAGACGGCAGAAGTGTACCCATTGATCCCGAAAGAGGGGAGACGACTGAGGGTGCAAGGGGATGGAAAAAGCCTCGGAAAAAGAAAGGAGGTGGAAATGGAAAGCGGGATCGCCATTCTTCTTTGGGCGATTATTCATCCAGATACTCCCAAGCGTCCTATTCCAGCTCTCCTATGCGAGCGACACATGCATCACTCCTCTCTTTCACCACCTCTGTCCTCTCCCCGAATTTATCACCTCTTGGACCTCTCTAAGGAGAAGGTCCAAGTGACGTCTCCGAGATGGAAGTTATTTACGGCGCGTTGCGATGGCAACCGAGCGTGGGAGTAGCGCTTGGAATCGGGATGGGACGTTTCTTCCTTTTTTTCCCGGCAGAAGGAAGTGGGGAATGAGATGGGAAATATAAAAAGGCTGGGGGATCCATTATGATTCCTGCCCGTGCCTGCGAGCTTCTTTCTTTTCTCCTTCAATGTCAAGCGTGTTTTATTTTCGAATGGAGGCTTTTTTCGGTGTGGGATTCCACGGGCGGGGAATCGATGGAATTTTAAATTTTATAAATTTTGAGCGCCGGGGTATTCTCCTCGTACTCGGCGATAAACGAATTTGATGGATACGTTAACGGAGACTGTCCCACGCTGTCTGGGGAATGAGTGTTTGAGTGCCTGCCGGTTTCGTGGACATTTAGTGCATTCCCATTGTCTTCGGGAGGCGTGGGCGAATGCAAGTGGAAGCCTCTGAAGATGTGTTTATTCACGCGTTGGGAAATATGTAAGCAGCATGTCCTTTGATAAAGAAAGGAAGCATGGAAAGTTCACCATAAAAGGTATACACCAAAGATATACAGTGCAATATGGAAGTGAAATTGAAACCTGGATGTTAAACGTAGCAATTACCGAGCGATTCCGGACAAGGCAAAGAAATATGGAGCGCTGTATGCTTGGGATCGCATTGAGTACTATTATTTTAAAAATTTTGTTTTTTATGTTTTAATGTATTCTACCAAATTTAATGGTATCATGTGTAAGTTGCCAGTGATTGTTGTTGGATCTTTTAGTAAATAAATAAATAAAACAGACAATAAACGGAACCACTGGGTGAGGATATAAAATCAGAGAAACCAGGGTACACTCAAGTAAACTGGATGATCACTTGAAATACAACGTTCTAAGAAACGTTAAAGCACAACGGAATAGACTCTGCCTTTTAATTGTTTTAATAACTGTAAAATTGTGGTTCTTTTTAATTGAAATCCTTTCTAATGGAGTAATGAGATGTTAACTATTATAGAACTTAGCAAGACAAGTATGTGTTAAGTCATTTAAATCTCTATAATAGCTATCCAAAGAGTCAATGAAGCACAAACAAATAGGAGTTTAAATAACGAGGTGAAAACGGTGAAATAACGGGTAAACTTCAATAATTACGTCTTAATCCCCATTCTGATTACCACCAAGCAGTTAGATAATGAAGAAGTCGATCGAGAAAATAATTCCTAATTCTGTTGAGAGACCACAATTACATCAAGTTCTTTTTAGAGTAGAAAATTGATACCACCGCTGAGAAAGAGAGACAAAGAAAGAGGGGGTGATTCACTTTTTAGTTATGGATCATTCCAAATTGCCACATGTGAAACATTATGTTCGGACGCTTGATGTAGGAAGCAAAAAACAACATGACGACGTCTCTTCTCAGCGGGCAATTAAAAAATCATTAAAGACGCAATTCCACGCTACCGTATCAGTGGGAAATAAACTCCGCGATGCTACATTAAGCGAGAAACAATTAAAGAGTAGAAATGAAGAGCATCCATCCCTAAAAGCCATGGGCTTTTAATTATCTCTCGTCCCGGCGGCGAACGGGAAAGCTGCTAGGTTTACATAACTCCTTTAACTTCCGGGGAATGAATTTAAATTAGTCCGAGAGGCTGTCCTTCCCTTCTAAGACAGTCTTACTGCGGAGGACATCTTAAGGTGGCCTGCTCTCAGGAGCAATAAAAAGAGATCGAAATGGTAATATGCTGAGAATGCTTTTCTAAGCGTTCCATTAAAGTGAGGGGTCAAACTGATGGTTCAGTAGCAACAGAAAACCTAATTTAATGGTAGAAGTTAAATTAGATACGACATACGTATTTTTTCTTACATCAATGAATAAGAAATACGATAGCCTAGTTTTCAAGATGATCAACGATTTAGTGGAGCAATATAATTATCAATATAATTATTGCAATTATTTTTTAAAGATTAGATTTTATTCATATTAACACTATTATTACAACCTCAAGAGACATACGATTGGTGAATTCAGCCATAAAAGTTAATAAATTTATATCTAAAATATTCCATGATATACGTAAAGTAGATAAATATTGCAGAAAATACAACATTGATTCTATTAAATTATTATTGTATTTCGACAATGTATTCGAAATAAGTTCAGAATTGATTACAGGAGTTATTAAAAATTTGATACATATTATGAGTTTGTTCCTTGGAGCTCGTAACTTTTATATTCTAAAAAATATAACCTGTTATTATACAACTAAATACTAAATTTTACAGACATTTTAAAAGAATCTCAATCTTGCGTTATTTCTTGACTAAATTAAATCAAAAGACAGAGAAAGATATTTTGTTAGTTCCAGATCTCTTCCAAATTACATTTCTGTCATTTCCTTATCTCTCTAGAGCCAAGATCGAATAAACCTTGATATGGAATAGAAACAAAAATAAAAATAGACACCGAATGGAACTAAAAAGTCTAAGCTTTTGTTTAACAAACCAAATTCAACTGTTGAAAATACGCCTCTCGTTCCACGCTGGAAAAGTGAGGCGGGGAATGATAACTTTGAGGCTGAAATGGGGAAAATCTCCCTCTTTGGCAGCGTGAAGACGTAAGCGGATTGGAGAATTTAGAAATAATAAAGGGAGTGAAACCGCAGGAAGAGGAGAATTGGCGAGGTGTCGTTGCGTAGAAGCGCAGGTACACGGCTAAGTAAGGCGGAGAAGGGCCTTGAATATTAAGTGGGGCGTAGAGAAATTAGGGATGGAGAGGAGCTTAACACAAGAAGGTGACACTAAAACGGAACACTTCCCTCCAATTCTGCTGCGAGAAAATCCTACCGCATTTTCGCACGTAAATGCATACGCACTTTCTTCGTAGGCTCGAAATATTTTTAGTGAAATATGCAAGGATATTTCTCTTAAGAGCGATTCTGTTGGTGAATAGCTACCGATGTACTTCATAACATCAGATCTCAAGTGTTTAACTGAGTAATAATCCTTCATCTTGTAACTCACAATATTACATAACATATTATTTTAATCATAATTGATATTGAAAGGTATATATGAGGCGGTTTTTTTATTAACGATTTAAATTTACTTGACTATAAAACATCAGAAAAAGGATATTTCTAATCTCTTACTCTCTGGTAATCTGTGAACTTTTTATTAATAATTATTTTTATCGATTTTTTTAAATTTAAAGTAATTCTCGAATTAATTATGATTCTTTTATGAACGATAAAAAACTGAAATCCATTTACTCATGTGTCGAATCATCGATGGGTTAACGTATCCAGAAATTCTTCACTTAACTCCACATACATAAACTCTAGATAACTCCCTATAATCTTTACAAGTGAATAATACTTGTCTTTTATCCTGTTTCCTTCAGTTTACTACGCCTCAAATTCTTACCCACCCACTTCATCCACTTTATTTCTCTAATCAAAACACTCTGCAATCATTCCTAAGAATTTCTCCTTTGTTTTTCTATAAGCCGATCCTATTTTTTGCAACGTTCCCTACTCCAACATCTCATCTTTTAATATCCTCATTTATTGCGTTACAAGGTTCATATCTATAATAATAGAGTAAAACACTTCATTCAAAAGGTTTCGACAATCTTTTCCTGTACGAAAAATGCTCGATAAAATGAAAAGCGCCAATTCTTAAAGTGATTTTTTGATTAAAAATATTCCTAGTATTTATAAATTGACATTAGCACAGCATATCCATTAACGTAACAAATTTTGCTCAAAATTTCGAACGAACGAAAAGCTATCATTAGTTTTTCTTTGCGGAAAACAACCCTCTCTTCCTAAATTACCCTCTTCCGACATAACACTCAACTTCATTGTCACTCATTTCCTTCATAAACGCCAATCCCGTCTTCCTATTCTCCGTCAAGACTGCCTCCTTCCTTCCTCCATCTTAGCTCGCACTGCCCTCTGCCGTGCAATTACCCAAATGAGGAAGACGGAGAGAAGATAATCCTTAATGGTTAATTCTCCCACTCTGATATAATTACTGGGAGGCTGTGGTGGTCCTTCCCCTCCTCCTCGGAAACCCTCTCAATTGCTACGGACTAAAAAGCCCATCCCACCCACAAGATCGCCTTCTCCTGAGATATTCCAAGTGGAGAGAATTTAATTGAAATTGAGTGAGGTTACGCCACCCCACAGCCCGCTCTAAAAGACGATCTATTTTAATAAATCCATCCGATTGTTACGTTGCCTGTTTTCCTAATTTTCTCTGAGTGAAAAGAGATATGGATAACCTCCATATCATGCTCTTTCCAGTGACAGTTGCTGCGTCAGCTGTGTTTCTAGTTTCCATATCTGGAGTACTCTGATATCTCTCTGTATTCTCGTACACTCGAGTTCCCTGGTTAATTCGATCAACTATTATGCGAGTTTTATAAGAAAAATTTAACACAGAAAATAACTAACATACTTATTGCCTGGTAGATCTTTGTCCCTCATTCAAGCGTAAAATTATTTACTTGGAAAATTTTTGTTTTGATATTTATTGTCTTCAATTTTTCTGTCAGTGCCCGATGATGTCTTAGACGAAACATGTCGCAGATATAATAAAAATAGTAGAATTTTACAAAGTGAGTGTATATTTTTCCTGTAATGGAATTTTACAAAGTGACGGCAAACTCAATAGATCTTATAATTTTTTAATTATTTATCTAAAATGATGACTTTGAAGGAGTTTACTTCATCTGATGTGAAAGTAATACTGATTAGACAATATTCTCATTAAAAGTGATTGTTCTGTTTGTTACTGTACGTAATTTCGAATATATAAATAATTGCAATATTTTCTAAACTGTAACCACTGCCACCAAGTCCTGCACCTAATCGCATTGCTATGCTTATAGTAATAATGGTAATAAAATACTGCTCTGAGTTGCAATGAAACTACTTAGTATCGAAATTTCCTGAAGGTAAAGTTCCCATTCAATCATCTTCTGTGTTCTTCCAACCGTAATAAGCTAATTCCATTGTGCGTGTATCCATTGTATACGCTCAGCCTCTTATGAATCTCAGCAACATTCGAGACCCACGAAAATAAATCAGGATCCCTCAAATTAGCTGTCAAAAAACGGGATCACGTCGACGCTGACGGAATCCTTTCGCATCCCGAAGCATCTTCGTTAGATATTAATGTAAAACCGATCTCTTCGCGAACCCCACTCTAATCCTTTCCAAAAGACAGAAAAAGGGAAAGAAATCCGCCGACGTAATCCTCCCCCTCATAAGTACCTCCGCTTTTCCATTTCCCACATCCCGCACATAAAACACCCAAACTTTCTTCTTCCATTTCGAAAACCGAGTGGGTGGAAATTATTAAAAATACACGATCTTCGTATCAAAGTAATTGAGCCCTCTTTCTTCTCCCCATCGACTGGAAAAATAAAACGGGAGAAACATTTTTCCGCCCCCGCATTTTGAGGGGGCTTCTGAGACCCACAACGACGGAGAAATAACTTAAATCCTACGCTAAGGCCCTTCAAAAATCGCCCGACGTCTCCCTTTCCTTATTTTATCGTCCACCGCCGCCTATCAATTCTTATTTTTCCCTCTTCACTGCTTCCTTGGGATTAATTCCGGACAACCGCAAAATCTCGCATTATGAGGTTCAAGAGCGCAAGAAAGGGACTGCCCGAGTTATTCGTCTTGTGAATATTTCACCGGACGCAGAGGCGGGGTGGTTAGCGTTATGGCATCCCAACTACAGTCCCAGGTTCGAGTTCCGATGAATAGTATTTTCTTGCTAAGGAATGGATGTAGGTGTGTTCGTCCATTGTTCCTCTTTACATTTCACTTTGCTATTGTTTGGCAATTGGATATTTGTGAGGATTTTGGAAAATGAACATTTCATCTCTTGCAAAAAATATTTGTTTTCTGAGACTAAGAATAAATGAAACCGCACTGATCTTTAGGGTAAACGAAATTGTCAAGTTATATCGTATTTGTGACAATGGAAATTTTGCCCCACGCCTACTACTATAGTAAGTGTTTCTATCCCATGCAAATGATGATACCTCCTTTAATCAATAAGATAAGTTTAATTTATTGAATATTTATGATCACCACGTGATTTATCGCAAATAAAATTACAATGATAATAGCTTCTTAATTTTAATCTTAAATAAATAAATTATTAATTTTAATAAATGATTAATATTAATTTTACTAAAAACTAATTATTTTGATCCTTGAATTCGCATTCATATTAAGCAGTGTTTACCAGTTGAATTATAAATATCCATTTCAAGCAATCCTCATAATTGATTCTTAAATGTTAGTGATAAAACTACTACAACTGCAATTCATTCTAATTCAAAATGTGCCGGGTGCGTGAGATTGTTCAACATAAAACAAACTTTCCCTTAATTATCTCGGCATCACGGTGTACATAAGTTCATGCACCCAAAATTTCTTTGTAATACGTCCTCTAAGCCAAAACAGTCCTTTCTATGAAATTAAAATTGCGTATCTTGCTATCCCTACTTTCCTTTTACGCATTTCGCAAAATCAAACAAGAAGGAAACGGAACGAGAAATATTTACCGTCCATCTTTCCTCTAATCCTCTTTCCCGATGGATCCCACTCCCTTTGTCCTTTTCCCGACCCTCTCTCAGCCGCTGGCAATTTCAATTCCAGTCTCGGAGGAAATCATAGGGAATACCGGCAGAAAATTTATTTCGCGATCGCCTCCACCCGCGGGACAAAGAAAACGGATCGCAGTCTTGAGGTCTTGCCGGATAAAGAGACTCAACCTAATTCTTCCAATTTCTCCTTCCCTCTTCGCCCCGAATAAAACTCCATAACTAAGTTTCCCGAATGGCTATAAACTTCAGCGACTCGCTCGAGGAAAAGAGCTAGGCAGGCGCGGGAAATCTATGAAATGAGATTCCACGTCAAAGGCTTTAAAGAGTTACAACGTTATTCTCGAAAAAACGCTCGGTGGTAACTCTGACTGCATTTATCAGGGGTTTGCCGGTAAAGATGTGCGGAGGAAATTTTGAATATCGACTCCATATTAAACAACGTGGCGTGATGATCACATTAAAATTTTGAATTTAGAAATATATGCGAATTAAGTATGAAAAATTACTAGCGATGGTGGTATAGTTGCATAAATATATGCTAAAAAGAGGAAATTGAAAAACTAGGCTACTAATATTTCTGTTTCCCGTACTCCCTGGCTTTTAGTCCCATACTCCCAATTCATTATAAGGATATTGATTCTAAAATTTAATATGTAAATCCATAGAAAAGTGAGGATATTCATTGGAATACTTCACAGTATTCTAGATTTAATAGTAAGGCTATTGCTAGAAACCTACTTTTGAAATGGAACTTTAATAACTTATAATCTTCTTTACATTAACTTCTTTGTAGCTCTAGGAAAAGTTTCAATCCCCCTACTACAAACAAGTTATAATACTAGCCAGTATTAGAAAAGGAAATTTAATGAAAAATTCCAGCATAATTCTATATCGAAAGGGAATGGTGGGAGCAACATAGGATAGTTTCACTGTGGAGATAAAAAAACTACTACTGAAGAAATTAATGTTCACATTCCTAACGAGAAAACTACTTTACCAAACAACGATCTAACGAATAGAAACCAATGCAGCATAAACTTTTGCGGTTGTGAACTACATATTCGCTAACAAACATGTCCGTATAAGTTAATCGATACAATTCCCCAAACAGCGAAGTTATGAAACGATCTCCCTTCCGAGTAATGCAATGGAATTCCGAACGAAGACTTTTTCTCGAAAAGCGACGGTCCGGAGCCCTCCGTCCGATGGAAAGAAACAATGATTTAACTCGACATTCCATTTAACTTAACCCTCGGCGCTGTGATTCGATAGAATAAGAGGATTTCTTAAGAGAGGCGACCTCGGAATCTTTATAAGAACTGCTCGAGAAATGATGAAAAATTCGCAAAACGCTTCAGCGCCGAAAATACCCTTTGTCATGTAGATGAAATTCGATCCCAGATGATCGGATCCCGAATTATTACTGTTTTTTATCATGAGGAGAGTTTAAATCCCTCGAGACTCCTTTTCCATTAAAGGTAACATTAATAACTTGCGGCTGCGAATTTCATTTCGAGTAAGCCGGCTCTATGAACCTAATGCAGAGAACAATACGTGATTAGAATTTATACTCTAACATGAGAATGGAGTAACTGTCGAATTAACTATATAAGCCATAGAAATATGTGATGAGAGAATCCCGCAATATTTTTCGATGACAAAGAAGTGAAGATTTTTGCTTACGATTTATAGATAACGCGTTGAGTTTCTTAAGGAGGATACACAATTTCAATGCAGTAAATGTCAGAACATGAAGTTATCCCATTCCATAGGGCAAGGATGAAAGAAATAATAGAAGATTTTATTACCGAGAGTCGTTTTCGATAAGAATAAAATAATCTGCTTCAGGGACGAATAAAATTAAATGTCAATAAAAAATCGTCATATAGTGACGTAATAATGACAATGGAAACAGCGATTGAACAGGAAAACGAAGAATATTACCTTATTAGCAACTAATTCTGCAGAATTATAAAAAATCACGATGCTATTTGAATTAAAATAGATATATTTCTGTCTCCATGGAATATGCTTTCATTTTAGCCGATATATTTACCTTCAATTGTCATTTTCTGTTCGATATCACAAATGAAGGAGCTTATAACTTGAATAGCTCAATTTAACTACATTTTTCTCGCCATTCTATGTAATCTTGATGGTTAGTTAAAAATCTCTATTATCCTCAAAGTAACATTCTATAAATCTACAGCATCACAACCACTTTTTTATACAAAATCTTGCAGAAAATTTCAACATTTCCTACTGTAAAAGTTTTCTATCAAATACAGAGGTAAAAGAGTATTTATCTGTGCTATGTCCAAGTTAGAATAGAAGATACTTCTCCAGTGCATCAATATACGATGCACTGGATACATCGTACATATACATCGTACTTCATCTAGCATATGCCCCCTGGATCTTAGACTGCCTTGCATTGCATGAAGCTTCATCAGAGCAAGGAAAACTTCCCATTTATGGGCAGACGCAGAGCACCTTCATGTTAGGGATGCAAACCCGGTCAAAGAACGCCGTTGCGAGGAAAATGAGCTTGTATTCCAGCCAAGAACTAATGCAACTACTTTCCAATGTGCATAAAACAAAAAACAAGCATTCTAAGGAGAGGTGAGAGGTCAAATGAGGTTGGATGTCGATCATAACCAGACGGATTTTCTACGCTCGTAAAGAAAATTTCTTTCTAAAAAGCGCGTTCGGTAAATGATGACTTTAGGAATAAGTACGAGAAAAACGAGACCACTTATTCTTAGACAGAAAAGATTCGAAAAGTTAGAATCGTTACAGATTTTGACCATTGTTTGTAGAAGACCGTTATAGTATCCGTACGGGTAGCAGGATTCTCGCGATTTAATTCCATTTTTGCAGAGAAAATTAGGGGTGTAAAAATGCTCTAAAATAGGAATTCTTTGATAATCTATTCAGAAATCAACCCCGAAAATCATTTTTTTTCCGATGAAATAATTTTAAAAATTAAAATGAGGCTATACTCCTCGCACCATTCTGATAATTTTATTAACTTCATTATCAATTCAAAGATTTATTTATTTTTCGTTCATTCAGATGTAAAATTTTTGAGTCTACCAAAATCAGGGATGAACGTTACGATTTCAAAGTAATAGAAAATGACAATTGACTACATGAGAAAGCTAAGAGTGATAAACTCAATTTTTACATGCTTTACCGTGTGGAATCTCACTTTCAAAACGAAGATTATTTTCACTCACAAGTTAAATAAAAAGAAATATCTAAGTGTGATAACCATGAACTGTAAGGTAATTATACACTAAGGATTCTAAACATCCTATAAGCAGACATTAAACTCGCAAGAGACATTTCACGAACCAAACACATCAGTCCCCCATTCCTTTCTTATCATCTTCATCCCAATAGTCAAGGGTGACGATAGGTCGCTACCGTTGCCAATTGAGCAAGGGAAAAAAGCTCTTTGACGGAGTTCCTATTGCAAGGAAAAGAACCCTCCATCGATCTACCGCAAGGACCTCTTGAGAAAGGTATCCGAAGCCGCAAAAGGCAAAAAGAGAGAAACGGAAAAAAGGCAGGGCGGTGCAAGGGAAAAGATAGCCACGGAAGCATTAAGATGGCTTATTTTAATGTTACGAGCCCTTCTTCCTTTCCCTAATCTCCTTCCATTTTCTCTTCCTTTTCACCCCTTCTTTCTCACCTCCGACGCCATCTTGGATTCGCCTCGCCTCCCTCCCACCACGTGGCGCTGCTTTCCTCCCTTATCCCTGCATTAATACCCACTCCACCGGCAAGGAATTCCGCGCCAATTAGCCTTTCTGCTCCACGGGTGTGCTAATGCCATGGCTGAATTCGTATCCCAACGGAGGTAAAAGGATTAGAACTATACCAGCACTGTTTTCCTTTCATCTTTCCATTTTTACTTCTCCGTCATCCTCTCTTTGATCCTCCCTGGACGGCGATGCTGTGATTCCGGCGAATAAACAATGAGAGGGGCCACTGATTGGCTCTTTCAATTCTTCTATTGTCTGCGGATGGCGTTTCTTCGGCCGTTCTTTTCTCGGTGGAGAGAAAGAGGCGCGGAAGAGACACGTTTGCCGACTCCGGAAAAGAATGGGATATAAAAGTGGATTTGGATTCGTGTATCGGTGAAAACTATGCAAAAATGCTACAAATCCCACATTTAATCGAAATAATCCTCTTTACGATTATTGGCCTTTGGGAAAGAATGAAAAACAACGCTTTCCAATGGTAAAATCTAATGAACGAAAAATAATAATACCTAACTTTAACGGTACACCCATTCGTGTAACCTCTTTCATGCAAACGTCGTCTAAAAGGGGTCATACTGGTCTTAATCTTGCTCTAAATATAATGAAATGAATCCAGAAATACTTCTAATTGTACACTTCTTCTTTCCAACCGATTCAATTGAAATCAAATTAAGTGATTATAATAGTAGGCTTATAAATGAACTTTGAAAACTTAGGTAATGTTGTTGAAGGATCCCAAATCGGGAATCGAACCCTGGACAGCTATCAAAGAAGGCGACCTCGTTACCCACATGGCTATCCTTAGTTTCTTAGAAACTGTAACAGGCAGATGACAAAGAAGACTCGAAGAAAATATCGAACCCATCTTATCCACATTTGTAAAATGTTAATGGAAATACTTTGGATTCAACAGCTCTTGGATAATAATTCTTAGGATTCGCCCCAGGGGACCTTGCAGAAGTTGTAACAAAAATATCTGCAATAATTCAATGCGAAATAACGAGAGGAATAACTAAGGCATAATGCCTTAATTTCTAAGGTTGCTGAATAGTGAATAAAGGTCACCGCAGAGTGGGTCTAAGGGGAGAATGAGGGAAAGAAATGGAAAGCGGAGAAGAGGGTGGTGGCGCTATCTCCAATTATTATCCATTCCCACGGCGGACTTTTCGGGTTGATTCCCGCCCCAATCGATCTAACAAGGAATCGATACTAGAGTTTTCTAAAGATGTAAAGAAAAGACGTCAATACTCAAATATACGGAGAGAAATTTCTGAAACTGAAAGGTAGACCCTGAACCTAGTCTCATTTATTTATGTGGTCATAAGTCATACAGCTCACGAAAAACCTTACGTAAATATATTTTCAATTTATTTCATGATAGAAACCATGAAATCCTAACCTAAAAAAATTAGAATACGTTCACTGACAATGATAGGATAGCTGTTGAAATGCTTATTGAGTAATTCCTAGTAGTCGGCAATCCCGGCCTTCCCCGGATCTCCGGTACCTAGAAGATGCTGGCCCTGAAAGACGACTAACAGTGTGTTTTCGACCTCTTATGTAAGTAAATTTGGGTCCATAACAATATACATCCTTTATCGATCAAAGATAGGCTGAAATACTAAGTATTACACGAACTTGCTTCATGGTTTATAATAGGAGCCTTCGATTCTTAAACAGTCTCAAAGGATTGAGAATAGCTTCAAGTGGTTTAATTATCTCGTTAAACCTTTTTAAAGGTAAACTACGTGATACGAAAGTAAGAGGGTAGACTGTGTCGTTCCCAGATCTCAAAGAATAAAAGAGCCCACACAATTCACATAATCGCACAGTTTTAATTGCTTATGAAAATGAGCTCGAGGACGGTAAGGAAAACGGGTTATTAAAAAGACGCGAACGATAACATTCGCATGTTCTTCCACACTAAAGAACGAAAACAGCTTTTCGCTATCTTATAAATCACTCGGTAGCCTTAATTATTGTTTCTTACTGCGGGGAAATCATTTCAGAGGCCATTAAGGTTAACTGTGCGCCTTTGGCGAGAAAGTGTGCGTAAGGAACAAAGGATAGGACTAACATATAAGCAATGTCTGAGAGCAAAAAATTGCAAGCGTAAAGGAGCCATCATATTCGATTTGAATCTGCGATAACCTGAGAAACAAATTCAAGCCATTTTTAAACCGCGTTCATTTTGCTCAGAACAGCTTAGATCAATTGTTTTGATAATCTTCTCGAAAAAGGTTTCTTAGGATACGCAATGCAATAATCAACTTTTATTCTCTTCATTTATACTTACTCCCATCCGACTCATCCTTTCTTATCTGCTATTGGAAAGTTTCTTATAAAATAAATTAGTGACTATAATTTGACAACTGATCGTTATGAAATATTTGCAAGGATTTTAAAGTGAAAGAAGAAATTTCCAATCCACCTTTTGCTTTGTCTTAGACCTTCTTCTTCAAAATTCATGTTCTTTAGTCTCTCAAGACCCTTAATTTGACATAATTCTTGATTATTATTTGGACAACAGTGCAACATCATCTTACGAAACAAAATTTTCGTCCCCATATTTTTTCCGTCCCAAGCGTTGCTTGATTTGCATGTATTGTCACTCCGGCCTTGGATGCATTAAGTATTGGAATACTTTACTCTTAAAATTTACAGCAAAAATGACCTACTCACACATGTATTCTCAAGTTTGGGTTACGCGGGAGAACATCTAGAAATATAACAACGTAAATGGCTATTGAATCCATCTTCGGATAACACCAGAAACCTTGCAGATAGACAGAGGAAAATACATCATAGTTGAAACCCGCCTTCGAAAATCGTGCAGCATTGAATGCTCGTGGAGTGAAAGAAAGGAGAAAGAGGAGTGAGATGTGCCGAAAATAAAGAGAGAATAAAAAGTTTCTCTCTCTCCCGCTTTATTTCGAAGCCGATGCACACGAAAATCGCTCAGCCGGAGCTTTCCGGCAAATTAGGCAGCCGGAGCAAGAGGGGGTTTTCCGGGAGATGGAAGAGGGGGTGATTTGGCAGAGCGGGGCTATTTGTCAAGACGTGGGGGTCAGCCCCCGGATTCTTACTGCGAGAGGGGGAAGAATTGAACCATCGCAGGAAATGGAATGCATGCCGACTTCTCTTGTCCATTTGCTCTTTGCTAAGTGCTCGCATTGCATCGCACGTGAGTCATGCGGACCCGTCGCACTGAATGAAACGTAACGGAAACTGCACATCGGATCGCTCAAAAGCCTACATTGTGCGAAATCCTACATCGTCGAATTACGGTTCTAACCCTCTGCACGCTCATTCCGAACATCTCTAAAATTAGCGGGGTTTTCATTCGTTGATTTATATGAATTGTGGATGAAAAGAGACGTACGTGGCCGTTATTGATGTTCTAAGTTGGTTTGAATATTAAGAAGAGATGGTTAGGATATGTTAAAGAGATGGATTGAACGAAAATGACTCAATAGATAACAAAGATGATGTGATTCGTTTTAAAAGAATAGGGAAGCCAAGAAAATGAGAGTAGAATGTGATGAATGAAAAGCAAAATAGCGGAAGATAAGTTGAAGTCAAGTGACGTTGAAGATTGAAGTGTACAAAATATGTTGAAGGATAATAAACTGGGCTAACTACTTGCTTAGTGTGAAATGGAGTAGCGTAAGCTATATGTATGTATCTCAATAATTATTCTCTCATTCCTATTCTCCATTCTGAACATGACGTAAGCTTTTGTAGAACAGATGAAATTATTCATCTCTTGTATCAATTTAGCGTAATTCAACGTACTTAGACTCATAAAAAGTAACACATGAAATACCGTTTTTATCTCCTTAGCAAAGTATATTCAGTCTATAATTCAAATCCAAAAAATATGGAATATATATATCAGTGATTCCAAACAGACTATTTAAAATTCAAGCCTCAAGCAACACATGCAGAAGGCCTTCCTCTCGAACACTTCCTCAAACTAGGATAAATCCAAACTACAATCTAACTGTAGATATTGGTGGATACAACTCAATGGAATAGGCAAACAATAGCGAGTACAAAAAAATCCTTCAAAATATTCTAATCCAATCCTATTCTTTAACAACATTCGACGGCAGAAAAAATCGCATTCATCCAAATCGCCGCGTAAACAATGAGCTAAAGTTTGTCGAGGCGAACGTTCTGATGAGAACCTCAACTTTTCGCAAACTTCTCTTTTTATCTATTCGAGTCCACATCCTATTGCAGACGAACGGCACCAAACATCCGGAAGGGGGATCCGTGAGGAGATCCCGCCCTTCCTCACCTCCCATTTTCATTTCCTGCTACAATAGTTCATTAAAAAGGTGTTTCAGAGGCCATTTGGTGCGCTATTAGGCCCCTGATATTGCTCCTGTGGGGGCCGTTGGGAGGCACGGGGGCGGATGAAGGGAAGTGAGGGAGAGAAAAAAAGAGCAACGACGACCGAAGAGGTGCAGATTTATACTATTTTGGGTTCTATTTCGCAAAACCCTGCTCTTTTGCGATTTCTATCGACGTCTGGGAATCTTTGTCATTTCAACAACTGGTTTACTTCGTTATTAGTAATGGAATATGGAGAAGTATTACTCTTAGAAAAAAGATGGAAAATTCAATAAAGGTCGAGAGCACAAAAAGAGAGGAAAATAAAAAACAAGGAAAATAAACGTGAGATACCGAAACTAAGAATCGTTTGATAATATCGATAACGGAAGTTATATCGTAATCTAATCGACTAAGTAAAGAAACTTATAATATTAGTTAATAGTAATTAGTTAATATAATAATAATTAGTAGTAAATGTGCACGTAAATATTACTATTACAGCCTAAAATGATAAAAAATATTGAAAATTACTCACTGATCGAAAAACTAGGAAGTACGGTTATTTTGCTCATAAGGTTATTAACTGTTTAAAGTAATCCAATCAGATTTTGAATGTCGAGAAGACATACATTACACATTAGTTTCATTATACTTCATAGTTTATTTACATTTACGTGAAAAGATAACTTCCGGTATCATGAATAAGATTTGATTCTATGCATGACAATCGAGGGCTTAAATTGACATATGAATACGGAGGGATAAAATGATATGAGGAAGACGGCGTAAAATGGAAAGATGGGAAATGGAAGAATAAATCTGGAATGATAAAAATATCAAAAGAAGAATATTCAGCATCCATCAGTGACCGAATATTACGAAGAGTACAGAAACCATATCCATATATTATATATAAGACATACGTTAATTCTTTATTTGGGCACCTACATAAGGGGATGTTTACAAAGAAACGATGTATTCTACAGGAAAGTAATCGCGACAAATACGTATAACTTTATCCAAAAGTGGGCAACTCAGAAGCGGAAAATCGATCGGAACAAAACTCAATCGAGAAAAAACCCTTCTTCCGCATTCGTCCGAAATTAAAAACGTGGAATCCGAACGTAGCAATCTCGCGGTAAAAGGAGCGCATCTCGAGCGAAAGGGAAGCCACAATGAAAACGAAAACAGTAAATTACGGTGGAGATAAGGCTGTTTGGTTTCGCCATCGCGAGAATGTGTTCGCCCCTTTTTATATCTTTTTCTCTCTGCCCTTTGAGACTTCGGATGCGTTACGCTTTCCTCCGAGAATTGTGGAAATGAATGAAGAGAGAGAGACGAATGGAAGAGAGGAAATATAAAAAAGTCCCGCTTCGGATGCATGTCTCAGATGGAATGCTTGTGATAGAGGGACATTAAGGCAGAGGAAATAAGCAAGGGAGCGAAAGTGGCTGTGTGAGGGGTCGGGCTTTAACGAATGAAAGATTATTCGCGGGGTTAAATGATAGTATAAGGGAATGCGATGAAAGGTAAATCTGAGAGATTCGAGAAGGCAATTCGAGTTATTGTTGGGGAAATAAATTCATAGATATTTTTAGGTGTGTTCAGAGGTGCAAAGCGAATAATTGCGATATTAAAGGAAATGGATATTATAAAATCAATATTCGTGAATTCGTGGAAAGATATTATATGAATGAAAAATACGAAGTTTATTAATTCCCGAAATGGATATTACATTAAAAATAAATTATTACTTCTATAAATGGACTATTTTATATAAAAATTGACACCTATTAAACAGGGAGTAAACAATTCTAATTAAGCTATAAAACCAATATAAGTTTCGTTGGTTATAACGTCCACCCAAAAGTGGGGGATCCGTGTTCGAGTCTCCGTTAGAAATTTTTCATGTCGATTTTTCCTTAGGAATTTTCCTAGGTTACGCCCTTTTAAAGCTTTTCACTCATTACCAAGAGAGTAATACATTTTTCTTCGGAGAAATTCATTAGTATCTGTGAAAGAAAGCCTTACGTTTACTTACTTCTCTATAATGTAATTTCATTAAATTTAATTAAGTCTGTTGTTGGGTTTTATTACAATAGCTTCTCTCTATTGAAGAGAATATTTTATTTTGATTCCTCTCCTGGTACTTTTATAACCTCACATTTGTGAATAGTATAAGTAAGTTTATAAGTTAAAATCCATTTTGTTCGTTAAGGCTTTCCAACCACATAAAAAGATTGAGACACGCGACATAGTAACTAAACTACGAGACCAAACGACTGCGAGTGCACTCAATTATTCCAAATTTTTAATAACAACCGCGATCCAAAACAGATTACAAACCGAACCACAAAAACAGCCCACCTTTTTTTCATTCGGAACCGAAATTAAGGATCCGAAAAGAGCGAAAGAGGGAGCAGTAATTCCGATGAAGCATTAAGTTAAGAATGAAAGGAAGGGGAATAAGGTATGGGATGGAAGGGGTCAAGGAGAGGAGGCCTGGAAATGACTTCGGAAGGCCGCAGAAACGTGGAAAAAATTATTCAAAAAACAAAAGACGAGAGAAGAGTAGAAAGGAAGATAAAAAATGACGAAAAAGTTGGAATGGGAAATGATCACGTGGAGCTGGAGAAAGGAAGAAGAGGCGGGGGAATGATGTATGATGCGAAGGGGCTTTGCAGATAGGGGAGGTGGAATTTTGGAAAATGAGAAAAATATAATAGCGAGGGGAGAGGGAGAAATATTTCTTGCCCTCGAATGGAATGACTCTCGGCAGAAGGGAGGGAACCGTTTTCATTTACTATGAATCTATAAGTTGGGAGACAAACGGATTGATTAATGAAGCCAAACGGTGTCATACAGCGATATGCATACAACTACCGCCTTCTCCAAAGGAACGGCATTTCTTTTTTTAGGAATGTCTACTCTTGAAAACTCCTTGGAATGTGTGCTAACATGATTCTTTTTCGAATTTTATTTTGTAGTTTTCCTAGTACTGTCATATCAGACGGGGATTTGAAAGGGATTCGTACGTAATACTCACTTGCTCTTAGTTTAGAAACGAATGAATTTTGAAATTATATTTGAATATTGAAAATAAAGAATTTTGGATAGCTTAATTACGATTTTCTTAGCAGTATATTTCTTGTAGCGAAAATATCTTTCCTTTTAGTTAATCGAAAAGTATTTCTACTGCATTTTACAATTATCTTAATATTTCAAATTATTAGGTATAATAAGAATTTTTCTTAAGTTATCGTAACTAATTATCTTTCTGGTCAAAGCCTAGGAAAGGAATGTACTTAAAGAAGCAACAGGGAAGATATCTAAAGGATATCATTGATAATAAACACTAGTAAAGATGCAACGGAAATTTTCTAAGTGGAAATAAAATCAAATTATCAATCAAAACATTAAGTGCAAGCTTATAAGTTGTTAATGATTGACTCATAATGTTGATATTGATGCAAGAATCATTAAACGTTAATGTAATTAACTTATTAGACGAGATTCTTTAATACGCTCAAAACTGGATTCGTCAGTAGCGAATATAAAACTAAAAACCGCTATATTACTTTTAGCTTTCATAGGTTATGAACTACCAATAAAGTCTCTACTGCTTCAGCCCACTAAAATATGCCCGCACGTTGGAAATAGTCCGCAGAAAAAAGGCGAGAGAAATATACAAATGAAGGGAAGATGGAATATGCGGGGAATGGAGTGAGGCGGAGGATCCTCGAGGGAAGAGACCGCGAAAAGAAACACAGAAATCGAGTGAGAATAAAAGAGATGGGAGATAGGCGGAGAGGGAAGTGGAAAATGAGTTAAGAAAGGGAGAATGAGATGGAAAATATTCAAGAGACAATTTCGCGGCTTGGGGAGGGTGATTTAGGTGGGGGAGGGAGGAAAGGTTGATAAGCCAACGTAATATTTCACCTGTTCATCTCGCCACCAGGGGGCAAGCAGGTAGAGATTACCTTGGCCGTAAATGTTACGGAATCTTGTGTGTGTGTGTGCGGGAGGCGGTAAAGGTTCATACAGCCTCCGAGCTACGATGATCCCCTTTATCTCGTGAGACAATGAGAAAAAGGTCTCTATGAGATAACTCTTTCGTATTTTTCTCTGGGAGGTCTCGAATATGTCCTGCTCCTGAAGGTTTACTCGGGGGAAAATGAATTTTTTCCTGCCCCTAGAGTAAGATTTGGGAGGTAAAGGCAGCGCATATATTACCCCAATAAAAGTTATCCCTTCGAAATGAAACCGAAGCTGAAACAAACTTTGAGTTTTTCTGGGAATGGAGTCGAGGACGGGTCGAAAGCGGGTTTCGTAATTGTGAGATGCGAAATTAGCCCTTGATTAAGGCTTTCCTGAATTAAGATGAATTATTCATGTCGGTTTACCCGTTAATGTAAGTTCTGGGAAATTAAAACGCGATTCGAGCTCTGTTTTCACTCTTCCGATGATATCATGCGACATTTAATTCAAAGGAAATTACTATTTATCGATAATTTACTCATTATCTTTTTTACAGTATGTAGATTGCCTGTTCATTGTTTCACTACACTAGTAATACTTGTTTGATGATCTCCATCTTCCTGAAATTTTCCCTACTAAAAATCAGGTTCAATTCTTTCTCCTTAAATCTTTATAGAGTCAATGTTAATTTTACATTGCCTGCTCATCGTTTGACACTGCACTATTCCTACTTGTTCGATGGTCCTTCCTTTTTTTTCTCATCTTCTTGAAAATGTCCCTACTAAAAATCAGATTAAATTCTTTCTTTTTAATATCTTTATATGGTCTATGTTACTTTTATATTTTTCTTATGTTTACGTTCCGTCTTCACTTAGATAACGATTTACTTGTCAAACTTTAATCAAACATTATGCTCACCGTTTAGAATGAGTACAAAAGTTACTTTATTCCTCCCATTCCGATCATTTTATCAATATATTATTCCCCACCTTTAAATGGATAACAAAGTTTCTGAGCAAAACATTGGAGTTGGAAAGAAAGAGTTAGAAACAAACACTAACCAAACTTGGTGAAATATCCCAAAGATTACCCCATTTCACTTCGAAGAGTACAGGCGATGAAGCATGGCATTCGAGTCCCGTAAGTTCCGCTCGTCTGAGAATTAAACGACCTCGGAAAGGGGATGGATGAGACAGTGGTCCAATATGGAGGCTGAGGTGGAGGAAGGAATGTAGGAAGTGACGTCACAGGTCAGTCAGCGTCATTTCCGGCGGGCAGTAATCGCTCTCAGAAGAGTCGTAAAAGGAGAGAGGGGAGCTAAAGTGAATTGGGATGGCCTCTACAAACGGAATAAAAATCAAAGACGAAGGTGTAAAAGAGAGAGAACTCAACTGACCGGAAGCGCTTTTGTTTTCTTCTCGGAGAGTAAAAAGTAAATAGGAGCAGATGTCTGGGCCCACTCTAATACAGATGTGCACGGCGCTAAAAATAAAGTGAGGAGCGTAATATCAGCCCTGTTTTATTTTAAAGATGGGCGCTCCAGTGGTCAGAGGAAGGGAGGCACAACTCTTGGAAAAGGAATGCTGAAATTCTATTGGGAACACATCGATTTTTTATTAAAATTACTTTTGTTTTCATGCCAATATCACATTGCTCTTCGATGTTTCCCAATCTCTCTTTCCTTTGTTTTATTTCATCTTATTGCACTGCTTATTTCTTTTAATTTATATTTAACTTCTGTCCTTATATGTAGTTTTTGTTCGAATTTTTTTTCTTTTGCTACTTCTTTTGCTCCAATGCTAATCGCATTTGGAGTTTCATTTTTGCGTTAACGTACCAAAACCTTTTTATTTTCATTTAACAAATGAATCTTAACCTACTTTTCCTCAAAAATTAGTTAAGAATCTGCAGATTTCGCAGGTATTTACACCCCTCTTCTTTAAGATGTTTCCCTACTGCGTTGGATTTTTTCCTTTCGTAAGCATTAAATTAGGTTTTCCAACTCAAAAAGAAGTATTCATCTGAGTACTTTTTTAAGAAGCTATTTCTTCCTTTTAAATGTCATATGACGAATGATGCAGAAAGAGATTCATTGGTCTCAACCTCGCTCCGATTTGAGAATATTGGGTATCTAGAATAACATATTAAATAATTCAAGTTCTTCAAAGAGAACTAAATACAAGCCTGGAGCTTCATTTTCTTTGTTTACTTGGTGACAGATCTATCGATGATGTATGATCATATTGTTGAAATCTGATTTAGGTCATAAATAAGGCGATGGAAATAGAAGGATATTAGTACGGGAAAAGAAACAATGAAAAATAGCAGAAGAAGATATTATTATCTTTCGAATTACATAAAAATTAATATTGAAGAACAGCGAAGTATAGCGAAGACGAAAATTAAAAGACGATTGCCGAGAATACGGGAAAGTGAGGAGAAGCAAACTCCGATCGCATTTTGTGGTTAAGAGAAATCTTTGTGAGGAATCCGCAGGGGCAAAAGTGGCGCTGCATGATAGGGGTCCTAAAAAGCACGTCGTGGCTCTATTTGTTGTTATTTCAAACGCGCCATGGGGCGAATGAAAGGGAAAGGGGGACTCGTGTCCGGAAGGAAGATCGGTGGACCGAGAAAGGGGAGGAGGAGATCCATCAGCTGTTGGTGGCAGCAGCAATCTTCTGCTGATCATCCCCCTCTCTTCACGACGGGAAAACCATCCAAGCAACCGATTCCAACGCCTACATTTTAAATAGTAAAGACGGGAGGAAATTCTGTTTTGGAAGGGGTTTAGACGAATTAAAAAAGCGTTGGGGAGGATGATGTCATCAAAATTGTATTGGATTCGTTAAGCGGCCAATCATTGAGACCACGGTTCGATATTCGTTAGAATTTCTCAGCTACTGGATGAAGATATATCAGTAATGTATCAAAACATACAGCGATGAATATGAATGGATAGCAGACAAAATATCTACCTTATTCTTCACAATAAATATTAATATTTGATTAACGTGTTCACCCTCATAAAACATTGCAAACTTCTTGGGAATGTTTCAAAGAATTTCATTAACGATTTAGTAACGATAGTTCTTCGTCATCGACGAAAAACTCCATAAATAAAAGAAACTTTAATCTAAGCTTTAATCTTTAAGCTAAAACCGTGAAATTTTACGCTAAAAACATTACCACTTTATGGTAAGTAAAGGATCAAGCGATCAAGCCTTCTAAACATATATAGTAGTAGAATTGCTAATCCATAACCATTAAAATTTTATTCAATTTCAATACTAAGTCAACGCCTGTTTCATTTCACTCTTAATCACTGTGCACAGCACTCTGAGCTCAAGATTTGACAGTAATAAAACTCAAAAAAGAAAAATCCGCCTAAGCTGAACGTGGTTTTAAGCTGAAAGCAAAATTGACAACTTGTAAAAGACCACAATTGTATCACCACACTTTTCTATCATTACGACCAAAAAAGGGTAACACAAAAAGAGGAATTTCGAGAAAGGTTCAAGACGTCACCGAAAAGTAGAACCGTCTCAATTTTTTCATCAGAAAGATACGTGCTGTGGGGAGATTTAAACGACTCGTACGGAGTAATATCTTTCGCAGTTTTTCTGTTTCGGCACACTCTTTTCTTCTCTCCCCAGCGTCTTCATCTCCCCCGCATCTATACTGTCTCCGCTCCCCTCTTCTGCCTCCAAATCATTCCTGGCGCATCTTTGTCACTCGCATCATTAACTCCGCAATGCCATTCTACTATTGCGGTTGGAATGGCACGTTCCTATTACTCATTGCCCCGAACCTTATGAAATTCCTCGCATCAAAAAAACCCTCCGGTTAAGGCTAAGAGATTGGCAATGTCATATGAGGAGCTACTATAACGGCTGTTTCCCTGAGGGGGAGGAGAGCAAGCGTAATGCATCTTCATAACATAACCAAATCACCGGGAGCAGCGTTTGTTCCTTATTGTTAGTCAAAAAAAGCTTGTGATTTCAGTGGTTTTTACCACTGCGTTCAATCTGTTGTCGTTTTCATGCATAAAATAGTGATTTTTTCCATTCACTATGCTGCAGAGAGTTCGTTTACGAATAAACTGGCATGGTTCATCTCGTAAGGAGTAGCGACAGTCTAAAATGAAACATTCATGAATTGTGATTCTGCTGATGTAGTAAAGATAGTTCCTTTTTTGGATGATCGTCAGGAATCTACCTAATATTTATGATACACATAAGATTAAAAACTTTCGTTAAATTACAATTAATATACGTTGAGGATATTGTTAATGAGAACGTCATCGTTAGACATTTTCACGTTAATTATTTAAAAATTTTACTTACAAAATACCAAGGAAATTGCAAAATATTCTGATATTCTCTATCGTGTGTAATTATAACAAAGGAAATGGATGGATTCCACGATGCTGGACAGAAATCGTAATTGTCATTAACACATGCCCTATAAAGTGAACCTATAAATATAGTTGAACAGTCCTTTCTTATGTAGACGGAAAACTAAAATCGCTCATAATACAAAATTTCTCTTGAAGAAATCAATTTCTAAGCAAGTATAATAAGAGACTGCCACCGGCGGCCTTACCGATTACTGAATCGTATTCGTTCATTAAGAAAACAAGTACACGTGTAAATACCTCAGAGAGGCTTTCAGGAGCAGATCTCCAGATAGGAAGGAGTTTCAGAGGGGGGAAGACAAAAGAAAACTCTCCTTCAGAAGAGCTCAATATTGTCGCACACCATCAATCCCAAACAGAAAGAGAAGCGCGTGTCCTACAACCCTTCCTCTCAAAGAATAGATTGTAGGGTCAGATTCGATCGCCCATTCACAACACAAATCGCTTCCATCTTTCCCTAATCTCCTAACCTTATTTCCTTATTTCGTATTCATTCCTGTCATTATTGCTACAAACTCATCCACATTATTTCTGTGAGCAACCTAACTTATTTTGACGTGAAAAAGTATTTTATCGTCATTATTATTAATGTTATTATCATTACTATAATATTTTTTATATTTATAAAAAAATGAAAGTGCTTCGACGGCTGTGGTCATTTTACACTGGGATTCGAACCCGGGACTGCTTTCACCGATGTCGAACGCGTTGTCTACTTGGCTATATTTACAATCACTCATAATTATTATACTATGTAAATATCATCCTATATTCTTTTCCTATTGTGTTGAAGGGATAATATAAACTAGGTTCCTAATACCTCAAAAATGTGAACTGAAAGATAATGAATCAGGAATATTCTGAGCATAAGTTCCACAAAACATGTTCTGTGTAAACTACTTATTTTGTAGAAAATACAAAATATTTTTAATCCTTTCTCTATGACGTTCCACCATGTTCGGCTAATTCACATCGATTATATTTACAACCTGAACTGCTACATTATTCCAACCCATATCACCAAAGTTGCTTCCCTGATGCTAAAATTTCAGAGCCCCATATTTCTTCCTTGATGTATTCGTCCATCTTTCAATTTTCCTTGGAGTGACCGTTCATAACAGATCAAAGAGCTTTGAAAGGGGACAAAAACGGGAGAAAGTGGCAGCTGGAGTAATCACAGGGTGCTTGCAATCGCCGCCCCACAGCAATTTCCCTCCCGTGCCAAAGCTAAGGTCACCGCAATCGGCTTCCCGTCTCTTTCTCTGCACAAAGACAAAATAGACGTTTGAGTTTTCATGTCCGCGGAGTGACAGCATTAGAACGCCGGCCTTTTAAACCTCTCCCACGCTCGGTCTTCAAACGCTACACTAAGACTCATTTACCAGTTTACTGAACGCTTTTCTGCTACACTACTTTAAATTTATTTTAACAGATGAGTAGAGAAAAAAGATTCTTTTAGGGTGCTGCACGAATAATAATCAGAGATGAGTAGATTTAAGCGACTTTTCTGTAAACTCGAAGACGATTCTTATATAACATAATCTCTCTGGAATTCTTTCAGAAACTAATATTTCATTTAATTAATTTAATTCTTGGTTGGTCCTTGTAATATACCTAACGATTCTTTTCACTATCCTGAATCAATCCCTTGGGATCAAAATTGCATTTCTATGGATCGATTAGGAATCGGAATTGTAATGGTAGTCGACAGAAAAATATAAATTAAAAGTTACTAATAATATACTAAAACCGATAAAAAATCAATAAACTCAAAGCAGCAACGAGGAGTTGAGAATGATTTTTCAGGAAACCCATAGTAGAAAATGAAACTTCCAACTTAACAGACAATTCTTAATATGTTAATGATTGATTGGTCTTCCTTCCCGCTTTTTAAAAGATGACATTATTCTTCTCCGTCCTTCTCAGACGTGAAGATAAAATTAAAGGGGTATGGGCTACAAAAATCAGCTTGCGCGACACAAGTGCTGTTGTAGATGCAGACTGGAACCTTTTCAAAGCCCTGTAAGCGTCATTTCCTTTTGGAGATATCCCTGAATTACTACGGAGACGAATTCCATTTTATGGGAAGCAAAGTTCGGCGGTGAGAAGGAACGCTGACCTGTCTAGACAAAGAGAAGGAAACGGCCAATTGGAAGGGAGAGAGAGCACAAATGGATACCGGATTGATTAATCGAGTAATTACCGATCAGATTTCCTTGCTAATTACATCCCGCAGGACGGAACAACAATGCCGGTCCTTTTCTTCATCCCCACCGGAAGATCTGCGTCCCTCCTTCACTCGGTCTCACAAATGAGATTATTTCCTAGGAAATTCCTCTTCCTCCTGATTTCCGTGGGAACCGGACAAATAACCAGGGGGAGAATTAACGTGTTTGTCCCTCGATTGAGGGACGGAGTCATTTCGAGAGGTTTAGGCAGTGACTAACTTGGTACAAAACCTCAAAGATTAAAACTTGTATAGCACTCAGTTTAATGAAGGGCTGAATTCGATTCTATGTCAATCCAAGTTCTATGAGGTACCATTGATAACTGTGAATAGGTAATTGATTTAATTTCTCCCGAGAAACTATTATTTTCAGCAAGAGAATTATTTATCATCCCTAATATGATGATGGGAATGAAATTCATATAGTTCTTATCTCTTGTATTTACAGGCCCTGTGATGTTCTGTCATTTTTCCCTTCAATGTCTCACTCTCAGGGGAATCGAATCAGAGTCTAACCGGACACCGAACCCGAAAAAGTTATTTTCGACGGAGTGAAAACCGAACTCGAGCTAAAACCGGAAACCGTTGTTTATTCCGTTTAGATTTCTAGTTACCAAATATGTATATTTTATTTAATTTTAATTGAAGGGAGGTTTACTTAACGTGAATTTATCCTATTCCCAAAAATCTGTTTCTAACATCCATCACAATCACGCCATTTTTCTCCCAAAATTATCTCTAAACTATTCCTTTAATACATCTCTAAATTATGATCGATAATATTCAATTTATCTAAACATTTTAACAATTCACTAAATTTCCATTTTATCTATCCTTACAACTTTTTGTTCACAGTCACCACATAGTTAACGATAAAGTCTATTTTCCATCATCGCATACATTATTTAATACATTAGATTGCTTCGAGATCGCATCATAAATCCGCCACGGGAAAGAAATCAGCATTTTTCCCTGTTCTTACGACACCTAGCTCGCTGACCCGTAAGCGAACAAATGGATTTATGCGCGTTTAAAGGCAAATCCAACGGCAGTTAAGACGGGGAATAAGTCTCAAATGGCGATCCTCGACTCCACCAAAATAGTTTCATTTTAAACGGACTTAATTTCCATCCCCTTCCCCGTTTAATCCCATACTCCCTTAAGCCCGAGTCCGCGCAAAAAAATCCCTCTTTGGGTGGAGAAGCACTTTCGGAACACATCAACCCCATGGTAATCCCCCAGCGTTGGGACGGCGTTTGCATCGGCAAGAGACAGATGAAGGGAGAAAATAGCTGAAACGAAAAGGGAAGACCGCAAGGGAAAGGAGAAGAGAATGGGGAGAGTGGATGGTTATTTCAGTGGTGACAAGATGATGGACCGAGTAGGAAGAGAAGGCTCTGCGAGTGGCGTGAGCTGTGGAAGGGGAATAGTGCACATGATGGTCAGGAAAAAAGAGTGTGGGGGTGGATAGAAATGGATATGGGCAGCCGAGTTGATCCGACTTGCACTCTTCCCAAAGTGTAGGGTAATCTACGGAAACTTGAGGGATGTATTCTCACTACCTATAATAGTTTGATTTAATCAAATATTTTTATTTCAGAACTTAATTTCTCGATCGTTAACTAAGTAGTTTTCATGACACTTTGATGAGTATGCAATTATATTACGTATACCAAACAGTGATTTTGATAATTGTTCTGAAATTTCATTATTTCATATAGGATTTGAGTGTTTGCTAATATTTTATTTCCATCCACTTACGTTTTGTAGCAGTAATTTGTAGATATGTATTAAAGCGGAATATTTTACAAAAGTTTAGTGGTAATGTTTTATACAATGGGTAATTTTTTCACTAACATATTTGGTTTAAAAGTTTACTTATATTAAAAATTCCAGCCCGTACTTAATGCACACGATTTCTATGCGCTGATTAGAAAATAAGGAGAAACTAAAGATGGACCACCATCTGGGAGTAGAATGTATCCATACTAGATATATTTAAACTAAAAGCAGTATAAAAAGGTAACACAGAAACTGTACTCGCAGCATCTGAGTACACTGCAAGAAAAAACAGATACAAACAAAGGGCAAATATAAAAGAATAAGGGAGAGGAACCGAATGAAGAAGCGAACCACGGAGACTGCGCGATAGAAATAGCAAAATAAAAACCATTCGCGCCCTACTTTTAAAAACATTTTTAAAATCCGGAGCGAAGGCTATTTCCGCCCCGCCGATTCCTTCATCAAGCGACGAGGCAAAAAAAGAGCATTTTTCCATTACTTTCCGTACGTTTCGCGCAGCTCAATTCCTTTGTTTTTTACCGTTGGCTCGGTGCGCTGCGAAACTGCGGTAGCTTAGGATAATTGGTTCAATAGTCCGAGGAAATTGGAGTCCTCATTTCGGGAGGAAAAAGACAGACGCTCTTGACAAGAACAATGACTTTGGGGAAGGAGATTTATCGGTCGCACTCATTTTGAGCGAATGTCTCCCCTCCGGTTGGCCGAATCGCCAGAGATACGAAAAACAAGCAGAAGGCTGCACAAATGTGGAGGAAAAAACCGAAAAGAGCTTCCGAATAGGCGTAGAGTTGGTAAAATGGAGAAGTTTGAATTTTGGTACTCACCAATTGTTGACTTGTAAGATCGTTAATCCCGTGTCTTGCGCCAGCTGTTTCTTCTGGTCCTCCGAAGGATAGGGATGCTGCAAGAAGAATAGATATTTAGAACACATTCATTTCAGATGAATTAATATATAATATCAATCATAATATTCTAACTAAGCGAAGTTAAACATTTTAGCAGAATTATCTGCTATGTCAAATATTACATTATATTCAGAAAAGCAGTTAAAGCAGTACCCAATTGCATTTTTTTTGCGAAAAAATCTCCCGAGCAGCATTAAAGAAAGATCTGGCGAGATAGCCAAATGCTTAGAACAACCAACCGGTAATTGGGTGATCCGGGTTTGAGTCCCGGTCTTGTCAAATTAGAGTTCAAGATAAGATTTAGTCATGAACATAATTAAAGGCGTATTCATTCTGATTCAAAATACATGAATAAAACTTCTCTAGTCGGAAGAATGCAATCTTCTACGTTCATGAAAATGTAAAGTAGAGTTAACTTTTCAGTAGCTAACTTGAAAAATGCGTTTCATAGGCGTATCTTATGAAAACAGTCAATTCTTTCGCTTACGAATCCAGTAACACTGAGACCTAAGTAAAACAGGTATCCACGTATCATAAGTAATCCTTCGTCTGGAGATGAAGTGCTACGTAATCAATAAGAACCAAAGAATAGTGCGAATAGGAAATATGATTTCGTTCCCACGCGATCCCTTTCTGAGAAAAGGCACGTTTTAACACACGATTCGGACAGGTTGGAAGGAGGAAATTCATAATAAATGTGGCCGAAGAGAGGGATCGGATGCGGGGAAGGGAAGGGCCGAAGTGTGTGTGGGCGGCAAGTGGATTGGATTCTCCCTAGACGAGCTCCATTCCCAAACAATCTACGTAATTGGCACGAGTGAGAGAATCAGATGGACAACCAAATGCTCCGATCCCACACCTCTCCCTCCCTTTGTACACACTCCATACCCTCTCACATATTTCACGAATACCAATTTCTCTCAAAGGATTAGATGGCGTTACCCCGGTGGAAAAGCTTTTAGAAACTTATTAACGCCTGACTGAGGGGGAAGAAAATATGTGTAAGTATTGCTCTGCGTTTCATTACGTAGAAGTTGGAAGGTGAGTTACGGAAAAGGGAGTGTAAGAAAGAAAGCTAATGAGGTGCTGAATTTGAATGTTAATGGGTAATGTTAGGGAAACAAAAAAGTGGATGAAAGATGGGATGGATTAAAGGGTCAGGGAAATAGTAAGTGCGGGGCGTATCATCAGGGTAAAGAGTAACGAGGATACCGAAACTTCTAGTATACATTCCACGATTTAATTTTGCAATGGGCTCCTATGGCGTTTTCCTGCACACGTTTTAGCATAAGGTGCTTCTAATACAGAATTTACAAAATAGTATAGTATGCATTTTAGTAAAGCAAGTGATAACGTATCAGTAACTCTTGAAATAGATCTACCAACGCTGTTATTCATAAGAGCTTTAGCTGAAGCAGTACCGGATGTCATAAGTGAAAATGTGGAACGCACTATAGAGAAGACCTTTTTACCATCGAAATTCGATAATGAAGATACAGTATAAATAAACTTTATGCACAGAGGTCAACTTGTTATTTAAAGATTTCAGTATGATACTGATAGATTACTCG
Organism: Pachydiplax longipennis; assembly: GCA_036926295.1. Lineage (NCBI taxonomy): Eukaryota > Metazoa > Arthropoda > Insecta > Odonata > Libellulidae > Pachydiplax > Pachydiplax longipennis. The sequence continues at coordinate 20,887,401 of JAVFKF010000003.1, read as the reverse complement.
TGATTTCAACAAATTGAAATGTACTACGTCTCAAAGAAAGAGTTTGATCACACATATTTCAAAGTAATTTATTCCCTAACCGTGGGTAATAGTTGACATTTTTGGCCAATGCCAGAGGAATAAAACCTTAAAGAACAACTCAAAGCAAAACTTCGACAACGATGACCTAATCGCCGTCTACAAATTCTTCATCAATGCGCCACGGCCTTGAAAAACAGTAAAGAAGAGAGTTGAGCGAGGGAGTTATCAATTGGAGGGAAAGGCATCGTTAGGCGTGGTCGTTTACGAGGAATCACAAAGTGGATCTGTCGGGAAACGAGCTCTGCAGCGCTGTTAAAGAAGGGAGCAACTGCTTACGAGACCATTGGCTCCGATCGGACGATTGCTGAATAACCTTTCTTTTGTTTTATCGCGGGATTTTCGGGGATTTTTCCCGGAGTGATAGTATCTTGGAGGGAGAAGTCGGATCCAAGGGCAGAGAACAGTCACGCTTTAAAACTGTTGCAGCCCAAGACTTAAGAACTTTTAAGAACATCAAGCAGAGCTGGGGAGCGAGGATACTGTCCACAACATCGACTGAGAAGAAACTGAACTGAAAGCAATCGCACGTTGATGTATGTACGCTTATGTTTATATATTTGAACCATAATTATTCATAGGCAGCTTCTTAGTTTGTTTGATATATTATCTTATTTCTAGCTAACTAAAGCAATTTTTAATGCATATCTGTTACTCGATTGAGAAAAGAAAAGTTTGAAGAATCACAAAATTGCCAATTGATGTAGTTATTTTTCTATCTTCTCTTTGCATGAAACTCTTTGAAACTTGAATGTAACAATTAATGGTAGGTAAAAGGTGTTACTAATTCATCTTAATCATTTGCAGGTAGAAAGCTGAAGTTTGAGTTCTTCCATAGCCTATGTTCTGTCTTCGTAGCTGAGTGATATTTGCAATTTTTAGATGGAAATTATCTTTTTTGAAAGATTTTCTTTAAAAAATAAGAAATGAAAATGTAGACATCGTTGTCAAGTGATTTATCATCTATTAATACCTATTGCCGTTACATCACTAAGCTTCTTTATAACTATTTTTTGCTTTAGTTAATGTAAACATATTTTACAAACTACGAAACCTTACGAAGCGTACAGGAATTGCATTTCTTTCCGATAAAATGAATCCTGAGACGTATGAAAAACTTTAATGAGGAATAAGAGCCCTATTATAGAGCATAAATCGAAGTGCATGAAAAGGGATGGCGAAACAGGGTAAGGTAAAGCGAAAATTAACTCATTAGGAGTCATTGAAATCGGAAGGGGAGAAGAGGCTGGAAGGCGAAGCGACACTTCCGGCAGAAGAAGAGTCCGTGAAGAAAGAAAGAAGGCACCACCCACGACGCCAAAGAAAAGGGGTATCTTTGACAGATATGAGGTAGAGTAATGGAGAGGAAGGTGGCACGTGTCCTCGGATGGGGCGTGGTTAGACACGCAAAGGTGGGCCGAGGGGGTGGCTGAAAAAAGAGATTGGAGAAATATGAGCGTGATCTAATTGTGAGGAGAGACAGTCGACTAACAGATGCACGACTGGAAAAAGACAAGGCGTCAAAAACGGACGTTCTCTCGGATGGATCGCACGGAGAAGAGGATCCACTTCTGAAGGAAGATGCCAAAGAATAGTAGAACTTATATAAAGGGACACTACAAACTGATCGATAATAAGATGATTTGCTCGTTAGAAGTAGAAAAAAGGCAACGGAAGTATTATCTTAAAGCTTTGAAATAGGAAATTGGTGTATAGAGGAATTGTGTGTGTATAGGAATTATCTATCTTGGAGTCCTTATTGCCTTAAATATATTCTGTGAAGAATATAGTCCCAACTTTTTTAGGGTTTCTAAATGTGAGGGTAATTCTCTGAAATACTAAAGAGATTACATAAATGAACGTATTAAAAGCCGAGAAAGTGTATTAAATAGTAAAAAAATCCGTGAAGGGTAAAAATATTAAACATTTAATGTCCTTTCAAGATAATGAATTCTGGAAGCAATTTATTAATAATTTTTCGCCAAAATTAGAAGTAAAACTGATGTCATTTATCCGGATAATTCACGGAAGAAGTATAAAATCTCATCTAATCTCAAGACATATTTTAATCTGGAGGCGAGGAAAATACTATCAATAACCTTAATTATAAATAAAAATTCTAATATTTATTTATTCTATTACAAAGGACAGGAAAACAGTGATACCAATTTGAATCTTTTCCGAAACCTAAGCAGATTCACAAACATTTTCCAATACGATACTCAAGTACACGCTCACAATTCTACGCACAAAGTTCTTAAGCTTTGTCATTTCACATTCAAGAGCCGTTTATATATATTTGTAGACGCCATTTCATCGCAAAAGTTGAGCATACAAATACTTACACTACTATGGTAATAACTTATCTAAATTCTCATGACACGTTAAACGACATTGGTCAGTGAGATTATATTCTGCACATGATGTAATAGAGTCTGACAGTCACGTTGAAAAGGCTGAAAGAACCTAAGAGATGCAAATGTATAGGTGAGAGAGGTTCTTCGTTGAATGTACACGGGAAATGACGTATTGATTTAGATAGGAACGGATGGAAGGTGTTGAAAAAATGAGCACTACTATTGTAAATGGAAATGTGTGGTAAATGGAGGAAGATAAGAGATGATGAGATAGAAAAGTACAAGATAAGCGAAAGTGAATGGAAAAGCTGGGAGAGAATAGTGGGCGAAGAGAGGAATGGATTGATAAAGAGAATTACAGAAGTGGAGAAGGGTGGAGCCAACGAAGGATATCTCAAAGGAAAACAAGTGAAGAACAAAAAGGAGTCGCCCTGTATTTTAGTGCCAGACGTGCCTTTGTCACGAAGGGATGCTGAACGAAAAATAAGAGTAAGATAGGGTAAATAGAATGTTTCGTAATAGGATTGAGGATCTTTAAAGCCCTTAATAAGGCGAAATAAATCGTTAAAGAAGACATTTAAGGCAGTGTATTTAAATGTGCATTTACTGTAGATGTGAGAGTTCTGTACAATTCTGTATCAACTAACACGGCGTGTTTATGATGTATATTTCAATGACTTATCACATAAATGTTTGTATGCCTTTGGATAAATAAATTTATTATTACTCGATTGATTGTTTATAATTATTGTGCGAATTTATATCAGTAACTAAACTTTTAATTTAATTAATCACTTTATCGTGATAAAATTATTTCCTCTTGTAAAATATAATTCCTTTGACTTAGACAAGTTAACGTTCAGGCAATAATTCCATAACTTCAGCAATTTTACACCGAAATCTCTTCCACATTAACTATAAAAATGAGGATCAGAAATATATTATTAAAAAAATCCACTGAATAAATGAAGAGAATCAATTCGAAATCGTCCAACATGAAGAAAATACTTCTAAAGATACACCAGCCTGAATCTTCTTCACGATCTTCCCGTCAATACATTTCAGGCGCAGGCGCATTACGAGCTCTTAAAAGCGCAATGTGTGTAGCACGAGTTAAGATACCTCGCGAAAAATTATTTTCAAAATCAAGAAATGATGAATGGAAGTAAAGGATGTACAAATCGTGAAAGACTAAACACTATGGGCGATTCATTCATATAAACTACTGTTGGCGAATTGATTGGTAATAATATTTTTAAACCTTTATCAAGTTTGTAAAGAGGAAGATTAATCACGGAAAAAATTTCACATGGCGAAGAATATAATATAAAATTAGGATCGCTATCAGAAATAAGAAAAGAATTAAAAGAAGCTATGTAACAAAAAATTAGATTTTGGTATAAAAACGTTTCAAAAGATTATTTCTAACCAAGAATGATTTATTTCCAAAGAGAAATCTTGAATCTTTTTAATCAAACAGAAAAAATAACGATTCACCAGTTGATATTTAGGATTTTGAGTTGAATCTTCCTACCATTGCTTAATTGTCATGTTTAACATATTCAGTATGACTAACTGCTTTTGTTGACACAAGAATTGAGTTTTCTCGGTTCACTTCGAATTTCGCCATCAACAATTATGATTCTCATCTTCTTTCAAGACTTTCTCTCAGAAAAATTTCATCCACTCATCCAACTTTGTTTACACCAAGTGAGGCTTCTTTATCAGGTCTCGGTCCGGTCCTATGATCAACAATAGCTCGGACATGAAGGAGGATCGATGGAGAATCAGAAGGAAAGTAAAGGAAAGAGAGGCGTGGAAGTGAGCGTGTCATCATTACAGACACGGAAAGCCCATCTCCGCCCCCTCGGATCGACCATTTACGCCCCTCATATTACCACACCTTTCCACACCCATTGTCATTCCGAGATTGGTGCGCTACACGCCAGAGGATCTCTCGGGGTCTTAAGAGTGGCCCAAGATGTCCCCCCTCTCAGCGCCGCCTATCCGGAATACAAAATATCTATTTCTAAAAGCCAAAGATTTATACGCCTCTCCCTTCCGACCGTAATACACTTTATAGTTTCCTCTTACGACCTCTCGACAGGGAGCGCTCGTTTCCGTGGCTGCAACCCGCATTCCGGACTATGACGGGAAAAAAGCGGGAGAGCGAAAATTTGCATCGGATGACATTGCACGGGGTGAATGGACAATGAAGCTCCGTTTCCGAACGGTTAATTGAAATGGCACCGAACGAAAACAACCTCATCTGCCAATTAGCATATAATGGGCGAGTTGCCTTTTCGGGCAGCATAACAAGAGGTGAGGGAAGACGCAAGATATTCCGATGGTGAAATCGCCCGCTGAGGGAGAATTATAAAGATGTGTCGATACGACAGATGACTTTATCGATGGTGAATCTATCATCTGAAAGAGGATGGTATCTTTCGAAAATAACAGGAAGCCAAACGTTATATATTCGTTGTTAAAGCTATAAAACAGATGTTATTTGAGAGTGTATTTCTGAATATGAACGATCTTGATTAACTTATTAAAAGTTTATTACACGAAATACTTTCATAAAGATAGAATATGATGTATAATATAATTGTTTTGGAATTATTCCCTGTTTAAATGTAAGCATTTACCACCAGATATCGCTCGATAAGATTACTTTTAGTTTATTATATGTTGCGAAACTACAAGTTCCGGTGTAAGAGAAGAACTATGGAAGATATTTATAGATAGTGATTTATATATGTCCAATATTCCGGAAAGGAACAATTAACTGCAACTTTATAATTTCGTTGGTTAATGGTCTTTCGAGCACATATATAAATTCGTTATTCATCCTTACGGGTTTCTTAATCAATTGCATTAAAGGTAATGTTCCGCATGTCTGTTTATTGATGCATTTATTGAGACGCTTGTAATAGAATACTCTCTGTCATAGTAAATGTATCAAGTCTGATTTGCAATGTTAGCTTAAGCAATTGAAATTAGTTCGATAATTTTCGTTTGTTTTGTTTCCTGTTTTTTAAACTTTACATAGTTGTTTAGCTGATCTTATTTATTTACTTTTGTTTATCGTCAGCTGTAAAGCTTTTTAATAAATAAACACTCAAATCATAATAAAAATATACAGCAAAGTAATATAGAAATTTCTTTAGGAAACCACGTACGACCATTTCCTCAACAGAACTCTTTTATCAAGATTCCCTCGTGGACAAGCATTCCGTTCGGATTTCATACTCATATTTTTATCGATAAACTAGAATTTTCCTTACACGACCCCGAACCGTCGACGCAAATCCCGCTGCATCAATGGGAAGGGGGCGGAGAAGATCCCGACATGACCCATGATGCAACGGCGGATGGGAGAGCAATCCATGAGCTTATTGTTTACATCCCTTCTGTAGGTATAGGGAAGAGGGATTTCGCGGAGGAAACCGAAATGAGGGGAGATGAAATGGCATTCCAAAGGATCTTGCATCCATTCCCTCTGAAAAAGCGAAGGGTGCAGAGATTGGGTTCGTAATGCACCCGGGCATTCCTGCATGGAGAAGTGGGCAATCTCCCTCTTTTTTCCACAATACGCGGATTGCCATTTACGTACGGAAGCATCAGACGACGAGGTAATGGTGGATGGAAATTACTTTTTCTGCTATATCTCCTGCTCAAGGAAGACACATGCCGGATTGCCCCTTATGGGTAATAAGGAAGCCTCGAGATGGAGTTTTTCTTCCCGTAATGGTATATGTGTAGCGTTATAGGAAATGAAGCATTACTTTCCAGGTATAATGGGCTGCCTCGTGTATAAAGATTATTTTACTGCTCTAACTTTTCTCTACGGTGTCCTTACAGATAAATTGCTTCACGTGTGTTATGCCCCATTGCGCGGGTAAAATAGGCTGGCATGAAATCGACTCCTACCTGATAAACTCAATTTCGAAGCAGAATCTTCTTCGATGGGAATAGTCGCGAATGGATCGTAATTTTCTACACCATTTGCGTTGTATGAACGTAAACATTCATTGTGAGAATCGAGTTCCTATTATAACTGTACGTATGTTTCTGAGACGGGAAGTTAAATTTGTCTCGGTGAACCTTTGTTTACAAATCTTTAATTATATGTTATCATTAAAATTAAGTTACTAAAATAGCTGTGTGTGTAAATCGTCATAAATTGATATCATTAACCCGGTTTTATAAAATGTCCTTTACAACTTTAAACGACGAATATACGATTTAAACTCATGCGTTGGTAAATTTCGAAGTTTCTCAACGTGAAACTTATAAATTAAACAGAATTATAACTTAAGTTTCAGGAGTGCATTTAAGACTTGTTTCTCGAGTTTACCCAACTGAAATGGTATTGCATGTCGTGAAAATGGTAATTTAAATCAAACATATTCATGGCATTGAAAAGATATTACAACAAGGTTTAATATACTATCAAATATCGTCTTCACTTTAACTGAAGTTGTCCTGGATTCAACTCAAGATGAGCGAAAGAAATCTTAATGAATGCATAATAATTATGTTTCCATCTTTTTTAAGGTTTCTTTCTTTTGAAAATTAAATGGAGAATCATATATAAAGTAAACACAACTATCGTAATTGAGAAAATCCAAAAAATTAGCGAAATATAAATATGTAAAACCCATATAATTCCTCCTTCCTGGTAAAGAGGCGTTAAGATACTGCAGCAGGTACTGTGTACCTAATTCAGCAATTATCCACGTCTTTCAAGACCCTCACGCCTTACAAAATCAATTACTTCTACAAAATCTCCAAATCGAGGGACATCGATCGAACAAAAGCGCTAAGAAAGCAATCCACTCCCTTCGCGAGAACACGTCAGTGGCAATGGAGAGAGAGCGCACCCATCTGTCTTTCTTTGCACCCGACGCGTCACCTACGAATTAGACACAGTTGACCTCCGTCCAGATAAGAGACAACCCTCCCGTAATTAGAAATTTTAACGACCGCCGTCTTTTGTGACGCGTCTATTTTGGCCATAAATTTCCCCATCCCAGCGCCCATTTTAATCTCCAAAAGCGGTCAGCGGAATATCCATTGGGCGCAAGGGCGGAGCTGGCAGCAGACGTGCAGAAAGCAATGGCGAGAAGAAGGGGTTGCGATAAAAACCCTTTCCCTTTCCACCAGGAAATGAATACGCGTCCAAGAGTCACCATGGTGATTATTTCCAGAAGGCCATCCGCTCCAGAGAAAACGTTCTGCCAGAAGAGGGTCTCTACTGGAAAGGGGTTGTCGAAAAGGGTGACGTCATATGTGTCTGAATGACGGAGAGAAATTCTGGGATGCCTTTTCGGACCACGTTGCTTATGCCAAACATCGTTATTAATGGTTGGACCCGCAAGAATTTTTCGGTGTTTCTATAGTTCGGTCTGCCTTTTATTAAAAGTTAGAGCTCATGCCCGTACTTTTCCTCTCTCTGATCAATTTATTTCTGCATAAGTGTCTCTTCTTCTCCCGCAGTAATTGAATTTGCATTTTTTTGGAAGATATGTATTTTTTATTGGTAAACTAAAGCTGTGTACTTCAATTGTGGAATGATATACTATGTATTTAATAAAATCGTAATATGCTCAGGATTATAAAACTAATATATATCATTGTGATGTATAATAATTATGTAAACTAATGGTCAACTAATGGTCCTACTGGTCAATTTCCAATTGGTTGTCAATAAATAATTCAGTGGCGCTTTCAGATATACGTTTCAGGATGAGATTAAATCAATATAACCGTTTCAATTACTCTTATAAATCTCTTAGATCATTATGAAAATATAAATCCAGGAATGTACGAATCATTTGACTTACTTAGGCATCTCCGTAATTCGTAATAATTACTCACACCCAACCACAATTAAAGAATAAAAATTTAGAAAAAGGTCCAAAAAATAAGTAAGATATTTCCAGAATGTACTGTGAAAAACTAACTTTCATATAATTCATACTTTAATAGATAGGGGGTTTTCAGCCGAAATTGGACAATCATAATTCTTACTCAAATAAAACTTAATCGAAAAAATTAATTTAAGTGTCTCTGAGCGTTCAATAAATCATGTAGTTATGGCGTTTACATAAGAAAAATCCAAGTTAAACAATTCCGGAGTTTGCGATGGACTTAACTTTGGCGCGTTCGATACAAAACAGCCCTCCCTCGCAAACCCTTAACGGAATCTCACCCCCATATTTTTTTGTTCTTCAACAAATCACAGTTCTCCCCACTCACCCTTTTCTTCCCATTTCCGCCCCCACCAAAACATGTTCTGCTCCTTCCCCTTCTTTGCTATTCATGTATTCTGGAGGGAGTCGATGAACAATGCTCTAACGTCATCTCCATGACAATGGACGTGGTCCTGGAGCTGGTGGGAGGAGTGCCGGTGGAGGGGGGAAGCGGTGGATGGTTCAAGTGCGAAGCGAATTAAAAGAAAACCCCTCACGAATTACGCCTTCTTCAATTCTACTCTTTCCTAGACTGCGAATTGATGCTCTAACACCTATCTTTCGTGGAATGGAAGGTAATCTATTGAGAGAATTACAGAGGGTAAACAAAAGGGAATGAGACGAAATTTACCATGATGCCTCGACTGAAGAAGTTAATTCGTTCCGGAAACACAATCGTTAGCCAATATCGTTGTTAGCAGAAATGCGATTTCCTATTATTTAATTTCATCCAATCGTTTAATTCGTTCTAGAAGCACTAATTTAAAGATATACAGTAAACGAGTAATGACAAATGGTTCACTAGATACTGTGGAGCTATTTCACATACTATTTCGAATCAAAGTTCCCGGATTTAAGTCTCGGCTTATCGGATTTCAATAATACAATTGATTTTTATATTCGTGGTCAATAATAATTATTAAAGTGGATGCGATCGGAGTCTTCCTATTTCCATTAAAGTTATTATTATTTGTAAATTTACACCATTGACAGAAAATATCGTGATTAATAATTTGCCGTGTAATTAAAATTATTAAATCAATAATATTTATTAAGGCGAGATTGAAATAGAAAATTTTATTACAAAGTTATTACCTATATCTCATAATTCCTCGTATTTTAAATTACGAAAGAGAGTTATTTAAATTGTAAGGACATGATTTAAGTGTGTTAAAAGAATGACAAAAATTGACATAGCTTATTATTAGTTATTATTGCATAAAGTGTAGAGTAAATAGAGAAATAACGAATGGTGAGGATCTACTTCATATACATATAATACTACATTACCTTAATTGAATCACACAGTGCTCTGCGGAATTACTTTCCGAAACTATTCACCAAGTATAATTTTCTACGCAAAATTTGCAACAGCGCGCGGCATCATCCTATAAGAAAAACACGGGGCCATAAGATTTACGCGGTCCCATCCCAACGCTGGACGCGGTATAGCACTCCATTACAGTCAAAGTTTCGCGGACGTCGCGCAGATTATGACTTTTTATCTTTAGCGGCAGAATTGCAGAGGGTAAACAAAAGGGAAAGAGACTCAAATGGAAGGGAGTGGTAGCACTTAGTGGGCGAGAATACTCTCCCTTAGAAGAGAGTCCACTTGCGATAGCGATCAGCGGGCGAAATAGTGAGAGCGGTCGCTGAATGCGCGAATAAAAATGCATGCGTCGGCGAAAAACAAAAGAAAAGGAGAGCTGGGAATTCTTAGGGAGAGGGTGCTGGCAAGATGCAGCGGCGAGAGATAAATCTCTGGAGTAGAGAAAGGTGAAGGAAGGAAAATAGGAAGGTGTGCATGTTGATGGATGAGACAGTGCGTCACTTAAGGACCGTGGGAGAATTTCTCGGAAGGATGCGATGATACCTTAGCCATTGCAGTCATCTCACATGAGCATAAATATGTTTGATACCAAGCTGCGCAATTTACCATATGCTCGCACGCTAAGGGAGAAATATATGAAAGATGTGGAATATTCTGTTATCATCTCTAATTATATTCGTTGCAGAATCGACCGCGTTGGCAAAGTGGAGAGTTTGCAAATGCCTCGAACCTAATGTCCCGGGTTCAAAATTCGCTTTATCGGATATTTTTGGCGATGCGATTGAATTTTGAGTTCACGAATAATAATTATTATTAAAATTAAAGTCATCAAAATGTTCCTATTTCCAATTATATCATTATTATTTTTATACCTATAAAATCGAAGAAAAATCACGATTAAAAATACTGTCGTAAAACAAATATTATAAAATAAATTATATTTATCAAGGAAAATTGTGATAGACATACCTTTTATTAAAAAAAACTTAAACTATATGCAATATACCTTCATCTAAGAAATTTCAAATGAGTTAGAGTTATTGAAAAGTGCACAACAGGTATGTACTGGTGGTGTTTGAAAAGAATTTAAAAAATTATAGAAATTGTTAGACCCTATTAAGAAATAGATAAACTATAATATTTCTAATAAACATATACTTCAATCTCGTAAGATAACCAATACAAAAATAAAGACAGACAATATAGTAAAAAAAAGATAGACAAGAAAACCCAGACGAATACATTTCAGACTTTAACGAATTCCGAAAAAATTCCGGGCGGAACCCAGGAGAAGATCCCAGAGCCTACGTATTAAAAAGATGAAACCATAAAGCACCGCGTTATGCACGCGGAAAATAAAAAAAAATCCGGGGAAGAGAGAAAATAAACGAGGAGCCAGTCTTAAGATGAGTATCGCAGCCTCCCTGGAGCCACATAAGCCAGCCGAAGAACCAACCCTTCGCACCTTTCATTTTCAACACCAGTCGGCCGGCGGAACGGAGTAAAAAACATAAATACACCGCGAAAAAGGGAGCGCTAATAAATAAGCCGAAAATGTATAAAAAAGCGCCGGGATGAGGAAAACCTCCGTCGGCGAGAAAAGCAATTTTCCTTCCCCTAGCGACGAAAAGAAATGTAGGAAACAAGGAAGGGAACGATAAGGGAAAAGGTTCGGATGTTTTAAATTCCGCCCCAAAAGTGTAAGGGCGTGGGGACCATCGAATGCGCGAAAAAAATTGGAACGCGCCATCGATCCCCTTTCTATAAGGACGCCCCTTCCTTGTGAGAAGAAAGGGGTTCTCATAGCAACGTCGCCCACAGGAGTCGTTCCAAGGCCGCGTACTGCAGCCATGGGAACGACAAATATACAGCACATCCGTCTGAGAGCAGTCTGCATTATTATTTAGGGAAACTCTTTTTATCCCTTGTAGATTCCCTGGGGAGCCCGAATCTGCCCACATCCCAAATGCTCTCGATGCACAAATCCCATTCCCCGATTGCACATTCGAAATTTCCTGCATTTTTAGAAACCTTCATCGTCTCTATAAGAGTGGTTTTGAAATTGGAAGTGTTGCAGGACCATAACGGAGGAAATATTTCGAATAAATTATAATTAACGTAGTATCTCATGATGTTGAATTATTATGTCAATCAATTAATCGTAGACTATAACAGTCTTGTATCTTAATTTGATATATAATTGGACCATTTTCACTGTTTCAGTGTTTAAGAAATTAAAATATTGAGATTCGTGCATTTAATAATGATATTAATAATTTATAGTTCCACCATTGCATTCAGGTGAACAGAAAAAAATTGTATTGAATTGGTGACTTGTCTAAACCAAAAGCATATAGAAAGCGGTTATGAATTAAACGGAATTAAGAAAAAACAAAAGAATTAACACACATTGTCTCTCATATTTCCTTGGATTACTTTGGAGGATAAATTTTTAGGCGAATCACATTATATGAAAACACATATCTCAAAGTTATACAGCTTTTTACATAGTTTTGAATTATAGAAAATTCACAGTTTTAAAGGGACTGGAAAAGAGATGGATGTATGAAAATGTTACACCATTATCAACGTTAAACTTTCATGGGCAAGAACACTTAACATCTGTTCTTGCATGTCTCATTGTAAATTCTTCATCCTTGTAAAATATTTTATAAACTGAATAATATGCAAAAGGCAACGAAAAGTATTAGTGTCAGGATGCCCTCGACACCTCTTTACTTAAAACATCAAGCAAAGCAACAAAAACGTCTCTTCTCAAACTCTCCATACCCCTCACGGGAAATAACCCTCCGAATAGACAAAACACAAAAATTTAGGCTCTGAAGGAGACCTCGATTCTATTCCGCGCTTTAAAAACTAAAACCGGAAATGAAAACTCTGCATTATCTTGGGACTTTCCGAAATCGCGAGAGAAATAAATGAAAAGGGCTTGCAGTGAGTTATGGCGCACCCTTGACGATATGTGTAAGCAAGACAGCGTTGATAGGATGAGGAAGAAGGATGGCAATCGAGAAAAGGAATATGATTTCGGGAGAGAGAATGCGGGAGTTCGAGATGTGCCGTGATTCCGTGGAATGGGAAGCGAAATAAAATCGCAGGAAAGAGAGCGCCTCTCACCCTTCGTATGTGCCATAAACATGCCTAAGTCCGCGATAGCGGATCCCCAATCCTCTTTCCTTCTTTCCCCATCCCACACCTACGCAATACATTTCTCCTTCTCCAACACGTCAGCCGATACACATAGTTTTCATCTCGGATTCTCCAACGGGTTTCATTCATAGAATACCGTGTTTGGTCTCGCCCTGGTGCGTTTTGTTTTACCTCTCGCTTGCCGGATGCGATACGCAAACTTCTATTGCAAATCCATTCTAAAAGTGTACGTTTTTAATTTGAAGGGCTTTGAAAGAGGATGACGTACTAAAGGATATATTTTATCGTTCGTTTCTGAAAAACCTGCGCGATGATGCCCTTTGAAGCTTCCATATCCTCGTCATTCTAAATTGACTTACCGATAAACAGAGAAATAACATAAGTAACGAAGTAACGAAGTTAAGTAACGAAGTACGAGTAAAATGTGTACGTATGACATAGTTTAGTAGGGATCAGAGAGCAAAATATAAATTAATGGACTGAGTACGTTAACAGACATTTTACGTAAATATCACGTTAGCTAACACATTGACGGTGGTTTTTTGAAAAAATTGACCAAAAAATGTCACTTTTATGTTTCGAAACTGGATAAGAGAATAATTTTGACAATTAACAGAAAATAAAAATAATTTGAAGATTTAAACTTTTTATTTCGATAGCTCGATATGAACTTGTTAAATATGTAGAAAAGAAACATTGTAGTGGTTAAAATGCTCTTAACTGAATAGGCATTTCAATCAGTTACTTCAGTTAGAGAGTCAAAATTTTAAAAAAGTAAGGCCAATTTTATAAAAACCGAATCGTAGTGAGCACCAAGTTTAGGTTTAAACGAATTACTTTCCCTACGAAAACAAAAAAAATCAACAAAACTATAAAACACACCCAATAATGACCTAGACGAGAAAACTGAACGAAGCACCCAGAGGAACGCAATACAAGCCAAATGACATACGGTAAGAACGCTCACTGCGAATAATTCAACGTAATAAAACCTCCCGTAAACGCAAACCTACGGATGCCATGGAAGTGTAGAAAAGGGGGCGATATATAATGAAGGGAAAGGCTTCAAAAGTGACGTGGGCTGGAGGTGGGCCTTCAGGAATCTCCACCTCAAAATCCCTCGGACTTCCCATTTTTTTCCCCACTCGATCCCTGAAACACCTCCAGGACCCACACCCCAACACCAACAACACAAGCGTCTGAGCGGGTGTTTTATTATCGCGGGTGTGGGCGGGGAAAGGGAGCTCGGGAATGGTCGGGAACGAAGGAGGGGCTCCGTGGTAATCCAACGGCGAAATAAACTCGCTCTGGCCCGAGGCGAAAAAGGGGCTTTCTGGACAGCTCGGGTAAAGGATTGCTCCATCCACACGCACCAGACGTAATCCTAGGGGTGCTCTTTCCCTGTTCTTCCTCCACGCCTCCTACCTGCCCCCCCATAAACTGCCGGATCCACGACGACAATGACCAGGAAGCGACACCATGGAAAAAATTCCGCGTCGGTCGAGAAGGCGGGAGTGTTCGTGACGTTAAAATTGTTGGAGGGATGCTCTTTTTTCGCCGATCGAGTCTCAAATGTATCAGCGGAGGGAGCGCTAAATACAAAGAGGATTTTGTTTTTGATTTCCGGGATGGCGGATGACAAAACCCCGAAAAAATGGAATTGCGATCGATTATGAAGAGTGAAACTGCGCGGAAAAGGACCTCTTTTGTTTTAAAGGGATTCAAAGGAGCCTCTTCACTAAGTTTCCCGGTCGCAGCGAGGGTTCCGGGATGAATGTGGCGACCCGTGTCCTAGGGAAAAGCAATTAACTAAGCCTTTGGAAAGAGATAGTTTCTTGAATACGCTAGTTCCACTACATCGTTATTTCACGTCCTTTTAACTGCGTTACATATCTATCAACGAAAGGCATACAATACAAAACCGAAGTCTAACATACACCTTGTTAGCCACTAAGAGATAAATTGCAGAAGACTACCCTAAAATGAGCCAACTCAATGCGAAGGAACGACAGATCGGGTAATAAGAACTAAAATATGATAAAGTGACCCCTAAAGGTGTAAGAAATAGAGAGAATATCTCGTCGAGTAGCTCGTCAAAATTCTTAAAGATCGATGTACTGAGACTGGTGAATAACTTTGTCCAGGTTTCATTCTAACCTGCGAATCTGGGACATTTCAATAGCTCATTTCGTGAATTTACTCAAAAAGGTATCCTTCTGAAAAACCTTTAAATGAGACCAAATTATCGCAATACTGGAATCAGGGAGATAAACTTAGTATTAGATTCGCAATTATGTACGCCTTCGTAAGTGGTGTAGAGAATTTTGATAGAGGTCTAAAAATTTATTTGGAAAAAAGAAATAACCGACATACCATGAAAAGAAAGCGTTTCAGTTGATGATAATACTAAATTAATCCGAGATGTTTTCACAAGAGATGCTTACACAGCAAAGAGCCACTTTTTAAAATTATTAAAGGGGCATGTATGCAGTCTGTTTTCTAAAAAATAGGTCATTTGCTCATCAAATATACACACCATGGTCATTTTATGCTCGGGTAAATGAATAACAAGGAGAAATTCAAACAAAAGATACATAGGATTTAACAAAATTCTTTCTCGAATCTAGGAGAACTCGAATAAACGCTAAATCCGCACAAATTCCTCCACAGTACAAGCCATCGATCGGAGAGACCAGCTCAATAAAGTCGGGTATTCTTGTCTAAACACAATAACTGCCTTCCCGAGACATCCGGTAGCCAATGGGAAACTTGCTGACAGAATGGATTAAGCTCAGCGGAAAAACACCACGGCGACTTCGCCCTGAATGTCACGTATCTTGAACAAATATACCTTCAGATTCTGTCCTCTACAAATCCTTCCCTCTGCTAAGCCCTTCCCCTCACCTATGGCAAGTTTACAAAAGCGATCACTGGCTTTGTTTCAACCCTTTCTCATATTCCCTCCCTGCGTCATACCCTTCCCGTTTCACACAATAACTTTCGCTACAGCTAATGACGATCTTCGGTGATAAGTTTGACTTTTCCATTGTTCGAGCGATGTTTCTAAATAGATCCCTTTTCCCCTTCAGAATAATAATACTACCTAATAGGAGGCTGAAATTTTAAATGATGATTTATCCTCGATATTTTGGATCTTCATTCATCTTTCACACGCGAAATTTTTATATACGCTGCAGATTCTTGATAATTTATAAATTAAAAAAACGTATAGTAAAAAATCTTTTGCTTTCAGCATTAATTTTTAATAAAATTATTAAAATAAAATTCATATGCTTAAACTGAGAACAGTGATTTCAGTAACTCAGATTCATGTATCAAAGTTAGAGAGATTGACTTGTAGACAAAAATCGTTAGATTGCTCATTATGCTACTACATAATTTCACTTATCATTATACTACTACTTTGCGCTACAACATTTCACATAATTTCATACATTGAGCTTATCTGATAGTTTTAAATCTTTTAAATACATTAAATTGATAAAGAGAAGGAATTTATGTATATATGGTAAAATTTCTGCAATAATTTCATGACAAATGAGAAGTAGCACGACGAAACAGAGATCTAGGAGGAACTTAGAAGTCACAGAAGTTTACCAACCACATTATCACATCAAGATTAGATTAATATCACCAATTAAACGTCGGGTTTTATTAGTGCTGCCACTAAAAAATAACTTCGAATTTCCCTAAACGAATCAAATTTTGAGGTAAAGAATAACGAGTCCGATTCTCATCGTATCACATCCACGAAAAGATCATTGTGCGAAATTATTTTTCGAACTGGAATTCACCAGATCATAGCGTGACAATTAACAGAAAATCCGAAACTTCCAACAGTTCTCCCGATGAGAAATACTTCGTCCCAAGGAAAGCCGTACTCCTCCGGCAAAGATTCGGCGTCTCTATTTCCTCTCTATCCCTTGAAAAACTCTCCTTCTGCTACTTTCCGGGGTTAAACCCCGCGAGACCTTAGCCGCCACGAAACTTGGTTATTTACTGCACCGCAGCACTACGTGTCACAGTTCGGGAGTCTGGGAAATATGTTCGTTCCTTTTGCTTCCAGAAGAGGACTCTGGGACTGTCCTGAACGCCCGCTATGGGAGGACAACAAATCACTTCCTTTCCCCCGGCCACTCCTTTCACACCCCCACCCTTTCGCCATTCGCACATTTTTATGATTCCGGGCCATCTCACCAGGAGGCGACACCTCCCACGTGATCCCCAGAGAAAGAAACGAGATGCGGCTCCAAATGGTGCGGTCGCCTCTGCTCTTTTGTTATTTCTTCCTCCACCGCGAGTTGTTTATCAGCCGCTATGCTTTTTTTTCCTCGGGGAGGTTTTTTCCCGCTGAGAAAGAAAGAACTTGGATGTTTGCGCCGCGCAATATTTCACGAAATCCTCTCCGATCCTCGAACAGTAAATAACAAGTAGAGCAATAAAAACGCTGCTTTTCCGTGGAATTATACGAGAATGAGTGATGCTCCTGGAAGCATATTTCGATCCGTTTCTATTTAGATGCAAAACATTAGTAATGGGATGCAAAAACTATTATAATAACAAGATGTTTAAGAAAATGAGAGAAAACCCCGTCGGATTCCGCTAATTTTTCTTTTGAGTCGTTTCGACTATTGCTATTATTAAGTTCACGACTTTTCGACTAAATTTTATCCCGATATTTCTCGACTATAAAAGAAATACTTCAGTAGCTGGATACTGTCCGCTATGTGCTATATTTCTCTAACAGATTTACCATCCTTATCGGGCATGATCGAGTTGAACTTAAAAATCTCTCTTCCTTAATTTCTTGGAAGATTATTGGAGAAATAACAGTAATTTATTAAGGTGAAATCTGGACCGTTTGAGTCTCTGAAATTGATTCTAACAAAAGGAATTCACAAGCATATGAGTTACTGGCAGCAGATAATTATAATGCAGTAAAATTATTCAACATCAGATACAAATTTCTAAACCTTTTTGGAAGAAATATAAGGTTCATGTGTGCATCAATACCATACAAAAACATCAGACGTTGCATGATTCATTTAATTACGAAACACCACCCGGTTATCCGGGTCGCGATATAACCTAGAATCTTACAAGTAAAGTCGTTTACATATACAAGAAATTTTGTTAAGAAGTGCTGTAAATTTGCTCTCTGGTACACTATTCGACTTTGACCTAGTCATTAAATTCAATCAATCAATCTTTCTTTACAACTCATCTGACTTGAATAGACTTTCCCACATTTCCTACGAATCTTGCACTCGGTGTGACCAAATTCCGCAGGAAAATAAGGCATTCGAATGTTTATTTCCCCGGAGAGGGATGCTCCCAGATGAATCTTAGCCCCCCAATGGAAGCATATCCTGTAAACCAATACGCTTATAACATTCGCTGCAGGAGCAGAATGGCACTTCCATTCGAGTCAATTCAATTCGGGCAGAAGAAGGGGAATAATGGCCGCGGAATGCGATCTCAGGGAAATGATGACACAGCGGTGGGAAACGAATTCCTGGGCCATCATCCCTTTCTGAAAACGGAATATTCAGATTCTGAAAAATCTTAATTTGGTGGGGCGATGTGTTCGTAGGTAGTTTGAGAAGCGACTGAAGGCAAGCCAATAAGTGATTTAATTTTTATCTCGTTTACGAAGGGGAAGAAACAAATTTGTATTTATGAAGAGCACCTTGGTAAGAGTGGAGCACAATTCGGAAGAAATTCAACAAATTTCTAAATAGGAGCTGATATGAGTTATCCGTGCGCTAAGTTATGATTCTGAGTTCACGTTAACGATAAATGTTTTCTGATGTTACGAAAAAGACTTCCTTGGGTGATGCTTGTTGTAACTTTGGTGACTTTCATAATAATAACGTTTTTTATGTTTTTGTGTTCCAGTTAGACTGAACACTTATGACTCTACCTGTCTAATAGAGAGTCGTTTTCATATTTGTATGCATTTTGCAAATGTATAAATTTGCATTCGTAATTTACAAGTGTAATCCAATCCAATCCAACAATAATTCATTTGTATGATAAATTAAAATATAACTCAACAGTTAATTAAAATAACTCAACATTTCTATTTCTGTAATATCTACTTTTTACATTGACTTAATGGGACTTATGCAAAATTAAGTAATAATCATGGGACGAAATACATTTTGCCAAAAATAAATCTTTTATCAAATTAAACGAAATAATAATTTGTTGCGATTCATAGTTACGCATATTTAGAAAACATTCTTTTAGCTAAACTCTTGTAAATTGTGCATTTATGTTTTATTCGGTTTTCAGTTCGATGTCCTGACTTCGATCCTATGCATTAAAAAAGCTAAAAAAAAATTTGCAATCCATTTTTTCCTCACCTTCAAAAATCAATGCGTTACCACATAGCACCCTCTCGAATATAGCATGACGAGAATTGGAGCTCCCGAATATCATTTTAATAAGGAGAGACATTCACGGTCCACGAGGACAGTGGGACTGTCATAGAACGAATCCACCGCAGCACAGCATAAAGACATACTCATTGCGTACTGTTAACTCTTCCGCCGAATGCCTCGTTGGTGTTCGGGGGGGCGTTGTGGGTGGAGGGGTCGCTGGTGGAAAATGCAGATGAATGGTGATGGGGACCGTAAGAGGGGTGCTTTTTGATGGAAGGGGTTGAAATCCGAGTGGGGGTTGATGGAGGCCTTTTTTGTGCTGGGCTCCCTGCGGGGGAACACCACTGCGACGCCCCCGAAAAACTTTGCCCCCTCTTTCTTCCCCTTCATTCCTTCTCATTCGCGTCAATATAGCATGTCATCATTCAAAATCCTAATCGTTTCTTCTGCCCTTCTTTTTCGAATTTTGTTTCCGTTCTCGAGCGTTGCCATGGAGACGCTCGTGTACGCTAACGTTTATGTAACGAATTCCGCTTTTGAAGGAGTGAATTATTCGCTTTTACGAGACTGGCAAAACTTTCTAACGTCAAAATTTAAGAGGTTTTAAAGGGCGATTTAATGATGGATTTATTCGGAATATTCAGCTCCAGTAGCACTAATGCAAAAGAGCGAAATATTTAGTTTTCATTATCGGACTAAACCTTAACGTGGAAGGCGATTTAAATATAGAGAAGGCAATCAGGAATTGAAATTGCTGATAAAAAAATAGCAGTTTGAACCGCGTCAGAATAGTGAAAAAAGATAATTATGAATGGAGCCGAAGGAGCTACAGAACAAATAACCATGTGTGTTTAAAACGATAAATTAACTGACCTAAATCGAGTGAAATTTGCTTAGATATATTATTCACCCCTAAAAATTGGTAGGCCTAGGAAAAAAATGATTCTTCGCCCTGGATTACTTTGTGTCAGTAGCGATTTGCTTGGATAATACTTATAAAACTGACAGTCAAGTGTGTCTGCAATCACTGTACATGACATTAATCAAGAAAAAATGGCATGTGCCATACGTTATTCTAAGGAATTAATGCATTAATGGAATTGCAAATAATAGCTAAGTATACTAAGAAACCGTCTTGAATCTCCTCAGTCCCCTAGGCAATATCTAGATTCCGGTGATTAATACTGCAAACGAAGGATTTCTTGCAAATCAAACATTTATTAGACTTAATGCACAATTTTCCATTTCTACATAATATTAATATGTATATACGTCTATAAATCTATCTCAAACTGTAATCAACCACGCAGAAAATAAGAACTTCCAATCACAGATATGCAAGTGATAACGACTTCAACGCAAGCCACCTGCGTGAGGAAACATTCAACGACTCTCTCCGTAGAGAACACTTAGCACGCAACAATGTAAATTCGACAAAACGGCTAAATATAAACAACGAAAGACTACATTAGCGAGTTAGGAATAAACCGAAAGCGCCGCCGGTGCGGAACTAGCGGAGCAGAGGAAATTTGTCCCTTTGAAAAGGCAGAGAGCAGTCCTTCCGCTGCCCCCCTCACTTGGTTTCCCGGAAGACATGACATGCAGATTCGGAGGAAACGAGAGACTGCATCCGGAGGGTGAAAAGAACACCGAGGAGACGTCGAATTATCCTTCGGAGATAGACTACGAGCATGTCTGCGAAACAATCGGCTGAGGAGACTTTTATCGAATCAATTTATGGGGTGACACCCAACGCTCTCGCATCATTACGATCTCCGAAAAGTTACGGCGTGAAAGACTTTGCGAAGGAATCTTTTATTTCCTTATACATAAACACCAGTACATAAAAAATCACTAAATATAATTACTGTAAAACCCAGTTTGTTTCTTTATTTCTTTAGCGGAAGCAGGTTTTCCCCGCTATATCCATTTTATTATATTAACGCACATATATATGACGATTACAAATACCCATGCCATAGCCCAGGAAAAATCCGGTTAGCCGGGATTCGAACCCGGGATCTTAGTGTTAGAAACTTAAAAGAATTTTCGGGGGAATGAGTGAAAACCATGTTATAAGCGGGATGGTTTTATTTAAGCGATATTACAAATTTTATTTTTTTACTTTAGAAAGCTAAAGAGGAGGGTATTTTTGGATCTGGAATGATTTAATATAGGCTTTACAGCTTTGAAACGAAGAGCAATCTTTAGTTTGTTTAATTTGACTAAGCTGTTGATGTTTAGAGAGTTCGCCTAATATTGTTGCGTAATACAGGTTGAATTCTTGTCACATTCATCAAAAAAATTCTGTTTCTCGTACAAAGATATCGTTATCTTATTTTACTCAATTTCCACAAGTTTCCAATCTATAATGCAAAAATTTTGATCAGAAATAACGAAGATAATATTAGACCGATAGATTTTGGCCGTACAGTTTGCATACATATGCAATATTTCGAAACACAAAAAAGGTAAATTAAAATGATTATGTATCAGAAATAAGCCTATATTATTTCTGTCTCGATATGGTTCTAACTAGCTCCAAAAATAATCGTTCTTTGAGATATTAACTTAGCTATAATCTCCCTTATGCATATTGAATCTGCATTTATCATACCGTTATCTATTTTTGACCCATTAGCGTATTTCTGAAGTAATAACTCCACCTAATCGGTAAATTATGCTTTTAAAACGCATTGAGTATTGAATTGATTGAATCAACAGTGACTTCTGGAAGCAGAGAAACAGCGTACTGAAATATTGAATATCACTATTCAAATCTAATATCTTTACGCGAGTAATGAATGTAATATATATCATGATTTACCCATATTAACAGATGCGTAAATTTCAAATAAATATATATTCAAAATGAAATTCAGAGACACGAATTCGGATATATTAACGCTTGAGAGGTTAATATAATATCCGCTTACGGTAACTGAATTACACCAGCCTTTTATAAAAGCTAAATATCCTTCTTGCGGAGAAATATTAATCTGACGTGGGAAACCTGCAAGTCGCAACTCAAACGACAAACACATAACCCACTAAATAATGTCGGCGTATGTCGGAATAACAGCGCAGTAAACATTTACATGGAAATTGCCCCCGTCGCCATAAGTATAAATTCCGCTCCTCCACTCGCGGCAAAAGAAGGCCGTTATTTTCGGAGAAAAAGGAAAAGGGCGGGAATGGCGAAAAAAGGATCGACCGCAGAATTTCATTAATTTAGCGCGTTCCGTCCTTTTCCTCTTTAACAATCCCGCGCGCTCTCGCGGAAAATGCGCCAAAGAAAACACGGGCGAAAAATGCGGAAGGCGGGAAAAAAGAGAAAATGGCGGCGCGTATATCAGCACGCTCTCACGCGCAAAAAAAAAGGACGATCGGAAAGGGACGCAACGACAGACACACGCGCATGACGAACCAGGGGGCGAAACCGAAACGAAAACAAAAACAAAAGGAAGGCGCGGGGCGAAAAACGTAAAATTACGGCGTCGATGTGCGCGGAATGGCTTATTGGTTGTCAAGTACATCATCCCGATACTATCGACAGCCATCCATCGGCTACAGGAAGCGCTATCTGCTCCCCGTTTTTATTATTGGGACGCCCGAGCACACTTCGTTTGCATACGGACCGGGCGGGAAAAAAACGAAAAATCGAAAATATGACGTAATACGCGCGAAACTACGGATTCTCTTCCCCATTTTCGCGCGGGGGAAAAAGAGTAACAAACGACGAACAAAAAGCCCGCGCGCATTACTCGAAAAATCTCTCTCCGCTCGCCGTGAATTTCACTTCATTTTTTCCCGCCGAAACAAAAAAGAGCGCGGTTTTTATTCCGTGACGCCTAGAGCTACACGCCCACATCACGCGACGCGTTTTTCTCTTGTTTCTCAGCGCGCATTCCCTTTTTTTGCTCCCCAAATGTACCGACGTGACGTAGGTCAAGCCGTCGCTACGCCATTACGAGCGAAAGCGTGACATAGCACGGGAACCCCACACCACCGCGGGGGAAGCAGAGACAGAAATGCATGCGTTCCATGCATTGTGCAACAGAATCGCAAATTCTTCATCGCGGTCCTCTTTTTGCCGTGTCTACCGCGATTCCTATATAGCACATCGCATCTCATTTATCTGGCCGAGTGACATTTAACGCTGTCCCACGGGAGGGGCTTTAAAATGCGGTGAAAAGGTGGGCTGCGGAAATTGTTTATTGCGAGTCAGATGACTAACTACACGGGAATGCGTTAGCGCGATTCGCAGAAGTGCACGTTATATGTTATTCGGGCTTGTTCCGCGGCGATTACTCCAGGAAATGAACATCTGGTGAATGCCTCACTTGGCAATTCTCTAACGTAAGGGAATATTTAAAGCGACGATAATTTAGTATTAAACTCGTCGACGAAATTCCGCCGCGACATAAATTCAAAGGCGGCCGACATTAAAATAACAGGGACATGCGTTAAGCAACAGGAGTCGAGCATTTCTTTCGATTCTTATCGCGTAATGGAGTGTTGGGGTACACTGCTTCGACATCTGACCTCCTCTGCAGATATTTCGTCAAACAGCGAAATTTCCCGCATATCACCAGCCGATTTATAACTCGGACTAACGTGGCGTTGCACATATACATCTCGATCAGATCGCAAAATCTGCAGGAATAACCACGGCGGAAACTCTTTTTGAGCCCATGATGTCATATCACGTAATTTTAAATCATTGTGATCGAGAGGCTGAAAGGAAAGGATATTTTTGAGGTTCGTAAGGGAATGGTGCTTGAAAATTTATTAACTAGCGAGCTACTATAAAGCTACCTTTGTTCAAAATTTGAGTAAGGTATCACTCGCATATTCGATTTCTTATAAATGTAAAATGTACCATTCTAACTTATGAATTTGCTAAAATCACAATCATTATCACCTGTTACCAGAAGGAATTCATAGGGGAATACGCTATAAAAAAAAATTCAACTAGGAAGAAGGTTAGAGTAAATTTGCACATATGGGCGTGTACCCAGGAAAATTCCCAAGGAGAACGATCTTCAAGTACGATACTAAGAATATAATAGGAATTTACTAGGATACTAAGAATATTAAAAAATTCTTTTGCGAAAAATTTTCCGAAGACTAGACGACAAAAAATAAATTAAGTAGAGAATATATTCAATATCTAGCTTCGGTTAAGCGTTGACTTAGCTCATCCATGTAAAAGTGAATTCTCAAACTTTAAGCTTCTAATAAGATTGCATCAACCCTTATTCTTAAGTGTATGTATATAGCAATAGATAAGAAAAGAAACATTTTGCAATCCTAGGTGCGAAAGTAGATTAATTGGGGATTGATTAGCAAGTGAAAGCGTAGAGGAATGATCCAGCGGAGAAGAATGAAGTTCTCCATTTGCGATGGAATGTCAGTTGCACCGTTTCAGCTTAGAATTACGAAAGTCCTCGTAGATATTCCTACGCTCAAATAGATTATCCTGCAGCAAAAATGACCTCATGGGGCTAAAAGCGTTCCTTACCTCTGACAGATATCACAATCCAATTTAAAACCAGCAATAACTGCCTTCTATTTACGGTAAGCTTTCTTAGGTGGAATATGCACTTACTGATTCATACCTTACATCTAAATAGCTATTAATTTGCGATGTATTTTTAGGTGTGAATACAATTTTTTATAAACATAGGAAGCACTGAATTTTAACTTTAAATCAGATTTCGGAATATTATTGAGAAAGACTGGCGGAGAACCCGCGAAAAACTAATATAATTTAAATTACGAAACGGTAAGCTAAGTGTAATTCAACACAGTATTGATAAAAAGAGAAACAAAGAGTTAAAGCACAGTAAAGATGGGAAAATAACGGATGGAGAGGTCTATTTCCTATTGTCCTAATCCAGCATGGAATATCGTGAAAGTGATGTCACTTCTCATGTAAATGTCCAAATTTATTACCTGAAAAAGTTTTAGAGTTAAAAATTTGTCATTAAATAAAACCCCTACAGTTTCGCAGAATAATATATAAAATAATAAAATTAATAATATAGTAAACAATTATGACCTTGTTGTTTACAAAAGGGTACTTAAGAACTCGACGCAAAATTCCACAAAATATCACTCGAGGAAATTATTTTCAAACAAAGCTTTCTTGAGGAAAAAATTACAATAGAGACGTCCTAAACATTCCAGCAAAACCCAGCTCTACCAAACTCTTCTTGTAATGAATTCGGAAAAGAGAGCATGGGCATGCCCACTCGATTCCAGAATTCAGGAAGGGAGCGATTAATCTGAGGAAGCACAATAAATTAATCCATTCTTACGTCGAAAGTACACTCGTAAGTACCGAAAAGGGGACGACAAGAAACGACGGTTAAAAGTCATGCGACGCCGCTCTCCAGGAAAAAAAGAAGGGTCCAGGGGAAGAAAAGGGGAGGGACGCCCTGGAATCACTCTGGAGTCAGGACGTCGAAGCTGGAGCGGAAAACGCTTGATAAATAGCGCCGCGGAGCGGTAGATGCCAGAAGCGGCCTTTTTCCAGCATCCCTTTGCGTGATGAGTGGGTGGGGAGGGAAAGAAAAGAACCACCCCTTGGCGTCATCCCCTATTGCTCCCGCCCTGTGATTGATTATATCCTTTCTATCCAGACTCCTGGGTCCACCATTGTTGTTCCTCCCCGCGCGATCTGGGCGTGGAGAAAAAATGAATAAGGGAATGTACAGCTTTAAAAACAGCGTACGCGATCTTCAAGGGAGAGCTAGTTTGGGCTTTTCGGGAATTTTTTGTGCTTTCCAGTTCCGAGATCCCGAGAGGGCTTGGCCGGGAGATCGCTTGAAGAACCTGGGAGCGCACACTGAGTATGAAGCCAATTACTCGAAAAGTATCCTTCGCGAAATTCTATGAACATGTAATGTTTCTTAGCATTGGTGAAGAAAAAAAAATACAAGCGGAAAGTTCTCAATACTTGGTGGGTTTTTATCCTATCTCTAGAACATAAGTTTAGTCTTGATTAAAATTCTGATAAAGATTACTCAAGAAAGACTGCTCTTAATATGTGCTAATCTCCATGATAGAAACAAAAAGAAGACCATTCATCCGATTGATGATTTACACTATAACACCGAACCTTAACACATTATTGGGTATTTAAATAACAATCTTATTGATTAATTATGTGAGGTGTTGTATAGATCATACACTGCTAATTTTTATAACAGTATCGGGAAGATTCATTCTTAACCTACACTTAACATGTATTCTCAAACCACATTGAGGTATTTGTATTGTTTACATTTAAAACTAAAATTCGATCGCAAAAAATAGGTAGTCAGAATTATATAAATTATGAGAAACATGATAACTTGGACAAAGGATGCTATGGAGCCATGATATTTCAATAAATATCTATTTAGGAGCCTCTTCACTCATTCAATAGTGTCATTTCCTAAACTACTATACTACAAGCATAGACTGAGATAGCGCCCTGCATACACGAACTTTGCTGTGTTAGAACATGCTGTTATACTCTTTACTACTATCTATTGAAATGAAAAGGAAAAGATGAGTTGGAGAATTTCGAGAGGTACGATTTTACGCTGCTCCGAAAATGTACGGAATTTCGAAAAGGGCTGGATAGTTAGATACGAAAGGCCGGGTAACGACAGGGTTTAAAAATAAATCGCCTTCATGAGTGAAAGATTCTACTTTTCGTTCGGAGGGAAATAAGGTCCGGAAAAATTAAAACGCGTGTATTTTGTGGATATCTGAGGAGATAGCGGTCGTGGGGCTGAAGGATGCTTGTTGTTGATGGCTTGTTTTTTTTATATTTTCCCAAAGAGGGGCGTAGGAAGCAGAGAGGGAAAAATATGCCTCTTGGCTGCGGAGTGGAACATTGGCATGGAACGGAATAAATTCGCATAACATAAAAGCGAAAGGAGGGAATACCTGGAATTCGAGGAAGATTCGAAAAAAGAGTAGGGTGGGGATTAAAATTGAATGGGGCCTTTATTTCTCTTCTTTGCAGAGGGAGGAATGGAAAAAAAGGGTTAATTCTTTTGGGCGTTTTTGTGCCAGTGAATCATGCGATGAATTGCCCGGAGAATATTACTCTCAAACAGCTGGTTATCCGAATGATTGTGTTAAGACCACTGTTTACACTGAGGAGCAGCATAAGGTACCATAACATACATAGATCGAACGCTGATGTTTTCGGGAAAGAATTGGTTCTTGAATAGAGCAAGAGAGAATGCCTAGACACGTTCTATTCAAATTTTATATCTTTCATCTTTTACAATGGTTCAACTTAGCTATCTTACCGTGAGCGAATCTGAAAACTTAAATTTTAGTTCCTTTAATTTATCGTCCCTTTCTTTAAAGTGGGTATTTCCTATTATTCGCAAGCTCCTCTCTAGAATCTTATACGACTTCTAGGTCTGTATTAATAGTTACCTTCATAATTTCACTACCAATTTTCACTACTCGATGCATTATTTTCCCAGTTAAAACTCAGCCCCTTCTCGGTTTCAACCGGACAGTCCGTGAATGGTTTGACCTTAGCCCGGACATCTTATATCCAAAAATGAATGTGTATGAAGGTACGATTTAAAGTGACCAATATTTTCCGTCTGGAAATGTTTCAAAATTAGGTATTTATTATATTCCTCAATATCGATTATCAAGCTAATTTTATAGAGTTAAGGGCTCGTAACTTGGGAAAGTAAATCAAAAATTTTCCTTGGAATGGACTTTAAAAAGTGGAAATCCTTAAAGTAAGCGTATCATCATCATAAAATTGTTTGAGACAAGTATACTCCAGCTGTAATTGTAATATCTACCTTTAATAAACAAGGACCCAAACGTAACTTCGTAATAGACAAAAACCCCAGACTTTTTCAGGAAACAACTCCATAAAACCACAAGAAGACCGATTCCCTTCAACGAAAACTCACCGACAATCCGCAAACCCGAAAAAGTTCACCCATCCGACAGGAATCGGAGAAAAGGCAAAATCAATAACTTCGCGGTGGTGCTCGAATGGTGCACAACACCAAAACGTCCCACACATCCCCTTGGAAGTCAACCCATAAAAATAACACCGACTCGAGGGGATTTGGGTGCACTATGAGGCAAAAGGGGCGTTCCGGAGCGCAATATCGTCAGAAGAAAAATGGCGCAAGAGCCAACCTCCTCCACATCATCTTCTGCGGCCCCCGGGCGAAAGGCTTTTCCGCCCCCGGGGCCCCCACCCCACGAGGCGGGGCACCTAATAGGAGGTTGCGCTGCCCATTCCAAGAGAAAATGTGCGGTTTTCGATCAACCTATAAGGGCCGAACCGCCCACCGGAGAGGTAAAGAATGCTATGGGAGGAAGGGTTGAGAACAGGACATTCGAATGACCTACAGGTTACTTCTAGGAGAGACATGGGAAGTGACGTCATACTAATGGCTAGCAGATGAGTGCCGAGTAACATCTTGAAACTCGTTCGGAATCCCGACATTTGTTCCATTTCCGGTGTATTCGAGCTTAGGAGGTTCTATTCTAAAAAAGGCGGAAACGAATTTCCTAGATCATAATTGGAGGAAAAGGAGTACTTCTTGCTATCCTATCACCGAGTGGCTATTTATCAGATCAAAGTGTACTCATTTTGAAGGATGAGAGAAAAGTATTATAATCAGCGCCGTGCGGCTGGAAACCCAAGAGGGAACAAACGTGAAAAATATCTGAATGACTGAGACTCGAACTTATGTCTTATATGACCTTATGTCTTAGACCCTATCTCAAATTCACTCTATTTATATATTGACCAATTAATTTTTAAGGATACCTTTGCATTGCTTAATAAAATTTCTAATGATATAAAAGAGAAAATTATTAATGAAGATATGCTTTTATATTTTTCTATAAGTGTCAAAATTCGTGATATATGCCTGCGAATGTAACGAATCTATATGAGTCTTTCGAATTAATTGAAAGAAATTCCTCAGATACGATGACTACCTTACTACGAGGACATGGATTATAATATCCCATTAACAATCAATTTGTTTTATTGTAGGAGGAGAAACTTGGCTCATTACATTCTATGATCATACCTTAGAAGTCTAAGGCATACGTTGCTTTCGGAAAATTTATCAAATCTTAGATTAACCAGCCAAGTTCTGAAATAAACGCGTAAAACCCTTTGTATTCATGTGTGGTCTGGTGAATTAATTCGAGTGACATAAGCGACCAATAAAAACTAAAAACCTCGTGAGGTACGTCGATGATGCATTTCTCGTAATGCAATTTAACGCAAATAACGAGCGAATAAGTGCAAAATGACTCTCGATTTTCGCAATTACTCCTCACGCGGAACAAAAATAAACGAAAAAAGTAAAACCGAGCTACTACTGAAAAAAAAACTCTTTAATAGTCCTCATCCGTCGACATGGATTTCTTTTTTGGAATCGCAAAAACGACGTTAGAAGCAGTTTCACTTTTTTATGCGCACGTAACGCTAGAAGACGCGGGTTAATATTCTCGGAAAAGGAAGAAAAGGAGAGTAAAACGGTCTTATAACAAGACTGCGGTCATACCATTTTTCATCCCCAAGAAGAAAAGGAACGCTCTTTTGTGAAAACGGAACAAAAGCCTCGTGTAAGGAAGCGAAGTTTGATGAATCGCTTAAAATGGAGGAAATGCAGAACAAAAGGGAAAAGGGATTAGCCACTCATTTATTCCTTCCTCTCAAATGAAATTACTCCACCGAATGCGGAAGAATAACAGCGTCTTCCCTCCGTGCTTCTTTTTTCTAACGCAAGAGGTCTTAAGACAAAAGAAAATGGAAATGTAGTTCCGGTGTCATAAGTAGAGTCGGTATGAGCAAGGGGCGACCGCCCAGGAGGTCCGGTTTTAGGGGGCGTAAAGTGACTGGGGGAAGGATATTACAGTCACCATATTACGAGGGGTCTGATAGAGGCCGAATAATTGCATTCTTTATGTTGAAATCAGGTCTACAATAATATTCATTCTTTCATTAGCTGATTAATTGGTGCATAAACATCTGTATTATCCAACAGAAATAATAAACGGTGACATTCATAATCATGGTATTTTAACGTTTCGGGGAAAAAGTACTTTAGAAGTTTGGAAAAAAAACATTCGGATATGTAAAAATGACATTGGATCATTATATCTTTCCAGCTTTAGATTTCAGTCATTCTTTCACAGAACGTCAGAGACATCCTACAGTTCGAGTAAATGTTTGAGACGAATGATAGACAATTTATTGTTGATAGTAACCCCTCCTTTCTAAGTAAGTTCACAGCGACAAATGTTTCTTATACTTTTGGCGTTCCTTCAGCATCCCGACACTTCACTGAGGAATTTTTAATAGTTCCTTTCTCTATTACGTATCCATTGAACATTCCGATGAACTCTCTTTCCCCGTTGAACTCCCCTTTGAACGGTAATTTCCACTTTGAACCCCTCGGTTAATTGCTCAATATAAATCCATCGCACTTTTACATCGTGGGGTGGCTCTCTGTTCCTTGATCTCACTTCATCCGCCACTCACAGGCGAAAAAGAACCATATCTGGACGTATTTGGCTGGAAAAAGGACATGCGAGGGGAGCGGACAAACACGTGTCCGTTTGGGTTCTTCTCAAATCCACGAGGAAATGCCTTCGGAGCTGAAGGTTGCGTGGTTCAGAGCCCAACTGATCTTTTCCTAAGCCTCGGTGCCCCTTTGCTACCCTAATATCATATACACATTGTACCTCACAACAGGCGTACTTGTAAACTTCTCTATGTTTTCCATACTTCGCAGGGGTGGACAGCTGAGATGGTAGCTATCGATTTAGCCTGATAAATATCGAGAATTGAGACAGAAACATTTTTCTTAGTTTCAGCGAGCATTTTCATAGTCTTTGATCAGCTTAATTAAGAACGCTGAAGTAACTGCACAATACAATATCGGCTAAGGGAGATAAGATCTGACAGAATAATAGAAGGTAACCGATGACTAGTTGTACTTGAATAAATACAAGTCAGAGATGGATAAGATATTGATATTTTATACCATAGATAGCAATTCAATTATCAGCTCTTTTTTGTGGATTCGTATTCGATAACCTGGAGATATATTGAATTTTTATCCAGCTTTACGAGTCATACTAAAGAATAAGCTGGGATAAAAAGAGAAGGAATAATTTTTAATAAAGCAATCGAGAAATTTTGTAAATTGCAAAAACTCAATAGCTTCATTGATTAGCTTTAAGTTCATAATAGCTGAGTAGTTATCTGAGCTTGTCGTGAGTGCCTTATTTTTTCCTTTATATTAATGTGAACATTTCTTATTGCAGTCTTCGATGCCCATATCAATTGCTCCGAGCCATTTGGATGTAAGTTGTGTTTTTGAAAACTTGAAAAAGTTAACCAACATGAAAATAAATAAGGAGAGAAGAATGAGAGCTACACCACCGAATGGTTGAGCTAATCTATACTATAAAAGACCACGTCGCGTATTTATAATTTTCTATGGTTTGCATAAAAATGTCCCACTCTCACTCATTCGTTACTAAAACACACTACTTCAAGGCCTCATAGATTTAAGGTGAACACTCCGATTATCTCCTTTTGAAACTGCGGTGTTTAAATTAGAATAAACAAATACATTTCGGGCTAATAGCTAAAAAGGCTGGTTTAGATTGGATACTGGTTTAGCCTTTGGAGAGTAGGAACGTCTCGGTGCAAAGGGAAGGTCAGGCAGCGTGGCGATGCGTTCGCTACACTTCCGTTCTGGTGCGGTGAGGGGATGGGGATTCTATCTTCTTGGGGATTGGGAGGAGAGGGATCATGGGGGATATAGAGGGATTGAGGACGCCTCCCAGACGCACCTGGGGATCGCCTGGGAATGGGCGCCGCAGGGAATGAACGCTGCTCTCATTCCCCAATCCCATATACATCACACTCCCTTATCCAAGCTCCCTCCCTAATCTTTTCCTCTTTTCTCTTTTTCGCTATCTCTATTCACCCCTCTCTCTCTATATGGGCCGCTTCAAAAGGGAGTTTCTCCCATTTTCCGCTCTTCTTTTTTCCCTCCCTTGTTCCCCCATTTGGACCGATCCCCGGATACTGACGCTCATTTTGCGATTGAAACGCCTGTAAATTCGGGGGAAAACAATGCGGGAATATATATATGGTAATATCAGCTGCTGGCAGAGAAGGAGTGGCTTGGAAAGCTCTTTTCCTACAGGATCGGCAAAGTTATTCAGAAATATCTCGCCCTCTCATATTAATTTCGAAATTAAGTAATGAGAAAAACAGTGGAATAGGAACGAGTAGGTAGGCCCTCTCTCAGTAAACAATATTGGGGTCCTAAAACATGACACTGAGGGACCCTAAATTTCGGTTGTCTCATCGCATTTCGGGGTTGTTAGGGCCCTTCCGTACGTCGCCTTTTGAAAATTTTCTTTATTTATCAGATATGATATTCTTCACAATAATCATATGTATCGATCGCTTAACTTATTTTGTCTCGCTTAAAAGTAATTTATAAGTTCTTTCTCATTCTGATACATTAAGTATTACAAAAATACCAAGATAGCAGCCAATAAATATTTCACGAGTTATGAATGAGCAAGCGAAGATACATAATGTCAACAGTTACGCCTCTTCACATCCATTAAATTATATGTAACTTCAATAAAGTCTTCATTATCAAGACTGGAGATCACCCAAAAGCGAAGAAATATACCGTCTACCAAGTAGTACCAGGTTGAGGCAACATGATAATTAATTGGCTATGGTCATGACTACAGCAATGTAGTAAAATCAACAGGAAATTTTTCATCGAAATAAAGTATAGTGCCTACCGGGGTCAAATGAGTAGTTGTGCGGGTAGCCTAAGAATAAGGAGGCTTATTTTGCCGACGGGAATCTCCGATTTCATTAACGAAATTCTACGGAAAACACTAATAATTCCAATGGATAAATACGAGACCTATCCTGATTCAAGAATTTAAGAACTATGCTGAGAACATTTTTATGACGTAAAAGTCTAAGGAATGGATACGAGCCATCATCTTCAGTAAACATAACATGACAATAAATTAGCGCTCAGATCATCCTCCTTCTGATTGAGATTCTCGGGAAAGTATGAAAAATAAATAAGATCATAATAATCTGAATTAAATATATATTCCTGATAATAAAACATAAACTTCAATTAGTTCAGAAATATGAAAGAACGCTAGTCTACTAGCAGCTGGTACATGCTAATAAAATGTATCTCTTAGATGGAGGAAATTTACCCATCTGTGATATGTATAACATAGTACCTCCTCCTACAATATACTATAAAGATAATTAGCTGAAGAATGGAAGGTCGATAGCGGGAGAAGGGTTGAGTTCCTGCAGCTTCCGCAAGAGCGATAATCTCGCATTTGATATCCGGCAGGGGAGTGTCACTAAGAGAGAGATAAAAAAAGAAGATTCGCGAAAAAGCCCATCCCCGGGAGACAAGTCTGGGAAGTAGATAGCATCCTTGAGTGACGTAACGTGCGAGTTATCAGTTAAAAGGAAAGGAGGCGCTTTGCTCAGGTCAGGGAAGATAAGAGAAGGGAACAAGTGGATATCACATCGACAATTAAACATTTTGTACCTTCGAATACCTCCGCCGTATCTTAACTACGCTTTTCAAATTTTAGCGGCGTGTCTAATTAAACATTTCTGATAAATTTACAAAAGTGTAATCTGTTGAATGTTTATACTTGACTTCCGAGATAGCCTGTTTAAAGAAATCAAGAAAGGAAGTATTGTTTGAAATTTAATTTCAATCTCTAAAGTTAGTGTTGATTGTAATATTTTCTTTAGATTTGCTCGAACTGTAATCGATGATATTGCATGTCGCAATCTAAAAATACCTGAACATAATCACACTTCCTACACGGTAAATAAAACGAAAAAGGGCAGAAACGGGCATTATTAACTGTTACGCTAATGTTAAGATGTATAATGTAATACTCCTAATACTAATGAAAATGTTATCTCATTGGAGTATATATCTAAGAAAATTCCTAAGGCGAAGATACATGGGGTGATGTAAAATGTAATCGCGTTTATTAAATTATCCTTTATAGAAATTTATGGTACCCTTATTTTAAAGATATCATTCAAAGGGATATCGAGCAACGGACTTGAATTTTATAACAAACGAAATTAGCCTAATCAAAACACTTTCATTTCATACCAAACCACGATAGCAAAACGACATAGTATAATGTAACATCATTGTAAAAGCATTCAATTGTAGTTACTTTCATTATCAAAAAGTGTTCCAAATAGTCTGCGTTTTTTATTATGGAATACTATCAAGTCAAGGACAACTCAGCAGTTACGCAGTTCACAAAAACCCTGCCACAGTAAATCCTTCCCTTTAAACCATAATGAACATTCAGCGATAGGATGGAACAACCAAAGCCTCAAACCCCTCAACATTAACGTCATCAATGCGTGATGAAGAAACATTTCATATTTGACCAAAATACCCTTTCGTCAGAAGTGGACTTCAAGACCGAGCTAAAATTATCCCGGTGGGGTTCAGTGAGACGGTTGAATTCCGTTATTAGTCGCAACTATTTCTAGCATCCCTTTTGCATGATAACCCCGCATCGGCTGACAACCCCGTCCAAAAGCGTCTTCCAATCCCTTCTAACATTCCTCCGCATTCCGTCAGAGTTTAAGCGGAGCGAGAGAAGCAGCAGGATGTGACGAGATGGCACTCTTCCAATCAGAATCTCCTACTTTCCCTGCGGAGAAAGAAAAGATACATGTGCGGGGAGGGATTCATGAAGAGAGTACGGCGAAAACAAATGACGTCAGTTGGGCGCATCCCGGATGGGAAAACAACCGTCCACTGCGTCTTCTCTATCACCCGCCATTTCCTTCGGAAGAGGGGATGATGGGAAACGAAGATGGCGGACATATCCTAAGAGGAACACGTTCAATTCGCGCCATAAATTTCGGATAAGGGATTCTAACCTAATTCCGTACATGCCGATATTCCTCCGACGCTTCGCCGAACCGAACCTGAAAGGCGGCTGAAAAGTCGCCGAAGTCGAAGAGAAAACTCGGAAAAGTACTCCTCAAAATTAAAGTTCGGAAATATTAAAAATGATGAATATTTTATCTATATATTATTCCACCACTTTACGTAGCATTTCAGAAATTGATGACTGATTTTACGAATTTTCGACCTTATTCTTTGAACCCATTGAAATTCGGTCTACCTCTGATATATTAAGATGGCACTACAATGGCATCAATTCAAGAGAAATATCGATGAAACACGCTAAAACGGTAAATAAACGTAATTATTACTTACATCTATTCAACGAAGGTCTTAATCTTACTTTTATACTCCGTTCCAACGACTCAAAAATCTCATCCGTGACAGATACCAGATTCTTTATCTGTGGGTCATGGATATTTACAGCGAAAATTAATTTTCCCTTATCTATGAAATGTCT
This sequence comes from Pachydiplax longipennis, assembly GCA_036926295.1. Classification (NCBI taxonomy): domain Eukaryota; kingdom Metazoa; phylum Arthropoda; class Insecta; order Odonata; family Libellulidae; genus Pachydiplax; species Pachydiplax longipennis. The sequence goes on along the minus strand of JAVFKF010000003.1, from coordinate 20,851,571 downwards.
AAGACTGGACATTCTACATTCAGCACTGCTTTCAAACGTCATGCATATTTATGACTCACATGTATTAGTTTGATCTAAATATCATCATCACTTGAGTAGAAGACAAGTAAGTTTATAAGCAATTAAAAAAGTAATATAAACGTTTTTAGTATTAGCAGGCATTTGGAATGTTCAGTGGATTACGATCTTTGTGCCATAAATCTATAACTGCAACAAGAGAATGAACTACTTACTATTTTCCATCGCAATTCCCAATGCTGACATTGGAATCCCCTAGTGTGTACTGTCTACGCAGATTCAGGAAATACCTCCGCAAGATCGATAAAAAATTAATTTTCCAAAGCATTGATTCCTAACAGAAAAAGGTGGGAAACCCCCTGCAAATTTATTGCGATAGGCATCCACAAAGTCGCACTTTCACATCTCAAGTTAATTAATGGAGACGTGAAGAAATTACACCTTGTAATTGAAAATACTCAGAAGGCGACATTTCAGATGGAATCTGATTTGAATTTTAAATCGATGAGGATTTACGACCGTCATTGTAAGACTTTGAGTGACTTCTCAAGTTATAGCAAGAATTCAACAGAAGTATTATGAGCCTTTAAAGATATTTGGGGCACGATAAAAGCTGGAAGCGAGACAAAATAATCATATAAAATCATAAGGTTTAGAAGGAACATGCCTTTTACATTTGTCAAGACAGGAAAACGCTCGGGAGCACTGAGGAGTGGAAAAGTAAATGGATAGGATACAAGGCTAAAATATGTGAATGAATAGCGATACATGTACAAAGAATAAGTAGTGGAAGGAGATATTTAAGGAGAAGCTACAATTATAGATAATGCCTGAGTAGTGTAAGAAGGGGAAGGTTGTACTGAGTTCCAGTTTTTCTTGTCAATAATGATGGATTACGTTAGAGTGAAATCCTATGTATTTCTCAATTGCATTAATAGTCTTATTCTAGATCGTTTAAATTCTAACAATTGTAATCGAGATTCCTAGCTTAGATAGGAAGATTTCAGCTTCAGTTTTCATTCATCTAACCTGCTAGAAAAACTTGAAGCACAAGATAGACTTCAGTGGCGAGATTAGGCCCAAGCGGGCCAAGCCTAAATAGCAAACATACCCAAATATTGATGAACTTGCTAGCTCAGATACTTCCCAAACACGCCTTGATTTCTCAAATCGCACCATTAGAGAAAGTCACCGGTGCAAGAATAACCTCCCAGTAACACGAGCAACAACTGAGAGGATTAAAACCTCCACGGTTGCTATAGCGACCGAGAAACATCTCGTGGAATAACCACGGATACGTCAAGAGCAACGAGATGGAGGAAGGGGGTTATTTTGCCAAGCCAAGAACCCGAAATTCCACTCCAACTCCTTTTAGTCTCGCATTCTTTTTTCCGGGATAAGCTCTTCCCTCTCTCTCTTATTTTTTTGCGAGGGCGCAATAAGAAATTCCTTTATCTCTCTACTTGAGATGCCGAGACATCTGCTCCCTTCCCAAAAGACGAGATCCGTTCTTATTATTCCTCCCTTTTATTTCCACAGAAATTCTTTCGCGAGAAGTGATCGCCGGGCGAGATCTCCGAGAACAATATCTCTTCTTGATTCAAATTTTATTCGGAAATTAAAGCGGATGGGGGGATGCGTACTTTCTTAAAGAAGCGCGAGGGGATTTGGACTCTTTTCTTGGGATGCAATTACTCCGGACTTTTTGATACGAGTTGCGTGGAATTCGCCGCGTCCTGAAGATTTGACTCGCATTGAATTCGGGGAAGAGCGAGCAAATTACTTAGGGATATTTTGGTGGAATGGAGTCAACCGTGGATTTTATAGCGAGAGAAGCGACTATGAGAAAAATAATTAGAGTACGGTGGAATTTGTCTCGTCAAATCTGTGAATCTGTAAAAAAACACGTACTAAAGAACTAAAAAACACGTTAGCATTAGCGAATGTTTTGATTGATTTCGAAGCTAAAACAGGATTGTATGAGAAATAGATATCTCCGGAGCTTCGAAAGAAAAACGCTGACCACATACTCTGGAATCAGTTTTGGTAAAAATTGCTTCACTTCTAATGAGGTGTTCTATCGGTGAAATAAATCTATTCCAAATACATATTTCGGAAATAATTTTCAGTATCATTTAAACTTTTCGATCTGTTAACATCGTTACAAAAATAAAACTTTATACAGTCAAATTCAGAATGCTACAGAAATAGCTACTTATAAGTCGTATCAAAAACACCACTTCCTTAAAAACCGAAAATTACGTGGAAAAATCTTTTCATGAAAATATCATTATGTAGGCAGAAATTGAAAATTTCACGCATCTCTTTCGATCACGAGTTACAAGAAAAGTATATTTTTCTTAAGCACAAAAATTTCCTTTTTGGTACATCTCTTAGACGTTTAAAAAAGGCGAAGTTAAAAAAACGTAATCCAATATAATTTGTGCTATGCATGTTAGCCTTTAGACCGTTGTGAACCGAGAATGCGGAATATACAGCTTAAACACCGCCTCGATATTATTTATCGACCATAGAACGATCTTCAATTTACTACAAATCACTGCTCATCATCACATATTCCCTCTTTGCTAGGCAACCCTCAGATAAATAACTTTCAGCATCCGATCGATCTCATCGTCGAGGAGATCATTCCAAAGTCGCCGCAAATAAACATTAACATCGCCGCCGAGACACAAGTCTTGGGGGTTTTATATTTCAGCATCCGGTTGTGTAAACCAAGCCCCGACCAGTAATTTCGGAAAAACACCTACGCTTAATCTAAAACGGACCGCTAAAAGTTTCATTTATAGAGCGTCAAAGGGATCTAAAAAAAGGGTTTAACAACCACGGAAACTCCAATCACTTCTCCGACCGCCGAATAACACACAGAAGCGGTAACAAACCTGTCAAGTCGCTCGAGACGAGTAAAAATCGAGAGCGATTTATTTAAGTCGGCGGAAAAAAGTTGACGGATAGAAGATTGGGATTAATGCCCCAGTGTGAAGATCACCGCGTTGAAAACTATAAATACGACACGGAGACCAAATGGAGTTGAGAAAAGATGAGATGGGATGAGGAAGGGTTGTGGAGGGAGGATGTTTGGAAGAGGACGAACATCAATTAGAAAGTAACGAGGGTCACGGAAAGGATTTGCTCCGAGATGCGATTACCGAGGGTTTCGCGTAAGATAGCCAAGTGACACCCACTCCTCTGATGCACGCTCGAATTAAATTTCCTTTCTTAACCATTACCATAGCTATTTTTAAATCGAAGGATCTTGCAAGTGAATCACGAGTCAGGTTAGAATGCATGGAAACTTAAATCATTCAAAGTAAACATTCTAAAGAAATGTCGAAAGTACTTGGCCAACTATGTAAAAGCAGAAGTCATTTCATGCAAATGAAGCTATCTTAAATTGATCTTAACTTGAAAAGTTTTCACTGCAAATTAATAACATTCTACGCATATATTGTTCGGAAGATTAAGATCACTTCTAAAGCAACATTGAGAAAATAAACTAATTTCTAAATTTTTAATCGCTGTCAAGAGGACTTTGTAAGAAAAAAATCTTAAATACTTCCACTAAAAGGTAATACAATCTACTACAATGTAAAATCAGAATTACGCAAACCTATGGAAAAATCGGAAATCCTTGAGAAATTTAGCGAAAGTAAAAATAATAACGTTGGTAGATAAACAAGACCAAAACTAAATCTCATTGCTCTTTCGAGGGATTCAAAAATTCTTCGTTCCCTCTACCGTTTCGAGTAAATGTTTACAAGTAATGGATGATATCTGACGTAACAAAATTTCTCAGATATGTATCCTTTGACAATGGCAATAAAAAGAAATGAATTTCTTGAAAAAATTAAACTTTCTATTAGGAGCCCAGGTGCTAGGTAACTACGAAATTCCCATCCCTGAATTCCCAATAGGCATCACAATACCCTCTATTCAACGTTTATCGATATTCTGTTCAATTATCTAAATAAGAATAATTCATTGACATCACGATATGTAGGACATATAGCAGTGGATAATTCGCCGCAATATTTTCGCGTTTACAACGAATGACCAAATTAAAGCGATCGGGAACTTCGGTGACTGAAAGAAAGGTTCCTTCTCAGATGAGGGAATTTGTCCAGAGGCGTCTTGAGCGAGTTAAATAGAGATCTTTTGTCTCTTCCGGAAGTGGGATTAACTAAGACTCCGTCTCGAAGTGGATGTGACAGTTGGTGGCTGGAATGCGACCGAAAACAGAGGCAATGCGATATAAGCGTGCGCAGCCGGAGTTGGACAGGGAAATAAACCGAAAACAGATTTAGTCTGTAGTGAGCTTAGAATGCGGGAGTGTCGGCGGTGAAATGTTTCTGCAGATGTAAAAGAAGTCGTGGGAGTCCCTCCCATTTACATTTCTAGGTGGATTCCAAAAAGAACATCAGTACCATGGCCATAGTTCGACTGCCTTAGTTTTCAGAGCAATTTTTACTCACAAACTATCAATATTGATGTCAAAGGTACAGAAGATGTCTCAAGGGCAATCGAGCGAAATATTTCATTATTTTAATCTGAGTCTCATTTAAAGGACTGGTGTTAGTTTATAAATGGAAAATTTAAGCGAGAGCTATGTCACGGAGCGATTGGAATTAACGAACCTTATATTAAGCAAAAAACCAAATCTCCTGATAAATTTCCGACAACCAACATTAGTACATCCAGGAGAATTAGGCGTGATTAATAAATTAATTTTTTCTAGCTTAAACTTCCTCACTTTATATCAACGAATAAATAACTTAAAACAAAAAAAAGATTTGCGTTTAATTGAAATAGTTAATAGCGTGATTTACAAGTGTGGAGAGTGATATAAACTAAAAAATGGATAAAAAAATTCCCCGAGATTTTAGATTTGATCAAAGTATACTGTCCTTTCCATACCGTTTCCGAATTTCTCCAATTTAAACCATCTCACTCATTCTTACTTAAATGTAAAAATCGCCTAAATAAACAACGGAATCGAATCTCAAGTACAGAAAGTAAGAGGAGACCTTCTTGTCTTTAGCAACCTCATTGCTATGCCATTCACCCCAAATAAAAAAAATCGTCTTTCGGAATCTCCAGCAGCGCCCACCTCGAGAGAAAAGTTATTTCCAAGGGGCATTAATCGCCGTCCACTTTAGCAAAAGTAAATTTATCTCCAAAACGTCCGCAGCCGCACACGTGTTTCGTCCGCACATCGCAAAACAATTCGAAAATAATTTCCGACCTCTTGGCAATGCCGCCAGATAAAAAAAGGAGGAATAAAAACGGCGACGTTCCCGCTTTGATAAAATAGAGCCAAGGAATAGTTAAAAAAGTAGGGAAAGAACGGACGCTGGCTGGGGTGACGCACCCTTCGATTAGCGGAGGAGGTTAATGAGGCGAAAGAAAAGGGGCGACGGGCGTGCACGTGCGGGGGCAATGCGTGTGTATGAACACAAACACGTAAGGAAAACCGTTTACCGAAACTTTTCACTTTCGTATAATCTGCATCCACTACTCTTACGCGACTGAATAGCAGAGGCTGTACTAAGGCGTCAAAACATAAAACTATACAAGTTTGAAGAACAAGTTATGGATCCTTTTTCCGATGATAACGAACGTATGTATGCAATTAAAATGTTCTGAATTTTGCAAAAATTGTTGCTTTATATGATATTTCGTCTGTTTTAGTATATGTATACAGTGTTATTTTACATACGGCTATTATGACATGGGTATGTCCATAGTTAATGTCTTACTTTTCACGTATTTAATAGCAATATATTGAGCCCTACCTATAGTAAAAATACTCCTACTTACAAACTGAAATCACATTCTTCTTAAACATAGGAAAATAAAAAATAGAAAAAATATTATTATTAACAGAAAGGAAGCTGAAAATATATATGATTAAATTACGAACTTTCGAAGTTATCTTTTCCTTCTAAAATTATTTATTTCATGGGGGCTCTCAGACAGCCAAGTGTATAGCGCATTCGCCTTCGCTGAAAGCTGTGCCGGGTTCATTACCAGGTAGGAGCCAATACGTACTAAATGACCGAAGCACTTTCAATACTACTACTACTAGATTTACTCAGGTATGATTGATATTATTGGTGTATGATTGATCTCAGAAGTTAATATACCAACAAAGTGTGACACTTTTCCCTTGTTTTTGCATAAAAATTATTTAACATCTCCGTACTATTGCACGTGTACACATTGGGCGCAAGTAAGCCTTTGGTTTGTTCTCGGTAAATGGCAGTGGGGAACTTTTTTCATCTTGTTCGGAGGAAGATTGCTCGGAAGCAAGTGATCCTTGGCCGGTCCATTCTCAAATCCCTTTCCTCTTCCCATTTCTTCTCTCCTCGTTCACGGAAGGCCATTTGGCTCTGGATTTCCTTCCTTTTTCCCTCGACCACACTCCATTTCATCCATAGGATCCCCTCCGATGCCGCTTTCTTTTCCTCTGCAAGCCTCATTACCACTCCACTCGCTAAGCCCCGCACAATGCCCTTCCGAAGGGAAAAACGCGAACAAATCCTTTCCCCGAGAAATACCACTACACCACCGCTGCCTTCATACCTCCTCCGATATCTTAATCTCCTTACTCCCAATTTATAAATCGAATGCCTCCTAAAATTCCGTCTTTTGCGCTATGAAAAACGGGTGGAAAATATCAGATATTTCTCAAAATTTTTTCACCAAATTTTGTCGATGTAATCAATGCAAAAGATTCATTTCCTTCGTATCGCCAAATAATGAAAAATTAAAAAATATACATATAAATTTAAATATATATAATATTAAATAATAATAATACACAAATAAATGTAGCTAGAGTCGATAACCAACCAGAAAGTAATAACTGTTAAATTACTACAAAAATTTCTCAAGCGATTTCATACGGATTCTATACTTGCTAATTATAGTAGCAGTATTAACATAGAATTCTTCGACAATACTATCGACTATTTCCCAAAAATACGCCTACAGCGGGAATCGAACCGGGGACTGCTTTCAACTAAGCTAAACGCGTTTCTCTTTTGGCAATCTGGGAGTCTTCCTTGTTATTTATGTCAAAAACAATTCTTATTTCTCGTAGAAACGAAGGGATGTTATTCAAGATTATTTGTTTTGCGTTCCCGGATGTAACCATAGAACAATTTAACTCGGTTTAATAGATTGAAAGGGTCTAGAAACATCTTCTCGACTGTATGCTTGCAGTGTTTTACCACAACATGTACGACCTATTCCGCAAGCTTTGGTGCAGGTAATTCCTTACTTCATTCATTTTTCATAATGAAATAAGCGAAAGAACCTGATTAAGCGTGATTCAGACTCCCAGTTAATTGCTTCCACTCACAAATTCCCGAAAGCGTAACTCTTACATAAAGCAAGAGCGAAGTTTGCGGGCGTTTATGCTGAAATATCGCCCCGATGACAGAGTCTGCTAATGAAGCATCACCCTTCATTTCTCCCCTCAAACGACCTGAGCAAGGATTAGAAAGAAGCTTCTTTCCGTGATATAGATCAAGCGCTACTTTCTCCCCGATACGCCGATCCCGACACCTGCAGGTGAGAGAGTGAATTAAACTCTCTTCGGTCTCAGGCGGTTACTTCACAGACTCAGGGTTTAATTTCGAGAAACGGGCGAATGAAAGTCTCCCTTGTGGTCCTCGGAAGAGATTTATCCTCTCAAACCCTCCCGACTCCTTTGAACTCCGCAAAATGGAGTCATCTGCGCCGCGACCGGTTGTTTATTCCCGTCTTCATCTTCCGATAAACAAGATGGCCGCGCTGAATTATGACCTATCATTTGCGGAGACGAAAACCAACTGAAGATCCAGGGTAATAAACGTGCCTCTGAATGGGAGAGGTGTGAGCACCGCGACATTTTAACCCACGTTTTAGCAAACTGGATAACATTTCGCGAGTTCAAATGGGTCGTTTTGATCGTGAGGAATACTACACAAATGAAGGTTCCCATAATTATTTTTTCAAATGAGTCTTAACCGATTTGGTAAATACATGCATCTGGTGAAATGCGCATTTGGAATCTGGAACATAAGCATCTGAGTAATGCCGTAAATAAACAGCGAAAGAAAGATCCTTGGAAGAAAATTCGGATGCAAAGGAATCCTTCAATGATTCGCGCGGGGTGATTTCGCAGTAGAATTTAAAATGATGATACCAAAGCGCATGCGTTGGATTTAACTTTAACTCCAAGTGTAATATAATAATAGGAAAAATATGTACCATTTTCTAGAATAATACAATATAAATTCTAAGGATATAGGGGAGTTATATTCTAACAGTAAAGTTTACTTATTAAAATCATAAATTATCCCTAAAAATTTACATAAATTATTTATATTAATATTCCAAAATTAGTCTAAGAATAACTTTAAGATCTTCCCTGGGAGAACATATTTGCATGTAAATTCTCTTTCCCCAATAAGAATGTTTTTAACAGAAGTGCTTTACTTGTGTCTGAAAACACCTTACGACTCTTCATTTTTCGACTTCGTAAAAATCTGTACCTACAAATCACAGCAAAAACATCTCAAAATCAGCAAAAATGACTCGAATCCATCAACGGAGGGCACCTGCATAATTCATCCAACCTCTTAATAAGGGAAACATTAATTAGGAAGAGTTCATTCCTCTGAAGGAAGAGATATCCCCGTACGAAACGAGCTGCGGCAACAGTTCCACTTCTCCTCCTCAATTCCACAAACGTACACAAAACCTCTTTTCCTGCCCAAAACTTACTTTATCCCCCCAGAACGCGGGCAGCACCTTTACAGCCGTTGGCTCCCGCAACTTAGCCGGACCAATGAGCTTTCTCGCCCCCGCTCCTGCACAAACAGCCTTTCTCTTGCCTAAGATTTCCCACGAGACCACCCAGTTCGCATGTGAGCGACTGCGCATGTTATGTGGGTGGGTGCGGTGTCCAACGATTGTTAGGAGGGATCGAAGACTCAAATATCAAAAGGAAAGAAGAAAGACGCAATGCGAACGCTAAAGGAATGGATATTTCCGAGTGCGAGACGAGAATCTCTTGCGTTGTCTTCGAAAGTTATTTGCGGTGGGAATACCCAAACGTGTACGACAGACCAATTACAAGAAGGTAGAGGTTTAGATTAAGTTTACAAAAGGAAAGTTAAAGAACGAAGTTGCTTTTTATCCCACTGAAATAAAATATTAGTTTTGAAAATGTTACTATATACATATTATACCCATAAAACAAATTTTCAAAGTTATACGTTATCAATCTCGTAATTGATATGATTTCTGATGAGTCTATACTACGATTATATCAATAATCATTCGAAGTATTTCTTAAATAATGGAATCGATACCTTGGCTTGGTCATATATATTTTTCAATTAAAAGATAAATCGCTTAAAGTAGTAAAATTATGAAGCAAGATCTATTCAGAAACCGGTTCAATCTCGTAATTAAATTTCTGGTATACAAAAGTACCTTTTATTTAATATTAAGCAACAAACTTTGTTATTTTATACGTCACTTAGCTACCTCTAACCAGACTAGAAAATTTAAGCCTAGCCTCGATTTTGCCCATAGTAAATTTATTTGTATATATTTGAGTAAAGCTAATGACTTTCATCTACTGCAATTCGTTTTCCCTACCATCTTTGAATAGATGGCATCTGTTAAATGAAATTTATTCCAAGGATGTCGTACGTAAAATGATGCTCGGAAAGAGAGCATAAATTGAGGAAGAGGTTACCCTAATAATTCTTGAAGAACCAGTATTTCACTAACATGTTAATAAGTAGTTAATTTAATTTAATTCAAAAGTACTTTTGTAAGTAATTTCCGACGTGATACCGATACCAAACATCGAAAGATCGAGGCACATTTCTTCGAAGTCAGAAAGTCCGAAATTTAATTACCATTACCCGCCGTGACACCATAATCCCATCAGCGCGCGTCAAAGAAGAGTAATAGATACATCCAATCCCTCCGAATGGCCATCTCTTTAAGACGCCTCAAAACGCGTATGAATGGAGAGAGGGAGTCCTGATAATGGCCAGGATTACAGCCACCGCTCTCCCTCGGGATAAGTCACACCACTTCGAAATATTTGCATAAATCTTCCGATTGTAACGGTTTCGAGATGCACACTGTACGTATGCAAATTAGTAAAAATCTGCCGCCGTCCTCATCTCGCTATCTCAATCCTTTCACTACGGCACAATGTGACCCTTTCCCCATCCCTCGGGGGTTGAAATTACCGCCCAACCCTCCTTTATCAACCCTTCAGTCCCTGCGGACGCTCCTAACCTCCTCCCCGACATCGCCGAGTACAGATCCAGCCGAGTTTAAATCCCTAAAGGGCATTCCATCCTGCGAAACGACATTTAATAGTCGCTTTATCTCCGGGAGACATGCAAGACACGCCGCCGCACTGCCGTGTTTTCCTCTTAAACTTTTGGACAGCCACTCCGTGTTTGAACGTCTCACTTATCAACGGAGCTGCCTTTTTATCCCGTGAATAGAATCCGCTCATATTCATGTGCCGAGCGATGGTTAATCCTTATATATATTCCAATCGTCACCGATATGCGACTCATGCATTATCTGCGCTCTGCCATCAAACATTACGCTTTTGGTAAATAATCCTTCATAGAATTAACCAGAAAACCGCAGCAGTCATGAATAAGAGGATGACGATGGTTTTGGGCGATAGGGAAAATTGTCTTAAGAGCCAGATGAGAAATACCTATATAAGACCAAGCTTCATTCAATCACCAAACGCACTGCATTTTTTATAATGCGAAAAAATTAAATTTTTCTAGGTTTATCAACCGTTGAGGTCCTTAGGATTTTAATACCCTTATCCATAACTTAAGTAGATTACTTCTGAAGTCTCCTGAACAGCGTACAATAATGTACTGACCGTTTGGCTCAGTGACTAAAGCAACCGACCGACAAATGTGAGACCCGGGTTCGAATCACGGTCCCACCAGACTCTCATATCCATTTTTCTTTACACCTAGATACACCTAGGAAAAACTAGTGTGCTATGTAACCTTAACCCTATTACTTGTACAACTTCTATAGTTTTACCTGCACATTCGCAGAAAAGAAAAGGCATTAAAGGCGTCCCTGACAGACAGTATCATTCTGTTAATGTTGTTAAGACAGCTAATATTGGAATACTTCAATAGCACTACATATTTATTAACCTATTATTCACCAACGCTTGGGAAAGATTCTCATATCACAGGGTAGAAACCACGAATAAAAACAACTCCACACACTCTTTTCCAACATGAATTAGCTAAAACAATCTCAGAAACTGAAAACTTTTCACTCCTCATAGGGAAGCCAGTTCTAGATAGAGCAAAAAGCCAATATGTTCGAGAAGGCCAAGATATTCATCATGTGCTTTATCGGTGGCCCACGTCTCCTTTAATTCGGAAATAAAAACGGAGCGGTAAAAGACGGTTAACGTCCGGCTGCATTTCTGCGCTATCCCACGCAAGATAAATCCCCCGAAGTTTAAGAAAGTATTCCGCCGACGGAATTATTGGCCTCTCAAGTAATCGACCGTGAAATCAAATCTCAGAGACGATTACAAAAGGAAGCGGAACGAGAATAAAAGAGAAATGACGAAATATGCTACCGGAATCGGAGGAACCGAAAATTATTGCGGGACAACGCAGTTCATACATAAAAGTGCGCGAGAGAAAAATCCATATTTCCCGGATAATTTATCGCCGTGTTTATCCAAGCAATAGGAAGAGCTTTTTTTGGTTTTGTCAACAACCGAATGTATCATTTCGCTCCGCCGAACGAAAAAAAGGTTTTTACGTTCGCGCCATTCTTCAAACATATCTCTCTTTCTCTCTGGGAGGAGAAAAAGTCCGTAAGAAGGGAAGGATGGAGGTGGTCATATATATTTTCGCTGCAGTTCGTGGCCATTATGCGAATTGGCCACACGAGGTTTGGTTTCCGCAAGAGCAAGTATTGGAAAAGAAAGAGGATTGGGATAAGTCTACGACTGCCACGTTAAGAGAACTCTTTCGCCTTTGGAGATATGGAGGCAAAAACCTTTCCGTGTTTGCTCATTGTGTTAGAGATTTATATGTTGATGCTTTGGCCCAATGAGACAAAATAGTAAAGGGAATAATCCTATAGAGAGTTTATGCGACAACGGTCCGTACGTGTTTACGTTGCTATAAATAAAACTTGATTTACAAACGAAGTGACGAAAAAGAATATTTCTTCGAAAATTCCAGATTTTTAGATTTACAAAATATATTAGAAAATTAAAATTAGAACAATAATAATACGACAACGAACATGTTTACGTTGCTATAAATAAATTTTAATTCACTTAGAGAGAATATTTCTTCAAAAATTCGTTGTAGATTAATAATTGATTGATTTGTAGATTAATAATATATATTAGAAAAATAAAAACAAAAATTTAGATTTTAGAAGATTTTTCCCGATAAAATTTATTAGTAAAAATTTCAAATTCTCCTGGTAAATTGAAATCTGTGAATAAAATGCGTAGCTTTAAAAGACGCAAAGCTCTGTGATATCGCAAAAATATACAAACTAGGATATTTTCCAACCACGAAAAAACGAAATATTTTTTCGTGTTTACAAATTTAACAAACAATAAGAAAGCATTCCGAAAAGTGGGAAAATAGGAAAAATACAAGCTCTTAATACTAGCAGAAAATCGTGTATTTTAGTACAATAATCTAGATAAACAATCACTACGAAAACCCCTGTTTTTACATCTACTAAAGCTTTACCCGACTTCACCCCGAGGCTATTCCCCCTCCCCTTTTGTCTTCACCCGGCCCTGTCTTTTAAGGGCAGGAGGGACGTAAGGGCGAGGGATGGGGAAGAAGAGGGTATGGGGAGGCATAGCGAACTTTACGGTCGCGATTTTCCAGTTGTTATCGAAGGAAAACTTTCTTTTGCCATTACTCGGGAACCATGCTCATTGGAGGCGTTCCTAAACCTCTCAGTTCTTCTCGGCAGCCCCCTTTCCGTCAAACTCCCCTTCGAACAACTGGCTAAGAACTTCGCTGGCAGAGAAGGAGTTTCTGAGCTCCACATTTTATTTTTATCAGCCTCTCATCCAAAACTTCTCAACTTCAAAAACTCCATCCACTTTTCTCACAAACTCCCTCTTTCTCTCTTTCCCTTATTTTCGCTCACCTTTACGCTGTCATCCTTTCAGACTATATATCCATTTTTCTCGTGCATGTTTATTCTACGGTTGCTTCCTCTCTTTGATTTATAATTCCGTTTTAAGGATCCTGAGCGTGTAAGTCTTGAATTGATGTAAATCTAGTTAAAACGCAAGATAAATACGTGGAGATTCCGTCCGTTGGCGACATCCAGGACGTTTAGGATTACTTTTGTGTATTTTCTAGCACATAAAATAATGATTTAGGTATTATTAAATATAATGAATTTGAAATAGGAACAATGTGAGAGAATTATTCCTGACAAGATATTCTAAGTTGCAGGTGAAATATGTCAGCGGTTTTTTATGTTCAAATATTACATTAATCCTTCTTAAGCTTGGCTTCGATGGAAATAAGGTGATGTTAGAGGAAAACAACTTTCTAGGACGTTAGCTAGCTAATGGTTATTAGGCGAGTCAGGAAAAACCCGTTGTAAATTACAAATCATCTTACATCACATGCTATTGCACAGTTACCTCATATAGGAATTGTTTGGCGAGAATACTTCATCTGAGTTCCCTTTAACTTCACAGCTAAATTTCTTAGTCCTCTGATTATAACCGTTTGCATCTGTACTCCAAGACACTAACTAATTATGAATATTTTTCCCCGTTCTAGCAGCTACTAGTTTGAGTCGGATCACACTCTAGTTTAAGTTTTCACGATTAAATGAATTCATATTCCACTGAGTTAAAAAGCATAGTTGCAAATTTAGCAATTTTTCGCAATATCTAGTGACTATTATCCTTTTTAGCGACTTCCTGCACAATTGGAATATTTTTCTATTACGACGATTTTCCTATACATATTCATAACATGTTTGAAAATTAAATTTGTATTGCGTAAAATTTCTAATAGACTTAATATTCATTTAATTCATTTAATTCGTGTAATTTATGAAATGATATTCCATTTAACCGAGCGAAATTAAGGTATTTCAATCTCTTAAATTTTATTATTGATATTTATTCCTGAGTTTAGCGACTTATTAATTACATATCTAGAGACATCTTCAAATATAAATTTCCATTCAGTTAAAAATCTGCAAGAAAGTCAGAAAAATAAATAGAGCGATACGCTGATAGCCTACGTTTATTGAAGGACTCCATCAAGTTCCACGTGACTCAATAAATGTGTTGATAACAAAGAAGAACGATAAGATCACGTAAGTAGGGTAAGTGAAGCGAGAGTAAAAATCGACCCCTTCTCTCCATTTACCCCCTCGAGAACAAATCTCAGCCACTTCTTCCTCCGCCTCAATCTTTTCTAACGAGCTCTCCGGGAAATCCCTTCCTCTTCAGAATCTTCCGACGGAAACCTCCTTTTATGCACCTTCCCGAGGTGGTTACTGCTTGTTGTACTTTTGAAGGCTTTCTTCCCGGCGATAAAGACGGCTTGCGCCCGTCTCGTATGCACCCCTCAACGCTCTAAAGGATTGTGGGCTGCCGCGGGCTAGAGATTGCCGAAGCACGATTATGCCCACGGCTAAAACCGGGAATTACGTCGGGATATTCCGCTCTGATGCAACGGACTCGAATTTCACTCGAGACCATGAAAATTTCTTACGTGCGTAATCCATTCGAGTCCCATTTGCATAATCTCGGATGTCGTTTCGCTTCTGGAACGCGCCTTCGATCTGCAGAATGTTGCAAAAGTCAGCGGTTTCATTGAAAATTCTGACGCGAATGGTTGCGAAATTGTTTGGTTGGAACTGCACAGTGATTAACGACGCGAACTGCACCGGGATTATGACACCTAAAGCCTGCGACTTTGTTGAATAGTTTATCAACGGTATTTCGATTGCAATCTAAATGGGAAATTATTGGGGAATTTCGACGATACTGCGCTTAAAGAGAGTGAGCCTGAGTAGTTAGTTGAATATTACCTGCCAAAATGAAACTTGAATGAAAACGAATCGGAGCGAAGAAAAAGTCCGCGAGCGATGTTACTTTGCGCTAGTAAGGCCTCACCTCAAGTGTGCATGCAGTGTATGGAACCATGTTGGAAAGTATTGTATTTGCTAATTAGAAAAGGTGAAATGAAACTCAGTACGTTCTGTGAAGAATTGTTATAATTAATCGGTAAAAGTTACTTAGATTCTTCTGTATGCTTGATGGGAATCTTCATAAGAAATAAGATTCAAGCGGAGATGTAATTTGCTTAAAATATTCTGAGAGAGTTCGTAAACTACGTTCGTAGAAGATGCAGTCGATATTATGCTTCCTACTTGTTATATAGGCCGTTCAAATACTCCGAGAAAGATCAGATAAGTAGTTGCTGGAACCAGTCGATTAAAGAACTCATTTTTTCCGAGAACGATACGCGAAAGTAATCCATTGGAAAAGTAGAACCATGTCTTGCATCCCCTGCCACTCGGCGAGAGGCGGCTTGCAGGGTACAGATGTAGATGACAATCTAGATGAAGTATCTGTAAAAGTATTTGGTACTTACAGTGAGGTGCTGGAACAGCCACGCCCTCAGGATGTTCGTGGCCACTTTTGGAAATATTCCTCGCTTCTTCTGGTTCTTCTTGCCTCCCGCGTCGTCATCTTCTTCCCCCGTTCCTTCCCCACTACCAATGCTCGCGTTACTGGCGTCACCTGTTATCAAAGACACAAATTAAACCCCGCAAACATTAGTAAAACTCGAAAAAATATTGAAAGAATATCACTGTACTACAAACACTATAATAAAATTAAAAAGCCTCTAAAGACACTGTACAGTTTTATTTGTAAATATTCACAAAAACACAAGATAAACAGGTATAATTAGCTTTTTTTTAATCTTATAACTGTATTCACAAAATGGTAAAAAATATACGACGAATGCAACATGAAAAATAGCTACAAGACATTTCTAAGCAATCAAAGGCGAAAGCATGAATCATGCAAAAAATAAGCATTAGCAAAGCGTAAGCTCGGTTATGCATTTTAATTGCTCCTCTCTTTCTTGCCTCATTCACGACTAAAACCATAATTATAGAAGGTCATTAGGAAGCAGAATTGGCAGCGTGCGCTTAGCAAGGACAAAGTGAATAATGATGGTTGAAATCCGAGTACTAATGTCAAAAGGTTGGGAAAAGGGCACATAACGAATGCATAGAAGGAAATAGAATCCTTAATGATTCTTATGCTGAAAGTGGACGTATATTTCCTACGAAATAGAGAGGAGCGTGATGTTCCTAATGACATTTAAATACTGCTAATTGAATTTCCGGTCCTGCTACCATATATTGAAGAATGGAATGTTTATGGTTTGTCTTTAATACAGGAAACTGAAAAATGTAGTTTTATTTACTAGTGTCTCACTCTATAGCGATATATAGCAAGTCTATAGCAATACCAAGAAAAAACGTCACACTATTTCTACAATACAGTTAACTTGCGAGATACTGACACAATTGGGCTGTCATTCAGAATTCATTTCATCCCTTACATACTCTTTCAATAATGATAAACATAAAAATTCCACAACTTGCGTCGAATCGAATATCAATGTCGATTGAAAAGTACGACAACCCCGCATGGAACGATCATATCTTCGATAACTTTCAGCACGGAATCTCAGCGAGTGACATCCATTCAGAAAGAACGAAATCCACCTCTTTAAAATCAAAATAATCAGTTATTCCAATATACCGAAATCTAACTATCACCTTAACTTTGAACCAATAAACCGCAGTGAAAACCTCTCCGTATAAATGCGAACAACATAATAAAACCGAAAGGACGAATTAAATCCGCCGAGAAGTTTCCCGTTTTAGTACTTCATTCATTCCCGAGATGATAAAACCCTCCGTTACCTTTACGGAGATCAAAACGGCGAAAATATCTCCGCAATAAAAAAATTAGCGGATCCGAAAATCCCAGCGGTAAACACGTACGCTCTATCGCGCTCTCGATCACCTTTCAATATTTCGCCGTAAAAAAATACGACTCCCCGTTTGAAACAGCAGACACCAAAACAGAGGGAAGTGTCAGGGGGAGTAAAAAAGAGCGTCCTTAAAAAATCCTTACGCATTCATCCCGATGGGCTTATAAGAATAAAAAGGCGTCGGAATCGCTTGTTTCTCCGATGGGAAAGGGAGCTTGTTTCTGGAAGGAGATTGCCTCAGGAATTCCCTCCATTTCCACGTTTGGAACGACTCGTTGGCCATAAAAATAAAACGAGGCCCTCAAATGTCCCGTATCGCTCAAACTCTTCGTACGTATCCTTTAAGGGCGACGTCGGGGGATTTGCAAGTCAATCGAGGAAACGGATTTGCACCACGACCCTCCGCGCTAATTGCTTCTAATCATTCCTCGCCAAATTACAATATCTGCCACATTATTGATTCGATGTTTAGCGGAGTCGGTCGACGGAGTTTGCATGCGAGTAAATCGCCGGTGATTAAAGGGACTTCATTGGATGCGGTGCCGGAATGGCATATCAGCATGCGACGCTTGCCAAAACGAGGATTAAACGAAGTTTAATAACAAAGAATGATAATTGTCATGAAGTTTAAGATTAAAGTAAGATTAAAGAGCAAAGTTTATGGTCGAAGAAAAGTAATTCCTGATTTCATGAAGAAACGTGGTCGATGAAACTGCTCTTTAAGTCATAAAAAATGAGCTACCCTTTTCTTAAAACTATAATATTTCTTTTTACCTTAGATATTTGTAAAAAAATATCTAAAAATTGTAATAACATACGAGGTTGGGTATGAAAGAGACCCACTTAGGCCGTACCTCGCTAATGTAAACAAAGAAACGCTAATACAAAGGATACCTAGAGTAAATTACATTGACAAAAAGACTACATCTAGTATAAAATTATTCCATGGGACGAGATGCTTATCAAAATAGCTCCTAAAAATATAACTTAATACCCTTAAATTAACAACGATAAGATTTACAGACTTTTAAATTTTTCATCCTTTCGTATAGTTTTCGGAAGGTAGTCTTTTCTTACATTGAAAATAACTTACATTTTTCCCCTTTCGTTTTGCATTTAAATTTTGAGTGCATACTTCAATGAAGGAAACAGATGCCGAACCGTTTAGCATCATAGGAGATAAATAGTCAATTGATTTTAGCTTGTTTTACAGAAAATTATGACCTCCAAACCTATTTCTCTCTGTATTATAAATTTCCTTTAGGTTCGCAGATAATACGCATATTGAACACATGGATAACTCAACGAAGATCTCCATTCATAACCATTTAATTCTTCCCCACTTTGAAACCTGCCGAGGGATACCGATTCTAAAATAAACGGTAATCCTTAAGAGATAACCCAACTGTTAATAAAACTCAGCCTCTCAAGCAAGAAAAATTTGTTACCCGCATAAATTCCAGTCTTTATTCCCCATTCCCATCGCTATCACTCAACGTAAAAAAACCCCAACTTAAAAAAATCCGGGCATTACATACAGAGCGGATTATTTCACAACTGAAATAAACAGCCGGTGCATATAAAAAATCCTCTCCAGAACGGCGGTTTTTGCCGTCTTTTTGATCGGCGAATCACGTGTGCTCAGGGCAAAAGAGTTCCAATATATATAAATACGCGCACGTATATTCGCGTGCAGTCGAGGGGTCTCTCTAGAAGCGAATCGTGGACCGAGAGAGGTAGTGAAAAAGCGCAACAGGTCGGCTATTTCATTTTACGCGCGGGAAGTAGAGAGAGAGAGGGGATGCTAAGTCGGAAATCACCACTTGCACAAATCTAAAGGACGCATAACACTCATCCCGCCCTTAAAATTTCTCCGCAGCCCTCTCAGTGTTTTCCTCTATTCGGATCGGGCGCATGAAGGGGCAGTAAAAAAAAGACGTTCCTTGAGAGAGGGAGAAAGACATGAAAAAACCATCGGAAGGGCATCTATGTGGTGGAAGGAGGCCGTTTGGGAGGAAATGCTGATTCGGTGAATGTTAAAGAGGAAGGCGAGTCAGCTCTGCTTGAATGGAGTGATGGCTTCCATCACCGATGCCACTACTTTGTGGGCAGACGAGCGGAATTCGCTGAAAATGGGATTCGCGAATAAATTAAGAGCCTGCGTTATCGCAATGGGTTAGCGATAAATAACTGTGGTGCACGTGGGGGATGCTGGAGAAAGAATGGAAAAAATAGAAGGTCTCGGGTACTCGAAGCCGGATTCTCCACTTACTGAGCGGGTGGTCATGTTTATCTTTGCAAAATATTTTCAAGTTGCCTAATCCCTCGAGAACTAAACGAGGACGGTCTTACATAAATGAGATTAGTAATGAGCTGTTGAATTGAAATGTTTCTTTTGCCCTTCGATCAACTCAGAAAACATTTACTTCTACAACAGAATTGAGATTCATTTATGGAAATTAAAATTACTATTAACTTAAAATAACTGCTATTTAAAATTTAGAAACTTCATACAGCATAAACCAAAACAAACTTGCTTGTAGGCAGACAACAGCATACCCACACTGACGGTAATAACACTAACTATACTATACTATAATGATATATATGGTTGTTCAATGTAAAAGTAAACAAGTCCGACTACATCAAATATGATAACGATTTAAAAAATGCATATCTACGCCACTGACGGAATTGGAATCAACGACCAAAGATGTATAATAAAATCACCATGACAGCAGCTCCATCGAAATACATATGAAGATACGAAGCAAGTGACTCAAAGTACTGCTTTTCAAGTATAAAATTCTGAACGAAAAACGAAAAATCATAAAAATAATACCTAAAAATAAATAATGAACGTTTCCCACTTACTCAATAAAAAGAAAGTATAGATATTTACCATTCTCGGGTGGGAGAATTTTATCTTTCATATCAGAATACAAAGCATTCTCTGTCGTTATAGACATTCAATTACATTAAATCTGCACTCCGTTCATTTCTCCCTTACATTTCACTTACTCTCATATTTACATAATATCAGTAAGCAGAGTCGTCCGAAATGTAATCTTCGCCATTCGCCCGATCAAGCGTGCAAAGACGCCAAAATCTGCTCCGGAAGAAAGCAAATGAAATGCAGATGAAGTGGCATTCCCAAAGGACGAAACAACGCGAATGGAAAAAGTAAAGAGGCAACTTTAAGTCCATTTGTATGTTCCATTGCGACCATTTTCTTTGAGTCTATTTTGCGAGCACCCCAGACGGAGCGGCCAAGTGAAGGAAGAAAAAACTCGGATAAAAGGAGAAAAAAACAAATGAAAGAGTATCTTTTGGCATCCGCCGGAGACATCAACGAGCGAATTTTGCATCTCAACAAAAAAGGAAAGTTGCGATTCGGGATTTTCTGCGGCGATCTTTGACGTGTCTCTGCTTACAATACAGATAACTGTTCTCTCGAAGATAAACGCGCGGACAAATTTCTACGAAAGCTTAGACGAAATCAAATCCTCCTCAAGGATTCCAAGGCTCACTATAATTCCAAGAATGCTGGTGGATTATATTTCTAACCGAACAGAAATCTTTCGTTGAAAATAGCTCTTCCAAACAAATTTGTTTCATACCAAAGCCCATCTATCGAACAGTTCCCGTCCTTCTTTAACCTTATTTTAACAAACTTGTAAGGTTTCCTTTACACGTCCGAGTTCTTCGTAAACAACATCTTTTTAATGGAAATTCAAAGATTGGAAAACGAATTTATCATTCAATCATACGCTAGTTGACTCTCATTTAAGTATATCATTTATTAATCACGATTCCACAGCTAATAGCAAGGAACATAAGCTTGGAAGGAAATTCTTTACCGTATATTTTCATGATATACAGTAAGCATCGTGATATGGTACTACAATAGGACTTAAACAATACGTTGCCCGTTCTGCTTTACAACGATTGCTACATGGTATAACATCTGCATCAAAAGTACAAAATAGAGAAGCTAGTTAAAATTTTTTCGTCACCAATCAAAACTTACAGCGTTTATCAATAACAAGGATACGGCCGGTTATAGCCTCAAGATAGAGAAATCAACCTTCTAACGATTCCGTTAAATTTCTCAATTACGTCCAAACGCAAAAGTATCGCTTATTTTCTTTGACGCTAACTGGTACCAGAAAGCATCCCGGTAACCATAATTTGAATCCCAAAAATTTCCAAATTGAAGCGATACCATCATCGAACTAAGCGAGACCTCCACTACCGTGTTCCATAAACGCCGCGTTTCACCAACAATCAACCATCTCCTACGTTAACGTTATTTAATCCTCTAAATTATTAGACGTCGTGCTCTATTCGACAACGATAACGTCACCGTGAATCATCACTCTCTCGCTACATCTGCTCTCCCCGACATCAACTTCGACCGTGTATTCCTTCAGAATTAAAATTAATCTGCGAGCAGATAAAAGCCGAGAGAGGTAACCATCATTTAGCGTTCGTCCTTTAAACCAGCCAAACTGCGTCAAATTGGATGCGTCCCTCTGAAAACAGTTGAGGATCGGCCCTCGGGGGGCGGCCTTCCGCTTATCTCCAGATCCAAACCACACGCCCTGGGGATGGGAAGGGAGTCGACGGATTATAAGTTTCCGCCCTATCGGTAAAATCCATCTGAGCAGAAGATCGCAAGGTGCTTCACGGACCAATGGTCTTCTTAGATTCTTTTTCTTCCTCTAAAATATACTCGGAAGAGAAAATGATGGCGGATGGGAGCCGAGTATTTTTATGCCGTCCTTGTGAAGTAATTTTATACGGTGCTATCGAACTTGTGATCTTGCGTAACTCTTGCGGCTAATTGTCAGAGTAAGTAACGGGTTGACTTGCGGAGGTATCACCTACCGTTTCTCAAAGAAGATATGCTGAGTGAAAGTGAACTAAGTAACTCACAACTGGATGTACTGGAGATCTAGTATGTCCAGTTGTGAGACCAGCGTTTTTTAGCCTTAATTACACAACTGTAGAAAGCGCGAAAAACATTGCTGTCTTGTCGACGGGTATGACCAAAAGAAAAAAAAACTAATAGCATTTCATTTCTATCGTCAAATGAGCAGAAATCTGTAAGCTGCATCTTAGATGAAATCGAATATGAATTCTCATAAAAATAATAATGGAGTACTTTGGATTCTCGTAAAGCTCAAAACATTTTCTAATGTATCTATCACTTACGATTACTTCTCAAAAACTATATGTTTTAATTTTAGAAAGAGAAGTTTTGTTTTTTTAAACACTTAGGGGGCTGAACCTTTAGACAAATAATAAGTATGAACTAGATTTGGTTAAATTTGAGAATGTACTAAGTGTATTGTTGGATTGATAACTACGCAAACTCAATGCTACCGAACCAGAAATGGTAAAATCAGGCTGATTGATGAGGAGAGGATGAGAAAGTTTTAGAAACTAGCTTCTTGATGAAAAAATAGTAATAAGCAAAGTAAATAGGTCACTTGTCCAGTACAGGGAATTTTTAGTTCCTCCTTCCTTCAATACACCATGCTTTTTCAACAATAAAATATTTCATGACAGTATTTATAAGGTATCATTACATGTTAATTTCATTAAAAGTTCAAATGGCCTAATTAATGTCCAAATGTTAAAATATCATCCTTCCTCTCAAAATAATATGGTATCCTTCAACCACGTAATTCCTTTAATCATCTACATTCATTCCTAGAAAATGTTCCGTCATCGTGCTTGATTCAGAAGAAAACGAAACAAATTCCCGCGACTAAAACTTAGAAAGTATCGCATAACAACGGAAGACGCACGAGGAAGGCACAAAGGGTGCCATGGAAACTAACGAGGAGGACGAGGATTTCGTTATCTCTCAGTGGGCCGAGAAAAAGAACGTGAGGAAAGTTATGGCATTGGCCTCCCTCGTCAAAGAAAGGAAACAAGAAGTGGACGCTTTTCCATCAGCGGGAGATCAGTGCCACAGATATAAGCGACTGCCGGGAATAATTGGTGACCGGTTCTAATAACTGAGTAGGAACCTTAATGGCGATCGCTGTACCTATGCAAATGCGTCCATTCCATCGGGTTTTTTTCCGGCCGACGTTGAATTCTCGTTAGGCTGACAGTTTGAAACATCACGGACTGAAAAAGGTGAAAACAGATTGAGCTGAGAAAAGGAAAAATATAATCGAGCGCCATTCAAATCGTATCGAGGGAGTTAAAAATATGCACCGAGATGGCTGCGGGAGATACTCTTTATAAATGCAGCTCCTTTGCGGTTACGTTCGATTAAAATTCTCGAGAATTCTTCGCCTGTGAAATCCTTCGTGATTAAATTACCGTGCCCGACGTAGCTGAGTGTCATAAACATATTCCGAGTTTTTTTCTGGCGGTGGGCGATCAGTGACTTAACAGTATTTCACCCAACTGCCAATTGAAGAATGGCAACCAACGCTTCAATTAGCAAAACTAGATATACCTATGAGATGTATCTATAAGAGCTCGATTTCATTTTTACAAAGAAAAATTTCAACGCATTATCTTGTTCGTTCGAGTGACAGAAAGGACAATTAGCGCGAAAGTGAGTAATCGTTCCCTATCAAATGAGTATAAAATAAAAATTGAAATGAATCATAAAAACTGAATTAACAACCTCCCTGGCTCAGTTATTTGAAAATTTCATCCAAAACTGTCATTTTTTAATTCAATTTTATGAATGTCTTAATGAGTCTAAAAATTAATATCCAGTCACTTACTCTTAAATCGACTTCAGTTTTTTTAGACACTATTTTCTTTCCAATTTACTATCAAAAGTTAATATACACTATAGCGTCAGAAAAGGAATGACTTATTAGTACGAAAAACTCATTGCGACGGGAAAGGGGTTAATACGAATTATAATAAAACGGTATTTTGAGTATTTTTTACTTTAAATTCCACTTATTCGATTCGCTAATGCTACAAAAGTAAAAGTTTTGACATTTTCTGAACGTTGAAAGTAGAGCTATTAAATCCCAGACATATATATTTACTTCTCATGTCAGTTTTCAACTACTACCTTAAGGTAAAAAGACGAGAGTAAGTAGCATGTGGAATATATTTCTGAGAATGAAAAGATAATATTATTCATTGAGTAGATTGTAGGAAAATGTTTCCCAATTTAATAACGTTCAGTGAAGTAAAGCCTGGTAAACTTGAAACATATATTGTGACGGCTACATCCGCCTGCTATTGTGATTCTTAAAACGATCAACTTTATCACCATGGCAATCCGAGACGTTCAATAGAAAATAGTTCATTTGGAAAAGATCGAAAGAAAATAATCGAACTAGAGTCCCGCAAGAAAGCTTCAGAAAAAACCAACACCAACACCGCAGAAGAACTAAAAAAATTTCGACGACGTCCAAGTAACTTCCGCGGGGGAAATTATTTAAATGACTGTGCGAGTATCGGGGCGACTAGTTATACTCTGATCTATGCACGGATGTAATGGCGGTAGTGAAGGCACCATATCAGGAGACGGACGAGCAAGAATAAATAAACGAGTGAAAAATAACACCCAATCTCCGTCGGAGAAAAAGGCTTTGGGTGTCTCGGGCGGAAAAAAGTGTTCGAGCGATACGAAGAGATGATAAAAAAGGAAATAGAAAAAGGAAACAAGGAGCGACAGAGAGATGAAGGGAAGAAAAAAGAGAGAAACGAGCCGAGCGGGAAAGAATTTTCTCGGAGAGTTAAGAAAGAGGGTTCGAAAAGACTTGTACAGGAGAGAGGGGAAGAGTTTAAAGTTATGCGTAAGGGACATGCGAAGATTGGGAATATACATTAGGGTTGTCTGGGCTAAAGGGAGATCAAAAGAAAGAGACTGTGGAATCCTCTTAGCATATCACGAGAGGACCACGAACGCTGTCGTTGACCTGCGGTCTGGCCAATAAAGAAGAGCCGTGGGGAAATGATGATGCCAACGGACGCAAGTTATGCCCGAGCGCTGTCGTGCCTTTTTCTCGGAGACGGGTTTGCTGAGCGCGACTATTTATATATGGAAGTGTCTCCCAAGAAGTAATCAAACCGGATGTAGTTGACTTCTATTGGCTCCGCTATCATCTGCATTGCACTTAAACCGTGCCAAACAACTAACTCAATAATTACGAAAAAACTTGTACGATTCCACAATTTTAAAACATCTAATGCTTAATCGGTTATGATCATCATATACTGATCTGGTACTGAATAGCTTCTGATGATGGTACTTGGTACTGAAACCGTTTAAGTATTAGAATAAATAAAATTTTGCGTGGAATTGTACAAGATTTTTTGTAATTATAGAGTTAGTAAAGATGACATTCCACCAAAGAACGCTAAAGAATATTTTCATTCTAGCAAATAACGTTAAAAATACTTATTTGAGAAGCTTCTGATATATATGTACTTGGTACCGAAACCGCTTAATCATTAAAATAAAAAATGTTGTGGAATTGTACAAGTTTTTCGTAATTATTGACTTATTAAGCATGAAATTCCACCAAATAACGCTCAAGAATATTTATGAGATTCGTGCCAGAGAATTTATCTTTCCATAGATTTTATCGATCGAAATGTATTATTCTCCCTGAAAAGTCGCTCGTAAGCAGGCGAAACGTAACAATACTCCGAGTTTGAATTAAAAATTAATAAATGCCCTCTCGAATGAGGTCGACTCGGATGAAGGCAAACGTGGCCTATTTGCCGCGGGTGTTGACGAAAATAGCGCCTTGTGCATGCAAATTTCGTTGGCCTAATAAAACAACGCTGTTATGTAAACAAGTGGCGGTTCGCTCGTCGAAATTCGAGAGAGGAAATTCGAGAAAGCACTACACAGGACCGGGGTTAAAACGAATTTAAGACACCTAATAAGAGAAACTACTAATTGTTTCATACGAATTTTAAAAGTATGAAAATAAACGATGGAAATTACATTCCTATTGAGTTCTTTAATTTAACGATGTTGTTGAATATTAAGTGTTTTCAGTCATCATTTTCTAAATTAATCTTTCATAAAACAGTAGTATTTTTTTATGTTTCCTAAGCATTGTACACTCAATGAATATCCTTATATTATACTCTATCTATATAGATAACTTAAATTTTTAAAAATACTAGGTATTTTTCTTCTGAGCACTTCTTGCATGCTATCTTTTAATTAAATTTCATATGACGAAGGGTTAGAGGCAAGAAGAGACTTGTTAGCATCAATGTGGCCCCAAAGTCGATGATTATCATCATACATTTATCTAGCTACGCATAAGTTGAAGTAGACAAAAAAATTTAAATGAATGACGACATTCTTCCGCTAACTATAAAGGTGAAGTAACTCAATTGAAAAGAAAAATCAAGATTTCTTGGTGGCTACAAATATCGAGGGCCCTCCCAGAAACTTCGAAATGAATAAGGTTTCCTTGAAATAATTTACATCTAAACGCAGGAATGGCAAGGATGATCCGGAGAATTAGAAGCTTAAGAAGGGAAGGAATTCCTATACGACGACAGAATTTTGCATGAATGAATGAGACCAGCACTTCTTTCGGAGAAGAAGAGAAGTGAAGAAAAGTTGAATTGGCTAACAAATCACAAGAATGCTTTCTAAGGTATTCTTTTCCGTTGCTAGCGCCGGAAATGCCAAAAACCCGAAGCAGACAGACAGTTTATCGCATCTTTTAATTCCGGAATGGGAACTCGGGATAAGAAACGACACGCATAACCATTCCAGTCTCAGAAATAATACTATGGGTATATATATCTGATACAAGCAATCTCTTTGCTTCCATTCCCACTAAACTTATCACAATCCACACAAGTAAAGCGACCAAACTAAGGAACGGGTCCGAGAGCCATTTATATGTTAAGTTAGTTATTTTCATTTCCTTAAATTCACCATTAAGTGGGTAAAGTGTAATAATTTAAGGGAGCTGAAACCATTTTCTTCCTCACTTAACGATATTTCCTCTCGTTAGCGGAATTGTTTCTTTCCTTGGTCTGATCAAGTGACGTGACAGAATTATTTGGCTGCCGCTCAGCCGACCGCAGATGTTTCTCAGACGTATAAATAAGGAAGAGCCTCTGAGATATTTCCAAAAAGTCAACATTTTTACTTAAATTTTATCAAAATGCTTCGAGTGAACGTTTCAACTCCTCGAGAGACTTTCAGGTTGCCATTATTAGCCTAATGGGCAATTAAAACTGGAAACATTCCAATATCAGCTTCCTTCATTACTACTTAGAAACTATAAATTGAATTTGAGGAGGTATTTCCGTGCGTCTCATATTGCCGTGAGGAAAAACGTACTTTAAAGTGTACAAGTATAAAAAATTAGTTGAAGCAAAGAATTGATGACGAACACGATATCATTAAACAAATACCTGGAAAAGCACTACATCGAAAGAATATCCTACACATAAAAACATTCAATTACAAAGAAGGATAATTTCACAAAAGAAAGCCAAGAATCATAATTGTAACCAGTGATATTCAAAAACAAGAATATAAACAAAGGTTCAGTAAAATATACATGAAAGCAGATAGAAAAATAGAATATTAGGAGGTATTCAACTACTACATGCATTTTTACCATTACATAGCACGAAGTACTCATTCAACAATTCTCTAAAAACATTAAGAATGTATGACCATATGCATAAAAATAAAAGTAAAGGAATTGAGTGTTCAGTATGTATTGAGTCTTTGATTCGGTACCTATCTGGGTCTGTGAATGTATTTTTTAAACTGTAATTATTCTTGAATACATGAAATTAGTTGGAATTCTGAAAAATGTCTCCCCTTGAAAAACGAATAAACGAATCAATTCATTGAAAAACATAGAGCTAAATACACTATTTCCACCTAATTTACTTAGAAATAACTTTAGTTTTTTCGAACAAATTTCCCGAACATTTTTACTAGTAAGAATATAATAGTAAAGATCTAGGTAAAGCACGAACTCTTTAAGCAAGGACACTACGCAAAGAGTCACCGCTTTTCTACAGTAGAGAATGTAAAAAAATGTCGAAAGATTAGTCTACTTAATCAGCTGTGCCGTTAGTTATTGAATCCGTTCTTATTGAAGAACTTAGTCCATGGACTAGTGTTTCCTAAGCAGACTTCTATCGAGGCGTACGCGACTCTCTCTCTCTCTGAGATGTAAATCCCTAACATGGATATGGAACCTTCTTTACTTCGAGAAGTAAAATATAAAACATCTCCTCCCCAAACATGGGCTATCTGGGGATATGGACCCCGAAAGCTTTCGTCCGGTGAGATCTCCTTCCATTTCCTTCCTCTCTCGATTCTACTTGCTTGTTTTTCATCGATAGGAGTCCACTCAGTGAACGACGCACGTGGGCCGAAAAATGGAAGCTGAGGTACAGAAAACGAAGCTTACGCATATGGAGGTCTCAAAGAAGTAGTGAACTGATGGAATGTATGCGATTCTACATGTCTAACACAAGTTCATACAGCATGATCGGATGGTGATCTAGAACTTGAATATAGGCGAACTGAGCGATACTAAAATAAAGTTTTCGGAAGACGAAGATCTGAAAAAGAAGTATCTCTAAAGTCTTCAAACTTCATAGGAATTTTCTACATCGGTTTCTAGTTGCCCGAAAGTCCCCGGATGGTTACTTGGAAAAAAATTAATCACCATCAGAGAAAGATGAACATTTAATCGTGGGATACTTCATAACTACGTCTATTCAGTAACGATTGATAATATCTTATAAGTATCACCTCTAACATTTTAGGCAAGATCGGATAATATTAAAAAATGTATTAAAAATTATAGTATTTATGATACTATGTATTTCGAGTCTCTATTGCTCTTAGTAAACTAGGACAGCCCTAACTATTACTTAATGATTCCATGGGCCCAAATTTAGCATATTAAAAGCAATAAAAATTATTGATACGGATTTTTAATCACTGATGGCTTTCTCGACCGATTTCACAGGTGGTTAGTTAGGTTAGATTGATTTTCGGTAAAAATTAACTTCCCAATCCCGGAAGGAAACATAATGAATTGATCCTATTCACCTACTAGGGAATCATGATCGCTTGAGTAAGTCCGGGTAAATTTTATGGAAAAATATGACCACGGCGTGTACGGTAAAAAGTAGAAGAGCGATAAGCGAAAATCGGCCAAAAGGAAAGAGAGAGAAAGGCTGAGAGGCTAATTTGGTTGGGGCGATTTGTATGCAATGCGAGGCTGCATCGGCCCCCTCTGTGGTCACTCTGGGGATACACTTATAAGCGCTTATATAAGAGAAATGGAGAGAGTATATATGTGGAAGGTAATGGGGCGAGGCGGAATATTTTCCAATGCCCTGGAGGACCTCTTAAGAGGATTCCAATGTTAGGGATTGAGGATTTTTGTTTTTCGAGCCGGCGGAAAGAGGCACACGGCTCGAAAGGAGTGGTTTGTATGCAATCTTCGGAGCACTTTAGATATGTACTTGGAAGAGATTTACCGTCGATGATTTATGGCGGATATGAACGGTATGAGGTTCCGCTTTGAATCATAATCCGGAATTGGAATAAGAAATCGCTTTCGATTTGAAACTGAGATCTGAACCGATTTTATCGTTTGAATAAAAATGAGACGGAGCCCTTGAATTTACACGTGAGGTCTTGGAAGAAAATTGCAAAATAGTGCTTAAAACAGACAATCGATCTAAGATTCATATTCATAACGCAGATATTTTACGAATGGCTCACACGTGACTATTTTAAATCAAATACATCCTCATCAAGTAATATCAAGTGCTACCAAGAAATTGCGTAAAATGCAAAATATCCCATACGCATCTAAAATCATTCTTGGTTTTAAATTGCGTCCTTATTTTGTTTAGCAGTTAATAGAGTGACGTTGATAAGATAGCCTTCACAGTTTGATATGCAGCAAACATTTTAGGGAAAACGAAACAGAATGAGATAAGTATCAGTAACAGTAAGGTATAAGAACAGGAAACCATGAAGTACTAACTCAACTGGATTTTACTTTTTTATATTTCAATGAGTACACTAACAATTTAAAGACTAGCCGTATCTAAGAAGGATGGATCTAAATGATTTGGATCTAAGTAAGTTTCATTCTTTAGCCACCTCGCAGATTCAAAAGACTACTTTTCTTTCGCCATTACCATTAATTAATCCCGTGCCATCCCTATACAAGGGAGTCACCGTACTACAGTAGTACGGTGATATCTTCCTTTGAGGGCACAGTTTGAGAATAACAGCTCCAAAACGACGGAATAAACACGGAAAAATTCGGGGGGAAGGAAATAAAACCGGAGAATTGGACTGGATAGGGGAGTGATTGGCTCCTTTGGGGCGTGCGATGAAAATGTAGGAGCATTTTCCCTTCTCATTGCAAGGGACTCTCCCGCGGACTGGTTACACGATTTTAGGGCTAATCCGGAGGAAGTGTTGGGCGTAGCAAGGGAAGGACCGTTGCCAGGCGACATCAATCGATAAACTGGCTCAAAACCCTTTCCGCCACCCTTTTCAATGGCGCCTAACGCCTGGCCAAGGGATGGGGAGGGAATTTTTGGGCAGAAACTCATCCGATCCGACAATGACGCCTTGCACGCTCCCAACCGAAAACTTCCCGCGCCGAATAATGAAAAAACTGAGAAAGAAAATGACGCAAAAAATATCGAACGGCGACCTAATATTTCGTACGGAAGATCGGAGGGCGGTCGATAAGCCGAAGCTATCTGCGATGATGAGGTTTGTAATCCGGTTTCTATTAAATCGACTTCCATAAGAACCATTCCGGTTAACCGTTTGAACGAATTTGATTAAAGGATTTTTATCGTATTTGGAAATGATGCTCTACTTCGTAAATAATAATTGCTTTGATAATTAATTATGAATGACTATGTATAGTTAAAAATTAAAACTTGGTTAAAATGTTTTTCCTACTCTATGATCGGTTACACGGTATTTTACCCTAGACAGTTATAGTATAAATCTGCCAATCAGCTTTTAACCAGATTTTTTAAGACAAGAATGAGCTAAAGCTATTTTCAATGGTTAATTATTTTTTTTATTCCCCGAATGATTGAACCAACAACTACACTTTTTCTTGCTAACCCCCTAAGCTAGATAACCGCTTTCGTTACATATTCCGTCCTAATCCGGATGGACGGTTAACCGGTTTCCGTTTACAATTTCGGTTTCGTTTACATTTTCCCGATTTCCAAAATGTTTGATAATATCCTTTTTAAACTATTTTATTTCAGAATTTAACATAAAAAACTGCTGCCAAATTACAGTTAAATAGGTAACACGGGCAAACAGTCATTCCTAGACAGAAAAATCCGATTAGCCGGGATTTGATCCCTGGGCTCTTGGGGCTTGAATAAGCTAACTCAATAATCATCCTACTACCGCAGCCAATACAGAAACATACGCGATAAAAGAATCTGATTATCGTAGAGTACCTAAAATTTCTATTACCTTGAAACAGAATCATAACGAGCATATTCGCTATGCCTGAATCGCATCCCTCCTTTCCTAATCCATCACCGGAACGCACTCCCGCCATTTGTTTATTTCCTCTCGGAGAGGTGAGGCGCGGAATCCGCATAAATCAGAGGGAGAGTGCAAAGTGAACGACGAAAAATGGAGAGGGGAAAAAAGACACTTTATTGCGCTCCCCAAAACATGATTCCGATCTCGATTTTCTTTTTTTCTACCTGATGCATTTTTATTCGGCATTGAGCTCGTTGGAGAGTGAGAAGTATTGACATATCGGACGCATTCGAAATACATTTGATTATAATGATGGATGCGCAAGAGATGGCCAACTTTTTCTCGTGCGAGGAATTAATATTCGCGATGATAAATTTGTCTACCATTGTACTTTCGCAATTACTGAGACGTAAGATTTATTTGAATTGCAAATCGTATCTATTACGTATCTCTCGGGTTATTGAAAGAATAAATACTTAATGGCTGCTAATGTAGACCGATTCGCAACCTGATATTCATATTATTTATCAATTTTCATTATTGCTAACAACCTTATTAATTGTTAATTTTTAGTTTAAATTAATTAATCTTGATTATTATTTTTCAATTTTATTGATTATTTTATCCTTTATTCCTTTTTTGTCGAATCCACAAGTACACCTTACTGGTATATTTCGGTAAAACTAATCAAACTTCCTATAAGATCAATTTATACATTGTTAGCATAAAAATTTTTAAATTTGTTTAAATATATGCTTTCTTGATTATTATCTCATCGTCTAGTACTAAAATTCAGGAAGGGAAAGCATGATATCCAACATATCGTCGAAAAATATTTTGTCTCATTAAGAAATTTAAACCTATTTTTTCAAGTCAATATCATCACATAATTCTCATAAGAAACAGAAAATAGAGTATGGAGTTTAAGGGAGAATCTAAAGCAATAAACGACCCTGGATTTGTAATCCGATTCAAAGGTAAACTCTAAAAGTAATTATCGGGAGGAATCAACAAAAAGAAGATATACGAAAAAGTTGAATTGACTAACGACAAAGAGATATAAAAATACACACTCAAGCGCGAATAAAGACAGTGAACTCAGATTAAAGAAATTGCACATTACCAAATCGGGAACAGCTGTCAGCATGATCATCTGAAACACAATAGGTTCACGAATTAATAACTTGGCAGCATGAGGAGGATGAGTTGGGATGAGATTGTGACATTCTTAGAAGAAAATTATCGTTCGAAATTGAATACGAGAGACATTTAAATCGGAATCTCATCCATGATAAAATTAATTACTTGCCAAATTAAACACGGACTATTGACTCACAATGGCACCTAACTTTCTAATGTAATGTATTTTCTGAAGTTTTAGTCTCGAATCTAAATTTTACTCCATTGAAATTCTCATGAGCAATTTCTTGAATCCAGAAAAATTACATTTTCTACAAACTTAAGATCTTAAGTTCAATGTATATCAGATACCAAATAACGCTAAGGTACAGTTTTCATTCCTTTGTCTCTTAAAATCGATCTTCTGTCAAGGATAAATTAAAGAGAAGTATAGAAAATATAAAGATACATATTTCATGCTGATTTCAAGAAAGCCACCGATGACATTAAGAATATCGAATATACATGGAAAGGATGAAATCTCTACATAAGAAGGCAGGAAATGATTGGAAGACCATACCGCTATTTATAGAAAATCATTAAAAGGTTCTGGGTGTTTACTTTAGGGTAAATTTACTCTAATGCATAACTGAGACACGAATAAGTTTACTATTTACATTTTCAAAGTTGGACACCTTTATACGCTATGTCACCTAAAACACTTTTCATTTAAAAAAATTAAATCGATTGTATATATTTAAATAATTAGAGATGGAATGATACCTTGCAATCAAATACTGAAATACTAAAAATCTCAAATGGTGAGTAAAAAAAACTGCCCATTTGGCAGTGGAATCATCGAAAAGATGGAGCCAAATTTCGGAGTCCGGTCAACAACGAATAAATTTTATAGAAGCCATTGGAAAAACAACTCGCTTATCTAAATCTTTAACACAAATCAGATATAGAAACGCTTTGAGCAAATTCTTAGATGAGTATCATGTGAGTTATTTACGTAGAAACAAGATGATTCGACTAATATTTTTAGTGCAGATGTATATAAACACGAGTTTTTTTAGATTATAGATTTAATTAATTCTGCTCGATATTTCAAGCACGTACATGATTTCTTAAATTTATTTCAATCACTCGTCAACCTATCATACGATGAATAATAATATGATAAAGAAGACGATATCATATGATGCATAATACGAGTAATACGATAAATAATAATGATAAAAATAAACCTTAGGGGCGTTTCAGTAATCAAGTACAAAATAAATGAAACAAAATACTCAACCTCTCTGATTACTCAACGTCTTTTAAATATTCGCCATCTTACGGGGCTTAATCCGAGAAAATACATCGTCTTTACAGTCCCTTTGAATCCCTATTTCCGTCCCTCTTCTAGAATCAAAGGCATTACCTCCGAAAAGATAAACAACACTTTTCGCCACCCCTCGTCTTGCTATATCCAAATACTTTCCCTCACTTTTCGCCCACCGGTTCATTCTTTAGTTCAGCGTCCTTCGAGTGAAAAACATCGCATGCCAAGGGCCGGCGATTAGCGGGGGACGAGGGCTCCTTAAAAATGCTCGCAAAAAGGGGTTACGCGAAGAGAAAATAACTTCTGAAAAATCCTCACTTCCTTCGCAATTGAAATGCCTAATCGTTTTACGACTTTTTCTTGAGACATTTTTTCGGATGATTAACATTGGATCGGTTGCGTTTCTTGCTGGTATCTCACGTAATTCGGTCGGGACATCTAATTATAGAGAAATTTAAGTAGCACCGATTTCATCTCCCTCTCGCTATGAAAAATTAAGGTAGAATTAAATGAGAAAAATTATTAATAAAGAGGATGCATGCACATTAAATGTGGCTAATCTTCTAATTCTGATTTTCCCTTCGTATGATTAGCGTATTATCAAAGTATGGAGGCTATTTGAATCCATATTCTAAATTAATTTCTAACATTAATAAAACCCATGGCTTGGTTCATTAAATTTCCCTCTGGTGTCTCGTTACCTGTTAAAATTACATTCGTTTATTTCCTATTTTTATCATAATTTATTTGTTTTTCTTGCTTATTATACTATCCGATATAAATTGCCGGTAATAGGTGTTGTTGGATCACAAAATA
Organism: Pachydiplax longipennis; assembly: GCA_036926295.1. Classification (NCBI taxonomy): domain Eukaryota; kingdom Metazoa; phylum Arthropoda; class Insecta; order Odonata; family Libellulidae; genus Pachydiplax; species Pachydiplax longipennis. Next base: position 20,816,644 of record JAVFKF010000003.1, on the reverse strand, counting down.
AATTTATACACCGAGATTATGACCGACGTCAAGAGCAGGTTTCGAACTATTCAATTTGAATAGGTAAAAATTGAAAACGCACGCAAATTTACGAATGTAATCTGTAATGATGCATAATGAATGACACGGTAGAATTTTTAATCACTTTCCAATAATTCAATACGGTCACTAACTAAGCACCAAAAACCTAATTCTAAAGGTTAACTTTATTAAGCCACTCAAAACGTCAATCAAAATAAAAATACTACCATTTTATTAGATACAAAAGTGGAATATCGCTTTACTACTATGTTTCACGTAAAACTTTGCACACACTATTTACATTGTATCGGGATACGTATTTTGCGAAACTTCTGGAAGAGAAAATTAGACCCTTACTATGCATTCGCAAACTCAGAGCTAATAAAGAGGACATCAAATAAAAACACGGAATACGTAAAGCCAAGGTACAGAGATAAACGGCAGATTTATCCTCTAAGCTCGATTTCTAAATCTTCCGTTATATTGTCCGCGCATACCTTGCGAAAATAAGGAGCTGATGTATCAGACGAAAGAGAATTTTCCAGAGTGGCAAACATCCCCACCTCTAGACAAATACAACGCAAAGAAATTTCCGAGCGTGCCAAGGAAATTAAACATCAAAAAGGCGGTGGAAAAACGTGTTTCTGTGCGGTGGACTCGTAAATTAGCGACTTTATTCCGCGCAGCAGAAGACACCATAAAAACGTGCGTGAGTCATGGCGAGCCCCTCCCTTCAAATACACACAGGAAATAGAATGATTTAATTAGCCCGCGGCTATTTTTCAACCCTCAACTGCGATGAAAATCCAAGCACTCTCATCGGAATTATTTTAAGGAAACGGATGACGGCTTCATTTCATGGACACTTGGAAAAAAGGACATCTAGGACTCTTTTCTCCTATTTCTGTTTCCAACTCCAATATAACCCTTTCCTTCCTTCTAACTCCTATCCTTCTCGCTAGATTCATCTTCCGTTCTCAATTCACGCATTCGATGTTTCTTCTATTGGCCGAATATAAGAGTAGTGCTTCTCAGAAAGTGTGCCGCAAGAAAGCTTCTTGTGAGTGATAATATTCATGAGTACCGTACGCTTCCTATCTTACCTGATACGAATCCAATATTTTCTCCATACCGAGTTACTATTGTGGGAATACGTAATGAAAACCTTTAAAGTTTTAGTCTATGCCTAGGGTAAACTAAACACACTGAGGTTAATTAAGCTAACCCTAGGGATAAACAAGGGATATCAGGGGCCCTTAGCAATATATTTCTATATATATTAAAGCGACTCTAGAAGGTGTGACTTTACGTGGAAAATTACTAATATTTTTCATTTCCTTATATTTCAATTTAAAACGTAATGCTTCTACTAACAATCAGTTATGTATGGTATAAAAGTTACACGAATTTTCAACAAGATTCCTATGGGAAGTTTATAGAAAATTAATTATAGAAAATACTGATCGAATATTTAATGTTTAAATTGCTATCAATAAAACTCCTTGCTTAAGAGTGGCAAATAATTGACGCATACTTCTAAGTTTGATCTGTAGTAACTCTATCGGAAAAACCAACTACGGTTTCTTTAGCAGATTTAGGAAATAATTTCAAATTATTACTAATTTCCGAAGCAACCTACGGAATTTAGAAAGAGCTAGCGTGGCATCATCTTCAATTACATCCATTCCTAAACCCTATTACCCATTTTCAGTATTAGATCATTTAGCATACCATCCCAATAACTATACATCTCACCGCGAAACACTCGCATGATTAAATATGAAACCCAGATGTGAGAGAGGATCTCATTTGAGAGCATCTTCTCTTCCTCGCTTTTCCAAGTGTTTCTCTCCTCCACCGCCAAACCATCTGGAATTTCTAACACTCTTCTTAATTTCCTCTCGTTCCAATCCCATCTGCTCCAATTCTTACCTTTCCTCCTGCCCACAAAAACCCTGCTAGTCTGCCCGACTCCACAAATATATCTAACGGACGAAAAATCCAAAATTAGACATCCGTCGGATGAAAGAGTCTTTCTCACACTTTGCTGTCTAACGGCGCGGGAATCTTGACACGGTCAACGTGCCTGCTTGGCGTTGCTCTCATGCATTCCCTTGAGCCACATGAAAAAAGTCTTTCTGTGGAGATGTCCAAGGAGTAACGAGGGAATGAATACCAGACAGGCAAAGTGAGAAATACTCTTTCGGAACGACCTAGAAAATTTAATCGGATAGTATTTTTGGTGATTTTAACTGCGCGGAAAATTAGCTCGTTACTTGCGTTTGAGAAAATGCAGTATGAATGGGAAACTCCTTCCTTCAAATCAAGTGAGTTAATGTAGTAATCTAAGTCATATGAATTTCTCTATTAAAGTGTTGGTTTACAGTATTTACTTTAATAGCAAAAATTACTACTGCGAAAATTGATGGTTTGCCTCAATGGATTTTGTTAAGTTAAAGACTATTTCCGAGGTTGGGTATCCGAATATATCCTTCATAACAATTTTTGTATGAAACTATTCTTCTTAAATATTGTAAGCAGAAATACCTAGTGTGGAACTATCACATTTAAATTCTTCTAATTTTGTAACCTGTTTGATCAAGATGTTAATACTTTACTATATTTCTTAAATGAAAAGGAGCAATAATCCTAATGAAAAGTAGGAATAGAATATGTGTACACTTATAATACAATGATAAAGGCAACATCTATGTTACTTTTCTTTGTAAAGGATTAGCCTTCCACAATCGATTAGAGGCCATCTCAGTTCAACAGAACGAAGCGAAATTCATTGTGTCTTTCTTTTCGATCATGTAAACATCAGTAAGAAATTTAAAGCAGTTAAAGGGAACAAGCTTCTAAACGAGAGATCTTAGAACTATCTTTTCTTCAGACGTCTAAAGCATTGCTGCGTGTCGTAATATTCACGAATTCATTCCATCAGATCCATTCATTGTCGCATTCCCCCTAGAAAACATTCGACCGAATTCCGCGTATTTTCGGTTACATCACGTACTCTCAAAAAGATAAGATCGAAGTAATCCTTTTCCTTCCTGCATTATGGGCCATTACTCGACTCCCACTCCCGCACTCACGACGCTTAACCTATGGCACTTGCGTACGGAGTACACTGACGCACTCCCCCAACGGAATCGAACTATCGATTGTACACCACTTGACAAATTTCACCGCCACCTGGTTGCGTTCCCCGACTCAGAGGGGCGCGGTGCTAACCTTGTTTTGTCGAGACGCCAATCTATTCCTTTCTCCTTTAAAAAGGATTTTTATTTCTATTAAAAGGAGATTTATTTCTCGCGCTCCTTTCTTCTCAAACGAGGGCTTCCCCTCGATGTGTTTCCACGGCTATATCGAAATCGAAAATTTTTCGGTGACCCTTCGGCAACGCGTGCGTGAATGCCGCTGTTGGGGACGTACGTACTTGGCTGGAAGCTTCGAAACTCTAGCGAACGAAAACCCGATGTTAATCGTCAGGTCATCTTTAAGGATATAATTTTCCTATAGTGAATGTATTTTTTCTGTGATCGAAAATAATACAGTTTTCCACATAACCATCCTTTTCTTCTCATCTTTCTATTGCCTCCTTACTTGTTAAACAATCTCTATTTATTGTAGTGTATGTTCTTCTTTGCAATCAGAATTCATTGTTTGCTTATTGGGTAAGATTATTTCAAGGTTTAAACGGAAGAAGTCCCAATTTTGACCAATAAAGACGTTTTTACTTCATGGCATTTTAACACGGGTTCCGAACAATGAAGCAGCAACATATATTATCATCACAGCTGACAAACGGCAATGTTGAATTAGAATGTAATAGATAAAAGAACGAAAGTTTAGAACAAACAAAAACATGTTGAAAGAAAAATAAACTAGAAATTACCAACGTAATGGAAGTATTACCATCATCCGGCATGATTAAACCTATTTTAGAAATGTCCCTTTAAGTAAGATAGTCGTATCTTTAAAGGAAATATGATTACAGTAAAATCTCCATACCACCATGTATGTACACCACCTGAGATGTATAGCTACCCTCGTAAATTGTCATTAATATCAAACTTTGTATATTTCCATCTCCCATAGGTCTTTAACATCGTATAAATACAGAAATATACTTCACTACCTCTTTCTCACTCGTAAGACTATATCCTAAGTAAGTAACTGTACATGATTATCGTGTTTTGAAGTCTCTATTCTCTCTACAAATCCCGAATGATAATGGTGTAAAAGCGGAGTCACGACTGAATTAGTGCCGTCCCTTTCGTAGCTTATAGACTAATTTGATCTGCAACTCAGCACTGTTTATTACAATGAGGAAGACCTCAAATGGTTCCTTGATCACGACAGAATTCAATTCAAGAAACTCTATTAAAGAAGCCTTAGGGAACGATATGAAATTTTAGAGCGTTCGTGACCCATCAGTAACTGTTACGAAAACATTTAGGCGTCTTTTAGGCAGAAAGAGGCACGACTAGACCTCTGAGAACACATCTAGAAACATTTAAATATAAACCGTTCAAAACTGAGACCGGAACCGGCGAAATCGAACGAGAGTAATATCAACAAATGTCCGTCTAATCCGCGACACATCTCGCGACTCAAATCCTCAGCCATCGAAAACGACGCTAATTTATTTAAAACTCCATTTCTCCCCAATATATATCTGAGAGAGTGAGCTCAAACAAGGGCACCAATCAGCTGAAAGGCTTATCTTCCGAATTTCCTTTGAGAGCTCCCAAAACGCGAGATTCGTCCGAGAGATTTTCCGAGTTTTAATGACGATCAATTCCGAGCGATCGAAAAACCCGCATCGGAAGCGTTTTGCGCTAATATTATAAAACGAGAGATCTCGATTCCGATCGACGGTGTATCTCCGATCGAGAGGATATCGCAAATAAAAAATGGCCGCGATACGGATCGAAACTCGAAAAAAATTGTCACTCGATAATAACGAAGCGTTCATAAAGGGGATATTTTCGGTGGGGGGGAAGGTCGAAACCCACCGGAATCAATCTCCCATCAAAGCCACACGAGAAACCACGCAAAGACGTGTAGCGCTGGACCGTGACCATATATTCCCGGCGTATCTCATAAATATTTCGAAAAGCGAAAATTTTCTACAGCCATTCTCCTCATCGTCATAGTACAGCCATGTTTATTTCTTTCCTTCCAGGAAAACCACGCCCCCCCACATCCCTGCCTCCACCTCCGCCCCCTTCTGCCTCATGCGCAAGCAGAGATACGTCCTCCCAACCCCTTCTCGCCCCCACCCCCCATTACCATTAGTCGGCGTGAGAGGGGAGAACGCGCTTGCGTATGTCTTCTGTTTGAATTTATCGGCGGATCGATTACTCGAACCTCGGCCATTGAAATGTCGATACGTCACCCTTCTTTCCCTACGCTTTTCGGGAGGTCTTCCAATGAAAGCGACTAATAAAACATTTACTTTAAACCAAGTCCTCGGACTTACACGAGGCACACCCTCGTTGGAGGATATAACTTATTCCCCACGATCCACGTCGTGCTCGCGAGCTAGATAGGGGATTCAATTGAAGCACCTAAAGAGGAACTTTCTGCATCTAGAGACTTGCTAGATAAAGATATCAATTCTTAAAGAATACATACAACCGATAAAGAATAAAGTAAAAGACATAAGTATTACTCTAAAGAGAATTAACTCTTCTAGCACAGAAAAGAGGGGAAGGTCAATAAAGTATCCTGCTGTACCCCTCAACCTAAATTATGCTTGTCTGACTACGCAAACCTCCATTCTCTTTGCTTTACAAGAACCAATTCCTAAACTTTAAAGGGAAAATGAATGAGTATGAGTTTAAACCTTGCTTTCCCTCGCCTCTCATAACGACTTGAACCCCCGCAACATGTGACAACCTCCCTTCATCATTGAGCACCAAATATGACCACTACGAAAGCCTGGTGAATCATGGAACAACCGAAGGTCGGTGGACTAAAGCCTTAACGCTGAATTTCGAGGATAAAATCCTGAGGAAATAGTAACCCCTATTGGTAATTATTTTTCTGTTCTATCGAAATGAATAGAAAAGCTCATATCTCTATGAATTCCCGCTATGTGAACGCGAAATTACAGAGAAAAACGCCCTTTTATCTCAAGAACGGGAAGAGAATGGAAATATCACTCAATGAATATCGTTAAAACCTTTTCTAATAATAATAGGGTAATGAAGAAAAGGTTAATGTCTTAGTCTTTAGTATTATTTTAAATTACTCGTTAAGATAATGGTAGCATTATTTCTATTTCAATTGCAATCTAATTATGAGCTGTTTGCTTCGTAATCATGAGAGATTGCCTAAGCATAAATGTATATTGCATAAAACCTTACCACCCGGGACGTGGACATTCTGAAAAGAATATTTTCTAAATAAATAAACAAATAAGCTGAGTTTAACCTTTCAGAAACTATTTTTAAGAAAACCATGGACTAATGAGAGAACGTGGATATATACAGCATATTTCATTCATCATTTCCAAAAGCTGAGAAACACTACGCGGTTCCGAAAAATTTCGTGGTCAATGCCCCCACCAATCAAATTCCTTCATTCCGATATAACCGATAAGGACTGCAATACGATTATTTCTCCGCAACCGAATAAGGCGATGGCTTTATATGGTTCAGCACTTTAACGTCAATCCTTAAAATCTATCTCTGCATTTCTTCAACGCTTAGTCAGAGAAATATTTTTATCCCCCAGTTCCGATAGCACTTTATTTCAGGATCGCCTCGATAAGAAACTGATGACTAATGGGAGAGATATATGACCTTTCATTTCAACGACAGGACTCTCCTCAGGAATGAGGTCCGGCGGATGAAGTTGTAGATTTAGCTTCGATGAAGGATGCCGAAAAAGAAATGGCGAAAGGTTAGTGGGTCACAAACCCAGCGATGGAATCCGGAAGAAAATGTTTGAAAATATCTAAGCACAGAGAATTCTCATTTTAGCCCTTAGGTCATTTGCAACATTCAGGGGAAAAAATCTCGCTTATAGAATAACTCCGCCTCCACTATCTATGGAGAGATGATTTATCATTTTCAGCAATAAAATTCATCGTTAAATATAGCGAACAATTTTTACAACTCTAATTCCATCCTCAGCTATAACTCTGACGTAAACATATCAAGTTTGATTAGCAAAATATATGCTTCCGAGGATCACAGGAAAAGTACAGTACGACCAGTTTCAGAAAACTTTGGTTAGGAATGATTTGGAACTGTTTTGGAAACATCAATGGAATACCCAGAGAAATTCTTGCATCGAACCCAGAATTAATTCTCAACAAATTTCATTTTAGGCAAATCATATTAAAAGCAATGGAAAAAAGGACAATTTGGAAAAACCTTTAGTCAACACCAAAATTCTTTTAATTTTATTTCTATATTATGCTAGGACTGCGGATGAATATTTCGATAATTTCTGTATCTTTAGGGTAGCAGATTGTTAACTCTGAAAGTTCACTGTATAAAGAGGGCTACTAAATGCTAAATATAAAGCAAATCTAAATTGATTTTGATATATTCCTGTTTTTAAATAATCTGATCAGTAACCCCTGGCTATTATCTATTAACAATCTATGTAGAAAAAGTTATATTATCAGACTCTGAGCGCATTTAGCGATCATTTATTTTTAAGTACTTCTAATGACGGCATTACGTGACCATATATAACAATGAAATTATTTATTAAAGTATTTATAAACTGAAAATGACGCGTAATCGATTCCACCACATCAACGCCAAAGAAGTGCTTTATAAAATAAAAGCAAGAGTATTCTGCAATTGATATTAATCCGATTCAAACGTAATATAAATGCATAAAAATAAAGCTGTAAACACAGAGATAGAATCGGGGTTGAAAAGAAAGAGGAAAAACGCGTGGGATTTAGTCGAATTAGCGGAATTAGAAGCTTAATTTGTCCTCACTTTGACTGCAAAGAGCGAATTTTCACATCCCTAATTCGAGGAACGAAAAAAAAAATCGCTGACGAATGATAATTAACGGCTTATCGCTTGCGACTGCCGGACCGAAAGAACGCGAATCTATTATGCTACGGAGCAATTGTCAAAATATGCGCCGGCCAAAATTATCCTCCCATAAAAAGCTTCGTTTAAAACTCCGAGGAAAAATCCGTTCGGAAGCGCATAGTTCCCGCGGAGAGTAAAGACGAAAAAAATCAATTCATTCACTCGTGTTTATTACCGCAACTCTCTAACCGGCCGATCTAATCGGATGTGCAGCATAAAAACTCTGCTTTGCGCCGTAATAGGAATGGGATTCCCAATAAAAACGCTCGTTCCACCGCGCGCACAGTGGAATTCGCCCTGCGACATATTTTTACGAAGACATCCGCTAAAATCAACCAATGCCCGCGCAGCATAGATATGCTACGCAAATCCCCGTTAAACAAACTCCAATTATCACGCGCGCGGAATGCTCCGCGGAAAAAATTTTAATTAGAAACGTCCGAATAAAACATGGATCTATTTTTTCCTCTCCCACCTTAATTAGTTGGGAGCGCGCGGGATGGAAAACCGATCCGATTTCAGCGCCGCGCGCCGAGAAATTCCCGAAACATCACACATCGATAAGCGTTTCGTGTGGCATAAAACTCGGCAGAGAGAGCGCTATCGGAAGCATCCGATCTTGAAAATAAACACAGTTCTTTTCGTTTAAGCGATTTAGTACGCATAAATTCCGTTCCGCGCTGTAAACCATCCCTTCGCTTTTTTCCCCCTTAGATTTTTTTATATTCCACGGGCTTTTCAGGAATGCAAATACGGTCACCGCAGTTCCCGCTTTGATATTTCGAAATAGTGGGCATTAAACGGCGCGGGAGGGATGGAGTACACGGCGAATTTGCATGCAGGAGCGCTGGTTGACACGTGGAAAAACAAAAGACAGCGCGTGGGAAAAAAATGAACGACGGAATACGTGCAGCGTCGGAGTTTTCGGTATCGACCGTCCGCTGACGCAACGAAAACTCGCTTTTTCCGTTTTTTTTCCGCCAAACAAAAACGGATACGTTACGAAGATTTAAAAATAGGGGAGTTTATAAGCGGAATTGTAATTTTTCGCGCTGCCGCGTTTTCAATAAACTTCTTTTTCCGTAATAAAAGTATCTCGGGCGCGTGATGCATTATTCACGAACGGACGTGCGCGTTTTGTGCCAATTATAATGAATCTGATGCGATGAATTTTTTAGGGGCGAAAAAATGCGGCGCTAATGCATGATTTCCTGATAAACACGGAGTGAAAATTCGAGCTATTTTTGCCGTCATTTATAAACAAGTAACACAATAAACATCAAACAAAGTGACAAGGGAAAAATCGCTATTCCCTTCATGAAAACATCGATACTCATCAAAATATTTACGAGAAATTTTAGATGAGATATCATTGAGAGAATATTTCCGCGGAAAGTCGCATAAATTTTCTCCGCTAACGAATACGTACATGCGTTCGATACCATATTGCAATCCTACTTCTTCCTTCCTTCATTATTTTTTTTATTTTTATGCAACATTTGTTATCCGAGTATGGCATGAATTTAGGAAGGAAAACAAAGAAAAAAGCGGAATATTAAGTTCAATATTTAAGAGTTTTAGTCCGAAGAAGAGATAATTTTCCTGCAGAAATAAACCCAGGATATGAACGATACGAATTTATATTAATAAAATAGTTTGATTAAATCTACAAAAGAAGAAGTTTTATAGAACGCACTGTACATACATTTAGATGACTAGTAGTAGCATTATTTAAGAGTACTCTGTTAATTACTTAGTTAATCTACTGTTAAGGTCATTTTGCATATATAGACCCCGAATCGAACTCGGGACCGCTTTCTCAAGAGTTGAAGGTGCTACCCACTTGTCTATCCGATATTTAGATGAACTGCACAGTTATACCAATTAAAATTTTTACTGTTTTTTTTTCTAAGTTACATTTCGATAGAGGTATGACGAATTAGCAAAAGAGGAAGAAGCTGAGTTAGAAACTACTGTTAAGAAATTACTAATATTTCAATGCGGAATGAAGCGTTAAGGAGTAGATTCAGGTATAGAAGATCGAAATTAACTCATAAACTAATTCATTCATCGCAGCAAAATTAACCGTGAAATAGTTGTGCAGAGAGAGAAGTTATGAATATTCGGAAGGAACAGCGGAAGAATGACCCCAAAATAAAATTAATCGGAGTTTAAAATAGAAGGAAAAGAGAACTAACAATCCAAAACACCTCCAAAAATTTTCATCCACAAAAAACGAAAATCAGTTAAAAGTTGATCATTATCACACTCACGAAATAAAGGCTAAAAGAGTTAAATTAGAGAACTTAATGAAGGAGTAAAGAAGGCAAAATGACCACACAATGCATTTGATTAGAAGGAGTAAGATGCGGTGAATGCAGGAACAGCCTTGATCCGGCCAATGTCTTTCGGGAAGGGGACCCGCTAAAAGCGAAGCTATGTTCCAATCCAAGCGTGATGCAATTTCGAACACCGTTCCCAATTATTTCTCCTCTTCCACTTCTTCGCCTGACGTCATTCACAATGACACCACCCTCCCCATACATTTCTTCCTCTCTTTCTTTCCATCCCCTCTTCCTTCCTTGTTCGTCACTTCTGTTCATTTATCCTTTCCCTTATTCTACAGCCCCCACTCGTGGAAGGTGAATTGGAATTCCATTGAATTGATATACCCTTTCCCTACGAATATTACTGCATTCTTTTTCGTGTCATTCATCTACATTCTCCAGCCATTACAAACCCTTACGAAATTCGAGTTTAGGGCTCTTTCCTCCAATTATTAAAACTCCCGGGTCTAACCCTCTCACTTGAAGCAAATGCTTCTATTTTAACAGCAAAGCGTTATTTTATGATGTAATGCTTTATTCGGCAGCTATAAATCTCTTTCAAAAACCATAAACTCAATTCTGTCACATTATTAAATTAAGTGCTTTTTCCTCAACATTAGAATACGATGTAGGCGCTGAAGAAATTTTTACTTGTTACTAGCAAAGTAGTATATGCAAAATGTGTGGTGGAAAAAATCTTTCTCATTTCCTTAAGGAAATATTTTTAAGAAAGGGGTAATCCCATGAATATCTCTTACTTGCCAAAACATACTTAAAAACGTAATTATGCATTTTTATTTAATAAAAAGCTATTACTCGTAGTTGTATAATTGCTTGTATCAGTCCGTTTATAAATTCAAGCATCAACGAAAAAATAAATCAAACAAACAAAATTGAAAAATAGATCGCAAAATAATCTTCCAAAAAGTTTCAAATGCGCAATAACATATAATATCAATAATTCGAATCCGTGCCCACATTTCAAAAACCGCGAGTTCAAGATTCGAATCGAATCGCGCAACTTTTTTAAATTTCGAGCGTTAAACAATTGAAGAGATCAAAGGACTGCGAAGTCAGGAAGCAAAAAAAAAAGAAAAACATCCGACTGCGGAGGATTGCGCTGCGAATGCCGAATTCAAAACCGAACCGCGACAAAATGTAATATTTAGGAATTTTGGCCGATTTCCATCCTTGGCCTCGACGGACATTCCCAATTTATGCGGAATATTCATGCAGAATTCATATCCCCGAAAGAGAATGATTCCGCTAAAAACTTCGTCCGCTCACAAAAGCTCTTCTTCCACTATTTTTCCACCAAAACTCCGCGATTTTTTTACGCTCCGCCGAAATTTCGCCCTTTTTCCTTTCATTTACCCTTCTCTCTCTCTTCCACCCCCGTATTTTTCGTGCTTCCTCAATTATCCTGACACCGATGAGCGTCGAGTCCCACGCACATACACACCCGACGCCAGCGCCGCCAGCGCAGCCGCGGACGGTCGGCAAACCACTCCTTTCATCCCTTCCCTGGATAAAGCACACACTTTCCTCTCTCTTTCCTATTCCTCTTCTCCATTTTTCCTCTATCGCCCATACGTACGCACACTCCATCCCAAGTGGATGGAGGCCATAAACAAGATGGCCACCCCGCGCATTCTACTCAGGATCCTTATAGGCGCCGGTCTTTGCGTGGAAGATGGTTTTTAAGGAGGAGATATAAAGAAAGAGGTGGACTGGTTATGTCGATGTCTGCCGATGTGCGAAGGGCGCTTGGAAAACGCAAACTCCTTGCGCTATTGGCTGTAGAAATGGGTTCCATACTTAGGAAAATAGCGTATGATTTTCATTTCTTAGGAAAAGAGCAGTATGAAGAATTCCAAATGTATAAGCAAAGCAGACAAGAATTAATTCCCTAACAAAAATTTTTCAAAAATAATTAAACCTTATCAACAGTATATTATTTTGAACCATCGGTTTATATTGCAGTCTGCAAGTCACCAAAAAGCCAAAATAATTCACATCAATACGAGAACGGCAAAGTTTAAGAGTGAATTAATTGAGAACACATAATTCCACTATGTTTTGAGTTATCCCATTCAGAATAAGCACGCCTCTCTTCTAAATTTAACGTAAATATATTATTTAATTCGTCTTTTTCTCTTTTAGTATTAAATCACCTTCTATTAGTACTTATTAGCATTACCTCTTTTATAATAAAAATGATTTAAATAGAAAAGAAGAATTCATAGTCTCAATTTTCTCCTAAATCAAGTCGCTATATTTTATTTATTTGAAGCTCAAACCTTTAGTAAATAAAAAAATTTAAAACCCATAAGAGAAATTGCCTCCATTGATTTCTCCAAAACGTGTATACAGTCGTAATTGGATTGTGGAATAAAATTGTCTTTAATGGTAAATATTTTTTTGAATTATTAAAAAATAGCCTAATTAGATTCCATGCATAACAACTGTCGAATTCTTAGTCTTTAAATTGGTCTGAGAAAAGCCTTCACTTGATCCAACGACGCGACGCGAGATAAGGAAAGTAAAAAGTATTGGAGCACACTTCCCAGGAAATGAATAGCCCTTTAGCGGGCGCATGTAATGCAGGGATTTAGGAGACAAGTTGGCGTAGATGATGAGGGGGAAAGATCCTCAAGACTTTCTCGGAATTTCACAGTGAAAGGGAAAAGGAGTGGAGTGAGAAATTAAAGAAGGGTTTTGATGGAGAAGACTGCTGGGAAAAGTGGAATATGGGAAAACGAGAACATAGCGATTAGGGAGAAGTTTCTCTTGGCAATAGGAAAAATAATATATCAAGATACATGAATAGTGTATGCTAATGAAATATTATAGCATATGACAAACATAAAAAACCGATCAAGATGTAATGGAGAAGAGTGAGATAAACGACGAAACTGTAGATTTATTCGAATCGTGACTCCTTCTGAATTACTAACAATAAATGAGGCGATTGTAACGATTTTAAATCTTCCCATTAAATAATTTATTTTCAAATCAGACGAGTATAACCTTAAAATTTATCGTTCCAATAGTTTGGCCTAGGTTGATAAACTAAACAATTAATTTTCATACGAACTTAAGTTTCAAATCCAGAGCCATGAGCCCTGGATTCGAAAATATTATATGAATGAGGCTTGAATAAAATAGTAACTCATTCACTTTGGAGACTCTTGCCGCAGTAAATCAATGCTGAACTAGCCAAACACAAGTCTACAACAACCAACCAGTAAATAAAATCCAATCCAATAGATACAGCAAGGGATGTCAACCAATGTATTTAGTGACTATGAACAGAAACGCCAAAATTTTCCAATTCATTACAAGTACATAAGAGTGTAAATATATCCTTCTTTGGTGATTAATTCTTTCCTTGTAAATATAAAAATGTCTCTATCCGGGAGAGATTGAAACTAAAATGGCACTTCTTAAATCTAACCCTTCGTCGTATAACATTTGAAAGCAAAAGATACCAAAAAAGTGCACTGGAGAAAACTAATTTGTAGGTTTAAAAACCTAAGGTAGTGCTTACGAAAATACATGACCCTAAGTCGGTAGATAGAAACGAAACTTTCGCAAATCGATACTTCAAACACAGCGATATCCTTCGCAGGGGATTCATTCCTACGTCAAACGAAAAAGATCGCGCAAAAGACAACGGCGCTCAAAAAATAATGGGAAGGTGTTTATGAGAAATTCAGAGGGCACAACAGAATTGGAGCCGAAATAAAGAAAGCGGAGTGGAGTGGATTGATAGGAAGGATCAAAAAGAGTAAAAAGGAGAGAGTTTCTCGGATAAACGGCGGAGAGACCGAAGTGAATCTTTATTTTTAGCCGACAGGGACGAGGACCCCAAATTTACCCTGGCAGAGGTTCAAAAACGCAGCGCCTGACTCCCACCCCTTCGCCACCCCTCCCAAACACACCGGTGCCACATGGCCCGAATGCAGGGAAAATGTAACCACGGAAAACGAAGAGCTTCTTTCTCTTGCTCTTTGACCGACTGTAAACGTTTGGGAAAACTTAACAGCGGAGCAAACAGTTTTTGATACGGTGGCGGATCAACGCGCTCATTTTTCCTTCATTTATTCGCTTCGTTGAAAGGCTCCCAGTGCGAGATGTACTCGGAGAAAAGGCCCTTCGGATGCGGAAAATAAATAATGAGGGAAAAGCATCTGAACCACGAAAAGGCTGAAGCTATAAAAATGAGGGGACAACGATTAGGAGCTAATGTGAGGACTCGGTTTGTTTGTGTGGTGTACCGCTATCCAAGTGTTTCCTTGAATATTTCCTTGAATTATTTTGAGGTTGATGATGAATACCGAATGTTATTACTTACAAGTACCACCTACTGTACCTCTCGATACGTACTCGTCAAAACCTTATATACTCATTTATTCCTTCTATGTTTAGAGTATTGACGAGGTTATTTACAATTATTCAGTGAAAGAATTTTTACTTACGTCATTAAATATTATTTATATTTCCATCATCTGCACATCGTATTTATAAATAAGTTTATACTGCAAGTACTTTTCAATTAATTGACCATTTTTATTGATGTATAAACTTACCTACCCTTGATGTATTACATATTTGTAAGCATCCACTGTGTATTTATATTTTCTTGTGATGTTCTTTCGAATCCTTCAGCTTCTATTATCGTAGTATTGTGTATCTTTCTAATCTCAGAGGTTGTTTACCTGAAGTAGTTAATTATTTCCTAAGAATATCTTATGTTTCTTGTACCCGCACTTTTTCTAATTTGCCTATCATTTGTAATAATTTTAAATTATCCGTACAGAAATTATGATTGGTTGGATGGAATAGAAGACTTTTAGTCTCAATCTCACCAGAAGATACACTTATAAATTAATACTTCCATACGCTTATGAATCACATCTTGTACCACTCGCTCAATCCTAATCTATAATGAGATTCCAAATAAAATAATCTCCGTTTTGTCTTCTGATGGAGAATAATGAAGTAAGGAATTTAAAAAGACCAAATCTTTTAAAATGTCCTTGTAAATCCTAAGTTCCTTTCCGAATTGAGATATATTAGAATATTGTATGAAATGAAATATTATTAAAGGCACACCTGTAACCACCCTTATAGGAACGCCCTGTTACACTAAGTAGAATATATTTCACATATGCGAGTAATTGTAAAGGTCATTGAGAGCGGGTGGAGTTACAACTCGAGAGCCAAGCAGTGAATCAGTCACGATGAATGGATTTGTACTAATAAAGCCGCATAACTGGAAAGGTGAGTGATACACATACCCATGGAATCGTAATTATAGAAATAATTTCGAAGGAAAAACAGGATCATGAAGAATCGCGTATAATTCACCCCGTTGACGAAAGGTTTAGAGAGAAATTCCACCCCCGTGCGTCTCATGAATTACATCCTTCAAGCTTTGGGCATGATTTAGGATTTATGTGTAATGAGGTGGAACGAAAATGAAGTGCATTAGAAAATTCTTGGAATTCATCGCGAGAATACGTTATGTAAAGAGTAAAGGGAAGTATTTTTACGAATCAACCGGTGAGACTAATACATTTTCCTTTACTAAGATTTTCATATTCCTGTTTGCTGGAATGATTTCGAGAATGAATTGAAATCGGACTGATAAATACCTATACTGTTCATTCACTTCTGCCTTTAGATTTTCGCCTCCACCTATGATTGTAAGGGAAGCAAATGAATTCATTTTTCGAAGTAGTGGTAACATTATTTTTCTTGATGTCGATCATACAAAATAAACATTACGATTATTTTATTCTTGAGTAATTTTTCCATATATTTTTTCCTTCTAATGTGTATGTATCCTCTCTTTGTGTATGTAAGCCCTTTTCCTTTCTAACTTAGTCATTATTATTATTTATTTTTCATTCATTTTTTATATACTATATGGCACTCGATTGGGTATTTTTTCTGTATGTGCTAACTAAAATAATATCATCACTCTCTAATTGTATATATTATGCACATCCCGTTTACTACTACACCTTGAGTCAGTTACTTCATCGGTAGCTGTTTAAAATCTGGCCCGGAAATACTACAAATTAATCCACAAAAAACGACCTTCCTCAGGAACCGTGACCCGCAATTTAACGCGGCACACCGCAAATAATAACTATTTTACACAGCATCCGTCCGTATTTTTCTACTTTTTAACCCAAATGGAAAAATAAGGGAAAATGATGTGAAGTGCGGGAATTGGAAGGGGGGGCCGGGCCCCAAAGGCCCCATTCCCACCCCCCGCGCTCCCCTATTTCTTATTTACGCCTCCAACCCCGCTGCTTGGTACTCAGGAAGCGTGCCAAACTCAGTCCCCGAGGGACAGGGTATTCCCCATCTCGGAAAGCTTCCTTCTGAACTCATCTCACGAAAAGCCTCGAGTAA
The DNA here is from genome assembly GCA_036926295.1 of Pachydiplax longipennis. Taxonomy (NCBI): domain Eukaryota; kingdom Metazoa; phylum Arthropoda; class Insecta; order Odonata; family Libellulidae; genus Pachydiplax; species Pachydiplax longipennis. The sequence continues at coordinate 20,799,792 of JAVFKF010000003.1, read as the reverse complement.
AAAAAAGGTGCACAGAGGGTCGGGAGGAAAAATATTGGGCGGGGGGGGCGGTTAAATGGGGCCGACGGTTTTTCGCAACATTGCCCCATTTCACTTATCAATGCGGGGTAGGGAGGCTTCATAAATTAGTGAGAGGGAGTCATAGGGAATGCTAGGGGAGAGATAGCACGGGCGGGAAACCACGCTAAGGCACGCAGCTACGGTATCTCTTTTTTCGGGCAATAAGGGAGGCAGAGGGCGTGTGAAATGTTTATGGGTTGCAGCTGAGACACAGGTACCAAAAATAAAGAGGAAGAATCCGGGATAAAAATTTTACAGCTCCTGAATGACGTAAACAGCACGAAATCATGTTTGCTGCAGGCGTAAATGTTTCAATGGAGAATTCGGGATTAATACGGGGTAAAATTGGGCGGAATTGGATTTATACCAGCCGAACTTGTTTCTCCGAAAAATTGTTGGCCCCTTAAAATATTCAATGGGAGTCGAATCGATGTCTCAGAGTACCACGTTTCATTTAATTTAAAATTGAAACGATAGAGTACACTAAGGTTCCTCTGCGACTAAGTAATCTTATTTCCTTGGTAAAAGTTTTACACTGAGTACAATCTCAGGCGAGGAATCCTCATACCTTATGATATTGGCGATGCTAATCTAGTACAGCGTAAGTAGTCTAGTATAGAAATACCCTACCTAACAGAATTTCCCTTCATTTTCAACGTAATCTTTTAACAAATGTTGTCCTGCAGATGTCATTTATCGTGAATTTAAGGAGTTTCTAATGCGAAATAATCATTTATACTAATATAACCATTGTGACTACATAAATCACAAGTAAAAACGAGGAAATTATAGCGAGAGAAAAATTAATTAATCTCAAGTATTGCGAAAACTTAGAAAAATGCATTATATCTTCGCGGATTTTTACTTTATTAACCTACTATATGACGTAAGAATCATTTCTTTACACAATTTCTTTCTTTTGTCGGATTCTCATAAATATACTATTCAAAGGAATGGGAGGTAATGTGAGACGGATATGTAATCAAGGTTGCTCATGAACCTATATATAGTTCCAGTATAATTCGCAATTCGTTGTTCTAATCTCACCTTAATAAGTAATCGAGAATGGGAAAAGTACAAAATAAAAGATTTAAACATTCTTACATTAACAGAATAATCTTATGTAAACAAAAATATGAAGTTGAAAGACATATAGAAGGACGAGAAAAAACTGTCTAAATATGCTAGGCATAGTGATACTTTAAATGATACGCATGTTCTATCCTAGCAAACGTATCCACGCAAACGAATAGAAATTAGGAGACACGGAGAGTGTATGCATGAGAGGGGAAGGGCACTTGAAGGCGCGAATTGGAAAGTGAAGGGAGAGAGGCGTTTTGCGCTAAACATGAGGAATATTAAAAAGGTCGAAATGAAGGGAGATGGAAGAAGATGAGCGGAGACACAAAAGGCTTAAGGGTCATGTTGCCGGCGTAAGGAAGGTTATGGGGAAGGCTTATAATGGAGGGAGTAGTGCAGATGGGCGGGGAGTTCAAATGTCCAAGATAAGCCTCGGTGCAGAGTGGGGGTAAAAGGGTTAAGATGCGAGCAGAAATGCTCTTTTCACTGCAGATAAAAGGGGAGAATGTAAAATGAAGGAAATAACGAGATAGTCCACGTCACCGGGGAGCGACAATCAGAGAGGGATGCATTAAAATGTAGGTTATCTCTCCTTTTATCACCCTTCTTAGCCCACCTACGATCACAGCGCTCCTTTGAAACCTTTTATAAAATATTTCCACGGGCGCGAGTTTTTTATCGCGTCTTTCCCAGAGAAGGGGTCTTATTAGATCTGTCCGTGTACCTGTTAGTGGACCAACAAAGGATGCTGACAAAGGATCGCCACAAAGGAGTACGTAGGAGAAGCTTCCGGAGATAAAATTTATTTAAACAAAAGTGTAGTTTCCGACCACGGGTCTGTGAAATATCAAAAGAAAAATAACTGAGAAGACCTTTATATTTCAAACATGAAAAAATGCCCTTTCCAAGGGGCTGTCAATGATTGCATAAAAAAATCTAGGATTTAACATTTTCCAAGGTAGTTCCAAAGCTTGTCATCAATATTCCACACATTTAACTACAAATTCCAAATTATGAGGCTAAGGCATTGTAACGGCGGAATTAATACGGAGGAATTGTATAGATAAATTTCACATTTTTTTGATATATATAAAGGATGTATGCTCCAGACATTTTTCAGAGATCGTGAAAGCGTAAAAGCCAGTATACATTTAACAAAATTAAATTAAAGAAAAGAATTATTCGGAACTGAGATCCTCTACGGTCATTGTAACAGTAATTCAATTTATATATCATCACCTGTGATAAATAAGGAAGATACTTAATGTGTTTTAATTGAAAATTTTCTTCCGTACGAGAATTTTCAGACATTATATATGCCCTCATATATAATCAGGAAATAGAGAAGTATTCATTATGAGAATGAACTCTTAGGTAAGTTAGTCAAATTACAAATGAGTATCTTCTATTCTGAAAATGAAATATTGGACTATTTTTAAAGAGTGATTTTTCTCTTCTTCCTCCTGACTACGCTGATTATTAATGTAAATTTAGGCCAAATATAAATACATTTGAATGATATTTTAAATGCGAGGTGAACTTGCGTAAATAGGATTTGAGACTTGAATAATCGTAAGTTGAAAGTTTTTTTTACTGTTTTCTTATACAATCCAGGGAAGAAAGCTCTATCTCCCACATAATTAACGCCAATCGGCAATGCAAAAGACAAATCGTTATCTAAAATATCGATACCAATGAGCTTGGATCTTCATAGATGAAAATAAAAAAATAGTAGGATGAAATAAAAGGAGAGGTTAATTCTCGAGAAGTGAGGTATATGAGGTAGGTAAATCTACCAAAGGGAAGAAAACTCACGCGTATTTGGGAAAAAGCGATCGCCGCAGTGTGTATTCCTTTATTTTCTTCCCACCACAAAACCTCCCTCGATTCCACCCATTCCTTATGAAATCCGCCCAATTGCATTCGCAGACGGCGGTATGAAAATGAGTTTCACCTCTAACATTTGCGTCCACGCTTCATTAGGCCGGAGAGAAACGAGCGCGGGCGAAACTCGGCAAAGTGGAAGGAAAAATTACGGAGATGAAAGGGAATTGGACGGCATATCTGGATTCGATGAGTGTGGCGATAGTATTTTCGAGGGGAAAAACGAAACAAGAACGAAAATCTCTCGACCGTAACGATCCGTGTTTCGATATGCAGGCGAAATGAGGGACCGCTCCATTAGGTGATTTAAGTCACCCGAATGAACAGCTAATGATGGAAATTTAATACTTTCAACGACCGCGATTAAGGATTCGGAGATGGTTGCATTGGGCCTTTCTCTTATTTTTCGTTACTTCGTGCATAGTTCTGTAACTCCATGACTGGCTGTCGAAATTTATAATCTGAGCTCGATTTTCATGTTACAGATGGACCCACTCGTTTATGTCTATCATTTCGTTCCCATATTTTTCGAATATAACATTTCTTTCTCCTATTCCTATTCCATTTCGCTTTTTGTTTCTATTAAATTACTTTTAATCATACGCGTGCTCCAAAATACAACCGCAGGCAACACGTGGTTCGCTAGTATTCACCCTGCGGCTAGCATTTGGAAATTATCCTCTTTTATAAAAATCAATAATTATGTAAATTTTCCAATAATAGGCAGTGATAAAACAGTTTGAAGAGAAATTTTAAGATCATCTACCTGTCATCTTTTCCTTATTAAAATAAAGAGAAAAATCCAGCATGCTGAAGAATAAGGGATATTTTAGAAATCAAACAAATCTCCCAATTCCATAAACTTTTCTTGATAATACACAAACGTAAAGTATATAAACTAATATGAATTATGAACTGCGATTTTAGACGTTTGATCGTGTAACTCCGCATAGTGGCAACCGAGTGGTTTAAGGCTATTTTTTCAACAAGGAGGGAAATACGTAGAATCTCATAAGCAATAATTACTCCCTGGAAACAGTGAAATACCGTTTAATAGATGTGGAAAGAAATTTGCGAGAAACGTCATCCCAAAAATGATAAAGCGACAAATGTGAGCATGTGTGTAAAGAAAGTACATTATGGCGAAGTAATGTGAAAACATCGTAAGAAAACGGAGTAAAAGATTTGTATACAAGTTATCGTCATCGTGTCTCTTATTACTCAACCCCTTTCATCTTTACCTATCTTTCTGTAGTGTTATCCTTCTTTCAGCCGTTTTTAAGCATCGGATGGGACTCTTAAGATGACAATGAGACGGGTCAAACGCGAGTGAGTCCCTATTTCGCTGAAATCATGGCGTTAAGATGGCCGAGCGAGTGTTCCGGGCGTAAAGTGGGGATATTCGTAGAAAAAACAACTCGCTCCGATATCTCTCCGCCTCTCGGACAGAAAGAGATGCGTGGAAATGAAGGGGCAAATGATGGAAGGGATCTTCTTTTGTCCTTTGGGCGGCTCCGCAAAAGGGCCGTCTGTTTTGTGGGAGGCACAAAATGGTTGCTTGGGGAGGACACCTCTCGGAAAAAGTGACGATCGGGAGGATCAAAGGTGGATGGAGTCGCGGCGAATGTTTCACCAAAGTAGTCCTTATTCGGAGAGGGAAAAAAGTGGTAATGGAGAGAGGATTCCGATGGAGAAATGCCGCGAGTGTAACCGAGTGTGACCCGAGTTCAGGGGAATAACTGCTCGTTCCAAGTGCACGCGATCGGAGGGTAAATGTTAAAGAAAACGACTTGCGAGCATCGTAGAGGAAAGTAATTGCTCTATCAGCTGATGCGTGGATTCCCAACCGGTGTGCTGTGAGCTTGAAATGAGTGTGCTCACTATTTTCCTCCTTTATTAAAAGTTACATACACGCTTGGGAATTTTATTTCGTCTGATCATCTTAGGAATTACTTTTGTGTCATAACTGACACTTGCGACGGTCGAACATTTTTAGTACTCACTTGCAGTTTCAAATGCATTCATTTCATATCTTAAAAACTAATGTAAGTAAAATCTTATGAAATGCGACTAATTCAGTTGCTTACCCCTACAACACTAGGTTCATAAGAACGCCTCTAGGTGCAAATATGAATACTTCTTCCTCTCATAACGTTTAAGAAAAAACCCCACCCGCTCACCTTCCTCTCAGACAACAAACTGTAGAATACCCACAATTTACTTTTTTTCTTATCATTCTGCTTTGAACCCATGAGGATGAGATCATAGCTATGTAAATTTGTATTTTATATAGAAATAAAAAAATCAAAATGACACAAAAATTAAAATGAGCGATTCCTACATCTGACATCCGGAGCTAGTCCGTATAGCGACAATCGGCTATCGGAGACTATTCCAAACCTATAATTTACTAATACTCATCTATAGGTAACGGTGATCACGTGCGTTAAGCATAAGACCCCACCTGACAAAGTTGAATATAACGCATAAAGAATACAAGGGAAACGTAGGATAATTAAACACTCCATTATTGATACGTAGGCTAGACAAACGTGGGGCTAAGCACCATTAGGTGGACAGGGTCCGTGAGTAACATTTCCGCGCCGCTACAATTCACACCTTCCGAGGGCGTGGATAAAAGGCGTGCTAGAGAACGAGTCCATTGTGGCGTGCTCTATGCCACCCGGATGACGCAGCAAACGTGTCAATTTCCAAAGGCGGCTCTCGAAAGAAGAGTATGAAAGGCGAAAGTGGGAGTGGGCGAGGAGAAGTGGGAGTACCTGAATAATGAGAGGTGTGGAGAATGGCCTTCCTTTCGATGAGGCGAGACAGATTTCAGAAGGAAGAGAGTGCTGGTGTGTGTGGGGGGGAGTTGGGGGGTTTGGGGGGAGGTTGAGGATGGGGTACGAGGGAGGTTGGGGGGAGGTTGGGGGAAAGTTGGGGGGAGTTTGGAGGGAATATGTGGGAGGTTGGGGAGTAGGTAGAGGTGGAGTTTGGGGGGAGTTGGGGGGGCATTTTCAAATGGGAGATGCGGACACCCGCGACAAAGGGACCGACGCAAGGATGAGGAGTGTCTGAGACTCGTAAAGGAGGGTGTATGTCTGTTCCGCTTTCGAGGAGTGTAATGATCGAGATTACCTCCTTTCCGCTGCTTCTTTTTCATCCCGCCTCTTTGTCCCGCGAATCGCGACAGGCGCGCCGCTGAGGGCTGATTGGAGAACCAAAGGATCCTGATTGAAAGTGAGCTAAAGTCTGAGGGAATTTCAATCTGGGATTGTTCCCGGCGTTTTTCGGTTTGCGGATGCCGCGCGGATTTTGCGGCTGCCACTTTCGCGTTTGGAAATGCGAAAATTATGGAGTTTGGTTATCCCGGGTTCGAGTCTCGGTCATTAATAAATTACCGCAAGGATACTTTATGAATATTACTTTCGTAATTATTATACATAATCTATTGCGATGTTGTATATTACTAAATCAAATTCTGTTCTACAAATTTGTTTCCTCCTCTCTTATCATCATCATACATTCTCTTTGCATCACTGTTATTTTATTTTTCAACTTATCTTTCCTAAAATGAGGAAGTCCCGTGAGTACAATAAAATAAAATATGTAAAAAATAATATTTCCTTTGCAAGCCGTAAAATTAAAATGTCTTTTTCATACAAAATGCGACATTTGATTCAATAAGACAAATGTTATGGAAGGCTATCACATAAAAATATGTTGTAAATCGCATTAGTTGTCAGATAAATTGACGTTACGTTTTTTAGTTTGCTAAATTCGGAACATCCTCCGCGATTATAAGCTGAAATTAGGCGTTAATAGATAAGTGTGCGAGTGACGGAATGTTTCCACTATCCTAGGATATTCGTAATATTTTCCAAATCAAACATAATTAATCAAATTCGGTTTTGACTGCTCGGGCACTATATCCAAACGCGTTAAAAAATAAGGCAATAAATCGAGAAGGCTTACGTAACCATTTTATAATTCGTTTTCAATTAAAACAAAATTAGCAAGAAGGTGAGCTGACAGCGACTGCGTAGACTAATGCGTTTTTTCAATCAATGAATTTGGTAGAGTCAGTAACGAGCAGCAATTTTAATTGGGCACACATCTAGATGTGCTTGAAGCAAAGAAGGTTAGCAAAACTAGAATCACTTATGGGTTACCTTGTCATTGACTAATAATTGACATAAATGACCCAATAATATAGGTCATATAAAAAAGTACTGTCAAGAATAAATAGGTAAGTGTATTTTCACCTAGCTGCAAAAAAATCCGATCCTTGCCCACTCTAAAACATTGATGACGGGAACCGAGTCCCCAACGAAAACATATCCTTGAAATGGACGACTGCAATTTAACTTCGTTGTTTCTCTGGTGAGAGAAGTGCATAAATGCACGTATACGATGGAATGGTAATTGCCGCAACAACAGTGCCGCCTCTTGCGTAGAGTAACGGAAGTTTATCGGCGGCGTGAGTACGCTTAAGTTGTAAATGCGTGGGCGGCAAAAGAGGTTGGAAAAGGGCTGCGTGAGTGAGCCCAAAGCTTCCGCATCTGAATTATTTATCGCCAACGGCTGCAAACGCGTACGGAAGGGGGAAAAGCTCTATTCTGCCCGAAGAAACACACGTTTGCGCCTTTATTTGTATTTGCGCACATTTATTGGTGTTTGAGGACTCGCCGAGAATACAAAAGTACGGTGGCACTTTGTTATCGCCTCACATTTCCTTCGATGCGATTTAATAGTTCTCTGCATGACCGCCATTTTGTTTTATCGCACATAAAATTATAACGAATTATTGAAATATCTGATATATCTATGAATCAATTGACATAGGTGAGTATCGCTCGATATCGATATTTATCGATAATCTTAAAATGATAGGAGTACGAATATTTAATTTCCTTTGCCCCTTGCCCTTTTAAGCAAATTCTCGTTGAATTTTTGTAATTATATCATTAATTAGTACTGAAAGAAACTTAACTGTGTAACTAATTTATGGTTAGGACTATAATTTTATACAGAATAAATAAATATAATTTTTTCCACTGAATTCTAAATTGAAATTCTAGGTAAGGTAACGTTGTGTTATTTATCAAATCCTCCCGGTACATATTCTGTACTTTAGTCTATTTCAGCTCAAAGTTTATATTTATGATATTTAAACGACAGAAAATGCTATAATATGTGATTTTTAACCCAACGTCGGTTTAACTTTAGAAACTCTAAATTCGAATCCCATAGCATTTCTTTTATTAAATTTTAGAGAACGGAAAACTAAATCTAAAATGGATGGATTTAAAAGGATAATGCTTATAATATTACCTGTTATACATTAAAAAGGGCAATGCTTATTATGTTTACTAGAGAATTTTTCCGATGGGTATAGTAAGTAAAAATGTCTACTTTGAGTAAATCCTCGATTGAAACTTCACTTCCGATGACCGGTGGAGAGAGGACAGGAGGTAGAGGACAAAGAAGCGAATCCTTGTGGAATTGAGATGTCAAAATGAATTTCAAACAGCGGTGGAGTGGACGTAGACGATGCCCAAAGAAGTGGAGGGTGAATTGGAGAGAAAGTGAATATCCAATGCTCAATATACACACCAATGCAAAATCAAGCGAATCAAAGTGAAGGATGGAGAAGGTTGCTTTATAACCGTATCTCTCTTCAGAGATTCAAAGCGAAGAATATGAGCCTTATACAGTTTAGGAAATTTTGTTTAGAGTAATGCACTGACAAGCCTAACAGTGAAGGCGTCTCCCGTATTTGTATAAGACGAAGAATTTTTTCGCTTTTAGACGAATTCATATCATTATCAGATTACAGTATACGTAGGAATTTTAAAAATTCGTTTAACAAACTTTCCCTATAGATATATATTTTTTCAGGACGCATCTCTCGTCCTAGACGGGAAACCTGTCAATATAAGCACCTGCCCAAAATATACGTAACACGTGTTAGTTCGTTAGCTTGACCTTAGGATGACACTAACCACCAAAACCATAGTAGCTTGGGGCAGCTTTCAGTGTTAGAGGGAAAATTAGTTTTATTCTATAATTTCCACTATGATTTTTTACGTCAAAAGCAGAATTGTAGCAACTTCGATCAACCCAACGGAGGAGGAAAATATTTACTATGAAAACTACTATGAATTAAATTTTTGCAAGATCTGACTACACAATTACGTGATCAGATGCGTCATAATATTGAGTATAACTCAGAGAAAGGTATGAAATCATAATTATTAATAGCATTTACCCAACCTCGTTACTAATTATATCATTTGGTAAATAATATTCAAAAGGAATTCCTCTAAGCTTAATGTCCTTATTTTTTTCCCAAGAGGTTTTGGTGAGAAAATATTAAACATTTCGATCTAGTCAAAAGAACTCCGGTGTTAGTATGCCTTACAATTAGAGGAAATATGGGTTGAAATATAGGCACCTAACCTCTGCCTCAAACATATATATATATTTATAATATTTTCATCAAGGACGGAATAATGGCTCCGCAATTACGCAGCGGGTGGACAAAAGATTGCGGCAAATTAAGCTCAGGGATTTTGAAGAGAAAGAGGTGGTTATCAGGGGCCGAAGGGATAAAAAGAAAGACTTATGGGAAGAGGACAGAGAAAGTATACAGGGAGTTGAAAGAGGGCCCCGTGGTGTGGGTGGGCGGTGGAGCACTAGGAAAGCTGACGAACGCTTCATTTTCCGGGCCGTCAGCTGCAGAAATTCGCTCTGGAATTGACAGGCGAGAATATTAAGGGACAGGGAAAAGTGTGCGGGGTTGCTGGTGGGGGTGCAGAGGTACAAGGGAGAGAGAGAAAATGGTTAGAACACGATCCAGAGGGGAGCTTAAATAGATAGCCGAAGATACCGGTCTCCAATAAGAGGTTGCTCGTTTGTTTATAAACATAGGTGGCGTCTAGCGCTCCTCCTCGATGCATCTGCTGTTACACGGTGTTTCGGCTCGAAACAAATGAGCCTCGAAATTCCGATATCCGAGTGTCACCGGCACGCGCGATCCGAAAAGGCGTTTTTTGAAATCCGGAATTTTTTTAAGCGTAATCCTCGATTCCTTTTATTTCTCCCTTTCCGATTACTTTCAGGGAGCGCTTTTTCCCTCTCGGAGAGAAATGATAGCGGCGATCTTTTTTAGGACGTTACAAAAGAAACAGGAAGTCCATCAAGGACTAATAAAGGCCGCTTTTCCATTTCAAAAACGTCTGAGTGTATTTCGGCCCGGGAACAGAGCATTTTCTCTTCGAAATGGGCAATATTCTTTGCGTATAAATTACGTTTCATGAGAGATCGTTTTGGAAAGTACGAAAGGCAACGGACGGCTCGATGATCGAAATAATGGGAGAGCTAATCTTCTTGGCTTCGAAACATCCGAATGGGCTCCGGAGATCGATAGCGGAATGGTGTTGTTATTGAAACAATTTGGAGTGTAGGTGGAATACTTGTGTTTTCCATTGTGCCTTACTAGCACTGCACGTTAGGAAAAAATATACGCTAAGGGATAAGAGATTGAATGGAGATTCATGCAAATATAGGAAGTTACGGAGAATAATTGCGAATTTAAAAGGGTTTTCGCTAGCTCTCCACGGTAGGAGAGAGTGATCGATATGCATGAATTCATGCGGGAGAGAATAGATAATGGATTAAATAAATAATGAACACCGTAGGGTAGAAACCTATCAGTAACTAGGTAACACCACGCTTTTGTAAACATGGATTATTTCCATGCTTCCCTAATTAATTTCCTAATGTGGCACACTTATGTATGAACTCAAATTATGCTGCACACTAAACCAAACTTATTATTTGCGATCTAAATTCATACCAAAAAAATAATGAATGGAAATAATATGATTTAGTATTCACCTAAAAGAATTCCCATCAAAAATGAAAAAAAATATATTGTAAGATATAGCGCACAAGTAATAAATGAATAGAACTATATGTAACTCTAGGATATCATGTGGCCCACGAACAGCTTAAATAAATCATTTTTTACATTTTCAACGTTGTTGGTTGGGAAGCATAGGGTTAAACAACCAAGACTAAGTTCGTGATAGACAATTTAAGCATAAATAAAGAAATTAGTATAAGGACTCACTAGCAGTATTTGGGTTCGAGTCCCCATAGACGAAGTCTGCTTTCATTTCTACATCTCCTAAGATGGATAATAAAGGTTCTTTTATGCAAGTACAAGTCAAAATCTTGAACACCGAAAAACATTCCCGAGAAAACCGAGACGCCAACTCACCCTCTCACACTTTTCCGCTCCGATAACCAATTAAGCGGAGTAATGTCCCAATATTCTTCCTCGGTAATCACCTGAGCATTGATGAATACCGGGGGAGGTGAGAAATTTAATCGTCTGAAATATGCGGGAGATGGGCTCTTTTGGAGACTAAGAAGTAAGAAGGAGCTTCCGGCCAAATTCCGAATCGCTCCTCTAACTTCTCCTTACGACTTCACAAATACCTCTTCGCGTCTTCCTTTTTAATTAAGGTCTCTTTTAAGGTTTACTGGGTTTTTGGAGAGGCGCCGGAAGAATTGCCTGCTGAAGAGTGCCTTTAACGGCCGCATGATGGCGCTACTGCCCAACGTCGATAACGCCTACCCAGCTTTTTATTTTTTAATTAAGAAGAAGTTTTGGCGTTCTTTTTTAAAGGGGATGTCGATCCGTGGACGCGAAGAGTTTTGGGGGTTAGAAAATGTGCCCAGAAGTGCCAAACGCATTGGTGTATCTCAAAGGGAACCGATAAAGAATATAGTTGATTTATTTTTAAAATTAACGTATACAAGGCTCGAGATGGTCAGCGAATAAACTCGTGAATGCAACTGAATCGTTACTTCTGAGAAACATGGGTGATAAGAAACATTTTAAACACTGTTCTATAATGATACGGTTTTCCTATTCATTGCTCATGGCGATGATGTAAATGAATTGGTAAACATAATTGTGTATGCCCCGTTAATTAAGGAAACTTCTTAAGATGATTAGACCAGACACTGGCTATCTATATCAAACCCAGGCAATCAACGAGAATATTATAGTTATAAAAGAATGCAAACAACAGAAAATAAGTATAAGAATGTATTTCTAATAATATACGTAAGAAGGTGAGTACAGACCGCGAAACTTGCCGATAATAAAATTAAAAATCATAAATTTTAGTCAATGTTTTTCTAAACTTCAGGTATAATCTTATCAAGAGATATCTTGCATAAGTTCTAATGGATAGCTTTTCATCTATTACTTGCGAAATTTACCTTCTTAATTATAAAAATTCAGAGAGGAACTCAGATAGTACTTCTGCCTGCCATGAGAAAATAATTCCTTCGCAAAAACAGTTTTAATGAAAATTTGTGAATATGATTCCATCGTCGCATTAAACATGCTTTCAAAACTATTTTCTACGATTCATAGATACTTCAAAGTTCAGTACAAGGGTTCGATTTCCATTCCGTAACTTCAGAAAACATAACGAGATTATACGGATCATTTCAGTCTACCAAAACCTCCTCGTAGATTAGTATAATCACCGTAGAAACGCTAATTTAAAACAAATTCCCCATTAAAATCCGACTTCAAACACTTCCGTCACATCCTACGCTCGCCTATCCTAAAAAACAATATAAGAACGCACTCGACGAGTAAGCTTCCGCCACCTAGATGTCACTCCAATCGGACAGTAATGGCTGCCCTTTTGTTTTCCTCCCCGCAGCGCGTACGTACACTTCTCACACGCCGAAACTCTTCCTTCCCACGCCAACCCTTTACCCATCATCCCTTGCGGCTTGTGCGTAAATGGAAGGGAAACTCCCTCCTACATCACCGCCCCCACCGCCATTAAAAAAACCAACCCCTCTCGTCCCACCCCCAGGGGCTTCATGGGAGAGAGGGTAATAGGCTATGGTGGGAGACGGTGTTACTAAGGTAACAATTACGGAGGGGGACACGGTAAGTCACTGGGAGAGTAATATACGAATCGGTCGGAGGCGCACGGAAAGAATATTAAAAGGAAAATCATCCGACATTAGAGGCGTTGAAAGAATGCTAACGCAGCGTGCTATTAGTCTGAGTCCTGTGTCTATAACGGGCTCGTATATTAAGAGATAAAATCGCATCGCGTATCCGCCGATAATTAGAGAAAGAAGAGGCGAAATTGGGATTTTATATACTACGGGATTGTAAAACGCGTTTTACGGAATTTCAGGAATAGTTTTTATCTATTTTTCTATATCTTAGTATAACAGATTCACATATTAGTCATTGTTCTTTACCCTTTAAGCGATAAATTATCTATTAATATATAATTCTGCATCATCTCATTGGGTAGAATATACTAGTACGTTATTCTCTTTAAAACAGAGGGGGATGAAAATCGCGATTGCTGGGTAATATAAACTGATGAGTTTATCGTAAAGAAAATGTAAATAAGGTTTCGTAAATAACTGTATAGGCATATAAGTATTACAATCATACATTGCATACAACTGTACAGTGCAGAAAGTCAAAGATTCATTTATGCTGAGGATAGTTGAAACTGAAACCAATTCGTATATTTGATAACGCATAGATAATGAAAACATCCTTAAAAGGCGAAACTAACATAAGAACAGTACACAACTGGATAACCAATTTAGAAAGATGAAAAAAAAATACTTAGCATAATTGAAGTTAATAAAATTAATGAAGTATTTAGGAATTCAATATAAAAAGTAATTCAAGAATAAAAACAATGCTGAAAAAACTAAAGGTAAATCGGAGAATTAAATGTTTGGGATTACAAAGATAAGATTTTGTAATTCAAGATAAAACATAGATAAAGGTATTTGCTTTCATCACTATAAAAGAATGTAGAAATATTTCGTACAATTTGGACAATGATATCATTAGCATTAACCTGTATGTATTTATTTATTAGTTGATTGACAGCTAAATATTGATATACGTAAGTATATATTGAAATTGAAAAATCGATAGCCAATTGATGTAAAATATCGATCAATGAAATTCGATCCGAATTTGCCGAAGTACAAAAAGGAACTTAAAGTTAGAATACACACAGGGATCAAGAAAAGAAAAATTAGCGCATTCTGAATGAGAATGTAAATAAAGATATACGATGGACAATTCCTTTGGATCGCAATGAAGACAGGTGAAGTAATCTTAAGAGAGGAAACTGTGTAATGATGACATTAGCGTCCATTGCAATCAATGAAGCGATGCATCCCCGAGTAAAATTGACGGAAAACGGTTTGGAAGCGAGAAAACCTAGAAGGGAAGGCACTTGTTAGGAATCCCGCATTAAGATCAAGAGGGCGAAAGAAAAGTACAATAATTAGGAGGAGAGAACGTACTTTTCGCGGTCGGAATTCAAAAAATGGACGCTTATTAAAGGAGTAAATGGGGAGGGAAAATGGCAGAGCGAGGAAAAGATAAATTGCGGGAGGATGCAACCGCTTGGAGATGATGAGGAATCGTTTCCGTGGCGACTAAAAAACGCCGTTTTAGCCTTTGAATGGAGAGGCTCTGTCATTGAGGGAAGAATGAGAGGAAGCCGTGAGTAGTAACGGCGATGAAAACGAAATATATCATCGGGAGATTCCCACCTTTCCAAAGTCATTTTTCTATCGAGTTAAAAGGGCGCGCTTTCAGGGAGACCGCGCTAAATGATACGAAAAATAAATGCTATCGGAGTGCGAAGGAATTCGGGAAGCCTTCTTTGGGTTGCCCTTTTTTTAAAGACCTCAATATTATCGGCGTCCACCTTAAGACCAATACATCTACAATTTACACATCTTTAATATAATTTGCTTATATTTGCTAAAATTTCAATGTCGGGGTGAGTTGTATATTAAATTTTAGCGATGAAAATTACGGTAGTGCAGTTGACAGATGCAAGATTTGATACGAAATTCCCTGATTCACAAGTGACAAAGTGTAGCTAGACTTAAAGAAATGCAGATTTATTTATAACCTGAATTATATATTAGGGTATGTTTTTTCCTCATATAAATTCCTCGGATAAAACCCAACATATGTGATAAAAAAATTTCTACTATTAAATTCACAAAGAAAAATAAATAATAATTGGATGTCGACGACGAAAAATGTACGATATTGCTAAAAGATTTTGCTAAAAAATAAGTTGTTCGATTTTATTTATACATTATTCAATTCGAAAACATTGTTTCGACATAGTAAAAGAGAAGCGCATGGTATCCGCACTGTCTCCTTTGCCTATTTCAATTAATCTTATTTGTTTTATGTGAAAATCCATCCATGGTTATTGTATCTATTTATGGTTTTAGCGGCTATTAATTGATTTTCCAATGATAAATAGACAGCGATCGAATTAAATACGATTGTAAAGTTTAAGTAAAAGATATTAATTATAATACACAATTACAATGTTTACGAAAATTTCTTAATCAAATGACTTCCATAATAGCGAGAGCTCTAAAGCAGTCCGTTCAGTTACTAATCGGAAAAATAAAAACGCGAAGTCTAAATCGCTTAAGGCTAAGGAAAAAAAAGTTAAGCAAAATCCTTCGGTTTAATCCCCGACTGAGACATAACCGCGGTTTAATGTCTCGGGGAAATCAACCTTGGGCAGCGGAAAAATGGAAAAGCGTGAAACGTCACGAGAGCGAAAGCGTGGTGTGGGGGAAACGTGCCCAAAGATAATATTATAAGGGCCCGACCTATAAGGTAATAAGGAGGAGGAAAAATCGTGATGGTTGTAGAAGTTGGAGCCAATTAGGGAGCGCAGGGTGCGTGGGAGTTGATGGATGGACCAATCGGGTGGAGGCAGCGGGGGAAGGCGAATCGAGGCGTGGGAAAAGGACAAGCCGCCAATTTGGTATAGGAGAAGAAGGGTATAATGTAAGGGAACGGTGGAAATGGGACAGGCGGGAGATGGATGCCAAAAACAATGGGGAAGAGAAGATGGGAAATATAATGGGAAGAGCGGACTTTTATAAGAGAACGTGAGATGGAATATTGACATCTTGGGAGGGACACTGGAGAGAAATATCTAAAACTGCGAAAGGGTCGCCGTGTGGAACACTTTGAGGAACTCTTTTCCATACGAAATGAATGCATAGGTCCCGTAATTTTTTCTTAAGAGCCCCTGAAAATACTGCAGTTTCCCGAATTTTGCTTATTTATAATTAGGTTCATTAGGCGCTAGCTGAGGGTCTCGTCCGTATTGGGGGTAGTGAGACTACTCCTATGAACTATCCAAATATTTTTTCTTTTAGCAGAGGCACAAAACGTTAAAATGTGATTCTTCTTTCTGAAAGGAAGGACTTTATATTTATAATTGTCGAATACTTTTAATATTTTTATAGAACATACTTTATTATGCATTACTTTTTCTTTTCATAATAAAAAGCTGACTTTTTCCTCTCAGAAACTGACAAAACTTCAACATATTGCTCATGTTTTTCCGTATTAAAGGAACTAGATTCTGCATGTAACGTATCTTTAAGTATGTTATGGCATAAGAGGCACGTTTAATCTCTCCTCGTTCTGATTTTAGCGCTTCAAACTTATGACAACCTAAATCCGCCCCTGGCTATGTCATAAATGTATATATGTATGTGTATATTCGCAAATAAATACACATATGAAAAATCAATTGTTTCATAAATAATTAAGGAATGAGCATATTCGTTAAACATGGATAACAGGCTTTTTACCTATGACCACTAAGGCTTACTCTTCAATTCTATTCGTGACTGATAAAACAAAGAAACATCGCTCGTTGCGTTCACTCGACACCATATATAACGATCGCCTATTTTTTCCGCCGTTACCTGTACCATTTTCCATTGAGACTCATCACCATCTCTCTTTTGAGCCGAGAGGGAAAAAGCAACGCCATCTGTAGTTAAGCAGACGATTGATTGGCGCCTGAAGGTGTGCAATGCGCCGACGCGGGCGTCGCAGGCGTCGCTCGGATACGGACGCCGCTTCCATGGTAACCATAGGGCGTACGGGAGGTGTTTTTTAATAAATATTTATCGAATTCACTCGTTTAAGCGCCTCTTCTATATTACCCTGGAAATGTTTCTTTTCTATCTCGCTGGAGGGCGAAGTTGGAATAAATATCGGAGGAAGATTTTTACGGACATATTTCACAAATATCGAAGGAAATATTTAACGATTCCTCTCCCTGAAATATTTCAGTCTGGCGGAGATTTCAGAAATCGTAAACGAGAGAATAGTTAATTGAATACCTTAGGAGAGCTAGTCATTTATATTAAATCCGATTATAATGAATATTAATCAAAGGGAAGGTCGTTTAACGCCTTCGGGCTTACAACAGAGATCATACACGCAACTCATGCATGAGTCAGCCGCTTATTTGTACTGGCTACAATTATAAAATTTGCAACAATATAGCTTTAAACAATTCATACTTTATACGGCAGCAAATGGTAATGTTTATGGCCAATTAAATTAAGCTGCAATCATTCTTAAATGCAAAAATGCCCCATATTTGTTTCCAATAAAGTGATATTACAATAAAAACATTACGAATAATTGAAATAGTAATCCATATAACGTTCAATTAATAATTTTCTATGCGCTTATTTTAATATGGTTTTCAATATGGCATGATCGTATCAATTAGTCGTCTATATTTTGCTTGGTATTATTCCATACTTCAGAATGTAAGCCTTCTGACGCAGATAAATAAAATGTTTTTGCTAAAACGTGACCTCAAGCTCGGAATTATCAATTTGTGCGTAGATATCTCTCCGCGAAAAGTTCAAAAAGGTAAATTTAATCTAAAATCCGGCAACGTGCAAGAAATTATCGCAACCTGGTCTGATGATTGAAATCTTCGTTGCACATATTTCGTACATTTTTAGAGGATGCGAGTTAAATTAAATTACTTATGATATTACTTAATTATCGAACAAACTTGACTTTTCTGTAATCGACTATTTTTCGATACACTGGAGAACAGGATTGTACCTGCATTATTTTCTGAATAAGCTTATAGGGTGTATCAGAGACCGCTAAGAAAAATCACACTTAGATCTTGACCAAAATTACAAGAATCAAAAGAAGGAAAGATTTTACACCGGTTCCTCTCCACAGTGAAGGAATCTGCTGAGAGAGATTCACCATCCGATCATAATTACCCCAAAGGTATTTCTCTTAAGACTGAAAAATGAACCACGTAGGCGATCAATTCCGGACCGAACCCCAAAAAAGATGGCTAAAAAGAGAGCAAAAAGAAACCCTCTGCGAACACCGCGCTGAAAATAAAAAGCCCGAAATTTTCGGGATCGACGTAGTGGTGGATGTATGGATGCGGAGGAGATCAAACGAGCGCACCCATCCCTTGGAAGACATGGCGGCCTGACATCAATACCGGCGAGAAGAAGAGCGGAGTTAAGCGGGATTCTGTGCGCCAGCGCTGGAGATAGTTGGAGAGGGGGAGGAAGAAAGGTCAGAGGGAGGCTGCAGACGGTTGGTCCGAGGAGAAAAGGGCTGATTCGCTGGAAAATG
Organism: Pachydiplax longipennis; assembly: GCA_036926295.1. Lineage (NCBI taxonomy): Eukaryota > Metazoa > Arthropoda > Insecta > Odonata > Libellulidae > Pachydiplax > Pachydiplax longipennis. The sequence continues at coordinate 20,781,203 of JAVFKF010000003.1, read as the reverse complement.
GTTTCCTGGGCGACGGAGATTTCAGGAGGTTACATAATGTGCGCCAAACTTTCATTTTTCCCTGACGCAGCGGAGTGGAGTTGATGTGTGCATTCCCTCGAATACGTTTCTTCCCTGTTCCGCGGGACAATTACGTCGGATGCAGGAATGTTCTTTTATTGACGTTTATGGAACAGCGAGTTGGGGCGAATTCCTTCGTATCGGTGCGCTAATTTTAGCGATGTCTATGAACCGTCTGAGGGAAACACCCATGCCCTGCGAATAATTACGATCTGAAATTCTGAGCCACTCCGGCTAACTGAATGTCATCCTTTTGACGTCACGTCTATCACTGGAGGCTCATCCGTCTAATCCCTTTAATGTTTAATTCTCTTGACCATATCTGTAACGTATTCTAAATCTTACTGAAATCTTTCAATATGTCAATCGAAAGAATTAAGAATTTTCAATACATCGACAGGAATACTGTCCGTCCAACAAATAATTTTGCCAAATGAAATACATATCATACGGAGAAGTCGTTAGTAAATATATGTCTGAAGAAATACTACCAAGAATGAAGGTTTGCATAAGGTTCTACGACGAATGATTTCAACATATTAAGAAAAAATCTTTGGGATAGATAATCTATTGCTCATAGTATATAAGTATTTCGAATGCCGAGGTAATTTCGCCCACGAGGAATCCCTTGGGGAATCGAACCCGGTACCACTTACACCAAAGGCGAACGTGCTACCCACTTGACTATCCGGAAAACTCTGTTGGACGTATAATTCCAAAGAGAACGATAAAACTGAGCCACACCTACGAAAGAGTCATTCTCTAGCGAATTCAATTTCTGATTCACTTAACGAGGAAATAAAATAAGCCATTTTTCCTCATCAACAACTTGTTGAAGTACTACGTCAACCCTTGCCGTCCTATGGAAAAACTCTAAACTGGATACGTTACTAAGCTTAGAATAAACCTCCATAAAATTCGCGGAGGATACGGGGGTGGTGTTAAGTCGGCTGGATGTGATTTTCAGCATGAGATGGAATGAACGGCGTGCGCATAGAGTATAAAGTGCGGGGGAATGGGGATGAAGCGGAGGCATGCAATGGGAAAGAGAGAGGGACTCACCAGGACTTCCTAGGAAGACTGAGGAGTAGAGGACACCCCTTCTGGCGTCGGCTCCTGGCGTCCGCGCATCTCCCGAGGACCACTCCCGTCTCGTTGGGCACCACTTACCTGTAAAACAAAGAAATTACATCGTAAATACACATGGATGTACACAATATATTGGATAAGCGTGTGCTATGGATAATGAGAAGAAAACACAAAATAAAACGTGGAGTATTCGAACTGAAGAAAATTTTCGGAGTTGATTGAAAGTTACACCCCTTCATAATTGGAGAGTTAAAAGCTGACATAAAAAATAGGACCAGTAATGGAATATAAGATAAGATATAAATAACAATTTGCTAGTTTTCGTAACTAATAACCATGAAGGGTATCATAGAATAATGGACTAACGCTGATGTAAAAGCTGAAGGACTGCACTAAAATAATAACACGAATTCCGTTTTCTTTTAATACTCAAAATAGTTTCTTGTGACCTCAACGATAATAAATAATAAATTACAAAATAATTGCGCAGATATAAGTTTAAATATTGGGACGAAGCCGAAGACTTTCAATAGATCTATATTCTAGTGTCAGCGTAAAGCGACCAACAACAAACTGGCTTAAATAAGGATAGTAAAAACACGATGGAGATATTTTAGTTATCTTTTACTACTATAGTTTGAGAGGTCGTAAACTTATTAAAAACTCCCAGAAATTCAAACTGTTTAGAACCAAAACTGAAAGTAAAGTATTCGCGAGCTATTCTCTTAAAGGATATCCACTGTGTCGAATCTTTCTATTTTGAAACCGTAATACTAACTTCTTCACAGAGGAGAAATAGCTGGCATAGAAAATTTATTATCAAATACTAAGATGGCCCTATGGGATCGTAATGAGAATTAAACCCCAAAGAGTAGAGCGAGAAACAAGGATGCATTAAATATATTAAAGTGACACGAGCAACAATATCATGGGTACGAAAACAAGTAATGCCTAAACCGACGACTAACAGAACGAAAAATCACCAACGGAAAACTTCGCGAATATAAGACAGCTAAAATTCGCGCCATTTCCTCTCACGCCCGCAAACATCCTCAGCTCACAATACTTTCCGTGGAAGACAACAAGGGCGCAAAACAAATTACCCCTCTCCGAATTGAAATCCGCTCGCAAGACCTAATTAGTCGGATAAGAGAAGCTGATTCCAACAAGAGAAACTCAGCCCTAATTAAAAAGCTCCCATCCTCCGCGAAAAGCGCTGCTAACCTAGAAAAAGAGGCGATACAGAGGCATCTTAGTGTCTTTGATTGAGTGACAAGATTCCTAGAAGAGGTGTGTTTGCGGGTGACAAGGGACTTCCTCAGATTGCTGGGTCAAGTACGCTCTCAGCCACCAATCTCCGCAAAAGCACTCTCCTTTGAGAGAAAGAGAGTGACAGAAGGTTATAATTGGGACGCTTTACATGGGAGGCAGGACCACTTGGGATCTCCATGACAACGGCCGTCACGTGAGAACCTCTTGAGTCGAACCGAACCCGACACTTTATACCCCAATTCTCAGCCCCCACCCACGCTCTTGGATTCTTATTAGCTCTTCATATAAATCACGCGTGAATAATTGTACTCCCCGAGTCTCGCTGTAGTTGGGTGTCTCGTCGCCCCGAGGTTATCTCGGCTCGCTAATTAAAGGGTTTAAATCTATATGTTTGGAGGAAAGGGGACTTTTCCGCTTCTGCGCCGGATAATCAACGTGGGTTACGTATTTATAGTTTCTCGAGGAAGCCATTTAATGCAACGACAGTTTAATCGAATTGGCTGAGAGGGAAGAGCGGCTTGCTTGCCGTACGGTTAATCTTTGTTTTTAAATGTCGCAGTTTTTGCGGGATTTGCTGAAAGCGAAGCTACAGATATGTTAGAGTGAGAAATTCATAACTGATTAAATATGTGATTTACTAGGATTTAACATCGATATTGAATCGCAAACCATCTACATATGATTCCTTTTCCAAACAATCGCAACTAAAATAAAATAGTGATTTTCCTTTGTAACATACAACCAAAACAGAAGCAAAATAATGCTATTCCTTCGCGATATTCAACTTTATGAAAAACAAAATTATGTTTACCTATGTAGTATACAACCATAAGAAAAAATATTATACTTTTCGTAAGTAATATGCAAAAATGAAACTAAAATCATGCTTTTCCTGTGTAATATACATCCATAACAAAAACATGCTTTTCCTACACATCCAGACGCTTTATGACAATTTTGTAACAACATTTCGCGCTACTTAAACAGTTCGTCAATTCCTCCAATTTTGATTTCGCGCTTATCAAATGCACTCATATATGGGTTGTTATTATTATCACGCGAATTTATGACTCAAAATCCTTTAACACACCAAGAGAGCGTTTTAACATTTGCAGCGAAAATGAGTAAATCCTTCGTTCTTCCATTCTGAAATGGGGTGTATTTTGTATAAACCGAGCCTTGGTTTGTTAGGTTATCGGGCCTCCACAAATCCGTAAAACCAATTAAAATATTCTTTCGCGGAGAATAATCCGTTTGCATTTCATTTCCTGCGATATCGCATCCTCTTTCACTTCATTAACCGCCACCAAGTTCCGCTGCAATTTCCCTTCACATCTAATTTAATCCTTTCTATTTGGTTCCACACTCTTCCGCATCGTGTGAACAAAATCTCGATGGATTCACAGTATTATCCAGTAATTCATTTTCATATATCTGGAACAATATATTCAATGCTATAGTTGTTATAAAAATGTAGGATAACCTCATTTATAGTAAAGTTAAATTACTATGTAACCAAAAGTTAGTTATGCTTAGAGAAATGTGTGAATCTCTATGAGCCATCCCTTCGTTTCACTTTCAAAGCTATTGGTTAACGAAGCTTAACTCAATCATTTTAAAATCGTTCTTACGTTCATTAGTGTTGTTAAAAATGCTTCGACATTCATTTTGCAAATATGGGCTCCAACAGAAAATCGAACCCGGGCGAATAGGCTACTCACTTGGCTATCCGAAAGTTTTATTTTTGCAGACGTCTTAATTATATTTTTGTTTTATCCTTTTTCGATTAGTATACTAAACCCGATAATCATAAAAAATAATTGAAATTATTAGTAATTTTAAAATTCTGAAGTAAATATAGACACCAATTTATTCCAAATATTATTATACGCTTATTTGACACTAATTGAACTAATTGGAATAAAAATACTAATAATTACCTATTAACCATTCAATTTTTCCGAAAATAATTCTAGATTCGATCAATAGTTTTTAATTAATTTCCTTTTGTGCCACTGAATAATATGAACAACATCTTCAAGGGGAAAATAAAAGATGCTAAGTGATACCCAAGAACATTCTACGTATTGAATTAGAAAACAATGGAAATGCAACAAGAAATATCGAGCAAATTATTCCATTCATAAACCCCTAATCGCACTTGAACTATTCGAGATTTAACAACTACCCAATTGTTTTTACCCTAATAAACGCTTGGTGTACAATGAAAATGGATGTCCCAGTACATATTCCCTTCATGATTTCCCTCGTTATTCTTCCGTGAATCAATCACGGCACATCTCGAAATCAGGCGAAGGGAATGAAGGATCGCTCTCCGATCGCTCGATTTTAATTCGCAGACACGCGTGACGTTTATTCCCTTCCGGTTCCCTCGATTCGTGTGTGGGGTCACGTTTCTGTAGTCTCGTTAGTGGAGTGGAGGTGTCATGCGATAGGGCGCCAATTGGGTGTCGTCTAAGGGTTTTAAGGGTTGCTTTCGGTGACAGGAGAAGCGTGAGGGTCGCAGGCATCTGCAGTTATGAGACCCTCGCCGTTTCCCTGACATCCTAGCACTCCCTCTCGTTAAGATGACGTGGAAAAATAAAGGCGGAGAGGCGTTCTTTTTTCTCCTTCCGCTGAAACAGGAGGACGCTGACGTTGATTGAAAAGGTCGCCTTCTCTTCCTATGGAATTTTTTCCGCAATTTGAATACGTTCGACCTTTTCACAAATCTTCCTTCTACATCATTAAATGAAGGATAAAGTCGCAGGAAAAGCGCTTACAGCGTTCCCGTCCGCTAAGCAAGCCTATTGGTGTTGCGATGGAAAATATATTTTAAAATTCGGATGCCTACAACAATAAACTTTTTTGATTTCTCGTGAATGAGATGTTAAAATCTGCGACGAATTCTTTTCTGAAAAGTTATATTTATGAGCACAAACCGGAAAGGATTTATTCATCGAAAAGATATTCGCCTTTGTATTTATATCTCACAATAAATTATTATCGCCAAATAGGCAATAATATTTAGAATAGTCATTACAAAAATACACGTCCAATAAAGTTGATTCTACGAACTATCTCGAACCTCCGAAGCAGTTCTGCATTTTTCTTTTTCACTTACTATTAAAATAATCAATTCGATCGAAAATTAATCTTTTGCTAAGTGATTAAGAACATGACCTTAAAAACATTAACATAATATCATAAACTCGCAATTAATTACGTTTATTATTATGAATATTAACACTGTTTTGCATCATTTTTGAAAGGAGATTCCTCATCTGTCCTTAATTATAAGGCAAAAATAACAAAAAATACCAAAGCTAGGATTTCATAATCTAATTATAAACCAAGTAGCATAGCAATATAAACAAAGACAATTATCTTCCCGCATTATCATAGACATCCTCCCAGCATTATAATAACTAGTATTAGCTATCTACCAGTGCGTACAATTCAGAATGAAAACCCTTTTAACTGAGTTTATTCAACCTTAAGATGAGTTTTTCTCCTTCATAGCTAGATAAGACAATCTCTTAAATCTTCGAAAAGAAACAGCTTAGCCGTATCTTCGGCACATAAACACATCTATTTCTAGCCAAATATCGCGGTTAATGTACGGGGGTGTATTTGAACCTTATTTTACGACCTCCTTCAAGGAAGACTCCGAAATGACGTTCCCTCTGAGATTCTCTAGCAAACGGAAATGTAAGACCCCGTCTCCTTTAGGGATTTATGCAGTGTAAAGCGTTCTGCTTTCTTCCCTCCCAATTTTCCCGTGCAGCCCTCTTCGGGTGGCTGGGTCGCCGAGGGTGGTGCAGGGGGATGCAGAAACAGTTTCGTTCCGCTGGGAAAACCTCCTTCACACCCTTCTTCATGGACCAAGGAGACAGAATTCCTGCCGCAGACTCTCGAGGAATGACTCTCGAGGGATCTACGTTTCGCAAGAATTATGACATGAGGACGAAGAAGATGGTTATGCAACGCGTTTAAACATTCGTTCGTTTGACATGCTAATGGCGACTCGTGCCAACTTTGCGCTCGTGAGTTGCTAGCGACAAATATCGGCGTTTGGAAGATGAAGAAGTTGCGAAATTGCGGTTCGAATTTGGTAATGCTGTTGCGAATAACTTCTAACGACGTCCATTGTGAGGAGGAGAGTAATGGAAATCAGTAACTTGAAACGCAAAGGTTTATTATGGCTTCGTACAGCAAAGATCTTGAAGGAAAGAGTCTCGCTTAAATCTCGTTGTAAAGGTTTGCTATGATGTCTTCTTTTGGAAATAAATTTCAGCTAACAAATAATACGTTATTTTACTGAAATAGCTTTATAATTTATATAGTTATGTATTCATATAAATAGTGGCTTGAAACACGAAGAGAGACAAAATATAAAAAACGACATAACTTGGACTCGAACCCAGGTTTCCCACATTCCGGGAAGTTATTCTAAAGTAGGACTCCTGGAAAGTGAGAAAATTGGGTTGGGTTCCCAGACATTTCGCTATTTTTTCATCTCTGTTTCTCCTTGGCTTTCTAATAATTATGCACTTTCTGTTACTAAATTCTATAACTGAATTAGTATGAAACAAGGAGTGTTCTCAGTAAAACAGTAATAGATCAAAATGAATATCACAATTCAAAACTACGTGGGCTTCCAGAAAATCAAATCAAAAAATTAATAGATATAAAAAATTTAAGAACGACCGTTAATAGAAAAGACTGGATAATATTTGCACTATACCAAGATAAATAATAACGTTAATCCTTACAAGTATTAAGTTTACGTAAAATTCTCCAAATAAGGAAATAGTCCTCCATTACAGATAAAAGATAATGCAATGAGACAGAAAAAATTGCAGCTCCGTTTTTAGCGCCCGTTTAACCATTCTAGTCTTAGAGCCAGAGCTATGAAAAGCATTATTCCAATGCAAGGCATGTGGCAACAGCGTCAGAGTCCTACGTCTTAGCACGACTAATTTCTCGCACTTCATTTGCAACAAACCTTTCGCCTCCTGTACGGATGACGCATCGCGCCGCTTCCAAAAAAGGCTTACAATGAACGCCTCACCACGCCCACTTTCAACTCTCCATCCATATTCCCGACGCTAATAAATTTGTTTCCTCCAAAGTCGTAAAGATGGCAGATCTCACGGGGTCACTAATACTACTGTTTTGAATGAGGAAACCACTAACTAGGAACAAGATAGTTTGCATGTTGGGCATTAAAGAGTAACAAAGGAGTTCGAGAGTTTCTCTTAGACAGACGCAGTCGACGGCTCAACTATGTTGAAATTTATGCCAAAAGACGTATTTGAAAAATTACTGCCACCGATTTCCACGGTTTTTTCTGCAGGTGATTTTAAGGGTATAAATTTTAATTTTTTTAATAGCATAAAATCATTCATTTGTTTTATAGGTCCTTTTCGTATGTTAAAATTATTATACTAGTAGAAGAATTTAATAAAATTTACAAAAAATATTACAAATATTACAGGTATGTAATGGAATTTTCATAGATAAAGGTGATTATTTGGTAGCTGTAACATGAGTTATAACTTTACAACAAATCTATGATTAATTAAGTGAAATAAATTTTATTGCAATAATATGATCCATAAAATAATAGACTGGCGTCTAAGATAACCTACTGTAGATTCAAAGACTGGACAGAAAATTAATATATAGTAGTATTCCATAAACTCTATAAGCTTTTATCAATGTATTAAGAAGATAAACTACAAAGAGGTAATCAAATGTACAACATGGTCATTAAAAATATCAAGGGCAACTCTAAACCTTTTTTATTCATCTACTTTATTGCATTTTCTCTTTAATGGTAACCATCGATTCACACATTAAACTTCCTACAACACCGATAAATAGTCGGTTGTTGTTAAAGAAGCCATTAACCTCCGACGGGCAAACATCATGGAAAACATTTTCATGTCTGATCTTCCCTATCGAGTCCATATTTGCCTAAGAGCTGGCACCACTGCCCCTCCCGATGAGTAGCGCAAGACCGTTGGGAAAGCGCGTATGAAAAGAGCGAAGGATTCTCAACTCCCCCACGAAAGAAATGCGAGGCTGGAAGTCATCCAGCGAAGGCTGTTCGTCCTTGATTTATACGCCACAAGATGGAGAGAGAGGAAGAGGTGTGGGAGGGATGGGAGCGGACCAATGGAAAAGCGGTATGGCCGATATAGCATGAGGTCAGTAGGCGTTCTTTTCGACACACGCTGGAAAAAAGCGGTGGGCTGGAAGGCGGAGAAAGAAACGGCGGCTCAATCTTTTGAGGAGTCTGTGAGAGTTGGCTGACGCTGGAAGGTCATTCGGAGTCGGCGTGCGAAGACTGGAAAAGCACCACTCCTTGGAGACTTCAACGGGCGGGGCGCGCAACGGATATGCTATTTCTCCGGACGACAACAATGAATTAGTAGGGAAGAAGACTGCCACGGACCGATCCTGAGCTATGTAAGGTGTACAAAATGTCAACCCAAGAGAAAGGGTTGCAAAAGGGGAAAAGTATCGGTGTATGAAGGTAGACTGAGATGGTAATGAATATTAGGAGGATAGCTGATGTCAGTCATTCAAATTCCTTTGATTTCCATTGCTAAAGTGAGGTGCTGCAGCTGTGTAACTAAGAAATTCAAAGTAATGCGATTTAATTTACCATGATACAAGTTTCTGAGTTCACAAACATATGAATTTAGTCATAGGAAAAAGTTAAAACAGCTCATTTATTCTTAAAGCTGGAGGTGGAATACAAAATTTTTATGGTTTACATACCTATTCCGGAAAAATATGAAAAAGTTTTTAATTCTGAATCCGAAGATTTTATGTTCAAAGCAAAAGAATAAATGTTACCGAAACATTTATCATTGTCAATTTTATGAAAGGATACAGAACTATTATTCTAGGACAGTTTGATAGATTCGTGATTTGACTCGATTGCCTGACTTGCCTGAAGTTCTATACTATGTTGCAATATAAATTGATAAGTTTATGAATTGTTTTTACATCAAGAATAGCTTCTTTTACTATTCATCGTCGTCGCATAAAATGCCAAAATATCATCGAATTTTTAACATTTAATTTAAAAGAATTCAATGTTATTCATTCAATTCAGTACACAATTAAATTCTTCTAGAAACATAATATTATAAACGTATACAGTTCTTAACAGACGAAAGTACTGCTTTTATCATTCAATTTTCAACCTTTAAAGAGATGAAAAAGACCATACTTACATTCTCTTCTTATTGCAACGACCAATGTTGATCATAAAAGTATCCTAACGAATAAGCATAATCCATTGATATAGATGCCGATATAGTGGCGAGGTAAGGGAACAACGGCCAGAGTGCCAAATAAAGCGAGTGAAATAAAAGTGAGTTCGCCCTACGCATCCTCATTCAGTGACGCCTTCCCCTCCGCAGTGAGACAGCTCTGATTTACTCCCATACGTAGGTCAGGGTGCGGCGGAGGGGAGAGCCGTGGACCGTTCCTTGTCACCTCGTCGAGATTCCGTTAGAGGAGGTGCCGATAATAAATGACACGCGACGGAAGAAGATTTCGTAGATGAAGGGATAGGGAAACACTCATTCTATTTGAACGGGCGGCCGTATTTAGGAGCGTTTATCTCTCGGAAACTGCAAAAGTTGAACTGCGAGAATAAAGCGATAGAGTTTGTAGGGAACGGCGTAGAGAAGTGATATCTTTCGGTAACTAAAAAATCACGCAATACGGTGTCAAAAAATACTCTGTATTTTCTTCAATAAAGCGGAATGGTATAGAACGTGAGCTAAGAAAAAAATTACAGCAGTGAAGTAATTAACCAAAAAATGTGATAAATCATAAATGCCGTATCTTGTTTGATTCCAGCTGGATTTTTCTGAATGACATCACCGTAGCACTTTAAAATACTACTACTAGTAATTAACATCTAATATTCCATTACGATAAAATACATGTGGAAGAAAATAACACATATCAGATTCTTAGAAAATGGCTTCTAAAATTAATAAAAATATTAAGTCAGACTTTATTCCCCTTTAAAATGCGCATTTTCGTAATATTCATTGAAAAAGAGAACATAAAATGGTAGTATAATTTTATATGTTTAAGTAGTAGATTTTACGACAAAGGTGGAATCGGGGCATTGATAAAAGTGTAAACGGTAAGAAAGAGTAGAGAAAAAAGTGTGCATTCCGAAGAACGAGCAGGAATATATTGTAAACAAGAATATTTCCTAAAAGAAAGAAGTTAACAAAGAAAGCAGACTGAGTAACTAAACCTTCCCACTCCTAACAGTAATACTGACATTGCTATATATGCAATACATACAATATGTATGCAATGCTATGAATATATGTATGCAAAATAATTCGATTTAAATCACCGAGGGTTCGTACCGAAACTAATGGAGGACTCAGAGAACGAATTCATAATGCTATTCCAAACACTGACTCGCAATAGGAACGGGAAAAACTGAGTGCGTTTATCGTTCTTACGGTCTGTTATTCTCTAAGCCGATGGGGGCTTAGCGAACAGAATTCCTTTAAAACGAACGCAGAAGTGAAGACAAGCGTTAAAGATGCCTTCTGAAAAGACGAGCCGTGTTTTACATGTGTCAGATCTGATCCGCTCTGAGAATAGATTGCGAGTTTCGATTGAAGCAAAGCTTTGAAAAGGTAAAACAAGTGAAGAGAGAAAGAAGAAGGGACTCAAAGAGGAAGACGATGAATAGAGAGTAAATGACTAGAGAATTGGCAGGAAAGACAAACAGAGATATACGAGGATGACAAAAATTTTCGCTTTCGAAGAATCTATGAATACATTTGCTTTTGCTTTTTATATTTTGGCACTAATTTCTTTATTAGCGTTTCTTATAGTAAGTATTGTTACCTTTGAATTTATTACCATTAAACTAGTAAATTAATGGCGGATTAAATTCAAAGACTAGAAAATTTTACCTTAAAACGGGTTATTAAAATTTAAAATCATTAGAGATAAGAGTTAGAATTTGAGAGAGTTTAAAATTTCGAAGTACGAATGGGAAAATGAATAAATACATTTGACATGGCATAAAAGATTGTAATTCAAACTGGAAAAATCATATATTTGGATATTATCACCACAAATCAGAAGTTTCTTTAGAAATAAATCGAATGGAAGGAAAGATGTATCACGAGATTTAAAATAGGAGAATCGTGGTTGTGTCTAACGATAGGATGTTCCCTTCGCAGATTCCCCCCGCTTTTGCTTTGACATCTTGGCTCGCCTCCAAAGTCTCATTAATTTTCATGGTCTCCGAGTTACTTCGCGAAAAATTCAATTCGTTCGAATATTTCTACGGAAACCGAGACGCGGAGCACGGATTGATCCGCCCCATCACAATTATGGCCACTTTCCTCCATCATTCAATTCCCGCTCCTTGCGCCAACCCCATAAGTTATAACACAACTTACGGACGCGAAATGTGAAAAATGAGCCCAGATTCTTGTTTTTCCACATTCGCTTTGGCGGTCAACGTCCTCCGGCAAAAGCGTGGAACAGATAAAGTCAGACGGCGGACACTAGCAGGCGCCGATTCAAGTCGCTAGTGCCAATCAATTCATCGCTCACACTATCCATCTCCCAACCCCAACAAAATGACGATGAAGATCCTATCTCCGCTACTAATTTGTTCTCCTTTACCGATTAAAATCCTCTCATACTAGGGATCCCAAACTCCTTCCATAACGAAAATAGGTGTGAAACAACCAAAATTCCGAATTTTAATCAGAGCCGGTTTGAGCTTAAAATAATCGGTAACGTTTTGAAAACAACTCTGAGTTAATCGGTTCCAATTAATAAAAGTACACTGCAAACATATTCAGTTTTTACCAGTTATAAATTCGAAAATAAAACAAGAGTAACCCTATTTCATTTTACTCCACGTCCTCACGTAAGTTAATGGAAGCTAAAAACAGCTGACGCACAAAGGAAACTATACCGCAACAATTACTGTTATTTATGATAGAAAATCAATATTTTGAAGCTACTTATTCAAAAATCGATCGTTTTCCCGCTTATATTCCATCTGGTGCCCAGGGAGGTTTGACCTCTGCCGGCAGCGAAAGGAACTACAACATATGTGATCTCAGCTCTCAAGTTCTCCTCAAAGTTTTGTTTTACATTGGAATTCAGTCAAAAATTGTATTTAAATACGCGATAACTCGTAGAGTTAAATCATAGATATATTTAAGATCAACTTGTCATAATCACACAGAGAAGGAAGCTTTTCCTTTATATTCTTCCGTAAGGGGAAAAAATCATGTAAACATCTGTTCAACGCCCAAAAGGGGAATTTACTTGATCGTTTTGGTGGCCCACAGAATTTCGATGCGAGTTTTTTACTGTTACAATGCACAGTGACATCGCTTATACCAATGCCAGCCAATATCCTATTATCTTTCGATACCAGATACTGATTTCAAAGAACCACTCCGTCAACACTCTCTCAGGAAGTTTCAACCAGCCAAACCATTTGATAATTTATAATCAATTAATTCGTGGAATACTCAAGAGGGCAGTTGAGAATACGACCCCGTTTTCTTATCATCAACCTGTTTTACACACAGTGAATGCATTGAGTATATGCAGAAAAGTACAGCTTGGACAATAAACTAGACATTGGTAGCGGTGCTCAGGCATTCCACCCATTTCGCTCAGGGCAAGTTTCATCCTCAGACAGTTCGTACCCTAAGTATTCAAAGGATATTTCGAATAATGGTATTTCACATTATTGATAATTCTGTTTGAATATATTAACGAAATATATTTAAAATCGTTACTGTCACAAAGGCGCCATAACTATGATCAAATAAGACCGAAAATGTTTTCCCAAAACAGAATATAATAAGCGAAAGCCCGTAAAAAGACTTAAGTATATGATAACAGCATATTCGTTGTTACTGAAAAGGTTACTTTCCAAATTTTAAGTAGTATTTTCTTATGGACAAAACGTTAAGAATAGCGCTAGGTTGCCTTGAGGCAAAGCTTTAGGTTCGAAAGGATAAAACTGAGTATCGCGGTTTATCCTTCTGGTGAAAAATCCTTTGGATGAAAAGTCTTGATGAAATTTCACGGCGAATTCGTACCTTGAGCGAATCGCTTTTGATGAGACATCTTGGAATCATTGGTAACTGTCACGGGGAAGTATTTTGATAAACAACCCAACCCAACCTCAAATAGTTGATTCGATAAAACAATACGAAAATTCTTCGAAAAGTGAACTCTTTGGAATTGGCCGCAGACACATCGGATGGCGTAAGCATCTCTCTCCGAAATCTGCGAACGCACGCAAGGGCTGGATTTATAGATCAGTAGAATGGAGCAGAATCACCCGGCAATTGGTGTCTGTCCCCCGTTCCATCAGTCTTTCCCTCCGCTGCAACTCTATGCACGGACACGCGCCTTATGCAAACGCATTACCTCTCAAAACTCGAAATATTATCTGTTGCGCGCATTTTCGTGACTTCCACATGACTATCGCGACCGAGAGCTTTTGTTTGCGGGGTTCGAAAATTTTAACGGCACAAACATACGAGAGATAACGTCCGTGATACGCCGGCGTGAGTTTGTATTCACACATCGACATGAGTTTTTCTTCGATTCCATTTAAATTCACTTATTTTATGGGCTAAAAGTTTTTCAGAGGGATATTACCTATCAGCACCACCAAATCAAAGGGTTGGTGGATTTACGCTGACGATTATTACTACCATTATATAGAATGATAGAACTTACAAGTACACTAATTTCTGGAACCGCAATAACTTATGTTCGACGTTACCTCATTTTAAACTAATTATCTTAGTTGACTCAAATCTAGTAACTCAAGGTGAATAGCAATCATAATTTTAAAATTAGACACCCAAATCTTTTATTATTTTACCATTCCATTAATTGTGTCTTTTATTATTTATTTGTTTAAATGATTCACCTACAGTGCTGATACCATTTAACAGTGAATACCAAAACAAAGGAACACAACAAATTTGCAGAAAATAAGCATGAATGCCTGAAAATTAATAAAAAAGTTTTATTAAATAATTAATATTAAATTACTATTCGAAAAATACTTTCACACGTGTTCCTTATATTTCATTCCTCTGAATATTTTTAAACCTTAGCTTTAGGCTATGCAAAGGTTGATTATCCTAGACGAGAAGAGAAGTTCATCCCACAGAAAGTTACAGAGAAAGTAACAAAAGATGTAAGAAGCAACATAGTAACAGCAAATAGTACCTCTGCGGATGATTACGCCTTTGTTTTCATTTGGGAAGAATTTAAAAAGACATAATCTGATTGATAAACTCAAGCTACAAAGCCCCCTTCTGTGTTTTTAAAAAAGGCACGAACCCCTCATCCTACTCCCTGAACTAAGCAATGGCGTGAAGAATTGAAGCATTCAAAAGAGATCGTCTAATTAAAACCTCATACAAACTCCTCAATGGGAATGAATGCCAAAAAAAGTACCTCCTCCATCACGACGGCGCTCCGCCCATAAAAAAGCGCTCTTCTATTTAAACGATCCATGTTCTATTAACAAAAGCGTAGCCAATTAACCCATCCTTAAATGCCGCGCTTGAGAAAGACACGCTTAAGAGATACGCACAGAAGAGCCAAGTTTTCGAGTCCGACAGCTATTCTGTGCAAGCGATATTCGCCAACGATTCGCGACGGGCAGACTGTGAAATTGATAAGAGAGGCTGCGCGGAGTGGCACTGGGGCCAAAAGGTCACGAGTTCGACGACGGGAGGTCGCCCGGGAGGAGAGATAAAGGATCGAGAAAATAGCTGCGATTCACTCGAGATAAATCGAGAAATTTCAGAGGGGATTAAAAAACGAAGGGAAACAGAGTCTTTCTTGTAAGTGAAGAAACATCTATCACTTTTAATTACCGAGCGGATTGGGGCCGCACGAAATGGAGAAATGAACCCAAAGACTAATGCGTCTCTCGAAGCGCTATCTTCATTAAATATGACACTCGAATCAAATCATCTATGGAATTATTTTGCGTTTCCATGATTTATGCGATTTTGATATGACGTTCGGATGCTTAACGACTGCCTACTTTTTACGACCGTCCAACGTTTTGCGCGGCGTGATTGCATTTTATGGGAGCATTAAAAGGGAGCAATTAAAGGAAATTAAATCTAAATGAATTAGGCATTACGCGAGGAAGATTTAATATGGTAAGCAAAGCGATTATACAAACATCGCCGGGGAGTTTCAAATATGAGGTAAGAGCGCAATGGAAAAGATATTTATAACCGTCGTTCGTAAATAAGTTTTTGACTTGCAATGAGTAAACAAACGTTTCCTGCCTCGTGTTATACTATTGAAAGGGAGGCTGAATTTGTAATGAAGGAGAAAGGCTTAAATAGGTGGACCAGTTCACGTACTTTTTTATAGGTGGGAAGTACGAGTATATCAATGATGCAAGGGGAAAATGTCATTAGGTTAGCTTGCTTTTATTGACGGGTTTAAGGTTGAAGACAAAGACTAGAACAAGACATGGAAACCGAACTGATAAAATCCTTATTTAGTAATTAGTTGATCATATGTTAAAATCTTTAATCTCGTGGTTTCGGATAGGGGATGTAACTCAGGGGCAGATCTAGAAACTTGCCAAAGGGTGGTACTTGCCAGCAGATTCGATTGAATACAATTTTCTAATGAACTCATCTAGGATACTCTCGAGAGAAAAACATCTCACATACCTATGTTAACAAAATAGGATACGCACACGACGATCGAAGAAGGAAACCGTTAAAAGACAGGACTTGTGGTTTAAGGTTGAAGACAAAGACTAGAACAAGACATGGAAACCGAACTGATAAAATCCTTATTTAGTAATTAGTTGATCATATGTTAAAATCTTTAATCTCGTGGTTTCGGATAGGGGATGTAACTCAGGGGCAGATCTAGAAACTTGCCAAAGGGTGGTACTTGCCAGCAGATTCGATTGAATACAATTTTCTAATGAACTCATCTAGGATACTCTCGAGAGAAAAACATCTCACATACCTATGTTAACAAAATAGGATACGCACACGACGATCGAAGAAGGAAACCGTTAAAAGACAGGACTTGTGGCTTTGTCAGCCGTTTCGCACACCAAAACTGTACCCTCGCAGTCGATCATTTAATTTATCATCCATTAAGCTAACCATCTGACGACCTCCATCAAATTTTGATCGCGTAATCGTATAATTTAAGTGCCTGATCACAATCGAAGCTCGTAAAAGAGTGTTTCGTCAAACGTTTAGGATGAAGACGAACCGAACCGTAAAGCCCAAACTTAGGGGGGAAATTTCGTACAATATGGGACATTACCGCTTTGTTGGGTGTTTGCAGATACTTGTGAGGTATGAGACATCTCAACGACGGATTCATAAAAGTTTCTCTAAGTCACGGAGGGTCACGTCAGCCTAATTCGGCGATTCCACACAAGTCTTCGGTTGTATTACCATAGAAATGGTTTGGCAAACTTTCGGTCATCACTTAGACTGGCATCAACCTCGGCGGAAAACAACGGGATCTACCAAAACCATGGTGACTTAATGATATAATTTATTCCTTTATTGCGACTTTAAAATTGCAACGCAGCTATTATAAACTATACCAAGTCCTACGCTAGGAGGATGGATCCGTCTTAAGGAAATCTTGACTGACCAAAACTGATACGCGATTTTCAGGAAATATTCCATCAAAAATGTCATCGATATTTTCAACAAAATTTGAGAGTATAACAAAATAATAGAAATCAGAACCCTGCTTTGTAGGAGATATGAAAGGTCTTTTCCGGTGACGATGAGTGGACGATTTCCAGAAGCGTATTTCCACAATAGAGAAGATTTTATACATTTAGCATCCACACAAGAACATAAAGTTCTCCGAGAGATTAAGCATCCCCAAGACAAGAGGCTATTAAGACTCGATTTATCGCTCCAGATCGATCGAGTAGGAGAATCGAACCCCGCCCCTCACCGCACAGAAGACGAGATAAATCAAAATCGGAGAGCGTTCTTTTCCATAGCGCTCTCATGAAACTAATCATACCCGGGTTGATTTTTTCCGCGCATTTCCAAAGACATTATTACCGCTTTTTTGGCCATCAATCATCCTCAGCGTGAGGAGAGATAAGAGCTAAAATCATAACGGATTATGGCACACATACGCAATGCTCGAAAAGTTGACGGGCGCTTATAAAGGAAGGAAGAGGGAATTAGTTCGAATTCAATTAGCGCGATTTTTTTCCCGGGTACCGAGGAAGAATGGCCTCCAACACGAGTGACGTACGAGGCGAGACATTGCCTTCGACTTCGATGATAAAACGTTCTAATTATAAATGAGAGCCTCTATTCGATTGGAGTTTTCTCGGAATTTCAACGGGTCAACTGGCTCGATCCCGTCATTATGAAAGGGCGCTATCTGTTGAGGTCCTCAATGGAGTCTGAGATTACGACCGACGGCCAAGTACGCGTTATATGGGCGCGTGGCTATTTGAACCGTGAGCATTGTGACAAGCAAAGGTGTCGCGGGGATAATAAATCACTTTGAAATGCCCCTAAAACGTCGTATTAGTCATAGGCGGATGCTGATTCCGACGTGGTGCTTCCACGTTTTTTTTTATTTCCCCGGATTTAATTGCGAACGAAGTGGATTGAGTCGAATTTCCTCAAATCCTGATTTGATCCCAATCGCAGCTGCACCCCCGATTTTCATACCGAAGGGTAGCCCTTTTCCACAGTGAATGCTTTAAAGTAAAAAGTTTAAAAAATGTTGCCGAAATCTATGTTTGCTTCCCCTACATACATGCAAATTGTCCTTCATTTCAGGCCTGAAAACGAATTTAACTGATGATTCTGGTAAATTCTGAATATTTTCATATTATGTCCACTTGACATTATATATACGCCGGAGAAACAAAATAATTTAAATCCAAATTTGTTAAAAAGTGAAGGTAGCACTGATCCATCGAAAAGACAACAGGTTAACTCTAGGCTAGCAGATGTTTTCAGAAGCAATTAAGGAAGACACTCATGATCTCGATGAAGAGAATGATTCTGTAACTTATGCCTATCGCCTTTGATAAAACATTCAGATTTTTTTTTGATAAAATTTATCATTGAATAAATAATTTTATGCGAAAAATACTGTTAAGGGTCCTAGTTCCTCTACATGGAAAAAATTCTCACTCATCCCTCGAAAATAGCCACAAAATTAGTATTTTGGTCAAGTTCTACGTAGGTAATTTTTCTGGGAATAACTTACAGTCTTGCCGTAGCATTTTAATCAAAATACCGGGACTGCGAACACAACCCAGACGAAACTTCCGCGTAAAGGCTCATCCCCATTTCCGTGAAGGTCCATTTCGGATTTCATCAAGTTTCGAAACTCCGGGTTGCGCTGGGAATCGACATCGAAATTCACTTAACTGTACACTTCCATAAATAATTTATGCCACCAGAGGGTTGGCTGACTCACAATCCAATTAACATCTTCCCGTGCGCGAAAGTACCGGCGCATGAAAGCTAAAAAACTCTGGAAGTATGAATTCGGGTTCTTCAGCGCGACTGATGCGGAGAATGATACAAGGGACGCGAAATGCCGGAAAATTTTAATTTACGTGTCTCGAACTGTAATCCGCCCATACCTTTATCAAGCGCATCCGCTGCACTCTGCAGACCGGTGCACACTCTCAGAATCTCGAAACCTTTCCGCCAAAACATGACTTCTCCATTAGTCCTCATCCCTTTCTGCCCACCTTCATCGCGGACTAAGACTGCCTCTTTCTTTGCAGACCGGTGTGATGCCTGTCTTCCTTAAGTCCTGTCAATGATTCACAGGGACTATAATCGACTCTACCTAAAAATATATGCCACTCTGTCGACCAGGGTTTCCGCTTCGGATAACGGATACGGCTTTTCCCTCGTTCTCGGTATCTCTTGTCAACGTCCAAATTCAGGAAAACGCAACTGATATCGCATAGAAATTTAACCGAAAATGGTAGTGATAGTAATTTTAAAAGTGCTTCTACAGATGAGGTCATTTCGCACGTGAGCCTTCACCGGGTTTCAAAGTGGGGACCATATTTACCAAATTCGTGTGCGTTACCCACTTGGCTTGGTGGCCAATGCGACAAAATATATGCAATGAAGTGAATAAAGGGAAAACATCAAATGATCGAAAAACGTAATGGTATCTCCTGGCTTTGAAATTAAATTAAATTACTATGAAAAAATATCCAATATAAGCTTAATTACTTAAGTAACGATACCAAGGAAAAAGTTTGGCTTCCACTGATTTTTCCAATAAAGATTAGAGGCAAAAAGGGCGTAAAAATCGCATCCAAAATAAATGTATCTACATCACCAATCATAAGCCGATCCCATAAGTTATCGAAATAAAGTTAAGAGGCAAAAAATGTGGTAAAACTACTACCGACCTCTTTGAAACTTTTTCAACTAGTCTTGAATAGAATTAAAATTTTTTTTTTACTTTTCTACTGTTAATTACTCGTTAAGACTTATCGCTAACACATACATAAAGGTGTACTTTTAGAAAAACCAAAACTTATTTAACTCAAACCTGATGTTTCTTCTCTGGTAATTGCGTCTAAGTTTTATCAAACAAAAAACGTTGTTTTCCCTATTGAGCAGCCGTTCGTATGCGTGGGATGAGTAGGACATCGTTAGTGCACTATTTGAATCTCCTAGATCACCCTCCATCCCGAGCCATCATTGGACCGTGGATAACATTTGACAAATCGCCTCTCGGAAACGGTAACTTTCTAAGTTTCCTGTCCTCGGGGCAGAAACGGTCAATACTTGCTTTAAACATCACCTCGACCAAATTACATCTGCCATCGGACACACGTGATCCTGAAGACACCCAACCGATCGCTCTGAATGCAAGATGAGCGGAAACTTCCTCACGCTTTAAAAATAACGCTCATCAAAATAATTGCGTACGTGCAGAGACGTAAAGGCCCGTTGATGGCCCTGGGCCGCCCATAAATTTCCCGTCGACCCCTTTTTTAAGAGTTAATCCACCAATTTTTCGCCCCTATGAATTTCTGCGCCCTGGGCACGTGCCTCGAGAGGATTCACGCTGATCTGCTGAAGGCGGTCTCTAGTTTCCCTCGGATACGAGATACCTTACTCCAACAAGATTTTAGAGGCATGTGTTGATTTGGACCAAAATTTTAAGTACCATTCGGAGTCATTTTGAATGCACTGAATGATCAGATACATATTGAACATTATACATATTTGAAGGCGTGAAATTACGGGAAACATTTTGGGAAGGAAAAACTACATTTACTCGAAGCAAACAATTTTTCATTCTGGGAAATTCATTCAATAATTCCACTTAAGAAAACATCTGAACTCGCAATCAATGAATACATGTGAAATTGATGCACCTACGTTGTCAGTATTTAAGAGTGGTATGAACATAATGACCGGGAGGTGAATGACAATGGATCTTTACTGTGTTACTTAAAAAATTACTACACCCACCATTTTCCCCTGGGTGCGCTGCTTCTAATTTTCTGGCCCTGGCAAAGATACCTCGCTTGATCATGACCGATCCCTTAATCCTTAATCGCGGACCAAATACCAAAATCTACAGCCAGTGTTCTCTATTCCTTCTTTTATCATCTCGTCTGAGTCTGGCAGATTTCGAATGGGAGCGGAGATTTGCGTAGGCGGCTGTAGAATGGCCTTTTGACGACCCACTCTACGCTTTCGCCCGACCTTTCTTTCCTTGCTTAAGTAAAAAATACCCATATGTTCTCTCCGAGGCCTCTTGGCATAACTTCACGTTAAATGTTAGCTGGACTCGAATCCCCATACGAAGAGCCTTGTGCAGATTACAGTGGTCGACGCAAGAGAATGATGGCCCTACAGCGAAGATTCTATGATGCTAGTTTTCATAATGTCTATCAATCCACTTCTTTGACATCACTGATACAAACTGATAAGAGTAATGGATTGATATCACAAATTTTGGCGGACATTTCATTTGCGGTGACATTAAGATTTTGGAATACCCCCGATAATACAGAAAGATTGTTAATTTGAACGAGACCTACGCATTTAGTTCATCGATTTACATATATTCAACTTCCATCGGTAAAATAATTCTACGACAAAACGCCTATACGACGAGAATCTACATGATGATTAAAATTGTTCGAATTCAAGATATACTTTGATTCCGAAACCAACTTATAGCCGATCCATGTCATGTGCCATTTCCCGACGCCAAGAATCCGTAGCAGTACCGGAGAAATTGCAAGGAGAGAGGTAATGCTATAGTATAAAAACCAACATAGCATGTAACATACAGGAGTCTTGATGAAACTCAGAGAAAATCGTTACATTCGTGTATCTCACCCCCGACGGGCTAATCTTTACGAGAACTCCATCCCATCTTCGGAGAAACTTGGTGAGGATAGCGTTCCGATGTTAACTGCCATCTCAAGTGTGAAATTACATTTTTATCTCCGTAATGCGACTCAAAGAGACGAATTAATGTATTACGTCGAGGGAGAGTAATTAAGAACCGAGGTTTATAGGTCGTACGGAGTGAGGTAGTACCCATAAAATTTACAGCTCCTCTCTTTCGAGCAATGTCGCATTTTATTCAGTATAATTCGTAAATCTGAACCTTCCTTAATCTATTTACAGGACGAGTTCAGTTCTCAGTTTGTACACTGATTCCATACGGAAAATTAGAAAGTAGACTCCGTTTACTAGACTGAACGGTCATGGACTATAACGTTCACACATATAACAATGAAATGTTGATTTGAGAATATGCGTTTCCTAGAGGGGTCAATGGAAGAAATTAAGGTACCTAATAGTATACTCTATGCCACATTCTGAATCAAGGAGAAATTAAGATAACTAGGGGTAACTGATAAATAAAAAAAACATTTATTTTCACTAGAACGAGGAAAAGTGCTAAAATTCCTTTAATGAAATAAAGCTAAAGAGTAAAAAGTTCATGTAAGAGTATGTTTAATTTCAATGGAAAAGTTCAAAATTTTCCAATCTTGTCTTAAGGGACTGACGGAGATGAAAATAGAGAATTTATTTTTATCTCCAAACTAGTCCAAAATTTGACCCAAACTAATTTTATGCTCGCATTTACGGTTCAAATTCAACTCAATAGAATTAAAATCAGTTTGTAGAGTTTTTCTAGAATCACAATGCATCCACTACATTCTTCATGACAAAATAGTATTTTAAAGGGTTATTGGGGATGAGCTCATAAGAAAATTGCCTTAAAGGGCGTTTGGTAAATTTCGAGATCCGCTGTATTTACTTCTATATTCAACTGTACAACAATCACTCTGGTATCTCCTCCATTTTCCAATTCAAAATGAGGCGAGCAGTAGGAGAGACAACTCCGGCGAGAATCGGTTGATATTTCCACATTTAGAATAATGACATAATGCCTACATTCTTTTCGGCAATCTCACGGGATGAAAAACTAAATCGTCATGATGTCAGAGGCATTATCGCAATGGAATCCAAAACAAAAGCGCCGGAGAGTGACTTGTTGGCAAATGATATCGCGACATCTTCGCTAATCTTGAGAACTCTGATTTATGACGTCTGCCGTCAGTCGCGCTGTGTCTATAGCCAGCGTGATCGATATGAATTAACTCCCGTTACGAGGAAGCACGATATAATTGACAAGAAATAAAACAACGCTTGATGAAGAGTCGTGTTTATGCTTCAAAATTATTAGGTGCAAAGTTCATTCATCTTTCATAATTCAATTCACTCCGCGAATTTATTTCCCCCAAATGAAGCCGACTGAATATTCGAACAAAGACAGGAAAATGAAGATGGCGATCGCAGTTCCTGATGCATCGCACCAGTTGATACGAAAAATCAGAGAACAATTTCCGATTTTGTGACAAAAGCGCGTTTTCATTCTCCAATCTCTCTCCATTCGAAGCCTTCACTTTTAATTTGATCCCGTTTTCATTACATATTAACCGACCGATTAAGTTATAATAGACGCGATATATTATTCATTTTAATCCGCGGAAGAAAATTGCTCGTGACAGATTGATAACGGGATTATTCTAATCGATGTCTACAACGCCACTGAATGCAGACGATCGCCGAGATGAGAACTTATGCGATTGTGGCTTGATTACCTTCACAAACAGATTACACGTGAACGTAAACGTTGGCGGAATGTATTCATCGCTGCAATAACATTACCGGCGCAATCAAAATCAGAATGAAACGCCGCTATCGTGAGTTTCGTTCTGCAGGACGTGAAAGTTTTGGCTTAATTGACTTTCAGAAATATTAACCGAGCAGGAGACACTTCCACTCCCAATGGCCTCTTAAAGAGTTAGCCTAAATAAACAATGTCTCGCCACAACGCTGACATCTTAAGAAGTAAAAAGAGCAACGTCCCCTTATAATGATCGCACTGTGGGTCACGCACTGGAACAAGAAGGCCACTTATCTGCAGCTTCTATATTTCCTGCTCTCTCCCTATCAACACCTCATCATTTCGTCCCGACCACTCCGCGCTTACTCTCTCCAGCATATTTCCTTGTCCTTCCAGACTCTTTCGAGTGGGCATTTCTCTCGAGGAGCAAAAAATAATAAAATATACGAACGCATCGCTCCGTAATGCGTTTAAATTTAAGAGAAAGGCCCTGCCACTTGCGATAGCAGTGTTTACTAATTGAAAAGGGAGTGAGATATATCCTGTTTTTATCCTTCCTCCTGGAGATTTTCATCTTATGAGACAATGCGGGGCGTTTGGGATGTTTAAGAATTCAGGCGGCTAAGATCAGATAACGAATGTCTTTAGAAGAGCTACATATATCGGCTAAAATATTTTTCCTGAATTTCCTTTAACGCGCAGCATAATATTTAAAAAGAAAGGGAAAAGAAAGTTTCAAGATGAAGATATTGAGAAATATGGTGAAGATACTCTGGTCAGACAAAATGAAAACCTAATAAAGAATTGGAGAGCGAAATAACAAATGTACAAAGGAGAAAGATCGATTGAATTAGCCATTACCTGAAAAGAGATTTTACGGTAAAAGAGGTATTGTATAAATTAATAGCAAGGAAAAGGTTTTACTAATAAATAGACGGATAAAATGGAAGGAATCACCAGGATTTAAGCGGAGGATCGTAATGGAATAAGTAAAATATTCAGAGCAATATTACTGACATTTCTAGGCACAGAATCCTTTAAAGAAAAATACAACTATTTACTTTCTGGCATGTACTTCCACTTAGTCCTGCTACTTTATCCTGACGAATAGAATATGTTTTCATATACCTTTTGGATAGAAGATAAAGTACAATGTAACTTTCATTTACTTTTGTTTCACACTTGCTCATGGCTGTGGTGATATGAAAGCTACTGAGGTATGGGTGATGCTGAATAACGGCATATATTTAAGTCTCTCTTCATGAAATGCCACGAAAATTGTTACTCGTAGAATCGTTTTGTTTCACTTACTGGTACTTCTTCCGCTTATAACATTCTGACTCGGAGAGGAAAAGCAAAGGCAAACTACCTCACTCCTCATTTTTGCCTAGTCGTCACATTCCCCTATCTACAGTTTTCTATCGCTTATGGTGGGGGAATAAAGTTCAAACCAGCCGTCAGGCAGAGGACTATAAAAACATAGTTCGACTGCTATTGAAACGCAAGAATAACTAAATATCCCACAACTCTATGGTTACCATAAGCCAAAGAAGGAATATATATTTCTTCCATCCATTTACCATTGATAATGAAAGGACTGTGGCACTCAAGAGGGTTCAATAAACCCTTCTTCAGTCACTTCAACTTGAGCCAACCGCAGAAAGCACCACATTTCCTCGTCGATCCACTTCTTATGAAAGGAGAACGGACAGCCATTGACATTCACATACCACCGAAATTCTCCCGCTGACGGAATACGAAAGATACATGATGAATACAGCGAAAGGCGTTCTAGGATATCTCAAACGACGCTATTCAACGTCGAAGATATAAGCATTAATCGAGCAGTGACTTTGTAAAAATACAATTCTCATCCTTCCAAGCTTTATGTATAAAGATGAAGGAAACTACGCGAAATTTTTCAAACAAGTGAGATTCCGAATTAGGGAAAAGAAAAAAACAACTGAAATCGCCATAGAATGGAAATTTAGGGTTGTATAAAAATTCAAATTATTACTATACGTATAATTATGAAAATTACCCCAAAAAATGAACGATTAGCTCGAATCTCAAAACTTAACCAACCCTGATATTACATAGCGAAAGAGTAATGGACGAGAAAAATGAGACTAAAGACATACTTTCTTGAATATGGAAATAAATTGAGATTAAAATAATCTGCGAATGCATTCAAAGAAATACGGATACGCTTATGCATAATAATGGAAACAACCCTGATTATAGAAACGTGCACACATAAATTAAAGGATAATCAGAATCAATGAGCCACCATTGGAAGCGAAAATAGTTATAAAGTAAATTAATTTATAAATGACTGATAATTTTGATGTGATGAAACGGCAAATTTAATTACAATGATTTTTATATTGCCATCCGTCTTCCATCTCCGTAAGCTCCAAAGTAAAATTACGCTAAAAATTCCATGCTTAATTCCCTGAGATCCTATAAGCCGATATTAAAATTCTCCGTCTAAAAAATTTTCCTTTCCTTCTCCATTACTCAGTGCGGATCTGACAATATAATGTATATTTTTACTTACTTCTATTACACCGATTTCCTTTATATTACGCGTGCGATAATGATAATGGCATCCTTCTCATACTAATCCATTCCTCATCTCAGATTTTCCCCATGAAAATTTCATCTAAATTCTCCGAACTCGCCGATTCCGACCAGTAACGGTCTGTTTTTGCAGTCGTTACGAGGTAACATTTTCTAGCAGCGTTCGCCACCTTTAAGCGGCATTAAGTGGCGAATAGCATGCGGAGAAAATCGCGCCTATACTCACCGCAGAATCCGTTTCATTTCGAAGTACAAAATGAAAACAATGGAGACACGACGTCCGCAATGCATTAACTCCCCATTCGGAATTGGTAATTTCTACTTGAGCTTTCCATTTTTTTTCTTTTCGGCGCGCTCTTATTAATATTTATCGCGGGTTTCATCCGGGAATAATCAAGGATAACCACACTGAAGAAAGTCGTGAGAAACATTTCTGCGGAAAATTAACTACGAAATACTTGTTCCATAACACGGGTCCAGACGGCGGCGTACTGTGCATTACATGAGGAAGGAAAACGGGGGACGGAAAATATCGGCGGATAATGAGAGGATTACATGTATTTATGCTCCGATAAAATAGCAGTCCTTTACGGCGGTGACATAATGTGTGAAATACGCCATCTTTCGGGGAATAAAAAAAAAAGAAAAAACGAAAAGATACAAATTTGGACATGAGAGCCAGCATGACATGTAATGCGGAGACAATATCCGTTTTAGTAAAGACTCTTTGAGGATCCATTATTCAACTTATCAGCAAATTACTGTCTCCCATCTAAAATATGCTAATTCATGAGCATCGTGATCTTTGTTTCTTTTTTCTCCGGATTTTTCCGAGGAAATTATCCTTGAATTTCACGTCTTATTACGCGTATTTGAAAGTTGTCGGAATTCTCCGATACTACAAAGGCGGTCCAGTGTTGGGAGCGTGACTTTATGTTACCTTCGTTACTTCGACCACAAAGAGCACATTTTACTCATTCTGGAAACCGAGCGATTACCGAAGTATCGTGAATTGAGACCTTGAGTTCTTTCTTACATTCGTTTGGTCGTTTTCATGTACGAGTTCCGAAATTTCCACACCGGTCCAATTGACAATCTCGCAACCTGGACTGGATTCTAAGGCATATATGGAAGATATAGTGACTGACTGTGATATTCACTCCATGAATGGTACTGATAAAGACTCCAAAGAAGATTTAACTCCTTTTCCATTAGCATCAGACTAAAACTATGAATCAGTCTTAAAGTTTTTTAACCTCATTGTTTCAATTTAATGCTCTATTTTTATTACTCTAGTCAATAGTTTCTAGTCGAGGGTAAAATAAAGGCCACGAGATAAAAAAGAGATGTGATTGTGAGAATCCATACTCGTGTGTCCGTTTCCACATATTTCCGAACTTAATCAATCCTCAAGCAAAGGACCAAACATTTCACTTAGCATTCGAGATATAATTCGACTCCCGCGCATTCCTCGTTATCGCGGCATGGAGATGGATGAAAAAAGGCATTTTCTCGTCCGAAGACTTTCACTTAATCGCCAACACATCTCATTCCCACACCAAAAGAGCAGACGAGTCGGGATTCGTGATTCTCCTCACGGCCGCGACGACTGCAGCGCCGCAAAGGAGAGAGGCGGATGGAGGCGTGGTCTCGGAAGTCGATCAGGTCTTCCGCGGATTCCCTAGCGCATCCACTGGAATGCTGCGGCAGCGCACAGGTGATGTCCCAACTGGTTGTCGATGACATCTCCATCGCCCGACACTTTCTTGTTCGCCCGCCCCCGCCTTGTTATCCCCCGGCAAGAACCTCTCTTTGCGACCGATCGAACGTTTTTTTACCCAAGCTTTCGAAAACGCTCTCGTCCACGTGTAAAGTGAAATCGGTTCGAAGGAAAGGGCGAGTGGATGGCGAAATTTGGGCGTCGAAGAGGCGAATTTCACGGCTTATATCCTCGTCGGAAAAACACTCTCGATACGCAATTAATTGCTCAATATCGTGCGGGTGTTATCGATGGGTGCTGCGAAATTGTTTGATCTTTCCTTGTTGTTTTTGTGAGCTGTCAATAAACTGGTTTGATGCAACCCCCCGAGCTGACCTCACCTGTGCCTGCCTCCAAACACAATTTCTACATTCACAATTGATAGTGGAGGTAGTAGGTCGAAACCTGAATTAATTTCGCCCATATGAGTCCCCATGGGAAATCGAACCCGGGACCAATTTCGTCAAAGGTGAAAGCCCTACCCACTTGGCTATGTCATCAATTTAAGCTTTTAACCAAGCCCAAGCCTAGCACTTACTCTACTATTTTTTTCCTAAATTTCATTCGTATATAGTGGTAACATTCATTTTTTTCTGTGTATCCATAATGTCATCATCTGATATCCACTTCTTTCCACTGCAACCTCCTACATTCCGTTAACTCTACTTTACATTAATTAATACTAACTTTATAGTTGATTTCCTCATGATATCATTGTCAATTTGATCCGATAGAAAAAAGTCAAAACTATAATCAACCGGCGATTTTACAGGAATTATAGTATTACGAAAAATAATGAATGCCAAAACTGTAGAAAACTGAGTCAAAAAATACAAAGTATACAAAAACAAATCGATCTTAGTTTTTGCTTAGGAAATGAGAAATTTAGTCCATTTTCGTACCAAAATTGTACAACCATAAGCTCCTGGTAATGGCACATTTTAGGCAAGGAAATAGACGGAAAACTTCTCAAAGACTTCTCCAGTCGAACTCTGCATTAATCGCCTTTGGTGATAACATTCCGCAACTTCAACGGGATAATCGCGAACGAAAACAAAAACAACAAACGAAACGCGGGGATCGCAGCGTCCATAAAACAGCGACTTACCTTCTCCCCACGGTTTAAAGCAGCGTGTGCTTCGAATCTATTCGATAAAAGTTATGAAAATCCCCCTTCAAAGAACGCCGCCCACGAGCGGAAAGAAAAACGGGAAGACAAAAGACCCGATTCTTTTTCCCCGACTCGAAAACTCCTTCCGATATGGTGAAGGAATTCCAAAGATTAGGACATTGCCTGTCAAGTTCCCCTTCCGACAAAACTCTTGTTTCCCACCCTTTCGTCCCACCCCACGATTTCTTGTCCCCGCCGCCAAAGGGAACGACCAGCGTTAATTACCTAATAAAGAATCATTCCTTGCTCGGGAGTCCTTCCGTCAATATTCAATACCCGTACCGATTTTCGGGCGCATAGCTACCCCGCCGAAAGAATTACCCCGCGCAGACCTTGCTTTCTTCCGAGCTGGATTCTTTCGCGGTTTTTAAAAATAAGTGAGATATGTGGAACCTGAATAGGGAAGGCGCTGGGGAAAATATTTCTCTTACCAGACGAGTAAATCCAATTCGCGGCACGTAGCCGAGGGAGGAAGGTGCTGTTTGAAATTGGAGATTCCTCGAGGACTTGGATGTCCGGAGAGTTTTAAGAGATGAAAAGGAATGGCAATTACCAGGGGTTGAAATGAGCCAGTTTTCTTTTGTGCGGGTCGGTGTCGATGAAACATTTCAGACGCCGGCTTTGATCTCGTCTTTTTGCTGTTAAGCGCGCCGCGATGCTCGTTTTGTTCCAAAAGGAAAGAAAACCGGGAGCTATACGAGGAAATGGAGAAATTAACCGACAGATATTCCTCGACTTGGGATTCCTCGGATTTTTTTTCGCGGAATAATAACTTATTATGGTCGAAAGATCGCTTTTTGAATGGAATTTCCTCTCGAAATGGAAGCATTTAATTGAATCGTTTGGGGGAAACAAAGGATTTCCTCCATAAATATGTCACGATGCTTGTGAATCGTAAATGAGATTCCTTTCCTTCCATTTGGGAGCGTATCACGTCCTGGAGAAATCGTTATGCAAACTGGAATCGGGATTAAATAGCGCGTTTCCCAATGCACTTGGTGACACACAAAGGATCAGCTTCTGAAGATGATCACGGAATCACAATCGTGATGAAAACAATGTTTCGAGAATCTAGAGTATTTCTTTAAGCCTTGATGGATTCAAAAGCGGAAAGTCTCTGGCAGAAAATCGTGTTGTGAACAATGCAATATTGCGTGAGGAGAAAGAATACTTGAATTCATACGGGAGTAATCCTATGTAGGATCATAAGAAATGGAAGAATAGAGTATTCTCGATATGTGATATTTATTATCAATGATGTTTGGGCTTAATTGAGGTGGGATTGATCTATAGAATCCGTAAACTTCAATTTCCATGACCTTGAATGGGAAATAATCGAACTATGATAGTTATTGCATTATACCAAAATATCTTAAGGCTTGACTGTTAATGAGTTCATGACTCAAAATGCAATATATCTTTTTCCTTCATTATTGACACATTTTTGTAAAATTAATACAGCTAGTCCATGATACAAAATACCAGATTTTAACCATCAACTTAGAGTACATTAAACAATAAAGTTACGATTTGTTTCCTTATTGCTTCTCCCTCAATTTATGACAGTAATCACTACTTACAAAATGATTGTTTTAGTACAACAACAGTCATGACATTAACCTCCCAAAGATGTAGATAAACGTCAGGTAAAGAAAGATAGACTTAATAAAGAAATAGATGGAATAGAGAGAGATTGAAAATGCCCGGATTCCAACCCTCAACTAACTCTAAAACGAAACACTAAAACGATTCCGGGGTAAACCCGACTTCAGTCTCGCAGAATACATAATTTAAAGACAAAATCAGCGAAAATGGTAAAGGAGAGGTGAAATCTTCACTGCTGTGCATGCGTTTCCTTCGAAAGCAAATAGGGACATTACGAAGAGCAGCTTTCTCATTTCACGCCACGTTTAGGACAAGCAGAAATCCAAATCTGGCCTTTCAGAGCACAAAGTGTTTTTGAGGATGAAAATCCACTCTGGGACAATGGCCCCGCTGCGACGCAGGGATTCCTCAATGTCCTGCAATCGCCCGCTGATTACGTCAGCCTGCGCCATATCCCTTTCCCTTACGTGTTCCCATCCGGACCATTAAAATCTGTTTGCTCCCTACGTAATTTCCTTATGGGTCCAAAGGGGTCCCAACAGTTATACTCTGTCGATTTCGGCCCCCCTTCTTTTGTGCAATGATGATTATGCCTCCCCCATCAGCCCCCTCCTTCTCCGGGGACAACGCTTAACAAGTTTATTGCATGACTCGAGCCATTCCAAACTCTCTCTCTAGCTTTTCCCTAACTTGGCCCTCTCCTCAAAATACATCCCATCTCCTCACCCATCCCGGTCAATTAATCTTATTGGAAGTCGACCAACGGAGGCTCCTTACCGATTGCTGAACGATGAGTTATTCCATATGTTTTGATGAGTCTTTGTTTTTACAGCTTCTATTCGAACAGGAAAACTTCGAATGGAAGACAATACTATATATGATGACACCGCAATTTGTTATATATTGCATCAAATATTTGTAAAAAAATAATACATTAATCATATCAAGCGCTGCATGGTGGTGAACCATTTGAAGACTTAAAACAACAACAAATGGTTCGTGTTCAATACCAAAGAAATGTAGTTTAAATATAAAAATAGTTTACAAAATCTCGTTCGTAAAATGACTCCGAAATAACGAAAAAATTTTTTATACGACAGCACTTTGAACTATCAATCTACATAACACTTATTCCATTCATGTTGTGTAATAATCTTCTAACTCAGGTTTTCGAACTCAAGGCCTTCAAGGAGGAGCGGTAAATCACGTCCAATTACAATGATATATTTAAGGAGGCTTTTTGAAATCAAGACTTTAAGTTCCCAAGCATTTGAAGTGCTCCTTGGCTGAGGAATATCTCAACAGCGCTCTTTAACCACCTCTGCGAATTCAAGAAAAGAAATTAGGACCTTCAGCTATGGCTCAAATAGCTTCCCAGCTCAAGGCTCATCATATTTATCTTATTTCGATGTATGCAAGGAGGATGTATCGGTCATACTGAAATTAATATTCTACAAAGTGTACCGAGGTTTATATAACTTCGTATCAAATAATCTAGGCAAATGAAGAGTAAATCGCATGGTATAATATATATTCCAATTTTTAGTTCATATAATAAGCATCAATAAAAGATTGTCGCCTTTTTCGTACCAACAAATCGTACACTTTTCCTAAATTGAATCAATACTGTAATTTATATTCATTGAATTTATAATAATCTGTGCAACTTATATTTGTGCACAGGTATATGTGTAGCGATACTTCAAGACTTCGATAGAAAGAATACATATATTAGAGTTACAATTCTGTAACAAATTAATCTGGAACAATAATAATTACATGTACTCAAATATGAGTAGCGAGCGTCATCGAACTCTGCAAAGTTTAATATTGATTTTTGGAGGCTGGGTTCAGTATTCGCAATCTTCCCACCTTATCCTAAAAATAAGTTCCTTCACTCTTTCATTTCCCCATAAAAACCCGTATCTCCCCAAGTAATACACTCCATCTTCGCCTACCGCAACCCATTTTCTCCGAGAAAAGATACATCAAACTTGTCAAAGCGAGAGGCGTTTTAATTGGTAACTCCTTTTAATTCCACGCCATTCATCTACACCGAAGATCCGGAAGGAATGTCTTCATTTTGTTTTTCGTTCGTTGTCTTGATTCTTTACGCCTCGTAATCTCGAAAGATTTTTGTGATTTTTGCCTTTCAGCAGGTGTAATTCATCAGCGAGAGACCAACGTTCTTCCTTTAATCAATTTTCCGAAAACTACGTTCTGATGAAGTGATTTAAGGCAACGCCTTAAACGTAGACGATGCTGGAAAGACCAAAATGTATTGTCCTATCATGCGTTAAAATTAAGGGACTTATAGTAACCACAACTTCATTGGGATTTGGAATATAGTTGTCTACCCACTTATTGATAAGAATCATATAGATGAAAGGCTGCTGAGATATATTCGAGGGCAAAATCATAAGTAATCGATAACAGTTTCATTTATTATTAATTTAGATGAACTTTTGAGGAAATAAATCTCCGTAGCTATGAGAGAAATTCAATATTTCAGTCCTTGTTCTCCGTAGAATTTAATAGGCTGAATAATGATGCGTCATTAAGCAAGAAAAGTAAGCTATGCAATATCGATTTAAATGTCCTTCATTCTAATATTCGCTTCATCATAATACATATGGTAAATGTGTTTGCGTTCTTATATTATGGACTTACAGAATCACCTTATGTCATAACCATGTAAATACTAGGAAAATATTTATGAATGTTTCTTTAATGATTATTTCAAAATTAAGCCACAAGCTTCGATTGACTTAAACTGATTTTTCTTTAATTATTATTCGATTGCTTAATTTACCGAGAAATTTAATCATAAAAGAGAAGATTATTCTTGTTTCATACAAAATCATATCCACTACAAGGAATAGTTTTGCTTTACGTAAGACTTCTATCGGCAGAAACTTTATAAAATGCGGCCCGCCAACTAATCCGAGGGGTACAAATTTTTTCCGCCCCCTTCACATAATTATATGATTTTCTATCTATCCGATAAGCTACAGACAGCAACGTGAGTAAAATGTAGGGAAGTAATACATGGCGGAGGAGGTCAGAATAAACAACGGATTTTTCCCATCGAGAATTCGCTATGTGTAAAAGGAGAAGGACGGTGTTGTTGTACAAAACCAGGCGAGACAAGTGTAGTAATAGTGGGTTTACAAATCCGATGCATGCAAAGTGACCGCTGCGGAGGAAGGCAATGGATTGTGGCCGGGAGTGGACTTTCGGTTTCTGTTACAGACCCAAACGAGTTGCAGCAGTCCAGGGTAATCCCCTTTTAAAAGGTTTATCCCAACTCCCTCTTCTCATACGCCATTTCCATAATGAAGCAGGGAATTCCCACGCTTGTTACGAAACATGGATGCGATGTAAGGTTTCCGAACCGATTCGTAAAACTAGGTATTATTTTTCCGTTCGATAAAACTCGTAGACCAATTTAATGAACTTGTCAGACCTATATTTTGGATGTGATATTCTATGCTTTTGTGTTTCATTCTTGATGAATATACACTCATTTTCACGCTGCTTCCAGCTCTTTATCCCACCATTAAACCTTACACTGATACAATAAAAAAGAATGCTATACTTTCCTTTTTCGATGAATTTGCACGACGAAAATATTTTATGCAACTTAAAAATCGTATCTTATACCCACTGAAAACAGTAAAATGATATGGTACACAATAACACTCGAAAAACATTGCATACGACAACCAAAAGGGGAATTCTAAAATAGTTTACATTTAAATCAAAGAAGCTTGAGATTTCTACATTTTAGATATTTCACCGAAAAATTCTGAATCGTTGGCTCTTATTGTCTCCTCGATATAAAATTTTTTTGGACAAAATAGAGATCTATCTGTAAGTCAACAGAGCTACACACTAAAGATCTATGATAATAACTCCTATTGCATCTTAGCCTTACTTTGATAGGGGACCATCAAATCCTGGACTAAAATCTTTCGGTTTGAGAAATTCTCATTCACTTACAAAATCGTTATCGACAATAATTATAGAATTATATTCCACCAATCGCGAAATAATTCCCGTAAAAAATGTACCAATACATCCAACTAACTTCCAACCCGAACCAGACGATTCTGAATAATAAACGCCGTAATCCGTGTCCCACAGAGCAATTAACCACAGCACGCGCGCCACCGATCCTTTGTTTTCTTCCCTTAAAGAGGCCCGCACTTTGCGAATTCCGCACGTCACCCATTAAAAAAGCATTGAAAGTAACGCACCCTAAGGCGAGCAAAAGGCCCCCTGCCCGCTCCTTCCGCGTGAAAAATACCGAATCCGTAACACCTGCCACCGAGTGCTGCAACCCCGTATGCCTTTAACGGGAAAGTGAATAGGCAAGTGGGAGGCGTGCGTAGGTGTGGGGAGAGAGGTGATTGACATGAGGGTACCTGTATTACGTTCGAGCTGTGTTCCGCGCTTTTTTTCTCGAAAAAATCCCCGACCGCACCTCTTTTTAACGCACTGGGACAATATCCCACTCCACATCGTGGGTGAGAAATGGTGGAAGGGCTAGATGTGGTACGCCTACATTTAGGAGAGTCTATGATTCACAATAACTGAGTTCTCTCTTTAGACAAAGGTTTCGAGGATTTCGTGGTCAATTATAGCTGTATTACTCCACATTGGTAAGTATATAAAGTGAACGTAAAAAGACAAGAGTTCTTTTTATTTGGACATTTTTAAATGGTCACTTACCTGATAAATTCCATTTTTTTAGGTCGCTCACAAATAAAAACGACTTAGGTAAAGTGTTTTAAATAAGGATAAATCTTAAATGCCCAGATATTATTGTAAAATACTAAAAGTAAAACCGAAGAAAAGCTACAAAAACTGAAAATATTACAGCGTCACTACGTTGATAGGAATTACATAATAATTACTAATTATCTGATTGAATTTCTTTCGCTGAACTTTCATGGTGGAAACATTAAAAGGTGCAATCCCTGTAAAACTGTTAGAGAAAAGTGCTGGGCCAACTTATTCGGTCAAGGAGACTATGAAACATACTCACATATTAAGCCTGAAGGGTTTTAAGGAGATATCCAGGATATCACCGTAACAGAGGACCTGACACTTCTAAAAAGTTCCATGAAATTACTACCTTTGAGGCGAATTCTCAAGCCTAATCTCAAGATATAAAAAACCGAGATTCCCCAGGATACACTTTGACTCTCTAGCGAAACGGGAAGTTCGTTAATAATATTATTCTGGAATGATTAAATAAATTCAGCATCTTCCATCTAGCTCCTGTAGTATTTTCTGCTCTAAACTACAGACATCATAAAATAAATTCGGAATCTTCCATCCAGTGCCGTATAGGCTCTGCTCTATACTACAGACATCTACCAAATATTAAAACTGCAGTCTTCTAGTATCACCCAACTGGAAAATGGACTAAAAATCGCAAAGGTCCATCTAGAGAAAAATTCATTTTGATACCCATTATACTCCGAGTAAAGGAAACGCTCAAAACATTCCTTCCGCCTAATTTAAAGAAGACTGGATTGCGCAAAAAAGAACTCCTTCATCAATAACACGAGCCGGATACAAACACAGTATGCGCCGAAATGAACAGAGCGAGGGGGATTTTTTCATTGGAAAAAAGACAATGAGGAGCGAAATAAAAATGTCCGCCAGAAAAGTGTAAAAAGGCAGCGAGGGTCGAAAGGGAGAAATATGTGGACAGGTAGAGAAAGAAGTCTGCTGTATTATCTATTTGGTGCGGATGCGATGAGAGACTTGTGTTCGGCACATACGCTTGCATATTTATTTTTCCGAAATCTCCAGCGGACGACATTAAAATGCCCAACCGCAGCCGTTCTTTTCGGAATTGGGGAATTAGAAAAAAAGGGAAATGAAAGAGGCGTGGTGGCTATCGGGCAAAGATTCGTAATTCTTTCAGCCTAAATTCGTTATTCTTTTAGCCGTATATATTTGGATCATTTCTCAAATATGTCCCAAGTTAAATATTTAGAAACATAAGAATTTCTTGCGCATGGGAATCTCTGAAATTATGAATGCACGCCTATTGCTGAATGAGATACATGTTTTCGAGCGAGTGACCCAAGGTTGAAGTCAATGATTTTGAAACAGAGGTGGTATAAATGGAAATATACTTGGAATATATGCCGAAGAAGACCTAGAAAATATTAGGAGGGTATAACTCTGACTACTCATAATTCTATTATGGAAATGGACGTTATGGAAATCTACACTGATTCTGCCAAGAAAGACCAGCCGATTTTGTTATAAAGCGACCAATAGCACACAGAAACTATTCTTAGGTAATATTCCAGTCATTTTGACGAGTCAAAAATCTCTATCTTAAGGGAGATTTCCTTTATTTGTTACCATATCACATAAGCAATAAATAGTTGCGCACGAACACTCTACATTGATATCAAACGAAACAACATTCTTTCAACGTTTTGCTTCTATTATCGCTCTGATACACAGATATAGTTGATAATTTTCTTTTTCTCGAAACAAAATTGAATCAAAAGAAAATTCTTGCCTTGATTCATTCCTATATTGTTAAAAGTGATTTGACAGCTTGGGTCATTTTCTTTGCAAGATATGCATACATACCGGAATATGTACATAAACTTGGCTACTCGGGAGTTCTGTTGAACCGCTAATTCTTCTGCATTGAACTTCTTCCATTAATAGTCTAATCTCATGAGTTAATATCAGAGGTGTTAATTTAACGGTGGTATTAAATGGTATCCTAATTTTAGGAACAGTTTCTGCCGTCTATTTTCAACGTCTCCCGAAGCCGAGGAAGGACCTCTTACAAGTAAGTTTTAATTGAAAAACGAAGCAATATTTAAAGCAACACCGAGTAGTCCATCCTCAGCCAATAGCGCCTCATTGAAAGAACGTCAACGGCGAGAAGCCTCGCGGAGAGTGGGCAGTCCGAAGGCCTGCGAAGTCCCGTGCGGGAGTGCGGCTGTCTTTGGGTCATCACATTCTGCTATACCCACTACACAGACAACATCGTTTATCCACTCTTTCCATTATGGAATACATTTCCCTTGCGGATAAAGCTCTTATATAAGGTAGTGAGATTTCTTCTAATGATTCGCTCTCTCAAAAAATACAGCGAGTACAGTTAGTGGTCGAATCATCATAAACTAAACACCTTGGCGCTGAATTTTTTAACATAAAACTGGATCTGAAATCCGATTGAAATCGTCAATGAAGGATTACTAAATTCGTTTTCAAGTATTTTGGTTGTATACGAAGCAGATGCTTCTTAAATCGTTCGAGCATTCATAGCAATAAACTCGTAAGTGTATAACTTCGTCCTACCGGTTTATATCCTTTTATTAGTTCTCCAATTGCACATGACACTGATAATCATATATTCCATAAACTCATAACCAGTGTTACAACTTCCAAACCTAATCATCATCACCATCTTTGTGCTATTTCAAACAGCAATTAATTTCTTGAGAATTAACATACTTTTTCTCTTGGGCTAGTGATATACGCAAATTTCAATGCTTTCTTTAATTTCTTTGGATACCTCGTCAACTAATTATGTCCGTTATTTCTTCAAAATCAGTCATACACAAAATGGGTCCTCAAAATGCTCGATATTATATGTCATACCCAAAATCTGATAATGAGTTGTTTTCTCCCAATAGTTACGATTAATTCTGAAAAATTGCAAATACTCGCAAAACCATCCCCCAATTACTCTATCCACTCGAGATAGATTTTAAAATCAACAAAACAAGACGTAAAATTCATTTTAAAGATACATTGACGCTATACAGAGCCCGAGAATTCTCATTTCGGTAAGAATATAATATTATTATCTCAACTGTTAAGCGAAAATTAACGATTGAAATCTGCCTCAAAACCAACATATGTAGCCCAAAGTTTATTTATAAGTAGATATTTCCAAAATAAGTTGCAGTTGGGGTATTTTTTCCATAAGAGCCTTGTGAAATCAACAAAAAATAAGATATTAAATTGCTGATAAAGTCGATGCCGTTTCAATAATAGGGCAGAATACTGAAAGAGAGATTACTTATCTGTTTGAAACTTTTTCTTCTTCGTGCATAATATGTCATACAAATATTTTAATGCAATATATGAATGTATTTAGAAATGTAATCCAAAGAAAATTTCTCTCTACGTTTTCACGGAAGCACCCTCACAAGATAATGAAACAACTTTTAATCGCCTTGAGCATTCTTATGTAAGATCAACGTCGATACTACCATTATCGAGTCTTTCGCACCGCGTCACCCCGTTGAGCACTGAAAGAACCGCCTAATCATGGGATTGCATTATTTTCGGTGGGCTGAGACATCGCACCTTCTCTCAAGCACCCCCATCGGCCAACCCTCATATCACAACCTCACCTTGTTCCACTGGAGGCTCTCCCTCATTGTTAACGGTCGTGACCTGACCACCAAATGACGTAATTCAGGGTATCGATTTATTCTCGCTATGGCGTGGACGGAGAGCTGTTGTTAAGCAAAGTCGGAGCAGATCTTTCTATAGCGGGGAGGTCGTGTGTGTGGTGTGTGGGAAGGAGCGAGGGGGGATCGCCGGCTGCCAGCACAGCCGACGCCCGCAAATACCTCCAAGAACCAGCGGCCGCTTTACATGCGTCTTTTCCTTGACCGCGGATTTTTCATTCAGAGGACATTCTTTCAATAAGGAATTCCATCGACCATTATATTATTACTAGCTATAAGGTACTTAATCCGTACAGAGGAAATTCTCAGATAAACATTACTTTGTAAATCGTAATAAGGGAATGTATGAAAATATGAATGAATTAACCAGAGGAAAGTTAGAAAGGAGGAAAACTACGAACATCAAAAATATGATTACCTACAAATAAAATTGCCCGACTGTTATTTGTTTAATACACCCACGTAATTTAGCAACACCAAAGTGAATACATTAATAAAATATAAGTCGTTATCTAAAACAACTATTTCACATTCAGTCAATTATTAGTCAGTAACCTTACCAAACAAAATGGTTTGTAATGAACTCAACTTGGTTCCGACCATATGTTTGCTCTCGAAGCTAAGAATATTATAAGCAAAACATTTCTTCGGACAGTAAGGATTGAACTTTGTACGATGGTTGCCTGTTACTTTACTCGTTAAGTTTATTAGTCTGTTTTCTTTGTTTCGTAAACATTACTTTTTCCATGAAATACGTAAATTTAAAAAAAATTAATAATTATAGCGCATAATATATGCTCTTGGCTCTTGAAATTTTACAAGAATGCACTTCCACAGGATCGGACCTTAACAGCTGAGGTTAAATTATAAAATCTCTTTATCAAAATAGTATAAACTGACGCTGCAAGTATCCGAGTTTCCGATGGTAAATTAAAGCTAAAGTTCGACACTGTTACTCAATTCCAACAATTACGGTTTCCCAAGATAAACAGTTTGCTCATATATAAGAAAACAAGTCACTCGATAATGCTGCCGAAGCAATATTCAAACCGAAATTAAAAATAAAACTGCCGACGGAATTGAAAAAAATGCGATTAAATTATCAAAGTTACGCAGTTACGTCCGAACGGAAAACAAACCATTCACGACAATTATTCGACGTGAGCTCTAGTAAAAGCTTAAACAGTCTGTGAATCGTGAGTATTATGGAACTTATTTAGAAAGGAAACGACGCAGAAAATGTCGGTGAGCAAACAGAGTTGAAAAATATCGCGGAATAAGAAATAAAATGATCGAGAATACGGACAAAAAATGAGATGAATCGAGCAGCAAGTGGAAGGAAGGAAATAAAGAGCTAAAAACTAACTTTGTAGTGATCGCTTGCTTCATTAAGGAAATGAACGAAGGAAATTTTTATTCCAATCTCCACTCCATAAGAAAATAGGAAGGCAAATGAGTTATGTCGATTTTCTATACGGCCCTCACCGTTAAGTGGATTTTAATTGTTGGTTGCTTGAGTTAAAAGTTTAATTCCCGTTTTATTCTGTATTATGGTATGAAACTTAGTCATTGTTAGACTGAATAATTCGCAGATTTATTATAATATGAAAGAGACGTGAAATGGATGAATAGCGTACAAAACACCCATCTTTACCGCAGTCACTTCTTTAAGAATATTAACGAAGTTATTCAGCGAGGCACAGAAAACGGCAAACGGAGCATCAGACTTAAAAAAGACCACGGACCAAGAAAGAATTCCCAAGAAAGTGTCCAAGAATAAGGACAAAAAACAAGAAGAATCAAAAAGCGAGCGGAGAGAGACGGGGAAAAAGGAAACGAAGGAATAAAAAACGCAAAGCGGAGAGAAAAAACGGTGAATAGCAGGAAGGAGAAGAAAAGGAAAAGACCTAACTAAGGAGATTGAAAGACAAGATGGTGGGCTAAGAACGAGGTCCATTGGAGGACCATGTCCATCCACGGGAGAAGATGGACGCTGGATGCAAAGGAGAAGAGGCAGATTTTGAAGGGTTATCCCTGAGGCGAAACACACAGACTATGCACAACAGCCTCTTCTTCTCGAACCGGTTTCTTAGCGTCCGAAGCCTTCTCCCCTATCTCCATTCACTCTCCCGTCCTTTCTAAGCCTCACTCTTAATTCCCACTCCTTACTCTCATAATCCCTCTAAATATACCCTCCACTTCCACAGCTAATCATTGCTCCATGATGACCCATACAATAGCGTATGCTGCTATTCGTATAAGTGATGGAAATTTCGCATTTGCAATTGGATTAATCTTCGGAAAGTTTCCGTGACGGGCATACTTCGCCGATTTGCGTTTTCCTGCTGGTATAAAACCCGGATTTATATAATGAGGACGATAAAATGTTTGTAATACGTTGAAGGTATGGAATTTTCAGCGTGGCGATGTATACAAATTTACAAATGCTACGGCTGATCTTCCCTGTGATACCTTCGTAATGTTCTTTTTTCGATTAAGTCAAGAATTTCACTCATTATTCTGTAGTGAAATCAACCAAAGAATCCCTAATCCCTTCTGATTTGATTTTTGCTCTAATCTTCATCTGCAGCATGTTATCGATACTAGAAGTAAACCCACTATAAAACTAGTAAACTAGTGAAGATTGAGTAGAACATTTCAAAAACACAGGTTAAAAAATCGCGATAGAAGTTCATTGTAACTAAGGAAATGTTGTGAAACTTCTTCAGTGTTGCCCAATTGAATATACGGGATCCCAACTTATTCATTTATGATACGATTATATCTTACGTGAGTTGCAAAACTGTCTTTATATCGAATCCAATGTTTTGCTTTCATTTTGAAATATCTCGTTATTCGTTACCCAATTTCGTTAGCGTTCGACTTATAAACAGTATCACAACTATTATCAATATACATTCCCGGAAATGATTATGAGCAAAAAAATATTTTCAATTTACTTGCAGTACGTTAAAGAAAAAGAACGGGTCAAGTATCAAGTGAAATGATATACCCAAAAACAAAGAGATAAAAAGAGTGATAAGTCACATCCTAATTGCATATGCTGAACTCGGAGTAGACAAAAAAAGTCTCAGTGCAGGACTCTGAACTTTTGAACATTATTTCAAAGCCAACATTGCATAATCTATGGTGATACAAATGATAAGATTTTTATAAAAAGAATTTTGAAAAATGCGTACGGAGGCGTACGCAATGATAAACACAAAACAGGTTTACGAAATATCGCATTGAAACTGGAAGTGAACGTGTGTGTGAACGGTAGATATCCATTTCTCAATCAAAAAGGGAAAACAATTGTCAGTCGATTACTTAATATTTTGTTAGGACTAACTAAGGTATCAAACAATGCTCGACTGATTTATGTCTATTCATTCCTTTAAGTTTTTAGCAAACACCAGCGATAGACTATATTATCATTCATGATAACCAAGGCCAAAGACGAATTTTAAAGAACTGGATTATGCAGATTACTGTTTTCTGGCTCTTGTGTTATATTTGGTAGCCAGCCCTTCCGTATTTATTTTAGTTTATTTCAATGAAACTCTCTTTTATCATATCAGCAACGCTTTCTATGTTTGTGGGTATAAGTTAACCAAACCTTACCACTTTTATCGTTCCTTTTTCTACTTTAAACCTTTCTGATACGATTCCTATACTTCTCCACATTCGAACGAAGACCCATGAAGTGTTAAATGTCACTTATTTAGCAATACCACTTCGGAGAAACTCAAACGAGGAGACTCAGACTTGGAGCAACAACGAAGAATAACACTCCAACTCCAACAACTGAAATTCCGGCGTAGAAAGAACTCGGACCGAGAAACTCAGCTCATCAGTCACCGAAAATATTCCGAGGAATTCCGAGAAGAATTATCCATTCACGTGGAGAAGGAACGGGGCTCAAAAGTTTAAAACGAAGCGGCCGAATTCCACGGATGTATACATTTATAAAATTATTTTGGTCCTCATCCGAATAAAGCCCGTCTTATAAGAGGATTGGAGAAAGTACCTGTCTTGAATCCAACCGAGTGGAGATAAAAGAAATTTCACGTGCTCCGCACCACGTGTATGGCGATGGTGCAGGTGGGAGAGGAAAGGGCTTTATCTGGACTCAGTGGGAGACTGGATGCGTAAAGACAGATGGGAAGGCTGGAATATTATTATAAATGGAGGGCTCGGGAAGGACGATCGGAAGAATTTTCCGTTGCCTTCGACGCGTGTAATATCTCTCGTCCAGTTCCTCTTTCGACGCAAAGGCACTTAACTTTTCAAAGCGTCAAAATGAAATACTGCATATCACGGCATCGGGATTAAGCTTCCATATTTGTGAGCGAGGTAAGTTTCAGCTGCCTTCCCGGTGGTTGAATGTCACGGGATGAACTCGAAATAAATTAGGGAAACCTACGGACGTTTATGGTTTTTACGGTTGGGTCGCTCGAAAATACTGATTCGATAGCTATTTATTCTAATGTAACAAAAGTACGGGGGATAGGTTCTGGAAGGGCTTTTGCGTTGGAAAATAAAAAGTCAATGTGAAGAGTAAGATCCAATGGTCGACTTAGTCAATCTGAAAGATAGCACTCTGACCTATACCTGGTAATTATTAAAGTGCTATGAATGAAGTAGAAGACATATCTAAAGGAAAGTATGCATTTAATTCCAGACAAAGGAGGAAAAACTAAAGGAAATGAGTTTTGTCTTCTCCCGTTTTAATCAACGTATTCGTCCTTTCCTAAGATAATTTTCTCCAATATTCCTTACTTTTTGCACGGATTAAAATTCCAACCCCGATTAGATATGAATATCGCACCCGAGAACGCATTATCCACATGATGTCCACATATTTATCATAAGTTTCGTAATGTACTTCAACATAATCAAGCTGTAATACCACATTTTCCTATCAATCCCCCAAAAGGCAAAAAATAATCGAGAAGTTAAATAGCCTTGACAGATAATCGGAAAATTTCTAATGTATATCATATCTTCCCAGAAATTGCTACATCTTACAAATTCAGAGTGATATCTATTACTAAAACTACTATACTAAAACGCATATAGAATCAAAGCCGAATGAGGATCGTAAAAACATAATAGCTCAAGATCGAATTCAAAGCTTCGGATGTCATTATGAGGTCGAAATAAAAATAAAATAAATATGAAGCGGCGGGAGACACGGCCGAGAATCATCGACGGGTCCGTTACATTAGGGAAAGGATCACCAAATCCACCCGCAGACGAAGGGAAAAGAACTGGAAAATAACTGTATTGCGACAAATAGTAGAATCAAATGTGAGAAGGAAGAGGAGAGCACCGTTACGAAGGAAGAATGGTCCAGAGTTTGTTACTCACATAATCCAATGGGCGCATGTAATCCTAAGTGTAAAGACATTTGTGGAAAAAGCGAGAATTGGAGCGAATTTTCTAATTGATCTCAATGAGAAAAAGAATTCAATTTGAGTGTGATATAATACATGAGAAAACATATAAAATATACAGAGTACTATATATGGGAATATAAAC
This sequence comes from Pachydiplax longipennis, assembly GCA_036926295.1. Classification (NCBI taxonomy): domain Eukaryota; kingdom Metazoa; phylum Arthropoda; class Insecta; order Odonata; family Libellulidae; genus Pachydiplax; species Pachydiplax longipennis. The sequence goes on along the minus strand of JAVFKF010000003.1, from coordinate 20,736,379 downwards.
AAATATATGGGAAAATACATAGAAAATATATCTCCGGACGGATGAGGGCCATCTGGCCTCTGCCTAGCACTTTAAGGGCTCCATCTTTTGTAATAAATAATATTTGTATATTCAATATTTGTTTCTTTGGAGAATTCTAGTGTTCTATTAACCAAATTACAATTAATCAATCAGTATTTCATCAATATGAACAGAAAAACTTTTTCCATTGTTTCAACGCACGGAATTATGTTGACTCAGAAAAATTGCATGAAAAATTGCAAAAATTGCATCGTCTAATTCTATGTTATAAACATACATATAGAGGAGAGGGGAAAATGAATTTCCAAAATTAAATCGAAAGTTCACATCTTAACGAGATAATTTATTACAGAAATAAAAATATGGCGATTTTTCGACGTAGAAGACAAGGCTTTCCCAGGGTTAATTTCCTGTGTAAACACCATCAAAGAGGAGCGAGTATCCATGAAATAGGATAATTTTTTTTAGATTCCTTAAGATATTTTCAATCACTAAGCCAGCTTACATAACAATAACAAACAGTTGTTAGATAGCGGATGAGTGCTCTCTAAGATTTAACTGAATCCGCGAATTCGCATTGAAACTTCCATCGCTCTGGCTATAAAAAGATCAGCAAATTCGGTGAACCGACTCAAAACGAATCCATCTCTGGAAGACGTGCAAAACCAATATAGACAACCCGTACTTATGAGTGAAGGGAAGATATAAAATTCGAAGATTCCCATCATCATCTCCTTGCAGCCATGTCGCCACAGTTCCATCCGATGATTCACGAATCGTGATCCTCCCCAACCCCGGAAGTGACATATAAAACTATGACCAGATTCTTAAATCTTGCTGCGCCGAAGCGTCGAGACGAACACACGACGTGACACCGAAAACGCGAAGCAGGAAGTCGCCGTGCTCGTGACCCAATTAATTGGGTGCCACTTCTCCAAAATGCGTTTTGCGAGAGACTGCAAAAATGAGGAGACTTGAACGCGATGACGGAGAATTGCAATTGGTTGAGAAGTGATTCCATAGCAGAGAACACGGGCATTGAGAGATTACGCTCATTCAGGGGGCTCTCTCTCAACGATATCCACGCAGCTATTAACTTCGAAATTTCAGAATATTCGATTTTTTTACACGCCGAACTATGAAATCGGCAGTTCATCTCACAAATGATGAAGTGCGAGGTTTCAAAGGGGTTTCATTTTGATAGTTTATTTTATGGGGAAAGAAATGCAAATCTAGTCGAAAGATGTTTCTTTTTAAATCAAATAAATATTTGATAATTTGATATTTAAAAATATCAAATTTTTAATGCAAACGGTGTTGGCTGATACACAAAAGCATAAAATAATCAAAATATCCTTCGAATGTGTGTTATACTTTGAAAATGTCGTTCAGGTAGAAATTACTAAAAACAAATCACGAATTCGAACGCTAGTTCTAGACGTGTATAACTTAGTCAAGATAAAAAAAATGAAATTAAAATTTCTTAGATCATTGCTTCCACGTATTCACCTCGATTGCGATAATATAATAATCAAATAATTCATGCTATATTCATTCAAAATAGCGGATGACTTTTTAATACCCCATGTTTGATTAACCAACCCGATAAAATCCGATCAAAATTCATTCATTTAGAATATAATAATTTTCCTTATAATATTTCAAGTTTTAATTTTTATAAAATATTTTTATCATTAATGGTATGGCTTCTAAGAAAGGTAAGCATATATTACTAATAGACGCCAAAAAGAGAATAAACTAACCAGACTTCTAAACTGCATCTGATGAATAACCGTGGATAAAGGATGATTCCGTACATCCTTAAGTAAAATTAGTCTTCATTACCCTAAGTCTATTAAATATAACTAGAATTGAATGATAGTAAACAAAGAGCTCTGTGGAGTGTTTAGCTAAACCTAACCAGCAAACAAAGGCGTACGCGGAACAATTCAGTCCTCCGCAAAAACTCGAGAGCAACACAAGGGGTCCACACTCAACAAATTTCTCCATCCTTTGAAAGAACCGCCGTTTAAGCGACGAAACAGACAATCGAAAGGGGCACGCGCGCAATCCTCCGCAAGGACCAGTCAACAATAATACTAATGACATGGAAGGCCTCTCGAGCAGAAGAGGGATGGAGAAAGTGGTGCAGGGGAATGATTAGGCCTTGCCATTGATGGAGAGGAAGCAGAAGTATGTGCTCACGTGCTGAAGGGATTGGCGTGGAGAGTCGCAGGGGATGCTGGGAAGATCAGAGCACGTCAAGAACGCGTGCTGGGGCTAAAAGGGGTTTTAGGACTCCCTGGTGTCATTACGTAGGCTCTACAAAACTGGAGGACGGTGCTCCAAAGGGGTGCTTTGCAAACCACTCGCTCACTCATTGTTGACACTTTGGCGGGAGAGTGTTTTTTCAAGAGACGCCGGTGACAGCATCTGGCGGCGGGCGAGAGAATCACGCCGGGATGAACCTCAATGACTGGCTAATTGCGTTAAAAAGAGTTCGGGATGAGGAACCGAATTAACCTCGGCCCAAACAAAGCTGAATGCGATGTGGAATATGTTTTTGATCGTTTAATCTTCCGGAAATGGGTGTTTAAGGGGTATGAAACGCGTTATTATTCACAACTATCGAGGACTGCAGAAATAGTAATAACATGGAGTTAGGGCTATGCAAAGGAAAGAAAATTGCTGTATACATAAAGATCTGAAGGAATAAATACATGAAATCCCATGGCAAAGCGAAGAATAGATCTGATGTTTAATCTATTTTGTCGAAATATGACGGCTTAGTTCTATGTGGAAAATAAAACGAAATGTATGTCGCATATTTGATTTCAACTAATGTTATTAATTTTTTTCCGTTGATTAATTTGTTCGCCATCATTATTTTAAGCTCCTTTCAATGATTTTTTACAATACAATCTACAGTAATTTAATACCTAACTCCTGTTTCTGGTTCTTATAATTGACCGATAAATAGATGTTGATTCTTGAGTTCCTTCAGTGAGGAATTTGGAAAAAAAACTATCGCACAGGGTATTGTTTTATCTTTTGAAGGTTATTAGCAACTTCCAATATCGTACACATCCTAATATTTGGGACATTGTGAATCTCCACAACGTTCGTCATCTTGCAACATAAAAAGAAATTAGCGAGGTAAAAAAATCTCCGCATATTTGTCGATGTTTAAAGATACTAAGGAAAGAACTAATGACCCAATGTATCAATTATTTATACTCTATAACTCAATTAACAAGCGCTTCATTTGAAACTTCGACAAGGAAAGGAGAACTTCGCACAGTGGAAAACAGCATATTAATGAAAGACTGGGAAGGGAAGGAAAGCAATCCTGAACTCACTCTTAATTTTCACATTGGCCTACATCTTGGCGCAAATAAAAAAAAAAGATCTCAGACGCTTCTGCGAATGACTCTTTCTCCGCAGATGTAGCTGACGTTTCGAGGGTGGAAAATAAGGATCCACCCGAGGAAGGGAAAAAGAAATAAAAAGCATTTTCGAGTTTGAGGTATATTGCGCCGTATTCCGTGCATTGGACAGCGGTGTGACAGCTGAGGACGACAACGCGAAGGGATTTCACTCGAAGGGAAAAATGAGGAGTTTAATAAGGGGAAGGTGAAGATGATGAAGGAGGAGAAGTAGGTCGTGGAAGTGATGCAGTCGCAGAGAGAGAATTTGGGAAATATATTCCATGGATGAAATGCATCTGAGATCGTTAGGCGATTTGGAATTCAGACTGAAACCATTTGCTATATCTGTAATCATTCAATCAGAATAAGTGTATAGTTATATTAGAAATAGAGGTAAATTGGCATCCTTTGTAAATTTTGGGAGTTAACAGTATAAAAAAGATACCAAGGCCAAACATACCTGGATTATTTAGAGCAAAATATTATAACTATAAAGGCTGAATTCTACGAAGATAAGAAACTTTTAATTTCTTCAACTGGTGCAGAAAGTTTTGGATTTTTACTGTAAAAGGACCGTATTCGAAATAAGCCAGATAGAACAACTGAAGCTAAACTTAGATTAATCCAAAAAACTATCATAAAACAAGGAATAGATGATGTAGTACAATAGAAAAATATAAAAATATCTTTGTGATATAGGCATTATCCATTCTTATTGTATTAAAGTTTTAAAAATGGACAGAACCACTATCGCTTGATAAGATTCACTTGGAATATAGATTCATTCTATTATATAAGATGAAGAGGAATGGATTATACAATTAACAGATTCGCAAATAAAAATAATTCGTTTATCTCAAATCAATTGACTCAAGGTAATATCATAAATAATAACAAAATGCGTTCCAAAATTCCAAAACTATTTCTACATGGTCACTTCCGCCATAAGCTTGATGAAAACTGAAACTCAGTCACCTCAACAATTCGTGTTCACGAATGATCGGACCAACTTAAAAGAGGATAACGAAAGAAACAGTGCGCGGAAAAAAGCGCAAAAAAACGCGAAAATTCATTTCTTGCTTCGAAAACATACGCTGATTTCGATTACGAAAAGTAAACGTGATTGGGAAAGAGAAGAGCGGATTCCATTTCGAAAAGCCTTAATTCCATCAGCGTTGCATTTCACGCCCCCTGTGTTCCGCCTCCCATAAGCCTCTCCGCTACCTCACTTCGCTCCACGTTTAAATCAGCTCCTCGAAAAGGCGTTTTAATTTTCGGGATGATGATAGACTGCTTTCGGCCGGGGGAAGATGGATTTCGGAAGGATGCGACCCACGTGACGCAATAATGTTGGGTTGAGGTAGCCACGGATACGACGTTCCGCAAACTTCCCTTTTTTACCCGCCAATCTCAGAGCTCACTCAGCTACCACGATTACACGGACGGTACACGATTCCTCGTACGATATAAATTGCTCCAGCGGACTTCCTAGTGTTAACATTGGATGCTAACATCACTGCAATATCTATTATAAGTTTTGCAAAAATTTTCATCTTCGAATAGCAGCACGAGGATGTATCGTAATAAAAGAAAAATAGGCAATTATCAACGAGTAATAAATTAAACAAATCGCTAAATTTCTGTCGAATATTTCAGAAATAAATTCAAATAAAAACATCACAAGAAATATATTATGATGCAAATCAATTAACGATAAGAGTTCATAATTGCATAAACATGACAAGTAATATTATTTATCAATAAATTGCATACATGTTTAAGAAAATAAAATTGCCTTGAAATATTCTTTCAAGGAAATTTTATTTTCTTAAACATGCATGATTTATTCTGAATTGTGCGATATAGTGAATATAAAGCATCTTTATCCAGCTATATAGTACTTATCCAATGATTGAATTTAAGATTTAATATATCGTCTTAAGTCCTTCTAAACAAAAAAATATTGCAAATATCAAGAAAAAGAAATGAAAATTACAAAATAAAATCAAGCGAATTTTGCAAACATGCAGATATAACTCTCAAAGGAATCATCCTCCGAATAGCGAAAAGAAGTACTATGCTAAATATTTTAAATTTGAGAAATAATAAAACTGCACACGACAAATGGACCGTATTCCTAAATCATTTATGGAGAGCCTCAAAAAATTTCAGTACGAAAAGATTAATTAAGAATGCATGGAAAATACCTCGATACCAAGAGCTAAGCATAAGGAAGTGAATTCTGCAATCCAAACTGACCGATCGAAAATATCGTAGTGCAGTAGTGGATTAGAAGAAACGAGTCAAAGTGCGACTGAATAGCCAAGGAAAATCTAAAACGAAGTAAGTGCGGGGATGCTGAGGACAGCGATGTTTAAAGGCCACTCAGATACGTGAAAATGAAGAGGGAAGAGATAAGAAGGCCGCAGCATCCCGGCTCCAGCCGTTAATGAACGTCGTGACGGCTTATAATGAGTAAAAATTCAATTTAGGGACGTATCAACGCTAGTCCATCCGTTCGATTTTTCCACGGCTCCCGCTTGATTTCCTCGCATTTTTCGGCCGCTCGGCAATGAGCCCACCGACGATTTATTTTCGCGTTTTCCTCGCAAAAAAACCTTGCGAATCGTGCCGAAACTAACACGGGAGAGCGGAATTTTCCGCAGGAAGAAATTCCGCCGTAATGCCCAAAGTACGGCGCTGGAAAAGGTGAGCTTTAAACCGACCGTGATAACCTGTCACGGCCATCCGATGCATTAAAACATAGCGCTTCTTATATTGAAGAACACATTTCGTTTACTTTCCTCCGAACGAAATTAAAAATTTTTCCCCAATGAAAGACTAAACTCGGACACCATCGTCACGTCCGAAAAAACCCCGCTGGCGATACGACGTCAGAAAAAGATTTGATTTTTTATTATAGACGAGAACAAAAGAGGCAGTAAAAAGGATGAATAGATTTTTCGTTAATGGCATCGAACGCGTGTAGCCGTTGATTATTATATTTATGAGAAAATAAAAACCGCCGGTTGATACCCTCTTATGCTTTAACGTCCGCACGAGAAAAGATGTGGATAATTATCTCGAGCCCTTGGGTTGGATTATACTTCCGAGAGAAAAGAATTTGGATCGAAAAAAAAGTATTCCACCCTGTGCAGGGTAAACTGATAGGTGCGCGGTGAAAAAACTCATCCCGTCGGACATAAAGAGGTCCGGAGAATAAAATTAAGGGAGGGAGAGGCGGAGATAATGATTATGGTGTGGGCGGGAGGTGGTCCCGTGATGAAAACTCGTGGAAGGAGGATGAATTCAGTGGCTGCAGAGGTTATTAGTCTGTGATGAAGAAATGCCTTCAACGTCTGAAGGTAACGGCGTTGAAGAATAAGGGATACGTGCTCGCAAAAGAAAAGACGCAATCCGGGGATCGTGTTTTACGGCAGCGATCTCATACAACCGATTTTACTGCTTCGATATTGCATTACCACCCTCGAAAGGATAGAAGAATAAGTCTTCGTGTAGAAATGTAACAGTAACACCTCCAATAAAAAAACACGCACAACCGTATGTGCCAAATATCGCATAAACAGTTTTCTTGTAACTGTAACAGTAGTACACACTCAGCATCAAATAAAAAGCGATTCATCAACATATTAGCTTAATTTTCGGAGCATCTCGAAATTAAATTTCCGTTTCTTTGCAGGTCTTCACGTTATAGGACTCTTATTATTGAGATGTGTCTTGAGGACTCAAACGATGAAATTAAAAAAGACTGTTGAGGGCAGATATGTAAGGTGATAGAGAGGGAAATAGATTCATTCCGTATGCCTCAGAGGAAATAGTAGTACATATAGTACTTGATTCGCTGAATAGTTCCCGGAAAACTCAACATAAACTCATTAAACAAGTCAATGTAACATCTTAATACGAGTATATACATATAATCTAATTTTTTCACCGTTCCTTTTCGCAATTTATTTTCAATATTTACTATCATGTTATTCGTTTAGGTACTGAATAAAATTAATATTGACTCATTTTAATCACAAAATAAAATAATTATAAAGTATATCATTTCTTATTCTAAAGCAATTCTTGAATTTCAATGGTTTAGGTGAGCTCAAAATATTGTAAATTAATTCCCTAAATCTCCTGGCAGAGGTAAAATTAATGAAGTGAAGCAGACAAATACTTTCTGTTTACCTTGCGAAAAGTAAATATGAAAGAGAAAAAATTCCCACTTCGTACCACCATTAATTATTGCTAAACTTTATTTTTTGGTGACAAAGATGTGACGTATAGCAAAATTAAATCCTCCCCTCGTTTATACATTCTACCCGAATCTGCACGATTAGATTGCTATAACCTAGAATCTCTCAGAGACGACCAGGAAAGTGTAGGATGAGAATGCAACTTCTCATGGGTTCACGTGCAATATCACTCGCCGAAGAATGTACCAGTACGTGTGATGACCGGGATTTCGCAGAAACGGAGCAAGAGGTCGCGGAGATGCTGTCAGCGCCTATGAGGCTCTTCGAGACGTGATAGGAAGCCGATCTTCCGAAGGCGAAAATGTAAACTCAATAATAAAAGCAGCGATGGAATTCATATCTCCTCTCGTCTTAGCTTCCGCGCGTCAATTTATCACGACGCCAATCTACCTTCTTTCTTTTCCTTTCGTCCATGATCACTCCAACGAAAGACTGAAATATTTTCGACGTGCACATTCACGGCGCACGCTCTTTTATTTTGATTCCGCAACCACTGATTTCGAAATGAAAACTCGGAACGGATTTTGCCCGTCGCTTATTTTGAGGATGATTTTGAGATCAAGAAAAGGGAATTTGAGATTGATTACTCTTTACTTCCATGTTTTGATAATATTGCGTTATCTGAAAATGCTAACATTGATCGTGGAAAAAGGTCGACGTAGGAAACTTGGAATATATATGCGTGATATTTTAGTATATGTAGCTCTTGCCTCTGGGCCTTACATATAACACTCATTGATGTTTGAATCATTGATTACAAAAAGGTAAAGCTTTAATCTCTATGTTCCGTGCCGGTCGTTTACCAAAGAGGATTAGGGAGAAAATTTCTAACTGGGCCACTTTTTACATATAATTTAAATACAACACAGTCTGCAAAATTAAAAATACCCTTGCGAAATTATAAAACAGACATCCTGGATGAGAGGAACCTACGAATTGAATAATTCTTGTAATTAATATGGGTGTTTCCAATAATAAAGACTAGACATATATAACTACACAGACGAAGAAAAATATTGTTTGATTCATTAATTACATAACGTATTTAAATCGAAATGTCTTAGCGTTCCTATAATTGAATGGCATACAAATAAACATCACTTAATATGCCACAATAACTTATATCTGCTCTGAAAACTGTATAGTATATTTATAATCTAAGTCAGACATCTCTACATAATCTCGAACAACACCATGAAATACTTCGAGGAGCGCCGGCAGGTATCGCTCCAAAAGATTAGTGAATGTATTCAGCACTAATACCTTAAGCATCCATCCATCTACGACGGAAATTATAGCGCAAAACATCGCAAAATTAAAATCAACGACCGCAACCGCGGATTCATTCGCGAGGGAGAGAAAAGGCGCCGCGATTCGATTCCGAGAAATCCGCAAACGAAGCAAAAAACGAGGAAATGATGAGAAACATTGAAATTGGCTGTGAGCGTCACGACTCGATAATGCGATCGCGAGAGACAATATCCTTTAATCCCTCCATCGCATTCTTCAGACCACCTTTCCAATTCAGACGCTACACACGACTCAATCTACGAGTAGAGACAATATGGGAAGAGAGAATAAGGCCTTATAAAGAGAGAGGCTGTTCAGATGTTTGGTATCCGTCATTAGGACGGCCACCGCGGAAGATCCTGCAATTACCAGAGGAAAAAGGATCGGAACGAAGAAGCGGCTTTCGAGAAAGAAAGAGGCAATCAAAAAAGCTTTTCATTAAAATCGAGAAGGCGGAATCTCCCATCGAAATCTATACTTGGTTATCTGATTGCATCTCCCGATGATTGAATATTAGCGTGAAAAATTATTAGGAACTCGCTGAGATTTAACAATTACCGCTAATCTTATCCCCGCGATGCTATCGGGTTAAGAAGCGAAAGAATTTCAATCCGAATTTTCATTAGGAGAAAAGTGGGTTTTCGCCCATTGACTCCCGTGCGATGTGTTTTTGCCTTTTCTTTCAGCACTTGGGAATTACGTGCCTTTAAAGATCTGCAATCTCGCAAAATTAATAACCGAGATAGTAATCGAATGTATAACTCATGCCTCGGAGTTTCGAGTTTATAAATACCGCTACTTATAAATATATGGAGCCAATAAATACCTACAAACGGATCGTTACATTCGAATAAATGTTATCAAAATATTATTCAATCCTTTCAATAGCGCATCTCTTTACACTGTTTAAATAAGTAGATTTTTTGTTTCATTTTTTCTCATGATAAATATAAAATCATTATTTAAATATTTTAACTTCAGAGTAATGCCTATTTAACCGAGAAGATAACTTGAGAGGTAGGAACAGTCTAAGGTATTTTTGGCGCGGAAAGCTAAACTGCGGTAAAATATTTTTTCTCGATTTTTATTATCCTAATCGATATGGAAACAATTCTGTTTAACACCCAAAAAGCATCGGAAATTTCTAGTTTTTAAAAAGGTAATAATTCATTTATGTTTTGATAAATCTCTCAAATAAATTTTCGACCGATTAAATTGCTACGAAATTATTTATTTTAGTAGAATATTGATTTGTGAACTTATAATAAAATTGACAAAAACGTACGAGAATCAAATGAAAATATCCAAAGATTTTTATTATTAAATCATAAATAATTATTGACACAATAAGGTTAATTCCTTCAAAATGTAGGAAGTATAATTCCTTTATTTGAAATCCCAATTCACTGCCTCGTCACTCACTACCAACGTCATCGTTACATCCTACAATGGCGGGATTTATCAAAGATTAGAAGAAAAGATCGATGAATCTAAGAAATGAAGAATTAAGATACAGAAACTCGGACACGGGGTTGCATAAGAAATAAATTAACCATGTGGCCTACACAGTTACTTGGAAAAGGTAAGTAACGATTGAGGCGGTATGCGATTTCATTACCCTCAACGATATCAAATAATCGAAATAAATGAGCATAAAAAGTAAAGGAGCTTGTTTTGATGGTAGATAGTGGAAAAACCGATATGCTGAGGAAAGAGAGGAGAGGTAAATATGGATGTGTATGTGGTACGTGAGAGGAATTTTCGTGTATATGCGGATGGACGTATGTAAAAAGAAAAAGTGGCCAGGGGTCTCCGGGATGCGCCCGAAGAAAAGGGAAATATAATGTGACAACGCATTTTTACGAGGTCCTCTACGGATGGGGAATGCATAAAATGAAGGAATGCCGAAAGAAGGCTTTAGAATAACATTTATTCTTGAAAGACAGCGATGAAGTAATTAAAGGAATACTAAAAGATGAAAAAAACAGGGGTTAACGCGTGATAGGGACCTAAGCACCTATGAAATAGGATGGAGAAAGCGTGACTGGGGTGGTCAACATACAGAATACCAATTTCAGAAATGAATGTCGGTCCTTAAATGAAACTTCCTACTAGTTAAAACACAACTAATATGCATCAAATACAGAGAAAGGACCTTCAAGCAGTAAAAAGTACAAAGGATAATTTTCTAGAAAAATTAATTTCTATTTTCAAAAATTTCTTCACTCGAATATATATTAAAATTCTCGACTTATACAAATGGACCTTTTCTCTTCAAAAAACCAACATTAGAAGAGGTATCCGATGAAATAAACCGGGTCAAAGGGATGAAATTGATGAAAAAATCCTCAAAAGCAAAAGAAAGACGTGTATCGTGAGAGATTCCTTAGAAGAGCGCTGATAGCATCTTTCCATCGGAAGCCGTGGGATGGAATCTCGCAAGAAAAAACGACCAAAACGGGGAAACTCTGATCGACCGGCCTTCGAAACACTCCCGAGAGATTTTAAGAGGTTTTTAAAGTCGAATTTCTGGAAGTAATGAGTACGCGGTGGGCGTTTCATGATGACACGCTGAAATCTGTTTCGGAAGTCGTCGAGGAATATAGATTAATGTCTTGAATAATTAACGCGGAAGGTCGTCCCGCTCTTAATCGATATATTGGATGGACGTTGATAGATAAGAAGCCAACTATTAATTAACGAATGCCCTCCTGTAAGAGCGGAGGAACTGCTATCTGCCCTACACCGAGATCAAAGATAGAGCTCGATTATCTCTCGGCTGAAACCATCAATATCGTAATGTATATTTGAGGAGAGTTATCAGCCGCATGAATGATTTATTGCTGACAAACAGGCGTAGGATCAGGATACTCATAAAACTTTTATCTCCGCAGGATTAGACGTAATTAAAAACGAAATTTACCTTGGTTTTAGCTCCCCAAATTGAGATATCATCTTCCGAAACCTGAACGTTGCGCACCGAAACCCTCGAGAGAACTGATTTTGCGGATAAGGCTGATATTTTGGTAAATTTTTCGATGTTAAACAGTTGAATCGCACGGTTTCTGCACAAGGAAATCGTGACTGAGGACAGAGAAAAAATTCGAGGAATTACAGAGGGTATAAAATGGGTAAACGTTACGAGTGCTAAAACGAACTTGACAGAAATGGAAAAATATCGCTCCTCGTGAAAGGCATTAAAATTTCAATAGCGACTTAAACACGAAGAAATACAAATTGTAATTGTGCAGTGGTTAATTTTAGCGGATATTTCTTTAACGCTCAAGTTATTCATTTTATTTACTAAAGAATATTATTTTACCACGAAAATATCCCGAATGGTGACGTCATAAATTACCAATTTTATCAAAAGTGTACGTATTTACCACACACCAAACAAGAAAATGTTTGAATAAACACGTAAAGAAATACTAAAATCGAGCAATATATATAGCCATTTCCTTACATTTCTTGGTGAATGAAAAGGAAAAAATCTTGTCGGTTTTTCCGGGCTTACAATTAGATTTTAATGGCCAACTTTTGTGCACTAACTCTAAGGCTATGGTAAGGAATTCACAAACAAAGCTCCGAATACATCTGCATGATAAATGGTCTAAACTTTAATAATTAATAAATCTAACCCGAAAGGAAATCCGAGATAATATCCCGCTCCAAATATTAATTAATATAGATTCTACTTATTCGCATTGTGAAACTCGACAAAAATGTTCCCTCCTGGAGATATCGGCTATAAACGCGAATGCTGACAAAAGGAAGGAGAACAGCGTAACTAGGATCGAAACAATTGAAGAGAGGCCACCGTGGGAATATGAGAGGACGCAGCGATTCGCTGTAGCCGCGGAGCACGTGACCAGAAACGCGGAGTCCCACACGTAACAGTCGCTCCTCCTAATCGTTTAACAAGACATTCACAATGTCATCTCCCGCTGGGGTAGACTTAATTCGGCACCGCACATCCAAGATGCCTTTTAATGACCGCGAGATGGTCCCGACCACTTGAAAGATTCCAGATCAAGAATGTGCGTAAGGACTCCTACACGACTAAGCAATCCATGCTTAAGTATAATGGTGAGGTGAAAAATTTTCCTCGGATAGTATTATTAGATTTATATGTTTGTCGTGTTCACTAATTTGTAGGTTACTCTATAATGATAGCTAACGCTACCACTTGGCTTGCAGTAGAATTTTGGCAAATAACACAAACAATAATAATGTAGCAGATTATGTTACAGTAAATTCCAATTCAGAAAACTAATTAGAATTTTCTTTGGAATTAGGAAACGGTAGGCAATTATGACAATGGTACTACTTACTGAAGAACTCAATCTATCCTAAGATTAAAGTCTGAAAAATACGGTTTTTAGTTTTACAAAGATAACAAAAGTAAACCAAAGGGACATATACTGAATTGAAACCGACAATTTGCTTTTGGATATGCGTAAGAACGTATGATAATTCGCCAATTATAATTTACAGTGGTTAATATAGCAATGATGACTGGTCTCCAAACCAACTAAATGTTAAGTCCGTACAGCTATAATTTATATTCTAATATATACCATATCTTTATTCCGTGAGATTTTGACATCACATTTTGACTATAGATGGATCAAAGAATAGCTACAGTTGAATGTAAGCTCTAGACAACTGAAAAAATGGCCCATGAAGCTAAACCATTACGACTGAACCATAGGTGAGGTAACATTTGCAGAACTTCATATCTTCCCCCATATAGTCGAAAAAGACAAAAATCAGCTGTGTATATAAGAACCAAATCGTTCGAACGATGATTGACTCCTCAATGGACCAATAATAGAGAAAAGGAATTACATGAATAGAATATTGGGCTTAATATTGTTCTACCATTAGCGTCATCCGAAAGGAACACCACTTACTCACGCACTGCCCTACCAAAGAGAGGTTTCCCACGGGACCCCGCTCTCCCTCCGCTCAAATTATGAAATATATATGTGGCTTTACGGACCACGGTCACTCAGACTACGGACCTTTTTCCCCGAGAAATTCCGAAGGGACCTCTACAAGATGATTTAATTTCTCGCTCTGGGGCCCCTCTCACAATTGTTATTCCTCACTCATACGTCCCGGAAACCCCCTCGCTATTCCCAATAAGAGACGTTTCGCTGGGGGTCTCGCTCTTCCATAAGAAATCCATTACCGAGGGTCAGCACGTGTCCATCACGCGAATTATGTCTGTCTGTGGTCGGACACCGTGACGATGACGAGGTTTGCATCTTTTATCATACTTTTCTACCATGGTAATTTTTGTTGAGAAAAAATTTGTCCTTTTGAGTAACATCAGCTACGGAAGAGTAACAGATCGTGCAGTCTTCAAAATTTAACTAAAGCTAATATCTTTCATTGAACATTTCGGAATTATGTGAATAAAATATTTCTAATGGCAGACTTTTATTTTACCTTTCGTAAGTATTAGCCAAGTAGAATTAAAAATATGAAAAAATTCAAAGAAGTAATATTGATGACCCATATACCTAATCGAACCTTAGAGATAACTTTTCTGAATCAATTACGATGACTTCAACTATGGTCCTGATCATGATTTTAATGTAAAAAATTAGTATCCGGAATTTTAAAAAATTCCGGATACTTAATAAAGGAATAAGACTTAAGAATAATAACTTAAATAAAGGATAAAGACTTAAGGTCCGCTTAATTTTTCTTTAATTCTTCAGGTCAATTCTTTTTTAAATCTCATTTATTAACTTTAATAAAAGAGTGAATGGTTTCCCCGAATACTTAGAGGACAGAAAAAATATTCTTTTCGTAAACTATGTATACTAGTATATTTTAATACCCAACGCCCTCTTTTCTGATCTAAGGCATACAAAAACACTCCGCTGTAACATTTTCGAGAATCTTTCGAGTATTACATAACGGAAAAACTTCCTAAATTCTACAAGAATTCCAGGAACTCTTCCAGGTGCCCACTGACCACTAGGAAAGAACGCAGAACTCGTGAGGCGAAAGTGTTAGAAAATTCCACACCCTGGGAAAAATTCCTTATTGGGGTCAGACTGGCCCTGGTCAGTTGCCTCGAGGGGGCGAACCCTTGACCGCACGCGAAACGAACTTTCCCCAAAAATCCTTCGGTCATTGCTTTCTGCCCATTTCGACCTGCCACCCTTAATATTCGGACCCTCCGCAGAAGGCGCTGCAGTCGTCTCTTTCGAATTCCGACCGCAGTCTCTCTTCTGAATCGCAAACCCCCTCCTTCACTTATTCCATTTACGCCACACCCATTTCCCTCACATTTCCCTTTGCACTGCGAATTCTTCGATTCTCTTTCAACGAGCTCGATTTTCCGTCCGTCGTCTACTCCTTAAATTCCTCATTGGATACATCAGCGGTGGGCACCGTGTCAGCAGATGGATCTCGGCATTCATCGCTGACTACGGTCGCAAAACTTTAAATTTATCTACTAATTTCTACCCAATATACCACAAATAGAGCTTATGGTCTGTACCGAATTCACGATGCTTTATAATGATACTAACCATTTCTTATGAGGAAAATGACTCACAATTTTAAATCAGGGAAAACTAATTACTTTTCAAGTGAAAGCGTGGGCCCCAAATGATGATCATAAATGAAAAGTATCGACGAAACCGGAACTCGAACCAAGGTCTCCCTCTTACAGAGAAAATTCTGCACTATACTGCACTACAGTCTAGTTAGTCTTTCTAGTTAATTTGATCGCTTACAACTGTACTTCAAATCTTCTAATGTAAGACACGAATTATGATTTCCATCGTCAGACTAAGGAACAATGCAAGAGACTAATTGGAATCTGATTAGATTTGCAATATGGAAAAACACATGAGATTTCATTCCTATAAAATGTAACTATAATTCCTATAAAATGTAACATTACTGACTAGAAATCCTGAAACGCACTACAGATAAAAATCCTCTGTAAAACGCAAAAATAATATACTTAAATAAAAATGCAACAACCAGATCAGGATAAAACTCCATTGATTTTACATTTTGAAGGAAAAATCAGCGTAAGATCATCCTAAACCCCTAAAGGTTAACGATTAAGCAAATATATAGTCAACCTATTAAAGAAAAAGGAGAAACAAATGTTCCCTCCACAGTTTTTATAAATCCTTGTCCAAAAAGTACCACTAGACCATTTAAACAACATGTGACAGATACAAATTCGAGTTGTTCGTCAAAATTAAGCGTTTTATCGGATGAAGGAAAGTTTGGTAGACGCAATGAATATTCCTAAGAAATCCATCCTCCAAGTTTAATTAACAAGAATTTCCTTGTAAAACAAAAGATCCTCCCCGGATCGCCTATGAATATTTAAATTAGGGAAATTAGAGGGCATTGCGTGGATGAGGTATAAAGAGAGCAGGTGGGAGAACAGATGAAAAATCCTCCAAAGAAAGCTTCATATTTATGGTGGGTGCAGCCCCGGGCATTTCGTGAAAATGCTGCGGACGCTTATTATTTGAGGGAAGGAATATTAGGTCTCTGGCGCTTTCTCACACCAACGTAATCACCACAAAAGGCACACGCACGTGCCTCTCGCAGGCACGAAAAGTTCGACAGACCAAATTTCACATTTTTTAGAAATGGACAGACTTTTTGGTTAGACCTTTTGGAAAAACAAACCGACTCCTAAAAACCTGAGCGATATGGGCGCTGTCAGTTAAGTAACCTCTGTTGAAACGTTTCTTTTAAATGAAAGAATGATTAATATTGCACTGTTTGACCTAACCTCGTTATATAGAAATAGATGTGTACAAGCTACTTGATCGTTATATATTTAGACTACAGATTTATGCGATCATAAGACATCAGATTCCAGCCAGCTATTGTTTTATATTATTGTTATGTTGTAATACTGTTATTATTACATTGCTATGTTAACATATTTTATACTGCTAGAGGCAAACTACGTTCTGAAAATTCTAACTTAATTTATGGAATCCTCAAAAAAGTATTTATCAATGATTACATTTTATGACGTAACCTTAATTTTGTCATACATGATAGATGGAGTTCATTTAGAGCAAATTAGAAAACTCATTACTACGTGATACATAAAAATTATTAAAACTTAATTTCATAAACTCATAAAAGGGAAATAAACAGAAATTAAATGTAAATAAAGATAAAATTGAATCTATCGAATTAAATTAATTCGCGGCCTGATTACTTAAAATTGCTACTTTAGGATAATTAAATTTGGAAAATACTTCCTTTGATACCTCATTTTTAAACAACTTCTAAAATATCATCTGATGCAAACAAAAATATAGTTCGTTCATGATGAGCTAGTAAATGTTCTACATTAGATCGATATGCTCTTATATTCTCGCGAATATCTTACGTAACGAACGGTAGAGATGGGATACATAACTATCAGACCATCCCGTTAAGGGTGTTCCATAGACCAACTTTAATTCCGATCGAAGTAACTGAAGGCAATCCACTCTACAGCTCACATCCTCGCATGTCTGCGTTGCATTCTTGTTGAAATCCTCAAGTGTCTTCAAGGGAAAAACAAAGGGCCAATAATAGCCCTCTGTCCTCACCCTAATTTCTTCAATTTTCTTGGAGTGCTCACGAAAACCACCAAAGGCTTTCCAGGTCATGGGAATACCCAGCTTCCAGACTATTTCCAACTCGGAAGACATGGAAAGATACGATCCTCTTATGAAGGATTCCGAACCTAAATTCGACATCGTAGATAGCGAATAATATTGTTCAAATGTATCGAAAGATTTCGTATCCAAATTATGGTGATGGGTTCGATACCCTAATTCCAAAATAAAAGCTATGTCTGCACAAAAGTCGACCTCTCGAAATCGTTCAGATTGAGATGTTGAACATTTCATCGCTCATGCTCCCAAAATTGTCCATCTTTTCCTAAATAAACACTACACCAGGACTAGATTACGATCTCTTTAGTCTCGCTGACATGTATCGATTGTATCGAAAACATCGATGCTATCGAAAATATCGAAAAACAGCTCCGATATATCTCTAAGATTAGTCACGCTCGATTGATGATGCGAAACAAAGAATACGTCGAATTTTCAAAAAATTAAAACTCCCGTACTATGTCGAGTAAACATATGATTCCACGTCCTCGTTAATTAAGCCCGACTTCCATTTCGTGACGTCACCGGTCGAATTTGAGTGTCGCATTGGAAGGAAGAAAGCGTACGCGTGTTGCATTCGAAGAAAGACATGTGCACCCTCGTGACAGTGGGACAAATTGCGTGCTCTGGGTGCTTACGGCGAGAGTCACGCACGGGGAGCGCCCGCCACCAATGCCTACGCTATTAAGCCCCTCTCAACTCCTTCAAATGGGCCCAGGAAAAGAATTCGATTTTTCTTCGAGTCCACGCCTTACATCTAGGCCCGCTTTTTAAAGAATCTCTGAGCGCCGATACGAAATGATAGAGATCGAAGGGATTTCATGTTCGAAAGCAATTAAAGACTGGATCTAGGAGCTTTAAAAGGAGCATTCGTAATTCTTTAATTGATTCTTCTGATTCAGTCAATGTTGCGAAATTATGCTAAAACCTCACTGGCTAATGCCCATCGTTCTAATATGCTCAATACCTTGATTACTTTGAGTTGCAAAGGAAGTCCTAAATAGTTTTTTTTCCTCGAATTGATTGTACGCTCTCAAAAAAAAACGAAACTTTCCTCTTCCAAAGGATCATACAAAATATGCGAAACACTGGAATTAGATTCATGGAAAAACTAAATTGCATAATTATTTCCAGTAATGAGGAGGAAACTTCGAACGGATGATGCATACTTAATAATTATCTATAAAGATCAATTCATGAAATCTACTTCACTTTAATCTATTAACCCTTTTATTTGATCTTTGTTAGTCTTGAGGTCCTTTCTGATACCTTGGCAATTTTATCTTCTATTAAATATCTATTACAAAGGCCTAACTTTTAGTTTCTTTCTCAGATGATATTTCACAAGCTGTCAAATATTATTTCTTTCTTATGTAGTCATGTTTGTAACGCCAAATCATTTTCACAAATTGCTAACGATACATCATAAATCGCGATGTTAACCCATCTTTTCAGATGCAATAACTTTAACATCTTCTGATAAACATCAAATCGACTCTGCGTGGGAGACAGGTTAAACTTTGTACGGAAGATTAAACGAAGGAACGTGAAAAATGTCATCAAAAATAGCATCGTAAGCAAAGAGCGATTCCCCATGATGTTTTCGTGATGCCCTCACGGGAAAGACCGTCACTTTTGGGGAAGGAAGTGGACGCCACCCTTAGCAACGTTGCTTGTCTATCAGAGAAGACCTTAATGGGAAAAACCAAGGCCGCTCTGGGAGGAAGGAAGGAACTGCCTCTGAGGTAAGGAATTCAATTTAAACGCAAATGAGCGTGGACGTTTTTTCTCCGCTTTTTAGATGAAAAACAATAAAAATGTGGCAATGCGCTTTATTTTTACGGGGGATGAAGTAGGAGGAGAGCGGCCTCGAAGGGCAACGAAAGATAAGTAAACCGAAAGCGGCGGAGTGTACAAAAAGCAGTGCGTGAGTATCGAAGAAGTCTTCATTAGCGTAATCAAAGAGGGTTATAAATAAAAAAGCGGTGACTTTTAATTGGAACCGCCGATATTTTGTCCATTCGCCTCTTCCGGTTTCAAAAATCCGATCGCAAATTAATTGTGCGGAGCTTCCGAACGAATTATTAATTTACGGGAGCCATAAATTGAAAAGGACTGAGAAACTTGAGTCGCGGGAGACCGTTAAATTCCGACGAAATTAAAAGGAAATCAAATACTGGGGAATTTATCCGTCGATGGATCGCTGTTATTGTTCGTGTGTTACCCAAGAGTGACGACAAATAAAGCGTGGCAAATACATTTATCATTTTAGTTTCGGATTTTTTTCAAGTCCGGGCATAAACTACACTAATGAATCGTTATCGATTCCTCTTTTACCTTGATTTCAGGAAACGGGAAATGCATTTGTCGACTTACCTAGAAGAGAAAGATAAAGTATATTTTAGTAATGGCATAAATTATTCACATCAATGTATTTGGCAATAAATATTTTAAAAAAATAAAACTAAAGCTAGAAAAATGTTTCGTTTATTTCCTAAATTTGAGCGGAATCGCGATGTCTTAAATCATACTATTTACGGTAAAAACCGCAAATTTAAAATGAAATTTAACAATGAAAACGTCTTTATTTATGGCAAATTTGGATCAAAATATATCATT
Source organism: Pachydiplax longipennis (assembly GCA_036926295.1). NCBI lineage: Eukaryota > Metazoa > Arthropoda > Insecta > Odonata > Libellulidae > Pachydiplax > Pachydiplax longipennis. Next base: position 20,716,075 of record JAVFKF010000003.1, on the reverse strand, counting down.
GAAATATCTCCCATAAATTTTAAGACGCGAAAGAATTTTACGAATTACAATATTACGCATAATAGCACAATAATGTTACAGAACTATTGGTGATGTCAAACAATCACCTCAACGTAAATAACGTCAATCCGAATGCATTAAATTTTATTTAAATTCCTTATACAAATAATCAATGAATATAATTTGTTACTATATATTTCACAGGTATGTACATTTAAGGCAATGACCATATTTCCCAAGCCTAGGAAGAACGGAACAGAAATGCACCGTAATCCATCAGCACAAGACCGTACGGTGGCAAAAACTCAACAATCCTCTCTTAAGATCATCTCATTAGCTGTGACCCTAATCTCTCAATGGCCGAAGAACATCCCCGCAATTAGATGACGGCTTCATTGATCTCTTTGGGTGCCTACGCACCTCTATATCCTGAAGCTTTCCTCTCATATCATGATGTGCCATAATAATCCAATTACGAGAATCGACTGTTTGGGCCGCGACTCCAAGGAGGACAAAAGAAAATGGGACTTCTAACGTACAACACAACGGATTAAAAATATGTGCTACTATAGGTGCTATCACTTACTTTAAAATACTTCATACATGTATCGTTTCGTAATTCCAGACGATGAATTATTTGAAGGCACCGATAATGTCGTTTTTAATCTTCAGTTGAGAAAATTTTCCATAAAATAAGTTTCATCTCCTCAATTTCTACATCCTTCCAATTCACTCTTTTAGACCATTCATCTCTGAATTATAACGCACGTAGGTTGCCTATTATGCAATAATGAGGGCAAAAAATTGTGACAAACGTCCTTCATTTTTTAGAGAATTGAAAAATGATTAATTATGAATTGTGTATTGAACTGTTAAGTAATAATTTTTAAATAGCCCAGTTCTGTACACCTTGCTTATATCTACAAGGTAGTGTTGTCTGCATATATATTGGTACAGTCTTGTGCTTCATGCTAGAACAATAGAGTATTTTATTATGTATTCACTAAAATATTTTATATAAAATGATGTATTTTAAAAACTGGTATAGTATGATTATAAGAAAATGTGGTATTTGGTACTAAAGAATCAAGGAATGATCATTAAGTAGGTAAGTATACAATATATAGGGCACCATAACCTACCAGGACTACCGTGCGTATAAACTTAGAAAACAAAGGAGTATTTCACGTCGATATTTTTCCACGACTTTTTACTCCTTCTTTAGCGGATGTTTTCTTGATGCGTGAGTTTTTCCCGTGCACTTTCACTAGCGGAGATTCTTTCTCACAAATAAATCTTTTTTCTGTACGCTTTACTTTGCGATGCTTATCAGTCTTTAATCGGAAAAGGAAGTTACGTGGATAAGGGCAAACTCAGGCCTCGTCTGATTAAAGCTAAAACAATATTAATAATAATAATTACGCCATTAAAATAATGAATACGAACGTGCTGAAGCATAGCAGTTGTGGGTATCTACAATCGAGATCTCACGCTCGCAGAAGAAACTAAATGGGATAGAGCTTGCGTCCATTAATAAAAACGTAAAACTATACAATAATTAACACGATGAGAAACCTCGGAACAAAGTTTCAATTATCTCTCTCTACTACTCTTTTACGATTCCCAAATAAATTAATGTACATGAAGATGAATGACGTATAAAAACGTCAACAAAACGACTCATAACCTGTCACCCTTGTTCGCACCTAATTCGCTTGTTTTATGGACTAGTTTTTTGACGCTCCGAATAAATTAATGAGTGTTTATCGAACGTCGTAAAAATGTATCTCGTTTTTGTCGAAAATTTAGCCGACCCTAAAAGAGACTCTAATATATGATGCCTTCAGCGCACGAACGGAAAAAAAGACGAAATAAAACGGACCGGAGCAATTCACGGTTGTCCCACCGCCGAAGGTGCAATAAAAACATAAAAGAATACTTCTTAGAAGTACAAATATTAATTTGAGTATTTCTGATCTCTATGTTTGGCTTCGACGCGAGTAATTAACGACAGGAAAAGTTTCTGCTGCCTTTTTTGGAGGAAAAACGCCGAATGAGGAGACCAAAGGCAATTAAATTGATGCTTTAGAGTGAGTGTTAAGGGATCTTAACACCCGAAACGGCTACGGTACATTGTTCCAGAATGTTTATCACTAGATTTCGTCCTATAGATTACTGTGCATTGAGTTCTCTGTCTCTCTGTGGGTTCATTTACCCAAAAATATTCTACTTAATGCCATTAATTTACCCAAAAATACTCTACGTAGAGCCATCTCCTTTATTTCTTGATAAATTACCTCTCTTTTTATACCCTCCATTAACTTTTGTCTTTGATTCTCCCCATATTTTTCCCCTTGAATCCTATCTTACAATTAGATATCATCCGTTAGCAATCCATTCACTTAAGAGAATAATTAAATTAAGTATATTTAAAACTTAATAAAATACAAAAATGGCTAAACTGACTAAAATCCTCAAAAATTCAATTTCCTTGGATGAAATTTCCTTTCCAAATATTAATTTCCTCGTGTTATTTAAGGAAATTGAATTCTTGTGGATATCTAATTTTGTGCATTATTTATTTTAAAACATCAGCTTGCTCCAAAAAATATCGAAGAATTATTTAATTTTGATTGCTTGCTTTAAAACTATACAAGCCAGGAGTATTTTTGAGGTAAGAAAATAATAATGTGCAGTAGAGCTGTGTTAAAAACAAGTATGGGTTAGAGGCAAGGCTTATGAATCAAAACAAGCAATAATATAATTTATAAGAACATAAAAATCAATAAATAAAACGCAATTTTCTTAAAATACCATTCCGTAAAAGTGGCGAAAGTTAATGCATCTTCGAAAATAAAAAAGTGATGCGGTACTCGACACCGAAAGCTTCCTCCATTGATAAGCGAGCGTCAATAATTTAACTTGGAAAAGGAATTTCAGAAGTTTCTTATCCGCCTAATTGTCCCACTAGGAGGCGCACAATCGACGGCGAGGGAGAGTTTGAGAGAAAGGGCCAGTGTATCACTCTTAGACCGGATCCCAGTCATCCGTCTTCCCTCTTCCTTCCTCCGCCGCTTCCTTTCACCCTCAGCCGCCCTTTCACTTTCACCAATCTCCGGGAGACACGCGACGTCCTCCGCACGAATCGTCCAATAAACGCGATGTGTCTCACATTCACGAGCCTACGTCATCACCTAACCCTTTTTGGTCTATGATTTTTAAAATCAACAGAATAACGATTACATCGCATCATTCGTTTCAGTATGCATATGCTCTGTTTTTGAAAACTTTTACCTCTTAAATGCTTTCAATTACTTAGCCAGTAAAGATACAATATATGAGAATGAAATGTATTTTTCTGCATACCGCTAGAATAGCCTCATTCTAGGTTGTCTCTTTGCGATATTCTTCGCTTTCAGCAATTAAACTAAGAGGAAAAATTGGGATTTACTATTTTCTATAATTTGATGTATCTTTAGATTATCACACGAATCTTGAATCACTGAATAAAATCGCTCTTTTTTCCACTGCGTGCAAATAATTACGAGGACAGTATTAGCTCTCCAATGTATGAAATTAAAATATGCCTCAATTTTCCTTAAATGTCCGAATGGCAATAGAGACCAAAACCCATGGAGATAATTTTTCGAATAAAAATCTAAATATCAGAAATTCCGACCTAGTATTGAACCACCAGATTTTGGATTTCCAAAAATTCTATCTCATATACAGGATTTTCTAATTCGTTTAGGCGTAAAGAAAGTGCAATAAGACCTCAAAAACTACCATAATTAAGGAATAGGGTAGTTGCATAGTGTTTCACATATTCGAATATTGAGAATACTCCTTACTGAACAGTGACTTTTACGAAACACCCCTTGAATTTAAGTAATTTTCTGACATGGCTGAGTATATATCATTTGCTAAAAATCGGCGCTGGTAAGCGTACATTGCCCCAAGAACACATTTAGATTTAAATATATTCGGAAACCGATATATAACCTTCCCAAAGTAAGCTTGCTCACGAATGTTGGCATTAAACTAAACCGTAAGACTTAAAACCCTCCTTAAAGCAGAGGGTAACAAAAGATACGTTAACTGGGAGAGATAAAAACCCAAAAGCCAAGTCAAAAATAGTCTTTATTCCAACTTGCTAAATTCTTCGGACGGAAAAGTAATAAACTCGAGAGTTATTACACATGATTTTTTCCACTTTACCCCAAAATAAACACCTTAAAAAGTGCCGAACCGAAATTAGAGTCACCCTCTTAGTTGGCTCCCCCGATTAAGAAATGTTCGTTTTCCCGCTTAATTGAAATTGTCTTCATAGCGATCCTCCCCCGCACAATAGGAAACCGTGGCCACAACACCAATTAAAACCTTATCTTATTGTCCTCACAGCAAAGGAGACATATCTTCGAGGGAGTCTTGCTCTCGTACCGCCATTTGCAGACATATTCCTTGCATGCGCCGCTGCGATTTGCCTCTATTTCCGTGTCACTTGTACCGTTCGTTAACTCCGATACGAGTTCATAATGCGACGACTCTTTCCAAAACGCGTCCATCGATTGCATGAGAAATGCTATCGTACAAACGCACTTAAATCTTGATTAAAGCATTTTAGCCTCGGCGATTTCGGAACACGAAAATCCTTATATAAATATCACCGCTTATCGTTCTACGTTGATGCGCAGATAAAGCCCTCGGGTCGGTACCACTGAATTTCTTCAGAGAATAGAGGGATTTCCTTTTAAAAATATCCGAAACAGTAACATAACTCCTCTCTGTGAATGTCTTCCAGTTTATAATTGATTCTTAAGAGGTAATTGATATCTGATAAAATGCATACTTCACACATTGACTGTATTTTTTATTAAATAATGATACACTACATTGATCAGTTAAAGATTATGTAGGGGATACTCATACTCAAACGAATAACAGTTATAATTGAAGTGAATTTTTAAGCATTATATATTACTATTTTTTTCTATTTGATCCATCTTTATGTTCCCTACGGTTTCCCTAAGAAACCCCTAATGCGTTACTCCATACACACTTTTTGAGACGAATGTTTGTATGATTTAATTTTGGAATAGTACATTTAAAATCTTATTAAATACTTAGTGTTATTCTCTGTAATTAATATTGAATATTGTATATCGTAAAGGGATGCTTTTCAAATTTAGCCTTATCGTTTAAGGGAAATATACTCTTATCCGTAATGTTATATAGAGAAGACCTCCTAAAGAATGTCATCACTCATTAAAACTTGCATTATCCAAAGGATTTCCCATAACACCTGACATTTCCCAAGAGTACAAGATTTAATCACAATTCATGTTCTATAACACGGAACACGGTATTTTATTTTCAAATCTCGAGAAAAGGACTCCTAACGGAATCAATGCGTTAGTCGCGCCGATTAAAGAAGCGAAAACATTCCCTTTACCATCTCTTTGAAAAGATACCGCACATCTCGACAGAATTAAAAAACCGACCGAGTAAAACCAAAAGAAATCCTCAAAAGGATCAGCAGAGAAGAGAGAGCTGCAGGAGAAACTTCAGGAGTGAATGAAAATTATACACCAAAGCTAAAAAACTATTTCAATCCTCATTCATTAATTTATACGCTGGAATGGAGTGGAGGGGTTCTCTAATGAGTGGAAGTCGTAAAGAGCGTTTAATTGTATCCGGAAGGAATTTTTCGTGCTCTCCTGCTGCGAGAGAACAGTGACTACCAAATAAAGAGTGGAATTTCATTCTGCGCCGTGAGAATGGTGCAGATATGCGACTGCCTTTTTTCCCATCTCGGCCATACCATATCCATCACGGGGAAGAATTTAATTAGCCAGAATTTTCGCATGCGGTGTATTAATTCGCCGAAATGCAGTAATTTGTATTCGAAGGGGAGCGGAGGAAAGTAGTTCGGACCTGGCGGAAAGCTGGCAATAAGAAGTCGAATCTCGGATTTGAAAGAATTAATATTTCTAAAGGGTGCGACTCGGAGAGCGTTTCTCAGCTCTTAATTCCGAGAGAGGAACATTAAACGCCGCGATTAAATCGGCTTAATTTATACGGAATGTGTTCGAAGCTACTAATCTGTTTCTTTTCTGCCCTCGTCTATATTTCGGATGCGATGTCCGTCATTATGTAGATGCCAACATTTCATTAACGTGAATGAGTGAGCATTCGCAGATGCGGCGGTATCGTGATGCCAAACGAAGAGAAATAGCCATATTGGAAAATATACTTTGATATCACTTGATTTAATAAAGAGGTTAGCTTTGATATTAATCGATTAACTGAGAATGTGAGACGAAGAGAGCAGGTTACTTATTGATAAATACTCCGTAGTAAAGAGTACAGTTCATAACTTTCTCCATACTATCCAAAGCAGAAGTCTAAGTCTATCCTTCGCAAAGATTTACACATAAAGTTATACTAAGATAAGATAAGCTCTGGTTCATACTTCGCACAACGTCATGAAGAGACCACGTAAATCTTATGGCCTCGTGTAATACTTACGGGAGGATGGTGTTAGCTGTTGCGACTTTTGCATATGAAAAGAAAATTGGCGATAATTAATTTTGAAGATATTCAGCACGGAGTAAAATTGATTTCTGATAGAACAGTACGGACAGCGCGCGCCATACTCCCGTAAGGAATACACAGTGCTATAATATTTACGTGCTCTCTTCATGACGTTAGAAAAAATACAGGCTTTTCACAAGTTCTGATAATATATCTCAGTGGGTAGAGCGAATTGAAAGACCCGAGTTTGAGTCCCGGTCCCGTTAGAATTATTTAATTTCTATCTCTTCTTGGTAGGAATGCACTGTATAGACATCACATCTTCCATCAACAGTCAACGGAGATAGCTCAGTGGATAGAGCAACCAACCGGCAATTAGGAGACCGGGGTTCGAGTCCCGGTCCCGTTAGACTCATTTCATGTTCGTTTCTTCTCCGTAGAGATACACTGTTTGGACATCAACGGTCAACTTTAATCCTCGATCACTTCCAACGGTTCGCACGCACGGAGGACAAATGACGAGCGCTCTAAGCGAACTAATAAATAAATAATGGCTCCGACGGAGTGAAATTAAAAAGCCCCACACACGTGGGCAACGTATGACGGAGGAGATAACGACATAAAAATGAGGGGTTTCGAGGCAAAACAGACTTAATGAGCGTTTGATTATCCACGGAAAAAGCGGATCCAGATCTCGTTTCCACCGACTCATAAGGCACCGATTCCCTTCTTAATCTCTTTTTTGTTTAAAGTTCCTTTCGTGCCACACGACTCCTCCAGATTCCGTAAAAAAAGGCGAAACGGCTGCCATCGCTCGGCAATTAATAACGTGTGCGATGAGAAGATAAACCAGAATACATTCACCTCTTCTGTACGGATGTTCGCTTGATAAAATCTGTTAATTAAGCGACTTTGCAATAGCAAATATAAAGAGACCTTTTACATATTTTTGGGATTCCATAGAAAATTTCGCGTGCGGATTTTTTTCAACTTTGCACTTTTCCTCTATAAATCTCCACCTAATGGATTTCTTGCTTGAAAGTGTGAACACACAGTGAATCCGAACCTTCTTTTGACCAATCTCTACAAGATAAACTTATAAGTGAATAGTTATTTGATTTTTTATCTTTCCCTTAATTAAGACACTATCTAACGTAACCAATGTAAAAAACGTAATTCTAAAACGCCCCATTTCGACTGACATAACTAAACTTTATCTTTCCTCAGCCTCATCTGTAAAATATTCTTGTATTACAAGTTTCTTTCTTCTAATTTAAATTCTCAACCGTGAGTTTACCACTCTTTTGATATTATTCTTTTCAAACATTTTCAATGAAATATTTCAGATTCTCATCCACGAGTCAAGCACTTAAGGAAGAAGAAAATCGTTATTCTATTACTCACAACACCAGAATACATTGCGTCACACAATTGTGTTGTATTACCAAACTAATTAGCGCAAATGGAGGTCCAAGTAATTAAGATACTATTGAAGCTTATATCGGTTATTAATTTATTTTTACTCTTACGTATGTTTCTTCGTTATTCTACTTACTGTTCTACATTTATGAGTCGTTCAAAACTTTGAACAGATACGTTTACGTTCATTTCTCTATTTAAAAGAGTCCATTGTTACGTTTAATTCTGGATTTCTTTTATTACCTCTTTTAGGAGAGTCATTTATGTAATTTGACGTGTATTACACAAGTGTAGGTACTTTAGAATCCCTATTAATACATTAATAATTAACACCGTTTATATAAGTAAACATGCATCAGATAAGCACACGTACATTTGGATTTCTTTGTATACTTTAAACAGCAACACCGCTCATATGAGAATGTGTGTCTTCATCTTTCACATTTGCAGCGAGGCCTTCGGCGAGCACATATATAAATACACACGAGTCCATCATTGGCTTAAGCATGCCTCGATACTTCCCCGACATCAAAGCATGAAAAGATGAAAGGAAAGAAAAGCAAGACCCGGCCGAGTAATTAAGGTCAGAAGAACAAAACGCGTCCTCGTCTGAAAAAATAAGACTATCACGAAAAGTGACGTCACGAAGTCGGCGGGTCTGTAATCACTCTCCCGAGAGTTGCGTTCGTACTCCATCTATTCGTGCACGTGCATTTTTTCTAATGCTGTTCTATATTCTGAGGATACATGACCTCGGCACAACAAGGACGCCTCGGAGAAGACAGGTTTTGCTGGGAATCGCAGTTACTCCAATGGAACTCGAAGGCTGCATCTCCGTCAATAGAAAACCTTCCGTTGTCGCGGAAAAAATCCATTGAGGCATTTCCTTGGCTGTTATACAACTAAGGGAATCGATAAAATACATATGCCTTGGATGACGAAAAACCTTGATGATGATATCTACATCCACATTAATATCCTGCAGGTCGCCTTTAGGTGTGTGAAAATATTTCGATTAACGGAAGATGTTTTTCGCGGTATTTCCACTAATGAATGCGGATTCGTATTGAGAGTGTTTACCGGATGTAGATACAACTAAAATTATAACACATCAAAACAGAAACAATGTCACAAAAATGTCCTAACTAACGAAAAGTGAGTTATAAAATTTGGTATTCCCTAATTGCACTTGGCTACCGTCTTATGTGCATTGTACGATTTAGGACATAATGGTAAACCGCATTTCGGATAATGAAGTTAATTTTGGAAGGATTCACGTTAGTTATTATTAATATATATCGATCACAGTTATTTTGAAGAAATTATATAAGAATAATTTTGAAGGTAATGATAGAATAATAACCTGATAAAATTATAATTCAACTAAATAACAACAGAATTCAATTTAGATTCATTATTAGCCGTTTAAAATTACATTCAGTTTCAGTTCGATTTAAGATATAAACGTTACAATTCGCCTGAAAATATATTTGCTATGTATGAATAGATTAATTTGCTCTACATTTAGGCAAGGTTTCAATGAATCCGATCATTAGCAAGCGGCGAAAGGATAAAAGAAATGTCTGCGCCGAAGGCAGCAACTCATAAGCAAAGATCAAACAAAGGGCTTTACTTTGTGTCCTGGCTAAAAGTAAACAGGCATATGTAAACATAGAATGAAAATATTATCTAACATGTATTCGAAGATGTATTCGAATACATTAAACCTATATCACCCCCGTGCATCTGCGAAGTGTTAAGTGATTTTCGTTTAAAAAATAAGAAAAAAAAGATTCCTTTTTCCACTCGCATAGATACTTGACAGGAGTACACCTTTACAACTCTAGAGCAGTAAATCGCTGAAAATCTCACATTTTCACCATAGTTTTCAAGAGAACCGAGCAGGGTAGACCCGAGTAAACAGGGTATAGGCGTAACGGTTTTAGGAAAAAAGCAACTCTTCGGCGAAGCGGCTAAAAAACTCCCCTCGAAATTTTCTCGCTACACTGGTCATCGGTGACGTGATAAAAAGTATGAGAAAGCAGACGGCCACCGCTTAGTCCATCGCGTTATACTCGCTCACGAGGTAGGAAAATGAGGCAGCATTAACACGTGCTTGCTTCGGACGTAAAAAGAGTTTTTAATGGGAAAAGAAAGACGGAGATGAATGAAGGAGAGAGGTCGAAACGGCACATTTGGCAACGTCGCAGAGGAAAAGAGAGGTTGATACAGCTGGGATAGAGAGGTCCCTGTGCCTTGCAAGTCACGCTGATTGGTCAGCATCCACACTTCTTAACTATCAATTTCCTAGGAATCCTCTTCTCCTGCATATTTTCCCTGTGCTCCTCCTCAGGATGCCCACCGGAAGGAGGCCCTAACTTTTCCTCGATGGCATCTCAAGCAAACGAGCGACAACTCATCCTCAGGTAGTCTGAATTCCCTCCTAATGGAATGCCCTATTGAGGTGCAGAACGTTCGTATCGAAAAAAACTAATGGAAGTGAAACAGAGTATGGTGACATTAACCATTAGACCTATTCAATGTAGAGTATGAGATCCTCAAGAAATGTGTATGTACTAAACAGGGGTGGGTCTAGGAACTTGCCAGATGGGGGATTTAGGACAATTTCCTTATGAACACACGTACAATTAACTTCTGAAATACCATTTTGTCGTGATAGATATAGCAGATGTATAATGTTCGTGGGAAATGTTTAAATTAATTTTATTAAGCTACTTGTAAGATCCTAGATAAATTGCTAGCAAATTTCCCCTGAATCTGCCAATAGTTTTGAAGAACAAAGGAAAGTAAAAAAACGTTATTAATTGCTAAGTATGATATAGAAAGAAAGGAATTATGATGTAGTTGATGGAATAGAAGACGGTATTAGGATGAGTAAACCGATAAGGAAGCCTTAAACATGTATTAAATATTCAGTATATTCATATATAGAGTTATAGGTAGATTAGATTAAAAATTCATAAAGACAGTACAATCCAAAAATGGATGTAAATGCACGAGTGTCCAATGCAATTTTCAGCTGGTTTATTACGGTTATCGTTGAGTATAATTTCTGTAATTACAAAAATACTATCGGACTTTGCACGTAACATCATAAATATATCCTCCATTATCCTTGAATGTAAGGCTCGATACCCTTTGTGGACTTTTCCTTGATAATACTACGTCATATTTACATGGACTCATGCGCACTAATGTAGTTTCTTTGTTACTTTTAGAACACCAGAGCGTTCGCTTTTGAGAAGGCATTTCCTAGACCTTAGGCCGTTTTCCTTTGGCGAGAATTAATCCATCAAACATTTTTAACGACTCATCTTCGAGGTTTTCTTCCGATGGACAACCGAATCCAATGCGTCTCAATCTTCGGAGGAATTCAGTCGTGAAGCATTATTATTTAAATATATGCGCCCTCTCAGAGGAGATATTTCGAAGAATCACGCCTTCCGAGTGACGCCCATGGTATCCACAGAGCTTTGCACTGTAGCATTCCCCATTGCAACTATTTACAAATAACACGCAGTCTATATTATTATCAACCGAATAGGCCATTGAGGATCACTTTTGGTTTCGAAAACACGGAACGAAATGATAAGGCACAATCAGACTATCCCTCTACACGTCCTAGATCATAGGTTTGGGAAGTGCGGCCATCGTAGGTCGCATGTGGTCACATTTGCGGCTTGATAATTATTCGAGTCTTGGGAGAAAAAATTTCAAACAGTTCAACTCTCATAACTGTATCGGGTATCAAAAAGTAAGATATAACTATATAATAACAAAATAATAAAATATGCGTATCAATTAATGTAAATTACGGATAATGGTTTAGTACAAAACGCTAAATAAGTATTACATTGGAAATCTTACAGACTGAGGTTTCGATTAGAATTACCTCACAGCTCATCTACTATCAGGTGAGAAAAAATGAGCACTGCATACAGGGGGCAGCGATGAATTTTAACCACCCTACGATAAGAGTTACCTTTCCAAGTCTCTCACGAAGTCATTTTCGCTCAAAGTTTCCAGAAACAACTCGTCAATCTGACGCATTGCTTACGAACCACATTTCCAATGAGATAGCTCGGAATGGAGGATGATGGGAAGGATGGTGTGGCTTTAAGGGAATGAGGAGGGGATAATGAGGGGAATGGGTGGCGAATAGGAATTGAAAGAATCGAGGGGAGGTAAGAATGGCCGCCTATTTGGAGAGGGAGGTAAGGTAATGGACCGATTGGGGGAAAAATGATTGAGGAAAAGGGAAATGGAGGAAGGGATCGATATGAAGGCGAAGTTGACCTCTTCTTGAGTAAAACGAGGAATGAATTATGGAAACAAAGGTTGAAGACGTCTGCGAGTCGATGAAGAAGCTTCACAGATAAGCAACGGGGGCGAGTTTTCCCGATGAGAATTAAAGAAATAAGAACGGTGTCTATACACGTGGACACATGGCTTCTTCATTATTTATGTGTGTAGCGAAAATGTTTCCACAATAAATCCTACTCAGATTTTTACTCATTTTAGATCGTTTCTCCGATTAATTTCGGTTAACACCTCGATTGATTCCGAACATTTCGATTAATATTGATAATTTTAATTTCGATAATATCTAAAAAAATCGATAATTCTGACTGATTTTTCGATAATTAAAAATTCTTTTTTTGCTATTGAAAATCCTGATAAATCAAAGTTATTGGCTTTAACGGGACCAAGTTACACTTTTTGAGATATGAATGGGATGGAAGAGCCGGTACATACGGGACTTTCCCGAAAAAAACACTGGACTTATCGCCAGCATAATTGTAACAAAATACAATACAATAAAGACGTTTTTATTTGAGCGAAATCAGGACTAGAAAATCCCATCTTTCATCTAGCCCTTGTCAGAATGTATTATAAAAATATGAAATGGATTTAGATGTTAAGGAAGAAATCACAATGTAAGAATTTCTTTTTATCTGGTACATTGACAGTAGAAAGGAAAAAGAATGATTTCGAGGAGGAAAATAACTGATATTTTTCATCACAGAGAAATATTTCCTCTGCAGTAAAATAACCGCAAAGGAAGATGGGTGTGAAAACCTATGAAAGGTATAGGAAATGACGAAAGAGAGGGAGAGAAATAGATTACGAGGTATAGGATAATGAATATTACGAAGGTAATTCACGTATAAAATGCATACCAGAACACAAATATAATTCTCCATTGATAATTGAACATAGAAAAAAGTTCGTAATGTAGGGCCAAGTATGAATGAACGAAAATTATAAACCACTTAATTCATGAATAAGGAAATGAGTTGCTCCCAAATAGACTGACACGGACTGATCAAGCTGTCAGTCCGCTGCATCGAGAAAAGCGCAAAAAAGGAAGCGGTGACAGCGGCCAAAATATCGGCGTCCGAATCCGTGGTCACGCGTTCAATGAAGGGAGTTAATTCGGCGAAAAAAATAGAAGAGGAAGGGCGCGACAGAAGGGGTTTTCACAGGCATCACGTCCTGCTCGTAAGGGGCTTTTTTCTGCACCATTCGGGGTTATTTATGGAGTGCGGGAAGAGGTGTGAAATAAGTGATTGACGCCCGCTTCCCGGAACCCGAGACCCGCGAACGACTCTCGGTTCCTTTCGGTAATCGCTCAAAGAAAGCGTTTTTTGCTTCGCGGGGTTTTCTTGTGAAAAATTCCACTCCCGATATGGTTCCTTAAGCCCGGGCTTTTTTCCCACAGCGCTAAATTTATATTTTTTTCCGTGTCCGGCCATTGACGAGGCGTCGACGGAGAGTTAAGAGGTAAAAAATGGATTCTCACATCGAAGCTTTTCTGAAGTGCGGGAAATCGAAGGGAATGTTCCGTTGACGTCTTTATGTCCGAAGAAATGCGTTAAAAAATGCCGGAGCGAAAGGTTGTTCGTATGGAAAGACGAAAGAGAAGTTGTCCGTTGAAAACCGAAAGTTTCCATCGGAGCTTGAAAGCATTCTTTATAGAGCGTTGCTTTTAACGAATTCAATCATGCATGAGTGTATTGGATAAGAAGGCAATTCGTAATCAAATTAAGCTGTGAGGCAATCGATTCTTTGAAAATGATCATCAATAGAACATCATCCACCATGAAGTATAATAACGATAGCTTTACAACCTCAGAACCTAATTAAATTTAAGAATGGATACAAAATTTTATACAATCAACGAATAGTTGATAATCAAAATCAATAAATCTATGAAATATCTTGCGAGGTAACTCAACCCTTTTCTCAAAACTTTCCGCTCCTCTGCAGTTGGTCAGATATTTTTATCATTTTCAGAATTTAATATACAAAAAATATTTAAAAACATGTAAACAAAGCCAAGGATACGATCACTACAACATAACAAGTATTGAAAGTTTCGAAAGCTGGATAAAATCTGAGATGTTGGGAAATACCCAATAATAATCAATTAATCGTGATTCACTTATAAAAGCCTTTTTACCTAGATCGAGCATGTTCCTATATCCATCTACATTCAGGATTCCCACAGCTGGAGGGGATGTAAAAATCAATCCATCTATAAATTTCCTTTGTTTACTACTATTGAGGATCGTTGGAAGAAACAATGAGCTCTTAAAACCTCGTTTACTCGTGTCTCCCATTTTATTCTCGTGGGAATTCCCGGCGTATCAGGAAGGTCACATGACACATTACACTACCTTAAATGCACTTCCTCTGAATTTATTTAACAATAGTAACCTGGCTTTTCCAATTAACCCAATCATTTTGAAATTGCTTCAGATAACTCTTTGTTAACGCTCGCTGTTTTCTAAAGGCTTGTACATCGAGTCCTTATATTTTATCGAACACGTAATTTATACGCGGAAATTGAGAAATCCATATATTTAGAATTGCGATTCATTACGAGTCGACAAAGACGGGGGAATGTTTATCTTGCGGAGAACACCGTTTTGGAAAACGGAATTCCGTTTATCGCATAAATAATCCTCCTTTGTAATCAGTGCATTTGGAAAAGGCCTCTCCCCGATTATATCAGTCGCCATGTGTTGTAGGGAGCGGAGCTGGTGGTGAGCAGGCTGCCCATCCACCTGTCACCAACAGCCATTCCTGGAAAGCAGACCTCTCCGAGAAGTGGTAAAAGTGGAACGAAAGAAACCTCCGATCCGAAATCCAGGAAATCGATAAAAACGACCGCAGTTTTCGTAAACCAAAACACAGAGGGCTCTTTACAAATGGGATTTTCTTACGCTGCCATTCGCTTTGCCACGGTAAATACACGTTCCGGCAACCAACGGACGTCATAATAAACAACGGAATTCCAAGTAATGGAAGGTTTGTTGACCTTAAAGAATCCAATAATTACTTCACTGAGGTTGCACGAATTACGAGCGAATATACTTTGATAGCTATCCTCTAAGTACAAAACATAGAAACGTTTGGAACATGAATCCTCTCTATCCTGAACTTCGTACTAAGAGCTTTGAGAAAAATCTTAAGTATAACTGAAAACAAACTATCTAATCTTCACGTGATACAAAAATAACCAGGATTCAAAGAGTAATGTCAAACCTTTTTTCTGGGGACACTCAAATATTTCCATCACATGAAAGTCTGATGAAAAGATTGTAATAAAATCTACGTTGGTTGTAGAAATATGTAATCAAATATGAAGGAAAATTAGTAAGTATTTATATTTGACTTTAATTTCTCTCCAAGCTTTACTACCACAATCCGATGGAATAAATTTAGTTGAGAAACAAAACATAATGGCTTGTAATCCCATTTAGTAATCCTATATTCTACACCAGTTACAGTTTTAAGTACTCAATGATCGTGTCATAATAAGTCTTTATATTCCCTAGGTACTCTCAGTCTCTATCCTATTTACTGACACTTTAGGGAGGCTTTCTTCCACCAGCCTATCCAAATAGTAAATACAGAAGTCTCAACTCTTCATATGTTTTTCAAATATTATTATTAATTAATTCAATTCGATCGGCGGAATTTATTCATATTCTTCATAAAGATCAACGCCAAAACCAAATCCATCAACAGCTGACCCTATACGTAATGAGAATAAGGCTAGGAATTAACTCAATATTTCAAGATAATTTTATCCCCAATGTATAATAGTTTTGGTTACATTTCATACTTCTAAAATGACCCACTGCAAAGAGACTACTTACGTGGGATTTACACCAAGATAGGAATATCATCAACATAGACATCGCGAATCAATGGTATAAAGGTAGCCGAGTCTAAAGTTGTTTCAATAATTCAGACGTCACATACCTAACCCGGGGATGGGAAAGTGTTTAAAAGGAATGAGAGGTTGTGCTCCTTAGCACGAATCCTGCTCACTATTCCCAGAAAATCTCTCGAATGCGTTCCTATCCTGCAGACAAACCCCCCGTCGCCCGACCGATCCCAAATAAGGAAGTACCGGATGATGACGGCTCCAAGCAAAGGAAAAAATATGAAAAATGGCGAACGGCCAATTCATCACTGCATTCCGATGGACCTGCTGAATCACATATCTCCATCGACTGTGAACTAACTCAATCATAACTACACCACCGATCGAAGGACAAGAGGAAAAGTGAACGCAGGATGAGAAGAGCGTCGTAAAAGTTTTTTATACAAAATGCTTACATGTTTGAGGAGTACTGCATCTTTGGAAGGACGACAATTTGACGACGATGGGAGAAGACTGGATGAGGCACTTGAGAATGCAATGAAGGCATTCGAGAATTTGTCGTCATCTTCAGATGTCGGTACATTCGATTTCATTCAATTCCTGCGCGGGACGTTCCCAAAGTCACCTTAAATACTCTGCGAATATATCGATAATATTTCTGGAAGACTCAAGGAGTTTTCATTTCTATATATAAATGATATTCCTGCATTCGAGGACTACGCTCAGCAAATGCCATGAACGATATACAAATATGTATGCAAGTTAAATAAAATTGTCGAAGAACTAAGGAATACAGTGAATGGAAGTATGAATGAAGCTTTAGTAGAGAATAAATACTCTTATTCCAGGGAAATATACTACATAAATCAAGAATAAAATAAGTGTTTATCGCTTCTGAGAAACGTTGCATAATTAAATAAAGGTCCTATGAATAAGAAAGTTTAAGGCCTTACTTTAAAAATGTGAAAGATTTGTCTCTATGCTTCCTACTATACTATGCTAAAAATTACAAAATATTCGTATAAATCGTTTCAGGAATTTTTAAACCCATGACTGCCGATTATGAAATAAATAACTATCAACGAAATATTGTAGCTTCCAAAAGCCTTCTTAAGTTTGTTAACTAAGTTAAAAATCAGTCCCCACGAAATTCCTTTACGAGGATTTCCGATTACGTTACTATTGAAAGCTCGGGCAAATGCATCCAGCTATTACGTCAAGTGATATCGAAACGAAGTACATAGATTTCTCCGGGATAACTCACCAAGTTGAGCACTATCGAGTACTAATGCTAACAGATTTCGAATGCATTTAGAGGAGATCTCAATATCGATTGCTTCCGAGAGTTACCTCTAGAAAAACTCGAGGATCCGAAGCAAGGTCGAGATGGAAAATTTTTAAATCTCGTTCTACGTCACAGAGAGGGAGTAGTGATTGTTGGTCCTTTGAAGAGGCTGGGAAACGTCGATTTTAATCATGGATACCGTGTCTTGTAAGGTAAGGCTCGACTTACAGCGGCCGCATTCCGAGGAATTGCTTAAAAACTCGTAAAAAATATGGGGAACGAAAAACGAGCGTGTCCTGGAGGAAAAGAAAAGAGAATGAGAAAAAGAAGTTGGGAAGGAGAGGGAGAAGTGAGTCGACAAGAAGAAGGGACAGAGGGCGTGTGGGAAAGGCGAAGGAAGCGGTAATAGCACCTTCACCACTCACATGAGATTCTCATAGGCATCGTTTAAGGAGGATGAAATCCTTCTCTAGCAAATCACTTATCAAGGCCGTTCAAATCAACGATGCCAACCTATCTTGATCATTTAAGTTTTCCACTTTTTTCTTCGATTTTAGTCATCTACGGAAGACGAAAGTAACATTTTCATGGAACCTGTTTATCCTTATTTTTCCCTTCCCGTAATTTTTCTTCTTTTTCCTTATATATTTGAGTCTAATAACACGTCTTTTCCCTTTTAATTTTCTTACGAATTATTTCCTAAACTCACTTAACTTTCCTATTTCCATCTCTCCTATGCTCATACACTCTGGGATTTTTTAAATTATGCGTTAAGAGTCGTTTTTTCTTATGGTATTGGGACAAAGATTCCAAATCCACAACCAGTCTTGAAACGTTTTCTACAAGATAAAATATCTATCCCAAAAGGTCTCAGGAATTTTTATTAATGCCCCTGTACCCACAGAATGAGAATCAGCGAACGCCTTCAATATTCGGGAACAAAAATATTCCTATATTTAGAAGTAACCCAAGCGGGAATAAGGATAGCCCAATTCCATATGCAACGCTCGCATTCTGTCTACCTAAGAATGATTGGCGTTGAAGTAAGAATTCATGTCTGAACACAGAGTATTCCAATACATTTACAGCAGCCAAAAGCATGAACGAGATCTTTGGTCGAGCGTGTGAATACAATAAAACAGAAGGTCCAAGGTCTGTGTACCACTCCATGTAAACTAAAAGACCCATAGATCTTTACGTTAAAATAATGAAAATTTTCTATTATACGTCGAGAGGTGGCAAGGATCTAATTTGGTCCACAACTAACAGATCTGATCAGGCAGTGATGAAAGCAATATAATGATTAAAACCCCATTCCTAATAATGCATCGTTTATGCGGAATAACGGATCCGGATGCAAATTTTTCTCCCGCGGAATAATTCATACGTATCGTGCCAGAATATAAATAACGGCGTCCGTGCAAAAGACTTCTCCTGGGAGTTTTTAGGTATTTATTTGGAGTGCATTTACCACGGCGTCGGAATCCATTACGGAGATTTTCATCGCCGAGGCAACGGATACTGAATTTATTATCCTCTGAACCAAAATGGAATATGTGAGCCACGGACATAACTGGAGTGGCTGAATTAAAACGTTATAAGAAGGTCGGGATGAGTCATGAGGACGTGTCACGAAAAGGTCGTGACTCCTTTCTGGCAGATATAAATCAGACATCGTTTTTGAGCGCTTTCGGTATTGACTGCACGACCATCACGGACTTTTCAAATCGATGGACATTCCGTCTACGTTCTCAGGTGGGGAATAACTGCAGTACGGCAGTGATCTAACCAGAGTCATGAATCGGTATGCTCTGCCAGAAACGACCGATGTGCTCCCTACTTTTATAAGGTCTGAATATTCAGTCTAGCCGAAAATATGATGTATAAAATGATTCAAATTGAGACGATGTACATACCTTAGGACTGAAACACACACAGTGAAAATTTACTGATGAAGTAGTTTCAATACTGCCGGTATTTTTTTGCACCTACGATGATCCACGATCGAAAAATGAAATTGAAATACATGAATGCAAGATAAAATTAAGGGACCACATAACTGCATTGCTCATGCTGCTGGTGGAGAATTAGGGAAACGATTAGTATTTAGTACCTTGCATAATCTCCTTGATATGGTTTCTTAGATTCTCTAAACCTGTCTCTAACAGCAGCTGTTCACGGATGAATACATCTGAGAAATTCTTTTTCTATTGAATGGATAAACATCATTCACTACCGTAGTATTTTGTTTTCGAGATAATCATTCCCGTAGTTTACATATAATGTGTGGTTGGTGGTTGTCAGCACTTTCTAGAATGAATGGATTCAATATTACATAAAGCAACAGTGCTTATTGCGAGAAAATAAAAATATATCTTTTACAATCACAAAGCTTCTTGGGAAACAAAAATATGCAAACGGGAGATAATATTGGAATAATTCAATCAAAATTAGATTACCTAAGAATAATCAGGGAATCGAACCGGAAACTTACCGAAAAGAACCGTTATTTTTGCCGGAAAAAACCGAAAACCATTATTGGTTCCATTCCGATTATTATTTCCCAATAATGCACATTTTACTTAGATATAATTGGAGGAGGGTTTACTACTCATGTAACTACGACTAGCAATTGAAATTTCGTGTAACTTGATGTATACCAAAAAGGCGGAAAATAATTTTTTAAATGCTTTCAGAAGGTTTTCATATTACGATTGTCGGAGCGAAAAAAAAACAGAACCGGATCAACGTTGGTGGAAGCAGCAGAACCGAAACTGCACCAAAATTCGTTTTTCCGGTTCGGAACGTTAATATAATCCGCGTCCTTATAATAACATAGTTAAATGTATGACAATCGCATTCGTGATCAACGCATCGAAAGAAGCACCATCGCTTCATTTTACTCCGACTCTAAAACAGCCTTCCGCGACAAGAAATCCTTCCGCGAGCGACCAAACGAAACGCGACTCGTAGAACCGAATGCAGCGAAACAGAAAGATCAATCGAGAGAAAATTCAGCGTACGTCACCAATCGCTCCCGCATGCGACTCCATCGGTCGTCCATCAAACGCGCCGCCCCGCATTCTCTCGCAAGAGAACATCTTCAGCCGCGACGGCCGATTAGCCCAGGATGAAATTTCGAGGCGGCTAGATTCCCTACGTCACCGCGACACTCCTCAATTAAGTCCCTCCGGAACATGAACCTGGTTGACGCGCATTTTTCCGGCGAAATTCTCCTCGGAGTACGCAGCAGCTGTTTCGTGGCACCAATTAAGCTCTCTCGCGCAATCAAAGCATGCAATCCAATCCATTATGGCAGCGCGCGGGATAGCTCTCATTAAGGAATACCGGGTGAAGGAGGGAGGAAGATAAAGGAGAAGAAAGGAGCGGGAGATAAAGGTAGAGTATAAAACGCATCGTTACCCTAGCACAATAGTTTGTCTCTTTCGAGACGGTGAATATCCCGCCCCCTCCGCCGCCCGGCACTGGTCAGGCCAGTTTGCTTTCCACGTGCTCTTTTTTTCTTTCGTATTTCATATCTACGTCGGGTCTTCGACTTGTCTTCCCCATCCCTTTAGACTCTCTCCGACGAGTATTTATATGAAAGTATTCATCCGCTTTTTTCTTATTCACTACGCCGACTCTTTTACTTCTATTTTGAGATGGCGGAAGGCGAAAGATACGCAGAATAAGGAATCGAGATCGGAATCTTTGACGCGATTGGGGATGAAACTACTCATTCGGATGCTAAGATTACTCGATGCATTGCATTCGAAGTTGAAATTTTGGATATAAGACAGTATAACTCATAACCTCATATAAATGTGAGGATTTCTTCGATTATTGACTAAAAATTTAATGATAGCATAACTCAGTATTGAGGACTAAGACACATTTGAAATGACTGATTATATAGTGAAGTGCAGTGGGGGAACTTGTCCCAGGGTTAGCTGTGGAAACCTACTAGAAGCCCTGAGAAGCTTATGTTGAATAAAGGATGTAAAGAATGGAGTAAATGTTGATATATATAAATTATTATTGAGTAAATTAGGAATTACATGAAAATGCACATTTTGAAATTATATATCTGCATTGAAATAATGTATTGTTGTAGCTAGGATCAATAATTTTTCTTTCGATTGAATTTAGTTTGAATTCACTGCGTTATGAATGTCCCACATCAAGCTAAAAACAAAAGGAACTTATATAACGAAACACACGTGGAAAAAAATCCAAATCAACGTTGGTTAATTGAAATATTGATTGAATTAAGGCTTTTGCAAAATTCGACTTGTTGATCTGAAATTCTCGATACAATTCATATCACGGAACAAATCATAATAACTATATTTCTAAGTTGATCATACCTCATAATTTGACGCTATAAAAAGATAACATTCACATTAATTTTCCGCGAGCCGTCATATAGCATATGGCAGGGGGTGATAAAACACCGAATTCCCTCATTAGCGATCCGAATTGTTTAGCTTATGCTATCAGGAAAATTAAACCAGCAACAGTAACGATTTTCGTTGACACAATGTCCTCTGTCAGCGGGAGATGCGTAACTTAGAAACAGAAGTTGAATAAACTGAAATTACAGTTGGATGTACTCCTACTATGTGCCATAAAGAGAGTTGAGTGGCCGAGGAACAGGCACAGGTAGCACCGCACACTTCCCCTTTTATTAGCTTCGCTTCCTGGAATCACATCGCTTTTTCCGAAGAAGAAACCTCCGTGGACATCGTTCCAGAAGCTATTGACCCTGAGACGCTAACCTCTTAATAAAATCTACCCGCACTGCTGTACTGTTTACGATAAGATTGTTTATACCAACACATATGCATTGTTGTGTTGTTTATTCCAAGACGTCTACATTGTTATACTGTTTATACTAAGTTTGTTTATCCCATATAGATTGTTGTCTTGTTTACACCAAAACGTCTACATTGTTGTACTGTTTATTTTTAGCTTGTTTATTCCAACACAAATGCACTGCTGTCTGGTTTATTCCAAGACGTCTATATTGTTGTGTTTTTTATACTTATCTCGTTAACAGCAACGAATCCTCTTTATTTTATTATTTACGCTAACGAGTGTATTATTTTATTGTTTACGCCAACATTTCTGTATCGTTTCCATTTTTAACGTAACTATTTGCAGCAAAGCGTCTGTATTGTGATGCACCCAACAATGACAAGATTTTCCTTTCACCTGAGTATTTCTTCTTCTATTTCTACCAGAAAGAAGTTACCTAGGAATTCCAGGAGTGGAGTTGTCCCTTCTTTTCTTAGCTTTCTCCTTTCTTATCTCCGATTCCCGATCTAATACGCGTCCAAACCATGGGAACGGTTCTTTTTGTTCCTTAGGATCTGATAAAATACCACGGATTCCGCTTGTCTCTTCCCTCCCTACCCATTATACTCAGTCATCGCTTAAGCAGCGCATGATATTTATGATTGCTTCGAAAAATTTCGAATCTGTGTTTTCCTTACAGAATTTCTCGGACAACATCCCGTTGTTTTTTTAAAAAGGCGCAAGAAGCATGACATCTCATGCAGATAATATTCTTTCTCTTCGACCCACGATACTTCATAACTCATATTAACTGTAACATTAAAATATCTACATACTGATAAGGTGTATCTTAGCATATTTTCAAATACTTCTTGGCCTGTAAAAACAAGGAATTCTTGCAAAGGGAGTCGAAGAAATCGTTCGTATTCCTGATACTGTAAAAACTGATGTGACATATACTCTAGTGGTTTTTGTGGATTTGAAACCAAAGATAAATGTTTGAAAAAGGAGAAAATATTATTAAAAGGACAAGAGATTGAATTTGTCCGGTGCCTACGAAAACGTTAATCAGAGTGGAAGGATAGAATAGTGAATCGACGAAGTAAATTCTAATTAAATAATGGTGCCCAAGGGTTCAAGATAAGAGGAATATGTTACAGAGAGAATGAAGGAATGTAGAAGAGGAATGGAATGAAGGAAGATTTGTCCGATGCGGGCGGAGAGGACATGACCCCCTCATAGTAATGCCCTCCGACCAGCGAATGCCCTAACGAACCCTTCTTTCGAGTCCTTCCTTTATCTGTTCTTCTTTATCTTCCCCAACTGCCTTCCCTTTCAGCTCCCTTCCATCCTTTAATTGTGCTCGCAACGGTACATTTTCCTTTCTGGTCGCACCTTTAAGTCCATGAATGCACGTGAAAGAGACCCGTGAAAAGAAAGTCAATGCCGGGTGAGACGGGCTCTATAGTTGTTTCTCATTGACTTTTTCCTAATGAGGCAAGGATTTTACGGAGTTATTCTATTCCTATTGTAAATCCTCTTCCTCTAATGCTTTATACAACTAATAATATTTAAATGGAAAGTATCGGTACCTCTACCATCACCTGTGGAACTCTATTGTTGTACCTGTCTTACCGCTTCCCCCAAGTGAAATTGTTGAAGTAGACAGTTTTCCTTGGTTGCTAAGAAACTACTAATAAATGCATGCTCATTTAAATCGTTTACTTGATGATAATAAATTGTTTAGGGTCTTAATAAATTGGCTTTTTGGTGTATACAGATTTTACGTTAAATAAATCAATTAAGAAAGAGATTTTACTATTGCTACGATAAATATAAAAGAATGACGACAACAATCGATTAAAAAACTTAAAATTGGCTAAATCAAGCGATACAGTGCGGAACTTATCAATCACTAAATGAAATAAAAAACAAGACATCAATAATTCCTAAATGCGATATAAAAATGATAATAATGATAATAGCTTATGTAATAAATGCTAGTGAAATTAGACTTATTGTTGTCACCTGCTCTACAGATAAATTTCAGCATAATAACATAAATATATAGAACAAAGATCCCGAACTACCTCGACAACGACCGAAAACAACCATCTCACCAGCGGAATACGTGAGTTGCATTATGTTAATGCACGTAGCACAAAAGGTACACGCAATTCATACGGTACAAAAGCACACCGGTCATTGGCGGCAACAGTCTGAGCGGAGAAAAACATAATAATAAGGAGTCTCCGCGAAAATTGACGAGTTCAAAAGGTGATTGAAATGGAATGGAACATATAAATACATGCGAAGATAAAAAAGAAGGCTATCGGAGCGCGGACAGCTGGCCAGCGGACGGCTCATAAAATTGGCAACGGAGACAAGGAGGGATCACCTGATGAATATTCACAACCGCGTGTGGGCGCTACGCCAGACCACCAATCAACTATCATATTCGATCTGTTTGTCCCGGAGCTTATTGATTATAGAACGTGCGGTCCCACACCCGGAATTCGCCGTTTTAAGGGCACAATGGGTGCGAAAACTGCCTCTTTCCCGCCATAAAGCGCATCCTCGGACATTCCGCCCTTTCATACGGACGAAAAAATAATAAAGGAGGAAATGTTCATGAATTTTTATAAGCCGTTTTATTTGCGCGGCGCAAGGACGATTCGGCACGTAAAAATGCACTCGCTATGATATACTGTGGCCCCTTTCGAAAGGTTGTAATTTTCAAATAACGAAGATAATTATCGCCCGCGTCCAGCGCTTAATTCGACGTAAACTTTTGTGTCCGCGTCGTTAAATTGACGATGAAATTGAAGAGATTGACGAATTGGGAGTAATTGGGATTTTTTTTGGCGTGAAATATGCGGAGTCGTCATCGTTCGGATTTTACGACGTTTCGCGCGATTTATGAGTCTTTAAGGCTTAAGTATTTAGGGGATTCATATTTGAATCAAAATAAAACGTTGAAGTGGGAAATAAAATACACGAGTGGGCCACTGATTATTCATAACGGAACCTTATGTACAAGCATTTCATTGCCGACAGGTACAATAACACACAGGAAGCAAAACTGACTTAAGATCCGTGGTAAGAGTTATTCGCGATTCTACATGTTAGGAATATTATTTTACGATTCTTAACAATTTGAGAAGCAACAATGGTGCAGTCGCAACAATATTTCAATTCTTGTTCGTTAGTTAACCTATTTGAAATTCCAAATTATTGGTATATATTTCTATTGCACCACTAGCAACCATTAATATAGCGCCTGGGACACCAAACTCTTGCAAATACTCATCCAACAATTCTCATTGGCTAACACCTCTCTTCCAAATAATTCATTGTGTCACTTTGAGACATTTGTTACTTCCCTATATCTATAACAATACTAAGTAGCTCTGAAGTGCATCTTACTTGTTCAATGCCTTAAGACAGCTCTAGTCATAAGCCACACTAACTTTGAAGATAATTTAACGACGATGTTACGAAATAAATATCTAAATAAAGTTATAAATATATTTACGCAAATTGCAATGAAATTTGAAGCCATAATGCGGAAATGCCGACACAGGTGATGTCATTCACTCACTACTGGCAGTATGTCAAATATGACTACGAGTAAGGGAGAAAAACCTTCCACAAATGAACCTGCCGTAAACCATCCACATATGGATCGAATTACCCCACGTGAGTAAGATTTAACGTCAGCTAAACGACAGTAAAGAAAACTGCTTCATTTCGAACCCAATTCCGCGAATGAGAGAAAGGTTACAGTTGCGCATGAGAAAAACTCTAATCCTGAGATTTTCATTAAGGAGTTCCTGGCGTACGTGCGTTTTTTACTCGAGCCTTTCCCCACGCCATACCGGGGCAGACAAATTCGAGCCTGATTCAATTATTTAAACTTTACAAAAGTCGTTTCGCGCCTCGATATTTTAGAAAGTTTCCCACCGGTGCGCGGGTTGTGAACCTTTGCATTGAGATTATCCGTCGAAAGAATTGAGCAAGAAAGAAAGATTTCACTAGACGCAGGTTAATGACACTTGGGCGTGGGGGACTAATGAGCAAAAACTGAAAGAGCAGTCCGGAAGCGGGGATTGGAGTATTGAGCGGATGGGAGCGGCCACCAAATCCCTTCCTCCGAAGGTCAAGGAAAGGGTTGCGAACTCACGGGGATTTGCCAACGGAAGCGGAACTTTCAACTCATGTTTTAAGACGAGGATTTCGGTGGAAGCCCACGTATTTCCGCCGCCAGATACATACTGTATCCTCCCACGAATGGTGATTTTTGTGAATGAAGACTTCATGTTAGGTTGAAATTACATGTGTATGCTTTTGATCCCCGAATGTATGGTAGTCAACCACTTAGAGTAAAGTTTACGTCCTTAAAATGCAGAATTTGCTATCGTAATTCATACGGCTGCGGAAATTTTTCGTGAAATTTTCTAATTTAGGATTTTTAAAAATTAAGAAAAGGAAAATAATATAAAATTGGACTAGTAAAACAGCCTGTTTAGTTTTGTACTCTTAAACCTTATGCTGTGGTGAAATCATAATCAAAGTTTCCTTATTAAAATCACACGTGCTGCAGAATCTTAAAATGAAATGAAAGAGCACAATCGTGAGCCAAGTATTCACACAATTACTTAATTTTTCTTCTATTGCAAACCTGACCGAAAATTATTGTATGGAAGATTAAGTTCATGGATGATATTAAATTATATTCTGTATATTTGATTATTTCACCTACACGTATTTAATTTACGACTAAGAACTCACGCACTTCCAGTTCACGAGAATCCCTCCGATTGTACATTAAATTGTACACTTGTATATTACTCACCTGAAAAATAAAAAGAAAAATACATTAGTTAACGGAAGATATATCTCGCAATAATATATATTAAAAGTACAACGTAAATGTAAAATTTTTATTCATTATTCTGAAATATTTTGAGATCATTTAATTACCGTAACCAGAGTTGTTTTTTAAACTCTTCTACGAGAGATAATAAGCTTTGAAATGGAAGCCAGTTCCCTAAGATCCTTTAACCTAAGCCTAAAATAACATGGATACATTCATTACATCTTCAGCTATGTAAGACAAAATCAGAAAATATAGGGAGTTCATTGAGAGGCGTACGAGTTATAATATTTCCTCAAATTATTTCTAGGGAAAAACATCGATATCATAGTATGCAGATGAATGTTGATGGTAAAACTGAGCCAAATGGCCAAAGACCGCGATTGGAAAAATAACTATCTTTAGTTGAAAGTATTATCGCCAACTTACATTTAAAAAAACGATGAAAATCCAAAATCTCCTCCCTGCCAAGAATAGAGAGATGACTTATTTCTTAATTCTTTACCAAATACGTATTTCATAAATCAGTGATAAAATTTACGAAAACGGGGGCGAACGAATGCCGAAGCTCTAAGCGACATTCCGCAGAATATATTTTCATCGCATCTTTGATTTCCATTCTTTAATTATCGTTCGCTAGGACTGGCCAATCACATCCCCTGAGCGCACATGAGACCAGAACAATCTCCCTAACAATCTGAAACGAACCAAAGCGGCTTATATGCCCCCCAACACACACACACCCAATTTCGCCTCTGCACCTAACTTTCCCAATAACCAAAGTCTCACCCTTATTCCCTTCTCTATCCGGCAGCATTGCCATTCCTTCGATTTTAAACCGGACTCGCCAGGGACAAGGTTCTTAAACAGACTCGGATGCTAAAGAATGAGGAATAAAATCGAGGATTCAATATCCACAGTTTATAATACGGATGACGTTCATGCTTATCTTGATAATCCTCAGTATTGTAATACGCTAATTTTAAACCTACTATTTAAGACATTGAATTTTGCTTATGATAAAATATTGAAAAATTCAGGCGATATAACATATGTATCTGATAGGAATCTTTTGTGATCTTATCAATAACGCTATACTAGTGACGGTAGAATATTTACAAGAATGGCAACAAAAAATGATGATGATCATGAAAAATCAATCAAGAAATTTTATAATGGCAAAAATTATTTGAAAATAGCCATGATTAAACAAATTTTCATTGTTTTTTTCATCACTAAATAATTCTAAACGGGTCGAAGACAAAATTCGTTTCTTTACTGCAAATAATGATTTAACATGTAATTCTAGCTATAATTAATTAATTCACTGACTAATATTTCTGCACCAGTAGTTATATATCAACAGCATATGATTGGAATCACAGCAGTGAATAAACCTCCTTAAATAAGCAATATAGAATTATCAATTTGTATCATAATTAAACTCCCTTGCAGACAAATTTGTATCATAAAATCTCTAGTTATTTTATATTAAGAAATTCCATAGTATCTCATAGTAATTCAGATAAATTGATCCAAAATACTATAACAAATACTTCACTATATAGAAACCAAATTAAGTCCCAACGTCTGCTCCGAAAGTATTGGGCCTAGTTAGACATGAAAGATTCAACGTAATCCAGTTTCTAAAATTCGACGTCCTCCTCGGATTGGTATCTCTGAAACGTGCGACTTTTCCGTAAAAGATTACAAAAGACCGAACGCGCTGCACCGCCTAAGAACGAATATATTCGGAAAGGTCCCGTTGCACATCATTTGAAATAAGCCGTGGAAGAGAAAGACGTCTGGCCTATCGAATCCTGCCTTATAAATCCTTGACCTTCCACCCCACACATCATTACAGCCCTGCATTTGCCTCCCTTTCGAGGGAATGGTGGACTTTGGGTAATCCGCAGTTAATAAAGGGGGGAGCTGAAAGGTGGCGGGAGTGCCCCCCCTCGATTTATGCCTTACGAGGCGAAGATGGCGTACGAGACGTGGGGGATGGCTGAGGAATTAAGTGAGGATCACCCGCATCCAAATTATGCAGAAGGCTTAGGGATCCGAATCTCGTGGACACAGTTAGATTGGAGGGTCGAGGAAAAAAGTAATACACAATTTTCCGAAATGAAACGGACACTCCTAGAGGGAAGTGGCAGATGAAAAATCCAGGATTGCCTGGGGTCGCTTTTGCAGAATTACTCGATGAAGTACGGTAGCCGAAAGGAATCACGATTTCTAAGCTAAAAATATTTATTTATAACCATGGAGTACACGTAGAGGATAGCTAAAAAGTCTTCTGGAGGATAAACGACAACTACATTTTTGGGTTAAGGAAAAAGATTATTATTTTTCAATTAAGTGATATGGTTAGAATTTGTGAGAGCATGACGAGATTGAAGCTTCCGGATAGCCATGTAGCTAGTGGGTTCAACTCCGATAAAACCGGTCCCTGGTTCGATTCCCGATGGGAGCCCAGATGCAAAATGATCTCAGCTGTCGAATCACTTTTAACATTTCTACCACAGTGAAGCGATTGATGGGGTGTAAAATTTCTTGAAGAGCAACAAAAAACCCATTCACAAATTGATAAACATCTAATGATGTTTTAAAACGTTTAAGATGAAAAAAAGGGCTAAATATCTTATACCACCCCTCTTACATTTCCACTGGTTTCACCCTTTGATTCACCTTAGATATACGGGAATACATAGGAAATAAATAATAAAATTCGTATAAGATGTATCGCGAATATTTCCCACGTTCAACGTATAGATCGAAAGATAGCCGCAGGAGAGCAAACACACCAATTTTGCGCGAAATAAAAAGTCAAGCACTGCAGGAAAGCACGGAGAAAGAGAAGAGGGCGATTGTGTAATCCATCGGGGAGATTCGACGTCAAAGAGGCAAGTCTCTTCCTATTGGTTAGTCTGAAATCGGCACCGGCGCCCAAGGGTGCGGCAGTGGAGGGGAGCAATGGAAACGTCATTATCCCAGACGTGCGCACACACGCACTGGAGGAAAGGGTTCCCAAAATCCCTTCTTTCTATCTGATTTTCTGCCATCTTTATGCTGCGCTTTCCTTAGATGGCGCACTGCACAAGAGGATCTCTTTATTGATTCAAAGCATTCCGACAGGAGATGCTCCCACTCAAGTGAATTCCAACGGGAAGAGCATTTGATCAAAGCGTTTCCAGGAATCGAAATTTACACACGGTCATCAATTTTTATAGAATAGATCAAACATCGAATCAGATAATGATTCAATGATAATGATATAGATCATGATGAAATTTTAAAATTATAGTTTAAATTATAATAATTACAATGGACCACCATTCCAGGTTTATCCATGCCTGTTCTGCGGTGTGCATAACCCATAGGAAAGCAGACCTAAGGACTTTGTAAAGAAGCTGAGATTCTTCGGATGGTTCTCGTGTGTTTGACGAAAAATAAATCATAATAGTAAGTTTAAATTTAAATGATAACATAATAACAGTAAGGCGACAAGAAAGGGTCGTACTTCTTTCATATCTTATCATCGCTATTTCCTTTCAATACTTTCTTTGACCATATGATTAACGAGCTGTGCACGATTAAAGGTGGCATTATTATTTTCCTTTTTGGTAGTCCTATATTTCCATTCATTCTCCTAAAGTCCATTTATTATGTGAATCCGCTTGCTTCTTAATCCACTCGTTATTGCTCCTTAATTTTCGATAATTTTAGTTATTCCATCATATTATTTCCATCAATTTTTTTCTTTCTCCACTACACTGATATATTTCTTGGAGGGTATTAGTTATCGATGTAAATATCTTTTGCTTATCACTTAAATATATTAATATCTAATTCAAGTAAAGATAAAAATATCCACAGATCATTTGGAGAACCAACGGGAATGAAAAAGTACGAAGTAAAGAAATATTTTACGCTCCCATAAGAAATGTTATGTCTACTTTGAGGAGTAATTAATCAAAATAAATCAGTGAGTTAATAATTTATCAATTCAAAACATATGGACGATTTCCCATTCGTTAAAGCTGTAAAAATCCATAAATAGAACGTTAAGAATTAAACTCAATACCGGAGGGTACCGTCGGGAGGAAAAACCGGAAAATAAAAAATAGTTCAACGATGACCAAAACGATAACCAATGCCCATAAAAAATAGTACGCTAGACCACCCAAAACAAGGAACCAAATGAAGCGAAAATCTGAAAGGCTCGAATTCGATCCGAGTTGGCGAGGATTTCCCTACGTCATTCATCAGCCAGCATCTCTTATCTCCCCTCCCTAAACATGTCATGAATTATTCACTCTCACACGGCTTCGGGGGGTTGGGAAGATGGGCAAAAGACGTAACTCGATTAAACGATCATTAACGAGTTGCGACAGGCATTTCACCTTTCCGCTTAAAAAGCCCATCTCCCTGGAGATCCCATTCTTTCCCAAGACAATCTCCATATAGAGGATCGGCAATAAAAACGCAATGCCCTTTCTTCCGCTCCACTATACGCCTCTTTTTTCCCTCGTATTGGCTCAAGACGCTTCGACCCATATTCCCATCGTAAAAACTCCACATCAACCATGATTTCAACCACTTAACCTCTTTTTTTACGCACCCAGTGCCTTTTATGCACTCCTTCCCCTTTTTACGCTGAAAACTGCTGTTTTAGAGCTCAAGTCGGATGCCATGAAGGAGTTTTCACATGCGTTTAGTGCTCGAATCCGTCGCTAAATGTTACCCTCGCCCAGAATTAATGTCATGTTTTTCTTTAAGAATCAACCGAACGCTAAAAGATCAGGCTTCGTCATAGTAACATGGAAAATGCGTTAAATTAAAATTCCTTTCAAGCGAAGTGGACTCTTTATATTCTGAGATGACTGATAAAGATTGACAATTAAAGCATACATGATCTAACCTCGAATCGCGATTGCTGTGCTACAGACATGTAATTTAAAAAATACTTTTTCGTTAAACGAACCGGAAGAAGAAAAAGTTAGAAAGATGGAGAGTTAGAATGTAGTTCTGAACCGCCGTACTTAACGATAAAAAATTGATGTAATTTAACTTACAGTGGTATACTTGTTAAATATCATTCGTTTTCGATGAATAATAACTATATATCAACATTTGTCTCTTTTAAGAGATGGATATTAGACTAAGAAGACAATCGAAACAGGAAATAATGTAGCTATAAAAATAAATCCGTCTTATACGATGAAACTTTATAGCTTTAAAACACAAGATAAGTCAATGAAAATGCACTCAACATGTTGAAGCATAAAAATACGATAATGAGCGTACATGGTGAAAATTATAATTGTTTAAAGTAACGAATCAAAGTCACAACTAGGATCTTTAGCGAGGATTTCAGGCTTTCCCAGTGAATGAATAGCTGCAGGAATACTTCACGGTAAATACTAAAAGGTGACCTGGTTAGCACTCCAAGAAGTATTATTGAGGCAGATTTATCCTTAATATTTTAAAACTGACTTACTTTTACAAAATGACTCGTTACTTCTCAGAATAATGAAAGCTTGGGTGAACAACTACAGCAATCGATTACAAATATTCTCATCTCATAAATCACATACACGCGAACGAGTACATATCGCAAAGGGGATGAGACGTAGGAAACTTTCCTATCTCCTTCATAAAACACCTCCGAAATATTTCCGCATTATAAACTGTGGAACCCTCTACCTCACATCCGTTCCGTTAGACGCCATACATTTCGAAAAATCCACAGCAATCTTTCCTCCTCCCGATGCTCAACTGTCAGTTTTATCTATCGGAAGTCCTCGCAACGTAAGCTTCTTCAGATGTTATTTCGCCTCCGCGAGCACCTTATCTTCACTTACACCCCCAAAATGCCAACCCCTTTTACACACATAGTCTCACGCGCCCATGCCTCAGAAAATTGTTTTCTTCCAATTTTCTGACTCGTCACGCCTTCAAAATGTGTCGTTCCCTCTGAAGGAAAGCGCGTGCCATGGAACATCGACTGCGGAACACGGAGCTTCCACATTGACTCGACGTGGTACTCACTCAACAGTCTGCTTAAAAATCGCTACTATGGTAGCACACAAATATATTCATTCCTGGTTTATTTCAGTATGTTATTTGATTGTTTAACGTAATTTTGCAAGGTATACTTAGACCAATGAATTTCACACAACCCCGAGTTTGTGTTAAATATGATCGTAAATTAAATCAAGTTATAAAATTAAGAAGAGGAAAATCAAATTTATCGAGTTTTTTTTACATTACATAAAAATGATTTGAATAAGTGAGTTCAAAAGATTCAGAAATAAATGCAGATACCTGTACAAAAAATTACATTCAATATATTTTGATGTGCAGCATCAGTTTCGAAGATTTATCTTCACGAAACCTATGTTACCAAAAATCTATTCATTGGGATTATACAGGTGTCACAATTCATTTCTGCATATAGAATAATATAGAATTCCAGGAAGTATCGCTAAAACGGTTTGATTTTACGTTAAAAAGAAAACTCTAAGAAAAATAAACGTAGAATTTAGCAGAATAAAATAAATTCAAACTAGGAAATCTATAGGTTTTGTATGATCACCATAAACTGGCAAAAATCTAAAATGTTCCAAGTAGTAATTTTTAATTAATGGGATATATTTTACATATTATTTACATGATAATCAATTATGGTCCCCAACTGTTTCTCCGTACTCAAATCTACGAATAACCATCCTGAAAAGCTGTCTGAGACTTGATCATTACCAAACTGATAATTTTAGACGAACACACGGCAAACTACCTACCTATAGTGGAATGTATTTAATTAATTTCATTCTTATATTAAAAACCCTATCATATAACACAAGAGAGTAGTTTGTGCTATTAACTACAAAATCTGATAGTGGTCAGCGACGGAAATTTCACATCGCCCACAGTTATGAATCCCAAAAATTCGTCGGAAGGGAGAATAAACGCAGATTTCGGGGAGAGAAAAAAATAAAGGAGTGCAGAAGAGAAGTAGAATGGCAAAGGGGAGGGCAAAGAGATAAAGAAAAAAATTCCGTACGCACACAAATGCGTGTGGAATCCTCAATATAATGCTGTCCCACGGGGCTAAAATTCTCCGTAAGAGGGGAGGAGATAAATGCACGGGAGGGGGGGCTTTGAAGAAGCAGTGAGGTGTAGCCCGACTCACCTGTCATCTCAAGGTATCGGGAGATCCGCGCTACACCCGCGGAATACCAAAAGCAAGAGGCCCTCGGGCCAAATGCGATGGGCTTATATTTGATTTGCTGGCCATTTCCACTGCCTCCGCTAATGCAACTATTCGACGCATCATTTGCAATGCGAGTATTTATGCGTTCACTGGAATTAATCGGCGCGATATATACGTTCCGAGAGAGAAAAAAGCGAGATTTCCAACGAAGGTATTTTCGTGACAACATACGAGAGAATTTTAGACGTCTGTTTTCTTTTAGTAAATATTACTCGCGGACTGACAAATAACGCGAATTTAGCTCGGGATTCAAACAATAAATGCTGCCTACGCCCAAGGAAGTTTATTTGATTTCCACGGAAAATTATACACGTATATTCTAGAATTTTTACGTACGATGAAAATGTGAAAAATAAAATCATGGTATTTCATTTCAAGCATCCATATACATGCTCCAATTTACGGTTCTTGGCACGTGGAAGGGGTTGAATACATACATCTTTCAACCTATCAAAATTATTTCTTACAGTTCTGAATTAAAATATAGATACCACCGATGAAATCAACGATATCGTCTTGACCTATGTTCACACATTATCCTTCAAAAAATCTTTTCTTAATGCCCATTTTCGACTGATAAGAATTAGCCCTGTATTTTCCCAGTAGATATTAACAAACCACCAGTATTTCATTGGCTACATACCATCTTTACTGGTAGCGCACCTTGGAATCATATTTTCAGTATTTCCTAAAAATTTCAACTGCAAATGAACGGATTTCCTCATTCAATTTAAAGATTGCATTTCAATCGTTATTTGCGTAAAGCAAATATTAGTTTGGAGGACTACATGTGTCGACAATGTGATATCTAAATATAAGATATACTATATATAAGAATAATTATAATAATATGCCGATTTCTTTTTGAAAAGTCAAATCACCCCAAAGTGCTAATAGTGAACTAAATACCGTCCGGGTTTAAATTATAACTTGATCACACCCATCAAACTCAACACAATGTACGTAATTGAATATATTCGAAGCAAGGACCAGATCATCAACAAACCGTGGCTCTTTTGTAACCAAGATCTAGCGCAGAATGGCAATTCCATCACAAAGAATCCAATAGAAAAATACGATGGAAAATTTCCCGATCCGAGATGACTTTATGTATATAGACCGACGTGGGAATAAACCAACGATCAAACGGAGCAAATAAACTCGGAAATCACACGCTAAACTTTCTTACGTTCTCTTGGACACATTCCAAACTATCGAAATCCCCACGGATAAAAATTTAGAGCGACTCCCGCTCCTTAGGGGAAAAAAGACGTTTAATTAAATCAGACGTTCCGCCAAAGAAGAATATACACATGCCAGAGGAAAAAAACAAGGTTTCGAAACAGGCTAACGGATTGTTTACAGCGCCACTCAACCAAAGGGAAGCCGAACAAAAAAATAATAAAACCCCGCGACCGCGGCGCCCTCGGATAAAACGGCGTTAAAAAAGTGTAACTAAACACGAAATGAGTCCCCACTCTTTTTTGGTGAATGAAAAGGACGCCCCGGGCCGACGCTTCACAATCAATGACGCCTCTATTGATAGCGAAGGCGCCACCGCAAGACGGGGCCCCGGGCGCCTAACACACCGATGAGAAAAAAGAAAAGCGCTACGGCTTATTTGCTCGGTGTGGGGGCGGCCAAATCTCGACGCGTTCAGCGCCACATCTTTCCAGGAATGACTGCAGACGGGCTTAGGTCCAGGTGTTGTCGGAGGGTGCGGCGGAAGTGACGTCACGGCCTTACTGAACGTCTTGGACAAACGCTTGCTCTGCATTCGATGCTGCATTGCTTCTTTTTAGATCATGTTTTAATCTACTCTACTTTAGATTTTTAATATTATATGTTTTGTAACTATTCCGTCACTTTTAAACCCTTCTTCTGTGTTTCATGTTTACGTTATCTGAATTCCCTTAATTTCTGCATGACTATATTATATAATATGTTGTCTTTTCATTTTACACCCTGTTTTCACGGATTGACATACATCCCTGATCATTACTTTTAAACCATTAAGTTATAAGAAGCGTTTGAAATACCGTTCAACAGAAAGAGTTAATTATTATAAGCGGTTTCCAGTTTCGTTTAATAAATATGAATTAAAAATCTCATATGGACGCCGAACGTGTCGAAGGGAGTAGATTTTTTTAAAATATATGTACGATTCCTGAAATTCATTGGTTTATAAGTAAACACAAAACGAATAAAAATTATCATCAACTTTTATACGAGCGACTTAATACTCACCCTGACTATCTCGACCAAATTAGTGCCTAATATTTACTTATTAAAGAAAATTAAGGCAGTAAATTCATTGAAGAAAGTCACTGTATTAGCTAAATACTACTTCCAGAAGCCACTGTTACCATCAAATGCTTTTCGGTAAAGGACTGGAAGAGTAAGTCCTCAAAGATTCTGGAAAGATTTCCCTCATGCGGATCCGCAACAAAGCTTCAATTTTTCGTAGTTTATTTCCTCACAACCATCCTTTGCCATTTCATGACAGCGATGAGAGCAGAGTAACATCGCGGCTCTCAATCAATCAAGGAGGTAGGACACAGCGGGGGGGGGGGGATGGGGGGGGAGAAGGAGGTTTTGGGGGGACAGGGAGTGGTCGTGGCAGGGGGCCTCAAGGTTCCGGGATCGCTTCTACGGAGGCCGTAGACTGGGAATTCGCCACGGGGGGGCGGAGGATGTGGCAGTGATTAGCAGAGCGGGACGATTATGCAAATTTCGTTTTTGGCGAAAGGGGGAGGATGGGGGCAGTAAAAAGGAAATAGGAGAGATGGAGAAAGGGAGAGATAGGACAGTGCACACACGTGGGTAATAAGGTTTTGGCTGGGAGAGATAAGGAGGACTGTATAAGGGTAAAGGGTGCAAGACTTTGCATACGAGATTATCATGTAAATGTAACCGGTTAAAAGGTTAGGTTTTCTCTTCCGTGGGTACAAGGCCCATAAAGGATGTTTTAACGATTTCCATCCGAGGGAAAGTATGAATGTCGTGACTCTGTCCGGATTCGTTTTTTCGTTTTGTTCTCCTAAATGTTGCCGATTATATTTTTGGGCCGGATTTTATCTCGCACGTTCTGCAGATAAACGACGAGCAGCGAGTGGAGTGAAGTAAACTGCCTCCCGGAGATGATTAAATAAGTAAACTTTCTTCGTAATCGGCGTCGTGACGTGGAGCAAAAAGAAGCGGTTTTCTCGCTCCTCAGTCGGAATGCAAACGAATGTATACTAATGAAAAGTATAGGAGTGACACCATTTAACTATGCAAACAACTAACCTTTCATTAAATGAGACGAAATTGAAAAGATAGAAAAATTGAGGATTAGGAAGAGGCTAAGATTACTAATGTAGAATCATTCTAGAAAAGTGTGCTCCCGAAAGAGAGGTAATGCATTTATTTCAAGAAATGGATTTTTTTCGTTCTACAAAGTCCGGCCTATTATGATAAATTAATAAATTTGTTACAATTGAATTGATTACAGGTTAATCACATAAGCTACACATCACGTTTGCTTAAATAAGATGGATGTGAAAATAGGCAGTAATTACGAAGTTTGATAGTGGATACATATCTTAAGATATAGTTAGCTTAGGAGTAAAGATTCTGCCAAGAACCTTTCAAACGAAGTGTAACTTCCCCGTATTTCAAATTAATTCATCTCTTTCAGCATATTTTCCTGTTTAATTAGATCACTATTTTGGGTTTAGAAAATTTTCAATGGCACGATAAACCCAGAGAAAAAATTCCATTCCAAATTCTACTTCCGCGGATCTTCTAAACCGATTTCTTTCTCTATATCATTCCTGAGTAATAAATACCTTCGGAGACGAAAAATGAAAAGCACCTTAGAGCGATCATCGAATACATACCAACATGCAGTAGAATAACCTAGGACGACATACGCATACCTCCCGAAAAAATTCCTCCAAATCAACTCATAAACATCACCATATTTATGGGATACATGTTTAAAACACATTTTCCCATCGCGCTGCACAGCGGTGGCGTTATTCGGAAGAATTGGAAATTTTGACATTCTTCCAAATCGTGTAACACAGTATGACGTGAGGATTGGGGGAGGGGTATCGAACGCAGTGGTACAGAGGTTTTCTCTCATCAGAATGGAAGGGGCAGAAAAGAAAGGAAGGAAGGAACAGGGAGTCGGAATCAGGAAGCCGAAAGCTTCGTGGAATTAAATTTTCCGACCCATTGGAAGTCAATGCGATTAAACGTGGACCACGGGTTTGTAATGGGGTTTGTGTGCCTAGAATGGGATTTTATTTCGGATGGCTGGTGGCGTAGGACGGGGAAGGAGAACGGATAATAGATGGAGCGGAGTATTGAGTTGCTGCAAACTCTAGGGAAATTTGCGTTTATCTGACGTTTATGGGAGTAATTGGTGGAAACTGAAAGAAACCGAGATAAACAGTAGTCAGAGGTGGAAATCGGTTCAAGAACGGGAAATGTTCTCTTTGATGCAGCGATGTTGATTTAAGTGGTCCTAGACGGAAAACTGAGAGAGAAAGATGGTGTCCAGTGTGGTGATTGAGATCCTGAACCATAGGATGGTGTATAATGTAAATAGTAAAATGAAACGTGAGAAATGTAATGTCATTGTATCTGGATAGACAATTTGCGAGAGAAGAATGATATGACGGAGAAGTTCAATAAGATGTGAACATAATATAAAAAATAATACATATGAATTTAGATAAGATAATGGTTATAGACGTAATCTTAGTATAAAAGTATGCAGGGTCGTGTCGAGAAATTCAGCAAACCGAGGCTAGATGTCTTACATCGCCTTTAATTTTTATACATCAATTGCTTGATTCTAATCTACGATAAATGACTAAGTAAGAAATGATACTATCCATGATGATATTCATAGTTAATTTCAGCACCAAATACAACAGAATACTTTTAACTTAAATTTACGCAAAATTACTTCCAAGCAGTTTAAAAACTGCGTTTGTCGTAAATAGTCTGATGCAACTTGAGAACGTACAGATAACACGCTAAAATTAGAGAAGTGGCATTTATCGATAATGAATACGTATTTTTAATAAATAATAATAATATTAGAAAGACTTTGATTGGGGCGAAATGGATATTTGTGATTCTATTCTCACCCTCTTCGTATGAAATTAAAGAGAAAGAGCTTGAAAAAAGAGCAAGAAAGAAAACCAAATCGTGATTTTAAATACTAAAAGTTGACACCTAGGAAAAAGCACACCAGAGCAGCAAACCACCCGCAAGAATAGGGGTGTGAAAACCCTGCAGACAGTTACCTGAATTTTAAGAAAAAGACAGGCTAAAACATCTGAAACTCCATTAAAAAAACAATACGGGTACAATTCACGTAGCTAACACAAATAGAAATCCGTTTGCATAAAAGAAATACATCATCAGAGCGAGAGACTAACTCAGCAACTTTCTCACAGGAATTCATAATCAAATTTCCATATTTCTTTGTCTTTCGAATTCGTATGGAAATAATTACATCAAACACAGCACGTGTGTAAATTGCGGAAAAACGCATAGAAAAGGGACGGAGCAATGAATGAATGATGGAAGTGGATATAAATCTCTGTTTTAGATGGCTGCGAAGACGGGAAGGAGAACGTAGACGGCAAAAGTGAAGAGGGGAAGCTGATTGAATTGGAAGGTGGAAATTCTGGAGTCGGGGCATTGGAATGGATTAGATGGAAGCGCCGTTGAATTGAAGGAAGATCTTATTGCGGAGCGGAGGAAAGGGACTTTCTGGAGATTGCCTAGGAAACTGCTCACTTGAAAACACATTACCATCACGACTGCTATTAGATTACGATTAGCAATGAAAACAGGCGGATGGTTTAAACAATCCCTTAGAATACGTTCCTCTCTCTTGTGTGAGCCAGAACTGCTAAAATGTGAATTCTAACATACGTTTAAGTAATGAAAGGGTAAATATTGGATTTATTCCATGAATGGTGATGCGCAAATGTTTCTGAAATTATTATTTTTCTCCCAATTAGTGAACGAATGTACTGGAACATATTACAATTAATACCGATTGATAACATAAACTAATACAACTACATCATACATATCTATTGAGTTATAATTTCATAAACATATGAACTCGATTATTCTAATTTTATTCTGAAAGTGAACATAAATATTTTACAAAAATACACATATAATGACTGCTTTAATAAGTTGAAATATAATTTACATAGAAAAAATATTTTTAAGAATGCTTCTACCCTGATTTTCAAAAGATTCAGACACAGCGAAAAGAAAGCTTACAAAAAAGAATGCATCGGTTATTAGTGATTAGTTCATTGAATTGCTACGAAATCGTAAATTTCTTCCTTACCTCAGAGTAACAACTATTTCATCATAATAAACGATTAAATTGGGAACGAAATCAGCACAGGATAAAATAAATGCAAAAAAATACAGAAAAAGTAAAAACCAATTATGGCCCTGAGGCTACTGGAACCAATGAAAAGAATTGATAATCGAAAAAGGAA
Organism: Pachydiplax longipennis; assembly: GCA_036926295.1. Taxonomy (NCBI): domain Eukaryota; kingdom Metazoa; phylum Arthropoda; class Insecta; order Odonata; family Libellulidae; genus Pachydiplax; species Pachydiplax longipennis. The sequence goes on along the minus strand of JAVFKF010000003.1, from coordinate 20,675,155 downwards.
TCTTAAAACCTTCGTGGTGCTAAGAGTAAAAAGAAAGAATTAATCATGGTTGGAGACCATATTCACCATCGGCATCCTCCTTTGAGGTTCGTTTTCTTTGGCCATCAGAGCCTACCGATTTCCCACTCTCACGCTATTTCATTTTCCCTTAATTCTGCTTCGTCTGTTCCCTTCGCGACGTCGGCCGCAAAAAAATTAGATTCGGTCGCCGATTCGATAAGAATGGGAGGCGTGCCCTTCTTCGGAGAACAGCGCACCTTCTCTTTCATCTGATGTAAGCAAGACATCAAGACATCGTGATAAGAAACCCTATCGAAGAGGAGCTCCTTTCTTAACATAAACGTGAAAACATCGTTTCGTAAGAAATAAAGTCGAGTTTGATTGAAATCTTTGCTTTCATCCCCTTGTAGTATATCTCCAACATTGTAAAATAAACCACATATTTTCAAAGAAGCGACTTTGTCGGAGTTATTACTCTAAGAATGTTACTCTCTAAAAGACGGCTGAATTTTCAAAGAAGTGTTTCTGTCGGATTTATTCCTCCCAGAATTTCACTTTCTAGAAATTCAATCATTTGATGTTACTTTTGCTAATTTAATGGCCATTACGAAAGCATTAAGAAACCATTCTCCAAATTTGACCATTTAACTCTCAAATTATAAGTTATTAATAACATTAAGGACCCTCGGGTAGATTCCTCGTTCTATATTGCCGCGGATGCATTTACCTTTTATTAATTTAAAATTACCAGTGGTATATGTTAATATCTTTGCATTTAAATGTATGTAAAAATTTTAACATATAAATATTTTTTACGTTTAAAATTAATTGACAGCCTCAGTTTCCTAATAAAACTGATGGTATTTAATATTACTATCTAGCGGTTAAATTTAGAGCACTAGCCAAGATTAAATTAATCATTTATAATGACATATTATATACGGATATTGGTTCTAAATTTTATCGACTTTGTTCCAATGATAGATACAAAACTCCTGGATACCAAAAGATAAGCAAAGCCCGATAAGAATCTGTCATTTAGGCAACATATCCTTTTCGAATACTCCAGAAACTTAATGTAATTAACTAATTACTCAGGAAAAAATCCTCCTCCTCTCACATGAACTTTTATCTCGAATTCATCTCCATATTTCTGTCTTCTCACCTTATGCGAAATCTTTCCCACCTTTCCTTAATAATCATCGGAGGAGACACCCACTGCGTGAAACACAGCTCCGAACTGATGGAAATGAAAGGAGGTTCGTCTTCCCACACACACACACACACACACACACACACACACACACACACACTCAAATGGTCCATATCTAACACTTTCATCCTTCTCATTCTTAAGCTCGTCCATTAAATCCGCGTCTAATCCTCATTTTATTTCTCCTTAGCGTTAATGTTCCCTTTTGGCGAAACGGGTCTTCCAAGCACGTGACTTTTATGTTTCGTAACAGTCTTCGGGAGTCTGACACGTCACTCAAATCTCGCCTCTGTCACGAAATTTATGGCAGGAGAGGCTGTCGGAGTGGGAAAAATGTTTAAAAGTCGTCATGGAGACACGCCTCCACATTTAGATACACATTCACTATTTATGTACTTTTCCAGACTTCTGATGTAAGATATGAGATATTGAGAAGGTTTCTGAGTGCTTCTTTCTCTATTAATCTTAAAATATTCAGGTCGCTCGGATCTTTGTGTTAATGAATAAGATTGAGTATCTTTGTGCTATAAATCTCACTGAACTATGCGAATCCTAAAACAGTCAAGACTTATAGAATCCGGATATAAATATCCGGGATAAAATGTATATAGACCATGAAGATTCATCCGTCTACATCTACAGATATTCATGTATTACAGGAGTGTCGATAATAGATTTTTGATTAATAATATTTACATCCACGATTAAAGCTGCTGGCAGCCTGTCAGCACCTGTAGAGGGTTGAGTTTATCTTAATTCTATCATGAATGATAAACTGACTTTTTTAACGAGTCTTACCGCATACGAAAAATATTTCGCGATGTCAAATTAATTAACACATTACAATGTTTCACCTCTTTTATTGATCTCCTTGGTTATGACAAACTGAATGCATAAGCCTTCATTTCTAAGGCAATCTGAATATGTTTATCTATTGTAAGACACTCAAATTTCTTTCATAGCAGAAAATATTAAACCGATAACCTAAGGGAAAACATCACCAGAATTAAGAAATACACGATGAGGATTATGTTTGCTTTACGATTCTACTGTCAAAGAAACTACATTTATCGTAGTGAATCAAACGTACAGTTAGTTAGAGAGTTAGAGATAGTTCAATACAATGTCCAAAAACCTCAAGAACGTAACGATAATTCACGATTCTGAATAATTAGAATAGAGAAAATAATCTGGTTCATTTCGGAGTTTGGTAAGAGCGAAAGCGAACCAAAGACGCATCAACAGCAAAAAGTGTGGGAGGAATGAATGCGGAATTGAGGATGGAAAATGGGTGCTGCGGGAATATGAGAAGGAAAGTCTCTTAGGAGTTTAATATGGGTTGATGGGCACAAAATCCGCGAAAATTACACTTTCGGCAGCGGCAGCGACTCGAGAGGGGAAATAATATTTATAAATTCAGAGACGCCTTGAAGATGAACAGAAAGGTCCCCATACCCTTTAACTTGGCTTCGATGCCTCCTCACAAATTCTGTGAAAATCAGATGAGGAAAATTTCGGCTTACTGAAGATTGATAAGAGATACTACCTTTCGGAGTGTAAATTAATTGCAGACTTGAATCAAGATTCTTCTAGATATCTCATTCAGGGAATAAGAATATGAATAACTTGTAAAACCATGACGAATAAACTTGGAGCGATAGGGTTGGGAAAGATATCGAAGGATAGTGTACTTTATTAGGAATTATTAAATTAAGAAAAAATACCCTCGCAAATACTGCGCTGGGATGGACAGTAAAAAACGTCCACATTTATATCAAGAAAAGCAGATTTTACTATCTTAAATGGCCAATAAATAAAGATAATCATGATTGAGAATGGTGTCAAAAGAGAGAATATTTTAAAAATTTTTACAAGAATATAGACATTCCTCTGATGTACAATGTCATGGAACTACAGCTTATAAGAACCTCTACTGTAAATGCATGAAGTTGAAGGAGAAAGATATTCAGTTATAGAATAAAGAGATGTATCTATTCCCTGTAAAGGAAGGAGCAGGTACAACGGTAAAATGGAAAGAGATTCATTGTCACTACAACCTTCTTTAAAGAAATTATTATAAATAATCATTAGAAATTTCTTGGAATCTTCAAGTCTAATCGATTCCACTACTCCAGGGTTATTTTCTGACGATTCTTATGCATATATCAAATTATAACTTCCTTGCTCATTTTTAAAACATTTGATATATTGCTTCATTTTTGTGATATTGTGATTGAATGCTCAGTCCATTGCATAGTTATCGCATGGCTCCTGTATTAGTGCTGATTGTTGTAAAAATAGTTAATTTTTGGGTTATCGCCGATCGTTGGTCAAGAGACTGAATCTTATTTTCGGTGAAACAATAAGAGGTTAAACATGGTAAATGGATGGGTTATGGGAATTTTAAGCAGAGGTACGATATAAATTCGTTCATAATCGTTTAACGCATATTGGACATGAACCGATGAATCCGCACACGCACAGTAGAGGGCAGTATAGTAGAGGCCGCTTTGGAGGCTGCTGTTATCTGAGTAGCGCAAGCGAAGATCTCAAAGTATCCGTGCAAAGCGCTAGATCGTATCTAACATGTTCCCGAGGAAGGAAAAAGAACCCACGAGTCCTCCGCAATGCCTTTAACAAAACCGACACCTTAGTCTGAGGTAATGGACGGTGTCTAATGTTCTAAACATTGTCAAGAAAAGAGTAAACGTCTACAGCTGGGAGATAAGATGGAGAAAACTGTTAAGTTAGAGCTCGCGAAAGCGGTTACACTAAGGAACGCAGTCTGACTCCGTACAGCAAGTCGGCTTTCTCTGCACTATCTAAAAGTTAGTGGCATTCTATTCTTGACTGCCTTTTCATACTAGTATACATGCATATCTTCGTGATAACATTATGAGCGAAAACCGTGACGAATAAATGAAAGGATAAAATACCTTAATTCAAACAAAGAAGTTCGAATACATCAAGAAGCGGATTATTTTCTTACTCAGAGAACATTCTATTTTACAACAGCGCAGTTGTTAGAAGATACTTCTTACCATTAACAATGCCTCAAACATGCCTTCAATGATTATATTAGATGATGGTATAAGTAAAGTTGACAAAATTGACTAAGAAATGGTTTTAATTATACTATACGAGTATGCAAAGGTATTCATAAAAATGTTTAAAAAGAAAATAAAATATGAAAACGTTAAAATTCAATTCAACTATATAAAGTACTCTATATCAGAAAATAATGCAAAAGATGGTTATTTGGAAGAAATATGTAATTACAGATTCTATACAAATTAAACAAAAGTAATTAATTGAGCACTTTAAAAGGTTCATGAACAAGGTTCTAAATCCTAATACTAAATTTTACTGATCAACGAAGGAACGACTGAACGTAATTGACTTAAACATAGATGATTAATATATGACACATAACAATAACGATATGAAAATGTGCCGAAATTGAAGCTATCAGATCCTAAAATTTTCAAGAAAATACCTGTCCGTGTATTGGGGGACAAAACAATAGAGCCCCAGATTAAACCAGCCACCTTGATAGAAACCTTGAATCTCAACCTGACGATTTAGAAAAACGAGGAAAAAACATCACAAAAAACCGAGCTCCATAAATCATGTATGGAGGAGACGAAGGGGTTATCCTAAATGAGCAGCAGCATTTATTGGGACGTTCCGAACCCTTCTAAAAGACGTTTACCGGATTTATTGTGCATTATCCTCCTTACAACTGTTCCCTTCCATTGTGTCTCGTTTACTTATGCCTCGTAAATTCAACGCATCAACCTCGTATAAAAAAAAGACCCAAGAATGGGGAGAAAAGCATTTTTCCCCCTTACGTGCCGGGAAGCGACAAAACCGAGGGATTTTTGTAAGGTTCGACGTGTATGAGACAGAATTTTGGCTGCGGAGGTGGGCACAATTGTGTAAGCTATGCGAGAAGAGGACATTCGTCATGATGGGAAAAAAGCATGGTAAAAAGGAAACAAAGGGAAGAAAAAGGAAACAAAGAAGGGGCGATTTCCATAGTAACGCGTGTATGGGCTGATTGGTGTTCTACCCCGTCCCTTTCAGAACAATGACATCTTCACTAAGACACCTCCCACGCCAGTCGCGTCTCAACTGTCAATTGAGCTGCAGCGACGGACATTTAAACGCTTCTCCGAGGCTTTTTTTTCCAGGGATGCATTCGAGGAAGGACTACGCAAATTGGTATCCGCGTATTTGATAACGGCGCGGAATAAATTTGCGATTAATTTCGCCGATTGGCAAGTGACGACGGGCGGCCATTATATGCTAATTGCAGATCAGATCGGGCGCTAGTTAATTCATTCTAGTCTTGGCTATCTGCGGGGATTCACAAATTGGCAACGCAGTCTCTTCGATAGCGATGTTATTGGTGCTTGCTAATAAAATCCACGTCCGGGAGTAATTCCTGAAAATCTGCAGATGAATCTATTCTAAAGTACGCAGAAGCGATCTAAGAATGAATCTCGACGACTCCGAAATTGAAACTTAGTCAAATGCAATCGCATATATGCGGCGGGTCTGATGACTTACGATGGATTTCATTTATGCAATCGACCGCTCACGTAGACAATAGAGCATCGTTGCTTAAATGAGCTGATGAATTTACTCCGTAATGGAATCTGAATAACGATTGTATAAATTAGTTCCTAATGTTACCCATATGAATATGATGTGATTTTATGATATTACAAGACTCGTTTTGTAATGGTTAACTAAATATTCAAATCTAATGATAGATTCCCATAGATAGATAATATATAATCAAAATTGCGAATCATTTACAAAACATGACTATTACTTCCGATTACACCTCTTCCTAGATACATAGTTGCTATTTATAATATTTTCAATTTTCACTTAACTATTATTGCTTTATTTTTACGACGATTGCAACCTCCTAATACATTACGTGAAGAGGGGATAGGTTAAAGATGTATCTATCCTCCCAAGGATCTTAAGTTATTTCGTATTTCCGTGGTGAACAGTAAGCAAGAATAAAAACATAACATTAACTTACGACTATCCTCAAATTTAATCTGGAACACCTGATTTTAAAGCGTATTCTAACACCTCTGCATAAAAAACGTGGAATCTTTATTAATGTATCGCAGCTAATCATAGATTTAGATTAGTATACCGCGAGAAGCCAGTGGGGTATGGCAAGGGGTGCATATACTAGTAAAAATCCACATTTTGGAGTAAAAAATCAAAACATATTTTAATTATTATAACGGATTCCGCAAAGGTAAAACTTACGCTTTAAGATCAGAAAGTGAAATTAAAGGACTGTCAGATATTTAATCGCCTATGTTAATAGTCATGTTAACACATACATTACATAAAACCACACGCAGGTGCAAGAGCGTTTAGACAAGAAATCACGCGCACATACTACACGCATAGAGAGGAAAATCTAAAATTTATTTTCGATTACTTTTCAGCTCAAACGAAATAGACACAAAGGCTATGAGTCCCAGGCGGAGAGTGTGCAGGCGTGATTCCAAGAGATCATGGATTGGGTCACAATGAAGGCCCTCGGCGGCGTGATTGGAATAATTCGGTGACACGTGAGGAGAAGCGGAGGCCCTCGCCCATCCAGATAAGATACACCAACGGACGGTAATAACGACGATAAATTTTCCCGTTCACAAAAGGGAGGCGATGGTGGTATTTCTGGATAGTCTCTCTTAAGCGTAAAATTTCATCGCGTTCCATTGGATGACGCATGCAAATCCTTCCGTAAGGGCGAAATAAATCGATTTTCCGGTGCGATATGAGTGATCGATATAGTTCGATTTGAGAGATCGATATAAATCGATGCGAGATATCGATGTGCTTCGATAGTTCCATTCGACGCTAAAGATTCAAGGATCTCGATTCGATACGAAGGAGATAGATATTATTCGATCTGAGTGATCGATATAATTCGATATAACACGTTGATATAATTCGATACGATATATCGATTAATTTCGATTACTACTTGGACGCCAAGGTTTAAGAATCTCGATGCGATACGAAGTCGATCGAGAATTTCTTCCCGGAGGTCGCGAAACGCACGAGATTCTTATCGAAGCGTAAAAGAAGATCGGATTGAGAGGAATGTTTTGAGGAGACTTTTGCTGTCGGATCGTAAAAATCGGAATGCAGACGCACAAACAGAAGCGGTTAAAAAAACCAAAATTTTTTTCTCTTGAGTTTTCCGAAGATTTGCGGCAGGGAAGGGTGTTTAAAGTGTCTTTTTCTGCGTGATTCCCATTTCGATATTCCGACGTTGACAGATACGCGTGAATTGCATGAGTTTCTAGCACGTGGCGATTTTAACAATTTAGCCACTCTGGGTTTTTCTATGACCAATGAAGAAATTCAGCGCGGAATAGACAGTAAACCCGAGCTCATGTTCTTCAATATCAACATCAATGGAACTGAGTAAAGTTAGGCCTGGTGATGACGTAAACTGTGGTTCAGACCAGATAAGGATGGGGACAAAATATTTCTATGAACTGTACAAGATCACTTACACGCTGATCATGCAGCAAGGCAATCAGGAATACTCTGTAATACACAGTTGCATTTGATGCAACCACATTGATAAGATTTATTCTTCATATTTTCTATACAGATTCCACGAAATCAGCCATAAACGCAATTATTTTATGCGTAAATCCTCACCATTTCCGAATTTTAATACAGAAAAATCTACAGAAAGAGCTTACGATAGCTGATAGATACCAAGGCTTATCTCCAGGAAAATTATTCTGTAAGAGAGAGCAAACTCCTCTTGCAATACATGGCACGTGTATATACAAACATACATGGCTTCTGTTCTAACTATATTAAGAAAGTAAGGTGAATGAAACAGCGTGAATCATAAGCGTCTATAATTCCTGCTTGAAATCAAGAGGCTCGCGGAAAATCGAATGCATTTTGGAGCGAGCGTATGCCAGAAGTGGCTTCAAAACACTAAACAGACCTCGGAGCAGTGGGGTGAGGGGTCTGCATTGGTATGCGGAGGAAGTGAAGGTTTGTGTTGTGCGACGGAGGAGATAGCACCAAAATTCGCATCTCGAGTGGCTTAGGATTACGACAACACTGGATGCAAGGGAACATCGCGGGATTTCGTAAGTGGTACGATATAAGCAAACCATCATCTACAACATCTCAATATACAACCGATATACATGATATAGTTCAAGAATAAACATAAGATTACACAAAAATTCTAATATATCGTAAAAATTAAATAAAAAGGCCACGTAAGTGATACAAGTTCTTTGAAGAGTCCAAGAATAGAAAAACCAGAGGAAAATATGAACGTAAAAAAGAGGAAACTGAAAAATAGGGACGAGATAATGTTCTGCAAACAGTACGTGAGGAATTGGTGTTAAGAAATCCACCATTTCTTCATAATAATCCACGGCGAAGATGTTTAATATTCAGCAATACTTCTTAAACAAAATTATACATTAAATTTTCGTTACCTCCTGTCGTTAGTTTGGAGATTTATTGTTCTGACGACTCTCCAATCCTTAATGATTTAAATATCTAAATCACGTAAGAGCTTAACTACCTGTTCATGATATTGATCTTTATGAACGTTATTTCATATTTATAAGGCGTACTATTCTCCGAGTAGGAAAGATGATGAAAATGCTGATGAATGTATTGCTATATTTGACGTGAAAGCAGGAATTGTTACCTGTAATTCTAAGAATATATTCCCCAAAGGATGGATAACTTTCTGCCTAAGAAAAAATATTAATTCTTACTTCTCATTCATTATTTCCTCAATAAGATAAGACTTATTTAATTTTGGAAAATTTGTAACGATTTGAATCTCAAAAATAAGCCTTAATCTTAAATTTTTAAAATGTAGCGAATAACTCGTTGCGTAAATAAAAATACATCTCCATTATATTTCAGGATCTTATTCTGGATGATTCAAAGCCAAGCTTCACAGGAGGCGGGGCCCTCTGCTTTGAATTCAAGCGCTCGCCGATCGTAAACGAATTTCGGAGTTTCAAAAGGCAGTATAAGTAAAACGCGTGCACCAAAAACGAATGTGAAAGACGCAGAGTTAGCGCGTGTTCATGCGAATGCCGACCGCTCATTTGGATTTCAGGGGCAAACTTTTTCTTGCAATGCCTTAGCGCCTGTCGTACGACTGGAATCGACAAAGACTTTAGTTTGAGTCCTTGTCCTTGGATGCTTTACTCCATGCCATCTTGCATTCCTCCCCAACGCGACTCGATGTCACTCTCTCACTCTTATCTTCTTATATCTATTTCCATACTGCGATCTTATCCCTCTATGCTTCGCTATAAATACATCGTGGGATTTTGCGTCCGGCTATCGAGGATCCGGAACAATACGAAAACCGGAAACTGAGGAGGATTAAAAATTTAAGTTCCCGGTAAACCCGCACTAGGGCTGACTTATTGCAAAATCTGCCTTATGAGGTAGTTCATGCTCGTTATCCTTAAACCCATAGAGATTAAAGACTAACATCTTCGATGATATAAACGGAAAATAATGATATTATCGTAATTATTATCACTGTCATATGAAAATATATTCATTTACGTACAAAGTTATTCAATAGATGATTCATCTCATCTCTCTATCAGTAAGTGTACAATAATATATAATTTAGACATAGAAACCTGTTAATATGCCAGAAGAAATTGCTTGTATAATAACCGAATCAATATAATTATTGCGTTCTATGAGATTAGCAAATAATTAAAACTTTTTATTTTAAAATTGTCATTTCTCATTTCTTTTGTGCGAACAATTTTACTTCGATAATCGTTGATACTAAGCATTTGTACATACTGTTGTATTTCAAAAGGGCAGCTGCCCGTATGTTGTAAAAGAAAATTAAAAGCAAAATAAAATGAGAATTTGTTGGATTAAAATGCTGAAAAATCATGGACAATAAACGGGAAAATATCTCCAAATTTAAGAAGAAAAGGGATGGCTAGACCATAAGAAAATAAATTTAGGGGAGAGGGAAAACTTAGTTCGAAATGTGAAGGAAGGTTTGTTTAGTTGTGGTGTCCTTGGTGAGCCGCCTGCGGTTTTCGGATCGTAAAAGAACTAATCAGAGCGGAGAAATATATACGAAGAAGGCGAGAATGAAACACGCAAAAAAGAGTATCGATTTTGAAAATATGAAAAACAGCGTAATGGCTAGCCAATTACCAGTCCTTGAGAATAATGATATTTGTTCTTCGTGTAACTTCCTCAAAATTCGCAACTCGATAAAGTAGATAAGTTTAACTGAATGTAAAATCATAGTGGTTATAGAAACATTTTTTGCGAAAATTCGGGCGCCAAAGTTTCTTTTTCTATAATAACACACTTCCTCTACATACGCCTAAAGATCTTACAACTAAAAAATACATGAAATCGGCTATCTTTCGTTCGTATACGAGTTATTTTATTGGGTTAATATGGTTCTAAAATCTTACTGGTTAAGCCATAGCTGAGCCAACCAAGTTCTATCTCATATTCCTTTGATAAGCATCACTAGTAAGATGAATCTTCACGGATTCCTTGTGATTCCCAAGTTCCTCTATAATAGGACTAATAGCGACTTCGATATGCAAAACTAAGAGAAATAAGTACGAAAATAACAGAAAAATCGCGTTTAATCCAGCGTTATTCGACGAAGATACCCCGATCGTTATTTATAGCGCTACCAAAGCAATAATAATCTCCAATGAATCGCGCCATGAAATTCAAGTCACTCCTGTTATTCGGGCAAAACGCATGAAAAAACTGACGCAATCATAAAAGATGAATTCCACAGCAGTTCTCTAAGCATTTATTGGGCGAATTGCTCGACCGGCGAAATTAAAATGAGCTGAATGGAGAAGGAAAGCATTGAACTGGTGCGAAGTGGAGCGATGTAAACGAAGGAACAAAAGGAATTAGAGGAAGCATTCATCGGTGAGATCCGTGCTGTAGTGCTTTTAACGAATGTCGACAAGCCATATGCCTACGGGCCGCCTTTTTTACTCCATGTTGGAAGTGGTCCAAACATGGTTTCGGGGATAATTTAATCACTTCGAAAGCTCCGAATTATTTTTGTTCCGAAAATATCAATGACATAAAATATATTCGATATATCACGGAGAAAATACGCCCACGGACAAAAACAGCCGTCAATGGAGTAAACGAGATGGGTAAAAGAAAGATTTCAATAGAATATGCTATTCATTTCTTTATCTCGAGAGTACAATACATGTAGTAAAGCAAGCTGAAATATTTAAGTCTAAACAGACAGTAGAGAAAGCTTCATATGGATGAGGAATATCGACCATAAAAAACATCAATCATTTACTTTCTACAGATCTGATAGAATATCATGGATAAGATTTCCATTTGTAAACCCAGCCGGCATTTTAATAGCTTATTCCAGTAATTTATTATTCCACAAGAAGTTATTGCATGTATATATTCTTCAGCGAAGATACTTAGATAAGGGTATCGCAATCCAATGCTCACTAATGTAGAGTAAACAGATCTCTATGAATATGAAACGTAAATATATTTAAGGGTGAATAACTACTGAATTAAACGGAAATAAGCTTGAAGAAAATGAGTGAATTTCTAGCAACAGAAATAACGAGATAATGACTTAAAAAATTCGTTGTAATCCGACTGATCATCTCATCCATCTGACATACGAGTATAAATCTTAACGAATGAGGCTCCATAGGTTCATAAGCAAAACCATCGAATTGATAAACTCAAGAATAATCTTAAATACAACTTATTTTCAACGATTTGAGATTACGACCAGAAACAAATATCAGTTATATATCCTCCAAAAAAATGTGCTTAAGGAAAATACCCTTGAGCTAACCACCCAGCCTTAAACCGAGCCAGATTATCACCCCGTGATTTTTAATAATAAAAAGAAGCGAACTTAAAAGTGCTTGAAAGAAAACATGATAAGACCCTTGAAGTCACGAACAAAAGTTTCCAACAGGAAGTGAATTCCATTCTTTTGCATTCGTTAAAAACTACTCTGAAGAAAGCCTTGATATGACTGACGCCGAAGTCTACGAGTCCAAACTTTCGTTCACACGTCGCTCCCTTAAGATTCCGCCTTAAAAACACGAATCATTTCTGAGAGCCAAGTAACCTCGCATAAATTCACGAACAGAAAGGAAACTCAGCGTCCTGAATTAAGGGAATCTCGCTTAAGCCGACTCATACTGCGGTAATCGCGCGAAAGAGTACATTCGAAAATTAACGCTGGCGGAAGGGTTTTGGGGAAGATTCTAATGGAAGGTTAGAGTCCTATTGTTTCTGCCTCCACTTACAAAACTTCTCCCTTCGAAAACTACCATCTCCAACACCTCTCCACATCACCTCCGTATCTTAGAATTTGGGGAAACTTCTCCAAGAGTTCCATTAATGCCTGCCCCAGACAGATGGATCCTCATCTCGTAGCACGCATTCACTGGGATCAAACTTCGCCGGCTGACGCCTCTTCAAGTTTTCGCCTGAGAAGGCCTTTTTTGCCAACCCTCCCCTTTCTTAGAAGGGAAACTTCTCTTAATAACCAAAAGGGAAGCAATTGTTCTCGAGGTACTGATGAGGGTAAAAAGGAACACGACACAGCGCCTTCCTATCAAACGGATCCCATCCTACCTTCCTATGGAACACAGCTACTTACCTCTTCCCGCTCTTAAATAAAATTCCCCCACAATACCTTTACCACGTCGTAAATTTTCCCTGGTAAAATGACGTAAGCGTTATTTAATCTGAATTTCCTGGAGATGGAATCGCATTGAGGGGACACACGTTTCGGAAGTTCATCCAAAGGCGTTTGCTGAAGAGTACAGGTAAGAGACGTACAAAATTTATCGAATATAGTGATGTATTCATAAATAATTAAGCTCAGTTGTAACCTAAGTCAACAAATAATCTAAAATAAGTAGATAATAATGACAAAATATTAGGAATAACTATAAATAACATTGGATAAAGTAGCTCTCGCAATTGTAGAGAAAGGGTTTACACTACTATCAGATATGACAATAATTACATCCCTTCGAGAAAAGTAGAAATAAATACTTTTATCCATAACATCAGAAAAGGTAGCCTTCATAAGATTTCTGCATACCTTCAAGATTTCTTTACCATGAGGGTATTTCTGAGGAAGTTCATGGTAAATTATGGTTTTCGTTTAGAAACGAGACTAACTCATCATAAAGAAATGATTCTTAAAAATAGTTCAAAATATTTCGCTTCCGTAAAAAATACTTATATTAAATTCTCACAGCACTCGTCTCAGCCCTAATTAAAACGCAAATTCAACATGTCGAATAAAAGCATGGCTTCTTAAAGCAAGAAAATATTTCCGCTTTAATATGAGTATTTTATCCAGTAAAAAACTACCTCATTGAAAGACAATTATCTGGATAACTTCTCAAATTTTTAATACAATCAGATTTCAATTATCCGTCACACAGTAAATAACAACGTCTAAAAGAAAATCAGGAGACGAAATTAACCCCTCTTCCAAACCGAGAAACCCATCACCGAAGGATGAAAAAAGGCACGAATACCGCAGAAAAAAATATCATCGACCCGAAATTTCGCATCCAGAATTTAATCCATATACGCCCACCTTCCGAGATGGAAGTTTTCATTTGCGTCGGAGGAGAAAAAAGTCGTCCCTCTGATATCCTCCCCTTCTTTTGTGGCTGCGGAAAAACGTTATAGGAAGCATAAGCAGCGGGGCGTAAAGGCTTTCCCAATCGAAGGAAGGAAGAAGATTACCAGGGGAAGAGCAAAGATGATGAGGAAAAGGGGGAGAAGGCAAAATGCGTGAAAGACTCTTCCACGGCGATGTACTCGGGAAGTATTCCCCACGGAGCGGAGTCTTTTAAGAGAAAAGGGGAAGAGCGTTATGGTCGGGCGGCAGGAGAAAGCGTTATCAGTCATCGGCTGATTATTTTACAACCAATGAATCGTGAAGGGAAGCGTGTCCCGTTGTTATTCACCGGATCCAAAATGGAAGGCACTTCGCGTCGTGATTTCGTGGTTCGCTTCGTTTATAACTGGCGAGATTCTTTCGACATTTTTCCTTGGTGGAAAAGAAATGCGACTCCGGTACGAGAATGTTTTCCAAACTCCTTTTAAACTATGATGTTAGTATGATATTACCACCATATTTTTGTCGTTAAAATTTTTCCACATGGGTATCCTTGGTGGACCGCTTATGTAGAGATAAGCTAAAACCTAAACATTATACGTATTTAATTTTAAAATGATCTGAGTGCTCTATAGACATGAAACATTTTTAATTTTCCAAACTTCATAAATAACCGATTTTTTAACCTCTTCTACAATGGAGTCGAATAAGTGAAAATTGTTTAATATTTATTTGATTTACTGAATTTAATCCCATTCAAAGAGATTATTCTAATAACCATGCCTACATTTTATAACTTTAAATTTTTTAAACATACAATTCCAGTTCTAGGTGAGTTTTCTATTCTTCACATCTTTTTTATAATTTTGGTCATCAGATACGAAAATTTCAACAACTTTAAATGTTTTCTTCACTATTATCACCACACTGTTAGCATTAATATATCGATAGTTGTCATTATCATTACTACATTCTAAATATTCCATTATAACATAATATTATAACTATTATCCCGTTATTGTAATTTCGTTTATATTATTTGGATTAATTTAAAACTATCATAACTCTATAATCCATATGGAAATTAAAATTCAAGAATCTTCGAAAAATACTTCACGTTATTCCTATCAAGGATAAACCCAAAAACCTCCTTAGAAAACTATAAACGTTTACAAAAATTAACACCACATATTCGACGAACCGTAAACATTCAGTCCACTAAAGCGCCGGACGAAGGGAAAGGATTTCAAAAAGGGGAGATAAGGAATGAGGAGGGAAGTGAATTCGGAGTAATTGAAGGGATCTGTGAGCGGAGCCAAGAGTCACGACGGAAGGAGTCTAAACCACGTAAAGCCCTTTAAAACGCTCTCTTTGTGACATCGATACTCGGGTTTCGGCAGACGGAGACGAAAAAGCAGGACGGAAAGGGGGATTCAGGTTCAAGGAAATCTCTAGCGATGAACTTAGGGGTACTGTATTTTTGGGTTCATCTTCCCACTGAAGCAGTTGCTTTCATGATCAATCGAAGAAGACAATGAAAAATCACGGTGAATCCGATTTCGTCTTTAGTTCATGCACTCACGAGTTCTTAATAAAATGTTTGGCTAAAGTATCAAGCGCTGGGAAATACTTAACGATCGAAATTTTTGGAGAAAAAGAATTAAGATATTATATTTAAAATATTAAAAAATATGAGGAGGTATGTACATTGTACAAGGAAGAAATGACAGATAATAGGCGACGCAGATCTGCAAATGAGCGTAAAATAATGTAAATTAAATAGTATATCGCAGTTTGCCAACCTTTTGAGTTACAAGACACTTTTAAGAATTTTTTCATACTTCGTGGCAGTTTAAACCAAAGTTAAATATTAAAAGTGAAATAGAAGAATGCGCCAGGAGATGAATTAATATTTTAGAACTTTGTTACGAATTCTTTTAAACTGCAATTTTTTTCCAAATGGACCTATATAAATTGCGAAAATATCTTACTTAAATATCATAATTTAATGAGAAAAGATATACGTGACTTAGCATAAAGGTTTGCGCCAGTAATTGGGAGATCAAGCGGTATTTTTAAGTCTCCAGACTATTTAATCGCAAAATAAGCTCTCTTGGAGCTATTCGATCATCATTATTTTATAAATTCATTCGAATTTAAACCAGCCAACATTCATATTACGATGGAATGCTGCTACCAAGTAATACTCTTAACTTCAAATATTTCGAACTCCCCGTTCAGTGAAAAACCGAAATCCTGGCTAAAAGGCGCGAGAGTTATGAGAATTAGGGGATGTTTGCAGGGGAGAATTATACCCGTCGCAGCGTCTTGGAATTTTGGCGCTAGAGATTGTCGAGAGTGGAAAACAAGCGAAAATGAAAAAGCGGAGTTTTTCGAAGAGAGCGTGAGATGGCGGTGGATGAGCGAGCCAACTCTTGTCAAAGAGCGGCTTTGTGCCAACGGAGATCTTTTTTGCGCTTTTTCCAGTCTTTTTAATGTTAGCTCGTCCCCGCTCCTATTTATTTTTTAGTCTCCTTTGACAGATCGGTGAGATTCAGAGGGAAGGATGGAGAAGAGTGTGTATTCTACACTTCATCTCGAATGCTAACTGCTAGAGAAATCTCTGCTTGGTGAGAGACGAAACGAGAAGGAAATTTACTTAATATAACCAATTATTTAAACCGATAACTAACTAAACATTGTATCCTTACTTATATACGAATTCGATAAAGAAAGTAGATGAGACGCGGGCTGATTGGATAATCCTTAGATAACTTTGTGATGATGTTAATGAAATGACTCCCAAAACATAAAGAACCAAGTTGATAATATGTCAGGACTGTAATATGTATGTATATATTATTAGGTATGCATATATATTTCATATATGTCTAGGGTTACCATACGTCCCGTTTTCACAAGGACTGTCCCGGTTTTGAGGGATAGTCCGGTGAGTTTTGCATCCTGTCCCGATTTTCAAGAAAAACTCTGAATAAGAAAACACAGAAGATTCAAAGATTTAAAGGAAAAAGGGTCAGAAGACTAAAATTAAATAACTTTGTGACTAGGCGTATACACTGAAAGAAGGCTAACAGACTTTAAGGAAGAGTTAAGGTAATATTGCACAGAAGGGCTTGCACCAAGAAAAAATCCCAAGGCAGCCCGGACTTTAAAAAGTCTAACAGAACCGGGAACCGAACGCGGTATCTTCCTCTGCCCGAGATTGCTTTATCCTTCTAAGCTATGCGGCCAGAACATTCAAGTTTAATACATATCCAAAGAGAACTTCGAAGTAACCTAACAGGTTTGAGAAAACTTCGGGTCGATTCCCGATTCATTTAGACTCTTTTCAAGTCCGTTTTTCCTTTAAACTTAACGAGATTTAATTATAAGAAGAATAATCTATGGACTACCAGGATCTCCCTAGAAACTAGGGCCACTTAAAAATAATAAAGTTACTACCCGAACTCAGAACCGAATGAAGGCTATAAAGACGCCTTTCCCTCACTGGTTACGTACCCACTTTAACTAACTCCTAACTAAAAAACTCAAACAGCCGTCAACGGGAGAGATCATCGGGAGAAAAACTCCGAAAGGAAGAAATCATCACTCTCGAGGGGAGAAAAAGAAGTCCACAATCTAAACAGTGAGCGCAAAGAAGATAGTCCGCCGAAAACCAAGCGCGAAAAAATCGTGAGGAAAACCCATTACAAAACGTGCCATAGAGGATATCCCACCACTTGTGGTCATATCTTCCCTAACATCTACTCTCCTTTTAACCCGCAAAGAAAAAACACTGCGACCCTTTTTAACGACCCGACACTCCTTGCGGAGGGGAAAAACAAGAGAGAGCCAAGGGGCGGGATTCGAAGGGGGATCCGACGGGGGGAATGCGGGAGGAGGAATTAAGCGATGTCAGTAGATTGGGATGAGCGGGGGCGGCTGCTGCTGCTGGGTAAAAATAGCCTCCGTGCAGAGACCATGCATCTCCCCTTCTGAAGACAGATGCGGAGGACGGCTGAGATGCACGATATTTCCAGAAACACGAGGCGAAAATTGTTAGGATTTTGTGAGGGAAGTGTCGCTCTATAGAAAGATCGAATGCAAGTAAACGATCAAAGTGGGCGTAACGTCGTTATTGTCGTAGGTGGAGGAATATCCATCGCTTATGCACATCGTTGTGGCTGGTGAAAACCGTGCATTATTCTACCTCTGTTTTCTACAAGGCTGGATATAAACTCTTGTTGGACATTGATAATATAACTGTGGTCGCTAATGATTAAATCGACCTGTGAGTCATTACGTGTATAAAGGACATGAACTGGGAGAGATTCTGCACGACATCCTCAGTTAATTTGTTTACTATCGTTATGTTAAACCCCTGAAGCAATGCGGAAGAAACAGATTCTATATATTAGATTAAGAAGATTCTTCAAATGGGATTTCAGATTCGAATTGAAATGGTAAGGTAGCATGAATATCCAATCTAATATTTTATATGAAAATCCATAAATTAACCTTAAGCACAATAAATAAAGGATATAGGTTATTATATAGAATCTTCTATGCAAAGAATTATATGGTTCATGGTTATTTCTGGTCTTGTATGGCGCATCGCAAATAAAAATTAAATAACACACGCATGAACTGTGAAAGGTTGGACATAACTGATCTACGCTGACACAGTATAATTTACTTTCACAGTATCAGTCAACCGAAACACGGAAATTTTCCAGGGCTTTACAGCCTCTTCTACGACCCTTAAATACATTTTTAGCTACGGAAACGGCTTTCCTCGTAAAGGAAAGAAACTATGAAAGAAAGTCGGAAAGTAAAGATGAATAAAAACCATGAGGGGATGCTTGACGAAGATGTGTAAAACGGAGAAGAAATATAAGAAAGGAAAAGGAAATCATAACCGAGAAAGGAATGAAAATATGAATTAGACGTAGCAAATGTTGATAGAGGCACATAGATAGACCATTTGAAGGAATAGAGAAAAAGACAGGAATTGATGGAAAAGGACATTATAGATAAGGAATTGTGATAGAGGATGAGCGGTGAATGTGTCGGGAAGAGTGTATAAAGAGAGGTGAGGAGAAAGGGCAGAAGGAAGGAGTCGCAGCCGGTGGAAAGTTGAAATATGGAAGGGAAGGGAGGAGCGGGAAAAATCTTGATGGAGATCAGATTGTGCGGAGTTTCATCAAAGGAGGTTGCGCAGGAAATAAATGCCCCGCAATCCTTCTTGTGGTGCTTTAAAAAACGGGCTAATTTGTCCTTTTTTATACGCGTGCGAGGGACTGATTTGATACGCTTGCAATGCTTCGGAATATCCTCGCCCAAATTATGAAGGATGCGGCGTTGAGCGCTGTCCACTTTCTGGGTCATTTTTCAAGAGGGCGGAAAAATATCCAAAACAATTAGTGCGCTCTCTTCCTTTTCCCAGAATATTAAGATTTGGAACTTTCCGCTGAGGGAGTCGAAAATATTTCGTGCGCATTCCATTTCGTAAGAAGTGGTACCGAAAAGAAGTACGGCATATTTATAAAATCATGTAAATAATCTCTCATATAAGTAATTTTTACTAAAAAACTATGTTGTGTATTTATAGTTTTAGTTTCAGTTGGTTAACTCTAGTTTGTACTTTTATCCCTATATATTGCAGATTCTTTCCATTACTGTTTCGAATTCACTCTAAAATATTGGCATTACTTCATGCGAATGTATTGAACAAATATATATACACTTCTGGGAAGTTATGTAACTGCAAACTGCGGATAGGTATAAGATGAGGTCTCTTTTATGATTTTAATCTAGCAAAATTAACTTATTCTTATTTAATTTGACTCATATGGGTTCAATTATAGATCGAAAATGAAAGAATTCAGCATTAAAAATACTGAAGAACTGAAGAAAAATTTTCCTGAAGAGTTTGTTGTTAGAAATCTAAAATATCTAAATTATCAACTTATTATTATATTTTTTTCGAGAAAATACTGATCGAGTTCACGTGAGAATTATACCTCGAAAAAGGAGTCGAGTCGAATCTACTTATGCCAGAGCATAACTGTATAAAATATTCGCACCTCACCCGAAATTCGAAAAAAGTTAAAATTGAAGAACGATTTGGCAAAGCAGGCTTCTGCAAAGAGAAAGAAATGCGATTTTTTCAGAAAGAAGCTACTTAATGATGATAAAGTAAGTTCTGGTTTTTAAGAGAAAGAAAGGCTTCTTGGCTGTTCAATGAGCCAGAAGATTTTTCGGTAAGAGGAATTTTGGCATTCATCCCTGCTCCCTAATGCACAAGGATTAAGACCAGCCGCTTTCGTTTTCCGAGATCCATCAAAGTAAAAATTAAACCGGTTTAAAAACTGGCGACGAAAACTTCAACACTTTCATAAGCATGAGCTGAAAGTCTCCGTTATTTTACTTGAAAATAAAAAAAAATGAAATTCTTGGATTAATCTTTGTTGCAGTGTTTTAAGCTACAGCGATACAAAGGTATGCGGTAATACAATCTCTATGAGATTTGGATAGCTACCGATACGTATCAGCAAATTAAGTGTACTTATCTAACGTTCAATAAATGAATCGTGCTCCTTAAAGTCTACCTGAAGATATCGATGAATAGGTGAAACTGGTCGTGCTCTGAATAAACCATTTCTGCAGAAGAAGTACTATATTTTCATTATCTTTTATCAAATATGAGCCTCTAAGTTTTAGGTTCATCAAGGCCACATTGAATTTACCTCGATACTGTTGGACTTAGATAAAAATTATTCATACTTCGTAATTTAATAAGAAATAAAGAGCATCACAGATTTTGGATCGAAATCTCATTTATATTTTGAATAAAATGTTGGAATCCTAAGAATTAAGTTATCTTGTGGTTAAAAGATAACTACTAAAATTCACATGAATAGGTTCTACTACCTTGGATATTTCTAAAAATCTCAATTCTATTCCTGTAAACAAGTATTTATATTCATCGGAAGGTAATTTCTCACATTGCAATGGAGCATCTCCAGCTATCTTAAGCATAGAAATTTATCTTTGCATCACATGATTGGAATGCAGAACTTTTAAATCTCTGGAAGCTAGCTTGTGTCACACGAATCACGCTAATTCTTATACAACACAGGTAATACTTAAATAGCCTTTATGTTCACCTAGATAACGAATGCGAAAAAAACATTTTCACACGGAATTGCGAATCCGAAATTGAGTAACGGACGCCGGATGTAAATGAGCGGATGGCTAAGAAAAGAAGTGGCAATTGAAAGATACCCTTCCTCTCGATCAATGCGGGGAACCCCAAAAAAGACCAGCATTTTGTGGGCCTTTTCCCAGAAGGGCCCTCTTAACGGAGGGGAGTTTAGCTGGTTCTCGAGGAGCAGATGTGCAGCGGAAGAATGAGCGCAGGCAAGAGTGTTTGTTATCATTGGTGGTATACCTGTTTTGAAGGGGAGATACCGCGGTTTAGAATCGAAAGTGCTTGTAGGGAATAATGGAAATGGAAAACGTGTATTTTTTTGTGTATCACCAACGTGGCTTACGAAATTCCCGACATACTTTTTACCTTTGGAGCATTATTCAGTGCGCGTCAATGCGCTCGGATTGACGTGGTCATAATCCAAAGAGAGGTCTCACTCCTTTAATCTCCTGCGCATGGACGGGGTCGAGAAGGGAAGTCTGACTAATTAATCTACCCGATGGCACACATTTAACGTTTAGGGGTTTGTTTTGAAGTTATTCCTCACCCCTCTCACCTTGGTTTTCCATTATTTTTATCCATTACGATCATTTTTAAATCGGTACTGAAATGTTACGCACTATTCATACAGTGTCTATGAGGTAAAACGCTTTTACTTACAGGCTTCCATGACACGCTGACATTTAGACTAGCTTTTAATGGTACTCACCTGAAATAAGAGAAAAAGATACATTAAAAACAAAAATAAAAAAATAATATTGAGAAATCTATCTTAAAAACTTAGCAGGTAATATAATTAGCAAAAAAGCAATTCAAAATTACATTATTTTCGGTCATTATGATTTCCGTAAGTAAATCTCTCACTAAGGAATTATGAAAGTGGTTGCGATAGAAAAACCATGGATGACAGATATTCACCAAATTAGTTAGCATAGGTGTTTGTAAAAGTTCTTCTACAGCTAAGGTAATTTCGCACACGTGAGCAGTCCTAGGAATCGAACCAGGGACCCCTTTCGACAAAGGCGAGCACGCTACCCATTTGGCTGTCCGAAAGCCACCAAATTAGTTCCATTAAATCTAAATTAATTGAAACTCTTCTTATAAATGTAACATTTTTCATTAAATTTGAAAAATTGGACTCAAAGATAACAATCGAAATCGGGCCTCACTCAGTCGAGTTCTTTAGCATGCCAAAACGTCAAAAATCTCACATTCATAACAGAGACATATCTCATCAAACTTGACGGCGGAAATATTCTAATAACAACAACTAAACAACTAAGATTTGTTTTCGATAAATTCCCGCAAGAGGGTCCCAAAAGCAACGAAAATAGTCCCTTTAGAAGTGATCAAAGTGGCAAAACCGTTAAGCATCCCATGGAGAGCGCTTCTGCCAGCATAAAAAATAAACAATAAGGCCCTTTTGCCATTGAATAGCCGCGCCTTTTGCCTGCTCTTACCTTGGCCATTCCCCTTTCAATCGTGTGCATCCTCTCAGCAACACTTCCAAAGGAACCCTTTCAAACCCTTCTTCCCCACTTCTGAATAAGCCAGTAATGAAGGCTTACAATGGACACGAGGGTAAGTGAAACTGTGCGGTATCGGAAATCCAAATCTGTTGTTTGTCGGACCAGAAAGAAAACAAATTCGGAAGTTTGGGGGCTAAATAAACTTTTCTTGAGTGTGGACAACAGGATTAAGGGGTTGTGCGAATGAGGGAGTCGCCGATGAATATTTCAATGTTTTCGCGGACGTGAAGAAGCAAGCGCCAGTGAACTGAATGCAGGGGTAAAGGGTGCAAGCTGAGGATGTCGTACAATAGAATCCCTTTTACATACCCTGCTGCATTTAAAGGAACAGAAGCAAGGGATCCCGGAATACAAGGTATCCCAAATTTCTCATACAGATATTGAATATTTTTATAATTTTATCAATATTATTACTATCATAAAATTTTATAATTACAATCATCACAATTATAATCATAAATATCACCTGAAAATTTTTACCTATTCGGCTCATGAAATTGTTTCAAAACTGAAAATTCACCTTTGTCTCAATGATTCTCAAAATTTCTTACATTTATTTATCACGGATATGGCGAGAAATCTTTTCAGTTATATCCAAATCCGAAATATACGACCAAAAAACAGTCATTATTGCCGGAGTAACCGACCCGAACCATAACCGGCACACGTTATTTACTCCGTTTCGATTTTGGTCACAATAATGCACTACGTACTGAAGGTTAATTGGAAAAGGTTTACAACGCATAATCACGATCTATGACTAACTATTACGAAATTATAGGTGTTTTTTCTAGAATCTTGCGTAATTTAATTTAATGAAAAAAAAGCTTGAAATACCAGAAGAAGGTTTCAGAAATTTATCGCAATGGTCGAGGAAAAATATTCGATAGAAACCGGTTTGAACCGGAAATTAACCGATAATTGGTGTTAGAAAACAGAATAAAATAATGATTACGGTTCGATACCCACTTAATTACATCGCAATATCCTTCTTTTGTGGTCCTTACATAATCACTAATTAAAAATGTACGAGAAATCGCGAATCAGTCTTAGGTAGAACAGCCTAACGAGCGGATAGGTGCTGAATAACCTCTTCTTCGAGAGCCGTGAAAGTAGATAATAGAGAAGTCTCGGACACAATCCGTCTCGTTGGCATTAAGAACCAGTTGACGAAGCTCGTGCTAAAGAACAAAAGGGAGGCATAATCACCCCCGACCATCGTGTTCATATCACGCGGTAACCCATTTACCCCTCCCAAAAAAGCCCCCTCGAAAGCTCCATCCCCCGACGAAAAATCAGCCCCTTCCCCGGGGGCCCACCGTATCCGGTGTCGGGAGAAATGTCCTCGTGCGCATAGAGGCCCATTCTTCAGCAGACAACACCACGAGATAGCGGGAACAATGATGCAGGAGGAGATGTAATGAGGGGATGTGTGGGTGGGTAAGTCTACACCCAGCCCGCGTGCTCGGTGTCTGCAGATAAAGCTCGCAGATAAGGCGGGGCCGAAAAGAGAAGATCGCATGGTGCTCTGGTAAAAAGGAGTCCAACGCAGATTGCCCTCCGCTCATTTTTTTCGCCTCTTTAAAATGATAAAGAAAAATCGCAAAGTGCGAGCATGTGTTCCGGGGAGCAATAAACAATGGCTTAATCTTCGGGGCGATATTATCTCCGCCGTTGAAAAGTTGTTTCGTCGTTAAGTACTTCTCTGGAGCGGGCATTCCGTTCGCTGGCGAAATTCCCGAATATCTCTGCGTTCGTAATGGACGGTGGTCCGAGAATGAATTAGGAGGGCTTAAAAATTATGGTGAATGCCGATTTCCAACTTGAGAGCTGGCCGGATGCAACAAACCATCCGGATATTTTAAGTATCAAAACACATTTTCAAGTGTAACTGTGGAGGAAATCTCTCTGACCACAGTTTGAATCTTTAAGACAATTCATATCAAAGTGCCTATTGCTAGTCTCTCCAGAATAGAGAACAAATACTCTAAGAGAATATTTCGTCACAGTTTTGTGTTGAGGACAGCCTAAATGAGTTCATTAACGTTATGAAATGATTACGAAATAAATAAACTTAGTATAATTCAACTTAGATGCAATTCTCGATTATTTATCAAAATAAAACAAGCATTGGTTTCACCAAATATTGATCGAATTTTTAAAATTAATGTTCCATTATTTCTGGAGAAAATACTCAATTTTCCGAGGAGAAGGAATGCAATTTACGTATAAAACTCATAATCCTTCATAAAATAAAATAAATTTTGCCCTTCAATTCTGAGGTTTAGTGAAGGTCAAACAAAGTTGGCTTAATCAAACCAATAAACCCTAGCGAAACGTAAACAAATTAAAGTTAAACATGAACTTTCTTGGGACATACTTTTGGAACCGATCGTACATACCTATTATTTATTGAAACAATATTTACACGAATTTAGAGGATGATCAGCACTCCTAGTACTTGACGTAAACTTAGCTTGTGGATGCACAATTTATGCGAGATCTCTACAAATATTGTAACAGATACTTTTAAAGTAGTCGAATACGGTGGAGGATGATTCTCAAATCTTCCTGCAAGATCTTACATAAACACGAGAGTAGATAAGATTGTGTGCATATCGTTAACCATTATTCAGCATTCAATTCGTTAAAAACATTTCTTTTGCTTTCAATACCGTCAAGAATATCGATTAAGATACTTAAAGGACGTTCAACAATTTACAATAGACCACATAGCCTGTAGGGGATCATTGTAGACGTAGCGCTGGATATTTACACACCCCCACAGGCTTCTCCGCAAGCAGATGATAAACTCAACAGCGTTACAATATGAGGATATTCAACACCTCCGAAAAATCACGTATGTTTCGCGAGGCATCAAAGGAGGCCGCTATGAAAACGCCGTGGAAACCCACAAAACACGAGGATAATCAACGCAAAGGGAGTTGATTGGCTGATAAAAGTGGGTGCAGTGGCGGGGGGAGCAGATGAGGATGCAGAGGTCGGGCGCAGTGAATAGAGGATTACCGCAAAAAAAATAAAGGGTGCGTGTGGTCATTATCCCTTCTCTGGCACAGAGACGCGAGAACCGGGTGGTGTCATGTTACGTAGAAATTACGCGCCTACCCCACTGTCATTGCGGGGGGGGGGCGGGGGAGGGAAAGAAGGGGGGGCTTTGGAGTACTATGCACCACATTGCTAGAAGCGAAAAGAGGATCTGCGAACATGAGAAAGAAATGGGAGATGATTATAATAACAAATGCAAAAAGGAAGGGAGTTTAAAAGGGCGTCCATACGTGAATGGCAAAGCAAAAACGAGCGAAGTGGAGGAAAATTTGATGAAGGAGGAAATGGAGAAAGACGTAACAAATAGAATGGGAAATAGCCTAGGAATAGGAGGAAACTATGAAAAATGAGATAGAGAAAATGACGGAATAAAGTAGAAAGAGAAATAAATAGAAGTAGAACTTTCAACAATTGAAGAAAATGAGATATTATGCAATAATGATAAACAAAAACCAGAATAAACTGTTCCTAAAGAACAATTATAAGAATATCACGAAGAATGAAAGAGAAAATTGGTTGTAATCCTAATTCCTGATGTTCATCTCTTGAAGTCTACGTATATTTCCTGCTGAGGATATCTTTCCAAAGATAATACTTTATATTTTTATTAACATCCACTCCTTCTAAACCTTTACCATCTATTTCTATCTATCAATACATTATTTATGGTTTTATTAATATCTTTAATTACACGTTAGATGAAAGAAGACACGTATCTGTGTCAATCTCGCCTAAACAAAGACCTATTATATCTATTATCATCGGAGGTCATACAGTTATTAATACAGCTTTCCTGCAAATTACATGCATCAGGGTATATACATTGCATCTCTATAAGTCCTTCCTTTCTTCTAATGTATAGAAAACTCCTCTAAGGTTCATTTCTGCAAATCCTACTAGCGATTGATTTATTTTCAAACCTTTAGCAAAGAAAATCTACGATATAGAGACAGGGATAGTTCAGAAGGTTCGTATGGCGTGACTTGGAACAGAGTTCTAAACAGAGATAAAAATTAAGAGAATTATGAAAAGGAGTTCGCATGCGAGAGAGCAATAGTCCCACAGAGATTCCAGTACATTTAGAGGACATCGAAAAAAATGCTAGAAGCGAAATAAATTTCTCTACGAAATAAACAACGATGGAGAATAAAGATAACCCAAAATCAACTTTGGCATTGATTCGACAGCTTTCCGAAGACATTTGGGAAAGTAAAGAATTGAAATTAAGATTTTATCACCAACGTAATTACATCCATAAAATAAGCTAAAACATTACGTAAAATCTCGCTTCCTGAAGATCATGATTTGGCGATGAAATGTTCCAGCACACGCCACAATATTCACCATTAAAAAGTTGACCACGTTCGACCTATCGATCCTATAAGAGTCGATCGTGAAATACCACTGAGATGTGCATTATTAAATGGCCAATTGAAGGACTTATTTGAAATTATTAGCCTTATGATTTATATGTAAACTCAGGTAGACATTATATTATAGTCGGATCTAGAAGCTTGCTTAGGGGATGGGGGCAAGTTAAGACGATCTCTTATGGACTCATCTTAAGTCATCTTTTAAAATACTATTTCGTCGAGATAAATGTAATATCATTATGTAATAACATTATTGTGGAAAAAATTCCAAATTGTGATTTAAATTCAAAATCTTCGTCAGAGAAAATTGGCAATCCGCAATCGCCTGCATAAAACAATTTCCGGATAGTTAATTCCAAATACTTTTCATTATATCATAATATTCGCATCAAAAAATTCAATAAACGATAGTTAAATTCCAAATAAAAATAAGTTTTGAAATAAGCTAAATGATAATGGATACAAATAAACTTGGATATTATGCTTATAGCAATCCAGTAAGTTATTATGTTCCAGCAGACCGATTAAGAACCAACGTGTTGGACAAATCTGGATCTTCCTTTGTAGTTACAAAAAGGAAAACAATGTCAACTCCATTCTCAGTTCTGCAGGAACACTCCCAAATATTGCAATCCTGTCGATAGACGAAACCTAATGGACAGTTATAGCGTCTCGAAGCATTTGGGAGTAAAATGATCCACGTAGAATTCTGTGGGTCGGATAATAAAAGAAGCACCCGAAGAACAGGAGTGTATCTGTACTTAGGCCCTCGGGCGATCCCAGCACATGTCGGTTAATCCCGAGAGGGAAAAGGAAAGAGGCTTAAGGGCACAGCAACTGTACGTGGGCTTAATGTTCCCTCTCTTCGTATTTTTCCTTCTCGCGTTACGGCGTCACGTTGGTTTGATGCTGTGGTAGAGAAGGATTTGGACCACCCGTGCGACGCCGATGAAACGGCCTATCGCAATTGCCACTTCCGCCTTACATTACGGAATGTATCGGAGAATTCTTAAGGAACTCATACACCCTCAAACACGACAATCTTTCGGTTCCTTCATAGCCATCTCTTAGTCATGGCATGTCTTAAAATATTCCTCTCCATAGCTTCTTCAACTAACATACCCAGCTTGCTCCCTGTCAGCATATGACGAAGTATTCTAGCTAATTTCTTTTACATATTCTTCTAAGACAAATGGATAGGTCCTTGACCCTTTCATTGAGGCTTGTAGTATATTATAGTGCTATAGATTTTTCAGTAAGGCACTGCTCACTGATGTTTGAAAGCATAAATAATTGAATTGGATAATCCAGTCATCCTCATCACTGGTATTCCGGCGTTGTGGAGAAGCTAAAAATGTATACGAATAGAGTAGGAATAAATAATTAACCCAAGTTTGATGGCCTAATGCAAAGCTGGAGAACCTGCGGCCTTCAGGCCATATGAGACCTTTTTGATTTTTCCATGCGGTATTCTCTTTAATATCTAAACAAATATTTAAATAATTTCAACCTCCAAACGTCCATGGTCACGCGAAGGGAAAACAAATTGGAAAATATTCACTTTTAGGACACTCAGCGAGTAAAACTCGTTTCCTCATTTAAGTTTTTAAGTATAAAATGTTTCAAAGTAGGCTATCCACAACTCCTTATATCCGCTCGTATTACTTTGGAAATAAAGTTTGGCTTCTTTGTCTACCCTAAGAAAAAATCGAAGATTTAGATTGTATTCAAAATCTGTCGCGCCGTGTCATTCAGAGAAACAAAAGAAAGCGTCAAAGCGCATTCATGGAATAGCGGCGTCTGAGAAGAAGTCAACAGAAACAGGCTCCAATTAGGGGTCACCTCCTCCAAATGGTCCATCACCAGCGCCAACTATTAATAGATCACTCGCAGCGTCACCTGGGATCAAGCGCACACACAGGGTGAGATTCATCGCGAAAACCAAAATTGCTGTCCTTCGCAAAATTCAAAAGGGTGCGCAAAATGTATTCGCATTCTTGGGTTCATTCCGTGATGACTTGCTAACAATCTTCGATGCTATTTTTGAAAAGATAGAAGAAATACGGGGAAGTTCCCGAATTCTTTAAGTACTCGGGATCTGGGTCTTCCAGATTTTGCGCAGAGTCAACTAATGATTCTCGTACTCCATGTGAACGAAAATAAAAAAATATATATGTTCCAACCATGGAATTGGATGGAATGGAACCTGCTGTAGAAGTTATCGTGATTTTTATCAAAGAGATCCGAATAAGATTTTTTTAATTCGAATTATACACGTCTAATCTTTGAAATACTCCTTTATTAAGATCCTAAAAGCTTATCTAATTTTTAAGCTTTATAAATCATTTAGGTGGTATTATGAAAGACTCTGATGTGAACAGAAAAAAGTTACCTCAAGTGAAGAATATTTTACGGTTTAAACCACGAATCTGCCAATACACAGAAGCCTATTTAACTTCGGCGTCTAGACAACGAAAAGTAAAACCAAATCTACGTTTCATTCCTCGCTATTCTCCTAGCAAGTCGAAAAGGAAAACACAGTTTTAAGAAATAACCTTTACCTAGCATTACCTCAAAGCATAGCGTGTTATAGCTCTTCTATAAATCTCCAGTTAAGCAGAAGGCAAACACATGGATCCACAAAAAAGGCTAACTAACCAAAGAAGGATTGAAAGTAAAAAAATGAGACACTTTCGTCTGAGTGGGTGGGTTGAATTCGAGAGAACAGGGGCTCCTGTCAGCCTATGAATAGCGGTTTTCCCGAACCTTGAATGCGGTCTATCTCTTCTGGTTACAAAAGAAGAACTCCCAAGTTTACGTTATCTGGGAATTAAGCGAGCTTATCATAAAAAAGACATCCCAAGGGTTTTTGTACCAAAGAACAGGAAATGGACGTGTGTTATGCGAGCGAAATCTCTTTGAAAAGGAAGGAATAGAGTAACAAACGTAGAAGAGAGGAAAGCGGATGAGGGAAAGAAAGGAATATTTGGGCGGAACAAAGGGAAAACTAGGAATTCGAAAACAAACCTCGGGGAAAGATACCGAGTAGACATGAAAGTAGTCTATGACGAAGTTGTTTGAACAATTTTCTTATATAATCTATGAACCTCCTCTCGATGTCTATTTCGATGTTTGGATGCCTTTGATGAAAGGAATTCTCGGACAGATTCGAGCCCTCGGTACATGTCGGACGCCGAGGATAGCTCGAATGCCATGCTTCTTCCTTGTTTCTTTTAGCATTCTCAATGTCTTTTGAAGCTATTTTGACACGGGCGATTTCTGAAGTGTTTGTGGACCCGAATATTTTTGAATCATTGCTTAAAGTTGTGGAGAGACGTTTCCTCATAATAAAAGTTACGGTGTTGAATTGTATTTCCACCTATTTTTATGGACGCTGTTGATCGTGTTTTGGTCAACACATTTGAGTCTTTGATTCGATTGAAAGGAAAGCGATATTAAAATCCTTGCGTCTTACGAGGAGAAACATGTATTCAAACGATGGGGGATAAAGGATTATTATCTTGATTCACAGAATCTGAATTATTATTAAGACAAATCAAAGAACTTTTAGGTCATACAAAATCAACGAATTATTCAACCGAAAAGTAATGTTATTTTTAAAATTACCATTATGTATAATTAGAGGAATTTTTCTTCATATTACTTTTAATTTTAAGAAAATGTTTCGTCAGCTGATATCAAGAAAGTAAGAAGGGAATTTTTAATAAAAATATTCGAAATGATAATCTTAAATGCTGATGGATTTCTTCACGGTTAGTAAATTTAGACTGACATACGTAACGATGGTTACTGAAGCTTACTCCGAAATGAGAAGTCATTCCATTTTTCCTTTGGTTCACTGAGAAGCACTGACTAACAATCGCACAGTAATTAAATATATTTAACCAATCTTTTCTTTTTGGGTAAAAATTCGTAAAATTCATTCCCCAATTAATTGAGAGTTGAAAACCAGAAGGAGATTTTCCCTTCCTCTCTATATCCAGGAAAATTTTGCATTGATTTGTGTTCTGTATTGTCTTTCTTTCGACGTTGCCGCATTTGTTACTATTGAAAGCAAATGTTTCTACTGTAATATAATAATTCTAACAGTAGCGACAGCTGTAGCGTAAATTCATTATAGAAAGATATGCAGAGAAATTAAGGTGCATATATTTACATAAATATTTAAATTCTTAGATCAGTTGAACTGTAACATATCCTGCCATTAGTACCCGATTCAAACCCAGGGAAAATAAAAATCTTCCCATGATGCATTCCACCATCACGATCAAGCACGAGTCTCCTACCGAAAAATTTCCGCGAGAGAACGCGTATCCTTCCAATTCCCATCTTATATTACACAAACACCTTATGCAGCGCTTTTCTTCGCGTTTTGTGCGAGCACAAGCGATGAATCTCTCGCTGCGTAGGAGCGACACAAAGAAAGACCTTTTGGAATGCATCCACGTCTCCTTGGAGATTCGCCTCTCGGATTGCGAAGGTGTCTGCGATATATTAAGAAAGTCCATTAATGACGCAACCAGCGCCATCGGCGAACTTCGGGAGCGGCGATATTTTACGCCGGCAATAAATCGATTCGATAAGACGATTAAATTATGGAATCGCTCGCGGATTAAATTACGGCTAAATAATTTTGTTTTAAATCATGCGTCGACAAATTGTCCGCATCAATTATCCCCGGCTGAAAAACGACCCGCCGAAGTTATTACGGTTACGCAGGCCGAGTTACCCGACTTATCGCGATAAATTAAAAAGATCGGCAAAGAAAACAACGGCCAAGTGAGGAGATCCAACGGATTTATGCCTCGATAAATAAAATTTCTAACCATAAATCCTCTGGTCGAAACCTACGGACTCGGGCACGTGCGAATGTTTACTCGAATAAGAGACTTGGAAACCCGTGTACAATGAAACGCCGATAGGCCTCACCTATTGGATTTATTTTTGAGCGCAAAAGGTGGCCTTTATTGAAAAGACCCCATAATCTACCTTTTGATTTACTGCGGCCTAGGAGTGTTACGGTCTATGTTTAGCAGGCGATCGTAAACAAGTGGGAATCGGAATACAATGAGAGACGTAAGTCGCTTTGCCATTAATCTGAAAAGGGCGGCGAAGCATAGAGATGGACGCATTGCCGAGTGAATAATATATTTCGAGATTCTGGCGACATTCCGATGATCACCGGGTGCTTTGGAGAGCAAATGCGTAATGGCGCCAACTTTATTAGAGATGTGTAACGAAGCAACAATGGGTGCGATTGTTGCGATAATGAGTCGTAAAATTACTACGCAACAATCTAATATTGAAGTGCTGAATCGTAGTAAACACTGATTTAAATCTCGGTTAAAATTTTTGAAAGGAAAAGTAAGAAACTCATTAAATCTAGCAGATACATAAGATTTGACATGTCTGCGGAGAAAAATGTGTCTGAGAAGACGTTCGTAAACATTGTGGCGGCAAAAAATAAGATATGAAGCCTATGATCGTTATACACTTGGTAATGCTTATCACATTATACTGAAACCCAACGTGAATTCCTGCATTATAAGCGATATAAATAAGCAACGATTGAAATACGAATAAAATACGCTATTCTGAATCTGAAAACGAAATAAGCTGATGGATATTCAGGGGCAAGTTTCAGCAACCAGAGGCCTTAGGGGCAAGGACCTGTCTGAGGCCCCAACAAGAGACTACTCATAATTAAATACATAGTTTTTAGCGATGTCCTGAGGTAATGCGCCACGTTGAAAGAAGAGAAGCGTTGTAATTTTTCCATAGAAAAAACTTAATAAAAAAGTCCAGGTTTCAACGCTTCATAAACAACATCCAGCGATCCCACTGAGGATAAATCGCTGAAACCTGGTCGTGGGTCTTCACTAAACTTATTCTAAGAAAAACGTACAACGCTTCTTTTCGTTTGACTGGAGTTTATTCGTCTTTTAAAACAACAAAACGTCCTTTTTCAACTCCTTTAACGATGAGGTCCTAACCTAGCAACTAGCGCGTCTAATTGCAAATCTTCTCCTGCACACATAATAATATAATAAAAATAAACCTTACGCAAATAATAATAACCTTAAATTTGAATGCACACAATAAAAATCCGTCATAACAAGAACAGTGCAAGTGTACTGCATTTCCGTACATATTTACTTCACTAACGAGACAGCTCTTCAACGCGGAAGCCTATGTGTCTCTCGAAAGGAAAGTGCTGGTAATTTTCTCATAATAGTCGCGAGAAGAATTGGCATAGAAGAAAGGAAGGGAGCGAGAAGAAAGAGAGTAATGAAAATCTATCCATCTTGAAGAGGAGGACTTGTTGCTAAAAGGACGTGGTCTTTATCGCTGCGATTGGTGGGAATCTGGGTGCATAATTCATGCTGATTGGAGCGTCGCGTGGGCTTAATGGAGGGAGGGAGGGGTAAAAGACCTTTGCATGTGTTGAAAGATGCTGAGAAGGTTCAGCGCATACCGGCGGCGCGCATCAAAGGACTTGGCACAGCGACGCAAGACGAAACAAAGAATCAGATTGTTATGAAATGCGCGACGCTCTTTTTTACTCGCGCAATTCCCTTGGACATCCTCATAAGGATCAGAGGAGGACGGAAATGTTCAATGGAAACATTAGCAAAATCGCAATCGGATGATACGCAGAGATGCGTTTTTTTGCGTTTGAGTGTGTTTCTTCAGCTGTGAGATGAAGAAAGATATGAATGAGCTCTGGGGTGGATCTACAATTAGGCGCACTAGGCGCCTGCCATGGGCCTATGCATACGATCTATCATAAACATAGTTTTTATTGAAATAAAGCACAAAAGGCCTTTGTTTTTGGTTTCAAGGAAGAACTTTATCTTGAACTATAAGGACTACTTCTGCATAATATTTCCATAAAATATATTATTTTTTCCTGTCTTCTGATGATGTAGAGCCGATTTAGTACCCTTTGCAGATAATAAACACTTCAAAATAATTACATAATATTGTTGATTTTTTGCCGCTTTGTAGGGACTACATGCTATATACTTTTATATATGATATATACTTATATGCATGGTAAACACTTTTATTTGTTATAGCAAAATGGGCACGTTTTATCATTTCCTAGAGTGGACTACCTACTGATGTTACGGCTATAACTTCCTATATTTGACCCTAAATGAGCTATATTAGACGATATATCTGACAAAATTTCGCCATTATCTGAACCGGTAATGATCTTTAGTATAATTATGAATTAAAACGCCAAAATTTCCTTAAACTCCAGAAATGCGGCCGCGACTTGTTTATTCTCCCATAAATACTTCCATTAAAACGTCTACTCTTAACACTCTTGGGTTAATATAATTAATTATCTTCCAGACAATTAACATTTAAACGGTAACCGGATACTGGAGGCGTTCGACTGAATCGCAATATATTCAGCTTGCTGTGCGTACTCGCATATTTTTCGTACTCTCTCATTAAAATCGCGTACATTTAAAAATATTAAAATGCGGCGCGAGTAAGACGAAAATAATCAGCGGGGCGAATCTCCGACGAAAAAAGCGTTCGGGAACAAAAAAGCATCGTAATTGAGGCGTAACGAAAGACAAACGACGCACGCGAAACGCCGAGGTCGCGCGAAAAACCTAATACATTTTTCCGATTGGTCGAATCCACCGAACCGAAAAAATAAATCCCCAATAAATCACCGCGGATGTTTTTTTAAAACCGCGAGAATAACTAAGGCACAGTCGAATGGCATAGCGAAAACAAATAAAAGAACACATCCCAGCGTTCCTTGACCTGCACAAACGGGCCAGCCTTTAGACTCCCGGCAGACCTTGCTAATCTCGCTCGGTCATATTAAAATCTCGTGAAACACACGAGTGGATACGATGAATGTACAGTTACGTGTCAAAACTCGTTTGAACAGAATAACGAATGAGAGGGACTGTCAAGCGAATGAAGCATGAGAAGTATAAAACGATTGGTTCGCGATATTCATTGCAGTGTCATTGACAGGCAGATAAAAGGTCTGCCCGAATGAAATATGACTCCGCGGAATGTTTCCCGCGCTAACTTTCGCACCGCTCCGGCGAGAGGAGAAATATTCTTGGAAACAACTGGAATACGCGCAATAAATTGTGCGCTCTATGATGTGGATTTGCCCAGACGCAGAGATGCACCTTTTTAATCGGGAATTTCCGACCGCTGCCAGAATTGCAGATATGTGTTCTTCCGCTATCGAATCCGCATTTATCTTAATCCAGATTAATCCGCGGCTCGTGAGAGGGGAACTTTCTCTTCATTAAAAATTATAATTAACGGAACTTTTACTCCGAGAATCTTCCTTCTTGTTTCCAGCGCACTATTCCGAGTCGTTGGAATTTTAATACGAAAACTGTAGATATAAATAGAGAAGATTACTGTACGACTTCTTCGAACGATTTTAATTTTTTTACAAATAATAATGTTTCCCGATGTGAAGCGATATTAAAGTATTCTTTCAATCTTTAGTAATGGGAATTATCGCGATTTTATGCCTAAAATCTTGAATGATGCTAAATATTGGAAGCTTTCCATTAGCTTCGTTATTTCTAATTACACTTCTTTTCTCTCTCTTTTTAGAGCTTTGTATAAATATAGAAATACATAAAAATACACTTGGCTGAACCATTTTTGGCGAAACAGTTAATATATAATGGAAAATATTTTCATTGGTGACATACTGGTCAGTGTAACACAGATATTGCTATAGAACCAAAGATGTCGTCATATAAAATGGACCAATAACAATAACCATTCAACAGAAAACTTTCTTTCAAAACTGCTCAAAGATCAGATAAATCTGAAACATCTAACACTCTTACAAGTAAATTAACCACCAACTATGTCCCGCAGGATTTTTTTAAGACGTATAAAATTACCAAAATTTCCCTCAACATTTTACCTAACCCCTCCGAAGTCATACGCAAGACATTTTTCGCATTCGACCAGACAGCAGACAGATTTATTCGAACCTCTCATTTGTAACTTAAGGAAGAGGTGATCAGTATTCCTATGCTATTGAATGGACGACAGATGCCTTTTCTCTCTTTTCTTAGAAAAAATCCATTCTTTTATTTGTCTGATCAATAAACATGTGATTACGCATCTCGCATGCGAAACTATCTCCGCAAGATATTTGATAGCGGGTGGGGTTTGATGACCTCTAGGAATGAAAGAGTTGGAGACACTCACCTGCCTCACTGTTGTTGTCTGCGCTCTGCTGTGAGCCCGGGGGCTGCTGGGACAGCGGTCCCGGAGTGCCCCCGGAGGCAGGGGAACGGGCGTCTTCGTTTACGCCCGGACCCGGGTAAGACAACGAAGATGACGGCGGCCGCTGAAAAGAGAAAACTAAGTGTCATTACAAGTGTCACTTGTCAAGAGAGAAATACATTCGACGATAAAAATCCAAGGGTGTGGGGATACGAAATCTACGCTGAAACATGACGTTGAGATTACGCTATTACGTGAGACGCATACTGAGTTACATATTTCAAAAGCATACTGAAAAGTTGGTTTGATATATACTCCTCTACAGGGGAAAGATTGAGGATTGGGGATCACCTATTCTATGCAAATATCTAATCATGGTAAACTTATGCCTAAGAGCACGCATTAAAAGTTTACGTTAAACAAAGAGAAAAAATTCAAATAAGGTGAATACCATTTGATTTAAATATGTGAGGATGTGAAAAATTTACGTAAACCCACTGGTACTAGCAACAATATAGAGAAGCATAAAACATTTAGAATATAATGGAGAACAAATATATACCATGAATGAAATAATAAATATTCATTAAAAATCTTTATAATGCAAGATAATAACAATACGTTTGTTTCAATATAGCTCAAGGTTGTGTGTACAAAAGCCAAAAATTTCAAAATTTATAAATTTTCTGCTCCGCAAGATATTATGACGAAGGTATAAATAAATTTGAAACTGTGCTCTACATGGAGAAAACCAAAAAGAAGTGAACATTCACCCTCCAATTAATCATTCATACCATCAAATTACACAAGAAGAAACAGAGATTATAACTATGGAATAGTTGATATTGAATCAAGGAATTACTTTCCATATAAGATAGCATCTAATCAATAGATATGAAAACAAAATCAGGGTTATTATTCAGCCTTAAAAATAATTACTTTTTTGCAATCTCTATTACTTCCAAGTCGCTCCTTTAAACGAAATTTAAAGTATCATTAGAGAACCTTTTGCAAGCGTATGCCAACTTACTGGACACTAGTTGCATCTATACGACCTAAAGTTTGATCTCCGGAGAAATAATTTAATAGAGTAGAACTCCATACACTGCAGGTGTAATGTATAAAGAGATTTAATCATTTCTGCGACCTTTAGCAGTTAAAGAATGACCTCCGTTCGCCACAACAGAGGAGTTCATTTTGGCCAAGCGAAGAGCCGCCCCTTATCGCGTCGTGCCCACCACTTGACCTACTAATCAGACCCTAAGAACACTCTTCCACGTGCTGCGGCTGCTCCTTATCAGCTTACAGCCACGCCGAGGACTACTCAAGGACAAGGGATGCTCCCTCTAAAGAGGATAAAGGTAACCTCAGATGAATTAGCTCCTCCAAATTGATTACCCGTGAACTGGGTATTTTATACACTCGAGTACTCAAGAACATGGGTGCTTTAGATCGTTTGTGGATCGGCGTTTGTGGAACAACTCAAATCTGGAAACATTATCTTCACAAGGATTATCGTCTTTTACTCTGAATCGATTAATTCCGGAAGGTAAGAGAGGCATTGAAAACTAGAATTCAAGTGTATTAAACTATGTTATTCGAGTGTATGTCAAAAGTGAAGGTGGTAATATATTAACAGAAAACGTAGAATTAAGTGAAATTGCTTGAAAATAACAGTGAGAAACAAACCGTCTACCTACAAAATCTACGTTAAGCTCAGTTGGCAGACTTCGACAGGTGAGAATGAGGTTCCTTTCTAATCAAAGTGAAATATTTCCAGGTATATTTCGAGATGAAAAAAGGACTTTCTTATACAGTTCGCTTCGTTTTAGAGAGTCATCTTAAGTAAAAATACCCTTAAGTCATTCACACGATCTCTAATTTCTTGCAAACCCAAATTTTGTCAATGATATAGAGTAAGAAGATTGTGTTGTGAATCTAGATAAATGTCTCCAAATGTTTTCTCCCAGACGATGCTTGATTTGCTTTATATTATCGGGCCAACATTGCTCGAAACCGTATTACTTTGATATTCGCTATCCAATCACCAGGTTTGTCACGAATATCTCTAAACAGCGGGAAAACACGGAAATTCGTTCAAGAGGAAACCTGCTATCTTCAAGCGCTTAATCCATCCACAATTTCGAACTCGCTTCATATATATCCGGGAAGTATGCATCTCTTAAATATCCTAGAATAAGCAGACTTCCTTGGAAGAGACATCTTGAGAAGCCGAAGAAAATTCGATTCAAAGAAACGTCGTCCAGTTTCGCGGGATCTCTCCCAAGTTTATCGGAACCAGCAAAACGGCTTTTTCTGTTCGGACCGGATTTCGTGGCGGGTTCAGGTTCGCATTTTTTAAAAACTCCTTTTCTTGTATCCGGGTGGGGGAAAGACCTTTGGAAAGAATCTCCTTAACAGTGCGACTTTCGTCCTTTTTTACTTTTCTTGGCCACTCTGTATTCCCACGGCGACGCACACCCAATTCTGATATAATTCACCAAATTAATATTCATTGATAAAATAAAACGGAAGGGGGGTATCGTATATTAATTACCGTCGAAATAATGCTCGGATATCGGAAATTTAAGCGTCGCTGAATAATGCGAGAAAAGCGAAAACTTAAACATTCCTTATTCTAAAATTCAAGATCATGTTCATATAAGTAGATCAAAGAACAAAGTATTCCCCGTTTTAAGTCCTAATATATAACTTATATGGAATAAAATGAGAGATATACATCTTCTGA
Organism: Pachydiplax longipennis; assembly: GCA_036926295.1. Lineage (NCBI taxonomy): Eukaryota > Metazoa > Arthropoda > Insecta > Odonata > Libellulidae > Pachydiplax > Pachydiplax longipennis. The sequence goes on along the minus strand of JAVFKF010000003.1, from coordinate 20,636,030 downwards.
ACTAAGACAGCAAAAGATATGAAATCTTGTAGAAGTGTGATATATATAAAATAAATAATCATCTTATATGAGAGAAAGACCTTTATTAGATAGTTAAGTCAGGACGGAATGATAAGAGAAATGGAAAGTCGCGTAATTTATTAAAATTTATTCACAGTCGCGTAAAATGAATCATAAAAGATATGTATATTTATGTTAAAAAATTAACTAGCCTTTGGACACACTTTCTTGCTTTTTATACTTTCATTTATTTTAGGTCTGAATTAAATCATACCTCCCATAAAATGAGAATTCACGGTTTAAAACTCCATAATCACTACATTTTAACAACAATGACTAATGATTATAAAATTTTCTTGCATATTTGAAGTGAATTCGTTACAGAAATGCCTGGCTTCCACGGTTTCTTTTTAATTTACATGATGCATTTTACATGATAGTTAGTTTCGCTGGTTACTAAACATTACAATTGATATGGTCATATTAATCATTTATGTAAATTTTTCTTGTTATCTCAGGAATAGTATAGTATTAAGCTACGAGAAACCCGAAAGTGCGTGCAAAGAAATGCAACGGATTTTCAAAATTTTATTAAAAAAATGTTAATGAAATACTTTTAAATAGGGAATTATTTAAAAAAGCATGATAAAGAAGATGTGAGTTTATTAAATATTATCCTAAATATAACTTTGGTATAGGTCAAATAATACAGTACGTTTCATTATCATGTATTTCAGTATTATGAAATCTAAACTAATCATCCCTTACACGAAATTAATTTCCTCCGTTTTTATCTCTTAGTAGAATCAACGAATTTTAGGTTAGTCCGCGATGTTGGAAGAATGGAAACCAATTGTGTGAGTGAAGAGGGACTTTGTATGAATGCCGTCCTCCTGTTAGCCCCGCCGCCAATTTGCTAATTTCTTGAACGCGACGAAATCTCTCTGTCTCTTTATATGTGTCCGAAAAAGACTTGGAGTGGCTACACGAGAAAGAAAAAGGCGGAGAAATTCTTTTAAAATTCTGATCTCGAGGGGAAAATATTTGACAATTATGGATTCCATTTCCTCCTCCTCAAACGATTCGGGAATTCTTTTTCGTCTCAGCTTTTTCCTCCGAAGCAATAATAACCAATTAACATTTTCATGAGCATTGGAAGTTATGTGGGGAAAATTTTTATTCGACGTGTTCTCCTCGCCAAAAGAAAAAGGAATGAGATGGCGAGTCGCCGGTTTTATTCAAGGCACAATTATATTATTAATCGACGGAAATGCTTCTTTCATAGCCCTAAATCATCAATATTCTCGGTCTTAATGCGGTATAAAAGGAAATTTAATAAGTGAAAACATAGGAGGGGGAAGGAAAACGAAAATGTCGCCGTATCAGCGGCGTAGCAAAAAATAAGTTAAATGAGCGTTTTGAATGAATACGGTAGAAACGAAAAAACTATTTATAAGAATTAAACCTACTCCAACGAGATTAATACAAAAGATAAAAAATGACATTATTAAAGAGTAAAAAAATTCTGTGTATAGTTAGCTATTTCCGGGTTACCTATTTCCAATAAAAAGGCGTGTTTTTTTCTTCCAGCAATTATTTATAGGAATATATTAAGCTTTTCTCTTGTGAGTGCATCAAGAGAGTTAAGCTGAAGAATTAAGGCATGTGAGCAAAGAATGCATTTTTTAGTTTATTAAGAATTATAATGTATTAAAATTTGATTTAAAGTAAAGAAACAATATTAGAACTCTCTAATTCTTTAGTAGAACGATGTAATAAAATTATTCAAAATAATTAATTTCATAAAATTTTTATAGACTTTGAAACTATTAATTAAATTAATAATGGTCAACCACTGAATGAAGAAGACAGGAAGTTCGTTGATATATTCGAATGACTTCTTGTTAGATTTTGCATTATCTTTGTCATTAAAACCCTGCACACCACATCGGTCGGACGCAAAATCCGGAAAAAGAAACGAAAACATAAGTAAGAGCTTGTTCGAGGTATAGGAAAGGAAAATGGGCGGCAGAACAGCTAAAACACTTGGGCACGCTGTCAATCTTACTGACAGCCCAACTTCGAAGGCGACAAAAAAGTGAAAGCGTCTGAAAATGCTATGTCAGCGGAATACTTAGACGTATAGGAAAGTGAAAGGCATGCGATGACCGGTTTATTTAACTGTCGTAGGAGCTAACTAATGGAGATCTTGACTCTTGCGAACGGGGATTGCTTCACTCCGGAGATTGATTTTTTCGCTATACGCCGGTTTAATAACTGCTTAGTTAGCGCAAATGAGTCGCAGGAGAAAATTCATTGCGGAAGATTTAGCATGAAATTTCAAAATCATAAATATTTCGGGAATGTATTTATATGAATCAACGGAATAAGGATAGCGAAAAGTAGCCTCATTATTCCAATTGTATACATCCAATCTAATGTGTGTCGCCCAAAGATATTTCGCTGAAACAAGGCGTAACGGAGACTAAAATTTTTAAAAAGAACGATTTTTTTCTTTACAAAATGAGAAATTTTTCCACAAAATTTAAACCTAAAAATTTCTACTCAAAAATTTTAGTGATGCTAATTAAGACTTTTCTATGCGTAAAAACATAGGGAATCTGATATTAGTAATTGAACCAATTAAAAACCACAAAATTTCCTTTGCGCAAAGTCTCCTAATAAATTTCCTATTCTGTAATCGAATACAATTATTAATAAGCTAGATTCTTAAATTAAAGTAGGGTGAAGAAATGCTAGATTCTTCGAACTACAGTAAATTAGTAATTAATGACTCCCTTTTAAAGAAAAAGGGGCTAGTTTGCCTGTAAAATCAGGATCTCTAAAATTTAAAATAAAATTCCCACATTAGCATCTATTTTAGGTATTCATTTAGATATTTACTGACGTAAAATGTTCATTTTCATAGTTTACGAAACCTTCAACTCCTACCTATGAACCCCAACGCTTGGCAGGTACCGTTTTACAATCGTGAGACCTAAGTAATCACACGTGAGGAACCCTTGAGAAAATCTGAGACACACCAGAAACATCTCTAATATTTATGTACTCCGCAAAGAATCGTGATAACCCAAACACCAATGTCACTCACAGGAGGCAAATCAGTGACTTTTCACCTTCCACGCTAAGTATGCAAATCTCCGTGGACACAACAAGTACCCGTGGAAAGAAATAAACACGGGCAAATGGAGAGAGATGATGGAAGGAGCAGAGACCATAAAAGAGACGCGGAGGAGAGGGAAGTGGCAATAAAAAAATATAGGCGAAATACTCGGAGGAAGAGAAAAGCGTGGGAAAGTGAGAAAGTGTCATAAAAGCGAAGAGAGAGCAATGGAGCAATATCTTGTAGCGATGGCGTGTGTAAGGAATTGTGGGAGGAGTCCTTAAACAAGGTCAGGAGCCATAAATCAGTAGCGCCACGCCGGCGTGACGTATAACTGGCAGTCCACCGTCACGGCCATGTTGCCACGTTCTTCCGGGAGCGACGTTGCACCAGACGCACCCCGAAAAGAAGAAAATCTATTCGACCCCCTATGACCTCTCTAAGAACGGAATTTGATGGTCTGAGGGCTTCCGGATCCGAGTGGGCGTCCCGAGGAATAAAACGTTACAGTAATTGCTCCACTTGGACGGTGAAATATGGGCCTGGTGTTGACATTTCGACTGGCCGGGGGAGGGGGGCTGTTGGGGAAGGTTCTTCCCGGAGATGATGGTACAGATCTGCAGCGGAGAGATGCTGGGCGGAATTGGAAGCTTATGGAGAAAGTGTCCGATACATTCCTCGCTAACGACGAGAGGAAATCTTTCCTTTTAAAGATGCTGCTCCTTGCCAACGACGGGGCAACGACTATCCGACCCCTAACGAAACAATTCTTCGGTCAAATAAGTAATGGGGCATGGATATAATGAGTAATTAACTTCATGTAAAAATTGTAGGGAAGGTAAAAGTAGCTTATGGTCCCGATTATCCGGCTTCTTCGGGACCTCTATGGGTCGGATAAACGAGAGTTCACGTATATTCATTAAATTTTGCACGGTTAATTAATAAAATAAAAACTTGTATATTTGGGTCTCATGCTCTCAATATAGACAAAATAATATTTAAAAAACCCTTGTAAAATATCTGAATTTTTCGTATTATTGTTCCATCCATTAACCCTCTGATCATGATATCCACATTTAAGTAAACCCGTACAAACTCCTAGAAACTATTCAGTATATTCTGCAAATAAATTGCATAAGATTAAAAAGTAAAGTACATGGATATTGATTCCCGATTAGTCTTGCAGGCAGCGCGTTCGACTTCGGTGAAAGCGGTCCCAAGTTCGACTCCCAGTGATAGCCCAGGTGCTAAATGATCTCAGCTGTCGAAGCACTATTAACAATAGTAATACTAATACAGGGATATTTGCTTACTCTGGTCCTTCCCATAGGCAGGATTCTGTTTAGTTTCTTCACATCTATCAAACGTAAAAATTTCCAAAATTCCATAAAACTGTCCACAATCGTTCAAATCATCATCTTCACATTTTCCTCAACGACCCATTTCATCCCCAAAAAACATCTTAGGGACCTTTCTATGGATCAGCAAATAAGGCATCTTATCAATGGGTCTTTATTCCTAAAAAAAAAAGACGCCGGAATGGTCCCCGCCGTCTACGTCCAGAAATTCCTCCGAGGTGACAATGTACACGGGAAACGGACCCAACAAGGAAATAAAACCCCCAAAATGAGTTGTTCGGCCATCTCCTTTTCCAGAAACATCGCCCGACTTTTTTCGGAAACCGCTTTTACTAATAAGTGCTCTGGTCATAAGGACGGGATAGCAGCGGGACGTCGGCGGGAATACGATCGGAATGATAAAATGGGAAGAAAGATTAAAGGAAGAGAGGGTTGTTGATGGACGAGGTAGGAAAGTTTAATCGAACTACGTGGGGGTTACTAATGAGAAAGAGAGGGAAAAGAAAACAGCCGGAATAAATCGTTTCGATCTCTGAATCGATTTAAAATCTCATTAACGGGTTTGTTGGTCCGAAAGACTTCCTCCATTTCGGGTCGACGCTTTTTTCCACTTTCGCTCAGACAAAGTCTTTCGGAAAATATTTAACTATTAGTCGCTTTTCGATACGTTTCACGGACCTACACTCTTCAGAGCCCATACCTATTGTAAAAGAACTACACAGGAGTATTGAATGAATACAATGTGTTCGATTAATGATTTCATTTTATGTAACTTTAATGGATATGAATCTTAAACAAACAAAAGCAAAAATGATTTCAATAACAAAAAAGATCAGACAGAACTGATTCCGCCATAGATTGCTTTTGTTGCTCATAAACGAAAAATGCCATGAAAACCATGTATTTAGGAGAAAAGGAGATGACATGGCTTCATTTCAAGATCATGTTTGGAATGAAAGAAAAGATATCAGCAGTAAAACTAATTTTGGATAAAATACGAAAAACAATGAAATAAAGTAGAAGTTGAATGCATACATGTAAATAATTTTTAATTCGGTTCCAGTGGAAAAAAATGGAGGACAAAATTAAATAAAAAAACTGCGATTTTAAAGAAGTGGAAATAAACCTTGGGACAGGAAATAGTATTTAAATAGTTTATATAATTATATTAGCAGGAATTTGCCATGGGGAGAGTCTAGAAACTTTCGGAGAGGTGGATTGCTAAAATAATTTATTCGAGTAGCATTCAAGACGATATCCTCATTCCAATCACATGACATTTTGTTGAGGTAAACGTAATAGATTTTATCAATTTGTTTTTAATTCAAGCTCCTCATAAGATCCTGGGCAAATTGATGATATTCACTAAAAAATCACCACTGGGGTGGGGTAATTGCCCCGTTGTCCCACCCCCAGATCCACCAAAGAATTCGCCGAAGTCAAAATGAGAACTCAACAAAAACCTCCTCGGACAACATATTATTATTGACAATTATCAAAAATTAATCGACGATCATTACCTGGTATCAAAAAGTTTTCGGTAACAGTCGACAATTATTCAATTATTTTCATTCGAAACGGTGCTTTTTACTTCTTCGCTGGCGGGATCCTTGGAATTTCCCTGACGAAGAGGCATAAAAACATCGAAACGAAAAGAGAATTCGGAAGAGACGAATTGGACTTCGTTCTTCGGAGTGCAGCTGCCATCTTTCGCATTCATATGGAAATGCGAAATGTTTTAGTTCCGATGAAATGACGGCTATATCGAGACGAAGTATGCGGTTCGGTCGTATGTAAATACAACAGGAATGAGTTGCAGAATGCGACGGATGCCAGAGCGCATTTTTGGGACGGAGGTAAATCGGTTGAATCTGTCATCAAAACCTAACATCGGAAGCTAATAAGTGTTCTTGTTGTATTGCAGAAACTTGATGGAGTTCTTAGGGTTGAAATATGTTCAGTTTCAATCCTTTGAAATGCACGGAAGGATCTCGATTTAGTTTTATCTCTATGACATTCGCACAATGCAAGGGTGGCGCTTATCAAGAACTTAAGATGTGTCCAAAGTAGCTTCGTTTGGGTTTAGGTTTGGTAGCTGTTTCTTAATAAGCAATGTCTTGTAAAAGCTTAAGTTATGGAGGAAAATTGACAAATGAGTGACTATATAAGAAGAAACTGAGCTAAGCAGGAACAATTTACATTCCATATATATCTTAAAAATAGCATACTTTTGAGACTATAAGTATATTTATCCCGTAAGGGAACAGCTTGATTGTTACGGAGCTAATCATATTACTACTGAAGTAGATAACAATATCGATATTAATTCGTCATTCATCTGATCATTAAATTTAAAATTTCGTTCCCCGACGAATCAAGAAGTTACCATTAGAATCAGAGAGCCGTAATTTGCATCTAAACATTTAAAATATCATAAACACCGAAGAAAAACAAAACTCAATCACTTCGTAATTAAATATAAGAAAGAAGATTTACTTTATAAGTATTCATTGCAATATTTGGGATGGGGTATATTGGAAGATTAAGTTTTGTCTCACTTTCAAAAACGTTTTTTTGAGGTTTCATATTCCTCCATAGGGGTCAGTTCAGAGTTAAAGGAATTGAAGCCTTAATTTCATCAAGATAAATCCGCGTGGATTGCTGAAAACTTCGCCACAGAGTAGCGAAGATAAGTTGATGAAAAAACGTGTATCTTGGAAGAAAAAAGGGTACTTTAAAGGGAGAGGACAAAGTACCGCTCCACATCTGATTTATAGCGATGCGTGCTTATGCACGGTTCGCCCGCTTCTAATCACATCCTCCGCACAAACGTGGTCATTCTGCTCGGATGACTCTGCAGGAAGATGGACCAGCTGGAGTCCTCAAGAAATCCCAATTGAGGGACGGACGGGAGATAAGGACTCTCTCCACGCCCCTCTTAATGAGTGAATCTCAGATCGAAGATTGAGATCATTTCTTGCGACTCGGGCGTCAATCTTTCGCAACATACTTTCTTTAAATGGAGGCGCATTTGGATTGCGAAGTGAAAACCTGATTTTGTGAATTATTTATAGCAGTAAAGAGATAAAAAGTGAAATATCCTCGACTATTGAAATCGCAGAGAACACTTTGGTGCAGGATAAAGACATTGGCAGATCCAGAGTGGAGGGAAGAGAAGGGAGATGCCCCCTCCCTCCAGATGTAGTTTAGTACTGACAATTTATTTATGATTTAACGAGGAGCATGAATTAAAATAAGATTGTGAGGTATTTTAATGACTAATTATTTTTAATTCACTATACATCTACTACATCTGCCACTGTCACGATAAAATGGCATTTAAAAAGTTAATTGGAGATGAATTCATAAGGAAATCGTCTTAAATAACTCCCCTTCCTGTCTTTGCTAAGTATCTGTATCCTTGAATACAATTCTGAATACTTAGGGGCACCCTTACATTCCATAGGGGTAAAATCAAGCAAAAGGGTAAAATGAAGGGGTTCTAAGAAGTATTCGATAATTTGCAAATACGGTGAATTTGGCACGATTCATGGTCTTTTCGCGAAAATTTTACGAAGGAGAACATATTCGCTCGTTGAGAAAAAAAAGCAAATAGTTCACTTGCCTAGAATTTACATATTTGAAAACATCGAAACATGAAACTATCCTCCAATTAGTTGAACATAACATATCATTACCTCAGATTTCATATTATAATGCTCACTTTTTACACCGAGAGAGATTGAACGAATCGAATTTTGTAAATACTTCTACTTCAACGTAAAGTAAAACATGATAAAACTCCTCTCCATCATTCTGAAGAAGATGCTGGAAGGTTGAGTGAAGAATCTTGGATGATCATATGATGGAGCAACACTTGCACCGAGCAAACGCATACCAGATTACAGATGAACTGAATCTCACCTCTTCATTCGACAGACGATACCCGCGTCAATCAGATTCCTACTCCAATATCCACCCACGCCTCCCGCAGCCGCCTTTCATTTATTTAGCACGTCAAAAACGCCCTTGTACCAGGAAGTGAACCCGCCATGAATACCAACCGGGTGAAAAATAGTAAAATGCGGAATTTCTTGCATTTCGTGGAACCATTGGGTTTCTCAGCCTAGGCGACATGCAAGGCCCTACGTGACCTGAAACGTCGCCATAGAGAAAAGAAGACGTCACAGTTCAGCGGGCAACGCGGGGAGTGTTGAACCCGAACAACTAGAAGCCCTCGCTCACTAGGGTATGTGCGGCCGCGTCCTTGGGTCGCCACCCAAGTACCACCTTCTGGTGCGGTGCCCGGTGGAAAAAAGGCCGCGAGAACTCTTTGAGCAGATAACGATCGGACTTGACCATTCAACCTCCGTAAAGCGTACACTTGGTGCTTCGGAATGACATATGTACGACCGATGAATCGCAACTCTTGAGACGAGAGAGGGAAAGATATCTAATCCGCGATGATCTGAAGAATATTTTTCGCCATGCGTCACCGTGGCGAGAAAGGGGAGGGAAAACAATTGATGGGAGATAAAGAGGGGTGGAAACAAAAGAGAAGCGAAAAAAAGCTCGGATCGCCTGGAACCGATAAAAATGGAGGTGAATCAACATGGCTGCCCGGCGATACTTATCTAATAACTATTCCGTGAGATATTTTCCGAAACGCGTTTTCGAATGACAACGTCGCGGAAATATTTTTATGGGGAGAGCGCTCAATAGGCAATCAATCGTTTAGCGTATAAAACCCATTGCTATTCAAGGCCGGATGCCCATTATGTCCCGCCGATCACTGTGTAAAATCAGCCGTTTACAACTCATCATGCGTACATATTGTTAAATATTTGTCGATGAATCCCTCACCTCATAGATAATAGATTACAATTCGTCCGTGTTTGGCTAGCGGATCGCGGAGGGAACGCGACTTGAAACTTTTTCCGCTAAACGTCGATGGTCTGAGTACAACAACTTCAAGTTTTAAAAGATGCGCGGGTTGGAAAGCTCTTATGAGAGCCATATGACGGCGAGAATGACTAAGGCGAAGTTGGTGAACAAATTGACAAAGAATGGGTGAGTGGACAGGATTTCCGGCGCTGCAAGGTGAGGGGAAAGGACTCTCTGGAGAAGTACGGTATATTATGGATATCTCCCACGCGGGAGCAAATGCTGCAGAAAATTGCATTAATTTCCAGCTCTTCCTTTTTCTTTTCACTACACAATGTGTTGCAGTATAGCGTGTCGTATAGTCTCATAGAGTACCGCATGACTCTAATACTACATTTCCTAGGACACACGAAAAGTTCCAAGCGCACTTCCATTGTTACAAAAAAAGTATTTTATACTCCATTGTCACGGGTGAGCTTGTTCAGACTCTCTACCTGTTAGGTAATTCCAAAAATACTGCGCTACATAGCTCGTTTTCATTTTCGAAACTATTTCAGAGTCGGTGGAGTTTAGTTTTGGGAGCTTTTTGAGCATCCAAAGTACATGTTGAGTGCCTGATTTTTAAATAAATTTTATCAAATAATTGGATTAAATAGCAAAAAATATTATATCTTTTCCTTATATATCTAAATTTCTTAACCAATTTGAGTTACCATTAAGGTAAATATATCTTCAGTATAGCGGGAAATGTTATTTTAGCTAATAAGTTGAAAGTTAAAGAAAAAGGGAAACACTGGTTTGGTGAATGATGATAAATTGAATATATATGACGCCTTATACCAGTTTTAATGGTGTAATCTGACCCAAACATCAATATCAAGCAACAAGAATCATTCCTACAAATAAAAGAAACAACTATAAGTACAACAGACTCAAATTACGCACATATTACGAATGACATTTCCCCTTGAATAATTGATAATCTTCGGGAGATAAGGAGCTGGCTGGACAGCCTTTATGACCACGAAAAGTTCCGTTAATTAAAACATAAAGGAAACTACGACCGAAAAAAACACTTTAATTCGCTTGATAAGAGAATCGCCGTTTATTACCGCCGGGAGAAATAAAAACGGCATTTAAAAAGGAGAATAAATTCTTAGGGGTTCTCGTGTATCACGGGGAAAGGCGTTTAAGAGGGCGCCTTGTAAGTTCACGACACGTCCGTGTGTGAGTGCAGAGAAAAAAATCAAGCTGCATCGCAAATTGTCCCAGGTGGAAGCTGTCAATGTGGTAACGTGGCAACGCTGCGGTCATTCGCCCTCATCTGTTATTCCGACAGGACCACGGAAGAAAAGATGGTGAAGGTAAGGTATGAAGGCTGGAGGAATAAATGTATAAAATAAAGAAGTGGCAGACAGGGCTAGAGGGGGAATGAGAACGGAAGCGGTGACTCGGTGAAACTTTAAGTCACTGAATTTCACGAACTGTGTGTTCATTGTCATATCCCAAATATGAGTTGTATTGTGTGAAGACAGTATTGAAATTAAATGTTTTGATGATCGAATGAGGTCTTAATCATTTTATGATGTGACTGTTAGGCCTGCTCTTCATTCGGATAATTCACACTAGAATTATTTTAATAGTATATAAATGAATAAAAAACAGGATGATAAATAAGTGAATTTATAAATCTATGAGTCAAGCTAAAAAGACAGTTTTCTATGGCAGGAAAAACTAGAAAGAAGTAAAACCTATATCCCAAGAGGAAATATTAAAACTAGGATTAGAAATCAAAGGAGTCCTATTAAAATCGAAAATCAATCTTTTTATGAAAGAGTTACAAATATAAATCTCTAAACTATGAAATGGAAATCAACGAAGATGGTATCAAAATTTTTAACAATCTCAAAAACGACAACCACAGACTACCAATTAGAAAGCTATAAAACATTCATTCATTACTCTCTTTTAATTCATAACATGATTCTGTTTTCGAATAGTTAATTTTAAACTAACGAGGCTCAGGATTACTCATAGTAGAAAATGAATGACGAACAAGAAATTAATTCCGAAATTGTTGGAAGAATTCTTACATTGAAAAGTAAAAGTAATTTAACTCGGTTTGGGGAACTCCCAGATATCCAAGTGGGTAGCGCGTTTGCTTCTGATGAAAGCGGTCCTGGGTTCGATTTCCTACGATAGGCCACATATACGAAAATATCTGCGCTGTCGAAACTCTTAACTATACTGCTACCCCGTAGTGGAGGGAAGGCAATAATCAATGGAAGAGTTGGTCGGCGATTATTAAATCCGCTCCCTATTTGGTTTCTATAGCTACAGAAAACTCTTCCCTCAAACGAGTGAGCAAAAAGTTGAAGTGATTCGGAAGATCTTAATACTCCGCCAACGCATCGTGGCGACTGTAAACAGTTGACAGTCTAGCGCGCGAGTATTAGCCATTCCACGCCTCCTCTCGCATTCAACTCAGCGGAGATCGCCTCCTGAATAAAACAATACATAAATTCTATAAATAGATTCTCTAAATACCATTGCTATCTTCGGAGAGGCTACGAATTTGTTCGAGATGCCATTGCGTAATTGCAGACGCCAAGATGGATGGCCGCTCTCAAATCGACTTTTTCATTCCCCTTCCGTTTACCGCTACACGAGAACTGGGGCTCCTCTGATATTCATCGAATCTTTCGCATACTGAAAACTGCTGAGCCTTGCGTAAGGAAGTCTTCTTTGGGGACCCGTTATAGTGGGCGGAAAGTCTGTGTTTGATTGCTTCTGAGGCACTCGTCCTCCAAATGGAATAGCATCATCACTTAGGACGCTATAACTGTATGAGAAATGGACAAATCTAACGTCTATATGTCACTCTAACGATCGGGGACCATTCAGGAATTTGCCACAACGGTAAAAGAGTTTTAAGGGATTAAGGAAATCTATAGAATATTTCATCACATGGACTACATACTAATTAAATTAAACTGATCAAGAGATATCTGATGGAATTCCACCATAAAAGCGATTAACTGAATTTACAACAAAAATAAAAAATTAATACTTTTGTAAATATGTCTGAATCAGCTAATAATTTCATCCTCCAAGGATGTATCTACAATGTAAATTCTACATTCGGAATAGGTAACTTACGTTTGATGTTTAATTTTGCAATGAAATATGTTTCTGGAATTTATTTCTCTTCTTGGAAATAAGAGGAAATTACATAGTACGATTCAAGGTTAAAATGAAGCGAAACTATGGTTCAAGGTTTCACTCTTCCAATCCATCATGGAATGAATTAGGCGCTCATCCACGGGAGAGTAGACTGACGAGCTTTAGCCCCCATAAAAAAACAACTATTTATTTTGATAGCCCTCAAGCTGTACTTAGCCCTCATTTGTACATTTAGTTTTAGGTAAACTGCACATAATTTATAATGTGAGTTTTAATGATTTCGCTTGCTAACTGAGATGTAAGAAATTAATTACACTACTAGTGATATTTTTTTATTTTAAAAGGAATGAAAGCGGTCGGCTATGATGTTCTGTATTCGTGAACATCGAAAATTTGGCTTATGATAGTGTAGTGGCTGGCGAGATAGGTGATGGATAAAAAATTGAAAATTCAAAGGAAGAACATATTCAACGAGAAACAGAACGCATATTCAACATATTCATTTAAGAATTAATATTATAACGATAATATGATAATTGATCAAATTTATAAGGAGAATTAATCATTTGAAAGGCAAATTCGAATGCTCCTTCCGAAAAACGTTTAAAAATATCTTTCATAAACTTATACCATAAACTTATTAAATGAGGAAATCGATGTCCCTTACTAAACTGCTTCTTCGGAAATTACGTAAGAATTAGCGTTTTACAGCTCAAGTCTCTTGGACAACTAGAAGACTCGCGTATGGATATCCATTATGTCCAAATGCTTCAGATGAAGGCAGAGAGGAAAGGGTTAAGGGCCGGGAAAAGTCCTCCAAATCTTCCGGATGATTGCCGTATCACTTGGGAGGGATTAGCCCACCGCAGTGGGTGCTAAGAGTGACAACACATCACCAAATGAAAAACAACTCAATTGTCAAAGGAGACAATGCAGATCGGCGTAGGAAGATCCGTTCTTTTTTAGGGAGGGTCCGTGGTGCGGGGAAAGAAGTGAGTGACAGAGGAAGTAGTGGTGTGCGTGTCTGTGGGTCTCTTTTGACACGAGTAGCTGTCACGGATTACACGAGAGCCGCCTCATTTTGGCATAGCTGTACACTTCACGCCCCGACTAAGAGAAGCACCTCGGGCGACGGTGAAGATAACTTATGGCGCTATTTATAATTAATTTATAAATGAAGACGGCAGAAAGAACGGCTGTCGGAGGAGTCGACGGCGGTTTCAGACGAATTCATTATTTCGGGGAGTGATTTGTAATGCTTGCATCGAAGTGAAAGTCTGTCGGGAGTAGGAGTAGCTTTAAGGGAAAATGTCCGATTCCGCTTGAATAAGTAAACAAAATTAGGTTTCTAACGGGATGACGGAGCAATACATAAGTAAAACAGAGAGGAACTGAATACCTGTAGTGGATGTTTGATGGTAACAATGTTCTATAAATATGGAAAGTACTGAATGGATTCTGAATGTGCTGTGGAGATCTGGGCAATAAAATAAAAACAAGAGTTCTAGAGAGGACATACCAATGAGATTAACAAGAAAATTATGCTAAGGTATTCTCTTAAACATAGACACAAGACATACAAATACGCTACGGACACTTACAAGTCTTTAGCAGCAAATTGAGACTTGCTAAATTTTATGATATTTTTCCTAAAGGTCTATGCTCAAAAAGATACTTATATTCATTTTAAGAACTCAAACAAGCAGCATAAATATTAATAATTCTGTTGAGTTAACAGTATAAATTCTTCATCTTATATGTGAAGTGCTAGTTTGGTAACGTCAATTTCTTTCTAACATTTGTAGATTAATTTATTCTAGTCATAAAATAATTTTTCATATCAATCAGAATGATTAAATAGTAAATGAAAAATATTGACATTATGTTCTCTATTAGGAGAATTATAAATTTTCGGAAAAAACTGACGTATGTTCCTCTAAACTTCTGGAGTCACCTGAAGACTAATTACCGCTTTAATACCATTGGAAATGGATGCGCTCATATATTCATTTCTGAAATATGTAAGTTATTCATTAGCAATATATCACTTACAATTTATCTCTGTCTATTGTGTTACGTCAACGACCATCGAATATAAACGAAAAATCAAAAATAAACTTCCCTTTAATGAAATAACATAGCATTAGGGCGGTTATACAACTGCATCCGGTACTGCCTTTCTTTGATTAGCAAACAGAAGGAGCGATGTTAAAGATGCATTTATTTTCCCGGGACCATACCCCTCAGAATCGGTGTTTGAATTCAGAGATTCTATAATCACCCAAGAGCATGTTCTGGAGACAAGCGGTATTTATCAGCCCTCGACGTATATGGAAGGGTTTAAATCCTTGTAAGAATACTTATCACGCAAACGAGTCTATGTTAGTCATGGTGAATACCGCAAGCGATGATTACGTCTCTCGGAGAATTTATTCGCTATTTCTGCAGAGTAAGTGGACGTGTTCCTTTTATGTTACATCCGCTTTTTAGGTCGAGACTTCAAAGAGTGATGCCTTCGGGAGGGTGTTGTGTGAGAATAAAACGAAAGTTGCTCTCTCATCTTGTAGCTTTTTTCGGCTGAGTCACCGTGGGTTGTGGATGAGGAAGTGGAAGAGGGAGGATCGTAAAGACGGCTGAGAAAAGAACATTTTTCCGAGAGGAAGCAGATGATGAAAAGGGGATATGATTAGCCCGAATAAGCAGAGGGTTAAAGAGGGAAGTCCATCGAGTTTTACACAATCGCAACAATACCTGGCTCTAAATTTTACTTCTCCAAAATTTACGTACGTATCTACGCTCGAGGTAATCACGTAGTTTCCTATCGGACTAAACACTCTGATGGTATCTGCAATTCATTGTTCTCTGTACTTGCTCAGCTGTTCTCGTCAATACTAACATCAATATTTTTGGTTTAGTCTCGCATTACTGTTCCGATCTGTTTCATGGGCGCAATTCTTTAATAACACGAATCGGTTGTTTTATTATAATAAATAAAATAATAAATATACGCCTATATACATAAACACATGTTGAAAAATTTTCTTCGATTATCATCACGACAATTTCTTATTTATTCTTACATATCCCTTTTCTATCCTATCATGTACCACCCTTAATTTGCGGGTGTTTTTCTAATAAAACTATTCTTTCTGTTGTCACATTTCATCTTATTACATATTTGTAATAATTTTACGATTGTATTTCTTATATTTTCCGATATAATAGGTTGAATGGAGGAGGAGGCGATATCGCTCAATATCGCCCCCAACATAGACAGCAATTATTTTTATCATTTCTTATGTTATGGTAACCAAAGTAAGCACGATAAATGTTTCGCAAATAAAGAACGAAAAGCACAAAAAGCCAGTTAAAAATTCGAGTGACTTCAAACCCATCTCCGAATAAATTACAAAACTTTAAAAGATAACCCTTCGCTCCATGAACAATCAGCAAATTAACATCAGTAGCTGTTTCCAGGCATTCTAGGATGGCTCTCGTCGATTTACCTTCGCATTTTGTTAAGAGCAATTCTCGAAAAGTGAAGAGCAAGGAAAAGGGGGCAAGTGGTAGGAAGAGAAATGCATAATCAATGCGATTCGATGATTCCCACTTTCAAGCAATGGAATCCGAATCACCCACGGATTGATTCTCCCTATCTTACCAATGGAGAATGCGTATTGCCTCTTTCTCCTTTAATTCAAAACGTGGAAAATCATAAACAAACTCGAGCGGATAGCAACGGTGCGAAGAAGATAAAGCTATGGTGGAAGCCGCTGAAACAATCGAACATCAGATACACTTTCCGAACGAACCCTTTGGAAATTCCCCATCAGATACCACTGCTTCTCCCGGCAGATGAGGGAGTCCTCGAAAAACATACAATTTTAATGAGAAATGCAAAAATCGCGGGAAATGAAAATGCAAATATGAATGATAAAACGAGCGATAAAAATGGAAATGGCGGTTGAAGCGCGTGCGAGAGGTGGATGATGGAAAAATAGTCGGAAATGAGAGAGAATATCTCCGGAGATTTATTTGCATTTTTCGGAGATTTTTGAGGTGGTTAACAATTCGCACATCCGAAAGCTGAATGCAGATAATCGGCGCTAAGGACCGCAGCTTCCTTCACTGCATCATAAGAGAGAGAAACATAAAGGAAAGTTGTAGGCATGAATCGAAATATTTTGGAGGACGGTTCTGGAAAATAAAACTCACAAGCGTAAGCTCTCCGATAGATAAGATCCGAATTTTAATTTTGGGGATTCATTCATTAAGAGTGACCTTCTCAAAATAAATAAACATGAAACAACGATAATTTTAATCTGATAACACATGCCATTTTGTATTCATTCTGAAACGTGAATGGTGATTTTTGAGGGGATAATGCGATATGATCAAATGATGGGCGTAAAAGATGATTCAATCAAGCCAATCCCATTTCAGGAATGGTAAAATACCTTTGAATAGTTGCCGATAATCCTGTGTCGTTAACGACCTTAATAAATAATGTAATGGCTAAAATCTCTATCTCATGTAGTTCGTTCAAAATAGAGTACGCTCAAATGGATTTCATCAAATCCGATCATATTTTAATATTATGTACGGTGAATCTAAAAATTCATCTTTGTTCCTAACTAATTCAGTGCGTCGATATTTTCACATAAATTAATTGACATATTAATTTACTTTAATATTCATGTATTATTTCTAGTCCAAATAAATAAAATCGTGAGGAGATCGTGGTATATAAACGACGAAGCAGTTGAGTTTTGTTCATTCGAATTTGAGACAAATATTACGCTTTGCCCTTATTATCTGTTTAAACAATTCACTGAATAATACATTAAATTTATATGTAAGTAAATAAATACGCATCCATTATTCCTATACCGAAACACGCTGCGAAACAATAAAAGAAGGGATTCAACCGAAATTCGGCAGTTAAAAATTTCGCAATTCCTAAGCGGGGTGAAGGTGGCAGAAATCGTTCGAAAAATAAGTCATTACGGTGTGTGTGAGAGGGGGCGGATATGGAGGTGCGATATTTTCTAAATCGGTAAAAATCGAGGGTTGTGCGAGGGGGTGGGCGTGACGGGGGTCCGCCCCTACGCTTATTCTACTCTCAACAGGTGCTCGTTGGCGCTTTAATGGTGCCACAGATTATAGACTGCGGCAAGCGAAAGCGAAGTAAAAATACTAAGGGAAATGAGGCAAAAAATGGGTTCGGGAAAAAACATAGGGAATGATATGCTTCGACAAATCGTTCGGGATCCCTTTTAACAACGCTTACCGTTTTACGAGCGATAAATACTTATTTACGAGAAGACGGAGAGAGGTGCAATTGCAAGCGATTGCGCCTTCGTTTTCATTGAATCCATTGATCTGAAACAACTGTGGCTCGAATCGGCCCAACTGAATGAGGAAATGCATTAAAGAGAGAGAGGATTGGTCTTTTGATGAACTTAGGAGTGACTCGGTTTAAGAACATCATAAAACGGTATTGTTATCAAAGAACTACTGGGCGGTTGCAGATTATTTCGAGCAAGGTATTTAAATATCTTAAGCCAGCAAAACAAATAAGTTTTCTCTTTGGAAATACAGTCTTTTTACAATTACTTAGAAAATATTGTACTATTCTAAGCGACATATTATTAGTCTAGTTTTACTCTCTTTTTGAGCGCAAGAATAGTCTCGTTTAATAGTTCACGAAATAAATTTATCTCTCAAGTCCAGGGCATCGACCTGAAATATTTTTCATTCCAGTTCAAAAACCAAATTTCGGTTTATTTCCAGTTTTGCTGATTCTGACGTCAAACCGGTTGTAAATTGTAACGGTATATTCTTCTGAAAGTTTGTTACGTTATTTCTAGCCTTTCTCATTTGAATTACTTTATACTAAAGTTTAGAATAAAACTTAACGCATGTCGTTTATACGTATATCCTTTGTAACATAACATTGTAAATATATTAGTAAATATAATATTAGTAAATACAGTAATATGACACGATGTTATTCAATCATATACTGTAAATTAAATGCTAACGATTATAATATTCCTTATGTATTTATTGCATACATTACAATTCTGAGTTTAGGTAGACAAAAACCCTATTAAAATCTATATCCCTTATATGGTGCAATCAATTAAGAATAGCTTAAACATCACGTAAATCCTACCTTAATAAATAATGATAATCATCCAACGAAGAAACAAAATTACTGTAAACAGGCGATTCTTCCGTAATCATAATCACAGATACTGTGATGCACTCACAACGGGATAAGGATAATTGAGGAATGGAATTAATGAGGATTGGAAATTCGAATATAAGGAGTGCAGAGTAGTGTGGGCAAGTGGATCGTTACGCACACACCTGCGATCTCCATGGAAACGCCCAACGACGCCATTGGTGAGAAAAACCGATTTTCCAAGACTTCCACAAATAATATGAAAAGGCGCCTTAAGAAGAGCGATCCTATATGCTTCGTGTCCTACGAGTATCTAAGTGAGAATATTAAAAAAGAAGCGGCGCAAAAAAAGACTCAGTGTGGGAAAAGCAAAATACACAACTTTCGAAGTCAACTTCAATCCCACTGATTGAAAGAATTTTTCTTTTACTAAGTTCTCCAACTTTAAAATCATGGCAGTAAAGCTTAACTTCTAAATCTCTTATCGCCATATTTTCATAGTAAATCGCGTTCACTGAATTCTGATGCTATTTCTTTATTCAATTTCCAACTCGACTATAGTCCGATCGCGATATCTTCGCGACTGAAATAACGTGAAAGATATCGCGTGATCCACAAAGATATCAAGCACAGAGATTAGGATAGAACAAAATTTCTTTGTGTATTTTCTTGAAGAAGAAAACAAAGATATGTATTTCGAAAAATAGCCTACGTAAACGAGGCTACCTCAGCCTGAATCAAAAATTCTCCCAATCATTGCATTACTAACTTCTAAAAAATAAATAGTTAAGATTCGCATTCTTCAGGAAACCTAGGTCTTGAAAAAAAATAACGCAAGTTTCGAAAGGAAAAAATACTTAAAATCACCATCTGTAAACGATTCACGTATACGTTGGAAACTTTTATGGACGGCAACAGAGGAAACCGCAAATGGCAAAGTAGATGAGAGGATTAGAGGCAGCAAATGCAATGCAATGGCCTGTTCTTAGCCTAAACGAATGCTTCTGAAGCTATATGCGGCAACTGGAAGATACTCATTAATCGCTTAAGTGAGCACGTGCTCCGGATATTGGACACGTATATATCAGTGGTGTTTACGTTATCCTGTCAGTTAGTCCATTATGACAAGTACGCTGAGGTTAATTTCAATGTAGATCGAATCTCATGAAAAGCGACTTACACTATTACTATACATAGGCGTGACGATTCAATGGAAAAACAAGCTTCAGATATTCATTTTTTGTTTCTTAAGAATTATTTCATTCTGTCTCATTTAAGATTTCACTCTGAATTAGAGATTCCTCGAATCTAAAAGTATAAGCTCAGAAATAAGGAGTGTAATCGTATTTTTCATCCGCACGTCGGTTCCCTTCAGGAATCCAACCCGGTATAGTGAAACATAATCATGAAACTTTTAACTGATATAACATCAATAAATAAATGAAGTTTAATTTTATTGACATTTTTATTAATTGAATCGTTAGATATCTCGAATGAATGCATCCTGGATATTTGCCGATTTTTTCCTTTGAATAGAAAATTTCGTTTTACGAGAAAACCAATTAGATAAATGATATTCACGCTAATGAGATTCCAGAGCGAAAATTAAATTTCAAATCAATATTTAGAAAAACATCCTTCACAGCACCAGGTAAGGTGTTGTCGAAATCCATCGAGCACAAAAAGAGAAATTTACGTCACACTTTTTCATAACACATTCTTTGGCAATCATTCGCTGAAACCAGTAGTTTTTTTTTGTTTGTAAGGAAGAAAAAAATCGTAGAAAAAATACTAACTTTAAATTCTCTTTTGTGTTCTTAGAAAATCTATCTTTCTCATATTCTTGATAATATTCACCTAATTAAAGATGTTTATAAATAAAAAAATAAATAGTAATAATTAAAAACAATAATCAAAATAATAAACAAAACCCAAATTTCTTACATTCACCAACCATCCATTCCACGTAACATCGACTTCAAACTAGACTTCTGCGAGACGAAAAATACTGCAGCAATGTTTACGACGCGTCCGCAATAAAACGATCCGGAAATAAATGTAGGAATATTATTCATGCGGCGGAGGAGGATGTGCGAAAGGACGGCGAGAAAAAGAGAGACGTTATTATAGGCGGTGGGGAGGTGTGAAGAAACAGAGAGGGATGGGGAAGGTGAAAAGGGTGCAAACAACGTGCTAGTGGGAGGAGTCAAGTTTTATAAGTGGCGACAGCTGACGCAAGGCAGGATGGATGACCGCCATGAATTTAAGCGACCTCCCTCACTCGCTAGCGACCTCCAGCCTTAATCCAGTAAACCCATTCCAGAGGAGACAATCAACTCGCTTCTGCCGCCGTTGAACAGCTGATCGGCCCCGTGATTGTTTAAGAGGAAGTGTGTAGATTGATCAACAAATATATTCGAGATGATGCAGCTCCGCTTACCTCACGCTTAATACGCTTTAACTTCAATCGGGGAGAGTAATCCGTTATAAAGGAGAAATGAACGTGTGTCCACGAAAACTTTCGATGTAACTGAAACTGGTTATAGATTTTTATAAGATAAGTACGTCTATATTTTTTCAAAACAGCAGTGAATTTAAAATGGGTTGCATTAGGAGGCATATAAGTAGAAAAATAATAAACATATTATATGATTCAAGGAAGGAAGAATCTAAGGAACGTTTAATTTACGTTAGTTTGGACGTACAGAAAACACGGAAGGAAGCAGAGCAACTAAAAAGTTGTATGAGTAGAAAGGAGAATGATTCTAAAGGAATATGAAGACCACCTAAGAGGATATACATATCTTTGAAAATAAAAGGAAATGTGTGAAAAGAAGTGCCGATGTAATAGAAGCGAAGGCTAAGGAACAGATGGAGAAGTGTAGTTAATGAGCTGGGGTAATAAGGGTCGTACCGCGAAGGAGTCATATGCGTGTGTGTATGCATGAACGCATAAGCTCTAGGATATGAATACATTTTACATAGATGCATTCGGTATAACTGCTTAACAGCGCACCTCGGGACTGTACATCTGGCCACACGTACCTATATTCTACATATATATACAAATGTATTTCCAGGTCTTAATTTTTCTAAGATAGGATAAATATATAAGTATATAGATATTCAGAATTTTTCGTTTCACTTTCCAGGAAGAACAACAACAAGAAAACCAAGATGAAGAATTCTCACTTACATAGTGATTAAAACCGCCTGAATTATCCCAATATAGACCTGGGAACAACATCACCGCTGTACGGTCTACCATTAGAAATATATGGAGAGTTAATTCTTCGCGCTTGAAGTTCCTTTTCCGGAAAACGTAACTATGTAACGGTACCGCAAGATATAATAATTTCAGTCCATTGACACCTTTTCCGTCGTTTCTTGCCTTGCATTTGCGACGTTTTTTCCTTATCTACTGCCTTTGTGCCGATGCGGAATTGCCTGCGGAAAATGCTGTAAACATGTTTGCCGCAAGAAATAAAAGGAGAGAACGTTTCTGGAAGAGTTAAAGGAAAACAGAAGGAGATATGTACGGCAGCGTATGTTTGTTTAAATATATATGCATGTACAGCGGTCTGCTTGAGAGTAAATTCGCACTCTGCGGAGTAAATAAACGTAACGCCCTAATTCGGCAATTGCGAAAACCATATACAAATCCGATTACATATAAATGTGTGTGTGTGTATACATATTTATGCAAATGAGTTTCTCTCAATACCCAAGGTGAATATTTTCAGGACTTACCACCCACGCTGAGGCGAAATATCTACAAATTCAACTTATGATATCCAATTTTTGTACAGTTATTTTTTGATGAAAAAAATGGTCTTGCTCACTACTACTTCATCGATCTTAAGCGGATTTTTTTCCCGTTTTTGATATTTTACGTGAATCTTATTTATCGACCTTATTTCAACAAAAGTAAGTGGGATACTTCCTAGGTATGTTCAATAAATTATGACTGTTATTATCATGTATTTACACTTATGGGCTTCACTCAGGGCAAAGTTTTTGCTACAATGAACCTCCTTACATTCATCTATGGATATAAAACGGTCGTTGAACGAAGCAAAGCAAAAGGAATTATAAATAGAGTGCGAAGAGAGAAAAGGAAGCGGTGAAAGGAAAGGATAAAGCAGGCAGGAAACGGCAGAAGGCGCGAATGGAAACAAGTCATCGTCATTCGCGGCAACTGTTTGATTAGAATAAAAGGAAAATACAGGTGAGGGCGATAAAGTTCTCCTAACCTCCTTTCTCAGCGGATGTCAGATAGTAAAACATGCGAGAACCACATCTCCCTCTGCGAGAATAAAACAGCTATCTTCAGCGGGAACTGAAATTAGCAATTCCGATTCAAAAGGAGGCTATGATAAAGAGGCATTCGTTAATTTAAACCCGAATTCTACAGTCGAAGAAAGACCAAAACATTGTTTTTCGCTTAGTTTGCAATACGGAGATCTGTCTTCGTTGGCTTTTTCATCGGAGGAACTTCTCGGAAAAACTATAAGCAGTACCTTGAGGGAATCAAAACAGATGAAGCGTTACTCCGGTATTTTCACGGTGCAGTTGAGCATGATCTGATCATTTTCCGCGAGAGAAATATGAAAAATTACATCCAAATTCTGGGAAATTTGTCATTTGAAAACATCAGAAAACGACAACTTCAATGTGAAAGACAATGGGAAATGATTCATTGAATGCAATCACGAAGGATACTAAGGAAATATATAAAAAAAAGCTTTGAATCAAGGCTAGAAATTTTATAAGTAAGTAATAACAGAACTTCACAAGCCTTTATGCACCACTCAACAGTAATTATGTTGCTGAAGTGGTAATTTTAAAAGTGTTTTGACAGTTGAGTGAATTTCAGACGTGAGTCCCCACCGGGAATCGAATCCGTTACCGCCTTCATCAAAGACGAATGCCTTGCCCACCTGGATATCCAAAGGCTCATTTGTAATGTTTCTAGCTACACACGGTTAATTTATTACGAATTATACCTCCTATTTGAATGAGGATACTAATGCATAACGCTGTTGCCACCAGTTTAGGGTATCCTTCTGTAATGTTTATTACATAATATTATGCAGGATAGTCGAAAGTTCGCTGAATCCCACAATAGCTCCGCCTATTTATAAAACCCGCAAAACATGAATTTAAGTATTTCCATTACAACCACCATTCGTTGAAAATAGTATACGCAAGAAAGCTTATAATTGATTTAACCGGCTACACAAAAGAATTCAGATACCTTGAATTATAAGATACGCTAAACCAAGCGTATCAAGCAAGCATTTTATTCATCAACTTACGAAGTAAACCTAAGAATGAAAGGAGATGAATTTGAATTCGAAAATTTACAAATTCGACGGCACTCGACCGTCTATTCCTTCGCATGTAAGAGAATAAAGTACGTCGAATTAATACTCTCTCTCGTGTAAATACGTGCGCGGCATGTCATCGGAATTCAATTCGAACGAAGGGCAGCACGCGAAGAGGACGTGAATGCGATGCGTCCTCCGAAGAAAAGAAGGGTGCATAAGCGATGGAGGAAGTCCTTACCTATGAAAAGCACAATGCCAATCCCTTTCCTTTCATAGCGATCAATGCATTCCCTCTGTTATTCCACCAGGTGGCGCTGGTTCCTTCCACCAATGCGCACAGGAAGTGGCAACTTCCCCCGCCAAAAAACGCCCCCTCCCCCCGCTCTTTTTCTACGCCCACTTCTCCTTCCATTACTTCCGGTTTTCTTCGGAGGAAAAAAATGGAACCTGTTTTTGTTCTTATTCCTTGCCATTCTCCGCGCGCGCCAAAGCGTTCTTTTCCCTTTTAGCTTATGTTTTCCATTCCATTAATTTCGGACGAATCGAGAATTAGTCTCCTCCTCGGCGTGTTTTTGCTGCCCTCCCAGACTAAATTGAAATCTATTTTTGGCCACCGTTTTTTTCTTAAGGTACCTGAATCAACGGGATCGGCGCTTCGTGATTTTGGGCAGACTATGTTTTTCCAGATTTCACGCGTAGTGTTGAAGAACTGAAATTTATGTTCAACATTTCGAAGGTGAAGCTCATATAACTGGAAACTAACCGAACCAAAAACCGTAATTCCATGGAAAATCGAAACCTAACCGAAAACCGAAAATGAACCGAAAACCGGAACTGAAAACATCCGTATATTTATCCGGAATGAAAACCGTACCCGAACTGAAACCGAAACCGTTATTTATTCCTTTCCGATTTTCATGTGGAATTACGAATTGCGACAACCTATCAAATTCCACTCAAAAATTTATTTAATGTGATATAAATGAAAAAGTTAGACATAGATAAACAGACTCAGAACGAACTTTCCATCATTTGTGACTGTAAAATTTTCAATCAAAAACTACAGCGAACGGTGCAGAATTTCTCGGTAGAAACTAATTTCGATATATTTCAGTTGTTGAAGGAAATAATTGTACGTTGAAGTGAAATGGGTGTGTCTAAGCAAGTTATCTACCATTACTAATTAAAATTATAGTCAGAGAAATCGCAGGGGAAGTAAGTATAAGAGTATGTATCCGTTAGAAGCGAAAGAAGTTCGTAATGATTAGAAAGTAAGGTTAAGTACTGAACACACAAGACTGCTAGATTTCTTGCCTCGAAAGGAACTATCAAACTAATTAAAGATACATGGAAACTAATTAAGAACACTGGTAGGTGTGCAACGTACCTAAATACCATAAACATTCAAACTTTTAATCTCCGATAAAGCATTAGTGTAAGAAAATGTGCAGCACTGATAATAGATTAGCGTTTAAAAGCGACACGAATTCGCCCGCCCTCTTCGATTCTATCGCAAGAATGACCTCAAATTAAAACTCACTCGTCGATTATTGATTAAGAGCGGCAAATGGGGTTAATGAAAGGTATTGGCCAACAATGTCGCCTGGCCAACGCACAAAAGAGAGAATAAGGAACCAACTGAGTCACCTCGTGCGTTTCCATGGGAATAACTCATTGAAAAAGAACAGCAGGCAAACATAGGAGCAGAGCGGGGGCGGAGGGTCATTCATCATCCTCCTGAGGACAATTAAGAGGGGATGAAAGCTTTTTAATTTTGGAACTGTGTCAGAGGCTTCCATTTAAACTGAGATAATGGAATACTTTTATGGAAATAATTTACAAGTAAAAGTAATGGTATTCACCTTGGTGCACTTCGAATTAATGAATCAATACTGAGAAATACGGTAAGACGTAATTTAACATAACGATATTTTACATATATTTCTTATGAGATAAGATGTTGGTAACCAAATGGCAGATATGGTAAATGGGAATGATTCAAAAGGAGTAGAGCCCGAGAAGGGAGCAGGTTATATTTTAATAAGTTAATAAAAAATGCATTAATTAATAATTTTTATAATTAAAGCATAAATTAATTATAAAAATGAAAGGGTTATGTCCTGTAAAGGTGCGTCATAAGTAAATTAAGTGTGCGAGAATAATAATGAAGGAAGCTATTTCTGTATATAAGTCGAGATTGTAATCAGTGAAGTTATGAATAATATAGAGCTGAGAAAGAGATCTTTGAATCATTACGGACTGACAGAGGCTGTAACAATAGTCGTCTACAGACATTGTACAATTTTTCCATTATTACAATCTCCATTGCCTTGATTGTTGGAGAGATTACTACGCATGATTGAGCTAATGTTTTCCGAAGCATCTTTACTCACTAGCTTCAAAAATATTAGAAGAATTCCATTGAAGTTGCCTATTCTAATAATCTACACAGCATGAAATCCAACTGCATAATCTATATATTTATCAATTAAAAGAAAGATATTCTTTTGATACTAGTATGTCATTGGAAAGAAGGAAAAAACAGAAGGGAAATGTATTTCTTTTTTAAATGAAGGAAAAAATTTTATCGATGCTGAAATTCAGTTCAAAATCATCCTCGTCATTTCCCTGATTCGAATTTACAGAAATGAGATGAAATTTTGTGCTATAAACTCCTTTAATTTTTACTTTGGGACGAAGTGTGGCAACACTGTTTACATGGAAGCACGTGACATCCCGCGTTTGTATTTAACACCCCCGCACCTCCCTTACCGAATGGCCCAACACGTCTCAGCTTGCACAGCATTTCATAATCCAGGAAGCATCCCTGAAGAATTCCCTCTTTATTGTGAAACACAACCGTGAAAAGACCGATGATCAAAAGAAAAACTGGAAGAATTAGATCTCGGCCTTGGACGAGCAACATGAATTCCATCAAAAAACTAAGAAGTTCTGTCTGAGTAGCATTTATGGAGATCTTAATTAATATTTTACGATTGGCGGATGATTGGGTGGTTTTCAAATAGACCGCCGAATGGTACGAGTTTTTTTGGAGATACATATAAAATAAGCGAATCGAAAAGGTGTTAATCCTCGTAAAAAAAGCAAGATAACGAAGCGGCAGGTTTGATTAAAATCAATTTACAACTTAAGGAATAGATAAAATGAAAAATAAGATATATTATCTAAAGCCTTAATAGGGTAATAAAATGGGTGATTACACCGTAATTCCCCGATGCGATTGATTCATGTTTAATCAAAGAGATTGCTGGTTGGAGTACCATTGACGACGTTTTGGGCGTACTTTCATACAGATCTGTCTATTTCAAGAAGATTTACCGTCCATAAGTATGTCATTAAAGAGAGCTGAACCCATATTTACAGTACAACGTGTACAACACGTTTACTTACTGTTACTCGTAGCAAGGTCTCGTGGAATTTAGAGCAAGTGGCACTGATACTCACCTGAAAAGATAAAGATAAGGATTATTAGAAAAGGGAAAAGAAGGCATAAACATTTGAATTAAGTCAATGTTATCTTAAATTATACGACTGAAATACATAATTGAATTCAATTTTTCTAATAATGATTTGAAACCAATCAATACAAGCATTTATGAATACAGGCATCACATCAATGAAATATACAATTATAAGGCCTCTTAAGACGAATTAGTAGTAATCTGTTATTATGAATGTCTTAGGAAAAGAGCACTAGGAAGTCAAAATCGATCTTACAAAGTTCGTGTTGACAGAGAAAAACTACTAACTTTATAACTAATTTGTAAGTGAATGTAATGGAAAAGTTTCTCTTTCACATAGATTATGAATCTAAAATTCATATAATTACCTAATATTTGTTTAACATAATTTTATTTAGTGGGATAATACTTCTAATATCTAACATCTTCCTAATTAATTCGACGTATTTGGATCTTGAACACTGATAGTTTTCAATCCTTTTCTAACAGTATATTTCACTTTTCTTAGTTTTTTAATCTCAAACACGCTTAATGAATTTTCGGTTCAAAACTTTAAGAAGAAACATAACTTTTACCACACATCAAAACGTAAATTTGTGGTTTTACCTCTTACACTTTCCTAGCACGTGATGAATGTACGCAAGACCTCACCCAACGCAGCGAATTTAGATTTCATTACCGCTTCAGAATTGCGTGGTTTGCGTAGGATTAAAGCGAGCGGTGGGAAAGAGCTGCCAGATGTGTTCTCCTTCTCCAACTGGAAATCTCTCATTGACGTTTTACGTAAGACTACTTCGAATGGAGTAGCGCAATACCTCATCTCAATATCTATAGTTAACGAGACGAAGAATTGCCGTTTGAAAACTGACTCATTTAGCAAAGCGATACTCCGCAATGCCACGAGCTAAGTGAGAGATCGGTGAAAAAATTTTAATCATCCTTCCCATAGAGGAGTTGGCTATTTATATGCGCAATCATTTTAGCTTTCAATGAGCAGTTACGCAGCTTTTAGCCATTTAAAAAATGATCGAGGAACATGATGTAGTTACTAAGTCCCTTTGTTCAGGATATTCATATACACAGAGAAGGCTAATTCTTGACGCAAAGAGTTGACATTCTCTTTTTAGTCTAATCTATGATAAACCATATGCTGTATACGAATCTTTGATTTAGTTTTTGTTGATTTGTTTCTAGTCATGAATTCATGCATATCTCCAATAAATTCATTGTATTCTATTATTTGATATTCATCCGAAATAGGGGAAATCATTGCATGTGGATCCATTAAATAATAAACTATAGAGAGATAAACATTGCACTAACTGCTGACTTCGATATCACAACTTACATAGAAGAATGAAAAAGCACCCCAAATCCCATTTACAATAGGCAATCAACTTATTTTTCTTATCTTTATTCCTTGATTCATTAATCATCATAGGCGTGATAGATAATCGTGATCAACAATGACGAAGATCATTCTGCAGAATGCTTCTGGATTAGATAAAAACATTAAAATAATAAGTGTTGAGAGTCGTTCAAAAGAGCCACTCTAAATATCTTGATCGCGGCAGCTTTCAAAAACACCACACAATTACCCTACTGAAGCATTCCGAAATTTCAACGTCAACAATGTGGATACCACCATTATCTCAACAATATCCTTCGCATTGTAAGCGACTAATCAAAAACGATCTCTGGAGCATTGTTTGCGTTGATAAGACCCCAAAACCGATTTAGTGTAAGTGACGTTTGGTGGTGCGTCGGAGAGAACTATTACGACGGAAGTTTCTGCAAAGAGAGTTAGTTTGGGGCCAAGTGATCGGCCGCGTCTGGAATTGGCCCTGAGGACCGAGGGCCAGTGACAGCTGCTAGAACCAGCAGCTGTTGGGAGCGGTGGTGGGGGAGAGGGCCGCTGCGAGACGACACGGAGGATGAGAACCAAGAAGAAATATCAATCTAACGAAGTTGATTTGTTAAATGGATTGAGTATCGAGGCTGATACACTGGATCGAGTTTGGCGGGTTTTTCCTATTCCGATGGTAAAATGGAGACTCCGAGAGAGAGATAATCTCCTCTGACCGAGTTGGAAGATGACAAAGTATCCTTCGAATGCAGGTTACTGCTGCATGATTTATGGTCTCCTTGTCGAATCGCTGCCTCACTGTTTGCTAACTGTACAACGGTGTCATCGGGTCTCCGCTAATTCGATAATCATCTACAGAAAATAGGTGAGGATGATAGGGCGACAACCAGTGCTGTTCCGATAGCGCCGTAGAGCAATTGATGAATCGTCCCGCGTTAAGTGTCCCAAACCGTTATTTTGACTTGATACGCTTCATGGATGTATCGTCTGTAAGATGGGTTTTAATGAGAGAGAGAAAGGATTTTTCGTTCCTCTGGAATGTATGGTTGTAGTAAATGTTTGTGTTCTATTATTGGTGATGAAAAATTACATTTACGCCCAATGGAACTTGCCTAAGACCTCATGGAAAGTATATGGAACAACCCCAAATTTGTGGCATGGGAATGGATTTTGAATGAAAGAAAGAAATGACAAATTGTTTTCTGAGGAGTATGGATACGTATGTATCAGGAATATGGAAAAAGGGCCACTGAAGGCACTTGAGAGTGGGCATGTAAATGAATAATATGTAAAAGAATGTGAGGATAATAAGAAATTTTAAATCTGGAGCCTTTAAGTGGATAAGAATGCAAAAATCAACCATCATAAGATAGGAAAGATGTGATTGGATATACAGGACATGAATTGATTAAAGATCTTATGGAAGGATAGCGATGTTAAAAACAAGGAAAATAGAGAAGAATGGGAATTAGAGACATGCGAAGAAATACCTTAGGATCTATCACCTGGTGATGACATATCGCTATAATTTTTATGAGGTACAGATATTAAGTATGACGTTCAACAATAATTAGTGCGATAAAATACATTTAAATTTATATACAGACAATGCAAGACGCCAAAGACGTTTGGAGAGGGGTGTAAAACACCGATATATCTGTCTAACTTTAGCTACGTTTGTATTCCTTAATACTCCACGAAAAAATCAGAAATAGCTATCTGTTCTCGCGATTATTTCCCGGTGACAATTTTTCCTTTTCTCTCAAAGCTCGCGAGTGTTAGAGAAACAAACTCAACTATCTCATCAATAATTCTGCCGCAATAGTTCCACAAGTGCCTAATTTATTTCCATGTGAGTTATCGTGCTCGATTTCGCTCCGATGTTCACAGAAACAGATCGACTGTCGATACGGGCGGAAATATCGCCGCGATCGATGCAAAGCATTCTAAACAGTCCTCGCCCATGTAAGGAGAGACCCAATCTAGTGTGAAGCTGTTAATTGTGTAAACTGCGAACGAGACCACACAGTAGTGGAGCCGAACCTTTCACAGATCAACCCCTAATTGCCTTTGACAACCGCTTTTTCTCTGAACAACGCAATAACGCTGCGTTTTACTCCTTAGAGGATAGAGCATCTCCGCAGGAGATCTCGGAAGGATAAAAAGATATTCTAAAAGAGAGAGCATAGGAGAGAAAAAATCAAGGTAGAAAGCAACGACTGAAACAAGTTAAGCAGTAGGAAATTTTGCCGTCACGGTTTGGCAGACTTGTCCCACGCTTAGAAGAGGCATTCGATGGAGCTCGCGATAGAAGGGGAAGAGTATCTCTTCAAAGAAGAACACCCACGAAGTCCTCGAGATCACTAAATAGCTGTGACGTGGAAACAAGGGGCTGTGGAAGGGGATGAGGAGGACATTGAGGGAACTTGGTTAAGCCTCATTGTGACCGATTCGACGAGGATGCCCTTTCCGGATGCAACTGCCGTACAAGGTAATGCGGATTTTTTTGGAGGGAATATGCCACCTCATTATCACCCGTGTGCATCAAAGGAAGGCAGGCATGGCATATTCGATATAACCATCGCGTAAATTGTGTCCTTAAGGCAGTGTACAGCGATGCGATAAGTGGGAGAAAAAGAGTTATATATTCATCCTATAAAAAATGACTTGGCTTTTCTCCTTTGTTGGGACTAAAAATGGGTGTTTTGAATCCATCAAAGGCTTACCCAAAGGCATCGAGTACCTTTAGGCAAAGGAACGTAAAACACCCCTGTAAAGTATACCACTACTATCTCAGTGAAAAATTTTCTGATATCTGAAATATTAAGTTAACCCATTGAATTTTGGCAGCTTTTCGTGAATATTTTGGCTGAAATTTCTCATCTATCTTGTAGGTTCAAGAGCCCAGAAATTCCCTATTTCGGTGATTTTCCTTACGCTTTGAAAAATATACTTAATAATGAACGGCTAAAAGCCAGCCTTAGAATGCAACAAATATTTGGGCCTCAATACCTCATACCTCATCGTTAATACCCGTCCTCCTGGTTATACAGACCGTTCTGATACAGTGAGAATTTTTAGAGAAATAGATACCAGAACCAGTCGATTCAAGATAATTTTTTTTCGAGAACACTACGCGAAAGTAAATTATTTGGAAAGTATATTCATGGTGCATGCACTCCCTGCTACAAGTCGAAAGGTGGCATGCAGAGTACATATGTAGATTTAGATAAGGCTTGAATTTTTAAAATAATTTTATAAGTATGTAGAATTTTTATCGAGCATGAAAACCAAGGATATGCTGAAAGACGATTTTAATTACTGAATTATCAGCGATAGACATCAAGTAACTTCAGGGAATAATACAGCGAAGAACTATTAATAATTTGATATATTAAGTGCTTTGAAACAAAAGTCCACACCAAGAAACGCACAGTGCATGAATCAGATTTCCGAGTGATTGCGAGAATACAAGCGGAAACACCTCAGTCACGAAATATTTCCATCTCCGTGCACAGTGCATACCTGCGAAGATTCAAGGAAAGAGTTCCAATTCAGCCGACGATTTAGATGTTGGATATAGCACGAAATCAACGCTTAATTCAATTAATTAACAAAGCACAATGGTGAATAACTGATTCCATTATATTCAATGAGCACAGGTTAACGCAGACTACGTTACGAAACTGATACAATAACGCAATCGAATTAAAATTAATTTCCTCGAAGAGAATAGGAACTATCATTAGAACAACTGAGTAGCGTTTCTTCATCTGACAGTTTATTTCTATACACAATGCGGAGTAAATAAATGGAAATGTCAAGAAAACTCGATACATTCTTTACAGGTGAATAAATGAATCACCATGAATTTGTCTCACGCATCAATCAACGTGATTTATGTCTGATGCAAGTGTTAACTAGATATTTTTCAGAGACACTGAGGTTAAACGGGTGAAATAAAAAAAGAAATAACAGCTCATAAATCAAAGGATTGAATATAGCGACTATCCTTACACTTTTGCGGCGATATAATTAGAGAATGAGTGTCAACCGATTGATATATCTTTACGTAAGTTATAAGCGTGGGAAAAAGGAATTTTTTATAAAATAATTTTCTGTTGTTTAGCTTCTTTGTAAGCAAATCAAAATTGGTGAATAAACTCTATGCTAAATGAGGCAAATAAAATAAAAGGAAAATATTACGTCATACTAGGTATTTCGAAGATAGCGGAATATTTCTGAAGGTTGAGGAGATATTGATCGTAAAAAAAATAAATCTTTCACATAAATTTTTAATTGAATAATAGAAATTAAGATCATCATTCTTTCTGCACGTTGCAAAATAGTTATCTTGATTGTTATATTTTTCGAATGACGTGTAAAAAATATGGGTGACTAATGTTATTGCAATTTCTGTTGTTGGTTAATAATAAGTAACACTATATAAATTAAAAAATTCATCAGCAGTTCGATTCCTCATTAATCTCTTGCGCTACATTGTTGATGGATATAGTGATGGTTGATGGTATCTCTAATTACTACTTCGTCATTGTTGTTTTAATTAGATTTCTCCATGTAATTTCAGCTTAACTTGTTCAATGCCTTTCGGATATTCATCCAATGACACATAACCTTCTAAAGGCCTGAAACCGGTTGGTTTAAGTGGCGAAACACTTAGAAAACACAACTCGGATGATCTCTAGGTATATAACAATCACCATAAAAACATGCATTTTCCTCTCTTTTAACTGAGAGAAAACCTGTATCATATTCCTCTGGTACGGAGAGACGTATCCTTTGTTTACAATTACCCCTAATTTCCGCCTCCCCTCCCCGATAACACACGAGCACTTGCACTCAATTGACGGTAGAGGCGCTTCCTCTGTCCCGCGCCCGACTTAAGACCGCCGCCGCTGGATAATTGTGTATCCAAGCAACGAGTTCAAAGTGACGTCCATGGGAAGGGGGGAGTTTCCCAATCGAAGTCGAGGGGTCTGCGAATACGCGGAAGAGAGAACGTTCCTCGCGAAAATGTCCCAAAGTGTGTCATTGTAACATCTCGCGATATGCGTAGGCATCTTGACCTCAAGGATTTTTCACCTCAATTGCAGATTTCTCTTCGGAGACATTTTCCTCACTTTCTTCTTGCTTGAATATTTTTTTGCGGTTGCAAAATTCTGTTCATTTTTCGCGACCTTTTAGCACTGTCATACGATGATCGCTGTTTTGAACGGGGATTTGTCGACCTATGTAATTGCGCTGGAACCACCGCTATGGTTGGTCACACAAGGTCCTCTCCTGCTGAAGAATTTGCTGGATGAATGTTGTGAAAGGTTCCCCGATAAAATGGCAACAGTGTTGGGATTAATAAAATGCAGGAGCAGCCGAAAGAGAGCTTTGGGTAGAAGAAAACAGAGATGTATGATAATGAAAGCTTGGGCGAAAACTAACCCCAATTCGGCATCATTTTCCCTTTTATTAAAAATATACTCAGCAAAAAGCTTTGTTTTCCCTTGGTGTTAATACTCTCCTTTAAATCGAGAGAGATGAATGGAAGAATAAAACAGGCATCATTATGTAAGATAAGGGAAAAATCCTGCGTGAGAGCTACTTAGTCATCAACAACAAATTCCAATAGTCATAAATATGGAGATCATTAAATACAATAAAAGAAAAACGAGACCAAATGACTTCGGAGATGTCTTTCATGTACTCCTTAGTATATTGCGATCAAAATTTTGCTCGTATTATGAAATAGGGGCATATATTTTCAACTTTAATGACTTAGATCTTAGGGCAACTTTAGGCAAAACCGATGTTAACCATCAATTACGTTTCGACAGCCTAAAGGTCCATCAAAGGTCATCAACGTCATCCGGAGAATATCTCCGGAAAAAACTCCTGAACATGATTCCTAACGATTCAGACGTAAAAACGCCTTGAATCACAATAGTTAAATAGAAGCTTACTTTACGACGTGTGATAAAAAGCCCGATCCACCCAAGGTTTTCCGAAAAGAGTTGGTCGGACATTAAAAATGTTTGTGGGTCGCCCTCTCCGGCTCATGCAAATGTCCCCCAGAATACCGGTTCGCCAGACCCATCTCATCGACGCCATGTCTGTCATCCGGCGGGGCAAGTTGGGAAGGCGGGAAAAAGATTTTTAATGTGTGCGCGCATGCGCGTAGACGCAAACGCCAAATTCACTAAACGATGGATTCATTTAAGAGCTCAAAAGGAAGAAGTGGGAGCAAGGGAAGAAATGTAGTGTCAAATAAAGGGAACGTCTCAAATCATGAATGAGCCTTAGACATCAAGGTGTAATGGAAGAGATGTCTACGGTGACTGATCTCTGTTTAACTCTCTTGTCAATCTATTTTTGAGATAACAATCAACAATAACAATATCTCCTTCTCACGTTGTTATGGTGTTATATCTTCTTCATATTGTTTGAGTTTAACGTAATGGAAACGTGATAATAAAATAGATAAAGTGATTTTTCAACTGGAAGAGGCGTGCAGTTAGGACAATATATTGAAACAAATATTTTTTTATGAATGGCCAATAAAAATTTTCTTAAATAAACCTTTATATTACTCATAAAATGGAGTACTTAGTCAAGAGAATGCAAAACAAATTACAGTACAATTCGATGTATCTCTTGATCTTGAATTTCGGTGGAGGAATCAAATAAAATGTCAGGTATAGAAAGTACCTGTGTTTGGTGTGATAGGGTATGAATATGTATAGTAATTTTTCTTTCACTCGCAAAGTTAATGTGTCCAAAATTTCTCAACTTATTTTCAACTTGAAGGTTTCTTTAACCTACAAACCCCTCTTAAACCGCCCAATAATTTTTACACTGCCACTTCATGGGAAATGCTTCCAAATTTTAATTCCGCACTAATATATATTAATAAGGTAAATTAAATTTAAATTAATTTATCAAACAACTTTGTCCAAAATTCCTCAAGTTGACCGTTTTCTAAATCTACAAACACCTTCATACAACCTCATAATTCTTACCCTCAAAGAAAGAGTTTCCAAACTTTAAGACCGTATCAATCACAAATAACTATCAAGATTAAACCCTACGTGCATGAAAAATCACTAAAAGAACTGTCAATCATAAAATTACAGATAAGTACCGGTCCAGGTACTGGACTCGAAAACCGCGTTTAAACGTTCCTTTTCCAGAGCGTGCACATAATAATGCACGTATTTATCTCAGGACATGGATGGCAGCCACGAGAGTGACCGAACGCGAGCTTTGTAAAGAGGCAATGTTATTTCCCAGCCGTTCCTGTAGATGGCTCGCCGTCCGCCCGTTTAAATCTCATTGAAGCCAATAAGCCAACCCAACGCATAAGGAAACATTATTTATGGCTGAGCCTCCGAAACGACATCTTCCGGCACGGGACCCTCACGTCACAATGCGTCACTAAAAGGCATCTATTCACCACACGCGGAATAGTGCGTTTTTGTTTCGCTCGCGAATCGCCAGGGAAAGTCGACTTACTATTTGGGAGGGACAGAAAGGAAATACTTTTGATGTCACTTTTCCGGAGTGGAGATTACTGACCCGAATTATATAGGACGACGTGGCCTCATAACTGTTCCAGATATATTGGAGCAACAGGAGGGAGGACTCACGAATGCTTCGGGAGGTTTATGGTATTTTGGGCTATTAAATGTTTTATCTCTGTTAAAGTATTTGGAGTTGGTGCGAATTCATCAAATATATAGCACTTTATTCACATTCATTCTCATCTATAATAACTCATGTTACTATCAGGAATGCAATCTATATCTATTACAAAATGCATCTATTTACTTCGAAATACATCATAAAGAGCAATTTACAACACGATGGGGTAGCAAGTCTCCAACAGATATTTTTTCTGAGTTATGATTTTTAATTAATTCCTTTAATTATTATTAATTATATTAATTAATACCCCAAAATATACATGATGTAGTATTCTAATCTACAACCCCACTTAGATCATAAACAGTTTACTCAGGAATTCAAAAATCAGCGAAGCTAAACTTAAATTTAAAAATAAAAAACTAGGAAATTAAAGCAATTAAACTGGGCTTCATAAGTAAATATGAGCAATTAAAGGGCCAATAACTGAAAATCATTTTTAAAGCACTCTACGATACCCCATATTTCATTCAGAATTCCGTCGGCACAAAACATTTCTAAGCGACAATTATTTACTCATTTTCAAAGACATGGAAATTAAGCGATATTTAAGGACAAAAATTTAAAATTTGACTTCAAAAATTTAGAAAAAAATATCATAAAATCAAAATAAATAAAATAAAAAAGACTCGGGCAAGCAGGAAGATGTATCCAGAGCCATTTTCGATACTTTATATAACCTCCTAAATCATCAATAAACAATATTTCTTTTTAGGTAGGTGTGCAGAAAAATAATCAAACATAAACGAAAAGCACAATATAAAAGATAGGCATAAACTCCGAGAACCCCCTGGACGGGACTGAAAGAGGACCCGAAGAAATATGATGTTACGTGATGTACTAGGGCGAAATGTAATGGAATTGGGAGCGGCGGTCACTTGGGAGGATCTTGAAACACGCAAGAGCTGCCGATGAAAGAAATATATGCGGCCTCGGATGACTCATAGTGGGGTCAAAGTGAGGTCGTTGACAGCCGTCCACTTGGCAACAATGCACGCGAGAGGGAGTATAAGAAAGGGGTGGGAGAGTGACCAATCAAGACTGTGCTGGACCATAGGACATCGATTTGGGTATCCGAGGACAACGGATCATCATTTGGACCCCAGTTAGCGGAAGAGGATTTTTTAGAATGGAATTTCCAATCCAATCGAATACTATCAGGGGAGACTTATTGTTTTGACGATATCAATTTAAAATATGAGAGGGGATAAAAATTAGAGCCTCGCCTATGTATACTGTAATTGAAAAAGATTATGGAATTCCTTTATTTTTTCCAAAATCTTCGAATGCCAAAAAGGATGAGAGCATAACCAGGTTTGGTCTGAGAAAATCTGCAAAGCTGATTAAATAAAAAAAATTAAAAATGCAAATGATATCATTGACATGAAGCTGGCATTGAATTATTTCCAATAGACAAAAAAGTTCCACTATTAACATGATGAGGTGGTTGACCATATCCTTGCTGTTACCACAATCTTTCCAAATGAAGAAGATATTATTGTCATTGTATCCTACATTCGTAATCACCGAAATTACATATATCATTATATAACGATTTACTGATAAAATTACGATTTTACAGAAGGAATTAAGATCTCAGTTGCATTCACGAGAAAATAATTGCTATCCTACCGCGAATCAAATAATTAAAAATCCCGTGAAATAAATAATCCCTGAATTGAAAAATTTCGAATCGAATCGCAAATCATAATAAAAAAAACGAAAAAATTCGAAAGAAAAGAATCGAAAAAAAGACAAAAAGATGGAGGCACCTTACAGCACAGCGAATTTGAGCAATCAGCATCCCTAGGTGCGAGGACTAATTTAATGCCCCACTAAGTAATCTTCTACCTTAAAATATGGAAAAAATTCGTTTCTGGGATCTTTTAATTGGTGTGACCCTCAGCTAGCACCTAATAGGAAGTCTACCTTGTTTCATGACGTAACGCGGCACACAATGACATTTCAGCATTCCGCGGCACGCGGGCTGGGAATCATAGTATTACCCAACTAGATATTCAAACCACTCTTCACAGGGACCGGAAAAAGCTGTAATAATATGAATGAACATTTCCTCACGCAAAAGTACACACAGCGGTCGGGGGAGGTGCCTTATAAAAAGTTCTCACAGCCTCCTTCCCACTCCTAGACGCATAGTCAGCTTCCACGCAGGCCTACCACCAAACGAAAACACACCACCCACAAGCCGGCCGAATCAACAACCACAGTGGGAAGAGGGGGGGTCCCCCAGTTACAAACACGTATCCTCGACATACCCCTTCCTCTTCTTTGGCGGCAAAAGACAACAGGGAAGCCATAACATGAGAGAGGCCAGAAGGAGTGTTGCGGTTTGGGGGGAAACGCCGAAAAGTAAATAAAGTGCAAAGGGGAGGTTTTTTTTCCTCCGTAGAAAAGTCTTCAATTCGTGGCGGCTTTTAGAGCGTCTATAAAAACGCATCTTGGGGTTGGACGGCATGTGTTAATCTGGCGAAATTACCGAGAAAAATAAGTCGTCAAATCGCGAAGGAGGGGCTGCTGAAGAAGCGAAAATTGACGCTTCGTCTAGTTATGCTCGTTGACCCCGTGAACGCTGTCCACTCCCTTTTGTTTCCATGAGGATGGGCATCTGTTCTCCTACCTCTAATTCTTCCTTGTTTGGTCGATTTGCATGTTGGAAATTAACACAATTGGGCTCATAAAACCAAGACGAAGCCAAACCCGATGCTAATATGGTATGCTCTAAAAGATGCATAAATCTGTCTACATTAAAAATGTAAGGATAGGAGATCATGGATGTATGTTCTGGGGAGAAGTGATTATCGGAATGCATACCCAAATGAGGTGATTAACGTCATAGAGTAAGACAACCTTAATATGAGGCAGTTTTATATGGTGCTAAAAGCCAAGACCACATTTAAAATCTGCTAGGATGTTGTTTGTCCTCTATTCTCTCTTAAATACCGAACTGAAGAGTTTCCATTCCCTAATGGAAAATCCTTTTATCTACATTGTTTCAATCGATGATAAGAGTTTGTACTATTGCGAAAATTAGGTAAAAGAACAAACTATTTTATGAGATCTGCGAAGTGAATAGTTTAATTCCAGACCTATTTTCCGAAACTATAAAATCTTTGACATTTTTTATTCCATAATTCAATCATACATGAATTTCTTTGGCTTTTGGTTTCGATACTCGACCTACGAGCGAATAATTTAAAATGTAAATTTAAGCAATATTACTCAAGAACAAGACGATCTTTGGCTAAATTTACCTAACCCGTACCCTTTGGGAACTAAATTAAACAAAAAGCTAAGTAAATATTTATTTAAGGTCCATTCTTGACGCCCAACCAACAGTCACAGACAGTCTTGAGCGCTACAATATGAAAATGGCCACAAACTATTTACTTAACCGTCCCATTGAAACTATAAATTACCTCAAGAATTCATTGTAGGAACGCGGTCCATCAACATCCTCAGAAATCCTCAACGCGGCGAAGATTTTCATTAGATCATGCGAGGATATCATAAAATTCAAGTAACTACGCTGTGGTTGACATTTCGTTTTCTCCTCATTCTATACGTGCAACAAAGTAGTAAACCGCAAAAACACGTAGATACACGAGAAAATCCAAGTTATGCAGAGGAAGGAGAAAAAATATGGAAACTTGATACAACAGAAAACGACTCAGTTTTCCCAAAACTGTTGCCTCATTCCAAAGGTTTTTTAATATGCAAACCTTCGTTGGGAGAAATCCAGTGATCTTTTCTAGCAAAAACTGTCGACCTTTCCTTCTCGCTAACATTACGTCATAAATATGAAAGTTTGGGGAGTTTTGCAGCTATGATTGACGAGCGAAATTTGTTTGCTTGAGGAAGAATTAATGTTTCTGCTAAGGCAAACTGGATACTGAGAAGAGGATGAAATCGTTACCACTAATCATCTGCAAGGAAATAAGATTTTGAGCACTTGTCCATTTCTCTGAAAACAGGAAAACGAGTGCCAAAAATATGAAGAACGTAAATAACTCGGTAATTGCTTTCTTATTTTCCGCTTGTGACACTCAATAATGACGCTTTCTTTCGTTAAGTATCAAGATCCTGAAAACGTGCCCCCTTATCTCATTCTATGAAATACTACGAGTCAACAACCCATTTAATACAATTCCAGAAGGAAAATGTGATTAAAAGGATCTACACATATTTGGGGAAGATTAACAGAATAAGCAAAATATTTAGACTGTAATATTCAAACTAACATTTTCAATAGGTACTTTTTCCTTGTGTAGATTCACTGATACATATATCAACCTACAATATCGCTTAAATATTTTCAACAGTTCAACAGTTTCAAGTTATAAATTGATGGGAAAACTTAAAAAAGACGTAGGAATTGGACGTAATAAAATTAAATCATACAAAACCTCAAAAAGATTTCGTTCAAAACAGGCAACTTTTTGTCAGATTATATGGTACATCTTGCAAGAATTACTGTTTGTTATATTGTACTAACTGCAGCCGTGGCACCGGTCAAAAGTTACATAAATATTAAATATTTCCTTGTAACTCAAAACCTACGTTCATTTGCCACCTATGAAAATAAAAATGCTCAAAATAAATAACCTTTTAAATGTGATGAAATATAGTTATTTTAGGCAAGTGCTCGTGCCTTAATATGCAGATTATACTATATGAAAACGTGTGTATAATCCAGTTACTAGGAAAGTGAATATGTACTGGTAATTAACCTAATGTAAATATTACATCGAAACGATAATAACGGGATGAAAAGCGGATATGAATAACTATATCACAATAGAATCCAGCAGTACAGTCACTTTTAACAACTGAAACGTTATCATTAAAAGGTTACTATAATAAGACGAGTATCTCCGAGAACTACACCACGCACACGCACGTTGATCCTCGCTTGTTTTGGCTGCTAGAGAAGAGAGAGAGAAGAGGAGAGAGAAAGAAAGGTGAAAAGTTCGGACGTCGAGCGAAAATGGAAGGAAAAAGGCAGAGGAATCTGTAAAGCGATCAGATAAAAGGCAAGGTAAAATATATTGTGTTTGGCGGAGTTTGAAGATGCGGCCGAGTAGGATCGAATGAGGCGGAATGGGAGGTGGACGGGT
The DNA here is from genome assembly GCA_036926295.1 of Pachydiplax longipennis. Classification (NCBI taxonomy): domain Eukaryota; kingdom Metazoa; phylum Arthropoda; class Insecta; order Odonata; family Libellulidae; genus Pachydiplax; species Pachydiplax longipennis. The sequence continues at coordinate 20,594,268 of JAVFKF010000003.1, read as the reverse complement.
GACTTAAAGGAATGCTTGGCTGAGTCCATGGTGAAAAAAGAAGAAAAGGCAAAGAAGAATGTCAGCATTGGCATGTCGGCGGAGGAGTGGGGAAGGTGTAATAGGAGGGAAGGGAAAGGGTCAATTCCTACATCGCAAACTGGAGACATAGTCCCCGTGATATAAAAGCCACACCTTCGTGTTTTATTTTTGCTTCTCCCTCCATATTTCTTCTGCTACGAGATTTGAGCTCGGGAGGAAATCTCGAGTGGGCAGCAGGAGTATTAGGGACTGGTGATAAACATTCGGAAATATCGGACGCTTGAAGAGAAAACTGGCCCGTCTTGCAGAGGGAGGAGAATTTTTCAGCAGCGTGTATCTTTGGTGCGAGTTGGATGTTCATAGTATTCGCAATAGGTTAGCAATGGCAAAGCTAGCAACATGTGCTTCGTGAGAGAATCTGTTTCCCATTGGATCGAAAGCGGAGAAAAATACTTATAACACAGGCGACTATGAAATTTGGAGTGTTGAATGAAAGCGCCAACTTGCAAGATCCTGCTGCTTAAATTTGCAAAAGAACGTCTTTTATCTATGATCATCCGCAAATAGTTACTTTGACTAGTTACAGTAAATATTCCCTCCTTTCCTTTAACGTTACCTTTTAAAATCTCACTAAAAAGGACATTTAATTAGCATAGTGGAAGAACTCAGTTGAATGAAAATAATTAATTATAATGCTCTCAAAAGTAAAGCTCGATTTTAACTTATTAATATTTTTTGATTTTTATTACGCTTGAGGGGTGAACCACTGTTTGCAATAATTTCCTTTCAACTATGGATTAAGAAGTGAGTTCGTTCTTTCAAAACCTATGGTCGAAATCAATCTGAAATTAGTATTATTTTCTCTGCTTAAATCTAAAACGAGTCTTAGGAAATTTAAATATTATATATTGCTTGAAAGCACTACTTATCTTTCTAAATTTCACGGTGAGAATACATTGTACGAATTAGAGACGAGTCTCATTTAAAAAAATTAATTAAATTTACTAGACGTACCAGGATCATATCCGGGTCCAAACCACGCAAACAAGCATAAAACATAACAATAGTTCATCAACTACTGTCAAATTCAAATGCCATTGTCTTGAACCGTTGATAGAGATAGATATTTTATTTGATTTTTCACTAACCTCGTTCGTACTGCAACTAATTGATGTATCAAGGATCGCAAATACACATCTCTCGACGAAACAAAACGAGAAGGGGTTGAATAAATGGATCGCTTCCTTATAAATATACAACGTGAGAATCTATCGAAAGGCATTCCTTTCCCGAGGGCGTCGACGCATAATTGTCCATAAACTACCTCCGATAACAAAGTGAATGATTTCTCCCGTATTGAACGTGCATCTTGAGCGAAGGGGGGCAATCTTCCGTTCCTCTTTGGCCTCTTCTTCGGAGGAACACGAAGGAGAGATGGCAACCGAATGACCGCATCGTCGAGTGACAATCAACCCTCCACCAGTAAACCCTTTGCCATAAATCTGGTCTAATCGTCCGTCACCATCAGGAGGGGCAGAGGTGGCTCGCTGCTTTCCGATGCCTTTTCCTCTATTTTTCCTCCTTTTTTTTCTCTTTATTAAGGACCATCCAAAGTTAACGACGGCTCTCCGAGACTCGTTATCAAATATAACAGAACCGTTAGAGGAGGGGGTAGTTTCTTAGCAGAGGTTGCACAGAGAGCTGGAGAAGTGACTGGTCTCGGTAACAGAATCTGATAATGTTGCGACTCTCTTAATGAAATCAAAATATGGGCGTAGATTTATTAATTTAAGATTTCGCTTTTCTGAAACGTAGTTTTAAAGACGTTGGCTCTTTACACCTTTATTTAATCACATCGAGAAAATTACACATCTAGGAGGCAACCAAACATTCAGTTTCCTCATACTTCCCCATAATTTAGAGGTTGCTAAAGCAATATATGATATAGTAACTTACGCCTTAATCCTACATGCTAATGTGATCAATTTATTCATTTGACAAAAACGATTAGGTAAACTTCTTTTGATACTAGAGGATCTCTGAAACCAACGAAATTTTAAGGCTAAAATTACGAATAAATGGATACAATCATAAACAGAAAGCCGATTAACTCTTTATGTATACGTAATTAACTAATCGGACCATCTAACTATTAGTTCCTTATTGTTATGGAATACTACACTTGTACACCGATCTTAATAATAATAATGATGATGCCAAATATCTTAATTTCAGGAAGAGATTGAGACTTGTAAGAGCGTAAAAATGAGTTAGTTTATTAGCCCGTTCAATTAATGCCAGCCTGTATAAGAGCCCAACCAATTTTAATCGCAAAATCCATCAAAACGAAACATTTCATCCAGCCAAAAACTAAATTATCAGCAACAGAACCAGGGCAAGTAATAACAACTAAACCGTTAAAAACCTTGACTAAACAAGTCCAACTAATTTGAGATCAACAGATTTGCGAGCCCTCGGCCGACTGTCACATTTCATCGATTTTAGAGAAGCGGAGTAAGCCTTTTAATGGCGAATATCTCTCCTTAACAAGCTCATATCCACTCCAACTCTAATGTGACAGATATAACGAACCCTCCCACCGCATCCGATGTCCCGAAAAAAAAATCACCTCCATGAAAACATGGAGGCGAGTGAAAAGCAGCTGGACGTAATATAGGAACGCCCCTGTCTATCCGCCGGAGATCATGAATAAGGAAATCTGCAGCGCATAAAAAGCTCTTCCACCCCCGCCACCAGCCTCCTTCATCAAACATGACTCCTCTTGGACACAACCGGTACCAACGCCCCAGTTGTACCACCCTCCCATCTTAAAAGCATTCCCCTTCTTACGCCTCGCTGCCATTAGCTATACAATGGGGAAAACTGACAATGAGGGCGGCATCTGCCGGTAGAGACCATCAAACAGGCTCTCCCGTACACACACGACCGCTACGGCAAAACTGCAATCCCTCCGGGGAAAGGAAAAAATAATACAACACGTCGGCGGGGCACTACACGTCCGTGCACGCAATGGGTGTGATGTGACGAAACTCTTGTCTTTCCGAACCCCCTTTTGCCACTCGGAAATGTTATGCACGGCTTTGATTGACGTGCTCCCCGTTCCGGATATCGCCCGCCCGAAAAGCCGCACAATGCAGGCGATCCTACACTTTCCCTTCAATGAAAACAGAAGGAGCGAAATCTGGAACCGTTGAGGTCAAGGGGCTTCTCCTTTATGTTTTTATTTGCGCGAAGGGCAACTCGTGCCGACCAGAAGTCAAAATGCGCCTGCACCCATGTCACGGCGCTTTTTTTTCGGCGAAGGGGAGGAAATTACCCCGTAGGTGACGCTGTGCAATCAAACAGCTTCGCCCCCCGGCGCTTTTTATCCGGGGTGAGATCGTGTTTTGTTTGACGGCTTGATATTATTCCAGGGTTCGGGTGCAACTCTCGCGCCGCGTTTATTTTTGCAAGCTGACGGGTCTCATTCAGGGCTGACGGCGCTGAATATTTAACGCCAAGTATTAGGCATTGTTATCGTGTGTAAGGAATATCGCTCGAGGAGCGTTTGAGCGTAAAAACACGTATGAATCTGTAATGAACGCCTAATAAAAATATCCCGAAGCTACAGAAGGATTTGAGCGCTATAAGAGAAGCCCCTCAGGAAACAATCTTCATCGGGACTGTTTGCGTTACAGATTAAGATAGATTACAAAGGGCCAGATCTGTATCACGCATGATTGAGAAGTTGAATAATAAAATATCATATGATTGGAAAACGGCATTGAGTCGATTTAACTCTTAAAATTCTATAGACGCTGGAACCGGTAGCTGTAGAACTTTAAAATTACCAGTATAATTAACGCAAGCAAATGGGGGAAAATCATAATGGTATAATATAAAGCACCCTGACATGCACTGAAAAGTTTCCGGTAGGGTAAATGCGTCAAAGTAGATGTAAGTATAAAGAAATTGGAAGTAATTGCACAGAAATCGGGTGAAACCGGTGCGAATAATGATGGATAAAATAAATATACGTATATGAAAGTAAGTAATATTACATCTACGTTTACATATGCATCCTACAAGCCGCTCTTCGGCGTGTGGTAAGGGGTGCATGTAACATGAATCTAATTAACTAATCGATTAATTTCGCGTATAGTACGTGGAAAAAATGAATTACTGATTATCGACTGATTGTAGCATCCATTTCTCTTATCCTACTCACAATATCAGAAAGGTCTATTTAGTAAGGAGAGCGCAAAATATCAGCTAAATCTTCTACGAACTGAGTAAATTAAGTCTTTCGTTGAACCCTCTTTCATCTAGTTCCCATCTAGTCTCTTAAAGCATCCAAATAACACTCATACCCTTACAAAAAGTAATGCCTTTCGTTGTACGTTGTACCCTTTTCAATTGGCGAATACAACTTTACAGCAACGCAAATAATTATTTCCTTCAGTCTCTCATACAATACGTGAATACTCAGGCGAGGCCTGACTAGCGAGTTTCCAGTTTTTTCAAGATGAGGACGAAATATGTGGAAAAATCGCAAGCGAGCCAAAGATGAGTGGAATTAGCGTTGGCTGCTCTTTTTTGGGCCCCTGGATGGGTGTGGAGGACCACGGGGGCTTCTCTCGTTGAACCACTCATTAAAAAAATAGAGGGCAGCCTCACCCCCTGCGGTGTCCTATCTTTGCAGCCACATCTTAAGCGTTTCTTTGTCCCTCTTTCCAGGGCGCACGGTAAAGGCATTCTACAGCACCATTTTTCTTTCCTTTTGTCAACTTCGGCCTCTTACCCCCCAAGATATTTACTTATGTTTGGATCTTTCACTTCGAAGAATGATCTTAAATCCCTTGAAATCCTGGGTGAGGATGTACCTTCTCCTACATTTTTGACGTAAGAAAGAATCGCCTAATGCTGCGGAATATCAACTGAACTGCTGATTGCTACAAAATATAAGATAAGAGAGTCGATTTATCAAGAACGCCGGTAACTGTATGGAAATATTAGGAAAATGAACACGAAAGTAGTGAACCACAAAATTTTGAAAGAGTAGAGACACCCGAAGAACCTATACCGAAAGTTCAGATCAGTGGAATCATAATTATCATTTAAAAATAACTTCAATATTAAACATCGTATCTATTCAGCCAAATCTATGTCGACATGAATATTACGGTGGAAACTGCAAATAATAAACTATTTCTATTAACATTAGTTATAAGAAAATATCTTTTGAGGCTCAATCTCCTTAACAAGAAAATGAATTTGGCATTTAAATTTCTAACTAAAATTAACTCATATGGAGTAGACGTATAAACGAAAAAATACGAATAAAACGTGCATAAACGCTAGGAGGCAATTTTGATGGAACGTTTAAGTAATAAAACGGGAAATAATACTCCTTCACATCTTGTTAAAATACCTCGAAATCCAGTTAATGTTTTTAATATTCAACTTTGAGTAAAATCGGACGCATGGAAAATAAAAAACGCGTGATTTTATTAATGCTTAGGTTTGCCGTTTCGTGAATTTTTTACACTAGGATATGGTTTTCTTTCGTCGATTTTTACGCAAACCATGGAAAATATACGCCTTGGAGAGTGATATGGCCTCGCGGGATAACTAGCTTCGTTCCGTAAATTTTATATTTTTGGGAAGGTTTTTATTCTCGATGTAGTATACCGGATTCTATTCAACAATAATATTCGCGAACTTCCAGACGAATTTTAACATTTCCGATTTATATTAAAACGGAGGATTTGAAATTAAATTATCAAATCGCTTGAATATACACAAAAAGGAGAAGAATACCAGGATATATATAGAGTTTGCAGAAAAAATTATGTTGTTTCGAAAAAGGATGGACTTCTCCACGGAAAATCGGCAGAAAACGAGCTAGTAATACAAAAATCAAAATTTGCCATTGGCTATTTTTGCAGCACATTTACAAAATTTTAAACTTCTGGAATCTCTACAAAATTCAGCGTATGTAGATTTACCAGGTGAAACGTTGAAGGACTTTAACTTTGGATCAAAATGAGGGAGGTATCTGATTCTACCATCGATTGATACGGATTGAATTAGCTATTACAAATGCATGGAATTCGATCCTTCATAAAGATAAAATTTGCAATGAACTGTAAGATATAACACATGACGACGTACTTAGCGAAATTGAAAATTGAATAAGGAACATTACTCATAACACCTATATTTTCGGTAGGACTTGGCCAAAACTCTTAGGCATCCAAAAGGCACGATCCGTAAAATATCCTCTGCCGACTGATCCAGATCATTCCAGAGGGACGATAGGCTTAAGGTGAGCATCGGCTTTGTGTTGGAAGGCACCTTGCTGAGGGCACGTTCGGTGTCCCGTGGAGAGCAGTCGCACCGTCCGGCGACTTCAACGCGACAGCTAAAAGGCACAAAGAGTTGGAGGGACCTCGATTGTGCCACGGACCCCATGCAGGAGCTTAAGGTCCCTCACTTTCATAGCCTTTTCTACATCAATAGATTTCATTCTAGACGCGGAGTTTTTCGATGCTTTTTCTCACTGACCCAGAACGGGCAAAGGCTGAGGACCGAAAGAAAACTTTTCCACTGTTCTCCGCAACTTCCTTTCGGTAATACTTTAAGACGCTGGACTGGATGAGTCTCAGGTAAACTTCAAAATTTTTTTCGTAAAGTTTCGAAGTTTCTTAAATCTTAAACCAAATAATTTATCTAAGTTCGTAAGGAGTTTTGTGAACCGCTGACTGAGATAACTTCGTTTCTTCGAAAATTAATCCATCGAAATGAGTCTCTACGGATGACAAGTTGAAATTTAAATTATAAGAATCAGATTGATCCCGATTAAGCACAAGGTTGCTTTCCATTCCGATTTATAAATAAGCTCCCAAAATTTCTATCGTTTACGTACTGAGTCTGACATATTCGTTCACTTAGGTTACGTTCGTAATAGTAGATGCCTGGTGATCGGGGGTAAACATCGCTATCTGATTTTAACTTCAGCTCCTTCAGATCCTAGGCAAATTGCTAGCGCTACAATGTCATCAAGAGGGGCAACCACCGCCCCCTCCTAGATGGCAGCCAATGGTCCAGCACCTAATCTATGTTGTTTCCTGTCAATCAAAACGGTCCTCTTAAACTTCGGAAGCCAAATTTCGACCACTTGTACTCCTATCAAAAAAACCATCGTTTACCTTAGAACGAAAACCTCCGAAGTGCTTAGGATCGGCACTTCGCTAAGCGATTGTCTCCTAGACAAGACGATTTACAACGGGAGGAAACAGCGGCCATTTGTTCGCTTCGCACGTCGAATACATTAACTCCGCCGAAATACATTTCCTCGCGAGGCGGTGGCGCGGGAAATACGAGAGGGACTCGCATAACGACACTTGGAGAAGTAAAGAGAGAAGGGAAAGATACGAGGAAGAGATAAAGGCGTTCATTGAGGGAGGAATCCTAATGGAAGCTCCTTACAATTATAGATAGAGGCTAGGGAGGAGATAGTTCTCAACAGTGGGCGGAAGAATAGAGGGTGTGGGCAGACTGCGGGCGGGTCTCCGCTTTGGTGCAACTTGGTCGCCGGACATCGTGGGTGTTTTTCGATGGGATGAATTGACCACTCCCTGCATCCACGCATTACAGGGGGTCCACGCCTTAAACAAAAAGCCTACGCCATCCTCTTGAGACGCTCAAAGAGTTGAAGAATAAAAAACGGGGAAAGGAGTCGGGTAACTGTGAAAAATGGCGAAGAAATAAGGTAACAATGAGGTGCTTTTTATACGCGCTGCACCGCGCTGTCAGAATGGTTTCAGAGAGGGAGTGTTTCTGAATTTTTGCTCCCGACGACGTTGGATTTATGGAGAGCATTTGGAAGTTTTTGTAAAGTATACGTTAGGTGCTGTTTCGTTTATAAATCGTGAATATTTAAGGTGTTTGGAATGGCCAAACGCTCCTCCAAACAAAGAAATAAGTTAGATGAAATGTCAAAAGTCAAAACTTGACAAAATGATTCATTCTTGTAAGGAAGTTCATTGACAGCTAACGAGAAGACTATAACACTAAAATTAAGAATTCTTATAAATTCATTCCAAAGTTAATATAATTGACTAACTGCCTTGGAGATTTTAACGGGAGAAATCAAAAATGAGAAATTATTGTCTGCCTTTTGTAAATAACATGGACCTCGATTACCGACATGGAATTTTTCTTCGCATCTTATGTAATACTTTTGAATAATTGCTCAAAGGAATAGAGCAGTAACAAATTATTTCAGAACAACCACATATATGCTTCAGTTAGTGCCAGGTATTAAATTTTTGCTGCTGAAAATATATCTATTTGAATGAATACGGAGATCATGTATGGCTACCTCACGACTAAACATCCCCATTTTCAACATGAAATTTCTACTATAAAGAAAACTCTCTATTTTCCCAATTCTTTTTCGTTTTAAAAAGTCATTCTTGGAATATTCACTCCAAACTTTTAACTTCCGTTTACTTTTAAGTTTTTTTTTCAAGTATACGGTTTCCCTAGTAGAGTTAAACTAAATTCTTTTCCTAGTCTTTTCCTTCAAATATATTTGATATTTTTAATTCACTGCTGTTAATCCTCCTTTCGCCTCTAGTTGCATCAGGGAAAAAGTATAAGTTTTTGCGATCGAGATAAACGACAAGTTTTCTAAAATATGCATATTCCAATATAAAATTATTCTTCCCACATTCTTAACATTTCTCTCCATTTTTTGCCATTCCTTTAAAATTGCTCGAGCCCTCTTTTTGCACCTTATTTTAGTCTGAGGGTGGGGCCGCTGATTCCTTATCTACCGCATGAATGGAACGAAACTCCCACTGGCGAGCACGCCACAGTGAGCGTAGTAAACACGGCGACCAAACAATTGATCAACGCTTTTCCAAAGGGCGTCAGCACACTTTATAGGGCGCCTACGTTCCAACACTGCGTACATTCGCATAGTATAAAGGTTTATTACATTAGATAAGAGAGGCATTCCCGATGAAAAAAGAAAGGTCCTATCGTGATCGATTCCTAGTTCCAGAAAGTTACATACGATTTTGATTTCAAAAGGGATAGATATACTGTGTGTATACGTGTAACTAACATTCGATCTTAGTGAAGAGTTGAACACCTAAATTCCATACAGAAAAACTAGGATTGTTCACGTACTTTCAGTTAAAGTCGATTAGATTTTTGTGCGTCTTACCATATGTTCAATCATGTATAGCATTTCATTACATGAACAATTTGACCTACATACTCTGGCGAATGATGTACAGACAAACTTTTCTGCTTACTAATCTAGAAATCAGAAAGATCTAAAGCAAAGAATTAATTACAAGGACCTGGTATGCCAATGAGATTCTGAATAACACCTCAGATATCGATTTTTTCTATGATTAGCTTTATTTTTAAAGAAAACTTTATTTCAACCTGTCGAGTTAATTTTTCTATACGTATACTTTTGTAAAATTTTCTTACACGTATTGCATATCTATTATTATATATTTATTACTTTGAATCTAATGTAATGGGTATTTTCTTGTTTGCGGCAGACGAATTCTCCTCACTATAAATAGTGGTATTTCATTCTGTTTTCTGCAAATTTCTAAAGGAAGGAAGTCAAAACGCATGTGGAAAAATTTTTATGAAAGAAATAGTCTAAATATTTGCCAACATAAAAGGCCAGAATCAAACATTTTCTAATAATCTGCAATAGGCGCTTGAATGGAAACATCGCCTCCAGTTTAATCGAAATGGAGACTTTAAAGTTTATAGACGCAAACAACCTCAGACCCGGATGATAATGATGTCATACGTCTGAGGGAAGTATAAAACGAAGCCCTCTTACACTTTACACTTAATCACCGATGGCCCATTACCTTCCCAGAAGATGCAATCTTTATTACACCCCAATAACCTGAGAAGGAGTTTCACCTCGAGGTTTCCTTTTTACACCGCTTGGCTTTCCAATGAATTGTTCGACAAGCGTGAAGTAATTCCAGCCATTGAGATATATATGGACCACCGATAAATAGGGGCATTTATGCCAAATCGAATTTGGATCCCGAGCATCGAGACTCGATCTCTAAATTCCCCTTCGCATATTGGCGGAATAAATAAAAAAACAACTCATTTTGAGAATAACGTAATTCTATCTTGAAGCGTATTGCATCCAATCTCAATTCATGGCGAAATACAAGAAGAGAGCAATGTCATAAAATTGGAAATATTCCTTAATGGAACTTATATAGCGTTTGAATTTCCACGTATTGGCTATGCTCTACCCGTTGCTTTCACTTAATGCACCCCAATAACGAATGTGTTTACTCATTTAGTTTCATTTTCGAAATAAGATTACTAATAAGGAAGTGGACGATCAATATTTCCATTGCCCATCACTACACGCGAATTCGAACATACACGATCATCTGGCGTGATAATGAAATCGTGGCGGTTGGCTTTGTAATTCAGAAGCGAGATTTTCGCAGTTAAATTCGCAATCATAAATCGAAACACGACAAACAGTGAACTAATGTCACTACAGTGTCCATTCTCTTAAAGATATGAGATTGGAAACTTCATCCGCATACAAATTTTATCATTACCTTTACCAAAGCCAATCTATGGTACTCGTGGCTAACATATATCTACTCAGGACAATGAGAAATTAACACTGAAGGTTCGACAAATTATGGGAATCCCATAAAGATGATTTGCCTCTGAAGTTTTACAATTTTTTCCAAACCGTCTTTTCAAAGGAAAAACTGATAATTTCGGAACAAACTTGGTTGTCTGCTCATTCTATCGCATCCATCATTATCGTGCGATATTCTATATGGCAGAGAATACAGCCAAAGTTAATATTTCTCCCCATAAAATAAGATCTGGCTGTCATTCACTCGATGCAGGTTCGGCTTAACAAAACCAACAGTATCTGCGGCATCTATGAATCGGGAGCAAGAAGATAACTGTTCAAAGGAGTAGCGATACGTGCTCATTCACACACAAAAGGGCACAATATTTCAGATCTGCGATAGGTGCACGGAAGAAAGAGACTTTCCAGGATTTGCATGACAGCCATTGATTTTACACGGAGCGCTACCATTGAAAATCCACTCCTCAAGCGTGTTTGCGTGCTTGCGGAACGCAACCAATGGAAAGATCAGTCATATCTGACTTCAAACATATGCCATTGTGACTATGCCCACGAAACACCCTGGAAAGTCACTTTCAAGACGGAGATAGAATTACAGAGGAATTAATTAAAGGAATCATAAATATGAAACGTGCGAATAATATCTACTTATGTCGTGATTTACTATTTTTCTGGGTGTTTCAGGTACTTCTGTTACATCACTGCGATTTTAATTAAAGAATTTTCTCCCATCGCAAAAAATCAAGAATCTCTGCAAATAGTTCAGAGAGATTTCGATGATTATATCGAGACATTTTTGCCTAAAGTTAGACCGATAAGGTATTTTATGCCATATACATCTTCAAGGTTCCACTTTCTATTAACCTAAATTGACGAAATTAAATTATTTGTTTTTACTCTTTTTTAATAATAGCGTTGAAAATCAGTCTCCATTTCTAAGAACACTACTCTAAGAAAAATATCTGTCAAATTTCATAATTTTTCGGTAATTTTCTAACGAAAATTACCAATTATCTACCTATATCGTTACATTTATTCCCTTTCTATCTATGGGGCTTTGATTTGAAACATTAAGAGAGCTGATGAGACCCTCAGTTTGTCAACCAAAGCATTTAGTTAAGAGTGTCTTTCCTGTAATCCGGCCTTGACAGCTTTCTTTCTTTATAATAATAACCTTCCGTAAATCTGAAATTCCCACCCACTTCAGTAACTCGACCCTAAGTCAAAGAATAATTGACTAACCTAGGCGTCGAAAATGACGCGAGAACCACTTAAAAATGCACCAAAAAAAATTTATAGAGCGGAATGTTATAGAAATAGGGTCGAAATGGAAGGTACCCTTTTCACGCTCGTCGGGGGCATTAGCGAGTGTCCGGGGCCAATGTAATTGCGTACGGGCGATCGCTCCTTTTATAGAAAGCGCGGCATGCGAGCCAGGGTGTCATTCAAAGTAAAGGGTGAATGGAAACAATGGTGAAATAAGATGGAGGAATGAATGGGAGTTTTTTTTCTCGAGCGGAGCACAAAAGGGGGAAGGCGCTCATTTGAATTTCTTCGTTTGCGATTTCAAAGGAAAGAATTTCTTTATTCAAAAGAGTCGAGGGGACGCATCTGTTTGTCTAGAGCGAAGTAGATCGCTTCCATTTGAAATTCATTCGACGCGATTTTTCACGCTCTGGACTTGGAGTCGGATTCGTGAAAGCACTTCGCATAATTTGATTAGGGAACTGGTGAAGATATCCGGCGTACTTAAACGGGCTGAATGGTGGAAAATATCTTTTACGCAATCACGATTGAAAGCTGTTAATGATACTTGTAATGATAGGTTTGAAAATGATTATCGCAAGAACGCTATACCTCGAGTAAAGATTGGGTAGGGAGTTTATGTAGAACGTTGGCCGATCTTGGGTCGCATTGATGAATATTCAGTTCTAGCAACTCCCCTATGATCTGACTTAGAACTTCAATTAAATTCCGACTGTGAATTTTTCCACAATTACTATCCGTCTACTACACTTATCTCGACAAAGTAACATTTGAGAAGTAAATTAGAGACAGATTCGTAAGGAAAGCCCTTCAGCAACTTCTTGCACCGACCCTGATGTAGACTAGAGAATAGACTAGCACAAAAAGAACTTTTTGTGTTGGTTTAGACAAGAGGCTTTTGCATTACCCGTTTCATAAGCTGGTATACCTTCATGATATAGAATAAAATCTATTTGATAAATAGGTAAAGAAAATTCAAAACACTACAAATTAAATCACGAAACAAATATTATGCAGGAAATTTTTAAAATGGCTCATAGAATTGTTGACTATGGAATCATGCATTTATCAGAATGAAACAGGCTTCTAGGGATAGGAAATGACCTAAATCTTGGGTATAAATTGAAAACTGTCTCGTGTACAAATTAAGTACACCAATATAATTATTCAGCAATAATGGTAATTAATCAGTATTCTCAGGACCAAAGAACTTAAACACTTTATGATTCCACTGAGACTCGTCGAAAGCAGTTTAAAAGAGCTGTGCAGGGAAATCGTAAAATCTTCCGGCATAAAACGCGAATCAAATGATAATTAGGGGATTCAATAAGGCATTGGTTTCCTGCAAGGGTGTCGTTCTCTGTCAACGAGTCTTAAGCGCACTTAAGAGACATTGTCACCGAAGGGCAATTGGAGATGTTCGGCAAGAACAAAGGAGGACTGAGCGGAAGTCGTCGAGCGATTGTAGTGCCCTCAGAGTGTCGCGCAAAACACTCGATTCCTTTATCCCTTAATGTTTCCCAACAACCTAGGCGCCGTAAGGGTCGAAGCACTTCCGATTAAGAGACTGAGAATTATCATTGAAAATCGCATTACTCGAATGAAAGAGAAGGGGGACAAATGAGAGGCAGTCAGGTGTAACACGAGACCGAGGGACTCTTAAGTTGATCATCTAAATGGATACTTGTGAGTCCCCTCCGTGCGGCAGTCATACGAGCATCGATGCAGATTCTGCGAAGGGGGTTGCTTCTGGGAACAGAAGGGGAGTCCAGAAAGGGACGGAAGGGTCTTTTTAGGAGTCGCTCGGTCAGAAATACATCCGAAGAGTGACCGATTCCCGGAATGTGGATGGACACTTGGTTCCTTTAAACGCCTCTTTCTCAAAGGGACCCACCACTTCCTCATTTACGGCGCAGGCGAACCGAATTTCCTCTGACATGCATCTCAGACGTCAAAGTCCCTCGGCGTTTGATGTACACGTCAAAAAAAGGCAGCGGAACGGAACAACGCCGGATGCACACGCAATTCCTCCTGTTATTCTTCGGGAATAACAGGGAACCTTCGGAGTTGTGACCCTCCGAAAATGCATTGTGTTCGTTCGTCGAGGAATATAATATTTTGTGAGGTATACGGAATACATACGGATAGCCAAGTGGACAGAATGCGCAAATTTGGAAAAACTGCCCGGGTTCGAATCCTAGTGGGGGTTTATATGTACTAAATGATCTTAGCTGTCGAAACATATACATTCATATACCGACCGGTAGGCTCGTGTGCTATAGATATCCTCACTCAATGACCTTCCTTTTCCTTTCTGATGTATTATCCTCTCCTTAACACCCTACAATTTTTTTCTTTGCCATCCTCTCCCTTATTTTCCTAGCTAGCTATTTTCAGTAACTCTCTTTAAAAATCTCCTTTCTGTCAAAATTTAATCCTTAAAAGCAGGTTATAGTTAGCCATGATTACATGTTTATCTCTGGAATTACTTGTGATAGAGATCGATTCCATCAACATTAATACGTCGTCGATAACTAATATCGAACGAATGATAACTAATATTGAATAATTTTTAGGAATTGTTGGAACAAATTTTAGGATTTATTTTGATAAAATTTTCTCCTCTGATATTTGTCTTGTGTAGATCAAGCAACATGAATTTCTCCGTTACAACTATCCGTTTTATGAAAGATGCAATTGCACTAATGCGTGGGAAGTAAAATAAGAAGCAGTGGCAATGATGAATGTCTAGAGAGAGGACAACCCTAACGAAATATGGCCATCTTCCCCGCACAAAAGGAATAAGGGATTGGGTTACATCCAATTCGTAGCATAGATTCGAAGGGACAGATTTCGAGTGTATCTGATCATGGTGCATTTGCTGGCCGCACCGAGTGTCCACTTTCCTTTCCCAGCATCCCCTCTGGTCCACCAATCAACTCCCTCCGGCGCGCATATTAGATTTTCAACCTCACGCACTCACACCCCACCCTACCCTCAAAAAAAACCCCTAATCTTTGCTTCTACTGCTCTTACGCCAGCGTTTTCGCTTCGTCCCCTACTCTTTCAACTGTTTCCCACACTGACTTGTAAAGCGAAGATGTGCATAAATTAAATTGACCCAAAGTATTCCTCGTTTTTCAGGGAAGCATAGTGATAAATGCTCTTTGAAATGAACTAAGCCCTCCGGAGAATATATAATAATATCTGATACAGGATGTAGAATATTTTGGGCAGCTTGTATATTTTCAACAACACTTAAGAAGGTTAAAAACAATATAATTATATATAAACATATATATCTGATACAGGATGTAGAATATTTTGGGCAACTTGTATATTTTCAACACCAACTCAGAAACTTAAAATCAATATAACTATATATAAATATAAAACGCGTTTCATTCATTCCTAGTTCACCTACATAATTAGTTACGTATGAACGAAGATATAAAGAACGCCCAAGAAATTCAGCTGGAAAAACCTACTTTCTTCCTCAAATTAGTGATACTGACGGTTATACTAGACAAATATTTCATGTATATCATAGACTTTTATGCTACATTTTCACGCTCGTATCCCAATAATGTCTTGTATTACTCTATAATATTATGATTTGAAAATCATCCTATGTATACTAAGACCTGTAAAATAGCCTATTTTTAACCCTATATAAAATTGCAGTTTGGATAATTTTTGCTACGATTTCTCAATAAAGAAATCGAGTCAAGAAAACAATTGAAGTCGAGTACAGTTTCAGTCTTTGCAGCACATGAGCGCTATTTCCATGTCTTTTTTTATGAACATGCACTTAGCGGCTTGAATCTCTACTCGGATCCGAAGCCACTTTCTCAGCCTTTGAATAAAATGGATTTTTGGGGAGGTTCATTAGATTAGGCGGTAGTGCGTGAGAAATCACCCGCATTAGAGATGACGATGTGCATTAGGAGTTGTGTGGGAGGAGGAGGGGGAGGATTGGGGGGGAGTGGATCGATGTGGGCCTTTGGTAAGTGACTAAGCGAGTATTTGACGATTGGATGAATAAAAACGAAGGTGAGAGAGGGGTAAAAGATAAGCGCTTTTACAACGATACTGACTCACATCCTCGTGCATTACTCGGCAACATTTTGTTTGGTTTAAGGTTTCATACGACTACCAGGAAGCTAGATAATAAATTCGGGATGAGAGCCGAGTTTTTATTCAAGAGTTTTAATCTTCCGTTGTTTTTAAGTCCTGGAGTGACGTCACTAAAACATCGTAACTTTAAGTTATCCGAGAGTTTTTTTGAATCACTAAATATTCACTTGAAACAAGATATACTGATTTGGGAAGAATGTCTTTAAATATGAAGATCTATCAGGACTATCCACACCCAAATTATCTTTTATCTATTTAATACTTTTATGGATAAAGTAGCGTTCTCGATTCGATGCATTTTTGAAAACATAGTTCGACGAATTATCTTTCTAAAGGGTATTTCCATAGTGCTCGATTTATTCTTTGGTATCGTTTCGATATTTATTTTCTTCGGCAGACTTGCGATTCATCGTTTTAAATCTTTCAATATATTTATGACTTTTTTCGATTCGATATAATTTCCAATACACTCAGTTTATATTTCTTTGATTACACTTAGATTATTTCTTTCACAATATAGTGCAATCCTAGAAGTTATTAATTTTCATTTAAGTCAAACAATGAGTAAAGCTTCAAGTTAAAATTAAGTACACATCGGAAAACATTCTATAATTTGATAACTATAAATAGATCGATAAATTAGCTAAATCGCTAAAAATTAGTTGACGAGAAGAAAATAAGCGAATTCATTATATAAGAAAAGTTTCGTGAGCACTTTCACGCGTTAAAAATTATAAATCCACGTTGATAATTGTTCAACACAACCGTCGAGTTTTTCAGAATATAGAAAAACCCTCTAATACAGCGAGCGCACAGAATCTGAAATAGGAGAGCGGTGTTTATCGAATTACCCTTTATAAATTCCTTAAAGAACAAAGCGTAGGAAGCTTTCCCGCGCGCAAACCCGCAGAATATTACACACTCCGCTCCACCCTTCGAGACCCCACCCCAGTGCCGTCATCATCCTACAGCGGGACCCCATCCCTTTCCTTCCACTGACAAAAATTAACTATGACACACTAATGCACGTAATTGCTTTAGGAATGGGCGTCGCGGCGTTTTAACGTGATTGGCTGCCTTGGACGCTTCCAGAGACGGGAATTTCGGTGGAGAAGAAGATTGAAGGATATTCCGATGATGAATAATAGATGAAGGCTAAAAGAGAGATAACGCGACTACCCCAAGTGCACACTCCCCTTACATATTCGCCTATGGGAGAAATGTATCGAATAACTTGATACGACGCTGAGATATTAAAATGGCTCGGCTCTTTGTCTGATTGTTTGCTATGAATTTCTGATTCGCTACTCCTTCCCGTGATGCATTCTCGAGATGGAAAATTCAAGTCGTCGGGTGAAGCGTAATCTGACGTGTTTGAATGACACGAGGAATGCGACTGCTTTGCTTCCTTGATTTTTTAATGATACTTAAACGGGCGATTATGATCCAGAACTACAATACAAAGGGAGCCATATATACGACGTTAAATTTGGGGAAAAATAAGGTACCCCTTGACTTGAAAATCATGCATTAACATTCAGCTAGCCGTTGAAATTCTTGTGAATCTTGGAAGATTTTACAACTGTGTATATGTAATATAGGACAAATTATTGAAGACAGTGTATAGCAAGTTACACTTCGATCTACTTATAATATTCCTACACCCTATTACTTATTTATAATTTCTTAAAAAAACTACATTTCAGTTTTATCATACGTCAATTAACTAATTGAAACGTGCAAATTAAAATTTTAGAAAATTTACCGATACACCTTAAGATATTAAGCATAACTAAAATTGATATGTTAAAAAGTAACCTTATGGAATCCCACTTAGTCCTTAAAAATTCCTACTATTGAAAGATGAATCCTTCGATTAAGATATTGTAGGATATTTATCATCAACTACATTACTCTCTTATTCCTGTTAGTCATAGAAATGTATAGCTAGGCCAAACTCTCCGATAAAACATATGCAATACCATTCCGGATCTCATTCCACTTTTAAAACTACTTTCCAATCAATGAAAACTCAAAAAGGCCAACCAAATCGCATGGTATTCTCAATAATGCACCAATCATTACATCCTAGTTAATCGAAGGTATAGAACGAAAGAGGAGTGGAACTGACCGTACGTGGCTTTTTTCGTTTTCACATTACGGTGGAATTTCAGTAAGGAAACAAAGATATCGGAGAGCTACTTTAATATTCGATGGAAGGGTTTGAAGTGCCGCTGCAGACTTGCGATAGGCACGCGCTCATGCGTGCAGCATAGCGTGACTTGAGCACGAGAATAAGGAATGAAACATTTGCTGAAGGAACGCATTCCACTTTCATTAGTTCGCCAGGAATAGCGTTTCAACTTCGCAACTTTACAGGGTTATATAAAATTCATAGATGATCTTTGCGGATAGGAAATGCGATAGACTGTTGGATTGATGATAATTGTGAATAGACTCGACAAAAGTATAGCGCGTTATAAACTGTGTTCCGCGAAAAATTCTACGGTAAACTCGATGTGAATTTCCATTTCTGAAGTGTATTTAAATTTACTATGATATATACACCAGAGATATGAAAAAGTTCATCACAGAATAATTAATGTTAGCAAATTTCAACAGTTTTGTACCATTACTGATTATATGTTTCGGGAGCTGTTGCAATAGATACATAGAAAAACTAGTTTATCGTAGATTAAATAGAAATTTTTCGGATAAAATTAAATTTCGTAGGTCAGTCGCAAATCAAATTCCCAACTCGCAGTGAGTTAAAACACTTTGTCAGACACTGCTACTAGTGTTTTTCTATGGAGTATATGTAATATTAAGCTGCAGTTTAAAAAATTTCTAAATTCATTTAACTAAACGTTAGAAAGGGCAGAGGAAACAGTAACACTTACGCTTAACAATATTCATAATTAACTTCAAAATCCCAAGACTTATAAATATAAAAGATACTATTAGACGTCAAACAAAACTCGTGCAAAACACCACCGTTACAAAGGAACCGAAGCCATAAGCGACGTAACACAACAAACGAGAAAATTAAAGAAATTTCGTATGAAGTTGCCCATCATTGTGATTCTATTGAGATATGCGAGTCGGCGCTGACTTAAAGCAACTTCCACAACGACGGACAATCTCCGAGTCTCATTGACAAGGAAAACTTATTTCGAAGATGTCCGGAATAATGCAAGCGATTGATGACGAAGATATCGTTGGAATGCGGGGTCAAAGGTCGCTTTCCCGAAATACAGGGGAGGAATACATATATATGTGTAGAGAGGATGTTCCAAGGAAGTTCGATCGATGTGCTCCCCCTGAGGCCCACTCAGCGGGAGACGCTAAAGTATGACGTCAGCGCCGAATTTGGTGGGTCCCGAAGAAGGGTTACGCTTTTTCTACCCTTCCCAGTATTGGGAAGTTTTTTTCTTTTCATATTTCTCTTCGGATTCCCATTCTGGCGATGTCCCTCTATCACTTCCTATATAGCCCGGGGCTAATCCGTCATTCTTTGACAGCAAAGAAGGGAAGTTAAAATAACGACCCTTTCCTTTCCCTCGACTCGCCTCCAATGATGCGATGTTTTCAAAGGACCCCGACGAAAATTATCCGAAGGGGTGAAGCATGTAGTTACATCTTACAGCATTGCAAATTAACCCGGATTGCAATTATGAAATCATCTAGGACCGGGAAAACCTATGGCACGCGTGATAATTTTCTTGAAACGCGGAATTCTGACGGCACTATCATTTTATGCATTCGTCACTTAAAAATGAAGTAATATAATAAATAAATGTGGATTCAGTTACATAGTGTTGATAATTAATAATTATTTACATCGATTAACTTATTGTAATCACATCGTAGAAACAATAAACTTGCTAATATCAGCTAATAACTTTCTAGCTTGATATGAAATTTGTTTTGTCTTTATCAAATATAGTACACCTACTACAAAAGATTCTAAATCTTGATCTACGAGAAAATTTTATACGTATATCCGATTAAACTTCACGAATTGAACATTTTTCCACTAATATTCCTTTTAATAGAATCTACCGACCACTAAATTACCGAAACTGAGCTTAAAGCTGTGTTAAAAATGACTGAATAAATTATTTTGTGAGCTCTTCTCCTACAGACAAAAATAATTCAATTCGCGGGAATATATCTCAGAAAAAAATAATAATGTGAATTCATTGACCAAATATTACGACTATTTATGAAATAAAATGAGAAAAGGTGAAACATTCCACTAAGGTGAAACTATCAAAGAGTGCTTCCTCTATATATTTCCCCTAAAAAAGCCTTCTACTCACTATATTGGAAGCACATCCTTGTCTATCCGTCAGATCGTAAGGGGAAAAGGCTCTGGAGGCAGCATATGGAGTACTCACCTGTAAAAAAAGAAAAAAAGGCTGGAATTAGCATTGTATTGATCGAGATATGACACATACACATATTCACATGCAATATCACAGCATAAAATAGATGGCTATTAAGTTCAGATAACATGAATATTTTTGCATGCACAATAGGATGAAAATAAGGATTTTTGTAAACATTTTATGTATTTATTTTATGGAACGGCCCTTATTTGAAATGAGTAAAAAATACACATATTTACATACGATATCACGGCATAAAATTGTGGTAGCTATAAACTTCCAATGGCATACTGATTGGTACTGTAAATTTTTATTTAATTTTTAGTAATTATTTTTTATCAGTGGATATGATACCAGGTAAAATTTGAATCGAGTTTTTCCATTGCCTGATAGGTAGATTTGGAGTTGCTATATCAACTATGTATTTAATCTTATTTTTTTGTCAATAAAAGTAATGGCAGGTCTGTTATTTTCTGCAATGTTTGTCGTACGTATACTTCTGTCGTATTTTATGCTATAGAAGTAGCACTGTTAGAAGTTCTTCAACAGCTAGTAATTTGTATGTGAACCCCCATCGGGAATCGAACCTGGAACCGCTCTCATCAAAGTTGAACGCGCTGCTCACTTGACTATGGGGAACCATCGCGTAGTAATAATATTTATCTTCAAGCACAAAGTTTGTTGTTATTATTAATGCAGCTGCATTCAAAGTCCATTCTTGCAATCTTGACACGTACACATACAGAAGACAAATTAAAATTTTCGCGCATATGACGCTAACAAGCGATCGGTAGGAGATGAGGGTACGCGAAAAAATCTTATTCGGCGTGAGAAATTCCACCACCTCCTTGCGAGACGAACTAGAATCTCGTTAGGCAGATATCTTCCTTTTCTTCCCTGGAGCCACCATTGTCAGACAAACACTCACACAGACAGGAAAAAAGACCTTCATTAAAAATGAACGAAAAGAGTCTGCAAAAAAGGGATTCAGAATCTAACGCTCGCTCCGATGGAGAAAAAAAAGCGAATCGAAATATCGGACCGAACAACGGCAGCGGACGGAATTAAGCCCGACTGACAATAATCTTATTCAAGATTGGATTTTCCTTTGCAGGGGATGGAGAGCCCTTGGGGATGTGAAAGAACACCCACGGACACAAATTTTATTTTCCCTTGACCGCTATCGTCTTTTGCCGCATTATCCTAACATATGCGATCGGAAAACCTCAAAACAGAAGTGACTGCGAGGAATCCCTTGCGACTGACTCATGCTGCGCAAATAAGCCCGATTTTAAACAGCGTCTCCTGCATCTACTCTGCTTCCGAGTTTAAAAATACATCTCCTTTCCCAAGGCTCCACTGCTACGACGGAAAATGAAGTTTCTATTCGCTTGTTAACGATGGAATGCATTTCCTTTGGCATACAACCATACAAACTTTGTGATGGAACTGAATCAAGCATAGATATTCCTTTCCCATTGTATATAATATATTGAATTTTTTTCATCACAGTCACCACAGTCACACAAACTGCGTCTTTTTAATTCCTTCTTGGTTTTCGTGGATATTTTTTCGATCCTCTCCTGAAGTGGGCGTTTTCCTGAGTTTGGGTTTATTATGGGTTTTTCTCCTTGAACCTTTAGTTGATTTTTTCCACAACCAAATTCCTTCCATATTTAACTATACATAGATCTAATTTGAAACTGTGTGTTTGCTTTTCATTTATCTATTAATGTTAATGCATTGATTTATTTTTTTCTAGATTTAAGTTAAATATATACAATCTTTATGCATTTATTGTGTACTTTTGAATGCAGTAACTATCAAAATTAGATGGAAGAGAGGTCATTCTGTCCTTGCCTCGCAAAAAGGGTATAATGATAGTAATGAAGAAGAAATACTTAAGGCATTAATACTTAACCAAAAAATGTATACTGGAAGTGAAAAATCATACAAGTCTCTCATCTCGAGACTATCGAGAATTTTCGATGAAAAAGACTGATATTTGATGAGGAATAATTGCTAATAATGACCTTATGAAGATGAAAAACTGTTGAATTTAATTGACCTAATAGATCATAGGGAATATATCAAAATTCCAAAAAAAAATTTAAAGTAAATTTTCCTGCTTAATGTGAAGTGTATTTACACCGAAAAAAATTCCAAACATGTTGATTTAATTTCGTATACATGCGCGTAAAATTGAAGGAAACTTTCAAGCGGAAGAATCGCAACACCGATGGGCGGCATAGTGAAAATCCTGATATTTTCTCCACGAAGTTGTAAACCCAGGGCGAAGTGCTTCCTGCATCGCATCCTCCTCATATCAAAGAGGCGTGAATCTCCTTAATGTTTAAATTTGGATAGTTTGTTATGTTTTCATTTCCCGTGTTCCTTTAAGAGTTTGTTCCCCTCCTTCCGGCCATAGTTTTCTTTCCCCGCACTTAAAAGCATCTCCCCTTCGTTCTCCCATTGCGAAGGAAACATTTGGTCAGGGAGTGAGTTTTAAAACAGTCTTTTAGGATTGAATCCCGAAATAGAATAGCGTGCGGGAAAAGGACTTGTGGGAGCTGAAGAAATGAGCGATGAGTTACCTCTTCCCTACGTTTTTCAGGATGCATTTCAAGACGGGGATAAATTGGGTTTCGACGGGTCGGGAAAGGTTCACCAGCTATTGGAATTGGACGATAGGGAAGGTAATTCATATTACTTTGAAATGGAATCTAGCACTTTGAATAGCACAGTAAATGACAACACAACTTCGAATAATAATAATCATAGAAAAATTATGGAATGTTATGACATATTATGATATTTATATTGTAAAGGTAACGATAAAAAGATACTGATAGTAATAAAACGATAATAAAAATAATAAGAAAACTCTGACATTATCAAGCAACAATAATCAAACAATAATAATTATAAAAATAAAAAAATATTGTAGGAGTGGTTAATTTACTAACAGAAGGAAATTATCTAAGAATAAGAAAAATAGAAATCAGATTTCATAGCCGAATATCTGTACTACTATATCATTAATTGGAGTTTACTTTACATATATTCGGTTTTAAACTTTTTAAAATGTATTAAAATTTCAGTTAGACTTGTGCATCGTTTCACACATTTTGTGGCTATTAACAACAAATAATATTAAAATACTGTCAGATATCTTTCATACTAGGGTAAACATTATTCATTAATTTATTAAATATTTTATGAACTTTTAAGCTATCCCATCCATTCTGACCAGTAACCAGAATTACAACATTTCCATTCGCTTTGATAACAGTCACTGAAATAATCTTTGATCTTCCATTTAATTTTACTGCCACGGTTCAAACAAAAGTTCCTATCGGACGAAATCTTAAACATGAAATGGTCAGCATAAGATACCTACAAGTAGTTTTATCGACGCAAGTTATTTTGCGATTCCTGAGGCAAAAGAATGCAGAAGAGGTCCATCCCAGGGGTAAAGTAATCCACATACAAAACCGACCACTCCCTGTCCAAGGCCCTTTTGGGACCCAACAGAAGTCCCTGGACATGTTCCCGCAGGAGCAATAAGATTCCCCTACAGTCTCCCTTTGCCATTAACTCGTGTGCACATCGGAAAGTACTGCGTTGAGACGGAGGCTCCCATTAAGGGTCCATAAAAGCTGGAGGACGGGTTTGGGACAGCCAAAAAAATAGTTGACGAATATAAAGGAAATGACCCAAGTACAAGGTTCTCTTTCTCATAGCAGTATACTCGTATGCACTAAGAATAGCGTAAAGGTGAAGTGTATGCGCCACTTTTACTCCGGATGCTCAACACGGTTGTTGAAAGGTTTTATTACGGCAGAAAGATTCTAAGACGGTGATGTGACTATATAGAATTTTACACGGCTAAAAAAATTTTAAACAGTTTTAAATAATGCAATAACAGTAATAATAATCTAGACACTTGCCGGATATTAGGAATTACCCTATCGACTCATCTCCAATACTCTTTTAATATACTATTTTGCGGTGAGGAATATAATACATGAATAGTGATAATGATTAGGCTTCAAAATCTGATTTTGATTCAAAATCCTCGTCATTTCTTATGTAAATTGCAAAATACTAAAAAGTCATCAACGGGAGATATCCTCAAATACTATATGGTATGTTTTATGATCATCTGTTTACTTATGGTCTAAGTAGATTTGGGAAATATTAAGGGTTTATGAAGGTAATAACATAAACAGAAAAGGTTTAGGACAAAATAAACAAAAGAAGTAGATGAAAATTCATTAAAGCTAAAAGGGTACAAATAACCATAAAATATGATTACTTTGCCTACTCATTTTGGTTTGAAATTACTTAACTAAAGAGAGTAAAAAAATGATTACGTCCGCCCAAACGAAAAACAAAAGTCTGTTTTGGTTTATCATCACCTATTCAAGAATAACCTTCTATTTGACGAAAACAGCTTCAATGAACTTACGTTTCCGTCCCGCGATCAGTATTTTACGACAGACCGCATTCATATCAGCCCTCAATAGATAAGGAACAGAGAAACAAATTCCACCCATTCTTCGGAGAAATGTAATTCAAACTAAGTGTCACATAAACGTTACGGCCAATAAAGGCAATCTGTTTGGGGAATCATAAAAATCCTCAAACAGCAATCTAGCGCTACCGTTAAGGAAGAAAAAATCGACCGCAATCCGAGTTGTTTTAGGGCATATTAGGAAATGGAGGTGCCAAGTCCTTAAGGGCGAAGACAGACAACTGCGAGAATGGGGTAATATAACTCTTTTCCTCTTTAGGATGCAAAAAACGGCCCATACGTCTTTAATCCGGCCCAACCGCAAGAGCCTCTCCTCTCAAGGGTCATCTCGGCCCGTAAATCTTTCCCTGCCGACCCTCAACCCGAACCCTTTGTCTTCCCAGATGCTTCTTCCAACCCCTCGGACCTTCTATTTTCGACTTCTTTCAATTTTGCAAGAGCTCTCTACCCCTGTGGTCATTATGGTCCATTTCTATCCCACGCTGCATGCACAGAAAACTCATCCAAAATAACCTTTTTCCCAAGCATCCGTTCCTAGCTTCTAGGAAGGCCTTCGGCTAGCAAGACCCGACAAGACTTCAACGGAATTCGGATCCAAAGAGTGTTTACATTCTTCGCAGGCTTGCTGAGCCGACTGCATTCATTGTGTTAACTTCCTAATAGGATTACGGTTGGAGGCAGCGGTAAAATTTTTAGAATTTTCGTACACTATGGGCCTGGAGATGTCTTAAAAGGATATCGCAATACTTAATTAAGCCCTGGCTTTTTTCATTTCTTAGTTTTCACCCTTTTCCCAATTCTGAGAACCGTTAATGTGAGGAATACTGGTAAACAGTGCAAATGAATCACTTTTGGTAGCAGTAATAAATACATTCATGAATATCGATGATTTTGTGCACGATAAATTTATATTCCATCGTCACTTCCTCTTTTTCTGGATAACTCACCCTTTTTGTTAAAACAACAATTTTATGCACATATGGGAAACAATGTACGAAATTTATAATAAAAAAGAACGAAAATTCTAATTTCCTATGGATAGTTTAGACTAAAATTGGAAAATGTTCACTTTCCTACAAATGAAGACATTGATGTCAGAATAAATTTTTATCGATGAGTTCAACCTTATTTTGACATCCGGCGTACACAGTGTATTTCCGTTAAGTATTTATGTAAGTTTAAATTTAACAGGAAGATTATTATGACCGTTTAACAGGAGGAAGAGGAACCCATGCCGTATACTTATTTAAATATGTTTCAAAATGTATTAAAAGATTATAAGGAAAGAGAAGGTAAAACTATAATAAAATGTAATGTGCTGTATTTGAAGTGTGTATTTGTAATTGCTTATTAATCTAAAAATGTTATAACGCTTAAAATGATGTATTTGCAATTAAATTCTATGCAGACTGGTAATAACCAGTCAAAGAATAATTGTGACATAGTGCTTGTATATTTCGTTGAGTAAGTAAATTTCTTATTATTACAAGTTATAAAAGCAGCAGAGGAAGTAATCTACGACGACGTAAGAGATGTCTTTACCAAAAAGAGCATTACATGGCGGCAATAACAGCCTTGAAAACGCTTCTTCACTTTTAAAAAGTCACATTTAAGGCTGGAAAATGTTCAACGCCGGGCAAAGCGAGACCACCGAAGAAAAAACAAAGAAGCGGCGGAAGAACATCCTGGAAGGTTCTCGCAAGACTCGTATAAAGGAAGCACTGCGAGACGTAGCCTCGAGCAACCAGGATGCGTAAACGTTCCCATACAGAGGCGATAAGACCATTCGAATAAAATAGCCACACACTTAGGGAAATTTTAGGAAGCAAAAAGTACGTATATATGACAAAATAAATCGGAGTCTGAAATAACAACCCATTCTCAACGCCGTGGCAACGGCCCACCGTATCAAAGAAGAGGATCTTATCTAAGTGGGCACATTCAGACCGTCCCCTTTCTCACTTCCATATTCAGTTCAAAGCATCTCTTAGAATCTCGGAAGACGTCTGAAACACCTCCCACCCACGCGTCCGCCTACTACAGAAGAGAATGATCCTCAGTCCCCAGACCGTCCTAGTCTAGTTTGTGCAATGATTTACGATAACAAGTAGTACTCCCTAAATGCATATCAACTGAAACGAAATTGGTTCGATGTTATTCACTCCATTATATTTACATACTGACCCTACAATCTACTTTTGAAGGGGGTGTAAAAACACCAATATCTTTATCTAACTCTAACTGCTATTAGATTCCCTAATGCTGCACAGAAAAAATGACTAGAAGTAGCTCTCTTCACAAATGATTATTTCCTTGTGATGTTTTTTAAATTTCTCTCAGAGCTCGTGAACGTGATAAAGGGGTAACAAAATCAACTAATTCGACAACGAGATCTATACTTATAAATTTATCGAATAAATTTTTTGGGTAATCAAATATTCTATCCTTAAGTGAATCCCATACATGTGAATATAATAGCAGAAATTCTTCTGTCAAATATAAAATCTACTTTAACTTACCTAGTTTACGCTGATCATTTTTATCAATTTATAAACCACAAA
This sequence comes from Pachydiplax longipennis, assembly GCA_036926295.1. Lineage (NCBI taxonomy): Eukaryota > Metazoa > Arthropoda > Insecta > Odonata > Libellulidae > Pachydiplax > Pachydiplax longipennis. The sequence goes on along the minus strand of JAVFKF010000003.1, from coordinate 20,566,665 downwards.
AGTAATAATTGTCATGAAAATATACTAAAAAAGACGTGATCACTTCAAGACTGGGATAAAATTGAAAGAATACGAGCTAACAAGTAATAGATTATTGTCAGCGTGAGTTTTATGACCAATAAAATACTGTACACATGTATTTGATGAGGGCTGGATCTTATATAAATGCAACGACTGCAGTCTGTAAGAGCCTTAACTTAGGTTCCTCATCACGCAATATGGGCGTGAATGCTATTTATCAAGGTAAGCACTTGAGAATTACACTCAGCAATTCGACTATTAGAGGGGTGGGACGGCGTCTGTACGTGAAGGGAAAACGACAAGGGCGTCACACTATATACTCGGAATTTATGCATAGTTTAGAATAGAACATGTAGAAATGACTGACAAGCAATCATTTTGTAGATGTAATTTCTTTTGATATTCAGTAGAATACCAACTAATCCACATCTTAGGGAGATTAAGACAGAGATACATAGTGCATATTTAAAATGCACGAAAAATAGTTTTACTCGGAAAATATGCTGTGGAAAATAGAGAAATAGATATGTTGATTTATTTACTTGCTTCACCGCCGGTCGGTGGCTGGTTTAGATTGGCCGCATTGGCGAAGGGGGTGGTCGCCTCCACCCCTAGATGACTTTGCAGAACTAGCAATTTGCCTAGGATATGTCAAATAGCTATAGTTCAATTATTCAATGTCATGTCAATAGATATAATTCAATTCACATGGAGAAAATTTTACTCGATCACTATACATCTGCTACATTCATCACGACAAATTGGCATTTTATAAGTTATTTTGAGTAGTTTTTACTTGTATAAAGTAGTTGTATATAGTAGTTGTATATAGTAGTACTTGTATATAGTATTCTTGTCAAATATGGCGGCGTGACAGTCAATGCGCTGACCACGTGTCACCCACGTGAATGCCACCTGGCTAGGCCATACTCCTCAAAGGGATGTCTTGACACAAACTTTTACTTTCTATTTAGCCTGTAAGTCGTCATTGGCTGTGGCAGGGGGTGGTTTACTTGTAACATCAGAATTACCCTTCTGAAACTTCTATTTGCGACAATACATTTCCGAAATAAGCATGGCGATTGGTTGAAGTGAGATGAGCGACTGAAGGCAGGCTGTGGAGTAGGTACGCCACTGCACTTGTGCTACGTTTTGTGCGAAGAACACATTGTGTCCGGTGTAGGCACAACGAAGCTTCCCATCAACGTCTCCTTCAAATGTAAAAATCGTGCGGCACAATTAACAAAGCCAAAAAAGCCGGCGAGGACGAAAACTTTTAGCATTATCTGGAGAAGGAATCGAGCGTGGACGTGACTGACTTCCCATGCGCAGTCCCTTTTCAGTGAAAGAAGAGGAGGAATTCCAAGGGTGATGAAAGGAGACGAAGCAGAACTCGAGGCACTCTTGGAAAAAAATAACCGCCACCCCCGCAGGCGATGTCCCCACGGGCACCCCGCTGCGATGGGGCATTCACGTCCACCTTTTACGGCTGTCTCTCGCTTTGGGTTTCGTGAGAGAGGCAGGAAAAGAGATGGGTAACGGTCAGGGACCAACGCCAACCACCCCCACGCTTTTCATTAGATTTTCAGAAGGACTACACATCGCAAGGGAGGGTCAGAAGTTGCGGGTTGTTATACAAGAACGTATAAAAAATCAGCGACCTTGAATGGTGAATTTAGGACCGAACTGACAGGACATACTTTTCAGGGACTGTATGGACCTCAATCTCAAAGCAGTGTGAAAGCAGTGAATCTGAGATTCAACCAGTACAAATACACGTAGGGCCGGCAAGGAGGAGGTTCCATGGATGCCCACTAATATACCGGTACGCCAATACAAACGAACCAACCAATGCCTGAAGAGGTAAAAATTTTGGGAACGAAAATTCGATTTCCCAGTCAATATGCATTAACAAAAATAAGGAATTCATGTCAAATTAAGGACATACTTCAAAGTCTTAAAATGAGGATAAGTTTTGAATATAAAGATCGAAAACTACGACAAATAAAGGTAAAAGTAAATTCTTCCTTCATTTTGGAATCCTCGCAAACACTTCATAAGATCAGTTGCCTAAGTAATTATGCAGCAAAAAGAGGATTTTATTTCAGTTCTGTACGTTTAATAATAAATACTCTATAGAAATATTGTGTTACTAGAAGAAATTTTTACTTGAATTTATCTAACTATGCTGTTCTATCAATTATTATAACATTTGTTAGTCAACAAAATTAACGACAGGAGCATTACATACGGTGGCCGTTGCTCCTAACATTCGTAATACTGAAATCACTATAGATATTTTCATTAATAAGCACAGAATTCGGTAAGTATCTGTTGGGCGAAGTAAATATAATGCTTAGGATACCCCATGTAAAAATTGTTCAAATTTGATTTTCATATCCGGCATCTATGGCGAATAACTCAATTTCCATTTTAAGCATTAATTTCCGTATAAAGTTAACTATACGGGACTGTCGGCGATATTTTACATCTTCGCATTCACGGGATGTTCATTCAAAGAAGTTACCTAGTTAGAAGTTACTTGAAGCGTGAACTTTTGGGTCTTATCTTGAGATTTTAAATCCTATTAAAAGTCAAAGTTCGGAACAAAAGTAGGACTTGAGCAAAAGAAGACAAAAAGCAAGCGATAGAGAGGAACATAGATGCAAAGAGAGTGACTGAAATAGCAGAGGAGCAAGAATCTGATGCTGAAAATGTCACTTTGGGTAAAAACTTTTGGTCTTAGAGAGAAACAAAGGACTTCGTGGAAGAGGCATAAGAAAGTGGCCACCCTTTGGCTTCCATTGTCCCTCAGTTAGTCGCCATAAAGGTGTTTTCGTACCTCGACTGGACCCACGAAAGGGACCGTTTGCCACTTTACGGAAGATTTACGGTCAATGCCATATATTTCCTAAGCACGCGAAGATGCAACTGGGAAACATTTCTGCGAAAGGACTGGTATGTGTGAAGAAGAAGCTTGTGGACGAATCGCATAACTGCTTCTAATTTTGCACCGATAAATAATGGCGAAAATATGGGATTTCGAAGAGCGGATTGGTATAATTGTAGTTGGATTTCAATTACGAAGACGCTTCTCCAGTATACTAAAGACAAACACGAGCTGAGGCTTAATTACTTTGATATTTAATTTTAAAGAACATGATTAACAATTCTGAGAGACCTGATAAAGGGCAACTCAGGGGCTAAACTCACCGAATCGGGGGAAAAATTCTCCATCCAAATTCAGCAAGAAGAGATCAAATCAATAGTAAAATGGTATGTGTTTCAAAAATACTTCATTTCATTATCAAACTATGTTGAATAAGGAGTATTTTTCCTAATTAATACTAGGGGTACGGTTCACAAATATTACTAGAGAAATTATTCACGGAATCTCTAAGGGTAATACAGTAAGTATTCATGGCTACCTATTTATTTAGTATTATACAATGCAACCTAAAATAATTTTGAAACAAAACTGCACGAGTAATTATTCGTGAAATTCTTGGAAAAATCCATTTCAAATCAGTTAACAATAGTCTGATAAATCGCTAAATTCAGTCATTAATGGCAAACCTACGGGCAATCTTCTACAACAGTGACTGCTAATTCTACAATGCAGGTATGTTAGTAACAAAGAATCCGTGGGAAAAACTAGTCCAAGAATCTAGTTATTAGCGTTACCTCAACAAGAACTGTCAACACACTGAGAATCGCAAGTAGGGTTAAAAGTGTGATGTAATGACCTAGATAACAGGACTAAAGAAGGTAGTTTCATGAAAATGGCTAATTCAGAAGCTCGTATTACAATCAAGTATAAGGAGGCCTTACTTTAGTACAGTACTGTACTAAAAAGTCCCCGGTACCACCAAATCAGTGACTTGGAAAATCAATTCCAAGAAATTAGTGGAGCACTTCCGCCCTCCGATCAGTGAGTGATCCGATGTACTTGTTCAACATCCGTGGCAGCACGTCGGAATCTGCAAGCAGTACCATGATGTAAAGAAGACCCCCTAATGTCGGCAATAAAAAGATTCGCAGTGGACGGATGGACAAGAGAGTGGCCGTTGTTCCAAGGCGTCGAAGAGAAGACCTCATCTCTCCTTACATAACAGTGGTCTTTATTGCCCGAATCAAGGAGGAGCAGACGTTAACGGATTGTGACGGGCCGAGGAAGTTTCGGGTGTCGTAGAGGGGATGGTAACGATAGCAATAAGCCGGAGATGTGCGCACTAACACTCATTCCAAGAGGCAAATAAAAGAAGAAAGATTCCCCTTTCCCTGCATTCACCTCTCAATTCCACTGCCATTCCATTCCTATGCCCGAAATCTTTCAAGAATGCTCAAATTGAAAGCTATTTTTGTTTGGCAATAAAGTTTTTGTTGGCATATTAAAACTGCGCTTCAGTTAAAATTTACTTTTATGAATGCCCAGGTTTATTTTGGCTCGCAGGGAGGAATGATGCTGTGCCCTTTTACTTTATTTAATACTTTAAAATATCGCCATTTTTTAAAGAATGTACGTTTTCAACACATAGTGTTTTGGTATTCATCAAAATAAATTTAAATTCTAGTGAAAAACTAACTGAGTATTAAGGTTGCCACAAATAATACAATAATATTAATTAACGAAAAAACAATATTATAACCTTAATTATTAAGACTATAAAACAGAAAAATTCTGAGTAATAGATAAAAAATAATTCTAATAAACGGCGATTGCTATCTGTTATGGTCGATTAATTTATGAATCCTTTTATACAAAATTGATTTTACAGATTTTACTACTTCCTAATGTACACAATTTTTATAATATCTCAAATATTTCGGCTGAAAACAAATATCAACTACTAAGAAAACACTTAACGTTCAAATTTTAACGAATAGTATAGCATATGAAATGAGGCGCTGAAGCCTTGATGTGAATTGAAAACAGTAATGACCAAAATCTGAGAAAGAAATAGTCATCTAAGTCGTCATAATACTAGACATTCCCCAGATTGAAAGCTATGGAGAACTACCTGCTGCTAAGCCATCTCCCTTTTCCTGATGTTTTCACCTTTTCCAACGCAGTCGTAAAAACGGACCCTATCGTAGAAGAGGATTCTTCCATGGTTATACTGCCCCCAATATAACCTTGGGTAGAATGGAGGGGAAATAATAGTCGTAGAGATGTTCTGCTCAGTTCAACAATGTTTGGGAAGTCGGAACCCAGAGATAGCAAGATGAATGGTGCTCTATAGTCCAGGGTAGTTAACTAATTAAGTTTACCTTTCGTAAATGTCACATTGGACTAATTAGGAGAGGAAATACAAAGATATACAACTGTATGAAAAATAACCATGACGGAGGTAAATTTGTGATGTCATGAGTTAAAAACAGCAGAGCTAGCTTAAGATTTCTTTTTTAACTGTTAATTCAAAATTTAGAGGTGAGAAATTGTACTTGAGTAGTAACTAGGCTATTACCATAAAGAAAGAGGGCAGTTGAATTCATGAATTATATAAAAAAGTTTCATATAGGAGAAATGAGCTCATATTCGATGGCTGTGGAATTTATTTTTGCTATGAAAAATTGAAAAACAGGAGCAAGAACTATAAGAGATTAAATTAACAAATAGGTATTCCTGTGAAATATCGAGTAAGGAAAATGTAACCAGTGCTTCTAAAATTTGTCGGTTTCAAACAGTTGACAACTAAATATTTAAGTTGTTTACCCTCGTAAAATTATAAAAAGTCCAGGGATTTTAATTTGAGAAATAAACAGTACGTATTTCACGCCCGGGCAAGACCAGTTATTTCAGTTAGAATATCGTAATTATATTCACGAATCAATATTTGAGACAAGAGGGACCGTGATTGCATTAGTAAACAAAATTTACAAAAAATCTAGAAAAGCGTATTTTGATGATAAAGTCCATAAACGATTAAAAGCGAAAGGGCAAAATGGAAGGGAACATCGATGTGAGGACAAACAGAATCAACGGCGGCTGGGGTTGGAGGAGAAGGGTTCTATTGAATGCGTTGGAGAGACTGTTTACGTTCACTGAAGAAGTGTCCACTTGAAACTGCTCCGCTGAAGACTGCCGTCGTCCTGTCCACATCGTGTTTAAGGTCAACTCTCTCACCCACCGCAAACAAATAGCCGATTCAACACGACCGAAGGGATGGGGGAAAGCATCGATTCAGACGGCGCTTCTTCATAAGGAGATAAGGAAATATCGGAACTGGGGCATAAATCCATCGATCTATACGCTGACCTCCGCATTCTTAATCAATACCGATATCATAGTGAAAGTTAAATCGTATAAAGTGGGGGAATGAGATTTCGAGCTTTAAAGACCGTTACCAAGGATGGAGATGAGATTTAATTCTTAGTCCAGAGAGTGAGGATGATACCCCTTTGTCTGTTCCCTCAAAGAAATTTTGCTTATAAATTGGGTCGATGATTTATATAACATAGATTTAATAATTTTTGAGCCAAGAGGAAATTGAGCCAGGAAACCACTGGTGTACAATTCTTGCCTTCCTTCCCTCCTCTAATTGCAGTTCAGAATCTCATGTTTAGTTCTCAACTTGGTGGTAGCTCTAAGTGATAAAAGAGGAATCAAACGCAACAATTATTGTTTTATACCTCTCTCAAAAGTTACTTATAAAACTACCGGAAATCATTGGCAAAAATTTAACTCGCAGTTCTGTCGCTATTCTTTTTAACTTGGAAAACATTCCAAGTATGTTACATTCAAATTTTGCATAACACTAGAAGATCTTTAAAAGACGATATAAGGAATGATAAACCGACTGCAGCGTATTCCACTATTATTAATTATCTAATAGTAAACAAAATATAGCACCTATGCAATTAGAATTGTCATTTTCGAATATAACGCGGCAAACAAACATCTTAGTGAACAACTCATCGATAGTGAAGCGCTACTAAAGCGTACCCAGATATCATCACGAGGAGAGCTAACGTAATTCTCCTTTAAAATTAATTATCCTGAAAACTGACCAAGAAATAGTCGGAAAAAAAGATTTTCCCCCATCTCCTTAAAACATCAAGCATAAATATTCCAATCGAATCCAATTCACTCCTCATAACTCAATTCACTATAGGATAAAAGACGCAAGTATTAGGGCCTAGAATCGTCGCAAGTTGCGTGATAAACTCAATCCGACGTAAATGCGCGCCACGAAGAAAGATAATACCGCAAAGTAGTGTTGATGAAATGATGAAAGAGGCGAATCAAGACGAAAATGAACAAAAGGGTTTCCTGAAAGTGCGGCGCTAAGAGAAGAAGGGAAGACTCGTAATGACGGAGGAGGAAAAAATGAAGAGCGCGATAAAACAAAAGAATAAAGGAAAAGGATAGGGCCTGTAAAAGACGAAAAGAATGAGGAGCTTCCATATGAGGTCACAGCGAAGAGACCGAAAATTCCCATTACACAAAGCGGTCGCATGCGTGTCAAATACCACGAGCTCAATCAGGCACGTACCGGCAGAAACAAAAAAGATAAAGAGGAACGGGGATGAAAGGGAATGAAAGAGAAAGGGAATGAAAGGAAGAGAGATTTTTAACAAAAAAATGAACACAAAAAAATCCCTTTTCATTATCTTCCCCTACACCCACATATGCTTTTCTGTCCCCTTTCGCACGCATGGAGCGAGAAAAAGGTCCTTTTCTGTGGTGTCCTCTCTCTATTCACCTTCTGAAGGAGGAAAAATAAACGGCGGTGGCTCTGCCGACGAAACCAAAGCGTTTGGAAGGGTTTTGCTGGTGGCACAAGGGCTTTGCTTGGATAGGTGAGGGTCACTGTCCTATACACTCTTGATTATAGAGCTGATGTTTGGCTAAAACACACTGATGTTATCACCGTTAAGAGACAACAGTGGAGTGGAACAAAAACTGATAGATATAGATTTAAAGAATATATTTATATCGTGAGTGGTTATATCCAGAACAAGAGTGGTGAACACGATCAGTTTTAATTAGCGGTAGTGGAGAGGAAAAATTAACTTTTAAGATATGCGTGTTTTAAATAGTTTGGATATTGTTCATAATATTGTTTAATTGTTAATGATGACAATTTTTTGTAAGTATAGTTTCTCGTAAAAAATATTATATGAAAATTAAGCGTCAAAAACCGACAGATTCAACATTTAAAAAATTAAGAAAAATATGCTGCTAATTTTTTGTTATAGACTATCTAAAAACATACTGAATAAAACATTATTCCATGATTTTTGCAAAAATACACGATTTAGAACATTCCTGTGTATTCCACGGTGTAAGTTTCAATGGAGCAGTTAATATGATTAAGATTTTTTATAAAGGATTCCATAAAATCGAGATATTACATTCAATAATTCGTGACCAATTCGTAAAGCGAAATTCTTGACAAAAAACATTACATTAAATGAATAAATAAATGAGTAAATAGTTCACGGAAAAATTTACGCAACCATAATCACAGACTTTGGTATCAATAGGTCATTATCCGAGAAATAACTTATCATTACTATCCGAGAAATAACAGAACAGTAAGAGAGGAGAATCGAATACACTAGAGGAAAGAAGCTTAGAGAACATTAAGAGTTAAGCCATTTATCGAGACGAGCCATCGCGACAGTTGAATTTTCGGCATGAGAAGACATTTAGCAACCATAAAGTCATCGCGATGTGACGATAAACGCCCCGGCCGAATCGCTCCGAAAACATGTCCCGTCCTCTTCCACAATCGCCCGACTGACATTCATGAATCCAAATCCTATTACGCTTACAAAATACTATTTGAAGTCCAACCGACCATCTTCCCACACTGCGACATAAGAACACAAAGCCATTTACAGCGGATCATCCTAATTCTCCCATTGAGACCAATTCTAATCTCGACGTCCACTTAAAAAAATCCTCCCGCGACGGAGTAAAGGGTTACCGACCCGAAAAAGACCACAAAACAGAAGATAGTAGTACCTCCGCAAATTTTCCCACCGTAGTTTTTTTGAAGACCCGTCACACGCGATATCCTTTGACCTCTCCCTCCACACGGCAATATAATACCACTTGGACCCGCAGCCGGAGACTTGAACGCACGACAAAGCATCGCCCTCCCCCTCAGCGCACGCCGGCCAACTATTGTCCATCCTCGGAGACGCGGTCGCGTGGACCCCCTTTTCAACATTTCAAGCGCCAGATACAAACGCGATGAAAGCGACGCGGGCGGAGGGTTGGAGAATCACAATGAAGGCGCGCGCTCCGATGACGGTTTGCAAAGTGTGTTGGTGGCTTGATCAAAGGGAAGGATTAGGCCGGATGGACAATGGGACGAGGGAGTAATCAGTGTGCAGAAGGGGGAGGACACCGCAGCACCCTGGCTCGCGTTTCGCCATACAAAACTTTCTCCCTCTTCGTGTTTATGCGTGCGTGCGGGAGACACGCGAGTTTGAGGTCAGTTAGACGTCTGTTAGATGCCTCGAGGACGTTGCGCACGCCCCCGTTGCGTGCGACCCGAATGGAAAGTGTAGATCCCCTTGAATCTTTTTGTGCTGCCGCAGCGGGGGATGCGGCGGCTGAAGATATCACTCCAATCGGATGCATTGCCGATGTCCAAATAAACCAGAGGCTTCAACTGCCGTCCTTGCATTAGTATCTACTTCACGACTTGATCACGCGCCCTGAAATTCTTCAATTAACGCCCTCCTATGTTATTTCTTGATATTCAACCCCTCCTTTCATACGTTGTCATCCAACAAATTTGGCTTTTGTCTTCTACCCTAGTTTTACCTTCCCTGGCCCAATTTAGCTTCCTTTCATTAGATATTTATTATACATAACTGATCATTTCCTCTTCCCATGTTTATGTTAACAGTCCCTCTTCCCTGTCATGAATTCAAACCAAAATATATAAATGCAGGCATGCACCCAGGATTTTAGCTTCGGGGCCCAACTAAAGGATTGCCAGTAATTAAAAATTGAAGGTGTTACAGTTTCAGTTGGCCGATGAACTTAATAATCATCATGATAAAAATGAGGAAAAGGTTGTAATTGTATTTTCATTATAACTTATTTAGGTGCGAACTTATCGTCTTATCGTAAGCATGTGAGCGATCAAAATGCCTGATGTACATGTACCTTTAGAATCCTGTCAGCCCCCCACCTGGATGCGCGTCTGCATATGTATAGTCTTATACTGCTGAAGGGGTTCGTGTGCAAAAATGAGAGTATTCTTCTAATTAAGTTTGTTTATTTACTTATTTGCCAATATCCCATCAATGACTATCACTGGCGAACTTCAGAGACACACCAAAAGAACAAAACCACGTCTAGACTAGCTCCAGAGTCACCAGACTAGCACGCTAACCTTCACATCCCCGAGGATAGCAGGAGATGATCGATTATTACAACAGTTCACTAGCCTTTCGCTATATTGATATGAATCAAGGAAAACACACCACGAAAACGCGTTCATTTTGGACCATCGACCTGAGATTGGAAAACTGCCGATGAGGACGAGCGATTAAACATTGGTATCGAGGGCGTCGGAGAGGGAGCGAGCGGTGGTACAGCGCACGCTCCCGTTTCTACGTGAACAATAAAAAGGTTATGCAAGAGAGACCTCGCTAACTGAATACGCACAGCAAAGTCCGCTGTCTCGGCCAGATGTTCTCAATTTGTACGACAATTGTTCCTCCCCCACCCGCACTCGGTTCTTTCCTACGCCACCCCCCTCGGGCAACAATCACACGGGCACGGGCTCTCCTAGTCTCATTGTGTTCTCCATACGCACAACATCTTGAACGGCATTCCGAACCCCTTTCTTGCTATCTCCTCCTATTCAACCGCCGTGTGTGAGCCTCACCTATTCACCTCCACCCAGACACCATTTCGTCTTTCCAATCCAGCTTCTTTTGTTCCCTGCGGATCCTTCGATGCCTCACTCCTATTCTCTCTTTTCGATTCTTCCATTCACTATTTCCTCTCCGAGGATTCCTATTCGCCTGACTTTCAAGGCCCGGAGGATGGTGCTTCACGAGGTTCGGCTATCCTCGAATATTCTCGTATGGAAAGGATTCTCTCTCTCGCCTTACTTACTCCGATCAATGCGTACAATATTCTTACGAACCGAAGAATCAGTTTGCGTACTCTTTGGATCTGCTACCGAGAGCTAAGTATCAATTACAGAGGCAAAGTTTCGGCCAAATCTTTATAATTAATATCATAATAATATTTTATTATCAATATTAATAATACTAGTCGCAATTGTAAAAATAGATAATATAAAAGAAAGAGATACAGTACAACTAAAGAAAAAATTGGGCTTTCGTTAAGAAAGGACAACTTGATACGAATATCGTAAAAAATATAGCAGAGGGAAGTATGAATGGAAAGATAAACTAGACAGACAATTTTAAAAATTAACAATGATAAGTAAATATTACGATAAAACTTCGGCAAATAACGACACAGTGATATTATTTTTTCAATATGTTTAAGACGCCCGTGAAATGTTACTTGCAGTTAAGTTGACGGCAAACGCTGGTGAAACTAGATCAGACTCTTTAAACATCGGCAAAGCTAAACGCATCGAATAATAAAAGTTGATCGCATTCGTTAGAATATTCATGAATGTGCTATTAATAAAAATTAAGAAAAGATGTTTTTGAATCCCACCGCTGTCCATGAGGCGACAAATAACCAGGTAAATTTCATAATGAAATCCATACCAACCAAATTGTAGAAAGATAACAATCAACATTAGTAATGTACGAATCATTTCCAGAGGCACATCCACCCTCCGCGTACCAAATGCTGCTCAAAATTGCTCCGAATTCCTCCATCATCGGGAATCGAAACCCCTTACATCCGGAAAAACACGCCCGTTCACCCGGAAAACTTTATTCCCGGTCCTCATTCGATTGCACGGGGGAGCAATCCAAAGACACCACACCTCACCGATTCGAATTAATAAGGCGGCGACGGACCCGAATTCCTAAATCCGCGCACATTCCGACCTTTACGAGATGGGAATCGGCCGAACACACCTCCACCTTTTAAGATCTCCGGGTTATGCACGAGCGGAGATAGTCCCTAAGGAGGGCCCGCACGTAAGGGCCCCTGCAGGAGGGTGGGAATTCCATCGAAAAGTAGGGTCGGCGAATCGCAGGGGTTACGGCGTCTCTATTGAGATTCTGACGGCGTGGCGTTAAAATCCCCTCCCGAAATTTCGCAGCACACAGCCCAGAAAATTCACCTTCAATATCACCCTTCTAAGCAGTTATCGCTCCCCACCATAAAGCCCATTACTAAACCCCTCTCCTTGCACCGAAAAATCCCTTCCTTCCCCAACCAACGCCTTACTTTATGACCTTACTCATCTCCTGCAATCCTGCCATACTTCCTCTTCGGTGATATTCACTCATTTGAGAGCGCCCCAGTGTCTTTAATGCTGGTCTCCCACCCTCCGAGACGAGACCGTAAAGAGATTTTAAGAACTTTTAAATTAACTCGAGAGTGACGCTTATGTGCGAATGCGGCTTGATTTGTTATTCAAATCAAATCCGGAGTGTTTAAAGGGGTTATGAAATCGGGGAATTCAATTCGTCCGCGACGCTGTTTTGGGAGGAAAGTTGCGCAAAATCCTGGAGAGATGCCTAAGGGTTTCGACCTTCATTTCTTCAGGAGGAATATTACGGAAAAATGCACAGAGAACCTCATAGTAATATTACGTTTTCCTTCTATCAAACCGTCATACGCTATAACTCATTGAATGGGTTTTCAAAGAATTCGATCTCTGACTTTTGTGATTGCAATTTTTATATTGGAAAATTATTTATGTGATTATTTTGATTAAATCATAATTCGTTCAGTGTGTATATATATATATATATATATATATATATATATATATATATATATATATATATATTTATGTATCGGTAGAGAGATATCTATGACTAGGGTCAAACTTCAAATTAATTAAATTACTACGGAAGGCATTGATAGAAATTGCATGCTACCGAAAGCCCTCAATATACATGTTTATTATTATTATAACAAATGAAAGTTGTGAAGACACGAAAATTTCCTTATCTCGACACGACGAAAACCCTGTTTAACTTGCAAGTTCTTCCTTGGGAAGACTATACTGATATTCAGTACCTAGAACTCAAAAAAAAAATGAAATGCAAAAAAAAACTGAGCAGATATTTTTATATATGTCTTTAGCAAAGATAATGAGAGATTGAAAATAAAAATAATGAATTTCATATGAGAATTCGCGCACAAAAGTAATTTCAAGAACCGTGTTAAAGATTCAAATTCCAAAACGATGGAGAGGAAATTTTTTCTGAAAATAATTTTAACAATGTAATGCGACACAATATCCTATTAAAATACATCTATATATTTCCGGTAGCACAAATGAAAATTTGAATCAAGCGTTACAGAACCCTTCCCTTACGAGTCACTGGAAACAACCTCAATTTCTAATACATTTGTCACCATTCGCAACGAATATTTCGATGAAAAATGAAACGTTTCCACATTACGTACGGAATCGCAATAAAAACGGCGGAAACAATACTCGTAGCGAAATAAAGAAGGCGACGGAGGAAAGAGAAGGGCAAAAAAGCGACGCCTTGGGGAAGAAGATAGGGAAGGATAGGGAAGGATAAGAAAAAGGGGAGGAAGTGGGAGGAAGGGAGCAGAATGGAAGCGGGGCGACTTCCCTGTTCTTATCGCAGACAGCAGGATAATTAAATTTGTCCCAGTGATTTATCGTAAGCGTTAGGATCTTCCCGTTCCGCGACTCCCAGGAGAAGGTCTGAAGGGAAGGGGGGGCAAAGGAGCACTTCGGAAGCTGAGATGCTCTCTCCGTAGCGAGAGAGATAATGTAACCGAGTGGCGCATGGAAACGCTATCATAATTCGACAAGGAATTGTAGCATTCCTCCTAGATAATATTACTCCGGACTTTAATTACTCCGTCCTTTATTCATTAGAGGACTGGAATGTGTGTAATCCGGGGCGAAAAAATAGCCGTCCCAAAATCATGCGAAGGGCACCCAGCTGAATTTTAATTGCACCTTTTGCAATTGTAATGTAGAAATTTCTTTGAAGATACCTCTCGTTATTGAATATTATTCCTCCAATATAGAAAGGTTTAATCCTACATTCGAAAAATTGGTGACAATTTATAATGAATCACTTGGATATATAAGTAAAGATAAAAAAAGTGACGGAAAACGATAAGAATTAAAGATGAAATCGAGAATAAACTTCTTCCAATCCAAAAGTCATTGTATTGATAAAAAGAGTATAACAGAATGTAGGAAACTAAAATCTTACTTTGAATCAGGCTGAAATATCGAAATATTCACTCGGCAGAAAATTCTTCGCGTATTTCAAAGTAGAAATGAAATGAGAATTTTATCAAACAATCGAATTGATATTTAATAATAAAAGGAATTCTTGATTATAATTTTTAACTTTAACCAGGGACAGCAAATTTTGTTGGGTTGATTAGGTCAAGATTTATTTGTATTCCCATATACATTCACTGGCAATCACTGTGGGAGACGTAAACCGTAACTATGGACGAACACACACAAGCAATCCCTAATCAGAAAAATCCGATTAGCATGGACTTGAACCCAAGACCTTGGGATTGGACACTAAGCACTCGTCCACATTTAACATTTAAATTACGCTCTTATCCACAAAAACGAAACGAAAAGATATCTGCATATCAAATAAAAGATTTAATGATCCACACGAGATAAGATAAATCAGCAACATTAGATTTTTCACCCCTAGTTTTACACAGATAAAATTTTCTACTATCAGAAATAGAATTTACACGTAAAGTTCCACCACGGGAGGGAATTCCAACCCCGCTGAAATTCGGACAGGAAACCCGGAAATCATAGAGCACTCGATGGTGCGCTATCGGAAGATTAGAATCGGAACGGGAAGTGAAATGATTGGAAGGAACGGTCCATATTCCGCGAGATTAAAAACACAACAGAGAGAGAGGAGAAGACGTTTTCTAGGGGAGCAATAAAATGGAATGGAACTGCTACCGCGTTGACACGGAGGAGATGGATTGAGATCTGAGGGAAGTAAGAAATGAAAGAAGGGCGATGGGCAGAAGAGAGGGAAAAATAAATAGGCAGGCGCATTCTCTCGACGCGAGGAGTAAATGAAAGAAAAAAGAAGGAAAGGGATGGTGAGATAAGGGATGGAAAGAGGAGAGGAATAAAGAATTTAAAACTGTGGAAGAGGGATATCGCGAGATCAGAAAAGAAAACCCGAAAATACGAGGGGAAAGAAAAAGGGAAGTGGCAGATCCATATCAATAGAAAAACTTCCTCGGTGCAGCGGACCCATTCGATAGAAAACTCACTCCCCTACTCCACTTCGGAGATCAGTCGGGGATAAGTGAAATAAAATGTATTACTTATATAAATTTCAGATAACGTACATAAAACACTTGTATAAAAGCACTTGTGTAATTAAAGAATACTGGATAGTCTTTAGTTCGAATATCAAGTGCTTTTCTGGGACTTCGTTGCATTATACCGATTCGTTACCCTTTAGAAATGCATAAGAACGAATTTCATATCATTGGGCATATATCGTGGCAAATTCTCATGCCTGGATATTTTACTGTTGAATTTTTTGGTGCAGCGATATCGTCTATCGGAACTCATAATGTATCAATATTGACTGCATATTTCGAGGTAAAACGTCCACAAGATTCGTCCATTCCCAATATGTAGTTCTGTTAATGATATCTCCAACTTCGTTGTAATCTCCTCTGAGCACTAATTACTGATATTTGTGATTGTATTTTTATCAATTACAATCTCTTATTACTACAGTATCTTGTGCCGATTATAAAAGCAGGAAACATTTAATTATTCAAAGCACTATAATTTAACACCGGCATCAAAATATCGTCTTGGAAGATTTTTAAAGAGAGATAACCTTTGCATTTCAGAAGCAGTAATTTTAAAAGTACTTCGTCAGCGAAGAAATTTCGCAAATATAGACCTCTACTGGGAATCGAACCCGGAAGGGTTACTTTCAGCAAGGGCGAACGTAGACTATTCTTTGATTTTCAAAGACATGACTTTCATCTACCTTATTTTATGTACAGCAATGCAACCCTGCGAGAGAAATTTCCAATCTATCGGAATAACCCATTATAATCGAACTGTTATACCCTCAAACCCATAGTGTATGAGTATATATCTAAGTACATACATGCGCGAGGAAAACTACAGAAGAGAAAAAAGCAGAAAGGGAGCTAAGTAAGCAAAGGAACGAGATAGAGGAGAAGAGAGATGGATGGAGGAATAAAGCAGAGAATGGGGAAGGTGGCGTACCCACTCAAATGTCCCTCACTCCCACACCCTCGTGATAAATGTCTTCTCTTTGCAAGAGTTCACTCCACTCCGCTCTGATTCTTATCTCTCTCGCCCTTATATTCCCTCGCTACTCGATACATGAAGTAATTCCCTTCGCACCAAATTGAAAAAGAGGCCGGAATTCGATTCCGACACTAACGCCCTCATCCGCTAATTCCTCCTCCTCTTCGTCCTTAAGCGAAAATTCCATGAGTCGGATGCTTAATGACCTCTCCTAGTGAATTTCGCTACATTTCGGAATATTCTCTTTCGATCTATGGAAAGACGCTAAGAGAAAATACGATTTAACCTATTTCAGAAGCCTGGATAACTAAGAACTGCTTTATTACTATATGAGAGGGAGTATAGGTATTCTATCTGTTCGACTATTTTCGCATGCATACACAACATCAATTTCAGTACATTGCAGAGATGATCAAACTTGTAGTTCAACAGGCAAATGTGTGAGTTGATATCCATAGTTTCCTCTATTTTTTCTAATCTATTGGAGACCAGCGATTTTCTCTGGAGCATAGTTTACAGAGCATAAATTGAATTTCTGGGTTTCTTAATTTAAATGATGAAATGAACAATTTAATTCTCAAAAATTTTATATAAAATCATTAATGCATTTGTGAAATCTTTAGCTAAAGGCTTTCAAATTATATTGGGAGCTAGAATGTTAGTTGGGAGCTACTTCAAACAGTATTGCGGGAATCGTAACTTAAGGGGAAGTCGGTAATTTTTTTTTATTTCAAAGAAAAAAGCTGAAAACATTCAAGAGGAAATCAGAGAATACACAAAATTCATCATGTTATACAAAATAGGAATAAAAATTTCACAAACATTTATCCATTATTGTGTATTTGATTCTAGTCATCATATAACCAGCTTTCCAAATCTCTTTTAACGTCACCTAGAGTTTCATCCCTAAATATCCCAAAGTGAACATTACTTCAAAAGGACATCATAAACGTAAGGAAACTGATTTTAAATTACTCCGTAATGAAATAAATCAATATATCTATATAGCATTTTTGCAGTCATCTGCGTCGAAGATGGCACCTAATATTCCCTTACATCTCAATAATGAAGCCAACCTAAGAAGGCACAACCGATACATTCTATTTAGGAACTGAACCATCTAACATCGTCTTCCTTAAAGATACAAATCTGTTCCTTAGATACACTCGCATTAGAGATTTGTCTCCATTCTGCCTCCGTCCATTCTTCACCATAAATAATTCGTATGATTTTGCATTCTCTTAAAGTCACTCCATATTCATTAGAAAGAGACGCTAGTCTATGAAAATGGCCGCCATCAAATGAGTGACGAAATGAGAACAAATGGTTCTTCGATTGGAACGGTGCATAGAAATCCGAGTTGGCGATGAGGACAAATTATATGTCCGATGCCTTGAATGGCTTGAGGAGATTGGATGAATGAGATAGATACCTCAACTAAGAACGGAGGGTTAATCAGGATTACAGTGTAAGAAATAGAGACTGAGTTATGCTGTTAGGAAAAGAGCTGGGGAGAATGCAACTAAGTATCACTATGTTGATTTAACCACGCCACCGTGTATTAGCATGTATATGAGCGGTTGCTCATGAATTATACTTAATAAGTTGCTTATATAAACGATGATAAAATCAGAAATACTACAAATAACCCATTTTAACCTCTATGGAAGTAATAATTGGTCATAAAATCGAGAAAAGCTTGTAACATAATCGGAAAACCTGGAAAAGTATACGGTCTGATCAAGAATTTTCCGTCTTTTCATTGGTTGGTAGAAAATAAAACTTATAAGCCCCAATTTACCTTGAAGTTATTCTTTCGTTTTGCGTTATATGTATCTGGAGCTATTCCAACGCCTAACTATGAATAATCTGATATTTGTTTAACGGTATCAGAGTGTCTTTTTCCGATATTTGTGATCACATCCGCCAACCTAACTATGCTCAGATTGGTTATCTTTTATGAATTGACACTAGAAATTATAATGTTGATTTTGAAAGTTTTTCCATACAAATGTTTTGGTCAAAAAGATATACTTGTGACAATTCCTTTGGAGACAATATTAGAGGATGGATATTGTGAATCGAATATGACATTCATAAAACTCCGATGAGCATAATTTTCGTTGGAAAAAAATCCAACAAATCTTTCTGAGGCTGGATACCCAGGATATAAAACAGAATCAAATCGTCCATCGTTAAGATTTTTACCGTACATAGCAGTTTAGCTTATCGTCCCAGTGAATCACGGCGCAAGAAAGGAATGCAATCGCGTCGGTCGTCATTACAAACACAAGGAGATGGGCAAAACGCGTGTCGTAGGCAAGTGCCTTCCTTCCTCAGTTTCCTCAATCCATCCAAGTATGAAAGAATGCCCATTTCAATGGTGCATTCCCCCCTCGGTACTTCCCTCAACACCAGAGGGGGCGAAGATATATGGGAGGAGGACCGCATCGGGAAAGATTGAAAGCTGGATTGGAAGCCTCCCCTTCTCTTCAACGCCTCCCAAGAAGAACGCACTCTTCCCTTACCAAACTAATCCATCGTCATCTATTTCCTCATCCACAAACACATCTGCGACTGCTGCGTTACGCACTCGAGAGAGTTTTATCGCTGTCTCGGCAGTTATTCATTCATCTGCGGCCCGAATAAGTGGAGCACTCCGCCGAGGACTCTATTCGCCACGATTCCGACAACTGTGCCTATTGCTGCAAGTTTCAACATGGTACAACATCTTCCTTCAGGAGTAGCTGTAGGATTGTTAACTTCGGTTTCCATGGCCGAATGGAAAATTCAGTAAAACGAAGCTTTGACAAACTAGGTTCCCTTCCAACGAATTCTGGGAATAACCAGGGCGTCAAACTGTAATATTTTTTCGTTTCGGATTTTGTTCCGGTTGGACCAGACATAAAAATATCGGTTCAGTTTCAACGTCGAACCGGTTCGAACCATTACTTTTGCCTCTAACGTGATATTATGTCCCTTTACAAAATTTTGTCTAATTTTATTATTAACAACGCATATGACTAAATTTTAGAATAAAAGTTGGTAGCAAGTCGTGATAACAAATGGTTAGTAAACCATCCTCCAGTTATAGTAATGCGCATTTTTGGGAACAAACAATTATAAACAAAAATTTAATCTCGATTCAGGTTCAAATTTTTTTTGTTCCCGATCGATTCCTTGAGATTAACGAAGACGTTTTTTGATCTTTTCCAAAAAAACAAAATACGTATTTCAAAAAAGGAAAAGTAAGAAAAAGAGGAAAATAAATCAATAATAAAGAGAAAAAGGAAGAACTGCGTGGATTTGAAAAATACGAGTCAAGTACTTGGGAAAAAATCTCCACTGCAAGAAAACACCCAAAAGGTGAATAAATAAAAGATATATTAGCATCATTGCATGTATGCTGTATTATTTAACTCTTTTTCTTATAGGACATAAAACTGTTTACAAATCATTGAAGCGTATATCAATTTATCTACTCAGAAACCCGAATTTATCAACTGGCGAGGATAAAACTAAAAACTAAAAGTATGTAGAAAAGATTGATGTAAGGAGAAATGCTTACGGGCAGTAGCTATTGGAAAGCAAGATAAGTGGTAGGGATAATATAATATTAATATTAGGATCATATTGCCATTATACATCTTCACACATCAGATAAGTTATTAACCTCCTGTTTTTCAAGTAGCAAATAAACTTTCATAAGTCACAAGAAAAATGGTGACTTCTGTGCATCGAGGGGTCGCCTCGAAAGATGAATGGCTGCAAAGACAACTAAATATAGCATATATGATCGGGAGATTCATTCGAACCATCTCACTCGTATTTAAGATTAATCTTGACGTGCATCTTAGGCGGGTTCGTTTACATGCCGTCACTTACGTCGAGATACATTGCGAATCCTGATCCATTCGCATTGAGAGAAACATTCAATCATGACCATCCGATCCATCACGGCCACTTTCATCCCTTATGTATGCACCTCATTCGCAGTACCGAAAGGGACAATTAATATTTAAACGGATTGCATCACTTTGACCCCTTCTCCCTTATATTACTCAATTTTCACGCGTTTTTCCATTACCCTTATCCGGCGGATGTTTTCCCATAATGTTAATTTTTTAAGTTGTCTGTCTAGACGAGGGGTCTATCTCCCAACTTTCGGTAAGGTGCAAACCATCAAGATAAGTATGAAATAATAAAGATAAAGGAAAAATTCTGATGACGTGGAATAAAACCGAGGAAAGAGAAACAAAGAAGAAGAAAATGTATGGAAAACAATGAATATAGTTGTATAATCACAGGCTAAAGATGGAAAAAAATTATATATAATTATAGATTATAATAAAATTCTGAACCATTTCTTGCAACTAACCCATTTTATTTGATAAAGATGTTTACTATTCTCAATCTACTTCAGCCATAATTTTAAAACTTAATTTCAAGATATTATTTGTAAAATTAATACAATTTTCCAACTCTTCTTGTATAGCTTGACCCTTTCCAAGTAACATCTGTTTTACGAAGTGGTGACATCAGTTGAGTACCTATGCTTCAAAATCACTAACTTTACCTCGAATTTAATTCTTTACCACTTACGGCCATTTGAAATTTTACATAATAATTTTTATTCTGTAGTCAGATTGTATACACTTATACGCAGGGAGTCATCGAGTTAGAGCAGCATTTCGACTTCGGTCACAAATAAATGAACAACGGGCAGATTCGATGATTCACCCATTCACCCTGTTCTGGAGCACATCCTTAAGACGTCACAAATCCCTTTTATTAAGCCGTGAACGAGCAACAAAAGGCTTAATGTCGCCATCACTCACCCATCGCATCCTAGGGCAACAAGACTCTCAATTTCCTGCATCCACATGTCCCACACCTTAATTTCCGCACCACGATCATCCCCGCACGCACGGGATAAAGGCGGAATATTAAAATCAATGCCATTACCTATTCACAAAATTTCATACCGGCGGCCCTGAGCATTAGATGATAACAGTGGGGGGATGCGTACGAAGATGGGGGGGCGCAATAGAGGGGGGGCGTTCTTTAAAGGGTGTGAGCAAGCAATGGGAGTGGAACGACTCTTGCGGGAAGGGATGTGTGTTCAGAGGATGATATTGTGTTACCTGTCTGAATATTTTATGAGCGTGTTTTACGGATGGATGACTAGTAAGATGCCCCAGTCGCTCCGAGTGTTTGGACTTTGAGGAACTTTTGGTGTACACTTTGGCTGTGTTTGCGCCTGAGGAATATTTGGGCAGAAGTCGGGAGCTGGGACGGCGACGATATATGGGACAAATGACTCGACTTCAGACGAGGGCATTCTGGGAAATATATCGAATTGTGACCTCTGGAAAGTACATACTGTGATTAATGAAGTACTTGTAGTATTTTCAATATTCGATTTCGAGACACTACAGTGATTTGACACACTTGGGCCCTCATCAGATATCGAATCCGATTTCACCAAATTTGAAAGCGCTACCCACTTGGCTATCCGGGAGCTCTGGAGATACGGCATTTTGTATTGTGTTTAGAACAGTTCGGAATAAAGCCATGGACTATTTATAGGATGTGTAACACTCATACCTAACGGAAATTTATAAATTTTTTAAAGTATTTTATATGGATACCAGATAACCTGAGAGACCAATGAAGGTCAAATAAATAAAAGTGGTATTAGAATGTTTAAAAGAGCTTTGTCAGCTATGGTAATTTCGCAGCCATGGGCTTCTACTGAGAATCTAACTCGGGACTTCTTTGATAAAAAAATGAAAACCCCTTATCTCAAAATATATGTAGTTACAAAATTTCGATTTTCCCTAAAGAATGTTAACTAAAAACAGGAAATAGAGGCATCAATGTAAGTATTTATTAGGAAAATTAGTATTCCGAAAGTAAACAAGCAACCTAACAACCTCTACTTAGATATATTCCATAATATCGCAACAATTACCCTAGGCCCTAATTAATTCTATAATCTCAACGAGATTAGGCTAATTTGGGATATCTGAAGAAACTTGGAAATAAAAATTTATCGAGAAAATATTCGCGGAACTAAATTATCCCTGATTTGGAGCGTTGCTAGGGCGCGAAAAAAATATAAACAAGGCCCATTTTGGCAATAGAGGCCATTAATATAAATAACTGGGAAGGGTGTTGGCCAGGTGCCCGGGGAGGGATGACGGACGTTATCAAAAGAGCACGTGATCTGTTAGGCGTGGGTGTCAGAGGTCCGGTAGAATACGTTGAATAGAAATGAGCGAGAGGAATTGTGGGTAAGCAGAGAGGAAACGGATGGAAAGAGGCACTTGAAGATCGTTTATGAGTGACAGCAAGCACGTGGTCGTGAGAAATGGTTGTCTCGCGCCCTCTCTACACAGATTCACTCCTTTCCGAAGATTTATAAGGAGATGAAACGCCGGAAACAAATGAAAAACGAAAATGATTGCCCTCCTCCTCTATCTTTGATATCTGTTTCTCTCTTGAGTGGATCGCATGGAGGGATGGAGTTCTTACGCTTCGGAATTCTGTATGCTATTTGACATTGGGTCGGAGGCATTCTTAGATCAGATTATAGCACTGTGAAATGATGCCAAAATCACATAAGATATACAGGAAATATAAAAATTAAGGCCTCTTTATAAACACCAAACCATAGTCACTTGAAATTCACAAGATATCGAATATATAAACAAGCGGAGACGATGTTTTCAACGCTTATTGTATCCAGGTAAAAATGAATTGATATCTAAATTTATCGAAAATTTATTAAAAGATAGCAAGCCTTAGAAAATATTTAATTAAAAATCAATCGTAAGTCTAACAGAACGGAGGTTATCAATCCTGTATCAGTTATTTTATTTTTACACGTGCCTAGAAAAATATATTAATACACCATAAACTATTAATAGTAAATGCACTCTCAATAATTTACCGGCAGGTTACGCTGTAAGTATATGTATGTGTGCGTATGTTTATGCACATTTGTAATAAATTAATTTTCATTCATCTCTGGAATCATTGCTCCTCTCATAATTATGTAAAACATCATTTTGGCGGATATACCACAGGCGGTCCCTACCTTGAAAGATGATAATTAATCGAAGAACGGAATAAAATATAACTGCAAAAGCTGTTTCCCATATGAAATGTATGTTTTCCCCAGTTACTACTTACACGCATCATTTTCCTTTCATTCAGTTATATGTAATCATCCCTTGACAAGTAACCAAAAAAGGGCGCTAAATATAGTCTAGGTAAAGTGAGAAAGTGAGATTAGCTTGACGAAATGGGCAATATAGCAAGAGAGGAGGCGAAAAGAGAGACTTTAAGAAATGCTCATTAAAAGGCGGCGTTGGCTTTCTTTAAGCATCTCCACTCCGAAAAATCCGCTGACGTCATGACATCATTATCATTTTAATAAATGGCGCGGCGGGGAGG
Source organism: Pachydiplax longipennis (assembly GCA_036926295.1). Classification (NCBI taxonomy): domain Eukaryota; kingdom Metazoa; phylum Arthropoda; class Insecta; order Odonata; family Libellulidae; genus Pachydiplax; species Pachydiplax longipennis. The sequence continues at coordinate 20,542,750 of JAVFKF010000003.1, read as the reverse complement.
CAAAGTGGGCGCGTCCCCATCATCGATTACCACCATTTTCACCACTCGGATAATTTGTCAGAAGAAGACTTTATGCTTGGGATATTGGAAAAGGACCACCATCTCGAAAAATGTTACTATCTTCCTCGATTCAAGCATCTTGAGCGAAAATTTCCGAGTATGAAAAACTATACCTACATCTTGTATATCTCTCTGAATTTATTAAGTAAATCAAATCTTTGATTGAACCTCCTTTTCTTCTAAAGATTCCTATTCTGCCTCCTGAAGCATCTGAATAACACTTACCGATTTTTCATAGCAATTCTTTACAAAGCGTATTTCCTTTCGTTGTGCCTCTTCTTATTCGCAAATACAATACTTTTCAGCAGGGTTCCATACACTACATGCATACTCTAGGTGAGACCCAACTAGCGCAAAGTAACATCGCTCGCGGACTTTTTCTTCGCTTTTACCGACTATTCTTTTGACGAAGCCTAATTTCTTAAGAGCTCGCCCACATATGTTATGGGTGTAGGTACCCCAAGTTATTCGTGAGGGTTATTGCAAGATATTTCACCGAATAGACTGTTAATTTTTCCCTCGGAGGATATACGAATTATCATTGAAAATGTGCCTGAGCTCACATCAAAACTATCAAATATTTTAAATTTAAAATGCTATAGAATGCTTCAAATGGAATGGACTTTGAGTACCACTTGAAATAGATAATTAAGTTAAAAATTCTGATCTAAGAACGATTTTATCGTAATGAAGAAAACCCGAGATAAATGCTCTGCAGAAGGTTTTCGCCATCTGGCAGCCATGGAGTAATTAATTTTCGCCAGTATTCCGTAATAGATTGTGGAACATTCTGTTTCGAAAAACGAATATCAAAGGGATAATCAGAGACGTAACAGAAAGCGCAAGTAAATCCGAATCGAAGAGGATAAATTACCACTTCACCTCTTGGCATCCACGAAAATTGAAAATAGTATTTTATTTGGCAGCCGTCCAATCACGCGATAAACGGCATTTTATCGCAGGGAACCAAAATACGAAGCTGAGATTAACGTATTAAGGGGAAAGAATGGTTCCAAAGAGTATAGATAATTAATGATTATTTATTCTATGGTAATTGATGGCTATTTACTAGAGGTCGACTAAGCCTGGTTAAAGGAATTTCTTCTCTAACACAAACGGAACTCGATGAGAATTTACCAGATTTTATCGTAAGGAAAAACTATACTTCGGTTCTTACAAGTTTATGACCTTTCTCTTAAATATTATTGTAATGGCTACCAATTCCGTCACAGAAAAAGTATGTAGCGTTAAATAAGTAACAAGAATGAGATAAACGGAGAAAAAGATAGAAGAATGTTTAAAAAATTTAGCTTAGAACTTAGACTTGCTTGACAAAGACTTGCTTAGCTTAAACCCGCATGAAATAGACTTGCTTATCTTAGAATTGCCTGGATTTGACTTACTTTACTTAGGCTTGCTTTACTTAGACATGCTTGCCTTAGACTTGCGTAGCTTAGACTTGCTTGACTCAAACTAGCTTCACTTGTTACACCTGCGTAACCAAAGAATTGAAAGCATGTTCTCAGCCTATTACTATGAGTCCACTTTACGCTCATACGATCAGAAACAGCAAAAAAACCACATTAGGAGCATCTAAAATACCGAATAAATACATACAGTAGCATTAGATTCAAATTCCCTAATTCCAACCAACCAAACACCAATTGTCCTCTTGAGAAAATCGTCCAGTACACCCGCTATGATCCACGCGAATTTCGACCAAGTAATCTCGAAATACATTCCAACGGAGAAAAGGATATCTCGCCGCAGATATCTGTCCGCCTGCGCTAATCCTCTTAATTCCATAAAAAGCGGATCTCGTCCGCTGGAAAAGAGCCGCGCTGATATCGATCAGAACGCGAATACTTTTAATTTTAACGGCGTCTGACGCAAGTAACAACCAATCAAAGGCGAGTGGCATCCGATTTCTCCAATGGAATCATGAAAAGGAGGAAGATTCTTTAGCCTCGGGCATGCGCAAAGGAGGTGCCCCTCCAAAGAGGCGGGGGAGTGGACCTGCTACGGTTGTCATGGAAACAGCACCCGCCTCTTTTCGGAAGGGAACCATCCATCCAGGAGAGTTAAGAAGGAGGAGGTGTGCACGGGTCGTTAAGGGGGTGGCTATGCTCTTTCCTTACCGAAAGACTTCATCTGGTGATGAAACTGTGACTAACTCTACGAGGGCAGGTTTGCGATCAACATTACTACGATCGGATTCGGAAAAATAAGGCGTATCCCCGGAGAAATATTTTGGCTCATTTTAGGGAAAGAATGCTTTCATGAAACGAGGGGAACTTATGACAAAGGGACTTGATAAAGGAATCAGGAAGAGATTGGTAAAATCCTTGGTGTGGAGTGTAATGTTGTACGGGTGTGAAACGTGGACGATAAGAAAAGAGGATGTCAAAAGATTGGAGGATTTTGAGATGTGGGTAAGGCGTAGAATGGAGAAAGTTAGTTGGGTCGATTGAAAAACGAACGAGGAGATTCTAGAGATGGTTGGGGAGAAAAGAGTAATGATTGAAGTAATTAAAAATAGACAAAAGAAATGGGTGGGTCAAATATTGAGAGGTGAGGGATTGTTGAAGAAAGCGATCGAGGGAAGAATGCTAGGGAAAAGACAGAGGGGAAGACAAAGACAAAAGTTATTAGACGAATTAAGGAGTGGGATAAGTTACCGGGAATTGAAGGAGAGGGAATTAAATAGGGAATGTGGGGGCACATGAACCTACCGAAAGGTAGAACACTTTATAAATAGGGAAAGAATTTAAAGAGATTCCAACAACGAGCCCTAAAATTTTAACCGAGATAAGTCGATACAAAGATAAATATGAGAGCCCTTTTCTAACTCAGAACGTTACCCTGAATATCCAAATCTTAACAGCATCTGCCACGACTCTGCATCTGATATGATGAGGAGCGTTTGAGGCAAAAACATGAGAGTAAGAATAAGAAATGGATGGATTATGAATGAATATGGACTGTATGAAAGCCTACACTGACAGAATAAGGAATGTGTGCTTCGGTCTATGAGAAGGATGTGAAACATAAGGGTGGTGTAAAAAAGATTAACAGAACGGTCTATAGGTGGATGAAGAGTATAGCTAAATGGAGACGATCACCGAGAGATGAATGATGGATGAGATTCTTTTCTCCGCCGCGAGAAAATACTGCGAGTTTTATAATTGGTAAGATCTTTCAGTGAACGCAAAGACTGCAGACACAAAAAGCAGCTTATATGTTACATACGTTAAAATTACCGTGATCGTACATACGTAACCTTTCGTAATCTCCAACGTTCAATTGCATATGAACTCATTTTATCACAGATTCCCTCCAAAGATCTATTATGTAAGTAACCTAGAAAGACGGAAAACATTATATAACGAGGGAACATTTGAAGGAATAAGTTAGCTCGGAAAGCTATAATCAGAGACGAAAACAAGACGTGCTTATCTGACGTAATAATGGAACCTGAGATACGCTTAGAGGAGAAAGGAATGAGACGTGAGATTGCTTTTTGTGAGGCCTCAAACTCTGGGGCGAAACGAGTGGCCCAAACTTCCGTGGAAGTGAGAATTGGAGGGAGGGGTCGGGAGAGGAAAACCATTCTGCAAAGTCAACCCCATTTCCACCCACACCACCGCTTTATTTATGCCCTCTCCGTTTCTCCAATCTGGCTGCAGCTGCCCATTACTTCTCCCCGACCCGGGAACACAAATACTGAACCATGCGAGAAATATCTCACACACCGGTCCCGAGTTACTCTGCGGATACTATAGGACTGGAATATACTTATAAAAAAGTTTCGAAAAAAATGTTTATATCTAGAATCATCTGACGTTTTTAAATTACTAGTTCCGTAAATGATTTAAATCCACCTTATAACAAAGATACCCTACTGTCCAAAAAAGTTTTCTCACCTGTACGCTGATCATGAATATTATTACCATCTGCAAATTCTGTCGAGAAAATTACTGTTGTAAATTTGTAATTCCTATTTATTATGTTACATACACAGCCAATGTATAATTGAGGATAGCTTTTCGTGTTGGACACAATACATAACGATTTATACTCAATTTTATACGCAACAAGAAAATATATATTACCGAAGGACTACAACATTACTTGTTTACATGAAGGAATAATGATCGGAAAAGAATTGTCGTTTGGTTTGGTTTGAAAAAATAGGAAGTTTTTTTTATTTTAACTGGATTAACCGTGTTGATATCTGGACTACAAAACAAACTTTTTCCGTAACTGGATATGATGCCTAATCCGTATGAAATCCTGAATACAACCATTTTCAGAGTGGATAATCTGACATTTACGGTTGCTATAAAGCAAATTTATAAATAAAACAAAATCATGTTAAAATTGATATTCAGTACAACGTCTTTTCTTAGCTCGAAGATGACTTTTCACATTTTAAGATTTCCCATCAAATTTACCGCTACCTCCTGTATTTTCGCCCATTTTCCTAGCGGATTCTGCCAGATATTTTATTCCTCCGTTGCCGTGGTCACTCCTGTTATTTATAGCGTAGCCTAGGTCATGGAGAAAACGAGGATTATAAAATAAATTATCCGATTGGAGAGAGTGATGTATTTCCCTCGCTTTAATTTAATTCCGTCTTCCCTCTCGCCTTCTTTCGCATATTTCACTTTCTCCGTAACCACGATCTATCATTCGTAAACCCCTCATTAATTTCACCTTTTTCTTCTCCTTCACGTGTTAATTCCACAACATTATAACGCCGTATATTTATCCTCTTTTCTTTTGCCATCTTCCTCACTCATTACATTATATATTTCCCCGTACCATTGCTACCTATTTTATACCACGTCGTAATATATAAGGAATGGTCTTGTTTAAAAATACATTCCTCTTTCTTTCCGAAGGATTTGGCAAAATTAAGATACTGTGAAGTAACAAACTTCGAAATGAAGGTCGACTTTAGTAATCTTCCCTTTCTTTCATTACCGCCGTGATTTCGTAAAACATATGCAAGTCAGCATTGGACTTCGTTTTGGATTTTAAATTCCTCAATTTTAACTCGGAATTATTTATTAAAGAGACCCGATAAAGATTAGATTTCGTGATTTATGTGATACAAAATTATAATTGTCGAATCGAATAAACCGATTCGAACCGGTTTCGTGTAAGCTATGGAGCGAAATGGGACCTGAACCGATAGTAAACCGATACGATAGAGATTTGATTACGTAATATGATACAATAATACAATAGTCGAAACTAAAGATCCTTGGGTGTTGGGTGAAGAGGAAAATCGGGTACTGAACCGATATTCGAATATTCGTTGAACCGGATCGGAAAACCGGAACGAAAAACATTACATTTCGATACTCCAACCCTATTTGATGCTTAGAATCACAATAGTCGAATCTAACCTCCCACTGGATAAACACGAAGGATAGGTTTGGATTAACGAGGTAAATAACGTGCTCACTCCAAAATGGGGGTATATATGCACGAATTTATGTAACCACTTCCTCCTGATTACGCACTCGGGTCTTAAAAAGCGTGAAATCATCGCGCACCGTATTTTAAACCTTCTCCTTCACACCCCAACGGAACTAGTTTCGCCTATCCTCCACCCAGTTTACCTTCACATCCAACGGTAAGGGTAAACAAAGGAGAAATGAACTTCCAATACTCGCCTTCAATTCCCAACTTCTCTTCACGTTCCTTCTTTGTTCCTTCCTCATTCAAAATCCCTCCCTCACATTCCCTCTCCTTTCAAAAGCCCTTTTAGATTGATCCACCAACGCTGCCCTCACCGAAACCGTATTTCATTTTAATGGTCCCTTAGCCTCGGATTCCATTAAACTGTTTCACTCCTGGAAAGTTTACTTTGCTTCGAGACCATTAGAAAGGGTGTGAGAGGAGAAGAGGAATAGTGGCTGTCGACAGAAAGGGGGAAGTGGATGAAGGAATGCCGAGAGCGGGATAGACTAACGAAAGAGAGAAAAGTAACGTCTGCAGTACTAAAGAGGGGATAGCACACGAGGAGAGTTACTGGAGCAGAACACAACGGGGTGGAAAAGGAATGGAAACAGTTGGTGGGGAACGATGTTTGGTTACAAACAAGGTAAGAAAATGTCCATCTGAGAGGATTTTCCTATACTGACGGAGTTTGCGGAATGGCGAAAGTTTGATTCCCATATCAATTGCCTGAAAAATAGAGTAAATGTTGATATAGTTGAATGTACCCAGGCAAGAAGAAAACAGTGAAGAGAAGCAGAAAGTCGGATAAGAACGTTGTTTGGTTATAATTTATAGAAAAACGTCTCATCTTAAGTATTACCAAAGATGAAATTCTAGTTGCTCAAAGTTTATTTTACGTAGTTCATAAACGTTCAAATGCTCGAAAGAGTAAATGGCAACCCTATCTGTAGAAAAATATATGGTGCGTTTCCTTTCTAGAGAGCCGAGGATTGCGACGGTAATCAGAAAAATAACAAACATCTTTTTAATCGAAAAAGCGATTCACAACCTGTTTTTCCTTAGAAAATAGTTTCTAACCAAAAGAAAAGGGTATATAAATTTTGCAACGGAGAGAAGAGAGTTTAGGAGATGAAATCGGTAACAAAAATGGTAAAATATGCCACGATAGAATGATACGTCTGATTCGGTAGTTCAGCGTTTTCACACCCCCTGTCATATTCCATATGGCGGCTCGAGGCATTTATGCAGTAGTAAGAAAACGTGCACGAAAATGAAGAAGAACAAGGAAGAATGAAAGAACACTATTTCCAAAAGGAACGCACAAAGAAGGCAGTGACATAAACGATAAAGCGAAAGAGAAAGGTAAGACGATATAACACCATTTTTACACGGAGCATAAAGAACAAAAGACTCCGAGTAAAACGAAGGAAACAGCGAAACGATATTAGACACAAGGACACTGACAACCCAAATATATACGCGGGGAAAGAGAGAGAGAGAATGTAAAAAAATCCGGGAGCGATAATATGAAATGAGCGGCGAGGAAAAAACGTAGCTGAATCTGCAGAGGATATGTTTACGATCTCCGGATGAAGAGATCTGTAGGGAGGTCGATAGCAAGGGACCAGAGTGGACCAGAAAAAGGGCAGATTAGGGAGGAAAAAAGAGTATTTTCGCCGGAAATATGGATGGGAGAAATTTATACGGAGAGGGAATTGAAGTTTCCGTGAGTCGCAAAGGGAATTTTCGAAGACATTCGGAAGGGGTTAAAATGCGAGAGCAGAAAGGTTTGACGGCAATAAGAGAAAAGCGGGATTAAAGGAAGGAAATATGAGGGGGACGCCATTGCAAACGTGAGCTATTCAATGAGTGTTTATGCAAGGAGAATCCAGCGAGAAAGGATTTCCGCAGGTACGGATTCAGAACTATCTCATCGCGATCTAGAAAACGATCTCAATTAGATCAAGTAGAGATGGGCTGAGTTGGGTTGATTGTGTTGGTTTGGGTTTAATTAATTTGGGACGAGGAGGATTAGAAAGGGTTACGCTAGGCTGTTCAAGCACTGTGATTTTATTGCGTTCCTTTCATCATCTAAGCTAGTTCTAATTTATTATTTTCCTTTTCATGTCGTATACTTTTCCACCACAATCATCCCGGACTGTTAATCTCTTATGTTTTCCGAGCAGAATTCTTTCTTGAACAGATTCCCTACAACGGAAGATAGAATTTTATTACTTAATCCTCACACAAATTGTATAAGGCTTATAAAATTCCATTAGAAAATGACATTAATTATAGGATAGTATCGCCGAAGCCTTCATATCTGTGCTTCTTTCTTAATCATGTAAAAGGACTTGCAAGGCAATATTTTCCTCTGGGAATCAATTTTTGGAATGTTCGTTTATCACAAGCCGAGAGTAAACTCAAAATGTTCAACATTAACAATTTTTGTAGCTATCTTTCCTTTTGTGACAACTCTCGGGGAGATTTCTCGCATTTCAAAACACTTGTCTATGCCCATACAAACGCAACCAGCCGCCTATTACTTAATGGTAGTATAGGTGATATAAAACAACTGAAACTGAAGATTTAGTAAATACAAAATATAGAATGAAAAACGTTCTTAAGGTATCGAATATGAACCTTAACGCCAAAACACTCTCCTCCAGCTTTTAAATATAGAAAAAAACTAAACAGATTTATAATGATTAAGGAAAGGAGCTGAACTAATTCAACTACATTTAGCTCTACACTATTTCTCTCTCAGATGTGAATAAACTCATAGGAAATACCATAGATCACCCGCCGTGCAGACTCTCTTATAAATTCCCAAATTTATGACCTAAGTCGGCATTACGTTAATGATTACCTGAGCATTTACAAAAAAAACAAGAAGTAGCCATCGTACGAAAACCCTTTTTTTACGAGCTAACCCCTCCGCTCTCCTATTTTTTCCAAATCCCTTCAGCACCCACTTTCTTTTGTTATCTTTCAAAAAACCCCTTCTTAAGTTTCCCAGCATTTTCCTTTCCTTATCTTCTAAGAGCGTCTGATGAAAGCTTTCCCCCTCTTCCCCACTCATCCTCTCTCCCTCACCAAGCAGTCTGATACCCTCTCCCGGCCATTAAAGGCCTTTTCTCACAAACAAACCCAGAGGAATTTCTTTCATCAATCCCGATTTTCTGGAGCTCAAAATGGCTCTCTGCGAAGGGGAAAGAGAGATTCCAGGAGGATTACTAACCGCTGACCCCTTCAATTTCAAACGCCGCACACACGCACGATTAATGCTCGAAAGTACCGCTTCTTACGGCACGAAAAAATGCTCTGGTATCCGGAAAATATTAACCCCAAAGTTCGTGATTTAAAAAATAAATATCCGTGATTTTTTCCTTCCGAGTTGAGAACGTAAAGGTACTTTCGGGCGATTTTTAACCCTAGAACCGAATAATCCTATTTCGGTCCGGCATTAAGCGTAAAAATTGAGCTTTCATGCATATGCCCACGTGATATCTAATAAATGTTAAATTTGCTTGTATCTAGACAACAGTACGAGCCAACTATTTTGACAATCAAACTTAATCACCAAGCAACAATGATTAACGATAGATGGATGACAACTGGTAGTGATGATTATTACTCAACTGTGTCGACAATTACCAAATATACTCCAAAGAATACATTTATCAAGAATATTGTTGGTCACATTTATACAACGGATTAACTTCGGATTTGAAGTAATATCAAGAACTTAGTAGCCCAAAACTATATCATACCCAAATTATTAGGGAGTGGGGATACCAATTTACTTACTGTGCCTCTTTGAAGGACCACCGAAGAATTCAGATCAAAAAGGGGTAGAAATACTCACCTGCAAAGATAAGAAAAGAATCATTAGTGACAAATAATGGAACATTTGAGCATTAATATTAAGAATTGATTTGACTATGCAATTAATACAAATCATTTAAAAATAGTTTTACCAATTAGTTAAAAGAGATTATAATTTTCGAGCAAGAACTTAAAGAGGTATTAGAGTTGAAAATATATATTTTCACTCTTTCAAGCACAGGAAACGTTATAGATATGGCGGAATATTGACCGAATATTGTCAAAAAATATAAAAAAAATATCTTTATTAGAGCGAGCTCTTCTAATGGATTAAACATTAATCTAAAACACCTAAAAATTCGTTTTTGTGCTACGAATCTGTATCTTCACCTAACAAAACGTCTCGACCACTAATTTATTATTTGATATACAAATATTTTGTTCTTGTTGCTGTTTACGATCTGCCAACTAAGATACCGTTACTTATTTTTTACACTTCGGTTACGTAGATATATTAAGTATAGAGTTATACACATTGCTTACGGGTCTTTCGTTTTCTAAACAAAATAAGGATTCCATCTACAAAGAAAACACCCTTCTTGGACCTGATGAAGCACCGTGGACCCAAATTAAAATGTTCGGAAGCTGTGGGGAGGAAGGAACAAGGAAGAAAGGAAATGTATTGGAGGAAGGAAAGCTGTCGGGTGATTACAAGCCGTTACCTCCTTCCGAATTACCGTTGGGGGGCAATTCCCCGCTCCCACTAAATGCTATACGAAGGCCCCGTAATGGCTGCGAAAGGGGACTTCCGAAGGGAATTGCGATTCCTACGGACCAAAGACGCTCTCGGAATCGGAAAGTAAGAGCTGCCGCACAAGCCCGTTTTTCGCCTGTTTTTAAAAATCAACTCGTACTTTTGCCCACCCTAGAGTAACGGACGATTTAGTATTATGATTTTCGTCTCAAATGTAATAATCTTTGACATTTTCCTTAACCATTCGATTCCTAGAAGAGAGATACAAGCAACTACGCATTCAAGAATCCTTGCTAGTAGTAGTAGTAGTATTAAGGTGTTAAAAGTGCTTCGACAGCTCAGGTCATTTCGCATAACCACCCCCATCGTGAATCGAACCCAGCTAACTTTCACCGTGCTACCCACTTGGCTATCCGAGAGCACATCACAGACAGACAGAGAATGTCATATGTGAGTTTCATGAGGAATGGAATATATAAAGTTATTAATTATTGATATTTGCTTATTTCTCTTTTTTACTAATATCAAGTGATACACGACCATGGTTTCGATAGGCCGTGGCATTTGATAGAACACAATATGCAGTATATAAATGCATCTTGGCGTATTTCTGAAGTATGACCTTCCATTAGAATTAACTAGACTTGACCAAACATCTTAATTAATAGCAAACGAAATTTCACTACTCCTCGTTCGTGAAAACGGTGAAAAGCTCCTGTATAACATATTTAAATTTAAATAAAAAGATTTTCTTAAAAAAATTCTAAAATTAAGAAAAAGATAATAAATACTCTTAGTTCACTCTAAATTTTATAGCCCTGGGGCAATAGACTTAGATAATAAACATGATAAATAGATCGTAGCTTGCTCGAACAAATGAATTCACAAAATTCTTTCCAGATTAGCATTTTCAAAACACATTTTTTACCTTCGCTTTGAATGTAGATTTTATCGGCTTCCCGCCAATGACAAAAGCACTCGCAGACCGCCCGTACAGCCTCGGGCATCGCTTGTATTTCTTTTTAAAACTTATCTTTTATACCGAATCGCTACAGGTTTTTGCATAATAGGATGCGTCTTACTATAATAACATATGAATGCGAAATGATTTACGACTACAGCGCCTGCGGTTCCTTATTACTCGGAAGGATTCTTGAGCCATAAACTGCTCACACGATCACGAAGCACCCTCGCTCATTTTAATCGTTTAGAAACTCCCACGAATATAAAATCGGTACTCAAAAAAAAACTGCGGCGTGAAAATCGCCAGGGCCGATTCAGGCTGCGAATGAGTAATGCGAATGTTCATGGAAGTCTATGGTGAATAATAGGAAGGATGTGCTATGACAAATAAGGAATAAAATTTAATAATTGCTGTGTTATTTAACAATTACCATGAAATTCGACAATGACTATGTTATTCAACAAGTACCATGTGATTCAACAATTATTTTGTTAGTTTACTATTAGAAGTGGCTTGTTCGCGCTAAATTAAATTTTCCATATACATACTTTTGTTTTGATAGTTAGGTAAATTAAATACCAATATATCGTAAAATAAAAATGTAGTAACAGTGGATACCTAAAAGTATATCTCCCTCCACAGCTTCTAAAAGGTGTAATATTATAGTATTATGTCCTAAACTCTTCATTGTTTACCTTGTAAGATAAGTTTGTACATAAACTCGGTATTTTCACACCCCCTGCCATACGCCATACGACTCGCGGGTCATTTGTGTAAATATAAATTTGAAGACTTGTCATTAAACTACACTAGCAGTATGATTAGCAGAGTATGCATCGTTACTAAACTACAGAGGCTAAAAATGTCCTGTTTAGACTGATCTGAAATATGCAAATCTAACAATAAGCTAACTAAAGCACAAAAATTATTTTTGCGACAAGAGATCTACAGAAACAACAAACGATCGTAGAAACATGAATGGAGCGAACAACAATTAAAACAGCCTGTAAACGAGTTCATGTCCCCTCAAGTTTGCCGTAAGTTCGAAACCGACATCGAAAATCATAACCTACAATTCACCTTCGGGCGAATTCACTCCGAGAGGCCAGATTTGGGCAAATATCCTCGAGGGGGAGGGATGAAAGTGTGAGAAAATGTGAAAGGATGTCTTGGAACATAAAGAGTGACCCGTGAAAGAGGTGTGGCATCACGAACTTGACCGTGGAGGAGGAGGCTAGCACCTTTAACGTCCTCATATACTCGTAAACGCTGAAAGAAAACAAACGACCAGAGCAACTATCTCCTTATTTATGGCCCGATATGGGTTAATAGCCTCTCAGAAGATTTCATTGATACACGAAGCATGGAACAAATGCTGCACGGTGAAATGAGAGGCAAGAACAGGAAGAAGTGTAAACATTTACAATCGCGAAATGAAGACGGTATTGATGATTTATACGAAAAGTTGGCTGACGTAATGATCGGGAAGAGCTTATTCAGAAAGTGGTATATTAATCTGAGGAAAGGGATGATCATTTACAGAGAGAAAATATACAGGTAAAACAGGAAGGAGCGTCCGTATAAAAAGTGAGATGTTTACTAGTTATTAAAGAAAGAACGGTATTTACATATTAAATGTTCTATAAATTGAGAAAAGTGTTTGAGAACTGCAGAATCAGGATTATCTTTTAAGAATGCGGTCCCTTAAAAATAAGGGCCCCGATGCATTCGCTAAACTTTTGCTCGACCCTGGAAGAACCCCAAAATATTCTATAACGTATGAACAAATAAAATCCATTACATTTTTTACTATTCAAGGACAAGAAGAAGATGCACACGCAAGTTTTCTCAGTTTCATCAGAGCTGCTTTCAATGAGTCAAAGGATAACTTTTTCTAATGTGCGTTTATTTTCATGACTTTACTGAATTAGAAATAATGGCGAATTCTCGTAAGAAAAACTTTATTGTGAAAAGTGATTAACAGAAGAAAAACATAAAACTTTTGCATTATACTACATGAGAGAGCTAAAAGAATCGATTCATAATGTAATCAGAGACAACACTATATAAATATTCAGATTCAGAACTATATTAGATATTAGAAAAGTAGACGATTGAAGTCTTATATAGAGGTCCATACATTAGCTAAAAATATTATTATATGTGATAAACAAGTGAAATAAGAAAGCGGAATAATCGGGAAGAATTCACAAGAGAAAATTAACGTCGAGCGAAGGCTCAGATATATGTATATATCGAAGGAAACATCACATCTAATACAGTAAAGAAAGAGGTAAACCGTTCCTCTTAAATGAACTCGACAATCAGCTATTAAAAGCATTAACAACCATCCAATCGCCTTCGGAAAACAGCAAGATAGAAGCGAATTGAATTCCGGATCGAATTTTCCATCTTTCGAAGAATAACGACGCATTTTTTATATTTCAAATAAGTCTGTATTATCATCGAATCTACTCCTTATCCACTCGGAGCAGATACTAAACTCTTTTCTGTCAACTCTTTTATTTTAGAGTCTGACATCCGCTTTGACGACTTCCGATGTGAAAGCTTTTTATCGCTCTCGGCGCATATGAGAAGTGCAATAAAATTTCAAGTTATAATCCTTATTAAGATTCGTTTATGATCCCTCCGAGCGTTATAAAATACCATTCGGAGAAAATAATAGACAGATCATTAAGATAATACACTGGGAAGGGAGATAAAAATTTCTTTCTCGGCCGTTTCATGAGAGTTTTACAGCCGTTAAAACGCATCGTGACAAGAGCTGGAACAATTTCACTTTTCAAAGTAACTACCGCTCCCAAGATCATTATGAATAAATCAAGAGGCTTAAAAAAAGAAGGATTCAATAAGCGAGGGCTGTAAAATGAAACATTTCGAACGAATCCTTTATAGAAGACTATTAATATATGGACCACTATGGGCATTTGAATATTTATTGTAATTAAACAAATGGATAAAAAGAAAAAAGACTGAACATCCATCCAATTGAGGTCATGGCCAGCAAGCCGCCCAAAGGCGTGCGGCAGAGGGTGTAAACTGTACGTTAATCTCAAGTTTGATTGGCTCATTCGATTTGGCATGTTCAACCCGTAAAATTATATATAATAAAATAATTTTTAAATAATTCTATATTATTTTACTACACGTTTTCTAATCACGTAGATATTATGCCTATTAAATTGTAAATTTTCAGAGGCGAGTAGTTTAATCAATTAACAGGTATTAATTAAAATTTCAAATTGTTAGGCTTAATGTGTTTTCAATAACGTTTCATATCTGTCTTACACGGTTTTATAGGGAGAATTTTCACATAAATATTAAGACGAAAAAATTCTATGCATTGATTTGGTCGCATAATTAGTATATGATATTAATTTGTGATTGCTCAATTAAAAATGTCTCCGATTATACAAAAATATCTCCAATTAAAGATGAATACTCAATGATTTAAATTTCATTACATATACTAGCGGAATTACGTAAAAAAATCAAATAAAAATCATCATTTAGTTAAAAATTGCCGGAACCTCTTTATTTTTCGTACTCCAAGATTTTCATGACCATAATAACACAACCCTCCAAAACTGAATCACGATTTCTTACAAAACACTTTAGTACAAATATCCTTCGCTAAGATCCAATCACATAAAACCAGTTTAAAGAAGAAGAAGAAGAAGAAGAAGAAGAACAGGACTTAGCCGATCTTCGCAAATATATTTAGCAAAGAGGTTAGCTCATTACTTCCTTTTGTTGACTCTGTAAAGCATTAAAAATACATCTCGAGAATCAAAGCTGTCGCTGCGTCATAAAACGAATTTATTACTCGGGGATGGAAACATGCATGACCGGGAAGAAATAATTGCTGTGGACACCGAGGGCTGTAAAAGACAGAGGAGGGAAAGTGAAAGTGGGGGAGAGAGGGGAAGAGGATGGAGTGAAAAGAGAATGGTCTAGGCGACAGATTTAGTGTTGGCCTTGTTTACTCTTGGGTCTGAGCGTCGATTAAAAAGAAAAGCAAAGAGGAAGTCTCTGGTGATGGGTTTCGGTTAAAGGGGTTGTTTGGGTGGAAGTAAAAGCGGGGAGAATACGGTTATGAAAATACTGAGGCGATTACCGACCAAGCGGGAAATGCTGGAGAGAAGAATCCCTCTATGCGATTGAAGTCTTAAGGGAAATACATCCTCCATTGAGACAATGGAATAATTTTAAAAAATAACAGAAGATTTATGTCAATTTAATTTTGAGGTTTAAAAGTAGCATAACCCTGATTACTAGATGTGAAATTTACTGAAGTCAACGAAAGACTACTTTTCATTAATCAGAAATATTTGTAAAATATTAAAAATTTTAAAATATATACAAGGATAACGAAAAAGAAATTATTGCCAATATATTCATTGACAAAATATGAAAAAATTAGCATTTAGTAGTATGATTGGTGAGTGGAAACGTAAATGTCTAGTAATAATAAGACTCAATAATATTGTAATTATTGAGGCATTTGAGGTAAGGAACTATAATGTAGTGTTACGTTACATTAATCATCACTGAAATGTTGAAATTCGGAGCGATACAATACATAGCAAATAATTAGACTGCGAATAATTGTTGAAACAACCATAACCGTGCTATTTGGTGCTAAATACAGAGAATGATTATAGTAAATACAGTTACATTGTGGTAAAAGATACATCTATAACGGGTACAGAAAGAGAAGTTAAGCTTTGATACAACTGAATTCTTTTAATATTTCTGAATTTCGGTAGAATTTTCTTACGGAGGTGTCATCGTAGTGTTATCTTGCTGGATTTGGGAAAAGTAAATTTAGAGTCTATCTCAATCACGTCTTCACGGAATTAATCTCTCGAAAAGAGAATTTCGAGGAAGAAGAGAAGTCACAAAACTTGCAAACAATGATTCATACCGATGAAGTCACTAGAGGACGTTTAAAACTCCAGCAACGGTAGTAGGCAACCCCTAGTAAAGAGTAGCATCATTTACCTTCCATCAGCACATTCATAAAACTTTATTACAGACAAACAATGACTAACTGGATTGCGCTTTCTAAGGCACTTCAATTTGCCCAAGGATATCAACGATAATGCTTCACAAAGATACACTTAATCGCGGGATATCTTTATAAGCATTCCTCGTGAGATAAAACGTCGAATGATTAGTTTTGTGATTCGCCGTTGGTTTATAGAGTCATTTTATGAATCATAATTTTTTTGCTGAATTTTGCAGTCTGGAATGTTCTGAAGATTTACATATTGTGCAGATTTGATAACGGAGCGAAGCTTTAACCTTAACAAAAATTATATGCTTAAGATAGTTGACTACCCTGATAGAACTCAGGTGATGTAGTTACGCAACGTAAAAAACAAGCATACCGATAGGGGGAAAGCAACCTAAGTATGTAATACAAAACATCAATGATTTATGAATGAAGTTCGAATCCAACCCACATAGAACTTCCCAGCATCGGTGAACAGCTGCTTTGAATGTATACCAAGGAGAGAGAAAAAAGTGCCCTCTATCGAAAGATACGCGATAATTAACGGAGAGGAAATAGCAAACAACAAATGGCACCGATATATTAAAAGGCTTAGCGCGGATTTTTCGGTGGCAGGAAATAGTGTCAGGTGGGAGGCAATGAAAAATGTGAGGGGATGTGAGAAATTGGCAAAGGAGGAGAAAACAAAAGAGCGCGAGGCAGCGTGTTTTTTTGAAGAGAGGGCGATGCGACAAGTTATTTCCAAGTCACTCGCCCCTCTTGTGTCCCTGGCGTCAAACTTTATTGGCACCAAATCCACCTGCCCCTTCCCGTACCCTTCGAGACGCCAATATGGGATTCAGAATTTAGAGCGCTCGCAACCTTAGGAATCACAGGATTTATACAACCAAAGTAGAAACTAAGATAGAAAAACGATTATAGCAATAATGCAATTCACATCTTTAATCAAGTTATTGATGTAAACTTAAATTAATACATTCCACCAAATAAAAAAATCATATTCAGTAACTGTTTCTGCAAATTCCTCGTTAACTTTATGGATACATATCCCATTTATTATCTTTTAATTTGCGAAATGAAAATAATCCATAGATTACTACTCCCATTATTTTAAAGTGTACATTATTATCAATGAATAACCATATAAGATTCATATATGCGATAGCAATATTATTACGATAAAGATACGATAACCATAAGATTATTGCGATAGAAGAGTCGTGGCAGCAATGAAAGCTACAGCTGGCGTCATTCTTCCGGAAATATCACTGTCCGACTATGTTAACTCATCGATAATGCAATTATGATTTTGTGAAGTATTTTAATGTTACAACTAATTAAACATGTTTCAATTGCTGTTTTACAGACTGTTCGGATATGTATGGTTAATTAAGATCGAAATAGAACTTTCACCCAGAATTGAACGGTAATGCTATTAATATCTAACAACCATATGGGCTTGGGCGTACATTAGGCTTAACGGAATCTCAATTATTCTTTAGTAAGATCAAATTAAAATTTATAACCAACTCTCGGAAAAAAGTCATCTTCATCAGCTCCATCCAGACCATCGGCATCTTAAAAGTCGGCTGAAAAACTTCACGTTTTCTCACGAGGATCAGAGAGGAATGAAAACGCAATTAAAATACTTCTTGTAGACCCATTTTATATCTCATTCACCGGTCTCTTTTAATCTACTTCAAGGATATGCTTCGAAGAACCATCTGTAAATAGAAAATGCTGAAGGAATGCATCCGTGCTTTAATGAATAGTTATAGGCATTTGGACAAGAATTTCTATTTTGCCATTCTCAAGGCTTTCGAAACATATGGTAACTTTCTTGATATCCGTTTTCTAAGTTCTTAGAATCTCCATTAATCCGCTTTGGCATGCTCGATTCAGGATGTAGGAGTCCGTGCTTCAAACAACGGTCGTCTTTGACATCGTTTCCAGGACAACAACAAAAGAGATCATATTTTTCATTCCCTCGCTATTCATGAGCTCCGTATCCAAAATTATATCGAGGAACGAATAAGGAAGTACGGAAAAAAAGCAAAATGCGCGACTACTTAATACCTCAGCGGGACATAAATTCCTTCGTCGCCGTCGAGGAGAAGGAAATAAAAAAGCGAACGGGAAAGCGCCCCGCGTCCTAACTTGAATTTATAGGGACTGGATGTAAATATGCGAATATAAATAGTTTGGATGGAAGGAAGGGGGCGGGGCGGTGTCTTTCGCTCTAATGACTGAGTGGTGCTCTCGACAGCAGAATGAAGATCGCTACTTCCTCTTTGAAGTCACCAAAGCGTACGTCCACACTTGAAAACTCGGCCATTTCAGAGGGATGAGACAAAAACATGCTCCTTCAGTTAGCAGCAGTTGTAGGGAAATTCTAAAGTTATAACTCCTCATTATGTATAAATATATTGTGTTTAATTTTGTTCTCACATTCTGTAAGATTATCCATTGAACATCGTTCTCTAATGCATAATTTCCAAACTTTCTGAACTTCCTACCTCTCTCTATAGACCTTTTCGACTGTCGCTGGATTCATCCTTAAAATAATTTTTGTATAAAGATTCATGAAAATAATTTTCCACTTAAATCATATTTTGTATGTATATCTATGGATTAGTTTTTATTGCATTGCTTTAAGTTCTTGAATTCAAGCATATTTTCTGTAACTTTGTACTGTTTTATTGTTCGGTGTTCATTCTGAAATCATGTCAGCACTGTACGTGAATATTTTAAACAAATAATAATTAAAATATACCTATAATATTATAATTTATTAGGCGGCAAGGAGTTTTTCCAAGGCAGGGCTTTGTGTCTCTTACGCTTTCATAAAGATAAAATGTGTATTTCAATTGAAATACACGCAATAATGATTATTTAGATCATTTTCCTCAAAGTATACTATACACATCAATATAACCGAGGTGTTCTTTTGAAGCCTTAAGGTTGTGGAAGTGTACCATCCTAGGAAAATTTTACGAAACTATCGATGATGTGGTAGAGACTCATAAATCCAGCCTCTGTTGTACTCTAATTAATATCACCTATATAATCTAGCAACAACCACCCTTGAAAACTTGAAAGTAAATCATATCCTTTAAAAAATTATTTCTAGACATGTCACTACTTTGGACCGAACATCTTCAAACGCATCCAAAATAGTAGAACAAAGATTTTAAAAAGCGTACGCGGAATTAGCTGGGCCCAAAACTTAAAAAGTCGAAGTCTTAACTCAAGGGATCGAGACCAAAGCGAAATCCGCCCTCGGGAAACAGACAACGAGACGTCTACCTCACAGCATCTCCATCCCCTGGACCAAAAATGAAGTCTTAACTCTACTTCAACGCACAAGCGGCCGATTTCCTTTTATACGCCCTCTCTCGCAAGCAATCGAATACAGTCGTCCCTCCTGCAGCCATAAGTTCACGTCGCTTTATTAGCGGCGGAAATAAAAGAGGATTCCTTTTATATTCGCTGCAGTCCATCCTCACGAAAATAATCCCACATTTCATCTCAAGCCTCTCCCCTCATCTCTGAAACATTGCCAAAGCCGATGAGTATAAATGGGACGAGGAGGCATGGAGAAATTCCTAAGAACGATGCTTGTCAAAGCGTATCGTGGACTCGTGGTCTCACGGACACTTGCGCATATATATTCTGCGTATATATGTGGCAGAGGAAGGGGAGGAGAAGGGGTGGGATGTACCCTTTGGACGTCTCGGCACCTACTCATCATAATACTTTGCTTCCTTGAATCCGATTTAACAAGCAAATGGAAAATAACCATTTCATTCCTATACGAGACTATCACATTCATTTAGCTAATCTTATGTTACTTATCAATACTTTCTATAATTCATTCTGCATTAGCAGAGCAAAGGTGGTAAAATTTATTATGAGAACTGCGATTGGTATAATAGCCAGATAAATCATAAGAGGATCAAACTTTCTAGAGCAAAATAAATCCAAAATGTTACAAAATGTGCATCGTATTTATCAAAATTAAACTGTGGGACATGTTTAAGATGCTTCTTCTTTCGCTGTATTCCATAATAAGCAGTTAACTAGCATGAAAGATAACAGCCCCATAATTCTGAAATACGACAAGATTATTAATAAAAATAAAATTTACATATATGATGATGACATGTTCATGGGCAGTGCTCAAGCGTTAAGGGGACACTAAGCATTATTTAAGATTAGCATTTTATGCTCAAAATGTAGAATTTTAGTAGATAACACCTATGCGATAGCAAATAAAAAAGATAACCTATGGTTGCCTTTGAAAAAAAAGGCCATAAAATTATATCAAATCGTGCATTTTTAATCTGAACAATAATCTGGAGTTATTTCTTCCCCTCTGAAATAGAAGGAAGGGCAATAACTTCACGAGTTAAATGAAGTGGTTGTCGCTTATTATTTGAGAAAAACTGATTCTTAGAAAAATTCAACCTTCAAAGTCATTGGCTCAGATCTTATATACTGTAGGAAAAGATCACCCTCTTGAGTTTTGTTTCAATCCGCAGTGATACCTACGTAATTCAGCAGAATTTGGTGGCTGATTTACTAATAACTTGAAATCTTTTCCCTTATTCTTCATTTCTTATAAAGCAATACTTGATTTTGCTGTATGAGTATTCCATTCCTATTTTATAATCTAATATTTTCACTTTAATTCCAGCAATCCGAATCTTAGATCCAGGTTGACGAAACTACCTCATAAGTCAAACCACGAGAAATAAACGCCAGCTTTTCCATATTTTTGTCTAAAAATTTCTTCGGTTTTGGTTGGAACCAAATGTTGCTACCAAATCAACAAAACCACGGAAACAACTCAGTAAGGATTCACATAGTTTAAACCCCAACAAAACGCAAATGAATCTATTCTAGTCTCTCACGGATGACTAACCGCGGCCGCTTAAATAGCCCACGAATCATAAACCCACCAGAAATAACCCCCAAAAAAATAACAGGTCCGGAAAAAAGGAAAGAAATCATATAGTAACATCCCGTCGTGTCCCGCGCAATCGCAATTTACGATTCGCACGCACGCAAACGCACGGAAACGAGCGTAAAAAAAGAAGAGGAGCGATCCAAAAGGCGAGACTGATCCCGAGGAATGGCATGCGGACGAAATAAAAATAAATACAATTTTAAAAAAACCTGAGGAGAGAAAAAAAATCCTCCAAAAAAAAGAACGGAATATCTGCTCCAGAGGGAGAGGCACAAACTAGAAGGCATGGCTGCTTTGATACAAAAAATAAGAAAATGGTGTACGGTCAGGGGCATCGCTATTCTTCCTCGGAACACTGCCTCCGGACGGGAATTTCTTCGCCACCTGGAGAGATCGGACGGGGTGAAAAATACAAAATAACACCGGATTTTATGTGGCGGGGGGAGGGTGCATTCCAGCCATTCTTCCCGGGGCGGTCCTACTCCCCTCCCACGCCATCCTCTATAACCATCCGTGAGGGCGACCAATGGCCGCTAGAGGAATTCCGATGGAGATTCCTCCAAGTACGGTTTCCTTCGAATTATTCCTCGAATGATCCGCCCCGTTTTTTACGAGATGGTGTTCCCGTACACATTAAAGGTGGGGATTTAGATTGGATCCGGGAAGATCCTTCAGTTTTTCTCCCGACGGAAAATTTTAATCCGACTCGAATGTCAGTTTGAGTTAAACGCGGGGAAAATCGAAGGGACGGGGAAAACCGAGGAACGATCCCCTGTCTTCGGATGAAAGAAATGATCTTTCTTCTATAGATGATGGGGAAGAAGATGTTGTTGAACTTCCTTGCGTCATCACGGAAGGAATTGATTCACATAAGGCTCGATTCATATTTAGGAGAACTGAGTCGGAAACGGTGAAAATGAAATACTCAGAAATCTTTGAAAGATGACTATCCCTACTGACTGACTGTCCTAGACTATCCTACCCTGTCCTAGAGATCCCTAAAATAGTAGGATGAAACAGTACCATGAAACAGTAAAACTGCGACTGTTTCCAAAAAATTTACTATATTTTCTTATTCAATTTGAAGGATATTAAATAAAAAAATAACTTCAAGGGATGTATTTTAAATTTCTCGAAAAAGATATCATATTTTAGGCGTTATAAATGAAAAAAGTATGAGATAATTACTTAAGGTCCAGCATAAGAAAGGGAAACCTAAAAAAGTGCGGTTTTCAGGAATATCCAGTATTCTCCTACTATGAATTCAAGACAACAGCGACGGATTCCGTCGTAGTCTTTACTCTTAATGCAAGTATAACATGGTGGAGTTATTTTGAAATGAATGGGATATCACATTTTGTCGATAAAAGATATAATATGCATACTATACCTTTGATTAGTGCAATTTCTGGACTAATTTTGGATTATTTATAGATGCGAATTTAAATTAATTTACTTTTTTTGTTTTAGCAATATTTTTTTCTCTGAGTTTTGTGACGTTCTACCAATCTTTTAGGGCGAGTGTAATCTAAATCTGTATTTATCAATATTACTTGAAAGCACTGAACTATTTCAACTACACAACTATATCCGGAAATTCCGATGACGAAACTGTTCTGAACGAGCACATCGTAAAAACCACAAGAGTGGACCCTCCAGACAATAATATTTTTCCAATTTGCGCTAGATCTTTTCCGCCGACATTTTCTAGAGCACGTCTGGGTACATTTCCTCCATTTTCCCGTTCATTCCTATTCAGAAGCATCCCCTCCATTTTTCCTCGGCAGGTATCGTCCGACGAATCCCTCTTGCGCACTTATGAAGGAATTCGAGCGCCTCGAGGCAAGGGAAAGAATAAGAAATGACTGGGGAGGAAGGGTGGGGAGGAAGTTCAAAACCGACAAAGAGGTAGAGATATGGCCTTTAGTCCTAGGGTACTTATTCGTAAACAAGTGCGAAGCGGGCAAAAGCTAAACAAAAGCGAAACAAAGGCCGAGTGTTAAATTGGATGCTCGAGACGTAGCCTAAATAATAGAGGAGACGGACTGATGTTGAAGCACTTTCGTAGGGAAAAGTAAGCTGTTGAAGTTACAACTCGTTAGATGAAACTGAAATGCTGGAAGATAGGATACATGAATGCGAAAATACTCTGGACAGAAAGTTACGTTTCCAGCGATAAATAGCAACTTAAAGAATAGAAAAAGACAAAAATTACTGTGTGTTCTTATTTCAGTAATATTTAATTTCACAAAGTAACTCCGACGCAATTCGATTCGAAGAAAATGTGTTTGTATTTAATATTCCGATGCGAAAACAGAAAGATTAAAGGGACTATTACACATCCTTTTCCCTAGGAAATTCAAAATCTACTGAAAACCGATATCAAAATAATGGAAAAATACATTTTATAAACGTATGGACGAAATCTGCTAAGATTATCTCCACCATTCTGACATCGAAATCAATGATATACTCCGTTGTGACATAAAAACCAAACTGTGTAATTATAGTAAAATTCAACATTCTCGTACATCACATTGTAAGTAATTCTTAATAATGAATTTGCGCAAATTATCATGTCAGAATATAAGCGATCAGTTTATCAATAACTGTAGGTAACTTATAATTTTTACGAATCAAAAATAACAAAAATTGTAAAAAATCCGAACTAAATATAAGGAAGTATTATTAAGAGTCTTACATTGCAAGGATTGCAAAATATTGTGATACTGAATTGCTATTTTTATTATTATTACTATGTTTTTGATTTGTTCCGTTATTGATTATATGCAATGTGCTAAGGCTTCCGGATAGCCAAGTGGGCAACGCGTTCGCCTTTAGCGGAAGCTGTCCTAGGTTCGATTCCCGGCGTGGTCCCACATTTGCAAAATGACCTCAGCTGTCAAAAATAGGACTATTACAATACGTTAAAATTTAAACGCACTCTCTCAGATAGCTATCTAACTCGGATTTTGCTACTATTAATCCCTAACTGATCCGTAAGACAACGTCATGAAACGAAGGAACAGCTGCTATAGAAAGAGTGACGATTGACGATAGTGTCGCGAATCGGAAGAGGTACGAAGACAGTTGAATGTCGGTGAGCGGTGTCGTCGGAGGAAAGGTGAGGAAGTGGGGAGGGAGAGTGACATTCTTAGCGTCGCCAAAGCAGTGAGATGATGAAAGACGACTGGGGAAGATGGCAGGTCATTTTGATGGCGGGCCAATGATCAAGACTATTTAGAAATCCAAACTACGCTGTCGTAAAGGGATTTTGGAAGACCTACTTTCTCCTAAGGGAACTAGTAAGACGTTCTTAGAATATTTTCATTCTGAAGTGTATGTTTCAAACATTGAGGGATAATATTCAATCCAAAAACCTTTGGACAGTGTTGCCGGATATCCCGATTTGAGTAGGAAAATCCTGAGATACTTGGCCGATGCTAGATTCACGACCTCATTTTGATATTCTCGTTCATCCATCGTTCGTAATCCCATTTTGATTCCACTCTCCATTCTACATTTCAACTCCCAAGACGGAGAACTTGGAATTACCTGCATCTAAAAAACTTTTCAGTTTAGTTTTTATAAGGGTGTATTTTTTATGAATCAACTTGTATGCCCAAATATTATACATTACGTAATTCTGCATTTTTTTCATATTTCTTGAATTGTGCCGAATACATGCTGAATGGAATGATGTTGCAGTATTTCAGATCATTTTACTCCATACAATTAAATCTATTCTATTTAAGAATATAATAATAAAATTAGACAAATATAATGATACATCGAGGCTGTATATCTGATGATGTTTGATTTTATGGTCGTATATCTGAAAATTTTCCCCTAATTGAAGTAGTTTTTAGTACTAAATATTATGATTTAGTTCGATATTGTAAGGTCACCAGATATCTTCACTTCCAGTGGACAACGTAAACATAAGCATATACTTTAAATCCTAGTCAAACAATTACTTCTCGTATTCAATAACTTGGAAGAAAAACTACATCTGGAACAACCCGGTCACCGTATTATTGTAACTCTGTAATAACATTTTACAAGATTTTGGAACTCCCTGCCTTAGTCTATTTATAAAAAGGATAATTAACTACCTAGTAAACATAATCTGACTGGATTTTATTTTTTTTACAAGTGTCACATGTATTATCACTATTGTATTAATCTGTATTTTTCCTTAATTTTTAGTGTTTGTTTTTGAGTTGTTTGTAATATGTATGTCCTATACTGATCCTTGGAAATTTCCCAGCGCAAATTAAAATTATTATAACATTACGAAAAAAATCGTAAAATATCATATAAACCTTTCTAAGGTCGCGCCAGCCTATCTCGAGCTATCCACCCACAAAGAGAGAAAAAAAAGAGAAACTAGGAGCGTACGCACAGAGTCATTTCGCGAGTGTTTAGGAGGCAAAGCATCAGATCGCATGAAAGAGAAAAGACGTAACTTATTCCGACGTCTCCTGGCTGTCAGCTGCCAGTCGCCCTAACCAGTGAGGCCCACCGCAGTAATCGTGGGAGTGACTCAGTGAGTAATAGAAGGCGCTCTCGAAAGGTGGTCCTCCCCGAAGACAAAATAAAGGAAAGCGAACATTCACTCGACCAATAGTCTCGTGTTAAAGGATAAGATGGAATGACATGTGGCAAGAATATGAATCCCTCTTCATTTTTTCGAAGCTTAACAAAGAAGAAAAATAATGAAGACGTTGTTAACGAAGAACGTGACGTGGTGGAGTCGCCGCGGGAACATCAGCGCTCTTGACGTCGGTTGCGGAGCGGAGGAATCATGGGAAAGAAACTCGGAGACTACAATTATACGTGGAATCCCATCGAATTGAGATTGGAAAGGTATAGTAGTAAGGGGTATAAGAAATTATTCATTACGCGAACGTTGAATGGATCTTCGTTGAAATTGTGTATGAGACTGAGAGAATGGTTCTTAAAGACAAAGACCAACAAACAACTGAATGTCATGAATGAGATACGAAGTCGTGCAAAGTTTTAAGATTGAGGCAATGTGTGAAAAGATATGATTATGTCTGAAGCGAAATATATATGCTAGGATAGGAAAATGTGGAGGAAAATAGAGGGTAAAAGAAGCAAATCCAAAGATGAGGTGGCTTGAGAGAATGGTATACATGTACGAATGTTTATTATTAACGCGTTATTATCCGTGGTCCTTTCTGGGTAAACTAGTGTTGATATATACATAAGCGCTTAAATCCTCGAAAACTTACAACATCACAGAGGGAATATACGCGAAACAATATCCAATAATACACATAGATAGCAGATTCTTCCAATTCATAGCGACTCTAAAAATAAGAAACGAAAAACTCTTTCCTATCCCTATAGCAGCAAAAATTGTGATTGGATTTTATTTATTCTGCAAGCTTCTGTTATATTTCATGGAAATGGTATCATTAACCCTGGGTTAAATATGAACAGTCATTTTTAGTCCCAATGTCACTCTTATATAGACGGCAATTAATGCAATTCCATTCTTGTAAAGAATACGATTTAATCTCTTCTGTACCATGTGTAAACTCCGAATTTCTTAGTAATTGAGAGACGTTCTAAAACTTTCTGAAATCAGGATTAACCACCTCTGTGTTTCGAATTAAAACCGTATTTGCGTAACGTTGTCGTAGTTACAACCCTCAATAAACCTGTATTACGTTAATAATAATAAAGTAATTGGGAGAACTTTAATTCGTAGAAAATTGAATACAACAATGGGTATGTGTTGCCTCACAATAACCTTTATCCGAGACCCTCTACAATGCCCTACGTGCAGACCGGTAAGTAGATAAGGATAATAATACCTCCGCTGTTTATGAACAAATATAGCCTGTTATTTTAATAGTGTACGCCTGTTTGTATTTCTAGTGATAACGTTTCCACCAGTCTAGAGATTTCTCATTGAATAAATATCCTAGACCGTTCATTTCGCTTCCTAAGACATTTCTTGCCCGTCTAGCCAAATAGACAGCCAGCCCATCGTTTCACCCACGCCTCTCTCTCTCCGACACCTTCCAAATGGGAGTGAAAAAAGCGTCGATTCAGGAATAGAACGGAGAGTGGCTGGGATCGTAGGGTTGACAGGGGAGGCAGCACTTGAAGTAGAGGATCTATTTTGGAATCGCTTTCCTCGCACTTCCCGCTTAGCCCTCACACCACGGTTCCTCTCCCACACACTCTATTACAATTCATAAATTTCTGCACTGATTGGCTCCCTTCTCCTCATCGCAGGTGTATTTAGGGTCACAATATATGTTGTGCAGGCGTCATTCACACTGAAAGACTAAAGTAGACAAGAAAAATAGACCGCTACGATATTTACAACATCTACATTGATTTCCTGCAAGACACCTATCAGCGTGTGGGAGACCTTTAACAGATTTCTGAGCTGGGAAAAAATTCCTCATGGCAGTGTGCAAGTAAATATCTTCATAACTTTTGAAAAGATAGAGGTAAATTTCTGTCCGATTTTCCGTGGAATAGCCTATACAGAAATAATGAGAAGGGATTGGTAAGACTGATAAATTTAACATTCTGAATCTTCTATATCTTAATATAAGGGACGTTACCGGAATCAAGTTTTGCCGCTTATATAAAAATTTTAAACTGAAAAAAAAACTGTCAATTGTAGTGCAACGTTGTTGCGAGTGTCTAATGCTGAATAGTCTAGACGAATTCGCGTTCACGACAATGAGACGTAACAATAGTTTTGTGGGAGCGACAATGAGCGTCATCCGGTAACTTTTTGAACGCCCTATGTAGATTCATGAGCCAAAAATCTCCCCACTCGACGCTCCTCCTTATATTTCTAGATAACTAGGCAGACCATACATCCCGTTTGGGCCGGAACTGTCCCGTATCGTCAATAAATGTACTCTGTTCTGTTAATGTCTTTGCCAAAACTGTAACTTTACGAAATTAAATAGCAAAGTTCAGAGAACTAAAATTTTCTGTTTCCTAAGAGTTCAACTTTATAGTAAGCTGGAATCCAACAAACAAACAAAAATGTTTATGGTAAATTTTATCATCATAAACTGTTAAATTACAAAAACTCAATGTTGAGGACGGGTTGAAAATATAAGCTATCGATCAATATTGACGAAATTTCACCTTCAAAATTCACTAATCCTCTGTGAATTTAACTTACGCGCATTAACTAGGGATACATATCTTTAATTAAAATAAAATTTACATTAACAAAATAGCCAAAAATTTAATCTGTATTGAAGCAGTTAAAATATCTCCCGAGAAAAATAAACCAAAACAATTTGTCCCGCGTCACTGATGAGGATTTGTCACGATTTCAATTAGATAGGATATTGTCATACTATTGATTTCTAACCCTTATTTTTTATATCATTCAACGGCTATGGCCCACAATTACACATTCTCTTTTCCCTTGCATCCCACCAGTAATTAGTTTCTCCTTCTCAAATACTTCCTGCCTATTTTCTCCCTTTTAATAACGAATCTAAAAAACACCAAGGACACGTTCATACTATAATACAAGCATCACGTAACCCAAGGATTCAATAGCAGAGCACCATGGAAGAAGCGAGAATGCAACCAACAGCTGAACTTTAAAGGATTCTTAATGGTTTCGGAGAATGGCTTCCGTGGGTCAAACGAACCTCATTGGGGTTTATAAATGCATAGCGATGGTCAACACACAAGAGAGGAATCAGTTTTGAAGAAGGGTCTGAGCTCATTAGGGTAGTTTGGTGCGGATAAATGAAGCGAGGGATGAAAGAGGTCCAGATAAGAATGAAAGGATTCCGAGCCAAAGGTTTTCGACGTGGGCTCTTTCCTCGATTCCTCCTCTTTGGCGGACGTTGAGGAAACGAAGAGACGTTAAGCGGAGGACAATTAGTGTGACGCTCATTTCTCCATTAAAAAAGTTCGTGAATATGTACGCCTAATGGTACACACAAAAAATTCATGTAAGGGGATCATTACAGCTATTGCCTAACGCAGAAGATTCTCAAGAAAATAACAAACAATCTTTTTAAAGTATTTTTGATATGTTAAAAATATGTAGATGTGGAAGAAATTTCGTGTTTAAATATTCATAACAATTTTCGCATGTTGTTGCACCTTTCTGTCTGGAAATAATTATTCGAGCAATACTTTTATATTTTTAATCATGCCTCTTTTTCCAGGTGTAGGCACCGATTTCCAAAGATATTGGAATCTAAAGAAATTCGACTTCTGAAAGTCATTACGGTAAATAGAAATTTAATCGAGGAATTCAACCTTTAACGTAAATAATAAATTGAATGTAACACAAAATTTGCCTAGGGGAACTTTCAAAATAAATTTCCCTTATAAATTCTATAGCTATCATGTAATGATTGACTACCATGTATAAGAGCAATAAATGATAATTAAATTAGGGAATATTTCGAAACAAATATATTACTTTAGAAAACAAAATTACCACGTTATACAACACTTACGTTAACAAGGAGCTGATTAATTCTCACCACATTATCTAAGTCAGCTGTTGATGGAGACAATTAGGGAAACCCTCAATACCATTTAATGGATACTAAAAATCCCAGAAAGTGATTCATCAACAAGGAGCCAATAAAATCCGGGCACAAATCACTCCGTTTTGCTACATCGCGTGTAATCTCCAAGGAAACCCTGCTTAGCATGTGGATCATCTCGCATCTATACATTTCACCGGGTAATTATAACCGACGAGAAAACACGGGAAACCTTTGATCGAGCACTTTATCAACAGTTTACTGCCCTCGAGAATAAAACACTTAAGGGAGGCGTCGGAAGATTATCTGTATTTCTGCGGGACCACCAACAGACTTTGAAGGAGTTTACTGAACCGGGGCGCTCCTCTTCAAAGACTTGCGCTACATTTATGCAGGGGAGAGGGAGCCAAGAGGAATTTTTTAGCCAAAACCCTACCAACTCCTGACACCTCCTTTGTCTGTCTTTCTTTATATCTCTACCCGCATCTGGGGCGTTATTTCGCGGAGGCGTCGGGAGGAGGCGCTATCTTGTGGACTAGATCGCTCCTTGGGCATCTCTTTGATGACATTTCTCCTTAGTGGAGAAAGGGTCACACGCATACTCCTTGAGGGTGTCATGTGGAAGACACTGGGGTTAAACTACGACGGTATGAATCCGACGTTGTTGGCTGATCGGTTGACTGAATGCCTGTTTCCAAATTTGAGTGGAATAAAGGTGAAGTGATTTATCAAGGGTGAAGGAAAGTGGGAAATTTTATGGCATGTGAAATAAAGGAGATGTAGAAGACACAAAGAGTGTAAGCTACCTCTTACACGGGTCTTGATGTTGACTGCCAATTACTTGGAATAGGGTAATGAATTCGATACATGACATTTTTTTTTGATTCGAAGACGTTTTGATGGATTAAATTATTTGTCTTGTCCTAATGTTTCATTAACAATAGCAGCAGGATAGATACATTTAATCTCTAACTATGCCTACTCTTTAGAAAATTAACAAAAATATATTCCCCAACAATAAAGCACCGAGAATGGATCACAGGAAGTCCACAACAAAAATCGCTCGCCAACAATTAGGTAATTGTTTACAGGATGCTATATGGAACATATATTTTTCTCATGATTTATGTCTACTCGCCGATATTAATATCAGTCCTGAACATCGATTGTGACGTTTGAGTAACTCTACATAAAATCTCTTAACTATTAAGTGGTAAAGCGATATCGGTCCCGGGCACAACGAATTATGGTGACTGTTTTGGTAGAATTTATATTGATATGGCTAGATTAGGTAGTACTACTCGGACCTTTTAGGTCAATGGATGGAACGATAGCTTTTACGACAGTATCACAGAAGCTGTTAACTAGAAGCTTGAGTAAAAGCTAGTAGTCAAATTTTTGAAATTTATTAACTGTTCATTTTTGGTAAATTAGATGATTCCAATATCAATCTTAAATACATTCACATCTTCAATTTAAAAAGCGAAGTTATCGCGAAAAGCTGTGATCTCGAGGGCCGTTTCCTGCCAAGGTGACCCATTGAAATGGGATTTTTAGCGGAGCAATGGATTCCCTTCATCTAAAAACGTCGATGGCATTGAGACATCCACGTCTTTATGCCCGTAAAGACTAGACATTAGAAGCATAAATGCAGACCCTTACTTTTTACTGCCATTCCGGTAAGGAGATCGACTAGATCCCCCATCGCCAACAACAGCCGCAGCGATTTTATCGCCCTAATACTTAATTTACGACCACTCCCACTCTAAGAGTGGACCAAGTAGTAAAGAAACATCAGTAACAGTAAAATGAAGGGCCTCGATACATATTTATAACGCAGTCGCTCGCGATGTCGGAAGACACTTTTCAGAATGACCAGAAAACACCATCGGCGAAAATAACAATTTTCGACCGGCAGATGTTTTCCCTTCCCCATTCGAATCGCGCCGTATGGGCCCTCCGCGGCCCTAAAAGTGAAGGCCTCGGGGTCTTCTGGAACAAGGAGGGCAATGTTACCTCCACTAATATGGCGTACGGCCATTAGAAAGGCAGTAAAAAGACTCGATTCGTAGTTAATCCGTTAGAGGGAATCGCTATTGCGAATAGTTCCCGCGACGGCCGTCAGCGGCGGAGTTTACATCGCTCGATTTAGTTGAACACGTGATTGAGATAGGTGAAGCAACTTCCGAAGCACCTTTATTTTCTTAAAGGTGCATGTCATTATGGGAGGTAGGAAGAGAAACGGGTCCGAAGGAGTCCTTCCGGGTTGATTTTCTGGTGATTGATTGAGTCTCGAAGCATCAAACGATAGGTGGATGGAGGAAGAAAACAACCAACAACTAACTGTACTCTATAGGGATGACCAACTCATCCAACTTCCTTGATTTCCTTCGACACTACTTGTTAGACTACGTTAGATTTGATCGAATAAAATGGAATAGACAAACTGTGAGGTTTTGTAGTAAATCTTATCATCAAATAGTTAATGAAACAACAAAAAATCTATGTTGAGGTCGGGATGAAAAATATTAGCTTCCAATATTGAAGTAATTTTACCTTCAGAATTTATTAATCCTCTATGAAGTTAACGCCCAGAAACTAGGGGTACCCATCTCTGGTTAAAATAATATTTACATTAACAAAAAGCCTAAGATTTCTTTCAAATAATACCCATGTTAAAGTAGCTAAAACATCTCCAGAGAAAAATAAGCCGAAAAGATTTGTCCCGTTTCACTGATAAGAAATTTTTCGATTTTAATTAGACGGGTTATAGTAATTACATTGATTACTAACCCTTAGTTTCTACATCACCCAACAATTCCACAATTCTCCATATTATATCCATATACAGACACTTAAACCATAATGAGCCCCTAATTGAATAATTATAAGATATGGGATATCTCAACAGCAATAAAGTTCTTTGACAATGTTAATTCAATGGGCCATTTTACCAACTTAACTCAAACAAAGAGGAAAGGAGGCCAACAATTAAAGTATCTTTCAACTTTCAACAATAAAAGCACCAAAAACTTTCGACAATAAAAGCACCAAAACAACAAATTTCAACAATAAAAGCACCAAAACAACAAATTTCAACAATAAAACACCAAAACATCCCATTTAAACTAATTTAATACAAAATCTACCGGAAGTTAAGACCACCACGATGACAACTCCCGCTCAATCGAACACCTCTCAGCGACTAATATGACGATCGTGATCGATCTGCTGGCAAGGACTGCAATATGGCATTCACGACCCAGCATAGAAATTAACCCATTACACTAAGTAACCATTTAATACCGAGACACCCGTAGGAGTAGAGACACTGCAAATGCAGTGTCGCGCCTTCTCACCTAGGAGGAGATATTAATATATTTATGAAAGTAGGTTTCGTGGTTCAATGGGTCGAGGGCTTTCCCAACGGATTGGTTAAGAGCCAAGAGTGCGGAGAGAGCAACTACTCTAAACATCCAGTGGCGGGAACTGCACCTTCTGCACTACAGATACAATGAATAGATTCGGGTGGTACAGAAATAGAGTGCCGCTGAGTACACTTCGTAAGATTAGAAAGGCGGTAGGGATAAAGTAC
This sequence comes from Pachydiplax longipennis, assembly GCA_036926295.1. Lineage (NCBI taxonomy): Eukaryota > Metazoa > Arthropoda > Insecta > Odonata > Libellulidae > Pachydiplax > Pachydiplax longipennis. Next base: position 20,509,539 of record JAVFKF010000003.1, on the reverse strand, counting down.
ACTACGGGTTAGTTGAATCGTTCCACTAAGAACGAAAGAAGTAATGTGATTGAATTATTGCCTAAGGCTTGCAGGGTAGACATATCCTCTAATTTAAATAATCACGATCGTTTGAAGAAACCATCCCTAATACATTCTATTATTGACAGCTATCAAAAAATTCTATTATTCACGAAAATTCCTATCATTATTTTTAATGGGTTACGCATATACGCATATGGTAAATTAATGTGGGAAGATACATTAAGGACAAAGACCAGAAAATAAATTACTACACATTGTTAATTAATCATTGCAACAACAAATAGATTCAAAAAGTAAATTTTTACAACAATAAACATTTAATCACAACAATCTATCGATGTGAATTGTTGAAACAATAAACATTAAATTAAATCAAATTGATCCACAGAAATTAATTATTGCAACAATAATCACTGAACAGCAACCAAACCACAACAATATCCTACAGAATCCTTCAATTTTATGCAACAATGTAAACAACTCTCGTACAGGATAGCGGGAAAATCGGATGGAATTTCAAACGCAAATTAAGGCGCCCGAAATTCAAGACAGCGTCACATATTTCATTCGGCCATCGAAGGCTAGAGAATAATCATGAGGCGGCCATTAGTGAAATGATAAGGAAAGTTGTCAACCGAGGAGCGGTGAAAAAATTAACGACTCATTCTACGAAGATAGCGAGAAATATAAGATTGGGCGGAGGATAGGGCGTGGCGGAAAAGGGCGGATGCTATTGCCTCTGAGCAACGGAATGGGTAAGAAAAGAGTGGATGGGAGAATAAAGATGAAGAGAAAAGAGGGAAAAAGAAGAAGAAACGATGATATGTGAGAAGGAATGGATAGATTTAAAAAGAGATGGAAGTGATTGAAAGAAAACTTGTAATGAGTATAGAATTCATCAAACCCACAAAAGAGAGTGGGAAAAGAGAATATTTTAAATTGTTTTCAACGCAAAAAGAAGATAAAATGGAACATTAATATATTAATTTAGTTCACATCAAATATCGAGAGTACAAAAATAATAGAAAATGTTATGATCCAAGAATATTAAAACTTGTATACTGTAAAAAGTCCGTCGATACCTAAGATCATTTGTGGGGTCCCAACGGGAATAGAACCCGGGATCACCATTACGAAAGTCAAAAGCGTTGTTCACTTGGTTATCTGGGAGCCCAACATTAAAGCAATAGAAAGACTAAATGAGACTTTGAATTATCAGTATGTAGGGAAAAGAGATACGGATATATTACAAGCGAGACAATTATTTCAGTTCATGAAATAATGGAAAGGTATTAAAAATGAATGATATCGAAGAAAGGTGAGAATTGTTTGAATTCTGGTACAAATAAAGAAATATTGAAAGCTAATCTGTTACAAGTAGAAGCTAAAAAAAACAAGGTATCAAAGGATTTTATGTATAGAGTAGAAAATGATTGAATAACTATTCCATTGAATCCGTTTCTAATTCCAGCAAAGAGATTCTAAATTTGTATAAGAGGAGAATCAAGAAGGAGAACAAAATTGGAATGGAGAAGAATGAAAAATTAACAAACTGGTGCAATGGAAGAAGGAGAGCTGGAAATGAAGGAGTGGCGAGGCAAAGAGTGAGGTCAAACAGTTGAAACACACGGTGCGACTTAAGGATGGGGAATGCACGTCATGTAACGCTAAAAGCCTTTCTTCTGCAACCACTCCCAGACTCGGGGAAACTCTTATATCAAACTTCTCAGCGCCTACTTTGCGCCCGACCAACTTCTTTACGAAGAATCCATGTTACGTTGCTGTTAGTTATCACACCCATACCAATTCAAGACTGCAGATAAAGGCCCTTCCTAAATATATGTTGGGGAATTTCTATCTATCAGATGGATTTCCGTGGTTACAGATAACCGATGTGGACTTTTCTATAAGAGGAAAAGCTCAAAAATGTAAGTAATCTATCGCTTTTCGATGGACATTCGGCAGTTGGCAACTGAGTATTCTATTTTGAATCGGAGATTTACTCAAGGTAATCAAGGAGGCCTGCAATAAATTTTCTAAGAATATAAAATGGATATCCAAAGATACTTAATAGCACATTGATTAAATATTTCTATTTTCATGTATAATGGCCTCAGTACAAATGCTTTCCTGGATGTAGTTCACAAGTAATAGACGGTCAAAATATGAGACTCTAGTCTTTGCTACTGAAGGATTTGATTAAAAAACTGAAATTAGTATGTACAGAGTATAATAATATAAAATCTGCTATGGGTTCCAAGTAAGAATCCTGGTAATATGCTTACATTGTTGGGCACTGTGTCTTTATACTTCTATTGTCTGGCGTCAGATTGGAATGTTATCATTGTTGAAATAAAATTTAGCATTGTTAAGACTATATTTGTATTCTCGAATTGTTGAGTACGTTTACAACGCTATCATTCAACTCAAACAGCAAAAAATTTCTAAACTAAATCATAAGAAAATAAGCACGAATTTGAGCGTAATCTAAAACGGAGAGATATCATTTTAAAAGCCCGAAGCCTATTTTTAGAGGCTGTCGTGTTTCAAGAAGCACTATTATGAATCTTCCGAAAACCTGCCAGTCCGTTACGATATCCGTCACGTTATAGGTCACCTTCCTTTTTTCCAAGCCAAACATAAACACCTCCTCTATAAACATAATTGATAACCAAAGGGAGGACAGCGGTGATGATCCCCTCGCACTTGTTAATTATCATATGACGTCTTTCGTCCTGATACGTAGCTATTAATGTCATCCACCCAAATCAATCAAAATCCAATTAAGATTTTTTCTCCCAAATTGCATTCATTAATTCAAATCTGCGGGAAAAACGAACACCAGCACGTAAAAACAAACACAGATTTCTGGAAAGATTAAAAAAAAATCGACGTGATTTTCAGGAGCCATTGTCTGACTGGGTGCTGTAAACAAGGTAAATCTATTAGAGTCGCCCTTGGAAAATATTCACCCGCGGTCACTCTCTCTCTCCGCCGTGGTTATTTACGGCCCCAGTTGGTTTTCCATTATAAACTCCACTTTCCTCTTTTTTCCCTTCAGAACGCCGCCTTTATTTTAGCGCTATTAATTAACGGGTTTGAGAAGTGCGCTGACGGAGTGAACCCGCCTCCTTGGCCGCCCCGTTCCCCCGCTTCGGAAATATCATAAATAAATGCCACGGGAATAAATCAAGCCGCCCTCAACGCAATTAATACTAATCTGCGATGACGTTAAATACATCACCTCGTGGATTCTTTGACAGAAAGCGAGCTCTGCCTCGCCAACGCTCTTCTCAAAGTGGACTATTTTTGGAATTTCTTGCCCTTCGCTCGTTTTCCCTTAATATTGTTAAGGGTGAATTTAGGATTTATGATTTTGATACTTTCTGGTATTCCACCATGTATCTTCTTGTACAGTGAGATTTAGCTTATTGTTTCATCGCAATTCGATTTTACATACATAGTTAAGCCCCAATTCATCAACGAATTTTACAAAATACTATATCATATCTAATTTCTATTTTAGATATGATAAAAAGCATTAATGTTTGGAATTATTTTTATTTATTGATACTTATGTATAATTTATTTGTTACCTCTGCATTGTTGAATCGCAATAATCACTCGTATCTTTCATTGATGACGATACACTACAAATATTGTCTCTTTCTCAAGGTGTTTTCTACTGAATAAAAAATTAATAGTTAAAAAAGGTATTTTTCATAGTTGGAAACTTTCCCTTTTTGGGTAAATGCTTAATTACATTAGGTAGTAATTTTAAATTTCATTGTTAACGATAAAATAACAATATCCTCCCTTGCTCACGGTGTTTTTGACTGGATAAAACATAAAAAGTTTACAAAAGGGTGTTTTTTAAGTTGAAAACGATAAAGTTTGGTAAATACTTAATCATATTAGATTGAGATAAATAAAAGCATTCATCATAAAGGTGCGGTATAAACTAATGACAATGAAAAAGCTTTTAAGATTATGTAATGTTTGTATTAATTAGCTTGGAAGACAAAGAATTCAATCCACATATGTATTCTTCGTGATAATTCCAAAACTTGTTTCCATGGTTAAAGAACAAACCTTCTACACAAACAACTCACGAACTTAGCCATTCGGTTCTTATACAAATCAAGAGTGACCAATAAATAACGATATAGAAAAGCGGCAAGGAGATGAAGCCGTGGAATGGAAAGAGGGCTCATGGAAGAAAAGATACGTCATCCAGTGTCTGCCATTGTTGGCGGGGGGTTAGGCGCCGATGTAGACCTCAATACGCACGCAGATAAAAGTCGCTCGTGAAAGCGCTGCGAGGGCTCTTCATCTGTGCTTCCGATCGTAATCACGGAACAGAGGAGAGGGATAAATTTGCGAGATGATACACGCTGCAAGGTCGATAATACAAACCGAAAATGAATTCTCACGGACTGGGGTATGTAAATGGGAAAGAAGTGAGGAAGACGTCTACATTCAGAACAAAGAGGTGCGACTTGGAAGCTAAGATAACGCGACTACAACAATTAGATGGATAGAACAATGCTAGAACCAGAATAATGGTAATAATGCAGGACGATTGGGCGAAAGGTAATTGTAATCAAGATATCAATTGTTGAAGGATACCTATTCGATTGCAACGGTTGCCGATAATAATATGAATACAACAATGGTAGAACCAGAATAATGGCAACAATGCAGGATGATTGGAATTACGATCAAGTTATTGATTGTTGAGGATACACATGTGATCGCAACGGTTCTCGAAATCATCCTGAATCGTTTGAAATTAAAATCAATTTCAATACCTTTCATTTGAAGTCCAGAGCTATTTTTATCAGCAAAGTAACGTGACGAAGGCTTAGTGATAACCTAAAACTGAAACTTAACGTCATTGTCGACATGTATCTCCATCTTTTTCATTGCGATTAACACCGAATTCAATCGTACACAATGATAAAAAGTAATTCCTACATCAGAGAGAACCAAATAATTCACAAATTTCCGAATTTTCCCTGTCGAATCCTCTTGAATCACATTAAGTAGCAGTCTTTTTATAGTGCTTCGACAGCTGAGGTCATTTTGCTAGTGCCGACCCCTCCGGGAATCGAACCCGGGACCGTTATCACCAAAGACGAACGCTCTACCCACTTGGATATCCGGGAGCCCTATACTAAGTATGACAGGAAAATTGTACATCGCATTAGGCTGTATCCTCTATATTTATGAGCACCGTTAAATCTTGTAACTGACGATTAAAACCAAGAAGGGAGAATTGCACCCAAAGAAAATCTGAAACCATCCACAAGATGTTATGAGAAGAAGGATATTCTGCAACTCCCTCGAGATTTATAAAACGTCTTAAATAGGAAATGGAAAATAGACAGGAGAGTGACCATCCGGAGAATCTCCCGCGGTATCTAACCCAAATGCCTCCCTATGAAAGTAATTTTCCTTGAATTTATACTCGCCGTGTACATTCCCCGTAATAATATATACGGTACGATCTTAGTGCTGTTCACCCTTAACGAGGCATTGAAACCGGTTCTTTGCGTTGTTTATGGAAAAATTCCAGCTTCCCCGCTTCGTGTGCTCTTCTTTTAATTTATTCATCTTATCTGCACCTATTTTACGACTGTTCTCCCATCGCGACAGACGAGAGATGACGAGGAAGAGAGAAAAAATTGGATGCAGAAAGATGACCTCATGATCTACACGGGAGATCTTAGCAGGTCTCCTTATGAGCTATCCGCCTAACTTCGCTGTATTGCAATCAAAACTATAAAATACAATTCTGCTGCACATGAATACATGCGTAGGTGTATATACGTATATGAATCCGTTTATTTCTTCGTCTGATCATTTACTGGTATTCAAGTTCTATGCACAACCGTGAAGCACCCTAAAATTCACTACTCAACGACTTTTTATTTGCCTCCAGTAAACTCTTTGTACCATCCTACAGATTCAGTGAAGGAATTTCCCATTATCTCATCTTAAAAATGGTCATGGAATCTTAGTAGTATCCACGGATAATTTATAACTAAAAATCATTAATTTCGTCCTATTCCGTTCAATGTTAACATGCAAGAGTCTCCTAAATCTTAGAAGGTATACACCCATAAGATCGGGCTTTCTTTTTCTCTATGGTTATCCTCTGTCTTAATACAATCCAAGAACTTTTTATAACTTTCTCCTCTGCCTTATCCCCTGCATACTACCTTCCTACCTAAATTAATTACGCCATAAAAAAACAAATACATTTCAAAATAACAAGAAAAGAGAAAAGAATTTAAAGAACCGAACTATGGATGCTATTTAAGGTAGTTTTGGCCAAAAAAAATGGTCAATGGAAAGTTTTTATGGAGAAAAATTGTTGAATGTGTTAGGTAAGCAGAAATATCCGAAACCTATATCAATGGAAGGACATCAATAGATGATACAAGGAGTCAAAAACCTATTTATTTCTAAATGCACAAATTCCGCAGTAAAACCAACCTTTTTCTTCACCCCATTTCATAACGATCTAATCCAGAGCCCACGTTTATCATAAATTCCACAATGCATAATATTCGATACTTGAAACATCGCGTCGGTCTATCTCCTCTAATTCATATCGCAGACGTTAGAGGAGCACCTGCCTCCCGCCTCCAGCCATCTCCTTTTGTTTTCTGCCCCTTTGCGCGCCCACACACGCCTTTTTTTATTTCGCGGATCCCCATCCGCTGGAGAAGTGCATTCGTGCGCGCACGCGTTGATTAAAGCGACCGAACTTCTTTGTTTTGTCGGTCTGAGATTTTTATTGTTCTCTCGACGCAAGAAGATGTCACTCGGCTTAAGGAGAGGTGCCCTTTTCGAAACGCTTTCCCAGATTACATAGGTATGTGAGGAGAATTAAGGAAGATGATGTCTGAGGAGGTGGTGAACCCATCTCGAGTAATGACTGTTATGACGAGGACGTGTGCTTGCAAGTCAGGGAATTTTCGGGGAAGTAGCGTCTCGCTAATGCGGCTCTGGAGAAAGATAGGGCTAATGGAAAGCGCGAATTTCTTAAACTCCGCTCGCTGTCATGAAGGGACCGTTTGAATTGCAATGGTGCGAGTGTTTCTTACGGGGGAAAACACCACGCTGTTGCGACAAATGCTTAGAAATATAGTTACTCAATGTTGAAAAAAATGAAATTGGAACTTGGCTGGTAATGTATAAAACGATCGAAAGTCTCTCCTATTGCCGAATATGCCGGTGCTTATTAGTGAAAGTTGTTTACAAATACGAGCAGAAAATAAAATTGAGATTTACATAGGGTAAATTACCAACAAAGTCGCATTAAAATACCAAAAAATTAGTATTATGAAAGACTTCGCTTAGGTTTTCTTCTAAGTGATTTCTTTATTTCTTCATTAAAGAAACAGAGAAGTATCTGCTTCCAATGATTTTTCTTCCACTTGCATTGCTCATTATGCAGAAATAATACACCATTGTATTTTAAAAGGAGCCTTCGCGGCAGCGAACGGAGTTTAGAGATAAAGGAAAAATTGTAGTACAAATTGGGGATAAAAATCCTTAAAATTCAACAAGAACATAAAAAACGGGCCTAGCAAGCATAAACCGTTTATTTATATACCGCCCCTTATGTAAGAATAATAACGACCTCTCACTCAATTTAGATTTACAGTTTCTAAGAAATTGTATAATTTTACAAACTAAACGTACTTTACAAACTCACTCTTAATCTAGAAACTAGCCACATTCAGTGGGCAACAATGGCACCCCTAAACGACGACAGAAAAAGCAATAAAAGTACCCAGATAAGAGGGTTCAGCAATTAAATAATACCGGGAAGTATAGTCGTCATCACTTGTTTCATGGGATAAAAAAAGCTAGACGCGAGTTTCTATCGATGGAAACCACGAGGCTAAAACGTATTCTAGAGATTAAAAGATTGCGAGCGGAAATGCCGTAAAAGGAATATATTTTATATTTCCCAATAGCGTCGCGAAGTTTGAACATCCGTAGGGACGACGGTGGAAAACGAGGACTATGCTCGAAGGATGTGTACAACCACTCTCATAGAAAAAGGAGAAGCTATTCATCGGACGAGAAATCTATTCTTCCAGCTTGTTAGGCTGCGATGAAATAAAAGGATTTTTCAGGAAGGCCTCTGTTGTCCGTTGAAAACGCTTCGTGAGGCAGAATTAGCTCTCGGAAGATGTGCAATGGAAAATAATGCGAAAACAGTATTTATCCTTCTCCACAACTCTTATGTAAATATTTATACGGGTTGGTGTTTTATATAGGATATTTTTTTATAGAACGAAACAAGGGATTTTTGAATTTTGGCGAATCGAGTGTTTGTATAAAATAAGAATAAATAGTGTAACATAGCAAAGTCTTTAACAATCAAATTAATTTATTATTTGATCCATGAAAATCAATTGCTCAAAAATGGGTGCCGCAATCTTATTCTTATTTCCTTAACTCTTTTAGACCTAATTTTTTAACGGATAAAAAATATATCATGTATATGAACATATTTTTGTCATTTACAGGTAAATGTTAACTCGTTGATGAAAAATGTCGAATTAAAAATCTACAGTGGAAGTTACTAAGTGCAGTTCCTTTCAAGATAATTGCTGCAAAATTCCATAAAGTCAACATTAACTTTATTATTTTAATGAATATCGTGTCAAATATATTTGGAAACTGGGTCTAAAATGGTTAAAAACGTAGCTACAGAGAGACAGCTTGTGCATGTTTTGTTTCAATTGAATTTACATACAAGGATGAACTATGTTACTACCATGAGTAGTTCTACCTATTCAATTAATTGATACGGTTACATATGAGCAATCCTGACATATTTGATTACGGATTCTAATAACATTGGTGATTACACTAGAACGAGAAAGCGGTAAGGAGAACCAAAAAGTTTCCCCTCCCTAGCGATGCATCGAGAAACAAACGAAGGCAGCGATCCGCTTTTGTTAGCACATCACATCCTCCTTGTTTATCCCAACGGGAGTCTTTTTCGAAACTGGAAACCTTTCTCAGAAAACCGCATCGTATCCACAAGGAGATGTCATTTTGACGCCCCGAACCCCTTTTTCAAGACATCAGTTCTTTCATAAACCAGCGCCCCTCAACATAACATTTCGGCACCGCCTCGGGACTCCCCGAACGACTTCAAAGAATCCTCGGTACACCACTCCTCACGCCGGCCCCAAATTTAACGACACGATAAAACTCTGTTTTTTGTATCCCCGCCCCGAATTAATCGGCCAAATATGTTGGTTTCCCATTTTAACTGCCCGAAAACGGGCTTTTTTCTCCGATTTCTAAAGATGTGTCTCTTGGAATCCGCTTTAAATATTTGGGCGTGAGAATCCCACTGCGGTTGCCTACGCGATAGCTTCTCGGAATCAAGGGCGTAAAAAATTAGTACTTCCGCGGCCACATAAGGGACTCCTCTTCCGCTCGTTGCTAAGATATGCCACGTGGAGATGAATTCCTTGCAGCGCTCCTTTTTTCAACACTCTCGTAAATCCTGGGGCATTCTTTCTTACGATCTTTAGGTACAGATTTGTCCTGCATCCGCCTTTTGGTTAAGTATAATTGCTGGAAACAGGTTTAGGATGGCTTATAGGTCCCGGAGCACAGGAAATGAAGAGAGGCCTTCCAGAAGTAGGGCCCCGTCTGCTATATTTTTTTGCTACGGTGGGACCCTTAAATTTACCGCTACTATTTATGAGTACCTACACTTTATGGAAAACCCGTTTTGAAGTTTGAAACATATTCCTAACAGGTAAAGACCTCATTTATTTATATGTTAAAATTAGTTTGAGAAATCCTGGATTTATATCGAATATTAGACTTAATTTAGATTTATTTTGTTAGAAAATGTTAAAACTGTTGATGGAGCTGTCGTTTGGGGCTTAAATTTTTATTATATTACATTATAAAATTAAATTAAATTATTAATGATCATTAATTGGATAAATTATCTCTTTATTCACTAAATTAAGCAGCGCCGAAAGGCCTTTATTTAATTTATCAACACAACAATAATAATTTAACCTTCAATTTCAAAGCTCATTAAAAAACAATTTATTGTCCTGTCAAATGTTAAAACATTATTCAATTTACGATTAAATATCCTTTAGCTGTGGTCGACGTTTATAACACGGTTTCTTGAAAAATCACATATATTTGTGCAATATTTCATGATTTCGAAAACAAAAAGGATATGAATACACTGGTAATTTAATATTAGCGTTATTTATCATCCTAATAATTCCCAATTAAATCAAAAATTAAACTAAACCCCCGGCTAATAATAAGCATCCGAATTTAATACGAATGTGATTATGATTGGAATGAAAAAAACTTCAATGATCATTCCATTACAATAAATTTCGTTTCGACCATGATAAAACAGGCGATAGAAACATGAGTGACATAGAAAATAAACTGGTGGTTATGACCAGTACATGAGAGAAAATCGATATAATTTTTTTCCTGTGTATAACATAATCAAACGTTTCGAAAATGAATATTTGGAAAAACAAATCCACTCGTCTATTGTGGAAATTTTAGAGACTCGTCAGAGATTCCCTCGCTTTGTAATTATACGTGTGACTTCGCTATGAATCAGGAACCGCCTAAATTGACTTCCATAGTCACCGTTGCTAAGTTTCCCATCACGCCATTCAATCCTAAACCATCATCCGCCAGAGACCAATCGTTCGAAACCATCCCAAAGTCTCCGAATCTTTCCACAGAAACCCTTAAAATATGGAAAGAAAAATGCCTTTTGCGTCTCTGGAATGACATACCGCTCCATCCAGTTGTCTCCCTTTCGAGAAAAACGAGCAAAACGAACGCTAATACGAGAGGGCGTTTTATTTAGCGACGTCGTAGCAATTAAAAAGACGGCTCTCGTGCGTTTGCGGAAGGAGGGTTCATTTTTTCTTTCATCTCGCAAGAGGTTGGGAGGGTTGCATCGGATTTTTTTAAGAGACGCTGCGCAAATAAAAGAAAAGGATTCTTCCCCTTCTTTCCAATGTTTTTTCCAAGAGAAGTTTTCTCCCCTCGAAGATTACATCTCCGCGATTACACGAGATAAAAAATATTAAGGATAAAGGCCGATGGAGATTGTGGGGACGTCAAAGGTAAGACAGACGGAGTTAATTGCTATATTTATCAATCTGGGAGTTGAGAAAGCCGCTGTAATCACCCCTATACAATCTTTCATTTGATAAAAATGCGCATAAATTATTTTAGATGAGAGTTCTTTGTCTAATAGTTTTTGTTAATTAATTCGTGTGCTTACAATTGAAAGCGTATCAAGACTCGAGGATTATAATTTCATTCTTTACTATCATTCAACTCAAAATAGAGAATCGGAGATTAAATAGCTATTGTCTATTATTATAGACCATCTTCAATCTCGTTTTTTACGATTTGATTAGCATATCACGATTCAAATTTTACTCACTTTAGTACATGTTAAGTAATATTTCCTTGCGGAATGATATGTATGCACGGGAAATCTAGCAAACAGATATTTGTCTATCTTAACGAGATGAAGATATTATTTTAAATTTGTAATATGTTGGTTTTAGAATCTGCACGTCAATAATTGTGAATATTTTGTCCTGAAGTTTTGAAGTACGGTTAAAACATAAATCTGTAACAGAATGATACTAAGTAGAAGTCACCGGACCTAAGTTTTCCTATTGGACATATTTGAATACTTATCTCTCGTATAATTTCTCTCCAAAAATCACGACTGAATTTCATTTTTCAATAGTATTACATATATATTAGCACAGATTGCTTCTTAATAGATAATTAATAAAATAATCTTAATAAAATCTCTAATGTATCTTTAATACATATATGTCATTCTGATGGAAGAATAGTGGAATCAGAGCTACCGAATAGTTTAGTAACGTACCTCCTAAAGACAAACTAAATTTTTACGAAATCTACTACTCATTCTTAGATAAACAAAAAAAATCCTTGAGATTACTCCATAAATTACTTCTATAACTTATAAATAGAAGATTTATGATTCAATAAAGATACAGACATTTCATAAAAACCGTCACTGTTTTTAATTTCAGCAGCACGCCATATATATATTTCCGTTATGACACGAAAAAGAGGACCGACTCCATCGCCTTGTCCATTTGTATTTGAAAGGTTCTCTGAGAGTCCCCTTTTGTATTTGAAAGTGACGACGCAAAGGGAATTGTGGGAGAAATTAAGCGGAATCCGCGCTCGAGATCCTTTCAAAAAATATCCTCTTCCCTTCGTTATGCGAGACGGCGGTTGCAGGGAAATTAGAATGTCCGGTTTTTTCGCGATAAAGAAAAATAAAAACAAAGGACGGGAGAAATTTTAAAAGAGAGGAAAACAAATGAAGAGAGGACGGCGTCTGAAAGGATTTCTTTCTTTCATTAGCGTTTCATGAAGAGGAAATAATTCCGAGGGATATGTGTGCGGGACTAAAAAGTCTAATCAGTCAGCCGTTAGAGAAAATTTGGCAGTTAAAGGGCTCAAAAGAAGCGGGACATTTCTGGAAATCTCCATGGATACCTTATTTGTGTGTGGGAAGATACAGAATTTGCTGCTTTCCAAAATGGAGATGCTCTGTTGGAGTAGTGACACTCTTCGCTGGCAGAAATGGACATCGGTGGAAAAAGAGGTATTCCCGATTAAAAAAACAAGCATTTTCCATTGGGAAGAAGGATGTGAATCTTTGAAGTTGAGCATTCATTATTCCTCTTCCATCCTTCACACACTCCAAATTCTCGTGAGCTTATCCTGAGCAACGATATCTTTACTCCTAAAATGATGAATTTCAAACCAGTGGAAGCTACGACGAAGTCTCACAGTATCCAGAATTTGTTGCATAAAAATGTGCACACAATTTCATTTTGTGAATCTCCTATACTTTGAAGATATTTTCAAACCTTAATAATATTGAAACATTAACTCCCTCATTTAACATCCTCAAAAGTAGTCTTTCTGTGATGACTTTCTAAGAATAATCCTAAAATAATAAATATCCTACATTTTAAAGTATAATTAATTCCAGTTGCGATAATTTAATAATAATGATTTGATCATATATAACGTTTTAATAATTGATATTTTTCCAAAGTTTAGCTCTGCTATTTTAAAACCAAGCGTTACCTCATAATTAATACAATTTATTTAAATGATAATTAACATGCATCTTCCTATGAATTACATTCGAATCATTTTAGGCTATTCTACTTCAAATTATGAAATAATCCACCTTGTTTACAGCAAACTGGCAAATTTATCATGCGCAAATAATTATTATAACATAAACGGTAAATTATTCGTTCTCTAATTCCAATAGAAAACTATCCTTTAAAAACTCCACAAAATTTATACCTGCAGAGTGAAAATAAAATTTATTTCTGTTTGAGGGAGCGTGGATTTTCAAAAACGAAAGTTGTCCACCTCGTGGATCCAATAATTTCCACTGACGTGAGATTCAAAGCGAAAAATAGATGGCAAAATCAAAGGCAGAATTGCTACACTCAGTTCACGCAGCCTATTGTTTGTGACTAAGGAAACAAAATAGCGACTCTCTCCCGATTGTTGTCTACAAAGGGTCTTTGCAGAGAGGATTCTAAAGCTGACCCAAATCAACGCACAACTAAACAAACCAAAATGTGCTGCAATTTAGCTGTCGGAAGCTATCCTCCACGCTCCCACGGATTTGTATAGTTGTAACACCAGGAATAGGACTAAAGCATCCAGCTGAGATCCGATTAAATCGAATAGTTGTAACTATGTTATGAAGAGGATCTTCAACATCCCATCGGTTGCAATGTATCATGCTTACTTCAAGCATAATGTTTTCCAAATTTAAGTTCAAATTTATGTAGACAATTATTTTCGAATCGTTAAGAATATGATCAATGACTGATATGCTTTCCTACTGACTTCGAGTCTGACAGGGTTACACTCCATATTCTATTGCATTACATCAAATTTTTCCATCGCTATACGATCATACGTCCAATATTTGGTTCATTTATGCAGTAATACAATCAAACCCTTTCTCTTTCTCTAGACCAGTTAATAAATTAAAAAATTTCCTATTTATATCATAAATCTTTCTTTCCTGTTTCATTTTTCAGTAGTGGATTTTTGTATATTTCAATTCTTTTCTAATATTTTGATTTTTATTCTTTTTAGGAATTGAATTATTTGTTCTACGTTTTAAGTATTGTGAATCTATAGTAAAAGTATCAAAAATTAAGCTGAGTATTAAATTTTCCGCAGTGTTTTGAAGACGTATATTAATTATTATTACTAACAAAAATTATTAAGTCTCTTCTGTGATACCACAGCTTTATACCAAGTAACGTCTTGCTATATAGATTGTAATTCTACAGCTTTAAAGTTTCGACTGATCTTAGTTTAAAATAACTATATAAATAAAAGAATAAACAACGATAATGTAATCATAATATCGTACATGAAGATAGAGTGAGAACCGTTACGTAACGACACCACCACCCCACTCAATAGCATCACCTGTATCTGGTGGTGACTGCCAGGTCTAGTGATTCTCCCTGAGAACCCTATCCAAGGATGAAACTTTCCCTTATGACATCCAACCTATCCGTACCCGAGCGAATCGCTGCCAGGGGTCGCTGCATCTTCTTCCACCACTTGTACACGCAATCATTCTCCGAAAACCACCCATCCCCGACCCGACCCATCTCTCCTCACCCCCCCCCCCCCCCCCACTCCAATAAGCCCGTTGCTAACTTCGCATCGACCCGACACCAGGACTATCACAACCGAAACTTCCTTCCTTCCCATTCGCACAATATCAGCGGAGAGGGAGAACAAATGACAATCAGCGGTGCCGCCCTCAGGGGGTGAATGGATTGTGAAGCAGCGTCACAATGACGAAACAAAAAACAAAAACACAAATCCTCGATGGGGATCATAAGTGCAGACGTCTCGCATTGGTACGGGACGTAATTTTTTTCGATAAACAAAGAATTTCAAATGAGAATGAAATCCAGGAAGGAGGAGCGCGCCAACCCCTTTGTTGCTGCAAGTCTCATTTGGCGAGCTCGCATTTTTTAATTAGACGCGTCGGCTAATGCTTTGCCATAATCCGCGGAGTGAAATTTGCGCGTCTGAATTCTCGCCTCTTTCTTTTAATTCGTACGTAAATTCGAGAATATTATCATTTTTAAGATGTTGCGCGAAAAATGTAGCCGGCAAAGGAATGGATAAATATGCTTTTATTTATAATTGTCGTTTATTTTAGGGATTCGTAACTATGACATTAATCGCAATTATCATTACGTGTTCTATTATGTCTTCAGAGAGCATAAATTGACGTATTCCAAAATTTATTCATTTCCATGGTTTCGAATGAGCTCTACCTTTATGGATAATCCTAGAAAATGTAATTTATACACCGCGCGGCTTACGATTTCGATAAGTGCGGAAACTATAACCTCTAAAACCTTTCTATTTTTAAAGCTTTTTGCTATAATAAGAACTAAGGATTATAAATTATAACCTGATATTAAAGCAAATGAAATCAGTGTTTTCGGCAAAGATAAACAACTGATCAATTTCTGAGACGTAGAATTCCTTATTATAATATATAAGAAGAAATATTTAACATAGAGAGAAGGATTTTATCAAGCCTACTACCGAGTAAATTATTTTACAATTTCGGTAAAACTAAATTACAGGGTTGTTATACTTTTTTCTGAGTGCTAGGAACAGTTTTAATCTCTTACTGCGATTATGCTTAACCTGCATTTTCTTGAAGCCCAAAAGTTAGCAATGAAATAAAACGTGCGATAACAAGAAAGAGAAAATTCTATGAAAGAACATCGGGAGTTACGCAAAGAATTGAAGAGACTCCTTCGTGAAGAATTTTTAACTTACAATAAAATGCGAAATATACTTTTTAAATAAGAAAATATGCCCACACATATTCGCTCATTTTCTTGACGCATCTAAATTAATGTTTAAGCATGAAAATCTATTAGAGAGTTGAAAACGAATGGGTGGCGAATCTCAATAAGAGTGAGGTGCCTTTGGATGGTAAACCGTGACGACGTCGAATTTCCGCAGAGATAGCGCCGCGGGACGTCGATGAATAGAGAGATCGATATATCGAATCGTTAACTTGGGGACGGAAAGGTTGCGAAGTAGAAAGTGAAAGAAAGAGAATGAAGAAGAGGGTCTGGCAAAAATGTTGAATCGGGGGACACCAAATAACTAGCATACTGCATACCAAATAACTGCAAGGAATTAATCCAAAATGACAAACATTAAATTGAAACTTCCCGATATGAGATTCATTATAAACCATTTTGCATCCCAACGACGAATTCTTGATTTCCTTAATGTTACGACAATATCGAATAACACAAAATAAAATATAATTCCTACAAGTAACTCGTCGGTTAATATAATTTATTACAGGTATATAATACAGGTGTTAGGTAATATACAGGTTTTTATAACTGTATATGGGGTATATAAGTGTTTATGCCCCATAATACATGCCTAATAGCAGCCTGCACATCATAGACATATAATGTTTATTATTCACCAGTAATACTCAAGTAAATTTTAAGGTAATGTATAAGATGTAATCATTTACCATTTTAGTTTATCTAATATTCTGTATTCATGAATATAAGCTTTCTATGAAATATTTCTAGTTACGTGTTGAATCCGGGTGTTTTTGAGGAAGTTACAGAATTATTTTTCATTATTTATTAATTTTTGTACACCAAAAACTATTCAAACTTTACATGAATGACAAAGTTGATGGACGGGGATTTTAAATAGGAATCTTCTATAATAGTATCAGAAATTATGGCATTCTTTGATTTGCTGAAGTGAAAATAGACTTTGTCCCCTTTCCTACTGACTAACTTTGTCGGTAAGTAACAGTAGTAGACATAGATGTACGATTAGAATTTGCGAAGGGTCCCCCGTTCCGATATGTGCCCCCCGACTTGCTTGTTAACCGAAAAAGGCCATCGTGTGTTCTTATAACGCCTCCTCTCGGCGCCTGCGCACACGTTTCGGGAGACGCGTGTCCGTGAGCGTATCTTCGCGCACCACTCCTGCAGCACCGCGGTGCACGCAGAGCGAGACCGTCACGTCCTCTGGACTCCTCTTCGGTTACTTCTCTTCATGTCGGGAAATTTCTCGCTTTATGGCCTCATGACGAATTTGAGTCTTTAAAAGTGGTTTTTAAAGCGCCACTGAACAATCCCTAGGTGAAGATATCCGATATATTTTAAGAGTAGAAAAACCTTTGGGGGTTGTGAAACTACTAGAACAATCACTGGCGAATTTCGGTAGAAATGAAAACAAATTAGTAAGTTTCAAACTATTCTCGATGAAACTCCGTAGTTCATCAGGGTTCCGGGTTCGAATCTTGCTTAGGGCAAGGTTGTTTGTGAGATTGATATCAATTTTAACAGTGATCTTTTTAAAACGTAAAATTTCTTCATTTATTCAACTACATCGCTTACTTACTACTGCCATATCCAGAGGCAAATTTCAGCAACCAGAGGCCCACGGCCTTAGAAGCAGTTTTTGAGGCCCCAATGAGAGAAATTAATCTTAAAATATGACAAAACTTTGTTAATGGGAACCCTTAACGTCAAAATCCTTTGCTTGTGATTAGTAGTAAGCCCTTGACCATCTCTCTAAGTATAGTTTGCACCATAGATTTTTCTTCTCGTCTCATCAAAAGGAATATTATAAAATTGTCTAAACAGTCCGATTATCTATGTGTAACAGAAAGTGTGCATGACTTTGCGAAGCAATGTAGGAACTTGTAGTATAATCATTTCTAGAAGTGTAAACCTAAAAAGCTAACTTAAGTTAAAACATATCAATGATGAGGTGAACGTGTATGTGTATTCCTTATATATCCAAACATCTTTCAACCACATCTTCGACATCATATAATCGACAATAAAATAAGAAAACATCTATGAGCAGCCCTCTCGTCTTTAAGTTGGAAGAGATCGACGTTTTGATCAATAAACCCGCCGTCGGGACCTCATTTAATTAAAACAAAAACCCTGAGATATCGCCAAGTAAGATGCGAAGATAAAGCCGTTTTCCTGCCCATTCGAATCAAAGTCTCTTCCGTAAAAATAAAGCGAAAGCCCCCCGCATCCTCTTTATCAATCTCCGCTGATAGAATGACCTCCCCCCGGAGAAAAAACGAATAAAAAGCAGGAAATATCCTCCGAGACGGCCATTTTCTTGCCGTTATCAGCAAGCGACTGTAGTCATGGCAACATCCACCCTGGAAACGACCAACCCTCCAGACCCAAACACTCGCATAGACTCACGGGAATGCCAAATTGACGCCAATTACCTCCGAAAAACTACCGACTTAAAGCTCCCTCCTCACCATTAGCCCTTCTTCCACCCAAAACCTTTAAGCGCATTCATTCTTCATCTGTCACTATCCTCTCCCATCACTAGCCTTGATCATATCGATGAAAATGAGCTGGAAAAGGCGGTCGCGGCTGGTTTAGGGATAAAACAGGGGGGGACCATTGGGTGGGGGGGAGGAAGAAGGGTATTAAGGAGGCTGCCCACATGACGTCACTGCCGCCCTCCCCCGTCGCTGGAGGGATAAAATAAATAAATGAAATACAAGGCGTGTTGGTGCAGCTGAGGGTTCATTACTATCACACAAACACAAGGGCCGTAAAATTACGAGAGGGGGTGCGGGTTTGTTTGCCTTACTAAACGCACCACCAGAGAAAGCTGCTTAAATTATAATCGAAATCTTCCACCGGCGAAAATTTGCATCGCGGCCGTTAATGAAATAATTGCGTTGAAGGTTGCCGAATCTAGGGTTTTTGAATGATATCTTCTCGGATTCGCGAGATAAAAAAGAATAGGAGATTCCTTAAGTATTACTAAACACTTATTACCCACTACATTTTTCCCAACTTTAATTTCCGCTAAGGGAATCGACCCATTACATTTGTCAATCAGGTTTTCGTTCCGATTAAACTAAAATAATTGGTTCAGTTCCGGTTTTATTTCTGCCTGTTCCGATCCGGTCTGAACCGTCTTATATTCGCTCCGTCCATTGCAATATGAAATCCTTCTGAAAGTTTGTTTCACTATCTCCAGCTTTTTAAATTAACATTACATTACCTTGAATTTGAGGTTAAATATAAATAATATTTAGTTTTAAGTCGTCGTTACTCATTTAGTAAACCTTCCCCCACTTGCAATTAAATAAAATTTGCAATGTTGAAAACTGCAAATGGGAACGGAATAAATTAATTATTTTGTTTCATCTCGGTTTCATTAACTTCTATTTTTCTGTTCAGTCTCGGATCCGGCAAATATATCGGTTCTTTTCGATTCCCAGGTTGGGTTCGATACCCTGTTTCCCTTGGCCAAATGAAGTTTTTACTCAAGTTTTGTGGCACAGTTAAAAAGATATTTTGTAGTTGCTGATAGAATTCAACCTGGTGAAAAGACCGGTATGAATAGAGCTGAATTTTTTTATATTCTTGGAATAAACAATTTAACCATATCCCAGAAAATAAAATGCAAATGCAATGGAAAATCAAAAGAATATCGAATATTACGCTGCATTTTAAGAGTTTACGTGGAAAAACTGCATAACAGCACAACTTATACTCACATACTTTCTGAAATCATTAACAGATGGAATGAAATGAAGAATTTTTCCAGTGAAGTGGGCATTAGGACGGAGAAAATGGAATAAATTTCGCGTTGGAGAATTTTTCAAATTCCTACTACAGAGAGGAAAGGGTGAGTGTGTCAGGGGATCATTTGAAAGACACACCTCCGCAATGATATTGCCTCTCAATTGAGGTAATGCAAGACGCAGCCGGAAGTTGAGGGCTTAACAAGGGCCACTGTATCACAAGGGCGAGGCCTAAAAGAGCTTCTCCGATTGCCGGTGGGGGAAGTTCCACATTTCTCAACACTTTTTAATGAAAGCATTCGAAATGGGATAAAGAACCAGATTCAGGAAACAAAATGGCGGAGAAGGTATTAACTAATCAATATGTATTTTGAAGTCGCAATATTTGTGAAGTATATTCAAAGTTCAATAATTAGCGACAGCATAGATGTTAGAATACGGAACAGCAGAGATGGCAGTTTTTTCCAAAATATCGCTACAATTATCTTGAAATATAGATAAAAAGTCGCTAAATCCAGAATATATAGAAAAAAGAAGACAAAATATAAAATGACTCGAACACGTTTATATAAATATAACACAAGTTAAGATTTTAAATGAATTATACAGATAATTATGAATCTTGTATGAACTGAAACTACACTCTCCAATCCTATGTATTAACATATAATAAATAGCTAAATAAACAAACATATCCAGCTGTTTTTTCGTCAATCAAACCCGAGAGATTTAAACAACACACACGATCATGATATTATAGAAAATTATATCATTACCTGTTCGTTTAGATTTAATTCCATGATTTTATCTTTACTTAATTTCCCGTTCAATGTTTCTTTATTATCGCTTTTTCATATGCAATTCTTGTACTTCTTACGATGGTCTTTGCTTTTCATAGTGCATTAATTTTTATATTAATCTGATCACTGTGTTCCCGATTTCCAAGTAAATAAATTAAATCATACACAAAAATCGTGTTATGAGATAGATTTTTAAACCATGTCTCTTACTTCTCGCATTTACGACCAAATTCTTCACAATTAATCCGTAACCTTAGTGAATTAAGGTAAGATATTCGCGAAATAATGGCACAGCCCGATTCCAAAATATGAAAAATCCCAACTTCTCCCAAAAGTCAAACTTAACACTCCATGAAGCCCTACGGAAGAGCATTCCTACGGCGAGTCGGGTTTCATTGCCAGCTCGCATCATATTCAAATTTCTGAGATACTCCTCAGGTTTCGGAGATATAAAAAGTAACGACCCCTCAATGGCGAAAATAAAACTCGAGTTCGCCTTCCTTAAGATCTGGATTGCGATTAGCGGAAATTCTTTTTATGGTTCAGACCAAGGTTCTGTAACCAAACTAGTATTTTGTGCAAAAGAAAGAAAGTGGTATTTAATCTCGAGATGGATAATAAAGGGCCTTTTACGGCTAATATAACTCGCAGTTACACGCAGAGAGATCGTATTTACAGCGGAAGGCTGGAAACATGGAGTTTAAGACAATTCTCATCACTTTACCTGCCTCCCTTTATCGGCAATGTGGGGCATTAACCGTAATTAAAACGATCGGTTGAGCAACCTGCAACGCGGGAGAGAATCCGAATATTTCTCAAGTGTGTCAAAGGAAACGGAATAAATTAATCCCCTTGAAAATTGAAGGTGTTCATACGGTGGGCAGGAATAATTTTGAAGGCATAAATTTATCATTTTACGGTCTGTTCCGATTTAAATGGTTTCAAAAGGTGTTTTCGAACACGTGATTCGTTACTTCAGCCTTCAATTCATGACAGATTTAGGAATTGGCTATCGTTACTTAAAATTTATTACGTATGTTTTTAAAGATAAGGTGACTCTTCAGAAATTGAATGTCTAAAAAAAAACTAAAAATTGAAAAAAAAAACAAAATATTAAGAGATATGCTTTCGATTAATCCGTTTTCATTTGGTGTTATTCCACAAATAAAATGAACATGCTTCAGGTATATAGTATCATAGATACAGAAAACACACGACCAGAGTTTCTATGACTCTAATCATCATCAGGCACATTAACAATGTTCCTTCTTCACCGACAATGCCTAAAGATTAAGACACCGAATTATTGTCGCAACAATTAATAGAACGAATACGGTGAATCACTGTTAGAACAATTATGACAGAGAATATCTTGAATAATTGTTGCAACAATAATAAGCTGGCAAAGCCATCACATCATTGTTGCAAACTTGAGACGGTGGAAACCTTAAAATATGATGTAACAATCAAAACGGTGAATTACTTTTGCTTCAGAGCTACTGAATCAGACGCTGGTAATGAAAAAATAGGATGACGAAAATCAGAATGAAAGGAGACTAAAAGAGGAATGTAGATAGGAAGAAGAGAAAGAAGAAATAAAACGAAGACAGATGTGGAAGGGGAAAAACTTGGATATCCCGATCCAGCTCCTCTCCGGAAAACTCTTTCCAGTTATCGTACAAAAGACCCCCATCTCCCATCACTCAGTTAATCCTCCAGCGAAAGAAGCAAGTTTCCAAACCCCGAAAGTTTCCTTCAATCCCCACCCCCTCGAAGCGCCCCCACGCTGGAAAACAATTGAATTAAACTGGGGAGGCCATTACGCATTGTGCAAATGAAATAGAAATCCTATGCAAATGGCGTTAGAATCCATGTTAGAGGATAAGAGTTTAAGAGGGGGATGGATTTCCTTGGAGGCGTCGTGGGTGGCGGAATGGATGGAGAATATCTTATATGTAAATGGGAATATGTGAGAGAGGTCGACGGAGTATGAAGGCGAGTTAAATTGAAGCAGTCAAACAATCGACAATGCACGCCGAAGGACTGTAAAAGTGACAATGGAGGCGGCGAAACTACGAGGTTGGATCCTTCGATTGAATTAGCATCCGTGGAATTTAATTATTTAATAGGAACAAAGTCTAGAAAGAGATCTCAACGCAATCACTGGATGTTTAATCTTGTTAAGGTGAAAGAGAAACGAAACTTGGTAGAATAATATAGATGGTGCTAATGCAGTAAGTTCAATTTCTACAAGATTGAGATAGCATGGCGAGGATTCAGGGTTCAAACACCGATGAGGACATTCGTAATGGGAAATTTCTTCATGGATTTGGATCTTTATATCCTTATGTATCATTTGTAAGGGGGATATCAGCATTACATTTTTGTAACTAGGAGGTATTTGTATTTAACTGTATATTGTTGTGGTTATATAAGTAATAATGGGATAAAGCCGGCTCAAACCGGTTATAGCGAATTCAATTTCACGAATTCCTAATTCTGAAACAATAGAGAATGGTACAAATAGAAGTACTATCCTCTCTTTACAAGGGAATTGTAATTTTAATGTTAGATCGTGAAATATTTTAATTCTCATTTCGTCTTAGACTTTCATACACAAATTTTATCAATGACACTAATAATAATAACAAGGAAAAATATACGTATTTGAGACTGCAGTGCGTGGTTGCATAATTCTTAGGATTAAGAACCCCTTTCGTAAAATTTTCGGATCTCGCCATTGAATATATGTATCACAAAATAGTATTCTTGAAGCTATGATTTCTGTTAAAGCCGAATACGGCATATGTAATTATTATTGTACGTAGCTGTGTCGTTACATTAGCGTAAGGTATCACTGTAACAACGTTTCCACCGGACTTTCGGTCCATGTGCAACGAATGGATTAATAATAAGTGTCCCTGGCAACGGCAGCAGGTGACGAGGGAATCGGATCGTCGCCGGGCGACCGCACAACACTGAAAACACACGGCGGGAAAAATGGAAACGATTTCTGGACGGAGAACACAAAACGGCGAAAATTGGACGATGGCCGGGGCACAAAAGGATATTCAAATGAGAGGCATAGACACTTCCTCCCCACGGTGTCATTCAATTACGAAAAGGGGAAGATTGGAGGGGGCACATACACACGCGTGAGCGAGCAGACGCACGCGCTTTAAGGGGTCCATCGCAGACATTGATGGATTGCCGGGGGCGTGGTGGGAGGGGGGCGGGCGTTCGCGGGGGGGCGCACTGCATGCAACAATGGGAGCGACGCTGACCTCCGACGAGACTTTTCAAGTCCAATAAAAATCAAAGGCGGCAAATCAGAGTCTATCTTGCAACTGGACGAAAGGAGCAGTTGGGTAATTCCACCGATTAATTATTGAGTGCAGGAATGGGATTGTACGGGAAATGATTATTATGACCGATTTACTGAATGCTTGGAGCAATTTCTCTGCAGCGCATCCCCTTGTGATGTGTGAAACTCAAAATGTGATTGGTTTCGATAAAGTACGACTTACAAGGGACAGTCAAGAGAAGGTTGCGTAGATGCGTAGCATTCGGGCTCCCATTCTGTAGCGGCCTAATATTTTAAACTAGATTTTTTATTTTGCAGACATTTAAAGATATATCTGTAAGAAGGGGCTCAGGAGATTTGCACTGTGACAGATTACTGGTCCAACTACAGTCTCAATAGTATATTTATTCCCTCTTAAAGCTTAGATACCGTCAAAGGTTACATAAATGGCCAAAGATGCATCATAAGTACATGCAAACTTTAACATATCAAATATTATTTGGTGACGTACTGACATGATGAAAATTTAACAAGAGGTAAAATTTAAGTCCCCGATTAATTTCACTCCTAAAGGCATGCGAGTTGATATTTATTTCCTTCAAATACGGACATCAGTAATTTGATAGAAATAATATTACATTATGATAATTTTTTGTACTTTAGATATTTGTTCGATTTCTCACCATACATATAGCTGCTTGAGCTACATAATATATGCCTTATGAATGGTGAACTTAGTACAATTATTGTAAATCGAATATGACGCGATTAAACTTTACTTACAGGTGTAAACCTAAGTGAACGGATTAAGGATTGGTGAGGTATTACCTAAGGTAATACCTCACCAATTTACCTATGATTACGAAAAATTTACCTATGATTACGAAAGATACCTAAGAATGTTGTTCATTGAGAAGCTAACCGTTAAAATAAGAATCATCAAGAAGATTGATTACCATGATTTAAGATAAATTATTATCTGTTAGGTTTAAATATTTTGTGATGCCATAATCGGCATCGTATGTCATATTTGGATTAAATACCTCGTCCAGGAAATTTTAAAATAAAATGCTGTAAATTGTCTCTGTGCGTTCAAAATAAAATGCAGGTAAATAGATCGGTAAACCGTACTTTTTGAGTAAGTTAGACAAGTTCTTTTCCTTGAACAGCCCCCTTTCACATCACATAGAAAGTTAATTCCATTTCGTCATTCGGTATATCATACAGATGAAACATCTACCAAATGTATGCCGACAGTTCTTCCTGACTGAAAGTGGAGCAGATGCGGGCTCTATTCCGACCACACCTTTTCTCTATTAACCGGAATTAGTGAGGTTCTTCCCTGATTCGACGCGTGCGGAATTGGTGAAGAAGAAGGAAGGGAAAATTGAGTGAAAAGAAAGAGGAAGGTAACCTGAACCAAAGGGCGGGGGAGTGCCTTCCGGTCCCCGCCCCCACGGCCACACCCTTCATTCTGAAACATCTCCGAGGAATATTCATAAACAGCCATTGTGACTATCTCTTTACATATCACTCCTTAACGCTTTCCGCAACGCTCACAAAAGAATAAAATTAAGATGGACGTGGAGTCCGCCATGTTTGTTTCCTTAGCAACTTAGGCTAAGTTGGTAACGCCGACGTAAAATTCGACGGAAAAGTAAACTCTATCTAACAGTAAATCTGCGTTCTGCTTTATTTGCGATTGAAGTGGAAACTCAAACGAAATGACGTAATACGGACACTTATGAAGGAAATATACATATTTGCCAATGGAACAATGCACAACGAATTAGTTCTTGTAATGCTTTATTAACTTTTTTCTAATAGATAGAATATAAAGAGAAACAAAAATGTTAGATTTATGAGTGAATTTTTCTCGAAATAACAATCAGGATGAATGCTATCTAACATGGTTCATAAACTAACGTTTTGACTAACTTTATTGAAATTCGCACAAGATTTAATTAAAAAAGTATGCAAATATTCCAAAAAATGTAGGCGTGAGACAGTACATCTTTTCAGAAGCTACCGCATATGTTGCTAATTACATATGATTTGTCATCAATTTCATATCACTTTCTAAATTTATCTATTTAATAATTGATTTTGTTATAAAGATACGATGTAACCCTTTCTATAGGTAAGAAAATCGAATTAAAAGGTTACAATCTCGTATCATTAATTTCTTTCGTAAGACCGGGAATAGGGAAACTATAATAGAAGACAGCCTCTAGTCAAAGTTGATTTAGTGAGACTTTTAGGCGAGCACAAGGTTTTATATATAAGGTCGGATACAACAATATATGTAACTACGAATGCAAAATCAAAGACTACTCAATGGTTTAAGTATCGGAAAGTTACAAACTCCAATAAATTAATAATGAAATACAGAAACCCATTCAATAATCACTGTTGAAAGCCTGCAATTGTTCCACGTGATGCGGCAAAGTTAATTTTAATCGGGCATTATTATCTAAAATTATTGGTTTACAATGACTTGGTGGAGGAAACACTGCGTTAAAAAACAATCGGCCGAGATTGTTGAAATATGAATGGAAACCCAACAATTGACATCCATTACGCATACGGTCGTCCGTTATCTTTTAACGAGTTTAACGGTCAATTATTTACGTTGAGTACCTAGACATCTCATCCGACTTCGTTCACGAGAATCGCAGAAAAAAAATACCGCACCGATTAAAATTATTCAGCTAAGTACCTCACAGTCCAAATTCCTCGGACACGTTCGCAGCCTAATATCGCTTTATATCAGGACATTATAGGTTTATAAAACTCTGGAAAAGTCCGTGACAAACACAATGATTAAGCACCACAATTAACAGCCGCGTCACGTATTTCCTAAATCAGCCTCGTTCATGAGGACGCTCTTGTTTAACACCGTATAGACGAATCGTTTTTTCGTCCGGGAAAAAAAAAGAAGAGATGAGATTAACCTCGTTACAATATTCGTGCAATTTTGCGGGCGGTGTTATATTTTTTCGCTAATTGCATCGCATCATCCCTTCAAATCGCCCAGGAGATGTTGGTCGTCAAGGTAAAAAAGTTCCGAAAAACTCCATAAATTGGTGCATGCAATTTTTATTCCCTGCACATCTCATTACACTCAATTATGTTCCATAATTAGATTTCCACAGCGTTGGTCACACATGCCCCGCGCTCATCAATACGGCCTTTGTGTGGGATCATAACAAATGAACAACTACGCCGATGTTTTTTGAACATCGCTCGTTTGTATGAATAAAAACCGGCCGACGTGAATTTTTCAGGGAATTAATTAATTATTAACGAAAATGTTTTAAATTTCGCCGGCCAACTCGCACCGAGAAAATAATTTAAATCGAAAACAATTCCCACAAGGACAGCGGGAAAAGATGAAAGGCAAAAAATCCAGGACTCATTAGCGCTATAAAAAAATTTGAACGGGAGGATAAAATTAACTTCGTTTCGATTCGGCACTTTTTCCATCGCGGAAAAGTTAATAAACGCATCAGAACGGAAAATAAACGGAAATTATCGAAAAAATAACTGATTTAACCGGACCATGACTTTCTCTGTGCGTAAACGAATCGTTACGCAGAAAATCTATGTATTGTATTTCACGCAAAAATGTGCGTTATTCTAACTCGTCAAAATTCTTTCGTGATCCAGGATAAATTAATATTAACGGTGCATGAATGAAATTAAGGATACTGTTAAACATTTGTCCGATAAAAGTAGTTTTTCAATATCTGTATCCTGTGAGCTGGGATAGAATAACAGTAAATTAAAAATGGATTGAGAATACAGGTAAAATCGCGGAATCTGAATAAACTATCAAAAGAGAATGAGTATTTACAAGCCATAAATATCGGGAAAATCAATTTACTAGGGAGTTATTTAACCTTCCATTAGTAGCATTACCTACCGAGACATAGCTGATCACAACGTATCTCGAGGATACGCTATTAGTCAACTGAACGATATAGTTATCTTTTACATGACAACTTAATTTTATATGTCTCTTCTTAGTATTATACTGTTATAATCCTTATTCATACATAATTAAATCAGGTTATAAAATATAATTTGAACCTTTTTTTAATAACTGGTCGCAATGTATCTCGTAGATAAATCCATTATAATGAATTATCTGGATAATAATTATCCATCAATACTCCTAATAATGCAGAGCTTTGGTTATTTAAAATTACTTAAACTAATTCCGAATGAAAAGATCGATCGTTTATTTTTTCGAAAAAATAAACTTTCGTATTCTCGCATTGTATTTCACAGATATTATAGACCAAAAGAGATGATTCCTTTAGACTGCAAGATGACAGATTTGTGGCTAACTTATATTACCTCTGGGTAGCGGGAGGTGGGGAGAGTTTGAATTCCATCCAACAAATTATAACAAAGTAGCACTGCAGAAGAAGTGCTGTGTATCTCATATATCAAATTGTGACCTGGGTTGATGAATCTTTAAAAGTAATTAATTTTATTTGGGACTGATAAACTACGTGATTGGAATGTTTTCGTATATCTACAAGAACTTAATAATAATTGATAACGAATGAACCACAGTTAAAATAATATTAAGTCCTAGGAAGGGGAGTTTTAGTGGATCATAAAATAATGTTTCCATTTGTCAATTAGTGTCAACAACGAGTAGTCTTGATATTACAAGAACAACTGTCATACGAAACACTAACTGTAAAAATTTATCCATATAAAACCTTATCTAACTTAATAATTAGAATAATACTGTTCAGATCTAAAGAAAAAACATCTATTGTATTTATATGTCCTATTCTCTCATTTCTTATCAGGTTCTAAATATGACGCAGATAGCTAGGTAATAGAGAAAACTGCTATTTTTCTTTCAATACGCCGCAGTTTCAAAAAATTACGTCATATTTTAATCATAGCTACGTATCAATTAAATGCCGCAGCTTCATCATTTCTAAAACAATAAACTTATAATCCGTGACTGATTGAAAATTTTCCCTCGCAATTCCAGAGAGCTGCCTCCTACGCATTTTCGTTAAGAAGGAATTCCGGCAAAAAACGCCGCTGACGTGGAATTGGATGTATTTTTTTGTGAAATTCAATCGACTCACCACATCCGGAGTGCTGGCGCCGTCCGTATGCGAAGTGGAATCAGCAGTGCTGCCTCGATGGTGGTGATGCGCGAGATCGGAAGATCCGTTGGTGGAGGATGCTCCTCCCCCTCCCAAGCTGTCTGGACCTGGTTTGGCCGTCGACTCCCTCTCGTCTATCACCAAGTCTATGGGCATTTTACCCTTCAAACAGCTTATGTACCGGTGGCAGAAATTGTCGCATAGCTCGTGAACCTGAAAAATAAAGGAAAAGGGTGTTTTAATAAAATATTGTACAACTTTTTCAATGTGTTTGATCAAACTAGTCTATAGATTCTAAAGTGGATGTATTATCCCTGGAGAAAGGCTTATCTAGGGGGGAGAGTTGCTGCTTATTGTTTATCTATCATAACATATCTATTATGACAGTTAAACAATTAGCAGAAAACAAAGAACATTGGGTTCGCTATGATGTAACAGTGAATCGATATTTAATTATGATAATAATAGTTTATTATTATTAATATTCCATTTGCAGTTTACAGATAATACCAGAATGAAACATTAAATTTAAAGAAATAAAACTAAACAAATTGACAGTAATAAAATTTTACAAATTATAATATAAAAATTTCATATGACGAAAATACAATTTTACAGATAATTTTACAGATACATTATCCCTAAAATGGTGAAGATTTTTAATATCGCATTAGTTTTATGAATTTACTATTGTATGTTTTAAGTGAGAGCGAAGTGTTGGGTAAGGAGAGGGTAAAAGGTACTACACCAAGGGCATTTATTATTCAAATCAAAAAATATAAATAAAATTTAACGTATTTTATGTTCAGTTAATAAAATTATCAGATAAACCGTTTTTGTCTTAGATGTTGTATTAATATGCTCCTAATAATATAGTCTTCAATTCTTCAAGATACTCCTTTCACTACGTCATCTTTCCGCAAATTTACTCTTCAACGTATTAAGGTTAGAAAGAAACATTAGGATTGGCACAAACTCATCCACAACATAACGGCATTTTTATGAAAATGCGTGAGATAAAGGATCAGAAGACCGCATGTTTCCAACGTTTAGGGCCGTAGAGAATGTTAGAAAATAAGTCAAGAGCCGAAATGAAGACGGCCCGTGGTGAGAAAGCGTTTAGAAGGCAGCTGCCTTTTACGGCGGGGAATAAAAAGGACTATGGGATTTATTAGGAGAAGAATAAGCCAATTGCAGGTGAAGGATTAAGGCACCTGCGCGAGAATTTGACAACGGAGCGCTAAAAGTAACGATGCTGGAGATATGATTCTCAGTGAGTGAGTTATAATGAGATGGGAAGAGAAATGGCCGGGGAGATAATGCGCTACATGAATATAAAGCGGAGTCACAATAGAGAGAACGCGCTAAATATACGAATGGATTAATGAACGTCGAATAATTCTGGATAACCTCCTCTTCCGTTTGTGCTACCAAGCAGCATATTTACGATCTAGCATGGCTCGTAAAATTGGATGGCGGTGGAGAAATTAAATTGCATATAACAACCGAGAGGTATACTCAGATCCATTCGAATTTCCTTTATATCTATTTATCTACCTTCGTTTCTTTTTAAGAATGGAACGAAGGTTCGTTACGCTAATCCTGATAATGACTCTGTTGTTGCTTTGTTCGTTAAACAATGCAATTTATCGAATCAAACTGTTTTTGAACAATTGTTATTAGATTCAACTTACGCACTTAGAATACTCGGAAAATAGGCAATTTTTTGCCTTGAAATCTGTTTTTAGGAAACATTTTTAATCAGTTTTATGTTAAAGGAAATGAAATCCTCACAAGACAGATAATTAGTCCTTATAAATACGATAATTTAATTTCAGAAGAAAGAGAATGCTAAGACAAAGTGATATCACATGGTAAAAAGCCCATGTTTTGAACTAGATTTAAGGACTCTAGCTAAGAGTAAGATTATGACCTTCCTAACTATCGACTATAGTCCTCTCAAATTTTTTCTTATTTTTTAAATATTTTCAATAAATTGGACTCTTACAAATTAGAAGCCACAAAATGATATTGCACGACCGCCCAGGTGGAAGAGGACCCTGCTTGCGATACTTGTGGCAGCATGTGGGACCGAATCGACAAACAGTCACCCCTGCCACACCCCGATACGCTACCGGGGTATACTTGTAAGCTTTTACATCACTTTCGAAAACAAATCATCCCAAGCAGAATACAACTTTCATTTAGTAAACGCAGGCTCAACAACATGGTAGTCCGCAGAAATCTGGAAAATTTATTGATACACAAAAAAATAGATTTTGAGTGATAAATATCCAGAGATTATTTTTGTAATGAATTTCATATGAGTTGGGCGAAGAAAATATTTTTTCGTACTTCAAATTCACTTCCACAAGTTTCGGTAATATAACATAAATGGATTTAAGATAGATTGAGAGACGCCTTAAATATATCCTATTCATTAGCTAAAAACGGAGGTTCCAACTGCAAAATTTTGAACTTTCCCAATAATCGCGATGGAAATGAAATAAATTCGTCTTCAGAGGAACAAAAATCCAATCAATAAATTCCCTGCTTTTTAAGACAAGAAATTATAAAAAATCCTCCCCTAAAAATACCTGGCAAGAAAAAAACATTCCCGCAACCCATTCGGCTTCCCCCCATTCCCATCTGCAGTACTTTTTCTCTAGGTGCAGTACTCGCGGAGGGATAACGAAGGACTTCAAATGGTTTCCCATATCTGTGAAAGGGTCGTGTTTGCTTTTCTTGGGCTCTCTCACGCTTAGCAAATGTCCTTAGGGAGTTTGGACGGAGGGGGGTTAGGTGAGGACAATGGGAAGGCCCATAGAGGAAGCTATCACGGGAGAGAGGGGCTGAATGTGGATTCTGGTGCTGTAATAGGGGTGTAAAGATGAGAAGCAACAGTTGGGCCGTAGCAGTAAAACTGCGTGAAGAGAGAGAAGGAAGAACACGGCCGTGAAAGGCTGAGTATGTGTGTGTGAGGGAAATTGGAGACGAAGGAGATGGAATAAGTTCGTAAAAGAATACGCCTAAAAAAGTGTGCTTCGACGATAGAATCGTTGGGGATCGAAAACAAGGAACTGAAAAACAGAGCATTTTAAAATTATTTACTGAATGATCTCTTGGTAGTAATGCACGATCAGTGACGCGAAATTATCAATCAGAGATACTGAGACATCAATAAAGAGAGACAAATCTGTCAGAGTGCATACATTTAAAGGATCAATGCCTTAATATTCGAAAGTCTTATAAAAGTCATTAACAATTACAAATGAAAAATAAAGACTTAATTAAAATCAGCAAAGATATTCTCAATGTAAACACAATACATTGCAATTGAGGATAGAAAATCCATCATTATTAAACAAAATATTACCAGCAGTGACATTGTGCAATCCTTGAAAGTGACTCAGAAGATGATAGAGTAGGATGTACAGGATAAACCGGTCCATTTTAACACTGATTAACCACAGAAATATATATTTTATATTATATAGTTTGACATAAAAATTTCTCCATTAAAAGGCACGCTTATTTGATAGCGAATCATGTTAAAAAGATCCCTTACCTATCGAATACAAGGGATAAAAATGTTTTATTCCATCATGATTAATTTTATTTTCCACGAACAGCGCTCGCCATATTTCGTGGAAATGCATAAAATGAAGAAATTCAAAGTTTTCTCCTTTGTCCGCATTCTTTCGAGGCAACATACCAAGAGATAGAAATCATCAAGTCCATCAGAACATTCGCTCCCCAACTTTGTCTAATTTCCCATCCTCAAAAACTTCATCTTCCCTTATCTTCTCCAACTTCGCCGTTACTTCTGCTTGTTTACTGTGGAGTCCTCATTTAAAATCCCGAGGGTGTCCCAGGGAGCGGAATCCCTTCCAAAAATTCTCTACCGAGGAAAAAAGGCCTTTCGCAGACTTTGTCGCCAGGTATTCTGGGATTACCTATTCTTAAACCAACCAAAACCCTCCCTCTGCCATTTCCCGTGCCCTGAAAGGAAAGGCCCCATCCCAAAGGCGTAGGATACCGCAAAATTCTCACCGTTCGACGTGGCCCCTGGGGTTGAAGAAGGCTCACATCTCCCGGTTACTACGGCACCCGTGGGGGAGCAAGTGACAGCTATTGCCTTCTGGGTCGGATGGAACCAGGGAGGTGACGAATAACGAGGGAGAGGAAACGTACAAGGAGAAAATAATAATGAATCTCCTTAGGAATAAACCAATAGCAGACCAAGAAATTGGGGGTTCGATTCCCTGTCTTGATGGACGTTCTCATATCCTTTCATACGATGGACTCACGCTAATTGGACTGTGTATGCCTCTTTTCCTGTGCCATTCCCTCCGATCAATTCATTAATAAATATAAATAGTGACGCTGTTTTAACTATTTATTTTACCGAAGATTAGAAGATTTAGATTAATTTATACGAGTGTCCAAATGTAAAATTTTATACAGAAAACTTTATGGTTGAATAAAAGATTAAAACCTAACTTGATAAAGGTTCGCATTTCCAGAAAAACTTAAATCCTCAAGGATCGACAGCTCTCAGAACGTGATCTGAAGGTATTACATCAGATCCAAACAGAAGCTATCTGAACTCCATAGGTAAAGAAAAATTAAGTTCCTTCTGCATTACACTACTGATATCCTTACAGAAGAAAAATTTCAATCTCTAAGATAAAAAGCAGCAAAATTCTACTTTCGAACTTCAGCATTGAGGAAGCATTGACTGCTTAATATACTTTTATCAAGGATATTCCTTGATCGATAGTTTTCACGGCTTGGCAGGAGATCAAAATATAATTCTCACCGACTATAGGCTTGCCCAACGGCAAAACCAGTCCTCAGTTAAATATATACGAAAGCGAAGCCAAATGCTAATTAAAAGTATTTTATCAGCTTCCTTTAGCATCAAATACAAATGTCCAACAATTACATTTAGCAAATTATTACCATTATATGGTACTCATCCGAAATTTGCATAGCTAATAAAAAATTTCTGCGCCCATAGCTGATGGGGGGTCTGAGACGAGCCACTCCTATGTGCTCATATAGATCACGTATTCAGGCAGGACATCTTATCTCTCCGCTGAGATGCCGTTACGTAAAACGACGTAGAAACAGCGGAATGGTTAAAATGGGACATTAAATGCCAAGTTTACGATCGAAAGATTTCGCCAGGTAAGCTGCGGTGCGACTCAGAGAGTTATGAAATTCTAGAACTATGAAAGCTCTCCAACTACTAACGAAGGAATGAATGTAAATGACTCGTCAGTAAAGAATCAATACAAAAGACTAATAATCCTATTCCAGGAATTGCATCGACCACAATCATAACCATTAGCAATGGGAGTTGATGATTAAAATAAATCTCATCAACGGTATACAAGGATGACAATTACGATAGTCATTACCGTAATTTTATTGCTGTGCTTATTAGTGGTCTCCAAACCCTTTCTTTATTACCATGATTGGATTATTATTATTATTGTCGACAATTGTCTCAATTATATTTTACTATACCGCGATTCAAGAAAATGCGTTTCATTAATTGACACTCATCCTTTTTTTCTTCGCCTCAAATGCTCATTAGGAAGAAAATTTGAATCTTAAGATATCAATCAATTATTTCCCTTTCTGTTGTCATCATGATCCTGGTGAAAGGATTAAATCGCTTTAATTTAAGAGCTCCATTTCATACTGTATCATGAAGGACTCTTTTCTGTTATATAATTTCTACCTCACGTATTTCTCGCAAATGAGAGCATATGACTACACTTGCACGATATTGCGTACTTATTTATTTTTAGTAGGCATATCTTCTGGAGATTGATAAATATATCTACAACGAAACAATAGCAGTAGCATTATTAAAAAAAATAGTTAAGGCCATTCGCACATATGAGCTCCAACCAGGAATCAAACCCGGGACCGCTTTCATTAAAGGAACGTGCTACCCACTTGGCTATTCGAGAGTCCACGATGTAATATCTTCCTGCAATTTCCAACCTCTTGTCATAGTATTATTACACTTAATAAAGAATCGGAACAGGAGTAGTACGGATACATATGGTAGGATTAATAATCATTATTTTCGTTGGCTATCACAGATGATGCAAAGGTTGTACACAAGATACTTTGGAAACCTGTATCCTTAATAACGAAACAAACCTTACGATCTCCTCAAGCAGATTGAAATGGGTGAAGGAACCTCTTTCGGTTCCATATCACCTTACTTAAACGGATATCGAAAATAAAAAATCCCCTTCGCATTGGCCATTTGAATGCACGCCTCTTAAAAATAATCGCTGACATTGGCTCTCCATTATTCTACGAAGGGCGCGGTGAATAAGAGACAAAAAAACTCCCAATGGAACACCAGTTTCATTTATGGAGGGCGTTGCCGATACATTCTGTTCTCTCGCCTGCCACTTTCCCATTAGCGCACACTCGCCCCCGCCTTCTTCCCTCTTTTAATTCCAAATATCGTGAATTCTTCGAGTGCCTCTCTCCCCTAAACTAGCGACGTCTTTCGCATTGCTATGCGGATTCCCCCACGACTTCCTGCTCAAATAACATTATCCCTGAATCCATTTGCAACAAAAGGTTTCATTTCCACTTCGGCTCATTTTATTTACAACAGCCGTATACTTTACCATGGATATAAGTCATCGGGGCTAAGGAAGGATTGTTTCCCTCATTTTGATGACTTAGTAGTACTAGTAATTAGCCCTTGTTCTGACGAGGAGCTTGCATTAAAATAAGGGTGCATTTTTTCCATGATCACTTCCACATTCATCGCGACAGAATGACATTTGAAAACTAAATTGGAGAAAAACTAGAAGGGAAATTGTATTAAATCGTTCACCCCTCCTTTTACAAATTTCTAAACCCTTGATTTCGGAATAGTTTACTAGGAAATATTTAAAAATGTATCACACATGTACTTATGTCCACACACCTTTCATAACTTGGAAACTTTTAGTCGAATGTGAAATATTATAATTATTTTTTTTGTGGTCGTAAATTAAACATATTTTCTATTTAACTCATCCTCTTAACAGACTTAACGCAGTCTGTAGTTACTTGAGAACAATTATATTCAAAAAGTATACGAATTTTGACTGATGCCTCAATTGAAGTCTGCATTGCTATGTTTCTAGTCAGTAATAATTTTATTGGAATGAAATCATATTAATTTTTTCCTATGGCAAGGATAAAGTTATTCTAAATAATCCCTATGTTCCTTGATATGTTGCTGAAAATAGATGAGAAGATTTAAAATATAGTTTTATGCTATCAAACTTACTAGAAAAACTGGAGCGCAGTGTACGATAGGTTGTGAAAACCTTATGGTACAAAGAAACCGAATCCTTATCCACTTAAAAAAAAAAAACTAAAAAGACGTTATCTCTAAGAGATTTAACCTCATATTCTATAATCTACACCTTTTATTCCCTGATCTTGAGACGAAACAGCGATGCAAAGAGCAAAGATTCGCTTGGGTGGTAATTGTTCGCAAGAGTACTCTTCTGAACAGGTCTTCCGAAGGAGATAGGAAAGGAAGCGTAGGAAACCTATGCATCGATGCCTAAGAACAATGAAATTAGCGCAAATGGTAGTATGGGAATGGTGAAGAAGACGTGGCGAATGGATGGAGAGGAAGCTGCCACAAGGGATGTACTCTATACCTTTACTTGAACTTCTACGTCGGAGGTTCTTCTACTGTTTTATTCTTAGGCATTTCAATTGATAAGAGGATGAAGAATACATTTATGCGTAATTAGATATATGTTTATACAGCTAAAGTCGAAAAAGTCAATATTTAAGCGTCATTGAAAATCAACCACGAGAATGCCCGTATCTAAAATATGGTAAGATTTGCGCGAATAAGAATATATTTAATACTTAATCTAAAACAGATGATGCATAACTAATCACAATCGACAAATAAATTAATGGAAGTTAAACAGGAGGGGATTTTTCAAATAAAGCAATAACAGAGACCGAAACAAGATAATACTTCGTTAACCCTTTCTTACAGCTTGTTTTGATAATCACAGAAAAAACAGAATGTAAGAGAATAGGGAGAACAGAAAGGAAAAAGAGAAATTCTTTAGGGGAACGTAGCCCTAGCATAGGAGTGGTGGTGACGGGTGTCACCCTCCACCATACACCCTCAAAAAGCGTCGCATTCCGAAGCCGCCCCTTCACCCGCACCCTCTATGATTAATTGTTTTAATCACTTTTCCCTCAACCGCATTCTCTCCCCCACTGCACATTTTTCCGCACCCTCGCTTGTTTTTGTGTTCAAACATTTACCCGATCTCTATGGCGACGCCGAGAAACAAAAGTGGGAGGGAAAGCCGCTGCGAACTTTTTACACATTAAGTACTGCCTATCCATCATCCATTTTCCCTTTAAATATTTACGCCATCGGAAAGATTTTTTACGGAATTTAAATGTAATATGTCACTGCGAAACGATGTATGTTTGATATTACTGATTCCCGGTCATCCACGTAAACGAATGCTCTCTGATAGCTCACCGCTGCCAATGGGTGTTTGGCAGGGGTTCCATAAACCTTTCATCCACACTTTTAAGCTAGTTGCTAACGTGTGGTTTACGGAGAAAATAATTATTGATCAAATGTTCCTAGACATGTCGCTGATAGTACAATCCGGTAGAAGGTACACTTCTATCAATCAATGCTTCCATGTCCTATACTACGGTAATACGTACTGAGTCTATCAAAAAGAACGAACCAATCTCTAAGCTTAAGGAAATATACTTCCATGAAATTTCAAATGTTAATAAAACAAGCTTATAAGATTGATAAAATATAGCTCATAAAATGGAAATTCTTACTAATAGTCCCCGAATATTAAGCATTACAGGTGACATGTATATAGAAGTTCCATGATTTGTCTTCATCTACTGAAATTCAATCATTAGCCCATATGACTGAAATACTACTTACAAATTAATATTACGTCCATTTATATCGTAGTGAAGCGATTAAATTCTCGATGGTACTTATTTCGGAAATAAAATTAAAACGTAATTCGATCAAACGTAATATTGTTAAACTCAACACATATATTAGAAAGAAAGAAGGCTTTATAATTTCCACAGTATGTTAATCGTGTTGTTACTTTCATCAACGGGTTGACATCTATAGATTCATTTTCTGGTTTAGATTTATATCTATGTATTTATAGTGCAATTAGTACATTTTTACACCGACAATCCCAACTTTAGGCCTTGATCTTTCCGCTTCTGGTCTCTGATACCACAAATTTAATCCTACAATGTATCAATTTCCTTGCTTTTTGGGAATACTCGATGGTCCAAATTAGCGGCTAAATGGATCATATACCGCGTACAAGTATGTAGAAATCTGAAAACTTCAAACTCGATAAGATACAGCGAGTGTAGGGATAGTCTTGCCCAGCGACTCTGGTAGTGCGGGATGCATCATTGGAGAGATGCTGCAGCGGAGGAAGAAGGCTTAGAGGTTACAGCCATTCGGCATAATGGCTGCAAGAGATGCGTGTGGAGGGGTTGATATTGTAACGTAGGGGAGGTGGGAGTAGTGGCGTAAAACCTGTTTGTCTACCGTCTCCCCCTTTTTGGCTCCGCCCCCAGCAGTCACCCCAACCCACGGCTACCCGTACATTTCACCCCACCTGCCTCGATGCAAAAAAGGATATCTCCAACCGCAAACAAGGAGGACAAGGGGGGGTTGAATCGCGATACTCGACAGCTAAACCAGTGACCAATGACTGTAAGTTTTGTGGAAGAGCTTTTGCAAGATCCGCCCAAGTATTCCTGCCTTCACACCTCCCTCCGGAAGTCTTCCAGTACCAACTGTGCAGACTGGGCACGATAAATATTCATACGAAGGACTCTAAGAGTTCCGGAAGTACCCCCCCGAGAGACCCGGGATCGAATCCCGTGAGGTTATTATGAAGGGATTATTGTACCCTTCGGGGGATTCCGGGATAAATGTGGTACTTAGTGTCCGATCTTTCGAATTATGCAATCTAAACATTGAGGAAAGTAATGGCTCAATCCCAATCTTGCAGTAAAGAATCCATTCCTGATAATGAAGGGTAAAATTGGATGCACTGGTGATTGATGCGTAATCATGAATCAAGGGAGGGAAACTAGCAGACCAAACTAAGAAATGACATATTTACTATGTTAGTAAAGACAAAGCAATCCGTAAAAATCGCGTCTTTAGAATGTATTTTTAGCGGCGAAGTACCCTAGATTATGCTTCAGTGCTGTATTGTTTACACTAAATCTGTTTGTAGCAACCAATTCATATTGTTGTATCACTATTACTAATACTGTTACAATAAAGCATCACTATTGTTACGCAGTTAACTTGACCAAGACACATTCGGAGAGATGCAGCAACGAAGGACCAAAGCTTGCTATCGTAATTATCATCTAATATCATCATCCTCACTCCTTAGCTCATGACTCAGGTACAAAATTAGCTAATGACTCTAGTAAGACATTGAGCAATAAAAGAAAGCCAACCTAACAAGTAAGCAAAGACTTGGGAATGCTGTCTCATATTGATAATTCCAAATATTGATTCTCAACCAGAGATCATTGAGTTATTAAATTCTCACGATTCGATCACTAATTATAAACTTTTCTTGCGTAGCG
This sequence comes from Pachydiplax longipennis, assembly GCA_036926295.1. Classification (NCBI taxonomy): domain Eukaryota; kingdom Metazoa; phylum Arthropoda; class Insecta; order Odonata; family Libellulidae; genus Pachydiplax; species Pachydiplax longipennis. The sequence goes on along the minus strand of JAVFKF010000003.1, from coordinate 20,469,810 downwards.
GTAGGAAATAATTTCTATATCAAAGTAACAAGAATCTTAGGTTCGAATCAAAATGACTGTTTTAAAAATTAACCAACCAATATCATCTCTTGTATTCCGAGGCAAGGCAATTCTCCACACTAGGATAAATAGGGTTGTATTACATATGGATGTGACTATGCCTCCAATTCACTTAGTGGGATTGAAGTTATTATTACCCACATCTGTTTTTGGGTTTTCAGGCGCATACATATACACCTATAATAAATTACCATTCCACTTCAAAGGAAAAATGAATTTTCTCTAGAGCCATTCCTTCTTCCAACATAGGAATACCTATTAGTATTCCTTGCAAAATTCTCCTATAGCTATAAAATCCCCATTCCCTATTCCTACCAATATTACCTGCACAAAAAATGAATTTTCTCTAGAAATATTCTTCATCGGATAAAGGTATATAGAAATCCACTTCGGAAAGAAGCAATAAATCCGAGTGAAGCCTATCGAAAGAAATCGAAAATTCACTCTCGTGGGGGTAGTTGTCGCATCACGAATGCGCGAACACGCGCGTGGGCGTGTTTCTATGGACCGGCTTTAGATGGCGCAAATCTCGGGTGAAATAGAAATTTCCCCTCCAACCCCCTCACCCGAAAAAAGTAATTTATTTTCCTCTCTCGTTCCATGTTTGCAAAAATAATTAATGCCTCCGCACACACACACACGGTCTCCTGCATGCACTTCATTGCTTCAGAAAACACCCCATAATTCAGCCCGCTAATGAGGACATCCCAGAGACTCCGCGCACGCTGTTTGTACGTTTTTTAATATCCCCGCGAAGTGCCAACGTCCTTTCGGATGGAAAAACACCACGTGACTCACCCTTGTTGCTCCCGATCGCCCTTCCTTTTTTTTCGCTAAATATAGAATTCGTTATGGAACTGTTTTAAAAAGCGCCCCACCAATTGCGAGGAAATTTCCGGCGGTTTGAAAAATTGGAGTTTTCGGATCACACGTCGCGCGACCGAAACCCAATACCTCCTCTCTCTGATTGGTTATTAAAAAAAAAACGAGAAACGAAAGTCGTACGCTGTGATGTTTGGCGATCGCGCGATTCTTTTGTTCTTTCCCTCGACTGTTTGCGCATGAAGCTGATACATTCCGCGGAGAGATGCCTAATGAAAAGAATGATTGGCTGATCATTCATTTGTTTGTCACCGTGCGAGCCCAAATCGGCAATAATTAGATGGCGCGGTCTGCGTGCTCATGCCATCCAATCCCATTTATTTCCAGGGTCAAATTTTATAATGATATTTGCCCCAATGAAAATGAGTTTTTTCCCTGATTAATGCACGCAGTCCGCGGCGTTTTTAGTTTAATATATTTTAATTTGACGAATCAAACGCGAGGCAAAAACGACGAGGGCATAATTTCCAGTTTATTACCCGATTGGCGTGGATTGGAAAAGGCGTATGATATTACCGAAATTAGTGGAATTAACGCGGTGTTTACTGCTAAGTTTAGATATATAATTTAATAACGCATCTAATGCGATAACGAGCACTGATCTGGTACCTGTAAACTAATTCTTATGGAAATATCATGGCGTTAATTACAAAGGGAATTCAAGGAATTGTTCAGGTTGGATTAGAAACAAAGTGGTTAGTGATAAAGATTTAATCAATTCATTTAGTCTCCAATCGTAACAATGGATTCAACTTTACCGTACTGTATTTAGGTATTTTGAGATAAAATTTAGCGCAAATTTCTAATCAAAAGTTTTGTTTTACCAGCGATAGAATTATAATTCTTGGAATGTACGATCGTGCTGAAGTAATCCCTTGATTAAACCATCCAATTCCTAATCGAAATCTATAAAAATGTGCTTAAAAAGGCAACCTTAAAGATCACTCAGGGAATAATATAGGCTATAATTCGATAAAAAATGATAACTCATTAATCACAGTCTTCATCTAGTAGTTGTTGTTCTCTGTACCGTATTAAGACGTGTAACAATCTAGACACAACAATAAAACACTCTCCCTACAGTCGCGGTATTGTAACTTAAACATCAACAATCGTTAAAATAGTGGACAATGTATCAATAACAAAACTTACTTTATTTATCTCGAGTGAAAGATTGTTGATGGGTTTAAGTAATACTTCACTAATTTCTTTTAGCATCCCGTTATTTTTATATCTCCACGATATACTACTGCAGCAGATGGACATATAAACACATACACACATATATACTTTTAAATATTGCAGAGGCGTTTATGATGCTTTCCGATATTCATTACAAGCCCCCTTGATACCTCCGCTTTGAGGTAGTCGAGCCTTACTTGTTGAGCAACCCTGGACACCCAACTCACAATAAAAAGGACGAATAACATGGTGGCAGACATATGCATGAGAGGAAAACGTTGAAGGAGATAATTCGGTGGATAGTTCTGAAAAAGTCATAATAGAGCGCGCGGGAGAAGCGAAGCGAAACAAATGAGTGATGCGATGGCGTAAAAATGATCGGGAGGATGAGAGAGACCTTAAACGATTTAGGCGTCCATTTTTCTCGAAGAAAAGAAGGTTCGTGAGGGCGCACTGTGAGAATGTTCGAAAGCGTGGGTGGCGAGTCGTGAGTGCACCACCTGCCACACTCCTCCGTGACCTTGGCGTCCTTTTTTTTAATCGTCCCGTCAAGTGATGAATTGCCTTGACCTTCCAAAGATCGTGCGAACGTCCCAAGACGCGATCCCAACCAACCATTGATATCTTATTCTGGGAGAATTAACTCCGATGATTTCGCAAATGAAGTTCGGAAATCTTCGTTGAGATAAACTATTATGGAGACCTATTTCTCAATACCTGAATCTCATATAGTGAACATAATCTTCTTTACCATTACTACTTTTATAATATTATTACTATATCTGCAAATTGATTACGGGAAGGACTATGATCCACTTGCAATCATTTTATAAAGAAATAGGGCACAAAAACGAGTAGATTCCAATGAGATAAAATGCAGACAAATGCGAGTATATTATGAATTACGTATAGTTGAGCAATAAAAGAGATGAAAAGATAAGAATAAATTTATGATGCGATAAAAATAATAAATATAATAATAATACAAGCTACTTGGGTGAGAACTATAAATCATTTGACTTTTGTTTACCACAATGTGGTCACTTACTTTGGCTGCTTAAAGCCCTTGAGTACATGGTAATGGGAAATGAATAGACTTTTTATCACTCCTGCATATGATTAGCAACTTAGCTCCTGAGAAAACGGTGCATACTCACTTAGACCGGAAAATTCACAAGGAATGATAATTATCTTCTTAAACCTTCCTATTATTTTAGATTCACGTAAAAAGAAAATTCCACATGCAATTAGGGAGTATATTTTATTCGCCTACCATATTAATGAGCCAATTAGAGCAATTTAAAATAATTAGGTCAGGTAGATGAGTTCCAGAGTGGATGAGATGTGCAAAATTTGAAGTATATAAGCATATATAAGTTTGAGAGGAAAGAGGTATGAAAAGTAAATTGGAACGCGGCTGTTAATGAGATTGAAAAGCCTCTGTTAGCCGTCTGTCGGACTAGCGTCTTCCAGGTACTATAAGCACCAGGATTACCGATATTCAAAGAAAAAAGAAACAGAGGAAGAAATTAAGTGCTTATCCCTAAATCAAGCAGCGAGACTGGTACATAAGTATGCATGTAAAATTTTTAGCTCTCTGCATTAACAACAAAGCTAGATGTTGTAAGGGGTTACAGTTCCTCTTATGATTTCCCACTTCTAATTCGTCAATGATTACGTTTTCGTGCCACGCGGACATAAGCAGCAGCTGCTAACTTCAAAGCCGCTCACACACTCACTCATAGGGCAAAAATATTAACGAATCAACCGCTGAGCATCTTGCGTGTCGAACACAATTTGCGAATCTAAACAGTCACCTGCCCAAGTCTCGGTAAATCTCGCCTATTGAGGTGGACAAAGGGGCAGATGCGGTTTGGAAGGGGAGGTCGATCACGACATGGCGGGGGTGGAAACACGAATCAAAGCACGCCAGTGATCACGCGTCTCTTTAAATAAAAAGAATAAGGCATGCGCGCGCAAGTACCAAATGCCGACCAACCACCAAGTAAAGAGGGGAGGAGCCTAATTCATAGGTTGCTCTAATTACACGTCCGCTTCTCAGCACGCAATTCGGTGCCCGCATAATAAGCGGCACGTGAGTGAAAGAAACACGCGGGAAAAACATTCACCTGCCAACCATTTTCTTCCAAATTATTGACGCAAGTGCTTCCAAATTGCTTGGCTGTTTGGCACCCGGATATATTCGATAAGAATTTCGTCCAGCTAACCCATAAATATTTTCCGTAATTTTATAAGATAACTAGGCCGTTCTGAAACTGCAAGGAAGATCAGAGAGATTGATGCAAGAATCACACGATTCAATAATTTATATTTTCCAAGGACCATACGCGGAAGTAATCGACTAGGTCGTGATGCATAAGCCTCCAGGCACATACCGAACTGCGACTTGCAGGGCTACATAAGTAGATATAGACATGTAAACCAATACTCTAATTAAATATTACTCTAATTAATAGTGTATGGCTATATTTAAGATTTTCATACTTTCAAAGCCAAAAATCAAAAAAATTAGACCTTTTAAAGAATTATTCCAAGTCTCGAAATTCGACGATAAAGTACCGGATACGAGAATTTTGACATGAAGAACGGAACTTTTCTTTACAGTCAGTTATGCTAGATGCAGTTTTCAGATTATTTTTCGCCCTAATTTTCGAGTAATCTTAACCTTTATTGCCGTTGATTACCTACATTAAGTTTACTTAGCTAATAGGTAACTCTTTTTTCGGTTTCTTCTCGGTTTTACCTGGTTTATAAATTTGGTAAGTTCCGGTTTCTTACCATCAGAATATGGTAACCCTAAGACTAAACATTGAAGAGAACTAGGATTTACAAAAGGTTTCTCTCTGAAAGAACAAAATTGTAAATTCTGAATATCATTTCGTAGAAAGTGTACAAAATAAATTTTCTCATCTGAATCCACATAATCTTACCCATTCTACAACTGAATCCACCACCACATTTATTTTGAGCCTTAATTGTTTGAAATGGGATATTTTAGAGATGAATTGCGTCTTTAAGAGAGCAAGTGTCTAGAAGACGTCAATTAGCGGATCCAAAGCACTGCTGTAACGTCCGTTAGTATCGTAAGCGAGTGGCAGACTCAGTGCCACTTAACGCCAAGTCGTAACCATATGAGGACCGAGGAGATTAAGTATCGGCATTAAATTCTGACAACTCAGTTATAATCTTAAACACAACATTGAGATCTTGGCGACAATTCCTCCACATTAGAACTTCCATAAAGAGAACTCCTTTAGGGATACTTTGAAGTTAATGGCAGCTTACGGAACATCATCTGATCCCTCTTGTAGCAATCAAAACAATATTCGATCCAAAGTTTACAGCGATTCACCTTTGGCTTAAGCATTCGCTTGTGGAGGAAGTACTTAGATGTTTCTTAATTGGTATAACTTATTGTGAGCGATAAAAATTAAACAAAAAGTAAATAACCCTAACTATATTACTCTCGAGAGTTATGTTGTTAGAGTTAGATGAGTTAGGGCATCAGGAAAACCATATGATAACCTGAGATTAAGGATATGATCAGTTTAGGGTTAAACATAGAGAAACACAAGAATTTAAATAAGTTAAGTAAGGGGGGAAAGTTTTAAAATTTGTAGAATAAAAATTGCATTTTTATATAAACTTATAATCTGAAGTTAATGTCAGAAAGACATTTCAGAAGAAGTTCGTCGGCGAGACATCAATCGAGTAATTTATACAGTATAAAAAGATTTTTTGAGGAAAAGAAAATATTCAAAATTTATTTCAAATTAGTTTGTTTAATTTAAAAATAATCGCATGATATCACGTAAAAGAAAAATATTTACGGAAATCCCCTGATAAGTTAATGGTAAGCACCTTCTAAGGGTTTTGAAATTTTTTGGCAGCGACTATTACTTCAAATGCTCTATTTACTGCTATTACAAAATTTTCATTAATTTCGGGCTTTTATTTAAAATCGTACTTTGCTTGCAAGTCGTTTACATACTTCCAGCACGAATGAGCATACCTTCAGAGCTACAATTTCATCAAAATAGCAACGCATATAGTCGTTACAACGCGTGCTGGTAGGAATGAATGAAGAAGCGAAACAACAGGCGTTCAAATATACAGGAGGAGGAATTTAAAGAATAATGATGGCCGTTTAGCATCGACGGTGAGAACAGCGATGCCCTCTTAAGGCGTCCTTTAAACGCCTAGGTGGCGGCTCAGACACGCCCCCAAACAAATGACAAACGGTTTCTCTCTCTCTCGGAATGAAAGGGAAACCTAAATCTTTCACAGCGCGATGATATGACAATTCAGGAATATGGCGGAACCAAGGCGTCTTAGCCACTGGCAACTCATTAATTAGTACACCATGGTAACGAATGATTAATTCAGTCTCGTTCTCTTCATAATGAAATTAGTTACTTCGTCGCTGATTAGGTAGAATTGTTGACACAAGGCCAACTCACAGCACATATAAGAATACTATATGAATTATGGAAAAATAAATAAATAATATAATCATCCGGTTCGGAATAGCTAACCACCATCAGGCCAGTTTAAATAAAAAAAGAACTAACGACTTTGATGCACCTGGTGACTAACATAGGAATATTTTGATCTATGAATCGATTTTACATGAGTTTTTTTTATTTACATTCTCAATTTATTTGTATTTACAATTTAGGCAAAAATGTCTAGCCTAGAGATATAATTTTTTCTGGTGCCAAGAATTTTCAACTACGATTTAAAAGTCTGCTGTTTATTAATATATGTAAATTTAGCCCTTTGAGAATATATATATCAATAATTTCTCAGACTAAATAAGCGAATAATTTCAGTCACAATTTGATAAAATGCCCAATCGAATTTAAGACTTTGGAAGATCAAAACAAATCCTTGATAACTAGTAAGTTGGAGGTGACGTTTTGAATCGAGATTATTTAAGAATGAATAGAATTGATAATTTCGTAATTTACGTAACAGTAATGAGCCTAAATATATGCAATCCAAATAAGGATAGTTCTTCATACTTAATTACCACCGAGCACTAAATGTACCACTAAATTCGAATCATCAATGTATTGACCTTACAAACCCAAAAAAAAACCATCGACTTTCGAAGAAGCTTTCCCAATTCAGTTTCACATAGCTAAAGATAAGCTCCAAAACGATAAGATACTCTAGGATAGCCGATAGTGGCTTCCGTGATGAAACAAACAGAGCTATTTAGAAGGAGAATCAACAAATTTCATTTCACAGAAAAAACGAAATTTAGTGTAATAATTAGACATTCCTTGGAGCCATTGCTAATAACAACTTGGCATACCGATCGGAAAAGTACAAAAAACTCCAATTCTCAGAAGTCGGAGAAAGTCCCTTTCCCACACACTATAAGATAAATAACAGACAAGATAAGTCTAAATTATTAGGGCGACACATATAAAAGTATTGCCCAAGTACGCAGCTCAGAGGGAACCCTGCTTCTGGCAGTATTACAGCCATCTCCTGAAGTTCTTATTAATATTACAAGAACATTCCCAACTATTGCTATTTTATTGCCATTTTTATGATCATGGGACTGTATTCCTAGTCTCATTTTCATTCTGTTCACACACTACCGTACAAATATTACTATTTCCTGCAGGGTTATGATTTTATAAAACCAATATTAAACACGTCTTATGAGGAAAATGACCGTGCAATACTTCTTACGAACGAGAAAATGAGTGAGCTGAATCGAAATTATGAACCCATATAAAATGCCTGTCAAAAATGTTGTAAATATTTTACTGCAGGGAATCTATCTACTTCAACAAAAATAAATCGCTTTTATGCAATGTACGAGGCACTGAATGTCCGGCTTTGAATTACAGTGACTGAATGATTTACATTCAATTGTAGAGATAAAGGCCGGTCAGAAATACAAAAAATAGTATATGAATCGATTTTATATATAATGACATAATTACAGCGAAAATGTTCTAATGATATTATCTAATAAGTATACACGTTAAAGATAAACAAAAAGAACCTCTTAATCTTCTAATCAAAAAACCGTTCGATAACAAGACAGAAGAAATAATAAGAATGAAAAAGGTCCAAGAAAACAAATATCTCTTCACTTATACCAGGACGTAGTGTTGTTCAGACCAAATGGAGATTCCATCAAAAGCAATCGAAGAATGAATTTAATCAGCCGCAACCGCCGACCACTTTAACGTCTGCCTTCCTTTTCTTGAGGTGCTTTGGCGATTACACTGATATTCTCTTCACTATTTCTTTCTCTGCTCTTAACACTTCGAATAAATTACAAGGCCGTTATGTGTCGAGGAGACAGCCGTAAAATTCGCATAAAATTACTTACTCCGAGACACGGTGAGAAATTATTCCCTTCGAATACTTTAAGGTTACGAGTTCAAATCACGTTGATAAAAATTTGCCGGTGCATAAATACAATGCTATTCCATTATTGTGGATAAGAAAGCGACGTTTTGAGAAAGGATATTTCTTCGTCCACTTATCGTTCTCAACTTACTATGATATAGATACAAAAAATGCCTGATACATTAATTACAAAATTGAAACCGAAATTTTCACGATAAAAATATCGTTTCCAAGGTAAGTGAAGAATGATTATAAAAATTTGTGGGAAGAATGGAGCACCAAACAGATACATTGCGAAAAATTATAACTTTATGGATAATAGGTTGTGAAGTCAAATAGTTTTCTAACAACTGAATAAGGTCTTCTTAGAACATCCGGAATAAAATACGCAGTGGCTGCATTAGAAACATATGGAAATCCACTTTTCAACTCATTTCCTAAAGAGATTCTTCGTCAAAGGCGATGAAAATGTCCGGGAGTGATACTTTTGCTCAAGTTAGGAAGAGTATGTAAGTACATATTATAGTATGGAATCCAGCTAACAGACGTTCCATTCACGATTTAGGAAAGGTACAGGAAAAGGCAAAACGTTTAGTTTAATGATCGAACCATAAGCCGCCAATCGTTTCTAAGATTCTTTTTGAAGTAGGTTGGAATCATCTATAACGAATAAGGTCGAAACTTGCGTTAAATTCTCCTTAATATCAGGGTAATGGGCTAACTGAAGGCTTACATGACGGCTATGAAGCAAAACTAAATTAGCTCAATAAATTAAAGGGTAATTTGTTTGAGAAGCACACATTCTATACTTCCTTGTAGGACTTTCCTAGAAGATACTGTATATCTAAGTTTCTTAATTGGACGTTAAGGCACTACGAGAAAAACAAGGGATTATAATGCGGTTTAGTTATTCTGTAAGGCAAATTAAAATTGCGACTGAAAAATGCCAAATTTTGACTATGATTCGTAGTATTTTATTCATAGGATTGTAGAATACTGTATAAAACCGACCTGACATAGGATAATTTCACAAAAAGGAGAATAATACATAGGGTTAGATCCCTTTTTAAGCGGCCATTATTGGTAAGGAATACTGGAAAGTGTTAAAGAAGGAACATCCGATCCTAAAATCCATTTTCCGCGAACGTCATGGGACTAATATTCTCGGAAAGTCAAAGTATGCATGCACTCTCGACCAATCTCCGAAAGGCGGCTGGATGGATACATATCAAGGTAAAGAGGTTTTCCAAACTTGGATATTCTTAAACATAGACGAGATTCCGTGGGAAAGAAAAGAGGTATTGCAATCCATGGGTATCTGCTAGCGGGAATATCTCCCTCGGAACCAAATTGGTCAAGAAACCCCAATGATTACCGTAGAAAATGGGCGTAATTGAAGGATCCCGACTTGAGGGCACTTCTCTTATTGGTTGGGAGAACACAAGGGAGGATTGGAGGATTTGATGGCCAACGGCTAAGAAATTGAGGAATGATAGGGAAATGCAGCGGCGCGCCAACACCCATCGCTATGGGATTAGATAAGTGATAGCGATTACTTGAGCGGGGAGAATATCTTAAGTATCTCTTACCTTTTCAAGTTCCAGCAGGTGAAACCGGAGGACTTGTATCGCCTGCACCATCTGTTGGGAGAGAAAAAAGAGAAAATGTTGAGGTCAAGGTGTTGCTTGTAAAAGGTCAACTTATTGTATTATGTTTGCAGAATTTAATAGGGTACATAAATTCTGAGGCAGCATTCAAATTGTTTACTTCTAAGTATTCCATGCGAAATATAGTATTTCGTTAAATACTTTCCAATATTTTGGAGATAAGATTGCAATGGATGCACGATGAAGGATGGTCAAGTCGAATGGCCGAACCCACATCACAGAAACTAATACAATAGTAATACAATAAAACTTATCGTCTCAAGTAATCAATAATGCTTGCAGCTGATTTAGCCGCGCAATATATATTGAAAACAATTTCAATTAATTACAATCAATTCACATTTCTCCACATCACAAGATACTAAATACTGAACTAAATTAAAAACTTATTCTATATTTAAACGGTAAAGCGAAAATTATATCCATGCCTAACTTCGCAAGTAATTGTCAATGAAATGTTTTTATGAAAACAAAAGTGATTAAAATTTTAGGTTATTGACTCACGGAATGTAAATATTGATTAGATCAGGAATATTGACTTCAGCTAGCTTGAATAAATTGTTTGATTAAAATGTAAAAGAATATTTCTTTTATGTCCGCAACTAACGAAAGGTTATAACTATTTCGTAATCGTTACAGGACTATATGAAGTAAAGCAATTGGAATAAATGAAAAGGGAACTCCGAGAGGAAAACAGCCCTAATAAATAGTGCATTACTGCTGGTGAAGCAATACAAAAATACATTAAAAGAGGGCAAACAATAAAGCACATAATATCCATCAAAATATCCTCCACCCACCACTATGGAAAATACAAAAGGTAGTGGCATTTGTATGCAAAGATCTTTATGGGATTTTTCCAGTCTGAAACGGAGTCAGTAAAGATGTTCATCGAAATTTTTCAGAGATTTTAATGATTGAGTGCAAAATAAATCAAACGCATTCTATACCTGTTTGCAGTAAACGGATGTTGTCCTACGTTATCCGCAACGCTTAGCAAATCTCTAAAGATGCTGGTCCTACCACAAAACAAACAGCGAAAAATATTTCCAGGCAAATCAACATAGTCATTACATTCGCATTAAAAAGTCTTAATGGCCGCGGAGGGTCATAAAGCAGTCAAATAATCTTCTCCGCCGAGAGATGCACGGAGCCCGTGTAGGAGTAGCAAAACGCAAACAGCGTGACACTTGAACTGAGGAACGTGTGCAAGTAGTTTGTCGACGTCTTGGGCAAGTTGGCATTTCATTATACAAGCGTTTTCTTCCAGACGTGGGAAAGAAGGGAGCTGTGAGAATAAAGAGTTCTGTTGAGTAGGAATGAGATTCGGAGTCCTTTTTTTATTTCAGAGAGAGAGGGAGGTGGGCGTGATGTTGTAAATGTATGGGACGGAGGTGTGTGTTTGGAGTAGGAAAGCGGTTATTTTTTTGTATTAAGGAGTGTGAGAAAGCGTTGAAGTCACCGTATAGTAGCAGAGTCTGGCATGGCTGTATGTGTGCTATGCCTTGAGCTATGAAGAGCTGGTGTACGGGAAAAGAAAGGCAGCCTTGGAGTATAAACGGCCTAGGGCTTATATGATCTAACCCGAGAGAATTTACGAGTTTTTATGCTCGGAGAGATTTTAGGATAAGGCGTAGCAATGCGAAGACAAAGAGAAAGTAACTGACACCGCCGTATTTTTATCATCAAAACAAATATTTGATACCAAGATATCATAAATTCAAGGAATGTTTTGTCCTTGTTTCTGGAATTCTTATTTTTTAACGATTGAACGTACTCTTTCATACGAGGCTCCTGGATAGACAAGAGAGTAGCGCAAGGTGATAATTGGCACGGGTTCGATTCCAGATGGAGGATACCAATCAAAGACTATTCAAAGATTTCTATTGATGTAGAGAAGATTAGAAAAGGATGTATAAACTGATAAAATAGCAAAAGAGAATAAGAATATAGAATAAGAGAATGAGAATATAAAAATTTTGATTTATTGAAAAGAGATCTTTGATAAAATAGTGTGCGTATTTAAGCATTTGCTCCAAGTAATTATGCATTCCTAATAAACTGTTAAAGAGTTAACAATTGCACAATCCCTCAAAATTCATTGATTGAATTTTTTTTGAAGAATAGTTTAACGCAACAACATGTTCACTTGTTAGTTGATTAGACACTTAAAATCAGGAGGATCCCGTGCATCAGACAAGGTTGATCAACTCTGAGGACGCTACCTAAACTGAAAAATTTTATCTTGAAGCTGAAAAGGAGCTAGTAAAGAAGAAGATACCAGAATTCTACAAAGCGGGCTGTTCCAACGGCTATCTAATCGTATCGGTCTTTTCATCCCATAACAGAGCTGAACGTTATCATTGCATGAGGAAGTTTGAATTAAAAAAGAAAACACGATAACTGAAAATATAGACTGTAATTGCATCACAATGATTTCAATAATACTGAATAGTCAGCAATAGTGTAAAATTTAATATTAATTAATTTTGTCGTTTTGATCTTACTGATGTTATAGGTTCTTCTACGAATAAAATTGATTATTTAAAAATGATTTTTTCGATAATCGACATCTGAATCGATAATTTTGGAAGAATTTGAAGGAGATACAAAATAAATTTTAAGATTTAAATTTACATCCGAGCAATTACATCCATACATAAATGAATACGATCTCTTTTCAAAGAAACTTCATATTAAGCAATTTCCCCAATCATATTTTCAGATAATGAATTCAAAATGCGTCGAAAAGACTGGCACTAATCAATTTTTATCACTCTTCCCAACCGTACCAGTTTCCGCTTACCTCGCTAAGATACCGCGTAAATAAATTAATAAAATTCCCTTATCAGATCTATTATATCTATAAAAAAGAGGGCTAATAAAAACCTCCCAAAACGCTTCGTAAGTATCAAAACAGGCTTATATTTCGCGAGGGCGCTTTACACATGTTACCAGAGCGTCCAGCAAGCATCCTTTTGTTCCCTCAAATATTTGAGGAACGCTATGAGAGACAAGTGAGGGGAAGAGAATAAGTCTATGAGGATGTGATAATGAGGAACGGCTTATCCGGGAAGGGAGGCAATGAATTTGGGGGTGATGCGCCGAGGTTTTGGAAACGTGAGTTTATGTGCGGGCACGTTTCTGGAAGGTGCGTGGGGTAAAAGAGGGGAGGTTATGGTTTGAGGGATGGCAACCAACAGGAGTTATTGCAGTTCGGGGGGTGGAGGCTGATAAGGGGGAGGAAGGTCTCATTTGGGAGGCGGGGGAAGGCATATAACGGTGTCGCTCATAGAGCTTATCTGCCGGGCTGCAGCCAGCTCAAATACATACGCCGGTGTGTCAACAGAGCTGTTATCACACGCCCCCTACAACGCACTCTCTCCACTCTTTCCCATCAACTTTCCTTTCAGTACCTTCGCACAACCGCCGAAAAACTCCGCTACATTTTCCGCTGCCACTGCACTTGTCACTAAAGCGAGAATTATCGTAAAAACTCTTTTTTTTTCGCGGCCGTGAATTAGTCAATAAGTCTTTGAAGCGAGTTCGGGGAGTCACGAATGAGTATTCAAAAGCCTCATTTACATGAATGGGTCCGAAACTGCGGCGTTACTTACACAGTTTCCAAATCGGATTATTTTTAATCAAAAACGGGGTGTTGACGGAATCCGTGCAGGAATTATTTCAATGGAAATATAGCTGATTGTAAGTAAAACTTACAAAACGTGCGAAAATACCAATCGTTAGATATAAGTTCTTTTTATCAAGGAAATAGGAATACAGCTGTGTTCTTAACACTCCTTTATTTTATAATTTGGAATCGGTAGATATTAGATATCAGTTTAATCTGGTGCGTTTGAATACCTGCTCAGTTAAACGCAATATAAAAATGAATAGTTTTTAAGAATCTCTTAAAAAGCTTATTCAACAACGGCATGGAATCATAGTTATTCTTTAGTCTATTTTAAATCTTAGTTTGCTGTAGCATAGAGAGGGTATAATAAGGGCTTACTTGATGATAATCGGAAACAGTAATAGACTACTATCAATTTCTAAATACATACCGTATTTCAGATGAAAAATCAACATTTGTCGACATCGTCACATAAAAGATTAACAAAATTAGTTAATGATTAGGTGTTTTAATGACTGATAAAGGAAATCCTGGCAGTATTGGAAATTCAAAAGCGGACAGCTAAAAGATCATCTATACATCATAGTAACGATCATTCCTTTATTAAAGATGATTTCATACAATGCGAAGGATTCTTACTATTAACCCTCAACCTATGAGCACAAACATTTTTATGCAGCGACTTAGATTCGAACCCGTATTTTCGCTTGGTTAATACTCTATTATACATCTAACATTTCTTTCAATAGTCAACAGTCTACATATCAACAATAATAAACTCAACGGCAGCCAACAGCTCTGAACCAAACGAAAAAAATGATCCGCGCATTCTTGGAAGAATATGCACTAAATTTGATATAAATGGAATGGAGGTTCGAAATATGCGAGGGTGTAAGAAATTTCCTCCCAGAAACGTTTCCTTACAATGTTCTTTGTTCGCCCATAATCGACTTCCGGAAAGTAGGCTGTGTTGTGTACTCTAGCTGGCAGACAACAGGGACCCAATAAAAGTTCCCTCGTGGCTTACATCCTCAGTCGAAAATGATATCCTTGGCAAACAAGAGCTGGCTTAGCGTCCTTTCAACATCCTTTCCTTACCTTCCAAGGAAGGGAAGGACATTTTTCCCTCGCCCTGACTTAGGGAAGTCAGGTTGAGCCGAATTTTGTCACCTAATAACGAGATGCGAGCAAGCGAAACGTTCTTATGAAATATGTTATACATGATAGAGAGAGGAAATATGTTACAGATAAGGGCTTGAAGAAATGAATCTGTAAGAATGCTCTCTTCATTATCGGCTGGCTAATACTGATATTATTCGTTTGAAATAGAGAGTTCTGTGATAGATGACAGGTTGAAGAATTTAGTATGATTAAACCTAAATATTATAAAAGTTTAATTGAAATATCAATCCTAGGCTCTTAGTACGTACCTCGACACCTCCTTGTGGTTAATTAACTAATTTTTGAATTACTTGCTTTTATTTTAACCAATACTTTACATTTCACATAGTAACATAAAATCCCAAGAAAATGTTGTATAGGCGATTAAATTATTCACAATAGTTATATTCTTAGACTCATTCAACTCACGTGATAAATGGTAGAGAATTTAGATTCCTTGTACTTGAAAATTCATGAATGTAAGGAGATACCAGGTGTCCGTAGTGATTAATAAAGATTTTTGTTAATGTTAAAAAAGAATTAAGTAATGAAGATACGGAATTTTTTATAAATTATTGTCTAATATTTAAAGACGGATTTGGGACGAGGAATATGGGATTGAAATTTGAAATAAAACAGGCACAGAAATGAAACATAGAAGACTACCAACTTGCAGATATCTGAGGGCTAAATTACATTCGGATTTGTTCAAACGAAAGATATACATGTTTAGTATAGAGCAAGATCACCATTTAATAAATATCTCTCTCTAAATATACTATCTAATAAAATATACCGAGAAGAAATACCAATGACCTTAAATAGATTGACTGATTAGAGCCCTAAAGATACACGAGCGGATAGTCGTGGGTCTGGTCGAATAAAAACACAGGAAACTGATATGATAGTGTTTGGTACGTGGCTAAGATAGGGAAAATAAAAGAGGAGTTTTTACAGTTGACCACGAAAGTGGGGGCGGAGGATGGAATAGAGCAGATCTTGAATTACGGCCGAAGAAGAGGTTGACAGGGGTTTTGATTACTGATGACGAAGAGGAAATGGAAAAACAGGAATCGGACAGACAGATATACGATTGGCAGGCCTCAGACTCTGTCTATCGGTTTCTCTCGAAGGCCTTATCGAGGATTCGTGAAGATATACATTTGATATCGAATTACAATCCACTGACTCTATCAAGCCTTGGAATTTACTTTTGATGAGCTTCGCACGAACTAATTATAACATTTGATTCGCATTTTGAACGTTTGACAGAATTTTTTAAGGCTAAGGTTCTGCAAAGGGTAGCTGATGGGTACAGACGTGAATTAGAAATGGCACAATTCCAAATAAATAGTAACGCAAAAGGAGATTTGTAAACGTTCTCAAATTTCATCTACTTCTCTAATCAACGCTCTGAATATTCCTACTTATTATCATTTAATAAACAGTAGTGCGATTCCAGAGGGAATTCGCACAGAATATTACGTCATATTTACCCTAATAATTACCCATGTAAATAAATACATACTCTCCAAAATAAAACTAAATACTACACCAAAATATAAATAAAAAGTGATGAAGGTAATTTAAAGGAATCAGCAACAGTAGTCTTTTTGCTTGGCGAAATTTCTATTTTCCATTATTTATTTCAAATAATATATAATAATATAATCGTTTGTTTAGAAATAAAAAGACAACAAAACAAACTCCATTAGCTCCTGGTTAACCAAGTTGATATGGCGTTTGCCTTTGATTTCCCGGGTTCGATTCCCGATGGCGATCTATCTAAATAACCTTAACTGTTGAAGCACTTTTAAAATACTACTTTTAAATACTAATTAAATCCACTTACACCGTGTCATCAATTGTGAGTGTTCATACCTTTGATTGTCTTTATTAACAGCTGACAGCCATTCTATTCTATAAAGTTTATATTCAAATAAAGAACGATGCCTCCAAAATTTCATTACCAACTTTCAACCACTTGCAACTAAATGCGAAACTAAACAAGATGCCTTAATCCGCTGAATTCGCAGACACATGTAATAGTTAATGAGCGCGAAATTGCGAAGCATTTACTCGACGCCGTTCCGAAACAATAGAAGGGGCAAACAAAGCGGGGATCGCCCGCGCTTTTCTTCATACGCACGCGAAACAAGGCACGACAATCTCGTCGTTGATAATCTTTGAACATCCCCAAATTACCTTAACCCACCGCCGATGTCAGCATTGAATCCCTCCCATCCTCTCTCTCTGATTTACGATCAACCCTCCGCAGCCCAGTCCATCTCTACAGCTTCGAAACAAATGTGGAAAAGTCTATGCAATGGAAACGGCTTCAAAGAGTGTGCAATCGAAGCCTAGGGCATTAATGTCGATGGGATGTCGGTATTGCGCGTCGTAAATTAGTACAAACCTCTGAAGATGAATAAATTGAAAACGTAGAATTGTGATTGACAAAAGGAAAAATGGTAAATTAAGAAATAATGTATGAATGATTCTGTATCTCCTTTATATAATGTAAGGAATAACGTGAATAGTTATCATCTCATTCAAAAAATAGATCCCCCCTAGTTTGTCGTAAGAAAATTCAGATTCGTTCACGTAACTTGAATAAAAGTCGACCTTAGATATTAATCTCTAAATAAATGTACATCCAAGTGTGTTAGATCGGTAAATCTCGGTAAGTATTTATACAAAATATTATATTATACACAATATTCACTATACTAAAGTTGTGAAAGAACGAGGCTAATTATATACGTATTTAATAGAACGAATTAGCTATGGTAATGATAATTAGTCAGAATTTCAATAGCAAAATATCGAACTGTCATAATTGACTATGGACTACTAAGACTTACATTTCAACAATGCCGAAGTTCATTGTTGTCGCAGATTATTCTATTTAACTTGGAGTCTCAGGGAGTCACGCATCTGATATTGGGGAAAGGAATGAAAGAGAGAGAGGAAAAAGTGGTAAAGACAATGAGTCCTACATCACCGGACTCCCTTGAAGTTAAAAGGCTTATTTATTTAAATATTCGCGGCAGCCGCCCAAATGGTTATGCGAAGGGGCGGAATAAATGAGGAAAAATATACATCGGAAAAACGGGGGACGGAAAAATGGAAAATCGGATCCTGTATGAAAGAGGGATGATAAGGGAGGAAGAAGAAATGGGGAGGAAGAAATTCAGGAGAAGATAAACCGCAGTTGGTATAAAATAGTAGTATAGAATTCTTAGGGTAAAAAATGAATAGATTATGAAGTAACCCATTCTCTCCGTTGTAGTAATCCAAAATTGCTATATCCTTAAAAAATAGTTCTATAACTGGACTACTCCTAATTTCCGTAGGAAGTTTTTATTAGAAAAAATCCTCCGTAAAAATGTAAATTTCAGAAAAATAGTTTTTTTAATGTAGCAAAAGTTATATGATCACTTATATCACAAATCCGTTTTCATATCGAAAATCGGATGAACCATTCATAAAAGAAAGTAATTTTAAATTTGGTTTCTTTTGACTATAATTCTTTCAAGTACGATTCCCCTTCAACATAGGAAAAATGAACTGAGAAGGAAGTAGTCTGTAAAAGGAGATCAAAAGGCTATCTTATTTTGATAATCCACAACATCTCCGAGGAGAAAGGATGTTTTGCAGTTGATTAATCTATAATCAGACCCATAGCTTAACTTCTTAATTATGAGGCAATAACACTCAAACAAGCTTTGGAGAAATATAGCCACAATTCGCTCAGCTTCCCTCTTCTTCATGATTTTATTTATTTTTTAACGTACCTGCACTATCAAGATAATTCGAAAACAATCGCGCACAACTTAAATCTTTAATTTCTAAATCTGCAGATAATTATTGATAACTCTGCAATAATGCATCTTAGGTCATCGGTAGTTCTTCCTCCATGCCCAGAGGCCCTGTTTAAAGAGCCACATTTTATTAGAACCGCCATTGTTAGATTCCTCGACGGATTCTCGAGAACCGAAACCCTTTACGAAACAACCCTAAGGAGAAAAAATTCGAGGAAGCCTTTTATTCAATCGCTTTAACGAGTACAACTTTTTTCCCCCGAATTTATTTCACGTTGTTCCTCAGGACATCCCTTTTTTATCTACTTTTCGCCTCCACATCCTTCCTTTGTTTCTGCTGCCAAGGACCCGTCCTTCCCACTTGTCACTTTCTCCCGGAGGATGGACTGCCAAAGGACTCGGGCCAATCCGAAATGCCTGATGACCACCTCCCCTTAAACTCCGATCTCAGCTCCCCGAATATTTAGCTGACAGGACGAGATTTTGAGACACTCAGGACATATGGTTTGTGCGATGATGATATATTGCCTCCTTCCGAACAGCTGTTGAAGTCTCCCAAATAGAAAGCGTCTCCGCCGTTTAATATCCTCCTCGGAGGTGGAAAAAAAGTTTCGCATCTCGTTGGAATTTTCGGGTCAAAAACTAAGCATTATTACGATTGAGCAAACTTAGTGTTATTTCGATACTGATTAGGACTCCCTTTAATAACTTTCAATATTTAATCAATTGAAAACCATTTCATTTTAGACTTAGTTCTTCTTAGGAATGTTTGAAATAATCAAAACGTCAACGGAAATAATGTAATTTTTGGTATCGTTGGAATAGGGATTGGTACGTTATTCTAGCGACTTTTAGGCCCATTTTTTCATAACAGAGATCGCAATGGATTATGTTGATTAAATTCAGGAATTATAGTTTTCTAAGAATATAATTTCTTCCAATAAAGTTATGACTGTCATCACTATAAAAATGATTATCGAGCAATAATACACATGTATAAATGCAGCCATGGGCTCAATAAACTATTTCCACTAGTTACAAATATCGAAGTAAATCTTTTGTGGAACGGAGGATTTTCGATAGGAATTCATGGAGTCATATTTAGTTTCAGATGAAATAAAATAAGAAGAGAAACATCGATAAGGTTTCAATTTCGTTTTTTCAGAACAAATAGCGTATATAAGTATAAATTCACCCTTACGGAATGTTTTGAAATGACGAAAACAAGACTCCCGACAGAAAATATGAACAAAACTGAATTCAGCTGGAATTTTCAGGAAGAGACCTCGAGACGAAACGTTACGTTTGAGGATTTAGAAAAAACTCCAAATATCTCTCCGTTTCGTCCACCAATCCGCAGAGCCTACTCCCCTCCCACAAAATATAAATTCAATTACAGCAAACCAACCAATCAGACATCGCATTTCGAAAGGTAACTTGTACCAACACTTTGCACCACCGAGGATTTACGCTCGGAAAACCCCGCGGAGAAACAATAAAGCGATAAATACTCTCTATCACTCCCAAAAGGACCAAAAGCGAAGAAAAGGAGGAGAGAAAGAAAAGGGACAAGGAGACGGCGTCTCAGGAGACGACACGAAATAAATGCGGAGTGCAGTAGATAACATGTAGACGGACACGGGGGTACTTCTCAAAAGCCGACGAAACAAAAGGCGGCTGCAGGTAAAAAAGCTGAGCATCGGAAAGCGAAGCAAATGCTGCAGGGGAGGGGGAGATAAATGGAGGGGGTGTAGGGAAGATTTGGAGGATGGATGTAAGTGGAGGACTGGTCTTCCGAATATGGAAGAGGCGGGGTCTTAAGGAGAGGGGAATCTCATCTCTTAAGGGAGAGCCGAAAAAGGCAAGAAATTTGCATAAGGAGGAGGGGAGGCGTGCGCGTCGGGTGGTCCTCGGAGATTCCTCGAAAGTGAGGCACAATGGAGTAGAAGGCGAATGCAGGCGATACGCCGTGTTGACGGCCACCCACTCGAACATTCCCCCACTCTAACCTAACTCCGCCCCCACGCGAGAAAAAAGTCCACTTGGAGCATCTTTGTGTTTTCGCCATGCATATTTTCCGTTGCCGAACTCTGGGCATTGTTTTTATTCCGACGAAGGGAAAAATCCAGAGTCTGAATGTTAAGGAAGACAAGGATATACTGATGCGTGAGAACCTCTCTTTTACTCTCTTTGTAATAATTTACTTCGGGGGTGGTTGGGGATACTAAAGGACTCTATTCTCGGCGATTCTATGGTCGAATGATAGCGGATCGTATTTCGTTGCGTTTTTACCAACAATTCTACAATGGACGAAACTTAAAAGAATAAATAGCGTTCAAAGCAGCAAATCCAGATAATGACAAAGGAGGAAAAGGAGGCTTAAGTATATGTATTTATCTCCAGATGACTTTCAAAGGGCAATTTTGTCGTGAAAAATAAAATATATACAACATTGAGGATGTATTTTGATAGTAGAAAAACTTCAATATCAGATTCAAACCTCTCTTCATTTCCCAGACAAATTAATTTACTTATCATCCCATCCAACAATAGCCTTACGTGGCAACTTACATTGGTTACCATAACAAATAGTGGAAAAATAAATTGCGATATAAAACATAGCTATGAAAAAAATGCATTAAAAACAAGACCAGGAAAGGAAATTTAAGGAACCGAGCGATGGTTCTTATTAGTAGGATTGTTAAAAATACTTCCGCAGCTAAGGTAATTTTGTAGATATAGGATCCCTCCGGGAATCAAACCAAGGACCGCTTTCACTAAAATTTAGCGATTTGCCTTCTTGACTATCCGAGACCCCTATGGATGTTATTGCTAGCGCTACAATAGGATAAATATGGCCCTTAGCCGCTGGATATCTTGATAGTTTCAAGGGTTTCCAGATTCCGCTTGGTTGGGGAACTGGGGAATATTTATCTTGATTTTATTCTAGTATTTCACCACTTTTAATCCCAGGATTAACATAGAATCAAGCAAAGTACGTCTGGAATGATTTTACATCTTGAATCGAAAATTTAACCCTTTTTTTTCTTAACTTAATAATGCTAAGCTCCCTACGACGAGCTTACCATTATTTAACCATCCTCCCCGAGTAAGTTTACCTTAATCTATTTAAATAACGTCCAATTCATTGATAGTAAGGAAGTCACTTTTAAACCCAGAGTTTTAAGTACACTTGGAGTTGAATTATGGATAAACTCCCCCGGACTAGGGTTCAATAGATGGGAGTAGTTGAGTCTAAGTCCCTAAGGCCCCGACTGGAATGGGGAAGGCGTGGGTGCTCCTTAAAGTTTCCATCTAAGAGAGTCTAATTACACTCGCAGACGAGAGGTTTCGAATGTCAACTGTTTTAATGGCTTTTCGCTGTAACTCGCGACGAATTGTCTCCCAGTTAATGCGAGTGCGATAATTTTCCCCCGTCACCTCAATTTCCTTCCCATCGCTTTCGAATTCCTCTAACTGAAATCATCTCCTCGAAGTAAAACTGTTCTCCCCGAATCTGTTCCCGTGGATTCGGGGAGATATAAAGGCGTCTTGGTCCTTGATTAGATTATCATGCATTCCCTAAAATCTGCTCATTCAGGAACTTGTTGCTGAAAACTTCTTACTCAAGTCCGTGAAGCCTAATATAGAAATCATTCGTATTTTATTTCGACATGTTCGTTAATTCTTCCTGTATACACCGATTTACATAGATCAGCAACTCAAATGTATCTATATCCTTGCCCACAAAGTCTCCCGAATGGCTTGAGAGAATGTTCCGGCGAGATAGCTCAACGGACAGAGCACCCGACCGGCAATCGGGAGACCCTGGTTCGATTCCCGATCCCGTCGGACTTTTTTCAAATCTATTCTTCCTTGGGATCTATACTTAATACTAAAATATCCATTTAGAGATTTACTTAAACGGAGGACCTGTGTGATAATATTTAACATGGTCAATGTTCAATTGATGGGATTCTACAGCAAGTATCTCGAAAGGAAAACACTTATTAACTTCCCGAAAATGTCAAATCTTTGACGAACATGCAGAATTAAAATCCACCGAGGAAGTTACGTTTTTTTCCTTCCAAGATGAAGGATCTGTGGTTGACCGTCATAAAAGTTGTATGATCTGCGGAACGATTCTGTAATTCGTGTTTTATTAAACGCTTTAAAGTAATAAACGAAATTAAGATTAAGAAATGGCTCCATTAAAAAAATACTCAAATTCAATAACCTTTGCCACTCATATCGCAAACTTACGACGTATAGCTTATGGACGCAGAATATAACACAACACGACCGCTATAAAATCCTTAATATTCATCTTCGCTGTTCCAATTCGGGAGATAATCTGAGGCTGCCACGGGCCGAGATAACAGTGGAGAGGGATCTCCGTAATTCGGAAATTCATATTTTGAGCGATTACTCATGCCACGGGCAGCTGGAAAGATTTGCTCTTCGCAAATATTTTGACGGCAAACGATGACCAAAATAGGCTTTAGTTTAGGAAAAGGGCAAATTGAGATTAGCCTACGATTAACAGACGCTTAGCTATCGATCGGACAGCCATTCATCAAGAAAACCTACGATGAGAAAACGCAAGACTGCCTATGAGGAATTCTTTCCATGCCTACGTCAGAAAATATCAGCAAACATATGTGTAACGTGGAAATTAAGATGCTAAGAGGTTAGAGATAATAACATGAGATTTTTATTAAAGTCTTTCCTGTAATTTTCGACTGCTTAATATAACAATCGATTAAAAAACATTTTGCGAGAAGATTCCGAAAATGTGAAACGAGCTGGAAAGAAAATGAGTAATATATGAAGAGGGTTGAAAATATTCTCCAGATCAATTAATTTTGATCGAATCTCCAGGAATAATACGATGAATGCAATTTTCCTCGTTTAATCAACTTTCAAATAATTTGAGAAACTGATTATAATAATCTCTGAAGCGTATAATGCATATGGAGGAGGAGGAATAGGAATCGAGGGATAAATTTAATTGTAGAAGAGAGAAGAAGCACTACTGTATGAATACGATATGCAACAAATTTTTCCGACGATTATGTATTTTTAATAGGATTCAGAACGATTGAAACTCGTAGAGGAATTAAAATGTTTTCTTAAAATGCAAATACTGGAAGCATTATTCAGTAAGCTTCGGATCAATTCGTCATGAAACTTAATTTTGCATCCGAAAGCACTTGATTGAAGAAAACGAAGTCCCTATCTCTTCCCTCAACAGCTGATGTAAGAAATGTTTGCATCGATGCAAAATCGAACTCGTCTCGGATGATCTAGCAGGGAAATCCAAAAGACTTTTACTTCGAATAAATTCAAACGGATGAGGAATCCCGTTGAATCCGATGGCTCGCGTCCCTAAAAGGATGGCGATATCTGAGGTAGAATTTACATTTACATACATATACAGCCACTTGGAGAAACATGAAAAACGAATCAAGCTTCCTTTAACGCCCTCTCCATAATCCCCAAAGGAGAAAACTTGTCGGATGGAAGAAGCTTCCAAGTCGATTACGTAGTATGAGATTAGCCCAATCCAGCCTCTTGAGTCCCTCAAACAGCACTCTAAAGTATTATTCAAATTAACTAATTGTGAAGAATGATAAAACGAACTATTAGGCGCTTTTAAGTTTCATGGTGGTTACGATTCTAAAACGTTGGATATAAGGAAACCCAAGAGGAACAAAACCGCAGGAAAACGTAAAAGCATTATCATAAATATAAACATAAAATAAAATGGCAGCTATAAACAAGGGAGAACAACAACTTACGACATTTTTTCTGAATGTTGAAAGAGTATTCAGTGTATTGAATACGATTACTAAAAACTACTCTTTTAAAGAGATTAAATTAAAACTAAAACCTTTTATTCGTCCAAGGGAAAGCCGTGATAATGAATCATTTGCTCGATCTTTTTTCGTTCATAAAGATCACCCGAGTTCAAATCATAGGTTTTAATATTCTCTATTGTGCGTTAGCATTTCTATTGTGAGTTAAAAATATGAATTTTACTACAGCTGTTATGGGTGAAAGAATTGCTAGATCTGCATGTTAAGTGCTGCTGATAAAAACTGATAAATGCCAATAGAAACGGTAAAAATTACTTCAAGACTTTGTTCACTTATGTTTTACAAAAATTATCCACGTTGCATCATCTTTGCTATGATAAAATGCATGCTATTATTTTCGTAAATTTAGCAACTCTGTGCTAAGCATGGAAAGATAAATACCATAAGAGTCAATTGTAAAATGAATTCATGGAACATATAGTAGAAATCAAAAATATGCCTTACATCGCAGGTTAAGTACTCCTTCAGTAACACACGGACATCAAGTTCGGCGGGCCGCGCATAAATCACGCACTTTTTGGAGAAACAAAAGAACTTCGCCGTCCGCCTCGCGGGCAAATGAAAGATAGGAATCCGGCCACTTAGCGAACGGAAGCCGTCGCATGCAAACCCATAGTGCACCGCACCAAAAACCCTGCACCACAATAGCTGACCGCAACAACAATAGAGATTGTGGCGCAAGTGACAATCAACAGGGTTTGGCGATAGCGCCGAAAGGTAGCTCGGGCCTAAGTTCGGTCGAAAGGTTAAGTGTTATTCGGACGCTGCGGGGGGTGCTGGGGCGCCAAAACGAAAATTCCACGCAAGAATGGGTTGGACAGGTCCGGCGTGCCATATTCCGGGGACATTTGACTCCGACGTGCTTTCGGGGAGCCATTTCGAGGAGATAAAGTGATGCCCTCATCAAAGAATTACGCCAACGCACCAGATAAGGACGATGAAGAGCGATTTTTCGTTGAGATGGGAGATGAAAATCGTGGACTGTAGAAGAGGGGGAAGTAACCGATGTACTTTTATCATTTTCTCATTTTCAAATTGTGAGGTATTGTAATGAAATATCGCACTTGTGCGTACATTCCATTCGGCATATGTTAATCGCTGACTCCATATCCATTCTCTTATTGGTATTCTCCTACAGTTTATTGTCCATAAAAATTCTGATATAAAGATTTTTCTCACGAACCGATCTTTACTATTAGTAATATAACATAAATTTTCGATTTGTATGAAGATTCATACGCACATAAATCAACCGGGAAAAGGGTCAGACAAATATGGTAATAATTCAATACGATTCAGGGTTTTATCTAAAAAATATCCAACTATATTAATAATATTTTCAGTTTCCAGAAATAAAAAAGCAGGTGAATAAAAACACTAACCAACTCAATGGCTAAATTCGAAAAATTACAATGGAAATGTTACTAAAATGTGCTAAAAGAAAGGGTAAGGAATAGTCAACGATTGATAGATAGACTTAGTGAAAGCGCATTATCAGAGGACGATATTATACGACTATCCTACTATTTTGGCCGATCCGACAATGAGCGTGATAATAAGAGAAATAGATGCTAGAACAAGCCATTGTGAGGGCTCCTTTCCGCGAACGATAAGCGATATTAACTAACTAAAGGATTAGCTCAAACTTTCGGTGTTTTCATCCCCTGCCACACGCCGAAAGGAAGCTTGCAGGGTATTTATGTAAAGGTAGATATATAATTGGTAACATATCATATAAAATCGTTTGTAATTCAGTGTTTTCTTAATAGACGATAAAAAACTTGGGTCTCCAAACAACACAATCAGTGCTCCATATAAAATACGAATGCACTAGTTAGCGTATGGATCTTAAAAATTCAAGTGTGCATCCATATTATGAAGTCCGATGTAGTCATCTAACCGCACGTATTAGAAACGCGTGGAATATTTAATCAGCCGCGAGGGTGCATGTATTGGCGCAAAAGAAGCGAAAGAAGACCTGCGACATACATTCCGCGGCGACAATTCAAAGGGAGGAGGGGCGCAAAGACAAATCGTGACCTCTTCGGGAACACGAAAAATAAATCGGAGGGACTCGTAATAGAAGCGCTCTTAAGGTCGAGTGGAACACGCCAGCGATGCAAACGGCCGGGATGAATGAGTCCACGGGGTCTTTTTCCCTTCGACATTTCGAAAACACGGCTGCGGACTTCCAATCCGCCCATTGTAACAAACAAGGGCGTTGACGGCGTGTAATTCGCCGGGTTTGAGACTTATCCGTCTCGGCGTAGGGTGCTCTCTCCTGTGTCTATTAATGTGCATAAGTATCAGACATGTGTTAGTCCGGGGCGCACTCCATTGTCGCATTAATAACGCCGTTGCGGGCACTCCCACTACTCCCGCATACCAGAATTGCCAACCGCCCGTGAATTTACGGGCATCGTAAATATGGGCACGAATCGGACGCGTCGCGGAGCCCGCAAAAATATGTAGGTGCCCGCAAAAGGGTTCGCAGGAAGATGTGGTACGAATCCTGGAAGGATGAATGCATGTAAAGAATGCAACTGTCCACAAGTGGATGCAGGTGAGCTGGGAATAGTTTGGTGCTAAATCGAGGTATCTCTTCATAACCAAGCAGAGGATTCATTCTTAAAAATTAAATGATTAAAAATATAAACAAAGCTCGCTGATCATGTTCCTCAGCCTTATTTCAATTCTGATATGCCGTATCTACTTTTCTAGTTTTCAAATAATCTTCTATGATTTAAGACGAAACAATAATTTAATTCTTCTGGGAATTTTGCAACCATAACCCCATTGTATTCAGCATTGCAAGAGATGGAATGGAATTTTCAAAGTATCAAGGATTTGGCCAATGACTGTGTGGGTAAGTTAAGAAGAAAGATATGTTACATTTTAGTCTGAATGAAAAGGACGATGATAGGAAAAATATTTGTTCATAAAGTATGTACACAGCAATTATTTTTTCTTCCCAATCTTTTCATTACTCATTAGCAGTAACTCTCACAAGGGTCATATATCCCTACGAAAGGTAATTGAACTTTGAAGATTTCCATTCAGATTACTATATTTGTATAGTAAAATATAGTATCGAGTAAAATATTCCTAGAAAAATCTTGTTCTAAATCAGCTTAGTTCAGTAAAATCGCCATAGTTTTTTTTAAAATAATCGCGGAATGTCTAGACTGGAAGGTCGTAAGTGAATTTGGAACATCTAAAAGAAAGCCTATCTCAAAATATATCTTTACCTATAGAGCAATATAATTCTCAAACCTCATCACCGGTTTTTAGAGGAAAATTTACGGAGAATACATCTCTGAATATAACGCCAGTTCAGTAGTAGAGAAATAATGGTGAACTTGTAAAATTACTGTAACTAGAACAATGTAAAATCGCCCAGATTATATTACGTTTAAAATCCTAATTAACGAATATAGGGCCGGGGGTAGGAGGTGCAAAGCATCACATCTCTCAATCCCGATCCGCATTTGTTATCCTAACACCGCAAAGCACCCTATATTAAATACAAGCGTTGGCCATAGTAAAATTTTTCCCGTCGCGAAAATAAATTTACGCGGTTGGGAGTACTGATGGATTCCGCCCCCACCAACTCCACCCCCGCGTCTGCACCTCTCTGCCGCCCCCGCGGTGCACGTAGCGGCTGATTAGGGAGGGTGTGAAGGGTTTTGTGAGATTAGGGTCATGAGGCGGGGACAAATAGGGGTGTGGGAGTAGGTTTTTAACCTCTTTAATGATCAATCTCCGCTAGGACTTGTTAGCGGTCGCCGCTATGTTTGTTGGATTAAAACAAAAGAAGGCAGTGACGCGCTCGCTTCCTTTTGCTGAATTGCGGCACGACCCGATGGAGATCAAGTCCGCGAAAAGTTCAAGCTATTTTAAGCCTTAGAGATGCGGATTTACCCCAGGGTTATGCTTTTCATAGCCCTTTTCATTCAAGGGAACATTAATGCGCGTAAGCGACTTGAGAAATTCTGCCGACCTATGCAATCCTCTAGGCATCTGAACAGCAATGTAACTGTGCTGGAAGACCATAAATTCCGTCAATATAAGAAATTAAATCCCTATTAACAGTTGCTGTCAGCCGGCATATTTTGCATAATAATCACTAATAACCAATATTGAAGCAGTTATTACAAAGTGAAAGTCTAAAACCTCCCACCACGAAATCCTCAATCACTCTAAGAAATATTAATATACGATTATATATGAATGACAGGTAATATTACGTTCGCGGTTTACATCAGACCATATGTTGCGTTAGTTTGGAAAAAGCTTCACCCTATTAAGGTTGATAATTTATGTATTTAAGCACATTCAACTACCTTAAGAATGATTGAAATGGACTCTCAAACGACTGACGAGTGGTATTCCGGGACGAAGGATAAATAAAAAAGGAAAACTTCATTTAGATATATGGTATTTTCCAGTGCTATTTTAATAAATAAGGAGCTAGTTTATCCCATAAAAGGTAGTTTCCTTCTTGATTTTCCTTTTATATGGATATTTTTCCTTTTATAAAATAGCATTTTTTCACCTAGTACTGTGGATTGCATTTCTGATATATTTTTTAAAGGAATCATTTTCTTAAATAATAACTGAGACTGATATTGCTGATTTAGACAGATATTATAAAGGAAACATTTTCTTAAATGGTAATTATCTCATTCATACTCAAAAGTACTTCGGGAAAGATTCCTGTATCTCAGAATTATCCGCTAAATTAACTCTCGTAACACTCTTTCATAGCATAAGAAAATATACATTTTCTCTACTTATGCATAAGTTACTATTACTGGATCGAGATAACTTTTCCCACGATCTTCAAAGCCGAGCGCTCGAAACTTTTCACAGCTATAAGATACACGCGCTAAAATTTTGCGGTTTCATTTTTTTCAAATGCAAGGGAGCGTGGACATATGTAAGAAGGAAAGGAATACTTACAAGGGAGTCAACCTCTGGATCAGCAATGTAGTAGGGTTTCTCTTGTCGTATCTGAAAAGGAGAAATGAAGTTCATCAGAAACTGAAACTTTCGACACATGTAAAGCTCGCTAACGATACATTTA
Organism: Pachydiplax longipennis; assembly: GCA_036926295.1. NCBI lineage: Eukaryota > Metazoa > Arthropoda > Insecta > Odonata > Libellulidae > Pachydiplax > Pachydiplax longipennis. The sequence continues at coordinate 20,440,036 of JAVFKF010000003.1, read as the reverse complement.
AAACCAAGTCCGAGATCTCTGTAATGCACACAGATAAAAAATTAATATTAACATGGTGTTATAAATACCATTTAGATGAACTGTGATAATTAAAATGGATGAGCATGTGGGAGATTAATTACAGTTCACACCAGAATTATTTTCCGCTTGGGTTCCCAATGGCAATTTCAATACATTTCGTTAACTAATCCACGTCATGGCAACACATCAAAGACTGGGGATCCGAACATCAGTACAAGCAATCAAGCTAAGGGTCCTTTGAGAGATAAAAATCTGAGGGCTGAAGAAGAAAGAGAGGATCTGAGGAGCTCCCACTCGCATTCCACGCGAAGAACGTCATTCGTCCGATTCGAGCACGCAACTATATCGCTCCTTTGATTCGCACTTGTCTTTTTTTCAACCCGTGTCCCGGCAACAGACAAACACGCGCTGCTAAACACGTGCGCCTCTTCGGGCCTCTTCGAATCCAAACACGGAGAAGTGACCGATTTATGTATTTATACAAGCGTTCGAAGGAAGGCAGACGGAAATTGTATGAAGAAGGATTGAAAAGAAAAAAGGCGTTTGATTCGGTGGTGGAAATTTTGAGTTATCGATTCTAAATGGCAAAATAAGGCAGAAGGATATTGTATGAAGAAGGATTAAAAACAAAAAAGGCGTTTGATTCGATGGTGGAAATTTTGAGTTATCAATTCTAAAAGGCAAAATAAGGCAGACGGAAACTGTATGAAGAAGGATTAAAAAGAGGCGTTTGATTCGGTGGTGGAAATTCTAAGTTATCAATTATAAATCACAAAATAACTGCTTGAAGGATTGTAATTGTAATGTAGAGGGATGTATCTATTCGGAATATAGAATAATAATTTTTTCAAAGGAGCTATGTGGAGCTATTCTCGAATGATTAAATAAAAAAGCGAGTTTTCGTAAATTTAAGGAATTGAGAAAAAAGAAGTGAGGGGCAAATGAGTAGAAGTAGTGCAAGATTGGGAAATGCAGAGTATGATACTAAGTAAGAAACACAATGCAAATATCATGCAAAGAATTTATATCTACATTCCAAAACAAAAGACAGATGGATATATATCAGAGGAAAAAAAGATACTAAAATCTTGAAAATTCTCGTAGATAATAATACCTAATTCAGGCAATTAAAGAGACCAAGTGCTTGGTATCAAAATATGTAGTATTATTAGCTATTATTCAATTCGTATTTGTATGATTCATTTTTATTTTAATTATTATTATAAAATTAATTATTAAATTAGTTATTGGTATTGTTAATTATTATATTATTTATTTCTGGAATTATGACTTTTTATTGGGATGGTTCCTACAGAATTTGGTACAATCGGTAAATCAGTATTCAATCTTTTACCAAAGATTACCGAATTTAATACAACCAATAAACATCGGTATACTTCACAATAATAGCACATAGAAAATTCACAATCATCAGTTAACAATCAATAACTCAAATTGAGTAACAATTAAGTATTTCTTACCGTGAAATTGAATCGTCAAACCCGCACTCAATCATTAATGTGAATCTGATTATCTAATTTACAATTTCAATTCGGGATTCTTCAGAGGCGAAGAAAGTGAAGTGAGGGTAGAGTAATAGACCGCGCTAAGAACGGTCTATTCCGAAAGGCGTGGTTTAGAATTGAGAGAAATGAGTGTGGCTGATTGAAGGCGCAGAAGGAATAAGAGTGTTTTGCCCTTAAGGGCGTCGGATGAATTGTCTTCACTGCTAGATTGCGCGCCGTTTTGCTAGTGGTGGTCGCATTTAGAGGCGGCGAGGGCAAAACCCTTTGGAATCGGCAGAGGAAATTAGCGACGCAAATGCGGAGTGGGAAGGCAGATGGAGTGGTTATTATATGCGTGGCTGAACCAATAACATCGAGGACTAGAAATCTTGCGTATGAATCGTTAAGAGAAAGAGAGAAAGTGGAGGGAGAGAGGAAAGAGATGAGTAACGATCCTTGAAACTACGTTAACTCCGAGACCGAAAAAATTAATTTGCTTCATTGAATCACCTAGGTTACAGTATTTTACATAACTTGTAGGATTACTTAATGAGAACCATTTCAGTTGCTATAGAGCATATCAATTAAATTAATGCATGCACGTTTCATTAATCTGTAACAGTAGAAAAAGCAATTACTTATTAAGTAGCCATTGTTGTAATTTTTTTGAAATGGTTCGCATATTATTTTTTTGTAGGATGTAAATTGTTATTGATTATGTATATATATGATTTCTCACGTACGAATGGAATAATTTTTATTTTCAACCGATGGGAAAGAAAGGAATTGATTAGTGAAAGGTAATGCAGGCAAAGGAGATTTTTGGATCTGGTAAAATCTGTTATTTACATCTCAATTCTTCGTCAACAGGGTCGTCAATGTTATTTGTTCCTGCACCAGTTCAGCGTAAAACGCCGTATTTTCGTTCAATTCCGGTTTAGCACCATGTTTGATCGTCCAACCTGTATTTTCCGCTCCGATAATTGTAATACCATATTCATCTGAAACTTTAGTTTGTCATTTGTGGATGTTTTTCATTTACATCACACTTCAGTAAAATGTGCATAGTTGGGAGCTGCATATCGAAACAGAATAAATAATGATCATTGATTTCAGGTCCATGAATTAATTTTTCCGGCTCGGTTTTCACTCCGCCGCAAATATCGGGTTTTCCGGTTTTGACCTTCGGTTCGGTAACCGGTTCGATGCCCTATTCACGAGCAAATACAGACATCGCAGTAAAGACAAGAAACGAGGAATTAATCGTCAGAGAGCGGATTTATAAAAGGGAATTTCTTTAGAGGAGAAAGCAGATGACAAGGAGAGAGGGACGTTTACAGTCATTAATCTTTCGGCGACCAACAGTTTCGCGTCCGATGCAAGCATCAGCTGTCATAAATTGAACATTGAAATCACACCCAAGTAAAAAAACGCTTCCGAGCAACACTTCCGAAAGGAATCGAGGCGTGATTGCAGCAAACAGATGGAAAGATCACCTAACGCACCCCTCGCTGTATTGAATCGCGAATTCGGAAATGCAAATTTCCTAATTATTCCTCACGAGGTCGCCGAAAATTTTATTGTGCTGTTCAGAAGTTTTTATTAAGTAGTTTGGTACTCGACTCCGTATAGTAGTAGCTAAAGTAATAAGGAACAGTGATGCCTAATCATACTTATCCGTGGATCTGAATTCCACACATTTGTCTAACTGGACAGTGCAGTAAGCATTTCCGGAAAACAATTTTTATGAGTTCTTTAAGCTTCGAATCTATGAATCTATGACCCTTAGGAGGCAATTCCCTGCTTACTACCTTCCAAGACCATATCATCATAAGGCCTATGATGGATACAATGTTCATATTCCTATCGTTTCTTTTATTCCAGCAAGAATCCTTCAAAATAGGAAAAACAAAGGAACTAGTTGAGAAAAATATATAAGTAAATATAGTCACCTACAGGAAGTAAAAAAGAGAGGCAATACCTTCATATTGGAATTGTTACAGAGACATCAAAGATTGAAATAAGAAAATATCATAAACTCCTTTAACGATGAAAATTTAAATCTTATAGCTGCTGATTGAGAAGTTTGACAATTGAAATCCTTCGAGCTGATTAGGATAGCCTACAGACATCCACACAACCAAAGCTGGTTCGGAATGGAATTAAATCTTCACGCATTTTCCATGCGAATAATTTGCAATTAATTCCAGACTTCCAAAATATACAAATGTGTCTCCGAAACAAGAATTTACAAAACTACTGTCGGTAACTTGCGGGATGTTGATTACCGTCGCAGATTAAATAACTCTCAGCGACACACAAAATATTTGCGGACCTTCATGGGCACAAATGGAATCCGGCACCATTGGGAAGATTCTTTTCCAACTGCACACACCGCTGACCGAAGAGAGACAATTTATTCGCGTTTCGCGGAGGGCGTTGCGTCATAGAGCACGCAAAAATGCACGGCGTCGTGATTAGGGTCTGGTCGGGAGAGAGAGTCGCAAATATCGGAACGAAAAACTCGAGAAGAATGCACGCGCAGCCCCAGCCTCGCTGCCCACCGCAAAGTAATTTACGACTAGAGCCCCTGCGTTTTATTACAACTGTCAAGTGTCAGCTGAGAGCGTTTTAATACTGGCGCTGATTTCTGTCGCGCTCTCCCTGCATCTCACAAAGCGCGGATCCCACCCACAATGCACTCCGTCTGCGAATGGATGAAACAAAAGCGCAACGGATGCTCTCCTTTCACGCTCCGCACGTCTCCGGACGGGTAAAAAAAAATCATTTTTTCTTCCTTCGCGGAGGAAAAACAAACGAAGGTCTGAGTGCGTTTGGGTGGATCGGTCCTCGGGTGCGTTCGTACTTTTCCCGTGCGTTTTTGTCCGGATCCGGAAGCAAGCTGAATGCTTACCGTGTTCCGCGCATACTATATGGCAGATCAAAATGCTCCCCCCCCTCGGGGCGCAGTAAAAGCGAAGAGAGAGAACGCTGTAACGCATCCGTTTCAAAACACACTTGTGAACACATTGTTGATGAGGCTTAGAGGGAGGGACCGTGTTTTACATCAACCAGAACAGAGGCAACGAATTCGCCCTAAAACTCGTTGGATGGATTCTATGGCGCATGCAAACGGAGGCTCCTGATCGCATGCGCCATTGCGTCCTTTTTGTCCTCCGCCCCCCCAACACGCGCGTTCAAAAATGGATTAAAAATCGCTCGGCTGCGATAGAACTCGCGCGCACAGACACGGCAACGCCGAAAACGGTTTTTTTTTCAAGGGTCAGCGAGGTTGGCGAATTTTTTTCGCGAAAGACTATCCATGCAAATTGAATTATGGACCACAACTAATGGATGTGTGACACACAAGGGGATTGACGTCATTATTGCAAACGGGTGGATTTGTGCGGAATTCGGCGATTATAATAATTCAGGAGGGAAACGAATGATATGAGATAGGATTTGGTTGCTGGAATTATAAATTGGGAAGGGATGTGATAAGGGGATAGGAAGAGAGCGGAGGAATGCTGCTTGTTTCATGCTCAAAAATATACAAAAAAAGTCCGAGCATTCTCAAAAGAAATCAGGAAAAATGAGAATATCTCAAACAATAAAATCATTGGAAATTAGGTGCCTCTTTCTCATAGCGGGACGGAATTATAACTAAACCTTTTACGAAAAAATCTAGATTTCATTATCTAACTTTGCGATTAATCTACTGATTTGCTAACGTAACAATAATATCGAATGAATTTACACACCGTCCTCAACATTGTAAATGATGGTGAAGTAGAAAATTTATATTCAAACTTCCGTCAAAGATCATCGAAACCATTATGCCAAAAGTAACTCTGGGCATATGAATAAGATTATTCCAAAAATTATGTTTATAATGGTATATAAACCCTTTCAGACTGTCGCTGGATTCATTTACATAATTTCCATCATGAATCATATTTTGTATATACGAGGTCTGTTCAAAAAGTTCCCGAACTTTTTTTATAGTGTGCCTCCAGTTGGTTATTTTTTAATTTGCCTGTAGGCGTTGTATCCGCGAAAGCTTCTTAAATAACCATCTTCAATCATATTGTCGATATCTTGCTTTGTTCATTAGTTACGGATGTTTATGTGAACAGGTGATCGTAGAGTGCGGCGAAAAATCGGATCCGCGGAAATGAGCTCTTGGAGGGAGCAGCGTTCTTCTGTAAAATTCTGCGTGAAACTGAGCAATTCTTTCACGGAAACTTTTGAGTTGATTACCAAGGCTATTGGTGAGCATGCTATGAAACGTACCGCATGTTATGAGTGGTTTATACGGTTCAAAGACGGGCGACAATCAGAGGAAGACGACGAGCGTTCCGGAAGACCATCAACGTCCACAGATGACCCCCACATCGAAAAAGTGAACGTCTTGTTGGTGCAAATTGACGTTTGACTGTGATGGAGCTTGCAGAAGAGTTTGGCATCCCGATTGGTGCTGCTACGAAATCGTAACTAAAAAAATTGAGGATGCATCGAGTCGAGGCCAAATTCGTGCCTCGCCTGATGAGAGCGGACCAGGAGCAACACGAGCAACTCGTGACTTTTTAGCCAAAAACAAGACCACTGTGCTTCTCCAACCACCCTATTCACCAGGTCTGGCTCCATGTAACTTATTCCTATGCCCAAAGCTAAAAACCCCGCTCAAAGGAAAAAGATTTGCCACTATTCCAGGAATAAAGAAAAATTCGACGGAGGAGCTTATGAACAATCCGAAAGAAGTGTCCCAAGACTGTTTTAAAAAGTTGAAACACTGTTGGGATAAGTGTATACATTGGGGTGGGGAGTACTTTGAAGGAAACCCGGAGCAATAATTTGTAAGTGAATTATTTGTGTTGTAATAAATAAAGTTCGGGGACTTTTTGAACAGACCTCGTATTTCTCTGGGTTAGTTTTTACTGATTCGTTTCTAGTTTCTAGCATTCATGCATATTTACTGTAACTTTTTTGTGTTCATTGTTTTGATATTCCCTATAAAACTGTGGCAGAATTCTATATGAATCTTCAGAATGAAAAAAAATATATGCTAGATTTGTGCGACAGTTATTTTAAATTTGAAATCGCAAAAGAAGTAAGGTAAAAAAATAATCTTACGGACACTTCCCATGGTCCCTCAGGCAACGTGACATCATATATATTATGTAGATATAATATCAGCTTTCCAGATCCCACCCAATGTATTCCAGGTATCACCGATGAGAAAAATACATTTCTTTCACATACTCTTCTCGAATAGGTATTTTATTCATTAGCTTAGTCACTCTTGATTCCAATAACAATCCATTTTCCGCGAAAGGATGCATTGGAGTGCCGGATCCGTTCCTTTCCGTGTGTCGGAAATAATTTTCTCTCCTCTAACCTTAATTTAAGGAGTCGTTCAACAGTAATGCGAGAGAAACTCACAATTCCACAATTTCAATTAGAGCGTGTAATGAATTTCCTCGAAATCATATACTAATATTTGATTGCAAACTTCCGCAAGTCACTTGTACGAATATTTCCCCACCAATTCCAGTGCTAAAATAGAAATTTCGGTATAATCCTAGCGTTTTGAGGAACAGAAACTTGATGGTGAGAAATTCAAGATATCCATGGTGTCATAATTTTACATTTGTGTCCTTAAATGTGTTATTTTTAATTGATTTCATAAGCAGTGGGGACATTTCTAATAGAAATGAATTTAAAATTCACTTTTAATACAGGCATTGTTACTTATGCACATCAAATAATAAATAAGATCCCTTTTAAATCGAGAAAAAATTAAAGAAAGGAAATTGAACAAAGATTCCTATTCTGGCCTTCGAATATTCCTTTTAATTCGAGAATTTTGATTAAATGAAAGAAAATGTTGCGAAGTTTCGAAGTTGCAAACGAATCGTTTGAATACCAACTCAATTGTTGAATCCGAGCTCATTCACTTTCCAGTAAGAATATGGGAAATTTAGGCCCATATAAAAGTAAAGTTAAAAATGAACGATATTCCATCGACGTGATTTCACAAACAATGGAGAGAAAAATTGTTTTTCCTTGAGTAAACAGTTATATTCTCCTACCCATTTGTTACATTAGCTATCTAATGTTTTCTTGAGAGTCCAGTAAGTCGGAATGCGTACATTATATGCCTATTATGTACAGTATGCCATTTCTTCATTTCCCAAGTGAGAAACAACGGAAAGTTACGTTAGTAATGAATGAATTTACAGTATGAAGTAGGCTTGCTTCTGTATATCTCCACCCATTTTCTATCGCATAGGAACGGAAGTCGGTTGATGCAGACATATGTGGCGCAGGATGCAATCCACTCCGAATGGATTTTTTGGGCGCAATGAAATAGAACATAAGGTGAATCTTGGAAAAGCTATGGCAACGAAACAAAGCAACATCGAAATAAGAGCGGACATCCGAATCCGCCTGACGGGTTGCCTGTTAGTCACGGACCTCAATTATTTTTTCGCTCCGAACTCGCTAATTGAAAAATAAAATTGAAATCTTTCTTTTTTCCCGTTTCGACCGACACGAGGATTCGAATAAAAACGAGCGGAGAAAAAAAATACAACATCCCGAAGCGGGCGATTCGAGAAGGATAGAAAACGAAATTGAAAACAAAATCCGATTTGACAAGCCGTTTCGAATTGAAACTGGGAAAAAGGGCGGAGTGGGGATTCATGCACAAGACACGGAAAGTGAGAGGAACACACAAGATTCACACTCTCCTTCGTTAGGACACGTATCCGCTGTGGTCTTCAGGTCGTCATGAGAACACAATAATGTGAATCAATTTAAATGATGGAAAATTACATTGTGACCGAACGAATATTTTTCATTGTTCAACGAGATGGATTTTGATGAAATTAAAACATATCTTATTCATACGATCTCAATCATACAGGCTTTAAGTTTGGACAACAATAAAATAATCAAATCTTTATTAGCCGATTATTAGTCTATTATTATAAGGAGACAACAATCTCATTCTAATAAGGCTACTCTAATTATTAAACCTTTTACAGAGATCCCGGCTTACCTAGGTTTTGCCAGGCTAGGCTTTTAGGTGCTTGTGTTTTTCCTTTGTATCTGCGATCGTTCTAACCCTTAAATCGGATATAATTGGGGTTTCCCTTTAGTCACAATGAAATAACAACAAAGATGATCTCAAGCTACCTAGATCTCATCAGGATTCTAAATACTTGAAGACATTCTAAGAATGCTCTTTTGATTAAGCACTGAGGAACTCCATTAATATGTATGTACTTCTGTAAGATTTTCATATTTTTGTTCTCCTTTCGCCATTTTTAATTCAAAATCAAGAATTCATCTCATGAAATAAAGTCCAGTAGTCGTCGTATAGTACTGGAATCTGATTACTATTTCTTACTGTTAGGGGATTTTCCATATCAATCAAAGCATTATATCCGTTCAGTCAGGGGAGGAATGCAATGTTATACTGAAAAGTTTCCGAGTTATTCTAAAGTATTGCTTTCGGCTTATGCGCTGCAGTTGCTACTAAACTATCAGCCAACTATAGATCTATAAAATCTATTAATCAATTATTTAGATAATAATGTTATAAAAGTAAATAAATCACTAATCAAGTTAGTCATAACAAGTATGTGAATATCGTACGACTTACGAAAGAATTTAATTTCCAAAAATCATCTCGAATTAAACTTGGCCACTCCCCCAAACCGTGACAGCACAAGTCAGCGATCATCTTCCATCACATTTTAAATACTTTGAACCGAAGATAAAATAATTTCCTTCAGTGGGCGTACCACATCTTGATTTCACCCGTACATCCCCGCACCAGCTGGGGGGCGGGAAGGGGTTGTTAATCCTATTTTCCACCGGTCACCTACGCACAAAAACACAGCCCCCGGGGGATGCGTCAGTAAATTGGCTATGGGGTGGATCTCCACTCTCTTCGGTGGGGGGGAGTGTGTGCGGAGGCTTCAAAGCGATATCAAGCCGCTATTTTACATGCGCACACATCCGTATTTACCGGTTGAAGGAGTGTTTAATTGCATTTGGGGAGATTGTGGAGGGGGAGGAGGAAATCGCATTTAAATAGAGATTGAGTAATTTGGAGATGGCGTGTATGGTTTTATAATCCCTCGGTGCGTGCGAGAGCTAAAGGAGAGGAATTATTTAACAGTAATTAGAGTTCCCAGTTGCGCTATTCCCACATGATGCCGTCTGCTGTATCAATTCGATACGTATACTATTTCAAAAGACCCGATTGTCCTTTTGTGCCTATTAAAGGCAGCGCCTATGCTGATGAGACGTTGGCTCTATCGGCGATAGAGAAAGGTTCTGATGAAAGAGAATTACTAATTGGATGATTGATTTTGGAGATCCATTATCAAAATTTTGATGGAGTGATTAAACTGCATACGAGCTGTTTGGTAATGAAAAAGCTAATGCATTAAGCGCTAAGTACATGTTCTGGATGAGCACTTTGAAATGAAGCAATGAGGCAATAGTATTTCTTGTCTTGTAGTAAAAAATAGTGGAAATTGAAAGATAAAAGAAGTAGATACGAATGTTTTTAATTTTTAATACCTTTCCGAATAGGCAGAATATTCTAAATTTCTAGTTCTGATAAATCTAAAGTCTACAATTTTTTACATTTTTCACGATTTTTCCCGTACCAAATTACACAATAACAAGAAGACATATTAAGTAAACCTTTCATACTAACAGAGGGAATAATTTTTTCCCTCTTTTATATCATTGTAAGATGTCTCATTCATCATATTTCCTTCTGAGCCTCATTCCCTCTCCAGAGATTTTAGCAATCAATTGGATTAGGGGTTGAGGATTCAAATAGTCTCCTATTATTCCAAATCTCACAACTAAATGTCATCTATCCGACATAATCTAACGTAAGTCCTCTGTGACCGTTCGCACAGTAAAAAAATGCAGTAAGGCAAGGTATTACAAGGTAAGAAAAGACATTTTCTCTGCATTTTCCACAAATAGAATCTTTCAATGTATACCCGAAAGTCCAGAAACGCATAAGATCAAACAATATCAGATACAATGTTAACGAATGGAATTCACAACTTAATATAGAAAGAATACCGGATTCTTCAACATTAAAGTCAATACATTTTCTACTTTCGTTACCAGATAACCAACCGACTGAAGTTCGAATATTCACCCTATGATACCTATGAGCACTGTTGAGTCAAACCGTGCTCCAACCACCAGGCTTCAACATTCATACGTTCAACAAAAAGGATCGAAAAAACCATTTTTGGCATTGTGAGTGAAAATGGTTTCAGAGGGCGGAAGAAGCAAACAAACTGGAAAAGGGATCGCTATGAAGGGAACTAAAAGGGAACAAAGACTGGGGAAACGAAGGGCAAGAATGAAGCAGTTTCCAGAGCCTTGCTTATCTCCTCTTCGGGGGAATCTATCCCATGAGTGCGCGTGCACGAAATCACGGAGAGAGCACCTTGTAAAAAGGCCACGCTCCATGTCATACCCCTCACACCTTACATTACTACTCCTTTTTCCTCTAAGGATATCCTATGCATCAACTTCATACCAATTTTAACTAATTCAATTACGAACAAATAAGTCGATGAAAAACGTCGATGGTTTCGATCAGTAATTGGTCGTATTCTATGATATGTGAACACTTGATTAAGGAATATTTTAACTTTATTATACCACAACACAAGAAATTATGCGAATTTACAGCAATAATCACTATTATGACATTTATATTACGTTTGATCTTTATTGTGGCTCATTTTCGTTTACGATGATAAAAAGAAACAAATTGGAATTCGGCTATTAATAGGAGAATAGAAAGTATGAAAAAGAATAAAAGAAGAATGTAAAAAGAAAACAGGAGAATATGAAAAACTCTCCGATAGCCAAAATCGTCGGTGGACATCTGACTAGTTCCTCGAATGCAACCTTCTGGAATCCAATGCACACTGCTATAGCTATGCTATCATCCTCAGGGGGTAAATTCGGAGTAAATAACTTATAAACTCATACTTCGCGATACAAATGAGGAGATATTTAAGCTCGATACGTATCTGTAACCAATTCTAACATTGTCCGTTCGTAGTATAATGTTTATATGTAATTGTATTGGAATTGGGAAGCCGTCCTTGCAGATGCACTGCAGGAATCCACGGCAGCCGCTGGTGTGCAGGGAATCTCTCTTTGTTAAAAGACCCTTTGGTTTGGTCGCGCTCTAGGATGCTTGAGGACGCAATGAAAAGCCTCCAAGTTTGGATTGCGGAGAATATGGAAAGGGAGCGATCGAGAATCACTCCGAATAAAAGGCATCGGTTGGGTCACTGGTAACCGAGGGATTTAACAGGTTTTCAGATCCGCAAAGGGTGTGGCTTTTTAGGGCCGCTTTAAAAGAGAGGGAAAAAATGAACAGCCATTGAATCCCAAGAATTTTCCCTGAGTCAAACCCGACCCTTTCGGACACAAAGAGTGACCTCTAGTAGGAAGGTTTCCTCTCTCATGCTTTACGCCACTTTAAAGGAAGGATCGCTCATTCATATGCAAATTGGAACGTTGTTTTTCTCTTCTTTATATCCGGCAAATGTCCCTGAAAATCAAACAGGATTCGAGTTTGCGAAGTTAGGAAACCATCCGCCGTGATTTATGGTGAAGAAACACGTTTTACGACCGCCGAAAATTTAGTTTGGGAGAGACGTTACTGCCGAAAGGGCGTCATTATGGCGTACGAATATCAAAAAGATTGACGCATTGAATTCGGAACCCATTTCTTCATTTTTATGGCAAAATTCGAGAAGAACGAGCGACATTTCGCGATTTTAAAAGCAATTATGAATTCGGATGGTTGGCCACCCTGCGACAATACTAATTCGCTTAATTTAATTTTTAAAGACTTGATTGTTAGACTTTTGATTGTTGATCGGCTTCATTTCCAATCAAATTACTACAATGTCGTTGAAGATATCGTTTATGCATCGATTTACCAGACACAACAATGAGCTGCATTGTTGATGTGGCATATAAGGAAACGAGTTCTATTTCATACAGAAAGAATGAGAAATGAGCTGAAGTATTATGAATGATTGTGAATTTATGCCGCAGTTAGACATATGTCTGGCGGCAGCGTAAGATAAAATTTCAATTAATACTTCTTTATATAAACAACAATACCTATGTAAGATTATTATAACATAAAATTAATATAAATATTTTGAATAATTTTAGGATGAAATTAGTTCATGATAATGGCTATTTTTTAAATAATTAACAATCAAAATAATTATACAACAATCAAGCATGAAAACGTTAATTCGGTCGCTTTTACAGGAGTTGAAAAACCTTTTACATCGGAAAGGCAGATTTAGCTATAGCTAGCATAATACACTCCGTATGTGAAACTACCAGCCCACTCTTTAGTTGCTCATTGCCTTCATTCAAGTAAATGACTTCTAAATTGTATATGAGAAAGCGAATTTATTCTCTTCGTAAACTAGCAGGGAACATTTACCATTTGTTAACCCTTGGACTCATTAGGAAGTCAGAATCACTCGAACACTGGCAATCGCTTCAGAAATTGACTTAAAAATCACGTTCCCCACCTCTAAACCCTTGACGAAGGCCTATGAACGTCCAAGGAAGCAGCTGAGCTCCTCCAACAGGATTCAAACCCAAATAATAAGAATTCATTCTGAGGAATGAATTGATAGTCAAAGCAAGCGATCGAGGGCTGCATTTACAATATCGCCGCCACGCTCTATCGACGAAAAAAAAACTTTCTCCAAACAATCCCAGCTTCAAAATCCCTTGCATCTGTGGCTCTCTACTGAAATCACCGTCGCCTGGGCAACGTTTATCGTTTCCCGCGCGCCCCTTATGAAGCGTTTAAGGGCCACAGAACAGCAACAATGGGATGGGGAGAGGGTTTTTGGACAGGGGTGCATGCGATATTTCCCTCGGGAGCCTCGCGAGGATTCCCTCAGCTTCCGCGCGGTCCTCTCCCTCGAGCCACTGCTTTAACACGTCTCGGAAACACTTTGCCCACGTTCGAATTCGATATATTAGCAGCTGTATCGATGGATTGAAAATAACACCGAAGAACTCGTATAAATCCGCCTCTTTGAAGAAAATTCTGCATGGAGCGATATGGAACATGTAGCGGTAGCAAAAGAAAGAATGTTTGGAGAATTGCAGAAGTGGGGGCATAAAAGAACGATGGAAATATAATTGATTACCGAGTCACTAATAAAGTATTGTTTCCATGGAAAATGGGAAAATGAGTCTAGGAAAAGCACAGTTAAGAGTAAAATACATTCAATTAGGCTCAGACGATATCAATTAAGGTATTACTTCTTGAATTTCATAAAGCTGAGAATCAATCGCGGTCAGAAGTCGCAAAAATATTTGCTACATAAATTACAGACAGACACATAGTTACGGAGACTATTTTATGCACTTACACTGATACTTATTGCTTCCGAGCAGGGGCAAAGATAGAAATTCATCAAGGAATGGGGGCGGAACTCTCCAACGGTGAGAATATTTAAGGCAATTTACTTAATAATTCATCTATTAAATGCCATTTTTGCAGTGATACTTGTAGAGTGATTGGGGGAAAATTTCTAAATCTGATTTTAATTTAACTTCGTCAGATCCTAGACAAACTGCAGGTGCTAAAACGTCATCGAGATCATAGATCTGCAAATACTTCCGGATGATATGAATTCAGCCTACCTCAACATACGGAAAATGTATTTACCATCAAACGGAAAATCATGACACTCTAAAACTGAAACAGTTATAATAATAATAAACGTCTTTATTTGGGCGAGATTGAGACTAAGAAGTCTCCTCTTCCATCTGAAAAAAGCAAACAATATTTGGGTAAAGTATAGCAGAAAGTAATCTTTTTTGGGCCTTTCGATTCGAAGGAAGTGCTTCAGTCATCGATGAAGAATACTTAAGCGATATTCAAAAGTATAAATAAAATCTTAATTATAGCATGTTGATCGTAGCAAAGATATACGATAAATCAGTGAAGTGGTGATAGTGGTGTATTGCCTTCGGGCAGTGACAATCGTCAGCACTTCCCTACTTGTAAGCGTCAGAGTAAGCGTGATTGATGCCGAAGCAACCGGCGTGATGCTTGCGAAGAAAACCTCCTAGAATGCGTGCGTCTCGGCCGTGCGTGCGTGGGCGGAGGTGAATGCAGTGCCTCGAATGGAGAAAGGGAATCCTTCCCAGAATTCCCATGCAAATCGCCGATCAATTAGACGCTAAATCATCGAATACTTTCAAAGCGAAGAGATTTCAATCGGTGAAGGAGAAAGGAAGTGCACTGAATTACCCCTGTTCTTTCAGTTTAATTAGAGAGAGAATGCGGCAGTTGCAGCTTGCAGAACATGTTTTTGATGCCCCTGGCGGAGGATAGGGATTATGGCGAATACAAATGGAACATCCGTAAACCAGTTTGCGATGAAAAGAATTTATTTATTCACTGGAACTGATTGCTGTGTTTTGAATAAAATCCAACGCTTGATCGAGTAAGAACAAAATTTATAAATTCGTACCCAATTATTTCAAGGATGGATCGTTTTCATTACTATAATTGCTGCATTTATATTTATCTGTGATCGTGCTGCATTGCTGAAAACTTTAAAAACGTCATAACGACGTTTCTGTACGACATCCACGGAAAATTTCCAAATTTCTTCCTCGAAGTGAAATGGGCAGAAAAAAGACAAAACAGGAGAGAGTTGGGTCCTAGATGGGTCCTTGTTCAAAGGCCAAGGGATAGGAAGTGGTGGAAGGGGGAGGAATGGTCACCAGCAGCAGTAACCCTGCAGCTGACCCGAGGGGACGTGGAGAAACCGTTGCCGATGGAACTAACAACTTTCTCGGACACCTAAACGAGCCGGAGCATAAGAAATGCCATGTGGAAAAGCCATCTTAAGAAGCTAAAAAAGCCAAGCTTGGGAATTCCCATGTCGGGGTCAATTTTAACCGGGGGTATTGAAATGTTGAAGCAATGCTTCCAATAAGGATCGGATTCAGGCATTATCGAAAAGATAAAACCTTTTCCGGGTACGGATCTCAACTCAGAAGCTCCTACATTTAAACTATAAAGGCCGCTTCTGTATTTCCAATTTGAAAATGAAAAAGTCCCCTCAGAAAATTTCTTTCTCCACTTCGAGAGAATCTAAAAAAGTTGATGTTCCTTAAAAGAAACTCCGGGATTCCTTCCCGTTAATCGTATCAGATCTTATTTTCGAGAAATCCCTTCCTGATTCCTCGAAGTCTCCCCTAACGAGATTTTCTGATCTTCGTAGAAAACGCCATAAATCGAGGAGCACCGTTTCACGGAAAGCGAGTCACTATCCGTGGAACACGAGGATTGCTTCCGATAAGTCTTATCCTTTTCATTTTCAAAGAGCCCACGTGAAGGACCTTTCTTAACAAAGGGTATTTTGGGCCGTTGTCCTGCGGGGGTGGGTAGCCCTTTGGGGGACTAGAGGTCATTCTCCTCGACATCTACCTGCGCTCCTACACTATGCGTGCCTTCAAGAGACCATCCTAAACCTCTCTTCATCTTCAGACGAAAAGAAAAAGCTAACGTAAGCGTTGCTGAGGCCTAAACGACGTTGCCATGACATGTTTTACGAAGGATATTCTGTGATTTTTGGCTGAAGAAAGAGCCTGAATGTCCATGAGTGCGTCCAATTGAATAGGATTGGGTGGAATATTATGATTCTGAATTCTAGAATACTTGCCCGGTAAGAGGGAAACCTGGGTTCGAGTGATGTTGCTGTTTTCCACTTCTGTTATTTCTTCGATTTTAAGGAACAATCTCCACCTGCTAAGCAATTCATCTTTCCTTTGACATTTTAAATGTTCTATATGTATCCTGAGACTATAGTAAGTTCTCCAAGAATTGTAGACTTACCAAACTAAATTTTCGACTAAATCATCTCAGGATATCGTTAATTTACGCTATTTTAGTCGCTAAAATCATTCGGTAACCGCTATTTTATTCCTTTTAGATGAAAAATCACAAAAGTAAACCACTCAAGAAGAACTAATAACGATTTAATTTAGCACCTTGTCCTACTACCTAAGATGAATAGCTCTAAAGCATCAATTGCTTCGGTGCGTGGCAATTTTACTTTTCCCCCGACATTCAAGTATTTTTGCCCCACCAATTTGTGCACCCTGTGAAGGTTGGCTCACTCGCCCTCCTCAAGAAGCAGACCCCGGTTTCTTTACAGGATAAAATTTTCCCAATCGCCATTATTCAATCATAAGAAACGACATACGAAAAATTATAATTCGAGCGGATACGGCTTCCATCCGATACTAGGAAACACGCATAATGTACCAAACCCAATTAGCGTATTTTTGCGACAGAATTCCCAACCTCGGTAGTTTAAAACTTTCACCCCTCTTCACACGCATTCCAACCCGCAGAAGGTGCACAACTACGAAAAAAAAATCCCTTCTCCTTGATGAGATTTCACCGCTCCGCTCAATTACAGAACGCAGTTTAAAAAAAAACACACGACGGGTAACATGCAAAAAGACCGCCGAATACCCCGTGGAGTGACGTCACCGATTAATTGGCCGCGCCCCGCATTGGCGAATATTCCTGAGGAGTTAAAAACTCGAAACTGACCCACAATAACAATTAAGCCGCCTAAACACGCGTGTTCATTACGCTCCTCAACAAATTGAATTGATCGGCGGACTCATTCAAATTGCATCGGTCCGATGTGGGTCAGCCGCCTCTTTGTACCTGGTCAAGGACATACACGTCCTCACGATGGCCGCCGACGCTTTAAACAAATTCGCAGCACTGGAATGCGCCATCGACTGAATTATTAGCGACTTCCGGTTTGCATCCACGAATGGAGTTGGTGATGAAACGGGTGTGGTGGGGTGACTGATGACCCCAATAGCGCCTGGAATATGCGCTACGCCGAAGATCGGCTCTTAATGTATGGACACATTTGGTTTCATAGGCACGAGAGAGGACAGGGCCTCTCACGCATTATGCAAGTGAAGTAACAGGCGTAACGTAAAAGGGTTCTTTATCGTGGGAAAGTTGTACGAGCGAGAGTAACTAGAAAAGATAGAAACTCAGAACTGTGTATTGCACATAACTATAAAGGAATAATCAATTCAAATGAGTATATAATTCGGTTTAAGTTCTCTCAAGCAATGAGGTAGCCATTCAGGAAAAGTAATGTTAAAAATTTGGAATGATATTCGTAGATTTTTGCAATAAATACAGAGACAACAGTAGAGGCTACGATTGATAAAACGTAGCCTAATAGAAAAGTCAACAATTAAGACTGAATGTAACTGCTGCCATGATGTGAACATCTGAATCTTGATTGTTTTATGGTTTATCTTACTTTGTTCTATAACTTTGAAATGAATACTATTTAAAATATGTAGAAATCAACTTAAACCCAAGCTTTCAATGATAAAATTCCAATGGAATCTTTGGTTTTATACAATAAATTACCAGTATATACCTAAGAAGAGATGAAAATGTGGCATTTCCAAGTATTAAATCATTTCAGTTATGAAAGAATACGGAAGAATATGAAAGCCGAGGTAATATTTGTGTAAGTTTATGATTTAATTAATAATCCCCCATGAATGAATAATACGCACAATTAAATGTGAGAGTAAAGGAGGTATAGAGAGAAAGAGAAATTATCCGATCATTAAAAGAGGATACGGCAGCGAAAAATTAAAATTAGACTCTTAGAATAGCGAGTAGAATCAATTTTTTCAGCCCCCGCAAAACGATATGAAACTAAATTGCCATTCTATTCGCTGGCTCGAATCCATTCCTTTCCGGCCATGGTCAAACACATATAGAGAAACGATCAGAGCACGCAATAAATTGACAACTGATTACGTAACCAAGAGAAAATTTTTATTCCATACAATTCTTGCCTCGTGTTAAAGTAATATAGGCGACATGTCGATGTGTACAGTTCTATCGCAGACGCAATCAACGCCTGAGCTGTTTAAAAGAAATGGGAAAATAATCGAACGGAGGACCATCATTTCCAGTTGCTCGATCTCGGCCGGGGGATCATTTATGGAAGGAGTGGTGAATGGGAAAATGTCGAGGAAAATATAAGAAAGAAAGACCAGTCTGAATGTTTGGGATAAATAAAACAAAGGAGAATCGGACTGAGGGGAAATGAGGAAGGAAAGATGACGGAAAATGGAGGGAATGTTTGGGAGAACTAAAAAGGAAAGAAAAAATTTTCATTGGAATTACTCGACGAGACTACAAGAAGTGGAGAAACAAGCAGGAAGACTCCTATGGAAATAAATTTTTGCGCAAAAAGAGAGATTTCGAATAACGGAAAAGAAGCAGTGTTTTGTAGAAGGAATATCGCCAATTTTTGAATATCCTAAAATTCTTAGAGAATCAAAACTGTACTGAATCGCATATACAAAGAATGGCTGAATGTACTCCAACATATATCGCATCTCATAAGTATCGAAACGTTTAGTTTTCAATTTCATCCATTCAGTGAAGTTAAGGATGGCTTCTTATCTACAGAATTACGAGAAGCTTTTCTTTTAGCAGAGAATGCTATGTCGTAACTTTCGCATGTGTATGTGTATACTTGTAAATATAAATGAAAGTGTCGCAGTTATATCTCCGCAGTTTCACTGTCTGGAAATATAAATTTATAATCCATTCTTCCTACACCTTTCCATCGATATGAACTAACTTTTGCAACATTAAGTATACGGTTATGAATGTTTCATAAACATGGAAATATCATTTGAAATTTACGCGTTATAAATAAAACAATTCAGCGAATGATATCTAATTAAAATTCTAAATATGAAATATCATTTATCAAAACAAAAATAAATATCAAACGATCACCGACACAATTAACGGCTATTGTGTTTGAACTACGAGATGTACAAAACAATATAAATTTAAAATTTATTATTAAAAAAGTTAAATTTAGTTCCGCCATGCTTGACTGGAAACTTCACTAGATAAATATACGCATGCATACATGCATGAAATCGTTGGACTCAAACCTCAGCAGGATTCAGAGTCAGAAAAAGCACTCCTTTCGCAGAGAAATTCGAAAAATGTTCCACGGAGGGCCACTCCCTCCCATTAGGAAATAAAGACATAATATCCTACATTATATATGCATTCCGAAAGCGGATCGATACTTCCACGATCCCGCTATAATTTTCGAAAACGCTGCAATAGAAAAGGGTACAAAAAAACACCGCTTTAATTCACGACGCAGACCGCCGTAGAGAAGTAATTTTTCGGTGCAAAAACTCCTTCGCCGCGGGAAAAAAGAGACTAGTCGGAGTATGGATGTGTATTCTTCCTCGATAAGGGTCTGAGCCCCCCTTTCATCCCACT
Organism: Pachydiplax longipennis; assembly: GCA_036926295.1. Taxonomy (NCBI): domain Eukaryota; kingdom Metazoa; phylum Arthropoda; class Insecta; order Odonata; family Libellulidae; genus Pachydiplax; species Pachydiplax longipennis. Next base: position 20,420,053 of record JAVFKF010000003.1, on the reverse strand, counting down.
GAACCGGTATTCGAGAAGAATAAAAGTTTTCGCCTCCGGTCCGCAGCATCTCCTTGGTGACGAGAAAGAGCTGTCGAAGAAACATTCCACGGCTTACGGTCACCCCTTTAGCCCTGATAAACGCCCGGAATTTGTGGAGGGAGGGGGCGGAGGGATTTGATTGGTGGAAAAGGGGAGGAGTGGGGGATTTTGGGCAAGAGATAGCGGCAGTTGAACAGGTGGGCGTATAATAAGGCGGTGGACAAAATAAGGGCCGGCCCGAGCCTTCAATCGGCTTCCAGCGGTTGATCCGACCACACAATACTCCGATAAAAAAGAATTTTCTTGAAAGGATTTGATTCTTCCGAGCTCAAGCTATAATCCGGGGTACTGCTTGGTGACTGGTGTGCCGCGATTAAGTTTTAAGTGTGCCGCATGATTATGTAATAGTGCCATATTTTTCATTGAGATTTTTCTTATAAGCTCTTTTTTCCTCTTGCCCATTCAAACAATGCCTTTAAGATATTCATTTAAATAGATGCTTTTCATGGTCGTGTTTTCCTAAAAATATCCTCAAAAATACTGTGTTTATCATCAAAATCCACTGGCCATTTTTAACCTATTCCCTCTTTAAATTTCTCTATTAATTAAGTTAGAAGAAAAGTTCAATTTAAAAAATGAAAATATTTAGGGGGTTGGTAAGAGATGAGTTACCGTGATCCACGAACGGAACAATTTCGATCAATCAATCGCATAACCGGACTTGCAGAAAATAGAATTGGCATCGTTTCATCTGATTACTCAAGAAGAAAAGAATTTTCAGATTAAAATATTTTAAGGAATTAATTCAGAAAATTTTAATTTATCCATTCTCTATGATCAAACCATTACGAGGATAACAGTTTAGTTCTATAGAAATCCGATTTTCTTAAATTTTTGAAAAAATTCATTTCTTACAATCTTTCAGAAAGGTTTAAAGTAAAAAAAATTCCGGGTGCAAGAGATTAATCAGAAAAAGTTAAATAAATAATTATCTTAACATAAGCATTTAACCACAAAATTGAAATCACCCTCCTGGAAAAGTAAAAACATATTTACGATCAAGCAAAGGAATTGAATTTTAAAATAATCGCAACACGCATAAAATCTCTTTCAAGTATATCCAGCGATGATTTCGTTTATTTTAACGAAATACATCCTTCCGTTTGAAAAGCAACGTTTGAGAGTATTTATGTAAGAATTAATTGGCACTCGAATAACCCCCACATCTCCTCATCGCTGTGATTCAACAACAGAATCTCGAATATCGCAATTTGCGTCGAAACAAAATGGAAGGCATCAAACCGAAAGAGATGATAAAACCCGGAACTCATTCACGGAATAATACTAAAAATCAGGAGAACGCGGGATATCTGAAGATAAATCGAGGATCGGGGCGTTGATTAGTATGGGGTCGTAAAGCAAATGGGGCGCGTAAACGAGAAGATGGCTCCGTAACTCTTTAACTTCGCAGTTATGCGCAATCAAATGGAGCGGAACTCGCCCTAAAAACGGCCGCAATCGCCGCCCATCGACGTAAAGCCGCCGACATCTCGCAAAAATAAATGTAATGGAGCGGTGCACAGAAAGGAAGAACCACAAAGCAGCGATTACGGAAATTTCGGAGGAGATTCCCGCGGACCGCTTTTGCCGTTGGGTTCTGATGTAAACGGATGCATTTTGGGGCGAAAGAAAAGTTATGGACGACCAATGCAAATGCATCAAGTGATTCGGGTAGCTTAAAAGAGTGAACAATAGATATAGGAAATGGATTTTGCACGAGCGCAAGAGGTGATTTAGCACGATATGGCGTGCTCTCAGGAAAAATCCTAAGGAATGATAGACTTCAAAACTTAAATAAACATCCCTTTTTTTCGAGTCTATTTCTCCTTGATAAAAGATAAGAAATAACACCTTCCTGGACATATTTACATATACTTTATGGGATAGGTCTCAATAGACTTTATAGCATATATTTTTAAACGTGGAAAATTATTATCAATACAGTTGAGGAAATAAGTCAAAGTTGAATCTTATTATAATATCTAATCATACCAGAAAGAAGATAAAATCGCATCTTGTTATAATATCTAATTATAAAAGAAAACAATTCGTGTAATTTCACTTAAAACAAATTACAGCAACCTAGGTATCGCCAATATTATAGCATCATTATGTCGTATGATAATTTAATCTCTAGTCTCACTATATTTGTATCCCACAAAATCCCCCAGTCCCCTTTTCATTTTACATAAAATAATATACCCTTCTATCTTATCCCTCTCTCTCTTTCATTACCCTTAGCTCCCTACTTGTAATTACTCTTTAACAATTCGGCAAAACTGAAAATGATTGTTCCCTGATGTGGCAACATCGGATGTCTACAAACCCTCCCACTTTCTCTCTATGCCCTTTCTCTATAATTCCTCTTCCTATTTATTCCTCATCTTTTCCCGCTCCCGTTAATCGATGCCAATTTACGCATGCGCAACAGTTTTAAGCGCTTACGTATTTTCCCTATGATGTCGGTTGTGTTGATGAGGTTCAATAAAGAAAAAATTTTTGCGAAATTGAGTTCCGAGAAGTAGGTTGCGGCCAGCTGGTTACTTCGTATGCAAGAAAGAAACATTCTCTCTCCTTTCAATGTTAGGGAATGTCGGAATCCTTTCCATGTGACAAGATCTGGAGGAAATGCGTTATTGCTCGAGATCATTAAATAGTTTTTATTTGAGATATTTAGCCGTAGATGTACGAAAAAATAAGCTATTCTGAAGATATGCTTCATAGACTGCCTATTGAATAGCAAAGTCAACGAGATTATAACTCAAAACATGAGTTTTATAATTATCTTTTAAAGGACGCTATTTTCATTTAAGACGCTGTAGTTTATAGAGTTGTTTGCATAAGTATCTGGATGACTTATAACTACAGAAGAAACTACTGTGCCTCGATAGCAGTATAGCAAGGAATTACATAGATTGTGGTATAAGTTAATAAGATTCGCTATTGTTCTTGAGTTTTTATTTCAAATATTGACTGTTTTTCAATTTACTGTAAGGGCCTCGTACTGTTTATGGAGTTTAATTAGTTTAATAAACAAATTATTAGTTTAATAAACAAATTATTAGTTTAATAAACAAATTAGTAGTACTACAATAAAACAGATAATATTTCTAAAATTAATATTAAGAAAGTGAGCTATTTAAAAACCCCGTCCATTGATACAACATTAAGCACGCAAATTTGCAATTTAAACATCTATGATTTAAAAAATATTTTAATGAATAATAAAATGAATGAATAATAAAATAAAAATCTATTTTTGAACAAATAATAAAACATTCTATTTGAATGAATAATAAAATAAAAATCTATATCAACCACACACACTATTTGAATTTAGTTGACTAGTTCAATTCCCCGGAACTCTTACATGCATATAGAATATAGTAACCTGAATATGATATTATTACGTATAAAATAATTGCAAACGTATTACTCAACAGATAAATAATATGAGATCTTTGTTCAGGCAAGTTTCAGACTAGTTATGAGATGTCGATGAATAAGCAAAATTCTCGGGAAGAATAATGGCTGTGGGATATGCTGCAAAAGGAAAAAGAAGAGTTACATTGCAGGAAGAGCCTGCGTATTGGTGGTTAGGCAGGAAGTTGCAGTGTGCTTCATGCAGCTAAAAGAAAAGAGGACGACGGGAAGTTCAAAATAAAAGCATTTGAATTAAGAGAGGAAGAAGGAGCGCTCCGAAAGCCATTTGCTGCGATTGCATGTTTCAATCTCCGTTTCGAAGAGACCGAATCGATACAATTCCACTCTCTCGTTGCGACGAAACAAAAGAATTTGTATTGATCCTTGTTTTGCACGGCACAATATTTATCTTGCAAGGTGATGATTAGACGGATAAGATAGCGGGGATTAGATGTTTTCTCGAGTGTCTCTCATTCTTTCGTTTCAGTCTTATGCACGTTTGATTCGCGTTTTTGTTGATATGAGTTAAAAATTCGTGTTCCGAGGAATTAAAGGAATTTATGAAAATAAGATTAAGGAATGGAGAGACAGAAATATGAAAAAACATGATGAATATTGATGATTTTCTACTGCAGTCTTTGAATTTCCTAGAACAATTTCATCTAATGAACTTTCTCAAAAGATATGGTAGTCGGTGGTAGTCGAAAAATGTCTTTCCCAAGGTAATTTCTTACGGAGGATCTTCTCAAATACATTCTCCTACAAACACAAAATTTCGAAGTATCTCATGGAAGATCTGGAGATTTCGAATCGGAGAAAACGATTTAAGCAACAAGAAAGAATAAAAAACTGCGCTGACTTCCTTTTTTTCTAGTCGCTAAGAGTAATAGATATAACTGAATTCTGTAGAGTAAATAAAGTCAGTAAGCGCTAGAAACTTGCTTAACACAAATTTATTAGAGAGGTAGCAGTATTGTTAAAACTACTTTGGCAGCGGAGGTTATTTCGCACTTAGGCTCCCACCGGGAATCGAACCTGGGACCTCCTTCATTGAGATCGAACGCGCTACCCACGTGGATATCCGGGAACCCTAATTTTTCATGGTATTTGGCGTGAATGATGAGCATAAAAAGAAACCTATAATCTCAAAATTGGAGAAATTTAATGGTGAACGAATTTTAAAATCTATGTAAATTCTGGTAATGGAAAAACAAAGAATCGCCTGTCAACATGTCACAATATTGTGACAGTGATGGGACAATCATTTAACATACCCATTATTCCATTTCGTTCAGAAATTATCGCGAGACCGATTGGGGACCTCGAGAACATGGACAAACTTGGATACACAGCTGATGCGTTCAGAATGTGTTGATAATCGCTAAAATTTTTCGGTCAGCGCATTGAGTACTGAGCGGGTTGAGTGCTTTTTTGGAAAACGTATCGAGAAAGGCTTTGGTTTAGTGGGTGAGTGTGAGCTATTGAGACTCTCTTATCTAATAACACGAAAGGGACGTGTACCAAGATAAAGCTTGGGAGTGCGACAAGCACCCTATCAAAGAGTAGATAAGATTGAGAAAAGCCAATACGTTGTATTCCAGCATTCTGTATGGGAAGCGATGTAGAGGAACATTTGAGTAGTCTATGACAGAGCAAATAAGTACAGAGGAGTACTCAAAAAATGCTATCAACTCAGGGCACTCGACGCTTGATCGTATCGATGCTTGATTCTGCTTTTTAGTAATTAGTATTTCATTGTGTAACTACCTGGAGATACGCAGCTCAAAATGAAATAGCCAAAAAATATCGAGAATGTAGTTCTGTAATAATTTTTCCTTCCCGGAAATCGCCTAAAGATAGGTGGTATCTGTTATGCTGTTAAGCTATACGCTAAAATATGACCATTAGTTATTCTATGTGCTATTAATAAGTACTATAACGTACTACTAAACGTATAAGTAACGTACTCAAGTACGAAATTACAATCAGCGCTAAATTCTGTATATGAAAATATTCCATGAAAACAGGATGGTACGGTACGCAGTGACTTCATTAAATTGTATCAACCCAACCTATACCTCCTTAATTGTACAGTTTTTAAGTACTGTTTTGCTTAAATATCCTGACCAACTATTTTAGATACTAAACGTACTTAACATGTCCTCATAAAGATATATTTTATAGTGAATACGATCTGTTTCTATGAGAAAATTTAAAATAATAAAATCATTAAGGAAAATCGCAAATATAATAATCTCAAATTACTGCGATATACATAGCCCCTTTTACTATGGATTAATACTACTAATTCATTGCGAGGGATCAATTTTGAACAAACCGGAGTATAATGTATAAACTGAATTATTTCCTTGTAAAATCTAAATCTCACACCTATATCACGAATCATGGAATAATGAAATAAAATGGTACGTTTCGTCTCATCAAAGGTCCCCCTTAATGTGTCCGAAATTTTACTCCCGTCATAAAGATATTCAAAGGCGGAATTCATAGTCACTTAATAGCCCATTCGATGCAACTCGTTCTGACATGACATGCAACCGTGAATAAGATGAAATCGTTTTCGTCCGAAAATTTTACTCGCAAGGGAATTCGTTATGACACTTAAAAAGAAATAACTTAGATAGTAAAAGCATTGAAAGCGAAAGGGAAAATATAGGTGTTATCTGAAACGGTCAATCAAACATTGGTTTTGCCGGATATTCTTTATCCACTCCGGACGCTCGCTATCCCACCCGAAAACAAAATGAGATTACTCCGTGATTTTAATCCTTTGAATCTTAGTCATTATACTCTTTCCGTGACCGAAATTTTTCACTTCGACTTCCACACGCATTACTCTTTTTTCGATAGCGAATAGCCGTTAAAAAGATGAAAAATGATCCGGAGACGAAGTCACGGAATCCTTTTGTTTAGCTAAAACTAGCCAAAATACACTTTTTGCCGAAATGCAAAATTAATTTCCTTTGATTAAACATTTTTAGATGACTAAATTTAACCAAAGTGATTTAAATTCGATTCGCCTATTTTCCACTTCAAACTTAGCTTAGAGAACCACAGTGCATAATTCCATAAACATAGTCAAGGATTCCAATAAAAAATGTTTTACGCCACAGTAAAATTTGTTATCTATTGAGCAAGGTTATTAAATCCCCATTTCCGCTTCGGATTACGATTCTTCTCTAATGAAAAAAGCGATATCTGAACGATAAGAAATTGCTTGGGGAGAGTATCGCCCCTGCAATGCACCCGGTAGATGGGGTATCAAACCGTGAGTAATCACGCACAACGCCTGCTTTCTGCTCCAGCGGATCCCCCGACCCCTATTAAGGAGGAGAACAAGTACCCGAGGAACCAGGTTCGATTTCCGAGCGAGGGAGAGAAGTGTTACTATCTAGCCTACTTGAGAGGCGGGCCTCTCCTTTTATATCCTCACAAAAAAATTCGTACGCCCAACTTAACGCCGCTACCTTCGGTTTATTCCTGATGGTTCCAATGAAGATGAAATTATAGGGGTTGCAAATGACTTATTACAGTAGATAAACATATACTCGCAGGTCATACAGTAGCTACAATCATGCGTAAGTCCAGGTGTCTTTTTTATTTATAGCTATATTGGTATATAAGATACAATTAAAAACCTTCCTAAAAGTCTTTCAATTACGATATGCAACCCAATACCTACAACTTACTCTGATTAAAACCAATGGTTCTCTTTTGAATCTATATAATCTAAGTAAAATGGGATTATTCTTTTAACTAAAATACAATTTACTCTCTACGTAGATCCTTTCAAATTATCTCATGACTCATTCTCATGAAAATGTTTGCATCAATATTTATGTAAATAATATTTTGCTCAAAATTTATTTGTAAACTTCTTTGATTTACTTTTTGTTGATCTGTTATTAGCCCATATCCATACTGAAAATGTTTTACATATTGCTGTTTTTTATTAAGTCAAAAACGGTGGCACAAACTGATGCAAATCTATCAAATAAATAATTGTTAAAAGTTTTACGTTGTTAGAAAAAAATGTTAATAATATGGATGTATCCCGTTCGTTTCTCAGAAGGGGCCAATATGTACCAAATGACCTCAGCAGTAGAATCACTTTTAGAAATACGATTACCAATACCAATTCTACTGAGGAATAATTATGAATACAATTGAAATTTCAGAGTAGTTAATCACCCCTCTACACAAATTCCATGTTAAAGAGATGTCGTTTCTTGCCAGGCAACAAACTAAGGACTTGGAGAAAAAACTTATGTATTACTAGGAACGTATTGACGGGAATATTACAGAAATGTGTGGGTGGAATGAATGCTGCAATATCTAGCTCTTTATCAGCTCGTTTGCGATCACATAATCCCCTTTAATCGGAAATACCGTGAATCGGGGACACCTATCTTAATCCCTTCTCTCCTATCTTCAAGATATTCCCGATATCAATTTCCTTTGGTTGCGCAGCCATCTCCAAAAGGACCGCTGAAATTCTAACGATTCGAGATGAAAAAATCTCATGCCCTTTTCTTTCTATTGACTATATTGTAAATCTTTTGAATGACTATTATATGGATAATAAATAGAAAAAAATTGGGCGGTTAAGAAATGGTAAAACGTACACCGATTATTTCTTATGATGATACCTAAAGAGAAATGTTTTCTGTTTTTAATGAATGTTTAGTGACGCAATAAAATTATTATTAATATTATGATGGTTTTTGTTGGTGCCACAATTGTGATAATGGATTGAATCTGATTGGCTACGCTAATTAACTCTATGTATTTTACAAGGTTAGACATCCGACAATAATATTGCAGATTTGATGAATCAAAAAATAAAATTTTAATGTTGAGATTGATAAAGCGTGAAATAAAATTACGAACCGTATTAACAATACCTGACACGTAAGCTGCCGAAATTCAATTCGAAAGGGACACATTGTAGCAATCAAGACATCGACTTATTACATACCAAGGATCGTCACTCATTAAAGAAAGAACTGATTCGTATGCAGAAATTACTAATGAAAAATCTATTTAAGACACTAATTAGGTGGAGTTCCTCTTTATGCCAAATCGTTAATGAAAACCTACCCTCAAATTATTGCTGAAATTACGTAAAGGTGACTTTAATTGGAAAGAAATAAAAATATAAATTAGAAATTTTCCAGCATATATTAGTAAGTATAACAGCATCAAAGATTAAATTAAATACATCATTCGAGTGCAAAAATCATTTTGATGATCGGATTAAATTAAACATTTCCATGAACTATTCAAATGTTTCCAAAAGAATATATTATCCGAAGAACAATATTGTAATGCCATAATGTAATGCGTTGTAACAAAACGGATTCCTATTTTGACACAGGCGTTGGTGTTCTTTGACAGCGATAAATCCACCCATATCAGTTAATCGAGGATAGAATACTCGAGGATACAGATAAGAATGCTTTTATGCGCGGCCATTATTTTTACAGGACGCTCTACGTCGCCATTAACAGTTCTCCTATATAAATACTTTATTTTAAATATATTTTATCTTTTACATCATATTTGTTTTATGTTAAACCTAATTGAGGTCACATTAGAAGAAATGAAGATTCTATCAAATTAAAGATTAAGTTCTGCTTAACAAAGTAACCTATGAAAAACATTTTCTAGGGGCAGGCAACTTAAAAACCTAATTTCGGAAAAAACTTGAAAATTCTAGAGACTCTATTTTAATATTCAATGCTAATAATACAATATATTCGATTACTATGAACAATATTTACATATCTGAGAGCTATTTCTATCAATAATATTTCAATGGAATATCGTACCTACGAGTTTCAGAAGCCATCGTTAGAGTTTTAGGATAAATTAATGCAGGACAATTTGCTATTTTCATTAAAATTAACTATCTTGAACAGTTTCTGTTTGTACAGGAATAAAATGGAGACATTACTCTGAAAGGCATCTCAGTTTTGCAATTGCGATTTAAGAGAGTATAACCAAGAACTCAAGAAGACAAAAAACTTTTCTCTCTTTGAAACGTGAAAAGTAAAAATTTCCATAGCAAAACATGAGCGTGTTTCACAAGACAGTAACTGTTTTGAGTTTAGAAATTTTCCACCTCAATAATAAATCAGTGACTAGCAAGTGATCATTTTATCCGTGGCTGGTGGATATTAAAATCATTTTCATTGAATACAACAATCAGACACTTTATAGCTTTTCGCTCGAAAGAAAGAATAATCAATAAACAAATTATTGTTACTATGAGGATAGCGCCACTAATCAACAATCGACGCTGATTTATAAAAGAGCAACAATTAGGATAACCTTTAACCGAGTATGTCGAATGTTAGCTAAGCCTAAGCGAATGATTTGAGTTTGGACGTAACCTTGGTCGAACGTACCGCTTGGATTGAGCCTTCGTCGGTCAGAAGGGGTGGTGGTTTAATTCTAAAGAGGGATCCCCAAAGTGAGCATCGGCCGGGTTTAAGGCAAGTGGCCTGTGAAAGGTACGCAGCGTGTCCCAATGCTTGGCCCCCCGTCGTCTCCCGCAATAGCTGCGAGCTTTTATACATTTTTTCTGCGCTTCAAAAAGAGCAATGCGCCGCTTCAGACGGCTTAACGAGGTCGCCACCTCTGAGAAAACCTTCCGCCCCCCGCTGCTCCCCCCTTCTCTGCCTTCCTATGGGACACCTCCAAATTCTTCCTACACTTACATATCCGTATACTTCATCGAAACTCTATTTCATTTTTCCTCATCCTCAATCTTGCTCTCTCTATATTCATGGTTCCTGCAAATATTTTGTAAGGGTTGCATTTTTGGTACTTGTAGATGAAAAAAGTTTTTAAAATTTTGGTTGCTGTAGATCCTAACATTTAGTGCGAAATATTCCGCGGAAACGGATCTTCTTACAAAGCAAATCAGTCGATTTTCCTTCGGAATTAGCTTTTCGTTATTTTTGGATTAAAAATATATAACTCAAGGAATTCAAAGCTTTAAAATATTAATTTTACTAAGACGATTAAATTCGTAATTTACGCAGAATATATTGTCTTAAAAAAATATTCATTAAATCTAGTTCACCTGAGAAAGTAGGAAAATAAATTGGATAATAAATTAAGAGAATAAGTCTACCATGCTAAGTTTTACCCTTTCTTTAAGGTATAAAATATAAATTTTAGGATATCATGCGCTATATTTATAAGCTACGAGCTAATAAAAAATAATTGATGATTTTGCGAAAGATATATCTAAAGTGATAATTCACACAAGTAGCTATGTAAACATACAATTTCTTTCATATCCCTCACTCCGCTATAGTCAAATTCAGCTGAAGTTAAACCTTAAGCTAACTTGAGGAAAAATCCATGGAATTTTAGTGAGTTCAAAGAAACTAGAAAATAATTCATAAACGTCAGAAAGCAATATCATATAAAAAGCTTGAACTTCCCGTACTTAAATAAACTACAATGGAGTAGGTAATGACAACACAGTAGGTGAGGGCAATGGAAAGACCAACCTAATGAACACATAAATATGCTTGAATATGGCACAAGTACGTCAATCCCGAGGTATCATGTACGTGCTAGATCGAAACACGTTAATTTATGGCCATTTGATCGGAAAACCTCTGGTAATATCAAGCAACAAGCGCCGCGGCATAGCGCAAAGAGATCAAATCCGTGATTGAGATGCGTAATGGAGGATCTAAGGAAGGGTACGTGATCATCTCCAGGTCATTCGCCCAAGTTCATCGAACCAAACTTTTCAAATCCGATAGTAAGTAAAGAAGGCAAACTTTTCGAAGACTATATCCCGGACACCAAAAATACATCCGACGAAAAATGCTCCACCAGCCTCCCCCCGCTGACCTGCGACCTCCCCCTTCTGCTGGGTGGGGGCTGTGGGGGCGTACGTGCCCCCGGCCGGGGCCCATCGAGGTCTCATGTTACACCAAGGAGGAGCTGCCACAGTTACCAGAGCCCGTCCTGATTCTACCGACGACTTTTTCGTTCTCCCTTCATCTGGTCGCGGAACTGCGGTTTGGGGTTTTTTAATCCTCCGTGGAAATAGAATTGAGGACGTTGAAGTAAACGGAAAATGCGTATTGAGAGTCTACTGCTAATGATCGGACCGATGTCAGGGGGCTTTGAGCGATGGATTCGGAGTACACCGAAGGAACTCTCCCAACGAAGATAATCGAAAATGAACCGGCGGTAATGAATTCCCGTTCATCGCCCTTCTGCAGATGCAAGCATTGAACTAAATGGTTCTCTCTCCTCATTGCTACATAGTTTTTCATTACCGGATATTTTAGTACCAAATCATATGAGATTTTCTCCGGATAATCGGGTGTTTTTTATGCAAAAGTCTGCCGGAAAACTAATATTAAGCAGTTCAAAATATCATTAACTACCAAATATTTTAATTAGTGTGCTTATTCATACTTTTCTTAAAAGCCCGTAGTATATTTCGATAAAAGGTTGATATGTTTTTATTAAAAATTTTCAAAATTTCAGAGCAAGACTTCAGGAAAATACGCATTAAAAATTAGCTATTGATATGATCTTCCTAGATTGACGATATATTTTCCACTGTTCAAATTTTTAGGGTAATACGTTACTACGGTCAATGCTTCTTGACCAAAGAATTAGAACACGTAGAGTCAATGTTACTCTTTACGTTTCTACGGTAACATCATACAATACTGAGGGTGGCAATTATAACCACTTCTGAACACGTTAGGAGAATGTCACTGTCTATATATTTCGGTAATACCTCATGGTTATCAAGGTAACAATTAAAACATCTTTTGAACACGTTAAGAGAACGTTACTTTCGACATTTTCCGGGTAAAACCTTACGAATATCGGGGTGGTTGTTACGACCTCATTTGAAGACGTTAATTCACATTTACTGTCCAAATATTTAGGGTAATACGTTACGGTTACTATGGTGGTAATCATAACCTCTTCATGAACAAGTTAAGCCAATATTACCGTCCACAATTTTAGGGTAGGGCTTTACGATTATGAGAACTTTTTTGAGCCTCCCTTGTTTCCTGCGCCCAATAGACGAAACGCAATCAACTGCCCAGTGTGCGTTGGGCATCGACGGATGTGTAGGGAATGGGAAAAAGATAAAAAGGCAGAGGAAAAGAGCAGAAGAGATATCGTGTTACGGAAAAAGAGAAAAGCGAAGGGCCCAGCGGAGCGTACGGAGCGGCGGCGAAAAGAGCAAAGGCTGAGGCCGTCCCGAAAAACCCAAACTTCTCTGCTAGCTTCTGCTCAAAAGCATTCACAGGCTCCTTTTCCCAGAAAGGGCTCCCCGTGACCTCTTGCTCTCTTTCACGAAACGCCGCAGATGGCGTCGTGAGGCCGACGGAATTCGTGATGGGACGCTTCTCGTGAGTGGAAAAATGTTCGATTTTACTCATTAGTCAGTGAGATGCCGAACGAGGGGTGATTAAATACCCCGTACTGTACCCTCATCAACTATAAATCAACGAGAATGGCTGCGAAAAATATCCCGTCCACTTGAGAGTACTTATGAGCGACTTGTTATTTATGTTCTAAAATCATACGGAAAACTTTAAGAGAAAAGTAGATTTGCAGGCTTCTTAGACACTCCATGAAGTAATGTTACGGACAATGCATGTCACACAATAAAATGAAACATCATTCGGGTAGGCAAAAATTTTCTTGTAGAGGTCTTTCAAGCAAATATCCCAGATAAATATTTATCACTTAATAATGAATTCTCTATAAATATTTACTTAATTTTCAATAATTCTTATTTCTTTTGCTATAAACCCAAAAATAATCAGTCATCAAAAATGAACAACTTCATAGCAATTTAGTCAGTCGACGATTTACTCGAGAGATTTTATGATTCATGTATGATTGAAGGAAAAGATGAAAGGTGATTTTGTTTCTAAATATATGCATATTATCCAAATATATGACGTATTACACATTGCGTTACTTGAAAACTCAATCACTTTGTGTTATTTTAAGTCTTGTTTCGATATCTACTTGGATAATACCAATCTCAATAAATATTATATCTGCGAGGGAACTCTAAAATATCATCGCTTGGGGTCCAAATATACCTTGGACCTTTACTGCTATAATGACATACGATGTGAACGGTTCTAAAGAGAGAGATGCTCAAGAAAAAGCAGCTTGTATGCGGTACGTGATCTGCCAAACAGAGAGGTGAGTCATTTTTAAAATAAAGGAAATTCATCAAAACATGTAATGATTGATGAATGGGATTGATGTATGTATATTGAATAGATGAGGTACAGAGCGTTCCTAACAAGGAATAGTGAGAGTGACATGTATCTTAGATGAACAGGGTTTTGGAACTCTGTTCTTTGTATCAATATAAGACACAAAATGGATAATCCAAAGATATCAAATAAGACGAAGTCATTACTTCTTGGTTAATAACTTTATACCCACTGAAATGATCTCAACGAAAACTGCCAAGATGTAGACTCATTGAAATGATAAACATAATGAATCTAGGCCTACATGAACCTAGGTCGGTTAAGGGTAATTAGGCAGGTTAGGAATATAGAATCTAGACCTATGACAACCGCAATTGAAAACTTGACAACACTTAGCAATAGGATATTCTGAATAAAATTAAATTTTTTGAATTATCTGAGAGATTCTTAGCTAATGTAGATCTTTGAATAAGGAATTTGTTGAATGTATTTGCCGAGATCAATGGATATTCATAAAACGATAATAAACGTGAAAATTACTAAAATCTAAATTGGAAAAACTTAAGCGATTTTACGTTGTCATAACACCGAAGCCGGCATTATACTAAAGGGGATTCACATACATGAATAATTACTTAGAGTAAGAAAAATGTTGTTAGAAGTACCTTATAGGCAATACATGATTCACATCACTCAATTTGAATTCTACATTTCCACAATTTAATTTCTCACGTAGTCAAATGAGGTAATATTGATAAAAAAAAATCCCGCAATCTCGAAGGTATTTCGCTCCTCACCCCTCAATTTCTCATTAAAGATTCGAGGAATAACATCTAATGGATACATGCATGATTTGTTCATCTTACCTGCTTGGAGAAGACGGAGATGTCCTCGTTGAAGGACTCTGAGGAGCAGACGTCTCCGCCGGCGACTCCCGGTTCCCTCGGCGTGCACGTGGCCAACTCGCATTTCTCGAAGATCAGGGCGAGAAGAGGGAAGAGCGGGTGCCTGAGGAGGACGGTCGGAGGCGGGCATGAGGAGCGGCCGACGGCCCCAGCGGGACGCGAACGCATGGAAAAGAAGCATGCAGATTAATAAGCGATCCCATACACTCATTCGCTAAACAACATCGGATAAACAATAGCATTCAGCTGCGCAAATAGTCAGAACCGGTAGAGCAGCCATTTTAGAACGACTTGCAGACAGACACCAGGTTGCTGCTGCCATTCGCTTATCCGGTCTTATGGCGAGTTTGATATTTATTTGTTTAGGAAGATGAAAATAAAAAATCCTTCCTGAAATCATCACCTGACTATTTGAATGTGTAATTCATCGGGTGTTTTTCGCATAGACAAGCGGGAAACAAGTTCAACTTTGGTGATAGCCGTCCCGGGTTCGATTCCCTGTTGTCTTATTGGTGCGAAATTACCTTAGATGCCGAAGTACTATTAAAATCCTATTTCTAATACTACTTTACCGAGGTTTGACCTTTTAGGCAATTTTTCGTTCACATAGTAATATGTATTACTATTATATAAGACAGTTATAGTTTATTCAACATTTATTATACATGCTCATTATCTTTTTAATTTTGTAACTAAATTGATTTCAATTAACTTAAAAGGGCATTACATTGATTTCCTGGACGTCTTGTCAAGGCAGTATATGTTGACAGTGTTTGCACAGATAAATAATATCTATTTTGTTAGCAGTCTCACCTACATGGATAGCTTCATAACCAATATTTTAATATAAGACATCTACAGCTATCTTTTATATGCATATGTAAACATCAAATAGCATTAATTGCAGAGTGGAACGGTATAATTAATCAAAGTATAAATCAGTTATTCATAGAAAAATGATGGATGGATTCCTAATTGACAGCCTTCGAAATAAAGTCGAAGATACACAAATGATTTCTGCAAAAATGACAGAATGATAAAATGTCTCAAAAAATTTTTTAGCGGTGACATCACGAACAAATAATAGATGAAGGATCATTGAGTGATACAAATTTAAAGATTACTTCATGATCAAGTAGTTGGGACAAACTCTAAAATATAGTTTACAACCATTGTTAAGCTTTCATACAGCCGTGGCATGTGTAAATACATCATCAAATTAGAAATATTTATTCAGTATTAATTACCACCGAAGAGAGATTCAAATTAAAATGTATTCCCTTAATTATAACCTTATCAAAAACTACCCACCGGCAGCAAACAACGAATGACCGAAATATTTTAATTTTTTAAAGGAAGGTTATAATTATTCAAATGGTCGATCAGGAGTGGGCGAGTTATGGTTTAAAAGATTTACTGCTCTCGACAGCAATAAGCGATTGAATTACGATTTTGTTGATGAAGTTTATTTTGGAAATCAGGGATGAATTATGACACGGAGCATAACTAACCGAATCTGGAATTTCGGGAGATTGTATTGACATTAATATGTTTTCCTGCGATATGAAATGCGCAGTATCACACCAATACATTATAATTTGAGTAATTAATACCAATCAATAAATTGATTCCTCCTCAATCGTTAACATGTTTGACATCCGTATAGAAATATATTTCCATGATAAATAAATTAAGGCCCCAAAACACGGTTGAGTGACCAAATAAATTCCGAATTATGAACTCTGCGTTTGTTTCGGGAACTTTTTTCTCCGCAAATAACCGGTGGAAAATGTTAATTCGATTTCAAAGTGAGATTTTAATAGAGTCTTTACAACATTTGGCCGGTAAAAGTATGTGAATGAGGCCTAATGAATCTTCCGAAGCTTGAAATTTTATGGTAAACTCTTCATTTTAGGACCAAAATAACCCTGAATAAATGAGTATCAACATGTTTCACTAAAATTTGACAAACAACTCACAAACACCATATTAATACTTATATTAATAAATATGTCGGTTTTCAAAAGACTCATAAAAAATCGAGAGAAAATATTTTGGTAATAATGAAAATCAATTTCCACAGCAATATTTATATCTGCAATGCTAATATCTTTACTCAGATTATTATCACTCTGATTTCAAAACGATAAAAATAAATTGATTTATATTGAGCCAATGCTCTCCTAATAACTGGAAAATTTCATTGATTACGAAAGATTCAATAATGATACATTTTATTCGAAACTAATTCCACAAAGCTTTAACTGGAAATTTTCTTAATACACATTTTTATACTTGTATGAATATTTCAGCTATTTATTGAATATGAGTTCTTAGAAAAAAATTCTTAACCATTTCGTATTCACCTTTAGAGTGATCAGCCCTCACATATTTTATCACGTATGCTGGAAATTAATAGGGCTTCATCATTGTATTTTAATCCCAAAAGTAATACAAGCAGGAATAACACATTTTCTGCTCCATGTAGTACTTTGATGATCGGGGATATAGCCAGCAAAATGTAAAGAAACTTAACAGACAGGAAAAGGGGGAGCGGAGCACGTTAAACCTCGTCTGCATAAGCGCATCCAATCATCAGCATGATTTGAAAATTGAATCAATTCCCGCAGAAAATCTGGAGGTTCATTTACGGGGATTATTCCCAATGAACTGGTTGGTGAGGCCAACTCGATGCTACTTTATAAATAATAATGACCGAGTGTGAAAACAGATGTAAGAAGCCCATTCCGGAAGGGTGTTTGACCGTGTGGGAAACTTAGCCGAAAGATTTGCATAATGGGTAAGAGATGGGATGGAGATGATTTGATTGACGTGGAGGGGAAGCTGAAGGGGGATGTGAGTGACTGGACCAAATGTTACGCGGGGACTTTTATTGCGGTAATATTCGACTATACTTATTACGAAAATAGACCTATGTAAAGTGATGCACATTTGACACATCCGGAGCTTAAAATATTCATTACCCATTGCATCAAACATGGGCAATTTTTTCCGAATATTTTGTGTGATGCTGGTATTAGTGAGGATCAATGCTTTCATATATATGTATTAGATGAAGTAATATTGCCAGAACTGCAAGAGATAAGTGGTATAGAGAAAAAATATCTGAACCTGATGCAATCCTTACAAATTATTCATAGGATTATTAAAATTCTGAAATAACAATAACTAACAATGACAGCTTAGAAAATAAAAGCGATGGTAGTGGTTGTACCAATTATTCGTAACTATTGTATAATTATTTATATAAAATAAGATAATTTAAATGTCAATGTGAATTGCTTTGATTATATATTGCTGTGGTAGCTGTAAAATGAAGTAATTTTAAACCGAATTCAGAGATAGAGTATTATATAGTCTATGTATCGTATAAATAATACTGTATCATTTATTACATAAATATATTTATAATTTGAAATAAGTAATAATACTGCCTCCATCGAGTTTCATCTATTATATTCAAAGCTTTATAAATGCGACTATGACTATATAACCATTACCTATTGATCATATAATTTTACTGCCATAACTCATGTAATTTTACAACTTTTTGGTTTAAATTTCTGTGATTGATTGCGTTAGAATATAATTCAATTTCAATCACTACACCAAAGAGGACTGAAATAACTTGCTCAGATAAATAAGAACTTCAAGCGCTAAACAATATGCTCCTAAAAACCCTCACTATTTACCCTCAAAGGGGAGAGCCCTAAGCAAATCCTATAAGTTTCAGATTAGAAATCAATTCATCTCCGATTCTTCACCTCAAAAATCTCCCCCACTTCAAAAGGAATTTTCCTGCAATTCCCGTTCAGAACACGGAATGATCCCACGGATGTTACACGCTGACATAAAAGAGAGCAGACGAAAGAGCCTGTGCCAGAATTTTTCGAATTTCATCGCTTATTGATTTGATTATTATTCCCCCTTTCCCGCGAAAGATGACAATAAAAAATGCACGAACGCAGTTTTCATTCAATTTCGAGGAATTCTGCTCGATATTTCACGGAGAATTACCTCGACCGAATTCTACGGGGACCACCACCCATCGTTATCCCCCTACGGGGATTAAACAATGGAAAAACAAGTGAGAAATGAAAAATGTACTCCACGTTGCGTGAAACATTAATGGCGGGATCCCTCAAAGAGGGAGAGATGTTTCCGGGGTGGCAAAAGTGGACAATAATTCACGAAAAATGGCAATGCGAGATGTCTTGGAAATCGAGTGGGTGAGGTGAAGCCGATCTAGAGATAATGTGTTCATCTTAGAAACACTGAGGGGTGAATCCTTCGCTACAGCCAAATCAAACATTGGAATTTGTTAGCTTGATTCGAGGGAAGACATTTCAGGAGATATTTCTGCGATTAAATGGAAAAGGAGCACAAAATAATAACCGTTTGCTTCACCATGATGGTTATACTGAAATGACCAAAATTAAATTTAAAAAAGATATCTATAAAGAAATTATCTTCAGTAGGGGAGTGGAGAGAAGGGAGAATGGAAAAGGCAGTATAGAATGACCAAATAAAAAATTAGGTATTGATACGAAGAATCAAAGAGCAGCACTTCAATATTCTGGTCGAATAATCGGGAGACCTGGTTCTAAATGAGAACCTATAGCGGAAGACCATTGAAACATCTAAAATAATAAAAGATCGACTTCCAAGGTATTTCTACAGGGAAGTTTCTCAAGAGTAAATATAGTAATACAACCATATCGAAGAAAACGTTTTGTGGCTGAAAGTTATTCACAAAAATTGCTGAAATGTCGTGTGTTCCTAGTGAAGTAATCACAGCAATGAAAAATATAGACATGGTTGAAACTTGAACTTAGGTCTCTCATTTTCGGGGTAGGTATTCTAAGCACTAAGATAGAATTCGCCTTTTTGGGCGGAGGCCTCCTTATATTCCTCTCGTACCTGATACGTTTTAATTTTTTAAATACACCGTAGTATAAAAGCACTTCTCCCAATTTACAAGTTGATACTTACATTCCTAACTGCACTGAATTGCACTTCTAGCTCAAAATATGTATCATTAATGTGTGGTGGTTCCCAGTGGTTAAGCCTGAATTGTTTGAATTAATTCGCATTGAACATATGCAGAAAAATGTCGATTCTAACGAGAATATTTGGATGAGACAAAGGTCGCCCAGAGCACCTAGTTCTTCCCTCAATCCAAATACGAGAGCTCGTATGGAAAAACCGGCGAAAATATTAATCACGCACATAAAAATGACGGAGGACGGGCATTATAAGGGAAAGAAGATTCAGCCCGAGAGATAAAGCAATTACAAATTTAACGCCACTCCGGCGCTCCCAACGTTCGACGGAGAGAAAGAGAGGAAAAAAAGAACGCTTTTGCAAGTGTGAAAAAAACGCGGCAGCGAAACGAACGGAAAAAATAAACGGCGAAAAACAATAGCGACTCGCTGCCCGTTTGTTTTGGAGGAGGAAAATTTTCCGCGCGAAAAATGCGAGTCGGTCGCCGGACCAATGGAAAGAATCAATTTCCGATGCTGTTTCAGGCGTTGGTGCGTCAGAAATGGGGGGCGGGGGAGAGTTTTTTTCGAATTGGGTTGGGATTCTCATTTTTTTGCGGGTGGGGAAGGTGTTGCGCCCCGTGGCCACCGGAGGCGCCACATTCGACACCCGGAAAACTGGATTCGGCGAGGATGGGTGTGTGTGTGCGGTCGCTAAGCGCCCCGAATTATACCCGCGCACACACGCACGCGAGGACAGTGTGCGTTCCACACCCACGGAGGAGAGAAAAAAAAGAGGAAAAAATAAAAAAAGGGGTATTCAATCGGCTTATCCGTCGCAATTTTTTAAAACCTTACAAAGCGAATGATTGAATTAGATTGATAGCGTCCATTTGGGAGAGAGACAAGTCGGGAAAAGAGGGGGGTTTCGGAGCGAATTTCGTTGTTTTTTTGTTTTGGAGCCTTTGGAGCATATCAGTTCGGAATTGCTCATTTGTGTGCGCTACGTCCTTTGGGCAGAAATGATTCCATCTTGAGCTTCACCGCTTGCTTTGAGCATCGTTCGAAAATGGACCAACAGAAGAGAGTCTAAAGCAATTCTCATATCCTGAATCAAATTAGATATCGAATCATATTGTATTTCTCAATGATACTATTTGTTAGAGGACAGAGTGCTTTAATTTCCAATAAAATGAATGGGGGTTGAATAAGCAATATACGTATGTCTGCTCTACAGACATTGGAGTATCAAAAGGGGTGATTTCCCAATTTTCACCCCTTAGAAGAATTACTGTCAGACTGAAGTCTTTCCACGATAACGTACACCTACATTCATTACGATAAAAATGACAATTTAGAGGTAAATTGATGATGATTTCATAAGGAAATTGTCTGTAAACCGCCTGCAAAAGTTTCTAGATCCTACCATGTTTCGACAAATTTTACATACCACAGCAATTATAAGCTCGTAGTTTAATTTCTATCATCAGAAACTGATCTCCACATCTTCACTTTAACAGAGAGTTAAACCATGTTGTATAACGACTGCTAACTAGATGCAGTTACTTATTTGGTGATTGTCGTGCTGATAAATTACTTGATCAAAAAACAGGAATTATAGGAAATGTATAAATACTTTGGAATGGTAAAAAATATTCATGCGTCAGCGGAAGGCCGTTTTTATTTTGAAGTCCAACGTGTCCTGAGGTTATATATATAGTTTTAATTCATTTAAATGAGCTCGATTCGAGCCTATAAAATGAAGTAAAGCGATAAAATAAAAGCCTGAAGGACAGAGGAAAATGAGTATCGACTGCTCGTCATTATTTCTACAAATGCGTTTCGTTAAGCTATGAATGCTCCATATAGATGTACCGTGCTTGAAAAACTACCGTTTTACTACATTTACGCAACGAAAAATTAGAACGATTCAAGTAGATATGTATCGCTTTTTTTCAAATCTTAAGAGAACCAGTTCGAAATATGAATAAGGGTATCAGGGTAACTCATATTTACAGATTCGCTCATAACTGTTTGCATTCAATCGTTTTCTAGAGAGGATAACAAAAAAGAAAGTGATGGAAAGTTAAATAAAAGGAATACTTTCGATAAGGGACGTTTATGCACATATTTATATTATTATTAACCTATTAAACGTCAATATTTAGTAGTTTTCTATTCAATATGATTCCCAATACTTATTACTCTTCCCTTCCTTCTCTTCGGAGATATATATAAATCATTTCGTACATTTCTTATTATTCTTTTATGCTAATAAATAAGAACCCAATAAGAAACCAATAAAATAAACTGACTTTTATATCGTATACCCAAATATTACACTTAGGAGTAATTCATAAATCTTTTCGCACACTTATTTTCATTTCTTAACGTTAAGAACCCAATAAGAAACTATACCAATCAAATAAACAGACTTTTATATCATATACCCAAAAATATACTCCTCGTAGCCAATTGTATGTAAATCTTATCTATACTCAATGTATATGAACGTAAAAATCCGTTTTTCAATTCGATCGGATTCGCGGCCATGGAACTTGAAGGATATCTTTCAGCTCGCGTAGATGGTCGATAGAGCGGTGCCATTACTCCTTCGGCGGCTAATGTAGGCGATGGAAGTGAATAGGGGATCTGTGGAAGCGTAGAGATTAAACCTCCAATTGGGGAAAGTGGAGGAAGGGGTTGTGTTAAATGCAGGAGAGAGGCAGAAGACGTACAAGCGCACGCAACACGTAAGAGGGGCGGTGGTTAGAGGGGATTATAGAGCGAGTGGATCGGAGGGGTTGAGAGTCAAAGGGTTGGGTCCAACAGCTTGGTTTCGGGTTGACGGACGCCGCAGAACACCCAAACATTTTCTTAGGCGGCCGCAAGAGAGAGAGAGAGCAGGTCCTGAAGGGAAAGGGGAAAGGTGTTTGCGATTTGTACCCTTTCGATTACCGGGTAATGAGGTTAGTGGAGGTGATTGAAACGGGCTATCGACGGGAAGAAGGAGACGGTTCCATTCGGAGGCTTCTTAGGCATCAATTTTTGTGGTGGTTCGTTTAGAAAAAGGGCTTGGTTTAGAATAGGGATCCTCAGCCAATATTAGAAGATGAACATCATTCTAATCATGAAAGAATTTATTAGATTTTTATATAAAATTCGATCGAATAAAAAGTCTCAGGTAAACAATTTCAATTATGGACAAGAGTAAAATGGGATTTATTGATTAACTACTGAATTTTTCATGAATAAATGTCATTACTTATAAATATTTTTGAGTCACTCATTGAAAACTCATTGAAAAAAAAATTCTTGCATGATGTAAATGAAAAAGGTATATTTTTCTATAGTCGTTATTTACTAAATTCCGTATATTTATTGCATCCACTCTTGTTTTAAAATTTAACTTTATAAACCGATCAAAATTTGTAACGAAACTTTGATGTTATCAATTGCTACAAGTAGAACAGGTAAGAAAAATATGATCGAAATATGAAAATATTAAACGGCATGAATTATAGATATAGGTGATACTTCAATATGCTGATCTAACAGTATAATAGCTTGGAATTTTGCGATTACCGTATAGAACTTTTTCAATTGGTGAATATTAATAAAATAGGAGAAACATAATCTGAGAAAATTTAATGGGTAATTAATCAAACTATTTCAAAAATCACGGGAATAACGTGAATGATGACTTACATGCAAAATTGCACATTACATACATAATGTGTAAACTTTTCTTCATATATTTTTAAAAACGTTTATTTTATGCCAAAATGTATACATATTACATAAATTACTGAACAATAGCGGCTTATTATGTTCAGTGTAAATTTCCTCAATCCTTACAAACCAACTAAAATGAAAAGACGCGCCTTCCGCTTCATTCATGCTTTACGTACACGCCCAACTTCACGCACTCTACGTCCTACGGATATAAATTAGTACAAGAACTCGTATAGCACGATATTTTCACTGTTCCATGCCCAACACCGCTAAAAAATTTCAAAGATGCAATCTCGAGTGCAGAAAAATACACCTCGCTTCGAGGGGAAGAATTTAAAGCCGTCGTTTCGCTCCGGTCCACACACGGCGCTCGCGTCGACTGTCAAATGCGGTCAACAATCCTCCCGTTGTATTTGCATGAGAGCGGTCCATCCCAAAACAAACCAACACAAGCATCACTACTTGAGCACGCGTATGCACACAAGAGGAGGAAAGCGTGAGTGGGCGTGCTCTGCGCTCGTGCCCATCGGCGGACGGTGGCTTGGATTTCTCCGGCACGACCAGAATGTGTTTCCCTCGCATTTTTTACCACGATCTCGGAAACTTTTTTCGCCGCCGAGCCAAAGGTCGATTTTGCATCGTCTCAATTTCAGCAGACGATCGATTCGGTTCGGATGCATCCGTCATCTCATCAGGGGAGTTAAAAAAAGAGACCCAAATATCTCCCATATATCAAGCGTTCAAGGTGAATGCGTTTTTGACGGGATACCAAGTTTCTTCGTATTCTACGAAAGTTGGGAAAGATGATTAAAAAGGATGATAGTAAATGTGATCCCATGAAAAATCGCTCTTTAGAATTACATCAGTTTCTTACTATATATTGCTATACAACGATATATTCCTATTCCTTCATTTTATTCACCGGAGAAATGTTTAATTTAAACGGAGATTCCAAACGCCTCTAAGAGCTGTATAAAAACCGGATAAAACGTTTTTCAACTTTAAATTCAATCTAAATTTCCAAAATTTGACATAGGCTACCAGGACCTTAGTGTGCACATACTGTCTCCTTTAGGGTTCCATGAGGAATGAGCCTGTCTAAAATCTAAGTTTCCACATGTAATCTTTTTTTGTTTTTATGCGATAGAATAATAGAATAGATAGAACCAAAAAGTTTTGCGTTGGATAATAGATTGTATATACATATGTATATCTCAATTTTATCAATATTAAAAATGAAAAGATGTTAATTATATGTCGTGTACCGCCTAATGAATATCCTATACCCAGTGTGCTGTTGGGTGAAACAGTTTGACAGACCCAGATTTAAATCTTCTGGAGTAGATATCAATACAGTAAAGAAATAGCAAGTGCACATTCTGTAATACAGCATTCAGATTTCTAACGGAATAAAGGAGGTATAATGAGCGAGTTAACAAGTAAGTCACTTTAATCTTCTCATCTTTGATTGGTCTTCCCCCAAAGAAGTCAAATTTTCTTGTTCCTCCACCTCCATTGTAAGGATAGATTTGAAGAACTATGGTCAACTTAAGGTAACACTGCGGCACCATGGTGTCGCTACGCTACCAAGGCCACCGAAACCATCCATCGAAGCCCCCCCTGGTGCATATAAATCCGCCCCTGGCCTTCGGGCCCCCGATTTGTCAGCGGTGCCGTCGATCAGCGCAATCCGGAGCGAATGCAGTTTGGAGACTGCGCGGTCGAAGCGTCGACTTCCGCGGCGATAATCGCGTCGTTCGCGGCGATCGCGTTAAACGCGCTCCGTCGGCTATTTTCGAGTTATTTCCATTGCGCAGACTCGGCGCGCAATTCCGTAAAGGTTCCCCATTGGACAACCAGAGTGACGGCCTCCCGCCCTCCCTTACACATACTTTGCGACCTATTACCCGATCGCCCTACACCGAATAACACTCAATTGTGCAAACAGCGAGGAAAAAAGATCTTGGCGCTGCCATTAAGCGATTGGTTTTAAGTTTCTTTGTGCATTATTCATCCTTTATCAGAATGCGATCGTGTTGTAATGAGGGGTGAGAGATGGGAGGGATTAAGTGTGTCTCTGAGAGGGTTTTTTTATGTACGCCCCCCGATCCGAATGCAATATCACTCGGAAAGAAGTCCTCTTGATCCATTACTCGAATGGAGGGATATTTGCGGTTGATGAGTACGGATGGTGACGATTCTCACCAACAAAATTAATACCAAGAGTACTTCCTTACATTAATAAACGTACTGTCCATATAAAACTATATACCGTTACTTCTTATTATTGCTATTCCACTGTTAAAATTTTTTTCTCCCTTGGACTCATAGCGAATGTAAGTTACACCAAATTATTTTCCAACAAAGAATCAACTACTTACATAATTAATAGCAACAAGTAACATCAATCATGATACCCAATCATTACATCATTTTTATTCCAACATTGTTCCCTCTTCTCACATTGCTACTCTTATTTTACTGGCGTTGCCATACTACCATAGTAAATTAACTGTATTCCTTAAATTATTTGAATCGTCTTTTCCGCGACTGTGGAATTACCTTTCAAATATTATTTCGTTTACAATTTGGCAAGGCTCTCGGACTACCTTCAATAGGTTATAATAATGGAAAATAAATTTTTTTCCTATAAAAAAACCGAAGAAAATTCCTGGATTAACACCAGTATGATTTCTGGGGTTACAGGAATAAACGCCTTGAAAAGGATTGCGTATTAAATTTTAGCTATAATCCACCTCTAATATCACCATCGTACATACAAAAGGTCCTCCACCTTCCGTCATTACGGAATTCAGCATTAGCAATAGCACACGAGAAAACTTGGATCATGAAAATCCAGCGGAGTGTAGTTAAATGAGTGAATTCACGATCATTGGACACGGCCGATGCACAAGGGAGCTCCCTCTACCACAAAGCCCAAAGGCAACGAATTAATTAGCTCATTTCCGAAGAAATTTCCTCGAAATAAATATGTTAATCCGAGCGGAGGCACACGAACCGGCGAAAATTACAAGGATAAGCCGCACAGCTGCCGTAACATTGGAAGAATACCAAAATTGAAAAAAAAGGGACGTAAAGAGAGATGGGTAATGAGAAGGGAAAGGCCGTTTAAGGGGGCAATTGGGAAGGGACAGGGCAGACACAACATTGGAGGCGCCGGAGTAGGTCTGGCATTGGCCTAGGACACTTTTAAGGGCCGGAAGAGAAATGGGGGACCCTCCGAAGCGAGGAAAAAACCAACACTTGGGCCAAAACTAATCAATGGTATTCTGACAAATAATGACTTCGCGAGAAATCCACGGGAGAGGGCCATAAATCAGTCTGGGGTCGATATGGGCGAAGTCTTAACGCCAAAAACATCACAACCAAGTGAGTCTTCCGAAGAAAAATCAGCTCGTGCCCCGCTTTTCCGTAATAACTGATTTTCCCCAACTAATGCCTTGTAATTTTGGAAAGGAAACCTTCAACTAGGGCAAGCGTAACCCTGAAAATGATCCTAGATAATCAAGAAGTAAGTCTAAGAGAGGCATGGATGAGTGAATTACCATTGCTTAGGATTACAGTAGTTACAAATGGAATCTTTAGGTTAATTTGACATCATAAAATAGAATAAAACCGATCTTATTTCTTTAATTTCACTTACACTGTTTAAGTAATTTAAATAATGAAATGCCGCTATCATTGTTATGTAATTGTTACTATCGTTCTCTAATTAATTGATATTATCAGCATTGTTTTAAAATCACAATATAACAATAGTCCAATATGACAATCTGTCGGCTTTATAAATTTTCGCAACAATTAAGTCACAGAAATTTGCGATAATTAATATTATGTTATTATTTTGATTATTGATTATACCAATTTACATATTGTTACATATAGAGATAAATAAACGTACGCGTGACTAATTACTTAGACCGATTAACATAATGAATTATAAGAATATAAATTTCTAAAGGAAGGAATGGCGATAAGCCTACTATTATACCCCAACTAAGGAATTTCGACCATTCAATTGTATACGGCATAATATTAAATTAATTGCTCGTGCAAGAACCATTCCTATTATATTTACTACATTCCTAATTATAAGGGTAAATCATCATTTTGAATACATTCAGATAAGGAAAAATTTAAATTAATTATCTGAGAATATACTCCGTCAGATATACTTTTATCACGTTTCCCAAGCCTCTAAATCGCACGAATGGGCTTTTACTCATCAGATGAATCATCATTATAAACATCTCGAATTAAAAACAATCGCGATCAGCCACTTCTCTTTGAGCGATCCTCAAACTTCATAAATTACGGTTTTTCAGGCGATGAGCGTGAGATTTATTTCAAAAGCGCCAATCCCCATCGCTTCTCCATTGTCCTTCACCTTTTTAATCCAGATTCCTTCTCTCCCAGGACGCTGGACCCAATCATTTTCCCAAGAGCTGGAATCTTCCTCACAATGGCCACAAAGTGATCTCTAGACTCATTAGCGACGCCCTGAGCGTTCTTCAAACGGAGACTTGCGAAGAAGAAAAAAAAGCTCTCTTCGATTAAGAGAAAGGGAGCGAAAGACGCTGCAAATGGATGGAAAAAGCCGACTGAGGGTGTGTTGGAGTTACAAAGGGGGAGTTAAGGTGGTAATAACCCCCCTATGAATCCTACTACCTATATGTGATCACTGTAATTAGAATAGCAAAATTGGAACGAAGCCATTTATTATCAATGAGCCCTCACTCTATGCGTTTCTACTTTGATTGTTCGCTATATTAATTAATGTACCCGACGCATCATAAAAGATGTAAAAAAGAGGTGGATCTAACGAAGATGACTCTTACCTACCAACCCCCACATCATCTGCTCCTGTGTGATGCTGGAATGATCTGATTCAAAGGCATAATGGCCATCAAGTAAAGACCTCCCTGCTCATTGCATCCTGTATTAACATCGGTGATAATTTAAAATCGAAGTATGTTTGTGTTTAAATGTAAAAATAATTTAGCCTTGGTTTCAGTTTTCACTTCAATCTTCCTAACAATGTTTCCCAAAATTTGGTGTATTTCAAAGTAAGGGAAGGAACTGAGGAAATCCCTGACGATGGAAGTCATTCATCTAAACCGGTTGTGTTTCTGTTTGCAAAGAAAGAATAAATTTAGTGGATAATGTTTACTTTTTTGATTGGTGGAAATTTAATTTCTTTTCGTTCCTTTGGTTTATTAATCGTTATGATTATAAAATGAGTCATTGCCTACCAAGTGTATCATGAAAGTAAGGGCAATCGGCTTAGATAATAACAACTGAAGATTTACCTACTGTTGGGCATATTTTAAAGCTTAAGGTGTGCCTAATTGTTTTTAATGAAGTTTAATTCTTCAGATATGCCTCGGTAACGTATCACTTACGTTTTAACGAGCATTATTAATTTAAGTGATAGGGTAAAACAGGTCGCCACAATTATAGGGTAACCAAGCAATGACTGACGCCAAAATTAATTAAATTTGAGTTGATATAAAATGTCAACAATGGAGGATTCTCTAAAAGGGTTAATATCGGTTCAGGGAGGTCTATCGCACACTATCGAGACCGGATTAACATGTAATTCAAGCGGAACCTGTGCATCTACTTTTTACTGATAATACGTGATACTAAAGAAGCATTATCTGTATCGTAAAGGTGTTTATTGAACATAACCACTTATATTGTATTCTTGGAATACGTAATAAAGGGAACTAACAATCTCTACCATAATAGCTGTCTAAGAACTGTTGGTTCTGAAGCGATGGGCTTGCAATCTCCCTCACCAATCCCACCCTGCTGGTGGTCTTCGTACACATGCAGACGTACATACTTAGCTTTCACGCCATTTCCTTTCTAGAAGAGCAAACCCAGTTTATTCACAATCCTCATCCACACCTCCCAACGCCGGTTAATGGCCAAGCGCTGTACCGCGCATCACGAAAAAAGCGTTATTATAAGCAATGTTTGTTCGCGGAATTATAACGACATACACGGGAATTAGATTTGCACTTTATCTTGGCCGGATGTGTGTGTTCGCGAATCAGAGAGCGCTGGGGAGATAGATCTTCCACTCTGAATGATGTAATTCGATACGAATTGGAGGGAGGAAAAAATGATAACCAACTCATATTCTCGCCTCGATTTTACGCGTCGAAAACCCTCCCATCAAAGACTTTTATTGTCCCGATATTTACGATAGTTCGGCTCCATGTGAGTGCTAATGGAACTCAATTCGATCAAGAGCCTCCGGGGTAATTAAAAGTATCTGCGATAGACTGAAAATGCCCCACGTTTTTTTCCGACTCCGCGTCACGAGCTTCATAAATCACTTTGATGGAATTTTTCGACTGTTAACGTCACGAAAATTGCTCTTCCGTTTGATTACTTAACTTTTGGGAGGAGTGGAATCCTCCTTCCCCATCGTATTAAAAAATCTATGTTTATGGGGTTTTGTACACGTACGTACTACGCAAGTTTATAGCAAATTACACTCTATTTAAAACTCGTAAAAATGGGAAGTTTACCACGATTCGTTGCTGGGACGTTTAGTTCTGGGCGGGGCATAGTGATGGGCCCCCGGAATGTGCCCACTCGTGTTTAGGGCCCCAAAATTATACCCGTGAAGGCCCCAGAATTTTCCTTCGAGGTAGATAAAATTCAAAACTCGCTTATTGAATTAACACATTCAATGTGTCAATTGTATAGCTACTATCCCAATACAGCTTAGATTCACATTAATTGGTTAATTTTCAGTGATGAAAGATAAAAAATTCCGCATTATTTTCAGACCATTTCCTATGAATTCGGGGTCACCGTTCTCTTCATAGTATACGAAATAAAAAAATACAAATATAAATTATACATGGCATAAATTTGAAGAAACTTTGGTGTATACGGATTTGAATTTTTCTGACATTTCACAGAATCCCTAGAATAGAATAGGGTCGTATGACCCAAATCTCCGAGTAGGTCTATACGAGCAATGATTCATTTTGATGACTTAGCAAATCAATCGACTTAAGACAAGCATAAAATAGTTCTGAAGTTCCTCTATGCCTCATGAGTGTTACTAAACTATTAAGGAAAGATTCAAGAAATCGTTAACCCACGACCATCTACTATATCACCTCTTTTATTTTAATTTAAACAATAAATATATTCTTCTAAATTTTTAACTCGAAAAATATTCACGTCTCATAGAATTAAAATAATAGAGGGCTGCAGTAAAATCATCCCGATAAGCATCTATCCTGAAACCAATCAAATCTCAAGCAATATTCGAGATTCATTGTCCGGAGGTTGTGAAGATAGGTTTAATGATGAGAGAAGCATCTCCTTTTGCATGTTCTAACTTCATCGGTGAGAAGACATTTTCCGTGCGACTGCCACAA
The DNA here is from genome assembly GCA_036926295.1 of Pachydiplax longipennis. Taxonomy (NCBI): domain Eukaryota; kingdom Metazoa; phylum Arthropoda; class Insecta; order Odonata; family Libellulidae; genus Pachydiplax; species Pachydiplax longipennis. The sequence continues at coordinate 20,389,214 of JAVFKF010000003.1, read as the reverse complement.
GTTATGGGGAGGCGGTGGGCGGATCCGCGGGCTCGAATTCTGCCTTGTCATCTTGAAAAGTAACAACACGTCGCTCATAGAAAACTGATACTCGAGCCAACTACACGCTGAAAAAATCGCCGTAAAGTGTATCTCCTACACAAATACATCCACTTCATTATTCCGCGTAGAAATTTAAATCATTGGAAGAGTACAAACAAAAATAATTGTTCTATCTTGTTAGAGGACTAACGTACAATGAGATAAAAATATTAAGGCAAAAATGGAATTCATTAGAAAAGGTTTTTTAAGTAAAAACTATAGGCTATTGGGGTGAGGCACATCTACTTTGACAATCTGACATACCTTTCTCAAAAAATACCTTAAGCTGCTATTTTCCAAAATGATGGTACGAAATATGGCATTCAAAATTCATCCCTATCATTGTTATACCTTAACAGGTATGAATGAAGTAGGTATGGTCAGGCGTAAATTTCCACTGGAAAGAGGGAAATTTATTTTGTTTAGAATCTTCTATGAATAGATATGAAGTAATCACCGAAAAAGGTAAGGCAATAAAAGGATACATTTTTAACAATTGCGTTTCGCCAACAATTAGACGGAGTAACCCAACAATAGAGAATTCAACATAAATTTTCTTCTTTCATAGTTGATTACAATCAAAGTGTAATCATTTCGGACGATATATAGATGTATCAAAAATACTAGTACCCTAAATTAAATAATTCCAGCGATATCGGGTGAAACTTATTCATGTTTAAACGAAACAGAACACAGAAATCGACTCTAAATCCTAGTATTTGCTTTAGTAGCCTGCATAGTATAGTAGGCCACTGATTCGATTGAGGGAGCAATTAATAAAAATAATAAAATTGTTCTCAATTCTCTCCTATATCCTTGTGTGATAGAACCATTGGAATTTTACGCTTGTAAGGAAAAAGGCTGAAGATCTTACTCCATAGCATTTCCCATCACATAAACCAGCCAAAGATACTCGCTATGTTCATAACCATCCCAAATGTTAGCATACGCAGTTTAGACCTTTCCCTTAATGTTGTAATGGGAAAAAAGAGTAGACGTATAAAAAGACGGGGGGGAAGGAGAATTAAGGAAGGGCGCGACCTTGTCTCGTTAGAATGGAGGGCACCAAATCGACTGAGGACACAAGTTTCCTTCCCGGCGATCGCAACAAGAAAAAAAAGGTCACTCTTATGCACGCTTCGTGGAGTTCCGTCCAATTTCCCCATTAATTCGCTTTCATTTTGTTTTGCCGTTTCGTCACGGAGAATTCGTGGACGAATCATGGCGGATACGCGGGGCTGCTCTCTCGTTTTTACCACGGAATCGATTTGGTTCCATCGACATGCTTCCTTAAATTTCGATTCGATACTTGATTAATTTACCCGAGTGCGTGAACCGAGAAGGAGATCTCTCGCTTAACCGGCTCTCCCCCTATTATCCGCCCAGGTTGGGATGGAAAGGTGAGAAGGGGTGGACGAGTGTCTCACGCGTAGAACACACTCGAAGGGTCGTATGTTTCATCTGGGAAAAGCACTGTGGAATCCCAGTATAATGAGTAGATCATATGTTGTAGATAGGGAATGAAAATTATAGATCAAGATTGTCTTACAGCAAAAGTAAATACATTTATGAAGTATAAAGCTGAATCAATTATTAAGTATTGTTCTTAGAAATTACTTACAAACTCACCATTTTGGATGTATTATTGATATCACTTATAGTGAAGATGTCTCTATTGGACAAGCATCCCAAAGAGGAGGTGTCATTGTAATTTTGAGATTTTAAAGTTTGAAATCATAGTTTCCCATTTTTCGAACCTACCTATAACTCTGCAAATACACATTCTATAGCATTGATAAGACCACTTGCTAAAGCTAGCGTAGAGCGATTATCATATCAAAATGTAAATCTCCATTTTAACGTGCAGAAGTTTTCAAAGCTTTATTTAGGACTGCTACGAAACATTGGTAAACGCTTCTGAGAAGTTTTCTGACATAAGATGCAAAATGTTACAAAAAAAAAAGATTTAAAGTTAGGGTAATCCTATCTAACTAATTTCGAGGAATTACGCTCTTAGAAAGTGTATTAAGTAAGCCTAAACTATATGCTAATCAGGTATAGTAGGTAAATCGAGAACAGATACTAGGATAAGCTGCTTCAAAAACTCATTCTCCGCCTACGATACGCGACTGCAACCCTGTTGTATGCCAAAAAGTGGCCGCCATTATACAGACGCAGATCCAGACATTAATTTAACCGATAAAAACACAACAACGGAAAGGAAGAAATACACGCCGAAAGACCTTTACCACGGTGAATCTCTCGACCTAACAAAACCCGCGGGAAATGACTTCTGAATTTCACTCACTAAAAACTTCAGTACGAAATCTTCCACGCAGCGTAGGATAAGCAGTCTTAATGAATTAAAACGAACAATCTCCTTCATAATCGGAACATAGAATTATTTGAGGAAGAGTCCTTCTAATTGCAGTATTCTTTGAGGTTCATTTGGCAGAAAAGCAGTCGCTTTAGATATTGGAGGCGATAGGTGAGGAGGGAGAGAGAAGAGAGGTTCGGAGACGACATCCGTTATGGGCCGATCTCAAGCCCTCGCAAAATGCCCTCCCGTTTCCTTCCCACAATTCCTCCCCAATGGCCTCTGCCCGCACAAACAAACTGTATTTCCTTTACCCGCGTTTTCCATCCAAATCGGTGCTCCCTTCCCCACTGAAGATTGGTAAATTTGAGCTCTGTCTCTGGGAGAAGGGATGGAGTAGATGCTGGGCGATGGCCTAGGAGACCGCCCAGGGCTGGCCTATTCGTGGACGAGTAAAGGGATAGGTGCTCGCTGATTGTTTTATGAGAATAGTTCCCTTGGTTGGGTATTGTTGTTGGGGGTTAAATAAACGAAAAAACGAAATCAATTAAGGTACTTATGATTAAAATAAATGTTATATTTCTTCTAGTCACCTCATCTTAAACTAGCCGTAACGTCCAAATCTCTTGGATGAACTAGATGTGCTATCTTCAGTCTGCATAAAATTTTTCTAAGTACCGTTTTTTTTCAAAAGCATTGCATTAGTAAAAAATCACGTGTATTTAATCACAGATTTTCGGATTCGAAAACTTAATCAGCCATACAATACGCCGTTGTTTCATTTGGAAGCTTATCTAGGTATGCTAATACATCTTAGATTTTCATTTAACAAACACCCCGACATTCAGATCCCAGTTGGCAAATCATTGTATGAAACAATGGTATGAACTTATAGAATTGCCAATCGCCACGTCCCAGTATTTCCTAGTGATATAAGCAACAATGAAAACAAATCGAAGTTATACAACAATAAAATTTATGAAAGAATAAAATTTTAGTTAGCGTTTCACTTAACTTTGCTATATGAACTGAACTATAAAAACAATAAATGTTTAATATGAAAAATGTATCTAATAATTCAGTACCTGAAATGCTAAGCACACACAGTTGTGTATTCATCCACATTCACGAACAAGTCTACATAAAACACTGAGAACATCGTATTAGGGAGCTTGTCAAGTATTCGAAATGAAAAGCACGTTACTACGGGTCATTTAGCCGTAAAAGCACGCATCAAATTCATGTATTGCCCTAAAATTATAAGTTACGGAGAAAGAAAGGATAAGAAATTCGCTCATAATCCCTCTTTCTAAAACTCGCTAAAGAAAATAAGTCGCGTCCGCAGAGTTTTGCTCCGGGATTTAATAAACGCGCACTAAACTATCGAAGAGCATAACCTGGATATTCGAAAGAAAACAGATGCAGAGAGAATTCCGCGAGGTTTCTCGGGAGATTTCTCCCGTAGAAAGTGGTCTTCCAGCGAAGTGATGCATCGAGTCAGCGGAATATCTTAGCTCAGAATGTGGAGCAATGAGCTCTTGTTTATGCCACCGGGGGTCGCTGCTATAGGACCACGATTACGAAGACACCTATCACTTCTCGGAAGATAACGAGCACGTCTCAGAATAAGAGGTTTCTAAATTGGTGATGTTTTGGAACCGGAGGCGAATTTCACTAATTAGGGGCCCTAGGCGCAAGGACTACTTTGAGGCCCCACTATGAGATTATTCACCTCAAAAATGGACAAAATGTCTCTCTTTCGGTTACCCTCAGTTAGTGTTAAATCCGTCCTGTTTGGATTCCTCGGGTGACTAGAATTGAATTTCTAGGGAAAAACTTGTTAGTTAAAAACTTTAGCAGAAATTCAAAGACATAATCAGGGGCCATCTTTACACAAAAATCATGGATGGTGTTTCCAATTTAATCATAAATAAAAAATTATTGTTGCATGTATAGTTACCTAACGGTAATTGCCTTACTGTTGGAACGCCGCTCGACAAAGAAAATAATTAAGGCGAGTAATATCTCTCTCTGGTGACAATTGCAACAATCCGTCGTCGAGTACTGTCGCGTAGCGTCACATTGTTTACAACCATACAATTATATTCATTTGTCTCGAGCAATAATTTACAGCTAGATACCTCAAATGCATCACTATTAGCAACTTTGAATACCACCTCGCCGTATAACGGACAGCTCTGTATTTCCAATTCTTTCGGTTTCAGGTTTTCCTATATTCTAGTGTTGACGCCCCAATTGATTACAGAGGCGGTTGCCCTGCTTGCTGTCTGAAGCTGTCCCCGCTGTTTATAAACTGCCAAGGGGTAGTGAGGCCGGTAGCAAGTGGCCAGGGCGCTCTCTTGCAAAGGGGTGGAGATGCTTCTATAGAACGCAAAATCCAGTCACAAGTTCCAGGAGAGCGACCGGATTTTCACGACCATAGTGCATCTCTCGCCGAGGACGCTCGGTCAAAATGACTCTGACAAGCACTGTTATTATGGGTAGGCTTGTTTCGTACTTGAAGCTTTATCAAAATATACACTGTGTAATAAGTGCTAACCTTATTTAACTAACTTGGGGCCACAACTTCACCTTCGGGTTTTTCCTTTTGAGAGCGGATTCAACTGTGTATTAAAAAGGGAAGATTTTTCGGTTCAGGGGAAAAGGCAACTTATGATAATCACAGAAAATTCTCGCAAATATATTTTCAACGGTAGATTTAATTCTTAGTGGGAGGACTTAAGTGTTCAAATCAGTGCCTGATTCAGACAGATATGAGACTGCCACTTGAGCATCAATAGGTTGTGAATACTTGATCATCGGACATTAGTATGGATCTCCTAAACAAGAATAGGTTAAAAACAAACGGTTATTCTACAGAAAACGAGAAGATACTGCATTACACTACAACTATAGGAGTTCATAAAATGTATTCCAGCAATTTTGCATTACAATGGAATAAAATACGAGTCAAATGATTGTTGCAACCAATGAAACGCTACGTAACAATGATTACCGAGGACATTGTTGAAAACTTAGTTGAGAGAGACAAGAATGAAGACTGTTTAGATAATGCTGTCTCATGGCTACCACACATTTTTAACCGGCAGCGGTTCTATGAGTAATTCCTCACATTTTCCCTGTACGTTGGGAATTACTCAAAGAGTGATCCCCAGCTTTTCTCGGGATTCTAGATCGGGAAAACGGGAAGATTTCTCGGGAGTGGACAGAAAAGGACTGCGGAACCTTAACATCACACAACCAGCCATTCTCCCTCTTAAGAAACATACCGCCTCTCATAACATCGGAACGGATTCCAAAGAATCCAAGCGGTCCCGTCGCAATATTTCATCGAATTCGCCAAAGTGACGAAATTCTCCATCCGCAGACACTGCGCTAACAGCCTTGTTTATAGGGTCAATTAATAAAAAAGGGTGAAGGGTTAGGAGGAAATTAATTCACGGAACCACTCTTTCGCCTATCCCGACTGACCAACTCGTAATTCCAACTTCACCTACTCTTCGAATTTTTCCCATTCAGAACGAATTTAATTTTAAAGTAAAGAGGGGGGGGGGGGGAGAATTAAACAAGCCGTACTTTACGCCGTGCGTGTATACTAATTGCTTTATGGTCGCGCGTATCTCGCGCGGATTCGCACGGAAAATTGCGGAGCATTCGATTATAATTTCCCGGTTTAATCCGCGTTCGAAAAATTTTTAAACGCTTGTTTACCCGAGTTAAGTTCATCATCCAGATATTATCCGAAACCAAACGCTGCTGCGGAAGGGAACGAGTTCGGACATTTCGAAATCCTCTGCGAATCGAGACGAAAAGCGCCCTCTTTTTGCAAATCGAGTGCGATTGCGCAAAAAGAAAGAAGCGGTGGCGATTTTCCAATTAGTTGCGCTAAATTATCCGAGGGCGGAACCTCGTTTGGTGGCAATTTCAGCGGTGCCTAAAAAAGTATGCAACTCGACGTTTTAGAAATCGGGAGTTTTACCGGCGAAAGTGCATTCAATATGCAGGAGGAAAAGGGTGGACGCCTAGACACTCCGGAAATACTGCAATAGAGCCGTCATTGCTTGCTCTACGTCCACCGAACGTATGACAAAGAAGTTGAGCGAGCAACTGAGGTTAAAGATTTATCAATTTAAGATTTCATTCGTTTATAAATTTAGCTTTGTATTATATATTAAATATTTGTTATCATACTTTATGATTTTTATACTTTCAAGGACGAATAGACCTGAAAGATATCCGCTGGGACCGGGAATCGAACCCAGGTCTCCCAATTGCAGGTCGGATGCTCTAACCATTGAGCTATCCCGGCGTTGACCCGGGTTCAATTCCCGGTCCCGCCGGACGTTTTTCAGGTCTATTCTACTTTGAGATTTTCCTGGGTGTACGCCATCTCATGCAAAATCACCATACCTATTTCTTTTTTTATACTTCATAAGTTTGCATATAGTTCATATTTCATAAATTTGTACATAAATAATACTAAAAATTATTCATCGTAATAAAAGCAGTTTCTTGAAAACTGACTTAAATTCAATGACAAACGTATTCAAGAAACTTTATGCCACAATAAAACAATCGCAAAGTGACTAACCCGCAGTTCAGAGTAAGAGATAAACATTACAGAACCCATTCCGCAAAACACTAAGGATACCATTGCTACACTAGGTTAATTAAGATTGAAACCGGAAAGGTAGCGCGATTAAACTGCACTTTCTAACTACGTCTTATTTACCAAATAGGATAGATATGAGCACTGAAAGTAATACTCGTAAAAGGTAACGCTGGCGGAAATACTCTGAGAAAGATTTTTACTATCCTATTTTATACAAAGTCGACGCGAACAGTGGAATGGAATTTATCATCGATTGAAAAGCCTATCGTGTTGAGTAGTCTAGACACGAGGAGGCCTTGGAATTCAAAAAGCAAGATGTTATATCTTTACAAGACATCTCTCTTCTTTCTCTCACAACCTCAGAAAACAATATCTTCCCCTCCTTATCGGCGGATTATCCCAGGAATAATGAGTTGAAATCAAGACACATCGCTCTTAAGGATCCGCGTCCCAAAAATAGCCCTTCTCCGCAGAAAATCGCCCATAAATAGCTCAATTAAACCCCGCGATTAAGAGCGCCCTGGGCGGACGACGCACGCAAGAAACGACCAGGGGGAGAAAAGTGGAAAACTGGAATCGATTCCGAAATGAAACTCGCGTTAGAGGCACGATCACGGCTGCAATAATGGCTAGGAACAAGAAGCAATTTGCAATTCCATTCCATTATTTCGGATCGAAAGTAATTCGTGGGAAATGGACGATTCCGGAGTCCGGATTCATTTCCCGAAGAAGAGGAGGAAGATGGCTGTATATAGCCAGGGACTATCGAGGCAGAACTTACAAATACCAGTTCTTATTATGCGTGTGCGCGGAGTCTGAAAACAAAAGAAGGAAAAGAGCCGTCGGAGCGGCCGAATCGCGGGTCCCGCAGTTCCGCCTTTGGCCGCACTAACGACGCGACACTGCCGCCGATGGCTATCCGAATTAATGAGAGAGTGGTTCGTTAAAAAATCGAATTTGGGCGATCGAGTTCCAAAGGGAGTATAATGCCGTACGTAGAATGCACGAGTGTCTTATCCGCCCGTTTTAGAGATTCGAAACTGAATTCCCTCCGTTTCATCGCACACTGAATGGATTTCGGTTCATTAGGCTATTCGTATAGGAAAAATAAAGGAAATTAAAAGGAATTCTTTCAGCTCCAATTTTATATACATTTAGTGCGATATGTTCCTCAAAATTAGTGGAATAGAAAATGGAAAACTACTTATAACCACCAAGAAGGTCGAATAAATAAATTTACTTACACAGCACCGTAAAAACTTTTGAATATGACTCGGAATCATGATATGATGATGATATACAATGCATCAAAACCAGGTTGGTATGAGCGTTTTAAAAATTTTGTGGTTTTGTATACATGAATCTATCTAGTCAACTTCCTCGGTTGTCGAGGAATGCTACCAAATTAAGGCCTACTATTGATAGCACTTAAAACCAAGTTGTCTTGGACTTACGAATTTGTTATACATTGGGCGATGATTAATTAAAATATTATAACAGTCGTGGGAAGATATCGCTGTGATTAATGAAAGGTTAATCTAAAAGAAGTGAAGAAAACACAACCAAACCGGCTGTAATACTACGGTACACATAAATATATTCTGGTACTGCTGGATATACAGGAACGAGCACTGAAAGTGGTGCTTGGAGTGTTCATGAAGTGCATAATGAGCTAAACTGACTAACTAAATCTAAATATATAGTCCAAGAAATTAAAAAAGAAGAGTAAATATGGAAAATAAATCCGGGTCATGTGTAGCCACGTACATGAGGAGGCACGCAAAGAGAGACTATTTAAATACATTTATACGCCCCACCGATAGCTACAACTGTCATACGTATGAGCGGTGCTATGTGTACAGCATAAATTCTAAACCATGCGAGTAGATTGGATTTAAAAATATAACCGGGATATGAAACGGAAGACAGTTTGCGCATACAACATACACGTGAGAGGCAGAAAGCGTACGTGGAACGAGGCAATCTCAACGCAATATTTCACTTGTCAATGGTTTTTAGAGCTGTCAATCCGCCCCTCGATGTTCCCTGAGTCAAGCACTGGGTGACACGGTCACAGAATGGAAAAGCAGGGAGACTTGTGCATCTGCACTTGGTAATTAAAATGCGCGATAGACACAAAAATCTAAACATGTAGACAAGCAGGGAGCTACTACCACTTTCGCGAAGGAAAAGGCGATAGATTCGGTGAGATTATGATAATCGAATAACGGTGTGAAAGATCTGGCGATATCGAATGATCTCGAAGACATCAAGAGAGCTATAACTCCCGCTACGGGGCTGTGACAACATTTTCAGACAAGAAGTTTGACATTGACGAAAAAGCGATCAAAGCATGAGGTTTAAGACCTAGTTTGGCTCAGTAATAAAAACATGTAGCTGCAATTAAATGTTACGCAATGGAATACGTAATGCATGGAATTTCTTGTGAAGATACCACGGTCGGATGTAGTAAAAATTACCACTATTCTACACATTTATGTTCGCTGAAAATTGACATTCCAAGAAAAAGTTTTCAATTTCAGTGGAGGTATTAATCTTCGCGAATTTTTACCTATTATGAGATATGCCTTGAATTTTGGAAAATAATATTTTCGTCAGTGATTCATATGGAAATCGCTCCCATGATGGTATAATTTTCTTATGCTAAGAGAAACTTAATAGGCCTTGATTTAAAAACAAGATGATGTTAATCGTTCTGTAAAAAGTGTATTTCGTAACAAAATCCTTGAATATCTACATTAAAACAAATTCAGAATTCACTACCGGAAAATACACAGAAAGTCCAACAGGAATACAGAAGGAAAATGGAGTAATAAAACCCGAAGTTTACCGCACTATCTACACCAAAAAGATGACAGAACACGGGATCGGGAAATTCTGAAGGAAATTCTTTCAAATAAACCGTGAACTTTTCAAAAATATGACAAATATTCACAAATCTATTTTAATAGGTACAGTTCGGTTGGAAGATAACAAATTTCCAGAGAATATTCCTGAAAAGTTGATTACTATTTTTTCCAAACTTAACCGAGAACTAAGCTTTTCCTACCGCATACTTCTGAGATGTATCAGCAACATAAAGAAGATCAACCACATTCACATAAAAGGTATAATATAATTACTTTTCTAGCACATAAGAAACTTATCATCATTGTCTTTGGATACGGAGAATAAACTTTTTCATCGCTGAGATAACTAAGAAAATAATAAAAGCCGTATTATCCACTTTGCGTATTAATCCAACGGGCAATTCTCATTTATTTTCTGTTCTTTGAAATACTTAGCGGGGATGGTAATAGCATGTTCTGGGTAAACGCACAAACGAATGAGGGAATATAATCTGAGAATAGCACTAGGTTTAACAACCATGCTCGGAAACATATTAACGTGAAGACTTAAAGACTGGATAGGCAAATAAATTAGATATAGATGTCTTAAATGGGATTAACACTAAATTTTTATACCTATTTCGTAAAACACGAGGAGAGTTTCTCCAACTTTACCTTCCACAAAATACTTTACAAATTCAAAAATTGCATTGGGGCGTTACACTTATTTTGTAGGGAAGGTGGATATTGAATAAAAATAGCATAAGAAGTAAGTATGAGAGTGTAGGAATGGCGTAATCAACTAGAGGAAAGGTCTGTGGTCATTCTCATATCACTCATCACTCATTGAAAGTATTTGAAATTATCCTCTTCTAACATAAATTTTCATAGATTTTCACTGATCAATTACTGAATCTCATAGTTTGGAAAGACTACACTATAGTATTATTACAAGAGATTACGGGTAAAAAATAAAAATTCCTTTGAAAGTGGATAAAGACAAATCTATGACAAGAAACGTCCTTCCTCATCCCAAAAATTCAAAAATTTTCTTTCCATAAAGGAATAACAACGCAAAAGACGGATCCCACTATGCTTGCTTGAGAATTTTAACCATAAACAGACTTCGACATTCACCGCGAGACGGAGTAAAAATAACAGAAATTTGTAACAATAATGAAGCGGTTTGCGCTAGAAACCGCAGCGCCGGAGGAAATGGAATTCTAGGAAGATAAATCGACCGATACAGTTTGTCACGATCACATGCTCCCTTCTTTTCCAGAATGGCGGTTCATCGAAGATAATGCACCATGATAGCTCCGAAACACTGTCCGTTCGACTCAGCGTCACCAGGAAGGGACGCACTTTGACAATTGACCCAAAACGAGTTAGGTCCGCGCACCAAGACACTTTTCCCCTCCTAAGTGAATTCATTCCCGCGGGAAAATGGAATTCCCCGAATCCGTAAGGGATAGGAAAATATCAGCTCTAGGAATAACCATGCATCCTTCCCAGATGTTTATTTTTCTTTCCTCTGTTTCAATCCGAGGCGCCCTGTCGAAATTCGCGAATTATTTTCGCGCAGGAAAAAGAAGAGTTCGCGAAGGATGGCCAAAGCTGGCGAAATGTATGCGGTAGGGAAATCAAGCGGCCAAAGTGGGTCAATTGCCGGCGGTTACTTATTTGTTCAACGCACCATCGGTAATTTAGGCGATGTAAGAGAAACATTTGGGCGGAATTCGGGCCGGGAAGTCGGGGAAAACATCCGCGCTAAGAATTGCTTGCGGCGAAAGTAAAAGAATCACATAAGAATCGAACTGAGAAAATTACTTATTTGATATCTCATAATCACTCTATACAAATATAAGAAACCAGGGAGGAGTTTTAAGAAACAAGGACTTCGATGTGCTTACACTCGGATTCGTAATATGTCTGTAACGACTACATGCGAATATACCTGTAAGTACCGAAGTTCATTCTGGCCCTATGGTCTCACACGAATGTCTAGGCATAAAAATTGAATATATCTTATAGTTAGAGATGATGTGTTCATTTCCACATAAACATTAGAGTTATGTATGAACACATTTTAACTGAATAAGTTTTACGGTATGATACAACTGACTCATTGACGGCACAACGGCCAGATAAAACTAAGTATCGCTACAACGACAATCGTACCTTAGTCGCCTATCTTTTCTTCCTGCATAAATACACCAATTCGAAACTTTTTCTACGTTTTCGTTCATCAGAAAAGTTCATATTCTGATTTCAACTTCATTTATAATATAACAACCTTATGAAATAAATTGATTGATACTCAAAGTAAATGCCACAGTAACTCTTAACGACGATGGTTATTGGTAGCAACGAAAATGGCCAACTTATATAGATCAAGTCTACAATATACGAAGTCCGGTCCATTCAAATTGATTACACTCAAAATAAGATTGATTTTTCTGAGTAACTACTTGGATATTCTACGGCAGATCTTTTCTTATGCGAATTTAAGTTACTTTCATTGCAACGTTTCTCACTGTGGTATTCGCCGATCACCATATAAGATTTGATCTAAGTAACACAAAAATCCTCAACTCTTCAGTAAAACGGAATATGAGGAAATGATCCACATCTATTTCCACATTGCTGGTATAGTTTAACACACGATAGGATAGAACAATAACCTCCTTGCTAATGTAAACACGATGCATTACGAGAGAACTACACAGAGAGGATCGCTGGACATATTTCATCCCAATTATCTTAAACCGCCACGTCATTCGACGGGGATATCGACAGACTGACATCGGAAACGGAACAGTAAAAATTTTCACCGCACTAATACCGAACTGGAGGAAATAATGCCTTATCTCTCCCACTCATTCCCATTCTTAATAAGTTCCTCAGTTTTTAACATCCCATAAATTCGTCGTGGCAAATCCCCGCTGTCCCGCGTCACCACCTTTATCTGAGGAAAACTTTTGCATTTATTTGAATGCACACCTACATTCGTACTTATCAGTTTTGTGGGTCTGCGGGGGAGGAAACTCGGGGCAATTCTTCCCTCCCCGGACGCGAGCCTACCCTACTCCCGTATCGTAAAAATCCATTGGAAAATGGCCCGAACCAACAACGGGATCTTTCGTTCAGATCTCACGCAATTTGGGGAATAGGGGAGGGTTGAAAGATACACCCGAATATGACTATCGATCCACGGGGGCATTCACGCTAGTCGGAATAAAGGAAATCCACGTCAGTAGCTTTTCCATTTGTGTTCTCTGGGTCTTCCTCCCTTCAAATGGCCGAAATATCTCGAATACTAACGCTTTATTGGTAATTATTTGAGTGTAAGAGGCGGAGGCGTTGAAGTGTTCCGGAGATACTGGTGGCGCCCAAGTCGCCCAACGAGCATCGGAGAGAGGTCGGGAGTTGCGGCCGCGTTCGCCGGCAAATAAGACCGCCGTTCCCCCCACTTCTCAGACGGCAAGTTCCGGACGGAGATTCGGGGGGCGCAAGACCTCCTTTTGGTTCTAAAGGCCGAAAATTGTAACAGCACCGCTTCTAGAGCTTTGGCTGCTAACGATTACGAAAATGAAACGAAACTAGGGGAGCAATCGAGATAAAGCTCTCATTCAGAAGTAAAAGGGGGTATTTTCCGACAATGACGAACTCTTAACCAACCAACAATGAATTCGGGGGAGTTAACAATGGAATCCAATAAGGCAAAATTGAAATTTAACGTTCTTTTATCTCTTACTTTGTTTCAGAGGAAGTTGGACTCGACCGCAATATACTAATTCTGTTCTCAAAATTTTAACTTTCCTCCATCAACGGCTTATATAGATGCGTTCTTACGGAAAATGAAGACAAAACGCATTATTAATTCAATAATTTACACTAACTGAGGCTACGATAAACTGAACCATAGAGTTTCTTTTTCTAACAAATAGGCAATTGTTCCCGAGATATTCAAGGTGCGTGTCATTTTTAGAAGGGAAAAAACCTAATGTGCTCATGGTCGTTCCGGATTAGAAACAAGCTATCAAGATGGGAAATTTTAGGAAATCAAAATGTTCCCATTTCCGAGAAAGAGAGATTTTTGAGCGAAAAGTAAACTATAGGCGTTCCCTTCTTCCAAAAAACAGGCTAAAAGGAAGATTTGCCTCTTGGAGGCGTAACGTATTACGGGAAGATTGAACCCCTAACACCAGGTCTACCTAAAATGGAGTGCCGAAAAAATAGCCAGGTTAGATTGCTTCCGTTCACGACTTAGTGAATTAAAAGGTCAATCTACTTCGAAGGAACCATATAGCTTTAACGCTTAGGCCTCATATTCGGGGATTTGTGTGTTAAAATATAATTTTCCTATTGGAAGTTGTATGGAAATAAATTATGTTCATCTACTTCTTCATTAGGGAAAGTCTTCTTAACGAGGGCTAATACTATTGATTATAGAAAATTTCATCAAAAATAGCACCACTTCATCATATGGCTACGTTAATCCCTTAAAAACATCTTTGCTAAACTGATGTGTAACACATACTCGACGTTATCATGATAAACTTAACAATGGTTTTCATGATAAACATGACTACCTATGACATGGAATTGTTTCTTAAGAAGGAATATGTACCTAACGTAACGATTCAAGGATCAAACCGCAAATAACTTTCATCGAAAGCATCAATAGTTTGTGAATGAAACAACTTACGCGCTTATGTTAGTATTCACACAACACTGGTTATGATACCTAAATTTGTACAATACTCCATCAAATTAACCATCTTAGTCTCTAGTGTAACACACTAAAATTCACTGCTAGGATATCTGAACCCCTTTAAACCATTTACGGACTTATTTCACATTCCAATATCCACCAAATCTCATCCATCATATATCTATAACATAACGTGATTATCGATAAACACTTTTATGCTCCGTGATCTCCACTCATTTCACTGATACACAAAATGGCATCTAAGCACATCGTCTAACGGGTCCCCCGCTAAATACCAATGAGGACCCAAATCTGCACTGCCCCCCCTTCCCTTCTTATGCACCATTTTAATCAAGCACAATCCTCGCACATTTTGGACACCATTTCGCAGATCACGATTTCTTTGCGTGACACTCACCCGTATATGGCGTCTTTATCCCTCTTGTGCACGTCCGGCACGGCGCCCATCACGTGGTTGGAGACGGCGGCAGCCGCGGCCGCTGCAGCCGCCGCACCCACGTGGTTGCCCTGGTGATACGGCTGGTGCATGGCGGGGGGCGGACCGCCTCCCCCTCCTCCCCCGCCTCCGCCGGCATGGTGGTGATGGTGATGGTTCATGTGAGCGGCGGGAGAGTGGTGCGACACGGGAAGGGTCTGCAGGGGGCCGCGGGGGTCGTACATTCCGCCCCCGCTGCCTCCGCCGCCTCCACCACCCACCGATGGAGGTCCCTCCATGTAGGGATGAATGCCGTCATCGTACTGAGAAGTAGAGAGAAAGGATTAGAAATAACAGAAAAGATCCAAATGAGACTTATTTTACTACAAGTTAACCTAAGAACGCATTCAATGCGTTGATTTTCATATACAGTGGTAACAAAAGGTAACTGTAATATTGAAATATATTTTCATTTCACCAATCTCCGTGAGTTTTCCTTGTAAATGAAGCATTGGTTATTAAATTATAAGATTAGTATATAATCAACAAGGTGAATAAAATTTAAGAAAATATAGTCCACATAAATTGAAAAGCATATAAGACTTCTTTGGTTTTCTCAATGAGAAAGAAGTACGGAAAACTCACTTGCGAAGCAAAGCATTACACAGTGAATATTGTAAAGAAATTCACCAATGTGCGCCGGTATTTATAAGGAACGTAGTTTCACAGTATTTCATTCCAAATTGAAGAACTGTTACCACAAAATATTTCAGGAGAATTGTATCACAAATGAGTCGAAAACCAATGATTGAGATGAATGTTACTATTGAAATATCAAAGGAAGAATTTCTAAGCCAAGTATGTTTACCATGAACATTGATCTAAACTCCAATATTTAAGAATACGTAGAATTATGTATAATAATTTTGGTGTTAACAGTGACAGGCAGACAAATAAATGTAGTGTTTCAGTAATCTATAAGAATAAAGTATTCAACTTCGATCGATACTTATTTCATTCAAGTCCAGTCCCATCCAAAGAAATCGAAAACGGGGCAAAATGCAGAAATATCTTCTAAAGAAATTTCATCGAGTTTGGCAAAATGTTTCATTAAGCATTTTCATTTATGAATGTGCTATAGTGAATACAGTTTCTAAATTCATTATCACATACATTTTTCTAAAATTAAAGGTTGCGTTGAATTTCAGGAATTGGTGTAGTACACTGTAAATGACGGTGTGTTTCGACAAGAGTATGTTTTCAATCATAGTGTACACCTGAATGCCTTTATGTATGTTTCTCTGTATAGACCACATAAGGATGGAAGATGCCAAAAATTCTTTCAGACCAATCCTCAACACAATCTTCGTGTAATAGAGCAATTAACACTGAAAACGAATTTCGGTAATAATCAAGTCACGAACCACTTTCATAAGCAAATACTTGTATAATATGCTATGAAATTATTTTCTATACAAGTCTCTAAAGTTATCATTCACGGTGCATGCTCTTTACGTGACTAACGATAATCTTAAGTAATTTAGAAACTGAGACCGAGAGCCTATACTCTCCTTTATGTATTCTGAGCAATATAAGTCTATAAATCGTGGAATATGTATATGTATTTTGTGTTCAGAATGAAACGGGTAGCTAGATGATGGTACTTGCTTTGGAATATTCAATAAGAGATCAGTCTATATGCCGATTTAGAGTAAGATGAAAGTTTTAAGGATGTCCTTAGCATAACTCAGAGATTAAACTACGAAGTATCCTAAATCGCTTTTAGAACGGTCATTTACCCATGTAAGTAAAGTACGTTCGAAGTCCGACTAATCAATATTACATGGAAAGAAAAAGTGAGAGAATATAAATTACATGCCAGATCGATTAAATATGATTAACGTGGGTTCTTCGTACGGTTTCTTATCTCAAAATATCCTAAACTGAGCGATAAATGCATCTCCTTAATGGCATTTGGAGTCGAGGCGCGACGTCCCTAGTAAATACCATTGCCACCATTCAACGCTAATAATAAATGGATCATTAAACTCGGTTACTACAGCCGTTTGAGTTTAACTCGCAGTTTGACTTGAATAATGAACGAAATTAGTGAATGAATTCGCCTCAAAACTTCGTTTCCGATATTTTGTGTCCACTGATTCCTTTCAAATTGATTTAAGATTAAAAGTCCTTAGATCAAGGGCAAAAAGAGTATCGTCTTGGCGGAGTTACGGAATCTGTGATTAAAATTAAGTCGAGATCTTTGACAGGATTTCCTGCGATGATAAACTTTGCCAAGGATGAAATGAGAATTGCATTTACCTTGATACACATACCATTGATATAAGATTAAGAGGTACGTGAAGCTGATTCTTTTGTTTCCCTGATTGTATGTACATACTATATTTCGGGGATTTTATACCGTAATCCGTACGGTTATTAATCACAATTACTTACTTAACCAAAGGAAAGATTACGGCAAGTAGTCGCGTCAAGTATATCAAAAGGTGTCAATAATCCATGACCACTTCAATCATTGAAGTCGAAATGTTGCAATTTCTGGTAATGTAAATTTCATGTATTGAAAATTTTACATGCAGTCACGTTGCTCTCCTATATCGATTTTCTGTAATGAGAAATCCGGAAAAATACCGATCCTAATATAATGTCTTGTCAGAAAGGTAAGTGTTCCTTTTCTGAAGTTGTGTAAAATTATAAGTGGCTGGAGTTAGATGCTCTGCTCTTGTTTCACAAAATTGGATATAATTATTTGGATTAGAATCGACATGTGGGGTGTCAAGACACCGTCAAAATGTACCAATGAATGAAATGAATGACCGAAATTGAGGATGTCTTTATGAAATAATATGGAATCAGTATATTTTGTGAAAACGCATGTGTATTATAAAGGATTTGCCTGCAATATCTAAGAGAAGTTAAGAATGTGTTCGGAATTGGCATGTTAGCTGTTGGTATACTAATCACGACGGGGATTCACGGTGATTTACTGTATGTATTCATGTATGTATAAATTGCAGTGCTTAGGATATTTCCACCACTACTTCATCCCTCGAGTGTGTAGAACAAGTGGATTTGTAAGTGGAGGGCTAATGATTGGCAGATCCATCCCAAAAAGGCCAAACCGGGCAATTGGAATCACACGCGACAAATTGCCCCCGACGGTGCTTCAGATTGCCCCAATAGAGGGGGCGACGGCAAAGATCGCCGGAATGGCACGATGCGTGCACGGCGTGAATCCAAGAAACGCAGGCTCTCCTTTATTTGCCCCAATGTCCCGTGGTGCTTAATGAATGAGTGCGTTTGATGGGGGCAACGGAGATCGAAGGGGGCGGAAGAAAAGAGGCCTCCGACAGCGCGCGGACGGTTCCCGCGGCCAAAGCGGTCACGTCTGCCGGTATGGTGTCAATCACGGCTCCCTACGTGACGCGCTCCTACGTGAGCGACACTTACCCGTGGCTGAGCCATGAACGCCCTGCCGGCAACTTCTATTTCTCCGTGCAGGGCCACTGTACTATCCACCCTCGACTCCTAAACACTCGCGTGCCGCGCTTTAACCCGCCGAAGACGACGAACGGATCGAAAAGAGCGCTGCAGACAAACCGCTCCCCCTGTGAATGGGGAGGGTCGCGGACGAGGCGGCGGGTGCAGCCGAATTGAACGCGCGGTTAAAACAGCTCCTTCCGCGCCCACTACCGCATCCAAGAGCGGCCGCTACAAAGACGCGGATGCCGCATGCGAAGACCTCACGGATTCACGGCCCTTTTCGGGGACGCTGAGCGGACGTTCACCGGGCAAACACTTAAAACCGTCTTTCAGCGGAGTTGCATGTCTTTCGACGATTCACACACTTCCAACACTACAACACTTTGGGGGGGTCTTGTGCTCAGGGGTCCCGCCTTCGATCACCGTCGAGCTGTCCGCCTCGGATTGACGACGCCGTCGCGACGCTGCCTGTCGGCGTCCACA
This sequence comes from Pachydiplax longipennis, assembly GCA_036926295.1. Taxonomy (NCBI): domain Eukaryota; kingdom Metazoa; phylum Arthropoda; class Insecta; order Odonata; family Libellulidae; genus Pachydiplax; species Pachydiplax longipennis. The sequence continues at coordinate 20,370,194 of JAVFKF010000003.1, read as the reverse complement.
AAAGCACCACACACGCGGGTCGCCACTGAAAACGGCGTGCTGGAAGGTTTGGTGCGGGGGCGTGCTTATGCCGAGGGGTGCGGCCGGGTGCGGACTGGGGGGCGGGGGCCCGCGCGCGCGCAATGAACCAAACACACACACAGACACACGCACTCTCGGCGACCGCCGAAACAAGAGACAGTCGAAATGGTGACTCGGCTCGCTTTGGACGGATAAACCTACGGGAGGTGCGTCTCCCGAAACAAAACACGCACGAAGAACGAAAACACACTCGCGTGGCGGGCTTGTCTCCCTCGCGACGCTCGTCGAGGTTCGAACCGACGGACCGTTGATCCCGGAGACCGGCTGTTTCCGAATTGTGAGCGTATTTGGTTAGAACGACGCTCCGTCAGAACCTCGCGCTAGGAGAGACGAACCGCTTCTGGCAACTGTCAATCACTGGGGTGGGGGAGGGGAGGGTGCGGGGGGCGGGGCCCGGAGGGGGCGGGACGGTCAGGTACTCGTGGATGCATGGGGAAGGGAAGGAAAACTTATGGGACGGGGGGTGGGGGAGACAAAGGCGAGACTGGCTGCTGTATGGCTGGAAGGCGTTCCGGAAAGAGAAGGAAAGGGTGTGAGGGAGAAGGGGATGAGAAGTGCGCAGGAGGACTGAGATGGGAATGCGCAGAGAGGGGGCGGAGGGCTGTTTCCCTCCATCGTTCTGTGAGCGATCACTGCGCGCCCATCTGGCCGCCAAGGGAGTCTCTTACGCCCGCTTCTCGCGATGTTCACTTGCTATTGCACACACGGACGCTAAAACACTAATTGGGGGGTAGTGGAGGATGCGATGCGAAAGTGAGGGAAAGGTGGCTTATTATAGAGTCGATTTAATTGTGGTTGGGTGGGAAAAGTCTAATGAGGACCAGCGGGGGAGACCGCTTATCCGGGAATCCAAGTCGAATATCCCGAGGACTGACTCTGCGAGGTTGCTAAAATTCGTGAAATCCCTTGAAATTGATATGTAAATCGGATACTTCTCGAAATATCCATAAGTGCAATGAGAAGTAGTTATAATAAACAGAAATTCTTCGTATTCAATGAACTAACGAATTGTTATCGACCATCATCAGGCCCGAAGATTATAAATTGTTTAAAATTACTCAAACTTCTAAAAATTGATACATAAATGAAAATTTACTCTAAATGACTATAATTTATATGAAAAATAGTTGTAACCAACTATAAAAATACTTCGCATTTTACAAATTAACGAAATTTTAACGATTATTATTAAACCAAAGATGATCGTTAAGGACGCAACGGTCGCGAAATTGCTATAAACTGTAATTTAGTCCGTAAACGAAATATTTCTCTAAATACCGATAACTGCTTTGAAAATTCTTGCAACCAACTAAGACAATACTTCGTATTTTATAAATTAACGAATTATTAACAAACATCACCAAACCTGAAGATGATCGTTGATGTAGAAACCGTTCGATAAAATAGAAATTGAAATAATGTTTTAGTTGTTTCCTGATGGTGTCCCTTAAAGTTCTACCAGAACATCTGGATTTCTCAATACTGTAGTTACACTCCAACTTTGAGAAGAAAGTTTGTCTTAGTTGCTTAGTGATATCGAAGTTTCATTCGCTGTTCACTTCTCTAAGATATGTCTTCCTTACAATTCCAAAGCAATAACGCTCCTTATATTCCTATATTTTGTTTCAACTGTTCACTTGAAGCAAGTAAATAAATTTACGAAATTCAATCGAATTTACGAAATCTTTTTGGCGACGAAACAACAATATACAAGCTAACGCATAATGCATCTATAATAACAATTTCATCCTGAAAGAGGCATTTAAGATGAAAAACTTTGTCACTGATGTTATGCGTTTACATTCAGTCTTGCCGATTTCTTTCAAATAAGCACGGTACCTCAGCACATGCGCTCTTGTTTGGACATACCACTAACTGGGAAAATGTCGCCTATAATTCTGTATAAACGGTGCATTACAAAAGAGAACCTATCATCGATTTTTATATAAATTCTATATTCTTAAAGTAGACATTATCATTTCAGCTATACTAATTCTCATACCACTAACGCTTCCGAAAAAATGTGAAATTTCAGAAAATTTAACTATGGTTGATGTGGTAAAGTGAAAGATTTTAAGTTACGAACCTCGTGGTATTTAAATAAATCTATAGACTTGAATGTATGAATTATTATGCTTATTTAAGCGGATGTAAGATTCAAAGCAAAGAAGCTCCGATACCATTTCCAAATGTTCACGCAAGACTTAATTTTAACAAAATTTTAAGCTAATTACGGCATCGATAACATAAAATTAGACTTAAAATATTATTGCATTCAAATATAGTGAATTTTTTCCTTCTGGACTTACAACGAACGTACAATTAGTGATTTTCATGCCAATTTTTACTATTAACCAACATGTTGTATAAAACTATCCTCAAACGAGACTGCATAGGGATTATTGATTTATTTGATATAAATTTTATCATCAATTTTATTTATTGCGTAATTTTCATAACTTTCTTTAATCGAGAGAGATAGTTTTAAATAGCAACGTTACGAACCGTTCGTATTAACCTCATTAGATATGAAGCACATTTCATGCTATCGACTCCTACGCACCAACATTGCTAGATTGTACTGTATTATGTAAGGAAATAAAGATATTATTTTCGCGCTAGTCCCGAATGCGCTCATTTTATGGTGAAAAATAACGTTTTCATTGCTTAGATTCTAAACAGATCGAAGGTCTTATAATTAAATAATCCTAAAATATTAAGTGTAACTTAGTCACGTTTAAATGAAATAGTCAAATCATAAGAAGTAACAGTTAAGTTTTGTTTCGATTCGTTTAAAGAAATATTCTTTGGTAAGAGACTTAGACGGAAAAGTCTTTTATTCCATAGAGATTATGTTGGGATGAGGAAAATGTACAACTAACAAACATTAACAAAACAAGACGATCGTGAAATGAAATAAGATGCTTAAACGTAAATTTTCTGATTCCATGTATCTACATTTCGGATTGTAGAAAATTAAAGTCAAGAAAATTAATTGAATCTTAAGCGAACTATCTAAAAGTCGAACTTGATGTAAAAGATTAATAAAACAATACTATTAATAAAATAAAATAATAAAATTAGGCATTCAAATCACGATTGTATTCAAAGTATGTCTCCTTGATAATGATATGGCTATCACAAATGCAATCATATATGTAAGGGCATGAAAGATTAACAAAATGTAAGATATTCTTACGAGTACGATGCCGTAACCAAAACATTAGATTGTTAATTTTATTAGCAAACGACAGTTCAAGCAAACCTGGTCCCAACAGATAGTCAATCAGACGATACTGGAACTGGAAATTCTTAAAGTAGTATCACTGTTGCCAATGGTTATGCTACATTGCATACAAACTCAAATTAAATGTAGATAAATTTGAAATATTATTCCTGCTAGTTTTACCCAGAGATTGAATGTTTTTAGATATTCATTATGTCACAGTATATCATGATACGAATTAAAAGAAACCACTGAATAAGAGTAGCATATCGGTAAGTTTACGAGGGATTGTTTCTAAAATTTAAGAGAAACGAAATCCACGAATGAAGATTTGTTGAGATTGGCGAAAGGATGCATAGGTCCATGACAATCGGAATGAAATAGAAAGAGAAGAATTTTAGGGAACAAACGAAATGAAAAAGGAAACTTAGGCAGACCAAGACAGAGATGATTTTTCAAGACGTATGTTGCAAATAATGCATCCCACAGTGTGAAGAAAACGAAAGATGTAGTTGAAAATACATAACTTTAATAATGCCATCAATTCTCTTTTAAAGAGAAGTAGATTAGGAATCAACGGACTTGCAACTTTCCTACTTTTACTACTAAAACTACTTTTTTTAATTTAACAACAACAGATGGACAAAAAGTTAGTAATAATTTCTCAGATTTTTTAAATCAATATATACGGATATAGGTGCATTAATCATGACTTTGCTGGAGAATTTTGGCAAGTCATATCTTTCACGTAATTAAACATTCAATTGTGATGATAACCATTCCTATAATAAATTTCACAGTCTCAGGCGTTGTCTTGTGGAAATATTCCATAATGAGCAAGAAAAATTTGTACTTTTACCACAAATTATTTTTATTATAAACAATAAAAACAGTAAAACACACACGACTAGTTTCATCATCGAGTCTGTGTTTTACTGTCTTTTATTGTTTATAATTAAAATAATTTGTGGAAAAAGTACAAATTTTTCTTGCTCATCACTCCTATAATATTTATTTCGAACGTTTAAGCATCGGAAACCAAGATTAAAAGTTGTTAATTGAAGAGATTCATCTCCCACAACCGTAAATTTCTCTCTCGCCTACGTTCTTGATTCCGTTTCAAACGTTATCCTTGGAATCGATTCCATAAGCCCCGTAGCTCCGTAAATTAATTGCGGGTGAGACTAAAACGTCTCAAATTCGGCAGTGATAAAGTCGCTTGTCTGTCAAAGCGGCGCTTTTGGTGGTTGGCCCCGAGCGCCTTCTCCTTCAGCTGTTCAAGAAGCTACACTTCCTTCCAGATGTCACACGTCGAGAGCTCTGAACGTCATAAAAAACATTTTCGGACGACAAATCTCCGAAGACGATGCCGTGGCACATTCTCCGCCACCTTTGATAAGGGAAAGTGAGATCCTCGAGGTTCCGCAATAGGACCTGACACTTTTCGAAAAAGGCGAATATGAGGCACCCACGCGCCCCATGAAAAGAATGCGAAGTGAGGCGATACACCCCTTTCCTTCCCTCCAATTACACAGTGCAATCGCGTGCGGTGTCGCCTTTCTTTTGGGGGCGCGCCGCACTGCATTGTGCCACTCTCCCTTCCTCTCAGGAGGGCGTCACTCGAAACTGAGGAGGGGCGGGGTGCTCCCTTCTAGGACTGTCTGAAAGCGATATTATTTCAATCAGTTACGGGGTGGGGCGGATTTGTTTGTGGATAGACTCGAATTTCTCTGGATGGAGCATCCAGACTCTTATGTGGACCAATGTTCGATGGATATAAATAAATTGTGCCTATGATCATTAAAATGTACCGATAAAAGAGGTCCGGTTGAATGCAAATATCCTGAATGATGTACCAGTGGAATATGTGAAGTTAACAATAAAGCAAACGAAATTGGAATTGGAATATTACGTATATATGTTTCAAATTCATATTTTACTTTTACAATCCTTCCATCGACCATATTGCGTTTTACAGTATTTTTTCCAGCACATATGTTTCCTTTGGGAAAGAAATTTAGGTTCTTTCATGCGCGAGCATTTGGAAAAATTTGCCTCGAGCGACGTATCTACCTCGTTTTATCATGCAAAAGTTCACCGTTTTTTTAACTTAATACCAAATTCGTTGAATTAGATATATCATTTCATTATACGTCATTGCTACGTGATTCACTATTTTAAAGTTTTAATAAAGACAGTACGTTTGCAATTCAGATAGAACTAAAGCAGGATAAAAAATTCCCAATGAATTGATAAGGTAAAATACAGGATACGAAGCTCTTGGGAAAGATTTGACTACATATAAGCAGGAGTGGATTTATGAATGAGTGCACTAGGCACTTGAATCTTGCCTAGGGTCTAAAAATTAAGGGGTTACAATAAGGGACGTTTTGTTATATTTTTAATGAAAAACCTATTGGCGGGGCCTCAAATGATCTTTGCGCCTTAAGCCTCCATGAAAATTCGCCCCTGTCCGTGAGCAATGTCACGGTGACCCATTGCGGTCTGTGGGTTTGTTACCGTAAACATCATACGGAATTGTAAGGCAACCAAAAATCACCACCAAAAGGAACTTTATCCACGAAAATAACCTCCTATTTGAGTTTAACATGGATAAATTCCATCTTAATTCAAGTAAAACCTTTCAATGAATAAAATTCACAGTCTCGGGCGTTGTCTTGTGGAAATATTCCATAATGAGCAAGAACAATTTGTACTTTTTCCACAAATTAATAAATAATAATAAATTAATTTGTGGAAAAAGTACAAATCGTTCTTGCTCATTACTTTCGATGAATATTCGGATCCGAATTTGCGGCAGGGACAAAATTAGAGGAAAGCAATAAGTACAAATCCATGTTTCCTGTCATATAGCAGGAGGAAAAATGCCTTCGATTTCCAGAGAAATAAATTATTAAATTCATCAACAACGCAAAATTTCATGTTCCAATATTTCGTCACAAACACGCCCAACATTTCGATAAACATCAACATCTTCAATCAATTCGCTCCACATTTCCCGTGAGTCACACAAGCAATGGAATCCGCCGATGAAACATTTCCGCCGGCTCTTCCGCGAAAGAGATTTTCAAAGAGATTTTGCCAATAATTCCCGATCGTTTGACTCGTATTCCTTGTGATCAAGGAATAGCGGTTAATTTTTTAATGCGCGGCACCTTTCAACGACGGATATTTCGGACGCACACGTCGACCGCAACGAAACAAAACGTTTCTCCTGCCATCAAAGAGGAACTGTAAGGGGCTTCAGATAAGAGAATCAAATCACGCACATCGGTGGATAAAGGAAGAGGGCGCTTTGATTTGATGGACGGATGAATCCGCGCTTTATTCGTTATCTGTTTACCGAAATGGTGAGAGGATTAGGAAATTATAGCATTGACGAGTGGATTTCGTTATCCCATATAAGTACGCTTTCGCTCAAAATTAACGGCAGATGACCTGCATATCAAGGTGGATTATGGGAAAATGACCGGGGGAATAACGTGCTGACATATTATATTCCTTTAAACCTCCAAGTTAATTATGTAGAGAATTAAAACAATTGATTCATTCGCCGATGTACGACGGATGTAATACTTGCAGATCAAATAATTGAAAGGTGTATTGAGCGGTTACCATCCAATTTAAAGTGCGAATTAACGAAATATTATAATCATTTGCTATTGAATAGTCATTCTTAAAGTGCTTCCTCTGGGGCGTTGAAGTGTCTTCAGCGGGAAAAGTATCGTATTTAATAGAGTAAATCAATAAAAGAATGAACTGACTCTTTAAAAAGGCTAGTTTAGAACCATGTAGTCCTCTTTTCCACCTAATCTTACCCAAACAATTCTTTATACATACGTTAAATTTAACATTTAGAATTAGAAGAAAAATAATAAAAGTACACAAAAACATTCGGTTAAGGGGAAAGAACTCATCTGAAGGTTAAAGAATCTCTTCCTATGGGAAAAGATATATGAAATGGGGTAAAGAAACGGTAAAAACATTAGAGTTTGTGATGTTAAGAAAGAATATCGAATTAATACTACTTAAAGTAGAACGGTAATTAATAGAGCCACAGTAAAAATCTACGTTCATTGAAATCCAAATCTAATAAGATAGAGTAAAAAAATATGATGCATCAGTTTATAAGTTGTCCTTGTTTCTGTTGTTCTTGATTAGATAGATAAAGATTAAGGAGAGCTTATATTCCCCGGTATTTGTGAGGAGAGGCTTAATGTGCTTTCAGTTCCTGAGTACACCTTTTCTTGCATGCCTGCTTCAACAAATGGTAGCAATAATTCCGAAGGGATAAAATAAGAGAAAAATAGCGACATGGCTAAGACTCGAACCCGGGTCTTCCAAATGCCTGGAAGATATTCTATTCTATCATTTGGTTGGTCCTAGAGTGGAAAATTCCAGGGGATTCCGGAACATTATTCTCAACATTAATACAAATACCATAAAATGAATTACTGGGAATTAATGGTGTACTTTAACCATCACACTACCATACTGCATCGATTCCACTACTGTTTAAAGAAACTTTGGAAGTAAAACTTGACAATTTGACCGGGAGACCTTGGTTCGCATCCCAGCCACATAAATATCACTAATTTAATCACCTTTTCTATATCCCTGAATAATTTTTTCACAAAAACTAACTTTTTTACATCCTCAAATGCGGTAACACCCAATCATTTGCCTCAAAACACGCAACGCAACAGATCAGCTGAGTCGATCGGCAGCGAGCGCTTAAAAACGCCCGGAGAAAACGCGTTGCCACGTTAATCAACACTCGAGCGCGGTAACCAAGGAGATTTGATTCTCCAGAGATGAGCCGCGAGCGCGATTAAAAACGGAAGTGGATACAGCGTCGTAAATAACTTGGGCATCGGAAGTTTGGACGTAGGAAAAGCGTCTTCTGCGAACGCAATAGAATCCATTAGCATGGATGACCTCGGCAGAAAAAAAGAAAAGGAAAAAAAAGGTGCGAATGGCTTGCCATCTGGCGAGTGGGTTAGGAAGTAAAAAAAAAGGGGTGGGAAGCGATCCCGGGTCACTCTATTAAGGGGAGAGAGGAAGTCGGTTTAAACAGCGGGAGTGAGGTGACAAGTTGTCATTGCTAATCAATAACGCCGGCTCTGATGGATGCGCGGATCTTGGAAGGGAAGGAAGAGGGTGAGGAAGGCTGAAAAGATTCCGCAAAAGGGAGGCTGCGGTACAGGTAGGGAGAGAAATGTTGCTTATAAACGGAAAAACGGCACTAAAGGAAAGATGTAATGGGTTATGCACTTACGCCTATCATTTACTCTGTACTTATTTATGCAAAATGACTCTGAAACAGTGCATAATATCCGCAAGTAAATGTTGAGATAAGGATAAGTAAATCAGAAAAAAAATCAACGGGACCAGGACTCGAACCCGGGTCTTCCACATATCAGGCGGCTACTACTTACATACGATTTTCTTCACTTTCTCCTAAATTTTTAACTTTTATATAATTCCTCTTGAACAGTTCCGAACTAATTAAACCACGGGTTAACCGCCTAATTATTAGATATAGGCACAACGACCCGTTAAAGAAGAAAAACGCAATATTGTTTCATTTATATATTCTATTTGCCAAAAAATATTTTAGTACTTCAGATGATAAAATTAATAGTTCAGCAGTTCATTGAAGGTGAATAAACAAAGAAGATTACATACTGCTGAAAAACTGACTTTAAACCTTTTCTGAAGTCAATTTAATTTTTATATGCTATAATGTATGAATGCAGAATAAATGCGTATTAAAAAGGAGCATTTCCCCATCTTATATTCGTAATACCTAAGAAATATTTTTCCATAAGGAAATGCATAAGAGATATTCGAGGTGGACAGTTATCGAAAGTTTAACTGTAAACCATTAAATTGCTAAAATATTACTATTTTATAATGGATGATAAAATATTTTTCATATAACAAACATGATCTAAAAAACCTAGTAGATTCATGAAATACAGATGAATGAAACATAAATCGTATTGATAAGTGATAAAAGAACGCTAGCAAAAAATTTATGAAATGATAAAAAAGGAAGAGAGAAAAAGTTAATTGAAGAAAAAAAAACCAGTGGATTGAAGAAATGCGGTAAATATCTGGCTAGAACGTCCGCTTACGGGAAAATGACATATTTTTCATATAAATAGATCTTCTGGTGATCCTTGATCATTAGTATTCAATGAGAAAACCTTGACCGATTTATTAAGTCAGTATTCGTTTCGAATTCAAGGCGATTCCTATCTGGAATTAAACGAAAAGGGAAAATTCGGACCTCTTGAGATCAGTATACCATTATCGAAGCATTAAATGACATAGATATAGCAATAATAATAAAATAGTAGAGATATAATGTATATTTCATGTAGATTAGTTATCAATAGCTTCAACGGTTTCTTAAAGAATAAAAACTCAATACTCCTTTCGAATAAACTTAATTCCTAAACAGAATTATCCATTATCCTTTTAAAAGAATCAGGTTGGATTAACATAAACGAACATGTAAAATCAATTAACTAATGCCGCACGTTGCTAATCCAGTGAAAATATTTAGGCCTTTACTTAATGGTTATTTATCACGATTCACCAGCATTCGTTACTAATAAATATATATGCCATCTAAAATAAGGTTACTTCAATTTATTTGTTTCCTCTTTAAACCTCTTAGTGCTAGAGGTGTTCGGTCTTCGATCAACTCTACGAGTTTAATATCCAAATCATTTTGCACGAATTACAACCGACGAAAACAAATATTTCCTGGATACGCACCGTAAACATGAAGTTGATGTCGCAAAACAGAGAGGAGACCCGTTTGTAGTTGCTAAGGAACTGTTTCCATGGAAATGCAAAGCGAGATGATTTCCGCAGTCAACGGAACACAAGGTTGTTTCCCACCACCTATTGAAATTCACCGTATGGTTTATTGATGAGTTTATTGATAGGCATCGGAATAATATGTGGGTTAGCGGTCTTCTAACGGCGAACTGCCGAATTAATACAAACAAATCAAATGGATCGATTCAATACGGTTACCATATCATAAAGGAAGTGTAGAATCATCTGGTTTTCGATAGTATTTCTTTATAATATACAGTTTTAGACTATCAATGATCACAAAAGGGACCTACGTAGTAAACGGAGATGTATTCCATCTTGTGACATCTTTCGAGCTCTATTTTTAACCATCCGTTCGTGCGCATTTTTCTTACATCGCTAGCCCATCGCAATTCCTGCGCAGTTTTACTTCTGTTTTAACCTAATCTAAACGACTGTTACAATCTATTTATGTCGTATAGTAATAGCATATTACCAAAGATACACATTCTGATAACTTCGAAACAAAATAGAGGAAGTATAATAATTATTTTCACACACATAACATAATAAACTGAATGTAATTATAAGGATTGCTCTGAGTTTGTGGGTTTTGTTAAGTCTTAAGGAATGGATTCAACATTGTTGGTTCAGAACAACGTTGATTGGTTTGTATGAGGTTAAATACCACTGAAGTCGGCAATATACTCGGCGAAAGGTCGATAGACCATTCCTGTCAACTCTGCGAAACGAGCAAACTCAATATTATAGAATACATACCCAGTGAAAGCATACTCTTCATAGTTATATATATATATATATATATATATATATATATATATATATATATATATATATATATATATATCCCAATTAAACAAAAAATTAAGCATAGGTGCAATTAATGGTGAAAACTTGGAAAAATGGAAGATTAAGACAATGTTGAGACTGAAATTAAACGATCAATACACAATGTTTGCCATCCATTTCATTCGTCCTTTACACCTGTTCAAACTAACGAAGGACAAGAACTATTGCTATTGACAACAATGAACTTAGCAGATTGGCAAGTGACTTGGTAGCATTCCATAACGACGGAAGAAATGAAAAAAGGAAACTAATTTCCATTGCGGAATCAAGTTCCTAATTCCTTAAAAATACTACTATGCAAGGTATCACAGAACACAGTAACTAAAAGCACAGCATGAATCAACGCTTCAACGTCATAATCAAGTGAGCAAGTCTAGAAGACGCTAGTATTCTTCACTGGCCAATAACGCTGAAGCGCTGAATTTACATACAATGTTTTCATGAAAAGATGTACGGTAAAAATTCATAATTTCTGCCACTTTATCATGAAATTTGCGGTGAAAAATCATATTGAGAGCCTTTTTGGTCGTAATTCTTTTTCCTAACCATAAAATGGTGCTTGTGCGTAAAAGATTACATAAAAATCAAGGGAATAGATATTAAACAACTCTCTCTGTACTCTCAATTAGTATGTTTAGGAACGTAATGGAACATTGGGGTGCTTAAACACCCCATTTGCAAAACTCTGGGTCCATTTAGCCATGAAGACATTAAACCTCAAGTTACAGTAGTAGTCTTTGAAGAGGCTTGACGCAGGTCCTGAAAAATTCCTCCCGTCACTCCCAAAATAACCATAATAAATGAAGTCCCCGACAGAAATCCGAGTTCGTCCACACACTTTATAGTTTTAAATCGAGCAGTAACAGCGCGGTCGTACATTTTATTCCGCGCGAAACACACGGTCCGAAGTGATAAAAAACACGCGGCTAGACAAATTATTAAAAACGGCTTTCATTAGATTTAATAAGGGGTTTGTTTTTGCCGTCTTCAAGATTGACGGCTTACAACTCCGCGTAATGGAGATATTTACATCCAGAAAAAGAACATCCTCTCTAAGAGACACATTAATGTCGTGCGTGTCGGCGGAAATTCGGCGTGTGCTTTTTAACAAGGAGCCAACCTTGGCCAAGTGCGATCTTCCCAACACCTTATTTGTCCTCTCGCTAACGGACTAGTATATATTTTTCCAACCCTCGTGTAATTTCCATCCCCTCGAAATTTTTTGCGGCTTTTTTCTTTGCACCCCGGCGCAATTATGAGTGTGACCCACGTTGGCAATATATCTTCTGCGGACCGCGCTCGGGGAGCGAGAAAGTGTATGGCAGAGCCATCTACTCGGCGGAGGCGGGAATCTCGCGTGCGTCAATGGAGGCGCGCGCTGGTAATTTACGGCGTCCTTCTCCGAGCACGCACCTTTTACTCTCTGCCAATGAGAGACACTCTGGCACGCATCGCTCCAATCGCCGTCCTGCCCTTTTACACCGAATTCCGCCGCTCTTCAGTTTAATCGTCTTACGCTCATCGTACATACAATTGTATCCGTGCATTTCACCGACGATTGTTTGGCCGACATCCCACCTGGCCGAGGCCCGTTTCGTCGACGGCTAGAGGCGGATCCATTAAAAATTTTTATCCTATTCTTACAATTACAAGAAAATTATTATATTTCGAATGTGAAACTTCATGATTTGAAAATTTTTAATATCGCAATACTTTTACTATTGTTGACATTCCTAGAGCTTTTATACGGGTTTACAATATTTTCCCGACACTTTTCACTGCAAATCGCTCTCCCGACATCCAACCAGACTGATTCCCGTTTTATCGACGCCCAGTTTTGTCTAGGCAGATCGAAGTTAGATTCATATTAGGGGTAATCTTACAATAAAGAGAAAATTATTATATATCAAATCTGATATTTCGGAAATCATGAGTAATTTCGCAAGGAAAATGACATCCAAATTTAGAATATTTGGAAAAATATAAGGTATTAATCATGTAAAATTAGAACGCAGTGAATGAAGGAAAAGCTCATTGTTAAGGTCCAAGATGGCCTCTCTTCCTCTAAACTTCTATCGTTAATACTCAATTTAATTTTAGAATGCAGAGAAAGAAAAATGTCAATGGTTTTGGGACGATTCCTTCTCCATTAAAGGCTGAAGAAGACATACTCTAATGTGAAGGAAAGGTGGGTAAAACCCGTTTAAGTAGGGGGCTGAGAAATGACTTCCTATTATGCATTCTGTTAAAACGCAAAGGATGTAATGTACAAATTAAGATGAGCCAACTAATGCGATTAAAAATAAAATACAATTTAAGACGGTTAAAATTAGAATACAACCGCAAGAAAATCCATTTGCAAAAAGATGATGTCAAATTAAAATAAATATAATCAAAACAGACATAAAGACTGGTGAATGATACGTCTATACAGAGATCATAGAACTTGCTAAATATGAACTTCAAAAATATTATCTTTATTGAACGAAATTGAGATTTTAAAATCTTCTATTACATTTAACCCACATAGGTGCGTAATAGATGAATTAAAGGGGCGTGAAAGGTAACAATTACCCGTAACACTGCAAAATTTGACGACGTAGAAAACTCAGAAGCCCGTGCAACTTCTATTTATGAAAAATACATAGCTTTTATAGGCATGAGCATATGAACGTTTGGCGAAAACGCTGCACTTTTGTGAACATCTTAGCGTATGATAAAGGACACAGCCAAATTCGAGTCGATGGTTCGGGCTCATATGATTCGACCCGACTTACGGAACTGCTCAATCCATCTCAATTCCTCCCATTAAAATTTACTCCCAACTTTGCTCTCCGACGAAAGAACGATAAATTCATCAGAGATGCGGAAAGCGCAATTACTGCACAGGCGAATCCTCGAGGAGAACTGACAAATCGGGAAAAAGACTCGAAAGATAGAGTGGAAAAAGAAGGAGCGTAAATTTGATTAGGTGCAACGGTCCGCTCGCAATAAAAACCAACAGATTCCAAGAGCGTTCCCATCCACCCTTTCATTCCATTCCCAGTCTAACTGCTATGCTACTTCCAGCTTCTATACGCCGCGCGGGTATAAATTACTTCCAATGAATTAATTACTCGTTTCGCAAAAGCTTCGCTCTCTCCCGCCGTTCTTTTTTTCCTGCGCCCGGCGTTTGTCATTTTTCTCTCTTGCTTTGTCGCTTTTATTTATATTTTTATTCTGTAGGTGTGAGCGAGCGTGTTTGAATTACGGTTGTTGAGGTCCGCTGCCCTCCAAATAGCCAATGTGTATAGTCCGTCAGCAGATTTACGGCCAAGAAACAAATGAATGATGACCACGCGTGAGTTTTTAAGCGGTCGAGAGACGTAAGAAGTAAGGTTATTTTTTGAGAGTTGGAATCGCATATGTATAGTTATGCAAAGCATATTCTCAACAATATTGTCACGGGAGTCTCTTTTTTTAGTATGGTCGCTTCCTATAAATCAGAATACGTTAATAAATTTTTCTGGTGGCATATTTCGCTAAATGAAATGTACGGTCTTCATATGCGCTTAAATTATGCATTTGTTTGCCACTTCTGTACATAACCGACATACATGAGAGTGATACCCGCAGTTTAGGGTCTATAATAACAGCCCACGCTCGTAGAAACGATTTGTCATTCTATTGAGTTTTAAAACTAGTGTCTGCACAAGCCATGAATGACTAAAATATGCATAATATTTCAAACCTATTCCTAAAGTAAAGTTTAAAACGATGGAAATCAAACTACAAACTATCGCACCCTGGAAGGGATTCTTTGGCTCTTCTAAATGTTTAAATATTTGCTTAACACCTTTAAACAGAGAGGGATCTTCTTAAATTTGCTTTACTTGCTACAGCCTAAGGTATATATTGTAATAAGATTTGTAAATCAGACAGTGTTGACTAAATATGTTTAAATATCAGATTCTGTATCTTCTATAATCATAGATATTTTTGTTTGTACTAAGGGTGACTGGTAATTTTATATTGTAGTAAGTGTTGTAAAACGGACTGTGTTGACTGAATATGTTTTAAAACTTTGACATTATATTTTCTACATATTTTTTATGAGTTGCCACCGGACAGTTGTCCACTTGTAACTTCAGATTGTAAATAAATAAATAAATAAATAAATATAGAGAGTCCGCGAACTATTGTTGCGTAGTAATGGTTTCCTTCTAGTAATATATTATTTAAGAGTGATTTTCTTTTTTGCGGAGAGAACGCCTTCCTTTGTTACTTAATATTGGTCATTTTTTACTTTACAACGAAAAAATCTTTATCATACAGAAAATTAAGGAAAAAAAAACGTAAATAATTTTCAGTCACGACTGAGGTAAGAACTGGCTATTGCTGGTTACAGTGCATTTTGGGACGGATGAATCGACCTCGCAAGCGGGGAGCAAAGCGTCTTAAGCGGTATTGCTGCCGTGTGTTTAGAATGAAAGGGACCGGTACTGAGTGAAAATCGCGTATTAAGAGGGATATCGTCTTAAGTGGGAGCGTTGTAATCGGGTTTTACTGAATTTTCTATAATATTTTCACAGGAAACTAATTAGGTTTTACTTTTAAAAGCAATATGGTGGTCATGTAGAGAATAGTAAATGTTATCATTATGATTCCCTCGTCCAATTTTCTGTAGTAACGAAATACATCAAATCTATGAACTTTTTCCTCCGTTTTCTCATTCTCTTTCATAGGCTGCATGACGTACAGTAAAACCCGGTTACTTTGTTCCTTGATATTGGCCATTTTCACGTTACACTGAATCAATTTTATCAGAAGATTAAGGAAATATAATGAAAATGATTTTCGGTCTATCAAAAGTACAAAAATTTCTATGGCGGCTTTCAATCTGGAGACGGGAACAAATCCTCCTTATGAGCAGGTAGATGAGTGTCTTAGGCGGAATTTTTACTGTGTGTCTAGTATGAAAGGGATCTTTTGAAAATCACGTTAAAGCAAGACAAAGTCTTAAGCGGGACATTCTAAACGGGTTTACTGAATTTTCTACGACATTTTTTTACAGGGAACTAATAAAATTTACCTATCGAAAGCAAAATGGTTGTCTCATAAGGATTTAGAAATTATCATGATTCCCTCGTCCAATATTTATTCTTCGCTGTAGTAACAAAACAGTTCAAATCTATGAGCCTATTCCTTCGTTTTCCCGTTCCCTTTGATAGGCTGCATTTATCGAGGAAAGAGCAAAGCATTTCCAAACAACGCGTTCGTTTCCTGGAACAGCCGTCAGGGGGAGAAATGCAGGAATAGAGAAAGAAAGAACGCGTCAGTCAAAAGGGAAAGAGAGAGAGAGAGAATAGGGAGATGTGCTTTCTTCTTTGGGAGATTTAAGAGGAGCTGGCGGAGAAGGGATGGAATAACAAACAGAGCGGAGGGAGGAAAAACAAATTGGATGAAAGCATTTCTTCCTCACGGATATGCAGATGAACAAATAAATTGATGGAGGCTTCGGATTTTTCCGAACGCTCCCTTTTTCATTTTCGCCCCAGAATAGGGATGCAAGACCTTCTCCCCTTACAACACCTGCTACCCGCACAGCAGAAATATGAAGGGTTGAAATAGAGGGGGTATATATTTAAGGGATTTGATCGGGTTGCATTACGCTCCGGAGTAGCGAAAAAAGTGGCTGGAAATGTTCGGGCAAAGATACAAATGAATCGATGGATGTTCGATAGATATTCATAGAGAATCGAAGAAAAAGATGGAATGTGATTAGTTTACATCTCTTGCTATTTCGTTTTAATGTTAAAATCAGTCCGACAAAGAAAATCGACGGAAAAGGAATTAGGAATTCAATTTCCATGTATTGGTATCTGTCACCGCTAATAATAATAATACATTAATAACAACAATAAATTAATAATTTCAACAATAAAATTAATACCAATAATATATTAATGATAAAAATAATAAATTAATGATAACAATAATACATCAATAAAAATAGTAAAAACAAATTTATTAGGGCGAGATTAGAACTTTCTTCTTTTCTTACATAGTATATCCCTTCGTTATGTGAAATCTTAAGAGATAGCTTGAAAAACGTGCAGAAAAAGTAAATTTGTAGAAGTCAGAGACCTAAGTTTCTACTTAAAAAATAATTCACCACAGAAGAAAAACACCCGTAAGCAGAGGGACGAATATTCAATCAAAAAATCAAGAAGATCGGTATTGGACGGATAGTCGATGATTTACTCATTTCGAAAATAAATTTTGAAATCATTCGGAGTAATCTAAAAAAATATACTTACTGATGTTAAATCGTTGTTCTCAAGCAATATTCGCTAAGGATTGAAAAAATAAAGATTGATCAACAGAGAGAGTAATTGATCATAATCTGCGAATTTCATAAATCGGGGATCCTGGGTTCGAGTCCCAGACGATATTTTTCACAACTGTTTCTCCTTGGATTGCTCATTGGAATTTAGGTATTAAGATCCGATAGAAATACAAATTAAAAATATAGAAAAAAAGGAGAGCAACTTCTTTCGTTTTCTAAGTTCAGTGACTTCTAAATTTGATATTCATCCTTAGTTTTCACGTTATATACTTATTCAATACCTCCAATTTCATTTCTTTCTATATTCAGTAGTTTCCAAAATCGATATTTACCGCAATTGGCTGTTACCTAACTCGATTACTTGAAAATCTAATATACTCCCATAGTCGATTCTTTTCAAATTTGATGATTTAAAATTTTCCAATGTCGGTGTCTCAGTAATTAAATATTTGATCCAGCCAATCGAGAATAAACAGGAAAAATTTCAAAACTGAGGTCTAAATCTTATTGCGCCACGTCAAAGGATAGGAAAATAGTGTACGGAATGAAAATGCATAGGAATTAAAGTGGTCCATGAAGGGATGCTGGAAATCCGCTCTTCCACAGCTGGATCTCTCGGAAAGCCCATTTCACATACGTCTTCGACTTCCTTCAGATATGGAATCCTTTAAGGAGATGCGTGGATTAATGCCAAAACCTATCCACTGGATTTGTGAGTGAAGGTGGGTTAATGCGCTTTCATTCGCTAAAGGGCCGATTCACTCACTATTCCCTTTTATCCTTCCGCTACCTTTGTGAGGAAACTTTAATGTCATCTCTTTAATCTAAAGGAAGGAAATCTTATTATTTCTTTTCTTTTAAGGATTCGTGGTATTTCTAAAGGGCCTCATTGGTATAAGTAAGCGAACTATGTAGTTCTGCAGGTATATGTGGAGTATGTGACTGGAAGTAATTCTTTAGGTTAATACTTACGCTAAAACGCAAACATTAGCGTATGAGAATATTATGAAAAATGAAAAATTAAATGCGAGGATAATAGATACTAAGCGCGCACCTTAAGAATCGATATTGAAAGGTTTGACTTTATGGAAACACTAAGAGATAAAGATACTAGTTTATTCTGTGGAAAAGTCTGTTATCCGTACATTGCACTTCATCCAAAATATCCAAGAAAGATACTTAGAAAAAAATGTACAGTTTCTGAAGGGACCGAATATACATGTATATAGTATACTATGTATATATAGTGAGTTCAATGTACGAAAGAGGTAGCAACATAAAGTAACTGTGCCAAAGGATTAAGACATAACCGGTGTCGATGTAAACATGATCCAAGTCCTTCGTCTACAAATGATTCTAAACTGTCCTGGTAAATAATTAAATTGATGAAATCGATTGTAAAACTTCGATTGTGATCGATTAACTATGAAAATAAGTAAACTTGGCAAAATATTCATATTTTTATCATGAATACATTTCTATGACGATAAGAAATTAAAGTGGGTCGATATTTGAGAATAAAGTGTGGAATATCGACAAAATTTTGTCATTCTTACTGTCCACATGTAATCTATTTCTCTCTTACTTTTCTACAACCTACGCAGGTTTTTCACATCCCTCTTCTCTTCCTGGGCGTTTTCCTATGCGACATAATTTTTCTGCGATTAAAAATATGTCTTTTTCCTTCCAAGAAACCAGTCTTTCTTTTTTATTTCCTTTCTATTGCCAATTCACTTGTTATGACATATTTATATCTTTTAGTTAATACTCTTGTTTAAAATCTAATTCATTTTATGTTTATTGCTTTACATTCAGACAAGGGTTTAATGGAAGATGGGACTAGCCAAGAATTCGCCCAATAAAGACGTTTGTGTTGCAATTTACAGGGAGTCGTAAAAAGCCCCTATTGTGCAACCCTGCTGTTTTCAGGACTGCTAATAATAAGTCGCCTACGACTGAACTTGTATCACTTAACTATCGAAGCAACGCAATACTCCTCGTGGATCTGTTTATTACCCCCAATTAATAACGGGAAAGCCGCTTACTTTACACCGGAAAACTTCCTAGCAGTCGTCGGAATAAAATCTAATTTCAAAAAGGCGCACTTCGCCTCATTGGAAGCAACTGTTACATTAACGAGTCTCTTAAAGTAGCTTACGAGTCTTCCCAACAGGGGTCTCCCCCTCACGACACGACTTCCTTTCATCCCCATTTGCATCGACTCCGAAAAACTCTTCGAAATCCTCCCTCGAACCACGCCCCCTTCTCAAAATATATTTATTCTCCGCGAGAGGGAATTCCATTGAAATTCTAATTCGGAAGGGGTGTCGCTTGTATTCCATGGGAAGCAAGTTGCGAGAATTCTTAAGGGGCCGTTTTATATTGCGGTTAAAGGATTGTATGACGGAAGGGAAGGACGTCTTGGTGGGTGGCTTGCGAAATGAAGGGAGTCTATAGGTAAATCCGGTGGAACAAGACAATAAAGAATTAATTAAACGTAGAGGGCGTGGGAAAGGCTGGAGTTTACGAGAAGAGGGAGGAATAAAGCCAGAAGTGAAGAAAAGTTCGTGTTTCCCCAGATATCGCGTCGCTGTTATTTTTTCGGGATTGCGGAATTAATTCCGCCGAAGATTTTATTCTCAGGGGAGTAATTTTTACGTTTTTTCGAGGAAGAATAAAGCCCCGCACTAAAATTAGCATTTTCATGAGTTATATCCGCGAGTTTACCCGTTCTTTTCTCTTTAAAATTAAATATCGAGGAAATAATGCGTTTGGGGGTCAATAAATTTATGATGAGCGGGAAGGAGAGGAAATCAGGCCCACTCCTAAATCAACCCGTGCTAATTCTGTTTTAACGCTCGTTCGATCCTTTTTAAGTATATAAAATAACTTCAGAGAGTACGATTCATAAAACACCTTTTTTCCGAGAGCGATACGCAAAAGTAATCGATTAGGAAGGTGGAGTCATGATGCATTTTGAAAGACTTTCAGGATACTTATGTATTTAAATAGAAATCCACAAGAGTACACATGAATAAACTTTGACAACCTCGCACTCGAACTCCGGTTTTCTACTTTCCCCTTCCGGATGGATGATTTAGCCAATTAAGTTATATGCCCAGAAAATGCATAGATGTAATTTTATAGGTAAGGATAAAATGGTTCTTGCGGTCTCGTCTATTTCTGTACATAATCCATTGTACAATTTTTTCTTTGGGAATTATACTACATGCATTGCTTTAGAAGCGCAATGACCTTTCACCCATTACCTAAATGTAAATCTTTGTTAATTTATTATTTTCAAGTTCAAGTTTCAATTAATGTATAATTGTGATCAGAGACATTCTAAAGCTTAGCCTTCCATTTAAAACTTCACACACAAAACTACGATCCTATTTGAATCAGAGAACCAATACGATCTGTCCAAATATGGAAAAAAACGGTATAGAAATATCAATAGGTAAAATATAGAAAAAGAATTGAACTAGAAACGAAAGCTAAGCATTGAATAAATCTCATGATGAAATGTTCGAGAAAAAATTGCAATACTGAAACAAAGATGCTAACTGTGAGTACGAGAGGATATGAATATGAAGATGAAAAGAATTTTACTTGGAAAAAGTTGGGTAAGGATGGTTAAATAGAAATACTATTGATTCATGGGCTATTTTGGTGAGATCCAATAGATCATAACTCTCCGATTGAGATGCAATTGGCATAAAATGAATGATTCCCCTTTTAATTGAGGACATTTTATATAATAGATTTAGCACATTAAACAAAGTATGTTTTATAATATAATAATACATGTATATCCAATATCATAAGTTCGAATTCTTCAGACAGCTTATGCTCGAATTTTACAAAATGCATTAGCAATTTAATTCTATAATCCGAAGATCAGACTTAACTTGCTTCTTCAACGTATGTAAATCAATGGAGCCATTTTTTTTCAAAATGGTAAGGTAGAGACATATTTCTGCTTATACATTTAATGATTACTCACTCCTACGTTGACTACCAAGCTCATGCGAGTAAACAGCTATGAAATGCTATTATCGTAAGAAATTTGATGATGGCAGTTGTCATAGGACATATGCTCGAAACAGTGTAAGTTTGCATGTATAAGAAAATACGGAAGATGTCTGGTATCTTACCCAGAAGGTGAATACCATGATATGGCTGATATTTTACGTATATTTACAATATTCTACTGATATTTTATACTTGTATATATGTTTGCTATTCTTAGAGCTCAAAATGATCTTTTTTCCTTTAATTCTGCTTAAATTTTACCAATATGCTATAATTTCAACATAACCTGGTAGTACCTCCTGATGAGCCACAAACTGGCTCAGGAGGACCAAAGTTGTCATATAATTCTGAATTCATATAAATTCTTATAATGCTTTTGTTTTTCTAATTATTACTATTACTACTCTATTGTACACATTATTGTAATATTTGTAAATGTGCAAGTAAAACTGTTATGAAATTAAAAAATACTATGTCGATGTGTGATTACTATGAGAAGTACCGCAAAAGCATACGTGACTCAAGAGCTACCTTGAACTTTCATGCATCAGAAACCCAGAAAACTGCAAAAGTTGTAACGAAGACTCGATCATGCATTACCCTTGCAGAACTCGAATCAACACAATAACTCACCCTCCTCTTATAACACATCAAAACTGTAATTGTCGAAGTATTCTCCGGAGACACGAGAGGTTTTCGTTTCGTATGGAAATTGAATTTGTAAGCGAACTCTAACCTTCTTCGCCGATATGGAAAAAGTGAGCTTAAAGAGTTGGGGAAAGAGGTAAAGAAGGGAGGGAAAATTGAATCTGTACAAAGAGGAAGAAAAGGAGGAAAGTGTAGGAAGAAGAACGGGAGGCATAAAAAGGAAGGAAAGACGCTGTTACGGAATAATTTAGTGCAGAGGGAGAAGCCTACTTGGAGGAATACCAACAAACACCCTTTCTCCTCCACATATTCAAACCTCTTTTGTTTCCATCCGTGTCGCCCTCTCGTGAGAGCGCTGCGAAGTTATATACGAGGCCGCACCGAAATTGCACTGCCGCTTTCTGCATATCATTTGCACACGCGGGAGGGCTCCTGGGAAATGGAGAGCCTTATAAGAATGTATGGAAAAGATAATTTCCTATCGTGCATCATTTTATCGGACAATTTGCGCGTCGGTACAACGAAAGCCTGAGGAACATGTCTGACGAACTATCTTTTTTTATTCAACTCAACGGATATAATCTAGTGCTTGGATGTGTAAGCACGCATATATGCTCATCTAAAACTCGAGTGATGGAGATCACAGAACAAATATAGCAGATTTAAAATTTGAGGATTATGAATTGTCGACATCTCTAAGATGATAGACTAAAGTTTATTTTTCCAATCGGTCTAGGTTCGAAATCAACTCGCTGAATAGGAAATAAGAAATGCATGGATGCGAGGGAGTATATCATAGAATTTCCTGCACAGACCATGATCCGGCTGACAAGGGCACCCTCGATAAAACTAACTAACTCGATTTTTTAATTTAAATTTCTTCTAGTACTTTGAGTGATAGCTAATTATTCGCGATGATTTATAATTCCTCCTAACCGGTTTCGCATTAATCGGCTGACGGTTTAGCCGTCCTGTTTACAAGGAATGTGTGCAAGAGTTTTTTTATGTTGAAAGACACGATGCAATATGGCTTCAATTCACATATTCTATTTCCAAGAATTTTCTAGCACTTTAGATGATAAATTGGAAATTACGCAGTCAACGATTCAGTGAAGGTGAAAAAACAGAAGATTACAATATTTTCCAAAGTTGACTCTAAACGTGATTGGATGGACATTAGATTTCACTTTTACGTATAATTGAGTATGAATGCAGAATTAATTAATTATAAAAGGAACATTTCTCCTTTTTATTTATAATAACTTGGAAATATTCTTCTCGCAGATAAACACATGTAAATACATACGGTATGTTGGTACACGTCGGATTAACCGACCTAAGCGGCAAGCGAAAAATGTGCAGCCCCGAAACCGGTAAAGAGGTATTATACTATGTATAAAAATACTGTAATTTTAATCCCAGTAAGAATTAAATGGAACTTCAGAGAAAAACGTATACAATACATTTATTATGTGTGTATAATGCGGCTAATTGTTAAATAATCTTCATTGTATTTGAATCTTTAAGCAAAGAGAGGTAAAAATGTTAATTTATGAATTCATTACGGATAAGTCGATTAATCTCTTGAGTGTAACATTCAGCTTGACCCATTACCGAGTTTACCAGATAAATTCAGCACTTCATTCTCACAAAACGTTTTCTCGAGATATTCCAACATAAGTAGAGAAGTTAAAATTAACAATTTTACTCAGTAGTTAAGATAAAGTAATATCAACGAAACTTAAAATCAAACATATATCAGAATCTAAATAAATATTATCGGCATATAAGTAGTTAAGTAATTCATCGAACATTGTAGTAGCTGTTATCGAGTATTATCCTGTTTCACTGACTCAAAACATCCCGTTTTGGGGGTGTGGCGAGATGGTCAGTCTTCTTATGTTAGCAATGAAATCATTTGCATACCTTTTTATCATAAATTTCCTTGAAGGGTCATTTGAACTCTGTATAATGAAGATGAGGACCAAGACAGCTGGACCATACGCAAGACGACCAAAGAATGAATAGTTCTCATCTATCGTAACTTATTCACTTCATTAAAATCTTAACGATATCCGGAAGATAGTAACGACGCTTTGTTATTTGAATATCATATTGTATATCGGACGGGAGATGTTTCATGGGTCCTCCCACGGCCCATCCCTCGAGGCCCGAATCGACGCCCATTGCAATGACCTAAGCCGCTAATGACCTCTCTTGGAACGCCCTCTTCCTGACACGTGCCGTTAGCAGGGCACTTTTGGGACATCAATCCACGGAGGACCCCTTTGATGCTGAGTTGATGCTTTCTGGATTACCAAAACGTGAAAGAGTACGACGCATGACCGTGAAAATTCTTAAGATGACCATTTTAGAAACTCACTCAGAATACGCTCTATCAGCCATCAACCACCAAAAATTTTAAAATACTTGGTTTGATTTTTCTATGCTTGTATAATAGTCTGGATTTGATTTTCTCGTTTGACAGAATCGTCATTTCTTATTATTTATTTGTCCATTTTTCTATAGAGCAGGAGAACGCCAATTTAGAGTGATGATGTAACATATACAACAACAAAACCACGACAAAAGCGAATAAGTACAGAAAAAAATAAAACAGGAAATTAAATTATTACGAGCGGAATTAAAATTATCTTGTGAGAGTTATAACTATCCCTTTAGGCATGGAAAATAGATTGATAGAAGGGGGAAGAGAATTCGTTGAATGAGAAAGAAAATGCAGCTTTTGAAAATTAAAGTTTAGGTTTAGAAAAATGAACCATGGATTTCAAACGGTTACATCTGTTATTAAAACGATAATTTAGAAGGGACATTACGAGAGTACTGCCAAAAAGGGAATTTAACAAGGAATATAAGAAGGATAAGTCATGCTTAGTTCCACTAGAAGAAAGGAGGTCCAATAGAAGAGAAGCAAATCTAATACAATTAGTAGGTTTACAGAAGAAAGAAGAAATATAGCTTTGACAATTTCTAGAAAATTATTTGCAATTTTCTCTAATTCTGTTACATTGACAGTTACGTGAATTAAGAAACAGATATCATTATTTATAGCAAAATTGAGTTAAATCACTTAATTCCAAAAATGTTTGAAAAATTGGTAGAAAACTGATCTTCATAAATTTTATTTCTCCTTTTCTGCTGATGTGATACTTATAGGGCCTGTACTGTATACAATGTTTCACAACGAAAATATTTTGAACAAAAAATCTCATTTCGCGCAATGAGCATAGGTCTGTAAATGGGTTCCTCGATGAGCATTAAAGGAACCGAGGGTCACATAAAAAACAGTTTAGGGTCACGTGAACCCGCGGGCCATGGGCTGTGCACCTCTGCCTCAACCCTCCTTCCACCCTATGAACGAACTGGAAGCTTTCTTAGTCGCTTATGTAACTTTGCAACCTTCCACACCCATCGTTCAGAAATGATGCGTTGCATGAATTTCATTCAACTCATCCAGTGGCGTTCGTTACGCTGGTATGGACAATGAATACGTATCCATAATCTTCTCCGATGGAACATCATTCCCCCTCGTGTAATCGACGTCGAAGGAACTATTTGCAGGAGTCACACGAGACACGCATATTAAATTGGGACAAAAAAGAACGCTCGGACGCCTTGCGATAATCCCAATGAATTGGGCGTATGACATCAGTGAGAAGTGGGAGGAGTTAGTTATTTTGAGGAGACGTCAGTCGGGGGGGCGAGGGGACAAAAGGAGCGAAGGGGGACGAAGCTAAAAAAAAAGGGGGGCGTGTATGGCAGGGGCAGTTTGCGAGGAACTGTGGGATTTTTATCAGAGGGGGGATAAGAGGCATTAGCAATGTTTTGGAGGTGTAGTTGACACGTGCTCAGAGTGACGCCGATTGCCCTTCTTCACGATTTGAAGGGATCATCGGGAGGGGGCGTGTCCAAGGTTACAAGTGACTTCCAGCCTAATGAGATTTCTCAGGGAAAACTGTGCAGTTCGGTCGCGCTTTCGTACGTCATCTATAAAGGGAGGAACCGATAGGGTGGGGCTATATGGATGGGGTGACGATAATGGTCGGAGGAACCGCAAATGGAAGACCCGAGGTCGAATCCCTGCCTGGCAAGACCATTTTCACGTCCGTTTCCCTTCCGGTTTTACTGAGTGAATTATATTAGGCGATAAATGCTTAAATATTTGAACGTGAGGGACATTTAAAAGATTTGACAATTTTCCAAAATTATCATAAAATCACCCAACTCTTGTACATATAAGGTAATTAGATCACCTTGTAAATTGTTTGCTTTAATTTATCTATAATATATTAGATTTTAAGAATTAACTTTTATATCTTCTACATATGCTGTTTTTATTAAATTCAGATATAAATTTTTTAGACGTAATTTAACTATAGATAACAGTTTTCAATAAATTTAGAATATTTTCATAGAATATGAACCATATATGAATATAAATCCCGAATTACTCATCTCGAAATTTATATTCCGGGGGAATATAAATTTCGAGATGAGTAAATTTTAATTGATTCACAACAACAAATTCAATGGAAGAATATAAAATTCTACTCTATAAAATATTTTAACTTAACTTAAGAATGTCAGTAAAAACAAAACAAATCCTACGATTAAATTGATGATTCCGCTCACTTAGTACTAAGAGATGGGAGATGCAAATTCTTATCCGTGTAAAAATATATGATTTTTATTAGAAGTAGTGAATTTTCAAAAGGTTTTCTAAAACTAAGGTCATCTCGTGCAATGGCTCCCACCGGGAATCGAATCTGGAACCGATCTCATCAAACTCGAGCTCACTGCCCACTTGGCCATCCAGGAGCCCAAAAGATATTACCATATATATTTTTATAAAATAATTATTGTATTTATACAAGATATTACTATATTTATATATTCCCCTTCATGCATAACTTTTTTCCTCTACCACGGGAATCCCATTATTGTGACAGTGAAAAATAATAGATCAAGGAAACTCAAATTTGGACTATTAAGAGAATTTTCAGACCCACATTCTTTTTTGGTAACACAGATACGTTTTGAATATTTACTCTATTATTTGCCCTGGATTTTACGTACAACTTTTCCGCCTTTCATCTAAATCTCTTGTGAAATGTAAAACTTGGAGTGGGCTTGGAGTGAAGGAAAGGAGTGACGTGTTGGTGACAGAAGCGCTCACCCCATTGGCCGATGATTATAATCGCCATCCTGCCAATCTGAGTCATGTGACACAGGTTGACACAGTGTCCAAAGAAAATGTGATGGCAAAGTGTCTTATGGATGAGTCGACGTCAGATGAACAGACACTGATACGCTCTTTAAACGCCAGCGCTGATGTGAAATTAAACTCCGCATCCTGGAATATTGGACCTCCCATATTTCACACCAGATTTTCCATCGATTACTAACAACTGAAATATTCAACAGCTGCTGATATACCCGCTGCTGAATAAAATTACGTCTCTAGCAAAATTTTACTACTGTACCATCATTTATATACCCAAGAAAACTATCATTTGTATATCTTGTATCATAGTTTATCTACCCTTGGAAACTTTGAAAAAAAAGGAGACTAGAAACTAGGTTACGATTATTGAAAAATTTAGAGAAAGCACATTTGCAAAGGAAGTAATCGTTGTTATGCGACTATCATGCTAATTTGGTTGATCCGGAAATGGGCGTATGATAAGGAAATAGATGATGGGAGAAGTCGTTTTAAGGACTCAGTCGTTCTACGAACAATACACGATAGCAATAAGCTAAAGAAGTAGCTCAAATTTTCGGTGTTTACACCCATTCCTACAAGCCGAAAGGCGAATTTCAGGGTATGAATGGAGATGTTGATTACGAGAAAAAATAAAATATATACTTAAATTCGTTCCTAATTAGTCATATGTATAATTTATAAGACTTAAAATTTCCTAGAATCCAATTTACTAATGATATTTTTGGTTATATATGAAATAAATACGAGTAAACATGTTGAAATAAGTGAAGATATTCGCTGTTATGATTTCACATGCACACTGCAGTTGGGACTACAAGATGTATGCAGTAGTGTGGAATGTTATCCCAGATTTCATACGCCCGTAAACACTAGCATGAAGCTATTCGAATAGAAAATTAAAGGGATTGGCATTTATAATGATACAAGGAACGTATTTTTAGATTTTCTACAGCCACCGAAAATAGTAAGGATAGATGCTAAGCATAACAAAGAAATAACTCCACTCTTTAAAAAAAAGTTAAGAGTTGGCGACATGCTAAGTGGTTCGAATATAGGATAACTGGGACCGATTTCGTATTCAGGCATTTCAAGTATACGCGGCTTACACGATTATTAAGACTCAGGTCCGCATTCCAGGGAATCTTTCGAGTATTAGAGGGACACAGAAAATGCATGTCATTCTTCTAGTAAACAAGGATGAGTTCGGAGAATCTCACAACCCGTGTGATGACGACGAAGGATCAGCAATGTGCCTAGTCACTCCAATTTATTCTCACGCTATCGATTGTTCCTTGGAGAAAGCTATGCACATTCAATACATCTATATACATTCTAATACCAAAGTAATTATACATACATACTAATATCAATGTATTATTATAAAATACATGGCCTAAATAGAGAACAAAATTTTGACGTAAACCTCAAAAACGAGTCGAGGAATTCTGTTATTTAACAATAAATCAAGATAGCTAGCAAATTAGCGAGAAAGGAATCATAAAAAATGGACAAGGAAAATATTACATATTGATATAAAAAGATTTGTTGACTGTTAATTATAATAAAATACTTGCGTATTGATATTCAGAAAACCAAATTGTAGAACGTAATTCCGTATTAACTTAGATATATGAACTGCAATAATATAAGGAAGAGGATATTATAAGGATGATGATGCTGTGGAATAATGGTGAATATTAACTGGACCGAGTAACTAATGAAAAGGTCAGAAAAATTCTTAGAGAGGAATTGAAAACAAATAAGAAGGTACGTGAACATACAAACATATCATGGTTGCCACAGGCACTTAAAGCTATTGAAAATCTTTGGACGGCCTTTCTAATGTATTAAATTGCAGGAAAGGGAGTGCGATGACATAATTTTTCGAAACAATATTTCGTTGACTCAATAAAATCAGTGTTTATATGTTTATACACAATATAAGTTACGTAGAAGATTGCCATCAAACGTAATAAATATTTTTCTATGCATAAATCTGATATTATGCCACTGATAAATATAATTTTGCATTCTGCAAATAAAGAAACATTAAATAGCCTTACCTTATCAGTCAGGGATGTAGTGAGCAAGATTCAGTGCTGCTTGACTCGTCCGAAGTTTTTCAGTTCGTCATCAGTTCCTAGAATTGAAGAAAATAATTTAATTTAACACATTTAGGCCTTGTATTATAATATATATTTAATGTAGTATTTAAACGTAAACTTTAACTATAACAAACCATACTTCAATCGATATTGAAGCCTTCAGTGTTTAAATGATGTTGACGTAGCTATCAGATAGACTTAATACAAATCTTACAATGATGTTTAACCATAATGCTTCATGGATATAAACAAACCATGATGCACTGCGGTTAACAACCAACATGGCGGATCTACATCGGTGAAAATCTTACGCTTCAGTTAGTTTTTAACAAAAAATTAAGTTTATCCTACAGAATATTATGAACAAATGCAATAAATATTATGATTAACATGGTAGATATTCTTTATTAAGATAATTCTAATGAATAACAATTTTTTTCCAATAAAACTTCACTAATGTCGTGGCCGCTCTTAAGTATTTTATTAATCATGATCATGACAAACTATTTCGGTTATTAAAAGTTTAAGAGAGGCTAAGCAGTTAAATACAGCTATATTTGTATTGACTTAATCTTAATAACTAACACACCCAGAATTTTGCTATGTATTTTCTGCGAAAATAATGAATCTTAAACTTATTGTTTCTAAATTGGTCTTGACATCTTGCCAGGTCCTCATCATCAAGAATAACACAGAATGCTAATTTTACCATAGGTTGAAGGATAAAAAATCATAACATAAGCATACAATCACATAATTACAATCAGTAAAATAGCAAGCAATGAACGAAAACATTAAATTTGAATTGGGAAAATCTAGGATTCGTGCATATCGAAATAATAACTCATCGCCGGAGCACGTATCGGTAAAAAGCACCAAAGATCCTTCGGAATAACAGGGTAACAATCAAATTATGTATAAAAAGGTTTACCTTTTAAGTTAGAAAGTTAGAGATGTGGTGTTCAGGATTCGCTGCTGCTTGACTTGTCCACTATTTTTCAGTTCATCAACAGTTGCTAGAATTGAAGAAAACAATTACATGTAAAACATTAAGCCCTTTTATTTCAATGCATGATTAAGATAGTGTTTAACTGTAATCTTTAACAAACCGTACTTTAATCAATGTTCAAGCCATTTTTAGTTTAAAACGATGTTGTAGTTACCAGATCAACTGAGCTTCAAATCTTACAATGATGTTTAACCATGATGCTTCATGGGAGTAAACAAACCATGATGCACCGCGGTTAAAAACCAATATGGTGGACCTATATCGGCAAATTTCTCTCGCTTCAGTTAGGTTATAACAAATAATTATGTTTACCCTGCAGAATATTATTTACAAATGTAATAAATATTTTCATAAACATGGTAGTTAATCTTTAATAAGATAATTTTAGTGACTAGGCATGTTTTTATAATAAAATTTTCAAATATCTTTTGGGTGCTCTTAAGTATTATCTTAATTATGACAAACTATTTCGAATATTAAAAGTTAAATGTAGTATAAGAAATATAATATAACTTATTTTATTTCGCTTTAATCTGATTAATATGTTAGCTATTTTTTATTGGGATAATTCCAATGACTTACAGTTTATTTCTCATAAAATCTTCAGATATATTTTTGGCGATTTTAAGATGTAACTTAATTGTGACAAATTATTTCGAATATTAAAAGGTTAACATCTAAGAAGTTTAATAAAAATATAGAGCAGTTTAATGACTGATTTTGTTTTGTTATAACCTTAATATCTAACGAATCTGGAAATTTGCAGTTTATTTCTGCGAAAATAATCAATAATGCACTTTTAGTTTTTTAATCGGTCTTTACTTCTTGGTAGATCCTTTTCATGAAGAATAAAACAGATAACTACTTGTAACAAAACTTCAAAATTTAACATCAACAGAAAGAAAAGCCGAAATATTTCGCTAAATCTTGTTTTGGCACAAATGACAATATGTACTACATAATGTTGCAATGGATAGATAAAAGTCACCGGAATAAATCTTGAATGATTGAAATTTGACTAATGAAACTTCAATCATATCACTACGATCAGTAAGTACACTTGCGATTTATGGAAAAACTAAATTAGAATCGGGAAAATCTTAAAATTCGTGCAGATAGAAATGAAAACACATCTTCAGCGCGCGTATCAGAAACATACCGAGAATCCTTCAGAATGAAGGGGAAACAAACAAATTATGTTTAAATATCTTTACCTTTTCAGTTAGAGGTACGGTGTACAAGATTCGCTGCTTCTTCACTTGTTAGCAATTTTTCATTTAATCACCAGCCACTAGAATTAAAGATAACAATTTCATGTAACATACTAATGCCTTGTATTAATATGCATATGTAATATTATGTTTAGCTACAGTATTTAACTCTAACAAACAGTACTTAATCGATATTCTAGCCTTCAGTCGTTTTAAAAAGATGCTGACGTAGTCACCAGATCGACTGAGCTCCGATTCTTACAATTATGTTTAACCGCAGTGCATCATGGGAGTAAACAAACCATGATGCACCGCGGTTGCAATGCATTGCCAAGCAATGTGGCTTATCTACGTCGGTGTAAGTCTCATACCTCAGTTATTTTTTGACTAAAATGTACATTTATCCTGTAGATCATTATGACCAAATGTAATTAATATTTTCATTAATATGGTAGTTGTTCTATTCTAATCCTTATTGAGATAATTCCAATGACTAATAATCTTAGTCTAATAAAACTTCAGACATATTTTAGACATATTTGTTATGACCAAGTATTTCAGGTATTAAAAGTTTAACATAGGGTAAGCAGTTTATCCAAACCGATGTTTTATGTCATAATCTTAATAGATGTTCAAATAAATAAGGTAGTTATTCTTTTTTAGGATAATAGCAATAACTTAGACTTTCATTGCTAAAATAGCCTTCAGACATCTTTTGGTTGATTTTAAATATTCTCCAAATTATGACAAACTATTTTTGAAATTTGAAGTTCAAGATAAACAGTATAATAAAACTGATTTTAAAATTAATCTTCGGAAGAGATATCTGGTGGAAATAGATAAAATATGGCAATTTTATTTCTATTGTGAAAAATGTTTTTGTTTCGCTTAAATCTTAATCTACCTTATATCTTATCTAAAACATCCAGTTTTTTAGGCATAGTTTCTGCGAAAATAATGAATTCTATACTTCCGATAATTTGTTCTTGAATTTTTGGTAGACCCCTTTCATTAATAATAAAATCAAACACCTTCTACCACAACTTACAACTTTATCTTTAAACAACAAAAGTTGTGGGAAAGCCGAAATGTTTTTCTGAACCTTTCTTCATACGTAAATCATTATTTGTACATATATAGGGTACCTTTAATGTAGAAGTTGATAAATAAGAGTTGAAGTAATAAAATTAAGTATTTTTGAAAGCTGGACGATCAAACTTCAATCATATAACTACGATCACTAAAATGACCAGCAATTAATGAAAACAGATTTTAAACGGGAAAACCTTGGATTCGTGCAGATCGAAATGAAAACACCTCGGAGTATCGGAAAAAGCACCCAAAAATACTTGGGAATGAACCGGGCTATTTCCCCGACCAGAATTAACAACACTTTTCTCGCCTCGTGAGGAAGGAGATCTCTATCGAGCCTCTCCCAAAAGAGATAAAAAAATGACTTGGAGGAGACCTTCGGCCTGCCTCACCTAGGACATCTTCCTTATCTTTCTTCCTCCGACCAATACGCTGTAAATCACGAGAGACCCCTTCCATTTGCACTCAATCCAATGCCACTTGCACCTGACTACGCTCTCACCACACACATCTCTCCTTTATCTTGCCTGGAAAGCCATTTCCAAATGCTCCATTTTTATCTCTTCCTCTATCTCACACCTCTATGGCCCTTGCGCCTGTCCGGACAAACTGATGAGATGACCACTTCCATTCGGATACCTCGGGTTCGAATCCCTTCTCCGAATCTCCGATCTCCCAAGGATTGGTGTGCCTGATATCGGCGCATAATTCTCAGGGAAGCAGCTTTATTCAAGCGATTGCTATGGGGACGCTAATTCAGCAACAATCGGATGTATCGTCTGATTTAATGGCGTTTCCAAGATGTTTGTTACGGGAAGTGGTACGTTGCGGTTGATGAAATTTTCCCTCTGAGATAATGCTGAGTGAACATAACAATTATGGTGGTTCTAAGTGGCTCATGTTGAGATATTAGTACTATTGCTTTTTTATGTTGTGCAAAACAATATTATCTTCATATTTTCTTATGTATGTATTCGCTGCCAATAAATCTAATATTAAACATAAACTAAATTATTTACTGAGGTTAATATTAATCTGTCTGGTTAACATTTTTCCATTCACATCTATCCAAAAACTTCATTATTAAATAAAATAACTACTAAATTGGTGAATGATAGTAATAAATCAATTCTAGCAATAAATATCAATAAACAAGTTAGAAGAGCAAACATTGTATATTTCACAAACTCTTGGATTTACCGACCGGTTTCAGCCATGACGGCCATTTTCAAAGTTTGTTAAACATACAAAGTTTGCTCCTCTTACTTGTTCAGAGTGGCATTTCACGAAGTACAGCCATGTCATATTAACTTTAAATATCAATAATATTCGATTGTTAAACCCACTGAAAATTTATTAGATGTAAACTGATCATATTTTGTGCAAATATAGAGAGAATTAAAATAGAAGATATACTTTTTCAGTGTATTCTTCGATGGAAATTTAAAGAAGAAATATAAAGATGTATAACAATTTAACAGCCTACCGGTGATACTAGCCCTAGGGTGATTCTTACGGTAGACAAAAGCGCAATGTTACAGAATGTTCGCATTATATCTTCTACGACTTTTGATAAAGGATTTTCTCAATTTATTTAGGGAATCTAACCCAAGTTTTAATATTTATCCTATTCCTTCAATGCTAACCGGTTGATCACTATGCCTTAGTCTTCCTGCTTTCCTGAGAAATATTTTAAATAAATCAATAAATTTGATCACCAATGGCAATAGAGTTTTAAAAAGCAGAAATAAATTTCATCTCCAAGACGATGAAATTACAGATTTAGCAAATGAATAATTGTGTTGCATTCATTAACGAGTTTCGTATACTTCTTATCAGGCTAATAAAGGAATCAAAAATCTGTAATAAATCGTGTGAAAAATGCAAAGTATTTTCGTTTTCAAAGCCATTATCTTTGTAAGTTGTGTCCGCATGAAGAAATATATTAAATAACCAAAGAAAGTTGCAGTGAATGTGATATTTGCTGAAAATTTCAGCCAATTTAAATTAGTTGACGCAAACAACTTTCTTCGTAACCAATTAATCTTTCTTTAAACGTATGAGATCGGATAGAACAGAAATTTAAGGAAACCCCCCATTCAAATTATGGCGGCAGCTTTTAAAGTTTTCCGAAATCGATGGCGGCATAGAGATCTGTAAAAAAAAGGACACTTTCCGAAGAAAAAAATAGGGAGAAAGGCGCGGAAACCTCAGCTCAAAATTCCACCCCTCAGACGTTCTATTATTCAGCAGAGGAGAGGAAATAGTAGAGGAAAGGGAAGAGGTGATATAGGACCGAATTAAGTAGAGTTACATAAAGTCAGTGGGAAAAGAGCGGATTAAACATTCCAGCGAGAAAAAGAGCTGGAAAAACAGGGGGGAGTGACAGAATGACAAGCGACGCTGCAAGGAAAATATTGGAAGGTGTGGGAAATGCATAAAAGAGAATCGAGGGAGATAAAAGGGAAGTGGAGAATGGAAGGGATCGAGAAGATGGAGGAAGAATTAAATAAAGGAGAGAGAGGTCGTACGGGGTGGAAATGGAAGGGTTTTCAGGAAGAGGGTTGAAATCCCTCGAAAAAGGGACCATTCCCAGGGACGTAGGACCCATTCAACGCTGCCGATGGAAAACTTTATAAGGGAGTTGGGTGGTGTTTCTATTGTCATCATTTGCACCACTGCTTCCGAGCTTTTTATTTTTACGTACGAAAAAATCCATATTAGAAGGACTTAAATTTTATATATTTATTGGGTTTGCTGGTTGACTGTGGAATTACCGACCTTTATTTTTATAAGTTCCTAATCTGATGATAAAAATTTTTTGGATGATATCCCTGGGCTATTGATTATAATAGCAAATAAGAGCCCTTTCGCGATAAATTCATAAAAAATACCCAGTTTACCATATAAATCTGACCACTATGCAGTCGGAGATGTTGGTAAATCTGCTAATTTAATATTTGTCAACGTATTGTGTAATCTCAAAAGCTTCAGTAATTCATATGAGGCAAATCTATGCATAAGACATTACTTATAAGTATAGTTATGATATGACCAATTTTAGAGAAATATGTTCTGAATGTAAGATGGAAGAAGAGACAACCTTGTCTCAATCTCGCCCCGCAATAAAGACATTTTTATTGTCATCATTATTTAATGTTGGCATCCCTGACTTATGAAGTTATTAACGGTAAATGGTTTTAGAATTGTTCACAAAATATCATTATTCTAATTCGCTCGAAGTTTATTTACGGAACTATTAAGGAAAAATTTTCAAATCATCAAAAGTAATAAGTTGACAGCCTTGCTAAGATGTAGTTTTATTTACGAATTTGAATAATGGCCAAAACCTATGGGTGGGGCGTTTATTATGACACTAAAAATAATCTATATCAGAGGCTTTTCAATTTTATAAATTTGTTAGACTCGGTGGATGAATTTAGAATGAACACCCTTTATTTTTATGAGTGTTTAATCTTACCTGTTTAATCTGGCACCTGATTGAAATAATCTAAATAAACTTTAATTATCTATTTCTTGTTGACCATCGTAATTTGTAGAAAACGAAAATTAAGCAAACGTAAGCAACGGAGAAGAATGTTTCTATTTTAACAGGAGAGACTGCTACACACGGTACGATATTTATCGTTTCACTTCAACATTCAAAATTATCTCTCAGACATTTCAAAATTATATCACATCAAAATTTTATTAATAATAAAGATGATGATTTTATAACGATTTCTTTCATGAAAACTCGAAGATAATCCTAATGGCATCCATTTTAATAATAAATATTATTGACGAACACACGGATCTTTTTCATCATCAAAAGATTCAACTTGCCGGGACTCGAACTCGGAACCTTAGGGGGTCAGATCTCAGGACAATTCCTGAAATGCAACGTCGTTTTCAAGGAGCGCTAAAACTTCCGATCAATACCCCTTCTGCCCCTCTTGCTTTGACTTCTCCGATGACCAAAACAACTGAGAAATTAAATTTCTCTTCAGTCCACCCCAAGAACATTTATTATGTCCGGGTCGTCAAAACACCGGACGGAGCCTCCTCAAAGCCCGGACGAAAGCCGGACGGGTGGCAATCCTAGTGGGGAAGAAAAGGGTGTGAGAGGGGGGCTAGAATGGTCTCTCTTTCGGAGGGAAGGCCCTTGACAGTATGATGAACGAGGGCGCAAATGGCGCGGATTTGTAAGGGGAGAGAGGGTTGGAAATGGTTTCCATGACATGATCCGGGTTGTTTTTTTCTCCTTCTCTGTGTTTGAAATAGTTCTTCGACTGCTAGACGGCTACTTAACGTTTAAATCTTCGCATTTCGTCGGACGCTAAAGGAAGCTGTCGTCTTCCAGATGAAGTTGTTTTAACCGGCTAAACGAAGGTAGGCGGTCTTAAAGGTATGCTATCCAAGAGCGAAATTCTGTTCTAGAATTGCATTACCGCACCTTTCTTAAATGGTAAGATTGCGCATTTATAAAATCTTATACGTGTGTTTACATTACACTTCTACGTACTTTTATAAGATTTTTAGTTTACGGTGGATGGTAGAGGCCTTATTGTAGTGGAACTCCACAATTCGAATAAAATACTGGAACGATTACGATTTATCAATATATTTGTGGATTCTGTTTATATTAATAAATAGTTCCAGTATTTTATTCGGACTTTTATTTTGTCGAAAAATACATGGTTTGATAAAACGATAGGAGTGGTATGGTAACGGTATCGGTCTATGGTATGGTATAGGTCCTAAGACTTTTGCTTGGGGAGCTAAACTAATAGAGTATAATACAATTTCAGTTGGCAAACAAAGTTAATGATTTTCACAATGATAATGAAGAAATAAAGCTTACTTTTACTAGAAATTACTTAATACGCGTACCAAAAAGTCTTACTATAAGCCTGAGGGCAATCAAAATAATGGTGTACCAGTAGAATCTTGGGAGAATTGGCTAAGGGCTGTCAGCCTCCCCTGGGTAGTAGACTGGGTAATATTCGAACTGGGTATATTTGTTAGACTACCTGGAGTAGGTTAACAAATCTTATCTTTGGTAGGCTCTTGCGTCCTAAACTTGTATTTCCTCCGTGATGGAAATTTTTAAGACAAAATTCGAAAAACTTTTTCGCCGTCATTTTTGAGGTATTTCTCTAAAGTGACACCGTACTTTTCTATGCTTCCCTCAGGGTGGCACAGAAACCTAGAACGTAGTTAATGTTTATAAATATCTCAAACCTTCTACTGAGTTTCGAAAGTTTGACACTCATAGGTTTCGTAATTATAGGAAAAGTTATCTATTATATGCAAGTTTGTAAATTTAGGACATTTAACAGCGTATCGTTTAGCAAATGAAAATTGAAATGAATCACAAAGAGAAAAATTTTATCATTGTTTATTAAATGATCTATTCTTGATTTTGAATAGTTGAAATACACGATTTCCGTATTTTAATGGGACGTAGAAATTAAAAACGGAGTCATATTGACCCCAAGCTACTCATTTAAGTTTTTTTCGAAGTGACTAACTAAGAGTTTATATTATATTTATATATTATATAAATTATTATTAATCCGTCCTTTATCATCTAGCATCTTTTTGCCTTGTTTTTCCCGCTGCCTTTTCTTTGGATCCTATATTCACTCTTCTTTCAACTTTTTAGCAACGCATTTTCTCTGATATAGATAAATTAGTTTGATTTGAGTTTTGCACATTAACTATGTAATTCGTGTAAACAAGAAGAGTTATCGTGGCTCTTTGTCCAACTCAGAAAATTTTATCACGTACCAAAATAATTTAATACAGGATAAACTCGCTTTCTGAAAATGTATTCAAAACATAATAAAAATCTAGAAATGATATTTCATGAAAGATATGAGACAAGAGTCAATTTTTCTCAAGAAAACTAGATACTTTCTTAAAAATAACTGTCAACGAAACTGGAAGAAACTAATCGTGTATTTTTCGTACTGTAGAGTTTTTCTCATTTTGTGTCAAAACTGGATCTAGTTTCCATAGGAAAAAGTGACTTCTGTCTTATTTATCCCATAAAAATGAGTTAATTTAGGCTTCAAAATTTGGCACATTATTCAATGTACATCCACATTTACATTAATCTCCTGCTGGGTGCTTTCGGCGTGAGAAATGGGGTAAACATCCTGCTGATAGTGGGTTAACTTATATCTTATACAAGTTCTTCAGATGGCTCTGTATTTGATAATCGCGTCAATTTATTGTTTTCTACCTCCCGCGGATTTTACTAATTTTACAAATTTAAAGTGAAAGTAGTGACCTCACGGTAGTGGAGTAAGAAGCATTAGGAAGAGAATT
Source organism: Pachydiplax longipennis (assembly GCA_036926295.1). Taxonomy (NCBI): domain Eukaryota; kingdom Metazoa; phylum Arthropoda; class Insecta; order Odonata; family Libellulidae; genus Pachydiplax; species Pachydiplax longipennis. Next base: position 20,331,153 of record JAVFKF010000003.1, on the reverse strand, counting down.
AAGTTAATGTATTTAGTGTAACATATTTTGGCAAATTTTGCAAAAATTAGACATTTAAACACACAATATAAAGTTTTCTCACATTTTTTTTTTCACAAAACAAATGGAAATTGCCAAAGGTCTCCTCGCCGTCAACATAAAAAATGAATAATTTCAATTTGTACTTGTATGTTATCATTGAATGCAGAATAAAACAGCTTGGTTTTCTATTTGCAATCCTCACTTCTATGGGTCCTAATTTTAGTGTCGGGACCATAACATACTTAAGAAATTTATTTAATAATTTTACTCTGGAATCGCTACGGCATTTCAGGTTATCTTGCACTCATGGATGTAGATTACGAGAGATACACTAGCAAAGGAGAATTAATTACCAGGGGAATAAGGAAACGCACAGAGATTTCTGCCTCAAAGAACAGACAGTGTATATGAAACCAATGTAGCGAGACATAGAATCTAGGTTTCAGAGGTAGTACTTAATTAAACGAAAATAAGTCTGGGAAAAAAAACACTTGGACGGGAAAACGAAAGATTTCACTATGTTTTTCTTACTCACATAAAAGATTTTTGTGTACTTCTGTATATCCTAACAATCGCCTCATTCTTATAAAAATTCTCATTCGCCTTATAAAGGAATTTTTACATTTATCTTAATAACTGATAAAGATTAAATCATATGATCAGATCCTGACTGGTGAAACCCCGGATCAATTTAGAAACTTTTATACTTATCTCATCAAATTTTGAATTTCATCAGAGAAAATGATGTTTTCTATTGTTTGTTAATTACGATTTCTTCTTGGTCATACTAAATAGCTTTTTAAATCCTTTTGGTTTTGCATAAAATATTTTCGATGGAATTCAAAAGAACTTATTTACTCAAGGAAATGATAAGACCAATCTGTACATTACTTCCCGAACCTTGATTGAAAAGTTTTATATGATTTTATTCACAAAGAAATACGTCGAAAAATTTTGGTCAAAGAGAACTTTGGCTGAAAAGGCTATAAAAATACAGAGCAAAATCTAGGGGTAAACATTACCATTTACAGTCTTCACGATTTGAACTGCTAAACGTAAACCCAATCTGAGGAAGACTTCGGCCATAGTTATCAAACTGAAAAAATAATTCTAATGATTCTCTGAAATTTTACTTCGTGATACAAAAAATATACCTATTTACCTATAAGTTTCTGTGCGATATCGACGAATTTTATTTTATTAAACTGAGTATTTATTTTCAGGAAGTTATCTTTTATGAAAAAAATGTATTTTTTTGTAAGGGAGAGATTGATTTTGTAGTAGTGTATTGTATTAGCTAGAAGATACCTGTATTTTGATGGTCAATAACGATGTATTATTTGAATTCGTTATTTATTTAGTATTTTTAATTGCATAGAATTTTCATTTATTATTTTAATATGTTATATTTAATACCGGACTGTTAGTTCAATTGTAACGAAGGAATCAAGTATATAATAATAAATGTAAATTTATTTTATTTTAATTAAGCTAAAATACGTTATCTTAACTCGTTCCTATAAATGTCCTTTTTCCCGATAAATAACAGGAGTAGGAATCTTACAAAATAAAGTTTCAGCCTAGCTTCCGTCGGAACGTATAAAATAATTCTTCCAGGATTCGTCTTTCAAAAGGACTCTTCTTTTAAACTTTTAAGGATAGCGGACTGATAAACCGTTTGTTCGCAAGGAGAAGTTGAAATAGTCTGCGAAAGCTCGGGGGCGAGTTGAAAGGAAGTAGTTTATGTCCGCGTAAAAGTAAGACGGAAAAATCAACGAAAATAGGCCATCTCATAGTTCGGAGGAGTATCTGCTCTCTTCGTCTGGAAGCCTTTTGTATGTTTCTTGTACTTTGCAACCGGCGCGTGTTGAGGCGGATTTTAAAAGGAACGAATTAAGTCTGCGAATGCCTCTGACCCAAATACATACAAGAGAGACTTTTCAGACGGTGCGCGGAATACTTTAAAGCCGGCGCCGTTTCACAATGTTTGGGTCCTCCGAAACCTGACGCACTTCGTTCTTCATTTGTTATCCGAGGACTGACGGCCTTCAAAGACCGAGATTACTAACCGGCGTCGCATCTTCACCATGTCTTGAGTAGGGAGTGATAATCATATCTAAGCTTACCATGTGTTTCTTTGACCAGGGTATCGAACCGAAAAAACATTATTTTTTGCCGTAGTGAAAACCGAACTCGAACCGAAGATATGCAAATTCTTGAAGCTGAACCGACACAGAAATTTGCTATCCATTCTGTTCCGAACTTTGGTTGCAGACAGTGTAGCTTAATTATAGGTAATTTTAGGAAGGTTCACTAAATATATGCAACTACAACTGGCCAAAAACCATTACGAAATTTCATTCTAAAATGTAGTGTGATGCAATGTGAAAGGAAAAAGAATAAATTAAAAATAATAAAACAAACTTTCACAAAGAATTAATTTTGCAATGCTCAGAGCGGAAAAACAGTTCGAACTGGTACGAAGTTGGCAGAATAAACGAAATCGAAACTGAGCCAATACCTTTATTCGTTGAACAGAAGCGAAAACCGAAAAGAAAAGGATATTATGATTGGATCTGGATCTGTCCGGGATTGTCCCAGATTGTACTCATGGTTTCGGCCAATTATTCATTTGTTCTGATAGAAAGGAAAAACTCCCAGAAGAAATGTAGGAAAGAAAATGATATTTTATAAGAAAAATATATATAAGAAAAATCATTTAACGAAATATTTTCTTAAAGTCTTGATGTTGTACACACTCAAATTTTCGAGAAAGAATATAAAATTAGACTAATTTAAATCAATGTTAATGTTTTAATGCTCCAAAGTACCGCACCATATGAATATGGCGACCTTATACATGACCGAAAGAGTGACAAATCTTCAAAATATACGATCTACGAAATACAATAATCATCTCTGAATATGGTCCTGGTAATTCCTCAAAAACAGGAGAGGCTTTTTATGCTTGAGCACTCCAAGGAAACAATTATTGACGTTACTCATTATCAACATTTTCTTATTCGACTTACAAGTAATCATTTACGGTGGCAGTCACTGTTTCTTAACGCTGAAATATCTGCCAACTCAAATGAAATTAATGGAAGAGGATATTAAACATATGGGTGACTCCCAGATAAGGCATAAGTTGGGGTATTATAGCTGTTCAATTGTATCCAGTATAAGAAATAACAATATCCAGTAAATGAAATATCCAATGGTACAGAAGAGAAAATAAAGCTGGGCGAATCTTAAATCCTCAACATCGAAACGGCTCCTATTGGACACGTAGATAAATAAGATATTCCGAAAGCAAAAGAAACAATGAGACGGCATTATGTATACACCGCGTGGTATCTTCCAGGCAATTAAGATACCAAAGGCTCCAACAAAGAGGATATATATTTTTTCTTTCTCCGCTCCCCAGGAGGCCGTAAAAGGTTCTCATGGACCTCAATCTTCTCACCGACGTCTTCCTCTGTCAAACCCACGTTGACGCTCCGCCGCCGTTTATCGCGGTCCAAAGCGATTTCACGATGACTTTTAACCGTTCTTTTCACCGCCATCTTTCAACTCCGACCCCCCGTCGGCAGCCCGTGCGTACGCGTGTGTGCGTGTGCGGAGACGTATACAAATCGCCCCTTTCTCATCGCAAGATGATTCCTCGGCGGACCCTCCACATATCACGCCTTCTTCGCTGGGAGGGAATACATTTTTGGAATTGCTTTCGGTTTACAATTGAAACGGTTGCCTTGGAGACTCCATATACTCTAAAGGACCACTCCCCAGTAATCGTTAGGGGTGGATTTATAATTAGGCATAATAGGCAATGGAGGAAGGTCTCATAAAAGTTGTATTTATATATTAAAGTTCCATTTGGTGGCCTCAATAAGACTGTATATACGGACTTTCAATAATATATTTCTTTTTCAAATTTCCAGAGACACGACGTGTTCACGAATACCTGTTTTCTCTTCCGGAATGAATTTGTATAGATCAGGTCAATGTAAAATTTTCATAGAATAAGCTACGTAGTTAATGTCACTATATAATGCTATATAATGTCTAGGGTTCACCACCCATCAAAATGGCGAAACTTTTAATGACATTAACTGGTTTGAAGTCGGCAGGCTGAGTGAAAGCTGAACCGAGCTGAATCAGGATCGAAAATATTACGGTTCTTTGTTCTGCTCCCTTTTTATTACATTTCGGTCTTTCTCGCGAGTCGCTTTTGTGGTAATGAAAATAATCCAATATTGTTATTAATATTTGGAGAATGAAAGCCATTTATAATCGGCTCTTTCCTCTTTCAATCATGTTATCAAATTTCCACTTAATATTTATTATTAATTTTTTGGACGAAACACTTACTGGAAAGAAAGATGGCTCGATAAGGTTTCTCTGATATCTTACAATAGCACCAAATCCTTACTCAGAAATGAACGTATGCTTAGTTTCGACTAATGCTTCTCAGATTTCCATCAATGGTAGTATCAATGAGGCGAATATGGCATAGAATAACGTATGTTTGCTACAATCGAAGGACTGTTACTTAAGAATGATCTCTACTGAAACTAAGCGCTTGAATATCCCTACTCTAATTAAAAAATTACGAACATATATCAAATAGAGCGTTACGAAACAATAAATGATACTTAAAATGTTGAAATAAGTACAGAATGGAAAATAAAATCAGGAAGACAGGCGATCGCTGACTCGGAGAGCCAGGCATCCTAAGCTGACAATTGACTTGCTTTTGGCGAGTGGCAGGGGGTTAACCTTCTCTTTTGATAATCAATCACAGTCGTAAAATTATTAGAAGAAATCGAGGATCCTAATAAGTTGAATTTTAACTACAGAACTCCCAGAAATCTCTTACGATAGCATTAAAAGTATTTGAAAAAGTTTCCCTCACTAAGTGAAGCGTTTGAAACAAATGGCGACAAAGTATATATTATGCGTTATGTATATAGATTCGCAGATAAATTTAATTTTCTAAATTTTCCTTCTTTCGCATAGGTTCAGCCGTCACTGCTGACACGCCCGGTTATAACTGATTATGGGAACAAAACTGATGTAACTTAAAGTAGGGAAAGAATCGCTGGAGACGTAAAGAAAGCAACATACTAAGAGGGAGTATGAAAGATGAACTAATTCATAACACGAACAATATCTCTGAATCGCCTAAATACATCACTGCTCACCAAAATTTACTCGTCGCCTTCGCATTAGGGTATAGAAATGTTGGGATCGGGTAAACACAAACACACACCCACACATCGGAAAGAGGCAAGCTGTGCCGAATCTATTTCAAGGGTTGTCCAATACTCCTTCCCTCTCTCTTATATATCCCTCAGCTTCCGATTCCCTTTCCCTTTTCACCCCATTCCATTTTTCATCCCCCTCTTCTTGTCAGCGAAACTTCCTACAGGAAGCTATTCTGGTTACCACGCCCCTTCCACTCCTTCAATACCGTCATCTTCTTCAATCTCTTTTCATCCACTCTCATTCCCTCCATCTCACGAAAATGGCTTTCGACTAACTGTTTTATCTATGTAATCCTAGCTGATTTTTATATATGTTACTAGTGAACTCCCCCGTTAAAAATGGAAAAACTAAATCAAATTGAAAGAAAAGATATTTGAACTCGGATGTTAATGAATAAGAGGTTTGAAAACTCCCCGATAGCCGAATAAGTGGAAAATCAGGCCAGTTCCCCCAATGGATAACAAAAGGGTATTAACGAACTATGTATCACTCAGTGAGTACCTCAATAGCTATGCTAGGCATAGTGTACCGAGAAAGAACCACGTTTTAAGAGACAACGTCTTAATCGGGAATATTTAAAGGGGTTTTTCTTTTATAAATTGATATTCCCCATGTATTCTCATGGGTTTACCTCGGATTCAACAATAGCACTGGCCGTCAAAGAGACGGGTTGCTAACCATAAAATTTTCCATGATATTGTATGTCTCGCAATGTGAAGTCAAAAATGATTCCCCCCTAAAAATAACGATTTTTTATTTAATTTCCCTTCTTTTGATACTTATCTCGATTTCGTACGACAAATATTTCTGATTTAATTTTGTAGAAGAACTGAAGTCCGCGAGAGATAAAAACTAACTTCACGTGCTTTTCTTATGGGGACGATTCCAAATCATATAGAGTCCAGCCTAGGATACTTTTATAAACTGTGACGACGAATTTCTGTAGTAAATTGACCTTTTTGATTGAAAATAATTAATACAATTTCGTACTTAATATCTAAAAAAGGAAGGTGCGGTGAATTAATTTATGGATAGTCTCTCAAACCATTTCTTATGAGTTTTTATTAGACTTATTCTTTCTGTAGATTCTATTATTGTGTTTGTGTTATCACCTAGTATATAAAAATAGAGGTCACACAGACTTAAAACTTCGTGTATTATCAAATAAATTCATCCTGATGAGAAAGAAACTATTTTATATAATCCAAATCATTCAAGAATTGAATCCAGGCCATTTTGAATACGAATTTGGAATCCGTTAAGTTTGTTTTATACTCGTGCATGGGTTTATCTATTTATTTTGTAAAATTAGCTTGAAATTATTGTTATAAAATATTGAGAAAATATCACTAAAAATATCATTATAGGATCATGTCTTAATCGTAAAAATTGTTCCTGGTTTTTAACGAAGGTATATTTACTAGATTACATTTCAAGATATTATGCATCGCGATTCCCCCTGCTGTTTTCATGAACTGCATTTATTCAGCTACTTGTCGGGTTCAACTCAAAGGCTACGGACGACCATTTAATTAATGCAAGGACTTCGCCAGGATTCGTTTTTCAATTAAGAAACCTTCGTCCAAAGAGCCAGAAGTAAAAGAAACAGCAGTAAAACAGAAGTAAAAGAAGCAAATCCCGATTGGAAAGAGTTTATAAAGATTCTCTGTAAAAGATTGCCTTCTGGCATTTTCATTAAGGTTGCTTGAGAGCATCTTTCACACTTATTCTATTTTTATACCAAATGATTTCGTTGTTATATTTTTTGCGACATACTAATCCCTTGTAGAATCTTTCGCAGAAGATACGCCTAAGCATTGGTGTATTCAGAAGGAGGGAGCAAAAGGACATATGTCCTATATTAAAACATCTGAGACACTGCTTTACGTATTCTAGTTAAGTTATATGCGGAAGTCATTTTAGTTATGTTCATGGACACAGGCATTTCATCTTCTTTACTCAATTAGTCGAGCTTCATCTTTAGAAATTAACATTTTTATCTCCTAAAAGTCTTCTATTTTTTCTACAATATGATAGATAGTCTAAGATGTATTTATCACCAAAACGAAATCCCATTAAAATGGCAATCCAGAAAAAAATGGACTCGACTGTCATAATGCAAGTAATACAATGTCTATTTAACATTCTGTGTTTAGGTTTAGGATTCGAAGCATTAGACTAAGCGTCTAGTTATTTTCAAAATCTAACAATAAGTATCATAGGAAAATGACACGTATTCCAATCATTCTTTTGTGAGAAATACTAGCGAAATGGTCGAAAGGTGAATCAAGGCCCTGAATATAACAAATATCAAATTTCCTCATTTAGTAACAATGATTCTTGTGATTAGATGTAACTCTACCTCAAAATATTTTGCAAGAATGTAAAATTTCACGATCTACATGGAAGTGCACATGTATGGTGAGGTTGCCTGACTACGATTTGCATATACCAAACATATTATTCGTTAAGTGAATATCTAAACTAAAATTAACCAATAGCCATTCTAAGAGATTGTATTCATTACATAAATTATTATATATCATATATGAGTTTATATTTATTATGATATACCATGTATGACCATTTGTTTTCTTGTACATTTGATTACTGTTATTTGTTCACAATTGAGTCCTGAAAATTGTATATTAATATACTGAGTTGCCAGAATCTTTAATTTACTGTGCTTTATATCTCTCGATAATAGTAAATTTTTAATTTTAAGGTAAATTGATATTGTAATAAACTTATGAAATAATTGTATCATTGATTTTTAATTGAAAATTGTGATGGTAAATCTGAAGGAGATTGCACTCATGTAAATCTTGATGCTATTTGTTTTATACATCACTAATAGTGATGTCTAGTCTAGATTTGTTTCATATATAGCGACTAGCCACATGTCTAGAATGCATAGACCTACGTGATCAACAAAAATCATTATTATTACACAACTTTTCCATAAACATAGGTTCGTCGATCTTAACGATAGGATACATTCCTATTAATTTAGATCAAGGAATATATCATGATAAACTCGATCGAATCCGTGTGTTACGCAGAGTACAATCTCTCCTTGTTAGCAAATAACCCCAAAACAAACCTAAGCTAAAAGTTAGTCCATAACCTATTCGATTTCCTCAGTCTCGTTCAGTCTGCTTAGGGTAAGAATTAATTCCTCCCTAAGCGGAGAAGTGTGAGAGAAATCCAGGAGAAGGGCGAAAGAGTGCCAAGAGAGACGAACCAAATTGTGCGTGGCTTAGCTCCTACGGAATGATAAAGTGCGGCCGTTTGGGTGGGTAGAAGTGCAAAAAACGATTCTGAGATGCTGGTAGGTCAGGAGATGGAATCGGAGGATGAAGTGGAAAAGGCCACGGTTAGTTAGTATGCTCATTAAATGTGATGGGGGAAGATGCATGGGAATGAAAATACCCCCGTGATGATATTTACCGTTTTATCGGGAAAGAGATCGGGATATTCGGATCTGTGATAGGCGGAGAGGGATACAAGGCATTGGTTCGTCCAATTTGTTCAGGATTCTTCAAGAAGTTGAGAAGTAAGCTGTCAACGAACAAATGCAAAGGTTCAAAGGGTGGAAATTTTACCACGATACGGTTAAGCTCTATTTGGAATAAAAATTATTAGCCAACGATTCATCACAGCGGTAATTCATAAGCTAGAATATCATTAGTACAAAATACTGCTGTTTGACTTAGCATTAAAGCGTCGAGAAATGCATTCATGATTACCTACGTAATTATATTACATCAGAATATAATTACAATGATGATCAATTTATTCGTTAAAAATCATATAAATACAAATTTTCAGCAATATTTATGAATGTTACAAAGTCTTCTGTTGAGAGAATGGAATTTAGTCGGAATGTTAGTTTAAAGGGTAGAACATCTGCTCAAAGTGGCTGATCTGCGTTTTAGCAATCTCGGAGTCGACGATTGTTACATAATGCTACATTATTACCATCAGATACCATTCCTCTTTTTATCTTTCAAATTATGCTTTGCAGACAGATATTCCTGATAATTTCGATTACAGTCTCATTCAGTATCAATGCAACGTAACATACAGAGAACAATTTCAGATTTTACATGAAGGCGTCAATAGTGGGATCCAGACGGGGGAGGGATATGATCGACATATGAGTGACATCAAGTAGAGAGGAACAAGAAACTACATGTGTAGCCAATTTTTACCATACAAATAGCGTAAAAAATATACGCTTTGTGGTCGAGAATTAAGGCATTCTGATATCTGATATTTTAGAATAAATAATATAAGAAACTAACTTGAATCACTTAGAGCTGGTTAAGAGTGTTCCGTGCCTAACCTTCAGGCCCAAGAGCCTCTTTCACTAGGGTAACTTTTCATTTTGCTTATGGCAATCAATATATTTACGCAGGAATGGACTCAGGTAGCCACTTCCACCAGGGAACCCTATGGTGGATGAACAGCACTGGTATCACCCCCTTTAGCAGGCTTCCAAGTCCTCCCTGACCATACCAATAACCGAAATGCAAGTATTGACGCCTCGTTGATTATCGCTCCCTGACCCGTCTCCCCTGATTACTATCAGAAGCTGGCACTGGATAACTTTTTATCACCGGGCACCAGCTACATAAAAGATGACGATTCACGAAGCAATGCCGATTAGTTACGAACAATCTCGTACATCACCGCAATGCTCCTAAATCCGCATCAGTGTTTCGAACCGAAGGAAAAAACGTGGGCAAAACCTAAGCCGTGCGTATGAATTACTAAAGAACAAACTCTTCCCCGTGGCGATCCACCCAAAACATCCGAACGAATCCGTTTGACGAACGACTCAAAACGACCTCATCTCCGCCGCAAAACTCAAACGAGCCAAGTTCATTCAACAGAAGAGAGTCTGCGGGGATACAAAACGACGCCGCGGAAACAAACGACAATCGAGCGGCGCTATATAGGCGGCGTCTATCGTAGATGAGCGATTCGTCATTACCGTGCGAGGGACACCCAACAACTGCGGCCGGAGTACATGGGAACTACAGCGACGGGTGAAGAAGAAATCTTTCTCGTACCATGGAGGGTCACGGACGGGGTAGAGGGGCGGCCAACAGTGATTTATGGCCTCACAAGGTCCTCATGCTGGTGTCCCGTGGCGCAGCAGTCGATTTTTCTCGAGGGGGCGCTGGATTTTGGGGACAGTCTGTGCCTGGAGGAGGGATCGGGGGGCGGAGGGAAAAGGGGGGGTGAAGGAGGCTGTTTCGGGAATGTGGAGGTGTGTGTGTGGGTGTAGGGGAAAAACAAGAATCCGAACGGCTATAATGAAAAATTCCCTTCGGACCTGGGCTAATCAATTCTTTCCCCCAAGAATACAAAAATAGAGGGAATATGTAGAGAAAATCCCCGTTTTCAGACAGTGGCGAAATAAATACTGGAAAAATATCGTTTCATTCCATGAATTTAATGACAATATATACTTTTTAAATCATTCTTATCGCTTACTAAGGAGAAGGATGCAGAAATTGAGCGTTTAGTAAAGAGAAATTCCCGAGGCATTTTTTACAATGGCGAAGAAGTTAGGTTCGTTGAGGTATTATAATTTATTTCTCCAATAAGTATCTGCATAATACCGTTTAAATTTACTTTTATACTATAATTATAGTACAAGATTGTATACGTTTTTCATTATCAATGATTGCTGAGAATTGGAAAACTATGATTTGCATAATTTGAAACTTTGTAAGTCATCAAACGCCTCTTTCATTCATTAAACATCAAGTTAAAAATTAATTCAACGATTTTGGTAATTTAATTTGATTTCCGGCTCTGAAGGAGAAACTAAGGGTGGTCCTAGGAAAATCGTCAGAGTAAAACATTTCGGAAGGAAATTATGTATTAAGGGTTTGACAGTTTGATTACACCAGCGTAAATCTTATAGTATACTGCGTTCTATTTTTCTATTTATTGACTATGGCTTACGAAAGAATCAAATTTTATGTATTTTTCTACATGCTGCAAAAATATCCTTGTCGCAGGTCATCTTATAATTATTAGTTTAAATTCAAAGTTGTGGACCTCAACTTTCAGCTACTATACATCAGAAATGGAAAACAGTAAATTAGAAATACAATTGATGAGAATAAACGCATTGATTTTGGAAATTCTCTCTATAATATTACGCCTTTATTCTAATCGTTTAATCTTAGATACAAGTAAAACAGTCTGATCTGCTATACAACATGATAAACCTTGTAAGTCCCATCGTGCAGTTACGGACTTGGAAACTTTCCAAAGGCGGTTTCTCACGGAGGGAAGGCATTGATGTAATGTCCGGGAAATTTTGACGAAGTATCCCATGAAAGATCTAACTTGCTTAAAATTTTAATTACGGAATGTTGAAGCTGATTCACAGGAGATATCTCAATGAATGGAGATTATCAAGTGAAGATATAGTATGCTAATTTTTAAAAGTGTTGAAACATAACAGAAAAGTATGGACGCACCAAAAAATAAAGTTACCTAAGTGCAAACTGCATTAGCCGTAGACCACAAGTCAGGATATATATTATTCAGTGGAAAGCTTAGAACATGAATACAAAATCTTCTTCCATGCACAACAGACCAATTAACCCAGACATCGCGGTAAACTACACTATGTGTGTTATTGGCCGAATTTGAACTAATCAAGAAAATAAGGAATGTATGAAATACTTAAAATTTGTGTTCCTGAAAGAAATTCTTAATTTATTTTCTGAGCATACATTAAGATTTTTCTTTTAAGATACATATGTAATGTATATGGGGTATTTTTAAAAGTGCTTAGACACCAGAGGTCATTTCGCATATTGGCACCCACCGGGAATCGAACCCGTGACCACTTTCATCAAATTCGAACGCGCTGCCTACAGGGCTATCCGATACACCCGTAGGGTATATGATACCGGTAAAAATTCAGAGATGAAAAAAAGAAGAAATAAAAAGTCGCAGCAATTACTTAAATGATCACATTTTCTGACTCAGTAGATTTTACTGTCAAACATATTGAAAACAAAGGGAAGGCAGGTTTATTATGAATGCATTTGGAATTAAATATCATAATTCTGATTTTCGTGCAGAAAGATTAAAGTACTACGAAAATTAATGCGCTCTATTCAGCAATAACAATATAATTTAATTATGATTTGAGCCATTACGATGATGACATATACCCATTTGTACCGTCTGGTGACATTCACTAACTGCTAAAACTGACATTCTTCAGTGAACGATTTCCTGTAACTTCATTACCGGTCATCAACGTATTTATCCTCTTATATATATTGGCATATTTCTAGATACTCTCCTGGCCTATTATTTGGATACGTAAATGGATTCTATAGGATAAAGGATTATGTAGGTAATTCTTATGATCATCCTTACGGATGAGTGATTCGCATGGTATTTCTTTCTTAGAAAATCAATCTTCGCCTTCAGAGTTGTTGACAAAGAACAAGGGATTATCCACGTGGTAGGGCGCTAAGTAAACGCAGGCAAGTAAGAAATTGAAACCTATTCTCTGAGAAGGATTAGGCTAACGGTTAGCGAGGGTGTTCTACCGAACGGTTCTTGGAATCTATGTCAAGGAAGGGAAAGCGCAGCGAAAGGGGCTTCTAAAAATGGGTACGTTGTTGGTTGCACAGGGTTTTAAGTGCACCTTCAATTAACAGGCGCTGCGAAAAGAAACAGTATTCCACGAATCGGATAGAAAAAATCTAAAAATATCAACCGAAAAACAAACAACTTCCAATATTTGCTATTGGATAAACAAATAAGCGACCTTATCTTTTAATCTGCGATATGCTGAAAATCAAATTAATATTTCCTAGGTCTAAGATAATGTTTACATTATATCTGTAGGGATAAGTTAAAGTTTATGGAAGAAACATGCAAAGTACGTGGTTTCGACGTTTGCAACTTGTTTAGTTTTATATTTACACTTGTTATTATATATAATACATCTTATGGATTTGAAGAATATATTACCGGTTTGAGCCATTTCCGTTTCAAGTAAAGCTTGATCCTCAGAAAGAGTAAAATCAGAGGAAAACGAATAGAAGTAGAGAGAAGAACAATTTCAGAATAAGGGGCCCACTTTAATATTAACAACATTTAGTTAACTTTGTATTTAAGATTACAGAAAGAATACCTTCTTTACAAAATAAACACAACTGCTATATTGGAAATTTTGTATTGTGGGTTTTCACTGAACCTAGCATTACTTTTATGCACATTTTACGACCCCTTTTCCAATTCTTCTATCTTTATTTCATTAGTCCTGATGAAAATTTCAGAAGATACCTGAGAATACAAGAATACACATAGGCCACATTTTTCTAAGCTGTATTAATTGTCATTTACTTCACATTTTACATTGCTACATTGGTTTTTTATGGCATTCTGACGTTTCGCTATGAGTTCCTAAGTGTTGTGTTATTTTTCTCATTCATATTTCAGTAACAGCAGGAAGCAGCAATAACCATGGGAAGTAATAACGTTTGCTAATGATTCTCTCATCTATATCACTATACGATAAAACAAAATTCGAGGATGGATAATTAAATCCGGAAACAAAGAATCATAATGGCACGGGAATTATAATTTTATGCTTTATTTTGAGCTGTATTTATTAGTAAGCATATATTTATAAGGAATTATTCTCTTTCTTTATCTTCCCTTATTTTCTCATAAACATGACATCTAAGAAGGAGCCCAATTTTCATTTTTATGATTTACGATACTTTGGGTTTTCCATCAATTAGGCTTCATTAGAGAGTAATCAGAATATTTAAAATATATATTGTGTTATTTCGTTCACTAATCAACTTAAATAGTGATCAATGTTGAATTAAATATTATTAAATAACTCGAATCACACCTGAGCGAGTCTGTAGAAGCACACGGACTAAATTTATAATCTATTCTGCACTCATTATTAGTCAAACTAACTCGGTTAAACACAAAGTAAGTTATTACAAGTCTTTAGAAAGGAAAATGGGGAATATTATTTGAAAAAATACCCAAGGGATTAACTGAAGTTATAATTAATCCCTGTGGCATATTTTGGTGTTTCGCACAAAATAGAAAATTATTTCTTTATAAGCAATAGTAGAGTGTAAGGCTCTGAGGGAAAAGGTTTTTCACAAGGAAAGCACTACCTAGGAAATTTTTGCGTTGTTATAGAACCCATTTACTACCAATAATAAACTGTATGTGCTAACTCCGAGTAATTGAAAATTGACTCCGTGTTTTATTTCGTTTAAATATAAGTTCCATCAATTATTGCTGGAATAATATGTATGATTTATTATTGTTTTTAATGGCGCATTTATGTTAATTGTAGGGAGCATTTTTAATTAAAATGAAGTAATTGAAGGAGTAAATATGTTAGGCTAGCCACCCTTGCGTGACTCAAAATTATTTTATATTTTCATAGCGTTACGCGTCATATTTTCCCACATTGTTTCAGATTCATCCAAACAAAAGTTATCTCCTTTAACAACCATTCTCATACCACTTATACCTCAGTTGAACTATTCTGCTACCATCAATCCTTTCTTAGAAATAATACCGCATTCATTAATAGATAATATCGAAAATTTCGGGATTAACTAATTAAAAGCGATACAAAGAGATAACGTAATGTCAAATTCTCGCCAGTTTACTTATTATTATACTTAATTATTACTGCTATTATTAAATTTTATTATTATGTTTTAACGAACTAAAACACAAAACTTGGCTCAGTGTTTCATTTCTTATTAACATGAATAATTTCCATCAAGTATCGTTGGAATGATTTGATTTATAATTGTGATTTCTGGTCATTAATGTAGTTTGTACCTTGCATTTCAAATTAAAATAAAATAATCGACCTAGAAAATATATAAGCCACTCTTACTTAAAATTGTTTTTATTTGGCATCATATTTTCCGACACTGTTTCGGATTCATCCAAATAAAAGTTTATGATTGTAACAATCATTACAATCAAACAATCAGCATAAAATTGGTATCACTCATTCAATTAAGAGTCCCTAAACATATGAAGAGGTCACCTGAATTATTTGTTATAAATAAATATGAAAGGAATTTTTTATGCTATTCTCCAATAACAAGAATGCAGCAATTAGGTAATGACTACTTTGGTGATCTGTCACTAGATATATTTAATACAACTATTTTACAAATTAAGTCTGCATTCAAGTGAATTTAATATTATGCTATATTTATTACTTGATTTTTTATCTAATGTAAAATGTTATTACAGTTTATCCTTATGTTATGTATGTAAAGTATTGCTTTTCTTGAATCATATTTGTATTAAAATGTGCTTATTATATGTACGCAATGTTCTTACTCTTTGATGCTTAATATATGACCTACGTGTTTCTTTAAATCAGTTTGTTTATATATGTAGTTATGTTATATTCTATGTATTTTTATGTATTTTTATGATGTGTAAACATTATGTATATTCATGATGTGTATAATGAAACGGGGCACTTCTATGCCCGTTAATAAAAATCAAATCAGTTGAACATCAGTTATCAGAAGTAGATAATATAGGAAACATTCGGGATTAGGTAATTCGAAGTGGTACGCAACTTAAAAAACAATAGTTTGAATGGGAAGTAAAGAGGCAATCGCGAGCTGAACTGCGCCAAAGAAAGAGGTTTTGGTGTGAGATGACGCGGAAACGGCAGAAAAGGGAGAGGGCCACTCTGAATGCAAGCAGGGCATCGGTGATGAATTGGAAGATTATGCAGGTGTCCCATCCCCCGTGCATCGAGGCCACAGAGGCTGGAAGGACGGATATCACTATGCATCCTGAGCAGCGCCACGCCGCGCACGTTTTAAGTTTCCCGAAATGCATTGCGGTATCCGATCCGGAGAAGGATACACCTGATGCTCTCTCACGGAATATCTTGGGGGGTAATATTTTTCTGAGCTCTGGGGATAATTTGCGATGGCCGATATATTGGATGGGATACATCTTGATCGGTAAAAGAAAGGTTATCTAATGTATTAATACTCAGCGGAACTATATGGGAAAAATGAAATACCTGTATTTTTAACCTATCCGTAGATTACATGTGCCCTGACACCCTCCTCTGTTCTTCTTGATAAGTTATCAGCCCTTATGTCATCCAGCAATATTTTTATTTTTCTTTGCACCCAATCTTTTATTGCTTTCTCAAGCAATCCATACTCAAACCACACATTTCTACCTCTTCCGTTTTCTTTTCCAATCAAACCCTTTATAATTCTATTTCCTGCCCATCGTTTGTTTTACTATCAGCCCAACTTACTACTTAACATATTTTTTGCCATAATGTATATCATTTTTGTGTTATGATATTCGTTATCGTAACTCTTTGTAAAACTGATTTCTTACTGCTCACAAATTATCATCTCCTATTCTTTGCACATACCTAGCGTTTTATGTTGCCTATTTTATATATGTATTTTAGTCTATGTGTATTTTTCTTAGTTAATGACAATTCTTTATTTGACGCATGGTAATTTTGTCCAGAACAATTTAGTCAAGGAAAATTTGGCCCACGGTGATTTTAGTTTTACGGTGATTTAGACCATTTTTTCTTGTTTATCGGTAAAAGAATAAATCTTATGTCATAATTAATCGTTATCGTAATTGTTTTATACAATTCAATACATTTTGTAGCAGTATTAATTAATAGAATTCTTTTGCGAAAAATAGAGTATTTTCATGGTACTGCCGACGCAGAAATAAATTGAGACACTTGAATAATTATTCCTACGTTACGTAAAATACGGTATTTTATAAAGTGCCTCTCGGGAAGGTTGATATTATTCTGCACTCAAAGGACATAACTTCTTGTGGTCTACCATTATCCTATTATTACATTCTTAGTATAAATCATCATTTCTTTTTCTATATTTAGAAACATCAAACCGGTCCCGCACCTGCCACAGACTGACAAGGATATCAGTGTCAAGAATTATGATGAAATCTGCTGTGAAACTAGACGTTAAGATTGGAATGCGGGTGGCCACTTTTGGCTCCATGGACTCTGGCAAAAATTTCACGTTCAACATTATTCGTATTTCTTACACAAAAAGCATGAAAATTAGCGGTATAAGGTAATTGTTAAGTAATAGGAGGATCCGGGAACGACGCCTTCTAGGGATACTTTTTCTTCCAGCGTTTTACTTCTATGTAGTTCTCGCGATTCATTTTCAGCATTATTTATTAATTTTTAGTAGGTAAAAATTTAGGAATAAGTCCATGAAAAAGATTTTTTAGCCTATGAGGCCATGCCTCATATATGGTTCTGCCATGAATTAAAGAAATAGCAAAAACAAAGGTTAATTTACTTCGCAAGCTAGCAATTTATAACATTCTCTCTATGCAGGGTTTGATGAAATCCTTTCTGATCCGAAGAACTTGTGAAACGAGCTAATAGCTATGAGCTAACAGCACAATAAAACATTTCAAGTTGACCGTATTTCAAAATAAATGTCTACATAGTTGACAATCTACTCATCCATTTTCAGTCATTTAAAATTCTTATGAAAACGCCCATACATCGCATCCAGCTTCGATAAGAGGCGACAAGAAATCTATTTTAATAATAAATCTATTTAATAAATCTATTTTAAGCAATCGAATAAGAAATATTATTAAGAAATACATAAATAATAGGAGAGAAGGATTTGAAATCTCTCAAAAATATTCGGCACACACTTGGGAAGCATTTCAAGGAGAAGGGCGGCAAAAAGGAAAATTTGAGGAGACACTGCTTATCACTGGTTTTGGTACAGATTGGTGATGTTCTGCCTGATAATGTTCGAATATAATCGGTAAATAAAACGTTTCATTTATTGAAAAATAAGCCTAAAGTACCAAGATAATCAAAAGATCTCGTAAAAAAGAAATATACGACATAACTCAAATTTCTCTAAAGAAAAGAAAAATAAACCGGTGAGAAAGTTAATTGTGGAAACTAAAATGGACTTCTATAGTGCGTTCCAACTTTTATAGTCAGTAATGATGGATTATATGACATTTGAATTCTATGATTTTTTTTCCGTATCGCAAGAATAGCCTTATTTCAAGTAGACTCTATGCGGTTTTTTTCGATTTGCTTATAAAAATTACGAATCGTAGTTAACA
Source organism: Pachydiplax longipennis (assembly GCA_036926295.1). Taxonomy (NCBI): domain Eukaryota; kingdom Metazoa; phylum Arthropoda; class Insecta; order Odonata; family Libellulidae; genus Pachydiplax; species Pachydiplax longipennis. Next base: position 20,312,667 of record JAVFKF010000003.1, on the reverse strand, counting down.
TCGGAGGGTTTCAGCTACAGTATTCAGCTATCGAACAAACCAGAAAGAATGGAACGAATTATAGAAGAAGCATTAAACGGTGAATACCTGACGAACAGAGTAAAGATTAGCATTCGAAAACTAATTAAGGCATTAGCAGCAATTCGGAATAGGATCATTAAAAGTTTACATTGAGGAAAGAATCAAAGCGTATATTCATAAAGGTATAGAATTTCTATATTACGAAAACGGAATGTTAAAATGTATGAGTAAATGGTATAGTAATCGATGATATCGAAGAGGAAATTCACTGAGTCTGATGAAGAGATTAAAGAGGAGCTAAACGTCGCTGATAAAATAAGAGAATGCCAAAAATTAGATTGTTCATCATGATATTAATATTGGTATTAAAATACTGTAAATGATAATGGCTTGAAAAATTGGGTTCTCCACTCTCAAATATCAATTGAGAAAGCAAGGAATAGAGATCAGTTAGAAAAAGCGCCGAGGGTTGCATAAACTGAAGGATAAAAGTGTGAAGGACTGCTGAAGTGTAACTTCCTCATAGGAACTAGCTGATTCCATGAAATATCATGATACACTTATGACTCGTAGTCGAACGCAGATATACCAAAATATTCAGGGAGCATGTCGTATTGCGCAAAGCTTATCTTAATTCCCTTCCTTATTACCCATTCGTTTTTTCGATGTACGATTAAATTTAAGATGTATACAATAGGATAACTCATCTATTAATTGTTATTTCTCTCTTCCACTACAGTAAGATATTCTTTTATTGTAAAGAAAGAAAGAAAATACGGCATCTACTTAACTCCGCAACGTGGTTTGAAGTAAACCCTATTTTGACACTCATCAGCATCGCAATGAAGCCAGGAATCTCAAAGAAATTAAATCACTTCATTAATTATATCCAATTTTCTTGTATGGCAGGCAGAAGTTATAACATACGTAACATAGTTTCTTCTACAGGGTTCTTTTCGGAAAACGAGCTATTAGCGAAAACTAGAAGCAGAGAACTTGCAACCTGCAGGCTGCATGCGGCCCTTTCCCACGCCCATTATAACATTTTTCATTTGTTGGAACAAAATCAAGTATTTACATTACTTAATTTACCCGTCTAGCTTACTAATGCAAACGAGAGGAAAAGGCAAAACCTTTCTCTTAAGTTTACATAGCGATTAAACTCTGATACCTGTCTATATAAACATATGCAATGATCCCCTCACTTGTGGCCTGAAGGTTTTTAATGCGGTCTAATGGTTTATGCGGCTTTCATTAGAAAATATTTTCTGGCCACTGGCCATTAACAGGAGTGAAGGCATTACCTTAAAAAACAACATTTCAGTTATTACATCTTTCAATTACTCGATACATACGAAACAAAATCCTATAAAAGACCCTTAATGACAAGATTTTTTTACTTGTCCAGTTTCTATGGTAATTTCTTCAAATTCAATGCGATGTCGCAAAGGAAGATATATTTCGGCAGTGACAGGTTGATAAATGTAACGATCATAGAAGTCTTTTTCATCCGTTTATCAAATGTCTCCACAAGCATAATATATTAATTGAATATACTATAGAAAAAGTTTGACGCAAACCAGCTCGATTTTAAAGGGAATAATGGTAATTTAAGTGCTACGACATTTACTGATTTAAATTATAAACTCTCTATTGATAATCGGTGGCATCACAGTAAGAACATTATCTAATTTGCGGTAGTTACCAGAGTGCATAACATGAATACGTAATAGAATGCGAAGTCATCCAAATAGATTTAGAGAATAGTTAAATTAAAATTTAAAATGCGAATCAATAAATATCAAAAATCATAACTATAGTAAAATTATAATTATGTTAAAACGTATGTGAAAATTACAGCACCTTTTTGAGCATATTTTAAGTATTTAAAAGACCTTTTTTCTAAAAAAAAGAGCTATACTCTAGAGATTGTGTCGTATTCATAAGAAACCCTGAGTCTATACCCTAAGAACAAATTATAGTATCGTTATATCTAAGCCTTGTAATGAAATATTTAACAGGTATTCATTTGGCTCTAAAACGTTTAGTTTTTCACCTTTGAATATAACTGATGAAGACAATGAAAAAAACTCTTTCTAAACATCTCAAAGAATTGCTAATCGAGAACAAGGAGGGGGAATATTTGATAAAAAGAATGGCATAAAGAGCCTTTGTTTGTAGCTTAGCTTAGAGTGATGATACTTGCGTTATTTTGCTTCTATTGTTCCAGCATAATAACGATTTTTACATTTTTATTTTCTCATTGATTATATTTATGTACTCAGGAATTATTTTGTACAGTGTATTGTAAATTTGCGGCACAGTGTTCCAATTTGAGTTTACTTTGACCGAGAGTGATGAGTCGATTATCCTAATCAGGATTAAGGGGAACCTATGTCCCTTGCTTTCAAATTTCAGCAATGTGTACCAAAGTATGACCTTACTCGAGGAACGTAATAAATAAATAAAATATCCCAGTATTGTGGCTATGTCCCCTTTAATTCTCAACCAATTTCAAATCGTAATTGTCACAATCCAGGAGGCGCAGTATTTCTGAGGAAATTACTTAGAATTACTTATATATTACTATATTAAATTACTGAAAAAACTTTTCCTCACGACCATCCCCAAACACTTAAATGATTCATCAAACGTTCGTCATTCCAGTGGAAAAACATCACAACCCGATGCAGTTTTACTGAGAATTGATAGCGGTCGGAAGGGAAAGTTATTTTTAGTAGTCCTTACATATGGCATACGGAGTGTTTATAGGTCGTAGAGCTAGTGAGAAAACTAATGTGTTTACCTTCCCACCCATTCCGTACACCATTGGCAGCCTGCAGCGTATAGTTATAGATGTGAATGTGGCGTAAATAGAGTTTCGTTCACCTGAATCGAAATGCCTGGATTTGCGAAAGCAATCGCTCTCCCCACCGAAGATCGAATGCACGTATCCTTGGGCATACCCTCCCCTGCGTTGAGCGATGCATCTTAAGGCAGCGGCTCCCACAACCGTTTTAACATATCACATCCTTCTCTCGAAGCCTTCACAGTGTTAATGCAAGCGCGGTAATAAGACATTGACAGTATGAAAGGCCGTCCCAGATAAGGAGTGCCGGATGTCTGGAAAAAAATGGACGTGCCACGGCGGGAAGGGGGCATGCATGTACTCTTTGCAAATATGCGCTCACGGTCAAATCAAATGTCGAGCTTTTGGGGGAGCCGTGCCACCCACTACGATTCGAAATGTACGTTACCTACACCGAGAGTGCAAACGGACATCGTGAAGACCAGTGGCGTATTCAGGAGGAGCGTTTGTACTCCCTTGAAAAATTTGAAAAGGGGTTGATTCTTTTCTTTTTCCCATATCTCTTAGTTTCCAACACTACTACAGTTGCGAGCTAAAATATACGCATAATAATCGCTCGTGATGGTCATGGCATAAGTAGAGGTAATCATCACCATAAAGACTACCTCACAGGTCAATATTATTGAGTAAATATCGAAATTGTTCAATATATTATCTTAGGGGTACGTTTAAACAATAATGTTAATGAAAAAATATATGATATTATTCAGGTATTTTGTCCAAATATGTTGATTCGATAATATTTCTTCGACAAGATAGCTTTAATATAAAATATCACTTTGCAAAATGGATTCATTTAAGCAGAAAATCCGGATGCAACAAAATATGTAAAAAATAGTACTTTCTTTACATAACTAACAACTTTGTTTTTAATTTTTGGTTACTATGAAAGCGCCTGTTGAACCCATGAATTTTAAGATAAAATCAAAAATTTTAACAGAAAAACCTTCGGAAACGATGCAGATGGCCCCCAAATTGTTTTATAAGTCCATATAATACATAACGTCTTCATCCTTAGAAGATTCATTTCTTTCTCTATCAATTTTATATGATAAATAAATATATGCTTACATTTTCTGCTCGTCGCATATATTCTACATTCATAATTATTATTATTTAACTCTGTAAAAAAGTTAAGGCTAGTGTGGCTTCTCTTCAACCCAACCTTTGCAAAAATTCTATGAAAATATTGGAAATTAATTCATAACTCACATCTACAGTCAACTTTAATCTAGATAAATAAAATATAGTAAAAATGAAGTAAAAAAATATAAAAAGTATACATTTAGTAAATTCTAATATATACTTGCTAATAGATAAATAAAAGCAAACATAGTATCAAACTAGATCTAAATACAGTTATATTAAATTTCAAAGAGTTGGTTTGTGGGAAAAAAATCCTCAACTAAAGGCCTACGGAGAAATCCCACCCATAGAAATCGATTTTTTAAAATATGAAATCAAAAGTATTTTTTTCTTAAAGTCCGACTTTGTCCAAATTCTCTGAAACTCCATAGATTCTAAAATCCGGAAAATTCCAAATTCCGAAACTAGCTTGGTCCCTATCATTTTGAATTAAGGGGTAGTCAACTTATATTAATTTCCGAATAAATCCTCCTAGAACCGTTTCCAAAACACAACTCAAAAATCCTAATCCTCATGATCCCCATAAGACTACGTGTAAACGCTCACGGCAAATTCCTCCCCCACCGTCGCCATCCGAAGAGAAGGGGTGGATTGCAGAGGAAGGGGGCAAGAAGACTTTCCCCGGCAAGATGATTTGTGAGCATAATTTCTTTTTCGACTTCACCTGCAAAGAATGCCTGGGACAGGAAGGGAAGTGATCTCTTTGTAATTCAAAGACACTTGCTGTGGATGCATGGCCGTGGGTGGGGGATGTAGGTGAACAGATGCATCTCGGGTACTTGTCAGCCGAGGCAACGGAAAAATTGCGTATTAAAATGCCACCCCTTTTCGCGTACACCAACCTTGAAATTGAGAGACGTACAGTCGATTTAATTATCCCCGAAAAAAATGGTAATGAGCGGATGGAATACGCGGTCTGTACACATCACGTGCAAGTAAACGACTGCTTACACATGACCGATTTATTCACGCCACTTGCCTCGGGGAATGTATGCAGACACGCCGATTCAAACACTCTATCCAAACGGTCTTTTCTTCGGACATGCTCGGTGTCGAATTGACGCAATCGGTGAAGGTAATCTTTGGTCGGTGCAGTATTCAGGAGGCGTCAAGAGAGGGACAAGTGCCCTCCCCCACAAGAGAAATTTGAAAAGAGGATGTCTCCTACTTCGCTTCAGAACTGAGTTGATCCAGTCAACATTTATAACGCCATCAATGCTGAAGGGTATTTATTCTACTCAGAACCTAAAAGTCAAAATATTTTAACTTAACCAAATACATATCAATTGGATTGATTTCATAACTCATTCCCCTTTATAAGGGTTTGCACCATTGGTCTCCAATCATTTTTTACGTACTGCTCACCTCTTATTACCCTCTACTGACCCTTGTACTCTTTTTAAGATTACAATTTCCCCTCTTTCCCAACGACTTAAATTAGCGCAAATAAAAATCATTCTAGGAAATATATTTATATTAGGGCCATTCCATGCCAAAACGGACAAGAAAAAACTTTACTTGATCGGATTTTCCTCAAACTCAATTAAAATATTTATAATGACAATAGAAACATGCTTACCAATTCCTAGACCAATAGTCCGAATAGCAACAAAATGGCGGGCTAAGTACGCAAAAAGGGCTGAATTTGGCGCGCGCGCTCTCATTCAAACGCCCGTTTCTCGAAGGAAGTCAAACATGAATTACATAACATGCACTCATTTAAAAGCTCTCATGTTTCTTCCTTTTAATGTAAATTTGATTCTATTTACAAGAGACGATGAATATTTTAAGCCAAAATAACTTTTTGAATGGATTTTTAACTATAAACGAACCCTACGAGTTCTCAAAAAATCACCGAAAGTACTATTAATTATTTTTTTAATTCTGAAAATAATGAGGGAAACGGACGGGATAAATTACTATAAAAATTATCATTTAATAAAATAAAATTTATTTTCATTCGGATAGAATAATAGGATTCAGAATAATGAGTCTCTTCTTGCATCTGACCTTTCGTCGCATGAAATTTAAAAGAAAGATATAGCTTGAAAGAAAAGTGCAGAAGAAAAATACTTTTTGAACTTAAAAATCAGTTTACATTAAAAAAATTAAAAAATATATTCCTTACCAGGAGTACATCCGCTAGAAGCGAAGTGTGAAAAACCTACATAAACTACAGATAGCTGACTAATTTTCAAGGAGATAGGAGGTCTGAAAGGCTAACAAGTAATATATATACGCGACTGTAAAGATAAAAAAACTAGAAATATGTTAGAATAGAAGAAATAAACAGATAAATAGCATTATCATACGCAACAGAAAAAATAACGTAAATTAAAATGTATTTTAAAAACTCAGATAAGAACTCATATTAAATATAAAAGTAATTAGCAGAAAAGCAGTAAAATAAGACATAATGAAGGAAATAAAGTTAACTAGAGGAAAAGAGATAAGGAAATACTGAAGTACTTAAGGAAATACTTCTATCAATACATTAATAGAAGCAAAAATGATAAAAAAAAAATAAAAAGTATATTTTACACATAGTTAATAATGATTATATAGTACTATGGTAACGTCAATATCTCAATCGCTATTAAAAAAATAGATATAAAAATAAAGCTTATTAGTACGAATAAATTGTGTCATACAGCCATTCAAATTTTCTTTCATATTACTAAATCAATATTATTATCTCCTTAGTATCCATTTTTATAGTTAACGAAATGATAAAAGCTCACTAAAAATCTTTCAATCGTTCAGTAGTGATAGGTATGGACCAGATTGTTAAACGTTCTTCGGTGGGAGAGACATTAGCAATTGAATCAAAGACACTGAAATGACTAAAATGGAGAAAGAAGACAAGGCTAGGGAATGGGCATTTCCTAGAAGCGATACGAGAACGAGAATTCTAGGAAAAGGCAAGGAGACTGAGCCTCAATGGATATAAAGATGTGCCATCAATCCAACAGTCTGTTTTCGCGCTCTTTTAGTCTAAGTGCGTCTCCGAGATGAGGCTGAGATACCGTTCCGTCCCACGAATCGGGAGAATATCTTAGCGATCCCTTTTCCTAGAACACTAAATCCGGATGAAAACGTGGCTGGATTTCATGCGGAGAATACATTTTTAAATTTAATTTGTTTTCCATCAGAATGATATCCTGTAAAAGGAATTAATGAGCGTAAAGCTGACTCTAGAATCCGCAGGCCCTGTACGAGATTGGTAACCCAGGGAAAAATAAAGAAAAATCATGTATTTACGTTTTTAAACTTTGTGTTAGCATTACATTTTAAAAAGCAGAAAAAAAAATGTTCTAGTAAAACATCGTAGAGGATTAGAAAAATAACAATAATATGAGAAATTGTGGACCGATTAGGAAAAAGAAGGATGATAAAAATATATGCGTATAATAATGCATTTTCAGTGAAATTAATAATTTTAGAGCTCTGCCTTACAATCAATGAATTACGAATCATGATATCGTTCGGTGATTTTCTAAATTTTATTAATTCCATCTTTCGAATGTTCTGGAGATAAGATGACATTTTAGAAACCGGTTATGTTTTTAATGAAATGTAACCCTCGTTGACGTAGTCATTTTTGTGTTATTGTTTGGATATAAACATGATTAAGGTCTACATTATCGTATTATCTAATAACAATCAAGCGCATATGTAATGGAAAATTTGACAAGTATTTTACTCTTAGAGATTGCATGGCACAAAAGGAGCTCATTTACAGCACACCCCTGAGCCCATGCACTAGAATGAAGGGGGTAGGAAAGTTCTGAGGGTAAATTAACACTAAAAAGCAGAAGTAATGACGTTAGAATGAAAAGAGGGGAATATTGCATCATTTCAGCGCTTCGTTCGATGAATTTTTCCCTCTTCTTAAGCATATACTCTAACGCAAACAAAACTGCTGAGTTTTCTGGCGGTTGTGAGTAATTCTTGATAAAATGTAATTTATATTGCTTCACACCTGGTATGCGTTTCAGACCACGAAATTTTCCCTAAAAAGTACCACAGTGTTTTTCATCAAACAGAACGATAGCTAAAATTTCATGGGGAGACCGAATTTGCGGGCAATTCATGACTGTAAATAAATTGTTATTCGGAGTCACTAGTAATAATTATCCTGACCAACGGCTAATGAAAGATATGATGTTTAATTGTGTTTCTGTCTTTTAGTAGAGGAATATTTATGGGTTCGGCAAATTAGGCGGAAGATAAAGCAAACGAATTGAAGCAACGCATCATAAATATTACAACGAAATAAATGCAATACTCTTTTGCAGCTAAAATGCATCAACAGTGAATTAATTTATTGGTTCCAACAACTAGAAAGCAAGATTGTGAAATAATGTAACTGAAGACTTTAAATTGCTTTAATGTAACCTGTGTAATAATGAGCTGTTATTCGTACCTTATAGATCTGGAAAGAGGGCGAATTATACAACAAATATCGTAAATCATAATCTGTGGGGATTGAAATTACTTGGAATCACATTGTGGCAATTTATATTTCTTGATAACGAAAAGCAACCGCATTAATTTAGGTAGTAATTTTAGTGCCATAATTCTATTTGGGTATATTTGTGTATCAGTATCGGAGAATTTTTATTTATTTCCCAAAGTCCCCACAAACATTCATTTGCTGGACAATTACAGTGGCAGACGTAAACAGTACGTTCGGATTGGAGCAATAGAAAGCTGATCACTTTGCCATCACTGACCTTCGCACAATAATTTAACATGTTATTTCTGACGTTATTTCTTAATTGGTAATAATTTACATATAATTTCTCCTTATTTCTTATTAATTATTTTGCTTATCCTTCCAACTTGCGAAATTTTTGGTTTCATATGAAGGAATATTTTTTATTATATTTTTTATATTATAACGAAAATTTCAGCGGATTTAGCAGGATAGTAATATGTAAAAACATTTGGAAGAAAACCATGTTGAGTTTGACCGAGCATACTTAAAGCTAACACAATATTTTTTGGAACTTAAGCTCCAAATAACCAAAAGAATTGAATATCGATTGTTTGTGATGAACTAAGGATCTTAATGCTGGCTGTGTGATGAAAGACTATCGATTTTTTTTAAGTTCCGTCCTCGATTGCATCTTATAAGAATAAGGTCAGATTACACTTGGTCTATCCTATGTTTCGGATGTCCCGAGCTATAAAGCCTTAGGCAGCTCAAGGATTTCTGGGTTTTGATGATGAAGTTTTATTGGCTATGGCCGATAATGCTATTTTAATATAACATAAGCTATAGCTAGTCTAAGCTCGACTGAGTAACATTACAGGAAAACATCTCTGGATGAGCTAATCTTTGTCTGGAAGTTTACAATTGGATAACATAATGTATTTTAAACTGCATTCCAATTATTCTAGACAGTTTGACAGCTGAAAACTCTATTTAAAATCCTCTAATATAAGCTTCGAACCGCCATTTCAACCATCAGATCAAGTAACGCCGCATAGAGATATTCTAGAACATGACTATTCTTACAACACGGAGAAAAATACATGGGATACATTCCCATATAATCCATCATTGGTGATCAGAAAAGTACATCGCTAATGTTAATGTTAACATTAAAAAACTTAATGTTTACATTAAAAAACTCAATTTCAAAAATCTTTTACTAAACCACAAGACAACTTGTCTTGTGACAATTGTTGAAATTGAGTTTTTTAACGTTAATAGGTACCACAAAGTTACCCTAATACCTGATTCTGTTTCGTTTAATGTTTACTTTGTTGAATATCTCTACGGATTGTAGCGGGATATCAAACTTGTAATTCGGCAACTCTGTTAAGTATAATAGTAAAAATCAGCCGATTAAAAAAAAGTGATCCGCCCCTACTGCACGCAAACGGCCATTGACGAAAAGGCGGAATTAAAACCAAATCCAGGAAGGGATTAATAAAAGCGTGCGATAAGAAAAGGACGAAAAAGGGCGAAGCAGAATCTATATTCAGTTCGCGAGCCATGATTCCGACCATCGTCACGTCGCATTGGGGAAAAAAAATGAAGGCGGGATGAAAAATATACAAGCCAAACATTCTATCAGAGGAAGAATTCAAAAACAAACAGCGGGGATAACGCGGAGAGCGAAATTCTGGCTGGGAAAGAAGCAAAGAGGGGAAGTAATTTATGAGGCTTTAATTGCGTCGGACGAAATTTTAACGCGTAGTAATTTCGTTGGATATGTGTTTGGTGAGGGAAGGGCGGTCGGGATTGTTTAATTACTTTGCTGTCCTCGCTAAATATTTCGGAATGTGATTTTTAAGTCTCGAATGCTCCCCAGACGGATTTTTAAGTTGCCCCGGCGATTTGCGAAACTAAAATACCATTTATATTCTGCGCATTGACGTGCAGTCCGAAATGATTGCAAATTGAACCGAGTTTGGATAAGATGCGATGAAAAATTTCGTATCGTCGAAGAGGATTCTTTTATAATTTTTATTCGAGTTATTAAAATGATGAGGGGAAGATGCTAAATTTGCACAAGAAGGATTTAAAACCCAGAGTTAAACAAAAATGAAGTATTTTTATCACTTCAGTTTAAATTTTGGTATTGATTTTTAAGACTTTCAAGTAATGATTTCCATATTCATTCTACTCATAATATTTTTGACAGTCACTAAGGTGATACTAAAAAAGATTTCTGAAAATATAGTCGAAAGAAAAGAAATTGGAACTCGGTTGTTTATTAATAATAGACTCGAAAAACTCTTAACTCGCCGAATACGCCGATGAACGGAGGGCTAATTCCTAGAAAGGCGAAAGGAAGTCACGGATTACCGATCTTATTGGGAAACATCCTATGCACATTTCGGAGGTTATGCCGCCATCCTCAAAGGATAAATGTTCATTTGGATCGACGTTCATAAGCATATTTGGCGAGTAAAGAGTTTTTAGAACCTCTAAGAAAATATCTAAATTAAATAATTATAAAATCGTATATTACTAAAATTTTACAAAAACCTCCACTGATACATCCAAAAATATGCAGCGTGGGCTAAAAAGTATCAACATCTGTGTCAAATTTGTCGTAATTATGCCTTTTATTAGAAAGAAACTTTATGATAAACAGCTTTCATCAACAAATTGGAACTGAGCTAATATTTGGAAAGCGAATTGTATAAGATAACTGAATCCAATAACTTGGAATTATAAAATTGCAGGTTTCGCATCTTGAATCATAATTTGGATCAATAAATTAGTAATCAGCAACACTAAGACCGGTAGTGACGTATGATGTTTTTATTTTCTGTTTTTCAAGCCTATACTATGTCTCTTTTACAAAATTGAAATTGTGGATATTCGTTGAAGGTTATAAATATGACTCCATTACTTAATTCCTATTACGGTGACCAATTCGTATTACAGTGACGACCTATATGTGGTGATAAAAAGCACTACAGTGGAATTAATGTTAGATATACCAACAAAGTAAAGCTCTGATTAGCATGAAGTGAATAATTAATGCTTTGGTATTTACCGGAATATCTAATCCAAAGTTTAGCATTATTTCCTGGAATACGATGGTAATCAGCGTTCGTTACTTGCGTCACTAATAATGTCTGTGAATTGGAATTCGTGAAATGCAGTCGATCTAACGAAAAATACCAAACGTATTATTGTGGCACACAAATATGAATCTGTTTTTCTATACACAAATTTCTTTTGTAAATGATATTCAGAGCAGTTAAAATTATACGCTGAGATGTCCACTAGTTTAAATGATGTATTAAGCTGAAATTTGCTTGTGACTACAATTTACCCTCTCCAATCTAAATAATTCCCTCGTCTACGATATAACTTCGATGCTATCGAAGTAAAACTATATGCGTTTAACCTTCCGCTAAAGTTCATCCAATATACAGAAATTCTATTCTCTTTTAACCTCTGTATAATCATTATCATTGATTTTATGTTGATGTTCGACCTTGTTAATAACAAAATAGATTCTCCCAGCACTCGCAAAACTAAAATTTGTATTCCATCTTGTTATGCTCCCTCTAGTGAGATATTACCAGAGTTCGAATTAGCTATATAAGTCAACAATATCAAGGACGGCTAGAAAGATATATTTGCTATAAGATATTGCAGTTGTTTTGAATGATTCTACGAACATAATTAAAAGAAAAGTGTCTAAAAATGTACAACTCGTAGTTTTTGGAAACTCTTGTATGTGTGAATCAGTACTAATACTCTTAACGTTCACTTTAGTCCTTTACTTATTCATTTCACTTACTTAGTTATTTAGTATATAGTAACTAAGCTTTGTACTGACTATAATTTGTTTTATTCTCCGCTGATTGAAAGAAGCGGTTTTCTTTGTATATCATATATCTTTTAATTACTATTATGCATATTTTGGCTACCTTATCACTCAAAAGGATGTCTTTTACATATTTTTTCTTCTCAAAATCTATTGTAAATTTGGCATGCCCTTTTATTCTTCTTCTTCTAATAAAAATCTTCGATAAAATAAATGAATGTAATGTCTACAATCAATAGAATTATGCGCAAGTTTAAAGGAATCCATAAAGGAACTTGAAAAATCAGGAGAACTGTTATCTATTCGCTAGGAAGATTCATGAATGAATGAGAGTTAATGGAATATTCAAAGCGTTTGAACTTGACATAAATGCGATGTACTTCTGAGGGTAAGTATGATAAGAACCTCCACTTTTCTTACTCCTCTCAATCTTTTATACTATAATTAACAGGAATGAATATCACAGTGTTAAATGGGCGAAAAGCAAAGGTGAACATATTAAGAGATCTAAGTAATCCCAAGGAAGAATAGACTTGAAAAGTCTTGAACTTGAAGATAAGTAACTCAAAACACCGATTTTAGGAAAAATATGGTTTGTGTTGACGGTTGAATTTGTATACCTCACCGATTTTTGATAAGTGAGGGATCAACAGGAAACATAAAAATGAAAGAGTTTCTGTTGTTTTCTAAGTATTGCAGGAATTACAACGTGGCAAAATATTGCAACGTTTCTCTTAAGGTAACGATAAGAAGGTTCCATTTCCAAAGCAATCAATTTGAGACTTAAATTTTAGTTAAATTTTCAACTTCCTGCCGAAATTATCCATGATATTCGTGATATTAATTTTAAAAAACTCCAAAATGAATAATACGATGGAACAAAAAGTTATTTCAGCCCTACAACCATCAGATTCCAAATTAAAAAAATAAAAATTAATGAAAAATAAAAATTTGCCGTGAAATTTTTACTGCTTTAATTAATTTTTAACATTTGTTCCTTTAACTTGTAAACTTTCTCCAGAAACTCTATAAAAATCTATCTAAGGTACGATTTATTTTTTTCTTCCCTTCTCCCTGCTGAATGTATTTCTTTTCGTTTTTACTTATGCTTTACACGTTAAATGTGAAACGGAACTATTCAGTCCCAACTTTACCTTTTCGACACCAAAAGGCAGGATACAAAACTTACAATCAATCTTAAACTGAACATAGAAGAGTCCGCGATTTCATAAAGAGAAATCGAGTGTTTCAGTGGCCAAAAATTGTTGAAAAACATCGAACCAGGAAAATATAATAATCTAGGGGAATTTTAAATCCGACAGAAAACATGCATTTCCTATTTCTAAGATTCAACTCACGACGAATTAATTCTGTTCCCAACAATACGATTCAAACCCTCTTTCTGTTCATGATTTATCCTTAATCAGACAAAGTGGATGAATTAAACAGCGAGATCCGAGTAATTGGTCAGCGCTCTCGTGAAAATGATTGCATCTCGAGGAAAAAGCCAACCGTTTTTTTATCCCTCCAGAGTTTAATTTTAGAGCTTATCACTTCCACGTATCAACTCATTCCCGGAGAGATAATCTCGCGGAAACAGCGCACCGACCGATTTTGCAATCTCAATCAAAATATTAGCAACACTTCCATAATTCGCCAGATTAACCCAGTTCAGACGGAGTCCCAATAACATTAATAATTCCCACCGGTACAAGAATTAAAATCTCCGAGAGCCAATATCCAAAAAACGAAGCGGTCTGAAATAGCTTTTTAAAAGAGCCGAATTTCTCCCCTTTTGATCGATCAAAAAAGAACGCTGCCTGTGTGCGTGAGAGGACGATTTGTGGAAATTTCTCTTAGGAACAAAGTAAACAGCAAACTTTTCACAATCTTTATTATTAATTATACGACCATGGCTTCGACTCATGCAGTCATCTAAGAGTCAAAGGTTTTCCAAGCGCCGACAGCGGCAACCGTCTAAGGGCGATTCCTGGGAAACGGATAACCGCTCAGCGGTAATCAGTTATTCAGAATCCCGATGCGCATTTCGGAAACAATGCTTCCATCTTCATATGAAGAGAACCTTTGTCTCTTATTTCATTAAACGCCGAGTTCCTTTTTTACTTTCTTCGTGTAGTCATCTTCAGGTAATGCCTGAATTACCTTTATCACCTGAAGATGACTCTATGGTCCGCAATCATCGACGTATAATAATATAGCGGTAAGACTGAAGGTAATGCAGCCATTACCTGAAGATGACTCCATAAGTCGAAAATATGGTCGTGTAATTAATAATGGAGTAAATGTTTGCTGCTCACTTTGTTCCTTTGGCAACCTTCCATGATTTCTAGGCCCGAGCTGTTGAAATGGTTCTTATATCCTCCTCAAAAGAAATTCACAGTTCATTACTCATTTCTCAATGCCAATATTATATGATTTCTAAACATCCGTTTTCGGTGACCAGCGCTTTTCTCCCTTCACACCTCATCATAACACAGACGTGAAATACTATTTAAAAGAGGAAATTTCCTATATCCTGCTATAATAAGACCAACGAATGAGAAATGCACTATTTGGTGAAGAATTGAGTTGTAATTTGAAGTTGCCCATAGACTTTTATTACCGGATGTGTAAATATATCTCGTATATCAATAAAAACGAAATAATTCAAAACAGATATTGATATAGAATATAAAGGTTTGTTTACTGGGTATTTTAATGTTTGTATATTCGTTTGTAGTGATTGGAGTGCTTGTTGAAAAGTATTTGGGTGGGGAAATTGTGTATCAGTGACCGTCTGCGATTTTTTCGCATGGGGTTAATCTAAATGAAACTAATTATCATTATAATTATGTAAGATAGATTACATTTTATGACATTGTTGTATGTTTTATGCAATTTTCCTATTTTATCTAAGACACCTCCTGACGAGCTATTTTGGCATAGGGGGATCTGACTCTGAATATTGTAAAAAGTAAATAAGAATACTATTCCTAGGGAAAAACGGACTTGAAGAAGGCTGAAAAGACCGAAAATGAACCCGGATCTCCCACTTTCCAGGTAGACGTTATATCAATGATTTTTACAAAATATACAAACACGTATAGGTACACGTGTATAAAAACACGTGTACAAGTCGCTGAAAAATTAAAACACGATCTCCTGATCGCCTAGATTGGATATGTATTCCCGGTGGCAAAAATACCTCCGCATTCCTAAAAGAGAGAAAGGGGCGATCAAAAATGCGATATAAAAAAGGACGAGGAGATGATAACGGAATTATCCGAATGCGTCGAGAGGGGAGGAATAAAAGCCGTGTGCATATGGCGTCAGAAGGTGTGTGAGCAGGCGTTAATACTGCCATCGGAATCCTTTTCAAGCGCCCGCTGCGACCACCGCTTGTAATTGAAAAGGAAGGGTGGATGGGGCGTAATGGTCCTCTCGCACTGCACCAAATGAAAAATTTAAAGCTCGCAGGAATTCATTCGTTCGGTGCGGCAAGAAAAGGAATTGTTTGGTTGCTCCCACTCTCCAGAAGTGCATTGTGACAGAAGGGTTTTGAAGGCATCAACTCAAAGGGATGAAGCTTTATCCGTTTTGAAGAATGCGAGTTTTTTCCTTAACATTTTGAAAACTTCGCGAATCGAGAGGGGGTTAAGAATAATAATTTCTTTAATGAAAACAAGAAGCCCGGCCGAGTACATTCATTTAAAAAATTATTAATTGACGAGCAAAAACACTCAACCACTCCCTAGGCAGAAAGATATGATTAGCCGGTACTCGAACCCGATTCCATTGGTTCGGAGCGCTAGCAGGATAATCACTCCTCCACCAAGGCCGGTAAAAATATTATACCAAACGCCTCGATTGTTAGAAGAAAGAAAAAGGAACTCAGCGTTCAATGAACTAAGAAACAAAGGTTCTCCAAGCGCCGACAGCCAGCATTTGACCCACTATGAAGATGGAAGCATTGTTTCCGAAATGCTCATCGGGATTCTGAATAACTGGTGACCGCCGAGCGATTATCCGTTTCCCGGGAACTGCCCTAGACGGTTGCCACTTGGAGAACCTTTGTCTCTTACCTCGATTGTTCTCGAGTATCCCGAGATTGATTTCATAGTATTTCACTTGCGTGGATTGCTTATCAAAATAAAAGAACTCTAAAGCGGTAAATGATAAAGGTTAGATAATAGGGTGACTCAGGGGTGGCTCATCTCTTCATCTGTTGGGTCAAATGTTTCATGGGAACCCACGGTTTCTAGAAATGTATGCACTTCGGAAAATTAGTCGGTGGTCCCCTTTTATCTTACCTTGGACATTTACGGTTTAGGAGTTCTTTATTTTGCTATGCCTCATTTTTTCCATTGACTTGATAGTGTTTCAAATTCTTTTATATATTACAAACATATATTATGTTTACGAACTTAATGTGAATAATATAATAAATTTAATCCGATAATGAGAATATAATAAGAGAAATATACGCTAGAACAAGTCGTTTCAAAGACTCATTCTTTCTGAGAATATTATGCGATAATAACAAGCGTTTCACAAGTTTCGAAAACCCCAAAAATTAAAATATGTAAATCAATATTAGGGGGGCTCTCGGATAGCCACGTAGATAGAGCAGTTCGGGATGGATTCTCGGTGAGAACTCATTGTGTGAAACGGGCTCAATTGTTGAAGCACTTATAACAATACTACTACTGACAATAATAAGACCAATTGCTTAAAACTGACGTAACAGAGGCGATTACTGTAACAACCACTAATAAACATAATTTATGGATATTTGAAAGAAAGATGATTACAGAAATACATGGGCAGTTCTCAGACAACGGTCAGCGGAGAATTTTATGCAATGAAGAAATTAATCTATTAATAAATAATGTAGTACGACTTAAAAGAGCACAAAGGATTAGCTGGTTACGGCATATCGAACGAACGAAGGGATAAATAGTAAAATTAGCATGCAAAAATAATAGCTATAGAAAAAGAGAATTACTAAAAAGAGAAGTCCAAGGATCATACTGAGCTATAATGCAGAAGAAAGAAGTATGAAGATAGTTTCCCATGTAGTGCAGATACTTTAATTTAGTGTAAGTTATAAGGAATATTCATGCTAGGTGTAGATTGAGAAAATTTGATGCAATTGAAAGTTATTTCGAGTTCCCGCGTTGAGGGAATGTAATCTAAAATCGTCTCCTGTTTGAAATCAGAAACGAAAATACCCTCATTATTCCCAGTTAATTCCTTATAAGATTAGTTCCGCATGTAATCTTATGAAAACGGACAGAAAGCAAACTTAAAGTGGATTTAGAAAGGGCGACTGCCAACTCAAGTGAAACTTGACAGGAACACTTTTATCTTAGATTTACCACCACTACTATATGACCCAGTGCACTCCATTGATTGGATCTGAACGAAAAAGATTGTATCTCCTTAAATTTTCTCATCATTACCAATAGATTAGAGCGGAATCCCGAAAGAATCGAATTCCGTAATAATCCGCACGAAAAAATCCTATTTACTCAAAGCATCGCTGGGGCGGTAAAAAATAGTCCAGTTCGTTTGCACTCCAATTAAAGCCCGGTTAATCTGTAAACTAGCGCTCGGAATTAATCCCATTCCACTCACACCCCATCGAAATTAAAACGCGGATGCTGGCAATCTCCGAAACGTCGAGGAAAAAAACGAGATAAGGCGGCAATTACGAAGGGAGGAGCTGTCGTGTGTCGTGCAAGGGAAAAATAAATAAAAGGCAGCGAACGAGGCCAATTTGTTGACAACGGTATTTGAACGTCAGGTGTAGACGTCAAGTTTCTGGCGCAGGGAATGGAAGGGGGGAAGGTTCACAAGTATGGGAGAGGTAGGGAGAGACAGAAATGGAGTGACGGGTCGGAGAGAGATATAGGTGAAAGGGTAAATAGTATATGAAGCATTGATGTGATAGATCATATGAAGAGGACAAGGAAGAGTTAGGGAAATATTAGGACTAGACTATTCTTCCGCTGATATCGTTATTTATTGAGAATGTGAGGGTTGAGCTCCCCAACTTTCTATTTTAGCTTAAATATTGTGTGATTCCTTGTTTATACTAATATGCCTTATAATACTCTTGTTCAAACGAAATAATTACCTTCTTTGTAACTCTGTGATTTATTTATTTTGTTTTACTAGTATCATAAAAGTATATTAATGTGAATCTCTATATGCACTAAATTAAGAACTTTCTTTCATGTTAAACTTTCGAATGACAAAGAATATTTATGTTCCCTTATGTTGTATATATTGAACACTTGTGTAACTTTTATTGCCTATAATGATGTAACATATCTATTTCTTTCTCTCACTGTTTCGCTCATTTTTTAAACGTTTTTCACAGACAATTCTCTTTGTTTACCTGTAGTAGAAATCTTTTCCTATGATCAAAATATCATACATAGTTTTTCCCTCCAGAAAGTCTTTCATTCCTTATTGCCTTACTATTACCTACTAACTTCTTAAGAAATCTGTATATGTTATATTTTATATTTTTTATCTGGATTCATTTTGTATATCTGTACAACATTCTGACAATAATTATATAAAAAATGGGAATTTATAATCCTGATTTCACCTATATTTTACATGTATTGTAAGCGTAAACCATAGCATTAAATACTATAAAGCAGGGGAACGTTTCTCACCGTTGGGACTTTAAAGCATTAAAGATGGATTTCGAGTAGACTGATTTAGACTAATTTTAATACTCCTAGTTGCAATTTTAAAATACATCACCAGTGGAATGATGAAGGGAGCAATAGCAAGCAGAAGTTCAAGAGGAGACGAAATTTTATCAGAGAAAACAGCTGTTCAGCTATAGGCAGCTAATGATAAAAGCATGGACATAAGGAATCGATTCTTTAAAATTGTCTGTGTGAAAACGAGTGACGGAAAGTCTTTTTGTATGTTCGTGAAACGTGGATTGTGACAGCAGCTGAGAGTAAAAGAAACAGATAGATGGAGTAACTGATGAAGTTGTCCTTCGAAGAGTAAACGAAGAGAGAATAGTTTGGAAAATATCGATAAAAAGAACTAGAAAATCAATCGTGGTCACAATAAGGTACAGTCTGTTTCTCCAAAGACAGTATGTAAGCAATGGTGACATTATGGATAGAGAGATTTACGGCGGAATATTCGTTCGTTGATAGGGATATTAAGGAATGGAACGCTTCACTCGGGGAACCTCTCGTACCAATATCGAAAATTTTTCAAAAATGAACTTACATCTTAATTTGTCTTTTTTATGTAAAAATAATTTATATATCGTATAGTGCGCTAAATAATAGGTATGTGATCATAAAAATTTCAAGAGTAGCAGCAGGGAAGGAAAGGATTAGGGTTACCTATACTTGGTTAGTTGGATCTCAGAATATGCTACTACAGTGCGGGATTCTTAAGAGAAAGGTAACATAAAAAATAAGAGAAAGATCAACGGAAGATAGAATTAATTCTATTGAAAATTGTTTACCTAAACATTCTGTTATTACTTTAATCAATGTAGCATACTAAATAATTTATTATTATTAATTTTAAATAATTTTTATGTTAATTGTGTCATAAAAATATGCCATAACGCGGTCATCAAACTCCTGTCTGGAAGAGCATCGTGTCAGAGAAAAATTGATGAGCAAATATTTACCTAAATAATTTAATCACTACATGCATTTACTTAAAAGTGATTAACTCTGTGACATAATATCAACTGAATATAAAATCTTCTATAGGTTGAATTTTATTTGTAATTGAGTAGTTCTATTTATAAAGACTTATATTAACACTTAGAAATGAATCAATGGATAAATAAATAGATAAATAAATACTTAGGCAAATAAATAAACAGATAATATCCATTAGGTAGATAAACATATACAAAATTTTCTTCTCACTGCAGAACAAAATATCAGTCTTGTATCTTCTTCTATAAATTGGCATACATGCAAAACTTCAGTATTCTGTAGACGTTTACCGTGTCATTACCCAGAATTTCTCTTAGCTCGCTCCTGATATTCTGATAGGGGAAACTAGAAACGGTGTAAAGGAGAAAGTATCGGAGGGTCAACGTGAAATTAAAGAGGAGGGATAAAAAAGGAGAGAGAATGAAAAGAAGGCACTTGGATCATGCCGACGGGAGAAGAGATGACAAGTGAATGACGTGGGACTATGCGATGTCATACGAAGATTGGTCCAGAGGAGAGAATGATCGGCTGTTGCATGAGCAGCTTTCATTTGCCTTCAACGGTAGCCTAAGATAATGACAACTTTGAAGTCAATTCCTTTCCTGTTGGAGAGCGACCACAACCGCTCATTAGGCTTAATGTACGCGCAGTGTAGAGACGGATATCTTTTCGAGTGTCCGAAAAATGATTAGGGTTGGCGGTGATGATGGGGTTCGTGTCAGTCTCATTGCAGCCATCAAAGGAGCAACCGACGAACCACCTTAAGATGGGAGTTGCAAATGGAAATTTAATAAGGGAGCAATTTAGTGGTAGGGCCTCGTGTTTTATCTTTTTATTCCATTGTGGGTCTCTTTGAAAGGAAGGACTCGATTAAATCTTGATACCGCAGCATTACACGAGATTATGCTGTTGCCTTCTTAACTCAGTTATTTAATCTGCTGATCATCTCGCGTCGTTCATCTTGAAACTCCCTTATAAAAACGATATCTTTTGTTTCCTAAAATGGCCGCAAGTGTCATAAAAAAGGAATTTTCACGAGTTAGAAGGATACTTGCTTTTGCAATTACGTTCAAATATCACTCACTCTTTGGTTTTGTACCGAATGGGTAATTTTTTCCGAACACATTCATCGATTTTGTTTTACAAGTATAAAATACTAGGTAGGCCTAGTTTTTATTGTTATATACTCATATATTTCATATATTAATACTTCATATTATATATATTTCATATATTTAATACTTCATATTATATCTTTATGATTGGAATATATATCATTATTCTTTTGGCGCAGTGTATGTATAAAAATGTATGTTTCATTTAATTTTGTCTCAGTCTTATTCATGACTGTGATAACATGAAAGCTATCGAGGTATTAGTGATGCAGAGTAATGGCAATGATTAGCATGTTACTGGAATGCTGTGAAAAATATTCACTGTAGATTCACTATACTTCACATATATGGACTTGTTCAGCTTGGACATTAGTGTTCTGGCTAGGTGAGGAAAGCAAGGGCAAACTACCTCACTCCTCATCTTACCTAGTAAGCCTCATTCCCTCTCCTAGCTCTTGATAGCCAACAGTAGAGGGGATGAGGATCCAACCAGTTTTATGGCTGAATACTTTACGTTTACATACAATACTAAGATATCAGTTTGTATTTTATTCATATTCAAATAGCAGTATCGAATTTATCTCTCTTAAATTACGAATAAATTAACGTTGAAGTAACTTCGCATTTATTTCACAAACATCAAGGAAAAGAACGCATTCGATTCCTAGAATCACCGCATCATCTTAAGACGTAATATAGAACTAAATGTTCGAAGAAAAGGAAACTCAGTGGGTTAATGTATATATTTAGAATCGGGGCTTCTATAACGATTCTTGAAATTTTTAGCTGTCCTAACCCCTTTCAAAATCTGTCCTTGCATTCCCTTGCCATCTTCAACGGATTTTACTTTAAATAGTGGAATACGCAATAATACTTCGTAAATAATATCATGAGTTAGATTACTCGTCTATTTATTATCATGAAAAATTTATGAGTTCACCGTCACACCGTACAGCTATATTAAAATATATTTGTCAAACATATATTTTTGGATGAAATCATTGAAAAAATTCTTTTCAAAAATATCGTTCGGTTATATTATATTTTAAAACCATCCAGAAGCGACCAAGCTTGATTTCAGAAACTTTCTGACGTCCTTCGTAAAATTGCGATTATTGGGGCTCACGGAGATTTGTGCAGCTCACCTCACTCTAGAGGAAATTCTACTCTCAACTGTTCTTTTTATAAGCAAATTACTGCCGTAATTACTTAAATTGCATTCGGTCCGAAATTAGAATTAAGGAAAATAGGTTCTGTGCAGCTATTTCATCTTTTTAAGCATAGCAATTATATCAATTGATCTTTAAAGAGACCTTAATTCCTCTATTCATGCATTGTTTCCAGACAGTATCTTAAAAATTATCGATCACACGCGAAGCTATCTTAATCGGTTAAAGAACTATCATTTCAAATATGAGAGCTTTTTAATAAATATTTACCCTTTGACGCTAGCATAACTATTTATATTAGCAAAACTAATACAATTCTTCCATCATATCTCGAAACCATACGAGTGACAAAACACGATTTAAATACGGCTGAGTTATGCGAAAATATGCGACTGATTTTTTTAAAGAAATATCAACGAAGAATAAAAATTGATAAGGAATAATATTACCGAAAATCCTCTGTAATTCATATTTTTTTTCGCAAATTCACGCGCCTCAGTGAGCCATCATTACAATCAATTTGTCAATCGGTCTGAAGAAGATCATGCGGCACACATGAGGGCTTTCATGCGGCACACCAATGTGTTATGGGATAATTTTAGCTAATCTCTATATTAAGTAATTTCTTGCTGAAAGTGGACTTGATTTTCATCTTAGAGAAACATATTACATAAGGTCTAAAGGAGATATCTGCGCAATATTTGCGAAACCTAAGCCCAGTTGGCGTAAGGGGGCGTGCCAATCGCTCAAATCACCAGGATGTGTACCGCTCGGAACTGCCTTTACTGCAGCCCAATTAGCACTTCATAATGCCAGGTGGCTAACGAAAACCCAGTCTACACCCATTCATCCTCCCATAGGAGATAAAAAAAAAACCGAAGTCCAAACACATAGAGAAAGCCGTGCCCGAACCTGGCCATCCGACAACTGTCCGCCAAACTGTCCGTGCGTCAACATCACCGTGTTTCATAAACAGCGAAAAAGAGCCAATACCCGACATATTGCGCAGCAAAAGACGCGGACAAAGTAAATTCCGTGTATTTTGGAAGCCTCGGGTAATGATTAATCCCTGTAGTGAATAGGAAGAGTACACACGGGATGGGCACACAAAGCGGCGAGTTGCGCGCTACTGATTTTTTCTCTCTCCTTCCAATGTCGCAAACTAATGGATTGGCAAACAGAAATAGTCGCCTTATGTGCAACGTATGGTGGCTTTGATAAGAGCTCTCCAAGTGAGGGACGAGCGAAAAAAATCCGAAAAATCACGTCAATTTCACGACATTTGGGAGAGCACGTCGACCGTCCGTTTGCCTTGTCATCGCAAATGGAAGATATCGCGTAAAATATTGCCTCTTTGAGCTCGCGTTACTTGCCAAGACATGGGCTTTGCTTTGCGGAAAAAGGTTTCGCGACTGTGTCTCCTGTAGCAAAATATCCGAAGGGGAAGAGAACATAATTGGAGCTCGGTTTCTCGGAAATTTTGATGATTGAAACGTCTTGGAAAGTCTTTTCTTCTGAACACTCGAAAATTGCGAAAAAGTAGGAGCATAAATTTCTTCATGACGGTGTGAAAATTTAAGGAAATAATCGTCTCGAATAGCATATTCGCAGGAGCTGGAGCAGGCATGGAAGAATCCAACTACTTTTTACTCGTCATTAAGTCATATTCCTCAAGAAATTTAGAATTTTCCAGAGATCAGGTTTCTTCAGATTCCATTCAAAAATTTTATTACTTACCATTAATGCTTACATTAATTATCGACACCATAATATTGATGTGTTCGCACTAGATATATACTTCGTCCCACGTCATGAAGAGGTCACGTAAATTTTACGGTTCTGTATATTCCGTAAGAGAAAAAGGCGCGCGCTGTTCTTACTGTTCTATCAGAAATCAATTTTACTCTATGCTGAATGTCTTCAAAATCAATTATTGTCAACTTTCCCTTTCTATGCACAAGTCGCAACAGGTCACCCCAATCCCCCTTAAGTAATACATTGGGACATACGATTTTTGTGGTCTCTTCATGACATTGGACGAAATATAAACCCTTACATGAATGTTTTCATCTATTCCATTTTCAAGCAGATTATAAATTATAGCCGATTATCACAAACCACCTACTTCTTCTTTTATAAGCATCAAAATAGGGCGCATGTCATTGACATTTTCAATAGTATTTATAGCCAAAGAAACATGTTTGCCAAAAACGTCTCTATACTCTGTTACCAGCTCATGTCTATTCATAAAAATTACGGTCATGTCATTGATTACGCCAGATGATATAAAGATACGGTACAAAGTGAGCAAGAATCGGATCAATATTGATTCTATAGAGACAAGAAACGGAATCAGGAACTTCTGGCCGTGATTCTTTTGTTGCCTTTACATTACTCGGCCAACTTGATTTAATTACAATAAGTACTCTGCTTCACGTAAGTAAGTCCCTTCAGTAGATCCCGTATCCTGTTTATATGCGGCCATAGTCATAAAAAAGAACATTCGTGCTAAATTATCAATTTTTTTATTATTTACTGATAATTAACCATGAAAAAACAGTAGAATACTTTTCGCTAGTATTCAGGTCATACCTTTACTTTTCCCAATATCAATATATATTTTCTTTCCCGATTTTTTCAAAGATTATTTTTCTCATAATTCATTTACCTGATATGTGCTGCGCCTTACACCTGCGATACCTAATTTTGACGAGTTTATACTGAATATCAGTGATTCCTCTTTGATTGTTATTTGGTTATTGTATTTATTACTTTCCATCTTATATGAATCCTACTCTGTGCGAATAAAAATGGACAAAGCAGAAATACAGCGCATCTTGGTTGCATTTCAGGAGAACACTAAGAAGAAACTTCCAAATTTGAACGATAGTGATATCGAAGAAGATTCTTAAGAAATTAATAATGATTCTTCTTTTGGAGAAGGTGAAAACTATCTGGAAATGATACCAACAGCTGCAGAAACCATTCCAAAACATGTAGCGAAGAAGTGAGAAAAGAAGCATTGATTTAGAGAAGAAGAATTGAGAATTTATATATGGTGATGCGTCATAATTGAACCCGAGAAAAAAGCTCATGGACTTGCAGATATGCGTGATCGGCTGTAATTAAATTACAATGCAGCTTTGATATCGTGTACGTGAAAATTGAACATTTTCTTCGAATTGCTAAATATCAGACAATCTTAAAGCAAACCATCGGACTTCATAATACGTGAATTTCATTTAACTAATTTTGACAACCAACTAAGGAAAAATGATATGATCAGAAGACTAAAGAGATTCTCTATACTGCCCACTTTTGAAATTTAAGCGGGGAAAATATTAGTTTCGCCGGAAATTTAAGACCAACCAACTGAAACTATTGATGAAAGATATAGACATTGCCCGAAAAGGCAGGGCTAAAAAACCAAGACACTAAGATTTCATTGTGAGAGGCTATAATATAGACAGCATACCACATTCAGTTGATCCTCACGCTAATAGCAAACGATTTCTGTAGAAGGATAATGTATGATAATTTAAAATCGAATAGTCTCCTTATCTTTGCTTTTAGGTACTACATTAATTTCTTAAGGTCTTCATTTAAAAAAATATTTTGTTTATAAAAATTTCCGTTTATTTTCCCGCGTTAAAAAGACCGTATATGCTCACCTTTTCCATTAAAAATTTAAAACGCAAGTTTTCGTAAGTCGCTATTTTCCTTCACGTGCGTGCTTCGATGTGATGAGAAATAGCGCGTTTAATAACGCTGAGAGAATTAATCCATGAAAGATAAGTTTCCTATTCACTCCAGAATTTCAATGAATCCCTTTGCCATTATAATAGCCTTTAGTTAATTAGTTTTCTATGATACAGCATACCCATTAGCTCTAGAACATTCATTGAAGATATTCAATTAGGAAAAAATTCCTGAAACTTACCATACATGATCTATCATAAGTTTGCTGCATCCTCTGAGTTGAATTGTTGGTTGTGTTTCCCCTAATGGCTGAGTACTTAGTAGAGTAAATCTTGTAACATGTAGGCCAATCTTGGTTCATGTAAGTCTCAGTCACGCAGCGAGGATCCACTTGACTTTCTGAAAAGAACACGTTTGTGTCAAAACAGATAATGATCTAATTAGGTAAAATATAACTTTTGTCACAGTTCAGAAACGGATTTGTACTCTTAAGCGATGGTTTACCAATGGTAATACATACAGTAGCGCAATGATTCAAAGAGCTAAACACTGACGCACTGGATGGTGCACTCAGGGAAAAGAAGAATGGAAACCATTGTCCCTAAATTTATCATGAACGATATTTAGAGAAAAGTTCAGAATTTTTGAGGAAGGAGATTGTACTTCCACTTACTGCAAATGTTTTTTAAAAGAGTATGAAAGGGAGAACAATTTCGGAGAACGGAAAGGGTTTAGTATTAACTATAAATGTAATTTTCAACTAAAATCATCTCCATCTTAAGTGACATACTTAGGCATCCTAAGTCGCAAAAATCAGTTAAAATTTTACTGGAATCATAATATCAACAACTAATTTATTTTCTACTCCATGGACCTGCATTGAAATTCCTGATATTTGCCTGGTCCGTCTATAAGTACTCTCAGCTTTCGTGATTTTCCTCATATAGCTTTAATTACTGATTCTCTCCTAGCTCGGTGGAATAATATTTATTCTACTTTGATTTTTTGGAAACCTTTAATTTCAATTTTATTCAAACTCTTCAAGCGAATCTTTCAAATTCCATTTGAGCACACGACTTGTTATCCGTACGGTGACTATTCATTCTTTTTCTAAAGATCGTTTAAATTTTCTGCCAGAGATATTCATTGATTTTTAGGTATTCATGTAATGATTTAACATTAAATTGATCGTCTTTCGTTGGTACAAAAGTCATTCATGATATAAGATACTTAATATAATACAGAACTATTCTCTTCATAAACATTTTCTCGAGAAGTGTCACATTCTGTTTCTCGAATATTAATCGTTATAATAATGTTACGAACATAGAATATCCTTGTCGAATTTGCGAAAAATTTTAATTATGCCATTTATTGCCATCTATAGTAATAAACTCGTTTCACTAATGTCCTTTACGCCAGGAAAATACAGTTGAAAATACTTTTTAAAATCATTCCATGTTTTTATTCTATCAGCCGGTTTTCATCCTGTGATACCATAATTTCAAAAGCTTACAATTTTTTACACATTCTCTGCTCTCAGGCCACCTGTTTCAAACCTATACAAATAAGAGCTTCAGCATATGGATTTTCAAATGTTTTACCGAAAATATTCAACTTTTTTTACTATCATCCTTATTCATCGGTTCCTAAGCTTCAGGTAGGCATTCTCGGCTAACCGTCAACCAAGCTTCTGTGAGCATCACTCATCCTATGAAATAACTTAAGCTAGCTACAAAAATAGTTCCACCTGTTCCTATTTTTTTATTCAACTGAAATCGCTGCTTCTTTCCTCCAATAAGATTAGGGAAACCTATGAAAATTGTATTTTTATTCCTATTTAAGAAGAGAATTAGTTTCAAAACAAATCGTCATTAATGATGGAAACGAATTCAAAGTTCGCACATGAAAGGGTACGACTAACCCAAATCGTCATTAAATTATGTACAGAGTATACGGGAATGCACTAAATATGCGAGTTCCAGTTTTTCTAGCCTGTAAAGATGGACAACATGAGCATTTAATGTATTTTCTCCATACAGCAAAAATAATCTCATACTAGATTGTCTCTATACAGTGTTTCTCTCTCGGGCCATTAAAATTACGATGCCTATTAGAATTCATAACTTACATTTGAAGATTTCAATCACAGTTTTCAACTATCAATTTATTTGATATTCATTTAAAATCAATTTACTCAAGGGCAGCCATAATAATTTTTACATTCTAAATTTTACTCCAGATTAAGGCATTTTACAATAACAGTTCTGAATACGGTCAATGTTTATTTGTGGCAATTATTCCGACCTCAATAAATGAGAGTCTGACCTACTAACACGCTAATATGACAATCTCTCTTTGTTTCTACATTAACAAGTTAACAATGCAGCCGATACCATCAATTAAGCCAAGCGCATCTATTTGAATCAGAGGAAATTTACAGGGAATCGCCACGTATTCATACAAACATACATAATCATTTTGGGCGAAATTCAGACTTAATAGCAGTATTGTTAAAGGTTTTTCGACTACACGGGTTATTTCCGCATATTTTAAGTTTAAGAATCGATTTATAAATGAAAATAAAACTATCCAATCCTACAGCTGTTGATGCCATATTTCATCGTCAGAATCAGCAGTCTACTTAGATCTATTCATTACGGTCATTTTCACCAATTTAACTATTTTGTCTATGTCTGTAGGCAGTAACGCATAGTGTACTAATGACTATTTCAGCGCCTTCTCGTGCTCTATGAATCAAGTTATGTCTCGTCACACCTCCTCCTACTCTTAGCATATCGTGTTTGACTTAATCTAAATTTAAAACAGCAGTACATCCAGTGAACAAATGACTTAATAGTCAAATCTTATATTGAATTGGTGTAATTGCTAGAGTGCTATTCTTTTTATAGAAGCTTATTTAGGCTATTATGTTTTAGTTACCTTTTAGCGATATCTCTGACTTACTTTTTCAAAATGACTTTGCTTCTCATTTACTCTTACGAGGACCCTTCATAGAGTAATAGAATACATTTACATGGTGACCCTGCAAGCCTTCGAAAGCGTATGGCAGTGAGGGTAAAGACACCGATATCCATATCTAGCTATAAATGTTCCTGGATTCTCTAAAGCTAAAAAAGAGCCAGAAATAGCTATACGCCTTGGCTATCATTTCCTTGTAACGCTTTTTCATTTTCTCTTGGAGCTCAGGAACCTTGTTAATAGACGTCAGAAAATCAACAAACTCGTCGACGAGATAGTTGCTGATAAATTAATCGAATAACTTCCATCGGTAATCGATTCTTCTTTCCTTATTCAAATTCCACCTGAGGGACTCTGCGATAGCCGAAACACTGCTGTCGAATCTGAAATCTTCAACAGATTTATCTAATAAACCTTATGTGGCCAAGCTCAATTTACTGGAAGGGGGCAATGATAAAGAATTAAAAAACTTTGTAATTTCCACATACAATGGATTTATTTTTTTGCAACTAATTTCGCCTACAAGTACCTAACTTCAGGATGAGGATATCTATTTATAGACGAAACTAGTCGTAACGAATTTTTAAATTCTTTAGCTAATTTACCATTCTCTACTAGAATCACCTCTAGCCCGGATACTAATGCTAGATTGAGAAAAATCCCAAAATTTCGCACCAAAATTCAATGAGGGAAAAGTATATTATTTCTTTCACTTTCGGCTATCATCCCCTCAGAATACTGGCTAATCTTTCCATCCCATCTGCCTTTCCTATTTCGTTTCGAATATACTCTTTGAATAAAATCCTATTACTGAGGAAGACGCTTGCCTTTACATCATAGATGTATACGACAAACATATAGTTTCTTGCCTGAGGTCGATCGAAAATAACTACAGAAGGAAACCCAAATCGAGAGGTTTGTATCTCTCGGGTGTTAAAGGTGAAACTGGTTCTGAGGCATTGTGGTTGGAGGGAGGCACTGGGTCAACCGTCCTTGGGTCAACCGTATTCTGCTTGACCTGTCCTTGAGGCTAAGCCTCACCAAATTCGCTTTTGACGCCGATTTTCAAACACCTCCGAAGGACTGGGCTAGACAGTTTATGGACACAGTTCGAGATTCGCACCTAATATATTCGATAAGATGCGTTGAATGGCTATATCTTTAGCCTAAGGGTGCTAATTTTTCTTCTAGAGAGACAGTCTGATACATTTTGGCGGAATTTTTCTCATTTGTTGGTATGGGTTCTTCGAAATCTTTAAAGCTTCTGAATACGAACAACATAAACCAATCAACTAATGGTTCTACATAGGATACTTAAAAAATGAATATGAATGAATGAATGAAGGATACTTAATATGAAAGATAGTGCATTGATTTTTGTAAGACACGTCGTACTAATTAAAGATATATATTTTCCACATTTAAGTATTGAATTCGTACTCAGTGAATATTTAGTCTTTTCTCATACAGTCCGATCCAACAGTGTCAGCAAGTTTGGACTTTATTCACATGAACAGCCAACTCATATTACCTATTGTATCTTCCGTCGTATATAATTGTATCCGCATATAACTGAAAGAACAAATACTATGCTAAAAGGTAATAAATAAGGCTTTGCGTTCTGAGATAGATTTTTAGCTACTTTCTCTGTAAAAAGAGGTCGAATTAAGATTTTTTCTTAATATCCATTTCTGGAGGGCCAAAGAGTACTGTCAAATTTTAACTTTCGGAACTAAGAATTTGAAAACGCAATACTTAACTCAGTAAAACACGTTTAAGACGCTCCCACTTAAGACGCTATCCTGCTTAGTAAATGCTTTTTTCCCGGCCCTTTTCTCTCTACCACACGAATCAAATGGTAATAATACCACTTAAGACGCTCTTATACCCGGTTATAACGCGAGTTTTTCCCCACACCATTTGCGCTGCGACCTGCTAAAGCCAATCTCTGCCTCGGCCGATAGACCTAAAATAATTTACATCATTTTCCCCAATTTCTTATCAAGAAAAACTGCTTCATTATAGAGTTTTTTCACTCTACAATGAAACAATTGGTTCTAGACAGGAAATTAAGGAAGAATAATGTAAGAATAACTTAGACGTTCTCTTTGTTTAATCTAAAAGCAAACCATTCGTAAAAATATAATGAGATGGCAACCAGCTATAATCAATTATAGTTCGTGGAGTCTAGATAACTAGGTCTGTCTCTAATAAAGCAGAGTAAATGGATTTATTTTCGATTCTAATATGTACGTATTTAAAATTAAAAAATCACAAAGCCCTTCCTTTTCTTTGTTAAAGTAAAAGATAACTTTCGTTATATCCACCTTATAACGCTTTTTGCTAGATTCCCTAAAAAGTGTCTTAACCGGGTTTTACTGTATTTAAGAAGTAAAATACTGAGGAATAATACCAACCGCTTTCCGCATTTAAGCTTCGAGTACCGATATCTGCATCCATCACATATGACGTGATAGGGCTATCAGAAGAACCCTCTTAATTTCATCACCCACAATAATCCCCCAGGTAACGAGTGAAGACGAAATAGCCGAAGAGTGGCATGATTGAATCGGAGAGTCCTCGAGAGGAGATAAAAGAGGCTAATAGGCGGATAAAGGGCGTCTACGGAATCCCAGGTAAGAATTCTTACCTAAGCGAGGGCAGGTGGGATCCCCCTTTCAACAATGCGACGATTGTCGTGAAATCCGGCTGCCCCCGCCTCCGGAGAAGTCCGGTTTTGGTGAGGAAGGGGTGGTGGCGGCAGGAAGATATATATGCCCCGCCCCTATCGCAATATGGCCTCACGTCTGATTGGCGGACACGGCGATCCCGCCCACCCGCGTCTCCCAGCGCCTGTCCCCCGCAGTGAAGGATGACTGGCACACGCCACGCCCACTCACGCAACTTTTTTTTTCTTTCTACGCTCGCCTTCCCACAGTGTCAATCCTCCGCTATTCTTTCCGATATTTCCAATTAGTTTGCATTGGGAGGGGATTCCTCACGGGCTAAGTTTTAAAGCGGCGTGTCGCTTTTTCAGTTTTCGTGCGATTTTAAACGGGTTGGAATTCGTCATTTTTATCCCATCCTGAGAATTTCCAGCCGGCTATGATTAAAGGGTGCTTGAGGGAAGATCCTACCCTGAAAAATCGGTTTGAAAGACACCGTGACAAAATCATTGCTGTAAAAAATTTTTGCGAATCTATCGCTTCAAAATCACTCGTTGCATACATTGCTAACGGACTAAATTGCAGTGGGCAACTAAAACAAATGTCCATAAAACAGATGTCTAAAACATCAATCTTAGTGGCCCGGCGTACCTCTAAAATAACATCATAAGGTTCTGCGTCAAGTATACGATCCCTTAAAGAGGATATAGATCTTTCTCGAGTGGATTTTAGAGAATTTTTTTAAGCACAACTTGAGACGAGATTCCGGGAATGGATTTAATACCCTCAAAATTCTGACCCGGACAAGGTTAACCATGATCCGTTCTGAAGTTTATTTATTTCCTTCGACCGCCACAAACATCCTGTCATAGGACAATTACCGAAGCTCCCAACAATGGACGGGTATATAGACGTACTTTTTTCTAATAGATTCATCAATCCAGCCGGAATTCGAACCCGAGATCTGTAGTATTACAGTCAAAAGTGCTTCGACAGCTGAGGACTGAGGCCCACTTGCCTATCCGACAGCCCCTGGAACCTTGTCGTTGGAAGGCTAGGAATGCTAACCACTCTACCACCGAGTTTTTAATGTTGCTTTACCTCCTTAGCATTCTAATCGTAATGGAAATGGGAGGAATATAAAAATTAAATCTTTAAAGGATTAATTTAAAATGAATCCTTTAAGAGGCAACATTTCAATAGCCTCAAAAGTATCTATATGTAAATGAATTGCTATCTCCCGTAATCATAAAAGCAACGCTAATTGAAACATGTCAGATATACGGATCGATTAAGATATACTTACAGTTAAAGTTCGTATAAATTAAAGATGGTATTAAAACATCCAATAAGGTTGGGTGGAAGAGAGGCCACACTGGCCTAACCCCGCCAAAAGTGTCAAATGAATAAATAAAACATCCCAGAAATCTGCGGTGGAATGGTAGCTGGCTAATTTTGCACCATAAGCGATTCATCAAAAAAAGTCAAAATTTTAAAATATATAAACACGTTTAATTGCACAGTTCATCTCAATTAGAAGGTCCCGCAACTTTTAACGCGCGTCAAAACGGTCGCGTCATAAAATTGCTGCGAATCTTTCCAATTGTCAGATATAGGTCCGAAGGAGCACAGCTGAGCGTAACGAAGCTTCCTTTTCTGGAAGACGCCACCCTCTCGTAGGTCACGTCTTTCGGGGCCACCAGAGCAGAACTGGATGAAGAATTGCCACGGAAAGGGACGAGTGTGAATTAGCCGAGAGGGGAGAGAAGGTCGGTGGGAAGGAAAAGGTCCAGAAGGAAGACCCCGAGAGAAAAATACGTAATGAGCAAAGGGGAATATGAAAGTGGTGAAATTTTCCAGAGCGTTTAAAGAGTCGATGAGATACAGACATGAATGCAATCGAATTTAGTCTTAAAATTTAGCAGCTTTTGGTCAGTCTCTCGC
The DNA here is from genome assembly GCA_036926295.1 of Pachydiplax longipennis. Taxonomy (NCBI): domain Eukaryota; kingdom Metazoa; phylum Arthropoda; class Insecta; order Odonata; family Libellulidae; genus Pachydiplax; species Pachydiplax longipennis. Next base: position 20,279,029 of record JAVFKF010000003.1, on the reverse strand, counting down.
TTTAACCTCGTGCCCAAAGAGGAAAATCTGAGTCTTATTTTTTGGTTTCGCACTTTTTTCCGACGCTGTACACTTGGGTACTAGCTCAACCTCCGTGGAAGAATGTTTTACATCAGCTCAGTGTTAATTAAATCCGTAAAGAGAGGGATTATAACGGCTGGTTTTCGTCCTTCACATATGAAGTTAGTATAGTTCATAATAATAATTAATTTCGTCCTGAATACATTTAGGCGTCCAGAACAAAATCCGTACTAAATAGGTGACATACCAAATATCATATAAAAATAGATTACTAATTAAGCAAGATGAAAAAAGAGAAAAATTAACACATTAATAATTCATATTTTCACTTTTCATTTAATTTACATTCAGTTTTCCTTAGTTAACACCGTGCTATTAATTTTTAGCGACTTTAATTGCATAAAACTAACTTCCCTGCATTTAATATTCATTGCGCCCGAACTTCTGCAGAAAATGTTTGGGAATTTATCATACAATTATTTACCCATGTAAAGTTCAAATTTGTAAAAATCAATTTTTAAATCTCAATTTTCTACATTTTTAAATTCTCATGAATCTGAAAATTTAAACTTTCTACACTTTGCTATTAAATCCATTTTAAAAATAACAATTTTTAGCGGAGGCTTTAATAGGTGAAAGTGCATATTTTTCTTTACTATGTGATTGGAACCAATGGGATGGGAACGGGATTGATATAGCGAAAATGGGACGTATTGTTAGCGTAAGTATAATGCTTAAGTATGGAATTCTAAGAATTTTTCGTAATCCTTAATGTTACCTGTGTCTTGACGAAGTATCTGAACCAGAAGGAATGATGAATGCCTGTGGCATAAAATATACGACTCTTTCGATTCAATGAAATAACATCTAAATTTTATTCCCGACAGGTGAAACGGAAAATTAACTCCTTTTACATATTAGTCGTTATCTTGTATTATTATTACCATATAGATATTTAAACACTCTTGCAAAATGACTACTTGAATCTTACTTAGAGTAAAAACTGAAAATATGCAATATTGCACTAATATGTAAAATATAATAATATGTAAAATTTACTGATATATAAATTGTAATAATACGTAAAAATTTTCTTACTGGTAAAACATTCAATCTCCACATACTTTGAGTTTAGTGAAACAGAATTTCAGGATAAAGTTGTTTAGATAATAATGAATTCGATAACATATTTAGATGTGTACCGAAAAATCTGTCTCTAAGGATAATTTCGTGATTCTTAATATCAGTTTCTGTTCTATCAAAAGTACAACATGTTCAAACCCAAGTACGGCCGAAGAAGGTATCTTAATTTTTATAATTTGATCCTAACTTTCACTACTTTTTACTGCTATGATCATGGAATAATAGCATTGAAAGAGGATGGCTAAAAACAGAAATAAACTGCAAATTTGAAAGGTGCAGAAATTTTTCCATCGTAAAAACATTATTGGATTGACAACAGGATATATGAGCGATGTAAAGAAAATTGAGAATATGGAAACTGAATAGAATAAGGCAACGACATAAGGGCATGAAAGATCGGATAATTATACTAGTAAAGTTAGCTATTTGAATATATCGAAGGAAAATAAAAATTCTTTGATATTCCTCAGGATGAAACAAAATATTCCTTACAGATTTTCTTTTGGTTCCTATCAGCACTTTTGGGTCATTAATGGACTCTACGAAACTTTTACATAACTGGATATCTAAATTAACGAATAGTTATATAGTTTTTATTTAGATATAATATGTATATAACGATTACGTATTTAGTACGCATTAATTGATTATTGTGAGTTTTTCTCTGTATACCTTCAGTTCAAGAGTACCCCCCCCCAGTTTTTCCGCTTTCTATATTACATTTTATCTAGATCTTGTTTGAAATTAAACGTTAACCTTTTATCTATGTATTAATTTAAGTGTATTAGATTTGAAAAATTGAATACTTTTCTACTCTAGGAGTACATATTTCGTTTGTATTGATTATTTTCTCTACATGTAAGTTAATATCTAAACAATAGTTTAGACTTAGTTCTGTATGTTTTCAAATAGTTATCTGCAAGGATTAGGTGGAGGAGGCCGTTTTGGCCTAACATCGCCAAAATAATACAACAATGCTAATAATTAGGGAAGAATACGGTGAAATTTAATATTAAAGCAATGACATCTTTGTGGTTACCGGAGAGATTTTGGAAACCTTCACTAAAGTATTAGATTATTCAAGCCGTACTTGGTGGGAATCATTCAAGTTGCAGTTCCAAAGTCTACAGTAAAGTCAGTTTTTGTTTTTCTTTGGAATTAAAATTTGAAACCTGTGATTAATCTTGAATGGTAGTGGAAGAAATGAAATCTAAATTTGGCCGTAATTTCCATTCGAGGCCTTTTATCTTTCCACTTCGTTATAATTTCCATTAATATAAAATTAAAGATTAAAACGGAATGGAAATGAGTATATGTCAAGAAAAGGAACTCACTTGTCTCTAAGGAAACATTCACTTGTTTTTTTCTTCCTTGGATACTTAGGATTTTATTCTTTCTTGCGTCAGTCGCTATTTTCACCGAGTTATCGACGTGAACGGGAAGAAGATAATCATTTCCCCAAATATTTCTTATCTTATGATAAAAATCTTAGATTATCAATACAGAAAAAGATAAAAAATGCCTTGAAGGATAAAAATATTTCAATGATATTTTAACAATCCAATCTCGTGGTTAAGAACCGCACTTCTATTTACATTGCAATTTTGTTTCAGTTTTGTTTTTGTTGTTGTTAGTTGTTTATAGAGATAAATTTCTTCGCATGGATATATTGTTGAGTATACATTTTTTATCTTATATTTATTTTTTATCTACGTATTTATTTATAGTGAATAAAATTAATTCCCTTGTCACTTCGATTTATAAGACGTGAAACTTCTGATTATCTGTAAAAACTATAAGTCACTCAATTCTAATTTCTTTAATTCTATTCCAAAATCACTGGTTAATTATTTGTTAATTAAATTATTAATTCTTAGGAAGATGACAAGACAATATCTAATTCTTCGACCGTACTTATATCCTCAAAGATTTATAAACCCAGAGAGGACCCTAAAATCCAAAATTTTTCATTTAATTTCGTTTAAAAAGTGAAATTCTATTCGTGGACTGTGAATAGAGTAAAGTAAATATGATAAAAAAGCGAAAAATGTGAAAATATATTTCTGAAAGTAACTTGACGAAATTGTTTCGTATCTCAGTAATAATTTTCTCATATGACCGCCTCTGACAAAAAAGTGGAATTATTTCATAATAATTTACGCTTATTCTTCAAGAACCCATACATTAAATCAAGTATATTATAATTTTCACCGAAAGACTCTAGAGAAGGTAATTTCGATATGAATATTTAACGTTTTAAGATACCGGTTTAGCCATATAATTATTGAATCTCTCTTTAAATAAGACAACTAAGGAAGTTCGAACTTGATTTTTAGCGGCGTTACATGAAATGGAAACAGAACTCATTTTTCAGATGAATTGCCTGTTACATATTCAAGAAATTAATTATATATTTTTATCATTAATATTCAAGAAGTATTAACCAACAAATAGAAATAGAAAATAAGTCATGGCCAGGAAATATTTAAGTAAAATTTTAGCTTTTAAAATTTTGAGAGAATGTTGCATTTTGGAGCAGAGGATCACAAAATAATAGTAAAAATATATTTTTTAATTCATGAAAAGTTTCCAATAGGCGAGCATGCTTGTTATCCATAAAATATTTTGCAAGAGAATACTACCAGTTTTTACTGAAAAGTACCTTTATAAACGGTGGGTTAAGAATTAAAAATATCGATTTACACGAAAAGTCATTTCATGATAATCGGAAAAGCACTACGAAAAAATTGGCTAATCAGTGAAATATTTAAAATATATAGTAAGCAACATTATCGTATTCTCTCTTCCATTTCCCTTTAATTCCTTCTGGTTCAGAATTAAGTCGGTTTTCCAGTGCGGAGTGGCGTGGGTGTACACGGAGTGCGAAGGCGTGATGAAAGCACTGTGAATTTAAAGTTAGATACGAGTGCATGTGTGGCGATGGAAAAAAACGATTCACCGCACCTTGGAACGGACTAAGACAAAGGGGTTTTTCCCTACCGGCGCACAGCGAGAGGCACTTGTTTATCGATCTCTTTTTGTTTTTAGAGGAAAGGATTACTCCATTTCCGGAGTCGGTGGCCGCTGAGAAGAGTCCATCTTACCCAGCGGGTCCCGTCACATGGGGTCAAATGCACCTCTCAATTAGACTCAGGGGATGAATCCAGATTTACTGGTTATCGTTTCTATTAATAACATGAAGTATGACACATGTGGACCAACGTAAAGTGGGTGACAAGATCATTCTGATATATGTATAGTTTTGTTGTGTAAGACCGTCTGATGGTAAAGTCATCATCTCGAAGTCTAGGTAGATCACTATCCCCTCTACAGTTAGCTGTAAGGAACCATGGAGAGGGAATGAGGCATATTATGTAAGATGAGGAGTGAAATAGTTTGTCTTTTCTTCCCTCTCTGAATCAGATAGATATCAACGGCAAATGCCAAAGAAATGGAATGAGAATGATTCCATAAAACTCTTTCGATAGCATTCAATAAGGGTAACCAGAATGAATTAAAGTATTCATCGACACTAACATCTCCATAGCTTTCAAATTACGACGGAAACGAATCATACTGAGACAAAGGTAAATGTAGAAAACATTTTTCTCCATCCAGTACCGAAAGATAAATGATAAATATTTATGTATCAAAAATTATAGCAGGAACGAAAAGAGTTCTACAGCAAATTATGAATACACTATTTTTATAGATCCTACTAATAATTTTAAGCATGAAGCAATTGAAATACCCGGCATTTTCCACGAAAAAAATTAGCCTCCTGATTAAATTTTCCTTTGATTCGAAAGAAATTTTTATGAGGGGGGTAATTTTACTTAACCTAGTTGCTATTTGCAGTGAACATTTGAAACAGAAACGATGCCGAATATAATTAATGAAATGCTCATAAGATTATCTCTTACGGAAATATATGTATAAACATATATGAAGTTTTGCAGCCTCTGCTTAATGATGGAGAAGCATATGGTTTGTCACCCATCTAAATTAATCAGTAACCTTAAGACAATGGCATGAGAGCAAACATGGACTCGATTAACTATTATTATGCCAATAACTTTGGCATAATTTTGATCAAGATAATATAGTAAGCCATAAAGTTAGAAAAAATGCATATTTAGTTTATTTATTAACCTATTTATACAATAACTCCGCTTTTAGTTGTTATAACAGATAGGTTAACGTAACTTCGAGAGTCTCGAAAATGTCTGAAGTTAAAAATAAGAATCAAAATGCAATGCCATTCACGATACTTATCTCGACCTCGTAAGGTACTGTTTATGATTAATTTTTGGGAAACACTTAAAAACTACCGACGATGAATCTTATTCGCCATATCTTTCTTGAAAAAGAGTGAAAGTGTTCTAAATGAGGTGATGTTCGAACTGAGATAACTTGCTTGTTTGAAAGTTGCCTATTAACTGTAGGGTATTGATATAAAATTACTAGTGTGATTGTATAATGAGGATTCAAAATCCGAGATCGAATCCTGGTCTTGTCACAAGTTTTAACGTCCGTTTATAATTCAGAATTTTAAAGAATGAAATTTCTCTTCTGATACTAAAATTCCTTATAGACATCAAATTACAGTAATTGGATAAAGAAAGTAGATAATTGCAATTAAATAATTTCTATTATTTAATTAAATTTAAACTATAAAAATTCTATTATTTAAATATTTTAATTTAAACACAAATAAGAGATATTAAATAAAAGTAATTAATCAAACTAATTAGATGGTAATAATTAAATACTATTTATTAAATTAAGGACATTAAATACACGGCTATTAAATTCTACTGATTAATCAATTTTCATAACATTTAAATTTTCATGTACGAATGGAATTTGTTATCATTCTTTTAATGATAAAAATATCGGTCGTAGTAATCTTACTCGATCAACCTTCCATATAATTAAAAATTCGAATCTTAACATGAATTCACCGGTAAATGCGACTAATAACATACATTATTCCTTCCTAACATTCATATTGAAACCTCAATATATACATTAAACCCAAAAGTAATCCTATTCCGCATCATCGTCGAAATCGTAACTCAGTTAAACCTCGAATTAAAAACTCAATCCACTCCTCGAATCCACAAAAGGTACTGGAAATCCTAGCGATGCAGTCCATCCTAAGCCCGAAGGATTCTTGTCAGAAACAGATAAACGGATTCGAGGGTCTTAAAAGTAGATGGTTTCATCTTAATTCCCGTGAAGGAATCAGAGTGGAAACCCTCCGTCGAGGCGAATGTAACCTCCCGACGAATTCCCGATCGTTCAAAGGCTAACTTCCCTAATTCGAGGGACACCAACAGGTAAGCGCGACTCCACCACTCTCCTAATCAATCCGATACGCTCGCATTAGAGTGTGAATGCACGCAATCAAAGGCGTCTTTTTGGACAGATGCCAGAGGTCGCAGGTAAAGAGCCATCTCCAGCACTACTTTGTCGATACCTTCCCTCTATTAGGAGAGGTTTTGATGGAATGCGCACCTCGGACCTTTACTGAAATTTACTCTCACATTCGTATGGTAATATTTTAATCGCTTTCTAATTCATAGAACGCCGCGTGACGACAATGAATCGTTTAATAGCTGTCTGTTGTTAAATTTTAGGTTTCCTTTACAATTTAAACAACTATGGCTTCTATTATTGTTTCTTAGCACTATAATTGTTACCAACATATCTGTTGCTCAATTATTCATTTATCCTAACCCTCTAAGAACGAGAAGAAAATTCATCTTGACCTTCCATCCATCCGTTTCTTGACTTTCGAGAAATCGCAAGAAATATTTCACAGAATTAAACCGCACCAAAACTCACACAGGTAAGCCGTAGACCTTTTACCTCCGAGAATAATGTAAGAATACATTTTTATGACTAAATTAACGATAAGCCTACTAGAAAACGAATCTGCATTCCGTTTCTATACGATCACGTCAGTTCTTCGAGGGTTAAGTGCATTAAGTACATTCCTTATTTTACTTAATCCATCACCTAATTATTAAGTGCATTGTGCAGGGCGGGTCGAGAAGGGGGTCCTGTGGATGTCCAACATCCGGGCCCCCAGTATAAAGACGGCACTATATAACTATAGTATAAACTATAACTATATAACACTTTGCAGGTTCCCTCATGGCAGATATCTATTCATGACATTACGTAGCAAACAAATATGAAATGTTTTTGATGCAAGAACAGGGGTGACGAAATAAAATCTTTACTGAAAAAGAGCTTTGCCTCTAAATAAATTTAAATACCAAACTTTTAATTCATAAATTCTTGATTAACATTAAAATGAGACTAACAGGATATGCAGTGTGTAGTATATATGTATTTTTTTAATTTAAAGAAGTAAGTATGGGGTCCTAAGATACCCTACATTAGCAATAAAGGGACTTTTTTACGCGAATAACGAAGGGTTATTAAACTGACTCGATAAAGAATTCCATGTATATTGATTAAAATCTTACATTATGAGATTTAAATTGAGTTCGTTGGAGGCGTTTGTTAACCTATCCGATGCTTCTAAATTGAATGCTTCTCTTTTCAATCTTATTGGATTTGGAAGTAAAAAGGTATAAGTCTTTGAAATGCGGGTAGAATTTCCCCTAACACGGCTGAGATTTAAGGACACTTTTTAGACTACTGAAGTAGGAAAGACTCCTTAAGCTACTCTGAATAAGCCGCTCCTTAATTTTTAACGAATGCAAAGCTTTCTCAAAGTCTAATTCAGAATGTACTGGACTAATACCAATATCTTACAAAAAAATATGGAAAAAGTGAACATGTCATAATCTAATATTCTACATACCTGTGCGCATTTACATATAATCTTTTCAAAGTTCAATTCTGTTGAAAACTAGGATAAATGACAGAAAAATAGACATCTACATAAAAGTATCTGATTTCCAAGTAGAGTTAGGAACTATTTATCCCAACATAAATTCACAAACATTGGGAGATTGAGGTTAATACCAGAATTAAGGTAAGCACAATAAGCATTTTTTGATGCAATGATAAACGTATTTCTCACATTTCAATATTTTTTGCTTCAGTTATTAGCTGGATATGTCATATTTGTAGCTCGCTCACTTAACTATCGTATCTTCTTCAAATTGTAAGCATTCAATTGTGCGTCAATTATAATTACGTAACATTTTATTAAAGGCAAAAGTTATTTACTATCTATTACCTATTTAACATTTTTGAGCTAAGCTTCAAATCCCTCATTGATCACAACTATCAAACTATAGAAATAACTATAGAATATAGCCACGACTAACTAAATATGGTATCACCACTATACATCTACATATAGATCAATATAAATAACCTGCAAGCTGTCTGTCGGTGTGTGGCACTAGGATATTCATACAAGTGTGACACCCAGCTGGTTGTCCTGCCCTAAAACAGGTGCTTAACTCACTTATTTTTTGAAGCCGACTCTGATTCTATAGAAAAGTAAGTTTTTCAACAAAACACTAACCTGAAACAATCAAAGTTTTGAAGGTGACAACGTCTACTAAGGAAGGTGTGAAATAGTTGTGCGCTCTTGTTAGCATCGGTTAGGGGCGATCAGAGACCCTAGGCAGAAGACTATTTTAAAGCCCTACCAAGAAATTCTTTATCTAAAAAAGATGGAAAAACGCACTTTTTGAGGGTCCTGTAATTGTGAGGCCATCAGCGCATTAGAGTTAATCCGCTCCTGGCACAAGATTATTAAAATCTGTGAAAAAATTCCCAATGCAAGATCTATACTAATGAAATAAAACGACCCTTTCTATCGATTTAGTATCGTGAACATATAGATGCACGTACTTAGATATACGGCCACACTTAAAGGAGCTTAATCGCAAGGAATTAAAGACCGGCGAGTAGAAAAAAAGCAGTGGAAATTCTAGCATGTCATCAATTCCGTAACGTGAGCAACTCTTAAGTAGGCCCTTTTTTCTTTGGAGGCTAACACAACTAGCGCCCCCACCCAAATCTCCCCCTTGTCAGCCTGCATATTTTCACTGCGAGTTGGAAATTCTTCACCCTCCGCCCAGACGAGCATCTGCGGGCCCACCAACGCATTCCTTTTCTACCCATATTCCTCTTTCTAGCCATAACACTCTCTCGCACATCCTTTCTGCGATTCCGGAGGCGGAAAGAATTAAAATGGAACACACGCAGAGGAAGAGATAAGTGAAATTCAGATGTGCGAGCTATATTTTCAAGAAAATTAATACATTGAGAACGGATCTTTCCAACCCTCTACCATACTCGGTACCTTTACGCATGTACCCATACTTTGTGCTTGAGCAGTTCATTAGTGAACTACATGCATTTCACTCACAGTATCCAATTCCGAGCATATTATAATTATGAGAAACTCCTTTAAGTCCTTTCATCACCATACTCCTTCCCACTGGTACATCTATAAGTCCACCTGAGGTGAATTACTTTTTAAATATAGCACAGGAATCCAATTCTACAACCTCATCTGCTTGTTTATTTTATAAATTCCGACAAATGAAAGAGGAATGAATGAGGCATTATGAACGGGAAAGATAACATAATGATGGAAATTGATAATTACTGAAAGGAAAGAAAATGAAAGACGGCTGAGATTTGAAAGGGGAATGATTTCGTTGTGGAGCCTTAAGGTAGTCCGAGCGTCTAAGGTCAATGGTTTCCGAAATTCATCTCGTCTTATAGATGGTAAATTACACTAAAGCAACTCTCTATAGTTAAGTTACGATCTGAAACAGTTGTAAAATCATTTAATACTTATAAAATAATCAATGGTACACTTACTTCTCCATCAGTGTCGTCTATCTACAAAATAACCAGCTGTAGGCTGCTGTATTCTCCTCCACCATTAGCTACAATGAGCCTTGGATAGGAAAAGTCTACCATATAAGATGAGATGTGAGGTAGTTTTTCTAACATTTCCATATTGAGCTATAACCGATAAAAGTAAACTTGAGTGCTGTACAATGACCCTACGAATTAATCTTTACACATCGTTCAGTAAGGATGTTTTCAAGAACGGTATCATTAATCATTTATGATACCTTTTATAATAGCTTTCGTATTATACAATCCATCGGAAAGACTGAGGCAAAAGTACTGAAGCATACATTTTCCTCCTCCCAGTACGAAGAGGAAAAAAATATATTTCATTCGCCAAGAAATAGTAATAGAAATTCAACAACGATAGCACTTAATTAAGGTACGTTAAAGATGGTGATTAGATACGTAAATGATTGCTGTGATTGACTTCTAAAAATTAAACTGATAAAGTATTAGTAGTAAAAGTAAAACTTTTAATTGACAATTTAAAAATGTAATGCTGAAATAAAATTATTGTACTACCTAAGCATATTACGTGACTTACGTGACCTACAAAATACATATTAATATATTGCTTATGTATTTAAAATCAACGCAACAATATAAATTGTTTGGATTTGGTATCTTGGTTAACGACGGCATTAGTTAACAACTTAATTACGAGTTAATTTAATCAAACGACTTTGGCAGGCATTTATTTACGACCCCTAATCGATGGGTAGTGGATTTCGATGAAACTTTGAAAAAAAAACCTAAATCAGTTTTACTTGCATTAAACACGTATTACTATCGTTGAAGGGAAGAGCTGGATGAAATTTTAAAAAATAGTAATCTCTTTAAGGTAAACAGGAAAACATCTCAATCACATCCATTCTTAATAATTAATGATTGACCAACACAGACAACCGTTCCCGAATCAGAAAAATCTGACTATCCGGGACTCGAAGCCGGGACCATGGGGTTGGAATGCTAGTGGCACTAGCGACTCCGCCCACCAAGGCCGATAATGATTGGATTATTAGTGTAAAATCGCACTTAGGGTAAAGATTTTGATCACCGACAGTTACTGCTGTATATGCACCAATTCCCAGCAAATCTCATCCCAAATAAAGAATTACAGTCGCCGCGTAAGAAGGTGAACGTGGATTTAAGAAAGGATCCGTATAGTTTGCTTGTCAGCGGGGATCGTGCTTCTTAGAGGAGTGGTGGATAAACTGTGTTGGGGGACAGATGTTGATTAGCCGTGTATCTGGGATATACGACGGGAGTATTTCCGGAGGGTAAGAAATGGGGGGGAAGTGACAGGGAGTCGGATTGACGTTCGAAAGAGGGGGAGAAGAAGACGGGGCTAATTAAAGGAACAGCGGCTGAGGGAAAGTGTTAAGACGCTCATGGAAATATGAAGAACTACCCAAACCGGTAACGGAGACAGGACACGATGTCTAAGTCATTTCTTATGAATTTTCCTTCTGTTCGTCTGATACCGCGGGGGGAAAGGTTACAAAATAAGCCTTCTAAATTGACGTCGAACACGATTTTATTCGAGGCTCCTTTCCGAGTTGTCTGGTTCCATAGAGAGGTATTAAGCCGTGATCTTCATCGATGTTTCTTCGTGTATACCCTCGGTTTCTTTGAATGCTCAAACTAATTTAGCGTCCCCGTTTATGAATGTATAAATTTAATGATGGAATTTTCAACATCCAAACTCGCAACTCCATCCAACTCAATTTTCTGTGAGGCTCTCTCAGTTATTAATTATCGAACTGTGGTTTATTTCAGCCTGCCGAAAAAGCCGTGTAATGACTCATAAAAACATTTTTATAATCGATGCCAACTTCTTTAAAGATCCCTTTAATACGACCTCAGTCAACGACACTAATACCGCAAAGCTATTTTCATAATATAATAATTCATAATCGCACAGCAGTTTTCACTAAGTATGGTAAAATTAAACAAACTTTATAAAATGAAACGCTCAATTATAAAATATAACACATTGCTTTCCTACGTTAATATTTATTGAAAATATTAAAAAGAATACCTTACGAAGGGAAATTCCTTGACTTTTTCTGTTTCGATCAAAGAACTTATGATTATTTCAATAGTTGAGGGTTATAACATAGATTCAATGATTAACATTTTTCGGGTCGAACCTACAATCTATTAAAATGGAAAGGTACTAAGAATCTGAGACCTATCGACGGTATACTTAATTTTCTTTAGTCATATTTCAATGCTTAGAAAAAATGTTGAAACAGACTGATATCAGTAAATAAGACTCCTGCCCATTGTCTTATCCGGTATGATCTATTCCGGTGCTTTCATATTTTAAGTATTTTCTGCGGCTTCAGATGCTTCAAATTCATAAACAGATTCAGCTCCAGATTCATGAACACTCTTATCTTAGAGATTTTTTATATTTATATTATAAGAGACTTTTCAGTCTCAATCTCGCCCGAATAAAGACGATTTATTATTATTATTATTATTATCTTATTAATTTATGCGTTGAAAATTACGCTTGAATGAAGAAAGCCAAGATGATTTAAATTCTTTTATGAGATTACTCTATTAGGTTTCGACACTCTCCATGCCATAGCTATCCATCCAATATTTTTTGGATAGCTAACTTAACGAATGGTTCGGGTTTAATAATTTCAGTCTTTTCCGTTCGGGTATGGTTATCAATTATATTATAATATAGAATATAATTGATAAAACGGAAATATATTTTTTCGGTTTTCGACTATGCTTCGGTTTGATGCCCTGTAGTAAACCAATGTAGTAGCATTGAGAGTAATTATAAAGTGCTTCGACAGCTTAGGTCTTTCCGCTCATGGCCTCCACCGGGCACTGAACCCGTGACCGCCAACTAAATCGAATGCGTTGCCCTCTTGGCCAACCGGAGGACCTCAAACCACTGACGGTCATAACCCACAATACTCTATCAAGAAAGATGTATCCCATTAAACATTTCTTTCGGTCGACATCGCTTGATCCATCGCTCTTTTCATAAATGCAACACCACGCAGCTCTACAAATGGACCCGCATTTATTTAAAAAATTTCCAGCGAAGCGCTATAAATAAATTTCCAATTCATCTAACTCCTTTCCCTAAAAAGTTTCAAAAAATTCTCTATAGTTGTGAATCACATCCGGCGTCCACGTCAAATTCCGTTTAATCGCCCCTCGCGACTCCCTAGGGAGAATATTTTCAAATCTATCTTTTTAATGCAGCATTAAGAACGGCGCGCGTACAAATGGTTTGTAATTGTCCGCGTCCGAAATAACAGCGTCCCCACGGCGTTTAGAGAAAGGTCTACAGTGAAAGGGGGCAAAAAGCAATGAAGGCCTCGGGGGAACTGAACGTTATTTGTCTCTTGGAAAGAGCAAAAAGGGCTCATAGTCCAATGCTTCTGCGGACGTAATATACTCGACCCTTGAGTCTTCTCCTCGGAGATCTAAGGCATGAAAAACCCGTGTATCGGACGCAGTGAAAGCGCTGGGACACGATAAATGAGAACACGGCAAAACGTTGGGAGTTCACGTTTTACCATCCTTTAGCTAACGATGGGACGATCCAGAGTATGAATTTGAAATCCTTGGACAATCGCAGCCGAATTCATAGGAATGACCGCAGTTATATGTTGATGATTAATTTGAGGAGGATATTAACAGAAAATTAAGAAAAGTTATCTATTATATCTTGATGAATTACATTATCATCATTTGCCTCTTAGAATGGGCTGGATAATCATTTGATTTACTATTGCCCTATCTGTTATCAATATTATACTTTTGTGGTGATCTTAGGCCTACATGGCCCATCTTTCATCTAGCTACTTGGGCAACACCAGTGTAATGATAGTAATATAAATAAGTTATCTTGTGTATAGAGATTTATAAAATGAGATCGATTCGTTTTCTTGATGTATTACCGTTAACACAAATGGAGACTGCAACAAAATTGATGAATTTTCCTACAAGCATTAGCACAATCATTTACATCTAGATCCCGGATAGCCAAGTGGGCAGCGCATTCGCATCTGGTGAAAGAGGTCCCGGTTTCGATTCCCGATGGGGACCCACATCTATATTAAATTTACATTAATATCCCGAGAGCCTCCATGTTGCGTATGACAAGGAATGAATATATGCAAATTGATGTAACCCGTGAAAAAGCACTTAAAAATACATCAACCTTTTTCTGCTATCAACGATTTCAAGAATTCGTAGATGAGGCTCAAAAGCTAATTTAAATTGTCTTCCATTTCTTGAATACTAATTCAGGATCATAATCAAGGGGTTGAGTCAGTTAATACGTAACGCATTCCTACGATGGATACCTCAAAAAGTCGAAATCCCCTTAACTCTCTCATCAACGCAATGCTTTTTCTCGGCTTTCCCACATCTCCTTCTTTTCCGCCGTTTTCCCTCGGTGACAACTGGACCGGTGGTCGGTTTGAAAAAGTTGTGGGCGTCGTCAAGGCGACCACGGCAATAAAAAATGCAAGTTGTTTGCGAAGATAGCGCTCCATTAATGCGAAGGCGCATTAGGAATCGACTATTCAATCCCTTTAAGAACCAACTCCCTTTGGCGCCCTGAAATACGCCTCTCTTTTCACAGCCTCTCTCTCCTGGACCTCCGCTCACTCCTTCAATGTCCACCTCTCACTCCCACGCTCTCACTCATTCTCTCCCCAGACCTCTTTCTCTTGCCGATTCTTTCCTCGGATTTCTTTTCAGAGTTAACTACAAATCAAAAAGTTGATTCCCGGTTACCGCGGATACGTCTTCCAGCCCGTCATCCGCTTCAAAAGGAATATTTTCGGCTCTATATTCTCATGGGACCCACCAAATTCTTTAAAGTAGAACACACCGGGCTTCTATAATTTTTTTCTGACCTCAGATGGTACAGATCAGTGGTCCTCAACGGCTCCTTGGGGGGCTGTGGTATGTTTTAAGGGACCACAAGAATTATATACTAAATAAGTTGATCGACTGAAATATCATTCTGGAATAACATCCTTAAATGATATTTACTCACATGTATAAATGTCAGTATGAATTATAATAATTGATAAATTATACGTAGATATGGTCCTGTTGCCACATTTCATTGAATGGAATATTTATCATTTGTCTTTCGTTACAGGGAGAAAAATATATATTTCCTATATTTTTGCTTCATAGCTGTGATAACATGAAAGCTACCGAGGTATCAGTGATGAAGGATAATGACATTGATTAGGATGCCTCCTGATGGAATGCTATGAAAAATAATCTTCGTAGAGTCATTATGCTTCACTTGCGTGAACATGTTCAGCTTATATCATTCTTGCTCAGTGAGAAAAGCAAGGTTACACTACCTCACTCCTATTGCCAAGTAAATCATGGAGGTTAATAAAGTTAAGGAGAAGAGAACAAAGAAATAGTCGACAACTACTCGTGTAGATGATGGAATTAATATAGTACGATGTCCGTTACTAAAATGATGATAATGATATGCTATGAGAGACATATCACTACCATCACTTGTGTTTGCGTCATGTCATACGTCACTACAGATATATTTGCTAAATTTATTTAATTCAAACAGGAAAATTCTCTGATAACAAACGTTATCTTTTAAAACGATTATTTTTCAATTTCGTCCTAATAATGTTTTTAATAGGCCATATAAAATTTAAATATAATTTTACGTTAAATAAAATCTGATAAACAAATATATTTGCTAGATTTATTTAATTCAAAAAAGAGAATTCTCTGATAACAAGCATTTAATCCTTTAAAAAAGCTATTTTTCAATATTTTCCTAGGCTATATATAGTATTTACTCTAAATAAGATCTATAAAATGATATTTCTGTATTTAGGCTAAAGTAGAATAGAAAGTAATCTAAATAACGCTTTTCTTATATTCCAAAACACAAGGAACTGGGAATGAAAAAGGGTTTTGTAAAAATTGCATTTAATTGCTGTGCCATATACTTATAAATATTATAAAATGAGGCATAAATGTATATGCAAAATTAAATTCAGTCTACATTAATATGTAATTGGGAGAATCATTTCTATATCTCATACCCTTCAATAGTCTTGAAGTTGAACTATACCAGCCGAATTTTACGAATATTACGAAATAAATAAACGAATGATCAGCAAAATGAATTTTGGGCTGCAACCTAGCTAAAAGGAGTTTCTAGAGGATGTTTGCAAGCGAAAAAAATTTCAAAATTTACCAAAAAATACGAGGCTTGCATAGTAACATGGTAGCATATATATTTCGAGATGTGTGCTCGATAAAATAGTAGGAGCCCACGTGTTAGCGCATCCAGAGAACGCAGGCGAGACGTGCGGTTTTCAGCCTCTTTTTCGCCTGCAATCGCTTCCCAGACATCAACATCCTCCCATAGCTCTTTGTCTTGTGAGAGGGGAACTTCCGGAGGGAGATAAGATGGATAGGGTGGGAGGGATTTAAAGGGGGAATGATAGAAGGTAGATAAGAGACCAGATTAAGAAGTTGCGCTTCCATTAAGTCGCTTGCATTTCGCACGGATTAAATTTTGAACCGAGTTAATCGCTTAGCGTAGGATTGGCGTTGTTTCCATGAATGGCGAAAGTCTGAATAAAATTCAATGGAAAAAGACAGGGAAAACTTAAGAATACATGGTAATATTGGATTTTATAAGTGCACTATTTTTAATTTTTTTAGGACTTTTAGTGGTTAGCGTGTTGGCGCTCCTACGCAAGGTTCTGGGTTCTAGTCCCGGCTAACTGGATTTTTACTGTATAGGGAATGACTGCGTGTGATTATCAATGATAATTAATATAAATATACATGTAATTGAGATAATTAGTAACAGAGGGTCTTCCTGTTTACACTGCAGAAGTTATTATCATTTTTACGATTGTTATCTAATCCTACAATAATTTCAACAATCATTTATTATTCGGTAATAGAGCCGTCTCCAGAGCTACATTGTTGATGTAAATCTTAAACAATTCAGTAATTACCGCAAAAGGAATTGCAATTTATCATCTGTGTATTGTATTGCAAACAGTTTAACTTCTTTTCCTGGCTCAAACACTGTTGGGTAGCGGTTATGACTAACTTCCTGCACATTCTAAGGAGCAAGAGATTGAGTAAGAGAGGATCCTGTTAAAACTTCCTCGTCCTTTCCCTCACCCTTTTTAAATAATTTTATGGGATTTAATTGTGTTCATTCTATTAATTGATTTAAGTATGGCTATTTTGATATTAGTAATTTTATGTTGCTCCTAATTATCCGTCTATCTTAAACTTTCCTGTGTTTCCTTTATTTAATCTGAATTTCCTTTTTCCTTTATGCAACATCTCAGTCATTCCACCTACATTCATCCTTTCATTTCCAAGTCTACTTGAAACAGCTCTTTAATGCTAGTTGAGAAACCTCTCTTTAATTCCACGATTATTTATTAGCTAGTCATAAGCGACTCATTCAATTGTTTATGCCATAAGTAGTTCATATTTCCTCCAAGCTAGGAAATCGAACCGGAACTGGACGGAATACCGGAAACCAAAAGAAACTCAAGTTTTACCGGAATTACAACCGAACCCGAACCGAAAGAATCGAAAAATTTCAACCCGAATCGAAACCGCATTTTTTTTCGGATTTTCAGTTCACAAAAATTCACATTTTACATAAAGATAATTAGGGGGAAAGTTGACTAACCGTGTAAATTAAACTTGAAACTAGCTATAAATAAGTCTTTTCTAAAATTCAGTGTAATGTGGCTTAAATAAAACAAGTAAGAAACAATAAAACAAAACATATAACAGTCCAATTCTAGGAGAGAAGAAAACGGATTAAACCGTTTCGGCCTGATCCCAACCGATATTTGCTTTTCGTCGATCCGGATCAGGAACCGGAAAGAATAGTATAACGGTTCGATGCTCCTAGTTTCGGATCGCAGAAACGGGGGAGAGGCGAAAATAGACCGAGGATGCCCGCTTGAATCTCGCAGCACCTTCGCAGAGTGATAATAAGGGTGCTCCCGTGAGAAGGCCATATATTACGGATGCCGTGGAAAAGGGAGGCGGCAGCTGTGGCGCAGACCCCTCATCCTTCACTACACACACACACACTGCGTTGCAACACCCATTCGCAGCGCCAATATTTTCCATCCCCTTCCCTCGATGCATAATCGCTTCCCCATAAATCCCCCTTTTCGCTTAGAAAATACCTCTCTCCTTGTACGTCTCAATCCTGCGGGGAAAGAAAACAAACTTTCCAAATTTAACTATTTTGAAGGGGATCTCCTTTCCTAATTTCTCGGTTTTATCACGACGTCACTCTCTCTCGAGGAAACTGACCGTTACCGCGGTGATGACCAACAGGGTTAAACATCGGCTGAAAGAATATTCGGTACTTTCACATCCTGAGTAATTAATGCATTGCGAACTTTCAGGATGGAATTAAGTTTTCCGGCCTCCGTAATTGCGATCTCGTGAATCACTAGAGTTATTTTCGCACTGGAAAATACCTCTACACTTACGCTTAGCAACGTGTTGTTAGCAAAGAACATCTCGAGTTTAACGATAGGAAAGGAGATGAATCATGGATGCTGTTGATTGATTGAATTTTCTGATCGCATGTCATTTTTTCTGAATCATTTTCACCGAATCCTAATTAATTTCTTAACAAAGTAATTTCGTAAGTCTCCATACATGTGATATAGATGTGAATACAATATGCCCCTATGATATAGTTCGAGAAGATAATTATCAAAATTTTTATCTTTTCGCCATACGCCTTAATCGTACACAATTACTGATCTTCCATTATAATAAATATAATATATATAGTAGGTATTATAAAATCATTAGATTCATTAAATAGATTATGAATAATCAAGGATATAGAAACAATAATTAAAACAATATTTTAGTTAACGCAGGAATGATTCAAAAAGACCAGTAAAGAAGACGTAAAGTAATATATAATACACCAATATCAATATAATTAACAAATAAAAAAGGATAAGGGTTGATGGAGCTGTCCTGGTAAAGAGACCGGTTCAAGACGGGCAACAGTCCAGAATTGCTAATCAACAATAGAATAATTGCAGATTTTGAGAGATACTTAATACCGAACATGATATGTTTTGCAAGTTATCATACTCAAGCGTATAATCTTCGAATATTAATCTTGTGTATGTCAAATAGAGTTCATTCAACTCAAAAACTTTATTACGTTCAGTTATCCAATGATGATGTAGATCATAATTAAATTTTCAGTGTCCTCCTAAATATATTACTAATCTTCTAAATATCTTGTTGCGTTTATTGTATATAAATATCTTAGAGCTACTTTCTCGATGCACATATACTTCTCCACACCTATATGTTTCTGAGAAAAATAAAAAGTCGGAAGTGTAAGCACTATCAAATGAAGACGTTAAAGTTGGCTTTCCATGTAAAGGCGTGACTTTCAAATTCACTATCCATGTAATATAAGTGGTTATGGTAATAAGTGGGAAATAATGAGCTAAAGAGTCAAATGCTCAACTTTGGTGAAATCGGTCCTGGGTTTGATACTCGGTGGGTGCTCATATGCTCGAAATACTAACAATAAGTAAAACGACTTTTATTGGAACAAGATTGAGACTAATGAGTCTCTTCTTACATCTAGCCTTTCTTCATATGAGATTTAAAAGAAAGAGCCTTAAAAAAAGTACTAGGGAAGATATTTTGTATTTTTAAAAGCTATAACATAAATTGCCTTAGCTGTCGAAATACTTTAAAAAAAATTAATATTCAGACTTAGATAAGTACCTCGCAAACTTTGGGTTGGCAAGGGGTGTAGTGACACCATCATCAATACTTAATCTACCCTTTTAGCATCTCTAATACCCAGGGAAAGAACGATGAAAATGATAATATATGATTTCCTATTCCGGTGTTGCACTAACATCCCACTGAACTTATAAAACATATGCAAGCTGGAACAACGTAGTATAATGCAAATTCATTGCAGCTAAATGCAAAATAAGCCATGAAGACAGAATAGTTAAGCAGGCTCTACATAACGGAAGGGTTTCCAAAATGACGCGCAGGAATCAAAGACGAGCATCTCAGGATGCAAAAGCTGCTAATGGAATGCCTACGGTGCAGCGAATTCATTGGCTCCGTGCGTCTTGAGGAGACACTGCTATCAATAAAACACAAGGGCCATCCCATCCATTCCAAAGCAGCCTTAATTACTCCAATATCCACCCAGTGGGCCATTCATCAGATGGAACCGTGGGGGGCGGCGATAGAGATAAGGGTTTCTTATCCAGGGAGTGTAATGAGATGGAGTGGTCGGCGTCACGTCTTCAGAGGCTTAAATGGGGATTTCAGAGAGGAATGTGTTAACGTTTGGGAGCGGCATTAAGGACGGACTATGAGTATGCGAAGATGCCGACTTTACGCCTGAGATTGCAAATAATTAATTTCGTCGGACTAATTGTGCGATTCTCGGTATCTATGTCGTAGCAAAAATTATATTCAAATATAAGGATGCCTCGGAAAAACGATCAGACCTCATTATGTGCATATTATTTCATTAAAGCATGGAATAAACACTGTATCAGATTATGTTAGAGGATGATAACAAATCAGAAATGATATATAATTTTCCACGTGTTTTATTTATTACCGGTCAATCTGTTTCGGCCTACAGTTGCGTGCGTCACGTCCACAGTAAATTATTAAAAAAAGATATCGTTCTTTTTCCTACAAATTTTAATTTTGGAAAAAGTATGTACAAATATTTTGTTATCTCTACTGCGAAGACACATTTCCTCAAAATATCATTTAAGAAGATTATTTTTATCTCGTACATACAACCTCTCAGCTCGAGGGAATTTTATTTCCAATGGCACTATTTCTGTTATTTCATTTTGTTTAACTGCTCAACGTTCTTAGCCATACAATAAGGTAGCAAATGCAATTACTTCATAAAATTTCATCTGATTATTTCCGGATTTTGTCCTTTAAAGTTCTTGGTATAGTCTCACGTATCCTCTGGAAAACTTTAATTTTATTTTCGATGTCTTACACCTCGTTGTATGTTCATCACCTATGGATGTAAATTTTCTACAAATCCCACAAATCTCACGACACCACTTCTTCATGTGCTTGTTCAGTGAATCTCTCGCTATCCGAACGTAAAAAATATCCTGCCAAATCGTTCGTTTCCCCATCGCAATCAGAGCAACTCGTCATTGCATTGCATAGTATAGCACGAATGATTGTAATCAATGGTGTGATAATCGGTAAACAAAAGAGAGCGAAGTGTAGGGGGGAATGGAGGGAAGCAATGCTCCGTGAGAAGGGGATCGCAATAGAAAGAGGTGAAATGCGATGAGGCGGAAGCGGGGGTGGAGGAAGGGATGGCTGAGAAAGCGGTGATATAAGAGGCAAAGGACAAAGAAACGGAGGCCCTGAGAATAAAAGGCCAAGAGAAAAAAGGATTGTTTTGCTGTTGGGGGAAAGTCCTTCCTGTATGGAGAGAGGGGAAGAAGAGGAAGTGGAAGAGAATGGGAAAAAGAGGTCGGAAGCTGTTTTTATGTACCACTAATTCTGCTAATTCGGAATTCCGGTATATAATGGCCAGAATCGGCTTTATTTGGTACCTTAAATCTGAAAGCATCGCTACGTATTTATTATTTGTTTTAACTAATGAAATAAATAACATAATTCCACAGTATCAGGCGAGGCGATGTGGAGATCCATCATGGAGCAAAAAACTAAAATTCGTCCTTTTTCCAGAAAATTTCATTGTGTGGCAAATAAGCAACTTTAGTTTTCTTTTTGTAAATAATGTAGCTTCTTATTTTAGCCGTAAAAATTTTTACTTATATTTCGATGAGCGGTCAACCACCTAGATTATGAGCGGTTACGTTGACTAAGTTAATAAAATAGTCTGAAGGGCTATAAGTTAATTATTTTCGAATATTATGGTAAGTAGCGAATTCTACTTACTTAAATAAACAATGAAAAATAGAGCAAACAGCGACAGAACAACGCAGTTCTCCAGTCCTACGCTTGAAGATTCCATGAGATGCATCACATATTGGATTGAAAAGTTAATGGTAGATTATATATTGGAAGTGTACCAAATTTTAAATATCGAAATAAAGGCATGAATCCTAGGCACTGCTTTGTAGAGAAAATCAGAACGTAATGGAGAAAATTTTTCGCTTGTAGATTGAAGTGTGATTGTTTCCTGAATATTGTCCCGAGGGCTGGTTGAATAATTATTACCTCAAACATTAAAGATATTGATATTATCAATCATTAATAATTACTAAAGAATTGGGAGATGGAATGAGGATTAATAGGCAGAATGAGGAGTTTCCGATTTCCTTACCCGAATACAGTATTGGAAAGAACTGTGGAAGGAAGGAATCATGGAGAAAGACTGAGGCTAAAATACGAAAGACAGGCTTAAAGTGTGTTCAAATTTTCAAATTATGAGGTAATTAAGCAGGTGATGGGACAAATGGCTTGGACAGTTGAAGGTAAACAAATTTCAGATTATTTACATCACACCAATTACTGTATATGAATAATCATTAATATTATAGCAATTTTACTCCATTAAATCCATTGTAATTAGCAGTTATTGACCGCCTTTGAAACAAAAATATCATAGCCTGTTCTGAAGTATAAATAAAATGGTAAGACCAAACGTACAACATTTTTAAATCATGCTGCTGTTCAATTCTGGAGGGTCAATTTAGAAGTTTATTAATTAGTACGTAAGTTGATAAATATGTAAATATTGCTTGTATAACAATAGATAACGATAGAAGTAAAATATAATTTCAGAGAGTTTGGGTGCTTCATTTCGGTGAAACGGCATAAGATTACTAATATCTCATCCTTTACTGATAACTTTCTGTAACCTTTAAGAAGACTTGTGTAAATCGTCAATATATTATATTATACACATTGTGTTTTCTGGATAATTCCTTCGAATTTCACTCGTCACACACACTCTTTTTTTCTTAAAATTGCATGCATCTAATGGTTAAACTAATACTGGAGAATCAATATAGATAAATAAAATTCCTTAAGTAAAATACCACAGGATTACATTTATGAACACTTTCTATTTGTATTTAATTTTCTATTTGCATTAATAAATCTCCAAATAAAATTGCATGCATCTAATGGTTAAACTAATGCTGGAGAATCAATATAGATGAATAAAATTCCTTAAGTAAAATTCCACAGGAGTACATTTATTGTTACTTTCTATTTGTATTTATGCTTCTATTTGCATCAATAAATGTACTCCTATAGAATTATACCAGTGAATTGTATTTTCCCAGTAATGGAGTTCCACATGGTTAAGGCTTCTTCTAGAGAAAATAATCAATATAGGAGTTTATCTATAGGTATGTAACTTGATAATTAAGCAAATATTGTTTAGTGCCACTAAGTTAATGCTTCATGTACGGAGAACAGAATAATTTTGCAAGGATTCCAGGTCTGGGAGAGCCGTTTTTTCGCAGGGGAAAGAGGATGACAAGGGGGAATGGGTGGGAATATTCAAAAACGCGTGACGTCTGGGAGAAGGATTCCCTACACGAGGATGTACACGCTCTTTTTCGCGGGCGACAGCGAGGAAAAACAAGTGAAGGGGAGGAGTAATGAAAAGGAAGAATAAAGAGGAAGACAGTTTACAAATCACGGCGGCGTTTCACCCACCCCCACCTTTCTTCTTTTTATATTTATCGCGAGCCTTTGTGCCTTTTTTCCTTTCGCATCTGCCGTTATAATCTCGGAATAGTTTTTCTAAGGAGATGGGAGGAGCTAATTTCCTTTAGAGAATAGACAGCAATTGTCAGCGCTTGAAGTAATCTGGGAAATCGAACGCATGAAAAATCACGATCGTCCTGATAGAACCGTTTCCTATATAAAAATTACATCTACATCTACATATGTACCCTGCAAGCCGCCTTTCGGCGTGTGGCAGGGGGTGCAAGCACCATACTCTATTTTCCTACTCGATTATTTTCGCATATTGTTCTCGGAGAAAATGAATTTTTGAATCGACTGGTTTTAGCATCTATTTCTCTGATCTTTCTCGCTGTATCAGAATGGCCTATATAGTAAGGAGGGCGCATAATATCGGCTACATTTTCTATGAACGTGCTCTGTCTGAATTTATCTAGTAATTTAAATCTCTGATTGAGCCTTCTTTCTTCTAAAGATTCCCATACTGCCTCCTGAAGCATCTGAGTTACACTAACCGATTTATCATAGCAATTTTTTGCAAAGCGTATTGCCTTTCGTAGTATCTTTTCTATCTCGCGAATACAACACTTTTCAGCAGGGTCCCATACACAGCATGCATACTCGAGGTGAGGCCTAACTAGCGCAAAGTAACATCGCTCGCGGACTTTTTCTTCGCTTTTACCGACTGTTCTTTTGACGAAGCCTAATTTCTTAAGAGCTCGCCCACATATGTTATGGATGTGGGTAACCCAAGTTAAGTTATTCGTGAGGGTTATTCCGAGATATTTTACCGAATCGACAGTTGATTATGTTTTCCCTCGAAGACTATATGATATAGATAAATATATTACCATCGTGTACATATTTATGCCTTTAAATATTATAATGTTTATTTATCCGATGTCAGAAATTTATAATAATTAGTGGAGCGCCCTACCCGACAAGATAGATTTATGAAATTCAGGAATCCACTAGGGGCCCAATGACCTAACAAATATCGATGTTTGTACCAGAAGTATCCCTGGTTCGACTCTACACGACTCGAAAATACTCTCATAAGAAATGCACGTAAAGTTCATTTTGGTCGATTGCAGACTCCCATTTTTGCCAAATTAGATTTAAAATATTAGTACTACGAAATCGAGCTGAGCACCGAAAGAAAGGAAATTAAATGAAGATTCTTATTTTAGTCGGGGAATATCTTTATCGATACAAAATTACGATAACGTGGGCAAAATGAGGAAATATTTGTCAGATTTTTGTGTATAAACAACCTGTCCCCATGACGACAAAGATGATTATTAAATCCGAGCTCATGTATTTTCCAAAGAGAATACACGGTATATGAATTCCCATATACCGTGAACAGAAAGAAAATTATAGCTATTTTGAAAAGCAATTTCTTGTGATTCCGATTAAATCAACACTTACGATGTATACAATAATGCAATAAATTTAGGATTATATAATAATTTTTATGCATTCCTGTATCAGGTTCCTTCATTTTTGACGGGGAAATTCATTAGTCTTATATGATATACTGTTCCGTACAAATTTATAAATTTATCCCTCCAATGATACAACTCTTCATAAGAAATGTAACGCATTTTGAAAATTTTACTCATTTCCCGATGAGATAAAAATATTAAGTTGTGCATAAGATAAATAAATAAACAAAAATAAATGGCGTCTTTATTTTGGACCAAGTTGAGACTGCAAGGTCTCCTCTTCCATTTAAACCATTTTAAAAGGTCATTAGGAGTAAAACTGGCTATTAAACGTCGATTTTGTTTTTCCTAAAGTATCATGGGTTCGACTCTGGACGACTCGAAAAAACTTCCATAAGGAATACGCGTAAAATATTTCCTTACCTTATCTTGCTGGTTTAATTTTACCTTAGTAATTAAATTAGAAGTAATGTTCCTAAGAAAGGGAAACAAGTTCCCAAAGAAGAGATATTGAATAAAGATTCTTATTTTTTTAAACACGTTCTCGATGTATAATCGTAGTAGGTATTTTTTATTTCCTCTATCTTTCATCAAATTCTTTTATTTTCAAACCTATATTTTTTAATTTCGCGTAGAATGTTAATAATGTTTAATGAGAACAAGAAATAATCGCACTTTTCTTCCTATGTACGTATATTCAGATACTTATTAGGAGTAAATGAATAATTAAGATAGTATAAAAATACATTTTTTACAGCCATTATAGTCACGATACTATAATATTACGTTCTTACATTCATAGTATTAAGTGCATTCGTTTCCGTTATTTAAACTGAAGCCCGTTATGACTTAAATATTAGCGGATTAAACTCATTTTTAGATTAGCTCCTTCTCTCTTACAGCCGAAAGGGGGTTGACACGCCCAATGCTTCTTGTCAGGACTCATGTTACATACCTCCAAGCGAACGTGGAGGAACCAAGGGCGAGCATAAATACAAGGGTATCTCTAGCGACATGTTAAGAAGCTCATCCTTGTCGGCAGGCTTATAAATATATTGCCCCTGGAAGAAGGCAAGCAGCAAAACAACCTTGCGGCATGCTTATGCTACCACGCATGACATACGGATAGATGCCTGATAGCGATGGATCCTCCATTTCATAAAGTAATTTTGTCCTATCTTATTGAACGGGGACACCCTGAAAATTTTACGAAACGCTCGGATCAAGAACGACCTGTTAAATTTTACAGCTCTTCTCACTGCAAAGATTTATGCACCAAAGTATTTCTTATTTTCGCATTATTTTTTCATTGCTTTAACAAAGATAGTTTAGCAAAAAGTACATATAGGACATAAATATTTAATTAATTTAAATTTGCGATTATGATCGCATAAATTTAGAGCGCTAGAAATTAAAGGTTTAGATGATACAAAAAAGATTCAAAGTAAGATTAAGGGTTATTTGGACTAAAAGGACGTTTATACGAATTAGAAAGCTATAAAGAGTTATATTAGTGTTATCAATTTCATCAACAGAAAAGAATTAATGACATTCCGATTAAATGACGAAAATTAGGAGAGATTGATCGGTTCAGAACATTTAGCGGATCCTAAATTGAACAAACCTGCTACAGCTTCACTGCCGCCGCAGTAGTTCGTTTAATGAAAGACAGTAGCGCATGAAATTAAGCGCTTCAAAGAAACTGCTGATTGTTTTATTTATGACAAAAAGGCGAAAAAGTCTATATGGATATCTCACGAAGCTTTTTTATTCAAATTTGTATATTTTCACGAAATAAAATAAACTTTGACTGTGTCCTCAGAAATATATTTCTTTTAAATTTAAGTTTACACATTATTGTGTACACAGGTTTATTTAGTTTAATCTCTGTGTTTTGTCTAAAAGAATTGTTTTAAATATAAGTTGAAATATTTAAGCGAAATTTATATATTTTTGGGTACATAGTCAGTTTTTTGAATTTTATTTAGTTTAATTTCTACTTTTCTTAAAAGAATTGTTTTTAAATATTAGTTTAAATATTTTCGCGGACAAAGCAAAGTTTCGTGATTACTTCGTTTGAATGAGGATAAGTTCCACCAGTTACCGCCAGAATTATTTTATTTAATGCACGACTTATTGAAGAGAAACAACACAAACTACCCCGTTGACTCGGGACGATTACCAAACGTAATACACGACGAGATCATTAACCGGGACGAAAAAAATAATTCGACAATAACAAGGGTGAGTAAGATAGCATTCCAGGCAGCATAAGAAATGTATTACTTCAAGCGCGTGGTCATGAAGAGGGAAAAACAAGGACGGGAGTGTAAGAAGAAGAAGAGGGAGAGAGAGGAAGAGGATGGGGAAAGAGAGAAGAGTGGATTCAGCACGAGGCCACGTGGGAATGTGCGTGATGGATGTCGGGAGTTCACCAGTTCGGACAAGGAGTGCAGGAGGCTTATGGGATCCCCTCTATCCATCGTCCCTCTGCAGAAAGGGGGCGGAAATAATGAGAGATTGGGGAGTGGCGGAGGATGTATATTGAAGTAATTGGTGTAGATGAAGGGGGGGAGGAGAGCACCCTTCCATCCCATCTGAGACTCTAACTATTCTTTGTCATTAAAGATGAAACACCCTTATTGAATTCTGCTGATTTGAAAACTTCCGGGGGAAGGACAGTGCCGATCTGGATGTATAGCTTCATGAACGGCAATTCGCATGACTTTGTTTGCAAATGAATTGGCGAAAACTGAGGAAAGCTGTGTTTAGACGAAGGTTTTGGACAAAATCATCTAGTCATATACAGTACAACTCGGATAAGACCCTTTCTGCGTTACGAAGATACTCTCAGATGCAGGTTGGGAATCGCTGAAGGAAAGGAGATTAGAAGCTAAGTTGCAACTGCTTGACAAAGTTAGAGAAAGCACGTTTACAGAGAACGTAATTGATATTATGCGACCCCCTGCGATTTCGGCCGATCCGATAATGAGAAAATATACGAGAAATAGACGCTAGAACTAGTCGTTTTAAGGACTAATTCTCTCCGCAAACGCGGCGCTAAAAAGTAGCTCAATCGTTCGGTGTTTACACTCCCTACCACAAGCTAAAAGGTGGCTTGCAGGGTATTTATGTGGATGAAGATACTCAGGAAATCATGTGAAAATCGAACTATAAGTGGGATGACGTTACCATTCAGATATCAGAAAAACTTTTTCCTTAACATTAGGAAACAAATAAGATGGGTATTCTGGACATTTAAATCTTAAAGAGTGAGTCTGCTATGTTCAAGCTCAGGGGAGGGAAACCTAGCGGAATAAATGAAACAATACACACTTAATATAATCCACAGATATATTTTCTAAGACAACTGGTTTTGTCAATGAACTAAATGAATGAAGGATATATGGAGGCATTGGAAATTAAATAAACGAGGCACACTATGAGCTAACCCCATAATGGAATATGACGAATGATATGCATATATACTCGTTCAAAGAAGTAAAATTCGAAAAAATTACCCAAGGAACATCCTTGACAGTCAAAACAAGTCTTCTTAAAGCTCACAAAAAGTTATCGGCAAGGGATAACATGTAATTAGCTTCAAAATAGTGGCTATTTCTGAGGGTTGGAAAAATCAGAATCGGCGTAGGAGCCGCTGGTTTCAATTACGAACACCCATCCCATTTCAACAATTACGAACTTCGGTGAACTCAAAGTCTAAACGGTGACAGTGCACGACGAAGCTGACGAAGAGAACGAAATCATTGTGCGCGAAGAGGGATGAAAGGCGTCAAAAATACACTCCAGAAAAAGGGACAAAAAACTAGCGAAAGAAGGGAAAAGATTCTGATGGTGAGAGGCCAAGAAAAATTCAAGGGACTAGGGGAGTGAAGAGGGTTCGGGAATATGGGGAGGTTTTTTAAGGGTGGCAAGGGAACGGTCGGGCGGGGGGGTTAAAATTGAGAAAGTGTGGGTTCGGTGTGTCTCTTTAGGCTCATGTCGGGGATCCAAATGGTTGGCGTACCATTAGAAGGCCTGCTGCCGCCTGTCTCCCAAGGGATAAGAACCGGGAGGAGTCACTTCCGGTT
Source organism: Pachydiplax longipennis (assembly GCA_036926295.1). Classification (NCBI taxonomy): domain Eukaryota; kingdom Metazoa; phylum Arthropoda; class Insecta; order Odonata; family Libellulidae; genus Pachydiplax; species Pachydiplax longipennis. The sequence goes on along the minus strand of JAVFKF010000003.1, from coordinate 20,249,685 downwards.
TCACTTTCTGGGCGTGTTCCCAGGGTGTTGAGGAGAGGTCAGCGGGGTGAAAAGCCTCCCTCAGAGAGAGGGATGTATATATATAAACCATAAAGGGAGGAAGGAAACCGCACCGTAAAGAGACATACGATTCCTCGAGGCAATTCGAGCATGAAAGTTACCTAATTTAGAAACCGAGATGGTGGGCTTTTCATTGCTATTCTAAACACATCGAGTGGTGAAATGGATGGTGAGAGGTTACTTGTCACGCCGGGAGATACTTAACATTTCTATCTAGAATGTTTCTTTTTGGTGAATTGCGTCGAGGGGTGATGAATGTGGGATGGATGGTCCGGGTGACGATGATGGTGAAAATGTATGTGGTGCTTAATGGAAACGGAGGACTGGTAAAAAGCTGGTTGATTTCGGTGAATCTATGGTGAAGAAAAGCAAAATGAACAGTTGGTCGATTTCGGTGAATCTATCCGAAAGAAAATTTAAATTAACAGTTGGAGTCAGTTTCGTCGAACCCGGGGACATATTGGGAGATGATTTTAATGTTACTATTACTCAGTCTCATCCTCTAACGATATCTTAGGTTAGGATATTACGTCTCTCCGGGAAGTGTATCAAAATCATTGGCGGATCCAGGTAGGGGGACGCAGGATGAAATAACCCCCAGTTGATGACTTTTCAATAATTTCAGTAAGTTAACCAATGTGCCTGTAGTGTCTGCCTATAATCAGATTGTGAAGTTTTTCCTCTATACATCTACTATATTAATTACGACTAAATGGCATTCGAAAATTAATTGGAGATGAGTTCACAAGAAAAATGTCTTAAACACCTCCTCCCCTCTGACATGTACTTGGTAAATTTCTAGATCCACCCAAGATCAATAGTTATTTAAAAATCGGCGGTTCAATCATTCTCATGGGAAACACCAGGAGTTTAGGATTTTTTGGGCTCTGAGACGTAATGAATATCATCGTAAGGTAAGTATTATTTGTGGTGTCTTCTGTATACGCCAAAAAATCAGCGAGTAATTGCCAGGAGCTTAGACTATAAAATGCCATTGGCTGCTCTACATTCACAATTACAGGTCCTAGAAATACCATAAGACTATATTCTGGCAAAACTATTTCTTGTAAAATCCTATTCCTTGGGACCTTTATCACTAATTTAATTTTGTAAATGGAACGAAACCTGCAAACTGTAAACAGAACTTTACGTGCACTTCCTAGAAAAGTTATTTTCGAGACGGCTAAAATCGAGCGCGGGATTCATTTGTACGAAAATCGGCACATCTTACGGGTCAATCTCAATAACCCCTCTTATAAATCCTATTTTCTAATAATTTGATACTTCTATCTAATCGGGGAGTGCAGTAAACTAGATTTTTTAATTGGTTCCCCAATCCATTTTTACGGGAATCTCAGATATCGGATAGATAATATATGCACACGTGATAGCAGATTCTGACGCGTGACAAATATGATAACAAGAGCAAACTTTATTCAGTACGAAACGAGGATGCCTTTTAAACTTCCCATAGGAGGCGTGCAGTTAGTGGCCTCATTCATTTCCCCGCTTTGCTGAAAGGGAAGAACTAAAGGATTTTCAAGCCTCGGATCGTTAACCTATGCGAAACGGAGCACATCGGGAGAGAGAGAGGAAATCCTTCCGAAACTAATAAATTCAGAGCTACTAGAGACGCTTCTGTTGGGTTTGCTGGCATATGGCGAGTGTTAAAGGAACTCTATCACCATTAAAAACAAACGAAGCCGTACGACAACAAGGGTATCTGTAAATGTATCGTTTCCAGAATTATTGTTTCCACGGGAAACAAAGGAAGCTATTACGAAGTTTCTCCAGCTTCTGCCAATGAGTTGTGAATTTCTCATTTTAACTCCTTTGTTTAAGATTATATCATGTCTGCAAAAATATGGGATTGTTTATTTATGGATTTTGTCAGTTAGTCTAGTTGGAAAAATAGGTCAGTAGGACTTCAATTGTGATTTTTTGAAGTTTTTTTTAGGCTGTCGAAACGTAAATACAGGTATGTTTTTTTTTAGAGTGCATTATAGAAGATTTATGAAGAGAACTTATAACTGTAATTCTTTGCAATTCATTAATAAAAATTAAAACAAATAAATGCGTGATAAAATATATATTTCGAAAATCATGGTAAAATCAAGCACGTAAAAAATATTTCACGTTGTATTATGGCAAAATTATATTTTCGTATTTTTTCGGATTTTTATCGGTTATTTAACTATGCAAAATGAGGCATAAATGTCAGTATGCCTGTTACTGATTTATTGAATCAGTTTTACGTTACAAAAACGTAAAATATTTTATACAGTGCAGTTAAAAGAGAGATCAAAATCCAATTTTTGTGAACATATCTGGACTCATGAATTTTTTAGCCACCCATAGAGAAAAAATATTAGGCGGAGAACTATGTAACGGAGATACATACTATCCCTTATATTACCAGTCAACGTATTTCCGTTTTCTGAGACTAACGAAGTCGATTCAATTCGAACATTCATTGAAATGCCATCAAAAACATGTACGCAAGTTAAGCGGAAGAGTGCTTACTTAAATTTATTACAGGCCGAAATATCTTAGGGTGTAATCTCATACCTGTGTCTGAGCTTTCTGATACGAGTACATTTAGTTTTCTTCCATACATTGTTTGAAATACATTCATACATATGCATATCACTCACGGCATTCTTTATCGCTTAAGATGCATTACTTGCCTTAATACATATCCATACTTTCTTATCCTTGTTTAAATCCTCGATTCCGATACACCTTTTCATAGCCTGCGGTTTATTCTAAAACCTACCTAAATTTCTTCACCCTTTCCCCTCTTAGTCCCCCAAAATATCATAGTAAGTCAGAATGTCATTCATATCGACATGATTCTGATCGGAAGGAACAAAGGGATTCGACGAATCACGTAATATTTCAAAAGAACAGGGCGAGGTGACGTAGTGTGAATGGGATAAACGAGAACGTGACAGAGAGAAGTGATTGGCAGAGCGGGGCTGCGAACGGCAATAGTAGACTAAACAGTCTGAGGAAAGATGATTCGGGATACTCCAAGCTGAAGGTATCCAAGGAAAGAAGTGTGTCAAAACAAGAGATCGACTTATGTTTGGAGGAGGCCAACTCAGATCTGCTCCTTTGGAATCAGAATAGAAAAATGGTGAACAAAAATTGATTCCTAAGGATTACATAATCTCTGAAAATTGCATTGATAGCGATTTATCCTATACTAGTTACCCCGTGCGAAATTTTAGCATACGGACACTGATACTCTATTTCCCCAACCAAATGCGACAAGCAATTTCAACTAACACTCCAAACACTGCAAACGAATAAACAAACACTAAAACATACTTAAAAAACACACCCTCATGTATCAGTGCCTGTTTCAATATACCTTGTTTGTAATGATATCGATATCTATATATTCAGTAACGAAACTTTATGGGAAAATTTTAACTTTAACTCAATTTTTCGACCAAATGGCTCTTATTTCATTTGTTGCTCTATTTTTAGCACAAAGCATAAAACTTTTCAAAATGGTGTGCGAAGAAAAAGAGCGCTGGTCACCAGAAACGGATGTTTAGAAATAATGTGTAAGGATACTTGCATCTCGACTGATATATTTTCCAGAAAACTCATAATAGGAAGAAATATTAAGCGAGAAAATGTCGGAAGATGCTAAAATTGCCGCTCGTAGAGTTTTGCTTCCGAACGCCTTATTTTAAGGCTGTGAACATTGAGTGTGTTAGAAGAAGATGAATTTAGCTGAAATGTATTATGAGAATGTTATTTGTTGAATATGGTAAAGAGAGAGTATGAAATGGCTGAGCCGAACCAAAACCGAGACCGAAAACTCTGTTATTTTTGGGCGAGTGAAAACCGAACCACAATCCGACAAAAATTAGAATTATTCAGTTTAGAGTTATGGTTCATAACAATACCATTTTAATAAAGTATAAATGGTCGTAGCTATACTAAACGCCATAGCAACAAATAAAAATGAATGATTTACATATAAAATAATATTATCTAATATTTTGATCATTATTTTATTTATATCACAAGCAAGAAAATTGATAAATTATTTCAATCGCTGAAAGAAAAATGCGGTTAGAGTAAATCATTAATATTAATATATTCAAATACAAAAAATTAAGTAATTTACGGAAACATTATTCATAGAAACATTAATGATAAACTTATGTGCTGAACACTTTGGATTTCGTTTTTTTAGGTTACTTTGGTTACTTCGAGGAACTGAGGATACAGCTAGTGCAAACTAAAATTTTCAAAAGGCAATACTCATCTGAATACTGTACTGGTCTCAATTCATCCCTGTTTTATGCCTGACTTAACTGAGGATACACCTCAAATTAAAATTTAAAAGAGGCGAACTACTTCACAATGCATCAGTCTCTAAACGTTCACATCAAAAATTTCCATACCGGAATATTCGGAGCGCGAAAAGAAGATGTAACACGCATGTATCACCGAGGAGGTATGATCCGACAGGAAGGGAGTCCTAATATAAGAGATACATTATGTAGCGATGGCCCTTTCGGCTTGTCTGTTCATCGCCTTTGAAAATTAATAGTGACTGGCGCTTGTGCATGTCACGCCTTTGCCGCTTGGCCGATTCTTAACAGCCGCTCACTGCGCCGACACAAACTGAACGCCGCACCCAAACACTAACCAGATCCCGGGGAGACGCTTTTTATCTTAACACCAAGTGCTGAGAAAATTATGAACCGCTTATCACCTTTGATAACCACCGATACAAGTGCTCATGCATTCCTAATATGTGGGAATTTTCTACCCCTTTTTTATGAGTCGGGAATCGAGATGAAAAGTTTACAGGCTGAAGACGAATTAAGTGCATTATTCTTTTAAGGAGGCTAAAAAATTTTAATGTAAGTATTAATCGAATAATAATTTATTTGTTTGATTATAATATGACACTATTTTATATTTTTATTTAATTGCGTAATTTATAACATTTATTGATACTAATAATGGATGCGATTATATATTATAGAAAGTCTTTTGCGTCTTAGTCTTTTTAAGTCTTTATTCTTTTAAAGAGGCTAAACAAATTTTGTGATTATTGATAAAATTATAGATATAATTGTTTAATTATAATATCAGATTTTCATACATTCATTTAATAAAGTAATTAATACTATTCATTGATACAAATAATGGAAAAGTATTGCTGATCCGCCAGATTTATTATTGACTAATTTTCTAAAATATATTCGTATTCACTAGAAAAAGATTGATAATATAAAGCCTTTCCTAGATGAAATTTTCATATTTTCTTTGTGATTACATTAAGAAATTGAAGACTTAAGTACCCAATACTCGAGTCCCAGAAAGTTTCAGTCAACGACGCAGACAGTAATACATATCAATTAACATTAAATAAAATATTCAAGTAATAGTCTTAAAATTCGATTTCTATCATTTGCAGTTATAACATCCACAGCTATATATTATTGATAATTAACTGTGGGAAGGTAAAAAAATTACCATAATCAAACTGTTCCTTTAATTAACCAATAATTTCATGGAGAATATTTTCCAAGTGAATGGACTAATTAAACCTATTAATGTGTATTGATTTCACAGATTTTCAAATTAAACAATTACAGATTTGAATTGCTGAAGAATTTATTCCAATGAATAGAGTTGATACCTTCTTAATTTTTGATCTTCGAAATCTGTAATAATAATAATAAAACGTCTTTATTGGGGCGAGATTGAGACTGAATAGTCTCTTCTTACATCTAACCCTTCGTCAATTTGTAAGAAAGAGATAGCAAAAAAAAGTGCACGGAAGAAATTTATATTGTGGGCTTAAAAACCTAGGATAGGAAAAATAGCCCACAGCAGGAAAACACCCTAGAAGAGGGTGTGAAAAACCTGCGAACGCTACAGATAGATAATAAGAAATTGAAATTTATAGAAAAGGCTGAAATCAGAAAGCAAGAAACATATTTACACTTCAAACTGCATATAAAAATAATCCGTAAAAGAATAACAGTTAATAAAAAGGAAAACATGAGATAAGAGATAAAAAAACACTGAATATACAGAGTGTCGTAAATGAAAATAGCAAAAAAAACTAGTATGAATACAGGGGAAAAAAAGAAATTTTAAAATTCACTATCATTTATCAACTTCGTTATTGTATACACCAATGTAACCCTGAGCAGGGATCAAATCAAATTATACCAATCGATTTGTAATATTCTTTGTAATATCATATGGTTTAGTTTGTAGAAGAGAATTACAGAAGAATTGAAGGATTGCTCAAGATCTAGAAATTTAATAACTGAATTTCTAAAAATCTCCGAAAAAAATCACATAAAAGTATGACAGATATTCTTTACGTTATTTTATTTCAATTAAGCTCAAAATACCATTTCAAAATTATAATTCAAACGCGTATATTTCAACCATTTGTTGAAAAGAATGCATCCCCAGTCTAATTAATAATACGCAATTTTCCATAATCCGAGGAACATTTCATTAATGTGTTTTAGTCGTTAAACTTGAAATTCGATGATGCCTCAACGCCAAATTACAAATCTTTGATTCCAATTACCTTTCTTCATCAGCTCATTTGATGGAAGGTATGCTCGTGAAAGGAGGCCCTAAATCTTGAGAATGTAATTGAATCGGACATTCTTTATAGTTTAATACGCGTCAAACTTTCCAAGCGATGAAACTATAGCGGGAGAAGGGATGAAGTTTAATCTTCTTCAAAAGTTTGGAAACTCCTGCGCGTCAGAAATTTAATAAGTTTTAGCTCCTGAATCTGCGATGCTTTCGCATTAAAGATGAGGCGGGAGTTTTTGTGATATTGTAATGGGATTCGAAACGAAAAATCCGCAGTAATTGAATTCCTGCAGAATGTTATCGAATGCCTCGAGTTGAGCGCGTGATGTGAACGAGTAAATGCAAAAATGACATTAGTAATATGCAATGAATATAAGCAACAATAAAAATATACAATGAATTACTATTACGACAGATGAAGAACTACATTTTCACACAAAATTTTATTTGGTTAGTCTTACTTGAGATATTTTCGATGAACACTGTTCAGTAGGACATATTAAAAAAAAAGAAAGTTCATTTGGATGCCTGATTCCAGATCTTATTGAGGCGCAGATGTGCCTGTATTAGAGAATGATTTTCTTTCAAATAAACTAAAACGCGCATGGACTCTCCGTTCTCTTACTACGGATGGTGCATAAACTTACAATTCGTGTAGCGGTCAGGTCCAAGGAAACAATGATCAATTCAATTTTATAGATATAAAATTTGAGTAATTCACTACAAAAGGCTATATACGTGCTGGAAGTGTTCAACATTAAGTTCATTGGATGTGTGCAATAATTTTTACTTGAAATTCGAAGTAAAAATGAAGTTATATAAGTAAAGGATGTATTATCACTGAAAAATATTATCTCTTAGCTATTCTGTCATTTACGGTAGTCTTAGAACGTGAGCTGTCATTGGTTGGAATGCATGCAAAAATTGCAAACCATTAGGGCTCGGATAGCCAATTGTGTAACGCGTTATAATATCGCAGAAACAAACTTCCGATCATTTAGGCGTGTTTATTTACGTCTGCTTTCTGTTATTGCCCATGTATACAATAATAGATATGTTTCACAAACTATCAAATTAAGTTGTCACGCTTGACGGGAGATTCAACTAAAATTAATAATTCATGAATTCTATAGCAATCCAACAAAAATGAAATCAAGGAAAAGAGAAAGGATTACCATATAGACAAATGATACAACCTTAAATCTTATGTATATATAGGCGCCTTTCCACAAAATCGAGCCTAATTCACTCTGGTTTTCATTTTATCGGCTGAGGACGATTACTCAGGTAAATATGCAAGACACTTAACCTGTCATAACAAGTATATATACGTAATTAAATGTAGGTAAATTACGTAAAAATATTTCTCATGTATTAAACCCTTAAAGACACTTATTTTAATGTATTATAAATATATTCATGTTAATGATATTTTACCTTACTTAAGTACGGCATTAATAGAAATCATTACCCCGCTGTAAAAGTCTCCAAACACCTGAGTAAACATGCCCTTTTCTTTCATTCACATACTGGAATAACGTCCCTTATTAAAAGAAGTCCTTTACCCCTTGTGTAGATCTAAATAGTGAGTACCTTGTAATAATAATAACAAGCGATAAGAGTCCCTAGGATTTGAGTTTCGGAAAGCTATAAAATCATCGAGAGAGAGAGGCGTATGGCACTCAATTATGACTTCCTAAGTTCGTTTTGACACGTAACAAGGGCGCATTCAGACGCTTAATGAAACAGGTGTTGCATCAAAAGCCCATACAGGCGGAATAAGTCCAACGGATAAATCCACATAAATCACAGCGAATGCGAACCTAAAACCCGGCGTCGTTCTCTTCCAAACTTCGTAACACCACATAAACCAAAATAATCCTTCGGAACCACGCCAAGCCGCAAATGTAACCCCGTTGTTGTATGTTATGCACCTTATGCAAGGACAGGACTCCTAACGTAGCAGATCTCTGAAAAAGAGGTGCGCTTTCCAATGCACGCCGTCGGAGGAATGCTTTCCAGCGATGACGTAGCCCTAACACGGAGGCGATTTTTACAGTCTGCGATTAATTTTATGGCTTAGCTATCAGGTGTAGAGTTTCCCCGAGATTTCGGAACCTTGGGAATCGGAAATGGGTGCTCTTACTTCCCGAGAATTCTCGAAATAATCTCATTAATTAATGCTCTATGATAAAATTCACTAAATCAGGCGATATATTGTCGAAATCCATGGAAAAAATGAAAAAGAAATTGCACTTTTTCCACATGTCTAAAGTGTGGTAAAGAAACACAAACCTGTGGAAAAAGTACAATGTCTTTTCTATTCATTTCACATTATGCTCTAAAGATCGGTAAAAAAGGTAAAAACAGTTAAACATCACATATTGGGGCGTTACTTGGAAGAACTTTACATATACTTTATATCTAACCGTAATTTTTATGTTATTCGTAATAACCGAACTCAGGCACTGTCTTAAAGAAATACTCACTCCGCGGCGTGGGCATTTCCATTTTCGCAATACAGGAGTATATACTGAAGGATACTTTACAGACTGGGTAATTCATTTCGGTCGATCTCCTAATTCGGCAATGAAGATCAACATATATGCTCGGTAATCTCCGTAAAAACCCTTATCATAATAATCTACATTACCGGTGTCGTTATCTATAGCGATCTGAAGATGTAACCAAGTAACCGGTATATAATTACCAAGGGTATCTCTTCCATGAAAATTAAGCAGGACAGGTGAGCAACAGAAGTGAAATTTTCGAAAATGAAGAAAAGACCATACTGTACAATACAATAGTACTCTCTAAACTCATCTTCTAAGGCACACATACAAATTAAATAAATATTTGTGGTATAATTAGCAACAAGTTTGATAGTTTAATTTTAAGTTCAAATTGAAAGGAGAAAACTTGAAGCTTGAAGAAAACCTATTAGAATCGTGATTCCAATTAAAAGGAAAACACTTCGTAAAATATAGCTTGTGCGTAATCGGAGATTTCGATTAATTTTTTAAAAAGTCTTTCGAATCACGCTGAACACTTATTAAGAAGCTAGACAAAATATCGTCAAAAAAGAAGCTAAAATATAAAGTGGCTTAAATTCGCTCTTATAAATATAACTCAATTCCGGATAAAATATGAATTAAATATATATTATCAATCGTGAGTATTCTGTGCTCTAATTGAGACAATATTTTTATTAAAAAGTCAAAAATATTATATTTTGTTTTCGCAAAGGAGGGTCTACCTATATGTCTCACACAACGCCTCAGACAGGGAGAAAGATGTCGCTAAAAAATTAAAATGAACTGAAGATCGAAAAAGTCACATAAAATACTGCGACAAAATCGCCAAATCGGTAATAATGTGTATGATGCAAACTCCTATGTATATTACCTTAATATTTTACGCTGATCATCAAAATTCTTCCACATTCATGTGCCGCGGCACACCGGTCGGAAAGGAAAGTCTTGAGTACCAATATCATCCCTGTAGTCGTCGCTCTTTTTTCACGCCTTTAAGATTACTCGGGAAAATAGCCTCTTTACCCCAGCATTCAAATTTATTTCACACTCGGGTTCCGCTTAGTACTACACCCCGCTTTACACTAACCCTTTCCGTCGGGAAATTCTCCGCTTAAAGAGTGGATCGGGATCTGCGTCCTTTCATACGAGTGCCCTCTCTCACGCCCACTCGGAAAGGGATACGACCCCTTCCACTTTATCTAATACCATATAATCCCGCCGTGGGCCACACTTCTGAGGCTTTGGGAAGATGCCTTGTGGGAAGGGCAAAAACTCCGCCAGAGATGTGAACCTCTCCCACTTGACGGCTAAGGAGAATGAGATACCGTAGTGGGGAAGAGGAATTTGGCCGCAGACGGACAGAAAAGACTTAACAGACAGCAGAGCATCGCGGGACCGACCGTGAGAGGAGAGAAACTTGCTGACGTAACCTTCCTTCCACCGACACAACTACCGTCAACGTCAGGCCGTGGAAACTTCCCTCAACCGACTTCCGTGGAGGTTTCTGGCGGAATAATTAGCAAGAGTGACGCTTCGTAAAGCCACCCCGTCCCCCGAATCTTCCCTCTTCCTAATGGGAGTCATTTTTATGAACTTCCGGGAGAAGTAAACCGCTGGAAATTAAATTAGGAGAGTCCGCGCTCCATCTTTCTCGCTGCAACCCCGAATTTGCGGGAGGAAAGGGTTCTCGGGATGTATTCAATTCCGATATGAAGTACGCGGGGATGGAGGGAAAGTGGAGAAGAAGACTTGGATGAAATAGTCTGCTGCGGAGTCCGAACTTGAACAGGAATACGTTGCCTTAACTCGCACTCAGTTCTGGAGCGAATTGTTGTTCATATGCCACATACATGGAAGCCAATTACAATAAGCAGATTATAAAAAATCCAAGTAATGAAGTCACATAATAAAGGAACAGAAATATCAATTTTTAATTTATTATACCAAATTTTATCGTATACAATGTAAGGTGCCTTCAAGGCTGTTGCTGGACTCTTTAATAAATAAATTTGTTACTGAGGGTTTACTTATAATGAAGGGATTCCTCGCTCCCCAAAGGACCATCCAATCCTACCCAATGCAGCTAATTAACTAATTCTCCATGATAAATTTCTTATACTATACCACCTGATATTGACCTGATGATGTTGCTTCGCCACGAAACCTAGGTCGTGTATCTTTTATTTTGTGGTATAGTATAAGAAATTTATCATGGAGAACTTTGTTGTCAGACACTACTACCAAGTGAGACCTGAGACTGTGATGTTTAATTAACTAATAATAACGCAGAGCCCGTAAGAAGAACTTACTAACGAAAATTACTGCTTTCTATACAAGAGTAAGAGTAAAAATTGACTATGGAATGAGCCATTGTGATGATGATGAATATGTAAATATTTTGTATGATTTGATGTCAAGTGGTAGAAGAAATAATAGTAGTTAAGTGGCATAAAAAATTCGCATTTTTTCAGTAATAACACTGAATATATAGTCAATGGAAGAAGCCGTCACTTTGTGAAATTCCATATCAATGGAAAAAATAAAAATCAATTTGTAAAATTTCACAATGAAATATATAAATATATATTGTGAAATTTTACAAATTGATTTTTATTTTTTCCATTAATAACACTGAAAGTAAATTAATGTATCGTCGGTAAAAAAAAAGCATTACACAATTATCCATATTTCAACACATTACCACCCTATTATACCAAATCAGATGCGGTAGAATATAGGGTTACAGCTACTTAACATTTCTCAAACTGCATCAATATTAAAATGTATAAAAACAAAAACCATTCAAACGGTACAGCAGTTTGCCGCGACACATCTTTAGTTAAGGAAAGACTTGGCACACTGCTCAAGTATACAATCCAATCATCCTTTATTAGAGTTTCACCAGCGTACTGTGAAACACTTCCAACCAAGGACTTTACTTTTACTCTCCTGCACCTCCACAGCAACATTTATGCACCGAGACATTTTACAGCTAAAGTCGAATATTTTACAAGTCCACGTCAGTTTCCGTTCAGTTCAGCAAGCCACCGTTCCTCCCCCAACATACTCCTCTCTTAGGGGGTCTTGGTAGACACGAAATTAACGCACCGTAACTTGCCGCACAATGCTCTCGGTACAATTTTCACCCGGAAGAGCCCGACGACCAATCAAACAAAAGACGCCGCAGCGGAAGAGATCGGAGGAATGGCTACTTAGCATAATGGCCGTGGTATCTCAAGCGAGAGAGGAGGGCGTCGTACGCTCCCGTGGGTCGAAGAAGATGATGGGCGGAGTGACAGCCAAGGAAGACGCCTTTCAGATGATGCCGGATACTTCAAAGGAGGGGATGCTGGACACGGATTTACTCAGAGGAAAAATATCCGCCTAAAATCATACTGAAACCGCGCTGAATCATTATCTTACGTGCTTCGGCAATGCTGTCCAATATAGCACTTTCCTTATAACACTTTCCTTATATATATAAAGTGTTCTACCTTTCGGTAGGTTCAAGTGCCCCCACATTCCCTATTTAATTCCCTCTCCTTCAATTCCCGGTAACTTATCCCACAACAACCTTATATTCAATGCTATGATTCAAAGCATTTATGTTCTTATTTCTGTGGAATATGCAACCACAAACTGCAGTCTCGAGTTAAGTTTCCTTTATAATTCTAATTTGAGAACATGGTTTACGAAGCGTCTTTTATCAATTAAACATTATCCTATATTCATATCAAACTAAAATGAGGAAAAATCTTCAAAATTTTGTTTTGATATTGTTATAGGCTATGAAGGCAATTTATTTCTACTATTTCATTGAATCGCATAGAAAAACATCAAATACATCATATTAATCTTTGAAAAAATTATCCTATATTCATATTAAAAGTCAGTTACAATCTCGAAAAAACAATACATGGTAAAAATAAAAATCAATATGTAAAATTGATTTTTATTTTTGCCATTGATATGGAATTTCAGAAAGTGACGGCTTCTTCCATTGACTATAAATACATGGTAAATCCTACTGCAGATTTTTAATTTATTGTTTTATTTTAGTTTTATTTTGTTCCTATGGAATATGCAATCACGAAATACAGGATTGAGTACCATTCCTCGTATTATCCTTTATTATATTATTATCCTTTAATTATTTTTACGAAACTTTGAGATGAAATGAGATTGAAGCATTTCATGACCCAACATTAAAACGGTATTCTTATATTGTTGGATTGCAATTTCCCTACACATGAAGTTCTACTATTATTACAAATTTAAGAACCGGTTCGGAAAAGTCGTAAAATCCTATGAACCAGTTCGCGTAAACCGGCTAAATCCCACCACTGCTTATATCAATCGCGACACTCAAGTATTTAATAAAAACTTTCAGAATATGATTACATAAGTTTGCAAGTTTTAGTACTAATTCAGATTGAAAAATAGATGAGCGGGCATGAAATGAAATATATTAACAATTCGGAAACACTTAACAGAGCTTGAGTTATTATCATTAATTAACCCGATGCGCAGTACTAGTCCATTCCATCTTCTGGCACTTTCAATGTATATCAATTTGTTTCATCCCGAGAATCATTGACGTGAGTTAGGAGAAAAAGAGATCCATCCCGTGGATTTCACGATAAAGCTATATTAAATCTCTCGCTCAAGAATTTATGATATGTTAATCATGGATCAATACTGTTAGCGAATAGGGTGAAAACCATGTTACATATCAAATAATATAGCACAAAAATGACTTAAAGTGTAGAGCTATGAACGCCTTCTAAAAAATGAAATTTCTAACTTTTAAGTGTGAGAATTTAATGAGATATTGACATCAATTTTCCTCTTAATATTTGACCTTTGGCCGCTTAATATTTAGCAATTATTATATAACTGTGTACAAGATGATAGTTACAGCGAAAATAGCCTTCCGAGACAATTTTTAAAGTAGCTAACAACTGACAGCCGTTAATGTCACCTTAGGGTTGGCAGGCATTCCAGGGTACGTCAGGCTTTTTTCTTTCAATTCTTTCTTTAACTGAAGTCACTCATAAAAAGAATTCTCCTCAGCTCAAATTCACATTATCTAAAGAACTGGGTCGGTATAAGTAGCAAGTGAGAGGTCATACATTTTCCTCACAGCTTAAATTTTTTTTTATGTTTATCGAAATCAACCAAATTTCCTGTACAGTCTTAAACATCTCTAATATGGATGAATCTTATGTTTTTTGCGCTTAAAACCTAATATCAGTTGCAATGACGCATTTTTGCCCAAATGTAGTCACAAAAGACCACTTCTACAAGTAATCCTTAGATAAACAATAACTTAAACAGGCATATCCAAAGCTGGATTCGAACCCAGGATCTATGTGTTTTTACCACTTCTACATCACCGAGGTTGACAAGGAAGATCCTAATCATTGGATGAAACCTGCATATTTTCCATTCTTATTGAGCCTCTATAAGAACTGAACTGATATCAATGCTTCTCCTGGACTATTTCAGAATCCCTCTTTCGGATGTAAGACATTCAACTAGGCACTCCAGAACTAGATGTGAACTGCTAGATAAAGCGATAGAAACAGAAGCCGACCCTTTAATTTCACGTTAGGATTAGACACAAGAAAAATTTAACTCGGAACACTTCATATTGTACCCATTGAAACCTAAATATTTTTATAAACCCGAAAAATGAGCGCCCGGTGATAAATAACCCATTCACGGATCTAACAAAAAAATCCTGCCCATAATTCCATCTGAGGTACGGAAATTTCCCCGCTGGAAAGAAAACAGTGGACGTAAAACTCCATTCACCTGAGTCGGACGGACGTCCCATGTTTATTTCATACGCAAAATATATAAAAAAAAGCAGCGAAGGGAGTCTGAAGAAGAAGGGATTGGTTGGACAAAAGGAGAGGGAAATGAATGTAGGTTCAGAGTGTGGATAATGTCCGGAAGGGATAAAGGATACATTCCACGGACAGTCGGACACAAAGCTTTTGAAAGTGGAATTCTTTCCACCCACACAATGGCCACACCATTCGAGGAAGAGGAGATTTGTATGACAAAAGGGAAGGCGGATCGGGCGTATCAAAATGGACGAAGGAGTGGCTCAAGAATGGAAGGATACTCTGGGAGAGATGAACCAGAGAGAGAGAGAAAGTCGCTGTGGAAAAGAGAGTATTGTTAGTGGAGGTTACTTATAAGGTGATTTCGTATGAGGTGCCTTTACTCGTTTGCGAGGAAACAGTTTCCAACGAATGGGTGATTTCAATGAGAAGCTGAATCAGGGAGGATTTAAGTTATCAGAGGCCCAAAACTCATAGATAGCGCATAAGCGCATTATGAGAGTTAAAGTTCGAATTTTTAAAAGTAAAACTCATAAAATTTATACATTAGAAAACTCAGTTTATTTAATATGGCAAGAATAATCAAAATACAAAATTTTAATTAGAATTTCCTTAAAATATTATGAATAATGGATAGAATTTACATAATATACCATTTTAGACATTAATTATGTAATATATTCTCTAAGTATGTTTTGTAGCCATTTTTATCTAAAATTCTTTCTCGCAGAGAAAAATAAGTACCTGTGAATGCTTCTTAGCTCATAAAATGGAATTTATATCGTAAAAGGTTATTGAGAGACCATAAACAGAGTCTTATTGAGACTTATAAATCTACACCCGAGTTGACAGAAAAGAAAATTTAACTACTATTTACCCGTCGCCAAAAAGCATGCCTTTAATTTGAAAGCATCTTTGGGTACACAATACTTAAAAACTTTAATTATATTTCATAGTTTCTATAAAATTCTAGTAATTAACAATCTCTCTGGTACTTAGTTATAAATAACTCACCAAAATTGCTATTTAAAGTGCTGGAAATAATTTTTCTTAATCATCCTTTTAATATTGGTATAGGCTATAAAGGCTATATACTTCCATTGTTTTTTTGTTTCGTATATCATTGATGATTGGCAGTCCCGGAGAGAATTGCGTGAGCTTTCAGATATGAAGTATACTTCCTTAGAATTTCGCAAGACCTCTTCATAGTCATGCCCGCACATTTCAAAGCATACGGGTTGGTTCTGATCCATAAAAATTCTGGTAAAAAATATCGTTCATATGTCAGGTCATCATCAGGAATGATAAATGATGATAATCATTCGTAGAGAAAGTAAATTTTTACAGAATATCGCTCACGATTTCACTTAATTTAACATAATAACTTAATTGAATGTCGTTTAATTCCGATCACTCTAAAATTTTCTCAAATTTTTCACTCCCTTTTTTCTTTATAGGTGTTTCCTAGTAGCGTAATTTTTTTCTGGAATACATACTGTTTTTTTCTCCACGAAAATATACTCCCTTTTCTTAATTCCACCGTGCTTGTTAAGAAAAATCTGTACAAAATTAGTATTCTCCTTTATACTCAGAATTCGTTTGATGTATTTTGCACTACATTCTGATAAGGGAAGATAGGAATTTACAGTCTCAATTTTGCCCAATAAAGAGGATTGTATGTTACTGAAAATGAAATCCATTCTCTCGGAAATTGTATCATTCTGAAAGAAACACAAAATAGTCACTCTCATCCCTACCATAAGGTACGCTGTAAAAGAGTGTAGGCGGTTCTCTTTCATCTTTCGCAAGCATCAAATTCGACGGAAAAGGAAAGCACGTATGGGGTGGACCACCACGAAGACAGAAACCGCAGCTTTAATCGCAAATTCGCGTAAAATAACCATCGAAATCCGCGGTGCAAAACGAGGAATGTGCCATCGTCACAAATCGCGGTAAAAACCCTTGACCCCGCAATTTCCACGCGCATTCCTCAACGGCGTCTTCCAATTGAACCGCATTTCCTCACTCACTTGTCAGAAAACGCTCACGTCACTCCCATAATTCCGCGCGTCGCCGCCGACGAAATTTCGCGGTCCCCTGAACGCATTCTTTCGATTGTTCTTGCCTCGCGATCTTCCCTTGTTTATCGGACGGAAAATGGGTGACGCCGCGGGACATGTGGATGGCGCGAGCGTACTTCCATTAATCACCCGCACAAGCGACTGGGATGTTATTAATGAATTTGCTCAGCGCGGTTGTTTGTTGTTATCTCGGGCAATTACTCGGAAAAAGAGAGGGGGTTGTGGGGATGCCGGATGGTCACGTGACCGAATGGATATTTTCAATATTTGGCGAAATGAACCGCCGTTTTTTTAGATGTACGCTAGTAATCTTAGAATATACCCGTTTCTCAATTAATTGAATTGATTGGTTTAATTTTATGGGTTTGAAGGATAGGTTCTACTCAGATAGACTAATATTTAGCTTAGTAAGGTTCCCGGATAGCCTTGTGGGTAATGAGTTCGACTTTGGTGAAAGCGGTCCCGGGTTCGATTCCCGGAGGGAACTCATGTGCGAAATCGACTTAGTTGACGAAGAAATTTCAACAATACCACTTCTAAAAGAATAGGTATTAAACCCCAACCCCTTGAGGATGGAGACATAGTCTCCGATATATGCATCGGGAGTTTCTGAAAATCGGTGGCCGCACCTGGTGATAATCCTTTACTGAGGAATTGCCCGACGGCCGCCGGCATACGGCGATTGGAAAATTCCTAGATCTCTGAATAATACTACTTATTATAGTTTCGTACATCAGGTTGCAAATTTTCCCAACTTTTTTGAGCTGATCCTCTTTTAAATTTTAACGTTAACAGCCTGTTCATTGTAAATTACGTCCCATCTTTCTTCCTAGTTATTATTTCGAAACGTTTTTACCATTTTTATCTATATTATATGGAAGAGTTTAGACGGAGATACGTAAGGGTATTATAAAAATGTAGCTGTATAAATATGAGGCTTTTGACGAACTGTTTTAGGCGATTGTTAAATCTTTATATATGCTGTAGTGTTTTCAGAGTAATATGTAAATTATAGCTGTTTAAATTATGAATTACTGTATTAAAGACGAGTATGTACCAAGGATTTGATTTTTTGTGCGTAGAACTCTATAGTATTGTTTCAGGTGGTTGTTGAGTTAAACGTCGCCATATGATAGCGTCTTACTTCGTCAGAAATGTATAATGAAAAAGTACTATTCCCTTCTTTAGGAAGTTTCTTGGGATTATGATGCTACAGTTAATTTCTTTGATTCTGTAGCTGATGGCGCGCGAAATCATCCTAATCAACTATTCTGGTTAAAGCTAGTTCAGTTTTGGTCAAGTTGCATATTAAATCATTCATTGAGGAAGATAATATATTCAAGGTATTTGAGGTTTTGCTTTAAAAAGAGTTCAGAATAACCAAAGAATATCCAAAAATTTACCACTCTTGGAAAATGAAACTCCTGGAATCAACTCTCTGGGAGTTGGCAACCCGAAAGACGACGGACTTTTGAGTTATATCCACTAGGAATCTCTGAATATATTTTCTCTCTCCTAATTGATTGATTCGGTTTGGGTTCGAAATTCAAGAGTATATAACAGTATGAAATCGATAGTAAGAGAACAAAGTAAAACCCGCACAAAGCGCTTTTCAGGGGAAGAATCGAACGCCGTATTACAAGCGGTTAAATCCACCAGAAACGGATTTATCAATGGATACACAAAGTGCTAGCTGAGAGCCTTGACTATAAAGTTCCCAAAATGGGACGTTTCTTCGTTTTTTATCGTGACAAATTTCTTTGGGGGGCCCTCAGAGAAATCGGTGCAACTAGGACCTCTGATTGCTAAAATTTGCCCCTGGGCCAACGCTTTATACCTTGCACATTGAAAAACAAGGTCTGGATTTTTACTATTTAATTTTGAAGTATGTTATTCACTCTTTAAAAAGAAAATGGATATTCTTTACTAGCTCTTACTTCCCTATCTCTTTTCTTCCGCGGTTGATAATGGTAAATTTAGGGAGTGTGCAAACTATTGCTGTGTATGACTGAACTTTTCGTTACATTTTTGAAGAACTATACGCTACAAATTTTAAGACTATACGCTACATTAAGTTGTGACATCTAATGTATTTAAAATACACATCAATAATATTGTACTGTAGACTTGTGGGTAACGGAGAAAAATGATTGTTACAGCTGATGACAATACTAATTATTGTGGTGTTGCGTTCCAATGATCATGTTCTTTGTATGTGAGCCTAAAATTATAAGTAATATTCACACCAACATTTTTAAATAGTATGAAAAGAGAAATATTTCTACTCACCAGAATCTTCCAAAGACTGTCATCCTTCCAACCAAGACTCGTTACACTTTCTTTCTTTTCCATTTTCGATTTTCTACCTGAAATCTATAAAGAAAGTTTATTTAGTATTCTCCTAGGGAAAACTAATTTAGTAATCAAAGTAACTAATATTACGAAATTATAACGAATAGACAAAAATTGAATATTCAGTCAAATCGATTCGAAACTAAAATAATTTAGTAAATGGGATTCGAAGTGAATAATTACCATCATTACTACTCATGCATCGATTTACAGAGATCCTCATTTCCTACTACCACTATGTACTGCTATATGGAACAATTAGAACAAACTGCATCTTGCAGCAACATACTTCAGTTCAAATATGATATTCTTAAATATTGTCTACGTACTTAAACACTAAATCTTCAGCAGATGCTTAGAGAGAAACGAGACCATATTTACACAATAAAATGGAAATTAAATTTAAATGTAAGTTAATTACGATATTGGCATGTGACATGACGAAAAAAGGGATAGTTGTTGATTCTATATTAAGGTTGATATTGGGGTTACTCCTATATTAGCAGACGATTCCAGATATACTCCAGTTATTATTTTACTTCCAAACAAGTACTTTTCTGAACTCCTTTTGGGATAAATTGCTTCGCGCTGATTTGCTCATGTTAACCTCTATTCATGATAATTTTCATATAATCAAATATTTTTCGACAGTTAAAATATTCTTCATTAATCTCACCAGATTAAAAAAAATTCTCTTAGTAGTCATTTTCATGAAGATAGGTCGTAGGCCTTACATAGGAGAATCCGATAATGTTACTTCCAGAGTCATGAAAAGGAATCTCTTCCTAACTTTCTATCTCATTTCCACCACCTTAAATTCAGTCGCCCCATTAATCTTACATTTCTGGTTTCTTACTCCATTTCTTATATCCTCACTCGCTGCCTTGTCAAATTTTCAAAGTATCCCTTCGCATTCGTCTAATGTTAGACCCCTAATGTTTTCTTCATTTTCAGTGTTGATTTCCATTTGATTGTTAGGCCTGATTACATAGTTAATATTATTTAATCAATATTACTGACTCAATATCATTCAATATTTCCCATCAATGTTATTGTTTCAATATACCCCTCACAAAATCAATATATTGAGCAATTTCGTCAATTTGATATTGACTCAATAACGTTATTAGTTAAAGTTTGTTAGTATAAGCAATATATCATAATACTCCTTGAAGTTATCTAGATTTAAAACACAGCAATTCACAGTTACTATCATTTGTCTTCTAAGATCATAATTGTAATGTCTGGGTAGTATTTCTGTTATAATAATTGGTGTTTGAGCCATCTTACAAGAGTATCACTGTCCAAAAATAGCACCTTGCTAACTGTACATAGAAAATCAATAATCAACGACCAGCTATTACCCCCTATTTGCTTATCTCCATGGTCTTCGCGTTTCCTCTATCCCGAGCTTGAAATAAAAATTTAGTTTTTGAAATTTATTGTCATCATATTATGTTGAATAATTTTTTGTGCTAAAATATAATTTCGTTAAATGATTGCATTATTTTTAAGCTATCCGTAATTACGTTTCTCGAACTATGTTCGATCTGATAATAACATTATAAATAAATTCTTTCACAAATGTTTTGCTATAGTTGCACTACTTCATTGTAATTTTACCTTGTGACTGTAATCTTTTGATATGCAATAAAAAAATATATGTAAATATGTTTCCTGAGTATTAAGTTTTAGTAAAAATATACAATTTCACGAAATTAAGGCTTCCTATATAGATAACATAGAGTTATTTACAAGATACGTCTAGAGAAACAAAGGTAGGATATGGACAAGGATGCACAATCTGACCGCAGTTTAGCAAGGGTCTCATCCGCTGTTACAACAGTGAAATAATTTATAAGCGGAGCTGTCAGCCGAGAATGAGCGAATGAAAAATACGAATGGAAATGGAAAGTTGACCCGAGGCTAAATTCTGATAAAGGGAAAGGTTAGATTTCATTCGATGATAAGCATCCGATTTTCAGAAACAATTGTTCGAAGTTTTAAAGATGAAATTCAGATTACATCCGAAAGCATCCATGAATATTACTGCAAGTTATATGACCGTGATTTCTATATCTGTAAAGTATTCAATTGAGTGGAACCTCATCCTCTCTACCTCTAGCTACTGGAGCTAGAAGAGTGATTTGAGGCTTACTAAGCAAGATGAGGAGTGAGGTAGTTTGCCATTGCCTTCCCCAGGGAGTCAGAATGCTATAAACATAAGTAGTACACGTAATTGAAGAAGTTACACTTTTCAGAGAATTCCATATAGAGAGACCTAAACTAAAGCCACCATTCAAAATCATGATTTTAATAATCTTCATCAATTACTCATTCCCAATGATATATCAACTTATTAGCTTTTATATCATCTCAGCCATAAACATGACTAAAGCAAAAATAAGATGCATTTTCTCTACTATTTTTCTACCACCTTCTGATGGAAATTCCATTAAATTGATCTTTCTCTTACTTTGGGAATTCATATATGGAGCCGGAAAAAAATTTTGAAAGCTGTGAGTATTGCGAAGCTGACTTATTGGGTTAACGTAAGCAAAATCGATTGCCGAGGCGAAAAAAGTCATCAAAAAAGTGATTTGGTGAAAAATTGATGAGATAATTCCATTCATTCAGCTGAGAAAAATATGGTCATGTAATAAAAACAACCTTTTTAGCAAATCATTGGCCTTGAACTTAGTTAAAAGTTGAAGTAAGTTAAAAGTCTCATAAAAAAATAAGAAACCTTTGTTTTCAAACAATTACCTTAATTGATAAAATTATTTTTACGTGAAAGCGTAAAATTATTTCTGGGTCACTGGATAGCCAAGTGCTTAGCATGTTTTACTATATTCTGATGAAAACTGTTTCTTGTTGGATTTTTGGTCGGAGTTTACGCGCGAAATGACCTCAGCTTCCGCAGCAATTTAAAATCACTAAAAATCATCAATTAATCATTCGCAAAGATATAGCCCATGGAAGAATTAATAATTCTTTTTTTTATCTTAATTAAGATCCTCAAGGACCTCTGTCAGCTTCAAGCGGAAGAAAACAAACATAACACTGCAAAAATTAATTTTTTGTCTACTAAATGGGTTATTTCTTTGATTGTAATGCTCTTAGATTTGTTGATATTGAAAATAATCTTCATTTTTCCCTATCAAGTACAGTTTTTTTGCAAAATGAGTAAGTTGATTACATCGCTTTTCAAAAAACACTGGCTCTTGAACATGTAACATAGAACCACATCTACCATTTATGACACTCTTGTAATTAAGAAATATTCAGCAGTCCCTCCATAGATCTATGAAATCATGCCTTATTCTCTTTCACCCTTATCCTGTTTTTTCGGTTTCCAATTATGATTTGACTAACCACACTGATAGAACAACCATCCTCACTTGACATACATTCAAATCGATCGAACTTAAGTTACTGCATCCCCAGGAATCCGCTCCTTCCCCTCAGGGAGTACGTAAGATGCGAAAGATTCCAAATCCGTCACTTGGGAGATATGAACATATATTTATAGAAAAATGTGTAGGAGAGAAGAGCAGGTGACTATGGCAACCCCAGGTGCGTCATTCCCATACACAAGTCACGGCGACAATGTCTCTCCCCAGTAGGACCATCACAACTCACTTCCACCCTCACCTATATCGCCCCCACCGAAGGGGGAAAAAAGTCTTCCGTTACATAGAACCTCGTCGTTATTATCCTTTCCTCGATGGGGTGGATTTGTAAGTCCCCCGGTGATAGAAATGGCGGGTTAGGCGTGAGAGATAGCTGCCGTGTAACACACTATTATCTTCACCTTGGCATCCACGCGGGGATGACGATATTAAGCTGGGTCGAGCGAGCTGGGAGTCGCTGCATATTTTATGACTCTTATAGCCGCAGTGGATTGAGGCCCACGGTCTTAACGGGTTAGCGAGGGTTGCGAGATAATCACCATGGCGAGAGATCTCGTTATTTTTTATCCTCTCGCAGATGTGACAGTGCGCGATTCAGAAGTCGTTTATTCCGCAGGCAGGTGGATGATTCGAAATTCTGAAGCACCCGCCGCTTTCTGAATTTTGGGTGGTTTTAAGTGATGAGAGCCAAGGATGAGATGGGAATTACGGGGGATGGATGTGAAATGGCCCTCTCATCCGTGTTTATTAGAGGGACTCTCTTCTGAATGAGATTAGACGCGCCGAGGGATGCACTACGATGAATGGTTCTGGGGTGTAATATTAATTTTACCCCGCGGATACGTCGCTGTACGCTGTGTTTTTGTCGTTTACTCTGAAATCGGCCTTCTTCTATAAAAAATCGTCTAATTCTTCAGGTACTCTGCTAGCGGCCTATCGCTGTTGAAGAAAGTACCGGTAATCTTATTCAGCATCGTATTCAGACACTTTCTTAAGGAAAGCATGAGAACATGTTGTTTGAAGATGTATTGGTACTGAGTTAAGATTGATCCTTAGTGATGATCTACATTTAGATTGTAACTCATAGAATGCAATGGAAAGTTCTGCCAACTGAATCATTTTGCTGCTCTCTTGGAAATTTTCCGATTTTTAGCACTCCGGTTCTACGAGGAAAACAAACTACCTTTCCTAGTAAGCCTGATTTTTTTCTCCATAGCTTTTGAAATGTTTTTAAGTTCAGAATGGCTTTTGGGATGCATATATTAATGAACTTTAAAAAATCCAGATGGTAGACTAAGAATGCGTAAGACGCACTATTACAAAAATCTTTGGTTCATTTCTTGGTAAATAAAATTCAAGAAATTGTCTGAAGAAGAATTGTCTGTTTATAAAATGAGATATAAAAATTATAGTATTTACTTAGCATATAGTTTGCTATAAGCTGCATCTGCCAAACTATTTTACCTCACGGCACACTGGAGGAGTAGATTCTCACAAAACATAAAAAAAACAACTTATGCTGATATGATTTGGTATTAATGTATATTACATGTACGTATATTTGCATTCTATTTCAGGCAACACTTTGTGGTTCCACAAAGTTAGTTAGGAAATACAAAATATTGTTTTATCAATAATTTTTTAATTCATTTGCTAGGAAGCTTCCTTCTTTTAACCTGCATAAAGGGATATGATCAATACGAGTGATTTCACAAGTTTCCCATTACATTCCTCTCAAATCTTCCGTTACCCTTTCCTTCAATTCGCAGCCTTTGAAATCTTAAGGGGTTATTATCCTTTTACTCTCACCCCTGAATCCATCACATTAAATTTTAAAGGGGGAACTAAGTTTCCTCATGTATAGATAACTGATATTAATTTCCTAGTCGGTTCCTAACTCGTATCTTTTGCGGAAAAATTTTGAAGCGATTAGACCTTTTACAAATATTTTTCTCCGTGGAAAAAATCGGAAACAAGGCCTATTTCCCCCGAAATGAATTACTTGAAGAGGCTGAGCGTCTTTCTAGGGATGGTCCATACAAATTATATTAATATCAAACCTTCAAACCAGAAATTATTTCCTAAATGGTAATACTGAAATTAATCGACAATTATTAGAATTATTATCAGCAAACACTAAATAAAAATTAAATTGAGATTTTTTACTGATTACTGTAACTAAATTAAAAATAATTCATTGTATTAATAGTAGTATAATATGTAGTTTGGTTTGGGATGGTTGCTAGATAAAAAATATGAAGCAGCAGGATATTGTGTAGTGCAAGTAAAATATATGACGAATACACAGCTTGAGTATCTCAGTGGGCGGTATTTATCGATAGCCCAGTCGCGATTTTTCTACTTCATTTTAGAGTATTTTACTTATAACTTAGACAACTTTTACCAGAAAACCTTTTACCATTTGATGAAAATGCTTGTCAAGCCATTTAGTTTATGAATATCAGAAAATGTCATAATAATTGAACTTTTAAGTCATGAATATGCACTTAAACATGCAAATATTTGACAAAATATTGTTGATTTACGATCACATTGGTTTAAGTTACCGTAGAATTTTGCAATTTTAAAAGTTACTCCTCAGAAGAGGATTGTTTTCAATGAACCGATATTTAAGAAACTACTAAAATCTTTCATCCTATCACGGCTAGAATCGTGAGAGTTTAACAGCATCCAGCTCCATCGGACACCGAGATTACAGTTCAAACGCATCTGACTACGGCGAATTCGAGAAAAAACCCATCCATCCAAGAAGTCTAGAAACTTGCTTCCAGCCAAAAATGAATCGGTGGAGAAGGAAAAAAAATCCGCCTCAAAACCCCATAGAAGTTAGTCCTTTCACAAATTCTTTCTTATTTGTAAAAAGTTGGGCGCAGGCAGTGCGTGGCACTTTTGAGGAATTAGGCTGAGGGAGATCTTGGCGCGTCATTGCGGTGGGTTAAAGAAGAGCTATGGCCTCTAAGGGTGATTGCGGATGGGTAAAAGTAATGGCTAGGGTCGGCAAAGACATAATGTGCGAAAATTTGTCCTTCCACCGCAGTAAATTTCCTCAAGGCTGAGTTTATCGGGCCCTCCCCGGGAATTGGTGTGCGTAATTGACCTGTGCTGCTGAGTTGGTTCTCTCGAATATAAACAAAGGAGAGGTGATGTATAGCCCGTGCCCTTGCGAAAGGCAAATAAAAAACACGCCGCCATCTATAACTCGGTTTGCCTTCTCGGTATGCGACTGTTTTGCTCTCGAGATAAAGTTATGCGATCACTCGATGTTAATTTGTGGCCAATTAATGGGGGATTTTATGCCGACTGCTGTACGACGAGCAAGAATGCTGCGGATGTTTTAAAAAGGGCCTTTTAACTTGCTGGAAACGAAAGGAGGCGATCGAGTTCAGCTCTTTCCGTAAACGGATGAAATAGATCTTCGGCACAAGAAGCGGGCTTCGAGTCTTTTTGGTAAGCATCAACTACGTCGCTCAGGATTCCAATGGTAGGATAATTTGAGTGCCCGACTCGTTTTAAAATAAGAGTACTCAAGGTCGATTTCAGATAACCTCCTAGGAGTGCAAAGGTCTATGATGAATTAATGATTGAACGTCGGAATGTTATTTTGAACGCCTCAACCAGAAAAACAATGGTCTATTGTCTGTTCCAGTTTTTCTTGTTATGGATGGATCATACGAAATGAAATCCAAAGCTTTTTTTCCATACTCAAAAATAGCCTCACCCCAGGTCGGCTCTTCCTTGTTCCGGCGATTAAATACGTTTCGTAGCTAACATTAGAGTAGAGAAAACAGATGAGTTCTTTTTCCGCACTTTTAATTAAAATAATAAATAAAATTGTAGATAAAATAATAAAAAATATTACGAATAAAATTATTATTAAAATTACGAGTAAAATAATGAATAAAATAGTAAGTAAAATAATTAGTAAAATAACAAGTAAAATAATAAAGTTTCGATAAAATGATAGAAAAGTAATTATCTTTTCCTTTTTTACGTGAGATGGAGTTCCACAGAACAATGCACACAATGCACAATGAACAATTCCTCTATGAATTTTTTCAACATTTGAGGATTCCAATACAATTTTCAACAATCAAAATCACTATAAAAACTGGGACGCATAATATAACTCCAACTTTATATGACAATGGGTAGATGCGAAAAAATCTTAAATTAGTTAAGTGTTTAAGATATCTACCGTTGACGTCTCACATAGGAGGATTACTGTAACAATTAAAAACTAATGCTTCCTACTTTCACCCAAATTGTTAGGGAAATTAGGGAAACAAGATAAAATATTACCTTCTGAAATTCGCATTTGAAGGAAGATCTTCATAACCAGTTGAACCCAAAGGAAATCAAGCGAACAGGTTTTAAATGAAGTGAGTTAAGGAGAATAATATTAGATATAATTAAAAGGAGGATTTCGAATCTAATTAGCCTCCTAATGAGACAAAGCGATCTATTGATCAACATTTTCGAAGGAAAATCACAAGCAAGAGAATGAGAGGCACGCCTAGACTACCCATGCTTCTAAATGTTATGTATCGAGTGTATTGTAGATCACCTTATGAAAAGTGACAGTTGGCGAGTGATAGGGGAAAATAGTTGTAGACGTCGACAAGGCACCTGCCTTTAGTTAGATGATATTGATGTAACTACCTCTGCAGTGAGATTAATTATTCGAGATGAAAAACAATTAAGACATACAGTTCGCAACAATGATTGTGTTATCATACAATACATGACGTCGAACACGTCAAAAGTCGTCGATAGAGAACGGGTTAAGTCAACGGCAATTATTACCTGAGGAAGGCTACGCATCGAAGACCTACCACATCATTCATAACAAAGCCGTCTATAGGGTGATTGGGGGGTAGTACCTGTAGGCCCCTCGCCCATGGGGGCCCTAACCCTTCTGGATGTTGGGGTCTTTGAGAATCTCCAATGGAAATGGCACACGAAATAATAACTCAGGAAAATAGAGTGAGAAGAAATGACTGTACTACGGCTCAAAGGGATTATTAAATATAGAGAAAGATTTTAAGCGTATTTTTGTCAAACGAGCAAGAAGAATATAGTTAATTGATGAATCAAATATTATCAACAATTCAAATACTATCAAAAAATCAAATATTATCAACAAATTTGTTTTTAAGCTATAAACACAAATCCTTAAATAGCAATTGCCTTATGATTTTCTATTAATCTGCCTAAACCTAGGCATTTACTTTAAAAACATCTTTGGTCCTTTTGTCAAACGAACGTCAGGAAGTTTATTAGGATGATAAATCAAAAATTCGCTTAAAGAGCAAGATAGAAAGAGCAAATGAAAGGATACTGGAAGGAAGAAAAGCAGTGGAAAACAAGAAATGATATGCATGGTCCGTCAATGATAAAATTCAAAGAAACGAAAATAGAGGGTTAATGTGCTTTAACAGCAGAGTAAAGTAAAGTCATCTTTACCGAAAAATATTTTAATTTTTTTCATATTTATCATTTGTTTTTTTAATATTTTTAGTTTGTGCCGTTACAAAAATTAATTTTTGGACTATTACTGGAGATTCGTTAACAATAGACGTACACATGTGACCAATTCCAAACCAAAAAATATACGGTAGGTGAGGTTCGAACCCCGGAACCCTTTATCAAATCACCGAACAGATATGAAAATAAAACCTAGCACTTTCATCTAAACAAATTTAATTCAACGAAATTTCTATCCTTCACTTAAACAAACGAGAGCTTACCGTCTTTTGAACGTTTCGAATGAGTAACTATACCCAAGCAACTCGCGAAAACTTTCGCAGGACATCGCCAAACCCCTGAGAAAAACACCTCTTCGAGTCACAAAAAGACCCCAAAACTTTTCCTCGATCGAGTTTATCTCGCGAGAAAGTATCCGAAAGCGTCGATGGCGGATTTGTCTGCAAAGGGAAGACCCGCCGCCATCGGAGGAAAAGAAACGCCGCGGACGCCGAACGAATAGAAAAAAAAACAACCTTCGCTCGAAATCCGTCCCTCCCTCCACGATCCTCCTCAATCATCCACGAACCCCAAACCCTTTGCTCATATCTTAATCTGACTCCCACCGGTGTCCCTATCTCTCCGGCGGAGTTCTTCATCTCTACACCGCCGATTTCTTCAACTCCTTCAATCTCCAGCTCCTCCTTCATCTTCTACACCGTATTAATCTTACAACTCGTCACCAGCAGTTCCATCATTCCATTCCCTCTTGACAGACCCATTCCCTGCGTTTTTCCCTCAACCTTCGACCTCCTCTTTTTTTCCCTTTTGTTAAACCCTTCCTGACAGCGGCGCTGCGGGATCAATCGGTCAAGACAGAGCGTATGTTTCTTTGAGGAATGCCGTTCGGGGATAAAATCAAGAGTGACAGAATGAGGAAGGAGAGTAGTTAAGAATCTTATGAGATAAGGGGGAGACAAGGAATCCTCTCTCTCTGTTCGCCGATGGAGATAAGCTTGTTGAAACACATCCGAGGGGAAAATTCATTCCAATTCGAGGACTTTTTTTATTGAAGATCTGTGGGTGTTGGAGGAAGGTAAACGAAATGTTTGTCCTCTCTGAACGAGTGCCAATCGCTGAAGATGTCCAGAACAAAAAGTGTAAGGTTTTCGTTGAAGGAAGTCTTATATTATGCAAGCGTTAAAACAGCGTTTCATGAACTGTTTGCCGCGGGTCTCTGGTGTAACTAGAGTACACTGAAAGAAAAGAATTAAAGAAATCTTGAGCCAATCTGTAAATCCACAGATCTCGGCCCTATGATAAATTTTTAGTAACATACGATGATATTACGAAAGCTCTATACTTTGAGATATACTCTAAAAACCTGTGAAAGATAACAAGAATCAAAGAAATCTGGACCCTTGCTACATGTCCAAATATTGGTCTTTCGATAATAATTTGGGTCTTACGCTGATATATATTACATTACAAAAGCTTCTCTTTTAAAAATCAGCAAAAAACAATAATGATAAAAATTTCAATTTTTTAAATAGAAATCAAATTTTCATCCTCAGAGGCGAAGAAATAATACTGTAGGGTAGAAACGTGAATGTAAAAAACTTTCACGATTGATTGAAAAAAATTACCACTACTTCACTTCATTCAACCACAAGAAAGAGTATATTTCAACAAATCTGCAGATATCACTTCCGTTTCATCTTTTAGTGCTTCAGCAAATTTCTTGTCGATCATAGAATATTTTACATTGATGATTACCACAAGGTTAACACTGAACTTGTGTCGTTAAATGGAAATTCAAATAAAGACAAATATTGGTAGTTAAATGAAATCAGTTTAAGGAATCGGAAGAGCATTTCCCTGTATTTCATCATTTCATTATTTCCATAATCTTAATTAATGCAATGTCAGCTGAGACTCGTAAGACCATCAATTCTTGCTTCATAATATTCTGAAATAAAAGATTCATCCTCAAAAAAATCTCCAAAAAATTAACTTGATATTATACAACCAATGCAAATTGACGAATAATATGAAATTGGGCTGTGAAATGATAACTAGTCATTCGGCATGTTTAATTCTTACAATTAGTACTGTATAAATCACCACTTTACGAAATGGAAATTAATCAGTAAAACGAGAGATGCTGCTTAAATATACATACATTTTGGGAAAGCAAAATGATAATATCATCCGGAACGTGACGCAAAGGTTTTCCACTTAAATTAACTTTCTCATTATATCTACTTTCTTAGAATCTTTTTTTATGTACTCAGATATCCCATATGAATACTCATTTTATTATAAAAAATCTCAGATGTATACGTAAATAAAGGATACGTATATTTCGAGGCAGACGATCACGGATACAAACTCTTTTATTTCTGTTTCACGAATTGATTTTACATTTTCCCATCAATACAGTTTTATTTGTCCAACTCTTGAGTTTATCGCAGTATCTTTCAGTCTCTTCTTCTCTTTTCCTTTGCCTCAGTTCTCCGATTACATTCTTTTTCTCCAGCGAACAGCTAAGCGAATCCTATCTGTAAGATCAGTCAGAGGGCCATCGCTGAGGAAGGTTGTGGCACTGGTCCAGTCTCCAAAAGCTCCGATTTGGGGACTTTTACGTCATCTATGGACGGGAATCAGAACTAAGGACCTCGCTGATGCCAGAATTTTTTACCGTTTTTCTTATTCCTCTCCAGAAAGGAGATCTGGGAGAAATTTCACCGGATTCTACTACTTTTTCCTGCTTATTGCACTATGTGGCAACATGTACTGAATCTCTTCCGAACTTTTAAGTTATTTAATAACTTCTTGTATTTTCCCAACGAATACCAACTGTCAATCTCATTCCCAGAATTGTGCTGTTACTCATTACCTCAAGTTACTGATTCACGTGTATGTTAGCTCCAGTGAAATAGCAAATAGACAAAGAACAGAGTAATGTCTTCAGTACAGAAAATGTTCTTTTATTGAAACAGTATCGCATTAAAGAATTAGCACACAATCGAAATTTGAAAGCATTGGTATCTTATTTTTTTGCAGATCGGTAAGTCTATCATAATATGTGATGAAAATCTGCTGTAAATTCCGCATAAAGTTTAATACACAACTAGTTTAAACGCTAAGCGACGTCGTCAGGTACACTGAAAATTTACGAGTGGAATAATCATTATAAAGAAAAGGAGAATAGGGAGAAGGTGGTGGAAAGTCTGCAGGACTTAGAGTGGAAACAATAGAGAGTAAAAAGTAAGATATTAATGGCTGAAAATTAAATAAAAATAACTGCTCGCAGTTGGGATAATTTTCATAGAATAAGGGAGGGGACTGTGAAGATACATGACAAGTATATACATCGTTAAATACCAAAGTAGAGAACTTAAAGGTAGAAATATGACATTTTGGGAATCTTTAGAGGATTAATGGCCTAAGACATCGATGTTTTTCTACCATAAGTATCCTTGATTTGACTATGGACGACTCGAAAATGCTCTCATAAGAAACGCACGTAAAGTTCCCTTTTATCGATTGCCGACTTCTTTTCATTAACAAAATTAATTTAGTAATAATGGTCCTGAGAAGTCGAAACAAGATTCAAAAGAAAGAAAGTTGAATAAAGATTCTTATTTTGGCCGTAGAATATCGTTTTCAAG
Source organism: Pachydiplax longipennis (assembly GCA_036926295.1). NCBI lineage: Eukaryota > Metazoa > Arthropoda > Insecta > Odonata > Libellulidae > Pachydiplax > Pachydiplax longipennis. The sequence continues at coordinate 20,217,632 of JAVFKF010000003.1, read as the reverse complement.
TCGAAATTGCGAGAGTTCGGACAATAATGACGAAATATTTGTGTAATTTGCAAGCATAAACAACCCGTCCCCCTGGCGACAAAGGCGATTGTTGAAGCCGACTCTCATAAGAATATACGGAAAAAAGAGGCCCATCTATCTATATATTATTTTAAAACGCTTTTTCGGTGATCGGGACTTTTCTCCCTTATTACTCCATCAATATATATAAATGAATGACCGTTTGATGGGAAAAGTTGTCAGGTTCCTGCGAAAAATAGTCAGACAAATCAAAAATGCACCATTTGTTAAACAAATCGAAATAATATTTTAATCATCTCATTTTTTACTGGACGAAAAAAGGCCCGGGTTGCTATATACAGATTCAATTTGTTTACTTAGTGACGAGTGTAAACAAATTTTTAAATCGTATAATGCATCTATTCTCGGGCATAAAATGATTCGCAATTAACATTACAGTCTCCATGAACGAAAACTTCGACGTCGTACGCAACCATAACAGTTGAATAAGCAAGCCACATTGCATCTTGCGGGAGCAGAACGACAGCCAAAGAAACATGAACATTGCCGAATATGAAAGTTTGCGTCACGGTTTTATCATGTGGTATGTTTGAATAATTTTGCATCATATTACTTCCCGGTTTCGTATGTTGCAAATTTTCTATATATCTAAACCTGATATCAAATGATTTTTATTGTTTATATTTCACTCATTGAATAGATAATATTCAACATTTAATCATATTTCTGAGTGAAGAAAAGGATGTCCTGCGATTTCAGAAAACTCACCAGCATGTAGTACAAGCTTAACGAAAGCCCAAGCTTTTATTCCCAATCGCTATCTCCGAAGCAGGAAAATGTATTATTTTGCCACATTAACGATGTTAGAGACTTTCAATGCGGGGAGAATGCTATGCGCTTTGACAATGTAACACAATGTATTCGTATGAAAGTGTGACATTTAGCTTCCCCTCTAGCTCTCCTCTCCCAGATCAGATCACTGCAGACGAGTAGTAGTTATTTCATGTATGAAGAGAAGAACATAGAAAATAAATAAATAACGTGGATGCAGAAGGTATGTTTCGTTCTTTTATCTTGGTTATTTAAGTGACACTTCATTGCCGGTATAAAAGGAATTGGTTTTTATAACGACAGATTTAGGTAAAGCTGGCAGTGATATTTTGTATCTTTACCATAATTCATTTAGTCATAAATGCATTGAGTGAATTGAGATATTCGGTATAGGATAAGATACATGTATCGTTATAGTGATGACGTGCACTATTCGTGATTATACTACTCTAAGAAAATTTTTAAAACATTAGATAATATTTATACTATCACGTTCTCTAACATAATAGGGATTTTGTTTGGGTTCATATGGTATGGCGTTAGAAAACGCAAGACATTTTATTTGGCTATTGAGTTTCGTTGCTGGATGTGTAGATACCGATACCTATCGCTACAAACGAGGTATATCGAAACAGACACTGATAAAGAATATGAAGGTGTGTATTTTTAGGTATGTTTTAGTTCAAAGAAATGGTGGATTAAAAATCCACCATTTGTTAAACAAATTGAATTAACATTTTAATCATCGCGTTGTTTACTGGACGAAACAATGCCCGGGTTGCTATTTACAGATTAAATTTGTTTACTTAGTGACGAGTGTAAACAATTTCAAAAATGAGAAAGTGATTTTAATACTTGGTCTTATAATGATTGAAAAAGTACTCGGAAGTAATATATGGACTCCATAAACGAAGAACTTAAGATTGCACGCAACTATAACAGGTTAATAAACCGGCTACTTTACATCTTTTGGGAGCAGAACGTCAACCACAGAAACATGAGAATTGCCGGATTGTTAATGTTTGTGTCACAGGAGTATCGCTTGGTATGTTTGAATAACGTTGCATCGTATTACTTCTCGATCATTTAAATTTAAGGTCGACCATAGTAGAATATTCGATTTTTAGTATCATGATTAGATTTTGGAGTATTCATAGAAAAAATGTAAGGTTCTAATTATGAGTCATACCCCATACCGATCAAAATAATTAGGTCGTTCAATTCAAATTAATTTTGGTGAAACTTTCGTGTTGCAAATTTTCTATATACCTAAACCTGGTATCAAATGATTTTTAGTGTTTATATTTTACTCACTGAATAGATAGTATTCTATATTTATTCATACCTTGGAGTAAAGAATAGGATATCATACCTGCGATTCAAGAAAACTCACCTCTATGGAATACAAGCGTAACGAAAGCCCAAGCCTCCATTCCCTTTCGCTATGCCCGTAGTACAAAAATATGCTCAACCAATTTAATAGTATGTGTAGTAGTAGACGTAAGAGTAGTATTTTAAAATCTAAGTTTTGTGAATGGGTTAAAATACCATGATTGACTACAATATTTGTGTGAGAGACATTCAAATAATGCGGGGCAATGGGTTTGCTACATTTGCGATACTTTACTTTGCACTTCGACAATGAATCACAATTTATGGTCTTCTGAAAGTGAGACTCACACCGCAGATGCTTTCCCCCTCATGCTTCCTTCTCCCAAATTAGTAACATTTTCTCTCATTCTACACCAGCAGGACAACAAGCTTTCAACTGATTATTGCTGACTGTATATCTTTCAGTACTTGAATAAATCTGATTCAGTGAATTTATGAGATGCAATTTCACTGCAGACGAACAGTAATTATTTTTATATTTCGTGTATGAAGAGAAAAAATAGAAAATAAATAAGTAACGTGGATGCAGGAAGTATTTTTGTTGTTCTATCTTGGTTATATATGTTAAACACGAAGCCTTTAGTGACACATCATAAAAGGAAGTGGCATTTTGAAGAACAGAGTTTACCAAAATGTGGTAGTGATGTTTTGTATTTTTGTCTAAATTCATGATGTAATAAATGCATTAAGTGAATTGGGGTATTCGGTATAGGATAAAATGCATATACGTCGTTATATAAATGACGCGTACTATTCGTGATTATAGTGCTAAAAGAAAATTCTCTCTACAAATCTATCGCCACAAACGACGTATGTCGAAACAGACACTGACATGGAATATCAAGGTACGATTTTTTTGGCATGTCTTATTGTTTGTGTATTCGTCTGTAGTGATTAGAGTAGTTGCTGTAATGTATTTGGTTAGGGAAATTGAGTATTACTGATCGTCTGCGAAATTTTCGCACGGGGCAACTAGTATGAATTATATTGGGAAGGAGAGCTGATATTTCACGCCAAGGAAAGCATTGGTAATACTTGGAAATAAATATTCAGCAGTATATATTTACAAATAACGTAACCATCTAAGCTGTAGATGGTTTAAAAATGAACTTCAGGAATAAAATTTCAAAGGATAAAATTATATTCTCAAAAATATGGATAAATTTCCCATAGATACCATTTCTAAGGTAACAATTTAAATGAACTCGAAATTATTTAAGCAACTAAATAATCAAATACAATTGACATTCATATTCTGTCTGGAAGCTGAAAATCACTCTAACAAGAGATACAATAGTAGAAATTTCCAGATAAAAAAAATCTGATAGTCTTTTATTTACAACATACGAAGTCGCACTGTTATTGAACAGATTAATTTTGAATATTCAGAAGGACAGAGGTGTGCAATGCTAGTTTTACGTTTATCCTAAGTTAAATTTGGTTCCGTCATTTTTGGTGGGGGTATTCACCATTCGAATAATAACTTCCTTCTAAACCGAAAAAATTACCATATATTATATACTAAATATTTTAATTCTAAGAAAAATCGTTGCGTGGAAACCTCCCCATTCCCCGCGTATCCTAGAGACGTATTCAGTCAGGTGCCACAGGTTGAAGAAAGTGGTCTTCACAGAGCCATTTCCCTTAGTTACATGCGGCATTGCTTGGAAACCACAGAAGTCCACTTGGTGGCAATTTTCATTCCCGTTTCCTTGAAAAGCACCCATCTGTCCTCGCTACGCTTGAGATCCCCAAAAGGCAGCCAAGGCCTTGTTCTGCCGCTGTTGTGACGCCTTAAATGGTCATACGTCCAACAGAGTGCTCGCCCACCCACGCCTACATACATTTGAGGGCACCCGGAATATGCCAAGTGCTGAGTTTCCGACAAACGGAAAAAATTGCGGATTCAAAACGCGGTGTTGAGACGTGAACTTAATCGATTCTGGGGTATTTCTAATTTCTTCAGAAAGAATTTTAATTGAATAAACTGCGCTACATACTATGGCAGATACGGGTAAAGTATTATCCCATACATTCCGGGAGACTATATGTTTAAGGGTAGTAATTTTTAAATCTCTCTTTCCTTGAGGATTGAGGTGTTTTCTTCCGAGTTTCCTCAACTACACTCTATGGCGGGCACAAATAAATCTTTCAAGTCTCCCGTATTTGCTGAAAGACTATGTATGTAAGAGCCATTAATTTTAAAATTTCCCTACTATGGATCTGAGGCGTTTTCTTTAGATTTCTCTCAACTAGACCATTTTTATGGTTCACAGACTAATTTACAGGCTTTCGCGACCTTTCGCTGCTTATTTTATATTTTAATGTCAGCAGTCCTGTGCAATCTAAATCGTTCCATCTTTCTCTCGAGATATTTCGAAATATTCTTTATTATATTTACTTATGTTATTCTTTTCCCTTGAAAATTTCTTGGGATTATGACGCTGCAGCTAATTTCTATGATTCTATAGCGGAAACTTAGTCAAGTCACAAAGTCAAAATTTAATCGAATTAATCGATTATTTAATAATTATATTCTTTAATTAATCATTATGTATCATCGAGTAAAAATTCACCAGAATATAATGGTTTCCAGGATTAATTATTACCTACGGATGATAACAAATCTACAACAGATTTTCATTTCAAATTGTACAAACGGAATTATACCAAGTTATGCTTGAGATAGTCTCTTTCTTAGTAATTAAAATAAATGCAAATACAACTACAAAATCATAGATAATGTTAACCTAAGTGAAAAAAAAATATATGTCCGCTCGATGTTCAATGATATCTAGTCCGGAGGAAAACCCCTCCAAAACCTCGAACGAGGAACGGTTTATCTGATGGATATAGGCGACTTAAAACTTTCATTCCGTAAGTTTTAAGATAGAGTTTTGACATAAACATAGTGGAATCCGTTCGAGGGATAGCAATGGCTATGTGGACTTAGATTCATACATATTCATTCACACGATAACAACTTTATGTTTTCATCGATTAGGTGGCAGAATTAGGTGTCTAGGGCAACCAGACTAACTCTTCTTTTACATGTCCCTAGATTTAGACTATCCATCGCGCAACGTTCCCTATTATACAGACTTCCTAATCTTTTAAATTCCCTTCCTCCCTCCATAGACCCTTTCAGGCTTTCACTTGATGCATTCTTGAAAGAATGCTTGTATAAAGATCCTTGTAAATAAATTCCTTAGTTTGTATTTGTGTATATATTTTGTCTTATTTTTAGTTTTATTTCTTGATTTTCTTAATTCATATTGTTATGTATATTTGTTTAAGTTTGTTTTTTGGAATTCACTTTAAACTGGCGGCACCGCTGTATGTGAATCTTTGATAAATAAATTAATTAAGTTTTATTTCCCTCTATAACATTCATAATATACAATGTTATGACGTTATTTATTAAAACTAACCAAGAAACATTAATGTATTTCTCAGCAAATCATGAGAAGAGTAAAAATCGTATCAGCGGCATCTAAAGAGTTTTGGGCGACCATTTAGATCCCATATAACATAGAACCCTGCCCGCATGTCCTGGATTCGTAACTAAGAAATCTTGAAATGTCCCGCATTGGTCTCCTAAACATCTGGCTGCTTAAATTCGGGAGTCATCTACAGTTCCGATATCGCGAGAAAGAAAATGCAAACAGCAGAGTAAATTGATGCCAAAAGATTTTTTAACATTCGAGGGGTTAAAAGACTGTCCCAATTTGACTTATCTAATGTCAATTCACCTCAGTTATGATGGTATTAACGTGATCAAAATCATCATGCGAATATAGAATACTAGGAGTATTGCTTGCATCACAAAATCATCAAGGAGGGAGGGAATCACCCCCTTCACCCCTCTCATCTGGATCTTCTAATAAATTACGGACTTCTTTAGGTAATTAATTCCATTCTCATATGATTCTACTAATGAATGAATACTTCCAAAGACCCCTTTTCGTTGTCTCATAATAGGTTTTGAAATTATGGTTATTTAATTCAAATATTTAACATTTCACAATTTCTTTCCCGCTTGGTTTACCCGAGTAGACTTGATGTAAACCTAACAGCCTCTTTACTACCCTTTTTGATTTTAATGGATTCTAACTCCTTTCACTGATCATTTTAGTGACATCATATTTTAAAAAACCTTATACTAATAGGGCATTTTTACGTTACCAAGGATTAGTTTTATAAGGTTTCTGGATAGCTAAGAGGTTAAACTTTGGCGAAAGCGGTCCTGGGTTCGATTCCTGGTCGGAGATTTCATAATCGGAATTTCTTCAGCTGTTGAAGACCTTTTGTAAATATCTCTTAAATTTTATCCTTGACGACGAAAGGATAAAATCCTAAGACTGATAATCAAAGCTCAATCTTACGTCACCTGAAAACGATGTCTCAATTTTTTAATTAAACAGATGAACCACCGTTTCCGTTCTCCTATGTAAGTAATCCATGCTCGTATAAATTGTATTCTCGGATTAGGATAAAGTGGAATACAACTAAAAATAAAACAAGGTGGAAAAAAAGAAATATGGAGATTTTGAGGTGAAAAAATAATGAATAGATAACAAAAATAATAAAAACTGCAAAAACACTATATAGATACATGGGTGGTCTGAAGAGTTTCCGACATTTCGCCATTTCTCGACATGTTTTCTGAAAATTTTCTGAAGATTTCTGAAAAATCTGGGGTCGTAAACTTTTCACCCTCGTAGATATTTTAATATTGTGATAACCAAGTGGGCAGTGCGTTCGCCTTTGGGGAAAGCTGTCCCGGGTTCGACTTCCGATGGAGGCATGTGCAAAATGGAGAAAAGCTCAGCTTTTGAGGCACTTTTTAAAATACTACAAAAATTTTATCCATGATTACGTAAGCATAAAACCCTTGGATTGATACTCCGAGCTTAATCTTACCTAGGGAGGATATATCTCCATTTTTTAATTACTCCGTCAAACAGATGAACTACGATTTGCGTTCGCCCCCGTATTCTTCGTTCCCCTTTCATCTTGTCTTCAAAGACTCAAAGTGCCCCCTGCAACGGACATCCCTTTGGTGCTTCACCTTACGGTGCCCTCCCCCGGGCAATCCAAGCACCAATTACAACAACTCATCCTTTGAACTGCTAAAAAAACAACTGACTACTGCTTCATTTCAATGCCTCCGTCTCCATGGCCGCGGGTCAACAGACGCATCAAGAACCAAAGCAGTATTCTTCGTCTGATTCTTCCCGAAGATTCTTACCGTTGCTCTCTTTTCATTACTGCAGGGGCGTATGAGGTTAAAGCGACTCTTTATTATGTTCGGGGTGACTACTCAGCAGGTCGCAATGAGATATTTCCTAAGCCACCGGAAAGCCGAGTTTTATTGGTTTTGGAATCACCTTAATGAGAGAAAGAAATCTAAAAGAACGTCCTTTTCTATGCTGGCGAATGAGATGTGCATAAGGAATACGAATTCCTACAAACGTCATGTCTTATTCTGGATTTCGGTATATTTTTCGTTTTTTTCTTCTTCTAAATGCTTAATTATCTCGGATATATTATGGATTCTATCGATCCGGATTCTAGCAATCTACTCCAGAACTAATAACTAGTTGAATAATCTCTAAGTCATGTAATAGAAAATGTAAAAAATTCATTAGGTAAATTCAATATGATCAGACGGTACTTTGCGAAAATCAAACTGCATGAAATTGAGAAATGTTGTGTTCTTCCCATAGGATTTTTAATTCGGTGAGCAAAATATATTTTTCTTTTTCCAAAATTCCTGACGAGGTAATCTAAAGTTCCTCCATTTTCTTTCAATCCATTAGGTTCGATTGAGAGTGTTATATCTGATTAGAGAAACCAAATGCACCGTTATGTTTCGATCCCTTTTAATTAACGCAATTACATGAGTTGATGGTTATGCTTTTATGCCCTTCGTGTAGAGGAATACTTTCATTGAATGACGTCCACATAAATGATAATTCTTACGAAGAAAGAAGATTATTAGAAAGTGTCATTCCAAATAAAAAGTTTGCGGATTTCATCATTTTGTCTGTAAGTAATTAAGAAAATAATCACGTGCTTGTAAGTGAATATCGAAAAAATAGACTAAAACGCTGAAACGAAACGGAACTTAAAATTCATGACTATGATTGTAACAGCCAACAGTGACTATACAAAGGCTTATTTTGTTATATATTTAAATTATATGATAGTGATATTGATCGTATATATTGCTTCCAAGGAAAATAAAATGGAACATAATCTGCTTACGCTAACGTGGCGATTACATTCGTTATTACTCGCACAATTGCGACATCAAACAATCCGAAAGTACGCAATACTATACTATTTAAGTACCTCTTCATGATTTCCTATATGGTTTAATGGTTTCTCACGCCCCGTATGCATATACTCGTACATGCGGCTCTCAGACGAAAAATGCTTCCCCACTTTTAATTTCGCCCATAAAACCACTCACCAACCTCACGTCATGTAACACGGAATTCATATAATTTTTCACCTCTGAAATTTCGATTAGATTTATATGGTGTCAGCATCAGTAACATAATTCCGAGCAAATATCTCGCTTGACACGATGGTGGTACGACCACCGAACACGGTGTAGCGACGTGGGTCGCTGTCCGCAAAGATGCCTCTAGTGGGCGACGGTACAAGGTGCGCATCGGGTCAAGGGGCCATCATTGGCCCTCTTATGCTCATTTCTGTCCATTGTATGCACGAGTGCTGTTGCATACTACTGTTAGAGGGTGCTGAAGAGGGATCATGTCTGCACGACACAACGGTTCGTTAACTCTTAATATAAGAGCATTATGGTTTCAAAGAGATCTGGTTAGGGAAGGATACAAGGATACTTCAGTTTGGATTGTCAACACAAGTCTAGTGGATTAGGGGTTGATTATGTGTGAGAATGATTAAATTTTATTACCTTTAGATATTTATAGTTTCACACGCGTAGTAAAATGCTGTGATATGTGATGTATTATGATCTAAGTTTTTTTTCCAAAAAATATTTACTTTGGCATTATTCTATTGCTAATATAAATGGCTCCTACGGTTATCATGAGAGTTGTGATGGTGGTTATTCTAATCAGAGAGAGGCTAGAGGAACCACAAGCGGCTAGAGCAACCGCCCAGCAAGTTGAAGATTCAGGTTTGAGTCTCGACTACAGCAGACATTTCCTTCTTTATTTATTCATCTTCAAAGTTAACATAAATATCAATTTGGATTTCGATTAAAACATACTGATTGTGAGTTGAAAACTATATAAGGTTAGAGTATTCACTGCTGTGACTGACTGACTGACTGAATTGATAGTCTCTTAAACAGGTTACCTTTCTTTGCAGGAAAACATCCTACAACATCCTGAAACATATCTTTATAACATACATTTATCTCATAAAAATACATTTGATAGTTTCTATATAGATATGGGACAATCAAAATAGCAACATCAAATGAAACTAATAACATATAACCAATGTCACTAGTCATATATCATAGCTAGGAATTTGACTAGTAATAAGACAAATATTTCTGTAACTACCTGAGGTGTAATTTCATATGTGATTGACTGCCTCAAGAAGCGTGTGAGCTCGATGGACGCATAAAATTCTATAGTAATGATCATTTAGTGAAGTTTTCGGAAAAACATGTAGAAATTACTGTACTCGAACAGTGTTTTCATAGGTTAAAAATTATATTGTTATTATCACCAAGCATGAGCTATGGACATCCTTATCCTTAAGCAATTTTCCTATTACTTTGCGACAATGAGAAGATAAATGAATAACAGTTCGGATGTGGGTCATTTTTCGATAACCATCAACATGCGGGAAATGACATCGAAATACTTTCTAAACTTCTACACGGAAACCGCCTAATCCATGATGACTGGCTATTTCAGAACATCAGAAAATTTAGAACATTTTAGAAGAAGTATCATTTACAACGAAAATGCATGCATAAATTATTTTAAAGACATTTAGAATATCGTGTTGATCGTATAGGCCTAAGATACGGTGGAAGTCAATAACAGCAAAAGGAGAGTTAACTTGCAATGATTTACTTATATTAAAGCACAAATAAAAACTTTTCTCATCACTTCTCTTCACCATTTCACTTTTTACATTCAAACAGTCCAAGAATGTCCTTTTCCACGGTCAAAAACCTCACTTATGCTTGTCACGGTGACGATTTCTAAACTTATCTCCCATTCTCTCTAAATATTGCTCTCTTTCTTCATCTTTTGAAAAGCATCATATGAACAACTGTTTAGTTTGCTATTGATGCAGTATGAAAATATTACTCTTGTTTTCTCTTATGAGAGGAATATAGTCAAAAATTTTCTTGGAGCATTCATCCATCGAGAAGATACGGTAATCGTAGTAGTATTCCTAAAAGTACTTCGGCCGCTAAGGTAATTTGTTAAGTATGGCCTCCAACCGGGAATCGAACCGGGGACTGCTTTCACCATAGGAGAACGTATCAGTTATTAAGATATTAAATATTTTTATATAGTGTTTTTATGAATTTTTTATTATTATTTATGTTAACTTTTCAATATTTTTGTTCTTCAATATTTCCTAATTTGTTTTTCTCACGTTGTTGTATTCCTTTGTTTTATTCTATTTCATACTAATCCGGAATATTAATCCGGTGTAAGTCCTTTATATTTCCTATTTCTATAAGCCCATCAAGATGTTCCTATTGACATATTTTATCTTACTTAGGAATAGCTCCCATCATTTATCAATAAAAAGTTGTAACAATAACCAAAACTAAGCGCACGACCGAATTTCCATATCAAGAGTCATCATCAAATGAATTTAGAACATCATTTAAAATTTGTTTCCATGGTTATGGGAAAGTCATTTACCTTGATCAATAAAAACTTGTAACAATAACCAAAACTGAGAGTACGACCGCATTTCCATATTAAGAGTCATCATCAGGTGAATTTAGAACACCATTTAAAATAGGTTTCCATGATTACGGGCAAGTCGTTTACCTTTCCTTAAGTCTATCAAAATCTCCCCTTCATCTTTACGAGATCGACCACAGTAAAACTATCAACAGAGCGGTTTCGTGGCACATTAGAAGAAAGTCTGTAAAAATCGAACCTTATTCATAAATCCCCTTGATGATAAACGCCTCGGTAGATTGACTCTATGAGATCTAACACTATAATTCCGAGAAGGTTTGTTAGTTCCAAAGGTCGTATCGGGGAGGACTCAAGAATGTCCCGAGAATCTCTCGGTGGTTACAATGTGACAGGAGATGGAGGAAGGCTCCTTTGGAAGAGGAATGTCGGCCTGAGTGAAGGGAAGAGTGGTTGAAATGGCGTCATCCGCTGAAGCCATTGATATGAAAATGCCTTCCCAAACCTTAAAGGTGGACATTCAAGGGAAGGGAAAGGTCGGTGTATCTCTTCACGCACACCTGCCCTCTCTTTCTTAAGAATATCCCTCCCACTCCTTCATATAGCATCCCATGATCCTTCGTGGGAATAATTTCAACGGAAATGTTTTTCCACATTCGTTCGTTCGCGGTGTTAGAGTTAAAAGAAGGTCCTCGGATAAAGTTGCGTTTGAGGACGATATGTTTCAATCTACGGTTACGTGGATGATAATGTTTTTTATTATTATTCGCATAAGTATGATAGGATGCATTTACTGAAAATAATTAAAATTAATAGAAAATATTGTAAATATAGGCGTCATTTTAATCACAACTCAAGAGTAAAACGCATGCCTACCTGAACCACAATTTAAGTAATTTGTTATACATGTGAAAGTAATTTGTTTATTCTACCAGAAGAAGACCTTCCAGTAGGTCTAGATCGAATCATTACTTTCTGCTACCTCTAGAAGTATAAAATTTGAAGTTTATAAGTGAAGGTTCACGTTGAATCCTCTATATATTATTTTTAAATGTCTATTTTTGGTGACCGGGACTTTTTTCCCTTCACACTCCATCAAAACATATAAATGAGTGACTATTTTGAAGAGAAAGTTTTCCAGTTCCTGCTAAAAATAGTCTGACAAATGAAAAATACACCGCTTAGTCAAAGAATCATGTTCAAATCTCAATTCTCGAGTTTCATCATTGGATGTGTAGACATCGGCGTTGTCATGTTTGGAGTTTATTGTTTACTTGGTTACCTTTGCTGTGGTAAATAAATATTTTTCTCATCGGAGGATGATATTCATTCTCGGTCTTAAAAGGTAACAGTTTTCGCAAGTAATATCATAGTCTCGATAAAAGAAGACTTCGATGCCGTACGCAACATTTTAATAAACCTGCCAACTTGCATATTTTGAGAGCAGAACGACAACCACAGAAACCTTACCGAATATGGAGGTTTGTGTCACACTTTAAGGCAGCTTAAATTGTCATTTCATTCAAACTACCGGTTTCTTTTAATTCGTCTAATCTACTAATCTTTAAAATGTTTCATCCAAAAACACACCAAATAAGGGCCAACAGAGATTTTTAAATGCTGACTACGTGTATCATTGAAATGTATTATTTTCAATTTACTCAAAGATTTTCGAAATATTTGTGCCATATATTCCCATTAAGAGAAAATCAGCTTTTTGGATATCTTTAGGAACTAGAGAATATCAAAGGGAAACGTAAAGTATTATTGAGAACCTACGGTGTTCTAAAAGCCACTACCAACGCCATCTGTGGGCGGAATACTGCGACATGGGCTATAAAACTCGATTGTATTATACCTTGGATTATAAGAATTTGATCTCTTGCAACTTATATGTAAACCGATTTTTCTACGAAGTAATTGCTTATCAGGAATACCCCTTATATTAGGAACAAATCATATTTCTAACGCACAATGATATAACAAATAACCCATTCTGAAGATGTCAACTTATATACGAAGCATCTCAAATTAAATATCCTGTTGTAGGAGTTTGTAGTCTCAGCGTTTTTCTCCTTAAGATGGTTATTTGTGGTGTCCCTTATGTTGAGAAATATGGTAAACACAAACTTAGAGATTTTTCGAACTAATGTCACGTATTAAAAAACAGCTATTAAATTAACTATACGCATTTAGATTGAATGTATGTTCATAATCAAAACAAATTAAAAAGATAAAACAGAAGCTGTAAAAGATAAATAAAAATAAAAAGATAAAATAAATAAAAATATAAAGAAAAATTATTGAAAAGTATTAGAATATAAAAAAATTATAAAAATATAAAAGTAGGAAAATTCGATTGATAATTAAAATAACTTTTTATACTTAAATAACATTGTGTAGTTAAAATAACTGTCATTAAAATGTTAAGTGTTTAATAAAGTAAACAAGTTGTAGTAATTAAAGGGAATGCTAAGAATTAAATAAAATGACAAAAATTACCAACTTATTTTAAGACATAATACATAAAAGAAAAGTCAAGAAAAAAGTCATCGAGCTAAGGTGATAAATTGATAAATGAAATAAATGACAGTTAATAAGAAAGATACCAGCGAATTATAAGATAAATTCTGATAAAAACGATCATCAGGTAGAGGTGAATGATGATTTTCTATAGAGAATGAATTTGATTCAACATGTCAACCAATTTCCAGTTCTATTAAATTTATGGACGAACATATTTCCTATCGACAATAGACTGCGTTGAGAAGTGAATCGAGCTAATCATATACAATTTCGGAAGCTGGTGAAACAGGGAGCGATTCGAAACACACACGACGCATTTAAGTCTTTCGGAGCACTTCGCGAAACTATATAACGAGCGGAGGAAATATTAAAAGCGCCAAAACCTGCCGGAGTCCCCATAACTCATTAAAAATTCCATCCTGGAACTAAAAACCCAACCCGAGAAATCAAACGATTACGCTGAAAAAAAGCCCCATCTCTCGGGCTGCGATAACATTCAGAGTCCGTCGTGAATTTCGTCGTTTGATTTCCTTTTTAAGCGCAGGAACTCGTGTATCCTTACCCTGATACAACGTGATCCGTGAAGCGGTTCTGAAACCGAGAAACTGGTTTATGGGCACGTAACTTAAGGAGCGATTTTCAAAAGCTGGTCATTCGAACATGAGATCCCTACGATCTTTATCTCGGCTATAAAACCTCCCCTTCCATTCGTATTATTTTTCACGGCATAACAAGCTACGCTTCGTACGTTTCCGATGCTCCTCAGTCGGATGTTCTCAAAGTGCGGAGATTTTAGCCGCGGATTTAAATCAGTTATTCCGATCAGACGGTCGGTGCGGATTTACGGCCGTCCGTTTGTTGATTCTGGGAAAGCCGAGCTCGAATCCAGGAAGGCCGAATGCACCGTTGGGGATGAAATGTTTTTGAAGCGCCTTTTTAGAGCTCTCGCCGTCGGAACGAGATGCTGTTTCATGGACCACCATCTGGGTATGCCGCCATCTTAGGAACGATTTAAAACGAATTCTGTTTGCAAATAAGTCTTTAGGGATGCTATGATGATAATAATAATAATAGTATTTTTTAAATTAATTAATTTCACTTTTTTTTCACTTTTTGTCACAAAATACAATGATAATAATAGTTTTCAATGTAAACTTTAAGGTCCCCCTGAGCCAGACAAAGGCTCGTCAGGAGGTGCCAGGTTTAGCAAAGAAAATAACTCATACAATAAAAGATATGAGAAATTAACCGGCTACATTCATAACTAACAACCAATTAAATCATTCAATTATTTCAATACTACATTACAAAATCCAATACAAAAATCAAACAAAAATGTTTAAAATTAAATTATACATTCATTAAAACTTAAAAACAGTACAAGAAAAATTACACATAATAATAATAATAACGATAATTTGATTGTAAGTTTATTTTAATATTTTGATATTAATATTATACTATTGTAACATTATTGCATATTGCACTATTATTAATTGTAATTTTATTCCTATTGTAACTGCTATAAGGATTTGCAAATAAGTCTTTAGGGATGCTATGATGTTTAAACATATAGAAATTCGCTCAATTATATTTAAAATTCTTGAAAATGGGTATCCAAGAAGTGAAAATAGGGATTGGACTGGGACTCGAACCCAGGTCTTGAATTACGCATTAATCATTTTGAAAGCGGGAGACCTGGGTTCGAGTCCCATTGCCTATAGGAAATGTTAAACTAACATAGATGACGCATGAATTCTCCCATAGTCGAGAAATCCCAAATTTACTTTAAAATGTTGATTTTTTTTTATGTGATAATGATAGAAAAGAACAAAGATAAAAATTTTTCCTTGAATAACGATTACCTTAGGTATTTTGATAGATAAGATCTATCATGAATCCTAAATCTCATATTCAATTCAACAATAGGAAATAATTCACTAACTTCGCAAAGTTCGACAAAGATGTTTTAATTATGTGTGTTACAAGTTTCGTCTCAAAAAGACATCGTCAGGCACTAGCAAAATTGAAAACAAATAAATATCAAACCAAAAGAGAAGGGGGAAGAAGTGGGTTGAGGAAGATTAAAATTAATTTTAATTAAAATTTAAAAATTAATCCCCAATTTCAAATCAAATTCTACTACCTCTAGTTAGTATGATATAACATAAAATCCTTATAGGAAGCGTTCTTCTTCCAAATTATTAACTAACTTCCCTTACCAAGAAATAATTACAGAACTGTTAAGAAAATTTTTTATATTTTAATCGTAATAGTTAAATGTTGCAATATTTGAAAATTACCTCCTCTTCATGACGTTTCTCATTAATTTTATCACTATATGGACCTAAAATTCCAAATATATTCTAATCAGAAAATACTCGAGTTGAGCTCGATTTCAGCAATCGCCTTGGTCGCCAGGGTTGTTTACAACCACTTTTTATTTCTTTTTCTATAGCCAGCTAGGCTTAGCTTAGGAGGTAGCTTTGCCGAAAGCGGTCCCTGGTTCAATTCTCATATGCGAGGAATGACCTTAGTTGTTGAAGCAATTTTAACAATACTGATACTACAACAATTTTTCGGCTACCCTGATTATACCACAATTCAACTCGGGATTTCATTGAATATTATGAAGTGTAATTAATAAGAATTAATTACGTGTAAATTGCTAAATGTATTAAGTTTTAGTGAATGATACGGAATAAAATTCACAAAAAGAAGGCTAGGAGGGTGGAAAAATTTTTCTTTTTTTCATGTAATGAAGTATTTTTTACCTTCATTTCACAGAAACAACTCAGCGGAATTAAATGAAGTCCAGGAAACGACTTCAGGAATGCACCTAAACCGGCGACAAAATACCCCCACTTTAAAGAGAGACCCTAAAACACCCAAGACCTCCCCAACTTTAAAGTCGCTATATTCCGAAATTAAATCGCCGGCACCCTTGCACCCACAGCGCGGGGGAAAAACGCAGAGGGCCACCTGCTCCTCGTGGTGCAGGACCTTAGGGGCAGTTAAACTCAACGAGATTGTGCGGCCAAATTCATTTGGGTCACCGCCAGGTGAGGTCAACGAAGATGCGGAACAGGTGGTGCAAACCGCCGTGGAAGCTCCTTCATTTTCTGTCTTTACCGCCGCTCTTTTTAGCGCACCCAACTTCCTACCGATGACACCCCCGAATTTTACTTCGCACCGCACTTGACGACTTTATCGACGCGCTAAATTTCTCTTAGCTAAAATATAAGATTAATCGATATCCGCGAGGGCTTAAAAGCATTACAGTACACTTACTATCAAGAAGCCAGACTGTATATGTATATGGACGCAATGTCGTAAATTATCTACTCTCACCAGGTGCACCAACACGTGGCCCGCCAACAATTCAGGATGTCCTCCGCTTTCTAGAAGCTTAATTGTTTTTTAAACGCGTCAAGAATACTTTGCTTTTAACAAATGGTGGCTTGAATGCGATATTCTTATCAGAATCTGTCTCCAGAGACGGAAAAGCCTGTATATTTTCGGCATTCCTGCATTTCGGCGTGCTAACTTATTCTTATCGAGAAGCTACTGCATTTTGGCCTTTCAGATTAAAACCATAGAGAAGTAACTGTACTTAGCGTGGAAAATTTTCCCAATCAGCCGCCAGAGACGGAAAACCTGTATATGTGTGGAAATCCTGCATTTCAGTGTGCTTAATTATTCCTATGGATAAGCATTTGGGATTTCAGATACTGCATTTTGGCATTTCAGATTAAAAGCATAGGAAAGTAACTGTATTCACCGTGGAAAATTTTCTCTCGGGGATAATGGTCCTTATATGAGCTAAATTAAATGCTGTAGTTCTTCATGAATCCACGATTTAATTTATTTGTTTACATAAATAAACTTGCAAACACCATGACATTATCAACGTAATTAATTTATTTATATGAGAATTAGTTTGTGAATACTATGCTAAGGAAATGCTGAACTATTTCATAGACTAATGTGTTAGTTGGAAACGGAAGCTTTTGATCTCAATCTCGCCAAAATAAAGAGGTTGTAATGTTATTGCTAGTTTTCCTTTTTATTGGAATCTCTTTAATTGAGGTTGAATATCGTTGCGCGGATACTCTTGAACCAATAATTCCAAACGATTCCCTTGTTGGAAGCAAAATTATTAGTGATGAATAGAAGGCACCTCTAACTATTGAAAAATTAGTAAAAGGCATTTCCATGCTTTCTGTTGTCAATCAGAGCGATTTTTTGTGGATCCAGGAGATCATAAATTTCATCTAAAACTGAAAATCTTTATATTACAGTAAAGAGATATCAATGTCTTCATTGTCCTGTGTTTCATTTTTGACAAAACTAAGTATGTTAGGTTAAGTAAGTCACATTTCTCGTTCAATAAATTGATTAGCTCCTTTACTGAAGGAATAATTATTAATCCCAGTTTTAGAATCATTCAATTTATTAAATATTAAGTATCTAATGATTCATTCTATTAATTCGTTCAAAAATTAATAACCAAGTAACTGCGTTTTAATTTACAGGATTAATAATAAATACAGGATTACCATATTTGTTAATGTTGCGAAGCCTCTATATGTTTAAAAATTAAGATGATTTTAAATTAACCAAAGGGGGATAGAGATGATATGATAATAATACATGACTCAATACAAAGAAATAAGGGTAATTGGCTCCGTTACATTAAAATTTACAGACTTTAAAAGAATTATAATGATAAAAAAGATACCAAGTTAAATGTCGATCTATATACCAGTCAATTTATGTTTTCAGGCTGACATTGATTGGATAGGAAGCACATTAAATGATAGGTTTGAATGACAATATCCGCAAAAATTAATAAACGAAACAGCTAAATAGACGCATTAACGTAGATGCGACTGACAGCTGTCCTTCCCAATCCAATGCAAAATCCTTACTGGAAATGCACTAATGGCCAGTTATTCTTCTTTGTCTCCTTTTTTAGTTTGAAGGTGTTTGCCAAGTTGATTTACAATGATGACGGATCTATACTCTCGTTACGTTAGTTATGGTGATTTTCTGGGTTTAAACTACATTCCGGAAATTGATAATTTTCACTATTATGTGTTTTGGATTCCTACATACTACTTCCTAAGTTCAGTTCCTCTGCGTTTTCCATAATTAAGGGACAATATTGCACAGTACGAGAAATGACTGTAGTAGTAAAATTTATTATTTACTTCATAAAAACAACTCAATAAGAATAAGATAAGAAGCGTTTTAACCGAAATTAACTTTTTTTCAGAGATTTGTTTCTGGAAGATCTAAGTCTAATAAATAGAACCAGAGTATAAATTTCAATATTTTCAAAGTAATAACCAGTTCATTGAGTTATTCTAAACTTCGGGGAGCTTATTCTAGGAGAGTTGCCGTTCATTTTTTGATAATCTAAATCAGGGTTTCCCATCCTTTTTACTACCGCGATAATTAAAATATACAAATTAAATACAAAGTTCAAGTAATAAATAAAATAATAATCGAGAATATTGAAGAGTACGATTAATCTAACATTAAAAGCATATTATACTCTAGGATATAAAGCGAATCACCGAAAGTATTCATTCTGCGAAGCAATGTGCTACGGCACATCGACTGGAATTGTCCCTAACATTTTAAATCGCGAACTTAGAATTCAGAGTCCATGAAGTCACCTTTTAATTTAAGATTTTATTAAAATATAAATAAATAAGTTTGTGGAAATTATATCAAAATGAGAAGTAGACAGTTTCTATATTTCCTGTTATTATGAAGTTTGATAGTGACTGATTACATAGAGCAATTTAATTGATACATCTCATCAATTGTCTTTTTAATATTTTCGAGACTGTAAAGAGACTGTAGACACCCTGTATATAGCGGTACGAATCTTAGTTTCATGAGGATTAAATATTTTCAAAACATTATATTTAACTGAAAAGGAATTGATGACGAACGGGAAGCCTGGATGTTCATTTCAATATAGCTTCACAAAAAATAAAGCTGTGGATATCCATCCCTATGACAACGTAAAAAATCAAGTATTAGTGCTTTCTCTTGAAATTGCATATAAAGCCAATTATTATTAACGTTTTATTAATCTCTCGAGCCACATACCAACTTCGAATCATTTAACAAACACCCATCAAAGCATTTACGTCAAATCTTTACTTTTATTCCATTCCGAACAAGCCCTAAAAATATTAACGCGGGAGAGAGAGTATAACGACCCCCGGATAAGGACCCCCTCCGATCAACATTCAATAACTCCAAAATATTCGCCATCCGCAGAACTAAACCGGCAATAAAACTCGCTCCGCGGATGTTTTAAAACGACTTTATCCACTCCGAGCGAGCAAGTTACGGCCGTTCGAAAATCCATCGGAAAAGGCTTAAAAACCACACTCTCCAATTAAGCCGGACGATAATTTTTTCAAAAATCCGAACCCCGCAACACCTTGGAGACGGGGAAACAAACACCCCTGAAAAAGTCGTGCGATTCCGCTCTTCACGCCCCTGGAGATAGATTGGGAGGGTTCTTATCAGCGGGCTACAAGCCACTCTTCCGAGAGCGAGAATCCTCCCACACAATTCGCCATCTAGATCTGGAGAGGCGGGAGGATATGCGGCCGACTAATGAGGAGGCCAACCTTTCTGACCCGCCACCGGCGCGGAGATAGGCCCCGGTCCGTGAGAACACGGCTCGGGTCGTGCTTCCTCCGGCTATCTCGCGCCCAGAGACTAATTATGCCCCACCTAAGGGAAAGCGCGCTGTCCCTCCAATTATGCGGCGCCCACGCCGGGCTGGGAATGCGGCCGTTTGAGAAAAAGTGCGCCCCCGGAATGAACTGGTCATTTGCGTAGGGAAAATCTGGGAGAGATTTATTTGCGGGGGACGTCGCCTTAATTTGCGGCGGGAAGAGGTGTCTTCGGATGCTGGAGATCGATGGATTATTTGAGGTCGTCTATGAATGTCTGCCCATTTTAAGGTGGGAATATAGTGTAGGAATTCGAAAAAGTTGTGGAAACGGAATCGTAGCAACGGTTACGAGGCTGCGTTGAGGCGACGACTCGATTTCTTTTGTTTACTCTTTATATATTGCTACAACATACGAATTATAGTGGCCAATTCAGTGATTTTGTCGCTAGATCTAGCGAATTTGTCCTCCTTTTGGCGATCTTTTTCCTGTCTTAGCGACATCTCGTTCTCTGTGAAGAATATTCTCTTAGCTCTAGGAATTCTAAATACGTTTGATTCATGGAAACGTAAAATAGTATCACGTTCAGCTTATAAAACACTCAATGTTCATGTTATTAATTTAATTTGTGCAGTTTCTGAGGAGAAAGTCTACTTTTAGAATTAAATGTAAGCTATTTTATAATTTCAAACACTACTGAGCGTATTTTTTTTAGTTCAGCGACTTATACGAGTAGCTAGTTTACAAGATGAACCTAGAGGAATTTTTAAACTTAAAGTAGCATCTCTGGTATGAATCAAACACTATTACGTTAGTATAGAATGCTGAAAATAATTCTTTATAAATTAGCTGAAATATTTTATAGCGGGCCAAAATACTGGAAAATAGCTCAGCAATGAGGGAAGTAAATAATTAAATGGAAATCGATGAGTAATACTTAAAAATAAGTTACATGAAACTAATTTAAAAATATCTATTCCTAATTTTAATTGTGTGTTGCTTAAAAATAATTAGAAAATGTATATGGGAGTTTATTTATCATATTTCCGAGTATATCTGAATCATAACTACGTACGTATACGTTACGTTTTATATAATAGAAGATGGATGAAATCAGTAGTAATACGAAAATCATTCAGAAGTACACGTTGACGTAAAAATGTGAAATATGCATCCCCTTTTTATTTTCACGTTACTTCACAATGAAATGGGGAATGACATTTACTTTACACTCAGAGTAGCAACATAACCTCATTTTATCAGAATTTGCATGAACTGTAGCGGAGGTCAGTATGTAGATTAATTTTGCATCAATTGAAATTCTCATCAATATCTGTTAAGTGTTTTGGATTCAATAATAATTTCGAAAATAAGAAATGTAGAAACCTATCCGGATAATATTATAATCATGTAACGAGTAGTAACGGTAACGTAAAAAATTGAGCTCCGAGAAATAAAGATTCATTTCAAATAAATGGCGCTTCAAATTTAGACATTATGAAGACGAATAACTTCCACTCAGACAAAAGACGTAGTTTTTGTGAAATTTTATAATCAAGTATCCATGAAAATAATCCATAACTATAGGGAAGTAATAAAATAAATACCTCATCGTACAAGGATAAATCTACAACGTGAAGGAATGAATGCGGGATACAGTTTATAACAGCTCAATTGACAATTAATCACCTACATCTGTCTACTGTACTTTATTGCAAGTGTATATTGAATTACGTGCTATTAAGTGACGTGCATTTCATATGAAGCAATAATTTAGCGCTTTAGAATTTAAATCGAACATTCATCTGTCGAATTATTGAGTAACAATAGCTTTTAATTTTTATGCATAGTAGTTTACAGCGTTAAGATCAAGGATGTCGATATTGAAATGGAGTAAGTCGAACAGAAATGTGAATAATTAATAATCATGAAGTAAGTTATTGTCGGCCACACAACTAAATCCAGTGATAGAACAATGATATAATTCAATAGTTTTAATATTTATATATGTTAGTTTAGAGCATTAAGACGAATGATGTCGAAATCGTTTAGCTGTACGTCTAAAGGAAATGTCAGTAATTAACAATCATTAAGTGATATTGCCGGCCATTTAACTTAGCTCAGTGATAGAACATATATATTTCGCATGAAGACTTGAATCGAAAGTTATCTTCTCGCAAACCTTTCCCTGACACAGCAATTAAAGCATAGCGTAAATATAACCAAGAGGTATCCGCAATACGTAAGTACTGCTTTTCCCTCCTTTTCCAGAAACTCCGAGAAAGAGAGGTAAAACGCTATAAATGCAGATTAATCAACGGGCAGACCATTGGAAAAAACATGCGAGGTATTCCCTTCCATCGGCTGGTTTAACACAGCATTTTTCTTGGGGAGAGAGCGATAAAATCTCACTGCAGACGGGTCTACCTAGTGGGTGTCCACGGACACCAGGTTCAGACGGAGATGCACTACACCGTCCGGAATTTTGGGCACTTTGAGAGTTTTATAATCTTTTTAGCCCCATTGCAGTAAATACGTACACCTCTCACATTTAGCTATCTTAAATCACGATCAGAGAACGGTGCTTTTTTACTGCGAATGCTTTTCTGCACGCCGAGGAAATCGTAAAATTCGCCACCAGATTTCGATGCGCGATTATTTTTCTTGAAGCGGGATTTAGAGATTATGTAAATTACCAATTACTGAAGGCCGAATTTCAGGCACAGTCTGCTGAGTCTTTGATGAAAAAATGTAGGGAAACTGTACCTTAAACCTGATCACACTAAGGGCGATAGGGTGAAATGCTAGGAAAGTAGAAGGAATGGCTTTTCGATTGGAAAATTTGTTTCCTTCCGCGGATTGAATGCAAAAGCTAAAGTAGAAAGAATGCTAGAACTCCTGCAATACACTATGAGGTGAAGAGCATGATAGATCTTTAGATTTAGGCCGGACAAAATAAATAATATGTTGATGATTTCCTCTGCATGCTCATTAGTAATTTTTTCTATTTCTCTGTTTTTGCTGGTTTTTAGCCTCCTCCTTGTGGGAGCGATTTCCCTCATCGTAGGCTTTTCTCAGAAAATCTTCAGTTGCGAATTTTTCCCCACAACATATATTTTCCTTTGTTTATTTGTATCTTTATCCAGCATCTGATTTTCTTCTGTTTATTTCTATGAGTCATTTTTTTATACTTAAGCTAATTTTTGCCAGTTGTTTTTTATGCAATACTTTGAAATTGTCAGGTTATAACTTCAGGGTTAGGTGGAAGATGGACCATTTGGGCCTTACCTCGCTGTATAATAAAAATATTAATAATAGATAATTATATTTGGGAAGATGGATATTTAGATATTTATATTGGATGGGAGACTCCAGTGAAGAAATTTCGAAAAGTCAGGTTTTTGGTATGAATAGATGGAAAAGGTTGGATTGTAATTGAATTGTAAGCTGTATTCATAAGTTGCTCTCGTTTTTACTAGTTAATTTGACACACAGCTAAAGAAAGTTAAAGAAAATCCACAGATTGAGAATTTTTTTCTAAACAAGAAAGATTAACCCCTCATTGCCTTCAAATAACCTCGAAATACTAAGCAATGCAGCAAGTCATACTACTCTCGCTCTTTCTCATACACAAAAATGTGCATGAATTGTACTTCATTCTTTGTTGATGGGATTCGCTGTACTCTTCAGCTTCCAATACAGTGAAACTACATTGGAAAAGAATTATTTTTAAGTCTCTAAAAAAATTACTTCACTGGCAAAGGTTTCGATTCAGAGATAGATCATAAGAAGTGTTTGATCGTCATAATCAAGCCTTGTTGATTTTTAAGAGATGTTCGAATTATTGAGGAAGTTTAACAGAAATTTCCTTCGGAATCTGATTTGTTCCATTTCAGCTACGTTTTTTAAGTGAAGAGATTCGTGTGCAAAGCTTGAGCAAACCCTGAATTTCTAAGAAGCAATGCCGTATTTGCATTCTTACAGGGCCGGGAATCGGGTACAAAAGTATACCTGGACCTATATATCAGAAATACATCGTTCACTATTTTCTAAATAAAAATTTCCCTTATGGAATCGGGCCACTTCAAACTAGGAGCCCGGATACTATACTGCATTCCATTTTTCCAGCGAGCAATTATGGATTATGCGAGAATAAAATCCTATGTAATTTTCTCCATATTGCAAAAATAACCTCTATCCAGATCACCTACATGCGTTTTTTCGATAAGATTAAAATTACGATTCGTAGCTTGCATCGGAAGATTCCAACTGTAATTTTGAGTTACAAAACGACTAGAAAAATTGAAACTCAGTATAGGCATCCACGGAACCTCAAAACCTGCCCGGCCTAGCTATAGACCCACAAACCGGACACATAGTTTATGAAACTCTAGTTAGAGAAATAAAATTAGAGGAGGAAGAAAGAGGAAAAGAAAGAGAAAGAAATGGTAGAAGAGGAAAGTATAGAGGAAGCGTCACGTGATCATTGCCATGTTCCGCGCATGCGCTCGCAAACAGAGAGCGGTGGTAGAAGTAATGCCGTAAATTAAGATAGGAGGGACGTTCGCACGCGAGAGAAGAAGTTATGTGGGTGGAGGCCCCTCCCAATGTGAGGAACAAGGCCCGGTGACATCCGCCAGACTGCGGAGATCTTAGTCTCCCCCTTGGGCTTTTTATTTTCATAACGTGCGAGACGGAGGCCTTATCGGAGACTTTTCTCTGTTTTGGGGAATTTCTGTCGACACAGGAAAGTAGTCGATAGGCGACTGAAAAACATCTGCCATTTTGAGAAGTCTGGAGAAATGCCGTCGCTTTCCACACGAGAGATGTCTTCGCATTCCATTAACATATTCTTGTCGCTAATTTAAAATTAGATAAGAGTATGTGAGCCGCTCACGAGAATGATGAGCGCTACCAATTAAATCATGATAAGGAACAATTGTATAAACATTTTCAATGATTCTTTCCATTCCTTGAAGTATAAATTATATTCCGCTGTATCTCATTAACGACTTTTGTCTATGATTGGCGATTTCCATTTCTCCTGTCATTTTAAATTAATTTACGTGTAGTATCTTTATTTATATTATATGACATGTAATATGATTGACAAGCCTGTTTGTGATAAATAAATCATTATTATTCTCAGATCAGTCATCCGTCCTTAGATTCCGCGGTCTCAAATAAAATCTCTTGCTATAATAATAAACTCTCTTTGGCTATCCCCAAAGCTGAGGGGATAGTCTAAGGTTTCAATTTGGTTAATGAGTTTACAGGT
Organism: Pachydiplax longipennis; assembly: GCA_036926295.1. NCBI lineage: Eukaryota > Metazoa > Arthropoda > Insecta > Odonata > Libellulidae > Pachydiplax > Pachydiplax longipennis. The sequence goes on along the minus strand of JAVFKF010000003.1, from coordinate 20,191,977 downwards.
TCGACTGGAGTCCTGGGTTCGAGCGGGAGACTCTGTGAAAAATAAAGCACAAAAATCACTACAACTGCAAGGAATATTTCTTAGATGAAATTAGATTTGTCTTTTCAACGGGAGTAATGTTTGACCTTACGGCTTATTTAACTAAGAGTGTCTTTGCGGAAAGTGAGGTAATACAACCCCATTTAAAACAAAATAAAGATACTGTATTGTCTTTCTGCTCTGTAATGAATTGCGCTGATGTAAAACTTTACAATTATAGATGAATATCATTATTTGATGAATTAAGGAGTTAACTCGTAAAGTTGAGGAAAAATACAACAAAATGGCTTGATAAAAGACAGCAAACATATTTCTCAGAAATACAAAATTTTTAGAGATGCCAAAGTGAATTTTATCACCATATACCCAACCAAATGAAGACCTCGAATTTCTTTCTTTAGTTTTATTTTGAATTAAGTGGACTATTAAATACACAGAATGCTTTAAAATGCCTTAAAAAATTCTCACGTATTAAACAAGAATTTCATTGGTGTCTTACATCGAAATAATGAGATCTTAGGGTATTTGAAACTCGATCGAGAAATAGATGACTCCCGGATATATGATAACTAAATGAATAGCGCATTCGCCTTTGGTGGGAGCAGTCCCGCGTTCGATTCACGGTGGGGATCCATATATCTGAAATGACCTCAGATCTTGAAGCACAAAAATAAACTACTGCTGTTACTATTATTCGAGAGGTACTGTGTATATGTACTTTATGACAGTGCAAGCCTTCATAAAGTTGGAATATACATGGGTGGTCTGAAAAGTTTCCGACATTTCGCCATTTCTCGTCATGTTTTCTGAAAATTTCCTGAAGATTTCTGAAAAATCTGGGGTCGGAAACTTTTCAGACCACCCTCGTATATACTTAGTATCAGTAATGTATATTTCACTGAACTGATGGCAACATATCGTGGAAAATCGACATAAAATCAAATGAGAAAATTCAAAGCTATGGAACCTCTTGTTTCAGAGTTGTAAGCGAACATACACGCATACACCCACAGCCTTAAAAATAAGATTTATTTTCCTTTTACTTTGGGTCAACAAACCTCCTTCATCGAGAAAAATCACATTATTTTCTTACACGAGAACACTAGGAGAGGCGGCGGGACATTCCGGACGAGAATCAAATATGAAAGCCGTATTTCAAAATCCATCGTTGTTCCTCTTTTAAAATCAGTAGCTCCATCTGTGGGGATACATGGCAACAAGACGGGTGCGCGTTAAGGTGCCGTGTTACCGTGGCAATCAGAATGGCCGAAGAACGAATCGGGGAAATGTAGCCTCGGGGTCCTCTCGCTGCGAGAATGCAGTAAAAGAAAAGAGGAAGGATCGTAAATCACCGTACAAAAGGAACGTTCCCATTGCTACTCCGTCTTATAAAACACACACACGCGCATTTTATGCGATGCAAAAACGAAGGGCGAAATGGAATTTTACTCGCTGCTGTTCCTGTCTTATGAACGAACCGTGTTTTATTCCCACCCAAGTGATGGATCTTCGATAAAAGGCATCCGATAGATGTCCTTCTTCCTCCACTTTTGCTTTTCATTTAAGATCGAAACATATTTTTAACTCCATAGAGTTCAATGAAAGGTAAACATACTATGCAACATACAATTTTACTTCAACTGCATCCTCCGTCTAAATATTTTCCTTCACAAGTTTTGTACCAATCATTTAAATATATAAAAACGATTCTTCCATGCAAAATTTTCGCACAAACGGTTGCTCTGGGTGCCAATAATTTAAATATAAAATATGATTTTCCCGTGAAAAGGTTTCGCAAAAATGGTCTTACTGATTGCATACGTTTTAGTTAAAAGAAAGTGGAAGGTTGAATGAAATGACAATGTAAGATGTCTTAAAGTGTGATACAAAACTTTATATTCGACAATTTTTCTGTGGTTGTCGTTCTGCTCCCAAAGGATGTAAGTATGTGCCGGTTTATATGTATATTTTTATGGTTTTGTAAGACGTCGAAGATCTTCGTGTATGGAAACTATATATTATTACATGCGAAAACTGTTTCTAACATTTTAAGACCGAGAATTAATATCACTGTCCAATGAGAAAACTATTTATTTACCACAACACACGTAACAATAAACAAAAAAACTCGACATGACAACGTCGGGATCTACGCATCAAGTAACTAAACTTAAAAATCAAAATATTAACTCGATTTTTTCATCAAATAGTACATTTTTCATTTGTCAGTCTATTTTTAGCAGGAAAGGGGAAACTTTCCATTTCAAACGGTCAGTCATTTATATGTTTTGATGGAGTGTGAAGGGAGAACAGCGCCGGTCACCTAAAATAGATGTTTAGAAGTAATGTATAAGATTTTCATTCTTATGCACATCTGTTAAATAGCGAAGATAAATAGGAACCTGATCTCTTTCATTTTAAAAATAAAATCATTTCTATTATTATTCAGTTTATAAACGAGCACAGAATTGATTGAAAGCTCTCTATATGTAAGAACTAAGAAATTTAGCAAGAAAAAAGAGAAAAACAAAAGAAAACATCCTTTTCTAAGAGAACGAAATGCGCATTGGGTTCACCAACGTTTTTGATGGTTTTTCAATACGTTATACTTTGTCATCAGTGATCCATTAAATTCTTCGCCTGCTGTAGATAAAATATATCATACAATACAAAATTCTGGTCCTAATACAAAAGCATCATCTCCGGATTCCCTCTGTTTACGCTTGCTCTTCCTTCTTTCCTCTCCTTTTTCGTATATCCCGATCAGTTATTTCGTCATGCTTTGGCATCGCAACCTGGATCGTGTATTTTTAAAATTGAGATTTTTCGCATAAATAATAATTTCTCTTTGATTCAGTAATTTATCACAATAGGTGATAGGGAACCCTAATTTTGTTTATACGGATGTGAAACTTGGGCATGTGGTCTTGTGGTCAAATCTCTGTTGAAAGTAGTAACAGAAATGTTAATTAGATGATGATAACAAGAAAGAGATGGATAGACAGGAAAAGTGACATAAAAATGTTGAGGGAGATTAGATAGGAAAGAAATTTAATGAAAGTGATGAATTAAGGAAAATTAAATATGTTGGACATGTTCTGCGGCAAATAACTTCTATAAAATATAATGGAGGGAAAAGTACTTGGGGAAAAAATGAAGAGAACGGTCAAGAATGAAAATTTCGGATAACATAAATACAACTATGGGAATAACAACAAATAAGGGTCTGAAAATAATAGCAATGGAGAGTTAGATATGGCTGTAAAGACAAGGCAACGCCTTTAGAAGATGACGATGAGCAAATGGATTGTAGCGAAAATTCTCTGTAGAAAGAATGCATCGTAGTGAAAATTGTCATCTTAGCGAACCTGCCATTGAAGCGAAATTGTCATTACGAAATATGTATATGTATCGAATTTTACGGACTACATTACTAACAACTATCACTTACTACAAGATACATCTTATACTCTCATGGGAAAATAAATTAATAGTTTCTTTAATCACTTTATAAGTATGTTTCGACTTTATTCTCTTGGGTAATAGCCTACACTTATATTTTTCACTATTATTGAAGCTGTCATTCATACCATACTTCCATTGGCTTTTTAGCACGATATAATGCCGTGAGAACAAGTTTGCGGATGTGATATTGAAGAATTAAAAGATGAAAACTCTGAGGTCTTTAAACCCACAAATTACTATTCTGCTATGCACTTTTCATGCCCTTTCTTTCACAAGTTAATTTACGAAGCGTTAGATGTAAGAAGAGACTTTTTAATCTCAATCTCGCCCGATTCACGTTTATCGTAACGTAACGTTTATTAGTACTAGAACACTATCGAAACAAATCTGGGAACATCATAGATACGGATAGTGCAAAAATACGTAAAAAAGGTCAATTTCGCCCATAATGGTGAGAAGAAGCGTTTTAGATAAAGCGAAGGGAAGGTGTGAGAGGGTTAAAAAGGCGTGGGAAAGTGGCTGCGGGGATGGTTTTGCATTTCCAGGAGGTGGGATTAAGGACGACGCCGCGGGGGTGGAAAGAAGCAATAAATGGGAGGCAACAGCCGGCGGTCAAGAGGAGAGCAGGTGGACTCAACGGGGCGCTGTGAGGATCGGACACATTTCAAGTGATGCCCACGTGCATATATTATACGGCGAAAGAACGTCATTATGAATACCCAATGTGCAGCGGTCTTATTTCTAATCGTGGAAACTACCGAACCGTGTACGACTCGCATGAATTAAGGAATGGCGATAAAGAGGATGCGGCGAATAGCGAACGGAAAGGCGATGTGGAGAAGGAAATTATATAATAGGGAAAATCCTAGTTCATACGTGTGGAATGGATTGGAAAATAGAAAGTGAGGTGCCGGAAATATTAACGGAAAGGTACACTGCAAACTCAATACCATTATCTCAACGCTCGTGAATAGAAGTATTTGCATGGAGCATAAGGTTTGAAATTATAAAAATATATACAAAATGATCTGAAATGTTAAGTGAACCCAGACCATCCGTGGAAATTTTCGACCCAATATTCTTCGTCATTTTCTCAGCGTTATTTTCATCATTTACTAAGTAAATGAATTTTATGATGAATAGGGTTTTTGCGCTTGGTTAACGGATGCCCTTCCTGCTGCGAAATCTAATCTGGAAGATTTGTTCCACAAACATAAAGCCATTCCCTAACCAGAAAAATCCTATTATCCGGGACTCGAACTCGGAACCATGGGCTTAGAGCGACATCACACTAGCCACTACACTTTTGGGTTAATGTGTCCATTGAATCTATCCTTAAGATTATTTTAAATTTATACAAAAACTATTTACTATGTATGTAATAATCGCAGGTTATTTACTAGACGGCAACAGCTTCGGTGTTAGGATTCAAGTAACGTATGTCATTTTGTCACTTACTTATTAAACACGTAAATACCATAAGGTTTAGAACATAATTCTTTGATGAAGGAAATGAAGTTACAAGATGTGAAGCTCAGGAACTCTAATCAGAGTGAAATCCTACTTCTCGAATGCCAATGTTTGCAAGATCTTCTGGAGATATTTGATCTTGAACTTTAACATTCCGATGCAAATGATATTTGAAGTAATGAGATAATGAAGAATAGCAGTAACTATGTAAAAAGAGAATGAAAGAGAAACGTCAACAAGAGAAAAGTTGACTATTTATACGGAAAAAAATTTCGAATAATATGGATCAAAGAAGTCCGGAAAAACTAAAGGAATGAACAACATATAGGAGAAATAAGTTAGTGCCGAAGAAGATTCAGGAAGAAAATTGGTAAATCTCAGCGTTTTCAGGGAAAAAGCTTGTGGAAAGAGAAGAGAGGAAATATGCTCACATAGCAAAAGGCAAAGAGAGAGTGTTGGAAGAAATATATTGAAAGAATAGAAAAGTGAAATAATGGAACTCATAAACCTCTATTTACGATATGAAACGAAAGAAAAAGAAAATTAGTGAATAAATTATATGCAAGAACTCCTATGCAATTGAATGAATTTTTCGACTTTCTTGAATGACTCTAAAATATAATACGATACGTCTTGTCTCGATGTTGACGATCTTATGAAAGGGTCAGTGAAATGGCAGTCGACGAATTTTTTTAAATTTAGGAAAATAGTATTTATTTTTAGTCGTAAGCCATGTAATATAACTTTATGATTGAGGACTTAACAATGTGGACCGACATCAGGTGAAGTAAAGACATACTGTAATTAGGGAGATTTACCCCTCATTATTATTCATGACCGATTTCAGTCGAATTTTATATTCTTATTTTTTCTCTTTGATATGATTGTAATTCCAATATCAAATTGGTACGAAAACGACTTTCAGAATCATTGAACGTTTTGTTGATACATGGTCGCTCCATTAACTATCGTATACATTTTAAATAGCAAGAAAGAAGTAGTATCAAATTAAAAATCAAATAAAAGAGACATTAAAATTTTTAGATATAAATAAATAGAAATTTGTGTATGCTAAGTATAAATAAAATAAAATTTTTTATGAATCTGTAAAAAAAATCAAACCTTCAGATTAATAGTATCCGAAAAACGCATAAATGCTGGGAATAAATCATATTTCAGGTTTGGTATATTATAAAGCTAGTATCTTATAATGAAAACATAAGAGGTCGATCCTTGAAATATTGAAAAACGCATGAGAACACAAAAAATACTTATTGGCTCAGAGCTTTGATAACAGACTTTAACGTAATATTAACTTTAATATAATATTAGTTTCCCTGGGACTTTATGTCTCAGTGAAATCAATTTAGGCAATTTACTACGAGAATGTAAAACTAAGTGTTTCTGATTATTAAGGGGACGCCCTGCATGATAGAACATTCACGAAATATTTACAAGGATTTATTTTCGTAACGTATGAAAATTATTACGTTATTCGTTACGCTACATTTATGATCTATGACCGATAGAGAGGATCATCTTGAATTGTATGAAATCTATCGTCTCCAAAAATAATTCCGAAATTCACTTTAAAATACATACTAAAATCGTAACAGGATGAAACACTTAACAGATTCCCATAATCGTAACGAACTCTACCTTTTCATCCGTACTCTCTAAGGTTTACGAATCCAACCCTGAAGGTTTTAATAACACGCGGAAATATATGCTAAAAGATACCGAGCGATGGCCGCTTGACTGCGTATCGATGTAAATGTAAATTCCGATAAACATTCAATCCAATGCATACGAGAGGAGGAAAAAATCGCACACTTGGCAGTCTCTTTTTTGGTAGCGATGGCGTAAATAAGGAACGTCGTACGGACCAAGAAAGAGCCGGAATGGGAAAGAGGCATGGAAATTCGTAATGCATGAGCGGCTATTGTGAGTACCAAGCCGTCTGGAGATGTGAAATATACTGGCGCTCCGCCTAACCGAAAGGAAATGTGCCCCACAAAAACCCTCTCCATACACTAGCGAAATTTCAGCTCCACCTCCTACTCTGGGCTTTTTTAAGGGAAGAAAAGGGACTCGGAATTCTACGTGAAATAGGATTTATCCCTGAATTTGTTTACTGACGCTGTCTTTGAAATATTTACAATGTCGGAAAAGTTTTTGCGTTGATCGTAAATATGTTGTTATGATATCAAGCGGCGAAAAGTTTGACGGAAGCTCAAAATAGATACAATATGGGTATAGAAAGCTGACCTCCAGCCTATTTTCCTCCGCGGTGCACTTACATGCCGACACGAAATTTGCGGCACACTTGCACGTTATTTATTTACAGTGAGGATCCAAATAAATAAAAATAACGTTAAGCATAAAATTTATATTGAACGAGAAATTTTGGAATTTCAAAATATTAGTTGGCATCAGAGCCGGCAGACAGTACAAGCTAAACAAGCATAGCTAAGGGCAGCAAAATTTTGGGGGTGAAAGGGTTGATTCAAATCTTATTCTGCATTGGCGGATTAACAAAATCGGAAGTCACTCATAATTTTAATGGTAAAACTTAGAAAACTTAACGGATATAGTTTTTTCTGATAATGGTCTAAAGCAAAGCAAAAGGGTATGAGACAAACTGTCCATTACCTCGAATATCTGAAAAATCTTCACAGCGTTCATCTGCCAATTTATTGATATATAGCAGAGGAGGATTTTCCCTTTCTTTAACCCTTCCTAAAAATAATAAATCCGCCGTAAATGTCGTGCTTTTACCAGGATATTGCATTTTTTTAATCAAATAATCTGTTAGTCATTTTCAGGGTCAGTATCACTAAGTACCGGAGCACCGGGGAAGAAAGTCGATAATCCCGGCCTTCCTCAGTTCTTCGGTTCCTAGAAGACGCTGGCCCCTACAAACAACCAATGAATTGAGAACGTTATTTTAATTTTCTCTAAGTAAAATAAAAACTCCAAAGCCAATGCACTCCCACAAGATAATTATGTCATCATAAAATTCTGACGATGATCTTAGTCTGCCGAAACCGCTTAACGCATTCGCTCTTGGTTTTTATATCTAGAGGAATTGTACATAAATTTTAATTATTGAATTTTCTTTAAAATTGTGTTTAATAGTCTTCTCACAATTCAATCACCCTTGTCAAACCTTTGGAGAGAGACCTGCTTCTGGCTGAAGATGATGGAAAGAGAAGTGGTTTTGGTTTAAATGACTCAACGGAGAAAGTGGGTGTGTCAAATATCGATAGGTAAGGATTGTCAAATAGAATAATTAAAATTATGTTGCAAGGTAAAAGCAAGGAACAAGTTTTAGGCAGAAGTTGTTGTACCTTGTAAATATTAAGATTAGTTTTCGAGAAGGGCGTTAAGATAGGAATTTCAGGTCAGAAGAGGGTACCGATAGGTAGAAGACTCAAGCTTGTATCACATTGTTTCCCATGGGGTATTTTAAGCGATGACAGTTCGATGAGAGGCTGTAAATGATTTTCTTTGAATAAGAGATTAATTTATTTAAGAGCCGGAGACAGACTGCGGAAAGAAATGAATAATCAACGCGGAATAATTCTCGGCGACAGGAATGAAATTGCTCATTTTTTCGTACACTTTCCGAGACAGCAATTTCGGTCGAATCACAATGTCGGTCCTTGAATAATAGAAAAAGGAGATGATTGATAAACTGAATAAATAATCCCTCAGGGGGTCAATCTGGAGGACTTCGGCAAGGGTGATGGTCCTAATCTTTAAAGGAGATAGAAAAGTAAACTCAATGGCTCGTCATCACCCAGTGGGATAGAGCTCAGCCTAGGGCCAACGTATCGACTCTCATAATAACTTATCGACCTTCCTAGATCGCTACCTATCAATTCAAGTAGCTTCCGATTTTTTTCAGATACTGGGTCAACACCCAATCAATCTAACTAGGAATTGAACCTGGGGTCAGAGCCGTGGGGATATGGGCTCTGGACAAGAGGTTTCCTTTATTTACTCATACCCAATCAGCTTTTAAAAGCCATTTGTCGTGATAAGTGCAATAGATGTATTTTGATCGTGGAAAACATCACAATCACAATTTAAATTCAAGCTCTTTGTCAGAGCCAGGAAAATTTCTAGCATTACGAAGGCATTCACGGGGAAGGACGGCAAAGGAATCATGACCACATCGAAAAGAAATCAAGAAAAGCATTTCGACTGAAACAAAGTCATGAGAAATACACTAGGCTGAATTTCATAAATACAACCAATTATTATGATGAAATAGCATTTTAAAATTTTAATGGAGATGAGTCTATAAGGAGATCTTAAATCACCTCCCCCACTAGGTAAATTGGCCCCCCTTTGGCAGGTTTCTAGATCTGCCCGTATTAAAGACTACGTACTTTTGTTTCAAGTGAAGGGTCCGTGTAATAAGTGACGTGGTCCGTGATAAGCAACTGTAATTAGTATTTTCGTAGAAGCTAAAGGTATTTGTGAAGAAAGTTAGCCTCATTGACTGAGGTAGTGTTTTATTTCGCAGATTTAAGCAGAGACGGATTTGTCATTAGGCCCACTAGGTACAAGATAAGGGCCTCACCTTCACGAGGGCCCAAAAAGGGCGTTTTGCTGTTTTCTGAGTTGGATAATCTCTTGTTGGGGCCTCAAAGCGGTTCTTGCAATAAGGGCTTCAGATTGCTGAAATTCCTCCTTGGATTTAAGAGTTCTGTCACACTTATTGTGTGACAACAAGGTAACATTCCCATTCCATTGATTCTATTATTGATAATGATTTTCATGATTCGGTATAGCGCTGTTTAATATTTACTAATTGCCCCATGCAAAAATTTCGCAGGTGGACATTGATACTATTTTTCCACACCCAAATACATTTCAACAAACACTCCATTCACTAAAATATATACATAAACACTAAAAAATATCGAAAAAAACACCATCATATCCTTATCAGAGTCTGCCTCGATATACTTCGTTTGTATCGATTCATATCGATATCTACACATTTAATATCAAAAATCTATGGGCATATTGAAAATTCAACTCGATATTTTGACCAAAAGCTACATTTTTCATTTGTTAATCTATTTTTATCAGGAAGGAGAAACTTTCTCTTTATAGTTGTGTTATCTATATGTTTTGATGGAGTGTGAAGGGAGAAAAGCGCTGGCTACCGAGATGTTTAGAATTAATATATAAGGATTTGATCCCTTGTACTCCTTAAGTACTTTAATAATAATAATTTCAGTCGCGCTCCTCAGATGAGAATGAAACGAAGAAACGTGCCCCATGAAAACGTCTCGTCCCATTCCCCCCAAACGAAGAAATCCGAATATATTACCGATGACAGCACACAATATGATCCCAGTGTCTTTTTCCCGCATCACGCGGCGAACAAATTTCACTATTATTACTTCTTCTCCGCGCAGTTCATCACCTCCGATGCGAACGTCTCATTTGCAAGGCCACGGCTGAACCCAGAAATTAATAACGGGAAAGTTGGGAAGACTGGAGGAATGAAATTCGGAAACATTCTTAAAAAAAATTCCTGAAATGTGGGCATCTTCCCATTCATCCCTCTTCATCCGCATCTCTCCTGACATCTCATACCTTTCCTCTCTTTCTCCCACCTCGTCATCTTCCCCTGCATCCCGCTTCTTAGCACCGACTCCCGTCTCGTAAATCACGAGACTCCATAAATCTGTCCTGGCGTGACGTCACGGCGAGCCACCGTGCCTCCTCTTATATTCCCGGGGGCAATTTTTTTTTCTCGAGAAGGAAGAGAGATAAGGAGAGGGAATGTTAGAGGGAGTGAATGGGAAAGGACGGGAAAGTGCTCGGGAAAGAGGTTTCTGACGAGAAGAGGAAGCTGGGAATCGATAGCGAATTTTCCTACGGTTAAACGATTTCGATGCGTGAGTTTGATCCTTATTTTTTCAACGCGGAAATTGTCGCCGAGAGCCCTTATTTTTTAAGCCACAAGTGAGCACGTAAAATAATGAGGTCTTAAATTCGAAACGGTCGTTTTTCGAACTTTGAAACATTTGATGAAAAGTAATTTGATGGGAATAGATTTTATACCTGGTAAATGTTTCTTCGCCTACAACTAAGCTCAACACACATCCTACGCCAAGTCCGGGAGACATTTTCATTCAATGTCTCAAAATCTTTTTACTTTGAAAGATTTATAACACGGATACTTAAAATGTATAATAAAAATATTTTACAGGCTATTAAAATCTCAGATTTTTTTTTACAAAAAGCAACTTCTCCAATCTTGCAGCCTCTCTAATCTCTATTATCTCACAGTTTCAATAACAATTACAATTAGTTTAGGTTATGGTCTATTAAATTAATTTCTTAAATCGCAAAATTATATTACTAATTATTGGATGAAATTCTCCTATTCGGCTCTTATTAAATAAATAACTACAACCTACATGAGATAATAATCCTAAATAATGTACATTTAATAATTAGGATAGTAATTATTTTAATCATTCTACTTTAACGAATACAAAAAGCTGATTTCACTATCACTTATAGTTCTTAAAATATTAATTGGCGGAAAAAAATCAACGCTATAAAGAAAGGTCATAAAAGCATAAACATCTAACAATAATGAAAGCGTTATAACTCGTCTCGTTATTATACAAAACAACTTAAGCTTACCATATATCCAAATACTCTCCAGTCTTTAAGGGCTAGTACATGGAAGCTATTTTTACGTATAATAACGTAGAAGCCATGAAAAAACGTAAGATATGCATGGAATAGATCCAACCACTGTTTAAAAAGCCCCAGCTCGGAAGGCATGGAAAGTGAAATGAAAAAAATCAAAGAGCCAGGAGGGAATTCTTGGGCAGTCGAATGAAAGATAAAATATGAGTGAATAAGGATGGAAAGGAACGGGAGGAGAAGCGAAAGAGTAACAGGAAAGGCCAGGACAGGAAAGAAAGCAAAAGAAACAAGAATCGCTGTGGCGGAGGGTCGTAAATAACGGCCCTTCATACAACACCCGAGTCCCACACAGTCTCATCCTCTGCCCACCTAACTCTGCCACTCCTTCCTCGACTCCCGGGTGCTGCTATCATCTTTAGAATGCTTCAAAAAAATCTCATCTGTCCTTTCTTAATTCTCTCTCTCCTACCCGACCGGTGCGGGAGTACACGACGGCGCCGGACCAATGAAAAATAATGACGGGGAGTCCTTTAATTGCGGACTTACATACCTCCGACCACTGGAAGGCATAATGCGTGAAGGGATGGACGGGAAGGTAATAGGGCACGGGATTTTTAATCGGCATGCAATCGCGGAGTAGGGCTACCGCACCTTAAAGCTTTAGTTGGATTTTTTCTTAAGAATAAGGATGAATCCGGTGAAACGAGTTAGAAATTCAAGATAAATTAATTACTAGGATCAAATCATCGTCATTGATTTTTATCATAGAACACCATTATGGGAAGAATACATTAGTATCTATAGGTGAACAATAAACGGGTTCGGAGAATCTTAAGTTTCAGTAAATAGTAATTATTCTTTTAAAGGGAGGCGAAACGACTTAACCTTGCACCGTTTTTATATAGTTTAATATAAATTCAATTTAAGTGGCCCTTCCCATTCGAATTTTGCTAAATAATAAATTAGATAGCAAAAATAAATGATTAATGGGCGAATATTTACATGTAAAGGATCGCACGTTGCAGTTCTTTCCTTTTCCAAAAGGTATTTACTTTTTACAAAGTCGCTAATTTACCTTCATCATCGCTCACTCAATACTAATCAGGAGGAGAGATTTAGGATGGTTTTGCTGTGTAATCTTACAGAAAGTGTATTAAAAATCTTATTTTTTTATTCATTAGTCTTCATGTTATTGTATTTTATGAAAGATTAGGAGCTATAGTTAATTGTAAATGTTAACGTTTACTTTGGAGCATTCTAAATTTAGTTAAGGTAACCTCTTAAGGTAACTTAAGTAACTATTATATTAAGGAAAAAAAAATTCGAAAATCTCTTTGAATATCACAAAAATTAAGTATGTACGGCCATTTTTCCTATGTTGATACTTTTAAATTATGTCAATAGCTCAATAATCAATATTTAATGTATGATACGGGTGGAATCGAGAGTAAACAATTTCTCTTTCATAAAGAAGTTGTTTTTGTATTACAAAATAAAAAAAAGCTTACTCGTAGACGACTGTCTATTGGAATAAAGTGCAAATGTTATTTACAGCCTAATTATCGTTTAATACAAGCTTGGTTATTCTTTGCCACCTTAATGAGGCTTACCGACTTGCAGAAATTAGAAATGTACGCCTATATCTGTAAGGTAGTGGAGAAAAACGTCAGGAAAGTGGACTCGAAGGATATTTTACAGCGGAGAAATAGAAATCACGACTCGTTACAGGGAAGAAATCGATTCAGAGGCTTTCTCCTCGTTAAAAAGACGTTCTGTTTCCAATTACCTCACCACGAAACGACGTCTATATCTACTGCTCGAGTTGGCACGTTGCTCTCTTCAAACAGATCTCGACCTTCACTCAGAATCAACCCTTTTCCACTCCTGTTTCCAATGAGGACCCCAGGCTCCCTTACGATGGCAAGATACGACAAATGCCCATTGTATTCCGTCCGACCATGCATTGAAAGACAACTGAAGTTAACTAGCAATTCTTTGCAAAAATCAATTGCTCACCGATGAAATCAACTATGGATATTAATTATTTCTCTCTTAGGTCTTGCTTACCTCGAAAGGATATTGAGTAGGTTCTCTTAATCTGCTTTGCATTAACAAGCTGACGGAATAACCAGCCTAATTAACCCGTATGTGTACAACGACCTGTTTGCGTAGAAGGACGTAATGTAACACTAATTAAATAAATAATAATAATGTGGTTTCAGCTAACATACTCTATTTTCAAAGAATCATCAAGTTCTTTGAATGAGAAAAAGAGAGATGAGCCATTCAAAAAATCGCTGAATGTAAAAAACAGGGGATCTACTGTTGTTTTCTTTTGACCTTGTCAAAACCTTAGCGTTAACTTGCTTGGTAAATAATAGACTTAATTTTTACTTGTTATTATGCATGTAAATAGAAAAATACGTGATAAAAAGGAACTTTTGAAGGTTCGCATTCAATGTAAGGAAGAATTTTGGTATTGCTTACGGATTTAGGTTGATTCCATATAAAACGCAAAGTATTTCGCTAAATATTTCCTAAACCACGTATGCAATGGTAGCCTATAGAGCCTCTCTTACAATAAACCAGTTGTACAACAATTTCTATGGGTTCCCGGATGGGCAACTGGGCAACGCCATCGCCTTTGGGAAAAGTAGTCCTGGTTTCGATTCCCGGTGGAGCACATCTATTAAATGACCTCAGCTGTTGAATTACATTTCAAAATAGCACTACCACCGATTTTTATGGGCTTGCTCACTTTATGGATGTATCCCAAGTTAAGTTTTATTAAGAGTTGATTGTTAGCGAAAATTTCCAAGCTATAATAAACGTAATGTGTTTTAGGCATTCTGATGAAAGGTTTTGGATATATAAATAAATATAATTTTTTAAAGAATTGATTTTGAATAAACAGTATCATAAACTAATCTATCGCTTCCAATAATAATTTTCTCCGATTGTTAGGATATATTTCCTTTTCGAAAATATTTTCTTAGTTTTATTAGATATTCTTAGAATATTAAAGAGTTCATAATTAGAGTAATGGCTTAGACATTTTAATAATCATTAGAGTTGGTATTAAGTATATTATCTACAAAAAGGGGCTCCAGTGCACTATTCGTACCGGCCCTGCCTACTATTGCTAGGTAAATAAATTTTGGTAGTATCGAGTGTTCTTTTCACAACTGAATCGAAAAGCAACGCCATCTGGATCAAGTTCATCGATTGATTACACCCTTGAATTGATTCTTTTCCTCGGTCCGCCCTCAACTCATTTCACCCCTGAGAAAATGAAGCCGTCACGAAGCAAACACGGAGAAGGAGAGTACCCGTGAAGAAGCCGCATGTGGAGAACCATTCCTCAAGGAATCACCGCGGATTAGCAGTGTGGAGCTCATTAGACACCAAAGGGATTGATAAGAAGCTAAGAACCAAGTCTAGTTTATTGCCATCGGCCACTCGACCTTCATGATGGCAAGCCCGATCTATGTACGAGCAGTAATAAAGTGAACTGAATGAAAAAGTCCGAAACAAATAAATTAAGCGCTTCGAAAGAGTTCTTCTACATTCTCGTAATCCGATTTGAACCAACTGATCCATTGAATACACTCTCACCTTATAGCTTCTGCAATGATAATCAATAATTGTTTTACTAAAGGATGCCGTAATGTATTTTAAAAACCCATCTTGAAAGGAAAAAACTCATATACCAAAGTAGATTCTAAATTCAAATGCAACTTTGTACTTTGTTGTGTATTTTCTGTTTTGATCAAAAAGCCGTATTCGCTCCTACAATAAAATTAATAAGTTCAATCTTCAATTTGTGGAATTTCGCAGCAACTACCTTGAAAGAGTTTTTTTTCTTTCAAGATGGTTGCTTCGAGATTCCACGAAGTGAAAATTGAACATAATAATTTAATTTTTGAAAATATGTACAACATATCGGATAAAGAAACCACGTCCCATACAAGTCGCAGAAGATCTTAAAATTAAGAAAATAATTCCTTTTACATACGCCTCAATTTGTTTTAAATGCTCTCCTTTGAAGCTATCATCGAAACAAAGGAATTAACTAAAATAGGCGTATGAAGTATAATCAAATGAATATGCTTACCTTTATCTCCAGCAGAAGTTCTCGTGCAAAACAGCCACCCGATTCTTCTCACTGACGTTGCGCTGTTTGCTTTCTGAAATAAGAAAAAAAAATAAATCAATCAAACAGAAAACTTGTAGCTTAGTAAATACTACTCAATATTCTTGAAAGTAATGAAATTTAGAGGGAGTAAGTTCAGGGAGAAGTAACTGTTAGTAAAATTTCAATGCTTGAACGTCATCATCACATCAAGAAGGCTTGGTGGTAGCCATTATAAAATTCTAAAATTATTAACTTGATTAAGTGATACAAAAGTTGAGAAAATGGGTTAAGACATATTACTTTCATTTTAGTGCTCATGTGAAGATATAATTATGAAAGTATAAGTTGCGCTAACGAAGAATTTCAGTTTGACATATATTGTCTTTCTTAAAGAGTGAACCGGCATCATGAAATTATATTTTACAAACATTTAGAGAGTGATATGTCAAGATATATCTTACTAACATTAAAAATTTAATGAAGCTATACTTAATTGAGCTAAGAAATTGGTTCATTCTTTTTGAAAGACCGTGTACTTAATTTAAATTTTAAATACTTCTTTTTTCAATTTTGCAGGAAATCGCCACTCCATCAAGAAAACAGAAAACTTTCAAAAAGTGGAAATGAGAATGGAAATTAATCCACTCCATTAATGGAAAAACTACTTAAAATAGACTTCCTTCGGAAACTAAATTGTTTCTTTAATTTACCCAATTCATAACGACTCGTAAACGCAGCACCTGTATCCGTGGCCATCAAAACCCGCGAATGGCTATGCTAAAATAACACAAGTGTTTGGCGGATCTTTTTACTCGGTTGCTAAGGGTGATTGGCGTCATAAACATATCTGCCTCTTTTAAAAGAAAGGCGTAATTTGAAGATTATTGTCTTTCTGCTTAAGATTAAGCGCAGCACTTCCTCAGATCCATTAAAAGGTCCCGGCAGAGGTTAAGAGGAATTGCTACGCGCGGAATTAAGATAATGTCGGCGGGACGCACTCCGTAATTAACACTTTTGCAAGTTTACAAACGCACTTAGCTCATTAAATGCACGTCAAACGTAAAAGAGCCACGTAATGCGTTCCTTAAATGGACCGAATGAGTCGATTATTTAAATTTTAAGCGGCTGAAATTTCCTTTGGGTGTAAACACGCTGCACTTCATTTAGTCGGTTATTGCTACCCGATAGATTTATCCGAAGTTATAAAAAAAGTGGTTAGGTATGGAACGAACAAAAAAGGTAGAGTTTTACTATTACCTCTCGAGCTCCGCGTCATAAAAATTTTAATTGAACACAGTGATGGCTAGACTTCAGAACTTAATCCGTTACAGTTCGATGTTTGTAACATAAAATATTTACATCTCGAAATGTTTATGCATGCAGTGTATGGGACCCTGCTAAAAAGTGTTGTATTCGCGAGATAGAAAAGATACAACAAAAGACAATAAGCTTTGTAAAAAATTGCTATGATAAATCCGTAAATGTAACTCAGATGCTTCAGGAGGCAGGATGGGAATATTTAGAAGAAAGAAGGCTCAATCAGAGATTTTAATTACTTGATAAATTCAGACAGAGCACGTTCATAGAAGATGTAGCCGATATTATGCGCCCTCCTTGCTATATAGGCCGTTCTGATACAGCGAGAAAGATCAGAGAAGTAGCTGCTAGAAGCAGTTGATTCAAGAATTCATTTTTTCCGAGAACAATACGCGAAAATAATCGACTATGAAAATAGAGTCATAGTGCTTGCACCCCCTGCCACACACCGAAAGGCGGCTTGCAGATGTAGATGTAGACGTAGATGTTTATATCTCGAACCAGGGTCGTGCCTATTATGGGGTGCCTATAAGAGGGGCTTCCGGATAGCCATGAATGTGGTCCCGGCATCGATTCCTGGTGAGAGCCTATGCGCGAAATGACGTCAGCTATCGAAGCACTTTTTAAGACATACCGCAATGTGTACACTATGCGGGCGGCAGCTTCGCATGGGTAACATAACTTCACATATGAAGTAGATATCGAAAGACTTTTGGAAATGGTGAGCACTTTCAAAATTTGTACCTAAACAAGTCTTCTGATGAAATTTTCCCAGAGATAAGATTATGAGGGTTTATCAAATATTTATTACTGCAGAATTATATAAAACAGAAACAGCAGCAAGAATTTTAAAAATTATTTTCAAGTATAGTGTCCGTTTAATGTTATTATTGTAAATTGCAATTATTGTGTATTGCAATCAATTTAAGCTTATTTAGCCTAACTGGTTATAATGACTAATATCTTACAAAATAGTGATACTTATAATTCATTAATATTTTAATAAATTTTTGCTCTTTGATTAACAACCCCTATATAAACAGCAAAATTGATATTGAAATGCCTTTTTTCGTATCACTGGAAGTAAAATAGCATGTCTCTTAAGAAGTAAAAATTCAACTTGAAATTAATGTCTACGAATCAACTTAAATGGCGATGAATGATAGATTTCGATGATTGCTTAGTAACATACGGCTAGCAAATAAATTTCTCTAAACATGAGGAGACTGAAAACAAATCGTACTTCTATCTAATGTCTTTTGATATTTAGCATTTCATTTTCCGGATCAACTATGATTTGATTTTTCCAGAGAGTTAAAATATCTTGAATATATAAGTGGTTCTAATTCCTACAAAAATCTAATTTCTAATTCACTGGCACACCATATTCTCACATTTTCTTACAGGCAGCACACTCCTTCGGAAGAGGCCATGTATCAAAATCCAATTTTCTAATATAGCTACTCGTTTATTTTGGTTCATTTCTAGATATAAATTCGTATCCAAAGATAAAAATTAACTTAAAAATAAACTCAGAAAATTTCGCACTTAGAATAGTTCGTGAGTCGATGTATGTATGTACTACTGTATGTGCCAAGTATAGCTAGCAAGATTAGCAATTGGAGTAGAAAACAATTAAAAATTGCAAAATCGTATCATCTCCTACACAGGATGATGTAAAAGACATTTTCTATCTAATCAACTGGTAGATAGAGCTAGTAGAAAGAAAGGAAACGGTAGATACAGTCGACACAATCATACTGAAAAAGTATCAAGCATGATTTAGTCCTCCCGTCCGAAGAATTCATACTACGACGCATATCTCATTCAAAGTGCCATCTTCTGATACAGGTAAAAGGGAGTCTCCCATGACCAATCGATGGAGGGCTCTTTTATAGCCCCATAATTCATTGGCGCACCCCAGCGTCGTTCAACTGTCTCCTTCCATTTTACATCGAATGCTCTTTCTCACTTTTACTGGACTCCTTATTCCCATTCACGTTAAAATTCTTGCTTCGAAGAGGTCCTACACCTTAAAGAGGGCTTAACGTAAACGGAGGCACTTAAAATGTACGCGCTACATATTTGAAAGGTGATAAAATGTTACGGCAGTTCGCAGCATGTGCTATGTGACACTTTTATATGCTACGCACTGACGTATTGCTCGCCAAAAGAAAAATTAACTTCCTGAACGATCGTCAGTTTCTTCTACCATTTTAAAATAGGCTACGGCCGTTTATTTATGTATTATAGCCCATCTACGTCCATGAGTATAGGGATATATACTAGAGTCTAAATAACTAGTAGAAAAACGGCTAACTAGTATACTACTGTCGGATATTGTTCTCGAAGAACGAATTTTTGAACTGGCTTTTTCTAGCTTTAAATTTCCTTGTATTTCACGCATATTTGAACTGCTTATGTTACTAAGTGCAGATATGATAGAGATTTTCAGCGGTAAATGAAATACTCAACGAAAATTTCAATGAGTGTGCAACTTGTGAAAACAATGTGTGTGAAACTTGGGCAAAATGTTTCACCCTCCTACACAGTAAATCAATGGTACAGCATTCTCCCAGAAAATTATCATTTACACTAATAGATTCACTTTTTTGCCTTTTTCCTTCAAAAATACCTGGCTGCAACTATCCATATATTCGACTCATAAGGTTGACGAAGAAGTACTGCAAAATACCCTATGATTTTATGACAATCGGTCAGGGGTAACTATGAGGAAAGCCGTTATCCAGCATCACCCTTCATTAGCATTATTTTCTTCTGTGCTGACTTCTCGTGCTGATACGTCTACCTTCTTCCACGCACAATATATGTTTTACTTATTTTAAAATTAAAACAGCATTAAATTCAGTGGATTTAAAACTTAATATTTTTATTATAAATTTTATTAGCGTGATTTTGGAACCTATACTCTATTTATTGAGACGAATTCAAGCTACCATATACTTTTTCTGTGTTTGGGGACTTCTTAGCTACTTTTCTGGGTGCATCTAGCGAAATTTTAAAAAATATATCAACATCTCTAAAGGTAAATTGAAAACGCACTTCATTACAGGGGCACTTCAATCAGGCCAACTACTACCTTAAGATGGCCCCATCAAGAGATATGTCTACATAAAAAACTAAGAAACGTCCCTTTTGGGGCCCTATTATAAGTGAGGCCCTCGACTAGCGTCTAGTCTAATGATAAACCCGTCCCTGCTTTTATATACAGCCATGTTTGCCTCTAACAACACCAACTTCATCACATTCAGTCAATCACCTCCACTACTCTACCTGCATTTTATGGAATCGCGTTATCGCGTTATATTATTATATCGCGAAATATTGCATAATAAATTCCACTATACGAACGACGACAGCTTATATTTTGCTATTCCTTTACTTTAAATCCCAACCCGCAACGACCAAACTGCATCAAGCAGCATGCAACATCCACCTAAAGTTTAAAAGGATTTTCCAGCCATCAAATGAAGGAGCAAATAAGATTAGCAGAATTAAAAGAGCGTTCCCAGCCCTCGCTGATGTAAAGAGAGAGAAGCACTGAATAACAATGTAAAATAACAGGATGATAACTCGGCTCGTAAATTAGAACTCTTAGAGTTAGCATTTTAATTCTCTTGAATACAAACGAAGAATCTCCCATTTTCGGCGAAAAATACATTTTCGCGTCCCTTTTTTTATGTCCTTTTCCTTTTAAATTGCATTTACGCGGATGTGTCTAGCGGAGGAGTGGGAGTTCAATTTAGCGTTGAGAGTGCTTAGTGCTTCTGAATAAATGAGAATGGATGACAGTTTGAGGAGCGCTTGAGCGGGGGGGTGACTGCAAGCTAAGGATAATTTGAAATGCGATGGAAAAAAAGGAATAAAAGTGTAATGTCTGAAATGGAGTCGGAAGAGGCTCTCTGCGTAAAGGGATTTTGAATGACGTGTCCAGATGATTACGTCTCGGGAGAAGAGGTTAGAATTCACAAAATTTAAGTGGATCCGAAGGAAGAACTGCATTTCCAGGAAACTTTGATAAGAATATTCGCTCCCCTGTGGGGATTTTTCTCTCGCATGCCAACGTTTACATCAGTGATTCCCAAAGTGGGCAATGCCGCACCGCTTGGATTGTTGAACTAATTTACTAGGAGCTCGACCCAAAAGAATTTTAACCCATTCCCGATCATATTCCTTTCTCAATTGAATTTTCCTTGCTTGAAGACAATCATAAAATTGCTATCAATAATGCAATGCAATTCATACATTTTTAACTGGGACTGAAAAGTCCCATCTTCCATTTAACCCTGGTAGAATGAAATATTATGAAATTAAATTAATTTTGATTTTAAAAGAGATAAATAATAATATATAAAGACCTTTAACGGGTAAGATAGCAATAGAAAGGAAATAAGGAAAAAAGGATGGCTTAGTGGAGGAAAATAGTATTATTGTTTATCATAGAAGAAAATGTAACTGTAGGAAAACACGCATGCAGAGAAGTGGTTACGAAAATACTCGTGAAAGTAGAGGTAACAACTCTGCGGAAAAATAATTGCAGAAGTTATTACAGAAGCAATATATATCAGAACATAAGTCGTAGTAGGTATATAAAATTCTTCGTCGTGAAAAAGTAAAAATAAAAGTAAGTTCTTCATTTAGTGTATAATGTGAACAACAGGTTGTGAACAATAGATTAATGTGAACATTAGAAGACAAAATAATTGTGGTTTGGTGTTGTATTCATTAATGTAGTGCTCTTCCTGTATAAGAAACATATTATAGCAATTTACTTCCCGAATCAATCAAGGAGAGGCTAAGTAATATGTATTAATTGAGCAAAATTAAGATTGAGTTGTGTGATTTTAGGATTGTGCAGCTGAGACGTGATGTAGATTCGTTTTTGGTGTTGAATGATATTTGAGTATCTGTTGGATTATGTATACATGTTGGCATCTGCCAGAGGGAATCTTCTGAGGAGTTTTTCTTCGTCTTTAAGCAAATGAATTACAGATGTTGTTTCCCCTTCAATTATAACTTTTTCGGGTGTTTTCCTGCAGTGGATCTTTTTTCCTAAGATATCACCTTCGGTTTTTTTTTAATCCACTCCTAAATTTTTCTCCTCTATTTCTCTATTCACCTACACAGAACTTTTTATGTATGTATTATTTTTGACGAAAGGTTAGATGGTTAGATGGATTTTTCAGTGTCAATCTCGCCTAAAATAAAGACCTTAAAGACTTAAAAAAGACTTAAAAAGACTTATAACTTCTATATAACCGTAAATTTCGTTATTTTTACATTTACAGATTATATTTATGTATGTCAATACTTAACAGGTGTTACTCCTCAATTCATGCTATTCATATCATTTATACATTTCATCATGTTAACTTGGTCTGTACTTGCTAATTACATCAATTGCACGCACTGCCGCCAGATCATGTACAGTCACCTCCAAAAGCTAAGGGCAAAACTTTAATAAAAACACTAATTGCGGCCATAGAATATTTTTTTACAATACATTTTTTATTTTACATTTTAAAGCTAGAGGAATGAAAACGCTCTTAAAGTCGTTTGTCGGTGCTCGAATCTACGTTCAAAATACTACTATAAATTATTACCTGACTGTTAAGTATCCAATTAAGGGTGATATCACGCAATACTAACTTAAAAGAAACTGTATGAACACTGAACTTTCATCAGATCAGTGGGACATATGACATTTTCATGAAAATAGAAATATTTTTCAATAAAAACTATCTAAAATATTTACACTGAAATCGAATATTATTGACGCTAGTCGGTGAAGTGACATTTCACATGTGATATAAGGTATACTTAGCAATCCTACGCAAGAGTGTTATTTGGAACAAGTTAAGCTACAGTGATAGTATATGGCAATAATAAACACAATATTTCAATATATAGAGAACGACAGACATACGTTAATAAGATGTAAAGAGGTGAAAGCTTTGGGACACAGGTGCGCGTTACTCCCTAGAATAACTTTTCCATGAATATCTCAGCAGCAAATGCATCACATGGGCCTCTAATGTTTTTCATATCGGCTTAATGCTCACGTTCATGTTCATGAACGTCTTCTAGAATTTCAATTTTTACTTAGGGCGTGCGAAATTTCTTCCATTTACAATATTAATTTTTTACGGTCATCAATTTACCGGCAGAGGTCGGATTACCATATTTTTCTAACATTAACAATTTTTATGGGAGCAGCTCTAGCTTCCTAATCCGAAACAATAGAGATCCTAATCTTCATCTATCTACACCAATTACAAAGAGAAACAAATCCAGAGTCTCGATACCCTTTCAAGCCCGAGATTGACTTATAGAGTAAAAAATAATATTCTACTAAAAAAATCGATTCTAATCTAAGCTGACAGCGTAAAAATATATCCTGTCAGAATTGAAAATATCCCGAAAATTCCCAAAAATGTTAATGTGTATATTTTGTATTCTAAGCTATCAGCCTGAATGCTGGTTGTATCCTCCATCTCTTTTATATAAAATATCATAATCCTTAGTAAGGGAATGAGGCTTGCTAGACAAGATTAGGCGAGAAGAATTTTGTTCTTGCTATTCTAACTCAAAGAGAATACTATTATAGAAATTGTCTATGTAAGTGGAGCACAATAACCCTAGAAGTAGTAGTATTTTTAAAAGTTCTTCGATAGCTGAGGTCATTTCGTACATATGGGCTCCTACCGGGAATCGAACCCGGGACCGCTTTTACCAAAGGCGAATGCGTTGCCCACTTGGCTATCCGGAAACCCATTGAAATTGTTCTATAAATGGTTTGTCTACGTTTCCTATTTTTACTAGCACTCATTTACTCCACCTAGAGTAAGCTTAATATATATTGTAAGAGAGACCAAGCAGGCTACCATTGTACACGCCTTTTGGGAAAGATTTAACAAAATGCTGTGCGTTTTATTAGGAATCAACGTAATTTGGTAACCGTTACAAAAGTTCCTTTTTGCCTCGTATTTATTCTACTCAAATGCATAATAACAAATAAAACTATGTCCATTATTTTTCGTAGCAAGTTATGATAAGCTTTTGACAAAGCCTAAAGAAAGCTGCCTCCTTGACTATCCTAGAGCCCCACAATAACCTTATGAGTAACACTATCTCTAGCACTCAATGTTTTCTTTGAGAACGAAATGCGCATATGGGACTACTCATATTTTGATGGTTTATAGATTTCTGTTAATTTATCATTCAATAAGTCAATGTTCAATTACCAAATATAATGCCTATTTATAGCATCCGACATATTCGGCAAATGATTTTAGCCATGAACTAGGCTGGGATTAGAGAATATGGAAGAAATATTTTCCTCTATTCTGTCCCGAAAGAAGTGAAAAATAAGCCGTTTCTCAAAGTTGGGTAGCAAAAATTACTTCGGCACTAACTTGCTATGATGCAGAGATCTACGTTTCCACGGTGAAAGTAACGCCGCGTTTATTTTGGCGTCCGAAAGACAATAAAGAGAAGGAAGAAAGTAGGATAAGGAGTGGAGAATAAGAAGGGATTCGAAGGGGACGTAGAAATTCATTAAAACACTGTCTGAAGCTAGCACGAGGAAAGATCCCGTGTTGAAATTAAGCCTGGAAGACGTCGGGAAATAGAAATTAAAGCCCCTGTCAAGGCAAAGGAACGAATATAACTTCCCTCGCGACTCCTTTAGTAGCAAGGGAAAGAGAAAAGGGGATAGCGGAGGAGAAAGAGAAGGGAAATGCGCTACTATGGAAACCACTGCGAGAAAGAATAGCCTAATATTGAAACTATGGAAACCTAAGATAATTATTACATTCGATTATAACAGAATTTAGCTTGTATCAAACTAGAGCATGTACAACTAAGCTAGTGGTTCCACGATAGAGAAATTAAGACATAAATATCAAAAGCTGTTGCTACATTGATAATTTGAAGACAAAATATTAAATAATAGATTCGGTTCTATCTCCTCGCAAATATTAGCTGATCCGTAAAAATAATTAAATCACGGGAATGTGTAAATAATTAATTTGACAATAATAGTAAAACGACGATCTTTGGACGATTTAGAGACAAAATCTCTCTTCCATCCTAATTCTATACTGTCATACTCTATACCGTTATAAATTTTAAAGAGATAGAGAAAAGTCAAAAGTGTGAATGTAAAACAGCTAAGGGGATCTTTGGGAAAAATTATCACCTTATAAGAAAACCTATAAAGAAAGGGGTATGAAAAAACTGTGAAAAAATTCAAAATAAAAAACGCAGTTTGTAAATTCCTATGAAAAAACTGTGAAAAACTACCGATTGGCTAGCATATGCGAAAGAACATGACAGGAATATATAAAGCGGCCGTCCCGGGTTCGATTCCCGGTGGAGATTCACGTATTAAATTACCTCAGCCGTCATAGCACTTTTCAAATTACTAGTACTTCATAGGCAAGAGGAGCAGTAAGGTAGTTTTCTCTTGCTGTTAAGCCAGGGAACAAGCTTAAAAGAACAACCAGGCAGAACAAGCCCTAAATGAAGCACAATGACTCTAAGCGTAACACTTTTCGTAGCATTCCATGGGGAAAGACCTTAATCAGAGCCAATATATTCAGCATTATCCAAACCTTAGAAAATTTCATATCAGCGCATGCCAATTGCTGAAAGACAAATGTAATTTCTATCTTTGACCAAAAGAATATTAAAAATTATTCCATTCGTCAAGATGTATTAACAGGACTACTGAAGCATTTAGAAGTTAAAAAGCTATGAATATTGTGGTGTATATATAAATTTAAGTTTTTACGACTTTTCAACCAATAAATTTTCGAATGATTTTTTTATCGAGGCTCGTTACTGGATGTGTAGATATCGGCATCTATCGAGACAAACGAGGTATACCGAAACGGACACTCATACTCTATTTCCCCACCCAAATACATTTCAACAAACACTGTAATCACTAAAAACTATTCCAAGGAAGAATATACATGAAAAAAGTCCTAAGGGATCAGGAATCGAACCCTAGTCTCCCAATAGCGGGTTGGTTACTCTGACCATTGAGCTACCTCGTCGGAACACTTTCTAATACTGTTCGAGAGATTTGAAATTCGGACCCGGGTTCGATTCCCGGTCCCGTCGGACGTTTTTCATGTCTATTCTTCCTTGGGATTTTTCCTGGGTGCACGCCATTTCGTGCTAAGTCACCTTAACCCATCCCTTGTTCACTACAAACTAATACAGAAACAGTTAATCATACCTAAAAACACAATTTTGTGTATAAATCATATACTTCTAATTTAGTTGGGCTAAATCTTCGCACGAGGAAACAAGTAAATTTTCAATTGAAAAATTCTCAGCTTATATTTAGTATACGTTTAGCGATATCTTTAAAGTAAAATCAGCATCTCCATAAGTTAGGAATGGTATATTTACACTTTCCGATGCGCAGTAGAGGTAATTAAAAGGGATGAATAGGATGGGAGTAACGAAAATAGAGGGAGGGAGAGAGAATGCTGGTGGAGGGGAATGGAATTCGAGCCCACCCCGAAAAGGAATCTTGTCGAAGAGGTCTTTTACACTCGCTCTTAGTGTCCCTTTTTCTCTCTCCTTGAGCTCTAATTACATTTTCCATCTCCTTAGCTCATCTGCCACTGAATCCAAATTCCGACTTCCTTTCTCATGATGCTTTGCTGAGGAATTTTCCTATTTTTAAGAATCTAGTTGAATCATCGAGATCTTCCAAGCTGTAAAAATGACTAAGTACTTCATCTCAATATAAGTTTATATTTCCGTGTTAAAGCCGTATGTAGTTCCATCTTGTAAGTCATACTGTATTTTTAATTGTATGTAAAATTTAGATTAAAAATGCGATTAATTAATATATGTATGTGCACACATGCTGTTACAATTTATTCAAAATTATCCTCTAGTGAATATTGTGTCGAAATTTCACCTTGAAGATTAGTAAACTTCTTCCGAATATTTCGCATATTGTTGTTCTAAGGATAGCTGTCCGATCATTTACAAGGCCTATCATAAATTCCACGAATCCTTACCATGCTTACCCAAAATCAATTTTTAATCTTGTCATCCTACGTAAGTCACGCATGTTATCCCCTAGAAAGCTTTTTAATCACGTTTTCCATCATAGAAAACAAAACAGTAACTTGCAAATTTTTCTCATGCCTTGGAAACAAAAGCTATATGCATTTGTCTGAAATTCAGAACTAATTAAAGGGTTGATTGGTGAGGAATAGGCCTCATATAGCCTCTTGATGCATTACAGGAAACTACCAGAGGTAACCTTTGATTAAAGGCTTGGAAAGCACTCCGATAGCCATTTTTCGGTATATATAAGGACCTAAATTACCTGTATAATCTTATGGGAAAATGCATGGACTCGGATACGACAGTGGTCTTCGTAGTCAAAGGGACTTAAAACCTGAACATTTTACTGAATTTCATAAAAAAATCTCTCGACTTCATAATAAAGAGAGGAGAGAAGACGGCTACACTAATGGTGTAAAAAATATTTGGTCTACCAAATGAGGCAAACGATTGACTATAGCAGGTTACAGTGCATCTAGGAAAGGGAAAAATTTGTCTTATAAGCGAGTAGCAGAGCTTCTTAAGCGGTATCTTTACCATGTAAAAGGGACTGGGAGAAAATTGCGTCTCAAACAGGTTTTACTGTATACATATTATAGAGCTATATAAAATCATAATTTCCGTATATATTTGCTGTGAGTGCAGAGCGTTTTCTTCTACAAAGAAAGTAAACTATAAACAAAACTTGATCTGAAAAGCACTAATTAAATGAAAATATGAGCTATTTCTTTTGCCTAGTGCAAAAAGTACAGGAATAGACTGGTGAAGGGGGTTATTATGGAGCAGGGGTTAGTTCATCACCGTCTTCTTTTCCATCTCATTCCAATTCGGATTCCAAATCCATCTCTCGGAGAAAAATGGCTCGTATTACATCGGAGGGAAGGACTCTTCTCTCGCGAGGTAACCACGCGTAACTTTCAGACATTCATCGTTTATGCCAGATCGCTCTTCTTACAAGCAGGAAGGATTTGCATCCGAAATCAGACCTCCCGTTCGAAGACAAATATTAAAGGAATGAACGGCGTTTTGGAATAGTTTTCTGAATCCTCTTGAGAGATTACGTTTACTTGTTCCGTCTGTCGGAGTATTTGCGCCTTAGGATATTCCTCCCAATCCTTCCGCGATTGAAACATATATGCATCAATACATCGCGGTTTCAAAGAAAAATTCTAATTTAATGCTAGAGCGATGTTAATTCTGAGTTTACTTAATACAATGTGTAGAAGAGGTTATCTTTTCAAATAGGTTTACCAGACATTTTAATCGAATCTGTACTCTCTTTGAGAACGTCAAGAGAGGTGCGGCAAGTATTTGGATTCATATCTGAAATTCCTGAAAATCGGAAGAAAATGAGGATATTTAAAAGAAGCTGGGTTAGAGTTAAATGAGAGAACATTTTGTAAAATCAGTGACAGATTTACCACTGCGAAGCGAATGAATCAACCCGTGCTATCCCTCTACATTATCCGAAAATAGAAAAGAAGCATCAAGCTAATGATGTGCAAGAAATAAAATTTACCATGAAATATTTCTGACTGCAGGACTGAAATGGTAGAACAAATTTAAGTATTTTTAACTGCGAAATAAATTGTATTAAAATATGAAAACTGTCATTTGTCATACATATGTCTCAAAAGCTGTCCCAAAAAATATAATTTTGACGCAAGTTTTTAATTACTTTTGTCTTAAATTGATCAAAAAATGCTCCTCAGGGAAATGCAATAAATTGAGCATCAATGGTTGAATAATAAACAGCGGTTTGAACGACAATAAAACTAATGAATATGTATAACTGTTGATTGTTTTGATGCTAACATTTAAGATAGCCGCTATTACATAGGAGATATATTATAATTAAGGAGAAGAGTAAAGTAATGCATAATTAAAGACTGTTGCAATTATTTCGTATTCTACAACAATTATAGACGCCCATGTTCCTGAAAGATGATCAATAAAATCGAAAATTGCACAGCGAATAGATATCTATAAGTGGCCAATCAAAGTAAATGCTGTTACTAACGCATATGGATTCCTAATCAATATCTTTCTCTTTCCTAGTAATCTTCTTTTCGTTATATCATGAAATGGTTGTATCATCGAGTGTTAAGACTGGTTGGGATTAGCACCATTTACCCCGAGAATCTGCAAAAATCTTATACTTATATAATTACGATAATATTGTATATATAAATAAATTTTTGAATGCTTCTTTTTACATAATTCAAGGATTACTTTTCAATACTAAAGCTGGATCCTTGCTCTTTGCCAATTTCACCTTAAAAAATTACAAAATATTTAAGAGGATATCGAGAATGAGTATCATCAGCGCTACCAACAGAGGATTATGAATTTAATAATCTTTTGGGATATTCAAACACCACTCCGGACAAAACCAGGTTTAAAACGAAAAAAACGATAGCAATATATTTGAAGAACGAATTCGGCAAACACAGACCACCCACTCGATCCCAAATTTAGTTTCTCCTTTTTTCTCAAAATCCTCTTCGGAAACCGCATTTTTCCAGGTCAGCGACCGGCGCGAAAATTTGGCAATGCCACCGAAGGATCTCCTTTAAGACGTAAAGACCTCTCCAACATTCAAAATTCCCGATAAATCTTCGACGCAATTCTTTTCGCATGAGATACCTGGCAGGGAGAGCGACGTCTTTGAATAATTTTATTCCAATGCCTCCATTCCCAAATTCCCTTTTTTACACATTTTAAAAGGCACGTTTCATATTTAGCACCCTCAGCCCACTGGCTCCGGCTCAACTATTCCCAAATGCTAGGAGGAAGATTAAGAGGTTGCTCTCTGGAAGAAGGATGGCGAGGTCTGCGTGAAGGGTGACTAACACAGTATACGGTTTTAGGACAAGGGCGATGACTAGGGGAAGGAGAAGGGTAAGAAATGGCGGCTGTAAGAAAACCCCAGAAGAAGTAGCTGGAGGAGAGTTTGCGAGGCACATCACCTTGTTTTCCAAGAGTTGAGTTTATCTAAAGCTTTCGCCCATGTCTTGTCAGTGGTTCGAAAATAAAAGGGGAGTAATTGAAAAGAACGGGATTCGGAAGATTGAAATATAGGATTGGAGAGGTTTAATACAGCTTAAAATAATATTTAAAGTCATAGATAAAATAGTATCTGGATGATAGACGATACGCAGAATAAAATCTTGTTCAAATAATACTAATACACTTCTAAGATACAATTGGAAACAGAAATAAATGATAGAGGATAAAAGACCTGATTTGATATAAAAAGAGACCGTTTAGTCTATCTCTCGTTTAAAACACGCCAAATAATCAACAAATAAAAATAGAAGATAGATAGAAATAAGTTTGAAAAGAGTCAAAATCATAGAGGATAGAGGAATAAAACGTATGAATTCATAGTGAAGAGTTGACGATATTTCAACACATCGAAAAAAAATAAGTAAAGTGATTTCCTCCTCTTTTGCTACAATAACATGAAACATTCGCCGACTGAAAAATTCAAATGTAGTAATCATATCTGTCATCATAGTAATATCAGTTATCTTACTTTGTATCCTCTACACTAAAATGTATATAATGCTATTAAATCGCAATTCTATGTAATTGTGATTCTGGAATGAAATTGTATCTGATTGACTTCACGCCTGCATAACCTTTCCTCACCAAATTTTACTGTTCACAATAAATATTCAACGATGAAATTTTCCTCTGCTCGATCATAACTACTACCGCCAATAGCTACTGTTGTAATTTATATTTTAAATTGTTGAAAAGATTGTCAAAACACTCAGGGTTTGTCAATGAATAAAGAAAATAATTTAAGAGAAAGTGATCTGAGACTTTATATTTTTAATGATAAAATTCCATGTAATTATGGTAAAATCTTGTGTTCATTTATTTTTTAATGATACGTGTAGTTGAAAAGATGCTCAGGACAGCTTTTTAGTGGAAACAATATACAAGTGTAATTATGATAAATAAATCTATTGATTAAAGAAATCGTACGTGTACTATCAAAAATGGATACGACCGTGAAATCCGTCAATCAGTGAGGAAAATCATACTGGATCTCGCTAGCCATCTATGGACTGATCTGATTTTTACTTGCGCTTAGATGCTATGCAGATAGTGAAGGCCAAATTCATTCTTCTTACCAAAAAGTCTTCATTCTACGTAATAATTTCCAAATGGAATCAACAGCCGTAACAATAAGAAAATGTAGCATAGGAAGAGTATCTTCAAGAAAGGTCAAAATGAAACATATGATTGGCTTGCCAACAGCGTGCTGAAAATCTCTCATATGCCTCGATGAATCGACAGATATTTTAAACTGCCAGTAGATGGCGACGGATTTATGGTGGATTGAGTTTCCGCGTGAAATACGCGGAAAAGGATCAACTGAAAGACGCCTCATAAATAAGCCAATCGGAGCGAGTATATTTTCAGCTGTGAAGTAATAGGTTTTGAAGATTAAAAGTATCAGATTGGTGGCAATATCCGCCCGAAAGGGAGAAGGCTATTACGGAAAGACCCAAGATGCATTTAAATGGAGTCTCAAAGTAAATAAAAGGAGCAGGCGTTTCATTTGCGGAAGAAAAAAAAGAGTAAAGGAGGAGAAATAGAATTCCAGAGTGGAAGAAGGTCCGCTGGAAAGATTAATTGTCACAGGCGAAGGGAATAGTGATGTAGACCGGGATAAGAAACGGAAGCAGTCCAGAATTAGAAATCGTGAAAATTAACATTTTTAGTGCCTTCTATCCGCACTCCATTTGATTCTGCTGCATTTAACCGTTACGGGATATTTTTTCAATTTGTCCTTAGAATATCTTTGCTTATTTTCAAGCACTTCCCCCTCAAGTATGCCTACAAACAATTGCTAGAAATATTACAAGTGCGACTGATGTTATTACTACAATAATTCCCCGCTCCGCCATTAATTATCGGTTAATCATTTGAATGTTTCATTAAAGGCACGATTGGTTTCTAAAAATTGCTCGATTGAGAAATCTCTCTTATCACATACGGAACAATCGATCACCGTAACAGTTGCTCGCTCGATTTTGTATATACTGTGCTGAATTCTTCGCCTCTTATGTACGGATATAAGGAAGACGTAAACCCTTGAAATAATTTTAATCGTTTTGGCAATTTCTTCCGCAAACAATATAGGTTAGCGATTTCTCTGGATTTTTCAACGTTTAACTTAACTTAAAACTGCGTAAAAGTTGAAGTATTCGTTTCATCACTCTTCATTATAGAAATCTACAACAAAATCGTAGATTCTCTCAAGATTCATCGTCTTAAAAGACGACATTAGCTCTTTAGACGACACACATTAATTCTATATCCATTCTCTTCCAGACTTACTTACTTTTGGTCAAGAAATCCGACTCAAATAAAATGGACATGGCCTTAATTATTTTGCCTTGAACATGTTTGAGTTGTTTGTTTTGTAAAACTGAAATGTTTTCTCTCCAAATCCTGTTGTGAAACTATTATTTGAAGATGAAATAATTTGTTATACACTCGAATGCGAAATATTAATATTTTACTGGAATAGTTACACCGAAGGTGCTTCATTACTCTTTATACGATCATACACACCGAATATATCATAGCTGACGAATAAATCATATGTTAAATATTCTTATAACATGCCATTCGTAAAAGTCAATGTAAGGATTTGTCGGAAAAAGTATTGTTTGGAAATAATCAATAGTCAAAAACTACACAGTTATTTAATAAAATTAATATTATCATTCGCGACTTCGTGGAATTTTACAGCAACCTACTTGAAATAAAAACATTAAGTAACTTTCAAACCAGATTTTTAATTCGACACGTTTCGTCAGCGTGCTAACGAAAATCTGATGTGGAAGTTACAAAGTGCGATTATTTTGAAGATGGTTATAGTGGATTAATTTTGTCCCAGAGTGGACATCCAACGCCATTGATATCGTATGTATGATATTGTATGTATTGATATAGATTACTACGAAATCTTTCTTTCTCTTTCCTAGTTGACATCTCATCGAAAATCTTCAGAAATCAATTTGATATAACTTTAAATTGCTTCTTTTTCCATCCTTCAATAGAACTGAAAATATTTCTATTATTCCGAATCGTAGCTGGCAATGAGTAGAAATGGGTGTCCACTCCTATCCCTACAAAAACACCCTGACCGTTAGAACAAATCGCAATGGGGGCTTGACAATTGAAGGTTGCGGGGCGTTTTAATGAAAGTCTCGGCGTAAAATACGATAATCCGATTCGAATGGGGAGATGAATCCGCGTTTATTTAGAGTTTAATCCGAAATGAACGCAATTTCTGGGGCAGAAGTCAGGGAAAAGGTCCTTTAAAGGCTTTGGAAAGGTCTAAGGAGGTTGATCTGAGAAAAAGGGAGGCTTGATTAACCGATCTCTTAATTCGTGAGACAGCTTAAATGGGAGAGCCGCGCCATTCTTCACGCCGACACGCGCGAAAGGGTAACGCCCAACGGGAGAGGGAAAAAAGGGTAGGAAAAGTGCATAGAGACGAATGACTTTATTTATTGTAGTAATAAGATCGGGTCTTAATTCTCCAAAGAATGAAAGAGTGTTTTAATGAGAACTAACAACTAAAAATAAGGTCGGCAAATGGAATATTGGCGTTCAGGACATTCATTCCTTATCTACTTTTAGATCTTAAAAATCAATGTTTTAAATTTTCTCACGAGAAACGGACATGAAAAGTGTATTATAAAACCAAGAAACCCTACATTTCCTTGCTAACAAAATCTCTTGATTTTTTTACTTGTTAAGTCAGCTTCAGACTTTTCTTTGTAAATAATTCTTCAGTTTTACAGCGATATTTTGTAGCATATAATAGCAATTTTAAATGTTACATTCAGCAAAATAAATTTTGAATTAGTTTTAGTCACTTATGAACTAAAATTTTCAAAAATGATGGAGTAACAATAAGATAATGCTTTGTCAGGATCGTCTGTATAGTATGTATGCTGCGTTAGATAGATTCAATAAAAATCTTACTTGCCATGAATTTAAAATCAATGATTAATTCCTTAGAGGTTTTTGATGACATAACTGTTTGCATCTTACTGAAATGACTGACAGAAAATCATGTCTGAGGTCTAAACTTCGATGAACCATAAACAGCACCCGACTCGGGTATTTAAATTTCCGGAACAGCGAAAGTATTTCATAAGCAAATATTCCTTACTCAGTTTTGTCTTTCTCTTCAAATTTGAATTAGATTGTAGCTAATGCAAGTATGGTTACGTGTACCGCGAAGTAGGAGAGAACATTTTGATCTTCAATTTCTACAAACTTCTTTAGCAATCCCTATTCTCTCAATATTTTATCTACCTATTTCCTTTGACTCTTCTTTATCACTTCATTAAAATCCCTCTATTCCCCAACCATCTCTTGCAACTCCGCGTTTGTTCTATCAACACAGGTTGGGACGGATTTAAGCTATGAGACCCTAAGCGCCGACCTAAAGGTCCGACCAAGGTCCACCATATTAGTTATGATAATGAAAATTCGATATCATATATAAACTACATAAAAGTACAGGCCATATATTACTCTGTAGCTCCACTACGGCAGAAATTATACAAATTATCGAATTATAAGTAGTATTTCGATAAATTCATTATTAATGATGGATAGAATTTACCTCATATAGACACACTAATTATGTAATATATTTTGTAAACATATTAGGCAGGCTTACTCAATACTAAATTCTTTTAAATGAGTGGGAAATAACTTAACAAAATTCCACTGTTTAAAAATCTAATATCTGCGACCGGTTTAAGACTTTAGTCCATTTTCAAGCACATTATCACACACAAGCTCATCATGATATTAAATTTTTAAACAGTGGAATTTTGTTAAGTTATTTCCCATACATTTACAAGAAAAGATTTCCACACAATTAAAGCTTTCCACATTGACTTCATACAAAATTCTTTCCTGAAGCGGAAAGCAAGTACCCGTGAACATGTCGTGCCTTTAAAAAATTGAGAAAAATTGTAGTATATTATTGATAATCCAGTCTTATTCATGTTCCCAAATGCATGACATCCTCATCTAGACCCTAGTGCGCTTAATTATAAATCCTCTCCCAGAACCCCGCTTACTCTACCCATTCTCACATCCAATTTTGATAAAATAGCGACTTCGTCCGGTTCGATCCGAAAACGAGCACGTCATCACGCGATAATCGAAAAAGCATAGACGTATGCAAAATGCAGGTAGATTCCGACGTGGACGACCCAGATGAATGGCTTAAGGAAGAGGTGGGGAAGGCGCTTCCGCGAAAAAGTTGTCACCACTCCCAACGGTGCGCCGACCCAAAGTTCAAACATTGGAAGAGGACGCAAATAGTGACGTTGTTGTCGCCGGGGCGACGGCAGGGAAAGAAAACAAACGTTCACATTGCCACACGTATTCCTGGCGGCCATATTTCATGGGAAGGCCATATACTTCGCCGGGAATACGGTAGCGTGAGGGAGTCAAGAGGGGTCACAGCTATCTGCGAGATAAGGAAACGCGGAGAATGAAAGAGGAGGAAAGGGAAGATCACGGAGAACAGAATTATCTATCCGCATCTAATAGATTCGAGTCCAAATTTAAACGGTCGAGATGTTACTTCGCTTGCTATTGATGTAGTTAACGTAATGAATTACAATAAAAAATAGTCTCAGGATTCAGGTACCCTGAAAGAGCTTGCTTAAGAAATACTTTTGAATGTTCAATTGTACAAAGGAATGTACAATTTGTTCAATATTATACAGGGTGTTCATAAATGTGATCCGATTTAAAATATTCTGTTATTTGGCACTAAGTTACAGGTAGAAAACGCATATCAGCTGAAAGATCAATTCAATTTTATTAAATATGGCAAAATTGTTGAAGAAATCCCGCTTGGGATGCGTTTCCCGCTTGCTCTCCCGAAAAGTGTCTTAAATGGAAAAATGAGTTTGAGAAAACTTAACATTCTAATTAATCGTATTTGAAATAGTCGTTTCTGTTAAAAAATTCTCCGATACTGCTTCCGATTCTGATGCTCATAAAGGTTTCGACGTTTTCATTGCCGATTCTGACTAACTGTAACATCACCAATAAGTAGCAGAATAAAAATAACCATTTTCATCATCATATGTTAGCACTAGTATCGAAATATTGCAAAATATACTTAAATTCTCGCGTTAAATCTCCAAGTATTCATTTCATGGTAAGCTGTTGCTAAAATCTTAGGGCTAAAAGACTTTTAGTTTACCCTAAATGACAATGTAAGAGGACATTACCATACTCAAAGCTTCTTAGATACAGCTATCATCCTGGTCTCTTATTTTCTGGTATCTCATAGGCGGATCCAAGGGGGGAAGGAGGAGGCGATCGCTCCCCACCCCATGGACATATGTAACCTGCCTTAGCCGTGGCGTTCAAGCTTCTAGAAGGATAACTGCGCCATTTTCTGAAATCACCCAACATGGGATCCGAACCCACGACCCTGAGATAAGTGTCTCAAGTTCTACTGATTGATTTAGGTGTAATTTTCTGAAATATTTCCAATGAAAAGGTAGGTATTTCGCATAATTTATTGTTTCATTGTAGGAAGCCCGGTGATGTAATTTTGTAATTTTCTGCATATCTTTAAAGGATGTGGTGAACACATCTTTTGGAAAATGTTAAGAACTAGCTGAAGTGCCCGTTGATTCTCAACGGGGGATTAGTAGTAATGGGCAGTAATGGTGCAGTTAATGATATTTTGAAATAAGAGAATCTAACACCCGTCATATTAGGTTTAGTTGATAGGGCAATTCGTTCATAACGAAAATTTCGATATTTTAAATTTCTCGTAATTTGGAACCGATAAGAATATGAATGGGTATAGAATTTCATTGTTTTGAACACGGCTTCAATTCGTACGATTCTGCGATAGAAAGAGAATCTGCAATGGATAAAAATTATAATTAATTAATTAATTGAAATATCAAGGTAAATTTTTTGCTATCAAGGAATATGATAGTACTTTTGAAAGTACTTCGAGTTGAAGTAAATTCGCACATATGGGCTCTCACAGGGAATCAACGCTGGGATTGCAGTCACAAAAGGCGAAATGGCAACCCGCATGGCTATCCGGATTAAGGGAAATTATACCGAACCCCCCTATCCATGGGCTGTTTCTATATATACCAATGGCTTAAAGGAAGAAAAAGTTATACAGAAGTGAAGTGAAGAACACAAAATAAGAAAGGATGAAAAGACACCTAGAACCTGCGAGAACAGGCTACAGAAGACTCGTTAAAAACATCACCTATCGGATAAACGATTAGATTAAGAGAGACAATACAGATTGCATCGATCGTTCTGATTACTCAGCGACTTCCACATTTATTCGGAGAAACAAAGAGTTGATTCAAATTGAGGATTCCCTCTGCTACCCCGACTTTCTGGAAAAGTCCCAAACGTTCCTCTCTCCATCATTTCCGCTTCCTACTTAACGTCATATCTTCCATCTATTTATGCTTTTAGAGAGGATTTTATAAAATTTATCATAAAACTTAATTGGAAGTAGTTACGGCGTAAAGCAGTTTAATTGAGCACAAAATTACTCTGCAATTTTTCATGTCTATGAAAACTGTTTTGGAGCACCGCTCTACCCCTGAAGTTTGAAGCAAATCGTGATATATTAATGTGTATACCATGTCAAATTATTTTAAATTTATCATTGTAGTGTATTGTAATAGTTTATTATTAATGTATGTAATTGTAGGTAATTTACAGTATTAATTACTGATTATAAGTTGCTAAGATCATAAATTGTTGCATGGAAAGTGACGCTAATTTTTGACTCCGGAGGTATCCGTACTATCCGACAATCGATTTTATCTTATTTTATTACTTTATTTTACTTCATTTAATAATTTTACTACTTCGAAAATCGATCTTATCTTTATTAATTACTATTTTATTTTCATTATGGCGAGTTTAATTCAGATCATATTATATTTTCTAGGATGAAACCGATGGGAAAACAAGAAATCTCGCCTCAACTATCTTCGAAACATTCTTTATCTTCCACTTTCAGAGACAGAAAACTTTAAGAAAAATTTTTTCACTAATCTGATAAACATTGATTACATTTTCGCTTGTTTAAAGTTCCTCTGTTTTTTAATATACCCCAATAAACAGATGATTTTGCTTTTACTTATTCATTGAAGAGAAAATTACATCCCATTCTAGCCACGAACAGAGGCCGGTGCTGTATTTTACGGTGCTCCTTAAAAGTTCACATCAGACAAAGCTGTATTTTTTAAATACTGTTTTTCACTACATAATTCTAAATTTTCGTCATTCTACAATATACCTGCAACGATCCAGGTTAGAGTTGGGGAATGCGTCATTTTTGAGTATATAATGCGGCCTTTAAGTCGCTTCCTAAAAAATGTCATAATTGAAATAATTTTGTTTCCCAATCTTGCCAATGATGTAAATATAGAGTAGGATTCTGCATTTCTTTGTCCTGGATTAGAGTCCACACCGGTTGTCCGATTTCTGCAAAACGTCGCAAACGCGTTCTCAAAGACAAGGAAGGAATTATTGTTGCATTTTTATTCTCTAATCCTGGATTCGAACCCAGATCGCTCTGGTACCTTTCCACAAAGACTACATGCAAACCTCACTTTCAACAGTTAAGATATATATCTCGTAGGCAAAAATAAATATATTTACTTTAATGAACTATTTACTTTTGCTTAGAATATTCGTAAAAAATGTTTGTAAGATCGCTGTTGTACATTTACTAATTAAAAGTAATGAATGTAAGATCATTGTTACATTTCAATAATTAAAAATAAACAAAATGTCGAATAGTTAATAATTAATGACTGAACAGAAACAATCAAGACATCTCGAGGGAAGAATTCATAAAATTTACTCTCCGAAATTACGTCCCACGAAATATCTGGGAGAATCAGCAAAAGATTCAACGTGCACGGGCAAAATTGAATCTTTGCACGCAGCGACCATTCTCCACAGTTTATTGCTATTAAAACCACACAGCTACCGTATTCGTCTGCAAACAGTAACATCCTTACCGAAATAAAGGAAATCTGTGCTTGCGAAATGCCAAACGCTTTGAGTGGCGTGGTGGCTTTGAGCAGACTACAATGGCGTTGACTGTAGTAAAACCAGAGGAAGCTTATGTACCAAGACGGAATGACAAACAAAGAAGTGTTGTGAGGCGTAGGCGTCATAAAAAGGACAAACAAGGGAAGAACAGTTACCGCGAATCTCGTCTCTTAACAGGATATAGACTCTCTCATGATGTTTCATAACAGCTTTCCGGTGTCAAAATGACTTCGATGCTAATTTACCACAGAATCATGAGGTGTATAAATTTCTTGGGGAGAAGTAAATGCGTCAATTCATCACATAGTGGATAGATACGCTATCAGAAAGAAGTATATCTCGGAATGTAAATATACGATCGATTGTTACCATGCAATGAATGGGTGGGGACATTGATGGCTGAATTTTTTTAGAATAAAGAGTTAATGGGTGTTAACCATTGAATGCTATTATCAGTTATCCGTAATAAATGTGGGTGGGTACTTAAGATACATCGTCATGCGAATAGTCGGAGCGTTAAAAAAGTCCGGGAGCGATGTTAATTTGTGCTAGTTAGGCCTTGAGTATGTATATAGAGTATAGGACTAATGTTGTATTAGAAAAGTGTATAAGACCTTTCCGAAAAGTGTTGTATTTGCGAATTAGAAAAGGTACAACGAAAGGAAATACGTTTTCTAAAGAATTTATATTTAAATTCGGTGAGAGTTACTCAGATACAGGACCCAGGATGGGAATTTTTAGAAGAAGAAAGATTCAATGAAATATTTTATTTGCTTAATAAATTTAAAGAGAGTGCGTTCTTAGAAGATGTAGCCTACGCGTTGTCTTTGTTACACAGCCGTTCCGAAATAGATCAAAGAAATAGATTATAGATCGATTCAGGAATTTACTTATTCCGGGAGCTTTAGGCGAGTGTAATCGGTAAGGAAAGTAGAGTCATGGTACATGCATCCCCTGCCACTGACCGAAAGGTGCTTACAGGGTTGATACATAGGTGTAGATGTTTCTAATATATACATAGGTGCGTAATTTTTCTAATAGAGGGAAAAACTTAAGAAGTTTCATCGTGAAAGAATTAGGCTAAAAATTTAGATTTCCCCAAATTTTATATACTAACAGACTACCGGTTTCGTTGCAAGGCTGTCATCATCTGGACTGATAAACCAGTGGAAACTCTATTCTAGCTTGGTTCCTCTACGTGATGGTTGAGATAGTCGATTGTAATGGAAACAGGATCAATGACTATTTAACACGAAAAAGTGGTAACTTGAACACCCCATCTCATAGACTTAGTTTAACTGGGAGAAGCTATGAATTGATGGCACTAAAATCATTTATTGTATAAAAAAACTACCTACCCTACTGAAAATGGTAATAATATAATAAAAATTTGGTAAAAATTTTAAAATATTTACTCAAATTATTGTTATTGTGTGGAAGATTTTATAAATGAAAAGCACGTTTCATTAGATTATTACGTAAAAAGGCGTATGAAAAATGTAATATATAATTACATTAATATTTAATGTATTATA
The DNA here is from genome assembly GCA_036926295.1 of Pachydiplax longipennis. Classification (NCBI taxonomy): domain Eukaryota; kingdom Metazoa; phylum Arthropoda; class Insecta; order Odonata; family Libellulidae; genus Pachydiplax; species Pachydiplax longipennis. The sequence continues at coordinate 20,151,072 of JAVFKF010000003.1, read as the reverse complement.
ACTGTAGTTTGTATATGTAATTGGTAAGTAACATATATTTGTTATGAAGCGTAAGATGATGTAATTGTAATCAAATGTAATGTAGGTTTTTAATTAGCAGTCATTGTATTATATTAACTATCCATGAAAATTGTCCCACACATCCTTGTGTATGTCTTTAGATACAAAAAATTATTCCTATTATTACATAATACAGTTTCTGTTTACATGCATGGAAATAGTACTAAAGAACTCTGATTTCATATTAGAAGTTAATAACCACAGTCGTCGATGAATAGTGAGACGATTCTCGAGCATAATAACATAACAATCACATAGCGACAAACCTCCAAACATAATAGACAACTATTACCGCATCATCCCAGAAATTCCTCTTCCTTACACTGGATCTGCTCTACCATGCGGCATCTTAAGCGATTAAAAAAACCCGACGGCTAAACAGAATTAAAAGGGAAGAAAGAATAAAGGGATCGGATTGTGGAATCGTTTCTATGAGGTTAAATCTTGTCTCCGGACTGTAACAATAATGCCAGTGAGGGAAGACCTCCCAATAAACCATTTCATTGGAGCAGAAAGGAGGACGTGAATTGGAACGGGATTCTGCAGGGACAAGGACGTCTGAGGTCTTCCTTTTTCTCTCCTAAATGTCACCTCCTTTTCCATTCCTTTTATACCTCCCTTTTTTGAAGATCCTAAAAGCTTATGAAACCCTCTTGGTCCCACCGCCTCCACTTAACCCCTACCAACTCCTTCGGCCATAGATTCTGGGTCCTCTAGAAAAGGAGGTCGGCAGCGCGTGTGTCAGTGAGGTTGCGATATATATCAGGGGAAGAGAGGCTCTTCAGGATGTTTGGAAAGGGGATTCAATGTTCATGAGAACGAAGTTCCAGAAGAAATGGGAGTCGCTGTAGGGTACGATTATCCGTGGGCGGATTAACCGGGAATTTCACAATGGACCAGGGTTGTAGAATGATACCTGCTGAGGGTTTGAACCCGGGTTGCTAATCTTCGTAGAAATTTTTGATCGTATTTTGATATTAGAAACTTTTATCTGAGGATAAGTCAGGAGTAACCTGAGTATCTTATGACACAGCTTCTCTTCCTGCTTGCCCAACATTTTGCTGTGCCTTGGTTAAGTCTTGGTGTGCAAGTTATTTCTGAGGATCCTATGTTAATTTATACATTAACTGATGAATGTGGCTTGCCAAAGGGTTGATGTAAAACGGTCCAATGTAGTAACTGTAATTATATTAGCGGATATATGCGGTGTAAATGTAGTAGAAGGTGTACCAGGAGGATATTCTCTAAATTAAGTCTTGTAGCTGTTTCAAGATGTGTTATAACTCTGTTTAAAAATTAACTGATTTTATTGTATGTATATTTTAATGTATTTTAGTGTATATCTTCTAGTATGAGGGAATGTGGAGCAGGTTAGTGTACGAGACAATACAGCCACCAACACAACGTATTTTGGTGCTGTAAAACTACAGTATTTTTTCATTAAGACTTCATTTATCATGGAATATTACCGAGTAAATGTCTAAACCATCGACGTTATATACTTGGATATTCGTTTCCAGGTATTTTCTGATTGGAGTTAAAGAAATAAGCTTTAAATAGTTCTCAGAAAGTTCTCGCAGTACTTACACCAAATTATTGGCTAAATTAAGAAGTCCTTTTAGGCTTGCATGGCAAATAAACTTTTGCATGTCATCTCCGCCGTAAGAGGGAGGAAGAAACATTTTCTAGAGTAAGAGTAAATTACTACATCTTCAAATATCTTTGTCGCAGAAACCGTATTTTACAATCCACAGGAGTAGCATTTTATAAACAGCGAATCCATCCCATCAGTTTTTTTCTATCAGCCCATACCATATCAGATATTATATCATTAAATATCCTTTCGATTTAAATTACCCTTCTGTAAAATAAGGCCAATCAAGCTTAAACCATTTTGGTTAAGAGTTATTTTCAAATATTTACCCTATTCCCAACTAAGAATATTTAAAGTCCGCAATGAAAATTTGTTCGTATTTTTGTACGTAAATAAAAATGAATTAGTTTATAAATATGTATGTTAGTTAATAGGAGATAAGTTAACCACCCCTGTGTAGGATTACAGCTGCTAATCATCTTGGATTTGATAGAATAGCCCCGTATTGCTTTGTACCGCATGGTGATGAATTATGGAAAATCCTCCATTCGAGAAAGATTCTCAACTGTCATCAAATAGTCGCAAAATATTTGGAGATACAGTGAAATCGATAATTTCACTAGTAGCCTTCGCTCACCATGGTTTAATAACCAGGGTAATGAGTTCAACACATTATCGCCACGTAAGTGTAGTAAATAATTATTACTAAAACACTATCGATACGAATATCGTAAGCTATCCAAGTGATATACCCCTTTGGTAGGAACGTAAAATCTCTGTGCTATATTCAGTTATAAGAATTGTAAAATTTTGTATTTGAAATAGGCAATAAGTTGAATTTTAAATTAAATTATCATTGATATAGATATATTAAGGATGCTCTCTTTTTAAGAGAATTGAACCAAATTTTTAGGACACGTTTCAAGTCGCATAGGTAATAAAATACCAAAACTATATCTTAAATGTGATTTTACAACTGCGGGCTTAGATTAACAGGATCATCATCTTGAAAATAATTTAAAAATTGCTGCAATGGAATAGTAGCTCTCCCTCCTACGATTCCTACATTCATCCTCTTCCTGAACTCCCGTATTTTGCGTACCCCGCATAACCCGGATTGGTAACAGAAACATCTCTGAACATCCCGCATAGGTATCCTAGACATGTAGCTGCTTCAAGGATGGAAGGGGCGTTACATTTAATTAATGGATGAAAGAATATATATATGCAAAAATCGGCCAATTTATCTCCCCGGAATTGGAGCTACTTTCACATCCGACTGTACTTAAATTCCCCAAATTGCGTAGTTATGACTCCACCGCAGGGGGTAAGGTGGAAAAGGAATGGCTGTTGAAAAATTCAAAGACGAGAGAGGCACGTCACCTGAGGGATATTTTCCTCTTTTGCAGGACGCATCTGCAACGGGATTTCCATCGGGATGAGGGGGGTTCGCTCGTGGGGGTGATTAACTCCATTCCTCCCGGGACAAGAGGAAGAAAAGAGAGGGATTAAAATATCGCGTTAGTTCGGACGACGATTCCGTCAATGTCTGCGGGAGGACCAATTCCATTTCGGAGCAAATGGACGGCCGTTCAATCGCTTTTTTTTACGAACGGAGCCAAAACGAAGTCGTGGAGTCTATCCATTAGTTCATACATTTTAGATACCATTGGCTAACAACTCCTAATTCTTGATAAGCGTTACTTATTTGCCTACTAGTTCTCCATTATGCTTCAGCTTTCATAGAAGCTATATTTTTAGAAAGTATATTTTTAATTGGAGGTAACTTGAACTGTCGGGGTAATACTAAATTCTCCTAAACATCGTAAGAAGAAACACTTGGCAACTTTTTAGGTGAAGATATCAATACTATACAAAAAATGTCAAATTAAAAATTTGCTGTGGGAATTGCCTAGCGGTACAAAAGCAAAAAGGAAAGAGAAAATATAGGAGTAGAGAATATATACTGCAATAACCAAAATTGGAAAAACTTTCTTACGTCTTCAGCATAAACGGACATGATGACATTGGAATTTTTATCCATCCATTTTCTGAAATCTTAATAATAAAAACCTAGCTACGGTTTGTTGATGAAAGGGAGATTCCTGATATGAACGAAAGAAAATGTTGTCCCCTGAAGAATAGAACATGAGGAAGTACAAGATCAAGATAGATAAAACAAAAACATTCTTTGTCCTAAATAGGGAAGAAATTTTGCAGCTAAATCTCAGAATGGACACATAAAAAGGGGTCGCAGTATTCTCCTATTTATATGGTAAGATCGACAGAAATGAAAGAAATAAGAGAAAAGGGGTATGTAAGATAGCTAAACGAAGAAAGCTATCTACCAAGGATAACCAATCCTGTGATTACCCTTTACACTAATATACAGTTTTTGATTTCTTCCCCATTTCATTTATTTTGTGCGTGATTGAGACCTAAGTCGGAATATTGACATCATCTAGCTTTGATCTGCTTTCTAGAAAGTATTTGTCTCATCTTAGAGTCTTCAAACAGAAACTAACAAAGTATATCTTAATCAAGCATTTTGAATATATCTCTATGATGAATATTTCCTTCTCGGCTTATAAAAGTAAACTTAATCCGCGGAAGCAATGTCTGTCAAGGTATGTAACATTAGACATATCTCAGTAAATGTTATACAATTAATTATAAACGTAGCTGTGACAAAAGTAAACGAAAGAAAAATTTTCCTTTATTCTGTACTACAAGGAAAATGAAGAATATTCATTAGGCATATTTATCGGTGTATTTATTTACGTATTTTTGATGTATTCGTTGAAGAAGCATAGAAACCTTATTTAGCATTGATATTTATGTATATTTTACATTATTCAAATAAATATATAAAATGTTCTCCCTTGTCTCTTGCATATATATTAAATCATGTACATCCTGCTAGACATATGAAAATTTTTTCATGATTTCACAGCTAAGATAGCCGTTCCGGAAACAAGTCCCCAACGTACTATACATCATCTCAGCAGGAAATAACTAGTGCATACAAGCAGGTTATAATCGTAATCGGCTAACCGGGTTTTGTATAATACTTCTCAAGGAAAAAATCGTATGTGTTCTGAAGGCCGATATCGCCTGCAGAAGTTACTAACATTGCAAAAGCATATACGATGAAGCGAACGTATATGCTCAGAAATACTTCCGCGAAAAGAAAAATTTGTGCTAGTCAAGGGGATGGGTACTTAAGAATAAAAGGCTCCAAACTGCAATAACCAGCGAGGGATGTTAGTACCAAAGCTGTAATCAGAACGGAAACAACTATCCTCCATTCATTTATAGATTCACACAGCGTCCCGTTCTTTATTCCCCGTTTGAAGCATAAGTTAACCCAGGTCCTCTTCCTAGATTTTAATTTCCAGAGTCCCTTTTCATAGGACGCTATTATATAAATGCCTCCACGGCTCTCGATGGCGGATTGGGGCCCGAAATAAGACAAAAAATAAGAGAAACACACCCACGCATAATGAAAAAACCGAGGGCTCGGAGAAATCGATTCCGAATACCCTTTCCGCTTCTCGCCTAACCCCTTCCCAAAAAAAAGAAGAGCGAAAACACAGAATCCCCTCCTAACAAAATAAAGAAAAAACATCCCATTGTCTGCTCAAGCGTTCTTCCCATTTTTTACCGCGCATATTTTTCTCTCGTAGGGAAAACTCCGGGTAGACGCATTCAGAAAGCCACTGCGTGTGCGTGGGGAAGAGTAAATGAAATTTTAAGCGTTCGATTCGCTAATAAGTCAGGGCTGGATTTTCTCGCGCCAGATGCGCTCTTTACCCCCTCTTCTTTTGCTCCCTTCTTATATGTATTTCTCTCTTCATTCCTTTACTGCGTTTCCCTCTATGATTCTCTCCATATTCAATTCGTATGTGGTCAAGTGGCAGAATCTAGATATAGATACAACCAACGGAGAATCTATCTCTTCCCTTTATTCCTGCTTTTGCATTTATACACACTATGAAACCCGGTTAAGATACTTTACAGGAAAACAAGTGAAAACCTCCTTATCATCGGGATAGCGTTTCAATCAGTACATTAAATATTTTCATTTCTATTAAAAAGAAAAGTAAAGGTAATTGATTGTTGATTGAATAAATTCGATCACCTATCCATATGGGTAATATCATGTCATTAGAAGCTTCATCATGAATTTCATTATGCATATTTTTCGACTCTATTTTTTATTATTTCTATTTTTAGTTATATTTTAGCTATATTTTTTTCTAGTCTCAATGTCCTCAGGTGTGGAAATCTTTCCTTATCAGATTTAAGAAAATAATTTCCTTTAAGCTTAAAATTTATTTATTACTATAAATTATTTTCACAGGTTTTTCACACCCTCATTCTTGGGGGTATTTTGCAGTAAATATTTTTTCTAAGTATCCGAAACAGGGTTTTTTTAATCCATACAGTAGTTTTCTCCCTTTCTTTCTCTTATTCTGCTTTATTTCTATGTTTTCCTCAATTGTTACCATCTTTCAAGATGACAAAGGGTTATTATAAGAGGAGTTTCTATAGTCTCTATCTAGCTCTAAATAAAGCCGTCTTTTATTCCATTCTAAGCCATGCCATTTAAAGGAAATCAGATTGAAAGTAAGGCATTTTCTGCGGTAGTATCTAATTCTGTGTCTTCTAAAGATAGTGCGTTCGAGAATTGTGGCATGTGCTCAATTCAGCTGATATGGGACACAGCCAACTCATTTAACAAGAAACAAATGTAATTTTCAATTCAAGTTTTATGATCTAACGAACTTTCTTAAAGTCCTTCATAAGTTTATGATAACAGGCGAAATAAACTGTTTGCAGCTCTAATGTGACATCAACAGTTCTTACACAATTCTTCTTAATTCGGGAAATTGATATGGTTGTATATACAGGTAACCCCCGATTAACGCTCAGTAATAAAGTAGTCATTTGTGAACGGATCCGCATAATACGAACAAATTTCCCGCTTCAACATGAATTCAAATGACTCATTTTCGATTTATATAAACTCAAATCCTCACTTGATCGAGTTGTAAGCGCAGGATATTAGGGAATTGCTATATAGACGTCGATTCGTCATATGAATAAGTGAAATTTTTAGTAATTTATTGAGATTAATTCAGATACCTTCATGCATATTATTATCCAATGACAAATTATGTAGGGATTTTAAAAATTCGTTTAACACGAATCTGTTTCGTGTGGCAGTTTTAAGAATGTATATATGTCTACATTTACGTATGTACCCTGTTAGCCGCCTGTTGGTGTGTGGTAGGGAGTACATGCAACATGACTCTATTTTCCTAATCGATTACTTTAGCGTATCGGAAAAATGAATTCTTGGATCAACCGTTATAAAATCTATTTCTCAGGTTTTCCTCGCATTATCAGAATGGCCCAACGGGGAGGTTGGTAGCCGCTACATCTTCTACGAATATACTTTCTCTGAATTTAATAAGTAATTTAAGATTTGGAAAAGAAAATTAATTTGAAAAGTTCACCGGATTTACTGGAAAATCCAGTGAAATTTTACGAACTAAGTTTTGTTTTTCCATCCTTGTTGTGGAAGAACTGACGGCTTCCATAATGCATTATTATTTTCCCATAAATCCATATTAAATTTAAGTTATGATTGAACCTTTCTTCTTCTAAATATTCTCATCATGCTTTCTGAATCATCTGAGTAAAGCTCCGCGATTAGCTATTGCGATCCTATTAAAAACGAGTTGCCTTCCGTACATTCGTACAAGACTTTTAAACACGGAAAAGGTATTAAGCGAGGAAATAGCAGTTCTATATTTTTACATTTTTCTCTAAAGTCTCAAGGTATGTATGTATGTACCTCTCACACAACTTCATAGACGAAAATGCAGGCAGCTGAGGTGAATTGAATCATAATGGCTGATTAATTACGAACGTTGGGTGAAGTGAACCCCTTAGAAAACGCTCCAAGGAATAAAGAAAGAGTTCTGGGGAAGTGAAATTGCTTCTCTTGATTCCGCTCCGCCTTGATTACGCCCCCAAGTGGACAAAACAGCTGAACAGCGGCGTCATTGTAAAGCGTAGTAGAAGGAAGATAGCCTTTTAGGTGACTGTAATGGCGGAGATAAGGATATCACGCGTAACATTCGCTCCGCCCATTCTTCCACCCCTCCCCAACCCCTTTTTGCTTTTTCTGTATTAGGGAACGAACACATGGTCTACGGAGAGGTACGCTTATGCGCGGGAAGATCTTTCCCTCAGCGCCACGAAGAGACTGTGTAGGGAAAACATGAACTATTTCTTTTGCATACTTTTTTATATTGGCGAATTCTGAAGGAAGCATCGCCCCCTATCATTGACGATTTTGCAAAACAAGCGAATTGCATAGGTATAACAGGAGGTAAATCTAATATATGTGAGCTCCTACTGTATATATGTAAAGTTTTGTGCGGCGATTTGTTTAACAGCTAATTGGAGAGAATCGAAGCACTAATATTTTTACTATCTTACGCTAGATATTTGCTGGAGGTGCGAATATTATGTTTCCGAATGTAATCTATCCGATCGAATCAAATTTATCTTTTTATTAGACAATAAATTGGAATTTAATCGAAACATGCTACTCGAATTGAATGAAATTGAATTAATCATAGAATAAATATTTCAGTGGTGGAGAATTGTTTTCATTACAATTTTTTTCAGTTTTCAATTCTCTATACAAAATTTGTAAGGAATATTTCAAATAAGAGGGTTCATAACCAATTATTAACTAATTTAATTATAAAATTGTCTGTAATTACAAAATTCTATCTAATCTAAAAAAATGTTATAAATTTGCAATGCTATTTTAGCAGATGACGGCAATAAGCAGAGGGCTAAGAAAATGAGAGCTCCAGTTCGGAAAATTTACTAGAAGCAAACGGACAAAGCATCGTGTATTGAACTGAAACGATGTTTTTGTCAATTCCATTCGATGTGAAAAAGCACGAACAAATTTGATTATTTTCTGTCATTCTTGACGGGTTTAATAAATGAAATGTATTGTAAAATTTCCTTTAACCCCTAAAGCTGGCCGATAAGAAATTCAATCAAGGATAAGGTAAAGGTATTTATCTTCGGCCATAATTTTTCACTTCCTATTATACTTAGAAATATAATCTTCCACGAGTAACCACTTCAATTATACCAATATTAGGTTACGTTATCGGTAATTCTCCTTTTTGCCATATTTGATTTCATATATATTTGACTCATGAAATATTCACTTTTTGCATCTACCAATCTACTCTCTCTTTCTCCCTTTTTAGAGTATACGTATATATCCAACGAGAGGCGTACCTGCCGATACATATTAAGACCGGACGATACAAATTATTTCCATAATATCCCGTGCGGCTTTCATAAGTAATAGTGATTTTATAAATTACTTCTGCATTTTGTGTGTTTCCTCGTTACTGGGTTTTTATCCGTAAGCCTTCAGTCAAGGAGATTTTCTCCACAACTCAAATCTTTTAGTGTTTACTTGTATCTATATCTAGCATCTAAATATTGTCTAATTGTTAGTACCAATTGATTTATTTATTCTAGATTAAACCTTATTCTCCTTCAATCTTTTTTGAAATTTACTTCGAAATATAGGCATTGTAACTTCAATTTGGTTGAAGACAGGCATTTTGATCTCAACTCGCCGTAAAATTTAATAATAATAATAATATTTTTATTATACTACTAACTATAATTATATGCTGGTAAAGGATAACATTTTCTAGTAACGAAGGCGTTACATAGCTTATCGATCTTTTCTCATTTGTTTTATCATTTCGTGGAACACCGTATATAAGACGCATTTCTATTACCAAAAAAAATAAAGTTATAAGTCCGAGTGCGTCCTTTAGGAAATAATGGATTTTCCACAGCATTTATTGTGATGTATCAAAAACACAGTCCCAAAAATCTTTTGCGTTTCATATATAGGAGCGATTTATATAGTACTCAAATTTCAAAGAAATTTCATTAAATAACAAAACAAATCTCCTAGTTCAGAAACCTTTAAAATAGTTGAGGCGATAATTAAAACCCAGATATAAACATGTACGTAAATTCGGGGAATTTTCTCTTCCACTCCCACCCACATCTGAAGACGTACATCAAAATTTTAGGCAACGTCTCGTACAAGACAGCACATCCTCCCGGAGCATCTAAGACTCATCTCCGCAGCCTCTTTTTCCTCTCAACACCGCCGCCTACATGCATTCGCCCTCCTAAATCTAGTAGTCTTCCAAATAAATCCAGCCGTGTTTTCCCAACTCAGAAACCACGACGTCAGGCAAAATACAGAGGAGGATAGAAGTAACAAGGGGGAGGGGGTCTAATGAAATCCACGGCCGTAAGTCTTTCTGCAGCCTTATCCAAGAAAGCTCTTCCTATATATAGAACGCGAAGATGGAAGTGAAAATGGAAGAGGAAAACAACCGAAATTTTCAGCGCTTGCTTGCGTCGGGAAGAACATTCATCCGCTGCGAAATGTTACGGTTTGCAATTCTATCATTGTAAGGGATGCCCAAAGCAGGAGATCTACGTCGATGCTGAATACTTAAGTTCACGCAATGATTACGCATAAAATCTACATTCATAGACACGATGCTAAGAAATATAAATAGTTACTGTGGCAAAGCGTTCTCATTAGAAGTGTACGTAAAGTTCATATTTTTTGGAAATAATATTGAGGGCTGCATTCAAACAATCTAAGGATTGAATGACCTATGATGATGATGTTAGAAAAATAGTCTAACAAAATTAAGAAAGGTTTCAAAAGAGAGGATATCTATCAGAGATTTTCGAATTTGACTCATAGAGTTTGTATCGCAGTGTAAAAATTTAAAAGGGTTAAGAGGTACTTGAAGACTACCCTGTCATACTAGCGAATTCATCGTTCGGATCGCGTTCTTACATTCGCAATGTACGCTAACTTTCTAATTTATAGCTTGTCGTTCTATGTACAGTTTAGAGTATATTGCTACGTCATTATTGTATTATTATTGTATTTTTGTATAAATGTCGTATTAAACTATTATCGTTATTATTAGTAAACTTGGCCGATTTGAATTTTAGCAATTAAAATTTTTCTTTTGGAGATTGAAAATATTTCATTTACTTTTTCAAGGCAATGGTTACCTCAACATATGGCACTTTCGAAATCAGATGATATCCGGTTTCTTGCCACTTATAGGTAGATGGCCGGGAAATAATTAAGTCAATAAGGAGTGAATTAAAGTAATTAACGCATGTATGTACATAACTATTAGAGAATTTCGGAGTAGATGCTATAGACAAGAATGAAACTGGTAGTGTCAATGAAGAAGGAGAAGAAAAAGGAAAAATTGGAAGTTGGTTATTCGAAAGAGCAGAAATTGAAGTGAGGAAAGTGATCATTGATTTAGTCGCGTTCTGGATTCGAAATTGAAAGAACTATGATTAAGTAGACGAAAATTGTGTAGAGTGTTTCGGTTATATACAAGCCGTCCCATTAATGACCTAGGAGATGCTTGGAGTCATTTATGAATAAGATCATCGATGAATACAGAATTTAAGCTAATTTGAAAGTAACAGTAAGAAGATATTAGTATTTCTGAAGAAATTATTGTGATTGCATTCCTTTGATTCGGAAATATGCAGTTGAGATTACCAATCTGCAGACACAAATTTACGATCATGTCCAAGTGTTAATAAATGAACTCGTTTCGCTCATGGACAGTTATGTGTTGCATTGTCACCATCAAGGAGGTGACAAAACATCAAGAGATTTATCAGTGCAGAGAAAAGAGAGGAAAGGAAGTGTTTTGAAAGACGAATGGATCTTCTGCAAAAAAATTGAGTTAAAAGAAGTATTTGATCATTTGTAGAATCTCTCTCCTAAAATGGGGAATTCTACAGAGGATCCTAAGCATTTTTACTTCGAGTCTCACATGATCCATAATGATCAATAAAATTAATCAAGAAATATTTTGCTAATCCTCTCACAGTTTAAGTTCCATCATGATTGATATCTGAAATACCGTTTCACCTGATGTTACTAAATAAATGTCGGAAAGGAAATTTTTATGGAATTTGTTCGGAACGCAATTAAGATCGTCATTCCATTATTCATCCTAATTTTGAGATAATATGCCTCATATATAAATAATTGACAAGTCAGAGATGAGGTAATAGTCTATAAAATTTCATAAGTTCGTGATGGCTCAGCTTTGCTGGACCGACAGCGTTAAAGAAATGTTGCTGAGGGATAAATCGGAGCAAAAGAGGAAAGTAAATTAATTATCCATACTCTAACTTGAAGCTATTTATGAATTTCAATTGAGTTTCTCATTCATTTATTTAGATTTTCTCAAATTGCAATTTTTAATTGATCTAGTTTCAAACATATTTACATGGTTACAACTTGGGATTGCGACGAAAGAAAATGTCTCCTAGAGAATTCTCAAATAGAAATAATTAGGAAGAATTCGAATCAGCTTCAACAGGGGGATCTGTTTGGCGATATTTTAATTTGATTTGCACAAAATAAGTTATTACGAAGGCGAAATTCTTAAGAAGCTATTCTAGAGAAATGGCGTAAGAGGACGACAGTGCTGATTTAAAAAAAATATTCTGCTCTATCAAATTGTCTACACCGAGTTGCAGTGCATCTGGGACGGGAAAAGTCCGCGACTTAAGCGGGAATCAGAGCGTCTTAAGCGGTATTTTTACCATGTGTTTCTTATGGAAGGGACGGGATGAAGCCGCATATCTTAGTTTGCCGAAAATTGATTTCCCATAGGTTTCTATAAAAAATCATTTACTTCGTTCTCTTTGCTTCCCAACATTTACAGTACTAGCAAAAAGCACAGCATGAGAAGGGTAAAAACTCACCAAAGGCGGTGTCTTTACTACTTGTGTTGGCTGAAAGGGACCGGAATAAAACCGCGTATTAAGCGGAGTATATAGCCTTTATGGTGAGCGTCTTACACGGGTTTTACTGTATGTGTGAATTGAGTTTAGTTAATGAGGTATTACGCTTCAAAATGCGCCTCTGGCCTTTCTATTCAGTGGAATTCCATTCAGCCGGTAAAAGGGGCAGTCGATTCGAAGCAGTTCCATGTAGTACACGTACGGATCTCGCGGAAGAAGTCTTGTACTGATGGAGATAAGGCAGAGGGCAATCTTTCCTCTTTCCCTGGGTGACAGGATAAGACGGAGGCTGCGAGTATTGTTCGGAACTGCAGCAGCACAGGGTTGGAAGCCGAGGTGCAGGAGATGGACGTCTATCCCACGAAACAGCTGTTTCTTCGCTTTATCTAGCATCGCAAGAAAAGAGCACGCTTTTCCATAGCGCCTCACGCACTTCCTCAACACATCACGCCTGACTTTTTAATTACTTCACTCTCATAGAAACATTTATTCTAGAGCTCGAAACATTCGGACGGTTTTGAAAATATATGGAATAACGTCCCCTAAGAAAATCAACGGGATAGTTCAAACGGTAGCAAAATAGTTGAACAAATGCGTTTTGTATGATAATTTGCTTCTTTGTCTCAAAAGATATTAGCCTAGGTTCCCAGATAGCCAAGTGGGCAGCGCGTTCATCTTTAGTAAAAGCCGTCTTGAGTTCGATTACCGGTGGGGGCCATATGTGACCTTAGTAAGGGAAGTAATTTTAACAATACTATAATACATAAAAATAGTGTTATGTATAACAATACTATAATATAAAGCAATACTACTATCAGTTATCTGCCTGAGGACTGTTTGGGTATTAAATCCATGCATTATTATAAAGCTTTTGCGAGGGAATGAAGCTATTTCGGCATAGTTATCCGTAAATCTCTTCCTGATATAAAAGTGTGTACATATTCATTGTAACAAAAATTCAATTCCTACGTAAGTTTCATTTTCCAAAAGTCATCCCCGATACCTGGTCAGATTCTCAACTTCTCCACCGCTGACTACAAAAATCTTTGGAGAGGGAATGAGACAACTAGGCAAGGTGAGTAGTGAGTTATTTTGCTCTTTCTATTTTTTCACTGAATCTGAACAAAATTCATTAACCGAAAAGTTCAATCAATTATACGAAGAACAACAATCCTATGAAGAACACTTTTTATAGCATTTAATATGAAGAGACCAAAGGATGGCATCATCCAGTACCATTCATAGCTCTTGTTTTCATATTAACACAGTCACAAACAAGACCGAGACAAAAGTAGATGAAAAAATAATTTCCCCTATCCTGTGCCAAACTATAATTAAATACATCCGTTTATAACACACATTATGAAAAGCTGATTTATCTTATTTTTCAATATTATTTATTTGAATTATGCCTATTGTTTTCCAACGGACAGTATGATTACATAGAAGTAATTAAAGAGCGATAAAAAGAATGTAATATTTGACATCCTCAGGAGCGCAGCCAGGACTTGTCTATAAAGGAACGAAATAATGCCTACCTTTCAGGGACCGATATGGTATCTTCCTTAAAAAATTAACTCTCTGGGGGGTATTTGAACTATTAATCCCCCCCCTCGCTGTGCCAGTGGAATTAGTTCATTATATTAATCAAAAATTTGGCTACACACTTACCGAGAGATACAAACCATTAAGCTACTTTACATATATTCTTTAATTTAAACATCTTATTGAGCAAAATCCAATTTATTACCAAGCGAATTGTAGCCATTTCAATCACTGAAAATAAGATCTCATCTGGATATTTTCCGAAGGATTATTTTAGAATAGCTAAATCTTCATAGAGAATAAACTATACGAGTAAAAATGCTGTCATTATAATAAAATACACAGCCATATTCCGTTTACTGGTTTAGATAATTTGAAAAGTACTCAAAGCTAAATGAATACCCAGTCCCCGGTCATTGGGAATCTATTGAAGAGTTGTTCTAGCAATAAATTTGAAAAAAGGGCGGAATAGATTCCTCATTGAGTAGATTATGAGTAGAAGGCGAAAGTAACGAGAAATTATTAATAATTTAATTAAGACAGATTGTCGTTAATCTAAGTAATGGAGGATACCATTAATCATCTTGCGTTAACGTGACTGTCTTGTCAACGTCGTATGGAATACGACGGAAGAAGTTTTTAATCATGAAGTAAACCGGGGTGACTCAATGTAAAATTAATACAAATTTCAATTAGCAACGCAGAGAGAAATTGTAATTCGCGGGGTAATTGAAGCAATTCTCATAGAGATGAGTAGGATCAGAACTATCTTTATCTCTGCAACAACTGCCTCCGCACAAAATACTCAGAAAATCATAGCATATCTATCTGGTCTAGAGATATAGAATGAAGAACTAAGGGTTAAATTTTTGCCTCAAACGTAGGTGAAGTTACAACTCGAAAATTCAATTCTCCAACCCAAAATCGAACATTAACCTCCAACACAATTATAGGACCAAAACCCTCTCAATCAAAAACTTATATTTCTCGCAAGCGGATTCTTCTTTTCTACATTAACTAAATAAAATGCCCTTTTACCTCTTAACTTTTAAAATATACATAAGTGATCAGTGGCATCGGTGATATTTCACACACTTTAATAAGAAAGAAGATTAACTTTATAGTAAGAATATCTGTTGCTCTATCTTCTACATGCATAGAAACTGCAAAATATGCATGTAGAAAACAAGAAATTCAAAATGTTCAGCAGTAAACAAGGCAACGTCTACAACTGTCAAAGTTAACAATGAACTTTTCTCAACAATGAAATGATTAACGATATTATGACTTAAATGTAGTGATGAGACGATACCATTTTTTTTCAGTATTTGAATTCTTGAAAGTACTTCGACAGATGAGGTTATTTCATATACAACTTCAGAATGAATTATATTTGCGGTCTTTATTTGGTCAATTTTTTTATTACTCTCACTTGGAATCTTTCCTTTGGATTCTATTAATACATTGGGATGTTATTTCAAGATAATATGAATTGTTATTTATAATTATATCAACGTATTATATGTTACATCGATGTTATATTGCTCGGAGTCTCTACGCAATCCACGTGCTATTCATCAAATTGTATTTCCCCGTTGGGAATAAACGAGTGGTTCATCTAGTATCACAATGAATACAAACAGGCACTTCTTCTTTCGCATGGCTTGCAAAACACGAGTGGGGTTCCTCTTAACTTGTTAGTTGACACACTTCTGAGGAGTGGCGTCCTTGACAGTGGGGTATATCGCACCCCAGCGACAAATATTATTATAACAAATAATCTACTTAATCTAATTTTCACTTGACATTTCTTTAAACTTCCTAAAAGCTTACTTTTTGAAGTTATAGGGGTCAAATAGCCAAAAAGTAAAATTAAGTGCTTTAAAAAATTCGAATATCGGAAGAAATGGAAAATTTACTATTTATGCTAAAACACAACATTTTTTTATTTTGTGATATAAATATCTAAAAATTTAAATGAGTCTGCTCAATATATAGTTCTACAAGAACATAAAATTTTGTATATAACTGAAGTATCCAATAAAAAGGTATTTATTCTGGAAAAAGAAAGGAAGAAATTTCGTGAAACAGTGAAAATCCTGTTATTATCTATACATGAAAAGTTCTTTATTGTTTAGAAATAATATTCCTACGATTTTGATCAGAAAATGGAAGAAACGTGTTAATAATAACGAAATGAAAGCATTTCAACAACATTTTACATAACGGGGTGGGCTTGGGGTATACCGCACCCCAGCGTGTAACAAGGGTTAAGACGCATAACATCATAACACTGTTCTCGCCACACTTAAATCCCCTCACGAATCATCCGATAAAAGGATATAAAAGCAGCCCACGGATCTTAAACAGAGGTAGACGTAATCATCAAAAAGATACCGGAAGAAACGTAGAAGTGCCCCATTTATTTCGGCGCGAATGACCAACCAGAGAAAGAGGGAGTATATCATCGCGCGGGGGATTGCAAAACGGCTCTCTCTAGTGGATGAATAACACGTAAATTCGGGAGGAATTATTTCACATTCTACTCCGCGCGCTTTGATGTGAAACCCCCTTTTCTTGGTAGCACCATCTGTCATTGTTGGATGTTTAGAACTCTTGTCATGGCAACGAGCGGGCGCCCGCGTGGGCGCGTGGCGCTACTGCCGCTGGTTAGGGAGAGGAATGAAAAGAAGATGGAGACACCTGTCTTGTGTACTTTCCCTTTATACTCCGATGTTTGCTTGTTCCCGAACCGAAATAACATTCCACTTCAAAGGGATCGTGAATTTCCCGGGGATTTTTCGATTATTTTGACTCCTCTCCGAGGATTTGGATGTTTCTGCTCCCTGATATCATCTCGAGAATCGTTCGACTATACATGGTGGTGAGGCGTCAAACCTTATTTTCGGAGGTTCTGCGACAGCTCTTTTTAATTTTGGTCGGAGGAATGAGAGGCGAATGTGGTACCGCCATGTTTCGTTGTGGGTGGGAATGAGGGCGTTGTTTCAAATGCGGTGCGATTGGACGGGATAATCATTCGTGAAAGATCCGTATTGTATTTCATGGAAGAAGCTTGTGAACTGAATTAATGATGGATTATAATGAATAAGGAAAGATTCAAATGACTCTTCAAATGACTATCATTATCCACTTTCTATTCCTTGTAAATGGGCTTACTCCTTCGTGTATTCTTATGGGTAAAATTCTTCTTTAAAATACATTCTAATGTATAAGCTTGAACTAAACAATTGCTCCGGTTGTTAGGGGACGATTTGTTTACAATCGAAATGAAGCACAAAATATTCATCTATTTCATCATAACTATAGCAAATTAGAATCGAAAACAATGTTCCATTGCCAAAATAAGAATCTTTACATAAAATTTTCTGGATTAACTAGCCACGAATTACGGGACCGACTTTGAACTCATTGTGAGACAGAGTATTCCTTCGATGACTTCCTGGTCTTAAAAATTGATTTAGTAGAAATATTTTTGGTATGCTAAATTGATAAAAAAACTAAAAATAGTAGTGAATTCTCGTTTTAAAATCGCGCTATGTGACGGAATCATTTGCGTGTAGGATTCTTTGAGTCCTTCCAAAAAACTTACAAGTTCTTAAACAATGTATTTATAGCCTGTAGAAACGAGTGAGCTAGTTTTTGACTACTTGCTTGTGGAGTACGGGATTGCTTGGGAGGCTGATGTACGGTGGAACTTACTGGGACGTCTATACAGCGGTGAAGGCCTGCCTAGTATCCAGAGGAAACTTTTATAACAAATAAGGGATGTAAAGTAATGAACAATTGTGGATAAAATTAAATTTTCGAATAAAGCAGCATTTATGTCAATGAGTATTATTTGTAATGGAGATCAGTATTGTATTGTATTACTATCTAGGAGGTATATAAATTTCAATAGCATATTGTTGAAGGTGGATGATAAATTTACTATAAAATTGTATTTCGTAGGTAAAAGTACTGTCATATTCTATAATGTTGTATTAAATTCCAAAGATTCACGATTAATTATATGGCATTTCATAACTGGAAAAATAAATAAAAGATGAAAATCTTTCTCGAGGAAACTACGTCCTCTTTAATAACCGATAATTTACTAAGTAGGGTATGAATTCATCGTAAAAACATTTCCTGATTTATTAATTTTTCTGGTTGATGTTGTATTATGTCTTTAAATTTAATGAGAAAGTATCATTGCAATAGTGTAAGATAATATTGCAATGAAGTTGCCATCGGATTGTTAGTCCATATGTAACGGATGAATTAAAAATACCAATAAGAAGTATATAATAGGTCTGCCTAACTCTAACTTAAGTGTTGTCTAAATAATCGAAATACTAATAATAAATCTATAATATGTCTACCTAACTCTAGACTAAGTATTGTCTGAATAATCAGAGTTACATTGCTAGAAAAACCTCTGAAGATCGGAGTTGCGCATGGAAACTAAAGCAGAAGAACAGTTGAACTCTGCGCAATGAATTCGGGGAAATCAAAGGGTTGTATGGAAAGAACGAGAAGCTACGAGCGGAATTGGGCACTCTTAATTCCCCTCCATCTTAATCAGCATCTGATATACATTCATTAATCTCATCCTCAATGTTTTGAAGGGGTGATGTACGTGGAGTGATTCGAGTTAGTTGGGGATGCTAAATGGGAACTGAGATTTATGTTACGGCGAATGAATGCGAAGGGGTAAAAAAAGGCGCTGCCGATTAATGACTTTTAAGTTGCAGTCGATGATGTACGTGTTTTTCTTAGAAACGTTTTTGTGATACCCTCTGGAGCGAAATCCTCGTGCCAAATGAGGGCCATTCGGACAAGAATCGAAGTAATGGCTCGGATGTAAACTTAGTGAGAAATCGATGTATGTGAAACTACTTGTCTATGAAACTTTGGGAAAGTATTGAAGGAAATGGTGAAAGGTAACTTAGCACGAAAAGTCGTGCAATCTAGGAAAAATTTCAAGGGAGAACGAACATGAAAAAGCCTGACCGAACCGGAACTCGAACCTGGATCTCCACTGATCTATCTGGGCAGGAAAGAAAGAATTCACGAATTCAAACTGCACGGAAATTTGCGAGTTATCTGCCTTGTAAGTGGGGTCAGATTTATACTATAAACAGTCGCAGAAAACATCTTACTTGCAGAAATTCTTGGGGCGCCAAATGTTTTAATATCGGAAAATATAATGTTTGTACAATATAAAGCCCAGAGGCTGGTTTGAACTACACCCACCAGTATCAGCTACAAAAATCTCTGATAAGGGGATGAGGCGACTTGGAAAAATGAGGAGTTAGGTAGTTTGTCCTTAGCTTTCCACGTAACTCTTAGATTAGCAATTTATATAAAATCATAGCCATGATGAAGACTGATTGTGAGAAAAAAGTAAATGAAAAATACATTTTATTTATCGTACCGAAAGGAAAGCAAAAAATGTCCCATTCATCAGCATATAATAACAGTATCTGGATATTATTAGCTATATATACTATAAATCAACAAAATTGGATATTTTTGAGTTTTGGTTGTGTATTTCATGAATGTATTGAGTGGAAAACGGAAAATAAATTTATTAATGTTTGAAAAATGATACGTGTATTTCAATAAATGGTATTATTTATTCAATTGTTTTTTATTCAATTCAATTGTATATTTATTTATTTATTCTTATCAAATATTCCATTATTATTATTCTATTATTCTATTATTCAATTTTATTATATTTTTCTTCTACTTTTTACTTATAGGGCAAATATTTCTAATTTAATTTTGAAAAACATTTAATGTCTACAATACGAAAGGAAAACATTACGTGCATTTCTTATGAGAATATTTTCAAGTAGGCTGGATTCGAACCCATAATACTTTCATAAACGAAACTAAGTATTTAGAAAGATAATTAGACCTTATGATTCTATGATTTCATACTTCTATATCTCAAAAAGCAAAAGCACTATTTTTTAAGTTTCTCAATGCATTTCTCAAGCATGATTCATTTACAATCTTTATCGTCTTTAAAAATGAGATAAAATATCTGGGGTCATACTTACCCCACGTGATAGACTATAGAGTAACGTCAGAGACCAAAATCATTATAGTTTAGAGTGAATATCGTCCTCCATCTAAATCGAGAGGAATTTCAAAGTGCATTAATTTAAAGGGAGAAAAGGGCACGTCTAGCCGGTTGCCACGCAACTATGATTGCGCGGGAGAGATCCTCGTATTCCCTTTAGCCATTTCTACCCAGTATCCACTCGCTCGCTCCCCTTGACAGCCAGGATAAATAAATCGTCCGGCCTAGAGAAAACCCCTTCCATACCAAATCCTCCCCTTCTCGGTCGCAATTTCCCATTTCTTCCTCCCTCTCTTGGGCCCTCACTCAAATGGAATTACGGCCACCCTTTCTATCGCTCCACGAAAACGCATTCCCAGATGGAACGCCTTTGAAAAGAGACGCAGACAAACTTATAGTTTTTTTTCTTTAATTTTTTCTCTCCAAGAAGGGATTGAATCGGGTCCTAGGCGTTGGTGACAACGGAGGGCCATAACTTTAAGGGGGAACTACTGCGCATTTTGAAATTTTATAGGACTGCGACAATTGCGAGCGATTTTCGCATGACTTTTTCGTGGACTGGTTCACGAGTCCGAAATGGATCTTAGGGTGATTCCGTTCGATATCGTAGTACAATTTAAAAAGTTCCATGGTAGAGCTCAAAAATCCATATTAACAGTATGGTTCTAGTGATAAGCACAAGTCTCTTTAGCATGATCAGATGCTTAAGTCAGAGAACATGGAGAGATGAAATTCTGGTAAAAGCATGAGTATTGCGGGTCACATATTCGGAGGCGCACCAATAGAATTTTATCTAATTGTAAGACTATCATCCTCTAAAAGTAAATTGAAAAAACTAAAGGAAACTGAATGGTTGAATTTCGCGGTTGGTACTAAAGTATTAATCTTAAATCCAATGACTCTGTTTAGTTTCCAGAATACGTAAAAAATGTTTTCTATTCTCTCAAGATCAATATAAGATTTCATCTTTAATGTGACACTACACTTAAAGTGAAAATATAGCAAATGCTTATTTAATATATATGTGCTAATTATGCTGTGGGACCCTTTTTTGAACGTCTCCTATAAACTACAAATTTAATACTATGTGATTATTATATTATCGATTAGTTTACTTAAACACTGATTTAATTCATTAAAACCTTCAGAAATAACATTATTTGCCTTCGACAAAAAAGAATTTTCAAGGATGAATCGATACTAAATTCAAGTTTTAAAGACTCCTGGGCAACCAAAGTACACAAGTACAAAGTAATAGACTATAGCAAAAGCGATCCTGGGTTCGATTCCTTTAGGGATCACATATATGCAACATGACCTCAGCGGTCGAAACAATTTTACTTTACTTTAGTACAATAATACATCTGCTAACGAGGATAATTTGCTCTGTAATCATATTTGTTGGACAAAATGTGTTTTCCCATAGGGTTCTATAGTAAACCATTTAATTAATTCTGAATGCTGTCCATTATTTGAAGATAAAGACGAGTGAAATATCGGATTGTTGATTCGATATCCCGAAGAAAGTGAAACTTTGAGTCCATGAAAATGTTCACTAAATAGGGAGGAGCGAGTAGAAAACCAAATGGAATCGTTCGATTCTTCGGTGCGCTAAGGAAGGATTGAAAAATTGAAATCTCTCAATTGAATTATTTTATTTCTTCATTCGGTTTTCCCACTTATACACACATCCACTTTATTATACGTTAGCCTGGATCATATCATATTTATTTAAAAACATTCCTTGCAGATTGTCCATAACCAGGTCGAAATATACATTTACGCGTAGGTAATGTCATAATTACATAACAAACAAATTAAAACTAGATTACGATAGAATTAGAAAAAATTTAAAATTATGTTAACCAGGGATATTAAATAAAATTGTAGACTAAGAAATTAGTTTCATTTTCCTTTTCATTTCCCTAAAACCATTAGGAAAGGGCTTAATGTTAATCTTTAGGAGATTGTTTCAGTCCCTTCCAGTTTTTGAGATAAAATATTTATTCCCACGTCTTTTCTAAGGTCGCAGTCCTAAAAATAGCGGAAAATATACTTATAAAAATGTTTCTCGGGTTTCCAACCAGGTTAATTCTGGTAACATTGCTGTCGCAAACTTTCCGATGACACACTCTGTCATCTTCCTCAGTGCAATTCCGAAAATATCATCTTTAGCAGAAAATTCGTTTTCCAAGTATTCCTTAGCCGAAGAATCCGATAGCAGTGTTGCTCATTAGCCAAGGTATCATTATACCGCTCAAGAGTTAAACGCATGATTAGCATCTAATGAACACGGTAAGCGACAGAAGAAGACTAAGATGCCGCAAAGACCTTAAGAGTTTGAAACGAGCTTTAGATTCTCAACAGATTAATTAAACCGGAAGAAAAAAATGGGTCAAGGGGAAGAATCGGCCAAGGAAGCTGCCCTTTTTGGAACTTTTAATTAGCAAAACTTCGGATGTCCTGTTCTCATATTTCCCCGGGGAAAAGGAAGTGAAAAAGCCCCGTTCCATTCACGCTGATCGAGTTAAGCACAACAATCGAGCACCTTCTCAACCCCGTCTCCTTGGCAGCGAAGCTTCTATTGTCGAAACCATTCCATTCTTTTTTTTTAATCACCACCCGAGAGAGAGAGGTTCGACGTCCATTCCTGAGGTCGGCGATACTTTACGTGAGCATGAATGCACGGGGGCGGACAATGCACTGGTGAAGCGAGACCGATAGGGGGCGGGCGGGATGCATTCAGAGCTAAAATCCAGGTGAAAGGTGAGGATCGAAAGAATGAGGAGAGGAAATGATCAAACCGCAAGAGGAAATAAGATAGGGGACGAATTTATTGAGATGGAGTCGGAGCGAAATGCTCCTTGGACCGTGAAATGTGCCGTTTGTTAAAAGTAAAGGGTCTCCGAGGCTACCGAAGGAAGGATGGACTTTTGAAAGTAACCCGGATTCTGCCACAATGATGTCTTCTCCTTGGGTGAGGTGTAATGTAAGAAAGGCATGGGTAAGTCACCAGCAATGGGAAGCGGCTACGGAGTAATAGTGAGTACATAGCTGGAGCAGAGCTGCCAAATTATTTTTTAAAATGTCGCTAGAAATGACCTGAAAAGTAGCAGGAGTCGCATAACCCATAAAAAATCGGCAAAAAAGAAGCGGAGATATATAGAAATGCTGGAATTCGCTTATAAATTTAAAAAAGTCCATATATAAGATTGATTAAATATATAATATTATTTTTGTCTTTTTGAACCATAAGTGATGCTATTCTGATTGATTAATAAGAAAAACTTATTATTTTCAGATTCTGGGAGAGAGTTAGCGTTCTATATACCGCTACTTGATATACAGAGAGCCAGATGTATCTACAATTGAAAATAAATCGCAATTTCTACTGAGAAAATCGCTATTTTGATATTTATAAGCAGAGGGGACGCAGAAATTTTTCCAGGGAGTGAGGAAGGAAATTTGGTAAGAGGGATTTAAGATAATTTCCTTATGAACTCATCTCCAATTCTAAACCTCGATATGTACCCTGCAAGCCGCCTTTAGGCCTGCAGCAGGGGTCCATGCACCATGAATCTACTTTCCTAATCAATTACTTTCGCGTATCGTTTTCGGAAAAAAATGAATACTTAAATCGACTGGTTCTAGCATCTATTTCCCTGATCCTCGCAGTATCGGAACGGCCTATGTAACAAGTAGGGTGCGAAACGAAGCCCCCTTAAGGATCACATTGGAAAAGGGTTTCAGGAGATGTTGCACGTGAAGGCGTGCGCCTAGGAAAATTCTCAAGGAATAGCGAACACGAAAAAAGGCTGACAAGACCAGGACTCTCCAGGAATCTTCCACTTCCCTTGCCAACGAAGTCTCCCTAAAACGGTATGTTGACTGTGCTGGCTCGATAGCTAATTGAATAAATCGGAAATTTCGCCTTTACATGCAGCATTTCCTAAAACCCTAGGAAATAAAGTATAGGAAACTATATCCCTCGTACTTTAACACACAATAATTTCAAAGGTAAGTCGGCGAAATTAACCATATATGTAAGTGTTCTACCTTCCGGTAGGTTCATGTGCCACCACATTCCCTATTTTAATTCCCTCTCCTTCAATTCCCGGTAACTTATCCCACCCCTTAATTCGTCTAACATCTTTTGTCTTTGTCTTCCCCTCTGTCTTTTCCCTAGTATTCTTCCCTCAATCGCTTTCTTCAGCAATCCCTCTCCTCTCAATATTTGACCCACCCATTTCCTTTGTCGATTTCTAATTACTTCAATTAACATCCTCTTCTCCCCAACCATCTCTAGCACCTCCTAGCTCGTTGTTTACAAAAATTAACCAATAACACTCGTAATGATAATAGTAATAATGCAGCATGTACGAAGGTGAACACGAATTCTTTCTGGCTCAGGAAGAAAGCGAAACACGCTGCTTGACTATCTCCAATCTTCGTTTGCGATGGCTTCTGACGTTTAAAAATCGACCGATAGCAGAAAAGAAAGCTCTCCTCCGGATGCAAAGCAGTTGACGGCTCACTCTTCGGTGTATCGGCCCATCTGCCTCAAAACATGCATTCATCACTTCTCGGACGCAGAATTCGGTATCTCTGCCATTTCATCTCCCGCACACTCGCGGAGCAACTTGGGAGGACAAAAAACGCCAGACAAATGAAGGCAGAATTTGCGCAGGCATAAAACGAATTCTCGATAAGGGATCGCCGAACTCTTCTTCCTCATTTAGCAAACGATATTTTCGACTCCCTTCGGCGCGAGAGATTGTCCGGATACGCGTTTTAACGAGGCACCTGCGACCTGCGCACAATGTCGCATCATCGGCCATTTACAATGTGTGGCTTGACTTGCTCAACCTGATAAAGATGAGGGATCTTAGTAATGCTCTGCCGAAGAAAGCTGCTCTCATATTATAAGACTGTGGTCTTATACGTAACTTCTATTTGACGATTGTTTCATCTAAATCCAGTGGCGTACGCAAAAGGGGTTTGGTATAATCACCTCGCGAAAATGTGAAAAGAACTAAAATTATAAATAACTCGCATAAGAAATCTTATTATTAGAAGCTCGTGCGTATTTTCATAAAGACTATGAATTTATAATTTATCTTACAAAATATTAAACCAAAATAAAAAACAGCAACTTTTCAAAGTTTATTTACTTAAAACATTTTTGAATAATTATCATTGACTGAAATGTGCTGAACATACGTTTAAAATCTGTGAGCCCAATTCTTTCTTAAAATTTTTATGTTTTGCATAGCCCTAGGATTATTCTAATTGCACTGTTACTATGAAATACAAATTACAACAATACCCACAAGACCTCGAAATAATTTTTCGTGTATGCCACTGTCAACACACTTTCACGTCTAATGATGGACATGGCGACCACCTAGCAGAAGGCGTGGAAAACACGATCTGTTCACTCTTTTTCCCATTCTGTAAGTATCGTGTATTGTTCGCGAAGGAAATGGATTTTTAAGGCGAATTTTCCTAAGGAAAAAGGTTAGGGTAAATTTGCACATATGAGTGTGCAGCCAGGAAAAAGCTCAAGGAAATACGGATTTGAATAAAGTCTGACGGGACCGGGAATCGAACATGGAAATTTCCTCTATCTGAGAGGCTGCTTTATCCAATCAAGTTATGTGGGCAGAAAACCTCATTAAAATGTATTGGGTACTTGCTCATCGGCATCATCCATACCACCACCGCCCAAACAAAGTAATGCTAAAAAGAGCTAAACGAATCACAAGAAAGAGGGCTAGGGTAAATTTCTACATACGTAAGGGCGTGCACCTAAAAAAATCCCCTTTCGGTAGTGCCAAAACTATATTTCGTTTTGTAAATGAATAAGAATTGAATATTTCCTTTATTATGAATGTTAGAAAATAAGCGATAAGTAAATGCTAACAATTATATAATCCTGTGTGACCAATTCTCTGTGATTTTGGAAGAAAATCGTATTAAAATTATTATAGAAATACATTATAGAGTTATGTATATCATTATAGAAGAACTGGAGGTTAATGCTTTGGGAAAATACTTCCTCAAAGATAACTTCCCCTCCCCCAAAAGGACTTGTATGCTAACCTTCATAAGATGACTATTCCAAAGGCCGGTAAGAACACTAAAACTCAACATATCATACCACAAAAATAAAATTTTTGACCTGTATATACTAAAATTACGGACTTTGGTTAATGCACCCATATTCAACTTTTCCTTACAAACATTAGACCTCAAGGGCGCATCTGGTTGAATAGGGTAGAAGAATTTTCAAAAAGTGAGAACACGCAAATTGAAGACCTCCCAAAGTGAAGATCTAAGAAGTTCTACACGTGCAAAATTATCACGGATCCAAGGGGGCCAAGAAAATTTTTAGGGGTCCTTTCAGTTACGTCCCCGGAAAAAATCTACGCGGCCTCATTTCCTAAATCGACACTCAGATGGCATTGTTTTTCTCCATGGTGAGGTGGATCCCATCACAGCCCAAGGCAAACATGAGCGCTCGAGATATTTACGAGCGCACGAGCAAATGCACTTCCCAGAAGTGTCCTTTTCAAAACCCCTTCTGCTCCATCTCACACACCCACTGCAAACATACGCCTGATCCATTTCCCATCTCCTCAGATACGATATTTCTCGGGAAGGAAATTCCTTCTCGATACCATCCGCTGGATTGCTTCGGGACTCTCGCAGCGGTAATTCATGAATTATTTAGCGACCAACGACCTAACTCATGCATGATATTTATCGGAACCACGGCAACTCTCTAAAAGAGCGGTGGCGTAAACTTGAGATTTCGAGCAAACTAAGTGAATAATAACCGCGTTTACCGCCGAAATGAAAATGCGGGACTCGAAGCAAGCTAAATCTAAGCCTGGAAAAGATGGGGAAAAGGACATTTTCCTTTACGTAATTAATGAAAGCGAGAGCTAATTTTAAGAAAAAATGACCAAGAATTGATTCAAAATTGCTAATAAAATTTAAATATTCTAACTCAAAAATCTTATTGAGGCCAGATATACCATGTAAAGTCCTTCTTCCATCTCTTCTGTCATCAACGGTATTAATAAAAACATATGATGAAATGAAAGGATTCAAAAATTTACCGTACCACTTGATTTTATTTATCACAACCTAGGTTTCGGCCCCTTAGGCCATCTTCAGGTGAATAGATGGCCTAAGGGGCCGAAACCTAGGTTGTGATAAATAAAATCAAGTGGTACGGTAAATTTTTGAATCCTTTCATTTCATCATAATGGAAGCCTACCACAAAGTCAAGGCCAACATAATAAAAACATAAATAATTTCTAGGTAAATAGAGGAAAGGAAAAAAAAGGAGGAAAAAGGAAGAGAGGAAAACTTTCGAGAGAATGAATATAAAAAGCTTAAGATGTGTTCTCAGGAAAAATTATCCACAGCAAGAAAATACCTGCAAGGGGTATGGCAACTCTACGAAAACCTACATTTCCAGCTACATACTTATAGCAAGTAAAAGTTTATAGATGTAAAGGATATTTGCATATAAATGGAAATCACAAAAGCAGGAGTACTATAACAAAAGCTGCACAAAATAACATCGAAAATTCACATTTCAGTAATTTACTTAGAGAATATGACAGATCAGAAGGAAATTGAGAGCTTAAAGATAGAAACTAAAAATTTTTAAAAATTAAAAACTTTTAGGAAATTTAAAGTAAGATTTTTCAACTGTAAAATTAATTATTTAACGTTAAGGAAATTAAAAACACTTAACAGGACATGTAAGGATATTCATCAGTATAATGAATATTATAAAAAAAGCCAAATTGATAAATACGGCTGGAATATCGGATGACGGAATTTATTTCATGGATTCCCTCTTAACCGCTGTCTCAGTGTTTTTCAACCTCTTTCTTTTTACACACCCATGTATCAACTCACATTTGCGCTAAATCAAGCGTGTTTTCGTAAGTTACAGGCAAAACTAACATCGGAAACAAGTAATCACCAGCTGTGGAATAAAGAATTCTATTGATATCGCAACCATCGCAAATTAAACAGAAAATTACATTGCAAACTACAGCGCTCATGCAAGGAAAAGTAAGAAATATGTCACTCTCGTAAATTACTCGTCGTACAGAGAGCTTAGACGTGGCACACCAATGCGCATTGGCCAGTCTGTTGAGAAGCACTTATCTGGGGTATGCAAGAAATTTTTAAAAACGCAATCGTACTGGGATAACGGATGCATTAGAAACAAAATGGAATCCAAGCTTTCTGATTCTGTACACAACTCTCCACATGCGCATAGCATAGTAAAGGGATTGATGGACAATCATCTAACATATAACTAAAGTCTATGGTAATGTATCAAAATTTTCCTGTAAGGAGCATTATGAGAGAACTTAAGATAAATTTAGAAAACCACGATAAAACAAGTAAAAATATAAGTAATTTTAAGTCCATGGATGAAATGAACGTTTTTACAATGAAATGAAACAATCTTGATAGGTATTCTAAAGATAAATTAAAAAGCAAAATAAAAGCTTGATGAAAAATTAATTGAAACACAGTTATTCTTTACGATGATCAGAATAGTTTTCGACTGTCAGGCAATAATATTAGAAAATAAGTCCATGCCAACTAAAAATTATAGGAGCTAGTCCCGAAATTAGTTGGGGCAGACAATATGAGCTCCTAAAACGGAATATACTGTATGTTTCTGTATTTAGCATACCTGATAAAATGAATTCAACGAAATTGTGAACGCATCGAACTTGGGAGGGGGTTGATATTTTTAATTCATTCATGTCACTAATTGATACATCGATGTATTTTGATTCTTTGGTGTTAAATTGTTTGGATGTTTTGGGTTATTTTTGTGCTATTTTCTGTCAGAGAGGTTTCCCTCCCTCCTTGGGCAAATGCCTGACAGTAATTGTGATGCTCCCCTCAGTTAATTGATCTATATTGATATATATTTATTTACAATGTAAATGTTTGAAAATGTACAAATATATGTATATAAGGTTGTCACTGCCACCAGATGTATTCTACTTGCGGTGATTTTGTAATAATTATAATTAAAGACTTTAGAATCCAGGAGAGGCATTAACAGTAAGAGAGAGCAAAGATGAAATAAACTTGAAATTAGTGAAAGCAGAAACAGCATCTGAATATTATTTGGTATTATATGAAAATCATATCAAGAACACAATGAGGAAAATGTTGAAAAACGTTTAGAACATAACTGAACAGTTACTGTAGGTAAATAAATCTTTCTAGCTTTATTACTCTCACTAGATATGAACTCAGCTGATATTTATAATGATAGCTAGTGAATAAAGATAAATTTGGTTTGGACAGTGATTCTGATGGCCGAGTGACATTTCTGTTACTATTCCTGATCTGGATTTATATTTAAATTCACGTATTCACCCAACAAGTTACCAGTAGCTAGTCACAGGGTATGTGTTAATCCTCTAAGAGCATTGGTCATATAAGATACGGGCACCGAATTCCAACTGTTATTAGAACATATCTTTTTTAATCTTGAAATGTATAATTAAAAGACGAAAATCACAATATTAAATCTTCAGATTAACTTTATTCTTTATTTAACGTCAAAAGTATTTCTATAATCAAATAATAAAATGAAAGAGTGCCTATTTGTGGTCGAATCTTTTGAAACAACCCGACTATCAATGATCTCACAACAAAATCCGTAACTTACAGTAGTAGTAATATTATTAAAAGTTCTTCGGCAGCTAAAGTCAGCACGTTACCCCAAACAGGAATCGAACCCGGGACCGCTTATACCAAAGACGAACCCGCCGTCCCCATGAGTATACGTGAGCCATACATTTAATTCTTAAGTCTGTCGGATTCTCTAAATTTCACCGGAAAATTACCAGGAATTACTTACCACCCTGGTGATTTTTTCTGTACCGCACATTCGATCTCGCTTACAAGCTCGGGGCACCCTGAGTATGTTTTCTCTTACTTTGGTACATACGGGGTGCCACCGTTTAACTTTCCCTAGTTGTTCCTGAGTGAATTGTGTTGCTCTTAACTAAAACCTCTGTTATCAATCACCATAGAATATGAAATAGTAAAGAAAGAAGATCACCTTACCTTGAAGGAAGTCTTCCCAGCAGAGTTGTCTCCAGATCTCTTGATTCCTGCATTGCCGTTCACATGCACAACACAACACTAAATAGTATACACTATGTCCCTGCTTTCCTGGCTTTCACAATCTCACATTACTGACAACACATCAGTATTATTGTCTCTTTGATGTAACCACAAGATGCCACCAAGAAGTACAAGACCATTTCCTATCGCGAAAGTTCAGGCCCACTGTTGCAGTTCCCTCGTTCGAATTGAACCGAAAACAAAAGACTGGAACCTTCTGTCGACGCATTCCCATGATCCTCTGCAATCTTTTGAAGACCAACTGAAAGATGAATGATGAAAAGCTCATATAAGACCTTCAGTATTTTGGAGTCGTACATAGGGGGGCTAAGGACAGAAAATTAAAAGGAATTTAGTCAAAATTATCTACGTTAGATCGCAACAGAAGCAGTTACAACGCGAGGAAACGGAAAATAAAGGAAAATCAGTGCTGAAAAGGTTTTCATGAACGTTTTGGCGAGATAGCTCAATGGTCAGAGCACCTAACTGCCAATTGTCAAACCCGGGTACCCCGAGTACAGTAAAACTTTTTTCGAGTATATTCTTCCTTGGGATTTTCCTGGGTTCACAGCATCTCGTGAAAAATCACCATGCCCATCTCCAAATTTTAACAACATAAGAAATACTACGAAGGGAAAATTAAAAAAGGATAACATAAAAATATATTATTAACAATATAAACATATATTTGGATCATTATTGTTATTAAATTTAGATATAATTATTACTAATTGTCGTAAAAATAATAAAATTGTCATAATACTGTTGACTTAACGACGGATTCGCTCGTTGGATATAAGTATTTTATTCACTGTCTCCCTTTTAATTCTAGGATAATGGTAAAACTTTATGTTTGCTGAAAACGTCGAATTTCCTAGTTGGGCATTTTTGCGTCGGAGCGATATTTTACTAGAAAAGAAAGCTTCATCCGAAACGCGAGTAAAATCCGCGTATCTTAGCCATTAAATTATGATTCCGCTCTTAACAGACCGCCTTCGCTAATCAATTTATTCGCAACGAGCTTTATTATCTGGGAAATTCCACCGGCGAAGCTTTTAGTAAGATTTCCCTGGAAATCCGGAACAGCGGAAAATTTGTTGTCCGAACGAATCTCCATTCATCAAAACGAATGAAAAAGAGGCTTTTGCTTGTCTACAAATCTCGCGCGAGGCGGAAAAGTAAATAGTTGAGAAGTGACAGCGGGAGCGATAATATAAATAAATGCATTGTTTTTCTTCGGCAGGAAAGGGACGAGGAATTTCCCGCTCGGCCGGATCCCATCTGGACTTCTTACGCGACGGAACACAATTCAAAAACAAAACAAAAGCGAAAAAAAGGGCCATTTAACCTTCGTTTACCTTCCTCGCTCCCATCGCCGGGGAAAAAAAACATCATTGATATAAAAAGAGGAAAAAAAGGGGGAATCAGGAAAGAGGATTCGCCGGAATGAAATACAAGGCTCACACATGGACGAGAGGAGTCAGGATTTAATAAATGCTCTCCTCATCCATGAATTTCTGACATTAATATTTAAAAGTTTGCACGACGCACGAGGAAAACGCTAATTTATTGAGATTTATTCCCCGCTCCTCACACCTACTCCAAAAACCCCAGCTTTCCGAAAAAAAACCCTGTGTCTCTCTCACTTTTCCTCTCTCTTCAGGCGGAAAGTGGCCGAGGAGCAATTTTTAACGTGTATTGCCGGACCGTTAATTCAAGTAGACTTCCATCACTAGGGAGGGATCGGGATTCGGTGAAAAATTATAAAAGGGGAGGAAGGGTAAGGCGAGAGAGGAATAAAAAAAGGCGGTGGAGGAGACAGGAGGAATGCAAATGGGGTCGGGAACGTGTCGGGGAAGACTTAACAGGATTATGAGAATTATTCAAACATTTTGCTAATATCGAATCCTAAATTTATGCGGGATAGGGTCGGTGGTAGTTAAGGGTGGCGGTGGTGGACTTCCAGAGCTGCCTATCGACGGAGGCGAGCCCTACTCCTTATCTATGAATTTTAGTGGGCGAAAAATGCTTGGTGAAACAAAAACACAATCCTCAAGAAAATCTCCATGAATTTTTCAAGATGAGAAAATCATTTGAGACTTGTTTTAATAATAATGATTTAATAGTTCGAATAATAAGTAAACAATAGTTTTAATCAGCTGAAATTCATAAATATTTTAAATAATAATGGATAGAATTTTTAATGAATAATTCATAGC
Organism: Pachydiplax longipennis; assembly: GCA_036926295.1. Taxonomy (NCBI): domain Eukaryota; kingdom Metazoa; phylum Arthropoda; class Insecta; order Odonata; family Libellulidae; genus Pachydiplax; species Pachydiplax longipennis. The sequence continues at coordinate 20,118,419 of JAVFKF010000003.1, read as the reverse complement.
ATTTTAATAACTATTCATCAAGTACTAAAAATAAATCAGCCGAGATATTCTTGGTGATCAATTGTTGACAGTAATTACAATAATAAAGACGATTATTACAAAATCTGGTACGATTCTTTTGTAAGACCGGTCAATTGAGATTGGCTGTCATATTTGAGTTCTCATGCGATTATTTGACGTTCGAACAAATTGATTTCCAGTGAATCACGTTGAAATTTCTCTGTTAAATGACACCTATTAGTTAACTAGATGAATTGTATTATTGTAATGTTCGTTTAATGACAATGGATTCCTGCAATGAATGCTAGGGAAAGAATATTGTAATAGCAATAAATCTGAAGGCAAGAAATTCAACAATTGACCGCCATACAGAGTTATCATGTCATTTATTTTCTTTTGATATCAATCTGTTATTGGTTTTCAGACAGTGACTCCTTGCTTGAAGCCTTTTTAGAAACAAAGTCTGCTTTCGTTCTCGTAAATGTCAACTAATAGATAACAAATGCAAAGCATCGCATAACCTCAATGAAATGTTCTTCCCAAATCTCTTCTAACTTTTAAAATTCCTGAAAATAAAAAATAATTTTTGATAGCCAGGACTTTTTTAATGTTTCCTCGTAAAGGAGTTCTATTAATCGATGAAGTTAGAATCTTCCCAACTCGTTTTCCGTCTTTGTGGCTGCAGAACTTTAGATATTTTAAGAGGAACTATCGTTCTAATATATCTTCAACGCTGAATTTTTCATTTAAAAAACATTCCCATTTATCTTGCCTGCTAATTTCAAATGTTTCCATTTAAAGGACAAAAGATAGAAGTTTTTATTCAAATTAAACGAGTATCTATCTACGAATAGAACAAAATTCGCAAGTCAAACCTGTCTTACCATCAAAAAATGCTACTTCATAGAATGCTAATTCATAGAATGCTAATTCATGGAATAGCATTCTAGTAATAGCATAGAAATGCATTTTAAAACACTGAATACATTTGCATTGCGTTTTACGTCTGCATTCAAGAGGGCTATTTTGGCACACGTGGACGACGAGCGTTTATTATTATCTAAGAGGAATTAAGGGAAACAAATCTAAGGAGAGAAGAAGATACAACGGCTTTGTAAGAGGGAAAGCACGTAATCTGAAATGCTGTCACGGGTGAGATTCACGCGGGACGAGTCACGGAAGGGAGGATTTATGCTCTTTTGAGAAGCAAACGGAATTCATGAATGATAAGGAAAGGCAAAGAGGGACAAAGTAATGCAATCGAAATAAACGAAATTGAGACAATCTTCTCTTCTAATCATAGCGTTTCGGACTCAGGAAAACCAAGGAGAAGGACATCGTAGAATTAGAAATGTGAAAAGGTGTTATTTAGTGGTTGAATTCAAAAGTTACTGTAGCGAACCGATAGAACTCGTTGCTTTAGTTAATTCCTTATCTTGCGCCTTGAGCATATATGGAAATCTGAGGAGAATCAAATGAAAAATAATAATGAAGAGAGCAAAGATATTTGTGAAACAAAATTTAGGGCCATTGGGAGGGCAATTTTATGGGGTCCCGAAATTTCCAAACTTTATTGTTTGGGGGATGGTTTGTTGTTGGAATATCTACCAGGAAAGTACCTAGGAATACCTAGGTTCGGTCCCACTCATATTGAAAATTTTCATCATTGTTTATCCCTGGGTTTATCCTTAGGGTATCTTTAGTTAGCTGTCAACCAAGCATTGCTCGGAAAAATGTCAGGGGTGTGGAACTTGATTGATAAGAATTCATTCCGTTGCATTGCTAGTTAAAAATAAGTACAGTAAGTCATCAGTCCGAAGACTGGTTAGAACCTAATTCCTCATCATTAGATATTAAAATCATTGGAGAGGGGGATGAAGTGACTAGGAAAATGAGGAGTGAGATAGTTTGCCATTCCTTTCTTCAATGAGTCAAAATGATATAAGAGGAACAAGTTTATGTGAAGCATGTTCATGTGAATGACTCTATGATTAAAGCTATTCATAGCGTTCCGTAAGAAGAGACCTCAATAAATGTCAATATCCAACATCATTCATACCTTGGTAACATTCACCAGCTATGAACAAAACTGAGACTAAAGTAAATGAAAGACTTTTTTCTTGATAAAGAAAAATCTGTCTTTCATTTACTTAGTCTTTCCCTTCATTAGAAATTGATAACAGGAACAAATTCTGCGTAGTAAATTATTAATCCTCTATAAATATACTGCGTTACCAGACAATTTCATTTTTTGTTTCAATCAAACAATATTACATTATCAATCGTTAGGATGTTTGTAACCTGAAAAAGTAAATACCGACGAGAACCCCTGAAACACTCTCGCTTGGGCGCCATAATGCCTCGGGCCCCTATCGCCTACCATACGCCAATAGGGTATGAAAGTAACCGTAGACGAAAACACCTTAAAATAAGGAACCCGCCGAAGATTATTTACAAAAGAACGAGTCTGCGCGAATAGCTTTTCATATCCGTTGCGATTTCAACGCCCGTGAAAGAGATCGAAGTTGGCTCGGGATTGAGCGAAAGAGGGAGCGAAAGAGACAGAAGAGAGAAAGGGGGGGGGGGAAAAGGACCACGGACACAAGAGGATATTGAGAGTCAAAAAATATAGAAAAAATCTTACATTAAACCCCGGCGAAAAAGTCGTTTCCGGATTGGGCAATAGGGAAGGGATTTGCCGGGGAAGGGGGAAATGCCTAAGAGTTCCGCTTAAAACAAATAAATTTTCCCGACGGGTGGACGAGGGCATGCAATCGCCCCAAACAAGCGCAAATGCGGGGGCTCTTGAGGGGAGGGGGGAGGCATGGACCGGGATCTCACACTCTCAATATCTTTCCAACCTCACACCTCCATTTGCCTTATACCCTATGGGATCCGCAGTGGCTCCCACCCCATCCTAAACCCTCGTTAAAACCCTGTCGGGTGCCTGGAGACCGTACCCTGTCCAGCCAGCTCCTCTGATCATATAAGCTGGGACCCAGATGGAAGCCGGTGCTCGCTGAAGGGGTGGTGGGAATTATGGAGTGGACACGGAGGATGCGGTGGAAGGAGTGACGGTGGGCAAACTAAATACGCGAAAATGGGGGAGAAAAATCGCCCGTCCCCAAACCTGTGCTCCTCCGCCTCGTAGATGATTTCCAACTCTTATGAGGCTAATAGATAAAAAAGAGACGCTTCCTTACTTGGGTAAAAGTGGAATGAGTGAAAGATTCGATTGGAGGCGATTTGGGTGGAATAGATTCCATCTATGCTCATTTGCCGTTGGAATAAATCCTAATATTTATGAGTAACTTAGCTCAAGTATTTATGAGTATTTCATTGAGAATCTGGAAAGGGTTAAAGAAAAGATACGATATGGAAACTCACGTTCTTACGTTACGATACTTTATAAGAATGGTATATTTAACGTTGATTTAAAGGAAAGGATGGACTGAAGCAGAATGACAAATAAGGTTTGTTACAAGAATTTTATAGGTTCTAAATGTAGAAGACCAAGAAAAGGCTGTTTCGTTGAATGGTATAAGCCACAGAGCAGACCATCAGATCAAATGTTTTGTTTATAATTAACACTGAACGACTTCTTGAAGAAACAGAAAAATATTCCATGAAAATACAGGAACTACTAAAGAATCACTAGCCATAACTAGTCCCAAGCTATACGTTTCTGTGGATTAGTAAAAGTGAATCATATATGCTGTTCAAAACCTGCATTCTATTTCGATTCAAGCTATTCAATAGATAAAATCTGGTTTTCCAAATAAAAACTCAATATGCCAAACTATGAACTTCTATATCCTAAAAATAAGAATTCACTCGATAAATTCATTCCCAAAACTTATTCATTTCCATTTCGTAATGACTCAAATCAATTATAAAATCTCCCTCAATAAAGAATGAGATTAGAAGTGATTCTACAATTGAGTTAGCTCTTTGTACGAGATAGTAACTAGCTGCGTTGGAGGCGGGGAATTCTTTCAATACAAGTAAAATATTTGCTGCCACAAATATATCGATACATTTATAACTAATTTCGTTTAATAAGTTATCCTCAACCAAAGTATTCTAGGGGAAATTCTACAATTGGATGTGTATTGGGTGGAGATTCTACGATTAGTCAAATCGAAGGGCAGAATCTATAATTGATCTCATGACTAAAAATTAATCCTTCGAGACAAATCAGTATCACTGGTGGAAAAAAAGGCGACCAAGGTCTTTACTGATTTAAAATCACGGAAAAATTGAAAAGGACGTTGATTACAAATTAATCCTTCGAGACAAATCAGTATCACTGGTGGAAAAAAGTGACCAAGGTCTTTACTGATTTAAAATCACGGAAGAATTGAAAAGGACGTTGATATGGAGCGAATTCTACCTATCATGCAAAACTTAACCATAAAAAAATTCATTCGAGCGATTCCTACTAGATTTACACGGTGAACTTGACTGTCATTTGCATCGTCGATCCCCAGACATTATCGAAGCTATTCTTCTTATCTAAAACCACGGGTTTCGCTCTTCGTTAAGTTAAAGATTAAATAATCAGGTTTATGTTATGTAGCGACATGCTCATCTTCTGGAATGCCAGCTTTCCTTATCAGCACATTATCTTAATCTCGAATCACTGGAATTACGTCATAAAAGGAGTTGATTGAAGAATATTTTATCCTCGGAAATGAATATCTACTTCAATATTTTAAACATATTTCATTTTAAAATATCATCAGAGCTATAGGCAAGGTATGGTGAAATTTCAGCTAAGAACTGAATTTATTTACTACTAAATTTTCCCTTGAAAATTGGCCTCCAGAGATTTTGAGAGGATTTATTCAATTGAGAGCGAATATCTATGCATTTATTCTCACCAATGAAGTTCTGAAAACACATACCCCTAATGTAAATATATAACTGTCTTTTTTCGATAATTTCTATACAAACAATAAAGGAATGCGTAGATAAAAAAATCGTACTAATTTTAGAATTATGGATGAATAAAAGAATGAAAAAAAAGATTACCAATACTTGAATAATGTAACAAAGATGGTGGGATTTCCTCTAATTTTATGTCACTGTACTGTGGCAAATATGGCCATGTTTTTTAGTTGACTGAACTCAAATTTTCTGATCCCATTGATTTCAACCTTAACACTTACTATTCTTGTCATTTTTACAACCATGGAAGACCAATTATTATGTGACGATAAAAATTAACTAAATAAAAAAAGGATGGCCGGACCGGGATTCGAACTCGACACCCGATAACTAACCTTTTTAAAGTATTATTAATATCACGAATAATTGAGATGATTTTAAACGAATCTTTTTCGCAAATTCATGGTAAACAAGTCCCGCAAGGAATAATATGATCAGGGCTAACTCAAAATTACGAGAAAACCATGAAACGCTTTGGGAAGCAAAATTTTTTTCCCAAGACTACTTACCCTTTAACATGGACAAAAAACAGGAACCATATCAAATTAAAGGAACGAAATTAGGAATTAGGAATTTAATTTTTAACTATTATGGCATAGAACGAGACAAAAAGGAATGAGAAAAATTCTTTATCGTATCGTCATCTTCGGAAATATTTCATGATAATCAGTGGTCAAAGTGTAACCGTGCCAGAACGAGGATTTTCTCTATCTATATATCTGTACATTTGATAATAAACTCTCCATCAAAATATGGTTGAAAAAATTTATTATTTAATCTTTATCAAACTGTTTTTCTATCATTCATTAGAGTTCTACTATCCAAAAAAATTACTAACGGGGGCGCATGAACAAACTCCACGTTTGGGACGCCAAAATACCTTAAACCGTTCCTGAATTTGAGTCGATGAAGTCCGCATAATATGCCGTACTAACCAGAATAGACAAAGAAAAACATTCCATAGATCCAGAGCTACAAACTAACCACAGGGGAACTTCCGATCATTCGGGGAAATTCGCTTTGATTCCGAGCGGGAGAAAGTGGGAGTGGCGCGCTAATTCTCCGTCCATGCGGCGCGGCACGAACGAAAATCGACGGAAGGAAAAACCAAAAATCAAGGGACCGAGAACCATCAATTGAGCGAAAGAAGGGGGCTCAAAGAGGCGAATAATGACTGCAGTGCAGCGAAAAATCGAATAGGGCGAAAAGTAGCTCTTAATTTGGGAAAATTGAAACGTAGCGGTGGAAAGGAATGGAATTATTTCGACGGTGTTTGGGAGAGGAAAAAAAGCGTTCATCGAAGAGCGGAGTAAGCTACGAAACAAATCGCGGGGACGAAAGGAAAGGAAAGGAGATTTTTCGGTTCTCTCCCAGAGGAGGGACTTAAGGGAGATGTCGGCATAAAACCACGGAGGAAGGTCTCCGAAGAGAACTGTGGAGAAAGAGGAGTGTAAAAAGGGAATGTGGATGGGAGTGCCATGATGAACTGGAAGGGTGATAAAGAGAAGGAATATGAGCGGGAGTTTTGGGTGGAAAGTCTTGTGGGGTTCGGATAAATAAGAGAAAGTATATGATAGGAAATGTAAACAAAAACTGAGTACTGGCAGAGAGTATTTAGGAATATGCACCATTGCATAGCATAGATATTTTGTCCCCGGGACAGTAATCACGAAAGCACACCAGAAACCCTGTAGAAAACATTCATAATGCATAAGGGATATGAAATATAGTAAGAAACAATAGGTTACTTGAAGTTATTTGAAGAAAAGTTTTATTTGAAAGTAAATTTGTACACGGTAAGTTAGCTTTTATGTGAAGATACATCAATGTACAGGAGATATCCACATTGATATCTTATAATGTTGTAACTATGAAAAGTCTATATTGAAATGGTTAATAACGTTGTTTCACCGTTGTAATCAATAGTTTTTTTGGCCGTAATTCGTGGAAAGCCATTGAATTGAATTGACGGAATATATTCTGAGGAAATTACCAAGTTATTCTTTATTTCATTCAATGTTGTTTCACGGTAATTAGTATTGTACAAGTATGGTATTATTGTAATATAGTATTGCAATAAATAAAGTTGTCGTCATAAGTATTATAAGTCTGAACAAAAGGATGGTAATAGTTACAAATGATTTATTACTATTAATATTTGATCCTTCATTAGGCATGATTTTGCCCAAGTGGGCTCCTTTTCCACCTAACCTTGTATGATTCTCTACGTGAGTATTTATGATAAAAGAGGAAAAACCTATTAAAATAGGAGAAAAGATAATGAAGATTGGCTTGGTGTAAAATACCCCAAATGAAGGTTGATAGAGAAAAACCCACGCTGCTTATTTTACTGGGTGAAATACAAGCATTCAAGCAATAGTCTCAAAAGAGGTTAAAATTTGGAATACCAACTTAAGATGCGGAACCATAAAAAGCGAATGACAGTCTAAAAGATCATTTGAAACGATTTCCGCAGTTAAATAAAAATTCTGTAGCATTAGAACTTACAGGTATATCATTAAAGTATGTGAACGAAGATCGAGCGTTTATGATGTTAAGTTAGAATCACGAGTATAGAAGAAACTACGCATTACAATGGAGATAATCTGAATAGCAAAGAGAAATTACTAAGAAAGAACAGAAAATACTCATAACACAAAGGAATGAGAAGTAAAAGAAGTGAAAACTTCAACTCACTAACTACAGAAACGCAGTTTTAAATAAGTAAAGGGGTAGCTATAACTCGACAATGGATAAACTAAAACACAAGGATCTCGCTTAGCTAAGTCTCCCTAAAACGTGGGAGAACTGCGCATTTGATAAAAACTTATTCCCGGGGAAAAAACAAACGAAACTGCGAAAGCGAAAATCCCGGAGGCGAATGATGGAGAAGAGGAAAAAACTTGGAAAGAGAGAAGAGCATGGAGGGATTAAAGGCAGGGAGAGGCGGAGAGTTATGGTCCAGGAGGAAAGTCTGCAGAGTGGAGTGGGATAAGAGGGCTTGTCCTGCAGGAGGAGGAATAGGTCAATGGAAGCGGGGCGTTATCGGTAGGGTCCAGTGAAGGGATTTCCGCCACAGGGTGTTTTTTTACCCTACAATTTTTCCCGCTACCTTTTTATTTTTGGGGAAAAGAATCCCTCCCTCCGCCCGTGGGAGGGGATTAGGGAACACCAAGGGAATAGGTCCGGGTTGAAAACAAGGTCCACTCCACCAATGAGACAATCCCATACTCTATGCGGGTCTCCCTCTAGCGCAGAGTACCGAATGTTTTTAACGACGTTTGATTAGACCCCGATCGACATCTAACGCTCCCTACGTTGGATTTATATGCAGGATATAGTGGGATATCGAGGTAGATCTAATCTTTACAGTATTACTTTCAATATGGAACTTTCAATAGAAATTTTTCGGAGGCGATTTTTCTAGTGACTTCCAGAGTTAGGTGGTTTTCGGACTGCTTAACTTGATCAGAGGGATTTGTGGAATGAAATCTGTGTTTACTCTTACATTTAGGTTTGCTTAACTTTCCAGAAAGACGCAATGCGTAACTCAATAAGAACATTTTAGAGAGGCATCGAAAATGAAAAAGTGTTTACATTTTATAAGAGATGAGTGTCAATGTACACCTTTATCACCCATAAAAAACCAGAGGCACACTTAATAAACACCATTACGTTCCTCGCTCAAGACTTTTCTTTATTTAATTAAAGAAAAAAGAAAGGCATTACATTCCACTCTTATATAATCACGAGCATATCTAACAACTAAAATCCAATTAAAACCCGATCGAAGATAAGTTTGAATGTATCCGAATCTAAAAAAAACATCCTTGGCATAAAAAGCAGGCAGTTTTTTCCAGGGAAGTATATTTGTTCGGAGGAAGAATATCTTGGAATTAATCAGCTTCTTCCAAAACCTCAACGACATGATTTTAGTATTCCTTTCCCTTTGAGATGAATTGAAAATCCTTTCTCCATAGCGATTTCAAGCTTCTTTGTGATAAAATTGGATCTTTCGATATTTTATGCCAAATTTTCAATACTTAAGTCTGCTCTCCCTTATGTAAAGGCTCTAAATACTTAGTTCTATAGTTTCCAATTTCCTCATTCCAAAATCAAATCTTGAGAATATCGTAAGAAGATAGAACCCATGCGAGTTATTGTATGAAAATTCGAACTAAGAAATCTTATATTATTATACTTCGGCAAGTTAGGAGATTAATTAAATTCCACGATCCATGCCGTAATTAAATATAACTCACATTACATAGACCCCTGATCGGATTCGGGCAGAAACTCAGCAAAATATACTTAATTTTTCGATAAAACCGTTCTCACTTCTTCTCCGGCCAATTTCATATCTTAGGAGATCATGAAAACGGGATATGGCAAACGTATATAAACCAACAGGATCGTCCTAGCGATCGCGATTCTTTTTTTGTTTTCCACGGCGAAATCGAGCGACGAGTGGAAGGACTTTTCCACGGAAGGAGAGCCCTTCCACCCTTCCATTTTAAAGCCCCAAATCCCACCTCCTTTATCCACCAACACGAACCCGTTCGAGATAGCAAACCTCCCCCCCAACGCCCCCCTCTCTACGGCGCTGTTGCCTCATAAATCTGGGCGGCCCGACGCGCTAGGGGATTCCCCTACGTCATGAGACTCGGGATAAAGCTTTAGGGGTGGAGGAGGGAGATAAAGGTGGGAAGAAGATAAAGGAAAGGAGGGCCTCCTCCTGACCCGCGATAAGCCGAAGGGAGACACGAAATAATTAAAAAACAACGGAGGAGAAAATGCGGGATGAAGGGGATGAAAGAAGATTAGAGGCTGGGGGATGATATAAAAGGAATGAGCCTTTTTCTCCCATTAAATGCGAAATGAGGTGCATTAGTGGGACATCGAGACTGAGGATGGATATGTTTAATACCGCGGTTATTTAACACCGACTTTTCTTTCTTTCTCCAGTAAGCCCCCCTCTGAGTGTGATCGGCAAGTCTCGAATCGTTGCGGATTATTTCCATCTCGAAATCTGCAATTGCCATTTGGTGATCTTAGCGATGAAGGCTAAATTTTGGATTTTCGATTATTGGATACTCGATATTCTTCTCGAACTTCTGGGCATGTGATTACCCTGGCAATTCTGTTTGAGGACACAAGGTAAAGGGTTGCGGAAGATTTGGCAAAAAAAGGACGTGCATCAATGACATATCCCAAGGAGGAAGGAACGTGAAAAAAGTTTGACGAGACCGGGATTCGAACCCGGGTCTCCCAGTTTCCAGTTGGGTGCTCCAACCGGCAATTAGGTCGTTGGGCAAAATTTTTTTCGATGTTTTGATTTGTAGGTTGAGTTATTAGAATTTTGTGAGTTAAATAGAATCGATATACTTATAATTAAAATTATTTTGGTATACAAGCACGAATTGTGACTGCATCCAATTCTCTAGCGAACACTAAAAATTTACGAAGCATTCAAAAAATGAATTGGTTACAAGAGGTTTGCAATTACCTCATATACGACAGTTACTTGCAAATATTTGATTATAATTTGGTCTAATCTCATTCAAACGCGATTTTAAGAAACAAAAAAAGGGGGTTGAGGGTCTCATTAAGATCATCAGGATGTTGGCTAACAATGTGGGATCAATGGCTGGATTTGAAAGATTCAGTGAGCCCCTGGAGCTCAAATAAAATGAATGAGATTCTAGAAGTTTTCACTCCGCTCACAAAGATAATATTCAAATAATAAATCGTTTTCATTAAAATCTACGGAGTTGGTCGATGTCTAAAAGAAGCTCATAAAGAGATGAATAGACATTTTAAAAATTTATGTTAAAATTTTGTTAAGTAAATTAAAATTTAAATCATATAATATTATAAATCTACGTTCAGTTTTCTCTAATTCATACGTTGCATGTGTGGATTAATTACTTCTATGTAATTATCGAAATCATTATAGTAAAAAATATTAATTCTAACGACAAATTGTAGAGTAGAAAAGGCTTATAAAGTTCGCATTGTAAAATTTTAGGTCCCAATATTCAATAGTGTAAACGCTGAGTAATAACGTGGCATCATTAGCTTCATGATTTGTTATAATTACTTTATTGCAAAAATAATAAATCAAAAATTAAATTTTTCCGCAAACGTTTCATGAAACGTTCAGTTTTCATCGAAATTTGGCATAAGATATTCATAAAAGGTTCGTTATTATGATTTGTAAATTGATATCAGAATAATAGCTATAGTAATTCGAATTCAGTAATAAGAAAAGGAAATTGAGAATCATTTTAAATTTCTACCAACCAATATCATCATACATAAAAATCGAAATTGTGAGATTTTTGACTCTAAACCGGGTGTTTGTAAGCTTCGGTGAAAATTCAAATTGAAAAAGAATAAATCACCAAATGCAAAGTAAAATAATCATTAATACCGTATGGATCCAAAAGGAAACGAAAAATACATCGCAAAATACAGCGCTTTTGCAATACGAAGTTAGAAATATGTCACTCTCGCAAATTACTCGCAGTGTAAAGAGCTTAGTCGAGACACGGTAATGTACAGCGGCAATGCAGTTGGGAAGCAATTACCTAAAGTATACAGGACAATTTTAAAAACACAATCGATAAAGAACTGATGGACGTTAAAAAACAAAATGATTTCAGTCAGCGTCACATTCTGTAATTAATTCCCAAAATATGAATAGCTTCAAGGGATTAGCGCAATATTTAGCAACGTGTAATATTTGGGGATTTAACTGAAGTCTTTGATAGCATAGAATGTCAAAACTGTCTAGAATAGAACTGCGGAGTATGAAACATTTTTATTGAATATTCAAATGCGTCGGGTACTTCTACACTGACACTACTTAAAAGTTACGATAATAAATGGTTGGAAAAAATCTTGAAGAGTGGTTATTCCTAATGTAGACCGGATAATTTTCCGACATTAGACAAAAGTTTTAGGATAGGAAGACACAATTAGAAAAATAATCGTTGTGGGCATAAGGAAAAGTCACTGGAGATGAATATATTTCTTAGTTTTATTACTTCTTTTTACCAATGTTTTCATAATGAACTCTCCTAAAACCGAAATATATTTGGAAAATTTCATTGAGATCTTATTTTTTTAAATTAGAAAAGAGTGATACTTTCGGAAATTGCGCAACCTCAAGAAAGGAACAAGTGCCTAGGGTGCATCAGTTGGAAAGCTTTACTAAAACCAATGTATGAATATCAATTAGTATTTACCCTAGATGGCCAAAAGCAAACTAGTGCAGTCCTCTTCAGCAAATGATCGGAAAAGCAATCTACATCAAACTAAAAATACAAGAATTACTTATACAATCTTGCTAATCTGCCATAATAATCACCTTTGCATATGTATGCATTTTTATGTCGGTATCTTCTGCGGAGTGTACTTGAATTCCATTTTTCGTTTCCTTGTACGCCTTTTTTTGTTAATAATAAATGACAGTCGTTCATAATCGAAACCATTGGTAAAAGGAAGCTTATGCAAACTCTTATTACCCTTTAAATTTCGAATATTTTTTGATTCTATTTTGATAGATAAAAATGCAGATTTGTCGCAAAATTTTGTGTTTTCCAGAAATCGTCCTCAGAATGACCATGCCAATGTATACATTGCTTAAATAATTTGTAACTTAGATCAGAAAAATTCATTATGACAACGAAAATCGATATATTCTAAGCAATTATAACTAAAAAGAATAAATTTCTAGCCCAGGGGAGGACACAGAATCTTGGCGCTTGTGCAATCGCCTAATATTTATACCAGTGCCACCCAACCAATTTTTGGTGTGCTTAATATTTTAGAGATACTTGATTGCTAATACTTCCACTAATTTCAAAGTAAACTGATACTTAATATTACTGCTTGCTCTCTGTGAATCCCAGCGTTGGATTAAAAGGTTCATCAAAATTTTGTGATTGATATTCTTCAAATCATTACGGGCACCGAAACACCAAAAGCATGTTTCTTCTCGCCAAAATAAGGAAGAAAGTGATGAACTATGATGAGAAATCTTCCTCCTTCGAAATACCGCATTTACCATTCGTGTAATAAGGCCGCATGTGAACCCTCATGCCGCTTAGTTAGTTAGTTTTGTCTAAACAATTCTATAAGTAAAATTGTATATTAAAAAACGAAATATACTCGCTAAGGAATCGCTTCCATCAAAGTCTGATTCGCTACCTCATTAAGGGTACTAGTGACTATTTATTTTACTACTTTATTTAAAGATTCACGAACAATGTTTGCATTGGCAGCATTTCATAGTGAATACAAACAACAAGCAAAGAAAAAAAATTCAACTAAATACATATGATTGTCTGAAATAAAAATGGAAGCAAATCTAAAAATAACTAAGATTAATGTACACAAACCACATCCTAAATAGGTTATTAATTTCAATAATCTATAAACAGACATTCATTTAAGAATGCGTCTACCAACAGTCTGAGGGAGAGAGGCTGGGAATTCACAAGGAGTAAAGACTAAACTGAAAAATATGAGAGTTGAATCTTGAGTCTAAAGCTCTAACTATGGTCTAAAGCTTGAGTCTAAAGCTCTAACTATAAAATCGAAAAACGTACCCCCAAACTGAAGTCATTATCATTTGGGAGAGACATTCGCATTCCATCCGACACCACAGGTCCACCTCGGGGTCTCATTTTTGTCATTCGAAACAAACACGTTTCTTGCGAAAGATATATCAAAGACTTGGATGGGCATTTGCAGAAAAAATGCGGAGGAAAAAAAAGGTGGTCAGAAAGGACGTCGAGTTGACGTAATGGGTGCACGATGGGTCTGCAGGGACCAAACGTTTCGACCTTTCTACTGTCTGCATCGATTAAGAAGCCATGTCATCCGCCCCCATTCACATCAATCACGGAAGCCAGTTCAATCACGCCGGACCTACACTCGTCCATCTTCTCTCCCCATTTTCCATTGCTTTCCTGGACCACTTCCCTTCCCCAATTATGGCCCATCTCCGGCTGATATAATGCGAGACCTCCGCCTTGTGGAATTGCATCTGAAGACTATTTCGGTTTTGGACATTGGCGTTACGGTATTCTGCGTCGATGTGCAAAAATTAGCAAACTAAGACTAAGTGGAGAAATCCGATATTCACTTAATTACGTTCCGCACGGATCATATCTGCTGCTACTATTACCAAATCTCGATTAGTGGAATATTATTAATTTTCTTTTAGCATGAAATAAAGAAATCCCAGCTGATGAAACGGGTACCCGTGAAATCGAGAAAGTCCAGTGCAAAGCGATATGTTTTGTTAAAAACTGCTACGATAAAAAGGCAAGCGTTATGAAGATGCTCTCAGATACAGGTTGGGAATCATTGAAAGAAAGAAGATTAGAAGCTAGGTTGCGACTACTTAACGAATTTAGAGAAAGCACGTTTACAGAGGATATAATTGATATTATGCGACCTCCCTGTTACTTCGGCCGATACGATAATGAGAACAGAATAAGAGAAATAGACGCTAGAACAAGTCGTTTTAAGGAATCATTCTTTCCGCGAACAGTATACAATAATAGCAGGCTAAAAAATTAGCTCAATCGTTCGGTGTTTACACCCCCGCCACACGCCGAAAGACGGCTTGTAGGGTATTTATGTAGATGTAGATGTAGAGAAATCAAATTTGACGTATAACGGACTTATTCATGCCTGTGATAATACGAAATTCACTGAGTGGGGCAGTGTAATGGCATATAACCTGATCTCTACTCACTAAATGCTATGAAAGGTGTTGGTAGTGTATGAAAAATTTTCTGTGAAACCCTTATAAGGGTCATCTTACTGAACTTACATTGATTTGTGCCATTATCAACTTATATTAGTTAGAAGTAGTCGTTTGTAACATTTTACCAAACAAAAATTATTCTCGTCAGAATCACAGATACATATATCATTGTACTGAGTTTCACTATCGGAAAGAATGAAGATAAATATTGAGGTAGATGTTAAAAAATCTTATAAACTATAAGAAAAACTATCAGACTTATGGATACGTGGAGCTCTTTTTTGTTAGGGCATGCATTAAAAACGTAAATAATAAAAATCAGCCGCTGAAGGAAGCCATCATAAAAGAAAGAAAGATTGTAACTCTGGGTCTTCAAACATATCAAGGTAAGTCAGATGAAATATTAGCTCGGAGTGTGGCCGCGAAACGTGAATCAAACGCTG
The DNA here is from genome assembly GCA_036926295.1 of Pachydiplax longipennis. Taxonomy (NCBI): domain Eukaryota; kingdom Metazoa; phylum Arthropoda; class Insecta; order Odonata; family Libellulidae; genus Pachydiplax; species Pachydiplax longipennis. Next base: position 20,103,242 of record JAVFKF010000003.1, on the reverse strand, counting down.
TTTTGAAAGAGTGTGAAACATAGACAATAGAAAGAATTCTTTGAAAATTATTGTTTCTAAGAATTCATTCTAAGATCCAAGTTTCGTACCCTTTTACACCATTCTATGGTTTCCGAGGTGTTGAATAATAGAAGGTTTGGACTAATGAAAAAATAAAGGTAGGAATAGAGAAGGAATTATATTAGAAATAAGAAAAGTAATTAATTGGAAAAACATAGGAGACGTGGGTTTTTCCTTTATCAACCTAAAGCTGCTAATATTTTTCCCAGGCTAAACTCTTTCTTATTTTATTGATCTAATCTTTGCAAAGTGTTAAATAATAGGCAACATACGAGGTTAGGTGGAAGAGAAGCCCGCATGGTCCTAACCTCACCGATAAGGGTTCTACCTATCTATTTATCTACTACATATATATTTCTCTTTCTAAATTACGCAAAATTGTCCGTTTGTGCTACGTAGATATGTTTACATTTGAAACTCGAAATTCGCCATTATCTTTGCTAAAAATGTAATTATAATAAATATGAAATATTTTTAATTATAATCGTAAAAGTAAAATAACTTTTGAGAAATTGTGAGATACTGGGAGGTGGGGATTTAGTACATCTTTTACTCTTCTGAATCTATTCACATGAATAGAAATCTCGGCACGTTTCTATACGTTTTAAATTGAAACTTAGCTATTCACCTATTCAAATTTTCACGGAGTTGATGATGGTCATGCGTGTATTTTGAACTAATACACAGAATATAGGCTATTATTCCACAAACGTTAAAGATAATAAAAATTATTATTCCCTTTAGCCAATAATCAAGTCTGAAGGGTAAAGTGAGCTCCGGTTTTATTTACAGCGCTTCGATATTCATTGAATCGTTAGCGCTGGAATGCGACTAAGTTGTAATAGAATTAAAAGAAAAACCTGAAATGACGATTTTTCTATAATTGAACTTACGGAATCCCAACGAACTATTGATAAATTCGGATTTTAATAATTGCTGTAAGCAAATCGAAGTCGGTAATCTTGGGTTAATCTATTGAATAGACTAGGCCATTACTTAGTGGTATCCCATTTAATCGATAACTCTAATAGGGGAAAGGTTTACCATGAACCCTGAAGAAACTTCACTATTCACTAAGCTATTCGCACAGCTATTCACCTCTATTAAAATATTCACAGAATCAATGATGGCCATGCATATATTTCGAACCGATACACAAAATCTACGCTATTCTTCTCTAAACGTTTAAGAAAACAAAAAATCCCATTCGCCTTTCTTTTTAAAAGAAACGCCGCAAATACTTTCAACCCGCCAGAACCGAACGAATCAATTAATCACGTCCGTTCCCCGCTGAGATAAAGAATTCCGAAGGAGAATAAATATGTTATGCGTCTTAAAACATAACGAATTCAGGTGGGGCCTCCTTTGGCGCGGGCTTTGTCTCAATCTGTAAAGAGGCCATGTTAATTCGGTAGGAAGGAGGGATGCTTAGTTAGCAGCTATCAAGAGGAAATAAGACAAGAGGTCGCTGGAGGGGGAGGAATGCAAATTAAAAATGGAGAGAGAGGGCTGAATAAAATAAACGAGGCGATCCATTGCATACTGATTAGGCTGTCTGCTAAGACGGAGGACCGGCAAGAGTAAGTTGTACGAACCAGTTGAAAGTTACCCCGACGTGTAGCAGAACTTCCAAGTCCCTTTCGAATTATTCCAAGGGGTTGAGTTAGCTTGCGAACTGCGTCTTCCTTTGATTTCATTGAAATTTGAAAGAAATGTGCTCAAGAAGGACTTTCCTACGGCAAGGAGAGACTATACTGAGAGAGGATATTTTCATTTGCAATGAGGGCCGATTTTTCTTTCCCATCAGTTGGTGTAGCGGTGTCCGAAAGCTATTTTTCTTTCCTTCCTTCTTAATCAGAATTGCAAACAAATGCTGAATATAGGAGACAGTGGAAATATAATAAGGGGAAAATAAAAGACTCTCAGACCGTTTCATTCAAAAAATAGATTTACATTTTTAATCTGATTTGGGATATTATTTTATCGCTCAAGCACCTTTTCCCCCTATTTTAATAATTTTTAATGTTTAAAGATTACAATTTGTGAAATTATTGTCACCGGTCTGTTGAAATAAATATTAAATGATCTTAGCTGTGGAAAAACAAAATAATCAGCTCTACGAATAAACGAGAAAATGGAACTTCGTATTTTTTACAAGCTATTTTTAATAGTTGACCGGTTTCGGCATACGGCCATCCACAGGTCAACCGGTCTACTAATACAAAAATATCAAATGGAAAAAAGAATTTCCATCTTCTAATTTCTCCTTCAATGCGAGTGTTTTTCTTCAAAGTGAGTATTTTCTTTGCTAACTGCTAGGTGGAAGAAAGACCATCACGAACCTAACCTCGCCAATAAAGACTCTACTTAATCTTAGGATACGAGTCGGATCTAAAAACCAGAAGAAGTTTTAACCTTTTTAAAACAAAGTAGGCTATACAAATATACAAAATTTAAGTGCTAAAAACCTGGGCGAAGACTTAGATAAAGGGGTCATTATTGCACATACTTACATTGTATTTCATCTGATTATGGCCATGATTTCACTGATCAACCATTTATTTTTCCGTTTTAATATTTTGATTTGCATTTTATGAAAACATGTAAAGTTACTGTTCAAATTGGCATAGTCTGTTAATGTAGATATTGAGTGACTTTAGCTCTCGAGGCACCAACAAATTCCCCTTTTCTAATTAATGAGTAGATAGAACTGTCATATAGAGATATATTTTATTAGACGACCAGTTTCGGCATACAACCATCCTCAGAGAGGAAGATATGACCTGAGGATGGTTGTATGCTGAAATCGGTCAACTAATCAAAAATATTTTCTGAAAAAATACGAAGTTCCATCTGATCATTTATTAAAAAGCAATCCACGACGTAAGGTCATCTCACATTGATTACCTCAACTCTTCTACCACAAATTATCCATCCACCTCAATGCTACGGTCAGGTTGCAAAATTTAGAAAGTTTGCATTCGCTGCAGACGTTGGGCGATCCGTCTCTTACGGTGCCAACTTTGATTGAGCCTTAATTAACGTAAACAACAACAAACTCCGCTCGAGATTTATGCACGGAGAGTGGAACAATGAGGAAGGAGAAGCAATCATCGGAAGCCAGAGCCCATCTCTCCAGGAGTAGAGCCACATATCGCCAAATCGAAAAGAAGACGTCAACCTTCCTCTCTCTTTCGCCTCATTACCCTTTCGCTCCATTCCTCGGCCCCATTTGACCATTTAATTTTCCCAAACCTTTAAGTCTTCATTTTTTCCTCCGGTCCCCAAACCTTCCGTCGGTGGACCCAAAGATACGATACGTGGCATCTTAATTAAACCAGGATGCGAAAGGTCCAGAGATGGATGTGCTGCTGTGTGAGCTTGGGAAAGTTTTTGAGTTCCATTCCTATGGGGTTTGAGCTCGAATCTCGGAATGGCTTTTATAATTGGGAAAGTTGCTCAAGTTTGAGGCTAAAAATACGTGTGCAATTGTATTCTAATGGCAGTGGATTCCCTATCGTTTCAAGAGTTCTAAAGTAATTCCGAAAAAATGTAAAATATGCAATAGTTACGATTTTCAATTAAAAATCTCGCATTTAAAGTGACCGATTTCGTCATCTGATGGAGTAAGTTTTAATGTTTTCTATTTGTAATTAATACGCTATTTTCATAACTGAAATGATGGAAATGTAAAGTAAAGCATTAGTTTCGATTTCTAATGAAAAAAATCGTAATTTAAATTGATCGATCTCGTCATTTGATGGAGTAAGTTTCAATGTCTATAATTTATGATTAATGTGCTATTTCCCTATCTGAAATGATGTAATTGAAGTAATCGCATTTATTTTAATTGCAGCTCGATAAGGATGAATGGAATATTTTAGGTGAAAATTTAGAATCCTCACATCAGAGGAATTCATTTCTATAAAGATTTCTAAGTAAAAATCCAATAAAATTAATAAGCCGCAAAGGCTGTTAAAATACAGTCTGTATAGTTATCTCATTGTTTCCTGTATTATACGAGGTCTGTTCAAAAAGTTCCCGAACTTTTTTTATAGTGTGCCTACAGTTGGTTATTTTTTAATCTGCTTGTAGGCGTTATATCCGCGAAAGCTTCCCAAATAACCACCTTCAATCACTTTGCCGATATCTTGATTTGTTCATTAGTTACGGATGTTTATGTGAACAGATGAACGTAGAGTGCGGCGAAAAATCGGGTCCGCGGAAATGAGCTCTTTGAAGGAGCAGCGTTCTTCTGTAAAATTCTGCGTGAAACTGGGCAAATCTTTCGCGGAAACTTTTGAGTTGATTACCAAGGCTATTGGTGAGCATGCTATGAAACGTACCGCGTGTTATGTGTGGTTTATACGGTTCAAAAACGGGCGGCAATCAGTGGAAGACGACGAGCGTTCCAGAAGACCATCAACGTCCACAGATGACCACCACATCGAAAAAGTGAACGATCTCGTTCGTGCAAATTGACGTTTGACTGTTAGGAAGCTTGCAGAAGAGCGTGGCATCCCTATTGGTTCTGCTACAAAATCCTAACTAAAAAAATTGAGGATGCATCGAGTCGAGGACAAATTCATGCCTTGCCTGATGACAGCAGACCAGGATCAACACGAGCAACTCGTGATTTTTTAGCCAAAAACAAGACCACCGTGCTTCTTCAACCACCCTATTCACCAAGCCTGGCTCCATGTGACATTTTCCTATTTCCTAAGCTATAAACCCCGCTGAAAGGAAAAAGTTTTTCCACCATTCGAGAAATAAAGAAAAATTCGACGGAGGAGCTTATGAACAGTCCGAAAGAAGCGTCCCAAGACTGTTTTAAATAGTGGAAATACCATTTGGATAAGTGTATACGTTGGGGTGGGGAGTACTTTTAAGGAGACTCGGAGCAATAATTTGTAAGTGAAATATTTGTGCTGTAATAAATAAAGTTCGGGAACTTTTTGAACAGCCCTCGTAGTCAATCATCCGGCGCAGTTGATATAAAAGCAATGTTTAGCACAACATATTAAATCATTACATAAATATTATATTTTCTTTCTTGCTACATAATATTAAAAAATAAAATATTGCTTACTTACTATATTCGCTTTTTGGATTAAAAATGATTCTATGGAACCCTCTTGATTTATTAATGATGAAGTGTTTAAAATTTAATGTTGATAATGTTTTATATTCATTCACGAAAACTGAAGAAAAAATATCTAAAATTTTATAGCGCATTCGAAGAATTGGTTTGGTTACAATTAAACGTTTACAGGAAGGCTGCGTATAATTTTGATTGAGGTGTGCTGAAGATTTACGCATGTGCAATCAACAGCAATTACGCTCTCCACTGAAACCCGCACTGAATCAGTGTCAAGCAGGTTGCCTAACACACTCACCACCGCCCCTATTCCGAATACAAACTTTGACTATTTCGTGAATATCTTTTTGTTTCAACTCTTAGAAAATAGCAACTTCACCAAAAATGGTTGGTCCTCGACCATATCACCCACTTCCGTCGTTTCTGTCCAGCGATCAATTTCTATCGAAGTGATATGGACTTGAGAGCAGAAGATTCCCTCATTTTCGAATCGCATTTTCCATAGTTTTTACATAAAAGAATAACTGATCAATTTCATCTTTCACCAACGTATTTCAAAGTTGCATAATTGGACAGTTATAGTTATTCGCTCGCTTATAATTAAATTCTAAATTGGTAAAGTGAAATGTATAATTTAAAAGTTTTGAAGCGATCGTTTTGATTTTTCTTTGTTACAAATCAGCATCAACAGACAATATACCAACTTCTAGACGAAGTTTTCCTTCGCTCTGTTTGTGGTTCAAGTGTTTTGTATTTATAAACTAATGTTCTATATTAAATTGTCTATCGACAGATTATCCATCTTAAATCAACTTGCTGCTCGAAGTATAGCATCACTTCAGTAGTGCGCTATTCGCAATAGCAGGCAAATTATGATTCTAGCAAGTGAAAGTTAAACGGGCATAAAAAAACGCATTTTCATCAAGAGTGCTTAAAATAAGGCAATGATACGGATGCTTATTTATGTATATGGACATATGGTATTATATCATGTACGGTTAGGTTAAATGTATACAGTAACCTATACACACAATTTTTATACGCGCTTTATCATACAAGGTACGGTATTGGTTGAAGGCTATACAAAATAAATACTATTATTACACAAGATTGTACTGGATTTTCTATTATTAAGTAACACGAAAAATGTGACACTATACGGAAGAAAACATAAGAAAATATGTGCAGAAAAATATAAACAATTTTAATTAATTTTCATTTAATAACGTTTAGAAAAAGCAATCGCAGCTCGTGATTTCCGTGCTAGCAATCTGCATGTGTTGATGAGTGAATGAAAGTGACCAGCTCATTAACGTTGTGAAATTCTAGAGTTCCCACCCATAATATGCCCTGCACGTTGGCTTAGAGATTCAAAATACGGCGATTTTCATACGGCTAAACATAAAACGGAGGGGAGAAACGGTGCTTAAAAAGACCGAGGAGAGTTGGAGGGTTAGAACTCGTGGTCAAGCGCATACATCAAGCAGGCGTCCGTCGGTTGGGACGTAACGTAGGAAGGCTCGCTAATTAAAACATCGTGGGCTAGTTAGCGTGGAAAGAGGGCACTTGGATGCTGAGACACGATAGCGTGGGATGTTTTGCCGGAAGAGGAGATTGAAGGCGGAATATAAGGGATGTGATTGACAGATTCGGGCGCAGGAATTGCATATACGTTTGAGGGGGCCGTAAATCTGTGAGACAAACGGTGTGGAGGTAGGGCACCTCGGTTTGAAGCCTCGTAATTGCGACCCTGCTGACAAGATCTGTGTAATCGGAGATAAGATTTCTGCAGGCGGAGCTCGAGGCTATCGCCCCAATAAAGCTTGCAAGGATCGTGACGGATTATCAAAACTGCATGCACCTCCTCTGGGATTGGTGAGGAGATGGGCGTTTACCGAAAGGAATGTCGGTGCGAAATTTATCGCTTTCGTTCTGCGATTGGTGGATTAATGTGAATCGAATGGTTGCTGAATTACATATATAAAGTGTTCTACTTTTCGGTAGGTTCATGTGCCCCCACATTCCCTATTTAATTCCCTCTCCTTCAATTCCCGGTAACTTATCCCACCCCCTAATTCGTCTAACAACTTGTCTTTGTCTTCCCCTGTCTTTTCCATAGCATTCTTCCCTCGATCGCTTTCTTTAATAATCCCTCTCCTCTCAATATTTGACCCACCCATTTCTTTTGTCTATTTTCAATTGCTTCAATCATTACTCTTTTCTCCCTAACCATCTCTAGAACCTCCTCGTTAGTTTTTTTATCGACCCAACTTACTTTCTCCATTCTACGCCATACCCAAATCCCAAAGTTACTGAATTGGAGGTCCGTTTAAAAAGTTTCTGGAATCTAGTTTTACGCGCGTTTCCCGCTTTTGTACAAATCTCATGCGATCACATTTTATAAGTTATACAACATTTCCAGTCAGCTTTAGGTACCTTCTGATAAATAGAGCAACAAGGGCTCCCGAATAGCCGTGTGGGCTACGCGTTCGACTTCAATGAAAGCGGTCCCGGGTTCAATTCCCGGTGGGAGCCCATGTGCGAAATGACCTCAGCTGTCGAAGAACATTTCACAATACTACTACTACTATAGCAACAACAAACGATATAAACATCGGAGTCAGCGCAAATGTCTGAATCGCTTATGTTATTAAAATTTACTTCAGCTTCACTACTTTTATTGATTATTTTTCTCTATGCTGCACTTATTTGTTTAACTGCATTTTTGATTTGTGGATGTCCTTACTTTCACTTTTTGAGGTTTCCCTTCGTATCCATCGAAGAATATTCTATGAACTACTACTACTAATGATTATTAACTAGATTTAGTATAGGTGATGGAGCTATATACACACGAATTAAATGTTTGGCATCTTCCCCCAATGCGTGCGGAAAAATTCTAAACCACCGTTATCCTGTTCATAACTGCCTCACTAACCCAAATTGACAACGACGAGGTACCTAATTAACATCTGAAACTCAAGTTACTGCTGCTAGTTCACAAAAACTAGAGTATATGGCAAACCAACATTAACCCGGGAAAACCGAGGTACGCATGGATATACTCTCTTCTAAAAAAGTATTCATCCTTCAGAGCATATCGAAAACTCTTCAACCGGATAGATATCATTCCCACAATGATTGAATATTGTACAATATTGTCCTCAAGAATCAAGAACCCGAAATAAAACGATTTGAGAGTCTTCCTTCGTTTGGCATCTTCCCCTGATTTACCGTAAGCTCCTTTTCCGAAAAGAAGTTTTTCTAATTATTCTATTGATAATATTAATGGCTTCTTTGGTTACCATGGTATTATGGATGGTGGCTATTCCAGCCAAAAATAAGCTAGAGGAATCACCAGAGGAGGGTGAGGAACCACCCAAGAAGTTGTAGATCTAGGTTCGAGTCCAAACTACAAGAGACTATTTTCTTTATTTATCCATCTTCAAAGTCAAAATAAAAATCGATTTAGATTATAATTAGAATACACTGATTGTGAGTTGAAAAATATTTTCCGAAAAAAAAAACATTTTCGAAAAGGGCAACTGGTAGCCTTATATTCACAAAAATGTAAGCATATAAAAACCGGAGAGAAACAATCTTTTAGAGAGATATCGTGACTTCTTCATCGTACACGTTGCTAAGGAGATCAGCATCCCTTTGGACCGACGGGCGATTCTTCAGCCACACATTGGCAATCCTGTCCGTGCTCTTTAGAGGTGCAAAAGAAATCGTCTCTTAACGAAGATGGGAAAAAACCCTTCTGTTTATTTCTTATAAGAGAGAGAGATTTATATCCTCCGTTAGGGATTCAACTCATTAAGACCCTTTTCTATCTCTCCTCCTAATCTCTGCTCCAAACCACCTCATTCCATTCCAAGATTCTCATCCCTTTCATTTAGCCTACAATCAAGTCTGAAGGGTAAAGTGAGCGCCGGTTTTATTTACAACGCTTCGATATTAATTGAATCGTTAGCGGTGGAAGTACGATGAGACTGAGTTGTAATGGGATTTAAAGAAAACCTGAAATGACGATTTTTCTATGATTGGACTTAGAGAAATCAAAAGAACTATTGATAAATAAACTGATTCGGATTCTAAAAATTGCTGTAAGCAAATCGAAATCGGTAAGCTTGGGTTAATCTATTGAATAGACTAGGTTATGACGTATCCCATATTATCGTAAACTCTAATAGGGATTAAAAGAAAACCTGAAATGGCGACTTTCCTATAATTAAAGTTAGAGAAACCTAAGGAACTATTGATGAATTCGGATTTAATAACTGTTATAAAAAAAATTGAATCTGAAAACTCTAGTTAATGTGTTAGATAGGTTAAGTCTTGACTTAGTGGTATCTCATATTAACGTATATATAATGCAATAATAATATATATAACTCTAATAGAGGAAATTAATAATAATATATAACTCTAACAAGGGAAAGGTCTACCATGAACCATGAAAAAACTTGTATGACAAAAGAGATGATTATAAGGAGAAATTTTTGTTACAGGTATGTTTGAATCCTTTACCTTTATGTGAATATGTATTATTTGTAAGGGTGATTGGTAATTTATTGCTGTAGCTAGGAGGTATTTATATTGAAAGATTGTATTGTTGTATGTAAATTGATAAATGAATTGTAAAAGGGCATTGTTGTAGCTAGTGATATATATGCTCTATTATGGTCAATAGAAAATATTATAAGGGGGTGTTGTGTTGGTGTTGTATGGCATTGGTATAATTGGTATTGTATATAGCCCTGTTTTATTTAATGAATGTTAAACAGTAATGTAATATTGTTCTCACCAAATTGTTAATCCTTCTACAACTAACGGATTAAGAATAATAATGAAAACAGATAATGACTGAAAATTTAATTTTTATGTTTAAAACCGCAATAGATATTTACCTATATATAGTGTGTATTTATTTTTATATTAGTAGTTCGGATGTTTAGGTCTCCTTTTATTTTGGTTAAATTCATTGCTTATAAATTTTGATGCACAGCAGTTAACCGAAGGGCCAAAAATTGATAAGATAAAATCAGCCTAATTCAAATACAAGGAAAATCCTAGTCTTCAATACACTAGATACCTCCTTCATGTATTTTAACGCGTCCCAAAATTAGACCAAATTAGAAAAGACGTACTGCGTCTCAGAATACTACTAATGACGTGCGTCTGGATCAATCCAAGCGAACAATAAAACAGAGGTTATCTTGGGAATATCTCTAAAATTCGTTTTGGCGGGGGTCGAAAGCAAACGATATTAAATTCACAGCGTCTTCGATGATGGGGCAAGAAAAAGTACCGTCGATGTTATCAGTGGGGAAAAGAGCAGGAAACGCAACGGAAGATGGAAGGGCAGATAGCGGTCGGAGGCGAGGAAGGGCCTGCGCTTCTTTGGAGTGACAAGAGGAAGGCATCATAAATATTTTCTGATGGACGGAAAGTAAAGCATGGGACCGAAACTGTTTTAGCAAAGAACACAACGAAAGATGATCCTGTGTTAACAGTTACAAGTACAAATTGCGAGCAGCTGGTGGTTGCGAGACCCAAACTTAGGAAGAGCCAACGAAAGGACACTTCTTTTAAACGGGACAGGAAATAACTGGATATTAATGATCGGTATAAGTCATATTTATTGATGTAAATTGACCTGTATCCCTTCACTGATGGACGACAAATGTATTTTTAAACAAACACGACCAACTAATGTTAATAACTGCTGGGAAATTTTAAAGCCCCCAAAACTAGTTTTAGAATAGTCCTTTCATTATATTGCTTATTACCAGTACTTTAACGGAAAAACATTGTTAATTTTCTCTTTTAAACAAATGAACAAAATAAAATTTGAACTATTTCTTTGAAATGCGCTGCCAGAAATTCTGTGTGCATAATTTTTCCACCCAAAGATGAAGAAATCAGAGGATGTTAGATTGATTATGCATAGTCACGGATTTTAATTTGGCATTTAGCATGATTATGTCCTCACACAATTACTAAATTATACGGCGAGATTCCTGAATATAGTAGCATTATCTATGTTTTAGATTCATTTAAAACAAAGCGAGGTACGGACTTCAAATATTCCCGTGAGTGCTTCCTTCTATTTCATACTTTAGAATCGGATTACGAAGTCATTTAATTCTTTCGGAAGTATTTTGTGCTTTCAACATTTTTCTCGATAATACTTACTGGAAACCATAATTTTATTGATAGCAGTGGAAATTTTTGCAAAATTTAATCCATATATTTTATGAAAAATCCATACATTAAATCTAAATTTTCGCGAATGTGTCACAAAAATAGCATTCGACAAATAACATAATGGCGAGGATATATGTTTAACTTTCTTTCTTATGGCACTAACCCCGATTTAGTACAACTTAAGTATGTCCACCATGTCTAATTAAATTATGATAACGAAGAAAGGTCTAAAAAAAGGAATAAAACAATTTTATGGAAATAAGACACAACATTAACCCATTACTACATTTAGCTTAGGTTTATATTACTATTATCAATTTAAGGTATGAAATGTCATGTGGTTTAGCATTTCTTCTATCTTTTTTCAAGCATATGTTATTTTTTCTGCATTCTATATTTCTCTTCATGTATTTCAAATTTTTTAGTATATATTACGGCATATGAGAGGTACTATTATATAATACCCTTCCGTACTTCAGCAGGGACAATTAAAGAACAAAATGTTAACGGCACAGCCGAAACTTATTGTTAACTTATAGTATATAGTGATTATAGTTCCGTTTAATTCCTAAATTTGTTTCTGTCAAGTTTCTTAAGATTGTATATCCCCCTCTATTTGGCCATTGAATATCTCAACCGCAGCTTTTTCGATACTTCAGAAGCAAGCAAAATGGTTAAGAAGTCTCAAACTTTGCATATAAGTCGCGAGGTCATATTTTCATCCATAATTTCGAAAAAAAGGTGCGTAATACATCCCATCAAATACGGTATATTTTTCAATGCGTTTTCGCATTATCTTTCACTCCTTTCACTGTGGGTGTTTTCCTGCAATGCGGACTTATTAGTAAACCTCTTGTGAAGATATTTTCCCACCCTGTAATCTTTCTTTCGTTGTTAGTTAACTTTTGTTATATAATAATGGTATACGTGATCACATGGGCCAACTTCACCAATAATGGGTCTATCTATATTTTTTTCGAATTCTCTAACACCTGAGAAAAAATGTTACGCAAAAGTGGGGAGTTAGGCGAGAGAACGAGGCAATCTAAAAAGTGGAAGCGAAAATTAATTTGCGTGAGAGTAGATGGTAAATCTGTGGGGAATGAGAACTGTATGTTGAGGTGACTCTCACGTTGGTTAGCATAAATTTGTAGTTTATGTGGGTCTTGGAACAAGGATTCCTTGTGAGAGGATTCCGACAGCATCCTCTTGCATCAGCAGTTGCTCTCTGCGGGGGCCATCACCTCGTAATTCTCACCGGAGACTCCCTCGCCGTGAGGGGTCCAAAGAGTTATCGAGCAATTGCGAATTATAAGGAGAGCGATAAGACCCACTCGAAAACGGTGCCGATTCCACGATAATTAGCCGCCCTTCTCATATGAATACAGTGGCATGTCCATCGAGCTAGTCTCAAAGCTTTGTTTATTAGAATATTTGGTGAACATTGGTTAATCTCAAACGAAAAAGATAGCCTGGCGATGAAATTTATGTATATTTATTTGCATTTCTATAAGTTGAACACCTTATTCATTATATATCCTGGTATTTTAGAATCTTTGCATTAGATCTACGTTTATTTTGTCTATGTATTTAAAACTTGTACTATGGACTACGTGCTTCATGCAATCTATTATTTCTAATGAATTAATAAATGAATTTCACCATTACATTAATGTATGCATACTTGATTTAAAATATGTATAAGGGAAAATAAAGACATTTCATTGTTATTATCATTATATTCTACAAGAACATAAAAGTGAAGTTCATCCATAACTTATAGAACATTTATACTATTTATGTTATACATTTATTACTAATTATCATAGTATTGTAACAAATATTTGCTTACATAAGCTTATCACAAGGAAAATATATACTGTTTTAACTTAACGAAACACTTAACAATAAGAGCACATCACATAACTATTTCCCCTGCGATGGCAACCACAAGTTTATTTGCCAATCTGTAGAATTCTCTAAATGATTTATTTTGCGTCTGCACCCATAAGATGAAGGTATGTTAGGATTAGGACGGATCGGAGCTATTTTCGTAACTTAAGTTACTTCATCGTATCAAAAAATACCATGGTATCATTTTGAAAAATAGGCATGTATTTTTAAAATCTCAAGCTTTTTAGAATGTAACGAATATAACCTACTGAGTATATGATGCATATCATTTTAGAAGACGGATGGAAATACTATTACTGCAATTACTATAATATTACTGATTCAAGTTTTCTTTGCTCAAACATTTCTGTAAATGTGTAGACAGAAGACATTAAATTATATTACACGTATGAGTAACGATTAATAAATGAACAAGGAATGAATAAATATTAAACATGTATAAAGAGCTGAAGATGATGGAAGTAAAAAAATTTCCGTAATCCTTTAATTACCTCAAATTTTAAAGAGCGGACGAAACATAACCAGACCGGTTATGCCTTTATTACCGACATTTTGCCATAAAAAGACATTCTGTTGATAATATTTGATAATTACGTAATCTCTAAGATTACATAACAGATATGTTTGCAAAGATACCGTGCCAGTAGGTAAGTACTAGGTAGTTAGTATATCACTACGCTATCACGAGAGCTATTCTAGAAGTAAGTGACACTTTTTCCATAAAAAGGTAAAACTATCGTATCCCTGAAATGCAAATGAAACGAAGTTCCGAGGTTTCAGCGGAATAGAAAAATTTTACATCAGATAATATTGAAATATTTCATAACATTTTTGAAATGGCGAATTATGAGCACGAGAGTAAAAATACTACGAAATTATTTCTAAACATGAACTTTTAAGTTTTCGGCAGTCGTCCGTGACTAAAAACTTTTAATTATTTTTTCGTGATCAATAGGCTATTAAACATGGGAAGGGTCACGGTATCCTTATAAATTCAGCATCGCAAACAAGCCATCGCTGGTCGATCAATAATTGGCGACACTCGCAGAATAAATGGCGATAAGATGATGAATTTGAGCGATTAGGAAGTATAAACGTTGGCAGAGAGCAAATGAAACAATAACGTTGACGTCCTGTGAAGGGAATCGCCGGTTTGATTAGCGCAGTACATCTTGCGGAAAACAAATAGGAACAGAGCGTGACAAATTACAATTCTAAAGCGAGTACTCAAGATAACTTCGGTCGTTTATTAACTGCGTAACATAAATATGGGGGAATAAGATGTCGTGTAGTTCTCGAAAGAAGTCTCAAATATTTATTCGATACGTATTCATCAAGTCGCGGGAAAAAGATTTACTGAAAATGCGGGGAAATGAATGGCGTACCTTAAAATTTACGTCGATACATTGCAAAAGTAATGGGAAATGATTTCAATAAGGGGAACATCGTGTAAGATATCCTTTTTAAGAGTCACTTTCCTGCAGCTCTGATGAAACGCTCCAATAACATCTATTAATCCGTGTTTACATTCATAAAATAAGATGAAACTAAAGGGACTTTTATGAATGTGGTAAGATATCTGAACTGTGAAATTTATTCCGGAAAAACGTTCAAGGGGAATGATATACGTAAAGTAGTGTAGGAATTTGAAAGGTGAGGCAGGTTTCAGACAGTAAGTGAGGCATCTGCCTCAGGTCGCGGCAAAATTGTTTACAATTCATGCAATAATGACCATGATGATAAACTGACCCACGATTTTTAAACTTTTTGAGGATTCGACATTTCACTTGAAAATTTCTGAATCACGCATAACAATTGACTGTTACAAAGTACCTAGTACAAACCCAAGGGATATTTCACCCAAAAAAATATTCCACGTAATGGAAAGCTGATAGACCAATTTGAAAATTTTGGTTAATGTACCTTTTCCAAATCATTTTTGTTTTCTCAATGAATAGTTAGTCAAAAAATTATAAAGAACGATTATAAATTTGAAAAACGCGAATGAAATGAGCAGTAAAACGCCAATTATACATCTCATACATCGTAAGTAAATTACTGATAAAAATACTGCAGATTTTACTCAAAAATGAAAAAAGTAAAGGTAAAATTATTCATAAATTTACTACTAGCCCAAACTTTTTCTAATGTTGGCAGTAACCTACAACTTGCTTTTGCCAAGTATCTAAGGCATAGTGAAATAATTCAAGGATGTAATAGTAGAATGAGCAAGGTAAAACTATACTACGAAAAAAACGAAGACCGTATTTTGATTAATTTTTGTTGTTTCAATGTGAATAGAATAAATCACTAAAATTTCGGAAAAGCTATTAAATAAGAGAAGATGCAATGTCAGATTAAATATACATGATGATTCCGTTAAAAGTATAACGGTAGTTTCATTTATTTAAAACTATTATCAATTATCATTGAATCATTTATATTAAAATTAACAGTCGATCGAATTCTACCGAGGTGTAAGTTAAGAATCTAAACTACAAACGCATTATTTGTACGCATTAAATTACACGCAAACTATTCCTGAAATGATTGTAAGAGAGAGGAAGTATTCTTATATGCGTTATTCACAACTGCCGAATTCGTGCTTTTTTATCCATCCTTGATCGAATTATTCTTTGGGTTTACCGAAACCTAGATAAAAATTCCATTGGTGATTAGTCTAAGGTGAAAAATTCCTGGGTGAAAAGACCCATAGGTGAACCGCTTTTGGGCAAAACACATAGGACGATCCTGGAACGACATCCTGGAACCGCCTCTCTTACTGAGAAAAGTTCCCCAAACTTTAATCCCATCCATAAATAGAACAGCATTCTCTTCATATGCGTAACCTTGGCATGTATTTTCGACCACATTTCAAACGAATTTACACGGGAGTGCACGGCCGAAAAATTTTAGTTACGACTGAATAACCTGCCATCGAGTCGCCGCGAAATCATACTTATATCTCACGGCGAAATCTGCTCTCTGGATTTACGTCTTTTAATCGCTATAAACATCTCATCGTTATGGGACTCCCATCGACCGACGCTCTGCCCATCGAAATAACGACGAAAACACGTCGGCCCGAAAGAAACGGCCGTGATTTCCCCAGATGAGGCGATTAACATATATACATCGGCCAAAAAGGCACTTGGAAATTAAAATGCTAATCGGCGTCACCGAAATAAAGATTAACGGCGCCTTTCTCGGAATGCATACCGGCTATCCTTAAAAACGGCACGCGAAAAACCATTTTCCTCACGGTCCGAAAATAAACCCCGAGCAAGGCAATATATCAGACTTCAGCTACCCATTTTTAAATTTGATTCCCACGTGAGGGACCTCAACGGCCGGGAGGAGAGGGCCCAGCGGGGGGCACCGCGGACAAATGAGTGACAGAAATCTCGTGTGTGGAAGAAACCATATCGAGGATTCGCCCGACTCTTGGCGAGTTGTCAAAGGAGAAAAGAGATACGTAAGTCAAAAGAGGTAAGAGCAGAAGGTGCTGGTTGGGAGGCATGTTGGGGGTGGGGCCCCGATGACGTCACTCGGTAGGTGTGAGAATTCGCCCAGCGGGGGTGTCTGCAAGGGACGGAAATACGCCTGGGGTTGAGCGGGGAGAATGAGGAGAGATCCCCCCTTCGGAGGCCTTCAACGAACCGAGATGATGGCCGTGTAATACAGAGTAAATCTGCCAAGGAAGGCGCTCACCTTTGATATTCGATTTAGAGTTTTCAGAAATTATGTTTCGAAAGTTAAGTTTAAATTGTCTTCAATGCCTTCATAGGAATCACCTGGGAACCGGGAGTAACTTTCAGAGGAGCTAACTTTCTTTACCTCTTACTTCGTGTTATTTATATTCAACTTATTTCTACCTGTATTTCTTGATTGCAAGTGAAATATTTCCCTGGTAATGTGGGGTTATTCTGCGTTTTAAGTAGACTTCATGAAAAAAATCTCAGTCGATCACAGATGCCAATATATCTTTTATGTCGCTAGATAAAACAAAAAAAATAGCCAAAAAGGTGTTAAATAAGAAATATATACTTCCATAAAGAAATACAGAAAGAAAATGACTAAAATTTGCTTTAATAATTGAATATAAAATATATTAAAATAATGCCACATCAGTGATTGTATAATTTACTGTATGGCTAGAAATTTTTCTTTTATTGACAAAATGTAATGGTGTTCTGATTCATAAGTAAAGTATGATTTTGATTTACAACTCAAGAACTTAATGTTACAGGAACACAGTGGAGACTTTCCGTGGCAAAGAGCTACATAGAGTGCCATAAGTAACTAAAATGGAAAAAGTCACTAATAGAAGATAAAATCTGCTAGATCAAGCGACAAAGATGATAAAGCAACAAGAATGCAATAGATTACTGTGATTTTCTCAAGGTAGTTGTAACATAATAGTATTATGTACCACTTATCTTTCTTCGATGAAAGGACTCCTGTAGATTTTAATTGATACTTGAAATGTGACAAAAATTGCGTAAGTATCATTTCAAAGAAAGCGAAAAACAGCTTTGAAATTGATTATTAACTCCAAAGTATACATCTAGATGGAGAACAAAATTATGCTATCCTAAGCTTTCATGGTATGCTAGTTATAATGGATGTCTTTTCAAACACATTTCTCCTCTGACAAATACCATCTATGCTCATTAAACTGGGAAGATTGAAGCGGTGATATGATAACGATTTATCCCCTTAACCACGCGATTCGAACATATCCGACTTGTGAGTATTTTTTCATCTCTCTTCCATTCCTCAAGGAAACTTTTATATGTGTCAGAGTTCTCAACATGTGTTCAGCTTTGATTGAATTGATTACTTAAAAAATATGACGAAAATCTATTCTTTTATTAAATTCTTGTTTTAGATGAATGATGGTAATGAGAAATCGGCCTTGTATTTAAATTCATACATTACAGTTACTTTATTAGACGTTGCACGCACTTTAAATAAAAGTTTAAAGCTTTTTCATATAATTGCTTATTCAATAACATCCTTCCCAAAACGAAACGAAAGTTAATACATTTCATAAAGAGTTCCAATGAAAAATCTTTGAGATGCTTAAAGACGTACGATGGAAATCTTTAGAAGAAAGAGGATTCAAATAAAGACTTAATTTTCTTTTTATAAATTCAAAATAAGTACGATCTTAGAAGACTTAGCCGATATCATGTGTCCTTCCTGTTACATGGACATTTCTGGTTCTGCAAGAAACATCGAAGATATACATAATATAACCAATGTATTTGAGAATTATATTTTTCCGCGAACTTTACACGATGGTAAGTAATGGATTTTGAAAGAAGAATCATTATGCATACACCCCCTGCCACACACCGATAAGCGGATTTTCTACATATGTAGATGACCTTTGCCTAATTCTTACTTCGTTTCTTCATCGTGAGATATTGTGTTTTGAATCTTTACTTAGGAAGTCATAATTTCAACCATCTTAGATAGATGTAGATAACCATTTTACATAATGAAGTACTTCAGCCTTCACTTCGTGGAACATTCCAATATCATTCATGGTGAATACGAGGGTGGTCTGAAAAGTTTCCGACCCCAGATTTTTCAGAAATCTTCAGAAAATTTTCAGAAAACATGTCGAGAAATGGCGAAATGTCGGAAACTTTTCAGACCACCCATGTAAATATACCAGAATTATACTCTGGTATATTTATCCATTCCATTCATTTATTCACCATGAATGATAACAATTTTCAATGATATTAAAAAATTTTTACAAGATATCATGACCCTAGCAATGCACGGTCCTTACCGAACGTCCTTTACACAACTAAACCCAGCACTAAAGGAGTGGTCTCCAAAATCAAAAAGTAATTTCGACTTTCGTGAATTCATATCACCTCATAGACACGCGAAAATATCCAGGGAACCACCCTTGATAACCTCAAATAGAACCATGCTCCCTCTAACTTGTTAGTCACGAGTTGAGGGTGGAATCAACGAGCACTTGCCAAATAAAAAATAATGTACGCGACGCCGAACAAAAGCGGGTTCCGACATGACACCGAGAAAAGGTTAAGTTGGGTCAAGCCGAGGGGAAAAAACCTCTTTCGATATAAAGAGAGCCACGGACCCCCTTCTGTGCTCCAAGGGAGATAGTAGTGGTGGTCCGACTTCCTGACAGAGCGTAATTAATGTAAGCATTGCGTGCGGGGAATACACATCAGGGCCACTCCCACTCTCGCACCTCCCAGAAAGCCTTCTTTTCCGTCTACCATTGCGTCTGGCACGGATCCAAAAATGGGTGTGTTGGATAGAGGAGTCCTTTTCAGAAAAGAACACGACTTGGAGGCGTGGAGTAGTGCCACTGAGGAAGGGGGTATAGAGTATGATTCAATCCGGAGACTCTAGGATTTAACGAGAATGGTCCTTCAAAGAATAAGACCTTTACGTTGAACTGGATGATGTGTGTGTTCCAGTGCTGGAAATGCGGAAATGTGAGATTATGCTGACGGACGAGGATGGTTAGTGGTACTGGGAAAGTAGATTCGTGAATGGTCTCTTGTTCGTTGCGGTAATGTAGAAATCTTAAGACAACAATAGCGTATAGAAAGTCGTGTATATTGACAGCTAACTAGTAGCCCTTGTAAAGAATTTTTCGGGGAACTTTTTTATTCTTTTTAAAATCTATTTTAGCTGTTTTCGGACTCGGCTAAGGAATATGGATTCAGCAAACAAATTTTTTTGTGAATGTTCATAGAGAGTTGGGAACAACAGAATGAAAAAAATCGAATAATTCAATGTTTTTATGCCCTAAATAATTATAATATAACATTCTGATCTTTTACTCCATCTTTAGTGTACCAACAACTCATTACCGAATGATTCTACTTGGTGTTTCACTCGCTCCTCCCCATCTAGTGAACCATTCGATATTCCAATCTTTTATTCTATATCTTTAAATAAGGGGCCATATGAAGAATAAATTTTAAAATACTGCACCCTGGGAACTTATGGGAAATCACATTTCGACCAATGAATGTAAATATAAATGTATCTTTGTTAGCCGAGGTATCACTGTATTCGAATCAGCTTCCTTGCAAACACGACGACTTATTATATTCTGTATGGAAAGTGACAGAAATCTGGTGAGCCAAAAACTGAAGGACATTGCAAATAATAAAATAAACTAGGAGCTAATTTTCTGCACGCAATCTTTTCCACTTTCTGTAAGTAAAGTCATCCGACCAAACGCTGGTCGGGTTCTCATCCCCTTCACCAATAGCTACCGAAATTCTTGAAAAGGAAAGGAAGCGACGTGGAAAAATGAAATACAGACAGTCCTGAGCTTACATAAGTTCGAGATACGTAAGCCTTTATTTTCTTGGTGAATTTTAATGGCCGAAAAGTTTGAGAAACAAGTTATGCTTAATTACTCAATTTTATCATACTGTGTTAACACAGCCTGATATGTCTGAAGGAAAAGTAAGAGAAAGATACCTTTCCTGTATACTTTACGATTTCTTTACCGGATCGAGGAAGGGCTGAGCAAATATTTGTACTGTTTAGAATGAATATATTTTTACATAAATATCCTTCAAACGGCGTGTGGCAGGGGATGTGATTACTTATAAGCATTCGGTCATATTTAAATCGTATATCTTAAACTGAATCGTCATTATCTCAGTAACGTTTCTAAGGAGTTAGAAATCTCTTTGTATAAAAAAAACATTCTATATCATAACATTTCTAAATCGGCAATCATTTTTATCCGATTTTCACAACAATATTCAATCTGCGGCCTAAAAATCATATATTCGCGTTTTACTTTCCTTTCTAAGTTGCAACTCTTCCTCAAAATTCAACTCGTAATGGGTTATAAATTTCTTTTCCGTTATTTATGTTGGAAGAATGTCAAAAACAGTGAATGATAAAATCACATTACTATTTACAAATGTTTACCATCTAAGTAGAATATTCAGTAATTATTTTTGAGATTGACTATACTCTTTTAACTCAAGTTGTAAAAACGCAATGGTTTCAAAGTAAAAAAGATAAGACTTAACTGAAAGCGCTTAAAATACATAAGTTAACCCCTTCATTCGTAGAAATCAAATACCTTACAATGTCCATAATGTATTACCTTTTATATCGGTTCATGGTTACAAATTTGGGGATTGTTTTCGCGATGGAACGGAAAGTTCATCCTCAATGAAAGATTGAAAATTGAAAAAATAAATCAAAATTGGTTAAGAAGATAAATATTTTTGTATAAGTTTGCTTGAGTGAAAATTGAGTGAGCCGAAAACGGTGCACCGGTGGATTTATTTAATGATAATACAACTATTACTATATTAATTACGTGATATATATATTGAGAAATAATTTATAAAAATATAAATAAAATACGTTATATAAAATCTTCAATTTTAAACATCTAAGGCAGAGCATATTTTATAATCATTGTTTAATATAAATTATCTTAAATTTAATAAAACAAAAATGTTTTTAACTTTAAATTAAAACCCTCATTTGGCGCTTAATAAGACTGAATTCTAATGAAAGTAAGACTTCAATGAAAGTAAGAAAATAATCATCCTTAATTTTACAACTCTCTCTACTGAAAACTGAATATTCTGACATCATTTCACCTAAGTAAAAAAAACCGCATGAGCGAATCCAATCCAAACTTGAAAAAACATTTCATTTCCTACGAAAATCCCCGATTCCAATCATAAGGCATATAAAAAACCCGAAGCGCATGTTAATAAAACATAAGAACCTGGTTAATTTTAAATGTCTAATGAAGTGAGAAGGGTCTCGAAAAATTATCGCCCCGGAATCTAACTCAAATATGCAAGTTATTCCGAGCGGACTGCTTTACGACGCAGGGCGGCGCTAAACTCTTGAGGAATAAAAAAAAGAAGAAATACCGGCGTCGAAAATGAACTGATGCAGAGAAAGGCTAAATATATCGCTCCTGATATCACCCGGCTTTTATTCGCTTATAATCCAGGCGGAGGCGGATTAAAAATTCCCGGATAAGAACACCGCTTGGGCGTAAACTTTAGTGTGGCATTAGCGTCGGAGATAAAGTGTTTCGGCAATGAAAAGGTGCGGCCAGCGTGCGGCCGAGTGGGGGCCGCGCGGCTTGGGTAAAGAGGCCGATGGTAGGGGATGAGAATTGGGGTGGCTAATGGAAATATACAGTGTCGTGGAGGACATTATTAGTAGTAGATATCGCGAGCGAAACCGCCGCTTCCTTCCCAATTTTTTTCCACCCTCTCTTCCAAATGCTTTTTCTTTCTTTCCGTTCAGATGGGCCTCCCGTACATCAGCCGAGGGAATCGTGTTTTGCGGTTTTTTCTCAATTCCACTTCCCTCGATTTATTGAGAATGCTCCCTCGGTTGCCCGAGTTTTTGGGGGAGTTATTAGACGCTATATGGAATATTTGATGGGCGGGAAACCCCACGTTCATCCTCATATCACGGCTTAATCTCGACATAATTTTACTTCCAATTTCTCTCGAAAGCTTTGCTGTTTGTCTTCACGCGTTTCGGGGGCGTGTTAATGAATAGTTGCTCGAGAGTCTTTCCGGTGAGGTATTTTATTTATTTCCGAAGTGATGTTTGGACGATCTTTTGAAGCGGGGGAAGAAATTTTATGAGAGCAGCAATTAGTAAATGCAGTATCAATATCTAGATTTTCTTCACTGCAAGTATCTTTTATTAGAATTTCGATTATGCGCGGTTTCCTATGTAAAACTTTGAATGATAAATCTCACAAATATTATATTACAAATATCTCCATTGCTTTCTTTTCTCTCTTTGCTTCACTTACGAGCATGAAGGCTGAACGTAGCAGTAAAATCACATGACAACTTCTTATGATTATATACGATATTTTTTGAGTGCAAACCATTCCGAAATATGAAAATTGCCATAGCTATAATTAGACTTTAAATTTGCTTACCTTCATATATCTAAAAGTGTTTAATCGTTTTTATAGTAATTATAAGGATTTAAGTGAAGATGCATGGGAACAGACTGACAAAAGCTAAAGATGGTATGAAGAGTATATAAAATTGTACAAGGAGTGTTATAAGTTATGAAGAAATTAAGGATATGGTGTTAAGTAGGGAGCCTTAGACCTATGAAAATGTAGATAGCTTATTTTGAAAAGAATATTAAGGAAGAAATAACGGAAGTAAAAAAACCTCTCCTTATCCCAGAATATCAAGTGTAAGAAAATACATAGAAGTTACCCTAAAAAGTAAAACCCTAATGTATGTCATAAGTTCTGCCTGTTTACCTTCACAACGCCATTCGGAGCGCCCTACAGCTAAGATTTTTCAGACTACTTATACCAAAATACTGAGATTATGAATGAATATTTGGATTATAGTGAAACCCGATAGAATGAACTATAGTCGTTTAACTAGCAGTTTAAATTAGTAGCTTAAGTAGTTGTTTAAGAGTTTTCAACAAAAAACAAACTAGAAAAATACTCTAGTATCTTTCCAGAAGGAAAAGAAACTGACGCATTAAGTTTCGATTTATTTAGACCATCATCCGTGGTTCAGGTTAATTGCCAGAAACGATACTCGTAAAATAAATGCAAACTTTTTCCAAGGTGTTGCTTGTAAAAACATTAAACAGTCATTACTGGTACTTGCGACTACTATGGCTTTGCATATGGATTTTACATTACATTGAGTATCATTATATCTCAAGGATGTTGTGTTCTGTTCTTCACAAGCGTCTATTCGATGAAAAGTGGTTTCCTACTCAGGATGTAAACCAATGTTACCCAACCGGTGTGACGTGTACCAGGACTTATGCTCGAGCAAGTGATGTTATCCTTGGCATTCTCCAGTATTTTGCTTCGTTGGGAATAATATCTCATACAGTTTAATTGCTGTTCATCAGCAACCTAGAATTTAATCTCGTAAAATAAAATGTGTAAAATAATATACGTAAAATATATTAAAATATTGAATTAAACTTCTTTCAATTACACATAAGCAAAATGTGTATTTTTTGGAAGAGAAAACCGATTTCAGAATGGAATACATGACGGTTTTCGGTTTGGGTTCAACTATTTTATTTTTCGGTTCGGGTTCGATTTTCACTATAGCGAAGATAACGGTTTCTTATGTTTTCGGGTTTAAGAATCTAATTTTTTCAACTTATAATCGGTTTTATTTATAGCAAAAATAAGGGTTTTTAACGGTTTCGGATTTCTGTTTCGGTTCAGGTTTAAGACTTTCATTTTTTGGGTTCGGATATTTTTTTCAATCTGAAAAAGAACAATGTTTTTCCGGTTTTCGTTAGAGTTCCAGAATTTCATTTTTCCGGTTCGGATTCGGTTTTCATGCGGTCGAAATAACGGTTCTTACGGTTTCGGTTTTCGGCACGGTTCCGGTCCGATACCCCGATTTAGCGAGTGGGAATCAAAGATGTAACATTAAACCACAATCTAAGATTCCGATAACCCGAACTTCTGGATCCAGATCACCGCGGGACCGAACCTCCGAAAAAAATAAGCCAGCTTTCCCGAAAAATTCGAAACTTTTTTTCTGGAGTTCACCTCTCGACGGGTTATAAGAAGAGAGGATGAGCTAATAGAGAAGGTTTTCGGAGAATTTTACGCTCGCGCTAATTTACGATCTCGAAGAATGAGCGCAGCGTCATAACTCAGGCGCGAAGGCATCTTCTTTTGGCCGTTTTTTTATTACACCTCTCTAACGGCAGCGTCGCTCCTTTCACCGCCACCTATCACACGGAAAACTTTAATATTCCAAACTGCTCTCTCATCCACAAGAGCTCCTCCACCGCAGCCATAACCTACCAAAAACACACTTTCCGAGCATTAATGTGAGCCATATCTCCCACCGACGCCTTCGCATTAAAGCAGGAAAAAAAGACAGAAGTAGGGAGAAAGCGTTGGTTGTACATAAAAAAGGAAAAGATTAAGCCGCCACGGGGGCCATTTGTAAATTAGCAGGCAGAGGGATGGATACTTAATTAATTGGTTGTGGGTGGATTAACCTGTAGTGGAAAAGGGCCATGGGAAGGAGTGGGGGCGATAGAGGGCGGGGGTGAAATATTGGGCCGATGTGGTTCATTGTGTGGACTATGGGGAGAAGGAGGTCCTTTGTGGCGAGAAGAGGATTGGAGAAGTGGTCCTATCCAAGTATATATGTATATATGACTATATACATTAGGGAGTGGCGATTAGATTTCGGGTAAAGATTAGGGTGCGTTCGAAATTGAGGAGACTTACCGCGATTGGCAAAGATCGAAACTGTTTGAGAATTTTAGGGATGTATTCGAAAATTTGAATTGTATCGAATTGTTTTCCTTTTTCAAAGATTCTTAATCTGCATCTGCAAAACCTCAAATCGGATACATTCTAAAGGAAATTTATGAGAAGGAAAATCATCTTTTCCTTACTCTTTTTTTTCGTTTCGATTTTCTACAAGAAGTTCGTATGGCACATCTTAATAAGTGAGCTTCTATGCAAAACGAATTTAATGATCAAAATCACCAATGCCAAATATTAAATATATAAAATAATCCTAAAAATTGCTAATTACGAAATTATCTCTGATCATGAAATTTTCTTATGATAAATTTGTAATGCTACTTCTACGTTTGAAGATAAATAGGAGACGAAGTAAATACGAGATCCAGTTTGGATAATTTACGAGAAACAAACGGATTAAAAACATCATGTATCAAATCGAATATTTAGCTAACTCTATTCAAAACTTGAATAATTCAGTCAATCCGAAATAGAACGCCACGATTAGTGAATCTCTGGATGCCTTGTATTATTTTTTTCTGCTACATAATAAACGAGTCTATGCAGACGACAGATATTTTCCCTCTCCAATATTCTTAAAAGTTAATTCCTACAAAATATAAAAATAAAAAGGTAATAATGAATTCTTTCTCTTATTGATATGATTGAAATATGTTTCCCTTGTTCTTGTACTTTTCTATCGGCATGATTTATCATCTTAGCATTTTTAACGCTCATAATTCTCTAGATAACGCTCATAATTACGCTAGAGCTTAAAATTCTTATATTTTCAGTATTCTTCCATATAACTTATAGATACATGTATAGAGATTAAATTCACTCATTCTTACTGCATAAGCATATTCCAGTACGTCAGCTTGTCACAATGATTATCTCTTTCTAATCTGCATGGATATCCTGCAAGCCAGCTATGGGCGTGTAGAAAGGGGTGTAAATACCTAGCAATCGACTTAATTCATTTGCTTTTTGCTATCAAAAATATTTCTTTGAAAGAAAACGGTAAAGATTTTACTCTTAGATCTTACTTTAGATCCGCCAAAAGCATTTAAGGTTGTAATGCTGTTAGATATAAATCTTAAATGCTTTCAAATTTGGGCTTAATTATTTTCAAGGCAATAAATGATTAGAAGATGGAGTAATTATAATAATTTTTGGCTTTTACTTTCTGAGATTTCTAACATCCTGACTAACAAGAATGATATAAATAGCTAAGGAATAAATACAGGATTTATGACAGAGTTATAATTTTCGTTCTATGACGCACATATGCATACAGAATGCATATTATAAAACATAGACGTTCCTAAACTTTAAATTAGGCCTAAATTTGATATTTATAAAAGGACGATATGTGTATAAAAGTGAGTTTTATTAAAACCTTACATAACCAGTCAATATTCCTCTGGAAACCTCCCCATTAACTCATAAATAATTCGTTGCGATAAAAATATATTATAGCATACAACTTATATTCACAGTTATTTATACCTATACTTGCATGTGTACAAGCTCAATTACACCTGTCCTTAGGGATTGAGCAAGACAATTTTCGTGAAGCTGGGAAAGAGAAATTTCAGGTAGAAGTTAAGACTGAAAGTGTTCTCACAGTACTGAGTTGTGTCATGATGAGAAATGATATTGCCGGAGTTTTTCTCGAGTATAGTTTGATGCAATGGAATCTCATTTTTCTATCAGAATTCTTTCTCTTGAGTTTTTTATGATTCCATCTTGTTGACGACAAGGAATTTTTAGAAATTGAGTCAATAAAAAATTGTGTATGAAGAGCATTCGAGGCAGTGGTCAGGTAACAAACGAAAAGTTCTGTAACTACGGATTACCTTATATTTACAGAATTGATAATATAAAATGCACAGAGATATGAAGAAATTAGTAAGATATTAAGTTCTGGAAGCTTAAGAATTTAAAATGAATTTTAAACGATAGAATATGCTCATGTATGACGTAAAAATGGGCTTATCCCAGCCGTAGGATATAACTTAAAGAAAAGTCTGCTCAATTTTGACTTAATAATGAAAATGTGGTTAGAAATGTTATTTAAAATGAGAAATATATATAGGGAATCACGATGGAACATTAAAAAACTCATCCGGAAGAGGACGTTGCCGAAACGTCGGTGCTTACCGAAGACCTGACCCGGTTGTTAACCCGTGAAAACTTTCACATTAAAAAACTGTTTAAACGACTGATGAATGATTATTTTGAGAACAAGCCTTCTTAAATATCTTTATTCAACCAACTTTTGGATTAGTAAGATAGTATCTCAGTCAGTAATCAAAAATATTCTCCTTTGAATATTACAGGAATAAGTTACAATTAACAGTATTTATATTCATGTACCGTTCAGATATAATTTAATTTATTTATATTAGTATCTTAAATATAAATTTTTTATCTACCCCGCCGCTATGTTTCCGTTGTGAAAATTAATCTAGCATCCATTCGGGATCCTGGAACATATGCCACCCGCAAAATAGTCTAGTAGAATAGACCGAGAAATGGCGCTCTAAGCATGACTAATTTCTGATATTGGTTTCTAACTAAGAGGGGATAAATATGAATCAGAAATAAAATAAATGGATATGAATGGGTAATATTTGGAGGTATTCATCCGAATAACAGAAATGAAAGACCAAAAAATTAACTTGTGGATGATGTTGAATCCTGAGTTGGAGATTTTAACCACGTATAAAAGTGGTCTTTTGTTTTTTTATGTATCTAAAAAATTCTCCAGTGTGAGAAATTTCATTAAACCAAAATGGCTCAACCGTTCTTCCTGAGAAATGATACGTACTTAATATCTAATAAGCCTAGCTCTTAGGATTAAAGGAATGATTATTGTCTGAAAAACAAAAGTAATTATATTGGTGAGGAATTTTGTAAGCATCGAAGCACATACATCTTGTTTTTTCAGTATGGGTCAGTAATGAACTAATGATTCCCGGAGTGAGCAAATTTGTCCCCATAAGAACAAATACAATACCATAATCCCGTAGATTTTATTAGGGGAACAGAAAATAAACTAAAATATAGGGAAAAGGGTTTGCTCACCTTAACTTGAATTAATTTTTTAATTACTTGGGTCTGAAAAAATAAAGAGGTTTCGATTTTTAGCTATACGGCGATATATAAAATATAAAGTTAATAAAATTCTATTTTTTATTTAATATGTCTTAAAATTTACACTAGGAAATCGATTTAATATTTTAATAACTGTATGTATAGATTCTCTTTTGGCTATTTTTAGAGTACTATTCGTGACTTAGTGAAAGAATAAATCTATATTTAGTTTTAGGTCTGAGAAATACAGTCTATCTCAAATAAGTGTTATGAAGAACCTTGGATTGTTTTTCCACCTTTAGGAAATATTAACAGCATTAACTTGATTCTAATGGTTGACTTTTTCACAGTTAAATTCGCAATCCAACAATTCTCTAGTTGACACTATTGAATCTATTTTTTTTCTTTGAGCTATTCATGTATCAAAAACTACAGGTCACTTGCTCATTAAAAAAATTCATTGCTTACATTACGTGGCAGTAACTTGCTAACTATCAATTACATGCTGAGCTTACCTTTTTATTTACTACTGAAATATTTCCAATAATATTGAATAGTTGAACTTTGATTTTAACCTAATTCCATGTACAGCAGACCAGAATATAGTTTTGTAACGTGAGATTTACAGTAACGTGTCTATGTTAATCACTCATTTACGTAAATTACATTAATTAAAAACATGACAATATGTTGCAAAATCCCCGGAATGATCGTGATTTTTTTTACTCGCATGCTATTAATATTTAAGCTTCATTCGTCGCAATGAATTCACTCGATAATTAATTCGTATAAAGAACTACTTTATTTATAATTTGCTAATATGGCCCCGGACAAACTCTAGCAATAAGGGGCCTAAAGCACAGAACTTCTTCGAGACCCTACCAGGGGGATTATTAACCTTAAATACGGGACAATACTCCTTATTGGGGCTTCTGAGAGCAAGGCCCTCTACTATCGACGAGTGAGTTTAATAGTAATTTCGCCTCTGTACACGACAAACTAAAAATCGCTTAATTCTCAATATTCTCACTGATATGATAACTTGATTGTTACACTGGGCCGGCCCGAAAATACCAGGAAATTTGGAGATTGCGAGAAAATTTGAATTAAAAATTTCATTGTTTTTCAATCCGTCTTAAGTGTATTCACTGTATATTAACGTTCATAGGTTTAGGAATGCCATAATTGAATAATTTCCCAGCTCATTCGTACAAGTGAAACTGTAAGCTTATGGCCCCTGTTTAGAAACTATTTTCAAGTTCAGACTGGTCTACTTTCAAGAAAAGCTGACGATAAGCTTAAATCACCTAGCACCAACAGTGTATTGCGATGTATATTTGAAAGTCTGACATACAGGACTTATCTCTTCTAATATTCTGTATAGACAGAGGCCATAAGCTTTCAACTGCATTGCACATCAAATACATTAACTAAGAGATAAAGGTTCTCCAAGCGCCGAAATAGCGGCGACCGTCTAAGGGCGATTCCCGGGAAACGGATAATCGTTTAGCGGTCCCAGTTCTTCAGAATCCCGATGTACATTTCGGAAACAATGCTTCCATCTTCCTGGGGGGTCCAATGCTGAATGAGATTCTATCTATCTGTCTATCTCGTCCTTGTGGAGCCCAAGAGATTCTTAAGATTAAAATCATTATAACAGCAAATATTAAAGTTAAATGATTTAAAAATGTTACTGATACCTTTAGTTATAAGTGGGGAATATGGAACTTTAATAAAAATTTTAGAAGAGGATGCAGTATCTGATGATAAAGTGGAATTTTTATGGACCAACCGTTTGTATTTGTATCTTTTAACTAAAATGTCAATTAAGATGAGAAATGAAGAAGGCACTTCATAATTTTCACACTGTTTTACTTAATTACGACCGGTCGTATTTAAATAAAACAGTGTGCAAATTACGAAGTGCTTTCTTCATTTCGGCATTCCACGAAGTCTGGCCTAATACTATAGAATTTAGGTTATACAAGAAGTGAAAAATTGTGACTTGGCTGGGACTCGAACCCAGGTCTCCCACTTTCCGGGCAGGTATTCTAGTCGCACAACTTAATATGCTAAGTGAAATTTCCTTTCCATCATTTGTGACTATAGAATTTAGTCAATTATAATATTTTTGGTGATGGATTTTAATGGTATTTGTGACTCGACTTATAGTTACAGCGGGAACTTCCCGATAAATACATCTTTCGACTGCTTAACCCGGGGCGTTGCTGCCCACTCTGGAAGCCTCTGGAATTGCCGTTTGGATCCTCCGTGGAATAATAGCGAAGAAAGTGGAAGACGTCGAAAGAGGAGGCCAATTGGGACGGGGGTGTGGTCACGTGACTGGGGGGGGATTTGAGTGGGTGTCCTTTAATGTATGCACGAGGGACGATGGGATAACGAAGCCACATTCTTGTTAGCCATCCGCCCAAGGAAAAGAGAGGCGGGCTGTTTAACTCACGCATGCGCAAAACAGAAGGAAAACACACGACTCCCTCCCTCGATTTTTTTGCCCCCACCCGGCGTCGCTGCTTCTTTGTTCCTTCGCCTCCTTCATTTATCCAGTGTTTCGGCATTTCCCCGTCCCATTATACCACTTAGAGCTCTTCTGGATTTATATCGCGGCGGTGATAACGTAAAGGTTTTGTCTCGAGGAGTCACTCTTCAGAGCGTCTGCATACGCCTGTCTGAGCCAAAAAAGGCCTCCGCTGGGGACCATTATGTGCCCACTTAACTAGTTTACCACACTGATCCCCTATCTGCACTTGCAGAATATTTCCTCCGTTTCCAGAAAGATGGCTCCACGAGGGAAATGTCGTCGGGAGGGAATTTCGAGGAAGTCTAAAATGGAGAATTCGAGCGAATGGGATTTGGCTCCCTTGAAATTTTTGCTGGGTTTTATATACAATTATAGGGAAGGTCTAAGAGTAGATACTTGTCTCAGGGTACGGGAGATCAAATACGAGATTTATAAGCAAATTTTTATGTACAGCAGCACTTTTTTAATCGTTAGAGATTCGTTTCCTATGATGGCAGAAAATATTGATATCCGCAAAACTCTACAATCACAATCAGTACAGTTTTATGTATTTTGTTCTCTTTCATTTGTAATATTTTTGCCTTCTCTTTAACTAATCCAAGATTAAATTGAGTTATACATTCGTAATGAATTCATGAAATGAGGGTTGCATTTTGTACGAAGTTAAGAGATACCTAAAAGCAAATTGAAAGGATTTGTAAGAAATACTATTTTAATCATCCTGACGACATTCGAAACTTTCCAGTTACAATATTTCAAATAAAAGATGCTCATTAATAGCTAGGTAGTATATGAATTAGACCATTATTGTATGGCAATTCGTAATTTTTGAAATCGACGAATTTTATGCTACGTTAAGAAGGTCTAAATTTGCGAACTGTGATTGTTTACGATTAAGATACAAGAAGTTATTGTTGAATATTGTGAATGTATTGTTTAGATTTAAAACATGGGAACCGAAATGACAGAAATTTACTGCTCTAAAAATCAGAAAAAAAAACTTTTGGATAAAGCAAAATGTTCATAAGCACCGAGAATATCACTTCAATGGCTTATGAATGCTGAAAGAATGTCACAGAAATTTCCCGAATTCTAATTTCAAAAATCTAGTAACCTTAGGATAAAGATCCTCCACACCTTGATCAGGAAATATCAGCAGATTGAAACTTCGGATTTGATTTCGTCCAAAGGAAAATTTCGTAGGAAAAAGGTTATGAAAAATTTTAAGGAGCGATTTTTAGATCGGACCTCGCATTAAAATTTTGTATAAATTCGTTTTTCCTTCTTCATTCAATCTCTTGCAAAGCTGAATATGATATACATAAACGGAACAGCGAGCCTATCGCAATCAGTGCTTGAATAATAAAATACTAACTTGGATAAGTGGAAAGAATCTTTGTTCCTCTTGCAACTTGGGCAGCTGTGTTATTTATTCAAGAAAGTAAGCTCAGTAAACAAAAAAGGAATCTGCGCATCGAAGCGGAAATTCATCGAGCATATGACGCACCTTGTGACATTATTACATTCGCAATTCTTATAGTAGAGGGAAATTCATTAAAATCTTTCTTCACATTTCGCTTGGATGAACAGTGATATGTACTCGGATACCTGGATAGTCTATCTTTAAATCATGGATAACATCCAGAACCTATTAAAAGAATTTCTACAAAATCCTGTGGGAAACTATATTTAGACTAACAAATGTGATTGCGAAACACGTCATCTTCGTTAAGAGAGTATCATAGAAATTATTTTAGCACTTTGAATTACTTCTATTTATTATCATCGGGATAAAATACGGATCTACAATTACAGATGTAATAAAAAACTGAATAGTATATCATTTTTGTTGAATTCCCGTCGTTTTTGACGGGTAGTCAATCCTAGCAAGTAAACAGACGACTAATTTGATTACTTTTTATGTTTGTAAAGGAAAAAGTTAACTTACTATGCTTCAATATATGATACATGGCTAGATACACAGCATTATGTGAATAATTTATTCTTACCAGTCTCCAGCTTCAAAAGGCATATTTATTAAGTTAGGCGTGCCACGAATGATGTAGATATTTGCAAAAATTTACGAACTTGTCAGCATATATATCACCTCTGATCGAAGGGTTTCTCTGACGATGACATTTGCAGAATAAGACAGTTTTGTCATCTTTTATTTTTTCTGAATTTAAATACTAATAGCGGGTGAAACGACTCGAGGCGAAACTAAATATAGAGACAAACATACAGCGGCATCTATTATTATTTAAGAATGGTAAGAGGTATTTATGACGGATCACCGTCTATTGCTTATCCAAATAGAAAAAACAATGCAGTAGATAAGAATCTAAGGAAACTTAAAAGACGGTGTGGTAATTTATTTGGCTAAGGATACCATAATTGGATGAGATTATTCTGACTTCATTCGAATGGTGAGTCCGTTTTGAAGCCTCGCCACAGCTACTACATAAACTCGGTTAATTCATAGGCAATTTTTTATTTTAAAAAATGTAAAAGGGAAAAGGCGACCTTAACTATTTAAGCCTAGACCTACTCTCAAAACTGAAAAATTGAAACACTGCAAAATCTCCCCATTCCCAAATATATTCAAATGTAGAATTGTAGGAATATTCTATCATGAATCTCCTCTCTAAATGATAATGATCCAAAAAATCTACGAGGAATGAATAATGGTAAAAATGTCCAGAAAAACGTGCGATTTCTAAAATTACACCAATTTTTTTCGATATTTGAAAATTCCAAATCTACATAAAAACAACTGCTAGCAACCTTTTGGAGCACGTTAGTAGGGTATAGATATCGAAGTGGCGCTTTTATTTCGTATAATAAAATCTCGCATCATTTACTGCTAGAATAAGTAATTAAAACGATTCGTCGTTGTATCTCTCTAGCATTGCGCTATAAAGGAATTATCTAGTTAGTCGAAATAAAATGGGAATAAACCTACTTTCCTCCTATGTTAACGGAGTTTTGAATAATGTGATAAATAGAAAACGTTGTCACAAAACGTTCGTTTTCTTAATCCAGCGCTAGTTTACCAGTCTTTCTGATTTTAATGCGCTTTATCCAGGGGTTTTGACGAATTGTTTTTGACAAATCAGTCTATCATAATTCCCTATTCCACAGCAAAACTGTACGTGTGTGTAGAAATGAAGGTCGTTTTCAGACTCAGCACATCCCAAAAGATTAATATAAGTGAAAGAAATCCATCCAGCTGACAAAACACTTATTTTTACTGACCAGTGATATCAATGGATTAAATGGAAGACGGGAAGAAGGATCAATCAGAGATTTAAGTTACTGGATGAATTCAGACAGAGCACGTTCATAGAAGATGTAGCCGATATTATGCGCCCTCCTTGCTATATAGGCCGTTCTGATACCGCGAGAAAGATCAGAGAAATAGATACTAGAACCAGTCGATTATTTATTCCCAATTTTACCCAAAATAGAGTCGCTTGTATGTACGCATGAAAACGTATGTATATAAAAGTATGTACGTAAACAATTACGTAAACTCTGGCGAAAGCGGTCCTGGGTTTGATTCCCGATGGGAGACCAAATGTGCGAAAGACCTCAGAAAAATTTTTGACAACATTGCTACTACTGAAGGTAATCTTCAGACCTAGCACATCCCACAGTAAAATCAGCAATAGAAACTCATGCAGCTGACCTAAAGCACTTTCGCAAACCTGCTCAATAGATATTTCCACCTACAACGCATTACTGAAACCCAATCACCAACTAACCCAGAAGGAAAAGTACACAACATCCTCAACATTTCGGCTCCTTCCACCATCTTTATCTCTCATCTGAGAGACTCCTTACAGCCTCCCTCACTCCCGGCATCGCTCAGGTGCTACCAGATAAGATCGGAGAATTGTTACTATGGAGATTTATCGTGCCTCACACATAAACCCCTCCCTTAACTTTTGTATCAGAGAAGGGTTTTGTATATACGCCGGGGAAGATGGGAATTCGGGTGGGGGAATGAGATGGATTCTGTGGGAAGGTTGATGGCTCAGGAATATGGGTGGAGCCACCGCATCGCACCTGTCTACCTCTCGCAGCCTTTTGTTTATGTAACTCGACGAGGCGTCGGACGTTTGACCAGCGCTCGACATCCTAAGAAGGCCGGGCTAATGAATCAAGTGAGTGGAAGGAATTAGTGAGATGGGGATGTTTGGCCTAACTCGAAGCGCTTTGTAACAGGGATTGATAAACTGATAAGTTGCAACGGGCCGAGAGAGATAAGATGATGAAACATGAGGTGTAACCTACGCATCCGGTGTAAAGTTTTTCAAAAATCCCGGAGTTTATTTCCGCGTCGGGAGCGGGGGTTCGATTTCGTCGGCCGTTTGTCATCCGTTCTTTTTGGGGTTCCGATTGGGAAATGACTGATTGGAATACCTGAGGAATTGTTTCGTTCTGGGGGACGATGAAATTCTCGGGTTATGTATTGCTATTGGCGTGAATGATCGAAGCAATTATATAGCGAAGGAAAAAGGTGGTTGGTGACCTTTTCGCTGATCTCATGGCAAACCACTACTGTTGAAAGGAGCAGTAAAAATATTATAATCATAACTTGAATCTGCGCTAGATCAGCGTATGACTACAAAATACGCGACTCGGAGTTAACATACCTTGGCTACGTTAATTTATAATTATAATGGTAATAAAAGTTTCATTTAATGAAACTAGGATGATTGTCCCAATTACATCCATTTTAATAATCATTACTACTGACAAAAAGGATGTTATTAACGTTATCGTTCAGTAACGCTAATGTTCGAATATAAACGAACTCGAAGGTGGCACTTGGGAATTAGAACGCTAACACGCTAACTATTCATAAACACGTGGATAGTAAATAAGTAAATAAATGTGATAAATATCTTAGCACATGTGGGTGTGCGGTCATAAAAAGGAAGGATTAGCAGAAATTAAAAAGAACGACATGGCTGAGATTCGAACCCAGGTCTCCCACTTCCCGAGCAGGTATTCTGACCATATAACTGTCATTCCGCGTTGATCTCACTTCTATGAACAGAAATTGTGGGACATGCGTTCGAGTCCCAGTGAAGTCGCTATTTCTCACTTCTGTTTCACAATAGGTAAGATAAAAATATGTAAATGAATTTAAATTTATATAAATAACATAATTCTGCTGTTTATTTTCCTCCTCATCCTCTTCAGCGTTTGCTACAAAAAACGGTGTGGAGACGGGGTGAAGTGATTCGGTAAAAATGAGGATTAGGGTAGTTTTCTAAGTTTCTTTTCTTAACTTAGTCGGAATGATTTTAGTGGACAAAATAATAATAAGATGTATTTTCCAATGAATCACAGTTTTCAAAGCATTCACTATAACGAATGATCAAAATGGATATGATTTCTCTGCATCATTCATATCAAGGTGGCTTTCACATAAGCACATCCTTTAATATGACTGACAATCAAATTTATGAATTTTTAAATGTTTTTCCCGAAATGTTTTAATTTGTTCGAAATTTCGCAGTCTTGTTCATGAATGCCTGCTTTGTTTTAGTAAACGTAAATGAGGAATGGACCGATCCAAGAAAAATCAAAAATATTCTGCTCACTTCCGACGTTTTTCGTGAAGGACAAAGAGATAAAAAATTATTGCGTTCACCTTTTTTTATCTCGCAAACATTTGTGCTGTTTTCGGCTGCTTGAAAGCTTTTTCACTAAAGTCATTTACTAGAATTAGAATATAATCTAAATTTAAACTACTGAGTTTCAATGCCCAAAATGAGGTTAATGAAAGGTATCTGAGTACATTTACAGTAACATTAATACCACGCGAGACGCCATCTGGCATATGGATAGAATTAGAAGACAAAAGTGTGTTGAATTGAACCCCAACTTTCCTTCTAAGATTTAGAAACGCTTTCACCATTGAAGAGAGTTTTTCATATCACCCTTTAAAACTTTATCAAAAGATGACTCTAATGTCTTGTACTCCCCTCAGAAGACATGATAAAATGAAAGATACATTTTCCTCTATTCTATATCAAGTGAAAGAGAAATAAGAAATATTTCATTTATCAGGATATGTTTACAACAGTGTACCCATTTAAATTATATATCAGGTATCTTATAAATTTAATTCAGCAAAAAGGGTGAAAAACTGCAAAACAAGGTACTTTAAAAGACCCAGTTTGCAACATCAATTCACATTAATTCCATTGTAAATCTCACAGAAAAGGGAAAGAACAAACTATTGCGCAGGCAGTAAGAGTTTTGGATACCTATCTTTAATTTCAATTGTTTCTCCAAAATTTGTACTTCCTCATGGTTAATAAAACTGCAATTTAATGCCATCCCGGTCAAAGAAAGAAACGCATCGGAAAAGAGCATCTTTTCCCTACTTTCTCCGTAACAAGTGAGGAATGGCTGAGGGCGAAATATATAATCCGAGGGACGAAAGAGAGAGAGAGAAGGTAAGACGGAGGCTCGGAATGTACAGATTTCTCAACGTCCTCTTGCGCATCCCAGCCGCTCCTTCTTCCCCATCCAATTCTCAGCACCCAACCAATCTCACCCACGACAAGATTATTCTCCATTTCACCTCCACACCGAATCAATTTCGCATCTCGATGGAAATCTTGCTTAACTTCTCGGATCAACGCAGTCCCTCAACCTATTCTTTTCCATTTGCCTCTTCTTTTTTTCCCTCTTCACGGAATCCCCTTCGCATTTGTCTTTAACCCTTTATATAGATCGCGCGATTTTTCAACTTTTCTACGAGTGCTTTGCGGGTTCGTTTCCACAGCACTTTAAGCTTCGGATCGACTTTGCGCCTTTTCGTGAAAATCTGTGTGGATATGAGATACTAACCCGATCTTTAAATATTATAACATTAAAAACTAATCTAGTATTACTTAACCATCCATCTCATTGATGCACTGGAAAGCTATTTTACACATCGTTTGATAAGAACGGAGATAAAGTAAACTCAGACAAACTAAACTGCAATGATGACTAGGACGATGGCGTTTTAGGGCCGTCAAATTTCTACAAAAAATATTTACGGAAGAGGCATCAAGGCTTGATTTTGACTACTAATTCCTAGTCGAAACTAGTCGCCAGCAATACATTTATAAGGATTAGTAAAAGTGGTTTTTATTTGTTACTTAAAACTTGCGTTTTATTTCAACTTAACCTATTTAAAATTTCTACAAATTAATTATTAATATATTATAAGTCTCTAAATATTTATTTTTATAAAGTATACAATAACTAATGGAATTCTAACTTGTGGTTAATGCAAATACTTTAAAGTTATAAACGATTACCTCTCTCTAACTCACCAAGAGTACATATTGCCTGTAAATGGAAAGCATTAAGTTATGCGCGAACGTTATCGTTTCGACTTTTTAGGAAAGAAAGATATAGGCGCCAGATCATTTAGAATATAAATAGAATATTAATTTCACCTATTCATCACTGACGATTATTACGGATTCGCATAACACGAATAATTTTTCTGCTTTAACTTTCTAAGGATTCCTATTCCAATGGTAAAATAGTTTGGCGGACCCTATACTATATTCCATCCAAAGTCATGGAGAGATCATGTAAATCTTATGGCCCCGTGTGTTACTTACGGGAGAATAGCGATCTGTTGCGACTTTTGCATAGAAAAGGAAAGATGGCGATGATTGATTTGGAAGGCATTCACAAGGAGTAAAACTGATTTCTGTTACAACAGTACGAACAGCGCGCGCCATTCTCCCGTAAGGAAAACACAGTGCCATAAGATTTACGTGGTCTCTTCACGACGTTGGACGATGTATAGGGGGTACCACGGATGACCGCATCACCAATTTCACAAAAATATAACAAGACGTGCTCACCGTCACGAAAAGTACGGAAGCGCAGAAAGCATTTAAAATCGAGTTAAAAATTACTTTCGTTCCAAACGACCATTTCTCCCCTTTTGCGGGGGGGTGTGCCATCCTTTCTTAGCAAGAGTTTCCTGCTAATGCTCCTCCTCAGCCATTTCGTTCCCCCTTTTAGTAAAAGGAGCATTTTCATCCTCTTTTGTTCCTCTTAAGAATTTCCCCCTTTTTTCCTCCCTTATCTCAACAAACTTCCTCTCATCGCCTCCCTTCCCGGCATTCCATTCGCCACTTTGTTTCTGCACTTCTTGTCTCCGCATCTAATGTAATATCCTCTCCGCTTATAACTACGCCTTCCAGTTATCACTTCCCGCCGACGCACCACTTTCAAACGTCTATCTCTAATTCTCCCGCTTTAATTACGTTTTTGCCGGCGAGAATTAATTTATTTTTAGGCCTCTGGTTCTTCTCTCCTCCATTCCTGTTGTGGGAAAAATGAGTGAGATGGGTTTTGGAGATATTCGGAACTAATATTCGGGCGAAATTTTGCGGAAGGTAGAGAAATACTTCCACGAAAATACCGTGATCTTCCGTCGTTTTCGCTTACTAACGCATTCGTCTTTAAGGAGAAATAATATTGGGTGACAACGTACTTTAATCTTACGTAATGATCATCGTTGTTTGCATATTTATCCATCCTCAGTCCGTAACTCCCTAAAGCAAACTTTGGTATAAAATTCACAGTCTCTGGCGATGTCTTGTGGAAATACGTCATTATGAAGAAGAACAATTTGTACTTTTTTCACAGTATTTACAGTAAACACTGTAAATACTGTGGAAGTAAAAGTACAAATTGTTCTTCATAAACTTTGGTAATCGAAATTTAGAAATATATTTATACAAATAATGTAACACTGGTTGCCCCGTGCAAAAAATTTGCCATACTAAATTGAATGCAATTGATTTATACGAGAAGTTGAGTTTTTTAAGTGAATTTTAATGTTTATATATTCATTTGTAGTAATTGGAGTGTTTGTTGAAATGTATTTAGGTAAGGAAATGAAGTATCAGCGTCCGTTTCGATATACTTGAAAGTGACACGCCCACTTGGTCGTAAGTTGTCCATGCGATTTGTTTATAACGTTTGTAAAATCTGAAATCACAGAAAATTTCCTCTACAAAACGTCTATCATAGTCTTACCATTAATCCTATATAGGCATAAATTCCTTTTATGTTTAAGGAGAAAATATATGAACATGAATTCAACATCCCTTTTTGTGGACAGAAGCACGTGTTGTTTACAACCATAATAAGCAAATGTTTGTCTTTTTTGACCAATATTCTCGTATATTGGAATCGTTAACGACATTAAGAGACCTATTAAGGATCTAGGATTGAAACCCTGAAAAAGCCTGTTTTACGAGAGGGGGCAAATAGTTGATAGGTCTACAGTAATAAGTTAATTACGAGTAATATTGTATTTATTGTTTGTTATCGTATATATCACTTAGTATTATTGTACTTATTATTCTATTTTAAATCATATTTGTATTATAGTATAAAATTTACTGTTAATTATGAGCAATATTGTATTTATTGTTTATTATTTTATTTATCACTTATTATTATTGTACTTATTATTCTATTTTAAATCGTATTTGTATTATAGTAAAAAATTTACTGTTAATTATGAGTAATATTGTATTTATTGTTTATTATTTTATTTATCACTTAGTATTATTGTACTTATTATTCTATTTTAAATTGAATTTACATTATTGTATAAAATTTACGGTATTTTTGTATTGTTTAGTATGTTTTAGTTGATTCTAAATTTATTGAATGTATTTAACATGAATTATGTGTTGCCACCGGACGAATAGTCCAACTATAACATTTTGATAATAATAATAATATAAGATAATGCGGCCCTTAGACAGGTGTTCGTAAAGACGTCCCAGTTTCCAAAATCCGTGTGCGAAAGGGAAAGAAGCAGCTTA
Organism: Pachydiplax longipennis; assembly: GCA_036926295.1. NCBI lineage: Eukaryota > Metazoa > Arthropoda > Insecta > Odonata > Libellulidae > Pachydiplax > Pachydiplax longipennis. The sequence continues at coordinate 20,062,140 of JAVFKF010000003.1, read as the reverse complement.
CATTAGCGAGGAATCGCAGTGGAAATGGGAAGGAAGAGAGATTGCGTCCGGAGTATCTCCGCTTGCCATTCTTCAAGCGCACAGGAGCAAAAGGGGATGCGACGCATAAACAACTGAGTCAAGACTCCTTGTCCGCGAGTTATGTATCTTCTCCCCGATCTCCCTCCGCGTTAAAATAAGAAACCTCATCTCAGCTGCACTTAAGGATCCCTCCCTCTTATTTGGGGAAATGAGAAAGAAAACTATGTTAAATCCCACGCTATTTATTGCGGCGAAAAATTTAGATTAGTTGCAGTCGACGACAGCAGGGTCGGGTGAAGCCAATGAGCGGGAGACTGACCGAGAAATCCTTGGGGTTAATTAACAAAAAGTATTACTTGTGTATCTCCAAGGCTGTGGGAGTTGAGAGCTCAAAAGTGTTCAATTATAGGTTGAATTAGAGGTTAACTCCGTTAGTCGTTTTTCGGGTACAGAGTTTTCTGAATAGTGAAATAATGGGAAGGGTTGGCATTAACGGCTTGTAGGTCCAATAATCCCGGCCTCCCCGGTAGCTGGGTACCTAAAAGTAGCTTGCCCCATCAAACGGCAAACAGTCTTGTTCTTATCTTACTTCATAACCCTTTACAATGCATAATGAAGATGAAATGCCAAAGTAATTAACAATTCACTACTATAAGAGATAATCATTGACAATTTTGGTGTGGAGGTAAATAAAATAGATGTATCGTATTATTCAAAATATATGACGGATAATCATTGTCTGACGTAACAGAAATGGAGATTATTGAAATCAGCGTGTTAGCAATGAAAATGAGTCAATGTTGCTTCAGAGCGGCAACACGTATGAAGCAGGTACTGGTAATTAGACAAAATGATAATCTTTTTCCGATGAAAACTTGTAAGGATAGCAGGATAGTGCGGTAAATGTGTAAATTCGGTCTTGATTGTTTGCGCTTAACCTTCGACTAAATAGTTCTTATACTATTTTGGAAACAACTTTATTATTTTAAGCTTCATCATTTGCAGTAATTACTAGCTATTTTATCTTAAATTCGTTCCAGGGGCAGCATCATAGATGTAAATCTTAAATTGATAACCAATCAACAAATCATTTAACATTTAGTTATTTTTAAGGTCGTACGATGATGTTTTTAAACTATAATTTCAATAATAAAAGACTTCCGATTCCTAGCCTAGCCAATGGTGGTATTTTTCTACCTTTCGACCTAAGTCATACCAGCCATAGAATAATATTATCAGTAATACCGACTAAGAATTTGGAATGTAATTCGGAATTTTGAAAGATTGGTCAATAGAAATACGAAAGAGTCTCACTCTTAGATAAAATGGAGTAAATGCCTTACCTTGAAAATTATCAAACCAGTTTAACGTTTAATTAGGCCGATTGTGAAATTATAAAGACTAATATATAATATTTATTGACTAATGGCAATAAGAAGATGGTAAAACAATAGCATCACGTGTTATTTCTATGAAATATTATCGTAGTATAACATGCCTCAGTTTTAGGTAGAGTTAGGCTAATGTCCAATCTAATTATCAAAGTTCAACAAATGTCCTCTAAGATTATTAATTTTGCTCATATCAGTCATTTCTAACACCCGAATTCTTGAGTACAGATGTCTCATATTTGAGGAAACGTAAACTCGATCCTAAACCGAGGATTAATCGCGGAAAGCAAAACGCCTGATTGCACGAAACAATTACAATTTAAACCCGATTAGTGGTAAAAAGGAGGAAGGAATTTCCACTTTAAGCCGGCAGAATCGAGTCGGATGCCCGGGATTTCACCTGTTAAGCGCCGGCGCTGCACTTGAGCGGTCACCGCACTTTTGCCGTAGAAATTCTTTTAATGCTCTCGCAGATGACCATGTAAGCGGTGGTAAGGAGGACCGAAATTTTCCACTTCAAACACCGAAACGAAATGTGATATCTGTAACATTGCAGAGATTCCGCTTCCCGTTTTGCGATTGCGATTTGTATTTAACAAGCGCAAACGCAGTAATGAAATTGAAATATAGTATTATCCATGAAAGATAACACTTCTCATACTTGGTTTGAATAGATGTCATACTCTTTGAATTTTTTTTTTTTTCTATTTCACAATTAGAATTCAAGCAGGCATTTCATCTCACTCCCTTATCCATGCAGATGTATGCATACACCTTCTCTCCCTACCTACTTGGCCATATTTACTACTTACTAAATTCAATTACAACAGAAAGTGAGAAATTCAGACAAATATTATTTCTGGTGATTCTAAAAACCATCACGTAATTGTGAAATAAGCTTAAATTGAGTATCAATTACTCCTACCGTATGGACTGCCTTGTACTTTCTTTTGGTTCTTGTGCCAATCGGTTTAAAAACAAGGAAGATAAAACAAAGCAAAGTAAAGCAGCAGAGACAACAGAGTAACAGTGTTCTGGTTCTCTGTTGTTCTCAGGAAGACGCTACTGAAGACGGAAGCATTGCTTCAGAAATGCACATCTAGCCAAAGTCTCTTACAGCCATTGTTTCTCTTTTTCATCGTAGGTTCATCCACCTTTTTATCTGTTTATCTTCCACGACCCCAGTAGAACTGAGTTTCTTCCCCCTTGTGTTTAATTGCATTGACTTCAGATGATTGGCTAATCACCACGTCCTTTTACTTTGCTTCGTTTTTTCTTCCTTGTTTTTAAACCGATTGACACATGAACCAAAAAGGAATACAAGGCAGTTCATGCGGTAGGAGTAATTAATAATTTAATAACTCACCGTAGCCTCACGCCATCTTCAATTGTGAAATAAGCTGTGAACAATTCTCTTAACGTTCTATTCGTCTCAAATCCATACATTAAAGAATAAATTTAATAACTTTCTGCCTTCGAAAATTTCCGATTTAATGCTTCGACGACACTGCAAAGACGTTGTGAAACTTAAAGGAGGGCATTTCTCCTTTCTTTTGGAAATAATATCAGGGGATTTTGATCCAAGAACAAGGCATTACCCTGATTTTACATCTCCTACTGACTATACGTGTTGAAATGGCCTATTCCTAAAATTATGAATTTCAAATACTTCTCCATTTAATTATATTCCGCATGAATACATGCCCAAGCTAAGAACAGAGTTAATTCATTAAGTAGAATTGCGTTCTGATCGAAATGTAGAGACCTAGAAGTCAAAGAAAGCAACTAACTTTCATGGGTTCAATAGAAGTAAGTAATATCAAGGAAGACACTCAGTAATTTTCTTCAATGTTTATTTAAACGCTACCGATATAGCTTCCGAGAACACATCTTCAGGTAAATACAGCACTTTTACTAAATTATATACATGTAAATGATGGGGATGGGAGGTTCATGCACTTATTTCAATATATATGATTTCGTAAAATCGAATTAAAATAAAATTCGTATGAAATTTCAATATATATGCTTTCATAGTCCCCTGGTGATGCTTTTGTGAAAGTAAAACCGATCTCGTTACATGAATATTATAAAAAGTAATAAGTCACTTCTTTTATGCCATGGCTTCCATTCAAGTCACGCCCTGGCATATTGATCTCTCATAAAAGATTAGTGCTAATAGCTTAGTGCTAATATCTCCCGCAAACCTAGCGATTAAAAACGTACAATGAAGACCATCAATGAACAGGATCCACTCAATGATGTTTGAAATATTACGTGAGGTAAAATAAAATTTAAGGGGAAATTCTGATTAGGGTAAATTTCACGGTTCATTAAAATGTTATTCCTAAGGTAATTTTTAGTAATTACCAAATGTGTTTCTTAATACGTCGTCAAGAATCATGATCCCGAAACTAAGAGAGAGAAATTATAAGAATGGACATTTACAATTAGCAAAGAAAAATTCTTAAAAGCGTGGGAACAGAAAATATTGCGCTTTCCCATCTCAATCCAAAAAAACTAATCTCGTCACATCAAAATAAAGCTGAATATACTATTTAATAATCGCAAAAATTATGCTCAAAACGGAAAGTTAATTGGGGATCATCTAGCATCGCGAAACATTATCCTTTTCAGCTTCTCCTGCGAAAATTAATCGTTCGGATCGAATTTTAAGCGCTAAATAAACGAGCCTCATTACGTTTGATAATCTCATAGGCATCGTAGACGTACGCGTGAAGAGCTGCATCCTTAGAAGGAACAGTGTTGCCGATTGAAAACTGAAAGAACGCTTCAAAATAAAAATATTCGAAAATCTGAAACCTTTCGTTGAACACTATTATGAACAGACGCTTAAGTGATTGCTAACAGTGACGTTTTTGAGATATCCTAAAAAAAATTTCAAATAAAAAAATGATAATAAAAAATAGCAGTTGGAAGAAATTCTGTGTATGGGATAACAATTGACACCAAAATTTTTATTTATTTGCTTATATTTTATCATTGAAAATGGCATCTAGCCTTGCTACAGTCATAATTTTGAAACAATGCTATGAGTAGACGCTTACTTGATTGTTAACGGTGACGTTTTCGAGATATCCTTCAAAACATTTCATTTGAAAATAATAAAATAATAATTATAAATGACCCTTTGAAGAACGGGATAGCAAAAATTTTATTTATTTGTCTATAATTTATCACTGAACGCAGGCATCTAGCCTGGCTGCAGATATAAATTAGAATAATAATAATAATATTGATGGTTAATTTTTAAAATGTTAACTTGTGACAGCGATTAATAAGTGAGAAAATTAATTATAAGTTTAAGGAAAGCGAATCAGAAACATTTCACCTAATCGAGAGGCGAACCTAGACGCTTGTGAAAGAATAGCGAATCTCTGATGAGATCAAAATTCACGCAGAAACCTTAATTCGATAGGTTTTTTAGAGGCTTCTAGATAAATTTCTTCTTAGATTGGTAGAGTTTTGTCGACAATGCTTGAAATTTAAATAACCAAGATCGCTGGATACCAATTGGCTGTAAATCATGGAAAGTTTTGCGGCTTATATGTTGAACGAAATATGCTACCGTTCCCAACTGCTCTATTAGCATATTCAATGCGCCGTAGGTAAGTTGAATCGTATGCAAAGATTAGCTAGTAGAATTCTAAGAGAATGCCCATCGAGAGTAAAAGAAAAAAAAATTTTCCCTAATTCTACCTTCCTATAGAATTGTTGCATGATTTGGGATCCTCACGAATATGAAAAGGCCTCTGATCTGGATATGGTTCAACGTAGAGAACTAGGTAATTTAAAGGAGATATTAGATTCGACAGTAGTGTTTTTTCAGTCATAATTCCTCGAGTGAATACGCTGAAGGACAGAAGACTTGGTTACCTACGGAAGTTATTTGAAAAATTTATCCATACGGATCTCATCGACGAGATGGTCAATTTTGTTACTCTAGTTAATAAAGAATGTGTAATAAATTTGTTTTTTAAATATTCCATGGTAAAATAGTTTCTATATAAAGATTCATGTAACAAATTTCCTACTTGAATTTTATTTTTCTGAGAAAGTTTTTGGTGATTTGCTTTAAATATTATTTCATGCATTCATGCTTATTTACCGTAAATTTGTTAAGCTCTTTTGTTTTGGTACGCACTGAAGATGGTGTCAGCTCTGCATGTGAATCATTTAATATGAAGTGAATAAAAGAATTAATGTTCACTATCTCCAAGAGAAAACGAAAAATTTTTACTGAAAATAATCGCGAGTCTTAGACATAGACTTATGGTCGTTTTTTTCGGCGGAGAACTAGAAAATATAATAGCAGTTAGAGTTACAGGGATATCGGTTCATGCACACCTCCTGCTATATACCTTTGGCGGTTAGTAGGGTCTGGATGTAAATGTGAATGCAACTACCTTTGTTGTGCCGTAAATTTAATTGTGTGCTAAGTGGTAAAATAGTTTGGCTGAGACTACCCTGGTTGACGACAAATCGAGCAGTAATTTATAATAATAATTTTTTTATAATAATAATAAAACGTCTTTATTCGGGCGAGATTGAGACTGAATAGTCTCTTCTTACATCTAACCCTTTAGACAAGGAGAAGCTCTAAATTGAAAAATTAGTACTCCAAGACGGAAAATAAACCTGGTAGACTTATACGAAATATAATAAAGCACCAGAATTCAGCGCTAGCTTCGCGAAAGGTGCCAAAAGGACACCATCACACCTCCAAAGATAAGAATGGCCTGAAACGGCAACGCTGCGTACTCCGTAAAAGGAAGAAGTTTTTTTCGCAATCGCGATGAAATGGCGCTGAAGCAAATGAGCCTCGTGAAAGAAACGCAAGATGCGCAATATAGCGGAAGGTAGTGTTTTTTTTTGCGAGTGAGTATGAATGATTATTGTGGATGGGGTGCGGGAGAAAAATGAGGAGGGAGTGCGGGGAAACCTAAGGAGACAGGGGCATTTGTTTTGTCGTGCCGAAAATGTATTTCGCCGCTGAAGGAAATGAATGGGAGAAAAGAAGGGTCATAAACAGATGCGCAACTGTGTCGGATGTTGGATTAGGTCATGGGGCATGAACAACGCTACGGGACTACATTACGGCAACTGATGCAACGGATCCACTCTTTAAAGGATTCGAATGGATGCACGTTTTTAAATGGAGTGAAATTTCAAAATAAAGGGAATTTTATAATGCCTGAAGATCTATATGTATAGATAAAAACCCTGTTAGAATAATAATGGAGAAATATTAAACTAAGTTTGCTGTAATTATTTTCCTTTGTGCGTTGGTGTAAGAAAATCAAACTATCCTTTCGAAGTATGTATGAAGAAAAAACAAATTAAGACCAAACAACCATTTCTGGAGAAAAACAACTGGGACCATCAAAGAGCGTAAAGTACATAACTCAAAAAGAAGTAAATAAAACAAATTCATCCGGGGTATGATGAAGAGGTAGTTACGAAATTTCAACTCACATTTTCGTTTCTTAACATTGACTTAAGCTCTATAATGCATTTGATATTCCTATTGATAGACAGTTCTTAGCTATGGATTTCATCTTCTTTAAGTATTGTTATGATACTACGCTTGTGATTTTCGTGTTTGAAACTGTTTTCCATAAATATTCTACCTCGTACATTAGGTAACTTTGTGCAAATTTTCACACCCCTTCTTTGAGAATTTTTTCCATTGTGGATCTTTCCTCCAAAAATATTACCTGATGCATTTCTTATATCCACATCTTCTTTTAAATTTTTCCACTCTATATCAATTTATCGCACGTCATTCGTATTTTTAACAATATAATTGATAGCTTCGTAGAAGGAATTAATAACCTTTTAATCTCGTTAGAATAAAGATACAAATATACGAAATATATAAAATATGCAATAATTCACTTCTAAAGGAAAAACAAGAGATATCACAAGAAAATAATTATTGAAAAATATTATATAATAGTATAGTACCACATGTATTGAAATCGTCCTTAAGCTTACAATAGCTCTTTTCAGTAGATCAAGTAAATACGTTTAAAGTAAACGAATACCTTTCCTTCATAGTTAAACATGAAGATAATTATTATAAGTTCGTCTGCGAAGAAAACTCACGATTAATATTTCATTTGAGAAATTTGTTTCGGTGAGCTTCTCCCCAAGCGAATACACAATATAAAAGTACTCCTACGCAGCTAAAAGTTAAAGACGCAGGTGATATTTAGATACCTTTTCTTTCTCAGAATTTCATTCTCGAAATTCTTTTCTTCGTGGCAGACGAAGTCTTAAAGGAAATATTGAATATCTTCGGCGCGGAAACATAATTGTCTGGGAATAATCAAATATTGTCACTCCTCCCACCGCAAATAAGCAATAAGGCGAACATAAAGAGCAGGATACGGAGCAAAACATCAAAACATGCCATCAGCTCAGCACCAAAAGCTGTCAAAACATCCAATCGCCGCCTTAGCTCTGCATCCATCAACGACTAGCGCCCACCAAAAATAAACTCTGTGTTTTTCTAACGAGAAGCCAATCTCCCAGTTATGGCCTCGCCAATTTCTTGTAGCAACAGAAACCCACATGCACGTCCAGATAACTACGGGGGGTATCTAAATAGTCGCAACAGGATTTGAGGCCGTTCTCATGAATATTAAAACACCGCAAAAATAGATCGAAGTAAACAAAGTCGAAATCTAATGAAAATTAGTGGGATATTTTTGAAAAATTCCGCATTGATCCCTCTGTAAAATATTAAGTTTTATAACTACCGTTTGTAATGTATTTACAAGAACTCCTGGAAACACAGGAATTATATATATTCATTCTAATAAAAATATCGTTGAAGATGACTATTTTACTCAAATTAATTTTAATTAAATTCGATGAATATCATGTATGTCTTTACCAATATATCTGTAAAATAATCATGGAATCACTCAATAAATACTCGACAAAGGATGATATCAACTCTCATCAAGAATAATATGGAAAAATGTCTTATTTAATATAGCTTCTTCAGATTTATGCCTGAGAGAAAGGTTTTTGGATAAGTTGGGCTAAATTTCCCTGTTATCTTATAATGTACTAACATAAATGGGGAAATTGTCACTGAATAATAATAAGATACCAATAGTATAAATTTAATAGTAAAATAGATAGTGTGTAATGGTTTGTTACATAACGGAAGATAGGACTTCACAGTTATAATTTTGCCTAATTAAGTCATATATGCATGTAAATATGAAATAATAATATGTATGAAATAATAATATGAATGAAATAATATTATGAATGAAATAATATTATGAATGAAATAATACTATGTATGAAATAATAATATGTATGAAATAATCAAGAGACTGTAAATTAGTAATCGCAATAGTAATTCAATAATCATTCTATTTTTTAACACAACTTGTACTGTATAAACAACATCTACATTTTATGCATCCACGATAGCCGATCAAAGAATAAATGAAGTATTTTATAAAATGATGAGATAAAAATAGTTATCGTTCTTTATATTCGCTATTTACCCATAATAATTGCAAGGAAACACAAAGAGAACAAATAAGAAGAGAAAACTTTGTATGTTTGCATACAAAGTTTGCTCTTCTTATTTGTTCAGAATGGCGTTTCACGAAATACAGCCAAGTCAGATTAACTTTGAACACAAACAGATTATATCTGATGTAATGTGTCCTTCAAGTGCTATTTAAATTTTACTGTGTACATATGGAAAGAGCTGGAAATGTATGTAGTACTGGAAGTACTGTATGTAGCTGGAAATGTATGTACACTCACACCTAAGCTGACCGGATATTAATATATACAAAATACATGAACTTCTACACTACCCAAGAATTTTGGCAATCAAATAATTACTTTTCGGATACTCGGATGCTCTATGAATGATGTCTCAAAATTCAAAAATTACTTGTATAGTGTTAAAATGAATTTTAATTTTAAAATCTTTGAGAAAGTAGTAGCTCTAACGCATAATCATCATAATGTTAATTTTAGAATAAATTAAAGATGCTTGAAAAGCTTTTGGAGGGGAAAAACCCTGGGCGGTCGCCTAGTCGTGTCGACTCATTTCCACCCCTTTCTCTTTCCAGCAGTCACAAAATCCATTAATTTCTAGGCAAGACGTAGGCTGCGTGTCTATGGAATAAGACCTCCCCGTGATAGATTCCTCTCCTGAGGCAGGTCTATTTGCAGTTCTCAGTAATTGGCCAAACTGCAGTTCTGTGCCTCTCTAACCGATCGATCAATTTCCTTAAAGCGTTAATCACATTGACCCATCGCTACTCTTAAATGTATGAGGTAAGAATTTCTAAAACCTGAATAAGTGTAAGATATTCGTGTCATGTTGATCAAAATTATGGCAACCGCTCATAACTCCAACTGTAAGCTTCAAAAAAAAGCGTTTCCACTCTATGAATGGAACACTGTATAGTAAGAATAACTTCATTACAAACGATGTACAAAAAACATTATAAATAATTTTCGTCATGAAAGTGTCGGCAGTTCGTAGGTTGTTTCTTTACATACCATAATTAAGTAAACAATAGCGTTGGCGATCAAACTTAGCACAGTAAACTATGTCAATAGATACTAACATGCATTAGTGAGTGACAATATGTTTAATTTCTTTTCTTAGGCTACTGAACAGTAACATTTTTCGTTTCAGTTTACACAACGTTTTAAGAACACAAAAGAAATTTCTGTTCAGTTCCGGTTTTGCTCCTTCTACCAACATTGATTCTGTCAGAATCGGCTTTAGCCACAGATCATTGTATTAGTGTATGCATATTTAATTGTACTAGTCTTTCTGAAAGTTTGATCTAAAATGTATAGCTTTTAAATTCAAACTTAATTATGTTAAACTTAATGATAGAGCATATCAATAGTCAGTTGCAAGTGGTAGCTACACATGTTTAATAAACCTTCCTTAAATTATACCTAACTTTTCAATTGGACACAAAAACGATTTTTCGGTTTTGCTTTTCAGTTGAGTTATTCTTGGATGCCCTAATATATCAATACCGGCTGAAGGAACTTATTTCTTTTCTACTTTTGTCTCAGTACTGCTCATGGCGGTATTGTAATGTAAACAAGTTTCGAGTATATTCGATGATTTAGGAGTAGATATAAAAAATAAAAGTTAGCTGGTAGTAAAGCAATCAATCTAAAACCATAAAGGAATATTTGATCATAAATTCATTTTCAGAAAGGATGCTAATCATACCGATATTAGAAATTAACAAATTATGATTTAATCCCGTAATATCTCATTCACGCCTCTGATATATATGTACATAATTTGATATACATTCTTTAGATACCAGGTGAGAGGAAATATATCTTTTGAACTTATGTCTCAGTCTTGTTCGTAGCGGTATTGGGGATTGTAAAGCAAAGGAGTTTCGAGTATATTCAATGATTTAGCAGTAGACATAAGAAATAAAAGTTGGCTGGAAATGAAGGAATCAATCCAAAAGATTAAAGAAACGTTTTACTTACATTGCCGTCAGGAACATTGCTATCCATCCTCCTCCCCAAACAGGTGTAGATATCTTCAGTTGACCTTGCACTCTTACTTCCTGTTCCTGAAGTTTATAAGTCTGCACTGTTGTGCTTTCATGGAAAGGCACTTCCACACCAAGGCGATATACAACGATCCCAATGTAGGCGCACCATAAAACACTCTGGAATTAAACCATGAATACTATACACTGCCTTTATGATACATTCGTTGACAAATAGCAACTAATTTACGTAATTAGTATTGAACGTGCTGCGAATTACACTACTCGATCATGAAAAATCACCTTGTTGGCGAGTCTGCTTTTGATAAAGAACGTTTGTCTTCCAAACAGGTATGCATTCTAAGTAATCTTCCAGGCGTCCACCACTGATCGAAGTCTCACTAATAACTGATTTTCCAAATACCTTTCCCAAATTTGCACCAATCACCTTCCTCCGTTCCGCTTTGAGGTATCTTCTTCGAGGGGTGACGTCGTAAACCAACACGACACTTGGAGGTCAGGTCGCCTCCGCGAGCAATCACTTCCTTGGTCTCCGATCTAATGGGACTCGTGTATTCATTGGAATATTGCATTCAAAACTTGGGTCACACCGTGCCATTTGACTGCCCAAGGCAAAACTTCATCCTTCACCGTTAGTTTTGTGCTACGTCACTGATATCGATTTTTGCCGAATTCCAATGAATAAGAAAGAGAGTGTAAACGTTCTTTTGGTGAAAATCGTAATATTCTTCTACTTAAAACATCATATATCAAACAAGTGTAGATCATATAGTTCCACTCAAAAGTAGCAGAGGAAGGAGCCTACTTTTGATTTCATATTATTTTAGTCAATTTTAGTCTACTTTTCCATGGATTGTATAAAAGTTTGGCACAGAATAATATGATATCTCGAGACTTGGGCGAGCCGAGGTTTGTGGGCACACGATGTCCCTTAGCGGAAGGTGTGATGAGACTTTCCGAAACAGAATATGATCGTATGAGCGTAAATGAACCCATAACATAATTTTTTGGGTCATTCGCTGTACAGATGAATCACAGGTGTAGTTTTTTTTTCCTTGAGAACTTTGATTTGATTGTTACCAATTAAGTATTACATTGAGGAAAAAAGAATTAAATTAATATTTTTGGAAAACTTTATTTTTTAATTCCTTCGCAATTGTAGTCGAACCATTCCTATCTTAATCTATCAATACACACTTAGTTGGCAGTATTGTCCTTACGGCGAAACCCTGTTGCCAAACTTACTCTCCGTCTACTCGCCTCGCGATTACCGCGCCAAATTTGAATTTGCTATCCTAGGTGTTAAGGATAAACACATCAAAAAATTCCTAAATTAATGTTTCAGGAAAAGACAGAATTTAAACGCAATATTCATGGTTTGATAAAGATCTTTTTAAATATTATGTAAATTTCTCGAAAGTTATTCTAGGTATTTTTATAGAATAATGATGGATAACTGGCGAACGTTTAGCAGATCACTTTCTAAATGAAAATGAAAATTAAATTATAGGAGGTTTAGTAGGTTAAATTAGACAAATCAGAATGTAACAGAATAGCAAACTACTATACAAGATCTACGACGTACCTTGAGTTATTTTATTTATAATGGAGGCAAAAAATATTAGTAAATGATGGAATTGAACTGAAAAATTAAACGACAAAACAATCTTATTAATATGGAAATAATTGAATTGAACTGAAAAAAACAGAACAAGAAAAACAATTTTATTTGTATAGATATGATGGAATTGTACTGAAAACAATAAATGACAAAAATAATTTCTGAAAGACAAAAATAATTTTATAAGTATGGAAAGAATGAAATTGAACTGAAAACACTGAACGAAGAAAAATTTTATTAATAAATTATGGAATTGAACAAAAAATTTTTTCACTTCTCGTACAATTTTACTAGTATTTCCTTACAACGCATTCTTACTAACAATTTTTTCACAAATTTACCAATTTTTAAATATAATATCATTGAGCTAGAAATTCTTTCTTGGGGTGCAAAAGATCTCGTTCGTCACAAGTAAATCACGCGTATCGCATTTTCATTTGCCTGTGAAACATATTAAATTTCTGGTGTAGCAATTTACAATATGTTTCTTTCCTTATCTAGTAATTTTCTGACTGACTTTTGCGGCTTTCTTTAGGCAGTATTTTATAGCACCCAGAGACTTGTTGAAATAGATAAAAATAGGAGATAGGTTATTGGAAATAGATTCGTTTTCATTCTAAGCTCCCGGGCGTTGTGAATACGAGTAACAAGATCGATTATGTCATCGAAGAGATCTATATTGATGGAATATACCAATAACTTTCTTTGGCAATCAAGTCTTTTAATCTTAAGGAAATTCCACCCAAGTGACCCTATAATAGCCGAAATACTGTTGTCATAACTGAATACTTTAGCAAGCTTAGCTGATCGTCTTTTAATCGGAAACTGATCCTTCTTCGAGAGCTTCCGAAATTTCACAGAAATATTCTAGGAGTGATTAAAATAGCGGAAAATACGCAATTTCTTTAATTGTTATGAGCATCTCCTTAGGGCTTTCTGATTCTACTGGCTAATCTTTGCATCCGAATATGCTCTTTGACGGAAAAACTACTACTGATTGCGAGTGGGTACTCCTAAATAATTATGATAACATATGAACTTCAAACGATATCCTTAAATATGGTACTCAGGTTACGTTGATGAAATATGAAAAATTTATACCTACTCTCTTAATGTTCATTAAAATTGACAACACCTGCCAAGTTGAAATAGCGTTTACATCATTGACTCCCAAAGTATGTATATACCTTCTTTTAGGACGCTGGACTAGGCGATTAACCCCCAAGAATTCTATTGCATTAGCTATGATCCTTAGGACCCCATATAGCTTGCTGTACGTGGTCCTGGGTTCAGTTCCTGATGGGACCAGCATTTATAGGTGCACACCCAGCGTTGTGATGAATATAGCTCCCTGAATTAAGAGATAGAATGTCCGGCAATGAAAAGCCAAATACTGTGGTGTGGAAATCTATGCCCATATGTCACCTGGCTAGGTCTTAATCCTTAGAGGGATGTCGCACCACAAACTTAGTCTTTTAGCTTCACCTACAGTATAGCTCTCGGTTGAACTTTTCGAGCTCTAAACTGCAAAGAAATTGGCACTTAGTGAATTAGATGCACTATTTATGCTCCTTGTCGTTCTCCACATCAGGTCGTACAGATAATAGTAGTAGTAGTGTTGTGACAAGTGCATCGACTGCTGAGGACATTTCGCACGTGGGCTCCCACCGGGAATCGAACCCGGTTTGATTGAAGTCTGCCCACACGGCTATCCGAGAGCCCGTACAGATAATAATTTTCACAATTTACGATTGGGGTAGTGGCATGCATTACATAAAAACAAGAGGGATTTAGCACGAAAAAGTTTGCCAGTCATTCTCTTCAATTGCTCTGTGAAATACCAGCGTAGCCCAGTTGTGCAAAGGCGATTAACATAAGAGTATTTCTCGTACAAACCAACGCAAAACTGAGAAATAAATGTAATATTTAAAACGGAGGATGTATTTAAGGGAATTTGAACGAGCGAGAGTCAGTTTTCATAAAAGACGAAAACAAAAATCATTCTCTGTGGAAGGCCTGAAGGAACAAAACAGGCTATGAAGCGTGTACGCGGACGAGGCACAACTACAAAGGCCCTGTGTTTTTCATGTGTAAACCAAATTTCAACGCATCTCGTAAAAATCAACACCAGCGAAGATCGTTGTGAGTTGCTTCATTATTTATTATGGCAACAATATTGTCGAGGGTGGAGACATCTCGCGGCCGAGGGATGAATAACGGCGTAGACGCGCAAACGGACAACAATAGAATAACAACTTCGTGGGCGTTATTCTTTTATTTTTAAGTGGATAAACGCGCAAATATATTAATTCGGCCATAGCGCGCCGTCCATTTAAATGCGTTTAGGTCAGTCTCGCAAAGGGGGAGGGGCTCGGTTAACTAAATTCATCGCCGTATGGTAATGAAGTTATTATCGTAATTTTTCATCAAGGGGCCCCATTAAGTTACAAGGGCGGTTATTAGCCGTACGTGTGGAAATGGAGGAGGTGGGATTTGAGGAAGGGAAAAAAATGACGGGGCCATTAGTTGGAATGGCAGAGCCTGTAATTATTCACTCAAATCCGTCCGAGGGAGCGCTATGACGTCGAATAGATAAAAATGCCCACTAGAATGCGCTTCCAGGGAAGAATTCGGGGGTTTTGGGTCGAGGAGACACTCACCAGAGGGTTGGTGAAGGTACTGCATAGGGTACAGTTCAGTACCCTTTGTGACAAAAACTGGTATCATAAAGTTACTCAACAGGGCAATCAGAACTACTAAACCATTATGATCCCGTAGAGTAACATGAGTTTTTCTACCAGTCAAAATGAGGCAAAATACTCGTATAAGATTATCAGCACTATTATCTCATGAAACTGTAGGTTTAGTTTATACGTTCTTTCTTAATAATTTAGAGAAAGCACGTTTTCCGAGGACGTAGTTGATATTATGCGACCCCCTGTTACTTCGGCCGATCCGATAATGAGAACAAAATAAGAGAAACAGACGCTAGAATAAGTCGTTTTAAGGGCTCATTCTTTCCGCGAACAATACGCGATAATAATAGGCTAAAAAAGTAGCTCAGTCGTTCGGTGTTTACACCCCCTGCCACACGCCGAAAGGCGGCTTGTAGGGTTTTTATGTAGATGTACATGAACACTTCACTCTTACACCCAAAGGTTATGCCAAGATCATTATTGCCATATGAATAGTTAAGTTATCGAAGCTATTAGTATGAAGCTATTATTGATTACCATCAATATATTGTATACATATACTCTATACTCTAATAATTCATAATTATTAGATGTTACATTAGATGTTTAGAGAAAAAGTTACTAATACAGGAATGGATATTTCTCGGGTATCATTCGCTCGCTTGGAGTTTTGCGTGAATACATCATAATCAGGTTAAACGAGTAAAACTAGAAGATTTTCTCAAAATGACTGAAATTCATTCTTAGGATTGCAGGAGCTCAAATGGTCATAACAATAGCGATAACAAAGGATGTCTTCATAATACTTTAGGAGTCAATGACAAAGGATTAAGAATAAGAAAGATATCAAGTAAAGACATGGTTATTGGTCAGGATTGCACAACTGTGAAATACGAACTATAGTACAATAAAGGACGATGAAAGTCAGGATTTTTCTGAAAGATAGGTGAGGTATATGTCGGTAAAAATAAAGTTGGAACGATAAGGAAACAAACGAGGAAGTGTAGGAGATAATCGGAAAGGAAAGGGTTTTGATCGAAGAAATTAAACGAAGGCAAAGGAAATGCAATTAAATCCAGGCAGTTAACATGTTGATTTAAAAAGAGATATCAACGAACGCAATGAACAATGGATGATAAATAAGATAAACCAAATGTGTCCAGTAAAATCCATCAATACATACGATTGTTAAACACAGGCGATTTCACTCAAATATGACGACTATTCCTTGCTATTCCACGAACGACTATCCCACGCTGCGATGGTCAATATTTCTCTATAACCATCCTGAGCCATAAAATATTTCCAGATTTCTTGGACCCAAAGAGATGCGTTTATTAATTTACCTTTATTTTTATATAAAAAATTATCATTTTTATTATACTGTTCAATATTATTATGCTCTAATGTGCATTTTTACTTTCCAACATATTTCGTAAGTGCTTTTTCCACTGAATACTCCTAATTTCAATTCTTTATTTATAATATTTTGTGTGGATATTTTAGTAGTAATACGATAATGATAATTTCCAAGTGATTTATGCTGTTTTCTCTTTCTAAATTAATGCAATGTGTCCAGTTATTAACTTCATTGTTTGTAATTTTTGTCATAGAATTGTTTTTGTCATCTCCATGTTATACACTTTTCCATTACATCTTTTAGCTTGTATTATCAGTAGGTTTGCACAACATTTCCTACACTCCTTCTTTGTGGATGTTTTCCAAAGTTTTCTAATACCATAGGATTTTTACATCCACTCCTTCTTAAGTTTACTACTCTATTTCTATGTACACTTACATTATTTTTGTTTTTATCAATATTATTGACGATAAGTTAGATGGAAGAAGAGAAATTTAACTCTCAATCTCTCCAAAATCTTCTTTAATACGCAATACGTTTTTGGCCTTTGGACTTTGGCGAAGGCGGATTCGGTTCCCGGTGGGGTCCAGGTTGGAGCGATATGACCTTAATTGCTTAAATAATAATAATACTATTTCCAAAGTGCATGAATATTGTTCTTTATCATGAATCCTTATCGGGCTTGCAAGAAGTTTCTCTGAAAGAAATTCCAAATAATTTTAATTTTCGAAAAAATTCCCTCTGGACGATGACAGGTATATCAATCGAATACTTGAAGACCCGGCCTAGATAAAAACCCTTAAAGACTTCCGGATAGCCAAGCTGAAAACATAGCTGAACTTTCTCCAACTAAATGATCTTAGATGTCGGAGCACTTAAGAAAAATAATTCCATTACTACTAAAAGTTTTATTTACTTTAGGCCTTTATTTCCATAGCACATGGACATTTACATTTACATTCAGACCCTGAAAACCGCCACTGGCGCATGGCAGGGGGTGTAAAACACCGAAAACCCTATCCACCCTTGACTGCTGTTGGCTTCTCTAATACTTCGTGGAAAAAATGACCAGAAATAACTATCTGTCCTGGCAACTATTTCCCTATAACGCTTCATCGTTTTGTCTCGAACATCACGTACGCTACTAACTAGTAAGACAAAATTACTCCTCATTGCTGGATCCTTTTCGGGTCTGTAAAAGTTTCTCTGAAGGAAATTCTAAATAATTGTAATTTTTGAAACAATTCCATGTGAACGAAGACGAGTATAGCATACGAATCCTTCAAGACCCGGCTGAACTTTCTCCAAACCAACAGCCTTACCATACCTCGTTGTAAACCCGGGAAAACCTGGGAGAATCGAAGCGGACGTGTCAAAAGGACATACCCTCCCCGATTAGCGCATCATCGCTCACTAAACGGAACTCATGCAGTGGATTCTCACCGCGGGATGCTCCTTGTAAGCGACGATAAGACGTCCCCGAAATAAGAAAAAAGAACATCGAGGTGTGGTCGGCACCTTTCCGCACCCAGAGAGAGAGAGAGAGTTTTAAAGGAAGAGCTGTACATCTGCCACTCACATCTGTATCCGCTACTTCGGCCCGAGTCATTGTATGCTAATGCCCTCTCCCGCTGTACTATATATCTCCTTCGTCTCAAAGCATCTGCCCAAAAATTCACCCCCTCTTTTCGCAGATGAATGGCACCCTTTGGAGATTTCCCATTGTGGCTTTTAAGGACAACCACCCACGCCATTACCCGCGACTTCCCCGGTCAAATTGTGTTCGAGAGAGGGAATTGGCGCTCGGACATTACGTTATCTAAAGAGATAAGGGAGAGCAAATGTATATTGTCTTGGGGACTCACGACGGAAGTTTGCTCCACTTGTTCACTTCCCCGATATTATTCGACGAAAGATTCGTGAAGTCCGTGTCTCGGAGGGACAACTATTAAGCAGTCATACGCGTTCGAAGGCGGATCTAGATTCCAAGAGATTGAATAAGGAATCATTACGTGTAAATCCATGTAAAAATATCAAAACTCTATATGTCTTCCAGATCAAGAATCAATTGTCAAAAGTATAAGTTTGTTGCGATCCAGAGCTATGAAATCGACCAAGGAGACATTACGTGTATATCCATCCTAAAATGTATGTGCCCTACGTATCAACAATTATTTGAAAAGTTGTTATTTAGTTGCGACATGTGGCATGAAATTATAGTAGTCGTAGAATAACTACATATGGAATAATTATATAAATTTCTTCCATGCACTTTTTTTTGCTATCTCTTTCTTACAAATTGACGAAGGTTTAGATGTAAGAAGAGACTATTCAGTCTCAATCTCGCCCGAATAAAGACGTTTTATTATTATTATTATTACTATACACGGCTTTATTTAGAGCGAGATTAAGATTTTAATGTCCCCTTTCGGTCAAACTTGCACTTGGAAGAGAGTAAGGACTAAGAGAAACAAACAGTAAAAAACGATAAAATGAGATAGAAGCTGCTTTTTGGATTAAGAAAACCTTAGTCGAGTACTTAGGAAAAACATCCCCACAGCGGAAAAACGATCAAAAGAAGAGTGGAGTGAAAAACCTACGAAACCTACTGGTAGTAATAGCTAAATTTTAAAATTAAAGGAAATTAAGGAGATTGAGAACGTTGTATAAAGATACAAGAAGGTAATAAAAAATAGAGGTTAGAATCTTATGCAAGATAACATTGATGTAAAAACTACAAAAAAGATGATATATGAACGTGTCCTAAGCCAGGAGTGAGGAGCTTTTTCCCATCGGAAAGCCATAAAGAATTCTATCTTAAAATAAAAGCCTCATATGGAACAATCAGACCACCCATGAGTTGACCATTTCTACAACCAAAGAGTTAAAAATCGAAATTTATATGAAAAAATTAATTAATTCTATAAGTGAGGTGAAAGAGAAATTTTACCTCATTTGTCACCTGGTATCGTTAACGAGATATGTAAACAAAATTATTTTAAATAAGCGCATTTGTTTCCGGAAGGCCGCAATAGGGCCAAATTTGGCCTGAGGGCCGCAGGTTCCCCACCTTTGTCATAGGTTTGCCCCAATATATCAACAGGGTTGATCAACCCATGGATACGGGGAACCCGTTTATAACTGTGCTACATACACGAGTATGATGCCCCTCAGTAGGTTTGCATTTACATTGCAACCCCCTAAGCCGCAATTAGGGGTGTAAAAACACTGAGCTTCCTGATTACCGTTCTGATTAGTGTAATTTTTCCATCAGGGATAAAAAGAGACCATTGATAGCTATCCATTCTCTCAATAATCTTGCGAGATCTGAGGGGCGTCAAAATAGAGTTCTCTGAGTACGGGAATCACAGTGTCGCGAATTTCGTCATGTAAATCATTGCTCAGATCTCGAATAGCTTATGCCTCCTCCTTTTTGGGAAACACTGCTTTACAGAGCCTAATTAGAGATAAAGTACCTAAGTGTATACTTACTTGAATATATGCATGTAAACATTAAGTTCGGCCAAACCAATTCAGAGCATAATCAATAATTCATTAGCTTAGCGTTTCGCTATTTGTAAATAAATAGCACTAATAATTAGTAATAACGAAACATACTACATAAACCGAAATAATTATCTAATACAAACGACGTGAACTTGAATGGTAGAGAACGTTGTTGACTGAACAGAACCGTGCTGAGGATAGCAACTGTACCGAAGTCCTGTCACCACAAAAGCCGTCGCGCGCTACTTAGAGTCCGCAGATGGAAAATTTAAATACAAACGACCTCTATTTATTTAAACGGAACGTCAGAGGGGCATTAGTTTTAACCCGGCATATGTCCGTGGGCAAAGCAGCGGGCGGTCTTCATTTATTCCCGTTTCCATTAAAGAGGTTTGCGTAGATGAAAAGGGAAATGCATCCGGTGGAAGCTCGCAGCGGGACTTTTTTCTCCGCACTTTTCTTAAACGCCATTTACTGAGTATCTCATGAGAAGTTTAATCTTGACTTAGGAGAGAGGATATTCAAATTGCTGCAACTGCAACAGGTGGAAGAGTTTCCTTCTGCTTGTTCTTCACCGGAAAAGTAAAAAAGGAATTGAATCGGAATGCTAATGGGGGAGTTTCGTTTGGATGCTGATGAGCGTGGGAATGGATTAGAAGCCTACTCAAACGTTTGGTTAAGCAACCTTTATGAAGTCAGCTATTAAATTTACACGTTGTTTAAAGTCTTAAATTTTCATTCCGTTCAGTAACTAACATACGTGCTCCATAATATATCTATCTATATAACTCATCATGAAATTGTCGCAAAAATGATGAATAATTGACCTAATTTTAATTTATAGTAAGATGATTTTTCGGCCCTTAAAAACTTTCAATAATTATCAACATATCTAATAATCATCGGAATTGCATAGATTATTATTATTTTTGATTGGCTTGCTCTTACCTAAATCTTGAATCGGTCTATCTGTAGTCATGAGAAAAAACTGATTGGGTTCCTAATCCCTCCAAGTTAGCTAAGAAAATATGAGGAGATGGAATGAGGTTTACTAGGCAAGATGAGGTGTGTGATAGTTTTCTCATTCTTTCTTTTGTAAGAGAGAATTATATGAATGGAATATTTTCATTTTAGTGCAGCACGGTGTTACTTTGAAGAATTAGTAGTATAATACACTTATATATTAATTTCCACAGCATTCAGTTCATCAGGAGTTACTTAGATGAACGCCATTTTCAACATCATTCATACCTCGGTAGGTTTCATAATATCACAGGCATGAACAAGATAGAGAAAAAAGTAAATAAATGATACATTTTTCTTTAAACTATAAGGAAAGACGATTTTTAAGTCTACCTGTCATTAAGATACGATAGCAGTTCCCTTCATTCGGTATAACTCGGTATAAATGTTCCTTACTTCGATGGTAATAATGAAGGAGAACCGATCAAAAATCACGGTTCATCCCTTCTAATCTCTAATTAATCGTTTTGTTATGACATTATAATGATAAATATAACTCTGCAAAAGCTTTTCTTTCGGAAGAAGAAATCGTATTTTCCGATATCTAATAACAAAACTTTATTCTACTCCAAAGTGTTGCAATGTATAATCACTCTCTACTTCTTAGTGGGTGTTTCCCAATTACGAATATTTTCCTCCTCTTTCCCTGATTATTTACTTCTAAAAACTACTTCATTTACTTCTTGCGCCTGATATATTCAAATCAATTCCCTTTCATTATTAATGCGAACGTAGATAATATGTTTGATGGAAGAAGATATTTATTTTCTCTATCTCACTCAAAATAAAACTTAATCCATCACTTATTTAAATCAAAGCATAGAGTGGAATTCCATCTTACTTATATCTACTTAAACGGTATAAAATCTAAAAAATAAGAACGCTGAAATCTTATGCTTCTGAGGTAAGTCCACTCACCTCCATCAACCTCTTTGCTCTATTGTTCGTAGAATTCCATAAAAAGAGTATCCATTCCGCATCCCTTTCCTTTCACAATCTCATTGTTAATATCCAGCGGTATCCATGCAACAGCACTTCAAGCTGGGAATACCAAAAACAAAGCTCTCTCCCCGAGGAGAATACGGCTGAATAAGTAAGAGGAACATACACGTGACATTGTTTCTAATAGGATTAAACATGGGTATGTCCTAGGTCCGCCTTGTACTTGACATCGCTGGAATGTACGCATGGGAGATAATCCATCTCCTCCTTGTTACCAAGTCTCCGTTGCTTTAAAAGCGGCCCACCGACACACTCTTTGCGTTGGTCGCGCCATGTTCTTATCGGCGTCGCATCTGACGGGGTGCGGGGCGCAGGAACACAAGGTGAATAGATGATAATCACATTAATGGTTTAAAAAAAGCGGATCCGAGATGGAGAAATTCGAAAAGGCCCGGTCTTAATCGTGGAGGTGGTTTAATGGTGGTAACACATCAAATGACGAGATCAAAGAATTTCGGTCTCCTGCTAACATGACTTGTGTCATTCAGTGTGAAATTCATCGCTCGAGCTAGATATATTCGAGCACCAAAAAATTATCCGGTTCACTTTCATTTTTGGGTGCCTTCCTTGACATCTGCCCCCAAATCTCGAACATCTTCACCAAGTTTATTTATGAGTTCTGACTATATCTCCAAAATTAACACTATTAGAGTGATTTCACCTCGATTCTGTCATCAGTTCACAAAAAATATGTAAATTCTTTAAACCAGTGGAGTACCTAAGGGGGGATAAATTCGAACAAAACTATAATAATAAATATCGTATTCCAAAAATATTATCTATACATCTTTTACATCTACTAGTTTATGAATGAAATAAAGATGATGATTATTAATCCTCAAATTAATTGAATAAAAACTAAAATTTTTAAGTTGATTCACTTAAAATACCTCCTGTGAATAATTTTTACCGACTGAAATGCACTGAGTATATGTGTTCAACGTTTTTACTATTTCTTAGAGCTCGCATTTTGTGCATAGCCCCCTATATCATTCTCTTATTGCACCATCACTATTATCTTACATACAAATTAAAACAATATCCGCTCCTATAACATTTCTCTGTGTACGCTACTGTTTTGAAGCCATCACATGGGGTATGAACTCAACTCTGGATAAAATAACATATTCCATTCAAATACATCCAATATTCTTACGATTTTCAAATATCTGTGGTGAGCTAATTTTTTAAATTGGCTTTTATTTGAAGGAACCTTTACAATTGTTCGACATACTTCTAGCGATACATCTCAAAGAAAAAATGGGCATTTCTTACCCCGAATTCGCGTCAAGAATTACCATAACACATTTAAACCTCCTATCAACTTTCTATCGCACAATACATTTCTGAATTCAGTCGGGAAAATTGTCACATGATTTTGACAAAATGACATCAGATGTAAATTTAAGTAAGAAATATATTTCTATGTATATTTTTAATGAATGAAGGAAGGAAGGTTTATATCCTCATAAATTTAAAATATTTTGGGAAATATATACTTCATATATTCCAACTAAAGAAGAATCAATTCAGCGGCGAAAGTTTTACAGCTTTGATAATTTCAGATCAGAATTTTCCTTCATATTCACTAAACTTTTTTAATAACGAAAAAAGTAATGTTCAAAGGAAATACCTTGATGCACCTAATTTTTAGAAGCTTGGTTGTCTAAGATATAATTTAAAAATCGAATTTTTCGTAAGTTTGGCTCTCTAGGCTAGTGCCCCAATGCTGAGAAGTTGGTACTTTCCTATCAACACCATTCATTAGTGTTGTATATACATTATTAAAAGTAAATTTGAGTCATTATCTTCAATTATCGTGAACTACTATGAAGGTAATTAAATGAATATTTTCCTTATTGATCAGTTTATTCTGTTTATTTTGTGTACAAGAAGTGATAAAATATTTCTAATTTAAAGTTAGAAGGATCAGGCTGGATCGGAAGAAAGGCGCTCCTTTAAAAAAAAATATTCTTGTATAAATATAAACTACGAATATGATCCTATATAAACAGTATCATAATCATATAAGATTCATATATGTAAATGAGGCCCTAAAGTAAATAAATGGATTGATTACGATGCATATAATTTAAAAGTAAAAAGTGACGGAAAAGAAGTGGTGATTTATTTGAGAGGAAGGACGGTGGATGGGAGTTGAAATGAGGAGACGTGGAAGAATATATAGAAAGGGCTGGCAGGTGCTCTTGCGATTCTTGAATAGAGTTAAGTGAATGGGTTTTCAGATGCCGGAGGGTGTTTTTAAGAAGCACTTAAGCACAGGAGACTCCTTCCTCGCTGCAGACCAAGATTATTATCGTGATCTGCACAAGAAGAGACTGCCAACCGAACTTACATCACGATTTCCGCAGCTTTGTTTCCTGCGATCTCCTCGTGTCGAAATCCTCACCGGATTTTGTAATTTATCGCCCAATGGAAGTTTAAGATTCTCTCCATTCGGTGGAAGATTCACCGATTTAGGATTTCTGTTGGGATTTCAATGCGGCGATCGGCTGGAGTGATTTCTCAGGGCCTTCTGTTATTCATTCATGTATGGAATAGGTTATAATATATGAATATAATATATGAATACAATGAAGAAAATTTAAATAACTCTCATCATTATTATTAGTATTATTATTATTACAAAACACCGTAAGTAGAATAAATCTGATGGCAGAGGTCCAACCCTATATGCATACATTTTTTCATTGTCAAAAATTTACATTATTAATTAATATGTATCAATTAATTTGATACATATTTATTAATAATGTAAATTATTATAATATGTAGTTAATTAATCAACTTAATAATATTAAGTTGATTAATTAACTACATACATTTGTACATTGTCAAACATTTACATTACACTTAATATATAAGTATACATACATATTAATTGATCAATTAAATGAGGGTAACACCACAATTACTATCAGGTATGTACTGAGGAAGGGAAACCCCTCGGAAAACCTCCCTCTGACAGAACTACCCCATGAGCCATATCATAAAATTTAAAACCTAGCTTAAGACGGACTTGAAGCACGGACTTGAAAGTTTTATAGTAAACCAGGCCATCGTTCTAAGAAATATGTACCCTGTAATCCACCTTTCGTCGTGTGGGAGGGATTGCATGTCCCATCATTTGGAATATGTGATCCTCACGAGGTGGTTTTAGTCTTTAATCTAGAAATGGTTCAATGTAGAGTAGTTCGGTTTGTAAAAGAAAGTGCAAAAACACCGATAATCCTCTGGCTGTTATTATAATCTCTAATGCTCCGTGGAAAGAACTACCAGAAGTAGCTACCTGTTCGTGGGATTATTTCCTGCTAACACTTTTTCGTTTCCTCTGAGAGATCGCGAGCTAGAATGACACAATCAACTATCTCGTCAACGAAATATATATTGAAAAATGCGTCGAAGAATTTCCGTCGGTAATCATGTCTTCTGTCTTTCATCGAATCCCACCAGAAGGACTCTATCATAGGTGAATAGCCATCAATCTGTATCTATGCATGCGAACCTTTTTTAAATTCTACATAGTTATATAAGAAATTCGCTGTAAATACTAGTATTGGCAGAAGATTTTATTTATTCGTTTCTACCAAATTATACTGCACTGAGAAATATTAGGATGTTTTGCATTGTATTTTCATCTTTAGTGAATTGTTGAATGCGTAGCCTCTCCATTTTCTAATCTAAAGTGCCAAAAAAGTTATTTTATATATACCTGGTACACAGACCTGTTATTACGAAGCCGTTTTAGGGATATTATATCGTATATGATCACCTGGAAACCTCTTTATCTTCTTTCATGAACAGATGTGACATTTCAAATTGATCTTGACGATAAAGTAACCAAGAAAGAAAGGCTGATATCATCAGAGGAAAAATCACAACGTTTGTAACAATGCCATCGATCTATAAATTTTTCACTGGCTCACTTTGTTTCACAACTATAAATAACACTGTCGAATCGCGTTTAGTTTCCATGGAGGTAAGTTTCCAAATAAGACGGGTTTTTAAGGGAAGCGTCGCCCTATGCAGGATTCCCACTTAAACAATGCCTCCAGTCAACTGTGCGTAAACACTCTTGGAAAGAATAGATTAGGCGGAGGAGCAGTCCTTCAAGAAAGGGAAGGAAATCGACAACCGCTAAACAATGGAAAGGATCGCCAAAAGGAATCCCAAAGGTGCAGACAATAAAAGGAGCCCAGAAACCTTCTTCCACTTCTACTCATGAAAACAGCATTTCGGATCCCCTTCAAGGGGGAATTTTCACAGCGATTAAACAAACATAAGAAATGGTTGGGAAAATTAATGTAAGAATACTCACCTCAATGGACATGACTCAATGGGGTGGTTCAATTGGTAAGATATGCTGGTCTCTTTCCGCGGATTTCATTGGTTGTGCAGGTGATCTTGTGAATTAGGGAGTTATGTGTTTTTACACCCCTTACCAAGTTCCATATTCTGCCTTGCGGAATATTAGTGTACATGTGAGTGTATGCACTCTAATTTTTCATGCGGTATCAGAAGGGACCATGTAATAGCATAGACGTATAATATCTGGACTATTATCTCCTCATTTTCTGAACAATGAGCCTAAATTTTAAGCTTCTTTACTTTAAAAATTTATACCCTACGTTATGAAACATCTAGAGAAAGGCTTTCTGAATTTATGTAACAATACTTTCCAATGGCATCGCTTTTTACAGAAACCTTTTTATTTAACATTGTTTTTTACTTTTAGTTATTTAACTTTTTTAAACAGCAAGGTCCTATAGATTGCATATATACCTAAAGTGAGGTATAACCTTAGGCTGGTGAAGTAATAACGAGCACGGAAATATATTGATATAAAATTAAAATGTTTTTATTGTGGTTCCTATCTCGATTTCGCTATTTATAATAAAATTTTACGAAAGAAATAAATGTCTACGAAGGGAGCAAAAATGAATTTTACAGTTATTTTTTTCGAGAGCTACTGAAATCGGATTAATTATTACACAAATAAATGGACGACGGTGATTATTATAATAGATGCTGTAAATTATTTATTTTTATTTATTTATGTTTTATCATTGCAAATACATTCCAAGTTTGGTTGCATTCATCTGAGAGGTAATTAGTAAAACGAAATCCCTGGCCGGAATTCACCCCAGTCATGAAGAAAACCACTCTAAAAACCTACCAAAGGCATACAAAGTAATTTAACCAATATTGCTATTCTACAACAACAATATCATCTACACGACAATACGACATACGATTTCGAATACATTACGTACATAGTCATAAGTAAACTTTACTATAAAATATTTTAAATACCTACAGTATGCAATTTCATGTTACCTTAGTTTATAAAATACTCTTGATTATATGGAATAAAAATAAAAGATATTATAATAATGGTAACAATAATTATTTATAACAATAATACCTCATTAAAGGTAAAAGAAATCACAATTTTGCAATGGAGGTAGAAAGATTATAGAAAATATTATAACTTCTGGTGGTTACATTACTAGATAAAATTGGTAGAAATTTTCACTACAAAAGAGTTATGCAGGTAAACAGTGTAAAACGAATGTAATAAAGAAATTAATAGTCATTTAAAAGTAGAAGTTCACAAAAAGCAAGGAAGAAGTAAAGAGAATAAACAGAATAAAGACACACATAGGGTATATACAAGGATCCTGCCAAACCATAGGTATTTCGGCAGACGGGTAATATTATTGTTAATTAACGAGTGTCCTATAAACACACAATTTAGATAGCATAACTTTCGAACTTCTTTTTGAAAATTTTATGACAGCTTACAGCGATACAATTAATAATTACATACCCTTGGGTTAAGAAACAGCTCAAATCAGTGTACTCGTAAGTAAATGCCACGTAAGATACGATCTTAGACAGAACATTTGATACACCTTCTCTGATGCTCTTGGATCCGTAATGCAGCGATCGCCACTCCTTTTTGGACCTATTCTTCTGCCATCCCGATTTCTTTTCGCACACCCTAATACCCTTGGCAAGATCTCCTTTGAGAAATCAGTCAGTTTAAGGGAAAAAGGGTCTAAAGCCTATTTTTGAGGATAGAAGGAGTCTTCCAGTTGAGATCACTCCTCTCCTTCAGAGATAACGTCATAAAAAGAGGCACTCAAAGAAAAAGGTCAGTCACTTGAGATGGAATGGTGCCTAGACAAACTGTCTCCGGGAAAAGGGTCAGGATGGGCAGGTGAAAGGGGGATTAAGGAGAATTGCTAAGGAGAAGAATAGCCTTATCTAGCAACCATCTTTCGGAGAGTGTTACCCTGCACAAGTGCAGTCCCGGGATTCTACGCATTCCAAAATATTTCCTTTTCTTTAAAGCCTACATCCGAAATCTCTTTCGTGAGATTTTTATAAAATTAAAGACTAATGTTGCAGGCGGAACATACAGTTGTCAATTGCATAATTTTCAAACAAATATTTTAATTCAAATTATTTAATGAGAACAGTAATACCCGATGCTGCCCATGAGAAAAATTAAGTGTGAGTAGGTATTGTATGGCAGTATTATTTTCTTTACCATATTATATTCGTAAGACTTATCACAATTTTAATGGGAAAAAGCCATTATCTTAAATCAGTCTAACTGTGAGTCAGGCGCGGACCTAGGAATTTCGCTTTGGTATCTGAAAATTAGTATTGTTACTGATAATATATATTGGAGATGTTACCATTTCAGTTGATATTTGAAATATAAAAATTCTCAAGTTATTAATATAGTGAAGAATACAAAGTTCGTTTCTTATCGTTTATTAAAATCATGTATGTCTGCAGCGTCACAACACATAACTAAAATGAACACGTTTACATGATTTCTGTCATTAAAATCTCCGTATCTTACATTATATTTCGTCTCTGAGTTTTCCCGTTAAATTGGGATAGCAGAAAAATTTAACGGGACCATGCGTTAAAACCGGACCGTCCCAGAAAAAAAGGGACGTATGGTAATCCTAAGCATATGAGAAAATTTACAGTTCTCCTGTTATATACATACAAGATGTCTTAATTCTGCCTTATTCCCAACTACCCTCATTTCACTTCCACTATAGTAGTACTTTCAGAACAAGAATAAAATGTTATATCTGGAAGTCTTCTAGTGACAAATAGGACATCGAACTGGAGGCAAATCGTAACCTGAGACCGAAGCAGGTTAAATTTGAAAAATTGCGAAAAATCTATGTTTTCTGTGGAAAAATTACGAATTTAAATAAAAGAATGCTTATTACTCTGTTTACTTTTCAAATTACTTCGACAAAAAGCGGGAAAATTGGCATAAGACAAAATAAATGGCAGAGTATGAAGTTTCACTTCAGGTAGCAAAATGCATCTCCGCGACCCTGGTTGAGGTAAAACATGTTTTGAATGAAATTTTCAAAACTCCAATGAACCCATGGTTCTCTAATGCAAGAAGTCCAAGCACTTTCAAGGAAATAAGGAAGTGGCTCAGCTGGTCGGTGGCGACCTGACCTCCAAGTGTCGTATTGGTTTACCACTTCACCCCTCGAGGAAGATATTTGATGCCTCAACTTCGCGCGAAGGGAGGTGATTGGCGCAAATTTTGGGAAAATATAAGGGAAAATCAGTTATTAGGGAGACTTCGATCAGAAGTGGACGTGTGGCAGATTACTTAGAATGTATACCTCTTTGGAATACAAACGTTCTTTATCAAAAGCATACTCATTAATACGGTTGTTTTTCATAATCGAGTGGCGTAGTTCGCAGAACGTTCTATAGTAATTACGTAACTTAATTGCTATTTTACAGTGAATGAATTCTAAAGTATTCATTGAATTATTCCTGAGTGTTTTATGGGTGCGGCTACTTTGCAATCGTTTTATACCACCTTTGTGTGGAAGTGCTTTTTTGTGAAAGTGTAACATTGCAGACGTTTAGATTTCATGAATAAGAAGTGTGAGTGCAAGGTCAGCTGAGGACATCTACACCTGTTATTGCATTGGGAGGAGGAAGGATAGCAACTCTTGTCCCTGACGGAAATGTAAGTGAAAT
The DNA here is from genome assembly GCA_036926295.1 of Pachydiplax longipennis. Lineage (NCBI taxonomy): Eukaryota > Metazoa > Arthropoda > Insecta > Odonata > Libellulidae > Pachydiplax > Pachydiplax longipennis. The sequence continues at coordinate 20,031,886 of JAVFKF010000003.1, read as the reverse complement.
AATTCTTTATTATTTTGGATTGATTCCTTCACTACTAGCCAACTTTTATGTTTTATATCTACTCCTAAATAATCGAATATACTCGAAACTCGTTTACTTTACAATCAAAAATACCGATATGAACAGGACTGAGACAAGTGTAGAAAAGATACTTTTCTTTCACTCCAGTACTTAAAGAATGTGTATTGATTAGTGCGCATCTACTACAGTAGGATGAAATATTACGGAATTCGATCATAATTTGGCAATTTCAAATTCCGGTATAATTAGTATCTCTTCTGAAAATTAATTTATGTTCACGTATTCCGTATGCTTTATTAGATAATAGGTCCTTAACAAATCAGTGGCGGCAGATGGGTGACTTCTATAAGGCTAATATTTTATTACTGTCTACCTCAACATTTGTATGAATGACAAATTCAATTATCCAGCATTCTTGAAAATCCCAAACATACAGAACGTGAGCATTTTCATATAACAGCCACATATACGAATGTAGAGGGGTTATTTCATACAGGGGATAAATATATATATAGATGGGGAAATAGCTGACAAGACTGGGAGTCGAAACCTGCATCTTGTACTGTATGTTTTCTGCGGGTAAATGCTTACTGGGGAAGTCTTTACTATTATTGGTTACACGAACAGAAGCCTGGTGGAGTTTCATCTCCTTCTGTTTATGCGCTGGGTATTTCAAGCGAATTCCTGAATCTAATCCTACCCATACTTGTATTGGAAATTTATGAACTAAAATTATATTTAGATTTTGCGTTGCACTTTGTCTTATGTGACAAATTCCCGGGATTGGAACCTTCCTGAATTTTCCGGTTATCCGAGACTCAAACCGGAATTCACCGATTTGTCGGGTTTCGAACTCGGATATTAGTATTAGAAAGCTAGGATGCTAACCACTCCGGCACCGGAGATAGAACGAAAACAAAATTTACTTCAATAATACATTTTATTCCTTTCAGGGTAACGCTGGGTATTTTAATCCAAATGAGTTGATCTTTTCACCTTAAAAATTTAAATACATAAATTCATACATTTCTCGAGTTCATAAAAAAGCAGGTGTCATCCAGAACTCTCTCGAGTAAACGTGCAAATATTGGCGCGAACTTTTTGCATCGTTAGAAGCGGCGGATCGCACACTTGGAAATTATTCATCCGAAGGCCCTTTCGGCAAAGCCTTTCTGACAAAGATACGCCAATTACCAAAACCACTCTTAGCGAGGATCAATTTGCGAGGTCATTACGCCGTCCTCTTCAATTCCATTAGGAATCGAAAAACGACCTCTCGAAACTACCTGCAGATGGCGTGAGAAATCGCACACTCACCGAGCAGAAGTTCTCGCCTTATGGAATAATAACAGATCTCGATGCAAATAACAAGAGCTGAACAGGTGTACGGGAGAAAGAAAGGTTTTTCGGTATCTGCAGCTCGGATCAGAGGGGAGACGAAATTAAGTTATCCAGAGTGTGGCATTAATGGCTCTCAGAGGGCGGCGTAATTGCAAGTCATACTGGAGGACCCTTTCAGCCGCTCCGAGAGGGAATACAGTAAGCCACGTGCTCCCTTAACACGAAAAACGTAAAAAATGAATCTACCGTTTGGATTAGTATTTGGCTCGTTTTAGAATAACTATTTTAAATCGACATGAAATGCCGCAATGGAATTGTGCAGAGATAGTGATTCTAAATTAGGGATGTCTAACCCACTGGGAATCCGCCAAAAGTGGCAGATTATATCGTCGTGAGTAACGTATTCAACCCAGGGAAAATTTAATAATAATACTAAACCATTACTTATATATACTATCACTTATGTATACCATTTCACATATATATTATTATTATAAGGTTAATAATGAGCAATTTACTTATATGTACACCCCACGCAGATACCAATATACATAACAACCTACAATTAAATTACAGAATACGCGTCAATATATTTTATTATTGTAGTTAATTAAAACATTTTTATTGCAGTTTATTATGTCATTTTTATTGCAGTTTAGTATTGTTGTTTTTTACCATAGTTTATTAATTATTTTTTATCATTACAGGTTGTTATTTTTGTTTATTATATTATCTGTTATTATGTATAATATTATAGTTTACGGCCGGTTAATACGAATTGCTGATTAACAGATACAGCCTCATTGGTGAGGTTAGGCCTACGTGGACTCATCCAACTAACCTTGTATATCGTTTTGTATTCAATATTTACATGGATTAAGGAAGGACAAAAATAGAAAGAGTAAAGTTTGGGATAAAATATTTGCAATAAAGTTGATTAAGGAAGAAACATGTTGCGGAAAACACTCACAAAGAAAGGAGGTGGAGAAACCGATTAAACACAGAAGCAAGATATTCAAAGTGTAATATACAACACAATATGATCATTCAACAAAAAATTAGAAAATTCTAATAGAGTGATAAAAGAAAATCCCAAATAAATGTGATGAATAATTTTTACTCTATGGTAAACAATATTTACGACCGTATATGCGTTTTCATATTCAGAGTACTGCATGTATTGAAAGAAATTCGTAAAATTTCGTACTTTTTTTGTTTAGAAAGTATGTTTCCTCGAAAGTATAAAATTATTACTGTGTTTCCTCGATAGAATGAAATTAATGTTGTGTTTTTTAAAATAAACTAAGTTAAAGTAAACAAATATTACTGAAGCATTAATGAGAGGTGTCGAAATTCAGTCAAAATTTGTTAGTTTTAAACATCGAGCTTGTTGAAATAAAGTTTACTTTCATAGTAATATATTATTTAGTAATAACAGAGCATTTTATATCAGTCAAAAGGACAACAGGAGCTAAGATTTTATAATAGATATGGCCCTTAACAAATTAGCGTTGGCAGATGGTTGATGGTTATTATTTTGGGTAGAAGATATATTAAGAACGTCCTGAAATTCATGTTATTTTTGGGGTAACAATTTTATATTTTACTCACGCACGGGTTATGAAATACATGGGGCGAAGATACTCGAGGAGTACAGAGCTAAGCGGAATTGTAACGGAGTTGGCCTACTCACGGAAACTTCCCTTCCTCTATTTATGATCTTCTGGTTGTTTATGACGGAGGGATGCTGGAGGCAAACTCCCGATCGCGAGATTCATCTCCCGGATCACGGTGATGTTGAGAAAGACAAAGTCCTTCCTCCGAATAACTATAAATATCTCCTCAATCGACGAAAGCTCCGTGTTTTATTCGGCGCTGACAAGGCAGAGGAAAGAATGATACAATACCGCGATTTCAGGAAGATAAAATATGGCATCTCTTGTAAATCCCGTCAAGAGATTCGAAAGGAATAAAGTTTGGATTTCTCTTTTAAAAGCGATCGATAGTCTGCTGGAGGCATGAGGGGATAAGATCAACTGGAATACCGTTGTGTTTTATCTCAAGATAGCCGAGTTATTTATCCAGAAATCAATGTGTTGAATTTTCTACAAAATATGAATAGGATAAAGAATCTGTGGGAACCTATTGAATTTATTTATTTACGTTAAAAAGTGGCAATCTATGTTCAAATAAGATAGCATAGATTATTTTCAGATTTTTAAATCCACATTGCGATGAACAAAGATTTAACTCGCATTGAGATAAAGATTTATTTATTTATTTCAACAGAACTTCACGTACAGCAATTAATCACAGTTTGCAGAAGTAAGTAACATGGAAGGACAACATTTATGCTCTAACTAGAAAAAAACAGCCGGGACTCGAACGAGGGACCAGCGTTTGTAGACTAACATACTGACCATTCCATAGGCATTATAAATTTTAATTAGAACACAAATCGATAAATTTACAGCATAAGTAATTTATATAATAGCAATGATACGATTTGATAAATATCGGTAGTGAATCGAATACGTCGGAATTTCACATCCTAGTAAATTATGATATAAATATATTTCTTCTTAAATCTAAACCAGCATCATAAAGGATTAAAAAATAACATAAAGTAACTGTAAGGAATGTAAATAGAAGCACACAAATCTCCCTAAAATCATTAACAAATGAAACTATTTATTTAAATAAATTAGAATGATTCATTCGACTAACCTCTTGAGCAATAAATGCTGAACATTTGACATTTTCCGTCGTTTTCTTTATAATTAAGAATTCAGTATTATTCGCTGCCAAAATTGTTGTATTGAAAACTGAATTTCAAAATACCTTAAATTGAATTATTTTAGTATTGCGTTTTAACATAAGTGTATTATTTCCTTTATGGCAGACTTAACCCATGTCCAATTGCTTCGATTGACTATCATCGAAGTGAAACTCCTGTATAAAAAGCAGAAACAAAGAGTACGGGTTTACTAAAATTTTGGATGAGTGATGAGTAACAGGGAAACCATCATTCTGTCGGCTTTAAATAAGCGTAGAGTAAATTAAAAGGACCTTAAGATTACCAAAGGCAACAATCATCGGTTGAGTAAGTTAATTTAACTATAGGAATTAGTTTTGCAAGAGATATGGCTTTAGGCTACGGTGAACAACCTCTAGATTGTCGAAAGATAAGCGGAAAAACTCAAAAATTTAGACAGCGAATTCCTCTTCCGATTTTTCCCAAAGATGTCGAAGTTGATCATCATTAAATAGAGCTACACCAGTATTAAATATCATCATCAAAATATCATAAAGCTAACTTACTCAATACAAATCTACGTATATGATCAACTGTTCTTTATTATGAACTTATATATATCAGACAACTTTTTCAGTACTTCATAAATACGTAATTTTTTTCAAAACTACCTTGAGCACAACATAAACGATTCTCCTCATCGTCCAGCACAAAGAGAAGTTAATAGTTTTACATCGCCATCATGATCATATTGATCATCATGATCATATGTTGATCATCATTACAAAAAGCTACATCAGTATTAAATATCATCATCAAAATATCATAAAGCTAATTTACTCAAATCAAATCTACTTATATCAACATCAGTACATTATGAACTTATATATATCAGACAACTTTTTCAGTGCTTCATAAATACGTAATTTTTTCAACACTTCTTTGAGTGTAGCTTAAACGATCCTCCTCATCGCGAGCACAAAGAGAAGTTAACAGTTTTAAATCGCCGTAGCTGTAGTCGTGAATATCTCTTCCTGATACTCAATCACCGTCTCCCCAAAGTTAGCTGGTCCCTGAGGGGATTTCCTCACTTAATCCTTAGCCCACCCCGTGACCGGCAGTCTTTCATTTCCATGCATTCGCACAGCACTCACGACTTCGATCCATATGGGCATTTCCAGTTTGATCGCGAGTTGATCGTGCACGAAGATGCACCGGTGATCGTAGTTACATCCGAATCTGGAGCGGAAGGTCCTGTTGGGAGCATCTCGATTTGGGCAATCCCTCATACAATTGACGCCGGAGGAATTAGCCGAGTAATCCCAGCCCAAGGCACCAGGTGTCCTTTGGATGCGTGTTTTTTCGAGTGTGGAGAAGGAGTTTTGATGGAGCAGGTGCTCGCACCTACGCGCCCCCGAATTTTTACGGCTCGTTTTTTCAGCGTTTCAATCCAATTTACCAAATCCCGCAGCTATTGAGGATGACCATTACAATTAATGGGTGATGAATGGATTCCTACTTTGAATGGGTAGACGCAGTAAATTAGCGATGTCTCCCTGAGAATGGATTAAAAAATAAAGGGATTCTACGCGAATTCGGGATTAGACGGGCAGAAAAAGATGACCAAGAATGTTTAGAAACCACAGTACGTCTGGACTATTATTTCGTGTAATTCATACTCAATGTCTGTACTTTTTGTATGAATGGGTATTTATGTTGTTTTAGTTTTCTTTCTTCTGTAGTTCATCGTGATCCTTATCATAGCATTCCTCTGCTTTTTTTCCATATTCGCCTCGAGATATTCGGAAATATTTTAGAGCTTCCGTTGACGCCACAGGAACATTTTTGTATAAAATATAATTCTTTTAATATTTTTTTATAAAATACCTAATGTTATATATATATATAATTTTTATTAATATATAATTTTATAAATAATATAAATTCGGTAGCGGGAATCGCGTTTACTCATCCAAAATTGCACCTCTGGGTAGAGCTAGAACAATTGATCATTTTTTAAATTTATGCCATTCATTAAAAATTAACACATTCTACGGTGACTGAGGTTATATGTACTATACATACGTACCTTAAATACGACGAAGGATAAAAAACAGGAAGAACTTTTCGACAGCTAATCCCTATTTTATTAACTTTGCAAAATACACAGTCATGTGTTCTTTCCCTTCTGTGTATTTTGCAAAGTTATTAAAATAAGTATTGGCTCTTTGTGGAAAATTTCTTCCTGTTTTCTTTCTGTCATTGTAATGGAATGCCAAAAAGTTAGTAGTAAAACCGTTGATTTTATACTTTAAGTGCTGAATCGGATTCTTAAGGAAAATACCACTTTTGGAATGGAATCCGAATCAAATCACCTAGAGTTGCTAACCCTAGCATAGTCAATTCTCATCCTTAAATTTTAAACACTTCCATTTTTTCTTCAAATCTCCAGCTATCCTCAAATACTAATGGCCGAGCTATTAAAATGAAAAATCATCGAGGTGAGAAACGCCACCGATGGAAGCTGTCAAATAAACTAAGAGGATAATGGTTTTCGAAGTATTAATATACAATAATAATGAAAAATACCGAAACATAGGGTGCCAGATATTAGATTTTGAGAAAGCTGCTTGTGCTGCAATTGCAGAGTGGCTATTAACATTTCAGTAGAAGGAGAAGTCTTAGTTTACGATATTCGGGATGGGTAGATGATTGAAAATTCCACTGCCTTAGCTTCCCTTCGTTGGTTAAAAACATCGTTAGTGAAAAACTAAGAGAAAATAGAGGAGATAAATTGGTCTCCCAGCCTTGAGACTGGTTTCGATGGGAAATTCTTTGCTTCGCACAAATCGCCGTTACATTGAAAACGATTGTCTTAAACTATACTCAGCGATGGATGCCTTCGTAAAAAACATTATAATCGATTTATTTAAGGGATATTTTATGTTGGTATTAACTCGGCGGTTTAAATAACTCAATGACATGAGCAAAACCTTTGAGTGATATGGACATTTTACATTTTCAAGGAAAAAACGAAATGGAAGGACATGTATGTGTGTACCATCTTCCTTGTGGCATGTCAGTAATTGTAATGCGTCTGTAATTAAACAGTTCGACAACCTACAGGGCAAGACCCTCAGGGTGCTTTCACCTTGTGCTACCCGCTTGTTTTAAGTGGGTAGCACGTTAGCACAAGGTAAAAGCGTTTAAAACTTTTTTTAAAGTTTTTATGTTTGTTGAAGCATTTTAGACATCACCTCTCTAAGTAGCTTATTATTTACCAAATATACGGACTGATTTCTGTTAAAATACCATTGATGGTCATCTTTTAAACATGACTTCCTGGAATTATGGCTTTACTTTGTCAGCTTGATATTCAGCCACTGTATCTTTTCGTTAACAGACCATCACTTACTTGATTAATCAGATACTGCCAGTCACGCGTATAAGTTTTACTCAATGTCTTCAGCATATCCCCGGCCCTGTGAATCCCCCATGTCACCCCAGAGGAATACGTTTTCCCTTTGAAATTAAATATTAACTCAAAAAATATGAAACCATTAGGCGGATTTTTCCCCCATCTTAAGATGGCGGTGGGAAGTGGTAGCTGGAAGAACAATTTAATGCAGGAACAAACAAACCCTTAAAAGAGAGTAATAAGATGGGCTGTCCCTTTCGCTCTCTAGGCACTCAGCAGGGCGCTCATCTCAAGGCATAAATCCCTCCCTTTTTAAGAAAGTTACGATCGACCCTAAGTGCAAGGAGTGGGCAGGTGAGCTTTCTCCTTTTGGTTCATTCTTCGCCCATAAAGGAGACAATGGTCATATTAAAATCAAGGGCTTGAAACGTATTTTCATAATGAATCCAAGTATGACGGCTTCACTCGTTTATTGTTGGATGTGGTAATAATTTAACAATCGGTGGAAACAAGCAGCGCTTCAGAAATATTTCAAAGACCACCGCAATGCAACAGCAACAATCAATTGTTGACTCCTTGTATATGCTGAATTTTTACATTGTGGACACCAATATCGCTGGGTAAGCTGTAATATTTTTGCAGAATTGCTACCTTGATTACAGATTCTTTCTCTTTCTATCCAAAACTAACCTCAGCGTCGATTATCGTTTCTTAACGCTAATAAATGTATAGTACATTATGTACAACCAGATGCGAATTCATAATTAGGTACAGTAGGCATCGGCTGAGGTCTCATCCATTTAGGGTTCCCGATAAGGCTATGAGCACTAGATAAAACTATGTTTATGAGCAATAAATAATGTACAGCATTTTTCGAATTTTTAGAGGTAAGATGTGTTCACGAGTACTTGCTCTTCGCTTCAGTAAAGAATTTCAGAACGAAATTTTTTGAAGAATTAGTAAGTTTCAATGACATGTATGTACGTACTTCATAATTAATACTTCTCACTTTATAATTCGAAATTAATATGAAATACCTCTACTAATTCAATATTTTGTTTATTATTACCATAGTGAAGTAATTGAGTTTTACATTGCATATATTTCTCTATAGGTTATGAAAGAAAGTTTATTTTGATTACCATAATTCTCCGGGTGTCTCCGTCTAATTTTTACACTTAGGGCCTCCGGTAGCTTGAATTCGCCCTTGCTTGCAACAGTTGTTTTCTAATCGTAAATGTATACCTATTCTTAAATAAACACATTTTACAGGTATATATATTTTCATTGCGAATCTTAAGTAAACTCCATTGATAGACATCTTAAATACATCACAAATTTAGATCCTCGTCTTAGAATCCTTAGTAAAATTTTTGCATTTTTAAATATTTCTTTTAATTCGTTCATATAACTTTTGATATTTTAGTATTACCGCCAATAATCTGGCCCTGTTCCAACTTAATGGATTTGGAGTGGGCGGATATTTGAGTAACCATTAGCGGAACCACTAGGTTACCAGAATTTTTAATCATAAAAGTATCGGAAAGATTAAGTTGAAATGAAGAATACTAATCGGCAAAGACCTTCTTTCTACAAATATATTTATACTTTGAATATTTTATGAAATAATTAAGAAAGGAGAGTAGCAATTATTCTTATTCGGTAGGATAAAAATTTTAAGAAAATACTGCTAAGATGTGACGTTCTCAAGTTCGGCTGCGCTTGATATAATTCGGTTGGGGAAAATGTAATCTGAAGTCGAACTTAGCTCGTTAAGGAGGGTTAAGGAATACTAGACAGCCTTACGATGAACGGAAGAGTCACTATGTCTTGGGCTCAGACTTTCCAGACGAATGCTCTAACCCAGGGGCATACGAAAGGTTTCAGTGTGGCTCGCGAGCAAATTGGATGTTATACATGGATATATATGGTTATGACGAGACGCTTAATATTCCGAGTTATTTTCGAGCATTGTAATGTATTCCAAGTATAATTATTCCTAAAATATTTAAAATCAAATTTAAACTAATTTACATGGAAAAATATTTAGCACTTTCTTGTAAGTTAATGTATACACATACTCATATTCTGTATTGGTACATGTCATGCTTCTGAGGAATTATTTTAGATAATTATTGAATTAAAATGGTGTTTGCGACTGTCGTAGGTTCATTATATATTATCCATTAATTTTTTTGTTCACCATAGACATTTCAATCAAAAATTATTGTTGCTTGTGAAATATTGTTGTTACTGAACTTGCTTTTCAAATAGTTACGTTTCGTTATTTTTTACGCAAATTTTGTAATATTATTTGTATATTCGTCGTGTATATCGACTTCTTCATCTGTCCTAGTGAATGACTGCGGCATTATTGTGTATATTAATAATACAAAATCTACTTCAATTATCATGTTTAAAAAAAGCATTATGCGTTTGAGGACTTATAAAATTAAGATACTTTAGATTCTACCCTCCTATATTTAGCTGTGGTCTTATGCAATCCACCCCTCAAAAATGTTTCCAACCCCTGCTTTAACCAATGGAGCTATTATACCAACTAGTCTCATTTTATTTCTTTTCCATTCTGACGATACATTTTTCACAGAATCTACATGTATTTATAAATCAGATTTATTTTGAACTCCCTTTCTCATTCTCTTCTCCTACCTTCACCGAGGTAAAATTTAAAATCAATTCAATTTCTCAGTACATCTGACATGGTTTCCGTATATTTTGGTAACGCATAACTTCAAGCGAGACGTACTAGAATCTCCTCGTAGAAGATTATACCCACGAATTTACAGCTTCGGCCCTAAAATAAGACTCCAACAGTCGCAAAATCATTAATGAAATCCAACCTTACGGTGCGTCGGGTCTTGTTTTTGGTCTTCGGGCAGTTTAAAATGAAGGAAACTGCTGGAAATTATCTCATCCGTCTCTAGCCCATTCATCACCCGTTCCGCTTTATTACCTTCGCTATATGAAATTCGGCCGAAATTCGCGCAGTTGTTTGCAAAATAGTCTAACGTACTCCTGAATAATCCACTTAATTGCCGGCGGAGAAATACCTCCGAAATTTACGCATCTTCATAGAGAAAGCGGTATGTAGGTTTCGGAATGCAGTTTGCGGGTCGCGTTCAACAGTTCCGTTGGTCAACCGAGCTGCTATCAACTGCTTCATAATTGACCCTCGGCCCTCCGCTTATGAGTTTAGGTTCTTGGAAGTTCGCCAGGACATTTTTAACCCGCGCATAATGATTTCCTCGTTTTGGAATAATAAATTAGGTGGGTAAAAATGACGGGATGGCTGAAAAACGTGCCCCATTACAACTGGAGGTTCAGTTCCCTGTCGCTAGAGGTTCTCATCTCTTTCCGTTTGAATTATTAGTAGATGGGGCATTAGACGGATGAATTCAAATTGTGGCACATTTATTTGGAAATAATTCGACGATTGAACTATACTCTGATAATAACAAACCTAAGGATTAATATTACTAAAGTTATGCGATTTCAATCCTGATGAAAAAATGACGAATCCTGGTGAAAATTTCCTGATGATAATGCAATACATCGAAACCATGATTGTGTCCGTAGTTATTATTTGTGGTTTTGTATAAATTAAAATATTCGATCCATTACTATTTTTATAATTATAATGACCTTCCACCAAGTCGAAACAATCAACCCTATTTTCACAGCTATACTAGTTTACAGAAATCGATTCGGAAGAATGTTTTAATTAAATTAGAGGGCAATCAAAATTAAGGCTACTTAAAATTATTTATTATGGCGAGATTGAGACTAAAAAGTCACTTCTACCATCTGACCTCTTGTCAGTGATATTAATAAAAACATAAGTAATGTAGGTGTAAATAGAAATAGAGAGGAATAACTTTAGGAGTGGATGTAAAAAATCCTAAGGTATTATCTCAAGAAAAAAGATCCACAGCAGGAAAACAGCCACAAAGAGGGGTGTGTGAAAAACTACTTGTATCTTTTAATACTACTGATCCGCCTCATCAAGGGTAAGAATTCTTAAAATTCCATGTCGCTTAGCAAAAAATCAACAATGCTAGTGCGAGAGTTTACATTCATGGGGTGCAACTAGAAGGGACATAAGAATTTACATACCTAGGCGGTAAAATAACAGCCTACGAGAGAAGCAAAGGAGAAATAATTAACAGGATGTATGGTAAAAGTAGCATTAAACAGGAAGAGGTAATTAACATAAATCGATGTGAGTCTAAGACTCAGGAAAAGATTAATCAAAGTGTACGTATGGAGTGCTATCGTACACTGTTCTGAAACTTGAACTACTGAGTGAAGCTGAGCGAAGAATGCTGGAAGAATTTGAGTTATAGTGCTATGGAAGATTATTGAAAATTCGGTGGACAGATAAAATCTGCAACAACGAAGTCATCGAGAAAATTAAGGAACATTATGGAAGAGATGGATGAATTGGATACATTCTACGGCACGAAAACTGGCCTGATAATAAAATAAAATAATGAACTATATCAAACAGACAATAGAAGTTGTCAGTTGTACATCTTGTATCGAATTGAAAAGTCTCACAGAAATGAGGGAAGAATGATGAAGAGCGATAGCAGCCAACCAAAACCAAAGAAGAGGAAGAAAGAAAAGTATCATTCGGTGGACAGCGATTCCGTATTTGATTTTATTTGCTCTATTACATCGCCTTATTAAACACTTATGCGAGATCATATTCATATCTCACCTAAATTTTGGTGTGTGGGATGCTTACGTTTATTTATATTCCCCATTCAATGCTCTTACTTTCGTTTTTTCTTAACTTATTCCACCCTTCACATCATCCAATGTCTTTTGGTCTTTGTCATCACCTCTGTCTTTTTCCTTGTATTCTATCCTCAATTACTCTGCTCAACAACCCCCCTCATCTCAAAATTTGTTTCATCAACATCCTCTGCTTTCACTTAATTACTTCAATCAAAACCTTCACCTCCCCAACCATCGGTAGAACTTCCACATGCGTTTTTCTATCTACCCAACTTCCTTTTTTTCCATTCTAGGCGATTATCCTAACTCGAAAGCCTCTAATATTTTGATTCTTTTTTGCCTTAAGGCCCCTGTTTCACACTCATAAAGCAAATTACTCCATTCCAAGGATTTTGTTAATATTTTCCTGATCGAGTCTTTTCATCTTCAGCCCCCTTCGATTCGCAAATACTTCTTTTGATAGTGCAATCCTTAATCCTTAAGGAATAATAAAAAAATAATAATAAAAATAAATCATATTGATAGATAGAAAATAAAATAAATATAAAAATATTATTAATAATAAATTATAGTAATGAAAATAAATTATGAAAATAATGATGAAAGAATGACAAGAAATAAAGAAAAAGAAAGGTTGCAAATACACGATACAAAAATCATGATGAAGCTACTCAAACCATTAAATTCGCCGTGGATCGTTAATTATATACAGAAGAAAACATGAAACTTACTACAGCATAATTAACATACATTACCTTTCTCCAGTGATATACGAATTGGAAGGTCTAGTTGGATAGGACGGTGGTTGGATGCATAAACTTTTTTGTTTCACATGAGAAATTAACTTCTCATTTCATCACTAATTCCATTCGAACGGCGCTGCTGGACATGCAATTCCATTTTGGTGTGGTCCATTAAACGTCATCTGTTCAGGATCCCAACGCAGTGGTGTGATTTAGAGAGGTCTGCTACAGAACTGCTATATTCGTCAAAGAAGATTATGCAGATGCAACTTATCGTTGTGGTCAGCGGAGAATAAGTGGGGATAATCAATGATGTACTCTGGAAAGATTGATAATTTAACGTATATAGAGATGTAATTTAAACGTTGCGGAGAATGTTATAGAAAATGCTCGGCCTTGCTGAAGATCCAGTTTTCATTGGAAGTTCACATACACTATAGCAAGTATATGAAATCTTTCTGATTATAATCAAGTTGGATAATATTGCCGGCAATGTTTGCATATCATTGGTAGAATGCCATTCGCTAATTTAATTGGTTGAAATGCTTTGAAAATTCAAATGGAGAGTTATTACACAATATATACTTACCTATTCTTCGACCTGTCATCAGTTTTATAATAACAATTGTAATGATTTTTTTATCCAATAAGATGTGCAGGCATGTACTGGACAAGTAATTGTCGTGGATTGTTACAATCTTACATACTATAAGTGGTAATTACAAATCTACTATACATTTAAATACAATTACTTCTTTTTGCGTTTTATAGCAGTTATACATTACTTAGAAATTAGGAATATACGCTACAATTAAAATATTCTATGTTTCATTATAATTACATGTTACATTTTTGTACGATATTCAACATGATTATTACAATTAAATAGGAATCTGAGGATGATGCCATGCATCGAAACCTTGGTCGTGTTTGATTTCTTTGGAAAAATGTATAGACTAAATATTTAGCTATCTAGTGATAATGTATAGATTAAATATCTATCTAGTTTATTTAATTCTTTTATGGCATACCATCAAGTGAAAGCCGAAGCCTTTTAGGAGGTTGATATGTAATGTTGGTTCCAAGTGAAAGAGTTCAGAATTGTTCTACATCTACATGAATATCCTGCAAGCCGCCTTTCGGCGTGTGGCAGAGGGTAAACACCAATCGATTGAGCTACTTTTTTAGCCAATTACTATCACGTATTGTTCGCGGAAAGAATGAGTTCTTAAAACGACTTGTTCTAGCGTCAATTTCTCTTATTGTTAAATTTTTGCTCGTTACTACGGATGGTTGTAAATAAGACGTTTATAAGTCGGTAACCGTCTTTATTAATTATAAAATAAAAGAAGACAAGAATTCATAGCAAGAAATGCTATGCATGCACTATGAATTGCTATGAATTGCTATGAATGTAAGAATTCATAGCAATTCATAGTGCATGCATAGCATTTCTTGCTATGAATTCTTACAACTATAATTTAATAGTGTTAAAGTAGGCGTAACTTAAAAGACGAGGATGGTGATTTTCTACAGATTATAGATACTTATTCGGGATCTAACCTTAAGAAACATAAATAGATTTGGGTCAGAATTGTGAAGCTTATTACACCGCTGCCAGCATATTTCACTAGGCTGCATCTGAAACCATTAGGTCGCATGTGAAACCGGCAAGCCTTGAAGGAATGTAGTACGTTTTCATGAAGAAATACATATAATAACATGCAGGTAGAAGACAAGCCTATACTATGTATTTTACTTTCGATAGGAATAGGATAGCTGGTTTCGGTAGGTCTGAATCGCTTGATGGGCATTTTTCGGTAGATAGAAAGGTTTCATATTTTGGAAATAGCAGAGACTGTAACTGGAAAAGAAATACTTCTCTATTCGTACTAGGGAGACCTAATATTCTTCCCTTTCATAAAATTTCTGCATTCAGTGGGTAATGATGATGACAAGGTATTTATGAAATAACATCGATTCTTAAAATGAATGTAAGGGATTGAAACTCTGACTCTGACAAGTTTTCTTAGGAAGCCCTGACTCCCACAGTATTATCAAATAGGATGAATTTTACATGCTCATTATTATTATTTTTATTACAGTTTGACAGTAGTCAGGTGGCAGCCACAAACATTGTTAAATTACAAACCATTTTACACTTCTATTATTACATTTAAAATTCCTAAATAACATCATTATATTATTAAACAGGATAAGGTGGCGCTTTTAACAACAATCATATTATATATTTAACAATATCTTTAACAACAATATCCCAAGCCACCTTTCAATATATTTTTATAATATTTTAAAACATATATGTTTAAAATCTTAGACTGATTTAGGTAAGGGAGAAAATGAGTATTTAACTCATATTGATCTCCAACAAAGTCAAAAAAATTCGCAATCGGAAGTGGACAAAAAACAGGAAATCAGTCGCGAAAGAGAGCTGATGAAGACGATATGAAGAAGTGGAATTAACTACGATCAATGAATAGGAGAAAATTGAGATTGAGGACGGGGTGTGACTTTCATTTAACGCTAGCGCCATCTGTTGGGAAAAGTGACGAGGGTTGCCACCGTTGGGGGAAGTGGATTATTAGAGACCCTAAATAAAATATCCCAACCATGCGTTAATTTCTTCCCACCCAACTTGTAAAGTTCTGTAATTAAACCTTAGGGTGAGGGAGGGGATATAAATATTTTAGAAGGTATATGTGAGAAAATGAGCTTCGAAAGTGATGAAACCTCGATTCAAAAAATGAGAATATCTGAAAGCCCGCATTTCGAGACTAATCCACATGACGCCTGAGGATGTTATTAGCACGGAAATAAATCACAAATTATGGCTTGTCGCGATATATTAGGGCGAACGTGGGTGAAGGTGAGGAAATTACAGATCGGCCAATTTGCCCCAAGTGCATTGAGAAGCTATATTTTAGATTATTTTGAGATTACTGAATGATTTGAAGTCGGGTATGAAACTTGCTGTTTGAATTAGAAGTAATTCATTTTAATATGTTGGAGACGTGCTTCAGTACCATGTTGTGTTCATAAGGAATTTAATTCAGTAATCATATGTAAGGTAACAGAAAGAAGTAATACACCTTAATTTATGAGTTTCCTTATCTACAATCAGGGATACAAGCAATAAACAAGGGAGACAATGGCACCAAGGCGCACCGATATGACCCTTAAAGATATGCTTACAATTAGATAGGAATTGGAAGTTTAGTACTGGTGATGTGTATTCGCTATTGAGTAAAAAAATTGTCGACGTTGTTTAAATACTATTATTCCTAGATCATTTGATTTATCAAAGCTTTGTCACCATGTGGTAGTACTGAGACTAGCAAGCCTAATAAGACTTTGAGTGACTGTTTTGTTTTCAAATTTATAACGAAAGATATTTTAATTTACGTGATTAAAACAAATAAATGTTTTTTCCTTATGCTGGAAACAAATTATATGCACTAAAAATAATGCTTCAATCAGTATCTTAGTTTTTTTTATGCATACCTTCGAGCATGGTTAAATACATTTTACTTTTAAAAATTAATGTTATTTTATTCTATCACATTTATCATTGTTATTTTATATTATTTATTTGTTTATTGTGATTGTTGATTTTGTGAGAATAAATTGAAGATATCACGAGGAGAGCAATCTTTAGATAGTAAGAATTAATAAGAACTCTGGGATTAAGTGAGACCTTCATCAGTTTTGTCTCAAGGCAGAATGTTAGACGATAAAATTTGCTTGGCGGCGTTTCCCTTCGTTGCAAACTCAAGTTGTAATCATATCGAGTAAACCAGAAAGGGAGTGTAGTGTTTTCAGGGCTGTTGAGCAAAATCTAGAAGACTATCGTGCTCTATGAAGCCCTCTCACCACTCAGTTAAAAAAATCGTTATTTTCCTTAATTGTCCATCTGGTAAAAAATTCTTATCGTAGAATGAATAATGACCAAAATTAAGTCATTGCGGAAGACGCTTTCTTGGTGCGAAAAGCATACAATTCTTCAAATAGAAGATGTTCAATACTTCAACAACAAATTCTTCAAAATATCTTCGAAGCAAGAAAATCACCAAGCTTTCTTTTCTCTATTTCGATGGCTTTCCACGAAGTGACGCCCTAACATTTTGATTTTATTCTTAAAATATATATTTTGTAACATCTAGCATTACACCACCCTGTTATAACGCTAAAATCGCGGTTTTGTTCACTAAATAGCGTCTTAACCGGGTTTTACTGTAACTGGCACAATCAATTCTCATTTCCATCTCCATTTTGTTTTTTCGCCACTTCTTCATCTCTTTATCTGAAGTGGGGCTCCAGCAGAAAACAGCGCCACCTCATCCGCGGAAAGTGAAAACTTATAGACCGAATCTCCCCAACTTGCACGCATTAAGGACAATTCTTCATCACCCTTTTTCGCGTCGCGATATCAAGGGGAAGACCAAAATGGAGGCTCTCATTAACTGTAACAATTACTTCTCTCTCTGCAGACCCCTTCACTGGAAAACCTCACTTCCTCCTCCACCTTCCCCGTGCATAATGTAACACACCCCCCTAACCTATTTACCCCTAATCCTCTGACACTTCATCCCGGGATTATCCCTTGTCGTTCTCGCCTTTGCCTGTCTTCTGCTACCCGATCCAGTCCCTGGAAGCGTTTTCCCAGAACGGCACCAGAAGTCAGATGCCGTTGTGTGTACAGTTAAGCAGATCAGCTCAAGTATTCGGCCTAACGATCCAATGGAACGGAAGTCCCCTCAACTGGATCGGCGGAGGGATTAACCCCATCGCGGCTTTATATTGTTTGGAAAAGAGCGCCTCTTGCGGAAGCCTCTGACACCTCTGTTTTCGGGTGTTTAACTTGGCTCTTTTTTACGGCCGACAGGAGAGACTGTCCGATGCTGATAATAATTAATTTGGGCCATGGAGAGCCTTGTTAAGCGTATGGAGGAATTTGATTATTGCGTCAACTCTTGAGCAGTGATCAAAATAAGGAGATTTGGGGAGGGGATGGGGAATACAGGATTTTGAAGGAAATTGCATTTCCCTTGCGTTGATACCAGTTGACGGGCCACTGAATTTCGTTAAACCTTTGAATAAAAAATATTATTAACTGCTAAAAATCACTAAAACAATGTATTGATTTCAACAAAGTCATCCGTCGCTATGGAGGCAGAAGTGGCAAAGTAACATTTCTGTATTTTTCACTAAGCTTTTCACGATTTTTACGAAAAATATCCTACGAAAGAAAAACCAGAATTTTACGGAAATATTTCGTCTCGTTTAAAGCTCGGCGATTACTTTCAATGATTAATTCTGATTTATTTTTTATTTAATTTTATTTTTACAGCAGAAACTATCTCCTCAAGCGGTAAAAACGAGCTTTATTTGAATTTCTCATCGATTGCTTATTAAAGGACCCGGCGTCGAATCTGGGAGGGATAGGCAAATAAGAACTGAATT
The DNA here is from genome assembly GCA_036926295.1 of Pachydiplax longipennis. Lineage (NCBI taxonomy): Eukaryota > Metazoa > Arthropoda > Insecta > Odonata > Libellulidae > Pachydiplax > Pachydiplax longipennis. The sequence goes on along the minus strand of JAVFKF010000003.1, from coordinate 20,013,366 downwards.
CCTAGTGGTGGCAATTTAGTGTTGAGCAACTTCTTAAAGCAATGTGACTTTCTCAATTTTACTCAAGTTTAAGATTTAATATCTTATTATATAAAGTTGCACGTAACTTCTCATGAGATATCATTCAATCAGAATTCTATCGATCGAGGAAATTTTCTACAACCTAGGACGCTACCAAAGGAATTAAAATTAAAGATTTGAATTTTGATCTCCACTGTATATTTATCTGTAACGCTCGTTTTGCAGATTTATAAATTACGATTACTTTTTTCAATGTCCACTCATTTCCATTTTGTATTTAGTTTAGACAGATTAATTTCTTACTCCTGATTTTTAGAAAACTGAATACAAAACTTTTTGCACATTGTACAAAATATTCATAACAGTACCAGTTGCCTTTAATTATTTTATGTCTCTTTGCTGTAATATGCATGAAATATAATAGCTACAAACTTATCATAGGTAGAAAGATATATATGAATTATTATTAATATATGACGTTCAGAAGTAAGCTGTCTTACCATAGGCTAAAAATGTTGGCATATTTTTCCAAATATTTATTTTTAACTTGCGGCAGTATGAGAATGGAATTCAATGCCATACGTACTATATAAGGATTCAAATAGTGAAAAATATAAAGAAAAAGATAGAATATATATACTATAAAACACTTTTACCTTTACCACCAATATTTCATTCAGCTGCCACTAATTTCAACCATTAACGTCATCAGCGGGATGATGTTTGATTTAATAAAATATTGGTGGTGAAAGTATTAGCTCTTTCTAGTCATTTTTTCTTTTTAATGGAGACCCACCACAAATTTGAGGCCGTATTAATGGACTCTATTAGTGAAAAAATACGTCACTCGTGATGCGTAACGAAATGAAAAGTTTTAGATGATTTGGACCACTTTATATTTACTTTGGTGCCTGTAGTAGCAAATTTATAAAGGAGCACACTTTTAATTCATTCCTGACGATCGTTATAATATTCCGCATCCTCATTAAAAAATCATCCGCGATCCCAACCCCCCGAAACTTTCTATTTCCTCTTTCCGCTAATAAATCCGCGCTGTAAAATAAAGCTCAACAACTCTTCCTTGAGGAAACTTCCTTTCGGTAGCGCTCACATTCACGTGCGCAATTTAGCGCCGCCATTTTTCTCGGCGAATTCGCTAAAATGGAAAATGCGGAGGGAAACGCAGACGGAAAAACCGCGCCGTTTCCTCTTCTTTCTTTCCGCTTTCATTAGAATCCCCCGCACATGCACCGACGCCCCCCCACTCGCCCAATATTCTCCCCCTACTGCACGCACCCGCTCCTCGGTTTATTACATGTATAAATTAAAGCCCGAGGGTGCTAATTGCACCATAAATCCCAAACACTAGTTCGGCTCCCCTTCCACCCCCGCCCTCCCACTCCACCTGCCTCATCTCCCTCTATTTCCTCCTCCACGTTGATCTGCTCGTCAACTTGATTTCATCCGCGCGCGCTGAATCCTCTGCTTGCGGTCCGGAGCCGTTTCTTTCATACCTTATGTTCCCCTTATGGTTTATGTCCGAAAGAATTCGCCTTTTGATTGAATGAAATAATGCGGGATAGGATTTTGAAGGTTCTAGAGCAGCAGGGTTGGGTTGAGGCAGGTGAGGCGACTGCCTAGGAAGCAGGAAGACCTAGCTTCAAAGGGGCGTCGAATTTTGAGCTCCGGAATGTGGTATGAATACCTCGCACTGAAAATCAAGGATTTATAACTGTAATTATGTATTACAATGATGAGATGCTCTGAGAAGCTGCGTTCGTTTGCCAAAAGTCGAGATATCTGCAAAGCAGGATGTGAGTTGGATACATAATTTCCAGTTCCGCGATTTTTTTCCACAATCTTGAGGTGCTTTCCATTTTGCGACATTTTATTTGAAAGATATCTCGCACTTTATCCGGCGTGTCCTATTTTGTAAAACCTCCTCTATGTACGAGATGAATAACATGTTTGACAGATATAGAAATCAACGAAGTAATTTGCACACGCATAAACTTAAATAGCGTATATGAATAATGAGAAGCTTAATAATTTTAATATTGGATCCGTAACATTTTAATACGTATTATATTCATAAATGTAATTTTGTCTGTAATTACGTTCAAAAATATTTTTCTCTGCTGCTCGATTCCTTAGGTATGTGTGCATCAAGAGATGCTTTCATATTTATATAGACATATTTTATTATTAAAGTTAAAGGAAACTGATAATTATCACGCCTTTATGTGACGCTACATAAAAGTAATCAACGACATCATTAATTGCATCTTATGAAGTTCCAAGAGTCAAATCAGTACCTATAATAATAATCTATTTAGTCACAGTTACATTTAGGTACTGAACAAAATCTGCATTGCATCCTTATGATGACAGAAACAGAAGAAAGTAAAAACCGAAAAAGCGGTAATAAAGTGAACAGAGGGAGTAAAACAGATTTCCTGAATGATCTAGAATAGGGTCGGTGAACCTCGGTCGGAAGAGAACCATATTTGAATGAATGAAGAACTTGAGTGTCCATATGGTGCTATACCGTAGCTTGAAATGCTGTTAATATGTCCTTACTTCCATGGTGGGATTTAGATGTTTCCATTGATGTAAGTTATTATATTATCATATTAAATATTCTAAGCGAATAATACTTTGCAATGATGGAACCGTCAGAGTTGTGTATGCCAAAGTAATTCTCTTGCGTTCCATTCTGAACACGCGTGCCATTGGGTCGCTACCCTCCGGTCTAGGAAGAAAGGCCATAAATGTGTATTTACTGGAAGACTGACAGACAGACACAGGGCTGTGCATAGTATAGGTGCTAAGTATGCATAGCACACTTGGGGTAGTCTCAAAGGGACGGCGCATTCTATGATGAGACCGTAACTGATTACTGGATAATGCAATGAGGACCTAAACAAGTGTTATGTAAATGTTTTCTCAAGGATAAGATTGGGACTTTTTCAAATATTCATCACTACAGAACTTTTGAAAATTGCTTTTGGAAAGGTGGCAAAAATTATTTTCATCTATTTCATATAAAGAGTATTCGTTTATTGTTTTAAATATAAAAGATTTGCAGTTAATTCAAGTTTATTTAAACTAACAAGCCATTATGACTGGGGGCTTACGGATCAGTGATACTTGTTATCTCTTGAAGTTTTAAATACATTTACGTCTGCATAATTCCACGCAAGCCGCTTTCCAGCATGTGACAGGGGTTGTAAACACTAAACGTTTGAGTTTCCACTTTAGTTTGTTGTTATCGAGTATACTTCGCTGAACGAGTAAATCCTTAAAATGACCTGTTTTAGCTTGCACTTATTTTATTTCATCCTCATTGTCGGAGTGGCCGAAGTAGTAGGGGGTCATAATGCGTCCTCTGCAAAAGTACTTTCTCTGAATATATCAAGCAACCGTTACCTTCATAGCTTCTAAACTCCTTTCTTTCAAGGATTTCCGACCTACGTCAGAGGGCTTGCATGTTTATTATAGCAGTTTTAACAAAACATATCGCCCCGCGTAGCTCTTTCTCGAGCGTGCGAGTACACGTATCATTCGCCTATTCAATTATACTTGCCGCAAATTCTAGATGGTGCCTAATCAAGGTGAATTTAAATCGCTAACTGCATCAGAAAATCAATATTGCAATCGGTTTCAATTGATATTGCAAACACACATTTCTTTCCCAATATGTCCGTTGTTTCCTAAGAATAATATTTTAAAATCGGGTCATTCTTTTTGAAATAACTAGTGTATCCAATGTACTATTCATAATGATTTGCCATAAAAACTGTCTTCCATTCATAGAAGATCAAGAAGTTTGCGATTTGGTATGCTATGTTGCTAGTCATCTAAAGATATGAAATAAAGTTTATCTGGTTCACCCAATTATTCTGACAAATATCACCAAGTTTTCCTCCGGTGGTCATTTATGTATCTCCTGTAATCCTGTAGACTTCCAAAAAATGCTGGCAAAAGAACTGCCTTTGCTGGGGATAGAACCCAAGCCGCCTACAACGCAGACGAACATGTTAAACACATGGCAACTGCCGTAGGCTTTCCAATTTTCGATTAAAGTGAAAGAGCTATTAGGAAGTGCTAATGAAACTCAATTGTATAGGTCTACATCTGCAAAAAATACTCCTCCGGGATCTCCAATTATTGATTTAAGTTTCCTATTAATTTTAGACTCGAGAAAAAGACTAGAGTATATAATTTTATACATGGATTTTAAGCGGTCTTTCCCAATGAATTTAAATGTAGAATGAAAAGAAGACGTTGTACTTTTTCCATAACAGTTCCTAATAAATACGCAATAGACACAGGACTAGTTAGAATAATCGTCATGATCAAGTGATATCAAGTGTGGTTCACACCCTTACCCATGATCTCGTCCATTTTCCCCCATCGAAGTTCCTCTTATTCCCCTTTTCACTAGGTATAAATATGTTTATCGTTATTGCCATGCTACTTGATGACGATTATCGTTGATCGTTGAAAGTTGTGTTATTATTGTGTGTTCATGAAAAACTATAGTGGAAAAAGTACAAAGTCTTCGCTTTTTTAATTTTTCTTAAACCTTACATATTAGAATTACCTAAAAAACTAAAGTATCCGGTAGTCAAGAAATTTTATTGCTGTTTGGTACACTTAAAATCCAATAATACTAATGTAAAGCATCTAGATGTTATACTTTTGTAAACATATATTGCCGTATTATGATTTTCAAAGTTTAATAACATTTAAGTGTATCTGTCATATTGTCTTTCATTAAATGGCATGCAGTGTAACTTAACTTCATCAGCCTTTTTCTTAAGTTATAACCGGCGTTTAACATCATCCGAAAATTGGCCGAGTGGTTAGTGTCTGGTTCAAGTTTCCAAAATTTCCAACGATTCCAAATATTTATCCAAAAGTGTAGTGGTATCAGTGGTTCGAATCCTGAGTGAAGAAATTTTTTTTCCGGAAAATTAAAATTCCAGGCTTGCTAAGATGCTAAGAAGTTTCCCCTGCTTGCTTGTTTAAGTAAATCAATTATTTAAATCGTTAAAGTTTTTACGTGATTTTAAATTTCATTTCACAACATTTATTTCGTATGTACTATAAAATTCATATAACTTTTAATTTCGTTCTCATTTTCATGATGGATTCCTTGAATGATATAGTACAGGTTTAGTGAACCTACTGCCTAAAGAGTACCGTATTCGATCAAATGAATGACTTGAGTGTCGATGTGGTGCCAAATAACAGCTTTAGATCCTTTCAGTATTTTATTACGTCCATATATTTATGGGATTTAGATGTTCTCATTGACCTAAGACGGTGTTAATTGACGATGTTTAAAATGACTTATTTCGATGATTGATTTTCTAAGCGATCAATATATGGCCACGATAAGAAAGTATGTCTGTACATCATTCAACACGATTGATTTCCATAAGACATCGTCTTCTACTGTCAATTCTAGTTTAAGTTTAATTCTCAGAATTGTTTCCTTAATTTACATATTAACTTCCTCTTAAGACGATACTTGATTGTAAGCATTAAAGCATATTCATTGCGTTCTTATAAATCAATAATATATTTGTGTTAATACCTATTCTTGAGTTTGTTTATTCGATATTATTAATATTCGCATTTCGATAAATGGCATATAAAGAGCCAATAATAAACAACGTATTTTAAGATATTGTAATAGTACTGGAACATAATTTTTGTAATTTAATTTCGAGCCATCTTTCACTTGCTAAACGATGGTTACCATACCTGAATTACAATGTTTTGGGCGTATAATATTATCATAACGATTAGTTAACAAATTCATTTTATTCACTCAATTTAGGAGGTGAGCAACCAGTTTTGCCCATACACATCTTTAGCTTCATTCCAAGACAATAAAATCGTAGGATGAGACCATGTAATTTAAGTGCATTTTATAAATTAGAAAATTGTACTCAGCTCAACGTATCAATACGTATATTATAATTCGACCATTTAAAGTTGTGAAAACCATCGGAACGAAGGCCAACGGCACCCGAGTAGCGAATCCAACCATTGGCAACTTCCTCATTTCTGTTCCAAGATCTATTCTGGTCGCCATAGCAACTTCCTATTTACCTCACCTCTTTCCACACGCACCTCCATCTTGGATTGACCATCACTCCCTATCAAAACCTCCCCAGAAGGCCCCGTCCGCAAACAACCCCACCGACTTTGCATATTCCATTATCCTCCTCCCTCTTCGACGTCACTCCCCCGGAAAAATGGGGGTGGTTATTTAGAAGAGGCGGGTTTTTGGGTGTAGACGTTCGTGTTGAGTGCTCTTTGCCTCCCTCCTTTTTATTCCGTGGACTTACGGCACCCACCAGATGGCCCCTTAAAACCATGTGGGTGGGTCCCAGGTCTGGAATAATGCCGGGCGATTATGGCTGCTCCAGCTACCACAGCGTACCCGCCGGCGACTGCCCAATCCCTTCCCTATTTTCTACATAACCTCAGGCTTTCGTATTTTACCTCCGCCCGTTCGCTCCTCCTTCTAGAATCTATGAATTTGCCCCTCCCTCGGCGTATGTTACCGCCGGAGTATGACCGCAGGGTAATTATAAAAAAGGTGATTGATTGTACGGTGCATTTTGGGCGTTGTCAATAGGTCAGGAGAACCCATCGACAGTTCGTTTTACTTCGTTTATGGTCGGCCATTCTTCAACTCGTCTAGGTATTCCCAGGAGTGGTCTCGGCGATGGACTGGATGGGTTTTAAACGCTTTTACTAATATCCGTTCGCATAGAAAGTTATAAAGGCCTTCTAGAGAGTTGATGATTTTCGGGTTGTTTTTAGCATCTGCAATTTAACAATCTTCTATCCAATTTTCTTCTTCTATCATACCTGAACCCCTTCTCACTGCTTGAATATTCTAAACTAGTCGTACTAATACTAAAAAGCTCGTTTAAACAGGCTAAATTGTTAGTGGAATAGATAAAAATTAATAAATGAAGTAAATAATGATATAAACGGTATATGCAACAATAGCAAAAATATATTTTTTTAAATGATACATGTATTAAGAAAAAGGCATTCTTCTTAATTATTTCTATTCTTTACACACTACACTAGGATTTTTCGTTTGAATACTACAATCTCTTTTTCCGGACCTTATTCCTAAATCTTGGAATTTAAGGGAAGGTCCCTTAAAAATCTTACGCAAATAATTTCAATTCGATTCCAAGAATACTGCGAAAGCATAGATGAATTAAATTGGCATGGTAGTACAGTGGTTAGAATACTTGCTTGGAAAATGGTAATATTCTGTTCGTATCCCAATCCAGTCGATATTTTTTTTGCTTCTGTTTCTCATTGGGATCGTATAGCTCATATAAATTTTATGTTATTGATTTGGCATCTTGGAGATAATTTAAGCTCTCTTATATTTAAAGAAGTAAGAAAGATTTAATGGAAGTTCTCTTTAATTCCATCAATGCGATATTTTTAACGAGATTATGTTCTACGTCGTATGTTGCTAAATATAATCAAGGATTTAGGCCGAATTACCGCTTTCTTTATGAAATTTTTTAATGTAATGATAAGAAATTTTTAAAGAAAAAATCTCCCAATGAGAAGAATAATTGCAAGGTAAAATATTGACTGTTGTTTCTCTACAGACCCTAACGTATCAACAACTATGGAAAAATCTTACGTCTTGTCATTCAAACAGCATTGAAGTAAAGCAGTTGGATGAAATAATTCATCTTATGGAAATTATTACCTGCATCTCAGTTACCGAGTTAATATTTTTTTTTAACTTTCAGTGGTAGTTTGATCTCCTCCTATAGAGCTAATCCTATATATAGTTTAGCCTAATCACTGATTTAGAACCTGACAACTCAGCTAATTGAAATGAAAAGTGTTGGCGAAATCACTTTGAAAGATGCCGAACATTTATTGGCTAGAAAACGCAAATAATACTTTCGTTAAAAATATTCCTTCCCTAAAAAGTTAGGTTAAATTCATTATTACTAAGCGATTAATCATTTTCAATCTTTTATTTATCATAATCAAACATATATAATTGGTATATTCGAGTTTGAGTGAAATACACTTCGGTTTGGCCATCAAAGCAATAAAATTCTACGATTTTATGGAAGAGAAATATTTTTTGAAGTAACGATTTTATTAGTCTATAAAAATATGGAAATACACAGTAGTAGTAGTATAATTAATAAAATTGCTTCGACATCTAAGGTTAGGGTTCCCGGATAGCCAAGTGGGCAATGCAATGGCTCTTGAGGATTTGCAACACTAGAAAACACCGTCTGGAGACTTTTTATCTACGAACATTTTTATCTCGTAACAATGTGTTCTTTGAGAAGGCTGATGGAGAAAATCTCTCAACATCTTAGAATCAACACCGAGAAAGAGATGGAGAATAGACAGCGATGTCTGGATTTTCTTCTTGGAAAAATAGTGATCACAAGTCATTCAGTGAAATACTATGAACCATTAGAAAGAGTCCAGAAGAGATTTTCGAGGCAATTACTACATTTGTAGCATATATCACACTATTGAGAATTATATGAATTATAAAGAAATTCCGGAATCATTTTAATTCTCAAGATTGTAAGATAAGAGAACTCTAAATGGCAATTGGTGAGGAAATAACTTAGCAAAGTTCCAAATGCCAGGACGGAGTTCCATGGAATAAAAGATTCATTAATGGATTTTATTAGAACTGTAATGTGATATAAAATTTCAACACGAAGTCTTCAATGAGAAAGTGTGCGACGAATTGTAGGGAAATCAAAGATAATGACCACTACTAATGAGGGGATGCTGAAGAGGACTTTTCATACGAGGAAATTTAACAGCAGCTACTGTGAAAACGCACCCTTTACTAGAATGTGTCCAACCTACAAGAAATTATGTAAAAAAATTTCGTCTTTATAAAGATAAAGGTTGCCATCATAAGGATAATAGAGTCATTAGGGCTCCTGGATTGTCATTTGGGCAGCGCGTTCGGATTTGGTGAAATCGGTCCACGGTTCGATTCCCGGTGGGAGACTACGTGTGAACTAACTCAGCTGTAGCACTTTTATATTAAGGTAATAACAATTCTACTGCCCAATTGAGTCACTGCCTAAACGTCAAAGATAATTAAGTAACAATTTTTTGTATTTATTCTTGTAATTTTATTTCAATAAATTTCTTGTTGATTCTAAGTTCATCTGTGATTCTGCTTCATGTTGTGTAACTTTAAATACAGAAAAGGGAAAGAAAAGAGTGAAAATGTAAAAGACAAAACCTTAGGGACAATTTGGAGCAGGAAAGGAGAGGGGAGGAGGCCAAAATTGATAATTTAAACAATTTTTGTCATATTATACGAAACGGAAGATTGGCTAAAGCTGTTTTCAGTGCATCCAGGAATGAAAGAAATCCGGCTTAATCTCGAGCATCTTAAACAGTATTTTTTTATCTGTATTGTATATTAGGAACTGGAAGCAGGAAAAATCACGCATTACGCGGGATAACGTCTTAAGTATATATCAGGTATATCTATTTTTGGGTACGAAATAGATGAATACTAATTGCTAATGCATATTAGCCAATGTAAGCGAAACAATTTAATTTAATTTAATGACGTCTTTTATGGGCGAAATTGGGACTGATTTTCTTTTGTCTTAAATTAAATCTAAAAGTCTCATCTTCCATTTAACCCACGGGTTACATATGTGATTTTCAAGTTACAAATTTATAAATATTACAAAATTCACAAAATTATCATGAGTACAAAATACATAAGTTACAAAAAATGTAGCTGAACACAAAATGAAAGACAGAAATGAGAGAAGAATGGATACAAAATAGAAAAGTTGAATGTAGTAGAATACATTACATTTTAAATACTCGTGCTCAAAGCACCACCGGTATTCAATTATTCGCAATTTCGCATGGAAAGGGTGGATTGAATGGGAACGGATTCTTATTTGAGACGTGCGAGGTTTGACGTCACGGGCGTGCGTAAGCAGAGAGAATCTCCTCCTGGTGCTCAAACGTGTCGAGAGGCACGAAAACAAACAATGGCGATGTAGTAATATGCGTCCGAGAGTGGAAAAATAAACCCCACGCTCAAACTCCTTAAAAATAAATGATTATTTACTTCTAAATAAACCATTCCGGGATTCCGAAAATACTCTTCTTGATTTTTTTTTCGCAGAATGTTTCCCAGTTTTTCTGTGTATCTTCCGTGGATAACGTGAGATATTCTTGCGCTTATTGTCAGCGCTTTGATCGCTTCGGTTTCTGTTATTCATTATCACGTAACAGCTTAGTCTCATCTCTGAATCGGCCGTGGAAAATTAGCAAGAAATCCGTGACGGATAATAGTCTGATGGGAGTGTTCTGCATCGGGCGGTTTGTAACCCACGGAGATATAATTAGGTATCGTTCTATCACACACACCCCCGGTCTGTTGAAATCAGTTGCATGGTGATTGGGACGGGTTGGTTGGTTTTGCAATTTAATTTTCTTGGTTATCATGTCTGATTACGGATTTAAAATCGGAAAATCGCCAAATCCACCCGACTGACTTCGACTGAATGGGGGGGATGAAATCCATAATCGAAGGGGTGACTTGTTAGTCGAGAGCCATAAACGGAATTAAATACCTAGTAATTTCCCACGGTATTTTTTAATATAACAGTAACAATAGTTTTATTATTTTTTATATAACAATATTTTTAATATAACCTGAAGATGCAAGCACTCTTGCGAAACCGGTCGTACATTAAAATCTACTGTGGAAAATTACGCATTAAAAATTGAGTATTTAAATTCAAATATTTTTGTATTTTTAATGGGAATTCTTCATATTCGAGCTTGAAATAATTCTAAACTTGGCCAACTTCACAAAATCGTTTATTGTATCACTCTACACACCGGTTTCGTCACTTAATCACATCTTCAGGTGTTATGTCACCTATTAACCAGCTTCAGAAATCTGACAGTTAAAACCCAATATGCCCACTTTACAAATTTAATACGAAAAGAAATATATACATAAAATAATAAACAGAAAATTAACATTATAAACTAAATATATTTAGGTTACATGATGTCAAAATGATAATTAGCAATATAATGCTAAAATGAATACGAAAGGAAATTAAAAGAATAAATCTTCCATTGACGAACGTTTTCCTGTTCATTGATAAAACTAATGATATTTATTAGTTTTAGAGTGAAATCGCTCAAGATTTCTGAGTAAAATCATCCACGATATATATTAGTTTATAGGGAAAGAAGGCCAAACAAATTATCGCAAATAAAGTGATGAGGTAAACTGTCCATATGTGGCAGTAGAAAATTTGTTTTGAGATTACTCGACTGGAATGAGTCTTATATGCTGTAAAATGCGTTTGCTTGTTGGAAAATACCTACCGTGGATACGAAATTCTACATCTGCATCTACATAAATACCCTGAAAGTCTTCTTTCGGTGCCTGGTAAAGGGTGTAATGATTGAGCTACTTTTTCAGTTTTTGAGTGATTTTCAGTTTCAGTGATTAGTATCGCGTATCTTTTGCGGAAAGACTGAGTCTTTAAAACGACACATAATAGCCCCTATTTCTTTGACTTTTGCTTTATAAATTGCAAGCATGCAGCGAAAAAATATTGTAAGAGAATATTTAGAGCTCAATTAAATGTGTATACTCCAGCTTCTGCGAATGTATCCCCCGTAACAATTCTTATTCTCTTCCGAATCGAGGCGACGAAAATACGAAGGAATGCTTTATCTAATGAAATTTAGAGAATTGGAAAGAAGAGCTAATGAAAACTTACCGCAAATTTAGAGCAGTAAAGTAGATTGCCCGATTTCAGTAGTGAAGTTGTTTTGAGTTACTCTAAATGGAATGCGTATCAGATGCTGTTAATACCTTTCTTTGTAGGAAAAATACTTATCATGGATACGAAATGGCAAGCATTTAGCAAAAAAATATTTTCAGAAAATATGTAGGGTAGAATAATAAAGTGTGAAGCAAAAATGCTCCCAGGAGAGAATGAGAATCTCTGTAACAATTCCCACTCTCTTCCGAATCGAGGCGACGAAGATACATGCAAACCATTTAGTAATTATAAATTTCGGCAGCGTTTCTCGTCCACATCTTCCGCAGTCAGAATCTAATGAGTAATAGCAAAATTCGGATGCGACGTCGGGCCGATTATGTTGAGAGTGGGGAGGATGGATGGGGAGTGACCTCCAGTGTCCGGTGTTAGCCGATGACGCCGGCGTCCGAGCGGTTGACAGGATACAGCGCCCTTTAGCGCCTCTCCCCCATAACCCAACCTACACGCGTAATTTTGGGAGTATAGATGATTAATGGATCGCCGAGAGGCAAGCGGAGGCCGCATGTTCAGAGATGGAGGGGGAAATATAATGGAAAAGCGGGAGCAGACTGCAGTTAGAAATGGTTTGAAAGTGTACCGAGTCGGTGATAACGCTACCCTTTTTTTACTTTTGAATTAATTTCGTTGGGGCGTTGATTCGAACGGGAAGTTTTTCCGTTTGAACGCCGGGCTGTGGCTGGAGTGGAACTATAGCGTGTGAGATGATGATTGAAGTTCTTTTATTTATGCTGTCTCTAGGTGAACTGAAGTTTGCTGGTCTGAGAATTTCAAAGATTAACTTGAAGTTGTGAGGAAATGAAGATCTTTTGAGGTACTTTGATGACAATTTGAACCATAAACGGTGAACTTATATGGAAAATCTATGATAAGAAGATAGTCAAGCCTTTTGCCCAATATTAACATCTCGATCTCAAGCAACGACAATAACCAAAGCTTTAAGTAATGTTCTTCCCAAAAAATATTCCTTAAATATCATTGAAATACTACAATATAATTACCGGAATAACTAATACGAGAAGATACATTTTAACCATTTTATTGCATTATTTGTAGCTTTAACATTGGATTACGTATTTTATAATTTTATTTCTCAAATCCAGATTCTTAAACAAGGCAAGACGTGAAATACTTCAAAGCGATTCCTGAATATAAATTAATTTCCAAATTCATGTAATGTACAACCTTGCTATTTTCCGTAATCCTTTTATATTTTAATTGGCTCGACTATCGTTTAAACTTTACGTAATTGATTGTATCAACTATATAACTTACGAAATTAAAATTATAAATCAATATTTATATGAAAGCTAACATTTTATGGAATTTCATGACAAAAACATGAGCAAGAGGTATGTAAGGCTTAAGAGCTCAAATCAATTGCTATCTCGTATCTAGAACAGTCTAAAAGTTAAGAGAATCTTTTTAAATCGACCTCGAAA